>CM049306.1:101011141-106966141 GCA_026874595.1 Sipunculus nudus | reverse complement strand
AGGTATACACATGCAGGTCCCTGCCCTTGAGGGAGTGCTATGGATATGTATTGAACTGATATACCCCTGACTTGTGACGGTGACTACAGACATTCGCTTGCAGACACAGGCCATTGGTCGCTTAAAGAGTCTGCAGATAGTGTGTTTAGACAGCAGATATGTAGCCCTACGTGTCATGTGGTATGAGCTAAAATTCGAGGAAGTACCTAGAATGAACAAATATGTAAATAAAACTGTAAAAAATATAGTGAATATTTTGAAATTACAGAGATTCAATGGAAGTTTAAGGTTCCCAAAAGAAGAAACAGTTTTGGTGAAAATTGTAAATAGGAAATTTATGGTTATAAACCACTTTTTAAAAGGCTTAAATATATTCACAATGTAATGGAATAATGAGATGAGAACTACACATTTTTATACACAGACCTGTGTCCCATTATGTTAACCAGGATTTCAAAATTTATTGAATTATTAAACATTGGCAAGTTACCATAATTAGATGAAATGTGTACTCCATTAATGAAATATTTCTCTAAGTATACATTATTTCTAACAGAAAGCGATTTAGCAGCTTAAAATTATATTTTTGAGAGTGAATGTTTATAACTGTTCCTCTCTAAATTTTTATTCATCACATACCTCACTTTAATAAACTAATGTTGAGTTTTATCAAGTTTTAAATCTAATCGTGAATAAATATGAAAACAATATCACACATCAATTATTAATATAATAATGCCATAAACTGTGGAAATACAAACTGTTGAAAGCAATATAACCTCTAATTTCACAGTTATGGCTCTAATCTTCCGTGTTTTTTGGTTGTACACAATTAAGGCAGATCAACACCTTGTAACTCATTAAAACCTCTTTATTAAGGCCTATCATGTGTCAGCAGTTGTGTCGGTGAGAATAGGACCAAGTTCTATTCCTCCCTGACATGTGGGAAGTTTTCATTCAGTGTTTGTCTTTGACCCGTTGACACAAGCAGATTTCTGCCTGATGATTGGTGCTGGCCGACCTTTGTCTGTATATGTATAGTTTGAACCGGCAGGGTGACAACATGACACGTACATGAGGTCCAATTCATTGGCGGCGAAGCGAAATATTCATTGGGGCCCAATCAGCCTCCTCAATGGTGCCATTTGGAGCCCGGCCCCCTCGGTTTCGCCGACTATGCATTTGGATAATGCCAAAGATGGAACTGAGGGAAACAGTACAGATGAACAGACGCTGCGAGTCATGCGAAGGATCCCTAGACTTGTCTACAGGCACAATATAACGCAAGCAAGGGAGGCATTGTTGGTCCAGGATTGTTGGTACGTTACACATCGGTGACAAAGCTGAAGTTACGTGTAAGGGACAGGCATGAAACCTAAACGTAAAAAGATATAGAATCAGGTTGCCAAGCACAACTGTCGTCTGCAAAGTGAAAACGTAAACAGACAATGGAGAGTGTTGTATTACATTCTAGATTTATCTATTGTGTATCAGTCAGGTAATAAGGAGGATACAGATGTTTCAGAGCTTGACATGTGTATAGATATGGGTGAGAGGACGAAGCCTATTGTAAATGGGGGTCATGACCTTTACTAGGAGAGTGACCTTGACCTTGAATAGGTCCTTTTTTTTTGGGGGGGGGGGGGGGGTGGTATATATGCCCCCCACTTTTTGCAAGGGGGGATGGCCAATGTAATCATCCCCCCACTTTTCAGAGAATAATATAATAATATTGCAAATGAAATATATTAATAAATAGAATTAAAGACTTTGGACCCATTTACTTAAAAAAAATGTAACATCTAAACCTTGCTTTGAATTACATAATAACTTATTTTCTATCAAAATATTATTATTATTTGGAATATGATAAAGTCCGTATATATATATATATATATATATATATATATATATATATATATATATATATAATTAAATATATGTATATATTTGTATATATATGAAAATATATTTATATATATATAGTTCAATATGTCACTCAGAGACGCTGAAAAAAGGTACATGTGTGTGTATAAAAATATACAAAGTCAGTCCTCCCCCCCCCCCCAACCCTGAAAGGAAAATTGACGCCACTGGGGGGGGGGGGGGGTGGGAATCACACAAATTCTTAAATATATCAAGAAATTTTGCATGGATTGGTCCAAAAATCAAGTTGACCGAAGATCATATTTAAATTGGGGTCCTGACCTTTCCTATGAGTGGCCTTAACCTTGAATATTGCCATATATGTTGAAAATCACACAAAATAAAAAAATATCTCAATAAGGGATGCATGGATGGTGAAAATTCAAATTGACCAAAGTTCTTGGATAGCTTTGTCTTCTTTGGAAGACAAGTGGCGCCACCTTCTGTCTTATTTGTTTGTTTTCGAGCCTTTTAATACCCAATCATTGCCACTTGACGGTACTGCATGTGAGCATTATAAGTCTAAAACTAATGGACAGATTGGGCTGAAATTGTGCATGCCAATTGATCTTGGAACCTCGATCTTGTTTTTAAGACTGGTGGTACCATCTGCAATCGTTCTGCCGTGGCGTCCATCTGTATATTTGCTTTGGGTGAAAATTGCTCATATCTCCTGGAATGGTACAAGGTATTGGTCTTAAATTTGGCATGTCCATCCATCTTGGAAAGTTTTCTCGTTAACAAGACAGGTGGCGCCACCTACCTTCCCATTTCTGTAGAATAAATAATGCCCTCTTCTGAGGAGTGATTTGCCCTATTGGCCTACAATTGCGCATATTCATAGATCTTGGCCTCCTCCATCTTGTACCAAGACTGGTGGCGCCATCTGCCATTTTCTTTCCTGTGGTGTCCATCCGTACATTTGTCTGAGGTGAAAATTGCTGATATTTTAGTAGTCGTTTAATGTGATAGTCTCCAATTTGGCATGTACATCCATCTTGGACATTTTCCCCTTCATCCAGACAGCTGGGCCACCTACCTTACCATTTTTATAGTATAAATTAATCCCCTTTTCTCAAGATCGATTCACCGTATTGGCCTCCATATTTGGTGAAAAATATTGTTTATCAAGTTGATAGATGGAAGAAACCATAGCTGTTTGCCAAGTGTCAGTATATGCGGCTGAAGATGGGGGCCTATTCTTAACGAGGGGGGGGGGGGGGGGGGATTAATTGTCTGGGGATACTATGGCACCTGCGATGCCAAGAAATACATGTATCTAGTATTGATCGTTCATTCCATGGATAAAAACGTTTACCACATTTAACTTGTTAATGAAAAGCATGACGTTCCTGAAACCTTTAAAAATTGATTATGGTGATTCCTTAAAGCTTATTTGTCAGCCTTGAACAAAAACTTTTTTTTAACTCAGCTTACGGAAAGTCTATATACATGTACTTTAAAGCAATTCTTACTGAATGAATATGAATTGAGTTGAATAACTTATAAAACAGCTGTCTTTAATGAACTCTAAAATACCATTGATTACACATTTTTAATGATTTAAAGTGTGCGTTTGCCTGCTACTGAATCTCAGGAATTGATGGAGCTATTAGCACAAGATTATAAGGACATATTGATATGGTGACTGGTATTTCCGTGTAAGCTGCAGGCAGTAACTGTCACTATAACGTTCACTTAGACAACTGAGTCAAAGCTTGCTTTTCCACTTCTCTCCTTATCACAATGTTTGATTTCTGTGTCTGCTCATAAGCGGTTTTTCCCTTGACATTTATTAGTCCCAGGCCGTTTTTTTACTACATATCTCTAAGACCCCTCCTGCTTTCTTCACCAAATTATACAGACTTACTCAGCACATGACTGACATGTGCTTGGTACCTGCAGGTGGTGCTACCTCTGTAAGTCAGTTAATGAGATTACTTTAGCCTTGAAACATATGCAAGGATTCCTGTGTGCTTTGGGAATTCATTGAAAAGTAAGTTGAATAGAGTTATTTTCAGAATTATGTTTTCGACAGAATTCATATTATGCTGGTCGCAATTTTTTCTGATTTCACGTTTCCTTGTATGCTGGAAAATCTTTTAACCTTCACCTTATAAACAACAGCCATTTTTCTTGGCCACAAAAATGACAGGTATCTATTGTTATAATATGTCCAGTTAACAAATTACATCTCCCATTGATCCACGATAAAACATGGTCATCTGGATAACTAAATAGCTGACCATGCATTTCCTTTTCTTTTTAATCTAGTTTGTATTTTGCAAGTTTTTTTTTTCATTTTAAAAACAGGTTCCTGCTACGGATTTGAAAATTTTGGGTCTCACTGATCCAACACTTTCCTTGGTAAACATATGGCGGGGGACTTTTTGTGCCTCTTGGCCTTTTTTTTTATCAAATATTTCAGTGGATTAAATAATATATTAAATATGTATTTATATCTTTGATAGATTGCCAAAAAGGATCCTCGGGAATTTTTGAAGATTAGAAAATAACTAAGAATACAGTCCCGCAAGTGTAAAGTAACCACCGTGTGCATGGCTTGCGAGAGTTAATGCATAAAAGTATTTTGGTCCAGAGCGGATCGCAGAAAATTTATGCATCTCTGGTTGGTATCTGGTAGAAAATTCACCTAATATCGCTTTTAACATATCATGTCTTTTATCAAACGATAAAGGTCATGTGCATTGAAAACTCCTCGCAGCTCAGTCGTCCTGCATGCAGAGTAAACAGCGGCTAGTCCCTGCCCTCCTAAACATAGTGGAAATTGTTGTGTGGGTGTTTTTTATATTTCAGCTAATGTTAACACAATTGAGATGCGGCAAGGAAGTTGTGAACGTCCCTTGTGAAGGTTAAACATGACAAAATTGACGTTAAATATCCTAATACCACACACATGCATTTGCCATTGGGTGCAATCCTCTTGCATTTGATGCAAATCTCTTACTTTTGACTAATTCAACTATAATTTGAGGATTTGGGCACGGTCTAAATTAAGCGTTATTAAACCCGAAACTTTGCCGAAATATCCCCACTTTCCACCAAACTGTCTCCGCATATTTAGATTCTCTCCTTGGCACTGTCTTTTATCAAGCCCTGACATGTTTATTTCTCCCATTTTCTCGAAACTACTCAAGGGGGCTGCTATTCTGCGTACACAATAAAACACGGATGTCACAGGTCGCATGTCGAAATTATGGGTATATTGCTAGTATTTACAACTAACCACTTGTAAGTATTAAATTGTACATATTCTGCAAAACACGATTTTTAGCCTATATAGAGCTGGAGGAAAGTCATCTCGGCTGTAACAATACTCCCCTGCCTGTCGTCCGTCCGTCTGTCCGACCGTCAGCTAACAGTGATTAAAAACTAGTACTTGTATGCTTAACGTTGGTCCAGGTATCTTCGAATCTTCTAACTAAATTTTGAGAGTGGCTGTGAGAAAATCTCCTGGAGACCTGTATTCTTGAAGTTACTGGCAAAAAAACTAAGGTTACAGCACATCAGGACGTGAGACTCCCGTTAATGATAATACGTGTAAAAGGCTAGATTGGTGGGGAACGCCTGGACGGAATTTCATTTACCTTGATCCTTGATGAACCTTAGCTGCTGAAAGACCAATGGCCACACCTACAGTTTCTCTGTTTTATGCACATCTTTAATCTTTTTTTGCGTAGGCCTAGGTCATCTAACAGCTGTCGGTGCATCATTTAACAAGGCGGATATCATAACCACTAGATTCAGAAAGGTTTAGCTTCACATAGCACAGATATTTGACTAAATGATCAAAGAGGTTTGAAATGAGGTTACTGTGACCTATATCATTTGTGTTAGGACTGTTAAAGCAGGTTTCAGCACCTCAGAAGTTAAGAATCAAAGAATCATGTCCGTGAAAATTTATACAAAGTCTGATTTCTAAGGACCAGTTTGATGAATCATCATTATATTTCCCGTCTCTTGCCGTTTTATCTCTCGCCGCCCTCCGTCGTCACCTGTGTGACTTTTTTTGTGAACGTACTATTAACTTTTAAAACACTCAATAGTTATCATGAAATTTGATACAAATTTGTACTCGAATGAATCTGAAAACTTTAACCTTATTCTCCAATTTTATCTAAAACGTTTCAATTTTCACCTTATTGCTTAACAATTTTTTTTCCTTTCGAAACAGTAAAGTTGTTTGTATGATCATCTCAGATAGGTGTTGGCTATAACATTCAATACAGATGGCGCTATCGGTGGAGTTTATTGTTCCTGTTAGATGACGGGGTATTTCATATCATATGTCTTATAGCATGGGAAATTCAGAGAGTATAACCTGAGCTGATTTAATCTCAATCTCCCTAAGACTGGTTCAGATTTGTGTCCTGTTCTGCTGTCAGAAAATGACATTTAAATACTGCAGAACTTCGTGTCTAAAAATTTTACAGACATCCAGTTTGGATGAAAAGTAATGTTTACTGTTATCATACCAGTGACCTTAACTTAATTTAACCTCTAGCGGAAACTGTTCTGATTAACATATATGTACAATATGTAGTTACCCATTCAGTTTTTTTCTTTGTTAAAAACAATCTTTTAATAAAATTTGCGGTCTTAATGACCCTGGTGAACTTTTAAATCATGTGACGGACTCGTGACGCCACCTACAATTTATTCATATTTTAATTGTATTACTTGATCTGACCACTTACAGTAATATTGATTCAAAGGTTAACAGGGTACAGATCGTAACCGGATTACACAGATCTTCACATGGAGACAGGTCCTGATGGGAGTTTGCAGAAGACATGAAATGACGCCATTGTGACATATACTCTTCTAAGTTCAATGGAAAATTCGGGTTTCAGCGCGTTTGAAATTCAGAATCTTGTTTTTAATAGCACCTGCAAAAGGCCAGCTGACTCATGAATTGCTCTATACAGATCTTAATTGACGTAGGTGAATATAGCTCCTGAGACTGATGGTACCATCTATAACTTATTTTTCTCAGATTTATTTGTCATTTTCATTGGCGGACTCTCCCCCCCCCCCCCTCCCCACCCCCCGTTGAGTTGTAATATCTCTCATTTTATCTATTTCTTTTCCATTTTATTCGGGATTAATTGTCATTTTCATATATTTTTTTATTAGCAATCAGATTATTCAGTCATCCAGTGTATTACTTTTTAGCTCAGCTGACTGTAAGTCAGCTGAGGTATAGGAATGGCGATTTGTCCGTCGTCCGTCTGGCCGTCCGTTAGCAGGGCACAAATTGTAACTGCTGGTGCTAGAAACGTCTTAGTGAACATCCAAGGAGGTCAATAAAAAATCTCCTTGGAAACCTGAAATGAGGTCACTGCGACCTATATCCTACGAGCTATGGGGCTTGTAAGTACCCCCCAGAATAATAAAAAATTGATACAAAACCTCCAATAACTTGATAATTAATGCATGGATTGTCATGAATCTTGCCATGGATATTAACCATGACTAGTTTTGTCAGTTCCCGTAAAGTTGTGCCGCCACCTTTTTTCATATTTTTACGAATATTTTTCTATTTTCGTTTACTAAAAAAATACAACAATCATGTCAGTTTCCCAGCTGTGATTCCATCTTGTGTCTCAATACCTGGTGTGTTCATTGATCACAAGTGGATGCCCTATAGTCATCCCCTGTCTGTGTGTCTGTTCATGTCTGTCCATCCGTTTATCCACACAAATTTGTTTCCAGATGATAACTCAAGGTTGGATTGACATATGGATTTCAAACACAACTTACAAATGGCCCATTACTAAAGAAAGATTCTGTATGATTTTTGGGTCATGAGGTCAAAGGTCAAGATCACAAGACTCACTTATTTAAAAAGTTTATGGCTGCATTTTAAGAAAAGCCTTTCATCCCAAACTTTCCATCTTGCACTTTTAGCTGACTTGCCAGCATTGGGAGAGCATAAATAAATTTCGGGTCACTAGGTCAAAGGTCAAGGTCACAGGGGCCATCTGTTCACAAATTAGTTTCCAGATGATAACTCTAGTTTAGTTTGACACATTGGTTTCAAACTCAATTTATATATGGCTCACAGCTAAAGTTAGAACCATGTCGATTTTGGTTTCAAAAGGTCAAGGTCACAGGACCCATTTCTTTAAAAGGAATCTGTATGCATTTCAAGCCTAACTTTATATCACAAACCTTCCATCTTCAAGATATTACTCACCTGCAACTAGGGGATTTTTTTTTATTTGGGGTCATGGGATCAAAGGTCAAGGTCACAGGGCCCATCCTTTCACAAATTAGTTTATGGATAATAATTCTGCTTAGGCTAGACGGATTGGCTTCAAACTTAATCTATCTATGACCCACCACTTAAGTTAGAAACATTTTGGTTTTCAGGGTCAAGAGATCAATCTTTCACACATGGCTTACTTGCCAAGTGAGGAAATCTGTAGATTTTGAGGTTACCTGGTCAAAGGTCAAGGTCACTTTTTAAAAGATTGTTACAATAATCTAAAAGCTTCAAGGATAATAATTTCTAAGAATTTTGGGGCACAAGGTCACAGGACTGTCATTCTGAAAAATTTCTTTAAAAATATCCTTATAGACAAATTCAACTGAGCGTCGAGACCCATTGGTCCCTAGTTTATTTAAATTTTGCATTTTTTTCTATTCTTGTGAATCGTTAATTTCTTGAATCCCTGTCATTATATATATATATATATATATATATATATATATATATATATATATATATATAGAGAGAGAGAGAGAGAGAGAGAGAGAGAGAGAGAGTTAAGAGTAAAATCAAAGATCAGTGGAGATAGATATACGGTTATGTAGAATTAGAACGTAAGCAGATAGAAGGACAGACACATACTAGTAGATAGAAGATCTATACATGTATATATAGAAAGACAGGGAAGTGTATAAATTGTAAAGGATGCACGTGCTTTCAAATCTACCGCTCATTAGAGATGGTCCCCAAGGGCACAGAATACATGGTAAAACTGCCCAGATTATTCCTTTAATTAATGAATTAATGATAAAAACTTATTATTCATGTCTGAAAACCACAGGCAGTTATAAGCACTTTGTTATGTGCACTCGCAAATACTGCTGTGTGATCTGACGTCATAGCCACGGTGACTACTTCCAGCCTGATGGTAGCACATAGGGACTACTTGCATTTCATCCGCGTGCCACGTAAGAGTAAATTTTAATGGACTAAACATTTCAGGCGGATCAGTCAAACCACTGCCGAGATACGAGTGAATTTTACCCCAGATAGACAAACAGATGGACGCTGTGCAAAAAGGTTGAAAGTGGCACCACCAGTTTTGTGTTTGATACAGAGAGCTCTATGTTAGATCTATATATAGTTCTATACACATGCAACATTTCAGGCGGAATCGTCAAACAAGTCGTGAGATATTAGCAAGGATGTCTGCAGCCTAAACGTGAATGTAGGTGGCCCACCTGTCATATGAACGGGAATCCAGTCCAAGATGTATAGGACTACACATGCAAGCTTTCAGGTGGATAAGTCCAACCACTGCAGATATATGAGTGATTTTAACCCAAGGCAGACGAACAGATGGACGCTGTGCAAAAATGGCTGTATAGGTGGGATTATGTGTGAAAATAGACGCACAGATGGAAGCTGTGCAGAGGAAAGGTCAGAGGTCAACCCGCAATGAGGGCGCAGCAGTTCACATATGACTTGATCATAATTCGGAGTTTCATAAAATTTCGTCCAGTGGTTACGGAGTTCTCCGGAAACCTATACTGCGGCCGAGGCGGTGGTCTGAAACCATTTAGTATCCTCAAACCTCTTTGGCGGATACAATTAATACCTTAAAATATAAGTCGTGACAACTAATTAAGGCACAAATTAAACATGATTCTGAGAATCAAGAAAATATTTGTCAGGCGCGGATCCAGGATTTTTTGCAAGGAGGGGCCAACAGGTGTCATGTATAAAAATTGTCTCATATAGAAAGGTCGTTTGTTGGGGGGGGGGGGAGGGGGGGATGTCTCGACCCAAAAAAAACCGGTCATGCATAAGATAAGTGGGTAGTTCGTATCCATAGTCCGTATGGGTAGTCCGCATGCGTAGTCTGCAAAAATCGCTTTGAAGACTCTTTTAGCTGGGCCGTTTCCATTTAAGGCGGTTTCACACCGGATGCGTACGAACGAATTTTACGTCCGAACGAAAATTTGCTGTACTAACGAAAAAATAAAACACTTTATTTTATGTTGGTGCATACACACCTAATCCGAACGATGCTATTCGAACGAAAAAAATAGAACATGTTCTATTTTTTGTCGTTCGCATCGGACAAGAATGGCTTCTTTTCACCTTCAACACAAAAGAGCTGGAATATTTATAATCGGATGGTTCATTTGTACGTTACCTATTTGATATATATGTAATATTTATCAACAAAGAAGTGTTGTTTCCTTGTCCACTGTTTTAAAATTATGTGATAAAAATATAAAAACAGGGATTATTTTTATTTCAATCAAATTTTTTTATTTAAACAGATATTTATAACATTTTTTTTAGCTCCAATGATTTTTCCATTTAAATCAGACTTCTTTTTATATAATATGTAAATTTCCTTGGGGAAATTATATTTTTATCAAAAGGGATTTCAATCGCCGCTTGGCCACTTATTTAATTTACAATCGGAGACAAAACATTTAGACTTTTAAACCAGGTTTAGATGTTATAATTCATGGTAAATTCTAATTCTTAATATATTATTTGCAATATAATAAAGTTATTCTCCGAAAGGGGGGGGGGGGAGGGATGATAACATTGATCATCCCTCCTAGCCCCCCCCCCCCCCCTATATTGACGCCCCTGAATATAAGTCAGCTGTGTTAGCGATATGAACACAAATATGTGCACTCGCAAATACTGCTGTGTGATCTGACGTCATAGCCACGGTGTCTGCTTCCAGCCTGATTGTAGCACATAGGGACTACTTGCATTTCATCCGCGTGCCACGTAAGAGTAAATTTTAATGGACTAAACATTTCAGGCGGATCAGTCAAACCACTGCCGAGATACGAGTGAATTTTACCCCAGATAGACAAACAGATGGACGCTGTGCAAAAAGGTTGAAAGTGGCACCACCAGTTTTGTGTTTGATACAGAGAGCTCTATGTTAGATCTATATATAGTTCTATACACATGCAACATTTCAGGCGGAATCGTCAAACAAGTCGTGAGATATTAGCAAGGATGTCTGCAGCCTAAACGTGAATGTAGGTGGCCCACCTGTCATATGAACGGGAATCCAGTCCAAGATGTATAGGACTACAAATGCAAGCTTTCAGGTGGATAAGTCCAACCACTGCAGATATATGAGCGATTTTAACCCAAGGCAGACGAACAGATGGACGCTGTGCAAAAATGGCTGTATAGGTGGGATTATGTGTGAAAATAGACGCACAGATGGAAGCTGTGCAGAGGAAAGGTCAGAGGTCAACCCGCAATGAGGGCGCAGCAGTTCACATATGACTTGATCATAATTCGGAGTTTCATAAAATTTCGTCCAGTGGTTACGGAGTTCTCCGGAAACCTATACTGCGGCCGAGGCGGTGGGTTGAAACCATTTAGTATCCTCAAACCTCTTTGGCGGATACAATTAATACCTTAAAATATAAGTCGTGACAACTAATTAAGGCACAAATTAAACATGATTCTGAGAATCAAGAAAATATTTGTCAGGCGCGGATCCAGGATTTTTTGCAAGGAGGGGCCAACAGGTGTCATGTATAAAAATTGTCTCATATAGAAAGGTCGTTTGTTGGGGGGGGGGGGAGGGGGGGGGATGTCTCGACCCAAAAAAAAACCGGTCATGCATAAGATAAGTGGGTAGTTCGTATCCATAGTCCGTATGGGTAGTCCGCATGCGTAGTCTGCAAAAATCGCTTTGAAGACTCTTTTAGCTGGGCCGTTTCCATTTAAGGCGGTTTCACACCGGATGCGTACGAACGAATTTTACGTCCGAACGAAAATTTGCTGTACTAACGAAAAATAAAACACTTTATTTTATGTTGGTGCATACACACCTAATCCGAACGATGCTATTCGAACGAAAAAAATAGAACATTTTCTATTTTTTGTCGTTCGCATCGGACAAGAATGGCTTCTTTTCACCTTCAACACAAAAGAGCTGGAATATTTATAACCGGATGGTTCATTTGTACGTTACCTATTTGATATATATGTAATATTTATCAACAAAGAAGTGTTGTTTCCTTGTCCACTGTTTTAAAATTATGTGATAAAAATAAAAAAAAACAGGGATTATTTTTATTTCAATCAAATTTTTTATTTAAACAGATATTTATAACATTTTTTTTAGCTCCAATGATTTTTCCATTTAAATCAGACTTCTTTTTATATAATATGTAAATTTTTTTGGGGAAATTATATTTTTATCAAAAGGGATTTCAATCGCCGCTTGGCCACTTATATTTTAATTTACAATCGGAGACAAAACATTTAGACTTTTAAACCAGGTTTAGATGTTATAATTCATGGTAAATTCTAATTCTTAATATATTATTAAGGATCCACTTCATTGAAAAGGTTGTGGACACATTTCAAGCTAGACCTTTCATTCCAAACCTTTCAGCACTGATATCGCTTCTCTGCCAACAGGGGAAAAGACCTGTTGATTTTGAGGTCAAAGGTCAAGTTTACAGCACCCTCTTCTTGCGTGGAGTCATTTTAAGGCAAACTTTTCAATCTATACTTTCCATCTGTCATATATGGCTTGCCTACAAATAGGAGAAGAAGCCTATTGATGTTGAGTTCAAAAGGTCAAAGGTCAAGGTCACAATATTGTTCTAAATGCTTGTGAACATATTTTAAGTGAAACTGTTCAACCCAAACCTTCAGTCTTTCACATATGCCACATCTATGCATCACTGAATTTGATTCAAACTTCATATTTATGGGTCTTTTTGCATGAAGAAATAACTAATTGATTTTGAGGTCAGGAGGTTAAAGGTTGCAGGTCTAAGTTATTCACTCCTTTGTTGCCAAGTAATTACACCTGGCAAGATGTAAGTGGTAAGTAGTTACCCATCATTTAGAAAGAATCCAGTTGATATATGGGCAAAAGGCCAAGGTCATTGGTCAGGGATGTTCACAATAACTTATTTTGTAGACCATCTCTATTTTCCTTGTTTTCTTGTATATATAACCATGGCACTCACAACTGGTACATCTCAATATGGGCCTATAATTGTCAGTGACACTTGTGATATATGACTCCCTTTTGTATCAGCTCATGGAGTGATAAGGATATATCATTAGTGCATAACAAAAACACTGTTGCCGGAATGCTTTGTCCAGGCATTAAGACTATGAGAGTTAAGTGTTAAGGTTTAGCTACTGATTTATAAAATGATGGGAACATTTTGCAGTTTATATCATGGAATTATAGCAATAAACTTAGTTTTCTGGATATCTGAATATTATTATACAAATCATCAGATATACCAGCAAGTGTTTGTTCTGATAATATGTGGGTCTTTACCTGGATTTAGGATGGCTTTATTTGATTACAAGACTCTTAGTGATGCTTTCTGCATTTCTTTTCTTTTAGGTTTTGCAGTTTACCTACTCTGCTGACTCCATTGAATAGCAAGCTGATAATTAAAACAAATTGGACTTGCACTTTTTACATTTGCATGTTCATAAATCTGATATGAGAGCTCTCCAACCTGATCATGCCTTTTGAATTGTTTTGGACATTCATAACTGTTACATTCTTTGAAGCAATTGCTACAAGTTTAGTGTCTTATTGGAGGATGTGTGATATCAAATGTCAGACTTGTCAGAAAACCATTATGTCTGCCAGGTAGCCATTTTTGAAATCCTTTTGCCAGGGCAGTTTCTGTGATTTTTTTATGATGTTTGGTCCCTTTTGTTGTTCAATTTCCTACCTGTCAGAAATCCAATATGGCCACCAGGAAGCCATCTTTAAATTCCTTTAGAACATATTATCTCAAGAACTATTAAAGTGAATGCAGTGGGATGTATATTAATGTTATCTTGCATTGGGTCAAAGATTTCTTAATAAATATGACCATCATTTATGAAAGCTCAGTACAGTTGACTTGTATTGAATAAAAATTAATATGGAAGCACCCGTTTCACAATAATTCTTGCATGGATTTCCTTGATCTTTTGCTATATTTTGATCTTAAATGTGGCCTGTGTGGTATTCCTTTTGAGACTGACAGGTATCGAGCAAGCTGTGGGATAAGTTCCTGATAGCTCAACAACCATACTTTTTGCCTCAGACCATCATTGTATCCCCAGACAAAGTCGGGATACTATGGTTTTACGACGGTCCCGCCGCCGCCGCAGAAAAACCTTGTGAGTGGGAAAATTCAAAAAATATTTCACTGATTTTTTTTCAAACTTTACATTTGTATAGATATAGGTAAGGGGACGAAGCCTATTTAACCCCCATAATTGCCACTTGACAGTACTGTAAGCATTATAAGTCAAAAACTAATGGACAGATTTCTTTCATATTATGCACATGTAGAGAGATTGGCTATGGGATGAGGTCTGTTTACATTTGGGTCATGACCTTTACCATGAGAGTGGCCTTGACCTTTGATGTGTCCATATTTGGTGAAAATCAAACACCTCTTATGATATCTCCAGTGTTGATAGCCATATGGATTTCAAAGGTGACTTATGTATGGCCCACTACTAAAGTAAGAACCCTATAGGTTCTAGGGTCCTAAGGTCAAGGTCCTGGACTTGCATCTTACAAGATACTGTGGATGCATTTCAGCCAAACATTTCATCTCAGACCTTTCATCTTGCACATATAGTTCATCTGCCAATAGAGGAAGACCTCTATCAATTTTGAGGTCACAAGGTCAAAGGTGAAGGTCACAGGAGCCATCTGTCCAAAAATTAGTTTCTGGATGATAATGCCTGCTTTTATTGATGTATAGATTTCAAACTTGACTTGTATATGTCCCATTGGAAAAGCAAGACCCGAATTGATTTTTGGATCATGAGGTCAAAGGTCAAAGTCACAGGACACGTCTTCAAAAATATGTGGATGCATTTTCAGCCAAACATTTCATCTCAGACATTTCATCTTGCACATACAGTTCCCCTGCCAATAGAGGAAGACGCCTGTCAATTGTGAGGTCACAAGGTCAAAGGTGAAAGTCACAGGAGCCATCTGTCCAAACATTAGTTCCTGAGATGATAATGCAAGCTTGGATTAATATATGGATTTCAAACCTGACTTATATATGGCCCATCAATAAATGTAGAACTCTATTGATTTATATATAAAAGTGGATGATCAATATCAATTTTGGGGTCACAAGGTCAAAGGTCAAGGCCACAGGAGCCATCTGTCCAAAAATTAGTTTCTGGATGATAATTCCTGCTTTTATTGATGTATAGATTTCAAACTTGACTTATATATGTCCCATTGAAAAAGCAAGACCCCAATTGATTTTTGGGTCATGAGGTCAAAGGTCAAGGTCAAAGGACCAACATCTTCAAAAAGATTGTGGATTGATACATGGAAGAAACAATAATTGCTTGCCAAGTGTCAGTATATGCTGCTAAAAATGGGGGCCTATTCTTAAAGGGGGGGGGGGGGCCTACTATGTCTGGTTCTTATGGAAATGGGGTGTTTATTGTAAGGGTCTTTTTATCCATCACATGCTGATCTTTCTTTTTGCATTCATCATGTAATCTCATGCTCTGATATACTTCAATTAAACGTGGTACATTTATCTTATTGGTCTCACTACTTAATTAAGTCTTGTCATGCTCAACGTTACTTTTATGATTATTTATGAATTATTTTCATATTTGCCTGATTCAGAGTTTTACGAGAACTGGACAAACTGGTTTGATATGCGTTTTTATTTTTGAAACTTTATCTGTTACATAGGAATCGTGGTACTCTGTTTATAAATATGAGAGTAAAATACTAATTAGAATAGTAAATAATGATCCCCTACCAAGCTGGCTGTATATCATTATTTTAAGAAACAGCCTTCTCAACATTGGCAAAACAACAGTACATCATTTGTGACAAGGCTTGTGAATTTAAGAGGTTTTAAAACAAGTGCTGTATTCTGTCTGCAGTTACATTTACTGCATATACGCACAAACCTGTTTCAGGACATTTTCAGCAGTGTGGATAAATCAGAACAGTTGAACAATGTTTTGTGCATTCATATTGATAAAAGGTGCATGGCATGCAGCAGAAAGAAAATATGTAGACTTATGCAAGTACAACATAGGCACTGACCACTGTGCTTTTGGATGTTTGCCAAAACACAATGGGACATTCACATGGACAAGTACAAAATAATTTACCAGTAACTCTCTCTCATTGAGTCCATTATGAAAACTGATGGTTATATGGTGACACAATGTTTTGGTTCATCTTGATAGGAAATGTTCTTGAACAGGATTGCCATGTGACTGTCATTTGCGCTTGAAACAGTTTCAAAATGTATTATATTTGTATCCCCAGACAAAGTCGGGGGATACTATGTTTTCATACCGGTCCCGCCGCCGCCGCCGCCGCCACCGCCGCCGCCGCCGCATATAAATCTTGTTGGCGCGATAACCCAAAAAATATTTCACGGAACTTTATCAAACTTGGTATATGTATAGATATGGGTAAGAGGACGACGCCTATTTAAAATGAGGTCATGACCTTTACTAGGAGAGTGTCCCTGACCTTGAATAGGTCCAATTTTGGGGAAAATCACACAAATTCTTTAATATCTCAAGAAATCTTGCATGGATTTATCCCAAAATCAAGTTGATGGAAGATCATGGATAGGGTTGTCATGTGTCAGAAAATGGTGGCGCCACCTATTATTCTTTACTTGTTTTCATGCCGTTTGATACCCCCAAAATTGCCACCTTACAGTACTGTGAGCATTATAAGTCAAAAACTAATGGACAGATTTCTTTTATATTATGCATATACATAGGTATGGGTTATTGGATGATGTTTATTTAAATTGGGGTCATGGCCTTTCCTATGATAGTGGCCTTGACCTTGAATATTGCCATATATGGTGAAAATCACACACCTCTTATGATATCTCCAGCGTGATAGCCATATGGATTTCAAACATGACTTATGTATGGCCCACCACTTAAGTAAGAACCCTATAGGTTCTAGGGTCATGAGGTCAAAGGTCAAGGTCACTGGACTGGCATTTTAAAAGATACTGTGGATGCATTTTAAGTCAAGCTTTCATCCCAGGTCTTCCATCTTGAATATATAGCTCACTTGCCAATAGTGGATGATCCATATAAATTTTGGGGTCACAAGGTCAAAGGTCAAGGCCACAGGAGCTATCTGTCCAAAAATTAGTTTCTGGATGATAATTCCTGCTTTTATTGATGTATTGATTTCAAATTTGAATTATATATGTCCCATTGAAAAAGCAAAACTCCAATTGATTTTGGGGTCATGAGGTCAAAGGTCAAGGTCACAGGACACATCTTTATAAAGATTGTGGATGCATTTTCAGCCAAACAATTCATCTCAGATCTTTCATCTTGCACATATAAGTCACCTGCCAATAGAAGATGACCCCTATCAGTTTTGAGGTCACAAGGTCAAAGGTGAAGGTCACAGGAGCCATCTGTCCAAAAATTAGTTTCTGGATGATAATTCCTGCTTTTATTGATGTATGGATTTCAAACTTGACTTGTATATGTCCCATTGGAAAGGCAAGACCCAAATTGATTTTGGGGTCATGAGGTCAAAGGTCAAGGTCACAGGACACATCTTTCAAAAGATGTGGATGCATTTTAAGCCAAACTTTCATCCCAGGTCTTCCATCTTGAATATATAGCTCACTTGCCAATAGTGGATAATCCATATAAATTTTGGGGTCACAAGGTCAAAGGTCAAGGCCACAGGAGCTATCTGTCCAAAAATTGGTTTCTGGATGATAATTCCTTCTTTTATTGATGTATGGATTTCATACTTGACTTGTATTTGATCCATTGGAAAAGCAAGACCCGAATTGATTTTGGGGTCATGAGGTCAAAGGTCAAGGTCACAGGAAACCTCTTTAAAAAGGTTGTGGATGCAATTTCAGCCAAATAATTCATCACAGATCTTTCATCTTGCACATATAGTTCACCTACTAAGAGTGGAAGACCCCTATCAATTTTGAGGTCACAAGGTCAAAGGTGAAGGTAACAGGAGCCATCTGTCCAAAAATTAGTTTCTGGATGATAATTCCTTCTTTTATTGATGTATGGATTTCAAACTTGACTTGTATATGTCCCATTGGAAAAGCAAGACCTGAATTGATTTTGGGGTCATGAGGTCAAAGGTCAGGGTCACAGGACACATCTTTAAAAAGATGTGGATGCATTTTCAGCCACACATTTCATCTCAGATCTTTCATCTTGCACATATAGCTCACCTGCCAAGAGAGGAAGAACCCTATCAATTTTGAGGTCACAAGGTCAAAGGTGAAGGTCACAGGAGCCATCTGTCCAAAAATTAGTTTCTGGATGATAATTCCTTCTTTTATTGATGTATGGATTTCAAACTTGACTTGTATTTGACCCATTTGAAAAGCAAGACCCGAATTGATTTTGGGGTCATGAGGTCAAAGGTCAAGGTCACAGGACACATCTTTATAAAGATTGTGGATGCATTTTCAGCCAAACAATTCATCTCAGATCTTTCATCTTGCACATATAGTTCACCTGCCAAGAGTGAAAAACCCCTATCAATTTTGAGGTCACAAGGTCAAAGGTGAAGGTCACAGGAGCCATCTGTCCAAAAATTAGTTTCTGGATGGAAAATTTGATACAAAAGCTCAAGTATCTGAACAACTAATGCATTGATCATCATGATTTTTTGCATGGATATTGATCATGGAGTGTTTCATCAGTTTCTGCAGACTGGTGGCGCCACCTGTATTTTTTCGATTTTTACCAATATTTTTCTCTATTTTTGAGACCTCTTAAGATGCGGCCATCTGTTAACAGGGCACAAATCGTAACGACTACACCTAGAATCTTCTCTCTTGACATGCAGGGAGGCCCATAAAAAGTTTCTTTGGAAACCTGAAATTAGGTCTCTGTTACCCATAACCTTTGAGCTATTGGGCTCCGAAGTACCCCCCAGAATAATGGAAAATTTGATACAAAAGCTCAAGTATCTAAACAACTATTGCAGTGATCACCATGATTCTTTGCATGGATATTGATCATGGAATGTGTCATCAGTTTCTGCAGTATGGTGGCACCACCTGTATTTTTTTTATTTTTACGAATTTTTTTCTCTATTATTGAGACCTCATAAGATGCGGTCATCTGTTAACATGGCACAAATCGTAACAACTGGACCTAGAATCTTCTCTCTTGACATGCTGAGAGGCCCATGAAAAGTCTCCTTAAAAACATGAAATTAGGTCTCTGTTACCCATAACCTCTGAGCTATGGGGCTCCGAAGTACCCCCCAGAATAATGGAAAATTTGATACAAAAGCTCAAGTATCTGAACAATTATTATATTGATCACCATGATTCTTTGCATGGATATTGATCATGAAATGTTTCATCAGTTTCTGCATTCTGGTGGCGCCACCTGTATTTTTTCAATTTTTAGCTCAGCTGACTGAAAGTCATCTGAGCTATAGGGATCACCTTTCGTCCGTCGTCCGTCCGGCCATCCAGGCGTCTGTCTGTTAACAGGGCACAAATCGTAACCGCTAGACCTGGAATCCTCTTACTTGACATCCTGGGAGGTCTATGGAAATTCTCCCCGAAACCTGAAATTAGGTCACTGTGACCTATATTCTTCGAGCTATGGGGTTCTGAAGTACCCCCCAGAATAATGCAAAATTTAATACAAAAGCTCAAGTATCTGAACAACTAATGCATTAATCACCATGAATCTTTGCATGGATATTGATTATGGAGTGTTTCATCAATATCTGGAGATTGGTGGCGCCAGCTATATTTTTTTTATTTTTTACGATTTTTTTTTCTCTACTTTTGTGATCTTTAAACATTTGGTCATCTGTAAACAGGGCCCAAATCATAATGACTGGACCTAGAATCTTCTTTCCTCACCTCCAGGGAAGCCCATAAAAGGTCTACATGGAAACCCGAAATAAGGTCCCTGTTACCCATATTCTGTGAGCTATGGGGCTCTGAAGTACCCCCCAGAATAAAGATTTGGTCATGTATTAACAGGGCACAAATCATAATGACTGGACCTAGAATCTTCTTTCTTGACATGCAGGGAGGCCTTTGGAAAGTCTCTTTGGAAATCTGAAATTAGGTCTCTGTTACCCATATCCTTCATGCTATGGCTCCGAGAATACAGATTTGGTCATCTGTTAACAGAGCACAAATTATAATGACTTGACCTAGAATCTCCTTTCTTGATATGCTGGGAGGCCCCTGAAAAGTCTCCTTGTGCACCTGAAATTAAATCTCTGTTACCCATATCCTTCATCCTATGCGGCTTTGAAATACCCCCCAGAATAAACATTTGGTCATCTGTTAACAGGGCACAAATCATAATAACTGGACCTAGAATTTTATTTTTTGACATGCTGGGAGACCCCTGAAAAGTCATCTTGTAAACCTTGAAAATAGTTTCATAGCTGTGCGCAGACAGTTCAAAATCATATTGGCAGATTTGAAAATGAAATATAAATCAAATTTAATTAGTGATTCAAACTTCAATTTAAATTGAAATGTAGCAGTTACAATGGAATTCGTTCTCTTGAAACAAGAGGTTGCGCAATTATTTTTCAAGGAATGTTGAACTGTAAATCTCGGCCGAGTAAGTGGTAAATATAATTTTCAATTATACAGTCAATACAATCAGAGATAAAAACTTTATTATTAATAATTATTAAAACCAAATTAATGAGAAAATCGATTTAGAAGTTCAGAAAATTTTGTATAGGTCTTTCTCTCTCTCTCTCTCTCTCTCTCCTATATATATATATATATATATATATATATATATATATATATATATATATATATATATATATATATATGGCCATAAAGCCTATATTTTAGTGCATCCGATATATTGCTCATATATCTGTCTAATACGAATTTCGGAGACGAAAATTCCTCCGTCGGAAACCAAAAATATCGTTCGGATTTGGTGTGAATGAAATTTCGGATGCGACAGGATTTTAGTCGGAACGACAGAAATATTCGTTCGTGTCATATTCGTTCGGACGCATCCGGTGTGAAACCGCCTTTATCCGCATGGGTAGTACGTATGCGTAGTCCATATCCGCACGCTGCCGGGAGCGATTTTTGCGCACTACACATACCAATCATAGTGTCATCAGGTGTAGGCCTAGCGTAGAGTTTTCCCATTCAGGCCGTGCTGTATATATGCACAATCTCTATGTCCAACATTTGGTATGAATGTCATTTCTGGCATCAGTTTTCCGGAAACCAAACATATTGGCATTTTGCTGAATTTTGTTTTCCTTTCTTTATCACAGGCATCATGTCTTTTAGATGATTGAAGCGTAAACATCACAGTCGCGTATAACGTTTTACTAATTTTGATCTTCAACATTTTATTACTTTAATTTTGTTTTAACTTTTGATGCTAATATAAACAAATGTACAATACATATATATGGTGAAATGGCTTGCAACAAACTTCAGCTATCGAGCACCTAGGCCTATCAAAACGGTGTACGGACTATACGCATATACTTACTTATGGAAAACGAACTTTGTGGAAACGGACTACGCATACGGACTACGCATGCGGACTACGTACGGACTATACGCACTAATGGAAACCATCTCAGTTGATCAAAAGTTACATATGCGCCTCTCCTTGGTCCATCCAGTTCTTCAGCAACGTACGTCATTCAAACGTTTACTTTGAATGGTGCATATTGTTGGGGCCCGGGACAATATTATAGGCCTGTAAGTTCACATAAAAACCCAAACGAGGCATTTAGACCTCTAGGCCCAGCTCATGTACGTAGTCATTTATCCCTGGGTGTCCATAACATTTTCTATTGGCATTACAATTTCTTAATTTGGATGCAGTTTTAATGATACTTTTAACACTTAAAATCTATGTCTTTTAGGCCTACACGTACTGTTCTGTAATGTTCAGCAAACAAAACAGCAGGCCTATGTACAGTTCAAGGGAAGATGGGTATAAAGAGGAATACATGGGCCCAGAGTGCCTTATAGGCCTATAGGGCTGACTCATGCATTTTCATTCTTCCTACGGTTTCCCTCATTATAATTAAAAAATTAAAGAACGGAAATGTTTTTTTTTTTGTAAGCCCTTTCAATTTTCTAAAGGTTAAAGGAAAAAAAATGTAAAATGTATTTTGAACATTTTACACCCTGGAGGACTAATGACAATATTTTAAATAGGTCCACGAACAGGTCCGAAGGAGGAGGGGGGGGGGGGGGGCTCCAGTCTGAAACCCTAAAAAAGGATGTACCGGTGACGGCTGATAAGTGGAGGCCGGACTCTCCGACACCCCCCCCCCCCCCCTCCCAAACACACATTCGTGTACAAAGTATGTTCAGTCTACGGGGATAATTCATCACAGCTATGACGAATAAGATCTTAAAATTCAATGAATATATTAAATTGTATGTTTTGGCGCGCTTGGACTGCCTTTTGCTAATATCCACAAACTTTCATAGGAGCTACATATTCCAAGACACCACTAAATAAGTATGGCGGACAAAAGTGAGCAGGTGACCAGGAATGTCGGCAATAAAATGCGGCGCGTGCGGCTGCACGCGAGCACGTTGTAACTAAGGCTACCTAGTCTATAAACCGGGATTTAAAAAAACCAGTATGTCAGGTGGAATCATCGATCTGATAGAGATTAGCAGCGGAGACGACGATGTGCCGGAAGTGACCATCATCAGCTCGGAGAGCGATTCGGAAACGAGGGTCCAAAGTGTTTATGGTCAAGCGATACGACCAAAACAAGCGCAGGTAAGGGGGAAACCTCATTTTAATATTATACCCACGACCGCCAAAGAAATGCAGCTTAAATATGACAAGTCGTATTGTTTATTACTCAGATTTTCAGTCCATGCAAAACAAATGTCTTGAGGTTCTTTTAAGCCTGCTGACGGATAATTTTTTATATGGGTACGGGTTATAAACGGCACGTGCGCGGCATAACGCTCGTTAAATGGAGTTCTCAGTGACTGACGCAATAAAAATTAACACCGTGGTCGTGTGGAATCAACAGTTTTGCAGAAACCTGAAAATACAAGGCTGCAACTTGCACCAACATTCTGCATGGTGTAAATTGCATAGAGAGTTAACATTTTAGAAATTTTTCAATGACACGCTTCATTAAGAAAGGGTCCCCCCCTTCAAACCCTTGTCCTGACCAAGACTGAAGTGAATCCCCCCCCCCAGCAACAACCAAGACAAAACACCCACTTAAAGTAGGTACTTCAATCAGTTTTTATATCTTTAATATATATGAATTAAAGAATATTCACTTTAAAGCCTCTGCAATGACAAATGATGTTTTTTTTTTTTGTGAATACATCTTGATTGAGTAAGAAGTTATGGGGAATTTAATATTTTGAAATTTGCTTGTTTTAAGCCCATATTTATGCCGTTTAAGACAGAAATGCAAAATCACCATTTTCAACTTGTCATAATTTTATAAATAAAGAAAACTAAGCCATAAAACTCATGAAATCCCTTTATTTATTTCATATTTAGAGTGTATTTTTTCTTGGAGACACAGTTTATTTATTTTCTTCAATTTTTTAAATTTTAAAGTTGAATTTTAAATAAAAGTCTCTGTGTTGCTAAGCCTATAGGTAATTTGTGTGACAAATCTAGCTGAGTTTTCATGCTATTCATACAGTTCTGGTCTTAAAATGATTGTTAGACGATAAGCTGCAACTGGCATACCAAGTTTAAAAGACAGAAATGTTAAAATGATAATCATACAACAATTAATTGGTGAAAACTACATAAATGATCATGAGGATGATGTAATTCCAGTGTTTTACAAGGCCCTGCTGTTGATTTTTTAACATTAATCATCAGTTTAGCCAAAGAAAAGACCTGTTAATTGTATAAGTGAACTTTAATACAGTTTAAAATGTATTAAAGTGTATTTTAAAAAATACTTTTCTGAAGTTGGTTGAAATATGAGATCCATTACATTGACTGATCACAATCGACCCAGCAACTGTCAAATGGCACCATGTTAATCATGTATTGAAATCCAGTTCTTCAGTAACATTCATATGTGTGCTTCTGCCACTTTCTGTTATACATAATACAAATTCTGAATCAATACTGTATTACATCATCTTAATCAAAGAAAGATAATGATCTAAATATTAGGGCTGGGTATCGGTCCGCCTCTTCCAAACAGTTAATTCGATACCGATACGTATTGACGATACATTCATTTTTCTTTCCATTTCTAAATAAAAGCTATGTTTCTTGTTTATATACATTTTTGTATTTTAACATACAACATATTTACTATGCTATGCACTTAAGCAGCTTCAGCTTGATATTAAATAGTTGATTTTAATTATCAAAATCTATCTAATCAAGACTACCAAAATCTGGATCTTCTTTGTGCCTTGGGGAAGATCATAGGCTGTGTTTTTATGTCATGTAATTACACAGTTTTGTATATTTCTGTGAATATGAATCCCATTAGTCAGTACTCAGTTTGTCCCCAGGCTTTAACCATTAAATTGACATCTGATGTCCAAAGCGGGAGTTCCGAGTAACCTAGGACTTGCTGCGTAAAGAATTTTAAAGTAATTCATAATGTAAGTCCAGTGTTTCTTAAATAGTACTTCACTACACCTATTTCTGGCCGTGTCACCAGACTAGCTAGCTATAGACGGGCAGTGCTGGTAACAAATAGTGTTACGTATGGAACCCACTCACCAAAATATTTTGGTACTATGCTATGGAATTCTCTTTTGATAGACTATAAAAATGCAGAGTCCCTTAGAGTATTCAAAATAAAGTTATCTTACTGTAAAGGGGCATCCTGCGGTTGTTATCTGTGTAATACTTAATATAACTTTGTAAAAATTGACATCCTTCTTTGGGCCGTATGCCATTTCCAATATGTTTTGCACTTCATGCCCTATTGTGATTTTTTTTTCAATATGAATTGGTCACTGTAATTTATAAGGACTATAAATCAAATGTTATTCACATTATACAACTTTATGCTTAACTTTGATCCTTAAAATTGATCAGACTTGTGATACTTATTTTTATGTAAGTTAATGTATTTTTGTTATTTTTTATAATATTTTAAATTATTTAATTTTATGTATGATAAGAGTCATAATAGCCTATGGTTAATGTTGTCTTTGTTTGTAAAAACCGACATAAAATAAAATATTTGTATTATATCAAATTGTCAGTATTATTCTCCTATTATCGCTCACATGTGCCTGCTTGTCATGAAAGTACTGATGTGCATGCATATATACATTTATTAACAAGTCTTAAAGGCCAAAGCAACAAATATACAGTGCATTTAAATTTATAAATCGTCATGGTTATATTTAAAGTTATATCCCTATTCATTAGCAATCAATCGATACGACCAATACAGCATGCAACGCATTTCGATTATTGTATCGATGTCGTGTATCGATATATCGATATATTGATACAGCCCTACCAAATATATTGTACTGTTCCTTGATGCCTGGCAGTTCTTGGGCAAACCACGTGCGACCGTTGTTGTTTGTTCTTAATGCTGTATCAGAGGCAAATACAAACTTTCAATCAATATCATCAGTATCATCAACTCTTTGCCATTTAAGTACATTCTTAAATCCTCTGTTTAAAAACTGGACTAATGCACATGGGGCCCTTGGGGGCTGTACACTTCAAGCACCTGGCTGATGAAAAAATCTTGTTCATATGCTACTGTGAGCCAGACTCCCTGTCTGTCAAAGCTAACCTTTCCAAAATCAGGCATACACTTCACTTTATTGGTCTCAGGTTCTTCATCCCCTGATGCATGTATCTCATGGTTAACAAAGTCAAACACTTGACCTTGTCCTTGTCAATGTTCCAATTCAGTCCTGATCTATTACCTTCTGCCAGTTTTGTGATCACTTTTTTAGTTCACTCTGTGAACTTATGCCATGGCGCTGCATCCACTGTCCACCGTCCACTGTCCACCGTCTGTTACTAAATATCTCAACAGCCACAGCAGCTGCATTCATCAAACTTTGCAGAATTACTGATCATGGGATGAATATACAAAAATAAGCTTTTGGTGGCGCCATTTATGTTGACCTACTTTCTGTGGGCCGAAATAGTCTTTTCCATTTACTTCGAAGATAAGTCATGAAGTATTCATATTTTGGCCTTCATATCATAGTCAACAGTTCCATAGAGGAAGGGGAATAAATTTAGTATAAATTCAGTCAAGTC
This sequence comes from Sipunculus nudus, assembly GCA_026874595.1. NCBI lineage: Eukaryota > Metazoa > Annelida > Sipuncula > Golfingiida > Sipunculidae > Sipunculus > Sipunculus nudus. The sequence continues at coordinate 106,939,707 of CM049306.1, read as the reverse complement.
ATTTTCAAGATGGCCTCCCTACATAACATCAAATTGTGTCGATCCTAAAAATTTGACAACTTGATGTGTTTCCATACATGATGGATTGTCTGTTACCAAATGTCTAAGGAACTGCTGCAGTCTACAGTTTCAAATTTCACAGGAATATTGATCATGTGACTGCTTTATGATATTGACCTGCAGTTATGGTCATATGCCATAACAGCCCATTTTAGCTCAGTGGCTATAAAAGATTTCTAAAAAAACCAATGGACCTAATTCTGAAATCTCACACATTATCCTCAGATGATGGTAATTCAAGTTTGTTCAAATGGTTTTGGTTTAGTGCTTTCTGGTTGAGTTACGGGAAGCTGAACTTGGCAAGTTTGCTGTATCTCCTATATGAGTTAAAAACCTGCAAAACTTTTTGACTGATACCACTGAAGCCAATAAGTTTAACATTTTACATGAATAAACCCCACAATAAGTCTTAAAATAATTCTCTTTAATGGTTCCTCATAAATGTTTTAGGCTGAATTATGGAGATAGATATGAGTCATTGTACTATATATGTTAGCTGTGTGAAGCAGTTACAGCTAGCCTGGCACCACTTTATCAGCATCTATTACATCATGCCACTAGACATTTAGAATTCAGGTTAAATAGCTTGGCAGACTGCAAACTGTTTCAGATTTGGCAACATGCTAAAGGTCATCCAGCAATTATTGTATCCCCAGACAAAGTCGGGGGATACTATGTTTTCATACCGGTCCCGCCGCCGCCGCCGCATATAAATCTTGTTGGCGCGATAACCCAAAAAATATTTCACGGAACTTTACCAAACTTGGTATATGTATAGATATGGGTAAGAGGACGACGCCTATTTAAAATGAGGTCATGACCTTTACTAGGAGAGTGTCCTTGACCTTGAATAGGTCAAATTTAGGGGAAAATCACACAAATTCTTTAATATCTCAAGAAATCTTGCATAGGTTTATCCTAAAATCAAGTTGATGGAAGATCATGGATAGGGTTGTCATGTCCAGAAACTGGTGGCGCCACCTATTATTCTTTACTTGTTTTCATGCCGTTTAATACTCCCAAAATTGCCACCTCACAGTACTGTGAGCATTATAAGTCAAAAACTAATGGACAGATTTCTTTTATATTATGCATATACATAGGTATGGGTTATGGGATGATGGTTATTTAAATTGGGGTCATGACCTTTCCTATGTTAGTGGCCTTGACCTTGAATATTGCCATATATGGTGAAAATCACACTCCTCTTATGATATCTCCAGTGTTGATAGCCATATAGATTTCAAACATGACCTATGTATGGCCCACCACTAAAGTAAGAACCCTATAGGTTCTAGGGTCATAAGGTCAAAGGTCAAGGTCACTGGACTGCCATTTTAAAATATACTGTGGATGCATTTTAAGCCAAACTTTCATCCCAGGTCTTCCATCTCGAATATATAGCTCACTTGCCAATAGTGGATGATCCATAGAAATTTTGGGGTCACAAGGTCAAAGGTCAAGGCCACAGGAGCTATCTGTCCAAAAATTAGTTTCTGGATGATAATTCCTTCTTTTATTGTATCCCCAGACAAAGTCGGGGGATACTATGTTTTCATACCGGTCCCGCCGCCCCCGCTGCCGCCGCATATAAATCTTGTTGGCGCGATAACCCAAAAAATATTTCATGGAACTTTACCAAACTTGGTATATGTATAGATATGGGTGAGAGGACGACGCCTATTTAAAATGAGGTCATGACCTTTACTAGGAGAGTGTCCTTGACCTTGAATAGGTCCAATTTTGGGGAAAATCACACAAATTCTTTAATATCTCAAGAAATCTTGCATGGATTTATCCCAAAATCAAGTTGATGGAAGATCATGGATAGGGTTTGTCATGTTCCAGAAACTGGTGGCGCCACCTATTATTCTTTACTTGTTTTTGTGCCGTTTAATACCCCCAAAATTGCCACCTTACAGTACTGTGAGCATTATAAGTCAAAAACTAATGGACAGATTTCTTTTATATTATGCATATACATAGGTATGGGTTATGGGATGATGTTTATTTAAATTGGGGTCATGACCTTTCCTATGATAGTGGCCTTGACCTTGAATATTGCCATATATGGTGAAAATCACACACCTCTTATGATATCTCCAGTGTTGATAGCCATATGGATTTCAAACATGACTTATGTATGGCCCACCACTAAAGTAAGAACCCTATAGGTTCTAGGGTCATGAGGTCAAAGGTCAAGGTCACTGGACTGGCATTTTAAAAGATACTGTGGATGCATTTTTAAGCCAAACTTTCATCTTAGGTCTTCCATCTTGAATATATAGCTCACTTGCCAGTAGTGGATGATCCATATAAATTTTGGGGTCACAAGGTCAAAGGTCAAGGCCACAGGAGCTATCTGTCCAAAAATTAGTTTCTGGATGATAATTCCTGCTTTTATTGATGTATTGATTTCAAACTTGACTAATATATGTCCCATTGAAAAAGCAAGACTCCAATTGATTTTGGGGTCATGAGGTCAAAGGTCAAGGTCACAAGACACATCTTTAAAAAGATTGTGGATGCATTTTCAGCCAAACATTTCATCTCAGACCTTTCATCTTGCATATGTAAGTCATCTGCCAATAGAGGAAGACCCCTATCAGTTTTGAGGTCACAAGGTCAAAGGTGAAGGTCACAGGAGCCATCTGTCCAAAAATTAGTTTCTGGATGATAATTCCTGCTTTTATTGATGTATGGATTTCAAACTTGACTTGTATATGTCCCATTGGAAAAGCAAGACCCAAATTGATTTTGAGGTTATGAGGTCAAAGGTCAAGGTCACAGGACACACCTTTGAAAAGATGTGGATGCATTTTCAGCCAAACATTTCATCTCAGATCTTTCATCTTGCACATATAGTTCACCTGCCAAGAGAGGAAGAACCCCTTTCAATTTTGAGGTCACAATGTCAAAGGTGAAGGTCACAGGAGCCATCTGTCCAAAAATTAGTTTCTGGATTATAATTCCTTCTTTTATTGATGTATGGATTTCAAACTCGACTTGTATTTGACCCTTTGGAAAAGCAAGACCTGAATTGATTTTGGGGTCATGAGGTCAAAGGTCAAGGTCACAGGAAACCTTTTTAAAAAGATTGTGGATGCATTTTCAGCCAAACAATTCATCTAAGATCTTTCATCTTGCACATATAGTTCACCTGCCAAGAGTAGAAGACCCCTATCAATTGTGAGGTCACAAGGTCAAAGGTGAAGGTCACAGGAACCATCAGTCTAAAATTTAGTTTCTGGATGATAATTCCTGCTTTTACTGATGTATAGATTTCAAACTTGACTTGTATATGTCCCATTGGAAAAGCAAGACCCAAATTGATTTTGAGGTTATGAGGTCAAAGGTCAAGGTCACAGGACACACCTTTAAAAAGATGTGGATGCATTTTCAGCCAAACATTTCATCTCAGATCTTTCATCTTGCACATATAGTTCACCTGCCAAGAGAGGAAGAACCCTATCAATTTTGAGGTCACAAGGTCAAAGGTGAAGGTCACAGGAGCCATCTGTCCAAAAATTAGTTTCTGGATGATAATTCCTTCTTTTATTGATGTATGGATTTCAAACTTGACTTGAATTTGACCCATTAGAAAAGCAAGACCTGAATTGATTTTGAGGTCAAAGGTCACGGTCACAGGAAACCTCTTTAAAAAGATTGTGGATGCATTTTTAGCCAAACAATTCATCTCAGATCTTTCCTCTTGCATATATAGTTCACCTGCCAAGAGTGGAAGACCCCTATCAATTGTGAGGTCACAAGGTCAAAGGTGAAGGTCACAGGAGCCATCTGTCCAAAAATTAGTTTCTGGATGATAATTCCTGCTTTTATTGATGTATGGATTTCAAACTTGACTTGTATATGTCCCATTGGAAAAGCAAGACCCAAATTGATTTTGGGGTGATGAGGTCAAGGTCACAGGACACATCTTTAAAAAGATGTGGATGCATTTTCATCCAAACATTTCATCTCAGATCTTTCATCTTGCACATATAGTTCTCCTGCCAAGAGAGGAAGAACACTATCAATTTTGTGGTCACAAGGTCAAAGGTGAAGGTCACAGGAGCCATCTGTCCAAAAATTAGTTTCTGGGTGATAATTCCTGCTTTATTGATGTATAGATTTCAAACTTAACTTGCATATGTCCCATTGGAAAAGCAAGACCAGATTTGATTTTGGGGTCATGAGGTCACAGGTCAAGGTCACAGGACACATCTTTAAAAAGATCAAGGTCACAGGACCAACATCTTTAACAAGATTGTGGATTGTTAGATGGAAGAAACAATGAATATGCCAAGTGTCAGTATATGCTGCTAAAAATGAGGGTCTATTTATAAAGGGGGTGGGGGCCTACTATGTCTGGGGATACTCTGGCACCTGCGGTGCCAAGAAATGTCTAGTTGATGTATGGATTTCAAACTTGACTTGTATTTGACCCATTGGAAAAGCAAGACCTGAATTGATTTTGGGGTCATGAGGTCAATGGTCAAGGTCACAGGAAACCTCTTTAAAAAGGTTGTGGATGCAATTTCAGCCAAAAAATTCATCTAAGATCTTTCATCTTGCACATATAGTTCACCTGCCAAGAGTGGAAGACCCCTATCAATTGTGAGGTCACAAGGTCAAAGGTGAAGGTCACAGGAGCCATCTGTCCAAAAATTAGTTTCTGGATGATAATTCCTTCTTTTATTGATGTATGGATTTCAAACTCGACTTGTATTTGACCCATTGGAAAAGCAAGACCTTAATTGATTTTAGGGTCATGAGGTCAAAGGTCAAGGTCACAGGACACATCTTTAAAAAGGTTGTGGATGCAATTTCAGCCAAAAAATTCATCTGAGATCTTTCATCTTGCACATACAGTTCACCTGCCAAGAGTGGAAGACCCCTATCAATTTTGAGGTCACAAGGTCAAAGGTGAAGGTCACAGGAGCCATCTGTCCAAAAATTAGTTTCTGGATGATAATTCCTGCTTTTATTGATGTATGGATTTCAAACTTGACTTGTATATGTCCCATTGGAAAAGCAAGACCAAAATTGATTTTGGGGTCATGAGGTCAAAGGTCAAGATCACAGGACACATCTTTAAAAAGATGTGGATGCATTTTCAGCCAAACATTTCATCTCAGATCTTCCATCTTGCACATATAGTTCTCCTGCCAAGAGAGGAAGAAAACTATCAATTTAAGGTCACAAGGTCAAAGGTGAAGGTCACAGGAGCCATCTGTCCAAAAATTAGTTTCTGGATGATAATTCCTGCTTTTATTGATGTATGGATTTCAAACTTGACTTGTATATGTCCCATTGGAAAAGCAAGACCCAAATTGATTTTGGGGTCATGAGGTCAAAGATCAAGGTCACAGGACACATCTTTAAAAAGGTCAAGGTCACAGGACCAACATCTTCAACAAGATTGTGGATTGTTAGATGATAGAAACAATAAATATGCCAAGTGTCAGTATATGCTGCTAAAAATGGGGGTCTGTTCTTAAAGGGGGGGGGGGCCTACTATGTCTGGGGATACTCTGGCACCTGCGGTGCCAAGAAATATCTAGTTTAAAGCTTTGGCAGACTGGCATCTGTATCATTTTTTTCAACAGGTCAGGATTTCAGTCAGTGCAGCCAGGAATAGGTCAAGAGTTAACTCAGTGCAGTAGCTGCATTCTATTGATAGCTTTGGCAGACTGCCCAGTGTATCAGATTTGGCGCCAAAGGTCAGTCTGGATCTATTTATAGCCTTTGCAAACTGCCAACTGTGTCAGATTATGCAACAGGTCAAGAGTGCCGTCAATGCAGCTAGGTACAGGTCAAAAGTTCACTCGGTCTTGCCAGGCGCAGGTCACGAGTTCACTCAGTACAGTAGCTTTAGCCAGCAATTTGTCACAGTTCACTTGGGGCAACTGCCTTTTGCACCTAAGCCTGGTCAGCCCAGTGCATCAAACTCAAGGGATGTTTGATGTATTGGCCTGATATTTAGACCTGTCTATGTGCCTTTAATGGCTTTCTCATTCACAAGACAGGTGTCATCACCTACAATGACTTTTGAAGTGTATGTGCCTGCTTATTTCTCCAGAGGAATTTGATATATTAGCCTGAAATTGGGCATATTAATACATATTGTAAAGCTATGTCATATACAAGACTGGTGGTGCCACCTACAATAATTTTTGCACAGTGTATATCCCTGCTCATTTCTCAGGAGGAGATATCAGCCTGAAATTGAGCATATGTATACATCTCTGATACCTTCGTCAAATACAAGACATGAAGGCCTACTTGAAAAGTAATGGTCCGGCATTGAAGCATTATACCTGGTGTATCAACCATTGCACAGGTTTGCAAAAGCCTGTAGGCCTTGTTGATATTATTTAAGATTTCTAACTTCAGCTTAGCACACAGTGACCCAAGGGTCCCTTGATTTTTGTTATTTTTAGCGAACCTGTGAGCTTATGCAATGGTGCGGCGTCGTACCTCGTGTGTCGTGCATTGTCTGTACGTCAACCATAGCTATCTCAAAAATAACAGGAGCTAGCATCACCAAATTTTTACAAATAATTAGTCATCTGAAAAACTCTATAGGATTTTGCTGATTTTTTTCTAACTGCATTTTCTTAGATTTTATAGGGAAAAAGCTAAAAAAAAGCTTTTGAATTCTTCTCCGAAAATGTCCAGCCAAATTTTCCACGTCTAGACACAATGTTTAGATGCAGAATTCCCAGATTATTGGAACTATATCTTACAACTGTTTGAAAAAACTTGGTTTGCATTTTAAGCGAACCGGGTTTATCATCAGGTCACATGTGAACTGCTGCGCCCTCATTTTTGGTTGACCTCTTAACCTTTCCTGGCTGTCTAGACGTCTAGACACAATGTTTAGATGCAGAATTCCCAGATTATTGGAACTATATCTTTCAACTGTTTGAAAAAACTTGGTTTGCATTTTAAGCGAACCGGGTTTATCATCAGGTCACATGTGAACTGCTGCGCCCTCATTTTTGGTTGACCTCTTAACCTTTCCTGGCTGCCCAGCGTCCATTTGTGCGACTGTTTACACACATAAACCCACATATCTTGGGAACCGTTTGACTGATCAGGCGAAACATTTTGCACAAATGTAGCCCTTTGATAGCTTTATAACATACACTAAAAATGGTGGCGCCACCTGCAACCATTTTTGCACAGCGTCCATCTGTTCATCTGCCTTGGGATAATGTCACTCATATCTCAGCAGTGGTTTGACTTATCAACCTAAAATTTTGCAGGTTTTTGGACAGCTTTCTCGATTTTATGACAGGTGGCACCACCTACATTTACGTTTACTCTGCAGACATCCAAGCTCATATCTCGGAAACCGTTTGACCGATTGTACCAAAATTTTGCATGTGTATAGATCTCACAGAGCTCTTCATCATAGGCAAAACTGGTGGCGCCACCTGCAACCACTTATGCACAGCGTCAATCTGTTCATCTGCCTTGGGATAATATCACTCATATCTCAGCAGTGGTTTGACTTTTCCACCTGAAATTTTGCAGGTTTACACATCCTGGACAGCTTTCTCGATTTTATGACAGGTGGCGCCACCTACATTCACGTTTACTATGCAGACATCCAAGCTCATATCTCTGGAACTGTTTGACTGATTGGGCTAAGATTTTGCATGTGTATAGATCTCACATAGCTCTTCATCATAGGCAAAACTGGTGGCGCCACCTGCAACCATTTTTGCACAGCGTGCATCTGCTCATCCACCTTGGGATAATATCACTCATATCTCAGCAGTGGTTTGACTTTTCCACCTGAAATTTTGCAGGTTTACACATCTTGGACAGCTTTCTCGATTGTATGACAGGTGGCGCCACCTACATTCGCGTTAACTATGCAGACATCCAAGCTCATATCTCTGGAACTGTTTGACTGATTGGGCTAAGATTTTATATGTGTATAGATCTCACATAGCTCTTCATCATAGGCAAAACTGGTGGCGCCACCTGCAACCACTTATGCACAGTGTCCATCTGTTCATCTGCCTTGGGATATTATCACTCATATCTCAGCAGTGGTTTGACTTATCTACCAGAAATTTTGCAGGTTTACACATCCTGGAAAGCTTTCTCGATTTTATGACAAGTGGCGCTACCTTCATTCAAGTTTACTCTGCAGACATCCAAGCTCATATCTAGGGAACTGTTTGACTGATTGGGCCAAAATTTTGCTTGTGTATAGATCTCAAATAGCTCTTCATCATAAGCAAAACTGGTGGCGCCACCTGCAACCACTTATGAACATCGTCCATCTGTTCATCTGCTTTGGAATAAAATCACTCATATCTCAGCAGTGGTTTGACTTATCCACCTGAAATTTTGCAGGTTTATACATCCTGAACAATTTTCTTGATTTTATTACAGGTGGCACCACCTACATTCACATTTACGTTTAAGCTGCAGACATCCATGCTAATATGCAACACACCTCACTCTATTCCCCTTGCCACTTAATCCACGCCTCACTTCACCTGTCCCACTCTGATTTCTGCAGATACACATAGTCGCTTGTCGACTACCCATATTCTAGTTTTATAATGTCCTAGTCTGAAACTTGCAGGTCCAAAATTTCCATTTTGCTCAAATCATAATGACTAAGGTAGATATGCAGGACATAAAAGGATCAATATTAAATTTTAAAAATAAACCTCCATTCGTACTCCCAAACTTTGCACAGGTTCGCATTAGGCCTGTAGGCCTTGTTTTATATATATACCCGTCATATGAAGGGAGTATTATGGTATACCCACCGTCCATCCATTAACTTCTAGTGTCACTGTGATAATTTACTGGGGCTTTGATGGATTTTCAAGAAACTCACAATAAGTACTTACCAACAGATAATCACGCCCAAATTCGGTTTTTGGCATCGTCCATGCATATTTAATAAGGTCACACTTGCCTACTGTATGATGTCAATGCGATAACTTATGAAGAATATGAATGATTTTTATAAAACTCGTCAATAAAATATCCACCTGAGTTTGATTCCCAGCAAAATCTACACATATTTAATGAGGTCAGAGGTCATTGAACTTACCAAAAATCCTATGGATTTTCATGAAACTCATTATACACATTTGCCAATAGAATTTATTACCTGAATTACCTTTTCATCAAAATTCACACATATTTTATGAAGTCAGAGGTCACATGATACATGACAGGTGTATTATGCAAGTTTGTAGTGCTCTTGTTTTATTTATATTTTAAGCTGGTGCCAGATGTGAGATTTTATAGTCTAGTTTTGGTTGGCTCTCGGCATCGGTCATTGATCCATGGTTATTGTTCAGTTGTTTTGTAAATTTTAATAGACAATCCTCAGGGTATTTTTTTTGCTGAATAGTAAAATAAAGCATTCATGGTTACGTAGGTTTCTTATTAATTAACTTGAACTCTGGTACCACAGCTGTTGCCCAATAAATGGCCATCTGTGGTACCCTTATTGTAACAGTAACATTGTATCCATAGATTTATGTCAAAAGTGATAGTATGAAATGATTCCCATTCTTCCCAGTAAAATGAAAATTCTCATGAGAATTCCCATTCTTCTCAGGAAAAATAAGAACACTGGTTCTTCCTGGAAAGATTCTGGATTTTCCCAGATTCTCATTTTTCCCTCGACAAAAGTCGACATATACACTGCATTAATCATCTGACCTGGTCAGTCAATGAAATGCAAATACCTGCTTATGAAACACATGTAGTGTGGATGTTTATATTCCAGTGCATAAGAATTATAATTTTTACCATACTATTTGGTTTATAAATATTGCATGCAGTGGGATGCTGTATTTGGTGTTTTATTTACAAATTCAAAATCCATCCACAGGGATGTGCTCAGAATAATTGGAGTGCCGGGCGGGTGGTGCAAGTGAAATGGGGGGGGGGGGGGGCACGTGATATTTAAAGTTAAACTTTGATTTTTAAAAGACTTGATTCGTGATATTTCAGCTTCATGAATAAATCATTAGTAAAACTAAAAAGTATTGTTAATTATCAATATTCCGACAGCAATGCAGCCACTGAGAGCAAATTTGTTTGTAAATCACCATCTGTCAGTTCAGATTCTGTCAGTCAGGATTTGTTGAAGATTACTTCCATATAATATGAGTATAAGAAAGAGCCGTATACAGTTTTTCACGCTTAAAACCTGATACCAAACATAATATTCCACTTGCTACGGCAGTTTGGCCTCATTAGGAACTGTGAACTTTCAAATATATTTTGAAATTTTACGTCTATCATCAATTTTTGTCAATCAAACATAGTTTGGCGCGTCATGTGATTTCATAGGGCTGATATGAGTATTAATAGTCTTTTTATACTGATACAAGGTGGGGCTACCATAGCAGCTACGTGCACTTCATTGGTACCAAATTTTATTCATCAACATTCACTAAATACGGCACATTGTGAAAGAGTACTTTCTATTAAATATTCATTTTGGGCCCCACTTGATGTCATCTAGTTAGGCAGACATGCACTTAGATATATCTGACAGGGGTCACATAAGCTTACACTCGTGTATTTTTGTTAATGGCTTAAACAGTTTAAAAATACTACTGCTGGGTGGGCATTGACACTTTCCTGTCAAGTGCAGGGCGGCAAGATATACTGCCGGGCGCACCTGCCCAGTAAGGCCCGGCGTTGGCACGTCCCTGCAACCATGTTGCCTGTTATTTTTAGCTCCGCTGACTGGAAATCAACTGAGGTATAGGAACGACACTTTGTCCATCGTCAGTCTGGTCGTTTATTAGCAGGGCACAAATCGTAACTGCTGGTCCCAGAAATTTCTAAGTGAATATCCAGGGAGGTCAATAAGATATCTCCTTTGAAACCTGAAATAAGGTCACTGCGACCTATATCCTCCAAGCTATGAGGCTTGTAAATACCACCAAGAAAAATCAAATATTTGATACAAAACCTTGATAATTAATGCATGGATTGGCATGAAACTCGCCTTGAATATTGACAATGACTAGTTTGTTAGTTCCCGAAAAGTGGTAGCACCACCTGTTTTTTTTTCTTATTTACAGTGAACCTGTGAGCTATTGCGATGGTGTGGCGTCGTCCGTCATCCATCCTCTGTACCTTAACCCTCACTATCTTGAAAACAAAAGGTGCTAGCATCACAAAATTTTTACAAAAAATTAGCCTTCTGAAAAACTCTATCGGATTTTGCTTATTTTTTGGCTAACTTCATTTTCTTAGATTTTATAGAGAAAAAGCTAAAAAACCTTTAAAAATCTTCTCCTTCAAAACTGTCCAGCCAAATTGTTCAGTATTTCTTAGAAATAATCTCTTATATCGTTTCTCACAAGTTTGTTGAGATGGTTCCAGTTAGGTGATTTTAAGCCGAGTTAAAGGGAGGTTGAACTTAGTCATCTATCAAAAAAGCATACTGAAATTTCAGTCTAAGAAACGGCTGGAGCTATCATCACCAAATGTTATGCCAATGTTGGTCACATGAGTCATATCTGAAATAAAGGTATTGGTGGGGTACCTGCATAGGCCTTTTTTGTACGGGGTCTTCGATGCCTCTATCATACTTGGGGCTACAAAGAACTTCTTCTCTGACACCATTTGGCCAAATTGTTTAATATTGCACAGAAATGATCCTAGGGTAGTACTTTCTGAAGTTTGTTCTCTGTTTAGTGACTTTTGGCTGAGTTAATGGAAGCTGAATTCAGTCATTTGCCATAACAGCCCATTTTTAGCTCAGTGGCTATAAAAGATCTTCTCAAAACCACTGGGCCAAATTCCTAAATCTCACACATTAATTTTCCTCAGATGTTGATTGTTTAAGTTTGTTCAAATGGTTTTAGTTCAGTGCTTTCCTGCTGAGTTACAGGAAGCTAATTTTAGCCAGTTTGCTATATCTTCCTATATTTGTGATAAACCTGCAAAACGTTTTTCTTCTGAGCCCAATGAAACCAATTTGTTTAATATTTTACAAGAATAATCCCACAATAGTTCCTATGATAATTGTCTTTAATGGTTCCTCATGAATGATTTTTGGGTGAATTATGGAGATTGAATTGAGTCATTTTACCATATTTGTTCACAAATTAGTTTCCAGATGATAACTCCAGGTATGATTGACATATGGATTTCAAACTTGACTTACATATGGTCCATCACTAAAACAAGAACCTGTATGATTTTGGGTCATGAAGTGAAAGGTCACGGTAACAGGACCCACTTATTTAAAAAGATAATGGCTGCATTTTAAGCCAAGCTTTTTATCCTAAACTTTCCATCTTGTGTAAATAGCTGACTTGCCAGTATGGGGCCAGCATTAATAAACATGAGGTCACAAGGTCAAAGGTCGAGGTCAAGGTTACAGGCACTGGGTGATCATGAAAAAGTCTGGTTAAAGTTTTATGTCAGGCTTTCTGATCCATTTGCTGATGAAGATATTACAAAAAAAATTAGTACAGTGATGAACAGGGACAATACCCTGCACAGCTATTAAAACTTTCCCCATATTTTAATTTCTGGACCAGTAATTAGTGCTTCTTAAACAAACTTCATACAGATCCAAACCCAGCTCTGGTTAAAATTTAGGGATAACTCATTATAACTCAATAACCACCAGGGTTTGGGTCAAATATTTGTATCTGTATTTTGTGTTTGTGTTGTGCAAAATGTTAATATGTTTATCCTCAGACAAAGTCGGGGGGATACTATGTTTTCATGACGGTCCCACCGCTGCATATAAATCTTGTTGGCGTGATAACTAAAAAAAAATATTTCACAGATCTTTACCAAACTTGGTATATGTATAGATATGGGTGAGAGGACGGCGCCTATTTAACCCTTTACTGTTTACATTTATTTTAGATTTCCGACAAATTCTGACACTTTTTATATTTACACTAACAGCCATATCTTTTCAAGCTTTTTTTGTATCTTTATCAAATTTTCAACACTTCCCACTAAGAGGGTTTGCTGAAGATTATTGAAAATCATTGAAACTTAGAAATAATATGCAATATTTTTGTCCTGAAAGATTCGATACATATCATGGCATTCTATTGGCCCATTTTGAGTGCTCTTTAGTGACTTGTAAACAGTAAAGGGTTAAAATGAGGTCATGACCTTTACTAGGAGAGTGTCCTTGACCTTGGATAGGTCCAATTTGGGGGAAAATCACACAAATTCTTAAATATCTCAAGAAATCTTGCATGGATTGATCCCAAAATCAAGTTGATCGAAGATCATTATATATACATATAATTTTGAGTGATTTTTCCATTTTTTTACCGAGCACAGCCAAACTGTCTTCGGCAATTACCAGAATGCGTGCATCGTGGTCACTTAACCCCTAACACTAAGGACTATTGTTCATATGAATAACGCTTGCTTTCAATGAGGGATTTGACCCAGGTGCGTGGTCAGTGAGAAAAACACATGTTTCTCGCTTTATGAAAGGAGAGTTCAACCCAGGAGGATTAATGAGAAAACCTAATTCAAGGTCCCAATTTCAGGAACATGCGTGGGGGGGGGGGGGCGGGTGGAGTGGTGTCTGGGGTTTCAGGCCTAAAAATTTGTCTGATACGATGAAAAAAAAACCATTGCGGCGGTTGAAAATGAATACGGACCCTCTGCATGGAATTCCGTTGGGTCCGCTTCTGTTACTTACGAGGTATGCATATTTCTGTTTCTTTCTTCAGGAACAGTTTCCTTGCAACGTACATCTAATAAATCTTTCATGTTTTCCTCACATCAACCTAATCTTTATACGTCCACCGATAGAATCCAGTCAAATATCATCGAAAACCTGAATGCCCCTGCCATATACATACCGGGGTATAAATTTCTTGCCACGAGGACAGAACCACAAAATGAATGTTAAAAATATTGGAGCGACTGCAGGATCACTCACGCACTGTCTCCACCAGATTATGAGTTTATAAGGATGGACGGTATGATGTTAAGGATTCATGTAATTTAAAAGTAAGTGGCAAAATTAAGATACAAGCAGCTGTACATAGAAACGTTTTCTGTTCACAGAAATGTTGTGCCTCAGAGAGGTGCGTGAGTCATTCTGCAGTCGTGCCAAAATGTTTATACATATCTTATGGAGACAGTTTCCCACTGAAAACCTATATTTCCGGTTAACTTTTGGATAAAAAAAAATGAGCCAACATTTCACATCTCAGTTAATAAATCTCCCCAACCCCAGCAATAAGCCCAGTATACCGGGTCTATCAGCTATTGAGAATATAAATGAAATTAAATGATATTTCTGTGAGTACTGTTTTATTTTATCTAAAAAAAATTGTTATATCCGAGTTGTTTTACATTTTTAGAAAATAAATATAAATGCGACATATATAATGAGCATTCTTATCAGGAAATGGCGATACAGTATTCTTCTTGACTGTGAATAATTTAATTTATGCATTACTAGTGCATAAATTGATTGTAAAGTGAATTGCAAATTGCTGTGATATATGAGAAAATTAAATCACTTTGAGATTGATATACTTAGTTCATTTTGTAAATATAAGGTAACATTAAATTTATTTACACCATCTGTAGAACATATCTGCATTGTTTCTCATGCTGAACTAATTACCTGGCTAGTTCCCCATACAGACAAACCTATTTGTATCCCCAGACAAAGTCGGGGGATACTATGTTTTCATACCGGTCCCGCCGCCGCCGCCGCCGCATATAAATCTTGTTGGCGCGATAACCCAAAAAATATTTCACGGAACTTTACCAAATTTGGTTTATGTATAGATATGGGTGAGAGGACGACGCCTATTTAAAATGAGGTCATGACCTTTACTAAGAGAGTGTCCCTGACCTTGAATAGGTCCAATTTTGGGGAAAATCACACAAATTCTTTAATATCTCAAGAAATCTTGCATGGATTTATCCCAAAATCAAGTTGATGGAAGATCATGGATAGGGTTGTCATGTTCCAGAAACTGGTGGCGCCACCTATTATTCTTTACTTGTTTTCGTGCCATTTAATACCCCCAAAATTGCTACCTTACAGTACTGTGAGCATTGTAAGTCAAAAACTAATGGACAGATTTCTTTTATATTATGCATATACATAGGTATGGGTTATGGGATGATGTTTATTTAAATTGGGGTCATGACCTTTCCTATGACAGTGGCCTTGACCTTGAATATTGCCATATATGGTGAAAATTACACACCTCTTATGATATCTCCAGTGTTGATAGCCATATGGATTTCAAACATGACTTATGTATGGCCCACCACTAAAGTAAGAACCCTATAGGTTCTAGGGTCATGAGGTCAAAGGTCAAGGTCACTGGACTGGCATTTTAAAAGATACTGTGGATGCATTTTAAGCCAAACTTTCATCCTAGGTCTTCCATCTTTAATATATAGCTCACTTGCCAATAGTGGATGATCCATATAAATTTTGGGGTCACAAGGTCAAAGGTCAAGGCCACAGGAGCTATCTGTCCAAAAATTAGTTTCTGGATGATAATTCCTGCTTTTATTGATGTATTGATTTTAAACTTGACTTATATATGTCCCATTGAAAAAGCAAGACTCCAATTGATTTTGGGGTCATGAGGTCAAAGGTCAAGGTCACAGGACGGGCATTTTAAAAGATACTGTGGATGCATTTTAAGCCAAACATTTCATCTCAGACCTTTCATCTTGCACATGTAAGTCATCTGCCAATAGAGGAAGACCCCTATCAGTTTTGAGGTCACAAGGTCAAAGGTGAAGGTCACAGGAGCCATCTGTCCAAAAATTAGTTTCTGGATGATAATTCCTGCTTTTATTGATGTATGGATTTCAAACTTGACTTGTATATGTCCCATTGGAAAAGCATAACCCAAATTGATTTTGGGGTCATGAGGTCAAAGGTCAAGGTCACAGGAAACCTCTTTAAAAAGATTGTGGATGCTTTTTCAGCCAAACAATTCATCTCAGATCTTTCATCTTGCACATATAGTTCACCTGCCGAGAGTGGAAGACCCCTATCAATTTTGAGGTCACAAGGTCAAAGGTGAAGGTCACAGGAGCCATCCATCCAAAAATTAGTTTCTGGATGATAATTCCTGCTTTTATTGATGTATGAATTTCAAACTTGACTTATATATGTCCCATTGGGAAAGCAAGACCCAAATTGATTTTGAGGTTATGAGGTCAAAGGTCAAGGTCACAGGACACACCTTTAAAAAGATGTGGATGCATTTTCAGCCAAACATTTCATCTCAGATCTTTCATCTTGCACATATAGTTCACCTGCCAAGAGAGGAAGAACCCTATCAATTTTGAGGTCACAAGGTCAAAGGTGAAGGTCACAGGAGCCATCTGTCCAAAAATTAGTTTCTAGATGATAATTCCTTCTTTTATTGATGTATGGATTTCAAACTCGACTTGTATTTGACCCATTGGAAAAGCAAGACCTGAATTGATTTTGGGGTCATGAGGTCAAAGGTCAAGGTCACAGGAAACCTCTTTAAAAAGATTGTGGATGCATTTTCAGCCAAACAATTCATCTCAGATCTTTCATCTTGCACATATAGTTCACCTGCCAAGAGTGGAAGACCCCTATCAATTTTGAGGTCACAAGGTCAAAGGTGAAGGTCACAGGAGCCATCAGTCCAAAATTTAGTTTCTGGATGATAATTCCTGCTTTTATTGATGTATGGATTTCAAACTTGACTTGTATATGTCCCATTGGAAAAGCAAGACCAGAATTAATTTTGGGGTCATGAGGTCAAAGGTCAAGGTCACAGGACACATCTTTAAAAAGATCAAGGTCCCAGGACCAACATCTTCAAGAAGATTGTGGATTGTTAGATGGAAGAAACAATAAATATGCCAAGTGTCAGTATATGCTGCTAAAAATGGGGGTCTATTTATAAAGGGGGTGGGGGCCTACTATATCTGGGGATACTCTGGCACCTGCGGTGCCAAGAAATGTCTAGTTATTGGGATGTTTTGCGTACATTGCTACAAAGCAGGTTAATTATGAAAGAATAATTAATTATAAGCCTTAGTTATGCCTACTGGGCTTTGGGATCAGTACGTCTAGTTGTTCAGTATAACATATGCCTGTTTTTCATACCTGACTGTGCCCACTTCATACATTCAACTGCCCAAAACTGTTTTCACTTGCCCATTTAGGTTTTAAACACATAACCATCCCTTCTCTGAGACATGTAAGAATGAAACTTGAGGCCCAGTGAAATTTGCACATGTATTTTGCCCTAAGTTCATCCCTGTTAACAAGTAATAACTTCCAGTACTTCAGCTAATAGCCATTGTCTCACCTGTTGTAGTGCTGTAGCAACTAGATACACATGGGGACAAGTGTTACGAAAACACTAATCCATTTTGGTGGTTGACACACATGATGGCATGGGTCAGTAACTTGGTACATGGGTGAAGCATTGTTTATATCATAATGCTGGAGTCTTCTGGAAAACTAATCAGGGGTAATTATTAAATAAACATTGTAGATTGGTGAGGCACAGGTAAATGACAGAAAGTCATGCCTCATTGACTATTTACATAATTAAAATTGGAATGTTACTTCCATCCTCACTCCAGCAGGCATGCATTTGATTGGACCATCACACAGTAGGTGTAATAAGTCACTCACTTATAATCCTCTAGCCATAAACTATAAAAGCATTGCTCACAAGGGTGAGAGGCAATAATCCAGATCTACCAGTTTGTGCTGATAATTGACTGTGTAACAGAGAGGATTCCACAGTGTGTGAAACTCATTTACTAAGATACAGCGGAGGTAAGGGATATATATATATTGTTATACTGCATGTATAGTAAAACTGCTTAAGAAATCTAATGGTCATCCATTCTTCGGATTTTCTGATGCTACCATCATAAGCTGACATGCTCCTTTGATTTCTTGACCATAGTTTATGAAATTTGTTAAATTAAATCTTACTTTATCATTGTAGTAATTTGTACTCACTTTGCCTACTAATTATTATATAGCGCTTACTACTTAATTATTTAAGAAGTTCAGAATTGAAATAAAACAGCTGAACTAGTTTATCATATTTGCATAAATTTATAACATTTTAATGGACCAGAATATACTACCAAAGACGTAAATTTATAATCAGTTTAGAATTTTATCAGATCCCATTTGTTGTATTTCACTGTACTTGAGATATGTTGCAAAAGCGCGAATAAACTAATCATTATGTACTGTGCAGATATGGTGGCGACACCAGGATCTGTGTTAGGTGTCATATAGAGTTTAATCTGGTTATTTTTTCACCTGTTAGGGCCTAGGGGGAAATTTTGTATACAGTAGGTTACTTGCACTCAACTAATTTATTTTCAGATGTTTGTTAAAAAAATATGTGACAGAAAAAAACAGCTTGGCTAATGTATTTTTCAAATTAATAGTAATGTTATTACTTTTAAGCAATGGAAACTTCACTGAAACCTGGATTAGATTGGCAGTTTGCTAATCAATTCCGGTCTAGTGCTTTCAGTTGCCTGTTTTATTAGCTATTAGCTATAATTTAGAAACTCTAAACATTAGAACTTCTTAATTGAATTGTTTTGGTATGGCAGCTATATATGTATCCGCCAAACGTTTCGCGGATACTGTTTTTGACCGGGTTCCGCCGCCGCCACGGTGTTAGTTTCCGGAGAACTCCTCAGAGACTACTGCACTGATTTTTCCGAAACTTACACCAATTATCGGGTCACATGTGAACTGGTGCCTAACCAATTGGCCTTGACCTCTGACTTTCCTCTCTGCCCAGCGTCCATTTGTGCATCTTTTTCCACACATAAATCCACATATCTCGTGAACCAACCATTTAAACAATCTTGGGTTAAAATCACTCATATCTCTGCAGTGGTTTGACGAAATTGCCTGAAATTTGGCATGCGTATACATCCCACATGGTTTTCTTGATTTTATGACAGGTGGCACCACCTACAAATACGTTCACGCTGTGGACATTCATGGTTATATCTTAGGACTCGTTCGACCAATCAGGAAAAAATTTTTTTACACAAATGTAGCCCTTGGATAGCTTTATAACATACACAAAAATGGTGGCGCACCTGCAGCCAATTTTGCACAGCGTCCATCTGTTTGTCTGCCTTGGGTTTAAATCACTCATATCTCTGCAGTTGTTTGACCAAATTACCTGTTATTCGGCATGTGTATACATCCTGGATAGCATTCTTGATTTCATGACAGGTAGCGCCAGCTTCATTCATGTTCACGCTGCAGACATTAATGCTTATATTTCCGGACTCGTTTCATTATGTACTGTGCAGATATGGTGGCGACACCAGGATCTGTGTTAGGTGTCATATAGAGTTTAATCTGGTTATTTTTTCACCTGTTAGGGCCTAGGGGGAAATTTTGTATACAGTAGGTTACTTGCACTCAACTAATTTATTTTCAGATGTTTGTTAAAAAAATATGTGACAGAAAAAAACAGCTTGGCTAATGTATTTTTCAAATTAATAGTAATGTTATTACTTTTAAGCAATGGAAACTTCACTGAAACCTGGATTAGATTGGCAGTTTGCTAATCAATTCCGGTCTAGTGCTTTCAGTTGCCTGTTTTATTAGCTATTAGCTATAATTTAGAAACTCTAAACATTAGAACTTCTTAATTGAATTGTTTTAGTATGGCAGCTATATATGTATCCGCCAAACGTTTCGCGGATACTGTTTTTGACCGGGTTCCGCCGCCGCCACGGTGTTAGTTTCCGGAGAACTCCTCAGAGACTACTGCACTGATTTTTCCGAAACTTACACCAATTATCGGGTCACATGTGAACTGGTGCCTAACCAATTGGCCTTGACCTCTGACTTTCCTCTCTGCCCAGCGTCCATTTGTGCATCTTTTTCCACACATAAATCCACATATCTCGTGAACCAACCATTTAAACAATCTTGGGTTTAAATCACTCATATCTCTGCTGTGGTTTGACGAAATTACCTGAAATTTGGCATGCGTATACATCCCACATGGTTTTCTTGATTTTATGACAGGTGGCACCACCTACAAATACGTTCACACTGTGGACATTCATGCTTATATCTTAGGACTCGTTCGACCAATCAGGAAAAAATTTTTTTACACAAATGTAGCCCTTGGATAGCTTTATAACATACACAAAAATGGTGGCGCACCTGCAGCCATTTTTGCACAGCGTCCATCTGTTTGTCTGCCTTGGGTTTAAATCACTCATATCTCTGCAGTTGTTTGACCAAATTACCTGTTATTCGGCATGTGTATACATCCTGGATAGCATTCTTGATTTCATGACAGGTAGCGCCAGCTTCATTCATGTTCACGCTGCAGACATTAATGCTTATATTTCCGGACTCGTTTGACCAATCAGGAAAAAATATTTTACACAAATGTAGCCCTTGGATAGCTTTATAACATACACAAAAATGGTGGCGCCACCTGCAGCCATTTTTGCACAGCGTCCATCTGTTTGTCTGCTGTGGGATAAAATCACTCATATGTTTGCAGTGGTTTGACTTTTCACCCTGAAATTTTGCACGTGTATACATCTTGGATAGTTTCTTGTTCAAATATTAAGTGGCGCCACCTACAATCATGTTTACGTGGCAGACATCCATTCTAATATGTAACACATGTAACTCTTATTTCCCCTTGCCACCCAATCCATGCCTCACTTCACCCGTCTTACTCTGATTTTGGTGGATACACTTGGTCGCTTGTCGACTATCTGTATTCTAGTTTGTAATATTGTGATCCAAATAGACCTAATAATTATCCTGATAGCTAGGCATAACATCAAAGGCTCAAGTAAAGAAGATGCTTAAACTTCTAAATCAAACTGAAAGACATAAACTGATATTAATTTTGCCATGTTTAGATATGTTTGCTAATTTATTTTTTTCTTGTAATTATTCCCTGGACCCTTCAAAAATACAGTAATTGCATATGATAAAATTGACAAAACAATAACCCTGATAGAATTTATGTAATATGTCGGGTGAACATTATTACCCAGTGGTTATATTTCATATCAAACTATCTTAGGAACTTGAATATAAATATATTTTCCTAAACCATGGTTTTGGATCTTTTTAGGTTTATACCTGTAGTTTAGAAAATGATTAGTTGATTACAGATTTTGTCAGAATATGAAGTAGTGAGCAAGCTCGGTCGTTTTGATCTTCAAGTCAATGGAGATCCAGACGCCGAGCTGCTCCTTGTGACTACAAAGTATGTCTAATACAGTTCATTGATCACCACACAACAACAAACATACGGCACCCGTGTGTAAATTGTGATTCTGACCCGCATGTATGAGGATCAATAAAGAGCATGCATTTACAAGTGAACATGCACTTGAGGCATTTTGTTAAATTAATGCTAGGCCACTGTGAACTAGATATATTTAAAGCTGGACAGGACACTGCAAGGTTGTATGGATTTGATATTTGGTTTGCATGTATTAGGAAAACAAAAAATACCAGTCAAGGATACTGAAATTTATTTACTGTACCATGTAAAGTATATTTAAATATTAACTTTTTCATTGTTCTGTTATTATGTCTACTGTATTATTTTTATATAAATCCTGATTATACTAGTAATTGATGATTGATCTTGCAGTGCTATAATCGATTGCAAATTTGCACATAACTAAGGCTTTGTTATGAAGGAATGTGTGCATTTATATCCATCAATGATTATGCAAGCAAACTAGAGAATAGTCTGCGTTTTCTAAGAATATAATTACCAAGTAACTGTTGGCTATAGATTTATGGCATTTTTAGCCTGAATGTAGGCCCACATATCAGTTGAGATAATGTATCAGTGTATATAAGGTCCAAAAATTCTTACTTCAAAAAACCAGTTATTTCCAATTGTCAGTCAGTAGAGGTCAGCTGATTTTTACTGATGATCAATCATAAAATTAAAATCCATCATCAGCACTAGTATTTAAAAAAAAAACTTATACTGGTGCTGGCAGTGGTCAGATTTCAGTCCGATTTAAAGGTTACAATCAGTAACTGTAAATGTATCCATACAATGTTAGTGAACCTTATGTTAAATATTATCATTAAGACATGACAGCATTAACTGCCTTAAAAGTTTACACAAAATAAATATCTGCTCTATCATTTGATTAATATTTGATTTGAAGAGCCTGCTTGGGAAATTAAAGTGGACTGCATTTGATTCTTGGTCACATGGTAATTCTTGTCAGTCCAATTAAACCTTTAAAAGCAGTAAAACTGAAGCATTTAGGATATATAATGATTATTTCCTAAGGTTTAAATTTCTGAAAAGACTCACTGGTGTATGAAAAAGATCAGTCTGACATCTACAAAATACTGTGGTTGCCTTTTTGTTCGCGAGGGTTTAATTTCATGATATTGGCAAATTGGGAAATAATTGTGCAAATGAAAGCCTTGGGAATAATTGGCCAATTAAGTGTCCTTCTTATTTAGTGTAGCCAGTACTTGTGTGGGAATAGATAAGAACAGTGAGAAATTTTATAATAAGTTACATCAATGCAGGTATAGGGAAAACGTTCCCTTAAATTTGAACTTAACTACCTGTGCTGTGTGTACAGGCCCATCATTATATGAGAAGGATATCACAAACTAATGGCTTATACTCATTTTATAATACACTCAGGTATGGCAAAGATTTGATACAGGTTCTGGTTAGATCGCAAAAATGAAACTCCTGGGAAACATTAAAAATGGAGAAATTGTGAAATTTCAGCCTCGCGAGTATGAAGCCAACCACAGTATCTTGATGTGTCAAGGTTTTCCACTTACAATTTGCTGATCTGTTAACATTCTTCAGCCACAATATTCAGATCAATGAAGGGTTCTGTCACACAATACAGATCTGTTAAGGGATCTTCAGCCACACTATACAGATCTATCAAAGGTTCTTCAGCCACGCTGCAAGTTCTGCCAAAGGTTCTCCAGTCTCACTTAATAGATCTATCTAGGTTCTACAAGCAAACTACTGAACTATAAAAAAATTTGAGGTTTCCCATATTGATTTGTGAGTTTATCATACACTACTGATCTATTATATATTATTAGTCACCCTATATTAAACTGTTAAAGGTTCTTCAGGTTAACTGTTTTGATTTACTGTATATGAGCAATCAAAAGGTCACTTTTCTGGTCTATAAAAAATTAGATCTTTCCTCAAGTTCAAGCAGTTACAGAGATAGTTAATTGTGGAAGAGATCTCAGGCAGTGGCTGTGATGTAACATTGCCATGCCCATGTCTAGAGCCCACAACTGCAAGGTTTATGTACAAGCTTATCTGTCTGTTGTTTGAACTTCCTCTCCTTGCTTGATTTGTGATACAAGTGCTTCCTAGAGACAGTCAAGATCCGTAGGCCAGATATGGTTCTTGTGGTATGTAAGTGAATGGCTGAGGCCAGTTTAGGTTGGTAGGCCTGACATTGGTTTTTCTAGTATGTCAGTGAATGGCTGAGACCAGTTTAAGTTGGTTGGCCTGACATTGGTTCTTGTTGTGTGTAAGTGAATGGCTGAGACCAGTTTAGGTTGGTTGGCCTGACATTGGTTCTTGTTGTGTGTTAGTGAATGGCTGAGACCAGTTTAGGTTGGTAGGCCTGACATTGGTTCTTGTTGTGTGTTAGTGAATGGCTGAGACCAGTTTAGGTTGGTTGGCCTGACATTGGTTCTTGTTGTGTGTTAGTGAATGGCTGAGACCAGTTTAGGTTGGTTGGCCTGACATTGGTTCTTGTAGTATGTTAGTGAATGGCTGAGAATAGTTTAGGTTGGTAGGCCTGACATTGGTTCTTGTTGTGTGTTAGTGAATGGCTGAGACCAGTTTAGGTTGGTTGGCCTGACATTGGTTCTTGTAGTATGTTAGTGAATGGCTGAGACCAGTGTAGGATGGTTGGCCTAACATTGGTTCTTGTTGTATGTTAGTGAATGGCTGAGACCAGTTTAGGTTGGTTGGCCTGACATTGGTTCTTGTTGTGTGTTAGTGAATGGCTGAGACCAGTTTAGGTTGGTTGGCCTGACATTGGTTCTTGTAGTGTGTTAGTGAATGGCTGAGACCAGTTTAGGTTGGTAGGCCTGACATTGGTTCTTGTTGTGTGTTAGTGAATGGCTGAGACCAGTTTAGGTTGGTTGGCCTGACATTGGTTCTTGTAGTATGTTAGTGAATGGCTGAGACCAGTGTAGGATGGTTGGCCTAACATTGGTTCTTGTTGTATGTTAGTGAATGGCTGAGACCAGTGTAGGTTGGTTGGCCTAACATTGGTTTTTGTTGTATGTTAGTCAATACCTGAGACCAGTTTTTGTTGGTAGGCCTGACATTGGTTCTTGTTGTATGTTAGTGAATGGCTGAGACCAGAGTAGGATGGTTTGCCTAACATTGGTTCTTGTTGTATGTTAGTCAATAGCTGAGACCAGTTTAGGTTGTTAGGCCTAAATTGGTTCTTGTTGTATGTTAGTCATTGGCTGAGACCAGTTTAGGTTGATAGGCCTGACATTGGTTCTTGTTGTATGTTAGTGAATGGCTGAGACCAGTGTAGGATGGTTGGCCTAACATTGATTCTTGTTGTATGTTAGTCAATAGCTGAGACCAGTTTAGGTTGTTAGGCCTAACATTGGTTCTTGTTGTATGTTAGTCAGTGGCTGAGACCAGTGTAGGATGGTTGGCCTAACATCGGTTCTTGTTGTATTTTAGTCAATAGCCGAGACCAGTTAAGGTTGGTAGCCCTGACATTGGTTCTTGTAGTATGTTAGTCAATGGCTGAGACCATTTCAAATAGTGCTCTGATTCCTCAAGATAACAATAAGAAAAGTAAAAAATTTATGAGGCCCCTGATGACCACTGATTGTTATACACCCATCTAGGCTATGACAGGACATGTTAGGGTATACCCACAGTTCTGTCCATCCATTAAATTTTAGTGTCGAGGAGATAACTTACCAGGGATTTTTATCAATTGATTCTCGCCTGGGTTTGATGGTAAAATCCACGGATATATAATGAGGTCAGAGGATACCAAGCTACTATGTGGTGTCAATGCAATAACTGACCAGGAATCTGATGGATATTGATGAAATTCAACAGAAATGTTAACTAATGAAAAAGTTTGCTTCCCCAAAAAATCAGTGCATATTCAATAATGTCAAGAGTTAACTATACTTTGATGTTGTCATGGTGACACACCAACAATCTTATGGATTTTCATGAAACTCATAATAAATATTAATCCATAGTTTCTCGCCAGAATTAAATTCTTGGAAAATACACACATATTTTATAAGTTGAGAGGTCACAAGACATATGGCAGGGGTACTATGCAACCTTGCTGTACTCTTGTTTTTGCATTAAAAGCAAAAAAATTGTTCATACTTGGAACAGCTAACTTGTTTTCCATTCTAAGTTTGTCATAGAAGCTTTGGGACACACATGTAGCAAATTAAAACAAGTTTGAACAGCAAGGAAGCCACACAAGTACATGAGCACTGTTACATATCTACAGTACTTGGATTCATGCTCTATATTAATCACAGGGTCAAAAGATACAATAACTATGGATGGTACCAACCAGTGTGCAAATAAAAAAGATAACTTTTATCATAGGGGCTTATCTTGTGTTGTTTACAATGTCTAGAGTCCATTGCTGTCTGTGGATTGCACCACAGTACAAAAGTTAATAATTACAAGGGTAGTCTGTAAGAATGCCTCTGCTGACAAAGGTATTTAAAATGCTCTGCTATTGAAGGTTAATATTCTTTTATAGAAAGTAAGTGTATTTTGTGTTATCTAGAGTGAATTGTGTTTACTACAGAAAGTATGTAAATGCATCAATCTTAAAGGTCAGTTCTTTGCTTTGGAAATAGAATACTCAGAATTTAATTTTACATTTTCTGTGGCAGAACATGTGCATGCTGTGCTCTCGCTGATGAATTCTCTACCTATGTGTGGATGTGGATGCTCTGTTGTTGAAGTTAAAATCTTAATAACCATTGCTATTCTGTAAATGATCTGCTGTTAAAGGTACACTTACAAAGTTTGTGACTGCTCTTTTGTTGAAGGAACCTCCTTCTGTACTTTGCTAAAGCCATTTTGATTGCTGTCCAACTAAAACTTTTCTGAATACATGTACTACTTTAGAAGCACTATTGAAGGTTAATTCATGGTATTTAGATGCTCCCGTTGTGATTAGAATACTAAACATCCCAGACTGAAAGATCATATTTAGTATGAATTCCTAGTGGTCAGAAAAAGTTGGTACAGTGTTTTGAGTCCAGTGTCATCTACACTTTGCAAGATATTATACACCAGACTATCAAATCCGTGTCGCAGGTAATTGGAGTATGACAGACTAGCAAGCCTGTGTATCTTACGCTTTTTAGCTCAGCTGACTATAAGTCATCTGAGCTATAGTCGTGGTCCATTGTCCGTCGTCCGTCCGTCTGTCCGTCCGTCTGTCCCTCCGTCCGTAGATGTGGCACGTTTTGAAACCGTAAGACCTAGGAATCCAAAATTCAGCATAATGTTAGATGTCCCCAAGATCTCCTACCAAGCCGAAAACTGGGTCTTTGCGACTTCATTCCTGTGAGAAATTAAGGAAAAACCTCAATTTTTTATTAAAAACCTATTTTCACACTTCAGGACTGCCTAATATCAAAACCACTCATCTGTTTTTCCCCATATTTCCTATCAATAATCCTCTATATAATTCCTATGTACATGCCAGAAATTAGGTCTGTATTATATAATTTAAAAAAATTATGGGCCCAAACATAATGCATTTTGTAAATAATCAGGAAAGAAATTTTATCACTTAACACAAAACTTGTTAAAGCTAAGCACTTTTTTCCAGTAATATAACTTTTATTAATCAAAATTAAATTGTTTACCCAAAATAAGATCTTTGACCATGGCACCTTTTTTTGCTGTAACTGCTGTGGATTTAATTTTCACAGCATGTTTTTGTTAGCATTTCAACTGTTAACACCAAAAATTTGAAACCAGTTGATTAAAAACTGTAGATTTTATTCAAGTTTTCAAGCACCATGTCACATATTGCTAGTGTAATGCAGTTTGCTATAGCTCAGCTCCCGAGCTTCAGCTCTAAGTTCCTTAAATTTGGCATACAATTGGATTTCTCCAAAATCCCCTACCATGCCAAGAATTTGGTCACTAGGACTTAATTCCTTCGAGATATCAATGAAAAACTTCATTTTTCCATTAAAAACCCATTTCTACACTTTAAGACTGCCTCATATCAAAACCACTGATCTGACTTTGATCATATATAATATACATATTTTTCTATACATTCGCTATGCACATGCCAGAAATGATGTCAGTATTGTGTATTTTTTTTAAGTTATGGGCCCAAACATAATGCATTTTTTTAAAAATCAAGAAATATATTTACTCACCTTAGATGAGAATTGCTGAAGCTGGAGACTTTTTGTCAGGAATATAACTTTATTTAATCAAGATTCGATTGTTTACCCAAAATTAGATCTGAATTTTGCAAATTTTTCAAGTTATTAGCTTAAATAAAAAATCAATACCCTAAATTTTGTCCAACTTTGGCAATGGCATGTTTTTTTTCTGTAAGCACTGTTGATTTAATTTTCACAGCATATATACATAAGGATTCAATCTTTTAAAATCTGAAATTTCAAAGGAATTGATTGAAAAGAGTAGCTTTTATTCAAGTTTTCATACACCATGTCAAGTGTTGTTTACATCTAGCCCACCTAGTAGTAAAGCCTTCACTTGCATTATGTAACCCACCCCAGGCAGCTTGTCTTGGCTCAGCTGGGCCACTACTAGCAGGCTTCTTCTCTGCCCTGCACACCCTCCCCCCCCCCCCCTAGATGATGCATTAACTAGATGAATGTTATAATTTTCTGTATTTCATTTTATTCTTGGCTATGCTACATTTTAGATTTTGTATTTACCACCAGGGTTACAATGATTAAAGTGCACATTTAATTGTGTCCACAAAGTGGTGTATTGCTATGAAAGTGTGGATGTTCATCAGATAAGTAATTCCTTCCTTGAGAAGAGTAAAAACTTCACAAGGTGTGAAATTGACTATTAATTCCAGGAATAAATTAAAGCTTAGATTGTAATTAGCATAATGATATTGTTTGTCCCTCATTCAACCAACAGTGTGTATACTTTATTTGAAAAGATGTTTTTATTTTACCAAATTTAAAGAATCTTATTTTATTTTGGTGAATAAGATTAAGCATGTACTGAAAACTCCAATGTGCAAAACTTTTTAAAAGTGATTCAAGGAATAATCTTGCAGATGCCATGTTGTGGCATTATTTTCTTTTAAATTCAGTTTAAAAATTTGTGATTTAAAAATAATAAAAATATATGTGTATGCATAATATGACCCAATACGAGCTACACTCTGGATGTATAATGATTGCAACTAAGAATTCTAATATTTTAACTTATATTTTCAGTGTTTTTTTAATACAAATTTATAAAACTTGTAAATAAAAAAAATTAATCAGATAAAAACTATTTTAATGGAAAAAGTGGATATGCTTAAATAATATATAAACTTAAATGTATTATTCCCTTGAATGTGAAATAAAGGTATTAGTCCAGACCTAGGAATCCAAATTCAGCATAATGTTAGATGTCCCCAAGATCTCCTACCAAGCCGAAAACTGGGTCTTTGCAACTTCGTTCCTTTGAGAAATTAAGGAAAAACCTCAATTTTTTTATTAAAAACCTATTTTCACTATCAGGGCTGCCTAATATCAAAACCACTTATCTGTTTTTCCTCATATTTACCATAAATATTCCTCTATATAGTTCCTATATACATGCCAGAAATTATGTCTGTATTATTTAATTTAAAAAAGTTATGGGCCCAAACATGATGCATTTTGTAAAAAATCAGGAAAGATATTTGATCACTTCACACAAAAAACGTTAAAGCTATGGACCTTTTTTCCAGTAATATAACTTTAATTAATCAAAATTAAATTGTATACCCAAAATTAGATGAAAATCTTTTAAAATTTTTTAAAATATTAATAAAAATAAAAAATTGGTACCTTAAATTTTGCCCAACTTTGACCATGGCCGTTTTTTTTACTGTAAGTACTGTGGATTTAATTTTCACAGCATGTTTTTGTTAGCATTTAAACTGTTAACACCAAAAATTTGAAACCAGTTGATCAAAAACTGTAGATTTTAATCAAGTTTTCAAGCACCATGTAACATATTGTTTACATCAAGCAAGTGTTATGCAGTTTGCAAGAGCTCAGCTCCCCAGCTTCAGCTCTAAGTTCCTTAAATTCGGCATACAGTTAGATGTCTCCAAAATCCCCTACCATGCCAAGAATTTTGTCACTAGGACTTAATACCTTCGAGATATTAATGAAAAACTTCATTTTTCCATTAAAAACCCATTGTTACACTTCAAGACTGCCTAATATCAAAACCACTGATCTGACTTTAATCATAAATAATACACATATTTTTCATTCTCTATGCACATGCCAGAATGATGTCAGTATTGCGTAATTGTTTTAAGTTATGGGCCCAAACATAATGCACTTTGTAAAAAATCAAGAAATATATTTACTCCCTTAACAAGGGCATTGCTGAAGCTAGAGATTTTTTTGTCAGGGATGTAACATTATTTAATCAAGATTCAATTGAATACCCAAAATTAGTTCTGAATTTTTCAAATTTTATAAGTTATTAGCATAAATATAAAATCAGTACCTTAAATTTTGCCCAACTGTGACCATGGCACGTTTGTTTCCCGTGAGCACTGTTGATATAATTTTCATATCATGCACACATAAGGATTTCAGCTTTTTAGTTTAGAAAGCTGAAAGAAATTGGCCAAATATTGTAGCTTTTATTTATTGTAGCTGTTTTTTATGAGACCCTGTCAGACTTTGGCTCTCTCCAGCCCCTCTTGAGTCACCCCTTTGTTGACCTTGTTGACCTTTCATCAAATTATGCACGCTTGAGGCGAGAATCCAGGCAGCTTATGGCCAGCCACAGTTGATCCAGGTGTCCAACCCAACTCATCTAGTAGTTTTAACCAACAACATAACAATTAACAATAAATTAATAAATTTTTATTGGTTTTTAATAACAAATTAAAGAAAAATAGAAAAGGAATTTGTAAGTTTATAATAACAGGAAATTAACTTGCAGTTACTGATGTTATAAGAATCTTGTATCGATGGGTAGAATGTCACATATTCCAAATAACACCATGCAGTCACCTATGGCATTTTTCAGTTCAATTTTAATGATAAAGAAGTAAATCATATTATTCATTAGTAATCATTAGGGATTATATGAAAGAAATTAATGATAGACAAAGATGCAGTTGATAATATTAATCTAGATTCCTACTGTGTCTAGTGTGTACATTGATGTGAAATTAGTCCAAAATGAATTTTTTACAGTTATTTTTTAATATAAATAAAGGCCATAAAACCAGGTACTATGATCATTATTTAAATGTGTTAATTTTGTATATTCTGGATTCTCAACATCTTTGTTTGGTGAAAACTGAATAAATACCAGACATGGTGCGAATAGTTTGTAATTGTATTTAAATACGAATATGATTATGTACTCCATTATAAAATTTCTTGCATAAAGAATGGGAATTCAGGTAAAAATGAAAGTATATAAATACTCGTGCAAATACTTTCAAAATGTATTCATGAATGCATTCATGAATATATTCTTTAATATTATTTTAATAATCATATCAGTTATATTTCATTTTAAAAAATCATATGATTCTCTTATTATTTTTAATAAAAATTATATTTGGGACAATATTTGTAATTTTTTTAATAAATAGTTAAACTCTTATATTATATGTTCTGCTTATAAGTTATATGGCCAAGTCAAAATCTGTGTGACAGTAGTACTCCATTTGTTAATAAATAAATGAAATCAATCCTCTTCCCTGTCTCCAAAGGTACTATCAAAATCATACATAAGCTAAACAACAACAACTCATAATACAGCTTATATTTATTACCACACAAAACCAGCATGTGCCTCATTTCTAAATAATATTTTTTTATCATATATAACAGCTGAGCGTCGTGACCCATAGGTCCCTTGTTTCAAAGAGGAATATTTGTCAGATTATTCCAAATGAAAAGCTTTGCTTCACTCAGTCATGATTACGGAAGCCCTAATATGTAATCTAATGACTGAACTTCCCCTTGACTCAGTGCAGGTCATACCCAACATGTCCCAAGAGATGATCCGCCCAGATGACCTTAACTAATATTGACTCTAGTTTTATTTATTGGCTAGTACAGCTCTTGTAATCACACCACTGATAAGGAAGTGTATCATGATCATTGTCATGTGATCAGGCAATTCCACTGGAAATCCCCTGGGAATTCCCCAGAGTCAGATGAACACCAAGTGGTTTTAGTGGCCAGCTTGTCCTGCTGAGTGGAGTGTTGACTGACAGTGTTGTGGTTATGTCAGGAGGTGATTTATATGCTTCAAGAAGTAGTTTACCAGGAGTACGAAGGTCAGGTGTCACACTTGATGACATGTGTTTTTAACCGCAATTACAAGTAAGTAGTCATTATTTCAGTGAATGTTGACTTTTTATGTCACAACAAGAATGTTGCCAGGCATTAGAAACATTGTGATCTGTTAGATATTTATTCAGTTATGCAAGGCTTATTGCATCCTGATCCAGTTTTAGGCCAGGCTAATTCCTGATTTGGATTTGGGTTTGACCAATGTAGCAATCATGATTCCATTCAGTCCAAACCCAGAGGGCCCTGGTTCAGCCTAAATTCTGATATGATAAACTTTTTTCTGGCACAAATTATATAGAATAGTAATAAGGGCCCTGCTTGACAAGCGGTGCCCTATAGTGATCACCGTGTCAGTCCCTCCTTCCTTCCATCCGTCCTTCCGTCCTTCCGTCAGCGACACTTTCTTTCACACACGATAACTCAACAACAACATACTGCAGCTTTCCCAAATTCACAGGGATGATTGGTACCTATGAGGGCTCCAGACCTATAGAATTACAGACATGTTGAAATTTAAATATGGCCACCAATAAAGGCTCCAGATCTATTGAATTACAGACTTGCTCAAAATCAAATATGGCTAACAGACTACATTCGGTGATTTTCTACTGCACACATTATTTCAGACATATCTTCTTTAATATCATTTGATTCAGTATGATTTTTTTCCCTCATGTGTATATTGATAAAAAACTTTCTGTTTGTGATATTTTTCAAATTTAACTTTCACAATTCAGCTTAAATTTTTCACCCATATGTAAACTAGTCCAGCACTAGCAGAAATGCAGGGCCCTCTGAGGACCATTGTCCGACCACATCTAGTTTATATTCATTTACATGTAAGAATTATATTTTTTTAGGCTGAATAAGGATTATTGACAGCCAGTGCATTGTTAACAAAGGTAACTATCTTAAAATAAGTAGTTAAATTTAACTAAAAAATATCTACATTATTCATGTTAAAGTTCGTAATATAAAATTTATATCATCTAATTGGTATCATAAATGATGATTTTACAGTATGCTGCAACATAAAATTACCTTAATACGCCATGCATCAAAATTCTGTATATGATAAAAAAAGAAAATAAAGCATTTTATAGATATAAACATTTTAACAATGCATTTATTATGTAAAAGGGCCTTGTGTACATGATACAGTCATGAACTTGGTCAGGGTTATATGATTTAGGCCAGACTGAATCCCAGTTGAGGTCTTGTCTGAACCAATCAGGAATTGGTCCAGACCAGGTCCTGATCAGGATTTTGTCCACCTTAAATGATTTTATATGTTGTTGTTGTGTATGGCATTTGTCTAAGTTTAGTTATGTGAACGGTTGTCAGAAATATGGGTTGCTTGACCTCAGTACAGTGAATATGTATCAGTGAGAAGTAAGAAGAGTCACGAAGTTATACCCCTAGAATCAGGAAATGCTCAGGTGTGTTGACCCGGGGTATGAACTGATATAGACATAGGATAAACAAAGGTATAGCGGTTCAACCAAAAGGGCAGGAATGGAGAAAGTAATGACAGAAAGTAAACTAGATAAGAACTTGAGAACTGTAGACAAGCCTAATTCAATGGTTCTATAAACCAATCAGAGAGAACAGCAATAAATAGAATCAATACACTTGTTGTGTTAAAGCAGACAGGCCAAAACAGGAGCCACAAGGGTTCTCTGTAAATGATTTATATACAAGTATATGCCTGTAAAAAAAGGAAAAGTCACAAATCATTCACACAGCAGTATTAGTTTGTAATCAGCATAAGGAAGTGCAGGCGTCACATCATATCCAGGCATTTCACCATGCCCAGGACTCACTCTTGAACAACCACAAAAGAAAAGGTATTTCTCTAGTATATTAACTAGTTAAAGGGACATTGATACAGTCATTAATGTGCTGTGAATATGAAGGAGCAGTTTGCAGTGTTCGAGCTATTTGTCGCTTATTTGCCCTTAATCTTCATTGTTTGTGGTGGGCCACCCACTTGCATAGAAACATATGGCGGCGAAAAACAGAGGAAGAGCTACATTCATCTTTTATTTTGCAAGCTGAAATTTTTTCCATTATCCTTTTTGGTAATTTTTTAAGTCTGAAAAAAGTAAGCATTGAATTAAGAATTGAATCAAAGGTAAAGAACCAATCAATTCTCAGGGCCCTCACATTTCACAAGCCTGCTAGCAGGCCTCGAATTTAATGACTGGCATTTGGGAGTTAAAATTGGCTGGCTGTCGTCAGCCACGATCCTGACCGGCAGCAAGCTGCCAGTCAAAAAAATTCCTCACTGCGTCTTTCTTGCCTGTACACAATCACAGTCACAGCCACTCTATATGCTTTTTAATTAAATTTTACGAGGAAACCGGCCTGGGAAACCAGCAAATGAGCCGATAGTCTCTTACAGTGACACATGGTGGTGCTAAGCTACTCACCATTCAGATCTACCCAGGGAAAATTCCGGGAACATTTCAGATAAAAAATGGCTACCCGAAAAATGTTCTTTTAATGGCCGGCTGTTATCAGCCAATCATAGCTTAGCATAGCCGTAACTGCAGCATGGGCTACACGTCTATATTATGTATATGCGTTATCCGATTGGTCTGCTGTATAAGTGAATTGGTAATACAGTTTCGCGGGAAACTACATCAGATCCACGCTGTGTTCAGTTGTAAAAACCTGCATACCTCGTGTTTAACTTATATAGACTTTATTCCAAATAAAATAATGCAAATGAAAAAAATAAAAATTGCTTGTCAGATTTCTTTGTTACCTGTCAAGTTCAAATTTGACGACAGCGGTAGCTTGTTATTTCCAAAAATGAAATTTGAGGCCTGCTGTAAGTCTCTCTTACTGACTATTGTGTAACATGAAATGTCCTGTTTTCTAAGGATTGCAAATTTTCTCCCAATTGTGATTTAACCAATATGATTGAAAATAAATCAGAATTGACCTTCTTTCTCAACATATGGAGTTGAATTGAAATTCAGCAAGTATTGAAATATGTAGCATAGTGTCTTTTGACTGTTAAATGGTGTAGTAATAGTCAGGTATACTGGAGCTTCATCCCCAGTCATTCATTCCAGATATGCAGAAATATTGCAAATAATATTAGGAATGTCAGGACATTCCTAAATGCCCTATTTATAAAGAGGCATGCTTTCAGGGAGGGGCTGAACAATTAGCAATGATAATGACTTTCTGGTACCTGTATGCCAGATAAGATGTGTGATCAGCATCAGTGGTGAAGCATTCAAAGATCTGATACCTGCTAATGGTTCAAAGGACCAACTTTGATGTGGTCTTTATTATTAGTATAAAGGAAGTTGCTAGGAGACAGAAAGCCCAGATTCTATGAGATTACTTTGCATGCGTCAGTTTCTTTAAGAGATAGGTGCAGCTTCTTGAGGCAGGTTCTGTCTGATACCAGCTGCTTTGATCACCATGCTAAACCTTATTATCAGAACCCTGGAGGGTGTATGAACAGCATCACATTCCATGGCACAGAATAGAATTACGTTGAAGCTGTCACTGAAAAGGAATAGCCATCATGAAAAAGTAATCAGATCACTTAGTGGGTGAAACTTGTGCATGATGTGCTTCATGGAAATATTAGTAACTGAATATTTTAAAAATACTTGTTACTTGACAACAGAAAAAAGATAGTAATTATTGATGTTTGACAAGACTAGTGACTGTATATATAAAAGAAATACACAGGTCATCACCATGGAGACCAAACATCATGGGAATTATAATGCAGCAGTGATAGTTCGATTATGATGTCTGCCATACATCAGTCCGTCGTGATACATTTTCTGATAAATTTTGATATGTTGTGCTTTTTACCTGTTAAGCCAAACAATCGCTATTTTCATGTTGTTGGACATCCCCTGATGTACAATATTTTTATCAAAAATTAAATGAAAAGGTACAACGAAGTGTACCCACCTGTAGTGACTTCTATAAAAATGACTTGAAAAACAAAATGATTTGCCTAAAAAAAAATATTTCTCAGCTGTTAATGGTTCAAAACATTACC
The DNA here is from genome assembly GCA_026874595.1 of Sipunculus nudus. Lineage (NCBI taxonomy): Eukaryota > Metazoa > Annelida > Sipuncula > Golfingiida > Sipunculidae > Sipunculus > Sipunculus nudus. The sequence continues at coordinate 106,903,987 of CM049306.1, read as the reverse complement.
TCTTGCACAATGAGTGGTAAACAAGTGCTTCAAAAGTATTAAATAAACATTTTCTTGTGCTAAAGTGGAGCCTTGTTATTACAGATGACAATAACCAGATGACCTTTTTTATTCTTTTAAAGCAACTTTAATAAAGGAATTTAGTTGGCACACCAGAGTGGGGTGCAGTGTTGTGTATCCCAGATTTGAAACCTGCAATACCACACTGTCATAGATCTGAATATTTCTGTATCAACTAGTTGTATAAACACTGTGTATAGGAGTGTAAATTTTAGCAGTTAAATTTACAAATATATATAGTCCAAATTATAATTCCACTTGGCAGGAGCAATTGCCTTAACATTTTCAAAAGCTAATGATAAAAAAATATTATGAGTTTTCCATATGCTGAGATTTAAACAATTGCTGTCAAATACAACTTTTTTTGTTTACAAAGCACTGATTCTTTTAAGTCTTTTAATTCACAGGTTTTAAGTCCATCTTTACAGTGAAATTGATAAGTTCAAGCTGCCTGGTTGGCAACAGCAGAGTTAATTAAACACCTGTGGCTCAGTTACAGTTTGCATTATTGGTTCTTTAAATCGTTAATGATTAGGTCTGATTAGGTTCATTAAGTGGCAATAACTTACCATTTCAAATGATTTTAAAGAGATAAACTACATTGTGACCACAATAAATTATATACTGTATTTTACACAATTTAATTATGGCACTTATTGCTTTAAACCATTTTACCTCGTTGTTCATATTATATGTGCTATTATGTAACATGAAATCTACATTATCTGCACAGTTTCAATGCCTCTCAGTTCCTTCAAAGAAATTCTTTATCAACCTGAACTGCATAATTTCAATACCTGTCATTACCTTCAAAGAGTCTTCGGGCTAGGGTAAATTTTGTATATTTTTATATTGATCAATTATAATATTTTATAACAATTAACTCCCCCCCCCCCCCCCTTTCCGTCCCCACACACACACCAAGTGTGCAGAACACATTCATTTGTTGATTTAAACAGAATGGAAGTCAACGTGACCTTTTATGCAGGGAATGCAAAGTCATGGACAGTGACTTGACTGAATGGAGGAACCAGGTGTCGGGTAGTGGTCAAATACAGTATGCTGAATACATACATATTTGACCCTGACCCTGATTCAGGTGTGGTGGACAAATTATGAGAGTGTAAGCTGCAGTTTTAGTATGGTCACCTTAGTCTAACTGTCAGGAAAGAGGGGCAGAAATTTTCACCAGGCTTTCATGTAAAAGAAATGAGACCAGGCCTGTACCTGAAAATACACGCATTTGGCATACAGATGTCTTACATTTCAATCCCTGGTCAGCTTATCTGGTGATTTCCTTATTTTTAATAAAATAAAAAGTTAACTAGAGCATAGACCGAGCATTTCTCATATTTTAATTTCCATATCATGTCTCTTTGTATTTTACATTTTGGTCTGTATATATTTGAATTATTTGGTCATACATGATATCACAGATCTATATGTAAAGAAAGTGTATTAAAAGAAATAAATAAATATTCAGATTCAGTCTTTCTAGTGATAGTTCACCAAAAATATTGTTAACCAAAAATACTGGATCTGTGATTTATTTACAGATTGGCAGTATTTACAAGATTTAGTCGGTACATACTCTTAAATACACAAGTCAATTGTATAATTTATAATAGATTAAAATCACTTAAAGCTTATACATGGGGGTCAGGAGAGCCTAACATTTGTGCTTGAAAATGTAAGATTATTTTAATATTTAAAAATTACTTTCAATGTTTTTTTTCATTTAATCTTTCATTTTACTTTCACAATGACAAGTTAAATTCCAGTGAGCCATGTTTTTTTTTCTTCTACAGATGCTTTTTAAATCTTACCGGTCTCTTGCCTGGAATTTATAAACATATTTTACATGCAGTGTGCTTACAGCACAAGGTCATATATTCATTGATCAAAAACACTTTGTCACCATAGATTATTTACAGTAACTGCCTAGTGCTAAAACTGCACATACAGCATGCAACTAAGTTTATTTTGGGAAGAGGATTTGTCAATATACCATTGGTGGGTTTGTTCAGTGTGTCTCATTTCAATTGGTCCAGTGTGAGCTTATTACTATTCATGAATATAAGAGTCATGAATATTGATAACTCTGTGTGAATCATACCTGACTGGAATAAACAGTTTGTATAGCAGGCTGATGAAAGACTGCAGGGTGCTGGCAAATAGGATTATAGCAGTCTTTGGCTTCTGTCCCTCAGTGAAGGTGACAGCCTGTGCTGATATTGATCGTGGGAGGGATTAGAATGAGCTGCCTGCTATTAATATGTACTATGTTGTGCAACCAGATGCAGATAATTGTCTCCTCCAGGTAAGTCTTGATATGGCCCACGTTCATTCTTGTCATTCCTTTCAGGGTCACTTATTATTGACTCTATTGTATTAATATGCATGATAGCTGATATCATTATAGTAATAGCACAGTATCATTCAGTAGAATTAACTACTGTTATCTCCATAGGCGTTAAATTCACATGTGAGTCGTCATTCAGTGATGAGTCATATTACTCGTAGGGTAGTCATACTGTTGTTGCTATGTCACTTGAACGCCATGTGTATGTAGTTTAGCTGTGGGCTGTCTAATGACATAAGGAACAGCTCATTTAAAGCACTGTGATCCATGATCTGTTTTGCTCCAAGATGTTACCTGTGTATTCTGGTGACTCTGTGCTGTCTTTAATATCACCGGTAATTCAGTAAAATAAAGTCAGGAATTTTAGTCTTTGCGAGGATTTTACATGGACATGCCTTCTGAAGGTCTGTATTGGCAAAATATGTGATAATTTGAAATTTTAGAATATAATTGTAAATTTAAATTAATAGATGTTCTTCTAAATTAAGCCAAGCTTTATCTCCCATTGACTAGGAAGTTCTGGGGATGTATGTGTCTGAAATCATTAATATTCATCATATTTATTTGTACCATAACAATCAGATATTAGAGGATTTACCCAGGATAAAGGATTCATGGATGTGAGGCTACAAGTTTTTGTTTCATTTCACTTTAAATGTATGAGACAGAATCAAGCTGAGATATTGTGTCACAGTCATCAAACGCTCAATAAATTATGTGGAGAACTTATTACTTGTTGTTTACATTTCTTGTGGTATGATAACCCAACCTGCAGGTACAGGTGGTTGTGCTGTTAATTAAACATGCAGGTAATCATAACAGGTGAAATGTAATGCAGTTTAATGATAGGTGTTCTCTCCATCCTCGTCATCTGTTACCATGGGGACATGTTTGTTGATACCATGGCAACTTGGATTTCTTTGCAAGAAATGTGAGGGTAAAATCCTTGTTGCAGATATTTAATATGAGTGCTGGTTATGTGAAACAGGAAGTTTTTACATAGTAAATATTAAATGTACAGCACTGCAATTGGGATACTACTCTGGATTATACATGTGATGGGTTATGCCAAATGTCTTTGGTTGAAACATACATGGCCAAAAGACCAAATTTGTGTGGATATCTGACCCAAGCATCTTATATACACCTGGGGGTAGACATTGGGAGTTACACACAGCCACATTTAAAACTGAATTAGAGTTGATTTAGAATTCACCCTTTGAGCCTGTGTTGTGGTCCAGTGAATGCCAGTATTTTGGGTGTACATTACTCTTTAAGGTGGTACGGTTATTGTGATTGTTCAGGTACCTGAACTTATATGCTCTATTGGTCTCATGTGAACTGCCCATCATTGGCTGGTGATACCAGTGGTGTCAATTACAAAGAGCACCTGTGGTCAATTCACAATAAAAGCTGAGTCATGAGAACTTTGAAACTTGCTCATTTAAGTTTACTCTCATATTGGCCATAGAAATTATCAGTTGCTTGAGGAATGGAGGCATTATAAATTTATTACAATGTTACTGGTTGAGTAGTTCTTGCTGTAATGCTCTGTTGCTCTAGTGCACATATTGAATGCTTCCATTTTGACAAAATTTGTCAAGTTTGTGCTGCAGCTATTATACAGGGCGATGCGAGTCCAGGAGATGTTGTCTGTCAGTATGCTCCATGACCACTGTCTTGACATGGCTTTAGTAAGCTCCACCAAGGAGGTTATGTTTTTACCATAGTTTATCCACAAATCTAATCAGGATTATCGGTAGACAGAAAGTTCTTCATAGTTTGTTGGAACTGTCAGTCTCAGTGTTTGTAAAAACAATACAAAAAGGGTTCCTACCGGTAGTGGGAATCAGTAGTAAAATCATTTTTGATGATTGAAAGATAAAAATTACTTAATACAGGGTTGGGGCCTATTACTTGGAAAAATTATATAATTATGACACTTATATTGACCAAAGTATATAAAATCAGTACACTTGTACATCACTTGTACTTGTAAATCAAAAACCTGTACATCACACTGAAAGATCAAGGCAATGGCCGGGTTGTTGACACTTAATTGTTAAAAGTTTAAATGCTGTTCACTGTTTTGTGTCCTTTTTTATATTTCTGACAGAATAAGAATATTTTATGGGAATAATATTACTTCTTTGGATGTGCATACATAATCATTTTTGATTGATTATCAAAAACGCAATGTAAAATGAAAGAAAACGACCAATCAACTATAACTTAGATTAATTGGCACACCATAGTATCTACTACCTTTCAGTCCTTGTATTAGAAATTTTAAAAGTACTAAAAATGTCCTGAAATTGTAGAAATTTGAAAGAAGTTTTATAAAGAATGTTTTCCAAAATTTAGTAAAATGTTATAATCAAAGTTTTCATTTAATGATGAAATCGGAATGAAATTACATATGGAAGACCATATAATCAATTGTTGTATACCTAGATTAGTATAATGACAAGTAAAAACCTGATACATCATTCAGGAAAATAACATTATGTTTAAATAGTGAAATGCTTCTGTTTAATCTTGATTGTTCCTTAATCAGAATTAGAGATGGGATTTTAAAGTGCAATATTAAAATTAATGAGATCCTAACTATATTTAAATAGAATCTTAAAATTCACATCAGTTATTGAATGAAGCCACTGGGATATATCTTTGTGGGAATCCTAGATCTGTGTGAGAATCTTGAGTACAAACAAGGTTATTGTTTTAGGATGACTGTGTTTGTCCGCAAGATATCTTGAGAATGGATTTTCTATGAAAACTGATTTAATAATGATGTATTACAGAAAACCTGCATTTCAGGTTTGTCCACAGTGTCCAGAAACATTGTAGGTTAACATCAAATATTCCAGGGAACCATCTTTGCAGAATGCAGAGTTTGCTTCCTCATACCAGACTCTTTGTTTCATCCCCTGTGTCTGATGTCATTCCTTGATTTTGCTTCACAACTACGTGACAGTGAGGACATGTGAAGGTATTTGATGTCACTTCACAACTGCCTGTTAGTAAGGGCATGTGAAGGTATTTTCAGTGTTGGGTCCAGGTGCCTGGCAGTACCTTGGTGTACCTAATTTGACACTTGATATGGTCAGGTCTAGGTTCAGGATATTTTCAATTAAATTCAAAGAATATATTAATAATAAATAGGTCATTGCATACATTTTATCTCTATGTAAGTCGTGTCTGTTTCCAGTATCATACCAGGTGGACAAAATGACAGGTATACATTACTTAGTCTCAGGTCATTGATATTCAGGTACAGGTACTCATTACAGCCGGGTACAGGTACTCATTCAGGTACAGGTACTCATGACATTCAGAAGCAGGTGCTCATGACATTCAGGTACAAGTACTAATAATATTCAGGTACAGGTCCTCATGACATTCAGGTACAGGTACTCATGACATCCAGATACAGGTACTCATGACATCCAGATACAGGTACTCATGACATCCTGATACAGGTACTCATGACATACAGTGACTCTAAATTGGGTACCTAGGTACAGGAAGTAGCACCTAGGCTGACCCTGATATGCTTCAGTTGTTGGACCCTGGAAAGTGTTTGCAGGCGCTTTAACAACCCCTTTATGTCAGCTCAGTTGCCAAAGCAATATTTTAGTTTCTTCACGTTTTCTTTTGTAGACCATCCCTTGTGGAAGGATAGAAAGTATTTTTTTCAAATCCAACATTATCACACTGGAAGCCTTTAACGCACCAGGTGTGAATACACAGCAGCTGTTTAATACATAAGGTAAACAGTAGGATGATAGTGATATGATCACATCCAGGAATGTTCGGTATGTGGCCGGGCCTGTTAGGTGACATATATCATGTAGGTATTCCCAGAGTGTCATGTCCTACCTTGTTACACTTTGTTCATAATTCTTCAAACACCAAGTGTGTCCACAAACTGACCACACAAAAACAAGAAAAATGGTATCAGCTCACCACTTTTCTTGCCCAGGTAGAATTTAGAAACTTAAAAACTGAATAATTCATGGATTTAAAGCTGGTTCATGGCAGACATAAATTAAGTCAGTTACTCATTATAGCAGCTAGAGCTGTGGTATACAGGATCACAGATAAATATTGCGTCAGAAATTCTGTTAGTTCAAGTTTCACATCAGATAACTTATTCAGCATTTCACTTGAGGCATTTCTATCATCTTTTGTGCGATGATGGATTGCCTCCTCTGACAATCTGATGTATCATGCTCCAGTACATGCAGTACCTCTCAATTCTACTGTATACCAGTAAATGTACCCAATTTAATGTTCACTCTGTCATTGTCATTTGGTTTGTTTGAGATAATAACAGCCTCTAGAAGTTAAATGTGACCATTCTAGGGGCAGTGATACAAATCAAGCTAAAAGCTACGAGAAAAAATTCATCAATACAAATACAGTGATAAAGAATACTGTGCAAGGTTTACTTTATGGGGTTAATATGAATAATTAATAATTGTATCCCCAGACAAAGTCGGGGGATACTATGTTTTCATACCGGTCCCGCCGCCGCCGCCGCCGCCGCCGCCGCCGCCGCCGCCGCCGCCGCCGCCGCCGCATATGAATCTTGTTGGCGCGATAACCCAAAAAATATTTCACGGAACTTTACCAAACTTGGTATATGTATAGATATGGGTAAGAGGACGACGCCTATTTTAAATGAGGTCATGACCTTTACTAGGAGAGTGTCCTTGACCTTGAATAGGTCCAATTTTGGGGAAAATCACACAAATTCTTTAATATCTCAAGAAATCTTGCATGGATTTATCCCAAAATCAAGTTGATGGAAGATCATGGATAGGGTTGTCATGTTCCACAAACTGGTGGCGCCACCTATTATTCTTTACTTGTTTTTGTGCCGTTTAATACCCCCTAAATTGCCACCTTACAGCACTGTGAGCATTATAAGTCAAAAACTAATGGACAGATTTCTTTTATATTATGCATATACATAGGTATGGGTTATGGGATGATGCTTATTTAAATTGGGGTCATGACCTTTCCTATGATAGTGGCCTTGACCTTGAATATTGCCATATATGGTGAAAATCAAACACCTCTTATGATATCTCCAGTGTTGATAGCCATATGGAATTCAAACATGACTTATGTATGGCCCACCACTAAAGTAAGAACCCTATAGGTTCTAGGGTCATGAGGTCAAAGGTCAAGGTCACTGGACTGGCATTTTAAAAGATACTGTGGATGCATTTAAGCCAAACTTTCATCCCAGGTCTTCCATCTTGAATATATAGCTCACTTGCCAATAATGGATGATCCATATAAATTTTGGGGTCACAAGGTCAAAGGTCAAGGCCACAGGAGCTATCTGTCCAAAAATTAGCTTCTTGATGATAATTCCTGCTTTTATTGATGTAATGATTTCAAAATTGACTTATATATGTCCCATTGAAAAAGCAAGACCCAAATTGATTTTGAGGTCAAAGGTCAAGGTCACAGGAAACCTCTTTAAAAAGATTGTGGATGCATTTTCAGCCAAACAATTCATCTCAGATCTTTCATCTTGCACATATAGTTCACCTGCCTAGAGTGGAAGACCCCTATCAATTTCGAGGTCACAAGGTCAAAGGTGAAGGTCACAGGAGCCATCTGTCCAAAAATTAGTTTCTGGATGATAATTCCTGCTTTTATTGATGTATGGATTTCAAACTTGACTTATATATGTCCCATTGGAAAAGTAAGACCAAAATTGATTTTGGGGTCATGAGGTCAAAGGTCAAGGTCACAGGACACATCTTTAAAAAGATGTGGATGCATTTTCAGCCAAACATTTCATCTCATATCTTTCATCTTGCACATATAGTTCTCCTGCCAAGAGAGGAAGAACCCTATCAATTTTGAGGTCACAAGGTCAAAGGTGAAGGTCACAGGAGCCATCTGTCCAAAAATAAGTTTCTGGATGATAATTCCTGCTTTATTGATGTATGGATTTCAAACTTGACTTATATATGTCCCATTGGAAAAGCAAGACCAAATTGATTTTGGGGTCATGAGGTCAAAGGTCAAGGTCACATCTTTAAAAAGATGTGGATTCATTTTCAGCCATACAATTCATCTCAGATCTTTCATTTTGCACATATAGTTCACCTGCCAAGAGTGGAAGACCCCTATCAATTTTGAGGTCACAAGGTCAAAGGTGAAGGTCACAGGAGCCATATGTCCAAAAATTAGTTTCTGGATGATAATTCCTGCTTTTATTGATGTATGGATTTCAAACTTGACATATATGTCCCATTGGAAAAGCAAGACTGGAATTGAATTTGGGGTCATGAGGTCAAAGGTCAAGGTCACAGGAAACCTCTATAAAAAGATTGTGGATGCATTTTCAGCCAAACAATTCATCTCAGATCTTTCATCTTGCACATATAGTTCACCTGCCAAGAGTGGAAGACCCCTATTAATTTTGAGGTCACAAGGTCAAAGGTGAAGGTCACAGGAGCCATATGTCCAAAAATTAGTTTCTGGATGATAATTCCTGCTTTTATTGATGTATGGATTTCAAACTTGACTTATATATGTCCCATTGGAAAAGCAAGACCCAAATTGATTTTGGGGTCATGAGGTCAAAGGTCAAGGTCACATCTTTAAAAAGATGTGGATGCATTTTCAGCCAAACATTTCATCTCAGGTCTTTCATCTTGCACATATAGTTCACCTGCCAAGAGAGGAAGAACCCTATCAGTTTTGAGGTCACAAGGTCAAAGATGAAGGTCACAGGAGCCATCTGTCCAAAAATTAGTTTCTGGATGATAATTCCATCTTTTACTGATGTATGGATTTCAAACTTTGCTTTGTTATTGACCCATTAGAAAAGCAAGACCCAAATTGATTTTGGGGTCATGAGGTCAAAGGTCAAGGTCACAGGAAACCTCTTTAAAAAGATTGTGGATGCATTGTCAGCCAAACAATTCATCTCAGATCTTTCCTCTTGCACATATAGTTCACCTGCCAAGAGTGGAAGATCTGTATCAATTTTGAGGTCACAAGGTCAAAGATGAAGGTCACAGGAGGCATATGTCCAAAAATTAGTTTCTGGATGATAATTCCTGCTTTTATTGATGTATGGATTTCAAACTTGACTTGTATATGTCCCATTGGAAAAGTAAGACCAAAATTGATTTTGGGGTCATGAGGTCAAAGGTCAAGGTCACAGGACACATCTTTAAAAAGATGTGGATGCATTTTCAGCCAAACATTTCATCTCATATCTTTCATCTTGCACATATAGTTCTCCTGCCAAGAGAGGAAGAACCCTATCAATTTTGAGGTCACAAGGTCAAAGGTGAAGGTCACAGGAGCCATCTGTCCAAAAATAAGTTTCTGGATGATAATTCCTGCTTTATTGATGTATAGATTTCAAACTTGACTTGCATATGTCCCATTGGAAAAGCAAGACCAAAATTGATTTTGGGGTTATGAGATCAAAGGTCAAGGTCACAGGACACATCTTTAAAAAGATCAAGGTCACAGGACCAACATCTTCAACAAGATTGTGGATCGTTAGATGGAATAAACAATAAATGTGCCAAGTGTCAGTATATGCTGCTAAAAATGGGGGTCTGTTCTTGTAGGAGGGGGGCCTACTATGTCTGGGGATACTCTGGCACCTGCGGTGCCAAGAAATGTCTAGTTAAATGAGTATAAAATTGTTTGTAGTGTAGGTTTTTTTGCCAGGGAATTTGCCCTAATGCACAGAACTATCCAATTTATTGCCAGAAGAAAGTTATTTTGACAGGGTTGTAACATTTCACTAATATATTACTTAGTTGATTAATATGGTATTAGTATTGTGAAATTTCTGTGTATCAAAATGTCAATGATGTTTGATCAGCTGAGTGTCGGCATTTAATGTATAAGTCTCTCAGTGCCCTACAAGGCATGTTAAGTGATATTTTAAGTGTTTTTGGCCAAAATATTATAATTCCTTATGACACAAGGCTACAAACAGTTCAGGACTTATATAATGTAAACTTCTGTAATGTTTAGTTTAGTGACAGTTAAACAGGATTTCCACATGCTTAAAATTATTTAAATGTTTTACATTTTCATGTGCTTGAATAAAGCTAATTATATCCAGATACTATGTTTTTGACCGGGTTCTGCCGCCGCAGCTGCCACGTTCTTTTCCGCAGAACTCTTCTGAGACGACTGGACGGATTTTTCCAAAACTTACACCAATTATTGGGTCACATGTGAACTGGTGCCTAACCAATTGGCCTTGACCTCTGACCTTTCCTCTCTGCCCAGCGTCCATTTGTGCGTCTGTTTTCACACATAAACCTACATATCTCGGGAACCGTTTGACCGATCAGGAAAAAAATTTTGTACAAATGTAGCCTTTGGATAGCTTTATAACATACACAAAAAATGGTGGTGCAACCTGCAGCCATTTTTGCACAGTGTCCATCTGTTCATCTGCCTTGGGTTAAAATCACTCATATCTCTGCAGTGGTTTGACTAATTCACCTGAAATTCGGCATGCGTATACATCCTAGATAGCTTTCTTGATTTTATGACAGGTGGGGCACCTACATTCAAGTTCACGCTGCAGACATCCAAGCTCATATCCTGGGAACAGTTCAACCAATCAGGAAAAAAAATTTACACAAATGTAGCCCTTGGATAGCTTTATAACATACACAAAAATGGTGGCTCCACCTGCAGCCATTTTTGCACAGCGTCCATCTGTTTGTCTGCCTTGGGTTAAAATCACTCAAATCTCTGCAGTGGTTTGACCAAATTACCTGAAATTCCGCATGCGTATACATCCTGCATAGCCTTGGTTTTATGACAGGTGGCGCCATCTACATTCAAGTTCACGCTGTAGACATCTAAGCTCATATCTCGGGAACGGTTCGACCAATCAGGAAAAAAAATTTTACATAAATGTAGCCCTTGGATAGCTTTATAACATACACAAAATTGGTGGCGCCACCTGCAGCCATTTTTGCACAGCATCCATCTGTTTGTCTGCTGTGGGATAAAATCATTTATATCTCTGCAGTGGTTTGACTTTTCAACCTGAAATTTTGCATGTGTATACATCTTGGATAGTTTCACGTTCAAATAACAGGTGGCGCCACCTACAATGGCAGACATCCAGATTCTAATATGTAACACATGCAACTCTATTTCCTCTTGCCACTCAATCCATACTCTGATTTTGGCGGATACACATATTTTGTCGATTACCCGTATTCTAGTTAATTTTTAGTATTTTTAAAAGACCTTGAAAGGACCTTGGATTTCACCTTAAATGCTGGTAGTGGTAGAACAAGAGGAGCAAAGTGTGCTTTAATTTAGAAAGTTTCACACAATAATGTTAAGAAAAATCAAATGGTTGTACCAAAATGTTAAGAAAAATCAAATGTTTGTACCAGTGTTAAGAAGAATCAAATGGTTGTACCAGAATGTTAAGAAAAATCAAATGGTTGTACCAAAATGTTAAGAAAAATCAAATGGTTGTACCAGAATGTTAAGAAAAATCAAATTGTTGTACCAAGATGTTAAGAAAAATCAAATGGTTGTACCAGAATGTTAAGAAAAATCAAATTGTTTTACCAAAATGTTAAGAAAAATCAAATGGTTGTACCAGAATGTTAAGAAAAATCAAATTGTTGTACCAAAATGTTAAGAAAAATCAAATGGTTGTACCAGAATGTTAAGAAAAATCAAATTGTTGTACCAATGAGAGTCACAGACTGTGTATTAAAAAAATGAAATTTGAATTGATGTTATTTAAAAACTTTGGAAATTACATGTGGAAAGATGGTGGGAACCTGCACTTTCACAGTTACAGCATGAGCAAACATTATTTAATGATTTCATATGTATCAGTAGGTACAACCAGTATAAACTGACGGGCACCAATGACAGTGAGACATGAAACCATAATTATTATATGTTTAAATAAAAAGTTTGTTTTTTATAGTTTAGCTTGTATGTGTCAGTGTCTAACACATACAACATATTAACTGGTACTGCTGAATTGTCAGATCTGTGTTCTACATTGCAAATGGTCAATGAATAGTGAATAATCAGTTCTGGGTGGGTGCCTTTATGGTCTTGACAGTATAATGTTTAATGCATTACTTTAACTTACAAGTACCTGTACCAGGTATTTTTTTTATTACATTAATTCAGCTGAATGGTTATAATTTTGTCATTTTTGTGGCCTTATTTTCTTAAGGCTTACAGTTACAGCCAAATTCAACATTTTTTCAGTCTGAATATTTGTTGACATTTTCCATTCACCTGATCATACAGACACTCATCTGGAAAGGTTATTCACCTCGTTAACCTGCCCTAGGAGTATAAATTATAGGACAGCTGATAACATCAGGAATGTGAGTGAAATTTAATTAAAGGTACCTGACCAGCTGACACATGGCTGAGCTGACACAAACAGTCATGTCATAGTCATTGTAGTCAGCCAGTAGCATTTTACTCCGACACACATCTTAATTAACCTGAGTTCTCGTCATTTTCCTTGCCTGACTTCCCAGCCATCACAGCCTGTGACTAGAGGTCATTGACTCCATTTAGTTGCTGCTTAAATAGAATTCCATATTGCCTCATGATGATTTCATAGTAAGTACAGTGTACATTTTTATACTAGCTGAATGATTCTGCTAAATATGATCTTTTTACCAGTGCTTAAATTATTAGCAACTAATTCATTTACTCATCAAACTTGTTCTTATCTTTGCAGGGGACACTTGTTGGAACAAGGAAAGCGGTTGATGTATGTCCCCGTTGCCATAGAGTCATGGGTCGTAAAAGGCAACGACCAAATGATCCGACGACAAAGGTGTGCGTCATATGCTTGCGTCCAATTGACAGTGCCTTAAACATAAATGGTCCCCTTCCCAAGAGGCTCAAACTTCGCAGTTTCAACAAAAAGATCCAACGGTTTGAGAATGAAGAGCGAGTCCGCAGGGAACGGCAGTTACTGTTTCCATCCGATGTTTTCTCTGCTGAGTCTGATGGGGAAGAAGGGGAGATAATGGATGATCTTGAGAACTCGTACTTGGAATGTAAAGACTACCCCGCGACTCTGCCTTCTCTGGCAGGATCACCTAAGAGTCAGTGTTACACGACTGGTAGGTTTCCATCGCAGATAGAACGGAATGAGAACATTGACAGCAGATTGATAAGGCAGAACAGCATATCATGCATGGAAGACGTGGAGGAGTCATTACCATCACTGACAGGCCTACCTTGTGGTATTAATTTTGAAAATCACAAAAGATCAAACACTAGTATAGAAAGCACAAGAGAACCACAGTATGGGTCGTCAGTCTCAGCAGGTGGTGCTCCTTTGATAGATAACTCAAATCTCAGTGTGTATAGTCAAAAGAATGAGACCCCAGAGACAAGAAAGCCATCAAGTGTCAGTAGGCAAGGGGAATCGGGAAAATCGGACAGTAGATTGTCACCGCCGTTACATTCTGTTGGCAGAGTGTGCTCTCCGGAATTATCAGAAAGTGTCCCCAAAACTAAGTCAAAGGTACTCAAACTGAACAGTAGTGCACGAGGGCTACCTAGTGTTGTGGTGACTGACTCAGATGAACTGCCTGATTTGTGTGATGAGTTCACTGGGTTAGAATCAGACCGCAAGGCTGCGCCTGCCAAGATCGTATTTCAGAGAAAGAGCTGTCCACCATCTTTCGGAAAGACATCCAGCACAGTTTCAAGTACAGCGGCAGTATCAAAGCGTCACAGACACTTCACAGATATCCTTGTTAAGCCTTCAGAAAAAATCAAATCTAGCTTGAGTAGAAGTAAGGAACGTGTGCATTCTAAAGGCAGCCATGGGAGCTATAGAATCCCTCGCTCAAGGACCAAAAATAAACTGCTGACCATTCCTTCCAGTAGTGACAGTGTTAGTGATACAGGCAGGGATATGAGTACATGTTCTGACTGTGGTTTCCGCCCCATTCTTCGGTCTGTTCTTGAATCTCCACGAGACAAGGAAGGGACGCTGAACACCCTGGACCATGAAGAGTTCAGTTATATGCAGACAACCTCAGTGGAACTGTTTTCAGAAGATGGAGATATGTTTCATCTTCAAAGTCTGACTTTGCTCAGTAACTATACCACAGCCCTTTGTCGGCCGCCGGCTTCCTTGTTAGGGCGTGTGCTTCATGATATTTTGTTAAAGACTTCTAATGTACAAGTGGCAGTGCAGGCTCACTCCACTTTGCTTCATGTGCTCAAGGTCCATCCAACAACGACGGAACTGCCATTTCGTTGGTCTGACCTAGAATGTACTATTGACCGTGCATTAAAGCCGGGATCTCACCGTATCCCTTGTTTGCTTGCTGTGCATTACATGGTGACATTACTTCAAGAGGACCTACTAAAACAATCTTTGGCTTCTCAACGGCAAGTTTTTCAGTCCCAAGCTGCCAGGTGGCTGCGTGCAGATAGGTACTTCAACAGAACTAATCAGATTGTATCCTGGCTTTCTAGCTGTTTGAATTCTGGTGAAATGGATGATAGCTCAGGTCTTATGCATGATCTACATCTAGCCTTGCCTGATGGCACAAAGAAAGTGGTTGAAAAACCAAAGCTCCTACCCCACCTCCAGACGATGTTAGATCTGGCAGTGTCCACCAGCGCTGCTCCGGATGACTCAGCCAGGAGGCTGGCAAAGGAACTGTCATTAATATTCCGTAACATACCTAACCTACATCACAGAAAGGTGCTCTTTGACACCACAGTGTCTGCCTTAGTCAGGTTCAGATTGGCTCAACGTGTTCTTGAAGACTATTGCTCTGGTGTGACTTACAGCTGTCTGAGTGGTGAGGTTTCCCTGTCGGATATTATAAACTGTTACTTCACTCGCCAGCCTGTACAGAGCTCATTAACGCCGCCTCCGACTCCAGACGCTGATGACAACGAGGAAGGAGGGCCAGGAGGAGAGCATACAGCGGAGAGCTGTCAGGAGCTCTGCATGCTGCTCTGTCAAGTCACAGAAAGCTACATCATTGTTGCTAAAGGTAAGACTTCAGATAATTTAATATTTCCTT
Organism: Sipunculus nudus; assembly: GCA_026874595.1. Classification (NCBI taxonomy): domain Eukaryota; kingdom Metazoa; phylum Annelida; class Sipuncula; order Golfingiida; family Sipunculidae; genus Sipunculus; species Sipunculus nudus. Next base: position 106,888,483 of record CM049306.1, on the reverse strand, counting down.
CTTTGTACCTGACAATTTTCATTCATATATCCTTAGTTCCAACAAGTATTAAATAACAGGAAAATATTTCTATTTGATCTGTCCATTGACGTGAAAACCACTGCAGGTCTAAATGGAATTTTCCTTTTCATTTCAATTCAGTTCAGTAGTTTTTGGATACTGGTAACCCTGCAGAAATTGAGGCATGAGTGAAAACTTTTGTTTCCCTGAGGGTGAAACTTTTACTTCCCAGATAATACCCTATATTTTTCTTCTCATATATTAAGTATACAACTATATACAGTGTAACATCAAAATATACTTGTAATGAAAAGCATTAAAATAAAGACAACTGTATAAGCACTGACCACAGTTGACACACAACATAATATCAGCATCAATATTTTACAGTTCTAGCTATATGGCCATTACCATACTGATAGTTCTACATGATGATCATTCTGCTATATATTGACCGATGTGTTCAGATATATGAGATCTGTTACTCGTGGGCTGGATCAGAAACAACATGTATTAACTATTAATTCTAAAAGCACCCTGTCATAACAATGAAAACTTGAATGACTTGGAAATATCACACTTTTAAAATGTCTATGTTAAATAAATGGTAAAGTGTCATCCTAGATACCTGAAAGTAGACAGTAAAGGAACTAGTGGTCTGTTGTTCATCACACACACATGAAAAAGTCAATACAGCTTACTCTCTGAGTGGTTAGTAAACAGGTGATACTTCATTGAACCACAACCAAGCTACGTATCCGTGTTTGAGGGTTTGTTTGAATGTGCTTTCGGCCACAAGCTTGTAAATTAGCATGTATATACCTTTGTGTGCTCTCCTCCTTATTCTGAAATGTTGAAACAGTGACCATCAGTTGGAATGTCTTAACAAAATGGTATTCACATTTACCCATCTTAAACCTGCCATATAACAATCTCACAAAAAGTCTGCATTCTAAGGAATGCAAGCCTCCACCATGTCAGAGTACCAATTCAGGGATGCTCCATTCACTTATTAGACCCATATTCCCAGCTTCATTCATGCATAAGTGACTGTATATTTGTTGATATTCCTTCCTGCATCTTGATCTTGTACTGGATCCACACAAAAATATAATTGATTTTTTGATGGACCATTCCCAAAATGCCATAAAAATTTCATGAGATTCCGTTCATGATTGCATGAGTTATTTTGTGAACAAACACTAATGGGGATGAACGCATACTGTCCTGATGGAGGCAATAAATCCTTGTTTAATGAATGTCACCAGTTAACACATACTCAGGGAGTTCTTCAGCATACCATGAATGTATGTACTGCTTGTTCTTCCAGGCAGGCTGACACGGACCATTCCCCAGCGAGTCCAGAACCCAAGCAGGTGTCTCAACGCCGAAGACCTGGAGACGTTATCCAGCATCAAGCAGCAGGTACAGCGAGTACGCACATGGCTGACGAGTCTGTGCAGTGAAATCTCCCAAGGCATGGAATACTACCTGAAACGGCTGGACTGTCTGAGCGACCTGATCTCAGCTTAAAATCCAACTCCATCATTTCACGTCACATGTTGCTGGCTGCAACCTCATTATAGCTAGTATAGACCATTTTCATTTCAAACATTATTTTTCATGTCTCATATTTTACATCCATATGTACATATTAGATAGATTTGTAGCTGGACATTTTCGTAGGAAGGTATTAAGACAGTTAAATGATGGCTAACAAACAAACAAATATGTATCAGATTTGGCGTGATGAATTTTTGTGTCGATTGTGGTTTCTGTTTACATCTTTCTTGTGCAGCTAAGACGCGCAAGTCACACAGACATAAGAATACTTATGGTGAAGTATTATTGAATTGTTAATCTCAGTGCTCTAGTTCAGGCTTCTAACTAAATACATCCCTACAATACACAAGGCTTAGAATCAGTGTCTGACACAGCCCTACTATACAACAGGCTTAGAACAAGTGTTTAATGCAGCCCTACCATACACTGGGCTTAGCAGCAGTGTTATAATCTTTCACGTAGCATTCAGCATTATTGTGATAGCCACTACCCTCAAAATTCAGCGAGGTGATGTACCCAGTATTGGTTATAAAGACAATATGGCTTTGATAGTTGGTGGGACCTGTGGGTTCAGCAGAGATTTAATCTCTTGCCCGTTCCTTTATTCAGTATTTTCCTGTACATCTGATAATGAGTAATGAATCGCTATCTTGATGGTTACCAGGATGGTTTCTGGATATAAACATGTTTATGGTTATTACTGGGCCGAGTCACCGTCATACCCAGACAAGGAGACACTGTTATTTTGACATTTGCTTTCACTGCTCAGTTTATTTGAACAAAAAGTTGAGGAGTATATCCTTATTTTTCATCATGAATGTCAAATGTTAAATGACTGCATGTCATAAATCAAGTGAGCATTAAAATGTTAAAAGGAGAAAATAATAAAAATTTATATCAACCTAGTCATTTAATTTCAGGGCTAAAGTGACCACTGCAAAGTACCTGTGCAAAGCAGGGTATCATAATCTGTAGGGGTCTGCTTAAAAAAAACTTTTTTTACATATGTCTGGGAGCCGGCTCAAATACCAATTGTGATGTCATGGTTAACAAAGTAACTCATACATGTGTCCCATCTTCAATCAGAATTTCTGAGGTCATTTTATTGCAGAACTGTTTTATTTAAGTGTTGTTGTAACCATGCCTGGGGACACCATAAATAAGCTGTCAGTGTGGAACAAAGGCACTGTAACATGTATTACACACTAACACCAACCTGCTATCACAGATATCACGGCAACAATCATTCTCTGTGTGCAGTATTATACTGTTTATGCATTATGTCATAAAGACAACTGTAAAACAGCACCTGTAATACCTGTACTTTTATCAAGATATGCCACATTGTCATCAAATAAGCAGATGAATTTACTCAGTAGGTTTATAGGAAATTTAGATTTAGAGTTCAACAAATCAGGGTAAGGTTATTGCCCCGGGATCAAATTTGGTTGATAGTAAAATCACATTGATTTTCTAGTTTTATAGTTTAATTGTAATATGTTAGCTCTCAGGTTAGCTCTAGAATTTTTAAAATATTTTTGGGGTACATTTAAATCTTGTTATGTTGGTCTTAAGTTTGTTAAGAAGTCTTAAGAACTTGAACTAAATTAATTGAATTATCACCAAGCAATACCTACTAACAGAAATCAGTAGAGTAGCTTTTGCAGAATCCTTACAGACCAACAAATCAACAGAAACAAATAAACAGACTCAAGTGAAAACATGACCACCTAGGTTGAGAGAAGTATAAAAAAACTGACAGACACGTCAATCTTCACCATGTAGTATGTTATGGTACAGTTTCCTGAGGTCATGATGAGTAAAGGTTTCATCATCCACACAGTACTTTGACCCATTGTACACACTACAAACACCACTCAGTGTGCACTAGTGGTATGTCTTGTAAAACAATGTACACACTACAAACACCACTCAGTGTGCACTAGTGGTATGTCTTGTAAAACAATGTACACACTACAAACACCACTCAGTGTGCACTATTGGTATGTCTTATAAAAGACTTCTCATGTACCTCCTATTTCTATTCAAGCACCAGATCAGTATGTGCCGTGCACTTGTAATGTGGAGCCGCAGTATAGTTTTCCCATTCATAGGCAGGAGGGACTCATAATTGATCATTGTTTTCTGATGTGATGTCGGTAATAATTATGATTATGACAGTAACTTCCAGTATTAATTTATACATGCCGATATATAAGCTTCACTCTCACCACACCCGCTTTGAAATCAATAAAATTAGTAAAAATAGCAGGAACTATTAAAAGAATACAGGCATCAGGTAAATGCCATTCATGTACCTGATTCTGTACTTCCATGATCTTGTAATATGCTTATAGCAGTTAAGCAGGGACCATTTATAAATACAGTTATGGGTCAAGTAAATAAAGGTTCAGTGTCCAGTATACTGTTTGTATGTAGTTTTAGCAGCATGAATTACAACAGGGCTTATGTGAAGTACATTTAGAGAAAGGGGAGTAATGTACATGCTTGACTCAACATGTACTCAGTAATAGGCTCCATTACTTAAATTGTACTATCTCAAGTACATGCTCTCAAGGACAGATCAGCTGATCATAATGAAGCAATAAATGTTAACGCTCACGAATGTACTAATAATGTGATGCGAGGATGCTCAACTGAGGTGGCTGATTTAGTGTAAAATTAGGCAAACTGCATGACCAAATGATCTAACATGACAATCCTTAATTATAGAGAAAATTTTACCAAATTGATTATTAGGTATGTAGCAGCATATTGGAAACTCATTGTATTAGATATAAGAGAATTTGGGTTACCATTACATTTTAGGGATTCAAATGATTTGATATGTTATTGTATTTTTTATCAGTTTATTTTTAACACAAAATTAATGCAAGGATTTTTTTTATTTAGGCAATTATCTCAACTCACTGCTGTTTTGTATATTAAATATTCAGTCTTTAAAATACTGAAAATAAGGAAAATAAGGAATATTGATATATTTATTTTTACATTATCTGCAAGAATTTATTTTTGAAAAGGACAGTATGAAACTTTATATTAAGAACATATTTTTATTTGAATCAATTGCATATATTTGAAATTCTGTTTTTTAGGTTTGAGGTAGCCAAGACCATCAAGAATATGTACCAATTGATATTAATCTCAAAAATGTATTACTATTAGTTTCCTATTAAGTTATTTGTTTTGTTATTACGTACATTTGGTATTCTTTCGCAGTACGTCCCAATACAGACCATAAAAAAGGCAGTATTTATCAGTTAGTGCAAGTGTTATGAACAGTATTTTATCTTTAGTAGTACAAATGTGTAGGCCTGACTAATTTGTATCAGGCGAATTATTTATTGTTTCTGTTGCTAATTTCATTTTGTTTGGTTGTTACTGTGATGTTTATATATGTATAGAGCGGTAGTGCAGCTGAGAATTCCTAGTCAGATGCAGGAGTTCACAGCGCTACATATCCATTTTCTATGTACACTCGTCAGATTTACGTGTTGGTCCATTCAGTGCTCTCACCTGTAATTTGATGTTAGCCATTCAGATGTTAATATTACAGATACAACAGTGAAGCTGTGTTCACATAAAGTATGGATACTCATGTAATAGATATGGTCAGGTTTTATCTGTGCTCTATTTATAGGTTAACATATATATACAAATACACCGTGTCCAGAAACCCAGATCTTGATGATCAGTTTGTGATGCTGTATCTCTACACGAGGCAGTTTGGATTCCTGTCACTGAGATGGGTTTGTTTAGAATCAACAAGCAGTATATGTTATGTGATAGTGCAGTATCCATAGACATCTATGTGAACTGGTATCTGGTTGAACAGGTGGTTCACACATGCTGCACATTGCTGTATCCATACCTATGTTAACAAAGCTTGATTTATTAAGGCCCAGAATCATCTTGATTAAATCTGTGCCCTTGGACAAAGTAATGAAACAGTCGTTATAACACCAAACAAACAAATATTGATGTCATTGAGATGAACAGTCATATGGCTGGGTTGATAACTTGTACAAATAAAAAAGTAGTATTGGTTAAATGCCTGTCTCATGAATGGTGCTTAGATTTAATCATATCTTCAATAACTATACTATCATGTTTATCAATGATATGTAGTATCAGTTCATGGATGAAAGAGTGCCCAGTCAGCATAATTTAAAACAACCTAGAAATGTATACAGTTGCATTGTGTGTGAAGGTGTTTTCACCCATTTCTGATCAATGTGAGATTAAAGATCAGAAACATGACGATGTTACACCTGACAAATCCACCTATAAATAATGAGAGCATGGTTTATACTTGTGTTTCACATCATAATGCAAAACATCTAAACGATACTACATGCAACTGATAAATGGGATGAATTGAAGTATGGTTATTATCAAATTTGATACATTCTTTGTTTTCAAATACTTAGTTTAATATTCATATAAAACATGAATTATGTTTAAGTTAGTTGTGTATACTACAACTGTTGCCATCTATCTGTACAACTGAGCTGTCTATAAAATATGGTACACAATTGAATTAACCTTCCTCAGGGGTCCTGCATTACACTAAATTAACACCAGGTGGCACTTTGAGATCTTGATGATCTCCTGATCAAGTAGTTATTTGTTAAAGAACAAATACCCATTTAAGAATGATTTTGAACTGAAAAAACTGATGGTCATTCATGTAGAAAGTAGAATTTGATAAATCGTGGACGGGGTCAGTTAATACCAAACATTGCGTGTACATGTCATTTCTGTTTACTTTTTCTCATTAATCTAATGGCACTTACCATGACAGGGAAAATCATTTCATTGTACAGTGTTCACAACATGCTTTGCATATCAACATCACGTTGCAATAAGATATGTGGCCATATCGGCGTTGGCTCAGATATTACTGATAAGATATATAGGAAAGGTTATTGTTTTCTACAAAGGTTATTGTTTCTACAACAGAAATGGTGTTCAAATACTTCTTATTTTCATAGCGAGGTAGTCATTTTTAATGATGTGTGTCAGGTATATGCTGATCAGAGTTGACCAAGGCCCTTGATGCTTGGTGTGCCCCAGGCTCAGGGCAATTACCTGGCAGTAGGTTTACAGGTGTGTATCAGATTCTATGTAGATCAATTCATTGTGATCTGATACAGATGTGCGTCAGTTTAAATGTTCGTATTACACCACTTTGAGATGTGCATCATTTCTGTGTTACACCTGTTACAGATGTGCATCAGGTACTTTGATACAGGTGTAAATAATTGTACAGTGAAATATTGTTTTGTATTTTGGACAACTGTTTCTGTGCATGTAATTTTTCATTGAATAAAAAAAGTTTGATGATTAGTGTTGTTTCATTGTGCTGTATTCCTCTTGACTGTTTTGTTTACTGTTGAGTCAGCCTCACCTTACAAGACCTTCAGTTCTTAACTGACCTGTTTTTAATGTAATACAAAGGAAAATCTAACATTGAAATTTTTATTTTCCCATGTACAAGGAAACATGAAGACATGCTTTGGGAATAAAGTTCACATTGATAACTGACAGCTTGCTGAAGGGAGTGTCTACCCTTTTCATAGCTTTATCAATAAGACTAGTGCAACTGTCACAAATGTGCCTAAAAAAATGCAGTAGTTTAGATGGCAGCCTATGTGCATAATCTTATATTTACAAATTCAAAATGATCATGTTTCTCAGGTTTAGATTTATCCATTGAACAATAGTGATGGCACCACCTGTTGAGCACTACACTTTATGCATGGAGGAGGAAACCTATTGTAAAAGGTCTTGATAAGGACATGGATAATGTGAATTCACTGATGCCAGGAATTTTATTTAGCCCCCCCCCCCCCCAAAAAAAAAAATAATGGGAAGGGTATGAAACTAAAGAACTACACTAAATTTCAACTTCAAAAATTAATGATAATATCAGTCCCTGAAGATGATCATAATAAAGACTTTAAATGTAATAGAGAGTAAAGAAAATTATAACACAGTTCCCTCTTAAGTCCCCAGATGTCAGCATATTCGATAAATGAGAATTGAATCAAAATGGATATTGGCCTGCGGTCTCTGACCTCCCGGTTGGCAAGAACTTTCCCTGGCAATCTCATTACATTGCTGGAGGCATTCCATAGCTGGAGAATTCATTGAAATAGTTAATTTAAATAACTACTTTATATTTCAGTTGAAAAGCTGTCACTCTAATTTACCAACTCTTCATAAATGCAAACTATTTGGAATGTTCATTAATGATACTATACAAAAAAAGTTCTCTTTGACAGTAAGTATTTTTAGTTCAGCTGACTATAAGTCATCTGAGCTATAGTCGACGTCAATTGTCCGTCGTCGGTCCATCTGTCCATCCGTCCGTCTGTAGATGTGGCAAGTTTTGAAACCGTAAGACCTAGGAATCCAAAATTCGGCATAATGTTAGATGTCCCCAAGATCTCCTACCAAGCTGAAAACTGGGTCTTTGCGACTTTGTTCCTTCGAGAAATTAAGGAAAAACCTCAATTTTTTATTAAAAACCTATTTTCACACTTCAGGACTGCCTAATATCAAAACCACTCATCTGTTTTTCCTCATATTTGCCATAATTATTCCCATATAGTTCCTATGTTCATGTCAGAAATTAGGTCTGTATTATATAAAATAACATAATGCATTTTGTAAAAAATCAGGAAAGATATTTGATCACTTAACACAAAACATGTTAAAACTAAGGACTTTTTTCCAGTAATATAACTTTAATTAATCAAAATTAAGTTGTATACCCAAAATAAGATCAAAATCTTTTAAATTTTTTTAAAATATTAGCAAAAATAAAAAATTGGTACCTTAAATTTTGCCCAACTTTGGCCATGTCACGTTTTTTTCCTGTAAGTACTGTGGATTTAATTTTCACAGCATGTACACATAAGGATTTAATCTGTTAAAATCTGAAATTTGAAAATAAAAGCTGCAAAATTAGGCTAGTTATTGAATTTTTTTGGAGGCTCTTGTTGTATTCCCTTACATTGTCAAGCAGTCCACTTTGGACACTGTAGGTCATTCAGTGCAGCTCTCTATGCTCCCCAAGCTGTTGGCATAATGTTATGCAATCCCATCACTAGGGCAAGCCCTCTCTCCACTGAGTTGAGCTTGATCAGGCTGTCTGCAGTTAATACCATACCACAGGGAGCCTTTTTCTCTAACCCCCCCCCCCCCCCCCCATTCTGTTGACAGACCTGTACTATGAACTAGATGAATCTTAAAATTAACATTTTTTTCAGCAACGAGCAGTAACAACGGAGACCTCTCCCCCCACCCACCTCTTCAATACACAAGACTAATAAACAAGATGAATCTTATAATTTTAATGTTAAATAAATCCTTTTTGATGAGACTTGGACAATTTTGATTTTTTTAAAGAAACAAATTTCAGGAATTTAATCCTAATATTCAAATGTGATAAAATATTAGGATCTAATGTAAGTGCTAACTGACAAGATTTAAGAAGATATAAATACTTTGTAGCATTTCATTCATATCTCTTAAAGTTGGCAGGGCCTAGGTGTGAATAACACTGTTAACTTGGGACCTGGACAGCTGAGTGGTAAAACGCTCGGCCTTCTCCGCTGGCGACTAAGGTTCGATTCCCGGTGTGGCAATGAGAATGGGTTGTAGTGGCCCGTCCAAGGTAGGTGGTTTTCTCCAGGTCCTCCACCCTTACCGACTACCGAGTGCCAACATCCGTGCCATGGAGAGTGCCTCGTATTAGTTATTATAACTAGTTGTACAATCCATGTAAAATAAATAAAGTGTATAAACTTAGTATTAAAATTAGGAATATTGGTCAAACTTTGTGGGATTAGTTTTTAACTCATATGGCCATATATTTAACTTTTAAAAACTTAATTACCTTCACACATTATTTGTTTATGAAATGTTACTTTTATATAACACTTACTGTAGGCCTATTTGTTCCCTTGGTGCATCACTAAATGGTGTAGATCATGTCCATTATTCTATAATTTACAGAGTTTCATTTTAGCAGGGCCATTTTCTCATAGCTTTTCTAATGATAATATACATGAAAAACCAAAAGAAATAAAAATATTTTGCAGTTACTAATATTTTCCAAAATTCAGCTGAGCGATATGACCCGTGGGTCCCTTGTTACTGACTTGTTTTAGCAGAATGAAAGTTATGTGCTACTGTACTGACGTCAGAGACCGGCCATTTTCTGTAAGCTGATTGCCTGATAGGTAATAATGACAGCAATTCTAATAAATAATGGTTCAAATAATTTTATAATGACTGGAGATAAAACCGAAATTAACACAACTAATACTAGTCATGTATTGTGTGACTAGGCCTCTTTATTAACCACACATTCAATGAATTATTGCATGCAGCATGATCAGCTAAGCCTACTTGTAGCCCCAGCACCTGTGCTCTCTCCCTCCGCTATGCAGCCTTTTACAGAGCCCTGGAAGATCCTTTTAGAAAACTAGAAACATTCCAGAGATAATGACAGAATTATGATATTTTGGCTTAAAGGAACATATTCAATATAAATACCAGAAGGACTGGGTATCAGCAGCATATATTCAGGTTTGTTTACTCATTCTCTGTCAGTAACTACTCTGTGGATACAGTTTTTCAAAAAAAAAAAAATTTAAAAAGACCAGATTATATTTATATATATATACATGTATATATATCCAGTCGATCATAGGACTTATATGGCAGTAAATGTGATGATATATAACAGTCTTAAAGGTATATGGTGCGAATATAAAATAACTTAAGCTTATAAATAGTCCAGATTATAGTTTAGTTTAGAGTTGTATCTATATTTGTAAGGGTCACTGTATTTCCTTGGTACAAAAATACAGCATGCAAAGTGTCTCGGTAATCATATTGATGTGGCGAATATAGATATGTATTAATATGTGGATTCAGCCCTATATAATACCACTTTGAATGTGTTTCTCCACTTAAAATTATCAACTAGAATACGGGTAGTCGACAAGCGACTATGTGAATCCGCCTAAATCAGAGTGGGACGGGTGAAGTGAGGCATGGATTTAGTGGCAAGGGGAAATAGAGTGAAATGTGTTGCATATTAGCATGGATGTCTGCAGCTGAATGTGTATGTAGGTGGCGCCACCTTCCAAAAATTCCAGATAGCTATCCAAGATGCATATATATGCAAAATTTTAGGCAGATAAGTCAAACCACTGCAGAGATGAGTGATTTTAACCCACAGCAGACAAACAGGATGCTGTGCAAAAATAGTTGCAAGTGGTGACTGGACAGCAGCATAAAGAGCTATATGAGATCTATACACATGCAAAATTTTAGGAGGATATGTGAGATCTATACACATGCAAAATTTCAGGGGGATGTGTCAAACCAGTCCTGAGCTATTAGATTGGATGTCTCTCACTTGCCACAAAATCCAGAAAGCTATCCAAGATGCATATACATGAAAAATTTTAGGCAGGTAAGTCAAACCACTGCCGAGATAGGATTAATTTTATCCTAAGCTAGACAAACAGATGGACACTGTGCAAAAATGGTTGCAGGTGGTGCCTATAATAAAGAGCTATATGAGATTCATATATATGCAAAATTTTAAGAGGATATGTCAAACCAGTCCTGAGATATAAGCCTGGATGTCAGCAGCCTGAAAGTGAATGTAGGTGACGCCAGCTGTCATAAAATCAAGAAAGCTATCCAGGATGTATACACATGCAAAATTTCAGGTGGATAAGTAAAACCACTGCACAGATATGAGTAATTTTAACCCAAGGCAAACAGATGGACGCTGTGCAAAAATGGTTGCAGGTGGCACCACCAGTTAATTGTATGATATAAAGTTATCCAAAAGCTACATTGGTGCAAAATTTCAGCCTGATTGGTCAAATGAGTACAAAGATATGTGGTTTTATGTGTACACACTGATTTACAGATGGATGCACTGCAGAGAGGAAATGTCAGAGGTCATTGCAAATTGGTTAGGCACCGGTTCACATGTTTCAGACTAGGACATTTTAAAACTAGAATATGGGTAGTCGACAAGCGACTATGTGTATCCGCAGAAATCAGAGTGGAACGGGTGAAGTGAGGCATGGAATAAGTGGCAAGGGGAATAGAGTGAGGTGTGTTGCATATTAGCATGGATGTCTGCAGCTTAAACGTGAATGTAGGTGGCGCCACCTGTCATAAATTGAGAAAGCTGTCCAGGATGTATAAACCTGCAAAATTTCAGGTGGATAAGTCAAACCACTGCTGAGATATGAGCAATTTTATCCCAAGGCAGATGAACAGATGGACGCTGTGCATAAATGGTTGCAGGTGGCGCCACCAGTTTTGCCCATGATGAATAGCTATGTGAGATCTATACACATGCAAAATTTTGGCCAAATCGTTCAAACGGTTCCCGAGATATGAGCTTGGATGTATGCACAGTAAATGTGAATGTAGGTGGCGCCACCTGTCATAAAATCGAGAAAGCTGCCCAGGATGTATAAACCTGCAAAATATCAGGTCGATAAGTCAAACAACCACTGCTGAGATATGAGTGATTTTATCCCAAGGCAGATGAACAGATGGATGCTGTGCATAAATGTTTGCAGGTGGCGCCACCAGTTTTGCCTATGATGAAGAGCTATGTGAGATCTTATGCACATGCAAAATTTTGGCCCAATCGGTCAAACGGTTCTAGAGATATGAGCTTGGAAGTCTGCAGAGTAAATGTGAATGTAGGTGGCGCCACCTTTCAGAAAATCGAGAAAACTGTCCAGGATGTGTAAACCTGCAAAATATCAGGTCGATAAGTCAAACAACCACTGCTGAGATATGAGTGATTTTATCCCAAGGCAGATGAACAGATGGATGCTGTGCATAAATGTTTGCAGGTGGCGCCACCAGTTTTGCCTATGATGAAGAGCCATGTGAGATCTTATGCACATGCAAAATTTTGGCCAAATCGGTCAAACGGTTCCAGAGATATGAGCTTGGAAGTCTGCAGAGTAAATGTGAATATAGGTGGCGCCACCTTTCAGAAAATCGAGAAAACTGTCCAGGATGTGTAAACCTGCAAAATTTCAGGTAGATAAATCAAACCACTGCTGAGATATGAGTGATTTTATCCAAAGACAGAGGAACAGATGGGTGCTGTGTATAAATGGTTGCAGGTGGCACCACCAGTTTTGCCTTTGATGAAGGGCTATCTGAGATCCATACACATGCAAAATTTTGGCCCAATCGGTCAAACGGTTCCAGAGATATGAGCTTGGATGTCTGCAGAGTAAACATGAATGTAGGTGGCGCCACCTTTCAGAAAATCGAGAAAACTGTCCAGGATGTATAAACCTGCAGTTCATATGTGACTTGATGATAAACCTGATTCGCTTAAAATGCAAACCAAGTTTTTTCAAACAGTTAATGATATAGTTCCAATAATCTGGGAATTCTGCATCTAAACATTGTGTCTAGACGTCTAGACACAGCGTCTAGACATCTAGACACAGCGTCTAGACATCTAGACACATTGTCTAGACACCCCCCCCCCCCCAGCCAGGTCAGTTGCCATGGTGATGTCTGGACCCCACCTGTTTGTACTGAGTGACCTCTTGACTTGGCTGCTGAAACTCAGCAAGTTGTCAAATCTGTTTTCAAATACAGAAAGCCTTTTTTCAATTGGCTACAATGCTTTTTTAAAGCTGTATTTACCTAATATATTCTTATAAAACTGGCGGAACCCTACCATAGAATAATTCTTGTAAAGTTTAAACCAATCAGCTTAACAGTTTCATCATAAATCAGTGTATAAGCTTGAAGAGTTTAAAACTACATTTTCGCTTGTAAAAAACACATCAATGTAGGTGGTGCCACCAATACCTCAAAATGACATATGTGACAAACATTGGTATAAAATTTGGTGATTATACCTCTAGCCATTTCTGAGATTTTAAGTTTAGTATGCTTTTTTGCACAGATGACTAAGTTCAACTTCCTGTGACTCGGCCAAAAATCTCCGAACTGGAACCATTTGAACAAACTTGAAAGAGATTGTTCCAAGGAAAATTTCTGTGAAATATTGGACAATTTGGCTGGACAGTTTCGGAGAAAGATTTTTAAAGGTTTTTCAGCTTTTTCTCTATAAAATCTAAATTAATGCAGATACCCAATAATAAGCTCCAGGGCACCAAGTTTCACATGTGACTAATTCTTACATGTAATTTGGAGCTGCTAGCTCCAACGGTTTCTGACTTACAGCCATGGACGGCGGAAAGCCAGCCCTGGACGGCGGACGGCTGACGACGGACGGATGACGCTGCGCCATCGCATAAGCTCACAGGTTCACTAAAAATAGTCTGCCCTGGGTGTATGCCCTCAAGTCATACCGGCCCTGCAAGAACAAGCCAAACTTGTAACAATGTATCTCCTACCATCGCTGCTTAATCATGATGCTCCCAGATTCTTGGCAAAGGTCATGTAGTTTACTGCCTCAGACTTGGTGGCAGTGTCAAGCTCAGGGGTAGTTAAACATTATATAAGCAATTTCCTTTATTTATAAACACAATATTTAGCTTAATTTCTTTGCCTTTCTCATAAATAACTGCCGCTGAATACCTAGGTTTCCCCTTCATAAACATAATACTTGATTTTACATAACTTTTCCCCTATCAAGGGATTTAAGATTTAGTGAAGTGGTTTCTCTGAACCATTTCATTTGGCTCTATCAAATAGGCCCATATCACATATACATTATGTGGTTAGGTGCACATAAAAGCAGACCAAACTGTCTTGCTAGTGAAGCCAGACATGTGCCCATCTGATAGGGGTTCAAACCCAGGATTAGCCCGTTTCCCCCAGAGCAAAATATTTACGTAACAATGTCAATGAGTAGTCATGTCTCGGACTCCTCTGTGGGTTGTATTGTACACTTCTAACAATTCTATGGGTGGCAGGAGCTTGTTCATGGAAAGCTTTATAAATAAGACAGAGGATTTTGTACTGGAAATGATTACAATCTTACAGGTAGCCAATACAGTTCTTAATATAGTTTGGTGTAATATGTAAACAATGAGATGTTCTCATTATAACACATGCTGCTGTCCAAAAATAAAGAATACAAACCAATTTGGGCCTTCTACTTCGACAGAATTGCATTCTTGTCAAGATCACAAGCCCAAGGTTGCCCCATGTCATCTTTCTCCATGTAGCCCTTGCTGACCTTCACCTTGACCCAGTTAAGTTTATAAAACAACTGAAAGAGGCAGCAGATTGAGAAGGAAAGACAGGAATATTCTTTCACATATCAGCACCAGATGACGCTAGAGATATGAGCTTGGATAACTGCAGAGTAAACGTGAATGCAGGTGGTGCCACCTGTCATAAAATTGAGAAAGCTGTCCAGGATGTATAAACCTGCAAAATATCAGGTCGATAAGTCAAACCACTTCTGAGATATGAGTGATTTTATCCCATAGCAGATGAACAGATGGACCCTGTGCAAAAATGGTTGCAGGTTGCGCCACCACTTTTGCCTATGATGAAGAGCTATGTGAGATCTATACACATGCAAAATTTTGGCCCAATCGGTAAAACAATTCCTGAGATATGAGCTTGGATGTCTGCAGAGTAAACCTGAATGTAGGTGGCGCCACCTGTCATAAAATCGAGAAAGCTGTCCAGAATGTATAAACCTGCAAAATTTCAGGTAGAAAAGTCAAACAACTGCTGAGATATGAGTGATTTTATCCCAAGGCAGATAAACAGGTGGACGCTGTGCAAAAATGGTTGCAGGTGGAGCCACCATTTTTAGTGCATGTTATAAAGCTATCAAAGTGCTACATTTGTGCAAAATTTTTAGCCTGATCGGTCTAACGGTTCCCAAGATATGTGGGTTTATGTGTGGAAACAGACGCACAAATGAACGCTGGGCAGAAAGGAAAGGTCAGAGGTCAACCAAAAATCAGGGCGCAGCAGTTCACATGTGACCAACCATAATTCCTAATTTTAAAAAATTCTGCCCAGTGGTTATGGAGTAGTTCTCCGGAAACCTATGCGGCAATTGCTGCAGCAACGGCATCCAACTGAAAACAGAGTATATACGCAAAACTCTGTTTTGGCAGATACAATGATTGTAGTTGGCACCACCAGTCTTATATACAACGAAGAGATATATAAATATGCCCAATGTCAGACTGATATGTCCAACCCCTCCTGTGAAATAAGCAGGGACATACACTGTGCAATAATTATTGTAGGTGGCGCCACCAGTCTTGTACACTATAAAGCTACCCGATATGTATAAACATGCCCAATTTTAGGCTGATGTATCAAATTCCTCTGTAGAAATAAGCAGGCGCATACACTGCAAATGTCAATGTAGGTGGCACCACCTGTCTTGCAAATGAAAATACCATCAAAGAAGCATAGACAGGTCAAACTTCCCCAGAGTTTGATGCACTGGGCTGAGAAGGCTTAGGTGAATAAGGCAGTTGCCCCCAAGTGACCTGTGACAAATTGCTGCCTCAAGCTACTGCACTGAGTGAACTCTTGACCTGCACCTGGCTAGACTGAGTGAACTTTTGACCTGTACCTGGCTGCACTGAGTGAACTCTTGACCTGTTGCATAATCTGACACAGTAGGCAGTCTGCCAAAGCTATAAATAGATTCAGGCTGAACTTGGGTGCCAAATATGATGCAGTGAGCAGTCTGCCAAAGCTATAAATAGAATGCAGCTACTGCACTGAGTGAACTCTTGACCTATACCTGGCTGCACTTATTCCAATCCTGGCACTGTGCTAAAACTATTTATAGAGCTGACATCATCTTGGCTAATGGCCAACATCAAGGCACTGGCAATCTGCCAATGGTAAACCAAATGCTGCCATCTGTACACAAAAGTGGTCCCTACTTGAAATAACTTTGAAATTTATTTCCCCGAAACAAAATGCTTTTCAGTTGACTTTTTATAAAAAAAAGAAATCAGGAATATATGTAAAATTATTATGCATGCATTCGAATGCAAAATTAAAATACAGATTTATTTTACTGATTGCAAATTCTTGAATTAAGTTGAGTAGGGATACCAATAATTTATAATCATCATACAGTTGTCTTTATATAGCCACAGAGAGCAGAACATTCATGATTGTAACATTGCCTGGTATGATGCATAATTTAAATCATAAATCTTAATTTTTTAAAAGCTTTTAAAAAATCTTTCTTGTCAATATTAACCAAAGATAACCTGAAATCTAAATGTCTAGTGACATGATGTAATAGATGCTGATAAACTGGTGCCAGGCCAGATGTAACAGCATAACACAGCTAACATATATGGTAAAATGACTCAATTCAATCTCCATAATTCAGCCAAAAATCATTTATCTGGAACCATTAATGACAATTATTATAAGAGGGATTATTCTCATAAAATATTTAACAAATTGGCTTCAGTGGCATCAGTCGAAAAACGTTTTGCAGGTTAATAACTCATATAGGAAGATACAGCAAACTGGTTAAGTTTAGCTTCCCGTAACTCAGCCAAAAAGCATTGAACCAAAACCATTTGAACAAACTTGAATTATCAACATCTGAGGATAATTAATGTGTGAGATTTCAGAATTTGGCAGAAGAAGATCTTTGTAGCCACTGAGCTAAAATGGGCTGTTATGGCATATGACTAAATTAAACTTCCAATAACTTAGCCAAAAGTCACTGAAAAGACACCATTTGAACAAATATCAGAAAGCACTACCCTAGGATTATTTCTGTGTGAAATTAAACATTTTTGCCATATGGTTTCAGAGAAGAAGTTTTTTGTAGCCCTCAGTGTGATACAGGCACTGATGACCCCGTACAACAAAGGCCGATGCAGGTGGCCCCACCAATACCTCAATTTCAGACATGACCTATGTGACCAACATTGGCATAAAATTTGGTGATGATAGCTCCAGCCGTTTCTGAGATTTAAATTTTAATATGCTTTTTTGCACAGTTAACAAAGTTCAACCTCCTGTAACTCGGCCAAAAATCTCCGAACTGAAACCATTCGAACAAACTTGAGAAAGATTGTTCCAGGGAGGATTTCTGTGAAATATTGGACAATTTGGCTGGACAATTTTGGAGAAGAAGATTTTTAAAGCTTTTTCAGCTTTTTCCCTATAAAATTTAAGAAAATGCAGTTAGAAAAAAAAAAACAAAATCCGATATAGTTTTTTGGATGACTGACTATTTGCAAAATATTTGGTGATGCTAACTCCTGCTGTTTTCGAGATAAGTATGGTTAACGTACAGACGACGCACGACACACGACGGACGATGCCGCACCATCGCATAAGCTCACAGGTTCGCTAAAAAGCATTACCCTAGGATCATTTCTGTGCGATATTAAACAATTTGACCGTATGGTTTCAGAGAAGAAGTTTTTTGTAGCTGTCAGTATGATATGGGCACTAATGACCCCCGTATAAAAAAATACCGATGCAGGTGGCACCACCAATACCTCAATTTCAGATATGACTCATGCGATATTAAACAATTTGACCGTATGGTTTCAGAGAGGAAGTTTTTTGTAGCTGTCAGTATGATATGGGCACTGATGACCCCCGTATAAAAAAATACTGATGCAGGTGGCACCACCAATACCTCAATTTCAGATATGACTCATGTGACCAACATTAGTATAAAATTTGGTGATGATAGCTCCAGCAGTTTCTAAGATTGTAATTTTAGTATGCTTTTTTGGACAGATGACTAAGTTCAACTATCTGTAACTCAGCCAAAAATCACCGAACTTAAACCATTCGAACAAACTTGAGAGAGATTGTTCCAGGGATCATTTCTGTGAAATATTGGACAATTTGGCTGAACAGTTTTGGAGAAGAAGATTTTTAAAGCTTTTTTAGCTTTTTCCCCATAAAATCTAAGAAAATGCAGTTAGCCAAAAAATAAGCAAAATCCGATAGAGTATCTTAGATGACAAATTTTTTGCATAAAATTTCCTGATGCTAACTCTTGCCGTTTTTAAGATAGTATAGGTTAATGTACAGACGCCGAACGACGCCACACCATCGCATAAGCACACAGGTTCGCTAAAAACACAGGTAGCGACACCAGTCTGCAGAAACTGATGAAACACTCCATGATCAATATCTGTGCACAGAATCATGGTGATCAATGCATTAGTTGTTCAGATACTTGAGCTTTTGTATCAAATTTTCTATTATTCTGGGGGTACTTCAGAGCCCCATAGATCAAAGAATACTGGTAACAGAGACCTTATTCCAGGTTTTCAAAGAGAATTTTCATGGACCTCCCTGGATGTCAAGTTAGAAGATTCCAGGTCCAGCGGTTACGATTTGTGCCCTGTTAACGGACAGATGGCTAGATGGCTACAGATCAGATGACTTAGTCAGTTGAGCTAAAAAGGAGATCATTTTCTAATGGCTGTAATATGAGTAGGATTGATGGGTTACTAACAGCTTCAGTAGTAAGAACTATCTTTTGTATCTTACTTTTATAACACAGGGACAAAATAACTTCATAAACCGTAAGAGAATGTGCCCGGGGACAAATTTATGTATACAAAACTAAAGGTCTAGCTGCTGTAGAGCATGCTTTGTAAACAAAGTTCCATTGGAAGAAAGGAGGGTCCCTGCTACGCAAAACAAAGACAAGACAAGCATACTTTTATGGTTTATCTAATTCACCTCTCTCACAATTACATGATGTGCCATTGATTTATAAATGAAACCAATGTGTACTCCAAAATGCTATAACAGAACACAAGTTTTTGTGCAAAGTTCCTGGACTAGACACTGACTGAAGAATGTTTCAGTATCCCAACAAGATACTGATTACAGACAATGTTATGGTATACAGACTATATACTGACTGTACACAATGTTATGATATCTAGACTAGATACTGCTTTTAGCCAGTGCTACAATATAAAATACCCAGACTAGATACTGACTGTAGTAACTGCTACAGTGTTATGTACCTTAAAAACTGACTGCAGACAGTGGTATAGTACAATGTATCAACTTGAAGTTTAAATACTGACAGTTTTGTTTTGAAGTACCTGATTGTAGTACTTACTAAAGTGTTATGTGCCTTGATTAGATACCTACTGCAGACAGTGTTATAGTACAATGTAGCAACTTGAGTCTAAATACTGACTTCTGACAGTGGTGAAGTACTAGACATAGATTGTACTCATTGTTACAGCAGGAAGTAGCTAGACTACATGCACACTGTAGAAAGTGTTGTAGTATCCAGTCTAGTTTCAGTGTTACAATATAAAGTACCAAACTCAATGGAGTGTTCTGTTTGTCAATGGTGAAGGAGTGGGCTTGACGTGTCTGGATAATGGGAGTGTAAAATACAGGGTTCCATCAAAAAGTACCCCTACTAGTGTACAATTCAAATATACATCATGTTCATTATTTTATAAATATATAATAGAATAATACATTTATACAAATCTAGAAATATTGGCTGTAACCAGAATTACCAAAACAACTCCTTTCTATATAGATGTGTCTGCAGATAACGAACTGAATCTGGGCAATTAATCATTACACAACCACCCCTGCTATATATACATTCATATATAATCTAATATATATATAATCCATTCTTTGTTAAAATGCATTTGCAATGTTGCACTTGAACTTAAATGCAGAGCTTCAAGTAGTTATGCAATAGCAGAGCTGAAAGCATGTGACTTTCAAAAGCACTTGTATTACATTCTTAGAAATATAATAATAAACATTTGAACCATGTAATAATTTCTACAATATCATAATAATGATTTTAGCAGCTCCATAGGCCCAGCTACTTCTTATAATATACACACATATCTTTGTATCTGGTTTCAAATAAGAATTCAAGTGAAAATGCATTTATCAAATAATATAATAATATGATAATAATAATGATAATCATATTCATAATAATAATCATAATAATCCATATATATATATATATATATATATATATATATATACCAAACCATGAAGGTACCATAAAGAAACCTCACTTTATTTTTACATATAATGCCTTCTATTTTCTTGATTCACTAATGCTGATGATACAGATAACCAATTCATTTTGTTCGGAAGTGGATGAGACAAGTTTTCCTTGGCGATCTATGTATTTCCCAGTTTCAAGTATTACACCATAATGTATACAAAGGACAACAACAGGTGAATTTGATGTCATCAAGTAACAAATGACATCACCTTATGAGGTGTGATGTCACCACTGCGGCTGATGAAAGTCCACTTTGCCGTTGAGGCACCCCGAGACTAGAAGACAGTGAGTAGGAGAGAAGTTCGCTGTCATGACATGGTTGCTGTGTGAGATGTTACACGCCACCTCATACAACTGCTGCGGTTGTTGAGGAACACAGTCACATAGTTCCTGGCACTGAGGATTAAATGCTAACAAACGAACACCATACGCAAACGGTGAACATACCAAGCGTCCATCACTGCTGAAACACATTTCCTTAATATATCCTGTTCCTACATTAGGTTCCTGTATGTAGTGTGTCAAGTGTTTTGAATTTTTGTAAATTTTAGAATTAAGGTGATGCCGTTGTGAGTTATCAGTGTGTCCTGCACCAGAAAACATGATCGTTCTAGCAGATACACTTGGTGAACCGGAGCGGATGATATACATGAGAATCTGAGCTAGTCTAGGAGAAGGGGCACTCCGTAATGCTTCAGTGGCTGAGGTGGGTGAGCTGGACGGGGATGATCCCAGCTCAGAGTCATGTTCCTGGTTCTCCGACTCCCCGCTAGAGTCACTTTGGCTGGAGTCTGTCTGAGCCTCATCTGCCCCAGAGAGGCTGGTTTCTGGCAGATCTAGAGGTTCTGTTATTGAAACGTTCACCCATCGAACCCCTGAAGGACCAGGCCCATCCCCCCTCCCACTCCCAAGCGATTCCACCTCACTCACTCGCCCCGCAGAGTCTGTACTTGTAGGAGAAGGGTTGTTAGATCCTTGTGTCTGTCCACTCACATTTGAGTCTGCCGTTGGTTCTTTATTAATGATAGCCTCAGTAGTTATCTTTTCTCCGATATTAACGTTATCATCTGAATCTTTGTAACTTGAGTTGGGTGATATGAACTCATCTGTGTTCTTCTTTGCTCCCTCCTGGACATCGTGAATGCAAGTCCACTGGAAATCATAATTTGCAAAAGTTAGCTCACAGTCTTAAAATTATGCTCTGTTTTTGTTCAAACTTCCATACAAATTGATACCTTTTTTTACAAATTATATTTCATATTTTAATAAGTTATGAAATTTAAATACTGGTATATCAAATTTCTACTTGAACTCCATAAACTCTGCTTACTTTTTTAATCAGTTAAACAAGACTTTACTTGAAAAAAAAATAAGAATTATAAAAGACATAATACAATTTATGATCTAAAATAACAAATTTAATAAAATGAGGTAGACAGTTTCCTAAAACATTTCTTTTGAATATCTTAATAATGTCAGGGCAGAAAGTAGATCTTATAATACAATGAAACCCAGGGCTGCGGACACCCTTCTAGGGCGGACACCCTGCCTAACGGTTCATTTTTTAGGGCCGCCCGAGCGTTTTTATAATTTAAGAACTCTTCTGGAGCGGACATCCCATTATTCAGGACATGACATTTTTTTTTGCCCGATGGCTAAAATCACCCCGCCAAACAGACACCCAAGCTGCTGCCCCAGTCCAACTCGGAAGAAATACTTTGAATTTGCAAATATGGTCTGCTCCAGTACACCTGATATCACTTGATTGTTCTTATGATTTATACTTATTGCTATGACTATAAGACCGGAGCTATTTTTACTCAATTTACATTATTTTTCAGCTGGAACATTTATTTATGTATGCTTTTATCAATAGCAGTTCCCACACAATGAAGGAATTCACAGAGTTTCTATTGTAAGATTCTTCCTGTGAAGCCACAAATTCATTCCGAATTCAGGCCACATTATACCATCATAGGCCCAGGAGCGAGGATAATGACAGTTCTGTTACACACCCGGATGATTTGTCACGCGTCATAACCTCCCCCCTGGGTTGGGGCCTCAGCAAAATCAACCAATCCCTGATCCTGTAACATTTGCTACACAGAAATGATTCCCAACTTCCAATCATAAGGCGTATATGATATCATGCATTTATTTATCATATTTGCTTATGCACCCAAAAGATGTTAAACAACACTTAATCGAGACGTCAGAAATTAATTTATTCCATAAGCGATTATTTTAATATCACGGAAAGAGTGAGCTATTGAGAAATTTAAAGGACAAAGTGCAGAAATATATAAGTCCTGTCCATGTCAGTAAATAATATGATATTATTTTCTCACAAAAAATGACAAATATGATCCAGTTTGCAATAAAAGCCTCATTCTAGAAAAAAATTTAACAACAACCGGTAGCAATTTAGTGTATTTACATGTAACATATATGTTAGGTTCAATATACAACGAAAAATACCAGGTTTCATGGTTGATTTATTCCCAAACTTGGGTCTCCGACACGTGGCCACAGCAAGACCTTCAGGGCCCGACCCCCTCTGGGGTGGACACCCCGCTATAAAGGACAAATCGTCCGGTCCCGTGACTGTCCGCCCCAGAAAGGGTTCACTGTACTCATAATATGGTGGTGTCTAACCTAGTGCATTTATTTCATCCACTCTCTATCATCTGTTGAATAATAACTCCAACAAGGCTGCAGCTACCATCATAAATTCTGTAGACATACTAACCATACTAAGCTTTTGCAGTACATACTGCAGTACTAAGCTTTTGGTGGCACCCCCTATGTCACCTAAATTCTGCAAGCTATTATGGCCTGTTCAACCATTTCCAAGTTAAGTCAAGATGTAAATTTCCCATCTTCTATATCATGACTAACAATTCCCAAAAACAAAGGGTAATAAAAGAGCGTGAAGTTATTCGATTTAATTTGAAAATAATAGCTTAATACAAATATAAATTTAACAAACCATGGCCTATTTCCTATGTTGTCCATTATCAATTATCTTGAGAACTAATGCAGGTACCAGCATCAAATTCTATTGGCTTTTTGATGATGTGAATGGCAAACAAATATGAGCTGCACATCGATGTGTCAGAGTTGACTTAATCTCTGTGAGCCAAAATAAAATTTTCACTTTTTAACTTTAGTATCCAGACAAGTTCTTAGAACTTCTTTCCAAATAACTGGGACCATAAATGAAATTGAATTAAGTTCACTGTATGGACAAATTATATCTGTCATATTTCAGGCATGTTCAATAATACATTTTACATACTTATTATTTGTACTGATCTACTTTTAAAATCAGAGGAATCAATTATGTGGTCCACTGAAGAATGAAAGTAAGACCCTCAGTCCTCTGGATTTTTTTTTATAAGTATAGATCCATGGCCTGTTGGTGGCACTGTTGACTGAACATGGATGATAGCAATCACCTGATGGGACTTATGTTATTATTAAACCTTCTGGATTCGCTGTATTACAGGTAAACGACAAGGGAAAATGCAACAGTAATTACTTGTCATTAAAGCATTAGAATTAACCTCTATAACTTGTACTGAGAAACCCCATTATGGCATTGAGGCACCAGCATGGTTCAGAAAGGAACCTGCTCCAAAGTCTGATACCTTAACCATAATTCTATGTCCAACCCATAGTTCTCCCTTAAACATAACTGCAGATTCTAAATATGAGGTTGGTCATTTGATATTTGTGGATTACAAGTATTGGGAAAACATACATCCATAAAGACAAACGACACAATCATGCTTACCTCTGAGTTTTCATCACTGGTCGTATTCCTCGAAACAACACACCAACCTTGTGGGTGGACCTTAAACAGAATAGATAAAATGATTGCATGGTAAATTCACAGAGCTAATGAGGTCAGAGCATTATCTCATGAAATTCATGGTATTAAAGAGTCTATAAACTGTCTGCTGGTGAACTGTATTATTTTCAGAACCTTTGAACTAAGTCATTTTATATCTGCTACAGTTTGGAAAATAGGGGAAACAAACCCAGATACAAAGTTTGCCTGACAGACTCTCTTCCAGGATTCCTGTAACACCACACACTTAATATACTCTTCCAAAAATAGAATTATACAGAAGAACAAATATTGGACCCAAATTATAGGTAGTTATATTCAGTTATTTATATTAGCAGCTGACATATCCACCCATGAAATAGGACCAATTTTATTATCAATCACACTGACATTCAAAAGAACCAATGCAATTTAATTATTTTTAATACTCTGATATAAATAAATGCAATTGGTTCAGCAGATAAATAATGTTTAATATTATCTTTACCTAATCTGTATTGCATTGATAAAATTGTGTCAAAACCTGCAAGGCTTTATCAAGGTATAACAAAGCACATTAACTGCAATTGAAACATGTAGACTTATGTCTGACTTCATCAAAATAAGTGTCTCTTTTATCAATTAATCTGAGCTACGGTTGTTGAGATATTTCAGACTCATTCACAATATCAGTATTCAATCAGAAAGCTGCGGCTGATAAATCTTCATTTACATTTCTCTTTGCTTACATTTACTAAGCTCTTATTATTCAGTAGATGAACCCCTAGCCAATAACAGATAAAACATTCCTTAAATATCAAGTAATATCAATAAGCTAACTTTAATGACGATACCTGTATTGATGAGATCATATCAGCATCATCCTGGCTTGGGAAATCACTGATCAGTTCAACACGGTTCCGGCGGCGCTCAAACACTCGATTGAAGTGGTCCACCTTGATATGTGGCTGTTCCCCCATCTGCACCAACCGATAAAGATTTGGCTTAAATCCTCGCAGATCATGCTCGATCATGTCAAGATCAAGGTTATGTACCACCATCAAGTAACCCATTGATGATATAATGAGTTTGGACCCATCTGGGCATAGAACTGCACGCATCAATCCGTCCATCTTGAAAAGCTGTGTTGGTTTAGTCCCCTCTTCACAATATCTGAAACAAAATTTTATATATTTAGATTACTTTTAATCAATAAAGGAACATTCACTCGGTTTTATACCCAATTATTATTCCTTGTATTTTGGCTTGATTCCCTCTTCACAATATCTTAAACACAGAGTTTTAATTATTTTTATTATTCTTAAAGGAACATTATACTCAAATATAACGGACTATGAAGATACCAGAAAAGTCGACCTGTGGAACATATCTGGTTGGTTCCCCATCTCACATGGAAGTAGCTACAGGAAAAAGGTGTTGAATACCTACAGCAAGTTCAAGAGATGCTTCTATGAAGATACCAGAAAAGTCGACCTGTGGAACATATCTGGTTGGTTCCCCATCTCACATGGAAGTAGCTACAGGAAAAAGGTGTTGAATACCTACAGCAAGTTCAAGAGATGCTTCCTTAAAGGACTGGTGAGTGTAATATATCAGTAATAAACAGTTACAAAAGGGAGAATATACACTGTTTATTGTTAGAGAAGAGGCCTTCCACCTGACCTAGCCCTTTATCTGGTACATCTATGGTGTGAGTATAGTGACTGTATGTCAATTTGTGTTCAAGTTATTGCACAACATTTCAGCAGGATTACCTGTGTGAACTTGAAAATTAGGACAAGGTCATCCATGTCAAAACTTGACCTTTCCCTTCATTTGTGCGGCATCAATGATGTATGGTGAGTATATCTCAATGTGTTGTCAACATCAATGTGTTGTGCGCAAACACCTTTTAAGCATGACGGCCCCTGTGGCCTGGAAAATGCTACAAGATCATCCATATTCTATTTTGACCTTGCCCTTCGTATGGTGCATCAATGGTGTATGATTGCCTCAAATTCTTTAAAATTATTGCTTTTACATCATTTCAGGAAAACTGCCTCTGTGACCATGAAAA
Source organism: Sipunculus nudus (assembly GCA_026874595.1). NCBI lineage: Eukaryota > Metazoa > Annelida > Sipuncula > Golfingiida > Sipunculidae > Sipunculus > Sipunculus nudus. Next base: position 106,861,936 of record CM049306.1, on the reverse strand, counting down.
ATGTGTCAAATGTGCAAAGAGTCCCCTGAGTGAGGTAATTCTCCATATTTTCCCTGAAGTTCTAAGAAACTGGCCATTATTTCGTGAAGATGGTATGACAGCAACATCTTAAAGAAACTTCATAAACCCAGCCATAAAAAAAAATGGGCAATATGCTGGTGTCCCAAATTTCCCTTGCAATGTACATATCTTTTCAAATGTACTTCCATGTGAACAAAGGTTGTGAAGAAGGGGAAAATGTAAAAACCTGATACTTACTCATTGATATTCCACTTGTAGATGGCTCCATCAAAGCCTGAGGTAACCAATGCCCCTTGCTGGGAAGCATACTCAATGTTTTTTACCCAATTAGCGTGACCCTGTAATACCCTTATGGACTTCTTGAGAAAACGTGCATCCCACAGTTTCACTGTTGTGTCATCAGAACAAGTTGCAAAGACCCGATTATCCAAAAACCTGATAAAGATGCATTTTAAATACTGACTGTACATTCATTTTGATGAGATGCAGAACTGATGCATAACTTTCTTAAATGAAAGAGAAACTATTCACTGGTAAATCCATATGGTGATCACTGCAGTATCTACTCAGCATTTCTCTATGTGAATACTTGTAAAGTTCTATATAATTTGACAAAATCACTATTTATAATGATTCGTTGATCCATAATAAAAACTGGTTTAAGCACAGTTTTAAAAAGCATAGATATGTTAATCTTGAGCTCTAGACCTTAATTGGAGGGCTTTATGACTCAGGGAGACAGCAAACTAGTTATACTGCTTCACTCTGATTAGTTATTCAGCTAAATCTGCAAGTACAAAAGCTTATGTGATTGTCTCAAACTGTAAACCTATTCATACACTGCTCAACAACTAAATGTGCCTGGTGGGAAAATCAGACAAAGCTACCTGATATCATCCTTAAACAGTGTAATTTTTAGTGTGTGACTTGGTTGCTATCCAAGGTATGTTAATAATAATGTTATCTTGAACATAATACTCTGATGACACCAGCTTATGGTTTGTTGCTGCAGGGTTATTAATGCGTACACGATGAAACCTCACCTGACACAGTTGACACTCTCCAGGTGGGCCTTACTGCGATGATTGACCAGCTGCCCGTTTAACGGGTCGAACATCAGGATGCTCTTGTTTTCACATGCTGTCACCAGGAGGGATCTGAAATGTACACATATTATTTAAAACTTGTTTGCTTGTGTGGATGTCTCACAATTAAAGGTGTCCATTCACCTACAGTTTGAAAAAGAATTCATGTGATTTCTGGCTTCCTCTGTGTATATAATTATAATCTAAGGGCAATTTTGGTTGTGAAAAGTTCTTATAAGGCCTTTGTGAAGGATGTATGAACTTGTTTATCAAGGACATGTTTGTAAACACAGCAATGTTGACAAATGGGGAAAAAAATGTAACCACAGGTGGTAGGTTGAGAGATATAAGGAGGTAGAAAGGTCACTTATTGCAACACGCCATTTGCAAAGCTCTGGCTTATCTGACTTGCTGCCAAATGCCTATGTTGAATTAGTGGTGACCCTACATATTATAAACATGGTGATAAACACAAAACAAGCAGCCTATGTGCTGTGATAACAATGTTTTCCTGCCTATTTTTTTTTAAAGCTCCAAGGGAATACCTTTAGTTTAAAAATGTAAAATAGGTGATTGAAACCCTTTATTTCGAAACCAACAAATCTGATTTATTATTGCAAAGTAAACCCTGCTGGTGTTGAACCTAAAATATGCTAAGTTTATTTGTCAGTCACTGCGACTTGACAGGTGTCCTGTAAACTGCAAAACCACATAATAGTCACATTGGCACACAACTGTATACACACTTACAATTTTGCATTTTGAAACCATTTTTGAAAACATCAGTGTTATATCATAATACAGAAACTGACCAGTCAATCTCCACAAGTAACTTCTGTTCAGTTTACAAGAGTCAAATTTAATTCACATACTATCAGGGTTGGGAAAATGCCCAAATTTTCTAGATTTTGCCATGCCAGTGGCATTTTCTGGAATTTTCCAGCATAATGTGGAATTTTCTGGTATTATCTGGCATAATCTGGCAAATCTCAGCTTTTATTTTAAGTTTGTATATATAAAGGTCAAAATACTTAATTAGAATCCCAGTTTCGTAGTGTTAATTGCCCTGGCCCTTCATAGTTTGGGATCAAAGGGCCTATGATTTGAACACTACTCTCACAAAACATGGTTCACACCATAAAAGCTCTGAACACACTGCAGTCCAATGAAGCCACAATAGCAGATGCCTGTGAGGTGTGGCTAAAACTACTGGAATTTCCAGACCTACAGCATCACAACTCAAAGTTACAGAAGCGTTTTGATAAAGTAATGACACCTGCACATTTCCTTGCAAACCTACTTCATCCTGCTTATGGAGGAAAGAAACTTACTGCTGAACAGACTGCCACAGCCCAACAGAAAATCCAACAAACATACCCTGACATGATGCCTGAGCTGCTCAGTTTTTCCTGTGATGCTGTGGCACTCAGGCCTATCACCCTGACAACAAACCCTGTTATAAACAGCTTTAAGCCCACTGTCTGGTGGTTGTGTGATGAGAAAACTGGAAAAGTTTTTCCTGCCTTGTGTCATATGGCTAGGAGACTGTTGAAGATGCCTGCAAGTTCAGCCTCCCTTAAAAGGGCATTTTCTAACTTTGGATATCTGCAATCAAAGCTACGGAACAAATTATGCATCTGATGGCAGCCAAGATGGTTACCTGTTACAGATGCCTTAGAGGCAGTCATGAGATGGATTGGTAAAGCTCCTTATTTAATATGAGATATTCTGAACTTATGGGTAGCATCAGTACAGAATATAAGCAACTGATGTATTTTTTTTGCAGGTGATAACTTGATCACTGGGTGTTGTTTTGGATAATTTTGATGTCTCAATTGAGGAGCAGCACCATCTGGTGGTTGACAAAGAGCAAATTTTAAATGCCTTTTATGCACACTGGCTTCTGTATTTTTTTTTCACCTTGTCACTGATACATATTACATGATCAGAATTTTGACAACAGATTCACTTTTTAAGCTAAGGTGGAAATGGACAAACACCCTTCTGTTTCTGTAAAATGTTTTTTCTCAGGGATGCAATGTGGTTTATTTATAATTGATTACTCTTGTGCCTTTCTCTGTATTGGATGTTCATATTTTAATTTAAAAGCCTACCAATCCTGAAGACCTGGATGACTTGTACTCTTGCATTGGGCGACTGATAATGATACCAAATTAACACAGCAGGCTGCCAAATTTAGTTGTAACTTTTGAGGCTGGATTCTTAGCTAATGTCAGCTTACCCGTCCAAAGAGAAGTCACAGCCAAAAACTCCTCCATGATGTTGATGATCGGCCGTCGTAGCTGGATTCCATGACCGGACCACTGTGATTCCTGAGTACAGGTGACTGTGCAGTGTCTGGTCTGCTGCTCTACGCGGGTAGCGCGAGCCACACTCACGTGATGCCTGCCACCGACACCACTCAAACCCCATTATCTGGTGGTCACAACCAATACCGTGCGAGGCATCCTGTAAATGTGAAATCAAATAACGTCAGTACAAAAGACGGACAATTTGCCAGTGTCATACCAAAAATGGGTACTTTTTTCACAGAATTTACTGTGAGAGAAAAAATATACAGGTAAATTTACTTTTTGGAATTTCACTGTCCTTCATCTTATTTTTTGCTTGTTTGTAACTATGATTAATGGACAATATAATGCCCAGTCTGCTGCAAGCAGATCACTCACTCCATTTAGATCTAACCTTAACAAAACTCTATAGTCCAGCAAAGCCCATGGTGTTTGCATTATGATCATCAAATGTTCAGGTTTATGTGCACTATTTGACAATGGGATAAGAGTACTGAAACTCCAGCAATAAGAATAAAACAGTTAATTAAAAATCTGGCAGAACTATAGAAACCGGGCTTCAGCCTACCGCCGGTACCTTATTCACAACGGGTGTCGCATAATAAATTGTTTCCTGAAAAGGGCCGATACATATTATATTCCTGAGAATTCCCGTATTTAATTTTGCTCATAACTGGAGTTTATTATATTAGAGGAGGAGGGGTCCAGGGAACCTTGGTTCCCAGTCTGAACGGGGGTGTGGGGGGCGGAGCCCCCACCTAAAGCTTTATTTTCCTGTTCAAATAGTAAATGCTTTCCCATTTTCGCGATAGATGGCGCTTCAATTGCAGATATAAATGAACAAAACTCGCTCCTCATGGTATCTTGTCTTCACGGCTCACTTAGTAGCATGTAGGGCTCCTAGTCTAGAGATCGTAGGTTCGATTCCCGATTCAGGCGACTTCTGATGCTTAGTAGTTGTTTATGTTAGAAGAGTTGAGTGTAGGGACATCTACAGGGAAAAGTAGAAGTTAAAATTGGGAATGAGAGGAGACAGTTTTATTTATATAAAATCAATAGAACCGAAGCCCGCGTTCTATAGTGGCTCCAAAAAACTTTATACTTTACTACATGCAGCACACTTCTTTGTGATCTGTGATAGAACTGGATGACATTATCAGATTTTAGAGGCCTATTGAAGTATGTGAAATTATTGTGTGAGGGTACCTTTGACAATGGCAATGTCACTTCAGTCAAGCCGTTCTGGAGAAATAACATTATCTCATGACTCATATATTTGAATTTGATATAGATTGTCTTATTGAAGTTCAGGAAATGCAAATTTAATGAAAGGTGTTGGTTTAATAATCTAACAATTTTATGAAATTATATTCTGAATCTGTGATTATTCTTATATTGAAATAAATATATTGTGACATGTTGCAAGGAAGACTTCAAAAATATGATTTTTTAGCAATCAAGCCAATTAACGCAGCAGATGATAAAATATCAACATAGGCCCGATGATCAAAATCTCTCACCCTCGGATTGGTTCAGGAAAGTGTTCTCTGGATCTTTAACCTGTCTGTGTTCCCGATGGTGTTTCTTGTGTTGGAGCTTGGTTCCAATGAAACGTTACAGTTCGGCCTGAATACATAACGGCCTCAACAAACCCGGCCCTATGAAACCCGGCACAAGTACAAAACGAAAGCAATTTACTCTCTTGACTCTTTTTAATTCTTACTACAGTCACTGCATTCTATTTCTATGCACGTACTGAGTCTGTATATTATGAAAAACTGTTCATATGCGAGTTTAGTATGAAAAATGCATAGATGCATACATAAAGCATAGATGCATACAATTGTTACATGTAAAAGCATTAATAATTAAATTATAAATAATTTTTAGATTACAGGTTAACATAAATTAAATTGAAAACTTTTTTTTCAAATCCCAGTTGCACGTAATTAAGAAGGTTAAGTTTATATACATATTCTACGTTCCAGGGGGAACCTGAGGTTAAATGTAGATTAATTAATAAAATTTTCCGCAATATTTCTGCACAAAAAAATTACAAACAAAAATATGTATTTCAGCACAATAGACATGTGAAAAAAAAACATGCTGTATCAAACAGATTCGGTCAGGAGAAAAATGTAGCTGCATGACATTTCACATATATTTTTACAGAATTTTGCACGTGAAGATGATAAAAGTACATCGGGCCGAGTTGTTGTTCCAGATAAATTTGTCCTTAGGCCGAGTTTACCATATCCCTGGTGTACGACCTTGACCCCGGAAATCACATGGATTGATTTACTTATTTCTTCATAGATGTCAGCACTGTACTGATGTTTGTGGTAAACCCCAACATCGATGCAGATGAAAATTGGCACTTCTTCGTTTGAGAGGTGCGCGCATTTAGTATGTTTGGATAGGCCTACAAGAATCAGCGAAATTTTATAGTGCCTTGTTAGTTAAGCATTAAGATGACAGAGTTATCGTAGAGTTAAAAAAGAAGTAAGAACATGAGTAAATTACTAAGGATGGGCTGCTTCAAAAGCATTTTCTTAAAAGTATCAACAGTTTTCAATACTACGCTCTTTGATAGATTGTTCCAGTCCCTAGCAGTTCTAGGAAAATATGCAAATTTATGCGCACCAATAATTGAACGAGGAACATAAAAAAAAGATGAAAGGTACTAATGGCTGTGCCTTAAACTGTAGGCCTAGAAATTTGTATCAAATAATTACCCACTTGAGTGGACACCATTCGGTTGATCATTTTATAGAAATTTATCGAGCGCGCATTTTGTCTCCTCCATGCAAGAGAACACCGACCCGTTTGCGCTGGAAGTTCTGACACTCCAAATTTTTGCCTGTATCTACTATACATAAATCTTACAGCTCTTCTTTGTAACTCCCCAGTTGCTCAATCTGATATCCCATAACCAGTACTTTGTATGGCATTTCTTTCATTTCTGGTGAACTGATTCGTAGATAGCGACGGATTGAGAAAACTGGGCGTTCTGTGTGCCTGGGATGAGACAGTATTTATATGAATCTTTCATTTTAAATTTAGATTGAATGGGAACTCCACAGTACTCTGCTTCTGAGACTGTTACTAAGACATGTCCGTGGACGATATACATGTGTTTTACTGGTGTGCCTCTAGGTAAGCCAAATACTTAATATATTGCACTTGTCAGGATGGAAAGCCATCTTAAATTTAATTTCCCTAACTATCTAACTAGCTTGTTTATTTAGATTATTTTGTAAAGTTTTAGAATCTTTCATGGAGTTTACTGCCATATAGGCTATTTTGTGTCGTCTGCAAACAGACGTACCGTTGACGAGAGTCCATCCGGCATATCGTTTATATAAATTATAAAGAAATTAGCAAGGTCCCAGAACTGACCCTGAGGTACTCTCGATGTAACCCTAACTGTATTTGAGCTTCCCCACCCACGACCACTAACTGGGTGCTAACTGAGAAAGCTCTTGATCCATCTGCTATCCATGACTATATAATAAAGTAGTAATGTAACTTGTGGTTTTAACTTGGGATGACGTGTTTTATCGAAAATTTTGGAGAAGTCTTTAATTAAAACATCTGCCTGTGTATTTGATTTGAGTTTGTTTGCGGTATCTCTCAGAAATTCAGTAAACTGTGTTTCACACGATCTCTTCTCACAAAAATCGTGTTATAAATCATGCATGATGTAATTTTTGCTTGCATGTCGCATCAAAGCGTTATCTACCGTATTTTCCATTAATTTACAAACCTTCAAGTTAAACAGTGTAAAACTGCGAGAACAATGATAAAAGTTGACCCTGAGGCTTTGGCCAAAGGTTTGGCTGAGGCCCTGTCTGGTGGGTGTGTTGACGCAGAAGTGACCTGTGTTGCATCCCAATAGAACAGTGTTGTAAGGGATGATATGGACAAACCCCTTTGCGTACAATCACTATTAAAGGGGACACTCAGAAGCCAGTGTTTAACATTTCCTTTCTGAGCAAGGTGCTTGAGAAAGTTGTTGCAAGGCAACTTATTCGTCACTTGACAGAGCATAACTTACAGGACCATTTACAATCAGTACACAAACAAGGTTAAACCACAGAAACAGCCCTAATTATAATAAAATCAAACATCGATCACGTGCTAGACCAGGGAGATTATTAATTTACTTGACTTCAGTGCTGCGTTCGATAAAACTGATCACAATGTTCTTATCAGTAGACGAGAACGTCAAGTAGGGATTCAGGTACATGTACAAGTACAACATAAATCGACAAGTGCAACATCAATCGCCATGGCTTTGCTGATGACACTGTATCCCTGTATTGCCGTCTGCCCTTGAAAATCACAACTTAGAAGAAAAAAATAATGGTCTAAGCTGTATTACTCCATAAACAGAACATTACCTGTATTGTAAATAACTGAGACTATTTCACACAAGCTCCTTCTAACACTTCTATAAATCATGTGAAACAAATGAGTGTCAAGTACAAATATTTTATCAGAAAAAAAACAGCATTACCAACATTATGGTGTTTTTTTTTTTTTTTTTTGCTTCATAGGCTTGTAATAATAAAATATATGGTCTTTGGATATGAGGAATTTAAACTTTCCTTCTGCCGAGCAATGATGTTTACTCATGGCTAAGTGAAGATAGAAGATATTATTAGGGATATCACGGAATAACATTGAGTATTCATATATTAATAACTGTTTATAAGTTCACTCAGAGCTAGATTAATGACATCACTTGATCGTTAAACGTTATAAACAGGGATAACACTTTTTGAGCATTATTGTGTTGTAGTCCTATTGTATCAGCCTCATTCACAGGATTCACAATTATGCTATGTTGAAACAAAATAAAGTAAATAAAGTCAACTCCAGATTAATATTAAAAACTGAGTATTTGGTATGCAAAAAGGGAATTTACATGGTTCAAACTACCTCATATTTTAGGGGCAGGAGTTAACATATATGCACATAGCTTCTTGTTGTTCTTTTTATATGATCATATTTATTATCATTGAAATAGGAATGTTCCTACAAATCAAATGATACCAAGGTATTACAGATATGTTGAGAGTTGCAAAAGCTATGAAGCAAATGACATTGTGAAGACTGTATTTCTGAAAATATTTGACTTGCTTGTCCATGATTGTTTATTGTGTCTTATTTTTCATTATTTGGAAAACTAATGTTAAATATGCATATGCATTTGTGCTGAAAGATGTTTAAAATATATTCAGATCCAAGAATATATGCCTAAATCATAAAATAAGTCTTTGGTACCCATAATATCGGGAAAAAAATGTCCATTTTCAGAAAAATTAAGGAGGAAGGAGGTATGAAAAGTGGTTTTCACTTACTGGCCCATGGACTACAATAGTTTTCACCTTCGACGCATTGCAAAGATTAGACCACGTCTAAAAGAAAGTGCATGCAAGAAGGCCATCTATGGAAAATTACGTCTTGTTTAGACTTTCATAACTGACTTCTTGTAAATGTAACTGAAAAGACATTACATCGTCTTCAAATAGCTCAAAACAATGCTGCTCGTCCGCTACCTGACACAAAACGGACTGGTATCAGAAAAATATATAGGACACCCCTTAAAACAATGTATATCAGTAACAAAGAAAATACGTTGACACATTTTATCAAGTTATTTATAAAAAAATAATCATTAATGTAAAATATTCATATACACACTTACTTATCATGAGTCTCCCTTTCATATTAGTAATTAATTGAACATTAAACACATTGACTGATGAAAGTCACCCTGAGGACTGTATGTTATATACATGACCATGCAGTGTTACTTAGGGTGTTTTTTTTTTTGTTTTTTTTTTGCTGATATGGAAAATTCTGTTTGCTACAGAATCTTCAGTGATATTTGTATTTTCTTCAGTTCACCATATGCACTTTCAGGTTTTCTGTACACAAGGCAGCAAGTGGCTTCATGTTGCGTGCGTAACCTAAGTAGCGGTTTTACCTGTACTGATAACACCTCAACGAACTTACTGTGAGGGGACTGCGAGGGGTACATGCAGGGTGACAAGCATTCTGCCTATAGTTTACTCTAATTAAAGGTGCAGGGATGCACGCCTGGCGATTCCCCCTTAAACAGTTAATGTTCTGACATATTGACAGCTATTCAGGAATGGTGCACACTTGATAGCATTTTTCTTGCTTTAGCTCATAAAAGTAATCTTAAATAATGCATGTGAGAAATATTGGATTTATTGAATAAATAATGAAAATATAGGATGGTAAAAGAATGTAGGATTCACAGGACAAGCAGACCAGAACGCAATAGTATTGAAAAATCAAATGCAAATGCAAAGCAGATTTACAGTTCTACATTTAAATGCAAACGCGTCATTTTCAAATACATATGAAACTTTATTGCATATGCAATTGCACCCAACCCTGCTTTTAACTATATATCCCCTCTTAATTGTTTTATTGTTAGGAAAATAATTTTGTTTTAATATGTCTCTATTGATCTACATCGCTGCATGCATGGACGAAGAGGGTTCGCGTTTTCATTTTACTCATAATTTAAATTATAATTAAATGGAACTATAGAGGCACTTTTCCTCAGTTGTCGCCTGAATTATCATGGAAGAACCACATAACAAATTAATGTTATTCACCGTTATATAATAACAGTAAAATATTTATCTAATGATCATTGCTTTAAGATATACGAATATATAAATATGTATATGACATCTAGGGTACTTTTTATATATTTTACAAAAATTAGGGATGTATTCTTTGTTTTCTTTAATTATATGTATAAAGAAGTTCTGATTTATTTTCCTACAATGCCTTCCATTTCTTGGGCTGTTTGTTGCTCCTTAATAATCAGTGTACATAATAGCTACTTGTATCATTTATTCTCTCATATTAAATCTGTCATTTTCATATTTTACTGCATTATCTTAATAGTTAATTAATCATAGCGATAAACTAACATTTTAGACATTTTATCGTAACTGGTGATTGGGTCTTTATAAATACTTCGAGATAGGTCTCCCAGGTGGTCTATACTGTTCGCAAGTAAATTACGGTTTAATACGGTTTACTGCGCTCAGTATTCTGCATGTAAGAATACCTTATTGTTATTAAGTCCCGTCCATGTGATGTGAAGTAATATGTTGAGCATGAATATAGCCTCTGGGTGTATAAAACGAAAATGACAGAATAGCCCTCTTGTCAGAAGCTGCCCTGGAGGTATATACGTTGAATATATAGAGACCAACTCGAAGGTGTGTACAATTAATTATGAAGAGACCACTCTGAGAAGTGCTTGTGAACTGGCCACAGTAATACAATTTTATTACAATGGGACCTCAAAATTTATCTTTGTGATGGGACTCATTTAGCAGGCGTTAGGAACTTCAGAATACTCAAGACTGAGAATTCTCACATAGGAGAACACGTCTGTCGATAGGTTAGCCATTTCAGCTACAAGGTGTTTCCATTGTATTTTAAAGTTCTCCAGGCGACAATGCGATGACAGCTGCTATTTGTGGTTCATGCGCTTATATGCAGGTTTCCATGAGAGTAAACCTCATCCTAAACCCTACCAGTGAAGGCTTAATTCAACGCTTGTAGTCCATTAAGCGGATTTCTTATCCACTTTACACCCAGGGCATTCTATGCTGTTCATGTACCAGGACCGTTTACATATTTAATTCGCATATATAGTAAGAGGCTTATGACGGACTCGAACCTGAAGTCTCTGCATGAGGTCTTTCAGCTACATGATTTTATAGGATCGTTTGTGATGTTTTGTACTTATAGTTATAGCATTCGATAAACACGTATATTCTCATGAATATATATAGAACCAAATACAGTCTCCAAATGTTTGCAAAAGTTGTTAATGTATGCTGCAGCAATTACCACCCCCCCCCCCCCAAATGAAAATAAGTAAGATATGGTAATGCAACAGTTTTCATTAGGTATAAGCATATAAATCTATGACACTTTAAGACGATTGATAACAAAAACTAAAAAAATGCCATCAAAATTTGTATGTTCATAACCCAAGATACTGAAATTAAATAACATGCTTTTAGGGAACTAATTCTTGTACACACATTTTGAATAAAAGGTATATCTAATACGAATCCTTCTGTCTTGCCGGCAAATTGACTTGACTCTGGCATTTTTGACAAACTTGCCTGCAGGAGTGAGTATTTTAATGATAAGATCGCGCAAGTGCAGTCATGCAGTATATATTTGATGGTCGGCCGACCTATTGCGTCAATCATTGTTTTTGTTTTTGTAAATCCAGAGTTATTCAGCTGCCGTGAAGGTGTATTTGGGGTAAAGCATTTGCAAATTTAATCTATTTATTTTTACCTTAATTGAGATTTACATATATCCATAATCCGTAAAAAAGATCAATCTCATACCAAATTATGTACACGATTATAAAAGTGCATGGGTTGACACTATAGAATAGTATGCAATGGTCATTCTCCTGTTGTGTCAGTCTTCAAGGTCACTGTTCGGACCCGCAGTCCTTCCCGGAGTCTTTTTTCCAAGTTCCTACATGCAGTTAGATGAGCTGAAAACTAATATTCATATTTTATTTATTGTCATGTGTAACGATTCAATGTATTCATATCTATATTTAAAGATAGGGCTTCGGTACATTCAGACGTAAAATAGTGATTCTGCAGAATGGCAATTTTAAAGTTTGCGCGCGTGTGTATGTGTGTGCGTGCGCTTTTAGGATCACTTTCATTCACTACCTACACCATACTTTTTTTTTCATTATTGGTAAAATTAAGAAGACATGTGGAAGCCCCAGTTAATGAAACCTCGCGTTCCCCCATTCACCGCCTTAGAGCAATGTCGTCAACACGGTAAATTATGCTCACTAATGAAAAGTTGGCTGTTATAAGTTGTAATTGTATAGTACATGATACTTCCCTTACAAAGATATTTGTAATGTTCAACGAAACGTATTTTTTTTTACTTTAAGTCATACTTCTTTTGCTTAAAATGTATTTATACGCGTGTAAATGTAAAACATCTTGCCATATGCTTCAGCAGTTTTAAAATATATATCAAGCAAATTCATCATACTGAAAAAATAGCAAAATACTGGTAATATACCAGAGCATAATAGAAAATGGAATCCTTTTAAAAATGTTTTTACTAGATCCGTCAAACAGCTGTGTATACATTTGATTGAACAATGTTATATCAACTTACATTTGGACTGTTATTGCAATAATTACCAGGGTATATATGTATATATATTTTTATGCATGTGTTTGTATTTTTATGTTTTTGTATACCTTTTTCAGTAATTGTAACTTTGGTCTAACTCCATATCTGTGTACATGATTACCTGTTTTATTTATTTATTTATTGTTGTTATTTTTTATAGCATATTTTGTCCATTTTTATGGTTTGTATATGTAATTTACGCTTTGATGTAAAAAAAATTGTTCCCTTAAAAGGAAAACAATAATGATCACAAAAAAGATATATGTGCATTTGTTAATGATCAAATTATCTGCATGTCTTCAGTTTCTTTCAAATGCAGGTTTGTATTTGAGCGTTGAAAGATGCATACTGAACCACCCCTTATAGTGCAGGCTAGACAAAAACTCATATAACACAACTCCCACAACATAAGAAAATATGTGTAGGAAATATAAGAAACCGCTGGCCCTCATACAAATATCCTGACAAATTACTGCGCAGGGGCGGCCTTCCATGTAATTATCCACTATTTATTACCAACAGTTATTACAGCTTTCAAGGGGGTAAACGCTGATCATATTTTCCGGTTCAACTAAATTCTTTGCGGGGTTAATATGTGGCAGTATACCGAGGGATTAGTGGAGCGTTATTAACCTGTGGCCCATGGAATTGGGGCAGTGAATGAAGTTCCCTGAGCCAGGCCTTGGCGGCGTGCCCTCTCTCGTTTGCCCGTTATGTTTTGTCTCTAGACTATATGTATATACCGAATACAGCTTGATCCGTTCCTGCGCTTGCCGCTTACTGAAGGCCACCCCTAATGTTTATATGTATTCCGTGTATTTGTTGGCTTTTCCTGAATTGTTTGCTCGCGGATTAATATCTCAAGCGCGTGCTCTCCTAGCGCCAACAGTTCTACTTATGTTTGTATGTGGCAGCCGGACAGTCATAATGGCGTTAACAACCGATGTGTCCAAGTTACGTGGAATACCTGGCTCTGTTTCACCCTGAGGAAATCAAGTATGCACTATCCATTTCCCTGAAGCTGAGAACACTGGCAGGTTTGTGTAGATTATGTTTTTCAGTGTATATCAGTCTAAAAATGAAATATATTAGGCCTAATTGCCATGAACAAATGACTGATAACCCGAATGGTAATTAAACGGACACACATGCAGGCACATTAAAGAAGAAATACATTTCGAGTGTTTACCCAAAGGATATTATATTTTATTTTATTATATATTTTTATATTAGAGTAAAAAATACCTCTAGTATTTACATTGATGAGAATATTATATTATATTATATTATATTATATTATATTATATTATATTATATTATATTATATTATATTATATTATATTATATTACTAAATTACACTTTTATAGTAAGGTAAAAAATATTAGCTCTTGATCATTTTACAAATTCACAGCAGACCTATCTCTTGTACGGCACGCCGGCTGACTATATAAATGTAGGCCTATATGCAACCCACTTAAACCTTGTCTAAAGATATGTGAGCCTGGATAACGCGCCTCTTGAACTAGTTTTATTTAATTCATTCAGACTAATTCAGAAACTCAGTAATTAAAGGCATTGTGTTTGCCGTGTCAAGTCAGCGAAATGGTTTAACCAGAGGAACGAACCAATGAAGATCATGGGTTGAGAGCACACAGACAGACCGGCCGTGTATACTATGTTGTGATTGTGTTGATCTGCCGATAACGGATCATACATCGACACTATACAAGCACCACAGGGGGCTGATGGCTACAGCTGTATATCGAAAACTGCCAATAAAATCACACGACAGATACACTTCACGACATACTCAGATTTGGATCTTGTATTCACCAGACTACCGAACGTATGTGGCGTCCTGCCGGAATGTACGAACGCACGCCCCAGGCCAAATTAGCAGTTTGCTTATACCATATATAAAGCCCTAAAATTTGACGCAGGCTATATAAATCCTTGGGTAAGTGGAAACAAACACTTGATTTCAGAGAAAGTGATAGCGAAATCTGTTTCGCACCGTTTGATGTACATAATGAGCTCTTTAAATGATGTTTGAACCAACATATTTGTCCATGGATTGACTCGTTTCTGTTGTGAGCTGTTACGGAAATATATAAACTAAGTTGCAAATCTGATCATCAACTTATGATCCAGTCTATGCCGGTTCTATTATCTTTGGCATATCCCTATCTATCTATATAGTCTTGCAGCTCCTTGCATGTGCTTGATTTACACAATAGGCGCCTTAAATTCACATCCAAAATACAATGCTTCGTCTCGCCTCATGTATGTTTACATGTATGCCCCTCACGCAGACTGATTTTAACGGGATACCTTCTGTAAAATGAATTTGTTATAAATGTAAAATAATGCCTAGGTGTTTTTTTTTAGTTTATTTTGGTTCTATACTTAAACATTATATGAAAATGGTGACATTCCAAGAACAGATTTTCAGAGTCCATGTCGTGTCAAAAGCCGTAGCAACACAGAACCATATATTATAACATGAAAATACCTGCAGATGTGTGTGTACCATAAAATAACTTTAGTCATTAAACTCCTTTGAACAGAAGTCAAAGTTATCAAAGTAATAGACCTACTTCAGTTAAAAAAAGCGTCCGATATGGGGACGCAAACCCTGCGTGGAAGATGGTGTTAAAAGTTGGTGAAATAGAAGGTTAATTAAATCTGTGGTATTCCTTGGATTTTTTAGCGATCCCCCCCCCCCCCCCCCCCCCCCCCCCCATGCACGTTGGTTAATTTCTGACACCTGTCAGGGAAATGGCATGTGGAGTGATGTCATTTTCCTCTGTGACGTCATGACTCGCACTCCAAAGATGGCCATGTCGTCACATGCTACGTTCAAATGTCAGCATATGTGCTGTAAAAACCATAAAACACTCATTCCGGGGTTATTAACGCTCGGATTTACACAAAAATTGAACCTCTTTGACAATTTTACAATACCAACCTATAGGCCTATGATAAATTGCGATAAAATATCCGTTATACCGTCGACAGATATGGCGCTGACATACACACACACAGAATGGAATAAAAACAATAACCTTCGCTCAGTGCAGGTTAATAATTTAACGTGAAATGGGTTCCGCGTGCGGCAGCGGTGGTAGTGGTGTCTGGAGTATGAACCGACCTGGAAGTCGATGACAGGAGAGTCACCAGGGTCGGCTTCTTATTTTAACCGAGCAACCATCGATCAGTCTCAACACTACAACAACACGCCGGGGTCCCCTCATGGGAACTTGTATCGTTCGTGAGCGACACATTACATATCGGCTTACGGCCGTGAGACGCCGTGTAAACTACTAACGAATCAGTGTGTATTGGAACCGATCTAGCAAACAGCTACCAGATGTGAACCTGCTGTCGAATCACTTTGAGAGGACTGAATTATCGACAAGGACCACAGCGTGCTACATTTTTTACGGGTATTTTATACTTTACTGGGGCTTAATAAGAATTAGCCTGGTCTGCGGAGTCTCCTTCGGAGTTTGTTGCCTGAGGTTTGACGGATATGTCAATCAATATCACCTTGATACGCTGTGGCTATTGACAAGATTTCCATACAGGTTCAGCTGGAAACCATTAGATATTGTCATGATCAAAACAGGTAAGGTAGGATATACACACAGGTATTTATCTGTCCACAAAGATATTTTATATATATACACATATACCTATATTATCTTTCTCTGTCACTGTCTGGCTGTCTCTCTGTGCACACGTCTTTTTTTTTCTCTCTCTCTCTCTCTCTCTCTCTCTCTCTCTCTCTCTCTATATATATATATATATATATATATAAATATATATATATATATATATATATATATATTACCTTGGAAGTAAATGTTATTTTCATTTGGAAGGTCCAAAGCGAATACCCGTGAATCCTTTTTAAATAAGATTTCCCATTTCCCTAACGTCGTTATGCTTCAGAATATAACAGGAAAAGTGCCCAATTTTACCAGCAAGTCATGCTAAGGTGTATATTTTATTTGCTGTTTATAGTATAACTCATCCGTTTGGTATACTTTCATGTGCTAAATTCCCCTATATAGCGTCAATTAATGCTGAAGTCCTATGAAATCTTTTCTCACTTTGACCCATACTATATATTTTCGCAAAAATCACTGTCCGCCAATTACCTTCAAAATTTTGTTTGATTAAGGTTTGTTGATTGGCCGTGTATATATATAAGAGTTCATATATAAATAGCTTTATATTATATATTAAATAAGCTGATTATCTAAAACTTTACACAGTCCAGGTTGTGTGGGCTTAATGGCTAATACTATCCTAATCAGGTTCATTGTTTGGGGGTTACATTGTCCTTTTGAATGCAGTGAATCAGCCGTTGCGTGGCATGCACTACATCTATTAATTTGGTAACAGCTTAATTCTTTTTACCCCCTATCGTGATAGGATTGTTACTCTATATAGAAATTTTATGTTTGACTTAACCAAACTAAGAATGGCATTTGCACATAACATAATGATGTAATGTAGTTCATAAATCAAAAAGGTGGTGGATTTATATATTTGAACCTGCACCAGATTATCCCAAAAAAAGCACATACATTCAGTATATACATTCAGTATGTAAAATGCAGGATAGTATAAGCGTTGGAATTATATCGTTACTGTAAATATCAAGGTTTTACTTGTTCCTGAAGTCAGAAAAAACCATTAGTAAGGGAATGATTCCTGTTTGACTCTTTATTATATCAAAAGTTAGCACCAGGATGACGATACAGACTTTGTCAGCCCCGATGCATGCAGACCCCTAAAGTGAACCGTTTCCACACCTCTCCACCTCAGCCTTCCTCCGGGGGACTTGTGATTGGGTTACACTCATTTACTGGTTTAATTTCATTAATTTAATTAATTTATTTAAAGACAACCTATGATTATTCAGAACTTTGATCAGTTGATTTTCATATGGAGTCCTGGATTAAGCTGGATATACATGTCAAACAATATATATGATACATATACATTCATTATACCTTCTAAGGAAAAAAAAATGTTTAACATGCAGAACTCTCAAGGGTTTAATTGAGTGTGGAACCTTTATAGGTTCCAGGCAGAACCTTTCTTGGAGAGTTATTCATGGAATCTGCTCAGGACTAATGATTCTTAATTGTTCCTGAAGGGTTTCATAGTCTGAAGAAAGGGTGCATGTTATGACGAACTTTGACATATTCTTTAAGGGCTATACAATATTGATTCTTATAGAACCCTTAATGGTTTAATGGAGTGGAGCCAGTGGAGGATGTTATAGGTTCCAGGTAGAACCTTTCGTGGAGGATTTTTCATGGAATCTGCTCCTAGTGATTCTTAGTTGATCCTGGAGGGTTTCATGTATATAGTCTGAAGAAAGGGTGCATGTTAATACGAATTTTGATGTATTCTTTTAGGGCTATACAATAAGGATTCTTAAACGAGTACTTGATCAGTTTTGGACTATTATACTCTTTGAATCACGCTCAACCCCGTGAAATACAAACATTATATGTGAAACTTGCAGTTTGTTAAATAAATATGATAGAAATAAACATATGATAACGATTGGTTTAGGTTCGCAAAGATAGCTATAAACTAATTAGAGATCTCTGATAGAGATACTTTTGTTCAATACTCGCCGATCATAGTTCTATGGTATATGATGACGTGTTTCTATCAATTTTGGGGGTTCGGTATTTATCTATACGGTTGTCTTAATGTAAATGTTATTATATTGTTGCTTTAAAGTTAAAGATCCTCTCTCTGCAGTAAGTTAGGGTCGGTGATTGCACCTATAGTAATTTAATGCTATCCGAAACTACAGGATTTAATATTCAATTATTCATGAATTAAGATAATTGGTAAAGAATAAAAGAGTGTGGCCATATAAAACTATTGTTTGTTTTATAAGGTATATTTCTGACGGTGGATTAATTAACGTTTACGCATGTTAATCGCAGGATAACTGTACATATTTATTTTTTTGGGGGGTGGGGGTGGGGGGTGGGGTGTGGGGTGGGGGGAGTTAACCGCCACCTGGTGTTTACGCTGTTTTATCTTATCCTTAATCTAAGTTCCATTCCATTTCTGTTTTGGACTACGTGACACGGCGGTAGCACTCCTATCATATTATTTTGTATCCTGGTGTCGCACAGGGCCGGTGTCTACTGCACTTGCGGCTCCTGGGTATTTAGTCAACTCCATGGCTGAGTCACATCACCCCAAATGACGCACTCGTTTGTGAGGGATACACTGTTGTGGGGCACAGCTTTTTCATTAAGCCTGCAGCGCGCTCACCCTGGGTAAGGGCCAATCGTGAAACAAAAATAAATAAAAATCCAGCGCTCCTCCGCTGAGATTTGAACTCACGACTTCCCGGATTTTAGTCCTGTGCTCTACATCGAGACGACATAGGCCGGTAGAATACCTGTTCTTTATGCATTTTATGTAAATTCGTGTAGAACAAAACTAGTCCTGGAAATGCGCCTCACCATTTTCCAGATACACAACCTTTCCATGGAGTATTGCTACATACTATATACTGACATGCATATATTGACGTGTATTGTTTATGTTCAATTTAATTCTAGTAGTCTAAATTCCCGAAGTTCTCATTTTTCTTCATTGAAGTGTAAACATCATTATAAATGTTCTGTGTGGTGTGACACTGAATACATAAAAAACATGAATAATGGATATGAGCTCGTATGGCGACACGTTTCTTTATTAAATATTTATGTTTCGCTTTAAATCATCCATCTCTTGGGAACAACATGCAGCGCAGTTGACTTCTGTATGCCGGGACAAAAGAAAGCTAAATATAGTGCCATATACATATACAGTGGGTATTTATGTATACGTGCAATGGCATTAACCGACAATATAAACAACACTGATACAAGTACAATCACCCATAGAAAATCCAGCTCCTAGTTTTATACGCATGCACACGCATTGCGTTCATTAATTGTAAACGAAAGCACTGCATATATATATATATATATATGGACAAATATGCATACATGCACAGGTAGCATATACCGGTATATAAGGATGTCACTGTCAGTGCTTAAAATGCCAAAAGGTGCAAAGTATTTTAATTACTTCAAAATTTTACTCATTAAAATAATATGAAAAATTCTATTATACTAATTGTAACACAGACTGTGATTTGGATATAGCTGGGCGACTAGATTTAGGGTTTGTGTAGGATACTAGTAATGCGCGGGTTAAGACCAGAGTCATGTATGTTGCACATTAAACCATTGTAAAGTATATTTATCATTATATGGCATTAAGATGAGTGATGTTTTTCTTAAGGTATGTGTATGTAAAAGCGGAATACCGCTAAAGGAGCCGGTATTGAGAGCCACCACAGATGGGGGTATACATTCTTTATATTGGTAATTTTCTAATGTTCAACAACCACAGACGTCGACCAGTGGCCGATCCAGAAGCGGGCGCCCAATTGATTTGCTTAAAGAGGGGGGGGGGGGGGTCTTCAAAAAGAACCAAGCATTGGCTCAAGCCGACCGCTAGGGGGCGTTATTAAACGCACCTGTTCTCTTCTCATCCAATACGAAAACGTGCGATTTCATTTAAATGTCAGAGAACATTTGGCTTGTATTTTGAAGGGAGGGTTAAATGTTAGATTTGAGACAAAGTCAGTTTAATATATGTACCATATGCAGGTGTGACAGTATAGTTCACGTTATATTGACCCCTGTACCTTGTTTAACATGTACAGTCAGGCAGTCATACGTATTTGAAACTCTTGTACCACAATGAACCTTATCAATACACCAAAGGCCGTGTACATAAACCCGGGATGGACCCTCCATCATGGCGGGTAGTTAACACGTACCTGATTGTGTGACATTTGCAGCTTTGGTGCTCTTATATCCGGGTCAGGCATACGTAATCAGAATCTCATTACATTATCATATGACACGTGCCAATGTAAAGTTTGCTTTTGTAAACAGCATAAACCACGCCCATTTCCTAGCAGAAAAGCATTTTTATATATATTTTCAACCAAAAACTTGCGGTTGTCTGATTTGTTATATATTAAGGAGCAGCTATTACTCTCCCGGCACACCTTAAGCACATACTTGACATTTGTATGGTAAAATGTACAGGTTCAAAAGGAGCCAGTTATACGACGACCGGGAGAGGTCGGGAGAGTGGTCGTCTAGAACATTTATTATGAAAAGCCTTCATATACATTTGCCTGTGACTAGAAATAGTGGTCTCCATAGCGGGGTGGGTGGTCGTAAATAGATGGTGGTCGTTAAATTGGGGACAAATCTACAGAACTGTGTTCGATTCTAAATTATCCGTGTTCGATTCTATTCTATCCTAATTCGTTCGAGTCCAAACTTCAGTCCTTCAGGCTTGAATCAGTTTCCGCCTTCTCTCATTTTGAGCCTTTAATTCACAAACATTTTTTTTTCACGGCAGTCACGGTCCTATCTCTCCTGATTCTCCGCTGTTTTTGGGTGGTTGTACTAATCTAACATTTTGATCTGTCGCTAAGATTTTTATAAGAACTGTGGTTATGTAAAACAGAACTAAAATTCGATTGTTCCTTCTTGGTTTTTCACAGATGTGGTGCAAATAGTGACGTGAGAAAAATTTCTCATATTTAGCTATGTAAGTTTTCCAGGGTTGACGCAATTTAGCAATTTTGCAGACTGAAACAACATAGGAAACTATATCAAAGATCCTTGTCCTTTTTTACTGGACACGGCCCGATTACAACCCCCCCCCTAAGTCTTTGGCTTCGAATCTGAATACAAATCCCAGGAAGGATCGTCAAGTCACATCTGTCACATCCTCCTCGTGTACAATTATGGTTATTGTTTTGTCAGAGGAAGGCGTGCCATTCCAGTTTCGTCTATATGATAAGGATCTCTAGTATTTACTATTAAATGGCATGCAGTGTTTATGGTGCGTAGTTAATGAAGACGTAATAAAACTGTTTTTCTAAGGACTGATCTGAGTGTAGTTTTGTATTCGCCCTCTGATAACATGTGTAGGAGATAACATCCCATAGTCCGCTTATTAGCGGCCCTTGATCACTGTTACTAAGAGTCGCAGCTGATCTGCGTGCAGTAAATGTGCCACTTAACTACGTTACGCCTGTGTAAAAGCACCACATGTATATAGCAGCGGCTGAAACAATTAACAAGTGAACCACTTAAAAGTGAATGCCGATGTGATGTATCTGATAGTTCGCTGAACTGAAGAAAGTGCCTCGGGCTAAATAAACCAGGAACGAACGGAGTTTTGTTTTACGCCATACGGTATAATAATCGTAGCAGGTAACAATATCATTACACGCACTCGTGGAGTCATAGAGCAGTATTCCCTGAACATTATCTGTGTTTACGAGGCACACAGTAACGGCTTTCCGGGTCCAATGAGCGGACAACTACCTGAATGGTGCAATTACACTTCCCATACCTGTCCACTGATAAATTTGCTCCAGGCAAATGAAAGGTTATAATATAGGTATATAGTAACTTACTACTGAATTCAGTGTTTTTCAAGAGCAGCAAAACTCAAAATTTTATATCAAGCGTGGTTTGTGTAACAACACTTTGACGTTCACGGACAAAATCTTTTGCAGGACTGGAGAACTGACAGCAGACGACATGACGCTGGCCACGCCCCCTGTCGGAGACGACTCGGGGAGGACCTCGGGGCAGGGAAGTGTTGGACCTCTAAGTGAGGGGACAACAGACCCGGATAACACCGTGGGGGATTATCCAGCCAGCATGGAGGGAGAGGATGGGCTGGACGGTGACACACAACAAGTCGAGGGGGACATGACACCAGATCATGACGTCACACAAAAGCAGGAAGATGAAAACGCAATGGTGAGTGTTTATCAGTCTCTTTAACGAAAAATAAAATGAATTACAACCGGACGTACATTAATGAGAAATATGTCAAATTTACACAAGAAAAGTCATTTTTCAAGTATATTATAATCTTGTTACAAGAGAAAGTGGCCCGGAGTTAGGATTACTCAGTCCCCTATGAAGATGTGAGTATATATGTGTGCGTGCTTGAGAGAAAGAATTATTGTTTATGAAACGGTGCGTACACTGCGTACAAGCATGACCGAAAGATAGTTGTGTACTATTTAGAACTCGGTATTTCAGCAACAACAAAAAATGAAAGCATATTCCTCTCAGTTCCTGCTAAACTAAAAATATATATAAAGCTGTCAATATTAATAGGAGATGTACAGGAACTGGTGGTGTAAAGCAGGGTCATTGGTTTGAAGAGAATGGTAATTAAAGGTGGAATAAAAAAATACAGCAAAACCTCCTGACCCGTAGTTAATTCAATTGAAATTTGGTTTATTGCAATCATACAGGGAAATTGGCTACTAAACACTACTAAACTAAAACCAACTGCACACAAACACTTAGGGAACGGAACATTGTTCAACTGAACATTATTGAAGAACACCCAAACAGGAACTAACTATATGGTAATTGTTATACATAACATACATGGAACTGAGCTTTGCACATATAGATGAAGAGAATAGTACATTTTTTTATCTGAAAACAAACAGGGGACTGAACATTCATCACCTGAACACAAACAGGGCATTGAACATTGTTCAACCGAACATCAAAGACACGTGTGCTTTAGTACATATTTATTTGTTCTAAATGAAGCGTGCGCGCTTAGAGAGTAAAATTAACGACCAAACTACAAACGTGCGTGTACGTTAACTCACTGGGTGCCGCTTATCCCTTAATGTACACGTAATATTATGTATTTTAATTCATATAACGACCAAAACAGATTTCTCCTGGATATATACAGATTTAGGCCTTTGGCCGGTCCCTTGATTCGACAACCGACCAATAAATCCACGAGTACGTTTTCCGAACGTGTTTCATTATTTCATTAGTGCTCTGGGGCCGCTTCGATCGGTCTGTATTGTCTGTAATAAATGGCGCGTCCTCGTTACGGCTGAGTCTCAGAAACTGGTTTTACAGAAACATTTGAGTGTTTCGTGTCGGAGCAATCAAGCCTGTGTCCAAGGCCTGCCAGCTCCGACCGTTACCATGATTAAACAGAAGGAGACAGTGCTGTGAATACTTCTCATTATCAGCAGAAACTGGGTTGATGAATGTGACCTCGCGTGACCTCTGTAGACTTGTTTCTTACTCATGATGGTCATTAATCAAACACTCGTCTTCACTTTTCAAACAGTACTAAACGACAGCTGCTCCTATCGCGACCATAATTATTGCTATTCCAACGTAAGTATGATTGTAGTTTAAAGTAATATACTTTCTTGTGACTACATTTCATTAAGACATTAAAGCTTCCGATGATAAATAAACATATGAAAAGGCACATTCACCTTAAAGAAGTGAATTGTATAACAAGTTCGGCGACTTTGTACTGTGTACAAACTGCAGGCGAAACGAAGTCGTTGCAACGAATGATATCCATACTATTACCGCTTCTGGAAACGGCATTAAGGCCCTTGGTATAACACTTATAGGGCCTATACTTATATATATATATATATATATATATATATATATATATATATATATATATATATATATATATATATATACAAATATACCACCACATTTGTCAAATAATGTTTTGTTAGGCATGCATCATCTTGTCAGTTTAAACTTTTTACTGTACTTTCTTCCTGTCATATGATATCGATCTTTTCTTAATACTCTTCTTATTGTGTATTAGTCTTTGAACTCTAAATTCGTTTCCCTAATTTTGCTCGCCTTCATAAGATATATTGCTTGTTCTTTGCTACTTCTTCTCAATCATCATTCATCAGGTCAATAAAAGTTTCACTGCTAGGGTTCTAATATCTTTCTGGCACATATTGTTCTGTAATATCCTGATACTGATCACATCTCATCAGAAAATGCCATTCAATATATACTTCTGTTATGTTTTTCACAACATCTACATATTCTCTCCTTTAACTGCTCACCATTACATCTACCCTCCTCTACTCTTTATTTTAAAGCGGGCACATCTAAATCTAGCTATAGCAACGTTCTCAAAAACCTTTATTTAATAATACTCAAATAAGATGCTTAATAAGATACCTATTGAGATGAACACTGCGTAGTCCAAGCACATGACGGATTGATATGAATGATACAAATATGTGCATCCGTTTATTTATAATTATATTTGAACTACTAGTATACTGTAACGAATCTCTGAACTTCCAAATCCCATAATGCTGTTCGCTGTTTCATTGTTTCACGAATATGTTTCGTCCTGGCAGCTTCACATCGTAACTGGTGACACGGGCCAAACAGATATAAAAGCTTGACGTGAAGCACTCTTCTGACTCTTGATGCTAACGCCTGTTTTTAATAAAGATAATCCCTGTGTCAACACTCCACAAGTAGTTGGTAGCAATATGCAGGGGCAAAATACCGCGGTATCGTGGAGACACGGGGCTCAGGTGTTATTGGGTATCAGTACAGGCTGATAGATTAAGGTGTGAAAAGCGACACCTTGGTTTGGACACCACAAAAAGCGAGGGCTGTTGATGAGAACACTAGGTAAGTAAACAGGTATTAAAAAGGCGTGCTATATTTTCCCTATAGGAATAAACTGCTCACCTGCATGTGTAAAGTTTCTGTTTTTGCGAGTAAGCGCTTATTGAAGGAGGAATACATACTTTCCTACTTAGGGTTTACATTTACAAATGAAAAAATATGCCTTCTGTGCACGTGTTTGCTTGTCTGATACAGGCGGATAAGCATTATTACGACCCCTGGTTTATATATTATAAGTTGACGGTTTCTTTCGCCAACAAAGTTGAAAGGAGGCCATGTATCTACATTTGTCTGTGTGTCTGTTTGCATACATTTTATAATGTGTATACAAAATATTTAAGAAATTGGATACAGGTTGGAGTGTGAGGAGTGGAATTTTAACTATAGAAGCAGATAATTAAAGCTGGTCCAAATGAAGGATAATTTTGTTGTTCGCATGTCTGGCTGTTTATTATACTTACTTTATATCTCTAAATGTTAAAGAATATAGTGGTGCGGTGAGTTCTGGAGGATAAGCGTGTGTAAAGCTTTGCAGGTGATCCCTACAAGGTTATAGCTCAGATTACTGAAAGTCCGGGATGGCTGACTCAAAGCTGAAGTAATGGTATTTAGTCTGTCATCCGGCCGGCCGGTGAACGTTGGCAGAACACAAACAACAATATTGTCAAGAATCTAAAAATCGAAATACTAGACAATAATCGGGCACACTGTTAGGGTATTTTTGTGGAAGAGTTCTTAAAATTTTACAACACTTGCATAAAAATCAGTACTCCATTTCAGTAAAAGGTCTGGAACATCTCAGGAATCATTGCATGGAAATTCCAAGAAACTGGTTGGCTCGTTGGTTCCTCCTAAAGCCCCAGTCACACTGTCCCGGATAAGCCCACGGGTGCCCACGGATGCGCGATCCTTGGTGTTCCGTACAGCGTCCGCCGTCATCCTTGGTTCCATCCGTGCTTATCCGTTGTGATCCCTCGTGGTCCGGGAACCTCTACGGAAGTTTTGAACTGTTCAAATCTTCCGTAGCGGCATCTACGGTCTGGGTCCGCCGTACTCCTGCCGTGGCGTGTCCCTGATTCACCGTAGCACGTTCCTCGTCATCCGTCAGGCGTCCCTGCATTGATCCGTACCCATCCTTGGTGCTCCCTGACCATCCGTCGCTAAAACAGAACGGACGTGTTAGGGTTGCGCTACGGTTGTGTACGGCAGCGTTAGGGTAATCCGTGGTTGACCGTAGTGCCACCGTCGTAGGATCCCTAGCCGAATACGGAGCGGTGAGGGACAATCACCACCATGCAGGGATACATACGGACGACGACGGAATCATCAAGGTTTCTGTACGGACCACGAGGGTCTGTCTCAGGTCACGCCACGGTCATGTACGGAAGATAGATGACTAGGGCTTGGGTATATATATTCCCTCCCAATGTCTTGTGTCATATCTCATCATGGATCCACATAGGTTACAGGTAACAATTTGAAAACAATATAGTGGCAATAAACTATTTGAAAACTGTAATAAAAAGGAGTAGGAGAAGGGCAGTGTGGGTCCGTAAATTGCTACAAAGAAGACCACTTTTCGGCCAATATGACCGCCTCATGTCTGAAATTAGAGTAGAAGATATTAATGCTTTTAAGAACTTTATGAGACTTGTACCATGTGAAACATGTGAAAGAGGGCTGACAAGCAGAGACTGCCCTTATTATACGAAAAAAAAAACAGCGCAGCTTAATCCGTAGCACGTCCCTAACACTTCCGCCACATGCCGTAGTACCTCCGTATCTATCCGTCATGGTCCGTACTAAAACCCTCATGATCCTTAGTCATTCCGTGAATGTTCACGGAAGAGTTACAGAGATCCTTGGTGAATCCGCCCTGTGTCCGTATTGAAACCCTGGTGTTCCGTACTGAAACCTCAGTGGTCCGTACTGAAACCCTGGTGATCCCTGACAACACCGTAGCGAATATCGATCCGCCATCATTCACCACGGATCGCAAGTCCATGGCCGTCCGTGGTGATCCGTAGGCTAATCCCGGACAGTGTGACTTGGGCTTTAGGGTTATCAGGAGAGTGACACCGTCTATTTTCCCCTTAACTCTTGTGTAATTTTATTGATTTCATAATTTCTTGCCAAATATTTGTACTGAATCGTAAAACATAAAATTATATGCCTAGTGCCATATATTGGCACATGTCACTGTCATCATTTAAAACCTTGTCAACCCGTTCTACATTATTATCAGAAGCGTTTTATCTTCTAACTTGACATCCTGAGAGTTTCTCAAAAGTTCTCTACAGAAACCTGAAATTAGGTCTCTGTTACCTATATCCTATGAGATAACGGGCTCGTAAGTACCCCAAGAATAATTTAAAATCTAATACAAAGGCTCCAGTATCTAAACAAGAGCTTTGATCAGATCACCATTTTCTTTGCATGCATGTTGATCAAGGAATGTTTCATCAGTTCCTGCAGACTGGTGGTGCCACCTAGATTTCTTTCGAATTTTAACACATTTTTTCTCTATTTTTGAAACCTTTAAAGATGCGGTGAACGTTAACAGGGCACAAATCGTAATCTTGAATCTTCTAACTTGACATTTAGGGAGTTTCTCAAAACCTGAAACCTGATATTAGGCATCCCCCAGAATAATTGAAAATTTGATTCCAAAGCAGGACACAAATCATAACTATTGAACCTAGAATCTTCTAACTTGACTTCCTGAGAGTTTCTCAAAACCTGAAACCTGAAATTAGGTCACTTTGACTTATATTCTCCGAGTTACGGGGCATATTTGAGCACCCCAAATGCAAAATACACACAAATTGCCAGATTCCTCAGGAAAGGCTGGATGGATTGTCATCAAATTTGGTGTGCTTATGGGTCTTGATGAACTTCAGCTTATATGCACGAACGATGATGCCACTAACGTTACATTAACTCAGTTAGTTGACTGTGCAAGGACATTGTCAATATGTCAGTCGACTGAGCCTCATGACCGATGGGTCTGTTGTTTCAACGGTATTAAACAAATGGTACCCACTGCAATTCCTTTATTTCTTTGTTAACTAATTGTATCTACAGCCTAATATTTGTGATGAACTTGAATGATTCAGCAAACCCGCGTTTTGCTCAAGATATGTGGCAGTAAAAAAGTGTTTAATTTAGGTCACTGCGAAGGTAAGTATTTAAGTTTAATTATGTTTATGTTAAATTTACAAACCTTATATCCCATGATGTTCATATAGTGCCCAGTCTTGATACGTCGTCAAGAAGTTCACGGGATACTGAAGTTAAATTACACCAGGAGCATTTTTGGATGGCCTGAAACGTAATGACCAGTCGCACCTATTAATAAGGTGTTTTCTTTATGTAGGAGGAAGAGGAGGAAGGAAATGAGGGAGAAAACGAAGCCCTAGCGGACGACAAGGCCCGAATGACGTCACTTGAACCGGAAGTAGAGGGCGCTGCATATGATGACGACGCAAAGGAAGGAGACGAGAAGGAAGGGGAGGGGGAGGAGGAAGAGGAGGAGGAGCCGGAAATGTCACCGGAGGAAAAACGGGTTGGTATTTGGAGAAAAGGACAAATCTGAATCAGGAAATTTGAAATTTTTTATACACCTAAATTGTAAATATTTTAAAGGCCCTGCAACAACTTTGTTTTAAGAAAACAACTATTGGTGATCTTTCAGGGTTGCTTTTTCATAAAAAAACCTATTTAGGTTTTGAAAAATGTTCGGCATACAATTTTTAAATATGTCAGCTTGACCATGCTAACCTGTTATACAGGAGATGTACCAGAGCGTAGTGGACGGGGACATTGATCTCCTTGACGACCTGCTAGACCTGCCGGGCGCCGATATTAACATGATCTGGGTAAGAACCTGTGAAGCTGTGTCTGTGTTGGGTTAATGTAAGTTTAGTGGTTTTGTTTTGTCGTTTATTTCGTCACACTGAAAAGGAACATTACATATAACTGTGAATATTACCGAAAACAGCGAATATGCCTTTAAACGTGTTTGTACTGGTTACGGGCATGTATTTTTGTATGGGATCTACAGTGATGCTTGCTCTAGAAAGAATAAACAGATTTTATTTTCATGTTATGCTTGGTTGTACAAGAAGCAAGGTTCGTGAGTAGCGCCATCTGTGGTTTGTGCTTGGAACTGATGTAATTTAGATCACTTCCCTTATTTTCTCTAGTGTTGCTTGGGGCATAGAAATGAAAATACAAAATAAACAAAATAATTTATCTAAATATAACACTCCAATTCATCATATTGAATTTGATTTCGCCTTTTGATAATTAACATATAAGAATAAAATTGTGAATGATGGGCAAATATGACGGTATTATATGCATTGTAGTATAATGTATATATGTAACACATGTCAATGACCAGTTAAGCTAGCATTCAGTATATGCGTATGCGGTACGCATATGCAGCAAAATCGGGCCTTTAAAGGTGCCCATTTCCCTACTTAAAAAAAAAGAATTTATGTGATTTTTGGTTTCCTCTTTATGTATATTAATGATCTAAGGGTAATTTTGGTTGTGAAACGTTCATACAACGCCTTCGTTAAGGATGTATGAACTTTATCAACAGCATGTTGATAAACGGGAAAAACATGTAACCTAAGGTGGTAGGTTGCATATATGCGGAGGTAGAAGGGTCACTTGTTGCAAAACGCCAATTGCAAAGCTCTGGCTTATCTGACTTGCTGCTAGGTGCCCTTGTTGAAGTTTTTTTATTATTATTATTTGGCGGGCCTCCACATATTATAAACACGTTGATGTAAACAAAACAAGTAGCCTGTGTGCAGTAATATCAACTTTTTCTGGCCTATTTTTATAAAATCTCCAAGGGATAACCTTTAGTTTATAAAGGTCAGACAGGTGATTGGGCCCCTTTAAGTATATGGGTAGAGAGGAAAACCCTATCACTGACGGCAAAGTTTGAAATTTCCTTGTCCATTACTATGCGTACATACATTTTCAATTGCTACCCTGAGCGATCGAAACGTGCTGTATACTTATATACGCTTACGTTCCGCATACGCATGTATTGAATGCTAGATTAGCTTTTGTAGCCAGATTCACACATTGATATAACATCCCTCCGCGTCGTATCACCTAAACTTACAACATTTTATTGTGGCCAATTTGACCAGGGTTCCCTCAACCTTTGTTACTTTGCTCATTCAAGGATATCACTCGTGATATCAGAGACATTGTGTAACTGATATTGTGGTCCGCTTCATTTTTGTGGGGTTATATTTTGCGATGTTTATTTTTCACTGTTTTGCGAGGGTTCCATGTTCGCGGTATCGCCATATATAGTAACCTATGTATGAGAATTATATTATAATATACATTATTATATGAATTCTTTAATATGCGCGCACGAACTTGAACAATAAGGTCCCAAGGTACATCGAACTGGTGAAAATTCTAGCTCATTTTCATAAGTTATAAAGGATTTGATCAAACTTATGATATCAACCTTTAATTTACCGATAACATAAAGAATCTGTTAACAAATATAATTTTCCGTTTTATTTCGTTTATGGATAACATATATGAGATAAACTCGGTGTTTCCATATAAATAACAGTTTCTCTGTGTTGATGAGGTACCGTATTCACGATTGATTGATTTCTCGATAATTTTCTTAATTTGAAACCCTGCAATAGATAACACGTCAATCAGCGTCAATCGCATGACAGCAGCAATAAATAAACGCTTCAAGCTTATTTTGGCTACTAGAAAAAAAAAACAGAGCCGCAAATGCTAGTTTCCAGTTAAACATCTTTCAGCTAAGTACTATGAGCCACTTGTCTTATTTTAATGTTGTTTCAGTTTCAAGAAAACCTTCTCATGGCTGCCATACGAGCAAACCAATTATCCATGGCGGAATTTCTGGTGGACAACGGCATAGATTACACGTACAAAACAGCAATGCTGGTAGGCCTATTATAAGTCTAGAAAACAAAAAGGATTTAGAAGTAAGGAAGTATATATATATATATATATATATATATATATATATATATATATATATATATATCATAAAGTAAAATTGTTTTTTTGTATTATAACTCAAATTACTTTTGCAGATTTTTTTCTACTTCAAGAAACAGGCCCCGTAGTATGGTAATGTAGAATCAAGAAGGTTTATATGTTTGGTAGGACCTATATTTATACAATGGTTTGTTTCTTACATTATCACCAGGCGGCAGCATCTCCGACCATATAAACGTATACATCCAATTCCAACAAAGGAGAGTGGAGAATCAGACAATAAATATATTCTTATTCCTGGTTCTGGAACCATGAGAGAATATGTTTTCCTCTTTAGAAAAACATACTTCACAGTCACCAAATCTTTAGACTTTTCCAATTAATCTACCATTGAATTCTAACGAATAACCGATGTTTAAAGTAAGAAAAGTGAAATTACTTGAAAAGCATATTTGTATGTGTATATATAAATGTAAAGAAATATAATGAGTTCAAAACACAATGGAGGAACATAATTAAATGATAAAAAGTGGAGAACACTCGATTCTCGATTGATACATTAAAAACAAGTTAATGTTTATTTACCATCTTTTTATTTAATCCTTAACAACTAATTAGCTTATCTCATTTCGTATCAACTGATTGTGATGACAATATATTAATTTGTAGGTCTCTTCGAAAGAAGAGAAAGGAAAACTCCAGAGTTATCCCATTAGCTGCCGCCAGATGGCGTATGATCACGCTATGTTCGCCCTTGTTGATTTAATAGACGAACTCACCGGTAATTTATGGCCATTTATTAAACCCCGTGAGCGACAGATACGCCTCAAAATGCCATTGGAAGAGAAACGGATATTAAGAGGGGAACTGGATACGGACGAAGACGATGAAGAGGAGGAAATACTCTCATTAAGTGAAGGTAGATAAAGATAATGCTAAATACAGTCTGGTACCCTTTATCATTAAATTGTATTTCAACTTGTCTTGATACGGCAATGGGTACGTTCAGAACAAACACATGAAAAAATGTAGAAGTGTAGTCACTTGTGTGGACTCGGAAACA
This sequence comes from Sipunculus nudus, assembly GCA_026874595.1. NCBI lineage: Eukaryota > Metazoa > Annelida > Sipuncula > Golfingiida > Sipunculidae > Sipunculus > Sipunculus nudus. Next base: position 106,829,564 of record CM049306.1, on the reverse strand, counting down.
GCAACTTCAGAACTCCATGATTTCAACCGGCGCCATTTTCGGCGCCGTACATGACTACCTTTATAATGTGTTTATCTTGGATCATTCTCCACCCACAAGTCTTAAAAACAAAAATATAGAAACTAGAATACGGGTAGTATGTATCCGCTGAAATCAGAGTGGTACGGGTGAAGTGAGCCATGGATTGAGTGGTAAGGGGAAAAAAAGTGAGATGTGTTGCATATTAGCTTGGATGTCTGCCATGGCACGTAAACATGACTGTAGGTGGCACCACCTGTCATGCTTCAAAACAGGTGGCGCCAAGGGCATCCGTGTTCCAATTTGACCTAGCGCTTGATAAGGTGCATCAATTTTGCCGGTTTGGCGACTGTACCTTAAATTTTTTTTCGAGTTATTGCATTAACTTCATTTTAGCATTATCACTGCTGTGACCTTGAAAAATGCTTCGAGGTCATCCGTATTCCAACTTGACATAGCGTTTGGTAAGGTGCATCAATGGTGCATGTTTGGCCCCTGTACCTCAATTTTTTTTCGAGTTATTGCGTTAACATAATTTTAGCATTATCTCTGCTTTGACCTTGAAAAATGGGTCAGGGTCATCCATGCTCGAACCTGACCTAGCCCTCAAAAAGATACACGAAGACTGCAAATTTGGTGACTGCACCTCAGTTTTTTTTTTTTTTTTTTTGAGTTATTGCGTTAACATCATTTTAGCATTATCGCCGCTGTGACCTGATCTGTTTTGGCTTAATCAATTATATATTAATATTATGACTCAAGTTAACTTTCTTATTGTTATTATATTAAATGTCCCCTTCTTTACCTGGTAATATATACCAACACATTAACACGGTCATTCAGCAAGGACCGAGCAGTGGCGTCAATGGATCTTCAAAAGTTGGGGGGGGGGGGGGGGGGCGTGGACTCACAGGGTGGGGACATAACTGCAAGGGTGGGGGGATGACAGGCGTGGGAGGGTAGTCAAAGATTGGACAAAACAGACATAGCAGTGCATGAAGTAGTGCATATATATATATATATATATATATATATATATATATATATATATATATTACATTTATTATGATTAATCGTGATTACATTTACTATCCGCCCTTGCTTAAAGTAGGGGGCATATAACCCCCCCCCCCCCCGTATTAACGCCCCTTGGACCGATACGATGCAGAGAGGTATATATATATATATATATATATATATATATATATATATATATAACTCTGGAGAAAAACAACACTTAATTCACAACAGTCTGTTTCACGGGGTGCGACCCGATCATCAGGTGAATGTGGTTAGAATGAAGCTAACGGCGTTAGCTTCATTCTAACCACATTCACCTGATGATCGGGTCGCACCCCGTGAAACAGACTGTTGTGAATTAAGTGTTGTTTTTCTCCAGAGTTATACCGCTCTGGCCTAGTCTGTAGGCCATAGAGCACTTTACACCGGAGGGTAACACTACCTTCTACTATATATATATATATATATATATATATATATATATATATATATATATATATAATAACCGATATCAAAATTAAATGTAACTCGCTTTGTAAATTGAAAAGATTTTAAAATGTTATTATATCAATATTCAACACTTGTCGATAGCTTCTTGGTGGAGAATTATAAGTTTTTTTATTGTATTTTATGGTGCTGGGCCTTTCATTGGAAGCATATTTTGGACAGTAATGGGTGAATGTTTGTAATGACATCACTCCCCAGTATGGGACGCTTCAGTGAATCCTATAAATACTCTCTTCATGAGCCAATTGACCCAATACATAAAAAAACTGCCATATTAATAAAATTAGAAGTATTAGTTACATATCATAAATCTCTTTAAATAACATATCCACAAACCTTTAGCTGTTTGACAATTTAAATTTCGTAAGTTGAACGGACCGGCAGGAGAGCCACATTTAATTACCAGTTAACCGACACTGAGTGACGTCGTAAGCAGTCCTCACAATTCAATCATATAGTTTGTATTGCTTCGTTGAACTGAGAAACAAAACGCGGATAAGATATTCACACCTGGCAGTCATTTATATCTCTCCCTGCCAGTATATGTTAATAAAATCATGAACTTTTTACCAGGAAATTTTCTAAATAAAGGTTCCGTGTGGCCCGCCAACTGATGACCGTCGGGTTTACAGGCGGGTTGCTTAACGGTGACAGACTAGGCCTCCATTTTCAACCGTTTCAGTTTATCTGGCGTCCCATATTCTTTCTCCATTTGGCGACGTGTTTAGCAGCGCTAAACAGAGACTTGAAGTGAAGTGCTCCATCTCCAGATACCTTTCTTAAAGTATTTTACTGTTTTGTCAGAATGCTTGAATCATTATTTTCAACGTGTTGATTTATTGTTGTTTACATATAATATATATATTTAGATCATGGTGAGAGGACAGCCATGTTCTTCTTTAAGCAGTGACATATTACTGAGCAAACATTATATATATGAACTCTCCAATGTTTGATATTATGGGTGATAAGAAATACTGTTAACTCGCGACATAACTGAAAATATCATACCTGAGAATTTTTTAGAAGCATCATACATTATACATAGCATTTTTGGACCATTGAAAATGACATTATAGCTACGCTATAGCCTTCATCAGGCTGTATGTTATATTTTGCTGCACCAGTGTGTGTATGAACATGTGCCATAAGCCGCGTGTTTTCTAATATATGTCAACACACTTATATAGCGTGAGACATGGGCGTGAGAGTAAACATGGCTCTCAATGATTTATAAATATTGGTCCATTAAAGTGCTTTATCTTGGTGTTTCGTATAACTGAATAAGCACATTTCTGAGTGTTTCCTTTCTTATTATTTTTTATTTTCGCCATTGCGAGTAAGTTAATCTTGACAAATTGGTTGTTAAACGTGGGGTATATCTTAAGGATAAACGCACAATTATTGTACAAATCTTCATGCATTTTAAATGCCGCCTTCTTCATGCAATTTGAGTTTGTGTCGTGGATTGCTTTCCATAAAATGTACACAAAATTAGTACCATTGAAAGGAGCTAAGTCAGCCTTATTGTATGATCTTTACATGTGCCAGTATTATTTCTATACATATGCTCGGTTTTTCGACATAGACTTCGAACCGTAATGTACTTTAAATATAAAATAATTTGAAAAGCTGGGAACTTTTTTTATCCATATTCAAGTAAAGCAGTGCTTTTTTACCAGTGGTTTCGATGGTTTAGTTTAATAGTTTGATATTATAAGACTTAACTATATGAATAAATCAATATATGATAATAATAAACAATAAATAGCAAAATATAACAAGCAAAGCATGCTAATTTATAAATATATATATTACACGACCAAGAAGGTTTAATAGTGAAGTGAATATCATATAGCGAGTAATATATATGTAAAAGCAAAAATAAGGCAAAAAAAAAATAAATAAAGGTATGGTTCTCGGGCACCACGCGCGTCAATTTTAACCCCCGCATCAAACCCTTTTGATTTTGATTTTCATCTTTCAAGAAGATAAAATGATACAAATTTGCTTAGGTTTCCTTTGTTATTTAGTGCTTTTACCTGTTCAGCAAAAAAAAATCTGTTATTATCATGCTTTTCCCTGATCATATGACTTTTTTATCGCAGCATACAAAACAGGTAAAAAAAAAATGCCGCCTGCCCGCACTGATTTATGAAAAAAGTGCCTTAGAACCATACCTTTATTTTTTTTGGCCTTACACCTGTACATTTTTTCCTTAAAATCTTAACACCCAGTCGGTTTTATATTTATATGTCTGATTAAAACATTTTTGTTCAGATTTGCATATATATGTTTATAATCCGATTGTTTCGTTTTTACAGAATGTGTAGCCCACGGGCCAGAGGAGACGCCAGGTCCAGCACAAGACACACATCGGCGGAGCTCAGAAACCCGCGGTAAAGTGTCGTTAATCACCTTAATCATGTTGTTATATGCACGCTCTTTAATATGTTGATATATAAATAAATATCAGCACCGTGTGTGAATGCAATAAGTTCACGGTGCAGGGTTACCGGGCAGGGCCTTTACAAAACCCGACCCGTATATCACAAAGCCCCCGGCCCGGCTGTTTGTACTTTGATATGTACAAGCAGCCGATTATATAGGTCATTTATACACTTGTGTACAACTATTACAAAGGAGGGAACGGATGCACGAGGAAGGGCCATGCCGAACTTAATCGTCTAGCTGTACGCATACTCTCCTAATGCTGACCAGGCTGACCAGGCAATGCTGACCAAGCAATGCTGACCAAGCAATGCTGACCTGGCAGGGATGTGTTGTTTGAACATATTTATTTGACGGGTATACGAAGATTATTATGCATCTGTTTTTTTGTTCATGGGATTATCCAACATGGGTTTAACTCTTTTCATGTAAGTAAAATCACCATTTTATTTTGGTGGATGATTCATGAACCTTTACCTCTCAGAAGGTTGCATAGGACAACTTCAGACTGGACGTAGAGCTCTCTCATTTATCTAGATTTGTGAGGTACAATATATATTACACATATATATATATGTAAACTTAAACCATCGCTTGCCTAACTGTTTAAATTTTGGTAAAGCTATAATTAAAAATAGAATGGGATATTACTTTGTTTTGTAATTAAAAATATTTTCAAAATTTGTGCGAACATTTTAATTAATCTCAACAGTTAAGGGTTAAAGCCTAATGCGCTGGTGCGGTCACCAGATGCAAAATATCAGTAAACTGTCTGCCTGCGTAAGTGGTCTAGTCACGATTTCCCAGGCTCATTTAGCCGGAATATCTATTTTAATGAGCATGCCAAACTGTTCTGGAGTCTGGATTTCCAGATGAGTGTCTGTCTTTGCATGTCTGATTGGTTTTACATATAGTTTTATTTCCCTGCACGCAGATGTCAACCAATCAACGATCCCTATTTAGAAATGCTGTAAAATGGTAGAATGAGGGTTGGTTGTATCACCAAAGACAACCGTCTGCTTTTCCACAAAGCAGCTTTTCCAGTCCCCAATCCCCTGCTACGCCTCTGTGACAGCGATTTCTTTAATCATGCTGTTTATTACAAGTTCTATTTTTTTCATTTTAAACTAGATATTGTCAGAAATGGCAATACCTTTTCGTTTGACAACATGTGAGGGCAATATAAAGGAAGATTTCGCTTAAGAACAAAATATTTTCATTCTGGTTAAAATGTCATGTATTAAGCGCTCAATTCGTTTTTAGCTCAGCTGGCTCTAAGTCATCTGAGCTATAGCGATCACTCTTTGTCCGTCCTCCGTCCGGTTAGACGTTTAACAGGGCACAAATCATAACTATTTGACCTGGAATCTTCTTTCTTGACATCCTGGGAGGGCCATAAAAAAGCTCCATGGAAACCTGAAATTAAGTCTCTGTTATCCATATCCTCCGAGCTATGGGGCTCAGAAGTACCTCCAAGAATAACTAAAAATTTGATACAAAAGCTCCAGTATCTGAACAACTATTGCATTGATCACCCTGATTCTTTGCATGCATTTTCATCATGGAGTGTTTCATCAGTTCTTGCGGACTGGTGGCACCACCTTGATTTAAAAAAAAAAATATAACACATTTTTTTTCTATATTTTTTAGACCTTCAGAAATGCAGTTGTCCGCTAACAGGGCAAAAATTGTAACCATTGGTCCTAGAATCTTCAAACTTGACATCCGGGATGGTCTGTGAAAAATATCCTTTGAGACTTGAAATTAGGTCTCTGTTGCCCATATTCTCTGAGCTATTGGGCTTATATATATATATAAGCACCCCCCCCCCCTCCAGCATAATTAAAACCAAATTTAAATAAAAAAAATTTATACCAAAGCAGGGCACAAATCATAAACATTGGACCTGGAATCTTCTAACCTAAAATTCAGGGAGGTCTATGAAAAGTTTCCTTGGAAACGTGAATTTAGGTCTCTGTTACCCATATTTTCTGAGCTATGGGGCTTATAAGCACCCCTCAGAATAATTGAAAATTTGATACCAAAGTAGGGCACAAATCATAACCTTTGGGCCCAGAATCTTCTAACTTGACATACTGAGAGTTCCTCAAAGTTCTCCCCAGAAATCTGAAATTGGGTCACAGTGACCTATATTCTCAGAGATTTGGGGTATGTTTGAGCACCCCAGAAATAATGCAAAAAACACACAAATTGCCAGATTCCTCATGAAAGGCTGGTGGGATTGTCATCAAATTTGTTGTGCTTATGGGTCTTGATGAACTTAAGCTTATATGCATGAACAATGATGCCACTTACATTATCTTAATTAGTTGTCTGTGCAAGGACATATTATCAACATGTCAGTCGGCTGAGCGTCATGACCCACAGGTCACTTGTTAAAGCAATGTTGTCAAAAATTACAGGTATTTTCTGTTTGGCTAGATGTATTGGCGATCTTTTTTGAAGATTCCTTTCCTTAAATGATCAGTTAAAATATTAGGTGATATACACTTATAAGTTATGTACGGCTCATGTTATATTTCTTGCTACCTTTTAGATGTTGTAAAACCCGATGACGTCATAGAAAATGAAGCAGAGTTAGGTTCTGAACATTTGGAAGACGACATGCCATCGGGAAACAGCAGATCCTCGTCAGATGACGCTAGTAGTACCGGTCGCAGCAGGCCCACACACACATTTCGGGAAACACGGACGTCATATGCACGAAGGCGGTCTGCTCAGGATCGCATACAGTCTATGCGTAGTCCGCGCTCCATTCCCCTCTCAACACAGACCAGAAATTATCCAAGTGAAAGCACGAGACACTCCGCTGGACACGTTAGGCGACGCCAACGTACCCTTGGTCGGAAATCCTCGAGTCCGACAAGAATTTTATCACCGTGGTACGATGACGACCCGAATACGCTTGATGTGTTCCAGAAACGAAGTCGAAGTGCGGCTGTAAGTATTGGATCACGTGATATGAACAACCGCCAGTCTTCTCTTCCGGTCATTCAGAGACTACATCCGGGTCAACGCGTATGGGCTGTTCGGATAAATCCAACATATGCTACGTACCAAAAACAGGATCGAGTGCTTTATGAACCAACACGAAGTTGGGCGAAAAAGCAGACTTGTGCTACGGGTTGGGACTCGTCAGGGCAGCATATACGCAACTCCCATCCTTGTACAAATTCTAGGAGTACCGGTAGTGCAACTTTTATGAATTCTAAAATACCTCACGAACTTCAAAGTAATCGGAGAATGTCGTCTGCACCTCACAGCGGTGTTCATTCCCGACGGCATAGAAGTGTAGCCACTCAGACAATAACTGATAGGTCTGTTATTAAGTTTGCTCGGTCAGTCACTGTGATATGAGGATGTGATACTCGTCGTTCCATATATCTGCCTGACTTGCATGTTATATTTGAACCCCTACCCCCTAGGAGGAAAAAGCCTCACTTTATTTTACATGCCATCTCGCATCTCTAAGGAACCAGAAGGGTGAACATGTAAGCGTTTCTTCGTGAAACGGAGCTTTCGAGTTATTCAAAAGCCCGATAAGCCATCGCTGTTATACCGTTAATAAACGATGTGTTCTGAAATCGTAAGCTCTGTTAACGGCAGATAATCAGGACACTGGTGTCACACTGATGATAAAGTAACCGCTAGTTACACCTTTATCCGGGTATTAATAAATTTAACTGAAAATGTTGGTGACAAAACTTCCAAAATATGTTTAAGGTCACACAATATAATGACTGAATATAATGTCTGATATTCATTGTATCCGCCAAAACGAAGTTTTGCGGATACTATGTTTTTGACCGGGTTCCGCCGCCGCCGCCGCCGCCGCCGCGTTCGTTTCCGGAGAACTCCTCTGAGACTACTGGACGGATTTTTCTGAAACTTACACCAATTATCGGGTCACATGTGAACGGGTGCCTAACGAATTGGCCTTGACCTCTGACCTTTCCTCTCTGCCCAGCGTCTGTTTGTGCGTCTGTTTCCACACATAAACCCACATATCTCGGGAACCGTTTGACCGATCAGGAACAAAAAAATTGTACAAATGTAGTCCTTGGATAGCTTTATACCATACACAAAAAATGGTGGCGCCACCTGCAACCATGTTTGCACAGTGTCCATCTGTTCATCTGCCTTGGGTTAAAATCACGCATATCTCTGCAGTGGTTTGACTAATTCACTTGAAATTCGGCATGCGTATACATCCTAGATAGCTTTCTTAATTTTATGACAGGTGGCGCCACCTACATTCACGTTCACGCTGCAGACATTCAAGCTCATACCTCAGGAACCGCTTGACCAATCAGGATTTTTATTTACACAAATGTAGCCCTTAGATAGTTTTATAACATACACAAAAATTGTAGCGCCACCTGCAGCCATTTTTCACAGCGTCCATCTGTTTGTCTGCCTTGGGTTAAAATCACTCATATCTCTGCAGTGGTTTGACCAAATTACCTGTAATTCGGCATGCGTATACATCCTGGATAGCTTTCTTGATTTTATGACAGGTGGCGCCAGCTTCATTCACGTTCACGCTGCAGACATTAATGCTTATATCTCCGGACTCGTTTGACCAATCAGGAAAAAAAATTACACAAATGTAGCACTTGGATAGCTTTATAACACACAAAAGTGGTGGCGCCACCTGCAGCCAATTTTGCACAAGGTCTATCAGTTTGTCTGCTGTGGGATAAAATCACTCTCGTTCAAATAACAGGTTGCGCCACCTACAATCATGTTTACGTGGCAGATATCCATTCTAATATGTAACACATGTAACTCTATTTCCCCTTGCCACTGAATCCATGCCTCACTTCACCCGTCCTACTCTGATTTTGGCGGATACACGTAGTCGCTTGTCGACTACCCGTATTCTAGTTTCTTATTGATCTCATAGGTAAATGTTTTAGACGTATTTTATACGAGCGGAATTAATTCATTGTCTGTTTGATAAGAAATGTAACTGTTATGTTTATGTCTAATAAAGAAAAAAAGTGTTTAAATTACCGTCTTAGGTTTTCTATATTGTATTTTAGTCAAGGTTGTGTACAGCTTTAATGGTGCGTTTCTTGCTGAGTTTATTCAATAGGGGAACGGTAAAACTAATAGGATTCGTTTCTTGCATTGAGGTATTGGACAAAATGTAAACATGTACAGCGGAGTTTATATCTTGTTTTTTTTACTCGGTTTCTTCTTCACAAATTCCATGGGTGTGCTCATTCGAGAATGTAATAAGCATTATCAATATCCATATTTGTCTGCTACTTGAGTGCTTCTTTTGAAGAAACACGCCGTTATAACAAGGCCGTTCTAGGAGTTCAGTATAACTGCAGACCATTACAAAAGGCCTGGATTTTCAGAAGGGGGTACTCACCTGGAAGAACAATCGTGTTCCTTTGATGTGGGAGTGGTCCATAATAAAGCCAAGTGTACGATGGAATGCTTCAGTACAATCGAACCACCATTTATACTCGAATCCTTTATCTATTTTTTTATTTAATTTTCCATATTATGCTTATGCAGATGTTGTAAGAAATAACATTCGGTGCCGAACAGTCTGGTTGCCTCGAAAAATGCCTCACAGCTCTCACCTGGTTCTTCAGCCTAATGAAACGTCGTTGAAAAAATGTTAACCAGAAGCAAGTAACGAGGAAAGAGTAAAGAGGATAGATCTGGCCAGTGCCATGTTATATATGTTAGCAATTAATCTGAATGATCATGTAGGTTTCTTGCTTAAGTGTTTCATGATTTATAATGAGAGAACATATTTATTTGAGGTTTAATCCCAAATCGCCTGTGAGTTTTCATCCATTATTTTAAAATAGATGCTTAAACTTATTTGTGATGCTTATAGGAGTTCTCTAGCCTAGTACGGCAGTTTCATTGTTTTATCTGTGGAAGTAAACTCCCTTAACTTAAAAACCAATGAAAGCTTATATGCCTAAAAATTGCTTCTAAAACCACGTGTGAGTATATATGCACTGGCAGAAGTGTCCAAAAAATTAATGACGGCATTTTGTTGGGAATCACTTAATATACGATGTTAAAACGGTTTTAAGCTTTTGGTGTTGTATATTTTATCCTTTGGCTCTGGGCTCTTGTTCAAGTGTCTGTATAGACGGGATATTCCAGATTCTGTCAAGAACATAAAGGTTCCCGCCTTTATCAGTCATGCAGTCCATCACCTGCCAATCGACCAAGTTAAACAGCTTTGGGAATGCAGGTGCCCTATACTAATTAACCTGTCTATCCGTTTTTCCGCCCATTAGTATTTAACCTCCTGAGGTAACATTAGCAAAACTGAAGCAAGGTATTTGGAAGATGATTTGTTTTCTGATAATTCTTTTTGTAGCCAGAGAAGCGACTGACCATAAATCCATTGCTTTGAAGTGGATATCTATCGCATCAAGGTCGGGTCGAAACGGATGTTAAATTTATATTATATTTAAGGAGAATTATTTATTTATTTCGTTTAAATGGACATGAAACTCTCAATAGCAGTGACCGTACCTGTGTTGCGTGAATATTTAAGCTGTCGTCGAGGCAGCACATGATCTTGCATCTAGAAGTGACATTCGAGTCAAGAATATTGTCTTTAAGAGTTCTTCCGAAAGTAAGATATTTACTGTTCATGTTTCATAAAAAAAACTTTTAAGAGCAATAATTAAGAGTGTCTCATACACGACCAATTTATAAAGAGCAATAATAAAAATGGCAAAATGATTTGAAAACGATAGAATCCATGCTTCAGTTGAGCTTTGCTTCATCTGAAATGAGCAGACACCACTGAAATGATTGATTCAATACTATGATTTATTCACTAACATTCATGAATATTTTTTTTAAGTGAATCTTTATGTTTCCCTAAATGCTAGCTAAAGAATTTTCAAATTTAAATTTCAGTGATCGTCTGTGAGTTGTGAGGTGATTTCCCATAAGAGTGTCTTATGTCTTAACGTTTAATATAGGAATGACTCCTACTAAGGTACAAGGGTACTGATATGACCCCGACATGACATTTATCCCGATGCCTCCCCCCCCCCCCCCCCGTTTAGATATTTTTAAACAATAATTTCGCGATCTTGTTGCACTTTCCGATTTTCTCTATATTTTTTCCTGTGTATCACTCTGGATGTTGTTCCTGCTGTCACAGGATAAATGGCGGTCACGTGTGAGCGCCCTAGCTGTTAATATTCAGGAACCCTTCTTTAAGAAATATCTTTCAATCTTTTATAATAATTTTCCACCTAAAAATTGTCTTCTTCTTGGTGGACTCTTGAACTTTGTTAACAAAAATGACAACTCCCAAACGTGTTAAGTAATTTTAGACTGTGGTCTTGTTCAACATGTGACAAATGTACTTCATGATCCACTAAATAACATGCCCGAAGCCTCTCAGTCAAATGTTCTGGTGGTGTTACTCAACAACATCCTTGGACGCCCCAGGATTAGTCGTTGTGGTTATTTGTTTAATGGAAAATTACTGCGTTCGATTTTCGAAGCAGAATTCCAATTATGAAGACAACCATGCACAAATTGACTTTTCTTGTCCAGGCAACACGACAAGATTTTATTTTATTCCTCACGGATACAGTTTAATCAATCAGACCACTCGTTCTAAATCATAAACAACAATCCTTTGATTTTCCCTGAAAGTGAATCCGATCAATTTGTTCTATGACAAGTTAGAAATAAGTCATGTTGCATCAGACAACAGGGGCGGATCCAGGATTTCGGAAAAGGGGATGTGTCCAACCCAAGAGGACTAATGACAAAGCTTTAAAAAGTTCTGCAGGTCCGAAAAAAAAGGGGGGAGGTCCAGTCGCAGAAATCGGTCAGAAACCCTTAAAGAAAGATTGCGGTGGCTGAAAAAAAGGCTCCGGACCACGTGGACCCCTCCCCGGGATCCGCTTCTGGACAAGGTCGCCCCAATGTCATCGGTATCCAATTTGAACCTTTACCCTGAGAACAGTTTCTTCGTATTTCGTACTTCTTGTTTCTTTTAGTTGCCTACAGGAGGGTAGGCATTCATCCCCATTCGTTCATGGGTCTGTGTGTGTGTTTTTAGTGTGTTTGTGTGTGTTTACTAATAGTTATAATTATAATAATAATTAATTTTATAAAGCGTAAAATCCAAGTTAGGTATGCTCTAAAACTCTGATACATACAGGAAAGATGATACAACGATAACTAGGTATAAGCAAGAAATTTACGTTTTAAGTTTAAAAACTTCTTGGTATAAGCATTAAAAGTACATCAGACCATTCAATAGAGTCTGAATTATAAACTAAAATGGTCATAAATGACAGGGATCATATAGTATCAATGACTAGATTAATAGAACTCAGTAAATAGGTGATATTATTTTAAATTCTGATACGTTAGAACACATTCTCAATATGTCGGATAGACTGTTCTAGGGCCAGCAAAACTGAATGACCTATTTTGTATCAATGAAGATTTTGTAATCCTCTGACTGAAACACGCGGTGGCTGAGAAGGTTTTGGAGATATATTGGAGCAATGTTGTTCGTGGCTTTAAACACAAGAACAAGTACATTCCGGTTTGAGGAACGGTATCAAAGAATATCCACTATTGTACAGTCACTTATGTACAAATGAAGCTGACATATGGTGGGCCAAATAAGAGAATGCAAAAACGGTTTTATGAACATCCGACCATAGGGAATCCCACTCATTCTTCGTGTACAACCATAAAATGCTGGGTTTCAATAAAACTGCAACTCATGTATGAATGTTGTTACGGGGTGCACATAAAAGCGGACCGAACTGTCTCGCTAGTGAAGCTTGCTTTGCTAGCGAAGCGGTTGGTACGCCAGACTTATACGCCACCGACCTGGGTTCGACTCCCGGATCGGCCCAGGATTTTCCCCTCATTTATTTGTCTTCGTAACAAAATGGGGGCTTGTCCGACGTGACGGTAAAACTTTGTGGCCCAGGGAATAAGCTCACCAAAGTGTGACTCCTGGGATAATTAGTCTTGTTCTGATAGCAGAACGCTCTTAAGAGGGGGTGTGTTACGGGGTGACATAAAAGCGGACCGAACTGCTAGCGAAGCGGTTGGTTCGCCGGACTTATACGCCGCTGACCTGGGTTCCACTCCCGGCCCAACAATTTGCCTTCGTAACAAATGGGGGCTCGTCTAACGTGACGGTTAACTTTGTGGCCCAGGGAATAAGCTCACCAAAGTGTGATTCTTGGGATAATTAGTCTTGTTCTGATAGAGAACGCTCTTAACCTTCATCAGTACACCTGGGGTCCATTTGGACCCAGGGGTGTATTTCTTGCGATATTTTTTAATTGATCAGTTGTTGTCTTTTCTCTTTTTAGGTAGTTGTCAGGTATATTGATGTCGTCATTACGATTAAAGATAGTGTGGTTGCATTGAACCATATGATATCTGTATATAAAATATTCTCTTTGGGTCAATGTGGACCCCAGTGGCAAAGAATGCTTTACGGAATATGATTGTGTCATTTTTTTCTCTTAAAAAATACTACGAATCTGACATAGTTATTCATTTAGTGATGTAATATTTTGCATTTATTTCATATTTCTATTCAAACAGAGTTAGAAATCAGTCAAGCTACATCATATTCCAGGCGCTTGGTATAATTTTTGAGCGCTACTCTGACCCTTCAGATGGTGAATTATCTGATGTCGGCGAAGATGATGGCGATGATCATATTAAAGTTCCGTCTAAAGATATTTCTGATTGTCCTGGAGTCACATCTTAAGATACTTCTGATTTTCCTGCAGTCATTGTGTGAGACCTTTATGATGGCCTTCTACATCAACGTTTGCAAAATATCCAGGAAATCCAGAAATCTGTGAAATCAGCATTCATAGACCTTAGCATGCTTGATGTTCACCAACACGCTGCCTAGGGAACTCCAACAACCAAAAAACGTTTCTACCTCTGTCCCAGATCAGACAGGCATACAGAAAATTTGCCAGTGCTGCACAATCTGTGACAATCATTCCTACACAGATCACTCTATCCTCAGCATAATATGCGATGAGCGTCGGTGAAGCTACAGATATATTGGACTTGAAGCGTTTCATTTTTCATTTCCTTTGAGACTTTTGATGAGTGTCTTAATACCAGAGATAAATAAGAATTGAAGCAGATCATTCCTATTTTAATTTCAGTTTGTCAATTGAAGTTATGACTTAAATTGTTTAGAAATCAGTTTCTTTGAAATTGCTGTGTTTGGGGTCTAATTGGACCCCAATACCAATTTTTGTAATTCCAAGTCAAAATCTCTTAACTTTTATCATGGATATATTGTGTTTTATTTTATATGGCGGCACTTAAAATTTCAATAATAAGTAGTACTGATATGTTAGCCTGAACAAACTGCGAAAAAGCACAGCCAAAGAAGAAAATCGTATCTAAGTCTTTTAAAATATGTTATTTATACCTTTATTTAAAGTATTTTCTCCCATATATTGTATTTTCTGTTCTAAATATCTCCAAAAAGCCTATATTAACTATATTAACCATGAATAATCACACAACAATGATATTTATTTAATGTACATAAAATATATACCAATAACTAGTGGGGTTCAGATGGACCCAAGGTATACGGATTGATAAGTTTTCCGACGTGTACTAATGAAGGGTAAGAGGGAGTGTGTTACGGGGTGCACATAAAAGCGGACCGAACTGTCTCGCTAGTGAAGCTTGCTTTGCTAGCGAAGCGTACGTTGGTACGCCGGACTTGTACGCCAAGAACTGGGTTCGACTCCCTGATCGGCCCTCATTTATTTGTCTTCGTAACAACGTATATCCCTATGTAATCCTAACTGCAGCCTCATGTGTGACCGTATATCCCTCTGTAATCCTAACTGCAGCCTCAAGTGTGAACGTATATCCCTCTGTAATCCTAACTGCAGCCTCATGTGTGAACGTATATCCCCCTGTAATCCTAACTGCAGCCTCATGTGTGAACGTATATCCCTCTGTAATCCAACTGCAGCCTCATGTGTGACCGTATATCCCTCTGTAATCCTAACTGCAGCCTCATGTGTGAACGTATATCCCTCTGTAATCCTAACTGCAGCCTCATGTGTGAACGTATATCCCTCTGTAATCCTGACTGCAGCCTCATGTGTGAACGTATATCCCTCTGTAATCCTAACTTCGCCATGATTCATTGACCTACTTCTGACTGTCAGTCTTTTCGGTCAATGAGTCTCCTCTTGAAGTCTCTCTCGCTGGTCATTTATTATGTAGTTTTCATGTTGTATCTACCGTTGGATTACAATCAGAACGGTCTCCTTCTAAGCAACTGCACAAAGTGTAAGAAACAAAAAATACGTTTCAGTTATTTTCAAAAGGAATTGAAATTCAATACACTTCACGCTTTCTTTATCCATACTTAATACTTTATATTATTGTCTTGACTGTTTTATGTTAATCACATCTCAGTCATCATAATTTTATACAGGTTAGTTCCACTCTGTGATGACATCAATGTGTCATTCCTGTGAGAAATATTAAAAATGTGTCGGGTGAAATGTTCAGGACTTCATGCTTTGAATACATTTTAAGAACTCTATTTTTAGCATTTTTTTTAGAAATGAGCCTTTATAAAAATGAAAATTTAAATCAAATGAATTATTAATAACAAAAAGTTTTGGAACTGGCAGAGGATTTTATATGACACTTTAAGTCTAGATGATTCGACATAATATTAACTTTGGAAATATCAGGAGTCTCAGGTTGATCATAATTCCATAGTGACTGATGGTTGTGACACACAAAGTGATTGGGTACTTTCAATAAAAATCTGTTCATGCACCGCCATGAAGATGATCGGTAGGGAGAATGAGGAAATAAAAAATTCCAACATTATAAAACAAAATAAACAAAACTTTAAATAAAGTGTTTTGAAAACGTTTGTTCCTCAACTCAACTCAAAAGAAGTATACGCTCATCGAGCAGCTACAGGTTGCTGCGATCAAGACCCCAGCCCTGTGCGCTCCTCAAGCATGTTCTCAGAGCCAACAGTCGCAGTGCCACGCCAAGCCAAGAATGGAGCCGTAGAGGGCGCCACTGTCCATCTCGAACCGTTGTCCTTTTTTTTAGAAAGCTACAGCACCCACAGCCACAAAGCCAGAAGCAACCTACATTCCCTCCACCGATCCCAGCAGCGGAGACCCAGCAATGCCATTCGAGAGCCGAACTCGATCCTGTGAACGACACTGCTTCGAGACTCATAGCCCTTGTACTTGCGGTTTCGGCCATTTGGACCGTTCCTTCCTAGTAGGTTTGATTTAATCTCCTAGGGCTATCCGCAGAAATACTTGATATACAGTAGATAGAAACTAAACGTAGATTGAACCTATACGACAAACACGGCACCATTTGGTTCAATTTACACCCTCGTCCATGGCGCGATTCTTATTTATAATACAAACGGAGAAGTAATTACGGTTTTTATTTTACGTATGAGCCTCTCTTATAACCCTTTCACAAATATAGTTCTTCTAAATAAGGATAGAAAAGTTAAGATCGATATTTCTTTGGCTTACTTTGCTCGCAACAGTTTGAAAGTTTGCTTATAGACATATTACACTTCATTTTCTTTTGATAATCTACTCAACCCTGATATATTTATATATATATATATATATATATATATATATATATATATATATACCTACATACATGTATGTAGTAGCTATTTTGCCAGTACAGGTACTCCACTGGGTAGAGCATGTTGTATTGTGAAGCATACAAAACAACAAGAGATAAATAAGTGTAAAATCACTTTTATTGCATTTGAGAACGTAAATGTCATACATTCAGTAAGATGATTTCAGTTAATTTAATTCTCTCAATGAACACACGTTTGAAGCTCTCTTCTATACAGGACCTATACTGACAAAACTTTTTGAATCACCATAATTTACGTGGTCTCCTCAGGTTATCATCAAAGTCCTCTATAAAGAATAAAGATTATCTCCTTCATTGGACTTGCTTGCATGCAGTAACACATTAAAGGAAGTGCTGATTCTGATAGCTCAATGAGTTTTGCAGTGTTCAATCTCATATTAAAAAAAGGTACCGAGCGTGATGCAGGTTATATACTTCAAACTCCCTTCCGTCCTGTATAAACTTAGAAGTTTCGCTGAAACATTCTGTCATGATTTTCACAACTCATGGAGTTCCGTGTATACTGTAAAGTTGTGACGCACACATGTGGCTGTTTTGCCACCGACTTCAGTGCAGTGACTGCTCTGAAGTTGTGACCACCATGACACAAACTAACCCATAAACAATGAACCTAATAACACTTTTGATGTGACCACTGTGACACAAACTAACCCATGATCAATGAACCTAATTAACTCTTTTGATGTGACCACTGTGACACACTCTAACCCATAAACAATGAACCTAATAACCCTTTTGATGTGACCACTGTGACACAAACTAACCTATAATCAATGATCCTAATTAACTCTTTTGATGTGACTACTGTAATACAAACTAACCTATAATCAATGAACCTAATTAACTCTTTTGATGTGACCACTGTGACACAAACTAACCTATAAACAAAGAACCTAATTAACCCTATTGATGTGACCACTGTGACACAAACTAACCTATAAACAATGAAGCTGATTAACTCTTTTGATGTGACCACTGTGACACAAACTTACCTATAAACAATGAACCTTTTGTGACCACTGTGACACAAACTAACCTCTTAACAATGAACCTGATTAACTCTTTTAATGTGACCACTGTGACACAAACTAACCTATAAACAATGAACCTGATTAACTCTTTTAATGTGACCACTGTGACACAAACTAACCTATAAACAAAGAACCTAATTAACTCTGTTGATGTGACCACCATGACACAAACTAACCTATAAACAATGAACCTGATTAACTCTTTTAATGTGACCACTGTGACACAAACTAACCTAAAAACAATGAAGCTGATTAACTCTTTTGATGTGACCACTGTGACACAAACTAACCTATAAACAATGAAGCTGATTAACTCTTTTGATGTGACCACTGTGACACAAACTAACCTATAAACAATGAACCTTATTAACTCTTCTGATGTGACCACTGTAACTGTACTGGAGCGCATGCGCGGCGGGGAGGACGTGCCTCAAAGACTTCTCGCCCAATTGCCTCTAAAACCTTAGTAAATTAAGCTGGAATGTCTCATAATTAACTCAGGATGTGCAGAATGTGTCAGAGGACACCCATGGTAAAAACTGTTAAGAAACTGTGAGTAAAACTATGAATTTCTAGTATATTTTTATATTATAAAGACCAGAGAAATCACTGGGAACCTGAAATCAGTCAACTGTGTAGGCATGCACTATATTGTAGTCATTGTGCGGAGGTTAGGTAACTTTCTCTTCCGGTTTAGTTAGAGACCTGGGCACATGGCGGGACCTCGTCTGTTGGCTGTGAATAAACCTTGTGAAGGACAAACAGAGTTTGGGGTGTGAACTTGTATATATGTGGTGAGAAGGAAAACAACCCTTATAAATGGCGCCCAACGTGGGGCTCTTCTGGTTGAGGTAGGACTGTTTCAAATAGCTTTTCCCTGACGTGCTGGTTCTTCGTCCAGCGCCCGCCATCTTGTGCATGTTGCCGTCCCGGCTTCGAGTGGTGTAACGCTTTACACTACTGGACTCGCTACTCTTGCGAGGGATTCTGCGTCTGTATATTACTAACTGTGCTGTTAGTGGACATTATATTATATATATTTTGTGCTCGCCACTCCCAAGCGAGGGATATATGGACTTTGATATCAGTATTATTTGTCAGTTCCCGGCTGACGTACGGACAGTGTTACGTGAGTTACTTTCTCTGGTGTTATCAAAACAGCGGATTCATTCATGATTCGTGGTTCAGAGAAAAGACTGTACATATTTCCTATTATTATTCTTATTATTTATAATTGTTCTTCACATTGTCACATCATGGGGAAACAGGAGAAAGTGACATACTTGAGACGATACACTAATGATTATCTAGTGCGCTTGTGTGATTTCAATCATATTGATACGTCTGAACTTACCAACAAAGAGATGCGGGTTGAGGCTTTATCGGACTTGCCTAAAATTGAGGAGCCTGAGACAGGGGTAAAGGGCAGCCCTTCCCCTAGTGATTCAATGTTTAAAGAACTGCTTAAACATTTCTCTGACACTCGCCGTGAGGATAATGCCACACTGTTGAACACAATGGAAAAATTGGTGTCAAAATCTAAAGTGACTGTATCCAAAATTCCTGAGATGACTAAACTATGTGAATTTGATGATATCCATTATTGGTTTAAAACATTTGTTAATCTGGCTACCAGACATGAAATACCAGATACTGAGTGGGCATTTCTTTTGGAGCCGTATTTAACCGGATTGGCTCAACAAGCATACTATTCTTTAAGCCCTGATGAAAAACTTGATTTTAACATTGTAAGAGATGCCATACTATCTAGATATCACCTGACTCCTACAGCCTACAGAGTTAAGTTTAGAAAAGAGACTAAGAAAGCTTCTGAAAGTTTTCTTGATTTCGCCTCCAGGTTGGTAGGAGTATTTCGTCCGTTGGCTCAGACCCTCCAGTGCAGTTAGGGAGGAGCCTGAGGTGGCTAGAATCTTTGATAGTATCATTTCAGATCAGCCTATGTCCACCGTGAGAGATGAGACATTGCGCCTAAAGCTGATGGAAAAGGAGGATTTGTTGTTACGAGATTTAGCTCGGTTTGCTGATGACTTTATCCTACAGAGACGTATAATACGTGAGGAAAGTGATAAACGCCGTCAAAATAATGGGAGTAGTGACAAACCTGTGTAAAACTCACACAATGCCAACAGGGCTAAAATCTCCTGTTACAAAGGATCACAAAGAGAAACCAAAAGACAATGCGCGGTAAAGTCAGAGATACAGTGAGGCTTGCTTTAAATGTGGTGAATTAGGCCATAAACAGCGGGACTGTCCATCTGTTACTTCTAGTAAGGTTGCCAGTACCGAAATTTCTGACAAAAAGTCTGATGAGGCTAAACCCTGTAGTATCATATCTACCAGTGAACTCCATTTAAATCCTGAGGCTGATGAGTGGATTCCTTCCTTAAAGTATAAACAGAATGATAACCATGTCTCCAGAGATGCTAAACGATGGACCTTCAGTAAGTGTTTTTGTGAATGGCCTGGACAGTTATGGTTTAGCTGACTCTGGGGCTGCTGTGACTATTCTTTCTGAACAATTGTGTGACAAGCTTAATCTTATACCCCAGAAGGACCAGAGCCGCCCTCTGAAGTGGTTTGATGGTACTAAGGTTGAGCCCTCAGGATATGTAATGGCAGACATATCTTGTGGGGGACTAATACTCTGTGTAGAGTGTGTAGTTGTGAAACAGTTGGCTACTCCAGTATTATTGGGGCGTGATTTTATGTACAGGGCTGGACTTACTATAGACTTTGCCTCGCAGAGTTATTGGATTTCTACTAAGAAACCTGTGATCAAATGGCCTTTATTAGGTATGAGAAAACCTGTGGTGGATAATAACTCTGAGTTTGAACCTGAAATGGTAATTAAGGATGATAAAAAGAAAATGGCTATGATTCAGCTTACACAGGATTATCCGGAAGTCCTAACTGATGATTTGGGCTGGACTGATATCATTGAACATGAAATCGTGTTACTTGAGGGAACTGAACCTATTAAACAAATCACATACCGTTTATCTCCTGCTAAGCAGAAAGCAGCAGAGGAGCAGCTTCCTCAAATGCTAGCTAATGGGATAATTGAGGAATCTAAATCTCCCTGGAGGAGTCCAGTAGTTATGACTCCTAAACCCAATGGAACTTGGCGCATGTGTATAGACTTCAGAAAACTAAATGCCCAAACAAAGACTGATGCTTATTCTTTACAGAGAACCGATCATATACTCTCATCACTTTATGGTTCTCAACTTTTTTCTACCATAGACCTTCGCTCAGGTTACTGGCAAGTTTCTCTTCGGAAAGAGGACCGTGAACTCACAGCGTTTTCGATTGGTCAGAACTTATACCAGTTTAAAGTTCTCCCGTTTGGCGTCTAAAATGGACCAGCAACCTTCCAACGCCTTATGGAAAAGGTTTTAAAAGCGAAAAACTGTCTCGGTCGGTTTTGTTATGTACACATAGATGACATAATCGTTTTTTCTGCCTCTTGGGATGATCACATGAATCATAGAATCATACTGGACAGTCTTAAAGAGGCTGGACTTACAATCAGCATCAGTAAAAGCCACTTTTTTCTGACGCAGACAACCTTTTTGGGCCATAGAGTTTCACATATGGGGATTTCCACTACCTCTGATAAAGTAGACGCCATAAGGAACTATCCGGCCCCGAGAAATAAGAAAGAACTTGAACGTTTCTTAGGAATGTGCGGGTGGTACGCAAAATTTATTCCGGACTATTCCACTTCCGCAGAACCTCTTAATCGTCTCCGTAGAAAAGAGGTCGAATATCATTGGACTGATAACTGTTCTGCAGCTTTTCAAACATTAAAAGAGCAATTGTGTTCTGCTCCTTGTTTAGCTCATCCGGATCCTGATGAGGATTTCGAATTACATACGGATGCAAGTGCCGTAGGTCTAGGATCCTGTTTAAACCAAAGACAATCTGGCAACCTACGTACAATAGGCTTCAGTAGTCGAACGCTTTCTGCAGCTGAGAGAAAATACAGTACAACACAACGGGAAATTTTGGCGGTTGTGTGGAGCCTAGAAAAGTGGCGACCATTGATAGAAGGGCGTCATACAATTGTGGTAACAGATCATCAAGCGCTTACTTGGATATTCACTACTAAACATGACTTGCTTCCTCGTCTGTATAGATGGGTTCTTCGTGTACAAGATTTCGATTTTGAAATTACATATCGTCCAGGAAGACTCCATGTCGTCCCAGATATGTTGTCTAGAGACAGCCGGTTCGAACCTGTTATGGAAATTGGTGTAATCGAAAGGGGAATTGTCACAGACTTTGGTAATAAGTGTGAGGCACTGGACTGTGTACAACCAACTGATAGCCTGTTGGACTGGATCCAATGTGATAAATGTGACAGGTGGTATCATGATGTTTGTGTTGGTGTTTTGCCTGAAGAAGCAGGTAAAATTGACTTTGTAGGTAGCCTATGTACTCAGGACATGAATCAAACTGTACTAAAATCAAGGGTACCTGATGTGATGTATCAAAGCATTGGATCCTTACCGGATCTGGACACTATAGCAAGTTTACACCGGAGGATCCTCAGTTAGGACCTCTCTTTAAATTCCTTCAGTCTCCTGAAAGCCATCCGGATAATTCTCATGTGATGAGAAAATTAGCTGAGAATTGTGAGATAGACACTGTATTGCATCAAAAAACATTAACTGGTCGGAGACTTCTGATACCTCAAGTTTTGAAATTGACTGTGCTTAAAGAGTTACATAATTCTCCTACAGCTGGCCACTTCGGCCGACGCAAGACTTTGAACCGTATAGTACATCATTTTTACTGGAAGGGCATCGGTAAAGATGTCAGAGATTATGTTCGTCGTTGTCGGATATGTCAGGAAATTAAGCCAGTGTATCGTAAACCACCTGGATTTATGGAAGTGATAAAATCTTCGCAACCATGGGAATTACTAGCAGCAGATTTGGTTGGTCCGTTGCCATCCACGCGTGCTCGCCATAAATACATTCTGGTGACCAGAGACCATTTTACTAAGTGGGTGGAGCTTTTCCCTTTAACTAGAGCTACTGGGAAGATCATAAGCTTGTGTTTGGTGCGAGAAGTATTTACGCGTTATGGTCCACCTAAGAAACTTCTGACTGATAACGGTTCGCAATTCACCTCCAAGTTTTTACAAGCTGTATGTAATAAGTGGGGCGTTGATCTTATACATAGTACTCCCTACCACCCTCAGTGTAACTGGGTGGAGAGGGTCAGTCGTGATATAAAGGCTATGTTAGCCAGTTATGTACGTGAGGACGGTGATGATCATCAAAACTGGGATATCCAGCTTGCAGAATTCAGATTTGCCCTAAATTCCATAGAAAACCAGTCTACTGGATGGAGTCCAGCTCCGCTGAACTTGTCACGTGAACTAGAATCACCGATCGCTAATAAATTGTTTACCTCTCCTGCTGATGGACCATCAGATCATAACAGCTATATGATATCCAAACTCGCTAAAGACAAAGTCCGTGCTGATCAGGCCAGTGCTAGGATGGTTGATCAGGCTGCTGCCAGAAAGATTCACTACGATAGGGGAAGGAGAGATGCTACTATTGTGCCTGGTGATAGAGTGTTATTGAAAACCCACCCGGTTTCTGATGCGGATAAACAGTAATCAGCAAAGTTGTCTCCCCGGTGGGAGGGACCATATACTGTTGAAAAACAACTAGGTAACGTTGATGTTCATATCCGTACGAAGAAAGGTTTAGAACCCAAACATGTGGACCAGCTGAAGCTTTATTATGAATAATATTCCAAATTAGTGGTACCCTGTGTGATAGGGCCAGAATAATGCCCTTGGAACCACTGTGTTTAGGGTAGTCTACCCCTATTCACACTATTTGAGTAAGGCACATCCTGATATGATGGTGGAACTGTGAGTGTAGTGATGAATTGTGCATAATATAGGACTGAACTGTCTATGTACCTTAACTGTTTAATAATATTCATGCATACACCATACATGATACATTACAGTATATTATATGTCAGAGATGGTTACACATCTCTGATATTTAATAATGTTCATGTATACACCTGATTTTTATTGGACATGATAACATGCTTACACCTGATCTGGTTGAATTGCATCCATATATGAGACTGAATAATGTAATAATGTAATTGACCTTTATTAGTGAGTACCTTAGTATAGGCACTCATGGGATAAAGGGATGGTGAACCAAAGACTGAGAGACGCGGTAAACATAATGCCTTAGAGTACAATCATAGGTGATATTATTGAGAGTTGGTGACCTATGTTGGTCTGTTGTTATGGTGAAAACAAGGAACTGTGTTTTATTTCATATGAACTCTGTGAATCTCTCACCTAACTATTTTCTATATTAACTATATTATGAATCAAGGAAAATACAGTAGAGATATATATGATAATTATCATTAAAGTAAAGTAACATCACTCCTGACTATAATACAACCATGTACTTGCTTCAGGGGGAGGTGATGTAGTGATCTCTGTTTGGAGAGTGTAAGGCATGCACTATATTCTAGTCATTGTGCGGAGGTTAGGTAACTTTCTCTTCCGGTTTAGTTAGAGACCTGGGCACATGGCGGGACCTCGTCTGTTGGCTGTGAATAAACCTTGTGAAGGACAAACAGAGTTTGGGGTGTGAACTTGTATATATGTGGAGAGAAGGAAAACAACCCTTATAACTGTGACGGCTAACACATTGAGTTAACGGAAAGACTATTGTAATAGGTATTGGGGCAGTGAATAGAAAGCATGGATTGGCCTCGGGTAACAAAGGCGTCTACCAGAACAAGTGCACTCATAGGCGAGTCCCTTGAAATACTGAACTCCTGCTCACCATTTGACTTTTCTGCAAACACTTCAATTTGTGAAAACTTAGATGAAATTCTAAGTATTTGTGAACAATTAGCGAGAGAAGATTATGTTGAAACCATTCTAGAAGCAGTAAGATCACAAGAAATTGATATCAGCTGTATCGGGACCTATCTGTTTGAAATCGCATCGACTGTTGCCAGTTTCCCAGGGGGAGTTCTTATAAAGAGACAAAAGGCTAAAGGGTTAGAAGATTTTGAAAATAAACTAGCAAATGACTGTTGCGTATTACAAGCCTTTATTAACGGGGGTAACCCTTCAGAAATTACAGAGGTTCTTAGTGGGTATCACCAAAACAAAGCTCGTCGGACAGTTGTCACTGCACCACATCGACTTGATTCAGAACAAGGTTTATATAAAACAGCGGAAATAATGAAAGGTCTTGATTTAAACACAAAGCAGAATTTGGATGAACTTGACAGTAAGTGTCACAATTTGCAAAAAACATGTGACACAAGAAATGATTGTATATCCAAACAAATTATGGAATTCAGGTCAGAGATCAGAAGTTTAAAAGAATGTTTGACAAAACAGTGTAACAGACTAGAATTAGACATGATAGCGCTACGCACAACAGTAGAGGATCAAAAGAATGAAATATCAAAAATTGCAGAAGACTTAAACAGTATAAAAACCTTTTGCCCCGATCAATAGACCACAAATGACCCAAATGAACAACACAAATTAATGAATGCAGAAATTAAGATACTCAAGACAAAATCACGCGATGTAGAGAGGAATGTTGATCTTCTTAAGGAAAAAACAAACTCTCTGTCACAATCTGTAACTAGACTTAGAAAAGAAATGAACGACACCGTGACAAGAGAAACTACGTTCAACGATGCAACGTTTTCCCTCGCTGTACGTAACGGCGCCTCACGGGATAAACCTGGAATAAGGACCCCTGCCGAGACCTATAATGCTCAGCGTCAGTGTGATGGTATGGAAACCAACAATACAGGCGGACAACTTGAAAAAGATATTGAGGTCATGCATATGCAGACTTGCCAAGGGTTTCCCCCTTTTTCAGACGGTGGGCCCACTGATGGGAACGGATTGACGGCAAGCCATGATCGACGATTCCATAGACGTGATGATTCAGCATGTGTTGACTTTTATGTGGGCAATGTGCCTTACAATGTTGACATTAATACATTTTTCAGGTTCTTGAGATCTAGAGGTATCTTTATAGCAAACATTCGTCAACTGCCTAATAAAAAACGTGGTTATACTTCGTATTATCTTAAAGTTCACAGTATCAGTAGAAACGTGGTACAAGATCCAAAATTCTGGCCACGGGATAGCTATGCCAGGCGATGGCATCAGAAACAGAAAGACTAGAGAATGTAAGTAGTACTCAACACTGTAATCATTATATATTGTATTAATATATAACAAGTTTAAAAACAATTTGATATTTATATGCTTGAAGACCTTAAAAATGTTACAATAGCGTGTTACAACATACGTGGAGCCATGTACGGCTCAACGTATTTGTGTAGAATTCTTGATGAAAAAGCAATAGATATCTGTGTAGTTAGTGAACACTGGCTGCGTCCGGATAATCTAGATTTTTTGTCAACACTTCACACAAATTATCATGTATATGGAGTATGTGACTCATCCTTAACAGATTGTTGTAATACGTACAGAGGTAAGGGAGGTGTCGCAATACTGTACAAGAAATCTTTAGCTATTAATATATGTCCTGTAAAAGAACTAACAGATGATAGAATAATAGGAATTTGCTTGGATTGTAATGGCCTTGAGAATACTTATATTTTTGGAGTGTACATGACCAGTTCAAACTACAGTATATCTCAGTATAAATCAAATATAGAAACATTATATGATCTGTATAATAAGTATGCTGTTCATGGAGAGGTTATATTTTTAGGTGATTTCAATAGTGAAGTTACGATGCCAAGTTTTCCAGGGAAGCCATCTAGTAAAAGTTTAGCATTTAATAATTTTTTAATAGATAATGATCTCATATCTTTAACTGCACATGGTATGTGTAAGGGACCAAGATATACGTTTTATCCATATGATAGTGGTACCCTTAGGACGTTAATTGACCATATTGTATTGTCGAAAGATAGAATACATGATGTTACGTACTGTGAGATATTAGATGATGATTATCGTAACGGGTCGGATCATCTTCTGGTCGTAGCGTCTATAAGTAAGTCAGTATGTTACAGTAAACCTCCCATAGAGAACCTTCAAATAAACTGGAAGAAAGTTCTAACGAATCCAACAATTAAAAGGCACTTTTCTGAAAATTTATCCCAAAAACTTTTAACTTTGAATCAACCTGAAATAGAAAATTGTAGTGTGGAAACCTTAAACGCGTACTATAATGAGCTCGTAGATATAATAAATCAGACTGCAACGGAACAGTTACCTCATAAAAAATACAGAACTTATTTAAAACCTGAATGGTGCAATTTATTAAAACCATTACACAAACACATGAAAGCTATGCGGACAGAATGGGTACATGAGGGACGTCCTACAGGAAATGCCGAATCGTATAAAGAATATAAGCAATCGAAAAGAAAGTTTAGAAGGGAAATGAGGGCATACCAGAGAAAAAAGGAAAGAGAGTTTTTTGAAGAGGTTGATGCAAATTCCGAAATTGACTTGAATAAATTTTGGAGTCGTCTTAGACTGAAACGGAGAAAGAGGCCAAATGTTCTCTCCTCTATTAATTTTGAAGGATTTGAAGCCAAAACCAGAACAGAAATATGTAAAGGATGGGCATCTTATTTCACAAAGTTATATAGTCCTCTAGACATACCAGAATTTGATGCAAATTTTAAATCTGAAATAGACATCAAATTAAAACAATATATTAAAGAGTCGTGTACAAACGAAAAT
Organism: Sipunculus nudus; assembly: GCA_026874595.1. NCBI lineage: Eukaryota > Metazoa > Annelida > Sipuncula > Golfingiida > Sipunculidae > Sipunculus > Sipunculus nudus. Next base: position 106,802,012 of record CM049306.1, on the reverse strand, counting down.
TGTATATTAGATGATACCTTGAGGGAAATAGAAGTAAAATATGTATTAGGTCATTAAAAAACGGCAAGGCGGCAGGTGCAGACAAGATTTACAATGAACACATTAAACTAGGAGGTTCAGTGTTATCTGAACATATATCGCATCTGTTCAAAATAATATTTAAAAAAGAAGTTTTACCTGTTGCTATGAAAAAAGGCCTGATTGTAACAATCTTGAAAAATCCTTCAAAAAGTAAAAAATGTCCAAATAATTACAGAGGTATATGTTTACTACCGAGTATCTACAAATTACTTGAAAAAATTATATTAGGAAGAATTGAAAAATTTATGAAATTTTATAGAATACGCTTCCCTAATCCTATGCAATGTGCTTACCAGAGAGGCACTGGAGCTTTGAATGCATCCTTTTATAAATTAGAATGTGTGTGCCATAACTTGGAGAGACAGTCCAAAGCATTTGCCTGCTATATGGACAGCAGCAAAGCTTATGATAGAGTCTGGCATTCTGGTTTATTTGTAAAATTCTATGAAATTGGAATTAACGGCCCACTTTGGAGAACTATCATAAACGCTTATACAAACACAAAGGCTGCAGTACTTTATGACGGAGAAATCAGCCCATTGTTTCCGATAAAGCAGTCAGTAAGACAGGGAGGAGTACTATCCCCCTGGTTGTACCTTTTATATTTAAATGCTCTTTTAGATGAGCTATTATCACAGAACTTAGGAGCCAGAATTAAAAACATATATGTTGGTAGTCCCACACAAGCAGATGACATAACCCTGCTCTCAGTTTCACCAACAGGACTGCAACAGATGATAAATATATGCTATGAATATTCTCAAAAATGGCGGTTTACCTTTAACCCGGATAAGTCCGTTGTTATGGTCTTCGGTGAATCTGAAAAAGATATTAAATCTCGAAAGTGGGATGTAAAATGGACACTAGGTGGTAAACCTGTACCTGTGGTCAGTAACCATAAGCATCTTGGTATCTGGTGGCAGTCGTCTTTATCATCAATTTAAAATACTGAAGAAGTATGCAGGAAAGGCAAAGGTTCCCTGCTGTCCCTTGCTGGAGCAGGGGTACGGCCGTGTGGCTTAAATCCATTGACAATAGTGTGGCTTTATAAATTAATGGTTTTACCGAGAAGTTTATACGGTTCTGAGCTCTGGTGCACCCTAACAGTCAAAGAACAAAATATGTTAGAGAGAATGCACAGATCTTGTTTAAAAATAGCACAGTCTTTACACATCCGAACAAGATCAGACATAGTGCAGTCATTAGTCGGAATGCCGTCAATTACTTTATTCATAAATCAACGCAAACTTATGTTTTTTGGTAGACTTTGTGAAAACATCCCAGGTTCTTTACCCTTACGAATTCTGCTCGTGCGAGTAAAAAGTTACTTCATTAGAAATATTAAGTATGGATTTGTAGCTGATGTAATAAATCTCATTGGTAAATTAGGGCTACAAGAACATCTAATTCAGTTTGTTGTACATAATTCAGTCATACCAAGATGTATGTGGAAAAGAACTGTCACGAATGCTATAATTAATTATGAAAAGTCTTCCATTGAAAGTAGAACCTATAATCTTGATGTGTTTAAAATGATAAGAAGTGTTCAAGTAGATATGTTAAATCCCTGTATACTTTGGACAGTAGCAAGAGACAAACCATCCTCATTGGGGTTATTTTCTTTTACGGTGCAATTACTTGCAAATTATGGAGTGTTAGAAACACTTGACCGGGAGTTCATGTGTCATTTTTGTGGCAAAATGTTCATTAATGCAATACGTCATGTGACAGTTTCGTGTGATAAGACTTTAACAGAACGAGAACAACTTTGGGATTTCATTAATGATAAATTCTCAGTAGAGTTCAGTGTCTATATGAACATGTTACATGATGACCAGTTTATAGCTGTTATTTTTGGAGCACCGGTATCTTGTTTAACATATCAAGAACAAGCTATGTTTTTGTATAGATCAGCATTTTCTTCAAATGTGTTAAAACTACAATAGAAGAACAATGGCCGTCGGAAGTGTAGTCTAATATTATATAAAAGATTGAGAATATCAGGGACAACTTTATTACTAATCTTTATTTGCTACTTAAAACGTAAACTGTATAATTCACATTACTACTTGTGATCATTTGCACAATTTGTATTATTATATTGTTCATATACATTTTGATTGTACTCTTCGTTACACGGAGGAAATAAAGAAATCAATCAATCTATAATCAATGAACCTAATTAACTCTTTTGATGTGACCACCATGACACAAACTAACCTATAAACAAAGAACCTAATTAACCCTATTGATGTGACCACTGTGACACAAACTAACCTATAAACAATGAACCTGATTAACTCTTTTAATATGACCACTGTGACTAACCTATAAACTAACCTATAAACAATAAACCTGATTTACTCTTTTGATGTGACCACTGTAACAAAAAACCAACCTATAATCAATGAACCTAATTTACTCTTTTGATGTGACTATTGTGACACAAACGAACCCATAATCAATGAAACTAATTAACTCATTTGATGTGACCACTGTGACACAAACTAACCCTTAAACAATGAACCTAACTTACCTTTTTGATGTGACCACTGCGACACAAATTAATCTATAATCGATGATCCTAAGTAACCCTTTGGGTGTGGACTCCATGACGCAAACTAACCTTTAAACAATGAACCTAATTTACCCTTTTGATGTGACCACTGTGACACAAACTAACCTATCAACAATGAACCTAATTAACTTTGTTCATGTGACCACCTTGACACAAACTAACCTATAATTAATGAACCTAATAACACTTTCGATGTGACCACTGTGACACAAACAAACCCATAATCAATGAACCTAATTAACTCTTTTGATGTGATCACCATGACACAAACTAACCTATAAACAATGAACCTAATTAACTCTTTTGATGCGACCACTGTGACACAAACTAACCTATAAACAATGAACCTAATTAACTCTTTTGATGCGACCACTGTGACAAAAACTTACCTATAAACAATGAACCTAATTAACTCTTTTGATGCGATCACTGTGACACAAACTAAAGTAAAAACAATGAACCTAATTAACTCTTTTGATGTGACCACCGTGACACAAACTAACCTATAAACAAAGAACCTAATTAAAACTATTGATGTGACCACTGTGACACAAACTAACCTATAAACAAAGAACTTAATTAACTCTTTTGATGCGACCACTGTGACACAAACTAAAGTATAAACAATGAACCTAATTAACTCTTTTGATGTGACCACCATGACACAAACTAACCTATAAACAAAGAACCTAATTAAAACTATTGATGTGACCACTGTGACACAAACTAACCTATAAACAATTAACCTCATTATTTCTTTTGATGTGACCACTGTGACACAAACTAATCTATAAACAGTGAACCTAATTAACTCTTTTGATGTGACCACTGTGACAAAAACTAACCTATAAACAATGAACCTAATTAACTCTTTTGATGTGATCAATGTGACACACACTAACCTATGAACAATGAACCTAATTAACTATTTTAATGTGACCACTGTGACACAAACTAACCTATAAACAATTAAATTGATGTTCTGCTTGTCATAACCTCTGATAAGTTAATTAGTGCTGGCAACACACATTGTGAATAAGGCCCTGTTTGTACTCATCATTATTGCATGCAGTCTAAGTTCCAAGGCTTTGAAATAATCTGGCTGTGTGTGTTTGATAATCAAATTTTTACCAGGTGTAATAAATTCTCAAATATATTAAAAGACTTGTGTAAAAAGATATAATAAATTGCTTGCAGATATGAACTTAGCGACTTCTGTGTTTGCTGAGTAGTACACGCTGAATTTGATTGTTGTTTGATTGTAAATATATATATATATATATATATATATATATATATATATATATATATATACCCACAAGATATATCCTCAATTTTGGGAGATGCATGAACTGGTAGGATATTGGGGAAAAAAATATTTTGAGTTATTCAAGATACAAGTCTTTTCCTTTTTTTATTTGTTAACAGCCCTGTGTTCAGCTTGTAGAGTCACTCTCCGTCATAAACCTGACTGATTCCCGTCCATGCCGAGGGTACTGCTCGAACATGTTTATCTGGGTTTATCTTGTTTAAAACAAGAACTGCTTATATTTAATTGTGCTTAATTGTACCAAGCATTATTAAATATATTTCTGTTTGGGGATTATTCAAACCTTAATCTTTTAAAACTGTGCTCTGCACGAAACTGCTTATCTAGCTATCTACTGAACATTATATGAAACGTATAATTAAAAAAATATAAAAATTACAAAAGATACTGTTTCAAACTTTGGTGAATATGAATATACTAGAACTGGTTTTATGTTCTACTGATCATAAACTCGTTGGAAATAAATACCGCTGAACATAAGTTAAACGTTCGCATAGAATGCTAGAGAAAGTTCCGTAATAATAAAAGATTTCAATTTATTTAGTTTCATTTTTAATTAAAATTTTTGTTAAAATGTAAATACACTAACAAGTTAAAAGTTTCACCAAGAGGGGATGAGGGCGGGATAGCATAGAGGGCCAGGTGAGGGTTTGCTCATCCCACTGTTTGATTATATAGTAAAAGTAATAGTAATAGTAATAGCAGCCAAGTAATAGTACGAGTATCAGTAAATAGATAACAAAATGTTATACATATAGTTGGAATTACAAAAAAAAAGTTTTAACCATAAATATCTCGTGTCCAGGATATGATAAACATGTGTGTATGAATCGTGACGTCAATCTTAGAGTATTGCGTCTCAGAACTTAATGCTGCCTGTTAGCCCTAGAATTCAAAACAACTTGTCGATCGAGGGGAACGGACCAGTTATTGATGGGAGGTTCACGTTTTCAATCAGTCTCAGACAGGTCTGACGGGGATCATTTCGCGAATATTCCGCGTCTGTTGGTGTTATCCGAACGGTCGTAATATTTCATTGCTTGTCTTAACGATAAGAACGATTCAGTTTCGTCTCTTCTCGGTAACATACTTTGAATCATGGAAAATTTTTTAATTCTAGATAGCATGGATATTTTATGGCCAGTTGCTCTTGTGGGTAAACCCCGTAGCCTCAATAAAGCATTAATTCATATTTTATTTGCCTAATATAACCCATGTTTTATGGTTAAGCCTTTTACGTCCGGCGAATATCTGCTAATATTTGGAAATCTTATCCGTTTTGGCCGTTACGATTTGATACTTTTATTGGAGTGTAAGCCAGCAAAGCTTAGTTTCTATTTTATTACCAATCAAATTTTTCACATTTTAAGATCAAAGCTATTGTATTTCTGTAAAACGACGTCTGTTTTAAAAAGCGAGGTCAGAAACATGAAAACACATGCAAATCTATAGCCAGGCTAGAAAAAAAGGAAATTTTGTTTGGTCAGAGTTAAAAAAAAATTTTTTTCATGTATATTCCTAACTAAGTTGTATTGATCTCCGGGACTATATATAAATTTTTCACACCTTTATGCCGCAGTATATATATCTTGATATGACTTTGATATCGATATTTGTCCCCAAGATACCATTCTCCGCGGATTACAGTTTAATGTACGCCTTCAAGCATTATTTCTGATACAAAAATCTGTAAAGGTTGGAATAGGAATTTCAAAATAATCATTTCACGCTTAGTACCAGAAAAAAATACACATATAAACTAGAAGACCATAAGTCAAGCGCTTGCCGGAAATTGAAATTAATCAGACAAACAGATTAGGGAATGCGTTGACAAATATAATGAATTAAAGTTTGTGTAGATAGGACAATATTTGACAAAGTTATGAGCAAAATCATATTGTTGTGACCTTGACTTTGCAGTAGTTTTGTTTTTCTCTCAACGCGATTTTTTTTTCAGAGCGACTGCTTAAGATTTGTGGAGTGTATAGCGAAAACAGTGAAACTCATAATATTCCTGTTTCACGAGAAACGATACGAGATTTCCTGAGATGTATTTTAAAAACTGAATAAAACTGATCTAATGCTGCCTAAAGCAAACCAACTAGACATCTGTAGCTTTCAAAGTGACAAAGTTAGAAAATGAGACCCCATATTTTGGAATATCATGAATTCAATTAATTGACCCCACAGATGCGTACCCGTGGTAACAACAGATTGAGACAGCTACACATCAGAAAAAAGGCCATGAACTGGCGAGTAAATTGAGCCACAGTTTATGCGGCTACGATAAATGTTGACCAAGATATGAAGAAAAAATTATTTTTGTTTTTTTATTACCTTGACCTTTGACCTAATGACACAAGAAAACATCATAATTTTAGAACATTAGTGGTTCCATTCACAGTATAAGATTCAGAGGGATTTCTATAAGATTGTAGCCTGTGGAATGCCACATGCCAGATGAAAGAACAAGCAGTGAGGCGAACTATGTAAATAGGCCAGTTTTTCATAATGTTATGATGAAAAAAATATGTCAATGTTTTTCGATTCCCTGACTTTGATCTTTAACCTATATTGACCAAACACGACAGGCTTATGCGACTTTTGATTTTTTATCAACTTTGTCAGTCTGAAAGCGATTGCTGCAAAACTGTGCCTTGTAGAGTGGGGAAAGACAGACGGCAGACTAGACGACCATAGTTCAAGCGCTTGAGATATAGAAGCCAGACAAAGTGACAGATAGACAGGGGAACAAGTGAAAACAGTAATTTAAATGAGCAGTGTTCCGGGGTAGCAGAAAAAAATAACACTTTTAAATAATTTGATGATATTGAAAAGGCGAGGACGAACGGACAGACAGACAGAACATATTTCCTGTTTTTTTTTTAATTGTAAGCCTTTAAGAAGTATTGCATACAGGGGCCCAATCACCTATAAAGCATGTTGAAATAATACGAAACATACCTTCTTCCCTTTAAAATAAATTGGTACATGCCAAAATATTACCTTAAAACCGTATGCTTACTCTTGAAAACGAGTGTTAAAACAGTAAATCGGGCGCGATCACAGGAGTCAACATAAATACAGCGCGTGGAGCCATGGAGGCTTATAGGAGTTTTGTTTGTCTATCAGCTGTGGAATATTATGAGCGATTGCTCGGAAATTGTGGTATATAGTGCGAAAAAAAGTGAAATCTCTTAATATGAGATTTGGTATAACGTCGAGTTAAACAGACCCAATGCTGATTGAAGTCAAAAACTAGGCCTCTCTAGCTTTAAAAGTTAGAAGTTAGAAAAAGTTAAATGTTAGAAAAATGGACACCCAATATTTTGGAATATCATGAATTTCCGCAAAAAAAGCGTTATCATGGTAACAGCAAACTGAGACAGCTACATTTCAAAAGAAAGGCCATGGAATGGCGGGTAAAATGAGCTACAGTTTATGCGGTACGATTAATGTTGACGAAGATATGAGGAAAAAGCAAATTTTGTGATTTTTTATGGCCTTGACCTCTGACCTATTTACATTTAAAGACACTAAAGCTCTAGATCTTTATTAGTTCTACGAACAATATAATATTCAGAGGGAATCCTAAAAATTCCGGCCTGTGGAATGCCATATGTCAGAGGAAAAAACAAGCAGGAAGGCGAATTTGACGACAACTGACAAACACATGGACATACCGCCAAACTGACACGTCTTATGACCAGAACATCTTATGGGGAGAGAATAGAGAAATAAAATGAGCTGTAGTTTATGTAAATAAGCCAGTATTTTACTAAGTTACGAGAAAAATAAAATTTCGACGTTTTTCGATTACCTTGACCTTTTAACGATATTGACCAAACATAATAGGCTTCTTAGTTTTCTATCAACTATGTTAATTTGAAAGCGATCGCTGCAAAACTGTATCCTGTAGAGTGGACAAGGACAAACTGACAGACAGACTGACGCAGCCAACCAACATGCTGGCCGAAATCGAACATTTCCGGCAAGCCAAAAAATTCATAGCAGCACATCGTTTTCTAGGACATACAAGATATATATTTGCAAGAAATCTGCAATTTATTTCAAAATAGCACACCATAATGTAGAAGGAAAACTCTTCATTTGGCGGAAATAACTAACCCTTAAAATGAAAGTCCCATTACGAAATTCCTGTTTTGTAGCCTTTATTATATTCCATTTGTTAACCTGTCGTATGATCTGCTGTTTTGCTTCGTAGAAAACATGAACACTTCGTTTGATGGGATAAACATGTCGTCTTTCTGAAGAAATACTGTAATCCATTGTGAAATCTAGTATTTAACAAATACAAAAATGCAGAATCATTCCTTGACATTTATTACCCCTAGAACGTTACATGACCGGGAAAATACGCTTTTAGCTAAATAATCTCCATCGGCACCTTGCTAAACGTACGGTAAAAAGGCGGGAAAATGAACCCCGAGCGGACGACACGAAAAAGAGCAATTGATCTGAAATAGAACATGGCACTGCGGGCTCAATACAATGTTCTAATAACGATGTTAAAATCTCGTGTAAAGCTTATGGAAGCCCTGCAAATGTATTTTTCAATAGAGATTGATGGATGAGGGTGGTGTCAGTTTTCGGTGGGCCTCTAGCTCAGGTTGACCTTGGGTTCTGTCTTGACCTTGTAAAAAATGATCGATCACTGGTTTTAATTTTAACTCCAAATCTCGCTGCAGTCCTAGGAGGAAGCAACCAAAGTTTATCTTTAAGGCATATTTTACAATTTTTATATCAAGTTTTACGGTGTATTTTAAAATAAATGACCAGTAAATGTTCAATGAAGATAGTGCAACGATAAGTTCCTACATACTGTCATGTTTTTCACTATATAATTTGTAGTGATGGACGAAAACAAACCAAATTAATTGTAGGATAACAAGTGAATTGTTGGATAAATTTGCTAAATGTTGAAACTACAGTGTTCGTTTTACTTTTGCTTGTGCTAAATGATCTGTCAGTAAAAAAATGACATTTTTTTCACATTAAAAGAACCTGGCAACCACATCTTATTTGCTAGTAACGCAGTCCCTTCACCGTAAATGATACCTTTCATATCCTGACGTATAAAATTTACGACTATAATGAAGCAGAAAATCAATTCAACTTCTAGGTGACGATAAAAAAATTAATTTAGATATGTTGATTGAAGTACTTCTAAGCCTCCAGGATCTTCAGAATCCAGGAGAAATCAAACACAGCATGAGGCAGAGGTTGGTTCGGTAAAGATGTGGCCACCGTGTATGACATTCCTAGTAATTCCCTTGAACGCAGATTCAAAATAAACGAATAGCAGCGAAATAACCACTGCCATTTTTAACCAAAGTTATATTTTTATTTTTTTTTAATTATTAGCATTTTCACCTTCCAATGAAAAAAATCACGGTCATTGAATTTACACTAATCTAATACTGACCACTACAAGGACCAATATGTAAGATCACTGTTCCAACAAAAGATTTCCTTGGTATAGAGACCATCCCCTGGTGGACCGGTCCTGGTTCAGTCCAGTTGTTTGCGGTCCGGTCGAGTGGGTGGACCGATCCAAGCGATCCGGTCCATTTATTAACATATTATAAAAATTGAATAAAAATTGTAGTTTTTTATACTGCTTATATTCTACATAATTATTTTATTGTGCAAGTATTTAACAAAACCGAATATCACATACACAGAAACCCGCATTTGATTAGGTCTATACTCTTGCAATTGTCGATTTTTTAAATACATTTAACGTAGATAAGGACTCTTTCTTTGAGAGTTAATTACACCTTGTTCAGGACAAGATTATAGATTGAAACAAAATCCGGTCCAGGGATAAGCGCTCCGGTATAACTATTTTGTGTTAGCGGTCCGGTCCGGTCCAGACCAAACTTGTGGACCAGACCGGTTCTGCTCCTTGGTGTGTTAGTGAAGCTTATTCGCAGCATTATGTAACAACAACAGGTAGTCCTCACCAAAACAGCTAGGTTTATCCATGAAGGTTCGAGCAACGAGAAAGGTGACTCACCCTCAATACCAGAGGTTATCTAAGTACAACATCAACCGAAAATCAGATGAAAATGACGCCTCCTGGGTGCTGGTGCACTCACGGCTAAAATTTACTCAGCGCTTCTATTAAAGTTCCCTTTCCTCTATTTACATGGTATACCTCCGTTTATAGAAACAACACACGTGATTCCGCTTCACCAATTATTAAAATCATGTTTGTCACGTAATTTAACCATGAGAAAGAAAGAAACTCCAACATAGACAACTTAATCGTTCAGCACATTTACTTTATAAGTCCATTTATAATGTAATATATAACTTTATATAATTTGAACTATATATGTTAACTTTCTTCAACCTATTTGTCAAAACATATCGGACCACCGCTTTAACCGTCACCATTTACGTAATAACATCCGCTGTACACATTAACATGACTCGATCGTGATACATTGCGCTGAATCACAGTATAAAAGATATAATTCTGGGATTTATTTGATCCTATGTTTATTTTTTAAAATGTCTTCCAGGGAGAGCAAGTAGTAAAATCCTTATAATTTGGTCGTAATGTCAGATATCTCCGCTTTTTATGTTGTTATTCGTCAGATGGTAGCTAATCTTGCGGCTTTGCTTAATAACGTTTCTCCCTGCCGCTGACCTCCTAGCATCGTGAGGTAACATCCGTGATTAGGATCCACGATTCGGGTTGGATTTTAGGACAGACGCGGGCATTTTCTGCCGTAACCGGTTCATTCACTGCGTCCCGGACTCCTCGTTGTCCAGGGATGGCAACTGTCTGCCAGCATGTTATCGATCTGGCTAATTCGGTTGTTATTTCGTGATACTAGTAGTAAGCTACTGAAGCCCCCAATTTAGTGTAAATAAGACTAGGCCGCGACCTATACAAATGCTCATAATTTGTCTCCTTGTCATAAAAGCAGTCCCAATGCGATTTTGTTCTCACTATCTGGTCCTGTGTCCTGTCTCTGAAAAGAGTGAGGGATTTATACAGGAAATACATATGAAATTTGATTCAACGGGAAAACCTATATATTTGAAACCCTGTATGTCAACCGGCTCTTATGCAATTTATAAAGAAAAAAATAAGAAAATAAATTCATAATTAGTCAGACATCATTACAGAAGAAGCGGATCAAGGGGGAAGGTCCAGGGGTCCGGACACTCCTTTTTCAGCCGTCGCAACCTTTTTTAAGCGTTTCCGGCCTATTTTTGCGGACTGGACCCCCCCCCCCCCCCCCCAACACTTTACGGACCTGGGGAACATTTTTTAGGTTTTGTCATTAGTCCTCCTGGGTTGGGTCCCTCCTTTTCCTAAATCCTGGATCAGCCCCAGCATTAGGATATAAACAATCTTTAAAAATAAAACACATGTCATGTTAAGTATGAAGCTATATTTATTGCGTGGATAAAAATGAGAAGAAGGCAGTTAGGACCGTGCGACCTCCATTTATATTTTAAAAAATGTCCATATAGACAAGATACGGAAAAGGCAACGTCATGAAAATGTATGACGTATTTCATATACAGTATAGAACATCGCCTCAAACTACCCCAGCTCATGGACCACCTCAAAATGACGATAACTTTTTCATGTTCCCAATCGTTTATTTTTCTTTATATCAGATATCGCTTAGACGACTACCTGGAAAATGTGACCACTTTATCAAAGTCTCGTCGGTGTTCGTAATTTTGAGGTTTCACTTTATAAGAAAAAAAAGCATTTGGCCATTCGTGGAAATCACGGACTGACACAAGGTCACGACGTACATCATTATACAACTAGAATACGGGTAGTCGACAAGCGACTACGTGTATCCGCCGAAATCAGAGTGGAACGGGTGAAGTGAGGCATGGATTGAGTGGCAAGGGAAAATAGAGTGAGGTGTGTTGCATATTAGCATGGATGTCTGCAGCCAAAATGTATATGTAGGTTGCGCCACCTACCACAAATGCAGAAAGCTGTCACATAAATGTAGGTGGCGCCACCTGCCAAAAAAATCGAGAAAGCAATCCAAGATGTATGAACACACAAAATCTATAGGCAGATAAGTCAAACTACTACAGAGATATGAGTGATTTTAGCCCACGGCAGACAAACAGACGCTGTGCAAAAATGGTTGCAGGTGGCCCCTCCAGTTTTGTGTATGATAAAGAGCTATGTGATATATACACATGCAAAATTTTGGCCTAATCGGTCAAACGGATCCCGAGATATGAGCTTGGATGTCTGCAGCGTAAACTAGAATGTAGGTGGCACCACCGGTCATAAAATCCAGAAAGCTGTCCAGGATGTATAAACCTGCAAGATTTTAGGTAGTTATGTCAAACCACTACAGACATATGAGTAATTTTATCCCACGGCAGACAAACAGACGGACGTTGTGCAAAAATAGTTGCAGGAGGCGCCTCCAGTTTTGCATATGATGAAGAGCTATGTGAGATCTATACACATGCAAAATTGTGGCCCAATCGGTCAAACGGTTCCCGAGATGTGAGCTTAGATGTCTGCAGCGTAAATGTGAATGTAGGTGGCGCCACCTGTCACAAAATCGAGAAAGCTATCCAGGATGTATAAACCTGCAAAATTTTCGGTGGATATGTCAATCCACTGCCGAGATATGAGTGATTTTGTCCCACGGCAGACAAACAGACGGACGCTGTGCAAAAGTGGTTTCAGGGGGCGCCACCATTTTTAGTGTATGTTATAAAGCTATCCAAGGGCTACATTTGCATTAAATTTTTAGCTTGGTCGGTCAAACGGTTTCCGAGATATGAGCTTGGATGTCTGCAGCGTTAACGTGAATGTAGGTGGCGCCACCTGTCACAAAATTTAAAAAGCTATCCAGGATGTATACGCATGCCGAATTTCAGGTGGATAAGTCCAACCAATGCAGAGACATGAGTGATTTTATCCCAAGGCAGATGAACAGATGGACACAGTTCAAAAATGATTACAGGTGGCGCCACCATATTTAGTGTATGTCATAAAGCTATCCAAGGGCTACATTTGTGTAAAATTTTTAGCCTGATCGGTCAAACCGTTCCCTAGATATGTGGGTTTATGTTTGGAAACAGACGCACAAATGCACGCAGAGCGCAGAGGAAAGGTCAGAGGTAAAAAAAAAATCGGGGCGCAGCAGTTCACATGTGACCCGAACATAATCCCGGGTTTCGTAAAATTCCGGCCAGCGGTCACGTTGGAGTTCTCCGGACACCTACGCGGCGGCGGCGGCCGACTGAAAACAGTTTCCTCAAAACTCTGTTTTGGCGGATACAATAAACACGCCATACACCATTATAAAATAGACACGACTAACATCGTTATACAATAGACACGACTTACATCGTTATACAATAGACACGACTTACATCGTTATACAATAGACACGCCATACATCATTATACAATAGACACGACTTGTATCGTTATACAATAGATTAAATGCTGTATGTGTTTGCTCATACGTATCAGTATATCCAAGAACAGCTTAGAACACATATAAAGCGCGGTTCGTCATATACAGGGCAGTGTCAATACAGCTATGTTTTATGAGAAAGGATTTTTAAAAGAAAATGTAATTTTGACCTTCCGGGCATTAACCTAATACATGTATAACATTTCGAGCATATATCCTTGTTTAAATATAGATGAGTCCCTTAGAAAAGACCCCAAGCTGCGCAGAAATTCAAGGATTCACCTAACTTGCTTATCTCCGATAACTCATTATATTTTGACCGCCTTACTATAATTTACGTTAAAGTGTCACTTGTTCTGATGAAAAAATCAACTGAATATAACTATAAAGTACCTTAAAACAGAACGTATTTTTTTACCAGCTGTAAACCACGTCCTATAATTGCTAATGGTTAGCGCTCAAAATAGCTATTGTAAGAAGGCCTGCTTTTAATAATCATGGTATATTAAAAAGAAAATATTGCTGTCTTATTTGTTTAATTTAAAGTTAAATAAAAATATGTGAAACCTTTATGACTTGTTCAAAAGACTGACCAGGTAAACTTTAAGCGAGCTTCCTTTGAACCAAACTGACACGAAGAATATTAAAACGTGAAAAGTTCAAATGATTGGGGCCGCGGAAAAAGCCACACTTTATGAACAAAAAGTCAAATAAAGAAAACCTTTGCAACTTATTCTACAAAATAGGTATGTTTCCGGGTTCAGATATTCGTTCTCTTTTTACTAGGTTTTATTCAATTAAACTTCATTCATTTGTCATTGTATTCTTTATTCACTCTTAACATTCAGCAGTTTTAACACAGAAGAAAGCGTATCAAAGTCAATGTCATACTCAGTCTTTTACACACAAGTAAACGTAACACGCAGACGGCATGGATATACGTTTTTGTGGTCTTGTCATTCATTTAGTCTGGTAGACCACTTGGAAATTGTGAATCACTTTTATAATATTCATATTGGTAAAATTTAGTCCGTACTTTCATTCTTGTTTTTTTTTTGTTAATATTTATATTCAGTTCCCCAGAAGACTAGACTGTCCATTGGAAGTTACCTGTCGTTGTCTCACACTTAAAGTGAGTTGTGGCCTGGATGCCTGATATGAGAAAACTTTACATTTTATTCACCAACATTCTAATACTTACAAAATTCTGGGCTCCACTGGATAGAACTTGCAGGCAGATGACATGACATCTCCCGTTGGTGATTAACGCCACTGTGACAGCTTTATTTTATGACTATTAATGATACTTAACAACCAACTTGTAATAACAAATATAAGTGCATTTTTAACACATTCGACTAACGCCTCAAGGAATCGTGGATAATAGGGATCATTCTGTCTTAAATAAACAGGGTAGAGAAAAACATTGTTTCATTGTTATACTGTTATCATATAAATACTTTTTATATACTTTATAACCTCTCTCTCAATGTTTTGAAACATTTCATTCAAATGTATTTATACTTATATTCCAATCTGGAATATTTAATTTAATTATATTTTAAAAGTTATGAAACAATATTTTCATTAAGTGACTGCAAACATTATCACCTATATGAAACTACACACTTTACCTGATGTTATTTCAATTATTTTTACATTGTAGAATATCTTAGATAATGTCAGAAACATACAACTGGCAGGCCTTGATTCTTATATATTGAAAGATTATGCCAGCTCACTAAGATAAAAAGAAGATTCAAAGCAAATTCATACTCATTACGTGTACACATTTTATCACCTTGTTGAAAAGGAGTACAGTTTATATTAACAGTTCCTATAGTAACAGCATCTCATATAAAAAACAATATCAGTATCTATTTGCAGATTACATCAACAATTCTTACTATCATATATCCCTATATGAAAAGCAAAATTATATATATATATATATATATATATATATATATATATATATATATATATATAAACACATTGCAAGTTATTACAAGTGAGTGCAATTGTACAGATGAGTTTCCACAAAGAAATCAATCTCTGAATACCAATTTTACATTGATGTGTTTAGATATACAGGATTCAAGGAATGTCTTTTTGTTTCCATGGTGATGATGAGAAGGGAGAAGTGTGGTGCCACGAAACGTGTTCATAAAACTATTTGCCAGGGAGGGACTGACAAATAAATTTCTTCCGCACTTCATCAGGATTGCTGAATGTTTATCTGGTGAAGATCGGCCACGATTTCGCCATCCCATTAGGAAAATTACGTTTCTTGATCATAAAGACTCGACTTCCTCATCTGAGACCGCAGACAATGAGTAATACAGCGGGCGGAGAACCGATAAGAAACGCGTTACTGCCAGTGTATGCAGACAGTGAGACAAGGATTCCTATCATACACTAAGAAAAAAAAAGGAAAAGCGGATTAACGCTGATAAGTTTTTTTTTATCACCTAGATTTTATTTATGCATCAGGAATAGTTGATAATATTTGCACTGATCCTGAACATACATTTTGCAGCTGTAACAAGCTGTTGATACATTGTGTCCAACAAAATATACGCTCAAAGCTCCTGGTGTTTCGTGCTTCCAAAGCCAGATTTCTACAGTTTACAAGAGGCTTAACCTCGGGCAAGCCAAACCTCAGGCCATTCACGCTGTTAGAATCATGCATTCCAAGGAACAATCATAAGAGTGCGACGAAACGGTTTATTATGATTTCAAGACTACAGCATAAGATCGAACTCGTACAAATAAATTTAGAAAATATTTTTGACAAACTTGATATGCAAAAGTGAAAGGACAAATCGTATCTCATATGAGTGCTCCCGCCACAATCCCTCCCAAATCAAATGGAAAGGCTACGGAATTAATTCATGAGCAGCGAAATTTTAGTCCACTAACATATTTGAAACAATTACAGAGACAGAGACACAGGGACGCGATCAATCATACCACTAATAAACAGGGTTTGCTTATTCTTCAGTTGCATTTATTAACCATTAGCAGAGTCATCGGCCATTCCGAATTCAGAGGAGACTCAGCTGAGCTCAGGAGGGTAAACCAGTACGTCACAGTAGACTCACCAACGTCATCAATGTCCGAAACAGAACCAAACCAATCACCAGCCTGATCAAGAATAATCTATCTACACCAAACAGTCGAGAGAGTTGCACCTATATCAACCCGTGGTGGAGACGTGCAGTGACTGCTCATCAAACTTCTAGTAATTACAGGTCTAACAAGCCTGAGTCCAGGATAAGAACATACTTATATGTTTAGCCTACGAAGCCAGTCACTTTAATCAACTGACCGATCCGATTTTCCAATGATTCTAAACCATTTAGGAGTCTGACTTCTGACGCTTTGCTTGTGACTGTCGCAGTATGCACTTTCCAAGCAGATCATAAGATCAGTAACAGCGGCAGCAGACAGCGGCAGCCCTGTGACCGTCACTCCTTTCCGGGAGCTTTTGAAGACTGCCGTTATACTGACGCACCTGCTGGCCCCGCACAGCCAGTAGTCAGCAGTAACATCCTCCAAGTGGAGCCCGCGGGCTGGCCTCCCAGATGGATATTAGGGATATTGCTCTTCGACTCCTTGGTGTTCTAATCGCAGGTAAGCCGCTTTTAAAGGGCCCCTACAACAGACAA
Organism: Sipunculus nudus; assembly: GCA_026874595.1. NCBI lineage: Eukaryota > Metazoa > Annelida > Sipuncula > Golfingiida > Sipunculidae > Sipunculus > Sipunculus nudus. Next base: position 106,784,895 of record CM049306.1, on the reverse strand, counting down.
AGTTATAAGCCACTAAATTAGGTAACACTCCTCATCACCAAACGAGGGAAACAAATTATTAGAATATGTAACTTTTACATGCTACATCGCTCATGCAAGAGTCTTAATTGAATTATTTTTAAAAGAAAATCCAGGTTTTGATCGATAAAAAAGACGAATATCTGGAATATCTCTAAACGGGCTGGCTTTAGAGCCCCTCTTTGTTACTTGGTGATTGAGCGAAAAATTAATTTTTATCGAAGCGATTTTTTTTAATCTTAAATGCTTGGTTGATTTAATTCTATCAGATCTTATCTTATAACTGTTTATGTATTGATTTTAGCATAATGAATTTTTTTTGGATCTTGCATAAAATGGTATCAGGTTTCATGGTTTAGTGAAGGAACGGTCCTGTGTGACGACGGAGCATTAAATTGAAAGCTCAGAAAATGATGTACATACAAAACAAACGCTGACAGGGGAAGGTTAAGACATATTATGGTTAATCTGCGGCAATTCCAGTAAACTACTTTTCTATAGGACAGTCATTTTACCTTTTTTTCAAAATATAGATGGAAGAATTATTGTTGATTCACGATATATAAACCAAGAATATGGATTATATGTGCTTAAATTATTACGAATCTCAGTCGAAACGCACACATTGAAATCTAACATTCTGCTTAAGTAGCTTAAAGTAGGTTTACCAATATTACAGCTTTCGTCTGAAACTGGATATATAAGTTTTAAGAGTAATGTGGTTTTGGGACACACTATAAACAAACTGTAATAAAAGATAAAAGCACATAAATTTATGGATTGTTTCAGCCATTGAGATAATGGTGTGTAAAATACGAAAAAGTAACCATCAGCCGATTACTTCACAGACTGAAGCTTTGCAATAATGGCCATCTCTGCATGGAATATCTGTTTTACACGTGCTAACCTTAGCTTGAAATTAGTACCCTCTGTCTCGTTTACTCTGATTACAAAGGAAAGCTTCGGGGGCGGATCCAAAGGGGGCCGGGGGGGGGGGGGGGGGTTAAATCCCCAAACTTCCGGAACGGCTCGATCGGAAAGTTATATATTAATTCTTATGTATGCATTTATGCATTTCAAAGAAGTGATGACAAAATATTAAATCAAATATAAAATAAATTCTTAAAATGATTTTATATTGTACAAGCCCTGATGACAGTTATTGTAAATTTCAATAATTAAACTGCTGCATTAAGTCACCATAGAATGCTACAGATACATATGTACTTGACATAAGGAGACAAATATGGCTTCGTGTGTCAAAACACAATCCATATCTCCAAAGAATAGATCTATAGATTTATTTCAAGTTAACTCTATGGCTCCATAAGTATCTTCATGCCGCAACTGGCAGAGAGTTCATGGTTGGCCTATCAACCTAATGCACCTCGCTTGACTGAATATCGGCTGACTCTGGCCTGTCCAGCGTCATCACTGCAGTCTGTCCTGTAATTATGTATTTGTAATTGCTATAGGTAACAAACAGCATCCGTAAAACACAATCCATCAGGTTCTCTCACACAGAGGGGCCATGAGGGAAGGGCAGAAATCCCTTATGTAACTTTATTTTATGTATCCTAGAAAGTATGATTCAATCTACATGTACATATAATCAGATGTGTAGAAACATGTTTCATGAGCTTACGGTATTAACGTGTCCGGAGAACGTATCACATTAGAAAAGAAATAACCAGTCAGACCTTATTCATAGCCTATCGGCCTCTCGGTTGGCCTCCTCCTCCTCCAGAAATTCAGACTCCGGCCCTGCCTGTTTACTTGGAGACTTTCAGACCGAGCACCATTTTACAGCTTTGTCGCACACATTTCTTTGCCATATTTCCGTGTGACAGCAGTATTATTATTATGCATCCAGTACAAAGGGCTATTCTCTCAATAATTTGCAGTCCTTACCACCGAATTCCTGGCGCGAAATTGCGAATTAGGGACGGCTTTGTAGCGATATACAAGGTAATTATGCAAATTGAATGGGACTTTATTGGAAGAAGTCGCATAACGGCTGGATGTTCTTAAGCTGGCCGCTTTACCGGAAGGCGAGGCTAACGTATTTTTCGGACAGTTCTAAACATTCAGATGGAGCTTTCAGACGCACATTTTTGGGCAGCCATTCTCATACCCAAATATTAAATTTTTAAGCCAAAAAAAAAAAAAAAATAAAAGGTATGGTTCTCAGGCACCGCCCGCATCAATTTAAAACCCCCGCATAAAAAATTTTTATTTTGATTTTTAATGGAAACTTACCAATTATGAGCTGCAGCCGCTCGGACATTTCTTTCAAGAAGATAAAATCATACGATTTCCTTTGTTATGTAGTGCTTTTACTTGTTTAGCAAAATAAATCTGTTATGATCATGCTTTTCCCTTATCATTTGACATTTTTATCGAAACATACCAAAAAATTAAAAATAAAAAAACCGCCCGCCCGCATTGATTTCTGAAATAAAGTGCTTGGAAACCATACCTTTTTTTATTTTGGCTTAATAAATAAGCTTTGTGCATTAGCTTTATTGCTTTTTTTTGTTCCACAAACGAAATGGCGAAACTTGTTAAATCAACAAATTTGGTTATTTGAGGAAGCAGTATATCTTAAACACAAAACAACGATATATATATATATATATATATATATATATATATATATATATATATATATATATATCAAAGGATATGCAATATATATATATATATATATATATATATAAATTTCAAAGAATATGCAACGTTTTACAATGAATGAGGATAACCATATCACCATATGACATATATTAGAAAGTGAGTGACGAATTCAGGATCCAGAGTTTTATACTTTTCCAAGGAGTGCTTCAGATATACGGATATTTAGACGGAACAGGGGGTCTTGGGTCAAGAGTTTCAGGGCGAGTCCAGTTTGGGTCCAGTATTATAAACCTGTTGCACGTACAGATTGGAGAACGTATGAAAACTTGTATAGAACTACAAGAAAACGTTTTTAAAATATTTAAAGGCGAAACAAAGATATTCCAGACAAAGGATATAATGCGAAATAGTCAACGGTATGGATGAATAAGATACAAATGACGTCTTGATATGACAGTGTAAAGATGACAATAAAAAAGGGATCTCCCCGCTATAAATGAAAACAAACTTCTCTTTTGATCCCTATACCTTGCCTTATTCGCTCACATTATACCTATTCCTTATTCAGGCTGTAATTGGCACGTTTTAAGTGAACATTTCCGTCTCATGAGTATTTTCAACTTATTTCCCTTGTTATAAAGTAGTACGGACGTCAGACCAAGGAACCAGGATTGAATGCAGCCACATAATGCAATCTGAATTAAAATGTCTTTCCTTGTTAACATTAAAAATAGTATAAACTCTTGTAATTTAACTTTTGTTGTATAAGGGAAGGGCTCTGACTTGAGCTGCGTATACTCTACGTACGGTATACGGTCAGAATTATCAACTTCATTTTTAGGCCAAGTTATTTTATCATTATCCATTAATTAGTTGACACAGTATGTAGTATGGTGATTGCGGTATAAAATCGAGTGGGGTATTTATCAGGATGGGAAGAAAAACTTGAAGCATGGGAACGGTGATGTTAAAACCCTGTAGATCATTCTGCATTCCTTGGTCCAATGCGTGGTACCCAGGTCACGTGGTAGCTATTTATAAGGATACAATGCCCAAAGGGGAATTCCAATTGCAAATGTCTCACGCCGCATTTTGCATGTTGTAGGCCAAAAGCATGGGTTTCCGCATACCGCTTACATCGCAGCTCTAAATTGAGAACGAAAAGAAAGTTTTGAAAAAAATTGAATTTTTCCTCGTTTTAGCAGCAAAGAAAAGCATTAGTAAAAATCCATTCTACACTCAATAAAAAACGTATAATAAAAGCAACTGAAGTTACAGGGAATAGCACAACCTCCATACGGTTTACTTTAGATTTATAGATTTATCAATGAAATGTTCAAGATGCTTTCTTCCATCAGAAACCTGACCACAACGACTACTATATTTCTGATAAATAAATGGATTATTCTGCATGAACATGGGTTTCCGTCGTCCACGGACATGGACAAAGTAATATTGATGGATAAAAAATATGTTATTTCAGACAATCGGAGAGAACAGAAAAGTGCCCTTTTTATCATGATAGAGTTTAACGAAAAGAAAGACTGAAGTTGAAATGTTATCAATTTCCCAGTTTATCAAATTTAGTAGCGAAATAAAGAAGGAATAAAATCAATAGAATGAAATAGAACCAATTAAATCTACGTAGAAAGTCTCTCCTCTTTGGGCAAAGGCTTATTTTGGCTTTCCAAATGTGGCATTTTACTTAAATGTTATTATATTTCCTTCCATCTAAAACCCTAATCCCTTTCGCCTCTAGTTCCTACATTTCTAACGTCCAAGAGCTCTGATAAGCAAATCGATCATGTTAAGCGTGGAAGCCTTTGGTCACGGACAGCCCAGAGTGAATTACAAGGCATGATGTATCACATCCAGGTTATATATATCACACCAGACAGACGGCACGGTAGGCCTGGTCTTAAATCGGTAAATACCCAGAATATGTGGGCTTATTTTTGCTAGCCAGGTGTACTTCAAACTAAGGCGAGGGATGAAAGTGACACCTAAAGACAACTCAGCATGAATAGCATATAAAAAGAAAAAAAGGCATGTGAAGAGAAAGTAATACCAGCCTGATTTATTTAGGTAAGAAGTTAAGAAACACTCAAGCATCAGCTTATAGCTCATATAGAAATTTTATTACATCCAAAGCCGAACGATATATTTTAAGGTACAAAACTTAGCAAGCGTATATCCCGAAGCTGAGCAAGTCTCGAGCAGTATTTTACAATCGAGATATAAAAATGTCCAAAGCTGAGCAGCCCTCAATTGTTAGTCGGAAGCTTAGATATAAAAATGTACAAGGCTTGTCAATACGGATGCATTAATGCTATATCCTTTTAAGGTATAAGAGATATTTCCTATCTTATCGATCTTATCTCATCGTAATTTTCCCTTAAGGTATAAGCTCTTATCGACATTATCTTATCTTAAAGTTCAGATAAAAAATATCGTCCAAAGCTGAGCAAATCCATAACTTAGCTGTATATATGACGTGTCCTGTAATGTAGAAGTATCCAGTGTAGGGTTCGCTTGTTCAATGAAAATAACTTGCATGGGGAGTTTGAGGTGAAAGTCAAGGACATGTAATCGGGCTTGGAGGTCAGGACTCCAGAAATTAAACCCAATTCAGCTCGAATACATTATGGAACAGCTGGTCTATTATGTATTAGCTCCCCCGTCGTAAGGTGGGAGGATTGCTATTATGGTTGACGTGACAATCACGTCTATCCGTGCGTTTATCCGTCCGGCTTCATTCTTTCACCAAATACCTCTAAGACCCCTGCTGTTTTCTTCACCAAATTTTACAGATTTATTCAGCACATGATTGACATGTGATTATAACTTGCCGGTGGTGCCACATTTGTTTAGCGACTTTCTTGCGGTCCAAAATGGTCTTTTCCACTTTCCTCCGGATAAGACAGTAAATAAGAAAACTTTAGCCTTAAAATCATTCGCAAGGATCACTTTTAGCAAGCAAATTCAATGAATACTTCATTAAATAGATATACTTTAAAACTGATATATTAACATAACTTAGAATTTTGCAACATTTTCTGATTTCACATGATTGTATTTATGGTGCAAAATATTTTACCTTGTATTTCTTTGACACGTGTTCAATCATCGGCAAATGTTTTAGACATGTTAAATCATTCCACTGCTATGCGATATTTGCCTGTAGCTGGCCCTACCTGTCGTAGCTTTCTCTCTGTAAGTTGAAATGGTATTTTCTGCTTATTTCTCAATTAGCCAGAAAATGTTTAAGCTTTAGCTTTTTTAGCTAAATGGTTTATTTTCAAAATTGCCTCTTCGTGCAAATCCAAATGTTTCTATTTACAATTTCAACTATTTACGATTTCAGGTGTTTGCATGTACATAATGTTAAATCTAGTACCAAATATCCCAGCAGAATCAGGGAATGTTACAGGCATCAAGCAAGACAGCCATCTTTCTCTAATTACCTGTCCCTCGGCATCTCTTGTTCAAATCTGTCCAGTTTACAAATAATATCCCCAATGCTCCCAGTTAAAACAGGGCCATCTGGATAACTAAAAAGCCATATATGCATTTTCTTTTTTTTAAATCCAGTTTGTATTTTGCAAGTTTTTTGATTTAAGGAAGAGGTTCTTGTCAAGGTTTGAGGGAATTTTGGTATCACTGATGGGAAATTTTCCTAGTTAAACACATCTCGGGGGACTATTAGTGCCTCTTGGCCCTTGTCAGAATTTTAATTTTATTCCCCGGGGTATGATACAGCATTTTGAACGTCAACCAAGGCATATATGAATATTAAAAGGATCTACCATAAACTGCCTAGGAATGGTCAATATTCACATTTAAGCTTTATATTGTAAATATAAAATGATACCTTTTGACAACCTGAAAAAGCATGGAACAAAACGAAAGACTGAAATTGAAATATAATTTTTCCTCATTCTGGCAGTGAATTAAAGGAGGCAAAATATGAATTCTATGGCAACCAGTAAGAAGTAATCCGACAAATTCAAGTAGAAAGAAGTATCTTCCCTTGGGCCAACGGATTACTTTGGTTTATGGAATATTTTATGGAATTTTCATTATATATACTTCCAAAATCATAAATAACCTCCAAACCTATCTGATTACCAAATCGTTCAAGCTGAACCTTGATTTCTTTGGTCGGTGATAATCTGGGATTCCTGGGTGATACAGGTAAAGCAAACAGCAGGGCACGAGTCATTACATCTAGATTGTATATCACACCACACAGACGCCACGGTAGACTTGTCAGTAAATTCCGAGAATAAGTAGGTATTATTTTGTAAGCCATTTTGATGTAATCCTTGGAGACTTGTACTTCCTGATAAGGCCAGAGATAAAAGTAACGCCGAAAGACAACTCATGAATAGCAAAATACGAAGCGCGAGTCACGTGTAAAAAAAAGCACCTAGGTCGGAGGCTGAGTAACACTCGACCATTAAGCTGAACGACCGAGCATTATAGCTTACATAAAATATTATAACGAACGGGCATTCATATTTATGGCTTTATATATAAGCTCAGATTGAAATTTTATAGCACCCAGTCTCGAGGATTGTTCTTTACCTGAGATTTAAAAACGTCTTAAGGCTAAGTAACCCTCAATTATTAGCTTATAGCTGAGATATAAAAATGTTTAGGACTTGACAACACGGAAGCAGGAGTTCGATAGATTTAATGCTAGATAGGTTATGGTCATTTTTCCTTATGGTAAGAGTTATATCCTATCCTATCGATCTCACCATATCGTAATTTTCAGATTTAAACATCGTCCAAAGCCGAGCGATCCTCGATCATTATCTTCAAGTTCATATGTAAATAACGTCCAAAGCTGAAAAACCCGTAGTTCAGATGTTATATGATATGAACTGTGACGTAGAAGTCGAATTCAGTCCAGAGTCCGTTTTTAGCTCAGCTGACTGTAAGTCATCTGAGCTATAGCGATCACCCTTTGTCCGGCGTCATTCCGGTTGTCCGGCCGTCCGGCCGTCCGTTCGTTAACAGGGCACAAATCGTTACCGTCATATCTAGAAACTTCTACCGGTACATCAAGGGAGGTCCTGGGCAAATCTCCTTGGAAACCCGAAATTAGGTCATGGTGACCTATATTTTGTGACCGAAGGGCCGAAAACATGATTTCGAGCACCCAGACAGTCAGACGGGGCACAAATTATATCCATTAGGCCTAGATACCTCTTACCTGACATTTTGGGAGATCCTAGGCAAATGTCCTTGGAAACCTGAAACTAGGTCACTGTGACCTATATTCTGCGACCTATGGGGAAAAGATGTCATATGAGCACCCTGAATGTCAGATGGGGACAAATCGTATCTGTTAGGCCTAGAATCTTCTTAAACAATTTCCTGGGAGGCTCTAGGCAAATCTCCTTGGAAACCTGAAATTAGGTAATAGTGACCTACATTTTGTGACCTTCAAGACAAAAACCTGATTTTGAGCCACTCGAAATGTCAGATGAGCACAAATCATATCTGTTAGGCCTAGAATCTAGAATCTAAAATATAATGTAACATTCTGAGACGTCCTTGGCAAATATCTGTGGAAACCTGAAATTAGGTCTTGGTGACTTACATTTTGTGACCTACCGACCGAAAACAGGATTTTGGGCATCCAGAAAGTTAGGCAGGGCGCACATTGTATTTGTTAAGCCTAAAGTCCTTGGCAAATGTCTGTGGAAATCTGAAATGAGGTCACCATGATCTATATTTTGCGACCTTTAGAAAAGAAGTAATATGAGTACCCAGGTAGTCAGTCTGGGTTATCTTTGTATCTGTTAGGCCTAGAATCTTCTAATGTAACAATCTGAGATATCCTTGGCCAGTGTTTTTGGAAAACTGAAATTAGGTCACCATGACCAATACTCAAGTGTCCTTGGAAACCTGATATTAGGTCATGGTGACCTATATTGTGTGACCTATGGGCTGAAAAATGGTTTTGCGCACCAAGACAGACAAGGCACAAATTGTATCCATTAGCCCTATAGACTCTCCTAACATGACATTCAGGGAAATCCTTGGCAATTCTCCTTGGAAACCTGAAATATGATCATGGTGACCCATATTCTGCTCGCTATTGACCAGAAACATGGTTCTGAGCACCCAGACAGACAGGGTACAAATTGTATCTATTTTCCTTCGAACCCTCTATTGAAAAATCCACGGGGGTCCTGGGCAGGTCTCCTATGAACCCTGAAATTTTTATTTTCTGTCCATTTTTTCAACACTGTAACTTTAGCCATAGGATATTCTCACAGACAATATATAACATTAATAAAAAATCATGATCACCCAGTCAATCATAGCTGAGCAATATGGCCCATGGGCCACTTGTTTAAGGAAAACGACGTGGACAGGGACTTAATAGTGATAGTCTCGGGTATGTACTTGGACTCGGAGCCCAGGTCTCGGTGAATTTAGCCAAATCCGTCATGAAAAAGCTCCTCCACCGACAGGTTTGAAAACGTTAATATAACATAAATGTCAGTATTCCTGTAGGGGAATAAAACATAAAAAAATCCATTACATGCTGTAGACTTTCGGATTAACAACTGTGAACTATAAGCTGACTGTTTTGTATGACAAGCATGATTTGTTTGAGCATATCAGTTATGTCAGTTAAAAACACAATAAAAAAATCGTGATCAAGCTATATTTGTTCTTATAACTCTGGATAAATATAAATGATGTTGACATAAATAAAATAAAATACCACTCTCTAAATTTCGAAATTAAAGCTCAGGCTTCATTCATTACATTTTTATTCCGTGTGACCGTTTTTGCGATCGCATTCTAAGATCTTACTGAACTATATGGGAAACCCTTTAAATAAAAAGTTAGATTTCCTGAGTACTTTAATGTCTTTCCCGGGGTATAATATCGCAATGTGGAGGTTAGACCAAGTTATGCACGGGAACGATCTACGTTAAACGGTCATACCAGTGGTCAGTATGTATGTTTTAGCGTTTTTTTTATATAATTATAAACTATATTAAATCCTGAACAAACCCAAGACAGCAAAAACCCTTTTAGTCTATTTCTCTTTTTGTAATGGTAAGCCTTGTAATCCATTGAACGAAAAGAACGACTAAAACTGAAACATTATCATTTTCATAATTTTAGCATTGAAATAAAGAAGGAATGAAATCAATTCTATACCAAACATGCAGTAAAAAGGAAAGTCTCTTCCCTGTGGGTAAACAAGTTAATTTGGTTTTCAACTGTAGACATTTTACTGAATTTCCTTACATATTCTTCCATCTGTTTCCCTAACCCATGCAGAGACCCTAGATTCTTGACCCTTAAGAAATCTGAACTCCGATAAGCAAATCGTTCACGGTGAACCTTGTGTTGACTTTGGTAACTGGCAGTCTGGGACTAGCAGATGCATGCAGGGTATATCACAAAGCATGATGTATGACATCCAGGTTATATATCACACCAGACAGACGGCACCGTTGACAGGTCGGTTATTCGGACATTATGTGGGTATTATTTTGTAAGCCATTTTATTTACCATCCTGGAGACCTGTAACAAGGCCACAGATGTAAGTATCACCGAAAAAAAAATGACAACATGAATAACAAAATAGGGTAGAAACAATTCAGAAGCGGGAGTCAAGTGTGATAAAGCTGAAAATAACCGGATATATTTTAGGCCAGAGGCTGAGCAACCCCCATTTAGTTTAGATGCAAATATTATAACGTCCAAAGCTGAGTTATCTTCGGGCATTATCTTCTGGTTCAGAAACAAATAACGTCAAGGCTGAGCAACCCTGGGGCAGGTCAGATATAAATAGTTTTAATGACTTTCCTACACCTGAGCAAGATTTCTATATCGTTTATTGCCATTTTCTCTTTTTTAAGGTTAAACATTACTTCATCATATTTTACCGCATGACTCAGATATACATATCGCAAAAGCAATCCTCGAGCATTTATAATATATAAGCTATAGATAACGTCCAAAGTTGAAAATGTAAACCGGCATATTAACATTAAATGGATCATTAATAAAACATTAAAGAATAAATATACACATAAAGACTCCTGACTATATAAGATAAATATGCAAAAGGCTAATATACTGATATTATCAGTTAATTAGATGAAGGCTATATGACGTATTCCTTAACAATTTAGTTATAGCTATATAATGGAACAAAGGTTTATAATAAAGACACACATTCATATCTAAAATGAGCTCATATAATTAGCTGATAAACAATAATTAATTTACAATAAAATCGTCTGAGAATAACAGAATATAATGAAAACTGCCTCCATCAATGTTTCGTGTATCCAATAATAATATTCTAACAATTCCGTTTTAAACATTCACTGGTAGTTTTCAATTTAAAGATACTTGTTATTTGTCAATATAATTCATATAATCTGGCTGTTCCCGTGTCGGTGAACAAACTTTAACGTAATCATAACTGATTTATCAGCCGCCAGGGAGACCCCGCAGCCTCGGGGGTAGCTACTATTCTAGCTATAGATTACACAGTCTCAATGCCGCTATAGCACATCTTTGTGGAACATAACAGTTTATTGCCTCATAAACCAGGAGAAAGTGATCAAGTAGGCCGTACATCATCTCCGTAAGAATTATGTACACTTTCTGACGATTTTATTCCCGCCATTGTAACACGAACATTCGCATTTTTCATATGTTTATATTTTATGGTTGTGATGCAATATTTATGGCCTGTTTGTGATTTGTATTCTCTATCATTACAAAAGTGGTCCATGATATTTTTCACAATGACGATGATAACCTTTTTGCCGTGCAAAGTGTATACACCTGAAGTTTGCTTGCCTATTCTGAGACGGAGATTGGACAACACAGAGAACGCTACTGAGGGGTCGTCTTTCATATTTAATTTACCGAAAATTCAAACGAATCAGCAGTAACTCGAGTAGAGAGATACTGATACTTCGATCTGTTCCACCAAATGAGGCGTTACTGGACCCGTTCCTAGACTTTTTTTTAAATAAAGTTTCTCAGATTAAGAATAAATTGTATTACTTAAATATTTTGCCGGGTGTATTTACGGTCTTGTTTCTGCCAACTGTCACGGAACCCCATTACCAAATAGCATTTACCAATGAGATGGATAAACTTTACATGAATCGAATTTAGTTGGTATATCGTTTCCCCTGTGTATTCTCCAGTAAGCTTATATGCAATGGAAAACTAAATTTTAAAGACACAAAACGTCACCGTAAGCTTTCACAATTACTACATTTCCATCAATATATAATCTTTATATAAAACGAAGAGACAGAATAACATTACACCACTTTACTTCTAAGCTAAACTAACACTTTTACTCAGCATTTTTTTATTTATTTTACAATATTCTGTAACAAGAGTGATTACTTTTAATGAGGATAAGACAATAACACAGCTAATTTCATTCACTTGTATCTATCATAGCATCAAACTACAGAATAGTAAAACATGTACATAAATACTTCTTTTCGTGCGGGCCATGATAAAAATATAACAAAGAAGTACCAAACGGACAAAAAATGTGTGCAAAAGTATTTCATGGAGTAAATTAACGAATCAGAAAACATGAACCCCATTATCGCAGTGCTTTAATTTTTTACATTTTCGACAAAACGCTCAACGTTTATCAGCAGAATTCCCAACAAATTCTGAATCAGTAGGTGAAACGAAATGGTGAAAGTTTGAAACAGTCAATACATCACATAACATGACTCATGTTCATCATTACCCGTGGTCTCTCCATATGACAATTATTAATCCAGGGGTACTCTCACGTGTTCAGGTAAACATGCTAAACAGGTCTCAAAAATGAACTTCAATTAATTTGCACTGACGATGCCAGCTCAGATGAACGTAATGTAATTAGGTGTATCTGGTTCCTTAGAAATATCAACTTGTATGCTGAATTCAGGGTCTGTTAACTGTGTTGGTGAATTGTTTAGATACGTAATCTGAAAAAAATGGAACATTTTCGCTCTTTGCTATCTTAAAATCGCTCTGTGACGTGCAAGCCCGATTTCCTTTTGTAATTTAATAATATACACGGACACCAGTTTGGGGTAGAGGAAAGGGGCACCTGTTCTGTACATTCCAGGAGGCGGACAGGAATAATATATTTTATTTTTCCCAACATTGAACTGAAAAAAGAATGTGTATTTTAAAAAAAGGCTGAAATGTGCCATAAAGTGTGCCACATGCACGAGACTTGACTTTGGAGAGGAAATGTCTTCTCTGCATATTTCTGAGGAATTTGTTCTGACAAAAATCTGATTTCAAGAGTGTGGTAATTTCTAAAAAAAAAACTAACAGACTGTGCACTGAAATTTGATGAACGTCGTTTCACTGTGGAATATTTGGGTAAGAGAAGCCTTGGTTCTAAGAACATCTGAAGAATGACTGATTGATTGATGTAATTTGTACTTGGTTATAACGACAATAATGACATTTTCGAGCCTTTGAAATGTGGAACTTTAATCTGTGTTTAGTGATTAATATCTTAAGCATGAATGCAAGCATGAACTAAATAAATTTTCACACGATGCTATTTGATATTTACTTAGAGTCCATTTGTATTATAACAAAGTTATGTTTCACTAGTGGTTTAGTTAAGCAATTTGCGGTAACATTAGCATTATTGATATCACAATTTTATTGATAATGAAATAAAGTGACAAATAATAATTGCTGTTATGTTACAGTTCTACACTTCAAATTACAATCTGAACGGAATACCCGACAGTTTATTTGTATATTATGTAATTAGTGACTGCAATGATCACTAAAAGCAATACATCATTCAGAACCACGCTGCTAATCGACTGCTAATCGGGGGGGGGGGGTTATTCGCAGAATAGTGACACTGTCGTCGATATTTTTATTTTATATACCGGAACCCACTCGCGAAATTCTGCCTTGCAGCTTCCTGGGAAGACCAGGCAGAGATGTTTTAGGTTTACATAGAGGGCGTCTTAGAGTGATGCCAGTTTATACACTGTTGAGGTTAACGAAAGGATATTTTGTTTAAAAAAAATATATATTCTGAGGTAGAAAACCATACTCTGGTGACCAAGGGTTTCCTACGGTTTGATATAGCCTTCCTAAAATACCTATCATTTGTTCAAATATCTTATTATTTGCAACGAAATACATGTTCATTTGCTAAAATACCTATCACTTCCTGATATACCTTTTCAATTGCCAGCATACCCTTTCACTTGCTAAAATACCCATTGCCATGAATGAGGCAACGTAAAAGATATATTAGCATGCAGGGTATCAAGAGTTTCTTGATACTTTATATATTATAGTTTGTCGTGCGTGTTAAAAATGTTGAAGAAAAGTGTTTAATGAAAAGCTTTTAAGTATTAATGTATTTGGACTTTCATAAACCCTCTTCCTGCCTTTAAAACGACATTCTTTTAATAGGGACATTCGCGAATTGACAGGTAAAACTATATACCTTTAAATGGGCCTGATCACCTATCTGTCCTTTATTAACTAAAGGTAATGCCTTGAAGCTTTTATAAAAAACAGTCCAGAAGACCTGAATATCACCGTACACAAGCTGCTGCTTTTGTTTATATCAACGTGTTAATATATTTGGGAGGTCCGCCGGAATAAACAAAACAAATTCAAAAAGTGCATCTGGTGGCAAGTCAGATAAACCAGGACTCTTAAAGTGGCATTTTGCAACAGGTGACCTTTCTACCCCCGCATATATGCAACATAAGACACTTAAGTTACACGTTTTTCCTGTTCGTCAATTGCTTTGTTGACAAACACGTTGTTGATAAACAAGTTTATACATCCTTCAAGGAGGCGTTTTAAGAATTTTTCATGACCAGAATTACCTTTAGCTCATTAATATATGCACAGAGGAAGCCAGAAATCACATTTTTTTTCAAAAGGTAGGTGAATCGGCAGCTTTAACGGAGTGTTGTTGCTGCTGTCTCGTCGTCACAAGCAGGACCCCCCCCCCCCCCCCCCCCCCCGAACCACACACACACATATTCAGGTATTTTGTGGATAACCTTTTGGTAATTGCAATATCTAAGAAAAAAACATGTTTCCTATTAAATTAATATTATTTGTTACCAAGTGTAGGGCTAACTTTCTCGTAGATTGAAAGAAAGAAATTTAAGATTTTGTATCATTCATGAAGTCTGATGATGATTCTATGGTCGTCATGGAAGCCCGTGTTTCGGCAAATTAGAGATAAAGTTAATTAGCCGGAATCCTGAAGATAATCTGTAACACGTGGAGCGTGAGAGGAAGAGGTAACGATAATCTGTGGACAACTAAATGGTGGTCGATGTACAGACATTGCCGAGCGGACCCGATCCTGTCTAAAGCCCCGTTCATCCAGGAGACTGCCTTAATCAACTAACCGGACCTAATGGGTGACAACAAATGCGGTTTGTGTAATGAGGCGCGGGGATGGGCCGTGTTTCAGATGAGAGGGCAGAAATGCTCGACTTTCAATAAGACTCATCAACACTGAATAGCTGCTCTTTAGAGAGCATTTAAATCGGAACATTAAACCACGTGTGACAAGAATGAAAAGAAGCAGATCTAAAACTTACACTGAGTGATATTTACAACATGCCCAAGCTGGTTTACTTGCAAAAACGACCGAAATTGAGATGAATAATACGTCTGTGACGGCTTATACCCAGGACATGTTCGATTTCCAAGCTGTGAGGTTATTTGTTTGGTCTGAGACATGTCCGTTTACTTTCATTAAGTCGGTGTTACGTCTTCTAAAATGCTCCGAGGGATGAAAGTAAAAATGACGCCGAAGTGACCTATGTCAAAACAAAAATACAGTATCCACGAAATAACCAGATTTGAAATAAATTGTGGTAATCGTGTGACAAAGATTCTGCAAATAAAGTGAGCAAAACAGAACATACGGTGTTCTTCAGGACTAAAATCTGATCGTTCACTTGTGAAGTGAAGCATCGGCATAAAACTGTATCCACCGCACCTCAGGATGTCCAAGTAAAAACTAAGTAATTACTGGTAGAAATTTCCGAGCAAAAAAGAATTAGATCATGACAGCTGTTCCCTGGCTGCTGTCGTACAGGAAACGTTAAAAGGAAAAAGAGGGCGATATCCTAAAATTTAAAAGGAACCATTACGCCCAATAATGTCACCGAGTAGTCCCATCTGACTCTAACAATTTCTTTTGCTCATTTGAATAGTGTTCAATTCAAATTTACGAGTTTTGCATGTTGGTCATGGTTACCATGTTATCAGTTTCCCCGGAAGTGTTATCTCCCGTTAGTTTCCTTCTTACCAGATTCAGCAGCCAAATAAATAACTAACCGTCTATCCATCACTTTCACCTTAACCATAAAAAGTCATTTGGACGCTGACACTCTGGTTTTGCATGGGCGATCAAAATCACAGTCAAGCGTTCGAAGTAGTGAGACCGCACAGCACAAATATTACGGGTTTCTCCTGCTGGGATAGGACCACAGGTACACGCAGGAGAATTAACGGGTTGTCCATAGGCCGATATCATGGACACACATTGATGTAGTTTCTGTAAGTTGGGGCTGTGATTGACCTTGCAGGAAATTATGTCGAATTGCTCAAGATATATGGAAAAATATGGAAAATGCCCCCTTAGGACACACTTGGCACACACCTGACAGCCCAAGACCTCAAACTTGCATGTCCGGGTCGTGGCCACGGAGGAGATGCGTGACAAAAATGGAATGGGACAACTGTAAATAATAATTACAATATAAATCTTATATGATTCAAGGGATCTATTGGGCAACCCGCATAGCATATTACATGTACGTTTGAAATAAAAAATCCAGAATATAATTTTTATTTATATTTATATAAGACCAGGGGTATTTATCTTTCAAGGATAACACATCGATATGAACTTTATCAGTGCGTGCGTTCTATATATCGATCTGCTCAGCCAAGGACAGAAAGCAAAGGGAACGCAGAAGGAAAAAAAGTGCTGTATTCCCGATGGAAGTACACATAACTCTATATACAATCGATTTGCACGCGGGGCATGACTAACATTTTATTGAGCGTGGCTCGTGGATTCTGGTTTTTACTCCTTTGTGTATGGGCAGAGGAGTCTGGTGGAAAAGTGGCTTATTAAGTAATCCAGAGAACCGGCCAGGATCCCTGCATGGCTTCTGTCCAGCGCAAAAATCTGCTTGATAAGCGACAGACAACGGAGCAGACCGCTCAAATAAACATCCTCTCGCCACGCGGCCGTTACCGCTCCATGAATATAAACGCGGCATTTCTTTAAAGTACCTCAAACAAACTTTTCCAGGTATATATCCCTAAAAACCGCAATAACTTTTCTGCAAATACGTTATTCAGCTGCGTCTGCAATTCCGTAAAATTAAAACAAAGCAATGTCCCATTCACTGGAATACCAACACGATTTTATTTTATCTTGAATTTCATGTAAAATGTAACATCTTTTTGATCTTCCAATCTTAATCATACAAACGTATAAGTAAAATAATACAAAAAACCTTAAGTGAATACTCACATTCAATCTAATTCAATTGATTCAATTGAATCTATTTAGGCGTCGTAAATTAAGGACTTGATGAAAATACTTATTTATTTTTCCGGCTATGTGGGGGCGGGAAACATGGGTGAGTTTGCTTTTGTCATGTCACCCGCTGTCCTCTCTATTTCTTACCGTGCTAAATAATCAATATTTGGTAAAGGATATGCCAACGGGAGAACGTTTGTCACCAACATCTACGGGTTTGTATTTTCCAGAAGTACATCATAAAAAATAGATAATAACAATATCAATATGAAAAAGGTAAACGTTAGGTTTAGACTTGATATCACCTAAGGTGTCACTCTTTATTTACGAAGACCATCCTGTTTTTTTTTTTTTTTTTCTTTTACTGTGTTCATTCTTGTGGCCTCTCTGCCACGTTTCTCGGTAAAAGGTCAATCGTTATAAATTTGTCTGCCGTCTATGACCAGGATTCATATACTCCTGGGTGTAGAGGGCACATTATTGTGTTAACCTCTTGGTCTTGGGTCTCAGCGTCTACACAGAACGTGAACCTACAACTTGTTGTCATAAGTCAAGCGTCCTCTATCCATTACACCACCAGGATAAAAATAAACACTTTTTAGTTGGAATACATCGACACATTTGTACATGGCCTCCAACTTTTTCATGTGTATTATTCTCGAGTTTTTTTTTTCAAAATTTACATTAATCCGATTAAAAAATGGTTAACTATAAAAAAGATGATAATCCAAGACATAAGCGTAAACAATTATGAATACAAACAAAAACAGGTTATTCTTGTTGCATATGTTTAATTTCCCACACGGTTCTTTTTACAGCAACATCCAACATCCGGTACAATAAAATAAATAATAATATAGATACTTTAAAAGCTTTTTGTTGTCAAAACTGGAAAATATACCAGTTGTAATAAGATCTCCTTTTCAACATTTAATCACATCGCTTGATATTTACATGAATGATTATTGTGCAGTTTTGAAATGAAATTTGAATATAAATTTAGGTTTACTGGCTTAAAATAGCAGTTTTACCGTGCAGTTTCTGCTAAACAAAATAAGTTTATAGATGCAACCTGAGTCTTAACGAGTTATCAGTAGAACTTCAATGGGAAAACTTAACACGCTGCACCAAAGATGCAGTGTAAGCAGTAATATAGTTACAGTGGCGTCGGAAGCGGTGAGGCAGGATAGGCTAGAGCCTCATCAATATTTAGCAAAACAAGGGGCCAGGTTCAGTCAGGTATAGTTTAACTCTTTAAGGGCGTTCCCATTTCCACGAAATGACCTCCCGATGCGGGGCGGGCTCACATTTCGAGGCCATGAAGCGGCGAGAGGGGGAGAGATATAGAGGGGGTACGAAATTATTTTTAGGTACTGCTTAGTACTTATTAGCTCTATCGTAGCCAGTTTTTTATGGATTCGTAGTACTTCGTTGCACTTACATAGTGATATACGTGCTGGTAAAATTACTCAATCAGTGTCGCGATTTGTCCCAACGTATACCGAATAGTTTACATAAAGCTCACGACCTACCACTAAGTATATACCGCGGGCTACGAAGCGCTCCTAACAGTTTCATATGACCTACAAAATTTGACAATTCGAAGCGGCGGCAAAACAGTTTTGAGTCGACTCAAAACTAAAATCGAGGTCTACGCTCATTCACGCTACGCCAATAGACGGCACGTAAGTGGTGCGAATTACACAGAAGCGCTTCATGAACTCCGAGGAAGAGCCATGAAGCCAAAACATGTCCAATTCGTAGCGTATCGGGGCCCAATTCGTGGAAGTGGGGAGGCCCCTTATAACCATAATTAAGTCTGTTCTACATGGAAGTACTCTTTGAAAGTTGATAATTTCTTTTAATAAAGTTTGAAATAGTAAGCTGAAATAAAGGAGTAAGTCATGTAGGCTTAATAACTAAAATTATCAAAAGGCATTTCTGTAACAGAAATTAATGAGAATAAAGAAAATATCTGATTAGAATACAGTATATACTTAAAAACATTTTCATCCGCCTGGTGGCATACAAGGCCATTGGTCACATTAAGATGATAATCGGTTGCTTAGTATCATAAATACAGGTATTCTTTGAACAACTTTATCCGATGGGAGAAGCCATGTCACCTTGTCACATGACCAAGACGACTCTGTATGATCGTAAAATATAAACAGATGTTGGTTCTTGTCTTGAAAGCTGTCATGTCAGTTCTTTATCCGCCAACGGTCAACCTGTGAAATAATGATAAAGTCCGAGAGAACAATCGTAAAATTTCACTGCATGCAGGGTGGATATACACTGACCATATTACAGCTGCACATACATGGATAAGCCTAGCTAACTCCCTCCAGAAGCAGCTCAGCAAAACTGTGTATACGATCGAATCCCAAAATACTGCAATCGATGCATTGCAATAAATACAGTATAATTGGATTTAGCTGAAATATCCTCAGCCTCTAAGAATTAAACTGTCAAAATACGGTACATATATTCTTCTCGTGACCAAACAAATGTCATTGACGCTATTCGATGAGAGACAGGAGGGGAGGGCAGACAAGTCCCCCTTTTTCAGTATGCAGAGGTTCATATAATTTTCTATCCCCAACATTTTGCAAACGGATGCCATTTCTCCATAAAAGATAAGCTCTCATTTAAATCCTATACAAATGAGCTACAGAAATTTCAATAAGTTGTTTAAGTCTAAGAAAGCAGTCTTGATTATGGTGCAGTTTTTTAGGATTGAAGAAGTCGCCCTAAAAATTGATACCAGTACTTTAATTATTTATCAAGGTGTTTTGAAAATAACATTTATAAAGCTGGGTTGATGATTCAGTTTATCATTTGAACTGTAGAATATAACATCATTACATTACATTCTGTGTTAATAGTTGCAGCAATGCATCATTAAACTTGATAAAAGTTGGAAAATTGCTTCTGAATATATCTTCTATATATACATAATGCTCAGTTTCTAAAGTATAACAGTTTTATAATAAACTTGATAGGAAGTTCTGAACTGCTGGTAAATAATAAATGACAACATGGTTTAATTTGGCAGAACATTATACTATAGATATTAATCACAATGCACAAAATGTTAAATATAAGGGCTAAAAGATGTATCTTGTCGTTGTGATATGTTTACAACAATTTAACTGCTGTTCACCATATATCTGTTAAATTAGAGCTTTTCAAACAAATTTGTGACAGAGTTGTCAAGTTCCTAAAATACTTAATGCGCCACAGCTTTTGATCCTAAAATGATCAAAAATCTGCAGTCGGTTTACATTTGCTTGTGTACAGTGTCTCAGTAGAACACTTTCGCAATCCCGTCTTGTGAATGTGATAATATGATATTATTCACGATTTTACGATATTATGGAATCCAGTCATTAAAAACAAACTAAATATTTCGAGCTTTTTTTCATTGAATCAAATGATAACTTCTGTTTTTCGTTTAAAGTGACATCTTTCTTATTGACAAAAAAAACATGATGGTTCTCATGCCGATTCCCATTGTCAAATTCATTGTTAAACAATAAATGCCTGCTGTAAAGATGTCCGTCCTGTGAGTGTAGGCATATAACATATATATATATATATATATATATATATATATATATATATATATATAATGTTACGGAACCTAATATCAACAGATCACGTATGCGTGACGAACATATATTTTGTCAAGGAGATAAAAAAAAAATCAGATTTCTAACACTAATGAAGTGTTTTAACACTATGCCCCTGCCCTGCTACAACTGAAGCCCTGTAGAGCGCATACCTCCACCAGTGCAAAATATCTTCCTAGATCCTCCAATTTATTACAATCAGCACCAAATGAAGCGAGTTCTCTTTCGATCGGATCATATTGGTTAATCATGTTAATATCAATAAACAAACATGCAAACAAAACATGTAAATACATAACCACCTTTTTGGCGGTCATAAAATGGCACGTACTACACATTTTATAAAAAAAAAACTTCATGCAATGGTTGTGTGATATTAAAGTAATTTGAGGTTTGCTTGTTTTACACTTTATCCAGTATATTTATGCCTCTGTGTTTAACACTGTATCAAGTAGATCTAGCCCTGTGTTTATCCCCGTGTCAAGTATATCTAGCCCTGTGTGTTTAACACTGTATCAATTACATCTATCCCTGTGTGTTTAGCACTGTATCAAGTATAGCTGGCCCTGTGTGCTTAACACTGTGTCACGTATATCTTGCCCTGTGTGTTTAACACTGTATCTAGTATATCTTGCCCTGTGTGTTTAACACTGTATCTAGTATATCTAGCCCAGTGTGTTTAACACTGTATCAAGTATATCTAGCCCTGGGTGTTTAACACTGTATCAAGTATATCTAGCCCTGGGTGTTTAACACTGTATCAAGTATATCTAGCCCTGGGTGTTGAACACTGTATCAATTATATCTAGCCCTGGGTGTTTAACACTGTATCGAGTATATCTAGCCCTGGGTGTTTAACACTGTATCTAGTATATGTAGACCTCGTGTTTAACACTGTATCAAGTATATCTAGACCTGTGTGTTTAGCATTGTATCAAGTATATCTAGACCTGTGTGTTTAACACTGTATCAAGTATATCTAGACCTGTGTGTTTAACACTGTATCAAGTATATCCAGCCCTGTGAGTTTAACACTGTATCTAGTATATCTTGCCCTGTGAGTTTAACCCTGTATCTAGTATATCTAGCCCTGGGTGTTTAACACTGTATCAAGTATATCTAGCCCTGGGTGTTGAACACTGTATCAATTATATCTAGCCCTGGGTGTTTAACACTGTATCGAGTATATCTAGCCCTGGGTGTTTAACACTGTATCTAGTATATGTAGACCTCGTGTTTAACACTGTATCAAGTATATCTAGACCTGTGTGTTTAGCATTGTATCAAGTATATCTAGACCTGTGTGTTTAACACTGTATCAAGTATATCTAGACCTGTGTGTTTAACACTGTATCAAGTATATCCAGCCCTGTGAGTTTAACACTGTATCTAGTATATCTTGCCCTGTGAGTTTAACCCTGTATCTAGTATATCTAGCCCTGTGTGTTTAACACTGAATCAAGTATATCTAGCCCTGGGTGTTTAACACTGTATCAAGTATATCTAGCCCTGGGTGTTTAACACTGTATCAAGTATATCTAGCCCTGGGTGTTTAAAACTGTATCAAGTATATCTAGCCCTGGGTGTTTAACACTGTATCAAGTATATCTAGACCTGTGTGTTTAACACTGTATCAAGTATTTCTGGCCCTGTGTGTGTATGTCTTCAGGTCTGTCGCTGGTTCACGGGAGCTGTCAGAGGGCTACAGTTATTTTACCGCGCCTTCAGGAATGTCTACACACCTTGGATCAACCCACAAATCTCACTCTCTCCGGGAAGCTGACGCAGGCCACCCTCGACCCCTCGTGCAAGTAAGTGTTACCTAACATCACATCACTCCGCTGACGTGTTCTCTGTACAAGACGTACACGCGCACACACACACACACACACACACACACATATATATATGATATAAACGTGATCTTGAGATCCAACGGGTGTCATCATATGAGACAAGACCTACATTTTTAAAAATAACCTGTTGTCAAATAGCTAAAACTTTTGTAAAGTGATTTGAAATCATTTTAAAATACACCTCTCAGTGGCTATCAAAGTAAACTTGACGTGGCTTACATGACGTCATTCCAGTTAGAAGAAGATTAATCTGAATAATTTACACTTCTCTTCTGTATTCTGGATATAAAGTTGAATCTATTTTAATACTGATAAAGGTTCATGTCAACTTACACAATTATTTATATGTTATATCACCACCATGCAAGAATGGTAACTGAAACCAGGCAGCAGTTTCGTGTTCCAAATGCAGGTCTCATATCGTGCGTATTTTTCCAACGATTTATACGCCACCATTTGCTGCCATGCATAATCTTAAGGAGTAACAGGAAATGAAAACTTAACTCTGTCCCAGTTTGTGACGGATGTGTACTGGTTTACTTATAATTATCTGAGACCGTCTACGATTTGCCACTTTTTCAACTGTTGCAATGACATGATACTGTTTGCTGTAGAATAACATTCGATGTGCCACGACGTGTCAACAATTGTTAACATGACCAAAACATTAACATTTGCTACAATTTCCAATGCTGCGAACTGCGACGACAGAAATTAGTTGTGGAGTCTCTCACAAGCAGCGAATTCTCTCGATATCAAATAAACCGCAGCAAATCGTCGGAAGTCGCACCAGGGGAATTAAGTATATTTTAAAGAACAGATATCAGGCTGCATGGCAAGGCTATTCGCTTGTGTCGGGCGATCTTAAATTAGCAATAGATCACGATAAAGAGTTAATAGGAGGTCACACTTTAGTAAATCAGCGCCATTTGTTACCAGCTGGTAATTTTTTATGTTGTCAGATACGGTGGGAGCCCTGATTGTAGTTCTTTCAAATGTAAAAAATGACACAGAACAACATCACCTTAAACGGTATTTACTAAAACGCACCGATCAGATTCATATGGAAAATTATACTCACATATATGCATACGTATATATATATATATTTGGAAACTTGTCATTTTTTACATCCCTTATTTGTTATTTTTGCTGTACGTTTTGTCCTTGCATTTTTTACCTGCCATTTTTACGTGTAATTCCTGGGTTCCGTCTGTTTGAGGTCCTGCTTAGATTTCACTTTTTGCCAAAAGAACAACGCTCGAACCACTGTACCCCAAAAGTCAAACACTGATTTCTTATCTGAATAAACGATTTGGAATCAAGTCTTGGGTAGTAAATGGATTACTGAATTAAAGTAGCCTTATTACCCACTGGTCGGAAGCCAGTCGAATAGCCACTGCTCGAAAGGCCCGAGGTCGGAGGTCATATGGTCATCAACATGCAACGTCCTTCATATCAGCACTTTGGGCATGTTGGCTTGGATTTACATCGTTTGCGTGAATGCCGCTGTTTTATTGAATAAACGTCTTTTGAAAAGAACATCAACAGCACAGTTAATCAATGACTAGCCGGGTTCTTGGGATCACGGTACATTCTTTTTTTTTCTTCATCTGAACAGGTGAATTACAAAGGCATGACGCCCATACCAAATCTAAGATGATTTGAGACATTTAAACCTTCAGGATCAGGACTTGCGTAATTGGAAATTGGGAGATCTCAAGGTATACTTGCACATAAACACACTATTCATTAGAAATAAAATATGATGATAAAAGCTCAAAGTTTCAATCTGAAAGACAATATATTATCATTAGTTAAATCCCTCTGTATACATGCATTCGGGGAAAAGAAATTCTTTTCGTTTGACCCTCGGCCCCCGCTTTCCTTTGTTCATGTTCTATTAACATATGTTTGTGTATGTGTAGGACGTAGTTAATTCATTTCTGGGCATTCAGAAGTAATGGAAAGCTGAATATACTGCTCTTAAAATAAACATTTTTTCACTCAAAAAAAGGACCCTTTCGTAAATATTTTTTTATTCTCCCTAGTCCTGACGGGAAAGGACACTGCAAGTTTTACTCATAACACGAAATGCCCCGGACCGTCTGGTTACTAGCATGGCACATAAACGTTAGACGGTGACCCTTGTCCGGTCAGGCGTCCTTCTGCCAAGATGTAATATCTGCTACTGGCGGAGTCATGATAACAGGCACGTGTGTCAACAAGGTCTAGTTACTTGGGTCCCGCGATAACCGACGAGACATGGGAACTACTGATGTAAAGGTAGAGGTGGATTGGGTTAGTGAGATGAACTGTTCCTCTGTGTATCACATGATATACCGTGTAACTGATATATACTATACCTATGTATTGTGGTGTTTTTATGGTGACCTTCAAGACCTCATGATCATCGGCCATGGCCACGCGGTGCTTCCTACTGCCACAGAAATTATTTAGCTTTGTTGTTTTTTTATCTACGATTTATTATGTCGAGATCTCAAGTTTAATTCCTAAGATTGTTTTTTTTTATTTGTGTCAGCCACCGTGTGTTGTAATGAAGCCAGTCGCGAAAATGAAGTGGAATAATACCCTGCAATGTAGAAATTATTTCCTAAAACATGGTGTTAAAACCTCAGAGGTTTTAAGTACTAAGACAAGTTTAAATTATTTAGATGAAAATCAATAGGAAACTGATGGCTATATTTTAACACTATCAAGAGGCTATATTTCAGCAATGTCTGGCCGATTTTTTTTACTTTGCAGAAACTAATAAACCGATTTCACGAATCTTTTTGTGTGAAGGAAGTGGAATTCGGATAAATGGACAAAACCAGCGTATTGTTCTGCCGTGTGCGCTTAAAATAAAGCCATTGCAGGATAAGAGCTCTGCATATTTGATCAATGGTGAATATTAAGTTTTACTGATCAATTACATCTTGCTGTAAGTTTAAAATGCGTGCTGTGTGTTATGTCCCCTTCTCACTCTCTACCCCCGAACCACGGACATATATTGGGTACTGCATATGATCCTCTACAGTCCCGAAAATTAAACTTTTTCTCCAGGTCTCTGTAAATAAGCGAGATTTAATTTTTGGCGCCCCCTTTAAGTACAGAAGCACCATATAAGAGACATTTGGTCCGTGTAGTTACAAGACTTCTTAGTTTAATGAGCGGTTGTATGACGCCCGCTGGCCGGCGCGACGTCGCTATGTGGCTCCCAAGGCTTTTAGGCAGATGAGTTCAAAAAGACTAATGACCAAATAATGAAAGGCCATATGTTCCCCGAGGTCATAAGATGGGTTTCCTGTGCTGGAAAATTCATAGAAATCTATGGAAAGTTAGAGTCACGCCATTTGAGATAATGTAAAATACGGTTAGAAGCCTAGTAAGAGTGCTTTATGATGCCCTCTGTACAGCTGACTAAGTGCTGGTGAGGGTTGAATTTATGATGGTGTTTTAACATATCAGCCAGAGGATGCAATAGCATAAACATTGCCTTCATGATGTTACAGGTCCCTAAGAAATAAAAAACGCGATGTACCAATACGTGCCAGTAAAAAAAAAACAGAGAGGTAACAAAGGATGGTATTTAATGCGCCAGTACCGGAACAATGTATATGATTCCTTGGCAGTCATATTTACTCAAAACACATAAAATTCTTCAGAAGAAATTCTGCATCTTCATACTATCAAGTTTGTGATAGCTCTGCCTTCACAGACCTTGATTCAGCTAGTAATTCTGGCGACTGTTTCAGGAAAAATGAGCAAAGCAAATGAACTTGTGTGGCAATGGTACTTTCGGCCCGAAAACTAACTGGCTTAATAATTTGTCATGAGATAGACGCCAGAACGGATCGCTGAATCAAGGTCTGCAAAAGCGTAGCTGCCACAGACTTGATTGTATGACTTTACTGTAACGGAATTAATGATCCCCTCCAGGCTTAAATAAGATTACGTTTTGAGGTGGACGCCTTCAAGAATACCTAGCTATGATTATATGAGTGGAATGGACCTACCAATGTAGAGCAAAGTGGAACTAGTCCTCTGTAATACAAAGCTTTTTTTTCAAATTTAGCTTTTTTATTTTCAAGGACGACACAGTCTCCTTCTGGGTATATTTTAAAATATTAAACCGATTTTCAAGACGTTTTCTGTTAATGTCTTATGGAATAACCGGATATAAGCATTGCAAGTAAGGGTTGAATGCTGGATGAAACCTTGTCCCCGGCCCGGTGGGGTTTCAAATCTTGGTCTCACCTTCACACAATAGTCCTTACAGGGGCCGATCCAAGGTCCACAGTAGCAGAGCTGACAGGGGTCGTTCCGTTAATCCTATCATATCCTTTATTAATGATCTCATTCCAGAGTTTATGACTAACCAAGTCAATGGTCAAACAATCCCAAAAACAACATACAGAGCAGAAACTCTTTACAAAGATTTTGTACCAGGCTATGAAAATATGAGAAAAGAAACGCTAAAGCGCAAACCGGACTTTTTTTTATCCTCACTGTTCCTCTTACAACGTAATCTGGATGTCCTGTTTTGCTGATCAAGAACTATGGACGTGTCCTTCTCTTTATATTTGTGTAATGCTGCATCATGGACGTCGACAATATGTTTGGCACAACTACAAACTCTTAAATATTTATTCCACAGTTATGTTTGAAACATAACACATAGGTATACATGTATTAGTTTCAAAGAAAAATTTCGGTTCAAGATCGCATCTTGTAGATTTCGTGGATTATATATAGAATAAGATTAAGACACCACCCAGGGATAAAGTTCCTATGATAATGTTTAACTTATGATCGTGCTATCTGATAGTAAATCAGGCTCACCGTGAAAGCGCGAACTGGTAGCGGGGGCGAATTAAGGGATTGTCGGGGGGGGGGGGGCAGAGTGCGTCGCCCCATCTTTCTTTTACCAAAACATCTGGGAAATAGAATATTCTACGCTTAAATGTCTATTTCCAGATTTACCTTCTATTAACAAAACCTTCTCTAAAAGATAGTCTTGAAAACGCCAGCCGAACGATGCACAGGTTGTTTGTTTTGTTTGTATCTATGTGTTTATAATATGGGGAGTGGGTGGCCGTTAGATTAATTCATACACATTCAACAATGACATCTGACGGCAAATCAAACTAACCAGAGTTTTGTAAAAGACGTTTTGTAGTTGGTGACCTTTCAGCTTCCCCACAGTTGCAGCCAGGCACCTGCACAATGTGTTTTATGGTTTTCCTGATTGTGAACATGAGTGTATGTTACTAAACAAACAGTTTGTAGATAAACCAGATCATACATCCGTCATTGAGGCATTACAAGAACCTTTCATAGCAGGAATTACCTGTAGCTCATTGGTATGTACATAATGTAAGACTGAAATCACATAAATTCTACAGGTAAGGCACTTGAATAGCTGACTGTAAAATCTAACCAAAAGCGTGCGGAATTTGGTTTGATGCCGTTTTCTTCCCATTCTTTGGCATGCAGGAGTTTAATTTTAAATTTAGCATATAGTTGATTATCTAGCTTTGCCAGGGTGTCACCCCCGCCCCTCTTACATCCTGTATCCGCCACTGAGTAATCGGGGACATTTTCTTAACGTTAGTTATTCTGAGAAGATTGTCTCAAGATTAGGATGCGCGTCATTCAGTGGTCATAAATTTCTACGCCAAGCCGTAACTGTGGTGTCGCATGGACTGCCGGCATTGAGTGTGGAAATCAATGGTTACATCATGCAACACAGAACCATTACCCCCAGACAGATATATATTTGTATTCTGCCTCAATGACAGCAGATCCTTACAGGGCAACACAGTTAAAAATAAATAAATAAGTCATCATTACCCATTCTCCTTATCATCAGGCTGATTATAGGGTGCCTGCATGAATAAGTATAGATGAATATGCAGAGCCAGTTTAATCATAACACATTTGTTTTAAATATCTGGATAGGTTTTAAAACTATTTCAGGCGCAGCTATGCTGACAACAAAGAATATCCCATACAAGTTTTTTTCTCTCTTAAATTATGTCTCAGTCAATTATTCACATGTTTTCCTTCCTCTACTTGTTGTTATCATCGACAGCATTTTTTCATTTTAATTGAAACATTTGTTTAATTACAATATGGTGGTAATAAACAATCCTAAATAACATGCAGTAAACTCTATAACAGTTAACAAATAACAAATATACCTACCTATGTGAATCTCTACATAAAATACATATAACATTTGTGAGTTAACAGCACAGTTATACTGTCCAGGAGTTATAAATACCTTAACAAGGTAAGACACTCCTTCCATTTTTACTCATGTATACACAAAGTGTGTTTTTCTCAGCAACTTTTTTTCTAACAATTCTGTATTTTTCACACAAACTGTACCAGGGTCTGTATACCAAATATTTATAAATTAATTATAACATGTCGATAATTACCGGTTCATGTTTCCCACACCCATGTAATTACCTCTTTGTTTAAATCTGGCATATGGATATTAGCTCTCTTGACAAAAGTTTTTATGTGTAGATAAAATGTTATTGAAATATGGCACTGACATTATTAGTGTTCCACTGTTCCCCCTCAACAAAACAGTAATTACATCGCTTATTATCAGTTACTTTCCAGAGGTATAGCTTATCTCATGTTGCTTAAACGTTATGCAACAACTTAAATTGAAATTCACGAAACGCATATCGAGTGTATTAGAATATAGCTTTACAACAGATTGTTCCCTATCAAAACATCTTAACCTGGACTGTAGGGTTTTCCATTTGTTTTCAGAGGTCGGGCTTATTGAGTGAGTAGACAGAGTCACGTGTTAAAATATTTTGGCAACTTGTCCATATATATGTAAACGGGAAGAACATGTAGCTTGTACTGGGATTTAAAATGCGATCGCTGTTGTCCTGGGCTTAGGTATGATACCTTAGTACACACCTAGCTCCATAAAATTACAGTGGCAACCTTCGCCAGTCTCTACATGTGGAGTCCACAGAAAACAATTAGAGTGCTGCTGGTAACAAGCGTTTAAGAAACAATACTTCCTCGCTTGGGGCGATTGTGCTTGCCACGTTTTTATGTGTGATAAACATTCACAAAGAGGCGTTTTCCTGGTTACCTATAAAACATGTCTTAATCATACTTCTGCATGTAAATAATAATATAATTTCTAGATAAATAATATGTGCGAAAGAACGGTAGACTACACAAAAAAAGGTAAACCAATATTTTGCTTAAAGATTAACGATTGCGTGTGCGACCGTGAAAAATCCCACCTTTCCCTGCTTTGAGCCTTGTGTTGAGGCCGTTAACCACGGGAGCTGGTCAAAGTTTAACTGGATATAGGCACCTATGTTTTTTTTAGTTCAAACTTCTGTGATTGGCCAGCTCTTAAAATCACACGGACACACAGACTGGTGTATAAACCACAGCGTCCATTAATAAACTCAGTGGGCAGATGTTCAGTCAATATAAACCCCTATTTTTATATTACCTACCATAGACGGCCAGTCGCCAGGTAAGCTTTTATAACCTATAACCCGTCTGGAAGCTATATATAACAGTGACAGGCTTTCCAGCGTCATAACACGGAGGAAGGCTTGTTTAGATATTAAGCCCCTCGGTTTGTCTTTACGAGTCACCCATGGTCCCCATGACGCTGTTTTTACTGTCTGTGGCGTAATGAGCTCAACAACCTGTCTAGCATTTTGTTCACATTTTTGTTACCTACATAACTTTTCTCTCTCCTTATGATTCAAAGGCCAATGAACTGAACCTAACTTTTTTATGCTCATTATCTGCAGATTCTTTATACCTGCCCGTCTGCACACACAAATAACAGATATATGAAAACCAAACCATGATTCTTTTACATTCAATCACTCTTTTACTTGTGTCCTATAATCGCTTCTGCTTTAATAAACTTTGTAATCCTTTACATTCTTGACAGAACATTTGAACTTGTTTTCCAAAAATCCTTCTTATTCTAATAAACCATTCCCTTAAATTGTGTTTTACGGTGTGGAACATCTGTTCACAGTGACCGTCCGCTGTGACGAATCGTTTTTGATTGTATTTGTAATTAATATGCTTGTTGCCCGATTATGAGACTCACTGTTAATGTCTACATTATAAGTTCAAACCATCACAATCCGTGGCTTGGAGGATGAACGTCAAGAAGAATTGCATGTCAGACTGGTATTGCATTAGGTTTCTCTGTAGTTCAGTTGGAAATGTTCTATCTGCGTGACAAGTCATTTTTCACATGGTGTCCTTTAGTAGATTCTGTATCCAAAGCCAAGCTAAAGGGTATAAAATACATCACTCTGGTTCATGGCGGGTGAGATCACAGAGTGCGTTCAGTTCAGGTTCGCGCCATGATGGGCCTACCGTAGACGGACTGCCGACTCTCACGCTAAAGTCTTTCCAACAGGGCTTGAGGAGGCATCATATTTGACAAATAATATAACTAGTAGCACCTCAACCCTTCTCCATAAATCCTGCCACCAGCCCCCGTATCCCTCAAAATAGATCTCCTTGTCACGATTAATATGAACATGTTTAATCTTATGTTTTGCGTGCATAGCACACAGATAAACTTATCCATGATTGACCAAATCCGGGTAGATACCAGATCCACTGCGGGTCCAGGAATAAATCAGTGTGGTTCAAAATGCCATGAGATAACTCAGACAATTCATTTTTCAGACTTCGGGCCAATAGATTTACCAATAAAAAAAATAACACTTTTAGAAAAAGTTTTTTTAAGGTTCTTTTCAGAACCCATGTGGTTTCAACTGGAACCATGGTTCTTTCCTGGTTTAATTGCTTCATCCGATGGTGTGTGTGGAGAGGGGGCGGGGTTCTGAAGGTGGCTTCTTTGAAGAAGCATTGCGGG
Organism: Sipunculus nudus; assembly: GCA_026874595.1. Taxonomy (NCBI): domain Eukaryota; kingdom Metazoa; phylum Annelida; class Sipuncula; order Golfingiida; family Sipunculidae; genus Sipunculus; species Sipunculus nudus. Next base: position 106,753,241 of record CM049306.1, on the reverse strand, counting down.
ACCGGATATTTCACAATTAAAGAAAACCAACGATGTAAGAATATATCAAGGTCTCTCAGCATGCAGTCCCCGCATATGCCGGCTCTAATGTTAGATATATGAGTAGTTTAGCCTCCACGTCAGATTCGGACTGCATGTCCAAAGTCTATAAACAATGTAAATTGTGTTTGCTCACTGAGGAACGACCAGATACTTTTTGTTATAGAAGTAATACAGACGATCCACAGGGGGCATTTTGTACTTATTACATAATGTTTTAGATTGAAATATTGTTTTTATTTATTTATTTTTTCTTATTTAGGGCCTCATTCGCGAGAGCTAATGCACCTAGAAAAGGGGATGTTGACATAGGGGTGAAAGGAAATGGTGGTGCTATAATTTTCTTCGTAATAATAATAATGATAATAATAATAATAATAATAATACAATATCATTATGATAATACAATAATATTCTTATAATGCTATAATATCTTTAAAAAATTCCACATTATTATTGTCATTATTATTTTTATTATTCTTTTTTTTTCTATTATCGTTTTTGTATTTTAATGGCCTATGTGGTCGGAGAAGTAACCTATGATCTCTGAATACATCGTGTTCGACGTTTTCTTTGTAATAACAACACTTGTCATGGGCCGTAGTCCTGCAGTAAAACGTTCTATTGGTATAAATGCTATTTGATTTTATAAATAATGAAAAAGGGTAATACTTGAAATATACGTTAGTCTGAAAATTGGTGGTCAAAACAAAACCTTGAGCACATTCAGGAAGGCGGAATATGAGAAGATAAACCAGTATAACCAGTGCTACAGATATGAAAAGATATTGATATTTCCTGCAGTAAGGCAGATTTAACTTGCCTAGATTTTGATGGAAGAGGATTTTGGTGGAGTAGAGATTAACGTTTTGTAAATCTTACTCCTTGGAGGGCCGCCCGGGTACACAACCGTCTGTGTGTCCATATAACCACATCCGACGAATAAACATTAATTTTCAGCATGGTTATCAACCTTGACCCTTGGAGACTGTACCAGACAGTAGCACCGGGAGCACCCGGGCAAGCAGACTTGGGGATGGCCAGAGTTAAATAACATCTGACATTGAGAAACTAAACCTAGTTTTCGTCTTTATCTGCTCTATAAAAGTAAAATATTATTGAAAGATAAGCATTGAAAACGATATTGCTTATAAATTTATGTTGTTTAATAAGATAACAAAAGTATGCAGACGTTCACACAGAACAAAGATAGAGTAATTTCAACATGACACTATATACAAGTCATAACAGGCTTTTGTACCTCTTTTTATCAGTAAAATGAAATAAGATTAACGGTATAAACTTTCATTTTTTTTTTCTAACAGGAAGCAATGGCCGTGCTAGATTTTGAGGCCCTTGGCTATACAGCTCGTTAACTCCATTTATCAATCATTTTATGCTTGGAACACGAAATTAACCAATGTATCTCTTTGAAATATAGGTTCTCTGCCTAATAGGCTTATATGTATTATAATACATATAATATAATAAAGTATTTAATATGTATGAGGTATCTAGAAAGAATGAGCGCCACGTGATGCTTTATTTTTGATCATTTATAATCGTACGCTTACAAAGCGACGTCGCTGCAAAGTAAGGCAAATATGTCTAACGTGAACGCCACAAACGTTGGTTAAATTGAAATATATGTATCTATGAAACTGTAAAAAATAGCTTCATTCCAAGAACTGCGTACAACAACCACTATACAATACGGCGTAACTATGATGATAAAGATTTTATATTGTTTACTGTCTTAATACAAATAATTCCAACTGTTTCTTTTTCCTATTTATGTAATATTTTTCCCTTTTCTGTTTATTATGGTTATTTTATTGGACAGAAGAATGTTTGTTGATTCCACGCTCCGGAAAAAATGTTGCATCAATCATACAAGCGGCTTGAAGTGGATCCCAAGGCAATGTAGCCAACCTATATCTGTATACATTATGTGATGATACCTGCCTCGTTCAAGCAGGTTGTTAATATACATCAGCTTGCTCTATGATGTCCGGTGACCTTACCACCAAGGAAACTCATGTCCATCAAACTCTGAAAAAAAACACACAATGATACTGGCCCCGGGAAATCCTCATCTATCTTTACCGGTACAACCTTTTCTATAATTTACGCGGCAGCCGATTCATCTGATACTGATAGTTCCACCGTAAAACAAGGCTTCAAATCAGAGTTCCCGCGCCCATGTGTGTGACATGAATGTACCAGCGGAGAAGGTTAAAAAAAAAATAATCCGTATAAAGGTGAAACGATGCAGTTCACATTATTGAGATGAAATTTGCTGTAAAAGAATATCGCTGGTATTTTTTATTTGCTACATAAGCCAGCTGATTTATAATTCTATCACATAACTAGACATTTTTTATAAAGAACTGATGACTTTGACAGTGACCTTCAGTATCTTGTCTCTCACGGTCTCTGTCAAAGTCACGTGATCTTTTGCCCCTGGTCACATGATCTAATACTGCCACTTTAATCTCAACTCACCGAGACCTACGACTTCGCTTTTTGATGGCCTCGTATAAAACCTTTGGTTTAACGTTAAGCCGTTCAACGTTATTTAATATGACAAATATTATAATATATATATATATATATATATATATATATATATAAATATATAAATATATATAAAAAATATATAAAAAATTATAAAAAAAACTAATGCCTGCAGTGTTTTGCAAACCGGATATTTTTTATTTAATCATAATTATGATGTAACGCAATTCGATTTCTCATTTTTAACATAAGAATAAGTGATAATTCATTAAAGACAAAGCTTGAAATAATTTTAACCGAAAGGAAATGACATCACATGCAGTTAATTAATGTAATTAGGCCAAATAACATATAAATAATGATCCAAATGAAGGTCTTTCTAAAGCTACCCTGGTTCTACACCAGCATTTTATATAACTCTCAACATACCATAGCCTCAGTTATATCAGTCATGGGGTTAATGATGGTCATGTAAATGAGAACTTCGAACAGCACGTGTTACGGTGTAAGCCACAGTAATTAAATATTAATATGGTTAATCTGTCATAAAATACAAAGATACGCCAATGACACGTGTTACGGAACCTAATATAAACAGATCACGTATGCGTGATAAACACAAATTTGAAATGTCTAGGGGAATGAAAAAGAAGTCAGTGGTTTTTTGTTAACAAATAACTATAATTTATTCTTAAAACAAACCGAACAATACAATACACTAAATCAATAAAATTATACAGTAAAACAGCGGTATAGCAACAAGTCAATGCAATCACATAGAAAAATAATGTGCACAGTACCTGAATACCAAAACCATCACAACGATAAGTCCTTTAAATGTAAACTCTCGGAGAATGACAGTCCAGTGTAAAGCTCTTGCAACAATCCAGAAAGTAAACTGAAGTCCAAATGCATAAAATCAAGGAGAAAGTCTTTGAAAATCTATTATTGCCCCATTTGTCGGATAAGGTCCTGACACACGCTTCTGCGTCCGCTGGAATCTGCTCTGCTGCTCTCTCTTCCCCTCTCTTCCTGCTCTCACAGCCCCTTTATATACCTTCACACCTCAAGCCGAGAATTTTCCACTTCTCGAACAGTCTTAAGGATCCTACACAGTAAACACGCATTTCAGGAATTATCGAGAAGAACATAGCCGTGTGTATCCCCACACACCAGGGTCATCACGTGACCCACGACCAGGCGTGAAAGGCCAAGGCTTACATGACAACGAGAGTTCAACCAGTACGAATTAAACATAGAATGTAATAGATACGGCCAGACACGAGTGCCACAACAGGAGCCACGCCCGCGTCACATAATAAAAAGAGCACCTGTAACGCACGCTGTCTGCCAATTGGAAGTTATTATTTTGTTCCTAAAGATACCATGATATAAATTATCATTATTATCATTTACAGCATCAGACTAATAATATGTTATTAATTGGTGTCTTTTTTTAAATATAATTACGAGAATTTTCAAAATATCATTCCGAATCGTAGGTAAGTATTACTTTTATTCTATTCTAGAACAATCATCGAAAACAAATAATTTCAAAGACATACAGGATAACATGTTTGTACCTGATGATACATGCTAGTTATTTAGTGGAGTCAATTTCATTGATAACACCAATGAACCAAAATTCCCATGTCTACCCTAATCATTCAAAAGTCTCAGGATTCACACCGTCCAATTTCCAAGGTCACCTTGCCAATTTGCTCGAGAGATAAACGGTTTTAACTAAATAAATGGTATAAACAATAATAATTAATCATTATGAATCATAATGGCAGCAAAGATTGGCAATTATCACACAGTTTGTGGTTGCCTGGGAATTTCGTTCAATTCGTTCGATCAGTTAGTTGGGTTTTCAGAGCGGTAATGAAGTGATCAATGATGAATTACATGCTCTTGTGAAAAGAACTTGAAGGCCATTTAACTTCGCTTGACAGCAAAACCAATGATGCGTTTTCGTGCTATGATGGTAAATTTCAGAATTTTTTTTTGCGTGGAAATATTTCACCAAACCTGAATAAATGTAGTCTTACTCTAGTGATTCATGTGTGTTTTAATTTTTATTTAAGCTTAGACTTCAGAGTAAGGAGAGAACAATAATGATATGTAAATATATTTTATATATATATATATATATATATATATATATATATATATATATATATATATATATCCCGAATCTTGTTTTATTTAACACGGGGATATATCATTCTAATATACACTTTTTATACAAACAGGGCCACGTCTGGCATCAAAATAGTAGACGTGTTAGAGGGATGATGGTCGTTTTAACTGTCTTCGGAGGTATGTTTGGTTAAATGTACAGCTGCCGAGGTCGTATCGGAAACGCGCGCGTTGTGCAGTGTGTAATATATACACATTATCTCACAGAGTCGAATGTGGAGATAATTAATTTACGTAAGCGATACACAAGTCAGCTCTTGGAGGAGGACCATACACTCTTATACTTTGTGTTCACCAGGGGCTTGACACCACTGTTGCTCCTGATGCCGCTTCTTTTTTGTTGGAGGTAATCTCCTCCATGTTTTCAAATGCTAGCTTTACTGCGTATGTACATCTGCAGAATTCCACTCCAATTTCCTCTCCTTTTATGTCCTGCTGTTTACCAGGCATGGTGACTACTGCACCTGCGGGCTCTGGGCGTGTAATCGTCTCCATGGCTGGGTCATACTACCGAGGAACCTGTTCGTGAGTGAAACAAGGCCTTTGGGCACGGCCAGCCCATTAAGCCTGCAAAGCGCTGATCCTTGATTGGGACCTACCTTAAAAAATCTCACTGCCTCGGCTTAGATTTGATCTCACAATCTTCCGTTTTGAATCTGTGCTCTACCCCTAGACCCTAGAAGCACTGGGGCAGGGTGCTGCGCCTTATCATCACTTTAGGGAAGTCTGTTATTTTCGTTTATTCATTTTAAATTTATATAAAAATTCTAGCCAATTTATTTATGAAAGTACACAAGTATAATTTTTAAAGTATTATAGAATAAAACCTTATCCAATCTATCCTGTTGCTGCAGTTCATTTACTTCCTTTCGTTAAACTCAATGAGTTGGGTCTGTTTTGAAAAATGACATTTATAAAATAAATAAACCTTAGGAGACGTGATGGAGTAGAAGTTAATTTCTGTGTCTAAGTGAAAATTTCATCCCGCTTGTCAGTAACTGGGGTTTGTACCTCGAAACGGCGAAATTTAAAGCTCGGCACTACTGTACGACCCGCCTCTACATGAGTAGAATGGTACAGGAAAAAAACAGCTTTCATGTGACAGGGCAGTAGGATACGAAGTACTCCCCGGAGGGAACGAGTAGTGACATGCCCTCTTTGCAGCAGGTGCTTTCAAAACGATTACCACAAACACGTTAGGAAGACGTAACAGTTGCTGTCCCAGATGAAGGCAAATGTTAATGGACTAATAACATAATTATGGGATGGAATCCTGGCAATCAAACAGGAAATTATATGAAGAAAGAAGTACAGCATTGTTTTACCACTCTGCAAGTTCAGCAAGGAGATGTTCCGTACACGAGGGGTATGTACACAAAGTATTTAGAAAACAATGATCTGAACAGGATGTTGGATCTATTAACACCTTCCTATAATCTCGACAGGGTAGGTTTTTTTAGGATATACACAATAAAAAATGCCTGAAGGAATTAATAATTTCGCCTTTCAAAATCAGGGGCGGTAAGTGAAAAAATCTAATATTGAGCAAACTCATCTGACAAAGCGTCACCAATCCTTGTCAAATGAGAAATCTCAACTGAGCACCTGACATAATAAGCTAAATTTGACCGCATAATATAATACGTATACAGGCAGTTATTTGCGAATAAAACTGTAAATTGCATTGACTTGTGTAAGATATGCTGTTTTTCAACGCATAAAGCTTGTTATGTGAACTATTGGTTCTTTCAGTGATTAACTCATCCCGTCCTCCGTGTGTGTGTGTTGTGTGTGTTTTAGGGGCGGATGAGGGTAAATTTGACTCGTGAAATATAATCATCTGCACGTCGCCGTAATTTATGACTATGACTGCATGCCTCGAATTTATTGTGGGATAAACGATACGTAAAATAAGCTTATTACACGTCTGTATCTCTTGTTTCGTTACGGCCATGAGCGAAATGCGCGATGCTAGAGGCAAACACTGGCCTTTTTTAAAGATGAAACCGGAAAACCCGGAGCGACATTAACTCGATCGATGATCATATATTTTCTTGGTGCTGCAAGATTCGTCACTGTGAAATGCCTCACGGTACTCGTTATGTAAGCCTTGGACTGAATTGAGTTCATATAAAATGATTTTTGTATGTGTAAACCTGCGCAAATTAGTCTGTGGTCACCGTCTGTGGTCATTTATATTTTACACTTAATGAGTATGTACTGTTATATGTTATTAGTCTTCTAATTGGTATTCCAATTCTCATGCATGCTACTTATTTTAACAGTCGTATACAGTGGTATTATGTACCTAAAATTAATTCGTACACTACACTTGTGCATCTATAGAAACACTGAAAACTACATTGAAGATGATAAAACATTTATAACTATTGAGAGGCTTCAAGCTTGACATAAAGAAGGTAGCACGTTATCGATTCGTTTCTGTACTGAATGCATTTTACTCCAGCGCACTCTAGCCGGCTGATACAGACTGTGTGGATGGATATAACTCCTACACTTATAGTCTGGTAGCAGAGTGTAGATATCATACTGTAATGAATATTGCATGTGACATTGCATGTACATAGACAAAACTGATTAACCCTTTACTGTTCAGATTAGCCTGTGGATTGTCACACTCCTACTGTTCAGATTAATTTTGCATTTTTTTCCACATTTTGACATGAATCTATATGAGACATTAACTCTGTAACCGTTAAAGGTATCTTTATGAAATTTTCAGCATTTACTGTCAGGTATATGTCCTTTATGTTATTTTATTTATTTTCTACATACCTGGTTTGATATGTATGTAACTAAGGTATATACAGGTAAAAACAGGTAAATCTGTACTACCTGTATTTCCACTCACTGGTATATCACCAAGATGACCCCTTTCATCCTGTTCAGGTAACCCATTAACCGTTTGATAAAAAAAGGGAAATGTTAGGATTTTTTTCACTCTAAGGTAATTATTAATTAAAGGTAAGAAAAAGATTTGGTTTAATAATGGAAAGGGAACCACCGACAAACCAGAATGTGCAAGTATAATTGGATTTTACTGTGGAAATCAAATATGTTTCACCTGAAAAGCTTGCTGACCCAAAGAACCCATTCTATGACTATTAACATATAACACATATGTTTACCTGTACAGGTAGGTAAAGGTAATTTATTTTTTTTTCTGAATGTGTACGCAAACACCTTGTTCATTATTATAGTTACTATAAATTAATACCTTCTTTATTTATTGACTGTATAATTCATTCTGATATAAGAACAGGTGCTTTTAAGTACAATAATTAAGTTACCTATGTGAATAGTACCTTTGTTCGTCAACTGATCTAATTACCTGTGGCAGTGATAAAATCATGGTGAAAAGTGGCTGTAAAGAATATTGATAAGCAAGTGTCAACTATGTAAATCCATTATATTTTGATTTTTTCAGACATGTAAAACATATATTGATAATTTTGGTTATGGTAACACAAAAAAAATATACTCACCTGTACAGGTGAGTTCAGGTAAATACAGGTAAATTATTTTTTTAATGAAGTATATATTTATACATGTAATAAGGGAGAACAAAAAAAACAACTTAATTTTGATTGCCATGTGTAAAATTTATAAATTACAGGTACCAACTGCACTATTTATTGGGTTACCTGAAATTATACCTTTGATGTTAAACAGATTTAATTACCTTTGCAAGTACAGCATATTAAGACCACTTCTCATTTTAAAAGTGAAAAATTTTTGAAGGAGTCAAAACAATATGCAGAAGCTATCTTTTAATCAACTGCACAGCCACGAGACTTGTGCATTTAAATTTTGCCAATTGCTACCTGTAAACATATACTCACCAACACAGGTAAGATCAGGTAAATAAAGGTAAATTCTCGTTTTTTTAATTTAAATTATATATTTATACTTGTTATAAAGGACATCGCAATAAAAACTATTTACTTTTGTCCTGTGCAAAATATATAATTTATGGGTGTAAAATGCACTAATTATCTGGTTACCTGTAATATACATTTTTATGTCAAATTAATATATTTTAACATGTGCAGGCAAAAACAAATCGCTGATTGATTTTCAAATAAAATCTGGAAAATTGTGTCTACTCTGGTTGTTAACATTTCATGCAATAATAAAATTGCTGTTTAGTTGGTCTGTCGCGTTTATCCTGCACAGGTAAAAATCCAGGTGCGACAAGTAAACAGGTTTGCACTTGGCCTGGTTCGATCGACGATTAGCCTAAATGAGCGTTGATATATCAAAATCTTTCCCATTCGAAACAGTGCTGATGTACTAAAATCAAAACAAATATGTCCTACATTTGTGAAAACTGTTATTTTCCCAACTAAGGGTATCCGACTATCCGTGCAATTTTCTTTTGAAGTACCCGCCCCTCCGCGGCTGACGGTGTTTGAGCGATAATAAGTAAATTTAGCATTATGTAGCACACAAGGTACATTAATGAGGCGGTTTTGCAGACTTAAGTCGCAGGATTATCCCATCAGGTCAATATAACGGAAAAATAAAAATAAATTAAACATTTACTGTGAAATTAAGACGACACGTCTGTTGGGGTTTTTTTCCTGAACGGTCCACATCTACCACGTCATCCCTCAGCCAGCAGTGACGCACTGACGCTGCAAACTTTTCACACCCAATCGGATCTACTTTTACATCGGCAAGGTTCACGTGATATGGTCTGGCATGTTTATTTTGAAAAGTCTTTTAAATGGACAAGGTTCACGTGACTAGGTCTGGCGTGTTTATTATGAAAAGGCATCATGAGATGCAGTGACGACTGGCGGATAGTAGGCCTAGGAGTTTCCTGGAACCATCCTCTCACGTCATGCCATATATGCATTAGAATGGATTCTTTCTCGCAGGGATCAGAAACAATGAGAATTTACGCTGGTAGTACTAGTAGAGCAATAAGATATAACATATATAATATATGTGCAAATTAATGTAAACAAATCGTTATGAACAAAATATAAAATAACGGAAAATGTGCTATTTGGAATAATACACATAATACCAAAGTTTATCAACGTGGGAAAACGATACTTAATTGTGAAGTAACACCAAAGAAACATGTTTTCACAGTACATTTTTAAGTGTGTTTTATTATTCAGATATATAGGCCGACGTAAGTCCACCAATGCCTATCAAAATTATGCCTAGTTACTATGATTTCATAGCAGTACAATCTGATATCTTAGATGAAAATATGCACGTACACATCTTCACTTACATATCCAGGTCTTCAATTTGCACTATATTTCAGTTATATTTAAATGACGCATAATTACGTCATATAAAATCAATATAAAATGGAAATATAATATATAATTACATGTATTATATTCAACTTCACTTGAAGAAAAGTAGGAAGTTTATTTTATAATTTCGAAACGCACAATTCCTTGGTTCACTAGATGTATGCACGAGACCTAACTTAAAATCATATATATATCTAATCAGGTAACCTCCGTATGCAACTAGGTGATTACATTTTTGAGCCCTCATATAGTTAGAAGTCACTGTTGATAAAACTTCAGTTCCATCAGGAAAGCATGCGGTCTCTCCAGGCTGCAAGGTAGTGATTTCACGGGGATGCAGAGTTCCAGTTAATTATAAAACAACACGCAGCAACATTTCAATAATTCTAAAGAAGCACCTGGAATGTTCCAAAACCTTCAAACAGGCCTAAGTTATGATCTTTTGGGTGTTTTTTTATTTATTTACTTTGAATTCACCCGTCCTGTCAGCTGAAGAGACGCGGACCATGGCCTACACGTTTGCTATTATACATGTCGTTCGGTTCCCGAACATTGTAAATGATGTCATTATCCTTTGATGATTTACGTAATAGATGCCAATTTAAAGTCGTAATTTTCACTCCGAATGCCCGCCTGGTTGACCACATGTTGTGTGCTGTTTTTCCGCCAACATCTTCTGTGTGATAGGAAAATTGCCTTGTGCAAATAAAACTGTCAATCAAACGTGCAATTCACAATGTCGAATGGGTAAACTTATAAGCCGAAACCCTGTGGTATTTTAGGTCTTCGAAAGGGGCAAGTTTGTGACAAAGCCATCAAACATTTTGCAATATAGATGTATTTGTATACCTGCGTCTTTTTAATCTTATCTTACAACAATGGAAAGGTATAATTGGATTTCAGTTTAATTTGTTCACCTGCATGGTTTCTCGTCATTTTGAATACATTGTGCGCATGCATATCGAAAATCCGCACCTTTGGTCTTTATATTTTTAGACACTATATATATACGCTATAGCCTCTAATTTAAGATTGGCGAATGCATTTATTCATTTGTCCTGCATGTATCATGACAGAGACTGACTCCGCCGTATGACTTTAAAAGATTATCAGCTCGTGGCCACGACACAATTTCCATATTTAATCCCTGGGCCATGCATGCACGGTGACTGGGTTTTGAGAGCAACATCAATATAAAGCGGCGTTTATACCGGGCGCACGGTATATGCGATAAATATGCGGTCTGCGGTATTTAGTTTATGAATATAGACAGCGAATGAAACCGATTTGATAAATTGACATGGATGAAATATAAAAAGGAGTTAAGTTCTGGTATTAGTGGTAAGATTTTATGTTTAAAAGGTACAAACATTTAACGCAGAACTATTCCTTACAACAATGAATATAGCCTTTTATAGGCCTACATGTATTATAAAAAAATTATTTACTTCAATTCATAATATAAAATAATTTTTTTAATTTGATTTGCTATGTGCAATATATATTAAAGGATGCATTGCCGCTCCGCCCAAAATCTGTTCCACTGCAGTGACCGTGCTGTTTACAATCACTAATGAAAATTATAATACGCACATACTACATATATATATATATATATATATATATATATATATATATATATATATATATATATATATATACAAACGAGCGCACACGTGCACGTACACATGTATACATGGAATACTATATAATATATATATTATATATGGAAGTACTACACATATAAAAATTTGTAAAATCTGTTCAGTATGTGTTAAAACCGTATTAATAAATATTTGTTCAAGCGTATAAGTCACTTACTATCTTGTCTTACATATTCAGGGATCTGGGTGTAGGCGTACAGTTCCACGTACGTCGTATAATAATTACATCGATATTTCATGAAGTATAAAGTTATCTTTATATCCTAAATTGGAAAATTATCTATATCCATAAATTATCTGGCATTTCTAGGTTTAGACGGCATTAATTTTATTTTCAATCCAAAAAGCCTCTTAGAATGATTGACAGTTTTTGTATACGGCCGATTGTTCCCGATTACGATTGTACATAGATTCTTTTGGCACAGAAATGATCACTAGTAAACAATCAGACATCATATATATATATACACACATATATATATATATATATATATATATATATATATATATATATATATACGACATAATATATGACAGTATCTTCGATTTTAATTATGAAAATATGTTAATATTTAAAATAAATACTCATCTTAATATATGATATCGGTAAAACATGGTTTTCCAGTGCCAATACATGTCACAGTTAGGTGGTCACGCAGATCACGTGCGTGGTGTCTGTCAGACGCGTCAGCGAGTCGGACGGCGACCATTGGTCACAAGTTATACCAATAAAAAAAGGGATAATATACGATCTTGGAAATATTTTACGGAAGTTAAATCTGTAAGCAGATTGCACTTGGTTTTGTCACCGGGATTGATTGCTAACATTTTGTGATTAACCGATTTCTGATGAATTTAGCGCAAGTGTCTGATTTTACTCTCGTAGCCGACATGTTACCAGGGCCCACGTAACAAGGCAGCGTGAGTGAAAGTCAGTCATTTTTATTTTTTCCAACAAGTCAGCGTTCGCGCCAGTTTGAATCTTGGTCACATGTTAGAACAACTCTTGATGTTTTGCTCTTTTATTTAAGTACAAATATGATGGATGACAATAGATATTTCACCCCCAAAACTTGCCCTAATTACGGGATAGGTAAAATGAGCTTTAGCGGGCGTGGAGCGGGCGCCTTGAATTCTACGCCTGTGACAAACCGCGCGCCCTGGCGGGCGTTATTGGAGTTTAACCCTTTACACATTGCGTTACACTGGCAGTGATTGACAAGGAAAGTGCAGGTATGTAAAGGACAGTAAGACTGATAATCTCCTAACAGACAGCTAAGAAATAATTAAACATTTTCAGAAGCGCCATATCGGCCCTCAGACATTTCGACCAGATTACTGGCTGCCAGAGTGCCATTACATCTAGGTCTGAGAAACGCATTATTAGGATGAAAATAATTTCGTCATTTTTGACAACGCCTCATGGCCTACAGGTAGACTGTCCATTGACATAAACCAGACTAACCGTTACCATTTTTAGGGTACTTTCTAACAACACCAACATTGAGCGAGAAGATTTCGTTTTAAAATCAGCATATTGGTAAACCCCTCCGCCTGTTTGTTCTCCGTATGAATACAGTCATGGCTCGCACGGGTTACAAGACGCAGCCATTTTGTACGCGATACAGGAAATGACCCGTTACCATTGAGACGGGGTTTCAGTTTGGGTTGTGAGTTCACATGTTTTCTCTTGTGTAAATTCATCATTCATAAACTTCAGATTATGGGCTGTTTACCACAATATGAATGCAACATGATGAAAGACCACTGCACTGCGATGCACTACTCGATATTGCTTGTATCACGACTCAAGTAGGTTTACCAGCCCAATTATCAGTGCCTACAGAGTCGGGTTGTCACGGCTACATTTTCAGGGGTTCTCCCAGCCTCCGGTAATATTAATTGATTTCACCGGTGACAGTTGTCCCAATACAAGTACGATACACAGTGTTTACCATTACAAACAAAATTAACAAAAGGCTGATGATTCAATCATATTATCTTTGCTACTGAAATTGCAATAACTTACAATATCTAAAATCAGAAATCGTTTGTAACCGTGTTGTACTTACACATCTGGCAAGTCAACAATTCAATACAACCTGTGATAATTGTATCTTGTGGCAGTTTTTGAGCGTCTGCAATCTTTTTTAACATCTTTCACTCAGCGTGACTATTCATTTATTCTGAGCCAGAAGGGCCCCCTAAAGACAGAAAAAATAATCATGTTGATTTGAAGTTGAGTAATGTAGAATCGAAATATACAGAGACTGTCACATATTGAATTATCATTTATTTTTTTCATGATAATTAAAACACATATGTCACAAAACGTGAGCACTGCTCGCTTTCGTTACGTGACTGAATGTATACTTATTATGGTAATATTTATTTCTGAGACATTTGTCGTGTGTACGACGTTGATTCTCTATACATTTCCGCTAGTTCATCTAAACAACCCATTTCTGACAGGCACTGATAAAATATTTAATATATTCACCGGATACCACATATCATTAAGCATTTCATGTCACCAGCACCAGCCACATATTTCTTATGTTAATTTTATCAAACGGTTGAGGACACCATCTATGCAGAGCGGGAGCAATTGTGAGAAAGCCCTGGAACATTTTGTCACGTCATCAATTGCATGAGATAAACAGAGCATCACTAGAGGTCCCCTGAGAATATAACCGTGACAACACGATTCAGTATGCAGTCAAACCTAAATTGCCCTGGTAAGCCTAACTTGACCGCCAGTACGCTAGTTGTTGTCTCCCTAATGTCAGAGGGCCGAATAGGCGCTACTTAGAAGAATGAGAGAGTGAAGGAAACACGTACAGAGTTCAGAATGTGCAGGACAAATTCAGTTTAAATATATTAAATGAAGCCAAAGACTGCCTTTATTACTTTGATTTACATTCCTTATCGATTTTCATCATCACTGTGCATTTATGATTTCTGACAGCATGAAAGAGCAAACATGAATGTTATTGCTTAGGCCAAAAAAATGTATGGTTCTCAGGCACCGCCCGCAACAATTTTAAGCCCCCGCATCAAAAATTTTTATTTTGATTTTCAATAGAAACTTACCAATTTTGAGCTGCAGCCGCCCGGACATTTCTTTCAAGAAGATAAAACCATACAGTTTACTTTGTTATGTAGTGCTTTTACTTGTTTAGCAAAATAAATATGTTATTATCATGCTTTTCCCTTATCATTTGACATTTTTATCGAAACATACCAAAAAATTAAAAATAAAAAAACCGCCTGCCCGCATTGATTTCTGAAAAAAATGCCTGAGAACCATACTTTTTTTATTTTGGCCTTATACTTTTTATACAATAGAATTTCTTGGAGGAGACCAACCTTCTACCCTGGTTCTCAATACCAAGTCCAGACAGTTATTTATGTGTATTCTGTCCGAGTTACCCAGCCCTAACTGTTACATTATTTTCACCTTACTCTGACATGTGAAACAAATATAAGTTATCTTCAGATTCAACAGCTTCTCTAAAATCCATATAATTTTAATTTGATTCCCCTTATTTTATAATATATTTATAGACCACAACCCCCTGACACCCACCTCTAAGACCGAATCATGTGGTGGCCCGCCCCTTCTTCCAACCTTATGGCTTTGGAATGTGCCCGGATCCTTCCTGTACTGACATCAAGTCGCTGAACTGAAAATCTCCCTGATGTGCCATCACGTCATGTTAAGGCTCGATAAAGTATATACGTTCATAACTGAATTCTCGATTTTATTAACCATCGTTCATGGTTCTAAAGTCACAAAAAAGGGGGAACACTTTTTTGTTTTCTTCTGATTAACACTTACAACCTATATTCTGTTTGATATGTGATCTGTTTGCTAGATCGGCTTCTGTGGCTCAGGGGTAGAGCGTAGGACTCAGAGCCGGGAGATCGTGGGTTCGAATCTTAGCCGAGGTGGTGAAGTTTTTCACGGTCGGCCCCTACCCAGGGTGAGCGCTCTGCATCACTCACATACGAGTGCGTTTTTTGGGGGTTCCTCGGTGTTATGACCCAGGAATGGGGATGATTACACACCCAGTACCCGCAGGTGCGGTAGACACCGGGCCTGGGTGACACCAGGATACAAAATAAAAATGATAGGAAGCGCGTGCTACCGCCGTGTCTCAAACCGAAATGGAAACTCTGCAGATGTACATTTTTAGGTTAAGAATTAGATAAGTCAGCATTAAAAAAATGGAGGCGGTTACCTCCACCAAAAAAAATTTAAAAAAGAAAAAGATCTGTTTGCTGCATTGATTAATTAATAAATCAAATATTAATACAATCAATAACATATACCAACACGAAAATAATAACTACATGTTTTTTTTTTGTTTTTTTTTATAAATAGTTTCGTTTTCTTTGGAATTGCTTTCCCTGCTTATTTTTCATGCTCATATGTAAGTTATGGCAATTTAATTAAGGCATACAACACCCTATAAGAACAAGTGGTAATTTTGACAAAGTTCCTCCATATCTTGACCTTTATTCAATGTCTCGAAAACTCAGCAGAGAAATTGGGACATGTAATTTCTGATTTCAGGACATTTAGGATGGTTGTCAAGGTTACTGTTTTATTACTCAGCACAACACCTGAGACTGTAACTTTAACTGACTGAAGTTTGAAAATCATTCAAAGTTCAACCAAACAGAAAACTAATCTTGACAACAGATACATCGAATAACGTCTCTCAAATATAATTAGGAATGTGATTGTCTATATGAGAACTCCTCAAACTCATGTGTAACATGATACCTATCTATGAAATAACCAGACCGCAACACGATACCACGTGGTAAAAACAAGCGCATTGATTCACTGTTTCGTGATAAACATGATCATATAACAATTCACATATGTAATAGTTCATAGCCCCCAGTTCTGGCTTTAGCGACGCCGTTATTATTATCAATATAACATGTACGGACTGGAATTACTTCATGAACAAAACTGATGTAACAAGGGCACATTGAAACAATTCTTACAAATGACCATTTTGCTTATGCTAGTATTAAACAAAGCGAAACATACATGAAATTCTTTGAAATTTATTATATTCTCTAAAAAGAAAATGAGAATTTTCGCTGGAGATTACAGGAGGGAAAGACTTCAAGATTTATTTGAACAGTTATGTAATTCAGACATGGCTGCTTTGGATGCCATGTTCAAATTTCACACGAGTGTACATTCTCATGAATATTCGGCTTTACTTTCTTTAAACTTTGGAAGGTCACTCGGATATAAATAGACCTGATGATCATTATAACATTCT
This sequence comes from Sipunculus nudus, assembly GCA_026874595.1. Lineage (NCBI taxonomy): Eukaryota > Metazoa > Annelida > Sipuncula > Golfingiida > Sipunculidae > Sipunculus > Sipunculus nudus. The sequence continues at coordinate 106,736,210 of CM049306.1, read as the reverse complement.
TCTGGTAATATAGGAAGGATGCTTAAGTGAGCTTAACAAATTTTCACGACTTCCATGTTATATGTGCTGAGAATGGACGAACCCTTAAGGCCCCTTTTCCATGCGCACGGAAACGCGCTTTCCGCGCGCGTTTCCGCGCAACGCGCGTGCGCTGAAAAAAATCGCGCTATTTTAAATTAGGAATACCTTTACCATGCAGGCGGAAACGCGCGCGTGTAAAGTGAACATCGTACCAGTGTAAATCATGTGTCCCTTTTCCATGCTCGCGGAACCGCGCGCGTGTGAGCCTTCTTGTGAGGTCAAGGACGCGAATTCAGTTTGTTTGAGGACGCCCCAGCATTTTCCTATACCATGCATGGCATCACACTTCACTGCTGCTCTGCTTGTCAACTTTAATGGATGATTATATATTGTTACGGAACCTAATATAAACAGATCACGTATGCGTGATGAACACAAATTTTGTAATGGATCTCGAGATTCTGTAACACTGGGCGGCGTGAAATGTCTAGGGGAATGAATACAGAAGACAGTGGTTTTTTGTTAACAAATAACCATAATTTATTCTTTAAACAACCCTTACATTACAAAACACTAAATCAATACAATTATACAGTAAAACAGCGGTATAACAACAAATCAATACAATCACACAGTAAAATACACAGTGCACAGTACCTGGATACCACCACCGTCACAACGATAAGTTCTTTAAATGTATACTCTCGGAGAATGACAGTCTAGTTTAAAGCTCTTGTAACAATCCAGAAAGTACACTGAAGTCCAAATGAACAAAATCCAGGCGAAAGTCTGAAGAAAATCTATAATTGCCGCACTCGTCGGATAAGGTCCCAAAAACTGACACACACGCTTCTGCGTCCGCTGGAAATCTTCTTTGCTGCTCTCTCTCGGCTCTAAAACACAGCCCCTTTATATACTCTTCACCTCAAGCCGAGAATTTTCCACTTCTCGAACAGTCAAAAAGATCTTACACAATAAGTAAACACGCGCCACAGGAATCATCTAGAAGAACATCACTGTGAGTGTCTCTACATACCAGGTGTAGGTGTACACGTGAGCTCGCACCAAGTTAGCATGACAACGAGAGTTCAACCAGTACGGATTATACAGAGAATGTAACAAACGACCGGCGAGGGTGTCACAACACGAGTTACGCCCGTGTCACACAGTAAAAATGGCACCTGTAACAATATATATATATATATATATATATTTATATATATATAATATAAACATAAATATATGCGGCGGGGGTGTTAAATATCTGATTACCTACTGCGGTAGTTAATAATTTTCTCTTATATAGCCTATATGTCTTTACATTTTGCACGGTGACCGAAAATATATTCCTTGATTCAAACAAAAACACATTAAATTGTCAAAAAAGTAGATGGCGTCAACCCAATTCCCCAAGATAAATATATGTGCAAAATTAAAGAAAAATTCAACAAAGACTTTGCAGATTAACTGATGTTTTTATAATGTTCGTTAACAACCTAAGTGCAGTCAATATCTTTAATGTATCTACGATATTTCTGGAAAATATTTCCGGCCAGTTGTGTTATAATGTTGCAAGAAGACATGGATGTAAGAATGAATGAATTACATAATTCCTTTAATTTTGGGAGACGGTTACATAAAAATAAAAAAAAATAAAGACTATCTTTCAGATGTTATTAACACACAAACGTAAATAAAAGCGCTAATTTGCTTCGACAAATATACGCGTGTTAATTAAATTCTTTGATAATCCATCCTGCTTCAATAGATGAGAGCTTCTAACAGACAAAGGAAGTAAAAAATGTCCATTGTGTGAAAGGTTTAAATTTAATGAATTAATGATCAATAAATTTAATCAAATCTTGTTGCCTGAGAACTGTCAGGGTGAGAGCTTTATCTTGAGTTGTTACAACTGTCTACATACGCTGGACTAATTATACACAGGGTGGTTCATACACTGGAATATATCAATGATAAACACCAAACTGTACATTTTATATGCAGTAAACTTAACGCAAAGAAGGAATATTTTGAGACACCCGCTTTCCATTATCATACACCAGTACAGAGTTCAAACATGGACTATTAAACCGGTCAGCAGTTACATCGCCTGAGCTTCCGCGGAACCAAGCAATAAGGCCTCCCTTTGAAGGAGGAATTTTCGAATTGATGTCATTTTTTTTGGGTCCAGCCATTAAATTGATTAGTCTGGTCTACATGCTTGCTCTAGAAATCCAGACAATACTCATGATTTTAGTCTCCTGCTTCTTTTAGATGATTATTATTTTCTAGATCAAGATGGGGTTAAATTTACCACGTCTGCTGGCTGTTTCATGTCTACAGTGTTTCTACCCATGCTCTGTTAAATGTATCAACACCATTGGTCATTATATCAAAAGCTTGTGATGATATTGATGTTTCCACCATGATGTTGACTTAAGTGATGTTGACTTAAATTATGTGAGATAATTAATTTAAACTCGATTAAATTGTAAACATTGTGTCCGGCCAGGACTATCTACTCCCAGTGGAACGCTGGCAAAAGCGGATGCATGTTTGTTTTACCGGCCAGAAAGAATCTGTTCCAGTCATATATAGTCCGGTGGATTTAGGTGGATAGGCAGTGAAAAAAAGTAAGAGAACCAAGTTTAATAAGTGGGAAGGGTGGTTAGTTATAGATGACGAAGGATGGGCCCTGTGATGCTTGTAATATCGCGCATTGTACCAAGCACCTGTGGTCCAGACCCTCGGGGGGAACAAGATTTAACGTCGTATGTGTTATTACGGTACAGAACTACAAAGATGTAGTTAACATCATCTGAGGTACATAAAAAAAATTTCTGTCTCCGCCATATGCTTTAACAGTCCGCGATTTCAGTGGACACAAGACAAATTCTGAAACGACTGAGACTCCTTGGGGACACTGATTCCTTTTTCCGACGGCGATAAAACCGGGTCGCTATACTTTTCAGTCCCCTGATAAATAGGATCAAAGAGCGAGCAGTTTCACTCATCACAGTCCATGGAGTTTTGAGTCGCCGAGTGCCACGCGCTTAGTGGAGCTCATTTCGCGACAAAATCTCGCGAGAACACGCAGTTCACACTACTTGGTCATTTTTCAATACCTAGCTAACATTCAAATGTCTAAGGCTACATTGAAAAAATACCCCCAAAAGATTGTGTCAAACTGTTGCTGTCACACATTATATTTCGTTCCACCACCATTGATCAATCTGATTGCCGCAGTGATAGACAATTAAGGATCATAGTATCAAAGAGTTCCCTTAAATAAATCGTTATGTATAACGTGCACAGAATATACAGTAAACTGTTTTATCATCCCAAACATTTGTGAAATAAAAAAGGAACAGTATCTGAAAATAATTTAAGAGGCCAAATCCACTTAAAACGTTAACTGTATAACAATACGGGATTATTTGATAAAGGATCAATTTGACTTCACTGTTGCTTGTTCAGGATTGACAGAAACCTATATTTGGAAAAAAATAAGTGACTAAAGTATTTGACGATTTAAAAAGCGCTTCAACATCGTCTGAGCATCTTTATAGGAGTGTCCTGTTGGTTGGACCCACGAACTGTAGATAATTGTTCACTTTTCTTATGCCTTGCGTCATTTCATTACCAGATAAAACAATAAAAAGCTGTTTGAATATCATACTAAACAGTAATCATTTGTGTGTACTCAATCCTATTGCTGGGTCATGCCATCGAGGAACTCCCGCAAGGCGCACTAGTTTGTAAGCCTGCAAAGGGAACACCCTAGGTAAGGGTCCAACCACGAAACAGCTTCTTAGCTCCTTAGCTGATATTTGAACTCAATTCCAGTCAATAAATTTTGACAGTGTGGCGATGAAAGTACATGATCATTCACCGAACATTTTACATTTTGCCGAAATGGTCTCCTTTGAGTCCTTCAGGACTGCACCGCAAAGATCATCATTTTCACTGAACAGAGGCAGTAATATTAATATAACACACTGAGATTTCATGTATAAAAACGCATGAATGTGCAGACAATCCAGTCTGCATGTCAAATCAACATTTCTCTTAAGCTAACGTTACATCTGGTGACTGCACAACTACAGTCCTCTTATTGCCTCCGCCAGGAGAGTAAGCATTCATTCCCGTTTGTGTGTGTGTGTGTGTGTGTGTGTGTGTGAGGGTGTGTGTGTGTTAACAATAACACTCCTGCAATCATGAATGGAATATCATGAAATTTTCAGGGCATTTCGGGAATGGCCAGGTTAGATATTCGTGTTGATCCGGCAGATGGTCCGTGTTCAGCACGGTCATCAATGAATATTCACTAATGTTCAGTCACTTATATATGCACGACTGAACCTATAAATATGGGCCAAATAATGGAATGCTAACAGGTCTAAGGGTTGAATTTCCATGGAATGCAGATTTTTAGTTCAATATGTACCAAAGTCATAGTGCCAAGAATTTCAGCTATTTCTAATTTATAAACATTCAGTGACAAGGAACAAGAATTTGAAAGGTCTGGAAGATTTGTGGAAGGATGTAGCCTGGGAAAAAGGAACAATAGTAAACCATTGGTGAGGAAAAATTAAATTTAAATGTCAGCTGTTTCTGCACACAATATCAGTCCCAACACATAATCGTTTTTTTTTTCTTGGTCCATTCAACATCCGCCCATGATTTAAATCCGTTGAGAACATTTGGAGTTCTAATACTTTGTTGATTAAATGCTAACCATGTGATGTGTTTCCGTGCAGTTGTCCATTTTATCGCGAGCGAGAAGCTGAAATTAAGCTAAAATAAATAAACCTTAAATCGGAAAGCGGTTGCTATTTGCGGACCCGGCTGTTTCCTCATTCTGTTGTCAAAATCACCAATGTTTTCAATGAATTTCAGGGATATTTGGGGTCCGGATCGGTCACCTTTTTTATCTGTAGGTCCGGATCTTTTTTTCCGAATCAGGTGTTGTTTAGTTTCTAAATATACTTAACTACTGGGACCAGCGTAGTTTCCTCGAACCATTCTACTTTGATCTTTCTAAACGTCACAGTTTTTGTCACCACAATCAGCCTGAAATGCCCAGGTTAAATCCAGATGTTATCAATCATCTGAACCACTGACCATTTTCTTGGCCATTCCAAGTTCTTTAAGTCATTCTACCGTTTTGAAGAAATTTTTCCATTTTCAGTATTAAGTTCCAGTGTCTTTCAAATTGACGGGTCATGAAGCGACATTAGTGATGTCTCAATTTCTTTAACACTTTTCCTACATATATAACCCTTATAAAAAGTCAGTAGTTTAATAAAACATGTTACATCTTCGTCCATTAAATTGTACCGTTTCCAATTACTAATGTGACGTTTTGTGACAAATCACAAAGCCTTTCAAGTCTGACAGAGACGGTAAAAAAAGTAACAGACCATCCAAGTAATCAATAATTCAGGCTTAACACTCTCGGGTGTTGTAATGTATTGGTTTTCCCTTCTTCACGAATTGCATTTTAATTCAGTAAACTTCTTTACAACGGGTTTTAAGCCAGTTTCTGCTCTTCAATATTGCTCCATGTGAGGTGTCGTATTATTCTCATGAGCTGGAGTTGGATACCATCAGCAGTTTGCTTCAGAGTGTTAAATGGTAATGTATTGATTTTTTAAAGTAAGGTCAGTACGTTTTTCATTTGTCGACTAATAAAACCCAGTTGTCTATCAAGGACGTAATGTGAGTTTCATGTAAACTCCTTGGTTCCGTTCAAAGGAATCCAGCAATTGAATAGTTTTTATTTACAGGATTTTTTATTTATGTTTTAATGACACGCCACTGAACAATATATATAGCCAGTGTGATGATTTTAAACGTACTGAATAAAATTCTAATCTTTAAGGTCACACTTTCAGCAGCTCTGCTACCTGGATAGGTGCAAATAAGATTGATTAAGATTCGTTATATATACAGCCGGAAATAGGTATGGAAAGGTTAAAGCCAGTCAAAGCAGCATCAACAACATATGGATAAAATTCAGATATATCTTTATTTTAACTTAGAGCCTCTTCTCTTGTGCCCAGTGAGTGGTTCCTTTATTGGTATTAAACAATGATTATGGCCGGTATTATACAAGTGGTATCATACAAAGCTTCTTGGGGCATGATAACATATGGTGTCTTATCAGGATGGGTACAGGTGACAGTAAACAATGTTTGATTTATAATCTAATGTCACCAACGATGTCAGTCCCTAACTCTAACCTATTTTCTGGTCTTTCGGGCCTGTTCAGTCTTGGAGCTTTTTCCTGCCGCTCTTGATCAGGGGTGTCTATGTGGTTAAGACCTTGATCAGGATCCCATCTTGGACATTTAATACTGTATGTAACCTCACAGGTTTAATGTTCTTCCATTTCCAGATCATACCAGAAGACTCTGAAGTGTGTATTAGGCCTTGTAAGCTCGTGCCGTACAGGTTCTTCTGAATGGCGTGTGGGACAGTCGCTGCTCAAAGCTTTACGCGGGGGTATGGGACAGCTTTGTGAAGATCGGCGGACATTTAACGGTGAGTGAAGGATCTGCGAAAGTCTAGTTTCTGGCAGGTTACCTATACTGCACTTTAATATAATTCTTTAATAAACTACATGTGTAGCTTTCATTCGTTAATTTACTCATCTGACTATAAATGTTCTCCACAGACTGACAGGTGACCACATAGTTTACAGATATCTTACAGTTTATTCATGTTTTAATTACTCTGTTATTATCCTACATTTATAAATATCTATTTAATTACCATAAATATGTTAAACCTCTTTTTTCTTCGAAAACAGCCAAATTAAACCTGTCCATTAGATGCCTCAAAGAATGCATACTTTAAAGTCAATTAATTGCTTCACAAATTTACAATGATTCCCTTAATTATGACATTTGATTTTTCATATTACTTAAAAGCATACATGTACTAGATATCACAGGGATGCGGACAGAAAAAATTTCATGCTTGGGGCGTTTCATTCCGTAAATGTATAACGAATAATAGCAATAGGTCGGTATTACAATATGTATATGGATACAGGTACATGGATTTTGGACAATAAAGCTTTTATTGGGTACTGTCTGCTGATGTAAAGAAATAAATGGACCTGATGATTTACTTTATCTTTCGGTCTCCTGGGTTTAGTATATTATATACCAGAGAATATACCAGAGTTACAGAGACACATCATTCATAGCTTCAGATCAAACTGGATTCCTGTGAGCCAGACGAGTTGTTTGTATAGCTTATTTTTGGCCTACCAAACCCTGTCCTTCACTAACTTGGTTACGTCTCATATTCATGATAAAACTGTCACTTTCTAGTTAAGTTGGAGGCCCACATCCATCATTTAGTCGGATGACGCATCTTTGCTGTAATTCCTTCTGCTATCTGCCATTCCCTTTGGATAATATACGGTAGCCTTTTGCTTTGTTTTGAAGCTTTATCTACAGGGACCGCCAAACTGCTTTACGGTTTAATACCCTGTGCAGATCACGCTTTACATGATGCGATCTCACCAATCAGTCTGTCAACGAGTGGAGATAGATCAGTCACTCACAGATACTAAAGAAAGCATAAAAAGTCCCTTATGGAGCAGACGATAATGTAATAAATAGGCTTAATGGGTCACGCATCTCTATGCCATTAGGAATCCATTGTTTCTCTTCGTAATACTATTGAATAATATCTGTTCTCATGCACTCTGTGAAAAGGAAACAACATGGGAACAAACATTTCACTATTTTAAGTTGAAGTAAAATCGTAAAATGTCATTAAGTTTTGGCATTTCCTTATATTACAATAAATATATTTTTTGATGATTTATTGAAAATGTGGTAAATCACTGCTTTTTTCAACAGCAATTTTCCCGCTCTTTTTCTGTAAAAGAGGTTCGGAATATATAATTTCACTCGTGCTTTCACAGTCTAGTTAGTACTAAATTGGACATTTCACAATGTTTGTATGTTCAAATGTCCAGCATGTATCACAACATGTTGTAAATGCCCTACCCTCATTCATGGACATGTGCACCATGCGTGTTACTGACTTTGGGAGTATATATATAAATATATAAATATATAAATATATAAATATATAAATATAATTATATACATATATATATATATATATATATATATATATATATATATATATATATATATATAATCAATATAATACATTAAGGTTCAATATATCACAGTGAAAGTGCTCTAACGTATGGGGAGCATTAATAATATTTATACTATGATGTACTACTGTACATATCTTATTATCAGTTTCTCAACAAAGTATGAATTATAATTGCTTTATTTCCAGAGCATTTACTTTTTTCAGTTATTAACCCTTGACAGGCCTAGATACTATATTTTCTACAAAATTAAATTTGTGTCACTTTTTCTGTTATTGAGACAAATGCCCGTACATCATTGATACCAGCAGCGAGCTTTGCCCATGAAAGTTATACATCTCGAACGGTCCAATTGCAGCATTAAAAGAACTTTAGAATTTGAGAAACCATTAGAATTGGCGTGTACCGTATCTTAAATATATCTGCTGTACAACTTGACGACACGTTCACAACTTGGTCAGCTCTGCTTAAGATGCTTTGGTTCTTAACAGTTTATGCGTGTAGTTTTGCATCCATTTTGCTTTTTATATACCTCTAGTAAAATGTCTGTAAAGCATACTGCTTGTTCATCTATGAGAACACAAGTCTGAACCTTCAAGCACTCATAAATCCATTAAAACATTTCTTACTATCTTTTTCACCTAGGCAAAATGTAGCCTTGAGTTATAACTTTACCTCTAGAGATGTCCATTGTAAATATTGTCAGGATGACTTGTATTTTTCTGATTTTCTTGTGTGTATCAAAATATTGAACTTATTCCGGGCTAATAATTATTTTAAAAAAGTTAAGGATATGAATGTTCTAGTTAGATGTAACAAGCCATATCATTATGTCCAGTTTTTGTTCTTCAGCTGAGCTTCATGGGTTTCTTGTTAAACTACCAAAGTGGAACCACTTTCGATAAATATCTGAACCCCATAAATTAATATGTTTCAGATGACGTGAGTATGGACAAATCCTCCGGTGCTTTCATTATATGAAGCGTCTAGTCCAAATAATTTCCTTAAAACAAATAACCCACAGTCAGACTAATTAAAACCGACACGGCCAGGATTACTTAAACGAAACACAGAGGAGTAAACAGAATCGATGTGGTCCAAGCGGTCTCTTATCAGCTTGAGGTAATAGATATATGCCGTGGGCTCAGTGGTGCCGTCGTGAAAGTTCGTCAAGCGAGACCTCCGGCGTAGGAAATCCTAAAACCAAGGAGCGCTTGGATTGTGGAGCAGACGACAGCGAGACGCTCGATGGCATTGAAATTAGTACTTTCGATCAAGTAACAGATATACCCAATGAGTTGACATTATATACTTACGTAGATTGATAGGGTTGTATTGTTGCTTCATTGGGAATATTGTGACCTGCATATACAGTAACCAACTACATCAGGAAGTAGACGGCGTGGCTCCCTGACAGAGAATACCCGCGCGTCGAACCAGATTGTTACCTCAATCACCATACAACTCGTACCCGGGTTTCCAGAGGAACTGTTCAACGTGACCTGAGTACTTTTTAATATGTACATCAGGGGAACATTCAGGGGGAGGGGGCTTAAATTCTACGGGAACCTATTTTAAGCGGGGGTTTCTCAACTTTTTAAGCCCCCCCCCCCCCCACACACACACCAAACACACAAAAACATTGGGAGCAGTTGATCTCTTTAAGGGTATTAGTCGATCGGTCAAAATGTGAACCCCTCCCTTCCCAAAATCCTAAATCTTTATTCAAAGTGTTACGGCCATGTGTTTTAAAGCATATCGTCGTAGTGAAAATTTTGGCGTGTAGGAAATTGAACATAACAGTGAAGGCTACGGGCCAAGCTTGCACAAACTGGGTTTCAAAAGTTTAATTTCCTTGAGAGACGTAACATGCCCCTCAAAAGATGAGTTCAATGTGACCAAATAAAAACTGGTTGTACTGTTGTATGAGATTCAACATGAATCATCCATGACAGGCAGGGAGATGACGCAAAGTTTAGATCTTTATCGGTTATCTTGTTAGATTTAAGTTCGGGGACTGATTCACATGGAGGTCCCGGGGATCGGCTTAACCCTCCCCAGAGAAGGTATGCTGATCATACCCTGGTCAAGATCCACAGATCACATGTTATCCATAATAAAGATTTATCAGAATATACAGAAACAGAAACAGTAAGGGCATCCTACAATAAAGCTTTATACTGAGGCTAATTACGCGCTCATCACAAAAGAAAATAATTAAAACCGATGTCGAGGACATACAGGCTTTCAATAGCAAGAATATGTAAAAATTTTACAGTTTTTTTGTCTGTCATACCATATTCAAATCAATGTTTTAAAGCAGAAAATCAAGGGTTGTCAAAGCTTTTAACTAAATCAGTATCCTTTTTAAATTACTAAATACATCTTCATTTTTTGTATAAAAGATCAAATCCAAACACAGATAAAACCAGTGATGCTGGTTAAAAAGTGATAAATATTTATTATATTTTGTTTTGTTTTTCAGACGAACCTCCTTTATCTTTGCCTTTCAGGGAAACTCACAATGCAAGTTCAATTTCTTTTGACTTATTGATCATATTTACACCAAAGGAATGATTCAATGAAACTATCTTCTATAGATTATCGTCGGCATGCGCCGTGCTACCAGAACCACCAGACAGACGCCTATCATTGCCAGCACCAGTTCTCAATGATCCTAGACAGAGTATTTGCAGAAAACCCGGTAGAGGACGGTCGAGGGAATGCTTCTTCACAAATGAGAGTCTGCAGGTAACTGATAATATATATGATATATCAATGATTTAATTCAGGACAGAATCTATGTATGTTGGTCTGACAATATGGACCTTATTACCTCGGACCATCACAACCATGTAGTCCCCTTTATCAGACTATAGCAGACTGATTTCCTTCAGGTCCCTTTCATCTCTTCCATCAATTGATCCTAATTGCAAAAGCATCGTCCCTTGTGAATGGATACCGCACTCTTTATCAAAAACCGCTGATATTGAAACTGCTGTATTAACAGTATAATATACCTCAAGCACAATAAATGTCGGAGATATTGACAAAAATACAAAGGAGACTAAAAGATACATAACAATAATATGACAGTAACATAAAGGAAACTACGGTTAAACGGTTAAATGTTACAAGTATTGCAGGATGTAATAGCCTTTGGAATGAAATTATTTCTTTGGCGACAATAGTTTTACATGCCGTGCTCTTAACAGATTGCGACATTAAATCTCAGTTATAAAATGCATAGATTTACTACACGTGTCTAAAATTCATTTAATGTGATTTACTCCCCAACAGCGAGTTCTTTTACAAGACTGCCTGGTAAAAACACTACAGAAGAAGATTATATATTAATGTGTGATCAAGATAAAAATTCTTTAACTGCCTCGGAAAAAAATTATATTTTCTATGCTGACTCCTGTAGAGATAATATCTGTTCATTTAAGATTATAATTGATGACAGTCTCCAATTACACTCCGAACCCATTAATCTCCGTGTATACAGTTTCACTGTAGTACATCCGTTCCTAGAGAAGAAAAATAATCATTAGTTTTGTTACATTCATTTACAATATCTGATGTTCACAGCTGCATCGTCGGTATATACAAAATATAGCACTCGATTTTTATGAAAAAGTATAAAAGAAATCACTGTTCCTTATTGTGAAGAAATTGGAAAATTAACTAACAAAACTAATGAAATAGAAAGATATATGAACCTATAAAAACGCACTTGGGATTATGAAATTCAATGCTGAACTATACAATGTATGAACAAGTTCTGACATATGTTCACTCTGTCTTCAGATAGATCAGAACAAACTCTGTATTCAGATAATTCAAAACATAATAAGAAAGACCAAGTTCTGACGTTTTCACGCTTTCTGGAGATCTCGGACCTTTTACATCTCGGCCCACACGAAGTCGGACCACTTCGTTCAATCTCGGACCACCATATCGGACCCGTTCCGACCTCGATCGGACTCATGTCGTTGTTGTCAAATGTATATGTTCCGTCTCCAAATCATGTTACCGCTTATAATTAAAACATTTTTACTCCAGGCATAACTATTGCCTCTCTCTCTCTCTTTATCATTCTCTTAATAATTATAATCATTCGCTTCATTACGTCCTAATCATTATTTAAATGTAATTCTAAAGTTTGTTAATTTAATCGTGCAGTATACAAGTCTGTGTAATAATGTATGAATGAAAGAAGATGATAGAAAGACAAAATGAAAGAAGATGATAGACAGACAGAATGAATGCAAGAATGAAAGAATGAATGATAGACAGATGGAATGAAAGAAAGATTGAATGAAAGAAAATAAGATTGAATAAAAGAAACATTGAATGTTTATGGATGAACGAAAGAAAGTGGGGAGGGGGACGAAAGAAGGAGGGAATGAGAGAGTGAAAGATTTTCTTAATTACATCTTTCACTTGGTGATTACTAAACAGTGGAAATTATCAAAGCCAAACACGAGGCTTTCAGGTTCTTTTAATATCCCTTTGTTCCTTTAATTTATAAAGTCCGCACTGAGCTTCTTGCGAACTTATCAAAATCAAACTAAAAGAGCTTTGATCTAGTTTTAGTGTACACAGTCTGTTTATGTGTGGGTACCCTAACCTGAACTTAAGTACACAGTCTGTTTATGTGTGGGTACCCTAACCTGAACTTTAGTGAACAGATTATATATACATATATATATATATATATATATATATATATATATATATATATAAGAATTACTGTGACGCAGGCAGCAGCAGAAAAGGGGCTGGAACAGGGCTGACCTTTACTTAAATACCGGTCACCATCTACACAGCACTGAAGGCGTCCACGCATACTGAGTGGCTGTAAAATAAGCTTGAAAGTCTAGAGGGGTTAAACTCTGGTCAGTAGACCACGCACAAGCTTGGTCCAGCATGTAAACGAGAAAAGAGGGGGCGTGACCAAGATGGCTGCCTGTCTCCATGCTCTCATAAAGCTACTTTGCCCTGCATATATATATATATATATATATATATATATATATATATATATGCATTAGTACGCACCAAGTCATCATTTAGATAATTCATTTTGAGTAACAACGTATTATTGGCGACCGAGGATTTTACAAGCTGTGTTGCTCGATTAACATAACATCATAACAGTTAAAGCAGGCAGGACATGCAAAGACCTATTACTTTGGTCCAAGATAGTGGTTGCCTGATCACAAAGTGGTCCGAGGTCGCAGGGGATAGATACAAAGTGAACCGAGATCGTCAGCCTAGTGGTCCGAGATCGTATTGGTCCGATCTGAAATGGTCCGACGTCGTGTGAGCCCAGAAGTAAAAGATCCGAGATCTCCACGTACCGTTTTCACTCTGTCTTCAGATTGTTCAGAACATAATAAGAAAGACCAAGTACTGACATGTGTTCACTCTGTATTCAGACAGTTCAGAACATAATAAGAAAGACCAAGTTCTGACATATGTTCACCTTGTCCTCAGATGGTTCAGAACATAATAAGAAAGACCAAGTTCTGACATATGTTCACCTTGTCCTCAGATGGTTCAGAACATAATAAGAAAGACCAAGTTCTGACATATGTTCACCTTGTCCTCAGATGGTTCAGAACATAATAAGAAAGACCAAGTTCTGACATATTTTCACTATGTCTTCAGATGGTTAAGAACATAATTTGAAAGACAAATGGTGAAATATGGACGGGACCAGAGACGCTCTAATGTCTTAACGAAGATCCGTATAAAACATGAAATCCAGAAAGCTTAACATACCATTTCATTTATATCGTATTACTTTCATGATATTTTAATATAATATGCCACCATTAGACATTTATCCTTTTCTTTATGATAAAAATTATCAACACAAACAGTTCTGCTAAATTTACTTGAACGTCATGAATAATGAAAAATTCCCGCAGATTATTTTTATTACGACTGCGTTTCTTTTCAAATAAAACTAGAATACGGGTAGTCGACAAGCGACTACGTATATCCGCCAAGTAGGACGGGTGAAGTGAGGCATGGATTGAGTGGCAAGGGGAAACAGAGTTACATGTGTTACATATTAGAATGGATGTCTGCCACGTAATCATGATTGTAGGTGGCGCCACCTGTTTTTGAACGAGAAACTATCTAAGATGTATACATATGCAAGATTTCAAATGGAAAAGTCAAACCATTGCAGAGATATGAGTGATTTTATCCGACAGCAGACAAACAGATGGACGCTGTGCAAAAATGGCTGCAGGTGGCGCCACAATTTTTGTGTATGTTATAAAACTATCAAAGGGCTACATTTGTGTAAACTATTTTTCCTGATTGGTCGAACGAGTCCCGAGATATGAGCTTGAATGTCTACAGCGTGAACGTGAATGTAGGTGGCGCCACCTGTCATAAAATCAAGAAAGCTATCTAGGATGTATACGCATGCCGAATTTAAGGTGAATTAGTCAAACCACTGCAGAGATATGAGTGATTTTAACCCAAGGCAGATGAACAGATGGACACTGTGCAAACATAGTTGCTGGTGGCGCCACCGTTTTATGTGTATGTTATAAAGCTATCCAAGGGCTACATTTGTACAATTTTTTTTTCCTGATTGGTCAAACGGTTCCCGAGATATGTGGGTTTATGTGTGAAAACAGACGCACAAACGGACGCTGGGCAGAGAGGAAAGGTCAAGGCCAATTGGTTAGGCACCAGTTCACATGTGACCCGATAATTGGTGTAAGTTTCGGAAAAATCCGTCCAGTAGTCTCAGAGGAGTTCTCCGGAAACGAACGCGGCGGCGGCGGCGGAACCGGTCAAAAACATAGTATCGGCAAAACTTCGTTTTGGCGGATACAATAATCACTAACTTACGAAGAGTATATAAGAAATAGGAATGTTTCCCTGTAATGTCACTAAAGTGCATAAAAGTTACGTTTACTAAAAATATAAATATTATTTAATTTCGAAGCAACATTTAAACATTGATCATCGTTCTTTTTATCAGATTTGATAAATCCTCAATTAATATTACCTTTTATTCCTTTCAGGGGAGTCCAGAAAATGATTGATTGTTTGCACGATGTTCTGGGATATCCCTGTTCCCAGGCAGGCGCCAGATTGTACGGCGAACTGGTTCGCGCGCAGGTGCCAAGTATTGTGACGTCATTGTGCGATCAGAGGACTGGTAAAAGTAGCCGCCATCAAGCTAAAAATAAAGGGAATTCAGGACCTGTTAAAATAACTAACAGGGAATTTATTTATTTGGTAATACATATGTCAATTACATACGTTGCCTTTTCGATTTTTCAGGTTCAAACCAGGTAGTTCTTAAAGCAAATGTTTATATGAATACAAGCGTGCATTATATAATTAAAGATGAAACTGCCTAAACGTGCATGAGTATTCCTAATATCGAGCATGTAATTAGACTATTGCTATATACATTTGTACACGGAATGTTTAAACGATAGACTGGAAGTAAGACTTGATATTGTTTAATAAACGAGAGTTTAAAAAAAAATCCTTTTTTTTTTTCCTTTCCGTACTTGCCGATCAAACAAAGTTAAAAGTATCAGAGGCGCATTCGTAGATATCACGATTTTCAGATACATAGACCGGCAATTGAGAAGTTATAAATGTACAGCAAAGTTGAATTTAATCACGTTATGGACTTCTTAGGCAAAGCTGAATTAAGAGAATCTGAGGACAGAGTTCAGACAGAACCAATTGACAGCCAAGTAAATTATTGGGTAAATGCTGTTAGCAGCACTACTAGAATCACTAAATTGAACCCTTTCTGTCTTGACTGAGAGACATCACCGGACAGGAGTAGTGAACTGATAACCTTTTTCTCTATCTATTGAAAAGGAGTGAGCAATAAACACGACAGCGAGACAGAAGTTTGATCCTGTTTAATTTAATCTCGGGCTGCCAGGTAACCTGCTCAGTATCGATCACGATCCCTATAGATATTCTAGATACATGGACAAATCAGTTTTAATAGAAACCACCTTAATTCTTATCTCGGGCGAAAACGAAATGTGAGTCTGAGATTTATGTAGTCGTATGATCTGATACAATATAACTTGCAAAACAAAGCACATCTGTTCTCTCAGGTGGCCTCCACAACTTTGGTACTATAACCGAGCTTTAAGATTTCAAATTAGATACAGGTTTTCCTTGGAATAAGAAATATATCATCTTGCCATATATGAATAAAGCCAACAGTTCGCCAATGTCAAATTAATGTATATTCTGTTATATATATATATATATATATATATATATATATATATATATATATATATATATATATATAGATAGATAGATAGATAGATAGATAGATAGATAGAAAAAAAGATAGGATACCAATCGTTACCTTTTTAATTGCTACATGAATGACAGTTCAAGGGTACACTGTGTATGATACTCTTCGCTCGTATCCAGTTTAATGTTTAATAAATTAAATAATGTCTACTGAAATTCGTACACTGAAAACTGAAAATCGATAACAATTACCTTCTCTTTTCTCCTGTCGCACGGTTTTCCCGCATGTATTGATGAGTGTTATACAGCTCACAAGCGTAGATAAACGGTAAGATTTAATGTGGAGTGGATGGTATTTCACAGATAAATGGGCTGATGTAATATGGAGTGGATGGTATTTCACAGATATACGGTCTGATGTATTGTAGAGTGGATGGTATTTCACAGATATACGGTCTGATGTAATGTGTAGTGGATGGTATTTCACAGATAAATGGGCTGATGTAATGTGGAGTGGATGGTATTTCACAGATAAATGGGCTGATGTAATGTGGAGTGGATGGTATTTCACAAATATACGGTTTAATGTAATGTGGAGAGGATGGTATTTTACAGATAAATTGGCTGATGTAGTGTGGAGAGGATGGTATTTCACAGATATACGGTCTGATATAATGTGGAGAGGATGGTATTTCACAGATAAATGGGCTGATGTAATGTGGAGTGGATGGTATTTCACAGATATACGGTTTGGTGTAATGTGGAGAGGATGGTATTTTACAGATAAATGGGCTGATGTAATATGGAGTGGATGGTATTTCACAGATATACGGTCTGTTGTCATGTAGAGTGGATGGTATTTCACAGATATACGGTCTGATGTATTGTAGAGTGGATGGTATTTCACAGATATACGGTCTGTTGTCATGTGGAGAGGATGGTATTTCACAGATATACGGTCTGATGTAATGTGGAGTGGATGGTATTTCACAGATATACGGTCTGATGTATTGTAGAGTGGATGGTATTTCACAGATATACGGTCTGTTGTCATGTGGAGAGGATGGTATTTCACAGAGAAACGGTCTGATATAATGTGGAATGGATGGTATTTCACAGATATACGGTCTGATATAATGTGGAGTGGATGGTATTTCACTGATATACGGTCTGATGTAGTGTGGAGAGGATGGTATTTCACAGATAAATGGGCTGTTGTAATGTGGAGTGGATGGTATTTCACAGATAAATAGGCTGATGTAATGTAGTGGATGGTATTTCACAGATATACGGTTTGATATAATGTGGAGAGGATGGTATTTTACAGATAAATGGGCTGATGTAATGTGGAGTGGATGGTATTTCACAGATATACGGTCTGTTGTCATGTTGAGTGGATGGTATTTCACAGATATACGGTCTGATGTATAGTAGAGTGGATGGTATTTCATAGATATACGGTGTGTTGTCATGTAGAGTGGATGGTATTTCACAGATATATGGTCTGATATAATGTGGAGTGGATGGTATTTCACTGATATACGGTCTGATGTAGTGTGGAGAGGATGGTATTTCACAGATAAATGGGCTGTTGTCATGTAGAGTGGATGGTATTTCACAGATATACGGTCTGTTGTCATGTAGAGTGGATGGTATTTCACAGATATACGGTCTGATGTATTGTAGAGTGGATGGTATTTCACAGATATACGGTCTGATGTAATGTAGAGTGGATGGTATTTCACAGATATACGGTTTGATGTAATGTGGAGAGGATGGTATTTTACAGATAAATGGGCTGATGTAATGTGGAGTGGATGGTATGTCACAGATATACGGTCTGTTGTCATGTAGAGTGGATGGTATTTCACAGATATACGGTCTGAGGTATTGTAGAGTGGATGGTAATTCACAGATATACGGTCTGATGTATTGTAGAGTGGATGGTATTTCACAGATATACGGTCTGATGTAATGTAGAGTGGATGGTATTCCACAGATAAACGGTCTGATATAATGTGGAGTGGATGGTATTTCACAGATATACGGTCTGATGTAATGTGGAGTGGATGGTATTTCACAGATATACGGTCTGTTGTCATGTAGAGTGGATGGTATTTCACAGATATACGGTCTGAGGTATTGTAGAGTGGATGGTATTTCACAGATATACGGTCTGATGTATTGTAGAGTGGATGGTATTTCACAGATAAATTGGCTGATGTAATGTGGAAAGGATGGTATTTCACAGATATACGGTTTGATGTAATGTGGAGAGGATGGTATTTTACAAATAAATGGGCTGATGTAATGTGGAGTGGATGGTATTTCACAGATATACGGTCTGTTGTCATGTGGAGTGGATGGTATTTCACAGATATACGGTCTGATGTATTGTAGAGTGGATGGTATTTCACAGATATACGGTCTGTTGTCATGTAGAGTGGATGGTATTTCACAGATATACGGTCTGATGTATTGTAGAGTAGATGGTATTTCACAGATATCAGTCTGATGTATTGTAGAGTAGATGGTATTTCACAGATATACGGTCTGATGTATTGTAGAGTGGATGGTATTTCACAGATATACGGTCTGATGTAATGTAGAGTGGATGGTATTCCACAGATAAACGGTCTGATATAATGTGGAGTGGATGGTATTTCACAGATATACGGTCTGATGTAATGTGGAGAGGATGGTATTCCAAAGATGTTCATATTCTGATTTGATTTATTTTAAAACAACTGATGTTAGTAACAATTAAATAAATATGCTCGCGGGTAAATCTTATTTTGTGATTCGATAGAGTTATAGATAGGACTACAATATACCAGGAATTTAATTCAGATGTACGACACAAAAGTTTATCATATAATATTATTCTATTTACACTGGTTCCCAATGTGACGGATAAACAGAGTATCTCACATGCACAGTTGTGTAGTTTGCTTACAGTCACATGTTAGACCGCGTTGCATCCAAAACAGTGTGGTATAAATGGTCTGTCCATCCGTCCATCCATGTCACTGATTAAGGATGCTAAGTCGCCGAAGGTCGAGAGTCCGGATTCTCATTCGAGCTGCAGCCCAGGGCCTCATGTTAAGGGGACGGAGGATTTTATCAATTAAACTAAATTTAGGAGCGCATTTCTGTATGAACATCTTAACATAATAACAGTAAGAAAAATGACCGCATCAATTCTGAAATATTTTAAATATTCTAATTTTATTCATAAGACAAAAGAATTGAACAAGATGCCTTAATCTGAGTGACACTGTTTGTCGCCGAACATTTTACCTTAATGTACTAAAAAAATAAGGGTTATCTTTGATTTGGGGTTTCAGAAGACAACTGAATATCTAGTTGACTTTAGTAAGCAAAAAGGAATGAATGTAGTTTTACGGAAACATGCATTATGCACAGGTGTTTGAAGCAGTAAGTGATTAGACCGAGAGAAAGACGAGTTGTATCTGAGAGCAGATTTTGCTTGAACAAGAAATTTAATCTAGGCTCATTTTCATTATATTTCCTAGTTTGGTGAAATACGTAGATTTTATCTCGGATTTCTCATAAGAGTCGTATTGTCTAACTTTACTTGTAATTAAATTTCTACAAGAAAGCCCGATTAAACGCCGGGCAAAATTGTCTCCATCTAATAAACAGAAACATCTGATAGAGTGTCCCCCCCCCCCCCCCCCCCACATCATTCCTTTCAATCACATGTGCAGTGTATGGCAACCGCTCGAGTTTCACTGTTACAGATGTTGATAGGCGAAAAATAATGATAATGGAATCTTTAATTTCGGCCAGAGCAGTTCTGAACATTATCTCTGGGCGTCTTATTAAAGACTGCCTCGGCTGCTGCTATCATACAAATTCTTTATGACTAGGTGGTCAAGATATCGTCAAGATGGCCCTCACTATACCATTAGTTCGGCACTCAGGACAATGTATTACTTATGTAATTTATATTTAAAGGTAAATCAATGTATGACAACAGAGAAATCAACTTAGTATTGTAGCGAGCCGGGGGCCGGTTAATCCGGCTCGACACGCTTCACGGGTCCGTTGTCCAGTATTTAGGGCGGGGGATTTTACGATAATCACACACAGTCAGGCGTTACTATTAGCAACCAGACAAATGGAAATAAGTCCGTTCATTTGTATGAAAAGTTATAAACATAAGACATACAAAATTATCATCCCACATAGAATTACCACGGGTGCGTCTGCTATTTCTTAACAGGGAGTTCTGGGCTCTATATCTACTGGGCTGTCTACAATCTCCCATGCCGCCATATTGATCTGACTTCGGCAAGGCAATATACTTTAATAGCTTAAACTGACCACTTGACGATAAGCCCGATTTACTCGGACTCAGTATAATTAGGCCCTGCCATATATTGAGTCCGATAGCCATACAGTGAGAGTTTCTACAATATAAGCCATGGTCCGTGGGCTGGAGGGACACACCTTGACTCCCCCCCCCCCCCCCCCCCCCCCATCAGCTAAACCTACTTTTCTTATTGCTGTGAGTCTATACTTTGATTTTAAGGATGTTAACATTGAATAAACTGGTACTTACTAGTGGATCCGGCCTGGTGCGATTCGGGGCGGGGGGTGGGGGGTGGGTGGGTGGAGAGGGGGCATGTGAAAGACTGACACTGATCCTATTGTCCTCGGGGGCACAATAGGATTGGTCGGGGTACACGTGCGATACAAAGCATAATCTCGAAATCTCGTAAAGTCTCGGCTTTTCAAACCACGCCGTTAGCTTCATTCTGACCACATTCACCTGATGATCGGTCGCATCCCGTGAAACAGACTGTTGTGAATTAACAGTGTTGTTTTTCTTCAGAGTTATACCGCTCTGGCCTAGTCTGTGGGCCATAGAGCACTTTACATCGAAGGGTAACACTACCTTCTACTGACATATTACTTATGTATGTGAGATATATGAAGTATTATATCAGTACTGAGGTCAGCAGGGGTCAAACGGCCATGGAATGCATGTCTATAGCTTTATAGACAGTAGTGATTCATCAATACTTTGTATGTTGGCAATAGGTTAGCGGATAAATTATAAGGGGCTTATGACCTCCCCTGAGCTAAACGAAAGTATTTTTTTTCGGTACCCTAAATCCTTTAACACATTTTTAATGTTGAGAAAAGAAGTGCATGGGATCGTTCTTTGTAAAATCCAAAACATACACGATATATTTTCTCTAAGGTCCATATATAACAGGTAATTGCTTACAACAAAGTTGTTTTAATAATCAAGTGTCAGTCTCAGGAGGCCTATGATTGACATTTTCCGTTTTCCTTAAAAAAATGTTAACAAAAATGGCGCTCATTATGACGCCTACCGGGCAGTAAAGGAATTTCATTTTTATCATATTTTTTGTCGTCACATAATCAAAAGTGAAGAATTTTATAGATGCTACTATACCGGAAAATTGATTGCTCCAGTATGAATAAGGGATCATTTACTGTAAACTAATTGCAGTCCAGGTACCGGATTTAGTATTGTGGCTGATTCATGGATGGACTACTCTTATGACTTACATGTTTAGCTGAAGGGAACTGTATTTTCAATAAGATGGAGACCAAATTGCGCGTCATGTTCCTCAACATAACTTAATCAAACAAAACGTTTTGTTACCCACAGTGCTTATCAACACATTTGGGATTTTAACAGAATAAATATGTGGCCAAATTATGCAAAATCCATTTAAAATGGTAACCAATATGGCGGTGCAGAATGATCTTCACTTTAAAATGTCCTGCATACCATGTTATTGCTCAAAACATTGAATAGTAGTAAGATGTGGGCATCAGCAGACTTTTGACCGATGTTTTACATTTCAAATGAAAGGACATAATTGAGAGTCCACAGTGGCTGTTAATGTGGCTACCACAATGACAAAAAAGAAGAATATTCACTTAGTCAAATGTAATCACATATACAGTACGATACTGTGCACCCCGTGACTGAACAAAGCAGTTCCAGTTTCCTAAAAGTGTAATTTATCGCATTTTGGATGTTAACACTTTGTAACAATTTAAAGTTCAAAGGCGAACATAAATCATTTAAATAGCTGGCCACTAAAATAGCGAAAAAAAGGCGAATAATTTCATTTCATTTAGCATCAACAAGAATCTCTGCAATATTTGCTTTCAAAATCAGGTAATGAACTGTAGTTTGTTCTTAGATTAAATTAGCTGGCCATTTGATCGGCTAGTGAATTAGCTGAAATGTATCACCGAAAAGAATTTTGCAGTTATATGAAGAACTTATGCACCACCTTGTCTCTCCCACGAAACTGAGCGAAACCGACCTACAGCTATATATATAAGTGAGCGATTCATCCGTTTTGCGGATGGCAAAAATGCCTACATTTCCCAACAGTACCCCGGCGCCAGGTGTGATGAGACATATTGACCTTCTTCTTTCCTGTCGTACTTGCAGTTTTAAAGGAGGCGCGCGAAAAGTTATCCGCAAGAAAAACGTACGTACTTATGGAAACAGTTTTTGCGGACTGCGCGATATGGAGCGTACGTACGTGTTTTGCGGATACGATTTTTACGGAAACATGGGGGGAACACAGCTTTAGTTAGCTTTTTTAAAAAGTACTATAAAACACCAGTCAAAGGCCTGCTGATATACCTTCACCTGACTTAAAACAACGTTATGTTAGGCAAGTACCTGCTATATATATATATATATTTCATTACCTTTGACACATGTTGACCACAATACATACTAAACTTGCATATTTTTATCATCATAATGGGTTTAGCATAATATCTAGTACTCTGAATGTATGTTACAAACCGATTTCGGGCAAAAATTTGACCATTTAATCTAACTACATACTTAGAGGGGCATTGAGAAGTCTCTAGTTATTAGATTTGGCCGAGACGAAAATCTCATGACCTTTTGACCCTTGCTGACCTCAATACTTACCTATGATATTTTCATATTTTATATATCAAATTAATTGACATGCAATTGGATCGAAATTCATTGTTCTAGATCAAAAGCTATAGAGTTATGGTCATTTTTGTATGCCCTACCCTTAACATTGCTTTACTCACAAATTTATTTTATTTATATCATTTGTTCATGTGCTTTTATTTTGAGTTATCCTTGGAAATATGTGAATCAGAACTGTTTGAATGTATAGTTCAAACCTATACCAGGTTATAATTTGATCGTTTGATCTAATTTCGCCATAAAGAATAATTGAGTCGCAAAAATGTTTATATTTTATTTCCAAGATTAAAATGTCACGATCTATTGACCCCTCCTGACCTCCATATAGGCCTTATTTGCAGAGTTTTATATAAAATCTTAACCGGCATGGCCAATGCAACAATATGTTGGGTACATTATTTGTCTAGGTTAAACATTCATGTACTTATGATCAGTTCAAATTTCCCCCTAATATGGCGTTTCTCACAAAATCTTTAATATTGCACCAATGTGTTTTGTTCAGATGCTTTTATCTTGAGTAATCCTTGCACATGTGTGAGCCAAAACATTCAAAGTGTGTGATAACCCACACCAGGCCATAAATTGACCATTTGATTTTATTCCGCCATTCACAGTAATAATAAGTCGTCAGTTTCTAAATTTTGGGCATGGGGAAAATCTTATTACCTTTTGACCCCTGTTGACCTCAATATTGACCTTATTTGCATATTTTATATATTATCTGAACGTGCTTGATAAATGCAATAATTTGATGTGTACTTTGTTATTCTGGGTTAAATAGTAATGGAGTTTTGGTCATTTTCATTTTCCCCTACCCCTTAAATGGGTGACGATATCTTCAGTTGCTATAGTGTGAAAAAAAGCCAGGAACCACAGGTGAGTCCCAATAAGAAAAAAATAGGTTTAGCTGATTGGTGCGGGGGGGGGGGGAGTCAAGGTGGGTCCCTCCGTCCCACGGACTACCAGGGAACATGCAACGGATCCGTTGCATCTTCTTTGATTGCCTGTTTACTGCCAAACAACAAGTCACATGATTACACCTTTTTAACACCAATAAGTATGTGTTTCATGGTTGCGATAGCACATAAAATTAAACTTGGATCATCATTTTTAAACATGTACAGACCTTTTTATCGGAGGCATGTCAACGAGTTTAGGGGGGACAGAGAAGAACTGTCGAATGGGCGCAGTTGAAGACCTCACTGGGAGCCTCGCTGACTCGAGTGATTGACAGCCAGAATGTTGTTATTTTTGTTTCAACGGGCCCGGCTCTGAAGAGTGACGCGCTGGCACGGGGTAATAAACACCCGTTGACACTGGTTACAGGGGCGTTGAGTGGTGTGTCGTCTGAGGCTTATATTGTAGAAAGTCTCACTGTATAGCTGTCGGACTCAATATATGGCAGGGCCTATAATAATATTGAGTCCGATTTAATCGGGCTACTTGACGATATGACAACCTGTGATACGGCCACCACTGGTCTATGGCAACTAAACACTTCGATGCCATTCTAGCACGCGCCGCCTCAGACTTCTCTCTGAATGTATCGAGCCCTTTTCTTTAGCCTCAGTCACTCACTCTCTTCTCTACAAAACAACGTTCCCTCTCCCCTTGTCCTCAAGCCAACTCGCTTCTCTACTGGGTGACTTCGACCCTTCCAGGTTCCCAACACATGAATCTCGTCCCTAGGACGATCTCGCCACAGTATAATAGTTTTATGCTCTTTACACAGCGCTTTAACTAAACAGCGCTTTAACTATAGGCCTACTCCCTATATCGTAAGCGCTGTTTATTTATGACCTCGTATCCTGAATTGCTACACCAGAGGGGAGCACTGTATTTGTGACCAATCAGATGAGACCTTAT
Organism: Sipunculus nudus; assembly: GCA_026874595.1. Lineage (NCBI taxonomy): Eukaryota > Metazoa > Annelida > Sipuncula > Golfingiida > Sipunculidae > Sipunculus > Sipunculus nudus. The sequence goes on along the minus strand of CM049306.1, from coordinate 106,710,897 downwards.
GCTGGAAGATACCGCCAAGCGAGGAATACACGGAGCCAATCATGTTCATTTCGTTTCGAGTGACAGCTCATCGCCCCGGTAACCGTCTGAACAGGCCACAGGCTCAGAGAGAATTGCCCCAGACGTGGTTTGCTAAGGGCCTTGGGCACATAGGATGCCCGGCCGGTGAGCTGTGATTCAAACGAAACGTAACAACAAAGGCTGCGTGCACACCTCGCTGGCTGGTTTCAGTTCTGCAGACAACAGATAAATGGCTACGCTAACACAGTCATAATCGAACCGGTCGATGATGCGAGAATGCATAGGGAGCAATTAAAATTCGAACATAAACTTGTAGCTGCTTATTTATTCTGGGGGGGAAATTGGGCTTGGGCAACACGCACTCGCACAATTTAAAGAGATAAAATAACACCTTTTTACTGGAATAAAATTTAGAGCCTAAACCTTAAAAAATATCAGGACTGCATATTATTATCTAGACTTATAAATGAAACAAAGATATTTACCAGGCTAGATAAAAGGACTGCTCTTTGGTAGTGGGTGGCTCTTCACCTGGGTAGCCGACACTGTCGTAAAACCAACCCCAAGGTGAAAAAGAAGCCATATACCCTCTGCCTGCCACAGAGGGCAGGCATAGGGGTCCACTGCTCGATGAACCAAGAGAGGCTGGAATTGCTAGGGCAAGGGGGTTTTATCCCGGAGGGGCAGAGGGCGAAGTCCTTAGCTGCCTGTGATTGGCTATGGGGCATCTCTATGTTTACTGTCAATCAGTGTTGATGCCCCGCCCCTGCATGACCAGCTGAGGTCCAGGTCAAAGGGCAAGAATGTTACATCCTTCCCCCTATAGGGAAATTTTACACTTCAGTGGAAAATTTTGCGATAGCAGACATAATATCTAGCCTTTGGAAAGGAGGGTTTGTTTTTGTTTGTTTGTTGAATGACCAAAATATGGCTGGCAGGCTGTGTATAGGCTGTTAGCCGGCTACCCAACCCCTAACTCCCATGTTTGGAGGAGGGAGGTAGGTTTATCCAATGCTACAACAGCGGGTAGGGAGTGTTCTCTCCCCACACAGTACCCCCAGTGATTAGGGACTTTGCAGTCTGATAGTTGTTTTGAAAGTTCAAGGATTGTGTAATTTTTATTGCACATTCAAAAACAATATAAAACATTCAAAGACACATCAATGATATTCAACATGCACCTGGTACAATAAGTTGTTACATGTTACAGTCCATTAGTGAGCCGGGTGGCCATATAGGATTTAATAAAATAACAGTCCAGTTGGTGGCGCCACAGGCCTCAGTATTAACTCAAGGTGTTCTGTATTTATAAAAGCGTCCAATATCTGGCTGTAGTGGTGTGTTGACTCAGGTTCAGATTGCTGTCGCTGAAGAGCTGAGCCGGACCACACGCGGAAGGCTGCACTGATGGCTGACAACTGGTTCATGCGAGAATATAACCTCTGAAAATAAAGTACAAGAGCGGCAGTATCTGTCCTTATGACACAAGTACATTTTCTTCAACTGTAACCTAGACACAACTATTTAAAAAAATAACTCGCATAAATTTTCCAAATTCAAACATAAAAAATGTTGATAAGCGGCCCCTTGGTAACACATTAAAAGTGTTAAACACTTGTCTTAAGTTTCAGCTATACATGATTAAATAAAATTGACAACGGTTACATAAAGGGACCCTCCAATAGGCATAATCTTGGCTCATTTCTCCTTTTTATATGGAGTATATAAAACTAGGGGTAACTATGGTCCCCAAAAGTTGTATAGCCCGAAGATACAAGATTGGCAAAAGTAACCAAAGTATCAGATTTAATGGACAGTATTTTCTTTGTGCCCTGTCAGGCCTCACACCTGTAACGGAATTTATTTAGAGCCCCGTCTGGTTGAAACATGCCCCCTCATTGGGCTAATTAATATGTCGACCTCTGGTCTACTAATACAGCGAGATTCACTCGCACACTGTATCATCATCTGATCAGTGTTTAGACGTATATGCTTTACCCTCGGGTAAGCTTTTCATTAACAGTATTTATTCTGTGCCCTGTTTGGCCTCAAAATACAGACGGTATTTTAAGCCCCGCACGGCCGAAACATGCCCTCTCACTGGGGTGAAATATTAAGACCACTGGTCGACTTATAAAGCGAGATTCACTCGCACACTGTATCATCATCTGATCAGTGTTTAGACGTAAATGCATTACCCTCAGGTAAGCTTTTCATAAACAGTATTTATTCTGTGCCCTGTTTGGCCTCAAAATCTAGACGGTTTTTTTTAAGCCCCGCTCGGCCGAAATATGCCCTCTCACTGGGCTAAAATACGAACTACAACTGACCAAGTAATATTAAATCAAGTAACAGCGAGATTTCTCGCTAAATGTAAGATCTCCTTATATTATTACATGTGAACTTAAGCATAGAAATACATCAAATAATATTACTAGATAATTCAACGATTGCACAGTAGTTTTTAATCAGTTAAAGAAGGTCTACCTGTTATATGCAACACCTATACATGACTTTAATTGAGGGAAAATGGTAAACAGTGCTGCCCAATAATTTGTTAAATCAGAGGGTTTTTTTATTTTTCTACAGGTATTTATAAATATGACATTCAAATTAAATTTCAGGGTTAGGTACCTTTTCATTAGTTTATCTGAATAATGAGAATTCTTTCTTTCATCTGTTTCTAGCATTTACAGTTTACTGTTTATTTTTTTTTTACATCATTATTTTATCATCAACAATATCATCATTCTGATTATTATCATTATGTATTTCTTTTATTAAGCTGTTTAGATTCAGATTATGTGTAATAGCTAACTTAGTTCGTAGTGCTCAGATTTATACCACAACATTAACATTTCTTAACTCGAATCCACAGTGAAATATGTATTTTGGTGACAAAAAGTGTTCACCCCAACGCAGCAGTGTATATGTAGTTTGTTATTTATATTAAATATCACTAATCTCAAATGCAATATAGCTTGTGGACATGAACCTGAAGTCAGATTTATTTATATATTTTATTCATGTATTTACTCAACTTATTTAGTATTTAGCTGTGTTGCTTAACTATTAATATTATTGATATGATTTCACTGAAATTAACCTAATTAAAGAAGTTAAGCTTCTAAATGAGTGATGCCAGATTAACTGGTGTGTTAGGTATGCACACTGATCTAATTTGTTTTAATTACTTATTACTTAAGAATACTTAAGAGAAACAAATTTGTGCTGGTTGATGTTATAGCTAGGTTTAGATATGATGACTGGTACAATCTTATGCAAGTGGCGCCACCATACCAGTACAAAATACTCTAGGTGAAAGGTGGTACCCTGCCAAAATCGAGAACTCTTTGGGCGATACGCAAAACCCACAAGGCAGACATGCAGCCATGTCAGACACCAAAATCACTAGGCAAACTTGTTTCCATGCCGGAGAACATCTCCTAAAAAGCGACTGGGAACTTTGCCAGCACAAACCACTGCATAAGAAGGGACAACCACGCCGGGTATCACCCAAGGCAACTGGTTTATATTTTATGCCCTTATATGCTAAACTAAATAAAAACTCAACCAAGAAAAGCACATACTATGCCGGGATATGAACCCTAAAAAGCGACTAGTAAAACTCTCAAGGTTGAGGCAGAATAAATGGTACTATGCAAGATACTGATATCTAGGCAAATAGGATACCAATAAAAAACCTTCCAGGTGTGTCAGACATGTTACATCCAGCCTATAGGTAGTTAATTTCACCAGAGAAATTCAAAGTAATACTCATGCATATCTAGTCCAGCAGTATGTGAGGCAGAATAAAATGCTTTTAATTAAATTTATAAGTATCATACTATCTGCTTCAAAATTTGTCTTATCAAGTAGAGTTATAAATGTTAATCACTATTATTGGAAATAACTAAGTTTGTAAAAGTTTCATTTTAAAATAAGAATTTTATAATTCAAATGTTATTAATAATAAAATGTTTATGAACAGTTTCAATAGCTTTGAGATAATAGTCTACATTTGTATTAAAGTTACATGAAAAAAAAAATATCCAAAATCAACAAATGAATTTAGTAAAAGTGTAAATAAAATATGAGCATGCCTCAGAGGTAATCCCCTGAGAATTATTGAATATCTATTTAAATTATTGTTCTAAATTATTAAGTGTTAATCTGGTTTTATTGTTATATTTTTAACATCATAGTTCATTATTAATTGTAACAAGTTATTAGGATTATCTAAAGGCAAGGGCTAAAAACCTTAAAAGTATCTGCTTGTATCAGTTGGACATATAAGAGAGCCCAACAGAAAGATAGGCCCAATTATTGAATAATATTTTATTTAAATGTTATTTTTATTGGTTTTTTAATTAGTTTACTAGTTTTATTTATTTATTTTTATTATAATTTGAAGTGGGTTACCAGCACATGAAGGCATGTTAAAGGTACAAAGTTTCAGGTTGGGTATAAGGTACATGACACATGACATAGGTTCACATGACATCACACCAGGTAACAGGTGTATCTAAATACCGGTGGTGTGTTAGGTAACTTGTCTGGGCTTCTTTGACAGAGTTTTAGTGTTGATCGCAAATCTCAACTTATCCTACTCAGTATGTTATAACCCCATATGTGGCACTGAATGCACCTGGATTATTAATCTGACCTGTCAGATAAGGGGATTACCAGCAGGCCCTGTGAGACACAGCTAACTTTGAAACCCAAGGGTGATGTTTACAGGGCATGGGATTATGCAATAACCTGTGACCAGGAGATGAAACTTGCCCAACGGGCCCGTTTGCTTGAATGACACACTAAAATGTATCTACCAGGTGTGCCCTTTCTGTAATTTAAAATTCGCCAAACAATAGAACACTAGGTACGGTAATTTAAGGATTTAAAGCCTTGTTTTAAAACCAACATGTAGGCTAAATTTCTTTACACAAGAAACCCATTTTGTTTAAACATAAAGATCACTGAATATCGGGTTTTACAATAACATTTGAATGTAGATCAGGCTTATAAAATATTTTGAACTGACAATACAGATGGAATAATAAGATATTTAATTGATGTTTCTATCAAAATACATTCTCAATAACCAGTTCAGTGGTATTGATTCAATATGTACATGCATAACATAACAGTTTAAATATTTTCCATTCTACAGCATCTATACATATGTATAAAAGAGAAGCTATGTTACTTCTATTCAAGAGACAGCTACGCATAATAAAAGGTTGAGCTGTTACACTTATTTCAATATAATCCAGCTAATTTAGATCAAGTCCTGAAAGTTGTTATATACATAAAATCTTATCAAAACATTAATTTTGCAAAGAAAAGGTCATTCATTATAAGTAAAATATGACATATATACAATTGCAGGCACAAGTTGCATGGCTGTTTGCATGGGGGCATGAAATATTTGCGGATTACACTTATGCCCAATGCAATAAGGAGATGCGTGTTACAGTTTTTACACATCCCCTAATGGTACACATAGCACGTTTTATTTCTCTTGCTTTTACATCTTAGTTACACATATTTTATATACATGATTACAGGACACTTTTTTTTTATTTTCTTTTTATTTTATATATAACCCCCTAGTGGGAACACACAATTCAAGTTTAACATTGTAGGATTTAATTTCAATTAAGGAATGAAGTAATTAGAAATACATTGATATTAAGGCCCTCATTTTATAAGAATGTAAAACTAATATGACTGGTTTATCCACAATGAAAATTCCCAATAACCGTAGTATTTACTGTAAATTGTACAAATAAAGGTTCAATACTGTGGGATGACTGTACACCTACCAATGGTTTTGAATTTGGCTGCTGATTTTTTTTAAGCATACACAGTTTTATAATGTATACACTGCTTCATAGCCAAAAGAAGAGCAAATTACTGTAATAGTTTATGAAAATGAATCTAAAGTTGTACTAGCTATTTCAGATTATATAACCTGCATTGTTCTTTAAATAGAGACGGGCCTACATTTATAAACAGCCCCTTTTCTGGTTCACAATATAAATGCATTAAATAAAAAAATCCTTAAGAAATGAAACTGGGGCATTTTTAAAGCTGTTACTATGTTTCTATTTGAATAGATCGCTTATTTAGCAGATTTTTACAACCTAAGCCCCTTCAGTATATATAATCTGATTATAAAAAACCCAGCATTAACTCAAAATAAGCAATTTATTTACCAGAATTCGTCTCCTAGCTGTTAGTAACAACCGAATAGCATCGCTCGCCAGATGTAGCTGCTTATTTATTCTGGGAGGAAATTGGGTTTGGGCAACACGCACTCGCACAATTTAAAGAGATAAAATAACACCTTTTTACTGGAATAAAATTTAGAGCCTAAACCTTCAAAAATATCAGGACTGCATATTATTATCTAGACTTATAAATGAAACAAAGATACTTACCAGGCTAGATAAAAGGACTGCTCTTTGGTAGTGGGTGGCTCTTCACCTGGGTAGCCGACACTGTCGTAAAACCAACCCCAAGGTGAAAAAGAAGCCATATACCCTCTGCCTGCCACAGAGGGCAGGCATAGGGGTCCACTGCTCGATGAACCAAGAGAGGCTGGAATTGCTAGGGCAAGGGGGTTTTATCCCAGAGGGGCAGAGGGCGAAGTCCTTAGCTGCCTGTGATTGGCTATGGGGTATCTCTATGTTTACTGTCAATCAGTGTTGATGCCCCGCCCCTGCATGACCAACTGAGGTCCAGGTCAAAGGGCAAGAATGTTACAAACTGACATCAATCGGCGCCTGAAGCGCAGCTATGGGCGGAGTAAGGATGCCTGTCGAGTGTTTGTTTATTAGCATCTGGTTGGCTGCTTGTTACATCATACGCACGTTTCTGTCAGCGGACAACGAACCGCCATCTGGTGTTTAAACATATCATAAACGGTCAAAGCAGGCAGCGTGAAAATCAGTTGCTTCTTTAGAAGCGCTAGATTTCCGCTGCCGCGGGAGCGTACGTTCTCTCTCCTCTTGTCCTCAAGCCAACTCGCTTCTCTACTGGGCGAATTCGCCCCTTTCAGGTTCCCAAAAGTCGAATCTCGTCCATAGGACGATCTCGCCACAGTATAATGATTTGATTGCCTATGACAGTTTCATCGACAGAGGCGTTCATGGCGCGGCTTCAAGTTCGTCATCCGTGAATTAAATGATGTGTTCCATTCTTGTTTACAATCTAATCCAAACTGATTAAAGTATTCATGTAGATATAAAGTTCACTGAGATTCAAAAAGCGAATGTTTTGCATATCTATTTCAATCTTGAGTACTTCTGCATGGGGTGGCATATTTTTTGCATACTTGACTTGGTAAAATGGGTATGTTGCTTGGTTAGGCCCCTTACATTATGTTTGTTTATAAATATTCGAAACATTGGCCATTTATTATGTGTAAGCAATGAAACAACTTTCATATTATCTCTCTCTCTCTCTCTATTTGCCTAAAATCCATGCACTTGTTTGCAAAACCTGTGTAGAACGAGCTGTCTTATTTCCAACATTTTTCCAACGGAAAATGTGCTTGTTGTGAAATGCTTCGAAGAAAGAGGTTCACATGGTCAAACACCGTGAAAACAAATTAAAACAAACAACGGGTTCCTTTTTCGCCATTTTCCTATTACATTTTCCTGATTAATTTTTAAAATTGCTGGATATATTTTCGATACATTTCTATTTTTACACATCTTTATTCTTGAAGCAAAGAACAGTAGTTGCAGTGAACTTGATGAAACTATCAGACATTTATTATTTTACTGTGTATAAGCAGCATCAGTGGGCAGCAGAGCCAATTTGTAAGAAGATATTTTGAAACAAAATCTAACAAAACGGCAAATTTCCCTTATAAGTTAATGAAATTCTCTGCCTTTCCTTTCCTTTACCTTTTTTGGCATTTTTCTCGATTCGTTGACTTTTCACAGACCGGAAAAACAAACTCATATTCCAGACTTCGCCTGAATTTCAGGATGGCTAGGAACCCTGAAAATAAGCCATCCTTGAAGGAACGTTTTCATATTCCAGTTATGATAAATATAGCCTTTTCCCTTAAAATGTTATGGTATCTGCAGATATTTCTTTACGAAATCTTTATTTTTCCTGTACATCAGTGGAAATAAACTAGCGCTTGGTCAGATCAGTGGAGCAAAACAAACATATTGAGTAAGGAAACTGGTAGTTGGACCGCGTGACTTCAAAAATCGAGATTTTCAAGCTAGTAATGGGTGTTTTTTTTTCTGTGTGTTTCTTCTTTCACGTTTCTGCTACTTGTTTGGGCGAAGTCTTGTTTAGTTAAACAAACATGTGAACGGCTATTACTCACACATGCATGGAACCATAATATCCTGTGAAATAGGTGAATCTGAGTTATTAGTATGTCTCCATGTATGTGCCGGGACAGTTTTGCTAAGACACTTTTATATTTGTTAAAATGGACCGACAGTTAAAAGACATATAATTTCAAATGTTTCTGACCTTCAACATAATGTTAGAGCCATTACCGCAGTGCTGACATGTCTTGTACTGGTCTCAAATTATTTGTACTCGGATTTTATTCGTCTCTTACATAAACAGCAGAAGATTTCGAAGAGGAAACGAATGTTTTTGTGAATTTTTACAACGCCTCATGTCCTGCAAGTACGCCATCACTTTAATATTCTAGATAATCCGTTATATGTGTGTATATATATGTGTGTGTGTGTGTGTGTGTGTGTGTGTGTGTGTGTTTGTGTGTGTGTGGGGGGGGGGGGGGCGGGGGTTGGCTGGGTGGGTGTGATGGTGTGTGTGTGTATACACATAACATCCACCATTTACAACTCAGTATGTTGGTAAACAAACTGCATGTTTTTTTTATTAACGCCCATGGATTATTTGATTGACGGCCAAGTCGTTACAGCAGTTACCATGGAGATGTGATTTACACTTCTGTTTGTACATTCACATATCGATGCAGTATGATGGGTGCCCATTGCAGTGCAGGTGTATATATGACTAGGGTAACCAGTCGGAGTAAGTCCTATCAATCCTCTAAATATCTACTCATGTCGTGTAGCCTGTGCAACAATCGAAAAATATTACGTATTGGGGGTTGGTACTCATAAATTAATACCTCATATGGACAGAGCAGTTAACATAAGTTTAATAATACCTTCTCTAAGTGCATTCCTCGAGAAACCTTGAGTCACCGCCTGAAAATATTTGCTGGATCTATACAGCCACACATGGACGGCGTAGTACCTCAGTATCTGGAGAAATACGCCGGCTTTATGTCTAACCAACATTCAACGTATAATAAGTCACAATTCTAAACGAAAATGGTCACCGGGTTACAATTCAATTGATTTACATCCTTATGTTTAAGTGTCCAGATACCTTCAGTCCATCTTATATATAATATATGGTTCACCAATGTAATTTATATCCACCAACCTAACTGAGACACTGACGGACTCGTTTGCTCGATTCAAAATGTCTTTAAAATATAATGTAATTAGTTTAAACCCATGTCTTGTTTTAATGCTACAAACATCAAATTTTATCATTTTTTTTATTTTATTCGCGTGCGTGCAATCAATTTGCATGTTTTATGAGTTATATGTCAAAATCATACCTTGCTGTCTCATTCTTATTTTAATCGACGACAATTATATTTGCACTTGAATCGTTGAATAAAATGATTTATAGCTCAGCTGACTGTAAGTCATATGAGCTATAGCGATCACTCTTTGTCCGTCGTCCGTCCGGCCATCCGGTCGTCTGTCCGTTAACAAGGCACGAATCGTAACTACTGGACCTGGAATCTTCTTACTTTACATCCAGAGAGGTCCATGAAAAATCTCCTTGAAAACCTGGAATTAGGTCTCTGTTACCCATATCCTTCTAGCTATGGGGCCCCAAAGTACCCCCCAGAAAAGTAAAAAATTTCATACAAAAACTTCAATATCTCATTAACTACATCACTGATGGCCATGATTTTTGGCATACATATTGATCATGAGATGTTCCATCAGTTCTTGCAGACTGGTGGCGCTACCTGTATTTTTCAATTTTTTACATTTTTTTTTCTCTAATTTTGAGACCTTTAAGGATGTAGATATCTGTCAACAGGGCACAAATCGTAAAGACTGGACCTAGAATCTTCATTCTTGACATTCTGAGAGACCCATGAAAAGCCTCCATAGAAACCAGAAATTAGGTCTCTGTTACCCATATCCTTTGAGCTATGGGGCCCCAAAATACCCCCCAGAATAGTGAAAAATTTCATACAAAAACTTTAATATCTCATTAACTACATCACTGGTGGTCATGATTTATTGCATACATATTGATCATGAGATGTTTCATCAGTTTCTGTAGACTGGTGGTGCTACCTGTATTTTTTTTAAGTTTACGCATTTTTTCTCTATTTTTGAGAAATATTAATACAGACACAATCTCAGCCTGTTGGTTAATCTGTTTGATGCTTCAGTTGAATGGTTATATACTACCATTCAGATGTTAAAATTTCCTTTTGCAAATCTCTTCCCGGTCAGCTGAGCGTCATGACCCATGGGTCACTTGTTATATTGTATGACACTCTGTTGTCTGACAGAATGTGCCCTGTGGGCATTAAGACAATTTCCTGAACCGGACTAATCGTTCAAATCTGTTTAAATAAAGGGTGGGTTCCCCACAAAATTAGCGACATCTGTCAGCAATCCGTGACAACACATGCAGGACTATCTTCTTGGGTTATGCCTATCAATAAAGAAATATCATTCTTGATATTCTAATTTACACGGACAATGACATATTGAATGGATACATACAGAAACTCACCATATATGGAATTCCTATAAAAACAACATACGTTACATGTGAAAATAATACCAATATTCTTCAGTCAACGAGTTTTTTTTTAAATAAAGTTTTATTTTTTAAGTGATAACATCACAACTACATTTACAATTTCAAATAGACATACATTAATATATCTATACTCTCCATATTTTTCTTTAATTTACAGTTTTCTATGCAAATATCAGTTTCAAACCTTCATTTAAGGTCCTGTTAGTATTCCAAAAGGAATAAACATATAAATAAAAATATTTCACAGCGTATATATCTCTCTTTGCCAATAGAAGACCGTAATTCAGAGCTTTGATCATGATACTTTCAACATTAAACACACCAAAATAATATCTCTCCCTTTAAAATGAAAGAAATAAGTGGATATATTTGGCCACCAAGATTGAAATGAGCTCCAGAATAATTCAACAGTATCACATTCAGCAGCGTGGTGTTCTATTGTTTCCATCTCTTAACAGTGGTTGCATCTTGGTAAATGAACTTTATGCCATTGGAATAACTTAAGATTACAAGGAAAAATTGTGTTCATATTTTTAACTGAAGAGTTTGTATCCTGGCATCTTTTACTAATTTAAAAGCTAACGTGAAAACACATTCCCAATCTAAATCACAATCTAACTTTTCCAATTATGATACCGCTGACGGGGGTTCATAAATATTTAATGGATATTGCGGTTTCATAAAAATCTCTTTTCCTGCGTTTATACAAATCTAATTGGCCTATGACAGTATCAAGTACATGTCATTCTTTGATATCCTTTACGTTGCCCATTGCTGAAATAAATTGTTTCCAGTTACTTGGTATTGCAGTCAACATTGAATGATATCTTAGATATTCTCCATTTTTCTAACAACATTTTAACTTTATAGAATATTGTCTTTCCTCCACATCGTATGTTTTTATTAATCCATAATGACTAATTCAAGACTACCTCAATAACGCACTTTTCTCTAAATATGTTCCATGACTCTTAACAACCAGGGGCGTAGCCAAGGGGGGGCCGCAGGGGGCCATGCCCCCCCCCCCCCCCGCCCCGGTCGCATCCTGTACTCGCCATCCTTTCGGAATTTCACTTAACCTAATACATTATATAAAATTATATATATATATATATGCATATATATGCATTAAATCAGTGGCGGATACGTGCTATCAGTGGCGAATCCAGATGGGGGGGCCTTCGGAGCGCGGCCCCCGTTGAGCTGCAAAATCTCTCATTTTTTCTAATTTCCGATTTTCGTGATTAATTTTCGTTTTTTTTTTTTTCATATTTCTTATCATTAATAAGCAATTAGACCTTATTTAAGTTATCTGCAGTTACAATTACTTTCAAATTTATTAGTTGAGTATAAGGATATTTATGAACAACTTCAGAACAACTGCAGATCGATCGAGCACCGGGCCCTGGCTGGGGTCAAATTTATTAGTTGAGAATAAGGATATTTATGAACAACTGCAGAACAAATGCAGATCGATCGAGCACCGGGCCCTGGTTGGGGTCGACCGTGAACAATCTTACAGCTCCTCTGGTGATACCGGTACTCTAACTCGCGATCTGTGCTGAGCTCTTGGGAGTCCTGTGTGCTGTCGAGACCACGGAACCCGGTAAAATGCAAAGTTTAACAAAATTATTCAGCTTATCAGTTATTTTACCACGTACATTACATTTAAAAGATGATATTTTGATAGTTACAAACGTGATTGCGCTTTTGCGCCATTGACTCGTTTGAAATTTTATATCCTAATTTTGAAGACATATAAATATTTATTATTGAACCTCTCTACAGTTTGACTACATAACGCAAAGACATAAGGGAACAGTTTTTCAGGAACAGGAAATCCTCATTTTTTGTGATTAATGCCTCAAAATGTCTTTACATTGTATATTCAAAAAAATGTCCCAATATGTGAGGGGAAACTCTAACAATAAAACCATGGTTCATAATTGAAAATAAAAAAATATATATATTTTCATACACTAAAATATATAAAGGATAGTAAAAATTATAATAATAATAATAATAATAATAATAATAATAATAATAATAATAATAATAATAATAAAATTTATACTTGTACGATATATTTTACCGTTTTCATATTACCCATGCATGCATATTAGCTAGCACATGCATATTAGCTAGCGCCCCTACCCCCCCCCCCCCTCCCGTTTTCGAATTTTTTTGATCCGCCACTGATGATGGCCCCCTCTCCTCCCTCAATCCTGGCTACGCCCCTGACAACTGCTTGTAAAATCGAGTCAACGAGTTTTCAGAAGCAGCAATGGCCTGCCCTTCATCAATACCTTACTTTTTTTCAGCATTTTCTACCATTTAAAGGGGCCTTTTCCGATATTTATGAACTTGCGATATTTCCTTGAACCTTTCATAACAAGCCCTACAGGCCTAATGCGAATCTGTGCAATGGGATAAACATCAGGTATAAAACTTCCATGCTGGACCATTACTTTTCAAGTACAAGAGTGACATGTATATGTGCAATGCAAGTGCTGAACATTTTGAACCCAAGTACATGAACCAAATAGATAAACGTCACTGCTGAAATATTGGCATGGATGCAAATAACACAAAAATGATTGTAGGTGGCACCACCAGTCTTGTTTACGAGAAAGCAATCAAAGATGTATGGACATGCAAAATTTCAAGCAGATACTTCAAACCACACGTCGGCTATGTGTACAGGTGCATTAAACAATTGTAGGTGGCGCGACAAGTCTTCTATACAACAACACTATCCGCGATGTATCGACATGTATAAGTTCAGGCTGATATATCAAATCACTTCCGAGGAATAAGCAGAAGCATGCACTGCAAAAATTATTGTAGGTTGCGCCACCTGTCTTGCATACGACGAAGCTATCTGAGAAGTACACATATGCTTAATTTCAGGCTGATATATCAAATCCCTCCTGATAAATAAGCAGGGACATACACTGTGCAAAAATTATTTTACGTGACGCCACCAGTCTTGTATACGACGAAGCTATCCGATATGTATTAATATGCCCAATTTCAGGCTGATATATGAAATCCCTCCTGAGAAATAAGCATGTACATACACTGTGCAAAATTCATTGTAGGTTGCGACACCAGTCTTTTGTACCAGAAAGCCATCAAAGGTACATGGAAAGGTCAAAATATCGGGCAAATACTTCAAACTACTCTTGAATCAGGTGCACTGGGCTGACCAGGCTTGGGTGAAAAAGGCGAAAAGGCAGTTGCTAGCTCCAGCTACTGCACCGAGTGAACTCTTGACCTGCACCTGGCTGCACCGAGTGAACTCTTGACCTGTACCTGGCTGCACTGGGTGAACTCTTGACCTGTTACATAATCTGATATAGTTGGCAGTGTGCCAAAGCTTTAAATAGATCTAGATTTACCTTTGGCCTGTTGCTAAATTTTACATAGCTGGTAGTGACCCAAGCTAATTAAAGATACAGACACAATATTGGCCTGTTGGAAAATCTGTACACACACACTAAAAGTCTTTTGCTACAATGCTTCTTTCAAGCTGACATATCCATAGGATATTTTTTTATCAAAATGTTTAGAATATTAAAAGATGTAGTCCTTTTATTGTTAAAGATCAAATAATTCTGCCAAAAATCATTTTAGTAAACTTGAACAAATCGTTTTGGAATAATTTTTGTGAAATATTGAACAATTTGACTGAATGATTTCAGAGATGAAGATTTTTCAAGTTTTTTTTTAAGATTTTCCACGTAAAATATAAGTTAATGCAGGTAGCGCCACAAAAAAGCTAAATCCGATAATATTTGATATGTGCCAGGTTTTGGCATATATATATATATTACTAGTGTGACACATCTTCACATCTATAGCAACATTGCAAAGAACAAAAGCTGCAGTAGACATGATTTAACAAAGATAGGCCTAATACAGCATATATTATATACTATTGTAATAAGTACAAAATATGTAAAAGTACATATTCTGTGGCAAAATATAACAGAATTACATCTTTCTCTGACCTTTCCCTGATTTGTGGTATTCTTTTAAGATTTCTGACTTTTCACTGACTTACTTTTCCATGTTTCCCCTAATCTCCAGGTTGGCTTGGAGCCCTGTTATAACGAATAACGAACTAATCTAAATTCCTCTATTTGTTCCTACACAGCAAGAACGAATATACTCAATGCAAAACTAGCAGCGTCTAACTGGTCTTGCTCTACAAGTTGCTGCATGTACAAGTTTAATACTGGATCTAGCTAACACTCTTGCAAGTTAGACACCGAGTTCTGGAAATAATCTGCGCAAGGGGGCGATAGAGTGGCAAGATTTTTGCCTAGTTGTTCCTGATGACCCCGTTTGATTACAATCGGCTTTATAACATGGATCTAAGGGATGGGGAGAATATAAATCTTAACATTTAAACAACATCACACTTTTAGTATTTATAAGCAAGGCGTAGCAAGGATACAGCTGGTAAACTAGATGTGTCGGTACGACACGAATGCCCCCGCCTGGGGCAAATTAGAAACATTTGTTAAATTTTGTAAAATTTTTTTAAGTTCAGGAGGTGTTGTATGGTCAAAAGTAGGTCAAGAAGGGCAAAATGCAAACCTAAGTTTTTTTTCTATACTAAGCTCTGTGACCTTGAAAAGTAGGTCAAGACCACCCATCTTCGAACTTGACCGAGATTTTGTCAATATACATCTTCTCTGAAAAAATAAAATTCTTACGGTGAATCCTTTTCGAGATATCCCGCTCACAAGCCCAAAGTTGAAAAATCCGATAAAAATTCATTAAAAATCAGAAATTGTAGGTGGCGCCACCAAACTTGTATAGCAGGTACAGACTATCAGTCCCAATAACCATAGTAAGTTTTGTGAAAATCCACCAAATGGTTCCTGAGTAATAAGCATCTAAGTGTTTTTCTATAATCAGCTCTAAAATGTAGAAAAATAGGTCAAGGTCACCCATCTTCGAACTTGACCGAGATTTTGTCGATATACATCTTTACCGAGGAAATAAAATTCTGACGGTGAATACTTTTCAAGATATCCCGCTCACAAGGTAAAAGTTAACGGACGCCGGACGGACGGACGGACGGACAGCTTGGGTGACGACAATAGCCCATCAGCCTAAGGGCTGAGGGCTAAAAAGGGTATGCTCAGAGTCTGGGGCTACTAAAGCACCCCCAATGCAAGAAACCTCTGGTTGTAAAAAAAAAAAAAAATCTTTCATAAGAGCTTTTACTGAAACTGACCAACAGTTCACTTTCTTATGAGCTGTTCAGGTTGACTTGTTCATATATTTCACAATGACAGAAGGAGGGGGGGGGTCCTTTTTAAAAAAGGCATCTCTGAGGGCTATTCAGTTTCTTTTTTCTTATTAATTCAGGATTCCTGTTCCATTAAAAATATCGTGACTAAGTTATATAGGATATGACCTTTGTGATTTTCTGTGTTGAATATGTGAATTTGTTTTCAATATCTAGACAATATTTTACAGTATAATACATTTCATGGATCATTTCCACAGAAAAAAAGGAAAAAGGTGTTGTGGGTTTACCATTTTATTACAGTAATTACACCAGCCAATGTTTGGTAGAATACCTCTCCCATAAAAAAAAATAGCATGTCTGAGTCGCCATGGAATCCCTTTTGTCTTTGATTCCCGAAGCAAATGAATGGATTCCTTATCATTCCTTATCTCAAGGTGCATTAATGACAATTTCTGAAACTCTGACTACCTTGGTCTAGCTTTTTCTGATTCATGATAGCTACTCCCACTCAATTTCAAGTTGACAAACTTTGGATGTGGTTTCTTTTCATACACTACAGCTCTTTTAATGCCTTTGATCTTGCGGCCAAACCGTCCATCCTTTCTGTGCCATCGACCACTTGAAGGTTTAAATCCAAGCCAGCGATTACGCCCAGCTTTACCAATCACACGTTTATTATGGTCAATATTACTAACCCGACCAATCGTGGCCAGGCAGTCTGCTGATACGATCATTTCACGCTTTGATGGCATGCGTACAATAACCTGGTCTCCCATTTTACGAACTAACTGGGCCGTGACTCCAGCAGCACTGGCTACTCTAGCCTCCTGTCCCTGTAACCTTTGCACACAGTTCACAAGGGTGCCCACCTGGAGGGCACCCAATGGGAAACAGTCACCCTCTTGTGCACGAGCTGAAAAAGACATTTATTACAATGTATTATATAATGTTATTTCCTTTGTTTTATATACTAATTTATGTAGCCAATAAATCAATATTGTGTTAAGACAAACTAATTCTCAATAAAGAATTTATAATTTTTCTTGCTGACCTCTGTATGAGTATAATGGGTTATACAAGTCCAAAATATACCAAAGAGTTCAAATAGAAGTTCTATTTTTTATTATATCCACACAGTTAATCATAAAATAATCCAGTAGAACCTTAAAACTGAGGATACCTGGATATCTGAAGTGAAGCAGTAACTGGTATGGTACAGGCATCTGTTGGTTTGAAGTGTGAAAACATGCATTAAGATGTCAAATGTATTATCATATATTACTTAATATATATATATATTGGCACCAGGAGTGAAGTGCCCTATACACTGGTGGTATTGCATATTAACCAGTAACAGAATTTTTACTTAAATTTTTTTTATCCATCTTTCAAGTCTACCGTTTGAAAATTGATAATTAAAATTAAACCATCTGCATTTTCTGATTCCTCCTCACCTGCAGCCTTGGATCCCCGTTCACCGGTTCTTATGATATCTCCCTTCTTCATGTTCTGTGTGGCGATGATGTAGCGTTTCTCTTCACCAGATGCTATCAGAGCTATACGAGCTGACCTGTTTGGGTCGTACTGGACACTCTCCACTTTTTCCTCCAGCACCTTCCCAGGCTGCATCACTCGCTGCCTGTCCCAGTCAATCATTCGAAAATTGCGCTTTACTCCACCAGCCCTTGCATAATTCCAAATGCGACCTTCAAAACAAAAGTTCACATCAGGTTTACTCTTGTCCTATGATGATTCTAAGAACTATATTATAAAGATTCAGTCTCTTGAGAGAAAAATGCAGTACTTAAAAAACGCCTTTCTTGTTAATGAAGAATTGAAGTTAGTTCATAAAACATGTTTTTTTATTTTATTTGTGCAGGTTGTCCAAAATTGTACCAATTGACCTGGCTTTTCTAAATCTGACACAATGTATCCAAATACTTCAAAAAGTTTTGTATAATTTTTAGCCAAAACGTTAAAACATAAAGCTAGGGTCACACTAAGTCAAGATCATGAGTTCAATCTGTATATGCCTTGAATTCCTTGAATCACTATTAAAAAGTTTTGTACATGGGAGTTTTCAGTACATGCTTAATTTTATTCACAAAAATAAAAGATTCAGTAAATCTGATAAAAAAATACATCTTTTCAAATAAAGTATACACACTGTTGGTTGAATGAGGAACAAACAATATCATTGTGCTAATTACAATCTCAGCTATAATTTATTACTGGAATTAATAGTCAATTTCACTCCTGGTGAAGTTTTTACTCTTCTGAAGTAAGGAATTACTTATCTGATGAACATCCACACTTTCATAGCAATACACCACTTTGGGGACACAATTAAATGTGCATTTTAATCATTGTAACCCTGGTGGTACAATACAAAATCTAAAATGTAGCAAAGCCTAGAATATGAATGAATCAAATACAAAAAATTATAAAATTCATCTAGTTTATGGACCAGCTTGGGGGGGAGGGAGTACAGGGCAGAGGGGAAGCCTGCTAGTAGTCGCCAAGCTGAGCCAAGGCAAGCTGCCTGGAGAGGGTTGCATAACACAAGTGAAGGCTGTACTACTAGGTGGACTTGATTTAAACAACACTTGACACGGTGTATAAAAACTTGAATAAAAGCTTCTCTTTTCAATCAATTCCTTTGAAATTTCAGATTTTAAAAGATTAAATCCTTATGTATATATGCTGTGAAAATTAAATCAACAGTGCTTTCAGGGAAAAAAACGTGCCGTAGCACAAGATGGACAAAATTTAAGGTACTGATTTTTTATTTATGCTAATAACTAAAAATATTTGCAAAATTCAGATCTAATTTTGGGTAAACAATTGAATCTTGATTAAATATAGTTATATCCATGAAAAAAAATCTCCAGCTATAGCAATTCTCATGTTAAGTGAGTAAATATATTTCCTGCATCTTAAAAAAATTGTATTATTTTTGGGCCCATAACTTCAAAACAATAAGGAATACTGACCTAATTTTTAGTATGTGCAAAGAAAATGTATGGAAAAAATATGAATACTAAATATGACTAAAAATATATCGGTGGTTTTGATATTACGCAGCCTTGAAGTGTAACTATGGCTTTTTTATGGAAAACAGAGATTTTTCCTTAATATTTTTGAAGGAACGAAGCCCGAGTGACCCAATTATTGGTATGGTAGGAGATTTTGGGGACATCTAACTGTATGCAAAATTTTGGATTCATAGGTCTAATGGTTTCAAAACCTGCCCTGTTAACGGCCGGACAGCCGGACGACGGACAATGGACCACAACTATAGCTTAGATGACTTATAGTCAGCTAAGCTAAAAATTCATGTAACTGAGTAGATTTATAAACAAGACTATACCATTTGGTCCACGACCTCCTGTTTTGGGGAAAGGTAGTTTTCTCGTTGTATATTCTGGATACAACTCTTTCATTTTTTTCCTTGGTTCCCATCTGTTTGAACGTACACTTGGATCCAAACTTGGTGGCACAGCTCGAGCATCCAAATTACGGTGATGAGATGGTGTTGTGTGGAAAGGTCTGTTGATGGATAGATATTAACAATATCAAAACAAGTTTAAAAGAATTGCTTTAAATTTAATAAACTGCCAGCCTTGCTGACCATCTACTTTCAAGACCACTCCTATACTTTTGATCCTAGTCAGTTACAAAATTATACCCTAAAAGGCTTATAACAAGTGACCCGTGGGTCATGACGCTCAGCCGACTGACATGTTGACAATATGTCCTTGCACAGACAACTAATTAAGGTAATGAAGGTGGCATCATTGTTCATGCATATTAGCTTAAGTCCATCAAGACCCATATTAAAGCACAACAAATCTGAAGACAAACTAACCGGCCTTTCATGAGGAATCTGGCAAATTTGTGTGTATTTTGCATTATTTCTAGGGTGCTTAAACATACCCTTCATACAGAAGATTCCAGGTTAAATGTTTATGATTTTTAGGCCCTGCTTTGGTATCAAATTTTTAATTATGATTGGGGGTGTTTATAAGGTTTCCATGGAGACTCTTAATGAACCTCTCTAGATGTAGAGTGAGAAAATTCTATGTCTAGTTGTTACAATTTGAGCCCTGTTAACAGATGAAGACATCTTTTGAAGTCTCAAAAACAGATAAAAAATAGTAAAAAATACAGGTGGCTCCACCAGTCTGCAGAAACTGATGAAACACTCCATGATCAATATCCATGCTAAGAATCATGGTGATCAATGCATTAGTTGTTCAGACACTTGAGCTTTTGTATCAAATTTTTAATTATTCTGGGGGGTACTTCAGAGCCCCATAGCTTGAAGAATATAGGTAACAGAGACCTAATTCCAGGTTTCCAAGATTTTTTATGGACCTCTCTGGATGTAAAGTAAGAAGATTCCAGGTCCAGTGGTTACGATTTGTGCCTTGTTAACGGACAGACGGCCGGAAGGTTGGATGGCCGGATGGCCGGCGGACAAAGAGTGATTGCTATAGCTCAGATGACTTCCAGTCAGCTGAGCTAAAAATCATCCTCTAAAATATATGTTTGTCGGACTGAACCTCAAAATATTTAAAGAATTCACTGCATACGAAAGGTGTGTTTGGTGGGGTTTACTATTTATACTATTTAATATATTTATATATATATATGATGATAACCTGGATATAGATTATGAAAGAACTAAAGAATGGTAAAAATATACATACTCATGTTTACAAAACCATTTAAGTTATTGCTTGGATTGTTTGTATTGTTCACATATCCTGGCAGAACAGAGAAAAATTGTACTTCTATTAAAAGACAGCCACTCAAACACCGGTAACCATTTAACAAATCTGATACATGTTAAAAAATTATACAGAAAAAAAAAACAGACAATAAAATCTGGGGAAAATATACAATTGAGATATTTTAACTTTTATAAAAGCCTAAAGCCTTTATTTAAAACATTATACTGCCAGTCAGATTCCATTTTAGGATTTTTATTTATTGGGTTAAACCACCAGTCTAATAATCTTACCTGGACTGACACTGTACACATGCCTTCAGGCCTGTGTTGAGGGCGCTGGGCCTTGAAGCCAGAGACAGCTGATGAATACCTCGTAGAACCTGCTGCATCAGCATCCTGCCTCAATCTGAAAACAGTCACAAGGATGTCATTCCTCAGGAGTGGCATTTTTCAAACTAATGACCCAAGGGTCTTGACGCTTAGCTGAATTTGTCTATTAGGATATTTTCATGAGCTTTTTCAAAATGTGACCTTGACCTTGTGACCTAAAATCAATATGGTGCTTCTCCTACTGGCAGCTGAGTCAAATGTGGAGGATACTGTCGAAGGTTTGGGATGAAGGAGGGTTTCAATTGTATCCAGAAGCTTGTTAAAGAAGAGAGTCCTACGATCTTGACCTTTGACCATGTAACCTCAAAATAAATAGTGTTCTTCCCTTATTGGTAGGTAACCATACATGAAAGATGGAATATTGGGGATGAAAAGTTGTGGACCCTGTGACCTTGACCTCTGACCTTGTCAACTCAAAATATACACGTTTCTTCCCTATTATCAGGAAAGGAGTTTGTGAACAATTGACCATTGGGTCATGACGATCAGCCGAATTTGACATACAGGTGATGCATGTATTAATTATTGATGTTTTGATCTGGTGAAAAACAGCTAAAAATGGAATTTGTGGCATTAAATGTTTGGCCAGTTCTTCAAAACAGTATTTCAAAAACATCAGTTCAGGTCAAAAGGCTTTTCCTGGCTTAATGCTCAAATTAAAGCCCCACCAAGGGTAAATTTTTACATCAAAATTATGAAATACAACAAGTTTTATCTTTTGCCAGCAATATCATGCTTGTAACTCAACATAGTATCCAATATTCCCAATAACTGTACGATTAGCATACCTCTTTAAACTTCATCTGAAAGATGAGCCAGAGTTATTGGATATTTTTTCGATGGACAAGCATGATATCTCTGCTAGGAAGGTATATCATGTTATATTTCATAAATTTGACAGAAAATTTATTGTTGAAGAGAATGGGATTTGAGCATTTAGACAGGACAAGTCTTCCAGTCTGAACTGATGGCCAGTTGAACAGGATGTCAATTTTTGTGCTGGACACTGGTAGCTAGGCTAGCTGGGGCATAGGAAGGGGGGGGGGGGTGAGGCCCATCAGCATCAAGTTTTGGACAATCTTATACAATACTATTCAGACTCAAGATAAACATGTTATAATATTAAATATACATTAATATGTATTGACAAATTGATGGCGAATTAATATATATTTAGGTTACTTTGTGTTTTGCCTTTGGGTAGAACTTCCATAAGGCCTTTCTAATTCTATAAATTAAATTTAATTAAAAGGTTTAATTTAGTACACTAAATCATTTGTTGCTTGAAAACTAAGACCTTTGATAAATGAAGGCAGTGACCTGTGCCAGTATTTCTGTTCTATATTATGTACAGTATATACTATACCGTATAAACTATAGTCCGTTTCATCCCCTCATGTCCACCTGTTTTTTGCTATGAAAATTTTTATTATTTACATTTCAAGGGAAACAATTAAAGTGTAGAGCAGAGGATTAAAGAACCTAATTTTCAACAAGGTAACTAAATACCTAACTTACGCCTTATTCGAGAAACAGAATTTTCTGAAAATATGAGAAATCAGTCTACATTTTTCAACATATCAGACCCACTTATGGCGGTCAAGGTCACTGGTCACATGCAAAAACAACCTCAACTGAAAGCTGCTGATTTGATGATCTCATGTAAACACTCTAAAAAATATAACCAGCTAAAACAAAGATGGCTGCTTGTGGAGGGACACATAATATCTGCCAGATCATGATAAAGAGACTAAAATGTTGTGAAACATAAATGGGGGATTTACAGTAAAATTATTAACTGCCATATTAGGTTGTCTCTTCCATATACTGTTTTCTTGGAAATTATTGAAAAATATAAACTTATAAGCAAATCATCTACAAAAACCAGGTGGACAGCAGGTAGTGAAATGGACTATAGTCCGTTCCACAAACCTTGACACTAGGTTTTTTCGGGTTTTCTTCTCTCTCTGGATTTCTAATGTGTGTTCATAGCGGTACGGCGAATGTTGAGAAAACGACCTAATTTTGTATGAGGTTAGCGAAAATTGATGAAAAACAACTAACTTCACGACGCCGTGTTGTTGTTTTTCTTTATGTGAGAACTGCATGGCCAACTCAGGGCTGTATGTGAAGACTTTGCCTTCATAAAGGAATGACGTAACCGTGACGTCATGGTGGTCGCGTGAAATTTCCTGAACACACGTTATGAAGAGGCCAGCAGGTGGCACCGTGGTCAGCAGCCAAAGTTGAGCTCTTCTGTTTTATAATACTGTATAAGGCCGATTTTTAAATATTGTACGGTACACCGAGCCCCAGTCATGGCTATGGCCGAAGCTTCATTCATGTACCTGATGGTATATGCGTGAAAAATCGCTTTGTGAGGCCCGTCAGCGTTTAGTTCTGGACTACAAGTTTTCTAGCCACAGCGGTGCGAATCTATTCACATTTGTTTTTTAAAAATGCGAATTTTAATTCCCGTCAAATTAACGAATACAATTTTAACAAAAGGTTTACAAAATTCCATGCGAATCTACGTATTTGAGCACCCCGAGGCACCGGCACTGGCATCTTGTCATCCCTATTTAAAATGAACTGGTCAGAATATTCGCCTAACTTTTTACCGCTTTGTGCGTACTTGCCTTGCAATATGGGTGATCCCATTTCAAGGTTGGGATGACCCCCACACACTTTAGATTATTTAAGATACTAAAGATTCATCCTAGTCCGTACACGCAGGTTAGGACTAAATTCAGGCAGAAATAAAACCATTTGTTCAAAATTAACATTTTACACAAATTGTTTTTTTGTCATAATCACTGGACGTGTCCCATAAAAAAGGGTAGTGCATGGTAATGAATATATGTTTCTGGGATCGCCAATAAATTCAGATTAGGCCTAAACACAAGAATTTAAATCCATTTCCAAGGAAAATCGTACAAAAATCAACGCAAAGCAGGCTTGGTACCATGTTAATCAAATACTGTGCTTGCGACAGCTTTTAATTTAAACTTTGCCAGAAAATGTAATGTACATATATTCAAATGACTGTGTGAGGGCGAACAGAGTCCCCTGGAAACAAGTGACCCAGGGGTCATGACGCTCAGCTGACCAGGAAGACATTGACAAAAGTAATTTTATCATCTGAATGTCAAATTTGAATGAAATACTTTTTCCAAACTTGACCTTTTGTATAAAATCATCCAATATTCATTGGGGTACTATGGAGCTCTGTAGCATTAAGGATATGGGTAACAGACACCTATTTCAAGGTTTACAAGATGACTTTTCAGGGGTCTCCCAGCATGTCAAAAAATAAAATTCTAGGTCCAGTTATTATGATTTGTGCCCTGTTAACAGATGACCAAATGTTTATTCTGGGGGGTATTTCAAAGCCGCATAGGATGAAGGATATGGGTAACAGAGATGTAATTTCAGGTGCACAAGGAGACTTTTCAGGGGCCTCCCAGCATATCAAGAAAGGAGATTCTTGGTCAAGTCATTATAATTTGTGCTCTGTTAACAGATGACCAAATCTTTATTCTGGGGAGTACTTCGGAGCCCCAGAGCATGAAGGATATGGGTAACAGAGACCTAATTTCAGGTTTCCAAGATGTTTCATGGACCTCCCTGCATGTTAAGAAAGAAGATTCTAGGTCAAGTCATTATGATTTGTGCAAAGAACCATGGGGAAAATGCATCAGTTGTTTGGATACTTGAGCTTTTGTATCAAATTTTCCTTTATTCAGGGGGGTATTCTGAGCTCCATAGCATGAAGGATATGGGTAACAGAGACCTAATTTCAGATTTCCAAAGAGACTTTCCAAAGGCCTCCCTGCATGTCAAGAAAGAAGATTCTAGGTCCAGTCATTATGATTTGTGCCCTGTTAATATATGACCAAATCTTTATTCTGGGGGGTACTTCAGAGCCCCATAGCTCACAGAATATGGGTAACAGGGACCTTATTTCGGGTTTCCATGTAGACCTTTTATGGGCTTCCCTGGAGGTGAGGACAGAAGATTCTAGGTCCAGTCATTATGATTTGTGCCCTGTTTACAGATGACCAAATGTTTAAAGATCACAAAAGTAGAGAAAAAAAATCGTAAAAAATAAAAAAAATACAGGTGGCGCCACCAATCTCCAGAAATTGATGAAACACTCCATGATCAATATCCATGCAAAGAATCATGGTGATTAATGCATTAGTTGTTCAGATACTTGAGCTTTTGTATTAAATTTTGCATTATTCTGGGGGGTACTTCAGAACCCCATAGCTCGAAGAATATAGGTCACAGTGACCTAATTTCAGGTTTACAAGGAGAATTTCCATAGACCTCCCAGGATGTCAAGTAAGAAGATTCCAGGTCTAGCGGTTACAATTTGTGCCCTGTTAACAGACAGACGCCTGGATGGCCAGACGGACGACGGACAAAAGGTGATCCCTATAGCTCAGATGACTTTCAGTCAGCTGAGCTAAAAATTGAAAAAATACAGGTGGCGCCACCAGAATGCAGAAACTGATGAAACATTTCATGATTAATATCTATGCAAAGAATCATGGTGATCAATATAATAATTGGTTAGATTCTTGAGCTTTTGTGTCAAATTTTCCATTATTCTGGGGGGTACTTCGGAGCCCCATAGCTCAGAGGTTATGGGTAACAGAGACCTAATTTCAAGTTTTTAAGGAGACTTTTCATGGGCCTCTCAGCATGTCAAGAGAGAAGATTCTAGGTCCAGTTTTTACGATTTGTGCCATGTTAACAGATGACTGCATCTTATGAGGTCTGAAAAATAGAGAAAAAAATTCGTAAAAATAAAAAAAATACAGGTGGCGCCACCATACTGCAGAAACTGATGACACATTCCATGATCAATATCCATGCAAAGATCATGGTGATCACTGCAATAGTTGTTTAGATACTTGAGCTTTTGTATCAAATTTTCCATTATTCTGGGGGGTACTTCAGAGCCCCATAGCTCAAAAGTTATGGGTAACAGAGACCTAATTTCAGGGTTCCAAAGAGACTTTTTATGGGCCTCCCTGCATATCAAGACAGAAGATTCTAGGTGTAGTCGTTACGATTTGTGCCCTGTTAACAGATGGCCGCATCTTAAGAGGTCTCAAAAATAGAGAAAAATATTGGTAAAAATAAAAAAAATACAGGTGGCGCCACCAGTCTGCAGAAACTGATGAAACACTCCATGATCAATATCCATGCAAAAAATCATGATGATCAATGCATTAGTTGTTCAGATACTTGAGCTTTTGTATCAAATTTTCCATTATTCTGGGGTACTTCGGAACCCCATAGCTTGAAGAATATAGGTCACAATGACCTAATTTCAGGTTTACAAGGAGAATTTCCATAGACCTCCCAGGATGTCAAGTAAGAAGATTCCAGTTCGAGTGGTTACGATTTGTGCCCTATAAGTCATCTGAGCTAAAAATGCCCGAGCTTGAAATTGACAGGATTGGACTGGGCGACCCCCGCTCAGAGAGCCACCGGTGATGGTAGTGTCTATCCGCACGACTGTCGTGCGGATTAGCTTTCTTATCCGCACGACAGCCATGTGTTCCCATGTATCATACACTAAATATTTATTAGTATAATATAATTTTCATAAAATAATTACTTAAATATCAGAGGAATTATAATTTTTGGGAAATTGATACAAAACAAAACTCATCAACAGAAATAAACATACCACAAACTACACAAAGTACTTGCTATATGACAGCACCTGCCAAGGAATATTCGTGTAATAGGCCCGGCCCAGGCTTTTCCAGTGCACCGATTGTGTCTAACTTGTAACTTTATGTAAGTATTAAGTTTACGTAAATAACCCAGCATCTACAACTTTTAAATAGTTCTGTTGTGCTGAGGTGTCTGTTACCAGCCATATTATTAGCAGTGGTTAGGTTTTATATAATAATATGAGAGGCTGTTGTGCGGCCACCGGTGATACATTGTAAAAGGTAATCGCCGGTGTGACTATTTACCGTCCGGGACTCCCTGAATACCTGAAAATATTACTTACCGCCTGGGACACCAGAACTAGATTAAAAATATTACTTAAATGCATACAGACACTTATTGATGTTAAGTACACGATTTTATTGTCCAGATCCCAAGAAATATTGCTTTAATTAGCGACTGTACAGTGATTCTTAGCTCAGTTGACTGTAAGTCATCTGAGCTATAGCGATCACTCTTTGTCCGTCCGGTCGTCTGTCTGTTAACAAGGCACAAATCGTAACCGCTGGACCTGGAATCTTCTTACTTTACATCCAGAGAGGTCCATGAAAAATCTCCTTGGAAACTTGGAATTAGGTCTCTGTTACCCATATCCTTCGACCTATGGGGCCCCAAAGTACCCCCCAGAATAGTAAAAACATTTCATACAAAAACTTCAATATCTCATTAACTACATCACTGATGGTCATGATTTTTGGCATACATATGGATCATGAGATTTTTCAACAGTTCCTGCAGACTGGTGGCGCCACCTGTATTTTTCGATTTTTGACGAATTTTTTTCTCTATTTTTGAGACATTTAAAAAAGTGGACATCT
Source organism: Sipunculus nudus (assembly GCA_026874595.1). Taxonomy (NCBI): domain Eukaryota; kingdom Metazoa; phylum Annelida; class Sipuncula; order Golfingiida; family Sipunculidae; genus Sipunculus; species Sipunculus nudus. The sequence continues at coordinate 106,683,029 of CM049306.1, read as the reverse complement.
GTTAACAGGGCACAAATCGTAAAGACAGGGCCTAGAATCTTTATTCTTGACATTCTGAGAGACCTATGAAATGTCTCCATGGAAACCAGAAATTAGGTCTCTGTTACCTATATCCATTGAGCTATGGGCCCCAAAGTACCCCCCATGAATAGTGAAAAATTTCATACAAAAACTTCAATATCTGATCAACTACATCACTGATAGTCATGTTTTTTGGCATACTTATTGATCATGAGATGTTTCATCAGTTTCTGCAGACTGGTGGCGCCACCTGTATTTTTTTCATATTTTAATATTTTTTTTTTCTATTTTTGAGACCTTTAAGGATGTATCTGTCAACAGGGTTCAAATTGTAATGATTGGACCTAGAATCTTCATTCTTGACACACAAATTACGATTCTATCTGTTTAAAGAGAGATAAAAAATACCTTATAATTTCCACCCACAACTGTGCAAACAACTTCATACAATATATTCATAATAGAATGAATTTATCTCTCTATCTCTCTCTTTATAAAAATAAGTAACATCATATATATCTATGAGGGTCGCATATTTTTTACCATGAGGATGAGGCCTTTATTGATGTGCGTATTGCTGATAGTATTATGTATTGCAAATATAATTAATGACACGTCATGATTATTACAATATGAAATATAATAAAATATATCTATGAGGGTCGCCTTTGTTAACCATGAGGATTAGGCCTTTATAAATTGATATGCGTATTGCGTATAAATATAATTAATGACACGATATGATTACAACAATATGGATAAGCACACGGCATGTATCAGTGACAGCACCATAGACCACAGCCGTCAAACCGGGAAGATGGTAACGGTTCAACGCATTGCATAACAACTCCTAATCACACAACTTGGCTAATTAATTATGTCACACCGACAGGCGTGCAGGGTTTCAGTGGAGCAATTAGTCGCAAGCGGTTAGTGATCAAAGGGTCAGTTTTCCCCCCGACTTTCGTCCTCGACTAGGTGAGAATTTTTCAGGGCTAGTTCTATTGCCCCGGACGGTATATTTTGCGAGTATAATCACATTCTGAATACATATGATTACTAACTTATAAATAATATTAACATGATCATTACAATGGCAATATAGGCCTACCAAACAATTTTTTTCTTATTAAAAATATAATCGTAATAACTTTTGAGTGTTAATATTATAATATGTAGTATACTTAATTTGGCTATTGCGCATGGTTGATCTCAGGCCTGTTTGGGGCTGGTTTTTGTTGTCCCGTACGGTATTCTTGGCGGAAGAAATATATTCAGAATGCACATGAATAATAAAAATAATAATAATAATAATAATAATAATAATAATAATAAATTTATTAATAGATTAATAATATAAATAATATTAAATATAATAATTAATATGGCGTTAAACTGATATATTCATTTTAAAATATAATAATCACTAGCTGTGGAATCTAATCAAATGATCTTTGAGTGTTTTGAAATGCAGTATATCGTAACTGTGCATTTGTGTGCAACAGCCAGGTCTGTTAATTATGGCTGGTTTTGTTGACCCGGACGGTATATTGGAGGCCCGGTCGGTCCCGGAAGGTTTGTATGCATTTAGGTAATACTTTTAAGCTTATTCTGGTGTCTGGGACGGTGTCTTAGTGACCCGGGCAGTACAGCTATGTCCCGGACGGTATTCAGGGAGTCCCGGACGGCCCCGGACGGTAAATATTCACACCCGGTAATCGCTGGTGCTGCATGCCTGGTACGCGTGCCTGGGGGAAATCTAGGGCACACAGGCACGGTGTACAAGTTTCTGGTGTTTTATTATTATTATTATTTTTGCACCGCTTATGACTATTCAAAAGAATATTACCCTTTCATCTATATGTAAAATGGGGGAGGGGGGAGAACACTTTATGTAGAAATTGCGTTCTTTTATGAGGAATACAACACTTTTTACCCGAGACATCAAAATAATTTTATTGTTAATTAAAAAAAAAATTAAGTGTCTTGTATTCTCAAACTTAAAAAAAACAATGTACAGTCGTAGAACACGGGCTATATACATGTAACTAATGACAGTGATGTACTGCTGCATTTTATAATTGATTGACCACTCCACATCGCCTAACAGCGGGAACCTCCCACCTGCAAAATGGAACACAGCTTATGACGTCACGCGCGTGCGATGCTGAATCAAATCAGTTGACCAGGCCCAAAATGTCGTAAACGCCTGCAGAGTTTCTCCTGGATTTTGATTTTTGTTCATTTCAGGACATTCATCTCGGGTATGTGGCATTTTTCCTGTCAGAAAATTAGGTCGCGTTCAAATTTAACTCCTTACCAAAAATCTTTGTTCTGTTTTGATTCTGATTCAAAATATCGCGAAAAAACCTAGTGTCACGGTTGGTGGAACGGACTATATACTATAGTACAGTACAGAGCCACAACTGCATGGGTCTACTTGAAAACCCAGCATCAAAAGAAAAAAATATTCATAAAACAATAATAATGCTGGGTATGTCAAACTTATGCATAAGTATTATGTGCCCGTGGGAATTTGATAGCCAGGTTATCAGTGGTTATGTCACTGAACACTGGCATTTTTACCACATACAGCATGCCTACCTAGTGTGATCAAACATGAGCTGTCATCTGCTTATGACCTTGACCTCATGTGCCGCCTATATCATAAAAAAATTGTTACTGGTTACAAAAGCAGTTCTTTATAAAAAAAAATATATATATATATTTATTATATCAAATAAAAAAACATATTGTATCATGAGAGCTGTTTTCATAAAAACTAGGAATTCTGCAAATTTTATAAGACCTTTCACCTGGTGGACATTAAAGAAACCAGAAGGACTGGATGAAATCTAGCCGGTTTGGACTAAAACCAGGATGTCTAAAATCGCATGGCGGAAGCCCAGCTTGATGCCAGGTCGGTACGTGGCAAGTCAACTCCAGACGTACCGCTTCAAGCGCTTGATCGACCAACAGTGTAAAATTTGGCATTATAGGCTGTATATTCTTGTTATTTTATGTCAAACAAAATGATTTAAATGGGCTCCTCTCTCTCATTTACAGCTGTTCTCAATAATATGAATATTTTAATTATTATTATAACTTTACTAATTTTGGGAATTTAATCTTTAGTATACATTCAAATTAACCTCAGCGTTAACTTGTGACATTTCACACATAACAAGCCTATGTTCCACGGTGCCTGGGAAACTGATTGCATAATCTCCTAGTCATGGTCACTGGGTCACCTTATTTGTACAGGCCAGAGCTGAACTGATTAGGACCTCATCAGGGTGACCACTAAAGGGTGTTCGGTGATGTTTAGTCAGCTAGGAGCACACACGGGTAGATGATATCAGGATAACGTATAATTACACTGTATGTAGACCTTGTATATGTCAGGGTAGGCCTACAATCAACGAACTCTCCCTTCATATCATTGGTCAGTGTAGGGGGCGGAGTTCACCATACCCGTCTAACCAATGGAGTGAACGAAGTGATGTTATTGGTTATATTCCAATGAGAGAGAGAATAAAAAGCCAGGGTATAATTATGGCCACTCTGCACTGAGGACACTTTTTATGTATTGATATTTATTACATTATTTGGATGCTACTGAAGAATAAAAATTGATACCTAAGTTGCCGATTTCATCTGTTGTGGCTGTGAGCCACAAGGCCACAAAACATGTGTGAGCAAGAGTGGGAGAAGGAAAATTACAGAACTTTAAATAAAGTCACCGGACTTAACAACAGGGTGCAGCCCTGTCAGTCAAGCGGTACGTCTAAAGCTAGTGCCAAGCCAGACGTCAATAAAGCTCGGATGCCATATACTCTATGTCAGCAAACAGAAAAATCATAACATATCGTGTATTACATTAAATTTAATTTCTTTTTGCTCTCTATAAATTTACCATAAATGTACGTCTTTCTTTAAATTCTTTAGAATCAATTTATGTCCGTGAGACACTCAAGGCCTTTGACAAAAATATAATCAGTAATTAAATTTTTCATTATTTATACCTTTATTACCTTAAGTTTTTATGATTTTTATACATTAAATTTGCATGTTCTCTGCTCGAAGGACACCAATAAATTGAATAATTTTTACCTTACAACGTTTCTGTTATTTTTCTCTGTTTTTATATTTCAAGAATTAATTCAAACTTTACAGTGGATCATTAAAAATTGTTTTAAAAATTAATAAATGATATATGAAACAAAGCTAATTAGAACATTTTAATAGCATCGTATGAAATAAATTGTTTTAAATTGAAAATGAATTAGTCTTAAATAAAATCGTAAACAAAAGACACTTCAAATATGAGTAATTTTAGGGATGTCAGGGACAGATCAAACAATAAAAATATAAAATTATCTATGTTTGCTATCGGCGATGTATCCATGTTTGTCAACAGGATTAACTGCCGACAGGGGAAATTTAATTACCTTGTCCTAATTTGATATACCAGGCTCAACTGCCGGCATAAGAATATATGCTCCCATTGGAAGTGGGTAAACATACATTTGCAAATATATATATATATATATATATATATATATATATATATATATATATATATATATACATGTATATTAAAATATAATAAATTAAATTTTTTTAGTCTTTATATAAAAATTACAATGGGTAGATGATAAAATTTAGTTTTCATTTTGTGACATTTTCTGGATAATCTTATATCTCATTATGTATTTGCTGTAATTTTTGTTAAGAATTCTTGTTCTGGATCTGGCGTTAACCTTGACAAAAATTTATATACCTTATCAAAGTTTACCTAGAAATTATTCTGCCATTAACATCAAATGATAAGCAGAGTACTTATTCACAGGTAATCAAGTGAGAACTTGAGACTGCAACTCATTGCATATCGGTTGCTTTTATGCTTGTGAGCCTGATAGATATGTCACGTCAGAACATTAGCAGATTGCTTGATTAAAGGCAATAAAATGTGACTTTGAGACAGCTGAAGGAGGGCAGATTCACAACTAATTAGAGCATCATCTAAAACATCTTTACACCTAATTAAAGCCTATGGCTACAGTAGTCCTATCTGAACTGCTGGCAAGGTAAATTTACCCTGCCGACAGTTTAGCCTGTAGACTAAACAGCGAGGCGCTGCCGTCAATTTAGCCAGTTTCTATAAAGAATATATGGGCGTCATTCATTTGCTCTTATTGTAAATATTTACATTAATTTTGATACACGTGGATTCATGTTTTCAAAAAAACTTATATAACAAAATCACAATTAAAATACACATAACTTTATTGCTCTTCTTCATTGGTATACAATTTGCCATCCGAGGTTGATGTCCCGCTGGGCATCAGACTTGGTATTCGACATCCGGGTTTTGATCCATACCAATCTTACCCAACGTTGTTGTGCGTTTGCTGGAGTTGGGGGCTGGAGAAGGGCGCCGTATTATCACGAAATCGATTGAGAAACACTCGTGGATGGAGCGTTGCTGACGATACCTCATTCCATTCAGACATCAAGAAATACATCACATATTAAAACTATGGCATCAGCCCTTGAAAATTACGTTAACCGTATCCTTTACTCACTATTGGGCGATATTACAGGAATAACCCGTAATGGTATAGTTTATAACCCATCTGAGCCGCATTTATTGGTTGACATTATTATCGGTATATAGCATAAAATATTAGTAGCGGGAGTGTAGTATAGGTGTCACACGTGTATTAACTTAAAATGCTTGAATGTTTATTTTTCTGCCTCGTACTTTCCATTTTTTTCTTTCTGAGTGCTTTGCACAACAGGAGTCTGACTTCCGCAGTCCTATTGTACTGGAGGATATTTAATCTGCTTTGTGCGATTCTTGTCTGATCTTCAGGGCTGTTTTTAACCTGCATGACACATACCAGAATTTTGACACTACTGTTGAGGACTCTGTACTGGGCACTTGTGCATTAAGTCAGTGCTATCACCATCACAAAGTTTTATAAAATGACCAAAGGCAACTAAAAAGTAAATTATCTTATGTTGACATTGCCTAAAAAATCACTCATATGATTCCAAAGGGTTTTCCTATTTGGAACCTTACAAGGCTTTTCAGAAGCCTTATTTTAAAAGGGTCCATCTCTAGATGTTGATGGAAAGCAACAGAGCAAATCTGAATAAAGCATCTTGGGATGAGACAAGTTTGAATCACAGACAAGAAAATCATTTGGCATGTCATGTTGAATGGTACTTTCATTAAAAAGTAGGTCATGTTATGCACTGGCTTTGTTTATGCTTCATCTTAGCCATGTTCCTGTCACAAGCAAAATGAAAATGAGTCGCCATCCAGCCAAGCAAAAACTGTTCTTGAGCCAGTGTTATTACAACTTGCTTACACCCCAAAAGCTTGCACGCAGTAAAAGGGAATGGTGTGCTATCAGTGTTTTGTTGCATTTTCATTTAAATATAGGTTGATGATGCATAGCTTGATAATGAAAACAGGCAAATCATGAACCATGTATCTCAATCACGTTTTGTATAAAGCTGTGTTCACCAGGATTGGGGCCAGGTACTTGTACCTGTACCTGTACTTGTATCTAGGTACACAATTCAGAGTACCTGTATATGGCTGTCATGAGTAGGAAGTACCTTGTACCTGTACCTCGAACTAAAGTACTTGTACTTGGTATAAGGTACTCCAGGTACAATTTTTGTTTGGTCAAGTAAGGTACTGAGCTGTCATCCTAATCAGGGCTGTTACCTAAACCAGGCAGGGGTGATTACTAAGCCTCAAACCCTGCAGCCTTTGAACTTGAGTGGACTTTGGCTAGTAGCATGCTGGCCCAGCTACCTCCAGCATCTACACAAGAAGTTCATTGTGGCTTTATCAGATATAAAGGGTACAGAGCATAAGATATGGACAGTGCTGCTTTTATGCCCTATGTAGATACCTGTTGTCTGGTATTTATTAAGAACATTTGGTGTAGGATAAATGTAGAAGTAAAAAAAAAAAAATATTATATCACTGAACTCTCAACATAAGCCAAACAAAAGCAGAACTTCCATTTTACAGAAAAAAATCCCAGCTCATGCATTACATGCAGGTGCTTAAAACATCCTCAGTGTGACTCTGTGCCATGAACATGTGTATTGTTACTTCTTATTTTGTATGTGTTATAGTCATGAAGTTAATTCTATAAAATTGATTGTAAGATTTCCCTTTCAGTCAAGTTATTAAGTCTCTTTACTTTAGTATGGTGCTCCTTGAGATTTTGACTTTAAACCATTACTCTGTAGCTCAAAACTTTATTTGAAACATAGACATTTAATAAAAGTTTATATTTCTGTATTAATAACTTTCTAAACTTTATCAGCTCCGTTCATTTATCACATTTACTAAAGGCAATCCTTTACATTAGCCAGGCCTGTATTTTTCCTGATGACATAGGAAGTGATCATTTAATACTTGTTAATGAAATATTCTGCCATTCTTTTATAACATATTATTGCAATTCTAGATGAATTTAATGCAATTATCATTGGTTCCTATATCTTTAAAATGTACCTGTACTTAGGTACTTTTTAAAGTACCTGTACCTGTATCTAGGTACTTTCCAAAAATGCTGTACCTGTACCTGGCCATTTCGCAAGTACCTGTACCTAGGCACTGTCACATGTACCTGGCCCCAACCCTGGTGTTCACACTACACTGATATTTACTAAATGCAGTATCAAATCATCAGATACTGTTTTATTTCTCTAGATCCACGTTCTGTTTACACTACACCTGTATTCATTCACGTTTCAAATCGACATCAATGTAACCACATTGGGAGGTAGTTTCATTTCCAAATTTGTTAATACAGTATTTGCATTAAATCAATGTGAACATGCATTTAATATATGCATTTTTAAATACCTTTTCCCAGTTCATACACAGTATTAAGAATATTAACTTGCATGCGTTAGAAGTTTTAACCTGCTTACAGCTTGTTGTGAGAAGTGAATCCAATACCTTATCAAGTGTAATACATAATATGCTTGCTTCTGGTTAAGTATAAACAGGGAAGTGTATTGAATACCCTAATTTTAATTCAGGATTGGGGAAACAGTAATTGACATGATTGTAGAGTGAAAATGGTTTTCTAAAGAATGGACATCTCATCGATAACCATGGGTCTTTATAATATTATATGAGAAATTTGAAATTTCACTGAACAGTGAAATACTGGAAATGGTTTTCATTGTATACAGTAGTAGCCAGCTTGGCTATTATTGTGTACTTAAATCTTACATAGCATAAATGAGATATATCCTTAACAGTATAACAGGGACAGTATCAATCATAACAGCAGATGGGCGCATGATTGTGGTGAGTATATTCCATCAAATTTGGTTTTGCATAATTTATTTTAGTTGGCAGCATTAACAAGTTAAAAGAGTATCACATGTCTTTTAGAAATATGGAAGACACAGTATCTGGAATGTGCTCTTAATACTTGACAGACTTTCCTGTTTTCATGACCAAGTGGTAATATTAATATACTTATCATTTGAACAATTTTTTTAGTGCTTTATAAATGACCCCTATCATATTATATATCTTGTCTGTTCCCACAGGGCACCCTGAAGGGATTTGACCAAGCCACCAATCTGATTCTTGATGAGAGTCATGAGCGTGTGTTCAGCTCAACCACGGGCGTGGAACAGCTTGTCCTGGGGCTCTACATAGTCAGGGGGGACAATGTGTAAGTACAGCATGGAAACGTCACCTTTGTCACTCAAGACTTGTTCATGCTACATTCATACTCAGTGGATGTGGTGCCAGAATGATCTTTTCAGCCTTCACCAGTATTCATTGTATCCCTAGACAAAGTCGGGGGATACTATGTTTTCATACCGGTCCCCCCGCCTCCGCCGCCGCATATAAATCTTGTTGGCGCGATAACCCAAAAAATATTTCACGGAACTTTACCAAACTTGGTATATGTATAGATATGGGTGAGAGGACGACGCCTATTTAAAATGAAGTCATGACCTTTACTAGGAGAGTGTCCTTGACCTTGAATAGGTCCAATTTTGGGGAAAATCACACAAATTCTTTAATATCTCAAGAAATCTTGCATGGATTTATCCCAAAATCAAGTTAATGGAAGATCATGGATAGGGTTGTCATGTTCCAGAAACTGGTGGCGCCACCTATTATTCTTTACTTGTTTTCGTGCCGTTTAATACCCCCAAAATTGCCACCTGACAGTACTGTGAGCATTATAAGTCAAAAACTAATGGACAGATTTCTTTTATATTATGCATATACATAGGTATGGGTTATGGGATGATGTTTATTTAAATTGGGGTCATGACCTTTCCTATGATAGTGGCCTTGACCTTGAATATTGCCATATATGGTGAAAATCACACACCTCTGATGATATCTCCAGTGTTGATAGCCATATGGATTTCAAACATGACTTATGTATGGCCCACCACTAAAGTAAGAACCCTACAGGTTCTAGGGTCATGAGTTCAAAGGTCAAGGTCACTGGACTGGCATTTTAAAAGATACTGTGGATGCATTTTAAGCCAAACTTTCATCCTAGGTCTTCCATCTTGAATATATAGCTCATTTGCCAATAGTGGATGATCCATATAAATTTTGGGGTCACAAGGTCAAAGGTCAAGGCCACAGGAGCTATCTGTCCAAAAATTAGTTTCTGGATGAAAATTCCTGCTTTTATTGATGTATTTTTTTTCAAACTTGACTTATATATGTCCCATTGAAAAAGCAAGACTCCAATTTATTTTAGGGGTCATGAGGTCAAAAGTCAAGGTCACAGGACACATCTTTAAAAGGATTGTGGATGCATTTTCTGCCAAACATTTCATCTCAGACCTTTCATCTTGCACATGTAAGTCATCTGCCAATAAAGGAAGACCCCTATCAGTTTTGAGGTCACAAGGTCAAAGGTGAAGGCCACAGGAGCCATCTGTCCAAAAATTAGTTTCTGGATGATAAATCCTGCTTTTATTGATGTATGGATTTCAAACTTGACTTGTATATGTCCCATTGGAAAAGCAAGACCCAAATTGATTTTGGGGTCATGAGGTCAAAGGTCAAGGTCACAGGAAACCTCTTTAAAAAGATTGTGGATGCATTTTCAGCCAAACATTTCATCTCAGATCTTTCATCTTGCACATATAGTTCACCTGCCAAGAGAGGAAGAACCCTATCAATTTTGAGGTCACAAGGTCAAAGGTGAAGGTCACAGGAGCCATCTGTCCAAAAATTAGTTTCTTGATGATAATTCCTTCTTTTACTGATGTATGGATTTCAAACTTGACTTGAATTTGACCCATTGGAAAAGCAAGACCTGAATTGATTTTGGGGTCATGAGGTCAAAGGTCAAGGTCACAGGACACATCTTTAAAAAGATTGTGGATGCATTTTCAGCCAAACAATTCATCTCAGATCTTTCATCTTGCACATATAGTTCACCTGCCAAGAGTGGAAGACCCCTATCAATTTTGAGGTCACAAGGTCAAAGGTGAAGGTCACAGGAGCCATCTGTCCAAAAATTAGTTTCTGGATGATAATATCTGCTTTTATTGATGTATGGATTTCAAACTTGACTTGTATATGTCCCATTGGAAAAGCAAGACCCAAATTGATTTTGAGGTTATGAGGTCAAAGGTCAAGGTCACAGGACACATCTTTAAAAAGATGTGGATGCATTTTCAGCCAAACATTTCATCTCAGATCTTTCATCTTGGACATATAGTTCACCTGCCAAGAGAGGAAGAACCCTATCAATTTTGAGGTCACAAGGTCAAAGGTGAAGGTCACAGAAGCCATCTGTCCAAAAATTAGTTTCCGGATGATAATTCCTTCTTTTATTGATGTATTTATTTCAAACTTGACTTGTATTTGACCCATTGGAAAAGCAAGACCTGAATTGATTTTGGGGTCATGAGGTCAAAGGTCAAGGTCACAGGAAACCTCTTTAAAAAGATTGTGGATGCATTTTCAGCCAAACAATTCATCTCAGATCTTTCATCTTGCACATATAGTTCACCTGCCAAGAGTGGAAGACCCCTATCTATTTTGAGGTCACAAGGTCAGAGGTGAAGGTCATAGGAGCCATATGTCCAAAAATTAGTTTCTGGATGATAATTCCTGCTTTTACTGATGTATGGATTTCAAACTTGACTTATATATGTCCTATTGGAAAAGTAAGACCCAAATTGATTTTGGGGTCATGAGGTCAAAGGTCAAGGTCACAGGACACATCTTTAAAAAGATGTAGATGCATTTTCAGCCAAAAATTTCATCTCAGATCTTTCATCTTGCACATATAGTTCACCTGCCAAGAGAGGAAAACCCCTATCAATTTTGAGGTCACAAGGTCAAAGGTGAAGGTCACAGGAGCCATATTTCCAAAAATTAGTTTCTGGATGATAATTCCTGCTTTTATTGATGTATGGATTTCAAACTTGACTTGTATATGTCCCATTGGAAAAGTAAGACCAAAATTGATTTTGAGGTCAAAGGTCAAGGTCACAGGTCACATCTTTAAAAAGATCAAGGTCACAGGACCAACATCTTCAACAAGATTGTGGATTCTAAGATGGAAGAAACAATAAATATGTCAAGTGTCAGTATATGCTGCTAAAAATGGGGGTCTATTTATAAAGAGGGGGGGCCTACTATGTCTGGGGATACTCTGGCACCTGCTGTGCCAAGAAATGTCTAGTTCTCATTTCAATTAAAATTCTAAATTCCAATTTGTTGATCTTTTTTGGTGATAATCAACATATTTCAGGAATGGTTCAGTGTAACGGCCTGAAATGTTGCACGTCCATCCATATTGATAGATTTCTCAAACACAAGACTGATGGCTCCACCTAGGTCACATATTTGTAGAATTCTATCAGGCATTAACTCAGGAATGGTTTGATATATCTGCTTGAAATTTAGCATGTCCATGTTGGATAGCTTCTCATACACAAAACAGGTGCTGCCACCTACAATCATGTATTTGTAAAATACATTTATGCATAAATCTCAGGAGTGGTTTGACTTATCAGCCTGAAATTTAGCATGTCTGTTCCCACAGGGCACTCTGAAGGGATTTAACCAAGCCACCAATCTGATTCTTGATGAGAGTCACGAGCATGCGTTCAGCACGTTCAGCTAGGATAGCGTTATTTTTTTTAAACTTGCCTGGTTGGGCTCTGATGCCACAAATTTGGAGGGCTGTCACGTGAGGAGAGATTCCATACCTCACTTCATCCATACCTCTGACAGTCTGTGATGAGGAGGATACCTGTAGTCGCTTTTTGACTACCCATTTTCTAGTAGTAAAAATGTGACTGGCAACATGCATGGGGCCTGCAACTGTGTGTGTGTGTTGGGGTTGGGGGGGGGTCATATCTTGTGCTGAGTTGGGCTGCTCCTGAACAGCATTAGCAGTTTGTTTTCAAAGATTATGTAAATCTTGTACTGCCTTGTGCTTGATGACCATATAATGGCAAATGGATCCATTGTCATAGTCCCCCTGTTGTTTCACAATAAGTTTCAATGATATATAGTATTCACTGATGTGTATTTTCTTTATTGCTACAGTGCGGTAGTGGGAGAGATTGATGACGAGGTAGACAGCAGCATGGATTTGACCAGCATTAGAGCAGAGCCACTCAACGCTGTAGTACACTGACCTCCTGGTTCACTATGGACTTGATCTGACAGATAAAGGCAGCAGACGGTTACCATGGTAACACCAGATGCAGCCCCAGAAACTAGTGGTGTCTGCTGTGTCTTGACACTATACATATAAAATGTGATAATTTGAAGTCGAGCAATTTCTGATATGATACCTGGAAATGCTGTCCACAAGGTTCAGCCAGGCAGTATACAGTTATATAAGCAGTAGCTGTACTAGTCTTAATTACTCTATACTGTTTTGAACATCACATTGGACTGATATTTTTTATGGGTACCTAGACATAAGTCTTAGGTAATTTCTAAAAGTATATATTATGTATATGTTTGAATTTAGGAGTTTTCAATGTCATAACTTGCTAGATATTCCCCACTGTAACTTTGCTTCCTTGAAGTACATCTGCATTCCATCTTACTTCGCAAGTGTTCATGAGACAGTTCTATTTGTTTTAAATTTTCCACACTAGTGGTTATATGCAGACTCCGAAAACTAGCTCTACCTTACATTGACCAGACAGGCCTTTACCCAGTATATAACATGTACCATAATGATGCAGGTAACAGTATTCATTGAAAAAGATCAAGGTATGCTTAGTAGGTTTTTGGTTTTACATAATGATCTTGCGACTGGTCCAAGACAGAACTAGAGACTGCCTCCATTAACTTTCCAGATCTTTCTGGGTCTGGAATGTTACTAGGATCCTGATCAAACTTAATTTTGTGCTATACAAGTGCATGAAATATATATCTACTAAAAAATGTGTCATTCACCGATTTCAACACCACTGTGAAATTAATACAGGCAAGGGGAAATTCATTCTTGATACAGGTCGACTTGTATTTGCTCACTTGCCATGGCTAGTTGACTTTTTATATTTACCATATAGACCTTATACTAGAGTGAACCAAAGTAATACTTCACACAACCATTGAATTTCCTCCTTGTGATTATTTGGCACCTACAATGTGTTCTGACAATCCAATTTATATGATTGACAAATAAATGGGTTGGTTCCAGGAGGGGAGGGGGGATTAGCAAGGGATCTGCTTTAATTTACTTTGTCCATGTACAGAGCCTCTTTTATAAACATTAAAATATTTATGTAAGATTGTGTTTGTGTTCTGGAATCATTTGGTGTTAACACAGTCTTGGCAGGGTGCTTGTCAGTAAAAAAGAAATTAGTATAAATTCAGTCGCTAGGGCTTACAACTGTCTCTAATAGGTTTTACCACCTTGAATATAAAGTATACAGAATCTGCATGACACTCGAAAATTTTTATACATACATGCTTGACAGAAATCAAAGCATCATAAATGTTTGCTGAGCAAATGTTGCTTGGTTAAGTTCACTTGAAGTAGTTCAGTAAATGCCAGGTCCAATTTCGCATCTTAATAATCTTGCCTGAAGCCCTGTTCTACCAAAATTAGAAGTTTCTAACTTATACCAGCAAGACAGAATAGTAAAGGCACAGACAAGTCAGCTGAGCAATGCCCAGGCATTGATGACTATGATGACTATAGCCTGAATATTTAGGTGGGTTTACTTGATTGGTGGTCTACTATGGTGAAGATGAGCAGTTCTGCAAAATCTCTCCTGATCACACAGTGGCCATGATAGCTTCCACTTTGAGCAAAATAGAGCAACAAAAGTCATCCATTTGATAATTTTATTCCTACTCATAATTCATAAGCAATTTTCATGTGAATAATTTCAAGTTTTTGTATTTAAGACAGCTTTGTATAAAAATATATCCAATCTAGACTACCTTGAATGCATAATAAAATAGGCCTGATTCACTGATATCATGGCGTGCTTACCTCAAGTTCTCGCCAGAATATCAATTTACAGGTACTGATGTGTAGTTGAGGGGTAAAAAAATCTGACACATGGGCCATATATTCCACTTGGTTTTCTAAAAAAAAAATGGAGTGTAGCTTTAAGTAGTAAACACATTGGCCCTGTGATACTTTTCATGATATGCTTTGTTACTATGTATAATCAAATTGGAAAATAAGGTTCACAAAATGAATGACAAAGTTTGAATTTTGTTGTGCTTATTCTTCACAGAGTAGCAAAAAATGAAAATGTACATATGATCCTTCATCTAGATTTAACTGAGGAATACTGAAAAGGTTCCACGTTAAAAGGTTTTCCCTGTAAAATCAACGCACGTTCCTTGGTATTTTTCTGTCCTTACTGATACCCTTATCAATCAAGATCCACTTTATAATACATGATAACAAGCTTAACATACTATTTAAAATACATTCATAGATGTCCATTTACAAATCTGAACCATGATATTCAGCCATAGAATGTCTGTTAGAATATGCTGATTCTAAAACTACACCTAGACCTTTGCATGCTCCATCAAGTTACCTGTAAAATGTTACATCTGAATAACAAAATACCTTTATATTTTTTTTATGAAAATAACAGAGTTTAACTATTTATCAACATGCAAGCATTTGACAAAATAAAAAATGACAAAAGCTATACAAAAAGATTTACAGCACATGAAGCTTAAAAGTTTTTGCTTTCCACCTGATCTTCACATGTTAACTGCCAGCAACATGAACAGATCCCTTGTTTTAGAGTGAATCTGAGAAAAAGATTGATATCTGTGACAAACAGACTGATACAATAATGGGTGGCTCTGGTAAGATTGATATTCAATACCATGTCTGATAGCACTAACAAGAATAAAAATTATTATAAATGATTTTAACAATAATAAATATGAACATTAGTACAATATTTACATACTGGCACAAAAAAGTGAACAAGTTTCTCAGTCACCAGTACTCTTAATATTCATTTTTATCACATAGAAAACTTTGCCTTTAGGACTGTGAATGTCTGTCAAGATATTTGATATATTAAATGCATTTGGATGAGGCAGCCCTTTTGCTAACTTCTTCAAGACAATTCTTCTGATGTAAATTAATTTAATCTAACACATTCTCTTTTCACAAAAAATATCAATATTTTATTGATTGTGCCTTGCTGAATTTATATATTAGTATTTCTTTTGAAACTTGGGTGACCTCTAAGAGAATTTATTATGCCACTGGGAAGGAGAATACATTATAATAGTGAATGTTATTGTTAAGCATGTTTGTTATATTCAGGCTAGCAAGGTATAATTTATATATCACTGTGATATGAAGGGTCATCTCCCATCGCTTAGTTGACTCCATCGGGATTTTCTTGGGGCATCAAGTTTAGTTAGAAGTCCAGTGCTTTTCTCTGACGGCAATATTCAACCCAGATTTCAGTTTCTTGGTATAAACGTGAACTGTGCCGGCTGATCTGGCCAGAGCAGCATGGTGTACCGCTGGGCCATCGGTTCATGTTGCCACTCTAAACGGTACTTCTGTAACAACTTGGTGATGACCACATACATTTCTTGTTCAGCAAACCTACGACCTGTAAAGAGAACCTGTCTTAAGAATGATGTTTTTATACAGAGCATATAGGTATCAATTAGATAACAACAAAAGAACAAAATAAAAAAATTTAGGCAAAAGTGCATGTATGATTAAAATTTACATAATGAATAAAACATATATAAAAATGAATAAAATATGATAATACTTTATGTGAAAACTGATACGTATAACTTCCTTCTTACAGCAGATCATATAATTTTCCCACTCCTGATTTTACTTGAAAACGTTCAGTCTATACAGGTAACACAACTGAGATAAGTGAACAGGATAAAGGGATCATAGGTAATGAAGACATGGTGGTACTGAACAGACCAAGAGCAGCCCCTTAGAAACGCCAGTCACATTACCCATAATCCAGTGACAATATATATCAGTATCAGAGATCTGGCAATCTCTTACAAAACCTGATTTAAATTTAATGCCAGAAGATGGGAAATCTGTTTTAAGTTTAAAAACCTAGGTTTTCATCTTAATTACTGTTCATAACCTTGACCTACCAGCACACATTCGTGGCCCATGTCCAAAGGGTATAAGAAGGTAGGGGTGAGCTGACTCGCCCTCGCCCTCCCTGCTCCACCTCTCTGGTCTGTAGTCCTCTGGGCTAGTAAAGTATTCCTCAAGGCGCAGTAGCATGTTATTATTCAGCTCAAGATGAGTCTGTAAAACAATGTTGTATTGTAACATGCTGGTACTTTGCATTGACTAGTTTTGAGCAACTGATCATACAATAAATTTAACCCTTTACTGTTTACATTTATTTTAGATTTCCGACAAATTCTGACACTACTTATATTTACACTAACAGCCATATCTTTTCAAGCTTTTTTTGTATCTTTATCAAATTTTCAACAGTTCCCACCAAGAGGGTTTGCTGAAGATTATTGAAAATCATCAAAACTTAGAAATAATATGCAATATTTTTGTCCTGAAAGAATCTATACATATCATGGCATTCTAGTTGCCCATTTAGAGTGCTCTTTAGTGGCTTGTAAACAGTAAAGGATTAAACCAGGAACACAGATATTTTATCTACATTAGTCCCTAACTATTTAGTTTAAACTACCAACAGTAAATTAAGTCACTTGGCATCACTGGTAGACTTGAGTAAGTTCAAGGCTGAATGCAAACTGTTAAACTGGATAATAATCCAAATGATGCAAGGATCTGTCCCTGTTGTGTAGACCATGCAAGAAGGTACTGAAGATACTGATTTGCAAGATGACATAACAGGGCTCTTTATGTATTGCAAGAATACAAGATAAACTAAAAAGCTTTAGAGGAATATATATATGGGACCTACTCATAATACAAAAATATAGCAAGACACTATGCATATACCACATGAAACAGAGAGATGAATGAGTTTCAGATCAAGAAATTAACTGGACCGAAAAAATTTGTAGTTCTGTGATAATCATCTGAGGATGAGCAAAAGACCAAATGACAAAATCTGGTACACTCTACATACCCCCGCTGGGATCTGATAACCTCCAATAACAATATTCTTCTGAGGAATACGAGACACTTCAGTCCCTATAGGGAAAAACCTGAAGAAAAAATTAATTTTCGAATAAAAAGTCAGATTTTATATTGTTGTGTTAACAAATTTTATAAATAAATTAATGGACTGACATTCATTTACAAATTACATGTATCTAAAACAATTTTAAATATAAAATGATTTGCACCATAAAATGTTTAATATTCATCTGACAACACAGTTCTTTAAAATTATTGTGACAATTTGATAAAGGTTGAGTGCAGGAGCTTTAGGATGAACTTAACCAGCATGATATTATTAAATATTGCGCAAAACAGAAATCTGTAATTCCTAAATCTCCAATCACCTATATATTCAAAACATGAAATTCCAACATTATACAAGAAAGCCCATCTTAACCAACAATTTGTTTTTAATTATACAAGAAATTAATTTTATCTATTGTTGTAGCACTAACTGATACTCCTGTACTCAATATCTAGGTATATTTTTTTTGGTATTGTTATAGTATATGTTCTACCTGAATCCTTCTTTAACACATGCCTTGAGGTAAGACATTCTTCCCAGCATGGCTGATGTAATCTGCTCGTTCTTCCCGACCACTGATGTGATCTCCTCATGAAGCTTCTCCTGAGCTGCAGGGTTTGTAGCGAGGCAGTACAGCTGACCAATCAGAGACGGTGTGGTCTGAAAGTTAAAAACATGCAATTTAAAATATTTATTTTATTTTGCATGACCCCTGCATGCTGCACTTTTGCTGGTCTGGATTATTTACTTGCTCTGATTTCTGTATTTATGCTCTAAAGACTGTCACATTTTCATACACAACAAGGTCCAGACCATCCTCAACCTTCAAGTTGTATAGTACTAGGGAACTTCTTTTGGAAAAATTGATGGAAAACTGTAATACTGTTTATGCCCACTTTTGAGACCATTCTGAGACAATAACCGTGTTTTCTTTTTTTAATGTGGTGCCATTATTCTCATGGACCATGCGGTTTACAAAAAATGCAGTGTATGTAAAGCATGTACTTCATGCAGTTAATAAAATTTCCATAAACTGGAAACTGCATAATAAGGTTATTAGTATGAGGAGATACTCCAAAATTTAAACACTTCTAGATATACATGTTATAATGGATCTATGTGTCAGGTAACACTTGAAACAGATAATTACTGATCTTCATGAATGCATACACATACAGACCAGAGGGATATGATATTCTTGATGTGCCTGACATATTCTGTAATTGGCTTCATGTTCACAAGATTGTGTCAATTCAACTATCTGTACTAAGGCTATCCCCAAACAAAAAAAGAGTCAAACTCACTATGCTGAGGCCATTATCTTAACAAGGACATGAGCAAATTCAACTCATTTTTTAAAAAAAATACCCCCTAAACTTTAGTCAGTTCCACTCACCGTGCTGAGGCCATCCCCGAACAACGACAATGTGATGATGCTGATGTCTTTGTGTGACAGCTCTGGTTTACTCATCAGATAACTCAGAAACATGAAGGCACCCTCCTTCAGCTCTCCAGCTTCACTCAGCTCTTTAATATGACTGATGGTGGAGTCAACCAGCTTTTGTCCATGACTGAAGTGTAATAATGTAAATTCTGGCTCCATTAAAAGTATCACTTTGAAAATCATCTTACCATTTTATCATCTGTAGTCAAGTCCATACTGCAGGAAAAAAATATGCATAATTCATTAAAAAAAAAAATGAAAATTCAAGTCATGAGCTGCCATAAACAACCAACAGTTGGTTGTCAGTAAAAGCTTAAATATGCTAAACTTCTATAGTCAAACATTTGGTGTATGTGATATCTAGAGTCATCATCATATTTACTCTGAGAAATAAGAAAAAAAATGAAATGGTGTCAAAACTGGACATGACACTAACATGGTATTAGAATAAATATTCTGCCTTTGTGGTGTATGTTCAGTTTCGCTGTATACCGTGCCTTGTTGAGGATGTAGTGAAATAATTACCTCAGGAAGATTGAAATAAAGCCTCTGAGACAGGTGGACAAGATATTACTCACTCAGACAGATCAATTTTGAGATGTGGGGATGTAATAATATGCTGGTATTACCCAAAGAAGTAGTCTTCTGTTTCAACCAGCTTTTTCCATGTTGGTGTCTGGAGTACTTTGAACCAAGGAATGGAAAACCTGAGCTGGAGGGAGTATCTGAAGATGTTCATAATTGAGTTAATCATCTTCTGTTGATGAGAATCTTCAGATGCTCCAAAACACTGAAGCCTGGTCTCAAAACAGGTCATTCCTGAGGCTGATAATCAAAAGTTACCATTATCATCATAATCATCATGCATTCATAGATATCATCCTCAATTTTTCTCAAAACATGTCAATCCTGAGGCTGAAAATCAAAATGTTATTATCAACATCATCACAACCATCTGTTCTGTATCATAATAATTTATATTAATTTGTCTCAAAACAGATCATTCCAAAGGCTGAAAATCCAAAACTTATCATCACCATCATCATCATCATAAATTCAGTGTCATCATCACATTAAGAGATTGTAATACATAAAAATTTTAACCATTCCACGATATTAATTAGCCAGTTTTGTTTCTCAAAAAGAAAATCTGTCTTTTCCTAAAAGATGTTTAAATTACTACATTATATAGGATAAAACTTTGAGTTTAATATTTATCTAAAAGTTTAATTCATAAATCAAAATTAATATTTTGTTGCAGGATTTAGGTAATATCGGAAAAATGAGAACTCATATTAAGCTACTTGATAGAAAATGAAAATTCAACAAGCAATAAATCACTGAAATCCTTGATAGGTTCACAACTAACTGAATCTAAACTATTCAAGAGCATGTAACCTTACATTCAAGATTCCATCTGGCGAGTATGTTTCTGAAGTCAGGCACTTCATTTCTGCTGTCTAGTCTGCGGGGAATTTCATTCATGAGATCATTGGCCACCTCGTTAACATATGGCAGGTACATGCTGACCGCCTTGGGGCGCATCATCATCTGTTGAACTGCACTACGAAGCCGGTACCACTCCTCTCCATTCCTGAGATAGTTACACATAAAAATGTTACACAAAATAGGGATACAATATTAGAAGTAGGGCATCTTAAAGACAACTAGAAATGTTTGCTCAGGGACCAAATGTCAACTGAGGTGGAATTGGAGAAAGGTTACTTAAGCTTATTTAAACTCATTTGTGATATGTGATTTGGTAAAAGTCAAAACTGGAAAATTAATAAACAAGGGTCATGTTACTCAGCTGAGTTTTTTTTTTTTAAATTATAGCAAAAGCAAAATATACTTATTTCTTTTGGTTTTTTATATATATTAGCATTTGTAAAGCTAATAGAAAATGGCGCTGCTAAATTGAAATCCTGTAAATTATAAAATAATGGACATGAGCCAAAGTATAATAATAAACATTAACAAGGGACCCATGGGTCACATCGCTCAGCTGAATTTTGGAAAATATTAGTAACTGCAAAATATTTTTAGATCTTGGTTTTTAGCGAACCTGTGAGCTTATGCGTTGGTGCGGCGTCGTGCGTCGTCTGTCGTGCGTAGTCTGTACGTTAACCATAGCTATCTCAAAAACGGCAGGAGCTAGCATCACCAAATTTTTTGCAAATAATCAATCATCCAAAAAACTATATCAGATTTTGTTTATTTTTTTCTAACTGCATTTTCTTAGATTTTATAGGAAAAAGCTAAAAAAGCTTTAAAATCTTCTTCTCTGAAACTGTCCAGCCAAATTGTCCAATATTTCACAGAAATGATCCCTGGAACAATCTTTCTCAAGTTTGTTCGAATGGTTCCAGTTCAGAGATTTTTGGCCGAGTTACAGGAGGTTGAACTTTGTTAATTGTGCAAAAAAGCATATAAAAATTTAAATCTCAGAAACGGCTGTAGCTATCATCACCAAATTTTATGCCAATGTTAGTCACATAGTTCATATCTGAAATTGAGGTATTGGTGGCGCCACCTGCATCGGCCTTTTTTGTACAGGGTTATCAGTGCCTGTATCGCACTGAGGGCTACAAAAAACTTCTTCTCTGAAACCATATGGCCAAAATGTTTAATATTGCACAGAAATGATCCTATGGTAGTGCTTTCTGAAGTTTGTTCAAATGGTCTCTTTTCAGTGACTTTTGGCTAAGTTATGGGAAGCTGAATTTAGTCATATACTATAACAGCCCATTTTAGCTCAGTGGCTACAAAGATCTTCTTCTCAAAAACCACTGGGCCAAATTCTTAAATCTCACACATTAATTATCCTCAGATGTTGATAATTCAAGTTTGTTCAAATGGTTTTGGTTCAGTGCTTTTTGCCTGAGTTACGGGAAGCTGAACTAAGCCAGTTTGCTGTATCGTCCTATATGAGTTATAAACCTGCGAAACATTTTTCGACTGATGCCACTGAAGCCAGTTTGTAAAATATTTTACAAGAATAATTCCTACAATAATTCTTATAATAATTGTCATTAATGGTTCCACATGAATGATTTTTGACTGAATTATGGAGATTGAAATGAGTCATTTTACCATATATGTTAGCTGTGTGATGCTGTTACATCTAGCCTGGCACCAGTTTATCAGCATCTATTACATCATGCATCTATTATTCATCATACCAGGCAATGTTACAATCATGGATATTCAGCTCTCTGTGGCTATATACAGACAACTGTACGTGGATTTTAAATTATTGGTATCCCTACTCAACTTAATTCAAGAATTTGCCATCAATGAGATATATCTATTTTAATTTTGCATTCAGTATGTATCCGTAATAATTTTACATATATTCCTGATTTCTTTTTTATAAAAAAGTCAGCTGAAAAGCATTTTGTATTGGGAAAATAAATTTCAAAGTTATTTCAAGTAGGGACCACTTTTGTGTTCAGATGGCAGCACTTGGTTTACCATTGGCAGATTGCCAGTGCCTTGATGTTGGCCATTAGCCAAGATGATGTCAGCTCTATAAATAGTTTTGGCACAGTGCCAGGATTGGAAGAAGTGCAGCCAGGTATAGGTCAAGAGTTCACTCAGTGCAGTAGCTGCATTCTATTTATAGCTTTTCTATTTATAGCTATGATGCTCACTGCATCATATTTGGCACCAAAGTTCAGCCTGAATCTATTTATAGCTTTGGCAGACTGCCAACTGTGTAAGATTATGCAACAGGTCAAGAGTTCACTCAGTGCAGCCAGGTACAGGTCAAAAGTTCACTCAGTCTAGCCAGGTGCAGGTCAAGAGTTCACTCAGTGCAATAGCTTGAGGCAGCAATTTGCCACAGGTCACTCGGGGGCAACTGCCTTACTCACCTAAGCCTTGTCAGCCCAGTGCATCAAACTCTGGGGAAGTTTGATGTAATGGACTGATATTTTGACCTGTCTATGCATTTTTGATGGTATTCTCATTTACAAGACAGGTGGTGCCACATACATTGACTTTTGCACAGTGTATGTGCCTGCTTGTTTCTACAGAGGAATTTGATATATCAGCCTGAAATTGGGCATATTTATACATATCGAATAGCTTTGTCGTATACAAGACTGGTGGTGCCACCTACAATAATTTTTGCACAATGTGTGTCCCTGCTTATTTCTCAGGAGGGGTTTGATATATCAGTCTGAAAATTGGCATATGTGTATATCTCTGATAGCTTCGAAGTATACAAGACTGGTGGTGTCAGCTACAATTGTTTTTGTGTTGTGTGCACCCATGCCAGAATTTCAGCAGTGATGTTTGTGTAATTGTTTCTTTTTCAAAATGTTTAGTACTTGCATTGTTCATATACATGAAAAGTAATGGTCCAGCATTGAAGCGTTATACCTGGTGTATTTCCCAATGCACAGGTCCGCATTAGGCCTGTAGGCCTTGTTCATGTATATTACCATTTGAAAAGCAAAGAGAAAATGGCCCTGCTAAAATGAACTCTATAAATTATATAATAATGGACATGAGCTAAAGCATATGCACTGTGTAATAAGTGAAACCTTTGGCCTGAAACCATTTAGTGATGCACCAAGGGAAAAAATGGGTCTAGGGTATGTGTTATATAATTGTTACATTTTATAAACAAATAATGTGTGAAGGTATTTAAGTTTTCAAAAGTTAATTATATGGCCATATGAACTGAAATTTAATCCCACAAAGTTTGACCAATAATCCTAATTTTAAAATTTAACAGTGTTATTCACACCTAGGCCCGTCCAACTTTAAGAGATATGAATGAAATGCTACAAAATATTTATATCTTCTTAAATCTTGTCAGTTAGCACTTACATAAGTTCCTATTATTTTATTACATTTGAATATTAGGATTAAATTCTTGAACATTTTTGTATTTAAAAAAACAAAATTGTCCAAGTCTTAACAAAGAGAATTTATTTAAAATAAAAATGATAAGATTCGTCTTGTTTATTAGTCCTGTGTATTGAAGGGGTGGATGGAGGGAGGGGTCTCTGTTGTTAATGCTCATTGCTGAAAATTGTGATATCAAAAGATTCATCTTGTTTATAGTACAGGTCTGTCAACAGAATGGGGTGGGGGGGGGAGAGAGAGAGAGAGAAATCCTCTCTGTGGTATTAACTGCAGACAGCCTGATCAAGCTCAACAAGAGAGAGGGCTTGCCCGAGTGATGGGATTACATAACAGCCTGAGGGGCATGGAGAGCTGCACTGAATGACCTACAGTGAGCAAAGTGGACTGCTTGACAATGTTAGGGAATACAACAAGAGCCTAAAAAACAAAAATCAATAACTAGCCTAATTTTGCAGCTTTTATTTTCAAATTTCAGATTTTAACAGATTAAATCCTTATGTGTACATACTGTGAAAATTAAATCCACAGTACTTACAGGAAAAAAAATGTGCCGTGGCCACAGTTGGGCAAAATTTATGGTACTGATTTTATATTTATGCTAATAACTTAAAAAATAGCAAAATTCAGATCTAATTTTCAGTATACAATTGAATCTTGATAAAATGAAGTTATATCATTGAAAAAGTCTCTAGCATCAGCAATTCTTATGTTAAGTGAGTAAGTATATTTCCTGATTTTTTAAATGGGGATTATGTTTGGGCCCATAATTTCAACAAATTACGCAATACTGACCTAATTTTTTGTATGAACATAGTAAATGTATGGAAGAATATGAATATTCACTATGTTCAAATTTAGATCAGTGGTTTTGAGATTAGGCAGTCTTGAACTGTAACAATGGGTTTTTAATGGAAAACAGAGGATTTTCCTTAATATCTCAAAGGAACGGAGTCTTAGTGATCCAATTTTCAGTATGGTAAGAGATCTTGGGGTTATCTAATTGTATGCAAAATTGTGGATTCATAGGTCCCACGGTTTCAAAACGTGCCCTGTTACCGGACGGACAGTCGGACGGCCAGACGGACGAAGGACATAGGACCCCAGCTATAGCTCAGATGACTTATAGTCAGCTGAGCTAAGAACTGAAATAAAATGCTGTAAAAAAATTCAAATGAGCATAAACAAAATTTAATAAGCATGTTAAAATAAGCCAATAGGGTATAAATCGAATAATGAATTAAACTTGAAACCATTTAATGATGCAATAAGAAAACAATGGACCCATGGGTAACGGTGCTCAGCTGATCATGATTGGACTATAAATATATCACCATTACAATACTATGCTGAGTCGATACACCTTATGAATATCATGGACATGTTGGGCTATTATAAAGGAATATAATGTAATATGTGAGTATATGATATATGAAATAACCTGACTGATGGATTAATATGGAGTAAAAAATAGTGGTTTATTTTTTATTTATTTTCAGTATTTATATCTTATTAAGTATTTTTATCTAATTAATTCTTAAAACATGTAAGTGAGCACTTACATTAGATACTAATATTTTATCTCATTTGTATATTAGGATTCAAGTCTTGAAAAATATTTTGTTTTAAAAAAAAATATTTTAAGTCTAAAAAAAATGAATTTAACATATAAGATTCATCTTGTTTATTGTACAGGTCTGTCAATAGAATGTGGTGGAGAGAGAGAGAGAGAGAGAGAGAGGGGGAGAGAGAAAGAGAGAGAGAGAGAGGGGCTCTCTGTGGTATTACTGCAGACAACCTGACCTAGTTCACCTAGACAGAGGGAGCTGGCCAGGAGTGAAGCAATCACATAACAGCCTGGGGAGCTGAGGGCTAGCTATAGCACACTGCATAGACCACTGTTCTGAGCTTTATTGATGTAAACAATATTTGAAATGGTGCTTGAAAACTTTTACGATGACCTGGACACCATTAATACAGCCTGTGTACCTGGACAAAAAAATTTACAGTTTTTGATAAACTGGTTTCAAATTTCAGATTATGAAAGATTAAATCCTTGAAAAAATTTACAAAATTTTGATCTAATTTCTGGTATACAATTAAAACTAAGGTAAGTATACTTATATTCTTGAAATAAGCTCTATAGCTTAAAAAATTATGATGTTAAGTGAGTAAATATATTTCCTGAGTTTTGACAAAGTGTATTATGTCTGGGCACATAACTTCAAGAATTTACACAATGCTGACTAATTTCTGGTATGTACACGGGAAATATATAGACGAAAAGTTATAAAAAATTTGATGAATATCAGATCAGTGGTTTTGATATTATGCAGTCTTGAAGTGTAACAATTGGTTTCTAATGGAAACTTGAGGTTTTTCCTTAGTATCTCAAAGGAACCAAGTTGTAGTGACCCAACTTTTTGCATTGTAAGAAATTTTGGGGAAATCTAACCATGCCACATTTTGGATTCATGGGTCTTATGGTTTAAAACATTCCCCGAAGGACAGAAGACGGACAAAGGACCATTACTATAGCTCAGATTACTTATAGTCAGCTGAGCTAAAAAGCTGAAAAGTAACTTATATACTAAAACCTAATTAGATGATGAAATCCATTAATACAGCTGTTACATTAATTAGATGTACCTGTTTTACCTTTCAGTATTATGTATTTGTAACAGACACTGTCTTGTTTGAAATGTATCAGTCCTGTCAGAATATCTCCTGTTCATTTTCCTGAGGTCCTGCCAAAGCCTGCGTCCTGCCAAATAAAAAAAATATCAAACTTACGTGTTTCCCAGACCTGGTGAGAGATCACGGTATTTTCTGTACATCTGAGTTGTTTCTAGGAGAGGAGGTATATGTGGAATGCGACCTTCATGTTGATAAGCCACCTTAACAAAGTCTGGGTCCATTAAATGTACAATGGTGCTTCCTGCAATAGTCTCCTTCCAAATAGGACCATACTTTTTGTAATGATGGAGGAGTGCTTCATGGAACCTTTCTACCTTGTATGGCCCTGTAATATATTATGTAAATGGTATTCTGTAACAAAAGATATGCAATCTTATATGCTGCACAAAAATAAACAAATTATATTGTTATATTTGTGTAAAGCATTTATAATATAGTAGACTCTCATCCATTTTGTCAGTATCAACCTAAAATTTTTTTCCAAAATTTTCATTTCAGACACAATTACACATATTTTTGTGGTACAGTGAAAATTGTCTGAAAGACCAACAGTCTAATAGGACCACCTGTCTATTAAGACCACTTTTGGCCAGTTCAATGGGTGATTTTATCACACAGATTTCACTGTCATTATGTATAGAATCAACATTTACTAAAATATTGTTATTTGTATTTCATCTTCTTATTAAAATCAATACTCATACATAACTTACCTGAAGTGTATTGGTAAAGTGTTCCTAGATAAGGCAGCCCTTTTGGCCCTGGTATATCACTGAATGGACGAGCTTGTTCATATTCTGATTGAAAGGTGTCTTCATCTTCTGCTGCTGCTGCTGCAGTACTCCGTGATCTGACTGTGAGAGAACCAATCAGATTGTCTCTTTGCTGACATGAACCAATCAGCTTGCCCCCTCTGTGACTAGAACCAATCTGCTTCCTTTGAAGGTTCCCTGTTTTACCACCATGTGGCATATGAGATGAAAGATGCCGAGTACATCTGCAGATATGTCCATTCCTCAACATATCTTTAAGCAACACTGTGTGGTGACCTGATGGTAACAATTTTTGTGCTTGACCAGAAAACATTTTGGATGACTTTCTACTAAACAGGAATAATAATCACTTCAAGGTTCCATCTTCAACCATTACTTCCCTGAAAGAAGAATGACAAATTAAACTTGCATTAAATCCATTCATCTAGTTGCATAAAGTATATAATTTTTACTTTTCTCATATTTTGGATACATGGTGAGGAAACTAAAATAAGTTTGATCAAAATCAGGGTAACATTCCACCTGCTTTTCACTGATAAGTTTTCAAACAGAAGTTCAGCAGTAAATCTCTCTTTTTTTACAACCAATCAATAAAATTACTTTCCTGTAACAGGAAATGTAAGATGGTACTAAACCGAGTCCTGTAGGTGTGGACTTTTTATAATCTTTTGCATTCTCCATCTTCTAGCAGATCAGTGACAATTGAGTAAGTGACGACTTTCTCACTTTTGATGGTTACTGTAATAACAGTAACAGAAAACTTAAAACAAGTGAAACCAGAAGCTACCACATGGAAAATTAAAATATTTGCATATAGATAAAAATTCAGGTAGCTAAAATGTCTGCACTCACTGTCTTTGTCTTGAATTTCTATTTAACACAAATTATTGCATTAAATGTGTGTCTTTGAATTTGTATTTGACCACAAAAGAACTTCTGCGTTTGTAACTGTATCAATCTAATTTATTTTACCTCAACTGTTCTGACAAGCACATGCTTAAAAGAACATGCTATTCATATTGTTATGCAATCCTTTAGCACACTCAATGGCGGTTGTTTTACATTTACAGTTGCTCTAGTGTTATATTAACCGCAATAAAATGAGGCTTCAATTACAAATAGTGAGGAGACTGGGGACACTCCTTAAGTAATTATGCAAACACTCAAAAATACATCCATATACACATACATATATTCATATATACATACATGCATAGATACATATCATAACCTGGATTATAGGGGATCTTTTGGCTATCTAACTTGATTTTTGAATGGAGATAGGAAAGCACACACCAGTCAAATATCAACAGTGAATTCCTTTGTCCAGTTTAATGTTCTTAATACATTCATAATATTTCATTTTGGTTAGTGGTAGTTTTATCATAAATTCTTCTTACAATTAAAAATATCCCTTACCTAGCATCAGGATCTGGGAACTAGTATTAGGTTTGGTCCATATTCACTTTAAGTTCAGTAAATTCCAGCAGAGTTTAAGATTCTCACACAGAGCACCTGAACACAGACTGTGTAGTTGATCCAAGATGTAGCCTGTTTAGTTATATTGTACATTTTACTTTCTAAATGAGATATCAGACAATAGCAATCTTATCAGAGCAAAGTTTAAATGTGATGTCCCATCAACTTGATAAAGATAAGTACAAGCTCTGGATCAGAGGCTCACAGAGTCACTAAATGATGTCATCCCATCAATGTGTAGGAGCAGGGAAGGATCCAGATGGGAATCTTTCTAAACATGGGGGGGGGGGGGAAGAGGGTGATCTTGGTATTTAAATGATGCAAACATGGTGTAATAGCTGAAAGGAAACCTGGTGACCATCCAATTACAAGCAAAATTAAAAAATTTAAGTTTTAAAGTGAGCCATCCATGATGTTTTTGATGACCAAATTCAGGATATTTTAACTGAAGTATGCTCCCTGGTGAATGCATGGGGGGGGGAGTGAAAGACTTGTATGGTAGCCTCATTTATAAGAGATAACCAACAACAATACTTACAAATTATTTAATACCAGTAAAATAAATTCAATTTTCTAAGAAATCAGGAAGATCTTTTATTTTATAACACAGGCTGTATTAAAGGTGTCCAGGTACACAGGCTGTATTAATGGTGTCCAGGTACACAGGCTGTATTAATGGTGTCCAGGTACACAGGCTGTATTAATGGTGTCCAGGTACACAGGCTGTATTAATGGTGTCCAGGTACACAGGCTGTATTAATGGTGTCCAGGTACACAGGCTGTATTAATGGTGTCCAGGTACACAGGCTGTATAAATGGTGTCCAGGTACACAGGCTGTATTAATGGTGTCCAGGTACACAGGCTGTATTAACGGTGTCCAGGTTAACAGGCTGTATTAACGGTGTCCAGGTAAACAGGCTGTATTAACGGTGTCCAGGTACACAGGCTGTATTAATGGTGTCCAGGTAAACAGGCTGTATTAATGGTGTCCAGGTACACAGGCTGTATTAATGGTGTCCAGGTACACAGGCTGTATTAATGGTGTCCAGGTACACAGGCTGTATTAATGGTGTCCAGGTACACAGGCTGTATTAACGGTGTCCAGGTTAACAGGCTGTATTAACGGTGTCCAGGTAAACAGGCTGTATTAACGGTGTCCAGGTACACAGGCTGTATTAATGGTGTCCAGGTAAACAGGCTGTATTAATGGTGTCCAGGTACACAGGCTGTATTAATGGTGTCCAGGTACACAGGCTGTATAAATGGTGTCCAGGTACACAGGCTGTATTTATGGTGTCCAGATATAGAGGCTGTATTAATGGTGTCCAGGTACACAGGCTGTATTAATGGTGTCCAGGTACACAGGCTGTATTAATGGTGTCCAGGTACACAGGCTATATTAATGGTGTCCAGGTACACAGGCTGTATTAATGGTGTCCAGGTCATTAGTAACTTGTACAAACAATCAAGTAGAGATCGTTCCATAAACAGGTCTCTCCCTCTGTCATAATGAGACCTTGCTCCAGTCTGCTATATCATAAATTAATATCATGTGACACATGGCAAGTGAACAAAACAAATGATTCATGTATGCTCTCCTGTTTGCACCCAACAAAAGAAATCTGTTGCTATTTATATGTCAATGGTTAAGGCATTATTGAGAATCTGATCAATTAATTAAAGGCTGGAAAACCTGTCGAGCCATCATGTAAAATGTTTTTTCAAAATACATGATTAAGGTGACCAGGTGCCTTCTGAAGGAGGTCCCATCGTGATGGAGTGAAAGATCTGCTTATAGGAAGATGAACTAGCAGATTTATGACTGTAATGCTGCTGTAAATGTTATTTATGAAAAAAATTGTTATGCATGTTAAATAATCTAAAAAGTATGAAAAAGTAAATTGAATCAAAATACCTATCCATCATTGATAAAATGCGACTCAAAAATTTTAGATGAGCCTTTGGAATATGACAGCTGTAGTTATGTCAGTAATGTTTAGCAAATAGTCCTCAGTTTTATTTTCTTCAGGAAATTTTTCACTGAATGAAGAGATCTTGCCCAAGTTTTGCTCAGTGCACATTACTTTGTGAGAGAATGACACAGAATGTCCCTACATCTCACCCAGATCTTCCTCTCAAATGGTCATTTAGTTCTATTTGTTGGCTAGGTCTGCATAATACTGGCCACGAGAAAAGCACAGTGTTAAGCTGGTCTCCAGACATAATATTGTACTAATTTGCATTACAAAAGTGTGTGCACTGATATGCTTGGGGTGCATTAGCCTCACAAAGTATGTATTTCTTGAAGTGTGATTTGGGAAAAGTGAACAGACATTTTGCAGCTAATGTACAAGCCAGGAATGTAGTACCATGCATTTAAAAAAATTTCTTGAACACATATAATTTCATATGAAATAGTTCGGGAACACAGAAAGTTGATGTTTGGAAGAGAAATGTCCTTTATCACCATCAGGGTGGTATAGGCCCCTATATAAGGGTAACAAAACCAACTGCTCATTGGTGTGCTGATAATGTAATGCTAAGACATCAGTGATGTACAAATCCTGTCTGGAGCTGTTACTGAAGAAAATTGTTAATGTTATAAAGTTAATGACAAGAAGATTTACTGAAATGACAATTTTCCACCATGACCACAAGTGAGGCACAATTTATCATTAACCAGTAGTACAGTATCAAGCCTTGTACAGCCATAATATTGTTATGGAATAGGAAAGTGCATGTTTGTGACTTGACATATATTTATAGGAATATTTCAATTTTTCATTTTTTAATCTAAATTTACTTCATAAACAAATAAAGATCAATCTTGGTTTCAGTCTGTTCTGATATTCAGCCAGACCAAAAGATCATTAATGGTCATCAGATGACCAAGTATCTAATGGTAATTCAGTATGTTTGTAGAGCCTTATTGTACTCTCACAAATTAGCTCTAGATTGGTTTTTACAATGGGATCATGACAGATCATGTTTATAAAGTTTTGAAATAGCACTGCAGGCCAGTCTATAACTGAATGTATGTAGGGTCAGACTTGGGATTTTCCAGAATACTTTCAGCCAATTGATTCTGGTGAAACTTTTAAAGTACACTTACAACTCTAATGTATTTGTGACCTACTTTGGGTCATCCAATAAGATATAGCTTTTATGACCAAATGCAGAAATATGGATATGTACGTCTCATATATCACATGACAGCCCTGTAACAAAAATATCTGTAGTGCACGCTTTGAGAGAGACTGGGCAGTTCTCACAGAAGAGAGACTGCACAGACAGCTCTCTCAGAGCGCTTGCTACTGAATAAAGACTTCTATCATCAAACTGGTCTTGGAACATTGTCAGCCACGCACATCAGTAATTACTGCTTGTGATACAAGATGGGGACATCCCCAACCCCACCTTTGTATCAATATGCAGAAGATGATGAGTTAGTGTGCATATAGACCTGTATATCAAAGTATGATCTAGTCTCAAGCACAACCCTTGCTAACCAAACACAGGAGTGGCAGGAGTTATATTTAAAAAAAAAACAGGAAAAAGAACTCAAGGAATTCAACCTATTTAATATTAACCTGAAAAAGTCCTGGTCTGACAGTAACAGTAACTTCCAAAAACTTTTTCTAGTGACTCCAGATTTTATTCTACTTTTCAAGAACCGAGGCATTTTAACTTGAGGTAAAGGGAGACAATTATATCTGTCCTCACAGTTAAGGTGAAGGGAGAATTTCAATTATCATAAATAACTGGAAAAACAAAAACATTTTAGTGGGAAGGGGT
The DNA here is from genome assembly GCA_026874595.1 of Sipunculus nudus. Lineage (NCBI taxonomy): Eukaryota > Metazoa > Annelida > Sipuncula > Golfingiida > Sipunculidae > Sipunculus > Sipunculus nudus. The sequence goes on along the minus strand of CM049306.1, from coordinate 106,650,259 downwards.
TTCATTATATATCTTTCATTAAAATTTAAATGTCTTTCATTAAATGGCTTTATTACTAAATGATGCATGATATGCTGAAAAAAAATGCAAATGTGGTCCATAAATATGAAATAAATGAAAATGAAGTACAGGTAATAAAACTGAGAAAAAAAATTGTATTTTCATAAATTTCAAGTACAGCTTAACACGTTTATCACTCAGTGAAAACTAAATGTAACAACAAGACAGCCAAAGGCTTCTGGCTAGTAATGACATACATGCATGTATACTACTATGCTAATGGCACTGCTCCAAATTTTTCTAATGTTATTACTTCGATCTACTGTAAAAAAAAGTTTCAAACAGGAAGGTGATGCGAGTTGACAAAGGTGCGAGCTGACCGATTACCTCCGTCTGTCTGTTCTGCGCAAATTTATGCAAGCCTTCGTAAATACATTGAGCGTGCAAAATCCATTATGTGAAATGAGATAAATGCTAACAAGGACCAAACAATGTGACGTACGAACCATATGTAACTTATGACTGACACCTTACCTTGTGTAACCACAACATCACAGCATCTTGAATGTTTGCACTATCTGGAGGGCCATGACCTTTGACCGTCGCGTTAGTTCAGCATGTACTCGAGAGATGGCAGAAACTACCGGCAATTGGGCTGCTATACGCAGTTTCGCGCTTTATATCAGTTTCAATGACTTTTGAAACCTGAAGGCTCACAGACTGTAAATTGAAAAAATAACGGGAAGTCAACAGTTATTAGGATAAATAATCATAATAATCATTAAAATAATAATAAAGAATCAGAATGGTTGGATATATGAATTTCATAAAGATATATCTCTGTGTTTTCCAAGGCTGCAGATTGGTTTACTTCATTCCACAGAACCTGGGTATATTATATAGTGATTAAGTACATGGCTTGAAAGTCTGTCAGGGGCGTATTCATAGGGGGCGCAAAGGGGCCCCACCTAAAATTCTGCTAACACTTATACCAGCCAACTACTGGCAAGTGTTATGTTTGTTAACTCAAATTTATTTTATGTTATTTTAATTGAGTATGCAGACACATAGATATGAGATATGGCGTTTTAGGTAAAAAAAAAATTTCATGTTTCTCTATGCGCGGTCATGGTAATGTTATTCCCATATCGAAAAGAAAGAAGAAAAACAAGAAAGTTCTTGTCTGTTATGTAAATATAGATATATATCTTATATAATAATATATATTTATTATCAGTTCTAAAGGTTCCTATTGACCTTAAGAGAAACTAGTGTTGTTGTATTTGTTGAAATTTTGTGAAGAAAGAACAAAAGCTTAGCAAGACATTGTTCGTAATGTAAATGTAAAGAGTGTCAGACTCTGAAAATTTCTAAAATAAATCTAAACAGTAAAGGAATTATATACTTACACATTTCTCTCATGTTTTTTACTATCTCTCTTTTCAATTTTGTTTCTGTGCAGAAGTGAAGTCTCCAAACCCTGTGATTGTTCTGTAATATGATGGTATAGATGGCCAAAAACTGTTAAACAATCTATGCAAGCTATTTGTACTTTCACTAGACGCTTGCTTTGCCTCATTTTTAAAGTTTACCCCAGAATACACCAAGAGACTATATGAAAGCTTCCGGTTTCTTGATTCTTGGGTATTTAAAATCACCTCTAAATACCCAGCTACTGTCACTGGAGCTAGATGGCCAGGCTTTATGTCAAAAAGCTGCATTTTCAATAATAATATAAATCTGAAAATGGTATACGCAAGTAACAATCAATGAGTATTATTCACTTCCAATATTTCTTGTGTTTATGTACTTTAATTACCTCAGGTCAGACGACCTTTATATCTTTTTAACTCCAACTGGCTATAGTTCGAACTTAATTTCTGCAAAAATAATTTATCTATGAAAACCTATATTATGGAATTCACTATCAGAAGCTCTACATGAAAAATAGATGTAGTATCCTTTGACAGATTCAGTGACATATAATAGTTAATCCATTTCAGTTCTTTTACATGTGTGCTGACCATCTTCTACTTAAGAGTTACAATTAAGTAACAACACTACATGCACTTATTGAGGCATGTATTTTTCTGTTGTTCAAATAACGCTATATATATATATATATATATATATATATATATATATATATATATATATATATATATATATATAAGACCGTAATTAAGACCGTAATCAGTGAATGCAGAAGAGTCTTTCAGGAAAAAGACTATTACATCGGAAACATAAACAGTTACGTCGATGGAGAACTAAAACCATACAATTTTCTTGTTTGAAATGCATGGTGTTAGTGTTTCTCATATACGAATGTTGTGCAGCAAACTGTCAAACAGAGTGGCCGCCAAAGTTGAGATGGATGAGCGTTCTTCTGTTTTAATTGGAAAGTCGTTTTTATGGCCCAGGGATAGGCTACATATTGTAGGACACAGGCACTCGTTTCCAGCAATAAATGGCTTAGAAACCGTAAACACATTGAGTATGGGCCCATACTCATACCTGTGCCCAGACATGCAGTCTAACGGATAGGTCACTGAACACATTAGATCCCTACAGACGGGTAAAGGTGGTGTTGGTATTATTTGGCATAAAAAAGCTGCAGAAATCAGTTTCCTCACAAATCCATCTAAATGATGATTTTGACAGGATCGTTGGTATTTCTGTTAATATGCATGATAATGCAAAATAGTTCATCTTCAGTGTTTTTATGCCGTCCTCAAATTATAGCGACGAATTCTTCTGTGGCTGGGTGCAAACTTTACATGACATATATAATGAATATTATACCATAGAAGATGTTATGTTTATGGGAGATTTTAACTGCGATTTGTGTTGGTCTCCCAATCAAAATAGGTTTCAAGCATAACATAGGTTCATGACTGATACAGGTTTGTTTAGCCCTGATACACTAGACCTCGATTTGGACCACACTTAGCTTTTGATCTATACCGTTGATTAGCCATATTCTTATTTCGGAAACTTTTAAAGATAAATCAGTAATGTTAAAATAAGAGATGAACCTTTGATTAATATGTCTGATCACTTACCGGTTAGTTGAACCCTGTCTTCAGTATATGCAGCATATGTGTGTATACCAAATCATACCCGTCATGTCTTAAACTGAGTTAAACTTAGCTCTCATGGAACCAAAGAGCGATATATCAAACCTCGAGAATCTCGATTAAATTCATTGAATAAACCATCTGTTGTGTTCTGTAGAAAAAAAAACATTTAAATGGGTAGTATTCATAACGATTATTAAACGTACTGCGAAGGAAACCCTACCGATCCGTCGTTTCAACCGCTACTTAAATCCATCATGGCGCGATGAACTTATGCCACTGTTTGATCTCATGCGTAAATGCCGTGTAAATGAGGGGCGCCCATAGCAAGGTCACGAGATAATGATTTTTTCTCCAAATACAAAGCTACAAGTGCAGATTTCTGGCGCAGAGAGAGCGAGAAATCTTTAAAAAAATACTAGTAGATCAAAAATCAGTTTTGCTTGTAAATAAACTGTGGCGTTTTGTAAAGCAGAGGTGTTTAATGGTAAATATTTTAGGAATACACGCGAAATTGTTGATTCATGGGCTGATCATTTTTAAAGTCTTTACTCATCTACGGGACATAAAAATTTTGAAAGTGGTCACAAAAATACAGTTGACCATGTAATCAGAAATATTGATAGAAATGCACAAGGAAATCGTCGGCTTGACGATCATTCTACATAAACAGAAAATGTAACAGCAGTGAATTAACTCAAACTGAAAAAAAGTTGCAGGTCATGATAATTTATTGCAGTTAAAAATAAGTTTGAAGTTCCGGACAACTGGGAGACCAATAAACGAGGGGACCAGACTGGTGGGCAGGATTCAAGTCCAGAAACAATCATGCTATTACATGTCCAGAGGCAACATCTTTTGCCAGAGCCACTGCACATTTAATCGTCAATTTGTCAATCAGTTCTACGACAACCTTGCAGCCGTCATGGACAAGTATGGTTTTAAACCGGAGGACATCTACAATTTAGATGAAACAGGGTGTACTACTGTCCAAAATCCAGAGAATCATCCTTCAATGTTGTTACAGAGAAAGGTCAGAAGCAGGTGGGCTCTCTAACATCCGGGGAACGAGGAGAACTGGTTATCGTGGTGTATTCTATTGGGACCTCTGGCATTGTGATTCCACACATGTGTATACTTCCCCGCGTAAATTATCGGGATCATTTCATCAGAGGTATACCCCAGCTAGTTCCATCGGGTTCACACATTTCTCTTCAAGCTGTTGACCTGACTAGAGACAACGGAATAGTGATGGTAACTTTACCGCCTCACACGTCACATCGCCTTCAGCCTCTAGACAAGGCTATATATGGACCTTTTAAGAAGGTTTATAATCGAGCAATGGATGCGCTCAAATCCTGGAAAAACTGTCACCATATATGTAATCGCGTCACTAGTGAATGATGCACACGTGGTTGTTAACATTCTACCTGGTTTTCGCAGCACAGGCATTTCCCCATTCAACAGGGATGTTTTTACAGATTTAGACTTTGCTCCAGTGGTAACAACTGATCGTGAGCTAGCTGATGAAGCCAACCAAGCTGTCTCAGCTGACCTAAACGAGGATCCCAATCGCATTGTCAAAGATCAGCCGGATAGCCCTGGTCGGGATGTGTTGGTTTTTCTGCCAATCGGGCCATCGACAACAAGAACAACTAAGCAAAACACACCAATGGCATCAACATCACCAGGAACAACCAGCCAGAAAACTCCAATAGTGTCAACATCATCAGGATTAACCATCCAGAACACTCCCATAGCAGCCGAAAAATCGACCACACATGCTTTTGATGAGGCATACGTGTCGCCGTCTGATATTATTCATGTTCCAAAAGCTGGGTCCAGAAAAAAAAAGACAATTAGAACCCGAAAGAAAGGCAGCAAAAAGGTCCTCACTGACACACCTATTCAAAATTCAATTGCTGATGCCTTAGCGCAACGACGCAAGAAGAAGTCTAAGACAACTGCTAGAAAGACTGTTTTCAGTAAGAGCAGAGAGCAGAAGAGCAGAAAACAAGTGACAAAAGACAAAGTTGATGACGACACTAGTTCAAACCAAGAATCAGAAATGGAATATGATGAATCCACAGATAACGAAATGTTTCAAGACAGTGATGTTATTGAAGGCGATTTTGTGGTTGTTAAAGTGGCAGGAAATTTGCGCACTGTGAAATACAAGCCCGAGTTGATATAGTTGAAAATGATTAGTTTGAAGGGTTCTTCTTGAAAAAGATCCCTGGAAAAGTTGATTCTGAGGAAACCAGCTTCATTCCAAATCCTGTCGATGAAGCAACCTTTTCACGGGGGAAGATTATCTGTAAACTCCCCAAGCCAAGAAGCACTGGTTGGTCCGCGCGTAGATCCTGCCACCTTGTATTCGGGCGCAACCTTGATAAGTGGCATGTAGCCCAAACATAATGTGTGAATTCGGACCCGTTGTGTCTTGGTTTCATAAATTTCATTTTCAGCCCAATGGTGGTTTGATCAACTCTTGTTATTAAGTGTCAGAGTTATTTCGTTGATCTTGAAAAAAAAAAAGTAATATTTACATTTGTTTAGACAGTGTCCCATGATAAGCAATGCAGTCCTTTTTATGAAACATAATAATATTGATTTATAAACATTGCAACTTTTTTTCGCCACTTCTAACTTATTTAGAGGCCTTGATACTGGGTGTAGGTGACACCACTGAAAAATGTAATCAACAGGTTTTTAATGTGCCGTTTTATTTTGATAAGGGGGTGATCAGGCCACATGTCGGTGCTTTTATTAACAATCGATCAGTTCATACTGAATTATTTCAGAAGTGATATCTTTATTTTCTTAGGCAATATACTTGGTGAAAACACTGCTGATTATGCAGGCTTACCTTGTTACCTTGTTGCATTAAGTAATGTCGAGTTTATTGAGTTGGTTATCTGCTGATACAGTGTAATTTATTTGTCTGGAAAATATCCGGGACCTAGGAGACCAACAGTAAAAAGTGGATGGATGTAAGGATGCAACTAAACAAGAAGAGCAGGCATACAAAACAATTATCAATGGCGCCAACCATCTTATATATGCGATGAATCTTTCCATGATCAATGTCTGTGCCATATTTCAGACCAATAGGTAAACCATTCCTGCGATAAGTGTGACATTTACCTAAATTAAAGCGTACATCGCCATAACGGAAAAACAATTATAGGTGGCGCCACCAGAGTTCAGTATATGATAAAACTGCCCAAGAGCTTTCCATAGAAACAAAATTGGAGCAAATCTGTTGAATTAGTCCTGAGATATTTGTGATTTTTCTTGTGGCAGCAATACCATTACCAGTGGCGCCACCTGTCTTACGTATGTGATAAATCTATCCACAATCTATGACGGTGCAAAATTTCAGGCCGTAAGCTTCAGCAATAATGAGATATATTTCAGCTTAAATAGACCCATAGATGGCGATAATAGAAAAATAATTATAGCGGCGAATGGTCTGCAAAGGTTGGGGGGGGGGCGTTTTCTCTCTTTCTCTCTCTCTCTCTCTCTCTCTCTCTCTCTCTATATATATATATATATATATATATATATATATATATATATATATATATATATATATAAACATACATACATACATATATTGTGTATATAGCCTCTATATATTAGGGCTCACGCCAGAATTTATTTCACAGCATAACGGCAGATAAAAAGTATGTAAAAAGGGGGTTCAGGGGGTATAGGGTGGGGGGCTGGGGGTGGGGAGGGGGGGGGGGCTTGAGCTACAGATAATTTAGCATGGCAAAATACTACAAAGTGCTATTTAAGACAACATAATTTGGCAGTAAAAACAGTACTTTTTATTATAAATATGCTTGTTATCTGTATAATATTCAGATTACTCTTTGATACTTCTTTATAAAAAAATCAGCCATTTTGGTCCAATTTGTTTTACATTCTCTTAATTGTCTTATAATAACTCAATTATCAGATGTCCTAAATCGTCTGAAAGGATAATTTAAAGCCGTCGAGCTCAAATAATTATTATGATCCGTAGATATATATATAGTGCATGAACGGTTATACCCGAAATTTTAACCACGGACGTTCCTGATAACATAACGACATTTCCTCCGCAAATTCGATGGAATGTATTTTATCAAACGAGTGGAAACTAAACATATATCCCTTCATTATCCTGAAAGAATTACGAAAATTATGTTGGTGTTATTATTTTTCATTAGTATTTTAGTGCTTGACAATTTTGAAAGTATATATATGCAGAGGTGCCAAATACAGTTATTTCGTTCATTGACGAGAAATAGCATATTTGCATAAAGACGCCCTGTCTAGCACTCCCAGACAGAGAGCCAATCATGCAGAGACTCGTATCCAGCATACTACACGCCTGTGTGCTTTCATTCATGTGATTTTATGGCGGGAATTTTTCCTTGAGCAACAGTTTTAGTGCTTACAAATGGGATATCATAAGCAGATGATTGGCCACGATCTTTGATTGTTGAGAGGATATGTTCTTCAGGAGTTTTCCAGACTATAAACGCAGGGGTAACGTACAGGGTGTAACCATCATGCCATTTGTACACGACCTTATTATTTTTGCATGCCATGCATAAGTAGATCTATTTAAAAATGCCGGCGTTTTGGCATTTATGTCGGACTATTTGATTATATAAAACTTTTGAGTGAAAATAATGGGAATTCCGGTTCTCCCTACTGCCCTTTTTCCTAATATTCCTAAGCAACAATTCTGTTTGACAACAGCTACCGTTGTATTGAACTTGTAAAGCGCCCGCCGTGTCCTGAGACTCCTGACCAGTGCTGTCGTCACATCTAGGCCTACTCTCGTGCGGATGTCTCACGCCAGGTCTAGCCTAATTTTATAAATAAATGTATTAAATTAAGCATATGGTTAATTAATTATCCGTTTTGGGGGTGGATTAAAAAGAAAGAAAACAAAAAAAGGGTCGTTTCAAAAATAATGTACAAAATCAATCAAAATTGTTATAAGAGTACTGTTTGGGAATTCTCTAAAGGTAACTAAAAGTGAGGGGAACAATATATATGTTGTCCCCCAGGGTAAAAAGTGGGGGGTGGGGTGCCCCCCCCCCCCCTTGTCCCCCAGTTTTCGACGCCCATGAGCCTAGGAATACATTAAATCATTCATATGAATTTTATTTCTGTTTAAATGCATATTTAAGTCGCATGCTTTTTATTTCTCTTGCTCCAGGAATAGATATGACCAAGGTATATGAATGATATAGTTGACAATTCCAGGCTACTTCATGAATAATTTGAAAATACCATTTAACCTCACAGAGAGGATACGACCACAGGTCGTACCGTCTGCCGGTGAAATAGCAGTCACGTGTCCGCCAAAGATGGTAATAATCTTTTTTTTCACCAAAAATAGAATTTTCAGCAAATTCAAAGACATATTAAACCATCATTTTAAAAACACTCCTATTCCATTTAGTATAAATTTAATCCACTTTGCTCTATAGGGTGTGTGTGTTTATGATTTGGAGGCTTCAGTTTTCCGATTAACTGGAATCAGAAGGGGTTTTAGAGCAATCAAGAAAAAGAAGGGGTGGGATTGACGGACTGATGAGGACCATTTTAGTAGTCCTCACTCCTACAGCAGGGGTCTGATCTTTTTTAAAGAGTATTCATTGAATTCACCTAGCTCCAAGGAATCCTTGCATATGATTTGAAGGTTTAAGTGTTCTTAATTACTGACTTATCTGAAGGAAATTGAAAAAGACATTTGGAGCGCAGAAAGTCGCTAAACCGTGGTGGAGCAGCCTGCATGTGATAATCACATGTCAGGCATGTGCTGAGTAAGTGTGTAAGATTTGGTGAAAAAAACCCAGCAAGTTTCTCAGAGAAATGTGGTGAAAGAATGGGCGGGAAAATAAGAAAATTTCACGATTAGCAGAATTTGAACTCCGGTGGAAACATCAGTCTGAAAATAATTCAATTTACTATTAAATGAATTCACCTAGCTCCAAGGAAACCTATCGTATGATTTGAAGGCTAAAGTGTTCTTTATAACAAAACAATCTGAACTAAATGCAAAAAAAAAAGGAAATTGAAAGAGACCATTTTGGAGCGCATAAAGTCATTAAACAGAGGTGGCGCCACCTGCAGGTGATAATCACATGTCAGTCATGTGCTGGGTAGGTTTGTAAAATTTTGTGAGGAAAGCAGCAAGGGTATTAGAGATCTGTGGTAAAAGAATGGAGCGGGACGGACGTTTTAGTAGTCCTCCCTCCTAAGGCGGGGGATTAATAAAATACCTCAGACACAGGTCTAAGTGAAAGACAGGGTTAAATCACTTTAAATAAATGGTCAGGTCATATTAACACCAGGTTTAATCACCAGTGAAATTAGTAGCATTTTAAAGTGTCCTTCCGATGTTCAGCTAGCATAGTGCAATACTTTGTATTCTAACGTGACTGTTGTAGGAACATTTGGAAATACGACAGCGGCATTTTTGGTATCTTTAAAATAAGATTAAGGTCTTTTACAATTAAGGTCTTTTAAATATGACGGTATCTTGGTGAATCCATGTAGGTATAGAGCATAGACATTCTAAATACGAGGAAATTGAATTCATTTTGACTTTACTAGAATTTTTTTTCCACAATATTTAGTCCCACTGCCCACACACCCTCCCAATTAATGGAGGCCATTGGTCTTCAGGTTGTGTCTCTCTCTGGTATTTGCATGGCCACGTAGGAATTCTGCCAATCTCCGGCCTTGATAAGGCCTACATGCCTGTCACATGACTGACCAGAATCCCAATGACGTTCTGACATTTTTCCTTTGACACCTGCGTAAAAGGACCATACGCTAGTCATTTGACTGATTCAATTGTCAAATCAATAAAGCATGGAAAACCTAAATGGGATCAGTTTATATTAGATAAGCCCTCTGGATTATAGAGACACTTTAGTTATATGTGGTTGAAACTTTTTTGAAAACCACAAAACCAAACTGAAAAAAAAACAGTCGGATTTGTACAAATGAATTGGACCTTTCTGGTGAACTGGTCATGCTTCATCTCAATACTTTACGTATTCACCAAAAAGCCGCCCCAAAACATTCCCCCCGGGGCCACCCACCCCTTGCCAAAAGAATGGGGGAAATATATACCCTTCCCCTATATTAACGCCCCTGCTTGGGGAGAAAACGGGGCAGATACTTTTGCAGTGTGTCAGTCATGGCATATATGACAAACGCCTTGTTAAACCTTACGTGATGACATATAACCAATACTTTTATAATAATTTTATAAGTTAACAAGTGACATCCGATGGTAGCTATGTACGGAAAACTCATAAGACTACAAGTTTGTCACCACTGGAACGCATGAATGCACGGCTGTTTATATGTTTAGTTAAATGTCAGAATGTTATATATACAGAATTTTATAACGAGCGTGGATATTACACAACGGCCAGGTAGTCACAGTCAATCTATTCAGCCCAAACTAGGCACCGCCAGAGGCCACCACAAGACAAGTTGTTGGCGCAGTAAATCAGGAGGATTTTGTGGGGATGAGCCAACCTGAGCCCCTACACTGGTATATGAGAAGGTCTAATGGAGATTTTTAATGGGGGCCAAGTGCACCGTGACACGTAATGTGGATCACAAGCATATGTTCACAAAGAAATAAAAATCCTAATATTGTACAACCCTTCTACCCGGCCGCATAGGTGGTTATAAATAATTATTGCCCATGCATGGAATCTGCTCCATTTAGATTCAACAGCTATGATGAAACATGAACCAACACCCGGTATCATTCTTACAAACGATGATGCAACGCCCTGGAGCGAGCACCGGTGGTTGTGATTGTCGAGGCGTGAAAGCAAGTTCTCTCACCAGTTGCCCCTAGCTGTTATGTATTATATACTAGACGGGGAATATTACGGTCTAGAAAGACGGAATGTAAAAGTAAGGTCATATATATGTTTCCTGTTATGCTTTGCATGAAAGATATTGAAGTATAGTTTATATATAATCTGAGAACCATACGTGACGTACAGATAAAAACACAACATGTGACGTACAGATAAAAGCACTACACTAACAGCTAGGTATCTACGTGAGTTCGTGTGTGCGAAATATCATGACAAATACCGGTATGAAAATGTTAATCATGAGAAAATTAAGAAACATTTTCAATTATTGAAAAATAATACATGAATACGTGAGCCAATAAACGAATATATTAGCCTTAAACTGATTTTTTAATACACTGCTGACCAGTGACAAGATATTATGTAACCATTAATTAATTGTGACATGGCAACACGTGCTACAGATTCCAGGGTTTACATTGTACCGGTAATCCTGGAGCCTTGTGTGCTTGCAGGTTTACCGCTTTATACATGTACAAGAACATGTGATGTATATATGCACAGCATTTTAACATTAAATGCAAAATGGTAAAAATAAGTGATTAATAAATTTCTTCAGATATTGCATATCATAGCTATAAACAAGCATGGTAATTTGACTCATTTCCTTGTTAAATTTAGAGCAAGTTCTTTTGAATTAATCGTTTACATGATGAATATTTATATATGAATCAGATGTCTTAATATTTCATGAGGTATGAAATTTTAGTTTGCGACAGATAAAGTAAACAAACAGCAATATTAAGGTTTGTCGTGGTCTCTTACCCTCCAGACGATCAAAATAATACATCATAGGCCTCATAACAAAATAAGTGAAGCAATTATATCTACATTTTGAGAAATTAAACGAATTAATCAGTGATACATTTTGGAATCTTTAACAGATATCTTGGGCAATTTTGCTTAGTGGAAACATATAATCATTTAATATTTCCGGAGTTGAGATAACCAGTATTTTCTTAGGACCTCCTGCAGTTTGAACTTAATACTTCTCAAGATGATAAAAAAATGTACGATAATTTTACATGTGTGGTGGTAAAGATTTTATTGAGCATAGTGTAACAAGTAATATGCTGAACAAGATTATTGTTTCGAAACTGAAAAGGCGGGAATAATCTATCTCATGGTCACACAATACCATGCAAAACATTGGTCGATAAAAGTTGTACTGGTGTTGCTCAATTAGGTAAAGACTTAATGTTGCTTTTTTCCGAAAAAAAATGTTATTTTCTTTTTCATTTAGTTGACGTTCCCATGTGCCACGAAATATAAATGGTTGCTCCGTGATGGTCTGTTATTATTATCTTTCTTTCTTCCTTTTCTTTTATCTCTTTCTTCTCTTTCTTCCTTTTTTTTTTTTTTTTTTCTTTTTTTCCCCCTTTCTTTCTCTCTTCCTTTTCTGAATTTCTTCTTCTTCTGATTTTTCTTCTTATTATTATTATTAATCGAACCTGTTTGTTCCTGGCAAACCTGAGATGTTCTATGGGCGACATCTGTGGGCAATATCACAAACTATATCAGACTCCCGAATATTGCCCAATCAGAATCACCAGGAGTCATTGCTGCGAGCTGTTATTGTTTTGCAATATGGCGCGGTGTGCAGCGTGCGAAAGGATGCAGAAAAGATTTGAGTGATTCTGTTCATTAGCAGGAGAACCTGGTCAACACTAGTGAACAAGAAGTTGTCTGAGATTGTAAGAGGTCGTTGTAAGTATATATTTACCACTGTTTAGCGATCCGACGGGTACAAGTGGAGGATTTCTTTATGGTAACCTGGGCCGCTGTGACAGACCAGATTCGGGGATCGTTCAGTGTTTTTGACAGCAGCCTATCACTGTTATACGCTTCACATCATGACTGTCTGCGTTTCTTGTGTTTAGAAAATGGGTCTGCTTCTAGAAACTGAAAAGCATGTAGAACTTTCTATGGATATTTACTCGTATTTACTTCTCATTATTGATACAGACGTCTACAACAGCTACAGACTTCTCTACAATTTACAATTGTATCGCTACTAACATCTAATGCAACAAAGCTGTATGTCAGACTCCGGTTACTCCATCATTCAGCCTCAACTTCCAGATCTATGTAGTGCCACGGGGCCACCGACATAGTGTCAGTGGGCTTGCTAGCCGCAAAGGACCTGTAAGTTTGACTACGGTTGGCAATAGTGCATGGGTTATGTAAAATGGTTAATTACCTTTTGCGATGACAGTGCTGTCCTTGGTATAATCCATTTATTAATAGTCCAGTATGTGATGCAGAATGGCTAAGACCAGTAAGATTAGAGGTTAAATAAGAGCCTAGCTAGTGAACCTTAACTCAACCACTCAATTAAATTGAAGTATTTAACAGCAGGAAATAAATTTTACAATCAGGAGTGAGGAAATATAAAATTTCTTTCCTTGATCAGGGACAAGTGTAATGCGAAAATCTGGTCCTCTGCAGATATTTCCAAATGGTCTGAAATAAAACAACTTTGAATTCAAAGTTATAAATGACAATAACCAGAATCAATATGCCTGTTTCATTTAACCCTTTATATTGTGTTTAATATGCTGAGTATATAGTCAGCTTTAGGACCTCATTAACAATGCAAGATGCAAAGACTTAAGTATAAACAGTTAATAATCTGAATCAGATATAATTCATTCTCTTCTGCTGGAATGCTCACAGTGTAACGTATTGATTGAAATATTTCTTTATTTTTAGCATCTTATAAATCATGCTAGCCATAGTTCCCGTGCTCTATTCTTATGTGTCACTATGCCTGGATACCTTCGCTGCATTTCACGCAGAAGGCAGTCTATGGACACCCCTTAGTGGAACGGACTAAACACAGGTTCTAATAGATCACAGCCTCAAGATTTCATGGCAATTTGCCAGAGCTCTTAATTTTTGCTGAAGAATAAATTTCATAGTAAAAATTACAATTGCCGATTCATTCGTTTGAATACACCATTATGGTCACATTTAAGCCACGTTCATTGAGTGTGGTCTCTCGCTGCAGCTGACATAAATCACTGTCAGGGCGGCTCAAGGGATTTGTGCTCTCCACTTCAAAGATATCTGATGGATGCCTTCCGTTTTCAAAGATGTTCCTCTTTTTATGAAATACAATACCTATGGTGATTTCAAACAAGTTCAGAACCTGGTGCAAACAAAATGGTATATATTTATCATAAAGACCGCTGGTGACATGGGGGCGAAAAGGAATGTCACTGATGATTGTCAGAGGTGACACCATAAGACTTGTCCCTCATCAGCTCCATCTGTCATCAGACAATCTCAGCCTCTTATGTTTATCAACACTGAACATGCAGTTCACATGGATCTGAATATGTTTGCATTCTGCGCACTGTTTAAGAATCAGTGTTATAAATTAAAGATACATTCTCACTCATATATTCTATACATATTTTTCAATGAATGTTATCTTTTCGTTTTTTTTTCTACTTGCCACGGACAAGTAAGTGTCAGAAAATGTCTTGTCCATGTTCATGAACTCCTGTATTGGATGAGTAGGACTTGGTAATTCCGCACCCCTAACAATGAATGCAAGAAGTCTGTCGAGAATAGAACCTGCAATCTCATGATCAGCTGTCCAACAGGTATTGAAGATGAGGGAGCGAGGTTACAATTCAGGCTGCTGGTTTAGTCAATGAAAAAATTGGTGTCTGTGTTACGTGTTTATGTTGTTCTTATCTCTTGTTCTTATGTTTGCGGTGTGCATCTGTGTCTCTGTCTAGTGGCGAACCCGTAAATGAGAGGGAAAGTCAAATATTAGTACAAATAACATGCAATTGTGAAGCTCAAACTAACAACTGTGTATTAACAAAGTCTTATGCTCTGCTATCTTTGCCATGCAAGAAGAGTTGGGAATGAGTGGTGAAGTGAGGATATTTAAATCCACTATTGTGTGGAAGTTCTGGGAGAACTAAATGACCTAATGTGACAAATATTTGTGTGAGACTTGGTCGTAGTTGTTAGAATGAGGGTAAAATTACTGAATTTTCGTTAAGCTTTTGTGACATCTTAGCACTTTTTGCAAGGTCTACATTAACCCCCTAAAAACTACAGTCAAAGTCATAAATGATATAAATTTTGAAGAAAATTGTATATTCATGGCAGGATTTGTTGCAGATTACTTCCATATGGATGAAAGAATGGACATTATTCAGGCATATTATCCCCTCACAACACATTGTGAAAGGGATAAAGTAACACCTCTGTTCGTGTGTCTGTCCAGAATTGGCCTGTGGATCAATTATAAGCCAAACCATTTAACCCAAACCTTTCACCTTGCACATATGGCTCACCCACCCATACATAAAGAATCCTATCATTTTTTAAGTCACAGGGTCTAACGTCACGGCCACAGAACTTACTTCTTGAAAAAGCTTGTGGGCCCATTTAAAGTCAAACTGTTTGACAAAAACCTTTCATCTTGCAACTATGGCTCACCCACCCATGAATGAAGAACCCTATCAATTATGAGGTCACAGGGTCAAAGGTGACAGCCACATCGCCCACTTCTCGAAAAACTTGTGGACCCATTTAAAGCCAAACTGGTTTACCAAAACCTTTCATCTTGCAAATATGGCTCATTCACCTATTAATGAAAAACCCCCATCGATTTTGAAGTCACAGGGTCAAAGGTGACAGCCACATCGCCCACTTCTTGAAAAAGATTTTTGGACCCATTGCAGGACAAATGGTTCGACCAACACCTGTCACTGTCAACTTGCTCATATTGCTCACCCACCCATGGATGAAGAACACTATTTAGTTTGAGGTCACAGGAGCAAAGGTCAAGGCCAGAGAGCTGCCCTCCTCATTTTCACACTGTGTAATACACCCATTCTTATTATGCCCCATGCGAGGGGATTCTCCTCTTTGCTATGCCCTTGTTTAAAAAGATTGTGGATGCATTAAGCTGACCTGGCAATAGGTGAAGAACCTAATTGAATTTGGGGTCAGAGGTTTAAAGGTCAAGGTCACGGGGGCCATCTGTTGACAAATTAGTTTCCAGATGTAACTAAAGTTTGGTTTGACACAAGGTTAGTGTGGTGCTTTATGAAAGACACTGTGTCACACCACACACGCAGCGGACATATATTCCCGAGTTCTTTCACACAGAAAAGTCCAAAATACCACTCGTCTGAACTGAAGAACACGGTTTATTCTGGTAACATCCAAGAATTGGCCACCGTCGTCGTTGACTGGCTCCAATCTCACAATAACAACGTCTTCAACAAATACCAATCACGTATATCTTCTAACGCCCTGGTCGGCTGCACCTATGTATATTCTCTCCAGGACTAATACTGTCCTCGCAGAATTTGTAACACACCCCGCTCGGTGTTCAACTAATCTGTCGTTGACATAAAATGACCTGTCACCAGTCGACGGTAACTTCCAAATTCATTCACTTCTCTTCCCCCCCCCCGGCCTTGACACCGCCCTATTTATACCTGGGTAACCGAAACTTCTAGAAGTCTCTAGAATAATCAAGTCGTTTCTTGTCAAGCCTAGCACCTACGGGATTTTCTAGAATTTACCTATTGGAAAATACACATTACCTGAATTCTCTAGAACCTTCTGTCATCTAATTATAATAAATCATGGTACAGTAAGTCCATTTCCTTACATAATAAATAAAATACTATGGAACAATTCCCCAGCGTCGTCAGCACGGATGTAAACAAACATGATGACAACAACAGCTGACAACTTTACCAAATATTATTAGCTCTGTCTCTCTAACTACACTTTATGATCTGATATTTCATTTTAATATAAACTGACCTTTTAATGCACTGCAGAAATTATGTTTTCCCTAACTTATTTCATTATTTATGACATTCCATTTGACATACACTAGGCGGGTAGCACATTTGTGTCACACGCCCCCCTTTAAGAAAAATCTCTGAAAGATATTTTTCCAATACCTAACAACAACACAAATGTGTACTATTACCATATCAAATGCTTCATCATGTAAATCACAAGTTTCCATTTAGTACATTGATGACTTTGTACACAGTATTACATTGCTTACATGTGTGTACATATATCAGTTCTACTATTTGTAACTAATCCACATGTATAACATTACACCCTCATCATAGTAATTGAACATCATTGAACATATATACAATAATGCAAACTCCTTTAAAGCACATCCATATTTTAATCTACAATACAACCTTCAATCTATTTCAACATAACATATTATGTACATTCATATCATCATTCATATTTACATGGTTTACCCTTTATTTTCCTATCTGTTTCAGATCTATTTTACACAACACGACTTAAGAAGTCAGCTGCATTGTTTTTACTACCCTGGATTGATTTAATGTGAAATTTGTAGTTCTGCAAATACATTGCCCATCTCATTACTCTGTCATTGATGAATTTAGCTTTGTTCAAGTAAGTGAGAGGCTGATGATCTGTTTGCACAACAAATTCAGTTCCTGTGAGATATAACTTGAACTTATTTACACCCCAAACTAATGCAAGGCATTCTTTCTCTATAGTTGAGTACTTCTGTTCTCTGTTTGACAATTTTTTGCTAGCATATGATACAGGAAATAACTGTGAATCATATTCTTGCAATAAAATAGCACCGGCTCCTACATCTGAAGCATCTGTCTGCAGAACAAATGGTTTCTTTGGATCAGCTAACCTGAGAATGGGTTTCCTAGCCAAATACTCTTTCAGTGTACAATATGCCCTCTCTTGAGGCTCATGCCACTCTATTTTATTAGGCTTACCCTTTTTAGTCAAATCCGTAAGAGGAGCTGCTATAGTAGCGAAATTAGGAATATAGTTCCTGTAATATCCAACCAGGCCAATGAATGATCGGATTTCCTTCTTTGTTTTAGGTCTGACTACTCTGTCAATCTTACATACATTATCATTTTGAGGACCTACACCATTCAGTTCTATTTGGTGACCTAAAAAGTCTACGCTGGTAGTCCCTAACCGACACTTGGTAGGTCTAGCAGTTAAACCAGCATCTCTCATACGACTAAGTAACTCCCTAAGTACACTGACATGATCTTCCCACGTCTTGGTGTGTACTAACAAGTCATCTACATAACTGTCTACACAATTCATTCCATCTAACATTTTACGAACTCCTCGGACCAGCGTGGCTCCCGAGTTAACCATACCAAATGGCATCTTTAAAAACTCATATCTTCCATCAGGTGTAACAAAAGCTGTTTTATATACATCTTGCTCTGCTACTGGTACTTGCCAATAACCTTTTCTCAAGTCAATCTTAGTGAAATACCTATCTTCACTTAATCTGCTGAACACATCATCAACTCTGTTCACAGGCTCAGGATCCACTACTGTGATCTTATTCAACTTGCGATAGTCCACACATACTCTATTTGTTCCATCACGCTTACGGACCACCACCACTGGTGACGCGTAACATGATGTTGACTCACGGATAATTCCCATCTTTAACATATCATCAATATCCTTTTTCAGAGATTCTCTGATAGCATAAGGTACAGGGTATGGTTTACACTTAACTGGCTCATCAGATGTTAACTGAACATGATGTTCTACCAAGTTGGTAGTACCAGGTACATCAGTGAACACATCATTGTACTCATCTATAACCTGTCTGATTTCTTCTTTCTGATCTGTCCCTATTTCAGCTCCTATATTTACATCATTGACAGACTCCTTACCCATATATGTCCCCAACTCTAACAAGTCCTCATCATCAACCGTATCCTGTCCATCCGTATCAGTGGGTTCTACTACTGTTGCACAGACTACCTCTAACAAGGCTCCACCACATTTTGTGTTAACTTGTTCATTAGTCTGCTTTGACTCAGGTGCTGCTCGGGCCACATATTTCCTTAACAAATTAATGTGATAGATCTTTCCCTTCCCATTAACCTTAACCCTGTAATCATTTCTACCAATTATGCCCTCTACCTGGTAAGGTCCCTTCCACTGCATCAACAACTTGTTGTGGTCTGTAGGAAGTAACACGAGCATCTGATCTCCAACCTGCAGTTTCCTAATTTTGGCCTTGTTGTCATAGTAACCCTTGTAACGAGACTGAGCTTTAGATAGTTCAGCTTGGGCCATCTCCAAGGTTTGTTCCAACCGGTCTCTTAATTCAAAAACATATTGATAGCTATTTTGTATTTCAGGGGTTTCTACTTCCTTGGTCCACAACTCTTTAAGAATCTGCATGGGTCCTCTGACTGTGCGCCCATACAATAATTCAAATGGTGAGAAACCAGTAGATTCCTGAGGTACCTCTCGGTACGCAAACAACAGAGCATTGAGATATCTATGCCACTGTCGAGGTTGTTCTTCACACAACCTCCTTAACATTTTTTTAAGAGTTCCATTAAATCTCTCTACAAGTCCATTACATATGGGGTGATACGGACTTGAGGTTAGTCTCTTGATGCTTAATAAACGAGACACCTCTTGCATACACTGTGAAATAAACTGAGTGCCCTGATCACTCAGTATCTCTTCTGGGATACCAATCCTACTATAGATATCTACAAGAGCTTCAGCCACCGTTTCTGTCTGAATGTTCTTCAATGCTACAGCCTCAGGGTAACGGGTGGCATAATCCACTAAGGTCAAAATGTATTGATGTCCCTGCTCACTAGGTGGCGTAATAGGCCCGATGATATCTACTGCACATCGTTTAAAGGGCATGTCTATAAGAGGCATCTTTTCTAATGGAACACGAGGAACAGAACCTTTATTAGCCGTTTTCTGGCATCTGTCGCATGATGCACAAAACCTCGCAACATAACGACTCATTCCTGGCCAATAAAAATTTGACCGAATTCTATTGGTGGTTTTTTTCACGCCCATATGACCACTCATTATGGAGTCATGAGCAATCTCCATGACACCTTGACGGAGGGGTTCAGGTACTACAATCTGCTTAATGATTTTCTCTGCTGGGTCTGACTTATCTGTATACAGACGATACAGTACCCCTGATTTTATAGCAAATGATACATTTTGATTCTGATCCTGTTTCTGGTTAGCACTGTCTCTATATTTCTGCAAACTCTGATCAGCTTGTTGGAGCTCAATAAGCCTATCTCTGCTAACTTGCTCTCCTTTTACCCCCTCAAATACTGCTAATGGCTTTAGCTGTTTATATTGCTTATCTTGGGCCCTGGTAGTTACAGCACTGACATGCCATTCAGGGTCTGGAACCTCACGGACCCCCTCAATGTTTCCAACAATCAAATCAAACATGGGATTATCTTCACAAATAGCTTCTACGCTACCAACATAATATGGTGTGTCTATTTCTATCCTAGCCATATGATGTATACTCACACGTCGATTAAAACCAATAACACGTGTCATCCGATCTAACAACTGATCACTACCTACCAGATCAGTCTTCACAATAACACCATCACACCCAGTGTCTCTCATCATAATTACATCATTTTCTCCCACTTTACCCTGAGCAACTGGCAGTCGCCCTTCAAATCGTGCCATGTCCTGAGCACCAGCACTATGTATACATTGGTCTACTTGAAGGCCTGACTGAGCTTCTACATCATTGACTAAATCAATCTCCCTTTTTGCACCAATATAAGCAACACTAGCTGCTGTCGGCTCCTTGTCAATCACAGCCTGGTTCACTCTATGGCTTACCTGACTTCGGTCATTCTTACTATCTCTCAAAGGAAGATTCCTACAATCACGTGCCAAATGGCCAGGCTTCCCACACTTATAACAACGAGCCCCTTGATCCTTCAGTTTACAATCAGATGCTTTGTGACCAGCTTTCTTACATATGTAACATTGTAAATGACTATCCGACTGTGTCTGGCTACTTGGTGGGTTGCGGTTCACACCGGGCTTAACATGCTGCTGTCTATTTGCCAACTGTCTACGTCTAGCCACTAAGAAGTGATCTGCCAGCTCCGCTAGTTCTGATAAAGTACCAGGGGCTTCCTGACGCAGGTGTACAGCTAGATCACTGGGACAAGAGTTAATGAACTGCTCTTTTACTATCAAATCACAGATTCCCTCAAACGTACTCTCTGTATGAGATAACTCTACCCATCTATCTAAATAACCCTGCAGTCTCACAATAAATTGACCCGGACTTTCTGAGTCCTCTGGCTTACACTCTCTAAACTTAACCCTGAAACCATCTTCTGTGTACCCATATCTATTTAACAAGGCTGTCTTTACAACATTGTAATCTAAACATTGATTATCAGACAAACGACAATAACAGTCCAAAGCCTTGCCTGTCAAAAGAGCTGATAGACGAGTTGACCAGGAATCTCTTTTCCACTTGGCTTGTTCGGCAAATCTTTCGAACCTCATCAAGTAGCTGTCTAGGTCATCTCGCTCAGTGAATCTGGGTAATTCAGGGCAGCGAACATCTGCTGTCATTACAGGAGTCTGGGGCTGAGCAGTCCTCTCTTGAAGCTGGAGTCGTCTTTCCAACATGAGGAGTTCATGTTGTCTCTCTCTCTCTCTTTCTTCTCTTGCTGCTTGTTCACTTTCAATTTCTCTCTGTCTCTCTCTTTCGTCAATTTCCCTCTGTCTCTCTCTCTCTTCTATTTCCCTCTGTCTCTCTCTCTCTTCTATTTCCCTCTGTCTCTCTCTCTCATCTCTAGCGGCTTGTTCCTTCTCTCTTTGTCTCTCTGCCTCCTCTCTTTCTCTTTCTCTCTCCCTTTGTCTTTCCTCTCTGTCGGCAGCCTGCTGTTCCCTTACAAACTCTTGCAAGGCAGGTCCTTCATAACCCAACTCTTGACCAACTTTAATCAACTGCTGGACTATAGATGCCATGTTGTTACAGCACAGTGGATCTCACTGCTATCAGAATTATACCGACTTCTGGCAGTAGTACTTCTGGATTTTACGTATCTTGCCGATTATCACCCAATCCACACTTCGATCTGTTGAATTTCCACTTGATTACTTCAGCTGTCTGTCCCGGACGAGCCCCCACTTATATATGTCACACCACACACGCAGCGGACATATATTCCCGAGTTCTTTCACACAGAAAAGTCCAAAATACCACTCGTCTGAACTGAAGAACACGGTTTATTCCGGTAACATCCAACAATTGGCCACCGTCGTCGTTGACTGGCTCCAATCTCACAATAACAACGTCTTCAACAAATACCAATCACGTATATCTTCTAACGCCCTGATCGGCTGCACCTATGTATATTCTCTCCAGGACTAATACTGTCCTCGCGGAATTTGTAACACACCCCGCTCGGTGTTCAACTAATCTGTCGTTGACATAAAACGACCTGTCACCAGTCGACGGTAACTTCCAAATTCATTCACTTCTCTTCCCCCCCCCGGCCTTGACACCGCCCTATTTATACCTGGGTAACCGAAACTTCTAGAAGTCTCTAGAATAATCAAGTCGTTTCTGGTCAAGACTAGCACCTACGGGATTTTCTAGAATTTACCTATTGGAAAATACACATTACCTGAATTCTCTAGAACCTTCTGTCATCTAATTATAATAAATCATGGTACAGTAAGTCCATTTCCTTACATAATAAATAAAATACTATGGAACAATTCCCCAGCGTCGTCAGCACGGATGTAAACAAACATGATGACAACAACAGCTGACAACTTTACCAAATATTATTAGCTCTGTCTCTCTAACTACACTTTATGATCTGATATTTCATTTTAATATAAACTGACCTTTTAATGCACTGCAGAAATTATGTTTTCCCTAACTTATTTCATTATTTATGACATTCCATTTGACATACACTAGGCGGGTAGCACATTTGTGTCACACTGATTGTAAGAATATACATAACAAAGTAAAATGTAACCTTTTAAAATGTAATAATCTCACAGAAAAAGTCATTAAAGTACTGTTCACTTAAAGTACTGCACATATTACCCTACAGTAAGATGACCTGGAATATCCAAATAAAAGCAGTAAAATATTGATAAAACATAATAATACTTGAAAAATTGTCCATGGTGAGTTTTTCACATTGACTAACAAACCAGCTCTTTCAACCCACCTTCGGTCGCTGACCAGCAAACTTGGAGCTATTCACAAGGCTATGGGTATGAAACTGGTTCAAAATGGGGCCAATAGTCCTAACACCTTTCAGCATTATGATATCACTGGTCACTCTTTTAGAGATAAATTTAGATTGATTATGAAAATTTTACCAGTACACCCCATGCACTTTAACTCTAAGATTACAGAAACTCTGAAGTGACAACAAATTTTAAAATGTCTATTAAGTCTCAAATCATTTGAAACCCATGAGTGATTATACCCACATTAAAAGTATGGTTGAACACTGTGGAATCAGTTGTTCATTATAATATAATTGTTCATTATAACATAAAATCTGGGATATCACATCTAGGTTGAAGACCTTTAAAGGCCATGAATGTTTACAGGGTGTCCGTCTGTTTAAGCTACTTTTGGTGGCTAAAACTGTTTTGGCTGGGGTAGTTTTAACCATGTTTTTAATCAGTTTCAACAGCTGGTTGGCTAAAACCATGCAACCATGGTTTGACATATTGGTTTCAAACTGGACTTATATTTTTACCACTAATGTAAGAACGCTATTGATTTTAGGGTCATGAGGTCAAAAAGTATCAGGACACATTTCTCTAAAAAGAATGTGGATGTATTTTATGCCAAACTTTTCATCACAAACCTTTCATCTTCGAGATATTGCTTACCTGCCAATAGGAGAAAATTCTTTTTGGTTTTTGGGTCACAGGGTCAAGGTAACAGGGCCCATCAATTCGCAAAATGGTTCATGGATCATAACTCTGGTTTGGATTGACAGATTGGCTTCAAACTTGAATTATTAATGACCTATTACTAAAATAAGTAGCCTTTTATTTCAGGGTCCCAAGGTCAAAGGTGAAGGTCACAGTACCTATGATTGTCAATGCATTGTAAATCAAACTTTTCATCTGAACCCTTCCATCTGTTACACATGGCCTAAATTCTCAGATTTTTTGGTCACATGGTCAAGGTAAGGTAATAGGTCCCACAGTTTGAAAAAAGCTCATAAAAATATCCTAACAGACATATTCAGCTGAGCGTCGAGACCCATGGGTCACTGGTTTAGAATTTTGCAACTGCTGCCAGTGTTCAGTTAAATCTTATAGACACCACTAGTGCATTCTGAACTGACATCATTTTTGCTCATGTTACATACATCCATCCTGTTTGGTGGATGGTGAAATGAGACCTAGTTTGACATCTGGCCTGATTATCAAGAAAATCCTGCAGTCACCGCCCATCTAACTCAATATCCAACGGCTACTTTGTTCTCCTTGGTTCAACAAAAATATTTCTTGCTTATCAGCTAAACCACCAGTATTCAGTTGAACATCCAGACTGTTGGGTCAGTTAGCTTCTGAAAAGAAGGTAAAAGTTTAAACACTTTTTAAAAGGTAGCTTTTCTTTCAGCAGTTCTCCACCTGACGTTGATAAGTCCCTGGCAAGATGCCTGTGATCGACTCAGTGACACAGCTTACATCTCTGCTGGAGACATGGCAGAACTTGCCAGAGCCAACAGGGAGCAATGCCATCCCAACATTAGAGAAGTATGTAAGAATATATCTACATACATAAAACGCACCTTTATGTCAATTATATCAGTGAAGTAACAGACTTGTTTAGAAAATGGATATTAAAAATTAGAATTTATTGGTTTGTATTTACAATTTAAGTCCAGAAATTTTTATAATGAAGCACCAACCTCATTTAAAAATATGAATATCGTAACAAATGTGAAACCAAAGATTTTATGACTAACCGTGTTTAGAAATTGAACTTTTTTAATAAAAATTGAGGGGTTGAGAGGTGCTGCTGTGGCTGTAGAATTATGTAACAGCTCATCCCAATGTAATTAATGTAAATTATATCAACTGGATTATCAATATTACATATCTTGTCATTCTGCAACTAAGGCTATGTAGATAAACAGTACTGGACTTCTTCCATAATGAAAATAAAAACCTCGTTTTTATTTTAAAAAATTGCATATTCTGAAATTAGTTTTAAATGATGTATTCTTGTGTTGAAATACAGTGGTAGGATTTTTTTTATCATCAGACTATCAGTTTAATGTAACCCTATTCACAAGTTTCTCATTGGTTACTAGGATGGCAGACCTGGTAGAGAGGGAAACAGAGGCCTGGTACAAGATTGACCCCGACCCTTTTGATGACAGACACCCAGGTTAGTTGTGGATCATAAATATTCATTACATAGATTCTTTATATAGAATAGAGCTAACAGTCAAATGCCAAACAAGGTCAGATGTCAAAGGTTATGACCTGGTGAGTGAGTGATGGTTCATTTGGGGTCTGCTGATAATTTACGCATAACAAATGCTAGTGCCTTACTTTAATGCATACTAACAACAAAAATCCTTTGATAATATTCTGTCTCCATGGTATATGATGTTAAATTTCATTTCTTTTGTACTTAAAAGCATTGTACACAACCATCATTCTGTACTTGTGGATTACAAAAAAAAAGATGACAATATAGAAAATATAAGGCAAAGCTTTAATGGTTAAATTTTAGAACATTTTCAGTGAAAATTCATCTTTATTTTTAACTAAAAAAAAAGGTGTAGCTGGAACTATTTTGTGAATGAACAATGCTGTAGATTTTGTTTTGTGAATGAATGTTGGCTAATATATCTTCTTGGGTAAAGGTTATAAAGAGGTTTGTTGTGTTATTCGCTCCAGGGAGGTCTGATCCCAACTGTGCACTTGGCCACATCCTGAAAGCTCTCTTCAAAAATGATGATTTTATGAACAAGGTGAGCAGAGAGTGGGGAATTAGTGGATAATGTGTATTTTTAAATTGTTATAAATTTCAGGGCAGCTCAATTTATATATATTTAAGTGAATATCTGTTCAAAATAATAATTGTTCTTTCAGGTATTGTGTGTTTAAATACAACATTTATAACCTGTGAACTGCTTGTGAAGACAATTTTAAGCCAAAAAAATTCTAAGACCAATTTTTATCACAAGTGGTTTAGCACAGTGCCATAGAGAATTGTCATAAATTTGCAATTTCTACCAGTAGAAATTAGAAGAAAATATATAAATACAGTTTATCAGGCAGTACTTTCATAATATATACTAGTTTGAGATTTGTGTATCAGTTTAATTCAATTGTTTATTATTAACTGATCAGCTGGTGTGTAGCTATTTCCTTGTATATTTTACAGTTGGTCAGTCAGTATGCAGCTGCCCGTGATAACCATGACCTCAACGTGGCGGCTTGTCGGCTGTTGCTGGATATCATGCCAGGTCTTGACACCTCCGTTGTCTTTCAGGACAATGTAAGTTGGTAATAAGTACTCCCTCAAAAGGCATGTCAGTATATTTGAGTGTTTTAATAAAATGATTATGAAAATAATCTTGACTTATGTATTTTAACTGCCAACCTTAATGTAAATTAACCAGGTTCTGTTCTTGTAAATACCTGCTTTGAATTCAAACCCTTGAATCCCCAGTCTGAGGCCAGAAACATCACTCATTTGTTACTTAAATCATGCAGAAAGATACCATATGGGTCCTCATATTTTTTGACAAATTGATAACAAGATTTTGTCCATAACCACCATAAAATTAACACTGAGAAACTTGATGGGCTTTCCTCATGTTTTCAGCTTTAATATTATCATTTATATCAAACTTGTCACATGTTTGCTCAGCTGATGGTTTGTATTATTGCTCATATTGTGTTTGTAAACAGTTGGTTAAAAAAATGGAAACCCCTTCTATGACATTGTAGGTTCTGTAATTGACTTGGAAGATGTATCATGTAGTATTACTATTTTAAATTGTAGCTGAGAAGTTAAGATTATTTATGTTAACATTATTTAAGTTTTCAATATTTTTGCAATATCCCTTCAGGAGTCGTTCATTCGTAAACTGATACAATGGGCCAGAGAGGCATCAGAACCACTGCGTTCCTACTCGATCGGCCTGCTGGCTGCTGCCATGGAGATCCAGGATATTGCAGCCAATAACAGGGAAGAAAATGCCAGTCTGGTAAGAAAAAATCTGGGCTTTATTCAGTTTATAGGGTGTCTGCAAAAATAAGTCACAGGTCTATAAAATACTCAAAGGACCAGGGGATTCTCTTGGTTTATTTTATTTCATTAGCTTAGCTGACAGGAAGTCATGATAATGTGATGATGCCCTGTCCTGCTGGACCAGACCCAAAATGAAAGGGCATCTTAGCTGTTTTTGTGCTGAGACAGGTAGCCTGAGGAAGGTGTGAATCTGTGTGGAATGAGTTTTTCATTGGTTGAATTGGAACCTGTATAGCCTTGAAAGCTGTTTATAGAATGAAAGGTTTGTCTACCAAATAATAGGCTTGCTGGGTTTGGTCACATGTGCTAGTGAAGTTATAATTGAAGGCAAGAGTGATTTTCAGTTCCCTCTTATACTCCATATTTGTATTCATTCTTGCTCAAGCTTATAATTTATCACCTTTTTAACTAGTTTTCTTAAACATAATGCAGTGTAAAGATAAGAATGATTTAATGACAATAGTCTCTATTTTGTTAAGCCTTGAATAGGTATACCTAAATAGCCAGCAGCTGACATGTAAGGCTTGTGCAGTGGTCACATATTTTATATATGTAAGATGTGGATGTATCCCCAGACTTGCCTAACAATTAAAACAAGTGATGCAGTCTAAAATATATAATTACCATCCTAATTTTCAGGTGCCCATGGCTCTTGAACGGCTCCATGAGCTTAAACGAGCAGAGTTGGAAGCTCGTCAGCAGTATGAGATCAGCGAGCGTCCATTCGCAAACATAGGCCTAGAGGACAAGGAAAACACCACCCAATTATCATCGAGCCCTCGTTCAGCAAAGAGAATAAAGTTTGAGCCTGATGAAGTCAAGCAGGACATTCAAGCTGAGAATGGCTTGGAGTCAGAGCAGAAGCAGAATTCAGAGCTGAACAGCATTGACGCCAGCACCGCCAGCAGT
Source organism: Sipunculus nudus (assembly GCA_026874595.1). Classification (NCBI taxonomy): domain Eukaryota; kingdom Metazoa; phylum Annelida; class Sipuncula; order Golfingiida; family Sipunculidae; genus Sipunculus; species Sipunculus nudus. The sequence goes on along the minus strand of CM049306.1, from coordinate 106,622,213 downwards.
GTCAGTGCATGTGGAAGTGCCGTTCTGGATGGTTCAGTCGCAGCCAGCGAGGCAGGTGCTACCTCACAGAGCAGTGTCACCTTGACTACATGTCTCAGTAACGATGAGGTCGTGTCGAGGTCACTCGATACTGAAGATGTTGGAAAAGATAAGGTCTGGAAGCCCTCAACACCAGGTAACACAAAAGACACTTTTTTTCAGATGAATGTATGTCCACATTTCACATCTCTTTGATTTCACTAAAACTGAGAATAATAAGCATCAGTATCAAAAGTATACTAGGTTTTAGAGTGAACAAAAATATTCAGATTTGCACTATTTGTCATTATATTCAGGGATGTGATTAGTATATTGATTAATCTCCCACTTCATGTTGTGTTCAAGATTTCAGGAAGACATGATTTGATCATATATAGGGTAAAATTCAGGGAGGATGCCATTACAAGACCTTTACATTCATTAGATCAAGGTCTTTTAAGGTAATGTTCATTTGTCATTTTTGTTTGTCATTTTTGTTTGTCATGTTATAGTTGCAGATCACACAGGTAGTAACAGCAGCTGGGCAGACATGGAGAAATTTGTGATTGGCAAGTACAGACTGCACCCATTGACCCCAGCCATGCAGCAGCGCCTCCTAGTGCAATATCTCACACCCATGGGTGAATATCAAGAGGTATTAAATGAAGTTTGTGTCATTCTTTTATTCATTCTGGTATAATAATAATGGTTCTAATGTTTTTCTATTCTTTGAACTACCTGTTTAATGGACCCAGTTAGGTCCCCTATTGAAATCCGGTTACTGTCCCACTGCACGGATTATCTCAACTGTTCAAGCAGTTACGGTGAAATTTTTTCTGAATTGTATCTGTAAGAGGGAGTGCACTTTTGAATTTCAAACCTTTTAGAAATCCTACTCAGTAAACAGGCAGCCGTATTAGAATTCTTTAACATTAATTATCTCAAAAACCTTTTGGACAGTTGCCCTGAAATTTTGACTGAAAATTGGTCCCTGTGAGAGGGTATGGAGTGTGCAGTATGGGATTTCATATCTGTCAGAAAGCAATATGACTGTTGGCAGTCATCCCAGAAAGCCTTTTGTTTGCAGAGCCCTTTTTGTCTATTAGTCCCAGTAACTTCTTTCATAATAATGCCCATCTGTTATAATCTCAGATACAGATTAAAATGACAAAATTAAAGATACAACATTTTTAAGCATCCAGGAAAGTAGAAGAGCTTGCCTTTTGATTTTCTGAAATAAAATTTGAAGATTGTCAATGCTGGAATAACTAGTAAATTAAAGTTCTCTTTGAGCCACCTCAGTTGATTGTTATCATTATCATTTTTAGGCTAAATGTTTTGTGTTAATGAAATCCATTATGAATATGGTTTCTTTCTTGACTTGTAGTTGTTGAGCCACATGTTTGAACACCGGGCCATGGATCTGATCTTTTACTACATTGATCTGTCAAAGAACATGGATGTCAGACTAGCATTTGATGGACTAAAGGTGAGCCATCAGAGGACTGTATGTGTGTTTCAGTTTAGTTTAAGATGATAATGTCCGGAAATAGATAAGGCTACAAACCCAGAACACTATAGGTGGAGAATCTGATAATGTTAAATTTAAACATTTTTTTCTTGATTTCCGTGTTGCTGTTTTCTGTAATTACCAAAATCATTTGGTTTTACAAGCCATAAGTTAAATTTACTTGGCATCCTTTGTTTCTTAACAGTTGCAGTGCCAAATTATTTGGTACACACCTCAGTGATACAATAAAGGACCAAGACTTCAAAGAAAATACTGTAGACTATTGTAAACAAAACAATATATACAGATTATGCATTACTCATTAAACTGTTTTAAACCAATTTGCTTTTTATATGCCTGTCTATGATAGGATGTATTGTCTTATACGCACCTTCCGTCGTTTAACTTTTAGTGTCACCGCAATGACTTACCGGAACTTTGGTAGATTTTCAAGATAATCACCATAACTACTAACCAATGGATAATCTCTCCCTAGTTGGATTATGGGCAAATTCCATGCATATTTAATAGGGTCAGAGGTCACCACACTTTGGAGGCACTGCAATGACATACCAAAATTCTTACTGATTTTCATGAAATTATTATAAATAATAACCAAAAGAGTTTCTCACCTCAGTTAAATTCTCAGCAAAATCGACACATATTTAATGAGGTCACCAGGCTGCCTTGTACTGGCTAATAGTTTGTTGTGTCGCTGTGATAATGTATAAGGAATCTAATGGATTTTGATAAAACTAATAGAAATATTTAGCAGTATAATATCTCACTTTAGTTTTATTTCCAGCAAAATCCATGCATATTGAATGTGCCACTTTGGTGGCATCACCCTGACTTACAAAAAATCTGATGGATATTCATATAGCACATGATTAATATTAACCAGTACAATTTCTCACCTAAATTACATTCTCAGCAAATTCACGCATATTTTATGATTTCAGAGGTCACAAAATATACAACAGGCATATTATGCACCATTTGCAGGTGCTCTTGTTAGCTAAATATTTTTGCATGCTGTATTCACCTGGCCAGAATTACAGTGTATTTTCCTTTTTGACCAGTACCTAGCCTCACTTTTGTGTCACAAGAAGTTCGCTGTTGAGTTCATCCAGCTGGGAGGTATACAGAAGCTGCTTGACGTGTACCGACCTTCTGTGGCGGCCACTGGTGTCTCCATGTGTCTGTATTACCTGGCTTACTTTGAAGATGCCATGGAAAGGGTGTGTATTTGTTATATCTCCCCTCTTGTTGTTTTATGTAGAAATGAATCTCAGCTGTGTAATGATCCTGAGCTTCCTTCTGATAACCTTACTACTTAACTTTAGTTGAAATGGTATTTAAATAAAATGAGCATTTTTCAACAGTAATTATTTCTTGAAAAGTTAGTGCAAATAATTTATGTTGGAAATTGTTATGAATTATTGCAGTTTGTTTAGACTTGGTAATAAAGTATTTTATGTAAACATCAGGTGTGTTTTGTCTTTAGAGACAATTTATTTTCTAGAGAGATTAAGATATTAACTATCAGCTATAGATATTTGATATTTATTCTTGTTACAGGTAAACTTGTTATGCCCATCAGTAGATCCGTTTATAAATGCATGTAATTTTATGCAATGTAATTCTTTCAGTTGAAAACTTTGGAAAAGCTAAGTTAAAATCTTTTATCTGTGCACATGACAATGAATACATAACTAATTTTGTTCTATAAATTTTTATGTATATCTTGTTTCTTTTTCATGCTGTATTAAGTGTGTTGCTATATCTTTCCTTTTCCTTTCTACAGGTGTGTTTACTCCCAGAACATATTTTGTCAAGCCTGGTCAAGTAAGTTTAGGTCCCCATATTCATGTATATAAGATGTAGATATCAATTATATGATAATGAAGAAGTGACTGCTAGATTTAAGATAAACAGGAGGTGGATTTTAATGTAACCCTATTTTTTCCTGCAACTTCAAAACTGAAGGTGAAATCATTAGAACACTGAAGTGTCAGATGGGGTTTTCCAACTCCAGTGATTGATGCGCAAAGAACAGATAATAGCAGTTTGCAGATCTGGGTAGCTGTTTTAAATGCTTGATTTTGAGATTGGTACATGTTTTGATAAATATAATTAAAAAATGATAATTATTTTTCTTTCTGTTAAATGGTTAAAACAAAAACAGGGATTGCGTACAATCTGTGTAAGTGGACATGTAATTTTTTATCAGTATCTTAAACTATCTTTACCTTCATAACAACCCATCAGGGTTCAAAGTCATCCTGAATACAAATGATAGAAAACAGGAAATATTTTAAACTTTACTAATCAGGGAGAATTCTCAGAATTCAGTTGGACCAAAAGAAAACTTTCAGCTTTTTATATTATTTCTCATGTTCAAACTGCATTTGCAGCATTTTGGTTTGGAAATGCATTGAAATAATTATCCTTGAAATGTGAAAAACTGGATGTTTGTTTCAATTAAATCCTGGGAACTCTGCTCATTGATCCAGGAGTGAGATAAAATATAACTCTTTTGATGCCAGGGTTAGTTAAAATAACAGTAAAGAATTTTAATCATAAAGTTATATATAGTGAGATGTCTTCAGTTGATCTTGATGTAATATCCTTATATTCTATCTGCCATAGATGCATGCTGTGGATGTTGGAGTGTTCTCACGAGTCAGGCCGGTGTCACGCCACGATGTTCTTCAGTCTCTCATTCCCTTTCCGTGTAATCCTCGATCTGTTTGACAAACATGACGGCTTAAGGAAGCTGCTGAACGTGGTACATGCCAGGATTCTTCTTCGTCTCTTTAATATTTGTTGAATGCTGCTTGCTTTATTTTATATGTAATGGTACATTCTTAATGATTAATGTAAGTAAACTTAATTACTACCATTCCTCATAACATTTACTTACCCAGTCACTTGAAACTCATTAAATAGAAAATATTGATCATTCGGATTAATCAGATCATGGCAAATATTTACTCATTTAGGGGACAGATGTGTATTTAAGCAATCGGATTCTGGGACATTAAGGCTGCTTCACTTAATTATCTTAGATGTACATTTAATTTTACCATTAAAGAAGCATTTAAATAATATTGAGCAGAAATGATCCTTTGAAATTGTTACAGTAAGTTCCGGATACTTTACTGTTGGTATTGGTGATAGCAACCAACACATGTTACTCTTTTTTTTTCTTTGTTCACCAATTGGTCTGTCTATACATGAACTACCCACAGATCAGCACGTTGAGTATACTGAACACAGAAGATGACCACACCATGAATGATGATGAGGAGTTCACATGTCGTCAAGCTGCTCGCCATGTGTGTGTTGCGCTCAAGAAGTACTTTGAGACTCACTTAGGGATCAAAGCTGATCAGGTTAGAAGGGCACACATGAGAAATGGAGGGGGCTCTCCACTAGCTGAAACACCAGCCTATAAGGCAAGTTTTTTTATCAACTTTGATGATTACAAATGTCTTCATGTCAGCACTTTTGGTAGTGGAAGAAGAATTCAGTTTGTTCTTCTCTCAGACCACAAGTATGGCTCATTTTGTAACTCTGTAAGTTTAACATAGCAAAAAAGGATGCATTGGAGTAATACACCAAATAATATATGTGCTCCTACATTAAATGTCAGGAACTACTTTCAGTAAATGTTGTGTAATTAAGTAAGTTTAACAGAAGGGCACTAGGACAGCAGCTATGCTGTTGTTAAAATTACAAACTTTGCGTAAATTATAATGTGCAAGTTGACCAGTAAGTATTTGTGTTTAAGATGAATACACTCATATAAACAGTCTTGATTTATGCATAAAGACATTCTTTGATGGTCCTTTTAAACTAATTTTCTATGTATAATTTTCTTCATAGATGAAGATTTTCTTTGGCCTTTTCTTTGTGTACTAGCTGGTCTTTGTTGTATTTTAGGCTGCCAAGAGTCCTCCTGAAGTGACACAGACCAATATGGAGCTGCTACTGGAATGCCTGCCAGCCAGGACTCGCTGGGAGCCTGTACACAGCTTCATCAACTTTGGTGGTCCCATGTTACTCCTCAAGCTTGTCGCTCTGGCGTCTGAGTGGAGTGCTTATCTAGGAAAGTAGGTCTCTCACTGTGAAAGCTGACTCTACAAATAGACAGTAGTTCCTTGATTGATCATTTTTGTCATATATTCCTACTTGAATTCAGAGATCTGGGTGTTTTCATACAAGAGCTTTATTCTGGCTTCTTCTCAGCCAATGTATAAATAAACATTTATTTTACATGGATTGTACAAATAGTTATAACTAATCAATGCACTCTCCATGGCTCAGAAGATGGCTTTTGTTAGTCTGTAGGGGTGGAGGAAACTGGAGAACCCTGAGAAAACCACCAGCCTTGAACTGGCAACAACAACCCACTCTCATAGCCCACATGTTGGGATTGAACCTGGGTCACCTGAGAGCCGAGGTTTTTACCCCTCGACTGTCCACTCCCCTTGATGGGTCAAATAGCCTTCAAACTTTGTCTGCAGATAGATTCCAGCAATTAGACTCTCCTTTGAATATTTGTATCCGCCAAAACAGAGTTTTGTGGATACTGTTTTCAGTCGGACGCCGCCGCCGCTGCATAGGTGTCCGGAGAACTCCTCCATAACCGCTGGGCAGAATTTTACGAAACCTGGGATTATGTTTGGGTCACATGTGAACTGCTGCGCCCCGATTTTGTTTTGACCTCTGACCTTTCCTCTGTGCTCTGCGTCCATTTGTGCGTCTGTTTCCACACATAAACCCACATATCTCGGGAACCGTTTGACGGATCAGGCTAAAAATTTTACACAAATGTAGCCCTTAGATAGCTTATAACATACACTAAAATGGTGGCACCACCTGCAACCAATTTTGAACTGCGTCCATCTGTTCATCTGCCTTGGGATAAAATCACATATTATTATGCATTGGTTGGACTTATCCACCTGAAATTCGGCATGTGTATACATCCTGGGTAGCTTTCTCGATTTTGTGACAGGTGGCGCCACCTACATTCACGTTTATGCTGCAGACATCCAAGCTCATATCTCGGGAACCGTTTGACAGATCAGGCTAACAATTTTACACAAATGTAGCCTTTTGATAGCTTTATAACATACACTAAAAATGGTGGCGCCACCTGCAAATATTTTTGCATAATATTTAAACAATATTAAACAATATTTTGCATCCATGCTAATATGCAACACACCTCACTCTATTTCCCCTTTGTTACTCAATCCATGCCTCACTTTGCCCGTCCCACTCTGATTTCGGGGGATACACGTAGTCGCTTGTCGACTACTCGTATTCTAGTTTGTATCATATTTTGTGCACTATCTAACCTTCAGGGATTAGTTCTTTGCAAGCATTTCATCTGTAGTAAAGCTGAAATTCACAAGTCACTGCATTTAAGGGTATACTGCTAGTTATTTATTATTTGAAAGCAATTTCTTCATGATGTTCCATTGTTATATCTTACAGTTGTTAATGTTCCACTGTTATGTCACACAGTTATTAACAATTATATAATCTGTATCATCTACAGACATGATTGGTTAGGGCTGAATACATTGATATTGGCTGAGATTTGGCTTTTGATATTTGTGAGACAAGTTAAAATGTAAATTTTATTTTAAAAAATGTGCAGCAGCAACATTACTGCAGTTGAACTATAATGCAGTAACTATTACATGGCATTGTCACAATTATCTTCTGTGAGCATGAAGCTCTGACTAGCAGTATGCTCCAGGCAGGAAGCTATCATTGTGTGAAATAAATCTCAACTGACTGTATTGCTCTGGTTTCCATAAGATTCAGATTACAAGTATACACAAAAAAATCTTAGTACACCTCTAACATTCATTCCTGTCAGAGCCATTGATAATCATGTTGGTGGATAGTTTTCTACCAGTATATTGTATTATCAATAAAATCTGCTAGCCTGCTTTTGACCCATGTTGATGAATCTTGATTTCAAGGTCAATCGAATATTCCTTTGTTATACTTGCCTGTTTTGATTATTGAACAGAACAATGTTTGTCTTTTGTTGTTGACTGGACCAACTTTATAAAAGACTACCTAAACTGTTGTTTAATTAAAGTAATAAAGAGCTTTTGTGACATGAATTTTGTATCCCTTGCTTTTTAGAGCAGAGACGGTGCGGTGTGCTCTGGATGTGATAGCAGTGTGCACAGTCATACCAAAGACACAAGCCTTACTGTGTGACAGTATCACCTTGTCAGACGACATCTCTACACCATGTATCAGGTATGTTGTCACATCATCAGTGTCAGCAGACACTGTCATTTTTCTGTCAGTGCAATGCTAAATAGAAGCTGGTAATTTGTAACCTATGCAGCTGAGACAATAACCAGTTTTACTGGCTATTGATTGGTGCTGGGGCATGTGCCAAAATGTAACTGGCAGCAAATTAAATATGTTCTGTTCATATCCCCTGATCAGCAACATGCAGCTTGTGTCAAAGCCCCTGTGTAAGGTTATTCCTTATTACCACTGCCTCTGGAGTATCTTTCCTGATGGAAAACAAGTAAGTGATTGTCAAGCAAGTCATTCATCCCCTGTGGTGGCCAGACAAAAAATTAATAAAACTGAAATTATGTGTGTGCTTTATAAATGTAAATGGGACATTGTAGACTTTATATTGTCTATATGTAATACTGAGAAGACACTTGTATATTTTGTACAGTTGCTCTTTTATATGTAATTCACCACAAACCTTGTTCCATTGTGTACTTTTCAGTATTTTATTGGGGACAACAGAAGGGGAGATTTTAGCAGATGCAGAAGTGCAGAAGGCAGCTCTTAATGTCATCATCAACTGTGTGTGTGGACCCATGGCTAGGGTGAGCTTCTTTATATGAACATTTGCTGTTAACTGATGGCCATACTTTGTCTACTCATATTAAACAGATTTTGCACTTGCTCAGTGCTCAGTTGTGTTTGATTTATATCACAAGATTGTTATAAGTGATTTGAATTTTAGTATTATCAGTTTTACTCTCCTACTTTCTCATAATTTATATAACACTCTTTGTATGCCAAAAAAGGCTTAATGTCAGCCTGATTGTTTTAGTTCACCTGACTGTATGTCAGCTTACCCATATCAGTAACCTCCTGTCCATCTTCAATGCATGCTGTGATCATGGATCAGTTGTTGGAGGCAGATTTTCTAGTCACAGGGTTCTCCTACTTAAGTTTACAGCTAAGTGAATTTTTAACTGCAAATATTATAAATGATACACTTTGTGATTTTCATTTATTCGTTAATATTCACAGTATAATAGTAGCAATATTGGCCGTATTGTTGGGAGGAGCACTCGAAAAAAGTCTGGGTTGAAAAGTGAAGATTTGCTGGGGAAAATGTGGGAGGAATTCCGTTCAAACAATGGCATAATGGTAAGAAGCTGTTTCCTAATTAATCTGTGCATCTCTGTAATTGTCCTCATCTTTATATATATCTGACTTTGTTGTGACTTTTTGTATTTTAATTTCAAATAACATGGTGCAAGTAATACTGAATAAACTATGTAATGTTAACCTTTTGAATTTTTCTTCTAATACACAAGAATTAACAAAAAAGCTATTATATAAAACATGTTCAATGATGTTAATAGACACTTTGGTTGCCGGTATCTCTTATCTAAAATTTTTTGTTGTCTTTTCTGCATAAATTCTCATTTTAGATGTGGTTTGTTCTGGTGTGTCACTAACATTTATCTGCATCTATCATAATTCATATACAGACTTGTATTTCTTTGATGAGATGTCATTATTCTTTGTTGGATACTTCTTGCAGGTACTGCTGAAGTTATTAATGACAAAAACACCAATCACAGAAGCAGACTGCATCAGAGCACTAGCCTGCAAGGTAACGACACAGAAACTATCAAATCAAGTATTTTTACAGAGGTTGACTTACTTCTGTTACACATAATTTTTGTGTATTGATAAATCCTAGAATTTTACACGTTAATGGTAATTCTGAGATTTAAAAACAATGCTCAGCCTCGTCATAGTATTAGCTCAGCAGTATCTTGTGTAGATGACTAGAAAATTGAATCATGTGCAGCTATCAGACCTATATTCCCATCCTGTGTAAAAAATCTTGCCAACCAATTTATTACAATATTGATAACTGTTGCGAAACTGTTACTGTAATTTTTAAAAAATTCCCAGTGGATGCCAAGCTAGTGTCATAATTATAAGTAGTGTTAATCAGCTGAGCATCGTGACCTGTTGGTCACTTGTTTAACCTTTTGAACTTATAATAATACCCCTGAATGACTGTTTTAGACTTGAAATGTGTGCTGCTTGTCATCAGTCATTTAATGCGTGTTTGTTGTGTTGTAGGCTCTGCTGGGTCTGACCAGATGTGACATGGTCAAGCAGATCATCAGTAAACTACCTCTGTTCAACAATGGACAACTACAGCGTGAGTACACAGCCTGTCACTGCCCTGAGTAACCTCTGCCTAAAATAGAACTATCTAGCACTTGTTTTCAATATTATAGTTTAAAATAGAAATTGCCAACTATATGTCATTGTAGCCATGTTTCCTTTTTATCATTGATTAAGAATGATTAACACTATTGAGTTTTCTCAATCAGAGTGCAATATTTTAACCCCTTCAGGTGCATCAGTCAAACAAGTCATTTAAAAGAAACTTTTGTGTCATATAAGATTAGAGTATATAATTCCGAATGATGATGTTACATATTTTGAGCTTTCTATTTATCTACAACTTTTATGACACACATATTATGCAAAGAACCACAGCCTTACATCAAGTCATACCATATATTGTAGTTTAGTTTCATAACCTGTCAGACCTGAGTTCCAGCATGACAGAAATGCTGTGTTCTTTGTGTTTTAGAATTGATGAATGAGCCTGTTCTACAAGATAAACAACAAGAACATCTCAAGTTCTGCAAATATGCTAATGAAATGATAGAAAAGGTGTCTGGAAAACCCCAGCATCTAAATATAGGTGCCTCTTTAGACCGGATAAGAAAGGTGAGAATCATTAACATCTTCACCCTTTTGAATGCCAGTCTGTGTCCATAGTCATCTTTATAGTAATGTGCAGTATATGTCTTGACAATGTTTAAATGTTCTTTGTAAATGGCTGTCTAAACTGAGGTTTATTTGTTGTCAGCTAACTAGCTAAGTTAGTGCAGGATCAGTATTATTGGGACTGGATGAGGACATCTTTATATTTTAATATAACTTGGTCTTTCATAGCTGGGATAGTATAACTGAGTAATGATTAAGTTGTGTGTGTGTGTTTACAGATTATTCTTTTACCACTATGAATTCAATGTCACCTATAACATAAGGTTGTTTTTAATGACAGGCTGATGTGGTGGCACAGACCAAGATCTTTTACCAGGAGAAGGAGCTGCTTCAGTTGATTCATGACCACTTGATAGCTAAAGGTAAATATATGTTTTTATACCAACAGTACTGTGACTGGCAGTCAAATATTACCAACAGTACTGTGACTAGCAGTCAAATATTACCAACAGTACTATGACTAGCAGTCAAATATTACCAACAGTACTGTGACTAGCAGTCAAATATTACCAACACTACTGTGACCAGCAGTCAAATATTACCAACAGTACTGTGACCAGCAGTCAAATATACATATACCAACAGTACAGTGACTAGCAGTCAAATATACATATACCAACAGTACAGTGACTAGCAGTCAAATATTACCAACAGTACTGCAACTAGCAGTAATATATACATACCGTAAAAAAACGCATATACGTCGAGAAATTTGTTCCCAAAAAATTAATCCAAGAAAGGGGAGTCAACTTATGTGCGGGTCTAAGGTTGAGAGGCAAAATTTTGCACGAACCTCGTCAAACTGCCGGCCTGAATGTCATAACTGATCAACAACTAGATACCCGTTTCCGGTGGTAAGGTACACAAGTGCCCCTTACGGTCCAAAAATAGAGTATAATAAGGATTCCGAAAAATTTTTTTTTCAAATTTCGACAATTTAGGCTGTTCTTTCATTTGGATAATGCAGTATATTAAAATGTTTGCAATCTACATGGTTGATGACAACCAGGAAATGACCCGCTTCTAGCTATAATGAGCTTCATTCACGGGCCATTAAGTACGAGTGCAAGAGGCACGGGTATTGCATAATCATTTTGGATTTTATCCAGGGTATCGGTCCCTGTGTATTTGACATCCAATTATGTTACAGTATTTCCCCACAAAAACATTTGGTGCTTGCGTAAGTTTGCAAACATGTAAACGGTAAACGCCTGTGGGCCGTGGTATCTGAACTACAGACAGGTGACAAATGGCTGACTTCAGCACCGATGAGCGCTCACTCGGTAAGGGGATGGCTGCCTGTCCCAAGAAGCCCAAAACTAGGTCACGCTGTTCACCTGTGTACTTGCACGCAGGGGAAATTATCACTCTGTTCGAAAGTTCCTACTTTAAAATCACCCCAAATCATAGTGAATGACTGCGGCCCTGAGCAAAGCTTGGGGGAAAAAATAGACCGAAGTTCAACCTGACATTGATATCGCTATGAACAAAGGAACACAAAACCTGCAAGAATTAGTCAAAATTAGTACTCCACAGAATGTGAAATATATGATTCATTCACGAAAACTTTCATAAAAAAGATAGGATAACGGAGTTTGATCAAAGAACGACTGACGTGTTGTCCACGTGTTTCCCTGGCTTCCGTGCTCTCACTCTGCGGTTCACTATGCTGGATACCTACGCTGCATATATGCAGTTATATCGCATGTAATTGTTCATTAGTGCATCCGTCTGTCGAGGCAAGAAAGACCGGAATTGATTAAAACTTGAATAAAACTGTTGTTTAAGGCCTTGTTTTTCTCAGAATGTATAATAAAAATCTCTGATAATAAAATTCCTGCCCTTGATCCACGGATATAACAAAGCTGAGGACAGCTTACACTGTCACGTGGACTTTTCAGGCGACTCTCTTGGTCCCAACTTCGCGCATTCTTTTCAATTTAGATTATATAAAATGTAGAGAAGTCCGCCACAATCCTGTTTTAGTAACACGCTTAAATAGTCATGTTTTTATTGATATCTGACACGAAAAATCATTAGAAGTTTAAAATAAATGAGTAATGATGGAAAGTGTGAGAAAGCCTTGGCTGTTCTTTTATTGCGCACCTGCCGATTCTGGGTGTCAGACGATCTTCATTTCTGCAAAATACTTAGTGTATCGGCCTGTTATATTTTTTTATCTTAGAGTCTTTATGATGCCCAATCACTTTTAAATAGATTGCACAAAAAAACAAATGACATTTTTACAGTTGGAGTGATATGAATGTCAAAAATGAGTGGCCAGTCATACAATTAACCTTTCCCCAGTGGCCTGTTACACTACTCTCGATGGTCATGTATGCTGCTTTAGTCTTTTTCGACTTCCAGAATGGCTTGAAAAAATTTTTACCTGATATTTACCCTGAGAATTTATACTCGACTTATATGCGAGATCAACTAATATGCGAATTTTTACAGTATGCATATACCAACAGTACTGTGACTAGCAGTAACAAATACATATACATATACCAACAGTACTGTGACTAGCAGTAACATATACATATACCAACAGTACTGTGACTAGCAGTAACATATACATATACCAACAGTATTGTGACTAGCAGTAACATATAAATATACATATACCAACAGTACTGTGACTAGCAGTAACATATACATATACATATACCAACAGTACTGTGACTAGCAGTAACATATACATATACATATACCAACAGTACTGTGACTAGCAGTAACATATACATATACATATACCAACAGTACTGTGACTAGCAGTAACATATACATATACATATACCAACAGTACTGTGACTAGCAGTAACATATACATATACATATACCAACAGTACTGTGACTAGCAGTAACATATACATATACATATACATATACCAACAGTACTGTGACTAGCAGTCACATATACATATACATATACCAACAGTACTGTGACTAGCAGTAACATATACATATACATATACCAACAGTACTGTGACTAGCAGTAACATATACATATACATATACCAACAGTACTGTGACTAGCAGTAACATATACATATACATATACATATACCAACAGTACTGTGACTAGCAGTCACATATACCAACAGTACTGTGACTAGTAGTCACATATACATATACCAACAGCACTATGGCTTGCAGTCACATATACATATACACCAACAGTACTGTGACTAGCAGTCAAAAATTACCAACAGTACTGTGACTAGCAGTCACATATACCAACAGTACTATGACTAGTAGTCACATATATACACACCAACAGTACTGTCACTGGCATTCACAGATTTCTTGAAGGGATCATATTTATAGGGCAAATAATATACATTAAAATACATTAAAAAGATTAAAACTTGCATGTCCCTGTTGCAAGAAACTGTTTAAATAATGACAGATATATTACTTTTAATATGCCCGTCATATGATGGGAGCATTATGGTATACTAACCCTCCATCTGTCCGTCCATCCGTTAATTTTTAGTGTCACTGCAATAACTTATCGCGTTATCCATCGTTATCCATTGGGGCTTTGATGGATTTTCACGAAACTCTTCATAACTTCTTACCAACAGATTATCTTGCACAAGTTTGATTATGGGCAACATCCACGCATATTTAATCAGGTCACAGGTCACTAGGCTACTTTGTGGTGTTGCCGCAATAACTTATGAAGGATTTTGATAAAACTCAAACAGAAATATTGATCAATAGAATATCTCGCCTTGGTTTGATTTCCAGCAAAATCCACACATGTTTAATAAGGTCAGAGGTCACCCAACTTTGGGGGCACCTTGGCTACTTACCAATACTACCTATGGATTTTCATGAAACTCATTATACATATTTACCAATAGAGTTTCTCACCTGAATAAACTTCTCATCAAAATTCACACATATTTAATGAGGTCAGAGGTCACAAGATACACAGCGGACGTGATATGTGTGTATGTGGTGCTCTTGTTATATTATTATATTTCATGCTACCTATTCATCCCTGAAAAAGATTATATGTGTATAACAGCATTAATGTAAGGCTGCTGTATATGTGTAACAGCATTGATTTAAGGCATCTATATTTTATAACAGCATTGATTTAAGGAATCTGTACATGTATCTGTTATTTGTGAATGTATATATTTTTTAATGTGCTTACCAGATACTCACATTTTTTAAAATTATATTTAAAGTATATTTTAATGAAAAAATGGTTTTTCATCATGTATTTTTGAGACAGTCCTATAGTATTAACAGTTTATTGGTATAACTTTTCATGTATTTGTTACAGGTTTAACAGAAGCAGCAAGTCACCTGCAGAGGGAAGCTGATCTTCCTCTGGTCACTTCGTCACCGCCAACTCATCCCTCCAGTCCTCACATCTACTCATCTCCCGGCCCTGGCCCCCGACTGGTCAGTCACCACAACAAGCATCTCAGCCTTTATCTGTGAACTATCTTCCTTTAGCAGAGCTGATGCAGCTACATTTATACATATATTTCATGAATAATGAACAAGTCTACAAGAGATTTGACCTAAATAAAACATGCAATAAAATCCTATGTACCAAAATGAACAGTGTACATTAGCTAAAACTGTTAACATGCTGTCTGAGCAAATTAAAAAAGATAATTTTTTTGTGCTTCTTGTTATATATTATATTATATATTATATTTTATTTATTATTAACATTAAATACAGAAAAGTAGCGGCAGTAACTGAGCTCTGCAGATTATTTTCTCTCAGTAACTGAGCTCTGCAGATTGTTTACTCTCAGTAAATGAGCTCTGCAGATTGTTTTCTCTCACAGACCAGACAATTCAGCACACCTGGGGGCATTCCCAGCCAACCCATCCCTTCCACCAGCAATGCTCAGGGTAACCATAGAAACAGCACATCAGCAAATGCCAATGGACCAATCAGGATAAACATCATCAACAGCAAAAACCAATCACCAGTGTCAGGGTATCACGCAAGGGTCAGTGTCATGCTTACCAAGTTGATGTTTTCTTTATCTCCCACTTCTTCCTTAATATATTATTTCTGTAAATTGATAACTACAATATTAAATTACCATCATTGAGTTACTTTGAAAATTGTAACATTTACTATAAAAAAAATTGCTGACTATTTATGTTTATTTTGGGATACTCATCTGTAAGGGTTTGCAGTCACAGTGAATCCAACAAAAATCCTTCATGTATGGACTCATTGTAAATTGGATATATTTTGTATGTTTCAACTTATAGCCACATAAAACTTGATATTAGCTGTTAGCCTGTAAAGATTAATGCAAAGGATGCATTATAGTAGAACCTGTCTTGATATCTTGGACCAGATGTTATTATGAACACCTTGTATTCAGTCTAACTTCAATAAGTAAAAATCAAAGGAAAAACGTATTGTAATAAGAGCATTTAATGTTTGTAGCTACAACAGTCCAAAAAGATAATCCGTCAGAAACAGGACCTTACAGGACAGGCATACCAGAGTCCAGTGGTCCGCAAAGCTGGCCTGAAACAGGAAACAAGGAAAGTCTCGCTGGATAAAATTGTGACCGAATATTTAAGGAAACAGCATGCCTTGTGTAAAAATCCAGTTGTCACCTGTCCACAGTTCTCACTGCTCAGGTAATATACTTGTCATACTAGCCAAAAGTTGAATTGAAATAAGTAATTATTATTTTTATTTATGTGTGTGCATCCAAATATGTTTTTGTTTAATATATGTAATTTAATTAACATAATTATTAATTTTATGAATGATCATACTGACTGCTAACAGGTGACATTCCTGGTGTACTTAAATGTCTATAATACACAATGTGATTTATATGCAGTTTAAATGCCAGATCCATGATGGTATCCATAACATTGAGTTAGGCCTTCTGTTTAGTCCTTTGTTGATTGCCTCATTTACCTTTCTTTGAGGATGTCCATATAAGTCCTTTATTGTTGAACTTTTTCAGTCCCCACAGATGTCCTGACCCAAGGAGGCGGAATGCTGCCAGGACAAACTTCACAGCTCGGTTATTTGATAGGGCAGTAAGTATGGTATAATATAAATGATTTGAAGTATTTCAGTTTTAGACAGTTCTAGCACATTTATACATATGTAAGCTGATTGAGTGAAAAGTCAGAATATTGCTTGGTAACTTGACCATTATGTAAATATCTGCCTATAAGATAAGCATGTTAATGATCATACCTGACCCCTTGCTGTTACTTATTAAACAGTAGTTTTATATACTTCATATATAGATTTCAGGACATGGTTAGGTAATGTATGTTTTATGTGCAGTATATGACTTACATATTGAAACATTGTGTTGTAGATTAATCCTAGGTTTGGTGGCCCTGATGGACCTAAGTGTGACAGGAAGTTTATCTACAGTCGGTGAGTGAGGCTGTGCATGGTTATAATGATGTAACTCAAGTGAACAAATTGTCTTTATTTTGATGCCATCATGACATCAGTGTTGATAGCAAAGAGATCTTTCTGCCAGTAAACTATTCATTATATGATATTTTTTTCATATCTAAATGTTTGTATTTTTTTCACAAACATGTCTGTGCATAATATTCCTACAAGATATTTCCATTTGGCATATATAGACTCCATCTTTATTAGGAATTTTTAAGCATTTATGAAATTTGCTTCCTTTGACTACTTTAATTTTTACCAGATAAGCTGTAGCCATATGATTGTAGTTCATATGCCATTGCAGCTTGTTAGCAAGCACTTCATATGCTTACATATGATTACAAACTTGGTTCAGTCATGTAAACTATTTGTGTACTTTGACGACTTTTGTCCCAGGTGACTGAAAGTCATTTTGACAGGACCCATACATTAGTAGATGTAACCTTATTTCCCTAGAGGATCTTATACTCATTTGTAAAATCAATATTGGCAGCTTCAGATGATTTTAACTGTTAACTTGTTATAACCAGCCTGTAACAGGAGCGTACAGATATATAATTTAACTGGTTTTTTTTTTTGTATGATTTCTTGACATAAAGTTTAGAAAGTGTTGGTTTGTGTTTCAGATTTCGACCGGTCAGGTCTTACCGAGACCAGGAAGAAGATGGCTGTTTCTCCTGCTGTGCATTCTCTGTATGTACTTGGTTTATTGTCCTAAAAAAATAATTAAAAGCAATTAAATCACTTCACTATCAGTGTTCTCCTGTTAATGTCCCTAGAAAATCCTAAAAGTAATCAAATCACTTCATTATGTCTCCCTTCACATGGGGAGCATCGTCGTCTGTAGTCTTCGCCTGTGTCATTTCTTGTGAATGCTATAATTTTTGAACAACTCGAAATTTTTTCATCAAATTTAAATTGTTTCTACCAATATTTCAGACAAGTTTGAAAACTAGTGATCTTGACCTTCACCATCAAGGTCAAATTGATATATTTTGTGAACCCCATAACTTTTGAAGTATCACATATTTTTCCCTCAAATTTGAAGCACTTATTGTTTCTTTTAGGACTAAAAATTGGTGACCTTGAGCTTGATCTTCAAGGTCAAATCAGCCGAAATTGATATTGTTTGTCAACGCTTTAACTTTTGAGCCACTCAGTATATTTTTATGAAATTTGACATGTGAAAGGTTTCTGGAAAAATCTGTTTGGAAGCCAATGACATTGACAATCATCGTCAAGGTCAAATCAGCTGGAATAGAAATTATTTGTGAATGCTGTGACTTTTGAAGTATTCCTTATTTTTGTCTTAAAATTTGGGGATCGGAAGTCCATAGGGAGGGGACACATGTATCTGTAAAAACAGCCTCATTCTAGTTACCAGTGTTCTTCTGTCATCATTAAACCAACATGTTAATTGCACCTAGAATTCTGTATAAACAAAACTGTATAACTTGTATAGTAAAGTACAAAGCATATGTCATACATAATAGATCATTTCCTTTTTTTTAATCTTTTAAATTCATATAATTGGTGATTGGTTTCCAATTTTTTTTTCATGGACATGGATACATTCACAGGTAATTTGCAAGGCCTTTAATGTTTTATTAATCCTTTTCATTTTATAAAGTCATGAAATATGTGGCATTTGAAAATGTATGAACCTGTATATCTTTCTGCTTAAAACTGTTTTGTATATCCATATATGATATGAGTAATGGAGTAAAAGTCAGCATTTTCCAAATTACAAAGTCATTATGCCTGATTACAACATTGTCATTGACATCTGTAATATTTAATGGGATTTTAAAATTGATAAGCAGTAGCAGGATTCAGACATTGTGTATACTCAGATATTCTTTGTTTTAGGAAGCTTATGGCCTCAGATTCACAGTTCAGACTTACTTTTTGTATATGCTGATATTTCCTTTTGTAACCTTTTGATAATTGCCAGCCTTATATTGAAAGTATTAAACCCCAAATGCCAGAGATGAGCACATACCGTAAATCCTGTTTTTATCGCCGCGGCGAAAAACAAACTCAAAATCGAAAATCTCAACTTTTTTTTTCTGAACTCAGGATGCGGCCATAAATAGATGGTTTATCAGAAATGAACTGTGAGAAGAACTCTCTCCCGGAAATGGCGCTCCTTTGGGCGATAATAGGAGATCAAGCACACCACAGGAAATACTCTTTGTAGTCACAGAATTATTGTATATAATTGTATAGTCTAAATGTTCATATAAAAAATAATAATCTTTTGCAAATAATTGAACAATAACAATAAACATTGAACAAAAACAACATTTATTACAAGATTTAAATGAATGAGATTATTCATGGTGAGGACTAGTGGTGATGTCTGTTGAAAAAAATCGGTATTACCGGTCATAACTTTGACGGAGCTGGATTGCCTTAGAATCTATGTTGTTTATAAGAAGAATTCAGAAAATCAAAATATGTAATTTAGAACACTGTTTAATCTTTATAAAAGTTCAAATTTAGCAGGTTACTTTCTGACTTTTTTTTTTATAATGTCTGATACATGTAACTTAATATTGAATAGCCCATCTTCTCGCCCCAATGTATGTTTCTGGAAAACCTTCATCCTTGAATGCGTATAGCCCGGTCATTTACTTCTGTATAATCTTTGTTTTGTATTTTATACAATCACGGATATTTTATATGAATGGAAATACTGTTAGAGGGGAAAACCGCTGGTAGATATAAATGGTAGAACATGTCACCACGGCGGATGGAATTTGGTGAATATACAGATTTTACATGCCGTGCCGTATTCTTGTTTGCTACTGATTTTCCAATATATTTTGGAAAGAAATATTCTGCTTATCCATTTAAAGTCACTGTATATTTTAATTCTAAAAGTAATATTTTGAAATCTTAATCTATGATGAAAATTCCATTTTTTGAATTACTCGGAAGATTCAAATCATTTTCATACCGGTTACTTCAGTATTATGATTGTCACATCGTACGTTGACATAGCTCCATGTCACAATTTGCTAGTGCGTTTGAAAACATCGCTGGTCAACTTAACTAAATATCAAAATAACTGAAGTTACCTTGTCGAGATACGCACGTATAGCAAACATGACGCGTGAAAACGAGTGATTTTAAAGTGAAATCAAAATGGCCGGTCGAGGTAAGCAAGTTTTTTTCTCAAGAAAGTTTCTGTGTGGGGAGACATCTTGTCAAGGTAGCGTTCGTGCAAGGCACACTGGGACGGAATAGGTGGCTGTTCTGTTTTCCACCCACCATGTACAGCTGTTCAAAATATTCTTAGCAGAACACCAGGGCGTTTCAGCACATGGCGGCACTCAAACTTGATTTAAAAACGATCATCAGCCATTGTGTGACTCTTTACGATGTCAGCTTTTAATTCATTTTACTTTCTAAACAAATAATCGTTGCTAAATAATGCTGAAAATGAGTTTAAAGTAGGCATTTATTTCAATGTTGCTTGACCATGCCCAACAAAGTTGGCCGCTGTGTTACAGCAGGGGTTTTTTAAACGTATTATTTGGTGACAATTACCAAGATTTTTATAAATATATAAGTTTTATATCGCACGAAAGATATACATGTCAAGGTTCTACATTTGAAATTTTATATGTCTACCACGAGCCGCGATTAAGTACATGCAGGTTGAAAATCTGACAGTTTCAGCAGTCTTAGCCATTATGTCGCCCCCCTGAACGCTACTGCGTGATGGTGGGTAATAGTGGATAGTATTCAGGCTTTTTGCCTCAATAAATGTACATATAAACCTCAATTCAGTGTTCATACTGTGGTCTTTGACAATTGCACGTACATGCAAAGAAGCGTTTTGATGCATACAAGAATCGTTTTGCATAACCACCATTCAAACGAAACGATCGTTCAGGGAATCTTTGTTTTCCATGTAAATGCCTGCCCATCCATGTGCAAAAGTCGTTAGTAACATACAGATATTTTGTCCCTATCTCAAGCGTTAAATATATTTAATATACGTAATCTGGCAACATAGTTAACCTCTGTAATGAATACTTTTTATTCTAGTCTTCACTAAAGCAGCTATGTTGTGATTTATTTGGCTACGTGCAGCTGTTTATCTTACCCTCAGGCCAGAGACGGAGTCGGGGTGTGGCCTTTAAGGGGGGTTTTGGGTATTTGGATGATTTTGGGAGCTCCTTTAAGAGACCTTGCAAACTCAGGGTGCGGCTATAAATACACATGCCGCCATAAAAACAAGATTTACGGTACTTGTATAATGGTAGGATGAGCAAATCTTGGTTTGGTTTATATTTTCACCACCAAGCACTGGCCTAGCTCCACACAGGTTAATGTAAGGGCTGACTCTATGATGATAAAACATGGGCATGTATAACTAATTGAAGATTATTATATATTAAGCCATCTAAAGATCATCACAGTTAGAAATACTAAGTTTTATAAATATTTGAAGCATAGCATTTTGAAAGATTGTTTTGTGACAGACCTTTCACCAAGTTTCAAAGATTACAGTGTTCAATTGCTATGGCTAATATCACTTTTTTCAGGCCAGTGAATCTGAGCTGTTAGTGCATACATACACAGGAAAGCTGAAGTTGTTCCATTTTACTGTTTTCAGGCCAGTGAATCTGAATTGTTGGTGGGTACATACACAGGAGAGCTGAAGTTGTTCCAAGTCTCCACAGGGGAGGAGTCCGCTACATACAGCTGCCATGGTTCTCCAATCACACACTGCCAGCCATCCAAGGTCAGTTCTGTCCCGGATGCTTAATGCTCATCCAGTAAGGTTAAACTAATTTACAAATATTTTTTATCAAGAAGATCCTTTTAAAATTGGATATACAATTGTATTCATAGACAATGAGATACATCAACTATATCTTTAATTTATTAACTAAGACATAAATACAGAAATCTGAGTTTTATGACACACACAAACAGATTTAAACCAAAAATACACGAAAAGAAACAAAATCATATGAGAAACATAATTATTGATATCTATTACAATAAAATATAATGAAACGCCCAGTACATGAGATTCAGCAATATTACTTTGCATATTAACTAATTTTAAGTGTCTCTCTTAGAGAGGGCATGCTGTATCATTCTCTTAAATTTGACACTGAGTTTAAGATATCTTCCGGTAATTTGTTCCACCAGGTAGAGCTGTAGTCATAGGTACTCTTGTAATACACATAAAAGTGGAGTCAGGGTTTGAGTTGATCACATTGACTTCAGTAGGCCAATTGACTTTATATACTTGTGATTTCCCTTTGTACAGTTACTCATTGTAATTTTGAGCATGTTGTTACCATAAGTGTTGGATTGGCAAGTTAGAACTCAGGTAGTATGATTTTCAGGCCATGAGATAACAATTGCTGCACTTTACCATATATATTTTTTTGTTGATTTTAAGCTAAGGAGTGATGTGTTGTGGCATTGTTGCAGCAAGACATACAAATTATATCTGTGGAATACTTATAGATGTTTCAGAGGGCAAATCCCTTTGAAAATATGCCATGGCCTTGACTTTCATTTTGGTTCATTTTGCATGGAATGAATAAAAAACAATCAAGAATGACAGAATAACATAAGACTCCTATGAAATATTGTGCGCCCTATAGTCTTGCAGTGCTTAAACCATTGCTCAGGATTTTGGCTAATTACAATTCTTTCTCATTTATTGTTTAGTTTATATTCCTACTGAGGCCACAGGTAAAGATTGTGGGGTAACTGAACATCTTTGAAATTTGCATGTACATTAATACTGGTCAGAGAATGGGGGATATCAAAAATGGGGTCATGACTTTGATAAAGCGATGTTCACCTTGCTTTTCTAATTCATGCAAAAATCAGTAATAGCTGCACGTGCCTTTAAAATTTGGTCTTTCAATTGATCCTTGATATGTTTGCCAAAGATCTGTCTATCTACCTACAAATATTTCTTTATGTACGTCTGAGATGGTGTGATTTGATGTAGGAACCGAGCCTCTTCCCATTGGTTGCCTTTGAATGAGTTTGTTAAAGATGCTTATGCCCAAGTGCTTGTGCCAAGTTTAGGTTTGGTGATACGATAACATCAGTGATGCCAGCTTTTTTCCAGTTTGACATTTGGTTTAAATAATAATGGTGTTCCAAAGAACTATTCTTTTTCATATATGAAAATTTAAATATTGCTCAAGAAATGTCTCCAGGGTGTGTATTTTCAGAGCCCCACTGTTTGATAAAAATCCATATTTTTCATGGGCACTGTTGTCTGTTTCAGGATGGTAAACTAGTACTTACATCTTCCACTTGGGGCGTTCCGTTGTCAGCCGCCTGGAGCATGGGAGACTTCTTTGAACTCAAGTAAGTTTGAATGTAAACATTGAATGCTATTTGTGTAACAGAAGAGTGGGATGTGCATTAATAGGCTCTGGCTCTGGTGAGAGTGAACCCTTACCACCCACTGGGGATTTTACTGCTGCCAGACTGAAATTGCAGAGGATCTGTGACTGGTCGCCAAATCACATGTGAGTGAGCATTGTGAGGCTACCTGCAACTCCACATTCACAGTGTCTTGCATTTCAAAAAATGTGCAATTTCCATGTGATCCTTTGCAACAGTTGCAGTGTGTGCAGTTATACAAGCAATGCATGTGTTGGGAATTGAGACTGAACACCATTCAGTTTGTTGTGGGAGTTGTGGTGATGCTGTGTGTCTGAGTTTGTGACCAGTTAGTTACTGGTCACAGCCTCTGTTTGTAGCTGGAAAGATATAGTCAGTAAGAGAGATCTTCATTCAGAAAATTTTTGGAGCACTTATCATAGTGGTTGAGGTTCTGGATGATACGATTGGTATGAGATTATATACATATGCACTATGATCATAGCTAAACTATATGCAAGACAAAGCATCAGTCAGTCCCTCAGCAAGGACAACTATCATAAGGTTACTTAACTATTTTCAAAACAAGGTATCACTGTCAGTCTCTTGGCATGGACAACTGTCATAAGGTTATTTTCAACTATATATTCAAATCAGTTAGTATCAGTTTCTCAGTTTCTTGGCATCCATCTCCACAGCACTGAAAACTGAGCCAACAGACCTCCTCTTCCTCCCTTTACCATTGGATCTACATACATCCACCTGGGCCTCTGTGAGCTGCACACATCTCCCCCAGTGGAAGGCACTCCTCCTCACCTGCCCTCTGTAGGCCAAAACACAAACTACATCTGGGAGGAGCAACTTCTCAAACAGTTTGTTGATGTCACTGTTGAACATGCCTTTTGTGATGTAAGAGTTGAGACCTTTCACCAGAAATAAGGTCTTGTCTTGATTCTCTTCCAGGAATTCTTCAAGGTCCTCCAGTTCTTCAAGTTTTTGATGTTGGGCTTTAATGATCTCAACCAGAGTCTGGTCAGAGGTCACATCATGTAGGTCAAGGGTCACACAGATGTCATAGTTCAGCAGGTGCTCAACAGCTTTGTCAAGTATGTTTTGTACCGACTTTCCCTGTTTCATAAACTGCCAGTACAGAGCCCAGTCCACAGCGATGGTGTCAATGAACAAACCCTGTGCTGGTGCTCGAACTGGATCAACTGTCAGGACTCGGCTGGGGGTACCACTGAAGCAGACATCATAGAGTTTCATTGTTTGTTGACCTTGTTTGAAGCTGGACACTCTGTTCTTGTGACTCTCCTGTATATCTTCAATGCAGCAGTTTTGTATGTATTCCGTTGAGCTCTTCTTGGGCTTCATCCACCCTTGGAGGATTTCTTCATCTGGGATTGTGTGTTTATGTAGGTACTCCTCTACTAGAACCTCCTTGTCACTCCACGAGGTTTTATAACCAGGAAACTGATCTGTTGTAGATACAATACATGTGGCCTCAGGCAGGATCTCTCGGTTCAGTAGCTTCTGCATGTCAGAATTACGGTCCAGTCTACTCTTATCATACCCTTTAATTAGAAACAGAACCTTACTTTGGTTCTTTTCAATCAGTGACATGATGTTCTCAACATTTCTCATACGTGGATGTTCCTCAAGGATGACATCACTCAGACCTTTGTTGTGATTGTTTGCTATGTCCAGAGTAACTGTCAGGTCAAATTTCTTCAGATATTCACCTGCTTCAGTTTCCTGCTGTAGCGGGTTGTCAAGGACAATGATATCTTCAGTGATGCTGGCCCACTCTGCAGCAAGTGCTGATAGAACACTTTCACCGTCTCTTGGTCCATGCATCACCACTCTCTTGGCTCGACAGAGAACTGTAGAACACAGAGTGTTCAGGTCAATATCCTTCATCAGTGGAGATAGGGAATTCTCAGAAGGATCTGCGTTGGTGACATCTTTTTGAATGATGTCGTCTTTAACGATTTCTCGTGCCAACTTCATACTGTTGTGATTCTTGATGTCATCAAGGGTATCAGCAGACCTTCTGCTGTCCTGTTGTTCGACCATATCAGATTCTGGTGATTTTTTGGGGTATACTTCCTGTTTTTCAGTGTCATGGAGCTGTAAAGTTTTTTGCAGCTTTTGCAGGAAGCTATTAATTTCTTTTTCTGAGAGATGTGCAAAAGAACATTGAAGAAGATCTAATTTCTTGTTTTCAGCTATCTTTGCTGCTTGCTCTTCAGTGATGACTTCTGCAGCAACTAGCCCAGCCAGAATTATAAGGTCCAGATTACTCATGCTGTATGCATGTGATTCTGAGAAATATGCATCAAAATCTACATCTTTGCTGTTTGCCCTTGAGGTTCCAGCTACATTCCTAAAAAATGTTTGTTCCTTGTTTTTTACAACTGTTATAATTCTTCCCCATTTATCTCTATTATCTAGCATTTGCTGCACCAGGTTATTGAACTGTTCCCAGACATTTGTATTCACACAAGGTTTAGTGACCTCGTTCAAAGTTTTATCATTTCTTGATGGACATTTTGTTGCAACAGAGTCTGTGATCAGCTGGCTGACATGTTCCTGTCCATGGTTCTGTAAAATTTCACAGAATCCTTTGATTTGACTGGGACTTTTTCTCTCTAGGTATCTTATAAAGCGGGAATTTCTTCTGTGAGGAACAGTCTCATCTAGCAGTATTTCAGCCTGTTCCTGACTGATTATACCCTTTGATCTGAGCTCTTCTGTAATTATGATTCCAAGATCCAGATTCTTAAGAATTTCAACACGGCTTATGTTGATGTTCCAGTGTAGGTCGTCTGCCATTGTTTGAATTCATTACACTGGAAATACAGAGAAAATTAAGTAAATACAGTGCAAATAATATTTTGATTGTTTTAATAGGACCAGTGCCAGTGATTTTCTATTGCATTTAAAGGCACTTTGGGGGGCCTTCAAAAGTTCAAATCATAAATCAATCTGGCATTTGGCATGAATGTATATAGTATCACTTGTGGAAAAAGTATTTAAATGAAGTTTTACAGGGAACAGGAACCAGATCTACAGATTAGTCCACCAGTTATTCCTGCTTTGTTCATTAATGATAATTGTTGAAGCTAGAGACATTTTTTTCAGGGATATAATTATATTTAATCAACATTTAATTGTTTACCCAAAATTAGATCTGAATTTTGTAAATTTTATAAGTTATTAGGATAAAAATAAAATCAGTACCTTAAATTTTGCCCAACTTAGACCATGGCACTTTTTTTCCTGTAAGTACATTTGATTCAATTTTCACAGCAGGTACACATAAGGATTTTATCTGTTAAATTCTGAAATTTGAAAATAAAAGCTCAAAAATTAAGCTAGTTATTGAAGTTTTTTTCAGAGGCTCTATTGTATTCATATGATTGTCAAGCTCCAGGTTCCCCACTTCTGCATGGTGACTACAGTCCTGCCTTGGTAATCTAATCAGTGATGCAACACTGTTTGAGCACCCCTGCTTTCACAGGTTTACAGTTATTCTCATGTCTCCCCCCCCCCCCCCCTTCCCCCACCAAGTGTTTGCAATCATTGTTATTGTTTGAACTTGTATTTCTGTAATTGTAAAGCTGTTTCCACTCCAATTTACAAAACCTTTCTTGAAATAGTAATTCAAGGAGTAATCCATATTACTTAAGCAAATTAAAATATAATTAAACCCATCAGTAGACATAATTTGATAATATATGAGCAAAATCATTAATAAATAAAGGTGCAGTTTAGAATTGTGAATTCTTAATCAAGTGTTATTTTCATATATTTATTGTTTTGCCAATTAAAAAAATATATTTTATAATAAATAATATATACATCTGTGTGCATAATGTGATATTACCTGACCAGATTAGCTATAAATGTTGGTGCAATTTAGAATTTTAATTCACCTACCTTTTGAAAAAAATTGTTATTTCTGGCTTCCTCTGTGTATAAATTAATGATCTTAGGGTAACTTTGGTTGTGAAATGTTCTTATAATGCCTTTGTGAAAGATGTATGAATTTGTTGATCAAAAACATGTTTGTAAACACAGCAATGTTGACAACAGGGAATAACATGTAACCTGAGGTGGTAGGTTGCATATGTGCAGAGGTGGAAAGATTACTTGTTGCAAAACGCCATTTGCGAAGTTCTGGCTTATCTGACATGCTGCCACAAGCCCTTATTGAATTTGTTTTATTTTAGCAGGCCTACACATGTTGTAAACACGTTGATATAAACAAAGCAAGCAATCTGTGTGTGATGATATCCACATTTTCTGGCCTATTTTTATAAAAGCTCCAAGGGATTACCTTTGGTTTATAATGGTCAGGTACGTGATTGGGCCCCTTTCAGTATTCAGATAAATATTTTATTCTGTAAATTTATACTAAAATGTATAAACTTATATCATGTTACATATGCTAAATAGATCCAGCAAAATAAGAAAATGTAATTTATACTTTGTCATATCTGTATTATATGAGATTAATAAATGTAAAAATCTTAATGGACTGTATTAAAGAAATTACCTCTTATCTTTGTGGTCTTATCATGAACTTGCTTATCTACATGATTTGTTGATATAATAAATATTAGAACTCCTAATTTGACAATGAAAGTATGTTTTTGCCTTTGCTGGACTACTCTGTCTGTTGTCACAACACAAAGGATGGACAGTAGTGATAAAATCTAAGAGTATTTCTGGGTTTTTTGCACAAAATTGGTGGCTCTGTTCACTAAATGTGACATTTTTAGCACATTACAAGTAATACATGAAGTAATTATAAAAAGCAGGTGCAACACAATATTTGCAATGATCACTTCAACCAGAGTGGTCTCACAATAACTAAGCTAGAGTATGCATATCGCACAATACCCAAGTTGTGAAGTGAACTAAATAAAATAGTAACTTCTGCCTACCTGTTGTCTACTTATACCCCATGATTAGTTCAGGTGTTTATATTGTTGCATCTTCATATCTGAAGTCTTTCACTGACCATATGTCTGTGGTGACATGTTAGTTGTTAGAATGCCTTGTCAGATTCTGCTGACTCATGAACTATAACCACAGGTAAAACCATGGGGATTTCCCATTGTCATGTGGGCAGCCTGGGATTCCCCCTTGTCATACATTCAACCTTGTAGATAGGTGTCAGGTGTTGATAGCATATTTATTGATCCTTGCTCTGCCCAGGCATGATATAGTACACACAGCCAGGGAAAATGATAAATCACTTTTATTTATAGACAACATCTTGTCTGTGTGGCATGTATGATGATGTAAAAACCCACATGGAAATACCGGTCATGTGAGGTATTCTGATGAAACACTGTAAAGCAGGGATTGATATTGTCTGTACTTGGTGGCCTGGGCACCTGTAATAAAGGGTGTAATATGCATTATTGCCACACTTGGGCGCTGCTTTTACACATACATACACACATACACATGCACAATCCTTAATTGAAGTGTTTCATTGTATGATTTAGTCATATCCCCAGACTGATTATCAGTAATGGTTGACAGGCAGTGCATATGAGAGGACAGGGAATTTAGTGGAATCAAATTTTATGTACTCATTGATATTGATCATTGGAAGAACATTAAAAAAAATATTTTCCATGATTTTGTCTTTATTTTGGTAAAAAACGTAGAAAACCCTGGATTTCTTACAAATATTTTGAATTTTGTCTGAACACAGATCTTGGACAGCTCTGTCTTATACACAAGAGCAGTTGCTCCATCTACATACATATATAACTGAAAATTAAATCAACATATCACTTTGAAATATTCAGTGTACTTTGTTATGTGTCAGAGGTCAATGCATGTTCAAATTGGAATTTTTATCTTTAAAAGGAGACCATCCTTGACTTTATATTTCTGACATTTTGAGTACATTTTAAACTAATTATCACATTTCTCTTGAGTTGATCCTTTGGTGCTTTTAATTTTGGTATTCTTATCGATAGATGTTGGCTTGCGTTTCTCATTTCACATGATTTTTGAGTCGCCTAAAACTCATTCATCTGAGTTTAAGTACGGTCATATTAAGCTAAGGTGATGGATCTTCATCAGTCAACCTTCCGTATGTTATTCATCAGACTGAGAAGAAAGGTCCAACATAACATCCACCAGCTCCTGTTAAAGTCTCTTTGAATTTAAGTTGAAAATAGGTCACTGTGACCAAAATCCTGCAATCTGCATTGTGAACACAATTTTTTTCTGCTGCTTGAAAGTATCTTTGTGGTATTCAAGGCTGTGTAAAAAATATCTTGCATTTGAACATAAAATAACAGTGAAGTGCCGCCTATACATATATATCCCTTTAAGCATGCAAAGGTAACATCCACCAGCTCCTGACTTTCACAACAAATTCTTAATTAATATCACTTGCCATTGTGACATCACCACAGGTGGTCTATGATGAGCAAACAAAACATTAACTGAAAATTAAATCAACATATCACTTTGAAATATTCAGTGTACTTTGTTATGTGTCAGAGGTCAATGCATGTTCAAATTGGAATTTTTATCTTTAAAAGGAGACCATCCTTGACTTTATATTTCTGACATTTTGAGTACATTTTAAACTAATTATCACATTTCTCTTGAGTTGATCCTTTGGTGCTTTTAATTTTGGTATTCTTATCGATAGATGTTGGCTTGCGTTTCTCATTTCACATGATTTTTGAGTCGCCTAAAACTCATTCATCTGAGTTTAAGTACGGTCATATTAAGCTAAGGTGATGGATCTTCATCAGTCAACCTTCCGTATGTTATTCATCAGACTGAGAAGAAAGGTCCAACATAACATCCACCAGCTCCTGTTAAAGTCTCTTTGAATTTAAGTTGAAAATAGGTCACTGTGACCAAAATCCTGCAATCTGCATTGTGAACACAATTTTTTTCTGCTGCTTGAAAGTATCTTTGTGGTTTTCAAGGCTGTGTAAAAAATATCTTGCATTTGAACATAAAATAACAGTGAAGTGCCGCCTATACATATATATCCCTTTAAGCATGCAAAGGTAACATCCACCAGCTCCTGACTTTCACAACAAATTCTTAATTAATATCACTTGCCATTGTGACATCACCACAGGTGGTCTATGATGAGCAAACAAAACAAAAAAATCACATGTTCTTTTTTATTAAAGTTGATTGGAATTGCTATACATATTGAAGTTAGATGGATTATGTTATGT
Organism: Sipunculus nudus; assembly: GCA_026874595.1. NCBI lineage: Eukaryota > Metazoa > Annelida > Sipuncula > Golfingiida > Sipunculidae > Sipunculus > Sipunculus nudus. The sequence continues at coordinate 106,591,508 of CM049306.1, read as the reverse complement.
ATTTGTGGCAACACATGCAAAATGATGTAATCTTTTAGTTAGTTTTGTGGAAGTTTATAAGTAATTTTTGAGACAGAGAGGTAGCAATTATGTCACAGAAATTTTCATCTTGTTATCTTGTCATATTCTAAAAAAAAAATGAAGATTGCAGCTAAACCAGTTATTTACAAGTGCTGCTTACAGGAAAATTTACTGTAATGGTACATTTTAAATGTAAAATTTTAACTGTCTCAGGATTATTTTTCAAGATTATTTTTCAGTGAATAATGCTGCTGATATTGAGATGGACCGGATATTTTAACACCAAGTGTCTTTTTATGAGAATCAGTTGTCAAATTAGGTGTTGTTTATCTTCATAACTAGTCTTTGAATAATAAGGCATTATGATACCAGCCTTTTCTAATTTGAATTATTTTTTTCAGACATAACTTTGATGAAGACAACTATGTAGAGTTTAGTAAGCTTACACAGGACCAGATCATAGGAACAAAGGAAGAAAAAGCACATGTAAGTTATATTTCCTTTTTCATATTCCATAGAATGGCTGTGTGTATTATTCATGTAACATGTCATGTCATCATCTCTGACTTTGCCTTGCTGAGGTATATGGAGGTGTCTCTGTCAGGATCTAGTTAGACAAATAACTGTAAAGACCAGGAAATCAAGGAAAAAGGCAGCAGCAACTTTAAAAAATCAGTTTAAATTTTGAGAAATTTGACAAAATGTGAGCTGTTTTGAGAACAAATTCATACAAAAGTTCTTATTGTTCAGTGATTGTTGCATTTGTAACCATGAATTTTCCATGGAGCATGATTATCTTGGGCAATATATAATGCCAAATTTGTCAGTAACAGTACTCTCTCAACATATTGTATTCATATGTTAATAGCATGTAATGTGTCTGTAATAACTCACTTTGTAAGAATATGTTTAATAACCTTGAATCATTGCAGATTTATGATACAAACACTGGACAAAAACTTATGACATTATTTGATCAAGACAAAGCAAACAACTACACGGGTAACAGAGCAACTTTCAGCCCTACAGATGATCTTGTGTTGAATGATGGAGTATTGTGGGATGTTAACAGCGGGAAATCTATACACAAGTTTGACAAGTTTAACCCCAACGTCAGCGGAGTCTTCCATCCAGCAGGTCTTGAGATTATCATCAACTCTGAAGTTGTATCCTTGTGGGAAGCAGCCCTTTATTCCTTGTTGCATGCATGCCCTTTAGTCCTTGTTATAAGCAGCCCTTAAATCCTTGTTGCAAGCAGCCGTTTAGTATATGGGGAAATAGCAAATATGTATCAAATTAGATATAAGCATGATGGTCAAAGCACAAAAAAAAGAAAGGTCAGGGGTTCTGCCTGGCTTAAAGTATGCTGTAACATTGAAGTAGAATAAAGATTTGGTCTGTCTTCCGAACACCTGAAACTTGCAGATTTGTTCAACTTCTGTATATGAAATTGGATATTTAAGATATTTGGATATATTTAAATCTATTTATCACATCCCCAAAAAATATGAATGACCTGGTTCTTTTATATGGTAGACCAAACCGGCTGAAACTCAAACATACACTTCAAAAGAAGAATAAGATTGAACAGTTAAGAGTTAACAAAACAAATCAATATATTAAAAAATACATATTTCTCTGGAGAGGTGCTCCACACAAACACTGATGATTACAACCATCCACTTTAGAAACACAATGAACTAAGTCAGTTATGTTCACTGCACAGGGACGTCCTCTTTGTTTACACAGTTCCTGATCACATGACCATCAAACAACGTGACATCAGAATGTCCAGCCACTAGCTCAGTTTGTTCGTTCTTGTGTATTTACACAGGGCTCCAACAATCAACAGTTCCTTGCTGGAGTACACATTTGCCCCTAGAGGCACAGTTCACGCAGCACTGACTGATAGGCACACAGTCTAGCGCACAAAGGTTCCACCTTTGAAGTCTACAATAAACAACCTTACTATAGAGACCATCTAGACAGACAGCCGCCACAGAATTAAAATGTACTGAAATTAACATTAAATGAGGATTCTGTGCTCTCTAACCTATTTTCTCACACTCATATCTAAACATGTTACTCTGTATCAGTGTACAATAAATTATAAAAACAATCATCTGGTCATACTCCCTACTTCAACATGCAATTATATTACACAGTCACAGTCCTCTGGTGACACCATTGTCATCTGATGGTGATCTATACTCATATATTGGTGTATTTTACCAGAAATGTCCAATCACAAATGAAAGATATGAAGAAAATTCTGCTGACTTAGGGAATCATTTTCAGGTTGTGGGTCTTATTTGTAATGTTGATGAATCAAGGTACTGTTATTGTTCACTTGTTACTGCCTGATCTATACCTTGATGATAATTGTAAGGATATCATAGGAATGGCACATCGCTCACGTACTGTAGAGTTAATAGAGGTGTTTTGCAGTGGAATGTTCTGTTATTCATATTACTAAAACCAACCAAGCTATATATTTTTTTTTCAGTTTCTGCAATGTATCTTGTGATAGGGTAAAAATCAGTCAAATGCTTTAAATATAATAATATATAAACTGCATAGTTTTTAGCCTACAATATATTCTGAAACCACAGTCATATCAATTCCTGCATGATTTCAACAAGGAATAATAACCCATCTAATCCTTGGTTTTAATTGTATTCCAAGACAAAGTTTGGGGGGAGTATGGTTTAGGCACTGTCACGCCGCTGCTGCCGCAGAGATTTCTTTTAAGCAAGATAACTCAAAAAATATTTCATGGATCTTTACCAAACTTGACATCTGAATAGATGTGGATGAGAGGAGGAAGCCTATTTAAAATGGGGTCATTTTAAACATGACCCAGGGGGGGATTACTATGTCTTGGGATACTGTGGCACCTGCGGTGCCAAGAAATGTCTAGTTTATATTTTGCTTTGGTACATCTAACACTTTAGGTGTTGAATATATAAGATATATCTTCAAGCAACAAGGTACAGGATAGTGTGACTATTCATGGTAGTATTAGCCTAATGTATGCTACATTTTTATTTTCTCGTGTATCATACATCACACATTTTTATTATGGCACTTCAGATCTTTAGGTTATGTAAATGTATGTATTTAGAGATTGTTTTTTTACTCAAGCTGAACCTGTCTCAGTTGAGGGATATCAGATGAGAAAATTCATATATTCTTGATGTTACCTTTTACCTTTGAATATGACCTTGACCTCAGTACAGTGGGACCTGCGGACATTCCATCTGTTACACACTGTGCCTGCCCTGGACCAGTGTCGGATCAGATTCAACCATTCTGGGAATGTGATATATGGAGGTAACGTTTCAGCATTGTTATCCATGCAGCTTTGCAGACCATTTAGTTAAACATCATCTGAATGTTGTATTACATGCTGAATATAAGCTTATGTGTAATTTTTTTTTAATATGTAATGTAATGAATGTATATTCTCCAGTTCAGGCAACCTGTATATAAAGCTGTACCTAGAGTCTGAGTTAGATTGAAAATACTAGATATCACAGGGTTTGCTTAATGGATTGTCCTAAAATTTGGCATGCCTTTAATTTTGTTACAGCTATACACCAGTATGATGAGGAGGATTCAGACACCAGAATATCCAGTCCTTTTGGATCTTCATTCAGGACATTTGATGCCACTGACTACAGCAGTATAGGTAAGAATCATAGGAAATGGGTAGTTGGTAGCAGTTGATAAAAAATATTAAATTTAAATAACTCCATCTGACAGCACCATGGCTGTCCAGGAGTGAAATACCCTTTGAAGCCAAGTAACCTTTTAATTTTAAAAATGCATTTATATTGTTTGTAAATACTTTGACAAATTATGTATATCTTTATATCCTGTGGAAAACAGGTAAAAATATATAATTTTCATGTTCTATCTGCTGTATTAAATGATATGTCTGTATATCATGCCAGCTCTGAATTAACATATATACTATTTATAGACTTGTGTTCTGGTTTCAGCTACAATAGATGTAAAGAAGAACATCTTTGACCTGTGTACTGACAGCACAGACAGCTACCTTGCTGTAGTAGAGGTCTGTGAGGTTTTGTTTCTGATGATCTCTCTCAGTAATTGTGGATTCAGATTCACTTATGATGTGTTTAATTCATGGATCTCACAGGATTATCAATATTCATAAATTAAATATCCCATTATTGTAAGAAAAATGTAGATGTGAAGGACAGCCAACTGGCTCAAGTGCTGTTAATTTGAATTATTTTTGGATGATGCTTCAAAAATATTTTATGGTTGGTGATGCACTACATATCCCAAATTTACAGGTGTTGACTATATTCTATATACAGTTATGCTTATTGGAGCATCAAACCTCCTTAATGGCTAAGATCCAGCATATGGAAAAGAGCTAATATGAGGAAATATTCTGTTGTTATGTTTGTCTAACTCATTAAATAATTAATTATTACCCACACTTGTGTTTTCCAAGGCAGAGTTGCAAGTCTTAGCTTGTAAATAATTCTTATTCCATTATATATGCTCATATTCGTAGTAGTTATGCAAGTAAACTTAATGAGCAGGACAGTAAAATTGTTATCTAATCAGCAAAAATAAGTTAAGCAAGACCAGTTTTCATACCACTCAAGACTTGAGAGTTGGAAATTAAATTTGAATTTGATTGCGATCTTTTTAATGTTTTTTTCAGAATTTCCGTTCTGAAGAATCTTTAAATGAAGAGAGTATATGTCGATTATATGAAGTTGGCAAGTTAAGAGACAAAGAGAGTCCGGTAAGTTGACTTTTTACTTGTATGAAAAGTCTCAGAGTCCAGTCAGTTGATTTTATGCCTAGATGATAAGTGGTCAGATGCCTAGTAAGTTGATACACATTAAAAAAAAAATCTATAACTTTCTGTTCATTCTAAAAGTTTGTGAATGTTTGCCTTTTTAGCCCTTAGGCTGATGGGCTATTGTCGTCACCCAAGCTGTCTGTCCGTCGGTCCGTCCGTCGGTCCGTCCGGCATCCGTTAACTTTTACCTTGTGAGCGGGATATCTTGAAAAGGATTCACCGTCAGAATTTTATTTCCTCGGTAAAGATGTATATCGACAAAATCTTGGTCAAGTTCGAATATGGGTGACCTTGACCTATTTTTCTACATTTTAGAGCTGATTATAGAAAAACACTTAGATGCTTATTACTCAGGAACCATTTGGTGGATTTTCACAAAACTTACTATGATTATTGGGACTGATAGTCCTGCTATACAAGTTTGGTGGCGCCACCTACAATTTCTGATTTTAAATGAATTATTATTGGATTTTTCAACTTTGGGCTAGTGAGCGGGATATCTCGAAAAGGATTCACCGTAAGAATTTTATTTATTCGGTGAAGATGTCTATTGACAAAATCTCGGTCAAGTTCGAAGATGGGTGACCTTGACCTATTTTTCTACGTTTTAGAGCTGATTATAGAAAAAACATTTAGGAGCTTATTTCTCAGGAACCATTGGATGGATTTTCACAATACTTACTATGATTATAGGGACTGATGGTCTGTAACTGCTGCACAAGTTTGGGGGCGCCACCTGCAATTTCTGATTTTTTATTGAATTTTTCTTGGATTTTTCAACTTTGGCCTTTTGAGCGGGATATCTCTAAAAGGATTCACAATAGGAATTTTATTTCTTTGGTGAAGATGTATATCGACAAAAATCTTGTTCATGTTCGAAGATGGGTGACCTTGACCTACTTTTCAAGGTCACAGAGCTTATAATAGAATAAAACTTAGAAGCTTATTTTTCAGGAAGCATTTTAGTGGGTGGGATAAGTGCACAAAATAGGCTGTTGACTTCAAGTCATGATGCAAAGGTCCCCTTTGGCATAGAAGTACCTTAGGACCATAGGAATAAATTTATCCAAAGACACAAGTTAGATCTCCCTTAGTATGTGAAATATATGCAAATTATTCAAAATGGCCGCCGAAAATGCTCCAAACCTCATATGCTTGTTTCTGTTACAGCTATAATGACAATTTTTGTGTCAAAATATACATTTTTGTGGTCAAGGAATCCAATGGAATAGGTTTCAAGATTGAGAAAACAATAGATTTCTCCTTACCATGAAAATCTGGGTTAATCAGGAACACTTCATTAAATATCATTGTTTTTCTTCCATCATGGTAACCTGAGACACATCTTATCTATATAGGGAGGTATTAAACAGCCGTGAATAGACCCTGTAGACGAACACAATCCGCAATCGACAAATATAGAGCATAAAACCACAGCAAATTTAATGCGTTAACTAGAGAATTACTGGTACGTGGCACTTACTTAATCTTAGTTTAGGCAGTGCAATAAGGCTATGCGGTTAACTTAGATATACGGTTTGTCCTTTATTAAATACCCAAGTGAAATACCAACATTCTTAGTCTTGCATCATTATTTCCTCACATGGTTTTATAAGTCGACACACATCGCTGTATATAAAACCAGCAAAATACATTAGGTCTTGGTTGCGGTTTTTCCGCATATACTGTCAGTCCATGTAATACATTATCTGGGTAATATGACATAAAATGACCTTTCTCGACAGTACAGCAAGCACGGGATATATACATAACCAGAGTACCTGTACACACAAGAATAGGCAGACATTCCTGTAGCAGAACATAATAAAGTTGCCCATTGTGGTTCCTTCCGAGAATCTAACATCTTGATTCGACAGAATATATTGCTTGAAACACATCTTATCTATCTCAAGATCCATCTCATGATGGCCAACCCATGATAGTACATGATCAATGCTGAAAGCACAAAGGCCATCAGTCATTGACACTCTTGGTGTTTATGCTTCGCCAATTAGTTTAGGGTTTCATAGGGAACCATCCTGAAAACTGTGTTCACATATTTTTACAAGTAATGTCAGGGAACTGAAGGAATTAGATGTATTATATTTTAGATGTGGATGAAATGATTGTTGATGTAAAGGTGGCAGTGCTGATTATTCCGGATGTGGTGCAGGTTATAACAATGAATCCAGTATTGTTCACAAATTTTGCAATAACGCCACTGATTATCAACATGTTTATGATGCAAAAATAAAAACTTTCAACCCAAGTATAAGGACAGCAAGAAGGCGAGATGCCAAGTCCGCCTAACAGGCTTTACATCTAACTTCCGTGCTATATAACCTTTTGCACCAGTCAAAACAGAAAAGCAGAAAGTGTTGAATGTGATGTCTAAATGTTATTAAAAAAAGTTAAGAATTTGACAAATTGTAACATTATTACTTTACATGGATTGTGCAAATTGTTATAATAACGTATGCTAGGCACTCCCCATGGTAGAGATTGCCCCTTTTATTAATCTATAGAGCCAGAGGACCCCGGGAAACTACTGACCTGGAAAGGGTCACTATCACCTATTCTCATAGCTGTCCTGGGAATTGAACCCGGGTATAGCCAGCACAAAGATAAAAAATTACCACTCGACTCCTATGTTCCGTGTTCTCAGTGATTAGCTCTTTTTTTAAACATTGCGTCCAAAGACGTTTCTTTCCATTGCCTAAAATCAGCCATAATCCTCGGGCAGAAGGATCTCACATGTACTCCCTGAGGATCCAGTCACCTCCTGGTCCACATATGTTCCTGGTGTTCAATGTCCATGGGGAAGTAAATAATTTTCATCTCAGTAAGACCCAAACTGAAGAAGCATTGTAGTGTCTTTCCTCATATAAAAGAGATTAAGACACTAATTTACTTATATCATGCAATGAAAATACATCTGAAAACTGGAAATGCACAAGTCGTGGTAATGTGTAAGTGAGAATAATATGTCATTTAACCTTAACAATACTCCTAACAGACATATCAAATTAAGTTATCAGTACCTGGGAGTATAAAGGTGTTCAGAGCTAACACCAAGAAAATAACCCTTTTAGATCCATCAGTGGAAAAAAAATTTTATAGAGGGTTGTTAAGCTGTCCATTTGTCAATGATTCTCCAAAGTTAGGTAGTCTCTGATGAACTTATTTAGCAACTCCTATTCAGTCATGTCGCACTAGCAGCCCCCTGTTCCTCCGTATAACCCTTTCAGGCATGGGCCACGTTGATAAACAGCATCAGCGCATTCTCTCATATTTCCAATCAAACAAATAATCTGCCTTTTTCAGAAAAAAATTACCCTTGCTAATAAGTAAATTAAAATGTGCATGTTATATTTTAAAAGTTGGTCACAACTAACCTGAAAAAAAGGGCTAAAATTAATTTGACGTCAGCAAAACTTGCCAGATTTATCACGCAAAAGGCAAAGGGCCTATAACATTAACAGTTCTGAACATTTTATTTAACCTAATAGCAAGATATACATTTTCTTTAATTTTTGCTGTGGTACCACGATGTGATGATTCCTAGGCACACAATTCATTAGTTTTCATTGAAGTACAATGCTCCAAAGTTTTTTCAGGGTCACCCGCCGATATTCTGCAGATAAATTTGGCAAGTAGGGCAATTCCAGGTCACCTTTGGGTTTTTAGGGAGATTTCTAAGATTGTAATACACGTTGTGCTTGCTCGTTTGAATTTCAACGGATATCAGGCGGTTATTTAGGTTCATTATAAATATTAATAAACACCAAAGTCCAAGAATCACTCCAACCTAAAAGATCAGAGGTTTGAGGATTTGGCTTCAGAAGTATACAAACATTCTCAAATGCAGTTCGACTAAGTCTGTTAACACGCAATGTTTGGCCAAGTTTATCAACTTGTGACTTTCCAGTGACAACTCTGATAGTAGTACTGCCTTTCTGTGCATAAGGAACTTTTACTAATGTGATTCGTGCAATGGACTTCATTATCCAGAATGCTAGATTCTGTGAAATATGTGCTTCCAATTTTATCAAATGCACATCTTAAAAAGATTATGTGATGGTTATATCACACAAGACCTGAAAGTAGTACATTGAAGCTCAAGCAGACAATAATCTTTTGTTGGCAATAAAGAAATTCTAATGTCCACTTTGTACGGCTGCCAATACCTCTGTGTACTCTGTCTGTGACATAGTGAAACCTGTGTAAGCCGTGCAATACGTATGGTTTTATGGGGTATTAACCAGATATTGTATTCCAGAACATGGTAGTCGATTCGGAAACTTACTGAGGCAAGACCATGGAAGTGTGATCTTATGTTCAATTAAATTACATCTGATCATTATTATAAGCAAAATTATATATTATTTGAATAACATTCAGCTTAATTATTTCTCCATATAAAACAAAAATGTTAATCACTTAGTTGTGGTTTTATGCTCCGTATGCTGTGAATCGCACACATCGGGTACATATACACTGTTATTGAAATGCTCCCCTGTCTTTATCAAGATAATAACAAGAACAATAATATAATACAAACCAATTATAGATGTTAAAAGCTTTCACGATGATACTTAAATTTTTTTAAATTTGCATACTGTCCCCATAATTTCAAGGTAGGATGAATACTATTACTTCATTACTTCAACAATCATTTCATCGACAATAAAACAACCCATCTAATTCCTTCAGTTATCTGACGTTACTTAAGAAAAATAGAAATACGAATCCAGTTTTCAGGATACGTGTATTTCCTATAAAACCCTATAGCTAACTTGTGAAGCATAAAAATCAAGAGTGTCAATGACTGATGGCTTTTGTGCTTTTGGCATTAATCATGTTTATCAGCTTTTAAGGGTTGGCCATCGTGAGATAGATAAGATTTGTTTCAAACAAAATATTCTGTTGAAACAAAATGTCAGATACTGAGAAGAAACTACAACTGGCAGCTTCATTGAATTCTGTTTCAGGAATGTCTTCCCATTCCTGTGTATACTGGTGCTCTGGTTTTTGCAAAGTAAATCCCATGCATGTTGTGCGGTCAAGAAGGGTCAGTTTATGCCGTATTACCCAGATAATGTATTTAATGAACTGACAGTACATGCGGAAAAACCACAACCCAAGCCTTATGTATTTTTGCTGATAATAGAGCATCGTGTGTGGGTTTATTGAACCGTGTGTACTGCCTAAACTCAGATTAAATAAGTGCCACGTACCAGTCATTCTCTAGTTAATGCATTAAATTTGCTGTGGTTTTATGCTCTATGCATGTCGACTGAGGATTGTGTTCGTCTACAGGGTCTATTCACAGCTGTTTAATACCTCCCTATGCTAAGCACATAGATAAATGTGTCTCAGGTTACCATGATGGAAGAAAATCATTGATATTTTATGAAACGTACCCCCAATTTTAATGGTAAGGAGAAAACTATTATTTTCTCAATCATGAAACCTATTTCACTGGATTCCTTGACCACAAAAATGTATATTTTGACACAAAATGTGCTATTATAGCTGTAACAGAAGCAAGCATATGGGGTTTGGAGTATTTTCGGCGGCCATTTTGAATAATTTGCATATATTTCACATACTAAGGGAGACCTAATTTGTGTCTTTGGATAAATTTATTCCTATCACCCTAAGGTACTTTTATGCCAAAGGGGACCTTTGCATCATGACTTGAAGTCAAAGTCACTTAACCCACCCACTATTTGGTGGATTGTTATGAATCATGGTACATACCTCTCCATTTTAAATTTATAACTGAGACATGTACAGATATACATCCATGTGAGAACAGATATTTAGTAACTGTTACTGTTACCACCTCTTAACACTGTTCGTTTGGCTGAGGGCTTTTGTCAGCTTCTGCTGATATTCTAGTCTTTTAGAGTCATCAGTTGTAGTTTTGATTCTTGTCAGAACAATCAATAATCATATATTTTTGAGCCAGTGATAATCCAGTTGGTCCTCTTTTATTAATTGATATAATTCATACCAGCATTTATAAGTGTATACATGTGTATTTGCTATGATGCAGGAGGATGAGGAAGAAGAGGAGGAAGATGATGATGATGATGATGATGACGATGATGATGACGACGACGATGATGATGATGATGACCTGGATGTAGATGATGATGATGATGGTGAAGGGTCCAACATTGATGGGGCAGATGGTAAATATGTCATACCATTAATAAAGTAAAATCATGAGGGATCATACAGTATTTTTTTATGATCAGTCAGTTTCCCTGCCTCATGCAACTAATAAGCAGATTATACAAAACTGTGTACTTTGAATGGTTTTACAGACTTTAGAGACAAAAGGCTGCATTTCTCTTTATTGCAAAAGCTCAGTTTTGCCTGGGCCAGCAATGCGGAACACCAGCAATGTGCAGTTGTAACCAGTAATTGTTCTTACTGATGTTGGCCTAGTGGAACAAAATTGTTAGTCACATTAGGTTAAACCAGATCTGACATATAGAGATATCTAGATTTTAAAAAATATCAGTATTGTATGGAGATAGTTAAACACTCTTAACATGCACCTTCTACAGGTGTAGGAGACCCCTAAATTTTTTGGCCTGCATAAATATTGTCATCATCATCTCTTTGTAATTTAATCTTTTTCAGATGAAGGTGGAATTGGTGATGATCTCAGTGTTGATTTCCCAGATATCTCGGAAAGTGATGCAGAATATTTTATGACGGGTGATGATGATGACGATGATGATGACATGGAGGACATGTTTTTCGCACTCTCAAATTAATGTGATTTGTCTGAGACGATCTGGTTTTAGAAATCACTTCCATACTGCCTCTCAGTGTGCCAAATAACACAAGGCAGCAGACTGAAGGGAGAGCCCCAGCAAGCAGAAGACGATCTGAAATACAAGGCTTTTAATCCACAATATTACCATAGTCAAAGGCAAGACCAGGGTTGTTTTGTCATATAGTGAAATACCAAGTGTTTCTGTGCCATAGAGCCCCAGCAGGCAGCAGAAGACGATCTGGTGAAATACAAGGCTTTTTATCCAGATTATTACCATAGTTAAATGCAAGACCAGGGTTATTTTGTCATATAGTGAAATACCAACTGTTTCTGTGCCATAGAGCCCCAGCAAGCAGCAGAAGACAATCTGGTAAAATACAAGGCTTTTTATCCAATATACCCCTGTTTTGAAATGCAAGACAAGGGTTGTTTGAAGTCTGTTTTGTCATGTAATGAAATACTAAGTGTTTCTGTTCTACAGAGACCCAGCAGACAAGAGAATCTGATATAATTCAGGGTGTTTTAATCCTACTGTTACTGCTGTAAAACATACTACCTGACAGGCATATTCAAAGTATGGTTTGTTTAGTTGTGAAATACAAATTATGTGTTATACTAGTGGGCTTTTAATCTCTATTATATCAGTAAGTTCTTAAACCAAGACCCATATGTATTTGTATTCATTTCATGATGAAATAATACAAGGCTTTCTTTCCATCATTTTTAGCTCAGCTGACTATAAGTCATCTGAGCTATAGTCATGGTCCATTGTCCGTCGTCTGTCCATCTGTCCATCCGTCCATCTGTAGATGTGGCACGTTTTAAAACTGTAAGACCTAGGAATCCAAAATTCGCCATAATGTTAGATGTCCCCAAGATCTCCTACAAAGCCGAAAACTGGGTCATGCGACTTCGTTCCTTTGAGAAATTAAGGAAAAACCTCAATTTTTTATTAAAAACTTATTTTCACACTTCAGGACTGCCTAATATCAAAACCGCTCATCTGTTTTTCCTCATATTTACCATAAATATTCCTCTATATAGTTCCTATGTACATGCCAGAAATTATGTCTGTATTATATAATTTAAAAAAGTTATGGGCCCAAACATAATGCATTTTGTAAGAAATCAGGAAAGATATTTGATCACTTAACACAAAACCTGTTAAAGCTATGGCCTTTTTTTCCAGTAATATAACTTTAATTAATCAAAATTAAATTGTATATACCCAAAATTAGATCAAAATCTTTTAAATTTTTTTCAAATATTAAAAAAAATAAGAAATTGGTACCTTAAATTTTGCCCAACTTTGACCATGTGAGCACTGTTGATATAATTTTCAAATCATGCACACATAAGGATTTCAGCTTTTTAGTTTAGAAAGCTGAAAGAAATTGGCCAAAAATTGTAGCTTTTATTAATGTTTTTATGAGACCATGTCAGACCTTGGCTCTCTCCAGCCCCTCTTGAGTCACCTGTATGTTGACCTTGTTGAACTTTCAGGAAATTATGCATGCTTGAGGCGAGGCATTCACTGGGGCAGCCAGGCAGCTTATGGCCAGCCACAGTTGATCCAGGTGTCCAACCCAACTCATCTAGTAGTTTTAACCAACAACATAACAATAAACTATAAATTAATAATTTTTTATTGGTTTTTAATAACAAATTAAAGAAAAATAGAAAAGGAATTTGTTAGTTTATAATAACAGGAAATTAACTTGCAGTTACTGATGATATAAGAATGTTGTATCGATGGATAGAATGTCACATATTCCAAAAAACACTATGCAGTATTTTTCAGTTCAATTTAAATGATAAAAAAGTAAATCATATTATTCATTACTAATCATTAGGGATCAAATGAAGGAAATTAATGATAGACAAAGATGCAGTTGATAATATTAATCTAGATTCCTACTGTGTCTAGTGTGTACATTGATGGGAAATAAGTCCAAAATGAATAGATTACATTTATTATGCCCCCGCCACAAAGTGGCCGGGGCATATAGTTTTACCCATGTCCGTCATTCTGTCATTCCGTCATTCCGAAATCAAACAGTTGTACGGACTTTTTTTCGCAATGCCTGCAGATATTGGCCTGATTTTTGGTGTGTGGGCAGATAATGACCAGTTACAGATCGAGTTCACGTTTCGTCCGGGTTGACCTACTTTTGACCGTTTTACAGCCCCTAAACTTAGAAAATTTCATGAAAAATAGAAATTTTCATGACAAATACACATGTACGGACTTTTTTTTCGCAATGCCTGCAGATATTGGCCTGATTTTTGGTGTGTGGGCAGATAATGACCAGTTACAGATCAAGTTCGCGTTTCGTCCTGGTTGACCTACTTTTGACCGTTTTACGGCTCCTAAACTTAGAAAATTTCATGAAAAATAGAAATTTTCATGACAAATACACATGTACGGACTTTTTTTCGCAATGCCTGCAGATATTGGCCTGATTTTTGGTGTGTGGGCAGATAATGACTAGTTACAGATCGAGTTTGCGTTTCGTCCCGGTTGACCTACTTTTGACCGTTTTACGGCCCCTAAACTTAGAAAATTTCATGAAAAATAGAAATTTTCATGACAAATACACATGTACGGACTTTTTTTCGCAATGCCTGCAGATATTAGCCTGATTTTTGGTGTGTGGGCAGATAATGACCAGTTACAGATCAAGTTTGCGTTTCGTCCTGGTTGACCTACTTTTGACCGTTTCACGGCTCCTAAACTTAGAAAATTTTATGAAAAATAGAAATTTTCATGACATACACATGTACGGATTTTTTTTCGCAATGCCTGCAGATATTGGCCTGATTTTTGGTGTGTGGGCAGATAATGACCAATAACAGATCGAGTTCGCGTTTCGTCTCGGTTGACCTACTTTTGACCGTTTTACGGCCCCTAATCTTAGAAAATTTCATGAAAAATAGAAATTTTCATGACAAATACATGTACGGACTTTTTTTCGCAATGCCTGCAGATATTGGCCTGATTTTTGGTGTGTGGGCAGATATTGACCAGTTACAGATCGAGTTCGCGTTTCGTCCCGGTTGACCTACTTTTGACCGTTTTACGGCTCCTAAACTTAGAAAATTTCATGAAAAATAGAAATTTTCATTAAAAATACACATGTACAGACTTTATTTCGCAATGCCTGCAGATATTGGCCTGATTTTTGGTGTGTGGGCAGATAATGACCAGTTACAGATCAAGTTCGCGTTTCATGCCGGTTGACCTACTTTTGACCGTTTTACGGCTCCTAAACTTAGAAATATTCATAAAAAATAGAAATTTTCATGACAAATACACATGTACAGCCATTTTTAGCCCTCAGCTCATAGGCTGATGGGCTATTTTCGTCACCCAAGCTGTACGTCTGTCCATCTGTCTGTCCGGTGTCTGTCCGTCCGTTCCGCGTCTGTTAACTTTTACCTTGTGAGCGGGATATCTCTAAAAGGATACACTGTTGGAATTTTATTTCATCAGTGAAGATGTATATCAATAAAATCTTGGTCAAGTTCGAAGATGGGTGACCTTGACCCATTTTTCTACATTTTATAGCTGATTATAGAAAAACACTCAGAAGTTTATATCTCAGGAACCATTGTGTGGATTTTCACAAAACTTACTATGATCATTGGGACTGATGGTCTGTATGTGCTGCACAATTTTGGTGGCGCCACCTGCAATTTCTGATTTTTTAATGAAATTTTATTGGATTTTTAGCTCAGCTGACTATAAGTCATCTGAGCTATAGTCGTGGTCCATTGTCCGTCGTCCGTCCGTCTGTCCGTCCGTCCATCCGTCCGTCCGTCCGTAGATGTGGCACGTTTTGAAACCGTAAGACCTAGGAATCCAAAATTCAGCATAATGTTAGATGTCCCCAAGATCTCCTACCAAGCCGAAAACTGGGTCTTTGCGACTTCGTTCCTTTGAGAAATTAATGAAAAACCTCAATTTTTTATAAAAAACCTATTTTCACACTTCAGGACTGCCTAATATCAAAACCACTCATCTGTTTTCCCTCCTATTTACCATAAATATTCTTCTATATAGTTTCTATGTACCTGCCAGAAATTATGTCTGTATTATATAATTTAAAAAAGTTATGGGCCCAAACATAATGCATTTTGTAAAAAATCAGGAAAGATATTTGATCACTTAACACAAAACTTGTTAAAGCTATGGACTTTTTTTCCAGTAATATAACTTTAATTTATCAAAATTAAATTGTATGACCAAAATTAGATCAAAATCTTTTGAATTCTTTAAAATATTAACAAAAATAAAAAATTGGTACCTTAAATTTTGCCCAAATTTGACCATGGCACGTTTTTTTACTGTAAGTACTGTGGATTTAATTTTCTCAGCATGTTTTTGTTAGCATTTTGTCTGTTAACACCAAAAATTTGAAACCAGTTGATCAAAAACTGTAGATTTTATTCAAGTTTTCAAGCACCATGCAACAAATTGTTTACATCAAGCTAGTGTTTTGCAGTTTGCAAGAGCTCAGCTCCCCAGCTTCAGCTCTCAGTTCCTAAAATTTGGCATACAATTAGATGTCTCCAAAATTCCCTACCATGCCAAGAATTTGGTCACTAGGACTTAATACCTTCGAGATATTAATGAAAAACTTCATTTTTCCATTAAAAACTCATTGTTACACTTCAAGACTGCCTAATATCAAAACTACTGATGTGACTTTAATCATATATAATATACATATTTTTCTATACATTCTCTATGCATATGCCAGAAATGATGTCAGTATTGTGTAATTGTTTTAAGTTATGGGCCCAAACATAATGCACTATGTAAAAAATCAAGAAATATATTTACTCCCTTAACAAGGGGATTGCTGAAGCTAGAGTTTTTTTGCCAGGGATGTAACATTATTTAATCAAGATTCAATTGAATACCCCAAATTAGTCCTGAATTTTTCAAATTTTATATGTTATTAGTATAAATATAAAATTAGTACCTTAAATTTTGCCCAACTTTGACCATGGCACATTTGTTTCCTGTGAGCACTGTTGATATAATTTTCATATCATGCACACAAGGATTTCAGCTTTTTAGTTTAGAAAGCTGAAAGAAATTGGCCAAAAATTGTAGCTTTTATTAATGTTTTTATGAGACCATGTCAGACCTTAACTCTCTCCAGCCCCTCTTGAGTCACCTGTATGTTGACCTTGTTGAACTTTCAGCAAATTATGCATGCTTGAGGCGAGCCATACACTGTTGCAGGTAGGCAGCTTATGGCCAGCCACAGTTGATCCAGGTGTCCAACCCAACTCATCTAGTAGTTTTAACCAACAACATAACAATTAACAATAAATTAATAAATTTTTATTGTTTTTTAATAACAAATTAAAGAAAAATAAAAAAGAATTTGTTAGTTTATAATAACAGGAAATCAACTTGCAGTTACTGATGATATAAGAATCTTGTATCGATGGATAGAATGTCACAAACTCCAAATAACACCATGCAGTCACCTATGGTATTTTTCAGTTCAATTTTAATGATAAAAAAGTAAATCATATTATTCATTACTAATCATTAGGGATCATATGAAGGAAATTAATGATAGACAAAGATGCAGTTGATATTATTAATCTAGATTCCTACTGTGTTTAGTGTGTACATTGATGTGAAATTAGTCCAAAATGAATATATTACATTTTTTTTTTAATATAAATAAAAGCCATAAAACCAGGTACTTTTGATCATAATTTAAATGTGTGAATTTTGTATATTCTGGATTCTCAACAAAATTGTTTGGTGAAAACTGAATAAATGCCAGTAATGGTGGGAAAACTTTGCAATTGTATTTAAATACGAATATGAATATGTACTCCATTATAAAATGTCTTGCATAAAGAATTGGAATTCAGGTAAAAATGAAAGTATATGAATACCAGTGCAAATACTTTCAAAATGTATTCATTAATGCATTCATGAATATATTCTTTAATATTATTTTAATAATCATTTCAGTTATATTTCATTTTAAAAAATCATAAGATTCTCTTATTATTTTTAATAAAAATTATATTTGGGACAATATTTGTAATTTTTTTTAATAAATAGTTAAACTCTTATATCATATGTTCTGCTTATAAGTTATTTGGCTAAGTCAAAATCTGTGTAACAAAAGTACTCCATTTGTTAATAAAATAAATGAAATCAATCCTCTTCCCTGTCTCCAAAGATAATATCATAATCATACATAAGCTAAACACCAACAACTCATAATAAAGCTTATATTTATTACCACACCAAACCATCATATGCCTCATTCCTAAATCATATTTTTTAATCATATATAACAGCTGAGCGCCGTGACCCATAGGTCCCTTGTTTCAATTTTGGCCTTTTGTGCAGGATATCTCCAAAGGTATTCAACACAGGAACTTCATTTCTTCAGTGCTATTGCATTATATTTACAAAATCTTGGTTAAGTTCAAAGATGGGTGATCTTGACCTACTTTTCAAGGTCACAGAGCTTAGTATAGAAAAAAACTTAGGAGCTTATTTCTCAGGAAGCATTTGGTGGATTGTTATGAAACATGGTATATGCCTCTCCAATTTAAATTTATAAATGATTATCATCTTTTGCTAATATTCTAGTTTGCAATACAATGCTTACAAATACTGGCCTAATGTTAGGTCTGTGGGCGCATAATGACCACTTACAGATCGAGTTCGCGTTTCGTCCCAGTTAACCTATTTTTCACCATATGACAGATCCTGAACATAGAAAAATTTCATGAAAGACAGAAATTTTCATGAAAAATGCACATATATGGACTTTTTTTCACAATGCCTGCAGATACTGGCCTGATTTTTGGTGTGTTGCTTGATAATGACCCTTTACAGATCGAGTTTGCATTTTGCCCTTGTTGACCTACTTTTGACCATACAACACTTCCTGAACTTAAAAAATTTTACAAAATTTAACAAATGTTTCTAATTTGCCCCAGGCGGGGGCATTCGTGTCGTTCCGACACATCTAGTTTTTATTTTAATATAAATAAAAGCCATAAAACCAGGTACTTATGATCATTATTTAAATGTGTGAATTTTGTATATTCTGGATTCTCAACATCATTGTTTGGTGAAAACTATATAATACCAGACATGGTGCGAATGCAATTGTCTTTGAATACAAATATGAATATGTACTCCATTATAAAATTTCTTGCATAAAGAATGGGAATTCAGGTAAAAATGAAAGTATATGAATACCAGTGCAAATACTTTCAAAATGTATTCATGAATGCATTCATGAATATATTCTTTAATATTATTTTAATAATCATTTCAGTTATATTTCATTTTAAAAAATCATACAATTCTCTTATTATTTTTAATAAAATTTATATTTGGGACAATATTTGTAATTTTTTTTAATAAATAGTTAAACTCTTATATTATATGTTCTGCTTATAAGTTATATGGCCAAGTCAAAATCTGTGTTACAGTAGTACTCCATTTGTTAATGAAATAAATGAAATCAGTCCTCTTCCCTGTCTCCAAAGGTACTATCAAAATCATACATAAGCTAAACAACCACAACTCATAATACAGCTTATATTTATTACCACACAAAACCAGCATGTGCCTCATTTCTAAATCATATTTTTTTATCATATATAACAGCTGAGTGCCGTGACCCATAGGTCCCTTGTTTCTTTTTTCTCATATGATGAACCAAGTGATTTAAATTACCCCCAGTTAATAAACAGGACTGACACACAAGATTGGTAAAATCTGGTCTTACCCTGGTGTTGTTAATGCAAACATTTCTATTACCGCTTTAAAGGTAATGCCAGACCTCAGTTATTTTAAGTCGGTTTTCTCATGTTGTGAACTATAAAGCTTTTCTGTCTCTGCTTTATACCATTCATTGTTAAAATATAAAACTAGGGTGAACTATTCTTTTCCCTGATATTTTTGTTCATTTTACTTGTGCTTAGTATCTCAGTATTTCACTTGCTCATGGTAACATAAAAAGAATTTGTTCTTTCTCTTCTGGCGGTGCTTTTAAAGAAGAAGTCCATTATTTAAATTAAACAGGTGTGGTTGCTTCCTTGCATTGTAGAGGCTGTTTCTTTTGTAGAAAATGCTTACAATTATGCCTAGGACCAAAGCCTTGGCTGCATTAGGGTGGGAACTCTGGTATAATAGATGAAACCTAATGGGTTATTTAGGTTATCAGGGTTATCTAGAAAGACAGCTACATAGTTCATTAAGTACATAAATACACCATGTGTTTATTAAGACCCCTCTTGGGTGACCCAAAATCATTCAGATTGTTCATAACTGACCTTCCTAATAAGACCACCTGCAAATTATGACCACAGTCCCAATGGTGGACTTATTACAGAAGTTTAACTGTATTGATATAATATGTGGAAGAATGGTTGTTGAATAGACTGAATTGATAGAATTATAGTTTTAGAACTAGAGTGAACACAGAGAGTTCTCATACAGTGCAGTAACACTTTCATTGGGAGACATATCATATAGCAAACAAGGCCAGTGCTTTTCAGGAATGTGAACTTTCATGTTTGACAGGGACACAAATACATTTTTGCACCTACTGTTACAGCCTTATGGTACAGACTGTGCAACAACAAACAGTCTGTCAGTGCAAAATACAGACTAAACTTATGATGATACCCAGTGATCTTGATACACAGAGCAGCCTGTACATGCCTGCTGAATGTGTCATGGGTCGACATACAAGTGCTGTCATTATTTGCATATATAATAACTATTTTTCTGTGTGAATTTCATCAAAAAAAATGTTTAGACTTCTTTCAAGCATAGTATACAATTGAGCCCTGTTATATCCTTGTCTTTCCTGAATTTGGTACTTGATCCCATCATGTCAGCTGATAAACCATGAATCCTTTAGGTTATTTCTTCATGTCTGAAATTTTCCTTTAAGTTTTCATATGACTTGTCCTGCCACTCTGAAGTAGTCAGTAGAATCTCTAATCATTGGAGGCAAGAACTGTCATTAAGGCATGGTAGAACATTAAGTTGAGCTGTTAAAGCTGTTTTGGATTACTGAAGTAGAATCTTTGATCAGGGATATGCTGACACACACACAAACATGCACATTTTCTTGATTCACTTGGAACGTAGATCATGAAGAATAAACATGATGCACACACAGATAAAGAGCACTAGTGCCAACAACTTTCATCTGCACCTTGTGAATAGTTGCTATATAATGCTCTTTTAAGTCTGAAATATATTGAATAAGCGTCCCCAGTCTGATTACTATGGTTCAGTCTCATTTTGTTTGACTCGTGTCTCGGCCATGATGTTATTGGTTAACATTGACAGTGTTTTCCATTGAGTTGGAGCCTGCGTCTTCACTGACGTGATACCATTATAAAAATCTACGTTTCCTGTTTGATTTGTGAATGAAAGTACAAACACTACATGAATAATCAGTCATGTACCAACCACAAGGGCTCCAGAGAAGCACAGTCCCATGTCAACTGATATATCATTAATGTTTCTCAGGAAAGCACACACTATACCTAGTAAATGTTACAATGGACAACCATTCTACAGACATGTTCAAGTGTATAAAACAACCACAAACAAGACAAGTGTATGATGTACATTTGTGGAAAGCTCCAGATCTCATATGATTTGTTTTGTAGGACTTTAATTAGTGCTATTATAACTTTCACAATGAAAGATCATTAATCATATATGTCTTTCTTTTTACCTTACGTTTCATAATGTTCATTTTATCAATGAAGTCTAGGCAGCTGTCAGTCGTGTTTAATATATATTGACTTGGCTAATACAAAAACACACACCTGTTATCATGCATGCTGTTTAAGGGCAGGTTCTATTATTGTGCCTGAAACTAGGACACTGTGACATAATTTCTCAATGTAATGCCCAGTAACTCTTTAAACTCTTCAATATAAGATTTGCCAGGCTTATTTCCTTCCATTATGGTATAAAGATTCTTCAGTTACATATATTTCTGCTGTTGAAAATGTGTCAAAATGCATGCTTTAAACTTGCAAGGAAGCCAGGACAACCCATGGGGGTATGTGTCACTTGTTTGAGCAGAGCCTCAAATACACTTTGTGTGAGACCAGTGGAGCCATCTGTATTTTTTATACATGTTTAATTCTGATTTTGAGAGCAATTAATATCATTCATGTGACAAATTTAGATTGGCTGCAGAAAGACGCATATCTCTTTTTTCTGTCACACCAACATGTTCCTAACAAAATGTCATCAACAGCTGTGATTCCACTAGTGTGACAGGTCATGCTCACCAGCTGAGGGTCATGACCCTTTGGTCACTTGTTTCTTTTCCCACTTAATATGTTTGGTAAAGCCATAACAGATAACAGCCATATTTAAGACTTAGTGGTACCTGTATTTATTTTAAGTTAGTGGTAGCAAGAATTTTTAAAACTTCTTGGTGGTAGAAACATCGATATTCATAACATGGCCCAGATTGTGTACGTGACTTCAATCATGTGATACTGTAATGTTAAGTTCCTTAGTTTGATTTTATGGGAAACTTATTTAGCAGGTAAAGAAGGTGCTGGTATGTTTATTTAAACCTTCTAGTCAACCAAGGCGTAACTGCAATTGACAGCTGCATGTGTGTGTACCAATATTCAAAGCTACTACAGCCTACAGGTAAACTGGTTTCATATTGTAATCACTCACATGATTGCATTTAGGAATTACATGATGATGATAATAGTGATTAATTCATTACTTGTACAGAAAGGTTATGGTACAGATGTAGTGTACACTAGTTGGAGTGGAATAACTGTGTCATGTTAATATCATCTCTCCTGTGTGTACACAAAGTTAGTTCATTAGCAGATACAGATGTACGACTACATGAGTTGTGACTTAGTTCAGTGAACTTTAACTATTAAACTGTATACTTGAGAGGAATGTTATATTATACATCACTCAATAAATTTATTTGTGTTATGCAGTTTCATGTTGTTTGTGTGATGGAGGTGAACTATATCCAGATCATAAACCATTCAGAGTGTGAGTCTACATGTATACCTCTGACATCAGTGCGGATCACCAGAAAAGAATATTACCAGAATCCTAATCAAACTTTGATGTGTGGTACATAAGTGCATGGAATGAGAGAGGTGTGTCATGGTTCAGCAATATCACAGTATCATCATAGGTCTGCACTGCCCCCCAGATCAAAGGCCTGTGCATATTCACCCTGTTTGGAAATATTCAATGTGAAATTTGCCCAAATACTAGTGAATGACTATAATGCCCCATCTGGCAATGGTAAAGCCTCCTTTAAATAAACAAAAATATTATGGTGATCCAGTTAAACATCAAAATTTAACAGATTGGTGTCCACTTATCCCTCCAAAAACTTTCATCAAAATCTGTTCCTAACTATGTAAGTGAGGTTGCCAACAGACATACCATCCACTGGTGACATAACCATAATGCCCCCACTACCTGATATTAAGATTGTTTTGAAATTTTTTAAGTCCCTGGAGTTATCATTTAGTAGTCCCATCAGTCATGGCATCGTGATAATTTATGCCTGTACAAAACAAAATGTTGCTGAACACCTTGCCCTGCAGAAGTCATTATTAGCAATTTACATGATGAACAATTCTGGTTGCAGGTTGGTTTAGGGTTTTTGTAAAAACTATCTGCACATAACCAGTGGTTTCCAAATCAAACTTGTGTGAGTAGTATTTGTAAACCTCGCCCATAAGTGCATCCAGTTGACTGGAGGAACATCTTTCCCCTGTCTATGTTTAAACTCCATAAACAAATGCCAGCTTCTGGTCCCCAAGGTCTAAGGTTTGGCTTCAGGTCTCTACCTCACCTTTTGATCTGTGCCTGTTACTTAATCCACTTAGCAGGAAAGCAGCTTTCTAATGCCAATAGGTCAGCAAAGTGTTCCTTTGTCATAAAAATCTTAAAATAATCACAAGGATGAAGCACCAAAGGACAGGTTCATGTGATGTTTAAGGACAGCTACCATTTGTAGTTCTGGGATACTGCCCACACAAATGTACTTCAGACAGTTTAGGGACTTCTAGCCACAGTTATGATTCCTATCCACACATAAGTGACTTGTCTTTCAGGCAGTGTAAACACTGGAGATTCAACATTAATGGTGTGGGAACAAGGGATTTTGGTTTCAACTAGCAGTTAGGGTGTGTAATATCTGATACACTGAAGTTATCCAAAGAAATTAAAACACGTAGTTAAAAGCAGGTTAAGGGGATTGAAATTCACCCTTTGTTGGCACTGCACTGGTTTGTCAAATGATAAAATGGGAATTTATGTTGTAGATTATGACGACAAATCTGCTTTGAACCATGGTCCATGCACATGAGATGCCTTCCCTCCAAGTAAAACTTCATATAAAGTGGAACAATTATGACCACATGGGGACTGGCCAAAGTGGTCATAATTTTGGGGTTGTCACATTTGTGAAATTCTAAGTTACCTAGATCATATATAAGGGACCAAGACAATTGGTTGGAATTGTAAGGTGGTCACAAATATGGAGTAGTCGCAACATGGGGTTCTTCTGTATTCTAATTGGGGAAACAGCCAGTGGACAAATTCTCAAGCATACCCAACAGTATTACAGCACTCTGGAACTACAAATCCTCATATATCACACTAGACTCTCATTACAATGTTTAAGCCTACAGGCCAGAGCTGTGAGAAGATGTTCAATTCTCCTGACTAAGCCTTTAAAATGACAAACTCTCAGAGAAAAAATTATTTTAGAATTTAGCCATAACTTTCTCCTAAAGAGACCCTAACATCAGGCTTCTTATAGATATAACAATGTTTATACAGCTTCTTGACCTTAATTGATCTTACAAGATGATTACCTGGTCAGTATAGGATTATTTATTAAGCATACAATACCAAATATCATTATATAGAGTAAAACAGATATTATAAAGTGTAAGAATTAACAAGTACACAGCTATTCATTCACTACACTCTTTATTCTTGATATAAAATATATTTTATTATACATACAGTTTAACATGTAAAAGTAACAAATAACAATCATACACATCCCATTGATATCTATACAGTATGTAGTGAAAGTAATCCAATTTCATTAGTCTGTCATTCAACACATTCACCAGTAATAACTCCTAGCACATCCCTAATTGTGGATTCATGTATTCTCCATATGTTTCTTTGAGAACTACTTCTACTCTATTTATAAAACCAGAGGTAGACAGTAATAACGACTTCTGAAACATTCTGCACCAATTACACATACCCGTGAGAACACTGTTCATATTTAACTGAACCAACCATACAAGATCTGTAGGTGATACAGGGTTCCCCGCTATCCTGGACGACGGGATATCCTGGAAGATGAGTTATTCTTGTTTCTAGTCAGGTTAATTGAAAACAATGCCAAAAATCAAGGAATGTTATTGGTCCAACAAGAAGGTGGTAAGTCTGTTATATTCTGTCTCAGTATATCATCCTGATGGTGGCCTTTCAGTATGGTTATCCTTTTTATCTCTCATTTGCCACAGTACTTACTAGGGTATGAACAAACATCATACATTCAGTATAAGCTTGTGTCTCAGTTTCATCATGTTCACTGCTGCTATAGTTCACTGCAACAGAACTTATTCATTAGCAAAAAATCAGGAAATACCAGAAGCCCTGTGTTAACAGCAAAAAGGGCCATTTTTCAACACCAAAATCAAAACCAAACAAATATTTTTAATATACACCATATCAAATTACAAAAAAGTTGGATCCTTCGGCAAGTTGAGTACCAAGCTCTTTGTGATACATTGACCATTTCCTTGAATACAGGATTTCATTGTGCATTCTCAGGTACTTGTGCTTCGTCTACGACTTTTATACCTGAGGGTAAAGGTGAGTGTTTGTCAGTTTTGAGCTTTTTTTTTTTTTTTTGCGGGGGGGGGGGGGGGGAGGGGGGGGGAAGAGGCAAAAAATTTATGTCCCTATTCAGCTTCTTCCATAAATGAAATGAAGCAGGAAATAAATTAACACAGGTTTGTGTGAAGGTAAGATCAGGAAAAAGGGAAATTAGAACATCTGCTGTGCAATCTCTGAGTCATTAAGTCATTAAGACAGATAAAAAGATGACATACATGACACTGGAGGTTCTGATTAAGATGCCAAAGTTATTACAATGAAAATATAATGCTGAACAATGAAAGTAAAGGAAAATCATAAATAAAGAACAGTGCCCATGTTAAATGTAAAAGCAATACCCAACAGATCATTCACCAAGTAACCAAGATATTGTCATGGAAAAAGCTGTTAACAAGCTATAAACTCTCAATAACATATCAAACATGGAAGCATATACCAGCTGCTTTTGCCAATTTGGACAACATATCTCTTGACAAGGATAGCTAAGGCCTTTCACATGAAAAGCAAGAGAGGATTTAGTATACAGTTATACATACAGTTTCATGCATTTGTACAGTATTAATCACAGTCCAAAGATTTTAATTGTCTTTCACAATAACTGATATGTGACATTTGTGTAGGAACTGAAACAGTGTAAGAATGTTATCCTTTCATGACATCTGGACCAGGACCTTTCCTGTTGACTTTCTCTGCATGATGTACTGGTATGCTTCATTAATCTGTAAACAGAAAAAAACATCAACAGAATGGCACTCAGTGAAGCCCATACGTCAACACATAAGTGTAATGGGTCTTGCCTATACTTAGTTTCACTTTCAGCCAACAGATGACAGCAGGGGGCACTCTGTAACAGGAATTTAGATTATAACAAGACCAAACAATCTAATGGTTCCAATCCTTATTCCAGGACTGCAAAATTTTATGTGAACTTCAGGTGACATCATTTTATCTACTCTAATATGGTCCATGATGTGCTGATATTTGTGAATAACATATTGCAAATAATTGTTATCTGTATACACTCCAGCTTTGAAGTTTAATTTAATGTCATTGTAACTTTCCTTTCAATCCCACAAATTGCCTTCGAGTAAAAAAAAAAAAAATAAAACTGTAATTTTTTAACTTCTAGTGATTTTCCAGTGTACTTTTTTTTTACTCCCCCCCCCCCCCCCCCCCTTAGAAAAGCTAGCACTTCAATTGATACTTGAATACTCTACTTTTGGTAGTGATTTACCTTAAATAATTTTCTTACCTGGTCTAATGGGAAACTGCGACAGGCGTGTGGAGTGATCTGACCCTTCTGTAAACAGCTAGCGATGGCACGGATACTTTCTTGGAACACAGGAGGATTACGGGCGCTGTATGAACCCCAGAACAAACCAACAGCCGATACATTCTTCACCAGTAATATGTTAGCTGGGATTTTTGGAATTTCACCTCCTGCAAAGCCATTGATGATCAGTCTCCCTTCAAAAGCAATACTGGAGAGAGAGGCAGAGAGAATCAGGCATGATTAAGGTATTCTAGCTGGTTAATCAAAGATAAAAAGAATATCAGAATATCATATATTTCGTATTTAATAACATCAAATGAGTTTTAAAGCTCCATTTAATGGTTTCTGCTTGTCCTTCAGATTTTAAGTTTAAATAAATTAATTTTGCTCGATTTCTTCATCTCATTCTTCCAACAATTAAGACTGTTAAAGGACTTTCAAGGCTTTATTGTAATTCAGCTCACTGATGTATTTATATGTCCACTTTTCAGATGTGTAACTGTTATGTAACAACTGATGCTTTTTTACTTATCAGGTAAGTAGGCTATAAAAGAATATACCTATATCAATTTATTTTCAGGGAATTAAGAAAGTATCAGAGTTCACCTTTTAAGACATTGTGTAAATATATCTCCACCAACATTATCAACAATAATATCAGCTCCTTGAAATTCTGTCAGTTGTTTGACCTTGTCAGGTATTTTCTCCTTGTTGTAATTGATGGCTTCTACAGCTCCGTACTTTTTGACAAGCTGACACTTCTCATCACTGCCACAGGCTCCTATCACCTGTAATTAAATATAACTGATTTGTCTCCATAAGTGGTAAGCATATTAGGGAGTAATACTGTGTTTGATACCTCTGGGTAATATGGTAAATACAAGTTTACAAGTGGAAAATGGAGTTTGACAGAAGGTCCCAGTGGTATTTACCACAGGCAAACTGGGCCTACTTTGAGTAGTTCCATCTGTCCAACTTGGCGACCTTCACCTTTATCCACGGCTTTGCAGGATCCAAGGAGCAAATAATGAAACCAATATTATACAGGTGTACATAAAGGTTTTTAATGACAAATAAAATTGAACAACTGTGACAGGAAACATATTTTATAAATCAGTTTCTTTTTGGTACTATGACAACCTAGACATCCGGTCAGTGGGCCTTTTGTTGGGTACCGAAAGGCTGCAAGGTGCTTGCACTGGTACTTTACAATAAATCCCAGAGGTAGTGAACGCAGCATATATGATACTCTCTGACAGAAAAAGGGAAATAAATTTATGATGTGTTTTAATCTAACCTTTTATTTAACATTTATTTCAGATTTAGGACAAATTCTGACACACTTTAAGTACAGTACTTTACTCAGCTTTGATTTTATTTCAAAAGTGAAATAAATATGTCATATGTTTAACCCGAGTGAATCTAGCTACTTGAGGGAGTTGTGCAAATTTTAAGTGCACTTTATTCAGCCTCTGAGCAGTAAATATTAGGCACATCCTCACTGGCATCTACTTATAATGAGTATCTTCACTGAAAGCATGTCCACATAGTCCACCCTGGGAGCCGACAACATTAACATGTAGAGTTTATATGTATGATTCCTCATGTCAAGCATATTACAAATGGAACAAACCTTGTATGAGTACATGTACTGTATGCATGTGGTGGCCTTACCTTGCATTTGAAGACATTAGCAGCCAGATCAACTGTAGCTAAACCCACTGCTCCAGCAGCCGCTGTTACCAGCACTGT
Source organism: Sipunculus nudus (assembly GCA_026874595.1). Classification (NCBI taxonomy): domain Eukaryota; kingdom Metazoa; phylum Annelida; class Sipuncula; order Golfingiida; family Sipunculidae; genus Sipunculus; species Sipunculus nudus. Next base: position 106,562,848 of record CM049306.1, on the reverse strand, counting down.
GTCTCTGATGGGGAAAAAATACAAATATTAATGGGATTTTGTGCTCAATATCTCTTCCTCTGCCATTCCCATCTTAACCTGATGGCTTGTTATAAAACCTTATGTAAATTTAGATTCACCCTTGGCAGAAAATTAAACCTTTGTAAAAAATACACCAGCATCAAAAACATCTTGATTCTCACAAAATAACTTTGTATTGTGTATTGATATACAGTAAAAGATCAGTTTAAATGTTGATTGCCCCACTTGTGCCAAAGTTAAAAGATATATGTGTTTGTGAATTTAGGTTTAATTATTACTGAGTACTGGACCTTGTGTCAAAGCTCACATGTTAAACTTTTTTTGTTGGACTGACAAGACTTCAGCAGTCTTGATACTTACCCTGGTTCAACATTAGCCCTGCGTGTCAGAGCCATCCAGGCTGTACAGTAACTGATTGTCACACTGGCTCCTACTTCTGTGGACACAGAATCTGGTATTTTTGTCACTGCCTTTGAGAAAAAAAAAATAAATAAATATAACTAATATGTGTAAATGTCAGACATCTTATGTTTATTATTTTTATCAATACACCCTCAGAAAAGTGCTACTATTCCTGTATATGTAATACACAGTTAATTTTAGTCATCTAGACAAAGGGATGCTCTTGTTTTTTAGTGATTATTGCAAAATAGTTACATTTCTTCTCACAAAAAAAACAATAACAGAACAATGTAAGCAAAATGGAGATAATCAGAATGAACCTTTTTATTCAAACTACTTATTTTGGAATTTCTTTATTCCTCTACATCCAGACCAAGATGGCATCTTCTAGCTTACAATTTTAATATTTATTCTACCTACATCTTATCAATAACTCTCATAAGGGGTCCTTGACCCTGAAACGTCTGTCAATGTGTCATGACAAAACAGAGTGCATGTTTTCTTAGATATTAAATAAGTAGTTTTCTTCAGAACTTTAAAAGGTATGGGGCTGGGTGTCTTCCGTATTTCATACCAAGTACCCCATTCATCAGAAAACATGAACCAAAAAATAACTAAATAATGTAAAATGAAACACAAAAGAAAAGATAAATATAGCCTTTTTGTGTATAATGAATGTGTAAGTTTACAGAATGGGAAATCAAGTGTGGTATTTCGTACAACTATCAGTGTAATGCTTATACAAATATCTTAAAATGTTTCTAGTGGTGTGCCAATTAACTGATTATATAAATTATGGGTTATTTTCTTTCATAATCAATTAAACTGGTTGCAATTTTGCATTATCAAATATAATTAACTGGATTGCACAGGCAAAGATGTCATATAATACAGAAACTATTTAAATCCTATCAGAGATGTAAGAAAGCACAGAAAACAAACAAAACAAGTGACCCATGGGTCATGACGCTCAGCTGACTGGGAAGAGATTGGCAAAAGGAAATTTTATCATCTGAATGGTAGTATATACCCATTCAACTGAAGCATCAAACAGATTAACCAACAGGCTGAGATTGTGTCTGCATTAATATATCTAAAAAAATAGAGAAAAAATTTTAAAAAAAATACAGGTGGCTCCACCAGTCTGCAGAAACTTATAAAAACACTTAATGGTCAACATCCATGCAAAGAAGCATGGTGGTCTCTGGATTAGTTGTTCAGGTACTTCAGCTTTTGTATCAAATTTTCCATTATTCTAAGGGATACTTTGGAGTCCTATAGCTTGGAGGATATGGGTAACAGAGACCTAATTTCAGGTTTCCACAGACACTTTTCATGCGCCTCCTTGAATGACAAGAATGAAGATTCTAGGTCCAGTAGTTACAATTTGTGCCCTGTTGACAGATAACCACATCTTTAAAGGTCTCAAAAATAGAGAAAAAAATTTGTAAAAATTTGAAAAACTAGATGTGTCGGAATGACACGAATGCCCCCGCCTTGGGCAAATTAGAAACATTTGTTAAATTTTGTAAAATTTTTTAAGTTCAGGTGTTGTATGGTCAAAAGTAGGTCAACAAGGGCAAAATGCAAACTCGATCTGTAAAGGGTCATTATCAAGCAACACACCAAAAATCAGGCCAGTATCTGCAGGCATTGTGAAAAAAGTCCATATATGTGCATTTTTCATGAAAATTTCTGTCTTTCATGAAATTTTCTATGTTCAGGATCTGTCATATGGTAAAAAATAGGTTAACTGGGACGAAATGCGAACTCGATCTGTAAGTGGTCATTATGCCCCTACAGACCAAACATTAGGCCAGTATCTGTAAGCATTGCATTGCGAAACTAGAATATTAGCAAAAGTTGATAATCATTTATAAATTTAAATTGGAGAGGTATATACCATGTTTCATAACAATCCACCAAACGCTTCCTGAGAAATAAGCTCCTAAGTTTTTTTCTATACTAAGCTCTGTGACCTTGAAAAGTAGGTCAAGATGACCCATCTTTGAACTTGACCAAGATTTTGTAAATATAATGCAATAGCACTGAAGAAATGAAGTTCCTGTGTTGAATACCTTTGGAGATATCCTGCACAAAAGGCCAAAATTGAAAAAATCCGATAAAATTTCATTAAAACATCAGAAATTGCAGGTGGCGTCACCAAAATTGTGCAGCACATACTGACCAGCAGTCCCAATGGTCATAGTAAGTTTTGTGAAAATCCACACAATGGTTCCTGAGATATAAACTTCTGAGTGTTTTTCTATAATCAGCTCTAAAATGTAGAAAAATGGGTCAAGGTCACCCATCTTCGAACTTGACCGAGAGTTTATCGATATTCATCTTCACTGATGAAATAAAATTCAAACGGTGAATCCTTTTAGAGATATCCCGCTCACAAGGTAAAAGTTAACAGACACGGAACTGACGGACGGACAGACACCGGACAGACAGATGGACGGACGGACAGATGGACAGCTTGGGTGACAAGAATAGCCCATCAGCCTATGAGCTGAGGGCTAAAAACGGCTGTACATGTGTATTTGTCATGAAAATTTCTATTTTTCATGAATTTTTCTAAGTTTAGGAGCTGTAAAACAGTCAAAAGTAGGTCAACCAGGAGGAAACGCAAACTCGATCTGTAACTGGTCATTATCTGCCCACACACCAAAAATCAGGCCAATATCTGCAGGCATTGGGAAAAAAAGTCTGTACATGTGTATTTGTCATGAAAATTTCTATTTTTCATGAAATTTTCTATGTTTAGGAGCCGTAAAACGGTCAAAAGTAGGTCAACCGGGACGAAACGCGAACTCGATCTGTAACTGATCTATACCTGCCAACACACTAAAAATCAGGCCAATATCTGCAGGCATTGCGAAAAAAAGTCCGTACAACTGTTTGATTTCGGAATGACGGAATGACGGACATGGGTAAAACTATATGCCCTGGCCACTTTGTGGCGGGGGCATAAAAATAGAGGTGGCACACCCAGTCTGCAGAAACTGATGAAACATCTCATGATCAATATGTATGCCAAAAATCATGACCATGAGTGATGTAGTTAATGAGATATTGAAGTTTTCCTATGAAATTTTTCACTATTCGAGGGGGGGGGGGGGTACTTTGGGGCCCCATAGCTCAAAGGATATGGGTAACAGAGACCTAATTTCTGGTTTCCATGGAGACTTTTCATAGGCCTCTCAGAATGTCAAGAATGTAGATTCTAGGTCCAGTCTTTACGATTTGTGCCCTGATAACAGATGTCCACATTTTTAAAGGTCTCAAAAATAGAGAAAAAAATTTGTAAAAAATCGAAAAAAATAGAGGTTGTGCACCCAGGCTGATGAAACACTCCATGATCAGTATCCATGCAAAAAATTATGGTGATCTCTGCATTAGTTGTTCAGATACTTCAGCTTTTGTATCAAATTTTCCATTATTCTGAGCTGTACTTTGGAGTGCCATAGCTCAAAGGATATGGGTAGCAGAGACCTAATTCCAGGTTTCCATGGAGTCTTTTCATGGGTCTCCCTGTGTGTCAAGCATGAAGATTCTAGGTCCAGTTGTTACAATTTGAACCCTGTTGACAGATAACTACATCCTTAATGGTCTCAAAAATAGAGAAAAAAAAATTGTAAAAAATCGAAAAATACAGGTGGCGCCACCAGTCTGCAGGAACTGATGAAACACTTCATGATCAATACATATGCAAAAATTCATGACCATCAGTGATGTAGTTAATCAGATATTGAAGTTTTTTATGAAATTTTTTACTATTCTTGGGGGTACTTTGGGGCCCCATAACTCGAAGGATATGGGTAACAGAGACCTAATTTCTGGTTTCCATGGAGACTTTTCATAGGCCTCCCAGAATGTCAAGAATGAAGATTCTAGGTCTAGTCTTCATGATTTATGCCCTGTTAACAGATGTCCACATTTTTAAAAGTCTCAAAAATAGAGAAAAAAAATTGTAAAAAATCGAAAAATACATGTGGCGCCACCAGTCTGCAGGAACTGATGAAACATCTCATGATCAATATGTATGCAAAAATTCATGACCATCAGTGATGTAGTTAATCAGATAATGAAGTTTTTTTATGAAATTTTTTACTATTCTTGGGGGTACTTTGGGGCCCCATAACTCGGAGGATAGGCCTCTCAGAATATCAAGAATGAAGATTCTAGGTCCAGTCTTCACGATTTGTGCCCTGTTAACAGATGTCCACATTTTTAAAAGTCTCAAAAATAGAGAAAAAAAATTGTAAAAAATCAAAAAATACAGGTGGCGCCACCAGTCTGCAGGAACTGATGGAACATATCATGATCAATATGTATGCCAAAAATCATGACCATCAGTGATGTAGTTAATGAGATATTGAAGTTTTGTATGAATTTTTTTACTATTCTGGGGGGTACTTTGGGGACTTAAGGATATGGGTAACAGAGACCTAATTTCTGGTTTCCAAGGAGATTTTTCATGGACCTCTCAGAATGTCAAGCTACAAGATTCTAGGTCCAGCGGTTACGATTTGTGCCTGGTTAATGGACAGACAGACGGACAGACAGACGGACAACGGACAAAGAGTGATCGCTATAGCTCAGCATGACTGAAAGTCAGCTGAGCTAAAAAACTGAACAGCATCAACAACCATCAGGTGTCAACAACCTTGCTCTTACCTTCACCTGTCAGTGTTGTGTTAAAGTTAGGCATAATTCTATACAGCAGATTTCAAATTTATATAAAATATATATAATCAATTAATAACTGAGCATCAGTCATTTTATTTCTTTTTATTTCTTATCATCAGAAATGATTTTTTACAACCAGTTCCAACAACTATTTGCTACCATGGTGTTATCAATGGACCAGCTTTATGTCGTATTTAACTGGACCAGCTAAAATTAAAAATCACTTCATTTTTAACTGGATCAGCTTCACGTTGTATTTAACCGGACCAGCTACACATCATATTAAACTGGACCAGCTTCACATCATATTTAACTGGACCAGCTTCACATCATATTAAACTGGACCAGCTTCACATCATATATATGGACCAGCTTCATGTCATATTTACCATTTCAGACACATTAGTCTCCTCTGCCTGGGCTCCCAAGTTAGGTCCAGTGGCTCCCATGACTCTGTCACCAACCCTTAGGTTCTCCACTCCTTCACCGACCTCAATCACCTCCCCAGCCAGCTCTGACCCTGAACACACAAGGTCACAGACAAGGTCATAATCAAGGTCCCATTCCTTGATGGTCATATGAAAGGTCATGTATTAAATACTTTGTGCTATCTCACCCCACGCAAAAACAATTCCAGATGGCACCACCAGATGGAGATATATAAGATTTATGGACATGCACCATTTCAGGCCAATATGGCATGCAACTCCTGAGAAATGGACATCAATGTATTCAATGAAAACTGGAAGGCAGGTGGCGCCACATGTAAGGTCTAAAAGAAGAATCCCAAGATGGATGGACATAAGACCAATTAATGCATTGCAACACCCCTGAGGGATGAGCAATTTTCATCCAAAGGAAATGCACAGAAGGATGCCATAGTGCAGATGGCCCGACCAGTCTAAAGTACAAGATGAACGTATTCAAGATCTATGAACATGCACAATTTCATGATATTTCATTCTGTTTAGAGGCCAGTAATAATGCTCAGTGTATTTGATATTAGAGAAAGATAAAGAATATTCTCCATATCCGTCAGCACTGAAATTTTATAAAATCACCCTTTTTTTCTTCAATCTAATAGTTAGTTTATTTATACAGAGGGAAATATATAAAATGCGTATTATATACTGAGAAGGCAATGTTTGTTACAATGAAAATTTGTGAACATATTCCAAAAAGCATACAGACTTGTATACAAAATTTGATTAAAGACGTACAATATAACAATCATATTCAATATTTTATGTCTATTATTTTTTTTTAAAAACTAGATTTTGTGTCACATTAAAATGACTACAAAACCTGATTATTTCTGCTTGAGAACTGACAGCTGGTATAAGTACTCACCTGGAGTGAACGGCAGCTCAGGACGGGACTGGTATTTTCCTTGGATCATAAGAATATCACCAAAGTTAATGGCAGCATGCTTCACCTTCAGTCTCACCTGAAAAAAATACAGCAAATACAGGTATGTAAATACCACAGGTTCTACAGAGAGAGAAACTGGCAGATCTGCAGTTTTAACCATTAAAAAAAGAGTGTCCAATAAACAAATGTCCAACCAACCACCTGGATCGATGATGGACAAAGATTATCACTGTTGCTATGTTTACTGTGTGTATGCTTAACACTGAAATACAATGTACCAATTTTATTTGACACTTAATCACTTAAAAAAAATTACACACTTAAAAACAAAATACACACTAATTAAAATACACCATTCTCCTGTCATTTTACTAGACATCACACATATACCCATGCTGAAATAACAATAAAATACAAGAAATCAAACTTTTAACTTATTATAACATTTATTAATGCATTCTAATCACTAGGAAGAAAGATGAAGTGTAAACTTAACTGAATGTTTAAAAACAGTTAATTGTGAACATTTCGTCCATGCGTACCTCTCCATAGCCGAGGGGTTTTCTCTCTAAGCTTTCGACTGTCATGGGTTTCCCGATCTCTCTACACAGAGCTGCCCTGTAGGTGGTGCCACTAGATGCTGCTGCAGACATGACTACTGAAGGCTTTGAGTTTCTGAAAGATAATCCCTGAGATGCTGATTTAACAAAATGATACCACAACAACATACATGTATATGAAATCTATTGCTAAATTTATTAATTGTACTTTCTTCAATTGGTGTCTCTACAAATTCTTTATTTTAGTCAATTCAGAGTTTATATGAGCTTATTTCAGTCAAATACTTGAACTTTTAAAATCTTGATCAGACCAACTTAAATCAGAAAAACTCATGCTTGTATATAACTTGAAGACACCTACTGCTACCGTGGTTTTTCATTGTTTTATGATAACTTTTAATATTTTGCTTGCATTTAGGTATTCACCAAGCTGATATTAATTAAGGAGTTGTTAATACACTCTTCTAAATCAAGAGGTATAATTAATAACAATCAGGGTATGTTCTTTAATCTTCATTTCAATTATCAGTTCTCTGATAACCACAATTTGCCCTGGTTCACATAAATACTATTCATTGTGTACAGTATAGGACTATACACTCAAATTATTTATCAAGTACTTTAAAGTCACCCAAAATCTGAACTTTTTATTAATGTTGAAATTTATCATTATAATATGAATTTCATAAACATTATTATTACAAAGTAATAGACCACTCTCTCTTTCATTATGATCAATCAATTGTAATAATCAACATAGTGTAACATATTTTACATAACACAAGACACATGACACAATCCCAGTAAGCCTTTACTGAAACAGCTTAGCATCATTATATATAACTGTATCTGATAAGAATCTCTTGATTAAAGACAAGATCATGAAAATGTTAATACTTAGTCCGGCCTATGTCTATAATTAAGTGACGTGAGACAGGTGATATATAACTGTATGTATATAATAATAACTAGCATTAAACTGATCTAGTTGTAACTTGTATCAACTGATGAGTTCTATATATGATATTGATGTTGCCATGGTGACACTGACCTGATGGAAGTCCGTAGAAGCAGCTCTGGAGGACAATAGAATGCCATTCTGCAGCTCCGTAACATGCTCCGTCCAGTATCAGTTCACTTGAACCAAACACACAAACCAGGTCAAAGGGGGCAAAGTTTAAGGGTCAGGGAGACAACAGTACAAAGTCAGACTGCTGTGATCATCATATACACCCGTGTTTTATACAGATTACAGGTACCAGGGATTATAGTGACTCTGATGTGTATATACAGACTACAGGAACCATTAATTATAGTGACTGCAGTGTATTTAAATTTTCTCTTGTGCTGTTACAAGAAGTTTGAGATTTGCATGTACATGTACCTTTATACTCAATACAGTATTACAGTAAGTGCCCACATGACATACATATAGATGTCTGTGTGTTCAGGTCAATACCTTTGAGTATATGACCTCTGTTCAGGTGAACAAGTTTTTTTATTTTTAAACAAGTTTTTTTATTTTTAAACAATATGAGATGTATATTGTTTTGTGAAAATGTGTATAAACATGAATATCATACATAATGAATAAGATTAAGGTCAACAATCAGCTGCAAACGAAATGAAAATGCATGATTACACATAATGATAACAAACACAGCACTGAAACAACAATAGTTCACCAGAAGTAGTGGCTCACCCCCTTATATCATATATGCTCAGTTGTAAAGATCCTGCTGATTTACAGGTGCTGCCATCTGCCTGCTATTGTTAACACTATCATATGATAAGCTGGACCACACATACATCAGTCATTTATTTTAACTTGTTTGAACTACAAACTCAGCATCTTTGGCTAATTTACAATATGAATAATCTACAATATGTATAATGAGATCTTTGATGTTGAAGCCTGCACAAACGCTTGTTTCCATTAATTAATTCTAATACCGACCTATAACACAATTCAGTACCTTTAGAAATGGCCACTCCCTCTGACTTCACCATTCACAATTTACTGTTCTCTGTTCATGAAACCAATGTGGCTGATCATGAAACTATAAATATTTTCTTATTATTTTGAAGCAAATATTTGTTTTAGGCAACATCAATTGTTACTTGTGTCTGTGTATCAATAAATCGCCAGCATTTGTATCTTGACTTTTTGATTCAGATGCATATATATATACAGGCACCTGGCATATAAAGCCAGAACAAATGAGTAGTTTTTTTTAAATATAGTAAAATTGATAAATATTATGAAACAATAAAAGTTTATGCAGATCTGTTTTTTTTTCAAACACAAAATATGGCAACATTATATTTAATATTGTACCGTTGACCCAGTGGCGTACCTAAGGGGGGGCGGCAGGGGCGGTCCGCCCCGGGCGGCACATTTTGGGGGGCGGCATAGTGGGGAATTAGTATAATGTGTAGCATAAGGAGTTGCTCAAAAAGTACAAATTTGGCTTATTTTATTCCAATTGCAAGTATTTCAGGAATTAAAAACTGGGCAGTGAAACCTACCAAATGATTAGCGAAAAATTTGCACATAAAGGTTGGGGGGGGGGGCATTTCGGTGAATTACTAAAATGAGTGGCATAAGGAATTTCTCAAAATATACAAATTTGGCTTTTTTGTCCCATTTCAAGTATTTTTGAGATTATAAACTGGGCAGTGGAACCTACAAAATGAGCAGCGAAGGATTTGAACATTTTAGGGGGTGGCATTTCTGGAATTTAGTACATAATCAGTGGCATAAGGAGTTTCTCAAAAAGTACTAATTTGGCCTTTTTGTCTCATTTCAAGTATTGTAGAGATTATAAACTGGGCAGTGGAACCTACAAAATGATCAGCGAACGATTTGTACATCTGTGGTGTGTGTGTGGGGCGGGGGCGGAGGGTGGCATTTTTTGGATTAAGTACAATCAGTGGCATGAGGAGTTCCTGAAAAAGTTCAAATTTGGCCTTTTTGTCCCACTTTCAAGTATTCCAGGAATTATAAACTGGGCAGTGGAATCTTCAAACTGATCAGCGAACGATTTGCACATTTTTTGGGGCGTCATTTAAGGGATTCAGTACATAATCAGTGGCAAAAGGAGTTCCTAAAAAAGTACAAATTTGGCCTTTTTGTCCCATTTTCAAGATTAAAAACTGGGCTCTTGAAACAACCAGATTATTTCTGGAAGGTCTCTATAGATGCAAGATATACGCAAAAAAAAGGACATATCTGTAGTTATTCTTTGTTAGATCTGTGGTCTTGCAATGTCGGAACGCCATCAATAAACTGACCAATCATGCAAAGGCCAGCATTTCAGGGCGGTCGTCGTTTACAGAAATCCCTAGCAGCAGCCGGTAATCACCAGGGAAAAACCCTGCCAGAAGACCAATGGCCCCCTGTGGTGGGGGTTGGGTGTCTGTCGTCCACATTGTGCGAACAATATTTTGATGAATTTTGTTGCTCTTTCCTTGGAGAGTATAAAGAATTTCCATTCTTGAACCCTAGAATTTCAGAAATTCCATGATATTTAAACGGTCTGAAACAACCTGAAGTGCCCTTTTTTAATGATTCTCCCTACTCTCACACCAGTCTCGTTAAAATACAGACGTTTACACTCTCATGCATATAATGAGTACTACCTAAATGCCTGTCTTTTTATAACCCAACATGACCTGCATGAACTTTTATGTAACGTGAATAAACACAATAAACACCAAGACCTATGTAGGATTTATTTTAACTTTAAAATATAATTCTATTATAACTGGTCCGACGGGATGAATTCCCCTGGCCACTTAGCCACATGTTCAATACACGTATCAAGCATCAGTTTTATTTAAGAGTTCAAAACTTAAATTAAAGATATATTTACCTGTGCTGTTAATACCGTTAATAACAATTTAATGATCCACTACCTACAGGCAATTGTCGTATAATGTGACAAATTAATTAAAATTAAAATAAAATATGTATTTAAATGATATAATTACTTGAAATTTATTTAAATACTTATTAAATAACAAATAGTCATAAGTTCAAAAATAAAACCGAGTTAAAGTGTGCATAATCACTATAATTCTAAAATGATTTTGATGTAGCCTTGAATTAAGGTATGCTTTTAACTTTGAGGAAATTTTATTTAACCAAGTCAGTTTTTCCAAACATTTGATTTTTATGTGAAAATATTAAACATGCCCTGCCTATATATATATAAGCCTAACTCATGAAATTACGCGTTTTTAGTTAAGACTATAAAGTGCCTTGCAATCAGCAATACCATGCATATCTCAATAGCTCTATTATGTGTACCTGCAGTCATATGCGATAAGAAGAGGTGGAATTATAGATGTGACAAGGTATTTGTTTGCGTTGAGAATGGAATAACACCAAATAAAGTTTTTTCCCAAGTTGAGTATAAAGTTATCATGAATTGTGTTTACATGAATGATGAAAGATCACATTATATGTGTATCCTGCAGTTTAATCTGTTTTGGTTCGAGCGATCTGTTGATTTACATTAGCTAAGAGATGTTTGCTCTTTAATATGTGGAGGAAGAATCCCTGCCAGTGAATCCATCCATATAATTGCGTTGCTGTCAAATACAAACCAGTAACAAGGATATTTGACATATGTTTCAATATGTTATCCAGTTTTGTGTAATGTTTTGTTAGAGGGGCGGCAAATTCTAAGACCGCCCCTGGCGGCAATGAGGCTAGGTACGCCGCTGCGTTGACCATGCCAAATGGAACATATAAAATCAAACTTCTTTGGGCCTTATATATGCAAATAACTTGGCAGTACGACAATTCTGGATTGTGGTTTAGCACAAATGGGGATAGATGATGCACACAATTACAGCCATGTATACCACATCACATGGCTGCCTTCTCAATAATACAGTTAAGTTGACACTTAATCTTCCTGCAGTTATCATGAGAATGAGAATGAAGAGAGAATATTAATGAATGATTAATTATTATGACAGTGCTCAGCACTTCTTTCTTTTTGTGTATCAAAATTAGTCACCGGACAAACAAAAATGCAAAATTTGGTTATCTACGGTATATTAGCCCTATCAGTTTTGAATGACTACTAATTTATTCTGGATTTACATGTCAGGTACCTGCATATTCATGACTGAATCCTGTCAAATCAATTATGATTGTGACAGTTAGAAGGCAGTTGTCTCACTGGACTGTTGATGGGTATAATAAAAAGGTGTATACAATATTTTTACACTTGATACCCAATACCACAAAAAAAAACAGATAACTCTAACAATTCTGTCCTATATATTGAAATTCCTGCAATGTTGTTCCAAAAGTCACCTATCCATAAAAGCTTGGACCTTTAATCTAGGCCTATGCAATTTTAACAGCTGTCAACCTGTACAATTTATCTTTAGGTTACAATTGTTACAGATGAGATTTGCTCCTGTTTATAACCATTCGTTTAACTTGATACATGTCTAGCACCAACACACAATACATAACCACTTAGCTAATGGCACCCTCATGGAAGATTAGTGGTAATTTGTAATGGTGGTTTTTTCTGGCTTTCAGCATGTACATGTATATCCATTCAAACTGCTGAAACACCAAATGGTCATTGGTCACTTTACTCTCCTTACACCTTTGGGTGTTTCTATAATATGATAATTCTTGACAGCAGCAAAACTAATCACATCTGGTATATATTACTAGTATTTGACTTCAGGGTTAACACATTCAAGCAGCTTTATTCAAATAATCATACAAAACACCATGAAATAATACCGGGACTGCCTATTCCTCTTGATCTAAGGCAATATAATGCAGGGAGTTTCATCAAAGTTTAGCTAAACATTGTTGCGGAATCCACAACTTTGATGGAGAGGAGTACAGAGATGGAGAGGAGTACAGAGAATCAGAATAAAGGGTCTTTGGACAAGACAAAGCTAAACACAGTCTGCCGCCGCTGGATTTGTTGTCACATCTGTCTGCCTGTCTGTTTAAATGATATTTCAAATGGACAAGGTTTGTGAATAATGGTATCCCTGAAAGATGCACAATATAAATTGTGAAATAGCAGGTCAGTTCTCCAAAAAACAGCTAAAAACATTTCATTTATTACAACTGTACATCAGTCGTTATACCATTATATATTAGCCACAAGCTGGTGCTGACCTCTGGAGGATTTATGAAATCCTACATGGGGTTATACAGACCCCCCCCCACCACACACACACACACACCACCATGATCACCACCAACCATACACCAACCCACACACACAGCTAATCATAGTCGATCACTTAACCCCCTTCCACGTTTGGTCAAGTTTGTTGGCGAAGGTAATTAAATCGACCTGTTAATATTTCAACGTTCGTCTCCAAGTGTCCTGGGCAAGGCTGGGCAATTTGTCCACTTAAGATAAGATAAGATAAGATAAGATAAGATAACATTTATTAGCCATCAGTTCCAGGAATTTGTCGTTGACTTGCAATTCATTACATAAAAATAAATAAGTAAATAGATAAGATAAATACATAAAAATAATACATTAAATTACATAAAAACCACACAAAACATATTGACTATGCATGTAAAATTAAGCATGTAAAAATGATAAAACAGATAATTCTGCAGGTAAAACACATAATTCAAAACATTAAATATCTAAGAGGGTTGTGAGTTAAAAAGTTTAATACTGTGTGGTACGAGAGATTTTTTAACACGAGTTGTTCTGCAGAATATTGTGTCTAGGCGTTTACCTGAAGGTAAAAAAACAGAACTCTGAATATAGGGGATGTGTTGTGTCATTCATGACCTTTGATATGAAGGCCATTGTTTTGGTTTCACAGATTCCCGGTGTTTGGTTTCACAGATTCCCGGTGTGTGGCATGAGAAGTACTGGTTATTCTACTACTTCTCTTCCTGGTTTTATTCAACTGTTTCTTAAACTTATCAGATATATTTGTAAACCAGCATTCCAGTGAATAAGTAAGGACACTGGAAATTACTGAATTATAAAACATGGTAATTGTGGTTTTGTCAATATTAAGCTTTCTTAGATAATAAAGGTAATATAATCTTTTGTTTGCTTTCTTGGATTGATTCAACACATTTCTTTCCAATTCGGATTTCTGTCAATAATACATCCTAAGTATTTATAATTTTCTACAATATCGACATCTTCATTTTTTATAGCAACTGGGGTAATTACAGATTTTGATCTCCTAAAATCAAAGACTACTTCTTTAGTCTTCTTTACATTTAATTGAAGGTAGTGTTCCTCACACCAACCAGTCACATATTGAATGGTTTTCCTGTAGAGCGATTCATCATTCTTGTGTATCAGGCCTAGAATGACAGTGTCGTCTGCATATTTGATAATTTTACAATCTGAAAGGCTCACAGACAAATTATTTGTATATAGAATAAAAAGGACTGCTGACAGAACACAGCCTTGTGGAGCACCAGTAAGGCAGTATTTATGATTATATCTGAAGAAGTTTCTTTGCTTGTTCTAACATGTTGTCTTCTATCCGAGAGAAAATCTAGAATGACACAGACATTTGCTTAAAAAAGGGCATGTACCGGTTTTGCCGAGTGCATCAATAGAATGACGAATACACCACGAGCTGAAAACAATAAAACTACATGTACATATATGATATACATACACAGACTACTATACAAAGCCTACCGTGTGATTCACCGGGTATACATGAGCAATCTTTAGTGCCCCGGCCTCGCGAGCGTGAACTGGGGCGTAAAACTGTGCCGTGGGTGTTTACAACTGTAAGGCCAAGCCAAGTTAATGTCATCCCATCCAAGTGAGGACATGATCGAAAGATCCCAAACCGATTCCCTTTTAAAAAGAAAGTTCATGATTCATGATGAGGGCCAATCACTATCATCCTGATCCCAAACCGATTCCCTTTTAAAAAGAAAGTTCATGATTCATGATGAGGGCCAATCATTATCATCCTGATCTCCGTTTAGGTTTTAGGTTCATACTGAGCAGGAATCAGTAATAAAATATCTCGGCAAAACCTCTCAAAAATTAAAAAAAAATTATGTAGGTCATCCTTGTCAAGCTACGGATGCAAGATTAATATTTTGTCAGTTTCTTTTCTGTTGGTTATTTCTCATTTAGCTGAAAAAAAAATTATGAATGGATTAGAATGAAAGTGCGTTGAAATTTAAAGGTATTATAAGGAATTATTATTATTATTATTATTATTATTATATCTAGTCATATCAAATGATACTAACAATGTTGCTGTTGGATAACAGTTTTCACCATGCCAAAGACCTACAGTACTGATATTATCAAAATAGCTTGAAAAATTATTTAAAAATTCGTCTGGACGTAACTAACAACATTAAGGCGGTTCTGCAGTTATATGAAACGTGCAGCAATAAAAGACTATCTTGTTTCAGCTTTACTTAATCTGCCTTGAATTATCTCGATATATTCAGAAAATAACTGTTTTCTGCGCGACGCAGAATAAGAATAATCTTATAAACATGTTCGGTGTGCTGTAACAGCTGTCTAAACAGAATATATAGGCTATATGGCTTGCAAGACATTCTCATATAGTTGCATTGTTTCTTGTTTTTAGGCAGCAGAGCCATAAGTCAAATTGAAAATGTGCTTCATCGTAAGCCTTTTAGAACCATTGGAACCACAGTCGCATGAATCCCTATTCCGGGGAGTGATTTTATGTGGAAATGGACGAAATGTGCACTAAAGGAGTATATGGACGTACCGTACGTACGTAGAACGGAGATGGCGTGTGTCACTAAAGAGGTGACAAAATATGTATTTATGGTTCGCCTGCTTAATACTATAAAAGCCTGTGGCGGCCATACGCTCCTCACACAGCGGTTATACATTGCATTCGTACTAGATCTCTCATGTACCAGCTGCTTTGCACAGCAAGATTTTCTGGGTTCGAACACCAGGTTGCGCACGGAATGTAATCTGACTAATTAGAGCATGGTATCGCATTGTGCATCCAGCTCCCGAATTTAAATATGAGACACCCACTCTCGCGCGTCTGATTACACTTCAGTGGGTTGGCGACTGGCTGAGGCACTGCCCGTTAAAACCTGTGGTAGCTTGTCTCAAGCAACATGTATGAACATTGCAACTCAGTTCTACCTCAACCGGGATGCTTCAGATGTGAGCTGTTACTGCCCAAACTGTTCACAGTTCTCTTTGCTCCTTGTGAAATAGAATGAGAAACAAAATCCAGATTCCCTATAAATACCAGCCAAATTTCTACTTAGAAAGATGACTCAATAGAACAAATGCACCAACCGGCCGTTGCACTTATTCAAAATCAATTTCTAGTCTGCCTCTAGGTAAGGCTTGCAGATATCACCTAAGTCATATGAACCAGACCTGAAGCTTGATATATTTCTGCAAACTGAGATATTATAGGCGCCAAGAATTGCCTCTGGTGAGATCTTCCTCCTTACTACCAGATCTTAAAAAGAGAAATGGGTAGAGCGGCGGGGTCGTTGCCGTGTCAGACACCCTTATGCATGTGCCTAGAAGAACCCGACCATCCCAAATGGGAATGTGAAACCTATAGTGGTTGAAGATTAAAAATGCGGGGCAATAGAGACTTACATGTTGATCTTTAATTCAGACCTGACCTTAGAGAGTTGCTCAGTGTATAGGGCATGTCAGGTTCCCTCATGGCAAGCACCGCGTCAAGAAATGCAACATTCTTGTTGGCGACTTTCACCTACCAGGCATATGCAAAGAATAATGTTTTTTTTTTTTTAAGAAAGGTACAGCGTACCCCAGCCTCGATAACTATACAAAAGAGATACCCTTGCTGAATGTTGCCTTAAACCGATAGGAGGACACAGAGGCGACCATAACGCTTGACCTCATTACGAACGATCCCAACTTGTACCTCCGATTTGACATAGCCCCAAGCATTTGTGATCATGAGATGGTTAATGTTCAATTCAAAATACTAGTAATTCATCCAGAAACTCCCAGCAGAACGAGTAACAAAGCTGACCTAGCAGCCTACGTGTGCCACCCGAGCACTGTCTGATTTCAACATTGTCAAATACATCAAAAAACCTGGTGCCGAAGCCACATGGACAGGCCTGAACGAGTGTACACAGCAATTTGTACCGCGCGTGAAGCTTGGCCAGTGAACCCGCCCCATCTCAACGACAAATGCCCCCTGTAACGTGAAGTCCTCGACCTCGAGCCCGTCGTGTAAGCAATACTGCATTCTATGTCTAAGGCAACAAAGATTTAGTGGAAGCCAGCTGCTGGGTTTTATGAAACGAAATCGCCAAGGCCTTGAAGAGTATTTATCATGAAGATTTACTAGTCATTCCAATGCTTTCGATAACGTGAGCCAAAGCCTCCTAGTTTGCCAATACGCTATTTTGTCATCTGCTGTATGATTAACCCTCGGATTTCGATGTTCTCAAGTTAGAGAAAGCAGTCTTTGACGGTCAGTGGGGGAGAGCCTGACTTAATCGAAGACTAAGGTGTCCCTAGGGCTTTGTCTTTGGCCCGATATCTTATTGTACATCAATGACCTGACGGCAGGACTGACATCTTCAAATAGACTCTCTGCTGATGACATGTAGTATGCAGTAGGAGCGTACGTTGTATCTCCCAGTGATCTTGACGATCTAAAGGAGATCATTTGCTATGGACAGGTTTGCCATCTAGTAAGAAAAGGAGAAAATATCTTCTTAAATGACACGTCGCTCAATAGACAATAAAGCGTGCATACTCTTGTCATGTGTGGGCACAAACTGCAAGTCCCAGATGAAGAAGAACCTTAGAGTTATCTTCGCCAATTAAGGACTCATCAGAGACGTCAACAACCAGGCAAACAGAACCCTGAGCTTCAACAGGAGGAACATACTTAATTTAAGGTATTCGACAAGTCCTTGAAACAGACAACCTACAAGTCCTTAGTCCTGTTTTAGTAGATTAGTTGAGTTCAGTGCGGGATCCATACAAGAAGGACTCGGAACAGGACAAGGCCGAGCAGTTTGTAGTGTCCCTTGCACATTTCGATAGATATCTAGTGTCGAGGCTATGCCACAGAAGCTTATACTGGTAAACCCAGGCCACATGGATGAGAACAGCAAGTCTGACTTTTCTTTAAATGATATGTCCATGGCCTTTGCTGGCACCATCATTGAATGACGATGAAGGTATCAATATAAGATCAGAATGGCACTAGTATGTTATTTAAGCCTATCTTTCAGTTGTATATGCACAGGAATACAGAAAGAATCTCTGAGATTTCAGCGATATTCCACCACCATGTCATTAAGGCACGGACGGGGTTCAAACCGGGGACTTTCAGCTCCGAGGTCCAATGTTCACGCCTTAACCACTACACTACATCTTACCCCAGCAAGGCTACCACCAGTCTATTCAAACTCAACAATGGAATAATGGAACTTACAGTCGAAGGGACATCTCTCAGTCACCAGAGACGCAGCTCCCGCCAGTCCATCCATTGCCCTTATTAAGATCCTTTAAGTATCAGAACCATGCACCTATATACAGGCAGGCCTTTATACCTGCAACTAAAGCAGGTGCGCCAATCCGGGCTGCATTTCACTACAGGGTGACCCAAATTCAGTAATGTTCAGATACAGGGGTTGGGATGGGAATTTATTTCATGACAGAGGTGTTAATGTAGACCTATATATGGTGATCTGTCTGTGTAGTATTGTGCATGCAATTCTATTGTGCATAAACACTTGTACACATGTTGTTTGAAAGGTGTTCATAGATAATTAATATGATCTAACCCTAACCCTTATCATTATGAGTTACTAAGCAATTTAGCTGACCTTTGCTCATAAGACAGGCTTGGACCTTTCAGATGTAATTAACAACTGTTTCGAAATACAGCTGGAATAGGAGCCAAAATTTCAACACGAATCGATACATTTATTGTTCAACTGTGACACTATAAGGTGATGTTCAAGTGCGGAAAAATATGTTAAAGAACATTGACTTCTCTTAAAGTTATTAAGATAATACATGTGCAACAATTTAGTTTTATTACATTTTCATGTTCTCAATTTATTGCTAAGTAGACCTTGTAGGCCTTTGTACAACACTAGGCACTTTAGCAGTAAAACTGTAAAATTATGGGCTTATACAATATTACACGGGTGCAGACATACGCCCTTGAACCAAATGGTGCATAAGTACATTTCTGCACTATTTAAGCGTTTTACTTTATTGTTTTAATCTGTGAGATCCATGAAAAAATCCAATTCTTTTTTAAAGGTTAACCAATTACTTAACTTGACCTGTTGACCAAGATTGTACCAGGACTACATTATCATCATTGTATAGACATTCGCCCTTGAACCAAAATGCGCATGTTATAGGTATATTCCAGTCTATCACATGTAACAAAATTATTCATACTCATTCTTGATAAACGAATAAGGAAAAAAAGGTTTATTATAGAATGTCCATATATAACCTGAAACTAAAAAAAAAATATTACTGAGAACATATTTCAATAAATTTTATGTGGTTCTCTGTGTGTATGCAGTTTTGAGATCACATGGTGTATAAAACTGCATGCCGATAATTATACCAGGATAATATATTTCACGGCGATTCACAGCATTTGACACTTAATGCTGAGGAACAAAATATAAAAAAAAGTAAGAACAAAATGGAACAAAAGTAAAAATCTATAATAAAATTGTAAAAAAAGGAATGAGAACAAAAACAGTAGAAAAAATAAGATCACTGGATAGCCTAATAAAAATCCACACGAGGCATTTAATTTAATATGCGTTTAATCTGTGAAATCCATGGTGAAATCTAGTTAGGACTTTTTAAAACAGATATATACTTGACCAATTCGATTGTACGGTGGCTTCAGTTTTGAAAGAACATTTGACTCGTGTAAACTGTATGAGAAACACATTGTTGCAAAGTTGCTTATTTAGGTGCCCTGCATGCATGGGTTTCGAACGTTCCACTTGGTCGAATTCGACGGAACAACGTGGGGGCGATGAAGCGAGCTTTGACAACCAATGCCGGCTGTTTAGTTTGCTTGGCCTATTCCGGTCATATGTCACGACAGTCTATCACTTGCTACGATCGCCTTCTCGTCAACGCAACAGTTAGCGCTTTTATCATTTGATTATTTTATTGTCACTCACTGGGCAAGTAAAGGATTAAGAAGCTGCAAGCTATTAATCGACAGTACCAGCAACTGATTAGAAACTGCATGAAGCAATGTATGAAGCTCGGAAGGCTGGTGACAGGCCCTCAGCGGGGCAGGTCTCCAAACCACAACCTCCAGACGTGAGGAGAAAACCCGGTAAGAGAACTGTCATACAGCAGTAAACATATACCAGTACTGTGTGTGTATGTGTGTCAGCAGTGTCCTGTATCCTGTAATATGTTTATTGTTCAAGTTGACCACATACTGATAGTTTATAGGTCTGTGATCATTTCATAGTTCAGTAACTTGTACTCTAACGGTATGACTCAGTAGACCTACTGGAGTGAAAGATTGATCAATAAATCATAAAATGTTATTATTTATATACACCACTTCAATAATTGAACAACGTCCTTCTAACTGCATCTATAGTTCGAGTGAGTGCTGCGGATCCAAGGGGGTCCAGGGGTTCAGGACCCCCCCCCCCCCTCTTTTGCATCTGAAGCAACTTTTGTTTAAAGGGTTTCAGATAAAAATTTTGCGGCCTGGACCCCCTCCCCCCCCCCCCCCCTTTACCTTTTCTTGACCTGGGGACCTTTTTTTTAAGTTTTTCCTCAGTCCTCCTGGGTTAGACCCTCTCTTTTCCTAAATCCTGGATCTGCCCCAGAAATTTAAGCAGTATGCCTAAACTAGAACTGTCACTTTCATTAAAACTGATATCATTCAAGATCTTTGTCATGGGACATTAAAGTAACCTCAGTGAGTAGCACTTCAGTCTTGATCAAATTACTATCAAGATCTATCCCCTTTCATTTAGATATTTCTCGTATTTATTTATGTATGGTATTATACAAGGGAAATGTCTCCTGATATTGGATTCTTTAAATTAATTATTGACCTCTGTATTTATATTTAAAGTGAAAAATTCTTTAAAACTCACTGCCACCATTAGCCCTGCCACCATTGTTTTACCTAAATCTACAAATCTGCATTCAGAGGAATGCAAGCCTCTGCAATGCTCCCAAAATCATGTTTGCATTCACTTTGGCCCATATTCCCGCCTTCATTCGAGCACAAGTGACTTGACATTTGTGATGCCTTAATGATATTCTGGATCATGTGTGGATCCACACCAAAATCTAAATGATTCTATATTTGTCCATTTGTGAAATGTCCTAACTAACAATTTCATGAAAATCTGTTCATGACTGAGTAATGTTGGGAACGAATATAAACTGACATACACACAAACAGAGATGAATGAATAAACTTAAACCTCCTGACAGAGGGGAAATACTTGCCCTTGCTCAGCCATTAAATGTCATTTCATTATACATGGATACTATTTTGTGATATCATATAACAGAACTGAGTGTAAACATTGAATTATAGTACTACACAAACTTCTTCTTAACTGTTGATTAGTGTCTGCCTCGGCATAGTCATAAACTTGTATTCATTAAAAGTGAATTAGTAACAGAATAAATTGTGGCAGCAGTAATGATCGAGCTGTTGTTTGAAAAGCAAAGTAAAAAACAATATACTTTCTCAGGAAACTGAAGGAGGGTAAGGTGGTTCCAAGGTTATAACTATGTAAATATATATATATATATGACAAGATCAAGATAGCCAATAGGTCCAGATTCGGGTTCTGGGCCTTGACAGAAGTATATATATATATATATATATATATATATATATATATATACGTGTGTGTGGGTGTGTGTCTGTGTATAAACCTTAGAACAGTAATAGTAATATAGTTTCCCTTACAAATATTTTGAATTAACAAATGACAAGCACAGTTTATTTATATGTGTTTTTGTATGTGTTTATTTTTATATGGTTCATCACCTGTTTATTTCCACTGATAATTTTTTGCTATGATAAATTCTGTCCAAAGGTTATCAATAGAACAAATGAGCAGCCAATTTGTCATACTGTAGGTATCTTGTGCCTAATAAATCAAAGTCCTTTACTTCCCTGATATATGTTTTCCCCAGGTAAAACAAACATTGAACTGAAAACTTCACTAACATTCCCTTTTGCTTTGTGTTAGTTCCAGGGATCAGTCAGTAAACAAACAGACCACAAGTCTACAATAAATCAATACCAAGAGGTTACGGTGTATTGATGAATAGAACCTCCAACAAAAACAGGAAGGGATCTACTTGTAGAATACATGTGCTTGGTATTAACAAAAAAAACAAAAAAAAAACAAGACATTACACTTAAAATCTGCATTCTTACAAATGCAAGCTTGCCATTCACTTATAATATTAGGCCCAAATTCCCAGTTTCATTTCTACGTAGGTGACTGTACATTTGTCACCATTCTTTGATTACGTTCCTGAATCTCTGCTGAATGAGGTCAGAGTATGAGTGTTATACCTAAAACAGTTTTAGCCAGCCCAGTGCCACTTATTTCCTGTTTCAATTTGTACAAGAAAATATAGAAATGTTAAAAACTTAGACAGTTGGGCCAAGTCAGAGATCACATATAGTCTATACCTGCATGAAGATCTGAAACTTTGCTTTGTGCTACACAGAAAAAATGTTTGTGATGGTTCACCGCTTCCATGGTTTTATCACAGGTGAGTAGCATGGCCGATGCAGGAATGCACATGGAATCATTATATACTGTCTCGTGATGAGGCGTATTACTGGCTGAGCAATTAAGAGATTTGTCATAACTCAGCCAGGTAATGAGATATTATATCCTGTAAAGTTTTGTTATGAGGTTTATCTGTTAGCAACTTTATCTATTGGCAGTTTTACATGCAAAAACATGATTTTTTTTATAATACCCAAGGAACAGTCCTTTTAATTTTGGATGTTATCTGGACCATCATATGGTTTTTATTCAGATGATCCAATTTACTCTTATCTTTTTCTCATCTGAGAGCAGGAGTCATTTGTTGTATTATGGGCAGCCTTTAATCTGGAGCTCGCCAGTAGAGTTGGTGAATCATGACAGGATCCTGAATCTGTAGAATCAGATTGAACGTTTCTAGTTTAATGTGAGCCTCATAAAAAGGCAATAACAGTTTGTATCTATAGAATTTTTGACATGACTTTGCCTCTTTAATACACAGACTGCATAGACTCCATACAGAAGAGGTCAACTGAGATGTAAAGATCCCCGTCTCTCATGTTGCACCAAAATTTGATTTTATAGCACCCTACAATCTGTAATACAGAAGTATCCTTTGATCTAGCAATATACTTTGTCTTCCACAACACACACCCACACATATAGATATGATATACAAATTTATTATGATGCACAATCATGATGTATAAATTGAGTTTCAAGGCCTTTATTAAGATGAACAAGGCATTGCAGTATGCTCTAAATAGGAGACAAGCTAAATTTAGGTAACAGAAGGTTTTGTTCAGCTAATTAAAGATGTTTAGATAACCATGAAACAAAGCCAGTCTTCTTAGTAAGTAAATCGTAACCTAGCTAAATACCATTGTTATATAAGTACTATTCACACAGGCTCAGTGTTTGCTGGGTTTCACAGTTAGCCCCAGTGGTTGTTGGGTTTGTAAGAGTGATAACATCGGGTTAAAGAGAACAGTAACTTTTGAACAAGTGTTGTCATCTTTGGAAAAGAACAGGTCTGTAAATTACTAAAATATAAGTTTTCAAGTGTGATGCATTTTAATGTGAACTGGTTGCTTTAATGTAAATCTTGTGATTTTTTTTCATTTTGAGCTCTACAGTTTTTAATATGCATAAAGTTAAAGTGGAAGGTCCAAAGTATGGCCACCTCAGAGAGAATAAAAGAAAATGTCAACCCACACAAAATTTTACACAGGTTGACATTAAAGGATTGGACTTAAATGAATATGACTAAACCTGGTTATATTGTACAAAGATATCTGGGTTTTATATATAAAATGTCATGGTTTTGATATTGTACCTCTTGATTCAGGATTGATTTAGGGTTTGAACTAATTTATATTGGGTCAGCCTTAATCGTAATCTTGGGTGGTCCATATTGTGATTTATGCATCACTAAAGCCATCTAAACTAAATATGTTCCTTTTTTGCCTGATATGAAATTATAAATAGCATTATGATCAATAATCAAATATAACCTTTTGATAGTGAAGAACCTAATTTGCTTCAGAGGTTTCATATTTAGCTTTTCATAAGTGAATTAAAAAAATTATTGTTTTAAGCTTTTATGTCATGTGAAATATGTAAATTATTAATAGAATTCATTTTTAACTTGACACATCCACAGATGATACATAAATATATTTTTTTCTTAGTTTTTTTCCCTCATACTGAGCCATATTGACACATTTTACGACTGTTGGTCCACTATTAAAATTTATTCACATAACAATTCTGATATTTCAGTTATTAATGTATAAATTGCTTTAAAATTCAGCATGATGTTGGATCATTATTGCTTAATTTATCTGTTTGAGACTGGTGACTAACTATAACTTTAAGAATGATTTTTTGTTACTAAAAATATTAGCAATAGAACAGTTTTATCACTATTATCATATATTTTGCAGCGGTTCATAACATAATAGTAATGTAAATTTCAGTGAGACCTTTATTACTGTCACCGTGCAAATTTTGAACAAATTTAGGATTACAGGGTTTAAAAAATGTAAAAAAGAAGTTTATTACAGTTGGTTGACCTCATGTAAAAACTCATTGGAAAATACCATCTTCTATATCTTCAGATATGTTAACTCAGTAACTCAAAAAGAATTTGAGGTAAAGTCACCAAACTTGCAACATTAATGCACCTTATCAAGGGCTAGGTCAAGTTCAAACATGGATGACCTTTATATATTTTTCAAGGTCATAGTGGTGATAATGCTAAAATGATGTTAACGCAATTACTCAAAAAAATTTTAGGCTAGGTCACCAAACTCGCAGCATTAACATACCTCAGGAAGGGCTAAGTTTGAATATGGATGACCTTGATGCAGTTTCATGATCCCAGTGGTTATCATGATGGGGGACATTGACCCATCTCAGATCTCACACAGGTTTTCACAATGTTTTTCCAGCTATTTCCATAACAAGAAGGGGGGGGGGGACAGCTTAAATTGATTGCAGATTCAATAAACTGTTGTGATTGGAGAGACCACTATGGTATGGATCTTACTAATGTAAGAAATGTAATTAGAAAGATATCAAATATAGGTAGCTCTAGTTTCATGTAAACCTTTTATACTTTATCCATGTTAAACAAATATTATTTCATATCCAAAACTTGGTACAGAAAAGGCCAGTAGAGTGTTAGGCCTATATGTAATTAAAAGTTTATATAGACTGATATGAATTGAGGGATCGTGATCTTAACCCAGAGTATCTGAATGCAGGTTGTTTTGATTCATGTCAGTATCTGTATGAGAGTGTATATGTGATCCTTTCTGTTCAGTATGCAAAATAACAGTGTGAGAAATAACCCATAGCACTTGCTCAGAGTGTTTAAATAAGTTTTAGCAACTTTCTAATAAGTCATAAAACTAAATACTAGACCTACTGAGTTTTATAGTCTCGTTGATATCAGCTAAAGTGCTAGGAGACACCCCTTTGCTGATGTTTATGATATATTTGAGGTATATGTATCAAGTGGCCTCAGTAGGTAATGTACTAACCCTCACGTGTGCAACACTAATACTTTAGTTTTGTGTGCTTCCAGAATTGATTGGTAAGCGTGCCTGAATGGAAATAGATTATTTATTTAGTGACTCATTGTGTCTTGATTGTAAGAGTGACATGACTTTTGTGAGGGATGAAGAGTGTGCCTATGCATGTGGCATGTGCTATTACAGGGACTCTTAAAACACACTGAAGTTACATGTATATTTATGTATAACAGTATATCTTTCTAACCATTTAGCTATCTAGATTGGCTTCCCTCTCTCTGTCTCTGTCTCTCTCTCTTCTCTGTATATTTGCACTCTTTTCATGAACCAGTGAAGTGACATCTGGAGCATTGTGGAACTATAATCAAGACAACTTAGAATGAAACAGGCTGACCTGATGGCTTATGTACATGTATATATATATATATATATTTACTGTGCACCATATACATATGGCTGAGCCCATGATCAGCTCACTGTTTCATTCTTTCCCAGACATATTTTATACTTTCAAGGTGTTAACAGCTTTTATATGAATATCAAGAAGCCTCCCTTTTTCAAAATATTCATTAAACACAAGCAACCTCAACTTTTAAAGTATTACATGAAGACATTTCAGCTTTAAATAATATGTATCTTGACATTTTAAGGGTGGATGGGTATATGGAGAAATGAAAGATCACCTTGTAAAGCTTTTGGTTTGGAAATGATTGCACAGCACAGTTAACCTCCTTGAAGTAAAAAAGACTGCATATTGAGGATGTAATTGCAACATGATAAACATTAAATAGTAAAAGTAAAAGTGTACACATACCAGTATTCTTTGAAGCCCTAGTGGTGAGCAGATTATATCTGGAATTCCTGATACTTGTGCAGAGTGTTTGTGTGAAATGAGGCATATAAACTGTACTTCTATGTTTGACAATTTATGATTCGATTGACTGGAATTTTCCAGGAAAACTGTACTTCTATGTTTGACACTTCATGGTTTGATTGACAATTAGACTGGTACAGGTAAACTGTACTTCTATGTTTGACAATTTATGATTCGATTGACTGGAACTTTCCAGGAAAACTGTACTTCTATGTTTGACACTTCATGGTTTGATTGACAGTTAGACTGGTACAGGTAAACTGTACTTCTATGTTTGACACTTCATGGTTTGATTGACAATTAGACTGGTACAGGTAAACTGTACTTCTACGTTTGACACTTCATGGTTTGATTGACAATTAGACTGGTACAGGTAAACTGTACTTCTATGTTTGACACTTCATGGTTTGATTGACAATTAGACTGGTACAGGTAAACTGTACTTCTGTGTTTGACACTTCATGGTTTGATTGACAATTAGACTGGTACAGGTAAACTGTACTTCTATGTTTGACACTTCATGGTTTGATTGACAATTAGACTGGTACAGGTAAACTGTGCTACTAGGTTTGACACTCAATTAGACTGGTACAGGTAAACTGTACTTCTATGTTTGACACTTCATGATTTGATTGACAATTAGACTGGTACAGGTAAACTGTACTTCTATGTTTGACACTTCATGGTTTGATTGACAATTGGACTGGTACAGGTAAACTGTACTTCTATGTTTGACACTTCATGGTTTGATTGACAATTAGACTGGTACAGGTAAACTGTACTTCTGTGTTTGACAATTTATGATTCGATTGACTGGAACTTTCCAGGTAAACTGTACTTCTATGTTTGACACTTCATGGTTTGATTGACAATTAGACTGGTACAGGTAAACTGTACATCTATGTTTGACACTTCATGGTTTGATTGACAATTAGACTGGTACAGGTAAACTGTACTTCTATGTTTGACACTTCATGATTTGATTGACAATTAGACTTGTACAGGTAAACTGTACTTCTATGTTTGACACTTCATGGTTTGATTGACAATTAGACTGGTACAGGTAAACTGTACTTCTATGTTTGACACTTCATGATTTGATTGACAATTAGACTGGTACAGGTAAACTGTACTTCTATGTTTGACACTTCATGGTTTGATTGACAATTAGACTGGTACAGGTAAACTGTACTTCTATGTTTGACACTTCATGATTTGAATGACAAGTAGACTGGTACAGGTAAACTGTACTTCTATGTTTGACACTTCATGGTTTGATTGACAATTAGACTTGTACAGGTGAACTGTACCTATGTTTGACACTTCATGGTTTGATTGACAATTAGACTGGTACAGGTAAACTGTACTTTTATGTTTGACACTTCATGATTTGATTAACAATTAGACTGGTACAGGTAAACTGTACTTCTATGTTTGACACTTCATGGTTTGATTGACAATTAGACTTGTACAGGTGAACTGTACCTATGTTTGACACTTCATGGTTTGATTGACAATTAGACTGGTACAGGTAAACTGTACTTCTATGTTTGACACTTCATGATTTGATTGACAATTAGACTGGTACAGGTAAACTGTACTTCTATGTTTGACACTTCATGGTTTGATTGACAATTAGACTGGTACAGGTAAACTGTACTTTATGTTTGACACTTCATGATTTGATTGACAATTAGACTTGTACAGGTAAACTGTACTTCTATGTTTGACACTTCATGGTTTGATTGACAATTAGACTTGTACAGGTGAACTGTACCTATGTTTGACACTTCATGGTTTGATTGACAATTAGACTGGTACAGGTAAACTGTACTTCTATGTTTGACACTTCATGATTTGATTAACAATTAGACTGGTACAGGTAAACTGTACTTCTATGTTTGACACTTCATGGTTTGATTGACAATTAGACTTGTACAGGTGAACTGTACCTATGTTTGACACTTCATGGTTTGATTGACAATTAGACTGGTACAGGTAAACTGTACTTCTATGTTTGACACTTCATGATTTGATTGACAATTAGACTGGTACAGGTAAACTGTACTTCTATGTTTGACACTTCATGATTTGATTAACAATTAGACTGGTACAGGTAAACTGTACTTCTATGTTTGACACTTCATGATTTGATTGACAATTAGACTGGTACAGGTAAACTGTACTTCTATGTTTGACACTTCATGATTTGATTGACAATTAGACTGGTACAGGTAAACTGTACTTCTATGTTTGACACTCCATGGTTTGATTGACAATTAGACTGGTACAGGTAAACTGTACTTCTATGTTTGACACTTCATGGTTTGATTGAAAATTAGACTGGTACAGGTAAACTGTACTACTATGTTTGACACTTCATGATTTGATTGACAATTAGACTGGTACAGGTAAACTGTACTTCCATGTTTGACACTTCATGGTTTGATTGACAATTAGACTTGTACAGGTGAACTGTACCTATGTTTGACACTTCATGGTTTGATTGACAATTAGACTGGTACAGGTAAACTGTACTTCTATGTTTGACACTTCATGATTTGATTGACAATTAGACTGGTACAGGTAAACTGTACTTCTATGTTTGACACTTCATGGTTTGATTGACAATTAGACTGGTACAGGTAAACTGTACCTATGTTTGACACTTCATGGTTTGATTGACAATTAGACTGGTACAGGTAAACTGTACTTCTATGTTTGACACTTCATGGTTTGATTGACAATTAGACTGGTACAGGTAAACTGTACTTCTATGTTTGACACTTCATGTTTTGATTGACAATTAGACTGGTACAGGTAAACTGTACTTCTATGTTTGACACTGCATGGTTTGATTGACAATTAGACTTGTACAGGTGAACTGTACCTATGTTTGACACTTCATGGTTTGATTGACAATTAGACTGGTACAGGTAAACTGTACTTCTATGTTTGACACTTCATGATTTGATTGACAATTAGACTGGTACAGGTAAACTGTACTTCTATGTTTGACACTTCATGGTTTGATTGACAATTAGACTTGTACAGGTGAACTGTACCTATGTTTGACACTTCATGGTTTGATTGACAATTAGACTGGTACAGGTAAACTGTACTTCTATGTTTGACACTTCATGATTTGATTGACAATTAGACTGGTACAGGTAAACTGTACTTCTATGTTTGACACTTCATGGTTTGATTGACAATTAGACTGGTACAGGTAAACTGTACTTCTATGTTTGACACTTCATGATTTGATTGACAATTAGACTGGTACAGGTAAACTGTACTTCTATGTTTGACACTTCATGGTTTGATTGACAAGTAGACTGGTACAGGTAAACTGTACTTCTATGTTTGACACTTCATGGTTTGATTGACAATTAGACTTGTACAGGTGAACTGTACCTATGTTTGACACTTCATGGTTTGATTGACAATTAGACTGGTACAGGTAAACTGTACTTCTATGTTTGACACTTCATGATTTGATTGACAATTAGACTGGTACAGGTAAACTGTACTTCTATGTTTGACACTTCATGGTTTGATTGACAATTAGACTGGTACAGGTAAACTGTACTTCTATGTTTGACACTTCTTGATTTGATTGACAATTAGACTGGTACAGGTAAACTGTACTTCTATGTTTGACACTTCATGGTTTGATTGACAATTAGACTTGTACAGGTGAACTGTACCTATGTTTGACACTTCATGGTTTGATTGACAATTAGACTGGTACAGGTAAACTGTACTTCTATGTTTGACACTTCATGATTTGATTAACAATTAGACTGGTACAGGTAAACTGTACTTCTATGTTTGACACTTCATGGTTTGATTGACAATTAGACTGGTACAGGTGAACTGTACCTATGTTTGACACTTCATGGTTTGATTGACAATTAGACTGGTACAGGTAAACTGTACTTCTATGTTTGACACTTCATGATTTGATTGACAATTAGACTGGTACAGGTAAACTGTACTTCTATGTTTGACACTTCATGATTTGATTAACAATTAGACTGGTACAGGTAAACTGTACTTCTATGTTTGACACTTCATGATTTGATTGACAATTAGACTGGTACAGGTAAACTGTACTTCTATGTTTGACACTTCATGATTTGATTGACAATTAGACTGGTACAGGTAAACTGTACTTCTATGTTTGACACTTCATGGTTTGATTGACAATTAGCCTGGTACAGGTAAACTGTACTTCTATGTTTGACACTTCATGGTTTGATTGAAAATTAGACTGGTACAGGTAAACTGTACTTCTATGTTTGACACTTCATGATTTGATTAACAATTAGACTGGTACAGGTAAACTGTACTTCTATGTTTGACACTTCATGGTTTGATTGACAATTAGACTTGTACAGGTGAACTGTACCTATGTTTGACACTTCATGGTTTGATTGACAATTAGACTGGTACAGGTAAACTGTACTTCTATGTTTGACACTTCATGATTTGATTGACAATTAGACTGGTACAGGTAAACTGTACTTCTATGTTTGACACTTCATGGTTTGATTGACAATTAGACTTGTACAGGTGAACTGTACCTATGTTTGACACTTCATGGTTTGATTGACAATTAGACTGGTACAGGTAAACTGTACTTCTATGTTTGACACTTCATGGTTTGATTGACAATTAGACTGGTACAGGTAAACTGTACTTCTATGTTTGACACTTCATGTTTTGATTGACAATTAGACTGGTACAGGTATACTGTACTTCTATGTTTGACACTGCATGGTTTGATTGACAATTAGACTTGTACAGGTGAACTGTACCTATGTTTGACACTTCATGGTTTGGTTGACAATTAGACTGGTACAGGTAAACTGTACTTCTATGTTTGACACTTCATGATTTGATTGACAATTAGACTGGTACAGGTAAACTGTACTTCTATGTTTGACACTTCATGGTTTGATTGACAATTAGACTTGTACAGGTGAACTGTACCTATGTTTGACACTTCATGGTTTGATTGACAATTAGACTGGTACAGGTAAACTGTACTTCTATGTTTGACACTTCATGATTTGATTGACAATTAGACTGGTACAGGTAAACTGTACTTCTATGTTTGACACTTCATGGTTTGATTGACAATTAGACTGGTACAGGTAAACTGTACTTCTATGTTTGACACTTCATGATTTGATTGACAATTAGACTGGTACAGGTAAACTGTACTTCTATGTTTGACACTTCATGGTTTGATTGACAATTAGACTGGTACAGGTAAACTGTACTTCTATGTTTGGCACTTCATGGTTTTATTGACAATTAGACTTGTACAGGTGAACTGTACTTCTATGTTTGACACTTCATGGTTTGATTGACAATTAGACTGGTACAGGTAAACTGTGCTACTAGGTTTGACACTCAATTAGACTGGTACAGGTAAACTGTACTTCTATGTTTGACACTTCATGATTTGATTGACAATTAGACTGGTACAGGTAAACTGTACTTCTATGTTTGACACTTCATGGTTTGATTGACAATTAGACTGGTACAGGTAAACTGTACTTCTATGTTTGACACTTCATGGTTTGATTGACAATTAGACTGGTACAGGTAAACTGTACTTCTATGTTTGACACTTCATGGTTTGATTGACAATTAGACTGGTACAGGTAAACTGTGCTACTAGGTTTGACACTCAATTAGACTGGTACAGGTAAACTGTACTTCTATGTTTGACACTTCATGATTTGATTGACAATTATACTGGTACAGGTAAACTGTACTTCTATGTTTGACACTTAATGGTTTGATTGACAATTAGACTGGTACAGGTAAACTGTACTTCTATGTTTGACACTTCATGGTTTGATTGACAATTAGACTGGTACAGGTAAACTGTGCTACTAGGTTCGACACTCAATTAGACTGGTACAGGTAAACTGTACTTCTATGTTTGACACTTCATGATTTGATTGACAATTAGACTGGTACAGGTAAACTGTACTTCTATGTTTGACACTTCATGGTTTGATTGACAATTAGACTGGTACAGGTAAACTGTACTTCTATGTTTGACACTTCATGGTTTGATTGACAATTAGACTGGTACAGGTAAACTGTACTTCTATGTTTGACACTTCATGATTTGATTGACAATTAGACTGGTACAGGTAAACTGTACTTCTATGTTTGACACTTCATGGTTTGATTGACAATTAGACTGGTACAGGTAAACTGTACTTCTATGTTTGACACTTCATGATTTGATTGACAATTAGACTGGTACAGGTAAACTGTACTTCTATGTTTGACACTTAATGGTTTGATTAACAATTAGACTGGTACAGGTAAACTGTACTTCTATGTTTGACACTTCATGGTTTGATTGACAATAAGACTGGTACAGGTAAACTGTACTTCTATGTTTGACACTTCATGGTTTGATTGACAATTAGACTGGTACAGGTAAACTGTACTTCTATGTTTGACACTTCATGATTTGATTGACAATTAGACTGGTACAGGTAAACTGTACTTCTATGTTTGACACTTCATGGTTTGATTGACAATTAGACTGGTACAGGTAAACTGTACTTCTATGTTTGACACTTTATGATTTTCCAGGTAAACTGTAGATCTATGTTACCCTTTGATTGACATGAAGACTGGTCCAAGTAAACTGTACTTCTATGATTGGCACTTTATGTTTGATTGACATGAAGACTGGTCCAGGTAAACTGTACTTCTGTGTTTGACACTATGATTTGATTGACATGAGGACTGGTCTAGGTAAACTGTACTTCTAAGATTGACACTTTACGGTTTGATTGATGTTGTGAGTGGTCCAGGTAAACATGCACTTCTATATATACTGGTCATCTGTGGAAAATCCTTGTAGGTGAGATAATACATTATATAATAATCATATTTATTTCAAGTTTTGCATGGATATGGATATTGCTGGGAAGAGGATTGAAACTTTTATTGGGATATTTTAATAGGGATCATGGTGTATTCTGTATGAGTCAACATCATTTTGAAAGGGTAGATCAATTGGTGAAATGTGTTTAAAAAATAAAATTGATGGAAAATTGGTTTATAGAGTTTCCTAAGTGTCATGTGGTTGCAGGCTTTGAATGTCAGTTTGTATGAAATGCAAGTCTTGGGGCACCACATAATATTATTATTTAAGTTTTGTGCAGTGTATCTCCTGATTAGTGTCACTTAATAAAAATATGAGCAATGTAACTGAACAGTAATGGATTCCTTTCAAATTTTGCATGTTAAATAGTTATGGGTTAGAAGACAAAGGTATTTAATTTTAAGGTCTTGACTTTAAATGTCTTCCAACCACTATTACTTGGTCGGCCATTTTGACTATAATTAATGCCAAGGATTTCAGATTTCTAAGGATTGCCTGCTTTGATTGTTCTAGAATAATATAATATTTGATAACTTTTTGTGGCACACAAAGCTTTGTCACCACCAATTATCAAATTGGTTTTCAGTATTTGTTTCATGAATTGTCCTGGACTTTTGGGTGCCCATTTAATTCAGACATTGATATCTATGGAACATACCCACGCTGCCACATAGTGCATAAACAGCGATTTTGTTTTCATGCAGTTTTTTAGGGGGGGGGGGATAATATGTCAGATAATAAATAACTGACTGAAAATTTTGAAATCTGGGTTGTCAGTTGATATTGGTCAGAGGATGTTTATAATTTCTAGGGGTGACAAACGTTCTGCGGATGTTATGGCATCAGTGAAACCAGCCATTTTCAGTTCATGAGTTTCAGTTTGAAAATTGAGAGTACTAGGAAGGTATCACTGCCAGATTGTGTGGAAAGCAGTTTGAAAAGGATAAAAAAATACTTTGAAGGAAGACATATTAAATAACTTTAGTTAAACTTAAGTTACCTCCAGTTTACTTCCATAAAATTGGATCAGTTCCAAAACATGGAAATACCTTCGACAAGTTTGCCTCAATGGCAGCTGAAAAACTAAACAGGTGTTTATTTCTGGAAAAAAAATCATGGTTTTTGCAAAATTATTGCAAATTCCGGGTAATATTTTCTGAATAATGCCTTTGTTGTATTACAGAATAATTTGGTATGCTTTTTTTAGCTCAGCTGACTATAAGTCATCTGAGCTATAGTCGTGGTCCATTGTCCGTCGTCCGTCCGTCTGTCCGTCCGTCCGTCCGTCCGTCCGTCCGTCCGTCCGTCCGTCCGTCCGTCCGTCCGTAGATGTGGCACGTTTTGAAACCGTAAGACCTAGGAATCCAAAATTCAGCATAATGTTAGATGTCCCCAAGATCTCCTACCAAGCCGAAAACTGGGTCTTTGCGACTTCATTCCTTTGAGAAATTAAGGAAAAACCTCAATTTTTTATTAAAAACATATTTTCACACTTTAGGACTGCCTAATATCAAAACCACTCATCTGTTTTTCCTCATTTTTCCTATGAATAATCCTCTATATAATTCCTATATACATGCCAGAAATTAGGTCTGTATTAAATAATTTAAAAAAGTTATGGGCCCAAACATAATGCATTTTGTAAATAATCAGGAAAGAAATTTTATCACTTAACACAAAACTTGTTAAAGCTAAGCACTTTTTTCCATTAATATTACTTTTATTAATCAAAATTAAATTGTATACCCAAATTTAGATCAAAATCTTTTAAATTTTTAAAAATATTAGCAAAAATAAAAAATTGGTACCTTAAATTTTGTCCAACTTTGACCATGGCACGTTTTTTTGCTGTAACTGCTGTGGATTTAATTTTCACAGCATGTTTTTGTTAACATTTCAACTGTTAACACCAAAAAT
The DNA here is from genome assembly GCA_026874595.1 of Sipunculus nudus. Taxonomy (NCBI): domain Eukaryota; kingdom Metazoa; phylum Annelida; class Sipuncula; order Golfingiida; family Sipunculidae; genus Sipunculus; species Sipunculus nudus. The sequence continues at coordinate 106,527,249 of CM049306.1, read as the reverse complement.
TTGAAACCAGTTGATCAAAAACTGTAGATTTTATTCAAGTTTTCAAGCACCATGTCACATATTGCTAGTGTTATGCAGTTTGCTAGAGCTCAGCTCCCGAGCTTCAGCTCTAAGTTCCTTAAATTTGGCATACAGTTAGATTTCTTCAAAATCCCCTACCATGCCAAGAATTTGGTCACTAGGACTTAATTCCTTCGAGATATCAATGAAAAACTTCATTTTTCCATTAAAAACCCAATGTTACACTTTAAGACTGCCTAATATCAAAACCACTGATCTGACTTTGATCATATATAATATACATATTTTTCTATACATTCACTATGCACATGCCAGAAATGATGTCAGTATTGTGTATTTTTTTTAAGTTATGGGCCCAAACATAATGCACTTTGTAAAAAATCAAGAAATATATTTACTCCCTTAACAAGGGCATTGCTGAAGCTAGAGATTTTTTTTGTCAGGGATGTAACATTATTTAATCAAGATTCAATTGAATACCAAAAATTAGTTCTGAATTTTTCAAATTTTATAAGTTATTAGTATAAATATAAAATTAGTACCTTAAATTTTGCCCAACTGTGACAATGCACGTTTGTTTCCCGTGAGCACTGTTGATATAATTTTCATATCATGCACACATAAGGATTTCAGCTTTTTAGTTTAGAAAGCTGAAAGAAATTTGCCAAATATTGTAGCTTTTATTAATGTTTTTTATGAGACCCTGTCAGACTTTGGCTCTCTCCAGCTTGTTGACCTTGTTGACCTTTCATCAAATTATGCACGCTTGAGGGGAGAATCCAGGCAGCTTATGGCCAGCCACAGTTGATCCAGGTGTTCAACCCAACTCATCTAGTAGTTTTAACCAACAACATAACAATAAACAATAAATTAATACATTTTTATTGGTTTTTAATAACAAATTAAAGAAAAATAGAAAAGGAATTTGTTAGTTTATAATAACAGGAAATTAACTTGCAGTCACTGATGATATAAGAATCTTGTATCGATGGGTAGAATGTCACATATTCCAAATAACACCATGCAGTCACCTATGGCATTTTTCAGTTCATTTTTAATGATAAAGAAGTAAATCATATTATCATTACTAATCATTAAGGATTATATGAAGGAAATTAATGATAGACAAAGATGCAGTTGATAATATTAATCTAGATTCCTACTGTGTCTAGTGTGTACATTGATGTGAAATTAGTCCAAAATGAATTTTTTACAGTTATTTTTTAATATAAATAAAAGCCATAAAACCAGGTACTTATGATCATTATTTAAATGTGTGAAATTTGTATATTCTGGATTCTCAACATCATTGTTTGGTAAAAACTGAATAAATACCAGACATGGTGCGAATACTTTTTAATTGTATTTAAATACGAATATGATTATGTACTCCATTATAAAATTTCTTGCATAAAGAATGGGAATTCAGGTAAAAATGAAAGTATATGAATACTCGTGCAAATACTTTCAAAATGTATTCATGAGTGCATTCATGAATATATTCTTTAATATTATTTTAATAATCATATCAGTTATATTTCATTTTAAAAAATCATATGATTCTCTTATTATTTTTAATAAAAATTAAATTTGGGACAATATTTGTAATTTTTAGCTCAGCTGACTATAAGTCATCTGAGCTATAGTCGTGGTCCATTGTCCGTCGTCCGTCCGTCTGTCCGTCCGTCCGTCCGTCCGTAGATGTGGCACGTTTTGAAACCGTAAGACCTAGGAATCCAAAATTCAGCATAATGTTAGATGTCCCCAAGATCTCCTACCAAGCCGAAAACTGGGTCTTTGCGACTTCATTCCTTTGAGAAATTAAGGAAAAACCTCAATTTTTTATTAAAAACCTATTTTCACACATTAGGACTGCCTAATATCAAAACCACTCATCTGTTTATCCTCATATTTCCTATAAATAATCCTCTATATAATTCCTATGTACATGCCAGAAATTAGGTCTGTATTATTTAATTTAAAAAAGTTATGGGCCCAAACATAATGCATTTTGTAAATAATCAGGAAAGAAATTTTATCACTTAACACAAAACTTGTTAAAGCTAAGCACTTTTTTTCCAGTAATATTACTTTTATTAATCAAAATTAAATTGTATACCCAAAATTAGATCAAAATCTTTTAAATTTTTAAAAATATTAGCAAAAATAAAAAATTGGTACCTTAAATTTTGCCCAACTTTGACATTGGCACGTTTTTTTGCTGTAACTGCTGTGGATTTAATTTTCACAGCATGTTTTTGTTAGCATTTCAACTGTTAACACCAAAAATTTGAAACCAGTTGATCAAAAACGGTAGATTTTATTCAAGTTTTCAAGCACCATGTCACATATTGCTAGTGTTAAGCAGTTTGCTAGAGCTCAGCTCCCGAGCTTCAGCTCTAAGTTCCTTAAATTTGGCATACAGTTAGATTTCTCCAAAATCCCCTACCATGCCAAGAATTTGGTCACTAGGACTTAATTCCTTCGAGATATCAATGAAAAACTTCATTTTTCCATTAAAAACCCAATGTTACACTTTAAGACTGCCTAATATCAAAACCACTGATCTGACTTTGATCATATATAATATACATATTTTTCTATACATTCACTATGCACATGCCAGAAATGATGTCAGTATTGTGTATTTTTTTAAGTTATGGGCCCAAACATAATGCACTTTGTAAAAAATCAAGAAATATATTTACTCCCTTAACAAGGGGATTGCTGAAGCTAGAGATTTTTTTTGTCAGGGATGTAACATTATTTAATCAAGATTCAATTGAATACCCAAAATTAGTTCTGAATTTTTCAAATTTTATAAGTTATTAGTATAAATATAAAATTAGTACCTTAAATTTTGCCCAACTGTGACCAAGGCACGTTTGTTTCCCGTGAGCACTGTTGATATAATTTTCATATCATGCACACATAAGGATTTCAGCTTTTTAGTTTAGAAAGCTGAAAGAAATTTGCCAAATATTGTAGCTTTTATTAATGTTTTTTATGAGACCCTGTCAGACTTTGGCTCTCTCCAGCCCCTCTTGAGTCACCTGTATGTTGACCTTGTTGACCTTTCATCAAATTATGCACGCTTGAGGGGAGAATCCAGGCAGCTTATGGCCAGCCACAGTTGATCCAGGTGTTCAACCCAACTCATCTAGTAGTTTTAACCAACAACATAACAATAAACAATAAATTAATAATTTTTTATTGGTTTTTAATAACAAATTAAAGAAAAATAGAAAAGGAATTTGTTAGTTTATAATAACAGGAAATTAACTTGCAGTTACTGATGATATAAGAATCTTGTATCGATGGGTAGAATGTCACATATTCCAAATAACACCATGCAGTCACTTATGGCATTTTTCAGTTCATTTTTAATGATAAAGAAGTAAATCATATTATTCATTACTAATCATTAAGGATTATATGAAGGAAATTAATGATAGACAAAGATGCAGTTGATAATATTAATCTAGATTCCTACTGTGTCTAGTGTGTACATTGATGTGAAATTAGTCCAAAATGAATTTTTTACAGTTATTTTTTAATATAAATAAAAGCCATAAAACCAGGTACTTATGATCATTATTTAAATGTGTGAAATTTGTATATTCTGGATTCTCAACATCATAGTTTGGTGAAAACTGAATAAATACCAGACATGGTGCGAATACTTTGTAATTGTATTTAAATACGAATATGATTATGTACTCCATTATAAAATTTCTTGCATATAGAATGGGAATTCAGGTAAAAATGAAAGTATATGAATACTCGTGCAAATACTTTCAAAATGTATTCATGAATGCATTCATGAATATATTCTTTAATATTATTTTAATAATCATATCAGTTATATTTCATTTTAAAAAATCATATGATTCTTTTATTATTTTTAATAAAAATTATATTTAGGACAATATTTGTAATTTTTTTAATAAATAGTTAAACTTTTATATTATATGTTCTGCTTATAAGTTATATGGCCAAGTCAAAATCTGTGTGACAGTAGTACTCCATTTGTTAATAAAATAAATGAAATCAATCCTCTTCCCTGTCTCCAAAGGTACTATCAAAATCATACATAAGCTAAACAACAACAACTCATAATACAGCTTATATTTATTACCACACAAAACGAGCATGTGCCTCATTTCTAAATAATATTTTTTTATCATATATAACAGCTGAGCGTTGTGACCCATAGGTCCCTTGTTCATTTAAGCATATATGCTGGTTATTGTTTAACATATGATTGGAACATGATGGCGGTAAGAATTGTACATTTGGGGGATGATTCTGGTGCATGTCAATTGACTCTGGTTATTATTGTGTTTTAACCTGGCATCAATTAACTTTCACTTTCTCATATTATATCATATGGTACATCAGTGGTTATGTATAAAATATGTGATAAAATAAGCTAAAATAAAAAAAAATAAGATGCAGAGATTCTTTCATGATTGTAAATTTTTTTTTTATTGGGAAATGAGATAAATGAGACCTATGATAATTTTGATGGAACACCAAGGAGATATCCACAATATGCAGTACGTATGTGTATATATATGTATGCATATGAAGCCTGTTTCGATATCTCACTGTAGTGTTTGAAAACACATATGCATGGTAGTTGTTGGGGGAATAATCCACACCCCGATGTCAGTGATAGGGTATTCCTTTGGCAAATGACTTCTCTATTCCTACAGCACTTTACTTATATCTCCAGTTTTGCTGCATACGTAATTTATATGCATACATATTAATGCAATCACAGGCCTATGTTTTCTAGCTGCATACCCATACGTGCCACATACACATACATGCCTCATACACATAAACCGAATGCGAGCTGAAATACTAATTGTATCTTTGTTAGAGAATAGTGGGGGAGGGATGATGCCCCTCTAACCACTCTGGTTTCACTTTTATTAATTGTAACATTGCACAAAGCTGGGTTCTGTGTCTCTCTCCAGCTGCTTATTTGGTGACTGCATGTGCAAGCTTGAAGTTGAATCTGCAGTCTGTTAGACATGTGTACCATTGTAAATACTGATACTATAAGAAATATTAATGCACAATCTCATATATCCTAAATCTCCAAGACTAAGCTTTAATAATCAATAAAACATCATCAGGGCTTGGACCTGACCTTGTTTTTCCTTTATGAATATTTACACCCACATGCAGACACTATAGGATATTGTGTATGCTTACACAAACAACAAGGTTGTATTCCTTCTCTGTGGGTGGTTATTTAGAATAATAGTTGTACCTAAGGCTAACATTGAAGGGGAGCTGTTATATCTGTAATAGTTTCTACAACAATAAACAACAATTTTCAACTTTGTCTTATTAGCTGAGCTGAATGATATTTATTTAGTCGCCTTGATGAAGTGATATAATGGTTGTATTTGTGAATTATGAAATATAATGGATGGTTATTGTTTTCCCAGTTTTCAAGATAATTGTCTTTTGCTTAGCTTACTTAAAAGATGAAACAGCAACAATTATAATTGCAGGATTTGTTTGTATGAAGGAATTTGGGTAACATCTCAGTGTTAGATGTGTTGGTATCTGTATTTAATTTTTACCTTCAAATATGTCTCATACACTTTGAGTGAAAATATTAATGAGATTATTTGCATGTAAAGTTAAATACTAGATTAGCTGATATATGTTAATAAATAATTTTCAAGGAGTTAGATAAATAGAGAATTATTTATAAACTAGAAAGGTAGTCTCAGACAACAAATATACCTCCACTAGATCACTAATCACATTTTTCTGTGTGCTACACAGAAAATGTGTTCCATGGTCCATCATCTTCTTGGTTGAAACACTGTGAGCTTTTGGACAAAGGCTGTCCCTAAAACCAGTGATTGGCTATGGTTGTAGGCCAGTATAAAGAAATTGCCCTATCTCACAGTCGTATAGATTCCTAGTAACATATAAAACATTATGTTGGTCCAGATATGCTCATAAATGTAATGATATGTTTCTTTGGTGTTCCTCTAATCCTCCACAAAGTTTCCTCATTTGTACATAACTTTTTCAGAGATGTTGTTTACACTCAAAGCAACTTATCACTTGGTGGGGGCATAAGGAGGTAAGAGATATGGACATCCAGCTGCCCCGGTAACACACAGTGAAGGAAAGATCACATTACTAGTAACATTTATGACAGTTCTGGATATGGTATGATGAACCTGATCAACAGATTTTAAACATTTTTAGGAGTCTGTCTCAAGCAGCCAACATCATTCTCTGTTGGCATCATTTTTCACCACTTTATGCCCAATTAACAGTACCTTTTTTATTCTTCTTTTATTCACAGTTACAATTGTACATCTGTAATTTGTATAAAATAACATGACATTAGTAAAGTAAGCAGTGGACTGGTAGCATAGGCTATGCCTGAAGCTGGTCATTTAATTAGTTTGCTTAGAAAGCCTATCCAGAAATGTTACTATTACTCTCAGTTAGCAGTATTGTGGTCTTGATCATGACTGCGAGTATTAACTACATCGTTCAGACATCTTGTGTACCTTACATCACATTACAGAAGTTTTATCAGTGCTCCACTCTTATTCTTGCCAATACATTTCTCTTAGACCTGTCTTTCTCTCTTCCTTCTACCAGTCACTTTTTGGTCCAGGTCCTTCACATTTATTAAACCATGATGCTTAGTTTTGCACACCTGAGAAACTTTGTTACATGACTAATTCTCACGTGATTGAGTTACCAATTTATCTGCTTGCCTGGTATTCCACCTTAACTGTCAAAAAACCACATGTAGACCTGTTAGCATACATGGGAGACACGTTCATGAGGAAATATTTTAGAAGAATGAATTTAAAAGTACATCATATATTGTGATGGCTTTCTGTCACATCACTGAAGACCAGGTCTATACAAAAGAGATAACTAGAGCTACTGTTTGTACAAGTGTGTCATGATACTCAGCCGTAGACAGTTGTCACACAGAGGAACAGACTCTCTGACTGAAAACTTCTAATGTGCTGTTTATAAAGTGAACAATATGAAGACCAGGATCCAGGGCTGATCCAGAAAAAAGGGGTAGTGCAGAACCAGCTGTCAGCTGACATGCAGGCTAGAACAGCAGGTTGGCGTGGTTCTGGGGCTAGGACATAATTGAAATAGGATATTTGAATATTTCTTAGGCATATAAATTCTGTGAAGGTTTCTTTATATTTTTAAGATAGGGCAATTGAGACTTTTGTCATTGACTAGTATTAGGGGAACATTAAGGAAAAATATCTGAACATGTAAAGGTTTCCTGCCAAATGAAGTGTACATGAATGTCACTTTATTTGGCCAAAAAAAGTAAAAGGTATGGTTCTCAGGCACCGCCCGCATCAATTTTAAACCCCCGCATCAAAAATTTTTATTTTGATTTTTAATAGAAACTTACCAATTATTAGCTGCAGCCGCTCGGACATTTCTTTCAAGAAGATAAAATCATACAATTTCCTTTGTTATTTAGTGCTTTTACTTGTTTAGCAAAATAAATCTGTTATTTTCATGCTTTTCCCTTATCATCTGAAATTTTTATCGAAACATACCAAAAAATTAAATATAAAAAACCCGGCCGCCCGCATTGATTTCTGAAAAAAAGTGCCTGAGAACCATACCTTTTTTTTATTTTGGCCTTAGGGACATTTATTTTCTGGTGGGCAGAGCTGACATGTGATGCAATCATCAAGTTGATGAATTGTGACTCACATTCCCCCCCCCCCCCCTTTGATTCATTTATATCCTGTGCCTGCATACCATACTTCAATTTCTTATTATCAAGATCCTGGTTTGACAAATGTTGGTGAAGGTATTAAAGCAGAATCTTGGTGCTTTCTAGGTGTAATAAAATCTAGACAGACTTATGTCGAGAACAAAATTATGAATGCATGTGCATCTTGATCCAGATCAACTGAAATATTTTGATTAACTCTCTGTCCCACTAAGACTAGTCTTTATTTGGAATCACATTTAAATCCTTCAGTAAATGTCTTAAAGTCCATACAGTGACACACACAGCAAATAATAAATCCAGATAACAGTCATTGTGCCCATAGTATTTACTCAATATTAGTTTGGCAGAATATTGACACAGTCCCACCCACTACCAGCAAACATGCATGTTACAAGACAGTATTTTAATGTTGGAACCATTACTACAGTAAAGTTTGGAATATCTGATAAACAATCAACCAGTCAGTCTCAGTAAAAGCAACTTTTTGTGACTTGCAGAGGTTGCTAGATATTGCTATTTTCTGAATCATTAACAATACTTCTCGGAGTGCAAGAGCATCAATGATGCACAGTTTATTACAGCCTGCAGTCTGTCTCAATTTTCCATCATTTAACTTCTGAGCAAGACCTGGATCACTTTGGTCAGCTTCTGGTCATTTGAGCTCAAATAAAAGCAAAAAAAAAAAAGCTTGCATGAGTTTCTTTTGTCAGCTGTACTGTTGTATAATGCCAGATTAATTATAGCAGTGCAGTTGAGAGTGAGAGAAAGAGAGAGAGAGGGAAAGAGAAAGAGAGAGAAAGAAAGAGAGAGAGATAAGGAGAATGAAAGAGACAGAAAGAGATAGAGACTGATCTGATAAGTTTTAAATGCTGGTCTGCATTTATGTAGTTTTTAAATCAGTTTGCTTTACCTGTCCTATATCATGTATGTCACACTTACTAATGAAAGATTCAGACATTCATAAAACGAGCCAAGTCCTTTATCCACTATGTGTTTTATGATTTTAAGTGATTAATACATCTCATCCTTGAGACCACTTAAGTATATATGGGGAAATATTAAGTATGCAGGTATGAACATTGTATAAATATTACTGGTAGTACTAAAACAAATGTTTACATTCTATCCTTTGTTTTTATCTTTATATACAGAAATGAGCGTTAAAGCTAGAGTACTTTTGATACTGCAAGCTACCATTTAATAAATTGCTAGAACTGTTTTCACATTTTGTATGTTAGTAATTCTTAAGTTGATAATGTTAAAAAATTATTCCCTCTGATAGCATAACCACAATATTAAATCTAAATGTATTAATATGTAAGGTGGTTAGGATTTCAAGAAACCATATAAGACATAACTATATGGTTATTGTATCCGCCAAAACAGAGTTTTGCGGATACTATGTTTTCAGCTGCACGCCGCCGTCGCGGCGGCATAGGTTTCCGGAGAACTCCTCCATAACCGCTGGGCGGAATTTTACGAAACCCGGGATTATGTTCGGGTCACATGTGAACTGCTGCCCCCCGATTTTGTTTTGACCTCTGACCTTTCCTCTGCGCTCTGCGTCTCTTTGTGCGTCTGTTTCCACACATAAACCCACATATCTCGGGAACTGTTGACGGATCAGCAAAATTTTTTTGCACAAATGTAGCCCTTGGAGAGCTTTATAACATACACAAAAAATGGTGGCGCCACCTGCAACCATGTTTGCACAGTGTCCATCTGTTCGTCTGCCTTGGGTTAAAATCACTCATATCTCTGCAGTGACTTGACTAATTCACCTGAAATTTGGCATGCGTATACATCCTGGATAGCTTTTCTGATTTTATGACAGGTGGCGCCACCTACATTCACGTTTACGCTGCAGACATCCAAGCTCATATCTCAGGAACCGTTTGACCGATCAGGAAATTTTTTTGCACAAATGTAGCCCTTGGAGAGCTTTATAACATACACAAAAAATGGTGGCGCCACCTGCAACCATGTTTGCACAGTGTCCATCTGTTTGTCTGCCTTGGGTTAAAATCACTCATATCTCTGCAGTGATTTGACTAATTCACCTGAAATTTGGCGCTGTTTGCACAGTGTCCATCTGTTTGTCTGCCTTGGGTTAAAATCACTCATATCTCTGCAGTGATTTGACTAATTCACCTGAAATTTGGCATGCGTATACATCCTGGATAGCTTTTCTGATTTTGTGACAGGTGGCGCCACCTACATTCACGTTTACGCTGCAGACATCCAAGCTCATATCTCGGGAACCGTTTGACCGATCAGGAAAATTTTTTTGCACAAATGTAGCCCTTGGAGAGCTTTATAACATACACTAAAAATGGTGGCGCCACCTGCAACCATGTTTGCACAGTGTCCATCTGTTTGTCTGCCTTGGGTTAAAATCACTTATATCTGTGCAGTGACTTGACTAATTCACCTGAAATTCAGCATGCGTATACATCCTGGATAGCTTTTCTGATTTTATGACAGGTGGCGCCACCTACATTCACGTTTACGCTGCAGACATCCAAGCTCATATCTCAGGAACCGTTTGACCGATCAGGAAAATTTTTTTGCACAAATGTAGCCCTTGGAGAGCTTTATAACATACGCAAAACTGGTGGCGCCACCTGCAGCCATTTTTGCACAGCTCCTGTCTGTTTGTCTGCCATGGGATAAAATCACTTATATCTTGGCAGTGGTTTGACATATCTAGCTAAAATTTTGCAGGTTTATACATCCCCAACAGCTCTCTTGATTTTATGACAGGTGGAGCCACCTGCATTCTAGTTTATGCAGCAGACATCCAAGCTCATATCTTGGGAACCGTTTGACCGATTGGGCCAAAGTTTTGCATGAGTATTGTTCTCACATAGCTCTTTATCATACGCAAAACTGGTGCCGTCACCTGCAACCATTTTTGCTCAGTGTCCATCTGATTGTCTGCCACGGGCTAAAATCACTCATATTCATGTAGTGGTTTGACTTATCTGCCTTAAATTTTGCATATGTATACAACTGGGACGGCTTACTGGATTTTGTGGTAGGGGGGGCAACCTTCATACACAATTTGGCTGCAGACATCCATGCTAATATGCAACACTTCACTCTATTTCCCCTTGCCACTTAATCCATGCCTCACTTCACCCGTTCCACTCTGATTTAAGCGGATACACGTCGCTTGTCGACTACCCGTATTCTAGTTTTATTATGAGAACAGATGATGTGTTTATATATAACACAAATATATAGTAAAATGATCAAAGTGTGTAAGTATTCTCAAGTAATTTGATTATAAACCTGGAATCTCTGTTCCTAGGACATTGACGTTCCAATTCCTGAGGTGGATCAAACCTAAAAACTATAATTGCTTAATATAAATAAACAGGTCAGAATTCCAACTTTGTTAAGGGTGATTCATTCATTCATCCATTCAGTCATTCATTCATTCATTCATTCATTCAACTGGCATAGTATTACAGTTTAAGTTCACAACTCTTGAGAAGGAAACACCAAAACTAGGTACATATGTTTTGCACAGAAAAGTTTACTTTCATTTCACAGGAACTTTTACTTGCACATGAAAATTTAGTCATGTTTATGAAAGTATCTGGTATTTCAGTGCAGATTATTGATTAAATTCATGTGATACCTCCTGTTAGAATAATGCTTCATTTGAATGTAATTTGTTTGAGCACAAAGTCATCATCACACATGTGTTGATTTATTGTACAATTTTTTTTAGGAAAACGGGCAGACCCCTTACAACAACAGCAAAAATTCATGCAGAAACGATGTAGTTTCACCACAGAGGACTTGGACCTGTTTCCCAGTAAGTATTCTACATAGTAGTTATTACTATTACTCTAGTTAGTTACATGCATTCTACACAACAAAATACTTCAGCTTATTTAAAGATGAAGGCTTACAAGGTGTATTTCTTATTTTCACCAAACATTTTTGCTGAGGCATCAGTTACTGACCTGAGAAATAGCAATGATCCTTTGTCCATCGGTCACCTGAACATAATTAAGTCACTGGCCATACATCTACCCCTGATCCACAGAAGCCGGTAAAAATAAGCAGGTTTACTCATTAGACTTTGTCAACTTGCAAGTAGCTGTTGTAAACATTGATTAAAACCAGTTCTAAATGTTTCACAGAAATTTAGTAAAATCCTGCAAAAATTTCAGTTTATCAGTAATCAATACATAGGCTGCCTTTGCATTTGGTTTACAAGTATATTTATGTGAGATATCTGTGTTTGTTGTATGAGACGAAAAGTGCTATCTTTGAATTTTTCATTTTTTACATAAGCTTAAATAAGTAGTTTTTAGGATGCATGAAAAATGTCAGTTATATGGCCACATCATAAATCTCTGTCAAAAATGTAATTAGGGCCCTGCTTTACAAGCGGTGAATTTTCTTTCATACGCGATAACTCAACAATAACCTACTGCAGCTTTCCCATTGCTGCCTATGAGGGCTCCAGACCTATTGAATTACAGACTTGCTCAAAATCAAATATGGCTAACAGACTACATTTGGGGATTTTCTATTGCACACATTATTTCAGACATATCTTCTTTAATATCATTTAGTCCAGTATGATTTTTTGCCTCATGCATATTGATAAAAACCTGTTTCTGTTTGTGATATTTTTCAAATTTAACTTAATTTTTCACCCATATGTAAACTAGTCCAGCACTAGCAGAAACACAGGGCCCTCTGAGGACCATTGACCATATCTAGTTTTACTTATACTGACCCAATTATTTTTCCCAAAATGTGAACCAGATTTGCCTGCTGAGCAAGGGTTTCAAATTCATGATATTCATGAAATTGAAAACATCACTAAAATGAAACCCTTTTTGCATTAGACACCCTTTGGTATGCTCACCAAAGTCTTTATAGATAGGTATATTATCCATGCATCAAGCATCACAAGGTTGGTATCATAAATAATGTAAAACAGTTTCTATTATCTACCTATAATGGAGAAGAATTTTCACATGTTTGATGTGCTTTGGTATCCTTCCAAAATAATAAAGACTTTTAGTGCTTAATAAATAATTCATATATAAATATAAAATAATGGATTCCCTCTGGGTTGTATACTGTATGGTGAGGTCGCAAAAAATGGAACCCTCACAAAACACTGGAAATATGAAAATCGCAAAAATTTACACTAGTTCATGCTGAAATATGTGAAAGAGAACATATAAAGATTTCATAACTGTAACACTCTCCTCATAACTGAATTTCCAAACTTCTTGTCAATATAACAGGTCAAACATCCGAAAGAGTAAACATGTAGAAACCTTTGTATGTTACGTCCCCAGTTACATAGACAAGCCTTGTTACACCAATCACTAAATCAAAACCACATTTAGATCAACAGATAATTAATTCCATTGGTTTGACTGTATGACATTTGAAGTGTTCTCTGGTTGCCAGTTGTGATTTGAGATTTTTGAGTGCAACTTTTTATTAATATTTACAATGAACTAGTATATTTAGATCGTATTTATGTGTAGTGCTTGAAATATCCTTGATTTTTGGTACAGATAAGCTGCAGCCTTATCTAAATGGAAATCAATGCAGCTCTCCAGATTCTTGGAAACAAAACTACAGTTAATTATCAGTGTGCCAGTGTAAACAATTGACTGAATGGTCCGCCATTTGTTATAGGAGTCTGGGGTGATTAATCAATATATATTGATCATAAATTGCAAGTTGACCTGTAGCATTGATGTAATCTTACAGTAGCTCGTGATTATGATAAATGGTGTGCCAAATAAAAGGTAATATTGATGATTGGTCATTATCATTAATTAAATTCTTGCATATATGCATAATCAATCACATATGATTATGTATGTAAACTGTATATTCAAAGAAATCATATTAACCATAAAAATATCCTGACCCAGTCAGAGAAATAAGAAAGATGGACATAAACTATCAAAAAGCAGTATAAAACTTAACCTATTGCGGTGAGCAAGTCAACAACCAGGCCATTACCTTTACCTGTCAGCTTCATGTACAAGTTAGACTGAATTTACTTGGTCAGTATTTAAGGTAAAATTCTATACGGCAGACATAACATTTTTATAGAAGGTACATAAAATGACTGATTATTAATTGATCATTAGTGGTTTGTTTCTTTTCATTCATCAAACATGATTTTTAAAATAATTCCTACCACTTCTAATGATGATGCTGACAAAAATGGATAGGGTTTTTGATGCCTCTGACAAGAATAAACATGAAATAAAAATATAAGCTTCATTAACTAGTACAGACAACTGAACCATTTTATTTAAGAATTCCCTGTCTGTATCACACAGAAAACACAGAAAATGGAATGATGAGAATCTGTTAGATATTTTAACTCAAATTAAGTTCCACTGGAAGATGAAGCCTTTTTACTTGCTTAATCATGACATACTTAGACAAATTTACAATGCTGAATGTCAGACTGTCACTCTTGTCCTAAAATAATGACATTCTTAAAAGAGTCATTGAATATGTCAACTAGCTGGTGAAGGCACTCTCTGCTGAATAGGAAAAATGATAACCATACAACAATGGATAATATGAACTTTTATGAATAGGTATTTAGAACACAGCAAATCTCATAGGTCCTTATGAGGTTCAAGGTTTTGCTGTTCAGGCTCCAGTGTGTATTGAACTGAGGACTTAGGTCCAAAGTCCAACATCAATGACTGACTGTGGAAATACCTGTGAATGGTAATCCATCCTATTTACAGAAACAGAATAATTCTGTCCAATCAGTTCTGTCCAAACAGTTCTGTTCAATCGGCTCTGTCCAATCAGTTCTGTCTGGTCAGTTCTGTCTGATCAGTTCTGTCCAATCAGTAATGTCCACACAGTTCTGTCCAATCAATCCTTTCCAGTCAGTTATGTCCAATCAGTTCTGTCCATACAATTCTGTCTAATCAAGTCTGTCCAAACAGTTCTGTCCAGTTAGTTCGGTTGAGTCAATTCTGCCAATCAATTCTGTCCAATCAGTTCTGTTCAATCAAGTCTGTCCAGTCAGTTCTGTCCAGTCAAACTTTCCCAATCAGTCTTGTCCAAACAATTCTGTCCAGTCAGTTTTGTCCAATCAATTCTGTGCATTCAATTCTGTCAAATCAGTTATGTCCAAATATTTCTTTCTAATCAAGTCTGTCCAATCAGTTCTGTCCAATCAGTTTTGTTGAGTCAATTCTGTCCAATCAGTTCTGTCAAATCAGTTCTGTTCAATCAGTTCTGTTCGAGCAATTCTGTCCAATCAATTCTGTCCAGTCAATTCTGTCCAATCAATTCTGTCCAATCAATTCTGTCCAGTCAATTCTGTCCAATCAGTTCTGTCCAATAAATTCTGTCCAATAAATTCTGTCTAATCAGTTCTGTCCAAATCTTTATGTCCAAACAATTTTGTCCATTCAAGTATGTCCATTCAGTTCTGTCCAAACAATTTTGTCAAATCAGTTCTGTCCAATCAATTCTATCCAGTCAGTTATGTCCAATCAATTCTATCCAATCAGTTATGTTCAATCAATTCTATCCAGTCAGTTCTGTCCAATCAGTTATGTCCAATCAGTTATGTCCAATCAATTCTGTCCAATCAATTCTGTCCAATCAGTTCTCATAACCATGGGGTTATCTTCACCCATGTTCAAATGACAGGATCTGTCCATTTTAAAATTTGTTAAATCTGTAAACGTTCCATGTAAGAAGACTGACCTCCGATGTGAGGAAGCATTATCATATATCATTAGTGCTCCGGAGTCTCCACTGGCTACTGTTAATGAATCAATACATACAAGAGCTTGATGAAACAGACTTGCTTTAGTGTGTATTGTATAAGGTAATTCACAATATGTCTTCACCCAAGTACCTTGGTTCACTCCACTCTGAGATACCAGAAGCCATGTTGCTTCATTTCCCATGCATTCAGAAAGAGGGCCGAGGGCTTTTAGCTGATTTGCACCTAGATAATGGAAGAAAATTCCTTGTAATTTATGACTAGCTTCCTTGTTGGAACCATAAAAAATTCTAGAATCACTGTTTTTTTTCTCATGGACATTGTTGTAGAAAAGTAAATACAAATAATTAATATACTTGTGCTTTATTAATGAATAACAATATTATTATTATTAATATTATAATTGTTGTTATTATTATTATTATTATTTTTATTTTTATTATTAGCTCAGCTGACTGTAAGTCATCTGAGCTATAGGGATCACCTTTCATCCGTCATCCATCCAGCCGTCCGGCCGTCCGGGCGTCTGTCCGTTAACAGGGCACAAATCGTAACCACTGGACCTTGAATCTTCTTACTTTACATCCAGAGAGATCCATGAAAAATCTCCATGGAAACCTGGAATTAGGTCTCTGTTACCAATATCCTTCGAGCTATGGGGCCCCAAAGTACCCCCCAGAATAGTGAAAAATTTCATACAAAAACTTCAATATCTCATTAACTACACCACTGATGGTCATGATTTTTGGCATACATATTAATCATGAGATGTTCCATCAGTTTCTGCAGACTGGTGGAGCCACCTATATTTTTTCGATTTTTTACGATTTTTTTTCTCTATTTTTGAGACCTTAAAAGATGCAGTCATCTGTTAACAGGGCACAAATCGTAACAACTGGACCTAGAATCTTCTATCTTGACATGCATGGAGGCCCATGAAAAGTCTCCTTGGCAACCAGGAATTAGGTCTCTGTTACACAGATTCTTCAAGCTATGGGGCTCTGAAGTACCCCCCAGAATAATGAAAATTTGATACAAAAACTCAAATATCTGAACAACTAATGTATTGATCACCATGATTCTTTGCATGGATATTGATCATGGGGTATTTCATCGGTTTCTGCAGACTGGTGGCGCCACCTGTATTTTTACAATTTTCTTTATCTATTTTTGATACCTTAAAAGATGCGGTCATCTGATAACAGGGCACAATTCATAACGGCTGGACCTAGAATCTTCTTTCTTTACATGCAGAGAGGCCAATGAAAAGTCTTCTTGGAAACTGAAAATTAGGTCTCTGTTTCCCTAAACCTCAGAGCCATGGAGCTCTGAAGTATCCCCCAGAATAATGCAAAATTTGATACAAAAGCTCAAGTATCTGAATAACCACTGCATTGATCACCAAGATTCTCTGCATGAATATTGATCATGGGGTATTTCATCGGTTTCTGCAGACTGGTGGCGCCACCTGTATTTTTACAATTTTTACAAATTTTTTTCTCTTTTTTTTCAGACCTCAATGAAACTGTCATCTCTTAACAGGGCACAAATCGTAACCACTGGACCTGGAATCTTCAAACTTAATATCCAGGGAGGTCCATGAAAAATCTCCTTGAAAACCTGAAATTAGGTCTCTGTTACCCATATCCTTGGAGCTATGGGGCTCCGAAGTACCCCCCAGAATAATGCAAAATTTGATACAAAAGCTCAAGTCTCTGAATAACTACTGCATTGATCACCATGATTCTTTGCATGAATATTGTTCATGGGATGTTCCATCAGTTCCTGCAAACTTGTGTTGCCATATGTATTTTTTTTTCAATTTTAAGAATTTTTTTCTTTATTTTTGAGACCTTCAAAGAAGTTGTCATTTGTTAACAGGGCACAAATCGTAACCGCAGGACCTAGATTCTTCTTACTTGACATCAAGGGAGGTTCATGAAAAGTCTCTGTGAAAACATGAAATTAGGTCTCTGTTACCCATATCCTTCGTAGTAAGTACCCCTCAGAATAATTAAAAATTTGATACAAATTTAAACTCCAGTATCTGAATAACCAATGCATTGATCTCCATGATTCTTTCCAGGCATATTGATCATGGAGTGTTCCATCAGTTCCTGCAAACTGGTGGCGCCACCTGTATTTTTTTCAATTTTTAAAGCATTTTTAGCTCAGCTGACTATAAGTCATCTGAGCTATAGTCGTGGTCCATTGTCCGTCGTCCGTCCGTCTGTCCGTCCGTCCGTCTGTCCGTCCGTCCGTCCGTAGATGTGGCACGTTTTGAAACCGTAAGACCTAGGAATCCAAAATTCGGCATAATGTTAGATGTCCCCAAGATCTCCTACCAAGCCGAAAACTGGGTGTTTGCAACTTCGTTCCTTTGAGAAATTAAGGAAAAACCTCAATTTTTTATTAAAAACCTATTTTCACACTTCAGGACTGCCTAATATCAAAACCACTCATCTGTTTTACCTCATATTAACCATAAATATTCCTCTATGTAGTTCCTATGAACATGCCAGAAATTATGTCTGTATTATTTAATTTAAAAAAGTTATTGGCCCAAACATAATGCATTTTGTAAAAAATCAGAAAAGATATTTGATCACTTAACACAAAAAATGTTAATGCTATGGACCTTTTTTCCAGTAATATAACTTTAATTAATCAAAATTAAATTGTATACCCAAAATTAGATGAAAATCTTTTAAATTTTTTAAAATATTAATAAAAATAAAAAATCGGTACCTTAAATTTTGCCCAACTTTGACCATGGCACGTTTTTTTCCTGTAAGTACTGTGGATTTAATTTTCACAGCATGTTTTTGTTAGCATTTCAACTGTTAACACCAAAAATTTGAAACCAGTTGATCAAAAACTGTAGATTTTAATCAAGTTTTCAAGCACCATGTAACATATTGTTTTCATCAAGCTAGTGTTATGCAGTTTGCAAGAGCTCAGCTCCCCAGCTTCAGCTCTAAGTTCCTTAAATTCGGCATACAGTTAGATGTCTCCAAAATGCCCTACCATGCCAAGAATTTGGTCACTAGGACATTCGAGATATTAATGAAAAACTTCATTTTTCCATTAAAAACCCATTGTTACACTTCAAGACTGCCTAATATCAAAACCACTGA
Source organism: Sipunculus nudus (assembly GCA_026874595.1). Lineage (NCBI taxonomy): Eukaryota > Metazoa > Annelida > Sipuncula > Golfingiida > Sipunculidae > Sipunculus > Sipunculus nudus. Next base: position 106,508,543 of record CM049306.1, on the reverse strand, counting down.
TCTGACTTTAATCATAAATAATATACATATTTTTCATTCTCTATGCACATGCCAGAATGATGTCAGTATTGTGTAATTGTTTTAAGTTATGGGCCCAAACATAATGCACTTTGTAAAAAATCAAGAAATATATTTACTCCCTTAACAAGAGCATTGCTGAAGCTAGAGATTTTTTTGTCAGGGATGTAACATTATTTAATCAAGATTCAATTGAATACCCAAAATTAGTTCTGAATTTTTCAAATTTTATTTAGTATAAATATAAAATAAGTACCTTAAATTTTGCCCAACTGTGACCATGGCACGTTTGTTTCCCGTGAGCACTGTTGATATAATTTTCATATCATGCACACATAAGCATTTCAGCTTTTTAGTTTAGAAAGCTGAAAGAAATTGGCCAAAAATTGTAGCTTTTATTAATGTTTTTTATGAGACCCTGTCAGACTTTGGCTCTCTCCAGCCCCTCTTGAGTCACCTGTATGTTGACCTTGTTGACCTTTCATCAAATTATGCACGCTTGAGGCGAGGCATACATGGAATCCAGGCAGCTTATGGCAAGCCACAGTTGATCCAGGTGTCCAACCCAACTCATCTAGTAGTTTTAACCAAGAACATAACAAAAAACAATAAATTAATAAATTTTTATTGGTTTTTAATAACAAATTAAAGAAAAATAGAAAAGGAATTTGTTAGTTTATAATAACAGGAAATTAACTTGCAGTTACTGATGATATAAGAATCTTGTATCGATGGGTAGAATGTCACATATTCCAAATAACACCATGCAGTCACCTATGGCATTTTTCAGTTCAATTTTAATGATAAAGAAGTAAATCATATTATTCATTACTAATCATTAGGGATCATATGAAGGAAATTAGACAAAGATGCAGTTGATAATATTAATCTAGATTCCTGCTGTGTCTAGTGTGTACATTGATGTGAAATTAGTCCAAAATGAATTTTTTACAGTTATTTTTTAATATAAATAAAAGCCATAAAACCAGGTACTTATGATCATTATTTAAATGTGTGAATTTTGTATATTCTGGATTCTCAACATCATTGTTTGGTGAAAACTGAATAAATTCCAGACATGGTGCAAATACTTTGTAATTGTATTTAAATACGAATATGATTTTGTACTCCATTATAAAATTTCTTGCATAAAGAATGGGAATTCAGGTAAAAATGAAAATATATGAATACTCGTGCAAATACTTTCAAAATGTATTCATGAATGCATTCATGAATATATTCTTTAATATTATTTTAATAATCATATCAGTTATATTTCATTTTAAAAAATCATATGATTCTCTTATTATTTTTAATAAAAATTATATTTGGGACAATATTTGTAATTTTTTTAAATAAATAGTTAAACTCTTATATTATATGTTCTGCTTATAAGTTATATGGCCAAGTCAAAATCTGTGTGACAATAGTACTCCATTTGTTAATAAAATAAATGAAATCAATCCTCTTCCCTGTCTCCAAAGGTACTATCAAAATCATACATAAGCTAAACAACAACAACTCATAATACAGCTTATATTTATTACCACACAAAACCAGCATGTGCCTCATTTCTAAATAATATTTTTTTATCATATATAACAGCTGAGCGTCGTGACCCATAGGTCCCTTGTTTCTCTATTTATGAGACCTTCAAATGAAGTGGTCATCTGTTAACATGCCACAAACTGTAACTGCTGTACCTAGAATCTTCTTACTTGACATCCAGGGAGACTAATGAAAAATCTCCTTGGAAACCTGAAATTAGGTTTCTGTTACCCATATTCTCTGAGCTATAGGGCTCATAAATACCCCCAAGAATAATTAAAAATTTGATACAAACAAAAGCTCCAGTATCTGAATAGCTAATGCCTTGATAGACATGATTCTTTGGATATATATTGATCATGCAGTGTTTCATCAGTTCCTGCAGACTGGTGGCACTACCTGTATTTTTTTCAAATTTTTACACATTTTTTTTTTGTTTATGAGACCTTCAAATGAAGTTGTCATCTGTCCAAAAGCCCACTGAAACCCATTTCTAAGGACTTTTCACAAAATTCATGATTTGTTTGCACTCTGGCAGTCATTTTGCTCATTGTTCAACATTCCTTGAATTCAGCTGAGCGTCATGGCCCATGGGCCACTTGTTAATAACTTAATTAATTAAATAAATGTGAAACCAGGCACTGCCAGAGAAGACTTTTTGGGAAAACTTCTTTAATCCTCAACAGTTTGTGACTCCAGTTGGAAGACACGTGATTGACACAAGCACTGGAGAAACAGATAGTACAGCATGAACTCAGGAGGGACCGTGGATCGCTATATCACCCACTGAATGGCTGTAGCATTTCATGCCTTGCCCATTCTAAATAAAAGCAGCTAATAAATAAGGACATCCACTATTATCTGTATATGATGTAACCTTGGTCACATGACCTCATGAAAATAGTGTTTTCTCTTATTAGCTCAGCTGACTATAAGTCATCTGAGCTATAGTCGTGGTCCATTGTCCGTCGTCCGTCCGTCTGTCCGTCCGTCCGTCCGTCCGTAGATGTGGCACGTTTTGAAACCGTAAGACCTAGGAATCCAAAATTCGGCATAATGTTAGATGTCCCCAAGATCTCCTACCAAGCCGAAAACTGGGTGTTTGCAACTTCGTTCCTTTGAGAAATTAAGGAAAAACCTCAATTTTTTATTAAAAACCTATTTTCACACTTCAGGACTGCCTAATATCAAAACCACTCATCTGTTTTACCTCATATTTACTATAAATATTCCTCTATATAGTTCCTATGTACATGCCAGAAATTATGTCTGTATTATTTAATTTAAAAAAGTTATGGGCCCAAACATAATGCATTTTGTAAAAAATCAGAAAAGATATTTGATCACTTAACACAAAAAATGTTAATGCTATGGACCTTTTTTCCAGTAATATAACTTTAATTAATCAAAATTAAATTGTATACCCAAAATTAGATGAAAATCTTTTAAATTTTTTAAAATATTAATAAAAATAAAAAATCGGTACCTTAAATTTTGCCCAACTTTGACCATGGCACGTTTTTTTCCTGTAAGTACTGTGGATTTAATTTTCACAGCATGTTTTTGTTAGCATTTCAACTGTTAACACCAAAAATTTGAAACCAGTTGATCAAAAACTGTAGATTTTAATCAAGTTTTCAAGCACCATGTAACATATTGTTTACATCAAGCTAGTGTTATGCAGTTTGCAAGAGCTCAGCTCCCCAGCTTCAGCTCTAAGTTCCTTAAATTCGGCATACAGTTAGATGTCTCCAAAATGCCCTACCATGCCAAGAATTTGGTCACTAGGACATTCGAGATATTAATGAAAAACTTTATTTTTCCATTAAAAACCCATTGTTACACTTCAAGACTGCCTAATATCAAAACCACTGATCTGACTTTAATCATAAATAATATGCATATTTTTCATTCTCTATGCACATGCCAGAATGATGTCAGTATTGTGTAATTGTTTTAAGTTATGGGCCCAAACATAATGCACTTTGTAAAAAATCAAGAAATATATTTACTCCCTTAACAAGAGCATTGCTGAAGCTAGAGATTTTTTTGTCAGGGATGTAACATTATTTAATCAAGATTCAATTGAATACCCAAAATTAGTTCTGAATTTTTCAAATTTTATTTAGTATAAATATAAAATTAGTACCTTAAATTTTGCCCAACTGTGACCATGGCACGTTTGTTTCCCGTGAGCACTGTTGATATAATTTTCATATCATGCACACATAAGCATTTCAGCTTTTTAGTTTAGAAAGCTGAAAGAAATTGGCCAAAAATTGTAGCTTTTATTAATGTTTTTTTATGAGACCCTGTCAGACTTTGGCTCTCTCCAGCCCCTCTTGAGTCACCTGTATGTTGACCTTGTTGACCTTTCATCAAATTATGCACGCTTGAGGCGAGGCATACATGGAATCCAGGCAGCTTATGGCAAGCCACAGTTGATCCAGGTGTCCAACCCAACTCATCTAGTAGTTTTAACCAAGAACATAACAAAAAACAATAAATTAATAAATTTTTATTGGTTTTTAATAACAAATTAAAGAAAAATAGAAAAGGAATTTGTTAGTTTATAATAACAGGAAATTAACTTGCAGTTACTGATGATATAAGAATCTTGTATCGATGGGTAGAATGTCACATATTCCAAATAACACCATGCAGTCACCTATGGCATTTTTCAGTTCAATTTTAATGATAAAGAAGTAAATCATATTATTCATTACTAATCATTAGGGATCATATGAAGGAAATTAGACAAAGATGCAGTTGATAATATTAATCTAGATTCCTGCTGTGTCTAGTGTGTACATTGATGTGAAATTAGTCCAAAATGAATTTTTTACAGTTATTTTTTAATATAAATAAAAGCCATAAAACCAGGTACTTATGATCATTATTTAAATGTGTGAATTTTGTATATTCTGGATTCTCAACATCATTGTATGGTGAAAACTGAATAAATTCCAGACATGGTGCAAATACTTTGTAATTGTATTTAAATACGAATATGATTTTGTACTCCATTATAAAATTTCTTGCATAAAGAATGGGAATTCAGGTAAAAATGAAAATATATGAATACTCGTGCAAATACTTTCAAAATGTATTCATGAATGCATTCATTAATATATTCTTTAATATTATTTTAATAATCATATCAGTTATATTTCATTTTAAAAAATCATATGATTCTCTTATTATTTTTAATAAAAATTATATTTGGGACAATATTTGTATTTTTTAAAATAAATAGTTAAACTCTTATATTATATGTTCTGCTTATAAGTTATATGGCCAAGTCAAAATCTGTGTGACAATAGTAATCCATTTGTTAATAAAATAAATGAAATCAATCCTCTTCCCTGTCTCCAAAGGTACTATCAAAATCATACATAAGCTAAACAACAACAACTCATAATACAGCTTATATTTATTACCACACAAAACTAGCATGTGCCTCATTTCTAAATAATATTTTTTTTTCATATATAACAGCTGAGCATCGTGACCCATAGGTCCCTTGTTTTTATAATGTCTTTGGTACCCAGATTATAAGAAAAATGTATTAATCAGATGGCTTTAACTGCTTTGTTCTTGATTATTTTTGAGTTGAAACGTGACATTAACAATCTGTATAGATAAAGTGTTTAGTTCCTGTTCCTCAGATATTTTGGATTGATTTCTTTGTAAATTCACAACTATACTGTCCACCTGATACCACAAGGATATATAAAATGGAACTAATGTGTGACACCTGTTTTTTCTTTCTTTGGGGATGATGCTGACAAGCTTCACACAGATATTTCCTCCAGGATTAAATAACAATGCATTGTAAATCAAAGTGTGCATTATAATATCATAATACATAGAGTTTGATGAGTCAAGCAATGTAAAGATATTAAGTGGTGTTAAAGAGAATCTCACAAATTTCAGTTAGAAATAGTTAAGACTTTTAATTGTGAAAATAAGATAAAGTAAGATCATATAATTTCTATTTAATTTGAATAAAAGTAAGTATCCTTATTGAAGAATAAGTTGATCATTGGCATATGCATTAAAATATTAGACACAAACCTTACAACACAAATAATGAAATATGTTAATAACATATTTGTAAACAAAAAAAATTATATTAGATTATACTAAATAAATGCATTCTCTCGGAGCTCAAGGTCATTGCCTATAGATTTTGGAATGACAGTCTCATTTCAAAAGGCTGGAGACTTGAGTCATCTGTGCATGAGTTCTTTCCCTTTCCTAATAGTTATTTCATGTGCCTGCAGGTGTCACCACTAACTATAATGTGACCTGGTAGCTACTCCGCCAAGTGCCTGGTATTTCAATGCCAGTACTATGTGTATAATCAATATATTCAGGGATTTAGATGTGCAGTATATGATATGTACTTATTTGGTACCTTCTCCATTAAAGGTCTGTTTGGACTGAGTGTCCTGCTGTTGAGGTTATACAGATAAACTCACAAATTGTATCCATTATAATTCATACATAATTTAGTAAAATAAAATATTGAGTCTAGAGTATAGCTATGCAGTATACATGAGGAAAGTTGAGTAACAGAGTCACAGATTCAGATTACCATATACTTTTTATCGCCTTATAATCTCTGGATGGTTTTGCCATTCATGACCTGTGACTTAACAGGTCACCATCATCATCATCATCTTCATGTGACTGTAATTCGAGGCAAGGGTATAAAGGGTAAGTAAATATATGTCAGTAGCGGGAAGCAACCACTGCTTCCTGACACGAGTGACAGCTGGTCCAGGACTTGTTTCTTGGTTTTTGCGGTTGTTCCTTTACACATGTGCACCAGATGGCCTGGTGGTTTAGTGCATTTTATCCTCAAACTTTTAAGGCCAGGGACATTAAAGTTTAGTTTAAGGAAACAAGACACTGGAGTAATTACTAAAATGTTTTTAATATTTTCTGAGAGAAAACATGAACATTTTATTAATAGTATAAATTATTGTGTAAGCATTTTATAAAATCTAATAGAACATACTCAACAAACTTTTTGTATTCTATAGGTTTAAGGATTTATCTGAATATTCCTGGGGGGACGAGCAGAGCAGCAATTTCTTATTTGATATCAATCAAAAATAAAATATCTCCAATTTCATCAGTTTTAACTAGTTAATTACATATTTGGGTTATGGGACAGACTTATATTATACCCATAGCTTTCACACCCAAAAAGGTTTCAAAACAGGTTGTGGCTTGATGAAATTGGTTTCATATTGTGAGTTCACAGGGGCAAAAGGCCAAAGCAAATGGGGGGGGGGGGGGGGGGGTGATGTTGAAAACAAGGAATTTTACATTTGGTGTATGCTATACCCTGTTACCAGGTAGCTCAAGACTAGGTCCAAACTGTCCTAGAGCATTCAGTCATAGCACTACAGTCATAGCATATGAAACTGTTTGTAACCACCTCCTAATCTGGATTCTGAATGTTTTGGCCATAATGGATTGAAAACACTTTGAAATGCTCAGTTCACATTCAAAACTGGTTTAAAACCATTTTGCATATGCCATGTGAAAAGCAGAATTACCTGTGATCTATATATTTATCTCTAAGATGGCTTTGTTTAGCGATAGTATTTGCCTGTTGTCTTGCTGTACTTTTGTAATTATTGTATATCATCATAGAATTAGAAATAAATTTACAGTCATACAAACACCTTGATGAAATCTTATCTGCAAGATTTACGCAAGTATAGCTTTATCTTGATTATAATAAACATATCATTTGAGCTGTCTGGGCAGATATATATTTATAAATATATCTTTGCTTGTCAATTCCAGCCATGATAATTTTTACAAAATACAAAGTTCTTATATCTTTTTTCTTACCATCCCTACCATCTGGGGGCACTGAACACTCTGTCATATGTAATAAATTAAGGTCTTTTAAATATTATGAAAAAGTCAATAAATTCAGATCTACATACATGCATGACATTTTTCTTGATAGCTTCATCAGATATACTTCTAATGCTAGTTGGGGTTTTAGTTTTTTTTTGCTGACACCAGATACTAACTGTCCATTTTATTATGGTCATAAAGAGGATAAGAGAAAATTGAAGTAGTAAGTTGAAAAAAATATACTCCCACACCATGCAGCCAAGCTTGTAGCTAAGCTTGTAGCTAAGTGTCACTATCCCTTGATCTTTGTTAAGAGGTTTATTCAAAAGATGACACATTTAGTGTGCTGAATAAACCAGCTATACTAGGCATCTTTACCAATTTCAAATTGACCTCCCAAAAAAGGTTTTATAGTTTATTTCAGGGCAAGGGTCAAACTTCAGTGGTTGTGTCTATTTTTATCATAATCAGTAGCACAGCTATAATTATCAGTACACACTCTCACACTTCCCACTGAACATTTATTAAATCTGGTGGCCTAAGAAGCTGGTCACATGACAAGATCAACACGATGGATCTGATATGGCCAGGATGTACTCCTTCACAGGTGAAATTGAGGATCAGTGAGTAAAATTATTTCCTAATCTCATTTTCCATATTAGTATGGATATCCATAACTTAGTTTTGAAAAATAAAGGGACCATCCACAGATAGTTTAGTTGTGTGCCTTTATTTACATTTATTTGTATTTGGATGTGTGCATGTCAGGCAAGATAAACAATGCCTGTAACCTCTCCATCATGGTTTTATATATATATATATATATTATTAGATCCCTGTGCATGTTTTGTTAAACTGTATTTTTCAAGACATGAGCTTGATTTATAAAATGAATAAGATTTAAAAATGATGGCTGTTTCCAGAGCAATTAAATCTTTTTATACCCCTGCCACGAAGTGGCTGGGGTATATAGTTTTACCCATTTCCGTCATTCCATCCTTCCATCAATCTGTCATTCCGAAATCAAACAGTTGTACAGATTTTTTTCGCAGTGCCTGCAGATACTGGCCTGATTTTTTATGTGTGAGCACGTAATGACCAGTTAAAGATCAAGTTTGCGTTTCTTCCTGGTTGACCTTTTTTTGACCGTTTGACAGCACCCTAACATAAAAATTTCATGAAAAATATAAATTTTCATGACAAGTGCTCATGTACAGACTTTTTTTCGCAATGCCTGCAGATACTGCCCTGATTTTTTATGTATGGGCAGATAATGACAGATCAAGTTCACATTTTGTCCAGGTTGACCAATTTTGACCATTTGATGGCTCCTGAACATAAAAAAATTTCATGAAAAAAGAAAAGAAATTTTCACGACAAATGTACATGTACAGCCTTTTTTAGCCCTCAGCCCATAGGCTGATGGGCTATTTTGGTCACCCAAGCTGTCTGTCCGTCCGGCTATCTGTCCATCCGTCTGTCCGTCGTCCATCCGTCCGGAGTCCATTAACTTTGTCCTTGGATATCCCTATAAGGATTCTTCAGTGGAATTTTATTTCATAAGTGAAAAACTATATCAATAATATCTCAGTCAAGTTCAAAGATGGGTGACCTTGACCCATTTTTCTACATTTTAGAGCTGATTATCGAAAAACACTTAGAAGCTTATATATCAGGAACCATTGTGTGGATTTTTATAAAACGTACTATGATTATTGGGACTGATGGCCTGTACCTGCTGCACAAGTTTGGTGGTACATCTATACAATTTCAGAATTTTTATGAATTTTTATCGGATTTTTCACCTTTGGCCTTGTAAGCAGGATATTTTTTAAAGGATTCGTCGTAGGAATTTTATTTCTTTGGTGTAGATGTATATCAACAAAATCTTTGTCCAGTTTGAAGATGGGTGACCTTGACCTATTTTTCTTTGTTTTAGAGCTGCTTATAGAAAAACACTTAGAAGCTTATATCTCAGGAACCATTGTGTGGATTTTCACAAAACTTACTATGGTCATTGGGACTGATGTGCATATGCTGCACAATTTTAGTGGCGCCTTCTACAATTTCTTATTTTTTAATAAATTTTTAATCAGATTTTCAGTTTTGGCCTTTTGTGCAGGATATCTCCAAAGGTATTTGACACAGGAACTTCATTTCTTCAGTGCTGTTGCATATTTACAAAATCCTGGTCAAGTTCAAAGATGGGTGATCTTGACCTACTTTTCAAGGTCATAGAATTTAGAATAGAAAAAAAAATTATTTCTAGGAAGCATTTGGTGGATTGTTATGAAACATGGAACATATCTCTCCAATTTAAATTTATAACTGATTATCAGCTTTTGCTAATATTCTAGTTTCGCAGTGCAATGCTTACAAATACTGGCCTATTTTTTGGTCTGTTGGCGCGTAATGACCACTTACAAATCAAGTTCGCGTTTCGTCCCAGTTGACCTTTTTTTGACCATATGACCGATCCTGAACATAGGAAATTCCATGAAAAATAGAAACTTTGATGAAAAATACACATGTATGGACTTTTTTTTACAATGCCTGCAGATACTGGCCTGTATCTAATTTGCTCGAGGCATGGCATTCTTGTCGTTCCAACACATCTAGTTTTCAGTAGTTTCCCTTTGGCAGGCCTACGGATGCTTTCACCTTCTGCAGTAGTATAATTTCCTTGAGTATCATAATAAAGCCTCTTAAATTGCAGAGTGTCAGAACTGCTCTAGTCAACAAAGGTATTAAACAAAGGAACAAATTTCAAGCATGTGATTATCAAAATGAAATTTAGGGTGTTCAGCAAAGTTGGTGCCCAGTATCTGGTCCTTGGGTCATCATTTAATAAATTATTATCAGAACTATGAATGCAGTTTGGTAATGGTAAGAAATTGAAAAAGAACATCATTCATTTTTTTTAAGTTTATAAAAGTTTATATTTTTGTATAACAAATTGTTGATATGCTTGTTAATGATATGGAACATATTATACATTATGTTTATAATTGTCTTTTATTAGAAATAAAGAGAAGGGAAATTTTAGAAAGAAAGTGATAGCTTTTATTTATGGCACTATTTCCCGTCTTCTTTAATACTACTTCATGTATACAGATATCTCCCTCTGTGGTTTAATAGATATGTAAGTATACATATGTATGAAAAAGTTCAGTTCCCATTCACATTACTAAGAAACCCAGTTAAAGTGGTCATGAACAACTAACAGAATGTGTACCCAGTATGACACAGAGTATGTCACAATGGATCATATCTACCTGAGCATTAATTTTCTTATTGAGATTTGTTTCCAGGTGCATTAACTTCCTTCTTTTCTCACCTTAACAACTTCAAAACAAGGTTTTTTTACTTTGTCTTCTAGCACAGGCACGCAGATTACGTGAGATTTTATTTAACTTGATTAATGCCATGCCAGGGGTGTTGGTGCTTGAAGCAAATGTGGAGCCCATAGCCAAGCTAACCACACCACTGTGGTGAGCTTGGACAAAGCTTGAGGACTTCACAGATATTCCATTTTTGTTTTTTTTAATTAATTCTGTCTTAGCTGGTGAAAGTGCAAAATGGAAGTGGTTCTAGGCTCTAACTGGACGTTAAAGGTTCACATGTCTGAGTGTATGCTGAAATGAACACTTTAGTAATATATGTTTGATATGTTACTAGTGTATTACCATTCTTGTTTAGGGGAAGGTCAACAAAACTTTAGATAAGGTTTTACAGAACAGGTAAACAGTGGGCTGGGTTGACTTGAAATGAGTTCACTGGCATAGTTTCTGATAGATGGCATTGTGATAAACCCTTCATGAAATAATGTCAAATTACTCAGGATTTAAGGGAGAATCTGGAAGATGACCTTCCCTGGACACACCTGGTATCTTACACTTCAAGACTAGGGATGGGCATTGGGCCACAGAGTAGATGTGTGACAAAGATCGAGTGCTGCCACTGTCAGAATAAATATTACAACAGGCCAGAAAATATACTCACTCTTTATTAAATGGGACATAATTAGGAGCAATACAATGCATATTCTTTCCCACTATCATTTCAGTTTTGCTTTATACAAAAGTTTCCCAACAAAACCATCCCAGCACAAGGTCTCAATACCTCCCCTTCAGCTGATTAACTCCTTGTTGTGATTCTGCATGTGAGTAAACAAGGTCAAATGTCTTTGTTTACCATAATGAGGGCACTGACCGGAAAGTTGATTTTATGCATGCGCAACAGATTCCAAACAAGGAGTAGTCCAAACATGAACGTTCACAGTTGTGAAACTCTTGTTGTAAACTTGAAATGAAACAGAAAAAGCAGGTGGTGTTCGGCTATGTTTATGTTGGTGCCTGTGATCATGCTTGGTTGACTTTTCAGTACAATATTTTGGCGGGTATCATTTTATTCAAAGAAAATACACTATTTTTTGTGTTTATTCATCATGCTTTGTATGTGATTAAGTCTCTTTAAGAAAACAACACTTTTTTTTCTAAAAAAAAGTGTGTTTCCTTTATCAGACAAGCATCTTCAGGCAAAAGTTCCTCCAGCTGGTCTAGAACCAGCTTTCCCTTGACCAGTACCTTTCTTAGATGAGGGTTCTTTGTAGTTTTTCCACTGCTCTCATAGTTATTATGTTACAGTCCAGTACCTCAGTCCAAATTCAGGACTAACAGCTTTCAGTGTTCTGTGTGCCTTATGGGGCTTTTGTCCTGATTCGCTTTTATCATACATCTGTATTAAGATTATTTGTAATTATTGACGAGCCGTCCTGTATCAAATTTGATCTAAGTAGTTGAAAAAGCATAAGGTCCAAAATTAGAGGTTCTCAGTGGACCGTTTGGTATTAATTTTGTTTGTTTTGTACAATTTTTATATTTTTTATAGGTTTTTAGTTATTTTGCTAAGTAAGTTACAATTTACAGATATTAACAGTGTTGATTTGTTTAAACTTTAAGGTGTTGATGATTTGTTCACAATAGGTTAATGTTAAGCTTACTATTAATAAATTAAACTTGCTGTCTATATTATTCAAAGTGGTTTATATGTTATTTTATGTAAATGAGTATCATTAAAGGTATCAATAAGGTCAGACAGATCAGTTTTATAAAACTGATAATAGGTATTTTACTTCAAATCCATATTACTAAAAATAGAGTCTAAATTTTTAGCTCAGCTGACTATAAGTCATCTGAGCTATAGTCATGGTCCATTGTCCGTCGTCCGTCCGTCTGTCGTGCCGTCCGTCCGTCCGTCTGTCTGTCTGTCCGTCTGGATGTCCATCCGTAAGACTGGCACGTTTCGACACCGTTGGACCTACGAATCAGAATTTCGGCATACAGTTAGATGTCCCCATCATCTACTACCATGCCAAAAATTGGGTCAATAGGACTTTGTTCCTTCGAGATATTAAGGAAAAACCTCAATTTTTTATTAGAAATCTATTTTCACACTTCAGGACTGGCTTATATCAAAACCACACATCTGGTTTTCTTCATATTTAATATAAATATTCCTCTATATAGTTCCTATGTACATGCCAGATATTAAGTCAGTATTATATAATTTAAAAAAGTTATGGGCCCAAACATAATGGACTTTGTAAAAAAATCAGGAAGATATTTGGTCACTTAAGACCAAAGGTGTTAAAGGTAGGGACTTTTTTCCAGTAATACGACTTTAATTAATCAAAATTTAATTGTTTACCAAAAATTAGATCAAAATCTGTTAAATTTTTTTAAATATTGGCAAAAATATAAAATTGGTACCTCAAATTTTGGCCAACTTTGGCCATGGCACGTTTTTTTCCTGTAAGTACTGTGGATTTAATTTTCACACCATATATACATAAGAATTTAATCTGTTAAAATCTGAAATTTGAAAATAAAAGCTGCAAAATTAGGCTAGTTATTGAATTTTTTTTTGGAGGCTCTTGTTGTATTCCCTTACATTGTCAAGCAGTCCACTTTGATGACTGTAGGTCATTCAGTGCACATCTCTATGCTCCCCAGGCTGTTGACATAATTTTCGATGTCCCCAAAATCTCCTACCATACCGAAAATTGGGTCATTAGGACTTTGTTACTTCGAGATATTAAGGAAAAAAAACTCTGTTTTCCATAAAAAAAAGCCATTGTTACACTTCAAGGCTGCCTAATATCAAAACCACTGATCTGTTTTTGATCGCATTTAGTATTCACATTCTTTTATACATTTTCTATGAACATACCAAAAATTAGGTCAGTATTGGGTATTATTTTGAAGTTATGGGCCAAAACATAATGCAATTTTTTAAAAAATCAGGAAATATATTTACTCACCTAACATGAGAATTGCTGAACCTAGAGACTTTTTTTCAGGAATATAACTTTATTTAATCAAGATTCAATTGTTTACCCAAAATTAGATCTGAATTTTGCAAATTTTCAAGTTATTAGCATAAATAAAAAATCAATACCTTAAATTTTGTCCAACTTTGGCACTGTTGATTTAATTTTCCCAGCATATATGCATAAGGATTTAATCTTTTAAAATCTGAACTTTCAAAAGAAATTGATTGGAATGAATAGCTTTTATTCATGTTTTCATACACCATGTCAAGTGTTGTTTACATCTAGCCCACCTAGTAGTACAGCCTTCACTTGCATTATGTAACCCACCCCAGGCAGCTTACCTTGGCCCAGCTTGGCCACTACTAGCAGGCTTCCCCTCTGCCCTGCACTCATCCCCCCAGCTGGTGCATAAACTAGATGAATGTTATAATTTTTCTGTATTTTATTTTATTCTTGGACATGCTACATTTTAAATTTTGTATTGAACCACCAGGGTTACAATGATTAAAGTGTACATTTATTTGTGTCCACAAAGTGGTATATTGCTGTGAAAGTGTGGATGTTCATGAGATAAGTAATTCCTTACTTCAGAAGAGTAAAAACTTCACCAGGTGTGAAATTGACTATTAATTCCAGTAATTAATTAAAACTGGGATAGTAATTAGCACAATGATATTGTTTGTCCCTCATTCAACCAACAGTGTGTATACTTTATTTGAAAAGATGTTTAATTTTATCAAATTTACTTTTATATTATTTTGGTGAATAAAAAATTAAGCATGTCCTGAAAACTCCAATGTGCAAAACTTTTTAATAGTGATTCAAGGAATATTCTTGTAGATGCCATGTTGTGGCATTATTTTCTTTTAAAATCAGTTTAAACATTTATGATTTAAAAATAATAAAATATATGTGTATGCATAATATGACCCAATGTTTTTTACTCTGTATATATAATGATTGCAACTTTTGCAACAATTCTATTATTTTAACTTATATTTTCAGGTTTTTTAATTAAAAATTTATAAACCTGTAAATAAAAAAATGATTCAGATAAAAACTTCTTAATGGAAAAAGTGGATCTGCTTAAAAAATAGTATTATATATAAACTTAAATGCATTATTCTCTTGAAAGTGAAATAAAGGTATTAGTCCATTCTGTCCACTTGCCTGTCCATCTGTAAATTTTCGTATGCAACACAGTATCTCAAAACTTTTACTGTTTTTCTTCATGACAGTCTTGTCAGAGTATTAGTTTGCAATCATATATTTAAAACTTTACTATAACCAAGTAGGAGGGCCCCTTTCCTCTTAGCTTTTCATATTCTTATATAAATGAAAAACATTACAATAGAATATTTCTACATCCACCTTCGTGCTGCCCTCACTTTTCCCTTCTCCGAACCCCATCCCAAAGTTAGCCTCGGTAAGCAAGAACAAGATGAATCAGATATATTCATACTTTAATATTTTTTATAACTATTCGTCCATAGGTACCTATGTACATGCCAGAAATTATGTCAATATTGTGTAATATGTAGACATAGTGGGCATCACAATAATGTACCTTGTCAAGACTAAAGAGATATTGTGTCATACAGTCACATATTCATAAATCACTTCATCAGCATAGTTAATCATAATATCATATCTGTCAAATTGAACGCTTGCAGACTACCATACACTTTAGATCCTTCAACAAATAGCCTTATCATCATTCTACTACTGCTTATTACTGCTGTCATTGCATTCATATTTGCTCAAATATATCACAGTTTTCAACCCCTCCTAAATAAATAAAAAATAAACCACTTTATTTGACTCTATTAATCCATCAGTCAGGTAATTTCATTTATCATTTACTCACATATTACATTACATTCCTTTATAATAGCCCAACATGTACATGATATTCATAAGCTTTATCGACTCGATATAGTATCACAGTGGAGAAACATTTATAGTCCAATCACGATCAGCTGAGCGCTGTGACCCATGGGTCCCTTGTTAGTTCAATGAAACTGCAAAGGGACATTTTATTATATTAGCATTTAACTATAAATCAGAGAAGTGCAAATATGAAATCATGATTTATCATTGATTTGAAATACTACACTGTTGGACAAAATCACAATGTGTTGTTTTCTGCAGTTATAATGAATCCTGTATTAATATAAATGTAATGCATGTGTACTAGTATAAGATTTCGTCTAACCCTTGTAGTCACATTGTATTGTGGTTGTGTGTAGGTAAAGTATTATATTTTGTATATAAACAGTATACAATACACCTAGCACCAGGTCAGGTCAGGGTCGTGTTGGTCAGCTTGACCTGTGATTGTTTACCTGGAGGTGGTCAGCTCACCTGGAGAGTACTGGTTATGTAACAGGACATTGTGGTCTGACCAGAGCCCTCCAGGATACAGGCTAACACATGGAGGTGTGAAGGGTAGAGGGGGCTGCTACCTGAGTTTGGGTAATTATCTAACAGATTTCCACATGTTGTGTCTTTCCTCAGAAGCAAAGAGGGCTGATGTGGCAGTGGAAGACCCTGTAGATAATCAGCGCAGGCCGTCACTGAGCAGACGAAGATCCATGGAAAACATGAGTATACCAGAGAAACCACAAGGTAAGTTCATTACAATATGTGGAGAATATAAATGTCAGTTACAATATGTGGAGCACATAAGTATTCCAGTGAAATCTCAAGGTAGGTGAATGACCATTGACCACTGAGCACGTGGCCCTCAGTCAGATACAGTGGTCAGTGTGATGATAACTGAGTAATACCTGTGTTATGTTTACTGTGATGAGTGGTCACCATACCTGCCCACTTCACCTGGGCCACACATGAGATGTGTTGTTATTCCATCAGGTTGTCCTACCTGTATAAATTACTGTAAGTTTATGCTCTGGGTTGTACCTCTTAGGATATGTGGGTGAGGGATATATGGGTGATCAGCAGTTAGGTAAGTAAGTATATCACAGACCTTTTTACTGGTGTGGTTGATCACTGTAACATGGTCATTTGATAGTTGTTAGCCTCCAGTAATAAGTCTGAGTGTACCTACCTATTGTGCTTGAAGGCTCAAGCATTCAGTGTATATGAACTTCACTCTTATGAACGGGGAATATAGCCATTGAATTATTATTGTTGATCTTCATTCATCAATAAATCTAGCTTATATATATAATAATATAGTCATTATTATGTTCATATATTCTTTTAATTATTTCATAAGTATTTAATTATTAGCTGGGGAACTTGTTGAACCCTGTTGCACTTAAATGTAATACAGTTTGCTATGGCTTGTGGGATGTAAGTTTTTGTGTTTTTTACCTGTTCATTCCTTTGTTTTTTAGCTCAGCTGACTATAAGTCATCTGAGCTATAGTCATGGTCCATTGTACGTCATCCCTCCGTCTGTCCGTCCGTCCGTCCGTAGATGTGGCACGTTTTGAAACTGTAAGACCTAGGAATCCAAAATTTGGCATAATGTTAGATCTCCTACCACGCCGAAAACTCGGTCTTTGCAACTTTGTTCCTTTGAGAAATTAAGGAAAAACCTCAATTTTTATTAAAAAACCTATTTTCAAACTTCAGGACTGCCTAATATCAAAACCACTCATCTGTTTTTCCTCATATTTACTATAAATATTTCTCTAAATGGTTCCTATGTACATGCCAGAAATGAGGTCTGTATTATATAATTTAAAAAGGTTATGGGCTCAAACATAATGCATTTTGTAAAATATCAGGAAAGATATTTGATCACTTAACACAAAACTTGTTAAAGCTAAGGACTTTTTTCCAGTAATATAACTTTAATTAATCAAAATTAAATTGTATACCCAAAATTAGATCAAAATCTTTTAAATTTTTAGCTCAGCTGACTATAAGTCATCTGAGCTATAGTCGTGGTCCATTGTCCGTCGTCTGTCCGTCTGTCCGTCCGTCCGTCCGTCCGTCCGTCCGTAGATGTGGCACGTTTTGAAACCGTAAGACCTAGGAATACAAAATTCAGCATAATGTTAGATGTCCCCAAGATCTCCTACCAAGCCGAAAACTGGGTCTTTGCGACTTCATTCCTTTGAGAAATTAAGGAAAAACCTCAATTTTTTATTAAAAACCTATTTTCACACTTTAGGACTGCCTAATATCAAAACCACTCATCTGTTTTTCCTCATATTTCATATAAATAATCCTCTATATAATTCCTATGTACATGCCAGAAATTAGGTCTGTATTATTTAATTTAAAAAAGTTATGGACCAAAACATAATGCATTTTGTAAATAATCAGGAAAGAAATTTTATCACTTAACACAAAACTTGTTAAAGCTAAGCACTTTTTTTCCAGTAATATTACTTTTATTAATTAAAATTAAATTGTATACCCAAAATTAGATCAAAATCTTTTAAATTTTTAAAAATATTAGCAAAAATAAAAAATTGGTACCTTAAATTTTGCCCAACTTTGACCATGGCACGTTTTTTTGCTGTATCTGCTGTGGATTTAATTTTCACAGCATGTTTTTGTTAGCATTTCAACTGTTAACACCAAAAATTTGAAACCAGTTGATCAAAAACTGTAGATTTTATTCAAGTTTTCAAGCACCATGTCACATATTGCTAGTGTTATGCAGTTTGCTAGAGCTCAGCTCCCGAGCTTCAGCTCTAAGTTCCTTAAATTTGGCATACAGTTAGATTTCTCCAAAATCCCCTACCATGCCAAGAATTTGGTCAATAGGACTTAATTCCTTCGAGATATCAATGAAAAACTTCATTTTTCCATTAAAAACCCAATGTTACACTTTAAGACTGCCTAATATCAAAACCACTGATCTGACTTTGATCATATATAATATACATATTTTTCTATGCATCCACTATGCACATGCCAGAAATGATGTCAGTATTGTGTATTTTTTTTAAGTTATGGGCCCAAACATAATGCACTTTGTAAAAAATCAAGAAATATATTTACTCCCTTAACAAGGGCATTGCTGAAGCTAGAAATTTTTTTTGTCAGGAATGTAACATTATTTAATAAAGATTCAATTGAATACCCAAAATTAGTTCTGAATTTTTCAAATTTTATAAGTTATTAGTATAAATATAAAATTAGTACCTTAAATTTTGCCCAACTGTGACAATGCACGTTTGTTTCCCGTGAGCATTGTTGATATAATTTTCATATCATGCACACATAAGGATTTCAGCTTTTTAGTTTAGAAAGCTGAAAGAAATTGCCAAATATTGTAGCTTTTATTAATGTTTTTTATAAGACCCTGTCAGACTTTGGCTCTCTCCAGCCCCTCATGAGTCACCTGTATGTTGACCTTGTTGACCTTTCATCAAATTATGCACCCTTGAGAGGAGAATCCAGGCAGCTTATGGCCAGCCACAGTTGATCCAGGTGTTCAACCCAACTCATCTAGTAGTTTTAACCAACAACATAACAATAAACAATAAATTAATAAATTTTTATTGGTTTTTAATCACAAATTAAAGAAAAATAGAAAAGGAATTTGTTAGTTTATAATAACAGGAAATTAACTTTCAGTTACTGATGATATAAGAATCTTATATCGATGGGTAGAATGTCACATATTCCAAATAACACCATGCAGTCACCTATGGCATTTTTCAGTTCATTTTTATTGAAAAAGAAGTAAATCATATTATTCATTACTAATCATTAAGGATTATATGAAGGAAATTAATGATAGACAAAGATGCAGTTGATAATGTTAATCTAGATTCCTTCTGTGTCTAGTGTGTACATTGATGTGAAATTAGTCCAAAATGAATTTTTTACAGTTATTTTTTAATATAAATAAAAGCCATAAAACCAGGTACTTATGATCATTATTTAAATGTGTGAATTTTGTATATTCTGGATTCTCAACATCATTGTTTGGTGAAAACTGAATAAATACCAGACATGGTGCGAATACTTTGTAATTGTATTTAAATACAAATATGATTGTGTACTCCATTATAAAATTTCTTGCATAAAGAATGGGAATTCAGGTAAAAATGAAAGTATATGAATACTCGTGCAAATACTTTCAAAATGTATTCATGAATGCATTCATGAATATATTCTTTAAAATTATTTTAATAATCATATCAGTTATATTTCATTTTAAAAAATCATATGATTCTCTTATTATTTTTAATAAAAATTATATTTGGGACAATATTTGAAATTTTTTTAATAGATAGTTAAACTCTTATATTATATGTTCTGCTTATAAGTTATATGGCCAAGTCAAAATCTGTGTGACAGTAGTACTCCATTTGTTAATAAAATAAATGAAATCAATCCTCTTCCCTGTCTCCAAAGGTACTATCAAAATCATACATAAGCTAAACAACAACAACTCATAATACAGCTTATATTTATTACCACACAAAACCAGCATGTGCCTCATTTCTAAATAATATTTTTTTATCATATATAACAGCTGAGCATCGTGACCCATAGGTCCCTTGTTTAAAATATTAGCAAAAATAAAAAATTGGTACCTTAAATTTTGGCCACGGCACATTTTTTTCTGTAAGTACTGTTGATTTTATTTTCACAGTAATGCACATAAGGATTTAATCTGTTAAATTCTGAAATTTGAAAATAAAAGCTGCAAAATTTGGCTAGTTATTGAATTTTTTTTGGAGGCTCTTGTTGTATTCCCTTACATTGTCAAGCAGTCCACTTTGGTCACTGTAGGTCATTTAGTGCAGCTCTCTATGCTCACCAGGCTGTTGGCATAATGTTGTGCAATCCTATCACTAGGGCAAGCCCTCTCTCCACTGAGTTGAGCTTGATCAGGCTGTCTGCAGTTAATACCACAGGGAGCCTTTTTCTCCCCCCCCCCACCCCATTCTGTTGACAGACCTGTACTATGAACTAGATGAATCTTAAAATTAACATATTTTCAGCAACGAGCTGGGTTTTTAGCTCCTCTGACTATACATCATCTGAGCTATAGTGATGGTCCTTTGTCTGTTGTCTGTCCGTCTGTCCATCCGTCTGTTAACAGGGCACATTTTGAAACCATTGGACCTACAAATCTGAAATTTGGCATACAATTAGATATCCTCAAAATCTCCTGCCATACTGCAAATTGGGACACTTTGACTCAGTTCCTTCCAGAAATTTAGGAAAAATCTCAATTTTCCATTTAAAACCCTTTGTTACACTTTAAGTCTGCCTATGATCAAAATCACTGATATGTTTTTGATCATAGAGGAATATAAATATTCCTCTATATATTTCCTATGTACTTACCAGGAATTTGGTTAGTATTGTTTAATATTTGAAGTTATGGGACTGAATAAAATGCACTTCGTAAAACAATCGGTAAAAATATTTACTCATTTAACATGAGAATATTTGAGCTAGAGACTTTTTTTCAGGATTATAACTTTATTTAATCAAGATTCAATTGTATTCCCAAAATAACATCTGAATTTTTATATTTTTTATTAGCATAAATTATATATATGAAAATATAAATATAAAATCAGTACCTTACATTTTGCCCAACTTTCAATAAGTATATTTTGCAATTGCTAAAATTTTCCAAAATTCAGCTGGGCAATGTGACCCATGGGTCCTTTGTTTTTCTGCCTATTATGCCCAAAAGTGGAAGAAAATGGGTTTGTGAAAATGTGAACCTGTGTCATACATGTGAATCATATCACACACATTTATTACTGTGGCACATAGCTTGTCTTTTTGGCAGTGTTAGTTATGAATGATCAAGGTCAAAAGTTTGTACAAGGCAAAAAGCATGTGTCCCATATATGTGCAAAAGTTTGGCTCAGGTTCCCATAATCACCACATTAAAATTGCATTGAAACCTGCATTTTACTGGATACAAAATGATTTATAATTAAATTCATAGTGAAAGTGGTTTCATCATGTTTCATGATTCTGCATTGGGAAGGATATTAGCTGATTTATGCAGATATTATTGTGGTTAAAAAAATCAGTTTCCTATCCAAATCCAGTGTTGATGTACATGTACCCTGTGATATCATACAAATTGTACTGCTGCATCAAGAGCATATTAATCTATACATCATGATTTATAAAAACTAGTTCCTGTATCAATTCAGGTTAGTGAACCAATGTGTTAGTCAGTGGTCCACTGACACAGATTTGGTAAACATGTATCTCTGTGAGTAATTTATCAAGGTCTTTTGAGCAAAATTTTTGCTGTGTGGTTTTCTACATTCCTTTATTGTGTATACTTGACACCACTTGTGGTTTTTCTGTACATATTCACATGTCAGCTGTACACCAATGAATCATCAATTCTTCCAGACCTTGAAAATATAATCCCTTTCTTGCTGATAGAGCTGTTTGGACTACTTGAGACTGACACCAAGAATTCTTTTATTTGGCTAGATTTCTCAGGTTTAACATAACATACATGGTGAATAACATTTGTTATTTAACAATAATCTTTTTCTTTAATAATAATCTTTAATTTTAATCTTCAGTCCTATCCACAGTGGAGTGCCCATTGAAAATTGCTGATTATTCTCTTAAACTTAAATATTATCACACAATTTGACACAAAAGCTGATGAGGGAGCAAAGGCTTAATATGAGATGTAACATTTCATGCAACATTTTGTTTTTTCTTAATCTTTTAGCAAAGTTATATGTCATGGGTAGCAGCCTCACTTTGGCAATAACTTGTTTTAGAATATTTATGACACTCAGAAACAAATCAGCAGCTTTTAAATGTAGTTGTTTGTGACCATAATGTGATAATAATGTGACCAGTGACCTTGACCTTCATCAGATTGTTGTAATGACTGTAGACTGTTTTCTCATATATTAAATTTTTGAATTACTAAAACTTTTACAAGGCTTTGGTTTCATTCTAATTAATTAGGCCTATGCTTCATTAATATTCCTCCATTTCAGCTTCCTTTCCTGATCTGATCTGTGAATTTAAGAAAAGATCAACAAATTTCAATGGGCGCCAAAAAAAGGACACCTGTGGAATAAACTATAGCAAAAATGAAATATAACAATATTGCAACATATATTCAGACAGTTGACAAATACTTTGAATACCACTCAGATAATTTTTACCTATGAAGCTAACAAGTTGTATGTGGTTACCATTTCTGATTGCCCTTTGTTAAATTACATCCTGCAGTTTCAGACCATTTTTCTCTGGCAGAAAGGGTGGTATCCCAAAGCAGGGCCTACTGTACTGCATATTTCTTTCAGCTCTAGTCTTTTAGAATACCCAAAAGGAAACCTTCATTGTAGGTAACTGTTGCAAATTATGTAAAGTTTTAATGAAATCAGGTCTAGATATTGTCAATATATAAATCACATTGAGTGTCAAATTTGTCAGAACGCTATAATTAATCTGAACATTAAAGGGATAACAAATGAAACTCATAACGACCCATTTATAATTATATGGTTATATCTGCATTCAGCAGACAGTATATAATATCAACAATATTGGTTGTATTATTGTATGGGGCACAGCCTGTTATCCAGTGGTTATGTTAATTAGTCTGTAATACACCTAACAGGAGCTGAATCGTAGATAACAAAGCTCTTATAAAATATATGATTACAGATGTTGGACAAAAGGGATAACTCATACTGCTAGAGCCTCCCCCCTCCCCCCCCCCCCCCCCACTATGACATTTAAAGAAAAATTATATCCTTCACCATTCAGTGCTATTTTGTGATAACAGGATCACAAATTTATAGATATTCTTTTATAAAGGAAAAATGCCAAATATTTTATTTCATAAAATTTGTTCACATTGATGAAGTTGTCCAATTCACACATCATCACCTATATAAACTGTTGTGGTAGTTGTCCTCCCCCCGCCCCCAAACACGTACTTCCATCCATGTTTGATATGATTGGTGCATCTCTGGCGAGGGATTTTCCAACATGATCATCTAATTAAGATAACATCATGAATTATTGCAACTTTAATTGACTTCAGACATTAACATGAAGGTACTAGAAGTTTGCTGTATATAGTATATACATAGAGATGACAAGTTTGCAGGATTTATGAATTAATATCTTCTGTATTTGTGAATTGATACTTAAATAATTGTATACTTAAATACTTAAATAAAAATATAAACATCTATCAGATTGGTCTGAAGCAGAAAAAAAAACTGATTTTACCTAGGTCTGATATGTGTATGGTATATGATTTCCTGGTTGTCATGGTAACTGTTATCTGATGTTCATACCTGCATGACACCAGTGTGTTGTGACTACAGTTATCTCATGCTGATCTTACATACAGTCATTTAAATGATAAATAACCCAGTCTCTTCCTGGTGTGTATATAAGGGTTATACGGTTAGAGAAAGCAGCTAATTCCCTCCAGTCAAAATGCTGTTCATGAATAACTTTCCCCTGATTTATTATCAATGATAATAAGCTACTTTCCATTTCTTTTTAAATCACATACAATATACACAGCAAATGCATCCACATTCACATGGTTTTTATCTTTTATTCAACAGGCTATAATTTAGCTGCTGCCTCTTTCGATTCCAGAGTACTCCTATGAGACCCTTGGCACAATTATTTGCTCGCCTATGTAGTTGTGCCTAACAAAGACAGGTGTTGCCATCTGCAATTGTTTTCAACTTCAATCCACTTCCATCCATACGTTTGCTTTGGGTGAATATTGCTCATAACTCAGGAGTTGTTCAATGTTTTTGTCTGAAATTTTGCATGTCCATCGGTCTTGGAGGCCTATTTCATAGACCAGACAGTGGCACCACCTACCTTCCTGTTTTCATAGAATAAATTAATGCCCTTTTCTCAGGAGTGGTTTGTTGTATTGGGCTGAAATTGGGCATGTTCATAGATCTTAGATACCTCCATCAAGAGTGGTGGTGCCATCTGTAATTGTTTTTCACATGGTGTCTATCTGTCCATTTGCTTTGGGTAAAAATTGCTCATTTCTCAAGAGTAGATGGATGTTTCAGCCTGAAATTTTGCATGATAGCTTTTGATAGATAGCTTTTTTTGTAAACCAGACAGGTGGTGCCACCTGCTGCTCCAGTTTCATTGAATACATTGATGCACTTTTTTTTCAGTATTGGATTGGTGTATCCATCTGTAAATCTGTTTTTGGTGACAAGTGCACATAAGAGTTTTTTTGCATCACTGATGCCACAATTTTAGAGTCATATATATATAATCCGGATGTCATGTTAGGAACATTCAGTGCCTTACTTTACCCATGCCTCTATAATTTGGTGGATACACATAGTCATTTGGTGACTATCGCATTCTACTTTGAGGATTTGGGCACGGTTCCAAAAAAAGCATTATCCCGCTCTAAACTTTGTCAGGACACATCCCCTTACCACCAAACGCTCTCTACAGATACATTCATATATGCTGTCCCAAGAGAACCTTCATGTCCCATGCCTGTGCTATTATCCAACTCTGACAGGGTTAAGTTATTTCTCACAGTATACAAAAACAAAAGAGGTATGGTTCTCAGGCACTTTTTTTCATAAACCAGTGTGGGTGGGTGGGTTATTTTTACCTTTTTTTGTATGTTTAGATAAAAATGTCATATGATCAGGGAAAAGCATGGAAATGACAGAAATTTTTTGCTAAACAGGTAAAAGCACTACATAAGAAAGGAAATTTTATCAAAATTGTATTATTTTATCTTCTTGAAAGATGAAAATCAAAATAAACATTTTTGATGCAGGGGGTTAAAATTGATGCAGGCAGTGCCTTAGAACCATACCTTTAATGTTTTTGGCCTCAGGACTGCCTTTTTAAATACACATTAAAACCTGGATGTCACAGGTCACATGTCAAAATTATGGTATACTGCTAGTAAAAATTAATTCCTGTATGTGAGTCTGACAGGAAGAATAATCTCTTTCAGGTTGATCAACTTAGTTACCTTCACCAAGGAGTTTATGTTTAAACCAAAGCCCGTTTTGTGTGCTGTTGGCAGAAATCCCAAAAATAACTTAAATGATTTCCATGAAATATTGTGGATGGGTAGGACAGTGACCAGGAAAGACCGCATTAAATTCTAGTTCAGATCTGGATAAAGGGGTAACTCCTGGAGACTTGTTTTGTCTTGGTGGAGGTATGTGCTCTGTGAGTGACTCTCTAATTATTGTTTGAAAGAAAAATTAGTCATCCAGTCATCCCTCAACATTGATTTCACAAGAGGGCTTTATGAACAGTCAGTCCGCTTACACTGAATGATGTAATTAAAACCCTGGTCATTAATTCATGACTTCATTTTAAACAGCTTTACTGTAAATTGATTGTTCATGAGTTGTTTTGTTTAACCATATCAGTGATTAAATGTATAACTGGTACATCCTGTACTGCTGATAATAAGATCATGAATGTGACTATAATAAATCAGTGACTCAGAATGTCAGTATACCAGTAAAACATAAGGTTAATGACTGTCAATGAGCAATATACAGAATATAAGTATTTATACTACTCCAGCACTCCTGCGGTGAACATACAGACAGGACCAGAGCAGTAACATGAGCTGTGTCCATCAGTTGTGTTACACAGCAGGATGTGATTTTGACCAACACATGGTTCATTTATATATTCTACATCTGAAATGATTCAATGTAAGACATTTAATATTAATGAGATCATTGATCATATTCACACAAGGAAATAATCTGGTTCATACATCATTGTCTGTACTAGCACCACTAGGCCACCAATCAGTACCGTCTACTGTAACCTGTGTGAAAAGTGGTCTACAGTAGTTTTATATACTTTAGTCTGGTTTACAGTAAATCTGTTTCTGTTTCTTTGGCTTTTGGACTGCCTTGTTTCTGTATAGCAAGAAACCAGATAGTGTATGTGATAATATTTACTTTTCAGAATAAGTAATAACATCTCTCAGATAGAGCTCTGTTTTTCTAGCATAGTAAGACAGATTATGAACCAAGTGCAGACAGTAAACTCATATTGTAAAGAATAAACTGATTGAGGTTGTTGTAAAGCAAACTCCATTGAGAAAGCAAACCATACAATTTCCAGAATAAAGTAATCTAGTTTAGTATGATCAGGATTAGATATGAACCAAGTGCAAATATAGCTAAAGTAGTACCATGTAGGGCATGTTAGGACAGCACAATTTAGCACTGTCAGGCGGCCTTTTACTGGCAGTTATTTATGACCACTCGCACCGATTTGCAAAAAATCTGCCGGCGGCATGTTACTTTAAGAATCCGCCGATGTCTAAAAATCGACAGGCAGCAGTTTCACATTGTGACCGTAGCATAAGGACAGCACCTTGTGGGACATGTAAGGACAGTACCTTGTAGGACATGTTAGGACAGTACCTTGTAGGACATGTAAGGACAGTACCTTGTGGGACATGTAAAGACAGCACCTTGTAGGACATGTTAGGACAGCACCTTGTAGGACATGTAAGGACAGCACCTTGTAGGACATGTAAGGACAGCACCTTGTAGGACATGTAAGGATAGTGCTATGTGGAACATGTAAGGAGTGTGTCATATACGACATGTGAAGACAGTATAAAGACTGTGCCATGAGGACTATGTAAGGACAGTGCTATGTGGAACATGTAAAGACAGTGTCATGTAGAATATGCAAGGACAGTATAAAGACAGTGCCATGAAGGACATGTAAGGACAGTGCCATGAGGGACATGTAAGGACAGTGCTATGTGGAACATGTAAGGAGTGTCTTGATATGTAAAGACAGTATAAAGACTGTGCCATGAGGGACATGTAAGGACAGTGCTATGTGGAACATGTAAGGACAGTGTCATGTAGAATATGTAAGTACAGTATAAAGACAGTGCCATGAGGACTATGTAAGGACAGTGCTATGTGGAACATGTAAGGACAGTGTCATGAAGGATATGGAAGGACAGTATAAAGACAGTGCCATGGGGGACATGTAAGGACAGTGCCATGAGGGACATGTAAGGACAGTGCTATGTGGAACATGTTAGGACATTGTCATGTAGAATATGTAAGTACAGTATAAAGACAGTGCCATGAGGACTATGTAAGGACAGTGCTATGTGGAACATGTAAGGACAGTGTCATGTAGTATATGTAAGGACAGTGCTATGTGAAACATGTAAGGAGTGTGTCATGTACGATATGTAAAGACAGTATAAAGACTGTGCCATGAGGGACATGTAAGGACAGTGCTATGTGGAACATGTAAGGACAGTGTCATGAAGGATATGGAAGGACAGTATAAAGACAGTGCCATGAAGGACATGTAAGGACAGTGGCATGAGGGACATGTAAGGACAGTGCTATGTGGAACATGTAAGGACAGTGTCATGAAGGATATGGAAGGACAGTATAAAGACAGTGCCATGAAGGACATGTAAGGACAGTGGCATGAGGGACATGTAAGGACAGTGCTATGTGGAACATGTAAGGAGTGTCTCATGTACGATATGTAAAGACAGTATAAAGACTGTGCCATGAGGGACATGTAAGGACAGTGCTATGTGGAACATGTTAGGACAGTGTCATGTAGAATATGTAAGTACAGTATAAAGACAGTGCCATGAGGACTATGCAAGGACAGTGCTATGTGGAACATGTAAGGACAGTGTCATGTAGGATATGTAAGGACAGTGCTATGTGAAACATGTAAGGAGTGTGTCACGTACGATATGTAAAGACAGTATAAAGACTGTGCCATGAGGGACATGTAAGGACAGTGCTATGTGGAACATGTAAGGACAGTGTCATGTAGAATATGTAAGTACAGTATAAAGACAGTGCCATGAAGGACATGTAAGGACAGTGCTATGTGGAACATGTAAGGACAGTGTCATGTAGGATATGTAAGGACAGTATAAAGACAGTGCCATGAGGGACATGTAAGGACAGTGCTATGTGGAACATGTAAGCACAGTGTCATGTAGGATATGTAAGGACAGTATAAGGACAGTGCCATGAGGGACATGTAAGGACAGTGCCTTGTGATATGATGCCTTTAGTTCTCATTAAAACCAGCAGGTGTCACTATGATGTCAGGTGACTGACATTTTTATTCAGTTGAATTTTTGCTAATTATTGTATGTTTTGACATAAAGTACCACTGATGACAGATAGTCTGTTCAGACACTATAAAAGGACACTATTGTTTATGATAATAGGGGACAGCTGGTTTTAGTGCAGACACCTAACCTGAAAGATGGTTATGTTAGTTCCTACATTTTCCTTGGTTCTGAATATTTTCATACAAGGAAGGAAGTGTTGCTAATCCCCAGCCAAGTAAAAGCAGTTAAAATGTGTGGTAAAGACTTATATACCAATCAATAACAAATACTAAAGATTTATGGTGTTTGATATTTATTGTTCAACTAGACTGCATTTACATCTGAAGTCTCTGATATTCTATATCATGTGTGATACTTAATCCCAGTTATCATTGTATATTTTATCCATGATGACACCGCTTCAAGTAACAATAGCTGAATCAGAAACAAAAAAAAGTTGTGCCCTTTTATAAAGATGTATTTAATTTGTTATGTGTTCGCATAGTTAATATAAATTTAGAATGTTTTTATAATCACCAGAATGATAATGTAAACACATTCATTGTCAATTTACTACCTGATAGGGCAGGTGATAAAATACAATTGAATCTCTAACAGATGATTATAAATTATAATTAATGAATTAAATAATAATTATTTCACTAACTTTATTTGATGATTAATTAATTAACTGTAAATGATAAATAAATAATTTTCTGAATAATGAATACTTTTTAGAATAATTATACATCGGCAGATTTAAGTTTTATTCACATATTTAATTTTTTCTAGCAAAATATGTCTGTGTATAAATAAATGGAAATATATTAACACAATTAGGAAAACAGCAGTTTATAAATTTGACACCAGATGGTGCCATTTCACCCACACTTACATCTGCCATTCTGATACCCACACTGTCCAACAGATGGCAACACCTCTGCCAATCAATAATTTCTGTAATTCATTTTGTTTTCCTAACTATCATTTATTTCCACCACCCTTGTCTTACTGCCCCGAACCGCTGGTGGATATTTCTAATGCAGACAGACTTAAACCATTTTTTTCCAAATATAGAAAAGAATATATAAGAGAATATATATGTATTTAACTTTAGTGAAATTAATTTTAACCAAGTTTAAAGATTTTTTAAAAGGATGAAAAAAGAATATTATGAGATAAAATTCAATATTTTTGATCTGTACTACCAGTCAAGAGAAAGAACAATATCATCATGAAATTTTTACCGTTTGTAGAAAGATATTTATGCGTTCTCTTGACATCAATGATTTATAGGAAGTTCAATGAATCCATTTTCAAAGGACACCTTTTCAAATTGTGATGCTGCCCAAAATTATGCGAGGAACACTCCGGGAGTGGATACAAGTATTCTGGTTCTATAGTGAGAGGGCCCACTACTTAGTAAGGGTAAAATCATGTTAGTGATCCTGATAGGCTGATAACATCAATTCATTAAGTATTTCATTACCTGAACATTAATTAGTTTGATTAATTACCTTGATAAATAAGCAATTGAATTCTTTAGCCTTTAATTTGGGAATAGCTCATTAGCAGCACTTATTACCAGAAATACTGGTCAGGTACCACGGTCATAATTAATTACCATAACCAGGTTAGATTCCCAGACCACTTTTATCAGTGGAGAAAAACCATGTCATCGTAGGATTAATTATTTGCAGATACCTGGTAAGCTACACTGGTTTAAGGTTTGTATTTATTTTTTGTGGTTTATTCTTTTTTTTTTGTATTTACAACACTGGTATACTTAAATTTTTGGTCCAATGCTGACGTTTATGTACAAAAACTACAATGCAGTGTGTATTTGTGAGGTTATATTTGTAAAGTTCTGAGGTTTTATCAAAGTGTATATTACATTATTTATATTGTACAATTATAAGGTATATATTAGCTGGTAAAATTAATGTTTTGGGTTACCTAGTTTATACTCTGAACATATTGTACTTGTTATATGTTAATGTGTATTTTACACACCTTAAGAGTGTACACTTGTACACAGAGACACAGATAATATCTAGCCACTTGCACAACACAGCGTGCCTTATGTCTGTTATTGACTTCCACCAGTGCTCTTTGTGATGTATCATTAAATTCAACATTGACCTTTGAGTATATACAGACTGTTGTACAAAATTAAATTGCATCTCAAAGGTGATTTTTCCTCATGTGGAATACCTTAACTCAAGTACACTGCATCAGTATGAAATGGTATTTATTATAAGAAAACCTGCCAAAGGCGAATTCAAACATCTCTCTTTCTGGCAAAGGTATATAGACCTTATATCTGGATGACTGTCTAGATAAAGCACTGATACTTGAATCCCTATTTATTGGTGTGATTTTTATGAGAACTGGATGAAAATGGGCTCTTAATTAGCATGTAGTTGTACCTGACGTACTTAGCACAGAGATGGTGTATCACAAAGAGGTGCCCAAAAAAACACATTTGTCTTATTGTTTTCTTACCATTTCTCCTGAAATAAGAATTAAAGTGACTGTGAATAAGGTATGTTTAATGACACATTTACAAAGGATGATTGTAAGTCGCATCAAGACCATACCAAATAACAGTGATCAGGACTTACAAGTGCACACACACACACACACACATAAACAAGTCACCAAGAACTGTGAGTACTGACAAGTCAACATGATACATGTTTTCTTATCTCAGTATGAACAACATGATATGTCAGTCAGCTGAGGAGTTAGCAACTGTAAACATGCCAATTAAACAGTATCTACACCAGCACAGCCCTTATGGTTATGTTACAGCTCCGTTCAGGCTGGTCTCAGATGGCTGGCTCTGGTGGGCCTGAGGACCATAATTATGTCCCATGCTGGCAGGCCACATGAACCCAGGGATTATACAAAGGAAATAGTCAGACTTGACTAATTCCTCATTTACATTAATGCAAGCCCACTGCATTATCTGCTTGCATATTATATCAGTAAATATGCATTCAGTGTGTGAATAAATGTTATTAGATTGTGGAATAGCCAGGAGTAAACAGACCACCAGGGATTTAAAGGGACTGGTACTGCTGTACTGTGTACCACACAGAGATCTGATGATAACAGTACAGATATGCTGTGAGGATTACCAGAGGAAATACAAAGTTAATACATCCAAATCAAAGGATATGTAACTGGTAAAACATGACTTCATATTATATACCAGGATAGTGTCTTATCTAAGATAATTATATATTGTTTGTATTTAGGCTGTATTATTATCATTTATGTGTCATCTGCAAGGCTAGTAATAATTTACATGTTTTTTAACCATTTCGGGTAGAAATTCACTGATTGTACTTTTATAAACCTATAGACATCATGTTTTATAATTAGAGTCATCTAGCAAACCACGCGTGCATCAGTTGAGCTTGGAGACTTGGAGATAACTTGTTTAAATGGATTAATACTGTCCTTGTTTGACTTCTTTGTAACAGGTAATTTATATGCTTCTCTTGAAATAACAAGCCTCTTTTTATTTGATATTGACATTGTGTTGAGTTGGCTTAAATCAAATAACCAACAAATATTGAAGTTTCATGCTTGACATTCACAGCTAAATTATTACTTATCTAATACTAATACTAATACTAATACTTATACTAATACTAATACTAATACTAATACTAATACTAATTCCCTCCACCTTTGTCCTCAGTGTTCTCTGAAACCGCATTGCGTATAACACTGTGCCAAACCTCATTTTAAAGGTTATTGTCCCTGCAGTGACATAGGTGATATGAGAATAAATAATTTTTAATGTACATATAATTTTGACAGATTTTTCTGTTTTTACTGACTTGCACAAAGGTTAGACCGAGAACAGCCGAACTGTTTTCAGCAAAGACCAGAATGCGTGCTTCGTGGTCACTGAACCTCAAACACACGATTAATATCTTGGCCAAGTTTGATTTCCAGCAAAATCCATGCATATTTAATAATGTCAGAGGTCACTACACTTTGGAGGCACCTTGGTGACTTATCAAATTCCTATGGATTTTCATGAAACTCATTATACATATATACCAATAGAGTTTCTAACCTGATTTACCTTCTCTTAAAAATCACACATATAAAATGAGGTCAGAGGTCACCAGATACATGATGGGTGTATTATGTAAGTTTGCAGTGCTCTTGTTACCCATTCTGGTTCTGCTCAGAATAATATTGTTTGAAATTACTTAAAAATAATTTTATAATTTGATTTGATCGTGGCTTAATGCAACCATAATTTATGTTATTATGACATTACAAATTTTAATCTTCAAAGTGTATATAATAAATTTTAAAAGGTAAATAAAACCAAAATTGTTAATTTCATTATCAGTGCGAATATATTCAGCAGCTGTGTGTGCTTTTGTTCCAGGAAGTTTTAAATTCAATTAGTATTTGCCAGGAAATTTCATTAGTTCCAAGACTTGATGTGTATGTTATAATTTGGTGTGGTTCTGCAGTCATGGTTATGTCATCAACGCTTCATTAACGATTGATATATTTCTGAAAGCGGAACATGAAGCTTAATCATGTGATCCAGTACAAGCTGATACCAATTATCATCTGATGAATCTTAATTGGTCATCAACAAAACCAGACCTTGACAAATACCCACTCTCAAAAGTCCAGATGGTGATAAAACCATAACAGTTTATGATAGATATTTTTTTCTGTTCATTCAATATATTTTATATATTCCTTTATATATGTACATTCACTAGTTGGAAGAAAATACTACTGCAAAGAAAGAATATTTAGTAATTGTAAAACCATATTCAAGTTAGGTAAAACTAACTTCCCAGTGATGCATTAAGTTTGAGGTTTATGCTAAGGCTTATATCAGCCTTGTTATAAATTGGCAAAATTTAGGATCAGGCAAGTATGGATTTAAATCACTTTTTTAAATATTACAAAATTTCTATACTATGAAAATGATTTTGAAATGACCTTACATAATTTCCCCATAAGTCATCTCGGACTCCTGCTCAGCCCACCCAGTATTCAGCGGTTAAGATCTCTTGATTATAAAAGTAGCTACTTTACTTAAAGAGGCCCAATCACTTATCTGACCTGTATAAACTAAAAGTAATTCCTTGGAGCTTTTATGAAAATAGGCCAGAAAATGTGGATATCACCACACACAGGCTGCTTGTTTTGTTTATTTCATCATTTTTGTAATATGTGGGGGCCCGCCAAAATAATCAAAACAAATTCAACATGGGCATTTGGCAGCAAGGCAGTTAAGCCAGAGATTTACATATGGTGTTTTGCAGAAAGTGACCTTTCTACTTCCGCATATATGCGCCTGCCCCTTTTGGTGACATGTTTTTCTCGTTTGTCAACATTGCTGTGTTTACAAACGTGTTGTTGATAAACAAGTTCATACATCCTTCACAAAGTCTTATAAGAACTTTTCACAACCAAAATTCTCAATAGATCAGTAATATATACACAGAGGAAGCCAGAAATCACATAAATTCTTTTTCAAAAGGTAGATGAATGGTTACCTTCAGAGGCCAAACTTTTAGGATTTTGTATAAAAAACTTGAGAAGTTACCTAGTCATACACATGGTAAAATAGAAAATTCATGTAAAGTACATGTAAAATTCTAAGGACATCATGATTCTTAATCGCTCTGACCTAATTCTCTGACATAAAAAGACTATGCCCCTTTACAGGTCCACCAAGGAGGTTATGGTTTCACCTGGGTCTGTCTGTTTGTTGAGTGCCATTCTGGTTTGTTGTAATGACTATGAGCTCCTGATAAGATCCTGTATCTGTGACAGACTCTTAAGTGAGATGTCAAAAAAAACAATCACAGCTGAAACCTAGTTGAAACCTTCATGGGCTGAGTGTCATGACCCTTGGTCACTTTTTATATGTTTGGTAAAATATCATGACCCAGTTGTAACATGGTCGTACTTACTTCATGAGAATGTATGCATAAACACTGCCACAGTAAAACATTCTGTTTACTTTTTACACTGATTACACCTGTGAAGCAGTGAAGCAGGTATTCAAAGGTAATTGAACCAACCTGGAATTGCTCCCTGGGCCAGTTTCTTATACAAATACCTATCTGTTAAGAATAAAAGTATTGTAATCTCTGTATGTGAGTGCATGTTGAGTGTGAGACCACATATTACATATTATGAACGGCTGGCTGTGTGACAGGGTACGTGCACGTGTATGTAAATATAACCAAAGCCTGCCTCTGGGAGAACTAATCAGCTTAACCCTTGCTTTGGGAATTCCCTCCATTACCAATATCTCTGTGACCAGGCGAGGGCCAGGCTCAAAATACCAGTCACCTTTTTGTTAGTAAATAGCAATCAAGTGGCTCACAGAGTGGGGCCATCCGACCTTGGCAGTGCGGAGAGAGAGTTCTTCCTGGTGAGGGAGCTGAGGTCAGAGGCATGATTTGGTCCAGATAAACGGGGTCCATATTAGATGCAGTTCCTCATGCTGGGAAGACTTGCTCTACTAGAGGGCCTTGTGTATGTTTAACACTGTGAGTGCTTCTGATATTTGACCTGAGCTGATCAGCGGATATAACACTCCAGAACTCAGGTGGGAAGGTTGATACAGACAGGTGAATCAGGTAGGCTGCCATTCCCATAATCCCCTGACCGTAAGGTGTCAGGTTATTCATTCACATTCCCTGATTCTCCAGATGGTTGATGCCTGTAATTAATGCTATTATTTGACATATTCTAATTGACTTTTATTCATTACTAAGCAAATGAACCAGTCATGATTCATCAGTAAATTTTATGAAAGATACTGTATTAGTATTTTCAATCAAGAAAGAAAAAAATGGTTGATTTTCATATAGGTTATTATTTCAGTATTACCTTATTATTTTATTATCTGAAAATTTATTATCTGTAAATTTTGTTGTGTTCCTTTAAGGATGGTAAAGATGGACAATATCTGTTCCGTATTGTACAACATACATGATGCCTTCAATCATGTAATCTTAAACTGTTCTGATTTCTCTACTCTCATGCCCTGCATTTTCTTATTAGTTACACATGGGCAACATAATTAATTTTTTTTTTTCATTAGTGACATCACTGGGCAGAAGCTATTGAAGGGGGATAGTGATTGCAAAGCACACAATATTACACTTAAACTGTTGCCATGGTAACCAGATATTTGCTCCTGATGTAGAATTCAGTCATTGAACACTGCCCTTCATGTAGTAAGATACTGTTTTGAATTGTGGGGAGGTAGGTTTAGTGAATTATATTTGGGTGGGATTTTATAATTTGTCAGGTTAGTTTATTTAAAGCCTAGTTGTTTAACGTTAAAAAAAACTAATTTGATGGGAAGAACCTGGGCTATTAAGTGATGTTTATGACATTTTCATGTGTCAGTGTGATATATTTAATTTACAAGTATTTTTTTTTAATTTAATTTTATTTTTAGTTCGAAATAATCTAGTCACCCTTTGTCATCTGAACCTTATTAAGCTGGCATGTTTTATAAGTACCAAGGGTCTCAGGTTAAGACTCTAGTTAATTACTCTGATCCAAAGTACCTGAAAGTTTTTTTTATCCCCAGAAAAACATTACCTAAAACATTTATTTTTAATAATAATTATTATCAACCATTACATGTATGGATTATTTAAATCAAGAAGATATCCTCTCAACAGTTTAAAAGGGAATTTTCATGTTTTGATATCCTTTAACAAATATTGCCTAGGGTTTAGGAGGCCAGTGTTTGCATATGAGGAACATGGAGAGCACAGTTTAAATTAAGTTTATTTATAATAAATATACATATTAAACATATGGTTCAAAATGTCAGCTTTTAAGCAGTTAATGATCTGTTTCAGTTGGATGGCATCTTTATATCAGAGAGGATTGTTTTTCAGTGAAAACCAGTGATGTAATTCCCTACAATTTTGGTTGCTATGATATTTCATACTTTTAAAGATATTCTTCTGGAAAATGTCATCTCAGGTAGAATAATTAACTAGCAGGTCTGTTGTTCATACTGTTTGTTGAAAGAGACTTTAAATGGGCAGTTTTACAAATTAAGTGTTATTAATTAGCTGTCATGACAGAGAGATTTTCCATTACATACGGTATGGAATGTATAGCTTCATTTAATTGCCAGTCACTCAGAGAGTACATGTATGAGAGAGACCTAAGTTATGATATTTTACACAAAAAAAATGACCAGGATACATTGATGAATGCCTGCATGTTGTACAAATGCTGTTTTTATGCCAGAAGTCTGCCATTAATCATGAATTAGATCCCTTGACACAACAGCTACAGCTGATATGTATATATATGGTTGAAATACTGCACATGTGTAGATATTATATGTCTTACTGGAACCAGGAACATAAAGAGGGAGTAGAAAAAGTGATAGGAGAAATAGTGAGGGAGAGAGATGGAGGTGGAGGGCTGATAAAAAGTGATATAGGAAAAACAGCTGAGAATGTGATGAAGATACATAACATACAAAATTACTGAGATAAAAATATATGTTTACTGAAAGCTATGAATATTATGAAATTATAAAAAAATTGCATATATACTTGTAATGGGGGAACATGCTATTTTTTCCTGAGTATATTTCTTTTTCACCAATTCATTTTCATTTTAAGTGGAGCAGATTTGTGACAACATTCAGTTTGCTGAGTGTTTACCTTGTAGTACACTTTGGTCTACTGCACTGGTAAGCTGAGAAGCCTTGAAGTCCGGGATAAAAACATTTTCATTCATATTTTTATGTGATTATGTACTATATATAGAAAGATAAGATGAAATTTTACTTTGTTCAAAGAGCTTTTGTGATTGGTTTGAACCAATCTTCAAATCCATCATTATCACCCCTACCCCTTAACAACTTTTGATAATATCACTCTGCACATATAGTATATAGTTTACAGTACAATACTACAGTGTGGGAACCAGCCAGTCTGAGAGGCAGAGATCCACCTGGTTCTCTCCACCACATTGAGAGGGCACTTTACATGTCGTCAGCTGTGTGTGCGTGTTTTAGTGAGGGTGGCTGGGTAGTCATAGACACCTCTCCTCACAGCTGTATGTTCTTGTCTGTAAGATGTTGTAGCATCTGTTAACCAAATGCTGATGTAGGAAGAACCTCATCCCAAATCCAGACTCCTGCTGCTGTATTTACTGTTAACACCATGTCAAGTTCTTCTGTAGACTCTTAAACTGCACCTCCATGCCTCCAGGTGGCACAGTACACAGAATGACAGTGATGATGAATATATGACCAATGTTTGAACTAATGGAGCTTATGTTCCTGGGTTTAATGTTATATGTATATATGACTGGTATATTGACATGCACACAGTTATAGACATGCCAAAGGAAAGTTTTACCAAAATTATAGATTTGTACATATTGAACAGCAGCATACATTTGACTCTTTTATTCCTCATAAAGAGAACCTTCAAAGTGACATCCCTTTGTGATCATGACAAAAACTGGAAGAAAATTAAATAGATTGTGCAAATTCAAAATTGCTACACAACTAAAAAATTTATGAAAAAAAAATGCCCAAACCTGTAGTTTGAATAAGGCAGTGATATTGACACAGCAGTGTTAACCATACACTTTTTCTGTTGACATGTCTATATGTTAACATAAAAATCATATAATATAATTTTGCTACTGGTTTCTGTGGCTCAGGGGTAGAGCGCAGGACTCAAAGCCAGGAGATCAAGGGTTTGAATCTCAGCCCAGGCGGTGAGGTTTTTCATGGTCGGCCCCTACCCAGGGTGAGCACTCTGCAGGCTTAATGGGAAGGCTGTGGCCCACAGTCATATATATATATAACATTAAACCCAGGAACATAAGCTCCATTAGTTCAAACATTGGTCATATATTCATCATCACTGTCATTCTCTGTACTGCGCCACCGTGTCAAGTAGTCCCAAACCGAAATGGAAACTCTGCAGATGTACATACATAGGTTAAGAATTAGATAAGTCAGCATAAAAAAATGGAGGCCGTTACCTCCACCAAAAAAATAAAAAAAATATGATTTTGCTTGCACAAAACTCAGATTGCATTAATCTGTAGGTTTTATGGAAAGCATGAACTGGCCAACACAGTTATAGACTCTACCAGGAAGGGATATTTGACCAGTTTGAAACCAAGTACTTGATAAAACATCATAGGCCTAGAGAATATAACGTCATGAGCCTAATAGAGATAATTTTCATGACCCTCAATAAATACAGTGAATGTTTACTTTGATATTAAATATAAGATAAAACAGGTAAATTACTCCTATTTATAATAATTATTTTCCTCTGATTTTCCTGTCTGTCAAACAGACTCAGACAGTGAAAATATTAAAAATCATAAAAACTAGTCTTCATTCTTTATCAGTATATATATGATGTTATAAGTTTATCTACCAGTATTTATCATGATATTCTGGGTCATCTGAACCAACAAAGCTACACCAGTGTCTAAGTGTATTTTGTATGGCGCATAAACACATCATAAATATGATACAATTATGCTGTGTTGTGTTTTCAGCCAGAGCTGATATCCTGAGGTAACCATGGCAATGGCTGATGCAATCTGGGATAGCATTCCTCAGATTAGATATTCATCATGTGATGCAGAGCATGGCTGATAAGGTCACTTTTTTTATGGTTTGGTTTCATTTTGTAGAAATCCTGTTTTCTTATGATTTAGACAATTTGGGGATATCATGGCTCAGATCAGGTGTGACTGTGGTCAGCCATATTCACTTCAACCATACACCACGCTCTGCATCATTTCAAAAGCTTCATAGTGCATTTTATCACATACATATGAGTATATTCATTATGTTTCCAGTATATTTTATTATCATAGCCTTACTATTTGTGTTTTTCTTATCCCATAATTTAGTTTTTGATTGGCTCAGCTGGATGTAAGTTAAGTTATTTATTTATTACATCATATTTAAGTGTATTCATTATTAGATTGATGTTTTGTTGACATAAGGGCCCTGTTATATCTAAAGCAATTACCATGAAACACAATTTCCTTCAGGACCATTCACTAAAATCACATTATACATTAAGAAGATATTAAGCAAAATCCCAGAATTGCAAGCACAGATGAAATTGAGGTACAAGTATATAGTATAGTTATGTATAGTGAAAAGTATTCAGCAGAGTTGTTAAATATTTGAATGACAATATATGAAACAGGTAAAAAGTACAGCAAACAAAGGAAGATATAACTGAAGTGTAAGTAAACATATGTAAAGGTTTAGATAACAATTTACATAAATACAGTAATAAAGAAAATGTTATTAGTATCAATACTATAGCATTTACCCAACTGCAATGATCTTAGCATTTAAAACTGCAGTTGATGTGAAATATTTTCCAGAATGCCCTTATATCAGCTTGTTAAATGGGATATATGTCACGGTTTTAGCTTACCAATCATATATTAAATAGTTTAACACAATTAAACATGTATCTCCCTGTTGTCCAGCAAAGATCACACAAAATTAAGCTAAAAGTTTGCTTTTCATTTTCTTAGTCCTGATGTTGTTTTGTATTAATTGTATTTTTCTTTCTTCTCTTTCTCATAATCACTTTGCTCTCTTTCTATCGCTGTATATATCTTCTTGTTAGTTGTTTATCCCTTTCTTCCTTTTTCTCTCTCTCTTTCTCTCTCTCCTGTACATACATTCTTGCCATGTCCTTTGGAACTCTGATGCTCTTTTGGAAATGTTTTCTGTGTTTTATTAATTTTCATTATATAGTGTGTAAAAACATAACAAGTTACAAATACATAAGAGACCCAAGCTCAATAAATTTTGAATTAACAAAAAATATTGACAATCAAATTCAGGAGGTAACAGGTAAAGGCTGTGAAGGCTGTGTGTCAGTGACTGGATGTTTTAGTTCTCTGTGGGCACAGAGGTCCAATCACATCCATTAGTAGCTCATTCCATCCATGCTGGTCAGTCACTGGTACTGACAGGAGATCAGATCAATATGAACTACCAGCGCTGCAGGCTGTGCTGACAGGGGTCAGGGGGGTTAGATAATCAGAGATGGAAGGAAATAGAACTGCTATTGGTATTACAAACAGACTGCAGCAGCCAGTGCAGTCGACTGCCTGCCAGCATCAGTGTGTGTTGTTATTCCTGGTAGGCCCCGTGCAGCATTAGGTTATCCCTTTATCCAGCTAGCCCTGAGACTGTGCTGTCAAGGTATTTACTGCTCTAGCTTCATGCCAGAATGTTTTTTTTGTACATCATGTTCCCCATGACTAACCCCCCTGATTAACCTGGTACAGTCATTGTTAGTCATTAACACAGGTCACTGTGACTAAAAATACACAATGTCAGAGATATCAAATTTTGGTGGGTACCTGCTGTATATTGTATATATTTTATGATATTTTTATGTTACAAAATACTACAGCAATCCTTAAATCTCACTGGACCTATCACCAGATACAAGATATGATTGGTATATCAGGTTTTAGTAGCTGAGACATATTTAATCAAATGTTATACATAATATTTAACATCATATCTCCTAACCCTTAGCCTGATTTCCTAAGGACAGTGTGAATGCTCAGACTCATCAGAACAAGTGTGCAGAGCAACTCATGGATGTACCTCTGACATAAGGCCAGGCGTTTTACAGATACAGAATTTTTTTTTGTTACCGTAATGTCTACTTGAATTCGTACAGGAAAAAATAATTATTTTTCTCAGTGTGTGAATTATTATATTTAAAAATAAGAAAAATTAGAATATTGCAGGAGAGAAGATCGTTTGACACATGAGAACCGGCGATGGGCGATAATAGATGATTTACGGCAACTCCCATGTTAATTATTATTTAACACTTGTTCGGGAATATATGTGAGCGCTGCTGGTGACGAAAAAGATATCCAGTTTATATATATATATATATATATATATATATATATATATATATATATATAAAATACAGGGTTTTAGCCGCGCCGGTCGGGGGTAACCGGGACGGCCTGTACTGCCGGCAATAACAGACTTAACATTCGTAACTCACAGACCGGCACAAAAGATCATAAAGATCGTCAAAAATCCAGCTACTGGCAATAGAACTTCAGTAATTCATTACCCCAAACTGTTAAATTTGTACCTCATTAGTATGTTAACAAATTTATTTGATCACGGCTGTGGTGCAAACAAAATTGGCAGGAGTCACTGATCACCTTAATATTACACATCAAATAAATTATTGGTAAACAAACAAGCAACGAAGTGTTTCACAGTTTGGACATGAAAGGAAAACATCATCAGCCAGGGGTCTCTCACGGCCTACAGCGGTGCGTAGCATCTTTAGTGGTAAGAAAATGGGCTATTGTTTTGTAATACTTCATGGCAACATTTAATTCATTTACAAACATTATTTGTATGGATTGCAGAATACACCCTAATAAAATGGTAATGGTGATTTTCTTAGGGCGTTAATGAAATTTATTCGGGGTGCCACCTGGCGGCAAGTGAACTTATTACAGCCGTGAATATGTAATCTCAGCAGATTATATTTATATTTATATATTTCAATAAATTGTTTATTTTTACCCATTTGGTAATTTCAGTGGAAAGAAATAAATGAAAAAAATATATGTTTATCATATTTTTAAACTGGAACGGGGGAGTAACATAAAAGTGGAAAAATATTGGTTGGTTTGAACCAGGGGCACTTAGTTTACACTAAAGCAGTTCATGCGCCTTTAACCAAATGGCCACAGTAACCAACGAATAATATGGAAGTTTTTATTTGGGAGATACTAATAAGATT
This sequence comes from Sipunculus nudus, assembly GCA_026874595.1. Lineage (NCBI taxonomy): Eukaryota > Metazoa > Annelida > Sipuncula > Golfingiida > Sipunculidae > Sipunculus > Sipunculus nudus. Next base: position 106,465,817 of record CM049306.1, on the reverse strand, counting down.
TATACAACTGGGAAAAAAAAATATATTATTTCACGGACATAACCGGGATTTATCAAATTAAAACCCTTGAAGACAGCGGTATATCCCTTGTAGCTGCGGTTCAAAGCACTCTGACGATCTCCATTTAACCTTTGATGTCTTGTAGCACCAGGTCATGCCTGTGATCAGCGGTCCGTGCGAGGTTTGTCCCAAGTGGATTACTAGTATATGATCATCAGCTAATGTGATTTTTGTCCCACTTACAAATCCTTCTTATTTTATTATTAAGTAAACAAAATATTATCGATTAAGACACATTTTTTACCTCGAGTTCTATTGTTCAAATCACATTCATGCTGTAACAAGTCTGAAGCAAAGATGGCCCATCGGTATCAGTTAAGTGACAGTTTTTCCTATTCACATACATGAAGTCGCAAATCTGATAAAATTGTTCCGATAAATTATCATGTTACTTCCTCGCACTAAGACATAAAGATGTGTTGTTATCAGGTGAACAGCGTAGACATTTGATTCATCTCCGCATGCAAAGCCGTTTTAAACATAGCTACAATTACTGTTCATACGGACCGCCGGTGGTCACCGGCAATAGCTAATATCGGCACAGTATGTTGGTGTACGAATTCATATATGTAATATAGAAAAATATGATTCAGGAAATTTATAGTGTGCGAACTAATGAAGGATACGAACTGATGTAGACATTACGGTATATGTCAGTTGACCTTATGAGCTCTAGAGATGTCCCTCTTGTCTATTTGCTGTCCAGCCGGATACCTGCAAAACATGAAATGTTCCATACAGGTTGTTATCAGGATTTCTCTTACCATGCCTCTTACATGTGTGTATTGTTTTGGTTAAGAGAAAAGTTTGTAAATGATCAGTGTTACTGTTCAAACTATGCAGCATCAAACCACTATTGCTGAATTGGACTAGCTAAGCATTTATTTATATATATATATATATATATATATATATATATATATATATATATATATATATATATATATATATATATATATAATATCCCCATAATCACCAGATGATAGTTACAAGAATGTCCATTAGCTTATTAAGTAGAACATTCTTTGGGTAACATGCAATTTTCACTGAAGAAACAACAAAATGATTACTATAAAATGTGACACTTGCTTACACATAATTGTACCATGTAACACATACCATTTTATTTTTGTTATAATTATGAATAGTGAATGTGCTCTGTGGTACATTAAAATACAGTGCACACTGATAAAGTGAGCTTGGGCTTTGTAATGCTGCAGCACAACGTTTGATACAAATCTGTTCAGAGTTTGTGGTAGGATGGTTACACAGAAACGTGAGGACAATTTGTTATACACTTTGTGTAAATATATCTGTAAAGACCCAGCAATCACTTCCTGATAGGAATGCAGACCTACGTCATGAAAGCTTGATTATGCAGGAATCTGGTACCAAGATCTCATGTGTAGCTGTAAATTAATTACCAAGTTCCCATTTCAACACATACTCTGTTAATAATCAGACTGCTGAGAGAGTTGATTCAGCCAGAACTCTTGACCAGGATCAGATGGTTGGTGATATGTGAGTGATTAGCTGCTGCATATGTACATATGTTGTTGTGCTTGTAACTGTCAGTGAAGTAAATGATGTAGGACCTTCTTCGTTTGACCTCTGACCTCTGGTATACTCTTCATGTCACTAAATCAAGCTCTGGTTCTGTGACGGTAACAGATGTGTTGAGCATTTATTCTTGTGTATACAGTGTTTCTTCCTGGATCAGAAACTGGATTTCTCAATGCCTGACTGGTGATTTATGAATTGTTCTGTGTATTTTTTTTAGTGTCATATCTGATAATTTTTCTTTTAATTTTCAGTGATATAAGTTGGACCCGGTATTATTGTAAAGATGTGAATATTCCATGATGATTCTGAAAAAGTATTTTCTCCTTAAGTTCCAGTGCAAGCTATCCAAAGTCCATTAGAGGTAAGATGTAGATATTATTATTTTTTTGTGGTTATCAGTTAATACTATTTATTATCATTTCAGTGCCAGTGAAACCCAAAGTTTCATCCAGATCACCTGGCAGCATTAAAAGTCAAGCAAACAAGGGAAAAACCAGTTTCTTGACAGCAGGGACGCCAAATACTCAGTCTCCTTGTGATTCTGATGCTGAAAATATCAGTCATGATGAGAAACCCCAGAATGAGGTGAGACCAGCCCTGGGGCCAGCTGTGGCACCAAAACCATTGTCACCAAGACCACAAAATAAAAATATTCAGAAAACTGGTAGTCCAGTCTGGGCTAAGCAGGAAGCTGGCAAGGAGAGGTTATGTTCAGATTCAAGTTCATTGACTGCTTCAAAAGTTAATAAAGTTCCACCACCTCTTCCTACCACAAAACCTGGAGCACTCAGGAGTGGAAGTCCAAAGCTGTCTCGTGTTTCTGGATCTGCTAATGTCAAATCTTCAACCACAGAAGCAAAAGTAACAGAAAAGGCTAAAGATCCAGGAGGTGGCAGTATTCAAGACACCAGTTATAAAACACCACTCAGTCCAGTCATAAAGCCTAAACTGATAAAATCCTCAGTTCCAGAAGCAAAAGTAACAGAAAAGGCTAAAGATCCGGGAGGTGGTAATGTTCAAGACACCAGCAATAAAACACCACTCAGTCCAGTCATAAAACCTAAACCCGTGAAAAAGAGGGATAATACACCTGATAAAGAGAAACTTAATGTCAGTGGGGATAAAGGATCAGAATCGAGTGTATCAAGGATCTCAGGGGCTAAGAACTTTTGGTTGAACAAAGATATCTCTGGTGTAAAATCTGCTCCACCGATTCCTAAATCAAATCCCATTGTCACTAAAAAACCATTCAAACCTGCTGGGACTGGTGAGGGTTCCAGGGGAGAAAAGGCTGAAAAGACAGTGACAAAACGGGTTAAAGATGAACAGAAGTCCACTCCTAATTTGGTGAAGAAGCCAACAAAACCTGCTCAGTGTAGAGAGGATTTAAAAGACTCTAGCCAAAAGGTAGCAACAAAACCACTGCAGGAAGGTCTAAAATCTGAAGAAGATCTGCCAAAGAAAGTTGGGATTGTGGAGCTGAAGAAGCAGTTTCAAGACAAGTTTCCGGTGCAGGCACCGTTAACGGTCACTAAAGATCAAGGAGTACATAAGACATCTGCTACAGAATCAGCTGTGGGAGATGATGGACAGGTAGATGAGGACAGGGAAGATGCAGATGCTGGTGTGGCTACTGAGGATTTCTATGAGGAAGTAGGAGAAGCAGGCACTGCTCCACGTGAGGAGACAGATGAGGAGTTACCAGAGATAGTGGTGATTAGTAGTGGTGAATTTGGAAGTGATGGTGATGAAAGAATCGAAGGAGAACCAATTTATGAGGAGATAGGACCAGGCTCAGACATGAGGGATAAAAAGAATAAAGCGGCATCTTTACCTAGACAGAAGGTCGACAAGCAACAAACGGCCAGTCAGAACCAGAGACCTGAGAAATCCCGCAGTGGGTTTGGGATACCGTTTTTAAGGCGAGGTAATAAAGCAAAACAGCGGAGTCCATCACCCAAAGAGTCCAGTCCTCCAGTGGAAGAGAAAGGCAGGAGGTCAAAAACCCAGTTTTACGTTAATATTGAGGATGATCCATTGACAGAGTGGGAAGCTAACGGGGCGGGGAGTGGAGTGTCTGACCTTTTACAAGATGTAACACAGACATTGGGAGGTGTGTTTGGTTCTGTAACAGAAAAACCACAAGAAGGTGAGTTGGGGGTTAAGGTCGAGAATCTTCATACCCAAGAATCCCACACAGAAAATGGCCTGAACAGCCAAGCAAATGGGGTAAACTCATTGGCTACAGATTTAATCCAAGCAAGAGATACTAATAGTGATTTATTACGGGACACATCCAACATATATGAAAATATTGATACTGATCACAGAATTTATGATGGGACAACACCAGACAGTGAGACTGCTAGTCAGTCACAGACAGACTCAACAGTCACTGACTCAGGTTCTGTTGCTGATAGTGGAGTGGCAGCAAGTAAGACTGAGGATCAGAAAACTGGCTCAGAAAGCGAGGAATCTAGCAGTCTGAGTGAATCATATGAGGTCAGCCAACAAGAGGTAGGTTTATATGTATATATATTTTTATATATGTTCCTGAAATCATAAATTAAAAATGAAAAAATGAAATCATAAATTAAAAATAAAAAAAAACTAAGGAAGGTAATGTTGATATCTGTGTTTGTATGTTGATGGGAAGAAAGGGTTCCTTAACCCCTTTTAGATGGATTCTTCTCTGTCGCTAGTACAGGCTTATGCTTCAAATAAATAGTGGTGCAAATACAAATATAATTAAAGTTTCACATTATATATGCATGCATATACTTTGTAATGTTTTTTGTCCTCTTATATGAGTGACTTGATAAAACATGGCAGTTTATAAAACAGAGTGATAAAATTTCAGCCACAGTATTCAACATAATGGAGAATTCCATTGACTTATCAAAATGCATTTTCATTTGAAAAGTCATTTTTTTCAACCAGATGCACAAGGCCCTTATCTCTCTCCTTGAGCTACACCAACAAATGATTTGAACCCAGATTGTGGCTCTTTAGAAATTGTTGTTGACATTTTTTTATTTATGAAATTCATCAACAACTTTTAAATATCCTTCACAACCAGTAATAAGTAGGAAGAAAGGGAGCAAAGAAGGAGTATAACCAAAGTTGTGCTTATGGACTAAGACCCCTGGGTTACTAGTTACAAACAGTTTTTTCAGAACAAAAGGAATTCAGGAAAGTATTACATAAGGCCAGAGTGATGTGATGAAGTTTTGGTTTTAAAGGCACTTCCAGTGAATAGCTAGAGTAGATAAAATAAGCTGTTTAGTAGCTGACAGTGCTGCATTACTGAAGGTATGCTGTGTTAATGCTGCTCTTTTTTATATGCTACAGTGTAGTTATCACATTGGTATGTAGGTTTATCAGAAGGGTGGAGGCTAAGGGGGATAAAATACCACACAGGAGGTTCCAGTATGTGTGAATAGCTTATGGTATACCATAAATAATCCAAACATATACCTTAAACAATCCAAACACAGGCAGGGTGGGAGAGGAAAGAGTATACCTTCTGACTGTTCAAGTTGATATCTGATCTATCATTTGTGCTTTATTCATGGGAAACACAAGTGACACATTGTATAAAGTTACTGATAACTGGGTTTCCTGTCCCTAAACACAGCAGCAATAGTCAAGGATTAAACATAACAGGCAGGAAGGGGCGCCATGTTTGTTGTTTTCTGTCAATGGTGGATTCTACAAAACATGGGAAGGTTTAAAAAACAAGTGTCATGGATTTTCCACTCTCATGTAAATATATTTTACCTATTTGTATTTGTTAATAAAAGGTTTACTTAGTATATACCACTAAACTATGAGGAATCCTGGTCTGCTGTGTCAGAGATTTTATTAAATTATATTAAGTAGACCACTCCTGTAGTGATATTATAACCATTTCATGGCAGATATCCAGAAATCTGCGTGGGAGTATTAAACTTTCATTTATCTGAGATGTGACTGATCACAATTACTTAAAAGCTGTGTGGATTTTAGTATCATTTCTTACGATTATGATATATTTTATTCTTTACCATTCTAGAATGCATTCTTTTGACAGCATGCAGAATGGTACTCCACTTGTTATAATTTGTCAAATAGTTCAGATTATAAAATAAATTAAGTTCTGTTCCTGATATTTTGTGGTCCCATTTTCTAGCCTGAGACATTTTTTTATATATATTGTGAAAATATGTTACTTTTGTCCTTTAAACAGAACAAAGTTTATATAGTAAAATGATGATGTTGATGTAAACAGCTGTCAGTACATTCTGTTTCTTAAAATTTAATATGAGGGACTTCCAGTTAATTGCTGCTGTTGTGGTTTATCTGTAATGGTTGAGGGTGGTTTATCTTATGAAAAGTAAATGTTAATATATGGATTTACTGTAGAGTACTGTATCTGTGGTGAAGTGGAGGAGCCTATCGTATACAGTAACCAAAACTGACATTGTTAAATGTCATAAGGGCTTAATTTGATTATCCCTCAAATGAACTATTTCTTCTTTATGGAGTCTTCTTCGTAAAGGTTTAAAATTTTTATGTATTAAAACCAAACTCAGATTTAAAATTACCCAGTGTTCTTTGTGACATTTATCTGTCAGTGCCACTTCAGCTTAACCAACCAGTACATGTTGATTCTCTGGGATTCACATCAGGAGTTTATGTCTCCTCGTTGAAACAGGTTGTGTCGGTTGACATCCTGATCACCTTTATAAACTATCAACACCTGGTGGTTTTAAATTGTATCAAACTAGATTTGAAAATGAGGATTATAAAATCTGTTGAAAGTGGATGATTGATATATCAACTTTAAATTTGGGAGCCACTATAGAATGCGGACTTTGCTTCTGTTGAGGAAAATAAAAATAAAACTGTCTCCTCTCATTCCCTATTTTAACTCCTACTATTCCCTGTAGAAGTCGCATGAATCGGGAATCGAACCTACGATCTCTAGACTAGGAGCCGTACACGCTACTAAGTGAGCCGTGAAGATGAGATACCAGTAGGAGCGAGTTTTGTTCATTTATAGCTGTGATTGAAGCGCAATCTATCGGGAATATGGGAAAAATTAAGCTTTAGATGGGGGCTCTGCCCCCACACCTCCGTTCAGACGGGGAACCCAGGTTCCACCCGGACCCCTCCTCCTCTAATTTAATAAACTCCAGTTATGAGCAAACTTAAATATGGGAATTCTCAGGGAAATAATATGTATCAGCCTTTTTCAGGAAACAATTTATTATGCAACACACGTTACGATACCGGCTGTAGGCTGAAGCCCGCTTTCTATAGTTCTGCCTTTGTCTGACCCTGATTCCATATATGGCATATGATTTCATATGTACTGATTAAAGGTCATGTGACATTAGGACAAGTCAGTGCATAGTCCCATGGAAATTTTGTAATACAGTATGTGTGAGTTAGTTCATCAGGCAAGGAAAGCATATGAAATGGAATATTAATTTTTTGTTAAAATTATGTCACATCAACATAAAAATGGTAGATTATGTCTAATTATTTCCTAGGGACATGGATTAAATATCAAAGTTAATCAGAGGTCAAGGTCCAGATTCCATTGACATAGTCAGAGGTCAAGGTTGTTTAAAAAACTTTGGAACCACTTGTTAATTGTGCTCATTCTTTTTCATTGGTTAATAATGTGGAGAGTAGCAGCAAATATTTACTTAATGAGGACACCTCTAGGCACAAAAAGTGTTATACGTGCTTCTTGTGGGACATTTATATCACCGATGTCACCAAATTCTTTTTACTACATTGAAGTGTGTAAAATTACATCTTAAGATGTTTGCAGAGTAATCTCTACAATAAAGTATACCATGGCTGATTCAGCATATTCTAAACCCATATCAGTGGATCTGAAGTATTTGTTTTAAAATTGTGTGCTATTTGTCTTAAAATTGTGTGCTATTTGTCTTAAAATTGTGTGCTTTAAAAAATATGGCAAAAAGTATAATATAGGAACACCATCACATGATCCCATAAATGAACAAAATGACTGAGCTTTGGGAGTGTGATTTTGAGCTTTGTGAGTGTGATTTTGAGCTTTGTGAGTGTGATTTTGAGCTTTGTGAGTGTGGTTTTGAGCTTTGTGAGTGTGATTTTGAGCTTTGTGAGTGTGATTTTGAGCTTTGTGAGTGTGATTTTGAGCTTTGTGAGTGTGATTTTGAGCTTTGCGAGTGTGGTTTTGAGCTTTGTGAGTTAACATTAGAAGATAAGTGTAATACATTGAACATGGAGCACATGGAGCTCCTCCGTGGTAAAATTAGAAGTGTATTTGCTTGTACTCAACTGTACAAAGGTTTATATACTCAAAACAGCTGCAGCCCACATGCAGATATAGACATGTAGTTACACATTCTGCTGGAAGGAAGTATTTCTTCTTTCACAATAGTTTAGTTATCAAAAGTACTGTGGAAAGAAGTTTAGATGTGAAGCATGGAGGTAAAAGAATTTTATTCCAGTGAAGATAGCACAGTAGGTTATATATGTGCACACTAGCCTTTTTTTTGTGCAGGCAAACATTAATATTATTTGTGTGAAAGGATTGATGAATTGATTAGATTTCAGTAAAATATGTTACCAATGCAAGCCTATGCATTATAGATATTTTATTTTTGCACAGCTTTTAAAATCATTATTTAATGGCATCATAATGGCCTACCTTGGTCACCAAGTATAAAGTGACTCAGGGCATTTTACATTGAAATTGTCACAGGAATGAATAGCAAATGTCAGCTATTTAGGTGCATATTATTCAAAAGTAAACTTAAAGTTTAATAGTTTCCATTTAATTCCAGTCTGAACTGAGTTCTAAACTGAACTGAAATCTAATAAACAACTGTTTTGACAAAAATTTAAATATGGATACTATGGATTCTTTTTAATAATTTCAGTAATTTGGAAAGTTACAATTTGTATGCCACAGGTGAAGCAGCTATGACTTCTAGTCGCCTTAACCAAGACTTCATCATTTTTAAGGGAAGTATAGTTTTGTAGGGTTTAAGTGGGATATTTTGTATACTGGCTGTAAAAAAATGTTAAGATTTTAGTCATTGTCCCAAGGCTGGGTTCACACTAGATGTTTGTTCATCATTATAGCATCATGATATATTTCCTCTCTCACGTTACTCAGGTGACTTCTCTGGATTAGAATAGTGAGTACCAGATCCAAGTGACAAACAGACAACTCTGACCTATATCTTTAGTACTTATACATGTACTTACATAGATCCTGGCAGTAACTGGTGCAGCCTGGCAGCCCAAAAGTTCCGGATCCAGTTATCATATTTCTGTTCTGATAGGGATTCATTTATCATATTTCAGTTCTGATTTGGATATTACTACAACTTACACATATCATGTGAGTTTAACTCACTGTGGTGATTAGTACCATTTATACCCCAATTTATCTCCTTACTTGAAATCATAATCAAAGATATCTGATCTTATATTTACCCCTCTTGGTTCCAGGACATACTTAACCACAGGTGGTGTAACTTCAGTGTAAACCAAGTTGGCCACATTTGATATCATAATCTGATCAGTTCTCAGAGTCTCACATCAGAAGCTAAAGCTGAATATTCCACTGGGTAGCACATATCTTATCACTGATCTAGTATAATGTGCTTTGTGGTTTTGAAGTTGAGAATTACAGGTCAGAGCTCAATCCACGCACTTTATTATAATAATGGGTAATTTTAAAGAGACTAATGCTATCTGCCTGTTTTGCTAGCCTCAGAAGTATTCAAGTATATATGTTGATATGTTAAATTTTAGTAAAAATTGTTGTAATAAACATGTTGGTTTCTCTGCAAAGGACCACGTTCAGTGTCTGTGTTTTATCAGCACAGACTGGCCAAGGGTACAGATACATGACCTCACCTAACAGGAGTGACAAACATAAATACCCTTAAAAGTTCATAGAAAGGACATTCATTCAAGATTAAATAAGGAGACATGAAAGGGGGAAGGTACCTCAGAGAAAATTTAATCTCCTTAATCTCCCAGGACATAGATAAAATTGAAAAATATATATTTCTATAAAATTTAAATCTGTACAATATAAATTCAGCATATCCTTATGAGAGTGATGTTAAGGTTTTTATTGAAAGAAAAAGGAAGAACCTTCCTTGTAAGATTAATCTGAACTCCGGCAAAATCTTGATTTCTTCATGTGGACTGAAAATGATTTAGAATAAAAATCATTCACTTTAGACAGAGATGAATAGTATGATATTCAGATATTTTGATACAATGTACCTACATACTGCTTTCCCATTTATAACCTTATTGAAAACAATGTATAGTAGATTTATCAACATGTCTGAGTGTAACGTAAATCCTGTTTTCATGGCTGCACATTTATTAAGTATTTATAGCTGAACCCTGAGTTTGTGAGGTCCCTTTAAGGAGCTCCCATTAAGGTCCAATACTAAAAAACTCCCTTAAAGGACGCACCCCGACTCTGTCCCTTCCCTAAGTGTAGCTATAATCAGCTGCTTCAATAAGAATGATTAGTATTGATTATAGAGCTTTTATATCTTGTCAAAGATTGCTGGAAGGATCATTTAATTGGTTTGCATTGTGGTTACACAAAACCCTTTTTTGCATGTACGCACAATTGTTCAATATCATTGTATGAACCCAGGAAGGAAAAGTAATACACAGTCGTGATAAAATCATGGAGAAAAATATCAATACAGTCACAGCTTATGTGAAAATTGGTAGTGGTTGCAAGAACAAAGTGTAGGAAGAGAAAGTGGTAGAAAATTATAGTAATAAATGGCAAAGTAAAACTAGACGAGATAAATATTACATTGAAAAATGGCTGAAGCAGCACACAAAGAGGTAGAAGTGACAGAGGTAAGGTCGCTGTTATTATATGCCCTGTGATTGGCTGGATAATGTTTCTGAGTAGGGGTTAATTGTACCAAAGGTGACAAACTAGCTGGACTTCACACTAACAACAGACGACTAGAGTTTAAAATAAATGGGATATAGGTATAACGTTAGCATTAATCAGTGATGTGATTAGTTGCAACACTAGGTGAGAGCTTTTGTCTTGGACTTAAAGGGCCTAGTCACCAATCTGACCTTTATAGACTAAAGGTATTCCCTTGGAGCTTTTATAGAAATAGGACAGAAAACATGGATATCACCACACACAAGCTTATTTTGTTTATATCTATGTGTATATAAATATGATGGCCTGCCAAAATAATTAAAACAAATTCAGCAAGGGCCTCTTGCGGCAAGTCAGATAAGCCAGAGCTTTTAAAGTGGTGTTTTGCAACAAGTGACCTTTCTACCTTTGCATATGTCACAGGACAAACTCCGATCCAGTAGAATCGTCGATCTTACTAGGACAAAGTCCGATCGGACTTTCTACTAGGAGAAACTCAAATCAGACTTTCTATTAGTAGGATCTGCGATTCTACTAGGACAAACTCCGATCATAGCCTCTACTAGGACAAACTCCGATCAACCAGAGACCACAACATAATTAGACTTTCTACTAGTAGAATCGGTGATTCTACTAGGACAAACTCCCATTGTGGTCTCTACTAGGACAAACTCCAGTCATATATAAATGTAGTAGTTGGATCAGAGCTTCTACTAGGACAAACTCCGGTTGTAGTCTCTACTAGGACAAACTTACCATAATGGTCTAATTTCTGAAACCTGAGATTATGAATAAATTAAACACAGTAATATGGTAACCAAATGTTTTATTTATTATTATACACAATATGACTCTCTAAAAGACTAGAGTATATCATGATTGTTTTATACAATATACAGGACAAGGGTTGTTTATTTGGTTTTTCATGTGGGGTGAAACACCAGTTGGGATATGGTAATGGTTGACATAGTAGGTTTTTTTTTGTAAAACCATTATATTTATTCATTGTTTTATGTACTATACTTCTAGATATCTTGTTATTACGCTATATTGTATATGATTGCTCCTTATAGTGTACGGGGGGAAATATTGATCAGTCATCTGTATGTACTGGTATAGGTTGATGTATTAATATTGCATTTTTTTGCTGTGAATTTAAAACAGGATGGGAATGAAATATTTTAGATCGATATTCAGGAATTTTACATATATACAAGTAGATAAAAAGTTTGTGCTTACATGTGCTTTTCCTTATATTTTTAATATTTTCTATCAAATAAAATTGTATGAATATGTTTGAATGAAACATTTAGATGTATATCTGTGACTTGTATATATAATCGTAGGATATTGTGTTTTATCATATGTGCTTGTATTTATTTTTCTTTATTTTTTTCAAATACATAAATAAAACATTTGGTCAAAATATTACTGCGTTTTATTCATTTTTAATCTCAGGTTTCAGAAATTAGGTAAATTATGGTAAGTTTCTCCTTGTAGAGACTACAATCAGAGTTTATCCTAGTAGAGACTACGATCAGAGTTTGTCCTTGTAGAGACTACGATCAGAGTTTGTCCTAGTAGAATTGCAGATTCTACTATACTAGTAGAAAGTCTAATTATGTTGTGGTCTCTGGTTGATCAGAGTTTGTCCTAGTAGAGGCTATGATCAGAATTTGTCCTATTAGAATTGCCCATTCTACTAGTAGAAAGTCTGATCGGAGTTTCTCGTAGTAGAAATTCCGATCGGACTTTGTCCTAGTAGGATCAACGATTCTACTGGAGTTTGTCCTGTGACACATATATGCAACCTACCACCTTAGGTTACAACTTTTTTCCTGTTGCTAACATTGTTGTGTTAACAAACCCGTTGTTGATAAACAAGTTCATACATCATTCATAGAGGCGTTGTTAGAGCTTTTCAAATCCAGAATAACCCATAGCTCATTAATATATACACAGAGGAAGCCAGAAATCACATTAATTCTTTTTCCAAAGGTATGTGAATGGGCATATTTAACATCATGCAGAATGATGCACTGATGTACTGTTTGGTTAATATGGGAAAAATGACCATTACTGAATCATTACACACAAGAAGAAAGAAGGTAGAAACTAACTTCTTGCAATTATATTTCTCTCAAGTATAAGTAAATAGTCACTTGATATATTTTCTTTATTCATGTTAAGTCTGGTCTTTTAAGATTATTGCATATGTTGTCTGCATATGTATCATACATAAGAGTTGCTGCTTTGTTGGATAAAACAGATCTTCTTATTAATAACAGCTCTCAGGAATTTGTTTGACAAAAAATATTTTCTGACTGATCCTGCATCTTTTTGCAAGAAATATTATATTTACAGACTGATCTCTGGTTGTATTTTTAGGATGAAGAAGAAGCTGATACTCCCCCGACCAGTAAACTACACAAATTAGCGAACGAGTTCCTGGTTACAGAACGGGCATATGTAAATAAACTACACCTGGTAGATCAGGTAGGTTACCTGGATAGCTGCCATAAGAATAGGGTGTCATAAAGTATGGTCCACCGCCAACCAACCCATATCAGTCTGTATATATGCCAGCTTCACTTAAGATACTTCCCTCAAATCATTTTATGTGGACATACACATGTTGATCATATCAATGTAATTTAATGCAATAGGGCTTATGCTGTATTTATATATATCAGCCAGTAAATGTTTACTTACACAACTACTAATGGCTTTGAGAAGAATCTGTATAATTGTTAATTTAATGTTGTTGACATGAAGCAATAAAATGATCTGTGGCTCTGACAAAAATCAGTCTGATTGTTAATTTGATGTTTTTACAAGAACTAATAAACAGAACAAGAACCAAAATAGCAGGAACACTGCTATTGGAAAAAAGTTATTTTTAGAAATCTTTAAACTCTCTTAACTTAAAAATATTTACATTTAACAGATGATCTCATGCCAATAATTGGTATCATCATTCCTCCTGATAATCAGTCATGATTTAAAATTTAATTATTGATTGATACAGGAAGTCCATGAAATCAGATCCAATATGATCACTTAAATATGACTTAACAGATTATGTATGTTTATTAACAAGTAAACCATTGTCATACTGGACATACATATTCTCGTATTGAAGTTATTAGACATTAGTTCTTGCTGAAGTCTTTACAATTTTTCCCAAATAAAATAAGCTTGAAAAGAAACTAAGAAATGTCAAAACTTCCCTGTAAATTCCTTTTTACTTTGCTGTAATTTTTTTTGTATATTTATTAGTCTTTATGCGATTTTGTTTATTTAATTTGACCTTCTTATAGATAACAGAATATTGCTCATGGAGGCTGTTCACATGATTAAGCAAAAACTGGAAACACTTCCTTGTATAATGTTTGATCAGTCATATATATTACTTTATCAGTGATATATAATGATAAGAACATGAAGGACAAAGTGTAAGCAGTTGGTTAACGTGTCATGATATAAACAGAGTAGTACGATTGTACCTTGCAGGGACAGGTCACATCTTTTAATATGTAATTTATTTTTGGCAAGATTGAGGACTTCATGTCTAGCAGAGGAATTTCCTAAGCACCCCATCTAGTGTACTATTATGTCACTAAATAGAGAACACACCTCTACCAGGGCTAAAAATTCCCACTAGATCTGACTATTCATCAAGACTTGAAACAAACAAAAAAAAGAGATTTATATTTTACTCAGACTTGGACTTGGGTTCCATATGACTCAAACCTGAAGTATTCAGACTACGACTTGAACTCAGACTCGGATGGTGTGGACTCGACTACATCACTGGTCAAATGGTAGCAAATCTGACCTCATGCAGACTAGAATCTGACCTCATGCAGACTAGAATCTGACCTCATGCAGACTAGAATCTGACCTCATGAAAACTAGAATCTGACCTCATGCAGACTAGAAACAGATTTTTTGCCTGTATGTACTTTGAACTTTGTACTTTGTGGTATATCCTTATTTTCGTTTAAGTACCATTGTAGCTTTGTTTGGCACAAGGCCAGCCCTGAATATTACTCAGAGAATGTTTGTATCAGGTATACCTCAACAAAAATATAACCATTGATAAGCTTTGTCCCATTTCAAAACTGCAGTGCTTGCCTCTACTAAGGCAAATCAAATACTACTGGATTGACACCTTTATTCAAATGTGCATGAGAATTTAGTAAGGTTTTCCCGAGCTGTGTCTCACCCAATGGAAAATATAATTGAAATTTATTCTGTAGTTTCAATATAATCCTGCTAACAGACAAACAAATAAACATACATACATGGGTGAAAACATAACCTCCTTGTTGTCTAAATCAAGAAAAACTTTTTGATCATCAGAGGTATTAGCTTGTGAGTGCCACAGTACTTATCTTCTGTTTAGCTGTGTGGACATGACTGACAGTACAGCAGTCCCTACTTCAAAGTTTCTCGATGGGTTGTCTGTCTAACAGTATTGAAAATCATCTTGGGCATTGTTGCTACACACTTCTAATGCAGTGTATGAGAACTGAGAACTCATGATCAAGTTATTTTCTAAACATGGAATTGGTCATGTTCACTTAAAACCTTAGTGACATCATCATCAACAAAATAACAATTGTATTAAATAATTAACTATTAAAATTTGTCCCATGTACAGTATTGGTAAATCCTTCCATTTTACGTACTGTCATTTCAGTTCAGTATCTATAAACAAAATGAAAGGAATAATCTGGTAACCACAACATTGTTAAGTTTCAGAATTAAACCTTGAGTGCAGTGTTTTTGGGAAAGCAGTTTGTGAATATATAATTGTCACCTAGAGCATAAGATAGTAGAAGTCACACAAGTAACAATACTATGTCTTTGCTAGGACTTTGCAGGTAACACAGAACTGCAACAATATGACAGGACATTGCATTCTCACGTAAAGATCTGTATCAAATATTCATAAATTTTCACCTGGTTTATATTCATTCTTCATAGTTCATGTGCTCCAGTTTAACATGTGTTTGTTAGTTTTCACTGTATGTTAATTAATACCTCATATTTCAGGTGATTCAGTTTAATATTTATTTATAAGTTTTCATTGACGTTATCTCATTCCCTTGTCTTTCAGGTGTTCCAGTTTAAGATACTGATAGAGAACCGGACCCCGGGTAACAGCATGTTCCCCAATGATGTTATACCTCAGATGTTCTCCAATACTAAAAGCATTTACCAGTTCCACCACGACTTTCTTCTGCCTCAGCTGGAAAACAGAATCAAACAGTGGTAAGGAAGCCTGCTCAACTTTATGTTTCCCCTGATTAGACAGAAAAACAGAATCAAACAGTGGTAAGGAAGCCTGCTCAACTTTATGTTACCCCCGATTAGACAGAAAAACAGAATCAAACAGTGGTAAGGAAGCCTGCTCAACTTTATGTTACCCCCGATTAGAAAAATAGAATCAAACAGTGGTAAGGAAACCTGCTCAACTTTATGTTACCCCTGATTAGACAGAAAAACATAATCAAACAGTGGTAAGGAAACCTGCTCAACTTTATGTTACCCCTGATTAGACAGAAAAACAGAATCAAACAGTGGTAAGGAAACCTGCTCAACTTTATGTTACCCCTGATTAGACAAAAAACAGAATCAAACAGTGGTAAGGAAACCTGCTCAACTTATGTTACCCCTGACTAGACAGAAAAACAGAATCAAACAGTGGTAAGGAAACCTGCTCAACTTTATGTTACCCCTGATTAGACAGAAAAACAGAATCCAACAGTGGTAAGGAAGCCTGCTCAACTTTGTTACCCCTGATTAGACAGAAAAACAGAATCAAACAGTGGTAAGGAAACCTGCTCAACTTTATGTTACCCCCGATTAGACAGAAAAACAGAATCAAACAGTGGTAAGGAAGCCTGCTCAACTTTATGTTACCCCTGATTAGACAGAAAAACAGAATCAAACAGTGGTAAGGAAACCTGCTCAACTTTATGTTACCCCCGATTAGACAGAAAAACAGAATCAAACAGTGATAAGGAAACCTGCTCAACTTTGTTACCCCCCATTAGACAGAAAACAGAATCAAACAGTGGTAAGGAAACCTGCTCAACTTTATGTTACCCCTGATAAGACAGAAAAACAGAATCAAACAGTGGTAAGGAAACCTGCTCAACTTTATCTTACCCCTGATTAGACAGAAAAACAGAATCAAACAGTGGTAAGGAAGCCTGCTCAACTTTATGTTTCCCCTGATTAGACAGAAAAACAGAATCAAACAGTGGTAAGGAAACCTGCTTAACTTTGTTACCCCCTATTAGACAGAAAAACAGAATCAAACAGTGGTAAGGAAACCTGCTCAACTTTATGTTACCCCCTATTAGACAGAAAAACAGAATCAAACAGTGGTAAGGAAGCCTGCTCAACTTTATGTTACCCCTGATTAGACAGAAAAACAGAATCAAGCAGTGGTAAGGAAGCCTGCTCAACTTTATGTTACCCCTGATTAGACAGAAAAACAGAATCAAACAGTGGTAAGGTACGCTCTTTACACAGCGCTTTACCTATAGGGCTACTTCCTATATCGTAAGGCGCTGTTTGTTATGACCTCGTATCCTGCTTTGCAACACCAGAGGGGAGCACTGTATTTTTGTCCAATAAGATTAAACTTTATGCTGGAAGACAAAGCCAAACGAGGAATACACGGAGCCAATCATATTCATTTCTTTTTGAGTGACAGCTTATCCCCCAGCGTAACTGTCTAAACAGGCCACTGGCTCAGAGAGAATTGCCCCTGACGTGGTTTGCTTAGGGCCTTGGGCACATAGGATGCTCGGCCAGTGAGCTGTAATTCAAACGAAACGTAACAACAAAGGCTGTGTGCACACCTCGCTGGCTGGTTTCAGTTCTGCAGACAACAGATACATGGCTACGCTAACACAGTCATAATATCATAATCGAATTGGTCGATGATGCGAGAATGCAGAGGGAGCAATTTAAATTCGACCGGAAACTCATCAAACGGCGCTTGAATCGCGGCAATGGGCGGAGCCAGGATGCCTGTTGAGTGTTTGTTTATTGGCATCTGATTGGCTGCTTGTCACATCGTACGCACGTTTATTTCAGTGGACAACAAACCGCCATCTGTTGTCTAAATATATCATAAACGGCCAAAGCTGGCAGCGTGAAAATCAGTTGCTTCTTTAGAAGCGCAAGATTTCCGCTGCCTCGGGAGCGTATGGTAAGGAAGCCTGCTCAACTTTATGTTACCCCCGATTAGACAGAAAAACAGAATCAAACATTGGTAAGGAAACCTGCTCAACTTTATGTTACCCCCGATTAGAAAAATAGAATCAAACAGTGGTAAGGAAACCTGCTCAACTTTATGTTACCCCTGATTAGACAGAAAAACAGAATCAAACAGTGGTAAGGAAACCTGCTCAAACTTTATGTAACCCCCGATTAGACAGAAAAACAGAATCAAACAGTGGTAAGGAAACCTGCTCAAACTTTATGTTACCCCTGATTAGACAGAAAAACAGAATCAAACAGTGGTAAGGAAACCAGCTCAAACTTTATCTTACCTCTGATTAGACAGAAAAACAGAATCAATCAATGGTAAGTAAAATCCTCATACCTAATGTTATCTTTTAACATTTTTTTTAGATCTAGATAGAAAAACGGGATAAAACAATGGTAATGCTCATAGTCAGTATTATCACTCCTAAACATTTTCTTTGGTGTCTACACAGGAAAAAGAATAGAAAATTATCTGAAAGAACACAGGTGTCATTCTTCATTGTCTTATTACTACATTTTAAGAAAAAAAAATTAAAGTAAGAAAACAGAAACAATTTAGGGCCCTAGTATGGCCAAATTCCAAGTTGGCTGCCTGGAATTTGGATAGCGAATGGATATGAAATCTTTGAGTGCAGAACCTCTCATAGGTACAAATCTTCAGAAAGAGTTTCACTGCATATACTCAGTGGTTCTTGAGATAACGCACATGAAAGGATGTTATGTATGGAGAGAAGTCAGGCTACATTGATGGTTAGCATTGAGTCCTATTGATGAATATTCAATTGATGTTATCAAAGTAGGTCGTCAGTTTGTGGTGGTCACAAACTGACATGTTGTCAAGTCGGCATGTGAGTGATAAGGCAATCAATAATTTCTTGACATTTGATCGCTTACATAATAAAACAAACTCATTTTAATGGCCCACTGCTGTGAATTTTTTTGTAATCCGTTCAAATGTTATTTACATGTCGCTAAGACTAGTCGTGAACTCTGGTCAGCGACCGCTCTTGAAAACATTGTGGCCAACTGTGTCAGATATACAACAGGTGAACTATTTAATGAATATTAATGAGGGCATTCCCCTGAAGCATGTGATCCTTTACTGTAATGTTTTAGACATTCATTTAACAATAGGCTGTGCTCAAAAATAGGCTTAGTTCCAAAGTGTTATGATACACAGGTTTCATAATTGAAGAATTGGCACATTGTATATGTTCCCTCGCAATTCTTGGGGAACTTTCATTTTTTGAGAAAGATTAAAACTATGTGGGTCCAGCAAGGGCCTTTGACACCTAGAGGGGTATTATTAATTGATGTCCTTGTCCAAATCACCACGGGGAGAGTGGGTCATTGATCATTACCACTTGCGCATTGTCATGACAGTCAGTGGTATGGTCATTTTAGGATGCCAGGTACTGCTACAGCTGCCAGCCACATTTGAGCAGTCAGTGGTCATATATCACAAACGGTCACTCAAAACAGAGGTATTGATTAGATATTAAGCTTGGTGCATCCAGTTTTCGGTCGTAAGTCGCTGGCGACAGTGATCACTGGGTACAGGTTTCACTCTATATCCTCTTACAACACAATATTCAAAATGAATAGTAGTGAGAAACAAATATGACCCTTCTGTTGGACATGCTTAAACATTCTATAAAAATTTTAGGTACAAACTGATAACAGAATAAATCAGTGCTAAGAGTATAGTTAATTCATAAAACTGTCAATTAAAACAAGGTCAAGATAAGGTAATTTTAAGATGCTATAACAATCAACAATAACCAATAAGAAGTGTCAATCATTCACTCATATCAAGTAAAATAAAACTACAGCAGAGAAACAAGATATTATTCTTAGTTGTGTAACAATGTTAATATATTTGTTTGTACATATTTTTTGTATGTATGTATTTATATATCTTTGTAGTGTTTACATATATATGTAGCATATGTTTATGGTACATATTGTTTATATATTTTATACAATGTTTTATATTTTTTTATGCATTGTTTATGTATGTGTTTAAACATTTTGACCTTGATAACATGTACAGTCTGACCTCCTGTTTCAGGGACACAGACCCAAGGTTGGGAGATATTATGAAGAAGTTTGCACCTTTCCTAAAGCTCTACACAGAATACGTCCGTGACTTTGACCAAGCCATGACCACAATAAAGTTCTGGTTGGATAAAAGCCCTCGCTTTGCAAATCTCATGAACGAGCTTCAGGTAGGTTTTGAGTTGAGTGATTATTAGATACTGGCTCCATCTAGTGGAAATATTATTGAGCACTAATTGAGATTTATAAGAAATTCTGAAGCTGTGCTTTGTACAGTATCAGAGATAGGTTTGATTTTTGGGTTTTAAGATGTGAGTTGATACATCAGTATGATTTTATTCCCACAATATTTTGTCCACTTGAACGAGTGAAGCAGATTTGAGAAGTAGCTTTCTTATATAGAAAATTAAAAGTGAACATGCATAACCAGGAAAAAATGAACTTTGTTGACTTGAGTTTGATATTATTGGAGAAGTTTTTTATAAGATATAAATTAATACATGATATAGTGTGGGGATGATCATGATGCATTTCTTTACATTTAGGTAATTATCTTTTCATATTCTAATGCACTTTAAAGGGGCTCCATATTGAAACTGAACAGAGAGATATATCTTTACTGTCCGCTAGGGAAAGGTACCATGCTGAGTTTTAGCAATGCACAGTAAAACCTTGCTTAGCAACCACCTCAATAATGTGAAAACCTCTTGTTCAGGGTCCCCATTTCTTTTCGCTCTTTAAGACCTTTGCTTAATATTAAGGTTTTGTTGCACTATTGTGCCAACAGGTGATGAGATAGCATGCATTTTGACAGGGGGATAGCATGTCTGATATAGACAGGGACATCTGAGATTTCTAAAGTGAGATCATTTTCTTTGTAGCCAGTTGACAAGCCTAGTGTGTTGGATGCAATGAAAACCATATTTAATTATTTACCAGAGCAAAACTGATGAAAACATACATAGCACATATCCCCTTATAAAAAAAATAATACATGTAAAAAAGATGCTGGCTTCATTAGCCTCATACATGTTATTAATTTTGCCAGAATAACCATGACAAAAAAATACAGTTAAAGCTCATGGTGTTGAGCTTAATATTGTTGAACAACCTGCTTTTGTTCAAGTTTCATGCTTGGAGTTTGAAGTTAAATTATTACTCTGTAAAACCCTCTTGTGTCAAACCTGGGAAAATTCAAAGCATTATTGTAAGTATTGTAAGTCCTTTTGACTTTAGCACAACAGAGTTTTATTTATTCCCCAGTTCTGTGCAAGGAGTTTGAGTAAGCATGTAAATAAACAGACAGATCAGTATCATGTCAGTAGACCTTGTATCTATATTTTTATAAAGTAAACAAACAGGGCCAAAATTCATTATCAATAATAAAAATACTAATTAATACTAATGATAAACACCAGTCACATGACATTCTAGCGTGGTTATGAAAGTATCAGACTTTTGGTAAATATTTACAGCATTAACTTGGCATGTAGATAGCAACCCAGCACTATGCACACCTGCAGTTTTCATTCATTCTAGAAATGTTGGCAAATTTCAACCACTGCCATATTATGCCATATAGATTCATGTTAGAAAAGCCATACCTTAGCTCTTTTGAATGGACATAATGACTGGCACCTGTGCAGAGTTTAATTTAGGCGGAGCCAGAACCTAATTTTTTTCAATTTTTCAAATACAGGAAAAACCTCTTTTCTCAATATTGCGATAAAGTTTGTTTCAAAATTTAGAGCACACTAGATGGAAATGTTTTATAACTTTGAGGAAATTTAAATTAATTTGGTTTCAGTCATGTGGAGCTGACATTTTCATTTGCTGTTCTGTTATAGAAAATGCCAGAGTGTGGACACCTGACCCTGCAGCATCATATGTTAGAACCAATCCAACGAGTTCCTCGATATGAGCTCCTGTTAAAAGGTAACAAATACTGAGTCACTCGATATGAGCTCCTGTTAAAAGGTAACAAATACTGAGTCCCTCAATATGAGCTCCTGTTAAAAGGTAACAAATACAGAGTCTCTCGATATGAGCTCCTGTTAAAAGGTAACAAATACAGAGTCCCTTGTTATGAGCTCCTGTTAAAAGGTAACAAATACTGAGTCCCTCAATATGAGCTCCTGTTAAAAGGTAACAAATACAGAGTCTCTCGATATGAGCTCCTGTTAAAAGGTAACAAATACAGAGTCCCTCGATATGAGCTCCTGTTAAAAGGTAACAAATACAGAGTTCCTCGATATGAGCTCCTGTTAAAAGGTAACAAATACTGAGTCACTCGATATGAGCTCCTGTTAAAAGGTAACAAATACTGAGTCCCTCAATATGAGCTCCTGTTAAAAGGTAACAAATACAGAGTCTCTCGATATGAGCTCCTGTTAAAAGGTAACAAATACAGAGTCCCTTGTTATGAGCTCCTGTTAAAAGGTAACAAATACAGAGTCCCTGGATATGAGCTCCTGTTAAAAGGTAACAAATACTGAGTCCCTTGATATGAGGTCCTGTTAAAAGGTAACAAATACAGAGTCCCTTGATATGAGCTCCTGTTAAAAGGTAACAAATACAGAGTCCCTTGATATATGATTCTGTTACAGGGTAACAATTACAGAATCCTTTATTTATAAACTTAATGATAAGTTTGACATTTGACCTTTTCTTTACCTAATGCTATAGCTTAATATTGTAAAGCTTAATAATGTTACTGGGTTGGTAACCATCATATGTGCTATCTCTCTTATATTTGCAGAATACCTGAAATACCTCCCAGAAGACTCGCCTGATCGTGAGGATGCTGAAAGTAATGACAAATAATTCCATAAATGGAACATGAATACACAGAAAACTCATGTCACATGATTCATGCCCAATCTCAGTTCTTACTTGGTGGTATAATATCATAGTTATTAACGGGAAGAGTAATAACAAAAATACATTTCAGCACCATATTTTATTTTTGTGTAACTTGCCACATCTGTCAGCATGGTTTTAATATTGTAGATGTGTTTACTATTTCTTGTTTGGATGACACAGAAACATTGTCCTGTGATTTATTTAATGCAAACAGGATCATGGTTATGTTTGTGAAAATATGAACTACTGTGTAAAACCACCAACATGGTGAATTTGGTCTTTTTTCATGCTGATACATATTTTTCACAGAAAAAGACTGCTCTGTTCTGAAGTAAAGAAAAATATACAAGTAACTGCATGAACTGTGATAAGAGTAGTTTTGCCCCCTAGTGCTAGAGAGTTGGATGGTGTACATGCAAGATGTTAAAAATGTCAGATATTATAGCTGTAAAACTGCATGATTTTATAACTCTTCACTTCAGATGCATGGCTAGATATTATATATAACTAAGTACTGGTAAAATTATCGTGTCTTAAGAAGAGTAAAAATCATGGAAAAAGTGAAATTTAGAACTGTTATGATGCATTTATATTTGGCTGTCATTAAGCTGAACATATATCTTTTTAATAAGCTCTAGATCCTTGAGAGTTATATATCTTTTGTTGATGTGGGCTTTACTTTTCCAGAGGCTTTGGAGCTGGTCACCAAAGCATCAGGTCACAACAATGAAGCCCTCAAGAAAATTGTAAGTTTTAACTTCATGATGTCACTATAACATGTCTGAACAAAACCTGTCAAAAGATAAACTACATGTGGTGTAGGACATACCGGTAGCTTGAAGGTTAGGGGTAGGAATGTGGAGCTGATTATCTCTGGTTTGAACCCTGCTGCAGCCTGAAAGGCAGATCTCTAGAACTTGGCTCAGAGATCCTGTCAGAATCCCTTGATATCAGGTAATGGCTTCTGAGTTATTCCTGACTTTGTGCATGTAAAACCTGGAACCCAGAAGAATTAATAAAAGCATATTATTTTGTCATATCATAACTTTCATTTTCATACAACAGACAGTGCCACCAGCAGGCCATGGTCCTATCATTTAAATATCTACATGTTTTTAACTTGTATGCCTGTACAGCTGATTTTGTTACTCCTAAAGATGAGAATTGAAGCTAGAAAACACTTAAGACAGCTAATGACTCTACCTCTCCAATACATAAAAGGCTTACAATCAAAAAGAAAACTTTATAAACACTTCTTTGGCCCAAGAAATTTCTTAGATTAGCAGACAGTAAGTTAACTAAGCTATAGCTATGACCCTCTGGTGATCTTCATTTGGACACATAAAAATGCAGTATTTTGTTTAAAAAAAAAATAAAGTTCAAATAAATTTCTCAAAAGAAGCATGTTATATTGGGACTTCATGAACAAGTTAGCCATATATAATTTGAAAGTGCTCAAAGCACTAGGAAGTGAAAATAAAACTCTTCTTGAATGGAACAAATGCTAGGGATTAGCTTAAAATTAGAAAAACCTTTGGTTGCATGGTTATACTCAAGTTATCCTGCTGAATGAATACAAGTGTCTTACATGTTTACAACAAGACTGGCTCCAGCTAGACAACTGACATTTTTCACTGTTCATTATGTCAAAGGAAAAATATCACTTCTGTATCTGGAAAAAAATGAAATTATGATTAACCAAATGACAGGTTGAATTAATTCATTAAGTAAAGATTACCTAGGTTAATTGATACAAACAGACACCTGTGGATACACAGGCTCTGGGCTTTACTGGTGGCAGTAATGATGAATATATTATAATGGCACTCAGGAGAGCTCATTCTTCTGTGAAAGCAAAAAGCCCTCCTCAATCAACCCCTGTATCTGTAATCAGCCTCTAGGTCTCCCACATGTTCCATTTCTGCCCAACAGCAAAGATTATATACATTGATTCATTAGTTTTTGCTCAAACCTGATGACAAACAAACAAATACAGGTTAAAAGTAGATGTCTTGCTTCAGGAGAAAACAGTACACTGCCTTTAGGACGTTTTATATTTACCAATTGTTTGTTATAGGTATACTGTGCCATGACTCCATGTGGTGCTGCCACCTATTACCAAGTTTTAAGACTAAATATGTTCTGGTGTATAAACATAACAGAAATGCAAGTTACCTCTCTAATAGAAGACTGAGGCATCATAAACTGCATTTACACATGAACATCTCTTCAGTTTATCTTGTTCTTTTTTTCTTAATTCATCCCCTCCTTCCTGTAGCTAATCTCCTAACCTAATCTAGTTAACCCTCAAACACACTAACTATAGGGATTATGACAATAAACTGCTAAAATAACTTTGTGTGAAGGGTTCTCATGTATCACAATTTGCCGACTTATCAACAAAGATAAAACGGAAAATTACACATGTACACGAGCTATGCTGGGTAATGATTCACTAACTAATATCAACTAATTAAAATGACAAGGGCACCTTGTTTCCTGAATTATACTTCAATTCTGGGACAAATTAACAATTAGCCATAATAAAGCGGAAGATAATTTGCCAGATCTTTTGTTGGGACTCTGGTTAACATGACAAACCTGCTAAGTATGCTTTGATGAGAATAGAGTTAAGCTACTCTTCTTTTAGGAACTTTTAGGAATATTTTGTTACCAGAAAAAATATTTCAAGTGTAAATGGGGCTATATATAAAAAATACACTTTGTTTTACAATAATTAAATGTCTTACATTGGCATGTAGGCATCAAAAAATCTAAATAAGCCCATTTCAATATGTCTATGATTCATAAGTTCTTTTAGTTGCTGTTGATAATGATACATGTCTGGTAGTATTCAGTTGTAAAGCATTAACATTTACATATATGTGGTAAATATTATTAAAAAGAAATAATCTATCAATAAAATATTTTTTTATATTATTTTTTACAGATTACATGTAAACTTTGCAAAATTTAGCAAAACAATAATTTAAAAAAATTTAATGGCATTAGTGGAGCAGGATTTCAGAGAGGCATTATCATTGTAGGAACAGTTCAGGGTAATCCTTGACCTGAGTGAGCAGTTTGGGGGAGCAGTTGATATTATTAGTCCTACACGAGAACTGGTCAAGCAAGGTCGCATCACCAAGATCTCAGCTCGTAACGGGGAACACCAGGAGCGGTACCTCTTTGTGGTAAGTACCAGCAGGATTTGTCGCAGGTTTTTTTAAACATTTTTGTATAAAAATAAAGTGTCAAATGGCGTTACCTTCAATAAAAGGAAATAATTAAATTACTTGAAATTACAATGAATTAACTGATTCTACTTTCCTGCATATATAATATTTCTGCCTCTTGTTCAACACTTGAATTAGTAGGTCCCTAATTTTCACTTAAATCATAAACTAAAAGGTTTGTTATATATTTGAAGCCTTAACCTTGATATTAAAAAACAAACCTTTTATTTATATTTATATTAGAACTTCTATTAACATGATCCTGTTAATGATTGAAGAATATCAATTGTTGTTACACCTTTACACAGGACAAGAAACCATGTTGCAAGTCAGCTGTTTATTCATGTAAAATTAACACACAGTAGAGCTCCATTTTTCCAAAAGCGTCGGGGGACAAGCTTTTTGTTCGTAAAAAGGAACATTCGGAAATGCGGACAAGGTTCTAGCGGCAAGTTTGTATGAAAGTAAATGATTAACTTAATGCTATTTTACCCAAGGAACACGGTGTTTCTTTTCGCCATTCGTGATTGACGACCTAGACATAAAAGATATTGGATTATTACTGAGCATAATTGGCAAAGATCAGTCTAACCTGCTTTAAGGATAGGTGCGTGCTCTTTTTTTTCATCAAATTCACTGGAGGGAAAGGTCAAATGACATCGCCAAGGAACACGGTGTTTCTTTTCGATCTACGTAATTGAAGGCTCAGACATATTAAAGCTGCTCGAGCACAAGCGCTTAATGTATTATACCTCACCAATTCTGATGCGAGTAAATTGCTCAGTCATTTGGCCTGACATCCTGTCCCAAGCCGACGAACTTTGCTATAGTACAAACAAGATGAGGCTGATAACACACAAGTGCTCTTAGATAAAGTGCTCAGTCGCTTGCTAGGGGTACAGGGGGCAGAGCGTTGCGGGGCTAGCTGTAGTTTTTACACCTTTGCCCCGGCGACAACATCGGCCCAGAAATAATTAGTGAGGGTCACCACTGGGCTTAACACATGACTGCAGGCCTTGTGAATGGTAATTACAAATATTCATTTTAGGTATTTACATACCTTAAATATATTTCGGAAATTATAATAAATTTTCGGTTCCCAATTTAGATTTTCGGAAAAACGAATTTTTGGAAATATGGCATTCGGAAATACGGCGCTCTACTGTATATGGTTTTTGGGCTTTCTTAGACCCCTTTCATACATAAAACTGTTTAAAAGTTTTTTTTGGGCAGGGCAGGTAAATCAAATCAGTTGTATTCATCAGGGCATGTAGCACCAAAACAGTAGGTGTACATTCATAAGTGATATAGTATTACATATTGCCAAGCATTTGTGCTTGGATTATGACTCTATATAATGCTACTTAAACACAAAGTCAAAACTGTATGTGAATACAGGGCTCACCAGGCATTAATATAAAGTGGATTGTTCAATTAGCATTGGAAAGGGTCTAAACGATCTGCTGTGCAAGAATCAAAATGTCTCAGCCTAAATGGTTTGAAAACACTCAATTGTCATATGAACTGTCAGTTCCTATCCTTAATTGTTTGAATCCATTTTGCATTTGTACATGAGAGATGGGTATAAGTGGACTGCATTTATCACAGTCCAGGCACTGTATACATTCTGAGTATTCTGTTGAACCGTCAGTGCAATTCTGTTACCACATTTTAATAGACTTCTCTAAGTGTTGATGAGGAAGAAGCGATAGGGGTCTAGTTTCAAGTGCTCATTGAGTCATTTTAATCACCTTTTGTGCTCACTGAGTCATCTTAATCACCGTTTGTGCTCACTGAGTCATTTTAATCACCTTTTGTGCTCACTGAGTCATTTTAATCACCTTTTGTGCTCACTGAGTCATTTTAATCATCTTTTGTGCTCACAGTCATTTTAATCACCTTTTGTGCTCATTGTGTCATTTTAATCACTTTTTGATTATTTGTTTATTTTCAGTTTAATGACATGCTGCTACTGTGCAGCCAGTTAATGGGTTACAAGGTCAAGGCCAAAATGGACCTGGATGGCATGAATGTGAGTAATTTATGATGACAGGTTACTTTGTACCTTTGTATTTTCTTTTCCTATCATTTTATTAGTGCATGGTTAAGATATGACATTTTCATATACAGGATGTACAACATACTACAGATAGGATATAAACAGTAATAAACTGATAACAGTTTATGAAATATTTTTAAAATGCGATTTGGTCAAAAACAGTCAAAATAGAGTAATGCAGAATATTAATATTAATAATATTTAAATTAGCTGTTTCCCCACACTTTAAGTCAGTAACCCCTTCAGTCAGCTTTAATCACATTATATTATGCTTATTTTATTTATAGAATAATTTTGAAGGATTTTTTTATTGAATTCACGGCAGATCCTGGACACACAGAACTTGATGACTCCCAACACTTTCCTCGTCAAGAGCAAACAGAAGGCCATAGAGTTCCACTGCAGGTCAGTTGGTAATTATATACTACATGGGTGTATGCAAGAGGGGGTCGTGAGGGTCGTACGACCCCCCCAAAATTTTCAAAAGGTCCACATTTTTACCAATGACCTTTTTAACAAGGGCCTTTTCACAATAACATAAACGAAAAAGCATTGATCAGGTACCAGCAATGAGTCAAAAGACCTTGCATATTGCATGACGTAAATCTATCCCAAGTCCAGCAATTCTGAAACTGAGCAATCCGCTTCAGGCTGGTGGCACTCATTGTGAAAACAGGTGCCACCCCCACCCCTAAAATCGGTTCAACAATTTTTTACTGTTTAGGGCCACCCAATTCCGTACATTGTCAGGGCGTGCCTAGACCTTTTGCAAAATAAACTCATCAAGTTGTATTTGTAAGGCGCAGGCCCTATTTAAAACTGTTACAATTAAGTACTAGTACAGGACGACACTCTTTAGTAGTTATGTTGGACAAACAAAAGCTTCATTGGAAATTGCTGCTCACGCATAGGTCATGTCGTGTTTTGCATGGGGCAAGACAGTCCTGATGGTTAGACATTGTATACCTTTTCTGTCATTAGTTCAGATAACATTGGTGTGTGGTGTTGAATTTCGCTGACGTTTATCTAACTTAAGTCACATTCAGAACGTCAACATATTATCTCCGGAAAACTTAATAAAATTTATCCTTTCTATACTTAAACATCACTGATTTTAAATGAATCTTTATAATTTGATCGAATAGACACAATACCAACAGGGCGCAGATCCAGGAATAACAAATTAACAAATAATTAAAATTTATTCTTAAAACAATCCTAACATTACAATACACTAAATCAATACAATCACACAGTAAAACAATAAAAATGTACAGTTCCAGAGTGTCCGGATCCAAGGCTTTTCTGGATACCACCACTGTCACAGCTCAACAAGTCCTTTAAAACATATAAACCAGATGAATAGTTCATGTAAATCTTCTCAGAGAACAATAGTCCAAATCAATCCAGAAATTTATCTGTTGTAATTTAAAAGTGAAGTTCTGGTAATAGTTTCAAAGGCAAACTGAAGACTGAATAAAATCTGTTACAAAATTCTCTCTCCCGGCACTAAACACAGCCCCTTATTTATAACTTTTTATCCGAAAGTACTAGAAATGGAAAATCCCAAAGAACGATACACACGTTACAGAAACAGACTTGAATCATCTAGAACAAAGAAGGCTGTGTTTCTACACTTCAGACCCCACACGCGGGCCGG
Organism: Sipunculus nudus; assembly: GCA_026874595.1. NCBI lineage: Eukaryota > Metazoa > Annelida > Sipuncula > Golfingiida > Sipunculidae > Sipunculus > Sipunculus nudus. The sequence continues at coordinate 106,436,091 of CM049306.1, read as the reverse complement.
CCCGGCTCGCGCGTCTCCCAATGCAATGGACTATGCTTGCCTAATAGAGACATGCAACACTCCTGCACACAATAAACCAGGGCCTGCCTTACACAAATCAGAATGTCAACAATTGAGAAAAATAGAATATCCAAAAACAAAATTTTAGACTTCTTCATACAATCTCTTAGAGGGTAAATTTTTTTTTACCTGGTTTAACATTCTGCGACCTTTGGGACGAAAATATGATTTGAGCGCCCTGAATGTCATATGAGCTGAAACCGTATCTGTTAGGTTTAGAACCTTCAAACACTACCCGGGGAATTTCTAGGCAAATCTCCTTGGAAACATGAAATTAGGTCATGGTGATCTATATTCAGCGACCTACAGGCCGAAGACATGCATGATTTAGAACCATAAGACAGGGCACTGATTGTATCCATTGGGCTAAGAATCTTCTTATGTGATATTAACGGAGGTCCTGGGTAAATGTCCGTGGAAACATGAAATTAGCTTTAGAGAAACATTACCTATATTCTGTGAGATAGGGAAAAGACATGATTTGAGCATTTTGGTACAAATGTTACCATTTGGACGTAGAAACTTCTGTTTTAATTAAGATCCAGGTAGAGCCCTGTTAAACCTTCTTAGAAACCCTAATTAAGGTCACTGTGACCCATATTCTGTGAGCATATAGCACCCTATAAGCTAGAAATGTGCAAATCGTAGCAATCTACATAGAACTTAGCATCTAGGGAGTTCTTGGTAAAAACTTCTTGTAAACCATAAATAATGTCATTCTATCATATTTTCCAAGGCCTATGGGCAGAACTCCTGATTTTGAGCACTCTGGAAGTCATTCTATCTTTAACAAATATATATCATAACATTGATATAATAATAATTAATACATGCAACACCTATTTGTCAAATTCAGCTAAGCGTCAAGGCCCATGGGCCAGTTGAATATTCTTATTATTTGGATACAATATGTGTTGAAATTTGCATACTTATCAGGACACATATAAAATTCGATTCAATTCAATGTATGGTGCATGTAATCAACACAAAAGTAGAATACCTTTAAGATTTCTTTTCAACAAATCAATGCAAGAAAACAAATTAGAAACAAGCCTCATCTGCTACCAAAAAAAAAAAAAAAAAAAAAACAACAACAAAAAACAAGAAAATGGAGCGGCTAATCAGCTGAACATCAGTTGAATTTGTTGGCGCACTTTCTGTTCTTGGCAAAGTCCACAGCCTAACAAGCTCAGGTATGAGCCGCAGCAAGTCTTTTCATATGACAATGTCATATTCGAGCGTGGTTTTTGCAAGACATTGCATATTACTTACAAGCAGTTATTTACAAGCTGGTCATCGCGGATGTCGCCACCATTATGACATCGACTTGTCATTGAGTAACACCAGCTTGGAAACATATCAGGGTGACATCTATATATTTCTTAACATTTTCAAAAATGTTTAGTGTCGGGGTCACTCCGGAACATATCGGGGCTACATCAGCTTGCCATCGGGAATACATTGGAACAGCCTACTGGGACACATCGCGGTTAGCCAGTAAGCCAGTCGATGTGTAAGCCAGTCTTAAAGCGGGGAAGTCAGTATTAATATGAATTGGTAGGTTAACGAAAATATCAGAACTAAAAGTACCCAGAAACACAACCCAAAGGCAACCGCTCAAGACAATATATATGATAGAACAACCTGCAAACATTTATACACAGAATATATACATAAATACATCTTCACAAGCGCACTCGGACAAGCAATATGGCCTAAATATAAATTCCATTTTTCTCTCTCTATAAATATAAAATCCTCTAAAATCAGACTACCATCACACCAGTTAAGTTAGCAGTCTTGTTCAGTGAGCTGGACTTTTCATCAATCACTGAATAGAGCTATTAATCTCCATTTTTAACTTAAACGTTTGACTTTATGATTTGGCTAATGATTTTTATATCTGTTTAATGCTAAATTATCCTCAAAAGAAATGTAAAAAAGATATTTTACTTCCAAAGAATAACATGACAACACATTAGTATGTCATCAACAAAAAATGCGGGTGGTTGGCAAACCGTTGTCTCTGCTAACTTACTTGCTATTTTATTTAAAGAAAATCAAAGTCCAATAAAATAATGTTGTGCATATACGATCGAAGTGATATTTAGTTTAAACCCACGCGTATATACTGATATTATATGTTTATAATCTTTGAGCTACAAGCAACAAAAGATGTTATTATTTATTGATCTTTCGCATTTCGACTTTTAAATCTACGGGGGTGGCCGCATGGATAACATTTACATAAAATGCCAATTGGGCTACATGAAAAATTTTAATGCGAAAATAAGTAATATATAAGACATGTATCGATGTAATTAACAGGGTTTTCAGCAGCTAACTATGACAAAATTCCCCGAGTTCTCCCTGACTATTCCCTGACCTTCAGTTGGTTTTTAAGTATAAATCATCACAAAATTTTTAACTTTGTTTTTTAATTTGGTTTCAAAACATCATTTTACAGCCATTTTACAAAGCTTCAATGTAAAAATGTATATGGAACATCAGAATCATACATCAGATCCTGCATTATTTATATTACTGCTCATGAACAGAACTGGTCCATCATTAATTGTTGGTGTTATATGTTGTGTATCTATACTCTGCATCATCAAATTTCTATACAAATATTTAAAAAAAAACAAAGAGTAAATCCCTTCAAACTTACCATATTTTTATCAGAGATGCCAAACTCTTTCAACATGATAACGAAATCCGAACACCCCAGCTATTAAAGATTCCCTGACCTTTCCCTGGCTCCCCAAAATATCAAATTATTCCCTAACTTTTCACTGACCTTGAAAAAATTTTTACCCTGACTGCTGGCAACCATGATTAACATTGAGCATAAACGTGTCCAAAGATAATGCAATTTTTTTAACCCATTTACCTTGGGAAGGCCCTCCCACTTTCTTGTAATTCTCGCATTTACATGTGAACTCCACATGCCCACTTTGGCCAAAATCCTGTGCATACCCTTGGAAAAGGTCCAAAATATTATGATCATGACCCACCCAGAAAAAATCCTGGATACACCCCTGTACTAGTCATTATACCCGGTAACCTCACCATGTGCTCTGACAAGTCTGTCATCTTATTATTAATTGTCTTAAAGAATGCCACAATGGGCTTCATAAAATTGACAAGGGTAAACTTAAATCAGTCTCACAAATTGGATAAGCATCTATATTAAAATGAGATTGAATTTTATTGAAATTATATTCTTCATAACACAACAGACCCTGAATAGTATTAACCTAAAATATTGTACTAACATATATTTATAGACCATTCCACTTCCCCTGTCCACCTGATTCTTTTCTGTTATCTCCACATAAGACAAACTTGCTAAACAAAATTTGCACCAATTGATGAAGGAGGAAAATGAGTAATTTCTGGTACTCTACCTGCTCATGTTATAAATGGGGTACGGACAAAAGCCCCCCCGGACAAAAGCCCCCCCGGTCGAAAGCCCCCCGGACAAAAGCCCCCCCGGTCAAAAGCCCCCCTACCTTAATGATAAAGAGGACAAAAGCCCCCCCCCAAAAAAAAATGTTTTTTTTAAATAACTATTAAAGGTAACTTTGAGTCCCTTGAAGTAATGAATCAGTTTATATTAAATTTAAATTGGGAGCTAAAATTAGTTTTATTATATGTATCAATGATATTAATGAAATTGATCCTGTATAGTCATATATCATTATACTGTGTATAATTTAATATATATTTTAAAATATTTTATATGACTACTATATATTAATCATGCATACTTAACAGAATCATATGAGATAATACACATATTATACATATATTTACATAGTCTATATATATATTATAATAAGAATATAATATAATATATACATATATATATATATATATATATATATATATATATATAGAGAGAGAGAGAGAGAGAGTGAGAGAGACACATAGATGGATATATATATTTCTGTATTGGAGGGGGGAGGGGGCTTTGGTCCTAGAGCTTTATAATGAAGCCACTCCTTCAATAATCATTCAGGTGAAACAGGTCCTGTGAAACTGTCCCATGGGAGTGGTTTCCTAATTAACAGATAATTGAGACCATTTATGTTGTTATTAGTATCAGTTTTAGTACCCTAAGTCTTGAATAACAATTTACTAGTGTGGGTCAGGTAATTATGTAAAGTATAGATTGATATTTCTATTGTTAACTATAAGATATATTGTAAGTATGAATTTTGAATGTAATTAAATAATTATATGAGATAACACACATTGTTTGTATTTACATTATATATTCATAGATATAGATATAAATATATTGGAGGGGGGCTTTTGTCCTCTTTATCATTAAGGTAGGGGGGCTTTTGACCGGGGGGGCTTTTGTCCGGGGGGGGCTTAATACCGGGGGGGCTTTTCACCGGGGGGGCTTTTGACCTACATCCGTTATAAATATTATTGACTTTACGGCCTGGTTGGAATGTGTCATATTTATATCTGTGGTTCATCTTCAACAAGTTGCCATTGTTTATCCTCCTTGGATATGGGTATGAAGTAATGTGATGTAACAGTGAAGCGCATGCAAATCTCACTGTAAACAGGGGTCGGCAGCTCTTGATAATTTGTCCCGTGAATATGGGCCTCTCTTTTGTGTGTAATATCTATTATGAAGGAGAATACAATTCTCACTGTAAACAGGAGTCAGCAGCTCTTGATAATTTGTCCTGTGAATATGGGCCTCTCTTTTGTGTGTATTATCTATTATGAAGGAGAATACAAATCTCACTGTAAACAGGGGTCGGCAGCTCTTGATAATCTGTCCTGTGAATATGGGCCTCTCTTTTGTGTGTATTATCTATTATGAAGGAGAATACAATTCTCACTGTAAACAGGAGTCGGCAGCTCTTGATAATTTGTCCTGTGAAAACGGGCCTCTCTTTTGTGTGAATTATCTATTATGAAGGAGAATACAATTCTCACTGTAAACAGGGGTAGGCAGTTCTTGATAATTTGTCCTGTGAATATGGGCCTCTCTTTTGTGTGTATTATCTATTATGAAGGAGAATACAAATCTCACTGTAAACAGGGGTTGGCAGCTCTTGATAATTTGTCCTGTGAATATGGGCCTCTCTTTTGTGTGTATTATCTATTATGAAGGAGAATACAATTCTCACTGTAAACAGGAGTCGGCAGCTCTTGATAATTTGTCCTGTGAAAACGGGCCTCTCTTTTGTGTGAATTATCTATTATGAAGGAGAATACAATTCTCACTGTAAACAGGGGTAGGCAGTTCTTGATAATTTGTCCTGTGAATATGGGCCTCTCTTTTGTGTGTATTATCTATTATGAAGGAGAATACAAATCTCACTGTAAACAGGGGTCGGCAGCTCTTGATAATCTGTCCTGTGAATATGGGCCCCTCTTTTGTGTGTAACATTTATTATGTTACGAAGACAAATTGCTCAGGGGAAAACATAGGGCCGATCAGGGATTCGAACCCATGTGGGTGGCGCACAAGTTCTGCGTACCAAGCAAGTTTCACTAGCGAGACAGTTCGGTCTGCTTTTATGTCACCCTGTAACAATTATGACTGGGTGATTATTACAGTGATTATTATCACTGTTCTGTGCTATGTAGATTTCTTAGTATGGTGGCAATTAAGATGTCACTACAGAATAGACTAGTTTCTTAAAAAATGGTTTTAAATGTTTACAGGAAAATGACATGAAGTAGGCATTATTTCCCAAATAGGTAAATACGCATTATCCTCTTTGTGCCCCAGAGACAAAAAGTTTTGGTGGTATTTGACCTGCAAATACACAATCGTGAAAAAAAACAGGTGGACAGGGGTGGTGTAACAGACTATAAATATTTTTCTTTAGTGAAATAAAAATCCAAATCATTTTACAGAAAAATACATATCCTACAGTTATATTAAAGTGTGAAGTTTCACTAATGCTTTATCAGCACTTAAGGCAAATAAGAAATCCTGGCTAACCTGGAGCTTTCCTTTGTAGTACCCATGAAGAGAAGATGGACTGGCTGCAGGTAAGTGATGACTAATTGACTCAGGTGTACATGTCATTCACAGTATATTCAGCATGTAAACCCAGCTCTGCTGATATCTTGTAGTAGAGTTTTACAAACAAACTGGTGATACCTAGCAGCAGTAACTGTCAATACTGACCTCAATGTTTTTCACAGAATGGTGATATTTAGTCATATTTGGGCAAAACTCTGTAGAAAGGTCATATTAAGTTGTGTATTCAGATTTAAAAAAATGATCAACAGTAACAGTGAGTAATGGAGTCTTATACTCTGTCAATGAATGATCACATTTGGCCAAATCTTCAGTTTTCAAAATAATAACCAAAAATGACAATAAGTGTTTGTTTGAAAGGTTTACCTAGTGTGTATTATCCAGATTGTTCCTTTTTTCATGCCTTCTTGAAATAGAAGACCTGTAAAAGGAACGTAAAAATCACGAAAAGAAATTAAACTTTTATAAAAGTATTATCACTAAGCCTGTAATACTTCTAACTGAGGTGACTTTTGTGGTGGCCTCAGAATTTGGTGTGAACTTTTTTTTTCAGATTTGATATATTTAGGATTTATACTCCATAAGGAGCAAAGCAAATTCTCTGACCTCAGTTTAAACCTTTTATAGAGAGCAAATCATTTAATTATTAAACTTTGTCTGTTTTTATTACAGTTGCTATGGCGTGTTGTGAAAGATTACACAAAGAAGAAGCTGTCCAGGATGGAGACCCAGAAGATAGCTGACCTGGTGAATATTATTAAATATGTCAATTCTAATACAATATCAGTTTAGGCTCTGCAGCAAATATAAATGCCCAGGGCCTTTCAGTGTCTGTAAATGAGAGATTCTACTGTATAACAAATGTTCTTTCAGAGAATTAAACTGTCACATTAACTTGAGGTATTCCATTGGTAACATAGCTTTTTAGCTCAGCAAATAAATCATAAATCTTTGACTTAGAAATTTTTAACTCAATATCCAGGTAGGTCCTTTATAAATCTCTATGGGAACCCCAAATTAGGTGATGATGACGTATATTTTTGTGTTTGTTTGACAGTTTTCTGAGGAGGAGCTTGGCTGTCGTGCCCCGGCATGGGTCAAGGACCAGGAGACCAGTATGTGTATGAATCCTGACTGTGCGTCAGAGTTCACCTTCATGAATCGTCGTCACCACTGCAGGGCATGTGGCATCGTAAGTGATGTTTAATAAATATGCACACTTCATCTGTTTAATATATTGTTTAAAGTTTTGAGGCAGTATGCAGCCCTTTAAAGTGAGACCTGAATCGTGTTATGTGTTTGTTCATAAGTGTCAGCCAGTGGCCATTCCGCTTCAAGTAAATGCTAATTGTCCATTCTTTTTTCTTGAATGTAACTGTTAAATAATCTAATTCAGAAAATAAAAAATAATACAGTTTTGACATACTGTGGTTGTCTTCCTATCTGCGGTATCTGCGGCAAAATTGAAACGATGTGGTTATCAATGCTCACCACCTTGGTGTGAAATATAATTTTTGAAGCCACCAAAAGGTGGCGATGGTTGTGAGTGGTATACTAGAAATAACTATAACATTGACCTCAAATTGAAACAGGGACAGGTCATAGATATACTTTTTATTCATGGATCATGCAAATAAAATTTTATTCATGACTATTTTACTTTGTTTCATGATATGTAAACAGTACCCCTCATTGTTGCTTGCCAACGATTTGGCTCCAGTTAGTCGACGTGGGCGTTAGTTCCTTAGAAGATATGTGCTCTCTTGTCTGAGGCACACCTGGTTCTGGCAGTCATTCAGATCTGAGTTTCTGTTTGAGTCGACTTCTTCTTTAATCGACACAGTGATGTCCATTTATTTTTGGTAAAATATAGGGACTGTTTACAAGATAATTTGGATTTGCTAAAAACATGACCCTTTGATTCAATACCAGTGTGCATCATTCCACCCATCATCTTATTTACGAGTGACTCATCAGCAGCATTCTCAACAAACAGCTGAATACACTGTCATTTAGTCACAGACAGGGTCCTTACACCTACACTGACATTCTGAGAGTCATTTTGGCTTGGCTCTGGCTTTTGTAAGCTTAATTATACCAGCAGCTCAATAGCACATGTCAGTCAACCCCACCCATGTCAGCTGACCTAAAGCCCTGTCACAGTTCAAACATGCGGCAACCACACCAGCACACTGGACTTTCAGGTCCTTTAAGTTAGGTGCAGGTGAGTGTAAGCAAAAGGATTATAAAATATTTGGGTTAATCAAATATGTTTTCATAAATATATATATATACTAATGATTGACTGCGAAAAAGGAACCCAGTGTAACTTTGAAAAATCAGAAAACCACAAAAATACAGCTCTGTTGATTTGAAAGCAACCACAGTATTTGATGTAGGAGATATTAATTTGTGATTGTAAAGTAATTGTTGATCTTTATTGCTCTCCTTTAATATTTGTAACCAATAAACGTTTTCTCTTTGTGTCAGGTTGTGTGTGGTTCCTGTTCATCACAGAAAGCACCACTAGCTTATGACAATGACAAACTTGGTCGAGTCTGTGATAACTGTTATACGCTGCTGATGGGCAGAGAAGTGACAGTAAAAACCCAACAAACAAAAAAACCCAAAGTTCTACAGGTGAGACATATTATAAAAAAAAAAATTAAATATGTTTTACAGATAAACTTCTGGTATTACATAAAAATGCATTTCGAAGTCTTCAAAATTTCTATAAAACTTGAGTTAAGTTATTTAGGTAAGGCTCACAGTCTACACAAAGAAATTTGGTTCATCTAAATTGAATTCATTAAAACATTACAGGTGACCTAATAAAGCTGTATAATTCAGGAGAACCTATCTGCCATCAACATTGTATCAGTTGGATATAATTTATCAAAATGTCTTGTGAATACAGGTTTCAACTGGGACTACCATTGTACCATTATTTAAATTGCACTTAGAGGTGTACTGTAGAAGTGAAATAAAATAAAACTAATAATCATGGAGAAAAATAGAGTAATTTAAATTTCACTTTTGGCACACATGGTAAAAAATTTGCTGACATGTTCCCATTACAGGTGAAGGCAGGAGACAAGAGCCTGGTCAGCGGGTACCTGAACATGAGCATGGACAAGAAGACGTGGCACAAGCGCTGGTTCGCTGTGTTTGAAGACATGGTCCTCTATTCTTTCAAGGCCCACCAGGTAAGTAATTGTATACCCAGACAAAGTCGGGATACTATGGTTTAACGACGGTCCTGCCGCCGCCACAGAAAAACCTTGTGAGCGGGATAACTAAAAAAATATTTCACTTATCTTTTTCAAACTTTATATTTGTATAGATATAGGTAAGGGAAAGAAGCCTATTTAAAATGGGGTCATGACCTATGCTAGGTGACCGTAGATCTTGGATAGCCTTGTGATATCCCAGAAACTGGTGGCGCCACCTATTATCCTTTTCTTGTTTTTACGCTTTTTAATACCCCCATAATTGCCACTTGACAGTACTGTAAAAATTATAAGTAAAAAACTATTGGACAGATTTCTTTCATATTATGCACATGTAGAGAGATGGGTAATGGGATGAGGTCTATTTAGATTTGGGTCATGACCCATCAGAGTGGCCTTGACCTTTAATGTGTCCATTTGGTGAAAATCACACACCTCTTATGATATCCCAGTGTTGATAGCCATATGATTTTCAAAAGTGACTTATGCATGGCCCACCACTAAAAGTAAGAACTGTATAGGTTCTAGGGTCATGAGGTCAAAGGTCAAGGTCACTGGACTCATCTTTTAAGATACTGTGGATGCATTTTAAGCTAAACTTTCATCACAGGTCTTCTATCTTGAATATATAGCTCAGTTGCCAATAGTGGATGATCCGTATCAATTTTGGGGTCACAAGGTCAAAGGTCAAGGCCACAGGAGCTGTCTCTCAAAAAATAAGTTTCTGGATGATAATTCCTGCTTTTATTGATGTATGGATTTCAAACTTGACTTATATATGTCCCATTGAAAAAGCAAGACTCCAATTGATTTTGGGGTCATGAGGTCAAAGGTCAAGGCCACAGGACACATTTTTAAAAAGATTGTGGATGCATTTTCAGCCAAACATTTCATCTCAGATCTTTCATCTTGCACATATAGTTCACCTGCCAAGAGTGGAAGACCCCTATCAATTTTGAGGTCACAAGGTCAAAGGTGAAGGTCACAGGAGCCATCTGTCAAAAAATTAGTTTCCGGATGATAATTCCTGCTTTTATTGATGTATAGATTTCAAACTTGACTTGTATATGTCCCATTGAATAAGCAAGACCCCAATTGATTTAGGGGTCATGAGGCCAAAGGTCAAGGTCACAGGGGCCTATTTTTAAAAGGGGGGGCTATACTATGTCTGGGATTACTCTGGCACCTGCGGTGCCAAGAAATGTTTAGTTTATTCTGTTTTTACACAGGATAAGTCATCTCAATCCACTAGTCATGCAGGAGTAGTCCAATTAACTTGTCACAAGATTATTAATCCTACTTGGTCACAAGATTAATCATCTTTCTTTGTTACAAGAAAAGTCATCTTACCCTCATCTTACAAAGTTAGGCATCTAACCTTGTCAGAAGATTTGTTATCTTACTTGAGTCAAATGATTAGTTACCTTACCTGTCACTGAAATAAAGTAAATTGTCACAAAAAAAGTTATCTTACTTAAGGACAGGATAAGTCATCTTACCTAATCTTTAGATTAGTCATCCTACCTTCTCACAACTCTACAAGATTAGTCATCTAGTCATATACCATAATATCTCACAAGAAGATTAGTCATCTAGTCATATACCATAATATCTCACAACAAGATTAGTCATCTAGTCATATACCATAATATCTCACAACAAGATTAGTCATCTAGTCATATACCATAATATCTCACAACAAGATTAGTCATCTAGTCATATACCATAATATCTCACAACAAGATTAGTCATCTAGTCATATACCATAATACATGGAAACACGGTTTGGCGGCCATATTGGCCTCGTTGTGGTTTGGCGAGTAAACAAACACCACGTGCTTTTGTATTACTATGAAAATAAACGTAAATCATTGCTTAATCCACTACACCTTTCATATTTTCTTTCATGACTGAATTAAATAATGTAATACAACCTGACACCGTTGAAATTAAAGCTCCACAGCTGTTAAGGAAAATGTATCTCATGACACCATTAACATAGACAGCCTTCAAAAGGCCTGTATATCATCAGCTCCTTGATATCACTTGGCGGCTGTGTCACAGTCAGTTCAGTGGGCAATGCTTTCCATATGATACGTTTTTTTTTTTTCATTTTCCAAAATATATACATATCAAAATAATTAGAGCATATATGTGTACATGCTTATTTGTGTATGTATGTGTATATCTTATTATGTATAAATATTATATTATATATATTTACATATGTATATATATATATATATATATATATATATATATATATATATATATATATATATATATATATATATATATATATATATATATATATATATATATATATATATATATATATATATAAGGGGCGGATCCAGGATTTAGGAAAAGGGGGGTCCAACCCAGGAGGACTAATGAAAATCCTAAAAAAAGGTCATCAGGTCCGGAAAAGGGGGGGGGGGGTCCAAGCCGCAAAATTTCGTCTAAAACCCTTTAAAAAAAGTTGCTTTGGGTGAAAAAAGGGGGGGGGGGTTCGGACCCCCTGGACCCCCCACCCCCACCCCTTCTGGATCCGCTTATGTATATATATGTGTATATACACACATATATCTCTATACACAAAAGCACAAAAACTTTTTATTCCACATTGGATATATCAAAATAATAAAACATGTTTATGTACATTTTCATCTATGTATGTATGTATATATATATAATAAAAAAATCATAATATAAAATTTAATACAGTAACAATACATATATATATATATATATATATATATATATATAAATATCATTTTCTAAAAAATTATATATATTAATATATATAATACGTCAGTGTAATAATATTGATTATAGCCTGTTTTAAATATATCAATAAATTTGGGATACAATTCTACATTGATTTCAAGAACAATAATCTTGAATTTCCATACCCTTCTAATACATCATGCTAAATAAAAAAATGGTATACATTATTAATTCTATACTGTATTACCGGGCCATATAAGTTGCTTTTTCTATAATGATCAATTCCACCAATTGTGGTGTTGTGTAGGTCATGTAGAACTAGGAACAAAATGAGACTAATGTAAAAAATCAGTTATATCTTATTCCATGATTTAATTATAATAAGACTTGAAGCCAACTGTAACTATAAGATCTGACAATGAATGATATTGTGAATACCTGTCAGCTTTTTATGTAGCGAACTTATTGGTGACATATATTTGGATTGTATTGACGAATATAACATAATTTTTTTTCCAAAATAAAGGCATAATAATTTATATTATAATGTGAATGCAGTTTAATATTTCGATGGTTATTAATTCAAAGTTTATGCTAAAACACATTAGACTGGTTTCAAGAGAAAGATATAAGATGTTCATTATTTCGAGATAACCAAATAATGACAGATCATTATAAATATTCTCAGAGAGAGTATATGAATGAGTATTTGCAAACACTATACTTAACTATTAGTTTTGGATCTCTTCATATATAATATTTATTCACGTCATCAGAAAATCCAAAGAGAAATTATATTTTAGAAGAGTGACATATTATTTTATATTATATTATATCGTAAAAACTTAATACAAAATTTTCCTTTACTTATATTTATATTGCTTAACACTGTTCGGCAGTGAACATCACAATTGTCTTGGTAATATTTCTAATTTAACATTAAATTCAACTGTGTATGCTATATATAATAATACAGCTTGAGTCAGGCAACCAGGCGAAGCCCATCATAAACAAATGTGTCCCGTCTGACCGGTCTAGCCAAATGTTCGGACATTTCTTTCAAACCATTATGAAAAGGGCCTAATCACGTGCCTTTAATGTTAAAGAATAAAATTTGCCATATTCTGTTTGTGAGGCTGGCTGAGTTCTAAGAAGAAATTAAGTTTATTTGTTAAATATATTTAAGAAATAGATAAATGAAAAATAGGTGCGCTATGAAACAACAACATATATACAGAATACGATACAAATATAATAATCAAAAATTAATGGCAGACTGTGTAAATACCCACTGTGCGTTTGCGTGATTCCCTTCACTGTGAAACAATTTCAACTTTAATGAATCATACTTATGTCTTCCTATCATTTATATTATTTTGTTTTTGGTACAAAAATGTTTGCAAAGAATCATGTAAAGTTTTTTTTTGTATATTATTTCATTACATATAATAATAGGCCCCTTTGAAGCATTTTCTTACAAGACTATTATATGTATGTTATATATATATATGTAACATATATATATATAAAAATATATATATATATATATATATATATATGTATATGTGTGTGTGTATATCCAACATTGAAAGTTTTATTAAAGCCTTTAAATGTTACCAGATGCATGATCATCAGCAGTTAATAAGCTGCATGATCCGACAGGATGTCCGTGTGTCATAAATCCTCTAAAAGACCGACATGAGTAATCATGGTGTAAAGTCTGCTGTTAAACCTCAGATGAAATGTAAATGTATCACAAGACCACAGCCTGGATATCTTGTCAATGTTAAGGAGATGTGACCGACATGCAAACCAGACCGTAACGGATGCGCTTTACTTGCCCAGCCACTGACTGACGGATGATGGATATCTTCCCATTAAAGCTTAATTCGTTCATAACATCATGGGCTTAACCTACTTTTAGTTATACTTGTTGGATTGGAATGTTAATTTAGACCAGTATCGTGTTTATTTAATCCAAAAAAGGTGTAAACTTTTCAATATCATTATATACTTGACACCGTATTCAAAGCGCCCATGTGCTACTGTTTACTCGCCAACCGGAAGTAAACAAAGTTTTCATCCAGGGCCCTCACTTCCATATAAGCCAAACCGTGTTTCTGTGTATATCTCACAACAAGACTAGTTTTCCCAGCCTGGTTAAATATTCTTGCTGCAGTTAAGAAAGCAGCAGTCAAACTGAGATCATACTCAGGACTGGTGGAGCTGTGTGTTGTACTGATTACCTCACCTCCTTGATAGAGTTTGATTATAACCAATAAATGTCTGTATATATATTATAATGTTTGAATGTTTTCAATTTCAGGATGTTGTTGCCATGACATCTGTTCCATTGCCTGGATACACGGTCCAGATTATAAGTGAATCTGAAGGAGTGGACAGGGAACACGCGTTTCATCTAAAACATCAGGGAACCAAGGCAACCAACTGCTACCTACAGGCAGAGAACAAGGATACAATGGAAAAGTAAGATGCTCCATGAACCAGATGACATTGTTTTATATCAGTCATGCAGAGCTTTAGCATCTGGTCAACAGACTTGTCTAGTGGATCAGTTACAGAAAAATTCCTGTATTGCATAGATTTTAACATTGTCAGCATAATTAAAAATATGGTCACCAAATTCTGTTCAATTTTTTTCTGAAAGTGTATACTAGTTTCATGCTTTTTATTAAATTTTATTTAAATCCTTTGGTTAAATATTATATTACTTTGAAAGTTATGAGGCAATATTCTTGTCTTTACTATAATTAAAATAGATCACAATAGTTTATTAGTTCCATTGTTTACAGAACAGCATGATCTGTTGGGCACTTGTCTACCTGTTGTTTCAGTGAATAGCTGTCATAATTATTTTGAGGGATACCTGAGTCAGCTGGTTTTTTTTAGCTCAGCTGACTATAAGTCATCTGAGCTATAGTCGTGGTCCTTTGTCCGGCGTCCGTCTGGCCGTCCGTCCGTTAACAGGGCACGTTTTAAAACTGTTGGACCTACGAATCCAAAATTCTGCATACCATTAGATGTCCCCAAAATCTCCTACCATACCAAAAATTGGGTCATTAGAACTTCGTTCATTAGAGATATTAAGGAAAAACCTCCGTTTTCCATAAAAAAGCCATTGTTACACTTCAAGGCTGCCTAATATCAAAACCACTGATCTGTTTTTGATCAGATTTAGTATTCATATTCTTCCATACATTTTCTGTGCACATACCAAAAATTAGGTCAGTATTGGGTATTATTTTGAAGTTATAGGCCCAAATATAATGCAATTTTTTAAAAATCAGGAAATATATTTGCTCACTTAACATGAGAATTGCTGAAGATGGAGACTTTTTTTCAGGAATATAACTTTATTTAATCAAGCTTCAATTGTTTACCCAAAATTAGATCTGAATTTTGCAAATTGTTCAAGTTATTAGCATAAATACAAAATCAGTACCTTAAATTTTGTCCAAATTTGACAGTGGCACGTTTTTTCCCTGTAAGTACTGTTGATTTTATTTTCACAGCATATATACATAAGGATTTAATCTTTTAAAATCTGAAATTTCAAAGAAATTGTTTGAAAAGAGTAGCTTTTATTCAAGTTTTCATACACCATGTCAAGTGTTGTTTACATCTGGCCCACCTAGTACAGCCTTCACTTGCATTATGTAACCCACCCCAGGCAGCTTGCCTTGGCCCAGCTTGGCCACTACTAGCAGGCTTCCCCTCTGCCCTGCACTCACCCCCCCCCCCCAGCTGGTGCATAAACTAGATGAATGTTATTAGTTTCTGTATTTTATTTTATTCTTGGACATGCTACATTTTAGATTTTGTATTGTACCACCAGGGTTACAATGATTAAAGTGCACATTTAATTGTGTCCACAAAGTGATGTATTGCTATGAAAGTGTGGATGTTCATCAGATAAGTAATGCTTTACTTCAGAAGAGTAAAACTTCACCAGGTGTGAAATTGACTATTAATTCCAGTAATTAATTATAGCTGAGATTGTAATTAGCATAATGATATTGTTTGTCCCTCATTCAACCAACAGTGTGTATACTTTATTTGAAAAGATGTTTTTATTTTATCAAATGTACTGAATCTTTTATTTTATTTCGGTGAATAAAATTAAGCATGTACTGAAAACTCCAATGTGCAAAACGTTTTAATAGGGATTCAAGGAATAATTTTGTAGATGCCATGTTGTTATATATAAACTTTAATGCATTATTCCCTTGAAAGTGAAATGAAGGTATTAGTCCATTCTGTCCACTGGCCTGTCCATCTGCAAATTTTTCATATGCATCACAGTATCTCAAAACGTTTACTGTTTTTCTTCATGACAGTCTTGTAAGAGTATTAGTTTGAAATCATATATTGAGAACTTTACTATAACCAAGTAGGAGGGCCCTTTCCTCTTAGCTTCTCATATGCTTATACAAATAAAAAACATTACAATAGAATATTTTTCATATTTTGCATTTGCAAAAATTTCAAACTTAAGCTGGTTGTCGTGACCCATGGGTCCACTGTTTATATTCTGGATTCTCAACATCATTGTTTGGCTAAAACTGAATAAATACCAGACATGGTGCGAAAACTTGGCAAATGTATATGAATATGAATATGAATATGTACTCCATTATAAAATTTCTTGCATAAGAATGGGAATTCAGGTAAAAATGAAAGTATTTGAATACTAGTGCAAATACTTTAAAAATGTATTCATGAATGCATTCATGAATATATTCTATAATATTATTTAAATAATCATTTCAGTTATATTTTAATAAAAAAATCATATGATTCTCTTATTATTATTAATAAAAATTATATTTGGCACAATATTTGTATCCCCAGACAAAGTCGGGGGATACTATGTTTTCATACCGGTCCCGCCGCCGCCGCCGCTGCCGCCGCCGCATATAAATCTTGTTGGCGCGATAACCCAAAAAATATTTCACGGAACTTTACCAAACTTGGTATATGTATAGATATGGGTAAGAGGATGACGCCTATTTAAAATGAGGTCATGACCTTTACTAGGAGAGTGTCCTTGACCTTGAATAGGTCCAATTTTGGGGAAAATCACACAAATTCTTTAATATCGCAAGAAATCTTGCATGGATTTATCCCAAAATCAACTTTATGGAAGATCATGGATAGGTTGTCATGTTCCAGAAACTGGTGGCGCCACCTATTATTCTTTACTTGTTTTCGTGCCGTTTAATACCCCCAAAATTGCCTCCTTACAGTACTGTGAGCATTATAAGTCAAAAACTAATGGACAGATTTCTTTTATATTATGCATATACATAGGTATGGGTTATGGGATGATGTTTATTTAAATTGGGGTCATGATCTTTCCTATGATAGTGGCCTTGACCTTGAATATTGCCATATATGGTGAAAATCACACACCTCTTATGATATCTGTAGTGTTGATAGCCATATGGATTTCAAACATGACTTATGTATGGCCCACCACTAAAGTAAACACCCATAGGTTCTAGGGTCATGAGGTCAAAGGTCAAGGTCACTGGACTGGCATTTTAAAAGATACTGTGGATGCATTTTAAGCCAAACTTTCATCCTAGGTCTTCCATCAAAGGTCAAGGCCACAGGAGCTATCTGTCCAAAAATTAGTTTCTGGATGATAATTCCTGCTTTTATTGATGTATTGATTTCAAACTTGATTTATATATTTCCCACTGAAAAAGCAAGACTCCACTTGATTTTGGGGTCATGAGGTCAAAGGTCAAGGTCACAGGACACATCTTTAAAAAGATTGTGGATGCATTTTCAGCCAAACAATTCATCTCAAATCTTACATCTTGCACATATAAGTCATCTGCCAAGAGAGGAAGACCCCTATCGGTTTTGAGGTCACAAGGTCAAAGGTGAAGGTCACAGGAGCCATCTGTCCAAGACTTAGTTCCTGGATGATAATTCCTGCTTTTATTGATGTATGGATTTCAAACTTGACTTGTATATGTCCCATTGGAAAAGCAAAACCCAGATTGATTTTGAGGTCATGAGGTCAATGGTCAAGGTCACAGGACACATCTTTAAAAAGATTGTGGATGCATTTTCAGCCAAACATTTCATCTCAGGTCTTTCATCTTGCACATATAGTTCACCTGCCAAGAGAGGAAGAACCCTATCAATTTTGAGGTCACAAGGTCAAAGGTGAAGGTCACAGGAGCCATCTGTCCAAAAATAAGTTTCTGGATGATAATTCCTACTTTTATTGATGTATGGATTTCAAACTTGACTTGTATTTGACCCATTGGAAAAGCAAGACCCCAATTGATTTTGGGGTCACGAGGTCAAAGGTCAAGGTCACAGGAAAACTCTTTAAAAAGATTGTGGATGCATTTTCAGCCAAACAATTCATCTCAGATCTTTCATCTTGCACATATAGTTCACCTGCCAAGAGTGGAAGACCCCTATCAATTTTGAAGTCACAAGGTCAAAGGTGAAGGTCACAGGAGCCATCTGTCCAAAAATTAGTTTCTGGATGATAATTCCTGCTTTTATTATGCCCCCGCCACAAAGTGGCCGGGGCATATAGTTTTACCCATGTCCGTCATTCCGTCCTTCTGTCCTTCCGTCATTCCGAAATGAAACAGTTGTACGGACTTTTTTTCGCAATGCCTGCAGATATTGGCCTGATTTTTGGTGTGTGAGCAGATATAGACCAGTTACAGATCGAGTTCGTGTTTGGTCCCGGTTGACTTACTTTTTACCGTTTTACGGCTCCTGAACATAGAAAATTTCATGAAAAATATGAAATTTCATGATAAATACACATGTACAGATGTTTTTTAGCAGTGCCTGCAGATATTGGTCTGAATTTTGGTGTGTCGGCAGATATTGACCAGTTACAGATGGAGTTCACGTTTTGTCCCAGTTGACCTATTTTTGACCATTTGACGGTGCTCTTACATAGAAAATTTCATGAAAAAGGTGCACATGTATGGCCTTTTTTTCGCAGTGCCTGCAGATATGGGCCTGATTTTTGGTGTGTAGGCAGATAATGACCAGTTACAGATCGAGTTCTTGTTTTGTCTCAGTTGACCTACTTTTGACCATTTGACTGCTCCTGAACATAGAAAGTTTCATGAAAAATATAAATTTTCATAACAAATGCATATGTACTGACTTTTTTTCCTCAATGCCTGCAGATACCACCCTGATTTTTTTTTGTGTGGGCAGATAATGACAGTTACAGATTGAGTTTGCGTTTCATCTTGGTTGACCTACTTTTGATTGTTTAACGGATCCTAAGCATAGAAAATTTCATGAAAGACAGAAATTTTTATGGAAAATGCACATGTATGGACTTTTTTTCACAATGCCTGCATATACTGGCATGATTTTTGGTGTGTTGCTTGATAATGACCCGTTACAAATCGAGTTTGCATTTTGCCCTTGTTGACCTACTTTTGACCATACGACACCTCCTGAACTTAAAAAATTTTCCAAATTTTACAAATGTTTCTAATTTGCCCAAGGCAGGGGCATTCGTGTCGTTCCGACACATCTAGTTGATGTATGGATTTCAAACTTGACTTGTATATGTCCCATTGAAAAGCAAGACCCAAATTGATTTTGGGGTCATGAGGTCAAAGGTCAAGGTCACAGAACACATCTTTAAAAAGATGTGGATGCATTTTCAGCCAAACATTTCATCTCAGGTCTTTCTTCTTGCACATATATATATTCACCTGCCAAGAGAGGAAGAACCCTATCAATTTTGAGGTCACAAGGCCAAAGGTGAAGGTCACAGGAGCCATCTGTCCAAAAATAAGTTTCTGGATGATAATTCCTACTTTTATTGATGTATGGATTTCAAACTTGACTTGTATTTGACCCATTGGAAAAGCAAGACCTGAATTGATTTTGAGTCATGAGGTCAAAGGTCAAGGTCACAGGAAACCTCTTTAAAAAGAGTTGTGGATGCATTTTCAGCCAAACAATTCATCTCAGATCTTTCATCTTGCACATATAGTTCACCTGCCAAGAGTAGAAGACCCCTATCAATTTTGAAGTCACAAGGTCAAAGGTGAAGGTCACAGGAGCTATCTGTCCAAAAATTAGTTTCTGGATGATAATTCCTGCTTTTATTGATGTATGGATTTCAAACTTGACTTGTATATGTCCCATTGGAAAAGCAAGACCCTAATTGATTTTGGGGTCATGAGGTCAAAGGTCAAGGTCACAGGACACATCTTTAAAAAGATTGTGGATGCATTTTCAGCCAAACAATTCATCTCAGATCTTTTATCTTGCACATATAGTTCACCTGCCAAGAGTGGAAGACCCCTATCAATTTTGAAGTCACAAGGTCAAAGGTGAAGGTCACAGGAGCTATCTGTCCAAAAATTAGTTTCTGGATGATAATTCCTGCTTTTATTGATGTATGGATTTCAAACTTGACTTGTATATGTCCCATTGGAAAAGCAAGACCCGAATTGATTTTGGGGTCATGAGGTCAAAGGTCAAGGTCACAGGACACATCTTTAAAAAGATTGTGGATGCATTTTCAGCCAAACAATTCATCTCAGATCTTTTATCTTGCACATATAGTTCACCTGCCAAGAGTGGAAGACCCCTATCAATTTTGAAGTCACGAGGTCAGAGGTGAAGGTCACAGGAGCCATCTGTCCAAAAATTAGTTTCTGGATGATAATTCCTGCTTTTATTGATGTATGGATTTCAAACTTGACTTGTATATGTCCCATTGGAAAAGCAAGACCCAAATTGATTTTGGGGTCATGAGGTCAAAGGTCAAGGTCACAGGACACATCTATAAAAAGATTTTGGATGCATTTTCAGCCAAACAATTCATCTCAGATCTTTCATCTTGCACATATAGTTCACCTGCCAAGAGTGGAAGACCCCTATCAATTTTGAAGTCACAAGGTCAAAGATGAAGGTCACAGGAGCCATCTGTCCAAAAATTAGTTTCTGGATGATAATTCCTGCTTTTATTGATGTATGGATTTCAAACTTGACTTGTATATGTCCCATTGGAAAAGCAAGACCGGAATTGATTTTGGGGTCATGAGGTCAAAGGTCAAGGTCACAGAACACATCTTTAAAAAGATGTGGATGCATTTTCAGCCAAACATTTCATCTCAGGTTTCATCTTGCACATATAGTTCACCTGCCAAGAGAGGAAGAACCCTATCAATGTTGAGGTCACAAGGTCAAAGGTGAAGGTCACAGGAGCTACTGTCCAAAAATTAGTTTCTGGATGATAATTCCTTCTTTTATTGATGTATGGATTTCAAACTTGACTTGTATTTGACCCATTGGAAAAGCAAGACCTGAATTGATTTTGGGGTCATGAGGTCAAAGGTCAAGGTCACAGGAGACCTCTTTAAAAAGATTGTGGATGCATTTTCAGCCAAACAATTCATCTCAGATCTTTCATCTTGCAAATATAGTTCTCCTGCCAAGAGAGGAAGAACACTATCAAATTTTGTGGTCACAACGTCAAAGGTGAAGGTCACAGGAGCCATCTGTCCAAAAATTAGTTTCTGGATGATAATTCCTGCTTTTATTGATGTATGGATTTCAAACTTGACTTGTATATGTCCCATTGAAAAGCAAGACCCAAACTGATTTTGGGGTCATGAGGTCAAAGGTCAAGGTCACAGGTCACATCATTAAAAAGATGTGGATGCATTTTCAGCCAAACATTTCATCTCAGGTCTTTCATCTTGCACATATAGTTCACCTGCCAAGAGAGGAAGAACCCTATCAATTTTGAGGTCACAAGGTCAAAAGTGAAGGTCACAGGAGCTACTGTCCAAAAATTAGTTTATGGATGATAATTCCTTCTTTTATTGATGTATGGATTTCAAACTTGACTTGTATTTGACCCATTGGAAAAGCACGACCTGAATTGATTTTGGGGTCATGAGGTCAAATGTCAAGGTCACAGGAAACCTCTTTAAAAAAATTGTGGATGCATTTTTAGCCAAACAATTCATCTCAGATCTTTCATCTTGGACATATAGTTCTCCTGCAAAGAGAGAAAGAACACTATCAAATTTTGTGGTCACAAGGTCAAAGGTGAAGGTCACAGGAGCCATCTGTCCAAAAATGAGTTTCTGGATGATAATTCCTGCTTTATTGATGTATAGATCTCAAACCTGTCTTGCATATGTCCCATTGGAAAAGCAAGACTCGAATTGATTTTGGGGTCATGAGGTCAAAGGTCAAGGTCACAGGACACATCTTTAAAAAGATCAAGGTCACAGGACCAACATCTTCAACAAGATTGTTGATTGTTAGATGGAAGAAACAAGAAATATGCCAAGTGTCAGTATATGCTGCTAAAAATGGGGGTCTATTCTTGAAGGGGGGGGGGCCTACTATGTCTGGGGATACTCTGGCACCTGCGGTGCCAAGAAATGTCTTGTTGTTATTAAATTTAATAAATAGTTAAACTCTTTATCTTATATGTGCTGCTTATCAGTTATATGGCCAAGTCAAAATCTGTATGACAGTGGCACTCCATTTGTTAATAAAATAAATGAAATCAATCTCTTCCCTGTCTCCAACGAAACTATCATACATAAGCTTAACACTAACAACTCATAATACAGCTTATATTTATTTCCACACAAAACCAGCATGTGCCTCTTTCCCAAATCATACTTTTTTATCTTATATAACAGCTGAGCGCCGTGACCCATAGGTCCCTTGTTTTATTGAAACCTGGTCTTTTGATTAGATATTGAATAGAAATTGAAAGTCTATTGTAATATAATGATGCTACATCAGTTTAAGAAATGTTGTATAACAAAGGCAGAGATTCAGGTTAAAACAAAACAGTTTTTTTCTATCATATCATTATTGATGAGCATTTACTTTTGGTAATGGTTAAATGTATCTTGTTACCTGCTTATCAAGATTATTTAATAACTAGTGTGTTACGTAAGGAACCCAATTAATACTTGTCTCATTTCTCCTCCACAGATGGATGAAGGTTCTGGAAAAAGTGGTTCTAGCTGAACTCCCTGAATGACATCCATGAGGACTACAATAGTTCATAGTATAACCAAAAGGGGGCAGCACAAACGTTTCTTCAAGTCTTCTCAAAGTCTTCAAGGAAATTGATGCAACATCAGTCATCATAAATGGCCAAATGTGATGCTTGGAAAGGGCCAGACCTGGTGCAAAATCTGGTCTGTTTAATGAAAGAATATGGAGAACAATGCAATATGATTTCAGTTGTCTTGGAACTTATACATTGCTTTACACTGCAGAAAATAATTGCCAGGCTGGATCCAAGATTTTGCAAAAGGAATGGCCAACCCAGGACGACTAATTAGAAACCATGAACAAAGTCCTCAGGGTCTAGCTGGCAAACATTGGTTTGAAAAATGGTTGCAGCAGCTGAGAACGGGATAGTCCAGGCCCCTGGGACCCCACTGTGGATCAGCTTCTGAATGGAGTCATTTTACCATTTGTGATATTTATCTTTATATTTCACGGTGATCATGATATAAGGTGTTATTGTATTTCCTCTTCATACCGGATGACAAAAGTCACTGACACTCGCCTGGCTGTCTACAGATCCTACAATTCTACATCTGGACCGTTCTGGGGACAAGCCAGTAACAGTTAATGGCAAGCAGTAGACATTTTTGACTGATGCAAATGCAAGGCTGGTTGATCAGTTGACTTGCTTGGTCACTTTTCAGGTTTTTCATAATTGATATTTCATGCTCAGTGCTTCAGCTACCATTTGGACATAGGCAGTGTGCATTTATTGGTTAAGAAATAGATCTTTCTCTTTCTCTCTCTCTCTCCTTCCCAAAAAAAACACGTATACAGGTGCTAATAGGTCATTTATTATATTTCTACATCTGTGTGATCTGTATAGGTTGAGGTCTGTTTGAACCTTTGAATTTTATATAAACATTTCTTATTTGTCAAGGTATAATATTATGAATAAATTAAGTAATATCCTCTTATTAAGTTCCTGTACTTTACCAATTTTATGAAGATACCCTAACTTACCGAGAATGATGATTTTATAAATGCACAATGATGATTTTAACCTGCATACTGTGTATATACATAACAATTGATCTTGAACATTGTCAACACCATGATCAGTGGAGCTTAATCAGCAAAATATTTCATTTCATTTCTGACCAACGTTGGTTCATGCTGGTGCCACAAGAGGGCACTCTTCGTCATTGTATTTTTCATTCACATGGGTTTCTCATGGAGATCTGGAGATAACCAGTATTCAGTTCATTAGTAGATATGCTTTTATAATTTTGTTAAACATCATCATGGAGACTTTTAGTTTATTTAACTCATGTGTGGTATAAAAGGTGCTAATTAGAACAATAACAGTTTCTCCCTTAAATATTTTATGGAATTTTCATCCTTTCATTTGACTCTTTACATGTAAATCATTATATATAATGAAAAATGCCTGGTAATGATGGACATGTTTTAGTAAGTAAGTGAATATATTAAATTAAATTTCAAAGAAAAGTGTACCCTCTGTCTGTCTGTCTCTCTCTCTCTGCATATATATAATAAATTGTATACATTGTTTTAAATGTATATTTACATGCTGTATATTCACAAGGTAAAGTTAAACAATTGCATGATGACTGTAAACAATTTAATCATTTAATATATAATATTGGTTAGGGAATATATACATAAATGATTTGTATATGTGAAGTCTGGCTTTGTTGTATGGAATATATTTTAAATGTAAACCTGACAATGTGCTGTACTTAATTTTCATTTACATGATACATTCCATAAGGCAGTTAATGTGCGCATGGTAATATAAACTGTGTTGTTTGAACAATTAGATTGTGTGTCATTGGGAAAGAGCTTTATGTATATATATGTAAGTCATCATATTTATTACTGCCTTTGTTCATAAAGTCTCATACATAATCATTTTCTCATCTTTTTCGCGTATATGCTTTTAAATAGAAATATTTCTTTTGAAATTTGTTCTACCTACTGCATGTATTATTCCTGGAATAAGTGAATATGTGAGATAATATTTCTTACTGAATTTTCCTGGCAATCAAATTTTTTACCAGTTATAATATCAACTGCCAGTAGTTTCCATACAAGTCATATTAGGTCAACCTCTGATGTGATTGTTCTTTATATATGTTCATATATTGCAGCGTAATGTGTATGGAAATGAAATTATACAATGATTATATGATTGATTGCTATGAAAAGATTCGTTAGGTCAAAGAAGATACATTTTGGAATATATTACATTGTTGTGTTGTGTGGTGTTTGCTTAAATTTAAAATTGTATTTTTTTTTACAATCACATTGGAGTTGTTAAAACAACAGTCAGATGATTGTATATGTCGCGTGATCATATGAGCCCAATGTGGGTTCCCTAGCTACATGACAAGTCTTATGAGATGTTCCTATTTCAAGAAATTATAAATACATGTTCACCGGTGTGCCTTGTCAAGGGCTTCCACGGGAGTTGGATTTATAATTAATGTATTTTGTACATTAAGGAATAAATATATGAATCCTGTAAATTGTTTTATTTGGATGTATTTCTGATCCAGCAGTGTCTGTTCACATAAGACCATATCCAGCTTACTCATAAGTTCACATGAAGCCTCTCCATTAACTTGACGTCAACCTGTTTCCGTCCCGTGGTGCCGTAATGGATAGGGCACTGGGCCATATGGGTGATTTGATAGTATCCTCCCCAGGAGACAGAGAAAAAAAAACCTACAAGAATGAACAGACCTGAAAGACCAGGAAGGCACATCGTCAGTGCATGTTTTATAGAGTATAAACCCCTAGCTTTAAGTTTTACATAAAACTGTTACCCTAACCTTTTATTTAACAACATTCTGTTTCCCTTCCCTTTAATTTTACAACATTCTGTTACCCTCCCTTTTAATTATGTCTCCCCTCCCTTAGGGGATGGTTATCAATGTCTCAACAGATTTTCATGAAATTAAAAAATTAAATGGTTTCTACTAATATCGCGAACAAGTTAAAAAACTGGTGACCTTGACCTTAATCTTCAAGGTCATTTAGGCCGAAATTGGATTTTATTTGTGAATCCTATATATTTTTTTCCTCTAATTTGAAACAATTATCGCCTTGTTCGAAATTAATGACCTTGACCCGGAAAATCAGCCGGAATATAAATTATTTGTGAACACTATTACTTTTGAACTATTCAGTATATATTCATGAAATTTGACTCGTGAAATGTTTCTGAAAAAATCTGGGAAGTGTTCTGAAACCAGTGTTCACGTTCAAGGTAAAATCAGCTGGAATAGAAATTATTTGTGAATACTGTGACTTTTTAAAGTAGTCCTCATTTCTTTCCTCAAATTTTGGGAAGAGAGGCCTAAATGGAGAGGATATATATATATATGTTTTCGCATTCTAAAACAACCTTATTCTAGTTTAACAACATTATGGTTCCCTACACTTTCATTTAACAACATACTGTTACCATCCCCTTTAATGTTACAATCTGTTACCCCCCTCTAATGTAACAACCATGCATTTTGTTACCCTAACCTTTAATGTTACAAGCATTGTTACCCTCACACTTAATGTTGAAAACATTCTGTTACCTCTCCTTTAATGTTTATTCTGTTACCCTCTCCTTTAATGTTACAAACATTCTGTTACCCTTCCCTTTAATGTTACAAACATTATGTAACCCTCAATGTTAATTTTACGTCATCTCGTTACCAATAACTGCATGATTTATAAAGCACTTTCGGAACAAGGTTGGATCACAAAATCTTTTTTTTCTAATTCAACTGGGTAGTATTTGAGTAATTTCAGGAGCCGCTGTGTGAGTTTAACATAAGGATGAACTGAATGTTTATTTCAAAATCGATAATTTTGCGTTTATTTGTTTGAGGGATTCACTTGCCAGACGCTTTCATATCATGTCCCTTACTACATGTATGTAGTGTACCTGATGGGAGTCATCACAATATCTGCAGATGATGAGTGTCATGGAGACCCTGGAATCAAGAAAAAGATACATACCTCATATAGAGTAGTTACTTTGTGATGACACGACTCCAGGAATGGATATTTGCAGTAAATGTAAAACGACTATATTGGAGACTGCATAAATTTTATAACATAGTCCATCTGTAAGGGAAAAGAAATGCATCGGAAATAATCAGCACAGCTGATTGGTCGTACGTCCACCTAAAGATTTCAAGCTTTGTGTAAATAATTTTATATCGAAATTTTATCATTAAAATTTTTAAAATTTCACACATTAAAATATTCGAAGCTTATACAAAAAAGTGCTTATTTGAGATGTTATAAGCTTTTAATAGTAACATCAAGTTTCCTCTCCTTTATGAAGTGTAGAAGTAAAGGAAAGTGTTCTGCTGAAAGATGTATTTTAAATTTGCAGAAGTAATTTCTTGAAATATGCGTTAAAGCAATGAGAACATTGACGTATAACCATTTTATAAATCCATGGAATATGTTATCTCCTTAATTTTCAATTGTAAGTGCATTTACTAAAGTTAAATTTAAAATGATATTTAAAAAAATCCTGGTGTTTCCTGATAGCATTTATGCGTATTTCCTATAAAGACAAGTCAAGCTAGCAGGACATTTGGAATGTGTAACATTGATGCACTAAATTAGCTGAGACTGCCTTAAAACTTTTAAAGAGTTAAATTGTAGCTTAGCTTTGTAGCTTTGCACATATCTTTCTTAATCAAAATGCAAGATTTTATAATGCTTTACCTCCAAATTTTCCATATTGCATAATTGCATAACTGGTTCTTTTAAGCTCAGCTGACTATAAGTCATCTGAGCTATAGTCGTGGTACATTGTCCGTCGTCCGTCCGTCTGTCTGTCCGTCCGTCCGGCCGTCCGGATGTCCGTCCGTAAGACTGGCACGTTTCGACACCATTGGACCTACGAATCTGAAATTCGGCATCTAGTTAGATGTCCCCAAAATCTCCTACCATGCCGAAAATTGGGTCAATAGGACTCCGTTCCTTTGAGATATTAAGGAAAACCCTCAATTTTTTTTATTAGAAATCTATTTTCACACTTCAGGACTGCCTAATATCAAAACCACTCATCTGGTTTTCTTCATATTTACCATAAATATTCCTCTATATAGTTCCTATATACTTGCTAGAAATTAAGTCAGTATTATTAGCTCAGCTGACTATAAGTCATCTGAGCTATAGTCGTGGTCCATTGTCCGTCGTCCGTCCGTCTGTCCGTCTGTCCGTCCATAGATGTGGCACGTTTTGAAACCGTAAGACCTAGGAATCCAAAATTCGGCATAATGTTAGATGTCCCCAAGATCTCCTACCAAGCCGAAAACTGGGTCTTTGAGACTTCGTTACTTTGAGAAATTAAGGAAAAACCTCAATTTTTAGCTCAGCTGACTATAAGTCATCTGAGCTATAGTCGTGGTCCTTTGTCCTTCGTCCGGCCGTCCGTCCGTTAACAGGGCACGTTTTAAAACCGTTGGACCTACGAATCCAAAATTCTGCATTCCATTAGCTGTCCCCAAAATCTCCTACCATACCGAAAATTGGGTCATTGGGACTTCAATCCTTCGAGATATTAAGGAAAAAACTCCGTAAAAAAGCCATTGTTACACTTCAAGGCTGCCTAATATCAAAACCACTGATCTGTTTTTGATCATATTTAGCATTCAAATTCTTCCATACATTTTCTGTGCACATACCAAAAATTAGATCAGTATTGGGTATTATTTTGAAGTCATGGGCCCTAATATAATGTATTTTTTTTAAAAACAGGAAATATATTTGCTCACTTAACATGAGAATTGCTGAAGCTGGAGACTTTTTTTCAGGAATATAACTTTATTTAATCAAGATTCAATTGTTAACCCCAAATTAGATCTGAATTTTGCAAATTTTTCAAGTTATTAGCATAAATAAAAAATCAATACCTTAAATTTTGTCCAACTTTGGCAATGGCACGTTTTTCCCTGTAAGCACTGTTGATTTAATTTTCACAGCATATATACATAAGGATTTAATCTTTTAAAATCTGAAATTTCAAAGGAATTGATTGAAAAGAGTAGCTTTTATTCAAGTTTTCATACACCATGTCAAGTGTTGTTTACATCTAGCCCACCTAGTAGTACAGCCTTCACTTGCATTATGTAACCCACCCCAGGCAGCTTGCCTTGGCTCAGCATGGCCACTACTAGCAGGCTTCCCCTCTGCCCTGCACACCCCCCACCCTAGATGGTGCATTAACTAAATGAATGTTATAATTTTCTGTATTTCATTTTATTCTTGGCTATGCAGTGCTACTTTTTAGATTTTGTATTTACCACCAGGGTTACAATGATTAAAGTGCACATTTAATTGTGTCCACAAAGTGATGTATTGCTATGAAAGTGTGGATGTTCATCAGATAAGTAATGCTTTACTTCAGAAGAGTAAAACTTCACCAGGTGTGAAATTGATTAATAATTCCAGTAATAAATTATAGCTTAGATTGTAATTAGCATAATGATATTGTTTGTCCCTCATTCAACCAAGAGTGTGTATACTTTATTTGAAAAGATGTTTTTATTTTACCAAATTTACTGAATCTTTTATTTTTTTTCGGTGAATAAGATTAAGCATGTACTAAAAACTCCAATGTGCAAAACTTTTTAATAGTGATTCAAGGAATAATTTTGTAGATGCCATGTTGTGGCATTATTTTCTTTTAAATTCAGTTTAAACATTTGTGATTTAAAAATAATAAAAATATATGTGTATGCATAATATGACCCAATATGAGCTACACTCTGGATGTATAATGATTGCAACTTAGAATTCTAATATTTTAACTTATATTTTCGGTGGTTTTTAATACAAATTTTATAAAACTTGTAAATAAAAAAAATAATCAGATAAAAAATATTATAATGGAAAAAATGGATATGCTTAAATAATAGGCTTTTATATAAACTTAAATGCATTATTCCCTTGAAAGTGAAATAAAGGTATTAGTCCATTCTGTCCATTGGTCTTAGCTTCTCATATGCTTTTATATATGAAAAACATTAAAATAGAATATTTTGCATTTGCAAAAATATCAAACTTAAGCTGAGCGCCGTGACCCATGGGTCCCTTGTTTAATTTAAAAAAGTTATGGGCCCAAACATAATGGACTTTGTAAAAAAATCAGGAAAGATATTTGGTCACTTAAGACCAAAAGTGATAAAGGTAGGGACTTTTTTGTGTGATGAAACTTTAATTAATCAAAATTTAATAGTATACCAAAAATTAGATCAAAATCTGTTAAATATTGGCAAAAATATAAAATTGGTACTTTTAAATTTTGCCCAAGTTTGATCATGGTACGTTTTTTTTCCTGTAACTGCTGTGGATTTAATTTTCAAAGCATGTTTTTGTTACCATTTTAACTGTTAACACCAAAAATTTGAAACCAGTTGATCAAAAACTGTAGATGTTATTCAAGTTTTCAAGCACCATGTCATATATTGTTTACATCAAGCTAGTGTTATGCAGTTTGCTAGAGCTCAGCTCCCCAGCTTCAGCTCTAAGTTCCTTAAATTTGGCATACAGTTAGATGTCTCCAAATCCCCTACCATGCCAAGAATTTGATCACTAGGACTTAATTCCTTTGAGATATTAATGAAAAATCATTTTTCCATTAAAAACCCATTGTTACACTGTAAGACTGCCTAATATCAAAACCACTGATCTGTCTTTGATCATATATAATATACATATTTTTTCTATACATTCTCTATGCACATGCCAGAAATGATGTCAGTATTGCGTAATTGTTTTAAGTTATGGGCCCAAACATAATGCACTTTTAAAAAAATCAAGAAATATATTTACTCTCTTAACAAGAGGATTGCTGAAGCTAGAGATTTTTTGTCAGGGATGTAAAATTATTTAATCAAGATTCAATTAAATACCCAAAATTAGTTCTGAATTTTTCAAATTTTATAAGTTATTAGTATAAATATACAATTAGTACCTTAAATTTTGCCCAACTTTGACCATGGCACGTTTGTTTCCTGAGAGCACTGTTGATATAATTTTCATATCATGCACACATAAGGATTTCATCTTTGTAGTTTAGAAAGCTAAAAGAAATTGGCTAAATATTGTAGCTTTTATTAATGTTTTTATGAGACCATATCAGACCCAGGGTCTACCCAGCTTGAGGCTAGGCATACACTGGGGCAGCCAGGCAGCTAATGCCCAGCCACAGTTGATCCAGGTGTCCAACCCAACTCATCTAGTAGTTGTTTTGAAAAACAACATAACAATAAACAATAAATTAATACATTTTTATTGGTTTTTAATGACAAATTAAAGAAAAAATTAATAGAAAAGGAATTGGTTATTTAATGAGTAACAGAAAATGAACTTGCAGTTACTGATGATGTAAGAATTTTGTATGGATGGATAGAATGTCAATGTCAATGTTATTCCAAATAACACCATGCAGTCACCTATGGTATTTTTCAGTTTAATTTTAATGATAAAAAAATAAATCATATTATTCATTACTAATCATTAGGGATCATATGAAGGAAATTAATGATAGACAAAGATGCAGTTGATAATATTAATCTAGATTCCTACTGTGTCTAGTGTTTAGATTGATGTGAAAGTAGTCCAAAGTGAATATGTTACATTTATTTTTTTTTAAATATAAATAAAAGCCATAAAACCAGGTACTTATGATCATTATTTAAAATTGTGAATTTTGTATATCCTGGATTCTCAACATCATTGTTTGGCTAAAACTGAATAAATACTAGACATGGTGTGAATGCTTTGCAAATGTATTTGAATACAAATATGAATATGTACTGCCTTAAAAATTTTTATTGCATAAGAATGTGAATTCAGGTAAAAATGAAAGTATTTAGATACCAGTGCAGATACTTTCAAAATGTATTCATGAATGCATTCATGAATATATTCTATAATATTATTTTAATAATTCTTTCAGTTATATTTTATTTTAAACAATCATATGATTTTCTTTTCATTTTTTAATAAAAATTTTATTGGCACAATATTTGTTATTAGATTTTAATAAATAGTTAAACTCTTTTATCATATGTGCTGCTTATACGTTATATGGCCAAGTCAAAATCTGTGTGACAATAGCACTCCATTTGTTAATAAAATAAATGAAATCAATCCTCTTCCCTGTCTCCAAAGATACTATCAAAATCATACATTAGCTAAACACCAACAACTCATAATAAAGCTTATATTTATTACCACACAAAACCAGCATGTGCCTCATTCCCAAATCATATTTTTTTTTATCATATATAAGAGCTAAGCGCTGTGACCCATAGGTCCCTTTTTTAATACGTTTCTTGACAATTATACATCACACAATATAACATATTATCAATTAATAGAAATATACATAAACATTACAAACAGCAAAGGATACACACATGAACAATCAACATTACTGCATCTGTAAGCATAACAGAAAGTAATCAGATCCTCGCCTGTTTCAGTCGTATAGTTTAAATATGATGTCAGCTTTTTCCTTTAGCCTGAAGGGCTATATAGAAAAAATAGTGATCACTTGTTTACAGAACTTTATTCAACAAGGATTTCACAATCGATACATGTATGTTAATGTAAATACAGCAATGCCATATTAGGCGGATGAATATATATATATATATATATATATATATATATATATATAGTATTCTAAGCTAGATTCTCTATCTGTCCATAACGACCATAAAAGGCTCTATATGTTTCATTTCGTCAGAACAAGAGTACAAGTAATATCACATGTACATAAACACAAAGAGAAAAGAAATAATAATATAGTCTGTATTGATAAATGACAACGGCTCTTACTTTTACATTTTCTAATGCTGTCATACATAAGAAACAAAATGTCTCTTGCTGATTTAATGGGCGGCCTTGCGTCGCTTAATTTGCTTAGTAATTATATTTTCCTTAATCTATATAAAACTTACCTACCGTTTTTAAGTACAACCTTTCCTTTTGCATCAGATCAATTGAATTTCATACCTGCTCGAGTATTCTTTAAAATTCTCCAGTGTCAGATTATGTATAGCAAAGTTTTGGGTCAAGCTTATATAATGGCTTGGTTTTGGTCATCAATAAAGAGTACAATGGTGTGCGTGATAATGGTGGGATTCTGGAATCCAGGTTTTCGACACAGCTAAAGGCCGCAGCTGCTAGGACGATATTTAAGTACCCTTACCTAAAATACAGCTGTGTATCGACCAGGTGTAATTGTTAAACCAATTAATACAATTATTCTTGCACAGGTTTTTGTGTCTGGACTCCAAAAAATGAGGAGTCTGACATGTATGATTGCCGACGACATGGATCGTTAAAGTCATGTTTCAATTATTCTTTATTTTGATTTCGATAGCTTAAACAAGAAAAATTTTGCTTTTACTTGCATGTTCAAAATATAGTTTTTTGACCCTCTCAGTAGAAGTGAAGTCATTGGGAAATGTAATATTTTATTTCAAAGGCAGTTCATTTCAATATTTGTTAAATTAAAAAAAAAATAATAAAGGAGGGGACTATAGTAACGAGCAAAATAAATATCTGTACCATGCTTTGAAGAAAATTCTTGTTTTTATAAATAACAGAAGATTCAGAACCCCAAATATTAATATTTTATTGTTTTCTTTCTACTGAATTGTTATTAATAATCAAATCTCTTCAAGATGACAAACAGAACGCCATTTTGATTCACGGATGTAAAGCTTCCATCAGGGTTTCGCCTCCACCACCGTACAAGAAGCCTGCATGGCAAGTCCGGGCTATACGTTTTAGCGAATTCTTGAAGGGTTATATTATGTGAACTGGTCCTTTCAATTGAAGTTTGCATAACTACGATTCATTCATCACCTATTCTTTCAGTGTTCATCAACCTTTTATTATCAGTTTTTTTCACAGCTATTACTCTGCAGGATTCTTCAAAATAATGAACATTATTGTATTTTGAAGAAACTTGCTGACTTACTCATGATGCACCACATACATTTGATTTTCTTACATGAATTTTACTCCTTTTTATCTCCAAATTAATAAAATGTTCTGTTGCTTTTCTCTTGGATTATTATGCAGCTTTCTAAATAGACAGAGGTCTTGAGCCTTGATGTGAGAGCCTTATAAAAAAATATCCATTTCACAGGTCCATTCTGAATCGTACAAACATTTATTTTTGTTTCAAAAATAGGTGGATGGATTGTCCCTAAATTTGGTATGACTAAAGATCCTTGATACACAAGACAGGTTGCGCCATCTGTAATCTTTTTCTCCATAATGTACTGCTAGTAAACTTTACGCCCCCACGCAGTCAGTTATCTCGGGGCGAGTAATAAACACCTGATGTTAACAGAATGTCCCTCCCCATAACCAGTAACAAGAAACATTCTTTGTCTTTCCGGACAATATATCTTCATTCAGTTGAAAGCCAATGTTTCTTTAACATACAAAGTGCCCCGTCCTCCAACCTGTAACATACCGATGTGTTTCTAGTTACATGGTCTAGCTAACTTTACTTGTTTTCTGTATATAAATAAATTATATCAGCTTGTCTGGCTCGTGCTCGGATAACAACGTCTCAGAGCAGAGTTGGTTCGTAAACACTGGAGGGCCATGCAGGATCACGGATTAGTGATGGCACTTAGTGTGAATAAGAAATAAGAATTATTGTCGGCACACGGTGTGAATAAGAAATAAGAATAATTATGGGGGCTGAGAGTGTGAATAAATAATCCATAAATTATGGTAATGACAATCATGGTGTTAAGATTCAGCTTGCTTCTTTTGCACTCTGTGCTTTTCCGTTGTGCCTCCTTATTTACCAATCATCCGTTATAACCAATGGCGCGTGACAAAATGCTTGCATAAAACGACAGATACTTCAGCAAGTTTGATTCAGCTTTTACACATGTCAATATAAAAAACATATATTTTATGGGACTAATGTAGGCATTATACCTTAAAAAGTATACCGTTACGTTGATTTGATAATTGCAAATCTTAAAGTGCTGTCTTGCAAAGAATTCTTCCTACCAACAGAATAATTAGTGTGGTGTTTGTGCCCATTATCCTGTGTTGTTCAGATTGGCCCAATCCTTCATCTCTATCACAATGGCTACCATTTTTTAAAAAATAAATTAAATTTATTGTGAATTTATTTTACTAACCAAAATAAACTGGTCCCAAGTACAATTTTCATGGTGTAAACACAGTGATAAATATTGATGGATATCTGTAAAAGTGTTATCATTCTTTAAATTATAGGTCCATGGGCTGTTAGTGGCACTGTCTACTTAATGAGGATGACTGTTATCATCAGCTATAATGATGATATTTATCATTATCAAATCTTACGTTTTAATTTTAAAATCTTCTGGCATTTAAGTTTTATTGCACACGCCTGGGAAAAATGCGTAAATTTTAGTCAGATAATTGGAGCGCACCTCTTCTATCGATATTACACAATGTTTCTATTTGTTTAAGAAATTGGTTTTAAAATCATCTTCATTAAGTGAAAAGATAAAACGACCGATGATCGAGTTTTAATCGATTATTTTATGCACCATCTTTTTACCATGAAATATGTTGTATAAAAGTATAGCTAAAGTATTGACCGAGAAAATTCAGTCTAACTTGTATATCACGCTGACAGGTCAAGGTAATGGCCAGGTTGGTGATACCTATTACTTGTACAAGGATAAACTTAATTTATGCTGTTGACCGTTTAGTGCCCTACTTTCTTATATCTCTGGCAGAATTATCGTTATAATATGACTTCTATAGGTGTGTATACATTATCGTTTATGATCGGTTATGGAAACAAGCAATCGATTATGAAAGAAAACGAACACGACTCGATTTAATCGATTAACTGGCACACCATTCATTTCTATCCATATTTTTCCTTTGCGGCATTGTCGTCCATCAAACCGACCTAAGGCTACCTCATACACCAACTAGATAAAAAGGTTAGGGCGCTGGACATGCGACCGCAAGCTTGTTGGTTCGTGTCCGTTCTGACCGCCATCTGCGCTAAGACTCTGAGGCAAAGTCTTTATCACAAGAATGCGCTCTCTCGACGCAAGAGTGAATGGGTACTGGTCATGAGAGGAAGGCAAAGGTAGAACGAATAACCATCTAGCGCCTGATATGGCTGCTGCGGTTGTATGGTACCCGGGGAGCCTAGAAAAGCTTTAAGAATGAACAGGTCCGAAACACCAGGAAGGCATAGTTTAAAGTCGGATGCGACTGACATTGTCGGTGATATTAAATAATAAACCCCACCATTACATTTCTTTATTTTAAATAAAACGTATATGGTACTTAATAAAATATAAAATTCATGTAATAGAATGGAAGCTTCCATTGGAAAAAACATTGAAAAAGTATACAACCAGACAACGACATAGCTAGCTCATGCATGCCAAGCGTTGATCAAGGATATTTTTTTTGTTTCTGGAGTGCCTCCTTTATAAACCCGCTTTTTCTTTACCACGCTGCTTCTGAGGTGGGTTTAGTTTGTTTTCGGATTTATTCAAAGCCACGATCACTCACTGCTCTCTCCAACATCACAGGACTCCACGAATGTCTTTCTCTTTCTTGTTCTTGCTCACTTTTTCCGACTATTCACGAACACGAAGCAAGGCTCTAATTATTCTCTTCTTTTTCGGCGGTGTCACATAATTTTTATATTCCTGGCATTTTTCCCTAATGTTCTTAATTTCCTTCTTTTGCGCCTGTAGGACAGTTTAAACCCATCTATGAAAACAACAAGTATATAAAAAGAGAATATATACCCCTCTCAGCTGTATAAATACCAAATGACATTTAAACAACTATATCACCAATACTTTATCTCGGACAACCAAACACGTTAGAAAGACCAGAAAAACTGTCTAAAACAACGAAGGAGCTTTTGATGGACCCTGTACATTGGATTCAATATTTGAAATGTACCATGTATACTGCAGATGGTGTTTTCATGCAAAAGAAGACAATTCGAATATACTGTACATGTTGAACATAAATAATTCTTGTAACCAGCAGATAACTACATGAACTAAGAGATTTGTTAGTTTCATCTTAAAAGCTCATCTCTCCCACAAAACAGCCTTAAGTATTGTTAATTTTAAAAAAAAACTGTATTTATCTGCCGTAGAACTTAAGTATGGGCTGAGTGAACATTGATGGCGGGTGGATCAACGTTTAATGACGGACGGAACATATGTATATATTTTTTAAGTTAGCCAGTGTTTTAGACATTCCAATGGTGTAGTTTTGTGACTGGGTACGGTTAATAATTTTCTTTCATGTCGCCTGGCATTCCATGAATTTTGAGAGACAAGGGATGTTTTATGACTGTTTAATTCATTTTCTGGTGTTTGAGTCATTCAGGCTGTTGCACTATGGGCGGTGTTATCAAGTTCCGTCTAATATATTCGGTAAACTTCACGGATCCGCCTGAGTACTAAGAAATTTTGGAATCGGTGTGTTCTCTTTTAGGCATATCTATTGATATACTAAGTCTTCTTCAAGCGGTGAAGGTATCAAATGTCATTAAGCACATCAAATTTCAGAACAATATATATAATATTCCCGAGAAATCTTTATGAATAAAATTTCGTAATGGTAGGTTGTAGATGAGGCACATGTCATATACACAGGAAAAGGCTACCAAAGATGTTAGTAGCCCACAATGTCAGAACAATTTCCATGAAGAATTTCCTGAGAATTCTGGAAAATAAACGAAACGAATATCTGGGGCCAGTTTAATGTGGTGTAGCTTGAAATAAATTCTTAAATACTAACAGTTTTTTGTCGCCCTGGCGTTTGGTTCCGCTGCCGCTTCTATAATTTATATTACAAATTCAGTCAATAAATCATAGAAACGTCATGTTTATATTCAGCTGGTGTCAACTTGACTCCCAGCATGAAATTCTGAATGAGGATCATATTAAATTTTAAACAAATACTTTTATATACGATATACCTCAAGTATTATTAGTATGACTATATCATTGAGGAATACATGAAGTAAAATATAGTGCTCTCCGTAGCCAGAAAAGTAGAATTGGCACTCAGTGTGATGAAATTAAAGACAGGATTTATAGAGTGAGAACACCTGTTTGTCATACACCCATCACTAGCCGTAAAGGAGTCTGATGTACTGCCCCTGGTTGTACAGAGCTGTCACGTCACTAATTGGTAAATGGCTAAGAGGCAGCACCACAATGTGTTTACTGCAAATGGAGCTTCCTGTTCCTCATTAATTACTGCAGTGCACCCCTGAGCCCTCGTGTGTATAAACATTTAGTGGTTTATGGGGCCTATGTTTATACTACTTTATTCCAATGTACCTGAACTAGAAGCTACCAAGAAAAAGTTGGGTGTCCCTTGTACTATGTATATAGATGGAAAGGGTATACACAGAAAAGTGGTTCACTGCCAGTGGGATTCGAACCCACGATCTTCTGATTTCCGGTGCGGCTGCCTTAGTCCTCTTGGCCATGACAGATCCCCAGACTAAGGCAGCCGCACTGCATGGAAATAGGAAAGATCTACTTCACTACTTCCTAGACCCTATTAGAAATCAGTTCAATATGCTATTGAGCATCCTAGTATATATCTTTGTATTATATATAAAATTTACAACAATAACAACCTCTTTGCCCCGCCCTGTTATGTTCCAGTATCGCACGTGTACCCCGACCAATCCTATTGTGCACCCGAGGACAATATGATCAGTGTCTGTCTTTCACATGCCCCCCCCCCCCCCCCCCGAATCGCACAAAGCATAATCTCGTAATCTCGTAAAGTCTCGGCTTTTCAAACCACGCCGTTAGCTTCATTCTAACCACATTCACCTGATGATCGGGTCGCATCCCGTGAAACAGACTGTTGTGAATTAACAGTGTTGTTTTTCTTCAGAGTTATATATTATATATATATATATATATATATATATATATATATGGGGGTAGCCATATATATTAACCATAAAGGAACATGGAAAATCAAGCCTATGTCACGCATTTCTCAATGTTTTCTATTAACGTTGCTTATTCTTGTTCTTTACTTTGTCCCCTTGAACAATCTTGCGTGTATTTTTAATGTAAACTTTTGAAAGCCCCGTTGTTATACACACATCATAGAGTTGTCTCACTTTTTATCCATCCTCCAAAAATTGGCAAAATTTCGATTCGTAGATAGAGTATACGTTGAATTTCTTTTTTTCATTTCAATATGCATTGGTTGCATGAAAGCTTTGCTTCGCTTTTTTAAACAATCAGACGTATTTTTGTACTGTGTGGAACCAAGCCCGTTGAAGTGAACAGACCTACTAAGCAATCTTTATCAATAAAGCTCTGTGTTCTCTGTAAAGAACAATTATGCTATATAATAAAGAAAACGGTCAGAGGAACCAGCACGGAATATAATAGGCCAATACACGTCAGATACTGAAAAACAGCACCGGGTCATATTGCTTTTCAAATTAACACAGGTTATACCGTAATGGCATAACATTACACAAGGTATCTAAATTAGCCATAATATAACAGCCTACCCCTTCTCCCTCCTAAAATCCTCTGCCACTGTACAGCTTGGGAAAAGGAAATGCAAGGGAACTGAATGGATAATCGGATCAAAGCTTAGTCCTGGTCACCGAAGCTGCCCGCTGGCCGGTAGAAAATCACTATATATCCCAGATGTGTCTGACACTAATCTGAAGAACTGAATCCTTCTTCAACATTTGCCTGTTGACACGATACTGAACTTCATATGCTTTTATATTATAATCAAAGGGGCCACGGTACGAGGCTTGAATACTCTTTCATGCCAATTTGAAAGCTTTCAAAATTGACATATATTGAAAAAAAATGCATGGTCAAATAGCTGAATGACTGATTTTACTAGAAATAAAGTGCAAAATTTAGTGAATCTCCATAAAACCACAACAGAGGGAAAAGTTTTGTTGTATTTTAAAATACATAAATGAGTCACAATGGTCCATTTAAAATGTGTCAAAAACAGGTGAAGCCGATTTTTATCAGACTTTGAATCAGGTGATAGGAAACACAGGGGACGAGACACATCATGAAGAAAAAATTCTCATAAAAAGACGAAGCGATATCAAATATGTTGTGTGTTTACGTAAAGGCTCATAAACATTTCAATGTGTGTATTGTATCACGCCATTTGACTTAATAAAAAAGTTACTCAATAAAGTTTCCCGACACAAGGACTCGCCATCTCCAGTTCAACTATTTACATGTTTCTATGAATGGGTCTGTGTGTGCGTAAACACAGTCCACGTATGTTTACCATAACAAGACCGCGTGACCAGAGGTCCGATCTTGAGAATGTGCGAGAAGGATCCAGCAAGGAGAAGATCTTTATTTGTGTAGTGATGTGGTACTGCTACCAGGTAGTAAGCACTGTTTTCATTGCACTGATCGCGTCCGGTTCAAGCAAACGGTTTTAGAACAAAATATTGGTAGATAACATAATTTTCATAGGAGAACACGCTTTATGTATATTTAACATACCTGGTATGTGAATAGGTCCCTTTAATCAGAGAAACGTACAACGATCGTTCAAAAAATCGTAAGTATCAGTTAAACATGTTGTAGAGAAAGAATGCATATACGCCCTTATAAACAGATGACAGAGGAAATGAAGCGGTAAAATCTGTCAACCTGAAACCGCGAACAATGATGGAAATAGAAAAAAAAACTGCCAGGTAGTACATGGCATTTAGACAAGGAATCCCATGTGGTTTAATGGATTTACCAGTCATTTGGCATTTTGATTTCCTGAATTAAATAAAAAGTAAAATGTCATATGAAGATATGAAGGAAGGATTTAACATGCTTGACATTTCTAGATGTACTGGGTGACGTCAGGAAAACCAGCAGCGTAGACTGTTTCCGGCTGCTGGTGTAGATGGAACTTTTTAATTAATTAATAGGAGCAGGTGCTCGTCCACTAATCTATAAACATAAGTTGCTGACAAAACTCATAGCAACAAAATAAATATTGATTTTTTTATTTAAAGAGATCACTCACAAGAACAAGTATCAGCTGAAGTAAACTGGATACGATTTCATGAAGCATCGAGCTTACTCTGACACAACTTCCTTATAAGTTTTAAACCAGGGACGCAAGGACAAATGCTCAACTGATGTTTTGCATAAAAAATTCTGAAAAAAAATATTTCAGAAAGGAAACTCATAGAATACAATGATATATTAAACAACAAAACAAATGAAGGATTGTTATAAGCTATAAAGACAGGCACGGAACTGTCAGGCGGACAGGCGTTCTTAAAACTTTTTCACGGTGACATATTAATGGGCAAATAGATTGTATCCTCTCTGATAGTATACGTAAGGCGCCTGATACCGCTTGTGTATATTATATTCACGCATTTAATTAAAAAAAAACGAAAACTATTGATAAATCGAAGTAAACGTTGTTGGAGTCGATTCCTAGACTATACTGCATCCAGAAAGTTAATCTATATAAAAAATTAGTTATTTATCTCAGCTTCCAGCTAATGTTGGGTTGTTCCGTACCATAACTCGTTTTTCAACTGTTATAAAGTTCACGCTGTGTTTCCGAGATATTTATCAGACAAAGAGCTTATCACCAAAGGCTGTCTTTGAATCGACAAGAATCCAGAGAAAAAGTCTGGTTCACACCGTCCGAGTCCGAGTCCAAGTCCGAGTCCAGGGGGTTTCCATGCAGGCCACTCGAGTCAAAGTCCAAGTCCGAGTCCAGGGGTTTCCATGCAGGCCACTCGAGTCAAAGTCCAAGTCCGAGTCCAGGGGGTTTCCATGCCGGCCACTCGAGTCTAAGTCAAAGTCCGAGTCCAGGTGGTTTCCATGCAGGCCTCTCGAGTCAGAGTCCAAGTCCGAGTCCAGGAGGTTTCCATGCAGGCCACTCGAGTCAGAGTCCTATTCCGAGTCCAGGGGGTTTCCATGCAGCCACTCGAGTCAGAGTCCTAGTCCGAGTCCAGAAGGTTTCCATGCAGTCACTCGAGTCAGAGTCCAAGTCCGAGTCCAGGAGGTGTCCATGCAGGCCACTCGAGTCAGAGTCCTAGTCCGAGTCCAGGAGGTTTCCATGCAGCCACTCCGAGTCCAGGAGGTTTCCATGCAGCCACTCGAGTCGGAGTCCTAGTCCGAGTCCAGGAGGTTTCCATGCAGGCCTCTCGAGTCAGAGTCCAAGTCCGAGTCCAGGGGGTTTCCATGCAGCCACTCGAGTCAGAGTCCGAGTCCAGGAGGTTTCCATGCAGGCCTATCGAGTCAGAGTCCAAGTCCGAGTCCAGGGGGTTTCCATGCAACCACTCGAGTCAGAGTCCTAGTCCGAGTCCAGGAGGTTTCCATGCAGGCCTATCGAGTCAGAGTCCAAGTCCGAGTCCAGGGGGTTTCCATGCAGCCACTCGACGCAGAGTCCTAGTCCGAGTCCAGGGGGTTTCCATGCAGGCCTATCGAGTCAGAGTCCAAGTCCGAGTCCAGGGGGTTTCCATGCCGGCCACTCGAGTCTAAGTCAAAGTCCGAGTCCACGGGATTTCCATGCAGGCCTCTCGAGTCAGAGTCCAAGTCCGAGTCCAGGAGGTTTCCATGCAGCCACTCGAGTCAGAGTCCTAGTCCGAGTCCAGGGGGTTTCCATGCAGCCACTCGAGTCAGAGTCCTAGTCCGAGTCCAGGAGGTTTCCATGCAGCCACTCGAGTCAGAGTCCAAGTCCGAGTCCAGGAGGTTTCCATGCAGGCCACTCGAGTCAGAGTCCTAGTCCGAGTCCAGGAGGTTTCCATGCAGCCACTCGAGTCAGAGTCCAAGTCCGAGTCCAGGAGGTGTCCATGCAGGCCACTCGAGTCAGAGTCCTAGTCCGAGTCCAGGAGGTTTCCATGCAGCCACTCGAGTCAGAGTCCTAGTCCGAGTCCAGGAGGTTTCCATGCAGGCCTCTCGAGTCAGAGTCCAAGTCCGAGTCCAGGGGGTTTCCATGCAGCCACTCGAGTCAGAGTCCTAGTCCGAGTCCAGGAGGTTTCCATGCAGGCCTATCGAGTCAGAGTCCAAGTCCGAGTCCAGGAGGTTTCCATGCAGGCCTCTCGAGTCAGAGTCCAAGTCAGAGTCCAGGGGGTTTCCATGCAGCCACTCGAGTCAGAGTCCTATTCCGAGTCCAGGGGGTTTCCATGCAGCCACTCGAGTCAGAGTCCTAGTCCGAGTCCAGAAGGTTTCCATGCAGTCACTCGAGTCAGAGTCCAAGTCCGAGTCCAGGAGGTGTCCATGCAGGCCACTCGAGTCAGAGTCCTAGTCCGAGTCCAGGAGGTTTCCATGCAGCCACTCCGAGTCCAGGAGGTTTCCATGCAGCCACTCGAGTCGGAGTCCTAGTCCGAGTCCAGGAGGTTTCCATGCAGGCCTCTCGAGTCAGAGTCCAAGTCCGAGTCCAGGGGGTTTCCATGCAGCCACTCGAGTCAGAGTCCGAGTCCAGGAGGTTTCCATGCAGGCCTATCGAGTCAGAGTCCAAGTCCGAGTCCAGGGGGTTTCCATGCAACCACTCGAGTCAGAGTCCTAGTCCGAGTCCAGGAGGTTTCCATGCAGGCCTATCGAGTCAGAGTCCAAGTCCGAGTCCAGGGGGTTTCCATGCAGCCACTCGACGCAGAGTCCTAGTCCGAGTCCAGGGGGTTTCCATGCAGGCCTATCGAGTCAGAGTCCAAGTCCGAGTCCAGGGGGTTTCCATGCCGGCCACTCGAGTCTAAGTCAAAGTCCGAGTCCACGGGATTTCCATGCAGGCCTCTCGAGTCAGAGTCCAAGTCCGAGTCCAGGAGGTTTCCATGCAGCCACTCGAGTCAGAGTCCTAGTCCGAGTCCAGGGGGTTTCCATGCAGCCACTCGAGTCAGAGTCCTAGTCCGAGTCCAGGAGGTTTCCATGCAGCCACTCGAGTCAGAGTCCAAGTCCGAGTCCAGGAGGTTTCCATGCAGGCCACTCGAGTCAGAGTCCTAGTCCGAGTCCAGGAGGTTTCCATGCAGCCACTCGAGTCAGAGTCCAAGTCCGAGTCCAGGAGGTGTCCATGCAGGCCACTCGAGTCAGAGTCCTAGTCCGAGTCCAGGAGGTTTCCATGCAGCCACTCGAGTCAGAGTCCTAGTCCGAGTCCAGGAGGTTTCCATGCAGGCCTCTCGAGTCAGAGTCCAAGTCCGAGTCCAGGGGGTTTCCATGCAGCCACTCGAGTCAGAGTCCTAGTCCGAGTCCAGGAGGTTTCCATGCAGGCCTATCGAGTCAGAGTCCAAGTCCGAGTCCAGGAGGTTTCCATGCAGGCCTCTCGAGTCAGAGTCCAAGTCAGAGTCCAGGGGGTTTCCATGCAGCCACTCGAGTCAGAGTCCTAGTCCGAGTCCAGGAGGTTTCCATGCAGGCCTATCGAGTCAGAGTCCAAGTCCGAGTCCAGGGGGTTTCCATGCAGCTACTCGAGTCAGAGTCCTAGTCCGAGTCCAGGGGGTTTCCATGCAGGCCTCTCGAGTCAGAGTCCAAGTCCGAGTCCAGGAGGTTTCCATGCAGCCACTCGAGTCAGAGTCCTAGTTCGAGTCCAGGAGGTTTCCATGCAGGCCTCTCGAGTCAGAGTCCAAGTCCGAGTCCAGGGGGTTTCCATGCAGGCCTCTCGAGTCAGAGTCCTAGTCAGAGTCCAGGAGGTTTCCATGCAGCCACTCGAGTCTCAGTCAAAGTCCGAGTCCAGGGGGTTTCCATGCAGGCCTCTCGAGTCAGAGTCCAAGTCCG
This sequence comes from Sipunculus nudus, assembly GCA_026874595.1. NCBI lineage: Eukaryota > Metazoa > Annelida > Sipuncula > Golfingiida > Sipunculidae > Sipunculus > Sipunculus nudus. The sequence goes on along the minus strand of CM049306.1, from coordinate 106,391,176 downwards.
AGTCCAGGAGGTTTCCATGCAGCCACTCGAGTCAGAGTCCTAGTCCGAGTCCAGGAGGTTTCCATGCAGCCACTCGAGTCAGAGTCCAAGTCATTGAATTTCGACTCCAAGTCAACCTTCTTCAAGTTGTGTAATAATATTTTGTTCCCGATGGACAGCTAAAGCTAGGAATCTATAGTCTCTTTGATAATATTCTGGTAGCCGTTTTCACAAGTCTTTATAGTATGCGACAGAGCTTTTTTAAAGGATATCCGAGCTCAAGACCGAGTCCCTGAAAATACAGATTCGAGCCTACGACAGGACTCGAATCCTTAATTACTGACGATTACATTATATATGTTACGGTCAATAATTAAATGGAAACTAATGATATGCGTCTCCCAGAATTGACTAATTTATTAAAATATGGAGGAAAGGAATACGTGTTTCTAATTACATTTAGAAATTAATTGTTTATAAAAAATAAAAGTACTTCCTCTACACTTCTTAAATACATTAAATACCAATATGCATTTGGCCATTAGGTAATTTCACTGCATTTAGAGTTAAGTACCCAGGTATTATGCAGAGTTTTCATCCTGTTATTTGAGCGTTTCACTTAGCTTTAACATTTCGGGTAGGGTTACGTTTCACCACACTTTTATGTGTCATTTCCTGGGGCAACTTAGTCGATAATATATTTTATCGAACCTAAACATATATTTCATTAATGCCATGTAAAAAGCACCCAAAAGACGCTTTGACCTTTAATACTGGACAACAATCCAAAATGACGTCAACCTGTTTCCAGCCATTTTACTGCTGTGAGGGCGACCAAGACTCGCCTGAGATTGACAAATTTAATTTCTCCCAGGTCAAAGGTAAGTAGTGCCCATTTATTTTCTGTCTTTCAATATCCCTCAGCAAACAAGAGGCGTAGGCAGCGGATCAAAAGTGGGGGGGGGGGCATTTAGTAATTTGAAAGATGATGATGGATACAGTATGTAAATATATATATATATATATATATATATATATATATATATAATTCATTTGGGGGCCCAATAGTAGACCAATATACTTTACTCCAAATACCCAGGGCGCGAAGCGTCCGAACAGAGGAGGATGTGTGGGAGGGGGCGTGCACTTTAGCATGGTTCCCAGCCTGCCTTTCGCTCTTTCACGCAGGCATGGCACAAACCAATTCTCCTCACGCGAGAACTTATGAAGGGGCTAGATCTCTGCCATTCTATATGCACAAGGCACTATATCAAGTCGAACGCAAGCTGTATCACCCGCAATTGGAAATTAAAATAGTTAAGACAAATTGTAAATATAAAGGATGGTTCAACAACATCCATTTTAAATATGAGCAACACGCGGCATTTGTCCGTGAAACAAATTTTTGCATTGATAAACCTGCAGACCTATTTTCGGTCTAATATCTGTGCCTCGGTGTTTTAAATATAAACAGAGACTTGTCCACGTGCTATCATTGATAGTTTACGTGATACAACTGCTGCCAGAAATGTTGCAGACATAAATCCACAATGATAGTGCAGGGACATTTGTTTCAGGTTTTTCAACATCGTGCAAAAGGATTACCTTTTGCACAAATCCTTACATCCTCGTCCCACAATACACCGCGTGAAACAACAACAGAAGTGCGTGTATGGATGTGTTTGCTCGCTTCGAAAAATCGTGATTAATACTCATCTGTTAATGCTTATCCTGTGTATGCAGTGGCATAAAATATGCCGAAATGGGATTTTCTGAATGGTTTCTGACAAATATAAGCACATTAAACGCAGTATCTACACTTTCAAAAACTACGTCAGGATGCGGGGCATTGCATGGCACTGAAAACTGACAAATTTACCAAAGTTTGACGTCTGCCTTTTGGAAGTTCCTTTTGCTGCAATTTAACAAGACTTAGCACTTTATTGCACTGGTATATGAACAATCACAGTGCCAAACGATTATGATATGCCGCGCCTGTAAGCATGTTTATTTTGGCATCGAGATGTGTGTGTACATTTTTTATTAACTGTGCATTATTTCGTTTTGTATTTGAGGTTCGGGAGCCCTGTAAATTAATACTTTTTATTTCTTGGTTATAAACATATTTAGTCAAAAATATAAAAAAATAATAATAAATGTATGTTCTATTTGCTTTAGAATTAGGAAAATATACCTATCTTTGCAATTTGTGTTACAGATGCACAAAATTAGCAAATGTGAAAAATGTACAAAGAGTAAATAAAAAAGGAAAGTGAATGCAATTTTCAGCCAAAATTATGTGATTACTATTTGTAATTCAAATCTCCAAGAAACTGTTCTGCTTGGCCATCATTCAGATAAAGTGAAGTTAATTTTGATGAATATGCACAGGCGCTTAAATATCTCAAATATTAAATAAATAATACAGAGCTGGACTATATTGTGAAAAACGCTAGGAAAATGTCAGATAAGTAATAGTTATAAAGAAATGACCCAGAAAAGTAATAATTGAGCCGAAATCTACACTAATAGCATTTCAAGCGGCTGTGGAATATGCATTTGCGTGTTGGTATTCATTTTTTGTCAGCCTATTGTATTATGTGCTATCCATTAAAACAATTAAAAATTGCATCAAGGAAGATAATGAACATGCTAAGAAATTGAAAATGAAAATGGAATTTTCTTTGCATTTATAAATGCTGAGATGCACTTCCAAAAAAAAAAAAGGAAAAAAAAGGTAATAACTAAAGATAGCGGAATCACCAATGGAACTAATATTTACGTTATACCAGAGTGGATAAATTAATAAAGCATTGACAATAGTACAGTTATATAAGATTGTTTATGACGTTTATCATCATATAATGCTACCTGTGATTCTGAGGGAACTCGAGTGAATATGTTACTGATTTAAAGAGCTGGTTTAAAGAAAACTATTAATGTCAGTTTGGTGAAGTGAAGTTTTTCGAAAAATGTTCAATTACGTTTCCCCCCCCCCCCCTTCCTCCGCCACTTCAAACCATTTAAGGTTTGCAAATTTGTTTAGGATACAATGATAAATGAGCATGATATTAGAGTATCAGACTGTCCAAAATGTACGACTAATCTGAACAGTACAGTGTTAATCAATCATGATACGGTGACCCTTGCCTATTTATAGGAAGCATAATCCGACCACAGTGAAAAAAAGATGTGCGGTTGAGTAGAGGCGAGAAAATTAAATTAAGCCGGGACCTTTTCATGTGCGACCCCGCCTAACTCAGGTTTTAACATGTGCCAAATGGCACACAAATAAGGGTCATTTTTATTCTTTAAGCTTTACCCCTGGCGACCAATGGCCAATGTTAAACTGTCAATGGAATCGTCAAGTGATCTGAATCCGAGACTACCTCTCCTCTACAGATGGTCTCCCGTGTCTTCAGGAGGACTATGGCTCTGACGAATGGTTGACAGCAACGGATGACAAGTACCCAACAGATACTAAAAATTTCATCACAAAACTCGTTCGTAAGTGTTCATATTTCATACAATTAGTAAAAAAAGACCTTAACCTAATAATTTATATCTAAAGATATTAAGGTTTATCATTCATTGGCTTTACAAAATATAATAACCCCTTGCCCTACAATGGTACCTCGCCTACGTAATCTTTGCAAACCTGTCTATAACCAGACCTTGTTAGGGTGACGTGGATTGGTTAGGAAGCACTATCATGGAACAAAGAAAAACGATGCATGATGAAGCGGAGGAGCGAGGATTTGATTAAGACGGGACCTTTCCAAGCACCGACCCCGCAATGGCCGGGACTTCACCAGGAAAATGCCACGTTCGTAGGACTGGTTGATAAATACCCTTTTAGCGCCAAGCATTAACCCGGAGCCAATACGAAATTGCCAACAGCCTGTTAGGCAGACTATACCTATCTGTAAAACGTTGGATTTCACATCCCATCAAGAGCCCTGGAGTCCAAAACCTGATCCCCGAAAACATGCAGAACACGGACGACGCCAATTAATTCATATGATTAGTGGTTAGCAAGACGAACATAAATTTGCAGTGACGCCGGGTTACTTGGCTGGGATCTCACGCTCTTATCTTCAGGTGTCTTACCGGCCTAAAGCGATTGGCAGAAAAACCCAGAAACACCATTAGTGTAATTTGAACACGGGTGGGCTCTGATCAGGAGACCATTAGGGGACTGTAGCGAGAGGGACGACCTTTCTATATTACTGCCCCTTGCAGACCGTGAACAAAGGGCCATTATATGAACAGATTAAATTTTATTTTCTCACTAAAGCCCAGTTTGAGTGCAAATGAATCGGCCAAAAATCAGATTCCCCGCCCTGACGGAAAAACTCTCCCAGTCACTCAAGAAGAACTCTTGACGGTTACCGTCAAAGCCTGGCAATGCCGTCATTTACCATGACGTCACAACAATTAAGGCGCTGGTGTCCCCTTTGTGACGTCATATCCTGGGATTACCCTCTCTTTTCATGTCGTAATTCCCTGGCCATGTTGCCTTCTCTTTTCATGGCGTGCTTTCAGGTCATACAAGAAGGATAGGTTTTTAGTATTTCTTTTGTTACTCGAAATCCAAGATAACCTGCTTAAACCCTCAATCCTTTTACATTGGATCCCCCCAAAAAATGATGGTCTGCAAAACTTATTGAATTGTGGCGTTAATAGCCCTGTGGAAACAATGATAGCCACATTATGGCCATGCAAATCGCCTCTTAGTTATCATCAATGTTTTGATCTCATTACATATACGTGTATCGGCAAAGTCCCTCATACGTCTACCTATTCAGATTTTTTTTTCAGGTAAAGGGCAAAACGGAACGGTCGGAAAAATACCAATTTATAGGACTTTTTATAAACTTTTTTTCTGGTATAGGTAACCGCCTTCATTTTTATATGTTGACTTATCCAGTTCTTAACCTCAGTATGTACATCTACAGAATTCCATCTTTGTTTTGGACTCAATACGTTTACCTATTCAGATTTTTTTTTCAGGAAAAGGGCGAACGGAACAGGTAATAAAATACCAATTAATCGTACTTTTTATATTTTCTGGTATAGGTAACCGCCTTTAATGTTTATATGTTTACTTATCTATTTCTTATCCGCAGTAAAACCTAAATATATCTACAGAATTCCATTTCGCTGTTGGACTCCATGACCGGGGGTCAGCACTCGCTCTCTGTCATTTTAAATCCCGCTGTCAACCAGATGTGTAATCCACCAGATTGGTCGGTCATGGCATCGAGGAGCCCCCAGTGGGAGCATTCATTTCCCATGGGGCACACCATTCTTAATTCCTGAGGAGCGTCCACCTTTGGTAGGGTTTGATATTGAAATAGCCCGCCATTACAAGACTGAGATTTGAACTCATGATCTCCCGGCTATGGGTCACGTGTTTTATCCCTGGACCACAAAAGCCAATCCCTTGACAGGGAATTTTCAGGGTGCGATTATGCGCCTGCGAATCATTATAAGGAGTATTATAGTAATGATTATAATACGTCCAAATAGGCCCTATATAAACAAGAATTTAAGTTCGATATCGACATATTTCTCTGAGACACATGCACAATGTGACAGAGGTTAATATTAGAGTACGTTAGCTATAACTTTTCAATTTTCGTATAGCAATATCATTATCCTGAGAACATTTTAGTCATATTTTTAAGCAGGACAGTTAAACTTGGTATCGACCCATTGTGCTGATACAGACATAGAACGTTTCATTGAAGTAACCTTTCCAGTAGCACGTCCACTTTTCAATATAAATAATCTTATACATTTAAAAAAATTAATGTAAGGCCAAAAAAAATTAAAGGTATGGTTCTCAGGCACCGCCCGCATCAATTTTAAACCCCCGCATCAAACATTTTTATTTTGACTTTCAATAGAAACTTACCAATTTCGAGCTGCAGCCGCTCGGACATTTCTTTCAAGAAGATATAATTATACAATTTACTTTGTAATGTAGTGGTTTTACTTGTTTAGCAAAATAAATCTGTTCTTATCATGCTTTTTCAATATCATTTTACATTTTTATCGAAACATGCCAAAAAACTAAATATAAAAAATCCGCCCGCCCGCACTGATATTTGAAAAAAAGTGCCTGAGAATTAACCATACCTTTTTTTTATTTTGGCCTAATCGGATATCGTGTATTATGTAAAGGCACTTCAATAAGGTCACATTAGATATTTGGGTAAATATCATTACTGTTATAAATTACATTGGAGATAAAAAAAGGATATATATCACTCCCACCGTGGTGTCTCGTTTAGCAATATTGATATAAAGACGAGTCATTTATAGAAACTAGCAGGCCAAAATGGGAGTTTTTCATCACATTAAATGAATGATTGTGTCTCACTGTGACAGCCGTTTCTCTTGATCATGCAAACTTCTCTTTGAGTTAGTACTGGTTTTAGACGCCACGTTCATGAGTTGAATCCTCTTCCGTTCCGCGCGCGTGGGCATACCATCCATCTCGTGCAATTTTTTTACGTTAACTTGTAACCGACTTTGCCGGGGTAATAGAACAGAGCGGCCGACCTTTTCAGTAATACATTATCTTTTATAGACCTTTGTCAGGTAATGTTACGGAATGTAATGTCTATTTTTCATTAATGCGCCATGGCCTGATCTGAACATATTAGGTGTAATGGTAACATTTTTACTCCTGATATTTACTTCCAGTGAATACATATTATGGAAGTGAATACGGTATTGCCTGGGAAATATGGTATGAGTAATGGCTGTTTCAATAGCTTTAAAATTCTTTTATCACGTCTTCTGTTGTTGTGTTACCTATAACAGGACATTCATTTCACTGAATTTTATTTTATGCTTTTATTTTATCCTTTCGTTATATTAAGCACTTAATACGCACAAACAGAATATTCAGTTCAAGTCGATCCGAACTGATTGCACACCTTGTTGCTTGATAGAATCAAAGATTTCGGGAAGCATGTTGGTCAGTTCCGTGTGTGTTTTTGTGAGGATTTTTGCAGCAATCGCTTTCAACCTTACTCAGTTGATTGACAATCAAAAGTCGTAGAAGCATATTGTTTTTGGTCAAAGGGGCCCAATCGCCTATAAAGCGTGTTGAGTAAACACGAAAAATAGCTTCTTCCCTTTAAAATAAATCTGTACCTTGCCCTGTAAATATTGCCTTGAAACCGTTTGCTTACTGTTTTAAACGAGCGTTAAAAAGTGAACCAGGCGCGATCGCAGGTGTCAACATTAACACAGTGCGTCAGGTGTACTGCGCGGAGCCACAACACGTGCCAATCAGGAGAAGCCCTGACTGAATCGGCTAAAAAATGGTAATACATGTTCCTGCTGGCTGACACACCGCGTGTTGCCCCTAAAATGGACCTCCGGTCACGCGGCCTTGTTATGGTAAACAGACTGTGTTTACCAACACGCAATGCTATAAAAAGGTGTTGTACAGTCGTATGGAGGAAATGAGACTGTGTGCTGGAATGGTTTTGCTGGGAAACGTTTGTGTAAAGCAAAACTGAACTGATAGTGTGAAAGAATAGCAATAATTTTGCATTTGATTAAGTCCCTTTAATAAAGGTCAAAGATCAAGGTCAAGGTCATAGAAAAAGTCAAACTTTTATTTTCGTCATAATTTTGTCAAAACAAATTGTCCTTTCTATACACAAACTTAAGCTCATTTTGTCATCTATGCATTCCCAATATGATGTTCTAGGCAACTGTCATCCAAGTGGTGTCAGTCTCTAAGTATTTCCATCTGTTCTTCAGTTGTCGTCAAATTCTTCTCCTTGCTTGTTCTTTTGACTGACATAATGCATTCTACAGATCACAATATTTGAACAATTACATTGATTGTTAGTTGATAGAATAACAAAACCTCTAGAGTCTGTCGTCTTTTAGCGCAAATAGGTCAAAGGTCAAGGTCATCAAAAACACCAAGAATCTTTATCAAGAATCATCATAGAAGCATAAACTGTATCTCATTTTATTTCTCATTTCACGGCCTTTGTTCCTCATGTTTAGCTGCCTCTATCTGCTGAAAATACGCATTTGTGGGAACATCCATGATATTAGAAAATATTTGGTCATTTTTAATGTCTCTTTTAAAGTTAGAAAGGTCTACTTTTTTGCCTTTGATAGCATTTATTTAGTTTTACTAGACTTGATATCGATTTTTGTCAAATCTCGTACCGTTTCTGGTCAAACGAGATTTTACAAGATTTTACTTTTCTCGTTCTGAAGGCCACAATGCTTGATCGATCATTCTGAAAGTCATACAGTTAAGAAGAAATCATAAGTCCTAGATGTACGTGCATTATCTTAGAATATTTTACCTCACAGGCCATTTTTTTTACCTTATATTATATGTAAAAACAGAAGAAAATTGTTAAAGTTTAATGCACGTTATCATATAATAACTTCAGGTTAACTTTCGAGCTTCATATGAAAATTCATTGTATGTACTCCTCATTAATTGAGGCAATAAAGATTTACACACATACATCATCCAAGCTGATAGATTCGTTCCATCATAAGCCGTGGTTTAGAGGAGCAAAGGGCACCTGTTTGTCAAACTCCTATCACTAGACGTAAAGGAGTTGGCTGTACTGCCCTGGGTTGTATCGAGGCTCGCACGTCACTAAGTGTTTTACTGCTTAGAGGCAACACCACAAGGTGTTCACAGCATAATGAACTTAATTACTGCCCCGATGACGTATCTCCCTCACTACTGCCATGAATAAGGACCCCTATAACCATGTACAAGAGGTCAGAGTTTTTGAATAATACAGTTGGATTTTTATCACATTTCTGCGTATCGTTAATATTTTGGATCTACTTAGTAATGCAAACAGCGCCGTGTGGGCTACATGAACACCGTACACCGTGGGCCGTGCCAAAACGTAATAAGAGTTTAGAATTTAAGTACATTTCAGTTACACAGGTTTGTTTCATTTCTTCAAATTATTTTAGAGGACAATATCCGGGCCAAATTGTCACCGGATATAGAAAACAAATTACACTTTAATTGTCTACTGATGCAAATTTTCACTGCGGTGCATTACAAGCGGAAATAATCAAGTAAAAGAAAGATAAGATGTAAAATGATATTTTAATTAGATTATGTTGCAGTATTTATATCCATATTAGGCCGTGGAAAGGACATGAAATTGACAGGTTATTTTTTAAAAAGGAAATCACTATTGCCGAGACTGGGAGGAAGTAAGCCGCAAGCAACTTGCATCTGAATAGGACTTCTCGAAGCGGTATTTCATGAACACTGTTGATGTCATAATCACCATTAGCAGAAAAATAAGAAAGTTTTTTTGTTGATAACAAGACTTACTTACTTACCCTCGGTCACCAATTAACATGAACCTATTATCTGAAGATAACCATCAACCCGGTATCATGGGGTACGTTTTCAAGAATTCGATGTGCCATTTTCTAACCCGGTTTGCACATGGATAAGTAAGTCTAATAATCGTTTTTCATAAATCTGAATTGGCTTTGTTCGCAAATTAACCGGAAACCCCTTTTTGAGATGATCAGACACAATTAAAATCTACAGAAGAATCCGATGACTCGCGTTACATTCCGTGTATACGTGTTTTATATCTCACTTCAGTATATTCTTAGCTAAATGTTTCTTTTATTAAACAATATATCATATGACGCTCCCACTTAGTAATTCCCGCCTAGTAGAGTACCTCCAGATCTGACTTTGTTGAGTTGTATCAATATCTTAGGAGGGGAGGCTTATTAGGGTTGATAATTTTTTATATTAATATTTTTGGATCAACTCTTTATGGATTGGCTTTCTAAGTCTCCACCCCCCCCCCCCCCTTCCCAGTTCCCGCTCCTAAAGGCGTTAAATAGTTTTTTTTTTCTTTAACCCGCTATTGTTTGCGCTAGATCTTAAATATGGTTGGTTTTCAAAACTGACCTTTTGGCACAATATGAGGTAAAGGTGACAGGTATTTATATTTGACCCTGAACTAATTTCCAAGGTAGTAAACTCCATAACTTTTTCAACATAATCGCTCAATTGCGGGAGTCGCGGGGAGGCTTTCAGTGATCGCTCGGCGATTGGAAACATCTAGCTGTCTATCCGCCGTTATGTCAGGTATATTAACCAGTCCGAGACCAAGACCTGGAACGAAACCATGGGATCGGAGACCAAGATTAAAACTGCAGACCATATGATCCGAGACTGTGGCCGAGATCACAGGATCCATGACCAAGATCAAAACTGCAGACAATGGGAAACGATCCGTGATCAAGATCAAAACTGCAGACATTGGATACGGGACTGAGCTCGAGATCGCAGAATCCGAGACGAAGATAAAATATACAGACCACGGGATACGCTCCGAGACCAAGATCAAAACTGCAGATCATGGGATACGAGACTGAGGCCGAGATCACAGGATCCGTGACCAAGATCAAAACTGCAGACAATGGGATACGATCCGTGAATCAAAACTGCAGACCATGGGGTACGGGACTGAGCCCGAGATCGCAGGATCCGAGACCAAGATGAAATATACAGACCACGGGATACGAACCGAGACCAAGATCAAAACTGCAGATCATGGGATACGAGACTGAGGCCAAGATCACGGGATCCGTGACCAAGATCAAAACTGCAGATCATGGGATACGAGACTGAGGCCGAGATCACAGGATCCAAGACCAAGATAAAATATACAGACCACGGGATACGATCCGAGACCAAGATCAACACTGCAGATCATGTGATACGAGACTGAGGCCGAGATCGCAGGATCCGAGACGAAGATAAAATATACAGACCACGGGATACGATCCGAGACCAAGATTAAAACTGCAGATCATGGGATACGAGACTGAGGCCGAGATCACAGGATCCGTGACCAAGATCAAAACTGCAGACAATGGGATACGATCCGAGATCAAGATCAAAACTGCAGACCATTGGATACGGGAGTGAGCCCGAGATCGCAGGATCCGAGACCAAGATAAAATATACAGACCACGGGATACGATCCGAGACCAAGATCAAAACTGCAGATCATGGGATACGAGACTGAAGCCGAGATCACAGGATCCGTAACCAAGATCACAACTGCAGACAATGGGATACGATCCGTGATCAAGATCAAAACTGCAGACCATTTGGTACGGGACTGAGCCCGAGATCGCAGGATGAAATATACAGACCACGGGATACGATCCGAGACCAAGATCAAAACTGCAGATCATGGGATACGAGACTGAGGCCGAGATCACAGGATCCGTGACCAAGATCAAAACTGCAGACAATTGGATACGATCCGTGATCAAGATCAAAACTGCAGATCATGGGATACGAGACTGAGGCAGAGATCACAGGATCCGTGACCAAGATCAAAACTGCAGATCATGGGATACGAGACTTAGGCCGAGACCACAGGATCCAAGACCAAGATAAAATATACAGACCACGGGATACGATCCGAGACAAAGATAAAACTGCAGATCATGGGATACGAGACTGAGGCCGAGATCGCAGGATCCGAGACCAAGATAAAATATACAGACCACGGGATACGATCCGAGACCAAGATCAAAACTGCAGATCATGGGATACGAGACTGAGGCCGAGATCACAGGATCCGTGACGAAGATCAAAACTGCAGACAATGGGATACGATCCGTGATCAAGATCAAATCTGCAGACCATTGGCTACGCGACTGAGCCCGAAATCGCAGAATCCGAGACCAAGATAAAATATACAGACCACGGGATACGATCTGAGACCAAGATCAAAACTGCAGATCATGGGATACGAGACTGAGGCCGAGATCACAGGATCCGTAACCACGATCATAACTGCAGACAATGGGATACGATCCGTGATCAAGATCAAAACTGCAGACCATGGGGTAAGGGGACTGAGCCCGAGATCGCAGGATCCGAGACCAAGACAAAATATACAGACCACGGGATACGATCTGAGACCAAGATCAAAACTGCAGATCATGGGATACGAGACTGAGGCCGAGATCACAGGATCCGTGACCAAGACTGCAGACCCTGGAAAGAAACCGACATATCGAGACCAACGACACATTCTCTCCTACTCACGTCATCTACTGCCTTATTCCGGAATCAATACTTCCACAATATGTCAGCGTGCCCTTCCTGATTGCTTTATATCGTTACCAGTACTAGACCAACAGATAAAACATAAATAAATAAACAAATAAATTACGGCGTAAAACTTCTTTTGTTCGAAATGTCGAAGTAAAGACCAGAAGAGAGGAATGGCGGCCATGATTTTTGACACCAAGATTATTCTCGAGACCTGCATAATCCTATCTGTATTTTTTTATTTGTTTAGGTAGATCTGAATAATAATATTTTACAAAGCAAGGAGTCCTTTATTTAACGTTATGTTGAAAAAAAGTTATGGATTCCACGATTTTGTTTATTTAGAAAGGTTATTCAAGTAAGAGATTTAAGAGATAAATGAATAATTAACAAACATCTTAATGCCTACAATTGATAAGCACTCCATAATTTGAATTTGACCCTTTTTAAGACGGTTGGACTTTGAGTCAAAAGACGGTTAATGTATGTTACGGAACCTAATATCAATAGATCACGTATGCGAGATGATCATAAATTTTGTAATGGATAAAAATCAGATTCTGTAACACTGAGCAGCGTGAAATGTCAAGGGGAATGAATAAAGAAGTCAGTGTCTTTTTGTTAACAATTAACCATAATTTATTCTTAAATCACAGCCCTAACATTACAATACACTAAATCTATACAATTACACAGTACAACGACAGTATAACAGCAAATCAATGTAATCACACAGCCTAATAAACAAAGTGCACAGTACCTGGATACCACCACCGTCACAGCGACAAGTCCTTTAAAATGTAAAAGCCGGATGAATAGTTCACACAAATTTTCCATGAGAATAAAAGTCCAATTAAAGCTCTTGTAAAAATCCCGAAAGTAAATTGAAGACCAAATAAGATTCGTCACAAATCCAGAAGAAAATCTGAAGAAAATCTATAATTGCCGCACTTATCGGAATAGGTCCCACAAACTGACACACACGCTGCTGTGTCCGCTGGAATATTCTCTCACCTCCCCTCTCGGCTCTTAAACACAGCCCCCTATGTATAACTTCTCCTCGGCTGCCGAGAACCTTCCATTGCTCGAACAATCTAAAGAATCCAACACAGTACACACGTTCAAAGAACATACTAGAACAAAGAACGCAGTGTATCTAGGGTTCAACCATTGCGGATTAAACCGAGCCTGCAACATCCGGCCAGGCGAGGCCGCTACAACACGAGCTACGCGTGGCAGACAAACCAAATGCCAACAACACATTGGAGATTCGTGTGCACAAAACGGTCATCTGTAAGACCGCTGCACACAATGAAAGGGATACCTGTAACATGAAACATATGTTCAAGTAAAGCTCCTGAACTGTTGTGAAGACATCGGCAGCGCGAGGCGGATATAACTTACACACTTTATTCTTGTCTTGCTGATTGATGCTCAGTTAATGGCAAATAAAAGTTCAAATCGTGTTGAACAGAAAATTGCTGGGTATATTACTGTGTGTACTTTGAAAGTCCCAGGACGTGGTTTGTACTGTGTTACTGAAGAACGGCCGAATAATGTTATCTTTTTAAGGAATATTTTTTCTTGTTTATAAGCTGACTTGTTAAGAACCAATATTATCAGAAAGCGACATAACAATTCACACAGGCGAATCTGGTTGGGTAAATGTTGCTGATTACTGACAAATAAGAATGAAACTATCTATTGAACTGTCATAAGATAACCGGACTGTAGTAAAGACTATCATTTCCTCTGGGTTAACCTTTCTGAAGCAATGATTGTCTTCACAGTCTTCACAGTAACTAACCTAACGTTGTTACGTATGGATCTGAAGAGAAACAAAAGGGTATTTCCCGAGCCTATGGATCTGATGAGAAAAAAAGGGAATTTCCCGAGCCTCCAACCACTCTCAAGGGAGAGTCTTCTATGAATAGAAAGGCAATTTCCTTGCTATCTGGATGGGACTCTCTGCTTCAGTTTGAGTAAAGTTTGACCCCCAGGCTATGAAAGTAACAATGAGTCTCTCCCTGAATAAACGTACACACTTATCAGCACGGTGGTCCACCTGAGACCGCCGGACAAGGCAGCACGTACACCCAGTTGTCTCACATTAAATAGGGGATCTAGGATGGAAATCAGTAAAACCCTCACCTCTGACAAAAAGAAAACAACCCAAATTAACCCCCTTGATCCGCAGCCACGAAAAAATTTGATGTGTCTTTTCTAAACCAGTTCCTACTATTCTACAAATGTTCTTGGGAGGCAGTATTTTGCACAATTCTGCTTACATAGAATAAAGCAAGCAGACAAGGGTGATAAAAATGACTTCCTTGGCGGAGGCAAATATTCCAAACTAAGGTTTCCCCAGCTTCGAGACAGCGTGTCCTTGTATACAACTTCTGATTCCAAAGTCCTCCGGTGATGACTTGAACTATACACTAGACAATTACTAGGACGATATATCCTCCGACATTATCCCCGGGACTATAAATCACAGGTCAGCTACAACCTGTCAGCAGTTATCCTTATAATCCTGGGACAAACCTCCCATCCGCTTTGAAGTACACAGACGGGATATAACTTATTCCACTCTGCCTGTCTTATCTTCCAGGAAAAGGTACCCAAGGTAAAACATGGTTTAAGGGATTTATAAACATATATAAACAATGAAAACAGTTTACATTAGTGTCAAGATAATGGAAAGGGGACAGTATCTTGTTACAACTAGTACCTATCTATACGTATATTGTAAGACTAACTGATAACTGATAACTTGATAAATGCCTATATTATTATTTGTTTGAAGGAAACTGTATTAAAAAAATCTTCATAAAAACAAACAAACATCACGTGTACAAAAACGGGTGATGGTATATATTGCATATATATTATGTTGTTTTCCTATTATTATTTTTCTTGTTTTAGGAATCTTCAATACTTCGTCTGATTGTGTTAGCGATGAATTCTGCTCACAAACAAGCCATTCTTCGTGTACAAATAATACACTGTCCATGTAGAGAGGATATTATAGAATAATACTGTATAGTTCACGGGTTCATACAACCTTATCTTCCCGATAACTATGGCCAGTATTACTTGTCAATAGCTGATGAAGTTGCAGCGATGCTGCTTAAAACATCTTTTACTATGTTTCAAGTAATACCGGTTTTCTAATGTACCGGTATCAGATTTCCAGCTAATACGACCAATGATCCATTAACAGACAGAAGAAGTGCACAGCTGCCAATGTAAAATGTTTAATCCAACTTGTCTGTGTAAGTTCTTAAACCATGCAAAATTACACGGGAAAGGGACACTTAGGCTCTACTGCCATAGGGCAATTTTGGTTTTAAAATCTTGGTTTAGAAAGGATGCATTATTGGGAATGAATCTTCTTCGGTCTATTAGTTTTCTGTTCTTTTTGGCACGATGGCTTACTATTTTTAAATTCATGAAATCTGCAGAGATTTCTGCTCCTACAACCTTCTTCTTCTTCTTATTATTATTTTTAATTTGATCTATCACTGATTATAAATTGTCGACTCCCTGTAAATTTATTCATTATTTTGATTGTGTATACTTATTTATTCATATATTCATTTCTGATTAAGTTATTTAAAAATTTACAGTAAGCTGATCGTTTTATAATTACATTCTATGTCTGACACTTTCTATAGTGTTATTTCAAAAGTATAGGTAAATACTTAACTATAGGTATATGTAACTTTGAATGTAAAATAATTATCCAATTCATTTGTAGTATGTGCATATATTACATTTTAAGTCATTTCACAGTCAGAATGTATAAGCAGTAGTAACTATAAAAAGAATCAAAATATTGTTTCTCCCCTTCTCAAGTGAAGTGTTGCGATTTTCACCTACTGTTGAAAAGTAATTTGATTTTACGAACAAAGTAAACGTCTAATTGTGTTTAACACTATTATTATTTTGCAGGCAGTTGATACTTTACCACCTTCTATTTATTCACATGTACTGCTACTCAGGCGTTAATGTATTTTGCCCGGCATCCTGGGGAAAGTTAGCCCACTTTGATGTTTGCATGCCTGTCCCAAACGAGGCAGCGATACCGGTCCCTCAACATCCGGCAACTAATGAGTGTCTTGATTTAAGATTCTCTGATCATCGGATCACGAATCCCGAAACTAACAGCCTCACGCGACGCCGACAGACTCCATTGCGAGGCAACAGCTGTTATTTGGAAGTAAGATATGGGTTACCAGTTCGCCTTGCTCTAGACAGAGCTCTAGCAAAAGAAGCTGGGAACCAAACTGCTGGACAGACAAGCCTTCGAAGGTAACAAAACCGACCATATGGTGAAGTGCTGCATGCTTCTTTAATTTGATTTATTAATCTGGTTGACCTATTCGATTAGGAATTCTAAAGTTTTCACTAAATGAATCGAATAAATTTTGGAAAGCATTGGTGTCATATGGCATCTTACACTTTAAATGTTCTTTCTAGTCTTCTGTTATCTATTTAACGACATATTCTTCCTTATGAAAGGTAGAAAACGGATAATATGGTTAAGTAAATTTGGTCTAAATCCACGTTGTGACTTCCTTCTGGTTTCTGCAGAAGTCTGGAGCATGCCTCACACTGTCCGGTACTAATAATCTGAGATTTTAGAAGCCCATAAGAATGCACACCTCAATTGCTTTTTTATAGAGACTGATGCAACAGAAACCTAAAACCTGTTACGTCGCCGTCGGCGGCTAAGATTTTAGTAGAAAGTCGAAGGATATCGCAGAGGATAAGGGAAGAAAAATGATTGCAGGAAAAATGATACCTTGTACGGTCTGCTGAAGCCCTTCGAGCAATTTTATATATCGTCTTCACTGGTATACTAAATTGTGATGAACATCAAGAATTATTACAAGAATACTTTTACTGGAGCTGGAAAGGAATAAAAAGAACTGTGTGATTGGTTACATGTTTTTTTTTCTGGCCTCGTAAATAATGATTATTTAAACCATATTTAATGTTGCTATAGGAATGAATTCAAAGAATCATCGTTTATAGGCCCATAATTAAAATCCAGATGGATAAACAATAAAATAGCTTGTCATGCAGTGAAGAAATTGTAGTAAATAACATATTTATATCGAGCACACCGAAAGTCAGATAATCAGAAATTTCATTGTAACGTTGACGAAATGTCTAAAATTCCGATACTATGCCGTTTCCTAAGAGAGGAGACATGCGGGCGAGGTTTGACAGCAGACACGAATCATATTCGCGTCTCTTCCATTACAGACCATGCCCCGAATAACGGATATGCTTTATATTACATACATGTGACCAAACTCTCGTGAGTCAAAGTTGATGAGGTAAGAATTTCAAATTATAGTTTGAACCTCCGCGGCTCTGAAAATATTCGGGAAGGGTATAAAAGAGGCTGTATTTATAGTCGGCGGGAAAATTATTTTACTCTTCGGGCAACTTCGCTCCCACACCCCTCCCTTCATCACCGCCTGCCTATATATTTTCAATTTCCAGCTTAGTATTTTTAATGCATAAAAATGCAAAGCCACCATGTGGCCTTTAAATCGAGATCTGAGCGCGTGACATGGTAAGCTTGTGTTAAATGACTTGATCGGAAAGTCTTGCCATCTGAAATTACAAAATCTACAAACTATAAAGCATGTACAAACATGTCCACGGAATGTAATATGGTTTGCACAGCGGTTATGTAATTACGAGGTAAAAATAACCGCAAAATTGTCATCTACCGCCAATATCCCAGCGCTAGGATTATTGATGCCAAGAAAATAAACGAACCTATGACAAAACACCTGTGGGTCCGTGATCAGAACGGATGTCGTCAATATGTGGCTCATGTGATCACCCAGCGCACGACGCCACCTGTCTCCCGGACGCGTGTCCTTCGTGTAAAGACGCAATCAGCATGATGTACAGCTGCTGGTCGCAACTAAAATATTAAATAACTTGGCGGTTTTCTTTTTAGACTAAATCATAACAATAGAGATCCCTAGCAACGTTACTCGGCCAGGAGGCGATTAAGCGTTTAATTGTACAGCAAACCACTTTTTTTCAAGCGACTCACTATCAATATCATACATCAACAAGCATCAAACTACCAGCGCCAGAACTTGACTTCTGGTTTATTTAAAAAAAATCAATGTCTTAAAAAACAATACTATTGCTGCTAAATCAGTTTCATTCATACTTAAATCTCCTGTATCTACAAGAAAACTGACAGTCGGCAATGCTTTATTTTGTATATTTTTCTCCATTTCAGCTAACAATCAGTCGAAGAGATATATATGACAATGGATATGCTGTTCAATATAGTTAACACTAGCGGGCTGAACGTGACTCTTGGAATAACCCTTCAGTAACGATGTGAAAGGGAGGACTTATGTCTGGGTCGGGGAACCATTAAATTGCATATGAACTGGAATAACTTTTTAATAGTGAAAGCTGGACCATGTTGTGTGTGCTTTAGATCACATGATAGCACGCAGTCAGTGCGTTTTAAATCCATACTTACGTCGGCGGGGGCTGTGACATGCTTCCACATCACGACGATAGGAACATCATTATTTTTCATTTATTTCTCAATTATTTGGTCTTATTATGAAGGAATTGCGTGGCGTCTATCGGCAACAGACTTTCGCTCCTTCCGTCAATAAATCTTTCCAGTAAAGTTCATTCAGGAGTAATTGTTTGTCTAGCTGTCAAGGTAAGCACCCAATCCCGTCGGAAACCACACATCTCGCGACGGGATGGCGCCTGACCTTCTCCAGATCCCGCGAGAGTTGCAGCACATTTGGTAAAATATAACTTCGGCTAACATGTAAAATACATTCGCAGGGACCATTCTGTTATATTTATTTTGACACAAGGAGCTGATGGGCTTTCTTTCTTCCATTAATTTCCCAATGATGCATTAATTCTGGTGCAAAGGTAAAAACACAAGACGAACTGCATATAACCTCGCGACTTATTACTTATAAAAAATTCGGTCGCCGTATTTCATGTGATAATAGGATGAAGTCATTACCTTGTGCAACATTGATGACAATTCACCTTTTTTACCGCAACTGACTTTATATCATTGTAATGTATTGGGTTGAACCACGGTTATTTAAGTGCGTTGGCTCATGCTGACAGTTATAAATGCAACAATATCTTGAAGGTGTCCTTGAAATTTATTTTGCAGTATTTCAGTAATTTCATATTTTTTCTCGATCTGAAAATATTCAACAACAAGAGAGTGCACGCTCTATATTTTTCCTAGAATCCGAAGAACAATTCATTATCAATTTGTACCTGTTGGATTACTTAAGTTTAATATGACATTTACATCTATTCTTTTAAGTGATACAGCTATAATACCTCTCTCGACAAGGCTTACATTATGATTATATTATATTCACTTTTTCCTCTGATGTTTTTGTAAAACGTTTCATTATTCAGGAAAACAAAATAATCATTAACAGCATCCTTCTACAGGAAAAGAACGAACCCATAAAAGTGCAAATTATCTCATCGTTGATACCTAAACGTGTTGATGAAACCATAAATACACCAACAAAATTACAATACAATGTGGGCATCTCTGAAACTTCATTCCAACAGCAAAAAGTCTACAATCGTCGACATTGTAATTTAGCGAGGACAAGCAAAACCAATCCTTTTTAAATAAAACATGCCTGATATGGATGACTTAGCTGATTTCTGAGGAAACGGAATCATATTCTGCACATTCTTTTAAGAATAACTTAATTGCAATCAGACGTTATTATTTTCAATAGACAAAAAAAGACTTGGAAAATAAATTTCCGTCATCTTGGCCATAAAGGGTGTTACAGGTGCTCTCTTTATTGTGTGGCGCGGGCGTAACTCGTGTTGTGGCGCCCTGGCCGGGCCGTTTGTTATATTCTATGTTTAATCCGTACTGGTTGAACTCTCGTTGTCATGTAAGCCTTGGGTTTTCACACCTGGCCGAGGTCACGTGATGAGCCTGGTATGTAGAGATACACAGCGCTGTTTTTCTAGAGAATTCCTGAAACGCGTGCTTACTGTGTTGTGTAGGATCCTTAAGACTGTTTGATAAGTGGAAAATTCTCGGCTTGAGGTGAAAAAGTATATAAAGGGGCTGTGTTTTAGAGCCAGGCAGAGAGCAGAGAAGATTCCCGCGGACGCAGAAGCGTGTGTGTCGGTTTGTGGGACCTTATCCGACGTGTGCGGCAATTATAGATTTTCTTCAGACTCTTTTGAACTTCAGCTCACTTGCTGGGTTGTTGCAAGAGCTTTACACTGGACTGTCATTCTCCGAGAGTAAACATTTAAAGAACTTATTGTTGCGGTGGTGTTGGTATCCAGGTACTGTGCACATTTTTCTGTGTGATTGTATTGAGTTGTTGTTATACCGCTGTTTTACTGTATAATTGTATTGATTTATTGTATTGTTATGTTAGGGTTGTTTTAGGAATAAATGACAGTTATTTGTTAACAAAAACACTGACTTCTTTATTCATTCCCCTAGACATTTCACGCTGCCTAGTGTTACAGAATCTGATTTTTTTTTATCTCCGTTACAGAATTTGTGTTCATCACGCATACCTGATCTGTTTATATTAGGTCCCGTAACATATTATTATATTATTAATTTGGTGCTCTCGCCGGGATGCTTAATAGTTTTCAAATTTATTAGGCCTTGACCTGGACACATTGTTTTATCATACATTGTTTAAAAGATTACATATTGTTAACAGTACATTGTTTACAGGATTTATCTCAGTGGTTTTTTGTTATTGTTTTTACATCTTAACATGGCAGATTTCAAACCTGAGACATTTGATGACGATCCCGACCCTGATCAACTTGAACAGTTGTCAAAAAACAGTTGTTGCGTTTGGGACAACACGTAGGGCTAAGTGTGAAAAAAGCTTTGAGAAAGCCTGATATCATTGCTAAAATCATGCAAGATCTTATTACCAAAGGTTTAATTGAAGAAACTGAAGTTGAAACATCAAAAAATGATAGCCTTGCTAGCAACTGGAATTAAAGAAGTTAGAGATGCAAGAAAGGTTACAAAGAGAAAGACTAGAAAAAGAAATAGAAATTGAGTTAAAACGACTGGAGTTAGAAAGACTTAAACTAGAACATAGTCTACGTGCTGCCCCAACTCACCGTTCAGATGTTACTAAACACATTAGATTTGTCCCACCATTTCAAGAAAAAGAGGTTGATAAATATTTTACACTTTGAGAAGGTAGCTGAAAATTTAAAATGGCCTAAGGAAAATTGGACTATGCTGTTACAAAGTGTATTGACTGGCAAGGCCAGAGAAATTTATACAGAGCTTTCAGTAGAAGCTGCTGTTGACTATGACCTGGTAAAACAGTTAATCCTAAAAAGTTATGATTTAGTTCCGGAGGCTTACCGCCAGAAATTCAGAAATTGGGATAAGCGCAAAAATCAGACCTACGTTGAAGTTGCTAGGACAAAAGAACAGTTGTTTGATCGCTTGTGTAGTTCTAAAAATGTAATGAAAGATTGTGACAATTTGCGCCAGTTGATTTTGCTTGAAGAATTTAAGCGCTGCATTAACGCAGATGTTAAAACTTTTCTCGATGAGAAAAGTCCTGAAACACTTGACATTGCTGCTGAATAAGCTGATGATTATAGATTAACACACAACATGTCATTTACTAGCAAATCAAACCAGTCATGCACAAACAAGAATGTAAATCAGTATGGTCAAAAGAAGTTTAAAGCGCAGTCACCCAGTACTAGAAGTCCTGATAGTTCAGCAAAGTCCATTGCTACATCTCAGTCCACGTCCACTGTGTCTAAGTCGAACAAAGACCAGTCATACTCAAAGAAAATCTGTCATTACTGCAAGAAGGAAGGTCATCTAATATCTGACTGCTGGAAACTTTCGAAAAAACCAAATAGCAAATCATCTGGTTTTGTTTCAAAATCTATGCATAGCATAGTACAAGAGCCAGGCTCTTTTCATGTAAATAAAGGGTACAACTCCTTTGTTGACTCAAATAAAGAGTTTGATGCTACGGAGGCCCAAGTGCCGTCTGAATCCAAAGAAGAATCCGTAGCTTGCGGGGAAAAAACCTCAGTTGATTCCTGCGAGGAATTAAATAAGGCTAGGTCCTTTCAAGACTCCTGCGAGGAGTATTCTCTAAATAAGACTAAGTCCTTTTATGACTCTTGCGAGAGTATTTCAAATGAGGCCAGGTCCTCTTAGACAAACAAAAGTTTGTTTCTGCTGAGGAAAATTCCTCTGTTGACTCCCATGAGGAGTTGGATGATAAAAAGGATGTAGATTTCATAGATGACTCTGAAAAAAATAACTCTGAGTTGATGACCGACACCTTCAATGTCAGTTCTTTGTTTGATGAAGCTGAGGTAGTAGATTCCTCTCCTGACTCTGAAATGGAGTTATTTGAGCCATTCATACATGATGGTTTTGTATCACTTTCAAGTGATTTTTCTGATTCTACCCCCAATAGAATTTAGAGGGACACTGGTTCAGGCCAGACTCTCGAGTTAGCAAACACTTTTCCATTTTCTAATAGGTCCTTTACTGGTGCACATGCACTTGTTAATGGTGTGTTTTCAGACAGGCACATTTCAGTTCCGCTTCACAGTATCCATTTAAAGTCAGATTTGATTTCTGGGAATATTACTGTGGGCATAAGAACTGCTTTCCCCTTTAAGGGAATTCAGTTGCTACTAGGCAATGATGTTGCAGGTGATAGAGTGCAGCCTGTAGCAATAGTGACAGAAAAGCCGTCACTTGATCAGGACACTGATCTGGAAAGTCAGGAAATTCCTGGTTTGTATCCTTCATGTGCTGTAACTCGATCTATGGCCAAGAAAAACACACATGAGGATAATGGTCCAGATGATAACACTCTGGGAGTCACTAGTGACTCGTCTAATGACTCTACCGTAGAGGATGCAGCATTTTCAAGGTCAAAACTTTTCGCGGAAAAGGATAAGGACCCTGATATTTCAAGTTTGTTTCCCAGGGCAGTTTCTAAAGATGAGCTGTCACAGAACCCAGTATGTTTCTATGTTATAAATAGAGTGCTTATGTCTAAATGGCGACCACCTGATGTATGCGCTGATTATGAGTGGGCCATCAAACATCAAATAGTAATGTCCAAAAGCTTTCGCAGTGAAGTTCTAAGCATGGCACATGAGGCTCCTTTGTCTGGCCATTTAGCAATGAATGAAACTTATCAGAAAGTTAGTACACACTTCTATTGGCCTAACCTCAGGAAAGATGTTGTACAATATTTTAAATCATGCCATACATGCCAGATGGTAGGCAAGCCCAATCAGAATCCTCCTAAGGCCCCACTTAGGCCTATTCCTGCTTTCGAGGAACCATTCAGTACGATTATTGTTGATTGTGTTGGACCACTGCCCAAAACAATTAAAATCTGGACATGAATACTTGTTGACAATTATGTGCACATCTACCAGGTTCGTTGAGGCAATACCATTGCGCAAAATTAATGCTAAAAGTGTTGTCAAAGCTCTGACCAAGTTTTTTACAACTTTTGGATTGCCAAAATCCGTCCAGTCTGACCAAGGGTCTAATTTTATGTCTGGCATATTCTAACAAGTTATGCTTGAGCTAGGTATAAAACAGTACAGCTCTTTGCCATATCATCCTGAAAGTCAGGGCGCCCTCGAGCGTTTTCACCAGACATTAAAAACATGATCAGGACTTATTGCTATGACACACAGAGAGACTGGGATGAAGGAATCCACCTATTGCTGTTTGCTGTCAGAGAATCCTTTCAAGAGTCCTTGGGTTTCAGTCCCTTTGAACTAGTTTTTGGACACTCCGTTCGAGGTCCATTGAACCTGCTTAAAGAAAAACTCTTGTGTGAAAATACTGATTCTATTAGTTTACTGCAGTATGTCTCAGACTTTCGCACTAAACTACACAATGCTTGTGAGATTGTAAAGTCAAATCTGAATTCTGCACAAAGTAAGATGAAAACAAAGTATGACAAGCACACTGTAAGTAGGACGTTTGAGCCTGGTGAAAAGGTCCTTGCCTTACTTCCCATCCCTGGCAGAACTCTGCAAGCTAGGTATTTTGGTCCTTACATTGTTGACAAGAAAGTCAGTGATTTAAATTACATACTGTTGACACCAGATAGACGTAAGAAGAAACAACTGTGCCATGTTTACATGTTGAAACCATATTATGACAGAAATAGCACATCAGATGTTGTACATAATGTTACTGCTGTAAATTGTGTAAACACTGACCCTGACCCAGTTAAAGTAGATACTGATTGTAAGTGTGATGTAGACATTCAGTGTGGTACAGTACCATTAAAAAACTCAGATGTGCTTAAAAACCTGAATGCAAAACTGTCACACCTTACCGCACAAGAACAACAAGACCTCAAGAAACTGCTGCGGAATTATGAACATTTGTTTAGTGACATTCCAACGCGAACTAACATGTTGTGCCATGACGTCGATGTTGGCGAGGCAAGCGCAGTCAAGCAACATCCATATAGACTGAATCCAGAAAAGCAAAAGTATCTACAGGATGAGATTCAATATTTGCTGGACAATGATTTTATTGAACCTAGTAACAGTAACTGGAGTTCACCATGTATTCTTGTGCCAAAACCTGATGGAAGTTACCGTATGTGCACAGATTATCGAAAACTGAACTCTGTCACCAAGACTGACACGTTCCCGATTCCGAGGATCGATGATTGTATTGATAGAGTCGGTAGCTCCAGATATGTCTCCAAGTTTGACTTGCTAATAGGATTCTGGCAAGTTCCGCTGACAGATCGAGCGAAAGAAGTGTCCGCATTTGTGACGCCGCAAGGACTGTACCAGTATAAAGTTATGCCGTTTGGCATGAAGAACTCGCCAGCCACGTTCCAGCGCCTCATCCGTTTGGTTGTCAAGGACATTCAGGGCTGTGACGCATATATTGATGACCTCATCGTGTACAGCGACACCTGGGAGAAACATCTGCAAATTCTTCGCGACTTCTTCGAAAGACTCAGTGAAGCACGTCTGACCGTCAACTTAGTAAAAACTGAGTTTTGTCATGCAAAGGTGACATTTTTGGGTCATATTGTAGGGCAGGGTCAGGTACAAATTGTTGATGCTAAAATAAGTGCTATTTCTGCATTTCCTAGACCAGAGAACAAAAAGCAAATAATGCGTTTTCTTGGTATGGTTGGATACTACAGGAAGTTTTGTCCAGATTTTTCTGCTGTAGCTGAACCTTTGACTAATTTGCTAAAGAAGAAACAAAAGTTTGTATGGAATGTTCAGTGTGAAAGTGCATTCCAGAATTTGAAAGCAATTCTGCAAAGTTCACCAGTTTAAGCAGCTCCAGACTTTTCTGTACCTTTTAAGTTAGCTGTAGATGCTAGTGATACTGCTGCTGGTGCTGTGTTGTTACAGGAAGGCAATGATGGCATAGATCATCCAATTTGTTATTTTTCAAGAAAGTTTAATGCAAACCAGAAAACTACTCCACTATTGAAAAAGAATGTTTGGCTTTGATTTTGGCGTTGCAATATTTTGAAGTTTATGTTACTTCATCAGTCAGGCCTATCATTGTCTTCAGTGATCACAATCCCCTCACGTTCATAAACAGGTTGAAGGGTAAAAATCAAAGATTGTTCAGATGGAGTTTGTTCTCACAGGATTACAATCTTGATATCATACACATTAAAAGGAAAAGACAATGTACTTGCTGATTGCTTATCGAGATGTTTATGAAATGTTATAAACAGGATGTTTAAGTAATGTTGTAAATAAGATGATTTTGAGATGTTGTAAAAAATTTAGTGATTGTGATCGCAAAAAGAAAGTTTTCCGTGGAAAATTTCTTTTTTCTTACAGGAGGGGGAGTGTTACAGGTGCTCTTTTTATTGTGTGGCGCGGGCGTAACTCGTGTTGTGGCGCCCTCGCCGGGCTGTTTGTTACATTCTATGTGTAATCCGTACTGGTTGAACTCTCGTTGTCATGTTAGCCTTGGGTTTTCACGCCTGGCCAAGGTCACGTGATGAGCCTGGTATGTAGAGATACACAGCGCTGTTTTTCTAGAGAATTCCTGAGCGCGTGCTTACTGTGTTGTGTAGGATCCTTAAGACTGTTCGATAAGTGGAAAATTCTCGGCTTGAGGTGTGAAGGTATATAAAGGGGCTATGTTTTAGAGCCAGGCAGAGAGCAGAGAAGATTCCCGCGGACGCAGAAGCGTGTGTGTCGGTTTGTGGGACCTTATCCGACGTGTGCGGCAATTATAGATTTTCTTCAGACTCGTTTGAACTTCAGCTCACTTGCTGGGTTGTTGCAAGAGCTTTACACTGGACTGTCATTCTCCGAGAGTATACATTTAAAGAACTTATTGTTGTGGCGGTGTTGGTATCCAGGTACTTTGCACATTTTTCTGTGTGATTGTATTGAGTTGTTGTTATACCGCTGTTTTACTGTATAATTGTATTGATTTAGTGTATTGTAATGTTAGGGTTGTTTTAAGAATAAATAATAGTTATTTGTTAACAAAAAACCACTGACTTCTTTATTCATTCCCCTAGACATTTCACGCTGCCTAGTGTTACAGAATCTGATTTTTTTTATCTCCGTTACAGAATTTGTGTTCATCACGCATACCTGATCTGTTTATATTAGGTTCCATAACACAGGTCACCACTGCCGAAGACAGGTAAGAATCCCTGAATTTTAATACTGGAACTTTTACGGTTCAAGAGATTGACAATTAAGAAACATGACCATTTATATGTCACATAAGACACGTGTTATTAGACTAATATCAAATAACAGGAGATAATTACGTGTCTGTAAAATCTATGACTACTTACGCATTAAACTGTATTATTTTCATAATTATGTAACTGAAAATGAATTCTTAAGTCATTTCTCAGCGTTAACGAGCAACCACTAGCAATGATGACTTAAGGGTCATTTCTCTGCATTAAAAAGAGACCACTGAAAATAACTTCTTAAGGTCATTTCTCTGCGGTAACAAAGGACCCCTAACAATTATGACTTACGGTCAATCCTCTGCGTTTACATATGACCACTGACAATGATGACTTAATGTCTTTTCTAATCGTTAACATGGAACCCTGACAATGATGACTTAAGGTCATTTCTCTGCGCTAACAAAGGACCACGGACAATTATGACTAAAAGTAATTCCTCTGTGTTAACAAAGGACCCCTTTAAAATTATGACTTAAAGTCAATTCTCTGCGTTTACAAAGGACCACTTGCAATGATGACTTAATGTCATTTCTACGCGTTAACAAGGAACACTGATAATGATGACTTAAGGTCATTTCTCTGCGTTAACAAAGGACCACGGACAATTATGGCTAAAGGTCATTTCTCTGCGTTAACAAAGGACCACTGATAATGATTTTATTAAGGTCATTTCTCCGCATTAACAAAGGACCACTGACAATAATGAATTAACGTCATTTCTCTGCGTTAACTGGGGACAACTAACAATGATGACTTAACGTCATTTCTCTGCGTGAACAAGGGACCTCTGACAAAGGATGACTTAAGATCATTTCTCCGTATTAACAAAGGATCACTGACAATGACGACTTAAGGTTATTTCTCTGCGTTAACTGGGGACAACTAACAATGATAACTTAACGTCATGTCTCTGCGTTTACAAAGGATCACTGACAGTGATGACTTAGGTTCATTTCTATGCGTTAACAAAGGACCACTGACAATGATGACTTAACGTCAATTCTCTGCGTTAAAAAGGGCCACTTACAATAATGACTTAACGTCATTTCTCTGCGTTAAAAAAGGACCACTGACAATGAATACTTATATTATGCTATATAACAAGACTGCATGACCAGAGGTCCGATCTCGAGAGGGCCCGACCACTCCAAAACAAAGAGAAAGAACATGAAAGCAGAGACAAGGGTTGAACGCTAAACAAATCTTGATTTGTGAAGTTGAGCGGCACAGAATTCAGATGGCATGTTCATGTTTATGGTACTGATTTCGCCTGGTGCAAACTTTTTGTTTCGTGTGTACAGGAGTTAGCAAACGGTTTTAGAGAGAAATACTAGCAGATACCACAATATTTTAAAGAGAAAACGTAAAAATTCATGGGTATTAAACGTACCTCGTATGTGAATATATCAACTAAAGTAAATTTCTCTGCGTTAAAAATGTATCACTGAAAATAACGTCTTAACGTCATTTCTCTGGGTTAACAGAGGATCACTGACAATGATGACTTAAGGTTATTTCTCTGCATTAACTAGGAACCACTAAAGACTTAAGGTTATTTCCCTGCCTTATGACTTAATTTCATTTTTCTGCGTTAACAAAGGACCACTAACAATCTATATATTAATAGCGTAAGGCGATTTTTGTGATTTTCCGTATCTCCTCTGATACCACCGTACGGTTTGCCATGATTTCTGACATACATATGCTCAGGGTTTGTCCGAAGAGATTCCACCCACTTTTATTTGCAATATTTGCGTATTACGTGCATAATTAATAATTTTAATATTTGCTCCCCCGCGGGCGCCTCTTTTCTTTGTGTCTTCGGCCTGGTAACACAATGGCCATAGAGTGTTTGATGGCGGGACAGAGTTTTTCTCCGGGTGCCCTATCTGGACTTTTCTTAAGTTTGCGGTGACCGGCCCGAAATAATCCCCATTGGTGATCCCTTCTCAAAAGGCAACCTCCGCGCAGCGAAAAGGTCTATTGTGCACAAGGAGATCTCGCGTGAGGAAAATGCTCAAAAGGGGGATCTTTCAAAGAATGAAAATTTTCTGAGCGGTAGTGAATGCAGGGTAGTGTAAAACCCGAACCCCACGGTCTCCGCACCCCATAAACCTATTTCCTCATTTTCCATTATTTACACCGATTAAAAAACACCACTATTGTTGATGTAAGAACAGAGCAAAGTCTCTAAATGTTGCACATTTGTAAATGACTGATTCACTGAAAGATTTATAATTACAAAAATATTTCGATGAAGACGGACCTCATTTACTTGAATTTGCCGACTGTTCAATTTTGACGGACCCCAGTAACCACCGCTCATATTTTTATTTATGACTAAAAGAGGAGAAAAATAGCACTCATGTCACACACTAAATATAATATTTGTTATTTTAAATAAAAATATAACAGTGCGGACACAATGGGGGAGATTTAATTGAACAGTTGAGCGGACCTGAGACTGATATACCAGAGCACTCCCACATAACAACAGGTTTCGTGCTCCGTTCATAACAACTATGCAATTTAAAGTTGGCAATAATATAAATACCGAAAGGAATTGTTGATCACTTGCATTTTCAAGCAACTACAGGTTCCAAAATAATGATTTTGTAATTGTTTTTATTTATTATACTTTTTAAAACGCTACACAAATGAAATAAATAGCAAAAATTATGAATACAAACTGAGACAGAAATGTAAAAATACAGATACAAACACAATAATAAATCACGAGGGTGTCGTGGCTAAACGTGATGTGAAATACATGTATGTACTAAAGAAATGGTAAAACAACGAGAAAACGGGGTCCGTGTAATCCGTGAGGTCCGTGCGCCAGGGTCCGTATGTGTTTTTTATCAAAGTTTGTTGCAAAACAGACTATTTTTTATGTTTTAACAAACATAATATAAAATATGTCTTTAGATACGATTATGCTAAAATATCTGGACAAATTACCATGAGAGTTTAAGAATTACAAATTTTTCTTGGGGTCCGGATTCCGGAGTGGGATCCGGGTTTAACACACTGCCTGAACGCAGTGACTGTCTCACTGGAAAACATTGGCTCAGCTTTCAAACAGAAAGGAGTGCGTGATATTTAAAAATATATACAGCCAATAAATGTACCACATAATATAATGCTACCACGAACTTTTGCGCAGCGGGATTGCCCGACCATGTTAGTGCTCAGTTTTTGTGCGTTATAACCGGAATGCAATTATCGAGATCACGTCTCAGCACTATACTGCACTAGCATGCAAGATAACAGGGTTCCTTTATTGGCGGATTCATGGGCTCGAAGGGCAACTTTAAATGGCGATGTTCAGCATAATATATATTTTCATATAAAAATGATTTTATTTAACATATCAACTTCTTCGAAAATTCTCCGGCCAACCTCTCGGCTTCAATTAGAGTTTTATGCATAACACCATGCATATAATGGATCTATATATTAAAAGCGTAACGCGATTTGTGTGAATTTACGTGTCTCCTCTGACACTACGGTTTGCCGTGATTTTTGACATACACATGCTCCGGGTTTGTCCGAAGACATTCCACCATTCGGACAAGAACGTGTTCGTCCAGGTAATTCAGATTCCGACACAAAGTTAACGCAAAGACAGAACACTTATACCAAATGTCGGATTCAAAGAGACAGTAACATTGTATAACCAAAACATGCACTATGACAGACTATTTGACATCAGAACTAAATGCTCGCCCAAAACCGTGCGTAGCACGGGTAATTGCTAGTGATAACTTAAGGTCATAGTTTTTCTGCGTTAACAAAGGTGGCTAACAATGATGACTTAAGGTCATAGTTTTTCTGCGTTAACAAAGGACCGCAGACAATGATGACTTAACGTCATTTCTCCGCGTTAACATTGAACTACTGACAACGATGACTTAAGGTCATTTCGCCGGGTTTACAAACAACCACTAACAATAATGACTTAGGGTCATTTCTCCGCGTTAACATAGGACCACTGCCAATGATGACTTAGCATCATTTATTTGTGATAACAGAGTGTTAATGTGTTAATGATGACTTAAAGGTACATAAACATTCGCAATACAAAGTGCATTGTCTCAGGCTATTTATTCCTTTTTAATAAATACAACAGTTTCCTAGCAAAACGACCCCGACCCAGGGGTTTACTGTCTTCAGTTTTCTACATTGTTATGGTATTGTATGTAAGAAGTAAACACAGTCCATGTGTTTCTGTTTACCATATCAAGACTGCATGACCAGAGGTCCAATCTCGAGAAGGCGCGACAACTCCCAAACAAGGAAAAGAAAAATGAAAGAACAAGCAAGGGTTGGACGCTTAACAAATCTTGATTTGTGAAATGGAGCGGCACAGTTTCCAGATGGATTGTTTATGTTTATGGTACTGATCGTCCCTGGTGCAAACTTTTTGTCACGTGTTTGGAGCCTATCAGTTCAGTTTTGCTTTATACAAAATTTTCCCTGCAAAACCATCAGACCACACCATCTCAGTACCAAGCAAACGGTTGTTTAACACCGAGGTTTTGGCTCTGCGTGTTTGTAACCACAGTCCACGTGTGTCTGTGTACCATATCAGCAAAAAGCTGTTTAACACCTTGTTTGGCTCTGCGTGTTTGTAACCACAGTCCACGTGTGTCTGTGTACCATATCAAATCAAGGCCGCGTGGCCGGAGGTCCGATTGTGAGCCGCAGCACACGATGTTTCAGCCAGCGAGAACATGTATTACATTTTTGTTGCTAAGTCAGTAAGGGCATCTCATGATTGGAAAGTGTTGTGGCTCAGCGGTGCACAGAGTCCCCCGCGCTGTGTTTATGCTGACACCTGTAATCACACCGGGTCCACTGTTTAAGCACTCGTTTACAGGAGTGAGCAAACGGTTTTAGAGCAATGTGTTGGCACGTACAAATTTATTTTAAAGGGAAGAAGCTATTCATCGTGTTTATTCAACATGCTTTATAGGTAATTAGGCCCCTTTATCGTCATTTCCCTGCGTTTATAATAGACCACTGACAATGATGACTTAAGGTTATTTCTTTGCATTAAAAAAAAGAATCGCTGAAAATATACTTTAACATCACTTCTCTGCATTAACCATGGATTACTGAAAATGAAGACTTAACATAATTTCTCTGTGTTCAAAAAGAATCACGTAAAAAAATTCCTAAACGCAATTTCTTTTATCTATGGCAACGGGGTCTATTAGCCATTGTAAGATCTGGATTTAAAAAAAAAGATTTTCTTCTATTATCATGTTTGGTCTTGCAGAAATATAGAAAAATGATTCTTAGGAGAAGACTTTCGACAGTTTACGTGTATAGGACATTGTATTATTAGAAATTGAAAACCGTTCACAAATAACAAAGAAAATTATAGAAGATAAAAAATACTTTAGCCTAATCTTTGCACTTTTGTTACATCACATGACCATGAGTTAGATTTAAATTCGTCACACAAGAAAAAAGAAACGCTTAAATATCATAATAGCCTACCTCCCTCCCCTAAAATAAAAAGATAAACAAAATCATATCAGCTAGGCGTGATGCATAGTATATACCCAACCTGTATTCCATGCCTGTCGCAGAAGACAACAAGAGGACTTTGAACTTAAATTGCCAAACCGGCAATTATTATTATTATTATTATTATTATTATTATTATTATTGATTCTACAGTGACGTATTTTAATCCAGGAACCATTCCACAACGACCTATGTTATTCCAGGTGATTTCAGGACCTGTTTCCATGTCACCTTGAATTAACTTAACATTATCGTTTCACTAAGTGTGCCCCAACCTGTTTAGATATAATTAATTAAATTTTATCTTCAAGACATGACAGTATTTTGTGAATAGGCTGCAACATTTGTCTGCTGTGCATAAAACACATGGCGTTGTCAAGCGAAGATTAATTATGTTTGTGTAAAGGTTGACAAAATGCGGCGCTTTTGTTAAACGTTGAACAATCAGTGAGTGAGACTTAGTGGGAAATTTAAAAACCATATTGACAATGACCAATCAAGGTCGTGAACTACCGTAAAGATTCGAGGCGTTTTATCCTCTTTGTTTATCTCCCGCTGGAGACTCGGGGACGGCTGTGCTGAACTGATAAGGGTAATGACCAGGGCCGGTCAACGGGCCTAAGGCGAGCAGTTAAGATAATTGTATTGCCACTTTACAGTACTGTTAGAGCACGTGATTCATCAAGTAGTTTACTGATAGAGAATATGATTCATCGCCTTATGGTCATTCATTTAGGCAACCACAACAGATCGTATACAATTAATGGTCACTGGAGATATCAGAACAGTTAAATAACTAAAGGGTAAATTAGGAATAATTATCTGCGATTTTATCTCATCATTTATCAAATATGAAATGGTAAATTTTCGGATATTATGCTTAAAAGTGTCAATAAAAGATTTTGTTGAATATAGCTTTTTATTCAGCTTAAAACAAAACACGGACATGATGACTTGGTACGTGTTGCCCGTGTGGAAGCCTTCCCAACACAGACTACATTACAGAATTCAGAAAATTATATTTATCTTCCCGCCAAAACCGATCCATTATCCTAAAAATACATTTTCTCGCAAAGACAGCCGAATTATCATTCCCTGATGATATCAGGCCAAGAGTTCCTCCAGCTCTCTGGCTCCTTCACATTACCCGTTCATTCCATCAATCGTCTGGCCTGGTCACCCCTGCCGTCACCTCACCGTCTCCCGGCCAGGCGTATATTATAGATCTTGACTGTGTACAGCGGAGATCCACGCCCTCCTTCGGCTACAGTGATGGGTCCGGTACTAAACAATTATTGAAGCATTATCTCTCGGACGCAAATCCAAAACACAAATATACGGTCATAAATTTGAGTTTTAATATAGTCAGATTTCATTTATATATAAATATATATATATATATATATATATATATATATATATATATATATATATATATATATAATATTAAATTGGGATAACATATTTAATACTGCTGTGAAGCTGAGCTATTAATTGTGCAATTTTCGTTTCTAAAGAGTAAGTTTGTCTTCAAGAATTTAAAGGGTCGCATCACGTAGAGATGTTGGAAATTAATTTCAACTAATAAACATTGCCCTTGTGTATAGTCACAGTTATTTCTTAATCTTCAGATTTTCGGAAGACAAATCTGAAATACTCACGGCTCAGAATGAATGAAATCATACCACCATAAGACATTCCGGAGAGATTTTAAAAGGGCAAAGATAATGCTTTCTGGAAATTGCACGTATTTGGTACAAAATAGGCCCAGGAATAGGTATTGTATAGACGAATTACGGCGCGCTTATTTGGTTACGCCAAGAAATGTAGACGAAAATTTCCATCCAAACCACCCGGTATCGGAGATTTGATTGCGCGTTGGTGGCGGATCGCAGGTTAAATCGGTGAAAGCTTTCAGCAGACCTGTATTAATGTGCGGACGTAAACAACATGTTCAGTGACGTTATTTCTGACCTTTTATTTCCTCCGGGACAAGAGAAAAGATAAGATCACTTCCGGTAGCGGGAATTCTCCTCTCAAGTGCGGTTAAAACCATGTCTCTTGGCACGAGAAGCACACTCCGGAGTGATCAGCTGTACTGCCGTATTTCCTGAAAGTCTGGGGCTCCCTTTAACGATGATATAAACCGCTGAAACCAATTAATAGTCTTTCACTTTGATGAATCGTACATTGTATATACGTCAGCATAATCTTTGATTCTTAAATTTTGAAGATAATAACCTACAGTTTATTTCCACCCTCTTGTACTAAATGAGTACTTAAAGGATTTCCGTATAGACTGCTATTTAACTAGACCTTTAAATACGGACAAGAAATGATAACCATGCTAGGTATGCCCAAATCTCTCGTGTTACAATATTCCAATTTTCTGTCTTGACATGGTCTTCTCTCATGGTAACATGGTGTGGTAAGCGGACCAGACCATTTTCAATGCATTAGATAAATATAACTTAAATTTAAGATAAATATAACTTTATATTAAGAGAAAATTAATCGTAGAAATAGCCAGATTTCGACCGCTGTTAGACACAGAACCACGTGTCTCGGCATAAAGCCCGCCGCAGACAGAAGGTATGTTCAGAAAGCAGTTGTTCAGCCTTAAAATTTTGTGTGTGGGTGGAGCGTCGTATGATTTCCTAAATACGCTGTTTGTTCTTACGCTTTCCTGTGCTATCGTAATATGTCGTGTAAAATCACGGAAATTCTTTGCGGAAAGGAAACCGTAAAATCAATGTTTCCTGTTATACTGCATTTTTGTTGGGATGTTTATAGAACAGGTAAACATTTCTTTGTCTTTTTGGCTTTGATAAATTACCGAATATTTATTTGTTAATCTTGCAATAAGTCAGACCACGAGTTGTTTTATGGGATTTTTATCCCACAGGAAAATATACTGTCGACAAGCCAGTCGGCTCCACACCTTGAACAGGGCGACTGATATTTATTCATTTCCTTACGAGTTGTAAAAAATAACTTTTTTTAATAATTTTCTAGTTATTTCATTTAAGTTATAGTTGTAACTGATAAGTATAACTTAAATAACCTCATTTTTGTGTCAAAAGCTAAACACAAAAACACACATGAATAAAAAAACAGATCTTCCGTAGGAGTGCACAGAATGATCATTAATCACACTCGTCGGGTGGGCTGACTGAGAGAGGCCACAGGTTACAGTTTAAAATAGAACTCCTGACGGCAGTTTGAATAGATTTTGACCACCTCCTTCTGTGTTTCGGGCAGCTCGTTCAGAACGAGGCTGTAATTAAACGAGGGCAAATGGACGTGCTACCATCACCTGTTGGCATGCTTCTGGCTCTGAAGACATCCCTTGTGTTACTGGTATAACTGCTGGAGCGAAATCTTTCGATACGAGAATATGTGTAAACAATTTATAAATGGTCTCCTATTTGCGCTTACCGACACAAAGATAGTTCAATTAATAAATTGTTATATATAATATATATAATATATATAATAAATTGTATTCTTTCTGCGAATCGTTGTATCAATTATATTCGAACGCAGAACTTTAATTGTAAAAAGATAAACTTTTCATTACTTTAAAATTTGAAAAAAAATTAGAAACCTTTGAAAACCTTTTGACTTTTCTTCCAAATCATTCGAGAACAAGATACTCAGATCCTGACTTGGACTCTTAGATTATGAAACAAATCCTTCATTGACTGCTTGTTATCTTAATAAAAAAATCCTTTACATGTTCCCTGTAGTATAAAAATATTTATTTTAAATAAAAATACAGTTCTTGTCCGCCTTATTGTGCTTCTGCAGAAGACATTTTATACTGTGACCCTCACAAAAAGACCTTGTCTGTGTACGCATCACTTTGCTATATATATACATTAGAACACAGAATCTTTGGATGCAATCAATAGAACTCTTTGCCGGACCGTTGCCCCGCAACAGAATCCAGTCTTTGCAGGGGCCTTATGGTTTCGTAGAATACAATGTTGTGTACAATAGAATCCTAGCCTTTTCCTCGGCCCTGGAAATCCAGTCTCATCCGGATTCCTAAACAACAGCATCTAAACCTTTGCCGACACCTTTCTTTCTTACGATAATCCAGTCATAGCAATTGCACCTTTTTATTTCGCCACAGTAGAAACTACATTGTCTTGAAGTCCAATCTCGTTTGCCGTATAAGCAGAAGCCAGATGTTTATGCCTTATTGTGTGCTACTCGTTTACATTGTACCACAGTGATAATCTTTCATTATATACAGTCGTACAATAGTAGTCTGTCTTTCCATGGACATTCAGTGCTTTACAATATATTGATTATTTTACTACTACCGAGTACTGAAACAATACCTGGTCGTTACTGAGGATGGTGCGCTGAGATAGAATCCTAACCCTTGCCACGTGTCCACACGATTTTTCTCAAGACTGGTGTGTTAAGAATTTTCTTTTTTTCCCTGTTTCACTAGGAATAATGTTCATATTGACAATACAATCCAATCTTTTCGAAATCTTATACTACAATAACATCCAAATTCTGTCTTAATCTTGGACCTAGTGTTGGGAAATACTGGATCAGACACACAATGAGTAAGTGCACACACACACACACACACACACACACACATATAAGTTTACAATTATCTATCTATAATTTGCGAAAGAAAGCGCGGTCATCCTAAAAGCGTTCGGATTCTACTTTGGAGATACAGGTTTAATTAACCATCATACTGTTTAAAGTTTCCCCATGTTGTCCTTTTGCGTATGAAATAAAAAAGGGGATGTCGCAAGTCGCATGCCGGAATTAAGTATGTTAAAACAAGGCACCTTGTCTCTTACAGTTGTCCAAAGAGATTATTTTACGATTTGGCATGATGTGTAACATGACCATTTTGGTGGTCCCACAGATTATCTTGTAAGCGAGATATCACTTCCATGGAAAGGCGAAGATGAAATTACACGATAATAGAATTAGGATACGTGGTGTCCTCCTCAAGGCTAGCGGTGCTTTGCCTCTTTGACCGACCTTTGCCCCTTTGACCTTCGACCTTTGCCCCTTTGACATAAAGAAAATCTACCGAGTTGTCAAATAGGTCTTATCGGTTTAATAAGAATGCCTACAGAGTCGTGTTTCCATGACTGCTTCAAGGCCTGACGGTTCGAAGACTCGCCACAGCCAACAGAATTCTATTTATTAAAAACGAAAAGCAAAATACCGACAAAAGAGTCAAATAGAGATCAAAAGATGTTGTTGGTAGGGATTACGCGCGGCGGACCAGACTGTTTTATCGCCCTGAAACATCTGGTAAGTGATGCATCATAAAACACTAAGCAGCTCTGAGGCTAGACGCCCACGCACATCTTGCCGCGAGGAGTCTCCGCCACCAAAACGTACTATTGAGATAGATAGATAGAAAGATAAAAAGAATAATAGATAGATAGATAGAGAGAGAGAAAGAGGGAGAGAGAGAGAGAGCGACAGACAGAAAAACGGACAGAGAGAGAGAGAGAGAGAGAGAGTGGGGGGGGGGGGGCTAGACAGATTAACATTCACACACATGTTCACACACAGATAGACATAAACATACATATATAGAGACAGAGTGAAACAGAGAGAGGGAGACAGAAAACGGGGGGGGGGGGGGTAGATAGACACACACGCACACACAGATAAACATAAACATACATATATAGAGAGAGCCAGAGAGACCGACAGACAACAGAAAGAAAGACAGACAGACATAGAGAGAGTCACAAAAGTAACATACGTCAAAACTAACGTGAAGTCTTCAGCGGGTTAGCATATTATTGATTGATTCGGAGTGTACATGGTAAAAAAGTAAATGAATATATTTAAGGGAACTTAGTTTGGTTTCCGGTACTGGGTGGGTTACCGGAAATGAAACAGCGGAAGTCAGAGACGCCATGTTCAGTCAGCGCCGCTGGCGGGTTATTGACGTAAATATCCTGCTACTATGCCGCCTTATCATTCATCAACATTTTTTTTTCACTAGGTCGCTTCAGTTGGAAAATAATGGTGAGAAAATCTGTTGCGTTAAGGAATTTAGCATAAGAGTGAGTGTATTTAGAATTTTGAGGAGAGACTTGCACATTTTTTTATGAATGGTATATACTAAGTTGAGGGCTAATGACAAGAAATCTTTCGTGTGTGCGCTCGTGCATGTGTGTGTGTGTGTGTGTGGGGGGGTGCTATGGAAGAAATTAGCCCCCTTTAAATGCTATTTATTAAGTCATTAATCGAAACTTAAAATCATTATTAGGACAGTTCAATTCATAAACTATTTTAAATTCTTCCACTGGTAGATTTTTTACGTTTGTTAATGATGTCGAAGGGACTTTTCCAGTTTTTATTAGAGCAACATTGAATTATGTAAAATTACATTGTTTCATAAGTTTAATTTCAAAATAATTTTGTGACGTTTTGTACTGATCTGGTTTGTGATACAAAGAATTATCAATGCTGTCAAAAAGAAAATCTTATAAGCAAATATCATGCATATACGTACTCACTTTTTGAGCAAAGGGGAACCACACGTCATTATGTTATACATAGGAATGCTTTGACGGCAGGTTAACTGGTTATCTTATATTGATTTCACATGTTGATCTAAAGCGACAAAGAATTCATGATTACGATAAAGAAAGGAGGCTTTGGTATTCACTCATATATCCCTCAATTAGTGGCCCCGTTAATAGCACACACACTAACTATATATGATGAGTCATATCATGTTAAAAGTAGACAATATATAAATATATATTTCATTTAAAATCGGCATCCCATCTACCGATTTTCCTACCTATTCTTTCCGATAAATTGATACATAGGATCGGTAGATGTTAAGGATTTTCCGGTCGAATTTTATCCAACCGGAAAAATCTGTTGGTGCGATGACGTGACTGAAAAAAAAACTCAACCCATTTGTTTATCCTTCCTTAATACCTACTTTCATCCTCTCTACAATTCAGGACACGTGACCAGAAGTGACCAAAATGGCCGGAAAATCGCTAGGTTGGAGCTGGCTGATAAGAATTCAACGATACTTATACTGGATTCTCAGTCGAAAAATTTAAATCGGTCGGCAAAAAATATCTATATTTGGGGATGGGGAGTATTTGTATTGTGCTTGGGCTAAAACATTTCTGTGTACAATTTCGAAAGATATTTCATATTAAGATTCAAGTCATATATCACGGACAATTATTTTAATATAGTTACGGGAACTCTCACAGTTGCTAATGATTACACAAGTTTGCATTGAATTTCATATGAAGATGTTATTAAATCAATTGCAATGAAGAGGAAACATGTTGAGCAAAGGAGGCGGCAATTAAAATTTCCTGTCAATTCTATTTTCTTTGAAAAAAATATTTGCAAAAAGGATTCCTGATAAAAATATTATAGTAATTTCGTAATCCATGTTTAGTTATATTAATAAAAACGGGTATTGTCTACAATAACACCGTGAGGAACAGATACATTGTCCAGGTGCGGTCGAAGCTTCTCCTTTCATCCTGCATTTATTGTTATAGTAATGGCGAAACTTTTCTCTTGTCAAAGTTAATCAAATAACAATGTTTTAATAAAGAATTAAACTCACAAATGATATCTTAATTTACAAAATCTTCACAGCACCCTCCATTATAACGTTATAAATGTCTGCTTAATCAACCATTAACTCAATGCTTTTGAAATATTACACATTGTACTTAAACATAATAGGTTCGTTCAGAACTTCAGTTATTTTGTTAGTCCAAATCTAGAATAATCTGAGTATCTGAAGTAATGAAAGTAATGATTGATTTACGTGCATCAACCCCGGGATCCAGGAGCACAACACCCGCTGGCGATAAACGTGGTTGTTCTGCAGGAGACGTATTCCAGTGAAGGAATATGAATATTCATGAGGAGTTGGCAGGCATCGGTCATCGGATAGAGAGCTTTGTATTACAGCCTCAAGGGACAAGGTAGATATAATTATAGCTTTAATGATTCAACATCTTTCTGTGTTTAACAGCACGCATCTAACACGATCTGCCTCCCAAAATGTCAAGAATCCCGTTTTGTCCGAACCGTTGAGCCTAACGATGATTTTACTAGTAATCTGTAAGTTTTGTGCAAGGTCGAAGCCGTCAGCCTCACATGTTAAGCCATTTTACCGTTTTATTGCACCTAACGCTGCCTTCCCTTTACCGGTAATGATTTAGTTTTCTGCTTTTGCTGCTAGCTGTTGAGCCTTGCGGTGATAATACTCCTTTATCAGTAATCTTGTAGTTTACTGTGTTCTTTCTTTAGTTTTTGAACGTTTTCTTCACGGACTCAGCTCGTAAATATCTAAGCCTATGAATATTTCATGATGGTGCCCCTTTTACGATCTGGCCGGTCCTCGGTAATCTTGTTCTCTAATTCGCCTGTCAGCTGAACCTCCTTGTCCAGCTAGTGTACATTTAAAGTCAAATTATGTAGTTTTATATGCTATACACCAAACATAAATCGATATTACATTTACCTATTTTGGAATGTTCTCCAACGACAAAATGGCATGTTTTCTGCAGCTGGGATTCATCACTTCCACAAACACTAAAATAATGATTAACGCTTTTTTACTTTCTGCTATTTACTGCTAATTTAATAATTAGGTAGGGTGTTGCAGGGTGATTATTCCCTATATTTATTTATTAATTATTATGATAATTTATATACTATAGTTTAATATACATATGTAAGCTTAATATGAACATTTTTTTGTTATTATATTTTAAACTGATGGACGAGGATGAGTAGAAGGTAGTGTGTTACTTTGGCAGAAATAAAAAAAAAATGGTTCCCTATTTTTATATTGCACGTATTCAAAACATTTGATATATATAGTGACTCGAGGTTAGGTAAAATTATATGAACAGTACTGTAGCAAGGCTCAATAATTCAGATATCATGAGACGACGCCTCTCTTTACAAATTTTTCGGTACTGTTTTTTAAGTCTTCACGGTACACAGGAAAAATTAGTTTGGATAATAACCCTAAGACACGTATTAATTGATTTGGGTGTATATTCTGAGACAACCGTGCTTTTCCCGTTCTTTCTGGAAGCAAATAGTGCTGGGTAGCGCCGATCCGATTTCGTTGTCTTGAAATAAAAAAGTAATCACTTGCGGGAGACCGAGTGTCAGTGTATATTATGGTGTGTCCAGTAGGTCAGTTACTTATTAATTTACCTTTTTTTGTAATTATGTATCTTATGTTTATTAAGACGTATGAACGTCAAGTAAAATATTGTATTTGGAAATTCGATTCAACCATGACGTCAGCGGACTGCGCATGTCACAGTTACAATGAAATATGGATTTAATCATATAAAGCCGCTGCTTGTACTGTAAGCGTTCTAGCTTATCATGTGTATTTACTAGGACTGG
This sequence comes from Sipunculus nudus, assembly GCA_026874595.1. Classification (NCBI taxonomy): domain Eukaryota; kingdom Metazoa; phylum Annelida; class Sipuncula; order Golfingiida; family Sipunculidae; genus Sipunculus; species Sipunculus nudus. Next base: position 106,349,293 of record CM049306.1, on the reverse strand, counting down.
GTATGGGGTGGCCTACACCTCATAATCACTAAATCAGTGGCCTTGGCCTTAATCAACCATCATAAATGTTCACCTGAAGATTATTTGGAATTAACAAATCAAAAAGTATTGAAATGGAGGCAAAATTACTTTCATAACCAGAATACATATACCATATTTATATAAGGTGTTGAACAATGATATTAAGAAAATGTTTATATCATGGGAGGGAGCTACAAGGTCCTCATTGTCAGGCGAGGACGGGTCGGGAAGCTTGTGTCCGTACTTCGATGCATTGTTTCCCTCACATTTCCTCACCAAACAATGTTCGTGTCAGTTCTTTTCCCCTAGAATCGCTCACACGCACCCTGACATGTGTACATACATTTTTTATCAATTTGATCATATGACAAAATATTTGTCTTGTTTAAATCGTAAAAGCCAAAATAACAAATATAAAGTGGGTATGACTTTTTTTGGTAGTTAAAGGTTATAATATAAGTAAGACTTGTATCTATATTTTTTAGGAGTTGTTTTTTCTTTGATACGACCAATACAGTATTCAAAGCGTATCGGTAACCGTATCAACGTTGCGTATCGATTCGTATCGATATATCGGTATATTGATATAGCTGTAGTAGGCCTATTTTCAGGCTGTAACTTTATGTAAAGTACATGATGAACAATTAATTACTAATAACCAGCTATGATGTTATTAAACTAAGCTGAAGATCGTTTTTGGTTTATTGCCGAATTGTAATGCAGGTAATTTAAAGAGCTAGGTGTGCATGTGCATTATTTACTTATACTACACAATCATTGTTAGATTAGAGATCTGCAGTGACTGGATATCGTGTATTAGTTACAGGAGGTTAGGGGCTGTTCGGAATAGGCTAACAGCTACCAATCAGTCTTCTATATGTGAACACCCATCGAGACTTCAAGGTTGGTGACATCATGTATACTTTACTTATGAGATATTGTAATGAGCATAAAAGAGGGGGTTATGTTGTAGACATTTTTTATCAGTATTGGCGATGAATTACTGAGATTTTGTTTGATAACTTAGTGTTATTAACATACATGTGTACAAGTTTACTAAAGATGGCGTACGTGTTAACAAGGATTTAGGAATCATATTTGTATTATTTATGGACTAAAGTCTGTCTCTTATTAATATTACTTGATGAAAGGCAGGATAGATAGTTTTATGATTGTTTGCATACTGGTGATAGAAGTTTACAATTGTTAAAAAATAACAAGGGGCTGTACTTTGCTTAATGGTAAAGAGGATATGATATCTATATTTGTGTTTACCTGATACCTGTTGTACCGGATGGGACTGAGAGTGAGACTGTGACGGAGGCAATAAAAGGAGTTAACCAGGACTTGCAGATTTCCTAAGGTATCTGATAATCTCACCCCTAAATACTATCGTTAACCGGGTAACCCCCAATAAAAATAATATAATATAATTATTGTAATAATAGCATTCGTTTCCAAATATGTTTCATACCATCACAAATACGAGCAGGTAATCAATCTGTTGTAAGTCCTATTATTCATGTTGTATTGCTGTATTTACTTAAAAATTCATACTGACAGACAGGATACCTAAATATATTTATGTCAATAGCTCATAAAATTGGCTATTAATAGTTCCCTAGTACAAATCAGAATAAAAGAAACTTGTGTTGAAAATCTCATAATTCTTAACTACTCCTGATATACAATTACCGTAAGTTTATTGATGATTATACGACGGTCTAATATTTGAGCCCGCCTCATGCCGTTATGACATCCGGGCTACAAGGTCAGGACGTCGATGAATCGTAAATACCTGTTCCTTTGATCACGTATCAAGCAGCAGGCAGCTAAAATGACCATGGCTTCATAAAACCGTCGTCCCCACGTGACCCGTCTGATTCAACCATAAGAGTTAATATGATAGAGACTTCAAAGCCCCAAAAGATCCTTCCAGACTGCAGTCATTTGTGTAGAGTTAACGCCATTGTTCATAGAGCACTGATACATGTAGCTGCTTCTTATTTTAAAGGGCACGTCCTTGGTCATCCTATAGAATTCTAGCTACATTTAAGGTACTCAGTTAATTTTTATTATTCTGCATGTTGGTGTTATATTCAGCTTTCATTATACCCCAGCGGACTTTGATCCATCAGTCATGTTATTAGGCAAATTTGATAACTTGAAAACATGTTTAACAGCTTTGAACCCCTCGATCCATGTGACGCATCGGCGTTCAGATGTCATTTCGAGTCACAGTTCAGAAACTTCCCAAGACCTGGCGAACTTAGCAACAAAATTAATCATATAACATGAATAACATGTAAAAAATATTAAAGCCTTCTGGTTTGTATTAGTTTGCCGTTTATATATAAATATATATACATGTGTGTGTGTGACAGTTCCATATATACAGTTCTTCATATAACTAATTGTTTCGAATGCGATATATAGAGGGCTTATTATACTGGCACCATACTGGTCTTGTTACGTCAGAACGTCATCTGACCCGTCATATAAAAACATATATCAAGGCCGTATACTGGCAAAAACTCCTGGGTGGCTATGCATTAACCATGAAGAAACACTACTTGAGGACCGATGTGCCTCGATGTGATGGGTGTGGGGTCAGTGGGGGCACAGATTGTAGGAAAATGTTAAAATACAGTCAAAATGAATGCTTTTGTTCATACAATAGTCACGTCAAAATACGAAGTGTTGCATTACACAGAACATTGGGAGGACTTTCTGACTTGCTACTTCATCCGTGTATGAACCACTTATGATTAACTCTGGTGTTAATATGACCTGACCATTTATTTAAAGAGAATAACCCCAGTACCTGTTAATGAGGCATTTTATCTATAAGCTAGCACGCAGATGTGATTGTAAGTAAAATATTTCTTTTATACACGTCCAGAGTTCAGAATGGCCTACATATTGATTATCAGTAATACTTCTGTACTTCAAAATTGAAATAAAAATATGTTTGCCTGTACTGATATAATATTCATTGTTCAGCTGATCCACTATACCTACCGCCTATTGGCTTTTACCGGTATTTGTTAAACAGTTTCAATGAACGACAGTGATATGCCATCCAAGCTGGTATACACAATTAATTGGAATTGAATGCGATGCGTTAATGATTACCGAAAAATTATTAATTCTACAATAAAAGTGCAGAAGCAAATCACTAATTTTAAATTGAAATGAAGCGAAGCTCAGAAAAATATTTTGATATGATGTAGTCTTGAATCAAATGATGATTATATTTAATACAATTAAACAATATTTTTTCATAATTCTTCAAAATAGGTAACTATCTTAAAAAAAATCAAATGCAATGCACATATAGCTCATGATATAACTTTCCTCTGCGCAACCATCAAAGAGCTCTATTAAGTGTTACTATATATATATATATATATATATATATATATATATATATATATATATATATATCTGATAACAAAGCGATGGAATGTTCAGTTAGGCCTACAAGATGTTTGTGTTCGTTTCTGAATTCAATAATATGTTTTTTACCGATTAAGGTCATATAATGGTTAATTTTAAGTTAATAACAAATCATGTGTACACGAAAAATTACGTTACCACACTAAAATGGTGTTTTCTCCATTCATGGATAATCGTTTCTGCGTTATAAACATCCTCGTTTGAAGTAAGTCGGGTCTTTCGGTTTTTATTAGGAAGGGGGTAATTTTCTTTCAGTGCTGGGCGAAAGATGTTCTTTCAGTGAATTACATGATATAATTGTGTTGTCTACAAAACATCTGTAACGAATAAAATTGACGATTTTTTTTTTTTTCATATTTTTCCAGTTTTATAATGTTTTTAAGAGGGGCAGCAAATTCTATGAGCTCCCCGGGCGGCACAAACGCTATGTTCGCACTGTTTAACATTTATCATGGTTAATTCCTGAGATATTGAGATATTGAATACCGGCTTTAAACTAAAAATTATACACGGATTCCCTACTGTTTGGACGATTGCATTTTTATATTCGACCTTGCATAAAGGTCTAAAAACTAACCACATTACATCTGACTAATTGTCATGGCTGGTTCTTGGGATATTGACAGAATTAGACCAACAGTTTTCATCACTGGCGGTCTTTGTTTGCAAATTATGTATATAAAATATGTCACTCAGGAAACAAAAAAGTCATTAATAAATCAAACACCTTGAACTGTAGACACTTCGTTAGTCCAATATTGAATTTATACAATTGGCAAAGAGATAATATTAAATAAACGGACAAGCTGAGGTAACCATGCATAAAAATAATGCAGGGACAAAGAAGGTAAAAATATATACTTTCATCCGTTTTTTTTTTCCGGACGACGACAACGACAATGCGTTTTTTTTTTCACTTTAATCCGGCGAAAATGATCGGAGGACAAAACGCAATGTTTTGTTCGTCATATTTGACTTCCAAGGCGACGGTATCCTTCTAGATATTGCTTTTAACTTTTAAATTTCCGCGACTAGACGAAGAAGTAAAGGAATATATTGGGCCCATTTTATTAACCAACGACGAAGAGAGAAAGAAACGTATTGTAATTTATCTCAGACACTTACTGAAAATGAAAAGTGTTTTAGATTGTATTATTTTGTCTCTAGAAAAAAGTTCTCTGAATTTTGTTTTACTTTTTTAAAAGAATATTTGGCTTTTTAGTGCTTCTCAGTGCTCCTTATAAAGTACCATGCTTGAAAAGGATGCAAGTGCATGAAAGTATTGGCGTCATTTAATCTAAGTGGCGCCCTGCGAATATGTCTGTAGGGGAAAAAATCGCTAACAGACTGGTTCGAAAATTAATCGGATACTCATAACGCATTGTCGTTACCTGCCTTGAGAATGTGTACACTCCAATGAATTTTCATACGGCCTATTTTCTTTTTGCCAATGCCTCATTATGGATGTGGAATTGTTTTTGCTAGAAAACGGGTTAAAATATCTACAGGAAAGCATGTACATTAGCATGAGTGGCTACCTTTGTAATCCTGTTATAAATTAATATTTTTAAATCAAGTGTGCTTGATATGCTGATTAGTAGGTCCTCGCTATGACACGAAGACATGACATAAACTGAACGTCCATGCAGGTTGTCCTTGCAAGTTATGCGCTAAGTCGACGAATCGTTCTCACGTCTAACCAGCCTTTTTCTTAAAAAAAAGTGTGCGATGATACATGCATCTTTTACTGTTTTTCTTTTTTTATTTCAGTAGCACTTAATCTTCCTCACTGCAGCGGAAGCACGGAAAGGCGGTGTTAAAGCTAGGTCCTCGCGGGTATGTTTATCCGCGTATAGGTGTTTGTGTGTGTGTGTGTTGGGAAGGGGGGGGGTCCTGTTGTGGGATGCTATTCAAACCGTGTTTGCTTTTGGATATTCGGCCCATATTTCAAGGTTCATTCGGGCATAAGTGACTTTGCATTTGTGAATATTCCTTTATGACGTTCCTGATTGCGGATCAGTTACCGGATCTACACCAAAATCTAATCGGTTCTTTATTGGTCCATTGCCGGAATGCCCTGGAAATTCCATGATGTTGCGTTCATGATTGTAATGTTTGCCGGAACAAACACGCACAAACGCACACACGAAACGAGATGAACGCATGCCCTCGGCCATGGAATCAATGATCCATATCGTTCTAAGTTATACGAACACTAGAGTTAGTTAGGCCGGGGGGGGGGGGGGGGATGGCTGTAAAGCTCATAATTTTTCATTTGTTTCGGCTATACTGATTATATTATGAATATATAATTTTCTCAAGTGCTGCAATTAACGTTCTGCTATTTTAGCTGTTGACATTATATATATATATATATATATATATATATATATATATATATATATATATATATATAATGCGGATCTAGTACATGTACGTCAAGGATATCAGTGTGTAATAATAGGTACAATTATCCAGTATAAAAAAGATATAATCAAGCATTTGCAGCCGACGCCATACATATAAATGCATAAATAAAATCGATGAACTAGATTTTGTTTTAGAATCAAATATATTATTATTTTCTATCCAAAAATGTTGGGCTTACAAATCAGATTAATATTACATAGTACAGATTATAACAGTCTATTCCGTACATGGATTTCGAAAAAGAAAAACTTGACTAAAACCACAGAACTGAATTCTACGAAACGATATGGAAGGATGGAGAATGTGCCAGAGAAGACTTTATTAAAATTTGGTGCGGTTTCAGGTATAGAGGACCAGTAGAAATGCTTACCATGGCGGAGGTGTGTGGTCTAACAGTTGCATTCTAGTTTGTAGACTGACGAATGTACAAATGTGTCAGGGATTCTTTCATTATTGGAATATTTTTTATGTAATTTGTTACAGGTGCTCTTTTTATTGTGTGACACGGGCGTAACTCCTGTTGTGGCGCCCTCGCCGGGCCGCTTGTTGCACTCTATGTTTAATCCGTACTGGTTGAACTCTCGTTGTCATGCTAGCTTGGGGCTTTCTCGCCTGGCCGAGGTCACGTGTGGGCCCTGGTATGTAGAGACACAGCGATGTTCTTCTAGATGATTCCTGAAACGCGTGTTTCCTGTGTATAATGTTAGATCCTTTAGAATCTTCGAGAAGTGGAAAATTCTCGGCTTGGGGCAAAAAGTTATAAATAAGGGGCTGTGTTTTGAGCCGAGAGAGAGGTTAAAGAATATTCCAGCGGACACAGACGTGTTTATGTCAGTTTGTGGGACCTATCCGATTATCCAGTAATTTCAGGGATTCTACTTTTACTAACTCTATACAATTAAATGCTGCCTGCCTCAAGTTTACTTTCTGGATTGTTACAAGAGCTTTACATTGGACTGTTATGATCCGAGAGTATACATTTTAAAGAACTTGTCGCTGTGGCGGTGATGGTATTCAGCTACTGTGCACTTTATTTATTAGGCTGAGTGATTATATTGATTTGATGTTATACTGTTATTGTACTGAGTAAATGTATTGATTTAGTGTACTGTAATGTAAGGGTTGTTTTAAGAATAAATTATGATCTGTTGATATTAGGTTCCGTAACATAAAATTGGGGGCTCGTCCGGGATGACGGTAAACTCGTGGCCCAGGGAATAAGCTCACTAAGTGTGACTCCTGGAATAATTAGTCTTGTTCTGATAGCAGAACGCTCTTAAGAGGGGGTGTGTTACGGGGTGACATCAAAGCGGACCGAACTGTCTCGTTAGTGAAGCATGCTTTTCTACCGAAGCGGTTGGTACGCCGGACTTGTGCGCCACCCACATGGGTTCGAATCCTGGATCGGCCCTGAATTTTCCCTGACAAATTTGTCTGCGTAACAAATTAATAATCATTATTTACGTCAAACAACAGCTTGAGTAGCAGTAGCCATGAAAACACGCTCAGAGGCCTTTTTCAAATAAACTGATGGGGCATGGGTGTCATGATACCAGTCATAACTGAACAGCCATTTCATGTGTCGGATCAAAATATTGGTTGGACGGTTGAATAACTAATAAAAATATTGAAGAGTCATGTTTAACTTACGATTATAAATATACACTCATATACACCGCCGCTTTAGCGGTAATCGAGACGAGTCCCCAAGGGGTACTTCATGCATGTATTGGTAATGAAGCAAGTGACTCTCTATTAATTTATACAGAAAAAAATTCGCCCCTTTCGGGAGATTTATATTTATAATAATGATGATTATTAGGTGGTTTCGTTAGCCATACAGTGGCTCAATCAGCATTAGTTGTAATTCAACGGCAGTCTTGCATATATATAGTTTCCGAGAAGATTTGTTTACCCGAGTGAGAAATTGAGCAGCTAGTTATGACAAAAGCCTTTATTGTCGATTATGATGGTATAAAGAAATGTAAGTTCACTTTAGATGTGATAATTCTTTGTTCTTGATACGGAATGTGGTAACGTTTTCCTCAAAAGTTAGAAAAAATCAGTTTTTCCGAAGAGTGTGGAAATGGCGAGCACATTTGCTTAACCTAAAATCACAACTCTATGGGTCGTTCTGCCACCCCAGAATCTAAATATTGATGTTTGGGTGACCGACCGACTACCGCTAGCTTTGCAGTGTATCTTACCTGTATGACTCTGATTAAATAATCAGCAATATATCTTACCTTTATGACTATGATAAAATAATTAGCAAAATAAAGAGCAGTGTATCTTACCTTTATGACTATGATAAAATAATTCGTCCTCTAACATGATTGGCCGATATGGCAGCAGTAACGCAAGTAGGAATATTAAAAACGGTGTTACAATTTTGTTACGGTCATAAAACTATCGATATCACGTTTAACAAAAATAACATTCCATAATATGTTATGGAAAATGTTAACGGACGTGATAAAAAATTATAGAACAACATGAAATTCTATAAAATTTGATGGATGATATGAGTAGGCAAAAGGAAATAAAACATTCTGTCTTTAATGCATGAGGAAAAGATAGCATTACAATAGAGACCTGGTTTGATTACTGCTAAAACAGATGCTGTCAGGAATCCTTACATTATTGAGGCCGTTACAATCACCGTAGCTATTGATGAAGATTACAATGTAGCCTGGTACCCGGCGTAAAGTGGGATGTATGAGCGCTGCCATCACGGTGGTCGTCTGACGGCCCGCTGGATGTACACGAGAGGAGAAACAGGGCCATACCATTTTGAATTGGCTTCTGAATATTTCACTAAACTGGGAACGTTAACCCTGTCCTCGCTAGGTAATTGGGGTCTGTCTGATGACGTTAGCTAACCTTGTTTACCACTGCCTCGTACTGAGTTTGTGCAAATAAAAATTTGGTTTAACCGAAAACAGCGTTGTTGGAGGTCCCGGATGAAATTTTTGGTTTGGCTCCAAACAACATTTCCCGCGAATAAAAAAAATGTGATTCTCATCGAAAACATTCCTGTTTGCGGACCTAGTAATGAGTTTGCACCAGTACTTTTTTTATGAAGAATAAGAGCAGCGCATACAATATATTCAGTAAATAAAAATAGGTTCAATTAAAACATTTCTCATTTCAAAGGCTGCACTCCGTTTGTGTAAGTAATCCGGATACTACGACAAATGTCAGTATAAATAAACATTATGTACTCTCTTCCACAACCACCACAGAAATTTAGAAATTTGACCGAGTTTGCTTTTGATGTACGGACCCAAGACCATTCTCGACACATGGAAAGTAAAGTGGATAACGCATTGTGTACCCATAATTCCGTTCACCCTCGCTCTGAATAGTTTATGTATTTACCATAATGTCATTTCTGCCAGCACACAGTAAGTATTTTATCTTAATTATTTGTATAAAGCTTATTACATAACTGTCTGCTAAGGGATCGAAGAATGTTCGGGCGGGGGGAGAGGGGATGGGTTTAAAGCAAATACATATATATGCATACATACAACGCGCATGAACACAGGCATATAGATAATTTTTTCCGGCTTTTCAACATCAAACCGCAGGTCTTGATGGAGTACATTTTTAGCAAATTTCAAAGTGAATAAAAGGAAAAGTCTTTGCCCATCAATATAGGATTTACGTACAGTTGAAGTAGTGGAGAATATCAATCGAATGTAAAAAGCTTAAGGGTTTGAGAGGCAAACAATGGTTAAACAAAAACAAAAAAATTCGATCATTTTCAGCGACATTATTCAATATTCCATGAGGTAATAACTAGCATAAGATACATTGTACATTAAATAACAAGTTGCTGTCTTTAAACGATATTTCCAGATTTGTTGAAAATTATTCTTGGTCAACTGTATAGGTCGGGAAATTCAGCACCCACTCCCCTCTAGATCTCTAGATTAAAAAATTCCGTTGGGGAAGAAGTGTCAAAATTTATTTTCATGGGTTTTTAAGTCTCAATGCACCAAGCTGTCTACATTTAATTCAATAAATGGGCATGATACAAGAAATAAGATCCCTCTACAACTGGGAAGCGGAAGTGAGAAATAACCTGCGAAACACCCCTTCACAGATAAGCGAAGATTCACGAATTATAGAAAGACAATTGGTTCCGTAAATTCACCCCCGTTATAACACCACACGCACACACAATCACGGAAAAGCACACATAAATTTAAAGAAATTGTAAAAAAAAAGAAGTATTTAATATTATCCAGTGTCAATATCATACTTGGTATGTGTCATGATTTTTATTTGCCTCGAGAAAACTGCCAGCTAGAATATGTAAATTAAAATAAATATGTAATACAGAGGAATATGTGGAGAGAGAGAGAGAGAGTTAATCTTTGTGAAACTATAATTAAGAATATAATACATTATAAAGAAGATTAACCTATATCACGTATTTATTGTTTTTTTTTGTAATGCGCTCATCACGATGTACAATGTAAACCTGCATTCAGTGTAGTGCTGTCAGGAGTCCATGGTCTGAGGCTGTAAAAGCATTATTTTGGTGCTGATACCCCAATCACCAGCAGAGCCTTAGAGTCGGAGATAGCGAAGCATTAGTGGGGTGAGGCCGAGGCTCTGTGTCGGAGACGAAGGATAATTGTGAGGGCCAGGTTGACGTTTTCTTATTGAGTACTTTGGCAGGGTTCCTGACATCCGGTCGTTGAGAGAACTGCGCCAAGCAACAGGCCCGGCTTGCGTGCTGCATGCTCATCCCGGCATCCATAGAAGAGAAAGGTCTTCTATTACAGCGGCGTTGCATCACGCCTTTCTGGTGGGGAATGTTAAGCCGTGCGCCTGGTTGATGTCACGAGTAAATTGATGAGATGAGCTGATGCATGATCTCCCCGAGTGCGCTGGTTACAACGCTCTCCCCAATGTATTAAAAATGTGTCCTGGAAATATTACTCCATTTGAAATTAGCATTTTGCTTGGATCATTGAGGTTAGCCCCCTGTGGCGATGCGCTGATATATGGTTAATGACGCCCCTGGAATTATTACACCGTGTTATTGCTTTCATCGGCCCGTATTCAATAACACCCTCACTGCTTGGAGGTCTGTCCATCTTCTCTGTCAATACGTGATGTTATCCGGGGAACTGTTCACGTATATGATCTTTCCTGTAATTATGAAATGATAAAGAGCTAGGTCATAATTAGCATCTTCCCCACCCAACCTTGTACCAATAAGTCATATTTCATAACCCTTGCGTACTCTTTGCTGATGAATTTCTCGGATTCACCTTTGGGTAAATGGTTTCAATAGAGCTCTGTGCTCTGCATGGCGATCATTTCCGCTTCCTCTACGGGACTAATATTCAACAAATTGAGACATCTATTGTAAGAATCCCGTGTATATCTCCATCCCATTTCCGGGCCATTTGCAATAATGTACAATTATGATTAATTAGAGTCCTTCCTAGTTTCTGGAGTACAAGCATTAAATGTCCTTCAATGTAAATCCGTCCAACCATCAAAAGCCAAATCACTATAATGTTACATTATTACCCTGGTTGGCCTGGTTGGTATAATATCCGTGGGCACGGGGTAATTTAGATGGAAGGTGATACAGGATGAGCTCTGTTTGTATATGATTGGTGACCACAGGCCAGTGACAGTCGGATACGACTAAGGATGGCTTCGGGTCTCCCGCCAACTCCCGTCAGCAGACGACGGCCTGAGGGAAGGGTAATTTCCGCTATTGCATCCCTTGTTGTTGCTCCCCGACCATGGGTTCACTCTCAACCAAACACAAACAAGTCGCTTTGGAAAAGTAAAGTAAATTCAGGATTAGTATTCAGGAAACGTGACGTATGTAAGAAGTCTTTTACGTGCATCCCATTCCATGGTTCCTTATGTATTATTATGGGCATCTGTCTTTTCTTACAAAATTAGTGTTTTGAACTTTGATGTTGACTGAAACTCCGCTCGTGCTGCAATTACTCATAGGATGGCTCCGATAACTAAGACCGACTTGCCGAAATTGCAGATTTCCGGCAAGCAATCATAATAATAATCATAATAATAATAATGATAATACGAGAAAGTACGCTAGATGTTCAGTAAACGGAACATAATAGAATAGTAATTATGTAACCATACACATTAAAAGATGAGATGCGCGTCACGGGTTTTTACATGTTCTTTTGCTTATAATTCGTCTCTGTGTTTGCTTTATAATGACTGTATTATGTGCATTTGTATTGTTTCTTCTTATTATATATAGGGGATAAAACTCATAAACGCACTTCAGATGATCCCCACTAATTGCGTAAGACATCCATCCAGTCAAAGCTGGAAAACATTCCCTCCTAAACCACCCATATGCTCCCGATAACTCAACCAGCAAAACACAACACGCACTCAAACAGCCGGAGAGCATGGGCCAGGAATTTCTACAAACTACTTACAATCAATTATATTTCATGTATCAGAGTGCATCCATGTTGATTTAAAGGTAGCGTGACCAGCAAACAATCACTGACACGGCAAATAACATCTTACGGGGTAATGTCTTTACGTATTTTAATCGGTAGTTACATCTGTCGAATTCCGAACACGGTCCAATACAACATTTATATTTCTGAAAAAAATGTCATCAGACTTCAGATAGACAAAGACAAAATATGAAATGATTTCAATAAAACCAACACTTCTTCAATTATCACACATCGGGTCAGTGATCAAGTGACAACGGTCAAAAAAGATTTTTTATTCTGTTGTTGTTGTATGCAATATATATTGGATAGTATGCAGAGAAGGATCGGGTATCATAATAAACGAGATGAAGATAACTTCTGTCACATCATCAGCATCATTATTCATGCTCGTCCCGGAGACCCAGCGCAAGATGCAAAGCTCCAAGTTGTGACCAAGTAGCGTTCTGCGCTGGTCTAAGTCTGACAAAATATTTCACTGTCTTGGCTTCCAATTTCAGGCCTTTCCAACTACAGCCTAGACTGCCTGTAAAGAGGCCCTCAGCCACCACAGTGATCCTCTTACATCTCTCCTCCTTATGTATACCAATTGTTCAAAATACATTAAGTGTTCTCCATTTTGAAAAAAAAATCCATACGGAAAAACAAAAGCTAAACTAATGCATGGACGGCCCTAAGTAAAGGCACACCAACAACTTTATAAAAAGAGGACGTGACGGCCTCAGTTAAAGAAGACTTCCAGCTTGAAAAAGAGGATGGGTGACTACTTCAGTAAAAGCAGACTCTATAGCTCCACCGGGAGGAGAGCGTGACAGCCTTAGAAAGGCTTACAGCTTCACGAGGAGGAGGGTTTGACGGCCTCAGTAAAGGCATACTTACAGCTTTATAAAAAGAGGACGTGACGGCCTCAGTAAAAGAAGACTTCCAGCTTGAAAAAGAGGATGGGTGACTACTTCAGTAAAAGTAGACTCTATAGCTCCACCGGGAGGAGAGCGTGACAGCCTTAGAAAGGCTTACAGCTTTACGAGGAGGAGGGTTTGACGGCCTCAGTAAAGGCATACTTACAGCTTTATAAAAAGAGGACGTGACGGCCTCAGTAAAAGAAGACTTCCAGCTTGAAAAAGAGGAGGGGTGACTACTTTAGTAAAAGTAGACTCTATAGCTCCACCGGGAGGAGAGCGTGACAGCCTTAGAAAGGCTTACAGCTTCACGAGGAGGAGGGTTTGACGGCCTCAGTAAAGGTAACTTACAGCTTTATAAAAAGAGGACGTGACGGCCTCAGTAAAAGAAGACTTCCAGCTTGAAAAAGAGGATGGGTGACTACTTCAGTAAAAGCAGACTCTATAGCTCCACCGGGAGGAGAGCGTGACAGCTTAGTAAGGCTTACAGCTTTACGAGGAGGAGGGTTTGACGGCCTCAGTAAAGGCATACTTACAGCTTTACCTAAACTGACCACTTGTGGACGTGACTGGGCTTCGCTTACCATTTAGCGTAATGCCTTGTTCCCTCCTTAAAATGTACATTCTTGGTCCGCGGTTGGCTTTTTCTGAATTCAAAATGGATGGTTACTATATAAATGTATAGGATCCCCCGATGCGGTATATGGTTGTTCTGTACATCAGTGTTATATTTCGTTGTAGTTCATTAAGTTGTGAACTTCGCATGCGTAAATGAGCATCGGATCAGTAAGGTCCACGGAACTAGAACGAAAAGAAAGAATATGTGTCGGAACGACACAAATGCCCCCGACTGGAGCATATTAGAAATATTTGTTAAAGTTTGTAAAATGTTCTATGTTAAGGAGCTGTCATACGGTCAAAAGTAGGTCAAACAAGACAAAATGCGAACTCGATCTGAAATGGGTCATGATCAGGCCATACACCAAAAATCAGGCCAAAATCTGCAGGCATTACGAAAAAAAATCTGTACAACTGTTTGATATCGGAACAACAGAATGACGGAACACTTTGTGGCGGGGGCATAAAAAAACGATTGTGAGCTTGGTATTAATAGTTTTATGTGGGCGGGTCCTGGGGTAATCCATATCATGAATAAGGTCAAGGTTTATGACTTCCTACCTCACTCAAACGTTACAATAAAGCATGTTAACCAAGGGCAAAGAAGTAAGTCTAAGTAGTGATATAACATGATTACGCTAAGGAGGCCAAAAATCCCTGTCGGATTTCCTGCAGAATATCATTTACACTTTGACAGAGAAGTATCCTGGGAAATTGATTAATCTTAACATTTGGGAATTCCATATATTCTCTGTGCCTGTATGCCTGTCTGCCTGTCTGTCTGTCTCTCTAGCTCTCTGGCTCTCTCTCTCTCTCTCTCTCTCTCTCTCTCTCTGTTGGCCTGGTTTACGGAAGATTTAAGCTTGGTATTTAGGAATTATCTCGGCTAATTACGTGATACATACAGTAATGACTATAAACCGGGACTTTGCCTGGACAGGGTCTTGGGTAATCATCTTTCACGCGTCCTTACTTCCGTGACCATATCATATTGGTCATTCCAATGAAATCAGAGAAGTCAGCTAAGGATCAATGTTTCGTTTACTATGTCAGATATTCCGTACATTTTGCGCAATGGCAGGGTCCGGAAACATTCAACACGAGACCTGACTTTAACAACTAATATGTCACTAAGTCCTTAAGTCCAAAATAAAAAAAAAAAAAACATGCCACTCCAACACACACATAGTAAAGGCCACCTTGGTTTAGCGACCACTTCGCATTAAAGACCATGGTTTTTAACGGTTATTTTTTTACACTATTTATCGGCCTAACCAAGGAAATTGTTTTCTTTTCGTTTTGCGGGCACCTGTCTGGTTTACAAAGGTTTATCCGAACCTCCACTCTGCGACCACTTAATATTCAATATACATTGCGATATATATAAGTTAGACGTCATTAAGTTTATGTCCACATCACGAACATATTTGCTTGTTATGATCAATTAACTTGTTTGGTGGACATTGCGTTTCTGCGGATGGACATCCAAATATTACAGTCAGTTCTTTAAACGATACGATTAAATGTAACCATGGTAACAGTTCTTTTATTTCTGAGAGGTCTCAGTACGACTCTTGTCTTTACTCTCACATTAACGCTGTAGAGCTCGTCATCTGAAATATTCAGCAACCATTTTACTTCTAGTTTCCTGTGCATGGGAATTATTAAACAATTTAGGTATTATATTGCTGGCAATTTGGGTTCTAAACGATGCCATCAGTGATAAATTGTGTTTGAAACTCATATTAAGAATGACTCAAGTACACACACATCTACTCACACAAAAATCACACTTTTTGGTTTATAAGTTGTTGTTCATGTCAATGTGCACATTGATCAAAACGACTGAATTAACCTAACCACGCTTTACAGGGCCAGGTGAGGTTAAAATTCCATAGTCATTGCACATAGTTAGCTCTTATTTATGATTTGCCTTTTATTATGTGTCATCTTGGTTGGTTAGTATTAGTCATAAATTTATAAACGGGACTTCTGTATTTGGGGGAAGTTAGGGTGACATTAAATGTACAGACCGTTGCAGGTTTTAAGTAATCTTGAGCACCATGTTTTTGTTAAAAGGATTCTTTATCATTACTATAAATGTAAATTAGTTCATAACTGGGTCATTTACTGGTATTATGGACTGCCTTTGCTCTGGCGGGCAGACCTGACCTATGATGTAACCGTCCTGCTGATGAACACATTTCTCATGACGTTTATTAATCTATTTCCTGTGCTCTCCTTACTCACAAACAAACACACACATAATATTCCGGATCTGGTGATAGAGAAGTTAGTGGAGGTATTATTGTTAGCGGCTTTTAAAAGTTGCTGGAGTTTCACACCTTGAGATATATGGAAAAGAAGGAGGTGGCACCGTCCAGTAACAACTACTCATCGACATGTATCTTTTCATCATGTTCATGTAGTTTATATTTTTATTCATTGCATTATTTTTTTCTGCTGCAACCTGAGTTAACTTATCGTTGCGCGAAGTGTTCTGGCCAAACTTATTATTGGGATTTCCGGTCTAGATGTGCACGGGGTAAGACGTATTTCGGCAGAGCTCTCAAATGTGAACTAAAAATCTGGGATTATTAACAAGAAGACATGAATAAGGTGTATCATGCCAAATACCAGGAGAAATAAGAACAAACAAAAACAAGTTGACTCTTAAATGGCACAAAAAACCCAGGGAAGCAGAAAAAAATCACTCGCCGTGCAAACAAGGACCCCACCAATACCAGGAGGGCGACCTGTTCAGCCACGCACAGAAATCCTCACAAAGTAAGTGCACTGAGGTTGATGACTGTTTTCAAACACTGAAAGACTCGCTTCTTACTGCAATAAATAAATGTAGAGATGAACTGCCAGAAAAAAATGATAAATTAAAGGTAGACATGAATGAGATGAAAATTAAAACAGATACACACACCACAGAGATCAACGGACTGCAGGAAGCTAACCAGTTTGTACAGTCTCAGTAGAACTATTCAAAACACAGGTAAATGAAAGCAAAACAAATCAAGAATCATTACAACAAGAAAAAGCTGAACACCGCGCAGAAAATAAGAACATGAAATTGAAATTGCAGAATTAGAGGACACTTTGAAAGTACGCCCGGCCAATCTTGAACCATACACAAGAGAATTTAATTTACGCATAGGAGGGGTCCCTGAAACGCCTGGGGAGGACTGTCATCATATTGTGGCAAATTTGTTGGTAAAATACAATCTTCTGGGATATGACTGTTCAATAGAAGAAGCCAGACAAATGATAGAAAACGCACGTCGCACTGGGAGACGAAACGTGAACAATAAAGAAAGACAAATCATAGCGCGCTTTTACAGCAGACCTCTCAGAAACAAAATACTAAAAACCCCAAAATGTCTGTAAATAAATCGAAAGAGAGGTCCCCACGGTTATTTGAGGACTTAATCAAAGATGACTATGAATGAAGAAACAAGCGCTCCCTCAAATGGCAGCAGCATTCAGAGACAAATTGAAAACCACTTTCAGACACGGCTGAAATGTTACCTGTAATCCGCACCGTATGTTTTTTATGTTCACACCCTTTTTTGAAATGTTATGTCCGTCAGGAAATTATAATCTGTACATAAAAAGAAGTTACTACGAAGAATTATCTTATTTAGTCTTGAAACATAAGAGTAAAACAGGTTATTTACTTCTGTATAAACCACAACATTTAATCTACTTCATAACTTATACCGATTTAAAGATAGTATTGAGTTTAAACTTTAGTGTAACAGATTTTTCATGGCTAATAATATCAGTATATTTTCTTTGAATGTTCGAGGACTTGGAAACCCAATGAAGAGACGAGAAATTTTCCATAGGTTAAATTTGAAACATTATTGCAACATTTTTCTGCAAGAGACTCATAGCGAGAGACATACATTTGATTTATGGAGAGCTGAGTGTAGACATAAAATTCTAGCTAGCCATGGAACGAGGACTTCGAGAGGCGAATGTATTATCATAAAAATAGCATTCAACATGATATTTATAAAATAATTACAAATAGTGAAGTCCGGAACATTATAACTGATATAACCATAGGAGATCACAGAATAACGTTGGCTTATTTTTATGGGTCAAATAAAGACAGTCCTTCCTTTTTTTTAAACATTCTTCAATAAAATTGACACTTTAAAAAAACTATAACAAAATTATATGGGCGACTGGAATAACGTACGAGATGTCAATTTAGATAAGGTGGGAGATAAACCAGTTACACATTTCAAGTCGCAACAAATTATCACACAATAAATGTCTATCAAAGATCTTCAGGCTATTTCGAAAATCAAGGATCCATATGTACATGCCTTCACTTGACAGAGAGACATGGCCACTAAGATATGCTGCCGTTTAGACTACTTTTTAGTTTCATATTGTTTACAGGGCTTCGTTAAATCAGCAGGTATCATACATGGATACGATAATGAGATCAGAGCAATTACCATAAATTTAAAAACTCAAAAATGCCCAAGAGGACCGGGCTTTTGGAAACTTTATTGCAACCTTTTAGAAAATGAAGAATATAAAAATCTTATAAGAAAAACAATATATGAAACCCATGAGTTAAATCAAGGAGTAGATATTCCACTCATATGGGATACTATTAAAATGAGTGTTAGATAATAATATTCAATGAAATGTATAAGAAGAATCAAAATAATAGGCCTATAAACGAATTAGAGATAGAAATCAAACAATTGGAACAAAAACTTACAGAACATCAAGACGAATATCTATCCCAAAGCTTACTATATATTAAAAAAAATAAGTTATAAAAAGAAATAGAAATAAAACGCAAGGAGCTATCATACGCAGTAGAATAAGATGGAAGGAGAAAGGGGAAAAATCCTCAAAATATTTTCTGAACTTAAAAAAAAGAAATTATAATGATAAAACTATTTAACAGTTAAAAGATGAAGAGAGTAATATAATTTCAGACCCACAACAGATTCTTAATGCAGAGAAGGATTTTTTTAAAAACGTTTATAAACGTCAGCTTAAAGAGACCCGGAAAACATCTTTGATGAAAAGTGCAGATATAAATGATCCAAAACTCACAAACGAAGAGAGAACATTATGACAAAGAAATAACAGAAAAAGAACAATATGAAAATCTCGTGACACTCCCAAAAAACAAATCGCCTGGCAGTGATGGCCTGCCCGCAGAGTTTTACAGATGTTTTTGGTCTGACTTGAAAGAAATTTTCCTAAATCTTGTAATCTTTATTTTTAAGTCTGGAAACCTATTAATGTTACAAAAACAAGGAATAATTTGCCTTATTCCTAAAAAAGATAAAAATACTAATCTTCTGAAAAATTGGCGACCAATAACACTACTAAATGTTGATTAGAAATTAATAGCAAAATGCATTACATCCAGGTTAAAAGAAGCGCTGCCTAAACTTATAAACCAAGACCAAACAGGATTTATAAAAAACCGATATATCGGTGAAAACATTATTAAACTTATCGGTGGTACTAATTACGTACAAGAAAATGACAAAGAAGCTATACTGATTTCAGTCTACTATGAAAAAGCGTTTGGTTTTTTAGAATTGGATAGTATTATTAAAGCACTTAGGTTTTTTAACTTTGGTAACAACTTTGTAAAATGGATACAAATACTTTATCATGATATATGCAGCTATTTTGTAATAATGGTTGGTCATCAAAATTCTTCAAAATGTCTAGAGGGGTGCGTCAGGGATGCCCGATGTCACCTTACCTCTTTGTTTTAAGTGCAGAGCTGCTGGCTATTAAAATAAGGCAAACTAATAATATAAAGGGTATCAATATAAATGGTACAGTTTTAAAATAATCCAGTACGCAGACGACACTGCTCTCATTTTAACAGATAAAAAGAGTGTCGATGAAACAATAAGCATTTTATCAGATTTCAGAATGTTTTCGATTTGAATATTAACACAGATAAAACACAAGTCTTACCACTTAACCCGTGAAGAATTGAATTAAAGAAATTCATAGTTGAATTATGTTTAAAATGGACCATGGATCAAATAACCTTCTTAGGAATAAAATTTTACTATAATTTAGAAGATTTACCTAAACTTTATTACCTAGAGAAAAAAGAATCTATTGCTTATATACTGCAAACCTGGTCGTGGAGGAAACTAACGCCCAGACTAAGATAGTACTTATTAAAAGTTTAGGTTTATCTAAACTAATGTATTTATTCTCATCTTTACCAAGCCCGATGAAAAATTGATTAAAAAGATCAACACGATTTTATATAATTTTATATGGGATAATAAGCCTGAAAAAAAAAATCAATCGTAAAACACTAATTGCACCGTATGAAGAAGGCGGTTTGAATATGACGGATATTTCCATCCATGACAAAGCTATGAAAATAGCATGGATAAAAAGACTTTTATTTTAAATGAACAATCTGTCACCTGGCGGGCGATTACAAAGAAATATTTCAAACTTGGTAAAGAATCTTTCGAATGCAATTTGAACGAGAGAGATATAAATGAGATCATAGATGGAAAACCCATATTTTGGACAGATGTATATTAATATTGGTTCGAATATAATTTTCATAATCCTGTTACTTCCCAAGAAATAAATTTTTATAAAATTTATTACCTCAATATTGACGGTTCTTTTTTTTTTCTTTTTTACAAAATTAGCGTGTTGAACACGTTTCTTCAACATCGAATTACAGCGTCAGAAATAAAAGCGAATTCAGTACCAAAATTCGATAGGCGATTCGATTCACTTCTCGTATAATAAGCATGCTCGTCAATATTCTTCTTATTGTTTATGCTTTGTCGGGATTTGAAGTAACGCGTGTTACTAAATTCGGTATAGCACCTCGTCCCGATGTGGTTTCACTGACGCGGATCGAAACGCAAATAGATACGACTGTCGTGTGGACAAAACGTGGATTCTGAGGCAATTTTCAGCTATTTCATATTGCATTCACTGAATACGGTGTAGTGTTTAACAAGGTTAATGACCTCATGAGTTATATCTAAATTCTGGCCACGGTGAAATGCTTTATAGATTATTGCAAATCTATGTTTTTTTCCCATACTCTTAGATAAATGGCGGACATATCAACACCAAGATTTCTTGGTCTGACTTTTTTGGCGGAATGTTCCCGCCCACATATGTGCAGTACAAAATATATTTTACCCATAAAAGTAATCGGTTTAACACGAAAAATTATCCGATGTATTTGTATAACCATGACATAATACTGGTAATTTTATTCAGGATGCCAGGTGTTTGTACGATCATGTATCAATAGTAAAAATAATAATTTTTTCTAGATGTCAGGTACTTAAATAACCTGATAACAAAAACCTATATGTTATTGTATCCGCCAAAACAGAGTTTTGCGGATACTATGTTTTCAGCCCACCGCCGCCGCCTCCGCCGCCGCCGCGTAGGTGTCCGGAGAACTCCTCCGTAACCGCTGGGCGGAATTTTACGAAACCCGGGATTATGTTCAGGTCACATGTGAACTGCTGCGCCCCGATTTCGTTTTGACCTCTGACCTTTCCTCTGCGCTCTGCGTCTGTTTGTGCGTCTGTTTTCACACATAAACCCACCTATCTCGGGAACCGTTTGACTAATTCACCTGAAAATCGGCATGCGTATACATCCTGAAAGCTTTTCTGATTTTTTGACAGGTGGCGCCACCTACATTCACGTTTACGCTGCAGACATCCAAGCTCATATCTCGGGAACCGTTTGACCGATCAGGAAATTTTTTTTGCACAAATGTAGCCCTTGGAGAGCTTTATAACATACACAAAAAATGGTGGCGCCACCTGCAACCATGTTTGCACAGTGTCCATCTGTTCGTCTGCCTTGGGTCAAAATCACTCATATCTCTGCAGTGACTTGACTAATTCACCTGAAATTCGGCATGCGTATACATCCTGGATAGCTTTTCTGATTTTATGACAGGTAGCGCCACCTACATTCACGTTTACGCTGCAGACATCCAAGCTCATATCTCGGAAACCGTTTGACCGATCAGGAAAATTTTTTTGCACAAATGTAGCCCTTGGAGAGCTTTATAACATACACAAAAATGGTGGCGCCACCTGCAACCATGTTTGCACAGTGTCCATCTGTTCGTCTGCCTTGGGTTAAAATCACTCATATCTCTGCAGTGACTTGACTAATTCACCTGAAATTCGGCATGCGTATACATCCTGGATAGCTTTTCTGATTTTATGACAGGTGGCGCCACCTACATTCACGTTTACGCTGCAGACATCCAAGCTCATATCTCGGGAACCGTTTGACCGATCAGGAAATTTTTTGGCACAAATGTAGCCCTTGGAGAGCTTTATAACATACACAAAAAATGGTGGCGCCACCTGCAACCATGTTTGCACAGTGTCCATCTGTTCGTCTGCCTTGGGTTAAAATCACTCATATCTCTGCAGTGACTTGACTAATTCACCTGAAAATCGGCATGCGTATACATCCTGAAAGCTTTTCTGGTTTTTTGACAGGTGGCGCCACCTACATTCACGTTTACGCTGCAGACATCCAAGCTCAAAACTCGGGAACCGTTTGACCGATTGGGCCAAAATTTTGCATGTGTATAGATCTCACATAGCTCTTTATCATACGCAAAGCTGGTACATGGTGGCGCCACTTGCAGCCATTTTTGCACAGCTCCTGTCTGTCTGTCTGCCATGAGATAAAATCACTTATATCTCGGCAGTGGTTTGACATATCTGCCTAAAATTTTGCAGGTTTATACATCCCCGACAGCTCTTTTGATTTTATGACAGGTGGCGCCACCTGCGTTCTAGTTTATGCAGCAGACATCCAAGCTCATATCTTGGGAACCGTTTGACTGATTGGGCCAAAGTTTTGCATGTGTATAGTTCTCACATAGCTCTTTATCATACGCAAAACTGGTGGCGTCACCTGCAACCATTTTTGCTCAGCGTCCATCTGTTTGTCTGCCACGGGCTAAAATCACTCATATACATGTAGTGGTTTGACTTACCTGCCTTAAATTTTGCATATGTATACAACTTGGACGGCTTTCTGGATTTTGTGGTAGGGGGGGGGGCAACCTACATACACAATTTGGCTGCAGATATCCATGCTAATATGCAACACTTCACTCTATTTCCCCTTGCCACTCAATCCATGCCTCACTTCACCTGTTCCACTCTGATTTAGGCGGATACACGTAGTCGTTTGGCGACTACCCGTATTCTAGTTATTCTTGATGTCAGGTGCTTGGTTCACGACGTAACAAAAGTAGATCAGTCATTGTTGTGAATGTAAGGAGTTTTATGACCGTACAATAAAAGTATATTTAATATTCTGTATGCCATGCGTATGGTAACGGTGGAACAATATTACTCTTATGTTATTAAAGGGATTGTCAAGACTTTCTATGTACGGGGCTTAGAAAAAAAAAACAGGAAATGAATTATCCAAGTTATTCAAGTATAAGAACTGACGAAGCCTGGTGCGAACCCTAGATTTTCAACAGGTTGAACATTTTTTTTAATTGATTGTTGCGCCTAGTACATAAGTGACGGGTTCAAATTCCTTTTTTTTCCCTTTCTTTATTCTCTTATTACCAATTTAAGTTATGCATATAGAGACAAAGGATTTCATGTGTTAGGAAAATATTAGATTGAATCTATGTGACGGTTATCTCTTGGCTAATACCTTTTCTTTTTGAGGCTCATGAAATATATATTCGTAAACGTTTATCAGTTTCATTAGAAGACTCTCAAAGCCCAAACTAGCTTTCTACTTAAATATGTGAGACGGTTACTACTCACATAATGTTAATCGATCACTTATACACACATCAGAACTGCAGCGTTTACATAAACATGTTCAAAAGCTTGCATTTAAAAACGTGAAGAAAGCGGTCTTAATCACTAATGATAAAAATTGATAAAACGTTTCCTTATAAAATTTCCTCATTCATAAAATGCTGGGACTTTGATTGAAGACTGGACTAAAAAGATTAAGGGGATTTATATTTATACATACAATCATTTATCTTTTTTTGGTTAAGTATATATAACATTTTTGTAGCGCACTGAGTTCTGTGTCCGCGTATGCGGTATGATTGTTAAGTGAGCCTGATTCCTTTGTGATATATCTGGAAGTCACGCCGAGATCAGGTTCCTTAAGGGTTAACACCTGCACACGGACTTACTTTTTGGGGAATTGAAATTATTTTCTTTTTGACAATGAAAATTGAGATTGTAACAAAATTCCAGCATTGTCAAGCTGCTGTGTGCGGAACATCTCGGAGCCGGTGTTCTAGGAGTCAAATACCCAAGCAGTGTGTTTTGCTTTGGTTTAATAATTCATTGTGCACTGTATTATTAGCTGTTACCTCAAATAGGCGTCCATGTCAGGTACGAGTAGAGAGTGGATAAGGTTGAGGTAAGTTTAAGTTCTACTAGGGCTTATTTGCGTCTAGCATGAGATAAACATATATTGATATATATATGTAGCTGTGATTTAAAGGATCACAGGAGTCTATGGTGGTCTGTAATTATAGGGTAATTACAAGTTTTCTTGCGCCTTATGCTTATTTACATGCGGTAGCATGTCAGTTTGTGTGTTTTAGTCACAGGTTGTTATTTAAGTTACGTGTTATGCGTATGTGTCTGTGCTGGCATGCAGCATGTCAGTTCAAGCGTATTTAGCGCAAATGATTTGTCAAGACAAGAGACCAGAAAGCTTTGAGTGTACGAAGTAGGCTTGCGAGTTTATGATTTAAAATCGCATTAGGCGTATATATATAAACATATAAACTGTTGTGCTGAGGAAATGTGCACATGCTTGAAAGAGTGTGAATCTATGAACGCGATGGTGATGCATCGGGCACTTACGTACACGCACATGGATTGCATTCATTTACGGCCAAAAGGTATGAGTAAAGAGATGGCAAAGGCCGAATAAACCAGCGCCAGTCAGACCAGAAATGAGAGTAGTAAAAGTTTCCGGAGTGACATTAGATGACCAGGTAGGCAGGATTTTATGACAGACAGGCTATATAGTTAAAACCGGTATCTCGGAAAAACAGGCAAAGGTTGCTACATATGTGTCAAACCAGGTCATTTTGCAAGGAAGCGCCAGAAAAGTCAAAGTTTCACAAGGACAGGGGTTACAGGTCTCAAATAAGAGCACCGAGGCAGACTCAGTAAAAAACTCTAACGAGGGGGAATGGGTGTGGCACCCAAAAACACCGAGTGTAGACGTTCCAACAAGTGGCAAGGTAAGTACGTCAACCTCCACGTTTTCAGATGCCACAGAGACGAGGGGTTCTGTTGATAGGTTGGGAATTGGCTTATGAAGAAAGCAGGCTTATACCAGACAATACCCTCGTATTTGTGCTACGGGATTCAGGGTGTAGTACATGTGTTGTGAAAACAGAGTCCGTGAAACCACATCAATACTTAAGATCTAGCTGCAAGATGATACTAATAAAGGGTAAAGTTAATTTTTTCTGTAGCACAGATTGGCATAGATACGCCTTATTTATTAGGGGAGAGAGAAGCATTACACATGCCTGATTGCTTATGTGAAGTAGTCATAGGTAACCTAGAAGGGGCTAGGGAGCCAAGGAACCCCGATTTGGAATGGATCCCCAAAGGAAAAAAAAAGGGTGGGGGATTGTCTGCAATCAGAGAGGTTACTGTTGAGGAGACAGAAGTGGAAAACAGTGGTATAGAAGGGGGAAATGATCAGACAAAAATAATGAATGTGAGGTCAATGTAGGGAATGCTGTACAGACCAGAGGGCAAACGGTCATAGAAGCCAAAGACAAACCAGCACTTAAGTCTCTCTTGAGGGCACAGAGAGTAACCCTAGCGATTTTGCTAAGGCACAAAACGAGGATGACTCCTTGAAAAATTGTGGGAAAAAGCAAAAAGTGATGATGAGAATCAAACGGGATGATGAGAATCAAATGTGACGCCTGTCAAAAGACTCTGGATAAAGAGAGATTAACAAAGGTTCCCTTAGGCCGGATGCCATTGAAAGGGATCCCATTTCAAAGAACTGCGATTGATATCATCGGTCCAATACATCCACCTTGTCAGGATGGCAACAGGTATATTCTAACAATAGTTGATTATGCTTCGGGGTAACCAGAGGCTGTACCTTTAAAATCGGTATCAACTAGTAGAGGCCGCACTATGTGTATATTGTTGAGCTGGGGTACCGTCAGAGGTCCTTACAGATTGAGGTACTCTATTTGTATCAGATCTAATGAGAGAAATTTCCCGCTTGTTGTCAATCAAGATTCTGGTGACCACCAGGTATCATCCTATGCAATGGCCTAGTGGGTGGAAAGGTACAATGGGCTGATCAAGGAAGTTCTTTGACGCAGGTGCTCCTTGTTTGATCCAGAGCCACTGCCAAATCCCCAGGATTTATTCTCATCTCTAGGAGCTTGTAAATCTCAAAGATAGATCCCACCAAGGAAATTTGGCAAATCCCATTGTCGGATGAGACCAAGGAGTATAGAGCCTGAAGGGTAATTCAAATTCAAATACAAATGTACATGTCCTTTTGACTGGTCACAGCAGGAACACAATTCACATAATTGATGCGTAAACTACTAGAGTGTATACCAAATGTAGTCAACTACATTGACGATATCTTGGTACATACTAAAGATTGGGAATCCTACATAGAAACCTTATTCTTAGTAATGCAGGGACTGTGCAAGGCAAACCTGTCGGCAAGGCCAAGGAAATGTGACATATAGGCTTCCGATCCCTGGCTTTTTCGGACATCAAGTTGGGTCAGGTACTGTAAGCACCAAGGCTGAAATCACTGAGCGCATCCAGGAAGCCCAAAAGCCAAAAACTAAAAAGCAGGTTAGAGATTTTTTGGGCCTACCTCTTGATTATTACAGGAATTTCATCCCTAGTTAAGCAAAAATAGTATTCCAATTGACATAGGTCACGAAAAACCAAATAATGCCGCATGAGGATCAGAAGAAGATACTGCCTTCATTAAATTGAAGGAACAGTTGGCTCAACCATCAATTTTGCATGTCCTGAACTTCGATAAACCTTTCATGCTAAAGGAAGATGCTTTAGATGTGTGGTTGGGGCAGTTTTGATGCAACATGATGGGACAGAGTTTCCCGTATCATATGCCAGTAGAAAGTTGGTCCCCAGGGAGAGAAATTATGCAACTATTGATAGAGAGTCTTTAGCTATTTTATGGACCATAAAACGGTTTGAATACTTTTTCTATGGACGTCAAATTGAGATGCACAAAGATCATAAGCCCCTAGTGTACGTACAGTCTCAAAAACGTGTAGACAAGAAGGTAATGAGACTGCAAGAATTCCTTTTCCGTTTGGTGTTTGGGACAGGGACGATGTTGGACCGGATTTCCTAAGCAGATGCTGTCAAATGTGAGTTTTTTATATACTCACATGGATATTATATATCTAGTAGTTCTGTGAATGTAAAGCATTTTCTGGACATATAATTGTAGTAACACAATTTTTAAAGAAGTAATTAATCTACTTATTGACATTTTGTTTGAGTTATTTGGATTTAGAGGTAGGGTTAAACAACTGGGAGAGGGGGAGATGGAATAGTTGTCAATAAGTAGCCAGATTTACGTTTATATCGTTTCCATCCAGTGTTTTAAAGGATTTAGATATGTTTACCACTGTATAGCATTGGGGTTTACATCTATGTACTCAGTGCGCCCAGGGTAAGCTAACTGTTGGCAAGTTGTTTACATATAAGAACAGTAAGATCGTATATACCCCTAGTGTGTCCAGCAACAAGGCAGTGATGAATGGACAAGGATGAAAACATATACGGTAAGGACAGTTGGGTGACAGCACTGCACTTAAGGGGTGGTTTGGATATCGCTGGGGAAGACAGAATCGTACAGCAGAGATTGCGTCTGTCAAGAAAAACTAAAGTGAGAAGAAATAAAATCAAGTTGTCAGGGAAAACTGCTGTCTGCAAGTATGCAAACAATGGATAGCCTTATATTGTCTTCTAGAAATGTCTAGTGTGGTAATACCAAGCGGGGAGGAAGATACCAAGGTGATTTTCAAAATTAGCTATAACGGACTAAATATATAACGGTGTTACGTGTTTTAATACAGAGGTACAAGTCCAGAGACATATCAATTCGAATAACTATATTTTAAAAGGGACAATCCAATAATTTGAATAATTCGGACTTGAAGTGTCAACCGAAAATTTTATAAAATGCTTGAACTTTGATTTTAGATTGGACTATAAAGATAAAGGACTACAAATATATTATTCAATATATATAATCATTTATCTTTGTTTTGGTTTAGTATATATTACATTTTTATACCGCACTGAGTCTTGTGTCCGTACATGCGGTGTGATTGTTAAGTAAGCCTGATTCCTTTGCGACAATGCCCTCAACTTTCTAACTATAACATAAGTATGCATGTGCAAATACTTATTTTGCCGAAAAAGGTCAAACCATGAAAAGTATTATGATTGATCTATTGTTTAATAATTTTAGTCACCTGCTTCCCTGCATATCTTTCGGGATTTAAACACTTACCATAGTCATTATTTATAAAAATATACATACTTACATACATACATACATAATACATATATACACACGTGTGTTTTAGGGCATACTATTCAATCAATAATATTCAGTATAATAATTAATTTTGGGTTTATTTTCAATTACTCGCGAAATTACTCACCTTGGTATTTTTATAGTCACTAAATGCGTTCCCTTTAAGCAGAGTAATTAATGGCTCGGTTAGAACCTTGAGCAACAAACCATAAAAAAGCTCATACGGATAGGCATTCCTGCCCCCAGGAGATCACGCTAAAAGGAAACCCGAAGTTTAGACTCGGATGAATAAAAAACAATTATTCTGACAGAAAACGCACAAGGACAATCGTTGTTGCCAGCAATTACGTCAGTCAAAGTCAACAGGTGCACATCTATATAGACGTTTTAAATTTAGGCGCTCGATTTTTTTATTCAAGTCGTCTGCAACAAAAGCGAACCGTATGTTGACGTCGAGAGGCACTTTTAAATTTAAAAAAAATCGTATTTCACAGCATGCAAATTCTTGTTTGCTGAATGTGCTTGCGTGGTAAGGCTAAATTTAGAAATATTTTTACGACAATTACTTGTATGTATTTTACAGTCGAAATGTCACCTATAGGACAAAATCAATGATTCCTCTGTATGGGAACATCTGTTCCATTCTGTACTGGCGCTGTAATTCCGACGTCATTATGGATTGACGAATTTTAACATGGAGAAGGTGTCTCAGTGAACGTGTATGACGTAAGTGCCATTTTGTATGAAACATTGGCATTTCCCATGAAACGTCCCGTGTTTAATATGGCTGCCGGAAAACGGGAGAAGAAAGACAAATGTTTATGTTTTCCTGTGGCGGTCTGTGGTAACCATGGCTCCCTCTCCTTCTGGGGGAGCGCCATTTTCTTGTTCATACCAATCCAGCAAACAACAAAGTGACCGTCACGACCAAACGGCATGATATTTAGCAATGGGGGCTTTGTCGTGATTTTCAAATTTTACGTAAATTTGACTAAATGCTAATTGAAAATGGAGTCGTGTTTCGCAGACCTTTGCAAAGTGCAAAATGTCGTAAACATTCAACATACAGGCGCAAAAGTAGACATCATTCTGAGCTATTATTGTCGTTTATACTGTTATTTGGTTTGATTGTTAACATGTCAAAGGAATTTTCGAAATATGTTCAATGTCATTGGGCCGTTGATATAACCAGTTGTAAAATGTTACTGAGCAGTATTTAAAAACCTGATTGCCATTTACAAAGGAGGACAACTTAAAACTTTAATCTTCATTAAAATGTCTTTTTGTGTGTTATATATAAGACGACCAACATATCAAGACACCAAGAAGGGTCTTTCCTGAGGATTTTCTGTCTGGCAAATATTTCAACCTCAGGGCCATCTTTATTTTCTAAACTCCTAGTTTATCCTAAAACATTGAATTGATTCAACAGGAATCAGTAAATCAATACACCACTAGATGATAGGACATTAATCAAACTTAGCATGATGTACATATTAACACCATCTAATTAATTATAGTCTTATTGAATTCCAAGGCTGTAATAAAGATTTAAATTGATATAGAGTCAAAATGACTCGGAACGAAGTAAGCAAAAACTTTCTAATAATCTGACGGTGTTGACACTTAATCATCCACCAAATCACAGAGAAAACATCTTCCCTAAAAAAAGGTTCATCCTTGGCAGGGTTTATCGTGAAGGCAGGTGGGATTATCACCAATGAAATTATCATTACTTGAAGGACACCACCATGATCTTTTCCAGTAA
The DNA here is from genome assembly GCA_026874595.1 of Sipunculus nudus. Taxonomy (NCBI): domain Eukaryota; kingdom Metazoa; phylum Annelida; class Sipuncula; order Golfingiida; family Sipunculidae; genus Sipunculus; species Sipunculus nudus. The sequence goes on along the minus strand of CM049306.1, from coordinate 106,318,979 downwards.
CACAGGAAGAGCCTTACATTGCGACGTATATCACTTTATTCATACAAAGGCACATCACTTACAAAAATAGAACGAACATTTCCAACGTAACGGTGTAGCTAACGGGTCTCTGTATCATTCGTTGAATAAATAACAAGAAACAAAGCGTCAAATTAACATTGTGCTTTTTCATGTATTTTGATATAGGTCATATGAGAGAGAGAGTGTGTGTGTGTGTGTGTGTGTTAGACCATTATGTCGACCGATACAAAAAAGTTTTAATCCATAGGTTCTTGAATATTTCTGATCAGAGATCAAATTTGCCCCCCCCCTTCCATGATTGATAAATATTTTGCATGGTCTCATACAGATCGTGTTATCCAGGGAATAAAGGAAATGTTTTATTTCCCTCCTGTGCTTTTAAAGAATGAACGCGTCACCTAGTTCCCTCCCATATGAGTGACCCTATGTGTGTTGAAATATAAGAAAAAAAAAAGTAAAAATCTGCACAAATCCTAATAATTCATTGCTCTCTTTAAACGTCACTGAAAACAGGCTTATAAAACTGTGGGGCCAAGTATAATCCTTTGGGTTTCGGTAATTTTATTTTCTTGCTGGATCCCACTGTCCGATAGGACATGTTGCTAATTTCGAGCCCTGGAGTCTCCTAGTCCACCACACACGACTTGGGTTTTGTTTGAGGGCTGTCCCAGCTAGAGACTTACCATAGCTTATGGAAAGTGTATATATGTGCATTTACAATACAGAACAATTATAATCGGATTACAAAATATATGGGTCCCGATAGAAAATGCAAAGAGAAAAGGGAAATAATAATTTCAAAATCATTTCTTGTTTAGTGAGTGATCCGTTATATCATGGCTCTTCCACTTTCACTTTCGCGTATACAATACACAGTATATATTCAGATATAGGTATATATAGGATTTGTGCCTGATATGTACGTCACAATGTCACATTACTGAATGAGATATCACACAAAATGCTCGGACTCACATGAGTAAGTATGGTGGATGCACAACTTCCGGTCTGCACAGACGTCCATTTGCATCACTCTCCTGAAGGGCGTTTAAAAATGATTTTTCCTTATTTTTCTTGTCGCGTAAACATCGTATTAAAACATATTATCACAGTGGATGTGATACATACTTGACAGTTGTCTGATAAAGTACGTGTTCTCCATATGCTACATGAAATATTATTTCAAAATTGTCATTTTCAGTCTGATAAAAAGACAGAATGTTAAGTATTAATATACAGATCAGTCTTTAAATCTACAAAAATACAGGAGTAAATGCAATAAGGTAACATAAAAAAGATGAGAACATATTTAAAGTTCAGATATTCGCAAGTACAAAATGTCATACATATGCTATATATTAAGTATAAAACGTTCTAACTGCGGGTAGGGGTCTATGAGCTTTGTACAGATATCTATATGGTTCGACAATTTTTTATATACTGGGACATACTATATGATCACACTGATGAAGAAATGTTTGGTATATATATATATATATATATATATATATATATATATATATATATATATATATAATCTGTCCAACTTTGATCAGCTAGACGCGCGTTGGTTCTAAAAGTTTTGGCCTACATTTAGGTGGATGTAAGTATACACATTTACATTTGGTGCGAGGTGGCATCTGGCTTATTTGAGATATGTTGGAATGTGACATTGCGTGTCAAGAGTTTCTCGAAGTTACTGACTTAGGGCTCTCTGTCAGTGCTAACACGTTTCCATCTGTAAGCATATTCTTATCCTCTTTCCTGGGCCTATGATCGGAAACTGTGAACCGAAATCAGGATAATGATAATGGAACTTTGCCGTATTGTCCCGCGGCTTATACGAGAAGTTTAGTTCTGAAATGTTAATGATATGGATAAAAAAGACGAATTCAGATATTTACATTGAACATATGTAGAGAATCCTAGTAAATAGGCATAGCTGCCCGCGAGGTTAGGAAGGAAGGGACGCTTTAGATGAGAACGTGTTCACAGTGAGATGCTGTCCTCAGTAACACCGTCGTCACTTTATCGTGACTTGATGAAACACTTCACCAAATACCGGGAGACGTCCGTGGTGAGAGCAATAACACTCAATAATAAGTACACACGAAGTGAAGAATGGTCCGTCCTTACAGGGGTATCAATCAACAAGCCACAAAAAGCGAAGTACAAACTGATATGCAGTGAACATAAACCATATGACAGATGTCGGTTCTCCATCACGCTGACGTTAATTTACACCGTGCTGTTTTTGCTGGGTTCAAACCTTTTCGAAGTTTCCGTTGGCCAAGACTGAGTGGCGTTACTTTTACCATCATGACTAAAATAGCTGGCATCCATGTAAGTGCCACGTCGTTCTAGATTAAAATCAGACGCCATAAGGGCGTCATAATCAATGTCGAGTAAAATATGATCGTCTCCTTCCGCCTGTAAGTTTATATCAAAAGCGAGGAAATCGTAGTCGATTTCGCTTGAAGTTCCTGAAGACTCACTATCGCTCTCCATACAGTACTTTTCAAACAGCTCTTGCAGCCTCCGCGATGGCAAGAAGCCGCCCGTGGTTGGCGGGGCTGGTCCGATCGTCTGCGGGGAGGGTGGACGCTGTGACGGCGTGGTGGCTCCCCCGCCATGTTGTAACGTCTGTTGCAGCACGTTAAAGGCGCTCTTCCTGCGCTCCTTTGCACCCATGTGACTTCGTATCCGATGAATCTGTTGTTCCGCGTGTTTTATTCGTCTCTTTCGTTGTGTCTCGAAAAATACCAACTTTTCTGAAATTACACATATGATTAACCTTATAACAGATTTTAAAACTTTGATTAGTCTGCACGCTTATGAATGGCAATTGTTACATATATATATATATATATTTATAAAGTCGTATTGGGTTTAATTAAAGGATATTGTCTTTAGGGATATATGTGGGCTTGTTATCCAATCTCCAGAAGACGGATAACTTAATTAGGGTTATTATTATATGATAAATATTGATGGACATCATACAATCTACGCAAGGGTTAGAGGCGTTCAGCAAACTGACAGAAGTATTCTTTTTTTATTTTATGCTCTCTTACCTTATTCTTAATCTAAGTTTGTACACCTGCAGAGTTCCATTTCGGATTTGGACTACGTGACAGAGTGGAAGCACTAGCTTCCCATCATATTTCTTTGTATCCTGGTGTCATCCAGGCCCGGTGACTACCGCACCTGCGGGTCCTGCCTGTGTAATCATGCCAAATGCTGAGTCGTAACACCGAGGAACCGCACTCGTTTGTGAGTAATACATGGCTGTGGTCCAGCCTTCTTATTGAGCCTGCAGAACGCTCACCCCGTTTGGGGACCTACCGCGAAAATCTCACCGCCTCGGCTGAGATTTGAACTCACGACCTCCCGACTTTGTATCATGTGCTCTACCCCTGAGCCACTGAAGCCGGTCAAACTGTCAACAGTAGGTAAAAGTCAACGAAGAGGTTTACAGAGATCCTGCCTCAGGCGGAATCATGATGTATGTATAAAATTCAGGACTTAATGCCTAACAAACATTTTAATTGTAAATCTCAGGAGCTAGAAGAAAAGAAAATGTTTAAAAGAGTAACACCAAAGACTGTATTGTACGAGTAAACCACAGTGATGTTAACGGACTGTCCAGGTCGTACTGCCGGGGAATTACGGAGATTCCGTGTTTTTGTAGAAAAGCATTCCAGGTATCATCTTCATATTGATTTTAAGAAGAACTAGGCTTTAAGAAGTGTTAATGTTACAGCGAAGGTTTCAATCCAAATGACTTCTAATCTTCGTGGTGAATCTGGACTGCAAAACAGCATAACTGTCTTATTTATTGAGTTTTGATAACCGAAACCCACCAGTGGATATAGGGTGGGGTGATTCTCAGTATGGATTACTGGATATAGTCAGTTCTCTGTTTATTAATGTTCAGCAGAATGAGCATACTGTCGATCACCGTTTTTGAAAGTGCTCCACATTCTTTCCAGCTTCCTCTGTGAGGGTACTGCAGGTAAGTTATTTGCCAGAGCACCCGGTGATTAACAAAATGGAGTAATTTACTTATGAGATGCATCGGGTTCCAGGGGGCACTGGACACAGCATCAACTATTGCAAGGTCACAGTGAACGACAGCTAGGCGTGTGCTGATTGGCAGAAACCTTTTAATGACTGGCAGGTCGGATTGATCAATCCTGTTAATTATGACAAGTTTTCGCTAAACCAAAGGTGATATTTTAAAAAAGCAACTCGCAGGTGAAATGTGTGCCAAGCGACATGCACATACTCAACTTCTGCAAGCATACGCAAGGTTTCAGTATTCATCAATTATTACCTTAAATTACAGCCTTTTTTCACGGTGCACACATTATGCTTTGGTGTATATGTCATATATGCTCACTAACCAATGGTTCATCACCCTCGGAAGAATTCCGAATGATACTTAGCAGGATGAGCTATGAAATGTCACGTGCACGATGTACTCCTCATTTCTGAAGATTTGACACAAAAATCGAAAGGTTAATGGATATAGTTATGGCATGGAACATTGGATTACGGCCTTCAATTTGTTAATCGATGTATCTGTTTATTTGACCTTTTTAGTTCAGGGTCGGTAGCCAGCAGAGTTACCATAGCAAACAACCATTGCTTGCCTGTGAACTCTGTATCCGTGCTTCATGTGTACCTGAATTTTATAACGTAAAGCATATCTTGAGACGTACAAGTAAAACAACCATGGTCAGACATCTATAAATATTGTACGCTCACATCTGATCAACTGTATACCCTGTACAAAGAAAGTGTGTTGACCGAGGCTTGCGCTTAGCTTCTCGGAAAAGTGAAGAAATATTTTTCAATGTTAAGGTTCAAGGTCGTCAGAATTAGAAAATAAAGGCGCACTTAAAAAGAAACCCAACCTTGGATTTTTACCAAAGCGGATGAGTATACGCGTGAAGTGGTTAACGTTCCGTGACAAGGCAGCTTCCAGCGGCTCTCGGGCGTGATGAATATGAACCTGCCTGTTGCTCTCCTAAAGCATTATACATCATACTTGAGACCGTCTTCCACGCAAACTCCTCGTCTGTTTAATTATTCTAGTTATATGGGGCTTATACAAGCTGCTTTCACGGTGCTTAGAATTTCGCTATGGTTTAGGAACCGGGAACGGGCAAATTAATCTCGTATTATTCATGTCGGTTCCCCGACTGTCCTCCGCCGGTTAGCCATAAAATGTCCCGCTTCCTGCGACCGATTTCTAAACGACGATTTATAATGCCTACCAGTGGTCTTTCCCCTGATTCAGCTACATAAAAAATCGCCATGAGGCAACGGGCTTGACATCAATTGACTTTCCTGGCACAGATCAGAGTAACTGGGGACGGGCCGTGTGCTCGACTTACAATGTTTATGTGAGGATAGCTGAACAGACGGTGCTGATCAAATGCCGCGTACGCTGTCAAAAGCCCACGGGTTTAACATTTCTGTGATTGGAGCTAAAATCAGAAGTTTTCAAAACTGTATACTTTACTTTTTATAACTACCAGCAAACAACACTCAGATTTGCTTGGGAAGTACTCGGACTAATTTGTATAAACCCGCAGTTAAACCATGCTGATTCCGCCATACGGAACCGGAAGTAAATAATGCCATTGAGATGGCTACACCCCGTTAGATGTGATGAGCATTTATTCCAAGTGGTGTTTATTGTCGTAGCAATTTTTACGACAGGCAAAATGAACACTTGGGACTTGCTAGTTTTTTTTCTCGATTTCAAGCGACAGGGAATAAGTTTCCTTTTGTTCAGTCATCACCACCATAAATTTCAAAATAAAGGTGCTATCATAACATTAGAATATTGCCAATAATGGGGACAAAATTGCACATGAGTTTATGCTTCCATTTTCCTTGAGCTCAGATCATGAATACAGAGTTATTCAATGATATCCAATTTTCTCCTCCGAGATGTAATTACCTTACATATTTGCCTCGGAAATTGGTTTTGTAATAAAGACCACCCTTATGTTATCGGAGTGTGTGATTAACGAGGTTTTAGATATCCGAGATTTCCAATATAATCAGCCACTTCTAAATACTACCCAGCAGTTGTCAGGCACATGCTTCCAGGGTTACAAGAGTAGCTTGTGTTGGTGCAAATAATTCGACCGCCCATAAGATATAAAACACCAAAAAGCTATGAATTATAGCAATACCATTACACAGAATTCATTTCTAAATATTTCTGTTCAGAGTTCCTATTTTTACTATGAATGGTAGGATTCAGCGTATCTCTTGCTATCAGAACCTGTCAAATTAGGAGTAATATAGTAAATAATACATGACATGAGGTCTGAAAACGGTCTCAAGTCAAGAAAAACATGAGAACCTGCTTAGGCAGACCCGGCGCTAACCTTCCCGTTGGCCCTATCTATCGACTGTTAGACGATAGCATGATAGTTTATACAACCGGTAACTGAAGGTATGACGTGTCATTCATTAATGCTCAGCTTAAAATGTTTTTAATGAAAGCATCCTTTGAAAAAAAAGAGTTAGCTTTTTTTATTGAAACTATAGGAAAAAAGCTTCAGTTTCACTAACCTCCGGGTGGATCAACGAAACCGCAGGTGACAATGCACACGCATGCGCGGATGAGGTAGAGAAAGCCTTTCCGGTAGTTCTGTCGGCTGGTCAGACAGACGATAGGATTAAGCAGGGCATTCAGGAAGACGAGCTTAAGAGCAACATCCTCGGCCACCGGGTGCACACCTGTTCCCGTCAGCCATAGCACCAAGATCACCTGAAAAACATAAAACCATCTGTCCCCGTCAGCCATAGCACCAAGATAACCTAAAAAACATAACGCCACCTGTCCCCGTCAGTCATAGCACAAAAATAACCTGACAAAAAACATAACACCACCTGTCCCCGTCAGCCATAGCACCAAAATCACCTGAAAAACATAACACCACCTGTCCCCGTCAGTCATTGCACCAAAATCACCTGAAAAACATTACACCGCCTGTCCCCGTCAGTCATAGCACCAAGATCACCTGAAAAACATAACACCGCCTGTCCCTGTCAGCCATAGCCCCCGGTTCACATGAAAAGCAAAACACCATTTGTTGTCAAGCCAACAGATAAATCAACTGAACCCCGTCAGCCATGGCCCCGGATCACCTGAAAAACAAAACACCATTTGTGTTCAAGCCAACAGATAAATGGACTGATCCCCGTTAGCCATAGCCCCAACATCACCTGATTAACAAAACACCATTTGTGGTCAAGCCAACAGATAAATGACTGATCCCCATAAGCCATAGCCCCCGGATCAACTGAAAAACAAAACACCATTTGTGGTCAAGCCAGTAGATAAATGGACTGATCTCAGTCAGCCATGTTCCCCGGATCACCTGAAAAACAAAACACCATTTGTTTCAAACCAATAGATGAATGGACTGATCGTGAATACAGGCTTGGAGGCTATAAGCAATTCCCTACAGTTTGTATCAGGATGGATTCCTCAAAACTAAATATTATGCTCTACCTAGGATTATTAATCTAGTCCCACTTGTCTTATTTTCTTTAACAATTTTATCAATCCTGTTTTAAACATTTCGAGTTTTTTTACTTAAAAAATCGGGTGTGTATATGTACTTTGTTTTTGCGATTTTTCCCTGTCAATTAAATCCAGGAAAACAAATCTTCTGTGACAACTACCGCATCATGATTCAGAAGAGCTTGCATTGCATGATTGATAAAGACGCGCATGTTGATACGGATGAAATAATAATAGTGTATAATTGTAAATGCATACATGTATATACATGTCTTCAGAACTAATAGTTGGAGAAAACAGTGGGTTATTGTCAATTTTCGAGTTACAGATATAACAAAACACAAAAATATAAAAAATGAATAAAATATATAAAAATGATTTAACAACATGTGCACTGAAAGCGACATTATACGTTTATACTTCGATTTTACAAATGCAGGTTAACTTAAATAAAGTTAAAGTTTTTATTTATGTACTTTATAACTGGTCACAGAAAACACCGGGGAATGGACTTTTTATTGAAAAAAAATGTTATTAGGGGTACTTCAATTATATTCTAAAATAATACTGGCAACGTACATTTGTGAAAAATTATATCTTATTAAGTGGTGACTGACATATTACTGATTTAAAATTTTCTAGAAGATAACTAAATATAACTAAACATAAAATGCATTTATCCTTATATTCTGCAAAATATCTTCAGCACATAAGATCAGAAAATAAAAAGCTGATTTTATTTAAAGTAAAAAATGTCCATATAATCACATTTAAAAAATACGTAATGAGATTAAGTGGCATTAATAACTACTTTGAAGCATGATGATCACTGATCGTAGCCATGTTACATTTTATATTTGCACAAATTTTAATATTAATATTGCTAAAAAAGATAACTACATTAAAAGTTTTCCAGACATTTTATACATAGATATATTAATGCAGTGGCCCTGCAAACCTTTAAATATCTTTTAACGGTATATAATAACTTAAATTAGCAATGTGAAGAAAATATCATAATGAGATTGAATACGAATCGAGAATTACCTTAATAGGTTATAATTTTTAGCAAAGTCATCTATATAATCTATGTTCTTGCCCAGAAACATGCCAGAATAACTCAGAGAAAACGTTAATGACATTATAGCGTATAAACTCAGATGTCTGGTTTATTCTTAATTTATTCAAAAGAAGTCAATAACAAGATAAGGAATCCCTAAAAAATTTCAAATATTGAAACAGGTCCTAATATTATTGATATCGAATAAATGTAATAATTGTTTAACGTACTTTCACCACTGTTTTGTCGTATCTTACACCCCCGTCACACGAGAAGGCGATCTCTCTGCGATCACCGAATTGGGGCAGATCGCCGTAGAGCGCAGCCAGAGTGGCTTTAGATCAGCTTCGTAGGAGCGAGATAGTGTCGCCTTGGGTCGTCATATGGTAGCGACAGCTTGTCACCCCAAACGTCGATTTTAGATGAACTGAAGACGATGGGGTGACAGTACAAGCTATTGGGTTCGCATCAATTCTAGTATGTGCAGATGTGCACGCCATTTCTGACACTACTTTTTAATTTTCATCTACTTCTCGAACTGTCATTTTCCTGAGTTAAGACAAAAAGTGACGTTATTCTGTTGGGGAAAATAATAATTATTACATCCACGGTTGACTTACGTGTATTCGTGCAGCAGTTTTTTAATTCCGAGGCTGGTTTTACTCGAAAAACTCGTCTCCACGTCTGTCAGCGGGAGAAACCATAACTTCCGGTAGGGGATTTCCAAACGGCTATGTGTAAAACTCAGAAGTCCGAAGTCGGAAGCAAGGACTTTTTTTAAAGCAATGATCGAAGCATAATTAAAATGTTACTACATCAATGGAAAGTACCTTATTATTTTTATTGATAGAATAAGGTCTTTTCTATCATTATGTAAAATAATCAAAGTTATCCATCCGAAGTTATAAACTATTTTATGCTCGGAAATGCCTGGTTATGGTCCAAATGTGTAAAACTCGGAAGCCAGTAATGGCTAATGCACTGGTCATCATATCGTCAGCAAACGTGTCAAGCATTTTCAGTTTCTTCAGTATCATATATTTTTCATAAACTCAATCGGTTTTGTAACACTCATTATGCTTTTTTTTTATAATATAGTATATTGATATTTTATTTCATTTTGTAAAACAAGATTATTTTAAGTCATCAATATTTTACGCTGTTACCGCATTTTATGTTGGCTGAAACATTAAAAAAAAATAAAGGTTTTGATAATATTTTATACATGTGCCCCTATAAAAATCACCCTGATAATATCATAGAGACTTAAACAGAAAATTTGACAGAACCAAAAAACGTCCAGTTAATGTTTCTACAAGTTGTTTCGAACAAAATATTTTATTTTTAATGTATAAATTGAAAAACCTTTTCCTCTTCCATTGACCAAAAATTTCATCAGGATTATGAATCTCTTAGACTCTCATCTATTATTTAATACTTTTTATGCCAAATTATATTTTACATTTCATGGTCCGGTTGCACACATTGATTTATATATATATTATGTAAACAAAATTGTAATTTCTTATCGAGATCCTTTTAATCGTACAGTAATATGAAGTTGAAGGAAGCACATTCTGGTTAGACGCCCTTATCATGCACATATTATAACGTTTGAGAGTGAAATCAGTTGCAAACATACTTTAATATCTTAATAAATATCCATATATTTGAAGTTGAAATGTGATGTTGAAACATCAGGAGTGAAATTATTATAATATTAATAACGAGATTGATAAAGTTTGAAAGAAAGAGTAAAAAACTTGAAAAAGAATTTATTTTAGTTTTAAAAAATATTTGCTTAAATTCACAAATCGATCAGATTTTATAATAACACATGTATTAGTATGTTATATATTATCTGGACTGTTGTATCCCTTTTCTAAGATATAAATTTTACATTTTTTTAAATATCGTTGAACTCTAACATATTGAAAGACATTTCGTTTTGCATATGATACATGTATGTTTGTTCCAGCGATGACCTACTGGGATATATTGAATTTTCATATTTGTTCAACGTATGGAAAATATATTAATATTTTTTATTTTGAATGACATCGTAATTTATAACTGTATTTTTAATGCCGTATTAGGGTTTATTATACCATATTTATTATTCAGTGGTGCTTCCATAGTGGGCGCAAGCCCGTTCAGACGTAATATCTCTCACTTTATCGAGTTCTTTTCCCATTTATTCGTAATTAATTTTCATTTCTTTTCCAGATTACTGTTTTATTCCCTAGCAATTTCATTATTATATTTATTACTTTCCACTTCATAAATTGGTGATTTACTCCACTGAGAGAGCATCCAAATATATACTAGTATAATGAGAGAAGAAGTATTTCCGTTATCACACTTTTCTCGATAATAACACCGACGAATCCCAATCCCCCCCCCCCCCCCCATAGCATTACCGTGTGAGTCATGCACGGTCTCCCCACAGAGCTGAGCTCGGGGTGGGATCGACCGTGAAAAATCTCACGGCTCTTCGGCTGATACTCAGACTGGCGCACTGTGTTCTGCTGTCCGAGCCTGTGCGCTCACAGATCACAAATGTCGGAAAAAAATGCAGAGATTGTCATAAGACTTAATCATATCAACTATTTAACAATGAATACTACATTTAAATACTAGGAGTGACATTTGCCAGGTTTAAATGTATAGACGCGCATTTCATCATTGACGAACTTTTGAATATTTGGACTTTCCAGTTTATACCGTAATTTTATAGAAATATAAATATTAAAGCCCAACAACCTAAAGTTTGAATACATTGTTCAAAAACATGTAGGAGAAAAGTTACGGGAAAGAAAATCAATCATAATCTTGAGATGGGATGAAATATATTACGTGAAATTATATATATATATATATATATATATATATATATATATATATATATATATATTAAATTTACAAATAAAAAAATTAAGAACTTATAGTTTTCCGATTATGTATCATGTTTTGTATTATACACTCATTAAAAGCAGAATCATGCATAAGCAATTTTAATATATGCATGCAACTATAATTATAATGAAACTGCATTTTGGCACAAGTTTACCAGTGCGTCTCTGTGACTTCCGAGTTATACACATTGGGTAACATCCAAGTACTTCTGACTGACTTCCGAGATGGCTTCCGAGCACAAAATCTTCCATAACGTTCAGATTAAACAATGGATAACTATTATTCTTCACAGAATGATGAAAAAGATCTTATTCTATCGGGGAAAAACAAAACGGTATTGAAGCGTTAGCATTTTGTATATGCTTTAAACTGCTTTCGTTGGTTTCCGGCTTCCGGCTTCCGACTTCCAAGTTTGCATACACGACCGCGCCATGACACATTTAGTTTTGAATGAGAAGTACCGCTTCATGTGAATCGGTGCCACAGTGATGAAAGGAGGTAATAAATGTAATTATTTTTGTGTAACAACATTTTTTCTTCGATATTAAGCACATATAATACGACTTCATAAGCCTGTGATGCCAAATAATACCAGACAGGAAATATTTTGATCCGACCCTTAGAATGGGCGTTCTGTTGTGACTGCCATCATGACTCCAGGCCCTATCAGTTTATTTCCGAAGGCCTGAGTGTCATGTTGTCATGGCTAGTCATATGGTCACTATGAACGCCATGAGTGGCGACCAGTTTTAAACATGGAAAAAATTTCCGCCGCGGGGTCGCCGTGGATTAAAAGCGCAGTCAGATCGGAATTCGATCGCCATCGGTGTCCCAGCAGCGCAGTACCAGCTTCCTGAACGGGCAAGTCGATCGCCAGTAAACATGGTAGCATCGGCCTTCCCGTTCCACGGCGCTGGCTCTGCACACTTACACCGCCACTGCCGAGATCTCGGTAACCCTAGTGAGCTCTTTACACGCTTCGCACAGTGCTGCCGCTGCGCTAATGACGTCAGAGCTGCGCTCTCTCGCCACCCAGTTCGATTCGACGTGTGCTGGCGTCTGCGCTCTGACGAAGCTCGCGGCGCCAGCACACGTCGTTTCAGCGGGGCGAGAGCGGCATTGCAGTCATACTTGGAGGGTATTTCCGATGTTGAGTGCGACCAACGGCGATCTACGTGGTCGCCGTAAGGTCTTCATCTAATGTGATGGGGCCCTAAGTCAGAGAAATTGCATTTCGATTTAAAATGAACTGAATATTTTCAAAATATATTGCCTTTTTAGTAAAGATTGTACAAAGTTATTGTGGTGAACATAATAGCAGTACACAATTCACAATGAACAATTCTTAATCATCTATACACTCATGACGTAATTTATGAAAATGGATAATAAAAAATAACAAAGGAATCCCTGCGGGCGTTCAAATTTTTTATTCTAATTACATTTTAAACTTTGAAACTGGATATTAAGTCTGATATGTGTTTTTTTCTGGTTAGTCAAAACAAAAATAGTAGGTGTGACTTTTTTGTCTAGAGGAGATGCCATTTGATATTTAGCACATAGGGGATATTCTTTTATGCATATATTGTTGAGTGTATGCGGTTCTCATTAACATAACAATGAAACGTTGTTTGCAGTTATTTTGAGTATTAATGAAATGATTAACAAAGGATATGTACACTATATGTAAATACAAAACTTTCTGAATTTTATAATTCTAAATTAATTTTTAGTGCACACAGAAAATATTTTTTTATATTTTTTCTATACCACTTCGTAGAGTTAAATTGATTTTTTAAATGACAAAGGGTTCTAATACTTTACCGAAATTTACTTGTGTAAAAAGGTAAATGCATTCAGCTTTACTATAAATAGAAGTCAAATAGGTTTAAGTTTATAAAAATGCACCATGCAAATTTTTGTCAACTAGTAGTCCTGCTTTATATTCTGTGCTTTTCCGCTTTAATGTTAAAAAGAAAACGGTCGAATATTTTGCTTGCCAGAAAATAAGATTGCGTGAATTTTGAAAGATTTGTTTTTTTTTATCTGGGCAACATAACTGCAGGATATATGGAGAGTCAACTTTTTTTTCGAATCGCTTCACACTATAATGGTTGTGAAACAAATGACAACCCTGCAGTCCGCGTCGCTTATTCGATAAGGGGCAATACTGGCCAAGGATATACTTACATCATGGTCACTTGTTTAAATGTAATTGATTGATAACTGGGGCATGCAGTGTTTGGCGGGCACGTACATGTGAACATTGGCTTTGAGACAGTAAGTGTGATTTATCTGACGTTATTGGTATTTATGGGGTTTCCTTGAGCGATGTATCATATTACAAGCCGTCCCAAGCATGTAGTGCGCTATCCATCCATACAAGGCCGTCATACATCTGCATTATGCTTCTATAGTTGCCTTATACCACACATCTAGCCAGAACCCGGGGCCCGCCAGCCCTCTCATCGGAACTTTATACACACTTAACGTCAACAAGACTCGATATCCCCTTTACTGGATCCACCTGACAATTTATATCCCGAATAGTCCTCCCCCAGAAATGTTGGGCCTCGTGAAAATGTCAGCTTTAGCATATACACCATGCTTATATAGGCAAGCGATTATGTAATAGGGTCGTGCAGAGAATTTATATAGAAAAAAGAGAGGTGGGTGTCAGGGCTAATAGACTGTATAATTTCACAGATAATTTGTATAATCTTAAACATGTTTTGTATTATCTCACAGATAATTTGTATAATTTCACAGATAATTTGTATAATCTCACAAATAATGTGTATAATTGCACAGATAATGTGTATAATCACACAGTTAGTTTTGTATAATCACACAGATAATTTGAATAATCTCACACAGAATTTGTATAATCTTACAAATACTCTGTTGATCTCATATAGATATTTTCTTCAAATGATTAAATTTCTGTCATGGAAGGATCATATTGTAAGGTACATGTTATAGTTATGAATTTTACTCAGTGAAAGCCAGGATCGTAACTTGTTTGAATAATGTTAGAATTCTACTGAAGTTAAAGTCAGGATCGGCATGTTCGTAAATAATGGTAGAATTCTACTGCAGTGAAAGTGAGGACCGTATAACCTGTCTCGATAGTGTTAGAATTCTACTGCAGTCAAATTCAGGGTCTTAACTTGTCCATAAATACTGTTAGAATTCTACTGCAGTCAAATGCAGGGTTTTTACTTGCCCATACATAATGTCAGAAATCTACTGCAGTGAAAGTAAGGACCGTAAAACCTGTCTGAATAGTGATAGAAATCTACTGCAGTCAAATTCAGGGTCTTAACGTAATCGTACATACTCTCAGAATTCAACTACAATGAAAGTCAGGATCGAAATAAGCGGAAATAATGATAGAATGCTACTGCAGTGAAAGTGAGGACCGTATAACCTGTCTGGATAGTGCTAGAATTCTACTGCAGTCAAATTCAGGGTCTTAACTTGTCCATAAATACTGTTAGAATTCTACTGCAGTCAAAGGCAGGGTCTTTACTTGCCCATACATAATGTCAGACATCTACTGCAGTGAAAGTAAGGACCGTAAAACCTGTCTGAATAGTGATAGAAATCTTCTGCAGTCAAATTCAGGGTTTTAACGTACCCGTACATACTCTCAGAATTCAACTACAATGATAGTCAGGTTGAAATAAGCGGAAATAATGATAGAATGCTACTGCAGTGAAAGTGAGGACCGTATAACCTGTCTGGATAGTGCTAGAATTCTACTGCAGTCAAATTCAGGGTCTTAACTTGTCCATAAATACAGTTAGAATTCTACTGCAGTGAAAGTCTGGATCGAAATGTTCGTAAATAATAGGAGAATTCTACTCCAGTGAAAGTCAGGACCGTATTACATGTCTCAATAGTGTTAGATTCTACTGCAGTCAAAGTCAGGGTCTTAACTTGTCCATAAAAACTGTTAGAATTCTACTGCAGTCAAATGCAGGGTCTTAACTTGTCCATAAAAACTGTTAGAATTCTACTGCAGTGAAAGTCGGGATCGCAATGTTTGTAAATAATGGTAGAATTCTACTGCAGTGAAAGTCAGGACCGTATAACCTGTCTAAATAGTGTTTGAATTCTACTGCAGTCAAACTAAGGGTTAAACTTTTCCATAAATACTGTTAGAATTCTACTGCAGTGAAAGTCTGGATCGAAATGTTTGTCAATAATGATAGAATACTACTGCAGTGAAAGTCAGGACCGTATAACCTGTCTCAATAGTGTTCGACTTCTACTGCAGTCAAAGTCAGGGTCTTAACTTGTCCATAAATACTGTAAGAATTCTATTGCGGTCAAAGTCAGGGTCTTAACGTGCCCATCAATAATACAGATCGAATAACAGTCAGACATTTTCTTTTTTTTTTAATGTTATATTTTTGCATTTATGATTTGTATGTAAGAATTTATATAAATTAATGCGGGTATGTGCCTTTGATTATTTAAGATTTAGCAATGTCATATCAACATCATGTCTCAAAGGTTAAAGGTCATAAAAGCATACTGTGTCACACTCCAATCAGCCTGAATAAGCATCACCTGTCCCGCGAATGTTTTCCTGGCTCTATAATCACGCCTGAGATCCCGGCCATAATGATGGTGTTATTTTCTCTATAAAAACTCGACCCTTTGTTAAATCGGCCGACATAAGATAATGGGGAACAGGGACGAGACGCCACTACCTGCGATGCCCGACCGTTGATGAGCCATTACGGGCTACAATCACCAATCTAAACACAACCTAGTCAACCCCGGGCTTAGACAGTCTGAGATCCCGACGCAAGGGATGATGGGACGTTTTCTAAGACGCATTTAGAAGCATAAGGACGCTATCGCCATCATAAATGACATAAAACTGATCGCAATTTTGTATTAGGTTCAAATTCACCGTCGAGACATGTTGAGCTTAAGGTTTAAGTCTTATATCTCGTTAGGTTTCCTAATCTTCAGAAAGGCCATGACACTTTATCAGGTTTTTATTTATCTTTATGGTAATAATGCTCCGACAAAATTAGTTACTTCATGAGCATGGAGGCGATCAAACGAACACATAAATTTTCTTGTTGTGCATGAGTTTGGAGCTGGATTGCGAGTCCTTTATTGGGACACAATCTCCGGGGATTCTAATAAACTCTGTTCTACAATCCTGTCCCAATGGTTTCAGTGATATTTCTTTCAAAACCCTTAGCTGGAAACCCAAAATTAATATGTAAAGAGTATACGTAGATATATATGTATATATATATATATTAATTCAATACTTACTTGATTTTAATATCGTCAAATTTTTGGTTGTTCTTTAAGTTTTATGTTTGTTATGTGCAAACCACTTCATATAATATTGTCCATGCACACTTAAGTAATTCACAAAAAATGACAGTTATCTGTCCATCATTTTCGTCTTTTGCAGCAACCTTGATCAAGCTACAGTTTCATCTCTACTCCAGTTAATTACGGCTTTGTTCTAAATCGTCTGCATAAAATGTTATCGCGAATAAAAGGCCGACAGGGGTAGGTGAACGGACATAAGGAAGCTCCTTAATGATGGAATTAATAAACCTATCCCTTCATGGTCAGGCTTTCATTACTTTGAAACTCGTCCGTTCACAACCGCCATTCATCTGATAGAAGTTTTTATTTACTGGCTCTTTATGCTTCCTTTATTGTAGTGATATAGTTTATGACGTCATTTAAGTACTCATAGAGGGATATTTGTATAGAATATATAACGGACCAACTTTTAATCACCGTCTCTATTCATGTGATCGATGTCCGAACAACAATCAAGGTGTCCTGAATACCTTTCCTATATATAAAATTTTATATAATCCCTGAAATATTCTGCGTGATAGACATGGTATTAGTATTCCATAATCATTTACCGGAATACGTATCGACTGCTGTAGGTGACCGAGCTTTACTGGTGGGTTAACCATTTACCGGAATACCGTATCGACTGCTGTAGGTGACCGAGCTTTACTGGTGGGTTAATCATTTACCGGAATACCGTATCGACTGCTGTAGGGGACAGAGCTTTACTGGTGGGTTAATCATTTACCGGAATACCGTATCGACTGCTGTAGGTGACCGAGCTTTACTGGTGGGTTAATCATTTACCGGAATACCGTATCGACTGCTGTGGGTGACCGAGCTTTACTGGTGGGTTAATCATTTACCGGAATACCGTATCGACTGCTGTAGGTGACCGAGCTTAACTGGTGGGTTAATCATTTACCGGAATCCGGTATCGACTGCTGTAGGAGACCGAGCTTTACTGGTGGGTTAATCATTTACCGGAATACCGTATCGACTGCTGTAGGTGACCGAGCTTTACTGGTGGGTTAATCATTTACAGGAATACCGTATCGACTGCTGTAGGTGACCGAGCTTTACTGGTGGGTTAATCATTTACCGGAATACCGTATCGACTCCTGTAGGGGACCGAGCTTTACTGGTGGGTTAATCATTTACCGGAATACCGTATCGACTGCTGTAGGGGACCGAGCTTTACCGTTGGGTTAATCATTTACCGGAATACCGTATCGACTGCTGTAGGTGACCGAGCTTTACTGGTGGGTTAATCATTTACCGGAATACCGTATCGACTGCTGTAGGTGACCGAGCTTTACTGGTAGGTTAATCATTTACCGGAATACCGTATCGACTGCTGTAGGTGACCGAGCTTTACTGGTAGGTTAATCATTTACCGGAATACCGTATCGACTGCTGTAGGTGACCGAGCTTTACTGGTGGGTTAATCATTTACTGGAATACCGTATCGACTGCTGTAGGTGACCGAGCTTTACTGGTGGGTTAATCATTTACCGGAATACCGTATCGACTGCTGTAGTTGACCGAGCTTTACCGGTGGGTTAATCATTTACCGGAATACCGTATCGACTGCTGTGGGTGACCGAGCTTTACCGGTGGGTTAATCATTTACCGGATTACCGTATCCACTGCTGTTGTGACCGAGCTTTACTGGTGGGTTAATCATTTATCGGAATACCGTATCGACTGCTGTAGGTGACCGAGCTTTACTGGTGGGTTAATCATTTACCGGAATACCGTATCGACTGCTGTAGGTGACCGAGCTTTACTGGTGGGTTAATCATTTACCGGAATACCGTATCGACTGCTGTAGGTGACCGAGCTTTACTGGTGGGTTAATCATTTACCGGAATACCGTATCGACTGCTGTAGGTGACCGAGCTTTACTGGTGGGTTAATCATTTACCGGAATACCGTATCGACTGCTGTAGGGGACAGAGCTTGACTGGTGGGTTAATCATTTACCGAAATACCGTATCGACTGCTGTAGGTGACCGAGCTTTACTGGTGGGTTAATCATTTACCGGAATACCGTATCGACTGCTGTAGGTGACCGAGCTTTACTGGTGGGTTAATCATTTACCGGAATACCGTATCGACTGCTGTAGGTGACCGAGCTTTACTGGTGGGTTAATCATTTACCGGAATACCGTATCGACTGCTGTAGGTGACCGAGCTTTACTGGTGGGTTAATCATTTACCGGAATACCGTATCGACTGCTGTAGGTGACCGAGCTTTACTGGTGGGTTAATCATTTACAGGAATACCGTATCGACTGCTGTAGGTGACCGAGCTTTAATGGTGTTAAACATTTACCGGGATACCGTATCAACTGCTGTAGGGGACCGAGCTTTACTGGTGGGTTAATCATTTACCGGAATACCGTATCGACTGCTGTAGGGGACCGAGCTTTACCGGTGGGTTAATCATTTACCGGAATACCGTATCGACTGCTGTAGGTGACCGAGCTTTACTGGTGGGTTAATCATTTACCGGAATACCGTATCGACTGCTGTAGGTGACCGAGCTTTACCGGTGGGTTAATCATTTACTGGAATACCGTATCCACTGCTGTAGGTGACCGAGCTCTACTGGTGGGTTAATCATTTACCGGAATACCGTATCGACTGCTGTAGGGGACCGAGCTTTACCGGTGGGTTCATCATTTACCGGAATACCGTATCGACTGCTGTAGGTGACCGAGCTTTACTGGTGGGTTTATCATTTACCGGAATACCGTATCCACTGCTGTAGGTGACCGAGCTTTACTGGTGGGTTAATCATTTACCGGAATACCGTATCCACTGCTGTAGGTGACCGAGCTTTACTGGTGGGTTTCTTATAAATCCTTTCATACAGCTAGCAGTGAATGTATAAAAATTCACAAATATTAGAATATCAATCATAAATGACAATTCCGTAGTAAATCAGGTTTCTGCAGGACTGCGATAAAAAAAAAATATATAATGGCATAGGATTTAAATCCAGATATTAGTAATGGCGGGTCGTATCTTACTTAGTATCTCACGTGTTTCTTTTATACTTGAGTTTCATAGTGTGGCTTTTACGGCGGCTTTTCTGTTTCTCTTCAAAGGAATGGTGTATTTCATGAAGAATTTCCATTTTCATTTCAGACTTTCGTACTCTATAGAAAATGCCATGATTAGGAATTCATGCTCTTGGTGTCAAGACTTTGGTCAAGGTTTAACGGCGATTTTGTTCCTCCCCCGGATGAATAAACAGATAAATTTAACTCAAGATCTGAAGGAGCTCGCAATATAATGGGGTTGCTTACGTAAATTGTTTGATAAGGATAGGGAAAAGGAGTAAAACAGGGAAAGAGAGAGAGAGAGACAGAGAGAGCGGGAGAGAGACGTTAGGGGGCGGGTAGAAAGTGAAAAACCTCTTTGAAACAAGACTACGAACAATTTGAG
Source organism: Sipunculus nudus (assembly GCA_026874595.1). Taxonomy (NCBI): domain Eukaryota; kingdom Metazoa; phylum Annelida; class Sipuncula; order Golfingiida; family Sipunculidae; genus Sipunculus; species Sipunculus nudus. Next base: position 106,298,622 of record CM049306.1, on the reverse strand, counting down.
CCTCCTTATATCCCTGTAAATCATTTAGCCTTACTAAATAGCCTTACATAATTTCAATTTGCATAAAAAATATGAGGATCTTTATATATTTTCAGCCCCTTCACAAAAATCTGATCTTCTTGTGTTTAGTAAAAGTAGTGTCGAATGTGTGCTTAGAATGAATGAAAGAATTTAAAAGGACACAAGTCCTACGCTCTACATGTATGTGCCCTGTGCAATTAAAACATATTGGTCACCCTATATATATATATATATTTAATAATAATAATATAGGTAGATCACAGTACAGCGAGGTATATAGATATGTATGTAATATAAACATCATGGAAGATAGAGATAGTTATGTATCACCAATTTATTCAAGGTATTCATAGAAATATGACTAAAAATGACCATTACAGGTGTTAACAACAAATAAAATCCGCGTTTAATTGGTACACACAGGAAATAACCTTCCAACAGGCCAATCATATGATTCACAGCTTGAGGTGTTTTGGACGTAATGTAAAATCTGTTTTAAAATTACTGCCCGGAGACAACCAACCACACCATGCAAGATGCCTATGCAATCTAACGCTACTCTCCAAGTCGTCTCATCGTTTCGTGGAGAACTTACTTCCTGAACTGCGTGGTTTAGTTATTAGTCAGCGGTGATAAGACGTAAAATGTTTATGTCAGCATTTATTCTTAAGGTCACGAGAGGAAGTTGCCGGAAATGACGTAATTTGCTTATTCATTGTCTTTCTTTTGTGATAGCTCTTTAAGAAATGCAGTATACGCTGTTTTCTTTTTCAACACTTTCGAGTTTTTCATTGAGGAAGTTAAGGATTTAATAAAAAATAATCATCAAGTCTATGTGAAGAATTGTAGGAAGCGTAAAACCTTAGCGAATCCAGTCTACTGGAGACGTGAAGATCGCCTCGTTCTGGCTTGGAGTTTTGTACAGGCGGACATAACGTATTGGTGGGGCACTTTATAATATCATAGCAGCAGCTTGTGCATGTGTTAAATAGTTGTTTGGTTTCGCAGTCTCGAGTCACTACCTCTGGTTCTCAATTACAGCCTCTTAAACTGTAAAGGTGATATTTTCGCTTAGCCAAGGATCATTTGGGGCATGTCCCCAGAATTTTTATTGTTGGACTGTGTGAAGTCACTTTACATTCCATAAGGATAACTATATATTAAACCTTTTACTGTCCTCCACTCAGTTCTGGTAATTTGTTCGTAAAATTTCGTGCATGCTTTAAAATCTTTTTTCTTATCGCCTTACTGGAATGACCGAAATAAAAATACCAAAGCTTTCACACCTTTTATAGAGATAAATAGTGTTTGGGGGCGGATGAAACATGTTTCAAATAGCAATTTCTCGTCCACTATATTGACGGAAAAGACGGCAATACTTGGCAAGATGACTATATCCATATCCGCAGTCAGAGCCTAGCAATTTATCTCACAGCCTTTTATCGCTCCATGGGTTCGGGCCACTCGGCTGCTTGTCCGATTGTAGGACTGGTTTATTGCTTCGTTTGCTCAAATATGGTACGAGATTCAGATATTATATTTCAATTGGCTTATTCTCCCTTGCATATAACAGTAATTATAGATGTACTAGATGTGAGGAGAAGACGGGTGGTTAAGGCGTATAAGGAACTCACAGAAATTGAAGTCCCCGGTTCAATTCCCGTCAGCACCTAAAGGGCAAATCAGCCGCAAATTCGATAAACCCCTCAGAGCTATGCTTTCTGTATATATTTCCTTTGGATAAATAATAATTCATGTCATTCTTATTCGATGGTTATTGGTTGACATACAATAAACAATGCCAGCAACAAGTAATGGTCCCTAATTTATGTGTGACCGACTTAATAAACGTCTGTCGTTTTTGTTAATCAGAATTTGTCCGCGAGAGTGAAAGGGACTTTCCCAAGATCAGGTAGTTTCCATTATTACATTAAAACATGCGTTTTCCAAACTATGGTCCGTAAGGTATTACCGTTTTACTCACATTCTGTATAATACGTTGTTACATTCTGCTAATTAATATATGGCAGACATAATAACAGTGCGGGAACGTTAATTTCTGACATTGTTTGTCACAGTAGCCCTTCATAGTCAGTAAAAACTGCATAATATTGTTAAAAATACCAGTGACTGGACCAGAATAGGAGGAAGCCGGAAACCTAGAAAAGAACTGGTTTACACCTACCCGACGGAAAGTATAGTGACGCACGTCAGATCACTTGTAAAATCCTGGCTTTTTGTGTAATAATTGTTATTTGATAAAAATATGAGGCGAAATTAAGAGGCGAAAAAAATCGCAAAAGATTTCCTGAGAGAGCCAAGTAAAGATATCATTGGCGATCAAGAGTTACTCTGCAGCTGTACAAGAGGCGAAAGACGTCGATTCATCTTATGTTACTTGCAGAGATAAACCGAAGGTTAAGTATTTTATATTATGTATATCATGTATATTGCCCGGGAAACACTCTGCTAGCCATAGTGACCGGCGAGACCTTATACTTTGTTAAATGTTCATGTAGCTTTACCATTGTCGCCAGCTGACATTGGCAGACCTGACGGTCATGCTAAGCACATAGAAACAACGGAACACCAGTTATTTAGGAAATGTCCGTCCACATAATATTGGATTGAGGACGTGCTCCCCGCCTGCTGTTGACACAAACAGGTGACACACTTAACATATGGCTTGTTTCTGGCTCTCCGATAATTGTGTCAAACATTGGTATGAATGATATAGCCAGATGATGCTCACATGGAAATCCTCAGAATAAACATATTTGTTACTCATATGTTGGCCCCTTTCATTATTATCCCTCCTTTAACACATTTCTTTTTACATATAAAACTTCAAAAACTAGTTTGGCGTTATCATATTATATAGAGCCACAGGGGAGGGTTACTGGTGATTCAGGGGTACCGATTGAAGGAGGGGGATTAGCATTTGGCATATATTAATAATTTATGATTTTCATGCATGTAACAAGTGATTCAAGTGAAACGGGAATATCTAGAATCACAATAAATGGGGTTTTACGGATGGTTTATCCAGCAGGGGTTGGCATACTACGGCCCTCCGGCCGCATGTGCCCGAGAGGTAAATTAAATGATGCGGCCCGTTAACGTCCTTGAGGCCCAGGCATTCTTGCAGCGAATAATGCCTTTACAGCGGTGCCTGTTTTAAAATTTTAGGTTATTATAAGTTTGATGAGGAATCTATTTAACTTCCTTTACTATTGTGTTATCCTCAGCTGTAATTATTTAATTAACTAGCAGTCAATAATCCGAGTTCACTAAATCTCTTAGTACATAGAAATAAGGCAATTTGGTATAGTTTGAAAGGATAATGTGCATATTCATTGTGTGAATATTAACAAGAAATGGTCCTTTCTAGCAGAATCAAATTTGCACTCTGCTTTGAATATAACTACACGAATGCTGAATCATGATTCACACAATCTTGTACAGGATTGTATGCAATTGCATATATTCCATTAAAAGCTTGGGGAACTTTTAAGTATCATTTATAAAGCAACACAGTATGAATTCATTCTTATCTATCATTTTTGTGTTCCAAATAAATACATGTGAATAATAAATGTGATTCTGATTTATCCTTATTCTTATTATTATAAAAAGTTCTTTTTATGAAGAACAATTATTCTTTTTATCGATGTGACCTTACTGATGGCCCTTGTTCCCCCTTTGGTAAAAATATTGGACAAAGCATTAAGACCTGACTTACTAGGCAGGTAACCGAGAGACAAAAGAACAAGGTTTATTGTATAACCTTCAACGACTGGAGACTCCAGAAGAACTGGCTGTATTCCCAGGACCGTATCGATAATCAGAATTAATTCCATCTTAAAGTACTCCTGCAATCATGGTTTGTCAGTGCTAAAGCCCATTTGCCCCACCGTTGTATTCCTAGATGGTATAGGTCAAGACCGAACTATAGGATGCTTTTATACATCGGAACGATAGGGTTAATCGAAATTCCGCTTTTGTTATTTAAAATATAATCGAATGTTAGGACAAAGGATAAAAGCTCGCTTGTCTTCACGTGACTTCCATTTCCCGACATGATTCAAGGCCCCTGTGTATTTATTTTTAAAAGATTTCCCTGGAACTGGCAAATGTTATCCATCATGGTGGATTTTATATGTCATTTCATCCAAAATCCTTTTGCTCAAAGACTAAATTCGTTGTCAATTGAAAATAAAAAAAATTTTATCTTCGACGTGAACTTGTCCATTTATAATTACGTGAAACGTCATGTATAAATGATCAACCTATGGTAAAAATCGAGTTCAGGTGTGAGTCCTTTTATTTCAGTTTGTAGATTAGGCTTTTGGCATTGCTTGAGACAGATTTTTATGCAGTTGAGACTCGGATTTTTCTATTTTCAACACTTTCATGATGTAACGGGTTCGTGCTGTCTCTCAAATATATCAAATGACCACAGGAAGAGACCCACTTTGAAAGAGTATACATTTTAAAGGTTCCAAGGTTCTTTTGTTGCAAAACAAATTCTAAAAGCAATTTCAGTGATGTATTACATGAGTCAGGACTGGAGGTGTTGTTTCAGGAAATCTAATTTGGACTCAGTGGTCCTGGAATCGTGTTTGTACTTGTCTTGTGACACCATTACCTAGCATTCAATAATGGCGAGTGAAGCTCTAGCTCAGTGAAATAAAATGTATACATTGTAAATATACTGGATGATGTACGATGCACAAATAGGCACGCAAATGTCCCATTTGTTTGAAGAAAATACTCAAAGTAAACCTTTGTATTTTTTAGAACAATAGTTGCGAAGTAATGAGATCAGGTAAGAGAGAAGATATTTGGACTGGGGGGTTCACATAAGCATCTTTTCGGTCGGAAAGCGAAGGGGAGGCAATGGAAAGGGGGTACCCCTGCCATTCTTGTTTAAACATTTTAAGAACATTTAAGCTCTAATATTTTAATCTGTGTTTGTTCCGGTATTTAGCCTGAATTGTTGAATTTGCGAGAATTTTCGTTCGAAAAATAAGGGTAAGCTAACCATCTGCGTCCCATCTGTATCCCCTTCTGAAAATGACTGTGACTTATCAATCCTAAACTCCCAGAGCATTTCCATGTGGTGAACGAGTGTATTTTGACATATTTTGCCCACAACTTATTTTTCTTACAACCAGGAAGATTCACGTAAGTCCAGGTCACATCAGTTCTACAAACTTGATTTTCCGCAAACATCATTTTTATATTAGTAATAAAGATTAATGAAAATAGGTGTCCCCAGTTCTAAAACCAAATATCCTTTTCTCTTAGACAACAATATATAATAACAATAAAGATTCAGTTTTGTCGATATTTTAAAATTCATTTCTTAACCCAGATCCTACCTGAGAGGAATCAGGAAACGATAGACTTGATTTAGACTCTACCCAGGCTCTGGAAGGCGATCTTGCACTCAGACCTGCAGCATTCTCTCTCTCTCTCTCTCTCTCTCTCTCTCTCTCTATATATATATATATATATATATATATATATATATATGACGTTAGCGGTTATATATCGGTTATATATCAATTTGTTTTTTTTTTCCGCGATGGGTGGTTATCGAGGGTATAAATGGTTTGTCTATGGTTGATTTGTATTATGCTTTACTTATTATCACAATCTATCCAAAGATATCTGCATCATCAGCTTGGCAGAAAAATTCAAGATCACAAAGGAGATGAAGGTATTATTTAATAATATTTAAATCCAAACTTGCATAAATATATTATCATATAAATATTCTGTATTGAAATCGTTACATAAATTTTTGTTCCCTAAAATCTGAGTGAATATATTTGAGACATTCGAAATTATGCCATCCACTAAGTAACTCTGTGATCTCTGTGAACTGTACCTCCCATGTTTCAATATAGGAGTGGACGATTTGATAGCTGACACAAACTGACCAGTTAGGTTTCGCCAGCTGAGCTTGTATAATTAGGTCATTATCGAATGATATAGTGCCTTTTTTTAGGATAAGGTCTGAAGAAAGTTTGGATATTTCTACGTAAATCAGGGGCGTAGCCAAGGGGGCCGCATCAAGGGGCCTCCCCCCCCCCCCCCCCAACCAACTTTGAATGTAATGTTGAGATTTAACTTACCAGACGCTAGGAAAATTATAGCATGTAAATGATTTCTGTTCGTTCGTTGCAACAATAACAAAAACATAAATATATATTCCGGGGACATTCTGAATCTATTTTGAGATAATTAAGAAACTGGAGATAATTAATAATGCATCCTTAGCTAATGATTAATAAGTTGTTGTAATAAGTGACTCTTTTACTCCCAGTTTCAATTTTATTTATGCTCTGAAAAATGTTATTCATTTTTTAAGTATCAAAATTGTACAAGATATTGAAATTCTAGACTGTGGCCTGGCAGAATCTAAAATTATCTTGGATCTCCGTCTTAACTCTCTCATACAAACATAACATTTTATACACACATGCAATTTTTACACATGTACACACAATTATGTGTGTGTAATGGGGTGTGTGTGTGTTTGCATTTGCCCGGCAGGTATTCCTGAAGCCAGCCACTGACCCGGCAACCCCTTTCAGTAAATCCTGGCAACGCCACCGTAAATCAGAACATCAGAAGCATGTATTCTGATAATAATTTTATCCCTAGCAACAGTAACCGAGGGATATAGTTACAAAGTTGGTTCTTTAAGCTATTAATTGATTTTGAAGCAAAGTTATTGAAGATGATTTCTGAAATGCACACTGGGAAAAATACAAAAAAAATAACAAGAGATCATCCTTTGAAGCGTAACTTCAAAGCAAGCAAGAGTGAAAAAAAATGAAAAACTCCATGTCGAGCCGAGGAAAAATCATCGCCATAGTCGACTGTGATGAAAACTTTATTTGGTTTAATTTTTAAGGTTATTTCTATGCCAATTTATTTTCGAGAATGTTTAATTTATGAGCTGTCGTGAGTCTGTTCACCACTGGATCCGTTTTTTCATACGCGGCGGCTAATGGCGTACTACACTGACAGATAAATGGACATGAACGCCCTGATGACGGTTTATATGGGGTTTCGATAGTATGAAATTACTGAAACGTTCTGCCGTGTGTAAGGCAAGGTAAGGTAATATGTTTTCGCTAAAAAGCTCGGCTGTGTTAAAGGAAGGGTTACAAAAACATGTTAATTGGGAAAACGCTATGGCGTGTGTGCGGAAAAGTTAGTGTAACATAAGCCCATTCGTTTGTATGGAAAGATCAGAGAAGGAATCATCGATGTAAAACTTCATTACATCCTGAGCAAGATCCCAAAACATATTGTAAACCGAGAAAACGAATCCATTTATTATACAGCGATTAATATTTCTGCTGAAAGTACCCTTCGTTATTTTACCATTTCTGAATAAACCCATGCACCGTGGCAATGGTTCATTTATAACCATGGTTCTAAAATAACATTTCGCAGGCTGAACGTAATGAAATGTTGTAGCTGGGAAAATAGACAATCCTTTCAGCACACTTTAGATATTGATATTTTTCATGATATTACGAGAGTGTTGTATGCCTCGCGTTAAGCAGCAACCCACGATATTTGATGTAGCGAAGAGGGCTCAATTGAATTTTATCAGTTTTGTCAGATAGCGCTAAAAGGCCATTCTCTGATGAGAGATAGGGAAAATATTGATCAGAAAATGTACTCTCTCAACTGCTTTGCCTGAAGGAAAGGAAAACGGTATACTGCAGACTACAAGGCTTAGAGTGAGTGCTAATAAACCGCTGAGGGAGGATTTAGTTTATCAGGAAACAAAAATTTAAAAAATTACCAAGAGAAGTATGTTAAAAGCTTAGGATTATGGTCTCATGCATAACATGTTCAACAGAACAGTTTGCAGTTAACCTTGTAGAGATAATTAATGATCCATCATTCTTAACGCTCTTGTGTCTCTTTAATAAGTGATATACTTCAGACAGTCTACGAATAATGTAAACCCTATCAAGGACTCACTTTAATGGAAATGAAACAAGATGCTTTTGGTTGAAATGTCAACTTGTATACTGAATGTTATACAAGAGGTAAAAAATAACGAGTGAAACAGCTTCATTTGAAAAACACTATCGATTTTCGAGAAATCCATTCCACTTATGTTGCTTAAAACTACCGTAATCTATATATGAACAAATGCTAGAGTCAATACGGAAAATATCAAATATAATACAGACCCTATTGTTTCATTTCAGCCTATCCTGCTCAAAATATATATTATTTTGATTAAATAACAAAAAAACATGTACAAAGTGATGTGTGAACTTAAAGTGTGATATTTCCCCTCGTATCTACTGGCAGATATCTATTATCATAAGACCAGCTTTTACAGCCGTTTTTCTTATTATTCAAAGTCATGAGTTTAAACTGATTTTTTTATTTAGTCAAATAATCAAAAAGTCTTGTTATACAGATTTTGGGCCACTATTTTCTACCATAGGCCCCGAAATGAGGATGAGAACAAATATTGGCAGATGTAAACGCATTTGCAATGACTCTTGGGTTAGATGGAATTCACAAAACGAGAATAGAAAGGAACCTTCAAAAGATATACTGCTGAAGAACAGATATATACATTAAGACCTGAAGGGTTACTCGGGGCAGGAGAGTTAGAGGTCATGGGTCAAAGTCAACAGGCACAAGGTAAATGTAACAGGCACAAAGTGTGCATATTAGTAAGCAGTTCATTAGAAAATGCAATTGCATTTAAACGAGTCTGAATAACTGACATTATAAGCTGATGACATATCGTTTGTAAAACGTTAAGAGATTTCAGATTCATGCTGATCGTCTGGCAAAGTGAATAGCAATAAACGTGAGACGTCAAACAACACGTTAAGATCCTAACTGTTCCCAGGCACGCCATCGGAAATGAAAAGAATATATAAGCTTTGAAAAGTGGATATTTTAAAGCAAACACCGGAAGAAGTCCTGGAAGTTGTTATTTTCTTTTACATTTCTCCTCACACTTCCGGTATGTTAAGAATATCCCTGAAACCTGGTGCTTTTTCATCAATTCATCCTATGACTGGGTTGTATAGAATTTAGTGTAGACATTTTACGCACACGCCATTTATACAATTGCAGAGATACTTTTACCAATACTTTGTAATACTTTATTTGCTCACTTTTCCAACGGAAAAGCATAAATACAGGTTTGTCTTTCCGGAGAGAAAATTTACCTTTAGCCGTTAAATTATCCGTTAAAAATGCATCCTTCCATCATATCAAACTTTCAATTACATCTCGCTCAGTGCAAACCGGATTCTATCCTCTTTCATGCCATCCAACATGCAAAAAGAAAAAGTGTTTTTAAAAGTAACACGTCATGAACACGATTTTGAAGTGAAAAAAATATGAGATGAGGGCTTAAATGTCGGAAAGTATAAGACATTATAAACCATTTAAATAAAGGCAGCCGGTGGAACATCACCTGTAAAATATTTTTTTTTGTGTCATGTTTGTTACTACTAATCAGCTACTAAAATTGAAAACTTCCAGGTGTATACCTTTCCAAGGAACTGGTACAAATGAAAATGCCTTTCCGTGCACGTGTTTACCTGTCTGGGACAAGCGGAAAGGCGTTATTACTTCCCCTGCGATTGTCACTATAATATAAAACAAATCCACCCATTTATGAAATTATAATGTTTATGTTTCTTTTAAGCGTTTGAACTTTGATGTAAAATGTATCACTTTTGTATCACCTTTTATTCTCTTTTTGATAACACTGCTGTTTACTTCTACCTGCTTCAGATATTTATTTTGAATCGGCGGTTATCCCACGACTCGAACCCCGGACCACAAATCACTCGGGAGTTGGTTTAGTTGGTAGTGCGGTTTGTATTAAAGCTGCCCTCCGAATCCGGCTGTTTATGTTAGCCACCACATTAACTTCTCATTAACTTAACGAGATACAGGCGTTTGGAGACCACAAACAGATGGTTGACATTTCTGCGACATCTTTCGTTTTCAATTCTTACTGTACCGCATTAGTACCGCATTGATTATTGGCTTATATACTGACTGTAGCTCTGCATTGCAAATCAAGATTAGAAATATAACAATTACCCAAAGCATAATGTCAACACACAAATACAAAATAAATTATTTCATGTGCCTTTAATATTATTAGTTCACCAGAGGAAACACCTGTGTTCAATTTGAATGACTGAGTTGGGTATTGGTTGGGGTTCATGTTCCTCACGACCACTGTTACAAAGGACACGACCAGATAATCTCGGCAGAGGTATTCTCGGCTTTTTCAGTGTGAGGCCACTGGCACAGTGGTGTTTAGTTAGGTAAAGTATATAGGGATAACACACTCACACCTCATAACGTTTAGTTTTTAAGGCTTATATAGTATAAACTGCGGAAAGGGAAGTCCCCTTTTTCCACTCTGCCATCCCTCCCCGATGCTATTTAAATGTACAAACAGGTCCCTCGCATCATTTCTATGAAACCCAGAATGTGTTTCATCGCTGCCTATCGTCCATGTTTGTTACTGGTGCTTTTGTTAGGTACACAATATTTAAGCAATTGGAGATTACTGGTTGGTATAGAACAGAAAAAAATGTAATTTGAAATACGGAAAGCTCCCTCGGATTTAAAGTAACGATATACACTTGGAATAAGTTCTGATGTAAACCATGATGCTTACGTAAATATATAATAAAACAAACGAGATCTATAAACACAGTACACAATCAAATATTTTAAATTTATTATTCATATACAGCATGTGAATTGAAAATTTGTGATCACTCCCCGATATTTACAAAAACACGAAGATTAACCATGAATCTGACAACGGTATAAAATAGAAGAAAAAACTAACAAACTTTCCAAGGGTTTGTCCATATAAGGGCATCATTTGACCATTTGTTTAACGTTCATTACTTTCACAACCACTTGATCGATAAATCTAGTTTCAATCAGGCCATCCTCTTATTGTATCTGATCGTGCCATGTTGGGCCGATTCCTGCGCATCATCTAATGTGTTAATTGAACTTAACCCAAGAAGCAATAGGTGTTTTATAGAATCTGATTGAAATAGGAAAACAACAGTAACGCAATATCCACGGTAGCTGTAGTCAGAGGGATCAGTTTCATCTTATCGAGTGTTAACTGAACCAAGCCACGCACCACGTTGCCATTAAACCAACGAGAAAACAATGGATTAATTACGAAATCAATCATTTCTCATGTCATTACCTGCGTAGCCGAGCCAGCGTTATTACATCTGCGACTAGGCTCCGTAGATGACTGTCCTATTAAGCTTACAGAAAGAAACGCGGGAAAGATTAATTACTATAAAATATTGACTACGCGTAAAGTGATATGATTTTTTGTAAGAAACCCTATGGCTTCAATCAGGGCATAAGTGTCTAAATGGTTAACATTATCAGAGTTTTGCCGCGGGGGAATTTGATAAAACTATACAAGGCTTAGCTTGCGTGTTTGTCGATCGTATTTGAACAGTTGCGGAGTTGCTTCCCACGTTAGTTGGTTTTCTCATTTTTCTTTAGACAGCAGCTGAAACAGTACTCTATTTAGGCCAGTACATACGTCATTAAGCTTATTGTCCCAACTTCAACGGGCGCGTGTCGACGCCGCAGCACTCTAGCCAGAGCCCCCTTTGGCGAATGAGAACACTCAGAAGAGACCAAGGAGCACTCTCTGCAATGCCGAGGTATTGCCTCCGGTGGCACGTGCGGAGAATAGTAGGCCAAAAGCGCCATTTATTTCCATTGATATGCGTTTTCAAGTAACGGGGCTTGGTCTTCAGTGAAAAATGACGGACCTAAGGCTCAGGCAGCTGTTTAGATAGGATTGCTGGTCTGATTTTTGTATTGCTGTGGGCACTTTCTCGTGTTTAGTCAGCGGTTCTAGACCCAATCCCCCGTTAAAAGCACACGTTAGATACTCTTATCATTATAGGAAAAACCTCTGATAACTGTTCCCTGCGAGGCTGGCCGCGGGACCCCGTAATCCAGCTCGAGGCTTCCTTGCAAAAACCAAACGGTCTCAATCTATCCTTACGAAAGAACAGGTGACCTTTAACAGGTTTTGGGAAGCTGTGAAAACATGCTTGTTCCATTATTACAAAGATTATAACGCATCAGTAAACAAAAAAGATGTAGTTTTACTTCATATTCATTCCTTCATTTATGATTGATTAAATGTCACCCTAGTAATTACTTCTGCCATGGATGGAGTTCTTATGAGGTTTCAATCATACGCACTTGTAATTTAACTATCAAGACTAGTGAAAAGTAAAAATGATTAACAGTATATATGTTTACTGATATCTGACATTCGAGGCATATGGTCCTGGTGCAAACCATAACGCAATAGGCCAAAATAAAAAGTTAAAATAGAGCAGTACATAATTAATCATATTATCATAGGTGTATTTTTACATTATTTATATCATCTAGAGAGCGGGGGGGGGGGGGGTTGACTGGATGGGGCTTATGTCTTTATACAATCCGTTCCAAATAAGTATCCTCGTTCAATAGTTCAAACCAATACAGTTCACTCACTGAGTCTTGTGAGTCTCCAGGGAATTCCTAGCACATAAAGCCGCTCAAAATCAGACGTTAAAATTGACTTTGGCAGACGGAGGCGCTGGGCCCTGAGAAGATGCGTTTTCACAGTCAGGCCCGAGAGCGGTGCCTTGATCAATATTGGAGGCAGCGCAGCCTGACAGAGTGACGAGTTTTCGCTGACAACTGTTCCAGCGCGCTGCAGGGAGCGAGAGGTTGGCTTATTTAGGCCTAGCTTTGAATGCCTTGCCTGGCATTGAGGCTTTCATAACCCAACACAATCAATCCTGTCGCCACCAAACTTTGTCATTATCAAAACCATGAACAAGGCTGCTATTTTTAGCCCTGGGACCCCTGTTCGCTTTTCTCGTAGATCCTAGCCCCACGTGACAGAGGACGGCCAGTGTACCGCTACTAGACACGGAGGCTTGGTTAGTAGTTTATACTGATGCAGAGAGTGAAAACCCGTTAATTGTTAATATATTACGATACGGCTATCCACTTTTTGTGTAATATAAAGAAATGGAACGCATTAATGCGTTATGACATTTTGTAACAAATGGCATGGAAAAAGCCCGATTTAAACTGTAAAGCACTCGGCTACATTTTATGGCAGATCATTTAACGGAAATGTGCCTTTCTTTCAATACTTTCCAATATATTTTCATATATATCAGACAAGCCATTATATCCACATCCGGCCCAACATGCCAGTCTTCTGAATCATGTCTCCCAGTATAAGTCCTCTTTCTATAAGAAAAACTCTTGCTGAGCCAAGCTTCGTAAAGAGACAAAGCCCTAAAAAACTGAGGTGCTAGGTATTTCTTGAATTATGAACGAGCCAACCAAAGATCCGTTCGAATACTCAATTCCAATCAAATCGGAAGTAACAAAGACAAACGGTACAGATGTTCACACGCAGTAGATACAAGAACATATACATCGAAAAATGGAAATGTTTAAAAGCTTTTATATCACTGGTCAAATCCTCGATAATACTATGGCACTAGCACTTACAACGGATTAGATAGAGCATTGCTCATAAGAAGATTGTTTTACTTTGGAAAACTTAATATTCGTTTTTACCTGTCAGGGCCTTAACACCTTTGAACTATAAAAATGGTTATTCAATCGTCGACAAATGCATGGGCTGATGTTTAAACCCTAAACATTTTCATTCTATTTGCGCCTTCACATTGCAGTTTTCACACAAAATAGATGACTGTAATGGAAAGTAGTTGTACAATCTTTATCGTTTTCACAAATGAATAATATCAGGCAAGTACCATGCATTATAATGATGGTGAACTCGGACAATCCTAAGTACTAGTATTCTTAGCCTTTGGTTATCCTTATGAATTCCTGATAGACTGTTCGTTCCCTCGCCCACACCGGGTTCACCCCTATACATAACCAGACCATTAGGACATGTCCGCATGCAGCTCCGGCTGTTAAAAGCAGGGCTTCAGGCAACGAAGGGATGAGGGAGTGTTGCTATTTTGGCTGAAGTGACAACAGGCGAGATGAAGCAAGTCCACTGGAAGCTGAGATATATTAGTCACCTCCGAGAAAATAGATAGTATCTCCATGGCAATATTGGTGGTTACACCTGGCAGACCCGTTTGGTTCCAAATACAAGTTTTCGTAAATTGTCACAACCCATGAAACGGGTCTTGGGCAGCACGCGTGAAGGTTGATTATATAACTCATTTACATACTTCATATACATTGACCTGCGTGTATTTTCCTCCTCAATGCCGCCAGTCTTAAAATCAGAAACCACATACTCATAATGATAATTATGTTGTAAGCACTATCCATGTGTTTAGTATATAGCCTATTGGCTATTGAGTGAATGCTATTTGTGTTTTTTGTCTACAGGTGTTATTAATGCTTGCTTTTTTAACCACCCAAAAACACGTAATAGTTAATAAATCACCTATCGAAACATATAGATATAAATTTTAAATGAAGCAGCACTTGTCGATGTGAAACACTTTTATGTTACAGGTATCTGAGAAATCCTCTGACATTTATGACATTTTACAAATCGATAAGTTGTTTACCCATCTGCACAGCTTTCTAATAACGGTGCAAATATTCATACAGCTGAACCATGATATTTGGCCACAAAATCGATCACAGTCCGATATACAATGGTTATTTAACATGAATACCCAATATCTTAGCGGTAGGCTATGACCTTGATTATTCGTATAACCCCTTGCATAAAAAACTGAAATCAAGAACGCTTATATAATATCCACTTATCAAAATTAAAGTATATATTTTTAAGTTTATCCAAATTAATTAGTCTGTGCTACCAACACGTCCCGCTAAATTTGTCTCGGTCAGAAGCGATGTTGTCTTCTTTGTTATAAAAATGAAAACCTTCTTTGTAGAAGAGAAGGGAACTCGACAGTACATATTCTATGACAGGCAGGCAGACCATTACGATCGATATTCCATTAGAACATAGTATTTAGGTATATATAGTTACTCTGAAGCCGTTCATGTAGGCGTCTAGTTGGCCGATGGAATATTCTGGATAATAGCCTTCGTCTGAAGCTTGGCTTCCACTTACATATAAACACTTTGTATAACATCAATTGGTGAAATGCATCTTACCGGTCCTTGATGTCATGTCTATTAATATTATGTACTTCATATATGGGCTTAGTGCCCGTCATCTGGTTCATAAAATACCATCGTTACCTAGCTGTAATTTCTTAAATCGCTGACGGCGGCTTTGGTGTTACGACATTTTCCTATATCAATTTGGTTGGTTGATTTATTTCAAGATTAAATGTCACAGATATCAGTCATTTTAAAGTCCAAATATTCTGTTGTACAATTAGGTTGAATGCGTGGTATGCTTGTGTTGTTACAAGCAAAACACAAGAAACATCGGCTTTGATTATAGAATATGTCTGGGTTATGCTTAGGTTCAGAGAGAGAGACAGAGAGACGGAGAGAATGGGCTTGCGATAACCTCTTCGTGAAATAATGTCATTTCCTATTTCGATAACAGAGTAATTCGAAAGGATTCATAAGATAATGATCTTCCTGTGATTGTTCCGATTATGTAAGTGTAAGTCGTTTTAATACAGGAATAATATCAAAGTGCCTGTGTCGCCCGTCTCTCACTGGTCTTCCTGGATATAGGTTTAACCTGATATGATATCAATTAGATTTATTTTCAAATTAATATGTTGAAAGAATTACAAGATATCCACGTTTTCCTATATTGTTGTTTGATCTAGGATGTTATTGCTAGAGACAACCCTTTGTCCTATTTTTATATGAGATAGAATGCATCGCGTCTTGTACTCATTTGGCCGTGTGTATGGAGTTCGTGGCCATTGTTCTTTATATGGTTTTTGTTAAGGAAACGGGATTCTGTAAAAGCACACAGCAAACTTTAACAACAAGAGAAAATTTGATGAAAATCGCATCTGACAAGGAAATGGCAAGGAGTTTCAATACCACTGGCTAGGTAAACATGTAAGCTAAGAACAGAAACAAGTTAATGGCCTCGGCGTAAATCTGAGAGTAAATCTGCCATCAGTTTCTCCTCAATATTTATTAATGAGAAACTCAAGAGACAATGATTATTGGAGTTTTCATCATGTGCTAATAAGAGAGTCTGAGAACGGCCAGGGGTTCACGCCGGCTTCGCCCTTTCTCGCGGGTTTCTAGAGAGTCAGTCCGCCGCCCCCGTGAATGTTATGGGGCCGTTTACAACTGCCAAGCGGTGAACTAGAAGATCTATGAAAACCATTACAAGGAACCAGGCAGGGTTTGATGTAACACCCAATATTTCTCTGTCGAAGCACCTTCATGACACACAACACGTTGATAGTCTCACTCTCTAAAACAGAAGTCTCTTGCTCTGATCTCAGATTTTTTCCTTAGTTTCAATTTAGACGCACAATGCTGCTAACATTCATCATAGCATCTTTTTTCTCGTTAATTAATCTTTTTTTCCTTCTGTCTGTAAAGTCAGCAAAACAAAGCATAATTATTGTGAACATGACATGGTCATTAATTAATCTAGATAGAACCTTATATCAATATTTTTTTATTATGAAATTTCGGAAGATAAATATATCAGTTCACACTTGAAGCAATTTCCTAATCATTATGACTGGTAAAATATTCCAATTTGAGTTCTCTCTTTTATTTTGGTTTTGTTTTCTGAGTGAAACATTTTTGATCCATACGAAGAAAGTTGTGATCCCTTCTGCTGTATAACCCTCAGAACGACAGTATTGCATAAAACTGTGGCAAGTTTGTAAAGACATTACGATACAAATGATGTTTACCACTAAATTGAAAATAAGTATTTGCAAAAAGTATAAAAGCTCAAAATTTGCACAAATACTCCTTAATATAAGTGATTTTGATATCCAAAAGTGATGTCAGTTTTCAATCTATTTAAACCCAAATTACCGCACGTACTCGAAATATTTCTTGCCCTTCCTTCAAGAAGATCATGACCTCATCTGTGAACGTGCACTTCTTGAAAAGTCACGGATAGACCAGGGATAGTGTGGAAAGATGTTCCTCAACACAGCAAGAGGAATTTCATGGATCCTACATCGTTGTCAGCAAGAGAGAATAGAGGAAACTGAAGGTATACATATTTCAAGGAAGGTTCACCGAAGAACAATATTTCTAAAAATCAATCCAGAAAAAAATCATAAACTAACATTTAGACCAAACCTTTGTTTCTCAAACAGTATACTTTAAACCAATATATGGGTAGAACAGTACTCCCTCGCTCATTGTTCCTGGGGTCATAATTTCTAGACCGTCATTCCTAGAACCATATTTTACTAGAATAATATTTCTAGACAATTTATATATTATGTCAATCCATTGTTCATAGGACTATATTTCAAGCCAATTCTTACTAGAACACCATTTTCACGACCATAAAGGGCCCATAGGCCGTTCTTTTTTAAATTTTTTTTTTTCAGACAATGGTACTTCACAAATCATCGTTTGTCCAACGATATTCCCAAAACTATGGCTTTTCTAGAGAACAGCCTGCATAGAACGATGTGACCAACGTTCTTAGAGCGATATTCTCCAGACCATTGATCTTCTTCTGCCTGTTTTCTTCTCGCTTTCCCAGGAGATTCCAGAAGGTATTGGTACTGAACGCACGTAAGTTTAGGGAAAGTGTCCCATTGGACCAGACCTACCAGACAACCTTTAATTGATAAATTTGAGGATCGCAGCAACTTTCCTTTCCGGGCATGTAGGAGCACCATCAGGGTTGGTTGTCATGGTAATAAGAGCGGCCTTGACAGGACCTCCAGACGATTTGGGTTTCACTGTCAGACTCGTATATCTAAGGTGAAAAATCGAGACCACCACTGGATCATCTCTACGTGGACAGTCACGTGATCGCTCTGTTAACCTTTCTTCCATGTGACAAAGGACAGCTAAGTTTTCTTATACTTCGCCAACTTAAAAAATGCGAATCGGCGAGAAATACATTCAGGACTAATTTTTCCATATAGGGGTTATGAATCTCAAACAGATGGTATGATGGACAAACGACAAGTGTTTTATTTTCTATTTTTAAAATTACCCTTAATGGTGGGTAAGTAAAATCCAGTTAAATTATTTGGCAAAACAAATACTCTCAATTCCTTATCTTCCGCTCGGAAGGTCAGTCCTTTCGTATTAAGCTACGTCTCCCCAAAAATGCCCTTTTCTATCTCATTTTTCTTTCAACTTGTGTTGCTCATGTAGTAGGAATACAAGTCATGTTTAGAGAAAGATTGAAGTTTGGTCCCAAACAAACTACGATCTAACTAATTCTATATATTTAAAATCATAATCCGATACCAAAAGTAGTCATAATCTTTAACTGATGTTATGTATATGGATAACAAAAATATTAACAAAATCCTGACTATTTTCCCTTAGTAAGGGGATCAAAGCAAGTCATTTTGAAAAAAAAATTGCATGGTCTGATATAAAATTTTCACTTTATTTTTCGTAGAGGTAGACATCTTGGGAATCAGAAAACCAATGTTGGCAATTAGGACACTCTTGCACAACATTGCAAGGAGCATTTTTGTGTGCTGTATACATTTTTGGGTAATTAGCCCATTTTGGCTCTCTCAGTTCCTTAATGGACTAAAACAGCACGTTATATTTTAAAATGAAGGTATTTTATGCACAAGCATAATAAGAAACACAAACATTATTTTAAAAAATCCCTCATTCATATATGAGAAACTTATGGCTTACAAGAACCAAAATATAACCTAATTCCTTTCAGGCAATCTCATATAAATGAACACAGTTTCTGTGTGCTTTTACAAAAAGGCCTTGTTAAAGCATTAACATTTTAAATCATTATTCCTCTGTCTTTTAGTAACATGAATTAGTTGCTAAGGTGTAAGACAGATACGTAGCAATGCCTTTTGTACCCCTACATAGGTGTTCATAGATGATCGCTAAAATAAGAAACAGCAGACACCGTAGAACTTTACTTTAAAATATACTCATATGAAACCTCTTACATTTGTAAGCATAAAAATTACTAATCAACAAATCAGAATCACTCTACCAATGCAAAACAACCCACTGGATCCGTACTGCGCTTTTTGCACCAATATTCAATGATTATTTTTTAATATTTCATGCCCGGCACTAAACTGACAAAGATTCGTCAAAATCAGTTTAGTCTGTTTTATGCATGGTCTTGATGATGCAGCTACTTGGTAGAGGAACAGAAGCCCAGCGCTAACCCGTGCGAGTTTTCAGTGATATACATCCCAGATGAACCTGCTTGAAAATTATCGACTCCGAGGGTTAACTGATATTTACATTTGATTAATATCAAAAGTGTGATCTGTAGAATGTATATAGATAAGCAAACAGACTAAAAAAAAAGGTATAAACGTACATACGAATTTGAGTCAACTGAACCATAGGCCGATTCCAATATTCTAGCAAGCAATACTCATACAGAGCTGAAAACATAATCTCCTCGGTCGCATGAGCGATTCACATGAATAAAGTGTGGTATCATTTATAAGTGTATGAATAATACTGATAACAGTTAATAGCAGGGCACAAATCATAACTACCAGACAACGAATGTTCTCGTCAAACATAATATCAGATCTTTATTGTCTCTTCTTGAAAGATCACAGGTCACAGGAATTTATATTTGATGGGTACAAGGTATAGAAACATGATTTGAAAGACGTTGGAAGTCACGCCTTTCTTTGTGCCCAGGGTTGTTTAATAAAAACTTTACATTGCCTTCTATATAAGAAATAAAAGGCCGCATTTAAAACAAGTATTCCCTTCATAAAATGTTACAAAGAATTTTTTACAACTCTGCTTTCAGAATGATATTGTATCATCAAATTTAATATCTTGATCTTGGATAGATTCATCTTTGGCAGGAGGTCTCAGGCTTAACCTGGATTTTTGTTTCTTTGTTATCGCGGTTTGAAAACAAACACTCATTTAATAACAAAAAATAAAAAAAATAACAATTTGTGCCAGACAAAACGCTGGTTTGGATTGAGTGATAGATATAACATCTCATCAACACTTTTATCCATATCTTTTACAACGTGCAAAAATAAATGTCAGTCGGATCATATCTTTAACAATATCCATAATTCTTAAGAGTATCTCTGTAATTTTTCGAAATATCTTTTAAGTTTCCTTTATCATTATTCTTCCGTTCTGCACGTCATCGTCTTTTTTGTTCCCCTGTCAGGGGGTTTGGATTTATATTATCAGTTTATGCCCACCTGTTGGGCGACATAATTGTTTGGGCTTGTGTTTTTGTATAATTGTACGTTTTTAAGTTATTGTCAATTGAGTTTGGCTAAAACTTCTTCAAATTTTACTTTCAGCTTTTCATTATTTTGCATTTAATCATAAAAAATGTAGTTTGAATAAAATCAAGGCGACCCTCTCTTTTAATATTTACCCAGAGTTGTAAAATTTCGCGTTGGGTGGTCCACTTTGGGTTAAAGGCATATTCATTTTTACCATTTCTTATTAAATGAATTTCTAATATGGGTAGCACGAATTTACCTTGAATTGACTACACATATTGATCTTGAATCTTGTTTATCCTTTGAAAAAAAATGATGACAACCATTTAGTAGAAAAATAATATTTCAAAAGTAAATTTTAAAAATGATAAATATATCAACCATTTTACATTTATTCCTGGTCATTTTATATATAACAGCAGACCACAAAACTGAAATAGAAAATTTCAGTCAGACCCATTTCAGTATAATTGGACTGCCTTGAATTAAAATTCGCACAAAAAACATTTTCGAAACAGTGATTACATGGATTAACTTTAAAAGATCAGTTTGAGACAAAAATCATCAATTCTTGAAATCGCCATATAGTGCTTGCTAAGGCTTGTACGTGATGCAACCTACTTCAATTTGTTCTTGCACTTTCTTTTTTTACATGCAGTAATATATGTATATATATATATATATATATATATATATATATATAATATATATATATATATATATATATATATATATATATATATATTCACATGAATGAGGAGAGCAAGAAAAGATTTATGTTGAATGAGAAATATAAAATAATTGTTTAGTGTACAGTTTCTGTATCACGAATGCAGTAACATCCTTTTAATCATTTTGATGTTCGACATTTACAGGACACCGTTTTGATTATGTCTGGCTTTGCTGGTTTGGACATCATTACTGGTACATGTTTTCCTTAATCTATGGTCTGGCCAAACTCTGTTTGGGGTGGCAGATCTTGGTGACTTCGATGTGCAATTTAGTAAATTGCTATGAATATATATTTGGTAAAAAGCCCTGAGTACACGAAATCTGAACGCATCCTCTGTGGGAAGTATACTATATATTTATATACTATAGATATATATAACTTTTCTAATCTTTTCTACGTATGTCCGCGTATAAATCCAGATTTTTCAATTTTATGCGTACATTATGCACAATTTATGCGTCAACGGCTGTGTGACACGGCCTTAAGGCAGTTCGACTGTTTTCGTTGGTTACCTCCACAAAAATCATAAAAACATGCAAAAATCACTCAAAATGATGTGTAAATTAAAAAATAATTTATTCTCATATCGGCGAGGTCACTGTGGGAACAAAACCCTTTAAAATAATATATATATATATATATATATATATATATATATATATATATATATATATATATATCCGCGAATGGCTCTGCTAGGAGAAGGGCATGCAGGCTTCGTATTACGATAAATTTTATGCTAAATCCAATAACTGAAGATCCCTGTCTTTCTTTAGGTATTTAACAAAGTATAGCACGAATAACATGGCACCAGCTGTCCGACGACCTCGACAAAAGACCCTGACCGTTTATCCCAAAAGATCGTTTTAGTTCAAAAGAAACTCATTATCAATACAATCCTGGGGGTGGGTGGGAGTTCTACCATATCAGTACAATTATACAGTAGGTATAGGCAGGTACGAGCAAACAGAGCGCCCACCTGCAGGCCATAGCCATGAATCAATATAGACGTATTTGCTCCCGGGACAGGTGATGTATTGAGTCACGTGGTCACTTCCTGCCTCTTTGTCAGATCCCTCCTCCGCCATTTTGGGTTTGATGGGGAGGACATGACACACATGGTGAGGCATGAAGACGATTGTACAAAAAGCCGAGGCTGTACCTGGCTTATTCCAAGAAAAACCAACTGACTGACCGATGTATGACATGTACCTTACACCTGCTAAAGCCAAGAGTGTTTTAAAATTAAAATTACAACTAAAACGAAATTAAATAAAAAACACGATTTTCAAATGTATGAAGAAGAATAAAGAATAGAAAATATGTATGAAATATAAATTTAAAATCGTTCACAACTGTCATATTGGCACAGTTGTTGAGCTAGTTTTATGCTAAATTGTCTGGTATTCGCGTTAATACCGTGACCTTGCATGGTCCTTTAGTTGTATGATCCTAAGGAAAGCAGGAAAAGCTACGAGAAATGACAGTCCCGAAAGACTAAGAAGTACAATACGTGAAGTCGGTGTCGTAAAAATTAAACGAATGAAAAAGTAAAAAATAAAGTAAAAAATTAAGCAGAAAAAAGGTTTATAGGTCAACAGATAATGTTTGCTCGGACTAAAGTGCTTTGACCCTCACTGCTGATCCACTAGAGCGAAGGACCCTCTGACCATCCGATGACCGACTCTAATAATTGTGCAAAACCCTGACCTTCTTTAATGTTGGACCATGAGGTAGTACACGGCCTCTGATTAGCTCTAGCGCCCTGGAACCTTCTGGACCTTTCTCGAACTATGTCTACATGTGAACAACAATGATATCCGACGCTTCCAGGTAGGAAGAGTCAAACGGTAACATGTGTAGTACCTCCAGAACACAGGCACTCGTTTCCAGCACTACAATGGCCTAGAAACGGTAATCATGTTGAGTATGGGCGATACCCATTATAAGAGAACAAGGTAATGAACTCCACCGCTACGCGGTAAAGACAACTTTTTTTCACAAGTCCGAATTCAGGAGAATTATCCGCTTTACAAGCATGATCGCGCGCCTTTTTGTTGAAAACATCTTTATTTACAAGATTAAACTTCCAAATATAAAAGTTCCCCACACTAACCGCGAATTCCAGCACGTTTATTTCAGCTGCGACACCGTCATTTGTCATGTATACATTTACTAGTTGCGGAAGTTGACGTCATCCCGGGCTTAATGTATGTTATGATTATAGAACAGACGTTAATGTATACAAAACAAGTGACATAATGGTCCTGGTTGTGTTTGCATGCAATGCCCACTGATTTTCAACTTCATTGACCATTTGACAGTTGTTTGAATTGTGCGCCTAAAAGAGATGTGGAAAACGACTGATACCATGCATCCAATCACAGACGCCAGCTCAGGGGGAAATCCATTCAGCCCGGGGTGACGTCAACTTCCGCACTGTTCTCTTATAATGGGTATATCGCCCATACTCAACATGATTACCGTTTCTAGGCCATTGTAGTGCTGGAAACGAGTGCCTGTGCTCCAGAAGTATCCAGGTCATTCAGAATGATTAACCAATTCAATTACCCTGACAGTGTACATACAAAAGATATATTCTGATGCGATTATTAAAGGAGCTTAAAATATTAATGCCTCTACGAATATGGCTATCAGATCTGTACCGTATATCATAACATTCACATGAACCATAAAATCGAATACCTTAATAGTCTAAATAAATACGTCTCTTACAAAACTACATTATAATTACTTAATTATTCTAAATACTTATCTTAACTTGAACTCTGGCATTTATATCACATTGAATGCATATATAACGTGAAAGTATACTTAATATAAATATAAGATGATGATGAGAATCTTGTATATCAGAAATAAGAGATGAAATAAATGTAGTTGTAAGTGATTATCAGTAGATTGTGATAATGTTTTACAGAGACATTACTGCCAAGACATGTAAGGTTCCCGTGTATACGGCAGAAGACAGCCTTCCGGTCAAATAAAGGCCTGATAGACAGGCGCCCGTCCTGCTGTCTCGCTGCCTGCTTTCCTTTTCTGGGTGGTTAGTTACACTGACAACATGCAATAAAATATTACAGAAATATACGTGGTTATATTATTAATCAGTAGAAGATGGTTAATGCCCGATGCTTCAAAGCCCTCTCAGCACAGAATTAGAGGTCTTTAATCACTGCCGGAACGACAGCAACATGGAGTAAATTATGCAGTTTGGTAGGTATATGTAAGGAATTTTAATTCAGGTACCGGATATATCATTTGAAATTGGGGCTGGTACTCACAGAACAAATCAGCACTAACAAATGTTAAATACATAGTGTTACGGAACCTAATATAAAAAGATCACGTATGCGTGATGAGCAAAAATTCTGTAACGGAGATAAAAAAAAATCAGGTTCTGTAACACTAGGCAGCGGGAAATGTCTAGGGGAATGAATAAAGAAGAGCTTTTTTGTTAACAAATAACTTTAATTTATTCTTAAAACAATCCTAACAATACAATGCACTAAATCAATACAATTATACGGTAAAACAGCGGTATAGCAACAAGTCAATACAATCACATAGAAAGATAATGGTACAGTACCTGGTTACCAACACCATCACAACGATAAGTCCTTTAAATGTAAACTCTCGGAGAATGACAGTCCAGTGGAAAGTTCTTGCAACAACCCAGAAAGTAAACTGAAGTCCAAATGCGTAAAATCCAGGAGAAAGTCTTTGAAAATGTATAATTGCCGCATTCGTCGGATAAGGTCCTAGAATCTGACACACGCTTCTGCGTCCGCTGGAAAATCTCTGCTCTCTCTGTCCCCTGTTTCTAAAAAACAGCCCCTTTATATACCTTCACAGCCCAAGCCGGGAATTTTCCACTTCTCGAACAGTCTATAAGGTCCCGCACAACACGCGTTTCAGTAATTCTCTAGAAAGACATAGCCGTGTGTCTCTACACACCAGGCTCATCATGTGACCCATGACCAGGCGTGAAAGCCCAAGGCTCACATGACAACGAGAATCCAACCAGTACGGATTAAACATAAAATGCAACACACGGCCAGAT
This sequence comes from Sipunculus nudus, assembly GCA_026874595.1. Classification (NCBI taxonomy): domain Eukaryota; kingdom Metazoa; phylum Annelida; class Sipuncula; order Golfingiida; family Sipunculidae; genus Sipunculus; species Sipunculus nudus. The sequence continues at coordinate 106,273,355 of CM049306.1, read as the reverse complement.
ACGAGTGCCACAACAGGATCTACGCCCGTGTCACACAATAAAAAGAGCACCTGTAACAATAGGAACTACCTCCACCAGTTTTCATAACTGTGAATATACGATTATGCAGGGCATTTAAATTTAGCCGGCATGGCATACTTCCATGTATGCTAAGCACTAAACTGCAATCACAGTTTATACGTCTGTAAAATTTAATCAAAATATAACGGAAGTTAATTAATGTTACACTCTGAATGATCATTTGCTTCCAAAGGTATTATTTGAATGTACAAACCATTGCAAAAGCACCATTTCCACTTCCAAAGGTATTATTTGAATGTACAAACCATTGCAAAAGCACCATTTCCACTTATCGACTATCATCGTGTCCTTGGTCTGGCAGTTAAGCCATTCATGTTAGATTAAGACATTATCCACGCAGACATGCCAGTTCAAGGAGGAGGTAAGGGGAATGTGCAATAAATCAGTTAATTACGGCATCCAGTGCACACACGATATGTTTCATTTTTTTTACAATGGCATGTCCTTTTCAAGGCCTGGCTGTCCAATCATGTAACATGTGGTTACAAATTGAACAGTAATGCAGGGAGATCTACAAATATGACCTACAAAGAATTCTTTTTCACACATGATGTGTTTTGTTGAAAAACATACGAACATATTAAAATGCTGGTCGAAAATCTACAGTGCTGAGACATCGTCAAGCATAAAAACGACGAAAATATTCGTTTTCTTCTCAGGATTTTCTTTACGATGTTTGATATTACAGGTTCTGGCACGCTGACATCTGCGCAGTCTATGTTAGCCAAAGGGACAACACGCCAGATCTGAAGTTAACGTACTGAAACTCACTCTGTGACGGGATGAGGTGTACCTAGGAAGGATGTACCTGCAGGACAAACGTACGCGACACACCTCAATTTGAGCGGACAGAAACATCCCAAAATGACGGAATGCAACACGGTAGACGTCCACGAGGGTTTAATAACTGTAACCTGGAAAGTTGATGAGCGGTCTTCAAAGGGCGTGCAAGGACGCGGTGCTCGAAGCCCAAAGGCTTCTGTTTCATGTTTTACTGAAGTGTCGTAATTATACCATTCTCACATCAGACCATTATCATCCCTGGGGCATTGGCGTTCTAAATACTGCACCGTTAGCCGTTTTCCTGCAATCATTAGAGAATCGATAGAAACTCGCATTTTTGCCCGGTGTGGCTTCATTAATGTTAACTATCATGGCCGATAAAATACATTGAGCCATAACATAAGTTAACTGCCTCTATTTAGTGTCAATCCATATCTATCTCTCCTGATCAAAGTCAGCTTAACTATTTGTTTCAAGCATATTTAGCTTCACGGAGAAGGTTAGCCGTAACAGTCCAGCGAGTTCACAGACCCGTGTACAAGAGGGTGGGGACATTGGCCACTTCTTTTAATCCGGTGAAATGGTTTGTCCCTTGCGGGAGTATGGTCTTAATACTGGGCTAACTGATCACTTGGTGTAAAGAAGCTGTTGCGAGATAAAGTGTACATGTAGTATTTGGATATATATGATAACTGTTAGTTAGAATAAGAACATATTCATATCACCAATAATTTCTTGGCTTATTTACATATTTAAAACAATATTACTGTCTGAGGATAAAAATATAGCAGAAGGCAAGTAACTCAAAATATTAAAGGAAGTCAAAGAAAATAACATTTGAGGGACTACGTATTCTGTAATGATTTGATAACAGGCATTTGTATTCGAGATTCCTCTGGGTCGTCGCGAGCCGGTAGACGTATTATAATTATGTCTGATGTAATTTCATGTGAGACAAGATATTCCTTCTAAATAGAGGCTTGTGCAATACCTAAACTGGAAAGCACTCAGAGACTGCATGTAAACGTCCGCCAATATTTTGGATCACCGGATCTAGAGTACTACCAGGGTCCTAATTGAACCTTGGTCCTAATTGAACCTTGAACTCGGCTGGAATAAAAAATATTGCTCCATTGCTTATGAAAAAAAAATCCTTAGAACGAATTATGGTAATCCAAAAAGCCTCCAAAATTGTAAAATGAAAATATTATTAAGAAATATTTGTAAATATATAATAAATGCCCAATCTCCACGCTCTTTCCGCGACCTTAGCGCACATATGATATTTTCTCATTTTCTTCTGTTCATGTGCTTCATATCACTACCTTTTTATTGATTTCTTTAGTCTTTGAGCAAAAATTTACGGACTCATATTTTGTACGCTGACACTGAACCAACCACCCCCGCGGACAGGAGCCCATAATCACGTTATGTGTATAATTGGATCGTTTGTGACCAAGGGAGGCCACGTCGTTAGCTCATAAATGGAGTCCTTTGGTTACGATGACAGGCCGTGTTATTAAGTCGCATACGACGATGTTTATATGGATAAGGGTCGTCCACTGTATAACCCTCAGTATCTACGACCCAACGACCACCAATGCACTTGATCCAATCAATGCTACTAAAGATTAAGTTGGTCGCTTCTATTAAATACGCTCCGCCGCTTCTGTTCCTATCAGGGCCTTCACGAGAATATGGGCGATATTGATGCAGTATTAGGAGTAAATCGGTCGAACACAACATGTTTGTATACTTTCGATGGAAACTGACTGGCACTGGAATTCTTTTTGAGTGGCTTTGCTGGCGAATTTATCCCATTGGTCTAAACGAAGTACTGTCAATGGAATGATGCATTAATTCCTACGGGGAAGCATGGTACAACGCCCAATTATCCGTAGGTATGAGTTTTATGGACAGGCAGGAAACTACAAACAAAATTTAATGGATTTTGATAATATATTCTGTGATGAAAGCATGAATTCTAAGTTCTTCCTATAGATTCTTTTTTTTAATTTATAATTATCCCATAATATGATATAAAATTTTTTTATCAGCATACAGAATTGGTTTGAATATGAAGATCAAACGTCTTTTTAAACGAGGATATATTTTGTGTTTTGCTTAAACAAAATAGTAAAATACCGTAAAAGTCATTTAAATTTCAAATTAATTTATACTCGAATTAAAAAATAAGTTGATAAAGGTCATTCAGGTGGAGCTCAGCGTCTTTAGGTTTCTATAATTTCCAGGAGAACAATTTATGGTCACTAATTTAACCCATACGAATACAAATAGTTCCCCTAGAAAACTGGGCTTCGTTAAAACTGTTGAGATTTTAAAGCCAGCAATAGATTATACTTTTAAAATACTTATATGCTATAGACAGAACTATCCGTCAGATGGTTGGCGAAGGTTTCTGACTGAATCCCGTCAGAGTCCAGGAGATGAATGAGAAAATATCAATTTTACTTGAGGTTCGCGTATTCAGTCATCACTTTTGTACATTAAAAACCCTTGAATTCCAGAGTTCTTCCTACCATCATTCCCTTATGGTTATCTTCAACAAGAATGTTTTAGATTTTAATTAGCGATTCCTTGTCTTTATAGAAATGAATCTGTGAAATCTCACATGTGTGGCCCCACAACTCAGTGCTACGGTATATCGCGCTAATTTGTCCCAAAAGTATTTTACATGAGAGAGTGTGATCTACAACAAGGTCTAAAGTGTATAATAACAACCAGAAATTGACGAGAGCCTCATCGACCAGAGACGATGTGAATGTAAAAAGTATATGTACGGATGAAAGAGCTCGTGAATGCTTGGATAAACCGGGTATTGAATCCATTCCCTGATTACCAATAAAAATGATCCGGTCTTATCTCAAACATGCAGTCCCGTTAGCCACGAGCGCACTGGTGGTCTGGGCCAAGTGTCACGATAGCCAACAAACCTCAACTTTTTATTGTTTATTTTGGGGTTTTACATGTAAAGAGCAGATATTCTGCATGACATCCGGTACAGCAAATTTATCTAAGTAAAATCCCCGAAGAGAAACAAACATTTATGATAGAAACTGATTCGCGCGATACACCAAGCCATCGTGTGTAGATCTGTTCTTTGTTGACCAAAGATACAGACTGTTTTCGTCTTCAGTTGCAGGCAAAAACATGGTGTAAACATATTTTATTGTAAATAAACGATTGGCAAACAGCAAAACTGACATGTTATTGCCTTTGGCAGACAGAAGCAGGCATACGCTGCATGATATGTAAACTCTTTATCACAAAATGTTCCACGGCTCATGGTTCTCTCCCTTACACGATTTGAGACAACGGGTTATGTGAAATTACTTAAAAGACATGAAAGACAGAATGGCGGCCACCCGATGGTTTATGTGAGCTGTCGGAAGATGATCCGTCTATTTAACTTCCTAATGCTGCATGTGCGGATGTAATCCTCTGTAACACATCACTGTCAAGAACATAATGGTGTGTCCGTGTCTGCTCGCCTCTGAACGTTTTCTGCATCTTACCGTAGAATTCGTCACTGGTTGTTTTGGGGCGCTTTCGGAGAAATCCCGGAGAACTATACTGTGATAATGTGTCTTGGGCTAAGAGCCCTTGAGCTAGCGAACATTAAGCATCGTGAAAACAAACCCCCAATTTCTTCTTTACCTACTTAATGAAAGTAGAACACATTTAAATATTTTTTAAAGCATTGATCAAACGACAGTTCCTAAATATGTAGCTGTTTTATGCTTTTATATTACCTTGGCTAATATAAGTACTGAATTTTATCAGTACAAAATAAGTAAAAATAATGTTAAACTTTTTACGAAAAGGCCTGGACAGTACTAGATGCCTTGGGAAGCCGCCCGCATAGCTGGTATGTATGCTTCAGACTCTTTTCATCAATGTGCATAAAATCGTACATGGAACAGACCAATGAATTGCAATAGCAATGAAAAGGATTGTTAATAACTAACTGCCCGTTAAGGAAATGCCCCGGCGGCTACAGGTTTAGGGGCGGTGAGGAAGAGGGGATCACACAGTCTTAATGATAAGATTTTCTTTAGAAGATTTAAAGATTCATCAGCGTACATACTTTTTTCCTGCCTTGCTTTTTCAGCCTGAACAATCAATCACTTACTGGTGCAAATGGCAAATCTGTGTATCTCACGCGGCTAACACGGATATACAGCAAAATGTTAATGGAAATGTGTCCTTTTTTCAAGTATCATAAGCAATATCTAAATATCAACAATATCTACTATCTTTTTGTTACCGTATTTTATTGTTAATTGAACTGAAAATGTCTCATAAATGGGAAGTAACATTCGTATTTCAAACATAATTTAGGAAATAAAATCAATTGGCAATAAGAAAAATACATCTGACTCAATTAGTTAAAGTATTGTCAAAATGTTAGCAATTTCTGAAACGGAATATTACATATATTTTATCCTTATATGGCTTATTGTCCCTTATAATCTCGAAAATGTCAGTTTAATTGAATTTATATTAAGGTAAGCACAAAAACATTCTAAATACAACTTGATTAGATGAAGCTTTATCTTAAAAGTCTATCATAACCCAAAACATACTATATTATTCAAATTTCCAGTCGACCTGTTCGGGAGGTTTGTTTCCAAATGGAAAGGTCTCAATAGAAAAAAAACTGGAGGATAAAGGAGGAGTGCATGAACTTATCTAGAACCACTTATCTCCATTTGCATGTCTAAAGTTAAAAAATCATATTAATGTAATATCTGCAAAAATAAATATTCTTGCAGAATGATGGACGTCAATGACATGCAACACCTACTGATTCTAAGGTCTTGTGTGAATCTTTAAAAGTTAAACCAAGTATAGCTTAATGGCGCCTTTTCCGACCAGTAGTCAGCACTAATATTGATATGACCTACTGCTTTGACTATTATAGAGACAGGTAAAGGACTGTAGTGCTGGCTCCATTGTAAAACCGAAATTCCAGTCACACATATTGCCTGTGTATGTTAATACTGACGTTCTGACCCTGCCTTCCAGTCGGTGGATTATATAAAATAACAAACATATTGATTTATCAGCTTCCTTCCGAAGGAACTGTTCCAGCACGCAAATGGTACACGTACAGTAAATCGATCACGCGGACCGATTACAAGACTGGTCGATAAGGCATGCAGCCAGTCTTCGTTACCTTAAAACTCTGGACACAACACCATCAATGTCAGAGCAAAATCTGAACTGCAGCAATTGACTTGTTAACATTAGTTTACGTGACATTTACCCTCTATATTAATTGCCTGGCATGTGTAATATTTGATTACCAAGTTCTGACAGCTTATTTTAACATCAAGGAAAATGAGATTTTAGGGATTCCCTTTGCTCCAACCAATTTGTCAAGCCACAGCAAATGATCACCAAAAAAAAATGTTACACATTACTCATCAGGTCACATGATTCGTATACGGATCAACATTTGTTCAGGGAATAAAGTCATCTGAAGATAAAAAGAAAACTAGTTCAATATGGACCATGACGCCCAGATATAGAAATATCACTACATAATATTTGTCATTGAAGGAAAAGTCCAAGAATATTTTTATCATGTAACGTTTTGACACCCTAGCTTTCCTGGTTAGAATGTATATGCTTTGTTGTAAGGTTCAGATTTCCTAGCTTCTAATGTCCCTGCACCCTCACTCAGAAAATATAGATTATAGCGATCTCTTTTTTTTTGTCTCCTGGACATCTCACAATGTCTTGGTGTGGTGCTGGAACGTTTTGTTTAGCAGCTAGATCACCTAAAATCATTTTCAAAATACAAGTTAAAATGCATTAAATTGAGAAATTGAAGGTGGTGCCTACAGGATTCCCAAACTGTTAAATTCTTCAATCAGCGATTAAACCAAATTTCATTACAATCCGCCAAGTCGCTCCTGCAAATTCAGAATTTTGCATGGATTAATTCGGGTCAGTAGTTTTAGGTGCTCAAACATATTTCACCTCGTAACTCCGTGGATGTATGTCACAGTGACCTTATTATGTATTTCACAGAAGGCCTACTAGGAACTGTTAATGGCCGAATGGACAGACGACGGACAAAAATTATCTACATTTTTACAGGTGTCTTTTTTTTATTGCGCTGTTGGCATTCTGATTCGTGTTGGCGGGCTCTGGTTTATTGCGCGCAGGAATTTTGCATGTGTCTGTGTAAGGCAAGCATAGTTTGTTGCCATGGGAGACGTGCAAGTTGGCCCGGCCAACGTGTAGGGTCTGAAGTGTAGAAATACAGCGTTCTTTGTTCTAGATGTTTCAAGTCTGTTCCTGTAACGTGTGTATTGTTCTATGGAAATTACCATTTCTAGAATTTTCGGATGAAAAATTATAAACAGCTGTGTTGAGAGTCGAGGGGAGGAGAGAGAGAAATATTCCAGCGGACACGGAACAGTGTGGGTCAGTTTGTGGACCTTTCCGATAATTGCAGCACTAGATATTCTTCGAACTTTGTAACAGATTTTATTCAGTCTTCAGTTTGCCTTTGGGATTATCACCAGAACTTCATTTTTCGATTACAACAGATTGATTTCGGGATTGAATTGGACTATTATTCCCTGAGAATTACGTGCTGAGCTAAATAGAATTATCAAACGTTTGTCTGCCATCAACTGCTTTAAGACTTTATAAAAATGATTAGAATAATTTTAATTTAATAATTTCCCGTACATCATACCAGTTTATTTGAGAATATTTGACTGATCTTTATATTCTTTTCACCATCCATTATATGTTATTAATAATATCCTCCAGTTTAATGTAATAACAATTTAAAGAAGTCTTATATTCCAATTCCACCATAATTGGAAAAAAAAATTACCGTTAACCAAAAGAGAATAAAATGATAAGTTAATCTTAATCTGGGTCATTACTAAACAGAATTTTGTCTTATCATGTCTCATGACCTGCAGCAATGTAACCCCGGAGCTTGTAATTCTTTCTGTGCTAACAAAAGCTTCATCTGATGGTGGAATTGTAGCGTCCAAATCTGTCGCTTTACCAGCCTTGAGGTTGCTAATGGCGGCCACCGGGTTTGGGGGTCCAAGAAATAATTGCCACGACGCAGAAGAGTGGCAGTCATCCATTTGCTGGGAATGCTGGGAAATAAGCGGGGCACGTCCTGACCAACAACAATGAATTGCAAGTCCCCGGCTACGGGACGAAAAACCAGTCAGGCACGCTGCCACAGCCGGCAGTAGGTGTCGGACGGCTGACTCAGATTTTCTTAGTATTAACCTGTCTACGCAGATTACTTGGTTAAATTCAAGCCCAGAAGATGTTCCCTACAAAGATGCTTCGTTCAATATTACTGATGTATTACACCGTACTTTTCTCTCTGCGGCGCAACAATATCGGTGGGTTTCAGGCAGTATTTCTGAAGCAATGACGCTGGGATATAGTCTTGTGCCTTATACCATAAATGAGGAACTATAATGTAGTTTTTTTTCATTGCTGTGTAATAATACCTGTGTTTCCGCATTAGGCAATTTTGCAACTGCCTAATAAACAGTTTAAGCATTTATCTGCCTTGTATTGCCGCAATATAATTATTTTTCTTAACTGTAACAATGAAAGCATTTTATGGAAACATCATTTTTTCAGTATTCCATGAAGCGGTATATTTTTTCTTTACAACATTTCTGAAGCCAAACCGGAGTGGAAAATGCAAATTAGGAAAGAAAATCTACATCGAGACAAAGATAATCTGAGTAATTATTTGAGTCCTCAGTAAATGTGAATATGATGGATTTCAATGAGACTGTGCAGTTGGTTCTGTGGAGCCTGACTCCCAGGTCACCGCTGGATGATTGATCTAGTCACTACAGATAGATGTCGTTCGCATTTTATTGTCATTTTGAAATATTACCCAGAGAGTAACTGTTTTGGCCTCTGCGTATGAAGGAACTGCTCAGACATAAATACCATGGCCGGGGATGTGTGGAATGGCTCCCCGATCCAAATGTGTCCTGATGATTTTTTTTTTTCACATCCGCGTCGTTTCAAGACAATCAGTCACCATGAGCTCCTGTACGCTCGGCAGGTTTTATTTGCTTAGTTTATGCTAGTCTTGCGTTAACTCTGCCGGTTTCCACGATTTGCAGATTAAATATAGAGCTCTCGCGTGCCTGCATACTGGATCGCTTCGAACATTGTATATAAGATTGTGTGGCATGCTACTTGCTTAAAGGAAACAGCTGCGTTACCAAATGTCCCCAATCCACTTAGGACAATAGCCCAAACACAGAGCCTCGTGGGCCTATCTGCTGATTTCCAGGAGGGGAGAGGGCGTGTGTGTTAGGTGTGAAAGATCCGCTAACATTCCATCCAAGAAGTAGCTAAAGGAGATTACTAAGTTCCCCCGGGCTTAATGTTGCCCACTGCCGCATACCACGTCTGCCCCTTTCCGCATCAAATCACAATTTGTCTGTGTGGCACAAAGCCCCGCGCTTGCCCTCCCGTAATTGCGCCATGTCACATTATGTGGACGGAGACCCGCGGTAATAAGGCGTTTTCAAATGTACTAAAGGAACCTGTGAATCTACGGCACATGCCATAGAATCATACCTAAGGGTCTGTCACTTTCAGAAGATGCCGTAGTCTCGCAGTGCATAACATGAATAGATTCTGTCAGCACCAAATCCATCTTTATCCCTTATGTACATCTGGATTAGGTATTGCTAATTGGCAAAGGCTTATTAATGCTAGGTTAATATCTGACATTCAATTAGAGATCTGGTATTACCGCACAAGTATGACTATCTGCCCTTTATTCCCTCTGTGCCTTTGTCCGTCAGTCCAATCGTCTGTCCATTCGCCTGTTCGCCAGTAAGTGAGAACTGGTGGTTCTTAAGCGGGCTCCGATTTGAATGCTGGCCACCAGTGGACGGTTATTAATACACTTGTCCCGGCTCTCATACACCCGTACACGTCAAAGGTTATACATGTCTGGGCAGCTTGGTATGGATTAACCCAGACTGATAAAATCGGTGCAGCAACACACGGTCTACTTGAACACTAATGAGCACAGAAAAATGTCATGGCATAATGTCGTCACGTCGGATATGTTGCGAGGTTTTGTCATTGCTTGGCAGAAGATGTAGTCCCAACCTCCCAGACACACCGCTCACTCAGTCCGAGGCAAACCAATAAATTATTAAAGGTAAAGGGGAGTCGTGGACGTGCAAGGGACGCAGACGATCGACCCAAAGCGAGGCTGGGCGGGTAACCCGTGGACCTTTTATTAGCCAAATCCCTGCAGACCAGCAAGGGTACCAGGTGATTACCTGAGAACAGACGCCATTACGCTGAACAGGACGGGTAGACATTCATCATCGATTTATTTCCACTTCCATAGTCCTTTGGATTTTAGAAAAGCAATTAATTTCTACGGCGGCCCAAAGGTTTCATCTGGTGCCGCGTGATGCAGGCCAGGGGCGCGAGATGTGCCACGTTGGCCGCCGTAAATTTCCATAATATGCAAATATACGGTCCCTATATTTTCTGTATAATGTAGGGATTTGTTAGCATTACATTTCATGCTTCGTGGACGGGATTTGTGCGTCGCTTTTTTTCGTAGAGGGTAAATTGGCTGTTGTATATGCCAGCTCCATTTATGAATGATGTTGACGTGTTTGCAAAAACATGAACTTGATTTTCCTCGAATTTAAAATAAACGCAGACAATAAGGTATGTGATATACGCTATTGACGAAACTTTTTTGTGATGTCTTAAATTCCTTGAAAAGAAAAGTAAACGCTTGCAGCGGAATCGACAAAGGAATGTCCCATTCAGCTATAACAACCGCTAGAAAAATTACTTAATCTGTATTTATTGTATGAATGACATTTTACGTTATCTATTGCGTTTAAACATGTTTACTGTATTAACTGCCTCCATAACATGTTGACAGCATTCCACAGACTGCCTCTTGACCCAAAAATGAGACACATTTTTTACAGAACGTCACACTCAATGCTTTTTATCAAACATAATCATGTTTTCGTACTTTTGCAGCTACCATCTAAGCATATGTGCGACATATACATACAAGAGGTTATCCTTGACGGCCGAAATTACCACCTGAAAACCTTTCTGGAACCAGTGGTTTTCTGAGAAATAACACGCCAAGTGCTGCCATTTACTCGGTAACTAAACATCTGTGTAGTGCTACAGAGTTACCCAATACACCTTCCTGTTCACAGCACAACAGTACGACTGCTGTATTTTACCTTAAAACACGGAATCGTCTTTAGAAAACATGCGCTTATTGATGGCAAGGTAATAAATAATGATACAGATCGCACCTCTTTATCATTCAGATCACGTTCAGTCGCCCCGCCAGCAACAGAATCCAATAGCCCGGGGCGGTAAACAACACACAGGAAGCGAGAAAGAGAGAGTATGCCGATATATCCGGGGTATACCATGTATATACAGTTATAATCTATAGCTATAACATTCATACAATGCAGGAGTTATTGTGAGATTGACACCGCTCGAGCTATATCAGAGCCTCGAACGATCAGAAAGCCATACATTAAAGACCCGTAGGCGGCTAGCTTCCATACTGACCAGTACCCCACATTATGTCTGTATGTGCCTGGTTGTTCCTCTTGTTCAAATAATGTTTGAAAACATTTCGGTGATTGCATTTTCTTTTCATTAGCACGTTCGGTATTGATCTGCGTGACAGATGAAAGGAACAATTGAAAGATTTTTTTCTTTAAATGAAAACATTGAACAATTATGAGTTGTAGATTTATTTACGGACCTGAACATACTCATATCCATACTTATAAATGATTAACAGGTTATTGAATGACTGACTTGCTGACTGTCAAATTGATCAATCGATAGCTAAATTGGTTGATAAAGTCTATAACTTTGTCGGTATGCGCATCAATCTAGACAAAGATAATAAATAGATAGACAAAAAGATAGACAAAAGCAGCCATAATGCGACATTATTATTATTAAAGAAAAAAGGATTTGTGGTACGTTTTATCACATAACACGAACTGAAATCCAAAGGCAACTTATTATAGGTAAATATCTAACCTGATGTGAGAAGCTTCAGTATGGTGGATGTGCCCATAGAGTAATTGGACTTCAAAAGACTATACGAGGTGCGATGAGGGATAGTGTATTCAATAAAGACAAGTTCACCTCATAGAGATAGGCCGCATGAAACAAATGCATTGCATTAATGTCCTCTACACAGTGTGTCTGTCTGCACGAGGAGTATTGGGAAGCCGGCCAGACAAATGGAGCCTTTACGTTGAGTCTCTTGGCGTCATTGTTGGATGCTATTAAGCGTTTAAGCAATTTTGTCTGCAGTTTATATAAACATACTTTTCCAATTATACCTACCAAAGCAACAGTTTTATGTTATACTGGGCTAATTCATGAAGATGTAGTGATATCTGCCTATTTTATCAAACGATACAGTACAGATGCAATAAGGTCAATTGTTGTACGCTCGTGGCTGTTTATCAAACACAGGGGGTATGAATTGATGTCCCTTGTTGTTGGGTAATAGACAGGAACATTTTAAAAGTAGCACTGGGTTTTTATTTCATCCTTCCAGATATCAAGGAACGCACCATTCTTTTGATTTATTTCGTTATCTCGGGCAATCCTAGAAAATCAAAACCTAAAGGGTTCTTCCATGCCCTTGTTTTGAACTAAGAGTTAACCTTCGTAAGTTTAATGAAAGAAAGAACATGTCTGAACGATGAGTCAGCAACTTACAGTGGCACCAAGAAAAAAGGTAATATAGAGTGTTGTTTTTATCTGCCAAATTTAAAAACATAATATGTACTTTTTATGACCATAGAAGTATCACAAATTAATGGGCTTCATGAAGTCAGAAAGAAATGACACTTAAGATATTTTTATGACGTTGCAAAGAATGCCATATCATGGCAAATTTTGCTTTTTCTTGCAAAAGTTGACATTGACATTGACCTTAATGAATGATTATACGTTTCATGACCTCAGAAGTGTCACAAAATTGGACATCCTAATATTAATTAGAAATGACACCTTAATGCGTTTCTATGTCACTTAATTATGAAATAATGGTCATTCAAATATTTTACCTCTCATAATGACGGGCATCTTGGATTTGGGTATAAAAATGACAATTTGCAATTTATGGAATCGGTTTGTTTTTTATCTGTGAATTAAGACATCATCAATGAATAAATTTCAAATATGAAACCATTGATACCATTTCTGTCTATTGATACAAATTGTTCACTGTTTTGACTAGTGTATTGACAGCCTGTTAAAAAAAAACGCGGACCACGGACAATATATGAAACTATAGAAAGAGGATGGAGATATCCAGGTGATAAAGAATCATATTTAGATGCCAGTTGGATTTTAGATATTTCCATATGTGAATGGTAATACGTTTAACGTTACCTGCTTTCCAAAACCAAACCTAGTTTTCTATAAAATGGCGGCATTTATAGCCATTGTAAACTGTTGTTACTCAAATAATTGGAATTGCACGTGCGTTTTCTAGTAGTGATAAACGTCTGGATGGTAATATAACATGGCCAGTAATGATGACAACTGTATTACATGTTGAGGGACGCTCGTCATTCTTCAGTGCCGGTGCTCTCCTAAGCCTGCTTCATTTGTCGACACATGGAGGCTTGTTAGATTTAATTAGTAATGTTAGCATTAAAAAAGACTTTGACACTACCTACAAAGAGTACGTGTACATCCAGTGAAACAAGTAAACTATATGGTTTCTTTAATGACTGCCCTATCAGAAATAAATAGGTGCTTACTTGTAAGAGACGTGTACGTAGCTACTGAATGGTGACGTGATATCAGCGGTGTGGTCAGCTACTGACATGAGACGTGATATCTGCGGTGTGGTTGGCTTTTGAGTTGAGACATGATATCATTTGTATGGTTAGCTTTTGCATAGAGACGTTATATCAGTGGTGTGGTTAGCTATTTAATAGAGACGTGATATCAGCGGTGTGGTGAGCTAATTAATGGAGACAAGTGGGTGGAGACGTGAAATCATCGGTGTGGTTAGCTATTAAATAGAAACGTGATATCAGCGGTGTGGTTAGCTAATTAATAGAGACAAGTGGGTTGAGACGTGAAATCATCGGTGTGGTTAGCTATTAAATAGAAACGTGATACCAGCGGTTTGGTTAGCTATTAAATAGAAACGTGATATCAGCGGTGTGGTTAGCTATTAAATAGAAACGTGATATCAGCGGTGTGGTAAGCTAATTAATGGAGACAAGTGGGTGGAGACGTGAAATCATTGGTGTGGTTAGCTATTAAATAGAAACGTGATATCATCGGTGTGGTTAGCTATTAAATAGAAACGTGATACCAGCAGTGTGGTTAGCTTTTAAATAGAAACGTGATATCAGCGGTGTGGTAAGCTAATTAATGGAGACAAGTGGGTGGGGACGTGAAATCATCGGTGTGGTTAGCTATTAAATAGAAATGTGATATCAGCGGTCTGGTTAGTTATTAAATAGAAACGTGATACCAGCGGTGTGGTTAGCTATTAAATAGAAACGTGATATTACCGATGTGGTTAGCTACTGAATGAAGATTTGATATCAGCGATGTTGTTAGCTACTGAAGGGAGAAGTGAAATCCGCGGTGTGGTTAACAACTGAGTGGAGACATGATATCAGCGATGTTGTTAGCCTCTAAGTGAAGACGTGATATCAGCGGCGTGGTTAGCTACCGAAGGGAGACATGATAACATCGGTGTGGTTAGCTACTGAGGGGAGACGTCATATATGGCGGTATGTTGATCTACAGAGTGGATACGTAATTTCAGCGGAGTGGTTGGATATTGAGTGGAGAGATGATATCAGCTGTGTGGCTAATTACTAAGGGGAGACGTGATATCAGCAGTGTCGTTAGCTACTAAGTGGGGACATGATATCAGCGGCAAATTGGGTCAAAAAGTAATTGTATTTGAAGTAATTGTAATTAAAATTACTTTTTAAGTAATTATAAATGTAATCGATTACGTTTTCTCATCCTGGAAAACAATTGTAATTGTAATCGATTGCTTTTGAAAAGTAATTGTTTGAACAAATATTTTTCAATTATTTTTTGGTATATTTGTCGCATATAAATAATTAAATCAAACTGTCAAATTTATTAAGCATACCTTGCTATTTAGCAATTTCCCATGTTTGCTTCACATGTACTTCAAAGACACATTTAAATAATATATTTATAATCTTAG
Source organism: Sipunculus nudus (assembly GCA_026874595.1). Classification (NCBI taxonomy): domain Eukaryota; kingdom Metazoa; phylum Annelida; class Sipuncula; order Golfingiida; family Sipunculidae; genus Sipunculus; species Sipunculus nudus. Next base: position 106,258,183 of record CM049306.1, on the reverse strand, counting down.
ACTACTAATTAATTTTGACTGAATAAAAAAGTTTCCTGCCAAGGCAATCCCAATGTAAAGACCAGGTTACCCCGGTTATCTGAAATCACTTTCAAGTTATTCCTGGGTGTAGCCTGAACCTAATTTCGGATTAACCCTACACTGTTTAGATTACCGTCTTGCTGATTTAATTAAAAGATGAATTAATGCTTTTAACCATAGATATATTATTTCAATAAAGCCCATGAATGACACAAGATCTAAAAGTTTAACAAAAGTTGTTGCATATTGTTAACAATATTATAAAATGTACTTTATTGACTCGTATACTTTGCCAAAGCGCATGACAAATTACTTGCAAACAAAGGATATGCAAAGATTCAAACTAATTTAGGAAATCAAGAAGACGTTTATGAATTTTATATAAATAAATCAACAGGAACAGCTTTTTTGAAATGTCACGGTTTCTGTCCGTTTAGTAGTAACCAAAAGCCACAGACCCAAGCTTTTCTTTATAATAATTTTTAACTATTTCCCCCCTTTTTTACCACATCTTCATTGAAATAGCCCGGTTTATATCCGTTTAGTGTTAACCAAAAACCACATACACACGTTTGTGTCTTTAATATTAAGTTGATTTATTTTCTTTTTTTTACAACAAGCTTCATTGATATACCACAATCTGGATCCGTTTTGTGGCGACTATGCAATGCTTAATTTAATATAACACTGCCACTTAACAATGACTCCTTGTACATATCGTATTGCGATTCATTTTATAATATAGATTGTGCAGGTTGTGCCTTTATTAAATGTGCCTCAAACCAGTTTCTAACCCAGTTTCACTAGGGGGCTGTGGCTTATTGATTTTATTCATATTATTAGTATCAGAACGATGTTAACGTAGGTGTAGGGAACCTAAGTGTCATGTTTCGGGTTTAGACAAGTGCAGTTATAATTAAGTCAGTAAGAATTGTCTTGTCTAGACCGGTTCCTGTAGCCTTTCATACGATAGCCTTTAGGGACAGCGCACCTGTATGCTTGATTTTCCGTGCTTTTGTCTCTGGAGGCGTGTCTAGATGTTTTGTATTCATATGATCGAACGATGACCAAGGACGGTCAAGAGGTGTGACGTCATCACAGGTATATAGGCTGAGAACAGGTAATTGAGGGGAGAAACTTCTGGGTCAGCGCGCTGGATATAGTGTAGGACACACGGCTGTATTTATTTTCCCTAAATAACATCTATGAAACACCTGAGGTTTTGGCCTCTTTTAAATAATTTTCAAAATAAATTCTGATATTAAACTTTTTTTTACCTGAGAATTTGTTTTTTCCTCAGTCAAACAAGACCAAGAATATAGGGGGCTTGTGCATCTCCTTTTTTAACCGTCCTGGCCCGAATGCAGTGAAGCCAAAAATACCCCTCCAAGCAGTTCCAAACAAGCATTTGGACAACATATCTTTGATTGGCCACAGATTAAAAAAAATTGACCGATACTGTCAATTTTTGAAGATCCATCGCATGATGGCTAGATCCAACCAGAGAAAGCCAGACCATTCACTACTCTCCTTCGGGTCCTGTAGACAAATAGGACCATGTGACCTGTAGTCTGCTTTATAAATTTATCGGACCAGCAAGAGGGTCCGAATGGTCATCTGAGAAACAATGTTCAGCTGAGAGGCTATTTTACTGTGTGTAGGAGGTCAGTGTCTAAGGGCTTCAACGGGGAACTCTCTAACGGACTTGAGAGTGGAATCAAACATGGGGATCTCTCTGTAACGGACTTCAGGGTGCATATCGAAATTACCAACGGACTGGTAATCCGTCGATGTGGTTTAACCGTTGTGAAGTCCGACAGACCAGGACAAATGTTTACGCTAAACGTGTCGGTTACCAAATATTGTTATGCTGAGACATCTTCGGGTATAGATTCCACCGACAGGCATGGGCTGTCTGTGCTTCTGCTGAGTGTCATATAAACCCTGTCAGACTATGGGTTGGCTGTACGGCGAGGGACACCTTAAAGCGTGTACTGTGGAGACTTGGACCGGGCGCCTGTTGCGTTTGTATACTATAGTGAATCCAGGAAACCCGAACGTGCGTGACGGCCACGTGATCATCAGCCAAAGGGACCCGGCGAGCTATCGTAAATTAACAGTTTGTGGGCTTTATGGTTTTGCTATTGTATAATAGGGACTCCGTGTTCTTATGTCTGGAATGTGGACGCCTCTCCAGAGGAGTGTAAGTTTTTCATGATCATATTTGTTTTGTTTTTGTAACACACGTCTTTCTCTTCTTTCAAGCTTCAGCCAGTTTCCCCCCCCCCCGGTTTAAAAGAACCTGGAAAGTCCGCCCCTTTTTGGGTGTGACACCCATTTTCTGTTCTTGCATGAGGTAAATGGTCCTAAAACATAAAAGTAACTGCGATTACTTTAAGAAGTAATTGTTACTGTAATCGATTACTTTTCTGAAAACACAAATGTAATTGTAATAGTAATGGATTACTTTTTTAAACGTAATTGTATTTGTAATCGATTACTTTAAAAGTATTTGGACACAAGTCAGCTGTGTGGTTAGCAACCCAGTGGAGACGTGATATCAGCGATGTGATTGGCTACGGAGTGAAGACGTGATATCAGCGGTGTAATCAGCTTCGGAGTGGAGACGTGATACCAGCGACGTGTTTAGCTACTGAGTGGAGACATGATGTCAGCGATGTGACTAGCTACGGATCGGAGGCGTGATATCAGCGGTGTGGTTAGCTACTAAATGGAGACTCAGATACATATGTATATAACATGTATATAGATATATTTACTCGCCCGATTCACGATTAAAGTGCTTTAAACTTTTAACATTTGGAGTCATAGATTCTATATTGGGCAGATGTAAATATGATTAATTCACAGCAACACAATAAATGTGCTTAAGTCCGTTGTCAAACTGAGCACTTTGTGTAAATTTTACATACAAACATAATTTACGTCTCTCATATAATGCGTGATGTATTAGCGTTATAGCATTAAATTAAGTAAAAAGCATTTTATGTTTTTTTTTTTTTTTTCACGCGGGGACGCTAATTATGATATAATTTTGAAAGTTAATAATTTCTGAGATACGAAACCAGAAAGAAAAGAGAGATACTGGGAACATTACATACTGTGATGAGAGTTATGCATTATGCTCTAGCAAGTCCATAAATTATTGCTGAGAATGTCATGAAATTTTACCTGTATAAATGTGCCCTTCATTATTAATCAATGCTAATGCACACCATAATGGCAATAATACAGTCAGGTCACTGTTTAGGTCTAGAGGTCGTATCCTTTCGGGTCATAATCCCACGTTTGGACTACACATCCCCCCCCCCCCCAATGGAATGCGTTCTTCACCATTCAATGATGATTTCAAACAATACAATGAAGCTTCCTTTATATCCTATTATTTCACTTGCTCCTTAGCGACACGAGAAGAGGTACCAGAATGGATTTTCCAGAAAAACAATGCTGACAAAGTGAAAGTGATATTGTTGGTGATATGGGACAATAAAACCCGACATCTAAACCATTTGTTGTAATTAATAAATACCACTCAACGAGTAAGATGTCCATAAAATAACGATCAAGACAAATGAAGATATTTTGCGATAACGGCTTATATAAAATGGCGTAGATGGGCCGTATTGCATTAGAAGGTCATATTTCTATGCACTTTATCGGGGGCAAAAAAAAGTGTGTTTACTTAAATGCTGCTTTACATAAACGGGTTGTTATAAAAGGTAAAATGGGTGCTCGTTGATTAGATATGTGTAGAGAAACTTACCGAGTACGGTATCCATAACAGTACGAACAGGGCAGCCGACATGAGCATGAGTCTGGCCATGCGCACTTCACGCCTTTCTTCGTCTGCCTTCTTGCTCAATTTTTTCAGCAACTTCATAAGTTGTCGATGAAAGTAGAAGAACTCCCACGTATTAGGAACAACAGACTGGCGGCTGACCACGCTGACGGCACGTGACCGCTCCTGAATGGTCACTGCACTGGGACGCTTTGCAGCACCTGGAACTGTTAATAAATTGTTGGACATGCTGAAATCCGGCTTGAGAATGTTACCATTTGATAAACGGACAGGAAAGTCGGGCCCGTGTGTCGGGGAATAACGACAAGGGGTGGGGCTGCAGGAGGGGAGGTTTATGACTGGAATCTTGGCTGCACCAGCATCCAGTAAATTTAATGATTTTGGCCGGTTGGCAATGCTTCCGGTGCTTTCTTTGCGAGCCAGGTTACTACGCACTTCCGTCGACTCCGACTCCTCAGTTGGAGCACATATCGTAACTTCCGGTATGATCTTGATATCTGGTATAACGGGTGTGTTTGACGTGACATTAATCTCGGCTGGCGACTGCTCGTCTGGATCCGGAAGTACTTGTATTTCCGGTACCTCCACGTCGATGAAGGGAATATTTTGAAAATTTTCCGGGTTAGAGATATCGGTGTCCCCGCTGATGGTGGAAGTATTCCCGGGCTGACTGACTTTGGAGGAGTTGGATTCCAACAGCTTTGTAGTTTCGTTACTGTCAGCCTCCGGGAGTGGTTCTTTTTGTGCGTATTCCGGGGGAGGATTAAAACTTGGTCTTTTACTGAAGGTGATGGCCGGCAACAAACAGTGAGTAGCAGTGGAAGCTTTCCGCATATCGACCACTGACTCCGCCGAACGATTTGGATCCGGTGGCAAAGCGTTTGGAGTTATTAATCGATCAATGTTGAAAGAGAATCGCTTAAGCGTCGGGGTTAGATGTACCGACGGCCTCTCCCCTCCAATGTTTGTCTTACGCTCATGGTCTAGCACTGTCATCGCTTTAGATATCTCACACAACACATTGGTGGAACTTCGGTCATAGTACTGCATCAGTATACGAAACAACAGCACGTTACAAGCGATGAAAAACACAAAAGCTGCAACATATATAACGCCTGTTATAGACGTGCTGGCTAAGCATAAAGGAGTTCGCACGCTGACTTTATGAGCACATACGTACCAAGTGGGTAAAGGTTTCGCCCCCTCCCATGAGCACCCCAAGTTGAGAGATGACACGATCACTCCGATGACGAGTGCCGTACCCAGGACCATACGTATCCGGCGGACGGAATCGTGACTGTGATGCCACAGAGGGCGGACTAGAGCGTTATAGCGATCCACCGATACCACAGCCTGTAACAGGAACAGCATATTAAAGTAAAAACTTTGTAGCAGTACTTGTGACTTGCAGCCGGCATCCCCGAGCACCCACCCTGCCTCCCAGAAACATACCACCGACGGCAGGTGAATGGCAACCACAGATAGCAAATCACAGGTGGCTATAGCTGCCAGGAATATATCAGGGACGCTCCTCTTAGTCTTCTGGTGTCTAACGATGCAAACTGCTACGATCAAAACGAACAAATTACTCAGAAATCCTATAGGTATGAGGACAAAGTAGTACAGTCTGGTCGTAACATTATTGTACATAGGATAACCAAGCTCCGGTTTGGACGTAGTGGTAGCATTAGCCTCCGGCGATGGACTGTACCAGTTTTCCATAGTGCGGTACAAACGCGGCGTATATCACACATGTACAACCTGACTGGCACTCGGCAAGGTGAATTCCTAAATGACTTCTCTTCAATGAGCTGCTCTTATTTTGTTGCCTCGGTTGTGTCGCGCGGGAAAGCAAGGCGTCACAATTGCCATAGTGACTGGTCGCCCGCTCGCCAATGGCGTCCTCTGTCACACATCGGTTGCCACTTGCGGGACTGCACTATGCCAGGCGGCTTTCAGAGCAGCACCCGCCCACAAGCTGGGCCATCCCAGCTTACAATCGGCCAGGCAGATATCGACCTGATGTTCGTCTTCACTGTCAGGCAGGTCTGACTGATACAGAAGAGGACCTGTTTGTACAGGGGCTGCCCACTATCTGTGTACAGAGGTTCAGTCCACCACGAGGGCTGTAAGTGTTTTCTACCGTGTTCAATATTTCAACGCTCCGTGTTATCTGTATTGATAGAACCATCGCACAAACCAACCAGAGATCTGTGTGCTGTTCTCCAGCAGGGCAGCGTCGGCAGATATTGCTTAATTGGACTGTTAGTTGTGGCTATGTTGAAGTGGCCAGAAGGTACAAAGATATTCATTTCCTTCAAGCTGAGCGGAAACTAACTTCTGGGCCTGTGATGAAGTGACCTTCCGTCCCTCAGACCTGGCTCGTGCCGGGAATGGAATATCTCAATCACTGGCTCCATAAATCGGTTTTCTTACAGATTCAATGGAATCATGACCAACGACCGTTCATAAGTCACCACAAATACAGCGGACAGAACCTCTCTCTCTCTCTCTCTCTCTCTCTCTCTCTCTCTCTCTGCGTTTTATTTATATGATCTTGTCTTTACTTATATGAACAAGCCCAGAAATATGATTGAAAATTATAATTCAAAATCAAACTATGAAATTGTAAAATGACATTGTAATTCAATGTCAGGGAAAACAATTAAAGATAAATTCCCAACCAAAAATCAATATTAAAATAGTTCGATGTAACATGTATAAGTATTTAATAATTTAAATATACAGAAAGAATCTTTTTATTAAATTATTTTTGGGATTTTATTGTAATTTTATAATAGAGAAGTTTTTTTAAATTAAAATATCCATGAAAATTAAGAACAAATATTTTTTACCAGTGGTTCAACTGTTTTGGTTTTATCTATATTATAGATTTAGAAAGTCGCGTAGCAATTAGATTGGGGTTTACTTTAACCACAGTCGCTTAAATTGCTATTAGCGAAAATTGCTACTTTTCTGGGTCATTTCCCTTATAACTATAACTTATCAAACATTTTCCTCTCGTTTTTCACACTATACGATCTATCTCTTTATTATTTACTTAATATTTGAGATTTGGCAGGCAAGACGCCTCGTCGGTTAGTCCAACAGCCATCTGGCTCAGGATTAGTAATCACAGGATTCCCTCCGTATCAGCATTATGACAGAAAATTAATAATCTTTCTGGGTCTTTTCTTTCTAATGACAACGATTCCTTGCACAAATAGCCACAGTAACATGCCGTCAGCAGGTGCTAAAGTTGAGCATGTCTCATGTAGTTACGAAACGACGACAGGCATGCCATAGCAACCGAGGACGCGCTTTCTGATTAGTTGATATATTTACCAATGGAGTCTTCAGATGGTGACTGCTGACGTAACAGCGGTTCAGCCAAGAGACCAAAATTCTTGCCATGAAAGAGAGTCTGAAAACATTTTCTCTGGAGGGGAAATCTCAGTTAATCCTGCGAATGTAAATTTCAAACGGGTATACCCACGACTTATCAGGATAAAGTTGAAGAACTAGGGAATAAAATAAATTTGCATGGGAATCTTGATTTAAATAATGTTTGATGGAAAAAGTTCTAAAATGTATATGAAACTACTTTGGAAAGTTCCCATTCAAAATCCCACACAATATATTAACTGTCAACGATAAATTATTTACATGGAGACTGACGGACACTAACAGATGTTCATACTTTTTTATAGATACAGAATCAGTTGTCCATTTATTCTGTGCAAGTTTCATGGTTAAATCTCTTTACTTTCATATTATAAATTGGGCGAATCAGGCTGACATCTATTTGCCTCCATTTACACCTGAAACGGTGTATATGGGTTGCCCAGATGATACGTCGTTTAAACAACTTGTTGATTTTCTGTTATTAATTTATAAGATTATCATATTAAGTCAACGTAAGCAGGGCAATGTCCCTTCACTGTCAACATTCCTTGCGGCTGTGAAGCATAATGAAAAAATAGAACGTAAGACAGCAGAAAAGAATGAATTACTGGATAAGCATCTTGAAAAATAGAAACAAATACTCGCCGTTTTTAATATTTCTCGATTTCTTGGAAGCCACATCAAGTGTTTTTGTTGCTATATCCTTTGTATTATTTACAATAAACGTTTTGTAATGATTTTGGTTACCGTAATGATGTCAATGATGAAAGATGAAAACAATGCTAAACTGATAATTCTTAGACATTTTACGAAAAAAATAAAAATGGTTTTGCCAATCGCGCATGATTGTACTTAGCCCAAAACCGATGTGACATGGCTGTCTGACTTAGCGATGGGGCGTCTTGCCTACCTATCCCAAATATTAAGTAAACAATGAAAAGATGGACCCATAGTGTGAACGCGAGGAAAATGTCAAATAAGTAATAGTTATAAAGGAAATGACCCATAAAAGTAACAAAATTAAAAGAAATCTACACTATTCGAGCGCCTGTGCATTAACAGGATTTTTTCTTTAAAGCTTTTTAAGATTACCACCAAACAGTTATGTATATATTGTAAGTAAATTTGCTGTAAGTAAATTTTGCTATAAGTATTTATTTGCTGTACATGAAACCTGGAACATTTTCGGTATTATCATAAGTAAAACATTATCACAGAAATAATGCAAAATATAGGCCTATATGAATTATTTTGGCAAACCTTTTGATCTAATAAAGTTAAAATTATGTTATCAACAGCCTATTTTCATTCATCTGAAACAAGACGTCATCCCCTAGGATGGCTTAAGTTTTGTGAAAATAACGTTTCATAACAAAGAAAGAGTCTGCCATCTGTCATAGTCGTTACACCCTTGCATCCGTTACGTTCCATTCAGACATGGACTGTTTCTGCCACAGCTACTTAAATGAACCCCATCCCGTGCTCATATCCAAACTGAGGTGTCTTAATATGATTTTTAAGTAGCTGTATAGTAACATTAGATATAAAAAAAAGAGTAGCACACGAATAAACTATGCTTAATAAGATTATTTTGATCTCACGAAGTAAGGTAATATACTTGGAAAGAAACTACCCACGGTAACCATGACTGATCTGCTAAGACTACTACGTCATCAGATCGGACAATGTATACAAATTAAACAGTTGAAATACTCTATTGTGAATGTAACCTGATTCCCTGCAAGCTTAAGCATGTGGCTCCGTTGTGGAAATAAGAAACATCTGTAGGATTTCTAAATTGCTTTTTGAAATCCGACCCCTAAAACTCGGCGCCACCAGCCAGCATATGAATGAAAAAAACCTCCGCGCACGCTCTTAGTAGTTCATGTTCGCATTGAATCCGTGGCCTTTCGTCATTTTAATATTTATTTACGTTTGCTTCATCTCAATTTACATCTGTTCCCCGGATTTAATCAACCTCATTATTAAATATTTAACAGTATTTAACAGTATGGAAATATTAGGTTTGGCTACTTACGGCTATCTGCAGGCTAACTGTCGTATATATTACATGAACAGACCACTCTTTACTAACAAAATGAAAATAACAGAGCTTAATACAACCTTAAGATTTCTCTTAACAGAGAGATTTCTTTAAAATGTGAAATTATCAGTGTACAGGATAAATTATATTCGTAAAAAATTATTTTAGAATATTTAGAGATAATAGGATATTGAAAAGAATTAAAAACTTAGAACTTTAGAAACTGATAGACCGTTTCATATGTTTTAGACATGCATTAGCGTTATTCACTGAAAAAAAAACTAGGGAGAGTCGTCAATCAATAAGCCTATGGCGGGCCCTTCAGTTCAATTACGGATTGTAGTTTAAAGAAATTTCTAAATGATAAAAACATACATCTGATTAAACAAAGAAACTTATCTAGGAACCCTAGAGCTACGCTGTGGAATGTATCCTGATGTGAAGGATGCAATCAGTTTTTGTAGGTTTCCTAGATTCAAAGTCAGTGGGTGTCATCACGATATATATCACGAAGCCGATGAGGCTGACAGAAGAACGTTATGTAATTAAGTATCGTGCCTAATCAATCAATCATTGTAATCACCGATCTGATGATACAAAACAATGACCTGAAAAATTTACCCGAATCCTAATGAACGTTGTGACAAGAGGACTATTACGTACGCTTCCTGTTGATTACGTTCATTCTCCCACCATGTAACGTTATTTTTATATCTATAGAGACCATGGCCTTTGGCGTTTCCTAAAGTAGGAGGTCTTATATCCCTGTTCTACCTGGTCATCACCGCATAAAATCACAAGAAGTCACACAACCATCAATTTACGTGGACTACACGAGCCTCGAGTCCCGGAGTGCTCACTCTTGATGTTATTCGAATTTCCTGCATAAAACTGTCCTAGGTATTTGATCGTTTGGTATCAAGGCATCACCTTAATAATCCAGCCACTTCAAAGTGACTCGCTGTCATCGACGCCGTTTGATGCTGTGTTTCATTTCTGTTACCCGAGGCGATCAGCTAGGTTTTCTGCATTGTAACTTCTTGTGAAAGATAACCTAAATATGTTTGGGGAGCTATATGGTTACATGCTAGTTTGGATAAATTGTGCGTCCTGGGTCGTAGATTACATACACACACCCAACAACACACACACCAACACACACAGCGACATGGAAGGATTCTAGGCAAACGTTGGATGTAAATTCAGGGAGATGTACTGTCTTCCCTTTTAGAAAATTTAAAGTTCAAAATAAACGATTTTAAATAATTAAAGCGTCAAATAATTTATTATTATTGATATTGAATTAATTTCAAAATTATGCTCAGCCGACGACTGGACGTGATCTTACACTTAACTTAGGCACTTAGATAAAGTACCCGTTGGCTGAAATGTCAAAACAACTTTTGCTGGTGGTACTGGAGATTTTAGTCTTATTATAGAGTTGTCCCTACATCATAATGCAGACAGGCCACGTGATCATCTTTCGTGTTCGTGACCGAAAATTCCAGTTATATTTGAATCGGTGCCCGAAGAACAGATTTCATATTATACAAGCATCAACTGAAAGTATCAATGTTGAAAAAAAATACATATCCTGACAACTCTAGAAATATATTCAGCTCTATCTGTTAATGTGAACTGCATGCAGGCTGACCATTATCCAGAAGTATTCTTAAGACTCTTAAGGCGTCTTGTATACAGGTCATCGAACCCAAATCCGGCCGCAGTTCTTCAATTTCACCAAATCATTGTATGTGTTTTTATACACTCCTCATCCTCAAGTAAATAGGGATTTGTTGTTTTTCTTTGATATCTCGATTGTCCAATAACCTGCGTGAAGGTGTTATCAATACATGTCTGAGAGCTCCCGTTGGTGGGTAGATAAAGCTGCTTGTAACCATCCAGGAGAACCCGGAAGGATCGAGCACGTGTCAGGGATAGCTCCAGCGACAGGCCAAGTGGTTCCAAAACGGGATTGGCTTGTGAGGAAGTCCGGACAGAACTATAGTTGGGTTCCCCTGTCAACGACTGTGACCTCTCCTTTACGGTCTTAGCACTTAAGTGACAAGCAACGGGCAAGCTTGCTATGATTGCTAAAGGCTTATATCAAAATGTACCAGATTGTTTCCTGTTGTGCAATTTTTATCTGAAAAATGACCAGTTCTTTCCCGCCGATCATCGGTGACCATGTCTCTACCAAACATGGCAGGACAATGGGACTGGAGTCTGTTAAAGCCATTAGTTATCTGTTAGGTCTCTTGTATAAATTATATCATTGCCGTCATTTTAATATATTTTTATCAGTATGGTTATGAGGCATTGGCAGTATATAGCAGCCCCGCCGAACATTGTATATATACTAATGTGCAGAGAATAGCACAGCAAAACCCATTCGGAAACATTGATTTTAGTGGCCTCCATCATAATAAGAAGCCTTCCCTTGATGACTATATAATCCTCCCCTTGATGACTATATGCAGGAATCATTAATAATGTAATCGGATTATGGGATACGTCTGTGTTCCTCGTGCGCTAAGTGTAAAAATGTCAAGAAAATGTTTATGAGTAAACACGCCTCATATGCACTATAAGAGCGTGTAATCATGTGAATCTCGAATTAACCTCGAATCAACAGGTTAACTGTTTCTTTATATTCGGCGTAAAATTTGGTCATCATAGGTAAAGGAATACATTTAAAATAAAAATGAAAAATAAATAAACTTTATATATAAATCAGTTGAAATGTGAAGTTTATTGTAAAAAATATATAAAAGACTCCTATTAGAACAAAATTGGAAATGTTAAAAAATTAAAGGGGTCCAATCACCTATAAAGCATGTTGAGTTTACACAAAAATAGCTTCTTCCCTTTAAAATAAACCTGTACCTGCCAAAATATTGCCTTGAAACCGTTTCCTTACTCCCCTAAACGAGTGTAAAAACAGTGACCCGGGCGCGATCACAGGTGTAAACAAAAACACAGTGCGCTGACCCGTGTGCTGCGCGGAGCCACAGCACGTGCCAATCAGGAGATGCTCTGACTGACTTGGCTAAAAAAATGTAATAAATGTTCCCGCTGGCCGAAACACCGAGTGTTTCCCCTTGATCGGACCTCCGATCACGCGGCCTTGTTATTGTAAACAGACTGTGTTTACCAGCACGCATGGCTATGATAAGGTTTTAGACAGTCGTATGCGAGGAAATGAGACTGTGTGCTGGAATGGTTTTACTGGGAAACTTTTGTATAAAGCAAATCTGAACTGATAGTGTAAAAGAATAGAAATAATATTGTTCCTGATTATGTACCTTTTAGATGTCAGTGCTTGAAATCAAACGTGAAGGTGTAACCTCTAGTGCCGCTCTTCTGCGCACTGTATTTGCCTCACGGAAATATTAGAAAAATATACAATCCTTCGACAAAAAATTGTATTTAACATAACATAAATAAACCCAGTATCCTTATAAGCCTTATTCGGGCGTGAACTTGAAAGGGAATGGAACCGAAGAATATAGAAAAAATGTGGTAAAATATATCAGATGTTTTTTTTCTATATGAAAACATTAATATGTTAACATATACTATCGTATACATATTTTATTTATGTTTTATATAATATATATAATATATATATATATTATGTTAATGAGATGTAGCGCATGACATTCCTGTCTGTCAATTAAACAAAGAATGACAAATGTCCCAATTTGTCATTATATGGTTTAGGGTGGTATACTTTCGATAAATATCACCGCGCCATCTAACGCCACTCTTTTGAGTAACCCAAAACACCAGAAAATACAAACCGGGGCATAATCTAAAGTACCAAAGGGTAAAAATGATAAAAAATGATAAGCAGCTAGCCGACACAGAGGACCTGGCTAAACCGTTTTGTTTTGATTGGTATCTGAATTTCAGGAATGTAAATATATATATATATATATATATATATATATATATATATATATGTGTGTGTGTGTGTGTGTGTGTAACAGAAGTGTAAATACAATTTTACGAGAACTTATTTATATATAAATCTTTCAGCAATAACACAAATTTACTGTTAAAAATGTAAATCAACGCTATCGGGTCAAAAGAGAAATATATTTGTACGACAAATTTATTTCACTGGATATTTTTAGCAGCTCGTGGTGCACTAGTGATCAGTGAATGATTTCGCGCAGTACAGGCCATGCATTTGGCTTTCTGGTGCCTAAGTCTTTTGAGTAATAAGATTATGACGTCCGTAAATCCAGCGTTATTTGACTATTCATTGCTCGCCACGGCTTGCCTTGTCCCGTCCGTCCCGCATTCCGTGACTGCCATGAAACTCCACGGCCCAATACAAAGTCCTTGTCGGCCACAGAGATACCAAATCCCGTATCGGCAGCAATTTGTCAACAAAGCAATAGTGATATGAGTTCATGCAGTTTCCTGGGCTGAGTCGGCCGGTGCTGGGTCAGATTTAGGTTTAAGCAGACACTGGAAGTGGGACCCATGAATAAACTGGAGCACCGCGGTGTGCAGGTGCATACAGAAATCCCCCTCGTCGTTTTTCTTATGGTCGGGTCCCATCTTGTCACAGCCGGCAAATCATATTAGTAAATGGAAGACGACTGCAATCACTGGAGGTCCAGCTGGATGGATTGTAGACGGTGATGTCGGGCAACAAGCGGCCAGGACTCAAATGTCACCGCCTGATCACAGACACACGCCTTGTAAAACAAGGGGAAAATGAAAGATGTTCAAGGGGCCGTCCTGATCTCAGGGTAACGATAAATATTTAATTCAACGAAGGGCACGATAAGAAATTCAGGTAATACCAGAAGTGGAGGTAGTGTATATTTGAGGAAGGTTGTAGCCTGATGGCCCTTTTTTAAAAGTTTCCTTTTCATTTTAAAAGACTATTGGTGTGTTTTAGTGAGATTACATAGGTGTAGTACCTGCTCTATTTTTGCAGATGAACGATCGGAGTTTATAAAGGATAGTCTCGTGACCCATTAGTGTTAATTAAATAATTAAGAAGGAAACCTTACGACAAGAACGATAAGTTACAATTAAATCAAGCTGTATTCACCTGCCTCATCTGTAATATTAATAATGTGGTTAAGAATATTTTCTATATTAATCTTGGTCGCTGTAAAAGCACGCACTGAATTGAAAATTACCCTATTATCATAAATAAACACCGAAAGTGCATTTGCAAATTTAATCATACGAAAACAGTCGAGAAAGGCGCCCCTAGGCCAAGTTTCCTCTCAGTTTACTTAAATTTATTTATGTAAGTGAAAAGTCTGTAATAGACTTTAGTCTAAGAAAAGGACATATTAGCAAACAAATTAATAAACAGTTATCAAAGATAAAGGTTGTAAACACGAAATCCCTCATTATCTGTAGTAGGGGAACGGAAATGAATAAAATGCATACAGCCGGCCCAGGCTAGTCCGCGCCAACTTCTGCCATCTATAGGACATTGGATGAACAACTTATTGATATAACCAGTGGTCGACCTCCGTAAACCTTCATTGATACAATGAGTGACATTGATATAGACACTTTATTCTGGTTGTGGATGGTTGATAATATATAAAACTCTCTCCATAGTCAACAGAAAATGACGTTATTTTGTCTGATAACGAAATAGTAGTCATACATTGTACATCCCCTGGTCAGAGTCTAATAATAAATAAATAGTCTGTTCGCGTGAACCCTTCGTGCCCCCCCCCCCCCCACCCACCTATATCTGTCTCGAAAGCTTATTAATTCTTTATGGAGGTGACGATCAATTATGGAAATCAAGAATTTAGACAAAATGTAAATTTTTATACAACAGATCAGATCTGGCTAAGTATGAGTAACCATCTTCGTTTTGTCTGGTCTTAATTAAAAGTGTTTACATGACAACACCAGGGCCTATGTGATCAAAGGTCTCGCAAGGGTAGTTGCGAGCAAAAACCTTTCGCAAACCTCTCGCAGACTGATTTTGGATGTGTTCAAAACTTTCTCAAACCCACTATTAGGCTCAAGCTTTCGTAAATTGGCGAATTTTAAAAACCTCTCGCAGCGACCCTCGCAGCCTCTTTAGGCCCAGTTCATGCACGGAATAGAACCGAGGCAGGTAAATGCTCCTTGTTTTAATGCCAGCACGAGCCTAAATGGTTACTATCAGTATACTCTTTTTTAAATAATCCCATGTGTATATATAAACATTAATATTTATATATATATATATATATATATATATATATATATATATATATATATATATATATATATATATATGTATGTATGTTAGAATGTTTATTTATTTAAAATGTTATAAAATAATTATACTATAGTCATAAGATAAATATATAAATATGTTTTTGCACATTATTTGTTTCTATTTCATTAAATTTTCATAACATATATAACTTTATATATTTAATATGCTTAACACTTTTTTTACGTATGTGGTCCCTCTCTTACAAAATCGGCATCCTTTGTGCGTACACAATTAGTATCTTAATAGAGATTACATAGTAAGTAAAAATGCATATTTTATGAAAAATATCTAATATTTACTGCTTAGAAATAAATTGTTCAAATTTTAAATGAAATTATTTTAATCTGAAGTCTCAGAACTGAGTTTCCATTTCAATGACGTCAATGAGGTTTATAAAATAATATATATAATACATAAATTATATATCATTTACATATTATATTATATATACTATCAGAATTCCGTAAGCTTAATTAGCTGATTAATAATCTCTTATGTTTTCATCGATGCTATCGGTTCTATCGGTGTTTCTCTGCATGATTTATTAGAGAATTTGAATATATAATTGACACCAATAGTACAAAATCAAAATGTTTCATTGACCATTTGATTCTACAGAAGAATTCACAAAAACATAAAAAAATACGATCAAAGACAAGAATGGTGAAGTAACAATTCAATGTTTCAAGTTTAACTTTGGCACTTGTCAAAGGTTGCATGTCTATGGCAGACATGTCTATAAATAAAATTTTTAGGTTTATATAGGTTAGTTTACATTTGTGTAAAATCAGAAAATTACTTAACTTGGTAAATTATCAAATTTGTATGACATGAATCTATACGGGTTCACATTAATGCGAATTATGAAAGTTAATTCTTACACTTTATTTTTATGAATAAGATTTTTACTATATTTAAAATAGTCATATGATATAAGTGAATTGGAAATATTCCTGCTATTGAACATCCATTTTCTCATTATCACTGTAACTATATATAAGATGTTTCCGAATTCTCTACAATCAGAACATATGCATATCTAAAAATGTATTATTATTATTATATCAATAACAAGATGACATTCAAACAATGTATTGAAGCATTTGCGCATATAAATCGTTTAGAGTGATTACATGACCTCGTCCGATAAGCTGTCGGCTGAGACTGTTTCTTTTTCTGACTAGTTCCTGTCCTTGGTCGGTACGCTCCCGAGGCAGCGGAAATCTTACGCTTCTAAAGAAGCAACTGATTTTCACGCTGCCAGCTTTGTCCGTTTATGATAAATTTAGACACCAGATGGCGGTTCGTTGTCCGCTGAAAAAACGTGCGTATGATGTGAAAAGCAGCCAACCAGATGCCAATAAACAAACACGCGACAGGCATCCTGGCTCCGCCCATAGCTGCGTTTCAAGCGCCGTTTGGAGACAAGTTTACATTCGAATTTTAATTGCTCCCTCTGCATTCTCGCATAAACGACCGATTCGATTCCGACAGTATGACTGTGTTAGCGTAGCCATGTGTCTGGTGTCTGCAGAACTGAAACCAGCCAGCGGGGTGTGCACGCAGTCTTTGTTGTTACGTTTCGTTTGAATTACAGCTCACCGACCGGGCATCCTATGTGCCCAAGGCCCGAAGTAAACCACGTCTGCGGCAATTCTCTCTGAGCCTGTGGCCTGTTCATACGGTTACCGGGGCGATGAGCTGTCACTCAAAACGAAATGAACATGATTGGCTCCGTGTATTCCTCGGTTGGCCGTGTCTTCCAGCACACGGTCTCATCTGATTAGACAAAAGTACAGTGCTCCCCTTAATTAATTTCATTTTTTTAACAGGCGTGTATTTCTTTCCCTTGTTGCAAATCAGGTTTGCTTCTCAGGTTTGCATTTTTCTCAAGAATTTTCTTCCGTGAAGAAAATTCATGTGTTAACAGTTTGTCAAACAGACTGCAATTTAAAAAAAAACATTTTCAAAAGCTAAATAACACAATTGTTATTTTCCTGAGGGAACAAAAATTTATCTCTTTTAGTATTATAGTTTAATGCGCTTATTGAGTTCATGTCTGTGTATATATAACATAAACTAGAATATCAGCAGAAGCTGACAAAAGCCCTCAGCCTAAAGAACAATGTTTAGAGGTGGTAACAGTAACAAGTACTAAATATCTGTTCTCACATGGATGTATATCTGTACATGTCTCAGTTATAACTTTAAAATGGAGAGGTATGTACCATGATTCATAACAATCCACCAAATGCTTCCTGAAAAATAAGCTTCTAAGTTTTATTCTATTATAAGCTCTGTGACCTTGAAAAGTAGGTCAAGGTCACCCATCTTCCAACTTGACCGAGATTTTGTCGATATACATCTTCACCAAAGAAATAAAATTCCAATTGTGAATCCTTTTAGAGATATCCCGCTCACAAGGCCAAAGTTGAAAAATCCAAGAAAAATTCATTAAAAATCAGAAATTGTAGGTGGCGCCCCCAAACTTTTGCAGCAGTTACAGACCATCAGTTCCTATGATCATAGTAAGTATTGTGAAAATCCACCCAATGGTTCCTGAGAAATAAGCTTCTAAATGTTTTTCCTATAATCAGCTCTAAAACGTAGAAAAATAGGTCAAGGTCACCCATCTTCGAACTTGACTTAGATTTTGTCAATATACATCTTCACTGAAAAAATAAAATTCCCACAGTGAATCCTTTTAGAGATATCCCGCTCACAAGCCCAAAGTTGAAAAATCCGTTAAAAATTCATTAAAAATCAGAAATTGTAGGTGGCGCCACCAAACTTGTGTAGCAGGTACAGACTCTCAGTCCCAATAATCATAGTAAGATTTGTGAAAATCCACAAAATGGTTCCTGAGTAATAAGCATCTAAGTGTTTTTCTATTATCAGCTCTAAAATGTAGAAAAATAGGTCAAGGTCACCCATCTTCGAACTTGACCGAGATTTTGTCGATATACATCTTTACCCAGGAAATAAAATTCTGACGGTGAATCTTTTTCAAGATATCCCGCTCACAAGGTAAAAGTTAACGGACGCCGGACGGACGGACGGACAGCTTGGGTGACGACAATAGCCCATCAGCCTAAGGGCTGAGGGCTAAAAACTGTCGAACGGGGGATAACTCTGAAAATGTCTAAGATGACGCTGCCCGTGAACATTGGCTCTGGCTGTATGGGGCCATCATGTGATATCTCTTATTCATGTTCTTTTCTTCTGTGAGAATAACGTAGGCCACTTTATGTAACATATACAGACTTGATACAGAAATCTATAATGTCTCCCTGTCTGGCTGACGTCAAGAACTGCGTGCAAATATAAACTATGCAGGAAGTCTTGTTATTACGGTAATATTCGTATTGAATTGTCAGACCTGGTGACATTTTGTAGGCTGCGTGGGTGAGGTGAACAGAGTAACCTAGTAACGAAACGTCAATTAGCTCAACTAGTGAGGTAGCTTAATTGGCAAAACCCCTATATCTTAAATCAGTTCATAAGTTGTTTTAATTTCATAATAGACCCAATAATGTATTTTGATATTCTATTTTAATTTGTAAAGGTAAGCTATTTTAAACAATCAATGATAGCAACTTAAGCAGCCACTGTTTAGTGGACTAGTGTTTAACTACATGACAATATTTCATTTTTAAAATTTTTCTTCAAAGTGTTCTCTTTCTTGTTGAAAAATGAATTTTAATTTTTTATTTACTCAAAATTTATAATTTCAGTTTCAAGGAAGATAAATATTTAAATTTTTCAAACGTTTAAAATATCATGTGAAAATGAAAGGAAATTTTCCAAAATATGTACTCCATTATTACGAACACTTTATCTTGTTTAAAACCATGTATACTTTATGGGGTCAACTGAACATTTAAAACAGCTCTTGGATTGATTGTAGATACAGGGGGTATTGCAAATTATGCGACCTTAACGCATTGTAAAGTAGTAAATAAATCTAGGACGAAGGGCGTTGTTTATATATTATTGTCCCATCATATTATTATCATCATAAAAATTGTAAAATTGTTGGTATTTACCTAAAGTTAGATAAATTTTCAACGATGCATACACCTGCTCTCTAACTGCACCTTGAACACGCGGCAGACATTTTCAGTTTGACGCCTGTATTTGTAATTAAACTAAGAGGCCGATAAGAAGGTATCACGGTTCGGGATTTTTAGGATTAGCAGAATAAATACGGTGGATTCTTATTAGGAGCTCCCTGACGCACCCCTTATTGTACTCTACTCTCTCCTGCCTGGCGGAATTACCGCCACAGGTGCACAGACATGAGGGCTTCCTCCGTCCTACAAGATTTCAGACAGTCTGTCTCAGGTATATATAAGATCTGAAAATGTCAGAGCTATCTGAGTGCAGAGCTGATAGGTCCAGTCGCGGCGGGACCGGCTAAGGAGATACAATTAACAATCAATCTGTATACGTGCAGGTTTGTTGCTATTCCTGGGGCGGTTTTATCTCTATCTGTTGACATTACTCTCCTATGTTAAGAATAACTCATTAAGCTCTGGAACAACCAGGAGATTAATTATCAAGTAGTTCTCCTTGTTATCATCTTACCTGAGATCCGCATCAACAATATTCAGCTGTCATTGTTGAGAAATGTGACTGACAAAATAAGGCCAGTGGAAATGCCAGTAAATGCTAGAAACTATATAAGAAAATGTCACCAAAATTACCCGTAGATTTTGTGCGTAAATGCTCACTTATACTTTGTATAATTGTGTAATCGTCAAACATTAACAATGACGACAAAGCAAATCCATCCGTTTTAATCAGTGTCAATAATCTTAAGAATGGTTGCTACTCATATTGCTGCCATTCAAGGTGCTGCAACTCACAGTGCTGCTACTGACAGTGCGGCAACTCACGGTACAGCTACTCCTGGTACTGCTACTCACGGTACTGCTACTCACCGTACTGCTATTTACCGTACTGCTACTCACGGTGCTGCAATTCACGGTACAGCTACTCCTGGTACTGCTACTCACGGTACTGCTACTCAAAGTACTGCTATTTACCGTACTGCTACTCACGGTGCTGCTACTCACGGTGCTGCTACTCACGGTGCTGCTACTTTTGAGCTCTTATTCACAGTGCTCTTACTTACGGTGCTCTAACCTACGGCGATACGACTCACGGTACGGCTGCTCATGGTGCTGCCACTCACGGAGCTGCTACTTAAGCATTTACGGTTCTTCTGATGATGCTTCATGCTTGTACACATGGTATTCCCACTTAGAATGCTGGATACCCGGACACTTGATATCCTCGTCTTGCTTGCTTCACATTTGGTCTTGTTTATGCCTATGAAACATTAAAAAAACGAAATACACGCAACTATGTCATACACGTAATTTTCCTTTGAAATTGTTCCTCAGCCGAAAGTATGGTGGAAATTATGGAAACGTCGAGACGCCCCCCCCCCCCCTAAACCAACAACCTTTTTATGAGACAATTTTTATGACAGCAAAAAATCCTGAATCCGCACCTGTTTACTGTGAAGTTGGGAGCTGTCTGTGTAGTACTGCAGCTTTGTTTAAGGGTTAAAAACCGGAGGCACAAGAGAGAGTGGTTGCTTTGTATGCTTTTCCCACATAGAAGGCTGATTTTGTTGGGGCTCCATTTTTGAATGCTTAATGTTTTACCGATGTGCTATGTCCAGCGGACTGTGTACCGGTACATGATGAAAACAACGCTGTGAAAATCTGTAAGTCAGAGAAGGCACCTAGAACTTTGAACAAGTAAATATATCGTTTTAACAAGCAGACACATTCGTTTAAAGTGAGATGATGTATATACTTAGTAGAGGTAGTAATGGTAGGAAGATGCATTGACTCGTATGAAGGAATAAAACACATATCTATATTCATGTGCTTAAGACGTCAGCTA
The DNA here is from genome assembly GCA_026874595.1 of Sipunculus nudus. Classification (NCBI taxonomy): domain Eukaryota; kingdom Metazoa; phylum Annelida; class Sipuncula; order Golfingiida; family Sipunculidae; genus Sipunculus; species Sipunculus nudus. The sequence goes on along the minus strand of CM049306.1, from coordinate 106,236,712 downwards.
AGACTGTTATAGGAGAGCTTGTTGACAGATCGCTAACAGCAAGGCTTTGCTTCAAATAATATGCAAGTTGAGTAAATCATCAGAGTAGAATACACAATGATTTGAAGCACTGAATACGAAGTATATATTCATTTGAATTTCGGTCACTGATTGCTCCTATGCACACCTTGGCAGGGATTTGTTTTGGAGTGTCTGTCTGAAAAGTTATCCTCACTAGCTCCAAAATAATATTATCAAATTTTGGTCCTATTTCACAACTAAAAAATTATGACATGTGGAGACATTATCAAGCCAACATGAAACTAAAACACATTGATAAGGCAAGCATGAAAGACAACAAGAGGCGGAAGCGAGAGACATAAATTCCACGAATTTGCTTGTTATTTTTGGGCTCGAACACTCCATAACCGATCCGTATTATCGCTCAGTTGCGGGCCTCTTGGGGGGGGGGGGGGGGGCTTCCATTGATTACAATTTGTTATTTCAGTAGTGTATAAATCGTGCAGTTTTATTTATCTGCAGTCGATGCCTAAATGCTCCAGCAGATTATCCTTTCGTCTCATACTGTTCTGTAGCTACTAAGGATGTCTTAAATGTCCTCCCATCATTAGTCATTAGACGTTTCGTCGCTGAAGGCTGCTAACCGTCCTATGGACTGACCTGAATGTTGATCAGGTTGTTTAATGATCTTTCAAAAAAAAACATGTAGGACTGATTGGCCAGTAGGCAAGTAGAGACTCAGGCTGCAAGGGACACGTGGTATAAGTGATATTTTATTCGGGGATAAGTTATAACAAGTGACATATGGGTCATGACGCTCAGCTAAATGACAAGCTTGAACTAATATATCATGAGCAATTATTCACAACTTTAAGTCACATTTGAAGAATTTTTTGCCAATTTTGGATGAAACGCTGCACGCTTACAAAGTATTTATGTCTGGTTAAGGCATATTACCCGATGGTCCATCCGTTGAATGCAACTGGTTTATTCACTGAAAACTACAAGATGGCGATGAGCATGCACAGTGGAATTGTCCACTGATTGTCATCTGATTAAATAAAAATAACACATAACAATGGATGACACCTGTCTCAAAATAACAAATAAACATGAACAAATGTTTATGATTATGCCTCGTACCAAGGATAAAGATATATAAAAAAATCAACATGAACAGCAAAATTTAATTAGATTCCATGGTAATTCGTGCATGAATTATATGAAAATTTGTGTTTTTGTATGAATTAATACTCAAAATGGACCATTTTACTATTTTTATTATTTTTAGCCCTATTTCCTGGAGGCAACCCCCTTTAATTTTTTAATACTGGCTTAACGAAGAACTGTCCCAGTGTATATCTGCAGAATTCTCATTCGCTTTCAATCATACTGCCTGCCCTGGGTGAGCTACACAGTAAGATGTAAAAAAAACAGTTGATCTCTTTGCTGAGTGTATAATCACTATTAATGCTGAGATTTCATGTGTTCTCCAGTCTGGAAAACGAGGGAAGGAAGTCAGGTTTGTAACAGGTAAGATAAAATTGCTTCTTCTGTTGGTGTATGACGTCAGAGATTCCCGTCAATTTTCCGACAGCTGTGATTAATACGTGTGGTTGGAAAAGCCGCCACAGCACAAGGGACAAGAAATATTAGTTTGCGGACAAAGATCAACGAAACGCATCCAGGATACATGTAGGACTGGCAAACCTGGCCTTCGATTGTTCGCCTTGTTATATGGTAGGAAACAAGAAGAAAAATCTGCGGCATGCCATGTACACTGAAGTGATTTCAACATTTGAAACATAACCCGATTCTCCGAATATACTGCCCATAAAAGAGCAAGGCACTCTGATCTGCAATAAAAGGAACCACATTTGACAACAGAAACCTGATTCAATAGGGAGAAAAACTGCTTGACAGAAAGCCAACAGCACAAGTGACTGAAGACCTTTTGAAGTTTTGCAAAAAGTATATGTTAATTGTTACAAAGGGGTTCACATTGAAAAAACTGTATAAATAGACCGCAAAAACTGATAGTGGGCCAGCCAAAGTTGATTTTTTCACTTTTAAGGGCATTGCTTGTTAATAACAGGCATCCATGCTAGATCAATCAGCCATAAAGTGAAGAAAAAAGTGTGGGTGGATGCCACCTGAAATTTTGAATTTTAAGGTCCTTTTCAAGGTCAAACTGAAAAAATGGGCCAGCCAAGGTCGATTTTACATTTTTGGAGACATTGCTTGTTTATATCAGGCATCCATGCCAGATCATCCAACAAAACAGTGATGGAAAAAGTGTAGGTGGATGCCATCCTACATTTTTACCGTTAAGGTCATTTTCAAGGTCATTTACAAGGTCAAACCGAAGAAAATTGAACCTGAACGGGTATAGTGTTTCTCCATCAATAAAACCAAAGTATATTCGGTAACCTTAAACTTTAGAGATATATTTGTGTCAAGTGCAACAAACCCAAACCACGTAATATTAATGTTCATAATTTCTTACACTTAAAAGTATGAAAAGTACAACCTAAAAGTGTGTTTTGTTCACGCAGTAACTTTTATACTACTATTAATCAAGATACATAGAAGCGGTGTAAAGCGCGGTAATATGTCCTTCAAAGTGTCTTTAACACACTTTTAAATGATAAAAGAAAAATGGCAACATTTTGTATTATGCAAGATAAGAGGTCCATTAAAAACGGATATTTGCTTATAATAATGTTGTTTTGGGAGGAAGTTGTGGGTATCAAACAGGGGCGGATTCACGATTTAGCTAAAGGAGGGGTCCAAGTCAGACGGAATATTGATAATACCTGAAAAAAAAGGTCCCCAGGTCTGGAAAGGGGGATCGAGACCGCATTGACTGTTCTGAACACCTTAAAAAAGTTGCGGCAGCTGAACGGGGGGGGGGGGGGGGGGGGGGTCCGAACCCCCTTGACCCCTCCTCTGGACACGCTTCTGCAGACCCCCCTGGATGGACGTTTCACAATTAAAGTTAAAACGCATACTGAAACATTCCAAATTGCTCTAAAAATAGCTGTCACAATGACAAAATAGGCGATTTCTATCATTATATATTAATCAGAAAATATAAATGTTTTATTGGACCATTGTGTTTTAGTTCAAATAGGATCATTAAGTGGCTTTAATCGTCAACATAAGCTCTTCAGGCACCCTCACGAATATTGTAACTGGTCCATGGTTTAGTTTATGCTTAACGTACGGGATTTGACACAATAAAAGACGGTAAAATGATGAAACGGAGACACAATATATGCCACCATGCCATGCACCCGTAACTCGAGGAAACCAATTTTTCAGGACTACATTGTCATTCGACGCCAGAATAATTTGAAAAATATTAATTGCCTTGTTAAATCCGAGATGGTAGCCAGAAACCCTTAAATATGGTAAAAGCAGGCTCTTAAATTATATTTGATGGTTATATGTACACGGTTTTAATAGATGTTCTTTTAAGGTGACAGTGTTATTTTTCCTATTATTTATTTGCTGACAGAAGATGTTTAAATATTTATAGGTATAAAGGAAACCACTAGTGTTGTTTATTTTGGCACCTTTTCTTTATTTTCTTAATATTCTTATGTTATAGACACTTTTGGAACGTTAAAAGGTGGTCTTATTGAGTGTGAGGTACAGGGGACCCTCTTACCTCCCTTTTTAATATGTATTATACATTTATTTCCGGATTAAACCTTTTTCAAGGGATTTGTGGTAAAGGGAACCACCTCCATTTTTGTAATGCAACTGTTGTATCCTTTCAATCGCATATCATGAGCAGGCATCTTGGAGGGTGTGCCTGTCAGACCTGCAGATTGCTCATGATATATAGTTAAATAAGTGAAGCGATTTTTACCAAATTTGACACTTAATGTGAGTGTGTTTTGGCCTTTAAAATCATACTGATCAAACTGTATTTGTTAATATAGACATACTTTGTCAGAATCATCTACCACTGTGAAATTAATTAGGGCTGTACTTGTATAATTGATAAGCTTATCCACATTAATTTCCTACATTTGTAATGGATGGCTTTAAATTAATTATGCAGTTTGACAACCAACACTTATCAATCATATTTGACAAATCTGTGAAATTACTTGGGTTATCTTTGATAATTACTTCATTTGAGATACACACATTGGAAATGGGCTCCATAGCAAGAACACAAATCCTTCAAAGTAGAACACCACATATAAAATTGTCCTTTAAAACATCACAGTATACATTCTGGTGTACACCAAAGTTACACATCTAAGATGAATGTTATGCAATACTGTTGAACAATAGATCACACATTCAGCTGAACAAAAGTTACATCTCTTGGTTGCAGAAAAAAACACCTAACATAATGGAGGAGCAACATGTATATACCATATTTGATAATATAACTTCTGTTGGTGACAAGTTGAAACGGCAGATTATTAATTTAATACTAATCCTAGCCATCACACCATGCCAAGCTCTCACCACGTACAATGAGGACAATAAGGACACAGGTGCCCATATCTGTCTCCTCCTATATGTCTGTGTAGCCGACTAATAATGTACTAATAATTTTTTTATTTCCTAGTTATGGCACATCAATATTGCTTTCAAAAGGATTTAATTGATTAAAGCAACTGACGGGTCCAAACCTTTCATGTAAGTGATTATAATGTGCCTTACCTGGCCCAAGTGTCATTATATATGAACATGTACATTATCAGGGAAAAAAAAATATTTTTTATCTGGCACGGCCTTTCGCCCTAACTTAAAATTAACTCTACAGGTATTCGAAGAGAAGAATTAAAGAATTAAAATGACATAAAATAATAGAATATATTTTTTTTAAATTATGTCCGAGATAAGAAACTGTGTAACATCTCCAGGTGTGTCATGAAAGCTTCAAATAAGAGCACCAAGGTTTGTATCTCAAGATTTTAACAGCTTATATGATGATTGTTTAACTCAACTAATAGCCAAAGTAAAACAAAAAGTGAATAGTATATTACCAAATCGGCTAGATGATATATTTGAATTAACTATCTGAAAAAAGGTATAGCCCTAGAGGGCAATAACGGTTCAATTACTAAGTAATAATTATTGTTATTTGTCACTATAACTATAATCATATTTCCATATGACCTAAATGGTTTCGCACACCTGGGACTTTCATCGATGCATGCAATCGATTAATCAGTCAAAGATATTCAATAACAAATCTTATTTTTGATACACATTATGTCATAACACTATAGTCGTCATAGAAGCATGTACATGCTAGTGTTTTTATGATTCTCTCTAGGGCCCTGAATATAAATAAAACTAGTTGGAAAGAGACAGTATAATATGATTATGCACCAGTTAGCACTATCATATAGGAAATATTTGCGTCAACTTGAGACACGATCTGCTTCGTGACAAAAAGAAATAAATTAAAAGTTTATATCACTGCAGTGGAAGGAGTAAACAACTTTATATTGTTTAAGAAACTTCTGTCAAATTGTCAATACATGTTAACACACAGAACAAGCTAACATCTATAACAAAACAAAGCGTAGCCGTGTCAAAGTTGCCAGCGCCTCCTGGTGGCCACGGTCGTATTGCAAAAAATAGCTTACTTATGTGGCCCATGCATGATAAAATGACTATGTTTTAAGTATGTGCATTCATCAGTCTCAGAGGTGATTGAGAGACAAACACGAAAACCCACGGACAGGACGATCAGACTATGTACAGTGCAAACACACGGTTACAAATTAAGTGAAACCACAGTGCTATTGTGTATGTAGTAAATTATGTAAATATTTTTTATACATTACAAGTTTATCTGTTTTCAATACTAAATTTTCATTTGCAATCAACAAAACAGGTTGATATATAGACATTTTAAATGATAAAGGTGCCTATATTACACCAAACAAGGGAAAAAAAACGAAATTTTATACCATGTGACCTTGATGACCTTCAAAATGACCTTCAAATTCAAATTTCGCGATGGCATCCACCCATATCTTATTTACCTCCTATTACTGGTCAGATCCCACATGGATGCCTGCTATTAACACGCGATGCCGTAAAAATAATGTTGGCGCCCCTCTTTTTTTTTCTCTTGAATGGCGCCTTTTTTTCTGATGTGGCGCCCCTTTTTTCCTCTGTTGGCGCCTCTCTCTTTTTTGTCTCTATGTCGTTTCTTCTCTCTGTGGCGCCCCTTCATTTTTTCTTCGTCTCTGTCGGTTCTCTCTCTTTGGCGCCTTTTTTTCCTTCCTTCTCTTCTCCCCCAGCCTCTCTCCATCTTTTCTTCCCCTCTTCTCCCCCCCCCCTTCCATGCTCTTTCCCCCTTCTCCTCTCCCGCTCCCCATTCTCTTCTTCCCCTTCCCTGCTCGCTCCCCTCTCTTCCCCCCCCCCCCCCTCTTTTTCTTTTCCCCCGGCCCTTCTCTTCTCTCTCCCCCCTTCTCTTTTCCTCCGATCCTTCTCTACCCCTTCTCTTCTCTTGTCTCCCCGCTCTCCCTTCTTCCCCTTCGCTCCCCCTTTTCGTTCCCCCCATTCCCTACTCGCTCCCCTTCGCTTCCCCTTGTCTTCTCCCCGACTACTTCCCCCTCCAACTTCTCTCTTCCCCTCCGACTTCTCTTTCCCCCTCCCACTTCTCTTTCCCGCCTCCTTGCTTGTTCCCCCTTCGGTTCTCCCCCCTTCGGTTCTCCTCACGTTCTCCCCGCTTCCGTTCTCCCTGCTTCCATTCTCCCCGCCCTCTTCTCTCCCCCCTTCCCTGCTCGCTCCCTCCTTCCTTCCACCCGTCCACTTTTCCCCTTCTCTCCCTCTTCCGTTCTCCCCGCCCTCTTCTCTCCCTCCCCCTCCCCCTCCCTGCTCGCTCGCTCGCTCCCTCTTCTCTTCTCTCTCCCCTACCCTGCTCGCTCCATCTTCTGTTCTCCCCCCTTAACTTCCGCTCCCGCTTCGCTGCCCCTTTCCGTTCTCCCCCCCCCTCCCCGCCCTCTTCTCCCCCCCCCCTTCTCTCCCTCTTCTCTTCTCTCTCCCCCTTTCCTGCTTGCTCCCACTTCTGTTCTCCCCCCCCCCCCTTCTGCTCTCCCCCTTCTCTTTTCCCGCTCCCTCTTCCTCCCCTTCGCTCCCCCTGTTCTTCTCCCCGACGTCTCCCCTCTCCCTTTCCCTCTCTTCTCTCCCCCCCCCTCCATTCCCTTTCCCTCTTCTCTGCTCGCTCCCCTTTCTCTTTACTCTCCTTCTCCCCCCTTACCTGCTTGCTCCCCCTTCTCTTCTCCCCCTCCTCTTCTATCCTTCTCCCCCCCCCCTCCACCTTCTCTTCTCTTCTGTTCTCTTCCCCTTAGCTCCTCCCTTCCCTGCTCGCTCCCCCTTCCGTCCCCCCCCCCCCCCCCCACCTTCCGTTCTCCCCGCCTTCTTCTCTTTCCACTCCTCGACTTTTCCCCTTCGCTCCCCCTTCTTTTCTTCTTCTTCTCTTCTCATTCCCTTCTTCTTCTCTTCTCATTCCCTTCTTCTTCTCTTCTCATTCCCTTCTCTTCTCCCTCCCCCTTCTCTTCTCCCTTCCCCTTTCTTCTCTCCTTCTCCTCCTTTCTTTTCTCCCTCACCCTTTTCTTCTCTCCTTCTCCCCTTTCTCTTCCCTGCTCGCTTCCCCTTCTTTTCTCTCCCTTCTCTTCTCCCGCTCACCATTCTTCCTTTTCCTCCTCTCTTCTCTAACCCCTCCCCTCCTCCCCCCCCCCCCCCCCTCTCTCTTCTCCCCCCCCCCCTCTTCTCTTCTCTCCCCCTCTCTTCTCTCATTCCCTCTCATCTTCCCTCCCCCCCCCTTTCCTTCTCCTTCTTTTCTTTCCCTTTTCTTCTCTTCTCCCCCTCCCCTTCTCTGCTCGCTCACTCTTTTCTTCTCCCCGACTTCTTCCTCTTCCCCTTCTTCTCTCTCCTACTTCTCTTCTCTTTCCCCTCCCCTTTCCCTGCTCACTCTCACTTTTGTTCTCCCATGATTCTCCCAATCTTCTCTCTGTGGCGCCCCTCTTTTTTTCCCACTCTTCTTCTCTCTGTAGCCCCCTCTTTTTTCCCTTCTTTGGCGCCCCTCTTTTTACCCCCTCTGTGGCCAGTAAAACTGTTTTATTATTCATCCCGTTCCTCCAGACATTTACCTCCCCCTGTATCATCAATCGTGTGAAACACTTAAACATAAACTACACAGAGAGCATCATTACGGTTTACGGTAATTTCTGATCATTTTAGTGACATTTCAGGTCAATAATTGTCCATCATGTGGTCATATACTTGGCGCATATGTTAACAGACAAAATGTATAGTCAGCTTCCATCTGCGTAGAGGTGATGAACGTTCTTGAGATGTGATTTATAATCCTTATCTCTGGATGCAATACGTCCAGTCAACTGATATAATAGATCCGTTATCCTGTCCTGCGGGGCCGAAAGCACACAATAAAGTTAACGTAAGTCCTCCTAATATCAATAATAAATATAAACGTTAAAGCAAAGCAAAAAATGAAATTCTTGGAATCCGATTAACCAAGAAGTTAGAGTAAAAGAACCGAAGACTTGCTATAAGAAAGGTGGTCTGCAAATCGAAACTATCCATGCTCTGGTCTGACATTTCCTATTTTTAAAACATACATGAAACTACTGAGAGAAGATATCAGTTGATCATCATGCATGTTCCGCTTGACGTGACAGTTGAATTCTTGGCCTCGTAGAAAATTGATTAACAGAACATGGCCACAGCTGCACCTCACATCATCTAGACTCTTTTATCCACAGAGTTTAAAGGTCATGCCTGTCTGATGAGCCGTATAGTCATCACGTTAATTGCCTGACTTCCGTAGCCCGACCTCTGGCTCGAAAAAAGAAAACCAGCTGGGCCGACTGATCAGCGTTGGGAACTTAAAAGAATATTAACACGACGACCTGTAGTTTTTAATAATTGTAATATTTGTTCATCTTCCATCAGAGCCAGAATTACAATTCCCAAGGCTTAACTCTCTATACTTGTAATAGTTATATGATAACTAGAAATTTGCATTCTAAGGAATGCAAGCCTGCGCCATGTGGAGGGTCATTATGTGGGATGTTCCTAAATTCGTACATCTATTCATTTTTTTGCCCACATTATCAAGTTCTTTCGTGCATGGGTGACTCTACATTTGTTAATATCCATTGGTAACGTTCCTGAATTCGGATCATGTGCCGATCCACACAAGAATCTAATCGGTTCTTCACTGACCCATTCCCGAAATGTCCTAATAATTTCCTTAAATTCCGTTAATGATTGCGCGAGTTATGTTGTGAACAATCACACAAATACACACAGGCACGGGGATGAACGCATACCTTCCTAGCAGAGGCAATTAAAAACAGCTGGTACATTACATCCAGGGATATACCGGAAAATTATCCGTATATTTAGTATATTAAAACGAAAAAATATATGGTATATATTATAAGATTGTTATCATGATAAAATAGATTTTATCGGATTACATATAATATAAGTACAAAAACTAGAATCCCATTTGATATTTATTGTCATAATTTGATCTTTTGGTACATGTCAAAGTCATTTAATCGAGACAGATTGTAAATTTCATCGCGTTAAACTTTTACCGAACAATTCGGTGTCAAATTCTGTTAGCTTGACTGTCCATTCATATAGCAATATTCACTGCAATTTTTTTTTTTTATCATTCATTATTCTTTTTTTTAGACCCGCCTTAGGTCAAAAGCAGTAGGTTTGGTGATTACAGGAATTGGTTTTTAAGCCTGTAAAGCGAGTTAAAAACGTTCATTTCTCAAGCGGACACAATTTTTCGACGCTCAAGCAACGCATATATGTAATGTATCGGGTTCGTTTCGGACAGGGATCGATGTAGCCTCCTGTTTGTTTTTCATCTCTTGAACAAAGTTGGCAGGAGATCATAACGTGACGAAATCAGAACCAATCAAATTAGGGTATCGCCTGTAGGTTTATCTTTATTCACTAGATGTATGAGTTGTGAGACGGGTAAAAGTTTTTGAAAGAAATCCCTTGTCAAAGCGCCGGTAACTTTTTGGTATGCAGGACTAGGTTATGCTTACAATATTTTGGATGTATTTACTATTATCAAACTTTACATGGCTGAGGCAAGACAGAGCCCCAGGAGCCTGATTAGTTTGAACCTTTACACAGTTATGTCAAACGTCTGTTTTGTAGTTACCTTCGTCTGTTGTTATTGTACATGTTTTGATGTACAGCAGTATGAGCACCGCCGAGGATAATAGGGCTAGCTTAAGCTTTCCACCACTGTCAAAAAATTAACGAGCTCCAGTCAATCACAGACATCGTTTATGATGTCTTTTGTTCTTTTTCCCCCCACTATTTTCGAAAAAAAATGTTTTACATCCAGTTAGTCCTAAGCTTAGCTTAAATGTAACAGTTTAGAGGGAAATGGTCTTAGAGCAAGAAGGGCATGTCAGCTCTCCATCTGGTGGCCTTGTGAGGTGATAACAACGATGTGCTCATATAATTGTGCAATAAAAAGGTTCAATGGGTCATAGGGTCAGAGTTATCGTAAATATGTCAAGAGATCTCTGGTTGTACTGGTTTTAATATTAATCATTTGTGTCCGTCCCACCGGAATGATTATAGGTACACCAGTGTTCCACTCCGTGGCTCCCACTGGGTATGGCCCGATTACGATCATCACCCATGGCAGAGTATGTAAGCCCAAATAGGAAGATCCAGCAAAAGATCTGAAAAACATTTATTGATATCTTAGGTTTAAGTAAGTTCTTAGTAAGGTTCCTTCGGCCTGAAACAATGTTTAAGTGGCATAGTTTCAGGCATTGTAAAAGACATTGGAAGCTTTTAAACGGTTTACATGGGTGCCTTGATCAATGCCAACAGTGACCCTGTATGTTGATGGGGGTCACCACTGGGGTGACAGATGCACAAACGATATAATAGAACAGCTTTATTTTATTTGTTGTGCCGTTTTCATTAAAAAAAAAACCTCGATGCGATGTCACTGATAGCTGGTGACCAAGATCCATGGATGATCTTGTTCCCATGGCCAGAGCTTACAACTGGCTGCCAGTGATGGGGTTTCTGGAGTAACATCAGTACATGTTGATGGACAAATCAGCCTGTTCTGATTTAATTTAACGTAAGACATGTCTCATACAAGGGAATCCCCTTAAATATTCAGGTTGCATAAACACTCTGGCATAACATTTTGTACTAAAATGGCATGTAAAGGTATCTAAATGAAGGGCCGTGTGTTTGGCTGGTTTTGTGCGGTCTGCCAGGCGTTTAATGCTTCTGCTGCTGTTTGGCTACGAACTGTAACATATGCCGTCTGTCGTGCCTTAGAAACTCGGAAAATGTGACGGTCCTAATCTAGTTGTGGTGGTTGCTTTCCTGTAATAACGCGGGGATCTTGTACTTGGGAAGGATATTTTACTTGTGAAGAACTTCATCGCGTTTGAACATCTGCACATTTAGCAACCTGTGGTCAAGTACTGCACTGCGGCGTCACAGCTTACAGGTAGGTTAACGTTTAAGATTTGATAGCTGTAGTGGTCCTGTGTATAGCTCTTTTGTCAATCTCAAGTGTCTCTGCGCCAACAGACTGAACCGTTTGAGAACTCTGAAAGTCTTCAAGGAACTGCAAGGACGCCATATTTTCTGTACGTCATAACTAGTTCCCACTGTTCAGTATATATGGTCAGAAGCGGATCCAGGGGGGGGGGGGGTCCGGACCCCCCTCCCCCCCCCCTTTCATCAGAAACGTTTTTTAAGGGCTTCAGACAAAACTTTGCCGCCTGGACCCCCCTTTTTCAGAACTAAAGACCTTTTTTAGGGTTTTCATTTGTCCTCCTGGGTTGGACCCCCCCTCCTTTCCTAAATCCTGGATCCGCCCCTGATGGTATCATTTGATCATTTATGTTATATTGAAGCGGATACCTGACAAATACCAACAGTTAGTCAGTGATGTAGTCGGGTCCACATCAACTATACGCATGGGAGAAGGGGTTCTGGAGGGTACTACACGCTCCCGTAAAATGGAACATTTCCTATTTCATATTCCTGATGCCACTGCCTGTAAATTCTGCTGGGAGGGCTTTTAGGGTTGAAATCAACGAAACGCATGGGAGGAGGAGGTCTGGAGGGTACTACACGCTCCCGTAAAATGGAACATTTCCTATTTCATATTCCCGATCCAACTGTGATTTTGTAGATATAAGAAAACAGATATCAAGTCAGAGTTAATTAGACATTGACATGTATGCTTTTAATAAAAACAAACACACGTTTGGTTGGTACTAGTTGCGCATGTAAGCGTGAACTACCACTCGCGATGCTGGTCACGTGACCGCTTCGCGGGCACACCCACGAGAGAAGGACCAAATGTAATACACATTACAATGACACCTGGTTTGTATAACAGCACAGTTAGCAAGTCAATCATCACCTAGATACATTATTACCATGGCAGCGGTCACTGAAGCATAAAATATTCACGGTACATCAATTAATACATAGCACTCAAGAACGGGTTGACTTCAAGCCGATTACAAAGCGTCATACGGAATAACATACACAACTAGCTACTCATTTTACTACTATACTACTACTGTGTGGCAGTTAAACTTACTGTTACACTTGCGCAGACTGGTTCACAGTTCTTTCTTGCCAACGCGAGACTACTTGATTAGGGGACCAGCCTATACAATCACGTGACAACCTACGTTTCACCTGACAGGTAATCACGCTACATTACTATCATGTGACCTGACTCTTTATCTTTCACAGCGTCTGTCAAGCTCTGCTTTACAGCTATATATTTGGAATCACATATTCTCTAATGTAATACTAACTGGGTGTATAATATCAGGCGGCACCAGTGAACAGAGATATTCACCTGAATGCAAAACGCTCCGTCAGCAGACGACAGTCCAATATTCGTGAGCAACACAAGAACACCCAACGTGTAATACTTGATTGTACACTGTAACCGGTGAACTACTCTACTGTTTGTATAATGCTGGACAAACACTTAGAAACGGCTATTTATATCAATAATATAAAACCTACAATTCCAGTACCACAGTATTCAAAATACGCAACATATAAAAATTACAAAGTGCGAACATCAGGAAAAAGTAATAATTGAATTTCAAAACAAGTTTGATTTAATGTATAATCTCGCTAAATTACGCTGACTGATTGAATGCCAAGGTTTTAACTCTGTTCTACGGTAAAGCTTTCGCATTTTCGATATGGATTTGGTTAATTAGCAAATCTGAACACTCCATCTTACTGTTGTACAGATAAAATGCGAAAGCTTAGAGACATTCAATGTGTTAATGGGTCCTTAAATTCGGCGGTGTTGTGCTTTAACCCCCTGCAATAATGAATGTAAGCACTTTGCAAGGTATGGCACCAACAGTTTAAATAAGATGTTTTACCTTTACTCCCGGGCGCAACTGAGGGGTTTTGAATATGTATTCCGTTTACTAAATATTGTATTTCAGATTCTAACAGCTTTTGCGGCATAAAGGTCGGTGAAAGTTCCAAGTTAATAGTATATCCATGTGGAGAAGAATATTTCATTTATTGTGTTTAGACTCATAGTGGGTGTACATTTACGCCCTTGTTCAATATTGGCCCAACGATCAAACAACAGGGAGTCAATGTTGGCACTACCTATTCAGGCGATCTGACAAGTTAGCTTAAAGGGGCCCAATCGCCCGTAAAGCATGTTGAATTAACACGAAAAAAAGCTTCTTCCCTTTAAAATAAGTATGTACCTGCCAAAATATTGCCTTGATACCGTTTGCTTACGAGTGTTAAAAACAGTTTATCGGGTGATCACAGGTGTCTGCATAAACAGCGCGTGCAGCAAGTGTCAATAAAGAGATGCCTCGACTGACTTGACCCCCCAAAAAATGTAATACATGTTCCCGCTGGCTAAAACATCACGTGTTAAGGCTCATATTCGGACCTCCGGTCACGTGGCCTTGTTATGGTAAACAGACACTGGTGGACTGTGTTTACCTACACGCAGAGCCACAACTAGGTGTTAAACAGCTATGTGCGAGGTTCTATGGTTGTGTGCTTGGATGGTTTTGCTGGAAAACTTTTGTATAAAGCAAAACTGAACTGATAGTGTCAAAGAATAGGCATAGTATTGCTCCTGATAGTGTCTGTTTAATATGAGCAGCTAATGCTTTATATGATGCTACAACCTTTGTGTGAGATAATGCATCACTGCGAGTCATTGTAAAATTCTGACAGAAGTAACGATATATATGTATATACTACTATTACAGCTAAGGGAATATACAAAATTTTGTTTCTGTAATCCGACAGAAATGGACAATATCTTCAAATTAAGTACCTGTGACGCTACGTCGTGTACAAATAGAAAATCTTGCAAAGTAATAATACATTTGAACTAACTAGTTTGCAAAACGCAACGGTAAAAAATATCTGTAACACTGCAACCGCTGTGGTTCAGTTCACTGAAAATCTTATAAATACATTGCAATTACTTTTCATGAAGTATGAAAGCAAATAAATATGAGTTATTTAAAAAATAAAAAGTTAGCACTCTTCATAATTGTAAGAAATATCAATAACAAAACTGGCAGTACCTCAACAAAATAAATTATATAATATGACCACTATAATCCTGTCTCCTTTGACCATAAGATGCTTTAAATAACCTTATGATTATCCCCCGTCTTTTCCTCGCAAGTGTGTGGCACAGTCTGCAAACAAAGTGAGCAATTTAGTCCAAAATATCATTTATATATATATATATATATATATATATATATATATATATATATATATATATATATATATATATTATTTTACATTCACTGTTCAGTGGTTGGCCCTTTAATGCCATAAAGACTTTAATGTCTGGATAATTATAAACGTTATCCAATATGTGGGAAATTTCCGATATCCTGGATCCAATATCTTAATAACATTCAATTATAATATCCTGAAATAACATATTATCCTCAGTCAGTGCCCTGAAATGAAGTATCACTGCGACACCAGCACTGAACAATATGGACTAAGGTATCCTTACAACATACAAGGTTGACCTTGCGGAATCTCAGTGTTACAAAATGCCGGAGGCTATTACAACCTGAACCAGATAATATCCTGACTACATGGGACAGCTGCAGAGACCATTTTGTAATTCCTTTAAGGGAAAAATTTTCCTTATAAAGTGAAAAAAACACATGGTCAATCTTAAATCCCCCTTTGTTTTCCTTACATTTAACGATAAAGCTGAGATCTGTGAGCACATTAAACAAAGTAAGGTAATACGCCAGGAAAAATCTTGGACCCTTTACTTATTAGAACCCTAGAAAATTTTTATGACTTTTATAGGATCCTAATTCAAGTTATTTTAATATTTTACAGAATGACATACTCCTACTTGAAAATGTAAGCAGATTTCCTGAACTTAATATTTTATGAAGCCACCATGACTTTACAGTCTTGCAAATAATGTATTCTGGGACCTTTCCCTGACTGAAGAAAATTTATCATTTGTGCCCATAGAGTTGACAATTGTTGATTGCTGCCTTTTACTAATAAATATATATATTTGGTCTGAATTGGTTTTGTTTCATGTCATTCAAACTGCTGGTTCTGTACGACTTTCTTACTAACATCATTTTACATCGTTTCACATAGCCACAGAGAAATGAATTGTTCTCTTTTTCCCCTGACAGATGGACCTGACACACCAGTCTCACCTGATGCTGCTGAATACATGAAGACAACACACACAACCAGTACAAGAACAAATAGCTACTAATTAAATATTCAGCCAGATATTATATTACCTCCTGTCCTAATCAATAGGATAGGTTCCAAGCATTGAAAACACATTTTGAGGATAGCTCCACATTTGTTGCTAGGTGGCACTAGCATCTGGTATCCCTGCCCACTTGGTGGCGCTGGTATTTGACTATTTTTGCTGTCAATTGGCACTTATTACGTGACGGCAATGTGATGTTAATTTTCTTAATTCTCTCCATTTCTCCCCTTGCTTGACTGGATCAATGTTTTCCCAAAATGAGGCTTAATACTTGCTTGAGCAGGATTCGTATTTGGCAGTCTCTTACAATGCCATATAAAAATGAGGTGAATCTAAAGGGCACACTTTTAGATCTTCCCATTCTTAAATATGTGTGATGTTATATACAAAGGTATGAACTGACCATAATGTACCTTACAAATCCATTAAAAAGCAGCCTTCCTTATACACAATGCAGTATGGGCTACTTCAGTACAGGCTGTGTAATAATTATACACACAACAAGAGTACAACAGTAAGTACAACACCACATTGTATAGAAACCTCACACGTATGTACACTACACAGGACCAGCTCTTGGAAAAATAGTTCTGCACAGACAGTAGCAAACTCTGTCACAAAATCTCCTCTATACAGTCATATATAAGAATCATACAAGTGTTAATATAGTGAATAAGGTAATAAGTTAAAGCTCAACAAGATACTATATATCTCTCTCCATGTAACAGCACTTCAAAAAACATGACACAGAAACCCAAACAACACTTCATAGTGTGCTTTCCCTCAGTGGCGGTTACTGGCAGACATAGTGGTGTATGACGTATATATAACCATATATGTAACTAAATTTATAAATATATATATAAATCACATTTCATACTAAACACCAAACAGTGGTATCACAAGATCTTCCCCATGAATTCTATTATATAACACAATTTTAGAACCTGTGTTCATCATTCCTTGATTAAACATCTGAATATTTGATGATTCGATTCTTAAAAATATTCTTGTCATGCCAACTCAGATATCTTTAACATAAACTTTTTGAGATTTATAATATCTGAGATCAATCAGGGTCACCCTAGTACACCTCTGTAAATACACAAGCTTAACCTACATTGTGTAACTCTCTGTTTTGGTGTTATGTAACTTTTGATGATGAAGAATCCAGTTACCCAGATAGTTTAACCAGTCATATGATACCTTGTAACATCACTGTGTGTGATTCTCTTGTTGAACAGAGTACATATCAAAGCTTGTAGGTAATAAATAAATGATTCATTCATATTCTTGGGGAAATTTTTGACAGTTGTTGAATTATATTGGCATTCACATGGTGATGAAGGGATATAAATCACATCTGTGGTCCCAAATAAAATCATATTTCAATGTAATCATATTCTGTAAAATATAATTATTGAAACTACTCAAAATATTCTGGTAATAGCATGTCAATGTGACAAAAACCAGTGCATTAAATATAAGATACATCACTTCTGTTGCTGTTTCACTAGCTTTCATCAGAGCTACATTCTTTTCTTCAACTGAAGATGGCATGCAATATCATGTAACAGAATTAGAAGGCTGCTTCATGCGACCTAATACCTGGGAAATTTTATTGATGAATTTCTATTCCTGGAATCACTGTTTAAATGATAATGTATAAAGGTTCTATGCTGTAGTAAGAAAGATGATGAAAAGTTAACCAATCTAAGAGGAACTTCAGAAGATACATGATTGTGCTCACACCAGCTGGGCTGCCATTTGATGCAATGTGTAATAGATCAGCTGCCACAAGTCCACTGCACCATAACAACTCATCATCAAATACAGTTCTGTCACATTATATTATATATTTCATTTTCACCATCTTATATGTTGAGTACTTATACATGTACCCGACAGTCCCTGCAACTTCTCTCATTTTTTTCCCAGAACCTACTGAAACACTTCATAGTTTTATATAAAAACACACCTCCTAATTCTGTCCTTAGTTTTGTACAAGTCTGGTATGACTACTTGGACTTCTACTCCTATATATCATATAAACACTAAGAAGGCAAACAGCCATAAAGGGTTACAATGAGACTCATTTGACAGCAAAACATGAACAGATTTTCAGTCCATAATTTAACAAAGGTTACAGTGTGGTATCGTTTCTCTCTGATTCTCGGAATGACCTTGAGGAGAGTTTGGGCATGGTGGAGGTCCCACTGAGTGTATTATTTAAAATAAAGTCATTCTCATTCACCGGGATGTCTGCAGCCACGCTCTGAATAGCTCTGTACAGGAACAAAATGTCCTCCTGAAAACATAAACAGTTAACATCACCACAAACACAAAAATATAAATATTCTCAAGGAAAATAAACAACTTGCACACAAAGACACAGCTACAAATAATACCATAACACAAAGAAATGTAATTAATTCCAGTAAAACAAATGAACCATTTTATTTAATAATAAAAGCACACACACACTCCAATTATGTAATATGGCAGATTATCTATTTATACACACTGCAAGTGAGTCCTTGGAGCTCCTATGCACAAATGGTTTGTTGTAATAAGAATACAAAAGGTGTGCTTGAATATTTGCTAAATGGTAGTTATATCAAGGAATAAGAATGATTAAATGTTATGCCTTTGTTAATGCAGACACTGACTAACTCAAAACTATATGTTCTGGGTTACCTGTGACAAGTTGTAGAGACTGATTATTATTAAGGCCTATTATGATCTGAGATACTTGTGACAAGTTGTAGAGACTGATTATAATTAAGGCCTATTATGTTCTGGGTTACTTGTGACAAGTTGTAGAGACTGATTATAATTAAGGCCTATTATGTTCTGGGTTACTTGTGACAAGTTGTAGAGACTGATTATAATTAAGGCCTATTATGTTCTGGGTTACTTGTGACAAGTTGTAGAGACTGATTATAATTAAGGCCTATTATGTTCTGGGTTACTTGTGACAAGTTGTAGAGACTGATTATAATTAAAGCCTTTTATGTTCTGGGTTACTTGTGACAAGTTGTAGAGACTGATTATAATTAAGGCCTATTATGTTCTGGGTTACTTGTGACAAGTTGTAGAGACTGATTATAATTAAGGCCTATTATGTTCTGGGTTACTTGTGACAAGTTGTAGAGACTGATTATAATTAAGGCCTATTATGTTCTGGGTTACTTGTGACAAGTTGTAGAGACTGATTATAATTAAGGCCTATTATGTTCTGGGTTACTTGTGACAAGTTGTAGAGACTGATTATAATTAAAGCCTTTTATGTTCTGGGTTACTTGTGACAAGTTGTAGAGACTGATCATAATTAAGGCCTATTATGTTCTGGGTTACTTGTGACAAGTTGTAGAGACTGATTATAATTAAGGCCTATTATGTTCTGGGTTACTTGTGACAAGTTGTAGAGACTGATTATAATTAAGGCCTATTATGTTCTGGGTTACTTGTGACAAGTTGTAGAGACTGATTATAATTTAGGCCTATTATGTTCTGGGTTACTTGTGACAAGTTGTAGAGACTGATTATAATTAAGGCCTATTATGTTCTGGGTTACTTGTGACAAGTTGTAGAGACTGATAATAATTAAAGCCTTTTATGTTCTGGGTTACTTGTGACAAGTTGTAGAGACTGATTATAATTAAAGCCTTTTATGTTCTGGGTTACTTGTGACAAGTTGTAGAGACTGATTATAATTAAGGCCTATTATGTTCTGGGTTACTTGTGACAAGTTGTAGAGACTGATTATAATTAAGGCCTATTATGTTCTGGGTTACTTGTGACAAGTTGTAGAGACTGATTATAATTAAGGCCTATTATGTTCTGGGTTACTTGTGACAAGTTGTAGAGACTGATTATAATTAAGGCCTATTATGTTCTGGGTTACTTGTGACAAGTTGTAGAGACTGATTATAATTAAGGCCTATTATGTTCTGGGTTACTTGTGACAAGTTGTAGAGACTGATTATAATTAAGGCCTATTATGTTCTGGGTTACTTGTGACAAGTTGTAGAGACTGATTATAATTAAGGCCTATTATGTTCTGGGTTACTTGTGACAAGTTGTAGAGACTGATTATAATTAAGGCCTATTATGTTCTGGGTTACTTGTGACAAGTTGTAGAGACTGATTATAATTAAAGCCTTTTATGTTCTGGGTTACTTGTGACAAGTTGTAGAGACTGATTATAATTAAGGCCTATTATGTTCTGGGTTACTTGTGACAAGTTGTAGAGACTGATTATAATTAAGGCCTATTATGTTCTGGGTTACTTGTGACAAGTTGTAGAGACTGATTATAATTAAGGCCTATTATGTTCTAGGTTACTTGTGACAAGTTGTAGAGACTGATTATAATTAAGGCCTATTATGTTCTGGGTTACTTGTGACAAGTTGTAGAGACTGATTATAATTAAGGCCTATTATGTTCTGGGCTACTTGTGACAAGTTGTAGAGACTGATTATAATTAAGGCCTATTATGTTCTGGGTTACTTGTGACAAGTTGTAGAGACTGATTATAATTAAGGCCTATTATGTTCTGGGTTACTTGTGACAAGTTGTAGAGACTGATTATAATTAAGGCCTATTATGTTCTGGGTTACTTGTGACAAGTTGTAGAGACTGATTATAATTAAGGCCTATTATGTTCTGGGTTACTTGTGACAAGTTGTAGAGACTGATTATAATTAAGGCCTATTATGTTCTGGGTTACTTGTGACAAGTTGTAGAGACTGATTATAATTAAGGCCTATTATGTTCTGGGTTACTTGTGACAAGTTGTAGAGACTGATTATAATTAAGGCCTATTATGTTCTGGGTTACTTGTGACAAGTTGTAGAGACTGATTATAATTAAGGCCTATTATGTTCTGGGTTACTTGTGACAAGTTGTAGAGACTGATTATAATTAAGGCCTATTATGTTCTGGGTTACTTGTGACAAGTTGTAGAGACTGATTATAATTAAGGCCTATTATGTTCTGGGTTACTTGTGACAAGTTGTAGAGACTGATTATAATTAAGGCCTATTATGTTCTGGGTTACTTGTGACAAGTTGTAGAGACTGATTATAATTAAGGCCTATTATGTTCTGGGTTACTTGTGACAAGTTGTAGAGACTGATTATAATTAAGGCCTATTATGTTCTGGGTTACTTGTGACAAGTTGTAGAGACTGATTATAATTAAGGCCTATTATGTTCTGGGTTACTTGTGACAAGTTGTAGAGACTGATTATAATTAAGGCCTATTATGTTCTGGGTTACTTGTGACAAGTTGTAGAGACTGATTATAATTAAGGCCTATTATGTTCTGGGTTACTTGTGACAAGTTGTAGAGACTGATTATAATTAAGGCCTATTATGTTCTGGGTTACTTGTGACAAGTTGTAGAGACTGATTATAATTAAGGCCTATTATGTTCTGGGTTACTTGTGACAAGTTGTAGAGACTGATTATAATTAAGGCCTATTATGTTCTGGGTTACTTGTGACAAGTTGTAGAGACTGTTTATAATTAAAGCCTTTTATGTTCTGGGTTACTTGTGACAAGTTGTAGAGATTGATTATAATTAAGGCCTATTATGTTCTGGGTTACTTGTGACAAGTTGTAGAGACTGATTATAATTAAGGCCTATTATGTTCTGGGTTACTTGTGACAAGTTGTAGAGACTGATTATAATTAAGGCCTATTATGTTCTGGGTTACTTGTGACAAGTTGTAGAGACTGATTATAATTAAGGCCTATTATGTTCTGGGTTACTTGTGACAAGTTGTAGAGACTGATTATAATTAAGGCCTATTATGTTCTGGGTTACTTGTGACAAGTTGTAGAGACTGATTATAATTAAGGCCTATTATGTTCTGGGCTACTTGTGACAAGTTGTAGAGACTGATTATAATTAAAGCCTTTTATGTTCTGGGTTACCTGTGACAAGTTGTAGAGACTGATTATAATTAAAGCCTTTTATGTTCTGGGTTACTTGTGACAAGTTGTAGAGACTGATTATAATCAAGGCCTATTATGTTCTGGGTTACTTGTGACAAGTTGTAGAGACTGATTATAATTAAGGCCTATTATGTTCTGGGTTACTTGTGACAAGTTGTAGAGACTGATTATAATTAAGGCCTATTATGTTCTGGGTTACTTGTGACAAGTTGTAGAGACTGATTATAATTAAGGCCTATTATGTTCTGGGTTACTTGTGAAAAGTTGTAGAGACTGATTATAATTAAAGCCTTTTATGTTCTGGGTTACTTGTGACAAGTTGTAGAGACTGATTATAATTAAGGCCTATTATGTTCTGGGTTACTTGTGACAAGTTGTAGAGACTGATTATAATTAAGGCCTATTATGTTCTGGGTTACTTGTGACAAGTTGTAGAGACTGATTATAATTGAGGCCTATTATGTTCTGGGTTACTTGTGACAAGTTGTAGAGACTGATTATAATTAAGGCCTATTATGTTCTGGGTTACTTGTGACAAGTTGTAGAGACTGATTATAATTAAGGCCTATTATGTTCTGGGCTACTTGTGACAAGTTGTAGAGACTGATTATAATTAAAGCCTTTTATGTTCTGGGTTACTTGTGACAAGTTGTAGAGACTGATTATAATTAAAGCCTTTTATGTTCTGGGTTACTTGTGACAAGTTGTAGAGACTGATTATAATTAAGGCCTATTATGTTCTGGGTTACTTGTGACAAGTTGTAGAGACTGATTATAATTAAGGCCTATTATGTTCTGGGTTACTTGTGACAAGTTGTAGAGACTGATGATAATTAAGGCCTATTATGTTCTGGGTTACTTGTGACAAGTTGTAGAGACTGATTATAATTAAGGCCTATTATGTTCTGGGTTACTTGTGACAAGTTGTAGAGACTGGTTATAATTAAGGCCAATTATGTTCTGGGTTACTTGTGACAAGTTGTAGCGACTGATTATAATGAAGGCCTATTATGTTCTGGGTTACTTGTGACAAGTTGTAGTGACTGATTATAATTAAGGCCTATTATGTTCTGGGTTACTTGTGACAAGTTGTAGAGACTGGTTATAATTAAGGCCAATTATGTTCTGGGTTACTTGTGACAACTTGTAGCGACTGATTATAATGAAGGCCTATTATGTTCTGGGTTACTTGTGACAAGTTGTAGCGACTGATTATAAATAAGGCCTATTATGTTTTGGATTACTTGTAAGTAGGTGGTGGAGTCTGATCATCGCTGACCTATTATGTTCACAAAATTAAGGCCTGGTAAGTAGACAACAGTGTGTTTATCTTTGTTGGTTTGAAAGGCCATCATTAATCCATACCTGTTTTTGGAAGATGTTTGGTCTCTTCAGGTGGTAGAGTTTAGCGATCATGTAGACATCAATGGCCCCTCGATGCCTCATCTGATCGTAGAGCGTTGACAATGCACAAAACGTACCAGCTTCTACCCCGCCAAATCTGTGAAATTGTAAAGATGGAATAAGAGACATTTGTGAACATCTATATAACAGAATAACTTATTATACAAAATTGCTAAAATTACCTATTAACAAACAAATTAAATTTAGGTTTGTGTGCGAGTATATATATAAATATATATACACAAACACTCAAAAATGTAATATTCTTTAATACATCCATAGGTCATGAATGTGTACATACATAATACATGGTCTAATACACAGTATTTTATGTCTATTTTTTTGTTAGCATGCATTCGACACATCATATAAACTTGAAATATACTTTTCTAAAAGCAGTACTTTGTAATTTTAGGTTGATCTCAAGGGGTGCCTGATAACCAGGAAAAGGCTGGCATTACAAGTTATATATTCAGGAGGTCTTGGGGAAAGCCACATAAAAAAAAGTCTTTTTCTGGACATGGACCAAAGACCAAAGAAGTTTCTTCATCACTGCAGGAAATGCCAGTTATAACTGAAACATTGTAATACTGTGAGGTCACACTGAATGTTTTTACTTGTCAACAACGATGATGGGCCCCTCCACTTCCTGCTCATTGTTCTCATGCCACGTTCTGACGGTGTTCACCAGCTCGAAGGCCTGGCTGATAGGAGTACAGCTCTCCGGCCAATAAGATGAGGCTATCAGTCTTACTGTACATTCATAGTCATCCTGCAATACAGGTGTCATTTAATACAAGGTTTACACAACATGAATATGAATAAGGCAATCAACCAGTATGCAGAGATAAAACAGAAGGTTTTTGGCACATGGTAGGGCTCATTAGAAAGTAAGCAAATCTACCAGTTGGGCTAGCTTACTTAATGTAAAAAGGTGGAAAGGTTCCTCTAAACAGTCAGGCAATATAAACATCAGGAAAGTATTTAAATGGTTACCAAGATTTTAACCACAGTTTTTGACATAACTTTCTGCCTGTCAAAGTGGACTCTCTTACTTTAGAGGAGTGAAACTACCACTAGGGCACACATTAAGTACTGGACTGTGGAACTAACTGTAAAACACTGCCTTATACATTGGCGCTGCTGGATTAAAAACATGCATGTCCCACAGTTGATTCCTTGCCATGCAAGTCAAGAGGAGCTATTACTGCCTATTATTCTTATCACAGGACATTCTGTCAACAATATGAAGCCTTCTCAATATGCTTTAGTTTTATTTTCCCCTGAAGATGTCTCCACATGTCAAAATGCCTGTTTTTTAGTTTTCATTGTCCCTATAGATGTCTCCTTATGTCAATTTTTTTTTGTGAATTTGGAACAAAAGGGAAAATTGTTTTTTGTTTTAGAGCTGGTGATAATAAATTTCACACAGACACTCCAAAACCAATCCCGACCATGAATGAGAGCAATCACTGACCCAAATTTGAATGAAATTGGATGATATTTAGGAAAGTTATTGCATGGAAACGAAAACCTGATTGAGGGTCAGACAGACAGACAAACCCAAATCAATGTCCCCTATTCTGCAGAAGCTTGCTACAATTATTTACAAATCCTTAATATGCACAAAGTTAGCCGAGTCTGCTAAACATTTGGCAACTGCTGTGTAATTAGAATTCTACTCTGGTTCTAGTAGAGTTGTTGGCTACACTCATGTTGACAAATCTTTACCAGCATGTAGATCAATTATAAAAAGGCTCCCTATACAAACTAAACTATGTGCTTTTCTTCTCACCTGAGTTGACTCCATTAAAAAGTCTCGACTGACATGGCTCAGTTCATGTGTCTCATCAGTAAGTGACAGTTTGAAGTTTCCAAAGTCTTTAGTTTCACCCTTCTCTGGCCAGAATTTAACATAATCCTACAGGAGAAAAACAAAAGAATCATTACCAAATCAGTATTCTATTAATTGTCAAAATGATCTTTGTTCCAATAATACAGTTTCCGAGATAAACTTCAAGATAATTTATTTAGAAATAATAATTATAAAAATAATAATATCTTATTCTAACAAATCTAAACATAAATCTAACAATAAAAGATAAGAAAAAGAATATCATTTTCTATCAAATCTAAACCTAACATCTCCCAATAAATAATAATAATAATAATAATAATAATATAATAATAATAACAACATCCTGCTTCAAATCTACACATCATTCTATATATCACTGAATCTGTAGGATGCCTACTTTCTATCTATGACATGAAGTCTCCTCCTTCAGTTTTTCTATAATATTTTTGTATCATATGGCTCTACCTTTTCATCAACTTGTGATAACAACACCACAGTCATGGAGTTCTGATCCCACACCATTCTCCAGAAGTCTTCCACAGTGCTCACCAGAGGGTGCTGTGTGACGATGTACTCCTCTGTGTGGTTGTAACCCTGTGGGAGGTCACCAGGGTCACAGGTCAATCACATTATCAAGCCTACTCTATCAATGTAGCTACTGCCGCTGTATGCACAGATAACAACAGAGCAGGTTTCACTTTAATTTAGCTGTTACGATTTGGCAAATATTGTCAGAAAGGTAAAAGTAAAAGTAAACCTTCGAGTCCACAAACCTACACACTGGATGTAACTCATACGGGCAGCAAAATATCAGAATTTACCAGAAAAAAGTTCATGGGATACTGTCACATGGTTTAACATGATGAGAAAAATTAACCTTGATTTTACAAGGTACTTGTATACTTTTTCAAACTAGGGACTCATGGGTCACAGTGCTCAGCTGAAGTTTGAAATTTTAGCAAATGCAAAATAACCTGATTTCTATTGTAATGTTATCCATATATATAAGGTATACTTGCAAACTTTTTCAAATAATATTTGTTTAAATAACATTAAATATCACAATACTATTAATGAAAATTTCATAAATATGTACACACTATTAGAATAAAGGTTATACTAGTACTGACATGATATATACTTTATAAGACCCAGTATTAATTTCAAATGACTACCAGGTTGGTGTTAATTAAAGGGACTTACCAGAAATACTAGCATTATGGTGTGCTGACTTAAAGGTTATAAATATATGCTGGCAGATATGGCAAGAGAGCTTAACCAAATTAGATGGCAAATTACTTGGTGGAAGCTTACCTGAACACCTTGTTGGCAATCAAGATGACTGACTTGATACAACTTACCTGAAGGAAGGAGGCATTGAAGTAGTCAGATCCATCCACACCTGGTCTAATCGGCAGCTTCACACGACTTAACACGACTAGAGAAAATAAAATACAAAGTAATCTCAGCTTATGAACAGGTGTAGTGCTAAAATGGTCTGTGAAATACCAAATAAATCTAGTTAAACCATCCACTTGGTAGAATTCTTACCTTCTATAGATCTATGAGATAACGTACTAAACTACACCTGTAAGAGTTGAAAATAACACTCCTACCCCTACCCTCCACCCCCCCCCCCCCCAAAATTGACTTAATACAGGTAAAATTTTTTAGCCTTATAAGTACGCTCCTGAGGCAGCAGAAACCTTGCACTTCTAAAAAAGCTACTGATTATCCAGCTGCCTGGTTTGACCATTTATTATACACTTAGACACCAGGTGGTGGGTCTGTCTGCTGAAAAAAACTGTAAAACTCTTAGTAAAGAAAAGTTGAATTTTAATTGCTCCCTCTGGCTGATTCGATTATGACATTACAACTATATTAGCACAGCCATGTATCTGTTGTCAACAAAACTGAAACCAGCCAGCGAGGTGTGCATGGAGCCTATGTTGTTACATTTTGTTTCAATAGCAGCTCACTGGCCCAGCATCCTATGTACACAAGGACCTGTGCAAACCACGTGTGAGGCCATTCTCTCTGAGCCTGTGACCTGTTCAAACGGTTGCCACAGCGATGAGCTGTCACTCAAAACAAAATGAATGTTGGCTCCGTGTATTCCTCGATTGGCTGGTAAACCGTTTTGTCTTCCAGCACTGGGTCTCATCTGATTAGACCAAATTACAGTGCTCCCCTCTGGTGTAGTGATTCAGGACACAAAGTCAAAACAAACACGGCTTATGATATAGGTAGTAGGTCTATTTTTAAAATGCTGTGTAAAGAGCATACCTTATAAGCTGAAGTGAACTTTTAGCATCCATACAGCAGGAATTATATGGTTTACACTTTTATGTATGTAGTATTTAGTGTATATTATGGCAATGAAATCATTTTATATCATTAATTATAATGTAATTATTATCACTTACCTGGGACTAAATCCTTAGACCTATTCTTTGCCTGATTAACTGACAGCATCGCAGCTGCAACCTCAAAATCTTTTGGTTTGTACTCTGTAATACGCTACAAAACACAAACAACAAACAAAGTGAAAATAGCCCACTTTCAAAAGTACATCAACCTCAAAATATCTATACATCAAGTTAATAAACATGGCAGTATCTGCAGATTTCCCCTCTTATTTTTATCTGTTTTTCTTTCAATTCAAGAAAGTGATATCAATTATTGATTCTCAGTCATGTACATACTTTAAATCAAAACTAATACTTTGCATTATTACTGAGCTCAACAACTGTTAATCTGTAGGTATTCATTGTCTATTCGATTTGAGCTAGGAAATTGAATTTCTGACTTGTGTTTGGAGAGGGTGGATTTGAATGACTTGTGTAAGGAGAGGGTTGATTTGAATGACTTCTGTTAGGAGAGGGTGGATTTGAATGACTTCTGTGAGGAGAGGGTGGATTTGAATGACTTCTGTTAGGAGAGGGTTGATTTGAATGATGTTACTCACAGTGTACTGTTCACTGAGCATTGACGCGGTGTCTTCTGAACCTCCATCCTCTAACTGCTTGATGTAGTCAGCTAAATCCTCCTTTTTTACTTCTGTCCATCCATTACTGCTGATGTACTCTTGAAGAGCATCATGGATGAAAATGTACTGATCCTGTGGATTAGAGTAACACTGGGGTAAACTGTAAAGCATAAATACAAAAATCTTAAGAACTGCAGGCTTAACAGGCAGGGAAGTATGTTTTTCAAATAGCAAAAGGACCCATCCATACAACTCAAGGTCCACTGTAATAGATCTGCTGTTATTACCACAAGGTAAACAATATAATTTAACACAGCTTAAAGAATGTCTGTACTAAATAAGCATGGAGGCAATAATAGTTGAATTATTCCCAGCTAAAAGTATACAATCTAGGCTATTAATGCCCTAAAAGTTCCTAAAAATGGCAGCTATGTGGCGTTTGTGGGTTGTTGGATTTCCAATGGATCTGAAATTTGACAGCGCACATCCTCTCACGGCTGTCAATATGCTATGCAATTTTCACAGCTATTGCTGGAGATGATGCAGATGACTGATTGTTGCCTGGCTGCAGTGTCAGTCATATTGTGTCAGATTGGTCTTATATTCAATAGCACACCTGTCATGGCTGGCATCTTCAGTTAGACAATTTGACAGTGACCATCCATGGTGACACAACCATGCTTAATCCACAGAATCCCCAACCTTAAGGTCTAGGGACATCATAATTGCTTATGTATCTTTGTCCCAATTCAATGGAAACTCAACAAAAGCTCAAATAAACCCCTTACATGTACTGTTTCATTAATGAAAGCTTTTAATGTAAATGATCATGTAGTATACCGATACTGGTGACATGGCAAGAACCCAGCATGGGCACATGAAATACACAATCAGTGATTTCCAAATAACAAGCAATATACCCCTCTACATGAGGTGGGGCTGACTCAAGTCCTGTTTTATTCATATTTTATTGTACACAATACTGATATTTGTGTCTTACCTCTGTCTGTACAAGGAAGTTGCGCTGAGTGCGTATATGTGACAGGAACTCAAACACATTGACTGTGCCTTGGTCCTGTATCTGCTGGATCATGGTTTCCACGGTGATATACGTGCCGGTCCTACCTACTCCAGCGCTAAAAAGAGAAGAATATGCAATTTAACAACAGATACGTATCAGGTAATAAATGTATTCAATGGCATGTAGTGCAACTGTAACAGGCAAAACTTCCCATTTATTTACAATGTTTGTTTACTGGTCAAAAACAGTATATTTTGATTATAGCAACAATTTCTTAGTGGTTGTGGTGTACAGTTGATGGGTCAAAGTTAGGAGGACATATTAGTAGGGTTAAACAGGTGGACCACAAAAACACTGACATATCTGTAGTTTATAACTGGTTGGCTGATGAATAACAGGTGGAGTAGTGTCAGGTTGACAGATCTGCATTAAATTACAGGTGGGCCAGCATTATGATGATACAGCTGCAGTGTATAGTAGGTGGGACAGCATTAGGCTGACACACCTGCAGTGTATGATAGGTGGGTCTACATTATGATCACATTCCTGCAGTGTAACAGGTGGGCCAGCATTAGGATGACCTACCTGCAGTGTATCACAGGTGGGTTTACCTCATGATAACATACCTGCAGTGTATAACAGGTGGGCCTGCATTAGGATAACACACCTGCAGTGTATAACAGGTGGGTCCACCTTATGACTACACACCTGCAGTGTATAACAGGTGGGCCTGAATTAGGATGACACACCTGCAGTGTACAGTAGTCGGGTCTATATTATGATCACATTCCTGCAGTTTATAACAGGTGGGCTAGCATGAGGATGACCTACCTACAGTGTATCACAGGTGGGTCCACCTTATGATAACATACCTGCAGTGTATAACAGGTGGACTTGTAAAGGAAGACATACCTGCAGTGTATCACAGGACTTATTTGCAGTGTAACAGGTGGGCCTGCATTAGGATGACATACCTGCAGTGTATAACAGGTGGGTTTATAAAGGATGACATTAGTGCAGTGTATTACAGGTGGGCCTACATTAGGATGACATACCTGCAGTGTATAACAGGTGGGCTTGTAAAGGATGACATTAGTACAGTGTATAACTGGTGTGCTTGTAAAGGATGACATTAGTGCAGTGTATAACAGGTAGGCCGGCATAAGTGTGACTTACCTGCAGTGTATAACAGGTGGGCCAGCATTAGGATGGGATGCGGAGGCTGACTTGTGGATGAAGTCAAGCACTGGTAGGTGGTAATTAGGTACCCCGTGGTCAGGCCAGTCTGTAAAATGAAACTGTAGTACCTCTCTCTCCCCAAGGGTCTTCTACAATGCACAAAGACAAAAAATTTATCTGAACTGAAGCATTTCAATGACCTATTATGTATATTATTTAAATAGCATGAAAATAAATTTATAAATGACCGGGTTTCATTTACAATTCTGCTTGAACAGGTACTTGGACTTGCAGCTTTAAAAATGAAATGTTTTGCAATGGCTACTAGTAAACTTAAGGTGCTAAGTACAATTATATAAGTCAAAGCCTAAAACTAGTTTTGGGTCTTGAAACTCCGGTGATTAGGAATTTATTAACTGAACAGCCAGAGAAACACAAATACAGTGTAAATGTTGTAAGCAAGAGAACCCCTGAGCAAAGACTTAGAAAGATTTAAGGAATGTTTAAATTCCGGAAATGCAGGCACAAAGCAGATGGATAATTTGGTTATCATGATATAATAGTCAATTTGGAAGATATTTTCAATTGAATGGAATAACCACACACATAAAAAACCACAATATACAAACTTTTTTACTTGTGAGGTTTCTGATGAGGAACACGATTTACAAACATTTTTTATTTTGGGGTTTCTGATGAGGAACACAACATACAAACCTTATTTATTTTTAGGTTTCTGATGAGAAACACAACATACAAACCTTTTTTATTTTGGGGTTTCTGATGCGGAAAAAAATTTCAAAAACATTTTTAATTTTGGGGTTTCTGATGAGAAACACAACATACAAACCTTTTTAATTTTGGGGTTTATGATAAGGAACAAAAAATACAAACCTTTTTAATTTTTGGGTTTCTTATAAGGAATACAACATATTAAACCTTTTTAATGGTGGGGTTTCTGATGAGGAACACAATATACAAACCTTTTTAATTTTGGGGTTTCTGATGAGGAACATGAAATAAATACCTTTTTAATATTGAGGTTCCTGATGAGGAAC
The DNA here is from genome assembly GCA_026874595.1 of Sipunculus nudus. Taxonomy (NCBI): domain Eukaryota; kingdom Metazoa; phylum Annelida; class Sipuncula; order Golfingiida; family Sipunculidae; genus Sipunculus; species Sipunculus nudus. Next base: position 106,205,399 of record CM049306.1, on the reverse strand, counting down.
AAGATTTACAAACATTTTTATTTTTGGGGTCTTGATGAGGAACACAACATACAAACCTTATTAATTTTTGGGTTTCTGATGAGAAACACCACATACAATCATTTTTACTTGTGGGGTTTCTGATGAGGAACACAATATACAAACTTTTTTATTTCCTTTTTAATTTTGGGGGTTTCTGATGAGGAACACAACATACAAACTTTTTTTAATTTTGGGGGTTTCAGATGAGGAACACAATATACAAACTGTTTTATTTCCTTTTTAATTTTGGGGGTTTCTGATGAGGAACACAATATACAAACCTTTTTAATTTTGGGGTTTCTGATAAGGAACTTGCGCACTGTATAGTGAGCAGTTTTACGGGTTTTCAACAATTTAACTGCCAGCATCCCATATGTGTGCTCCCCTTCTGTTGGCCAATACTGATCACACTTTCTCTGAAAAAGTGATAGAATATAAATTAAAATATAAACAAAATGTAGTTCCCCCCTCGCCATATCCTTTCCTTAATTTGTTTCAAATGTATATTTCCATGTCAAAAAGTCACTGTAATATAATATTAATATTTTTTTTATTATTTCTTGAAACAAACCTTATGCCTTATGGCAGTGGAACCTATATGATAGACCACTCTTGGGTCTGACCATTTTTGGTCCTATTTCATAAGGGTTAATATACAGGTACCAATGTTATAGCTTATGGTTTATTCAATGGTTGTCTTTATAGGCAGATTATCTTTATGAGAGATTCTAGTGTACACACAAATTAACATTAATGATAACCAATGCATTCACATGCAGCACAAACTGTACATCCTGAATAACACACTGATTGTGAAGGACAGAGATATACACAAACACACTGTCTGCTAAATATAAAACAAAACCATGATAAATCTGTGTGGTTATCGATTAAGATCAACTCTTGACATTAAACACTTATCTCTCTTAATCACTGTTATCTGTTTTATATAACCATACATGCTCCTTGTTCCTGGTATTTAACTACACCAACACAATAATGTAACACTGATAATTAGGTTTATCAATAGCTTCCTGGTTATATCAGGCCAATTACATATTCCCGGAGGCAAACATAACTCCTGGTGGCCAATGCACAAACTATCTACTTGAGTTATGATTTGCTTTATTTCTGTGTGTCAAGAACACTGAAAAACAAGGTCTACAGGTCTAATGCATACCTGTGCAAAGGTGTATACACCAGTTATAATGTTTCAATGCTGGGCCATTACTTTCAAGTACATGTATAACATATAAATGAACAATGCTAGTACTACACATTTTGACCTGTACCTAGCTGCACTGAATGAACTCTTGGCGTGTTGCATGATCTGACACAGTTGGCAGTCTGCGAAAGCTATAAACAAATCCAGACTGACCTTTGGCCTGTTCCCTAATTTGAAATATTTGGCAGCCTGCCAATCTTTTTATAGATACAGACACAATCCTGGCCTGTTGGTAAATCTGTTAACACATACTGAAAGACTTTGGCTACAATGGTTATTCATCAAACACAAACCATTTGAACAAACTTGAGAGAGCTTCTCTTTTGGATCATTTCTTTGAAATATTGAACCATTTGGCTGAATTTTTTCAGAGAATATTTTCAAAGGTTTTTTAGCTTTTTCTCTATGAAATGTAAGTTAATCCAGATGGCGCCACAAAATGCTCAATGCCACAATATTTGATAGGTGACAGGTTTTTACATTAATTTTGGGAATGCTAGCTCCTGCTTTTCTTCAGGAATAATGGGTTAATGTACTTGTGATCTATGAACCTCAGACAGAAAAGGTTGATGCAGGTGGTGCCACCTATACCTCAAATTCATGTACGAGTTACGTGACCAACATTTGTATAAAATTTGGTGAAGACAACTCCAGCAATTTCTGAAACTGTAATTTTAGTATCCTTTTTTTGCCAAATAACTAAGATCAGCTTCTTGTAACTCCACCAAAATCCACTGATCATGAACCTTTCGACCAAACTTGAAAGAGATTGTTTCAGAGATTATACCTGTGAAATATTGAACAATTTTGCTGGATAGTTATGGAGAAGAAGATTTTTAAAGTTCTTTTGCTTTTTCCCTCTAAAATATAAGTAAATGCAGATGGCAAAAAAATAACCAGAATCCTATAGAATTTTTTAGATGACTAATTTTTTGCATTAAATTTAGTGATGATAGCTCCTGCTGATTTTGAGATAGTATGGGTTAACTTACAGACAATGCCACACCATGGCATAAGCACAGTTATCTAAAAAAGATGATTTTAAAAGTTAAAACATTTCTTTCCTGTTTCTTTGAATACTCAGATGAGACATGTCACTGAGGTGAGCATTTTTTCATGACTACATAAGATAAAAGTTAACAAACCTTTCCTCTTTCGATTAGATTTGTAATCATTACAATGACTTCTGAGCCTTGTTCCCAAACCATACGCCAGAAGTCAGCAAATGTGACGGGAAGTGGCCCTTGGGCTGCGATGTATGCCCTTGGTTTTTCATACCCCTGGTTGAATAAAAGAATACCTCTGTAACTATAAATTGTACACAAAATACACAAATGTAACCATAGCAACAATCTCATAATGAAGGTCATGACCCCCAAATTTAAATAAATGTAGGTATCATTGTTTGATATGAGTCCATGGATGCAAATGCAAACAGAAATATGTAAACTATTGTATTAGTTATTTCATAAATAATGATGAAAACTTATGGTAGTGGTGATGCAACCCTATTTAAACCACTGTATTCGAAAACTTTAATCATGGACTGACATGCAGCAAAGATCTTATTTTTATTAACAAAAGTAAAAACTGTATGTTCCTTCCCTTGTTATTTAAAATATACTAATTTCCCAAATGTAATATTTAATACTAATATCCTTGAATTCAAGTTTTTATATAATAATAAATAATATGCAAATCTTTCCTTTTACATCACAATATAAATATTTGTAATGGTATCAGTGAGCAGCTTTATAATATAAACTGTAAAAGGTAGATGGGGGATATCTGATAACATTTAACTGAATCATTTTTTTTTAAATTTTTCTTAGTTTCACCACTGTCATCTCATGAATTCTCATTCAGAAACATATCTTATTCAGACACATATCTTCATAACATTTTGACAATCTATGCCATTTAAGAAACTGTTCCATCTGTGGACTTTGGGAAAAACCCTGATATTATATAATATATATGATTTCCCATCAAATGATGAATGTTATTATACTCACATCAACATAGTTTGCGTTGATGTAATCAGCGCACCTGGCTCTGCCACCAGGATTTTTTAGTAGAACTCTACTGTGATCATCTGTAATTAAAAAGCATTAAATGTAACACAAACACCAACAGGAAAATGTGACAGAAATCCATAAAAGCTCACAGTTGAGGGCAACAAACTATAAATCAAAACACATGACAAAAACAAGGGACCCATGGGTCATGGCGCTCAGCTGAAGTTTGGAATTTTTGCAAATGCAAAATATGCAAAATATTCTATTGTAATATTTTTCATATACATAAGCATATGAGAAGCTTAGAGGAAAGGGGCCTTCCTACTTGGTTATAGAAAAGTTCTAAATATATGATTGCAAAACAACACTCTGAAAAGACTATCATAAAGGAAAAACAGTAAAAGTTTTGAGATACTGTGATGCATATAAAAAATTTACAGTTGGACAGGCAAGTGGACAGAATGGACTGATACCTTTATTTCACTTTCAAGTGAATAATGCAATTAAGTTTATATTAAAGCCTACTTTTTTTAAGCATATAAACTTTTTCCATTAATAGTTTTTATCAAAATTATTTTTTTTATTTACAAGTTTTTTTCAAAATTTGTAATAAAATAAATCTGAAAATATAAGTTAAAACATGAGAATTTTAAGTTGCAATCATTATTTATCAAGGGTGAGGCTCATGTTGAGTCATATTATGCATACACATATATTTTATCATTTTTAAATCACAAATGTTTAAATTGAATTTTAAAAAAAATAATGCCAAAACATGGCATCTTCAAGATTATTCTTTGAATCATAATTAAAAAGTTTTGTACATTGGAGTTTTCAGTACATGCTTTATTTTATTCATCAAATAAAAGATTAGTAAATTTGATAAAATTAAAACATCTTTTCAAATAAAGTATACTGTATTTCCTTGAACAGACGCTGGGCCTTAAATAGTTGCCTGCCTGATTTAGTCGCCAGGGCAAAACAATGTCCCAGAAAAATAAATGCCAGCCCTATATAGACGCCAGCCTGATTCACAGGCCTGGTTTCAGAGTAGTTTCTATGTTTGCCGCCAGATGTCTTTTCCCTTCATTATAATTGGTGTATTTACCGGTCAAAATGACAATAGATTTTTGTATGAATTTCAGTTTGTGTTGTATTGATAATATGTTTAATTCCTCTTAGTCTATAAATCATTCTTTTATCATATGTAAATGCTTGTTTCCATGAGGGACACCATATATTCTCGATTCGTCCATTATGATTAAAGCCAATCACCGATCTTAATAAAGGATACACAAATACGTCAGCAGTGAGTTGGCTACACTATCACTGCTGTCAAGCAACATGAAAATAGTACTGCTTGACACAAGTGGTAAAACTTGGTACGGTAAATGTCTACCTCACGGATGGTTGAATAGAACTGAACAAATACGTTTTGGGACACATTTCTTTTGTAGCATGAAGACACCAAATGATGGTGTCCAGCAGTACAATTTGTAACTACTGTCAAGCCAAATTACCCTCCTTGCTTTCATTTTTTTAGCACTGTTAAACGACCCCACTGTTACCAAAACCATGTTTCTGAGATAATCTGTAAAGTAAGAGAAAATAGTATGTACTCTTGTGGACATCTACATATTCAGTAATATTCCCGGCAGTTTATGTCACATACCAAAATATCCGAGGTCAGAAACGCTTGAATACGCTGTGCCAAGCTGTATCAGTTAAAAAACGGGAGGAAAGTGTCATGTAATTGACTTACGCTGTGCAGTTATAAAGTACCAACCCCCTTTTTTTCGATGGAACCAATATAACAAGATGTATGCGGTGAACAGTTAATAGAAGAGCCACCCCGTGTTCAGTATATACAAAGCCAGAAATGCTTAATTACGCTGTGTCGAGCTAAATCAGTTAAATATTTAACGAGAGGAAAGTGTCATGAAAATGAATTACGCTGTGCCATTATAAACCCCCGTATTTTGATGGAACCATTGCTACCAGTTGTACTTTGAGAACAGCCAATAGAAGAGCCACCCCATGTTCAGAGGGAAACAATGTTACCAAGTGCACGCAGTGTAAAATAATTGGAAATGCTACATAACAAGTGACCCATGGGTCATGACGCTCAGCTGACTGGGAAGAGATTCGCAAAAGGAAATTTTATCATCAGAATGGTAGTATATACCCATTCAACTGAAGCATCAAACAGATTAACCAACAGGCCAAGATTTAGTCTGTATTTATATATCTCAAAAAAAGAGAAAAATGTGTAAACTTTTAAAACTAGAATACGGGTAACCGACAAGTGACTACGTGTATCTGCCAAAATCGGATAGTGAGGCATGGATTGAGTGGCAAGGGGAAATAGAGTGAGGTATGTTGCATATTAGCATGGATGTCTGCAGCCTAAATGTGTATGTAGGTTGTGCCACCTACCACAAATCCAGAAAGCTGTCCAAGTTGTATACACCTGCAAAATTTTAGGCAGAAAAGTCAAACCACTACATGTATATGAGCGATTTTTGCCCATGGCAGACAAACAGACAAACACTGTGCAAAAATCTTTGCAGGTAACCCCTCCAGTTTTGTGTATGATAAAGACCTATGTGAGATCTAAACACATGCACAATTTTGGCCCAATCGGTCAAATGGTTCCTGAGATATGAGCTTGGATGTGTCCAGCGTTAACTAGAATGTAGGTGGCGCCACCTGTCATAAAATCAAGAAAGCTGTCCACGATGTATAAACCTGCAAAATTTTAGGCAGTTATGTCGAACCACTACAGAGAAATGAGTAATTTTAGGCCACGGCAGACTAACAGACAGACACTGTGCAAACATTGTTACAGGTGGCACCACCATTTTTTGTGTATGTTACAGAGCTATCAAAGGGCTACATTTGTATAAATTTTATTTCCTGATCGGTCAAACGGTTCCCGAGATATAAGCTTGGATGTCATCAGCGTGAACGTGAATGTAGGTGGCACCACCTGTCATAAAATCAAGAAAGCTATCCTGGATGTATTCACATGACGAATTTCAGGTGAATTAGTCAATTCACTGCAGAGATATGAGTGATTTTAACCCAAGGCAGATGAACAGATGGACACTGTGAAAACATGGTTACAGGTGGCGCCACCATTTTTTGTGTATGTTATAAAGCAATCCAAGGGCTACATTTGTATCAATTTTATTTCCTGATCGTTCAAACGGTTCCCGAGATATGAGGGTTTATGAGTGGAAACAGACCCACAAATGGACACTGGATAGAGAGGAAAGGTCAGAGGTCAATGCAAATTGGTTAGGCACCAGTTCACATGTGACTTGATAATAGGTGTAAGTTTGGGAAAAATAGGTCCATTAGTCTCCGAGGAGCTCTCTGGAAACGAACGCCCCTGCGGCGGAGGAACTTGGTCAAAAATATAGTATCCGCAAAACTTCGTTTTGGTGGATACAAAAATACAGGTGGCTCCACCAGTCTGAAGAAACTAATAAAAACACTTAATGGTCAATATCCATGCAAAAAATCATGGTGATCTCTGCATTAGTTGTTCAGATACTTCAGTTTTTGTATTAAATTGTCCATTATTCTGAGGGATACTTCGGAGTCCTATAGCTTAAAGAATATGGGTAACAGAGACCTAATTTCAAGTTTCCATGGAGACTTTTCATGGGTCTCCCTGTGTGTCAAGAATGAAGATTCTTGGTCCAGTTTTTATGATTTGTGCCCTGTTAACAGATGTTCATATCTTTAAAGGTCTAAAAAATACAGAAAAATTTCGTAAAAAAAAACGAACAAATACAGGTGGTGCCACCAGTCTGCAGAAACTTATGAAACACTCCATGATCAATATCCATGCAAACAATTATGGTTATCTCTGCATTAGTTGTTCAGTTACTTTAGCTTTTGTATCAAATTTTCCATTATTCTGAGCTGTACTTTGGAGTGCCATAGCTCAAAGGATATGGGTAACAGAGACCAAATTTCAGGTTTCCATGGAGACTTATCATGGGTCTCCCTGTGTGTCAAGAACGAAGATTCTAGGTCCAGTCGTTACGATTTGTACCCTGTTGACAGATAACTACATCCTTAAAGGTCTCAAAAATGGAGAAAACAATTTGTGAACATTGAAAAATACAGGTGGCACCACCAGTCTGCACAAACTGATGAAACATCTCATGATCAATATGTATGTCAAAAATCATGACCATCAGTGATGTAGTTAATGAGATATTGAAGTTTTTGTATGAAATTTTTGACTATTCTGGGGGGTAATTTTGGGCCCAATAGCTCGAAGGATATGGGTAACAGAGACCTAATTTCTGGTTTCCATGGAGACTTTTCATAGGTCTCTCAGTGTGTCGAAAATGAAGATTCTAGGTCCAGTCGTTACGATTTGTGCCACGCTAACAGATGACAGCATCCTCAAAGGTCTCAAAAATAGAGGAAAAAATCTTAAAAAATCAAACAGTACAGGTGGCGCCACCAGTCTGCAGGAACTGATCGAACATCTCATGATCAATATGTATGCCAAAAATGAAGACCATCAGTGATGTAGTTATTGAGATATTGAAGTTTTTGTATGAAATTTTTTACTATTCTGGGGGGTACTTTGGGGCCCCATAGCTCGAAGGATATGGGTAACAGAGACCTAATTTCTGGTTTCCATGGAGACTTATCATGGGTCTCCCTGTGTGTCAAGAATGAAGATTCTAGGTCCAGTCGTTACGATTTGTACCCTGTTGACAGATAACTACATCCTTAAAGGTCTCAAAAATGGAGAAAACAATTCGTGAACATTGAAAAATACAGGTGGCGCCACCAGTCTGCACAAACTGATGAAACATCTCATGATCAATATGTATGTCGAAAATCATGACCATCAGTGATGTAGTTAGTGAGATATTGAAGTTTTTGTATGAAATTTTTGACTATTCTGGGGGGTAATTTTGGGCCCCATAGCTGGAAGGATATGGGTAACAGAGACCTAATTTCTGGTTTCCATGGAGACTTTTCATAGGTCTCTCAGTGTGTCGAAAATGAAGATTCTAGGTCCAGTCGTTACGATTTGTGCCACGCTAACAGATGACAGCATCCTCAAAGGTCTCAAAAATAGAGGAAAAAATCGTAAAAAATCAAACAGTACAGGTGGCGCCACCAGTCTGCAGGAACTGATCTAACATCTCATGATCAATATGTATGCCAAAAATGAAGACCATCAGTGATGTAGTTATTGAGATATTGAAGTTTTTGTATGAAATTTTTTACTATTCTGGGTGGTATTTTGGGGCCCCATAGCTCAAAGGATATGGGTAACAGAGACCTAATTTCTGGTTTCCATGGAGACTTATCATGGGTCTCCCTGTGTGTCAAGAACAAAGATTCTAGGTCCAGTCGTTATGATTTGTACCCTGTTGACAGATAACTACATCCTTAAAGGTCTCAACAAGGGACCTATGGGTCACGGCGCTCAGCTGTTATATATGATTAAAAAATATGATTTAGGAATGAGGCATATGATGGTTTGGTGTGGTAATAAATATAAGCTTTATTATGAGTTGTTGGTGTTTAGCTTATGTATGATTATGATATTATCTTTGGAGACAGGGAAGAGGATTGATTTCATTTATTTTATTAACAAATGGAGTACTATTGTCACACAGATTTTGACTTAGCCAAATAACTTATAAGCAGAACATATGATATAAGAGTTTAACTATTTATTAAAAAAAATTACAAATATTGTCCCAAATATAATTTTTATTAAAAATAATAAGAGAATCTTATGATTTTTTAAAATGAAATATAACTGAAATGATTATTAAAATAATATTAAAGAATATATTCATGAATGCATTAATGAATACATTTTGAAAGTATTTGCACTGGTATTCATATACTTTCATTTTTACCTAAATTCCAATTCTTTATGCAAGACATTTTATAATGGAGTACATATTCATATTCGTATTTAAATACAATTGCAAAGTTTTCCCACCATTACTGGCATTTATTCAGTTTTCACTAAACAATTATGTTGAGAATCCAGAATATACAAAATTCACACATTTAAATTATGATCAAAAGTACCTGGTTTTATGGCTTTATTTATATTAAAAAAAAAAATGTAATATATTCATTTTGGACTAATTTCACATCAATGTACACACTAAACACAGTAGGAATCTAGATTAATAATATCAACTGCATCTTTGTCTATCATTAATTTCCTTCATATGATCCCTAATGATTAGTAATGAATAATATGATTTACTTTTTTATCATTAAAATTGAACTGAAAAATACCATAGGTGACTGCATGGTGTTATTTGGAGTACGTGACATTCTATCCATCGATACAAGATTCTTTTATCATCAGTAACTGCAAGTTGATTTCCTGTTATTATAAACTAACAAATTCTTTTTTATTTTTCTTTAATTTGTTATAAAAAAACAATAAAAATTTATTAATTTATTGTTAATTGTTATGTTGTTGGTTAAAACTACTAGATGAGTTGGGTTGGACACCTGGATCAACTGTGGCTGGCCATAAGCTGCCTACCTGCAACAGTGTATGGCTCGCCTCAAGCATGCATAATTTGCTGAAAGTTCAACAAGGTCAACATACAGGTGACTCAAGAGGGGCTGGAGAGAGTTAAGGTCTGACATGGTCTCATAAAAACATTAATAAAAGCTACAATTTTTGGCCAATTTCTTTCAGCTTTCTAAACTAAAAAGCTGAAATCCTTGTGTGCATGATATGAAAATTATATCAACCGTGCTCACAGGAAACAAATGTGCCATGGTCAAAGTTGGGCAAAATTTAAGGTACTAATTTTATATTTATACTAATAACATATAAAATTTGAAAAATTCAGGACTAATTTGGGGTATTCAATTGAATCTTGATTAAATAATGTTACATCCCTGGCAAAAAAACTCTAGCTTCAGAAATCCCCTTGTTAAGGGAGTAAATATATTTCTTGATTTTTTACATAGTGCATTATGTTTGGGCCCATAACTTAAAACAATTACACAATACTGACATCATTTCTGGCATATGCATAGAGAATGTATAGAAAAATATGTATATTATATATGATTAAAGTCACATCAGTGGTTTTGATATTAGGCAGTCTTGAAGTGTAACAATGAGTTTTTAATGGAAAAATGAAGTTTTTCATTAATATCTCGAAGGTATTAAGTCCTAGTGACCAAATTCTTGGCATGGTAGGGAATTTTGGAGACATCTAATTGTATGCCAAATTTTAGGAACTGAGAGCTGAAGCTGGGGAGCTGAGCTCTTGCAAACTGCATAACACTAGCTTGATGTAAACAATTTGTTGCATGGTGCTTAAAAACTTGAATAAAATCTACAGTTTTTGATCAACTGGTTTCAAATTTTTGGTGTTAACAGACAAAATGCTAACAAAAACATGCTGAGAAAATTAAATCCACAGTACTTACAGTAAAAAAACGTGCCATGGTCAAAGTTGGGCAAAATTTAAGGTACCAATTTTTTATTTTTGTTAATATTTTAAAAAATTTAAAAGATTTTGATCTAATTTTGGTCATACAATTTAATTTTGATAAATTAAAGTTATATTACTGGAAAAAAAGTCCATAGCTTTAACAAGTTTTGTGTTAAGTGATCAAATATCTTTCCTGATTTTTTACAAAATGCATTATGTTTGGGCCCATAACTTTTTTAAATTATATAATACAGACATAATTTCTGGCAGGTACATAGAAACTATATAGAAGAATATTTATGGTAAATATGAGGGAAAACAGATGAGTGGTTTTGATATTAGGCAGTCCTGAAGTGTGAAAATAGGTTTTTAATAAAAAATTGAGGTTTTTCCTTAATTTCTCAAAGGAACGAAGTCGCAAAGACCCAGTTTTCGGCTTGGTAGGAGATCTTGGGGACATCTAACATTATGCTGAATTTTGGATTCCTAGGTCTTACGGTTTCAAAACGTGCCACATCTACGGACGGACGGACGGACGGACGGACGGACGGACAGACGACGGACAATGGACCACGACTATAGCTCAGATGACTTATAGTCAGCTGAGCTAAAAATGGAGAAAACAATTCGTGAACATTGAAAAATACAGGTGGCGCCACCAGTCTGCACAAACTGATGAAACATCTCATGATCAATATGTATGTCGAAAATCATGACCATCAGTGATGTAGTTAATGAGATATTGAAGTTTTTGTATGAAATTTTTGACTATTCTGGGGGGTAATTTTGGGCCCCATAACTCGAAGGATATGGGTAACAGAGACCTAATTTCTGGTTTCCATGGAGACTTTTCATAGGTCTCTCAGTGTGTCGAAAATGAAGATTCTAGGTCCAGTCATTACGATTTGTCCCACGCTAACAGATGACAGCATCCTCAAAGGTCTCAAAAATAGAGGAAAAAATAGTAAAAAATCAAACAGTACAGGTGGCGCCACCAGTCTGCAGGAACTGATCTAACATCTCATGATCAATATGTATGCCAAAAATGAAGACCATCAGTGATGTAGTTATTGAGATATTGAAATTTTTGTATGAACTTTTTTACTATTCTGGGGGGTACTTTGGGGCCCCATAGCTCAAAGGATATGGGTAACAGAGACCTAATTTCTGGTTTCCAAGGAGATTTTTCATGGACCTCTCAGTGTGTCAAGAATTAAGATTCTAAGTCCAGTCTTTATGATTTGTGCCTTGTTAACAGATGTTCACATTTTTAAAGGTCTCAAAAATAGAGAAAAAAATTCGTAAAAAATCGAAAAATACAGGTGGCGCCACCAGTCTGCAGGAAGTGATGTAACATCTCATGATCAATATGTATGCCAAAAATCATGACCATCAGTCAAGTAGTTATATAGAAAGATGTTGAGTAGTTAATGAGATATTGAAGTTTTTGTATGAAATTTTTTACTTTTCTGGGGGGTACTTTGGGGCCACATAGCTCGAAGGATATGGGTAACAGAGACCTAATTTCTGGTTTCCAAAGAGATTTTTGATGGACCTCTCAGAATCCCAAGTTACAAGGTTCTAGGTCCAGCGGTTACGATTTGTGCCTGGTTAACGGACGGACAGACGGACGACGGACAAAGAGTGATCGCTATAGCTCAGATGACTTTCAGTCAGCTGAGCTAAAAAACCTGGGTACCTAGTTTCCAGAGGCCCGCGCAGACAGATACTTGTTGACAACTGCATTCTTTTGCTGTGATTCTCTGCTAATTCTTATTATGGTGCATGACGTGGAGATTGCACGTGTCCCATATACCTATGACATCTAAGGAAATTTTGTAAACACAATCCGTGTACCGGCGATGTTTTCAATTATGTCACTAAGTAGTAACCGGCGAGTTCATTGTTTCGACGTTTTCTATTTTGGTTAGTCTGACAAGTCTGAAAATGTTTTTTTTTAATTAACCTCGGCCTTGAATAAAAGCCGGCCGGGTCAAAGCAGGGTCTGAAAAAACTAAAAGCCCAGGCGTCTGTTCAAGGAAATACAGTACACACTGTTGGTTGAATTAGGGACAAACCATATCATTGTGCTAATTACTATCTCAGCTATAATTTATTACTGGAATTAATAGTCAAATTTCACACCTGGTGATGTTTTTACTCTTCTGCAGTAGAGAATTACTTATCTGATGAACATCCACACTTTCACAGTAACACCACTTTGTGGACACAATTAAACGTGCACTTTTATCATTGTAACCCTGGTGGTACAATACAAAATCTAAAATGTAGCATAGCCTAGAAAAAGAATGAATCAAATACAGTAGACTTATAACATTTATGCACCAGCTGGGGGGGGGGGGGATGAGTGCAGGTCAGAGGGGAAGCCTGCTGGTAGTGGCCAAGCTGAGCCAAGGCAAGCTGCCTGAAGAGGGTTACATAACACAAGTGAAGGCTGTACTACTAGGTGGGCCTGATGTAAACAACACTTGACATGGTGTATGATAACTTGAATAAAAGCTTCTCTTTCAATCCATACTTTTGAAATTTCAGATTTTAAAAGATTAAACCCTTATGTATATATGCTGTGAAAATTAAATCAACAGTGCTTACAAGGAAAAAACGTGTCATAGCCAAAATTAGACAAAATTAAGGTATTGATTTTTTATTCATGCTAATAACTTAAAATATTTGCAAAATTCAGATCTAATTTTGGGAAAACAATTGAATCTGGATTTAATATAGTGACATCCCTGATAAAAAGCCTCCAGCTTCAGCAATTTTCATGTTAGGTGAGTAAATAAATTTCCTGATTTTTAAAAAATTGCATTATATTTGGGCCCATAACTTCAAAACATTAGTCAATACTGACCTAATTTTTGGTATGTCAAAAGAAAATGTATGGAAAAATAGGTATACTAAATATAATCAAAAACAGATCAGCGGTTTTTATATTAGGCAGCCTTGAAGTGTAACTATGGCTTTTTTTATGGAAAACAGAGGTTTTTCCTTTATTTTTCAAAGGAACCAAGTCCTAGTGACCCAATTTTTGGTATGGTAGGAGATTTGGGGGACATCTAACTTAATGCAAAATTTTGGATTCATAGGTCCAACGGTTTCAAAACATGCCCTGTTAACGGAAAGACAGCCGGACGGACAAAGGACCATGACTAAAGCTCAGATGACTTATAGTTAGCTGAGCTAAAAATGTATGGCTGTACGTAACATTGACAAATAATCTTAAACTGAAATTTTAGTTGATTTCCATGTCAAAATTAATTTATGGTATTTAGACCTGGTATCTGCATTTCCTGAGGTTACATAACACACATTTATTTCTGTGAAAAAAATCACAAAAAATACTAGTTTCTGCATAGAATGGTGACACCACATAGTGATATACAGTGCTTCTTGCCAAAAATGGAAGAGATGACACACAACTGCTTCTGCACATCAAATGACGACAAAAGTAGTAATGAAATCACATGACTGCTTCAGCACACTTAATGATGACATCACAAAAGGTAGTGACATCACATAACTGCTTCAGCACATTCAATGATGACTTCACTAAAAAGCAGTGACATCATACAACTGCTTCTCCACACAAAGTGATGACATCATACACTTTATTTCAGTAACAGGCACATCACAGGACCATGAAACCAATTCTGCATAGAGAACGCAACCACATTTTAGAGGAGATTAGTGGAGCTGATTTACTTACATGCAACAATGTTGATGTAGCGGTTCTTCTGACGATTGTCAGGTTCAGCGGAACACTGAGCTGTCAGGTCCACACGAGTATTCTGGTTTATTTCCTGTGTGGAACAGCACCATGATATTTAAACTGTTCTATTATGATGATCAATGTTCACTCAAATTATAAATCTATCTTACACAACAAAGGCCACAGCATATGTTTCACATATATTATTTTAATCTTTACTGAGAATGGCTGATCCCAGGTTGGGTTATGTTCTGTTCACCTTACCTGCTGGGTCTGTAAAAGCTTTCTGAATTCTGATCAATAATTTCTTACCCGCACAATTATAAAACACAATTAAGCAAGTAATAAAATGGTCAAATATTTTAAAATCATCTGAATATTCTATGCATTGATTTTAACTGATAAATGACCACACATTTTAACATGTATGACACTTACATCAAACTCTTGTGAGAAGCCTATATCTCCATCAGCATGCAGCTTTGTGATGTGCTTGGCCCATTCTTCCTTTGGTACTGCCTTGCGATCTGGTTCATCTGTCACACGAACACACATAAAAAATAACTTTAAATTGAATTTCTCTTTCAGAACAGGCATCATGAATTGTTCTGGCAAACCGGATCAAATGTTAATACTCCGCAGATTACTCTTCAAAGTCAATGAATTATGGTCCACCATAGCAAATGCTTCACAAAAGTCAAAGAAACACTCAAGAATGTTCCTCTGTGCTGAAGGTCATGATGTTTAAAGTATCTTCTCTTGTATGCAGTAAATACATGCCAATAATTCCAGCCCTTTTTGTATAAATTGTGTTATTAATGAATATAAAACAAGCCAAATGAATGGGTTGCATCCCTGAGGGTCCTCCTGACAGGAAGGTTTCTCTTTTGCCCGGTAGTAGGTGTCTACCGCAGCATTTGTTGACTTGTTGTGTGTTTATGATGTGACTATGGTGTACATTTAATCCTCATATGATAAAGATGCACCAACAGTGTGAGCTTACACATGGAAATTATGATGGTTTTCACTATACTGCCTGGTTCCTGTAATTGTTCATGCTATTAACAATAGCTCTTAGCTAAATAAATTAATTTAAGAATAATTACAGCCTTTGTCAATCAAAGTAAACTACACACCATGGTTATTTTCTATGCAATCAGCTTTATTAATGAAAATGTTTTCTTGAAAATACATTTCTCACTTAGCAAACACTTCAATAAATAATTATTAATATTTAAGAGCGGTTCCACCGAATATGTCCTATTCATATGTTTTTTACATTAAGCAGATTTCTCCCGATACAAGGTAAGAATCAACTGATGGCCCTGAATCTTTTCTCTTCTCATGGGCTTAAATACAGGTTGTTCTGAGTTTGCTTGAACATATTCACAGGTCCTTAACAAATCATCAAAGGACTGGATCCCCCTGATCACATTGTTTTACAAATCTTTCAAAATATGCACCAGCCCTCTCAATTTGTAATCCTTGGGAAAACTGAAGCTCTCAGAATCCGGATGAATAGCAGCAGATTTACTGGTGATTTAGACAAGCAGCTGCTGACCAGCACTATGATGCGGATCATAACAGTGAATAGCCCTCCCCCCCCCCCCCCCCACTGACTCACTGACTCTATCCTCAGCATCTCCATCAGATACTGGATGACCAGGAAGTGTGTGTACTGAGAAAATGCTACTGCCTGTACTTATGTTTCTTTTTAATTAGTGGATCAGTGCAATTTTGCTATATAAATTATAACAGGATACTATTTTCAGCAGAGCACTTAGGTAGTTGCACAGATGATAATACACACTATGCAAACACAGTGGTATGTACCTGATGGCCTTACAGGAACACATTTACAAGACTAGGATAAGATCTAGTTAAGTTCATATCATATGAATATACAAGTTGCTTCATTTTACCAAGGGGAGTTTTCTCTATATAACCATATGTTGTTCCCACCATGTGACACACTGGTATAAACCCAATGAATGTGCATATACGAGACTGGCAAAGAAGCTCTCATGGCTGCACCCACTATATAAATCAGAAGTTATAATCCCAGTACATATGGCACATTTTAGATCTGACACAGAAATTTGTCAAAAGTCAGGTATTTGTTTAACAGGATTTATACACATGGGGTACATGTCAGGTGTGACCAGATAATCCATTAGTACTCTACAACAGAATGTTAAAAATTACACATCTATCAAGCTATGAGTAGCTGATTCTCCATTAAACCTTGAAATAGTGCCTTAAAAAGTGACTTCATAAAACTGGATATAAAATTTACTATTAAATGATAATTATTGTTTACATGAATACACTTTATATTATATCGATGGAAAAAGTTGCTCCACTCCATGGGCATGACAGATGTCTCTGGAGGCTTATCAAGCTTTCTAAATTCTATCCTGATGGAGACAAGGGGGGATTCCATACTCCTCTATTTTTACTAAATAGGCTAAAACTATAACTAACACATCTGAATGTGAAATAAACTTGTTGTTCGGTGATGAGCATAAAAAGACACATCCATAAAAAATATCATACAATACACACAAAAACAAAATAAAGGAATCGAGCTAATGTTAGTGTTTGTTCAGTCTATAAACACAAGCAATGTTTCCTTTACTGGTACATGTTAGAAATTGTGCAATAAATAGCAAAGGGTACCAAGGGCAAATTTTGCCCAAATTTGACCACATTTCCATTTTTGCAATTTTTGGTGAGATTGGTTTATAGTTCCTAGGCTCATGCAATGTCCATTTAAATAAAACAGTGGTGTATTAGGCTTGAAAACACTTTCATGACAGTAATTTTTTTTGCTGTAAATGGATCAGAAACACTTTGTAACCTTATCAAAAGGTAGATGGTGCCACTGTATTCACAAGATGGCCCAAATTTACCAAGAAAAATATATGTGCAAATGTATTAAAAAGTCATTAGTTAAAAGGTATCAGTTTCCTCTGAATTTGCAAAATGAGCAACAATGCATTCGATATCACCATATTAGTGTCTCTGACATTTATGAGAAATCTGTCACCATAATTTATTTTACATTTTGTAAAGCAGTACATATTAAGTTGGATAATGCACATCTTTCATTCT
Source organism: Sipunculus nudus (assembly GCA_026874595.1). NCBI lineage: Eukaryota > Metazoa > Annelida > Sipuncula > Golfingiida > Sipunculidae > Sipunculus > Sipunculus nudus. The sequence continues at coordinate 106,187,819 of CM049306.1, read as the reverse complement.
CAGGACTAATTACACTGGGCAATATTGTTTGGCTTCAATAACAAAACTGCCAAATATGTGGGCAGCACAACCAAATTTGTTTTATAAAGTGTCAACATTTTTTGAGAATTTGTCTATCCTTCACTGAGTAAAGCTGCTGACAGACAAAAGATGACAGTAAAACAAACCACAATCAGAACAGCTCACAGGTGAGCTAAAACAGTGACTGCACTGATACAAGTTAATAAGTGAATAACATAAGAGAATGCCAATCATATAAATAAATAAATTTTACTGAACACTCTTGTAACATCCTGTAAAACTTATACAATCATCTAAATCACACTAATGGCTAATGAACATAAAACCTTTACATACACAGCACAAAAATGAAAACCAGGACACTGCATGACCTCATCATAGCTCATGATGAATATTCATGAGATAGGTCACAGGTCATGCCATGCTACTTACTTGGTGTACCAGGATCCAGAATGATGTTGCCAGCTAAAGATAATGTGACACCATGTCAATCATGTCTGTTACATTTAATAATATCATGTTACCTCATTTTTTTATGCAGTTTAGTGTAAAATGCTGATCTGATAATAGGAACTGGGGCCAAGTTCATGATTTATAAAACATTATACAGGATATCCCTTTCCATTCATCCAGACCATCCTGGCCTTTACTTAGTCACAAATTAAATAAGTCTTAACTGCACAATATTTGATGAATCTTTATACAGTTGAACCTCATAATTATAGACACCACTGGGGCCTGAGTTTTGCAAGAAGTAGACAGGAGGCTCAAATCTACGGTTCACTGTGTCCTTTGTGAGAGGTACCTGCAATAAAGTACCCATAGGGAAAGGTTGGCATGTTTATACTGGCTACGACTAGAGCCTTGGCTGTAATATAAAGGTAAAATTCTTAAGGAAACAGCTTTACATATTTATTAAGAAAAACAAAATTGTCTGAATGATCAATTGCTGGGAAATATTGAGATGTAAATGAGGAATAGCTAATTATTATTGATGCATAACCACCAACAGTGTGATATCTCCTAATTGTTCCAATCAGTCCTGTATTGTTTCACTGTTTAACTTTCATTATTGTGTTTTATATCATTATTGTTATTTTAAGACATTCAATATTTATGCCTACATTTATATCTATAATTTCTCTGAATGTGATGCAGTGTTGGTAAATACACTGTCATCCATCTGTAAAGATCTATTTCCAGGTACACATTTTTACTGCAAAATGAGCAAAATGTCAAGACAGGAGACTGGCATAATAATAAGAAAGCTTTTCAACAGACGTCTCCTCAACGAATCATTTAAGTGTTCATGGAAAGCCAATTTTATACATGGCAGGTGGTTGCAAGCTTATGAGTTGCCCTGGAGGAGACAAATCTGACCTTCATTCTTCTTACCTGTGTCATGTTCATATACAAAGTTTAATATCTTGAAATTGATGTTCAGTAACTTACAAAATCATTTTCTTTCAAACCCCTGCTGCCACAGGCTGTGGATTTAAACTTATAAAAGCACTAATTGTTGCCACAGGATGACAGCATAGAGATATATAGAGCTGACTGTTAAAATAATACAGATGAAAATGGTGAACAATTATTTAAAGTGACAAGCATGCATTTGATGGCACCCTTTACATTGTGAACAATAATTAATATTCAGTGCCTCCTTACATACCAGGCTTCAAGATACACAAACACAAACACACATACAGGAGGTATATCCTCATGTGGTTTACTTCTGCTATTGACTACCACTCTTGTTGCAAAGAAGAATGATTAGTTCATCATTTTCCAATTAGAAAGATGAGTGTGTACAAACTGTTGTGGGAGTATGGAACTAGGTTCACTGGTTGTGTGTCTGTTTTTTGTCCTTGTTTGCCATTATTTCTATTACAGCATAACAGTAAGGAACAATTTCCTTTTTTAGAAAATCTGTTAACATCACAATGATACAATTAAACCACTTTTTCTAGCAAAGGAATGGTCCTTCAAGAGTCCCAACAAAATTGTGTTATCTGTATGCAGCATATAAGGCCTTTTAGTGAGATACGTGAAGGTGTATAATTGGAAACCCAGTCACACACACACTCTCAAACCATACAAACATTACTTTCACTTACATTATACATGTCACTATTTACATGTTTGACTACATATGGACAATAAACTGGAATATTTTAAATTTAAACATGAAACAAATATTAAAACAGATCACAACAACAAAAGACATTTTAACTAAATATAAACGTGAAAGTGAGACCAGTGACACTACCTTGCACTTATCTGGTTTCATGTTGCCAACATCCCCCTCTTCCCTTGGAGTGAACATTTGCAAACATCATATGACAGTTTTCAGCTGTACTATGATTGAGTTTGTAAGTTTGTGTTAGTCCATTTAAAATGTTTCCTGGTTTGAGTTAAATACTGGGGTTTAATAATATCCCATAGAAAACCAATATTTTATGGATTTCTAATTAAAACGTTCAATAGCTATTTTCTGAGAGGCACTGATATAGCACTTTTTGCTGTTTGTCAATGGCTTATTTGTAATAAATGTTTATACCAACAGGGATTTTCCAGTATGCAGGCCCTTCATTGAGCGATGAAATATTAAATCTCCCTGCAGCAACATAAAGTTAAATAGTTGAGGTTTGTAACTTTTTCACTTTTATTTGTTTGGTGGAGGTCACCACCCCCATGTGTTTGGGACTGTGTGGCAGGGTGGGAGCACTCACTTCCTATCATGTTATTTTGAATCCTGGTGTCACCCAGGCCTGGTGTCTACTGCACCTGCAGGCCCTGGGTCATAATATCCAGGCAACACCTAAAGACCCACTTGTTTGTGATTGATACATGGCTGTTTGGCACATCTTCCAGTTAAGCTTGCAGAGTGCTAACCCTGGGTGGAGGCTGACCCTCACGGATCCTGGGCTGGGATTTGAACTCACACCTTCCTGGCTTTGAGTCCTGTGCTCTGCCCCTGGACCACAGAAGCTGGTAACTTTTTCACTTTGTTAGGCAGCAGAAACAGCTGGGTGTTAAAACCTTACACCAGGTTTCTCAGTATAGTTCCTACATGATGGGTTCACAGGTAGTCAGACATCACTAACTGAATAATCAGTAATTGATCAGAAATTTAATAATTAAGGATACAGGCAGGTTCCAATTTTAATTGTTAATTAGACCTACCTTTATCAAATACATTTCCCATGTCCACTTACTGGCCAAGCTGAGATAAAACTGTTAGTGATTCAGGAACCCCTATATCATTGTATCCTCATGATGAGTGAGGGACTGCCAAGATTATCATGATCTGTACACATACAACCATTTCTGGTACTTTTTTAAAAGGGAAAACATCACAAATGTGCAAACAAATGCTACCATCATACAAAAAAAACCATAGTGTAAATAAACAAATAGCTGAGTACCCATTAATAATAAGACACATGATCAAGAGGAATAAAGCTTAAAAGCAAACTGACAAATATTAATTACTGCAACACAGTAACCATGTTAATCTGGCTGACACACTCCACACCCTGCACAGAGATCAGCAATAACCTTATAAATTACACCAAGCTGCATGCATAAACCCTGAGGTCCAAGGTCAGGTCAGGGGTCAACAAAACTTATTATCACTAACAATACTGGCAAAATCCCCTCTTTTCATTTAAAATACTGATATGTGCCACATGAGTGGTCAGGATATAGGTTAATGTCAGAGGTCAAAATATATATCCTTCACTGTATGGACCAAACTGTATGCATTCTATGGTCAGAGGTCAAAACCCTAATTTATTACAAAGTAAGAGTTCAGCAAGGATGGCAAGAAATACCTTAAACATAAAATTATAGATTAAGCTGCATGTTTTTACCTGCAATAATATGTAAGGTCAAAGGTCAGGTTATACGTCATGGTTTCTCGATTGATTTACTGTCAGCTAAGCTAAAGGAATATTTAATCAGGTTAAACATGGTGAAAGACAATTTTGTGCTGATGAGCAGGAAGCGTATTTAATGAAGATAAAATCACAAACCAAGGTCTGAGATTATCACCTTTACCATCCACATCCAGCTATATACTGTTACTTTTTTTTACATACACTAGTGGTATAAGATCAAATAATTTATGTCAATGGTCCAGTGAACACCCTAAAGCACAGCTGTTTAAAAGCATTAAACAATTTAAAATGAAATATACTGTAAAAGCTGCTGTCTGCTTATCTTACCATCAAACAGCAAAAACTGTTTCCACCAATTTCATAAACAACAACAAAAAACCAACAAATAGAGGCAAAGTCTACATGAAGACTTATTACAGCAAAGTTTAAGCTGTAATAGGCCCTAAACACCTGCACATATCTCTGGATAAGCTACTTACTTGGGGTAAATTTCTCCAAGATAACCTGATTGGCTATAAGAATAGGAGTGGGTACACACTGAAATTATCTGATTGGCTTACATTGGAAAATAGATTATCTGACTGGATTAGATCATAACTCATGAGCAATTTATTTAAACATCAAATTTGCTGCACTTACACTTTTAAAGTAAATGTCCATGTATACTGATTAAACGTTTAGGTTATTCATAGATAATAAAGCTATAATATTAAAGTATTAAGAAACACAGCTTGTTATGCAGTGTCATTTGGGATATTTAATAGTGAATGGCACATCACAATAATTACTTACACAGCACTGGCAATTACACTGTTGAATTAGTACTTAGATACAAAGATATGTTATGATAACTGTACACTTAGGTTTTACAATGAAACAAGTGATGACTGTTAATACACTTAGGCTTTACAATGAAACAAGTGATAACTGTTAATACATTTAGTACAATAAAACACAAAGACAATATACTTACAGGTAGAGTCAGGTATTGTCATAACAGGGGGCGCCACTGTATATGCCTTCTCTGGATCAGGCACAAACCAGTATCGGAAAGGACCATATTTTCTAAAACAAAAGATTGGAAATGTAAACCATTTTCTGCAACAATAGGTATTTTGAAGCAAAAGAGATCATCTAAACAAAAGCAAAAATTTAAGTCCAGAGCCATGGATGTGTTACTTAAATATCAAATCACAAAATGCCAAGCTTTATATGGCATATCAATGACTGTCACATGTCAAAGTAGGTGACATGACCAACAGGTGTTACATTCCATTTGGTTTGAAGGCCACGCATGTATCATCATGAGCTCCACTACATGTCTTATGGTTACAACTCTGAGATTTAAAATTACCCTGGTCAGGTGAACTTTTAGTGTAGAGTATTTACAAATGTATCAGTATAACCTAAGATTACAGCTTTGGATAGCATTAGACACATCCTCCCACTGCGCCTGTCAAATAATTTAAATACAGACACCTCTCCCCCAGTATGTGAATGATTTGTCAGATTACTAAATCTACAGGGTGTGACACTGGTATCATAACCAGCATGGAAAACTTGTGGGTTGGCTCTGTAACCCTGGTAATAGGTCTAAAATCCAAAGCTCCTTTCACCAATTATATCTGTAATTCTAATCTAGAGTATGATGACTGTTATGCAAATGTTTACAGAGCTGCTTTACTATATGCACATGATTTTTGCTGGTAGTATGGCTGTGACTTCACAAGAACAAATAGACTCTGCTGCCATCTAGGTGCAGGATTTGCAACAAACTGTCACCTGTTACTTTATGCCAGTAACAGGCCTGGACAAATTAGAATTGGATAAAACTTATACTTTGAGCAATTTATGGTTTATGAAATGTCCAAGTAACCTAACTCACAATACTTTTAATTCATTAAATAACAGGCAGAGAGAAGAAAGAAAAAGTGAGACAGGCATACAAGCATAAACAGAGACAGAATAGAATATAAATAAGATTGGCCAGACCATTATATAAAGAAAGGACAGGTATAGACAGACAGAGCCAAACTTAGACGGAGGAGGAGGGAGGAAAGAGTAAGAATAATTCAATGAAAATTGTTAGCTGAGTCACAAAATATAATGGTAAGTAAATAAAATATTTCAAAGAACTATGAAATACAGCATGTTAAGTGAACTGATGGTTAACATATCTGACATTAAATATCAGAATAATATCTGCACATTCAAGTATATGACAGCTTACCTTCTTAAGACAAATATGACGATACCGCTCATTAAAACCAGTAAGGTGACAGCAATACCGAGCAGGACGCCCGCGATACTGCCCGGGTGCTGATGGGACTTGATTGGTTTTTTCACATGTTCATCTGTAAAAAAAGGTTAAAACATAACAAACATCATGGGAACCAGAATGTCACCAGGATGTTAGTCATGTAGGGATTAGTCTTGAGTTCATTCCTGCAGTGCCATAAAACATACAACAAAACATACAAGTTCAGTAGACTTTGAAATATAAACACTGATGCTCTATCATATAGTTCTGCATCTCCATAAACAAATACAACCTGATCCTCATACAAATAATCCTGGCTATTGCTTTAGTCGGCTCACTCCTTGCAATCACTCATCAAATATTTTGTTGTGAAGCTGACCTTAAATCCTGGGTATTAAAGCAGACGTCATACTCAGAGGGATTCAGAATTCTATGGGGTAGAATTTAAAATTCTATGGAGAAGAATTTGGAATTATACAGAAAATATAAAACCTTTTTAGAGAGTATGTGTTTGTGCATGTGTTTAAAAGTTCATAAATCTTCATAAGTAACAACTCATACACAGGACTTGCCCTTATGACTGTAAATTAATCTCACTGGATTCTGAATTAGACTGCAAAGTTGCTTGTTTCTCAGGCTTTCGCAGAAGTTTGGATATAAATCATTTTACTAGCCCTTTTCTGAACATGTCTAGCTTCACTGAATGTGTGTGTTTTATAAGAAGCACTGTTAACAACTAGGTATCAGCCTGTGTGAGAACTCGTGCTAAAACAGCAAGGTCAATTAACCAAGTACCAGGTATTAAAAATCATAAAATACACACTAAATTATCTTAAATGAATTAAGTAACAGTTTGCTCCCAACCCAACACCATAACACACAACCAAAATCAGATTAATCACATGTAATAAATATATAATGATTTTTACACAAAGACAATAACAATTTGAGAGCAAAGATTTTATAGACATCTGGCTGTAATTATGTGTTAACATTTTCTCATCTGTTAATTTCACAAATCCTTGGCTTTCCTGTGGCTTGGAATGAAGTTTTATCTGCACTGCAAAATGCAGTTAAACACAAACACACTTTTGTCTGTCTTGATTATTGTGATGGCAAAAGCAGTATCATGACTGATATTTACCACACATGTGTAAACAAGTCAGAGAGAGTGAGAAAACTACAGTGATCACCACACTGACCATGTCACCTTCAAATGACAAGACGGTCCACTTACCTTTGACTATGATCAGATAAGCAGAACAATATAAAAGACAATATTTGCTTCATTACTGTGACTCTACTGGTTAAATAATTATAAACTGTATTGTTAAGACCAATGGTACAATTGGTACAAGTTCAATGGTACTTTGGGTGCTTGAGGCAGGCCATTCTGCTCCTATGAATCCATGTCATATTTTCACCCTGGAGGTCTGTCTGTGCAACTGCCTATGTGCTTGTTTGTGTATATGTAATGTCAAAATGTAATGACTGATTTGAATGAAATTTTTACAAATGCTTTGGGAAAAAGAAGGATAATTTTGGTGGTCTTGATAAAAATCTACTATTAGCCCAGCTTTGCAGTCTTTGAAGGGGCTCCGATATTGTATCATGATCTTATTATATAATTGTGTGACTTGTCATCTCCATCCCAAGTAATTTACTTCACAATACTTCTCAATTTTATGTTAATTACTTTATTGTAACACTACTCAAAAATAAGAGACAGAGTTAGTACTTGGTTAAAGTCAGGCAGTTTACAACATCATACATGTTTTATTAACTACATCAACATCTGACCAAATCACAAGCCTGCATGCTTCTACATGACCTGGGGACAAATGCTAAGAATGAAACAAAAACTTGTTAATTCCATTTAAGCTAATTCTAGACTGATATCTTTAACCTGACAGGCACTCATGGCCAGGACTGAAAATATCAGAGTTCCCCCATCTACTCAACAGTTTATGTACAGTTAGTTTTAGTTATAACATATATATATATATATATGATTCCATGGTAAATACCATGGCAACAAATATGACAACCTGGTTACCACTAACACATCACCATGGTTACATCAGCAGGGTTGATTAAAACATTTAAACAGAAACTGTTGCATGAATCTGAAGCATAACAACATCAAACCAACTGCTCATATATAAAATTGATGGCAAAAGAATAAAAGCTTGTGCAAAAATAAGCATCACATGCTATACATGTGCATAATAAATCAATATTTCACAATTTCTGGAGGGGAGGAAGGGGGATGGGACAATTGTTTCATGACAGCAAATTCAGGGGTGATGCTAAATGTGCAGGTGCCCTGGAATCATACACATGCATGTTAATATCAGACTGTTAGTTGATCGTCTTGAGCAGCAATAATTTGGGGGGGGGGGGGGGGGGGGGAGGAAGAGGTTGGTTTCTGGGGTAAGTTGACCCTTATATCTACACAAAACACTGGGAGTTTCTGCTAACTATGTGGGTTAACCTGACATGCTGTCTCTACAGATCAGGGCTAGAACTACAAGTCACATTGACAGGAAAGGTGCTGGTTACACCAGGAGAGGAGAAGAGAAAGTTAATTAATTTTACAATAAAGATAGGTATCATATGTTTATACCTGAATGAAGATGTACACATGACATGTTGTGTTTTATTTATCTCATTATCTTGCAGGTACACTCAGTATTCTGATGACTGACATTCAGGATAAGTGGAAGGTCCAGCTGAATATGACCTGGTATAACGTGCACATCTTTGAGCCATTTTTCAATGTGGATCACTGTGAAAACTAATTCTCAATTTACAGGAACCTAGGCATGTGTACTCCCATATCAAAGAGGACCTGATACCATAGCTGCATGGCTGCTCAAGTGGCAATATATGTGTGTGGTTCACCAAGACAGAAACTCTTCACAATTTATAACTTTTCTATTTTCCATGAGTCTATATATTCAGTCCATTAGGAGGTACTCTTCTGTACTTAGTACTCCTCCATTGTTAGCTTTACTTATTTAAAGTTAAACCAGTTTATACAATATTCAATATGAATGGTCTTGCTGAACTCAAAATACATTTTTATTCACATCCTTCTTTTACTTAACCTTAAAGTGACCTCTAAAATCTACTGTGACCTCTAAGTAACCTTTTCTACCTCCTCATTACCAAAAACCAGTAACCACTAGTGACAAACATCACTAAAACACTAATTCCTAAATAGTTCCCAAGTGTTATTATTTAGGTGGGCTATATAAAACTGAATACACATACTTAACTATGCTGAAGTGAACCGGTTGCAATATGCAAGTGTTTAGTTCATGACAAACTAGGAGGCTATGTGGCTGAGCTATGTCACTACGCCTGGGTAAACTGTGCTGCACAATATCAAAATGCAGAAAACAAAATAAACCCGGCATACAACAGTGACACTTACTTGTTGGTTCCTCCTTAGACACATCCTTATACGGTGGGTCTCCTTGGGCTTTGTTGTAAATGGACAAATACAGTTCATTATAACCTACAGTTACTTGTCTTGTATATCATATGGGTAATTTTTATGTGCCTGCAAGTTCCGAGATTTTCACAAGGAATCTCAGATTCAAGAAAAATTAAATTTATAATATGTACATGCAAACAAAGAAATTCACTGTTACCTGTAGAAATATTTTATGTCCTTCTGACGTCCTTTTTAATGGTAAAGCACAGCTTACTGGTAATAACTGTTTTCAATAATGTCTTTTCATCAATTAGTGACAAAAAAATATTTTTAATATTGAACTTGTCAATGTAACAGTCGAAATTTCCACAGAAAACCTTTTTTTTTTACAACTTTGCTCTACAGTACAAAACATTCATAACCCTGTCACTCATTTGTTTGGACTAACAACAGGCAAAGATATAAGTATATTTTAAGTGCCAAGTCCTGTACTTAAATGAATCATATATGTTTACATTTATTTTAATTCATTTTCTAGAACTGTGTGAAAAAAATATTGTAAAAATAAATATTTTAAAATATCCTATCAAAACTCGCAAAGCATTGATAACACTGGACACAAGTGTCTGTGCATAGCTTTAATATAAACTGCTGTGCTGAACCATAACAAAAGATTTTCAAGTTAGCTGTAAAAGTTAAAACCCTTACAATCCAAACAAAACACCCATCACCAACAAAAAAGCAAGCTCATTATGTTATCCTCTTACAAAGTGGCCTTTTCAGTGTTTATTTATTTGATACACATAAGAAATGCATTATTTCATTGTTCAATCCGGTATAATCTTTCCTCGGCTGTGTCATTTAATGATCTTAATTAACATGTGGTACTGTCTCTTCTACTTAACAAATTTATTGAAATTAACACAGTCATAAAGGTTGTTACAAAAATTGAGGTGTAATTTTTTTCTACTTACTCTAACTATCAATTAAGTTTATACAACCATATGTTATAATACACTAGGAGTTTGAGTGGCAGGAGTACCAGCCCACAGTTATGTGCTCAAGGTTTGGGATGTGCATACTCAGATTAGGACATCACCTAGATCTATATGGGAGATATGTAAAACATGCTGGTGTGATAAAAGGATGAAGACTTAAAGGTCAGTACATAGCTGTTTAAAATGACAAGTTGATAAAAAGTGATCTTTAATATTTACATTATAAAGTATACCTATACCTTAGACATTATGTCCTATGCCATATTATATGTTACTGATATTAAATCAGAAGCTGTCAAAGTATGAATTATGTATTGACCCACTATGGTAGGTTTAATCCTTACCTTTACATAGGACATCATTGTCACAGGTGGTGAAGGTTTCATTGGAGAAGTCACCAATGTAATACTTCTTGTAGAACATGCTCTTGGTTGCCCCGGCAACTTGTATCACATACTGGTATCCAGGGTGCAGGTCTTCCAGAACCATCTGTAAATACAAGTCATGAAAAACATCAATGAGCTATCACACTCAAAACCAATCATACACTGCACTTCATAAAAAACATCACTGGAAATTATACAAAAAACCCACATAACCATTTTGTCGTTATTATTATATACTTCATTTAAATAGCACCCTCTTTATGACTAGTATTACTGTTGGCAAAAATGTTTCTATTCTGGCTGATTTGACATTGGTTAATGTCAAGGTCACCAGTTTCTAAACTCGTCTGAGATATTTCCAGAATCATTACATATCAAATTTCATGGAAATATATTTAGTGGTTCCAAAGTTATAACGTTCACAATTAATTTCAATTTCAGTTGATTTGACAGTTTTTGAACTCTTCACAGAACTTTATTGAAACTATAAGAATTTCAAATTGAGAAAAAAATATGTGGTACTTAAAATTTATGGGGTTCACAACAAATTTCTTCTTCGGCCTATTTGACCTTGATGATAAAGGTCAAAGTGACCGGTTTTCAAACTTATCCGAGATATTGGTAGAAAAAATTTAAATTTAAATTTCATGAAAAAATGTTAAATTGTTAAAAAATTATTGCATTCACAAGAAATGACACAGAAGCCCCAAGCAATGAGTAGCCACTGGCATGCCACCTGGTAGAGACTTCAGGTACTAACATACCTTCTGTAGCCCCTCTTTCATGTTAGGTCCTATATACTGCTCTGTCTCTGGGGTGCCCGCTCCCGATCGTCGACGGTACTTGATCAGGTAGTAGTCAATTTGGTTGTAGTAATGGTCAGGAGGCAGCCAATGTAACACCACCGAGCTGATGCTGTCCCAGGTAGCATTTACTATCTCTGGTGCACTAGGGCCTGTCAAATAAAATCATTAGTTATATGATGGAAAAGAGACTTGGAAGATATAACAGAACTGATACAACTACTGATCATAAATTTGGTGAGCATCAGTATGATTATCAAAAGTGAATTTTCATTAATTAAACAGCACACTTTACAAGTTTCAAAGGTATCCTGGCTCTGCATTGCATTGAAAACCTAACACCTGAGATCTGAGTCTATCAAGAACAATCAAAGCTTATTAAAGTGCAGTTGAAACAAGCAACCTTACACTTTACATCATAAAGAATGCAGCACTTCCTTTATTACTGTTAAACCAGGATTACATGCTGCCAGACATGGTGATGTGTAAAACCCATTATCAATGCAAACATTATCAACGATTGGGTTATTAAGTCTTAACTGAATATTACTTTAACTTTTTAACTGAACAGAAGTTTGTTTAGAATGTTAAGCTGAACATATGGTTGTCTAGAATGTTTTACTAAACAAATGTTTGTCTTCAATGTTTAACTGAACAAATGTTTGTCTAGAATGTTTAACTGAACAAATGTTTGTCTAGAATGTTTAACTGAACAAATGTTTGTCTAGAATGTTTAACTGAACAAATGTTTGTCTAGAATGTTTAACTTAACAAATGATTGTCTAGAATGTTTGGATGAATGAGGCTATGCTGTACCTTTTGTGTCTGTCCAACTACGATAAGTTGTGCTTCTGGCTCCGGATCCCACCTTGGTAAAGGCCTCCACTTCAAACTGATACTCTACACGGGGCTCTGTAATACAAGTAAATCATCCAGAGTAATGGCTGGTGAAGGCTCCGCTTCGAATGAGGCTCTGTATCACATGTAAATAAATAATCATGGAGGCCTTAGTAAAGGCCTCTACCTCAAACCAAGGAATTTATAACAAATGGAGTCACTAACCCCGGTCTAGCCATGTCGAATGTTGCTAACCGGGGTCATAAAACTCACTGCTAAAACGCAAAGAGAGATGGGCTGATAAGCCCGGCGCTAATTGATACAGTGCAAGAATCCCCCCCCCCCCCTTCAGCGTGACTCTGGAATGACCCGTTAGTTTCCTGAGACCCCAAGCATGAACTAATGCATTAGTTTCGCATCTAATTATTCTAATGTGAATATTGGAACAATTCTAAGTTTACACAATATAATTTCATTTAATATTGTGTAGTATGTAATATGTGTGAAGCCATCGTTGCTAAAGATGCCAGAGCTATAGCTGGACGGGGTAAACATGGGTAATAATACGAGAATTACACCATCAGTGACACAGCGGGCCAGAGCTCAGTTTTCAATGAAAATGAAAGTCATCTGAACATTGGGGGGACATAACATTTTGTTATCTATGGAATAGTATGGAACAAGGCTAATTATTAATACGTGTCAGAAGTGTGTAGACTGATGTGAACTAACAGAAATAAGAAATTATTCAAGGAAAATCAGGTATACACTTCCCAGTGGTCCATCATGTATCACACAGAGTAACCCAATCTGTCCTAAAATCTCTCCAGTGATTCCTCAACATAAAACCTCCCTAAGGCCAAAATAAAACTAGAATATCAGCAGGAGCTGACAAAAGCCCTCAGCCAAAAGAACAGTGTTTAGAGGTGGTAACAGTAACAGGTACTAAATATCTGTTCTCACATGGATGTATATCTGTACATGTCTCAGTTATAAATTTAAAATGGAGAGGTATGTACCATGATTCATAACAATCCACCAAATGCTTCCTGAAAAAAAAGCTTCTAAGTTTTATTCTATTATTAGCTCTGTGACCTTGAAAAGTAGGTCAAGGTCACCCATCTTCGAACATGAACGAGATTTTTGTTGATATACATCTTCACCAAAGAAATAAAATTCCTATAGTGAATCCTTTTAGAGATATACCGCTCACAAGGCCAAAGTTGAAAAATCCAAGAAAAATTCAATAAAAAATCAGAAATTGCAGGTGGCGCCCCCAAACTTGTGCAGCAGTTACAGACCATCAGTCCCTATGGTCATAGTAAGTATTGTGAAAATCCACCAAATGGTTCCTGAGTAATAAGCATCTAAGTGTTTTTCTATAATCAGCTCTAAAATGTAGAAAAATAGGTCAAGGTCACCCATCTTCGAACTTGAGCGAGATTTTGTCAATATACATCTTTACCGAGGAAATAAAATTCTGATGGTGAATCCTTTTCAAGATATCCCGCTCACAAGGTAAAAGCTAACGGACGCCGGACGGACGGACGGACAGCTTGGGTGACGACAATAGCCCATCAGCCTAAGGGCTGAGGGCTAAAAAAATTAAGGTTCTCAGGCACTTTTTTTAAGAAATCAATGCGGGCAGGCGGTTTTTTTATTTTTAATTTTTTGGTATGTTTCGATAAAAATGACAAATGATTAGGGAAAAGCATGATAATAACAGATTTATTATGCTAAACAAGTAAAAAGAAATGTCTGAGCAGTCGCAGCACAAAATTGGCAAGTTTCTATTGAAAATCGAAATAAAAATTTTTGATGCCGGGGTTTATAATTGATGCAGGTGGTGCCTGGGAACCATAACTTTTATTTTTTTTGGCCTAAATACAACTGTTGTCTCAACAAAACAAATGATCTGCGCATTCATTTTTCTGGTCAATGTTATTCAAGCGATTCACTGCTCAGTTACTGGATGAATCACTCTCAGCCTGAGGAGCTTCAGCCGACTGTGTCAGTAAGATACGACAGCCTCGCTATATCAAAGGTCATGCTACGGCTGCGCCTGACACCATGGTACAATAGGTGCACAATAGGGTTAATGGGCTTATTGTGTCTTAATTGCAATTAGCGCATGACTGACATTTGAGTCCTGGCAGAGCTTCACAGAGTTGGGACTCCATTTGTTATAAACTCTTTGCTCCAACTGATACATCACAAGAGGCTCTGCTCTGTAATATATGTAAAACAATCACAGAAATGTCTTCTAAATGAATATGATACTCAACACATAGCTTTTTATCATAAGATTATCACATATAGTAAAAGATTTGGTATAGATTCCAACTCAAACTGATACTGATAAAATATTAACAAATGCAAGAGAGATTAGTTCTTTTTTTATATTTACATATGAAACTGCTAGTAAATATGGCATTGCCCTTTGGCATTTAAAGTCTGTGATGCATAGAATGTGAATCATTTATCTCAGTTATCTTTTAGCCACATAGTGTTTCAAGATTTGTATCTTTTATATTACTAATGCATCTATGCTGACAACAGAACATATAGAAATTATCTTTAAGGACTCTACAGACAAAATCTAACTCACAAAACCTCCCTTATATGGTGTCACACAATTTACATAAAACATGTATTTTATTTATAGTCACTGGGTGTATTTGAGTTAACTAGCTTGATACATGAATAAATACATGTGAGTAAAATTTTCTGACACTGCATATTCAGACATACTTAAATCTGTGATGGTGGACTTCATCTCCTCCTGCACTTTTGATGACGTCATGATTGATTTCATCCTCGTCTCCTCCCCCTCCTGCCTCCAGTATAACCGGTACCCTCGTAAGATCCCGTTAATTCTCTCTGGTGGCCCCCAGTACACTGTGACTGAGTTTTGAGTACGATTCCTAACATCTCGGATCTTAGCAGCGGTTGGTACTTTGGAAAAAAAAAATTTTCAATTGATAAATCAATATTTTAATATCATACATGAATGGTGATGGACCATAAGCAACCATATAATGAAAGTAATATTTCAAGGTTTCCAGCAGTCTTCTTAAACATATTCAAATTATACCTGACAAATTTTAATGGTCATAAATCACCAAACTTTCATAAATGAAGCAAAGTCATATTATAAGCCAACTGGCATTTGATATAATTCCTTTCCAGTATTATACAATGCAATAACTAGAAACCAATAGTACATTACATGTATAAACAGGCATCAATAATACAATAACATTTATACACACAAGCTATAATTCACTTTATCTTTGCAGCATCTGCAGCTAAATTCAAGTTTAATTTCTGACAACAGTAAGAATTTCTGAATTCCCATAACTAGTGGAACACACTCCTTGAGTAATTTTTTTTATCATATATAATTTAAAAATTTTGAATAAAAGACTGTGATTTTTAACAGTGACTTGTGCTACAGGGGTTTTGGACTCACCTCCTTCAGCTGTCTGTACCACCCGTTCCTCAGGGTCACCGTGCCCCGCCCCATTGTGCAGGTGTATGAAAATCATGTAGTGTTCATACGGCAACAAATTCATGAACGTGTGCTCCTGTAATACGAACAAAAAGAAATTGAAGGGAACAATCAACATCCAGAGGGACAATACATGGTAAATCTATCAAAATTCCATGAAATAAATGGCAAAGTTCACTTGAAGAATAATTAATAATCATCAGGTATTTGGAAATCCTGAGCCACCATGAGTTAATCAGAAAAATATACGGGAATAATTAATTTAAAAATTTTTATTTTCATTAAATTGTTACTCAAGTTTCTGCTGATAGTATACCTTTACAAGTATTCTTTCCAAGTCTTTGTAAATCTTAAAGGTACAATATTTATATTGTTTGGTGTGTCAAATTTCTCCTCTTGATCAAGGAATATTAACCCCTTTCTATTTATAAACTAGATGTGGTCGGACAATGGTCCTCAGAGGGCCCTGCGTTTCTGCAAGTGCTGGACTAGTTTACATATGGGTGAAAAATTAAGTTAAATTGGAAAAATATGACAAACAGAAACAGGTTTTTATCTATATGCATGAGGGGAAAAATCCTACTGGATCAAATGATATTAAAGAAGATACGTCAGAAATAATGTGTGCACTAGAAAATCACCGAATGTAATCTGTTAGCCATATTTGATTTTGAGCCAGTCTGTATTTTAATAGGTCTGGAGCCCTCATAGGCACCAATGATCCCTGTGAAATTGGGAAAGCTGCAGTATGTTGTTGTTGAGTTATCGTGTGTGAAAGAAATCAGCGATAGGGCTGTGGTGGCCATATTGGAATTCCGACAAGTCTGTAATTCGATAGATCTGGATCCCTCATAGGTACCAATCAACCCTGTGAATTTGGGAAAGCTGTAATATGTTGTTGAGTTATCGCGCAAAAGAAAATCAGCGGCTGGGCTGTCGGCCATATTGGAATTCTGAGGTCTGTAATTTGATAGGTCTGGAGCATCATAGGTACCAATCAATGCTGTGAATTTGTGAAAGCTGCAGTATGTTGTTGTTGAGTTACCCTACGTGAAAGAAAATCAGTAATTGGGCTGTGGCAGCCATATTGGAATTCTGACAAGTCTGTTATTCCATAGGTCTGGAGCCCTCATAGTTATCAATTAACCCTGTGAATTTGGGAAAGCTGTAATATGTTGTTGAGTTATCGCTCACGAAAGGAAATCAGCGATTGGGCTGTAGCGGCGATACTGGAATTCCGACAAGTCTGTAATTTGATAGGTCTGGAACCATCATAAGTACCAATCAATGCTGTGAATTTGGGAAAGCTGCATTATGCTGTTGTTGAGTTATCGCACGCGAAAGAAAATCAGTGATTGGGCTGTGGCCGCCATATTGGAATTCCGACAAGTCTGTAATTCGATAGGTCTGAAGCCCTCATAGGTACCAATCATCCCTGTGAATTGGGAAAGCTGCAGAATGTTGCTGTTCAGTTACCGTGCGAAAGAAATTCAGCGATTGGGCTATGGCGGCCATATTGGAATTCCAACATGTCTGTAATTCCATAGGTCTGGAGCCCTCATAGGTACCAATCAACCCTGTGAATTTGGGAAAGCTGCAGTATGTTGTTGTTGAGTTATAGTGCTAGAAAGAAAGTGTCACTGACGGAAGGACGGAAGGACAGACTGACACGGTGATCACTATAGGGCTTGACAAGCGGGGCCCTAATAATTATTACTTCCCCAAACACTTTGATATTTTACCTCATTTACCAAAGGGCTCATACAATATCAAAGGATTAAAATTTCATTTTTCCCCAACTTACAAAAGACCTTACTTTTCAGCTATCAGCACATTAACATATCAAATCAATGGGATGAGAGTCAGAACTGATCATTAAAGTAAGCTGTTATCTATATATAATATGTCTGTCAACTTGTCTAGTATGGAAAACGTATCATGAATACCCATCATTTCCAGACCGACTTCAAGTTGCAAATACTATCCATCATGATCAAATCATGGTTTATAACATTTTTTTAAAATGTCATGACTTTTGGAGTACTCTGAGCACTCAGAAAAGTGTGACTTTAAAAGTGTGTTAATCATGTTCAAAGTTTACATAACGGTAACCTCGGTAAAGTTATTATTTTCTTTGGTTGATTTGTGCCCTATTTAAAGACAGATAACTGATGGGCAAAGGAGCATTCCTATAGCACAGATAACTGTTCAGCTAGTTGAGCTAAAAGCACATCTGTATTGAGAAAAGATAATTCCTTGGTCTCACTTACCGTAATATTAGGATTCAGAACAACACTGTCTATTGTCTCCTTTTCATTCACAAGACGATGCTGAAAGTAGTAGCCATTCAGTACCCCATTGATGCCATATTTAGGTGGTCTAAAAGTTACGTGAATGGTTGTGTTGGTGACTGTGATGTTCTCTATACGTGGCTTGGTTGATGGCTCTGAAATAAAATCAACATGAATGTATCACAAGATGTTGTCCAAGATATAATGCTGTACCATGTACACTGTTGTCCTGGCTAACTCCCCAATCCCAGGCTGCCTCTACCCAATCGTAGGCCACCTCCAGAATAGTAACCTAGTGACACCTATCAACAGCCCTATCATAATGAAACAGCCATATGTCACAATGGATATTATCCTTTGAATTTAATAACTTTAATGGTGAATCAGATTACCTCAAAAATTTGATGGACTGTGCCTTGGATATTATCTAAACCTTTCATAAAATTTCAACAAATTTTGTTGAGTACTTTTTGCATAAATCTGCTGACAGTGAAACAGAGGATAAAGTATGATACCTCTCGCCACCTGGAGGGGACATAACAAATTAAATACAGTAGAATGTTATATATCCAAACACCATTTATCCGAAAAATCCTTCATCCGAAATAAAACAGAGAACCGAAATTTTGACCACTTATCCGAAATCTGTACAAAGACGAAAAATCCAGATTAAAAATGGTATGAAAGATTGTCTGATTCAAAACAAAAGTAGCCACATTATCAGGATACATATTGCAGACTGATTAGTGCACCCGAGCGTAGGCAGTAGGTGTGAATCACCACCATGCCGGCCTGGTTTGTCCTCGCTTTAATCAGCATGCCCAGGCCGGGGTGATTAACTTGTACAAACAAAATTTTACAACAGACCATAACTGAGTAGCCGACCGCAGGTTGTAGGTGCGATAAACTCAGCCTTGCCGATCCGTATTGTCCTCGATACAGCTTTGATCAGGGTGGCTTTAATGGATAGCCCTGATATTCGTTAGGGATGTCGCCCAGGCATTGAGTACAACAGTGAGCATTAGTTGAGTTTATGCTCGCCTCCGTTATTACCTCACAAAGTCTATTGTTCAGATTATTTCTGCCCAATATATAGGAATTTTTATTAGCTAGAATTGTTGCTTACGACTGCAGTTGAGAAAGCCTGAGCTTTTTATAATTCATGCTACATAGCTGATTAATCCATTGTGATAGTCAATGTCAACATGATTTCATCACGCTCATCCTGATTTTTCTACATGTGAATTTTACATGCTATATCTACTCGTCAATAGAGTCACGTAAGCACCAAGTTCTGTCAGTTGATGACAAGCTGTTGATCCTTGCAAGACTTGACATGGTACCAAGCCAGCCGGCTTCCCCAGAGAATTTAATGTCGAAAGATCTTTGATCAGCGACATTTACGTTTTGTTTCATTTATTTGAAATAAAACTGTGTACATAAACTGGTTTACTTGTGCATTCAATCGATCTTCTCGCTTGTCATTTCAATAAAAATACAGTACATGTAAAAAGGTTCCTGTAGTTAACCTATCTGCCGAGAGATGGCAGCACTTTCAAGGTCATGGCAGGTCATTCAAGTTATCATTGCAGTCACAAGTGACATGATGTAGGTACAATACTGATTGTTTCCAGCGCATGTTCTATATGATAAATTTATTGAATCGATCAAAAATGTTATAATAGGCCTATATTGTCCCACATTAATCAGGGGCTAGCATAATCAATTTGGTATCTGGTAATATCCAGAACTCGGCGGTAGGCCTTATCACGTTGATAACTAGAGCAATTTCATGCAAAATTGTTCATCCGAAAGATCGTTCATATGATTGTCCCCCGAGGCTTTTGGATAAACGACACTCTACTGTAGTACAAAATGAATAAACATGCCAAACATATTAAATAGAACTTCACAATATTATACACCATGTGATCATTTAAATTGCCAGTTCAAAATTAAGCCTGTTATCAATTATATTAAAAAGGCAACCATGAGTCACTATAAGGAGATGACAATACGATAATGATAAAAAAAGGCAATACTTACTTGCTTCAAATGTATAGACAATTGGTGATGCCTCCCCCATGGGACTCTCCCCGACCATGTTATATGCTGACACGGCCACCTCGTATGCTGTGTATGGTGTTAACTTGGCAGTAATTACTGTAGAGTTTTCCTGTGCCAGCACGTTTTTCTGTCCAGCTTCAGCCCATGCTGAACCCCCTGGTTGTCTGTAATGAGAAAAGTGAAGGTGAGCTGATTGTAAGCTTAGAAAACAAACGTAATAAATTAATTTACATTTACACAGAATTGTACCTTCAAGTATACATCTCGTTTATCCTGTAAAACTTTCACAAATTAAATATAAACCTTCTGTTTTTAGTTTGCATTATTCTATTTCATTTTTAAATATTCAATTTTCAATTAAAGCAATTAACAATCCTCTGAAATTATTTGTGACCTGTGTATATTGTGCTGGATTGTTTTCAATTGTTTACATCTGCTTGTGATTGTTTACCATTTTCCTGCCACCACTCCACACATGCTGAGAGTTCCTAAGATTGTGTGTGATTTTCTGATATGTCACAGTGTGTGAATAAACTTAACATATGTTCAAAACTCTATATTTTCAATTATTTCCTTTAATTTATTACATTACAAATTTCTACATTAATTTGTGGAACAAATGTTTGTCATGGATGCTACTACCGTCTTACGATTTTCTACAATGCCACAGAAAACCAGAGGAAAACATGTGAAATCCAGTGATTTTAACAAGGTCACATTTTTGTTACTCACCTGTATTTAACAAAGTAAGCTACAATAGGACTGTTGTTGTCAAGTAAGCTGTGCTGCCAGCTGACGGTGAGTTCTGCAGAGCCTGTCGCTGTCACCACAGGCTGACCCACAGGGGCACTGGGCACATCTGTAATGTAACACACCTTGCATTATTAATAAATAATCAGCTGTAATTAACAGGACATTGCCCTTGGGCAGAATATAAAAGCCATAATATTCATTTTTTGTATGATAAGACATTTTTTTTTGGGGGGGGGTAGGGGTATCTTCAATGAAATGTTCAAATTAAGATTTAACCGTTGATTACCACTGGAAGTTGCTCTTTCTTCATGATTAGAGAGTGGGGTTGGATGATACTCTGGTGTACCCACCTTCATATAGACAGAAAAGTCAAATACCATGTCAGCACTGTCAGGTGTCTCTTCATCTACACCCTGACAATAGCTGATAATCCAATGCCAACAGCTTCTAACATTTTATAGCAGTTTCTAGGTGCCATAAGACATGCAAGTTTTTTTTTTTTTTAATTCAACCAGTATCTGAAAGGCTAAATGTTTGAAAATTTATATTTTGAGGGAGTTTTTATCTAGATTAAAAGTTTTTCAGATTAAAATTTACTTTTACCTGCATATCCAATGTCATTAAAATTGCTAAATAAGCAAATGCTCACCATTCACTGTTACATTCCACTGTTCAATATATGACTCCTGGAAGTTGGAATCAAGCCCAACACATGTGTAAAGCCCAGTTTCAGACACCCAGATTTCCCAGATATTCAGAGTCTTATTTTCTGTGTCAAACGTCATGCGGTTGTCCATGATGAACCACTGTGGGGTCCGGTTCCTGATCTGCTGGACAATGTCCTCCCGCTTCTCGTCCCCGAGCTTCCGTCGCCACATGATAATGTTCATGGACGGGTTGTGGTCCAGCGCCTGGCATGTCAGACTGATGTTGCTGTACTGTTTTACTGTTACTTGTGTCAATCCTGATGACGATACTGGGGCTGCTGCTGCTGCTGCCACATTTGCTTCTGGAGCTGCTGCTGGTTCTGTAGAGATATTAAAATTTTGTTAATTTTCAATTAAACGTTTGTAAAATTTCAATTATTTGTTTTCACTTTAATGACATCAAATCCTGCCTTGGGCCCATCATGTCATTCCATTAGGATTAACCAAGTTTGAAGTGGCCACTAAATGTATCACATTCTATATGTTATAAGAACTTAAATCCTCATTATATGACAACTAAATTAGTGGTAGGAGTCAGTTCCTTTTTCATAATTGATCATCGGTTTGAGCAAACTGATTGATGATCGATTAATAATGGGTTCAGGCAAAAATAAAGAAACCTGCAGTTATCCGTGAAACTTTACTTTCTTAACCAAAAGCAAAAAAAAAAAACAAGTTTTTGCCTTTTTTTATATTTTCCTATTATTGGTAAAATATGCCTTTAAAAGTTTCATTTTAATTATTTACAATAATCAAGAATTAAACGACAATCCAGGACATCCACTTGCTGCATAGACCCGGATAATTTATGGAGCATTTTTTACGCCATATAGCCCATATTGTGCAATGTACATCTCTTTACAAAACTCCCCACTAATTCTGCAGCTCCCTGCTAGTTCACAGAGGTTTTATTACCTCCTCCGTTCTCGGATCTACAATGTCATACTCAGAAACATAAGGAAGTTATTTGGAAACACAGACTCATTATCATGATTATGATGTAATCAATAGTTGCCTTTGGTAACTGAGCGCTTGAAAGTGGCAGCAAACCAACTGACTTTCAATAAAACTCAATGATTGGCCCACCACTAAACTATTTTTAACCTTTTAAATTACACTGGCAAATGTGTTAATGCTTGGCAAAGTTGATTGATTTTATTCACCATAATTCCCTATTTTCATTTTCCAGTCATCTAACAAGTCTTAATTAGTATTTACACCTGTGGCATGGAGGCTTACCTGCATATTTATAAATATTATTTGAAAAACTAACTTTTATCTGATATTCATAACTGTGTAAATTATTAAAATATATATAACAGACTGTTCCTTAATTTAATTTCAACATATAAGCTAAAGAGTAACTGAATTCAACAAATTCTGAATTAGACAGTTGCCTTTTCTATCATGAATTAACAAATATCTTTAACATATTGAATTTAAATCATTTTAAAATTGGTCAATTAGTATTTCAAGGAACTCTTTCAATCTGCAAGCGTCTAATGGGGCTAATAAAAATAAAAAAAAGACTACTTGTTATAGTGACATCGAAGCATTGACTTTTTATCATTCTTTCTGGTCCTCTGGACCAGCACTACTCTCCCTCTAATGTGGTGCCCTGTAATATGACTATAAAAAGCACTCTCACAGCTGGAGTCCAGAGGTAAATGTCACGACCTGAGTACCAGTGCTGTGAGTGTTTTCACTGGCTGAGTGTCCTGTTTTCTGTATAACAAGAGATCCTTAAGCACCACAGGAGGCAGATGTCTGTTCCTTTAAATGGATACAATCGTGCAGCAGTTACATGTGATGTGGACACAGGGGTTATCTGGTATCTGTTCTTGTCAAGGATATATGCGCGTTCTGACTCAGGTTGCATTTAGACCAAGGAAAACAGAAAACAGAAAAAAAAGTTCCAACAAACAACTGGAGTGGTCTTTGGTTTATACCAGCCTCATCTACTTAAGATGTAACTTTACTAGGATCTGTCATCTTTAGGTTATGTTACCTGGAGGTCAAAGATACACACACCTGGATAAAGTCCCCAAGCCAAACTGCTTAAAGACACCCTCCATTAAAAGGTGGAGTACAGAAGTATGCCTCACTCATTTTTTATTCACCTGTAACTGTATGGAATGACTAAATCAGCCATGTCTACATTTCAATTCAGTAAGAAAAAGATATGTATCTTTTAAAGGGGGTGGAAGCCTTGCAATTTAATCCCCACATATGAATAAGTCACACCTGAAGGGCCGCCCGGGCACATTGAAAATATATTATAATCAGAATCTGTATATGTAATAATATGGAATTGCAGTCGAGAAGCGCAGTACTGGGCGCTGCCATGACAGCTTCTGCAGCCGTGAACTGCCCCGTGATAAGGCGAGATAACACGGGACTATGACGCGGTGGGAACCCAAACACTGTCACTTCCGGTGCACGTGTATTACTTAAAGCCTTGTCAAATCCTTCAAATTATCAACGACAAAATCAAAGATGCCTCAGTGTCAAGCGATCGATTATTCCAACCGTCAAGTGAACACTACGAGGATTGCTTTCTTCATGATCCCTAACTGCCGCAGAGCCCGAGTAAACGGGAATTAGCTCAAAAAAGGCTCCACAACATCAGCCGTGGGCGTGGCAACTCGGTGCCATGCAGTGGTCACCCATCCTTTCGGCTAGGGCTGGGGTTTCTGCATGGGAAATTTTACTTAAGACTACCTAACAAATACAGCACTAACGACGGACAAGAAGAGTATCAGATGTTAACAGCTGAGGCATGATGCAATAACAGCATTGTTTGGGTACAAGATCCAAGATGTGGACAGAGGTCCTGACCTCGCCCGGCCGTCAAGCGGACGAGAACAAAAGCAGGCAAGTGCCGTCACGTCTCTTAACACTTAATACCAGTTAACAAGATCTCGACAGTTACTGAAACTTTTTATGTTTAAACTTTTTTTAGACATCTAAAAATTAGCATTGTACGAGGCTTTTTTTTATCAAATTTCCTGGCAATTTGAACACGCTGCGGTCATATTTTCACCTTATGTACCCATCATCGCCCACGTCAGCCGCTCGGGGGGGGGGGGGGGGGGGGGGGGTTTTATTCTTTCGCGGTCCTTTAGTAAAAAGTGAGAAATAATTCTGTACTCTTGAAAAGGTTAATTTCATGTTCAGAAAAAAAATTATCTGAACAATTATTAAAGGGAAGAACAGATAAAAGGTATCTGGAAAAGTCTTAGAATATTTCTTGTTAACATGAACCTTTGTCAAATGTCGTTTAGTATCAAACTCGACACTCGTTTTTTATAAAGGATTGACTGGCAGGTGTCAGAAACTTGGTCTGCTCCCCAGATCAAACATACTTTTTATTATTTACAATTTTTACACAGGTGAACATTATTTTGTATTAATTTTTTATTAATTAAATAATAAACATGTATAAATACAATCACTATTTTTTTCCTCTCCTCAGTGTCATTTTTCTTTATGTAAATACATAAAAACTGTATTTTAATGTTACTTATGACATGCACACAATATCAATATTATAAATGTATAAATATATATATACACACGCACACATAAAATTATAGTTTACCGTCTTATAACACTGAGAGTATACTTTCTCAATATAAAATTATAATTGTTGTATATTCATGTTACTTCTGACACACTGACAAACATATTTAAATAATAACATTGATTGGTAGATCAGAAAAAAAAATCACTGAATGTAACACTATTCTGTGGTTAATGGTTATAATATTATTTTTATTGCAGGGCTTCCTCCACTTCTTTGAAACCAGGGTACTTGTCATCTGGATCTGGATCTGGCTGCAGCACTTCTTGATGGCAGAGTGATTCTGCTTGCCCTGCCCAGATATTGCCAATGTGTATCCAGGCTGGCAGTTGTCTGAAAGCCATTAGCCTAATCTGCCTGGAACAAATACAGCACAGTGATTACAGATTTGCAATTCTGAATGTGAAAATAAAATGTATTATAAATATGAATGTGAAATGTGTTCATTTATTTGCTGTCCAGGTCAACATCTTTTATGTTTCTGTAAGGTGTTTCTACATTTTGACACATGCCTCATTTCACTGGCCACTTTTTGAAGTTTTAATAAATGTATGAATACAAGAAAACTGCGAGACTATTATTAAAGTTTATTTGTATATGGCTATGAGCTTCACTGCTTTATTCCCCTTTTCATGCTTGTGAGAATCTTTTTGTCAAGTTTGCAGAGGCATGAATGAAGAGGCTTATCTCTTATCTCTTAAAGTTATGAATACTCATTTTAAGTATGGTATACATAATATATGACATATTTAATATGCGGTAGTTTCATAGTTAAACTTGAATGGGACAATATAATAAAAAAAAAATATATTTATTTACATGCATACAATGATACAATACATTACCAGCATATCCATAGTTGCACAAATTATTTTAAAAAGTAAAAAGGGAAGACAGAAGGTGTAAAAGGGCCAAATATAAAGTTATAAATGGGCTTTCGTATAAAATATATGCAAGAGTAAAGTACTGACGATCGTACGCATATCGTAATTATTATTGTTTTATTTGAAATTCCTTCATTTCAGATCTTACCTGTTACTATTAGTCATTATGTAAGGTACCCATCTCCTTTCAACTTTCGATATTAGGTGTCTGGAAAATCACGTCCGAAGCACCGCCTCCGACAGACAAAGTAAAGCTGGCAGGTTAGATGACACAATCGGTTTCGGCCAGGTCAGACGCGCGGATACCTCTCTAAGCTCTCTGTAGCACACGCGTGACCTCCTGGTCGGCATTGCGTCGGTAACAAGTAACTGCGTCGAGACCATGAATCCAAGGCATGACAATCCCGCCCAGTGTTTTCTTCCTCGTCCGACGATGTTTTTTTGTCATTCTGCAGTACTCGTTCACACTGTCATATCTCTGGCTCGTCAAATACGGTTGAATTTCGCTGAGATCGCGCGTTGTTTACCAAGTGGCCATGCTGCTTTCCCAGTATGACCTTCACCCTAACCTCCGCGCAGAAACCACTGCTGCGCAAGCAGATGGCACTCCACTGACCAGCCTCCCTGCTGGAGGTTACAGCCCTGAAGCCAATCACTGTGCTGCTACAGTAGGGTTCCCGTTACGTCAGCAGTGCTGGGCCGAGCAAGCCAACATGGCAGCGCCCATGGGCCTTGTTTTTTTCTCATTTTACCTTAATTACTGGACTAACTGTGATCATATAGCGCGTATGCCATCCCTGTTTACGTTGTTCATGGATGGATTAATTGAATTAAGCAGGTTCAGATTTAGGGCTTCCACCCCCTTTAATATTTCAGCAGTGTCAGAAGGTTGCATATTTTTTTTTTAATTTGATGTCTTCATTTTTATACCATATACACCTGACAAATGTTCTCTTGTTCTTAGTAGCTGATGACAAGAGTTTGTGTCTTGTGTACAGTTCTGTCAGAATATGGATGATAATTTTTATTCAGCCTTACTGTATTGTACAATTACTCATTCAAACTTATTCTTATGTAAACCTAGCAGATTCAAATTGTAATAGAGGTTTTATAACTTAATATGTGGGAGCATTGTCAGGTTTGTCAGAAAATGTCATTAAGGGGTAAATATTTACACCCTTAGAACTCAGTGATGTCAAACTACCGACATTTGACCGGCTTCTGTGGCTCAGGGGTAGAGCGCAGGGCTCAAAGCCAGGAGATCGTGAGTTTGAATCTCAGCCGAGCCGGTGAGATTTTTCATGGTCGACCCCTACCCAGGGTGGGTGCTCTGCAGGCCCAATGGGGAGACTGTACCCAACAGTAGGGTTTCACTCACAAACGAGTGCGCCTTTCAGGGGTTCCTCAGTGTTATGACCCAGCAAAGGGGATGAAACATACCCAGGACCCGCAGGAGTGAATCACTGAGCCTGGTTGACACCAGAGCATTGTGTGCAAGCCCCTGTCATGGAGTCCAAAACTGGAATGGAAATTATGTGGTTGTATATAGACTTAGTTAAGCAAGCATTTAAAAAATTGGAGGCAGTTACCTCCATAAAAAAAAAATTATAAAAAAAAAAAAAAAAAACTACCAACATTTGTTCTCATCCTCCCCCGGGCATCCTCAACCTTGCACCAGATCAGACCGCCGTACCATATTATATCAACCTCACATTACAGTACCCGTATTTCAAAGCATTCTTCTCATGCATTTTGAATGCATGATCTAAATCAAACCTTTGATGTTAAAAACAAAGCAACAACTCATCTGGTTGTAATAAGGCAAAAAGAACCTTTCTAAACTGTGGCCTTATAATTGGAACAATTAAGCAGACGCCACCCTCGTCAGTGTATGGCTGAAATCGACGATGATAGTAGGTAGGTATTTATCAAACAGCTGCTCTTAAATGATGAGCTGTAAAAAGCAGCCTCTGTGGCGCTGGTACAGCAACAAAGATCTGCAGACTAACATCTGATGCTGTTCCCACCTGTGTTTTTACCTGCATCAGCAGTTGTTTAATGGAGGGCTCAAATGATAGTCCAAGATCAAGTTGTGTTTATGACAGTCTCCAATTAACTCTTATCAGAAATGTAAAATATCGATATAGTAAAAACTCACAAAAACTGAACTCAGAAGAACTTAGAACCCATACTGGCTCCATAATCCTGAATAGATTACCCCCTCCCTTTACCCTTGCACTGACTGTGATGCCCCATCTTTTTCTAGGGTAATGAATATTCATACTATTGGGCATCTACAGCTCATTCTATGTGCAAAGGTCACTGTTTTTATACCAGAAAGCATGTTTCATCACCACAGGAATGTATCAATGGAAAGGTTCACCTCACAATCATTATACAATACTTGTGGAAATGCTGCCTAATTCAATTATTAATCAATGTTGGCAGTGAAACCTCTGTAATTGTAGATTTTGAATTTATACCCTTAAGAAAACAATATTTATAAGTAGATGGAGAACTGTACGTTACACTACAAGCCCTACTTCTGAAATTGATCCATAAACCTAAGGAAAGACCTGGTCAGCCTGAACCGCTGAATGGAATTTTTTATTATTAATATTTAACGGCAGAGACCTGATACATATGGAAAACCAAGCCAGAGATAACCATCAGCCTGGTATGTATATCCAAGCCCTGGCATATGTATATTAGTGGGCTAGTCAAGCAGGACAGAAACAAATCAATAGTAAGCATCTTGCCATCTGTTTTTTTTAAACCGGCCAACACCAGCCAGCATTATGAAAGGGCTGTTCCACAAAATTTTGATGGTTTACCTTGGCATATATCCTGATATTCAGCTGCAAGATGACTATATATTTTCACCTGTTTAACATTTTCCTTCCTTGCTTGGCCTGATTTGGCCCATGGGACTTACTGAAGCAGGTTACTTGGTGAGAGAGGAGTGCCCTGCTGCCATGAAGCCCCAACAGTATCATTACAGCCTGCATTATATATCAGCTCTAGTACATAAACACAGGCCCCTGATGAATAGCATGAGGCTTACAGGTAAGAGTTATCAATGATCACCTGAACCTCACAGGTATACACTCCTCATACTACCATAACCATAACCAAAGAGTAAACATACAAAAACAAGATGAAAATATGGTTAAAGAGAAAAACTTACATGTTAACAAGGGACCTATGGGTCACGACGCTCAGCTGTTATATATGATAAAAAAATATGATTTAGACATGCTGGTTTTGTGTGGTAATAAATATAAGCTGTATTATGAGTTGTTGTTGTTTAGCTTATGTATGATTTTGATAGTACCTTTGGAGACAGGGAAGAGGATTGATTTCATTTATTTTATTAACAAATGGAGTACTAATGTCACACAGATTTTGACTTGGCCATATAACTTATAAGAAGAATATATAAAATAAGGGTTTAACTATTAATTAAAAAAAATTACAAATATTGTCCCAAATATATTTTTTATTAAAATAATAAGAGAATCATATGATTTTTTAAAATATATACCTGAAATGATTATTAAAATAATATTAAAGAATATATTCATGAATGCATTCATGAATACATTTTGAAAGTATTTGCACTGGTATTCATATACTTTCATTTTTACCTGAATTCCTATTCTTTATGCAAGAAATTTTATAATGGAGTACATAATCATATTCGTATTTAAATACAATTACAAAGTATTCGCACCATGTCTGGTGTTTATTCAGTTTTCACCAAACAATGATGTTGAGAATCCAGAATATACAAAATTCACACATTTAAATAATGATCATAAGTACCTGGTTTTATGGCTTTTATTTATATTAAAAAATAACTGTAATAAATTCATTTTGGACTAATTTCACATCAATGTACACACTAGACACAGTAGGAATCAAGATTAATATTATCAACTGCATCTTTGTCTATCATTAATTTCCTTCATATGATCCCTAATGATTAGTAATGAATGATATGATTTACTTCTTTATCATTAAAATTGAACTGAAAAATACCATAGGTGACTGCATGGTGTTATTTGGAATACGTGACATTCTATCCATCAATACAAGATTCTTATATCATCAGTAACTGCAAGTTAATTTCCTGTTATTATAAACTAACAAATTTCTTTTCTATTTTTCTTTAATTTTTTATTAAAAACCGATAAAAATTTATTAATTTATTGTTTATTGTTATGTAGTTGGTTAAAACTACTAGATGAGTTGGGTTGAACACCTGGATCAACTGTGGCTGGTCATAAGCTGCCTGGATTCCTGTGTATGCCTCGCCTCAAGCGTGCATAATTTGCTGAAAGTTCAACAAGGTCAACATACAGGTGACTCAAGAGGGGCTGGAGAGAGCCAAAGTCTGACAGGGTCTCATAAAAACATTAAAAAAAGCTACAATTTTTGGCCAATTTCATTCAGCTTTCTAAACTTAAAAGCTGAAATCCTTATGTGTGCATGATATGAAAATTATATCAACAGTGCTCACAGGAAAAAAACGTGCCATGGTCAAAGTTGGGCAAAATTTAAGTTACTAATTTTACATGTATACTAATTACTTATAAAATTTGAAAAATTTATAACTAATTTTGGGTATTCAATTGAATCTTGATTAAATAATGTTACATCCCTGACAAAAAATCTCTAGCTTCAGCAATCCCCTTGTTAAGGGAGTAAATATATTTCTTGATTTTTTACGAAGTGCATTATGTTTGGGCCCATAACTTAAAACAATTACCCAATACTGACATCATTCTGGCATGTGCATAGAGAATAAAAAATATGTACATTATTATGATTAAAGTCACATCAGTAGTTTTGATATTAGGCAGTCTTGAAGTGTAACAATGGGTTTTTAATGGAAAAATGAAGTTTTTCATTAATATCTTGAAGGTATTAAGTCCTAGTGACCAAATTCTTGGCATGGTAGGGGATTTTGGAGACATCTAACTGTACCGAATTTAAGGAACTAAGAGCTGAAGCTGGGGAGCTGAGCTCTTGCAAACTGCATAACACTAGCTTGATGTAAACAATATGTTACATGGTGCTTGAAAACTTGAATAAAATCTACAGTTTTTGATCAACTGGTTTCAAATTTTTGCTGTTAACAGTTGAAAAGCTAACAAAAACATGCTGTGAAAATTAAATCCACAGTACTTACAGGAAAAAAACGTGCCATGGTCAAAGTTGGGCAAAATTTAAGGTACCAATTTTTTATTTTTATTAATATTTTAAAAAATTTAAAAGATTTTCATCTAATTTTGGGTATACAATTTAATTTTGATTAATTAAAGTTATATTACTGGAAAAAAGGTCCATAGCTTTAACATGTTTTGTGTTTAGTGATCAAATATCTTTCCTGATTTTTTACAAAATGCATTATGTTTGGGTCCATAACTTTTTTAAATTATATAATACAGACATATTTTCTTGAATGTACATAGGAACTATATAGAGGAATATTTATGGTAAATATGAGGAAAAACAGATGAGTTGTTTTGATATTAGGCAGTCCTGAAGTGTGAAAATAGGTTTTTAATAAAAAATTGAGGTTTTCCTTAATTTCTCAAAGGAACGAAGTCGAAAAGACCCAGTTTTCGGCTTGGTAGGAGATCTTGGGGACATCTAACATTATGCCGAATTTTGGATTCCTAGGTCTTACAGTTTCAAAACGTGCCACATCTACGGACGGACGGACTGACGGACGGACGGACGGACAGACGGACGGACGACGGACAATGGACCACGACTATAGCTCAGACGACTTATAGTCAGCTGAGCTAAAAAAAATATATAAGCT
Organism: Sipunculus nudus; assembly: GCA_026874595.1. Taxonomy (NCBI): domain Eukaryota; kingdom Metazoa; phylum Annelida; class Sipuncula; order Golfingiida; family Sipunculidae; genus Sipunculus; species Sipunculus nudus. The sequence continues at coordinate 106,155,541 of CM049306.1, read as the reverse complement.
TACATAAGCTGGTTCTGTATCAACTGATGAAAATATCATTAGTAGTACATTGCACTTCAAGATGACACTATTATATGTCTAACTCATGCAAGTTCCGGATTATATATTGGGATATAAAAAGTCTTTAGGCAGATGTACTTTAAAATGATTTGGCTAATTTATGGTCTTTTTAATAGCTCTGGTAAATTTGACAGACAAAATGTTGCCTTATAAGGCTGTGTATTGCCAGGCAGCTTACATACCCCCTGCATGTTGTTTAACATTTAAATACATGATATTTTGTTTTAAATTTATTTAATACCAATGTTATTTATCATATCATGCATAATAAATATGTACTTTCTTTGTTGTTTTTATTAGTTTTCTATTTCAGCATCATCTGAGTCATTAACTCTGGCCACTTAAATGCCTCATCAAGGTTGTGATGAGAAGAAAAGATGTGAACCGGCGATATTGCAGTAGGCGAATATTTGTGCTCGGATTTCATGCACAGATCACAAACTCTCGGAGAGCTTAGACATTGTTACAGCCTATTGCCTTAGATTTTCAAACTCACAGATCTGGAAAATGAGCCTCGAGCCATTAAACCACATATTGTAGGCTCTGCATAAAGCTGGCTAACTTTAATCATATGCTGACTTCTGTGGCTTGACTAAATTTAGCAAAAGTGTCATCAGCCCATCAGTAATATATCCCACTGGATTTACCATCAGATAAGACAAAAGGATCTCCAGTTCATTTGTAAACTGTTTTGCCATCATATTTTATACTGATACAATCCACATGCATGCATGTGTAAAATAACACATCTGTTTCAGTGAGAAAGTGAGATGGCAGCTGCTTGAGTGATGTGGTATAATAATAATATTCCTGTTGTTCTGGTAACCCAGAGGTAACCTACATGTATGTGAATGATGTGGAATAGATCCCCATGTGACACACATGGGTATTTTTTGGCATAACTCTCTTACTATAAAAATAAGCAAAATATAAACAAATAATGCATACTTCTTTGTATGTACATGAACACTTCTAGCTAATCCTAATCACTCAAAAGTGAATAGCTTGCTTTTTTATTATTTCCATACTGTTGTTGGATTTCTGGAACAGCTGAACAATCCTTATGGACCACTCATCGAGACACATACCAAAATCAAATCAGGGTCTTCTCTGGTTCATGCCAACACACCCAATCCCTTTTTTGTAGAAATTGAGTCAGGACCTTCTGCATATAATCCTGCTAACAGACTAGCAAACCAACAACCAGACATGGGTTGTAACAAAACCTCAGCAGGGTATTAATATTGATTTGTTGACTGTACAGAGCTAACCATAGCAGATTCAGTTAATGTAAAATTCTTCTCTTCCCCAAGACATCAAATATTTTTCTTTAAATAAATAAAATACAAACATCCCATCAGAGACCTGAAATACTATTATCAATGCAAGCCAATTCCCTGCCCTGATTATTCCAGATGTTAATATTTCTGTATTTGTGGAAGATATGAAACATGACATTTAGTGTAACAGTTGTTATGGTTACAGTGATTGAAGTTCCACTACACCATTAAGCTAATACGTCTCAGACTCAAGAACTAGACATATGTGACATTTAATAGCCAGATGAGTATAGCTACCATCAATTTAAAGTACATATCTCTCTTGATCATTTAAAATCTAACCAAGCAAAATGTGAGGACTACATCAGCTCAGGTGTGCCTAAAGAGGACTTCAACTACTGTCTGCCCCTTTTCTCCTGTTCATGTTTCCTCCTCCTTACATTTTATACACGTCCCAGATCATTATCACTTGAAATGAACTGGGTAAACGGTTAAGAAATACTGATGTGTAACCAACTGCAAGGTAATGATCATACTGTTTTCTTTAACTCACTGCTGGAATAAAAGTAAACAGCAAAACGTCTCCATCAAGAACATTTATATTCTACAATGATTACAAACAAATATCTAAAAGTATACAGGTAACTCAGTGGTTGTTTTTGACCTTTACAGTCAAGCTGTCCGGGTTAAACAGACTGATATTTCTCAAAGATATTTACAAGTATGTTTTACTCAAAATATGTCCAACGTATGGCACCTGTTTCCTGTTAAATTAAGCCCTGGAATACCTGGTATTAACTCATTCTGTACAAAAAATATGTAAAGAAAAAACTGGCACCTATTGGTTAGTCAGACGATATTAGATAGTATAGCAAATAGAGAATGTACAGCAAACAAGAGCACTGGCTGTACACTGGACCTGTAACATGATTATCCATTTTCTCTACCCTTGGACTGTTTTTCATCCCACTGTTTTTGTATTTGATTTCCATGCAGCAGCCGGTGTATCCTGATACTCCTAGATATAAGGAAGTGGCCTAATTCTATTCATAAACTCCTTGTCAACAAAACATCCTCACATACCTGCTGCAGACATGTAAGATTAGTAGCTTCTGTGGGAAAGTGGCTCCACGCTAATAAAAATAATGCTGAGATCTCATGACTACCTGGTATTAACTGGCCCGTGCTTTCGTTGTTTCCTTGTGGTATTATTTCAACCACAGACTTCAGTCAAAACTGGGCTTTAATGGTCTTACAAAAACTAATATGGCACTTTAAAGAACCTCATTTGACAATAAAGTCTGCTACCTGTGAACATGATGTTCTACCTAACAGCCATGGATAAATCACTTTCTAAGCCTGTAATATCTTTATACAGATCTATATCATCATCTCTTGTCAACCATCTGCTCATGGTAATTATTAATTAGCTTTACATATCAATGTCACTTTTAATTTGTAAACAGCCCACCTCTAATGGGAATATCAATTTAAACCATTCGATTCAGGTGTAAGACATGTAGCTTCAGGTGCATTTAGAACCATTTACTGAATAATTATTCAGTATCATTTATTTAATCCAATGCCTCATCTTGCAAAGGATTTGTATTTTTACCATTTTTTATAATTAAACTGTAAAATTAAGTAGTGTGACATATGAAAACTGGATATTCCTGTGGTGCCATAGTATCGCCAGACAATTAATCCCCCCCCCCCCCCCTTTAAGAGTAGTCCAACCATCTTCAGCAGCATATACTGACAATTGGCAAGCGACTATTGTTTCTTCCATCTATCAACTTGAGGAACAATATTTTTCACCAAATATTGAGGCCAATAAAGTTATCTCTTATGAAAAGGGGATGAATTTATACTATAAAAATGGTAAGGCTGGTGGCCCCAACTGTCTGATGGATGAGAAAACTCTCCAAGATGGATGTACATGCCAAATTGGAGACCAACACATTGAAGGCTTCTCAGACATGAGCAATTTTTATCTAAAACAAATATACAGATGGACGTCATGGCATAATGATTGCAGATGGCGCCACCAGTCTTGTGTACAAGATGGAGGAGTCCAAGATCTATAGATATGCACAATTTAAGGGGCAAATCACTCCTGAGAAAAAGGCATTATTTCATTCTATAAAAAAAGGGAAGGTAGGTGGCGCCACCTGTCTGTTTTATGAGAAAACTTTCAAAGATGGATGGGCATGCCAAATTTCAGACAAATACCTTGAACCACTCGGGAGAAAAAAAGCAATTTTCACCGAAAACACATGTACAGATGGACTCCACAGCAAAATGATTGCAAATGGCACCACCAGTCTTATGGACAAGATGGAGGAGTCCAAGATCTATGGATATGCACAATTTCAGGCCAATAGGGCAAACCACTCCTTAGGGCATTAATTTATTCTACAAAATCAGAAAGGTAGGTGGCACCACCTGTCTGGTTTATAAGAAAACTTTCAAAGATGGATGTACATGCCAAATTTCGGACAAATACCTTGAACCACTCGGCAGATATAAGCAATTTTCACCCAAGGCACATGTACAGATGGACGCCAGGGCAAACAATTGCAGATGGCACCACCAGTTTTGAATACAAAATGAAGGTTTCCAGGATCAATGTACATGCACAATTTCGGCCCAATCTGTCTATAAATTTTAGACTTATAATGCTCACAGTACTGTCAAGTGGCAATGATGGGGGGTATATTAAATGGCACGAAAAAAAGAAAAGGATAACAGGTGGCGCCACCAGTTTCTGGTGCATGACAATACTATCTAAGATCTTCTGTCAAATTGATTTTTGGATCAATCCGTGCAAGATTTCTTGAGATATTGAAGAATTTGTGTGATTTTCCCCCAAAAGTGGACCTATTCAAGGTCATGGTCATTCTCCTAGTAAAGGTCATGACCCCATTTTAAATAGGCTTCTTCCTCTCACCCATATCTATGCACATGTCATGTTTGGTAAAGATATGTAAAATATTTTTTGAGTTATTGCGTCCAAACAAAATCTCTAAGGCGGCGGCGGTGGCAGAGACAGCGCAACCATGCCTAAACCATAGTATCTCCAGACTTTGTCTTGCGATACAACTATAATAGTGTAAGACAGTGACATTGTAGGATCATGCACATGTGTATGTATATATGAACTTATATACTACAATTTGTACAGAATACTATATATCTTAAGTTACGCTTCACCAAGCCTCATGCAGGTTTAATGAGTTATGTTTTCAAAAGGTTTCCTAATTTAGTCAAGGAACAAGATCAGTGGCCTTTTTTCAAATTTTTTTTTTAGAGGATTTGTCCACATGTAGTTCTAAGCTGAATTTGAAATTAAAAGGCCTGACATTAAAACTTTCACTTATAGTAAAAGAGCTTGTCTAAAGGACAGTCAATTGGAAGGGTCAGGCATCTGGGCAGGTACAGGGTAATTGCTATAGCTCAGCTGTTTTTATATTCAGCTGAACTACCTACAAATTTACTCAAAACTTTTCATGACATGACAGGAGAGATCTGGTATGGGTTAAAAACAACAGGCCTGCACTAAACGAAAGCACCTCCAAAGCAGCTGTCAGTAACTGGAGCAAATTATAGCAGATAACGGATGCCATAACATCCTTTCATCTCCCTCAACCTTGGGTAGGTTTTGTGGAACCCTACAATCAATACTTGGTAGAACCGAGAAGAGTCCGCGGCTAGACTTGGTTCAGGAGGCTCTGCCCTTGTCTGATAACAAACAATCTCCATTCCCAAAACAAATGCAATAGTAAGGCTGGCTGCACAAAAATCAATGGGGGAGAAGCGACTTCCCGACAGCCCCACAGACCTAGTTTTCTAACAGCAGTGCATCATTTCTCCTGTTGGTGCTTGTTTTGATTTTCTATTTGGGTCTTTTGGTTAGGTTTTCAGGGGATAAGTGTGTGATCAAGGTATCCCACTCGTTGCCATGGGGATGTAAACTGCTTCCTCAGCTGTCGGTATCAGCAGGAAGTGATTGACAATCCCCGAGAGTCCACCCTCTTGATTACATCAAGTCCCAAAGATAGAGAATTATGGCTGTACATGACTAATACATCTCAACACACAGCCTAAGACTATATTTATACAAATGACCCATAGGTCATGATGCTTAGTTTATATTTTCTATACATTTTCTATACAGGGTTTTACATATAATCTATACCATATGAAACTATTAATTGGTGGCTTGCTAATAGGACAGGTAATTTAAGATGTTTGTACTCATTCAATGTCCTCTCTGTATTAAAATTTGCACAAAGCTGGTAAGAAATTGGAAGGTCTATATAGTACACAGCGGAATATAATGCGAACATCACTGACACTAGGTACTGACAGCTAAGCTGGACCCCACAATTAGGATATAACTACTTATGCTTATTAGAAACCAAGCCTTAGCAGTGGTTACTTTGATATTGTTTTGCATATTAAATTTGCAATTTGCATAATGTATAATGAACTATGCAAGACCTAACTTTAATCATATAAGATTACTAATAAAACAGTATTGTAAATACTAGAATTAATCAAGAGTAGGCTTTGACATATGATGCAGTAAATATGAAGTTTAGGGAAAGATGGATGAACTAAGCTGTTCATTTTATCCTTCTATTCCTATATAACAGAAAACACACAATTGATCTAAATACCAATCAAAAATATAAAAATATCTGAATGCATTAAGAACTGATCTCAACATAAATATCCAGATGTTGAAGAACTGACCAATAAGCTAGCCATTAAACATTCATATCAATGCATATTTTATACTTCCACTTTGCGAGGGAAAGAGATTCCTTGACTTGACCCACTTATAAAATTCTCCTTAAGAATATGTAAATTTAATGTAAACAATAATGAAAGACAAAATATCATGTAGTTCTAAAGCCCAGTCTCAGCTTACTTCCCGAGCCAGACGTATTGAGGAAACTGATACATATCTGACAGTGATGCATTTAATACAAGGTTTGGTGAAGAAAACAGCAGGCAGAATACTGAAACAGCAAATTAATCATTTTTTAATCAATTAATTAAACTGATGACATATACCTCCAACAAAATCCCATCATTTTTTCTGAACCCTGTAAGTTTAATCACACCTGTAAATCTCATTTCTGATTTCTTTCTCATCTGATTTCTTGATTTCATTTCTCAAATTCATTTTTAAAGGAAATTAGATCAGGAACATATTACAACAATTGGAAAAGAGCCTTTTGCTACGATATTGAAACTTCATTCACATTTCCCACTTTTTTCTACAAATTTTAATAGAATGAACCAAATGCATCAAGACATAACAGCCACAGACAAAATGTCACAGGGCAAATTGTACACAGACGTAATGTCCTTGGAGTGAAGGGGCACAACACTGTCCTTAAAGAAGGTAAACTTGTTCAATATGTAAAACTGTTCATTCTAAATTACCAAACACCTGTTATTTATCTTTATACCTTAAATTAAAAGCTTACATATTAAAATGGACACAACTCTTGTCATCAAATATTTCAGCAGGTTTGATACCTTTCTGTTTGATTATTCAATATATATCAAATTCCAATAACATAATCATTGTATATCAGGTTTTAGGCTCAACAATTCTCACTGGGATCTGGTCAGAACCGACTGGAAAGTGGAATTTTGTCCCATCTTAATTAGGAGGACTATCTTTTAATCTGAGTGAATGACAGCTTGTCCAAATCAGAATCTGAGCCTCCACCTGACCATGTATCATTTATAGGAAATGGGGTTTTTATTGAAACTACTTACCAACAAATCTTTATAATCACCCATCATCTGGTACAGTTTACAGTGTAAAAACATAATAACTTCCACTGATAGATGTTGATATTAAAGTATCACTGACAAATAAACACTGACAAACATTTCATGGAGTGCACTTTCATGTAATGTACATCTGGCTAATATTATGTAGCATTTATAAAGAACCCAGATAAATCTTTTCAGGTCACTCCTAATACACCTGAGTTGAAGTATATTAATTATACACCTGGAACTCAATGTAAAAGGTAAACCAAGCGGTAATGGAGGGACTGCTTGTTCCTGTTATATACAGGAACTGCAGTGTGCCTGAACTCATTTCCTGGGTCACCTGACACAGACTGTGCTTTATATAATGACTGCGGTTTGCCTGGAACAATCTGATCAGTATCACTGAAAAAACCACTACAATCTGAACCACAGCCAGGCAGGAACAGCAGCTTCCTGCAGCTGGTGAAAGCTTAATATTTAACCAACAGCCTCATCCCAACCAAGACAGTGCTGCTGTCAGTACTCAGGTACAGCCAGCCAGAAAGGTGCAGCAGAAAGGTGCTGCTGGGGGTTGCTGCTGCTGAGGTCAGGGCGTCAGAGGATGCAAAGCTTATTGCATCTTCTGATCCCAAAATATAGCACTCAAGCTGGAAATGTCAGCACTAACTCCTTGCAAGGCTCCAAATCTGGGCCAGACCACCTGAATATTTGGTCAGTTTTTAGGGAGGCTAGCAGCATCCCCGTGTGGCTGACATAAAAACATCAGCACCATGTTATATTGTACTGACTTCATATTAAATCTGCTGGAGATTGTAGATGAGATTTACAGACAACCATACACTTGCTTTACCATCCTTGTTCCCACTCCATATGGAGAAAAAAACATGTTACAGGTACAAGGTAGTGCACTACCAGTGGTGATTGACTATCATGCCTTGTTATCATCATATTCTCACCTGCTATTCCAATCATCTACTGTCAATCTGCTATTCTAATATCGAGCAAGCCCAAGCAAGAGCCTCTGTTCTGAATGGCAGGCATACTCAAATTTGGAAAAGTCATGCAATAATTTAATACTATCAAAATTTATTATTAACTACACATTTTTTATGGGGTCTAATATTTATTACCTGCCTTGCTTGTGATGTCTTATAAATCTGATTGTTATCATCCGGTGGGACTCCTGCAGGTATCATATATATGACATATGTTAAGGCCCAGATCGTGATCTGGACAGATCTTAGATCTGTCCAGCCGAAATTGTGATCGCAGTTCAGGCCGGCCCATACTGCAATCGCAATCCAGGCTGGCCAGATCTTAGATCTGTCCAGCCCAGATTGCAATCGCAGTTTAGTCCGGCCCAGAATGCGATCCTGTCTTTCTTGCTTCAGGATCGCAATCTTGCAATCCATGCTTTTACTATCACAGGAGTGAAACATCAGATGTTTAACCAACTCAGTTGGTATTGCATGGTACCATTTCTCCATAATAAATACAATTATAAAACAAAAAGGCACTTTTCACTCCTTCCTATCACAGGAGTGAAACATTGGATGTTTTACCAACCCATTTGGTATTGCATGGTACCTTTTCTCCATAATAAATACCGTAAAATCTCCACTTAAAACCGCACTTCCGATTAAAACCGCACCCAGACTTCGCAGAAATTCCAGGTGAGACACCGCGAGAGGCTCAAATACTAAGAACCCCCCTTTAAAAACCGCACCAACTTTTGCTACGGAATAATTTGACAAAAGACACAATCAAGCTATCATCTAGAAATGAACAGGCGTAGGTTGCGACTCAGCCATTCCTGTCCACATTAAAATTCCTTGGGCATATTATTTAAACACATCATAACACTTTTTTTGCAGGGTCACTCAAGCATGAAGTTTGGGAAGACGCAAGGGCCGATGAACCTCTGCCTGTTTATACAGATTTTATATTCCGTGCCGTATTCTTGTTTACTACCGATTTGTCATTATATTTTGGAAAAAAAATATTCTGCTGATCCATTTCAAGTCACTGTATATTTTAATTCTAAAAGTAATATTTTGAAATCTTAATTTTTGATGAAAATTCCATTTTCTGGAATTACTCGGAAGATTCAAATCATTTTCATACCGGTTACTCCGGTATTATCATCGTCACATCGTACGTTGACATCGCTCCATGTCACAATTTGCTGGTGCGTTTGAAAACATCGCTGGTCTACTTAACTAAATATCAAAGTAATTGAAGTTACCTTGTCGAGATACGCACGTATAGGAAACATGACGCTTGAAAACGAGTGATTTTAAGGTAAAATTAAAGTGGCCAGTCCGGGTAAGCAAGATTTTTCCTGAAGAAAGTTTCCGTGTGGGGAGCCATTTTGTCAAGGCAGTGTTCACGCAAGGCACGATGGGACGAAATAGGTGGCTGTTCTGTTTACCACCCACAGCGTACAGCCGTTCAAAATATTCTTGGCAGAATACCAGGGCGTTTCAGCACATGGCGGCACTCAAACTTGATTTTAAAACGATCGTCTGCCATTGTGTGACTCTTTAAGATGTCAGCCTTTTATTCATTTTACGTTTGAAACAAATAATCATTGCTAAATAATGCCGCAAATGGGTTTAAAGTAGGCTTTTATTTCAATTTTGCTTGACCATGCCCAACGAAGTGGGCCGCTGTGTGTTACAGCAGGGTTGTTGTAAACGTATTATTTGGTGACAATTACCAAGATTTTATAACAAGTTATATATCACACGAAAACTAATCAGCAATATTTAATCTATAAATAACAAATAATCGTAAATAACACATTAACACACGGCTGCCATGCATGCGAGACTGCTGCTAAGAACGGCCTTCGAAAGTTGCGATATTATCGCCCACTCGCCGGCCCGAAAACGATGTCTGTCAGGAAGATATTCAGGAAACCCTTCTAGTATAAACCGCAGTGTGCTTTCAGGAAATCAACCCGATTTCAAGATTTTGAATTTCTTGATTAAACCGCGGTTTTAAGTGGAGATTTTACGGTACACTTATAATACAAAAAGGCACTTTTCGCTCCTTCCTATCACAGGAGTGAAACATTGGATGTTTCACCAACTCATTTAGTATCACATGGTACCATTTCCCCCATAATAAATACAATTATAATACAAATAGGTACATGCAAAAAAAGACTGCTTGTTGAAAAAGGTAAGAAAAATGAAACAACTAGGCAGCTGCTAAAATGCAAAGCCCACGTAAGTCATCCATCCAAAGTAATTATTATGAACTTAACCTTGAGGCTATCATCTAAATATTATTCATTCAGCCATCATGTATCTTTAAACAAGGGACCTATGGGTCATGGCGCTCAGCTGTTATATATGATTAAAAAATATGATTTAGGAATGAGGCATATGCTGGTTTGGTGTGGTAATAAATATAAGCTTTATTATGAATTGTTGGTGTTTAGCTTATGTATGATTATGATATTATCTTTGGAGACAGGGAAGAGGATTGATTTCATTTATTTTATTAACAAATGGAGTACTATTGTCACACAGATTTTGACTTGGCCATATAACTTATAAGCAGAACATATGATATAAGAGTTTAACTATTTATTAAAAAAAAAATTACAAATATCGTCCCAAATATAATTTTTTATTGAAAATAATAAGAGAATCTTATGATTTTTTAAAATGAAATATAACTGAAATGATTATTAAAATAATATTAAAGAATATATTCATGAATGCATTCATGAATACATTTTGAAAGTATTTGCACTGGTATTCATATACTTTCATTTTTACCTGAATTCCAATTCTTTATGCAAGACATTTTATAATGGAGTACATATTCATATTCGTATTTAAATACAATTGCAAAGTTTTCCCACCATTACTGGCATTTATTCAGTTTTCACCAAACAATTATGTTGAGAATCCAGAATATACAAAATTCACACATTTAAATTATGATCAAAAGTACCTGGTTTTATGGCTTTTATTTATATTAAAAAAAAAAAAAATGTAATATATTCATTTTGGACTAATTTCACATCAATGTACACACTAGACACAGTAGGAATCTAGATTAATAATATCAACTGCATCTTTGTCTATCATTAATTTCCTTCATATGATCCCTAATGATAAGTAATGAATAATATGATTTACTTTTTTATCATTAAAATTGAACTGAAAAATACCATAGGTGACTGCATGGTGTTATTTGCAATATGTGACATTCTATCCATCGATACAAGATTCTTTTATCATCAGTAAGAGCAAGTTGATTTCCTGTTATTATAAACTAACAAATTCTTTTTTATTTTTCTTTAATTTGTTATTAAAATACAATAAAAAATTTATTTATTTATTGTTAATTGTTATGTTGTTGGTTAAAACTACTAGATGATTTGGGTTGGACACCTGGATCAACTGTGGCTGGCCATAAGCTGCCTACCTGCAACAGTGTATGGCTCGCCTCAAGCATGCATAATTTGCTGAAAGTTCAACAAGGTCAACATACAGGTGACTCAAGAGGGGCTGGAGAGAGTTAAGGTCTGACATGGTCTCATAAAAACATTAATAAAAGCTACAATTTTTGGCCAATTTCTTTCAGCTTTCTAAACTAAAAAGCTGAAATCCTTGTGTGCATGATATGAAAATTATATCAACCGTGCTCACAGGAAACAAATGTGCCATGGTCAAAGTTGGGCAAAATTTAAGGTACTAATTTTATATTTATACTAATTACATATAAAATTTGAAAAATTCAGAACTAATTTGGGGTATTCAATTGAATCATGATTAATTAATGTTACATCCCTGGCAAAAAAACTCTAGCTTCAGCCATCCCCTTGTTAAGGGAGTAAATATATTTCTTGATTTTTTACATAGTGCATTATGTTTGGGCCCATAACTTAAAACAATTACGCAATACTGACATCATTTCTGGCATATGCATAGAGAATGTATAGAAAAATATGTATATTATATATGATTAAAGTCACATCAGTGGTTTTGATATTAGGCAGTCTTGAAGTGTAACAATAGGTTTTTAATGGAAAAATGAAGTTTTTCATTAATATCTCGAAGGTATTAAGTCCTAGTGACCAAATTCTTGGCATGGTAAGGAATTTTTGAGACATCTAATTGTATGCCAAATTTTAGGAACTGAGAGCTGAAGCTGGGGAGCTGAGCTCTTGAAAACTGCATAACACTAGCTTGATGTAAACAATTTGTTACATGGTGCTTGAAAACTTGAATAAAATCTACAGTTTTTTATCAACTGGTTTCAAATTTTTGGTGTTAACAGACAAAATGCTAACAAAAACATGCTGAGAAAATTAAATCCACAGTACTTACAGGAAAAAAACGTGCCATGGTCAAAGTTGGGCAAAATTTAAGGTACCAATTTTTTATTTTTGTTAATATTTTAAAAAATTTAAAAGATTTTGATCTAATTTTGGGTATACAATTTAATTTTGATTAATTAAAGTTATATTACTGGAAAAAAAGTCCATAGCTTTAACAAGTTTTGTGTTAAGTGATCAAATATCTTTCCTGATTTTTTACAAAATGCATTATGTTTGGGCCCATAACTTTTTTAAATTATATAATACAGACATAATTTCTGGCATGTACATAGGAACTATATAGAAGAATATTTATGGTAAATATGAGGGAAAACAGATGAGTGGTTTTGTTATTAGGCAGTCCTGAAGTGTGAAAATAGGTTTTTAATAAAAAATTGAGGTTTTTCCTTAATTTCTCAAAGGAACGAAGTCGCAAAGACCCAGTTTTTTACGGCTTGGTAGGAGATCTTGGGGACATCTAACATTATGCTGAATTTTGGATTCCTAGGTCTTACGGTTTCAAAACGTGCCACATCTACGGACGGACGGACGGACGGACGGACGGACAGACGGACGGACGACGGACAATGGACCACGACTATAGCTCAGATGACTTATAGTCAGCTGAGCTAAAAAATCAATATATTTTTATAAACCTTAATAGTATGTATTATATATTTGTTACCAGTAGCTGATCTGTTTGACTCATTATTGGATTTGGTCTAATTAATTAGTTACCTATTCATGGTGCCTTGAATCCTGTGATCTTTCCACGTGCTGGCACTTTTGTTGCGTAAGATGGACTTTTGTTGTGTACTGTGCTAGATTGACATTGCTTGGCATATAAGTGTGCTACTGAAGTTGCATTTGAAAATGTTTTTTTATGTAACGCAGTATTATAAGTATGGTAATATGAATTTTGATTTAAAATGACTTTACTTTTTTATGAATATGTATTTATTATGGGGAAATGGTACCATGCAATACCAAATGAGTTGGTTAAACATCCGATGTTTCACTCCTGTGATAGTAAAAGCATGGATTGCAATATGGGCTGGTCAAGTTTAGGATCGCAATCTCGCCTGGACAGATCTTAGATCTGTCCAGCCCAGATTGCGATCCTGAAGCAAGAAAGACAGGATCACAATCTGGGCCGGACTAAACTGCGAAATCTTGCAATCTGGGCTGGACGGATCTAAAATCTGGCCAACCTAGATTGCGATCACAGTTTGGGCTGGCCTGAACTGCGATCTTAATTTGGGCTGGACAGATCTAAGATCCATCCAGATCGTGACCTGGGCCTTGACATATATATATATAGGGGCAATGAAGCTTTTACTTAAGGTTGCAGAACATCAATATAAAATATATTCCATGATTTATACAGGACAAGTTAAAAATTCTCAAAAAAGGTATATTTTTAAGAATCATTTTGCGCAGTCATTAGCTGAAAAATAATTTTTGCTTTCACATAAATGCTAATCACTTGCCTATTTTCTGGTTTCAATGACAGATAACATCTTAGCATACACTTTCATTGGAGATGGTTTTATAGGGTTACATCCCCTGTTGCTGTTTGGTCACATTGATTTCACAAAATTTCAAAACTGTTATGAGCATCACACATACCACAAGATCATGTCCCTTTTTTGTATTTTCTATCTGACCATGTCTGTTTAAACTGCAGAAACTAGTGACAATTACAACGATACTTCATAAGGACCTATACCTTTTCAATCACAGCAGTAAATGATTTGATAAAATGAACAGTGCCCTAAAAAGTTTAATGAATTTAACTAACACCTGAAACCTGTACTACCTATACCTACATACATGTAAATATAATCACTTCATTCTTAGGTTCCATGGTGCAACATCATCAGAGTCTGTACAAGACAAACATTCTGAGTAAGACATACAAACAGATACAGGTGGAACCAATCCTCCCTTGTGGACATAACCAGGGCTTTGGCCAATGATCTTTAAGGTGGGCAAATTGATCCTTCAAAGTTGGTAGGACCCCTGGGGATTAACAGAGAATATTTTTATGACACAGAACACTGAGCAGGGCAGTGGAGTTGATGACGCTCAGACTGAGGTTCAGACAGGAGTCTACTTGAGCCGGCAGGTTGATGAGGAATTGATTAAAGATTCACGAATGCCGCTACAGGATACCTCAATCTGGCAGGACGACTAAACAGACTAACTGGAAGCAGACGTCCAGTGGCAGCAGTGACCTGCGGGTCAGATTCTGTCCAGCAGCCATAACCTTTCCCCAGTGAATCTGTCATGATGAATGGCTGCCGACAACCTGAACAGTCTCTGCTGATCAGCCTTGGTTTTCTCTCCTGTTCCTACAGGAGCAGGCCGGGCAATATGAAAGACTACCTCCAGACTGGCAGTATATACCAACCACATGGGACCCACAGAAAGGCGTCCACCACAGCTAGCCCAGACATAACCTTTAACATCTCCTCTACTACTGGCCTTGCTGGAGCCATGTGCTGTTTCACTGAAAATCTGATACTGTTCCTGGCGAAACTTCAATGTGCAATCTATGCAAAAAAATCTAGTATTTAAATTACCAAAGATGAATTAATTTTCTCTGTGTGACAAAATGAAAGCAGCATTTACTACCTTTGAAAATCATTTACAGATCTGTATTCCATAATATATTCAAAGAAAATTGAAAAACCATCTATGAAATACAAGTAAGGAAAGCTGTACTACTAGTGACAGAGGGACATTCAGGGCAGTGTCAATAACTTCTCATCACAAAATGGCATATATTCTGCTGATTGAGCTGTGTCTTCTAAGTTCAAAGTGTCTATTTTTAAATTTAATGACTAGCAATCTCTGCTTATTTGTACATTGTACTCCGTTTGTTATCTGATCTTTTCTTTGAAGCATCAAACACAGAGATTTTATGAGATAATCCATACCTAGGATTCTCAGTCAATACCACGAACTTGCAGAGTGCTTTCATCTTTCAATATTACAACAACAGCACCCTGAAATCTTCAGATAAGCGAATATTCAAAATCATCTAAAAATGCTATATTAATGCTACATTTACACATTTGCTTAACTTAAACCATTTTCAGGGAACATCCATGATAAATACTTTTTTTCAAGTTTAACAACATCATTGTTAAAAATCCAAAATTTGCCTTCTTTTTAACATGATAACAAGCATATGCTCTATGCAATCTTTATTTTAATGTTTCAATGTGTATGACCATGGTAAATAATGCATTAGGACTGCTCATTACAATATATCCTTAATTAGTGATATGGACATTAACTGTTCCCTAGGTTTTTTTAACAGTCTCATAATTATATTCAGAGCAGAGTAAATGACAAATATCACCATTTAACATTCAGGTCCAGGTAAATGTAAGTAAATAAGAATACCAAGAACCAGTCTGCTTTAATAATGAAGTCAGTCACAGCCTGGTAACCAATCACTGAAGAGACGTCATCCACAGCCTGGAGAGAGTTACCAATAATGCTCAAAGGTCAAGATATGTGCATGGAAATATATTAATATTGACATCTTTGACATGAGCCTACTAAAAGGCAACCTAACATGTATATAAACATCAGTGAAAACACTGCCACCCAGCAAGAAGTAGTTAAATCCAAATATTCTACCCTGATATTTCATGAATCACAGAATACATGAAAGCTGTGACAAATGTCAGTAATGTGAGATAGCACTAAAAGGAGGACGAGTCACTGTTGCAGTAATGGTGCCTCCTGTCACTGACAAAGCAATTTCATGGATTTGTCAATCCTTCACGTTATCAGTGTAGAAGATGAGATCCAAGGGAAAACCATCCTGGGAACTTTATCAATACCCTGTTCAGTCAACATGGATAACAGTGCTAAGGGGCATTCAGTGTGCAGTAGAAGAACACCACGCTACACGTTTCACTATCTGAACTGTGCTATAAAAGACCAAGCCTTTCATGCTGACATTTAAGCGCTAAAAGAACCAGTTTAACTGAATGCACTCTCCAAATACAACAGAAATCAATTCCTACCATAATGAAAAGGGAAAAGTACATCAGTAATGCAGCAGTCTTGAAACAGGTTATGCTAAAGATTTTTCATATTACAGAACAGCATAATAAATTTCTTTTATGAATTCCTTTAAAGAAAATTTATATTTATATTCACATCTTATTATATCAGCAGAATGAATGTGCATGGCCCAAACATTAGTTAAGCACAAAGCATTTACAAAAACAAGATCAACTTGTCCACTTGAACATAAAGTGTAATAATTTTTATAAATGTCCGGTAGAATGTGTTACTTCCTGCACTTGACCTGTTTACACACAAATAAAGCTGCCACCATGCCGAGCATTACTGCTATTACACTCTATTGTCAGCTAAAAACATTTCCGGTAAAAGCATTGTTCTGTGGCCTCCTCATAGAATGATTCTAACATAAAAAGAACTGAGACACTGTTAACAACAACAACAGGACCAACATGGAGGCTAGTTTTTAGCTAACTGCCAGTTATTAGCATTAGGCTTTGGTGGCATAAAGGAATGACAAACCTGCATTACAAGACAGGTACATACTCAGGGTGTGGAGGCTGTGTATCAGCCTCTGATCACAGGCTGACAGCACCCTGCTACTGCAGCCAACCACAACTATTCAGTTACTGTCATTATGTTATGGACTGTGATGCAAAAAAATACAGTACACCAGCATATGCCCCATGCACACTCCTGTGAGTGCTGTATTTAATTTTGCATACAATGTAGTTGTACAGGGGAGACTGTTTCTGTGGTGTTTCAGTTGAGAAAACCTACTTGCTTTATTTACATGTCTGTAATATAAACTCTAAGGACATGATTATCTGCAATAGAAAGTACATGTTTACTTTCCATAAACAAATCAGCAGTCAGCAAATCTGAGATGTTGGTATCAGGGAAAGAAAAAGAGAATGAGAAACAAGAGTAAACTAAAATTGATGATTTGGAAATTAACACAAGGGTACAAGCGGGAATGCATGTGTATGGCATGTGTGTTTGTGTGCACATGTATTCTACAAAATAGACAGAAAGAAAATATATGGGAGTGATGATGATGATACTGAGCACTTATAAAAGGGTTGAGAGTAATATGATACTGACCTGTCAGTATGTGCATGGTGACAGTTAGTGTGTGTCAAGATAAACTGCAGGGAACTATTGTTAAAGTAGGTACTGATAAGTCACAGTGGCATGGAAAACAGTGTTTTGCCGCTGATAATGACGGAGCACCACAACATAAAGGATAAAACTGATGGATGACCATTATATTCACACACACAGTGCTCTACTGTCAACAGGGAAATGGGGTAAAATAAATGTTGACAAAATGACAGATGTATCACATTCTGTTACATCAACTCATTCTGTTACATGCTAATCCATTATCTATCAGCTCTGGCTGGCTGCCTTAATTTCTAAACTTCATATAGCTGGCTTTTCTATGGAAAGGTCTGCCTTAAAAAGTGACCTGTCCCAAGATAAATTGGTTTATTACATCATTTCATTACATGTGATATGATCTGAAATGCTCCCCAGGTCATTGAGTACAGCCTCCTTCATGTTTAAGCCAGCAGTCTGAGCACAAAGCATGTCATGTAGTGAACCTAATAGTCCTGTCACTGACAATGATGACAATCGTTACTCATGTACATACAGGTGGACTGTTGTGTCTGAATTACCAAATGTGGTACTTTGTCTGCAGTCAAGACATGACATGTTTGTCTGTGTGGTACATATCTGACCTTGAGCTATATATGTCCCTAAATAATTGTCATAATATATGGCTGGATTCAAATGACACTTATTTATTATCACACAATAATTCAATAGTGACCCCTAGACAGATCTTTTTACGCTGATGTAACGTACCAAAAAGTTCCTAATACAAAATGGCTGATATTTTTTAACATTCAAATGATTATAAATGACAAATAAATGAACAAATAAATGAAACCAGAAAAACACCACAATATATCATTATTCTGACATCTTGTCATGATAAATTTATACAATACAGTTAAAAATATGATTATTTAGTATGATACCATTATATCACCCAACTGAAATCTGACCTGTCCTTAATTATACACTTACATGACCTCAGACTTGTTAATGACATAAACAGTGTGGTATTACCCACCTACATTCCTACTAACCACAGACCGTTAATCAGTGATGACTGGATTCTACACATAAGGCCACAGACACCAGTACTTACTTAAATGGCTTTACAAAAGAAAGGATTGGCACTCTCACCATAATGATATCTACATCAAAGAATTCCACCTGAGAAAATATGTCTGATTGTAATATTAGCTTCCTGGTCGTTGGTCCAGTTTAAGACAGCTATGTAAGAAATCTGATTATTGTATCCGCCAAAACAGAGTTTTGCGGATACTATGTTTTCAGCTGGACGCCGCCGCCGCCGCCGCGGCGTAGGTGTCCGGAGAACTCCTCCGTAACCGCTGGGCGGAATTTTCCGAAACCCGGGATTATGTTCGGGTCACATGTGAACTGCTGCGCCCCGATTTTGTTTTGACCTCTGACCTTTCCTTTGCGCTCTGCGTCCGTTTGTGCGTCTGTTTCCACACATAAACCCACATATCTCGGGAACCGTTTGACCGATCAGGAAAATTTTTTTGCACAAATGTAGCCCTCGGAGAGCTTTATAACATACACCAAAAATGGTGGCGCCACCTGCAACCATGTTTGCACAGTGTCCATCTGTTCGTCTGCCTTGGGTTAAAATCACTCATATCTCTGCAGTGACTTGACTAATTCACCTGAAATTTGGCATGCGTAAACATCCTGGATAGCTTTTCTGATTTTATGACAGGTGGCGCCACCTACATTCACGTTTACGCTGCAGACATCCAAGCTCATATCTCGGGAACCGTTTGACCGATCAGGAAAATTCTTTTGCACAAATGTAGCCCTTGGAGAGCTTTATAACATACACCAAAAATGGTGGCGCCACCTGCAACCATGTTTGCACAGTGTCCATCTGTTCGTCTGTCTTGGGCTAAAATCACTCATATCTCTGCAGTGACTTGACTAATTCACCTGAAATTGGGCATGCGTATACATCCTGGATAGCTTTTCTGATTTTATGACAGGTGGCGCTACCTACATTCACGTTTACGCTGCAGACATCCAAGCTCATACCTCGGGAACCGTTTGACCGATCAGGAAAATTCTTTTGCACAAATGTAGCCCTTGGAGAGCTTTATAACATACACCAAAAATGGTGGCGCTACCTGCAACCATGTTTGCACAGTGTCCATCTGTTTGTCTGCCTTTGGTTAAAATCACTCATATCTCTGCAGTGACTTGACTAATTCACCTGAAATTTGGCATGCGTATACATCCTGGATAGCTTTTCTGATTTTATGACAGGTGGCGCCACCTACATTCACGTTTACGCTGCAGACATCCAAGCTCATATCTCGGGTACCGTTTGACATATCAGGAAAATCTTTTTGCACAAATGTAGCCCTTGGAGAGCTTTATAACATACACCGAAAATGGTGGCACCACCTGCAACCATGTTTGCACAGTGTCCATCTGTTCGACTGCCTTGGGTTAATATCAATCATATCTCTGCAGTGGTTTGACTAATTCACCTGAAATTCGGCATGCTTATACATCCTGGATAGCTTTTCTGATTTTAGGTGGCGCCACCTACAATCAAGTTTACGCTGCAGACATCCAAGCTCATATCTAGGGAACCGTTTGACTGATTGGGCCAAAATTTTGCATGTGTATAAATCTCACATAGCTCTCTATCATATGCAAAACTGGTGGCGCCACCTGCAGCCTTGTTTGAACAGCTCCCATCTGTTTGTCTGCCATGGGATAAAATCACTCATATCTCGGCAGTGGTTTGACATATCTGCCTAAAATTTGCAAGTTTATACATCCCCGACAGCTCTCTTGATTTTATGACAGGTGGCGCCACCTGCATTCTAGTTTATGCAGCAGATATCCAAGCTCATATCTTGGGAACCGTTTGACCGATTGGGCCAAAGTTTTGCATGTGTATAGAGCTTTCTGGATTTTTTCGTAAGTAGCGCAACCTACATACACAATTTGGCTGCAGACATCCATGCTAATATGCAACACTTCACCCGTTCCACTCTGATTTAGGCGGATACAAGTAGTCGCTTGTCGACTACCCGTATTCTAGTTAAATGAATATTTTTATTACCATACCACTGGACCATATTTATGCTGAAGTTTGAAATTTTAATGCCATGAACTGGAAAAGAATTTAGAATCTATGTGCAACTTCAGGTAGAGTCAGCTGAAGTGTAATCTATGTTCTTATGTAATATAAATTGTGACTATTTTAAAATTATCATGGTTTGTTATGTATAGTATTTTATGTATGTATTATAACTTTTACCAAAGTTGCATAATGATGATAAAAGAGCAAATCCAGTTATGATGAAAATTGTGAAAATGATGGTTATTACTCATCAAGAATTATCCTAACCCACATGTGAAAACACAAAAGTAAAGATAAACATCTGCCGGACTTAATGGATCATACCAGAGCTCTGACACAAAGCTTCAAACAATACAGGATCCGTAACAGCACAAAGTGCCTCTTGTTGTAACAACAGATAATATTTATAATAATAAAGAAAGCATCAACAAGACAGCTGTACCACCACATAGCATCAGATAACAACATTATTTCTTCCTTTTATGAGTGATTGATTTAAACACATAATTTTATATATTTTGTTATTATCAAGGTTTTAATAGGGAACCTTGCATTGCTTCAGATCTTATCCATATAAGCACAGGTTTCATACAGCGCAGAAGACCAAACACAGGTTGGAGATCAAATAAATAAGCATTAAATCTGTAGTGTTAGACAACATATCCCTGAATTTCTCTGAACTCAACATAAAGCAATTCAATTATCTCTGTATTAAGGCATATATTACAGATTAAGCATTTAAAAAAAAATTAAACCTGGTTCAAAATGCAACCTGTAACAAAAGACAATTTATGCAATTATATGTGTATCACAGTTATAATGGCAAATAGCATTGTTTTTATTATATTAAAGCACTAAGTTTAGAAACCACAAAAGGTAGAAAATAAGTGTCCTAGCAGACAATGCTTTTAAGGAACCCTGCAGCCAGACTCTCAGAGGAAAAGCCATGAGGGCTGGTGCATGTCTTGTATAGAATAATACGGCAAATTTTTGCATGAAAACCTGTTACAAGAACTTTTTACTTTGCAAGTATCTCAGAAGACCATAGGACCAGCAGAGGACCATGAACAAGTGACCCATGGGTCATGATGCTCAGCTGACTGGGATAAGATTCGCAAAAGGAAATTCTATCATCTGAATGGTAGTATATACCCATTAAACTGAAGCATCAAATAGATTAACCCACAGGCGAAGATTGTGTCTGTATTTATATATCACAAAAATTGAGAAAAAAATGCGTAAACTTTAAAAAAAAATACAGGTGGTTCCACCAGTCTGCAGAAACTGATGAAACACACCATGATCAATATTCATGCAAACAATTATGGTGATCTCTGCATTAGTTGTTCAGATACTTCAGCTTTTGTATCAAATTTTCCATTATTCTGAGCTGTACTCTGGAGTGCCATAGCTCAAAGGATACGGGTAACAGAGACCTCATTTCTGGTTTCCAAGGAGATTTTTCATGGACCTCTCAGAATGTCAAGTTATAAGATTCTAGGTCCAGTGGTTATGATTTGTGCCTGGTTAACTGACAGACGGACGGACGGACGGACAGACGGATGACGGACAAAGAGTGATCACTATAGCTCAGATGACATACAGTCAGCTGAGCTAAAAAGGAGCTTACCTGATGAATGCTCTGAATACCCCTATAATGTGAATAGACCTACAGGCTATGATACACCAGTGAACCCATACACAGGAATATGATGCCAAATAATGCATTGGTATAAAAAAAAACAGCATCTGTGTTAATACTCTGACAATAACAGGGGAACTCATGAACAGACCTACAGGTAATACACAATTAGTCAATTACAAAATTCATGAAAATAAAATGTTAAATATTGTTTCAGTATTATCAGATCAGTTCAGGGAAAATCTATTACCTAATGCAAAAAGACCCCCTCTAATCATCATATAAATTATAAGACATGTAATATGAAATGTCATTGGTAAGAAACGAGTTGTACAGCACTGGCTTATTGTTTTGAAATAAATTTTACTTATGGTTTACAATTAAGAATCTATGAGAAGTCTGATCATTTTTCTATGAACAAGAAAAACATAACTATTGGCTCAGAATGTAATATACCAGGTAAAAATTTACTGTGAGTCCAGTACTATGATATATATCATATCATTAAAAACTGTATGGCTATAATCCTTATCATGAAAACACAGCATAAGAACAACCTGTTAGGAGAGAAGAGAAGACACAAGACTACAAAAGATCAGCTAATCCTGCTGCTAGCCCTGATATCTCGTATATCATCAGCAAGCAGCCGTAGCTTGTAAAAAGCCAATCAAACATCAAAGCAGGCAATAATACAGACATCAAGCCGGCATCCACTGAAGAGGGTCTATGGGGATGACCTGTACTAACCCCCAGATATATGAACGTGTGCCAATAAGCTGTGTCATACAACCATCCATAGACACCATATATAAACCTGCCATTTATTTCTGAAGCACGAGCCTTCAAAGTTATGTACTTGTTTTTGCTTTTTTTTTTATCTGCAACTCAGGTCCCACATCTAAAGAGAGAATAGTTGCCAGCATATATCCAAGGGAGATATTCCAAGAATGGGGTGATATAATAGACAGCTGTAATTCTGTCATGGACTATGGCATAATTACCCTGTCTATTT
This sequence comes from Sipunculus nudus, assembly GCA_026874595.1. Taxonomy (NCBI): domain Eukaryota; kingdom Metazoa; phylum Annelida; class Sipuncula; order Golfingiida; family Sipunculidae; genus Sipunculus; species Sipunculus nudus. The sequence continues at coordinate 106,132,126 of CM049306.1, read as the reverse complement.
TGTAGTTACATCCAAACATTAACTTTTAAAAACCAATTTTCTTTTCTGGAATTGTCCCATTTGTGCTTGTAATTGTTGGTCACAAAGATCTAACAGCTCAGACCTATACCCAACCCTGTGAACTTCCAGACACATACACTCACTAACATTTTCACTTACACAAGGAGTTCATTTTTATCTTTATTAAAACACTGACAATGAACAAAGCACTGAAAAACTCCTCTGATGAAGGCAGAATGTGAATGTAAAATCTAATCATTCATCCTATTATGAACCATTACAGCAATGTGGTTACATAATGACGGTGCCACTGCACGTTAAACCACAAATTACAGACAATTTCTGTTTAAAAATTGTGACTTCAGCAAATTGTTCTCTAATATGTCTGAGTTTGGCATGTTCTTTTTTTAAGTATTAACAACCTCACATAATGTGCAGTCCTACTACAGACTATGAATGATGATACCAACAACTACTGACTGTTACACTTACAGTACCTTGCCAGAAGGCAAGTGGACCACAGTGTATTAAAGGGGTCAGGTAAAAGTGATGTTAAATCATTTTTTGTCTGGGGGTCATTCATCTAGACCTACAGAGTTATCTTTAATTTAGAAACATTTACATATATTATTATGGCATATGATTGCCAGGTAATCAAGTATGAAACATTAGGCAAAAAAAATTAAAAAGGTATGATTCTCAGACACTTTTTTTCAGAAATCACAGCGGGCGTACTTTATTTTTGACATTTTTTTTTTGTGTTTCAATAAAATGTCATTTGACCATGGAAAAGAATGAAATAACAGGGTGTTAAAAGCACTACATAACAAAGGAAAATCATATCAAAACTTTAGTATTTTATCTTCTTGAAAGATGAAAATAAAAAAAAAGATGCATGGTGTTAAAATTGATGCGGGCGGTGCCTGAGAATCATACCTTTTATTTTTTTTTGCCCTTTTGGTTATGCTTTTCAAAGTCAATAGCACCTGTGAAATAAAACTTAAAGGATTTTCCATATCATGAAAATTCATAATTGTTTAGTGCACAATATAATGAAGAAACCATGTGTAAGCTTAAAATATCCCCTGTGCTGCAAAATACTGGAAAATGGAAACACAAATGAGTTTAACAAATGTTAATGTTGACTAAGCAATATAAATTTTACATCTGTGTTGAGTGAAAAACACTTCTTAGTTATTAACATTAGTCAAGGAACACAGAATATTTGAAAATGTGATAAATTAAAAGCAAATATCTTGAGAGTTTACGGCAAAAATGCAGTACAAAGTGGGGTGCTTCAGGACATAGGAAGAGTCATACATATTGTGGGTGTAGGAATGAGATTTTTTATAAAACACTAAAAGACTCCTTTAGGCAGACATGAAAGTATTCAAACGCACCCAAAACGCTTCCTTTGAGATAACATTATTATGCTCATGTCTGGAATATTACAGAATGTTTAGCCTTAAAGCATGACAATCCACAAGAATCCTGACAATTTCTGAAATCAACCCGACCCCTGATAAGTTTCAAAGACAATTTACAAAATAAATTACTTTGCATACATGAGAACGTTTAAGACCACCCCACTGCAATGACATGTTAGAGGAAAAATCCTGTATCTGATAGAGAAAACAAAAACTGCTCAAATATCAAACCATGACCTTTCAGATTAAAAGGATTTTAAGGGTCAATGACCCTGTCTAGAAGATTCAGTTAGAAAAGTACTAACAATTACCAGACTGACTCAAATTGTTTGACCTCTGATTGGGCGTGGGCTAATGTTTCAATGCATTTTTCATGTTCTGACTAATTTTTAAGTTTTCTTATATAAACCCTTTCTTTCATATTTTGTTCTGCTGTTGAATTCTATAAACTGTTAGGGACAGATATTGTTAATTCTAGAATATTAGGGACAGAAATTGTTCATTCTAGAATATACATTAAGTTTAATTATGAATGATGATTATAAACAAGAAGGAATTAAACTTTGATAATCTACTGATTTGCATCTAGCTGTACTGCACAACAAACAATTCAGCACTTGGTGTATTTAGTTTGTCTTCAAAATGTTTTATGGACAGGCCTTGTCAATGGAAATGTTTCAACTGTTTCAAACTCTTCATAACCTTTGGTAAGAATCACATAAATCAAAACACTGTGTGTAATTTATATTAACTTGCACATGTTGATTTGCCATCTTGGTGATATGAAGGAAATCAAAGCAGAGTGAGCGAAACCTTTGGCTTCACCAGTTCATATCCTGCCACTGATTGTGGAGTAATCACGATGAGTTAGGTCGTCAAGTTGATCCTATTTTTAATTTGTGAATTCTGATGCTGATTTAACCCTTGTCATTTCTGTAAAGGTGCCTTGCAAAGTTATTAAATCATTAAAAAAGGCTTCTCTGATAATGAAGTCACATTTTTGTCTATGCTTCATTTAAATTACTAGGTACCAGAGGAAATTAAAACTTCATTACTGAGCCATATCACCCCACATAGTTCGCCTACTCATGAACTAACCTTGGATATCAATCAATACACTTGATCATACACTTCTTTATTATTTCTTTAACATAATTCCCCACGCAAAATGTCAATCAAATATCAAGAGAACCATCTGAAATGAACTCAAGATTACACTCGCCTACAGGCTCACCAAGACACCTACAAACATTCACCTATACACCTATTTACCTATATAACCAACACTGCACTGTCTAAAGGCTATTGCATCTGTTCATTTAGTGCTTGAGATTGCTACCTCTGCTGTTATTATGATGAATGTAAAAGGTGTTACCTAAACTGTTCATGTTTTGATAATACATTTTATCACAATATAAATATGATTATACAATTTGACAGCCCTGCAACATTCAGGTGAGGTTACTTTCAGACTTTCAAGTTTCAACATATTCCTCCAAGGTAACTGATACCAATCCACAGTTACAGCACACAAACACAAACTTACTATGTTTACATCTGACAGCTGATTACATCCTGTAAACATGTAAATTTGTAATGTAAAATAATGTACTGGAATACAGGACAGGTATAGACAGATCATACAGTATTTAAGAATACAACTTATCAGTATTAGGCTACTGAGGAGTGTGTGCATCTTTTGTTATCTTTTTTAATAATGTCACACAGAATGTTAGATACTTAATTATGTCATTCAGAATGATGGCTACCTAACAATTTCGCACAGAATGATAGATACTTACTGTCACAAAGAATGATTGATACTTAATGTCAAAAAGAATGATAGATACTTAATAATGTCACACAGAATTAAAGATACTTAAGGTCACACAGAATGATAGATACTTAATGTCATCACACAGAATGATAGATACTTAATTATGTCACACAGAATGATATATACTTTAAAATGTCACACAGAATGATAGATACTAAATGTAAAAAAGAATGACAGATACTTAATAATGTCACACAGAATAAAAGATACTTAATGTCACACAGAATGATATATTTAAAATGTCACAGAAATGATAGATACTCAAAATGTCACACAGAATGATAAATACTTTATGTCATGTAGAACAATAGTTACTTGATAATGTCACACAGAATAAAAGATACTACAAGCTGACTTTCATGAAGCAGATACTTGTCTCCATTCAAAGAAAGCACAATATGTAAAAGTTTTACTGTTCAGACTGATGTATATACTTAGCATTTTTGTTTTTGTTGACTTGATATTGGATCAAAAGCAGAGTATCACATGACAATATATATAACACTGACTAGTCATATGATAATCATTTGTTCTGAAAAGTAAAATTTCTTGATAGCCTGCTAAAGACAGATCTTAGCCTGCTGATTCTGTTGCATTTAACTCAAGGGTTTTAAATTCATATTGTCAAGGAGTTCCATTATAATGGTGATAAAAATCAGTATATGTCTAAGCACAATGTCCTCCAACCAATATATCCTGCATTAACAAATATTCACTTTATAAAAGATGCTGGCAGAATGAACTCTTATTAATTAATATTTCTTGGGCAGCTTCCTTTGTTAAGTTTGTACCTCTCACAAATTGTGCTTAGATAACAATTTCCCAGGAAAACCTTTTTTGGATGGTTTTTAATTTGTAATTTGCTCACCTGCAGTCTGCGCTGCTGAGACAACCAGCAAGATGAATAATTGTACATACAAACACATCCTGATCACTCCTGTTCTACCGTGTTATTAACCCCTTATAAGTCTTCCAGAGACCAAATCATCACATATATTAACTGTGCCTAGACTACCTGCTTGATCCTCCACCTTATTTTAATCAGTGATTGACTCACCTTCAGTCTGCGCTGACGAGACCAGCAGCATGAAGATCGCTAGTACTTCCACACTCACTGCATTCATTATGATCACTGCTGTGTACTCCCTGTGTCCCGGTGTGTTGTAACTTCATCACTGGATCACTGACACAATACTTAACCACACGCCTCCTGCTGCAAGGACAAACACCACACTTTATGACCACAGTTCGTGTACCAGTTTTATCACACCCCACCCCCTTCTCCACGATAAAGACTTGGGAGGACAACCAAACACCCCACCCATTAAATATATTACAATTTTCATTTTTGTTATAAACATTAATCCTAAAACAATATTAAAAATTGACACAAGTTTATACAAGTAACAACTTAATCAGGTTTAATGAGCCTTTTATCATGTACCTTAATCAGGATGTAAATATGATAGTATTATCTGATTGTTTCCCAAGGTTATTCCATCTAAACAATACTTAAATATATTCATACTGTAGGTATTTATGGGCACGCACATCTGTACATCATCAAGGGTCCTATCATATATTTCCTTAAGTGATATATGTAATATACCTGTTCCACTGAACCTGCTAATAAGGTATACTACATCAGAAAAAGAGGTGATGGTTAAAATTCATCATTGGTGCACAAATTTATGTACTAACACTCTAACAAAGGCCTAGAGGTACAAATAGTCCCAAACCATGTATTTAAGTAGGAAAGTGTGACATCAGTGATACCCAATCTTTCTCAAACCTTGGTAAGACCCCCTCTTTAAAATCAAACTACTTGCAAAATAACAACTGGATTTAAAAAGAAAATGCATGAACTTTTTAATTATCCAGATGACCCTGTTTTATCTGGGAGCAATGGGGGATGTAATTTGTAAACTGGACAGCCTCACAGGTTATCAAAAATTGCTATGGCCAGGAAATATGCCTTCAACATTTTAAGCAAGTACCTGTTGCTGGGATATTTTGTACTTACCAGACATGGGGTAATAGTAATAGGCAGTAATTCAATTACTTTTCATCAGTAATAGGTTATAATGGATAATAGGCAGTCCAAAAATGTTGAATAATAGAAATAGTAATAGTAATAGGCAGATGAGTAATAGATTAATAGCTATTACTTTAACTTTTACCAGTCGGGGAGGGGGGGGGGGGTAATAAATAGTTTGTGGGTCTGAGTGCAAGTCAGCAGGAACACTGATAAGGGCCCCAGCTGAGGTGAACCTGCATGCTTTCATGCTCATTAACATTTGATTTCAGGCAGAAAATGAAATGTAAATGTAATCTGAGTTAGTGTTTCTTTCAAAGAATACTATGCAACTGCATTCAGTTGCAATTAGAATTTTGTTAAATTACAAAGGATTTTCAGTTATGTGAAATAGGTAAATAATAATAGTAACATTTTCAGATACCCACCCTGATACAATGAAGGAAACCATACTCTTATGATAAGGACAAAGTTTGCACATCGTGAAGGCTCACTTATTATTGCAGCATCTTAATAAACAAGGTATCTATGAGTAGGCAAAAGAGAAACCCCCTGAAAGAGCCCTCAAGCCCTTATCTTGCCTCTCTTGCCTACTTCAGCCCCTGTGGAATGCGTCTTTATGACTGCAGGAATAATCTTCAGACCAGATCATTGCTGGGTGTAGGACAATCCCCCCCTCCCCCTCTTTTGGATTACTCAATTAAAAATAACTCAAAATTAAAATTTACTATACAGTGAAACCTCATTGTGTCCAAGTCGAAGGGACCCTCAGAAAAGGTTCGACACATCCGGTGTTCGACACAAGCGGGTTTTATTTGGTTATAATTTAACTAGAGTTGTCCAGAATCTTGAGTCTGTAACTTCGACATAAGCGGGGTATTCGACTTAGCGAGTTCGACACAACCAGGTTTCACTGTATTTATATTTTGGGTTAAATATACAAAATCAATATCAGTGTATACCTTACACTAGTAAGGTTATAAAAATAAAAATAATCAGTCAAATGAAAATGCAAATAATCAGTATTTGATGAATAATCATTCATGATAATAATGATGTATATATTGTTGATGTTTATATTGTTCATAATCAATTAAAAGACTCATTAATTATCTATATATATATACAATATTCTTACTACTGCACAGTTACTCTTGCACTGTAACAGGTTTCACTTGAAAGAATTTTAAATGTAGCCATACATTTAAAAAAAATAATCTAAAATTTAAAATAAAGCTTGCAAAATTTGGGGGGGGGGTGCTCTTCTCTGTACCACACTGTTGCCACCTGGGGGATTCAACAGCTTATGTTCATCAGGTGCAATGGGCAATTCATTTAGTTGTGAACTATTCATGCACCATTTCTTGTTTATTTAGAGGTTGGTAACATATTTTAGTGTGGCCTAACGAGCGATCAGCATAGGATTCTTCAAGATTAAATGTTTTTACTTATTTTTATTAAACCAGTAATAGTTAATAGTAATAGTAACTGGAGTAAAGTAATAGTAATAGCCACCTATTACTTTTGGTGAAACACTGTAAATAATAGTTAATAGTAATAGGCAAACACCCAAAGTAATAGTAATAGGCCCTATTATTGAAATCAGTAATAGGTACCATGTCTGGTACTTACTTTAACATTATGCATGGAAACTTTGGAAACGCCTGAACTTTGATTGGTAATATTTGCATGTGCACGAAGAAGCAATTTTGAAAATAAACCATTCAAGTCACACTTTAATTTCCCTTGTTCTAAGATACAGTTGACCATGATGGGAAAGCTAATATTTAAATATTTTTTGATTGAAGAATTATGAGAAAATACCATTTCACCTCACAGAGAGTGAACTACCACAGGTAATGCCTTCTGCAGGCAAAAATCACACAGTAGTGATATCATTAAACATGTCTAAAAAATTTGGTAATGACTAGAAAAGTGTTCATAAATAAAAAGGTAAAAGAATAGGCACCATATATGTAGACATTAGAAATTAGAAATTTTGTGATCAGCAAAATCCTAAGTCCTCTGCTTGCACATGATATGATGTTGTATCTGTAGGTTTCATAACAAATATAAAGATATACTTGAAGTACCCTTTGATAATTTCATCAATAACATTTTATTTGTTTGATATAATTATATTCTTTTTTTTCACAATGCAGATAACAAGTTTTAAGATAATATATATTAAACCTGTGCTATTTAATATGTTCTGCTTCAGATGAAAACTGTACTTGTATATATATAGAAATATTTCAATCTTTCACTTTCCTAGATGATACAATTTAACCAAGAATGTCAAAATGTTGGTTTTATGAAACCAGTGTTCTGAAGATAATATAAATTGGTCATATACTGTTACAGGGTACGTCTTAAGGAAACTCCTCACACTAATAAAAATTGTGTGTCAATCATAGTTGTCAAATAGCTGGTTTAATAACTATGGTACATAATGGCCATGAATGAGGTTATTGTGTATCTTCCTGGTTTGCACAAGCTGTAATCATGGCCAATTGTGGCAATTAATTAGCCATTTACTCAGTTTAAGAGTCAATCAACCAACCTTGTGTGCTCCCGTAGATATGCTATGAGAGCACTACATATAAGACACATTTTCCAGTACTTGTATCTGAGTTCAAGTGATTTGGTCAGTTTCTGACCATCCTTTACTAGGCTCAAGGAGCAGGGATACTGATGGCATAAATGAGCGACCCAAATCATGGAATTGATGGAAAACACCTGATAACCTGTGACACTTAATACGTCTAATACCAGCTTTAAACTGAAAGAAAGGAAATAATACAGATATTCATATGTCCAGGGGAGAATGAGAATCTGGGGAGATCCAGAATATTCCCTGGTAGAATGAGAATTCCAATCCTTCCCAGGAAAAATGAGAATTCTCATTCTTCCCAGGAAAATGTGAATCAATTCATGTAACATCTCTTGATTCTCGTTTTTCTTGTGAGAAATGAAAATTCTGTTTTTTTTTCCAGGAACAACAGGACTTCAATTTTCTCAATTAATTGTAAAATTATTTCCTTTTATAAGTTTTGCAGGTAGGAAAGGTCAGTATTTATCATTATTGAAATGACTGGGGAAAAAATGAAAGAAAAAAAGGAATTGGAAAACAGGATTCTTATCCCAACTTGCAGTAGTATCTATCTTATTTTACTAACAGACAGATTTTTTTAGTGAAACTCTTCATTTTCTTTATTAAAGTTCAGAATTAATGTGAAAGAAAGAGTCAAGATAACTGTTACATAATTATTTGTGATAAAATATGAGAAAAAGCTGGCATGAAAGCTTTCTGGGATAAAAGTGCCTAAAACCTATATTTGTTTAAATTTTTGACTTAAAGATCTATAAAACTACCAAACTTGCTTGGGTGATGCAGGCACAAGGCTTTGCTGGGCTTCTGGAAGGTTTCAGGTATTACAAGTAATGCATGATTTCCTGTTGGCTGGCATCATGCAGTCTTCAAAGAGCCTGTATAGGTTTCTTGACCATGTTTGTGTGGCACATAGTTTCATTTGCCAATGTAAAATTATTATCAGGACCCTTTGGGTTTCTTATGAGTGCCCTGCTACCTGGAATGATGTAATAGAGCCTCCAATATGCCTCTTGTAACTTAGTGTAAGGTAGGGTATCAGAGGGGGGAGGCATGCTTGATTAAATGGTTAATTAAGTTTTATCAGGGTGATGGGGTAACAAGACCCAATGGTCAAAAGTCCTACTAGGCTACTACTGTGTACTAGTAGATGTTCATGTGAACTTTCATACATGACAAGGATGATGCCATGAAAGCCATTGCCCTGAAAACTGTTCTTGAGTCAAACATTTCACAGAGTGATGTAGTCGAGGCCCCTGACCATGACATGTGGGTTTCTGAGACCTTTAGGTTGAACATGGCCCAAAAATGATTATGAATATTCTGTGGGTTGCAACATATTCACTTCAATATATTTTAGCATTTTTCAGTTTTAAACTAATTATAGTGTTTCATGAGGGTTCATTTTCACAATCTTATCATACAGTTAATAGAGCATTTCCATCATTATATAAACAATAGATGACCTAGCTAAGGAAATAAACAACTAGTGGAAATTCTTGTTCATTATCAGATAATGTAAAAGATATTAATCATATTATCATATTTTAGTTTATGGCTAGCATAAAAGATCTTTTATTATTTATAAAATCAATCTTTTGCTTTTTGCCATTTGAAGCTACAGGCATTCAAAACATACATGTTATGTTAGTGAGACTACAGTGTAAAGGACTATTCATCAGTGTAAATGGAACAACTTTTTGAATTGGGGAAAAACTTCTTTTGCATATATCACAAAATTTAATCCCTTGTGATCAAAAAGCCAATCAAAGAATCTGGTTATAAGCTTACAGTATTAGCATTCATTTATAAAGTGGCAGTAATGAAGGTGGGAGACCTCAGAACATGATTTTGGTATACAAGCTAAAACTGTCATTTGGAAAAACCTGAAGTAGTGTTGTATTCATTTGTTGCTTTTGTTTGTATCATGGTTTATTTTTTTAGTTTGAATAAAATGTTCCTCACTTTTAATTTGTTGAGCATATTTCTGTAATGCATTTAGCTGTATAACAATAAAACATAGTTAAACTGCAAGTCATAGGTGAGAGTAAGAAAGGTTTTAGGCAGTTAAAGGCAGTTTTAGGCAGGTTATAACCTATTTAAGGCAGTTAAAGGCAGGTTTTAGGCTCTGCCCTGCCGAAAACAGGTTTTGGGCAGCCTAAAACCCAACCCTGACCATGATTTATTATAATTAGATGACAGAAGGTTCTAGAGAATTCAGGCAATGTGTAATTTCCAATAGGTAAATTCTAGAAAATCCCGTAGGTGCTAGTCTTGACAAGAAATGACTTGATTATTCTAGAGACTTCTAGAAGTTTCGGTTACCCAGGTATAAATAGGGCGGTGTCAAGGCCGGTCAAAAGAGGGAGAAGTGAATGAATTTGGAAGTTACCGTCAACTGGTGACAGGTCGTTTTATGTCAACGACGGATTAGTTGAACACCGAGCGGGGTGTGTTATAAATTCCGCGAGAACAGTATTAGTCCTGGAGAGAATATAGATAGTTGTAGCCGATCAGGGGTAAAGAAGATATACATGATTTGCATTTGTTGAAGACGTTTTTATTGTGAGATTGGAGCCAGTCAACGACGACGGTGGCCAATTGTTGGATGTTACCGGAATAAACAGTGTTCTTCAGTTCAGACAACGAGTGGTATTTTGGACTTTTCTGTGTGAAAGAACTCGGGAATATATGTCCGCTGCATGTGTGGTGTGACATATATAAGTGGGGGCTCGTCCGGTGACAGACAGCAGAAAAAATCAAGTGGAAATTCAACAGATCGAAGTGTGGATTGGGCGATAATCGGCAAGATACGTAAAATCCAGAGGTACTACTACCAGAAGTTGGTATAATTTCTGTAGCAGTGAATGTTGTATCAACATGGCATCTACAGTCCAGCATTTGATTAAAGTTGGTCAAGAGTTGGGATATGAAGGACCTGCCCTGCAAGAGTTTGTAAGGGAACAGCAGGCTGCTGACAGAGAGGAAAGGCAAAGAGAGAGAGAAAGGGAAAGAGAAAGAGAAGAAAGAGAGAGACAGAGATAAATTGAAAGTGAACAAGCAGCAAGAGAAGAAAGAGAGAGAGAAAGACAACATGAACTCCTCATGTTGGAAAGAAGACTCCAGCTTCAAGAGAGGACTGCTCAGCCCCAGACTCCTGTAATGACAGCAGATGTTCGCTGCCCTGAATTACCTAGATTCACCGAGCGAGATGACCTAGACAGCTACTTGATGAGATTCGAAAGATTTGCTGAACAAGCCAAGTGGAAAAGAGATTCATGGTCAACTCGTCTATCAGCTCTGCTGACAGGCAAGGCTTTGGACTGTTATTGTCGTTTGTCTGATAATCAATGTTTAGATTACAATGTTGTAAAGACAGCTTTGGTAAATAGATATGGGTATACAGAAGATGGTTTCAGGGTTAAGTTTAGAGAGTGTAAGCCAGAGGACTCAGAGAGTCCAGGTCAATTTATTGTGAGACTACAGGGGTATTTGGATAGTTGGGTACAGTTGTCTCATACAAAGAGTACATTTGAGGAACTCTGAACTTAGTAGTAAAAGAGCAGTTCATTAACTCTTGTCCCAGTGATTTAGCTGTACACCTACATCAGGAAGCCCCAGCTACTTAGTCAGATTTGGCTGGTTTAGCAGAAAATTTCTTAGTTGCAAGGAACAGACAACTTGCATGTAAACACCAACCTGGTAGGTGGAATGTAAATCGTTACCCACCGTATGGCCAGACAATGTCAAACAGGCCGTTACATTGTAATGCAGTTAGAATTGTAGGTCAAGAAGTATCTGACAGTAAATTGAAGGATAAAGAGAGCCGTTGTTATAAATGTGAGAAAATTGGTCATGTAGCATGGAGGTGCAGAAATTGTTTTAAATGTGGGAGGCCTGGTCATATAGCACGGAATTGTAAGGGGTGCTATAATTGTGCAGTAATTGGTCATCTTGCACGAGATTGCAAGAAATTGTCTACACAGGATAATGAGAGTGATGAAGATAAAGTAAGCCTGAGAAATAGTCAGGCTATGATTCACTCAGGTGTTGCATGTATAAGTGTAGATGAGACTGCGGAGGTTCAGTCTGAAGGTCAAGTACCAGTAGCCCAAGGTAGAGTGGGCGATAGTGATGTAAAGGTGATGACAGACACCGGTTGTGATGGTGTTATTGTAAGGACTGGTCTAGTAGTAAAGACCAGCTGTTAAATAAGAAGATTGGTGTCATTGGTTTTAATCGGCGTGTGAGTGTACATTGTATGGCAAGGATAGACATAGACACACCATACTATGTAGGTAGTGTAGAAGCCGCTTGTGTCGATGATCCCATGTTCGATTTTATTATTGGAAATGTTGAGGGGGTTCGTGAAGATCCAGACCCTGAGTGGCATGTCAGCGATGTAGTGACAGGGCCAAAGATAAGAAGTAAAACCAAGAAGAGGAAGAAAATTTATTAAGTTGGTTAGATGTTACAGGAATTGATAAAATGTGGAAATCAATTCCAGGTAGTAAAAACAATGCAGCTGACTTCTTAAGTCATGTTGTGTAGGTAGATCTGAAACAGATAGTGTAATCTGTAAATAAAGGATAAACATGTTAGTTGTTACACTATGTAAACATGACTCATGATATGAAAGCACATTCAGTATGTTATACTTGAAATGATTTGATGGTACTGTATCATGAGGTTACATTATAATTGTATGTATGTTTGATGGTGTTCAAATAGTAGAATGAGGGTGTATTGTTCTACATGTGTTGAGTAGTTAAAATAAAGCAGAACAATTATATGTACACACATGTAAGCAATGTAATACTGAGGGTACAAGGTCATCAATGTACTAGATGAAAGTTTGATGATGCATTTGATAGTGTATCAGTACACATTTGTGTTTTTGTTAAGTACTGGAAAAATATCTTTCAGAGATTTTTCTGAAGGGGGGCGTGTGACACAAATCTGCTACCCGCCTAGTGTATGTCAAATGGAATTTCATAAAATAATGAAATAAGTTAGGGAAAATATAATTTATACGGTGCATTAACAGGCCAGTTAATATTAAATTGAAACATCAGATCATAAAGTGTAGTTGGAGAGACAGAGTTAATAATATTTGGTGAAGTTGTCAGCTGTTGTTGTCATCATGTTTGTTTACATCTGTGCTGACGAAGCTGGTGGGTTGTTCAATAGTATATTGTTTTATTATGTAAGTAAATGGACTTACTGTACCATGATTTATTATAATTAGATGACAGAAGGTTCTAGAGAATTCAGGCAATGTGTAATTTCCAATAGGTAAATTCTAGAAAATCCCGTAGGTGATAGTCTTGACAAGAAAAGACTTGATTATTCTAGAGACTTCTAGAAGTTTCGGTTACCCAGGTATAAATAGGGCGGTGTCAAGGCCGGTCAAAAGAGGGAGAAGTGAATGAATTTGGAAGTTACCGTCAACTGGTGACAGATCGTTTTATGTCAACGACGGATTAGTTAAACACCGAGCAGGGTGTGTTATAAATTCCGCGAGAACAGTATTAGTCCTGGAGAGAATATAGATAGTTGTAGCCGATCAGGGCGAAAGAAGATATACGTGATTTGTATTTGTTGAAGACGTTTTTATTGTGAGATTGGAGCCAGTCAACGACGACGGTGGCCAATTGTTGGATGTTACTGGAATAAACAGTGTTCTTCATTTCAGACAACGAGTGGTATTTTAGACTTTTCTGTGTGAAAGAACTGGGGAATATATGTCCGCTGCGTGTGTGGTGTGACAATCATATACAGATGCCTAAGCCCTCAGATCAATGGTTATATTTTCTATTAAATGAACACTCACTTAGCTCAAACTGTTATATAAATGTGGCTGTAGGTATATCTTAATTGCATTAAAACTCAGTGACTGCAGATTATCCATGTTTTGGAAAGCTGCTATCACTTTCCAAGAGCAATGTTCACAATATTTTAATAAATAAATACAAGTATGTAACTGTCAATTACACAAGTTCAATTCAATTTACCTAAAAGAAAAAGGAATTCATAGCTGTAGCTAACAATATTTTACAGGTAAATTTACAAAGTAATCCATAATTTATGAGCAGACAACTCAAAGAATTCCCCTAATGGGTATAAAACTAATGAGTAATTGGGTAAAGTAAACCAGTAATGTAATTACTCATATTAGACCAAAACCACAAAACATCACAATTAACAGTGACAATTCCACATATTTGGCTGATTTTTTTTTCATTTTAAAACATAATGGGACACAGCATGTCACCAGAATTTTATATTTGAATGTAAACCACAGCAGAATTCCCTCTTAGGGTCTCTCCTGAATGCTAGCCAGACTATCACAATGGCTGACCTACCCTTATACAAAGGCAATTCATCCAATAACACTTCCAGTGATGATTTTAATACAGGGGTTCTACTGTATTTGAAAACCATGGGCTGACATGACCATTCTCTTCTCAGTCTTAATTAACTGCATTATATGCAGCATATATATCCAGGGTCCTGCAGCATAAAAGCTTAAAGAAAATGTGAGAAAGTTAAAACCCTTGCCGGGGAAAAATTGTGTAAAATCCAATATTGAGTTTGTGACAGGGAAAGGTATGTAATATAAGACAGAAATAGTAATTCATTTGAATGACCAAGAAATTTAGCTAAATATTTTGTTTAAGTATGAAAAAAAAACCTATTAAACTTAGTGAACCCAGAGCTTGAATCAATGACCTGCGTGACCTTTGGTCACAGAGCCACACAGTTGACATGATGCAACAACTTAAGCAAGGCCAGCTGTGGCTTGGGGAAAAGCAGGGTTGGCATTCTTCCAGGAAAATAGTTATTTCTTTCCTTACCAGAGAAGTAAGGGAAAACTCAAAGCAGACACTGTTCCCTGCTTATCAGTTATCACCACATATTATAAGGCTAATATTCTTCTAATCAACATTTAAAGTGGAAAACACTTGTTATATGTTATATACACATTTGATAAAAATATTTTTGTTTCATTTAGAATAAGACAATTTTAGATAAAATATCAGAAATTCCCAAAATTATCTTCTGGGATTTTCGCACTACATAGCACAGAGAGAATGAGCATAGGAGCTAGGGCTAAGTCTTAATTTGCTTACTCAGTCACCTTTTGACTTTTCTCATAAAACGCAGGCACCCTTGCTCCCAGAAATACAATACCAATGACTGGGAAAAAATGCAAATTGTCAGTAATTTCATTATAATATTTACAAAATAAAATTTCTGTACAACATTATATAGTTATTTAGTCTATACAATTTCTGAACACATATATGTTAATAGCCAAGAAGATATATTATAAACACAACAGGCTTATTATGTTAAAAGGGTCCAGGTTTTGTTAACTTCAATGATGCACAACCTCAGTCCTTACCCATTACTTTTTTACATTTGACTTATTTCCAGGCCTTTGGTTTTGACAAGTCAAGAAGCCTACTCAGTTATCAATTCAACAGACTAGTTTATATGAAACAGTGCAATAACTAACAATAAACCAACTATAACATCAATGGATGAGCTTTCAGGAATTATTGAAAAAAGGTGTCATTTTTTTTTCTACAGAGTCAAAGATATCATGAGCCCTGGTGTAATTTCTGTGTGTGCCTAAGTTTTGAAAGGATCTACTGGTCACCATGAAATGTCCATGAGGGTTTGCTTTCCCCCAGCATGACAGTGGCAGGGAGCAGTAGTCATGTTCAAGCTTTTTAATCTTTAATCAAGAGATCTATTTACATATAGCAGCAAGTTACCTGTGTGCCTTGAAAGTATGTTGCCATATGTAATGCTAATTTAGACCAAATAAAAGATATCTGTGAACAACGATAATTAATCCACATAAAGCATAACCTACAAGATCCGGTGACTGAAGTCATCCTCGCCAGGACCGAAAAAGTGCGAGTGACCGAACGTCCGAGGGAGGGGTGTTAGACGGCGCTCCAGGAGTGATCCTCGCCAGATTCACATCAAAATATGACGTACACGTGTTTTAAAAATAAATCCTCTCAAACCTTGATGATAAATCCAACACAGTAAGCCGGGCTCAAACGATATCCATAAGAAAATGTAATCCTCTGCTCGCAGCCCTCACAAATTGGCTTGGACCTTCTCTGAATACAAACAAGAATCAAGATGTGCTCCGAGTCTACTACTACTTCCGGTTGCGTATGCCGTCAAACGACTTGGCATTTACGACACTCATTGAGTTATATTTGATATATAAAAGACAAGCACCACACCATTTTCTCTCGTTTGTTATATTTACACACCGAGGGATGTTGCTACATACCAAAGTGATTACAAACGCACCAAATGTATGCAATAGAATATATTTATAGTACAGAAATCTGCTACTAGATGTCGTGCTCTCGCATTATTAATGCGGTTCAATGAAGTTGGATTATCTCATGCACGGTCTTTGTGATGACAGCCCAGGAATGGGCGGGGTGGGCGGAACGGGCAATATACCGCGTGCCCCAGTTAAACTAATTTTTCGATAAAAGCCTGTTCTACAAGAGTGTCCTTGAGAAACATGGAAAACAAATTAATTAAACGTTTGATGAATTCAATCAGAAAATTTAGAATGTGCACTCGTGTGTACATAGGCCTGACTATACGTAGGCCTATCTTTTACTCTGACCATCCCCATGCAAAGATCTGATTTGCTGGTTTGTATTTAAAGCACTAGTATATATAGTGGCAAAATATTTTTAATTTCCTGATTTGATTGGTTTCATTAGGTCATCCAAATAAAAATGTAAACTAAAATGCATATGGACAGTCTACAAACTGCTACTTGTTTCAGCCGAACAGTGTTCGTACGTCCTTAAAAAGTCATGATTTTTTAGAAAATTCTCATAAGTCATGAAAAGTCATGATTTTTCATTTTCTTACTGTCTAAAAATATTTTGTATCAACTTTATTATATTTATCAAGGTTGACCGTATACAGAACAGGGGCAGATCCAGGATCTGGGGGGGGGGGGGGGGTCCGGGCCCCCTGGACCCCCCCCCCCCCCCCTTCTGGATCCGCTTCTGCAGAAAACCACCTAAACCAGACTACACCTGGGCATTTCTCCCCTTAATGCTGTTCCAACTTAGGTTGGCACCCGCTCTTCCCTATATGGGCGGTCAACTCCCGTCATGCCATTCTTACGAAAACTTTCGTAAAAAATCTGCCAGGGCAGTCTTCATTCAGCAAACCATGCATTCAAGATACACAGTTTCAAGAACCGAACTGTGTGTTGTTCGTAGGACACCAAGTGAAACAAATTCTAAGCTTTTCTGTAGGCCTAGTGCATCCATGGAGTAATCACAGCAATGGCGAGTTTTGAGCAAATGCAGTTTGACATCAAAGGGGAGAAGCTTGAAATGGTACATATATATGAGACGAATAAAAATTATGGGGTTATCACTGTCATTTGCAATAAAAAATAATAATCACTTAAGCCTATGTAAGATTAAGATGTTAAATCATAAATAAAATAATTTTAAGGTATTTTTCAGTGATTAAAGACTGTCATGTATTGAAAATTGCAATTTAAAACATATTTTTTAAAATGAAAGAAAAGTAGAATATGCTGCCATTTTCAGAAAGATATAAATAAAATGTTGCTTTTACAGTCATTACGATGACATTATTGTTATCCAGTAAGAGATTCCAACGCTCCTGTTTTCCGGGTTCTACCGAGTTTTAATTAATACAAAATCCCTGCCCTCCAGTGCCTTCTATATTGAATCGCGAATTTATATTGCCCATAGGCCCTCTCCAAGCACTCGTGTATCTCTTAAAATTCATAACTAGACAAATACGGATTAATAGTATATATACTTGTAAGAAAGTCTTATCCAAAATGTCAATGAGGCCTCATGTTATGTATGTACGTGTAACATTCCTTACTACAATTCCTAGCCTGTGTATTCCATATGGTTTGGCGGGAAACTATTGCCGCCTACAGCTGTACAACTATTTACTGATTGGGCCCGTACTCCTGTTAGTAGAACTGATTGAACGTTATACACAAGCCCGTCTGATCAATAAATCGTAAAAAGAGTAAAAATAAAATATTTAAGGTTTAAGAATAAAAAATGGCGGATTGGCGAAGAAATTGTCATGACAGATGTAGCAGATAAAGAGCTACGGCCTACTTCAATGGAGTGAGTAAACAACACCATAGGCGCCAAAGTTTTCCCGCCGTGGGCCCTATTTGGGTCTACTCCCCGGTAACTTCGATTGTGTTTTCCCGTGCAAAAAAATGTTGCATGCTTCAAAATGTTATGTATTATTTTACTATCTGAAATTTGCGCGGTGGTTAAAATTAACTGTTATATCCCATAATTTTTCCAAAAAATAAATCTCACGACTCGCCTTTTTTCAACACCATGTCCTGTACACCGCGTGCAAATGTGCGCATCGGAAAATTACGACAAGAGTTTAGGACCGGCCAAACACTTATATAGGTGTAATTTTACAGTACCT
Organism: Sipunculus nudus; assembly: GCA_026874595.1. Lineage (NCBI taxonomy): Eukaryota > Metazoa > Annelida > Sipuncula > Golfingiida > Sipunculidae > Sipunculus > Sipunculus nudus. The sequence continues at coordinate 106,113,707 of CM049306.1, read as the reverse complement.
TTTCATGAAAAAATAATTGAGAACATTTTAAATTCCATGTTATGTAGATAGGGACAGCTAGGATAATTCAAAATATTTCATTGCTAGTCAGAAGCATTATGTGAGCGATAATAGGGGAATTAAATGCCGACATGAGCTTATTTTTAAGTGAAAGGCTAATGTCACTGGATATCTTTAAGAAAGTTAAATTAATGATCTTATTCAAGATCTTTCTTTTTTCTTTCATATATCAAACTAATGAAATTAAATTGATTAATTTAAAATTGTAATACTTCGAAGTAAAATGTAAACATTAATCAATTGATATAATCTTTATGTCTTACACTTCTTCTGTATTCAGATGAAGTACAGTCCAACCTGTCTGAACGACCACCTGTGAAATGCGGGCAACTGGCTATTACGACCACTGGATATCAGTTTCTTTCGAAATTCCATTATATTATCTATAGATAAAACCTGTGAAATAGACCAAAGTGATATATTGACCTGCCTAATGGGGCACTCATTAAGCTTCTCACTGAGCAGCGCTGACCGGTCGGGTGATTGACCATGCTTGAAGTTGCGGTCACTTGCACTGTCGTTTGTTTTACTGCTGCATGGTCGTTTACGGAGGACCCTTGGCCGACCCTGGGCCCGAAGTCCGGGCTAGGCCACGTGAATGGCATATGAATAGAGGTCCTCCGAAGTTAATCTTTGACCTGTGCCCGTGTGGTTTGTCTTTGATCTATTCAGTGTGTCATGAAAGGCGTTATTACAAAGAGTGGATAATCTATGAAGGTCCTATGAAGCAAGTGATGTTAGTAACCTGTGACGTCAGCAAAGTGAAACAATTTTGAGTTTGTAGCTGACAACGCAGTTTCTTTATAACGCGGGGTTTATAGAAATCGATTAGTTATTAAAAAAAAGTTCCACTAGAGAAATTAGCAGGTGCTCTCAGGCTGTGAACGTGGCCCCGGCCGCGAATTTCTGACAGCCATTATTGTTCTAAGAACTGATTTGAGATCGTTCGAAATTGCCCTAATTGAATTGTAGTTGTTTAACAGGTGGGTGTGTGAGTAAAATGGAAACAAATTATAAGCAAATAAGTATCAATTAAGCAACTGAAATAATCTTTATTTCTTACACTTCTGTAGTAATCAAAATAAGTAGTTTAATAGGTATGCATGTGTGCGAAACGGTATAATTTTTTATAAGTGGTGAAACTTTCATGTAAGTTGTGCAGTTCTTGCTAACCCCATTTAAACAATGTTTTTCTTCTGATACCATATACCACCCTGCTTGCATGTACTCTTTAGGCGCGGATCCAGAGGGGGTTTTGGGGGGGTCGAGACCCCCCCCCCCCCCCGCTCTCAACCAAATGCATGACGGGGGTTTTGCAAAAAATTCTGGATCCGCGCCGGACTCTTGGGTAGAGCATCTCTGTGTTTGAAAGTTATTTAATTGGCAGTTTTGAAAGTTTGTCAAGTGTCATATTTCACTCTCAATATTAAAAAGTTTTCATTAAAACATTGAATCTAAAATTAAAAACACTTTGCATGACTGAATGTTTAACCCCCTTTTTTTTCTTAATCATTCTATGTGTTCATTTAAACTGTTAAATGTCCTAAACATGAAGCTAATGCAAATATTTTTTTAACAAATGAGAGGAAAACAAAACAAATCACATTTTTGAAATATTGACTCTTTAATATATTTAACTATATATGTAATCTTTAAGTGATATTCGTCATATCTAAATGAGCAATGATGATCTGCATCGACAGTTTCCTAAGTAACATATACATGTCAAAGAGACGAGGAAAAGGTCATGATTATTTGTCGAAGGTCCTGAGAAAGTCATGACATTTTGATTTCTTCAAAGTGTGTGAACCCTGGCCGGATCACATGCTAAAATATCTCAAGAGCCACGTATACGGACAGATACCTCAAAAGAATTATTGTATGTGGTGTCACCGGTTATTTGCCATACAAAACCATACGATATCTTGATGGACATGCAGAACACTCCTGAGATATATGCATGATTCTTAACAAAAATAAAGGGATAGATGGACAACATACAAAAAAAAAACGGTCGTACGAGGAGCTACTCAGGGGAAAATACTGAGCTGATTCGGATTCGAACACATGTCGGTGGCGCACAAGTCCGGCGTACCTACCGCTTCGCTAGAAAAGCAAGCGACACAGTTCGGTCCGGTTTTATGTCACCCGTAACACACCCCCTCTTAAGAACGTTCTGCTATCAGAACAAGACTAATTATCCCAGGAGTCGCACTTTGGTGAGCTTATTCCCTGGGCCACAAAGTTGTACGTGGCACGTTGTCCGAGTCTCCATTTTGTTATGAAGATAAATTCTCAGGGGAAAATAATGGACCGCTCCGGGATTCGAACCCATGTCGTTGGCGCACAAGTCCGGCGTACCAACCGCTTCGCTAGGAAAGCAAGCTTCATTAGCGAGACAGTTCGGTCCGCTTTTATGTCACCAAGTAACAGTGGTGCCACCAGCCTTGGTACAAAATAAAGCTACGATCCATGGCAATGCAAATTCTTAGATTGATACCTCATACCGCTTCTGAGATATGTGTGATTATCAGTTCAGGCTGATACAATAATACATATGCGAGATTTTCACCCGTAAGAGATGCATAGATTGGTGCAAAGTGAAAACCATTGCAGGTGGCGCCACCAGTCCCCAGAATGGTTAACTATTCAAGCTCTATATACGTGCAGAATTTTAGGTTGATATGATCGATTGATTGATCTTTATTTTCCTCCATGCTGGAGAGCTCAGTCCTGGGTAGGAGATTACTGCATATATGGCCATGCAAAATAGATCTATGGCCATGCAAACTTTCAGGCCATTACAACAAACCACTCCTCAGGTATGTGAACAGACGCATGGATGAACATCACGCGAAAAATGTTGCGCTACCAGTGTTCGAGAGGCAGTTCCCATGTGACTCAGTCATGATGCCAGGTTTATAAATACCAGATAATGATCCGTCCGTTGGTTTCAGAGGAGTTTTCCGTGGACAAACGCATGGAAACTATTTTTCGGCAGATATATTAATCCTCCCGCAGAAAGACTAAGCATTCCCGCAAAATCCTCTTATTTTTGATTGACGATACTTGCAATATTGTGTTTTAAAGAATGTTTAAGGCATTAAATTGATGAAGAAAGAAAAATAAAAATATTTATTTACAATTTCAAAAGTTCTAAAACAAAATAGATAATTATTTTAAGGACAAAATAAAGCCAAAAGTCGACAGAAATAGACCCATTGATTCTATAGTTTAGATGCCACATTAAAAGATGTAATTATTTAAAAAATAAACGTTTCGAGAGATAACATATATACTTTACGAAATGAATGCTGAAAAATTGCGGAATAAAGTGTTAACGTAAAATATCGCACATTCTCGTTTGACGAGAAACGGACCGAGATTCAGATAGATATGCAATTGTGTGACGTGAAACTATCCAAATGCTGTATAAATCTTGTGAAAAACTAAACATCTCTAGCTTTATAAGTCACAAAGTCAAAAAAGAAGGAACAATATTTTCCAATTTCACGAATTATACCCTAAAATGCGTTATCCTCAATGAAACAGTCATAAATCAGCAAAAATGACCATGGAGAGACAAATAAAATTAACTAAATTTTACATAGCTGCGATATCTTTTTGACAAGACATGAAGGGGGGGGGGGGGGAGGGGGAAACGATTTTGAGGTCTTTCGGTTACCTTGAACGAAAATGACCAAAACAGTGGGCTCCGAGAAATAATGTGTATATGTAGTGCGGGTGTTACAGTATACGTTCCAGATCGATTAATACAAAATTGTGGAGCCATGACAAATAAACAGACAAACATACGGGACTGACCGACATGCTTTCCAAAACCAAAGATTTTTGCGAGCAGCAAATATACGGAACCTACCATTATGCTTACGGAATCGGGGATTCGGGCAAGCAAATAACTAAACTATTTGGCCAAAGTCAATTCGTGATGCCTAAATCCGGTTTGGTATACGTAACGACTCTGAGAACATAGGGATTACCAGACGCTAATTTTTGCCAGAGACGCTTTTTATCTGATAGAAGATGACCAGAGATATGAAAAATAATTATCAAATATTTTCCTTGTTGTAAAAGGTGCATGAAATTGCCTTTTGGCAAATCCCCTTTAACTTCCGTAACATTCTCACATCGAGTGCAGATATAACCTTGAACCATCATTTACATTGTGAACAAGGAACACAATATGAATCCTGGTATAGCTCCCGCCAACATACACAAAATAACTTTAGTTAAATCCTGTTAATTGGTCTTTATTTCACAAAAATCTTAAATCTGTAATAGTGGATCAACTTTGTATATCCTTGAAAGAGTAGTCTTGTAAGCCACTATTACCATTTAACCATGTTGTTTGTGATCACACGAACCGTGAAACTGAAAAGACATAGAATTATGGCTCTAAGTTATACAATAAAGCATACCTGACCATTGCAATAGTATACAATTATAATAAGCTTTACTTCACTTAATAATATACTTCTTATTAATTTATGTAATTAAATCTTCTGTGATGTATAATATCCGTAGATAAATAAAAGGCTAAAGCTATAGCTATGCTTATAGAGAAATAATGCTAATACATATATAATAAATTTCAATGAAGCTTAATGAACTTACAATTAAGTGCTGCCGTCTGTCTATATATGATATGCTTATAACGTTTTTAAGACGAACCGTATGGACGCGCCATCTATGGAGCAAATCTTAAACTATTTATAACGTGGAACAAAGGTATAAACTTGTATTTACGTCTTAAGAAACAACTCAGAATTCTTGGAAAGTCAATATTATTACTAAAAAGATATAATGGTCACTTCGATCTCAAAGATCCTACGAAGTAAGAAAACAGTTCAAAACACATCAACCTCGTTGATTACCCGGGATGTTTCCTACGGGAGGTATGAACTTCTTAACTTATCGAGACCTGGCAAACCGGTGCTGGCTGCGGGAACAAAACATACAAACTGGTCCAAGCGAATTGAGACCAAGTGACCTCTCCCATATGCCTCTCGCCTGAGCTCCTTAACTATGCGTTTACAAAAGACCGCTGCAGAGCTTATGCGGCAGCTACACCTAGATAATACATTTTTTGTAGCCTTTATTCAGTACCCGGGATGTACTCCTTATGACATCCGATGTGGAACTTGCACGCCACGTTGTCAAAGACTGTTAAGTCTCCTTGGGGAGGAGAGAAAGTGTAAAGAATTTTCAATCATGTCATTACTCTGTCATCTTTCATTGCAGCACAGGAACATCATTGAAAGTAATCTTCTCTGCACGTATCCCAAACCGTGAGGGTAATCGGTAGCTCATTTTGATTCCTCGGCATTCTTTCTTGTATTCAAAGGATTCAGCCACCGATTTACGGTCCTCGTAAAGCAGACCCTGCTTCCATCTGCTTCAGCTTCCTGTCCGCCGAAACTGACAGCAACTCCTGCAGGTAGCTGAATCAGGAGGCGATGTTTTACAACTTAACGTTGTTTTACATTTTAATTTCGCGAACTTGCATAACTTTTCATACTTTTTTCTAACAACCCTTGAGAAAGAGGGTTAGCCGCCAACTAGGTCACTTTCTTGAGTCCTAGCATGACTACTGGTGGCTTGTGATGTATGGTCTCTAGGTGCTGCTGTAATTTCTTTTAGGGTAAACACGGCTAGGATAATGGTTTTAGATGCAAGTTTATTTTTTTTTTCGAAAACTGGGTCTTTGTTCCGGAAGCGACGAGAAAGAGCGGTTCCAAAACCCACGTCTGGCTCATCAAAGAAATACAGGGGCGTAGCCAGGATGGAGGGAGGGAAGGGGGCCGAAGTATTTGGCAAAGGTGATATATATATATATAAAACACCTCACAATAATTCCACACAACATACTACTGTTTAAATTCCAATTAGAAATATCAGTTATACAAGATGAATAACAAGGAACCCATGGGTCACGGCGCTCAGCTGAAGTTTGAAAGTTTTGCAAATGCAAAATATTCTATTGTAATGTTTTTCATTTATATACGAATATGAAAAGCTAAGAGGAAAGGGGCTCTCCTACTTGGTTATAGTAAAGTTCTAAATATATGATTGCAAACTAATACTCTGACAAGACTGTCATGAAGAAAAACAGTAAAAGTTTTGAGATACTGTGATGCATATGAAAATTTACAGATGGCAAGTGGACAGAATGGACTAATACCTTTATTTCACTTTCAAGGGAATAATGCATTTAAGTTTATGTATAAGCCCATTTTTTAGCATATCCACTTTTTCCATTAAAAGTTTTATCTGAATCATTTTATTTTTATTTACAAGTCTTATAAATTTTTATTTAAAAACTGAAAATACAAGTTAAAATATTAGAATTGTTGCAAAAGTTGCAATCATTATATATCAAGAGTAAAAAAACTGAAATATAAGTTAAAATATTAGAATTGTTGCAATCATTATATATCCGTGGTGTAGCTAATATTGGGTCATATTATGCATACACATATATTTTATTATTTTTAAATCACAAATATTTAAACAGAATTTAAAAGAAAATAATGCCACAACATGGCATCTACAAGATTATACCTTGAATCACTATTAAAAAATTGTGCACATTGAAGTTTTCAGTACATGCTTAATTTTATTCACTGAAATAAAATAAAAGATTCAGTAAATTTGATAAAATAAAATATCTTTTCAAATAAAGTATTAAACACTGTTGGTTGAATGAGGGACAAACAATATCATAGTGCTAATTACTATCTCAGCTTTAATTTATTACTGGAATTAATAGTCAATTTCACACGTGGTGAAGTTTTTACTCCTCTGAAGTAAGGTATTACTTATCTGATGAACATCCACACTTTCATAAGAATACACCACTTTGTGGACACAATTAAATGTGCACTTTAATCATTGTAACCCTGGTGGTACAATACAAAATTTAAAATGTAGCATAGCCTAAAATAAGAACGAATCAAATACAGAAAATAATAACATATTAACAATAATCATCTTGTTTATGCACCATCTGGTGGGGGGGGGGGGGGAGTGCAGGGCAGAGAGGAAGCCTGCTGGTAGTGGCCAAGCTGAGCCAAGGCAAGCTGCCTGGGGTGGGTTACATAATGCAAGTGAAGGCTGTAATACTAGGTGGGCTACATGTAAACAACACTTGACATGGTGTATGAAAACTTGAATAAAAGCTACCCTTTTCAATCAATTCCTTTGAAATTTCAGGTTTTAAAAGATTAAATCCTTATGAATACATGCTGTGAAAATTAAATCCACCCTATTCCCTCGCTGTGAATGGTGGTTTTGTTAGTAAACTGTTGTGAGCTTTTCTGTATTAATGAGAATTTTCTCTGTTAAAGTTTATACGCCAGAGTAAGCCATCCGAAAATTTTCCCTTATTGGGCCTATTATCGCCCATCCCGCCTCGTTCCCGTGTATCTAGGTCACACTTCCGTTTCCTGTAATCACACTTTTCGAAGGCGGAAGGAAGTGGACTGGGAGGGAGCGTTGTTTGTAATACAGAAAAGCTCACAACAGTTTACTAAGAAAACCACAATTCACAGGGAGGGAATGGGGGGGTTTTATTACGTTAACATAATTGTGAGCTGTTTCTGTATTAATGAGAATATAACAGATAAACCTTGGGGAGGGGACACCTACCTGGAACGACGGAATGATGAGAACATCAATGGTGGGATGGAGCAGACGAAGACGTCGCCGCCGGAACAGACGTAGAAGGCGAGGACGGCCTGGAAAACTGTAGTACCTCATCCGCCGCAATCACAGGGCCCAAGGAATAAAGGCTCGAAGCTTGTAATTGAACATCCTTGAGATAAAAGCGGGTGAAGGTAGAAGGTGACTTCCAATAGCCTTTCTTGACCAGTTGATTTGGGGAAATCCCCGAGAAATAGCCCAACGATGTAGAAAGGGCTCGAATGTCATGAGCCTTGATGTGAAGCTGCTCTAAGGTTGATGGAGAAGCCGACTCATAGGCGGCGACAATAGTAGCTTTTAGCCACGCACTAATGGTGATACGGCTAATTTCTTTGTTTGAAGTGGTGACTTTCGTTGAAATAAACAACTTCTTGCCCTCCCCCCCCCCCCCCGGTAAAGAATGAGTAGCTTTAAGATAGTAACGTAAAGCACAAACTGGGCAATTTGTAGCCCCGTAACAGTACCGACCGTTAGGGAGGGCCGGAACGTGCCAAGCTGACGGAGGATCATCGAAATTTTGTTTCTTTCTATGAAAGTCTGGAGGAAAATGAAGGGTGGCCGACGAACCGTCGGCCGCAATTTGGAGAATTTTGAATCAGCCACGAGGGCATGAAGCTCAAAGAGGCGACCAGCAGACGCAAGAGCAAGGAGGAAAACCGTTTTCCGAGACAAATGCAGAAGGTGTGCTGAACACAGAGGCTTATAAGGGGTTTCTCGCAGGTGATGTAAGACAACGTCCAGTCACCAGGAAGGCGCCACATAGCAAGGACGAGACGCGCGGGCATGTACCCCCGTGAGAAAATCCGTCAGCCAACGGATGATGAAGGACACGGACAGCAGGGCAGCACGATAGCCAGGCAGAGACGGTTAGGATAAATGTGTATCCTGCAGTAAAAACATGAAAAAATCCAAAACCGCCGCAAGCAACGGAGCTAAAGGAGAGATTCCGTGGGCAGACGCCCAACTGGTGAAGATACGCCACCGGGAGTCATAAATGCGGTCCGAAGAACAGACATCGGACATCGGGGTGTCGGGGAGACGCTGGCGAGGGTGACGTAGACGCGTCGCAGTAGGCTCGAGAACTGGGGGGGACAGAAAATCGAACAGATTGAATTCCGGACGCCCAAGATGAGTGAAAAGACTCCGAACGACTGGGAAAGGAAGGATCACCAGCGGAGGAGGAGACGCAGGGCGACGGGAAAGGGCGCCGGCAAGAATGTTCGACACACCCGAGTCGCACGAATCGAGGCCCGGAGAGAGAGCCACAGATCGAACAAGAGGTAGGTCTCCTGCATCAGTGAGGGAGACCTAATACCGCCCTGCCTGTTGATATATGCCACGACCGTGTTGTTGTTGGTCCGGACGAGAATGTGACGGCCGAGCAAGCGGTGGGACCAGCGGGAGATCACGTGACGGACGGCTCAAAGTTCTAGGACATTGATATGCAGGAGACGTTCCGACGGGGACCAGACCCCCGAGGCGCGAAGATTGGCCATATGGGCACCCCAACCTAGGAGAGACGCGTTTGTACACACGGTACAATCGATCTCCTGAGAAAAAGGAACTCCCTGCAGGAGAAAGGGAAGGTCCAGCCAGGGACGAAGAGACTGCCACGTGAGCTGAAACGGGAGGACCGTAGGACGGTTAAACGGAGAAGGCCGTGACGGCGCAGGTGAGACTGAACCGGAAGGAGGTATAGGCGACTGAACGGGATAAAAGTGGTGGCCCAGTTGAGAGCGCCGTGTAGAGAAGCCGGGGTCCGAGAATTGACACCGCATGATGCCAGAAAGGAATGAATCTGCTGGCGGAGTTTGATAGCAAAATCGCACGGGAGAGACGCAGTGCTGGACGCAAAATCAAGCATGACACCCAGAAACTGCAGGGACTGGGTGGGAGTGAGAAGGGATTTCTCCACATTGACAACAAAGCCAAGGTTCTGGAGTAAATCGAGAACCCAGGAGTGATGAGTCAGTAAGAGAGAGCGATCGGCCGCATGGACAAGCCAATCGTCCAGATTAGGGAGCACAGAAATGCCCTGTGAGCGGAGGTAATGCGTGACCGTGTGAAGGAGCATGGTAAAAATCCAGGAGGCCACATTGATCCCAAACGGGAGGGCCCAGAATTGATAAACGCGGTTCTGATAGGCGAACCGAAGAAACGGTTGAGACGATGGATGGATTGGGACGTGAAAATAGGCATCCGTAAGGTCTATTTTGAAGGCCCAATCCCTTTGGACGGACAATGCGGAGAACCGCATGAATATTGAACATCCGAAATGGCGGCCAGGCGATGAACGAATTAAGGTGCTTTAGATCTATGATGGGGCGCCAACTCCGTGCGGCTTGGGAACTAGAAATAGGCGAGAGTAAAACCCCATGGTTGACGGGGAAGCCTGGAATATCGCCCTCTTGTCGAGCATAGATTGAATCGCTTCCTCAAAAGCGAGCCGTTTGACAGGATCAGACAGAGGCGGAGTGTAGAACAGGTGCAGGGTGACGGGAGGAGCATGCAAAAATGTAAGACGGAAACTGAATTTTATGGTGCTGAGAACTGACCGATGTGACGTGATGCCCGCCCAAGCGGGAAAATGGGCACTGAGACGAGCACAAACTGGATCAAACAAGTCATTTCTTGGTCGAACCCCGTTTGGAGGAACGACCACAAAATGGCTGGGAATGGCTGGTACTGCCAGTAGAACGGGAAGACTGAGCTGGGGCGCGATGAGCTGAAGAGGGAGCCGCACCAGTAGGGCGAGACCGCGGGATGCGGAAGGACGGCCGTGGCGCAAGACGATCGGAGCGCTCCAAGGCGCGGTCAAAAAGGGGCTGCAGATGGCCGCCAAACAGAAGGGAGCCAGTAAAAGGCTGAGAGTAAAGCTCAGTCAACTCCGCTTGGGTAAGTTCCGGTTTCAAGTGCCTTAAAGAATGAAGGAAAGCCGAGCGGCGCAACAAAATACAATTTTCACTAAGCCGCCAGACAACCTGTTGCAGCTCAGCACAGGTTTGTCATTCAGCGTGGGCGAGTCAGAAGAGACGGTGAGCAGGCTAGTAATGGCCTGCAAGTCGTTTACCAACCCGGCCGCCTGCCGGCCGAGCACCTCCAAATCTGACAGTTGACGATCGGAGATCGGGGCTGAGGATGAAAACAAGAATTTACTGTCCGCGAACGGCTGTTCAAGACCGGACTCAAGACACATAGGCGCCGATGGAATAGCCGGATGATTGGGAAAGGGGATCAGACGATCAAAGCAGGTAGCGCGGTACCCCCGGGAATTCCACAGGGTACCGGGGGACCACAGCTTATCAGATCCTAGCGGGAGCGGGGCCCCAGTATTGGTAGATCATGACCCCGAGACAACAGCGTGGTGCTCACGTAACAGATCAACCGTGTGATTGGTGAACTCCATAAACACGGCGGGTGTGGAGGAAGGCGATTGAAGGGCGGCCGGATTCAAATAAGAACTGGCCGCCGACGCCATGGAAGTCCGTGGCTGTTAAAGACGGAACTTCGGACCATCAGGTTGGGCCTCTTGGGTGGAGGTAGCAACAAGGTCCAGCAGCACAGATTTGCGCGTACGCCAAGCCTGGCATTGCAGCGTGATCTCTGACCACTGATCTTGTGCCAGGGCGGGATCGGCAGTGTGAGAGGGCAGGGACACAGGAAAACCCAGGAAAGGGGGATCCAGGGAAACCCGTTGAGCCAGTACAACCGGAGGCTGAAAAAAAGAAGCCGAGGGTCAGTCATCAGCAGGAATCACCCGTGAAGTCACAGGAACTGGAGCCGCAGACGGCACAGCAGATGGAGACTGAAAGAAAGAGTCGAATGGACCACTGGAGCAGCCGGAGTCACCGGAAGCGAGGGATGCTGAAAAGAATGGGATGCAGGAGGGCCAGAAATACCTACCGCCACACCAGTAAGGCCCGGGCGAACCAGCGGGACGGCCCCGGTCGTCTCTTGGGATAAGGAAGGAAGCCGGCGAGGGGCTGTGGGTGAAGACAACGGCCTCGGGGAAAGCACCGGGGGAACAGGGGAGGCCGCTGGACGAACGGACTCGGGACGGGCAGATGGGCCTTCGGCACGGGGAGCCGCGGGAACCGGGGAAGACTTCCGCTTACGGGTATGGGAAGTAATGACCGGGGAGGTAATGCCATCGGTGGTAATGGATGGGGAGCGTAACACTGCCATGGAAGGGGAACCCCCAACAACCGGGGAATGGGACCAATCGTGAAACAAGGCCCATTTGTCAGAAGACCATGTCTGACAGTAGAAACAGGGATCCGCCAGACCCCGGCAGGAGTCATTGTGCGAACGGCAGGTGAAACAAGTGGGGTGAGAATCCCAAGTAGGGATTGAGGAACCACAAGAAGCACAATAAGTGGGGTTCTCCATGGCGGGAAGGGAAAAAGAAACACAACTTACAGTTCAGTTGGCAAACCCGACTGTACAAACCAAAACAGTGGACGAATCGCGCAGAGCATGATCACACGTCCATCATGGCTGACGCCAGAAGAAAAATGTGATTACAGGAAACGGAAGTGTGACCTAGATACATGGGAACGAGGCGTTATGGGCGATAATAGGCCCAATAAGGGAAAATTTTCGGTTGGCTTACTCTGGCGTATAAACTTTAACAGAGAAAAATTCTCATTAATACAGAAACAGCTCACAATTATGTTTACGTAATAAAACAACAGTGCTTACAGGGAAAAAACGTGCCATTGCCAAAGTTGGACAAAATTTAAGGTATTGATTTTTTATTTATGCTAATAACTTGAAAAATTTGCAAAATTCAGATCTAATTTTGGATAAACAAATGAATCTTGATTAAATAAAGTTACATTCCTGAAAAAAAAGTCTCTAGCTTAAGGAATTCTCATGTTTGGTTAGTAAATATATTTCCTGATTTTTTAAAAACTGCATTTTATTTTGGCCCATAACTTCAAAATAAGACCTAACACTGACCTATTTTTTTTGTATATTCATAGAAAATGTATGGAAGAATATAAATGCTAAATATGATCAAAAACAGATCAGTGGTTTTGATATTAGGCAGCCTTGAAAATAACAATGGCTTTTCATGGAAAACGGAGGTTTTCGCTTAATATCTCGAAGGAACGAAATCCTAATGACCCAATTTTCGGTATGGTAGGAGATTTTGGGGACTTCTAATGGTATGCAAAATTTTGGAATCTGAGGTCCAACAGTTTTAAAACGTGCCCTGTTAACGGACGGACGACGGACAAAGGACCACGACTATAGCTCAGATGACTTATAGTCAGCTGAGCTAAAAATTAAGATATCATAATTGAAAGACCAAACCTAATAAAAGGTAAAATTGTCGATAAAAAATATATGGATCATGTCAGACATCCAGATAAAATATTTTTGCCCATGTCTGCTGGATTATATTGTGATAATAGGGGTCAAAATCCAAATAGAAACAAATGGGCGGGGGGGGGGGGGACATGACCCTCTGCGGGCCCTCTCGGCTATTCCCCTGAAATAACAATGTCCAAGGATAAATATAGTTTGCAAGAAACATAGTGGACAGCTTGTTGATCAGCATGAACTGAAGCAGAAACAGCTAGTGGTTTCTCCAGTGGTATGCACAGTAAGCCGGACATGCTACCGCTAGGTAATCTCTTTTGGAAAGAATCTTGTCTGTCTTCAAGTGTTTGGTCCATTCAAAGTGTAGGCATATGGGGGTAGCGTAGCTAAAAACAAGATCTATTCGATGATAATGGCAGACAAGTTTCCTATTGGCCTTATTAGGAGCTCCTTCTTTATGGGATAACTGCAGAGTATCCGTCTCTTTGAGGCTCACTACGTTTGCTGGCACAACCCCTGCTTTGTTGCAAAGGGGGCAGCCCTCAGCACCATGCGCAGGCGAGGCTAGTCCAATCTACGCAAGATGCAGAGCGATTTAGGCAGCAACAAGGCAAACGAAACCCCCAGCTCTTTGGCAAAGAAAGACTCCGTGCTCTGTTATGAAGCTGTGAATGCCTTTAATGGCCCAAAGCCCTTCCACTCCTCTGTTCTCCTCAATGCAGATGGATCCGCACTCCTCACAGATCGGACAAGGTCCTGGAGAGATGGACGGGAACACATAATGTCATCTGTCCTCCACCAGCAAAAGGCTATACAAAACTTCTCGCAATTACAGGTTTTCCAGGGTCTGGCAATTCTGCTTACTTTAAAGAGACTTAGTATGCCTCTAGTCAGCAGTGTAACGGAAGGTCACACGGTATTTATGTCATACCTTCGATGGTGTCCAAGGTGGCCTCTACCACAACAAGTAGACAACTAAACTATGAGGAAAGGGCATTAAATTTTTCATCGAAAACACCTCCCGCCACCTGTCTGGTTTATGTGACAACCTTCCAAGATGAAAACATGCCAAATTTTAGACCAATACCTTGACTCACTCCTGAGATATGAGCAATTTTCACCAAAAGCACATGTACGGATGGACGCCACGGGTAAATGATTACAGATGGCACCACCAGTCTTGGGTACAAAATGGAGTAATCTATTTATATGCACAATTTCATGCCAAAAAATGCAAATAACTCCTGAGAAAAGGGCATTAATTTATACTAAAACAAGGCCTACAGGCCTAATGCGAACCTGTGCAAAGTTTGGGAGTATGAATGGAGGTTTATTTTTTAAGATTTGATATTGATCCTTTTAAGTTCTGCATATCTACCTTAGTCATTTTGATTTCAGCAAAATGGACTTTTCAGACCTGCAAGTTTCAGACAAGGACATTTTAAAACTAGAATATGGGTAGTCGACATGCGACTATGTGTATCCGCAGAAATCAGAGTGGGACGGGTGAAGTGAGGCATGGATTAAGTGGCAAGGGGAATAGAGTGAGGTGTGTTGCATATTAGCATGGATGTCTGCAGAATAAACGTGAATGTAGGTGGTGCCACCTGTCATAAAATCGAGAAAATTGTCCAGGATGTATAAACCTGCAAGATTTCAGGTGGATAAGTCAAACCACTGCTGAGATATGAGTGATTTTATCCCAAGGCAGATGAACAGATGGACGCTGTGCATAAGTGGTTGCAGGTGGCGCCAACAGTTTTGCCTATGATGAAGAGCTATGTGAGATCTAAACACATGCAAAATCTTGGCCCAATCGGTCAAACGGTTCCCGAGATATGAGCTTAGATGTCTGCAGAGTAAACGTGAATGTAAGTGGCGCCACCTGTCATAAAATCGAGAAAGCTGTCCAGGATGTATAAACCTGCTAAATTTCAGGTGGAAAAGTCAAACCACTGCTGAGATATGAGTGATTTTATCCCAAGGCAGATGAACAGATGGATGCTGTGCAAAAACGGTTGCAGGTGGCACCACCATTTTAGTGTATGTTATAAAGCTATTGAAGGGCTACATTTGTGCAAAATTTTTAGTCTGATCGGCCAAACGGTTCCCGAGATATGTGGGTTTATGTGTAGAAACAGATGCACAAATGGACGCTGGGCAGCGAGAAAAGGTCAGAGGTCAACCAAAAATGAGGGCGCAGCAGTTCACATGTGCCTGATGATAAACCCGATTCGCTTAAAATGCAAACCAAGTTTTTTCATCAGTTGAAAGATATAGTTCCAATAATCTGGGAATTCTGCATCTAGACATTGTGTCTAGACCTTTTGATATTCTGAGAGGTCCATGAAAAATCTCCTCGGAAACCAGAAATGAGGTCTCTGTTACCCATATCCTTCGAGCTATGGGGCCCCAAAGTACCCCCCAGAACAGTTAAAAAATTACATACAAAAACTTCATTATCTCATTAACTACATCACTGATGGTCATGATTTTTGGCATACATATTAATCATGTGATGTTCCATCAGTTCCTGCAGACTGGTGGCGCCACCTATATTTTTCGATTTTTTACGATTTTTTTTCTCTATTTTTGAGACCTTTAAAAATGTGAACATCTGTTAACAAGGCACAAATTGTAAAGACTGGACCTAGAATCTTCATCCTTTACACATTGAGAGACCTATGAAAAGTCTCCATGGAAACCAGAAATTAGGTCTCTGTTACCCATATCCTTCGAGCTCTGGAGCCCCAAAGTACCCCCCAGAATAGTCAACAATTTCATACAAAAACTTCAATATCTCATTAACTACATCACTGATGGTCATGATTTTTGGCATACATATTGATCATGAGATGTTCCATCAGTTTCTGCAGACTGGTGGTGCCACCTGTATTTTTCGATTCTTTACGA
The DNA here is from genome assembly GCA_026874595.1 of Sipunculus nudus. Classification (NCBI taxonomy): domain Eukaryota; kingdom Metazoa; phylum Annelida; class Sipuncula; order Golfingiida; family Sipunculidae; genus Sipunculus; species Sipunculus nudus. The sequence continues at coordinate 106,097,684 of CM049306.1, read as the reverse complement.
ATTGTTTCCTCTATTTTTGAGACCTTTAAAAATGTGAACATCTGTTAACAGGGCACAAATCGTAAAGATTAGACCTAGAATCTTCATTCTTGACACAGTGAGAGACCTATGAAAAGTCTCTATGGAAACCTGAAATTAGGTCTCTGTTACCCATATCCTTTGAGCTATGGCACTCCAAAGTACAGATCAGAATAATGGAAAATTTGATACAAAAGCTGAAGTATCTGAACAACTAATGCAGAGATCACCATAATTGTTTGCATGGATATTGCTCATGGAGTGTTTATCAGTTTCTGCAGACTGGTGGCACCACCTGTATTAGTTCAGGTTTTTTTACGAATTTTTTCTCTATTTTTGAGACCTTTAAAGATATGAACATCTGTTAACGGGCACAAATCATAACAACTGGACCTAGAATCTTCATTCTTGACACACAGGGAGACCCATGAAAAGTCTCCATAGAAACCTGAAATAAGGTCTCTGTTACCCATATCCTTTAAGCTGTATGGCTCAAAAATACCCCCCAGAATAATGAAAAATTTGATACAAAAACTGCAGTATCTCAATAACTACAACACTGATGGTCATGATTTTTCGCATACATATTGATCATGAGGTGTTCCATCAGTTTCTGCAGACTGGGTGTGCCACCTCTTTTTTTTTTCAATTTTTTACGATTTTTTTTCTCTATTTTTGAGACCTTTTAAGATGTGGTTATCTGTTAACAGGGTACAAATAGTAACAATTGGACCTAGAATCTTCATTCTTGTCATGCAAGAAGGCCTATGAAAAGTGTCTGTGGAAACCTGAAATTAGGTCTCTGTTTCCCATTTCCTTCAAGCTATAGGACTCCAAGTATCCCTCAGAATAATGGAAAATTTGATACAAAAGCTGAAGTATCTGAACAACTAATGCAGAGGTCACCATGATTCTTTGCATGTATATTGACCATTAAGTGTTTTTATAAGTTTCTGAAGACTGGTGGAGCCACCTGGATTTTTTTTAAGTTTATGCATTTTTTCTCTATTTTTGAAATATATATAAATGCAGACACAATCTTGGCCTGTTGGTTAATCTGTTTGATGCTTCAGTTGAATGGGTATATACTACCATTCAGATGATAAAATTTCCTTTTTGCGAATTTCTTCCCAGTCAGCTGAGCGTCATGACCCATGGGTCACTTGTTTATAGCTGTATTTACCCAATCTATTCTTATAAAACTGGCAGAACCCTACCATAGAATAATTCTTGTAAATTTTAAACCAAACAGCTTAACAGTTTCATCATAAATCAGTGTATAAGCTAGAAGAGTTTAAAATTACATTTTTGCTTGTAAAAAACACATCAATGTAGGTGGCGCCACCAATACCTCAATTTCAGATATGACATATGTGACAAACATTGGCATAAAATTTGGTGATTATATCTCCAGCCGTTTCTGAGATTTAAATTTTAGTGTGCTTTTTTGGACAGATGACTAAGTTCAATCTCCTGTAACTCGGCCAAAAATCTCTGAACTTGAAAAAGATTGTTCCAGGGATCATTTTTGTGAAATATTGGACAATTTGACTGGACAGTTTTGGAGAAGAAGATTTTAAACACTTTTTTAGCTTTTTCCCTATAAAATCTAAGAAAATGCAGTTAGAAAAAAAAAAATCCGATAGAGTTTTTTAGATGACTGATTATTTGCAAAAAATATGGTGATGCTAGCTTCTGCCGTTTTTGAGATAGCTATGGTTAACATACAGTCAACTCACGATGCACGACACATGACAGACGCACGGCGGACGACACCGCATCATCGCATAAGCTCACAGGTTTGCTCAAAATGGAAAGGTAGGTGGCACCACTTGTCTGGTTTATGATAAAACTAGGCATTCAGGCATTCGAGGTATCCACATGCAGCCTATTGGGTCATGGCTCCCATGAGGGGATCACATGCAGCATTGAGGGGCATGACACCCATGAGATGATCACATGCAGCCTTGAGGAATAGGAGCTGAACTGACCTTATGACCCAGGCCTAACACAGTGTACCCTCATTGAACTCTTGACCTGTACCTGGCTGCACTGAGTGAACTCTTTGACCTATATCTGGCTGCACTGAGTTATCTCTTAATCTGTTGCTTAATCTGATACTGTGGGCAGTCTGCCAAAGCTATAAATACACCCTGCCAGACCTTTGGCCTTTCCAATTCTGAAACAGTTTGCAATCTGCCAAGCTATTTGTAGATACAGAAACAATCTTGGCCTGTTGGTAAATCTGTTTACACATACTGAAAGACTTTTGCTAAAATTCTTTTTTTCAAGCTGACATAAAAGACTTTTTATCAAAACGTTTAGAACAATAAAAGATGCAGTCCCTTCATTTTTAAGGTCAAATAATTCTGGCAAAAATCATTAAAGTAAACTTTAACAAAGGCCACCTTTTGTGCATTATTACAGAATTTATAATTGAAACAATATTTTGTATAAGAAGACTATTGCTGCCATAAATTTGAAAGAGACTTACTAATGGCGGCAAGAGTAACTTCAGCTTTCTACGACATCCACTTCCAAAAATCAATGAACCCAATCTATTTTTATTTAATTGAGAGAACTTATAAAATTCTTGTGAAAACTAAGACCATTCAGCTTCAGCTTCATCATGAAACATTTGTAAGCTGAAAGAGGCTAAAATTACAAGGTTTTTGCCCAAAAATAAATGTGTCAATGAAGGTAGCACCACAAGACCTCAATTTCAAACATGAGTCTTGTTTCAATGCTAGCTCCTGTTGTTTCTGAGATGCCTATATTAGTTTGACCAAATGACAAATTTCAAATTCCTGTAACTAAGCACGAATGAGCCAAACTGGAACCAATCAAACAAATTTGAGAGCGCTTTTCCCTGGGATCATTTTGTAAAATATTGAACAATTTGGCTCAATGATTTTGGAGAAGATTTTCAAAGTTATTCAAGTTTATTCCCAGTAAATTGTAAATAATGCAGGTTGCGACAAAAGAAAGCTGTATCCCAGAACATTTGTAATGTTACTAATTTTTGTGTAAATTTTGGGGATGATAGCTCCTGCAGTTCCTGAGAAATTATGGGTTAATGTACTGATAACCTAAGCCCCCCGCACAAGAAAGGTTGATGCAGATGGCGCCACCAACACCTAAATTTCAGATATGACTCATGTGACCAACATGGGCATAAAATTTGGTGATGATAGCTCCAGCCGTTTCTGAGATTGCAGTTTTAGTATGCTTTTTATGACAGATGACAAAGTTCAACTTCCTGTAACTTGGCCAAAAATCACTGAACTAGGGTTATTTGAACAAACTACAGAGGGATTGTTCTGGAAATCATTTCTGTGAAAGTTTCAAGCTTTCCCCCATTAAATGTAAACTAATGCAGGTGGCACCAAAACAGCTGCATCCCACAACATATGATATGCGACTGATTTTTGTGTAAAATTTGGGGATGCTAGCTGCTACTGTTCCTGAGAATTTATGGGTTATATACTGATAATCGATGCCCCCCCCCCCCTTTCACGTATTTGGGAGTTGTCACTCATGCTTAAGTTCATACTTCAGGTCACACAGTCTTGTTATGGTGTTTACTCACAGTCATGACTACTCACACACAATCATGACTAAATATAAAACAGGTGAACTAGAGAGAGAAGTTCATGTGCTGGGATGGTTTTGATGAGAAACTTTCAGGAAAATCTACCAATAATATCATGATATAATACACATCACTGCAAATGTATCTGTACCTTTAATGTGAATGATATATTCTGTTGAAGGATGATGATGACACCAGTATGGTGATGATATAAACACCTGCTCAGTGTCTGGAATGGATTAATCCCACTGTTGTAGTGGCATAACTCCTACAAGAGTATCTGATTATGTCAGACGTAGTGAAAAAGTAACTGAGACTTACTATTTACCATAAGCTCATGATCACAAAGTCATGATGGAATATTAGTATGACATACATTTGATTTCCTTCTTCACATCTGCATCAATAAGTCCTGCTTCTAATGATAACGAACAACAGAAGGTCAACAATTTTTCTTTGCTTCACTGACATTAACTAGTAGATACAAATGACAGGACCTGTACATTACAGGTCTTTGCATTCTACTCACTAAGCTGTAGTGTTACTACAGCTTTGCACAGTCAGATCTAAATGCTGCCAAGCTTTATGCTCTGAATATTCAGTAGAATGCAGTGCTGCCTCTTGCTGGTGATGACCTATAATCATGATGTGCTTTTTTGGTGATGACATATTATCAGGATGTGCTCAGCTGACTTTTCTGGTGATGACATATTATCTGGATGTGTTTTCTAGGTTGTACACGTCAATGATCTGTGTGATGATTTGTCTGATTTGCTGCAGTTTGATGTCCTCCACAAAGACCTGAAAGAACATATTTTGAATCCTTGATAAAACAGACATGATATTATGGGCTGGCTTTTGGGAAAAGGTAATTTTACTCATTAGCTGTGGCTCTGTTTGATTTGTTATCAAAGGAATTACTTCTGGCTATCAAGAGCAATACTGACATCAAAATAATTGATTCCAATAACTAGCTCCTTTGCTGTTAAAGTGTATGAAAATAGTGTTATTTTTTATATTGAGTATTGTCAAAGCCACTGAAAAATCACGACATTCTTGTCTCAGCCACTGATACCAATACTAATTCTCGCCAGATGCGTCCTTAAATGTATTTTACCTCTGGTATCAAGTAAAATATATGTATATGGCATGAGCTCAAATGATAATTACTATATAGAAGCATCTGCTGCTTGGCAGAACATTGAACAGAAGAAGCCCCCTGAACTTTTAGACAATGGTGGACAACTGAATGAACAACAGCCTGAGTGGGGACAGCACATCTCTTTATAATTCAACCTTATGATGTTCCTCTTGTTGAACAACAAAGTTAACTTCAGTGCTGCCATCTCTTGGTCATAAACATAAACAAATTCTGGCTAATCATCTGAACAGCAGAGTAATAAATACATTATTTTCATATAATCATATAAAATCTGAATTTGTTAATTGCTTCAAATTAGCACTATTTAGACTAAGTTGATGATCTGAAATTGGACAGAAGGGGTGGATTTAGATGGGGGTACAGGGGGCTTGCACACCCCTTTTTTCAACCTAAAAACACAGGGAAATGGACTAATATACCCGTATAATACAGAAAATCAGTGCCAGATTTTGTCTGGCCTCATTTTCTCCCTAATTCGTCTATATAGGAGCATTAAGTATGAATTCTACCAGCATTCCTGGCACATTTGTTTACCTGTCCCACAATGTTGCACCCCCCAACCCTCCCCCTTCTTTTCTATAATCCTGAATCAAGGTGAATAAACTCGAAGGAAAAACTCGAAAACAAAATAAAATGTTTGAACATCACAGTAAGCAAAACAAAAAAGGTTTAAATCAAAGACACAGTAATGTTTTTAAGTCGGTTTTACCTTCCACCATGGAACCTCTGCACTGTGACTGTGTGGCACCTCAATGCCATGACACTGTAAAGCGAAGTATAACACTGCTACTGCAATGTGCTCCGCCTTGTAATACAAACAGATGTCACCATGGTAACTGTCCTGCATTAATGTCCATGCTGTACTTGCTATTGGGAACTTTTCCACTGTTGCCGGGTGCAACCACTGCTGGAGTGATTTTATGTAATGTAAAAGGTACTGCAAAGACAGAATGACAGGTAAACATTTACAGCATATTTAATCATTTCTATAAATTGCATAATTATTAATACTATCATATTTGGTGAATTTAGATTATTAAATTAAATAGAAAACAAACATGAAATACCCAAGCACGGTTTAATTACAAAGGTAAAAATAAGATAATTCAAGGAAAAATGTCTCTAGATGTGCAAAGAAAGCAACTGCATCTCTAATATGCATGTATATATAAATAATTATAAAGCAAGATGGTATTCTCATTTTTTCTGCATACCTGTGTCAGAAGTTTCTTTAGTATCCTTCAGCAGTTGTGAGCAATGGTCTATTTTATAAACAAAATAATCCTCCATGCTATATTTTTACTTCAATATGCAGGCATCTTTTTATCACAGAATACAAAGCTTTGCTTACTTTGTGGGGGTGAGGTACAGACACATTGAACCTGAGCACACGGAGTATGAGAAGTTCTGTCTGTGCTATGGTCTCCCTCATGGCCCAGTAAACAGGACCAATCTCCAACAGAGGCTTGTCTTTGTTCAAACACCTGGCAGGTCACAAACACAATTTAAATATTAATGTGAAAATCAGGCTGACCAAGATAATTAAAACATGTAAAGATATGGTACATACACATCTGGTCATATTCATAGTAGAACTCATGTCACCAACCGTGAAGGTTAAACTGCAATTCTAAGAGAAAAACCAAGAAAATTCTACAATATTTTTATTTATGTAATGTTGCATGTATAAAGCATTTTTAAACTAAATTATTATCTCAGGTCTGCATGATTTATGTTTTAGGTATACAGTTTAGTTAACAAGGCTGGATACAGGAAAATAAAACAAGAGCACTGCAAACATGCCTAATATGCCTGTCCTGTATCTGGTGACCTCTGACCTCATTAAATAGGCATGAATTTTGATGAGCAGGTTGTTCAGGTGAGAAACTCTATTTGTAAATATGTATAATTAGTTTCATGAAAATCCATAGATTTTTTTTTAAGTCACCAAGTTGTCTCCAAAGTACAGTGACCTCTGACCTCATTAAATATTCATGAATTTTGCTGGAAATATAACTTAGGCAAGATATTTTATTGATCAACATTTCTGATATGTTTTATCAAAATCCTCCATATTCTTCACAAGTTATCGCAGTGACACCCGAAGTAGCCTGAAGACCCGAAAACCTTGGTAGTACACATTATACAAAAGTATCATATACATAGTGATTTCACTTAGTGCTAATAATGGAGTTATATTTCATTGACTAAAGTATTCATCCATTATCTTTTTATATACCTTATTTTTAAACTGAGGCCAACAAAATTAAATTATGTTCAAAATAATAAACATAGTGTAGCAAAAAGGAAGGAAAGATTACAGCTGCATTATTTAAAATGGAGACCGACTGAGAAAGTTGATGAAACTCGATTGTGAACACCATTCACCTGCGGTGCACCTTATCTATCTGAAGTACACATCATTCACCTGAGGTGCACATTATCTACACACCATACACCCAGGGTGAATAATCTACCTGAGTTACACACCATTCACCTGATGTGCACATTATCTACACACCATACACCCAGGGTGAATTATCTACCTGAGTTACACACCATTCACCTGAGGTGCACATTATCTACCTGAGGTACACACCATTCACCACCATTCACCTGAGGTGCACATTATCTACACACCATACACCCAGGGTGAATAATCTACCTGAGTTACACACCATTCACCTGAGGTGCACATTATCTACACACCATACACCCAGGGTGAATTATCTACCTGAGTTACACACCATTCACCTGAGGTGCACATTATCTACCTGAGGTACACACCATTCACCACCATTCACCTGAGGTGCACATTATCTACACACCATACACCCAGGGTGAATAATCTACCTGAGTTACACACCATTCACCTGAGGTGCACATTATTTAGCTGAAGTACACACCATTCACCTGAGGTGTACATTATCTATCTGAAGTACACATCATTCACCTGAGGTGCACATTATCTACCTGGTTTACACCATTCACCTGAGGTGCACATTATCTACCTGAGGTACACACCATTCACCACCATTCACCTGAGGTGCACATTATCTACACACCATACACCCAGGGTGAATAATCTACCTGAGTTACACACCATTCACCTGAGGTGCTAATTATTTAGCTGAAGTACACACCATTCACCTGAGGTGTACATTATCTATCTGAAGTACACATCATTCACCTGAGGTGCACATTATCTACCTGGTTTACACCATTCACCTGAGGTGCACATTATCTACCTGAGGTACACACCATTCACCACCATTCACCTGAGGTGCACATTATCTACACACCATACACCCAGGGTGAATAATCTACCTGAGTTACACACCATTCACCTGAGGTGCACATTATCTACACACCATACACCCAGGGTGAATAATCTACCTGAGTTACACACCATTCACCTGAGGTGCACATTATTTAGCTGAAGTACACACCATTCACCTGAGGTGTACATTATCTATCTGAAGTACACATCATTCACCTGAGGTGCACATTATCTACCTGGTTTACACCATTCACCTGAGGTGCACATTATCTACCTGAGGTACACACCATTCACTACCATTCACCTGAGGTGCACATTATCTACACACCATACACCCAGGGTGAATAATCTACCTGAGTTACACACCATTCACCTGAGGTGCACATTATTTAGCTGAAGTACACACCATTCACCTGAGGTGTACATTATCTATCTGAAGTACACATCATTCACCTGAGGTGCACATTATCTACCTGGTTTACACCATTCACCTGAGGTGCACATTATCTACCTGAGGTACACACCATTCACCACCATTCACCTGAGGTGCACATTATCTACACACCATACACCCAGGGTGAATAATCTACCTGAGTTACACACCATTCACCTGAGGTGCACATTATCTACACACCATACACCCAGGGTGAATTATCTACCTGAGTTACACACCATTCACCTGAGGTGCACATTATCTACCTGAGGTACACACCATTCACCACCATTCACCTGAGGTGCACATTATCTACACACCATACACCCAGGGTGAATAATCTACCTGAGTTACACACCATTCACCTGAGGTGCACATTATTTAGCTGAAGTACACACCATTCACCTGAGGTGTACATTATCTATCTGAAGTACACATCATTCACCTGAGGTGCACATTATCTACCTGGTTTACACCATTCACCTGAGGTGAACATTATCTACCTGGTTTACACCATTCACCCAACTTGAACATTATCTACCTGGTTTACACTATTCACCTGAGGTGCACATTATCTATCTGAAGTACACATCATTCACCTGAGGTGCACATTATCTACCTGGTTTACACCATTCACCTGAGGTGCACATTATCTACCTGGTTTACACCATTCACCCAACTTGAACATTATCTACCTGGTTTACACCATTCACCTGAGGTGCACATTATCTACACACCATACACCCAGGGTGAATTATCTACCTGAGTTACACACCATTCACCTGAGGTGCACATTATCTACCTGAGGTACACACCATTCACCACCATTCACCTGAGGTGCACATTATCTACACACCATACACCCAGGGTGAATAATCTACCTGAGTTACACACCATTCACCTGAGGTGCACATTATCTACACACCATACACCCAGGGTGAATTATCTACCTGAGTTACACACCATTCACCTGAGGTGCACATTATCTACCTGAGGTACACACCATTCACCACCATTCACCTGAGGTGCACATTATCTACACACCATACACCCAGGGTGAATAATCTACCTGAGTTACACACCATTCACCTGAGGTGCACATTATTTAGCTGAAGTACACACCATTCACCTGAGGTGTACATTATCTATCTGAAGTACACATCATTCACCTGAGGTGCACATTATCTACCTGGTTTACACCATTCACCTGAGGTGCACATTATCTACCTGAGGTACACACCATTCACCACCATTCACCTGAGGTGCACATTATCTACACACCATACACCCAGGGTGAATAATCTACCTGAGTTACACACCATTCACCTGAGGTGCTAATTATTTAGCTGAAGTACACACCATTCACCTGAGGTGTACATTATCTATCTGAAGTACACATCATTCACCTGAGGTGCACATTATCTACCTGGTTTACACCATTCACCTGAGGTGCACATTATCTACCTGAGGTACACACCATTCACCACCATTCACCTGAGGTGCACATTATCTACACACCATACACCCAGGGTGAATAATCTACCTGAGTTACACACCATTCACCTGAGGTGCACATTATCTACACACCATACACCCAGGGTGAATAATCTACCTGAGTTACACACCATTCACCTGAGGTGCACATTATTTAGCTGAAGTACACACCATTCACCTGAGGTGTACATTATCTATCTGAAGTACACATCATTCACCTGAGGTGCACATTATCTACCTGGTTTACACCATTCACCTGAGGTGCACATTATCTACCTGAGGTACACACCATTCACTACCATTCACCTGAGGTGCACATTATCTACACACCATACACCCAGGGTGAATAATCTACCTGAGTTACACACCATTCACCTGAGGTGCACATTATTTTGCTGAAGTACACACCATTCACCTGAGGTGTACATTATCTATCTGAAGTACACATCATTCACCTGAGGTGCACATTATCTACCTGGTTTACACCATTCACCTGAGGTGCACATTATCTACCTGAGGTACACACCATTCACCACCATTCACCTGAGGTGCACATTATCTACACACCATACACCCAGGGTGAATAATCTACCTGAGTTACACACCATTCACCTGAGGTGCACATTATCTACACACCATACACCCAGGGTGAATTATCTACCTGAGTTACACACCATTCACCTGAGGTGCACATTATCTACCTGAGGTACACACCATTCACCACCATTCACCTGAGGTGCACATTATCTACACACCATACACCCAGGGTGAATAATCTACCTGAGTTACACACCATTCACCTGAGGTGCACATTATTTAGCTGAAGTACACACCATTCACCTGAGGTGTACATTATCTATCTGAAGTACACATCATTCACCTGAGGTGCACATTATCTACCTGGTTTACACCATTCACCTGAGGTGCACATTATCTACCTGGTTTACACCATTCACCCAACTTGAACATTATCTACCTGGTTTACACCATTCACCTGAGGTGCACATTATCTATCTGAAGTACACATCATTCACCTGAGGTGCACATTATCTACCTGGTTTACACCATTCACCTGAGGTGCACATTATCTACCTGGTTTACACCATTCACCCAACTTGAACATTATCTACCTGGTTTACACCATTCACCTGAGGTGCACATTATCTACACACCATACACCCAGGGTGAATAATCTACCTGAGTTACACACCATTCACCTGAGGTGCACATTATCTATCTGAAGTACACATCATTCACCTGAGGTGCACATTATCTACCTGGTTTACACCATTCACCTGAGGTGCACATTATCTTCCTGAGGTACACACCTTTTACCACCATTCAACTGAGGTGCACATTATTTATCCGAGGTACACAATATTCACCTGAGGTGCACATCATCTACCTGGTTTACACCATTCACCCAAGGTGCACATTATCTACCTGAGGTACACACCTTTCACCACCATTCACCTGAAGTGCACATTATCTACCTGAGGTTCACACCATTCAACATACATTACATTATCTACCTGAGGAATACACCATTCACCTGAAGTGCACATTATCTACTTGAAGTACACACCATTCACCTGACGTGAACATTATCTACCCGAGTTATTCAACATTCACTTGAGGTGCACATTATCTACCAGGTTTACACCATTCACCCAACGGGAACATCATCTACCTGGTTTACAACATTCACCCGACGTGAACATTATCTACCTGAGGTACACACCTTTCACCACCATTCACCTGAGGTGCACATTATCTACCTGAGGTACACACCATTCACCACCATTCACCTGAGGTGCACATTATCTACCTGAGGTACACACCATTCACCTGAGGTGCACATTATCTACCGGAGGTTCACTCCATTCAACATACATTACATTATCTACCTGAGGAATACACCATTCACCTGAAGTGCACATTATCTACCTGAAGTACACACCATTCACCTGACGTGAACATTATCTACCCAAGTTACACAACATTCCCTTGAGATGCACATTATCTACCTGGTTTACACCATTCACCCAACGGGAACATCATCTACCTGGTTTACACCATTCACCCAACGTGAACATTATCTACCTGGTTTACACCATTCACCCAACGTGAACATTATTTATCCGAGGTACATAATATTCACCTGAGGTGCACATCATCTACCTGGTTTACACCATTCACCCAAGGTGCACATTATCTACCTGAGGTACACACCTTTCACCACCATTAACCTGAGGTGCACATTATCTACCTGAGGTACACACCATTCACCACCATTCACTTGAGGTGCACATTATCTACCGGAGGTTTACACCATTCAACATACATTACATTATCTACCTGAGGAATACACCATTCACCTGAAGTACACATTATCTACCTGAAGTACACACCATTCACCTGAGGTGAACATTATCTACCCGAGTTACACAACATTCACTTGAGGTGCACATTATCTACCTGATTTACACCATTCACCCAACGGGAACATCATCTACCTGGTTTACACCATTCACCCAACGTGAACATTATCTACCTGGTTTACACCATTCACCCAACGTGAACATTATCTACCTGGTTTTCACCATTCACCCAACGTGAACATTATTTATCCGAGGTACACAATATTCACCTGAGGTGCACATCATCTACCTGGTTTACACCATTCACCCAAAGTGCACATTATCTACCTGAGGTACACACCGTAAAACCACCATTCACCTGAGGTGCACATTATCTACCTGAGGTACACACCATTCACCACCATTCACCTGAGGTGCACATTATCTACCGGAGGTTCACACCATTCAACATACATTACATTATCTACCTGAGGAATACACCATTCACCCGAAGTGCACATTATCTAAATGAAGTACACACCATTCACCTGAGGTGAACATTATCTACCCGAGTTACACAACATTCACTTGAGGTGCACATTATCTACCTGGTTTACACCATTCACCCAACGGGAACATCATCTACCTGGTTTACACCATTCACCCAACGTGAACATTAACTACCTAGTTTACACCATTCACCCAACGTGAACATTATCAACCTGGTTTACACCATTCACCCAACGTGAACATTATTTATCCGAGGTACACAATATTCACCTGAGGTGCACATCATCTACCTGGTTTACACCATTCACCCAAGGTGCACATTATCTACCTGAGGTACACACCGTAAAACCACCATTAACCTGAGGTGCACATTATCTACCTGAGGTACACACCTTTCACCACCATTCACCTGAGGTGCACATTATCTACCTGAGTTTCACACCATTCAACAAACATTACATTATCTACCTGAGGAATACATCATTCACCTGAAGTGCACATTATCTACCTGAAGTACACACCATTCACCTGAGGTGAACATTATCTACCCGGGTTACACAACATCCACTTCAGGTGCACATTATCTACCTGGTTTACACCATTCACCCAACGGGAACATTATCTACCTGGTTTACACCATTCACCCAACATGAACATTATCTACCTGGTTTACACCATTCCCCCACGTGAGCATTATCTACCTGGTTTACACCATTCACCCAACGTTAACATTATCTACCTGAGGTACACATCATTCACCTGAGGTGTACATGATCTACCTGGTTTACACCATTCAGCCGAGGTGCACATTATCTACCTGAGGTACACACTATTCACCACCATTCACCTGAGGTGAACACATTATCTACCTGAGGTACACACCATTCACCCAAGGTGAACATTACCTGAGGTACACACCATTCACCTGAGGTGCACATTATCTACCTGGTTTACATCATTCACCCAAGGTGCACATTATCTTCCTGAGGTACACACCTTTCACCACCATTCATCTGAGGTGCACATTATTTATCCAAGGTACACAATATTCACCTGAGGTGCACATTATCTACCTGGTTTACACCATTCACCCAAGGTGCACATTATCTACCTTAGGTACACACCTTTCACCACCATTCACCTGAGGTGCACATTATCTACCTGAGGTCAATATTCACCTGAGGTGCACATTATCTACCGTGTTTACACCATTCACCCAAGGTGCATATTATCTACCTGAGGTACACACCATTCAACTTCGGTGATGATTATCTACCTGAGGTACACATCATTCACCTGAGGTGCACATTATCTTCCTAAGGTACAAACCATTCACCACCATTCACCTGAGGTGCTTATTATCTACCTGAGGTACATACCATCCACCTGGAGTGCACATTATCTACCTGGTTTACATCATTCACCCAAGGTGCACATTATCTACCTGAGGTACACACCTTTCACCACCATTCATCTGAGGTGCACATTATCTATCTGAGGTACACAATATTCACCTGAGGTGCACATTATCTACCTGGTTTACACCATTCACCCAAGGTGCACATTATCCACCTAAGGTACACACCTTTCACCACCATTCACCTGAGGTGCACATTATCTACCTGAGGTCAATATTCACCTGAGGTGCCCATTATCTACTGTGTTTACACCATTCACCCAAGTTGCATATTATCTACCTGAGGTACAAACCATTCAACTTCGGTGATGATTATCTACCAGAGGTACACATCATTCACCTGAGGTGCACATTATCTTCCTTAGGTACAAACCATTCACCACCATTCACCTGAGGTGCTTATTATCTACCTGAGGTACATACCATCCACCTGGGGTGCACATTATCTACCTGGTTTACATCATTCCCCCAAGGTGCACATTATCTACCTGAGGTACACACCTTTCACCACCATTCATCTGAGGTGCACATTATCTATCTGAGGTACACAATATTCACCTGAGGTGCACATTATCTACCTAGTTTACACCATTCACCAAAGGTGCACATTATATACTTAAGGTACACACCTTTCACCACCATTCACCTGAGGTGCACATTATCTACCTGAGGTCAATATTCACCTGAGGTGCACATTATCTACCGTGTTTACACCATTCACCCAAGGTGCATATTATCTACCTGAGGTACAAACCATTCAACTTTGGTGATGATTATCTACCTGAGGTACACATCATTCACCTGAGGTGCACATTATCTTCCTAAGGTACAAACCATTCACCACCATTCACCTGAGGTGCTTATTATCTACCTGAGGTACATACCATCCACCTGGGGTGCACATTATCTACCTGGTTTACATCATTCACCCAAGGTGCACATTATCTACCTGAGGTACACACCTTTCACCACCATTCATCTGAGGTGCACATTATCTATCTGAGGTACACAATATTCACCTGAGGTGCACATTATCTACCTGGTTTACACCATTCACCCAAGGTGCACATTATCCACCTAAGGTACACACCTTTCACCACCATTCACCTGAGGTGCACATTATCTACCTGAGGTCAATATTCACCTGAGGTGCCCATTATCTACTGTGTTTACACCATTCACCCAAGTTGCATATTATCTACCTGAGGTACAAACCATTCAACTTCGGTGATGATTATCTACCTGAGGTACGCATCATTCACCTGAGGTGCACATTATCTTCCTAAGGTACACACCTTTTACCACCATTCAACTGAGGTGCACATTATTTATCCGAGGTACACAATATTCACCTGAGGTGCACATCATCTACCTGGTTTACACCATTCACCCAAGGTGCACATTATCTACCTGAGGTACACACCTTTCACCACCATTCACCTGAAGTGCACATTATCTACCTGAGGTACACACCATTCACCACCATCCACCTGAGGTGCAAATTATCTACCTGAGGTTCACACCATTCAACATACATTACATTATCTACCTGAGGAATACACCATTCACCTGAAGTGCACATTATCTACTTGAAGTACACACCATTCACCTGACGTGAACATTATCTACCCGAGTTACACAACATTCACTTGAGGTGCACATTATCTACCAGGTTTACACCATTCACCCAACGGGAACATCATCTACCTGGTTTACAACATTCACCCGACGTGAACATTATCTACCTGAGGTACACACCTTTCACCACCATTCACCTGAGGTGCACATTATCTACCTGAGGTACACACCATTCACCACCATTCACCTGAGGTGCACATTATCTACCTGAGGTACACACCATTCACCTGAGGTGCACATTATCTACCGGAGGTTCACTCCATTCAACATACATTACATTATCTACCTGAGGAATACACCATTCACCTGAAGTGCACATTATCTACCTGAAGTACACACCATTCACCTGACGTGAACATTATCTACCCAAGTTACACAACATTCCCTTGAGATGCACATTATCTACCTGGTTTACACCATTCACCCAACGGGAACATCATCTACCTGGTTTACACCATTCACCCAACGTGAACATTATCTACCTGGTTTACACCAATCACCCAACGTGAACATTATTTATCCGAGGTACATAATATTCACCTGAGGTGCACATCATCTACCTGGTTTACACCATTCACCCAAGGTGCACATTATCTACCTGAGGTACACACCTTTCACCACCATTAACCTGAGGTGCACATTATCTACCTGAGGTACACACCATTCACCACCATTCACTTGAGGTGCACATTATCTACCGGAGGTTTACACCATTCAACATACATTACATTATCTACCTGAGGAATACACCATTCACCTGAAGTACACATTATCTACCTGAAGTACACACCATTCACCTGAGGTGAACATTATCTACCCGAGTTACACAACATTCACTTGAGGTGCACATTATCTACCTGATTTACACCATTCACCCAACGGGAACATCATCTACCTGGTTTACACCATTCACCCAACGTGAACATTATCTACCTGGTTTACACCATTCACCCAACGTGAACATTATCTACCTGGTTTTCACCATTCACCCAACGTGAACATTATTTATCCGAGGTACACAATATTCACCTGAGGTGCACATCATCTACCTGGTTTACACCATTCACCCAAAGTGCACATTATCTACCTGAGGTACACACCGTAAAACCACCATTCACCTGAGGTGCACATTATCTACCTGAGGTACACACCATTCACCACCATTCACCTGAGGTGCACATTATCTACCGGAGGTTCACACCATTCAACATACATTACATTATCTACCTGAGGAATACACCATTCACCCGAAGTGCACATTATCTAAATGAAGTACACACCATTCACCTGAGGTGAACATTATCTACCCGAGTTACACAACATTCACTTGAGGTGCACATTATCTACCTGGTTTACACCATTCACCCAACGGGAACATCATCTACCTGGTTTACACCATTCACCCAACGTGAACATTAACTACCTAGTTTACACCATTCACCCAACGTGAACATTATCAACCTGGTTTACACCATTCACCCAACGTGAACATTATTTATCCGAGGTACACAATATTCACCTGAGGTGCACATCATCTACCTGGTTTACACCATTCACCCAAGGTGCACATTATCTACCTGAGGTACACACCGTAAAACCACCATTCACCTGAGGTGCACATTATCTACCTGAGGTACACACCGTAAAACCACCATTAACCTGAGGTGCACATTATCTACCTTAGGTACACACCTTTCACCACCATTCACCTGAGGTGCACATTATCTACCTGAGTTTCACACCATTCAACAAACATTACATTATCTACCTGAGGAATACATCATTCACCTGAAGTGCACATTATCTACCTGAAGTACACACCATTCACCTGAGGTGAACATTATCTACCCGGGTTACACAACATCCACTTCAGGTGCACATTATCTACCTGGTTTACACCATTCACCCAACGGGAACATTATCTACCTGGTTTACACCATTCACCCAACATGAACATTATCTACCTGGTTTACACCATTCCCCCACGTGAGCATTATCTACCTGGTTTACACCATTCACCCAACGTTAACATTATCTACCTGAGGTACACATCATTCACCTGAGGTGTACATGATCTACCTGGTTTACACCATTCAGCCGAGGTGCACATTATCTACCTGAGGTACACACTATTCACCACCATTCACCTGAGGTGAACACATTATCTACCTGAGGTACACACCATTCACCCAAGGTGAACATTACCTGAGGTACACACCATTCACCTGAGGTGCACATTATCTACCTGGTTTACATCATTCACCCAAGGTGCACATTATCTTCCTGAGGTACACACCTTTCACCACCATTCATCTGAGGTGCACATTATTTATCCAAGGTACACAATATTCACCTGAGGTGCACATTATCTACCTGGTTTACACCATTCACCCAAGGTGCACATTATCTACCTTAGGTACACACCTTTCACCACCATTCACCTGAGGTGCACATTATCTACCTGAGGTCAATATTCACCTGAGGTGCACATTATCTACCGTGTTTACACCATTCACCCAAGGTGCATATTATCTACCTGAGGTACACACCATTCAACTTCGGTGATGATTATCTACCTGAGGTACACATCATTCACCTGAGGTGCACATTATCTTCCTAAGGTACAAACCATTCACCACCATTCACCTGAGGTGCTTATTATCTACCTGAGGTACATACCATCCACCTGGGGTGCACATTATCTACCTGGTTTACATCATTCACCCAAGGTGCACATTATCTACCTGAGGTACACACCTTTCACCACCATTCATCTGAGGTGCACATTATCTATCTGAGGTACACAATATTCACCTGAGGTGCACATTATCTACCTGGTTTACACCATTCACCCAAGGTGCACATTATCCACCTAAGGTACACACCTTTCACCACCATTCACCTGAGGTGCACATTATCTACCTGAGGTCAATATTCACCTGAGGTGCCCATTATCTACTGTGTTTACACCATTCACCCAAGTTGCATATTATCTACCTGAGGTACAAACCATTCAACTTCGGTGATGATTATCTACCAGAGGTACACATCATTCACCTGAGGTGCACATTATCTTCCTTAGGTACAAACCATTCACCACCATTCACCTGAGGTGCTTATTATCTACCTGAGGTACATACCATCCACCTGGGGTGCACATTATCTACCTGGTTTACATCATTCCCCCAAGGTGCACATTATCTACCTGAGGTACACACCTTTCACCACCATTCATCTGAGGTGCACATTATCTATCTGAGGTACACAATATTCACCTGAGGTGCACATTATCTACCTAGTTTACACCATTCACCAAAGGTGCACATTATATACTTAAGGTACACACCTTTCACCACCATTCACCTGAGGTGCACATTATCTACCTGAGGTCAATATTCACCTGAGGTGCACATTATCTACCGTGTTTACACCATTCACCCAAGGTGCATATTATCTACCTGAGGTACAAACCATTCAACTTTGGTGATGATTATCTACCTGAGGTACACATCATTCACCTGAGGTGCACATTATCTTCCTAAGGTACAAACCATTCACCACCATTCACCTGAGGTGCTTATTATCTACCTGAGGTACATACCATCCACCTGGGGTGCACATTATCTACCTGGTTTACATCATTCACCCAAGGTGCACATTATCTACCTGAGGTACACACCTTTCACCACCATTCACCTGAGGTGCACATTATCTACCTGAGGTACAAACCATTCAACTTTGGTGATGATTATCTACCTGAGGTACAAATCATTCACCTGAGGTGCACATTATCTTCCTAAGGTACAAACCATTCACCACCATTCATCTGAGGTGCACATTATTTATCCAAGGTACACAATATTCACCTGAGGTGCACATTATCTACCTGGTTTACACCATTCACCCAAGGTGCACATTATCTACCTTAGGTACACACCTTTCACCACCATTCACCTGAGGTGCACATTATCTACCTGAGGTCAATATTCACCTGAGGTGCACATTATCTACCGTGTTTACACCATTCACCCAAGGTGCATATTATCTACCTGAGGTACACACCATTCAACTTCGGTGATGATTATCTACCTGAGGTACACATCATTCACCTGAGGTGCACATTATCTTCCTAAGGTACAAACCATTCACCACCATTCACCTGAGGTGCTTATTATCTACCTGAGGTACATACCATCCACCTGGGGTGCACATTATCTACCTGGTTTACATCATTCACCCAAGGTGCACATTATCTACCTGAGGTACACACCTTTCACCACCATTCATCTGAGGTGCACATTATCTATCTGAGGTACACAATATTCACCTGAGGTGCACATTATCTACCTGGTTTACACCATTCACCCAAGGTGCACATTATCCACCTAAGGTACACACCTTTCACCACCATTCACCTGAGGTGCACATTATCTACCTGAGGTCAATATTCACCTGAGGTGCCCATTATCTACTGTGTTTACACCATTCACCCAAGTTGCATATTATCTACCTGAGGTACAAACCATTCAACTTCGGTGATGATTATCTACCAGAGGTACACATCATTCACCTGAGGTGCACATTATCTTCCTTAGGTACAAACCATTCACCACCATTCACCTGAGGTGCTTATTATCTACCTGAGGTACATACCATCCACCTGGGGTGCACATTATCTACCTGGTTTACATCATTCCCCCAAGGTGCACATTATCTACCTGAGGTACACACCTTTCACCACCATTCATCTGAGGTGCACATTATCTATCTGAGGTACACAATATTCACCTGAGGTGCACATTATCTACCTAGTTTACACCATTCACCAAAGGTGCACATTATATACTTAAGGTACACACCTTTCACCACCATTCACCTGAGGTGCACATTATCTACCTGAGGTCAATATTCACCTGAGGTGCACATTATCTACCGTGTTTACACCATTCACCCAAGGTGCATATTATCTACCTGAGGTACAAACCATTCAACTTTGGTGATGATTATCTACCTGAGGTACACATCATTCACCTGAGGTGCACATTATCTTCCTAAGGTACAAACCATTCACCACCATTCACCTGAGGTGCTTATTATCTACCTGAGGTACATACCATCCACCTGGGGTGCACATTATCTACCTGGTTTACATCATTCACCCAAGGTGCACATTATCTACCTGAGGTACACACCTTTCACCACCATTCATCTGAGGTGCACATTATCTATCTGAGGTACACAATATTCACCTGAGGTGCACATTATCTACCTGGTTTACACCATTCACCCAAGGTGCACATTATCCACCTAAGGTACACACCTTTCACCACCATTCACCTGAGGTGCACATTATCTACCTGAGGTCAATATTCACCTGAGGTGCCCATTATCTACTGTGTTTACACCATTCACCCAAGTTGCATATTATCTACCTGAGGTACAAACCATTCAACTTCGGTGATGATTATCTACCTGAGGTACGCATCATTCACCTGAGGTGCACATTATCTTCCTAAGGTACAAACCATTCACCACCATTCACCTGAGGTGCTTATTATCTACCTGAGGTACATACCATCCACCTGGGGTGCACATTATCTACCTGGTTTACATCATTCACCCAAGGTGCACATTATCTACCTGAGGTACACACCTTTCACCACCATTCATCTGAGGTGCACATTATCTATCTGAGGTACACAATATTCACCTGAGGTGCACATTATCTACCTGGTTTTCACCATTCACCAAAGGTGCACATTATATACTTTAGGTACACACCTTTCACCACCATTCACCTGAGGTGCACATTATCTACCTGAGGTCAATATTCACCTGAGGTGCACATTATCTACCGTGTTTACACCATTCACCCAAGGTGCATATTATCTACCTGAGGTACAAACCATTCAATTTTGGTGATGATTATCTACCTGAGGTACACATCATTCACCTGAGGTGCACATTATCTTCCTAAGGTACAAACCATTCACCACCATTCACCCGAGGTGCTTATTATCTACCTGAGGTACACACCATTCAACATAAGTTACATTATCTATCTGAGTTAGCCCATTCACCTGAGGTGCACATTATCTACCTGGCTTATGCACCATTCACCACCATTCATCTGAGGTGCACATTATCTATCTGAGGTACACAATATTCACCTGAGGTGCACATTATCTACCTGGTTTTCACCATTCACCAAAGGTGCACATTATATACTTAAGGTACACACCTTTCACCACCATTCACCTGAGGTGCACATTATCTACCTGAGGTCAATATTCACCTGAGGTGCACACCATTTTACATAAGTTACATTATCTATCTGAGTTAGCCCATTCACCTGAGGTGCACATTATCTACCTGGGTTATGCACCATTCACCTCAGGTTACATTATCTACCTGAGGTATACACCATTCACCTGAGGTTACATTATCTACCCGAGGTTTACGTCCTTCACCTGAGGTTACATTATCTACCCCAGGTTTACACCATTCACCCAACGTGAACATTATCTACCTGGTTTACACCATTCACCCAACGTGAACATTATCTACCTGGTTTACACCATTCAGCCGAGGTGTACATTATCTACCTGAGGTTAACACCTTTTTTCACCTCCGGTTACATAATGTACCTGAAGTTTTCCCCATTAATCCGAGGTGCAAATTATCTACCTGGGGTACAATCCATTCACTGACACCTGAGGTATAAATTTTCTACCCGAGGTTTACACCATTTACCTGAGGTGCACATTATCTACCTGGGGTACACACCTTTCACCTGATACCTGAGGTATACTTCACCTGTCTGAGGTATACATAATTCATCTGAGAAGCACATTATCTACCTGGGGTACACACCATTCATCTGACACATGAGATTTAAATTATCTACCTGAGGTTTACACCATTTACCTGAGGTGCATATTATCTACCTTGGGTACACACCATTCACCTGACACCTGAGGTATACATTATCTACCTGAGGTTTACAACATACACATGAGGTGCACATTATCTACCTGGGGTACACATCATTCATCTGACACCTGAGGTATACATTATCTACCTTAGGTTAACATCATTCACCTGAGGTATATATTACTCACCTGTGACAAACATTGATGACATCCCTCATTCTTAAATGCTGCTCC
Source organism: Sipunculus nudus (assembly GCA_026874595.1). Lineage (NCBI taxonomy): Eukaryota > Metazoa > Annelida > Sipuncula > Golfingiida > Sipunculidae > Sipunculus > Sipunculus nudus. Next base: position 106,074,614 of record CM049306.1, on the reverse strand, counting down.
TCCACCTTGCCAGCAAGATACAAGGAAGTGGTCCCTATCAGCTGTGATAGAATTATAATGAATATAAATAATAAGAGTTATTTAATATTTATTGAATGCATTAAAAATGTAAAAAAAATATAACAATTAGGCCAAAGAAAAAATAAGGTATGGTTCTCAGGCACTTTTTTTCAGAAATCATTGCGGGCGGGCTGTATTTTATTTTTTACCTTTTTTTGGGTGTCTCCATAAAAATGTCAAAGGATCAGGGAAAAGTATGAAAATAACAATTTTTTTTTTGCAAAACAGGGAAAAGCACTACATAAATTGTAATATATATCTTCTTGAAAGATAAAAATCAAAATAAAAATTGTTGATGCGGGGGGTAAAAATTGACGCGGGCGGTGCCTGAGAACCATGCCTTTTATTTTTTTTGGCCTTATAGAACTTTGAAAATCTGGTAGTAACAAAACAGTTTGTTGACACAGTCTAATAAGTTTTTACACAAAAACAAACTTTCTGTCATCTGGAACAACAGAATCAAACAAAAAAAGAATTATGATATTTTGTAATTATCACAGTAGCTCATAAAGCAGATATGAACATTTACTTTATTCAATGTCAGAAGAATCCAGTTACTGGTAATAAGTCATGGGCAGGTGATCAATCATAATCAATTAAGGACTGGTTGGCTGATACAAAGTGATCTGACCTTGCACATAACTCTGGGTTTGTTATGAGAATATATGTATTTCAATATTATTTGCTTCTATATTATTTTTGTGAGCAAACTTTAGAAAATTCTGTGTTTTTTTAATTTACTGTATACACACATAGGCTGTAGAATTATTACATATATTAGCAAATATAAAAGCCTTTATATCCATTGAGGTAATGTACAGGTCTATATATAATCACAAATTTCACATGCCAATTAATTTAACCTATTTTTGCTGACAATTGACCATGAAATTACAACAGATTCCCAATGCTACCAGTAATGTTAATAACAGAATGGGTATGATACAGCTTATAGAGGTTTAGTCTTAAGCTGAATGTCCAATTAAAGGCAAAATGATGAAATTTCAGGAAACCCTAATTCCAGCCATCTTGATATTTACATATTATTCTCTTCACATTGGTATCTTCATCATAATCAATAAGACAGTGCCATGCACATGGGCCTGACCTTTACAAAGAAAAGAAAGTTAGAGCAGTGGCATAAAGCTTACATATGGATCATAGTCCTCTATGTTACAGCACTGGAAGAACTTGTGGTACACTCTGGCCGCCGTGGCCATGGGTAGAGTGTTCATGTGAAGCTTGATGCCTTAAAACATGATACATCAAATATAAAACACATCAGCTTTACTGGAATGTATTATGATACACTGATAAATTTGCTATGAAAATACACAAACAAGAAACAGGTGTGAACACAGACATTAATGGTGACACACTGAATGGGATTCAACATTTGTTTTTATTTCAATTGCCAACTACTGCTCAATCACATATTAAAAATTTACTGATATTTTTTTCAGATCTATTTTAAACTTAAAAGTCCCTTACTAATAGTATATTAATGATTTACATATGCAGCATAAGAACACCTCACTATTCAGCTCATTTTCACATAAAAATGTGAATGACACACAAAATTCAGTTTGAAATTGAACTTTAAATATTCAAAACTACAATACACAAAGATAACAGTAAAAATAATTAAAAATATAATAAATGTTACCTGCAGATTACTCCATACCTGTTGATGCAAAATGTAATGATAAACAATACTATAAGACAGACATTACAAAGCTTACCTGCTTCTTTCATGAACATAATCACTTTAAAATGCATCTTTTTCCTGTTAAAGTCAGTCATTTTTCTGAAAATAAAGAAACAAAATCATATAATGTACATCTAGAGGGTGTAAAGCAGAAGAAAACTTCACCCCAAGAGCATTATCAAACAAAGAAATTAACATGCTAAATGTGATGAACAAGAAATGAACTCAAAGAGTGCAGCCAGGCGCAAATATTTGACATCAGACGGGTCTGAAATTTCATGGTGCATATCCTTTAACATGGATCAATCTTCAGTAAAAAAAATTCACAGCATAGCCATAGTGCATGCTAAAGAGAACATGCCATACAGTGGTTAATCTGATCACTATAGACCACCCATCAGGGCCTCTATTATTATAGTATTAATGAAATTTGAAACCTGATTCACCTACCAGTTGACCATAAAAATCCTTGATGCCACAAATCCCATGTAAACTATTGTTCCCATTGTAACAACCCATGAAAATTTTCAGGAGGGTAATATCTTCAGGCATGTTGGGTTTGGATTACTCTTATAAAATAATAGGTCATATTATGTTCCCACTTTGTTCTTGCTTCATCAACCTGTTAAGACATTAAGATTATCATATTCATCTTATTATCTCCAGCAAGGTGGAATAAGTGAATCTCGGAGGACAACCCTGGAGCAAATATTGTTACATATTACTTTCACTGCACCAGCACACAGCTTATGCAATTAGGTTGCTGGGACAGTGTTCCAATATACTGGTACCCCAGGAAAACTGTCTACTGTTTGATCCTCTCAAAAATGACAAAATAGAAAAGATCTATATTATATTCTCAGTGCCAGTCAACTGTTTAAATTTCTAAGGCAGTTTTGAACAGCAGTCAAAGTTATTCCAGCATGTTGATTGTGGAAAGATGTTGCTGAGTGTGGACTTGTCCCTAATGTTCTGTTTTAAATTGTTAACCGGACATGAAAATTAGACAGAGTGGGGTAAGTAGTCATTTCTCAGCAGTTAATGACACATTTTCTCTGTTATCCCCCTGTGCTATGGCTAGCAGGATTATTTGACATAATGTTATATATCAATACGGGATATCGCTAATGAAGCTTCTTGTGTAGATGGAGGAGAAAAATGACTGGCTGGTGCAGCAGGAAGCCCATTTGTACAGGCCAGCTGATTCAGCCGGACACTCATTAGCACAGATGGAACTGACAATCCCCACTTTGTTAGATTATATACGCCAAGGACTCTAATTAATTAATATGATCATCAAATATATTTGAGGTTACAATTGTTTGGTTCCAGAATGTATGATAAATTCAAGGAAACTTGCAAAATTTATTGTTTATCAATGACTGAAAGACCCTGTGTACCTTTCCCTTATATTAATCTATAAGGCAGTTGGTTCAAAATCAAATCCAATGCAAACTGTGCCGAATGCAGCAAGTTCTGATGTCTTTCCATGTTTTTGTCGTATGTTATAACACAACATAACAAAGATGATAAATTATTAGTATCAGGAGCAATGTCCAGTGCCCATACTGCTGTGTTAAATGAATGGGCTGATCAGGCTGGACGCTAGAAGGCACTAGTTGTTTGCCTGCAATTTTTCAAGCAGGCAGTAATTTACTGCCTCCACACATTAGAGTATCCGTATTAGTGTTGTCCACACATGAGAGTATCCCTATTAGCGTTAACCTGTGTTGATTTAGGTGGTCAGATATGATTAACAATGAGACTGCCAAGAACTGATCGCATGATTGAAGTGCAATATGTACCCAATTTTAATGAAGAAATAACATAAGTTGGTTAGTTTCTTGTTTACATTTTTTGTGCTTGAATAAAATTGTTTTGAGATTATGATTATGACTATTGATATTGGAATTAACCCAGATTAAATGCAGTGAAAAATCAGGGCTTTCCATGTTTCCCTCATGAAATTGAGCTGTGGTCATGGAGAAACATTGAAAATGGCAAAATATAACAGGCACCATGAAACAAAATCACAGTTGTTTATTGCATGATCAACAGGGGGCGCAGCTATTCCCTGCCAAGATGGGTTCACAGGAGACATCAGTGTCCATCTTGTTGCTGTTCAAGAGGCTTGACGCTGGATAGAAATCCTCCAGGAACTATTTATTTTCAATAAATTTAAGTTTCTCATATTTTACATCCTACCTGCTTTACATGTTCACTGCATAAAAGTAAGACAAAGTAAAGTGTCAAAACTTCTTGTTTTATCATCCACTGGAGCTGTAGGAACTACAATGTATGATTTTATGTAAAGGTCTATTAAAATTTACTAAATCTTTTGCCAATTTAATATTGACATTTATCGACCATTGATCCCTAGTCTCGACCAATACTGAAGTAACTAGGCTACTTCAGTCTTGGGAAATGCATTCATTTTCTGAGGTGCAAAATATGAGTCTCTCATAATAAATTTGTGTGACCTAAATTTTTGATGAGAACGTGACAAGAGGGACAATAAATGATACAACATTTTCCTTTCATGGACATTTTTTAACAAGTTTGGTTAGAAAATTATACTGGCCACTTTATCTGAAACTGTTTACAGTCTTATTTTATCTTAAACCCCAGAATCTTGATCCATCTGCTGGCCATTCTCTATCCCTAGGCAATCTGTTTTCCTATTGGTTAGTGTCCCACAACAAGCTGCCTCATTTAAATGGATATGATGACAACAAACTGCGTTCCAAGATCATGGGAGTTCACTAGATAAAAAACAAAGGTCAGATCACTGCCAAAAAACAGGAATAAAGCAATCTAACTGATAATGCTTTTAATAATCCACCAAGCAGTTCATTGAAAACTTTCCATGAAGAAAAATACACATATTTAAGATAAATACACACATTTGGCCCAAAGGGGTCATGGTATACACACACGCCACCTAATGTTATAAAGCTGTACCACTGATTTATTTGCATGTGCGCTCAGAAGGTGGCATGGTAGTTGATAGCCATCCGTTGAAAAGTGGATATAAAAACCATACAGGGAGTTAAGGAAGAATAAAGTAAAGAGCATTTTTTTGTCTAAATTTGTTGAAATAAACATCCTTAAACCATTTGTGAACATAATTAAAGCACACTGCACTTGTCTGGCGTGATTTGGAGCAGGTATAGAAACCGGCCTACATGGACAGGGTTATGGGTGTATATTTTAGGATGGACGTAATGATGTTTTTGATTCAAGTAATGGAGAAGTAAGCAACATGGTCTTAAACACTACTGTCCTGGTTGGCGTCATATCAGCAGGCATGTCATGGATTATGTTGATTACTACTAATATGAGACGGTCATGTCAGTTTAGACCCATCTTGGAAATGTAGGCTGGATTCATACTAGGGCTGTGTTTATTTCGTGTTTTGGGGGCGAGTATAGAATCCGGTCTACATGGACAAGGTTACGGGTGTTTACAGATGGATGTAATGATGTTTAGGATGCATAAAATGGAGAAGTAAGACATGTCAATTTCATATCTTCAGGCTTGTCATTGCTTATGTTGATTACTACTAATATGAGCCAGTTTCGACCCATTTGGAAATGAAGACCGGATTCTATACTCAGGCTGTGTTTTTTTTTGTTCAAAGGAGTTTGCTCTCTTTTACAATTCTATGTCCAGTCCAGTGACAAACCGATTGCCAAGAGGCAAGACTTAGCCTGTAATCCCTATGAAAAACGCTGCCAGTTGCTAGCCCTTCTGTGTGCCAAAAATTTAGGCTTCATTATCCTTAACATTAACTAGTCGGTCAAGGATAGTGGAACAGACTATAGACTAGTATACTTTAGTAAAGCCTAAAGCTAGTAAAGGAAGGTATAGGATTATATGGCCACTGGGCGAAAATAAGTGAAATTATTTAAATACAATCGAATATTTCTTTTGTACGAAATAACTGAGCTGACTTAACAATGCATATGACAGATAACTACAAATGGATAATATAATTACCTTCTGGGCTGTAGCGATAACTTATATGTTAGTTAAACTGACGTTAGAAAGTCGAAAATATTGAGTTTCCATGGGCGCAGACATCTTGCATTTCGATCGCGAGGCTCAGCCAGGATAGATGTAAAAAATAGGAAGAATTCTTACATTTCCAGGATACACGCGACGTCTTCACAGGGACAGTTTGTTTCCTGCATGATAATATTTACCCTATTCACTAATGACCGTCTTATGCTATTGGTAACATGGATTTCCCTAGAAATTCATTTTTACAACTTATTTAAGACTTTATATGTATAACTTAAAATAAAAACGTGAAACGTGGTACTTGAATGAAAACCTAACTTGTTTGAGATCTACATATATAGGCCCCAATTAATAATATAATTTGAAACCTGGATTAAGCAAATTCACTGTGATATTCATATTAATCATATTTATAAAGACACATATCAAATTTAGATAGTAAATTTGATACACAGGCCTTTATCGTGATATTTCAACATAACCTGGAGAAATATTTGACTGACCTTTATAATTGTAGTTGTCTTTAATGTGTTTATTTAGCCCAATCTAATTTAATGATTTTCTAACATCTTAACTTTCAATTAAGTTAATAATAAATAAGGCCATGGGGGGGGGGGGGTTTCAGGTAATTATATATAAAAAAATATTGTAAATGATATGTCAAATCGAGTTCAGTCTTAGATAGACTACCTACGTACATTGGCTCTAATTTCCATGATGTTTTTATGGTTGTTAATATTTTATTGGCATCTGACTAATTAATCTTGGTTTTTTTTTTTTGGGGGGGGGGGGCTGATGAGCACGAGCATAGCTCATATTAGTCGTACTTTTCCAGTACGTTTCCTAAACGTAAACATGATCGATCAGATATTTGAGAATGAAAATTATGTGTCCTATCAAACATAGTATAATATCCTTAATGAACAAGGTAACAGTGTATATAGATGTCCTATCAAACATGGTAAAATATCCTTAATGAACAAGGTAACAGTGTATATAGATGTCCTATCAAACATGGTATAATATCCTTAATGAACAAGGTAACAGTGTATATAGATGTCCTATCAAACATGGTATAATGTCCTTAATGAACAAGGTAACAGTGTATATAGATGTCCTATCAAAAATGCATGGTATAATATCCTTAATGAACAAGGTAACAGTGTATATAGATGTCCTATCAAACATGGTATAATGTCCTTAATGAACAAGGTAACAGTGTATATAGATGTCCTTTCAAACATGGCATAATGTCCTTAATGAACAAGGTAACAGTGTATATAGATGTCCTATCAAACATGGTATAATATCCTTAATGAACAAGGTAACAGTGTATATAGATGTCCTTTCAACCATGGTATAATGCCTTTAATGAACAAGGTAACAGTGTATATAGATGTCCTATCAAACATGGTATAATGTCCTTAATGAACAAGGTAACAGTGTATATAGATGTCCTATCAAAAATGCATGGTATAATAACCTTAATGAACAAGGTAACAGTGTATATAGATGTCCTATCAAACATGGTATAATGTCCTTAATGAACAAGGTAACAGTGTATATTGATGTCCTATCAAACATGGTATGATGTCCTTAATGAACAAGGTAACAGTGTATATAGATGTCCTTTCAAACATGGCATAATGTCCTTAATGAACAAGGTAACAGTGTATATAGATGTCCTATCAAACATGGTATAATATCCTTAATGAACAAGGTAACAGTGTATATAGATGTCCTTTCAAACATGGCATAATGTCCTTAATGAACAAGGTAACAGTGTATATTGATGTCCTATCAAACATGGTATAATGTCCTTAATGAACAAGGTAACAGTGTATATTGATGTCCTATCAAACATGGTATAATGTCCTTAATGAACAAGGTAACAGTGTATATTGATGTCCTATCAAACATGGTATAATGTCCTTAATGAACAAGGTAACAGTGTATATTGATGTCCTATCAAACATGGTATAATGTCCTTAATGAACAAGGTAACAGTGTATATTGATGTCCTTTCAAACATGGTATAATGTCCTTAATGAACAAGGTAACAGTGTATATTGATGTCCTATCAAACATGGTATAATGTCCTTAATGAACAAGGTAACAGTGTATATTGATGTCCTATCAAACATGGTATAATGTCCTTAATGAACAAGGTAACAGTGTATATTGAAGTCCTATCAAACATGGTATAATGTCCTTAATGAACAAGGTAACAGTGTATATTGATGTCCTATCAAACATGGTATAATGTCCTTAATGAACAAGGTAACAGTGTATATTGATGTCCTATCAAACATGGTATAATGTCCTTAATGAACAAGGTAACAGTGTATATAGATGTCCTTTCAAACATGGTATAATGTCCTTAATGAACAAGGTAACAGTGAATATTGATGTCCTATCAAACATGGTATAATGTCCTTAATGAACAAGGTAACAGTGTATATAGATGTCCTATCAAACATGGTATAATGTCCTTAATGAACAAGGTAACAGTGTATATAGATGTCCTTTCAAACATGGTATAATGTCCCTAATGAACAAGGTAACAGTGTATATTGATGTCCTATCAAACATGGTATAATGTCCTTAATGAACAAGGTAACAGTGTATATAGATGTCCTTTCAAACATGGTATAATGTCCTTAATGAACAAGGTAACAGTGTATATAGATGTCCTTTCAAACATGGTATAATGTCCTTAATGAACAAGGTAACAGTGTATATTGATGTCCTATCAAACATGGTATAATGTCCTTAATGAACAAGGTAACAGTGAATATAGATGTCCTTTCAAACATGGTATAATGTCCTTAATGAACAAGGTAACAGTGTATATTGATGTCCTATCAAACATGGTATAATGTCCTTAATGAACAAGGTAACAGTGTATATAGATGTATACCAGTCCTGGAAAACGAGTGGGATATGTAACGGGTACACATGGAATGTAAAGAAGAAGAAGAAACCTATGGATGGTTGGATGTTGTGATAAATTGGTGTTGATTTTATTTTTATTTTTTTTCGAAAAAAAGATCAATCGAAACGTTTTGTATCTTCAATATCATTTTGCAGACACTGGAATTATTTCTTATTGAATGAGTTATCTTTATAGTGTCGCCACACAGAATTGATTTGGTGTTGAGAGATATATGTCAATATCTTGTTCGAGGTTGCGACGATGTATGCGTCTTTCATTTTTCTATATATCACACTCAAGGAAATATTGGTAGGCGTCCTCTATCATATGGATCCACATCTACAGGAAAGATTGTCAATGATGCATCTAGACATTGTGTTAAGTGGTAATTAAGATTGCTACATTTTAATCTTAATCTTAATTATAAGGCATATTTGACATTTTCTTTTCCCAATAAAATAGTACATAGGATGTTTCAAGTTTGTTAATTAACGTCTTTTAAGTGCATTTACACTGTTACTATTTTGTATTTCAATATTAAGGTTATTCCACTTAGTGACAGTATCAGGTAAGAATGACGTTTGATATAGTGATGTGTTGACATGAACAGAACTGATGTGATTTGTACCTCTTATGAGATTATAGTCATGTACTGAGTATGTGTTGATCAAATTGCATAAGCAGATTGGAGCTACATTTTAAAAACATTTTGTACAATAAAATTATTTGCTGAGTGTTTCGCCTTTTTTTGTAGAATATTAAGATATATTTCTGGTACCTTTTACACCTCCAGTGATGATTCTTGCTGCCTCTAATTGCACTTTCTCGAGTTTGTCCGACAGTTTCTCACAACAGTTATTCCAAATAATTGAACCATATAATTGATGTTTTTATTCCGTGTGCTAACATGTAACATTGATATTAACATTCCTGCTCAACTTGCCTCCAGCAGTGGCTATGATCCTGGTTTGTAACTTTAAAAAGCGATGGATAGAATTTATCCCAACAACGTTAACGTACATTGCAAGCACTGGTTTAGAAGTGGAGCTGATTCAATTTTTTTGTAATAATTATGACTGTCAATGCCATGATACCCTGCAAACATGGGTGATCGTATATTCTGTACCCATCAGAGAGCATTATAGCCGGGCCTTGCGTTAGGTGCCATAAAAAACAGTCATGTTTAAGCTTCAGCTCATTAATCTGGCATTTTTAAATCACATATTGGAATTTGTTGGTTCACTCAGAGTTTATGATATATACCCTATATATATCACAAGACAAAGTCTGATGAAAAATTATAAATTCTTACATGTGACGTATCTTGTTAATAACGGTAGCAATTATTAGACGCATGTCGCTCTCGTTGTGTGTGTCGCATTTTTATAAACTTTAAAGCTGGATGTATAATGCGATACCAAGCTCTCATTGGTCTGATTTTAATTCTTTGCTCTGTGCTAACCCTGGTTGTGGGACCCAGAGAACCTTGCTATACAAAGCAGCCGTTATATAGCCAAGGGGATCTGGAAGGCTGCAGTGTAGCCTCTGCGTCAAGAGCGTATGATTGCCTTACATGTATGGAAAGTTGTTTTTTATCAATTTTTCAGTTGCCATAGCCAGTGGCCTACTTACTTATCTTTCTTTTTTATACAACATATTTTGTTTTAGGCCTACACAAATAAATGGATTATGTGCAGTCAGAAATACAAGATGGCGTACATACACGTATATGCCACCATACATATCAATGACGATGAAAAAACTACCAAGACCCAATTGTGAATAAATCATTTTTTTTTTTTTTTTTTGCAAGTGTTAATATGATTATTGTGATGATGATGATAATTATTATTGTTATAAATATTATTATTTATTGTTAGAAAAATTTAGAAACATAATTGAAATGTATGAAAATTTGTTATTAATTAAATTTTATGTTTTACTGTGCACATAATTCTTGACCCTGCATCGGATCAACGTACGTATTACAGGTACAATTTCTTCGCGTAGCTCTCCGTCCAAATGCACACGAAATCTCAAATCCTTCTGTCTTTACGTGTTTCCGCCAATCTTGTTTGGGCATGCGTCTGGTTATGGTGACCGCCAGGGTTTAAAAACACACAGAGGAAGGGAGTGCGAGAAGTGAAATTTTTAAGTTTCCTCACGTTCCCGTTATTCCTGGTGGAATTAGCACCAAAGATGGCGTCTTCCTTGGTAAGAAATGCTTTATATGAATAGTCATCTGCAACTATGCACGTAGCAAGGGCTCATTACGTTAGAAATATGTCAGTTCTGAAACCAACCTGTCACAATCATACTGTCACACTCACAGTGTCACCATCTTTCAGACCACCACATTCTGTGGGGCTAGTTCACTGAATTTAATAGGCATTGACTGAAATGGACAGACATAAACCATGTTACTCGCATGTATTACAAAGTTTAAACAGTTTTCCATCAAAACATCATACATTATTATAAAATGACTGTGGTGACAACACATTGCAACACAGCCAACAGGGATTGAAAAATAAACCTTTCCACCAGTCATGGACAGGCAATCATGACAGAAAAGGCATTGTGCATATATCCAGTAGAGCGTTGTTTGTCTGAACAGTGTTTATCCAAATTTTGATTTTTCCAAATTTAAACCTGATAACCAAAATTTTTATTTTACATCCAAAATTAGAACAATGAAAAAATATCCAAAATGTTGGTATAAAACATCAGTGTCCAAGCAAATGTACAGAGATTATCAGTGATACATATTACACATCAATCAGTGCACCCAATCATAACCACAGGTATGAAATCCATAGTTCTGACAGTCCAAGCTGTCCCTGGCTGACCATTAGTTAACTGCAATTATTGTTGGAATAACAAAAATACTAACTTAGTAACTATAATAAAAAATATAGTGAAATGCCTATTCACTTTTTATTGCAAAATAGTTCAGACAGATTTTAATAATTACTCATTTTGTAGGAAGGTTCATATATAGATCTGCTTCTTAGTAGGTTCTTCTGATGCCAGTGTATTAACAGAAGTGGGTCCAGGGGGAGGGTTCAGGGGATCTGCAATTCCCCCCTTCCAGGTTTTGGAACCAGTTTTAATGTTTTCAGACCAATTTGTCTGGCCTGGCCCCCCCCCCCCCTCCCCCTTTCAGGAACTGAGGACCTTTTTCTCATCAGCCTCCCTGGCTTGGACCTTCCCTTTTCCTGAATCCTGGATTCACCCCTGATGTGGCTGACTGTATATTTGAAACTACACTAAACTATGTAATGTTTTGTTATATTTATTTTATTTTTTTTACAGGATGACCCAACATTAGAAAGGCACTTCAAAGGCCACAGGGACACTGTGACCAGTGTCGACTTCAATCCCACCATGAAGCAGTTAGGTGTGTAAAAATAAATTATACATACCATAACTAAACAAACATTTAGAAGTAACTGGTTTTATGGTAATTGTAAGGTGAGTAAGTAGGGAAGAACTGACTTAAAGTGGTTTCATAGTAAATGAGACATGCTATTTACATATTCAACTACCTTTGATTCAGCCTGACCTAATGATCTTGAACAGGGGCTATTCAATGTATATGTTGATTGAAATTCTTTATTTCTTCATTTGTGTGTGCTAAATGATGTTTCTTTGTCACAGCTACAGTGATATTTATTCACACTTCATTCCTTATGTCTGCATGATTTTACCTTGAGTCCATTTCTGTAATAATTTTAGTCAATTTAATATCAATAGATAATCCTATATGGTTGATTTGTTATCAGTAAATGATTTATTCATGATTGCCTGTACCTGATACTTAAGTGTATTTTGTAAGAAAAGTCATGATGGGATAATATTTGCAGCTTCTGGATCTATGGATTCCTGTCTCATGGTGTGGAATTTTAAACCTCAGATGAGAGCTTTCAGATTTGTCGGCCATAAGGTAATTTCCTTTATTTTTAATTATTTTTTTACGTCATTCATGAATATTGTAGTATTGCAATACTTTTTATGATAAATCTACATTTGATTGAGGTCCTTTAAAATATTTTTAAGGTCAAAATTTTCATTTTGCCTTCATATGTGACAATTTTGAATTTATGTGAGCTAGCTCTTAATAAGATTGACTCTTCAGTTTGAAATGATGACTATCTTGCAATTTTAACTTAATAATATGATAGATCTAGTGACATATTATGTGTTTTTTAGTTTTTACTCAGTTTTTTTTCTCACCATCTTGTAGAATTAACTTAATAATATCAGAATAATGTGACATGTTATGAAATATGTGACATGTTTTATAATTTATTGATTAATAATTCTTGTGTAATTTGTTTCTGTTACCCAGGATGCAGTGCTGTCTGTCTGTTTCTCACCATCTGGACAACTTCTTGCATCAGCTTCCAGAGACAAAACTGTCAGAGTGTGGATCCCTACACTGTAAGTTTGTACTGCTACAGTACATTACATAGTAACGACACATCCATACATTGTAAGTTTTTACCGATACAGTCCATTTATGCACATAGTACAGAACATAGTTATGACATATCACTGAGGTGTCGATCCCTACATTGTAAGTTTGTACTAGTGCAGTACATTATATTGTAATGACAAATCCCTAAGTTATAAGTTTACATCAGTACAGTCCATTAATGAACACAGTACAATACATAGTAATGACATATCATTGAGGTGTGGATTCCTATATTGTAAGTTTGTACTAGTAAAGTACATTATTGGACATAGTAATGAAAAATTAGGGATAACCTCTGACTTGCATTTTCTCTTAAACATAAAATATTCATGTGGTCATTTAACTGTCATATTTGGACACATGCTTTCTTGAAATGTTTAAATAAAATTTTACATGTTTGTTCAGAAATTAGGAGAAATGTGGTATTTATTTGATATCATATTTACAAATTATGTTGTCATATTGTCAAATTAGCCAGGGCTTTATAATTTTGAAACAACATGCCTACTCAACATCAAATTAGTAATACCCACGCCATGTTTTTGAATAGCCCCATAGCAATGTTTAAATCCAGAACACCCTTTCCAGGGCCAAGGAGGAGAGCAAGATTTACAAAACAGACTATTGATAATCAAAACAAAATATGCATGCTGAGACTGAAACCCACAGCAAGTGGAAACATTAATACAGTCTGCATGTCAAGTCAGGACAAGATCATGATTCACAAGTGAATTTTTATTAACATCTTTACTTTCTAGGAAAGGTGAGTCAACTGTGTTCAAGGCCCACACAGCCACGGTGAGGAGTGTGGACTTCTCTCAGGATGGTCAGTCAATGTGCACAGCATCAGACGATAAAACAGTCAAGGTGAGAAGCCAGAAACTCATATTTATAACTTAAAATCAGTCAGATATCACTTAGCTTAGCTAGTGGTGAAAGCATTGGACTTCTTTGCAGGTCCTAACCAGTGTACGCTCTTTACACAGCGCTTTACCTATAGGGCTACTACCTATATCGTAAGGCGCTGTTTGTTATGACCTCGTATCCTGAATTGCAACACCAGAGGGGAGCACTGTATTTTTGTCCAATCAGATGAGACCTTGTGCTAGAAGACAAAGCCAAGCGAGGAATACACGGAGCCAATCATATTCATTTCTTTTTGATTGACAGCTCATCCCCCAGCGTAACCGTCTGAACAGGCCACAGGCTCATAGAGAATTGCCCCTGAGGTGGTTTGCTTAGGGCCTTGAGCACATAGGATGCTCGGCCGGTGAGCTGTAATTCAAACGAAACGTAACAACAAAGGCTGCTTGCACACCCTGCTGGCTGGTTTTAGTTCTGCAGAAAACAGATACATGGCTACGCTAACACAGTCATAATGTCATAATCGAATCGGTCGATGATGCGAGAATGCAGAGAAGCAATTTAAATTCTACCAGAAACTCATTAAGCGGCGCTTGAAGCGCAGCAATGGGCGGAGCCAGGATGTCTGTCGAGTGTTTGTTTATTGGCATCTGATTGGCTGCTTGTCACATCGTACGCACGTTTATTTCAGTGGACAACAAACTGCCATCTGGTGTCTAAATATATCATAAACGGTCAAAGCTGGCAGCGTGAAAATCAGATGCTTCTTAAGAAGCGCAAGATTTCCGCTGCCTCGGGAGCGTAAACCAGTGTCTCAAAAGCAAAATATTGGAACCTTGGTAGAATATCAGTGATTGACTATGTGTAAATTTCAGCTTAAAACTAATGATTTATTTGAACCTTTGGTGTGTAAAATCTGCCAGGAACAAGCTTAGACCTATCCTTTAATAAAAATAATTGATACAACAGTTACCAGTAAAAAAAGTAATGAGGAAAACTGGCATGTTTTATTTGCTCTGAATATAAATAACTGTATGTAAATGTGTGTATTGTAGGTATGGTCAACACATCGACAAAAGTTCCAGTTTTCTCTGAACGAGCACATGAACTGGGTCAGATGTGCCAAGTGAGTCAGTTTAAGCATTTTAGAGATACATTAAAATAAATTTGTTTCATAGCTTGATATAAACATCTGTTTATGACAGTGAGAAACATGGTATCATTTTATTGGTAAATATCTTTTGTATACAATGTTTTATAAAATATTATTCATAAATACTCATCACATGATTATTTATAACCTGATTAATATATGGTCACGTAAATCTTCCTTTTTGCATGAACTGCAGCCTGAAGAGATTTGTGAATATATTAAGATGTTGGATTATTAATGATAAAAGTAAAGATGCTAAAAAATTTCCACACACCCTTTAAACCCTATACTATGATTTCACAATTTCAATTAGAATGTCTTAATAGACTTATATCCTGCTATACATTGTGTTATTGGTAGCCTTGATTAGATGATTATGTCATTATTATATAAATAAAGTGCTGCCCTCTGTTGAGTTGGAGATGAACAAACTCATCAGAACACTAAAATATAGTCACACTTGGAAGAATAATTTGCAGGTTCATTGCCTGAGAATCATACATTGTTTTAATTGGTACAGTTTTTACTCTAAACTCTTGGGTCCTTGAATATTATACTGACTTCCATAACATCATACCTGATGTTGTCATGCCTGATGATATTTCAGGTTTTCTCCAGACGGCAGACTTATCGTCTCTGGTAGTGATGATAAAACAGTTAAGATCTGGGACAGTCAGAGCAAGGAATGTGTCCACACCTTTGTGGAACAAGGAGGGTAAGTGTTTATGGCCAAGCTCAGTTTTACACAGCCTTGCATTTTCTTGTTAACATTTACCATATTAGATCTTTGCTTTCTCACAATCTTATGTTATGTATATTATAAATATGTATGTTTAATTCCTATATTACTATGCCTATCAAAATTGATTGCTCCAGCTTATCCTTGAGTCATACTTGTCTCTATCGACTGATGAATAAAGTTTATATGTATGTGCTGCATTTCCAACCTACAATTTAAACATTCTTTTCTGAATGACGAGGCAATAATCAGTTTTACAGATGATTCATACAAGCAAAGAATTGTAAGTACATATGTCTGATAATTGTATTTGAAATTTCATGGTGTAACATCTTTGTCTGATTTTGTAGAAATACTGTTTTTATTAATTATAAATGAAAGGAATGATTTAGCGTGAATATTAATGTATCTCCATTATTGTAGCTTACAACACAATATTTGCTTATCTACTCTTTGATAATCACCCTCAGGTTTGTGAATCACGTGGACTTCCATCCGAGTGGTACATGTATCGCAGCAGGTGGTACAGATTCCTCTGTGAAAGTCTGGGACATCCGCATGAACAAACTTCTACAACATTACACAGGTAAATACAGAGAAATACTTGAAGCACGTAAAGACTCTTCTGACTGTCAATCATTGTGTGATGCAAATGTCACCTTAATGGGTCCTACAGATTTTAAAGGGTTGTGTCTTTCAGTGTAAAGATACCAGGAACAGTATACTGTAAACCCTCTAATGGTCCACCCCCAATTAGTTTCAATACCCCCAGTTTCCAGGTCATTAGCTATAACTTTGGCAAAACTGGCTTATGTTGAACCTCACCTGTATTTGTCAGTCTCTTTGACTTTGACATGTATAAAATATATTAGGATGCACCGTTTTATGGGAATTTGTGATTCCTGTCAGATAACATTAAAGACTGCTGACAGTATTACATATTGTGATGTTCAGTTTACAAATTAAATAACTAAAATTCTCTATCTAGATTGCCCCTTAACCCAATATATCTGGGCATGCAGACCACCAATGACTGTTTTGTGACTGTTTTTTCAGTGCACACAGCCACAGTGAACAAGCTGTCCTTCCACAGCAGCGGTAACTACCTGATCACGGGGTCTGATGACTCCACAATGAAGATCATCGATCTCCTAGAGGGCCGACTATTCTACACGCTGCACGGTCACCAGGTCAGTTGTTAAACCCAGGCTGTAAAAGCTCTGCTAACAGAGTCACCCGCAATGGTCACATGATGAAAGTTTACAAAGATCTCCCACTTACGGATACCTTGTGGGACCTGGAAATTTGTCTGTAATGGAGAGTATCTGTTTAAAAGGATTTACAAAATACTACAATTCCCCAATACTGCCTTAATTTTACTTTCTGCAACAAAATAAAGTATGGAAAATTTCATGGTGAAAAGAATATAATAAGGTTTCATAGCTAAGTTATTATGATATAAAATAATGGTTACAGATAGTGAATAAATGAAAAACATGTCTTTTATATTTGGTGATTTACCTATTATAAATGAAAATGTATTTAAATGAACATGTATTTTCTCACCTTACAGGGACCAGTAACAGCTACGGCCTTCTCCAGGGGAGGAGATTATTTTGCTTCTGGTGGATCTGATGAACAGGTGAGTTAATGTGTTGATATATGTAAAATGTAACACAACATAATTTGAGGAACACACAAGTATACCCATCTTACATCAGTAAGATCATATTGCATTCATTCTAGCTCATACCAAATGTCCAAACCTCACACAGCCTGCTTTTGCTGTATACAGAGGCATGTAACACAAATATTAAAATATACACTGTCAATATAGAAACTTTTGTGGGGTTTACATTTTGTCATTTGGTCTTAGAAAGCAGTCTGGTTAAAAACTAAATAAATGAAAACAGCCAAATTTTGTAACACTTCCCTATACTTGACATAGTATTTACCAAACTAAAACAATTTATCACTCTAATTTAGTTGAATACTTAGACACAACATAAACTATGCAGAAAGATACATGGAAAACATGAAGTGAAGCACTAAAATATTTCTTTATTGTTATGCACCTGACAACTGATCCAGATCTTATGAGAATTACATTTGCAATATTTCATTGAGTATTGGAAATATTCAGGAAAATTAAAGATAATCTTTGTTGTTATTCAGTCAAATATAATTTGTCATTGCATCTGGCTAATTAAGTGTAGCATTTATTGGTCTGACATACCTGTGAGCTTGACCGTACTTAAGGTAAGTTTCATGTGTGTGATTACATTCTTTTTATATTGTCAGGTGCTTGTTTGGAAGACTAACTTTGATCAGATGGAATATAATGAGGTCCTGCAGGCACATAAAGCGAGGGCCAAGGGAGAGTCAGCACCCCCTACAATCCGTGATATTCCACCTCGAGTCCCTAACATGACACAGGCCCAGTCTACCACCAGCAACAGAGTAAGTTAACGACATGGGATCTGTAGATCTACTGTTGTTAACTCATGTAAAACTTTACTGTCCAGGGAAAACTAGCCTCAGTTTAACCAGTATAGAAAGGGTTAAAAAAAAATTGATATTGTTGTATCCAGTTATTTTCCTTACATGGCTACTCACAGGAATAGTGATTTTCAGTAGCATCAGTAACAGAGGTAATTGAGGTGATTGCCATACTGATGGAGTTATTAATGGATATAAAGATCTATAAAACCGTAACCTGGCTTTATACATATATGGTATTTTATTATTATGTGGTTATAAAGTTAACCATTGGTACTTGGTGACAGTTTGATACAAATGGAATTTGAAATTAAAGGCATATTGTTTTACCCATGTCCATCATTCCGTCCTTCCATCCTTCCGACAATCTGAAATCAAACAGTTGTACAGATTTTTTTTTGCAATGCCTGCAGATATTGGCCTGATTTTTGGTATGTGGGCAGATAATGACCAGTTACAGATCAAGTTTGCATTTTGTCCCAGTTGACCTACTTTTGACAGTATGACGGCTCCTTAACATATAAAATTTCATGAAAATAGAAATTTTCATGACAAGTGCACATGTACGGCCTTTTTTTCGCAATGCTTGAAGATATTGGCCTAATATTTGGTTTAAGGGTGCATAATGACCACTTACAGATCAAGTTTGCATTTGTCCCGGTTGACCTACTTTTGACAGTATGACGGCACCTTAACATAGAAAATTTCATTAAAATAGAAATTTTCATGACAAGTGCACATGTGCGGCCTTTTTTTTGCAATGCCTGCAAATATTAGCCTAATTTTTGGTGTGTGGCTTATCATGACCAGTTACAGATCGAGTTTTTGTTTTGTCCCATAAGATGCCCAAAGAACAGAAAATTTCATGATAAATTCACATATAGAGACTTTTTTTCGCAGTGCTTGCAGATATTGACCTGATTGATTGTACCTCACCAGATCATGACCAGTTATGGATCTAGTTTGTGTTTCGTCCTGGTTGACCTACTTTTGATCACATGACGGCTCCTAAAAGAGAAAATTTTTATGAAAAAATAGAAATTTCCAGACAAGTGCACATGTAAGAACTTTTTCTTCGCAATGCCTGCGGATATTGGCCTGATTTTTGGTGTGTGGGTGCATAATGACCACTTACAGGTCGATTTCGCATTTTGTCCTGGTTCACCTACTTTTGACCATATGACAGCTCCTTAACATAGAAAATTTTACAAACTTTTACAAATATTTCTAATTTGCTCCAGGTGGCGGCATTTGTGTTGTTCTGACACATCTTGTTTCATGTATATTTGATCACCCAGGCCAGTTTTCCTTAGACAAGTTTTTTATCAGTTGATGATTAGTTTTTGTTCTTTAAAATTTGTGTACACATGGTTATCCATTCATAACAACATGTTTAGCTGGGTATGCTGCAGGAATGCAGGATAAAATGTACTTTACACCAGAAGATTTTAAGGCCTTACTTTTCCAAAATTATTTGCCTATCTTCCAATAATGCTAAAAAAAACCATATCTGTCCTCTGGAGACATGGCCCTTCATAGGTGCCAAACATTTGCATTAACCAAACAAACCCAGGTTTATATACACTACTGTACTGTCAGTTTCTTGGGCTTTTAAATATTACTTGAAAATGTGATATATTCGGGTTAAGTGCCTCAAAAATATTGGTAATTTCTGTACAATCAAGCAGATCAGATTTAAATGGAGATGTGCCATTGTAGTTCAGATATATTCCTGATTCTCATTGTATTTACTTTAAATATTGTCTACAGATAAATGACAAGTGCAGACATAAGGCTGTTAATTTCTGATGTGTTTGTGACAAAAAATAAAAAAAAAGTCAAGATAAGTACAACTGTAGTTAAAGACATACATAAGACATACATGAGAAATGAGAAATTCATGGCTAATAAAGTATTGGCATTATAGAGATTGTTAAAGAAGATATGTTAATTAAACTTGATTTTCTGACAGTTGGGAAGTTTTTACCTCCACCAAGCCGGACGGGTTATGTTTTAGGTGGTGTTGTTTGTCTGTTTGCAGCTTTGTGTTGGTTTGTCTGTCTGTTAATTACATTACTCAAAAAGTTATCAACAGATTTTGACGAAACTTGCAGGATAGCTTGATCACCATCTGAATCCAGGAATTTTTTAAAGAAAAAAAGCTGCATTTCTGACAATGTCATATGAGAGTTTGAGCTGCCTTGGTTGATGTCTGCGCTCTCTGAGTGTAAATTGTTATAAATAATATCAATTTTTTGTTATATTTTCATTTAATGATGAAAAAGAGATTTAACTAGTTAAAATGTTTGTTGGGTCCTGGTCTGGTTGTTAAAACTCTTGCTTCTTAACCCGCGGGTGATGCAGTAATTCATGTATTAGCATACTCCTTGTAGGTTCCTGTATAATGATACCTCAAAAGACTTACCCAATGAAAACATCAAAAAAGGTTTACTTCATTAACATGACTCCTACTATAGTACATCAAACAGATGTTGTATTTGTCTAGGGGATGCATCACGATGCTGTGCCCAGATCTGCAGCAAGGAGAAAGGTAATAAACTTGCATGCAAGAAAAGGTGCATGTCTCCATATGAAGTCACTATGCATGTGAATTGTCAGTTATTGGTGCAGGTACTAGATACGGGTGCATGTTAGGTCTCTGTTACCGTTTGTCTTGCTGGCTATATTTAAGGTGGATGCTAGGGCTGAGCTTCGTAGCATGACTGACACGGATCCTGCCATAACTGATGTGGGGCCTGCTTTGTTCTCACAACCAGAGGTAGTGGTTACTGTTACATTGTGAATACAAGGTGTTTGCCTGGTAAACTTTATCATTACACTAATTATTAAAAGAGACCAGTCTTCAGTGAGATCTGTCTTGAATGGAAAATTTATCTACTTTTTTAAATGTATTGAATTTAAAGTTTTCAGTATAATATAATGTTCTTTTATTAAACTGTATTAAGAACATATTGTGGAAGCAAGGACATTTTCTTTTGCATTAATTGTAAGATACACTGTATTTTCATAATGTAAATATTTTGTAAGGCATTTGGGCATGTTCATCAAGATAGATTCATGTGTAGTCTATTTTTCCAGTGTATGTTATAAGGTGGTTAGATTTATTTTCAGACATACAATTTAAATTCATAGTCATTGCTTACATTTGATAACACTGGTAGAGAGATCACCAACACTTTCAATTACATTATTTTGGAAAAAGGTCACCAGCACTTTCAAAGACAACAATTATTTTTAGGGGGGGGATAGTAGGTGTCAGCACAAGTATATGAAATACACCTTGACAGTTTTAATGAGTCTATATAGCACTTGACGTACTGGGTATCTTTACTGATTCATTTTCATCTCCTAGATAAATGGGACGCTTACCTCAACTGATGGGATTCAAGATTTTAACTTCACATCAACTGACCAAGCCGTAAGGAGCAAGATGACCAATGGTCATTCCTCATCAGCTGCAGCAGCAGCAGCAGCCACCCAAGGAGCTGAATCCACCTCTACCACTCAGCCCCTGGAGCTGCAGAACCTGCCTCCAGCAATCACAGGCCACCTAGAAACGATCATCAGGCAGCTCGATGTGCTCACTCAGGTAAAGTCTCAGAGGCTCAAACAACTGGTAGTATGAGATAAGCAGCTAAACCTATATATATTTCTTTTAATTCTTTGCACAAGTTAAATAGTGACTAAGCATTCTAATCTGAATCAAATATTTACAATTGGATCCTGAAACTGTAATGGTTTACCTAAGACCTGTGTCTCTATAACTCTGCAGAGTATATATTGGGCCAGCCAGCCTTTTCAGATGAGCATCATGACCCTTGGGTCACTCTTGTAAATGCCTCACTGCAGATGTCCTTTACATAGGTGTTGGTGATTTCACATAAAGATTCTGGTAGTTGTTGACTGCTATAGGACCTTATGACAATATTGTGATTTTTACCATTTCTGATAAAACATGTATTTGTAAGGCTAAAGGTTCAGCAGAATCTAGAGGGGATGTGGGGATTTCTTTTATTATTTCCAGTATGTGCTAATTTGATATCAATAACCTTCAATGATCTGTGTCTCTATTTTTTTTTTTTTTTTTTACAATGGCTCTTTCACATGATATTGCATTTTCTTGTGTTTCACAGACTGTGTCCATTGTGGAGCAGCGTTTGACCATGACTGAAAACAAACTTCGTGAATGTTTAGACAACCAGCAAAGGATCACTCTCCAAATTAGGCCATCTGATTGAACACTGGACAAATGAAGGGCATGTCAAAGTCAGCAGGACCAGTCACATGATACATACTGTACTCAATTCCATTTGTATAAACTGTATATGACAGTACAGGCAAACTGTATGTGACAGTACAGGCAAACTGTATGTGACAGTACAGGCAAACTGTATGTGACAGTACAGGCATTCATCCACCATGAATAAGCAGACACACAAATCTACCAAGTCTCCAGAAACCTGTTAAGTTCATCTTATTTAACTAAAGAAATGATAATAATTAAGGTTATATGTGTATTTAGCCCAGGATAGGATAATAGAGATATTGCTAGAAATCAGTATAGTTGACTACATAAATGTAGAAACCTTTAATTTAGCTGTACGGTTCTGTCAATGTTAACAGTATATAATATCAGCTCTCTCCAAAATGCAGTAGCAGCCTGTATAGATATTTGCACTGTTTGTACATGTTTAAATAAATTTTGTGTCTGGTTATAAAAGCCTCATTTCATTAGCTTGCTTTAGCTCAATCGAATAGATTTAACCTGTTTTTATATTTTATAGCTCTTGAAGTTTCTGTACAGAGTAGAATGATTCTTGCAAATATCTCTGTACCCTCCCCAAGTTTTTCACCCAGCCACAGAATTTGGACATAATTATTGTATATATAGACATACATTTCATGTTTATTATACAATTACAAGCAAATTTTAAGTCGTATCATAATGAGGAAAATGGCCTCTGTTGTAAAATCTGTGTTGAGTCCTCTTAAGGAATGCAAGCTATGTTTGAGATTGTGCCTTAGCAAGTTTCTGTGATGTATATATGTAGTAAGGGCAGAATATAATCTTCCTGTAGAAAATTAACTTGAAATCATATACCTTATATCTCTATAAGTGTTTACAACCACAGTGGTTATATCCAAAAGAAATGTCAAGCATGTAAATATTCTGTACTTTCCATCAATGATATATAACGATTCATGTCAGAGTGAGTACCAATTGCACAACACAAACAGTACAAACCACACACAACTAAAAATTATTTAATTTTCTATGGATATTAGGCTATCAGAAATATATGAAACAATCATTAAAAATTGTTTTTAATTAATTTTACTGAACATTAGAATAGTTTTGTACATAGCATTTGTTATTTATAAGCTTTCACTACATGGTAAGAGTAACAGTATACCTTATGTGAAAAGTTTTAATGCAAAAATGTACTGTATGTTATGTACATATATAAGAAAATATCTTCTGACAATCCCTGTTTGTAGTAAAGTCAAAAGAATATACAGTGACACCTCAAATTATGACCCCCAACAGGACCTTAATAAAGAGGTTGCATTTTTGGGGTGGTCATCTAAGCAAGGTCTGATACAGAGAGCAAAAAAGAAATGGGACCATGAAAAAGTGGTCCTTAATTTTAGGTGGTCACTGAACTTAGGTGGTCATTAGATGCGGTTTTTGTGTTTTTTTGTATGCAAAACAAATAACATCGATCATCATGAGGCAGTTTCACTGCACCATACATATGACTTGATATTGTTTGAATTATAACCCTACTTCATTTTGTGCAGGAGTGATTATGTAGTTCTCTATGTATGCTTGTTCACATTCATCTGCTCACGCACCAAACTAAACAAGAAAGTCACACCTGGTGGCAGTTTCAGGACTCGCTCTCCTGGGGGTGCAGGTGAATAATTGAGTGACATACTAAAGTAAGTGAATGTAAAGTGGTGGGTGTTTGGATATCTTCACTGCTCCTCCTTGTGTGCCAAATGTGACAGTATTCAAATAAGCACCTTCCTGTTTGATTTATTTTAAAGTTTATATGTTCATGAACATTACTGTTATGAAAAACATGCTCATTCCAACTGTACATACCTCATACTGATAATGCTGTATCATATATCTTGCTGTATTAAAGTTACTAGATACTTATTTTCTCTTTCATTTCATTATTTTAGTAATGTTACTAAAATTGTTATGAACAGATTTATTGATATTTTGTTAATATTATTAAAATATGTAAACCCATCCCTGGCTTCATATCACAGTCAACTCCTGGACATTGTGCATTAGATAACTATAACACTATAGGTATTATTTCAGAGTTTTACTCCATCAACAGACCATCATAACCTGCCACTACAACAAGATAGGCAATCTTAGGATTTAGTGTGCTTTGTATGGTTCACATGCAGATATCTGTATAACAATACACATGCAAGTGTCAGTCTGTCAGCACTGACTCTGTGCACAGAGAAGTACATAAGGCTGCTTGAATTTAACAATACTGCACTGTCCAGGAATCATGTGGCACACAAAGCATCATAACATCAGGTAGTCTGGATGTTGTTACGGCCTAGTCACCATGACATCAGGTAGTCTGGATGTTGTTACGGCCTAGTCACCATGACATCAGGTAGTCTGGATGTTGCTACGGCCTAGTCACTATGACATCAGGTAGTCTGGATGTTGCAACGGCCTAGTCACCATGACATCAGGTAGTCTGGATGTTGCTACGGCCTAGTCACCATAACATCAGGTAGTCTGGATGTTGCTACGGCCTAGTCACTATGACATCAGGTAGTCTGGATGTTGCTACGGCCTAGTCACCATGACATCAGGTAGTCTGGATGTTGCTACGGCCTAGTCACCATGACATCAGGTAGTCTGGATGTTGCTACGGCCTAGTCACCATGACATCAGGTAGTCTGGATGTTGCTACGGCCTAGTCACCATAACATCAGGTAGTCTGGATGTTGCTATGGCCTAGTCACCATGATATCAGGTAGTCTGGATGTTGCTTAGGCCTCGTCACCATGACATCAGGTAGTCTGGATGTTGCTTAGGCCTCGTCACCATGACATCAGGTAGTCTGGATGTTGTTACGGCCTAGTCACCATGACATCAGGTAGTCTGGATGTTGCTACGGCCTAGTCACTATGACATCAGGTAGTCTGGATGTTGCTACGGCCTAGTCACTATGACATCAGGTAGTCTGGATGTTGCTACGGCCTAGTCACCATAACATCAGGTAGTCTGGATGTTGCTTAGGCCTAGTCACTATGACATCAGGTAGTCTGGATGTTGCTACGGCCTAGTCACCATGACATCAGGTAGTCTGGATGTTGCTACGGCCTAGTGACCATGACATCAGGTAGTCTGGATGTTGCTTTAGCCTCGTCATCATGACATCCGGTAACCTGGATGTTGCTACGGCCTAGTCACCATGACATCAGGTAGTCTGGATGTTGCTAAGGCCTCGTCACCATGACATCAGGTAGTCTGGATGTTGCTTAGGCCTCGTCACCATGACATCAGTTAGTTGCTACGTCCTAGTCACCATGACATCAGGTAGTCTGGATGTTGCTACGGCCTAGTCACCATGACATCAGGTAGTCTGGATGTTGCTACGGCCTAGTCACCATGACATCAGGTAGTCTGGATGTTGCTACGGCCTAGTCACCATAACATCAGGTAGTCTGGATGTTGCTACCGCTAAGTCACCATGACATCAGGTAGTCTGGATGTTGCTTAGGCCTCGTCACCATGACATCAAGTAGTCTGGATGTTGCTTAGGCCTCGTCACCATGACATCAGGTAGTCTGGATGTTGCTTAGGCCTCGTCACCATGACATCAGGTAGTCTGGATGTTGTTACGGCCTAGTCACCATGACATCAGGTAGTCTGGATGTTGCTACGGCCTAGTCACTATGACATCAGGTAGTCTGGATGTTGCTACGGCCTAGTCACCATGACATCAGGTAGTCTGGATGTTGCTACGGCCTAGTCACTATGACATCAGGTAGTCTGGATGTTGCTACGGCCTAGTCACCATGACATCAGGTAGTCTGGATGTTGCTACGGCCTAGTCACCATAACATCAGGTAGTCTGGATGTTGCTACGGCCTAGTCACTATGACATCAGGTAGTCTGGATGTTGCTACGGCCTAGTCACCATGACATCAGGTAACCTGGATGTTGCTACGGCCTAGTCACCATGACATCAGGTAGTCTGGATGTTGCTAAGGCCTCGTCACCATGACATCAGGAAGTCTGGATGTTGCTTAGGCCTCGTCACCATGACATCAGTTAGTTGCTACGGTCTAGTCACCATGACATCAGGTAGTCTGGATGTTGCTACGGCCTAGTCACCATGACATCAGGTAGTCTGGATGTTGCTACGGCCTAGTCACCATGACATCAGGTAGTCTGGATGTTGCTACGGCCTAGTCACCATAACATCAGGTAGTCTGGATGTTGCTTAGGCCTCGTCACCATGACATCAAGTAGTCTGGATGTTGCTTAGGCCTCGTCACCATGACATCAGGTAGTCTGGATGTTGCTACGGCCTCGTCACCATGACATCAGGTAGTCTGGATGTTGCTACAGCCTAGTCACCATGACATCAGTCTGGATGTTGTTAAGGCCTCGTCACCATGACATCAGGTAGTCTGGATGTTGCTTAGGCCTCGTCACCATATCATCAGGTAGTCTGGATGTTGCTTAGGCCCCGTCACCATGACACCAGGTAGTCTGGGTGTTGTCTAGGCCTCGTCACCATGACATCAGGTAGTCTGGATGTTGCTTAAGCCTCGTCACCATGACATGAGGTAGTCTGGATGTTGCTAGGGCCTAGTCACCATGACATCAGGTAGTCTGGATGTTGCTTAAGCCTCGTCACCATGACATCAGGTAACCTGGATGTTGCTACGGCCTAATCACCATGACATCAGGTAGTCTGGATGTTGCTTAGGCCTCGTCACCATGACATCAGGTAGTCTGGATGTTGCTTAGGCCTCGTCACCATGACATCAGTTAGTCTGGATGTTGCTACGGCCTAGTCACAATGACAGCAGGTAGTCTGGATGTTGCTTAGGCCTCGTCACCATGACATCAGTTTGTCTGGGTGTTGCTAAGGCCTAGTCACCATGACATCAGGTAGTCTGGATGTTGCTAGGGCCTCGTCACCATGACATCAGGTAGTCTGGGTGTTGCTTAGGCCTCGTCACCATGACATAAGGTAGTCTGGATTATGCTAAGGCCTCGTCACCATGACATCAGGTAGTCTGAATGTTGCTAAGGCCTAGTCACCATGACATCAGTTAGTTGCTACGGTCTAGTCACCATGACATCAGGTAGTCTGGATGTTGCTACGGCCTAGTCACCATGACATCAGGTAGTCTGGATGTTGCTACGGCCTAGTCACCATGACATCAGGTAGTCTGGATGTTGCTACGGCCTAGTCACCATAACATCAGGTAGTCTGGATGTTGCTACCGCTTAGTCACCATGACATCAGGTAGGTTGGATGTTGCTTAGGCCTCGTCACCATGACATCAGGTAGTCTGGATGTTGCTTAGGCCTCGTCACCATGACATCAGGTAGTCTGGATGTTGCTTAGGCCTCGTCACCATGACATCAGGTAGTCTGGATGTTGCTACAGCCTAGTCACCATGACATCAGGTAGTCTGGATTATGCTAAGGCCTCGTCACTATGACATCAGGTAGTCTGGATGTTGCTTAGGCCTCGTCACCATAACATCAGGTAGTCTGGATGTTGCTTAGGCCCCGTCACCATGACACCAGGTAGTCTGGGTGTTGTCTAGGCCTCGTCACCATGACATCAGGTAGTCTGGATGTTGCTTAAGCCTCGTCACCATGACATGAGGTAGTCTGGATGTTGCTAGGGCCTAGTCACCATGACATCAGGTAGTCTGGATGTTGCTTAAGCCTCGTCACCATGACATCAGGTAGTCTGGATGTTGCTTAGGCCTCGTCACCATGACATCAGTTAGTCTGGATGTTGCTACAGCCTAGTCACCATGACAGCAGGTAGTCTGGATTTTGCTTAGGCCTCGTCACCATGACATCAGTTTGTCTGGGTGTTGCTAAGGCCTAGTCACCATGACATCAGGTAGTCTGGATGTTGCTAGGGCCTCGTCACCATGACATCAGGTAGTCTGGGTGTTGCTTAGGCCTCGTCACCATGACATCAGGTAGTCTGGATTATGCTAAGGCCTCGTCACCATGACATCAGGTAGTCTGAATGTTGCTTAGGCCTCGTCACCATGACATCAGGTAGTCCGGATGTTGCTAAGGCCTCGTCACTGTGACATCAGGTAGTCTGGATGTTGCTAAGGCCTCGTCACCATGACATCAGGTAGTCTGGATTTTGCTAAGGCCTCCTCACCATGACATCAGGTAGTCTGAATGTTGCTAAGGCCTAGTCACCATGACATCAAGTAGTCTGGATGTTGCTTAGGCCTCGTCACCATGACATCAGGTAGTCTGAATGTTGCTATGGCCTCGTCACCATGACATCAGGTAGTCTGAATGTTGCTAAAGCCTAGTCACCATGACATCAGGTAGTCTGGATGTTGCTTAGGCCTCTTCACCATGACATCAGGTAGTCTGGATGTTGCTTAGGCCTCGTCACCATGACATCAGGTAATCTGGATGTTGCTTAGGCCTCGTCACCATGACATCAGGTAGTCTGGATGTTGCTTAGGCCTCGTCACCATGACATCAGGTAGTCTGGAAAAGTATGCAAGGGTAAGAGAAATTGATGAAATAAATTGTTTAGATGTAATTTCTAAATTGAACATGCCCAAATTATCCGAAAATGATTTTGAATTTTGTAAAGGTATTGTTACCAAAACTCAAATATAAGAGGCCTAAAATGAGATGAAAAATAACAAGACGCCAGGAAACGACGGTCTGCCCAAAGTGTTTTTACCTAACCTTTTTCGCAGTATAGGAGACGACCTTTTGGAATATTTAAATATGTGTCTTGAAGAGGGATTAATGACGACATGCCAAAGACAAGCTATTATTACGTTGATTGAAAAGCCTTGTAAAGACAATAGACACGTCATCATGGAGACCCATTAGTTTAGGTAATGGTAATTGGAAGTAATATTCTAGTCAGACGAATTAAGAGAGTTTTACCTAGTCTAATAGGCGGGGATCAAACTGCTTTTATGGAGGATTAAAAAACTTCTGATAAAACTAGACTTATCAGCGATATAATATACTATTGTTATAGAAGATGAGATATCTTCTTTGCAGTCGATTTTGCGGCAGCTAACGACTCAATTGATTATGTATTTTTTAGCTCAGCTGACTGTTAGTCATCTGAGCTATAGCGATCACTCTTTGTCCGTCGTCCGGCCGGCCATCCGGCCATCTGTCCGTTAACAAGGCACAAATCGTACCCACTGGACCTGGAATCATCTAACTTCACATCCAGAGAGGTCCATGAAAAATCTCCTTGGAAACCTAAAATTAGGTCTCTGTTACCCGTATTCTTTAAGCTATAGGGCTCCAAAGTAACCCCCAGAATAATGATAAATTTGATACAAAAGCTCAAATATCTGAACAACTACTGCATTTATCACCATGATTCTTTGCATGGATATTGATCCTGGAGTGTTTCATCAGTTTCTGCAGACTGGTGGCGCCACCTTTATTTTTTCGATTTTTTACGATTTTTCTTCTCTATTTTTGAGACCTCAAAAGTTGCTGTCATCTGTTAACAGGGCACAAATCGTAACCGCTGGACCTGGAATCTTTTCACTTTACATCCAAGGAGGTCCATGAAAGGTCTTCTTGGAAAATTGGAATTAGGTCTCTGTTACCCATATTCTTCAAGCTATGGGGCTCCGAAGTACCCCCCCCCCCCAGAATAATGAAAAATTTGATACAAAAGCTCAAATATCTGAACAATTAATGCATTGATCACCATGATTCTTTGCATGGATATTGATCATGGGGTGTTACATCAGTTTTTGCCGACTGGTGGCGCCACCTTTATTTTTTTCGATTTTTTACGATTTTTTTCTCTATTTTTGAGACCTCAAAAGATGCCGTCATCTGATAATAGGGCACAAATCGTGATGACTACCCCTGGAATCTTCTTTCTTGACATGCTGGGAGGACCATGAAAAGTCTCCTTGGAAACCTGAAATTAGGTTTCTGTCACCCATATTGTCTGAGCTATGAGGCTCAGAAGTACCCCCCAGAATAATTGAAAATTTGATACCAAAGTAGGGCACAAATCATAACCATGGGGCCGAGAATCTTCTAACTTTACATCCTGAGAGTTTCTCAAAAGTTCTCCCCAGAAACCTGAAATAGGGTCACAGTGACCTATATTCTCAGAGTTTTGGGGTATGTTTGAGCACCCAGAAATAATGCAAAATACACACAAATTGCCAGATTCCTCATGATAGGCTGGTTGGATTGTCATCAGATTTGTTGTGCTTATGGGTCTTGATGAACTTAAGCTAATATGCATTAACAATGATGCCACCTATTTTAATTGGTTGTCTGTGCAAGGACATAATATCAACATGTCAGTCGGCTGAGCGTCATGACCCAGGGGTCACTTGTATTAACTGTATAACGGAAATTTGAATTTGGTGACACATTTATTAACTGGATAAATTTTAACATAACGGATTAGAAAACTACATTTTTAACAACGGTAACACCACAGGGTATTTTAAATAAGAGCGAGGAACAAGACAAGGTGATCCGTTAGCTCCTTATGTTGGTGATTGAAATATTGGCAATTATGGTCGGTCAATCCATCTTGGATAAAGGTGTTGTCATAAACGGCACTAATTAAAACAATGTCTCCTTGCCGACGACAGCACATTCTTCTTAAAAGACTTGAAATCAAAGGAGGCATTGCCGCAAATTTTAAATGATTTTTCAATGATATCTTCAGTGAATGTGAATTTTAGCAAACATGAAGCCGCATGGATGGAAAAGGGGAGGAACACGCTAAAATATTCTAACAGTATCAAACGGGTTAACCTTCATTCCGATGCCAAAAAAAATCCTAGGTATATGGTTAATATACAGGGAAGATTTGTCGTTCGAGTTGAACTTTGAAAAGGTTTATAATACTCTTTAAAGAACATTTAATGTGTGGAAATCGAGAGCGCTGACAATATTTAGGCGTAACACGATTTTTCAAACCTTTGACATCTCAAATCTTATATACACAATGAACGTTATTAACCCCAAAGGCGTTTTATCAAAAAGTTGATTTTATATGGTATGATCGTAAGCAAGAAATTAAATATGTTGTATTGATAAGTGAATTAGAAAATTGAGGCATAAAAGTACCAGATGTTGAATCGATTTTAGAATGTCAAAGAATATCTGGTTTGATCAGATTAAAAAACATGTCAAATTAAAAAAAAATACAGCTGTACCTAATTTCTATTTACAGAGAGTTTGTGTTAGAGAAAACATGGGGGTTAATTTTGCCGTGAATTGTATCACACGAAACAAATCTTAAATTCTACAGTCATTGTTTAACAATCTTGGATAAGTATACGTGTACTGACCCACAATCAGCGGAGGTAGTTATTATGCAGCAAGTTCAGAATTATCAGTACGTCAAAGTTGATAAAAAATCTATTTTGGTTTCCTAGATAAAATAACAGGGCTGGCCGGTAAGAGCCACCCCCGGCTTTAACCGCTGGCTAAAGCCGGTTTTAGCCGGCCCGGTCAATACTTCAAAAGTGGCCAATACTGGCTATTACTGGCTAATACTTCTCAATTGAATAAAAAAATGCCTCAAACCTAATAACAACATAATTATTTTTAAAATGTTTTTTTTTATACAAGCTTTTACCTTGTGCTATGGAATACTAAAGTAAATGATTTAAAATGCATGACACAGGGTCAAGCACACATATAAGGTGCTTCACTGTGCTAGTCTCATAAAAATCTCTCTGTGCGTGATAGCAGGACACCAACTTGGCGGCCTGTCGCTATATGTCACAGTTCATGTCCCACACCAAGGCCCAATATCAAAGCTTTGTACCAGAAATTCTTTGATAATCAAAAGTTAAAATCAAACATACAGCAATAATAAGCTAGCATGGAGTTAAAGTCAAGGCAAGACTGAAATTGACTCAAAACTGACGCTGATTTTGTTCACTTAATTAATCTCTATCCCCATAGCCTCTTGGTTAACAACTGAACATCCTTTAATGATGCAAGTCAGCATTGTAAAACAAACAGTGATAATCAGGGAGCCAGCCATACAGTGGATCCAGTATTGTGCTGATAATATGAAGACTATGTAGGTTTATTCACATAACTGTCTCGCTTCCACCTGTCCATCTAGTAACCACATGGTTCACTGCACTAGTCCAGAGTTAGGCTTTGTGTCAGTTAACGTATAATACAGCCACTACTTTAAAGCCCATTTAAAAATGTACATTATAAACGGTTTGACAGATGACCAGTATATCACTGCAACTACTACTTAAAAGCCTGAGTTACTTAATAAAGAATATTGTATGAATGATTTGTCAGATGACCAGGTCATTAACCGGTATTGACCAGTAACAGCCATTATTAGTGGGCTTTAGCCACCGGCCTGAGTAAAATATGTGTAAAAGCCGGCTTTTGGCCAACCCTGTAAAATTGGTGTACGTTTTTTGTATCATCTATGCAACACCGATGGCTCTTTAAAATATCTATCAGAAAGAGCTGACTTTTCCAGCAAGGAATACAGAAAAATCTATACTGGATGTCCATTCAAAAGGCAATCCCGCAGCAATGGATAACAATCTTGAAAAAATAACTTACAATGAAAATCAAGATTTTAATAGTCGTGTCTAAAATCAGCTGAAAATTCCTATCAGGGGTAAAATTCTTGAGTTGACAAAGTTGAAATTTAAGCACTGATACACACATGTTACGAAATAAAAAATCAGAACCAATAGTTATAAAGAAGCTTAAAAGTTTATTTAACAATAAATTAACTTGAAAGAAGCTGGACTTCATGTTTACTACACAAACTGTCGTCGTTGTTTTTGTGGCGGCGGCACTAACAAAGATGACGACGACAGCAAGCCTGTAGCTTTCTCCCTGAAGCGCCCTCAAAAGACGCCGACGACGACAGTGTTGGCCTCTTGAAGTAGTTTATGGAGGCATCACTGCCGACGACGACAGTTTGTGCAATTTGTGGTGGCAGCACTGACGACGACGACAGTCAGAGTAAAGCTCCCTTCCTGTAGCTTCTGACGACGACGACGATGACAGTGCTTGTTTCTTGGAGACGTTTGTGCCGGCAGCATGCCATAATAAAGACGACGACGACAGAAAGACCTTAGCTTCTTTCCTTTCGCGTCTGACAGAGACGCCGCCGATGACAGTGTTGGTCTCATGGACTAGTTTGTGGAGGAAGCACTGCCTACGACCACAGTTTGTAGAGGCAGCTATGATGACGACAGTCACAGCAAAGCTTCTTCCCTGTTGCTTGTGCCAATGACGACGACGACGACAGTGCTGGGCTCTTGGAGTAGTTTGTGGCGGCAGCACTGCCAACGACGACAGTTTGTGGCGGAGGCACTGCCGACCACGAAGTTGACGACAGTCACAGCAAAGCTCCTTCCCTGTTGCTTCTGCCAATGACGACGACGACAACAGTGCTGGGCTCTTGAGTAGTTTGTGGTGGCAGCACTGCCGACGACGACAGTTTGTGGTAGCAGCACTGACGACAACGACAGTCACAGCAAAACTCCTTACCTGTTGCTTCTGCAGTGACGACGACGACAACAGTGCTAGCCTCTCGGAGTAGTTTGTGGCAGCAGCACTGCCAACGACGATAGTTTGTGGTGGCAGCACTGACGACAACGACGACAGTCAGAGTAAAGCTCCCTCACTATAGCTTCTGCTAATGACGACGACGATAGTGCTTGCTTCTTGGAGATGTTTGTGGCGGCAGCACTGACAAAGATGACGACGACAGCAAGACTGTATGTAAAGCTTTCTCCCTGAAGCGCCCGCCAAAGACGCCGACGACAACAGTATATTTTATGGAAGCATCACTGCCGACGACGACAGATTGTGGTGGCAGCATTGAAGACGACGATGACAGTCAGGGGAAATACCCTCCCTGTAGCTTCTGCCAATGACGACGACAATGCTGACCTCTTGGAGTAGTTTTTGGAGGCAGCACTGCCCACAACGACAGCTAAAAAACTTTTGTGACTTATTTAAAAGAAAACAATTGAAAACAAAATCACAACACCACTATGTTATTTTCCCCAGAGTTGGTATTTACTTAATGGTGTGTATTGCAAACTGTCTCACATTGCCATTGCGATGGTGTTGTAGCTTTTTTCTTGGCACACATAGTTGCAGAGGTAGCATATCTATCCTGGGGTTTGTGGCGCAGACTGATGCAGCACAGTATTAATTGTCCATATCAGCTTCAGATAGTAGTTAAGCATCACTCGTCGCAGAGGTCAGATATATATACTTGGGTGTCTTACAAACTGTCTCACATTGTCACTGTGACATATTATAGCTTCTTCATTATTACATAATTTTACTGGGGTAGGAAAAAAATATACTGAGGTTTGTGTCACAGACTGTCCTCGGGACAGTATTGAGTAGCGCCTGGCAGCTTGAGAATGTAGCTAAACGTTGCACATGCCACAGAGGTAATATATATACTGGGTCGCCACTGTCACATCAACAATATTGACCATGAAGTGTCAGCCATACAGTGTAACTAACCATTGCACATTGTTGCAGAAGTAAACTGTCACACATTGTCAAAGAGGTGAGATATAACCTGGGGTGTGTGTATCACCAATATCGCACATAGTTGCTGCAACAATGGCAGCTTTGGAATGTAGCTAACCGACGTACATATTAGCAAAGTGTTACGCATTGTCGCTGAGGTAAGATATATACTGGGTAGTGTGTCAGAGAATGTCACACATTGTTGTAGCGACAGTAGTGTAGCTTATTTATCGTTGAGAGGTAAAATTTATATACTGGGGTGTATGTCCAAAACTGTCCCACTATGACAGTATTGTAGCTTATCAATTGTCAAGATTGTCGCAAAAGTAGGATATACACTAGACAATGTGTCACACACATTTAAACAAGTAACTGAGACAATATTGTAGCTTATAAATTGCCGCACACTGTCATTGTGACAGTACTGTAGCTTATTCATTGTCGCACATATTCACTGCGACAGTATTGTAGCTTATAATTGTCTCAAAATAGTCCCTGCGGCAGTATTGTAGCTTATTAATTGTCGCACATTGTGGCAAAGTTAGGATTTCTACTGGGGAGTTTGTACACTGTCGTCGTCGGCGTCTTGGAGGAAGCTAAGGTCATGCTGTCGTCGTCGTCGTCAGTATTGCCGCAAGGAGAAGCTAAGGTCCTGCAGTCGTCCTCGGCCGTGCTGCCGCTAGAAATTACTCAAAGAGGCCAGCACTGTCGTAGTCAGCGTCTTTGGCGGGCGCTACAGGGAAGAAGCTAGAGTCTTGCTGTCTTCGTCGTTGTTAGTGCTGCCAACACAAGCATCTGCAAGAAACAAGCAACGTGGTCGTCATCATCGGCAGACGCTACAGGGAGAGAGCTTTCCTCTGACTGTCGCTGTCATTGTCAGTGCTGCTAGCAAAAACTGTCGACGTCGGGAGTGCTGCCGCCACAAACTACTCCAAGAGAGAAGCATCTCAAAGAAACAAGTCGTCGTCATTGGCAGAAGCAACATGGAAGGACCTTTGCTGTGACTGTCGTCGGCAGTGCTGCCGCTAGAAACTACTCCAAGGAGCCAGCACTCTCGTAGTCGGCGTTTTTGGCAGAAGCTACAGGCAGGGAGATTTCCTCTGACTGTCGTTACTGTCGTCAATTCTGCGACAACAAACTATTCGTCGGCAGTACTGCCGCCACGAACAACTCCAACAGGTAAAGCATCTCAAAGAATCATGCACTGTCGCCGTCGTCGTCGTCATTGGCAGAAGAAACAGGGAAGGAGCTTTGCTGTGACTGTCGTCGTCGTCAGTGCTGCCACCACAAACTGTCATCGTCGGCGGTGCTGCTGCCACAAACTACTCCAAGAGGCAAACACTGTCGTCATTGGCGTCACGGCAGGCACTATTGGGAAGGAGCTTTGCTGTGACTGTCGTCGTCGTCGTCAGTGCTGTCACCAAAGACTGTCGTTGTCGGCAGTGTTGCCGCCAAAAGCTACTCCAAGAGGCCAGCACTGTCGTTGTCGTCGTCGTCATTGGCATAAGCAACGGGGAAGGAGCTTTTCTGAGACTGTCGTCGTCGTCAGTGCTGCTACCAAAAACTGTCGTCGTCGGCAGAGCTGCCGCCACAAACTTACTCCGAGAGGCCAGCACTGTCGTCGTCGGCGAATCTGGCAGGCCCCACAGGGAGGAAGCTACAGTCTTGTTGTCGTCGTTGTCAGTCACCGCAAGCACCTCCTAGAAACAATTAAGCACTGTCGTCGTCAGCGGCGGCAGTGGCTACAGGGAGGGAGCTTTCCTCTGACTCTCGTTGCCGTCGTCAGTGCTGCCACGATACAATGTCGTAATGGGCAGTGCTGCCGCCACAAACTACTCCAGAAGGAGAAGCATTAATAAAAAAGCACTGTCGTCGTCGTCATTGGCAGAAGCAAAATGGACGGAGCTCTGCTGTGACTGTCGTCGTCGTCAGTGCTGCCACCACAAATTGTTGTCATCAGTAGTGCTGGCCCCACAAACTACTCAGAGAGGCCTGCAATGTCGTCGTCGTGGGAGAAAGCTCAGGTCTTGCTGTCATCGTCTTCCTCGTCAGTATTGCCGCAAGGAGAAGCTAAGGTCTTGCTGTCGTCGTCGGCAGTACTGCCTCCATAAACTATACCAAGAGGCCGCAATGTCGTCGTCGGCGTATCAGGCAGGCCCCACAGGGAGGAAGCTACAGTCTTGCTGTCGTCGTCGTCGTTAGTGCTGCCGCCACAAGCATCTCCTAGAAACAAGCACTGTCGTCGTCGTCGGCAGAAGCTACAGGGAAGGAGCTTTCCTCTGACCGTCGTCGTCAATGCTGGCACCACAAACTGTAGTCGCTGGCAGTGCTGCAGCCATAAACTACTCCAAGAAGAAAAGTATCTCAAAGAAACAAGCACTCTTTGGCGGACACTTCAGGAAGAAAGCTACAGTCTTGCTGTCGTCGTCGTCGTTAGTGCTGCTGCCACAGGCATCTCCAAGAAACAAACACTGTCGTCGTCGTAAGTAATGTTGTCGTCGTCACTGTCGATGCGCTATTTCACACCTCTGTCAGTGTAGGCAAATTCATCTGAAAGAATGTTCATCATCTATGAGTCGTGGATGCATCCGGTGAGTGTGTGTTCAGCTCGTGATCTTCCGTGCCCCTTGCATCCACAGTGAGAGAAAGGTTTATGGGGGATCAATACATATATGCTGTATATAAGGTTGGTAGGGACATGGAGGATTCCCTCATGTTGCTGTTACATTTTGTAAGCAAATTCAGACCTGGGCCTGAAAATATGGTATCGTGTTACCCGCACTCTCTCCGAAAGATTTTATATGTTGGTTGTTCTTTTAAGAATGAAAGGAAACCGCTTATATTAATATTTTCATACTGAATTATATATTTGTGTTATTTGAAAGAAACCCCGCCTCTGTCTTTTTTTTTCTTAAAGAAATTTTGTGCCATCGAAGGTATGGATAGATTGATCGCAGAAAAAAATAATACGATGAAAGTGCACTTTTTTTTAGGAGAAATACCTTTTCATTGTGAGAAAAAAGAGTAGTCTGGGTGTTGATAAGGCCTAATCACCATAACATCAGATGGTCTGAATGTTCCTTAGGCCTAGTCACCATGACATCAGGTTGTCTGGATGTAGCTAAGGCCTAGTCACCATGACATCAGGTATTCTGAATGTTCCTAAGGCCCAGTCACCATGACATCAGGTAGTCTTGATGTTGCTAAGGCCTAATCACCATGACATCAGGTAGCCTGAATGTTCCTAAGGCCTAGTCACCGTGACATTAGGTAGTCTGGATGCTGCTTAAGCCTAGTCACCATGGCATCAGGTAGTCTGGATGTTGCTAAGGCCTTATCACCATGACATCAGGTAGTCTGGATATTGCTAAGGCCTAGTCACCATGATAAAGGTAGTCTGGACTACTATCCAGACTAAAGTTATATCCAGCGGGTGACAGACCAGATGCAGCCCATGTAGTGGCTATTATTAGGTCATAGGAAATCATGCCGGTGCTCTACCCTGGGCCATGTTATGTAATATGGGAGACTGGCCACAAGTATAGACTAAGAGTGCTGAACAGTCTAGACATACAACACTATGGACAGGTACATTTATACAACATCATGTCCAGTGGTAACTGCAAATACAAACCTGTCTAAAAATCAGAGAATTTAGATTTCACCAGTTCAATACTTTTATATACAGTAAGCACTCTCCTGTAAATGAATTAATCAAAGCAACTGAACAGACCTGGGCATTACATTTTGGTAATTGTAACAATCTCCTCAATGTTATAACAACCATACTTTTGGCCCACAGAAACCGCATTTAAAAAATCATCTATATTTTTTACCCATCCCGCCCTGCAAAATCATGCAAAAGTCAACCTTCAAGGGCCTACATGGCGGGAAAGGCAGCAGACCCCGCAACCAGGGGTCGGTTTCTGGCCAACTCAGAGCGCTAAAGCATGAAAACACTCAGCTATGCAACCCCCTTCATTTGTATATATATGAGCAAATCAACAATAAAGTGCCACAAGAATTTGAAGTGATGTAATCATTGATGATTTGTAATCATGGCTGTAATCATTTACTTTTAAAGTAATTGTAATCGTAATCGATTACATATGTCATGTTATCATCCCATGTCTGGTGTCCGTACATTACCTTCTTTTCCCACTCACTTATTTTAATGGGTTAGTTCTGGCTTACATGAACAAAAACTGGGAAATATCACCTCAAATGAAATCATTTTACGTAGGGGTTCTCCGATGAGCCCATGGATCTTAAAACACAGAAGTGAATATGAACATTGACTTCCTGGTCCCTGCGTGCAGTGTGATCACTTTTCGTTCCCTCAGCATATATGTTGGTCAACAGGTTATGCCTAGCAACCAATCGGAACTTTTTTTTTAAGTTGTAAAGTCTGTTCCTAATTTCTCTGTATGAATCTTTTGTAGATGATTGGTAACCTGAGTGGAATGCAAATTCGCTCTGGATCTCTACAGCAAAAAAGTGAAATTATAAGTTTAAAAATTTTAGCTAAATTATGGTTAAAGTTGAAACGTATATAATATTATGTGAACAGGTTTATTTTTGTTAATTATGTCACAGATACATTTATTGACTAGTCGGACGTAATCACCTTTACTCGTTAGCGGTATATGGATCAATCCTTAAGATATACAAATTGTTGAGCCGGTCCGATGAACATAATCCTTCCCTCGTCTAATGCTAATACGCCACCTGCTCCACGACGAGAGAACACCGAATAAAGGTGAGCTGATTGCGGAGACTTTCCATCAGTCAACGCGCGCGACTACCAGGGTCTACGTAATCCACTTGTGTAGACCAGATGAACTTCCAAGGCTGCATTATTACAGACAGCTGCTGCATCAGCCCATCAAACTTATATATCCAGCCGGATCGATGCCTGCAAGAAACCCATCGATTGAGCGGATGGCCTTTTAAACTTTTCTTTTTTTTTTAATCTGCAAAAATCAATTAATTTCTTACTGTTTTTCAAATTATCTTATACATATATATTGCTGAAATTAATAAAAAATGGTTCATTCTTCAACCGCAAGGATATAAATGTAGTATTTGAAGATTTTTGGTTAAAGGCTGCCGTGAGACTTAGATCACAAGGTAACGTATTACAAAATAATGTACCAGCATAAATCAAACTTAATTGATTGAATATTCAGTTTTGGGTGTTCGGAGACGTCCGTCCTGTCGTCCGTTAACATGGCACAAATCGTAACTATTGGATCAAGAAACTTCTAACTTTACATCCAGTTAGTTCCTTTTAAAATCTCCTTAGAATCCTATATATTCTGAATTATGAGGCGTGTTTGCGCAACCAAAACAAAAAAAAAAAGATCAAAAGTTCCAGCATCTAAATAATTAATGTGTTGGAAGTCAGGGATCTTGCTTTGTTCTTGGATCATGGAAATTACGCAGCAAATTATAGCACTTGTAAGAATTTCTCAAGCTGTAATTAAGTTTGGTGTCCTGAGTCAAGGTGTGCCTATTCTTCATAATTATATTCATATCTATCTTAAGGAGGGTGTGGCTACCTGTATTTTTTTTAATTTTCACTCAATTTTTTACTTTATTTTTTATGCCATCAAGTGAGCAAATGTCTAATTTTCCCAGACATGTTTTCATCTTGTCCTTTGAAAACAGTATATTTATTGATCATGATAAGTTTTAACAGTTCCTGAAGAATAGAGGCGCCACCTGTATTTTTATTTACTTTACCTGAATTTATATATGCTAGCAGTTGTGTCAGTTTTCACTACTGAAACCTGGGAACCTGGTATGCTTATTGTTAATTTCCTCGTATTTTATAGCTTGCTATATTAGAAGAACGGTATAGGTTTATCACCATCCGAAACTTTGCTGTATACTACAAGGCACAAATTGTAATCATCGGATGTCCTCATGGGTAAACAGGTCACCATGACCTCATTTGCATCAATTACAGGATTATATTCAGTACCCTTAGGACAACCAGTGCCAAACACATAAATGCATCTATTATCACAGCCAATACCAACACGTTAGTCAGCTGAGCATCATGACCTAAGGATAACCTGTTTAAATAAGCTGCAATATAGCAAACACAAATTTAGTAATAAAGAGAATGTCACTTCTAAAAAAATCATTTGACTCCCTGATGAATGAAATATTTGAAAAGAAATTTATAAAATTACACATAATGAAAATTCTAAGATGGCTTCTTGAAAACTCGAGGTAGGCAAAGCTGTCTCCAGGCTGCCTGCAGCTGAGTCGTTAATCAGATGTACTTTAGTTGATCCTTGTTTAATTGTACTTACACTTGATACCACAAACATTTCAATTGACCAATGATCGTACCACTTCCATGAGGTCTTATTTCAAAGGAACTGCAGGTTCATTGTTACAGGAGTGAATGGGGCCCTCTGGCCTAGGTCCTTTGGTGTTCGCAATACGCTATTACCGGTCTGGCGTTTCTTGTTGCCTGTTCATTCAACCTATCCTTTAGCTTTCAGAATATAGTCTGCACCGTTTTCTAACTGATTAGGCCCTCCGTCTGTCAATGTCTTTCAATGTCTCATGCGGAATTAATATTAAGCAAATTCCCCTTCATCATGAGGCGAGCTCGGATTTCACAGAATTAACTTCCCTGTGTTAACGAAACAGCTTTGTACAGAGTGTTGATGTGCTCACTGCACATCTAACAGAAACCAGGCCGGTTTTTTTTTTAAATTATTCTATTTTCCTTTTAGTTTCATGCTCGATAATAACTTGTGTCTATGGAATGAATTAAAAAAAATGGATAAATTGGAATTAACCTTTCGGTGTTAGGTCAATGATGAGTACGACCCTGTCATAAACTAAAATGTACATTCTAAGGAATGCATGTATCCGCCATGTAGAGGCACCAATTGTGGGATACTCCTAGAACCGTGTTTGAATTCACTTATTCGGCCAAAAATCCCAGGTTCATTCGTGCATAAGTGCCTATACATTTGCGAATATTCCTTTATGACGTTCTTGA
The DNA here is from genome assembly GCA_026874595.1 of Sipunculus nudus. Lineage (NCBI taxonomy): Eukaryota > Metazoa > Annelida > Sipuncula > Golfingiida > Sipunculidae > Sipunculus > Sipunculus nudus. Next base: position 106,032,310 of record CM049306.1, on the reverse strand, counting down.
ATCTGGATAATTAGCCGGATCCAAATCTAATTGATTCTTCATTGGCCCAGTATCTAAATGCTTTTGAAATTTCATGAGATTCCGTTCATGATTGCGTATGATGGCTATGTTGTAAGGATTTAAATGCATAGGCTTAATTTTAAGAATTTAATTTTCCATAAAGTTAATATAAATACATATATTTTGATTAGGGATGATAGACGATAAAGGGCAGAGGAAAGGAGGTTATGCCTCTCTTTCTTATATGGATTTTTTAGTTACAAGAGTAAATCACTTTTAAATCTTATTTAAAATTAAATTAATCTTATGAATTTACAGTTGAAGGCCCCTAAAATACATACATGATGCAACTTTCTAAAATCTAGAGCAGATATGAACCGTCAGGCTCATCATTTGAATTCCGCATTTTCTTGATGTTTCATTACAGCTAGAGTACTATAATATCTGTTTTATGGGCCTGCCTTGAATTTTACGCTGCTGGGAAACTTTTCTTACAGTTATGCTTCATATATATTCTGTGTTTGTATTCTCTTTGTCTACAAATGTCTAACATATAGAGAAGCCGAACAGATACTTATAATTCTTATAACAGGACATTGCTGATTTGAACAATTTGTTTCCTTCATCTACTCCATTATTTTCTTGAGTACCCTGCTGGGTCAAAAACTCTCCTTTCAATGTCCTTCATGTATTATATTCTGTTTCTGGAGGATTTCCTTATTGACCTAACTTCTTTACACTAAAACCCCTCATACTGATGTTAAATATTATTTGTCAATATCAAAGGTAAGCCTTAACTTCAATTACTCTACTCTCCAACAACCAGTTAAACTTTAGTTGTCATTATTAGTCTACAGTTACTGACAAAATTCCAAGCCAGATCTTAATTACCATGTTTTTTTCCTTAATTGGATTCAAATGCAGCAAGTTTAGATATTGTATATTATGGATATATACTATATAACACTGATGAAAGATATATTAGATTTAAGCTATCAGCCTGCAACACAATGAGACTTGCAAACCTAAATTGTGTTATATATATAATTAAGTGATATAAGCGATCTACAATCCCGACTTACGAAAAAAATTGCTTTGTGCTTTCTTGATATATTCATACCGATGTTTTTTTTTTGCATATACATAGTTACTCTGATTAGGAACATGTATAATGGTGCAAATCCGCCTCAGCCTCTACATTACAAATACAGAATTTACAGTATATTTGACTGTCTAAAGATAAAGCCCTTGGTCACAATGACAATCTGAGTGTATGACAACAAAGCGGGGTATACTTAATAATCCCAGTAGGCTTTTCCTTAAATTTTCGGGAGTCGAGGTTGAGCTGCTTCTCGGCAGATGTTGAATCACACGCAGAGGGAAGTGAAGAGTTGGCATCGTCAAGCTACCCATAATTCATCACGAAAGAACCAAGTCTATTAGTTAATGAATCAGTTCCTTCTGGGAGTTATTATTGCCAATAATATTGAATTCCATGACTTACTTAACAAATTATAATAACACTTTGTCTACATATTACAATATCAGCTTTCTCACGTTTAAAAACTGATACCATTACACAAATCTCTATTTATGCGATTTGGGTCTTAATGTCTTAGTTTTGTCGAACTACCTTGGTTCCATCTAGTTTTTAAATCTATAGACTTTGGCGCCATTGCATGGTTCGTTTTCGTATTAAAATCTTCAAAATATCCACTGTAAGATTTTATTTTCTTCAGTTAACCTATAAAACCAATATTTTTATATAGCTGATCTATAGGATCTTCTATCCAACAACAAAACCATGATTTATATGGAGCTATATGATCGGCTATATATAGATAATGGTTTTGTTGTTGGTCTGAAGATTTTATAATTTAAAGCATTTTTTTTTTTTTACAAAACTCGATATATCTCATCTCTGACACCGACTATAAATGCATTCAACAATAACTTCACTTTAAATGCATGCAAATAGCCCAAGGCATATATATATATATATATATATATATATATATATATATATATATATATATATATATATATATATATATATATATATATATATATATGTGGCAAATTCAAAACAGGCAAATATACATTTTAAATTGCATTGTTTTTGTCACAATATGCGCAAAATTGGAAAGCTTCATTCCTGATGTTTTTTTTAACAATGTCTCTCTGAAGATGATGTGACTAGGCAGAAAAACAGCTTTGAGAAAATGGACAAAAACTATTTGGGAAGAGCCATTTTGTTTTAGTTGGATGACTTAGTGAATATGAAGTGACAGTTGTGTAAAATGAATCAATATTTTTACATAATTTTGTTCCGTCCCTCTTGTATTACTCTTAACTATTTATCATGTAAGAAAAAATTATAAAGGAGTACTCTGAAGGAGGCGGAGCTGTCCATTAGTATTTAGGTCACCTGGTTACCATGGTTTGCTTAATTAAGGGTCAATAACAGGTCCAAGCTAAACAAGATTAGCATGCTCATGGTCTGTAGACCTGCTACTGAAGGCCAGAGTCCTAGCTGTCAATCAACCAAGAGAAAATTTAATAATGTGCTGGTTCTCTCTGGACATACACACGCCGCGTGGCGTTGATAAGTCAAGTTAAAAGTTACATTTTCTTAACTATGAACTATATTGTCAATGACACAATTTATTGTAATAATGAATCAATAGTTCCCAAATTTCCTGGGAAAAAATTAATATTTCATGATTTTTAAGATGATATTAAGACCTTGATTTGTATGACAAGATCTGGAACCTTTACTCCAGTGTTTACCAGCCTGGGAAATGCTTTTGAATTTCGAACCTGCTCTGCATATTTCTGAAAAAAAAAACCATACAAACATTACCAACTGCAAAAATTAAAGATTAACAAATACAGAAAGGCGCAGATACAGTTGCGTCCATATGAAGGCGCGTGCATTTATAGTATCACTAACAAAAGAACATTATGAAGCAAAAATTAACATCTGCATATATATATATATATATATATATATATATATATATATATATATATATATATATATATGCATGTATGTATGTATATATTATCATAAATCGTAACGTAATATAACAACAAATCGGCCTAAAATTGCTTTAAAATTTGTTACATTATAGACGCAAGAGTCACTGTTATAGGTTACCGAGTGTCATACACAGTTTGGTACCCATACAAACGTTTCGTTTAATAAAGAAAAGTCCGAACAAATAGTTAAACGATTTTTTCTCCGAACAAACAGTTGAATAACTTCCTATGTTAACACATTACATTTTATATTGACTTAAAAATGCTCTTAAAACGATACCTTTCGGGAAATAAATAGATTGTAATTTGGATAATAAGAAGGCATATTTTTACTTAATAAAATCAACAAATCCAGTTCAGTGCATGGGATTTAAAAAAAATTAATTAAAAATTAATTAAAACAATTAGGGCTTCTCAATGTCCTCGATATATATATAAGCAAACACGCATCAGTTGAATCTTAATTGCTGAAAAAAAATATGGTATCATGAGTGCCAAATTGATATCTTTACATGGGTCATTTAAATCTGCATGTGAGGTTAACATAACGAAAGACCTGTTTAATATTATTTATCTGAAGAAGAATTAACTTGAGTACGGTACACGAAGTTGCCTTTGAAATGTCATGTCAGAAGTCAAGAACAGGGTTATAACAGTTTGTGCAAAACAAGGAAATTGATTGCCACGCAGGAGCAGTTGAAAGGAGTTATAAAAAAGCAATACACATAAAATAACGTGAATATTTTGTTAAACATTCAGTTCATGGGGCTATGTATACATGTATAGATAAAAATGTTAATGCGTCGGTTTTGTCCGTTGGGTCCCTGGATGCGACTCGATCATATTTCGACAGATGCTCGCCATTTTATTGCCATATTATTTTGATTATGACGCAAACAGAGCTTTCAGTTCATCATGAATTCCATACGCACTTTTGCCCTCATTTGAGGTACTTACAAATATATATGTCTAGGCAACCATGGTACGAATACAAATCTGCACGGTCCTTGGGTCTCCAGGATGTGGAAATTGAAACTTTGAAACATGAACACTTTAAAATGCTATTTATTTGGTATAATAATTTTCTCCTGAATCATTAATCTGTTAAGTTGTATTATTTTTTATATAAAACACGGCCATTGTAAAACGCAGTTCACATGATCCGATGTACAAGAAACTTTGTATTGCTTTTAAAGGATATTGCATTGGAAAATGAATAATTTTAACTTATAAATTAAAGGTTTAGGATAATTCAGTCACCATATTATAAGAAAAACTTATAACATACACCAGGAACATTTCAGACACGTCTATCCCTCATCCACGAAGACCTATATAAATACAATTTAGTTTACTCAAGGAGAGGGGGGAATCTTTATAAAGCCATATTTCTGGTGGTATATTCCAATATATTGCTCATTTAACATATATGCCTGACAAAAACGATGGAATTTGTGAAAACCGTATCAGCTAGTTAATAGAATAATAACGTTTATACTCAGTATATATATCGTTGATTTTCTAACGTTATGTACTTAATTAATATTTTATTACGATAAATAAACCAGCAATTCAAGGTTAATCACTTGGAATCATGTGGAACTCTTGTAAATCACGGGAAACAATTCATGTATTGTAAATTACATTAACTGCAGGCTCCAGAAAAGAATATATATATATATATATATATATATATATATATATATATATACTATAGCTGATATCGGGTTTTCTATTCTAAAGGTTAAAATAAAACATAGATTTTCAGTGGGATACTGTCTCAATATGATTTGCACAAATATTTTCACATTTATTTTGTGGCGCTGTGCTCGTGGCAAGAATTATATTTTGATATGTTTTATCTTGAAGACCCAATTAGTGATGATGTTTACAATGGCGAACTGGAATGGGACCCAGGTTTTACTAAATGGGCACTTAAAGCAACAAGTGGCCTATGGGCCATGACGCTCAGCTGAATTAAAGGAACAATGGGTACATGACTCCCAGGGTGCTCAAAATCATGCATTTTCCAGTAATCTTAAGAAATAGGTTACAGTGCCCTTATTTAGGCTTTCCAAGAAGATTTTACCAGGAACTCCCTATATACTAGATGCAACCGCTACAATAAGTTCCCTTCTGACTAACAGAGGGCTAAAATCATGTTCTTTCAAATAGCTCGCTAGATAAAAGTCACAGTGGAATTATTTCAGCTAGGTTTCTCAGGATTTTTTTTTCAGGAACCTCCTTTGATCTTAATCAAATTGGAAGTTTCTAAGTCCAACTGTAAGCAATCATGCAGAATTTTCTTATAGGGTGTTTTTTCACATATTTTGGAGAATATCGGTCACTATGACCTAATTTCAGGTTTCCAGAGATTTACCCAGGACCTTTCTGAATGTCATGTTAGAATATTTTAGGCCAAATGGATACAATTTGTGCCCGGTCGACTCTCTGGGTGCTCAAAACCAAGATTTTGGCCCGTAGTTCGCCAAAATATAGGTCACCATGATCTCATTTCAGGTTTCCAAGGAGATTTGTCTAGGACCTACCTAGATGTACAGTTAAAGTTTCTAAGTCTAGCGATTATGGTTTGTGCCCTGTTAATGGCTGGACTGCTTGATTTGGTCTCAAAAATGGAGAATGTGTAAAAATTAGAAAAAAATACAGATGACGCTCAGGACCGGAGAAATATTCCATTATTGATATGCATGGAAAGGATCATGGCAATCAATGCATTAGTTATTCAGATAGTGGAGCTTTTGTATCACATTTTTTATTATCCAGGGGTGCAATAACAGGACCCGTAACCCAGAGAATATAGGTCGAAGTGACCTTATTTCAGGTGTCTTGACAGGGAGATTTTTCAAGAACCTCCAAGGACGTGAAAATTGTAGTTGCAACAGTTAAGTTTTGTGCCCTATCTCACGGAGTGCTTAAAATCATGTTTTTGGTCAGTAGCTCGCAGAATATAGGTCACCATGACCTAATTTCAGGTTTCCAAGGAGATTTGCCAATAACCTCAGTGGATGTTTAGTATGATGTTTCTACGTCTAACAGTTTTGGTTTATGCCTATATTAACGGCAAGGCTGCTTTATTTCGAAGGTCTAAAATGTACAATAAAAATATGCGTAAAAATAGAAAAAAATACAGGTGGTGCCACCAGTCTTCAGGAACTGATGATATATTCCATGATCTAAAAGCATGAAAAGAACCATGACAATAAATGCATTAGTTTGTCAGATACTGGAGCTTTTGTATCAAATTTTTAATTATTCTGGGGGGGGGGGGTACTTTCCAGCCCCATGGCTCAAAGGATATAGGTCGCAGTGATATAATTCCACGTTTCTATGCAGATTTTGTATTGGCCTATACATGTGTTCAGTGAGAAGTTTCTAGATCTAGCGGTTACGATTTGTGCTGGACGGTCGTCGGACTGTAGCTCAGATGACTGTTCGCTATAGGTGCTGAAATTCACCACTATTTATAATGAAGGAAGTTGGATGGAATTATATATTAAACCATATGTACGTTCAAGTATGTTTACATGTTTGTCTGTGACCAAGAAGTCTCTGAACGACAGGAATTACACAATCATTCGGAAGTAGGCTATTTGTTATCTATTTAGCGCTGCCGCCGCCCACAGAAAACGGCAGTTATCTGATAGAGACACCAATTAAAAAAATTGTTTTTATATAATGTTGGAATCAGCATTAGGCTTAACTTTAGAAATTGACACAGGAGCTCCGGAGTGATGTCTATTTTTTCTGTACGTATTTTAAATCATGTTTTAAGACAAACGATTCATGGTTTATCAAACGGATATGGTTTATCATTCTCTTGTTCTGCGAAACTCCATCCCTTCTCAAAAGAAGCATGATCATGTTACTAACTGCAGCCTATAAATTGATACTGTGACTACAAGTTGTAAACAGCACAGAACTGAAAGCTACCACCGTGATTTAGTTGTTAAATCAGCGGGCCTTTCACTAGCCGCCGACGGCGACGCAACAGGTTTCAGGTTTCTGTTGCGTCGCCGGCCCACCAAAGGGCTAACTGGGATTATAGCATATCTTAGAAAGGAAATTGAATAAAAATATTTCCTATGGTTTTAAGAAACCAATGTTGGCATAATTTTGTATGTCAAAAGGCCTGTAATAAAAAATAACAATTCTGAAAAGCATCAAGCACCTGTAACATCAACAACTGATATAATTTGTCCAGAGAGAATTGAAGCATTAACAGCGGCGGTAGACATCTTGCATTTGGTGGCAGTCCTGTATAAGGCTTTAGGTCTGTGTACTATTATGTTCATATTTAAACTTCTTTGGTGCAAAATATGGCTGAGAACAGAATAGTAATGTTTTCTAGTGGTCAAATATACAATACACATAGATGTGCTGAACATTTACCAATGGATATATGTTAAATCTCACGTACAGTTGTGTATGGAGTGTTATAATCACAGTTAACTGCAGGTGCGATCTATGGACTCCACATTGCATCAGTCACTGAAAAAAGCAATTGAGGAGTTCATTCTTATGGACCACATTGCATCAGTCACTGAAAAAAGCAATTGAGGAGTTCATTCTTATGGGCTAGCCTTTCACTGGACGGGTTTGCCATGAGGCGACATCTGTGTCCGTCATGAAAACTAAACTAACAGGTGCGCTGAATGCAAAGTGCTGTTGATATGCGCCCAGGGCGCCCTTAATAAGTACCTAAACTCGAAACACTTTGGTACACAATCACTTGGACCTATCGTGAGCATACGGACGAGTGAGTTCTGTTATCAAACGCGGGAGTTCGTTCGTGTCACAGTTGTTACACGCGGTGCGTCCCACGCAATACAGAAAGACGATACCAGTCTAGGCCGACCTTGTGACGTCAGTAGAACCCTGGTGATTGAGGTCGGCTTTAGGTGAACACTGTTGATGTTGTGTACGGACGGCCCGACAAGCGTCTCAGGGCCCCAGTCAGTAAAAGAAGCCTTCACAATATAGTATCCATGTGCGATTCACACACTGACTCCGAGGATTTTACCTGATGATCAATATTGCGCTAAGATGGCGCACACCCATACGAAAGTGCTTCTGGTGACGGCGAACGTGGGCTCGATATTTGAGGACGTGAGTATGTTTATGATTCGTGACCCGTTCGGCCTGGACTGGACCCTGCCCCCTCACAACCCCATCACAGCGCACCAGGCGTACTAACACATGGCTAGATAATAATATGAGTGTTTTGATAATAGCGGGTCTGGCAATACAGGCTCGTATATTGCCCAGTGTGCACAAGGAAAAAACCCAGGCATTACTGATTCCCTTCACAGTGAGCGGTTTTCAACTAGTTTATCCCGACCACGGTCTGCTGTTCAGACTCCTGCATAATTAAAGCTACATAGTTGGGCCAGTTATTGACATTTATTTAAGCTCTGTAATGTGTTGTCACTTAAGTGACTGAGTGATGGACCCATACATAGAAAATGAATGAAATAAACTTGACGCTATCAGCATTAGCTGTGGTTTATTTGACATTCGGGAGCCTTGTTACCCTCCCGGTAACACTTGAATAAAATTGGATTGAGGTTGTTAAAAACTATTCATTTACATGCAGATATAATGCCATTGGTATATTCTGACAATAGCAGTTGAAATGTCTTTTGGCAGATAACATCATTTTCTTTTACCTGTTCATTAAACTTAAAGAAATATACACTGCACAAGCCATCCTTACTGGCCTCTGTGTTGATGCCAAGCCCCTCCCATTCTTTCTCTCTCTTTCTCTCTCTCTCTCTCTCTCTCTCTCTCTCACACACACACACACACATTTACATAATCTACAAAAATTTCAGAGCATCACAAAATAAAGTTTGATTTTCTTGTTAAGAGATGTCACATAAAAGTTATAATTTTAGTGACCACTTATTAGTTATCATGTATGTTAATGTAAAATTATTACATTGATGTTACTATCATACACAATGTCCAGTGTAATTGTAATCCTGTACTTTAGTTTGTCTTGTCTTCTGATTGACAGTTACTCTGATGGCCCATGGCTATTTTTAGCAATCCACATGTTTGGTTTTGGCTGCAGTTCAATGATAATTTCAGTTTGGACGATTGATAATTTATGCAGTACACATATATATACACATGTGTAGGAAGTTGCTTTGACATGTAGATGTTGTTTTTATTATTCCTTTTATCTATGGTTGGCACAGATACAGAGGTAGCAGTCTGTTGTAATGTAATCATATTGAAAGTCTGTTTATTCATTGTATTTTTTATGTGGTGTTGTTGCCTTTCTAAAATGAATGTTTGATGAAAGTGGGTGTGGCACTCTCATGGTACAAAAGCTTGTCTGGACCATGTGTGTGAGAAAGGTGCATTCAAAATTGAAAACGTGTTAAGAGGTCCTTTTTTTCCTTCAGCAAGCTTCACAACAGTTTAGTTATTTTCATGAAAGATTACTTAATAATAACAATAATTGGAGTAATGTAGAAATTATGTATTTTCCATTAATTTAAGGACTGCAATATAATGATAAAATTGCCTGGAAGTTATATGTCTGCAAACAGGATAACTCCACTTCCAGAGGTTGCCAAACTTCCCCAGGTTTCAAAGTCAATACCCCCTGCAGAATATGTATAAAGCTTGCTGCCCCACCGTCATTATATTTGTGTCAAGGGCCAGATCGCGATCTGGACGGATCTTAGATCTGTTCAGCCCAAATTGCGATCGCAATTCAGGCCGGCCCAAACTGCAATCACAATCCAGGATGGCCAGATCTTAGATCCGTCCAGCCCAGATTGCGATTACAGTTCAGTCCGGCCCAGATTGCGATCCTGTCTTTCATGCTTCAGGATTGCAATCTGGACTATCTGTCCAGCCGAGATTGCGATCGCAATTCAGGCCAGCCCAAACTGCAATCGCAATGCAGGATGGCCAGATCTTAGATCCGTCCAGCCCAAATTGCGATCGCAATTCAGGCCGGCCAAAACTGCAATCGCAATCCAGGATGGCCAGATCTTAGATCCGTCCAGCCCAGATTGCGATTACAGTTCAGTCTGGCCCAGATTGCGATCCTGTCTTTCATGCTTCAGGATTGCAATCTGGACTATCTGTCCAGCCGAGATTGCGATCCAAAATTTGACCACCCCATATTGGGATCCATGCTTTTACTATCACTGGAGTGAAACATCAGATTTTTTACCAACTCATTGGTATTACATGGTACCATTTCCACATAATAAATACAATTATAACACAAAAAGGCACTTTTCACTCCTTCCTATCACAGGAGTTAAACATGGGATGTTTCATCAACTCATTTAGTAAATTGCATGGTACCATTTCCCCATTTTAAATACAATTATAATACAAAAAAGCACTTTTCACTCCTTACTTTCATAGGAATGAAACGTAGGATGTTTCATCAACTCATTTAGTATTGCATGTTACCATTTCCCCTTAATAAAATACAATTATAATACAAATTGGTACATGCAAAAAAAGCTGCTTGTTGAAAAAGGTAAAAAAAAAGGAAACAACTAAGCAGTTGCTAAAATGCTAAGCCCATGTAAGTCATCAATCCCAAGTAATTATTATAAACTTAACCCTTGAGGCTGTCACCTAAATATTATACTTTCAGCCATCATGTATCTTTCAAAAAATCAATATATATTTATAAAGCTTCATAGTATGTATTTTATATTTGTTACCAGTAGTTATCAGTAGTTTTTTTTTCATACTCATTGATTTACTGTGTAAGTGAAGTATTCAGAGAGTGCTGTAAAATGTACTTTTATTTTAAATTTTTAAATGACTTGGATTACTTTTTTGCAGGTACTTAGATGGACTTTTGTTGTGTACTGTGACAGATTGAAATTGCTTGACATATTAATGTACTACTGAAGTTGCTTTTGAAATTTTTTTTTAATGTAACACAGTTTTATAAGTATGATAAAATACTTCCCTTTTTAATGAACAAAATAAAAATATATTTCCATTGGCTTATTGTGCCTTTTTGTATAATTGTATTTATTATAGGGAAATGGTACTATGCAATACCAAATGAGTTGGTAAAACATCCAATGTTTCACTCCTGTGATAGTAAAAGCATGGATCGCAATATGGGCTGGTCAAGTTTAGGATCCCAATCTCGACTGGGCAGATCTAAGATCTGTCCAGCCCAGATTGCGATCCTGAAACAAGAAAGACAGGATCCAAATCTGGGCCGGACTAAATTGTGATCGCAATCTGGGCTGGACAGATCTAAGATCTGGCCAGCCTGGATTGCGATTGCGTTTTGGGCCGGCCTGAACTGCGATCGCAAAGTGGGCTTGTCAGATCCAAGATCCGTCCAGATCACGATCTGGGCCTTGACATATGCATTGTCACACCCCATTACATACACACCTCTATCTCTTATCTATTGTCATGACTGATCAATATAAACTTTATTTATTTAACCTGGATTTCACAACCAGTTATAACTAATAGGAGGCACTCTCCATGGCTCGGATGTTAGCACTTGGTAGTCTATTTTCATGTATATATGAACCTATTCTTCTTCAGATGGATCTCAGTAATTTGGGCATTACTGAGCCTCTATATAAAGCAATTTAGTGATCCTAGTTCTTGGATTCATAGTAATTAATGGAAATTTAGATTAAAAATGAAGAAATGGGGTTTATTGATAATTGAATACCCTATACTTTACAACTTTTGCAATTTAATAAGAGTTCTACATATGATGGTTTTGTTTGTTACATAGTGACCAATTAACTTAGTAACATAGGAAAAAAAAAACAGAAAATAGTTAATTCAAACCAATAAGTAAGATCAAAACACCTTCCACAGTGTATTATGATGATAAAATATTCAAAGTAAATAATTGTACTAATGTTGAATACATTCACATGTAAGTTTAATTAAACTGATACGATTTTTCATGGGCTAAAACAAAACTAAAACTGGTGATGATTTGAAAAAATGAAAGTTACCTGAAATTCATTTATAACCTGATAATAGATGTTTGAGTATTAATGGATTAAGCTGTGAAAACTCAGGGTGGGGGTGGGGGGGGGGGGACTGAGCTGTGTGTAGATAAACCATCCAGCCCCATTCAACTGGCTGCCTAACAGGGGCTATCTGCTGCTGTGTGACCCCATGTGACCCTTTAACTGATCTTGCTGATTTCATGGGACCCCCTGCCTTCCTGACTACAGCCCTGGGATCAGAGTGAACTGCATAATCAGTGTTAACTGTCCCCTACTGGCTCCCCTACAATAAATTGATTTTTCAGCAGAGTGTGCTAAAATAACATGGTATTTATATGTTGCACTGATAAAGCAGTACACAGTGATATGTGTTGTAGCTATCCCCCCACTCTTTGGACAGACATAGTACAACATTATCAGGGAACTTAGTCTATTTTTAGAATAAATTCATACAAGAGCTCAAATTACTCAATAACGATACTGGTACATAGATAGCTTCATATCTGAATAGGCCCCTATAGTCTAATTTTCACACATTTTCTATATTTTTGCACAATAGTTTTTTGTGTTTTTAGGAGTGGAATATTATATTTCATATTTTACAGCTCAGCAGTCATACATTTTATAATGAACCATAAACTTTGGTCTTTGGGATAATGTTAGATGTTTCCCTCATCACCAGAAGGCAGATATATTTCCAAAATATCAAACTTCAAAATTGTCATGAAATTGTGGCTACTCACCTGAAAATGGTAAGGATATCCAGGAAGTGCTAATTGGCTTTTATCCAATCATGGATGTGCACTCTGATTAACTTAGTGTTCTTCAAGAATATGACTTATATTTACAGAATTTTATTACATTTGGTGGATTTCAAGTACAAATAATAACCTCCAGATAACAAATCTTCCAAAATAATTAGTGCATGGTTTTCTATGAAATTTCCATGAATTTTGCTCTAAATGTTGATCTCATATCTAGCATTATATCCAGCTATGCCATCTGAAACTTTTTTGCATGTTAGTTTGTTTAATGGTAAATTTACACCATCAAGTATCCAGGGTTGGGGCCAGTGCTTGTACCTGTACCTAGGTATGCATTTAAGAGTACCTGTACCTACCAGTCATGAGTAGGAAATACCTTGTACCTGTACCTGTACCTGGAACTAAAGTACCTGTACCTGGTACAAGGTACTCCAGGTACATTTTCATATTTTCAGTTTTTCTTTTTTTTTTTTCTTTTAGTATTAAATTTGGTTACTTGTTGTGTAAAATAATCAGCAAGCCATCAGTGTGATAAACTGCTCATAAATTGATTTGTTATCACACCTCAAGAATGGTCACGTGTGAAATCAGCTATAACCACTAATTAAGCAAAACATTCAATTATTCTGTACTAAGTGCACTTAATGAACTTTTAGTACACAAATAACATGTTTGTTGAGTACGGTGTCATATTGTACTTGGTGTACTTAATGGACTTTCAGTAGACTTGAATATCATGTTTGTGAATGTATGATGTCATACTCTACTTGGTGCACTTGATGGACTTTTAATACACTTGCATATCATGTTTGTTAATGTATGGTGCCATACAGATAATAAGTTCTAATGAAATATACTTTAGCAAATTACTTCAATATAGTTTGATAGAAAACAGGCATATTAACTTGCATATATGTGAATTTATGCTGCTATTATTATCCTTATCCTAAAAAATGTCTATGAAGTGATCCTAAAATAAATGTACCTTTAACTAGGTACTTTCTAAATTACCTGTGCCTGTACCTAGGTACTAATTGAAAATGAAGAACTTGTATCTGTACCTGTACCTGGCCAATTCACAAGTACCTGTAGCTATACCTTTACCTAGGTACTTCACTAGTACCTGGCTTCAACCCTGCAAGTATCATTATTCTTTACATAAATCTTGGATAGTCCTGTTATTATCAGCCACACCAAGCATATAGTGTCTTTTAAAATTTTATAGTTTAAATTGATAAGGGTAAAATCTTGCATGTGTCGCATCATTATTTTAACTGAGCCAAGCAGGAGTTTTAAATTTAGGTAATTTTAGGTAGGTTTGCATTTAGTTGGATGAAAATGATTTTTACATATTTACCAGTGCTGGTTGATTTTATTGATGGTTGGTCATTTTTCCTAATTGATTAAATTGGTTGCATTGAAATACATTGTGTTATTGATTACATATGATATGTAATTGTAAACAAAGTCAGCCTGGAGATGTTCTGTCAATCTGTTCACCTGTCAGAAGTAGAAGTAATGTCAGACACAAAGGAGCAGCTAGTTTTAAACTAAACCTTGGGCTGCAGATGAAAGTCTGAGAAAATGTTTCAACAACCTAGCCATAAAGTGACAAAAAATTTAACCACCATCATTAGTGTTCATTCTTCAATCAGCCAGCAATGGCCACTGGTCTACAGTTGTTGCGATACAAACTGAAGTGACGTATGTCTTAGACCAGAATGTTGACAGCACACATTACCGTAATAGAACAATTTATTTTGTTTATATATGATTACTGACAGCAATAACTGTCATGTGGTAATGTTTATGCCTTTATAGGTTGTGGAAAGACCAAGAATTACCAAATACATAAATGTACCTCAGGTGCTGTCAGAATGATGACATTTCCCTCTGATGTAGACAAAGTAATAAATAGAGGAAGTACATGAAACTGATGACCAATTATTTGTCATCAGTAGTTTTAACTTTCAGTCATCAAACATAATTTTTCATCCATTTCCTAACACTAATCAAACCAAGTTCTTCTGGAGATTTTACATAATTTTGAGTATGAAATTCATTCACAGATCTCAAATAAATATTCTCCAGGCAGGTATAGGTAGGATGAATCTTTAACTTTATGTAGTCTGTGCTACATTTGTCATCACCCCTTTTTCACACCTATACCACTCTGGACCATACTTCTCAGATGATATAGTTGTCTTTTGTTGCTAAATTGTTCTGAGGGGTTTGGGCCCTAAATGATAGGTTACTTTAATATGCTGGTGTTAATGTGTTAGTTTTGTACCCTCAAAAGCTAATTTTTGCATAGAATTTTCAGCTTAGCCAACTGAAAGTCAGCTATAAGTATAAACCTTAGTCTGTCATCTGTTTATATTAGTGGTGGGAGTCGGTTCCTTTTCATGATCAATCATTGGTTTTGGCAAACCGATCGATGATCGATTATTAATCGGTTCAGACAAATATAAAGAAATATGCAATTATCTGTGAAACTGTACTCTCTTAACCCAGCCCGTATGTCTTAGTAATTCTACTTTATGAAAAGAAGTCTTTGCCTTTTTTATATTTTCCTATTATTACTAAGATATGCTATTCAAATTTTCATTTTAATGAATTATAATAATCAAGAATTAAACCACAGTCCAGGACATCTACTTACTGGCCCTTATGAGTACTCCCACGTATCATTTTAACTTCACCACAAGCAAGGACTTTCATTTTATAACAATTATGATGACTGCCGACATGCATATTGGTTTCACAACCCCGCCAGGAAAATTACAGGCCTATATAATTGTTGATAAAAATTTTAAAAAGTAATTGAAAGCTAAATATATAAATACTCATGTGGCAACGGCATCAGTTGAAGAGATTATTTCTTAGAAAATCTCGCAAAATTGGCAAAGACCTGGAGAATTTTGCAATGAACATCTCGTGAGAAAACTCTCCGCTAATTCTGCAGCTTCCAGTCAGTTCACAGAGGTTTAATAAGTCATCCGTTCTCTCATCTACCGTGTCATACTTAGATACGGAGGTTATTTGGGAACACATACTCATTATATGAAGCGCGGAATGTTGTTAAAAATTGAAGAATAATTTTTGCCTATAACATAAAGACATTCTGGAAAAAAAAACAATCATGAGTATGATGTAATCGTTAGTTGCCTTTGGTAATCGAGCGCTTGAAAGTGGCAGCAAACCGACTGACTTTCGAAAAAACCTCAATGATCGTCCCACCACTAGTTTGTATGACTATCAATAGGCCACAAATCTAAATCATAAGACCAATTTCAGTATTATGTGAAATGTACATCCTTCCAGAAAATCAAAATTAGGTCCTGGTGACCTTTGTTGTGAATATTTTTATTGACATCTGACTTCTGTAACATTCATCTTGGTACAAGTTGATTGGGATTGATCACAAGCATAGCTCTTTAGTTGCTTTTTCCCTGTATGTTCATATAAGTAAACTTGATCAAATAATTGAGAATGAAAATTATGTGTCTGTCATAAACATGGTAATGTCCTTTATGAACAATGTAACAGTGAAACTAGATGGCAAAACTGGATAAAGGGTCTGTTGTGTAAAGGAAACACCGGCATAAAAAGAGAAAAAGGTAATATGGATGGTTGGATGTTATAATAAAATAAATGTTGATTTTAATATTTACACAGTCATGCTAAGGTCAGTCAAAACGTTTGCATCTTCAATGTAACTTTGTAGGCACTGGAATAATTTCTTTTTGAATGAGTTTACAATCTTTACTAGGTTAGCCATACAGAATTTATTTGGTGTTGAGAGATATGTCCATATCTTGTTCAACTTTGTGAAGATGTATGTGTCTTTCATTTTTATATAAAGCACACTCAAGGAAATAATGGTAGTCGTTTTCTGTCAAGGATCCACATCTACAGGAAGGATTGTCAATGATGTAATGTTGTGTTTTTGGTAATTTATCATGTGAGCTATAGGACTCAGAGAACATTTTGAGCACCAAACATGTGAGGCTCTTCTAAGTATTTAAGAGTACCAGAAAATGAATAATATGCAAACTTTATATATTTAACCCAGTTAACAACAAGAACTCTGTTAACTCTGTTGCATGATGGGTAATAAGACAATAGCATGACTTGATTTGTTTCACCACCAAGTGTTCAGCCAACTCTTTGTAATACTTTGTCCATACACTGATTTCTTTCTGATTGTGAAAGAAACCTGTCATCAAAGGATTTTCAGCAAACTGATATAAAGAGGTAAAACATATCATTACAGATGAATAAATTCCCCTTGATTCTTCACATGGTGAATTCCCTAAAAATAAATATGTTGGCTAAGACAGACACATAGATCTGAGAAAATGCATTTTTTGTGTAGTTTTAGTTTTCTTTATAAAGTCCGTTACCCTTAGGCTGTTACAGGCACATGAATTTCCAATGAACAACCAGTATACTGACAGAATCATGTTGCTTCACAGTCATCTTGGGGAGTTGCTTAAACATTTTCATTTTCATTGTGTCATTGTATATTACTGGAGGCAAAATTTATTTAAGAACTAAACTTTAAACTTATCTTTAAATTAGAAGTGTGTAAGTATTTGTGCTGTCAGTTGTCTGTGTCTTTATTGATCTGTTCAGACCTACATTGAATATTTATTTTCCTAAGAGTATCTAAAAATGTGGAAAAATTTACTCATTTTAGCTTTAATTGTTATGTGTTGATTGTTCAGTTTGATTACCGGTAGACTGCCACATTGTCAGACAGAGAAAGTGAAACCGTTTACTTTAATATTTGTATTAGTGTACATGAATATTCATCAATTAACTTGAATTAGCTCTTGGGATTCCATATTAACCCAGGTGAGGATTATATAATAGTAGATTTTCAGTTCCATTTCCCCCATAGGAGATTTTATATGTACAGACGATCGCGTTTCACATGGTTAAACGCGGTGCCCTGGAGGTGTTGCGTGGGCTGCCATGACATACAAACAATCAATTTGTATCAGTAGACCTTGGAGCGATCCATATTGAACGAGCTTCACTGAGCAGCACCTGCAAGAGAACATCAGATATTTATGTAACATTACCTTGTGATAGTCGTGTAGGTGGCTTGAATGAGATCTTGATAATACTGACAATTAAAATATGGGTGTTTATTTAACGTTTGATCTATGATCTTCTGAACCTCAGTTGACTGCTCCCATGGGAGAAAGTGCTCACAAGGAAATATACTAGATATAATAAAAAAAAATATGACTCCCACGTGAAGGACTACAACTAGGTCAGATGCAGCAGGAGCCTTGTATTATATATTGTGATTGTACACAAGATCCCCCAGCAATACACCAATATTTTCTTGTTGTTCATCATTTAATCAGATGATAGATTTAAATTCCTGGAATATTGGGAAATTAATTCCTGGTAAAACCAGAAAGGGGACATGCAATTCTGTGGAAGGAATTCACGGGAATAAAAATTAAAATATGGGTTAAACTCATTGTAATAAATGTTAATTTGTCACGTTCTCAAGATAAGTGTCACTCAGAGTTTAATATAATAACATTTTTAACCTGCCGTACCATTTCATGAGTAAGTGATAATCAGGACACCACCGTGGTTACAGAAAACGGTTGAATAACTAGAACATTTCAACGGGACTAGGTAATAGGTAAAGTAAAAGATGAGGTTATTTTAAACAGTGGACCAAGAGTGCAAGTACCTGAATACTTCCTGGCCATATTATCCCATGCTTCAGTAAAGCTGAGGTCATCTCTGTTCATCCATCCATCAAATGATGTCCATCTTTTGTCTAAATTTCATATGAGATGCACTAGCTAGAAAAATGTTCCTTATATTGTTACGGGGTGGCATAAAACTTAAATATTAATAATTTTCCAAAAACTGCTTGTAATCAGGTAGCTAAAGATTACATGGATCATTAATCAGTACTGCAGCAGATTTGTGGCAAAGGCAGAGAGTGAAACATACAGCTGGTTTCTGCTCCTTCCTGATTCCAGCTCACTCTTAACTACCTAGCCTGGTGGAAGGATCATGTACACAAATGTTTTAGATCATCTTAGGAGAGTTGACTTGTACCTAAACATCATGGGGTACACCAGCAATAGTTTTCATTGCTGAACCAAGTTACTGACTGTTAACCATAAACTAATTTAGTTTGTTCTCAGTGATGCCCCATATGTACTCAAGCCAGCGCTCTCCTGGTTTGGAGTCAGGAAAATATGGGACCATTTAAAATCTATAGGCTAGATATTATTTATAAGTAATCTCGATAACACAAGAAGTAAGGTGTTGTAAAGCAATTATTTTGTTTATGTGATTTTATTCTTCATATTTGGCTATAGAATTATGGGCTTTCAAAATTTGACAGGTCCTGAATCAAGGGCTTTGGATCCTACCATTCTCACATGGAACCTTGCTGGATTTTACTACTCATTGTCGTAACATTGTTGCCACCAGACAAACATTAGGCAAACAGGTGTAAAGTGTAGTCCTTATCATTATCTGTATATATCATATATAAACAAGATGGGGGGCCTACATCTGTATATCTATCTGTATATCTGGTAGGTGTCATCATTTCAGTGAAGGAAAAACAATGTTTCCTCTGGTGCTTTTAGAGACATGACATTTTATTTGATATATACAGAGGTTGGGTGGAAGTAATGTGGTGTAGGTCCACAGAATATGTAGACCAAATATTCTGCTTACAAATTTTGCTTATTTGAATAATAAAGAGAGCATCTGGGCAATCAACACTAGACAAACACAAATGTATTACAGTACTGAGTGTTGCCTATGTTATATTCATGAATGTGAAACAAGATACTGTGATATGATTGTTAAATACTATACTCCACCCTGATGGAAACTAGTCATTGTTTACCTTGTTGACATAACAAGAACATGATATATTTTTAGCATAGTGGAAAAAGGATAGATTCTCATTTAAGAACAGTGACTGAGATGGCAAAATACAGTGGCTGTATGTATTACATATTTATTATGTATGTAGATTTTGATAGTATCATTTGTTTTCATGTGGTCCCTGAAATTGTAGCAATGATATGGACATTTAATTAGTTTCTATTTATTTTTAACTGGGCCATTATTTTCTCCCTGCCAGAAGTATTTGTGTCATGATTTTTTTTTAGAATATATATATATATATGTCGAGGGAAGAATGAGAATCTGGGAAGACCCGGAATCATTCTGGGAAAAATTAGAATTCTGATTTTTCCTGGGAAAAATGAGAATCCAGAGATGGTATGAAGAGATTCCCATTCTTCCCAGGAAGAATGAGAATTCTCATTCTTCCTGGGACAAATGAGAATTCCAGTCTCTCCTAGGAAAATTGAGATTTCTCATTTTTCCCAGGAGAGATTGGAATTCAGTTTTGAAATTCAAACCTTGGAAAAATAAGAATTCTCATTCTTCCGTGGAAGAATGGGAATTATTGATGCCAACTTAACTCTTTTAATTTTTTTTATACTTATTTCTCTTTTTCAGAAAGAAACTTTGATCATCTTTTTTAACATTAATTCTGAACTGTTCAAGTGTTAAAAAAAAAGTTTTAGATGATTGTGTCACCATATTGGATCACCTTGGCACGATGTGTTTCTCAAATATCTGATGGATATCTAACGACAGACAATTACCTGAACTTTATTGCATTTAAAAAAGAATGCACACACTGTTTTTTTTTTTTTATTACCAGTAAAATGGACAGGTCATATTAAATGATTTCCTGGTGTTACATATTTTGATGTTTTGCTGGGCAAAAAAATAGCTCTCTAAACCTTAATGGTACACAATTATTTATGTTGGTTATTTTAGAGTGTTGACTAAAAAGATGTCAAACACATACATTATGACAATTTACAACTTGCAAGAGATGTAGGTTAATTTATAACATTCTCTTCTCATTATTTTCATATAGTTTTGGGCAATTAATGTCACAGCTCAGTCCCACCTGAATTCTTTATTCCTCCTTTTCACCTTTTGAACATGCCTGGAACTAACATGCAAATATCTGGTTCATTAATTCATTTATAATTGTGCCATGTTAAACTTTTTCATGCAACCTTTTCATCAGTGTTAGAGATTAAAATGTACAATAAGTATTTCACCCCAGTTATTGTTTTGCATATAAAATAACAGGTATATGTTTTTCATGTTTGAACTTTACATGTATAGATGCCAGAAGCTTACTGACAACTTGTCAGCTGGTTTAGTCAATCTAACATAGATGTTTATCTTCACTGAATTGCAGATTAAAAATATTCACATCAAGAAATCTTTATAATTGAATCATGTGTGCTAAGAAGTAATATGTAAATATCAGGTGTGCTTGTTTTCAACTTACATGTATGTGATAGGTTTAGTACTATCATGTGAATGAAACTGATTTGAACAGAAATGTGTTTTCTATTTTTTTTTCATGACAAAAAATGTAATTGTTATTTTAGCAATGGTCAGTTAATAACATTAAAGTTTGGTTATAAAACCGCAGTAAAATATGCAAACTTAACCCACCTTAACTATTAAAAGGATATCATTTAACAAATTGGAGCTGACTGGGAAAAATAAGAATTCTGTTTTTTCCCGGGAAAAATCAGAATTCTCATTCTTCCTGGGAAAAATGAGAATCAAATCATAGTATGAAATGATTCTCATTTTTCCCAGGAAGAATGGGAATTTTCCATTATTCCTGGGAAAAATCAGAATTCTCATTTTTCCTGGGAAAAATCAGAATTCTCATTTTTCCCAGGAATAATTTACCGATCTTCATATGTATACAATTCAGTGATCACTTCCTTTCCATCTTAGCATTTGCATAATTTTATGGATATTTTGCCAGGCAGGGGTTAAACTGGAGCATTCTGTGCCTAGCTTAACAGTGGATCAGAAGAGTTCATGGCTTAATCATGTGTTTCTGTCTTTCAGCCGGAACGGATGCTGAAGATTTGGCTCAATGAATTCATTAGCGTAAGTACCTAGTCTTCTTTACAGACAAAGCAATCACATAGAACTAGGCTTCTTGTGGTCAGATCAATATTTATTGCAAATTCTGGACAAAATTTTCAAGCAAAACTTTCTGCTGCCGAATGACCATCATGAATTCGACTTGTACCAGACAGATTTTAAATTTTTTAGCCATACTAAGATTTTATTAAAAAAAAAGATCTGGATGTTATACATTGTCAGGTCCAGCATGCACACACATAAGGAAAAGCAATATTATTGTGTAAGATATTGGTTTCTGGGTGGTAGCTGGCCATCATATTATCCCATTTGTATATAAGCAAGGTCATGTCAGTTAAAAAGTTGTCATGATCTGTTAGTGTCTGATCATAGAACATACTACACAAGCTCCCAAGTCCAATGTGCTTGTGTCATTCAGTGACATTTCATGGAGTATAATTAATAATTCAGTATCATCCAGTGTACAAAAAGGTAATATGTGGCAGGAGCCAGGCAGATCTTATCTGTTTGGAGACAGTTTGTCGGACATTATATCTGAAACAAAATGCCATGAGTCCTGGAGCGGGATGTTACATCAAAAAAATAGATATATATATATTATTATTAATAAAACACATGCTGTCTGCCATGAGGGAAAACATTACATTTTTCTTTTCCTTATTTGTATGTTGTAAATGCTCTTTTAATTATATTTTGTGGAATTTTATATATCACAGGAATATCTACTGTCTGGTGAGAACACCCAGTCCAGGGAAGGACATGGCCTAATATTAACAAGGCATGGGATGATCGAGCATAAGGTTTCAGTTCAAGGCTTCAAAGAGGGGGGGGGGGGGGGGAACGGAGAAAACTAAGAATGGACAGAACCACAGAGGTTCCCTCTAATGTCCTTATGACCCTGGATTATTCCAATCCTAGTGCATAAAAAACTTTAAATCCAGGTTTTCTAATAACATATCATTCTTATTGTTTAGTTTGTTCTGGTTACCTCAAGCCCTCTTAATATCAATAGTTCTACCTGCAATTGTGGACATATCTTGTAAAAGAAAAGATTTAAATTCCTATTGGACTTTGTTTGATCTAAGTCTGTCATGGAACAAACTGTGGTCTTTTTGCTTAGGTCCTTGAAACGTCATACACTGGAGCTAATTGGTTTAATATCTGACAGGTAAGAGCAGCATCACTTGAACAGCTGGTGCTTCCAGATTGAACTGTTGTTCTATTTTGATATATGTTTTATTGGAGATATATTTCAAGGTGTTTTAACTTGTGATGAGGTACTGTTGTTTGTGTATTTTGTCAGGTCACTTTGTCCTATTATGGAAACTAGAGTACATTCAGGGTTTGTGCATACCTTCACAAAGATTAAAAGTATCTCTAAAACAGCTTCTGTTATTGGAATAAACAGTCCTCTCCTTGTCAGATCTATACAAAGAGCAATTAAAATTGGAACAAAAAGCTGAATTTAATAATTTTTACATAATATATTCATGACATGTCTAATTATCTATCTTGTCTTCAAAAAAGGAGCAACAATAGTAAGGAGACACCATAGCTAGAAGAAATGATCATCCACATGATGGGCAGTTTTAAATCTGGTCTTATTCTTCTCCAAGATGTGTTCTGACTCTCCATATTTTGTAATCTGGTCTAGGTCTACCTAAAAACATGTTCTGACTTCTCTCCATATTTTGTAAAGCAGTCTAGGTCTACCTCCAGATGTGTTCTGACTCCTCTCCATGGTTTGTAAAGCAGTCTAGGTCCACCTCCAGATGGTTCTGACTCCTCTCCACGGTTTGTAAAGCAGTCTAGGTCTACCTCCAGATGTGTTCTGACTCCTCTCCACAGTTTGTAAAGCAGTCTAGGTCTACCTCCAAATGTGTTCTGACTCCTCTCCATAGTTCATAAAGCTGTCTAGGTCTACCTCCAGATGTGTTATGACTCCTCTCCATGGTTTATAAAGCAGTCTAGGTCTACCTCCAGATGGTTCTGACTCCTCTCCATGGTTTGTAAAGCAGTCTAGGTCCACCTCAAGATGTGTTCTGACTCCTCTCCATGGTTTGTAAAGCAGTCTAGGTCTACCTCCAGATGTGTTCTGACTCCTCTCCATGGTTTGTAAAGCAGTCTAGGTCTACCTCCGGATGTGTTCTGACTCTTCTCCATAGTTCATAAAGCTGTCTAGATCT
Source organism: Sipunculus nudus (assembly GCA_026874595.1). Lineage (NCBI taxonomy): Eukaryota > Metazoa > Annelida > Sipuncula > Golfingiida > Sipunculidae > Sipunculus > Sipunculus nudus. The sequence continues at coordinate 106,008,310 of CM049306.1, read as the reverse complement.
ACCTCTAGATGTGTTCTGACTCCTCTCCATGGTTTGTAAGCAGTCTAGGTCTACCTCCAGATGGTTCTGACTCCTCTCCATGGTTTGTAAAGCAGTCTAGGTCTACCTCCAGATGTGTTCTGACTCCCCTCCATAGTTCATAAAGCTGTCTAGATCTACCTCTAGATGTGTTCTGACTCCTCTCCATGGTTTGTAAGCAGTCTAGGTCCACCTCAAGATGTGTTCTGACTCCTCTCCATGGTTTGTAAAGCAGTCTAGGTCTACCGCCACATGTGTTCTGACTCCTCTCCATAGTTCATAAAGCAGTCTAGGTCTACCTCCAGATGGTTCTGACTCCTCTCCATGGTTTGTAAAGCAGTCTAAGTCTACCTCCAGATATGTTAGACTCCTCTCCATGGTTTGTAAAGCAGACAAGGTCTACCTCCAGATGAGTTCTGACTTCTCTCCATAGTTCATAAAGCAGTCTAGGTCTACCTCAAGATGTGTTCTGACTCCTCTCCATGGTTTGTAAAGCAGTGTAGGTCTACCTCAAGATGTGTTCTGACTCCTCTCCATGGTTTGTAAAGCAGTCTAGGTCCACCACAAGATGTGTTCTGACTCCTCTCTATGGTTCATAAAGCAGTCTAGGTCTACCTCCACATGTGTTCTGACTCCTCTCCATAGTTCATGAAGCAGTCTAGGTCTACCTCCACGTGTTCTGACTCCTCTCCATAGTTCATAAAGCAGTCTAGGTCTACCTCCAGATGTGTTATGACTCCTCTTAATAGTTTGCAAGCTGGTACAAGTCTACCTCTGAATGTGTTCTAACTCTCCACAGTCTTAATGTGATTGGGTCCTCTCCAAGATCTGTTCTGAGCTTTATCCTGATTTATCATGTAGGACTTGTCACAAAACTCCAGTTTTTAGCCTGGTCTTGGTCTTCTCATATATAAACTGTAACTCTTCTGAATGAGTTGATATCTATTACTAAACCATTCATTAAACTGGAAATTGTAAACTCATATAAAAGAAAATAGACATTTTTAGTGCAATGAAACTTACAAATTTATCCCATAAATGAAAAGTATTATTTCAGTATTTAAATCTAAGCTTATTTATACCAAAAACAGGTGAATGCTTTAACAGGTGAATGCTTTATATTTGAGCAGGAAACTAGTTGGCCTTACCATTCAGCCAGATATTCTCACTTGAACATAAATTCCATAAGATTTTGACAATTATGAGCTTCAGGATATTTGATAGATCCTGTCCCATGTAGACAGAATTATGTGACGTGTTGCCACTGCCTGTAGTCATCAGCCATCTATCTCCATCCTTGGTGAATTGAACGAGGACCTGTTGCACCTTACCATTGATCTAAGAAATTGCTTTTCCGTCTGCTTGGGCAGTAATACCCATAAGAGATTTACCTCCTGGCTCTGTGATCTCTGCCTTAGACTGCTGTTACACTGCACTATGGGAATTTTATTCCTTATCACATATATGGTATATACTTAACTTTTTTTGGAAGTGATAAAGATTTTGAAAATTTCTACAGTACAAGTTGGTAAGTCCGAGGTGGTGGGGAAAAAATCCAACCACCTTTTTTCCCACCACTTATTAATGACAAAGAAATTCCCACCATCTTTTTTCCCCATCACCTCTAAATGACAAAATTTCCACTTTTTTCCCACTCCTTATTGATTACAACCTTTTGTCTGAGAAATTTAAAACAAGAATACTGGTTTGCTCCATATAATCTGGTTGAAAAGAAATTACTCTCTCAGAAGCTTACTTGGAGGCAAATATCTCTGATGTTGTGTCATTTAAATATGTATGGCCAACTGACCACAAGTTAATATAGGAATTCAAGTGACAGAGAAAATGGTATTTGTGAGAATTGCCTCTCACTAGCACCAACCACATGTGCTTATTACCGCTAAGTGCCATATGATTAGTGGTTACCTACAGAAAACGAGCGTGTGTGAGTGATGTAGGTCAGAGCTTACATGGTGTGTGTTTGGTGGTGCATTCATGCTGCCTATGCAGTTCGGTAACTTTCAGTTTTTCTTTCAGTTTTAAATAAAGGATGCACTCACCATATGAAATTATCCCACATGAAGCATATAAAGCATATTTATATAGCTGAACCATATATTAGTATTCAGCTGGGAGAGAGTGAATATGTAGAAAATGACTACTGGGTAATTGACAATTGATTGCACTGCTGTTATTGTCTTTTTCTTTAAAACACTGCACTGATTTCAGCTCAGCTGACTTCAATCATGCTGAACCACAGCCATGGCTTTTGAATGATCATTCCATTTGTCTGGCTGTCCTGTCATTGGTCAAGGTACAAATTTTAACTGTTAGACCGAGAGAGGTATTTCTTTACATTCAGACTGGTCCTGGCAAAAATCCTCCCATAAACCTGAAATTAGGTGATGTATATGCTGAGCTGATATGGGCAGACTTAATGTGCCTCATTCAAATGTATAACTCTTTCAACTGACACAGTTCAGATAACATCAGAGAGTTTGTTGTGAGGTTCTTCTAGCATGTACCCTACATCACACAGACCCTAAGTAGCAGGACTGGATAATCAGAGAAATGTTACTATCAATTATTGTTCCAGGTTGGGCAGTTGATTATCAGTGGAACTAATGCTGAATATTGAGATAAAAATCTTAAATTGATGATTTACATGATTATCAATAGGGCTGTATTTAACATTATTTATGTGACAAAAGAGGCCTCAAAAACAGAATGAAGTTAGCGTGCCTGACAACAGCTATTACTGGATATGTATATGTCAAGGCCCAGTATGTATCTGGAATAAATGTTTACTGTATTATCTGATTTAAGATGATAAAAATCAAGCTAGCCTAAGATTAGATTAGGATTCTGGTCTGGGTAGGCCCAGTTTAAAATCAGTCCACCACAGGATTGTAATCTTGACTGGCCTAGATCAAAATTCTAATCTGGGCCAGCCCAGTTTAAAATCAGTCTAGACCAGATTTAAATCCTGAAGTCTTCACCACATGATTGTAATCTAGACTGGCCCAGATCAAAATTTTAATCTGGGCTGGCCAAGTTTAAAACTGGCTTGGCCCAGATAAGAATTTTGATCTAAGCCGGTCCAAATCAAAATTTTGATCTGAGCTCGCCTAGTTTTAAATTGGGCCAGATTCTAAACTGGGCCTCGACATATACATGTGTGTGTGTGACTGTGTGTTTTATTTATAGTTTAATGGGTTGAGGCTTCTCTGGACAGTTAATCCTCCAACTTTGTATAATTTATGTGACCTTTAGCTCAGCAGCAGAAAAAATTAGGTCTCCCTGACCTTATTTAAATTTATGAATAAATGTTTTATATAAGGTTGTGCTTATAAAAGTTTCATGAAGACCTGTAATGGTAACTGTTATTATATACTATCTGTTACTGACAACTTAACCTATTTGCCCTGAGCTCTTCCTGAATAAAGTTATCCAGGCATCTAGACTGGTAGCCCATAGAATTATGTTGTGCGGGATACAAGAACTAATAGCAAGTCTCAGAAATAGACATATTTAAAATTGGTGTTTCCTTCATACAGTAAACATTCAGGTGATAAAATCAACTGAGCATGCATCTAAAACTGGCAGAGAAGATGAGTATCAGTGATAACACAGAAGGCTGATGGATGAAGTGTACTGTGGACTGATAGGGTTGGTGCATGTACAATGGTCACACATCCATGTCAATATCGTCATTATGACCAAGTAACAGTATAAAGGGCATAGACTTAAATATCCAGCATCAAAAGAGAACCCTTTCATTAACAATGAAACTAGTATCTGCCTTGGTATTTTCCAGCCACTGATGCACAGTATTTCCTAAAAATTTGAGTTTCTTTGCATTTCATCTAAAGTTTTCTACATATTTGTTTCTGTAGTTTATGGTCATCTTAATGCTAAAAAATGTGCTGACTCATGCTGATCTATGTGAATCAGGCTGTCCTTTTCAAAAGGTGCAGTATTATATATCAGAAGTGCAATTGTTCATATGAATTTGGTATTGTTAACAAGGTTTTGAGAGTTTTATGGCATTGGGCATTTGTTTTATATCATTAATACATGTATTGGCCATACATGATAATCTGTCAGCTATACTGACTATTTTGTCATTATGTTAAAAAAATATATGTAAAAGGAACCTTAATATATGTTAGACCAGCAAACATGCAACATGTTAATATTATTGGCCCAATATTGAAATATTGTGACATATATGGAATAATGTCAGAATCCAGCCATATATCATGATATATATTGCGTGGCATATCTCCAGCCTCTAGGTGTATATTGTGTAATAATGCAAACCTGGGGTGGATTGAGTACTCAGGACTTGGTACAAATGGTTCACATGGAAGGAATGATCCAATATAACACATTGACGATAAATGGGAGTGTCAAGCATGGCAGGTCAACTGGTCAGTGTTGCTTAGGAGCTGTATCAGTAGTTTATAGAAGCTTAGCCAGGACAGTATCAGGAATAATCTATCAATTACGATGCATCAAAGGTGGATCTCCACTGTATGGCTTTGACGGGCCACACTTCGGAGAATGGTAGCCACTGCAGGGCACAGTGAGATTATATGCGGGTATCTGATCGCCGCGGCAAGGCAGCCATGTGATGGTGGTATTGATTCAGCTTCCCGAGCTCCCGGTCATTTCTGGGATAATAAAGTAATCAATAAACCTGATGAAGAGAGCAATTCAGCACTTATAATATAACACACCAGATTTAGCCTGGCACAAACATGTAAATCTATCACCCTTTTTCTCTGGTTATTTACATACAGAACATAAACCTTGTGTTGGTAATCCTTTTGAAGCTTAGTGTGTGTGGTTTACATTAAGAATCATCCTTGCTGTTATAACTCTTCCTTATTCCAGTGTAGATCTTCATGATTCTGCTGCTGAATCTCAAGTCAGATTTATTGGTCTCTGGATGCTAGAGTATGAGAAAAAGCCCTATATATTAAATATCATTATAGGCTTTACCCTGCATCACTGTGTTTAAATAATAGTATTAAGAGAAGTAGTAATGATAATAATAATAATAATAATAATAATAATAATAATAATGAAAGGTATAATAAAAAAAATGATTATAATAGAAATGATAATAAAAGTAAAAATAATTTTGATTATTAGCATTATGAAGGTAATTATCATAATAAAGGTACATATCTTTATTATATCATTGTATTTATATTAATATTTATATTAATTATTATTAATACATTTGACATTATCATTGTTATTAATGTATTTGCAAGTACATGTATATGTTTAAACTGCAATTTGTACCCATATTTTGCAAATTTATTTATGTTATATGGAACAACCATGTTCAGTCAATACTGTCATTTAGAAGTTTTTTTTGCACCAGGTGCCAGCTTTTACTGAGGAATATGATTTGTGTTGAAACACAAAATTGTACCTTCTTTATTTGTGTTTAATTGCAGTAAAACAGAAATATTAACTGCTATTTTACAAAGTTTTTATCACATTTTTCTGCAAATCTTTTTCTTTTAAAAATTAAATTTTCTCTAGAATTTGAAATAGTATATGTGAAAAGAACAAATCTTTATGGTCCTGTTGGATAGATTCAGTTTGATTTCACAAGCTAGTAGAGAAGGGGGATCAGCTTCATGGTTCTGTCTGTGGACTTGTATGCAACACAGTATTTCAGAAACTTTTGTTCAGGTCCATTTCTGCCATACATAGCAAGTGTATCATATTGGATCTAATCCTCTAATGGTTTAACGTTGGTCACACTTTCAGTTTTGACTTTCAGTAAATATTGCATTTCAGTTGTAGTTTGATATTTTAGGAATCCTCAGTCCACTTCTTTTTTATATGGCAGGTGTATTTTATGGGTTTTCTCATCTGAGTTCTCACATGTTTGGGTAATGGTTGGTTGATTTAAGATTTTGATTAATTTTTCATTTTCTCTTTGACATATCTTCAGTGATCATTTTTGGCACCTGTACTCGTATACTGTTTGTGTCATGATCCTCAGGTCCCTTGTCTATTCTTTGATATTGGAGTTTGTAGAGTGTTGGATTCAAATCTGGTGGGAATTATTCAATTTTAATGCAGATTGGGTTGGTACCTTTGGAAACACATAAGTGCAGTGTGTCTAGTCTCTAAAAGTCAACATTTACTTATGAAAAAATAATACAAGCTCATAAAGTTTTTGTATAACACTAAGTCTTTTAAAAAGAACAGCTGGCTCTTGAACTCAATATAGTAGCTCTTATTGCTCCAAAATTTCAAATTCTGCTTCTAAAATAATAATGCAAACTCCATTTTATTATACCACCATGTCTTTTAAAAGAAAAGTGTGACACCCAAATGTTATTTGTTTCCTTTTGCTTGGTATTGAAAATAGTTTCTCATACATATGCATGAGGGGAAAATGTTGCTGCTAACAGCCATTACAAGCTTAGGTGTTTAACAAAATTTGCTGCAGAGTCATCCTGTGATTGGCTTGTTTAAATTATTCATGTGGCATGTCTTGGATATGTTCTTTTAGTGTCCTGAACCTGACATGTGCTTCAACTGGTAAATCAATACAACATTGATTGGTAGTCAGCCACAGAAATGGTGCACGCTAAAATGACAATCTATTACAAAAATAGCATTGTAAGCAAACATGGTCTGCGGTACAAATTAACCTGTAAATATGGTTGTTATTATACATGTAAAACATCATTAGTAAAAAATGGTCGTATATACTACTGCTAAAACTGCTGTATGCAGATATTGGTATTCTTTTTTTCAATAAAAATGTATATAGTGCTACTCTGCTGTAAAATGAGACATACATAATTTGTAATCTTAATCAAAATTTACCAGATATGATATATTTTTAAGTTAGTCATTGGTGTTCTGCAAAAAAAATTGCAAGAAATAACAAACCGGTTGCAACTGCAAAAAATTTGTTTCCGTTATCAGAGGAAGACTAAAAGATTTACACACTGTACAGTTAATCCGTTGTAGGAATATCATATAGCCCAGTCTGCACTAGACTGTTGAATTGAGCTTGTAATGTTCAAACCTGGTCAGTGCCTAAAATACATAATGGAAAAATCTTGATAGAACCTCAAGAGTTTTTCTCCAGTGTCTTTATGGCAGGTTATGAATTATGGATTATTCCCAATTTTGAGTGCAAAAAAAAACCTGTAACCCATCAGGCTTAATAAAAAATTAATACATCATCACTCTAAAGATGAAGGGCTAGTTCTTCTTGAAAGAAGTTTGTGAACATTCTTTTCAGAAGAGGGACCTTGATGATTAAAATTAAAGATATTTGTGTAGTCACTCAGTAACCTCAATTTTTCTTTATCTTAGTTTATCATGCTTATCCTATTCAAATATTCCCCATCATGACAGCTTTAAAGTCTGCACATCTTCAAGAGAGTTGAGAATAGTAAAAAAAAGTCTTAAAGAGAAAGTTGTGAGAAGGCCCACATCAGATGAATCTTGAGTTTCCAGGAGAGGTCAGATTGTAGGTGACACTTTCATCTTTGTGGTTTCGGTGTTGATCATAAGGGATACAGTTATCTTTGTGTGGGAAGAGGTCAGGTTGTAAGTGATACATTTATCCTTGCGTCGGGAATACAAAATGTCAGCTGCAGGAAAGGGATATTTCGTATGACAGCATTCATGGATTCAAAAAAACCACAGAGGCGGATATCAGATCCTTAAGGTTAAAGGTCACCAGAGCTACTGGTTATATCTCCACCGTGGTATCAGCTGACCTTGACAGAGATTATGCCATTTATGGTAAGTGGGAGAGAAAGTTCTGTGGCGTTTGGCATGACCTTGTATGCAAAATTCACCGTGATAGTACCCTTACATTGTTTTAATGCAAATTTCTCACCAGTGGTAACAATATGGTCTAATGGTTGTCAGTTTATGTGATTAATAATACTCTTTTTTAACAAGGTATTGTGCACCATGTGTGAAGTGGAACGTGGCCTTATGGTAGGCATCAGAGCCATGATTCATTATGTACATGAATCAGTGATAGAAAAGAGAAGAAACTAAGATGCACAGGCATTACATTCTGTTCAGTGGGGAAAATAGGAAAGCATCTTAGATAAATCTTGGATTTAGATATTTCTTCAAACAGTGGAAGATTTCTTGAAGTTTACTGATTTTGTTCTCTGCTCTTTTTTACAGAGTTTCCTGAAAAAGGTTTGATTTAAATTTGTTTAAATTCATGCCTCCCCCACTACGTTATTTTTTTTTTTAGCAAAGGGTCTTTGTCCATTATTCCTTTCGCTGACTGGTTGTCTGCCCATGCATTTAGCAGGGCACAAATTGCAACTACATGTTAGACCTAGAATAGACTATTAATCCTTACAGGTCCAGGTAAAATCTCTTTGGTGATATGAAATTAGATGACAGTGATCTATATATTCTGCAAATTACAAAGCAAAAACATATCAAATCTTAACCAGTGTACCAGGAATGTTCCTGATAATTATCCAGCCAGGTCTGGTTAAATCCTGAAAATTGACATTTGGAACCATTAAAGTGACCTATATTCTGTAAGCTATGTACATGAAAGTATTTTTAGCTCAGCTGACTGAAAGTCATCTGAGCTATAGCGATCACTCTTTGTCCGTCTGTCCGTCTGTCCGTCTGTCCGTCTGTTAACCAGGCACAAATTGTAACCGCTGGACCTAGAACCTTGTAACTTGGGATTCTGAGAGGTCCATAAAAAATCTCCTTGGAAACCAGAAATTAGGTCTCTGTTACCCATATCCTTCGAGCTATGTGGCCCCAAAGTACCCCCCAGAAAAGTAAAAAATTTCATACAAAAACTTCAATATCTCATTAACTACTTGACTGATGGTCATGATTTTTGGCATACATATTGATCATGAGATGTTACATCACTTCCTGCAGACTGGTGGTGCCACCTGTATTTTTCGATTTTTTACGAATTTTTTTCTCTATTTTTGAGACCTTTAAAAATGTGAACATCTGTTAACAAGGCACAAATCATAAAGACTGGACTTAGAATCTCAATTCTTGACACACTGAGAGGTCCATGAAAAATCTCCTTGGAAACCAGAAATTAGGTCTCTGTTACCCATATCCTTCTAGCTATGGGGCCCCAAAGTACCCCCCAGAATAGTAAAAAATTTCATACAAAAACTTCAATATTTCAATAACTACATCACTGATGGTCTTCATTTTTGGCATACATATTGATCATGAGATGTTCGATCAGTTCCTGCAGACTGGTGGCGCCACCTGTACTGTTTGATTTTTTACGATTTTTTCCTCTATTTTTGAGACCTTTGAGGATGCTGTCATCTGTTAGCGTGGCACAAATCGTAACGACTGGACCTAGAATCTTCATTTTTGACACACTGAGAGACCTATGAAAAGTCTCCATGGAAACCAGAAATTAGGTCTCTGTTACCCATATCCTTCGAGCTATGGGGCCCAAAATTACCCCCCAGAATAGTAAAAAATTTCATACAAAAACTTCAATATCTCATTAACTACATCACTGATGGTCATAATTTTCGACATACATATTGATCATGAGATGTTTCATCAGTTTGTGCAGACTGGTGGCGCAACCTGTATTTTTCAATGTTCACGAATTGTTTTCTCCATTTTTGAGACCTTTAAGGATGTAGTTATCTGTCAACAGGGTACAAATCGTAACGACTGGACCTAGAATCTTCGTTCTTGACACACAGGGAGACCCATGATAAGTCTCCATGGAAACCTGAAATTTGGTCTTTGTTACCCATATTCTTTGAGCTATTGCACTCCAAATACAGCTCAGAATAATGGAAAATTTGATACAAAAGCTAAAGTATCTGAACAACTGATGCAGAGATAACCATAATTGTTTGCATGGATATTGATCATGGAGTGTTTCATAAGTTTCTGCAGACTGGTGGCACCACCTATATTTGTTCGTTTTTTTTTACGAAATTTTTCTGTATTTTTGAGACCTTTAAAGATATGAACATCCGTTAACAGGGCACAAATCATAAAAACTGGACCAAGAATCTTCATTCTTGACACACAGGGAGACCCATGAAAAGTCTCCATGGAAACTTGAAATTAGGTCTCTGTTACCCATATTCTTTAAGCTGTATGGGTCCAAAATAACCCCCCCCCCCAGAATAATGGAAAATTTGATACAAAAACTGCAGTATTTCAATAACTACAACACTGATGGTCATGATTTTCGGCATACATATTGATCATGAGCTGTTCCATCAGTTTCTGCAGACTGGGTGTGCCACCTCTATTTTTTTTTCAAATTTTTACGAATTTTTTTCTTTTTTTTGAGACCTTTAAAGATGTGGTTATCTGTCAACAGGGTACAAATCGCAACAACTCGACCTAGAATCTTCATTCTTGTCATGCAAGGAGGCCCATGAAAGGTGCCTGTGGAAACTTGAAATTAGGTCTCTGTTACCCATATCCTTCAAGCTATAGGACTCCGAAGTATCCCTCAGAATAATGGACAATTTGATACAAAAACTGAAGTATCTGAACAACTAATGCAGAGATCACCATGATTTTTTGCATGGATATTGACCATTAAGTGTTTTTATTAGTTTCTGCAGACTGGTGGAGCCACCTGTATTTTTGTATCCGCCAAAACGAAGTTTTGCGGATACTATGTTTTTGACCGAGTTCCTCCACCGTGGCGGCGTTCGTTTCCAGAGAGCTCCTGGGAGACTAATGGACCGATTTTTCCCAAACTTACACCTATTATCGGGTCACATGTGAACTGGTGCCTAACCAATTTGCGTTGACCTCTGACCTTTCCTCTCTATCCAGTGTCCATTTGTGGGTCTGTTTCCACTCATAAATCCTCATATCTCGGGAACCGTTTGACCGATCAGGAAATAAAATTGATACAAATGTAGCCCTTGGATTGCTTTATAACATACACAAAAAATGGTGGCGCCACCTGTAACCATGTTTGCACAGTGTCCATCTGTTCATCTGCCTTGGGTTAAAATCACTCATATCTCTGCAGTGAATTGACTAATTCACCTGAAATTCGTCATGCTTATACATCCAGGATAGCTTTCTTGATTTTATGACAGGTGGCGCCACCTACGTTCACGTTCACGCTGATGACATCCAAGCTTATATCTTGGGAACCGTTTGACCGATCAGGAAATAAAATTTATTCAAATGTAGCCCTTTGATAGCTCTGTAACATACACAAAAAATGGTGGCGCCACCTGTAACAATGTTTGCACAGCGTCTGTCTGTTAGTCTGCTGTGGCCTAAAATCACTCATTTCTCTGTAGTGGTTCGATATAACTGCCTAAAATTTTGCAGGTTTATACATCGTGGACAGCTTTCTTGATTTATGACAGGTGGCGCCACCTACATTCTAGTTAATGCTGCACACATCCAAGCTCATATCTCAGGAACCATTTGACCGATTGGGCCAAAATTGTGCATGTGTTTAGATCTCACATAGGTCTTTATCATACACAAAACTGGAGGGGTTACCTGCAAAGATTTTTGCACAGTATTTGTCTGTTTGTCTGCCATGGGCAAAAATCGCTCATATACATGTAGTGGTTTGACTTTTCTGCCTAAAATTTTGCAGGTGTATACAATTTGGACAGCTTTCTGGATTTGTGGTACGTGGCACAACCTACATACACATTTAAACTGCAGACATCCATGCTAATATGCAACATACCTCACTCTATTTCCCCTTGCCACTCAATCCATGCCTCACTATCCGATTTTGGCAGATACATGTAGTCACTTGTCGGTTACCCGTATTCTATTTTTAAAAGTTTACACATTTTTCTCTATTTTTGAGATATATAAATACAGACTTAATCTTGACCTTTTGGTTAATCTGTTTGATGCTTCAGTTGAATGGTATATACTACCATTCTGATGATAAAATTTCCTTTTGCGAATCTCTTCCCAGTCAGCTGAGCGTCATGACTCATGGGTCACTTGTTCTCTTGTACAACCTGTAGATGGGGTAAAATAGAATTTGGCATGATGATTAAATTGTATAGGCTTATTTAACTGTCTGGATACACCGTATGACTGCAGGTTCTTGTTTTCATCAATCTTTCATATCTGTCAGTAGATACCAAAAATAGAATCTGGATGACTTCTGATGTTCATGTCAGTGTTCTGTGAAGTGATCAAAGTAAATGTCAAATTTATCTGATTTTGCTTTGCCAAGTATGAACAGGAATCACAAGTACATATGAAGTTATAGAAAAAATAATGTCTAATATCAGTATGTTGTTAGTCTAGAACCAGGTTAAAGTATGGTTAGGTGAGATAGGTCATTCTGGTTTTTAGGGGTTCATTTAATGTTCAGTTTTTGGTTCACTAAAGGAATAGCAGTAATCAGGCACACACCTTGTGGCCCATCAGGATAATCTTCATGTATATGATATATTTAATACGTAGTATAACTTTAAAATTTCTCTTCAGTCAGAGAACAGTTACATTTATAAGGAATAAATCAGTAGAGTACATTATGAAACAGTATCCCTTCAGTCACTTAAGTTGATGGACAATCTTTGCAATCTCTCCTGAAAAGATGCGTAAGCTTAGATGGACTTTGGACGAACTGTTGATTGGTTTAAACAAACCTTCTGGTTTCTCCCTCTGTGTTTTGATGACAGGTCATATATTAAGGGTCATTCGTGTTCGTTCAATGGATAAATGAGTTTCCTCTTTTTAAATGAATAAAAATTATCTTTGTTTTTGTCTCAAACTCAACAATATTATGAAAACCAGGAAATTATGAAAACCAGGAAATTGTGAAAACCAGGGAATTATGAAAATCCAGGAAAACCTGGTTATAAAAAAAACTCTCTCTTTATTGAAAAAAAAATTAAATCTTTAAGACTATTCAGTGGATCTGTAATAGAATCTACTTTTTTCCTAGAACCAGAAATTTCCAGATTTAATTCTCCTCCTAGGACAAATCCTTGCATGGAAACATTATATTTTCTTTCTGCAGGGTCCCAGAAGAGAGCAGTATCCCCATGTGTCATGTGACCTGCCCAAGACAAAGTACAAATTCTCAACTGTAGTGGGAGAAGTCCTGGAACTCCTAGACTCTCCATGCGGTCATTTTTATTCTTGCTTGATCAGGTCAGAATAGTTGGATGTCAAGGAGCAAGAATTAAATATCAGTGAGGTGCTACATAATACAGTGATAAACACAACAAGGATGTTTACACTATTAGTGTGGGTGACATTCTACCAGACGTGGGAGTGGGATATTCATGTAGCTTATAAATAACTATTCAAATCATTCTTCTTATCAGTGGTGCAGGTGGGCTGTGATGAAGTGGAGTGTTTTAAACCCCCAGGGAAATAGTCTAAAGGTGACTTTCCTATTTGAATATCTGAAAAGGAAAGAGAAGCCCTTGGCTCTGTCATACAGTATAGCTTTATTCTCTCAAATATAGAAATAATTCATTTTAAACAGGGAAAGGGAAAAAAAATTAGTGCATGGTGACATTCATGATGTCTTGACATCTTCTTCATTACGTTATGTGTATACAATTTATTTTTATTAACATGTCCTCCCAGGTTTAACTATTTTCACCTTGCCTCAAGAGCTAATGACAGATCCCCAACAGGTTTGAAAGATCTGTGTGGCAGGTAGGTGCTGGTTTTGATCAACTCCATTGAATCAACAAGACAGGATGATAAATATGGACAGACTGATACTCTTATAACAAAGGTCTTTATCATTTGGTGGCCTCACATAACAGCTTAATCTCAGATGGGTCCTCTTCTTTGAAATCACGCTTCTTCTAATGGGTTTATTGATAAAAAAAGGTTTACCAGCAGAGTCACTGAAAATGAAAGAAAGGAATTTTACCATGTTAAAAACTGATACTGTTGATCTTGCATAATGAAACATACTGCAACTTCTACAAGTAATAATTGAAATCATTTTGAGCGACTCAGTTTGTTTTCATAATTGTGAGTTTGATGCAGCTAGGATTATTGACTCCAAATATTGGAAATGAAAATTCATTACTTTTTGATTTGCCTGAATTTAGACATTTTTGAAAGAAGAACTCTCTGAATATTTATTCACCATTACCTAGCAGTCATTTGCTAAAGATTTGAATAACAAATCACGTTAACTTGTATGTGATTGCTTATAGCTTAGTTAAATGATGGATCACCCATCACAGGCTTAATTAAAAAAGCATTGACTACAGTTTAGATAGGATAAAAACATTATTAGCTCTAACCATTATGATCAGCTAAAGCTTCTTGGAACTACTGGTTCTGCACCATCATTTTGTAATTTCACGGTTATTGGCAGTCTTAGAAAAATCAGTGATATAAATGATTATAATTAACTTAATTTCCTTTGGATGGTTGGTCTGTTACCAACTTTACTGCAGAAATACTGATTGAATTTTGATGAAATTGTATTGAAAGAAAAAAGGTTATACTTAAGGAAATTGAATGAGTATTTGGATCACCATAATGTTTTTAATTTGTAAGGATTGTTTTCAACTGAGATAAGCCAATTTCTTTATCCAGGTCAAAAAACATGGCCATTTATTAGTATAAGAAGTCTGCTATGTTTTCAGCTGACCTAGTTGTGAGTTAACCATGGTGTAGGTGAACCCTGACACATATTTTTCAATGTTGGAAACAGGAAAGTTTGATAAGGGTCTTGGTGGTGGTGCATATGTAGGCTCTGACTTCTCTTCTGAGTGTTCTGTTGAATTGTCTAACTTGCTACCATGTTATGTTGCATTCTGAAGGTGAAGTTCATGTCCTGCAGCATTCTGACTGTGGAGTTGACATCACATCTGTGGCATTTTGTCTGTGGAGTAGTCCTTATGTTCAATGGCATTCTCTCAGCTGATATCATTTCTGCAATATTCTGTCTATGGAATAATCACCATGTTCTCCTGCATTCTGTCAGTGGAGTGGTCATCATGTTCTTTAGCATTGTCAGTTGACATAGTTTTCATTGATATTTAGTCTTTGGAGTAGTCATCATATTCTGTGATATTCTGTCTGTTGAGTACTCATCATGTTCTGGAATAATCTGTCTATGGTGTACTCATCATGTTCTGGAATGTTCTGTCTGTGGGGTACTCATCATGTTCTGGAATATTCTGTCTGTGGGATACTCATCATGTTCTGGAATATTCTGTCTGTGGGATACTCATCATGTTCTGGAATATTCTGTCTGTGGGGTACTCATCATGTTCTGTGATGTTCTGTTAGTGGGTTACTCATCATGTTCTGTGGCTTTCTCAGAGGATTTCATGTTTTGTTGTATGTTGTCAGTTGTCAGTTTACTGTTTGCCGCTCAAGTTTCAACAAGCAAGGACAGGTAATGCCATTACCGGTAGTTAAAATATTTGTACTGAAAGTGAGTGGTAAAGTGTCATTGGAACCCTTGTATTTGGGAAGAAATAAAATGGAACTATGTGACACATTGATTATTTCTTTAATTAATTTCATTAATTTAGTATGGAAGTGAAATTCCTAATGAAAAAAAAATTGAAAAAGAAAGGTAGCAGAAAACGTATCATTGCATATCCCAGAACATCTGTATATTTAAAAATAAATTATATCTATTGAGTTACTAGAATACTTGTTGGAAGTGAGACCACAATCTACCACTTGCCAACCAGAAGAACACAGCTCCATTTGATTAGGATCATATTTTCAGACTTAGGTCACTCATTTCCAGGAACCTTGATCAGAGTTTTGTGGTGTACCGTATCATGGTTATATAATGATATTTGAAACTCCTGAGACTTGTCATGAGGGATATTGTATATCCCGGTTTTTAGCTCAGCTGACTGTAAGTCATCTGAGCTATAGCGATCATTCTTTGTCCTCTGTCCGTCCCTCCGTCTGTCCGTCCGTCCGTCTGTCCGTTAACCTGGCACAAATCATAACCGCTGGACCTAGAATCTTGTAACTTTACATTCTGAGAGGTCCATGAAAAATCTCCTTGGAAACCAGAAATTAGGTCTCTGTTACCCATATCCTTCGAGCTATGGGGCCTCAAAGTAACCCCCAGAATATTCCAAAATTTCATACAAAAACTTTAATATCACATTAACTACATCACTGATGGTCATGATTTTTTGCATACATATTGATCATGAGAAGTTCCATCAGTTCCTGCAGACTGGTGGCCCCACCTGTATTTTTCGATTTTTTACGAATAGTTTTTGCTATTTTTGAGACCTTTAAAAATGTGAACATCTGTCAACAGGGCAAAAATTGTAAAGACTGGACCTAGAATCTTCATTCCTGACACAGTGAGAGACCTATGAAAAGTCTCCATGGAAACCTGAAATAAGGTCTCTGTTACCCATATCCTTTTAGCTATGGCACTCCAAAGTACAGCTCAGAATAATGGAAAAATTGATACAAAAGCTGAAGTATCTGAACTACTAATGCAGCGATCACCATAATTGTTTGTATCGATATTGATCATTGAGCTGTGGGGCTCCCAATTACCCCCAGAATGGAAAATTTGATAAAAACAAACTGCAACATCTCAATAACTACAAAACTGATGGTCATGATTTTTAGCATACATATTTATCAAGAGGTGTTCCATCAGTTCCTGCAGACTGGTGATGCCACCTGTATTTTTTCAAATTTTTACAATTTTTTTTCTCTATTTTTGAGACCTTTAAGAATGTAGTTATCTGTCAACAGGGTACAAATCGTAACGACTGGACCTAGAATCTTCATTCTTGATACACAGGGAGACCCATGAAAAGTTTACATGGAAACCTGAAATTAGGTCTCTGTTACCCAAATCCTTTTAGCTATGGCACTCCAAAGTACAGCTCAGAATAATGGAAAAGTTGATACAAAAGCTGAAGTATCTGAACTACTAATGCAGCAAATCACCATAATTGTTTGTATCGATATTGATCATGAAGTGTTTCATCAGTTTCTGCAGACTGGTGGTAAAACCTGTATTTGTTCAGGTTTTTTTAACAAATTTTTTTCTCTATTTTTGAGACCTATAAAGATATGAACACCTGTTAACAGGGCACAAATCATAACAACTGGACCTAGAATCTTCATTCTTGACACACTGGGAGACCCATGAAAAGTCTCCATGGAAACTTGAAATTAGGTCTCTGTTACCCATTTCCTTCAAGCTATAGGACTCCGAAGTATCCCTCAGAATAATGGAAAATTTGATACAAAAGCTGAAGTATCTGGACAACTAATGCAGAGTTCACCATGATTCTTTGCATGATATTGACCATTAAGTGTTTTTATTAGTTTCTGCAGACTGGTGGAACCACCTGTATTTTTTTTTTAAAGTTTATGCATTTTTAGCTCAGCTGACTATAAGTCATCTGAGCTATAGTCGTGGTCCTTTGTCCGTCGTCCGTCCGTCCGTCCAGCCGTCCGGTTGTTAACAGGGCACGTTTTAAAACTGTTGGACCTATGAATCCAAAATTCTGCATACCATTAGATGTCCCCAAAATCTCCTACCATACCAAAAATTGGGTCATTAGAACTTCGTTCCTTCGAGATATTAAGGAAAAACCTCCATTTTCCATAAAAAAAAGCCATTGTTACACTTCAAGGCTGCCTAATATCAAAACCACTGATCTGTTTTTGATCAGGTTTAGTATTCATATTCTTCCATACATTTTCTGTGCACATACCAAAAATTAGGTCAGTATTGGGTATTATTTTGAAGTTATAGGCCCAAATATAATGCAATTTTTTAAAAATCAGGGAATATATTAGCTCAGTTAACATGAGAATTGCTGAAGCTGGAGACTTTTTTTCAGGAATATAACTTTATTTCATCAAGATTTAATTGTTTACCCAAAATTAGATCTGAATTTTGCAAATTGTTCAAGTTATTGGCATAAATAAAAAATCAGTACCTTAGATTTTGTCCAAATTTGGCAGTGGCACGTTTTTTTCCCTGTAAGTACTTTTGATTTTATTTTCACAGCATATATACATACGGATTTAATCTTTTAAAATCTGAAATATCAAAGAAATTATTTGAAAAGAGTTTTCATAATCCATGTCAAGTGTTGTTTACATCTGGCCCACCTAGTAGTACAGCCTTCACTTGCATTATGTAACCCACCCCAGGCAGCTTGCCTTGGCCCAGCTTGGCCACTACTAGCAGGCTTCCCCTCTGCCTTGCACTCACCCCCCCCCCCCCAGCTGGTGCATTAACTAGATGAATGTTATAATTTTCTGTATTTTATTTTATTCTTGGACATGCTACATTTTAGATTTTGTATTGTACCACCAAGGTTACAATGATTAAAGTGCACATTTATTTGTGTCCACAAAGTGATGTATTGCTATGAAAGTGTGGATGTTCATCAGATAAGAAATGCTTTACTTCAGAAGAGTAAAACTTCACCAGGTGTGAAATTGACTATTAATTCCAGTAATTAATTATAGCTGAGATTGTAATTAGCATAATGATATTGTTTGTCCCTCGTTCAGCCAACAGTGTGTATACTTTATTTGAAAAGATGTTTTTATTTTATCAAATGTACTGAATCTTTTATTTTATTTCACTGAATAAAATTAAGCATGTACTGAAAACTCCAATGTGCAAAACGTTTTAATAGGGATTCAAGGAATAATTTTGTAGATGCCATGTTGTTATATATAAACTTAAATGCATTATTCCCTTGAAAGTGAAATGAAGGTATTAGTCCATTCAGTTCTGTCCACTTGCCTGTCCATCTGCAAATTTTTCATATGCTTCACAGTATCTCAAAACTTTTACTGTTTCTCTTCATGACAGTCTTGTCAGAGTATTAGTTTGCAATCATATATTGAGAACTTTACTATAACCAAGTAGGAGGGCCCTTTCCTCTTAGCTTCTCATATGCTTATATAAATAAAAAACATTACAATAGAATATTTTTATATTTTGCATTTTCAAAAATTTCAAACTTAAGCTGGTTGTTGTGACCCATGGGTCCTTTGTTTATATTCTGGATTCTCAACATCATTATTTGGCTAAAACTGAATAAATACCAGACATGGTGCGAATACTTGGCAAATGTATATGAATATGAATATGAATATGAATATGTACTCCATTATAAAATTTCTTGCATAAGAATGGGAATTCAGGTAAAAATGAAAGTATTTGAATACCAGTGCAAATACTTTCAAAATGTATTCATGAATGCATTCATGAATATATTCTATAATATTATTTTAATAATCATTTCAGTTATATTTTATTAAAAAAATCATATGATTCTCTTATTATTTTTAATAAAAATTATATTTGGCACAATATTTGTAATTAAATTTTAATCAATAGTTAAACTCGTTATCTTATATGTGCTGCTTATCAGTTATATGGCCAAGTCAAAATCTGTATGACAGTGGCACTCCATTTGTTAATAAAATAAATGAAATCAATCTCTTCCCTGTCTCCAAAGAAACTATCAAAATCATACATAAGCCTAACACTAACAACTCATAATACAGCTTAAATTTATTTCCACACAAAACCAGCATGTGCCTCATTTCAAAATCATATTTTTTTATCTTATATAACAGCTGAGCGCCGTGACCCATAGGTCCCTTGTTTCTCTATTTTTGAGATATATAAATACAGTCACAATCTTGGCCTGTTGGTTAATCTGTTTGATGCTTCAGTTGAATGGGTATATACTACCATTCAGATGATAAAATTACCTTTGGCAAATCTCTTCCCAGTCAGCTGAGCATCATGACCCATGGGTCACCTGTTCAAAATTTACATAGCTGCAGTAAATGTCCATATTTTGTTCCTCTTTGACTGTTCATGGCATAATTTTGATTTAATTATACAGTTTATTATTTTCTTAAAATGCTACTGGCTTTTGTGGTCTTGAGGTAGAGCACAGATAGGCTATCACCCAAATCTCACCAAGGCCAGGTTACACTCATCCCTGTCAGGGGTGAGCACTCTGCAGGCTTAATGGGAAGACTGTACCCCACAGTTGTGTTTGAATCACAAACAAGTGCACCTTTCAGGGGTCCTTCAGTGGTATGACCCAGCATATTCCAGCACCAAAAATTTGAGGTGGTGTTCATCTGCCCCAGTAATATGAAACTAATCTCATCATAATGCAAGGACTCTCACCACCAATCAACCTTGTGGCAGATATCTTGATATACTTAGTTTATTTTATAGGTCATATTTTAGAATATATCCTTATATGCCAGGTAAGGTCAGAATCATAAGACATCATGTTCATAAAATTTATCTCTCTATACATTTCTGCCTTGAATAATAATACACACATGCTACAACTCAGTAAATAAGAGTCTTTGGTTGTCTGGGTAGAGCCGTGAAGAGCTTGGTCAGTAATGATGGTGTATTAACACTGTCACACACTAAAGCTTCATTAACAAGAATCAGTCACAACTAGGATGGAGTGATCAGATGAAGCACCATGACCAGGATCTGCTGGAGATTAATTGGCATCATCTGCCTGGAGAGTAGCACAAGTAGACAGCAATGGATGGAATTGGGTCATTTCGGGGAGTCTGAGACACGGAATAAACCTCATAAAGTAACCACTAGTCCTGACCCCACATCAATTGACCGTCTCCTTTGTCTCACAGAGGAGACAGCACTGGAACCACACTGGGACCAGTATTAAGGCTGCAGTATTTTTTATGATGTTCTGAGTGGCATCTGAAGAGGCATCTTAACTGAAGGTCACAGTTGATGGCTGTGGATGGATGATGATTTTATCAAATATGGCCGTCACTTGATCATGAGGTTATATTTTGTTCATATGGTTGGAAGATTTAGTGATGCAAATATTGATTTTTGAAGTTATTAGAAGGGCCACAGCTTTTGAAATGATGTGTATTAACAGTCAGCATTTAGTTTTGTCCCTTCTCTATTACACCTGGGTGTTACTTATCAGATAATTAACCTTTGACTTTTATTGAAAAACAAAAATGACCAGAAACATCATAAGATGACTGTTTCTCCAGAAAAAAATGTACAGAATTGAACATTCCTTGGTAAACACTGGTGTGGTGTCAACTAACTTTACTGTTGGCTGGAATCCAGTGCAAATATACCTGCATGCACAGACAGAATTCTCCATCAATCAAACATATCATTTATACTTCTGCCTGTGCCAAAGCACTGGTTAACCCTCAAGGTCAAGGACATCAGTATTTTCTTGCTGCATCTCTGTTGACGCATAAAAGATAGAAAGGAAGTTTGGCTTGTTTTCATGAACAGACTGGAGATGAAAAAGGCTTGCTTTCATGGGCCCTGCTAGTCATAAAGCACTGGTGCAGCCAGCCTCAGGCTTTGGGTCTGTTTTTAAGCACCCATCAGATCTGTGGCTGTAAACTTTCCCTGGCTCTGGTCCTGGAAGTGCTGGGCTCCTCTGCCCTACTGGGTTTTCAGTATATTCTGTCTGTCTCAGTCTGCCGTCTGTATGATATCACTCTTTAAGGATTAAAGTCTCTTTTCATTTCATACAAATCCTTTGATATTTATTGAATCATACCTAGAGATTCAATATATATTTTATCAGTGTGTCTTTTGAATGATCACATTATAATAATAGGAGGTTTATTATCTATTATAAATATGGTTACAATAGTTCTCAGATTCCTGCTGTCATGTTCCTTGGAGAGTGCTGGGAGGTGAAGGGAGAAAAATTTTTATTTATTTTATCAAAAAAGTATTGATCGTTACAATATGTAGGATCTAGGTGGTGAGATGCTTTTCAAGTTACCTGTGTGTTCTTACAGACAAGCCTGGTATATGACAATTTTTATTTAAGCTGATGTATGGGCCATGCTTAGGTACAGCAATAGGTCTTTTGCCCCTCGTCCTGTTGATCATCAGGGATCAAGTAATAATGGGTCAACATAGAAGATTCAGGCTCCACACAAGTCCTGGTGCAGTCTGATTGGAGATAAGAAATAAGCTCACAGTGACCTGTTTTCTGCAAGGTTCAGGGAGAAACATTATATTGAGCATGTTGAACATGAGTTTTTTGAATATTGACCAAAGAAGATGTACCAGGATTTTGCATGTGATCTATAATTGAAATAGTGTGGCCACATACACATGGTATTCTTGGTGAAGTTGGAACAGAGTCTGCCAAACAAGTATACCTATTCCTAAATGTTTGAAGTTTGCTACAAAATCCATGGAAATGTGTCACCTACTGTTTTCTTAAAATAAAACCCTGCATTTAATTTCAAGTCCACACTGTAATGCCTGAGCCTGTGCCAGCAGTGTAATGCCAGAGCCTGTGCCCACAGTGTAATATCTGAGTCTGTGCCCACAGTGTAATACCTGAGCCCACAGTGTAATGCCTGAGCCTGTACTTGCAGTGTTATGCTTGTGCCCATAACATAAAACCTGGGCCTGTACCCACAGTGAAATGCTTGTGTGAAGTATAATGCCTGTGCCCACAGTGCTATGCCTCAGCCTGCATCCACCATGTAATACCTGAGCCTGTGTCCACTGTCCACAGTGTAATGCTTGAGCCTGTGCCAACGGCAAATGCCTGTGCCCACAGTATAATGCATGTGCTAGTGCTCACAGTGTTATGCCTATTCCTGTGTCCACAGTGTATTCTTTGAGCCTGTGTCCATGGTGTTATGCCTGAGCCTGTGTCTACATTGTAACCCTTGAGGTTGTGTGACTGTAAGGCTTGAGCCTGTGTCTACAGTGTAATGCTTGAGCCCGTGGGTGAACTGTAATCCTTGAGCCTGTGTCTACACTGTAATCCTTGAGCCTGTGTCTACAGTGTAATCCCTGAACCTGTCTACAGTGTATTCCTAGAGCATGTGTCTACAGTGTTATCATTGAGCCTGAGCCTAAAGTGGCATCCTTGAGCCTGTGTCTACAGTGTAATCTTTGAGCTGTGCCTGGCTGAGTTATTTGTGAGTGCTTGCTGCTGGTGCAGGCCCATCCATCAGGAGTAGGCCCTACCAGCAGGGTCCACAGACAAGCCATGATGAAGGGGTTCATTATTAATGATGTGGAATGGGACACAATGTAGTGTTGAGGTGCTTTACTTAAAATAGAACAACATGAAGAGGGCTGATGATTATGAGACCTGCAGCAGGTTCTAATTGACTTGTTTGTTCTAACATGTGGGTCAGTAAAGTTAGTGACTTGTGGATCAATTGACCTATCCATGAACTCTATATGACCTTTATTGCATATTCATTCAATGAATAATCATCAGCATTGAACTAACGAGCAACCAGTCAGGTGACCTGAAACATTGTAAAGTGTCAGTCATCTGACGAAAACAAAATTTTGCATAATTTGACAGAGCTCTGTCAAACAGAACACGTGTAGTCTGTACCAGTAGGCAGTATCCAGGTGGGCATGTTTTCCTGGATATTTTTTATACAATTTTTTTTCAAATGAGACAGTATAATAAAATTATAGGCCATAGGCTTCAGGAGCCGTTCCTCGGAATACCAAGTAAATAATAATGTCTTACCAGGCATGTAAATCGTATTAGACAAATAATCCATAATATTGCAAAACAGTTCACAATGACTGCGCTGTGAGGACAGCGATACCAGTTGATGACGTCAGTCAATACGACGTCATGCGGCATCAACCTTTGTGACATCATTATTATATTATAAGCAGCTCTCGCTACCATGGGCATGGAAGACCCTCTGTGTAGGAGCATTTTAGGGGCTCTTTGTAATAACTAGGTTAAAAGGGCGGAGATTTTGAGCTCTGGTGGATAGGTCAATTATATGACTTATATATTCAAAAATTATCATATAAATATATATATATATATATATATATATATATATATATATATATATAATACATTTGCATGGGGGTAATCTTCATAACCATGTGGCAGACATGAAATACCAGCTACATAGCATGAGCCAGATCTTATTAATAAGTTAAGAAAAGTCATTTTTCTTGAGCATGCAGTATTAGGCATGCGGTATATAAGTGTTTTTCTGAGGAACACAGTGCTAGTAGAAAAAATGGAAATGATATATATAATTTCAGTTTTAGTAATTAGCGTAAATATTCCATATAATTTTATTAATAAAATATTGAATGCTGTAAGAAATGTCTTTGGTCCAGTGCCAGTCAATCTTGAGGCTGTTTCTTTATGAGAAACATAAGATATATATGTTATATAAATAGACCTGTCAAGTGATATAATAAGGTTAATGGCCTTATAGCTGTAGACAGCATAAATTTAGCATGAACTTTGTCTCACACAGGAGGAGCATGGTAGTCCCACATGCAGAACCTTTGAAATTAAGCTCATTAATGATATCTGTACTAATCAGTACTAAACTGGCTGTCAAGTGTGTTTATATGATGCTGACTGTCAAATGATAATAATATCTGTACTAATCAGTACCAAGCAGGTTGTCAAATAGTAATGGTCTTTATATGATACTGGCTGTCAAATGATAATAATATCTGTACTCTACCCCATGGTTATGAGACTATGTTGGTGACTCCCTTCTTTTATCTTCCATCTATCCTCTTTTATCTAAAACTTCCTTAAGTTACAGGGATGAAAGTATGCTTACATTTATGTAAGGGGTAAAATTCTTACCAAACTTGAAACTATAAGTCACTGTGACAAATGAATTATTTGAGAAATCTAGCAAATAGCAAATATATTTACTTTGAAAACCTATTTTTACTATACAAGACTGTCTCCATGTCACAACAAGTGGTTAATTTTCTCATTTAGGTTCTTCTACATAGTACTTATAGTATAGTCCCAATTCATAATGTGACACTTACAAGAGGACCAGTGTGTCACAGAGTTGTATTAATATTAGGGTTTTCCCAAGAAAATAGATGCTATACTCACCTTCGTAATTTATAATCAGCTCTGTACAAAAGTAGATTTTTAAATCTTAGGGACTGCCATTTGGTATTTACCATTTTAGGAAACTTATCCTGTAAAAACTAACATCGGCGGGATATTTTTATATGTTGACATATTGATTAAATTACAGATAAGAGGAACAGTGGTTGTTTAAACAAAGTTTAATAAAGTTTTGTTGCTCTTTCAAATACCAAAAAAAATTATTGATAACTCTGACAGAAAAATTATATTATTTTCAATGGCTTTGATAAGAAACATTAAAAAATGAAGCCTTCATAAACTGGTACAAGTGTTCACTAGTAGAGAATTCACCTGTATCACACAAAACAGATTATCTGAATCAATCAAGATGTTCCAAGTTACATGACGGGCAGTTGAAACTTCCAGATTTTGATGGTTCATTCAAAAAAGATGATACTTCAGTTTATGGCTTACCCATGGAAATATTACTGCCATAACACTTTTGTCATATGAATATGAATGCTTAATTAAAATTCTTGTGTGAATAAAAGATATTTCCCTCTACACACAAACTTAATTTTATATACAATTGATGAGTTAGTCTGGGGCTGATAATTGATATAACAATCGTACTGATAGCCTGTTCATCCTGGTACAAGACAGAATTCTTTCTAAGGGTAGTCATTTCATCTGACTTTGTTATAGTCAGGAGGCCAGATAGCTCAGAGTCCAGGGATACTGTGTGAAGGATCAATTGAGTCCTCTTATATTACACATATTTTGTCATAAATTATGGCCAGTTATACCACAGGTCTGTGTCCCAGGCCAGTCAGCTCCCTCAGTTATAGTGGATACATGTCCAGATCGATTACACCAGGACTTCACACATAGGTGGCCCATGTTTCCTTTGTATTTTCTGCCAAAAGTTTGACTTTGGTGTGGCCTGGTAAACCTATATTTTAACAAAGTCATGCTTGTCCTTGATAATTTATAACTGATATGCCTTGTGAAACCCAACAGACATGCATTCTTTGAAAGATACACTTTAACCGAGCCATATCATTTTTTGGTGATTTTATAACCTTCTTTGGTCTAACCAATTGCTTAGCATTGATAGCCACAGGTATACTTTATTACTTTCCATTTGTGTGTATGTGTGTGTCTATTAGTTTTCAATAGCTAAAAAAAAGAGAATATAGCCTGAAATTTTCAATGATAAAACTCACTTTAAACCTAGAAATCTTGTGTTTTCATGAATACAAATCTCCATCTGCCATTCACTTATTGAACCCATAATTCCAGGTTTATTCATGCATAAATTACTGTACATTTGTGAATATCCCTTGATGATATGTTCTTGGATCCGGATCATGTGCTGGATCCACACCAATATATAATCAATTCTCCATTGGCCTATTTCCAAAATGCCTAGAAAATTTCATGAGATTGAGTGGATGGTTGTGTGAGTTATGTTGTCAACAAACAAATAAACACAGATAAACATGCACACAAACAGGAATGAGTGGATGGTTGTGTGAGTTATGTTGTCAACAAACAAATAAACACAGATAAACATGCACACAAACAGGAATGAATACATAACCTCCTGGTTGAAGGTACTCCAGAGAATGCACACAGAACAGACAGCTTTTAAAAATCACATCATAAATGTTGAATTAAATAACTTGACATCAGTGAAAACAGAATATTTACACACCTTGTCAGGTAAAAAAAAATAATGAGGATTGGGATTTCTGAGTGAAAGCATATTTGATACTGTCTGGCTTTGTGCGATCAGCTTGTCTTATATGTTATGAAGAAAATATTTGAAGATACATAGGTTATTTTACCATCCTATTTTAAGCATCATACCACAGGGTACAGGATAATATGATATAGGATAAATAATAGAAATTAGGAAGTACATAAAATGTATTTCTTTTTAACTTATATATGACTGCATGTTCAAACTGTTATTTGAGGATCAAGTGGTTTTGATTCCAGACACTTTGAAAATAATACACAATGTGAAGGACACCAGTGATAGTCTGATCACTACATAGGACAGATATTAAGGATTTTAAACAAACCGCCAGAATAGAATCCATGAATTATAAACCCACCAAGTCAGGTCAGTGTGTGTTCAGAACACCACGCCAAGGTCAGTCGGATCTGATCTTTTTGCAGTAGTTACCATGGAAACTGCCTCTTTTTCTATGCTGGTCAGCAAAACCAGAACATCAGGATGAGTCCTCAAGAGATGGGGATGCTGGGAGGGAAGTTGGTGAGGAGAAAAAACGCTGTCATTCAGCATGATGTGAAGGCTTCATTAAAGTGGATGGATGGGCGGGGAGGACCAGACAGCCGTTATTGGTGGTGGGCCACACAGGATTTCCTTTTGTACAGGGGTTACATCATGTTTCCTTGTGAAATGGTGGAAATGACTCTCCAGCCTGGTTCGTGACTTGGGTACTGTCTTTTGGTCAGACTATCTGTCTCTTAATATACATTCAAACTGCCATTAGAGCCATGAACAAAATTGAAAGACGCAATAAAAAAAACCTTTCCACCCACCTAATTCTTTGGGACATGGATGTATAGAGCATGGTTTAGAGGCTGCTGTTAACATTAACAAAATAAATAATCCATGAGAGATCAGGAATTGGTTTCTTTCTAATGTGATGTAGATCTCATGAACAAGCTCAAACCATCTTCCTAAGAAGCCAAGATGTTCAAGGCGATTTTTGTGATGGAACTTAAAAACTTTATCCATAATGCTCATTGCTGTAGAAACCTGAGTTCTGAACAGAATATATTTTAACTTTTAATATAACATAGGTTCTTTTGATTATATCTGGTATTTTCACAAGGTGTTGACCCATCCTTCCAGAGTCTTTATGTTTTTATTTCCTTATACTCCCAACAAAGTTTTAGGAAATTTGATGTAGTAGAATTGTTTCACCACCTGTATTCACATAATTTTAGTTATCTTGATTAGTAAGGTTCACTTTCATCGTGTTTTCTTAAATTTATTGTACACATGGAATTCAAGTGTACCAGTATCCATTAACAAAGACTTCAAGCAACATCGAAGGTTTAGACTAAGTAGTGGCATACTGTACCATCACTGATGTTTAAAATTTCTAGGGATTAAATCTTTTCTCTCATAGATCACTGTTAAAAATTGATACAAGGACAAGGTAGTATTTATGTTTTGTTTGTACAGCCATTATTAAATGGCAGTTGAAGGTATGAATCTTGTAAAGGCAAAGAAAATTTTAAAAGCCCAGCATGGTACATTTCAGGTTTCTTTTAACTGTGAAACTTTCTGGATGGGCTGATATGTACACTGCCTGGGTCAACTGACAGTCACTGATCAGCTTCAGCAGTCTGACATTTAAAACATAAATAATTCCTGAGGCTGTCACCATGCTTCAGTTCAGCCCTGGAGGTTGCAGAGTGTAGTGCTGGTTCTCATGGAGGGTGAGTGGGGCCATAAGTAAGAAAAAGCTATCATCATGTTACACTTTATCAAAGTATCAGCTATCTATCATTGATTACATCCGTGCGCTTGGCTGATGTTTCGTTACACTATCACTTGCATTTTTATTGCAGTAATGTTTAACCATGCCACATGGTGCTCTGTCATTGTTACTAGGGTGATTGAAAAAGAAGGTTTTAAGATAGCATCTGAACAATAGGCTAGCAAGTTTAAAGTATCACTCCCTGCTGAATGCCAGGGATACAGTGGTTTCATAGAGTTGCTATTCCTTGCAGAAATGGCCATGACCTTGACTACAAGGGTGGAGTAGATTAATTTTGGGCCATTTGAATAGTGATTTTATAAAAGATAGATTTCTGAGGAAATGGCTCCATAAATTGTTCCAAAAGGTGTTGATTCTGATAAGCTTTACCTGTTGCAAAGAACCTGAGGCACAATTTGCAATTTCCATGTAATTATATGTAGTTTTAATTGTAAATAAAATGTTATATTGCTACATTACCCGTGCAGGAAATTTTATTTCTCAGGAAGGGCTTTATGAATTGATCTGAAAATTACTTAAATTAGTGTGCCCATTAATCGTAGCAATAATTGAGCCTTTATCCATTGAACAAGAACTGTGCTGCCCTTCTTGAATACCTAAGTGATGCCAGGCAGTTCTTGCTAGTTAGCAGGGGTATCAATATATACTGCTGAGACTGGGGATATGTACCACTGAGAGTGGGAGGTTATTTGAATTTCAAACATCTGACCACTGCCAAAGATTGGTTTGGTGGTTGTATAGTAATCTGACCACAGTTATTCAGGGGTATTGTGGTAACAGTGTGTTGTTATAACAAAGTGGAGCCAGTGATACATGGAAAGCCATTTATATGACCAGAGTCAGTGTTAGGTATCATGGATGTATTATTTTTCTCATACTGAATGAGCCATTTGGTCTTATTACAGCTGTGTTAATTAATTATAAGCAGTGTATCTGACCTAAGTCAATCAGTGGTTAGTATTTTGGGTATATAGTCAATTGACTGTTAAAGACTGTGCTTGGTATTGTGGTAATTGGATCCATGGTAAGATTACAGTTCTGTTTAACTCTTGTAAAACTAAAAGCCAAACAGATAGACAAACAGTTGTTAAAACATTGCCTCCTTGGTAGATATGGTACTAGATGTTATTATAAATCAAAGAAATAAAAAGGTCATTACAATTGACTGACAGTCATCCTCCAGTGAGGTTATAATACAGGTGAGACTGTCATCATAATAGTTCTGTATAATCATTATTTGTCCCAGGACCAAGTAGCTGTAACTAGCCTGACCCAGTGAGAGAAAGGGTGGCGTAGCTAGCTGGTTCTGCTGCTGTAAGCTTGTGCTCTGACTGGAAATCAATAAGTTCATGTACATTTCAGCTGCCATGAATGCATCAGTGGCATGAAATGAACAAGAGCCAATTATGTCAGGGAGGGTGAAATGACACAGGGCCAGGCCTGCACATAGTTATGGATATTTAAAATACAAATCAAAACAGTGAGGCACATGTATTATCGAGTTTTGATGAAATGAATGTGGTTTATAGGCCATTTTGCCAATTAGTGCCCTCTGTTTCCCTGGGGTCATAATATTTATGAAGATTTACTGACTCAAGTATTTATTAAAGAAGAAATAAACACTTTGCCTTGCAAAGAATCGGAGTAAAACAAGTGATTTAAAACCAGTGATAACAGTAAATTTTGTTAAAACATGTTGACCAAATTGACTAAGTCAAGGAAGCAGGTCCAAGCATAAATACAGACTAGAAGAAAGTATTGATTGGTTCAAACTGTAATTATTTTGAAATACATCATCAGCTGAAAGGCATCACACAGTGTCTTCACTTAAAGTGTTTGGAAAGTAAAAAAAAACATTAAATTTAAATATAAGAATCAAACATCAGCTTCCCTGTCATTGAAGTTTTCACACTCGTCTGTCATTGTAAAATAGTTCAAAATAGGAAAGTCAGAATTGCATAATTTTCATCAAAAACTAAATAGCCACCTATTATGGGATTATTGGATATTTGACAGTGTGAATGGCTTTGATTCAGCAAATATACAAAAAGTAGAAACAGCAGATGAAAAGAACAGTGTTCAGTATGTTAAGTTAAAAGGAAATGGGTAAAGAATTTGTGGTCCCTTAAATAAGCACTGACCATAGAAATGATAGACTGTGATTGTAAGGCAGTCTTCTGTGATGTGTTGTTTAACAAGAAAGTCTCATTATTTTGGTATAGATGAAAAAAATGAAAAATGACCTAGGGCTATTTAAAAAAATATTCCACTTGACATTAAAAAGTAGAGTTTGTTAGCTTCACAGAGAAAAACTAACTTGGAATGAAATGGACATGACAAATGAAATGAACAAGATCAGAGTACAGGTGTGGTTGTTCAGATGTAATGAACAAGGACTATCTAGTTCCTTCCACAGTGGGTGATATGAACAAGGAATGAACAAACCATATAAATTATTTAAACAGCAGTAAGGTCCAAATATATGAGTGAATGAAATGAACAATGGCTGGTAATTTCAGGTTAGATGAAATAAACAAAGGGCATGCAAACATGTCAAGATAGATTAAATGAGCCAAGACAAAAAAAACTTGGCATAATATGTTAGACTGAATGAGGAATGGCTGTATTGCATGAATAGGTGAAATAAAAAAAGAAGGGCAAGTGTAATTTGACAAATGAAATCAATTAGGGATAAATGTAGCTGTATTAGCTAAATGAACAACAGTCCGGACACAGATGAAAGATTATTTCAAGCTTCAGACTAAACGCAGGCGAGGAGCAGGTGGGCCTGAACACTGACCTTGAAGGTAATTACCTGGTATGATTTGGGGCAGCTGTTCATCAATTATATGTGAAACCTATTTGCAGTGTGTAACAGCCTGGAAATTGCAACTGGAGTACAACAAATTCAGATTATTAATATACAAATCCAGTGAAGCTGTTCCATTAGTCATGAACTGTTCTCTGGGTGGCTGTATTGTTTCATGAACACATGATTACATATATATTGCACCAACATTACAGTACTTGTAAACAGTCTGCCATAAATAGCTGATATAAAATTTGGATAAAAATCCTAATATTTCATTTTAGTCAAGCCACACAAAAAAGGATGTTCTTCAGATCTGCTACTTATATTTTTCACAGAGGAGAGTATTTTAGTGATTGAGTTCATAATTTGTGGTTGAGGGTGTGGTCATCCCTATAGTGTTCCTCCAGCTTCAAATTGAAAAATTTTGGTCCATTGGTCACCAAACTCCCTCCACGGTTACCTTCCCACATTGAGACTGCTTTTGGAGTACTTTTCTGTTGTATTTCCATGCCCTTATCAAAGCCTCCTGACCTAGCAAAGTCTTGTAATCATTCATGGGGGCTGCCATTTTGCATAAATAAAAAAACAATCAGCAGATAATAGCAGAATGCAGAGTTAAAACATGGTAGCATATCACTGTATTCTCCATGCAAAATGGCAACATTTCATCTATTGACTAGAAAATTTGGAATGTTAAAGTTGGCCCGTCATCCAATTTTATTTGATTTTGTTGTGGCCTCAAGCTCCACAACTCGAAAAGACAATGGTGAGGTCCATGTCTCCACTCTTGTATATGTTTCACTATTGATTTCTGTAAAACCTAATAACTGCGTGTTTCAAAGGAAGCTCTCTATCAGTATATCAAGTTATTCCCTTATCAACTCCAGTGTTGCCTGTTCACATTTATAGATTCACTTACAGATAGTTGTTAGACTAAAAGACTTTGCTACATCAGACAATTGAAGGTTCAGCTGTAAACTTCACAAGCTTTGGTTAAATTTCCAAATACACATCTGCATCAGTAATTAAATAAATACATCTTTTAGTTATCTGATAAACATTTTAAATTCCTGAATATCACAGCCAGATATATAAGCTGAAATATATTAAGGGGCGTTTCCACGTAAATGCTTTTATGTGTGAAAAATCATTCATATGGTTTTGTAACTGGGGTGTTTCCATGTGTCCATCAGCATATATGTGTATATAGATTTTCGGGTCTGGGTGAACTGGGGATTCAGGGTAAAATTATGTCACTTCAGCATCTCTAAGTGGAAGGCCTGTTCAAACCACTGTACAAATATATTAGTCTGCCAGTTCACGCATATACACGCACATGGAAACACCTATTTCTTCATGCTTATACGCACATACACACATACACGCACATGGAAACATTGCTTCAGACTAATATTTTTAACCACATGTTTACTAGTGATGTCTTGCAAAGAATTTTAAATAAAACCAGAATTATAACCAGAATATCATATTGTCACTTCTACTTATACTTGACATGATAGATATATTACAGTATTAATGTTGGTGACAGAATTAATTTCTGCCTTAATTTAGACACTTCTGGTTCATCAGGTATTAGCAGCAAACAATTCTTGTATCAAGAAAATCAAGTAAGAATGGACAGACCTTAACAAAATGTAAAGATGCATCTGTAGAGATGTGTAGGAGGGAGAATACTGTTTAAAATGTGTTTGAGACCTTTACCATGAGTGACCTTGAATTTGATTTCGAAAAATCTTACAAAACATTATTAGATATCTCACAAAATAGTGAAAGCCTTGTTCGAAAATTCATATGACTTGAGGTCTTGGTCGTTTTCTTATGGGGAAGACTTGTGGTCCACCTACAATCCTTTTTTAAGCAGTTAACTTCCCTGTTACTGCCCTTAAAACAGTATGAGCAATTTAACCAAACAAATATCTTTAAGAGATTTCTTTCAGGTCTTTTATGTGTGCAGAACTTATGAAATACAGAACAAATCCAATTGATATTGGGGTCATGACCTTTACTATCTGTCAGGGTGATCTTGACCTTGAATATTTCCATATAAAATTTGGCTAAAATCACACAAACCATTATCACTTAAAACTTACAGAAACATTATATGGCACTTTATATATTTTTATTTCTTACCAGTAATTTATATTTTCTTAATGTAGGGGAAAACTTACAGGAACTGTATGCTATGTTTTATATTTTATACCATGATCTGCATAAGGCCATGGCCTTAGAAATGATAAGGCACAATTGATTTTACCCCATTTATAATCTATATTGGCCCCATAGCCAAAAACCTATAGGAACAGTGTATAGCCCATTATATACTTGACATTGTTTGTACTCTAGAACAGTTGTATGAGCTGATTGTTGTAACAATCCACTTATACTGTTTTGTTGATCTGTTTATATATACCCAGGCTGTATCCACAGCAGTGGATTGCTGCCCTTTGCTGTCTTGTATTTGAGTTTCTGCTGACTCTGTGACAGCTGACTGAAGGCTGAGTGGTCTGCTCAGCAAATAATCCACCAAATTGTAAAACAAGCCAGTCCCACATTGGGTTCACTTAATAGTAAAGGTGGGTGAATACAAAGCAGAGAGACTGGGAACCTTTGACAGAATGAAAGGGCTCTGATGATGATTTTCAGTCACATCAAAAGTAAATAAACCAAAAAAATTCCTGTTTAGCAGCATCAGGTAAACTGTAGGGATACTTAATTTTCTGCTTAAAAATAGATTATGAGGGAAGGTAATTGAAGAATGACATATTATAGCTTCATTTCTTGGATATTATATCTTGGTTAAGGATTTGGAGTGGATGCATGTCATTTAAATTTTAAAAACTAGATTGGCACTTAGTAAAGTGTGTATCACCACCAAGGGAAAATAAGTATACTGGATCGTCCCATTTGCTCAGTCTGAATCTGCATCACAGTTTAATCGAGTCTTACTTGGTCCATGTACCACCTTGTTCTTTTAATGTCCAAATTCACCAAAAGATGGCAGCAGGAGGCAGTCTGCTGACAAACAGACACACTGACAGGGGTTAAAACAAGCACTTCTCAGCTAAATAAATATCAGTAACAGGGATTATGAGAAATGTTTTTACCATATATATGTGGATTTTTGTTGATTATGAAGATTATTGTATCTCATAAATTGTCTTTGCTCACATAACATAATAATATTATGATTAATGGGATTAATCATGTTTGATAAATTTATTTCCATAAACTTAAAGAGTGCAGTCTGGCTTGGTGGTTCAACATGCTCAGGGCTACCCTGTACATGATGTACACTTGCTGTACAGTCAATACTGAATGCTAGTGTTCCAGCTTTAGCCCAAGCAGCCCTGCTGTGATAGCCACCCAGATGTTGTTGTACATGTGGTATCATCGCTAGCTGGTGCTAAGAATGTGGAGCTCAGAGATGAATAATGTGTACAGCTGGCTTCATCAGTACACATTATGTCTCATAATGATTGGCAAGGTTTCTCAGGTCACAAAACTGGAGGTGCCAGCTAGAATTGTGTATTTTGAAGGCAGTAGTGGTACTTTTTTATATAAAAATGTAGTTCATTAATTTAAACAGTTATAACAGTTCTGAAATTTCACTGTGACTGGCCCATATTAAACACAGTTTATAAAGGAGATCAGATCTCTCATGAAAGACTTATGGATTGTCCTGAAATTTTGTGTGCTGATTGGTGTTGGAGGGGTTATCAGTACCATCAGACTAGTGCTGCCATCTATAATGTACAATATGAATTTAAAGGAAAGTAATGAACACATTTCTGTCTGTGTGGTTAGAGGAATTCTACATAGAATGATACATGGTCAGTTCAGGGAATCCTTGAAAATAATTCTTGTGCTCAGAAACTTATTTTGTAATACCACTTCATAACTACTTATTTCACAATGAATTAATAGAATTCAATTATTTTAATGAATATTTATGGAATGATAATAGGGAAGATAATGAGAAAATTAAATAATGAAGTGATCTTTACATGTATTGGCAGGGGTTTAGCACAGACTTCCACAAGAATGGAAAGCAAGGTTCTGTGCATCCAGCTGAATCACAGACTTGAGTACTGATATGGAATGATTGGTCTCGACCGATTATTTGAACTTGTTGTGGTGAAGGCTGGCTCTCAGACTCTTGTCTCGTTAAAGATTCTTCAGGGCCTTTTGGCAGCCTACCTGATCTGATACTTGTCTGTGTAATTTAATGGAATTGGGGGTGTAGTGAGCCAGGGATTGTGCTGTAAGGCATGCTGGCTATTGTGAAGTGAAATGAGATGTTTTATGCTGGTACACTGACAGAAAACCACTCTTCATTTTGCCTTTTTCTGCATCTTGGTGATGTCTAACCCCCATCCAGTGGTAGTGAACTTGCTATGCATACATTTATAATTATTTTCATACAAAACCAGTTACCAGTATTTGAAATCAGGTCCAATGAAACAGAAAACTTTAATGCATGATCATTATAGGTGTTATCATGGAGAATTCTGAAACTCTGATACTTTACAGTGTATTTGTTTATATCATTAAAATTAAATTGGAAAATTTTCCTTGGTGCAGTTAAAAAAAAAAAAACAGGTTTTAATATATTTCATGATCTGATACAAATTATCATTTAGAATATGTTAAATCATATATATCACAGACTGAAATAACAGCAGATTTTAAATGTCTAGGTATGACTGTAAATATAATGCTACCCAGGTGAGCCTGTAGTCACAATCTTGACCGGGCAGGTTTTATACACACAATCTCAGTCTCATGCTGGTAAGAAATATTATATTTGGCATCAACCTGCCTTGGATTTTATTTCATATGGGTGAATTTTGTAGCTGACTGGTGTCATGCAGTCTTGGCCAGATGGAAACAGTAATCCTGTAATGTACCCGTAAAGCTGACATGGTGGTTAGATTGTGAATAAGCTCAGAAAACTGGGATCTTATTCAATAACTCTATGTACATGATGTTTTATCTTCTTATGATGATTTGTGGTGTCACTTAGAAATAATGACAGGGTTTGCTTTGCTAGATGTGGGTGCTTGGATGATAATACATACCCTGATCTGTATTGTTATCATTATAATTAAAACCATATCCTGGTTGCCATGATAACCTTCAGTTATTGAAACTGAGTGGAAAAAAAGTATGTAGGTACTTAATTAATACACAGAACCGAGAGCATCTCAAAGTCAAGCATTGGAGATTTGTTTTGCTAAAATGATCATGTTAGTTAATTAGATTATATAACTGAAGTAGTCAATGCATACAATAATCAAATTGCCAATAGGTTGACCATGTCATTGGTGAAATTATCATTATTTAATTGCTTGTGCATGGCTGATTTTGTGAGTGTGTATGGAATTTATACCAATTAAACAAAATATTCCAATATCAGATACATAATTAAATATATCTTTCATGCAGTTTGTAAATGGATGAATTTAGCAGTCATGGAATAACAGGGAGGGTCAGTGGTTGAAATGAAAACATTTTGTAGAAAGGCTTTGGTGGGGGTCAGTGGTTGTCATAGTAACAGTGAGCAGGTTCCTGGGGAGGGCTAGGAGTGTCTGGTATGTGTGGTGCTTGTAAAGGCTGACCCGCAGAATATATGTGCTGGTGTAGTTGTTACCCACAGGGACTGTGGTGGTATAGTTTATGTGATACTGAGAATAGGTCTAGGGCATACTGCTGAAAAACAAACCAGGGAGTCCTCAGTGATGTACACACCACAGCCAAGTGAAACAACTGAACTGGATCCACCCTGGTCTGCAATAAAATTTTATAGATTAAATGAAGGTAGATGCATTCACAAAGTCTCATGTAACTTGACTTAGTGAACAATAGGCAATAAAGGGCTCCAGCGGACAAATAAACAGGGATAAAAACATGACCTCCGTTGTCTTCATATAAAGACAACCACCAGTGTCTTGTCTTATTAAAAGTCAGGTTTCTGTCACAGATACAAAATATTTTGGTATTATATCAGATACCACAGTATTTTTGCATTTGATATTTTGTCTTGAGGGATATTAGAACACTGCTGTTGTACTGATTTTCCTATCAGATTTATACTTGTATTGACAGTATTGTGTTAATGTTGGTTTCTGTAATTTATGAACAGTGTAATGCACCAGCTATATACAAAGTAAATTACCGTGCTCTTTTATATAATATAAAGGCACATATATCTCAAGTAAGGTCACTGAGATCAACCAGTAGAGTGACTGAGGTTTTCATGTTAAATGACTTTTGTTTCATATTAATAGCAGGAGTATGCTTAAGGACCTGGTACACATTATACCTGTATATAAGTAGCATAGGTATGTTCCTTGCACAAATACAAAAATTTTTTGTTTAAATTATAATGGAATGTCATCTGAATCTATCAACATATCTTGATATATGTAAATTTTAATCAAATTAGCCAATTATATCTTATTACTAATGTAAATACACAGCTCTTAAGCTTTCTACAAAGTTCTGTTTATGGCCTTTTGCAAATCAGAATGGTGGTATGGATTGTATATAGGTACCTTAAATGCATGGTTAAATAGCAGTTTATTTTCTAAATAACTGATTGCAACAAACAAATATTATTAATATCTACAGAACCTCTATGTATATGTCCTGACTGCAGTAAATTGTTCACTTAAAATTTTTTACCATTGTTTGCTTAAAACATAATAATCAGGTACACAATTTTATGTTGAAACTGTAAACGAAGCAAAATATGAGCTCCAGACAAGAATTCCTCAGCGGGTTCACCTCAGCGGGTTCAGTGTACACAGTATTACATGGGAACATATCCTAAATGCAACTAATTTAACTGTTATGAAGACTTGATTGTGTATGGATCTCTTATATCCCTTTCAGGGTGTACAGGCATTCTAATTGGTATTACAGAAATCACAGAGTCCTTATAGCAGAATACCAGTTTACCACCTTACAAAAATTTTCCTTGTTTGTTAAACCTCCCGCGTTGGTGTATGAACCCACATGTGGTATAAGGCTTGTGGATTACTCCTGGTCATAGTAAGCAGTTTGTAAGTAATGCCACAAGTCCAGTGTTTGTAAACAGGAGATGCAGGCTGTCTGGTGAGGGATCCCGACACAGACTGATGGCCCAGGTCAGTGAACAGTGCTTCTACAGCCTTGTTCCCTGTAGCTGCTGGCATCCCAGTACCTTGTACATTCCTAAACATCAGCTTGTTTGCAGCGACAAACTTGTTTTCATTTATGCACTTCTCTGACCCCCTAAGGGTTGATTTAAATATTTATTAAACAGGTCAATGAGGTCATACAGCAGTACACATCAGGAGAAGATGGGGAATCTAGGAAGATCCAGATTCTTTACGGGAAGAACCAGACTTCTCATTCTCATAAAAAAAAAACAGGAATCAATTTATAATATCTCTTGGTTCTTTTTTTATTAGCGAACCTGTGAGCTTATGCGATGGCGCAGCGTCATCTGTCCATCGTCAGCCATCAGCCGTTCGCCGTCCACGGCTGGCTTTCCGCTGTCCATGGCTTTAAGTCAGAAACCATAGGAGCTAGCAGCTCCAAATTACATGTAAGAATTAGTCACATGTGAAACTTGGTGTCCTGGAGTTTATTATTGGGTATCTGCATTAGTTTAGATTTTATAGAGAAAAAGCTTAAAAACCTTTAAAAATCTACTTCTCTGAAACTGTCCAGCAAAATTGTCCAACATTTCACAGAAATGATCCCTGGAACAATCTCTCTCAAGTTTTATCGAATGGTTTAAGTTTTGTGATTTTTGGCCGAGTAACAGGAGGTTGAACTTAGTCATTTGTCCAAAAAAATACACTTTAATTAAAATAAAAGAAACGGCTAGAGCTATAATCACCAAATTTTATACCAATGTTTGTCACATATGTCATATCTGATTTTGAGGTATTGGTGGCACCACCTACATTGACTTTTTTTACGAGCGAAAATGAAATTTTAAACTCTTCTAGCTTATACACTGATTTATGATGAAACTGTTAAGCTGATTGGTTTAAACTTTACAAGAATTATTCTATGGTTGGGTTCTGCCAGTTTCATAAGAATAGATTGGGTAAATACAGTTTTAAAAAACATTGTAGCCAATTGAAAAAGGCTTTCTGTATTTGAAAACAGATTTGACAACATGCTGACTTTCAGCAGCCAAGTCAAGAGGTCACTCAGTACAAATAGGTGGGGTCCAGACATCACCATGGCAACTGACCTGGCTGGGGGGGGGTGTCTAGACAATGTGTCTAGACGTCTAGACATTGTGTCTAGACGTCTAGACACAATGTTTAGATGCAGAATTCCCAGATTATTGGAATTATATCTTTCAACTGTTTGAAAAAACTTGGTTTGCATTTTAAGTAAATTGGGTTTATCATCAGGTGACATAGGAACTGCTGCGCCCTCATTTTTGGTTGACCTCTGACCTTTCTTCGCTGCCCAGCGTCCATTTGTGCGTCTGTTTCCACACATAAACCTGCATATCTCGGGAAACGTTTGACCTATCAGGCTAAAACTTTTGCACAAATGTAGCCCTTTGATAGCTTTATAACATACACTAAAAATGGTGGCGCCACCTGCAACCATTTATGCACAGCGTCCATCTGTTCATCTGCCTTGGGATAATAACACTCATATCTCAGCAGTGGTTTGACTTATCCACCTGAAATTTTGCTGGTTTATACATCCTGGACAGCTTTCTCGATTTTATGACAGGTGGCGCCACCTACATTCACGTTTACTCTGCAGACATCCAAGGTCATATCTCCTGAACTGTTTGACCGATTGGGCCAAAATTTTGCATGTGTATAGATCTCACATAGCTCTTCATCATAGGCAAAACTGGAGGCGCCACCTGCAACCATTTTTGTACAGCGTTCATCTGTTCATCTGCCATTGGATAATATTACTCATATCTCAGCAGTGGTTTGACTTTTCCACCTGAAACTTTGCAGGTTTATACATCCTGGACAGCTTTCTCAATTTTATGACAGATGGCGCCACCTACATTCACGTTTACTCTGCAGACATCCAAGCTCATATCTCAGGAACCTTTTGACTGATTTGGCCAAAATTTTGCATGTGTATAGATCTCAATTAGCTCTTCATCATAGACAAAACTGGTGGCGCCACCTGTAAACATTTATGCACAGCGTCCATCTGTTCATATGCCTTGGGATAAAATCGCTCATATCTCAGAAGTGGTTTGACTTATCCACCTGAAATTTTGCAGGTTAACACATCCTGGACAGCCTTCTCGATTTTATGACAGGTGGCACCACCTACATTCACGTTTACGCTGCAGACATCCATGCTAATATGCAACACACTTCACTCTATTCCCCTTGCCACTTAATCCATGCCTCACTTCACCCGTCCCACTCTGATTTCTGCGGATACATATAGTCGCTTGTTGACTACCCATATTCTAGTTTTAAAATGTCCTAGTCTGAAACTTGCAGGTCCGAAATGCCCATTTTGCTGAAATCACAATGACTAAGGTATATATGCAGGACTTAAAAGGATCAATATTAAATTAAAAAAAAAAAAACATTCATACTCCCAAACTTTGCACAGGTTCGCATTAGGCCTGTAGGCCTTGTTATATTCCAGAACATGAGCATTCCTGGTTTTCCCCAGGAACAAAAGAAATAACCATTTTTCCAGGAACTTGATTAATTATAAATTAATATCCTTTTATAGATATGTAAGGTTTACAAAATAATAACACTTAAAGTTAAACAACACATTGCCTGACCGTTTGTAGCATCAGGTGTGTTCATTCCTGAGTTTTTAAATGGAATGGAATGTAATTTTATTTTTAATCTGTTGCAAGATTATCTAAAAAAAAACTAACTGCTGTTATAAAAATTATGGCACAAAATGAGAGAAAGAAAGGAGCTTGATAATATGATACTTATCTGAGCTTGCAGTAGTATGCTTCTTATTTTGTTCACAGAATTTTATTTTAAGAAATATAGTTTCTTTTCTAAAATGTACTAAGATAAAGTGCTTTTATAAAGATAATTTCTTTTCTGAAATTTTTCAAGATAAAGTGCTTTTAATGATAAAATAAGAGTTCAACTTGGCATGAAATGATTCCTGTTCTTCCTTGGATTAATAAGAATTCTCAATTTTCCCAGGTTTGAATTTCAAAATTCCAGTCTCTTCCAGGAATAATGAGATTTCTCAGTCTTTCAAGGATGGACTGGAGTTCTCATTTATCCCAGAAAGAATGAGATTTCCTATTTTTCCCCTGGAAAAACAGAACTCATTTCATACCATCTTTTGATTTTCATTTTTCCCAGGAAGAATAGGAACTCTCATTTTTCCCAGGAAGATTTTAGATCCTTCCAGATTCTCATTTATTCCCTGACATATACCTTATACATACAAGTGAGGGCATCTTCTAGTCTTTATCATGAACATATTTATACAAGAGAGTCTTTTGTCATGTTTAATGAACATATGTTCAAGAAAGGGAGAGCGAGAGGAATCCCTAATTTGGTCTTTCATCATTTTTCATTAACATGTGTGTACAAGATTCCTGAGTTCTTGCAGTCTTTTATAATATTTCAGGGACTTGT
This sequence comes from Sipunculus nudus, assembly GCA_026874595.1. Classification (NCBI taxonomy): domain Eukaryota; kingdom Metazoa; phylum Annelida; class Sipuncula; order Golfingiida; family Sipunculidae; genus Sipunculus; species Sipunculus nudus. The sequence continues at coordinate 105,966,411 of CM049306.1, read as the reverse complement.
CTACAGTTGATGAATTTTTTTAGTTTGGTATCATGTTTCATGGAAGTGTCTACCAGAGAGAAGCTTCTCTGTTCATCTGTAATCAACAGGCCATGCTGTAAGAAGTGTACACATTGGAATACATTTTGAGCTCAGTTGACTGTAAGTCATCTGAGCTATAGGGATCACCTTTTGTCCGTCGTCTGTCCGTTAACAGGGCACAAATCGTAACCTCTAGACCTGGAATCTTCTTACTTGACATCCTGGGAGGTCTATGGAAATTCTCCTTGTAAACCTGAAATTAGGTCACTGTGACCTATATTCTTCGAGCTATGGGGTTCCGAAGTACCCCCCAGAATAATGGAAAATTTGATACAAAAGCTCAAGTATCTGAACAACTAATGCATTGATCATCATGATTTTTTGCATGGATATTGATCATGGAGTGTTTCATCAGTTTCTGCAGACTGGTGGCGCCACCTGTATTTTTTCGATTTTTACCAATATTTTTCTTTATTTTTGAGACCTCTTAAGATGTGGCCATCTGTTAACAGGGCACAAATCGTAACGACTACACCTAGAATCTTCTCTCTTGACATGCAGGGAGGCCCATAAAAAGTCTCTTTGGAAACCTGAAATTAGGTCTCTGTTACCCATAACCTTTGAGGCATGGGGCTCGGAAGTACCCCCCAGAATAATGGAAAATTTGATACAAAAGCTCAAGTATCTAAACAACTATTGCAGTGATCACCATGATTCTTTGCATGGATATTGATCATGGAATGTGTCATCAGTTTCTGCAGTATGGTGGCGCCACCTGTATTTTTTCAATTTTTAGCTCAGCTGACTGAAAGTCATCTGAGCTATAGGGATCACCTTTTGTCCGTCGTCCGTCCGGCCATCCAGTTGTCTGTCTGTTAACAGGGCACAAATCGTAACCGCTAGACCTGGAATCTTCTTACTTGACATCCTGGGAGGTCTATGGAAATTCTCCTTGTAAACCTGAAATTAGGTCACTGTGACCTATATTCTTTGAGCTATGGGGTTCTGAAGTACCCCCCAGAATAATGCAAAATTTAATACAAAAGCCCAAGTATCTGAACAACTAATGCATTAATCACCATGATTCTTTGCATGGATATTGATCATGGAGTGTTTCATCAATTTCTGGAGATTGGTGGCGCCACCTATATTTTTTTTATTTTATACGATTTTTTTTCTCTACTTTTGTGATCTTTAAACATTTGGTCATCTGTAAACAGGACACAAATCATAATGACTGGACCTAGAATCTTCTGTCCTCACCTCCAGGGAAGCCCATAAAAGGTCTACTTGGAAACCCGAAATAAGGTCCCTGTTACCCATATTCTGTGAGCTATGGGGCTCTGAAGTACCCCCCAGAATAAAGATTTGGTCATATATTAACAGGGCACAAATCATAATGACTGGACCTAGAATCTTCTTTCTTGACATGCAGGGAGGCCTTTGGAAAGTCTCTTTGGAAATCTGAAATTAGGTCTCTCATTCAAATTTGACATTCAGATGATAAAATTACTTTTGTCAATGTCTTCCTGGTCAGCTGAGCGTCATGACCCCTGGGTCACTTGTTAAGAGACTATGTCAGTTTTATGTATCATGGACATATTTATATGTTCTTCTGCTTCCTCAAGTCAACAGAAAATGTATCCATGTTTGCAGAATGTCGAAAAGAGTCTTTGTAAACGCTAATGCAACTTCATTCAAATTTTATTTCTGATGACTGCAAAATTATTTGCAGCTTGAGTAAAAAATTGCAAAAATTGTTTTCCTTTTTGCTGCAGGAGAAAGGCTTCACTATAGATAGTTATTCATCAGCAGTGGAAAAATATGCCCATCCTGACACAAAGACACACCCACACCTGCCACTGGATACATGAAATGTTGAGATTTCTGTATATCTACTGATGCCTGTCAGTTCCTTGAAAAAGAAAATTCCTTAAGAAAGGTGAAGATCTTATGGAATTTTGAGCAAAGTTACAGCTTCAGAAGTCTGATTGCCTCCAGGTTAATAACCTTGGTGTATATGGCCAGGGGTTATACTGAACTGGCTACAGAACTTCAAGAGGGAAGGCTTGATTTGCCTCCAGGTCACGACCCTGGTGGTGGTGGGCTTGGGAGATGGTGCCTTAGTTCTGTGTTTCATGCATTCTTACCAGAGCCAGTCTATTTTTCTCCAACAGAAACAGAGCCAGAAGATAAATACAAAGCAGACATCAGGTATTCCTAGAAACAATAATAAAAGGAAGCCCACACAGTTGATGAGGGAAGTGTTTGGCTTGGATGGCTGTGGGAGGACCTTGGTGCAGACATCTGTTTTATCAGTGCTTTGATGCATGTTTTATCTCCATCTATCTATCTTGCTGTCTGTATGTGATGTCTACATTGTAAGCAGTTCAGGTGTTTTCTTGGCTTATTGCTTTACCCGGGCACGTCTTTGTCAGTACAGAAGCAGTCTTACTCCTCACATCAATTGTTTATTCAGAACCAGCTGACCCAGCTGAATATCCTTGAGTGCTGCCACCTTCAGTGAAAAAAGTAAACTACATGGTAAAACAATTCTGGTCAACTGAATGTTTTTTCCAAAGTATCTTCCAAAGTAATTGATACGAAGTATAATGGTTATTTGTTACAAGATATTCAGAGATAAAGAAACTGCTCTCAGAGAGCTCACACCTCTGCCAGTCACATAAATAGTTTATGACTTAATAAAATACCACTGGGCAGATCACCTCCATAAATCATTGATTATTTGACTTAATTTGATAATACCAAATTATTCCAAGAGGTATCACATCCAGTGACTGAATGTTTGTGGTGCAAGGTCTGCCTTCCATAATATGAATGGTACAGCAGCATTTTTCTGAAATTACACAAGTAGCCATTGTTGACCGCTCTTGTTGATATTAATTAATTGACAATGCTACAATAAGTAAAACTGATGGTGTCATATTGGCCAGTGATTGACTGGATTGTTAACACACCTGACACCTGTCTGTACATGGTGAGCTTCACATCAGTCAAGGAAGATACAGAGCCAGCCTGTGATAAGTCAGGCGGCACTGAGGCAGCTATCTACATCAGCGTGAGGAGGTGGCGTGTTATCACGCTCAGGTCTACCATATGTTTGATTCAGTTAGTCTCTCACAGGCTACAGCTGCCATGATGGTTAAGTGAATTTACATGTTTCAATTTTCCTTTCTAAGATAGGACTACAGATTGACCCAGGAAGAGGCTCTCATTGGGTTTTAGCAATAATTATGAAATGCTGATATTTCTGGCTGGTATGTTACAGTGACACAAAATTATGTGCACTCTGGCAATGGAGAATGTAATAATCTATTCAAAATGATTGAATATATACTTTGCAACTTTCTAGTATAGAGAAGCAGGTGTCTTTTAGCTGACGATGTATTACCATATTTATTGCACCGAGTGCTATCATCATCCAGTCAATGAATGTCAAGATGAGTCATTAACCCTGTCACTTCATTTAATATGTTGTGTCAAAAATACTGAACATTTCTCAGATATTGAATGAATTAAATTAATTGTTTCACTCAAATACTTTGCAAAGTATCGTAGTGCTTTCCTTAACAATTATTTGCCAGAGTACCTGGTTGATTTACTGACTGGTAACATTTCAAAATGAGTTGATTTTGTAAATAAATATTGCCAAAAAGAGATTGGTACCCAAATATGGGACAGACTAAGGGCTCAAATAATCGGCAGATTCACTAACAGTGTAGACCAGTGGAGCATAGTACGATACAGCCATGCTGTTTCCCATACATCACATTTTGGTTTGTACATCATTACGAATCTACATGTCTGGACAATGATTACTTTTTGAAACTGGAAATCTGCATTCTAAGGAATGCAAACCCCCACCATGGGGGGGGGGGGGAAGGGAAGTCCTATTGTGTGATGCTCCCAAAACTGTGTTTGCGCTAATTTATATGGCCCATATTCCAAAGTTAATTTGTGCATAAGTGAATGTACTTTGGTGATGTTCTTGAATCTGGATCATATGCCGGATCCACAACAAAATCTTGCTGATTCTTCATTGGTCCATTCATGGACCAAAGACCTGAAAAATTCATGAGAATCTGGTAATGATTGCACGAGTTATGTTATGTTGAGTTACAAACACACACACAAACACACACACAAACACACACACAAACAGGGATGAATCCATACCCTCCTGGAAGAGGCAATTATTGTGTTAAAATCAATGCATGTACATTACTGACACCAGAAGCCAATTATAAGCTTTTGTTTTTTTCTTTGTTTTGGAATATTTTTTTGAAAAAGACCTGTTTTAAACTAGAGCAGTTAAATCTCCTTCTGGGCCATAACATACTTACCAATATGCATGGATATTGATTTTCTTGTGCTTTCATGGAATTTGTTCCAGCAATGATCAAAATTAATTATTGATGCATAGACATGAATGGAAGTTTTTGGAATCTGAATCATTGTTGGCTAATTCTGTTTTCACCAAATATTATACCATTCAAATTAGTCTTTCTCCTAATGCCAATATGTCATCCTGCTCTTTCATATTAAGCAAACATTTGTAAACACATCTGAAGGCCTTAAGTGGCATATTTGTCTCTGTACTCTTCAAACAAAGAGAGGGCTTTGTGTTTTATGGATGAGGGATATATATATTTACATTTATAGTGTTCAGTTTTGACTTGCTCAGCATTTTTGCAAAATATGCATTTTCGTTAATTATGATAGGATATGAAATAATTTATTACAAGTTTGCTAGAGACAAGTACTCATACCTTACAAAACAGCACACATGGTAATTTATTTTTGATTTGGGATCTTTATTATTTAATTTGTCATATTTGGTTATTTCACTTTTTGTTTATATCAGTTTGTCATATTTGGTTATTTCACTTTTTGGTTATATCATTTTAAACGAATAATCATGAAAAAGATTGTTTTTACATTGTTTTCTTTTGTACTACCATTTTTTTCATTCACAAGGTATTATGTACTAATTGGTAATTATGTATAATATGTCTTCAGATTAAGTAATATGTCTTAAGATTATATTCCTGATCTGTGCCATAATGTGCAAACACTTGTTCACAAATTGTTGGCTGAATTTTTACAGATGATTTATAGTTATTACTTAGGCCAGAAGAAGCAAACCGTATGATATATTACTAAACTGGAGCTTGTTTCCAGAAAACAAATAAATATGTGGCACTGTTATCCTTAGGGTATTTCCTAGCCGAATCTCCTGCTGCATATAGCTCCCAGCATTCCACTTGATTACGGCTGTGACCGTGATGAATTGATGATGTCGGAAGTAATAATTGATCACTACCCGTCCCCGAGGATTAGATCTCCCCAACGTTGGTGTCAGCACTGGGAATGTGATTATCCAGTAATGATGTCATAAATTGGACCGGCATGGCGATCAAGAAAAATTTATCATTTATCCACTGAGTTTATTTTTATCTATTGTAATAAAATATGGGTACTTGTATAACAAGAGTATCTATAATGTTTATGTAATATTTGGTTTTATATGTTTTCATACCTTACCATATGCTACAATTAGGGCATTTTAGTTTAATAAAATTATTATTTATATTAATATTAATATTTATAGTTTATTTATATATATATTTACTGCGTTTATTACCTCAAAATATCTTGCCAGATTTTTGGAGTGTTATTGGAATGCTTTTTATGCAGGTTAATAGATAAACTGATAAATCCACTAATGATGGCAGCCATGGTCATAAACATGAATCTTCCTTCTCAAGAAATTTCTTGTCATTGAGTATCAAGACCTCCCCTTATTTTACAATTGTTTGTCAAACAGTAATCCAGATTACAGGCATGCTTTTCATCTTGTTTGATTGTTTCGTTAGAGAAACAGCAATGATCAAAGAGGCAAAATATAAAGATGAAAGCAAGCATTAGTAAAGGCAAATGTGTGGAGTCATTATTATTTCAGAATGACAAAGAGACAGATGACTCACTCAACATGTTACTGATGGAATGATCACAAGATGTGTGATTACCCCCTGGAGGATGAAACTTGAACAGTGATAAAGAAAAGGACTTTTATTGATACGAGCTATTTGCTTAGAGTTTGGGAAATATTTATACTGGACCTGTAATAATCTTTATAATCCTGCCCTTGGCTGAGTAATGTTAATTAGAAATATGATATTTGAAAAAATGAAAGAAATTTGATGAAATTCTTAGTTGCACCAGTGAACTGAGAAAAATGAACTTATAAACTTATAGTCGGTTTCTTATGTATAAACACGAATTACCAAAAATTAAAGGGAACAACAAGTTTTTTCTCTGGCTAGTTCTTAATCTCTTAAGAGGGATATAAGAGTATAAGATTTAATTTCATCCTTTCAAATTTTAACCTGTATATATTTATGTGAGCAGTATCATACATATTTTCAGTGAACTATTGTTTTTTTTATCATATCTTTTATGTGCATCCCCTAGTGCACATGGCATTTTTAGGGTTTGCAGTAGTACATTGGTAGAGTAACAGTCTGTATATAAAAGTATTACTGCAAGTGATGTATGATGTGTAATAAAATATATATAATAGAAATCTGTAGATGATTAAGTATAATATCAATGTCAGTGTACCTTCATATGAATGTGTTACATGAACTATTTTCACAGACGTCACATTCATTTGTACCTTACTATGACACATTATCCAATGATAAGGATACCAATATACTTTGCTGACGATCTATCACAAATTATGATTTATATAAAGTATACTATAATTTAGATTCTAGGCCAAGATAAACATCTTTTCAAAAACTAAAAGTATTTCCTCCTTGACACTTAAATAAGCAGCATCTACTTTTCACTTTACATGATGGTGAGGGAGTAAATGTCGGACATACCTTTCAAAGGATGATATTTTTTTTTCAAATAAATGAAATATTGACAAGTTCTGAATAATATCAGACAAGTATATTACAGATTTAAAGCTTTCATTTCGTTTGCAATAGTTCATGAGCTTGTTATTTTACCAGTTGAAGTTGATGGGCCAAATTTAAATTTACTTGAAATCAAGCCTGTATTGTAGTTTCTTTGCCTCTGTGTTCTAAAACGTCTACATTAAAGTAAAATATGTGATGGAAGCTTATCTGTGATGGTGTTGTTGTTTTTCTGTCAAATTAGGATTGGGTTTTCATTATTTCTTCAGAAGTTCAAAATCGAATCAAGTACACACAAAAACAGCTAGAGGTCGAGGCATCCAATATCCGGTTGTGAAACTCTTCAGGTCAGGTCTATCACCAGGACAACCAATAAGTGTTATTTAAGGCAGTAGATAGTCTGCTACTTAGGAATCCCTGATTGGAATGTATGTTTTCATTGCTTAAAAAACATTCTTTGATAGAAGGCCATGGGCAGAGTAAGCAGAGAGTCTGTTCATTACCGTTTCTTCTTTGTCAGAATTAGTCTCTGGTGCACAATAGTAATGACAAGCTTAGCTTAACACTGAATGCTGAGGGTTTTGGTAAAATCTAATATGGGTCAAGAACACTTCAGAGTGAAGCTTTCTGTGGACTAAAAATCCTTCTTTACAAGCTTATCAGTTATGAAACATCACAAAGATCTGCATGTATAAAATTAACAAGAATCTGCCATGAGAGTTCTGGTTTACTGCAATACCAAAAAAAAAGTGTCAGAGCTTTATTTGAGAATCTTCAAGGCAAAAATGTCAAAATTCTCCTTGAACTATAAGGCTAAATAATAATTATGACTTTATAAAATAACCAGAAATTGGTGGGACTTGCTGTATTTCTTTGTTAATTCCTTGGCTACAACTTCTAAACTATATATCAAATGGCAGAGTGCAAAATTGCAGCAAAAGGTTCATTCAAGGTGAAAGTACTGAGCCCATCTCAAAGAGAGAAATGATGCCCTTGATGTTTCTGTTTTTGAACAACCAGTCACATTTGTTGCTGTTAGAGGTTGTAAAATTTATCAATTTTGTTCACCTCTGTTGTGGAAGACAAAGAGTGCTTGGTTTGTCATTATTGTTCTAGCTTGGTCATCTGTCATTATCTGTGTCATTCTTGGTGAACACAGTAAAGCACTTTGTATTCTACACTCAAATAAGCCAACTCAATGCCATTGAAAGCAGAGGTTAACAGAATGTTTCTTACTTGATATATAATAGTTGTTCATAATCATCTCGGATATTTTCATGAGGTGTTGACCTTAACCTTCAAGACTATTGGCTTCATCATCAGGAGTGAAACAGTTCTTCAATATACTTTCCATATTTAATTAATTATCAGGTACTAAATATAACTTTGGGAACATTTTCATACTGTCCAGACCAACAAACTGACCACAAAACTATAGTCATCCTTTTCATTAAAAAGAGACTGAATAGGTAATAGTCTTTTAGTTTGAGGAAAGAGAAAAAGCTGTCAGGAGGATTTGAATAAACTCAGTACATCATTTCGACAGGCGATTTTCCATTTTCCTTTATATGGTGTAATATAAATCATCCAATTCTTGATTTATTACAAATAACTTTTCATTCAGTATAATTGTAATGTTGTTTCCATTTGGAGATAGTGGTGATTTATAGAGGATTTCTTTATTCTTTGCAGACTGTTCAGCGGCTGGCACCAGAATTTGTGGCTGTGCATTGTCAAGAAGTAGGAGGCAAGAATTATGAGGAGTCCATGCAGCATGTCAACCAATTTATTAAGTAGGTAATTTTTATGTACTTTATGGTATACATGATTTTATGTACTTTATGGTATAAGTGATGTTTGTGTACTTTATGGTATAAGTGATTTTTATGTACTTTATGGTAGAAGTGATTTTTTTTTTCTTTATGGTAGAAGTGATTTTTTTACTTTATGGTTCAACATTTATGTATCAGCAGAACTAAACTGGTACCAAATAACATTTCTAATTGTAAATACATGGTAAACACCTTATGGCCATTCTTGTATTGAATGTATGCATGCAGCTAGCAGTGCATATTTATTGAATGCATATCCCTGAAAGCCTGATTAATTTATGTTAATCATTGGATTCCTTAGAACCAATGAAGTGTCAACTTGTGGTAACAATGACCATCTTGTTCAAGCTTGGTCTCTTGTATAGATAGCTGCTCTGATGTGGTATTTTGTTTATTGTCCGTCATTGAAAGATATGATTATTTTTAGCCAGCTGCATATTTAAAGTGTAGAAAAGGTCACATATTCATGATAAAGAGTAGACATTCAGGAGACAGCAGATCAGAGAAATGATACAGTGAAAGAGAGGAAAGAACTAAAGAATTAATTATCAGTAAAAACATGTTTTAATCGGTAAGAATAAGCATTTGTATGTAGAACATTCAGCAACAGTGTCAGTCTAATGGATACTTTCATTCTGCAACCATGACTGCTACCCAGGAAAGAATCACCCAGGCTGACTTTTTTTTAGGATATTACAGTACTGCCAAGCTCAGCTATCTTTCAACTGGCAGACTAGCCTCTTTATCTAATGGTCAGGTGGCAGTTGCAACTTGTGAAATTGCTTCACCCTTCCACTCATGAAAGTCAACCTGGTAATACTGTCTCATTCCTGGGATGTCCAAATCACTACTCAGTGGTACCTGACTGTAAGCAGACTTTGACTACAGATTGATTAGATGGTACATGCTGAGCCTGTAAGAGTGGTCAAATTACAGTACAGCCAGCCAGGTTAAATCTTGATCCACATAACCAGCTCTGCTATTATAACACTTGATGTCTAAAATGGTCATTCCTTATACGTCTGTTTATAAAACTCACAGAGAATCATAATGTGATAAGTACTCCTGGATTATATTATGCAGCTCTGATTAACAAATAATGCATCAGTAATTACCAGTAGTCGCCTAATTATTTATATTAATAACAGTATCAGGAGGGATAAACTAATACTAGTAATAGTGACTATATGTGTCTGAAGAGCCTAAAAATTTAAGATATTCAGACATTAGGACTGAGATTGACTGGTTTTATCTAGGCAAGCAAATTAGCTTTTCCTAATTCCATTACTTTACATAATTGGCACTCAACTAGATATCAGGTTTCATGATATGGCAGAGCACTGAATAATAAAGCCAGCAGATTCACTGAAATACTCATTTGCATAATCATGATCATTTACCCAGAAAACTGATTATAACATGGAAGTATTCTATGAAGTGCGGATAATATTTTCCCTGAAATATTTTATTCACATGTGTTTCTTCAAGGATATAATGATGTCAGAAAGTACTTTGATTTTCTTACATGACCTGTACATTTAAGGAAAGAAATTAAATATACAACCTGCTGTATACTGACATTTGAATGGATTTGAGAGAGTTGCCATGGAAACCAGATTGATATCACACATCTTGGCAACCTAAAACCCTGTTCAGTGTTCTTTGAAGAACACTTAGGATGTCAGATTGTTAGGAAGAGGTTGTGGCATTTTACTTGTGATATCTATAAAGCTTAAGTTTTTGTCATTTTAAATATTAAATGTTCATTTGAAAAACTCTCCTTTAATATCCACTTTGAAAAAAACAAATCTAGTAAGAGTGATTTAATATGCCCTTTTCTATGATAAAAATCTAAAAAGCTCCATAACAGTTATGTGTCAACTTCAGCCATTAAAAAATAACAGTACTTTCTGCAGGTCATTGTACAGAAGAAAAGTGTATAGATAATATGAACTGATTGACTCTCAAGATATTTATACCCTACTATGAATTGTGGATGATGGTTTGGTGACCAACAGAAAGTTATTCCGGCTTTTAATTGGAAGATAAAGAGTATTGGCACCTAGACTCTCTCAGCATATAGATGCCCACCTGCAGGCTGTCTCAGGAGAACTTTCTTGTTGTATTTCTGGGCTTTCATTGAATCCTGACCTCACAGAATATCAAACCTGCTCATGGAGTTGCTGTTTTGAATAAACACTAAAACCCAGATATCACAAGTGGCTCGTCAGAATTAAGAGTATTTCTTTAGTGGTGTTAAAAACATACAATCCAGAGATTTCAAAAGAATAATTCTGGTGAGGTTATCTATAATATATAAAATAAAGAATCCTGTGGTTATATTAACAGATGGCAATTGATTTGAGCAAGAGGATCGTGCTTGCAGGCTAGATCTGATGTAGTGTATTCCGTTTTTGTACTCAGTTTAAGAACTTGCCCTTTTGCCAAAGCACAGCCAGGATTTGATGTATGCAAGGACATGGTAAACCTCCAGTCCCACAGCTGACTGTTACAGTTCTCTCTCATTGTTGTTGGGGACCCATGTTTGGGCTTTCTGTTTAGCATAAATACAGAATATGTCTGTATGATACTTCTCTTTATGCCACATCTTACATCCCTTCCAACCCAAGGCAAATACATTTATCATATGAGCATACAACAAGACCGAGCAATTCAAGGAGAGATAAATAAAGATTGGGATAATCCTGCCAGGATCTCTCCCTGCACTCTCATCTGTCAGTCTATTAATCTGTGTATATTATTCAAGGAAGGTATATTCATATTTTACACAGGCAGTGTGTAGTATATGTTTGATTATCCAGTTTCCATTCATGGATTTTTGTTTTACCTGTAATCTTTTCATGATGTCTGTTTTTTAATCAGTTTGGTTTATCACTGAAGGTTTTGATAGTTTACCAGGGGAGTGCATTGTAGTACATGAAATCATCCATATGTCTTGTTGTATTGGTTTACCTGTATTTGTATTGTTTTACCTGAAATTTTGGAATCCACTCCAGATCTAATATCAGTACATTTGAGCATGATTCAGATGCCTGATATCTGATGTTGTTTGGTTCATCAGAGGTTGTACCCCCGGAATTAATCATGATTCCAGCAACCATTTACATTCCTCATGCAGTTACATGATGCAGTCTTTCTAGATCTCCATTTTGACCACTGCTTTGTAGCCAGTTTCAGGGTCTCACTACCAGGGCTGGCACAGGACCAAGAATCAGAGCAATGAGTGTGGGATGTGATTGATTTGAAACTGGAGTTGGATGCACTATGTGATAGATACTATGCTCTCATTGGTCTTGATCTCAACTGCTCTTTGTGAGCCCTGGTGGTGTAACCCAGAGAATCTGGCTATACAAAGCAGCAGTTATAATGAAGGAGAACTGGAATGACTGCATTGTATAACTACTGTGTGAGGTGTGTTGTAACTCTAAAGCTGGTGTTCCTCTAGCTCTGTTTATCACTAGCTGCTGTAACCATGGAAACTAAGTATTTGTCTTTCTTGTCATGGCTCAGATAAACTTTGTAGCATCCTGTTATGAGCTATGACAGAGATGTCTGCATGTTCTCTGCGGATTATGAGTAAGGTTTCTTTATATTGAGTGATATGTTCTATATATCTTGATCACAACAATAGGAGGACAACTTGTCAAGTGATTAATACTGCATGATCAAGTGTTTATTTTTTGCAAAATGTTTGCATGTACAGCTGAGAATCTGAAGGTTCCTTTATTAATGGTAAAAAGGACCCAGTGCTAACCAGTGAACATTTGCAAATGATAATGTTTCACCCATTAAACAGTATTGGTATATATAAAGTGTTTTTAATGCAAATTGGTGGATAATAATGGGTAAAATTTAATAAGTACAGTGTCCTCTCTTGAATCCCTGCTTACTGACAGTTTTTAGCTCAGCTAACTGTAAGTCATCTGAGCTATAGCGATCACTCTTTGTCCGTCTGTCCGTCCGTCCATCTGTCCGTTAACCTGGCACAAATCGTAACCGCTGGACCTAGAATCTTGTAACTTTACATTCTGAGATGTCCATGAAACATCTCCTTGGAAACCAGAAATTAGGTCTCTGTTACCCATATCCTTCGAGCTATGGGGCCTCAAAGTACCCCCCTCCCCCCCCCCCCCCAGAATATTCAAAAATTTCATACAAAAACTTCAATATCTCATTAACTACATCTTTGATGGTCATGATTTTTTGCATACATATTGATCATGAGAAGTTTCATCACTTCCTGCAGACTATTGGCGCCACCTGTATTTTTCAATTTTTTACGAATTTTTTTCTCAATTTTTGAGACCTTTAAAAATGTAAACATCTGTTAACAGGGCACAAATCGTAAAGACTAGACCTAGAATCTTCATTCTTGACACACTGAGAGACCTATGAAATGTCTCCATGGAAACCAGAAATTAGGTCTCTGTTACCCATATCTTTCAAGCTATGGGGCCCCAAAGTACCCCCCCAGAATAGTAAAAAATTTCATACAAAAACTTCAATATCTCATTAACTACATCACTGATGGTCATTATTTTTTGCATACATATTGATCATGAGAAGTTTCATCACTTCCTGCAGACTGGTGATGCCACCTGTATTTTTTCAAATTTTTACAATTTTTTTTCTCTATTTTTGAGACCTTAAAGGATGTAGTTATCTGTCAACAGGGTACAAATCATAACGACTGGACTTAGAATCTTCATTCTTGATACACAGGGAGACCCATGGAAAGTCAACATGATTTTTTGCATACATATTGATCATGAGAAGTTTCATCACTTCCTGCAGACTATTGGCGCCACCTGTATTTTTCGATTTTTTACGAATTGTTTTCGCTATTTTTGAGACCTTTAAAAATGTGAACATGTGTCAACAGGGCACAAATTGTAAAGACTGGACCTAGAATCTTCATTCCTGACACAGTGAGAGACCTATGAAAAGTCTCCATAGAAACCTGAAATAAGGTCTCTGTTACCCATATCCTTTGAGCTGTGGGGCTCCCAATTACCCCCCAGAATAATGAAAAATTTGATAAAAACAAACTGCAACATCTCAATAACTACAAAACTGATGGTCATGATTTTTGGCATACATATTAATCAAGAGGTGTTCCATCAGTTCCTGCAGACTGGTGAAGCCCCCTGGGTTTTTTCAAATTTTTACAATTTTTTTTCTCTATTTTTGAGACCTTAACCCTTTACTGTTCAGATTAGCCTGTGGATTGTCACACTCCTACTGTTCAGATTTATTTTGCATTTTTTCCACATTTTGACATGAATCTATATAAGAGACATTAACTCAGTAACCGTTAAAGGTATCTTTGTGAAATTTTCAGCTTTTACTGTCAGGTATATGTCCATCATGTTATTTTATTTATTTTCTACATACCTGGTATGATATGTATGTAACTAAGGTATATACAGGTAAAAACAGGTAAATCTGTACTAACTGTTTTTCCACTCACTGGTATATCACCAAAATGACCCCTTTCATCCTGTTCAGGTAACCCATTAACCATTTGATAAAAACAAGGAAATGTAAGGATTTTTTTTCACTCTAAGGTAATTATTAATTAAAGGTAGGAAAACGGTAAATGATTTGGTTTAATACTGGAAAGGGAACCACCAACGAACCAGAATGTGCAAGTAAAATTGGATTTTTCTGTGGAAATCAAGCATTTTTCACCTGAAAAGCTTGCTGACCCAAAGAGCACATGCTATGATTATTAACATATAATACATATGTTTACCTGTACAGGTAAGTAAAGGTAAATTATTTTTTTTTCTGAATATGTTAGCAAACACCTTGTTCATCATTATAGTTACTATAAATTAATACCTTCTCTATTTATGGACTGTATAATTCATTTTGATATAAGAACAGGTGCTTTTAATACAGTAATTAAGTTACCTATGTGAATAGTACCTTTGTTCTTCAACTGATCTAATTACCTGTGGCAGTGACAAAATCATGCTAAAAAGTGGCTGAGAAGAATATGTATAAACAAGTGTCAACTGTGTAAAACCATTATATTTTGATTTTTCAGACATGTAAAACATAAATTGATAATTTTGGTTAAGGTTACACATAAAAACATACTCACCTGTACAGGTGAGTTCAGGTAAATACAGGTAAATTATTTTTTTAATGAAGAATACATTTTATACATGTAATAAGGGAGGAAAAAAAAACATACAACTTAATTTTGAGTGCCATGTGTAAAATTTTTGAATTACAGGTACTAACTGCACCATTTATTGGGTTACCTGAAATGATACCTTTGATCTTAAACAGATTTAATTACCTTTGTAAGTACAGAATATAAAGACAACTTTTCATTTTTAAAGTGGAGAGGAAATTTTTGAAGGAGTGAAAACAATATGCAGAATCTATCTTTTAATTAACTGCATAGCCACGAGACTTGTGGATTTCAATTTTGCCAATTTCTACCTGTAAAAGTTTACTCACCTGCACAGGTAAGATCAGGTAAATAAAGGTAAATTCTCATTTTTTTTAATTTAAATTATATATTATACTTGTTATAAGGGACATCACAATAAAAACTGTTTACTTTTGTCCAATGTGCAAAATATATAATTTATGGGTGTGAAATGCACTAATTATCTAGTTACCTGTAATATACCTTTTTATGTCAAATTAATATATTGTAACATATACAGGTAAAAAACAAATCGCCGACTGATTTTAAAATAAAATCTTGAAAATTGTGTCTACCCTGTTTGTTAACATTTCATGCAATAATAAAATTGCTGTTTAGTTGGTCTGTCGCGTTTATCTGCACAGGTAAAAATCCAGGTGCGACAGGTAAACAGATGTGCACTTGGTTCGATCAACGATTAGCCTAAATAAACGTTGATATATCCTAATCTTTCCCATTCGAAACAGTGCAAATGTACTAAAATTTGAAATAAAAAAATCAATACTAATATGTCTTACACTTGTGAAAACTCTTATTTTCTTAATTGAGGGTATCCTTGCAATATCTTTTTAAGTACCCGCCCCTCCGTGGCTGACGGTGATTGAGCGATAATGAGTGAATTTAGCAATATGTAGCACACAAGGTACATTAACGAGGCGGTTTTGCAGACTTTAGTCGCAGAATTATACTATCTAGTCAATAGAACGGAAAAATAAAAATAAATAAAACATTTACCGGGCAATTAAGATGCAAGAAGACACGTCTGTTTGGGTTTTTTTCCTTAAAAGGTCCAATTCTACAGCGTCATCCTTCAGCCAGCGATGACGCACTGACGCTGCAAACTTTTCTCACCCAATCGTATCTACTTTTACATCGGCAAGGTTCACGTGACTGGGTCTGGCGTGTTTATTTTGTAAAGTCTTTTAAATGGACAAGGTTCACGTGACTGAGTCTGGCGTGTTTATTATAAGAAGCATCATGAGATGCAGTGCCGACTTGCGGTCGAATTATTCTTTTTTTTTGTGGGGGGAGTTACCTGGACACATCCTCTCACGTCATGCAAGAGTTACCTGGAAACATCCTCTCACGTCATGCACAATATGTATGCATTAAAATCGATTCTTTCCTGCAGGGATCAGAAACTGAGAACACTGGTAGTACTAATAGAACAATAATTTTATACATATATAATAAATA
This sequence comes from Sipunculus nudus, assembly GCA_026874595.1. Lineage (NCBI taxonomy): Eukaryota > Metazoa > Annelida > Sipuncula > Golfingiida > Sipunculidae > Sipunculus > Sipunculus nudus. The sequence goes on along the minus strand of CM049306.1, from coordinate 105,949,945 downwards.
TGAACATTAATGTAAACAAATCGTTATTAACAAGAATATAAAATAACGGAAAATCAATATTTTTTATAGTTGGAAAGGTGTTTTTAAAATGTGCTATTGGGGATCATGCACATAATACCAAAGTTTATAAACGTGTGAAAACGATACTAAACTGTGAAGTAAACATGTTTTCACAGTACATTTTAATGTAAGTTATGTTATTCGAATATATAGGCCTACGTAAGTCCAACAATGCTTATAAAAAGTATGCCTAGTTTCTATGATTTCATAGCAGTACATTCTGGTATCTTAGAGGAAAATTACACGTACATATCTTCATGCACTTACTTATCCAGGTATTCAATTTGCACTTTATTTCAGTGACATTTAAATGGAGCATAATTACGTCATATGAAATTAATATAAAATTGAAATAACATATTATTCAATTCAACTTCGCTTGAAGAAAAGTAGGAAATTTATTTAATAATTTTGAGATGCACAATTCCTTGGTTAACTAGATGTATACACGAGACCTAACTTCAAAATCATGTAGCTAATCTGGTAACCTCCGTATGTAACTTTGTACATTTAAGCCCTCATATAGTCAGAAATCATGCACTGCTGATAAAACTTCAGCTTCAGCAGGAAAGCATGCGATCTCCCCAGGCTGCAAGCTAGGTGGTGATTTCACGGAGAGGCAGAGTTCCAGTTAATTATAAAACAATATGCAGCAACAATTCAATAATTCTTAAGAAGCACCTGGAATGTTCCAAAAACTTCTAATAAGTTATGATCTCTTGGGTGTTTGTTTATTTATTTATTTTGTATTCACCAGTCCCGTCAGCTGTAGAGACGCGGACCATGACCTACACCTGGCAATTATACATGTCGTTCGGTTCCCGAACATTGTAAATGATGTCATTATCCTTTGATGATTAATGTAATAGATGCCAATTTAAAGCAGTAATTTTCACTGCGAATCCCCGTCTGGTTGGCCACATGTTGTGTGCTGTCTTTCCGTTAAAATCTTCTGTGTGATAGGAAAATTTCCTTGTGCTAATAAAACTGTCAATCAAACGTGAAAATGACAAGGTCGGTGGGTAAAAATAGAAGCCGACACCCTGTGGTATTTTAGGTCTTCGAAAGGGGCAAGTTTGAGACAAGGCCATCAAACATTTTGCAATATAGATATATTTGTATACCTGCGTCTTTTAAATCTTATCTTACAGCAATGGAAAGGTTCAATTAGATTTCAGTCTAATTTGTCCACCTGCATGGTTTCTCGATCGTCATTTTGAATACACCATGCGCATGCATATCGAAAGTCCGCATCTTTGGTCTTTATATTTTACTTTCACTGTGTCACCGTCACTATATATATACGCTATAGCTTCTAATTTAAGATTGGCGAATGCATTTTATTCATTTTCTTGCAAGTATCATGACTGAGACTGACTCCGCCGTATGACTTTAAAGGATTATCATGACCACGACACATTTTCCATATTTAATACCTGGGCCATGCATGCACGCGTTGACTGGGTTTTGAGACCGATATCAATATAAAGCGGCGTTTATACCGGGCGCACGGTATATGCGATATATATGCAGGCGGTCTGCGGTATACACTATGTATTTTTTATGAATATAGGCAGCGAATGAAACCGATTTGAGAAATTGACATGGATGAAATGTTAAAAGGAGTTATAAGTTCTGGTATTAGTGGTAAGATTTTATGTTTAAAAGGTACAAACATTTAACGCAGTACTATTCCTTACAACAATGAATAGCCTGTTATAGGCAAACATGTATTACCAAAAAAATTATTTACTTCAATTCATAATATAATAGGTTATAGTTTTATAATTTTATTTGCTATGTGCCATATATATTTAAGGATGATTTGCAGCTCCTCCCAAAATCTGTTTCACTGGCAGTGACTGTGCTTTTTTCAATCACTAATGAAAATGATAATACGCACATACTATATACATGTGTATATATATATAGGTCTATATACACACACACATGCACACACAAAAGCGCGCACACGTGCACGTACACATGTAGCCTATACATATACAGAAAGTACTACACATATACAAATTTGTAAAATCTGTTCAGTATGTGTTGAAACCATATTAATACATATTTGTTCAAGCGTATAAGTCACTTACTGTCTTGTCTTACATATTCAAGGATCTGGGTGTAAGCGTGCAGTTCCACGTACGTCGTATAATAATTACATCAATATTTCATGAAGTATATTATCATTATATTTTACACTGGAAAATTAACTATATCCATAAATTATCGGGCTCTTTCTAAGTTAAGACGGTATCAATTTTATTTTCAATTCATAAAGTCTCTTAGAATGATTGACAGTTCTTGTGCACGGCCGATTGTGCCCGATAACGATTGTACATAGAATGTTTGGCACAGAAATGATCACTAGTAAACAATCAGACATCACATATATATACGACATGATATATGACAGTATCTTCGATTTTTATTTATGAAAATATGTTAATATTTAAAATAAATACTCATTATATGATATCGGTAAAACATAGTTTTCCAGTGCCATTACATGACACAATTAGGAGGTCACTCAGATCACGTGCGTGGTTTCTGTCAAACGCGTCAGTCAGTCGGACGGCGATCATTGGTCACAAGTTAAACCAATAAAAAAAGGGATAATATATGATCTTGGAAATATTTAACGGAAGTTAACTCTGTAAACACATTGCACTTGGTTTTCTCACTGGAATTAATAGCCAACATTTAGTGATTTACCGATTTCTGATGAATTTAGCGAAAGTGTCTGATTTTACTCTCGCAGGCGACATGTTACCAGGGCCCACGTAACAAGGCCACGTGAGTGAAAGTCAATCATTTTTATTTTTTTTCCAACAAGTCGGCGTCCGCGCCAGTTTGGATCTTGGTCACATGTTAGAACAACTCTTGACGTTCTGCTCTTTCATTTAAGTACAAATATGATAGATGACAATAGATATTTCACCCCCAAAACTTGCCCCAAATACGGGTATGTAAAATGGGCTTTAGCGCGCCCTGGCGGGCGCCTTTGAATTCTAGGCCTGTGACAAACGGTGCGCCCGCCAAGGCGGTATTGGAGTTTAAAGGCTTAAAGGATGTAGTTATCTGTCAACAGGGTACAAATCATAACGACTGGACTTAGAACCTTCATTCTTGATACACAGGGAGACCCATGGAAAGTCAACATGGAAACCTGAAATTAGGTCTCTGTTACCCATATCCTTCAAGCTATAGGACTCTGAAGTATCCCTCAGAATAATGGACAATTTGATACAAAAGCTGAAGTTTCTGAACAACTAATACAGAGATCACCATGATTCTTTGCATGGATATTGATTATTGAGTGTTTCATCAGTTTCTGCAGACTTGTGGCACCACCTGTATTTGTTAAGGTTTTTTTACAAATTTTTTTCTCTATTTTTGAGACCTTTAAGGATGCTGTCATCTGTTAACGTGGCACAAATTGTAACAACAGGACTTAGAATCTTCATTCTTGTCATGCAAGGAGGCCCATGAAAAGTGTCTGTGGAAACCTGAAATTAGGTCTCTGTTATTCATATGCTTCAAGCTATAGGACTCCGAAGTATCCCTCAGAATAATGGACAATTTGATACAAAAGCTGAAGTTTCTGAACAACTAATGCAGAGATCACCATGATTCTTTGCATGGATATTGATTATTTAGTGTTTCATCAGTTTCTGCAGACTGGTGGCACCACCTGTATTTGTTAAGGTTTTTTTTACGAATTTTTTTCTCTATTTTTGAGACCTTTAAGGATGCTGTCATCTGTTAACGTGGCACAAATTGTAACAACAGGACTTAGAATCTTCATTCTTGTCATGCAAGGAGGCCCATGAAAAGTGTCTGTGGAAACCTGAAATTAGGTCTCTGTTACCCCATACCCTTCAAGCTATAGGACTCCGAAGTATCCCTCAGAATCATGGAAAATTTGATACAAAAGCTGAAGTATCTGATCAACTAATGCAGAGTTCACCATGACTCTTTGCATTGATATTGACCATTAAGTGTTTATTAGTTTCTGCAGACTGGTGGAACCACCTGTATTTTTTTTTTTAAGTTTATGCATTTTTTCTCTATTTTTGAGATATATAAATACAGTCATAATCTTGGCCTGTCGGTTAATCTGTTTGATGCTTCAGTTGAATGGGTATATACTACCATTCAGATGATAAAATTTCCTTTGGCAAATCTCTTCCCAGTCAGCTGAGCATCATGACCCATGGGTCACTTGTTATAAAATACACAGGGATATGATAGACAGATTTATGCTTAACTAAAGTTCTAATAATGCCCTTTGAATAATATCTCATGGTTAATGCTTTTAGTGGAGAATATTCTTAAACAGATGTGTGTGGTTTCCAGCATCATACTTCATCAGCAATATTTAGTGACAGAAATTAATTAGGGAAACAATCTCATACTTCCTGTCAAATATTGATTAAAGAATCTACTTACATGGTGATTATCATGAACTGTGACACTTAGTTATACTTTGTCATTTACAAGTGTCATTTGCCTGCTGCATGAGACAGCTCATATTGAATAGGTCATGTAATGGTCCAGAGTCACACTGACGTGTCACATGTTATCAGTGATTTATTGGAAAGATCATGTGACAGGTTTGTCTGGCAGTCCGAGGTAAAAGAGAAGAAATTACCAGTCTACATATAAAAGGGATAATTACCAGTCTACAGATGCATCACCCCTGACAGACCATTCATTGTGTGACCCATGAGCCTGTAGCAGGGAGTGGAACATGATCATGGTGTAATAGTATCAATCACCCACAGCATTTACGTGCAGTCTTATTATTAATTTATTAAGCCTTGGAAATTTTTATTTGAAATTAAATAATGAATGGATGATACTGAAAGGATGGCACAAGGATAAAAATGTACAAGTTGGACTAAGTGTCTGTGTCAGTGTCTTAAAATACATATTACTATGCTAGAAATATGCTTTTTAAGGAATGCAAGCCTCTGCCATGTTGTGGGTCCATATTGTTGGATGCTCCCCAGATCTTGTTTGCATTCACTTATTTGCCCCATATTCCCACATTCATATTCCCACATGCACACTTTAAATTTGTGAAAATTTGGTGATGACATTCTTGAATCTGGATCATGTACTGGATCCACACCACATGAATGGGGATGAACACAAAGCATCCTGGTTGAGGCAGTAATACAACACAGTGCAGTACATTACAGTACATTTCAGTACAAGACATTTTGATACAAGATGAAGTTGTGTTTTAACTGTACAGTATTACAGAATCATATGTCAATGATTGACAGTGACAAAGTGCTTTTACTTTCCTAACATTATCATACAGTTGAATTACTGACTTCCAAAGTCTAGACTTGAAGTGAGCTTCCGACGTTCAGTGTGATTATGTATCTAAACCAGTGATATATGAATCTTTTAACTGATTGATATAAAGGTAACTCCTCATGTTACAAGGTTATCTCGGCCCTGTTGACCTTTAACTTATCTGTAGATGTTTGGTCATGCTTTAGCCTACACTCATGTTGATGGTCAGTGATAGTTATTTTATTATTTTATCACATCTGCATGTGTAATTGACATTCCAGGTAGAAAATAAGTGTCATTATAGGGGCCTTGGCAGTTGAGGGGTAAAACGCTTGACACTCTCCGCTTGCAAGCTGGGTTTGATCCCTGGCATGGCTATGAGAGCGTGTTGTAGTTGCCCATCCAAGGAAGGTGGTTTTCTCTGGGTTCTCCGGTTTCTTCCAAGATTACTACAAAATGCCACCATCTGTGCCATGGAGAGTGCCGCGATTAGTAATATAATAACTCTTTGTACTATCAATGTAAAATAAATAAGTTTATATTATTGTCACATTATCATGGATAAAGATGTAGGTTACAGGCATTTGAGGCTAAAATTGGACATCAAAAGTCCTTACTTTTAAGACCACAAAAATATAATGTAACATTGAAAACATGGACCAGGTGCTCATTCACGAAAAAAGAATCATCCATGTAAAGTAGGAGTAGGATTCATATGAAAATTAGTTTCTTGTGTGACCTAACCATACAAAGACACATAAGAACACATTTTATTCATACACATATTTTGTATTCAAAGACCCAAAGATAATTATTATTACAGAACAAACTAGAATGTTGATAATCCTTGAGAGTAAGATGTAATCCACAAATATAATCCACAAATTCCTTTCAAATATTTATGTGCATACATGCATATGTGTCTGGGGGACAGAGCCCAACAAAATTGTGCTCATTACTTCTCTCCACCAGGATTTTCAATTGAATTAAGACACACAAGTGATGAAAGAAGTATTCTGATGAACCTTTATATATGACATACAGTGATACTAGTCAACAAGCACACTTTAAAGTTTTGGATGGTCACTACAACTTTTGATATATAATTGTATTCAGTTGGATTTGTTAAGCAGGATCAAACAAGGACTTGCAGCTGGTTCAGTGGGTGTCTTACAAATGTTCAACTCACAGAGGCCAGATCTGAATAAAACTCAAGACTGGTACAGTAAAGGGACCTATGTGACCTGTGTCTGACAAAGCACTAACTGGGTGGATTTATCAGATGGTGCATACCTTCAATTTTCTCTGGGTCCTCTCTTCAGTTTATGATCTTGTGATAAGACTGGAATATCTTATGATACAAAATTCTTCCACCAGGTGTCACCATCAGAGGCAGTTACTTACTTGGATACAGATACATCTACAAAAAGAAAAAAATACCATGCATCAAAACATGTACCTGTAAATCTGATATCTTATGATACAAAATTCTTCCACCAGGTGTCACCATCAGAGACAGTTCCTTACTGGTATAAAGATACATGTACAAAAAGACAAAAAAATACCATGTATCAAAACGTGTACCTATAAATCTAACTTATCATTGCGTTAAGGAAAACATTTTCACATATTTTCATTGCATTTGAACCATGATATTGATACCCTGTACACATGCAAATGGACAAACAAAAAAGCAAACAGACAAACAAGCAGACAGAATGACATGGGTGAAAACAGAGCCACTTTATTAGGGAGATAGATTTATAGTTGTAGTTTCTGTCCTGATCAGGTTCTGTACCACCCATACCATTTTTACCTTACTAACAAATACATGTTGTGTGCATGGCATCAAAACATATTTATTCCTGCGAGTTGTCAAACCTGTCCGAACTGTTAACTGGGGTTTTGAGATATTGTGTATAAAAACCAAGGGAAAGATAGGTGTACAGTCAGACATGAGAGCAGACAGATATACTGGTAGCTCAGCATGAAACCTCTGTCTAACTGCATGTTCTGATGTAAATATTGTTGATACAGTAAAACCTGAGAGTTAAGACCACCTGATGTGCCACACCAAAAGCGGTCTTAAGTCACAGGTGGTCTTAAGTCTCAGGCGGTCCAAGTCTCAGAATGAATCGAACAAAGAATATCAAGGCATATATGTCTACGTAAACATTTATTTATTTATTATAAAAATACAAACTGGATATATATATATATATATATATATATATATATATATATATATATATATATGTATATATTATAGATACAAGATATTCACAACAATATTTACAATTTAACAACAATATTTACTTAAAACAATCAATTTTGCTCTGCTTAACAAGGGAATCTTATTAATAATTATCAAAGAAAGCTGGTCCTTTTATAACTTTATAAAACAAGCCTTTATCAAAAGCTTTGAATAGCCTGTTTGTTTTATTGCACAAACGCAAACAGCTAATTAATGATGTACCATGAGTACACACTGAGTCACTTTGTTGATCACTAACTTGTGCTCACCGTAATTAGAAGCAGACCCCATTAAAATCTCAATAAACTTCAAAGCAGGTATGAAGGGATCGATCATTTGATTACAGGTGACTGCTCACGTTATCAAACAGTCTCTCTTTATTGGTACTATGGTAGTTAGCATTGAGTCCTATTGTCTTATTGATGAACATTCTATTAATGTTATCGAAGCAGGTCGTCAGTTTGTCGTCGTCACGAATTGCTGCAGTCTTGCAGCGCTGACATATATAGTAAACCATCACAGATAAAATGGAGTCCGTACGTGGCGGACTACGTCACGAACTGACTTGTGTCAAGTCAAATTGTGTGAGATAAGCAATGACAGTTGATCGCTAACGTTATGACAAACAAACTTTCATGACTCACTCTTTTTTTTAATTAAATATGTGCAAATGTTATTTACACATCGCTAAGACTAGTTATGAACTCAGGTCAACGACCGCAACGCAGTGAATTCGACCGCGGTGTCAGAAATATAACGGGAGTTCTATTCGATGAATATTAATGAGGGGTTTCCCTTAGAGCACGTGATCCTTTACCGTAAAGATGTTTAAGACAATCGTTAAACAAATACGATATGTTCAAAGATAGGCTGTGCTAAAAAAATATAATGGTACACAGGCATCAGAATTAAAGAATTGCGTCGTTTTACATGTTCCCTCGCAATATTCGCGGAACTTTCATTTTTGGAGAAAGATTAAACCACGCGGGCAGTGGGCCATTGACACCCGGAGGGGTATTGTGAATTAATGTCCAATTCACCGCGGGGAAAGTAGGTCACCATTGCCACCTGCACATTCAAGAGACAGTCAATGGCACGGTCGTTTTGTCTTAACTTAGGACGCCAGGTGCCACTACCGCTACACCAGGCGGTCGCTTAACAGAGGTAAAGACCAGCGACCGGCCACATCTGAGGGGTCGGTGGTCGCGTACAACAAACGGTCGCTCAACACAGGGGCGTTAAAGAGTGATTAAGCTCGGTGCATTCATTTTGCGGTCGTAAGTCACAGACGGTCGCTGGCGGCAGTGGTCGCTTGGTTCAGGTTTCACTGTATATTAACTCTCACTTTCATGAATAAAATCCTAATTATACACTGGCCATGACATACCAAGAAATATTTCATACAGTACCAATATATATCATGTCAGGAATGATAATTAATTACAGAAATCCCTGCAAAAGAAAACTGCCACCTAAGCTATCACCCATGGTATATATATGTTAGTCTGTTCCAGTCAGCCTGGGTATAATAACCACTGTTGAGTAGGATTTGTTGGCCAGTCGTAGCTGCCTTTTTGTCATTCTTGGTGTGAGGTGTAATCAACAGATCCTTAAAGACCCCTCATAGACAGAGGAGCATCAGACTTATTACACATGATGAAGCTGGGTGTACAGGTTACCATGGCAACTAAAATTTAATCAAGCTGAAAAGAGTATTAATAAGTGGAAATCTTGGTCTGGACTAATTATCATGATGATGTTAATGAAGGAATACAGGTCTGCCTGGATTAATGTAATAAGGTGATTTCTAACTCGTGTCTAGTTTTTCAGCATGGTTCTGTGTTGATAATTTCATGGACCTTCAGTATTGCTATGTATTGCTTTGGAAGATTTGATTTGCTATAAGGTTCAGTTGCCAGTTGGTCCTAATGTAGCTTAATTGCTCAGTCTTTTTCCTATTTCTAATATAATAAGATAATTCTGTCAGTGAACTTTGTATTAATCTGAACCTTAAACTTAAACATATATTTGTCATTAGCATGTATATTTTTGAGAGCATTTGTGTAAATTATATTTCAGCAAGGATTGCAATAATGTTAATTTTACTTCTGCTTTACAGATGCTCTTTCTAAATTGAGATATAATATTCTGTGTTTTGTTCAGGCTCCTTAAATTGGAGATCTTTATATACACATGTCCATAAGATCATTAACACAAATAGTGCAGGACTTTTAAGGCAACCAAGAGAAACCATATATTTAAATACAGTCCTGAGAGAAAAAGTACTTATATTACAGATCCATGCAAAAATGAACAGGGGGGGGGGGGATTCCTCATTCCTTCATCAGATCCCACTAAAAAACAAAATTTTTCCCACAAGTGCTGCAACTTGACTACCTTGGTCTAGTTATAGCTATTGGTCAGAGGATGAAGGCTTGGAGAGTGACCTTGGCCTTGTTTTTGTCCAGTTAAAGCGTCATTTAAAACAAAATATCAGTTTTCTCTGGAATGTCTTCCAAAATGTTTTTCCTAATTTGCTGCACCAATATCTTGGATACATCTATCCACAGAATAAGATTTGATTTAGTCCTGATTTAAAGGCCACCTGCTTAGCATGTCAGTACATATAAGAAAGAGGGAAAAGCTGGCGTATTTAAAGTCTCACCAAGGTCTGTGGATGCTACAGGAACCACTGATGCCAGAAATTTCTAGTTACACTTCTGCTTTGAGGATTGGGGTATTCTTGATTAGTTTTATATGCAGTAACCTTCCTTCCATTCAGTTAATCCCTTTCAATATGTGTCATGTGATCAACTGAAATTTGCGGCACGGGTCATAGAAGTCTCTGGGCCATTGTAAGTCATTCTAGTGGGTTTCTCCAGGATTCTTTCATTATTTGCTGTGTAGTAAATATGCCAAAATGGTGGAATCTGTTTAACCATCCATAGAATATATTTTATGGTTGTCCTGGTTACACTACAGCACCAATTTAATAACATCTTGGATGCAAGAGACATCAGTACAGATCCAAACCCTTGTAATAACTTAATAACACCTTGTTACATGTAAGACTAACTATGAAAGAAAGTGATAATTATTTATTATTATTATTGCATCAAATTCATTAATGTGCCCATTATGGCCACAAATCTGTGTTTCCAGTCGATTCAGGATTTGTCTCCTGAAGGCCCATTTTGATGTTTGTAGAAAAGTAGAACAATATGCAGGGGCACAAATAGTGGCATGCTTGGAGTACAGGACAGCTGAGCAGCACAGACTTACACTGTCATGTACTTGTATGGAGTTACAGAGCAGTGCGGAGAACTACTAATTTCAACTAATCTAGTGGCAAGCAAAAGTGGACCTAGACAGGAGAATACTTCCTTACAAATTAGTGAATCCTAACTGCATTAATTAGTGCAGGGGTAAATCAGCATAAAATACACTCACTTTGCTGTGGCTGTTACAAAGCAGTGTTAGTAAAAAGTTCTAGTCTGTACAAACTAATGATTGAAGAGATTTATTGTGATTATGGATATGTACATTATAAACCAGAGCATTTAAATTTGAACAAAAGAGGAATATTTTGTTGGCGTATTGGGTATTGGTGAAATATTGACCAAAGATAATCAAATGGCAGTGCTTACGGTCTTTGTATCATAAGCTAATAATTTGTGAACGATGTAGTAGGCTTTGGATCATTAAATCTGTCAAAATGATGATGTTGGTCAGTAGTGTTATCGAGAGTGATATTATAATTGATCAGCCATCTGGGTTCAGCAGTCAGTTGTCAATATGACTATGGCTGATTATCTCAAAAATGTTTATATGAGTTATCATCATGAGATTATCAGTAAAAGACTGTAAACAGCATCTAAATAACCATACCGTGAAGTAAAGTGGCTACAGTTAGACATTTAAAGACTTCTCCATGTCTTGGTGAAGCCAGTCAAAAGACTACTTGGTCTGGCTGCATTTTAATTGCCCTGAAATATCTAGATATACTCTTAAAGTGGATGCCGAATAAGTGATACAGAATAAGAACAATTAAAGAAATGGTCAGTTACCTCTCCCAGTGTATGAATATTTTTATATTGATCTTAGTTGCTGTAATCACTGATTAAATTGATGATTTATGTTAGATTTCTGAGCCATCAGTAACCATACTTTCCTCTTGTGTTGATGGACATCTAGACATCTGTCAGTAGACATCTAGATGTCTAGAAATTATTTGACAAAAGTTGCCACACTCTCAGCTGTTTAAGTTCAATCCTTTTCCCTAAGGCCCAGTGTATAGTCAGTTTACCATTGCCCGTTCCTTCTAGGGTTAAAAGAAGTAAAAAGATATTTTTCAATGGGTGTGAGAGAGTCCCGTCATAAGTGACATGTTTCCTACCATATTCAGTAAGTTAGTTTCAGGACTGTTCATAGTGGTCTCAATAAACAGGCAATGTGTCAGACGGGCTCCAGTGATGTCTGATTAAACCCTAACTCTGTCAGCTCGGCCACTTCAAGGCCATCAAGTTTTCTTTTCATCGAGAAGCATTAACATCCCGTGACCTTGTCTCCTCAGCTGAACAGGAGATCCCTGTGGGTGTTCTTTGTGGTATTTTATATTTACTTTATTATAAATATAAATTTGATTTTGTAGGAACCTGCTGGCGAGTGAGGAGATGCAGGTGTTTGACAAGGCTCGAGTATTCCTGGACGAAGACTTTACTGCCGTAGATAAGTTCACAGTAAGTGACTTTACTGCTCCAGATCAAGTGATCTACAGGTTTCCCCACATTAGCAGAAAGTGCCAGGTGTTACACTTACTAGATCATCTGTCATCTGACTTCAGGTAACTGTAGCCATCAATCAGTTGAAATCAGTATATACCTCAAGACACTTTTTAGCTCAATACTGATTTTACTGACTGATCTTGAGGTTAGACAAAGTCATGCAGTATCCAAGAAAGTTTGAGAAAAGCCATCAAAAACATTTGATAATTAAGGTAACTGAAGACTGGTCCTTGGCTGTCATCATGGGAGATACCTGGGTAAACTGTTGCTAAGATATTCAGAATGTACCTATAATAGTTAAATAATAATTGATTTTCTGGCAAAAAAGGAATCTGATGAGAAACCTGCTTTGGCTCAACAGGAAAAAAGTAAAATGCATTATAAAACAAACAAGACACACATCAGCGCAAAACAGTGCAGTCATATCAAATATTGCAGAAACCAATATTGCACTGAATGGTGAAACTAAAAGTAGGATACATCGAAATCTGACATGCATACTTTCAAATAACTTTGAAAGTGAAAAGACACGACAACGCTTTTTTCACCTATTTAGTGGAAGTTTGAAAAATACATAATAACTTCTGTAAAGGAAGAGGCAGTTTTCAGAAACATAATAAGAATAAAACAATCTTGAGAGTTGTCTTCACCAAGACTAGCTGGAGATTTGAGGACTCAACTCTGGAGTGTATAATGTGATGTTTATTTTAACCTATCCATATTGTAAAGTTAATTTTTAAGTGGTTCCAATAAAAAAAAAATCATGCACACTGAAGAAGACAGCAGCAAGTGACAATCATGGGAACAATTTCCAAAGGGAAAAAGCTATTTGGAACTTGTGTGTGAGAGGTGGAGAGGCAGGTCAGACAGATCCCCTATCTGCCTTAGTTATAGATCTAAAAGCATCTCCATTGGTTAATCTGGAAACACAGGTTTGATAGTGCCTTTAAACTGACACATTAATAATTAATGTTTTAATATGAAAATGTCAGGGGTATTGGCAACTCCAGCTATCACATGACATTCTAATGATCAAATCTAGACTTACACATCTTATAAGAAAGGTCATTCACTGTAGCAGGTGTAAGTTGCTTTCATATACAGTATATTAAACAGAATATTGTATCAGTGAGAGCTAACTATACAAATATGGCAGAACAGTACACCATAGACACATACCCAACATTATGTATCTGGAGTAAGATAAATATTTTTCTTTTGTTTTCTTTTATTTTCAAGTGTTAATAAATGGGACAAATTTCTTTAGAGTCATGACACATCCAGGATTATTTGTAATAAAAATACCAGAACGAAAACAAGAGGGCATTGGTACCACCTTATTTATTCGTTCAAGTAAACTGAAAAAGTGATGCATGTCAGGATGGAATTGCTCCTGGATGATTTGTATCATGATTGCCCAGAAAAGATGACATATGTCAGAATATATCATCCAGGCATCCAGATACAACTTGCCTTGTTCATGAGTTTCAAGAACATAGCTGGAAAAGATAAAAAAAATATTTGTTGCAAGATTTTAACTGCAAGGTTGGAAGTTGGCTTCATCTGATGCAGGTTTTTGTTATGATATTATTATGTTGATAAAAATAATTATATTTAGTCATACAATGAGCCAGGTTCTGATCAAGGAACACAATAATACTTAAATGTAAGTAATAAACATGACCATCATTATCAACCTAAATAAAAGATAAACTAAATAAATAAATGTTAAAAAAAATTTGCTTCTAATCTCGCTGCTTCCAATCAGCTGTCACATTTACTCAGAATTTATACATCTTTTGTTGTCATTCACTACAGGGGCATTGTGCAGTGCTGTCATTTTCTCGTCAATATGAACAGGCTGCTGCAGTAACCTTTGAATGCTTTATGAACAGTAATTAGTTATTTCATTCCCTTAGAATCACAATTTGTTACATTTTCTAAGTCAAGTGTGACTTTTTTATTTGAAATATAAAGGAAGTTTGGGATGCGCCAGAATTAATTAAATAGAATATAGCATCACTTGTCAGTGAATTAATTTTTAGGTTTCATGGAAACTGCTCTAAATTAGATTTATAAAATATGAAAACATACATATAACATAGTCCAACAAGAACATGAGTAATGGTTTCAATGTTATAAAATTTAAAGCAGCAAGGAGGGGAGTGGCAGAGGTTCATGGTAAAGGCAGTGATGGAATGGTGCACTGAATACAAGAAGGACAAACTATAATAACGGGCTGACCAGAAAGTATGGTTGACTCTGTGGGCTGTAGTTTAAGACTTCCTGCTCAGGCAATAACTGCCGTGTGGTGTAGTTCCCACTACTCATCATAAAGCTGACAGGTCATAAGGTGGAACCAGCACTGTAGACACAGGACAATCTCACCAATATGAAACTGTTGTTGAATTATTGTTCCTGGAGGAGTGATGTGACTGACCCCGCCTTTGTCTCTATAGGATGTAAATTAAACCCTTAGTGGATGGAAATGCTATAGGACGGGTTCAGATGTGGTAATAAGGTCCTGTGTGGGTGACTATAAGTGTATAAACCTAGCTTTATTTCAAGCATTTATGATTTATTACCCTGAGTATTCTATGTTTTCATCAGTGTTTATTATTTTGTTGTTGCCAGCAGGATAACTCAGAATGGTGTACAGATTTGTATAGAACTGGATGTGGTGAGAGCAAGAACTTGTGAAATATTTGTCTGGATGCTAATGAGATTTCATAATCATATTTACCTTGAAGGTGACTTTTCTCCCTTCTGTTTTAGATTCAGATGATTATCTGCATGATTCCTGATACCTCAGTTTTGGCCTGAAGAAAATATCATATTTTTATGTATTAGATATCATTTATCTTGACTGGTATCGATACTGGTAATTTATGTTTTTTTAATTCCTAATTTCAAAAGTTGTTTCTCCTGTTTATTAATGGCTTCATGGCAAAAACAAATGTGATTTTTCTTATCAATGAATGAGTTAAGGGTTTGTTTGCACTTATACACTAATTTGAATGGTAAAATATTTGGTGATCAGTTACAAAAATGTGTTAAAAGAAGCTTAATACATGTTACACCAGGAAAACACTGTCATGCCACCTTGTCACAACGTTACAGAAGGACAGATTTAGACCCTAAAAGAGGGAGTGAACACAGACCTGACAGACACAGTTGTAATCACTCTATCTCACCATATTGTCTCATTGTTTGTCCTCCCTGAATGCTTTAAACTGACTGTATAATATAATTGTATCCCCAGACAAAGTCGGGATACTATGGTTTCATGACGGTCACGCCGCCGCCGCAGCAAAACCTTGTGAGCGGGATAACTCAAAAAATATTTCACTGATCTTTTTCAAACTTTACATTTGTATAGATATAGGTAAGGGGACAAAGCCTATTTAAAATGGGGTCATTACCTATGCTAGGAGAGTGACCTTGACCTTGAATAGGTCCATTTTTGCTGAAATAACACAAATTCTTAAATATCTCAAGTAAGCTTGCATTGACTGGTCCAAAAATCAAGGTGAACGAAGATCTTGAATAGCCTTGTGATATACCGGAAACTGGTGGCACCACCTATTATCCTTTTCTTGTTTTTGCGCCTTTTAATACCCCCATAATTGCCACTTAACAGTACTGTAAGCATTGTAAGTCAAAAACTAATGGACAGATTTCTTTCATATTATGCATATGTAGAGAGATGGGTTATGGGATGAGGTCTATTTACATTTGGGTCATGACCTTTACCATGAGAGTGTCCTTGACCTTTAATGTGTCCATATTTGGTGAAAATCACACACCTCTTATGATATCTCCAGTGTTGATAGCCATATGGATTTCAAACGTGACTTATGTATGGCCCACCACTAAAGTAAGAACCCTATAGGTTCTAGGGTCATTAGGTCAAAGGTCAAGGTCACTGGACTCGCATCTTAAAAGATACTCTGCCATGCATTTTAAGCCAAACTTTCATCCCAGGTCTTCCATCTTGAATATATAGCTCACGTCCAATAGTGGATGATCCATATCAATTTTGGGGTCACAAGGTCAAAGGTCAAGCCACAGGAGCTATCTGTCCAAAAATTAGTTTCTGGATGATAATTCCTGCTTTTATTGATGTATTGATTTCAAACTTGACTTATATATGTCCCATTGGAAAAGCAAGACCTGAATTGATTTTGGGGTCATGAGGTCAAAGGTCAAGGTCACAGGACACAACTTTAAAAAGGTATTGGATGCATTTTCAGCCAAACATTTCATCTCAGACCTTTCATCTTGCACATATAGTTCATCTGCCAATAGAAGAAGACTCCTATCAATTTTGAGGTCACAAGGTCAAAGGTGAAGGTCACAGGAGCCATCTGTCCAAAAATTAGTTTCTGAATAATTCCTGCTTTTATTGATGTATGGATTTCAAACTTGACTTGTATATGACCCATTGGTAAAGCAAGACCCGAATTGATTTTGGGGTCATGAGGTCAAAGGTCAAGGTCACAGGACACATCTTTAAAAAGATTGTGGATGCATTTTCAGCCAAACAATTCATCTCAGATCTTTCATCTTGCACATATATTTCACCTGCCAAGAGTGGAAAACCCCTATCAATTTTGAGGTCACAAGGTCAAAGGTGAAGGTCACAGGAGCCATCTGTCCAAAAATTAGTTTCTGAATAATTCCTGCTTTTATTGATGTATGGATTTCAAACTTGACTTGTATATGACCCATTGGAAAAGCAAGACCCGAATTGATTTTGGGGTGATGAGGTCAAAGGTCAAGGTCACAGGACACATCTTTAAAAAGATGTGGATGCATTTTCAGCCAAACATTTCATCTCAGATCTTTCATCTTGCACATATAGTTCACCTGCCAAGAGAGGAAGAACCCTATCAATTTTGAAGTCACAAGGTCAAAGGTGAAGGTCACAGGAGCCATCTGTCCAAAAATTAGTTTCTGGATAATAATTCTTGCTTTTATTGATGTATAGATTTCAAACTTGACTTGTATATGTCCCATAGGAAAAGCAAGACCCAAATTGATTTTGGGGTCAAAGGTCAAGGTCACAGGACACATCTTTAAAAAGATAAAGGTAGAGGACCAACATCTTCAAAAAGATTATGGATTGATAGATGGAAGAAACAATAATTGCTTGCCAAGTGTCAGTATATGCTGCTAAAAATACGGGCCTATTCTTAAAGGGGGGGGGGGCCTACTATGTCTGGGGATACTCTGGCACCTGCGGTGCCAAGAAATGTCAAGTTCTTTGTTTTCTGATGGGTCCATTTTCACTGATTTTAAAACTTTTTAAAGTCAGATATCAGTCTCTCATGTTGGATTTGCTATCTGCTAAACCATATTTTACTATATATGACATGAATACTCAGAAATTGTATCTTATTTTATTACAGACAGCTACACTAACTGAAAATAACATCACTTCCTTCAGTATAATTATTATTATAACACTGGTTTATAATTGACACATGTCACAATAACGATTATGTGTGATTTTCTCTCTACAGTTGCTGGTGTCAGTAGGCCTGTATTTTACTTTTCTTAGAACTGCACATGCAATTAGACTGACATCTTCAAGCAGGGAAAAAATTCCTCCAAAAAAGGTTTTTTCTCTGCCTGAATCTTTAATGGTTTGAAAAATGGGTCCATTGAGCTGACGCTAAGTTACAGAGTGGATCTTGGGGCATTCTGACCCGTGACCCATCCTGCCGGATAATGTTCCTCAGAGTGCTCTTACCAAAGATGGAATGACAGAATTTCCATGGGTACCAAATATTGGTCAGCTGTTTCTGCAGATTAATGCCAGCACTTCGAGTCCTACTGCTGTCATCTTTATGACTTGATTTAAGGCCTGCCAGGAGACACTTTTTTTGGCTGTCCAAGACAACTGGTTGTCAGTGCTGCAGCCTTAAAGTGGGTGATTTTGGTTGATGTAGGAGGGGGCAGTTCATGGACAGTCGGGTTTGGTAGATTAGTTAGAAGAAAAGGCTGGGCATCACAGCTGAGGTCCCTGATCACAATAAATATGGAGTGAAGAAGCCTGCTGGTAGGTGGCTGATCTGGTGTACAGAAAGTCAGAGGGGCTGACACAGGCATTTGCTGTACAGTACAGAACTCATAACCTTAATGGACACCTTAACTCTTCATGTACTTACAGTCAAATAACCCATATGGAGAATACCAACCAATATACAGTCAATTAATAAAATGACCTTCTAGAGTTGATTATTAGCAATGATAGTTATTACAGAATCCCAACTTTCTAAAGTTGATTATTAGTAATGATAGTTATTACAGAATCCCACCTGGGTTTGTGTTCATACCATTAGCTCACTGAGAATTAAATTTCCCAGCCTCCTAATGACAAAGTCCGCCCATGAGCATAACCTAGCTTGATTATAAGAATGACGGTGACATCCTGTATTCCGTGCTTTATCAATGTCCATACCAAAGGATAACACAGTCTGAAAAAGGTTGTATGGATTGTCCTGAAATAAAGTGTGCCAATTGATGTTGGAAATTGCTCTTTCTGATGTGCACGAGGAAATGACATATGTGAACTTTACACAGTATACTTTTGTTTGTACCAAGGTAAGTCCACTGGGAGTTCTGAATTTGATAGCTTTGTTTGTTTCTTATGACAAGTGGACCCACTTGGAATTTCTTTGTAAATTATTACAGTTATCAGACTAATCGATACAAAGTGTCACATTTAACACATATCACTTGGCTGATGCAAGTTTTGAAGAAATAAGCTCATCCCTATGATAAAAGGTGTTTATATTGACAAAGGTTATGCTGAATTACCCAAGCAGGTACTCGGCTGTTTATCATGTATTTTACCATCAAATCCTGTCAATAAAGTCATCATAAATAGCATAAAAATGCAAATGTTCACTAAAGAACACACTGGAGTACAAAGCACATATTTATGAAAATAAAATTGCCTTCAGACAGAATCGAGTTAAATGTGGGGGAAAGTAAGATCAATACACATTTCCTGTAGAGAGACAACAGTTTTATTAGAACTTCCCTCCCTCGGGATCAGCCCGTGTAAAATTTATGTCTGTCTGACTAACCTGATAAACATGTCCGCCTCCACAGCAAATCACTCTCCAAGCATACATGTAGAAACAGCCCTGCCAGCACGCCAGTCAGGAACATTTATTGGAGTATTTATCATGATATCTATTTCTACAAATCTGTTCATTTGTATGACATTTCAAGAAAGCTCTTCGTTTGTGTCCATAATTAAGCCTGCCACCATTGGATGGGGAGGCTGAAAGGGGTTGATGTGTTTATTTCTATATAAAATCTATATTTGGGTAAAAAAAAGTTTTGTGGTTGGACCAGACCTACTTTGGACAAAACCATTAATTTTAACAAATTTTGTTCTTTCTTCTACCATCTGTTTGTGCTAGATCTCCAGTATGGCTGATTTTTAAAAGCTGAAATATGAGCACGGTATTAGTCCTAGTTCACAAATTTACACCTGAATAAATTTATTTTTTGTCCTTGACCTTATTCCCAAGGTCATACACTCCATAGCCTATTGAACATTATCTTCAGTTGCTGGCCTTGAAGGGATCCTTCCAGTGTTTGACAGGTGTTTCGAAGTTTGCAGATTGAACTTTCTATGTTTGTCATACTCAGTATTGCACAGAGAGTACATCAGACCACTGAGTTTCTGGTTATACATGCAGACCCTCCTTTCACCATGATTATACAGCCCTCTTAATATATGTCATGTGATCAACTGCATCTCTATGACTGTTTGAGCCTCTTCCGGGCTCATGTTTTCATATTTAAATCTCCAGTTACTAGCTTGCATCACTTACAATGACTAGAACCCATCATTCCATGGGAGCAGTACTTAGACTTTACAAGACCTAAAATGTGCTTTTGGCCATAGAAGAAAGTGGTGATGCATCTTCAGAACCATAGAGATCCCCTCTAATAACTTAACTACAGGTTTATGACTTGTAGTTTATTAGGGGAACTTCAAGGTTGGATTTTGGAAATCTGGGATCATTGTCACCTGCATAACTTTTTAAGAACTGCAGATTTTTCCCTCCAGTTTGACACATCAAATGTTATCTCTAAGTTCTCAGAAGAATGTGATAACTGGTGACCTTGACCTTTATCTTCGAGGTCAGATTTGCAGAAATCAAGAATTTCTGTAAATCCCATAATTTTTTAGATAGTGCATATTTTTTCCTCACATTTTAGGATATGGCCTATTGGGAGAGACATACTTGCTTTTCATGATTGCAAAAACAAATCCATTTTAGTTACTAGCCCAATGCATGTAAAACTTGAAATCTAGGTAGTCCTATTGTAACTTATCCATTATCCTCATTCAGTAGAAAATACTGCCAACAAGCCGGTGGCCAGTCCTTTATTAAAAGTTATAGACATCTACTGGTGGAATTTGTTACTATTTACACAGAAGGCACTTGGAGCAAGGGGAAATTTTGAAGTGTCATAAGGGAAAGTCCTGTGTTTACACAAACACTTGCTCTGTAGCTGCTGTCTAGTTCTACTAATCCTAGCATTACTGGCTGTTCTGCCACAGCTCCCTGAGTGGGTTTAAAATCAGGTCCTAAATGATAAGTGATATGCTACTAACAATCTGCACAGATAGGCAGATATTGATTGTAACTTTGTTTTCTCTTTTATTGTTATTAATGTGGTTTATGTTGTTAAATCAGAGATCATGAATAACACAGAGGAATAGTTTCAAGCACTGTGGGTGACACTAATTACCAGGAACCTGATGAGGGGGAAACCCTCAGAGAGGAGCCAGTCCTACGTTTAACTGCAAGAAGACATGCACGTTCCTGATGAGCAGTCCAGTTCTAATCAATCCCACTTGAACTCATCCAGTAGAAGAGTCAGTGAACATTGAGGGGTTAATTTTTGTGTAAAGAGATAGATATAGATATAGGTGCTTCCACTTTCAGTCAATGTAAGTGTTATATGACACCAGGCTGGTTTTGCTGGGGTTTTTTGCCAACCAGCTCACAACGGTCTGTATTGTTGTCACTGCAGATTTGTTTTGGCAGTGACTTCTGTGAAGTGTCTTCTCATTTTATTGCAAATACTGCTTTTTTCTGCTGGATCAATAACCGGACTTGAGGCGCCATCTACAGCTTGTGTATAGAGCATTTACTACATTCTGATTTCTCAGGAATGGCTTTGTGAATCGTTCAGAAATTAGGTGTGCCCTTTGGTGTGTGGCTGCATAATCCATTGAATAGACAAGATATAGCATCACATATTCAGCTTGTCAATAGATATGGGGCAAGGCAGGGAGCCTATTTAAAAGAGAGTATTGACAAGTTTGCAAGATGCTATGGGATACTTATGTCATTTTGTCTAATAAAACCTGAAAACCAGTGTTGTACCTTACCCCTCACAAACTGACACCACTGCCAGTGCTTATGAAGTGTTTAACTATCTATAAATCTCAGGTGAGATTAAATGTACTTGAAAACTATAAAAGGTTATATCCCTCCATTCCACATAATTACTCCCAGCACTATTTGTTCTGAGTATCAGAAAATTCTTGAATTTTCAGCAGATACTCTGTAGTCAATTTTTCCACAGAGTTGGCTACTGCAATAAATAAACAATTTAATTTCCTTGTGAAATAAAATAATGTTTTTTCCAGTATTTTTATGAGCAAAATGTTCTTAGGTGAGCATTCGGGCCTTTGGGGCCATGTTTAACATGCATCATGAAAGATTTGAAAGTAGAGTGTTACAGCAGATATACAATAACGTCTTCAGATCCTTGGGTTTCTGATTATGTCAATATGAGAAGCTGGGTGTCTTCAAGGACCTGTTTATAGCTTTCTGTTCATCAGTTGACATTAATGTTGTTTAAGTTAAAAAAGGATGATTAGTCCTGGGAGATGTAATGCTTTTCACTCCCACCAGGGGGCAAATGGTGTGACAAGATAGGTGTGTTTGATGAGATGATACTGGTGATTTTTCCCACATGATATGGATTCACTATTTTGAAAAATGTCAGAACTGTTAATACCAAAGGCTAATATTACAGTGGCCTTTAAAGATAAGCTTGACATTTGGACTGCAAAATATCAAAAAGGTCTGTCTTTTGTCAGAACAAGATGTAATAACATTCAAATTAAATCCAGACAGGTCCTGGCAAAAGCTCCTGTGAAACTTTAAATTAGGTCACAGTGACTTATATCCTGCAAGCTACGTAAAACAGTTTTTGCTCCTAGAAAACTTACTATCTTTTAGTGATTATTAGTTTGCTGATCATAAACTTAATATTAATATTACATAAATATCCCTATCAGCAAGTAGAGTATGAACAATACTGGAAAAACAACACTTAAAAAATGTCAAATGTTTATTTTGCTCAAACAGACCAACACAAATCATACATAAGCTTCAGTATCTCAGTGATCAGTGTGTGCTAAGGCTAATGAACATGAATAGTTGATCCAATGTATGTATATCCAAGTAATTTTAGTTTTACAAAATAGTGTAACAGACACCATGTTCCCTGTTGTTATTGAATCTCTGCTGGAACTCCTGAGCAATGTGCACATTTACAGTCCTGTACAAGAAAGGATCACTGCCTTCTTTGCTGTATGTGTAAATGAAGATGCTGTGCAGAACCAGAGAGAGAAAAAAAAATAAATATCAGATCTAGATACCAGGACTCAGAACCTGCATACTACCTGCACAGTCACTGTCTGACAGACGCTGCATGTTTACTTTCTCTGAGAAAACGAAGAATTCCAGGCACAGAGCAGATCAATACTTGGACAAAGATGTGTGACCTTTGTATGACCTTGTTGTCAGGTGTTGCAGTATATCAAGGACACTTAAACTGTCTGGGATATTTTGTATACAGCCCACACAGTCTTCCCTTAATGATAGGTCTCTCTACCTTATCCTGTAACAGCAGACCAATACTCCTCCTAAATTTGTCTCACCCTTGGATAACAGAATCGCATGCAGAGAACATAAGATTGGTGTTATTGGGCCAGGGAATGCTTGTCTGGAGAACATTGATCTAAACAAGGACCCTAATACAGATATTTCAAACAACTCAGCTGACTTGGAGTCAGCTGAGCTTTTAGAATCACCTTTTGTCCTAAAGTTCTAATTTGGGCATTTAAATAACTGCAGCATTGACAAGTAGGGCCAATTAAAGACCATTCAAGCTATAGACCCTAAAATGTTGCAGTCCACATATGGGGAAGGGATTCTGTGACCATAGGTAAAACTAAGCCACATCATGAGATCACATTTTTTTCAACTCACAAGAAGAAGATACACTTTGCCATGTTTATAACTAAAGACCATTTTATCCACAGTTTTTAAGGATTTTTTTTTACCTGAAGAAGAGGAGGAACAATGTAGTCTGTCTAGAGGTATCAGATGCTCACTTTGCTTTGTACCATTGAACAGCCAGCAGCCAAATACCAACTGAATAGCATATCTTTCACAAAATTGCTAGGTGTGTTAACATTTGTCTTATTGGCAGATTCAAACCATATGATCTGACCAAACATTATTTGGAGACATAATCTTTGCGGCTGCATCAGCAATCATACTTAAGCATGCATCTGTAGAGCTACAGTTAACCATTAAGAATTGATGTTTGTCTTGGCAGCAGCTTGTTATAGCTGGTAGCTTCAGCTCAGAGGTTGTTGTATGGAACAAAAGACATTTGTCCCAATCAAGTGTACGTGAGGGCTATAACATCAGTTTTATACAAGCAGCAAGCTGCTTGTGTGGAGTCACTGGCTGAGTCCAGCAGAGCCATAATGATATTGCTGTTCCAATGAGAGCTCAAACTTTCATCTGTGAAACCTCATAGTCTTCACCAGTACGAGGTGCCTATTGTTATGTTGTTCCTTTTTATGCTCTGCCTCTATTTTATGAACAGGGATATATATTTAGCCTGGTCTGTCTGCCTGTTTCATTCAAGACATTAATGTTCTTAAATTTTTCTGGCTTCTTTCAGATTTTGAACAGTGGTTCATAGGAATAACTACATCTAACATTCCCATATTTGGATAACCAGGGTTTTGGCAAGCTTTCTCTGATATTTAAGAAATTATGCAACCCCTGTAACTCCTTTTAACATACTTGTTCTTTTCAAATAGAAAAAAAATTAAATAATGGATAGTTTTAAAAATTTGTATGCACTGGTTATTGCCTTGATAGCTGTATCTGTTGAACTAGACCTGTGACACCAATTACAATCTTCTCTAATGGAATTGTAATGTTTCTCATATCATACATTGGGGGACATGGATTGTCCTGAAATTTGATGTGCCTTTTCATCTTGGAAATTTTTATTTTATTCTCATACCTGTGGTACCACCCATTCAGCATGTAAAGATGTATGGGTTAAAGGAAATACCCTAAATAAAAAAAGGTTATTTCTAAGGTTGGGCTGGGAGGGGGCAACAATTTCAGGCTTACTAGCACTGATGGTAAAAATTTTACTAATTATCAAATTAAAACCTGCTTACAGCCATATAAGGTAAAACAGTTACCTGGGAATCTCATCTTCTGAAGATAGAACTTTTCATACAGAAATATATAGTGCAACAGCCCAATATACCTTGATGTCATACATAATAGAAATATATCTGTCTTTATTGATCACATAAAACTGACAGAATATATGGTTGCCTGGAAATCAGTGATTAGCAGTACCCAATTATGAATAAAACTGCTCCACATTTGTTGTGATTCAAAGGTGTATAAATCATCAATTAATCAGTGTAAAAGGTCAGCTGAAGGTGTGGTTGCACGTAATTACACTCGCCATTAAATTTCCCTAACTTCACCTAGCCTTTGCTTGATTTCTTCATGGATACACAGCAAGCAACTGCTGACAGCCCATTTTCTAGCTACTTTAGAAACTAGATGTTCAAGAAATTTATATCTAAAATCTTGCCTCCGGGGGGAAAAGTAGGTTGATAGATGTTCCCAGTTGGGATTGTATAAAACTGGTTGAAGAAATGCTGGCCATATTGTAAATGTAAAATAATGGAGGTTGGGAGGTTTTTGTGTCATTGTAAATGGGAAGCATGGAAGCCAGCTGCCTCTGTCTCGTTACTCCTTATTTGTGTCTCTGATAAAAGAGGCAGAAAAAGAAAAGAAGGCCCATGATTGCCTGAAGAACACTGATTCCCTAGCAACAGGGGATACGCTAACTTAAGGTGATTGGAGACAAGTACAGCTCATGTTCACTTCAGATTTAAGGTTTTCTTATACTCCCTACTGGTCTGTCCCTGCATTTTGCATTAATGACTTAATGAGTGTGTGGTCATTTTTTTGTGCATTATGATGAGGAAAGTGCTCTCATGAGGAATTATATATGTCACAGGATATACATGTTTTATCAGAACAGTATCTGTAATGTTGTTTAGTGTGGATTGAGGAAGCTGACTTTATATATTGCATACATTCTGTTAGCCATGAATACATGTCATATTTTGCATTTGTATTAGACTGGTAGGGTTTACTTTCAGTTTTGACCCCAGCCATATAAAAATAGCATTGTACCACTAATCCTGTTGCAGCATTGTTGATGTTAAAAATGGTATTAACACAAAAGAATTAATTCTTATGATTTTGTAAACCAAAGTGGTAATCCCATCTCTGTGGTAACTGCTTTCATTTCCTGTGCTCCTCTCAGCTGTCCTGTTGATAACACAATCTTTCTTGTATTGATCAGAAATTCAACAATCATGCAGGGGGATTCCATGCAGTGCGCTGGGTTATAACAATTCTTTGATGAACTCCCACTAATAATATCACTGTGGTATATTTGTCAAGTTCTTAAACTTTATATACCAATAATTTTTGTTCCCTGCTTCCACAGAAGGGGGGACAATGATTAGGGTATGTCTGTCTGTCCGTCCATCAGGTTTTTGTTTCCGTGCTATAACTTTCCTAAATATTATCCAATTTCATTAAAATTTTGGTCAGTGATTGCTCAAATGCATACCTTGGCTGGAATTGGTTTTGGAGTATCTGTCTGAAAAAATAATTATCACCAGCTCCAAAACAAAATTTTCCCTTTTGTTCCCAGTTCACAAAACAATTATGACATGTGGAGAAAACTTCAGGGGACAATGAAAACTAAAACACGGACACTATGACATATGGAGATATCTTCAGGAGAAAATAAAAACTTAAACATATTGAGAAGGCAAAGGGAGACAACAAGATGAGGAAGCAGGTGATATAAATTCAACAAATTTGCTTGATGGCATTCTTATCAGATTTCAGGTAAAGTTTGTTGCATTGTTAACTAGATTTGTTTGGTCTTACAGTGGGAAGAATTCTGACAGTTTATTTTATGATAAATTTTACAGAACAATCTTTTGTTAAGTGATGCTAGTTGTACCCCTCCTGTGGGTCCTGACTCCTGACTGGGTCCTGGGTGTCCATTGCTGGGTCATAATACTAAAGATTACCATAGAATAACCTGCAATAATCTTACATCAAAAATTGGCTGTCAGCATTTCTTTCACGAAGAAATTAATCCTGAAGACCAATTAAACATTGACAGTCAAGTTGTGCTTGGAAATGCCTGAGTTGGTACATGTGACATCAGCATGAAGTCCTTACTGTGTTACATTTTCTACATTGATTACATACTTTTTTATTGAACTCATGAAATGGAATGTGGAGCAGGGGCTAAAATTAAATTTTAACAAATCAAATTTGTTGAAATACTTTTATTACTATAAATTATGTCATGAAACAATCATATTTTTAAAAGTAATAACACTTTTTATATCTGTGTTCCATTCTGTTCCATAAATTAGGCCTCCATTCTGCATTCCATGTTTTAGGCCAGCTCAGGAAGACCCCCCAGGAGGTGCGAGTGAAGCCTTTTGTTTGGACTTTGTCGAACTGATTTCAAAAGGCCGAAGCGTAGTGAATGGGGATAACTGTGCGATCATACACAAATTATAGTAGGATTATATTACTATAGCTAAAAGAAGATAAAAAGATATGGGATTGCAGAATGTTGTTTCTTTATTTTGTAGGCTCTTGGAAACCTGTATTTTGTCCGAGATACAGTGAAGAATATTCAGATATACAACTTCCAAGGTGAGCTTGATTGTTTCTTTTCTTCAGATTGACATGTTGATGCAAAAGTCATAAAAAACTTGGAAACTCAACTTTTTATTTATTATCATTACTGCTGGATACAAATGCGTCAGTCAGTCTTTCCATTTTATAAACAGATCTAGATTTTATATTGTAGGTGAAAAAATTATTAAAATATGTACTTCATATTTATTCTTATTGTTCATATTCTGTGATGGAATATTTTATTCCTCACCAAATAAAATAGTTTAAAGTTACAGTTTAGTATGGTAAAATACTATAAACATGTTTATTTAATGTAAAGTTGTAGTAATCTGTTACTAGAGGAAGAGTTATCTTGTATGACAAGTAATTCCAGAAAAAACTGCCTGAAAAGTTTTGGATGTAAGAAAAAAAAAATTTCTGGTGAAAAAAAGAGAGCAAAAAAGGAGATATATTCCTGAGAACAAAGGTGAAAGCGTGACTTGTTTCACAAGAGGGGAGAAAAAGAAAATTCTGCAGACCATTATTTTTTATCCTTCTATGTACATGCAAAGGTTATTTGATGTGTACCATAAAATCGATGAGATGTAGCAGGGTTGGCCACTTGCCACAAAATGGGAAGGCCTGCTCCCACAGAAACGGTTATTAGTCATAGATGAATACAAACAAATATGTTGGCTTTTGGTTTGGAGACCTTACATGTGATTAATGTTATATACATACATTACTTCTTACAAAGTAATATATCTCCTGTAGGAATTGGAGAATAGCAAGCTCAAATAGAAAATTGAGAAAAAAGGGTTTATTATTTAGTGAAGAGTATTTTTGCTTGTTACAAGTGAGGCCAAGTAATGTTGATGAGATTTTATTCTTGATTAGATGATTTGACACTTGATTAGATAATAATGAGGTGTGGCTAAATACCAGATGTCTTCAAGGAGTATACAGGGTATATTCTGCCAGGCAAACAAGGGGTGGGAGTTTTTGGCCTTAAAGAATAAAATCTCATCAACATTACTTGGCCTCACTTGTCCAACACAAGTTCCATTGTTTAGAAAAAGATGTTTACTGCTTGTAGTGAAGGCTGAGGAAGCAGATATATGTCTCTCAAATCCAGACCTAGAACCAATAAACTGATTTTGAAGAAAAATGTTGAAGTCTTTGAAGCATAAAATTTATTTTATCAATTGAATTGAAATTTTCATGGAAAATTTTATCACGTTAACTAGTGTGGTTAGGATTAATTCTGGTTGATCTGTAAAACAAGCTTTGGTCTTTCGTAAGTATACCCTAGGATTGAAAACCTCTCCATTAGAATTAATATTTAGTCCTTGTGGCTTGGACATAAATTCCTGATGTAGTACCTTAGCTGCCTGTCGGGGCTGAACATCCATCATTGCGTGTATCGCTCCCTAACGGTTGACTGATGGCGTTCTTTTTCTTGCTTTACAGAATGCAAATTTGAGAGCATGGTGGGGCAGGAGGTGAGTAGGTTCTCCCAATTGCTATATTTTATTTTAATATCATTGTCACCAGTCTACTGCTTATATACTGCATATTAATGTCCATGTTACCAATCTACTGAAATTTACAGCAAATGGTGTTCCAGCCAGAGGTTTTTTCTTATCCTGGGTTCTATTTATATTTGTATCTCATTTAATGAACAGTCTTGGAGGTTCAGAGGCATGTCCATCTACAGTATAGAGCACTAGTCATGTAGTAACGGAGAGCAAATGTTGATGCAATTGTTGTAAATACATTGTGTTTGAATTTCTTTGACAGGCTTGCAACTTTCTAAGTACAACTATATTGCTTTATTTACTTTGCATTGATGTGAAATGGTTAATTATATGACATATATTTTTTCCAACATAGAATTTAATGGCCAGAAGTCATTCTGTTTCTCTAAACCCAGTATACTTCAGAGCTTCCAAAACAAATAATTCCTGTGTTTTATGTATTTATAATTTATCTGTGGCTTTAATAAAAAGGTCTTAATTTGCAGAAAAGGGCTTTGTTTGTGGGGATTTTTGCATTGCCAGCCCCTGTAGATTTCTTGTCAATTGATAAACCTGTGACAGTGACTCACAAAGCAGGTACTGACACCTGTGTGAGGAGAGAGGCTTGTCAGTGTGTTATATCTTTGTTATGAAACTCTGTAACAACCACAGCATCATGGCCTTTGATAGTCACATAAGTTAACAAGGCAGCAAAAATGAGAAAATTTGGTTGTATGATGATAATCACATTAGTCAGAAATCAGAAAAAAATGTTAACTGATGAGTCTTCATTAACCCTGTCTGTCGCTGGATGTCTTAGTTTATTCTGTTGTGGAGATTCACACCACTGGCACTGGCTTGTCAGGTGTAACAGAAAATGTCAGATCACCAATTACTAGTGACAACAAAATGTGCATGATTTAAGGACTGCTAAGAGGTGGTGCAGGTGTTTTATATCTAACAAGTTAATGGTGACATGGCTTTCTGGTTCCTCCCTTTACTGGGATATTATACTAATGGCTGTCCCATATAATAATGTGTAGTTAGATTGTTCTCCCTGTTTTGGCAGTATCAGTATATTATTTTATTTTATATGAAATAAATCATTGCTATTTATAAATTCTACTATTTTGGCATTTTTAGCTCAGCTGACTGAAAGTCATCTGAGCTATAGCGATCACTCTTTGTCCGTCGTCTGTCTGTCCGTCTGTCCGTCCGTTAACCAGGCACAAATCGTAACCGCTGGACCTAGAACCTTGTAACTTGGGATTCTGAGAGGTCCATAAAAAATCTCCTTGGAAACCAGAAATTAGGTCTCTGTTACCCATATCCTTCGAGCTATGTGGCCCCAAAGTACCCCCCAGAAAAGTAAAAAATTTCATACAAAAACTTCAATATCTCATTAACTACTTGACTGATGGTCATGATTTTTGGCATACATATTGATCATGAGATGTTACATCAATTCCTGCAGATTGGTGGCGCCACCTGTATTTTTCGATTTTTTACGATTTTTTTTCTCTATTTTTGAAACCTTTAAAAATGTGAACATCTTGTTAACAAGGCACAAATCATAAAGACTGGACTTAGAATCATAATTCTTGAAACACTGAGAGGTCCATGAAAATTCTCCTTGGAAACCAGAAATTAGGTCTCTGTTACCTATATCCTTCGAGCTATGGGGCCCCAAAGTACCCCCCAGAATAGTAAAAAATTTCATACAAAAACTTCAATATCTCAATAACTACATCACTGATGGTCTTCATTTTTGGCATACATATTGATCATGAGATGTTCGATCAGTTCCTGCAGACTGGTGGCGCCACCTGTACTGTTTGATTTTTTACAATTTTTTCTCTATTTTTGAGACCTTTGAGGATGCTGTCATCTGTTAGCGTGGCACAAATCGTAACGACTGGACCTAGAATCTTCATTTTCGACACACTGAGAGACCTATGAAAAGTCTCCATGGAAACCAGAAATTAGGTCTCTGTTACCCATATCCTTCGAGCTATGGGGCCCAAAATTACCCCCCAGAATAGTAAAAAATTTCATACAAAAACTTCAATATCTCATTAACTACATCACTGTTGGTCATGATTTTCAACATACATATTGATCATGAGATGTTTCATCAGTTTCTGCAGACTGGTGGCGCCACCTGTATTTTTCAATGTTCACGAATTGTTTTCTCCATTTTTGAGACCTTTAAGGATGTAGTTATCTGTCAACAGGGTACAAATCGTAACGACTGGACCTAGAATCTTCGTTCTTGACACACAGGGAGACCCATGATAAGTCTCCATGGAAACCTGAAATTTGGTCTCTGTTACCCATATCCTTTGAGCTATGGCACTCCAAAGTACAGCTCAGAATAATGGAAAATTTGATACAAAAGCTAAATTATCTGAACAACTAATGCAGAGATAACCATAATTGTTTGCATGGATATTGATCATGGAGTGTTTCATAAGTTTCTGCAGACTGGTGGCACCACCTGTATTTGTTCGGGTTTTTTTACGAAATTTTTCTGTATTTTTGAGACCTTTAAAGATATGAACATCTGTTAACAGGGCACAAATCATAAAAACTGGTCCAAGAATCTTCATTCTTGACACACAGGGAGACCCATGAAAAGTCTCCATGGAAACTTAAATTAAGTCTCTGTTACCCATATTCTTTAAGCTGTATGGGTCCAAAATACCCCCCCCCCCAGAATAATGGAAAATTTGATACAAAAACTGCAGTATTTCAATAACTACAACACTGATGGTCATGATTTTCGGCATACATATTGATCATGAGCTGTTCCATCAGTTTCTGCAGACTGGGTGTGCCACCTCTATTTTTATGCCCCCGCCACAAAGTGGCCGGGGCATATAGTTTTACCCATGTCCGTCATTCCGTCCTTCCGTCCTTCCGAAATCAAACAGTTGTACGGACTTTTTTTCGCAATACCTGCAGATATTGGCCTGATTTTTGGTGTGTGAGCAGATATAGACCAGTTACAGATCGAGTTCGTGTTTCGTCCCGGTTGACCTACTTTTGACCGTATTACGGCTCCTAAACTTAGAAGTTTTCATGAAAAATGTGAAATTTCATTACAAATACACATGTACGGACTTTTTTTCGCAGTGCCTGCAGATGTTGGCCTGATTTTTGGTGTGTAGACAGATATAGACCAGTTACAGATGGAGTTTGCATTTCGTCCCGGTTGACCTACTTTTGACTGTTTTACGGCTCCTGAACATAGAAAATTTCATGTAAAATATATATTTTCATGACAAATACACTTGTACAGACTTTTCTTCGCAATACCTGCAGATATTGGCCTGATTTTTGGTGTGTGGGCAGATAATGACCAGTTACAGATCAAGTTCACCTTTTGTCCCAGTTGACCTATTTTTGACCGTTTGACGGTGCTCTAACATAGAAAATTTCATAAAAAGGTGCACATGTATGGACTTTTTTTTGCAGTGCCTGCAGATTCAGGCCTGATTTTTGGTGTGTAGGCAGATAATGACCAGTTACAGATCGAGTTCTTGTTTTGTCTCAGTTGACCTACTTTTGACCATTTGACTGCTCCTGAACATAGAAAGTTTCATGAAAAATATAAATTTTCATAACAAATGCATATGTACTGACTTTTTCGTACTGATAATGACAGTTACAGATAGAGTTTGCGTTTCATCCCGGTTGACCTACTTTTGATTGTTTTACGGCTCCTAAACATAGAAAATTTCATGAAAGACAGAAATTTTTATGGAAAATGCACATGTATGGACTTTTTTTCACAATGCCTGCATATACTGGCATGATTTTTGGTGTGTTGCTTGATAATGACCCGGTACAGATCGAGTTTGCATTTTGCCCTTGTTTACCTACTTTTGACCATACGACACCTCCTGAACTTAAAAAATTTTCCAAATTTTACAAATGTTTCTAATTTGCCCAAGGAGGGGGCATTCGTGTCCTTCCGACACATCTAGTTTTTCAAATTTTTACGAATTTTTTTTCTTTTTTTTGAGACCTTTAAAGATGTGATTATCTGTCAACAGGGTACAAATCGCAACAACTGGACCTAGAATCTTCATTCTTGTCATGCAAGGAGGCCCATGAAAGGTGCCTGTGGAAACTTGAAATTAGGTCTCTGTTACCCATATCCTTCAAGCTATAGGACTCCGAAGTATCCCTCAGAATAATGGACAATTTGATACAAAAACTGAAGTATCTGAACAACTAATGCAGAGATCACCATGATTTTTTGCATGGATATTGACCATTAAGTGTTTTTATTAGTTTCTGCAGACTGGTGGAGCCACCTGTATTTTTGTATCCGCCAAAACGAAGTTTTGCGGATACTATGTTTTTGACCGAGTTCCTCCGCTGCGGCGGCGTTCGTTTCCAGAGAGCTCCTCGGAGACTAATGGACCGATTTTTTCCAAACTTACACCTATTATCGGGTCACATGTGAACTGGTGCCTAACCAATTTGCGTTGACCTCTGACCTTTCCTCTCTATCCAATGTCCATTTGTGGGTCTGTTTCCACTCATAAACCCTCATATCTCGGGAACCGTTTGACCGATCAGGAAAAAAAATTGATACAAATGTAGCCCTTGGATTGCTTTATAACATACACAAAAAATGGTGGCGCCACCTGTAACCATGTTTGCACAGTGTCCATCTGTTCATCTGCCTTGGGTTAAAATCACTCATATCTCTGCAGTGAATTGACTAATTCACCTGAAATTCGTCATGCGTATACATCCAGGATAGCTTTCTTGATTTTATGACAGGTGGCGCCACCTACGTTCACGTTCACGCTGATGACATCCAAGCTTATATCTCGGGAACCGTTTGACCGATCAGGAAATAAAATTTATACAAATGTAGCCCTTTGATAGCTCTGTAACATACACAAAAAATGGTGGCGCCACCTGTAACAATGTTTGCACAGCGTCTGTCTGTTAGTCTGCCGTGGCCTAAAATCACTCATTTCTCTGTAGTGGTTCGAAATAACTGCCTAAAATTTTGCAGGTTTATACATCGTGGACAGCTTTCTTGATTTTATGACAGGTGGCGCCACCTACATTCTAGTTAACGCTGCACACATCCAGGCTCATATCTCAGGAACCATTTGACGGATTGGGCCAAAATTGTGCATGTGTTTAGATCTCACATAGGTCTTTATCATACACAAAACTGGAGGGGTTACCTGCAAAGATTTTTTCACAGTATTTGTCTGTTTGTCTGCCATGGGCAAAAATCGTTCATATACATGTAGTGGTTTGACTTTTCTGCCTAAAATTTTGCAGGTGTATACAACTTGGACAGCTTTCTGGATTTGTGGTAGGTGGCACAACCTACATACACATTTAGGCTGCAGACATCCATGCTAATATGCAACATACCTCACTCTATTTCCCCTTGCCACTCTGTCCATGCCTCACTATCCGATTTTGGCAGATACATGTAGTCACTTGTCGGTTACCCGTATTCTAGTTTTAAAAGTTTACACATTTTTCTCTATTTTTGAGATATATAAATACAGACTAAATCTTGGCCTGTTGGTTAATCTGTTTGATGCTTCAGTTGAATGGGTATATACTACCATTCTGATGATAAAATTTCCTTTTGCGAATCTCTTCCAGGTCAGCTGAGCGTCATGACCCATGGGTCACTTGTTTTAGTAAAAGTGACAAATGAACAGGCAGCATATGCCTGTATAATATTGCTGAGGACAGCTTTAATCAGGCAGACCAAGATTATTTTGTAATTACTTATTTTGAGCTGTTTAAATTAGGATCATGAGATAGAATTGAACAAGACCTTGAGTTTCTGTATTAACTTTCATGTTGAATACAAATAAATTCATACAAAACATTAAACGTTTCAGGAATGGGTTGCTTTGAAAATACTGTGCGTGCATTGATCACAGATTCTGCTGATCAGCTGAGTGCCATGACCAGTGGGTCACTTGTACAAGTATTGCATGATCTGGCAGTTTAATTTATATTTTTGTATAAAGATTTTTAGCTCAGCTGACTATAAGTCATCTGAGCTATAGTCATGGTCCATTGTCCGTCGTCCGTCCGACTGTCTGTCCGTCCGTCCGTCTGGATGTCCGTCCGTAAGACTGGCACGTTTCGACACCGTTGGACCTACGAATCTGAATTTCGGCATACAGTTAGATGTCCCCATAATCTCCTACCATGCCAAAAATTCGGTCAATAGGACTTACCAAAAATTAGATCAAAATTTGTTAAATTTTTTTAAATATTGGCAAAAATATAAAATTGGTACCTTAAATTTTGCCCAACTTTGGCCATGGCACGTTTTTTTCCTGTAAGTACTGTGGATTTTATTTTCACACCATGTATACATAAGGATTTAATCTGTTAAAATCTGAAATTTGAAAATAAAAGCTGCAAAATTAGGCTAGTTATTGAATTTTTTTTGGAGGCTCTTGTTGTATTCCCTTACATTGTCAAGCAGTCCACTTTGAGGACTGTAGGTCATTCAGTGCACATCTCTATGCTCCCCAGGCTGTTGACATTATTTTAGATGTCCCCAAAATCTCCCACCATACCGAAAATTGGGTCATTAGGACTTTGTTCCTTCGAGATATTAAGGAAAAAAAACTCTGTTTTCCATAAAAAAAGCCATTGTAACACTTCAAGGCTGCCTAATATCAAAACCACTGATCTGTTTTTGATCGTATTTAGTATTCACATTCTTTTATACATTTTCTATTAACATACCAAAAATTAGGTCAGTTTTGGGTATTATTTTGAAGTTATGGGCCAAAACATAATGCAATTTTTTAAAAAATCAGGAAATATATTTACTAACCTAACATGAGAATTGCTGAACCTAGAGACTTTTTTTTCAGGAATATAACTTTATTTAATCAAGATTCAATTGTTTACCCAAAATTAGATCTGAATTTTGCAAATTTTTCAAGTTATTAGCATAAATAAAAAATCCATACCTTAAATTTTGTCCAACTTTGGCACTGTTGATTTAATTTTCCCAGCATATATGCATAAGGATTTAATCTTTTAAAGTCTGAACTTTCAAAAGAAATTGATAGGATTGAATAGCTTTTATTCATGTTTTCATACACCATGTCAAGTGTTGTTTACATCTAGCCCACCTAGTAGTACAGCCTTCACTTGCATTATGTAACCCACCCCAGGCAGCTTACCTTGGCCCAGCTTGGCCACTACTAGCAGGGTTCCCCTCTGCCCTGCACTCATCCCCCCTCCAGCTGGTGCATAAACTAGATGAATGTTATTATTTTATTTTATTCTTGGACATGCTACATTTTAGATTTTGTATTGAACCACCAGGGTTACAATGATTAAAGTGTACATTTAATTGTGTCCACAAAGTGGTGTATTGCTGTGAAAGTGTGTGTGGATGTTCATGAGATAAGTAATTCCTTACTTCAGAAGAGTAAAAACTTCACCAGGTGTGAAATTGACTATTAATTCCAGTAATAAATTAAAACTGGGATAGTAATTAGCACAATGATATTGTTTGTCCCTCATTCAACCAACAGTGTGTATACTTTATTTGAAAAGATGTTTTATTTTATCAAATTTACTTTTATTTTATTTTGGTGAATAAAATTAAGCATGTCCTGAAAACTCCAATGTGCAAAATTTTTTAATAGTGATTCAAGGAATATTCTTGTAGATGCCATTTTGTGGCATTATTTTCTTTTAAAATTAGTTTAAACATTTATGATTTAAAAATAATAAAATATATGTGTATGCATAATATGACCCAATGTTTTTTACTCTGTATATATAATGATTGCAACTTTTGCAACAATTCTAATATTTTAACTTATATTTTCAGGTTTTTTAATTAAAAATTTATAAACCTGTAAATAAAAAAATGATTCAGATAAAAACTTCTTAATGGAAAAAGTGGATCTGCTTAAAAAATAGGATTATATATAAACTTAAATGCATTATTCTCTTGAAAGTGAAATAAAGGTATTAGTCCATTCTGTCCACTTGCCTGTCCATCTGTAAATTTTCGTATGCAACACAGTATCTCAAAACTTTTACTGTTTTTCTTCATGACAGTCTTGTCAGAGTATTAGTTTGCAATCATATATTTAGAACTTTACTATAACCAAGTAGGAGGGCCCCTTTCCTCTTAGCTTTTCATATTCTTATATAAATGAAAAACATTACAATAGAATATTTCTACATCCACCTTCGTGCTGCCCTCACTTTTCCCTTCTCCGAACCCCATCCCAAAGTCAGCCTCAGTAAGCAAGAACAAGACAAATCAGATATATTCATACTTTAATATTTTGTATAACTATTCGTCCATAGGTTCCTATGTACATGCCAGGAATTATGTCAATATTGTGTAATATGTAGACATGGTGGGCATCACAATAATGTACCTTGTCAAGACTAAAGCGATATTGTGTCATACAGTCACATATTCATAAATCACTTCATCAGCATAGTTAATCATAACATCATATCTGTCAAACTGAATGCTTGCAGACTACCATACACTTTAGATCCTTCAACAAATAGCCTTATCATCATTCTACTACAGCTTATTACTGCTGTCATTGCATTCATATTTGCTCAAATATATCACAATTTTCAACCCCTCCTAAATAAATAAAAAATAAACCACTTTATTTGACTCTATTAATCCATCAGTCAGGTAATTTCATTTATCATTTACTCACATATTACATAACATTCCTTTATAATAGCCCAACATGTATATGATATTCATAAGCTTTATCGACTCGATATAGTATCACAGTGGAGAAACAATTATAGTCCAATCACGATCAGCTGAGCGCCGTGACCCATGGGTCCCTTGTTCATTAATAGGACCCTGCTTGACAAGCTGTGCCCTATAGTGATCACCGTGTCAGTCGGTCCTTCCTTCCATCCATGCATCTGTCCTTCCATCCATCTGTACTTCCGTCCTTCCGTCAGTGACACTATCTTTCACGTACAATAACTCAACAACAACATACTGCAGCTTTCCCAAATTCACAGGGATGGTTGGTACCTATGAGGGCTCCACACCTATTGAATTACAGACCTGTTGGAATTCCAATATTGCCACAACAGCCCGAATGCTGATTTTCTTTCGCACGCAATAACTCAACAACAACCTACTGCAGCTTTCCTAATTTCACAGGTATCATTGGTGCCTATGAGGGCTCCAGAACTATTGAATTACAGACTTGCTCAAAATCAAATATGGCTAACAGACTACATTCAGTGATTTTCTATTGCACACATTATTTCAGACATATCTTCTTTAATATCATTTGATCCAGTAGGATTTTTTCCCTCATGCATATGGATAAAACCTGTTTCTGTTTGTCATATTTTTCAAATTTAACGTAATTTTTCACCCATATGTAAACTAGTCCAGCACTTGCAGAAATGCAGGGCCCTCTGAGGACCATTGTCCGACCTCTTCTAGATGTATTTATTACATTTACTGATTTAGTAAAATTATATGAACTTGCAACATACACTTTCTGTCCATTGAATAAATACTGTTCACCTAATTTCAGTCTTTGAATTTTCATTGTATTGGATTCAAACCAGGATTAAGACCTTTTAGAAATTCAGTACATTGACATTTATCTATAAGTGAGTAAAAAATGGCACAAAATGTCAATGAAATCACATCAAATTTAGTATTACCTGGCTGAATAAAACATTCTTTTGATTTAATTTTAATTAACAAATGGCAAAATGGGATTATATTCAAATCGACACAAAGTGGAATAGCAGGTGACTATAAAGATAAGGGGAAACAGGATAAATATAATTGTTTTGACATATTTTATCATACAATATCCCAGCTGCCTTGTAATTATGAACTATTTTATTGATATTTCCAGGTCCTCTCAGGAAACATAGAGACTGTTCCAATCAAAGAAAAGGCCAAATTTCCTCAAGAGTTCTTCCCTGATGTAAGTAAGAAGAAAAGACAAACTTATTACTGCAAGTCAGTGCCCAGAGAGTTTACTATTGTTGCAGGGTTGACTTTGTTTATTGGCTTCCATGTTTTTGTGGTATCCATGGCATGGTGTACATGTTTTATTTGCTTCTGTGAGAATATGTTGGTATTTTTCATGAAATGAGTTGTCTTGCATGGTAAACTTACAGACTGGGACTTTTGGCTGAGTGAGTCACTGTATCTTAGACTTAATAGTTTGTGGGTATGTCAGGGTAAAATTGGTTCAGAGGCAGCCTCATGGTTTTATTTCTCTCAAGAGGAGTTTACAGAAGGTTTTCTTTTGGTTAGAATCATTTTGCAATCTTTAAATTCAGAATTCTGACCACGTTAGAGTTAAAATTGCATAAGAGTAGATAGCACCGGAGATGATAGAAGCTCCAGATGACACATTTATAACTGTCTTGTTTATCACTGTTTGCTCATTATATGCCACAACATCCTGTACACCTTGTATTAAACCCAGTGACTGCTTGTGTTGTTTATGGGGTCTAGTGCATTATTTCATCAACAAATAAAGCCACAATCAGAAATTTGTATGAATAAATCAAAAGTTACACCTGTTGAAGTAATGATTTAAAGACCAGTTTGGCAATCCCTCAGTGAGTCACTCCAAGATGTATGCATAATCTCATTTTGATGTGAAATACATTTTCAGTTTTCTTTTTAATGTATGTTCATGTAATATCAAGAAAATCACCAGTGATTAAATCACAAGATATGTGCTTAGTTTTATGTGGATGTCTGTTTTCAACTAATCTTTAAACAGACTTTTTGCTGACTCTCACATGGGGCAAACCAAGATATCAATACAATACAGCAAAGAAACCCCAGACTAATCAGGATCTTGCCTTGAAGGTGTTTTTTTGCTGTGCTGTGCCTGCTGTAGCTGACAGTGGCAGCCTTGGCCTTGGCTTCCTTTATAACTTTTTTGTACATCAGGTAGCTAATGTGATACTAATGGAACATGTGAATTTAATTACAGCAGAAATGTGTAGAATCTTTGATTGTTGGATAATCCTGTAAAAGTTTTAATGGTAAAATGATGAAATCAGATCAGGTGATCATGAGTTCAAAATGACATGCTGCCCTTCCCTTGTCCATTAAGAGGCACATCACCATGGCGACCCCCTCCATCACCCCTGGCAACCCCTTTGATCTCTTCAGGCAGCCTCCTCCATCTCCCCCTAGCAACCACCTGCATCTTTAGGCAATTTTTAAAAAATTAGTTGATTTATTGTCTTATCAAGTCTCTTATTAAACTTCAGTCCATCTGTGTAAAATGTGCAGTGTTTTCATGTGTTTCTCAGGCTGTTTGCCCTGAGTCTTTTGACAGATAATTCATTAAAATTTAGTTGAATTTCCAGTTTTCAAAAGAATATGCTTCTCTCTCTCTTTTACTAAAGATTTTGCACCTTTCCTGCTACTTATCTCTTCTTGAATACATGTGTAATTAAAGCCCATTTTGGATATTTACACTTTCAGACGATCCTGTCATCAGGTTATATCAGTGAATATTTGACTAACACCAAAGGTTATTTTTTATATGTTGATCTTCTAGACAGTAATGTCTAGCATGCTGACTGTAAAACCAACCCTTCTGTAAATTATTGTTTTGCGGCATAACTGAAGTATGTATGAACTACATCAGATTTGTCTCTATGTATTTGTTTTGTTTGGGGATCATATCTAAGTATCATCATTTTCACAGTTGAAATGTTTGTTTTATTCTCCAGTGCAAATGGTCCAGAAAAGGCTTTATAAGAACAAGATGGAATCTCAACAACACGTGAGTATACAAGTTATGTCTGAATGATGTCTACAGTGGACTTAAAATTATCTGTGGTTTTGTAATAAAGCACTAATGAGCAGAAAAAATTAGGTGATATATACTTTCTACCAAAAAAATTGAAATGTGTGTGAAATTATTCATTACATGAATTTCAATTGAAGGGGAAAAATGTTGGTTGTTTCCATTTGGAAGATTGAACCCACAGGGGGTTAAAAGTTACATATCACAGTGAGGCAGCTCATGGACATGATAACTAGATTCAAACTGAAAGCTTATCAAATATTTAACAACTGCACAGTAATATTGATCCCATAATGAGACAATGAACAGCAGTGCATATGTTTAACAGTTTGTACACAGACAATGCCTCATGTGAAGTGCTTCAGCTTCATTCAAATATCATGATCATATTAAAACCAGAAAAAAAAGTTAATGGGCATGAGCTGTGGGAAAATTTATCAATTTCATTCATGGTGTTTATTAATAGTAATATTCTGTTGTCATATAAATGTTTCTTATTCTTGATAATAATTTTGTACCTTTTGTGATACATTTTAGAAGTTGTTCAACTATAATTTTATACCATAGGATTGTTGATTATCACATAGCATACCTGCTAAGTCTGTCATTCCTGGATGGCAGCTTAATTTGCTTAATAATATGTTCATACATATTTGTGTGGTTTTTTTTTCAGAATATTTGATCTTATCAACATCCATTTGTTCCATGATGTATCAAATATAGTTGCCATGGAAACAGTGAGTACCATTCATATATATCATTCATTATAGAAATGTCTGAAATCACTACGAAGTAGATATACCAGTCTTCTGAAAGATGAAAGGAAGGTGCCACATATCATTAATCAGTCTACAGTTTCTATATTTATAATATTTAAATATTTTATTTAAATTTAAATTTTATTAACATAGATTGTTTTCATACAATCTATTATCCAAATTTCATATTCATTTAACATTTCAGATTATTTTGTTTTTACTTAAAAGTAGCAAAAATACAGAAATGTGCACCAGGAAGATGTTTGTCACAGAACATTTAGGTACAGTCTATCCCAGCCTGAATGCTTCACAAGTATCACAGGTCAAAGGGCCTCACTGTCTGCTGATTTCATATCTTGTTTTTGTAGAAATCTCTTTCTTTGAAGTAGAATAGATTCCATGGGTGCCTCAGAAACAAGCTTTAGTGTTCACAAGATATCATTTATAGTGCATTTGAACTATATCCCTTTCTTTGACTGACAAACCAAGTGGATTATTAACAGGAGTTATAGATACGTTGATGCAGGAATTTTGTGGAGAAGTTGCCTGGTGTTTTAAAATACTGTATCCCTCAGCTTATGGACATTGCATTCATATCAAGAACTCGCAGGCCACATTGTTTCTGTTTGATGTAGCATTTAAATTCCTATTTAAATACCACTACTCTTCCATATCATTATTATTATCAGGTATCTATTCACAGACGCCTACAAAAAGGACAACTGAAGACCATCATCTGAGTCATGGAGAATTCATAGCATTAGTTATAAATATATGTACAATCTTTGCAAAATAGATTAGGTCAAAAATATAGAAAATGGCCATTGAAAGACCAGAAAACTTCTTTCCATTTTTAATATATAAATTAGTGATAAATTTGTAATCTGTAGATAAATGTTCCAGGAATCTA
This sequence comes from Sipunculus nudus, assembly GCA_026874595.1. NCBI lineage: Eukaryota > Metazoa > Annelida > Sipuncula > Golfingiida > Sipunculidae > Sipunculus > Sipunculus nudus. The sequence continues at coordinate 105,907,393 of CM049306.1, read as the reverse complement.
TCAAAGCATCTGAATTCTGTGGCTTTGCCATGTGAAGTAAATGCTGACACCTGGTGGTGATATCACAAACTACTTTAGTACTTTGGACTTTGATCATGACATCAAAATTGAAAATTGTGGAGTAATAAAATAAAACCATTAAAACCATTAAATCAATATAATTTAATATTAAATGCATGTAAAATTGTCAGTAGTGAGGCTTATTCATGATCAGGTGTACTTTAACAGTACATACAGGGCTCAACATTAACAGTTAACTGCTTGCCCAGGGCAAGTGAAAGTTCCAGAAAATAGGGGGGTGGGGAACTAAAAGTCACCTCCTACTTGCCCGATTGGGCAAGTGGGTCCAACATAAACCTTTAGCAAAAGACCTGAAAAAGGATGCTTGTATTCTTAAATACAATCAATGATTGATATAGGGCAAGTAAAAATTCATAAAGGGCAAGTAAAAGCTAGATAATACTTGCCCGACTGGGCAAGTACTTTCAAAAGTTAATGTCGAGCCCTGACATAGAACACCCATGTTAGATTAAGTTACATGAATATCTGTATTTTCCAGACTCCCTCATTATACAGTGGTAACAGAGAGCGGGCTCTGAGGTATACAATAGAAAGGTGAGTTGTATCCTGTCAGGTCGTTCATGGTCAGAGCTCAGTATCACGAAATGTTAATATTGATTATCATCTAGAGATTATTGACAGAATATTTATATTTTTATTGTTTTTTATTTTTATTATATTTTTGACAAGAGTGTTTGTTACATTTATTAATACAAGTAACCACATCCAACAGTGGTGCAGCCAAAGCTTGAAGTACCAAATTATCTTCATGATGCAAACAAGAAGGCCAGGACTCAGCACTGTACTAACCTTTAAGTATCTTTAGAGATTTGCTTAATCTGCCTTTTCCATTTGAAGTAGACTGTACATAACACATCTTTCACTGATCTCTATAACCCATTTGCCCTAGTTTATTATGGACATTTTGAAATTGAGGGTTTGAAGTTGGTACATTATTTTTATTACATTTCGACAGGTTCAGGACTGACCAGTATGATTCCGTGCCATACTTCATGTTTGGAGACTTCAACTTCAGGTTAGACACGCACCATCTGGTTCAGGTGAGTAAAACCTCAGGTTATTTACTGATGTTTATATGCTTTGTGTAAGTCCATACAGTGTCTGCAGGAATTGTATGCCTGTTTTATAGACAGGTCATAAAATGGTATTGCAACATCTGTAAAATCAGTATGTCAGTCCATTAACCATTGGTGTCACTGTGATAACTTTATGGATTCTCAGGAAACAGGCTATAAATATTCACTGATAAATTGTGATAACAATTACTGACTGTTGGAACAGACCTGATAGTATTAAATGAATTGTGGACAAAGTAGGTTGTATCAGCACCAGTGAGTAATCCAGATTACTTTGTCAGCACTGGGCTACTAATCCACATCATTTCGGTGTACATCAGTTCAGTCCACTTGAAAGATGGTCTGCAGCAGTTCAGTTTATTTTAGTTTGGTTCACCAGTCTTTAGTGTGTACAGGCAAATTCATTGCTTGTCTCTGTGAGGCTAGTTTTGAAATGTCAATCAGATGGAAGATGCCAATCATTTCACAAGACAGCAAACCTAGTCATTAAGTTGCCAGTGGTTTTCTTCTAGTTCTTCAGTTTCCTCCACCTCTGCAGTCTACTGAATGCCACAATCTTAGCAAAGGAGAGTCCCGCGATTAGTTATAATCACTATTTGTACAATCCTTGTAAACAAATAAGTTTATATTAATTACTGCCAATATTATACTCTGTTAAAGCTGAATTTAACTAAAAAAACTATATCAAGCATTCTACAAGATTTTCAAGAAACCATTAATCCTGAAATTTTCAAAAGATCAGCAAAAACATATTTATCATAAGTTATCTCCACAGATCAAAAACTGATGAAACTTTGATATTTACATTACAAATAAATATGTTGACAACAAATTTTGAAGCAGCCTATTGCTTAAGCTTTAGATCTTAGACATGAAGTCACATGTGGATATTTTTAGCTCAGCTGACTTTAAGTCATCTGAGCTATGGTCGTGGTCCATTGTCCGTCGGCCGTCCATCCGTCCGGATGTCCGTCTGTAAGACTGGCACGTTTCATCACCATTGGACCTACAAACCTGAAATTCGGCATATAGTTAGATGTCTCCAAAATCTCCTACCATGCCGAAAATTGGGTCAATAGGACTTCATTCCTTCGAGATATTAAGGAAAAACCTCAATTTTTTATTAGAAATCTATTTTCACACTTCATGACTGCCTAATATCAAAACCATTCATCAGGTTTTCTTCATATTTACCATAAATATTCCTCTATATAGTTCCTATGTACATGCCAGAAATTAAGTCAGTATTATTTAATTAAAAAAGTTATGGGCCCAAACATAATGGACTTTGTAAAAAAATCAGGAAAGGTATTTGGTCACTCAAGACCAAAAGTGTTAAAAGTAGGGACTTTTTTTCAGTAATACAACTTCAATTAATCAAAATTTAATTGTATACCAAAAATTAGATCAAAATCTGTTAAATTTTTTAAATATTGGCAAAAATATAAAATCGGTACCTTAAATTTTGCCCAAGTTTGACCAAAGCACGTTTTTTTCTGGTAAGAACATTTGATTTACTTTTCACAGTCAGTATATATATATATATATAGAAGGTAGTGTTACCCTCCGATGTAAAGTGCTCTATGGCCTACAGGCTAGGCCAGAGCGGTATAACTCTGGAGAAAAACAACACTGTAAATTCACTACAGTCTGTTTCACCGGATGCGACCTGATCATTAGATTGGGTTAGATTCTAACAACATTCACCTGATGATCGGGTCGCATCCCGTGAAACAGACTGTAGTGAATTTACAGTGTTGTATATATATATATATAGATTTAATCTGTCAAATTCTTAAATTTGAAAGTAAAAGCTTAAAAATTATTCTAGTTATTGAAGTTTTTCTGAGGCTCTAATGTATTAACATTTTGAACCTACAGGCCAGCAATGTCTGGTCCCTACAGCCTTGCCTGGGTAAACTTATTAGTGATGCAACACTGCTGTCACAAATGTAGGATCAGGTAGCATTTTTTTACCTGTAAGCACTTTTGGATTAAATTTTGTATCCTGTATGTTTATGCAAAGGTGTTGTAACTGGTAAATAAAGAAAAAATATACAGAGGTACAAAGGTGTTTTTAAACTCTCATCCTCCGCCTCCCCCCCCCCCTTCCAATCAGGTCCTTCCACCTGTGGGATGGGAACATTATGTTTGTATATATTAAAAAAACAATGGATTTAATTGGATAGTGTAAACTGCTGAACTGTCATCAGCTTATCAAAAAGCCAACTAATGATCATGGTAATAATATACATCTCATATTCACAAACTGCTATAGCCTGATATGTTTTAGTTGGTCACAAAATCTTATTTAAGAATGTTCAAAAGTTGGTGCACTGGAATGTTAATTAATTCCCCCCAGCCCCCCCCCCCCACCCCCCAGCCCCCAGTTTATGTGCTTAAATAATATATTTTAAAATACTACATACATTATAACATTCATGTTCCAGATGGGCCAGATAGGGAAATGTTCAGGTGTACTATAAATAGTTTAATACCACATATTCGTGTATTACACATTACAATATATACTTATCAGATATAGTGTATGCTCATTTGAAAATGAATTTGTTCACAGCTTTTTATTTGAATCAATAAATGGAAGAAACCATAGTCGCTTGCCAAGTGGCAGTATATGCTGCTGAAGATGAGGGCCTTTTCTTGAAGGGGGGGGGGGGATTTATTGTCTGAGGATACTGTGGCACCTGCGGTGCCAAGAAATAACTAGTTTTTCATATGAGTCTGGGGTACATATAACTTGAATAAATAAGAATAAAGTGTTTCATCTTGAAAGATAGATATCTGTAATCATAACTGTCCCACCTGTAACAGTGGAATAACAATGTGAAATTAGGAAGAAGATAAAAATTTAATCTTTTTGCAGAAAAGCACTAACCTGAACTGTTTTTACGTAATTTGTATGCCTGCCTGTTGCATTTATTATACAGCAGATAAAAAATACATCTTTTTGTCCCACCCATAACATGTCTCACCTGTAACAAGGTAAAGAATTTTGCTTGCTTCATAAAAATTATATTTAACAACTCATATTAATTTTATATTATTTCTTTTAACTCCCTTTAAAGGTAAAAACTGTACCATGAATTTCTGTTGTACTGTACTTTTTAGTCCTTCTGACTTAAATATTTTAATATTTACAGGAAGATAGTTTATCATGTTTTTTTTTATTCATTTCTACTCTATAGATACCTTTGAGACATTCTGTTTCCTTTCCCTTTCAGGAACAACTGCTTCCCAAAACATATGTTTTCTACTTTTCCATTATTATTTGAATGTATTAAATATGTATTTTTATACTTGTAAATCTCCACTTCTTTCCTCTGCAATTTACAACATCTGGTCATTCCCAATGCAATATTTTAGACACATATTCTTGTACATATTTGAAATACTGATACTTCCATTTTACTAATCCGCTCAACTACATAATTAATACAAAAAATTACATCTGTCAAAATGAAATCTTACATACCTATATACAACAATGGTGATACAATTATATCTGTCACATTCAGCTGAGCGCCGTGACCCATGGGTCCCTTGTTTCTAGAATTTTCTTTTAACTAGAGCTGAAAATACTGGGTTCAATATTTTTTCGTGAATTTCTCTGTGTGATGTCTATAAAGTTGGAGTAAGTTTAAAGGTGTTTAAATTTTCTATTTGTTTGTTTTAGAAACTAGCAGCAGATGCTACAGCTCATGAAACAAAAAGCAAAAAGAACGAGATCTCAAAGATTGAGTACACAAAGAGGAACAATGGCAAGGTCAGTGTCTTATTTTTAGCTTTACTGACTGAAGGTCAACTGAGCTGTAATGACCACCCTCCTTATTGGCCATCCTGCCATCCAGCCTTCCAACCATTCAGGTGTCTGTCCATTAACAACGCATGAATCATAACTTGTTGTTTGTGAAACTTCCAGCTCGGCATCCAGGGGGATTTTGGGAAATCTCCTTGTAAACCTCAAATTAGTTCACATTGACAAATAGCAGGCATGTTATAATTTTGCCTTTTCAATCAAATTGACTATCAAAGGTTTAACAAGAATACACCTGAGAGAGCTAGCTTCAAAAATATGATGTGATGGGGAAATTCCATCACCAGAAGTCCAAATTCATATTAGTTACATCAGTGTCAGAGGTCACCTGAGCATCATGATCCAGGGGTTCCTAGTTATCATCAGCTTACTGGAATCTGTTTCATACTTTTGTCTATCACACACACACACACACACACACACACACACATATATATATATATCAGGGCTCAACATTAACTTTTGAAAGACTTGCCCAGTCGGATAAGTAACATCTAGCTTTTACTTGCACTTCAGAAATTTTTACTTGCCCTATATCAATCATTGAATGTATTTAAGAACACAAGCATCCTTTTTCAGGCCTTTTGATAAAGGTTTATGTTGGGCCCAAGTAGGAGGTGACTTTTAGTTGCCCTCCAACTATTTTCTGGAACTTTCACCTTTCCTGAGCAAGGGGTTAACCATTAATGTTGAGCCATATATATATATATATATATATATATATATATATATATATATATATATATATATTATGACTTGATGAAGACATTTTTGTGGGGAATTTATTAAAACTTTATTACAATCTGTATTATTATTAATTTTTGTTTGAATAATTGTATGATTATTATAATTATTTTGCTTTTAGACCATCTTGACTGTGGAGAAGAAAGGATTTGACCACCATGATAGACATGATAACTTATTCTTTCACAGATCCCACTGGGTGAGTACTTGTAAATCTTACAGAGTAACTCAAGCATTCACAAATCCCACTGGACAAGTACTTGTAAATCTTACACAGGTCCCACTGGGTGAGTACTTGTAAATCTTACACAGGTCCCAATGGGTGAGTACTTGTAAATCTTACACAGGTTCCACTGGACAAGTACTTGTAAATTTTACACAGGTCCCACTGGGTGAGTACTTGTAAATCTTACACAGGTCCCACTGGGTGAGTACTTGTAAATCTTACGCAGGTCACACTGGGTGAGTACTTGTAAATCTTACACAGGTCCCACTGGGTGAGTACTTGTAAATCTTACAGAGGTCCCACTGGGTGAGTACTTGTAAATCTTACACAGGTCCCACTGGGTGAGTACTTGTAAATCTTACACAGGTCCCACTGGGTGAGTACTTGTAAATCTTACACAGGTCCCACTGGGTATTTGTAAATCTTACACAGGTCCCACTAGGTGAGTACTTGTAAATCTTACACAGGTCCCACTGGATGAGTACTTGTAAATCTTACACAGGTCCCACTGGGTGAGTACTTGTAAATCTTACGCAGGTCACACTGGGTGAGTACTTGTAAATCTTACACAGGTCCCACCGGGTGAGTACTTGTAAATCTTACACAGGTCCCACTGGGTGAGTACTTGTAAATCTTACACAATCATTCAAACATTTACATGATGTTCTGTTTTGATACAATATGTCTCAACACAGTCCAAATTATGATACTTTGCACACAGTACAATTCACAATGTGATATAATTAAGGTATTTAGCTCAGCTCACTGAAAGATCATCAGTTACTTATCCAGCAGGCTGTCAGTTGTCCCAGTGTCCAGGCATGTTTCGTAAAGGCTACACTTAAAATGTTCTGGTTTAGTTTAGATTCCAAGCAAATGTTCTTTCTTGTGCATAGTGATCGATAACCAAACCCTCAATGTTTCAAAAGTGATTACAAGTGTTCTTGAATAAAAATTTCTAATGCATCAAAAACAGACCCTTTCAAGTAATGGATCAACCATTATAAGGCAGTGAAAAACCCATCAGCTCAATTTTACCTCAGTATTATTGTGTATCTGTGTATCTTTATTATAGCCCTGGACATACAGCCTTGATATACTAATCTGTACATGTTAGAACAGTTTGAGATTATGTTAAATAGATTCTTTCTTTAGACTTTGTACTTTACCTTGTCTGTTACATTTGAATTGATTATTCAAAGATGTTGAATCAGTTTGTGATCTTTTTCTTTGTCCATCATGCCAAATGAGAGATTACTGGTGAACAGATTTTTTTATGCCCCCGCCACAAAGTGGCCGGGGCATATAGTTTTACCCATGTCCGTCATTCCGTCCTTCCGTCCTTCCGTCATTCCGAAATCAAACAGTTGTACGGACTTTTTTTCGCAATGCCTGCAGATATTGGCCTGATTTTTGGTGTGTGGGCAGATATAGACCAGTTACAGATCGAGTTTGCGTTTCGTCCCGGTTGACCTACTTTTGACCGTTTTACGGCTCCTAAACTTAGAAAATTTCATGAAAAATAGAAATTTCATGACAAATACACATGTACGGACTTTTTTTCACAATGCCTGCAGATATTGGCCTGAATTTTGGTGTGTTGGCAGATATAGACCCGTTACAGATCGAGTCCGCATTTCGTCCCGGTTGACCTACTTTTGACCGTTTTACGGCTCCTAAACTTAGAAAATTTCATGAAAAATAGAAATTTCATGACAAATACACATGTACGGACTTTTTTTCGCAATGCCTGCAGATATTGGCCTGATGTTTGGTGTGTAGGCAGATAATGACCAGTTACAGATCGAGTTCGTGTTTCTTCCCAGTTGACCTACTTCTGACTGTTTTACGGCTCCTAAACTTAGAAAATTTCATGAAAAATAGAAATTTTCATGACAAATACACATGTACGGACTTTTTTTCGCAATGCCTGCAGATATTGGCCTTATTTTTTTGTGTGTGGGCAGATAACTGGTCATTATCTGCCCACACACAGATCGAGTTCGCGTTTCTTCCCAGTTGACCTACTTTTGAACGTTTTACGCCTCCTTAACTTAGAAAATTTCATGAAAAATAGAAATATTCATGACAGATACACATGTACAGACTTTTTTTTGCAATGCCTGCAGATATTGGCTTGATTTTTGGTGTGTGGGCAGATATAGACCAGTTACAGATCGAGTTCGTGTTTCGTCCCGGTTGACCTTCTTTTGACGGTTTTACGGCTCCTGAACATAGAAAATTTCATGAAAAATATGAAATTTCATGACAAATACACATGTACGGACTTTTTTTCACAATGCCTGCAGATATTGGCCTGATTTTTAGTGTGTTGGCAGATATTGACCAGTTACAGATCGAGTTCGCGTTTTGTCCCAGTTGACCTACTTATGACCATTTGACGGTGCTCTAACATAGAAAATTTCATAAAAAAGTGCACATGCATAGACTTTTTTTCGCAGTGCCTGCAGATACGGGCCTGATTTTTGGTGTGTAGGCAGATATTGACCAGTTACAGATCGAGTTCTTGTTTTGTCCCAGTTGACCTACTTTTGACCATTTGACTGCTCCTGAACATAGAAATTTTCATAACAAATGCATATGTACTGACTTTTTTTCCTCAATGCCTGCAGATAACCCCCTGATTTTTTATGTGTGGCCAGATAATGACAGTTACAGATCAAGTTCGTGTTTTGTCCCGGTTGACCTACTTTTCATTGTTTTACGGCTCCTAAACTTAGAAAATTTCATGAAAGACGGAAATTTTTATGGAAAATGCACATGTATGGACTTTTTTTCACAATGCCTGCATATACTGGCATGATTTTTGGTGTGTTGCTTGATAATGACCCGTTACAGATCGAGTTTGCATTTTGCCCTTGTTGACCTACTTTTGACCATACGACACCTCCTGAACTTAAAAAATTTTTCAAAATGTTGCAAATGTTTCTAATTTGCCCCAGGCGGGGGCATTCGTGTCGTTCCAACACATCTAGTTTTTGTTTATAAGGCTGGTTGGTAAATAGAGGGAGTGTCCCCCTTCCAGCCATGATAATGCTGATTTTTGTAGTTTTATGAATCAGAAACCAGCCATGGTGTCACAGATATAATCAATATTCAAAGAACAATGGGAACAATGGCCTTATCACTTTTTGTTTTCTTACATTCTTGTATTCTTGCTGTCTTAGTTTCTTGACCAGTAATTTGTACATTTCAGATCAAGAACATGGCAGCCACAGACTATGTTTTAATTGCTTGTGCTTTGATATATCATGTATTCCTATTACCATAAGGTGAATTTTACATAAAGGTATGATCCAGATAATATGTCAGTTATATGCTAGAACTCATTGTTTTTAATTTTGTATTTTCAGTTGAGGCAGTTTGACAAAGAATTGGAACCATTCAGGGATAAACTCCATGAATATGATGTAACATTCCCACCGAGGTAAGGCAATCAATATAAACATTGCACATACGATACTACTTCTGGTGCAATTTTATGATGGTCCCCTGGATTGATAATGGTATATTTTTAAATAAGTTAAACGAAAAGACCAGATTTATAAGGAATGGCTTTACCGTAAATCTTGTTTTTATGGCCGCACGTCTATTTATAGCCGCACCCTGAGTTTGCAACGTCTCTTAAAGGAGCGCCCACTGAGGTCCAAATACCCAAAACCCCCCTTAAAGGCCGCACCCCGACTCCATCTCTGGCCTGAGGGTAAGATAATTAGTTGCACGTAGCAAAATAAATCACGACATAGCTGCTTAAATGAAGACTAGAAAAAAAAAGTATTAATTACAGTGGTTAAATATGTTGCCAGATTACGTATATTAAATATATTTAACGCTCGAGATAGGGAAAATACAGATATTTTGTTCCTAACGACTTTTGCACATGGATTGGCAGGCATTTATCAGAAAAAGAAAGATTCCCCGAACGATCGTTTCGTTTGAATGGTGGTTACGCAAAACGATTTTTGTATGCATCAACACGCTTCTTGCATGTAAAAGACCATAGTATGAACACTGAATTGAGGTTTATATGTACATTTATTGAAGCAAAAGCCTGAATACTATCCACTATTACGCACCATCACGCAGTAGCGTTCAGGAGGCGACATGATGGCTAAGACTGCTGAGACTGTCAGATTTTCAACCTGCAGGAACTTAATCACGGCTCGTGGTATACATATAAAAATTTATATATAGAACATTGACATGTATATCTTTCGTGCGATATATAACTTGTTATAAAAAATTTTGGTAATTGACACCAAATAATACGTTTAAAACACCCCAACTGTAACACAGCGGCCCCCTTCGTTGGGCATGGTCAAGCAACATTGAAATAAATGCCTACTTTAAACTCATTTGCAGCATTATTTAGCAACGATTATTTGTTTAGAAAGTAAAATGAATAAAAAGCTGACATCGTAAAGAGTCGCACAATGGCTGACGATCGTTTTAAAATCAAGTTTGAGTGCCGCCATTTGCTGAAACGCGCTGGTGTTCTGCTAAGAATATTTTGTACGGCTGTATGCGGTGGGTGGTAAACAGAACAGCCACCTATTTCGTCCCAGTGTGCCTTGCGCGAACGCTACCTTGACAAGATGGCTCCCCACACGGACACTTTCTTGAGGAAAAAAACTTGCTTACCTCATCCGGCCATTTTTATTTCACTTCAAAATCACTCGTTTTCACGCGTCATGTTTGCTATACGTGTGTATCTCGACAAGGTAACTTCAGTTATTTTAATATTTAGTTGAGTTGACCAGCGATGTTTTCAAACGCATCTGCAAACTGTGACATGGAGCTATGTCAACGAACGATGTGACGATGATAATACCGAAGTTACCGGTATGAAAATGATTCGAATCTTCCGAGTAATTCAAGAAATGGAATTTTCATCATAGATTAAGATTTCAAAATATTACTTTTAGAATTAAAATATACAGTGACTTTAAATGGATCAGCAGAATGTTTCTGTCCAAAATATATTGAAAAATCAGTAGCAAACAAGAATACGGCATGGCATGTAAAATCTGTATATTCACCAAATTCCATCGGCTGTAGTGACATGTTCTACCATTTATATCTACAAGCAGGTTTCCTCTCTAACACTAATTCCATTCATACAATATATTCGTGATTGTATAAAAAAAAAACCAAAGATTAAACAGAAGTAAATGACAGGGCTATACGCATACAAGGATGAAGGTTTTCCAGAAACATGACATGGGGGCGAGAAGATGGGCTTATTCAATATTGAGGTACATGTATCAGACATTATAAAAAATGTCAGTAAGTAACCTGCTAAATTTGAACTTTTATAAAGATTTCATAGTGTTCTAAATTACATATTTTGATTTTCTGAATTATTTTTATGAACAACATGGATTCCAAGGCAATTCAGCTCCGTCAAAGGTATGACCGGTAATACCGATTTTTTCCAACAGACGTCACCACTAGTCCTCACCATGAATAATCTCATTCATTTTAATCTCGTAATAAGTGTTGTTATTGTTCAATGTTTATTGTTATTGTTTAATTGATTGCATATAATTATTATATTTTATATGAACATTTAGACTATACAATTTTATACAATAAATCTGTGACTACAAAGAGTATTTCCTCTGTGGTGTGCTTGATCTCCTATTATCGCCCAAAGGAGCGCCATGTCCGGGAGAGAGTTCTTCTCACAGTTCATTTCTGATAAACCATCTATTTATGGCCACATCCCGAGTTCAGAAAAAAAGCCGAGATTTTCGATTTTGAGTTTGTTTTTAAGGCCGCGGCGATAAAAACAGGATTTATGGTACTTATTGTTCTGAAATTTGCTATGCCCTGCCTTACAATAGTTTCAGTCATTGTGCAAAATATATTGTGTCAGTCTTAATTTCTACATAGTATCCTTTGTTCACATAATTATATCCAGATAGGCATCTTATATCATTCTGAAATTTGGTATGCTAATTCATGTTAGATGGTTTTAACTGTGAACAGGGCTAATGGCACCACTTGTTTAGCAGATCTGTATATTGGTTAAAGAACATAGCCCATGTTAACAGGAATATGTCATGACAAGGGATACAATGGCATTGTTGAGATGCCAAAATTTTTAATGATAACAGAAGACTGAACAATGTAATGATGCTGATGATTATTTTCAGCTACCCCTTTAGCGAGGACTTGGATGACGGCACGTCGTACATGAAGACCCGCTGTCCTTCATGGTGTGACCGCATTCTGATGACATACAATGCCAAGAATCTCATTCAAACAGTAAGGATAAACATAATCACAATTTGCTCATAAAGCCATCGGACCAATGTTCTTAACAAGTACATGTTGCATATATAGCCAGTGTTTTATAGGAGTGATTCTACAGAGTCCTAAAGATTATTTTTCAGGCAAATGATATTCTTCATTAGACCTTGTTCTGTCTTGCATGTTGCTGTTTCAGGGACATAAGACCTGTTAATCTCAAATAGATTTGTCACTGACCTATTAAGTGAGGAGTGTTTTGCATAAAATGTGAAAACAAAAATTGCAGACAAAAATGATAGATACAGTAAAACTTGCAAAATATAATGCTGATATGGTGGAAGGATGACCATGTTACAGGAATCGTCTGATGGTGGTCCACTCTTTGTTTTGGGCTTAGCTGCATCTAAGTAAACTGAGTTATACTGCTGTCTTGGCACTTGCAATCCATGGGCTTATTAGCCAGCATATTTAGATTTTGCATAAAAGCCTGTAGATATTAATATTCAACTGTGTATGCATAGTTGTTGTGATTCTGGCTTCACAATCAATAACTGTTTAGATTTTGTCTCTGATCAAGTAAACATTTGCCATGCTGGTACCATAAAGATAAAGGCTGTTAGTTTTACCTTAATTTATGGTACACCTTCATTTTAATATTTATGGTATTGTTTTATAGGATGACCATGAAGATCCTCCGTACAAGATGATCGGGCATTCAATATGTATGGGAGATCATAAGGTAAAATTTATGCAATGTTAAACGAGAGTTCTGCAAGAAATAATCACATTTACAAATATGCAGTATACACATGATGTTAAACATATTTTCATGTTCCTGTAGTCACATAACAGTTAAACCATGTGTAATAATCACCCAGTCATATAACTAGCCTTCCCAGTCCCACTGTTTAGATAGTTTTACTTCATTAAAAGGTAGCATTTCATATTTTTTACCATTTTGAGCAGTCCCTGGTTGGATAAAACTGGGGGTAATATATATTTAATTCATTTCTATTTGTTAAGACCATGGTAAATGATACTAATGGCATTTTATAATATTTTACACTTCATTACATCTTTATGGATTCAGATAAAGATAATTTGTCATGAGTAAACTTCTTTCCATACCAAATGTGTATCCTTGAGACTGAAAACTGCAGTAATGTCATAAAACAGCCCAGCAAATATATATTCTGCTGGACCAGTTTGTTGACGTTACAGTTTATAGATCAACATATATCACAGTCTCTTTTTGAAGTTTTGCATAAAATAAGTCCAATCAGTTTAATAAAATTCTCTGTAACTGTTGTGAAAGTTTAATGATTTATATTATCAGCATTATCTAAAGTTATGTCAATGGTAAGGCTTACAAGTAGTCTTTCAGGCCATGTTCAAAAGCTGAGCTGAGATGTGACCCAGGGGTCACATCTATTAGTAATAATTTAAATAGAAATTGCATCCCCTGACCTGAAATTTTGGGACACTGTCCTTTTAATAAAGCTGATTTACTAATGAAAATCTTGGTGAGTGAGTTAGAATATTCCAACAGACCAATATATCAGTGATTTTAAAATTACATAGCATGTATAAGATTTTTACTATGTTTGTAAAGTATGTACATGTAAAAATTGTAGAACAAAAGTTGAAGTATATAGAGTTGATATAGCATCTGTAAAATATGAACCAGTTTTTAAACTGTGATGAATGATGAAAATTATTAATTTCCATTGTACAGAACAGAAATTGTATACTCATGACTGCAATTTTCAGCCCTGATGTCAATTTGACATGAAGCCATATTTTCTGTATCATGTCTGACCTGTATGTGACTTTTTCTTCTACAGCCAATATATTTGAATGTGAAGCTACGATGTGAAACAGGTAACCAGGCCGAAGTTGCAGAGGCATCTCCTGATAATCTCATTCGTAAACGTCCCCCCCTGAGGAAAGTTATCTCCATAAATGGTGAAGAGGTTAGGGATGTCCGCGACCTCAATATTCATGACAATATCATTTTTGAGCATGAACACCATCTGGCCAGAAAATTCCTCACCTCTTTGCGTCGTAGGTCAGAGCCAGTAGATAGAAGCCGTCTTCTCATAAAGCAAAGGTCCTTCAGCAATGTGGCTCGAACCGTACTGAGAGCCGAGTCTGTTCTACAGGCTTTTCAGCACTATGCTCACCGTAGTGATACAGAAAGCGAAAGTGAGGATGAGGAATCAAAAGATAAAGCTAAGGCTGCAGAGACTGAGTCTGGGGTGGCTAACAGTGCTGACAAGTCAAGTAATGCTGACGAGTCAAGTAATGCAGACACAGGTATTGACCCAAGTCAAGTTACAATAAGCAGTGATAATGTTATAAAACAAGCAACTATTAACAACAACAACAACAATTCGCAGTTAGCTTTAAGGCAGGAGGTTAACAACGTCACATGCATGTCTAACCAACCCACCCCAACCAGCACCACCCACACTGACCTCAACGCCAAAGCCACGCATGCTCCGCCAGACTCCATCGCTAAGGGTGATGAGTCACGTGCCACGTCACTGCGGCAACCCCCAGAGGAGAAGGCTCCCCTTAAACGGCAGATATCTGCTGGTCGGGCTGGCTCCACAGGCTTGTGTGCTTCATGTTGTCAGTTGCTGTAACGCGGTGGTGACTGGCACCTGTGTGTAGTAAGTGTTGTTAAGTGGCTTGTTGTAAGGCTCATGCACTTTTTCCTCTTTACATTGACTGGATGCCCTACCCTGAGCTAAATGTTGACTTTCAGGTCACATGATCAGAGATACTTGTTATTCTGAAGGTCACATGATCAGAGATACATGTTTCACCAAAGGTTAAATGTTCAGAAATACTAGTTTTTTGAAGGTCACATGATCAGAGATGCATGTTTCACTTAAGGTCACATGATCAAAGATTCATGTTTTCCTGAAGGTCACATTATCAGAGATGCATGTTTTACCAAAGGTCACATGGTCAGAGAACGTGTGTTTACCTCAGAGTCATGGACCCATTGACGTAAAGAATAACATTATTGTTACCATAATTGAACTCAGTGAAGTAAAACAATCCTTCATGATCCCTCCTCTGTCCAGAAACTCACCAAACTCCCCACCCCTCCACAAACTTTTGTTAAAATCAGTTTCAGTTTCTATGCAACCCTGATAACAAATTAATCAACATGGTTGAAAATATAACCCATGTTAGCACAAAATTCTTCTCTTTTCTTCATGGCAAGGAAACAAGGGCATTACATATGGAAGTTTTATAGACTATGCTTTCCCTTAACATTTCACTTAATTTACATGGTCATATGCTACATAGCCTATACCCTATAATCACTGATTGCTGATAGTTTATCCCTAGTTTATAATACAGTAACATACATTGTCATACAAAAAGAGCAACATGGTCATGCCAATGTCCTAATTCCTAAGACCACTATTGTGAGCATATCCTCTGCAAATTGAAAACCTGTACACTTGTCCCACTATTTGTTTCATCTGATTTGGATTGCTATATAGTTAAATTACCCCTGAAACCCTGTCTTTACATCCAGTCAGCTGTCAAAAGGTGAAAAGGTGTATCTAGTGCAGTGACAAAACAAAGTTGTAGAAATTTTGAAGAAATTTCCTACATTAATTGATGTCATGATTCAAGTGGTCAAGTAAACTTTCAGAATATTCTTTTTAGACCTATACTTGATTGATTTATTATTGGTAAGAGACATGTTTTATCACTGTCACTTGAAAATATATTACATTTTTCTTTTATTTATTTATTTGCAATATTTTCATTTAAGTTGCATCTAATTAGAGCACCCTTAATGTGGAGTAAGATAATTTTTTTAACCTATGAATACTATAAGTTTTTATATGATGAGGATTGAGAGAACTTTGTCAGATGAAAACAGCCTCTTTTTGATACTTGAGGATTTTATACATTACCATGACTGACAACTTCAGCATGGCGTCATGACCCATGGGACCCTTGTTTTCACATATCCCAAAAGATTTGGCTTCAGCCTATGGCTGTTATTGCTCAGATTGAGCCATTTTGCTTTAAACTTTAATGCAGTTTAGTTTTGTTTGCACAAAGATATTGATCATTTTTTATGTGGATAATCATTCTTAATGTTATTCCAAACATAGAGCAGTTTTTTTACTGATAATTGATCATCGCACCTTGGCTGACAATTGTTATTACTATTTCTACCCAGGGGCAGATATGGGGTGGTGGGGGGAGTTAGTGGGCTTTAACTCCGCCACCGTTAGAAATCAGGTTTTTTGCAGTGATTTTAACAAACATTTAAGGCTGCCCTTTCCAGTAGCTGTGGCCCACATTAGTAAACCTCTTCCTTCAAAACTCCTGTGTCTGCCCCTGCTCCCCGCAGTCCATTACTCTCATTCCTGATGCTCAACGGGGACATGTGCCTCAGAATCAGCTTTGTTATATAGAGATTATCTTTATCCACATTAGTAGTCATTTCTATATGTAGGTTGTGGTTCTAGTGTGCGTCTGTATTTATATCTATATACATAGACAATGTATGAGCGTGACTGGTATAGTGTATCAGATTTCATTTATCACTTTGTCTTGTATATTAGATATATATCATCAGATACATTCGTGGTAATCATCAGGCGTTTATCTGTGATGACATGAATGAGTGTTTAGTTTTCATCAGGTTTAAGACCACTAGGGTAAGCACATGCCATTTGTTAGCCTGGATGTTGTTTATTGACTGTGATTCACGTAATAAACTTGTGGTTTGATTACTTAAGTTAACTACTTTTTCCGGAGGCATGAATATTACGTGACACTCACTACCTTTCGTAACACATGCACGATGCACCGAGTTTCTCTAACATATTTTATTACTGTGTTTGCTGAAAAAAAAACATATCATTAGATTCGATAGTAAAGTTAGTAAGATTTAATTGATACAATATTGAGGTTGAAGATTACAGTGAATCTTATTGTTTGTATTGCTACAGGAGAATGATAAAGAATATATTTTTATGCCCCCGCCACAAAGTGGCCGGGGCATATAGTTTTACCCATGTCCGTCCTTCCGTCATTCCGAAATCAAACAGTTGTACGGACTTTTTTTAGACCAGTTACAGATCGAGTTTGCGTCCCCGTTGACCTACTTTTGACCGTTTTACAGCTCCTGAACATAGAAAATTTCATGAAAAATATGAAATTTCATGACAAATACACATGTACGGACTTTTTTTCTCAAAGCCTGCAGATATTGGCCTGATTTTTGGTGTGTGGGCAGATATTGACCAGTTACAGATCGAGTTCGCGTTTCGTCCCAGTTGACCTACTTTTGATTGTTTTACAGCTCCTGAACATAGAAAATTTCATGTAAAATATAAATTTTCATGACAAATACACTTGTACAGACTTTTCTTCGCAATACCTGCAGATATTGGCCTGATTTTTGGTGTGTGGGCAGATAATGACCAGTTACAGATCGAGTTCACGTTTTGTCCCAGTTGACCTACTTTTGACCATTTGACGGTGCTCTAACATAGAAATTTCATAAAAAAGTGCACATGTATGGACTTTTTTCGCAGTGCCTGCAGATACGGGCCTGATTTTTGGTGTGTAGGCAGATAATGACCAGTTACAGATCGAGTTCTTGTTTTGTCCCAGTTGACCTACTTTTGACCATTTGACTGCTCCTGAACATAGAAAGTTTCATGAAAAATAGAAATTTTCATAACAAATGCATATGTACTGATTTTTTTCCTCAATGCCTGCAGATACCACCCTGATTTTTTATGTGTGGGCAGATAATGACAGTTACAGATCCCGGTTGACCTACTTTTGATTGTTTTACGGCTCCTAAACATAGAAAATTTCATGAAAGACAGAAATTTTTATGGAAAATGCACATGTATGGACTTTTTTTCACAATGCCTGCATATACTGGCATGATTTTTGGTATGTTGCTTGATAATGACCCGTTACAGATCGAGTTTGCATTTTGCCCTTGTTGACCTACTTTTGACCATACGACACCTCCTGAACTTAAAAAATTTGTCAAAATTTTACAAATGTTTCTAATTTGCCCCAGGCGGGGGCATTTGTGTCGTTCCGACACATCTAGTCTTTAATATAGGTTAGCTTTTTTCATTTATTACTGCACAAGGTATTTAGTTGCATTTAAATCTTCTTAACATATGTCAGTTTATGTAATGTTTTGATAGAGCAGCAGCTACACATTTTTCTCAGGTACAGGTACTATTAAACAATTTAGTATTCATAAAGGTATTTGTTTGCCAGAAATTTTACTGGGCACAACACCCTGCTGTCTAGAGTAAATAGTTTTAATCATCTGAGATGGTAGTTTAACTTGTAAAATACCATATAACAGGGTCTAGAGTATGGTCATTATTACAGAAACCAAGGTCGGGGGCCTTTGTTACTTAGCATTAGCATATATAAAACATATCTTTTATGACCATCAAATAAGACAGAAGATTAAGATTAAGAGATCTGGTATATCCTTCCTCATAGTGAGGCTCTTTCTGATTTCATGAACAGTTATAAAACAGTATATTAAATACATGAAGATTATAGAGCAAAAGCCAGCCTTAGTTTGCAATTTAAAGGCTGGAGTTTTATCTTTCAGTCAGCAGGATTATTTAAGTGATAGTTTTATAATTTGGCTGTACTAGATGACCCTTAAAAATTTACAAGCTTCATAGTTGTCATGCTGTCCTTTCATGCCCAAAGTAACAAAGTCTTTAACATAGATAAAGCGTATAAAACAGGGTTGATGATTGGACATGGTGTATTGGTAACTTTGATTAATAGAAGCCTTTGGTTTTAACCTCACTAAAACCTGAAGCCAGGAGAGATCTCAAATCTAAACAGCAGACAGGCTTTTTGATGTTTAGCTAATGGTGATAAATGCCTTTTGGACTTCCATTGCCCCGTGCACAGCAGATTGGAAGTATAGAAGATTGCAGGGATCATCACATATTAATCATATCTTATAGGTTACTTTCATCCTCAAACAATAGAGAGTCCAAGGAAGTATACATTTATACTAGAGAACAAAACAAATTGTGATGGCACCATGTTAATAACCATGTTGAAACTGATGTATAGTCGTGCAACAAGTCAGGGATATGATGCATTATTTTCAGTTTGAAAATCATAACTTTAAGACCCAGGAACTCCTAAATCATCTTCCAGAGAACACCAGCTGAAATTTCTATGGAAACATGAAATTAGGTCTCTTTGATCTGTGGTCTATGTTCCCACTGAAAATCAGATTCTTTCTTTTGGTCAGAAATACCAAACATCAAGCAAAATAAGATAAAATCCAAATGGGCCACTTTTCAGAAATGCCCCCGATAAATAGATATTTCCCAGTGATTAGTTCATTTTGATTAAAATTTAAAAAAAAAACTGCAAGATCTCATTAAATGCAACTAATGTCATCACGTGTGTTGTTTCCATTACATTTCATTACAAGATCAGTAGGTATTTTCAGTTTCAGTCTCTTAATTAACCAGAATATTCATTATTTTTATCAGAATCATCTGTCACTCATGGTTTTGATATTTTAGAAAAGTTTTTTTTTTTTGCAGAATCATTATTACCAGTTTCATGTGTTGCTGTTTTTATTTACCTGTATAGTTGATTTTTCTTTCACATTAATGACCAGTTGTTTTGATTTTTTACAAATTAGCTTTTGCGACATGCCTGTGTTGAATTGTAAAGAAGAAGGAAAGATATTGAACAGGCATCAAATCATGCGTTAAATCAACCCCAGTCACCTGTTACTGATCAAAACAGAAATTAATATTCAGTACATGATCAAGTGTCATATCTGATCATAATTCATTAAATGGATTTTTGTATTATTCCCTGACAAATTGGGAATTGAAGATTGTGACAAATATGTATCAGGTATGATTGTTATATTTACATAATGAAAAAAATGTGATAATTGCCGAACTGATACCCCTCTGGTGATTTATGGAGATAACGAGCCCTCATTGGTATTGTATTATCATGCATCGTTCTTGATCTTGTATGTTGTGGCTCTTGGATATTGTTAGTGAATTCCTGCTCTGTTGGCATGAGGCATCAGCTGTACATCTGTCTTGTGAAAGAACTTTCCCCTCACTCTGAGGACTTGTCACATTTAATTCAAAGTATTTATTCTGAAGAGAAAAGTCTGAAAGTTTGTCTGCTGATATTTTTTTCTCACATTATTGTTATGCATTATTTGGAACTTTTCATTTGTGTGCCTATAGTGTTTTTAGATTAAAGTGTAGATCCAGATATTTCTTAAGTTGAAGACTTTTCAATAAAGTAGACTTTTTTCCAGATTGACCTGGAGAAATATGATATCAGCAGTCATTAAATTTTAATAGTTTATCTGTCAAGTAATAAATCTTGAGGGCAATTGATAAGTGATGTTTGTGAACTCTCTGTTGTAATAATATTTATCCATGAAGGGCCAGACATTTTCCACAACTACCCTTAGATTAAAAAAAAAAACTGATTATGAAGGGTGACACAGCGTTGCCTTTTTCTAGGGTATTGTTTTCCAGTTACTGTTGTGTTGTTTGTATTTAGAGGAAATGGTTGTTTTGATCCAGTCTTGCTTACCCTTCCTGTTCTTTGTTACTCTTTTGGATGGATTTGATGATGTATTGGAAAGACGTAGTGTTAGAACTGTTTGCCTTTCAGCTCTTTGAGTAATGAGAAGTTTATAGGTTGCCTATGAATTCCAGGGTTTCTGCCATCCATTGTAATGTTTGACTAATCCAAACATAATAAAACTGATTGACTTTTGGATTAAACATGGAAAACATCATGTTTTTATACTCAACCTAAAGGCCTTAAAATTTATTCACTGCAACTCAATCCTGAAAGGATTCAGTTAAGAAAATGCTAAGCAAAGAAAGATCTTATAAATGTTTGTTCTAAAGGATTTAAATAATTCAGATATATAAAAAAAACTAATTTTTGCCTTTTTTATCTTTAAAGAAACAAAGTTAAGAAAATGAAAAACTCAGAAATGAATATTTACTTTTGCAAAAACTAAGAAAAATGTATGTTAATTTTAAAGAAAAATGTGAAAATTGAATTTGCAGAATGTTTTAAGCATAAGGAAATCTCAACTCTAAATTTGGGGACAATAACTGAATGCTTAGCTGGCAGAAATCCTTACCTGGTCTTGTTGTTTCACTAGTTGAGCAGTTAATGTGATGGTTTGATATTTGAGAGAGATGTTTAGTGTGGACTGACAGCTTGGTACTGTTGTTAAGCATGACAGTTATTTTTATGATGAAATGTATGGAAAAGTTACTAGCTGTAATTAGTGTGCAGTCCCTTTAAACTAATACTGATTGTGTCTACGACCTGTTCTGCAAAATACTATTAATACAGTGTTTACTTTTACCTAAGCTCAGTTTCATCTTGAGTAAGTATTGAGGTATATTCTGCTTTAAATATTTATTACAGAGGCTAGGTTTACCTGTTGTCTATGGATGAGACAGTTTGAGTTAAGATGCATTGTTTGAATTATCTTTATTAAAAAACATCAGTGGGCCAGATAAGTTTATTGTAAGAATAAAGTAAATGAATCTGAACTTATATGAGGGCCTATTAACCAATAACATATTTGATTCCTTTTAACTTGATTTTCATCTCCAGTTAACAGTGACAATGTATGGCAACACAAGTTGCAATTTCTATTCTTCTTTAACTGATTCATATGATAAAGCTGATCTTACCTGTGTAAAAAAAAATGATGTAGATAATTACCAACCAATCATTTTCCCTGAAATATCCATACATTGAGTTGTCTCTCAAGTAATTTGAATTTGAATTTGACATTTTTTTTTTAATTTACACAAATAATCAACTAATTTTTTCTTTATTCATTTCCAGGTAAGAAATGTCCTGTGTTTAGAGAAAGAGTTTGTAAATGTAGTATCGATAGGTCATATAACATTTAAAGTTCCATATAAAAATGGAATTAGCATCTCTGTTATGGTGAGAAACCAAGGACCAGCCCATGTTTTACTGTAAATATAGATATATAAATCATTCTAAAATTTGAACCCATTGAGAGAAAGTATTGATCCAAAATTCACATGAAAAAAACTGAGTAGGTATACAGATGAAGTTATTATAAAATTTTACTAAAGTGATTCTTGAAAATATAGATGGTATTTTGTTTCAGGTCATAAACCAGAATGTTTCTTTATGTATAACCCTTTTTTTTCTGTAATTTCCAGTTCCACAACCAGCGGAGACTGGCCCCCCATCTCCATCAGAAGAAAGACTCCTTGAATCAAAGCAAGTCAAAATCACACACACAGACACCACCAAATATATCCACGTCCGACAGAACGGAACGGACCGTGTGTTCAGGGAGACGGCGGTATAGCGACAGGCACTTCCCACAGCAAAGAGACATTGTACATAGTACTCTCTTCATATTTAGTCAAATACAGGTGCTGCCCCCTAGGCTATTGTCATTGCACCATGGACTTCTTTATAATTCTATGAATATATCCTACCATGTGTAGAATTGAGCAGAACCCAGAGTTCATGCTCTGCATAGTTAACCACATGGCAGCAACTGGCCTGTACTATGTCACACATACAGCTCAACGTTGTTGCAGGATAATCAAAAGGTATAATTTATACAGAGGTGAGGGCATTATTTATATATCATTGTATGTAGATAGAGAAAGCTGAATGAACCATAAAACCATGACATGATCAAATACGCAGGATTCATCAAAATCATGTCAGACATTAAACCAAAAGCTGGTGATATTTTGACTGTACTTAAATGTGATTGGAAAGTTAGTAAGATAACTTGAGAATTTGTTCTATTACACTCCTCTGGCTACATTCATTCCGACTTATTTCTCTTATCCACTGCTTCTAAAGACAAACTTTGCCATTTTTGGCCACCAGGGTCTGTGTGTATTTTTGGCTCTGTGCTATTAATTTTATGCACTGATGTACTTCAACAATGGCCCAGTGATTGAGCCATTTTAAAAAATGATTATGACAGTTTGTTAGGGTAATATTTTCAAAAACTGGTTGGAACACAAAACATGGTCCTACGTCTGAATAATATAAGTCAGCAGCCACCCCTTGGTGTTTTCTTAATCCGTCCATCCTTCAGAGTTACTTAATATTATCAAGAATAAGCAAAGGCAATTAGGATACAGTATGGGCTGCCATATTGTAAAAAAATTGTCCTTAACAACCAATCAGAATGAATTGAAAGATCTTTTGAAAAATCTCAGTGTATGTACATGTACTATGCTTTCATCAGTGGAAAAATTTCTCTCATCAGTTGGAACATTCTTGGCCCTATACCAGCACCCTGGCAGCTGTATACAGCAAAGCCTGCTTATGCAAGCAGTAGGGAAGTGGAATGAGTTGTAATGACCTACTGCATAAGGGGTTTCGTTTTATAGAGAATACTGGTCATCTTAACATACTGAGTCAGTGGTACCCTGATCTGTGTGTGATGAGATGGCACATCTTTAAAACCACTTAATGGACCCATACAGCACTGCTTGCCACCTGGTACTGGGATGTTGTAGAATGCCCACAGTGGACCGGGAACCTTGAGGTATTTCTTTCATAGGCTTGCCATCTGCTGGGGGATTTCTGAACTACATCAGACCTCACCAGAATGGGGACCAATACCATACAATTACAATGCTTTGTAACTCTTGAAAATATGTGTAAGTTTATTTATTCAAACTGTAAATTTATATTACTATGTTCTTTATTGTTTAAAAATTGAAGTTACAATGGGAAATGTGTGATATGCCTTTTTTAAATCAATTTACTTATTATTTACTACATGTTAAAATGTTTGAAACTATTTCATGTTCATTTTGGAGCTGTTGCAATAAGCCCTCTATGGAATGGTAAATGATTCTCTCTGTACAGTATGTTAATAGGTTTTAAATATTGTACTTGTAAATACCTTACTCATAAATTGTGACTATTTACTAATTAGATATATGATATATATCAGCTTTCAAATCATGTTGATAGATACATCATATTAAGACCAGATTAAGGTGTAATATATCAAATTATCAGAATCTATGAATTTATAAATTAAAATAGACAAACATTTATCAGAAATGTAAACAGTTTGAAATTTTGAGATATTTATCAGTTAGGGCAGGTTATGAAAAGGACTGCTTTATATTGTATTAATATTTAGCTTACTTTATCAAAGGAATCACACTAGACTGAACACGTCATCTATTTATTTGGGCACTGTAAATAAAAATTAAGTATCAACAGATCTGATATTGAGAGAACAGACTAAAATTGAAATTAAAAGTAAAATCTCATGCAAAAAAAATGTGCATACTGCATTTATGGGACATGCGTTCAGAAAGGTCAAGAGGTCATATGGGCAGCTTTGTGAGGTCAACTTATCATCCGTTAGGTCACTCTGTTTAATATTGAATGAGACAATGTATAAACAGATATTTTACCTGTGTACATATAGTTCCAGCAGTAAATATTACATAGGACCGATTGGGACAGTTTGAAAGCTACAGTTGGGTCTAATGTTTATACATCTCATCAAGTTTTATTCAATCAATGCAATATAATAGGGAGGAGACCCGCTTCAGTGAGAACATGGTTATACTCAGACTTTATTACAATACGGTTGTGTAATATTTTTCTTTTAATGTGATGCAATTCGACATTTTATGTCCTTGTTTATTTATGCTTGTAGCTATCAGTCATGTTGACTGTAATAATGACTTGCACGTTTTAAAGTAGCCACCACAATATATATTTGAAGGACTATACTGATACTGTGAAGTTTTACACTGATACAAGAATCAAATATTGTACAGGGAAAAGGTGAAATGGGAAAAATGCACTTGTTGGGGAAATAGAAAAATGTTGAGCAAAGGATTTCCTGATATTTACTTATTATTATTGCTTTATCAAATATGGCATAACACCTTTTTTGGTGATAATGAATTTAGACATATTTGTGTATATTCTTGAAGCTCTCTCTGTATGTAAACGCAGGAATCGTGATGAGACAAGAACCTTTCATATAGTCACAGTCATTAGTCACAAGCCTCGCTCATTGATTTTGTAGCAGTATCAATGCATTGCGTCAGACCTCTTTCATGTCGAGATAAATGGTTTGTTTTTGTTTTGTACAGTCGTTATATTGTTGCTTTAAATATCAGTGTGCATTTGTTGAATTACATGTTATAAAATAGATTCCCTGCTGTTCTGTTCATGTCTTGCTGGTGTAATAGGGCAGGGAATCAGTGAAGCGTTTGCACACTCACAGCCATGAAAAGGAGGCCTGTCTGACCAATGGTCATCGCCAGATTAACATGTAGGCAGAGCAGGCAGGTGTCAGGGACTCAAATTCTAGTTTCATCCTCCTACAAAACTAATAAAAAATACCCTTCTTTTCATTTCATTTGTTAGCCAGACATATGTACTAGCACATTTGAATTTCGGGACCAATTGATGGCAGTGCCGAGCGCATTCGTTCTTGATTTTAGCAAATTTAACATGTGCAGTAACCAATATACAGTAGTCCCCTATTTAATCCCATACCTATGTAAACGTATTAAAGTTTATGAGTAAATTCATTAAAGGTGCCTTTATCTTACTAGGACTATTTGGTATACATGAAATTCAGTTTTCTCTTATGGAAAAGTAAAAGTATTTTCCAAGATTTCTTTCTGAAATTATTTCCTTGCACGTATACTAAGTAGAAATAAACTTCACCGAACTTGATCAGTAGCGCCAGAGAAAACAATGAACATTGCATTCCCGCATAAATCAAGAAAAGGGAAAACCAGTAATTTGATTTCTATTCCATTATTACAAGTTTCCCGCAAGTAAACACGATATCGTACCTGTGACAAATGGCGTCAGGGATTGCTCTTGAATTAGACATGCCCTTGAATCTTGCAGGGGCAAAAGACTTTAAGCATCCTCT
Organism: Sipunculus nudus; assembly: GCA_026874595.1. Lineage (NCBI taxonomy): Eukaryota > Metazoa > Annelida > Sipuncula > Golfingiida > Sipunculidae > Sipunculus > Sipunculus nudus. The sequence goes on along the minus strand of CM049306.1, from coordinate 105,881,135 downwards.
GCAGTCATGTTTTTCCATGGTATTTTAATTTCGCGTCTCTCGGGATTTGCTACGTGTATTACTCAGAAATTTTGGGTTTTTTATTCGGTCGAATTATCTTTGAACAAACAAAAACGGATGTATATATCTGGGGGATTCCGAAACATCTGAGCACTACAAGACCCTTCGATAAAGTTCGTGTATTGAACCTACATTACCTTTTAGCATTTAGACTGAAATATTGAATTGGATTATTCTTGTCTATCGCTTTCTTTGCTCGTGGCGGATGTTTCATGAAAGGCACCTTTCCATGGCTCTTGAACTTGTGCTGAATGTGCTTTAAATCTTTATGCGTTATATTGCTCCGTGGCTTACGTCTGAAATAATCGTGATCATTTACAGATGACGAATTCTTTATGAAATTACAAAATAGGTCTTTTCTAGTTAGCTTAAATGTTGCTCTTTGCTATTGTTATGTTGTTTTATTGTTGTTTGTTTGGTATTTGTTTCTTGAAAATAAATTAGGTGATATATTATTATACAACAGTAAGGCCAAAATATAAAAAAAGGTATGTTTCTCGGGCACTTTTTTTCAGATATCAATGCGGGCGGTTTTTTTTTTTTTTTTTTTTTTTTTTTTTTTTTTTTAATGTTTCGATGTTAATGTCAAATGATAAGGGAAAAGCATGATAATAACAGATTTATTTTGCTTAATAAGTGGAAGCACTACAAAACAAAGGAATCTGTATGAATTTATCTTCTTGAAAGAAATGTCCGAGCGGCTGCAGCTCAAAATTGGTAAGTTTCTATTGAAAATAAAAATAAAAATTTTTGATGCGGGGGTTTAAAATTGATGGGGGCGGTGCCTGAGAACCATACCATTTATTTATTTTTTGCCTAACTGTTCACATCATGTTTTGATGGTTTTAATCTCTTTATAATAGCTAAATGTGGTCGAAGCTACATGTAACCAGCAAATCATTAAAGCTAGGCCTTTACAGTATTGAAACTGATTTTCTGCAGACCACAATTCAGCAAGTTGACTGTAAGACAGCATTTTATCTGGTCATCCATTCTGAGAACAGACAAAAATTTAAAATAATATGTTGATTGCTCTCACGAATTTTGTTGAGTTTTTATAAAACCAAATGACATCAGATCCATCGGTAAAAGGATAAACCACTTTGTGACAAGTTTTCCTTGACTAAGACGAAACCACATTTCATCACAGTTATGTATAAGACGAACCCATATTACACCATTTGTGTACATACGACGAAAAACTACAGTCTGTCGTTCCGAAATCACATTTCATCATTGTGGCAGTAAGACGAAACACCAACATTGTGGGATGCCGTAAACCTTTTACATAAGAGGAAACTAGATTTTATCATGTTGACTGTATAAAACCTTACAACATTTCATCATATTGACTTGTGTATCAGACGAAACTACGTTTAATCTTGTTGACCGTGTATATGGTCGAAACCACGGGTAGGTATCCTTTCTTGTATACACCCAATCGTCTATCATAATGATTACTGTGTACAGGACGAAACCACGATTTAGGATTCTTGCAGTGTATGTACAAATTATGTATCATCATGCTTCTGGTGTATAGGACGAAACAACTTTGAATTATATTCTCATGCGCAAGAGGAATCACGTTACAACGGGTTGACTCTGGATGAAACCACCAAAATTCTGAATTATTCTCGTGTATAAGACAAAACCATGGTTCTTTATTTGTATTTTGTATAAGATGGGTGTATGTCACTTGAGTGTTTTCATAGGAAATTCTAAGTTTTCCTTTGCATAAGATGTATGACACGTCATGTCTTTACGATTTATATTTAATTAATTTGTAAATATAAGTCATTTCAATGAAAAAGGGAAAATCCCGCCTCCAGAAGCGTGTATGCTGGATCAGTGTAATACATTTATCAGTGTTTATGGCTCTCAGAACAAGGATTATTAAGAACTTCACGGGAACATTTAAAAAGTACGGTCACACTCGTCTTTTTTTCCTATCGCATCCGCTTCTGTCGTCCATCATAATTTAAAAATTTGCTTCAGGTTGCACGGACAAACACCAGGGTTTTGGTAACGTTTTCCCAGAGCAATTTTGACGTTAGCGATTTTGACCATGTTTCAAAAGGGAAGTTAAGATTTTTTTCATGCGATCAGTACAAAAAAAAACTTGTCAATTATCTTGTTAAAGTGTGTGAAGCGCTACATCCGAGTGCCATATTAACCACCGTCATTTTTTCAGAAGCAAAGGTATTTTCAAAGTTGGATTATGTCTTATTTCCATATTTCGAAAGGATTAAGAAAATGTTGAACAATAATACTGTAATTAGGTACAAGGTTTCATTAACACAACGAATGTTAACCCTGCGGGTGTGGTATTTACATACCACAGGGGAAGGATGGATAGATGTGAACAGAAACCCCAGACGACGGGAAAGTGATGACGGAAGCGACTGGAGACGCGGAAAACTGATAGGTGTGACCGTGCCTTTAGCTGGGTTTAGATGTCCCATGACAGGGGTTTACATACGTCATGGGAATTTTAGAATTGTTGCTTGTTGTGTATTTTTTTTAGATGGTCGTATTAATGTATACAGCTGTTCCTTCTTTAAAAATTACCCATTCTGTTAGGTATAAAGCGGCTACTTCGTGTCTTTATTATTGGAGGTTCTGAGGTTAGTCCATACTTTAAATTAAAAACGGCACAGGTGGAACAAAAAAATATAAGGGCATTTTGAAAATGTAAATTATTTACGATAATACATTTACTCACCGCCATCTAGTGTGGAACAAGCTAATTACGAATACGATTTTCATAATTATTGATTCTATTTTATTTCTAAGTTAAAAGCTTACTTGACAATATTTACACTGTAGAGTTTATGATTTTGTCTCTATTTAAAAAAAGGAAACATTTTAAGCTTGATGACATAAAGACGCTGATAAGCAATGGTGGTATTATCGTAATTAATTGTCGTGTTCAAAGGAACTAATGGAAAACAGGCCACATACTTCGGCTCACTTGAAATGGTGTCGCTGTTAGAGCAAGCGAGAGATCAGACACCATAAGGCTAACGAGTGCTGGGTCAGTGTTCTCCCATGTGTAGCAGTCCCGTGATATTAACCTCATAAAACGGGCGTGGTTTATGTAATGAGAGGCCCAGTAACGTACTATGGGAATACGTGGTCGGGGTATGGTGTGAGTAGTAATGCTGATCACGTGTTACTATGTTACTGTTATTATAGTACTGGTTCATGTATTATACTTTGCCTTTTTATTAAATGTTCAAAGCAGGAATCTACAAACTACACTAGGTCTTCTCTCTTTTTTTCTGACCTCTCCCAGCAGAGCTAAAACTTGAAGTCGTGTTTTGAATCTGGACAGTCTGTTCTCTAACTGTATTTCCGCCTATGTCCAATTCGTCATTCAGGTTCAGCCCAATCAATGTCCCCTCCAAAAGAATCAGTAAAATACAAGTTCCCAAAATTTGCTGTTTTCTTGCAACCTTACGAAATAAAGAATTGACGTCATTGTCCGGTATGCCGGACACGCCTAAACAAGGCCCAGGGCCTGACACTTAACCTATAGAAACCTCCCTGAAACCAAAAAAAAAAACTCATGCTGTCGGTATTCTGCGTATTATCATTGTATCCCCAGACAAAACTGGGTTTTCATACCGGTCCCGCCGCCGCATATAAATCTTGTTGGCGAGATAACTCAAAAAATATTTCACAGATCTTTATCAAACTTGGTATATGTATAAATATGGGTGAGAGGACGACGCCTATTTAAAATGAGGTCATGAACTTTACTAGGAGAGTGTTCTTGACCTTGAATAGGTCCAAATTGGGGGAAAGTCACACAAATTCTTAAATATCTCAAGAAATCTTGCATGAATTGATCCCAAAATCAAGTTGATCGAAGATCTTGGATAGGATTGTCATGTTCCAGAAACTGGTTGCGCCACCTATTATTCTTTACTTGTTTTCGTGCCTTTTAATTCCCCCACAATTGCCACTTGACAGTACTGTGAATATTATAAATCAAAAACTAATGGATAGATTTCTTTTATATTATGCATATACATAGATATGGGTTATGGGATGATGTTTATTTAAATTGGGGTCATGACCTTTCCTATGAGAGTAGCCTTGGCCTTGAATATATTCCCATATTTGGTGAAATTCACACAAAATCTTTAATATCTCAGTAAGGTATAGATGGAATGATCCAAAAATCGAAATGACCGAAGATCTCGGATAGCTTTGTCTTTTGCAGAAGACTGGTGGCGCCACCTTGTGTCGTTTTCTTGTTAAAATGATGTTAACGCAATATCTTTGTAAGAATTTGAGGTACAATCACCAAACCCACAGATTTGATGCATCTTATCAACAGATAGCTCAAGTTCGAACATAGATGACCTTGATGCATTTTTTCAAGGTCACAGCAGCGATTATGCTAATACAGGTGGCGCCACCTAGTGTCGTTTACTTGCTTTTGCGCCTGTTAATACCCCACCATTGCCACTCGACAGCACTGTTAGAATGATAAATTGAAAACTAAAGGACAGATTTCTTTCATATCATGCATATATATATTTTTAAGTTAATTTTTTTAAATTTTAATTTAATTTTTTTTTTTAATCTTGGATTTTTTTCTTCTGCAGAATACAGGTGGCGCCACCTTGTGTCGTTTTCTTGCTTCAACTGTTAATACCCACCATTTCCACTTGGCAGCACTGTTAGCATGATAACTTGAAAATTAAAGGACAGATTTCTTTCATATCATGCATATATATTTTAAAGTTAAAAGAAAAATTAATTTTAATTAAATTTTTTTTTTTAATCTTGGATTTTTTTTTCTTCTGCAGAATACAGGTGGCGCGACCTTGTGTCGTTTTCCTGCTTTTGCACCTTGTAATACCCCGCCATTGCAACTTCACAGCACTGTTAGCATGATAAGTTGAAAACTAATGGACAGATTTCTTTAATATCATGTATATAGATATGGGTTACGGAATGAGATATATTATTATTATACATGTATTTCTATAGCTCAGAATTCACCCAGAGATCATGCTCTAATGCGCTTTACAGAACAAGAGGTAAGTATAATATTAAAATGACGCATGAATTGATAGATGAACTAATCATGATGGCTAAAACACTAGGATCGATAAAAAATGTTAATAAACTACGATATTACATCTTATGCGAGTTTTCCTGTTGGATGTAAAATATGTTTAATTTTGGGCATAATGTCCTTAGATTCCGACTAAGCATTGCATGATCTAGTTCAGTCATAGGCACATCTTAATAGGTATGTTTATAGCTCAGCTGATTGAAAGTCATCCGAGCTATAGCGATCACACTTTGTCCGTCTAATTGTCCGTCCGTTAACCAGGCACAAATCGTAACAGCTGGTTCTGGAATCTTCTAGCTTTATATCTAGGGAGGTCCATGAAAAATCTCCTTGGAAACCTGAAATTAGGTCTCTGTTACCCATAACCTCTGAGCTATAGGGCTCCGAATCTCCCCCCAGAATGATGGAAAATTTGATACAAAAGCTCATGTATCTGAACAACTATTGCATTGATCACCATGATTCTTTGCATGGATATTGATCATGGAATGTTATATCAGTTTCTGAAGTCTGGTGGCACCACCTGCATTTTTTCGATTTTTACGAATTTTTTAGACCCTCAAAGATGTGGTCATCTGTTAACGGGGCACAAATTGTAACCATTGGATCTAGAAACTTCTAACTTGACATGCAGGGAGGCCAAGGAAAAATCTCCATGGAACCTAAAATTAGGTCTCTGTTATACACATCCTCTGTGCTATGGGGCTCATATCCCCTCCAACCAAACCCCCCCCCCCCCCCCCCCAATGCCTTGATTGCCATGATTCTTTGCATGCATATTCATTAAGGACTGTTTCATCAGTTCCTGCAGACTGGTGGCACCACCTGGATTTTTTTCAAATTTTTACACCTTACTTGAGACCTTCACAGGTGTGGTTGTCTGTTAATTAACAGGGAACAAATTGTAACCATTGCACCTAGAATCTTCAAATTTGACATCCAGGAAGGTCCATGAAAAATCTCCTTGGAAACCATGAAATTAGGTCTGTTACCTATATCCTCCGACCTATGCTTCAGTTGAATGGGGATACCACCTACAAAATTTGGCATTGATAAAACTCCTGTGAATGTTTCCTAGTCAGCTGAGCGTCATGATCCCTGAGTCACTTATTAAAACTAGTCAGACTTTCAACTTTTTGGATGGCATCAGGTAAGGAACGAGTGGAATTCCTTGCCTTACCTTCTGTGTACTACGGGGAATACGCGTTTAGCTTTTCGAAAAGCCAGATCACTCCTGTTTCAGCTTCTTGAACAAATTTTGTAACAAATTCTATGTAAACATTTTAAAAAAAGTGCCTCTTTTACACATGCATCTGTCAGCAAGTGCATGTGGACAAATTATTCGTGAACACACTGTTCCGTTAGCATTTAAATTGGACTGGATAAAGCCTATTTTGCAAGAACCGTGACGCAAGTCCTGCAGAAAATTGCAATGAAATTGCCATCTAACCTATTGAAACTGCGAGGCTACCAGTGAGGATTAACACCGAAGAAAATATATGAATGTAGAAGTGATGGTGTTAATACCTTTCCTATGATACCTTCTTACCGCCGATATTCCCTGTGCCCCGCAACGACTTGGCTGTTAATCACATAACTCGTGGGAGACATGCATGTATACGATCATTTGGATGTTTGGGTTGTTCTAAGCTTGCATATTCCTGCATACCATGTCAGGATCTTGGGGTGGTCATTCACCAAGTTTGCTCCATCCGCCGCGCTGTGCTTCCTGTGCCCCCGAGTAGCAAAAGTCGGATAGCAAGGATATTATGTTTATTTGTGAATAATGGCAAATGAAAACAGTGGACGTACAACGACAGAAGCATTTTAAACAATGCGCACATCGGAAATATACTTCCGTTACCAACTGGCCTTTCCAAAATCCCCGCCCGCGGATACTAATATTTAGGGAGAAATGTTTGGTTTCGTCCCTTTGTTAACAGCGGCCGTGAAAGATCATCTGGTACGGCCTTCGATACTTGTGTCAAAGAAAGATACCACCACCTGGTTCGAATGTTAAGGAACGAAAATGGTCCTGATTAAGAAGGTCCAAATGAAAAAGGTAATTTTATGGTAAATCAGTTCTACATTGTTATGGCAATCATTGATCATTTCCATTTGACCACGTTCATCGTGTGTTTAGCAGCCAGATGGGGCCTTTTGAAAAATGCGACTGAGCTACATCGCTTGGTGTCATTTGCTTGGCTGGTGACAGATTTTTCGGAAAGGCCAGTTTCATTGTCTATACAGTGATATATTAGAAAGACTAGTCACAGCCTGAAGATGTCCGACACATATTCCATTCACAAGAAAAACAAAGGGCGCACCTGCTTAGCCTCCTGCTATCAAACCCTTAACGTCGAAACTATAGGAAAAATTAATTCCATTTGTTTAAGCACCATTCCAAAATATACCACGTAATAATACATTTCCATAGTGGATATAGACAAAATAAAGGCAAAATGATATCTTTTAATCAAACATGCAGTTATTAACAGTTTGACTTTTACTTAAAGGCCTACACTGTCAATAGCAGAAAGACTTTGGGTTATGATCATACATACGTTCTTGAAATATGTACGAAATGAAAGCCCCTCACCTTAATCACAGACTTTGACTACAGAAATAGCTTCGGGTCATTTTGTGATTCCAGAGCTTTTCTGCATAAGTGAAGCTCTGCAAGCCCTTGTATACATAGTATCATGTTTAATATACACACATGCATGGAATCTTGCTCTGTAAGCATAATAATCTGATGGATGCATTGTAACAACAAATGTATTTTACTATTTATTTATACATCACCAAGGATATTCTCAACACCGATACTTAGATCTACGTTTGCGTTGCCGCTTTCCAACAACAACACATTGCGAATCTCTAATTTATCTCCATATAGGGCGCATTGCCATGGATCAATTAGCCATTTCTTTTAAATCTTGTATCCTGCGCGTTTTGTTAAGTGTTTTCATCTACACATATCTTCATATAATGGGATTTGGTATTAATGTTAATATGTGAAGTAACCTGCAGTTCTTTCACAAAGAACCACATTACCGTGACAAATGGTGAAACAGTTTTGCTAACATGGATAAGATGACCTTTCCACTTTTCAGATTTTCGTTTGTGTCAGGGCATGAACTAACAAATCTTTTACTATTTAGTGAGGATTCACTTTGAGGAGAGTGATATATCCGCAGCTGGCCTGTTTGGGCCGCCAATGGTTCTCCTCTGAGCAGCACCGCTTTTGGCATAGTTTCACCAATCGTTGCCCTTTGATTTTCGGAGATAATGTTTTTGCAAAGCAGTTGATATTGAAAAATTCTCCATCAACGAAAGAGTGGAAACTGCAGCAATTTTATAGAAGGAAATTAACACTATACTCGCAGAATGTTCGTAAAAGAGAACGAGGAAATATTATAGAAATCGTCAGCTAAGAGACTTCTTTTGACGTTTTAGCGTCAAGAAAGTTGGAAAGTGTAAAATTAATGTTTTATATCAAATATTTCATTCTCTCTGCCTATTAACAGCCATCATAAGTTTGCAATTATCAGATGTCAGATTAGCATTACGCATTTTCCAAACGTTTCAATACAGCTGAGTTACCATTAAGCCAATATTTACCTGGGCCAACAATCTCACTTGTACAGGTTCTCATGTACTTTATGGGAGACTTCTTTGATGAAATTTAACAATACTATACATTATGTGTCTGTTTAGTGAACGATCGGGTCCTTACAACTTTTGATTATTAAATTCCGCAATGCACGCTTACGGGATCTTGTAGCTTAAGTTAGCATCTCTGTCAGACTAAATTGTCATCTGGGAGCCTGCCATGCTGTCATTGTTCCTGACACATTTGTAACTGAAATCACACCGACTTTCTTGACTCGTTTTCGGCTTTTGTTTCGTGGAGAGTAGGAAAAACGGCGAACAAGAAAGATTGATAATTGGACTGTAGAATTATTATTAAAAAGATTATTAAGGACGCTTTAGATATAAATGGCAGTAAAAACGGTCCTTCTTCTTTACAATCTTAGGGTTGTCGTTCAACGTCTTCACGTTCATGACAGCAAAGAATGATTTTATAACTACAAGGCCAATCTAGTGTCCGTATGGCGGTACTGTAATGAATACTGTTTTGAGATACATGGGAATTATTGCTTTACAACAGTAGAGTCACTCTCTTGTGAGTACAATACTAATATGTCCGCGCCCTTTTTACTTCCGTGGTTAATATTTGAATTTGGCCGAGGAGTTCCCAATGAAATGGAAATGTTAGCATTTTATAATTATCTCTGAAATCCAATGGGCAACCCTTAGTGAAACATACTTGAAAATGAAATGACAGACAAACATAATACACGAAGTTTTGAGGGTATGTCTCACAACCTCTCTTCAGGGAAAACAACTCGTGTGTCGTTGCTGCTATCGTTGTAACAATAGATTCTCAAGCAGGTAAATATTTGGAAAATATTTGTGAAATGCAAGTCAAACATGTCTTAAAAAAATGTCTTAAAAAGTTCCCACTCGTTTTGTAACATCAGATTCCCAACTAAGTGAAGAAATAATGAATGCAATGTATGTCAAACTTGTTAAACTAAAGGTGTTTTTTTTTTTTTGTCCTTCCACCACGTCAAGGTTACGAAGTCCTATAGCGGGTAGCCAAGCATTCCTGAGGGGCGAGGGGAAGTGGTGCGCGACTTCCCGTTTAATCAGCAACTGTACCTCATTTTATTTCACCTTTACGGCACCCTCCGCGCTTACCTCTCTGTCTGACTCCACGATTCAGAATCTCTACATCTAGCTAGATACCATTACTATAAACTTTCTTATTTTCTCGAATTCAAACGTGAGAGGATTCACCATTTTTCCATCCTATCCGCTTCCCAGTTTACAGTTCCTCAGGCTCACCCTTATGGTGTCGTATTCGAAGTTGCACGTGACGGCGTTGTTGTCGTACCTCAGCTCAGCCACCTTGTTTTCAGGGTTGACGTGCATCTGAAGACAAAAAAAAATGCAAAAGAATTAATTGTCTCTCTTGACTTTTAGTTTTCACTGTCGGCGGTCCATGGGTACTTTAAATTGCCATGGATCAGGTTTTTTATCATGATAATTATAAAGAAACAAAAACACCAAAGTTTTCACCGTGTTCAAACATGACTCATTGTCCATGGCTCAGTCTCATAATTCATTTGTTAAACTCTTGTTTCACTTGTATCCGCCAAAACGAAGTTTTGCGGATACTATGTTTTTGACCGGGTTCCGCCGCCGCCGCCGCGTTCGTATCCGGAGAACTCCTCTGAGACTACCAAACGGATTTTTCCGTTTTTTTTAACCAATTTGCGTTGACCTCTGACCTTTCCTCTCTGCCCAGCGTCCATTTGTGCGTCTGTTTCCACACATATACCCACATATCTCGGGAACCGTTTGACCGATCAGGAAAAAAAATTGTGCAAATGTAGCCCTTGGATAGCTTTATAACAAAAAAAGGTGGCGCCACCTGCAACCATTTTTGCACAGGGTCCGTCTGTTTGTCTGCCGTGGGATAATATCACTCATATCTTGGCAGTCGTTTGACATATCTGTCTTAACTTTTGCAGGTTTATACATCCTGAACAGCTTTCTTGATTTTATGACACGTGGCGCCACCTACATTCTAGTTTACGCTTCAGACATCCGAACTCATATCACAAGAACCGTTTGATCGATTGGGCAAAAATTTTGCATGTGTATAGATCTCACATAGCTCTTTCTCATACGCAAAACTGATGGCGCCACATGCAACCATTTTTGCACAGCGTCTGTTTGTTTGTCTGCCGTGGGATAAAATCACTCATAACTCGGCAATTGTTTTACATATCTGCCTAAAATGTTGCAGGTTTATACATCCGGGACAGCTTTCTTGATTTTATGACAGGTGGCGCCACCTACATTTTAGTTTACACTGCAGACATCCAAGCTCATATCTCTGGAACCGGTTGACCGATTGGGCTAAAAGTTTGCATGTCTATAGATCTCACATAGCTCTTTATCATACACAATACTGGAGGGGCCACCTGCAACCATTTTTGCACAGCGTCCATCTGTTTGTCTGCCGTGGGCTATATCTCAGTAGTGGTTTGAATTATCTGCCTAAAATTTTGCGTGTTTATACATCTTGGTTAGCTTTCTCGATTTTTTTGGCAGGTGGCGCCACCTACATACACATTTCGGCTGCAGACATCCATGCTAATATGCAACACACCTCACTCTATTTCCCCTTGCCACTCAATCCATGCCTCACTTCATCCGTTCCACTCTGATTTTGGCGGATACACGTAGTCGCTTGTCGACTACCCGTATTCTAGTTTGATATATGAAACTAGTTACTTGTGATTCAGTTCTCCCTAGGATATCACAGTGTCTCTCTTGTTTACAGTGAATGATCACCTGGCCAATACAGTGCATAGTTTTACACCGAGTATATTGTCTATATGAATGATGGATTATTTAAGGAGTGTTTTTTTTTCTTTGCAGTGTTCCATCTGACATACCAGATTATCAACAAAAATATTTAGCATTATCAATGTGCTCATATAAAAATCAAATACCACTATCCACTTGATTTTGCAATATTTCTAGGCAGGGAAGCAAAAGCTACTGGCATGAGGGAAAATGTCTAAAATTGGGTCAAACGAAAGGATTTGTAATATCTTGTGTTGATTGTCACATGTCTACTTTGCTTAAAGCTCGGAAACTCTTGTTTATTTTAATATAATTACAACAAATGCATGGGGTTTGTGTGGAATCCTCATCTAAAGAGTAGCGACAGACGTTTGGCCGAACAATTGTCGAAGTCTGCCCATTTACACTTTGAGATTGACAGTCGCATTTCTATAGGGTGTCATGACACTCCTGATCTTTCGGAATCATCACATTGCGAAGTAGAAGAAACTCATTAAGTATAATTTTCTTATTAATATCAATTTATGATTAGAAATACAAATCAAACTAGATATTTCTTGGCACCGCAGGTGCCAGAGTATCCCCAGACATAGTAGGCCCCCCCCCCCCTCCCTTTAAGAATAGGCCCCCATTTTTAGCAGAATATGCTGACACTTGGCAAGCAATTATTGTTTCTTCTATCTAGCAATCCACAATCTTTTTGAAGATGTTGGTCCTGTGACCTTGACCTTTGACCTCAGGACCCCAAAATCAATTTGGGTCTTGCTTTTCAATGGGACATATATAAGTCAGGTTTGAAATCTATACATCAATAATAGCAGGAATTATCATCCAGAAACTAATTTTTTGACAGATGACTTCTGTGGCCTTGACCTTTGACTTTGTCACCCCAAAATAGATTATGATCATCCACTTTTATATATAAATCAATAGAGGTTTAGATTTATTGACAGGCCATATATAAGTCAGGTTTGAAATCCATATATTAATCCAAGCTTGAATTATCATCTCAGGAACCAATTTTTGGACAGATGGCTCCTGTGACCTTCACCTTTGACCTTGTGACCTCACAACTGACAGGCGTCTTCCTCTATTGGCAGGGGAACTGTATGTGCAAGATGAAATGTCTGAGATGAAATGTTTGGCTGAAAATGCATCCACATCTTTTTAAAGATGTGTCCTGTGACCTTGACCTTTGACCTCAGGACCCCAAAATCAATTTGGGTCTTATTTTTCAATGGGACATATACAAGTCAAGTTTGAAATCTATACATCAATAAAAGCAGGAATTATCATCCAGAAACTAATTTTTGGACAAATGGCTCCTGTGACCTTCACCTTTGACCTTGTGACCTCAAAATTGATAGGAATCTTCCTCTCTTTGCAGGTGAACTATATGTGCAAGATGAAAGATCTGAGATGAAATATTTGGCTGAAAATGCATCCACATCTTTTTGAAGATGTGTCTTGTGACCTTGACTCTTTGACCTCATGACCCAAAAACAATTCGGGTCTTGCTTTTCCAATGGGACATATTCAAGTCAAGTTTGAAATCTATACATCAAAAAAAGCAGGAATTATCATCCAGAAACTAATTTTTGGACAGATGGCTCCTGTGACCTTCACCTTTGACCTTGTGACCCCAAAATTGATAGGGTTCTTCCTCTCTTGGCAGGTGAACTATATGTGCAAGATGAAAGATCTGAGATGAAATGTTTGGCTGAAAATGCATCCACATCTTTTTAAAGATGTGTCCTGTGACCTTGACTCTTTGACATCATGACCCAAAAACAATTCGGGTCTTGCTTTTTCCAATGGGACATATTCAAGTCAAGTTTGAAATCCATACATCAATAAAAGCAGGAATTATCATCCAGAAACTAATTTTTGGACAGATGGCTCCTGTGACCTTCACCTTTGACCTTGTGACCTCAAAATTGATAGGGGTCTTCCACTCTTGGCAGGTGAACTATATGTGCTAGATCGAAGATCTGAGATGAAATGTTTGGCTGAAAATGCATCCACATCTTTTTAAAGATGTGTCCTGTGACCTTGACTCTTTGACCTCATGACCCAAAAACAATTCGGGTCTTGCTTTTTCCAATGGGACATATTCAAGTCAAGTTTGAAATCCATACATCAATAAAAGCAGGAATTATCATCCAGAAACTAATTTTTGGACAGATGGCTCCTGTGACCTTCACCTTTGACCTTGTGACCTCAAAACTGATAGGGGTCTTCCACTCTTGGCAGGTGAACTATATGTGTTAGATCGAAGATCTGAGATGAATTGTTTGGCTGAAAATGCATCCACAATCTTTTTAAAGATGTCCTGTGACCTTGACCTTTGACCTCATGACCCCAAAATCAATTTGGGTCTTGCTTTTCCAATGGGTCATATACAAGTCAAGTTTGAAATCCATACATCAATAAAAGCAGGAATTATCATCCAGAAACTAATTTTTGGACAGATGGCTCCTGTGACCTTCACCTTTGACCTTGTGACTTCAAAATTTATAGGGGTCTTCCTGTATTGGCAGATGAACTATATGTGCAAGATGAAAGGTCTGAGATGAAATATTTAGCAGAAAATGCATTCACAATCTTTTTAAAAGTGTCCTGTGACATTGACCTTTGACCTCATGACCCTAAAATCAATAGGAGTCTTGCTTTTTCAATGGGACATATATAAGTCAAGTTTGAAATCAATACATCAATAAAAGCAGGAATTATCATCGAGAAACTAATTATTTGACAGATAGCTCCTGTGGCCTTGACCTTTGACCTTGTGACCCAAAAATTGATATGGATCATCCACTATTGGCAAGTGAGCTATATATTCAAGATGGAAGACCTGGGATGAAAGTTTGGCTTAAAATGCATCCACAGTATCTTTAAAGATGCAAGTCCAGTGACCTTGACCTTTGACCTCATGACCCTAGAACCTATAGGGTTCTTCCTTTGGTGGTGGGCCATACATAAGTCACGTTTGAAATCCAAATGGCCATCAACACTGGAGATATCATAAGAGGTGTGTGATTTTCACTAAATATGGACACATTAGAGGTCAAGGCCACTCTCATGGTAAAGGTCATGACCCAAATGTAAATAAACCTCATCCCATAACCCATCTCTCTACATGTGCATAATATGAAAGAAATATGTCCATTAGTTTTTTACTTATAATGCTTACAGTACTGTCAAGTTGCAATTATGGGGGTATTAAAAGGCATAAAAACAAGAAAAGGATAATAGGTGGCGCCACCAGTTTCCGGTATATCACAAGGCTATCCAAGATCTTCGGTCACCTTGATTTTTGGACCAGTCCATGCAAGCTTACTTGAGATGTTTAAGAATTTGTGTTATTTTCAGCAAAAATGGACCTATTCAGGTCAAGGTCACTCTCTTAGCATAGGTCATGACCCCATATTAAATAGGCTTCGTCCCCTTAGCTATATATCTATACAAATGTAAAGTTTGAAAAAGATCAGTGAAATATTTTTTTAGTTATCCTGCTCACAAGGTTTTTCTGTGTCGGCGGCGGGACCGTCGTGAAACCATAGTATCCCGACTTTGTCTGGGGTTACAATAATTTACATTTTAGAAGAATTGTTTTCCATTTTCTAGGCAGCAAAAAAATTAAATGTGGTCAACAGTTTTGCCAATAGACATGATGACACAGTTAATTTTGATATGAAAACGTGTATAGTCGACTAAAAGCCAGTTAATTTTTTCTCTGAATTTTTTAGTGTTTCTTCAATTTCTGAATGGTATTTCTTATTGCCCTAACCTAAATTTCCCCAGTTTAAATTTTACCAAAATGCAGAGGGCCTTCCCATCCCGGCAACCTGGCTCGCACGCCCATGAAAGGAATACTCACCTTAAATATATACGAGCCGGCCTTGACGTCAGTCATGTCTATCCATTGACAGTCTATGTCGTGTTTGTAAATATCAGCGCAACCCACCGTTATCCCTGTAAGAACAACGGCACCATAAGCTAAAAACGGCAAAACGCGGATATCCCTGTAGAAAAACGGCACCATAAGCTAAACAGGTGACCCATGGGTCATGACGCTCAGCTGCCAAGCATGACCTGCGACATCATGGGCTGAGATTCACAACTTCCAGTCAAACTTTAACAGTTCTTGGAATAATATGATCAAAAGGAATTTAAAGATGGTTGCCTGGTGGCCATTTTGGACTTCTGACAGGTCTGAAATCAGACAACAACCATTCTCTCATTGAAGGAAAATTACTGAAACTGCACTGAAAAAAAGGATATCTAAGATGGCTAACTGGCAGACATAATGGATTTCTGACAAGTCTGACATTTGATATCACACATCCTTCAATAAGAGACCAAACTTTGGGCAAATTCTCCAAATGATGTTACAGTAATGAATTTCCAAAACAATTCAAAAGGCATGTTCAGGCGCTCATATCAGATTTATAGATATGCAAATGTAAAAGTGTAGGTCCAATATTTTTTATTATCACTCTGCTTTTCAATGAGGTCAGCAGGGTTGGTAAACTGCAAAACCTGAAAGAAAAGAAATGCAGAAAGCATGACTAATTGTCTTGTAATAAAATAAAGCCATCCTAAATCAAGTACACATCCACATATTATGAGAACAAACACTTGCATTTATATGTGGTGATTTATATAAAAATATTCAGATATCTAGGAAACTAAGTTTATTGCTATGATTCCATAAAATAAACTGCAAAATGTTCCCATCATCTTATAAATCAGTAGCTAAACCTTAATACTATACCCTCATAGTGTTAATGCCTGGCTGAAGTATCCCAACAACAGTGTTTTGTTATGCAGTAACAAGGTACTTATCACTCAGCCTTATCACTTAATAGCCTGACACAAAAGGGAGTCATATGTCACCAGTGTCACTCACAATTACAGCCACACGGTGAGATGTACCAGCTGGAGTGCAAGCTTATATATACAAGAAAAATAGAGATGGTCTACAAAATAAGTTGACCTGACCTATGACCTTGGCCTTTTGCCAACATATCAACTGGATTCTTTCTAAATGATGGGTAACTACTAACTACTAACTACTTACATCTGGCCGGGTGTAATTACTTGGCAACCAATGAGTGAATAACTTAGACCTGCAACCTTTAACCTCCTGACCAGCTGACCTCAAAATCAATTAGTT
Organism: Sipunculus nudus; assembly: GCA_026874595.1. Taxonomy (NCBI): domain Eukaryota; kingdom Metazoa; phylum Annelida; class Sipuncula; order Golfingiida; family Sipunculidae; genus Sipunculus; species Sipunculus nudus. Next base: position 105,864,357 of record CM049306.1, on the reverse strand, counting down.
ATTTCTACATGCAAAAAGACCCATAATATGAAGTTTGAATCACATTGAGTGATGCATAGATGTGGCATATGTGAAAGACTGAAGGTTTGGGTTGAACAGTTTCACTTGAAATATGTTCACAAGCATTTAGAACAATATTGTGACCTTGACCTTTGACCTTTTGAACTCAACATCTATAGGCTTCTTCCCCTATTGGTAGCTAAGCCATATATGACAGATGGAAAGTATAGATTAAAAAGTTTGCCTGAAAATGACTCCACGCAAGAAGAGGGTGCTGTGAACTTGACCTTTGACCTCAGAATCAACAGGTCTTTTCCCCTGTTGGCAGAGAAGCGATATCAGTGCTGAAAGGTTTGGAATGAAAGGTCTAGCTTGAAATGTGTCCACAACCTTTTCAAAGAAGTGGATCCTGTGACCCTGACCTTTGACCTTGTGACCTCAACATCTATAGGATTCTTCTCCCACTTAGTAGGTGAGTTATATGTGAAAGATCAAAGAATAGGGATGAAAGGTTTGGCTTTAAATGCATCCACAGGCTTTTCAAAAAAGTTGGTCCTGTGACCTTGACCTTTGACCTTGTGACCTCAAAATAATTATGGTTCTTCCCCTATTGGTAGGTGAGCTGTATGTGAAAGATGGAAGGTTTGGGATGAAAATTTTGGCTAAAAGAATTATTTCTGGGGGGTGCAAACACACCCCATAACTTCGAGAATATAGGTCGCAGTGACCTAATTTCAGGTTTGCAAGGAGATCTTTTTAGAACCTCTAAGACTGCATAGGGTTCATGGCCCTAGCCCCTACGGTTACGATTTGTGCCCTGCTAACGGACGGCCGGCCGGACGGATAGACGGAAGGACGACGGACAAAGACCCATCGCTATAGCCCAGCATGACTGAAAGTCAACTGAGCTAAAAACAGCAAAACACGGATATCCCTGTAAGAACAACGGCACCATAAGCTAAAAACGACAAAACACGGATATCCCTGTAAGAAAGGGGACACCACGAGCTAAAGAAAAAGGCATAACAGAGGGAACACCGGGCCTCCCCGTTAAAACTACTGAGTGACGATGATTCTGTCAACCCTTCATAGGCCGCCGCCAATTAATAGGCTTATATGTCTCAGTCAGTATTTTACAAATAAAGGTACAATATTGTTGAATGTGTACTCACATTTATTGTTTGTATGATGCGATTTTAAGGACAGAACAATACAAAATTCGTTTTACATTAATTTTAAAAACAAAAAGACTGAACATTTTGAGAATGGTAAGTAACATCTTATATTGCAGGCTGTTGACCTGAGATATGATATGCTAAAAAAGTATAAAAGATCCAGCCAAAGTTTGGCAACATACACAACAACTAGCCATATATATATATATGTATATAAATATATATAAATATATATATATATATATATATATATATATATATATATATATATATATATCGTTACAAATTGTGACCTCCTAATGCACAGACGATCGGACAGATAGACTGTGGATAAAAGCGACCATTGTAACTCTTGAAATTGACTTTCAGTTAGCCGACCAGACAGTTTGCCCAAAGATCTGGATTTTGTTTGATTCTATGCATAAAATTAAATTTAATCTGAACGTGTAATCTTACCTTGCTGAGCATATCCACGGCATGCATACCTCTTTTTCACCCCTTCAAGACACTCAACATCTTCTAAACAGAAACTTGCCTTATGGCCCTCAGCTATTCGGTTACCATGATGATCAAGAAGATCATAATGAGCGAACACCTGCATACTGTGATAATGCCTGTTAAAACAGAAAATGTTAAAGAATAAAGACATGGGCAACACACTCGCCTGTCTTTTAGAAGTAGATCCGAGTAACGATTTGAAATATCATGTTATATATGAAGGTTGAAAGTTAACAGTAGAAGAATCGGGAAAATCTGAAAATCCCTAAAGCGTGACATAACCTTATCAGGCTATAGGATTCTCAGAGAGCTGTTAGATACAATGTGATTATTCAGGATGAATGAGAACAAGTGAAAACAGTAAAAAACAAGTGGTTGGGTGTTATATTTAAATGGGTTTTTACCGGATAACGACATTTTGGCGAATAAAAATACCTAGAGTATAGGAAAAACCAAGGTTGGTTAGTGATAAGTTGTGCTACGGTCGGGGCTGAGGATCAAGATTTGCGGATTATATTGGCCATCCAGTTAATACATTTAATTGCCTATAAGGGTCACGTACGAAATGTTTTATTTAAAATGGAAAGAAAACCCATTTTAAAAATTCAATTAAAATTGTTCATCAATTAAAATCAGAGACCCATAAGATACACCTGCCATGTTCACGCAGTGGAACGAGAAACGGATATTTTGGTGTCGCGTCGCATATGAAGTACGGACAGGCGGACGGAGGTAGCTGATATTGGCCTGATAGCCTTATGAGGCTGACGTTAAAACAGTCTATATAACTGAACTGGTTGCAAAACCTTACCGTATAAATGGACACCTGCACAGACAGGAGATCGCGGCGATTGCTGTAGCTGTCAGCGTTTATATACACCGTTAATTAAGATCAACGTTATCACCTGAAAGCTGAACCAGTCAATTGTAATTTTTGTCATTTGGATCATCCATCTCAAATTTGTTTGTACAATTTTTCCAATTAATTACCGTTTGTTCACATCCCAGAATAATTGTTCAAGTATCCAATAGGTGTCGCCTTCGTAAAATCAACCGTCACCTGGTAGAGTCATTGCACTAAGCCATATCTAATGTGGAGAAAGTTCAAATGAGAGGGTTCCCGTGTCATCCCGCCAGGAAGAAGGTAAGGAGCGAGTGGAGTATCACTCACGCACTGTCTCGACGTGGTTATGAGTGTATACGCACAGACGGTGTGATGTTAAGGATTCATGTAATGGAGAAATAAGAGGCAGAAACTAGATGTGTCGGAACGACACGAATGCCCCCGCCTGGGGCGAATTAGAAACATTTGTTAAATTTTGTAAAAATTTTTAAGTTCAGGAGGTGTCGTATGGTCAAAAGTAGGTCAACAAGGGCAAAATGCAATCACGATCTGTAACGGGTCATTATCAAGCAACACACCTAAAATCAGGCCAGTACCTGCAGGCATTGTGAAAAAAGTCCATACATGTGCATTTTTCATAAAAAAATTTCTGTCTTTCATGAAATTTTCTATGTTCAGGATCTGTCATATGGTCAAAAATAGGTCAACTGGGACGAAACGCGAACTTGATCGGTAAGTGGTCATTATGCCCCCACAGACCAAACATTAGGCCAGTATCTGTAAGCACTGCATTGTGAAACTAGGATATGAGCAAAAGCTGATAATCAGTTATAAATTTAAATTTGAGAGGTATGTACCATGTTTCATAACAATTCACCATATGGTTCCTGAGATATAAGCTTTTGAGTGTTTTTGTATAATCAGCTCTAAAATGTAGAAAAATGGGTAAAGGTCACCCATCTTCGAACTTGACTGAGATTTTATCGATATACATATTCACTGATGAAATAAAATTGCAACGGTGAATCCTTTTAGAGATATATATATCCCGCTCACAAGGTAAAAGTTAACAGACGCAGGATGGACTGACTCCGGACGGACAGACAGACGGACGGACAGATGGACAGCTTGGGTGACGACAAGAGCCCATCAGCCTATGAGCTGAGGGCTAAAACGGCTGTACATGTACATTTGTCATGAAAATTGATATTTTTCTTGAAATTTTCTATGTTTAGGAGCCGTAAAAAAATCAAAAGTAGGTCAACCGGGAGGAAACGCGAACTCGATCTGTAACTGGTCTATATCTGCCCACATACCAAAAATCAGGCCAATATCTGCAGGCATTGCGAAAAAAAGTCCGTACATGTGTATTTGTCATGAAATTTTCTATTTTTCATGAAATTTTCTAAGTTTAGGATCCGTAAAACGTACAAAAAAAGGTCAACCTGGACGAAATGCGAACTCGATCTGTAACTGGTCATTATCTGCCCACACACCAAAAATCAGGCCAATATCTGCAGGTATTGCGAAAAAAAAAAATCCGTACATATGTATTTGTAATAAAAATTTCTATTTTTCATGAAATTTTCTAAGTTAAGGAGCCGTAAAACGGTCAAAAGAAGGTCAACTGGGATGAAACGAGAACTCAATCTGTAACTTGTCACTATCTGCCCACACACCAAAAATAAGGCCAATATCTGCAGGCATTGCGAAAAAAAAGTCCGTACAACTGTTTGATTTCGGAATGACGGAATGACGGAAGGACGGAAGGACGGACATGGGTAAAACTATATGCCCCGGCCACTTTGTGGCGGGGGCATAAAAATATGTGGCAAAATTAAGATACAAGCAGCTGGACATAAAACGTTTTCCGTTCACAAAATTGTTGTGCCTCAGGGAGGTGCGCGAGTTATTCTACAGTCGTGCCGAAGGCAAATCCCCACATTAGAACGCAACCAAGTAACCGCATCTTGCGCTCAAGCAAAAATTGATCCTGCGATGGTGCTTTGTTTTGGCTCGGTAAGGGGTTAATATATGAGGGTTGTTTTAACACGCGAGTATGAGGCGTGATTTGTTGTACAGAAGGAGGAACAATCATTCACATGTGCGTACAAGCAATATATTGTCGACATTACCAAGATATACATACATGTGACACTGGTGCCATTCCCAGTGAGACTGGTCTAAAAATGGCCGGAAATCGGCTGTGCCGTGGTTGTGGGTAGAACTTGAAAACCGGAATAGTCTTCTGTAGTATCTGTACCAATCTGAAATGCATAAATTCATTAATCCACCGACATAAATTAATCCATGTGCATATTATAATTGACAGTGGCCACACAAGACTTTTTCAAGCATCTCTTCCATGGCCAAGCTCGAATATTCACGTTTTTGACCTTAAAACTGTAGTGATTGATGCAATGGGGGTTCTAAGGGGGGGGGTCCCTTTTGCAATATTTCTGCCCATACACTTAGATATTTCAACTTATTTTTTCAAAGGGGGCGATTGCAGCGCCCTCTATCAAACTAAATACACAAAGCTGTTCAAGGTAGTAGTAGTACAATGTTTTACCACTAGGCTACAACACAACTTCTAAAGCTCCCATCCCATCACTTATTAAAATATGCCTTACTCATATATATTAACTCGGATATATTCATTTGGTCCATTTTTATCAATTTCAGATTAATTTAACTGTGCAGAGATGATACAGCTTATCACTGACCTGAGTATTTTCTCTTGAGTTTATACGCGGACTTGGATACGCAGTCCTCCTCCATTGCACACTGGAGGTTCAGCAGGGTCTTGTCGTCAAGGCGATACGACCTCTCTAGTAACGTCACGTTGGGCACTAGGTCAGGAAGGTCTAAAAATAAAACAAGTGACACAAAGTACATGAAGCTCCGCCGACCTGTCACCAACAAGCATTTGAACCAAAGTATACGAGAAGAGACATTTTACATTTGCAGCAAAAACTTGTGAAGAGATCTCATGCTAAATAACAAGTGACCCATGGGTCATGACGCTCAGCAGACTGACATGTCCTTGCACAGGCAACTAATTACCATAATGTAGGTGGCATCATTGTTCATGTATATTAGCTTAAGTTCATCAAGAGCCATAAACACAACAAATTTGATGACAATCCAACCAGCCTTTCCTGAGGAATCTGGCAATTCGTGTGTATTTGCATTATTTCTGGGGTGCTCAAACATACCCTAAAACCCTGAGAATATAGGTCACAATGACCGAATTTCAGGTGTCTGGGGAGAACTTTTGAGTAACTCTCAGGATATCAAGTTAGAAGATTCTGGGCCCAATGGTAATAATTTGTGCCCTAATTCGGTTTCAAATTTTAGGGTGTTCTGAGGGGTGCTTATAAGCCCCATAGCTCAGAAAATATGGGCAACAGATACCTAATTTCATGTTTCCTAGGATACTTTTCATGGACCTCCCTTTATTTTAAGTTAGAAGATTTCAGATCCAATGGTTATGATTTGTGCCCTGCTTGGTTTCAAATTTTTAATTATGCTGGGTTGTGCTTATAAGCCCCATAGCTCAGAGAATATTAGTAACAGAGACTTAATTTCAAGTTTCCAAGGATATTTTTCACAGACCTCCCTCGATCTAAAGTAAGAAGATTCTAGGACCAATGGTTACAATTTGTGCGCTGTTAACAGATGAACGCATCTTAAGAGGTATAAAAATAGAGAAAGAAAATTGTAAAAATCGAAAAAATACAGGTGGCGCCACCAGACTGCAGAAACTGATGAAACATTCCATGATCAATATCCATGCAAAGAATCATGGTGATCAGTGCAATTGTTGTTCAGATACTTGAGCTTCTGTTTCAAATGTTCCATTATTCTGGAGGTACTTCAAAGCCCCATAGTTCAGAGTTTCATGGGCCTCCCTGCATGTCAAGAAAAGATTCTAGGTCCAGCCAATACATATTATGTCCGCTCACTTGAATAATTCTGGTAGATTTGCAGACTTGTAGATAAACATCTAAAGCTCCAACAAGTGCGCTGACATAACTGAAATTAACAGTTTTTAGCTATTCACCTTTAAATTTACTTTAAATGTTTAATTATGGGCCTATTAGTTACACATATATAGTAACATATTCCTTTGGTTGTCACCTTTTTCTTTGCTGGAGGAGGGGGGCGTGCAGACGTTCTTGATCAATTAGTATATTTTAGAGTGCCATATTTTCTCTCTTCTTTAGATTTAGAATAAAATAAACTTAATCTCTCTCTCTCTCTCTCTCTCTCTCTCTCTCTCTCTCTCTCTCTCTCTCTCTCTCTCTCTCTCTCTCTCTGTGGTGGTTATAAGTATTTAATCTGAAAGTTGTCAGTATTTTCTATTAGACTGCCTTTAAATGGACAGTCTATTCCTTCGATATTGACTTACAGTGAGAAGTAAAAACCTTTTTTATAAAACTCACAGTCGACACATACGACCCCGGCCACGTAGGCAGCGTCCCTACAGATGGCCTCCTCCATTCTGTCCTCGGCGTGATAACATTCACCGAGGTCCTTCTCTGTACCTCTACATTTCACGTCGAATAAAATTTTATCCTTTTCTTGTCCGCCAAAATGACTTGTCTGAAAAAGAGTGTGGTAAACTAAAACACGGGAAGTGAAAACAAGAGACCAGAAAAAAATAACTTGCCACATCATTTTCTAATTGAAATCTTCCACCTGTGATAGTGGTTATATAGTACGTTTCATAGTCCATAACTGTATCTGTAACTACATTTGCTGGCACTAAATAGCAGAACTTGATTTTCATTGGTCGAACTGATATACATAATGAATATCAATTTAAAAAATAATTATTTAATAATAAATATGAGATATTCTTCATTTGTCGTATATTTGTCCGATGTTAATAAAAGGCCTACCTGCGTAGCGTCTCGTGCATAGCCCAAACCAAGTTGTTTGCAGACGACGGACGCTTCAAGTAGTGACCAGCCCTCTCCACATATCACTCCGCGTCTACCGTTTACAGTGACTTCCACATGACCCACTCGTGGGTGCATACCCCCGTCCAACCGGATTTCATATGACTACAAAATAATACCCAAAGGGGTTCTTTAAATAGTAAACTAGTTGCTCATGGGCCATGATGCTTAGCTGAATTCAAGGAACGTTAAAAAATGAGTAAAATGACTGCCAGAGTGCAAAAAAAAATCATGAATTTTGTTAATAGTCCTTGGATATGGGCTACAGTGGACTTTTGGACAGATGACCACTTCCTTTGAAAGTCGAATAAATAGAAAAAAATGCATAAAAATTTTAAAAAAAATACAGGAACTGATGAAACACTGCATGATCAATAAGTATCCAAAGGGTCATGGCTATCAAGGCATAAGTTATTCAGATACTGGAACTTTTTTTTTATCAATATTTTAAATTATTCTCGGGGGTATTTACGAGCCCTATAGCTCGGAGGATATGTGTAACAGAGACCTAATTTCAGGTTTCCAAGGAGATTTGTTATTAGTCTGCTTGGATGTCAGGTGAGAAGATTCTAGGTTCAGCGGTTACAGTTGTGCCATGTTAACAGATGGTCAGTTTATTTGAAGGTCTTAAAACTAAAGAAAAAGATACGTAAAATTTCGAAAAAGTACAGTTGGCGCCACCAGTCTGCAGGTACTGATGAAACGCTCCATGATCTATATGCATGCAAAGAATCATGGCAATCAAGGCATTAGTTATTCATATACTAGGCTTTGAATCACATTTTTAATTATTTTGGGGGGGGGGTACTTACGAGCCCCATAGCTCGGAGGATATGGTTAACACAGGCCTAATTTCAAATTTCAATGAAGACTTTTCATGGACCTCCCTAGATATCAAGTATGAATATTCTTCTGAGCCCCATAGCTTGGAAAATAATGGTAACAGAGACCTAATTTCAAGCAGATTTTTCATGGACCCTGCATGTCAAAAAAGAAGATTCCAGCGTTTACGGTTTGTGCCTGGTTAAAGAGTGATCGCTAAAGCTCCGATGTCTGCTGAGCTAAAAACGTACGACCCTAATTACGACCAACGTACATATGCATTGTAAGTTAAAATAAACAAGAGACCCGTGGGTCACGGCGATAAGCCGTTTTATATGATCACAAATATGATTTGGAAGAGGGATAAGACAAATGCTCGTTTTGTTTGGTTATATAAGGTGTATTATGAGATGATGGTGTTGAACTCAAGTTCTGAAAGATTTGAATAAATTCTGGGGTGTAGGGAAGAGGATTGATGTCATTTATATTATTTACATTTGGAAATGGAGTGCTATTGTCACACAAGGTTTTACTTGGCCTGATGCTGCTAGTATACACCATTTCGTCAGTTTTATTATGTAAATTTTATCTGGTAAGTATATATTCAGTTTCAGTCGAACAAAAATGGTTGAGAATCCAATATATACAAATTTCACAAATTTAAAAAAAGATCATAAGTACCTGGTTTTATGGCTTTAATTTAAAAATAAAACTATTATATTCACTTTTGAATACTTTCACATCTACATACTAAAAATAGCAAGAGTCTTATGACAATTATTAACATTATAGACCATAATGAGAACTTGTCTGGAGTCTGATTTTTTTTTATCACATTTGAATATTTTTATTTTTTTAATACATGTATCAGAAAAAAATGAAGAGTAATCGCAGCAATAAGCAACTAATACATGTGTAAAAAATAACTCAGTAAATTATACAAGGAGCAAACTGAAGATGGGCATGTTTAATTTTTAAACTGAAATAAAGGAATATAAATTTTTAACATATAAAGTTTTAACAGGCCACAAGCTCAGACAGAATGACCCTAAACGTCGTTTCTGGGCAGAGCCTGATGCCTGTCGAGTGTTTGTTGACTGGCAGTTGGTTGGCTGCTAGTCATATCAGCAGTTTTTTTTTCTGCAGACAGGCCCACCACCTGGTGTTTAAGTGCATCATAAACGGTCAAAACAAGCAGCGGGAAAATCAGTAGCTTCTTTAGAAGCGCAAGATTTCCCCTACCTCAAGAGCGTAAATTTGGGCACAATCTAAGGTACTGATAATATATTTATGCTAATAACTCATTAAATTTGCAAAATTCAGATCTAATTTTCGGTATAAAATTAAATCTTGATTAAATTAAGTTATATTCCAGAAAAAAGTCTCTAGCTTCACCATTTCTAATGTTAAGTGAGCAAATATTTTTCCTAATTTTTTTACAAATTGCATCATGTTCGGGCCAAAAACTTCAAGAAATTACATAATACTGACCTAATTTCAGGTATGTTCATAGGAAATATATAGAGAATATTTATATTAAAAATAATAAAAACAGTTAAGTGGTTTGATATTAGAGTGTAAAGTGTGACAATCGGTTTTTAGCTCAGCTGACTTTAAGTCATCTGAGCTATAGCGATCACTCTTTGTCCGTCGTCCGTCTGTCCGTCTGTCCGTTAACCAGGCACAAATCGTAACTGCTGGACCTAGAATCTTGTGACTTGACATTCTGACAGGTCCATGAAAAATTTCCTTGGAAACCAGAAATTAGGTCTCTGTTACCCTTACCCTTCGCGCTATGGGGCCAAAAAGTGCCCCCCAGAATAGTAAAAAAATTCATACAAAAACTTCAATATCTGATTTACTACATCACTGATGGTCATGATTTTTGGCATTCCTATTGATCATGAGATGTTCCATCAGTTCCTGCAGACTGGTGGCGCCACCTGTATTTTTCGTTTTTTTACAATTTTTTTTCTCTATTTTTGAGACCTTTAAAAATGTGAACATCTGTTAACAGGGCACAAATCGTATAGACTGGACCTAGAATCTTCATTCTTGACACAGTGAGAAACCTATGAAAAGTCTCCATGGAAACCTGAAATAAAGTCTCTGTTACCCATATCCTCTGAGCTGTGGGGCTCCCATTTACCCCCCAGAATAATGGAAAATTTGATCAAACAAACTGCAACATCTCAATAACTACAACGCTGATGGTCATGATTTTTTAGGTGTTCCTGCAGACTGGTGGCGCCACCTGTATTTTTTTCAAATTTTTACAATTTATTTTCTCTATTTTTGAGACCTTTAAGGATGTAGATATCTGTCAACAGGGTTCAAATCGTAACGACTGGACCTAGACTCTTCATTCTCGACACACAGGGAGACTCATGAAAAGTCTCCATGGAAACCTGAAATTAGGTCTCTGTTACCCATATCCTTTGAGCTATGGTACTTGAAAGTACAAGTCAGAATAATGGATAATTTGATACAAAAGCTGAAGTATCTGAACAACTAAAGCAGAGATCACCATGATTCTTTGCATGGATATTGACCATTAACTGTTTTTATTAGTTTCTGCAGACTGGTGAAGCCACCTATATTTTTTTAAAGTTTACGCATTTTTCTCTATTTTTGAGATATATAAATACAGACACAATTTTGACCTGTTTGTTAATCTGTTTGATGCTTCAGTTGAATGGGTATATACTACTATTCAGATGATAAAATTTCCTTTTGCGAATCTCTTCCCTGTCAGCTGAGCGTCATGGCCCATGGGTCACTTGTTATTGAAAATTGAGGTTTTTCCTTCGAAGTCATATTGACCCAAATTTCGGATGGTAGGACATTTTGGGAACATCTTACTGTATGCCGAATTTTTAATTCGTAAGTCCAACGTTTCAAAACGTGTCCGTTTAACGGACGGACAAAGGACCATCGCTCTGGCTCAGTTGACTTATAGTCAGCTGAGCTAAATATTCATAAAAAAAAACTAGAAACAACTACAGGTGGTGCCACCAGTCTTCAGGAACTGAAGAAACCAGTCATAATCAATAAACACACCAGCTTTTGGGACACTTGATGAAACCACAGTTGAGAAACTGATATAAATGCTGTCATTTGACAATCTTAAAAAAAAAAGAAAAGAAAAATCGTAAAATTAAAAAAAAAAATGCAGGTTAATATTCAAAGAGAGATTCAGGGTAATCCATGCATTTATTATCATACTGGAGGTTTTTCATCAAATTTTAATTATTCTGGGGGATACTTACTAGCCCCATAACCCGGAGGATATAGGTCAATGTGACCTAATTTCAATTTCCAAGGAGATATTTTATTAACCTCTCTGGTTTATCAGTAACAGGTTTCTAGGTGCAATGGTGTCAAACGTGCCAGTCTAACGGACAGACAGACAGACGGACGGACGACGGATGCTGACCGATCACTATAGCTCATTTGATTTACAGTCAGATGAGCTAAAAAGGGAATTATAAATGAACAAAAAATGAAATAACAAATAAATTGGCTGAGAGCGACATCTGCGATTACACTTTTGGAATGTACAATTTAGCTTGTATCTCTGTTATGACGACCGCTCACTGGAAATTAATCTTGTTCCCGTGAGAGCCAAGAGACCGTGCAGGAAGGAATATATAGACTCGGTCACCCTGGCAACAACTGGACTCTAAATAAGTCTCATGTAGTCGGACTTTTATATGATTGTTCAAAGTAGCCAAAGAAGAAAAGTAGGCTACCCAGACGATAAAAACGCAGCCCGTCTAGAGTAAGAGTCAACAAGCTGACCTGCCATGATACAGACATTCAGGAATGTCTTTATCGTCAGAAAGACAAAATTGCCGGAAGGCTTTTCTCTCCCTGCCAGACGCTGGGTTATTCCTTGATGGAGAATCGACGAAGAAGGCCACCTGCATGCTGTTGCTTTGCGGCTTAATTACGCTATCGTACAGAAACACCTGGTTATCTGTACTGTTTGGACAAAGTGCCACTGATGTCAAGGCTATCATATGACTATCATGGAGCTCACCAATCAGCCGTTCTTAAGGTCTGATTTATAACTGATCATGTCAGAGGTCTCAGAAGGTCAGGTGTTTAACGTCTCGGCAAGCTAGACATGTAAGGTAAGTACATCTCTTGTGTCGGAAGGAGCATGAAAGTTGACTAAAAATGGAAATTAATCATTCCTGGCCATATATATATATATATATATATATATATATATATATATATATATATATATATATGACCCGATTTCTATGACTTACTTATATACAAAAAGCTCGATAAAAAAAGTAAAATGTAACAGTAAGTTCTTCGATTTTACTTACTCTCGGGAGGGGTTCCGTGGTTCCTGGTCGAGGGGTTGTTCTGGTCATTTGGTTTTCCTCCCCTGCCGGCTCATCTTGCTGCCGTAACATATTTTTTTAATTATAACATGGCCTGACATAACATTAGATAACATTAATAAAACCTTTTATCAATTAAAATAATAATAAAAATACACATTTTATAATTAAAATAACCACAGCAAAACATGTTGGTATAATTAATTAACGTCTTGTAATATATCAATCTTTTTTGTAGATATATTTTTGTATTAAGCTAGCAAACAGAAGCATCACAAATATAAAATACAGCATTTCATCTTTCTGTCACCAATAATTTTAAATGCTGCAGGACTATAAAAGTTTAATCCCAATTTTACAGTTTTGATTAACAGGGTGATGTTCAAATCGTAATGAAAATGTCACGTGAAACACTTTGAATGTACATAAATTTAAACATGATCGCTAACAACTGTTTTGGATCATTGCTGAATACGTAAACAAACTACCTGAATGTCTTCCTCTGAATTTTTCACTGTGGTTCTACGGGAAGTGATTTTTCCAGGCGTGTTAACGGTAGGTGTTGCATTTGTAACGGTTGTGCGGCCCTGGGTTGCGTTTGTCAGTCTATTCAATAAAGGGGATGAGGTTGCCGCCGATGATGGTGCTGGTGATGACGGAGGGCTTGTTGATGCTGAAGTAGAGGGTGTTGATGGTGATGACGTCGGAGCTCGTGTTGTGGAGGTGGTGGTCGTTGATGGCGCTGATGTCGTGGGAGGTCTGAAGCATACAACACCCGCACTTTCACGACGGTGACAGTTATGTCGGCCCCAGCTCCTGTGATAACAGTCGGCAGGCGTTGTTTCGTCGCCATAGCAACGAACATCGTCCAACCATATTAGCCCTGCAAAAGAACAAATAGTTCTCAAATATAAAGGATGAATAAAAAAAACACTAAAAAAATGGAGGGGCCTTCCCTCCAAGTCTCATCCACAGAACAGAAACTAGGGACCCATGGGTCTCGACGCTCAGCTGTATTTGTCTATAAGGATATTTTTAAAGAATTTTTTTATGAATGACGGTCCTGTGACCTTAACCAATGACCTTGTGACCAAAAAATCTGAGAACTTATTTTCCTTGAACTTGCAGCTTTTAGATTATTGTAACAATCTTCTAAAAAATGCGGGTCAAGTGACCTTGACTGAGCAGGTAACCTCAAAATCTACAGATTTCTTCCACTTAGGCAAGTAAGCCATATGTGAAAGATGGAAAGTTTGGGATGAAAACTTTTATTTACATTGCATCCACAATCGTTTTAAAGATATGGCTCCTGTGACCTCTGGATCATGAAAATCAAATTTTTTTTTACTTAAGTGGTGGGTCATTAATAAATCAAGTTTGAAGCCAATTTGTCTAGCCAAAGCAGAATTATCATTCATAAACTAGTATGTGAATGGATTGGCCCTGTGACCTTGACCTTTGACCCTATGAGCTCAAATTGAATAGAATCTTCCCCTATTGACAGGTGAGTAATATCTTGAATATGGAAGGTTTGTGGTGAAAAGTTTACACATTCCTTTTAACGAAATCGGTCCTGTGACCTTGACCTTTGACCTTTGGACCCTAAAATCGACAGGGTTCTTACTTTAGTGGTGAGCCATGTATAAGTTAAGTTTGAAACCAATATGTCCGACTAAACTGGAGTTATCATCTGGAACTAATTTGTGAACAGATGGTTCCTGTGACCTTGACCTTTGGCCTTGTGACCCCAAATTCATCAATGCTCTCTCTATACTGGCAAGTCAGCTAAATGTGCAAGATGGAAAGTTTGGGATGAAAAGCTTGGCTTAAAATACAGCCATAATCTTTTTAAAAAAGTGAGTCTTGTGACATTGACATTTGACCTCATGACCCAAAAATCATACAGGTTCTTTCTTTAGTGGTGGGCCCTGTGCAAAGCTGTGTTTCCACGTATCCGTAAAAATCGTATCTGCAAAACACGTACGTACGGTCCATAGCGCGCAGTCCGCAAAAACTGTTTCCATAAGTACGTACGTTTTTCTTGCGGATACCTTTTCGCGCGCCTCTTTTAAAACTGCAAGGACGACAGGAAAGAAGAAGGTCAATATGTCTCATCACACCTGGCGCCGGGGCACTGTTGGGAAATATAGGCAATTTTGCCATCCGCAAAACGGATGAATCGCTCACCGATCCGTTTCGATGTGGTCCATTTATCATCAGGAAACAAACTTGTGTGGATGGACGGATGGACAGACAGACAGACAGATGAACAAACAGACAGACAGGTTGAATACCATAGGGCATCCATTTGTGATCAATAAACACAACAGGTTTTGGGACACTAGATGGAATCATAGCTGAGAATCTGACATGATTGTTGCAATTTTATAGTAATAAAAAAAAAAATATTCGTTAAAATAAGAAAAAATATGGGTGGCGCCACCCCTTTTTGGGAACTGACAAAACTAGTCATGGCCAACATTAAAGGCAAGTTTCAGGTTTCCAAGGAGATTTTTTATTAACCTCCTTGGATGTTCACTAAGAAGTTTCTAGGACCAGCAGTTACGATTTGTGCCTTGCTAACAGACGACCGGACGGCCGGATGACCGGACGGACGACGGACAAAGCGCCATTCCTTAACTTCCTTGACTTGAAGTCAGCTGAGCTAAAAAAACGGTATGTTATTGAACTCACATTCGGACATACAATCAGTCAGCAATACCAACATTAGAAGCCTTTTAGAGAATTATCATAAACTCTCGAATTAGCTGTACAATATTAACATTATATATATATATATATATATATATATATAAATATATATATATATATATATATATATATATATATAAACTAAATACTATATGAAATGTTATATATGCCGCAGGTTCTTACGCAGGGGAAAAGACAGAGTTCCTGTGCATCAGAGTGGCTTATATTAAAATTGTTTATGATATAGAGGATAACTGGAGAATAAAACAAAGCTTTAGATGTATAGGGGTCCGCCGGGGAGAGCAGCTTGTCATCATTTATATTGGGGGACTTTAAAAAAGGAATGTGAAACTGATGTATCACACGTAGATAAAGGATTATCATGTTGGTATTTGGACAGTGCCGCTGGCTGGTAAACATGTTGTGTATCAGGTTGTATGTGAACCTTTGCGGCAGTTCTGCCTCTACAACGATAATCACAGACGTCGGGTTGCGGTGCTTCAGGAGCCGAGGATTGACATCTGTTCCTTATTCCTGACAACCACTTCTTGTTTTCGCACATCAGGCCTCTAAAAGCATCTCTCCACAATCATCCGCATTTATCAATTTTCCTAACGACACTCATCATAAGGTTGGCAGAGCATATTTTTAACAGTTAATGTGTAAAATCAATCTATTCATAAAAATAGTATAACCAGCTATCTTTGAGAAAACTTAATGTCTGTTTCTTCTTTCTAGGCTATTAATGAAGAATGCTGATTAAATATTAAACAAGTGACCCATGGGTCATGACGCTCAGCTGCCAAGCATGACCTGTGACATCATGGACTGGGATTCACAACTTCCAGTCAAATTTTGAAGAACCAATTTGCAAATTTGTTGAAAATTTTCTATGACAACAGAAATATATATCACCTATGTCTGGTTAAAACACAGTGAATTGATGGTCTGAGGAAAATGCATGATTGTTAAGCTATCAGGAACTATTCCAACAGCTTGCTTGAAACCTGTCAGTCTCAAAAGGAACACCACAAAGGGCAAATATAAGATCAAAATATATAGCAATAATCAAGGAAATACATGCAAGAATTATTGAGAAACAGGTGCTTCTGTATGAATTTTTATTCAAAACAAGCCAACTGTACTGCACTTTTATAAATGATGGTAATATTTATTCAGAAATATTTGACCCAATCCTTGACAAGATTACATAAATATACATCCAACTGCATTCACTTTAACTGTTCTTGAGATAATATGATCAAAAGGAATTAAAAGATGGTTGCCTGGTGGCCATATTGGACTTCTGACAAGTCTGAAATCAGACAACAAACATTCTCTAAATCGGACCAAACATTAAAGAAAAATTACTGAAACTGCACTGAAGAAAGAATTTCTAAGGTGGCTAACTGGCAGACATAATGGATTTCTGACAAGTATGACATTTGATATCCCACATTCTCCAATAAGAGACCAAACTTGGGGCAAATTATCCAGTAATAAATGCCCAAAATAATTCAAAAGGCATGTCCAGGCCCTCATATCAGATTTATAGATATGCAATTGTAAAAAGTGTAAGTCCAATATTTTTTATTATCACTCTGCTTTTCAGTGGGGTCAGCAGGGTAGGTAAACTGCCAAACCTGAAAGAAAAGAAATGCAGAAAGCATGACTAAGAGTCTTGAAATAAAACAAAAAGCCATCCTAAATCAAGGTACACATCCACATATTATGAGAACAAACACTTGCTTTTATATGTGGTGATATATATTAAAATTTTTTTTAGATATCTAGGAAACTAAGTTTATTGCTAGGATTCCATAAAATTACTGCAAAATGTTCCCACCATCTTATAAATCAGTAGCTAAACCTTAATACTATACTCTCATAGTCTTAATGCCTGGCTGAAGCATTCTGACAACAGTGTTTTTGTTATGAAGTAATGAGGTACTTATCACTGAGCCTTATCACTTAATAGGCTGATACAAAAGGGAGTCATATGTCACCAGTGTCACTCACAATTACAGCCACACAGGGAGATGTACCAGCTGGAGTGGGATGGTTATATATACAAAAAAAAAGAGATGGTCTATAAAATAAGTAATTGTGAACATCCCTGACCTATGACCTTGGCCTTTTGCCCATATATCAACTGGATTCTTTCTAAATGATGGGTAACTACTGACCACTTAAATCTGGTGTAATTACTTGGCAACCAATGGGTAAATAACTTTGACCTGCAACCTTTAACCTGCTGACCAGCTGACCCCAAAATCAATAAGTTATTTATTCAAGCAAAAAGACCCATAAATATGAAGTTTGAGTCAAACTGAGTAATGCATAGATGTGGCATATGTGAAAGACTGAAGGTTTGGGTTGAACAGTTACACTTGAAATATGCTCACAAGCATTTAGAACAATTAAATATTGTGACCTTGACCTTTGATTTTTGACCTCAACATCAATAGGCTTCTTCCCTTATTGGTAGGTAAGCCATATATGACAGATGGAAGGTACAGATTGAAAAGTTTGCCTGAAAATGACTCCACGCAAGAAGTGGGTGCTGTGAACTTGACCTTTGACCTCAAAATCAACAGGTCTTTTCCCCTGTTGGCAGAGAAGCAATATCAGTGCTGGAAGGTTTGGAATGAAAAGTCTAGCTTGAAATGTGTCCACTACCTTTTCAAAGAAGTGGATCCTGTGACCCTGACCTTTGACCTTGTGACCTCAAAATCTATAGGATTCTTCTCCAACTTAGTAGGTGAGCTATATGTGAAAGATCAAAGAATTGGGATGAAAGGGTTGGTTTAAAATGCATCCACAGGCTTTTCAAAGAAGAGGCTCCTGTGACCTTGACCTTTGACCTTTTGACTTAAAAAAAATTATGGTTCTTCCCCTGTTGGTAGGTGAGCTGTATGTGAAAGATGGAAGGTTTGGGATGAAAATTTTGTCTCAAGGAGTTATTTCTGGGGGGTGCAAACACACCCCATAACTTCGAGAATATAGGTCGCAGTGACCTAATTTCAGGTTTGCAAGGAGATCTTTTTATAATCTCTAAGACTGCATAGGGTTCATGGCCCTAGCCCCTACGGTTACGATTTGTGCCCTGCTAACGGACGGACGGCCGGACGGACAGACGGAAGGACGACGGACAAAGACCCATCGCTATAGCCCAGCATGACTGAAAGTCAGCTGAGCTAAAAACACAGACTCGTGAGGGGTTACCAGAATCATAAAGTCATATTTTACAACTCTTATGACTACATCTTTGCTCATTCAAGAACCAGAATCAAGTCAAGGGAAGCTTTTGTTTTAATGAAACATTAAAATGTGTAATACATATTAATATGTATGATGAAGAACAGTTAAGGATAACCACAGTTACATAGTGGTTAATATCAAATAAACGATTACAATATGATGGTTTAGAATGTTGAGCAGTCTACTTTTCCAGCCATAATAAACGTGCCATATTACCTCAACCCACCCCCACCACCATATTATCATATAAGGTAATGTAATTTTGCCATAAAAATAGGGTTTAATTTCAATCCGAAAACTAGGAGTTATTTACAACAAGTGGCCTATGCGTTTAGTTGAATTCAAGGAAACTTGAACAATGAGTAAAATGACTCCCAGAGTGCCAAATATCAAAATAATTTAAATAAATGACCTTAGAAATAGGATACAGTGACCTCATTTAGGCTTTCCAAGAAGATTTTACCAGGAACTCCCTGAATGGTAAGTAAGAAGTGTTTTCGGCCAACTGCTACAATTTGTGTCCATCTGACTTTCAGTGTGCTAAAATCATGTTCTTTCACACAGGTCTCATAGCTCACAATGACATTATTTCAGGTTTTAAAGAAATTTTACAGGAACCTCCCTGGATCTGAATCAAAATAGCAGTTTCTAGGTCTAGCTTTAACCAATTATGCATATCTGTCCAAAAGGGTGCTCAGATCATGTTCTTTCTTACGGAATATAGGTCTCCATGACCTAATTTCAGGTTTCCACATAGATTTACCCAGGACCTGCCTGAATATCATGTTAGAAGAATTTTGGTCAAATGGACACTATTTGTGCCCGTCGACTCACTGGTTGCTCAAAATCATGATTTCGTCGTGTAGTTCGCAAAACATAGATCCCCATGACCTAATTTAAGTTTCCAAGAAAATTTGCCTGGGACCACCCGAGATGTACAGTGAAAAGTTTCTAGTTCAAACGGTTATTGTTATGTGCCCTGTTAACAACATGACTGCTTGATTTGAAGGTCTCAAAATACAGAAAAAATGCGTAAAATTAAAAAAATACAGGTGGCGCCACCATCCTTCAGGAACTGATGAAACACTCAATGATCAATATACAAGGAAAGAATCATGGCAATCAATTCATTAGTTATTCAGATACATGAGCTTTTGAATCAAATATTTAAAATATTCTGAGGTGCAATAACGGACTCCTTAACCCAAAGTATATAGGTTCAACAGTAAAATGTTGTGCCCTCTCTGATTGTATGATTGCTTAAAATCATGTTTTTGGCCAGTAGCAAGCAGAACATAGTTCACTATGACCTAATTTCAGGGTTCCATTGAGATTTACCCAAGATTTTCCTGCATATCAAGTTAGATGATTCTAGGGCTAGCGGATACAAATTGTTGCCCAACTAACTGACAGGGTATTCAAAATCATGTTTTCGGCCCGTAATTCGCAAAATATAGGTCACCATGAGCTACTTTCAAGTTTAAAAGGAGATTTACCTAGGACCTCACTGATGAACAGATAAAATTTTCTAAGTGTAAGGGTCACGTTTTGTGCACTGTTAACAGTCGCACTGCTTCACCTGAAGGTCTAAAAGTTGAGAAAATAATGCGTCAAAATTAGAAAAAAAAGATACAGTTGGCGCCATCAGTCTTCAGGAAATGATGAAACATATCGTGATCAGTATGCGTTAAAAGAATCATGGCAATCATTGCATTGGTTATTCAGTTAAAGGAGCTTTTCAAACCTTTAATTATTCTGGGGGGAATAATTGAATTCCATAGCTCGCAGTGACCTAATTTCAGGTTTCCAAGGAGATTTTATATATATACCTCCATAGGTGTTCATTTAGAAGTTTCTAGATCCACCAGTTACGATTTGTGCCCTGTTAACGGACAGCAGGACAACGGACAAAGAGTAATCGCTCAGATGACTTTCAGTCAACTGCTAAAATTGTGTAAATTATTCCTCAGCTAGTAACTGTCAGAAGTAAATCAATTTTAAACGTTGACTTGTTATATGACATTGTGAAAACCAGGTATTAAAGCACAAATTAAATACTTCCTGCAGATTTCGAGAATTCAAAATAACCAGCAGCGGAGATTGGGGGGGGGGGGGGGGGGGGGTTCTCAGCGGACCTTAGCCCCTATGTATTTTTAAGTCAAACACTTTCATCCGATTTTTGTTTCTGAAGCGAGTTCTGTTACTTTATACCAAAATTGCACAAACTGCATGAAATTGTAAAAGAAAATTGTTACAACATCCAATCCCCGAAAAAGGAAATTGCACGCCTGAGACAGTATAATATAAACATCTCATATGATTATATAATTATTTCTCGAAGAACCAAGTGGATGCTTTTTATTATATGACACATTACGTTATGCAATAATATGATGTAAAATATATTAATATTTTGTAAGACTAACATATATGAAACTAGACATTTCTTGGCACCGCAGGTGCCAGAGTATCCCCAGACATAGTAGCCCCCCCCCCCCTTTAAGAATAGACCCCCATTTTTAGTAGCATATACTGACACTTGGCATATTTATTGTTATCTTCCATCTAACAATCCACAATCTTGTTGAAGATGTTGGTCCTGTGACCTTGATCTTTTTAAAGATGTGTCCTGTGACCTTGACCTTTGACCTCATGACCCCAAAATCAATTCGGGTCTTGCTTTTCCAATGGGACATATACAAGTCAAGTTTGAAATCCATACATCAATAAAAGAAGGAATTATCATCCAGAACTAATTTTTGGACAGATGGCTCCTGTGACCTTCACCTTTGACCTTGTGACCTCAAAATTGATAGGGGTCTTCCACTCTTGGCAGGTGAACTATATGTGCAAGATGAAAGATCTGAGATGAAATGTTTGGCTGAAAATGCATCCACATCTTTTTAAAGATGTGTCCTGTGACCTTGACCTTTGACCTCATGACCCCAAAATCAATATGGGTCTTGCTTTTCCAATGGGACATAAACAAGTCAAGTTTGAAATCCATACATCAAAAAAAGCAGGAATTATCATCCAGAACTAATTTTTGGACAGATGGCTCCTGTGACCTTCACCTTTGACCTTGTGACCTCAAAATTGATAGGGGTCTTCCACTCTTGGCAGGTAAACTGTATGTGCAAGATGAAAGATCTGAGATGAATTGTTTGGCTGAAAATGCATCCACAATCTTTTTAAAGAGGTTTCCTGTGACCTTGACCTTTGACCTCATGACCCCAAAATCAATTTGGGTCTTGCTTTTCCAATGGGACATATACAAGTCAAGTTTGAAATCCATACATCAATAAAAGCAGGAATTATCATCCAGAAACTAAATTTTGGACAGATAGCTCCTGTGGCCTTGACCTTTGACCTTGTTACCCCAAAATTTATATGGATCATCCACTATTGGCAAGTGAGCTATATATTCAAGATGGAAGACCTAGGATGAAAGTTTGGCTTAAAATGCATCCACAGTATCTTTTAAAATGCCAGTCCATTGACCTTGACCTTTCACCTCATGACCCTAGAACCTATAGGGTTCTTACTTTAGTGGTGGGCCATACATAAGTCATGTTTGAAATCCATATGGCTATCAACACTGGAGATATCATAAGAGGTGTGTGATTTTCACCATATATGGCAATATTCAAGGTCAAGGCCACTATCATAGGAAAGGTCATGACCCCAATTTAAATAAGCATCATCCCATAACCCATACCTATGTATATGCATAATATAAAAGAAATCTGTCCATTAGTTTTTGACTTATAATGCTCACAGTACTGTAAGGTGGCAATTTTGGGGGTATTAAACGGCACGAAAACAAGTAAAGAATAATAGGTGGCGCCACCAGTTTCTGGAACATGACAACCCTATCCATGATCTTCCATCAACTTGATTTTGGGATAAATCCATGCAAGATTTCTTGAGATATTAAAGAATTTGTGTGCTTTTCCCCCAAAATTGGACCTATTCAAGGTCAAGAACACTCTTCTAGTAAAGGTCATGACCTCATTTTAAATAGGCGTTGTCCTCTTACCCATATCTATACATATACCAAGTTTGGTAAAGTTCCGTGAAATATTTTTTGGGTTATCGCGCCAACAAGATTTATATGCGGCGGCGGCGGCGGGACCGGTATAAAAACATAGTATCCCCCGACTTTGTCTGGGGATACAATTAATGAAATGTCATTTATAATTGTGTTATTGTTTAACAACAGCATTTTCATTCTTATTACATTTCAGTCAATATGTCCTATAAATTGACTGATTTTTCAGTCAATTTGTAAAATGCCTGAAAATTTAAGTAATGTTATGAATTGCCTGAGTGAATCAGGCATTTTACATATTGTTAATTTATAAATTTACTGATTTTACACATTGTCTGTAACACACACATATATATATAATAAGGGACTAAGGGTATATATATGTGTACGCTGTTGAAATCGCGCTTGCAGGTTATGACAGGTCATGTAACGCAGCATAACAATTAAATTAAAAAAAAATATCACACGGCTGAACGCATCTATACAATTGATACGTAGTTGGCTTTTCTTTCTAGACAAAGGTTTACCTTAAATAAATAAATGCATTCATAATAATTCTAATATTCCCCCAATAGTTGCCCCTATTTCTTTGGTGCTTTCATATTTCTTCAGGCCTGTAGGTTTTTTTCGGGAGGCGCCTTGGAGATTTTCCTGCGTTTCGAGCTCACTGGTCACAGAGCGTATTGTGCATTTCGTGGTCACAGGTCACATCTCCATTGATCCCAATACTTCCCTCAACAGGAAGTTAAACTTTTAAATTCCAAACAAACACCATGTGACTCCGCTTACAATGCAAGGGTTAACACTACGACCATTACACGACCACCGTTTGAATTTGTATGGGTTGACAGGTATGTTGATTTCTATACATTCATAAACATCTTTCCATTATAAAGATGGTTTCAACAGCACATCCAATTTACGGGTTGTTTGAAGGTTGTTCAAATCCATTCAAATTAAACACAGTTCGGGGATTGGGGGTTAGGTTAGATGCACACATATTTTTTTAGGATTCCCCAATCTCCAGAACTTTAAAACATGAAAATATATTACCAGTACATCTTTAAACTGATAAGGACTCTATTAACAAACTAGATTCTGCAGTCATAGCCTAAAAACCTCCACCAGAATTTCCTTATCAGTCATGATTTCAAGAGTACACTTTTCATATTTAAACACTGTCACGCTTCAGTGACCCGGTTTCACTTTGCGAGTGGCAGAACTATGCATACGAATGGGCGGCTTCTGCGTGGGGACAAAGGAATTATTCTTTTATATTATGTTGTTTCTGATCACCTCCAAAGTTTATTGGAATGTTCATACGGTTTTTCGCTAATCTTCTGCAAATTTTCTGAAAGAAAAAAATCTGTATATACCTTTTAGCGTTAATTTTACTAAAGACAAAGCAACGAACCAAGGTTTAATTCTTTTCCACGGACTTTCACCGAAAGATGTTTCCGATCAACCTGATGATAATCAACAAAGCTCAAGACAAGCATTTAATACTGCATTGCCTGAGCCTGTCTTACTACATTGGCAGCTTTTAGTTACATTTTTGCGTGCAAGAGCCTCCAACGACATGTATGTGTTTTTCATTATACCCAAGACTTCCATCAATTGACAACTAAAAACATCGTTTTTCGTGATGTCCTTTCAGCCTCAATTTTTACAAATTATCTTTCATAAACTTTCACTTTTCTATATATAGTCATATAATTTCTTCAACTTATTTTTACAGTATAGATGGCTTATATATACAATTGCCATCATGCGACAATAATGTCCTGCCCATGTTGTTTATCGGAAGAAAGAAAAATCTCTTGTAAAATTCGTATAACCTATAGATGCCTCACGTCTACTTCTTGTTTGATTTCTTGAGTAGCATAATTTGCCATTCTTTTCTGACTTTTTTAGGGGAGAGTTTCCTGGAGAATCCTAGCTCAAGTGATCTTTAAATCATGAACAAAAAGCGAAAAGCCAGCTCTGCAAGCTCATCACAACATTATTTATTATAAAGAACCGTGAATTTTCCTCGGGTGCATCTAGTATGATTTACCGTATTATCAATTTCACGTGAGAACGCAGGAAATCATCACGGGAATGCAGGTGGTTTATGCAGATGGCGATTACAGGCACTCTATGTACTTGAAACAAGTGACTAATTGGTGATGACGCTCAGCTGACTGCATGTTGATATTGGCTATGAGGGCACCGTACATGCATAAGCCTGTATATATGTATTTTTTAATTATATATTTTTGCAAATGAGATCATGGTGACCTAACTGCTCATGTCATGATAGAATTAGGTAGGCATCACTAAAAATGGTAAGATACAGCACCTATGATTATGATACTACAGTCATCATTGCAGGGGCGGATCCAGGATTTAGGAAGGGGGGGGCAACCCAGGAAGACTAGACTTGTAAGAAAGCCTAAAAAAAGGTCACTAGGTCTGGAAAACGGAGTCAAGGCAGCAAAGATTGGTCTGAAGCCCTTAAAAAAGGTTGCGGAAGCTGAAAGGGGGGGGGGGCGGTTCCGGAGCCCCTGGACCCCCGTTTTCAGCCCATAGCTTACAGAACATAGGTTGCCGTTTACCCTTTTATAAGATTTCCTGGGAGATTTTTCCAGGACCTCCCTGGATTTAAAGTCCAACAATTACAATTTATGCACCGTAGCACATCCAATAGCAGAGAATTACATGTTAATGACACCACATTTGAGAAATTGGTTATATTGCTGCAATTTGCCTGTCTGCAGTCTTACAAATATAGGTAAATGTGTGATAGTGGTGATGAATAGTACATACAAACAAGGGCGCTAAGCTGATTTTTTTTTATTTTAGCAAATGCAAGATATACTACAATTTTATTTTTTTTTATACAAGTTCGCCCTGATAAGCTAAGAGGAAATGGCTGTGCTATCAAATACTGAATATATGTGTGATACTTGAATATTGTGACCTAAAACCATTTAATAATGCAATAAGGAAATAAAACATAAAGGGCCTGAGAGTTAAATGTAGGGATACATTTGACCAACAAAAAATGTGTTAATGTAAAAATTCTAAAAACAGGTTAAACATATTTCCAAATGCAAATTCAAAACATTTAACTATGGCTGTAATAAATCATTTATAAGATTGAACATATTACAGTTTACAGCTATATACTTAAAATATAGATTGCAGAACACTCGCATTAATTCTGCACATTTTCTCAGTTCTAAATCGCATCATCATATATCCCTCATTTTGTCAGATAACACCACATTATGTATTAAATGTATTCATTTTTTACCCCCAAAAAATACATTTGATAACAAAACAATATATATTTGAAAATATAACTTGACTCAGAATTCACAATTCTAAATTGCGCCTTTATTTTCTCAATAATTTGGTTTTAATATTATTAATTTATGCAATTATAATAATATGCAAAAATAATTTATGAAAATATTGCTGTGTGTGTTTAGGGTTAGGCGGGGGTAGGGGGGATGAGCATGACCGTACACCTCTGACAGCAGGTGTGCTCAACCAATTTTGTATTACTTATTAGATTACCACGCAGGGATTATGAGACCAGAATTGGTCTGCCTGGAGATTAACATTGCAAGTCGATACAATAGGGCCTCCAAATAAAAAATCAATTTCTAGTCCAATTTTTGAGCTTTCAAGTATAAGTTTTTTTAAAAGATCAAATCCTTTTTCATACATACTGTGACATTAACTCATTAGTCCTAATAGGGAAAAATGTGCCATGGCCAAAGTTGGGCCAAATTTCAGGTACTTATTTTACAATAATGCTGATAACTTAAAAAAAATTACGAAATTTTGATCTGATGTCTAGTATACAATCGAATCTTGATTAAATAAAGATATATCCTTAGAAAAAAAAAGTCTCTAGCTTCAACAATTATCTTGTTAGGTAATCGTGTCAGTAAATATATTTCCTCATTTTATAACAAAGTGCATTATGTTTGAGCATATAACTTCAACAATTTACGCTTGTGGTTTTCAGAGTAGGCAGTTTTGAGGTGTAACAATATGTTTTTATCTAAAATCAAAGGTTATTCCTTAATTTTTCGAAGAAATGAAGTGGCTGTGACCCAGTCTTCGGTTTGCTGGGAGAACTTGGGGAAATCTAACTGTATGTAGAATTTTGGATTCGTAGGTCCAACGGTTTCAAACTTGCCTTATTAATGGACAGCCGGCCGACACGACGAACGACGGACAAAGGACCATCACTATAGCTTAGATGACTTGTAGTCAGCTTAGCTAAAATGCAGGTTACACTTCCAGTCATGGTCAAACGATAACAATAGTCATGATCAAAACGTATACCAAGTTCCAGCACACTAGATGAATCTCGGGCTGAGAAACTGACAACAATGCTGTCAATTTACTCTCTCAAAATACAGATGATACGTGTGTAAAAATGAAAAGAAATACAGGTGGCACCACTTGTCTCCATGGCAGCAGCTGATGACACACATTCAGACCAAGAAGGGCACCGCAGAGCGAAATACAGGTGACGCTACCAGTCTATATCAGCTGATAAAACTATTCAAGATCAGGCTTAAGGACAATATATATTTTAAACCACAGCTAAGAAACTGATATCATTGCATAAAAATACAAGTAAAAATGGCCCATCAGTACGGTGGCTCGTATACGACACCCAGAATTTTTTGTTATCTCGTTCCCACGAGATAGTATCTCATGGCCACGCCGTAATTCATCGTTCCCACGCGTTAGTTTACCATGCTAGCTAAAGCCCTAATTTGGACAAGAATGTCTGTGGTCTGTTGACTGCTGTAAGTCAGAGCGTTGATGCAACTTAAATTGTTTGTTTGTATTTCGTTGTATGTGTGTTTGCGCCGAATGCTTCGAGGTAAATTTTCAGCGGTTTTGATTGCCCTGGTTCAACATTTCATTGCGTTGGTTCGATTCGCCCATTTTTATTTGTTCATAGATAACTGCAATGAGTTTGTTTTAGGGTAAGGGTGATATAAACCCTTGTGTACCAAATATATGGATTAAACTGAAACATTTGTTTGTATTTTACCTTTCCGGAAAATCTCATTTTTTTAGAGCTAGGGTTAGGGTTATATAATCTCGGGTATACCGAACAGTCGGTTTGTGTTATGTCTCAAGGGAGAAGCTTACAACAAAAGGTGTCAGCCATGCCACTTCCTTTGTGCTGGGGGGGGGGGGGGGGGGAGACATGCTCTCTCACTTTTTAAGGAGACATTTTTTTCGAGAAATTTGCTCATTCTTCCCTACCACATTAATATTTCAGTTATGTATTTTATATTATGAAAATTTAGTATGAGACATTTTACCGAACTTACCCCCCCCCCCACACACACACACACACTTTCTCTGCTCACACATTCTCTGAACAAACGTGGCCTGTGAGTGTTGTGTGAGTCCCGGCTGCACCATTTCAGCCCTCAGCCCGGTCCATATACATGCAAATACTTGAGCATAGTCTTCATTCAGTGTAGAGAAACATGCCTTAGGGATTTAAGATGTAGGTCTTACTGAATTGTCTTTCTAGATGTATCTCGTTCCCAAGCAAAACTTATCGCGTGGCCGATAGTATCGCGTGGGAACGAGATAATTATGGCGTGGCCACGATATACTATCGGGTGGGAACAAGATAAAATTAATTTTGTGCATGTCATATACGAGCCACCGTACACATCAGTCTTTATCTGCTGTTAAAAATATCCATGTCAATAACAGTGCAAGGTTTCAGGACAATAAATGAAACCACAGATGTGAAACTGCCATGATTACAGTGGCAAAATAAAAGGAAAATAAGGAAAAGTCACAGAGCGCGCACCCAATCATCTGCAACTGATGAAATTGTCAATGACCAATAGGCAAAACATGATTCATGGAAAACCTTGCAATAATTATTGACATATTGGAGTTTTAAATTTTTCTGGTTGGGAGGAAAGAAACCTCATTACCTGGAAAATTTAGGTCGCAGTGAGTTTATTCTAGGTTTCCCAGGAGTTCCTTCCTCGATGTCACGACGTGGACGATTTGTTCCCTCTTAACGGACTGGCCACCAGACGGACGATGGACAAAGGATGATTGCTATAGCTTTTTAAAGTTTTAACTGCTACAAAAAGCGTCGGGTATTCTACCATTGTAGGCTATCATAACAGACTGAATATTCAAAAGATTAAAGCTCACGGTTGGATGGGGGGGGGGGGGGGTGGTCCTCCCCGTTCGGTTGGTCTCGCTATGTGAGTCACCACTCTGTACAAGATCATCATTTCACCACTGTTGTTCGTCAACATGCAAATGTAAAACGCATGGTTAACGGGTTAGCAAAGAAACGGTTTGTATTTGCCTGTGAATGCGCTCCGAAATTCACGGAAAGCCCGACTCAAACCCGTATATGTCGCCAGATTAAATGCCAATTTTAAGCAACTCCGTCGCCTTTCTTAATAGCAGACCTACTAGTTACAGATGAGGAGTAATGTACAGTAGGTGGAACATATTTTTTTCCATGTAACGACCTGCTGGCCCCATATAGTCGAAAAAGGATCTATCAAATGTGTTTTGTATAAAATGGCCGTATGTGCATATATATTTTCCTATAGTAACCACAAACATTTGTAATTTGTATATTGTATACCATGTGTCACAATATCATCATTCTGTGGTTTGTTGCTGAAAATAGATATTCCTGGCCTCCTAACGTATAAAGCAATTATTCATCTATAGAAGAACTTACTTTCTTGTAATGCATGGCATCAGGATTCTAAAGTACAAGCCTATTGAGAGATACTTCTGACGTCACGGCTGTGCGAGTTATAAATAGATCTGGCACACCAGGGTAATGGGTAAATCTGAATATTTGCCTTGAGGAGAAAAATGTCTTTTGCGGTCATGACACGACCGCAGTGCAACTGGGAATCAGATATAATAAATGTAAACTACAAACATATGTCGTGGATACTGAGGCCATGCAGACCAAGTGCAAGTAGAAATGATGGAGGTTAAGCTTCTAAGTTTCGTCACAGCGCCTAAAACATTTTGAAACCAGTTTCAAAATTTATATACGTATTAAGAGAAGCAAATCAAGGGCACGCATTATTACCAAAATACCAACCGCCATCTTAATCAAATCACAGCCCCAAATATTAACTAATAACAATTACCGACTTTACAAGATCATAGACATGCACCAAATGAAATATAGTATTCCAAGTACATTAGTGTACATTCGATAACCAGTCATTGCAATATATTTATATCACTGCAGTGCATTACAGAAAGGTCAAAATAAATATCATAGTAAAAGCCCTAAGATGTCCTACCATGGCAATTTGTAATAATATGCAAATCAGCTTCTGTCAAAGGTTAAAGTTAATTTTTTCCACGGTATCTATATAGCTAAGACTCTAATTATATCCCAAGACAAAGTCGGGGATACTATGGTTTTAGCACGGTCGCGCCGCCACCGCAGAAAAATCTTGTGAGCGAGATAACTAAAAAAATATCTCAAGGATTTTTTTTTAAAACTTGATATGTGTATAGATATAGCTGAGAGGACGAAGTCCATTATTTGGTGAAATCACACAAATTCTTAAATATCTCAACAAAGGACGCATGAATTGGTCTAAAAAGCAAGTCTGTCGAATAACCTTGATAGCTTTATAGCTGGAGACTGATAGCACCACCTTTTGTCTTTTCTTGTTTTCGCGCCTTTTAATATACTCCCATTATGTCATTTGACAGTATTCTGAGAATTATAAGTGAACTAGGGACCCAAGGGTCTCAACGCTCAGCTGCATTTGTCTATAAGGATATCTGTTTAGAGGTTTTCCAAAATATTGGTCCTGTGATCAGTGTGAAGCTCACCTGTCTACCCAAACTGGAGTTATCATCCATAAACTAATTTGTGAATGGAAGGGCCCTGTGACCTTGACCTTTGACCTAGTGACCCCAAAAATCAAAAGGAAACTTCCCCCATTGGAAGGTGCACCACATGTCGATGATGGAAGGATTGAGATGAAAAGTTTGGCTTAAAATGCATCCACAATCTTTCTAAAGTAGTGGGTCCCGTGACCTTGACCCTTAATCTAACGACCCCAGAATCAATAGTTCTTACTTTAGTGGTGGGCCATATAAAAGTCAAGTTTGAAACCAAAATTTCAAACCAAACTGGTGTTATCATCTGGAAACTAATATGTGGATAGATGGCCCCATGACCTTGACCTTTGAACTTGTGACCCCAAAATCCATAATTTACTTCCTTTATTGGCAGGTGAGCAACATCTTGAAGATAGAAGGTTGACAGAAAGTTTGGCTAAAAATACATCAACAATCTTTTTAAAGAGGTGGGTCCTGTGACCTTGACCTTTGGCCTTTTGACCCTAAAATCAAAATGGTTCTTACATTATTGGTGGGTCATATATAAGACAAAATTAAAACAAATATGTCCATCCAAACTGGAGTTATCATCCAGAAACAAATATGTGGACAGATGGGCCCCTGTGACCATGACCTTTGACCTTGTGACCCCCAAATCATTCAGGTTCTTCCCCTATTGACAGCTCGGCTATATGTGCAATATGTTTGGGATATATGTTTATGTATAAATACATATATATGTGCTATATGTTTGGAATGAAAAGTTTGGCTTAAAATGTCACCACAATTTTCTAAATAAGTGGGTACTGTGACCTTGACCTTTGACCTCATGACCAAAAAATTGAACAGAATCTTCCCCTATTGGCAGATTAGCAATATCTTGAAGATTGAAGGTTTGCGACGAAAAGTTTGGCTTCAAATGCATATGCATTCTTTTTAAAGAAATGAGTCCTGTGACCTTGACCTTTGGACCCCAAAATTGACAAGGTTCTTACTTTCGTGACGAGTCATATAAAATTTAAGTTTAAAAACCAATATGTCAAACTATACTGGAGTTATCATCTGGAAACAAATTTGTGGATGGATGGACAGACAGACAGACAAACAGGCAAACAGACAGGGTGATAACTATATATGGCATCCACTTGTGATCAATACACACACCAGGTTTTGGGACACTAGATGTAATTACAGCTAAGAAACTGATATGATTGTTGTCATTTTATAGTAAAAAAAAAACAGAAAAATATTTGTTAAATAATAAAAAATACAGGTGGCGCCACCACTTTTCCGGAACTGACAAAATTAGTTAGGTAAATATTTAAGGCAAGAATCATGACAATCCATGCATCAATTATCAAGATATTGTAGGTTTTGTATTATTTTTTTGATTATCCTGGGGGGTACTTTCAAGCCCCATAGCTCGGCGGATATAGGTTACAGTGACCTAATTTCAGGTTTTCAAGGAGATTTTTTATTGACCTCCTTGGAAGTTCACCAAGAAGTTTCTAGGACCAGCAGTTAGGACTTGTGCCCTGCTAATGGACGGCCGGACGGACGACAGACAAAGCGCCATTCCTATACCTCAGTTGATTTACAGTCAGCTAAGCTAAAAAACTAATGGGCAGATTTCTTTCATGTTTAGCATATGAATAGATATTGGTTATAGGATAAAGTCCATATAGGTCTAGATAAACTGAAGTCTTACTTGACCTTGAATATTTCAATATTTGGTTAAAAAAACATTGTTTCTCAAGTGGATGGATATTTTTTATCAAAATGAAAAATGTCTGATGATAAGTTGATAAACTCGAAAGAGTTTGAAAACCTGTGACTTTTAACTTCAATTTCAAATCTGCCGCTGTATAAGATTTCTGTAAACCCTATTACTATGGAAGTACCCTATCTTTTTCTTCAAATGTGTCACAAAGATTGATTTCACCAAGATATTAAACATATATGAAGACTGGTGACCTTTCAATTTGATGATTTTCAAATGATTTTCAAGGTCAAATCTGCGGAAAAATAGGACTTTTGTAAACCCCAGCGTACGGGGTATACGGAATAT
Source organism: Sipunculus nudus (assembly GCA_026874595.1). Classification (NCBI taxonomy): domain Eukaryota; kingdom Metazoa; phylum Annelida; class Sipuncula; order Golfingiida; family Sipunculidae; genus Sipunculus; species Sipunculus nudus. The sequence goes on along the minus strand of CM049306.1, from coordinate 105,831,699 downwards.
CTTTTCTTCAAATTTGATACACAAATTGTTTCCACCAAGACATGTTTGAAGACTGGTGAATTTGAGCTTGGTCTTCAAGATCAAATGTGCGAATATATAGGATTTTTTATTAACTCAAAACCTTTGAAGTACTGCATCTGTTTCCTTCAAATTTGACACACACAAAATTTCCAACAAGATCTCAGATTTATTTCAAGACAAGTCACCTTGACCTTGGATTTCAAGGTCAAACCTGAAGAAAAGTAGGATTTTTGTAAGCCCAATAACATTTGAATAACAGCATATGTTTTTCTTTAAAATTGATATACGAATTGTTTCCAAGATGTCGGACAAGTTCAAATATTTATAACCTTGACCCTGGTGCCCTTGGTCTTGTAATGTGGTAGTAGAATAAATTAGAATAAATTAGAATAAATACTTAAAAAATAATTAGAATAAATAAAGTGTCCAAAAATATGTTTTCATGGTCAGCACAATTGCAAATTAATATCTTGAAATTAGTTTGCCCCTAAAAATTTCGCTGGATTCACTGGACTATAGGTGATAATCAGAGAAATAATAAAAGTCTGACTGCCGGATAGTGGGTAACATAAAAGAAATGAGGCACACTGGGTGTTTGGCTATGAATTTGTTTTATATGGAACCAAATCATCTTACCCTGCAGAATACACAATTGATGTTTACTCAAACAAAAACGGTCAGGCCTTCATGATGTACAGAAGGGGTGTGGTGTACATTTGCAGATGTCACGTTCGATAGTACAATGCCTTTCTTCTTTACTATGTATGTTCCTCATCCCAAGCTTAGTGTGCCTTATGCAGTGAATTATGAGAGGAGTCCGCGATCTCCCACGCATTCATAAAAACAAAAATTATATGAGAGTTTATTACAGCAGCAATCTTTATTTTGAGACAGAAAGCACGTACACATAAAATAAGAAACGCCAGCACATTAGCTGACTGCCTAACTTTTATATTAGACCATATAGACATTTTATCATAGTTTTGTCATGCAGTATATTTATAAGCTTCCCATATCAGCCTCTCGGACATTTTCATTTGATAAACATTGCGGAAGATATAGCATACACACCATACAGTCCGCTGCACTGGTGATATATATGTGTATATGCTGTTATTCAAGAGGTTATTACCGAGTCGGCCAGAAGTTAATAATGAAAACACTGTCTCGTCAGCTATTTAGAGTGTTCATTTCTCGCGCATTCCACGTAAAAGCCAGCTGATGTTGACATATCAATAGGTAACTAAATTACAAATTTGAATTTTCATGTAACGGTTGGGGTTTATAGCCTGATATCACCGTCAGTATCACCCGACTTTCCTTCCTGGTCATTCTTTCCATATAGCATACGACCCGTGCAGTCTTAATGGGCGCTATAGTGGGTTATTCGTTCTACATTCGCCTTCCGCTCACAACCAGTACCCATGCACTGCTTTATAATTATGGAGAGGGCGCAACCTTGTGGTGAAGACTTTGGCTAGGAGTCTTAGCGCAGACAGCGGTCAAAACAAGGTGAATCTAAAACCTTACTGTCACAAATCAAGGGCCCTCATCGGTACTCAACCACGCTCCATGTGAATGTGTAAAAATAAAAATCTTCTTTAATTCCTGCGGCAGTGAACGATTCCGTTTTAAATCAAGAAAATTCGATTTCTTTGTTAAGATTTATAGGGTTTGCATGATTCATGAGCTCTGCATAACCCTTAATGATTTACTGTATATAACTGTATATAATAATGTGTGTGTGCTTCGTATTATGCGTCATTTAAAAACAAGTTCGATATCCCCAGTATCTTGGAGGTTTCATAAGGTCTGGATTTCAAATGGGAAGTTTCTAGCCCTATCGGTACGATTTTTGTCCCTGCGAGGACAAACGGGCAGGCGGAAGAACGTCGTACCTTAAAATATGAAAACTATATTATTAATCATATGAGATATTTTATTTTTCATAAATGAAAAATAAATTCCATTTGCTCAATGTTTCCTTGGATTGACGCCATATTGTCACAATTTATTAGGATATTTTCTACGTAATAAATTCACATAAAAATGTCCCGACCATGTCTCTATTGCAAAGAAATAATACATGTACTAATAATATGCTCTGTGCAGGTTCCAGCATGGAGAGATCACAAAATGGGCACCATGTGAAATAATAATAAAAATAAAAATTCGAGATATATCTAACCACGCAAACTCGAGGGTGGTCACATATAAGTAAACGTCAGCTGATCTACATATATACTCTGTGTTTACTAGCGTAGTCCGTATAGTTGGTAACGACAAGATTTTCCAAACATTGTCACGAGAAGGATATATCAGAAACATCTTGGGTGGCCGCTCGAAGCCAGACTCGATTGTCATATCTCCCCTGTGAAAACTCTCTTATACTTAGCCGCTGGGAGAGGGGTAAATGTATTTAAATGAAAGACAATGCATGTGTGTGGCTGTATATTACATGTATACAGGCTTTCCAATGGATGCTATGTGATGATAATGAAATAAAAATAAAACAAATTTATTCCAGGGGTATACAATGCAGAAGACTTCTTGTGTAGACCGATATTTTGGATCAAAATATTCATGCAACACACGTCAGCAAATATATATATATATATATATATATATATATATATATATATATATATATATGAATATCACTCATTTTGGAAAAGCGAAAAATAATACATTTGCTTTAGTCGAAAGGGGTATCACCTGCAGCGTATAAACCAAATACTGTTTTATTGACCAATACTCTCGTAAAATTCGGAGTTGACATTTGTAACCGTCCTTGAGATATGTGGTGACAGGTATTATATAGGCAAACGCATCAAACTGCTATATTATGCGAGCATCGAAATATAAATTTATGGATTCTTCAGTGTCTTATCTACTGATCATAGGTGATCATTCGTGAACGTTTAAATGAAACATTTGTATAAGCAAGTCGAACAAACGTTGAGAAAACTGATGAATACTTATAACTATGGACCCTCGACGCTCAGCTGAAATTGTCTATAAGGGCATTCTAATGAGCTTTTTCAAAGTGTGGGTCCTGTGACCTTGACCCTTGACCTTATGACCTAAAATCTGAGAACTTACTACCTTAAACTTACACCATTCTGATTCCATTACAATCTTTAAAAAAAAAAGTGAGCTCGATCTAGTACAGTGACCTCTGACCATGAAACCTCAAAATCGACAGATTTCGTCCACCTTGGGCAGGTAAGCCATGTGTGAAAGATGGAAGGGTTGGAAATAAAAGATCTTTTTAAAGATGTGGGTCCTGTGACTTTTAACTTTGACTTCGGGACCCCGAAATCAAAATCTTACTTTATTGGTGGGTAATAAATAAATCATGTTTGAAGCCAATCTGTCTATCCAACCCAAAGGTATCGTCCATAAACTAATTTGTTAATGGATAAGCCCCGTTACCCTATCCTGTGACCCCCAAATCTAAAATAATCGAAAAGTTTGGCTTAAAATGCATCCACAGTCTTTTTAAAGAGATAGTTCATGTGACTTTGAACTTTGATCTCATGACCCCAGATTCAAAAGGATTCTTACTTTAGTGTTGGGTCTAATAAAAGTCTTACAAAACCTGTCATGGTCAATATTAAAGGCAAGATTCATGAAAATCCATGCATAAATTATCAAGGTACTGGAGGCGTTGAATCGTTTTTTTATTATTCTGAGGGTTCTTAAAAGCCCCTTAGCTCGCAGGATATAGGTCGCAGTGACCTTTTTTCATGTTTTCCATGAGATTTCTTATTGACCTCCATAGATATTCACTTAGAAGTGGTTACAATTAGTGAATTGCTAACGGACGGACCAACGACGGACAAAGGCCGTTCCTTTACCTCAGTTGACTTTCAATCAGCTGAACTAAAAACTAATTGTGCACATGAAAAATAGAAAAATGCATAAAAATACCTACACATATACAGTTCTCTGTGAGAGTCCTTTCTACAGGGGTGCATAAATGTGACAACATTTTAAACCAAATAATACTTATACATGACTATACATTCATTCATGATTGATTGACTGAGTGATTAACTGACTTATTTGTTTTCACACAATTATTATACATTACAATTGCTTCCATGGTTAAATAAAATGTGTACGATAGACGACGTGCAAATTTGTAAAAGGGAAAAAATTATTACAACTATTTATTATTTATCAATTTATTTTATTTTATAAATTAATAAATAAAAATAACAACTGTTATCGAAGACATATCAAACATCACTATGTCATGTATATGTGAACGATATGAGATCCGACAACCATTGTAATATAATGAGTATGATTGAGAGAATAACTGTTTATTGGAGCATGGATAAGAGAACTTATTCTGCTTTTGAAACAATAAACATGTTTTCTTGTCCTAGTTTTACATGATTGTATACATACGTCATAGCTGTGCTAAACATTTCACCAGCAGAAAATTTCTGGACAGGAACTGCAGGATTTCGGAAAGCACTGTCATGCCACATTATATATTTCTGATAGACGGAACGTCTCAGACGGAACGGACTCATAAGGCGCAAAGTTACATGTTACCACAATGGGAAATATCTGTCCTTCACTGTCGCTATACAGAAATAAAAAAATAAGGATTACGCTGAAAAGACTGAAAATATATCACCCTCGTCATGGAGAGTTTTATTTATAATATACCGAAGGTACGTGGCTATAGTTATGAGATCGAGTTACATATGTATTTTGCCTAACCCGGTGTCAACTCTGTGACCCTTTTCTTAGTATCAATGTCATGGCTTTTGATTTTCTGTCTGTATATATCATGTCATTTTCTTTACCATACACAACACAGGCATCGAACAAGGTGTATCCCTTTTGCGTAGATTTGACCATGTAAACTACATAAATGAAATTTTTAAAATAAGAGCCTTTGTTAAACAACCGATTTGAAAATAATTGTGATTATAACTGCAACCCCGATCGTTTATATATAATATATAAAGGGAGAAATTTCTACTTTGACGTACCCCTTTGTTAACAAAAAAGAAGTAGTAAATTATCTCCATCTAACACCATCCTGTTTGTTACAGTGCCAAAAGCAAAACAAAGAACAACTTATCTGTATAAATAAAGTAAAATATTCAGGACCCGTTGTCTGATAAGGCAGTTATGTCATTAGATGTGTCATTTACTGGATCTTGTTTCAAAGGAGACCGTCATTCATTATATAATACAATGTAAGTTATACATTAAGTAATGTGAACTCCGTGACCTCGTCATCCATATTTGTGCAACATTGTTCAACCAGTGCTGAGGGGGGTCCTGTGTGCAATCATATGCCCGGTAATTTTGACTTCTGATCAAGGTTGGATACCATTAGGGGAATAAAAAACCTTCTGGATCGCGGTCAGAAAGGGTGAAATTCAATATGGCGTCAAAGATGTCCGCCGAAACAAACAGGACCCCCCTCAGCCCCCGGACTATGATTCTTAAATAGGATGTACCTTACTATAGTCCAATCACCTTGACCAAGTTTAAGTGACACTGACCGATTTTTAAGGTCACATGGCTTAATAATATTATTTTTCAGATTTTTAGTGTTGATTTTCTCTTAACCTATAAGAGTTACACAAAATGGACAAATGAGTAAAAAACACATGTTAACATTCGGTTTTCAGCATTTCTATGATCAACATTTTAGAAAGTAATGAGATTGCTGACTCAGCACTTTCCAGTTAACTCATGTGCCATTTACAATGACGGAGAGCAGTATCACGTTTGGTTCCGTTAACTTTAACACTTCCTGAACGATATGCAAATTACAATAATGTGACGTCATCATTTTCACCTCATATGTAAATTTCATCTTGATTACAATCAAATTTTGATATTAATTGTATCTCCAGACAAAGTCGGGGGATACTATGTTATCATACCGGTCCCGCCGCCGCCGCCGCCGCCGCATATAAATCTTGTTGGCGCGATAACCCAAAAAATATTTCACGGAACTTTACCAAACTTGGTATATGTATAGATATGGATAAGAGGATGACGCCTATCTAAAATGAGGTCACGACCTTTACTTGGACAGTGTCCTTGACCTTGAATAGGTCCAATTTTGGGGAAAATCACACAAATTCTTAAATATCTCAAGTAAGCTTGCAAGGATTGGTAAAAAAATCAAGGTGACCGAAGATCTTGGATAGCCTTGTGATATAACAGAAACTGGTGGCGCCACCTATTATCCTTTTCTTGTTTTTTCGCCTTTTAATACCCCCATAATTGCCACTTGACAGCACTGTAAGCATTATAAGTAAAAAACTAATGGACAGGTTTCTTTCATATTATGCACATGTAGAGAGATGGGTTATGGGATGAGGTCTATTTACATTTGGGTCATGACCTTTACCATGAGAGAGGCCTTGACCTTTCATATGTCCATATTTGGTGAAAATCACACACCTCCTATGATATCTCCAGTGTTGATAGCCATATGGATTTCAAACGTGACTTACGTATGGCCCCCCACTTAAGTAATAACCCTATAGGTTCTAGGGTCATGAGGTCAAAGGTCAAGGTCACTGGACTTGCATCTTAAAAAATACTGTGGATGCATTTTAAGCCAAACTTTCATCCCAGGTCTTCCATTTTGAATATATAGCTCACTTGCCAATAGTGGATGATCCATATCAGTTTTGGGGTCACAAGGTCAAAGGTCAAGGCCACAGGAGCTATCTGTCAAAAAATTAGTTTCTGGATGATAATTCCTGCTTTTATTGATGTATTGATTTCAAACTTGACTTATATATGTCCCATTGAAAAAGCAAGACTCCAATTGATTTTGGGGTCATGAGGTCAAAGGTCAAGGTCACAGGACACATCTTTAAAAAGATTGTGGATGCATTTTCAGCCAAACATTTCATCTCAGACCGTTCATCTCGCACATATAGTTCATCTGCCAATAGAGGAAGACCCCTATCAATTTTGAGGTCACAAGGTCAAAGATGAAGGTCACAGGAGCCATCTGTCCAAAAATTAGTTTCTGGATGATAATTCCTGCTTTTATTGATGTATGGATTGCAAACTTGACTTGTATATGATCCATTGGAAAAGCAAGACCCGAATTGATTTTGGGGTCATGAGGTCAAAGGTCAAGGTCACAGGACGCATCTTTAAAAAGATTGTGGTTGTATTTTCAGCCAAACATTTCATCTCAGACCGTTCATCTCGCACATATAGTTCATCTGCCAATAGAGGAAGACCCCTATCAATTTTGAGGTCACAAGGTCAAAGATGAAGGTCACAGGAGCCATCTGTCCAAAAATTAGTTTCTGGATGATAATTCCTGCTTTTATTGATGTATGGATTTCAAACTTGACTTGTATATGTCCCATTGGAAGAGCAAGACCCCAATTGATTTTAGGGTCGCGAGGTCAAAGGTCAAGGTCTCAGGACGCATCTTTAAAAAGATGTGGATGCATTTTCAGCCAAACATTTCATCTCAGATCTTTCATCTTGCACATATAGTTCACCTACCAAGTGAGGAAGAACCCTATCAATTTTGAGGTCGCAAGGTCAAAGGTGAAGGTCACAGGAGCCATCTGTCCAAAACTTTATGGATGATAATTCCTGCTTTTATTGATGTATAGATTTCAAACTTGACTTGTAATGTCCCATTGGAAAAACAAGACCTGAATTGATTAGGGTCATGAGGTCAAAGGTCAAGGTCACAGGACACATCTTTAAAAAGATTGTGGATGCATTTTCAGCCAAACATTTCATCTCAGACATTTCATCTTGCACATACAGTTCCTCTGCCAATAGAGGAAGACGCCTGTCAATTGTGAGGTCACAAGGTCAAAGGTGAAGGTCACGGGAGACATCTGTCCAAAATTAGTTCCCGAGATGATAATTCAAGCTTGGATTAATATATGGATTTCAAACCTGACTTGTATATGGGCCATCAATAAATCTAGACCTCTACTGATTTATATATAAAAGTGGATGATCAATATCAGTTTTGGGGTCACAAGGTAAAAAGTCAAGGCCACAGGAGCCATCTGTCAAAAAATTAGTTTCTGGATGATAATTCCTGCTTTTATTGATGTATAGATTTCAAACTTGATTTATATATGTCCCATTGAAAAAGCAAGACCCCAATTGATTTTGGGGTCATGAGGTCAAAGGTCAAGGTCACAGGACCAACATCTTCAAAAATATTGTGGATTGATAGATGGAAGAAACAATAATTGCTTGCCAAGTGTCAGTATATGCTGCTAAAAATGGGGGCCTATTCTTAAAGGGGGGCACTGTGAACTTTGGTTATGATATCTTTATTACTTTTTGAATAATATGCAAATTATGAAATCGTGACTTCATCATTTTCAGCTTATCAGTAAAAGCTAAAGAGTGAACGATCAAAATTCATTATTTTTGCAGAATCATAGTTTCAAACTATTAGAGATAGGTAAATAGGTTAGATAAGGGGAATACGGGGGGATAGGTGGAGATCAGTGACTGCCGTATGAGAGTTACGTGAACTTACGAAGAAAATCACTAATTTCACTTTCATATACAGTAAACTGATATCCAGACGTTGTCTCTGTCTAAAGTAAAAGTCTTTAGAGCTGTAGTAGCAAGGAGTCTGAGTGTGCTGGTACTGAAACTTTAAAGTCGACGCAAGGTGCCTATACATGTGCAACTCTGAATATGGTACAAATATTACACTCCTAAAGCATAGTGGTCATATGCTGTATTTTCTTCTGATTATCACTACTTGTTTTGGCACGGTTTGCTGGGTTTTATCACCAGGCGCCTGGCACAGGGCCAAGAGTGTAACAGAACACTGATAGCGGGTTATCAGGGTTTCCAAACTTAGGATTGGATGCACTTTACGGCACTCTGCTCTGAACGGTTTGATTGCATTCCTGGACCTGCGTCCACTTAGCGGTGAAAAAAAGCAAATTTTACAACAGCAATAGATAAATATATCCACTGCGTAAGGAGTTGGACTGTCGTTTATGACATATTGCAATGAAGCAGGATTTAACTTATTGTGAAACTCAGTGTGTGTCAGGCATGATTAACTAGTTGATTAATTGTATTTCAACATTGTATATTTTTTTGTATAGAATGTGATAACATTACAAACCAAATTTGAAATATTTGAGAGAAGAAAACATCGATATCATATTAGTCCGCAATGGCTTAACCAAGAAAACAAAGAATTAATGTGGCATTTAATGTAGAAGAAGTTAGGTTCGCCTAAAGGGGGTAAAAAAACCATGGTATGTCTAGCAAGAACACGTGATGGAAATAATTGATTTAATCCGTTTACACATAAACAAGCTGTGACCTTTGTACTTTAAACGGTACTTCGTGTAACTATGTGATATCTGGAATATTTGTTACGAAATATAGCTATTACACATGGGTGTTTCTGATTGTGAAAGCATCATTGCTGACGTGAACTATTGTATAACTGTTGACTGTGTTCTAAAGAAGAGTGGTATACATCACAGAGCTCACGCATCTGTTCAAGATGTTCATAATGCAGTTATCACGCTTAAGACGGACGAAAAAGTATATCAAATTCTGTATCCGCCGTTCAACTTAAGCATGACATAAACTTCTGTATATGTGCAATTAAATAAATATTACTCTGTTCTGCGTTATTATGTGGCTGCCGCCACTTTTGCCAGATTATATTAACATCTTCAGAATTTAATAATGATTTTAAAAAGGACAGTTCCACTGCCAAATGCACTTTGTCTGTGTAGTGAACAATAGCAAATTTAAACTATTTAGATCACAGTATAGAAGCAATGTAAATTGCACTTTTTTTAGACTCTTCCAGGGGTTTTGACGTGACATAGAATTGTTAGCTCGTTTGAGAAAGCTTTAAAAAGTGATGTGCCCTCCACATAGTGAAATATTGATACACATATGTATACAAATCTTCCCTACATTAAAGGATATATATATATATGTGTGTGTGTGTGTGTGTGTGTGTGTGTGTGTCCCGAGGTTTCGTGGTCGAAGTTATAACTAACAGTTTTTCATGTATATTTGAGCAATATTGTTCACATATGTATATGGAATGGTGTTATGTAGTTTTCAACCAAACAACATGTATTGTGAGGTAAAGCCATAAGACGTGTTGCACAGATAACATCAGGAACACAGAATAGATATCTGCTTCTTATATCACATTTTCTTTCTCTAAATTTGCTGAGTGCAAACAGAACCTTTAAAGTTGTCCTATCTTCAGTGATATCTGAAACAGTCCATTTCACAAGCTTCCAGTGTCACAGTGCAAGTTTCATTAAATCATTACGTTTGGCTTCTTCTTCTTCCGTGACTTGCCGCTCGAGAATTGTCAAACGTGGATTAGCGAGATTTTGTCAAATACTTATATATTATAACACCGTCAATTTTTATGCGAGAGATGTGCAGTTTTTTGCTTTAGGTGGCATTTCAGGATATAATTATCGTCTGAAAATCATAAAATGTCCACTTTTAAGAAAAAATGTTAATAACTAGGCCATTCTTATACATGTTCCTACCTTGTCACAAAAATCACAATTTAGTTGAAAAGGTAGCATTTTAACGGACCCGTCAACCATTGTAGGTTACAAACAGAATTACATGTATACCTTACTTGAAAGAAACAACATATTCTTCCGTCACTGATTGGCTCTCAAAATGGAGCTTAGACTTATTGATTGACATCTGTGACCTGCACTTTCCCTCTAGCCCTATATCCCCGTCATGTACACCATCCTTAGCGGGATATTTCTATAAAAGCTATAAAGCTATTCAATTTTGCACAAATGTTTATAAACATGTAATCTAGACTAAAGCTGGTTTTCACCTTTTTTCTATATTTTATCAAGCAGTTACAGGCCATTTAAAACAAAGAATCATTTTCTAGTTTGCCAGAAAAAAAGGTTATGTAGAAGGAAAAATGAAAAATATTTGATATTTGTGTGCGTATTTTTTTTTTTTTTTTAGAAATTATGTTAATGTTAAATGCAGACTTGCTATCAGATGCAAGATATATCGCATTTTGGGGGTAAAATTTTTTTTTTAAATCTTCAGACCAACGGTGAAAACCTTATTTATATCTTTCAGATCTAATAGATCTGACGTTCTGAGGAATCGAAATGTGTGCATATATGCATTGTGGTTAAAGATGTTTTTATATATATTCTAATGCTAAACTGAACCAAGGCAGACTGACCATACTTAGACCTTAATAAGCTTTCTGTGACATAACTGCAAGTCTCGTCAAATCTCGATCCAGCTACCTTAACAGTCGAACGACTATACTCGTGATTTCGCGAAAAGGCTTAAAATTTAAATCCTTTAAGCTCGGCACATCTAGTTTTCAATATTGCGTAGCATTTGATAAACTTTCAGTGACACAGCTACAAGTCTTGTCAAATCTCATTACGTTTGGCTACAAACGTGTATAAGCAACACTTTGCAAAAATGTTTATTTCATGGTCACTTTTCACGCTAGAGGAGGACTAATGTTTTGCTAGGGGGAGGATTTGATAAGCTGTCTGTGACACAATAGCAAGTCTCGTTAAACCACGTTCGTTTGATATCAAACGAGAATGATCAAAATGAGAAAATTATTACAACCCGGGCAGTCTAGTGAAATGTTTTTTGTAACATTTGATTTTTGGTTGAGACAATTGAAAATCAAATGTTGCCTTGTTTGGAGTTAAACGAGATTAAACATACATCACGCAAATACATTTTCCCCTGCCATGTGTAAGCTACTCAGTTCTATAGTTCCAGCTCTCGGACTCTTCACTTGGTGTCATCTTGTCAAATCTCGCTCAATTTATCATCTAATGGACATAAGCTAGATTTCTTGAAAATGTCTATTACTCATTGTCATTTAGTCAATGTCATTTTGTAAGTGTTTTTGCCCTAAACACGTATGCTATCGTCTCTTTACCTGCTGCATGCTGGGCAAGGATTGCCGCTATGACACGGCAACGTTTTGTTTACACAAAAAACTAGATATATCTTGCCACCGCAGGTGCCATAGTATCCCCAGACAATTAATCCCCCCCCCCCTTAAGAATAGGCCCCCTATCTTCAGCAGCAATTAATATCAGACCACTCTCATAGAAAAGGTCACTCTCATAGAAAAGGTCATGACCCCAATTTCAATATACATCATTCCCTAACCCATGTCTATGTATACGCATAATATGAAAGAAATCTGTCCATTAGTTTTAGACTTATAATGCTCACAGCACTGTTAAGTGGCAATGATGGGGTATTAAACGGCATGAAAACAAGTAAAAGAATAACAGGTGGCGCCACCAGTTTCCGGTACATGGCAACACTATCCAAGATCTTCGGTCAAGTTGATTTTTGGACCAATCCATGCATCCCTTATTGAGATATTAATGATTTTGTGTGATTTTTACAATATATGGCAATTATCAAGGTCAAGGCCACTCTCATGGGAATGGTCATGACCCCATTTTATATATACATCATCCCCTACCATATGTCTATGTATATGCATAATATGAAAGAAATCCGTCTATTAGTTTTTGACTTTTAATGCTCACAGTACTGTTAAGTGGTAATGATGGGGGTATTAAATGGCACGAAAACAAGTAAAAGAATAACAGATGGCGCCACCAGTTTCCGGCACCTGACAATACTATCCAAGATCTTTAGTCAAGTTGATTTTTGGACCAATCCAGGCATCCCTTATTGAAATATTAATGATTATGTGTGATTTTCACCATATATGGCAATTTTTAAGGTCAAGGCCACTCTCGTAGGAAAGGTCATGACCCATATATATATATATATATATATATATATATATATATATATATATAATCCCATAAACCATGTCTATATATATATGCATAATATAAAAGAAATCTGTCCAATGTGCTAACGATGGGGGAATTAAACGGCACAAAAACAAAGAAAAGGATAACAGGTGGCGCCACCAGTTTCCGGTATCTGACAACTCTGTCCTAGATCTTCGGTCAAGTTGATTTTTGGATCAATAAAGGAAAGATTTTTTTAGATATTTAAGAATTTGTGTGATTTTCCCCCAAAATGGACCTATTCAAGGCCAAGGTCGACTTCTAGTAAAGGACATGACCCCATTTTAAATAGGCTTCGTCCTCTCACCCATATCTATACACATGTCAAGTTTGGGAAAGATCCGTAAAATATTTTTTGAGTTATCGCGTCCAAACGAAATCTCGGCGGCGGCGGCGGCGGCGGCGGCGGCGCAACCGTGCTTAAACCATAGTATCCCGACTTTGTCTGGGGATACAATAATGAATGTATAACGGTGTTATTTTTTGGATAAACCAGTTTTTATTGTATAGTTATAATAATGAGAAATGGACAGAATTAATTAAGGGTTCTGACCTTTTTGCTCATCCATGTTTATACAATTTGTAAAAAATGTTGTTTAATAAAGATAATCATTATCAAAGCATTTACAATATCTGGTCCATGGATGAGTAATCATTTTTATATATGTAATTACCTCAATGTTTCATGATTAATTAATGATTCGCTTTTCCGTGACAGAAGTTTAAGATTACATGTGAATATATTATCATTACTAATATGATAATAGTAATAACATCTTTACTTTAAATTGTTTGATAAATTGTTGAATCTCCTATTTGGATTATTTCGAGAATGGCAAAATTTAAATCGGGGTGAAATACTGTTCTGTGTACAGAATGCCTCAGAGAGAGAGAGAGAGAGAGAGAGAGAGAGAGAGAGAGAGCCACTTGCATGCAGTCATGACTACACGATGTACATGCATATTTTATTCTATGCATTTATATTTGAATCGATGGTGGTGTTTGTTCTTACCAGATAAAATTACATTCCTAATGTTCCTACTTCACGGAACAATTAAATTTTCCGAAATATTACAAGTATAAACTGATGAGCGAACGTATACAGAAGATACGGCCGACAATATTTGTTTAAATGTGATCGGGGTATGATACACACAAGGGACCTGTGGGTCATGGCGCTCAGCTAGAATTGATAATGAAAATACTTTTGTAATCAGATTAATTTGTCTATAAGGATGTGTATAGGAGCTTTTTTTTACAAAATTTCGGTCCTGTGATCAAATTTGAAGCCAATCTGTCTATCCAAACTGGAGTTATCATCCGTTAACTAATTTATGAATGGATGGGCCCTGTGACCTTGACCTTTGAACTTGTGTCCCAATAAGCCAGAAGTTTCCCTCACAATTGGCAGCGGAGAAAAATGTGGAAGATGGAAGGTTTTGGATGAAAAAAAAATAATTAATCTTTTAAACTAAGTGGGCCCTGTGACCTTGACCTTTGACCTCATGACCTTAAATCAAAAGGGTTCTTACTTTAGTGGTAGGCCATATGTTGGTCAAGTTTGAAACCAATATTTCAATCCAATTTGCCGTTATCATCCAAAAAACATATGTAGACAGATGACCCATGTGACCTTGAACTTTGACCTCATGACCCTAATATATAAAGGTTTCTCACAGTTTGAAACCAATATGTTGAACCATTCTGGAGTTCTGATCCGGAAACAAATGTGCTAACAGATGGCTCCTGTGATCTTGACCTTTGACCTTGTGACCCAAATATCAATCTGGTTCTTTCCTTATTGGCAGGTCAGCTAAATGTGCAAGATAGAAGGTTTTGGAATAAAAGTTTGGCTTAAAATGCTTCCACCAACTTTCTGAATAAGTTAGTTCGGTAACCTTTGATCTCACGACCCTAACATTGTTAGTGTTCTTGCGTTAAACGTGGACCATATGTTAGTCAATTTTGAAATCCATATGTCAATCTTAACTGGAATTATCATCAGGAAACAAAGAGGACGGACATACAGAAAGACAAACAGTAGAACATAATTTCAGAAAATAAATATAGCGGACATACAGAAAGACAAACAGAAGGACAGACAGAGAGACAGTGTGATTACCATAGGACGTCCGCTTACTCAAAAGGGGCCCTAATAAGACACAAGGTTTCAGGACTGCAGTGTTGCATTACTAATCAGGTAAGCAGAGAGAGCTGCACTGAAAGACCTCCCGTGATAAAGTTACCCGCTCGACAACACAAACGAATACAATAAGAGCCTTTAAAAAATTCAACAACCTGCCATATTTTAAAGCTTTTACTTTCAAATTTAAGATTTTACCAGAATGAATCCTTATGTTACATGCTGTGAATATTAAATTCACATTACTTATATGGAAAAAATGTGCCTTGCTTAAAATTGGGCCAATTTTAAGGTACAGGATTTATAGCTTTGCTAATAACTTAAAAATGTACACAATTCTGATCTGATTTCTGGTACATATAAATTGAATCTTGATTAAATAAAGTTATATCCTTTGGGAAAAAGTATCTAGCATAAGCAATTATCTTGTAAGTGAGTAAACATATTTCCTGATTTTTGACAAAGTGTAATATGTTTGAGCCCATGAATACAAACATGAATACAATAACTCCAGTGGTTTTCATAGTTGGCGGTTTTGAATAGTAACATTGGTTTTTACTAGGAAACGGAGGTTTTCGCTTAATTTCTCAAAGGAACTAAGTCGCAGTGACCCAGTTTTCGGTAAGGTAGGAGATTTTGGAGACGTCTAACTGTATGCAGAATTTCGGATTCGTCCAACGGTTTCAAAAGGCGTCCTGTTAACGGACGTCCGGGCGGATGGACGGACAAAGGACCCCGACTTTAGCTCAGATGACTTATAGTCAGGCCTGCATCTCACTGAAAATCATAAGACAAATTAATTGAACTTATTGCAAGGTGAACTGCTTTCAATATTTACAGTCATAAAATCTCAATAAGAATTCAGATTTTCCTGACTTGTTTCTGGCAAGGGGATATTAAAGAATCATGGAGCAAAATGGTTTATCAAGATCTAGGAAAGGGGAGCGTCCTTGTTGATAACTTGCCCTTGAAGCCCTGTCATTACAGCTCCTGTTGTTTATATCATTTACGGCACACAGTCTGCGGTTTGTTGATGTGAGAAAAACCGCACTTTGGTATGCAAAATGGCCGACCTTTTAGCTGGCCCGTGAGGAATTTCAGCTCTGCACTGACATACTATTGCTTAAAATACATTTACCCCCTATGTGTTTCCTTTGCGGTCGGAGGGATATTTCCTATTAAAACTGCACTTCATTTTTTGTCGGACACGCCCATACACACGACACCTCAAATTATTAAATTAAATTATAGACAACGAATAAATAAGACAGTAAATGTACTATCATTTAATGTTTAAGTTTTCGATTTATCAGCATTAGTTCTAGGATGCAATGTTCCTTCCTATGTTTAATCCCTCTTGGCACATATTCAATATTATAGGAAGTAATTATAAGATTGACTGGTGTGTTTCTTAGGCCTCTGTCATCTAAGTTTTCATGTAAACAACAAAAACATCCTTTTCTTTGACCGTTACAATATACAGTCTCTAATGACCTTACCCTCTGAATGCGTGCTTTGATACAAATAAATAATATATTTTACTTAAGAATGACAACAATACACAAACAAATAAAAATACACATATTAAAATACAGTTTTGCACTTATTGATGTAAATTATATAAATCTGCTGAATATTAAAACTTACGCCAATCAGGCCTGTATTTTCATGTGATTTAGTAAATCAGGGTCGTGTTATTTAAAGCATGCTTTCACATTGCAGTGATTGTGCCCTCAGGAGATTTTAGTGTCTGAGGAATGCCCAGGATCATGTTTAATATATGATCACGTACAGGGTGAAATCGCCCCTGCCAGTCGTACTCTGTGTGGTATTGTTTTCGGGACCTATAATATAACTTAAAACTGTCTTTATCTTGGTGGAATGGTTTACCTCCACACTACCCCATAGAGAGATGGGTGCACAGTCGCATGAATCGTTATTAGTGGGCGTTATTCTGGCCTAGAACAGGCTAAAACCGGCATTATATACTGATCGGAACGGACTTCGTGGATTCTCTGTTAACATCTGAATTGACCTTGTTTTGGACCAAATATCGGCCACAAATAACGATTCAAGCGACTGTGATTTGTGCTGCGGTTAAAAACGCAAAGTTTACTTTTTGCAAAACATTTCTTATAATAATGCAGTATATACACCAATACACAGCCATAAGTGTAACTATTGCCACGCGAGTCAAAAATCATTATTAACAAGACTAAAGCAATCCATCTGAATCGTTGCAGAGAAAAAGTCTTTTCTAGATACTATTTTAACTTCTAATTAAATAATCTCCCAGAATGTAAAGGACACAGGTCGGTAAGCTTTAGATGAGGGCTAATACTGAAGATTATATATATATATATATATATATATATATATATATATATATATATAAGTAAGGATGGAGAAATCTTTTAAATAATATATTACATTCACGGAAAAAAATAGACAAACAGTCGAGAAGAAACGAAAAGGTTGAAAAAGGGGAACAGACAATTATGAAACACTGCAGAAGATTTTAAGTGGGACGAAAAAATTAGAAGATTAACAAAAGGTGGACAGACAATCCTGGAGAGATAAAGAAAGTTTAAATACATAAGGAAGACAGGAAGAAAGCTAATAAAAAAGGAACGGAAAAAAACACTACGAAATGCAGAATGTGAACGAAAAAGTGACAAACGGTCAAAAGAAGGAAGTTGACGAATAAGATACGTACTGTCATGGTGAAAAGAAGAAAAGTGACGAATAAGTGACAAACGGCCATGAAGACAAAAAGAAGTTGAAAACAGAGAGAAAACAAAACAAGTGACCCATGGGTCATGACGCTCAGCTGCCAAGCATGACCTGCGACATCATGGGCTGCAATTCACAACTTCTAGTCAAATTGTTGCAGAACCTATATGCCAATTTTGTTTAAACTGTCTACATTGCCATAAATTCTTATCATATATGTCTAGTTAAAACATAGTGAATGATGGTCTGAGGCAAAATGTATGGTTGTTGAGCTATCAGGAACTAATCCCACAGCTTGCTAGATACCTGTCAGTCTCAAAAGGAATACCACACAGGCCACATATAAGATCAAAATATAGCAAAAGATCAAGGAAATCCATGCAAGAATTATTGTGAAACGGGTGCTTCCATATTAATTTTTATTCAATACAAGCCAACTGTACTGAGCTTTCATAAATGGTCATATTTATTAAGAAATCTTTGACCCAATGCAAGATTACATTAATATACATCCCACTGCATTCACTTTAATAGTTCTTAAGATAATATGTTCTAAAGGAATTTAAAGATGGCGTCCTGGTGGCCATATTGGATTTCTGACAGGTCGGAAATTGAACAACAAACATCCTCTAAAAGGGACCAAACATCATAAAAAAATCACAGAAACTGTCCTGGCAAAAGGATTTCTAAAATGGCTACCTGGCAGACAATGGTTTTCTGACAAGTCACACATCCTCCAATAAAACACTAAACTTGTAGCAATTGCTTCAAAGAATGTAACATTTATGAATGTCCAAAACAATTCAAAAGGCATGATCAGGTTGGAGAGCTCTCATATCAGATTTATGAACATGCAAATGTAAAAAGTGCAAGTCCAGTTTGTTTTAATTATCAACTTGCTATTCAATGGGGTCAGCAGGGTAGGTAAACTGCAAAACCTAAAAGAAAAGAAATGCAGAAAGCATCACTAAGAGTCTTGTAATCAAATAAAGCCATCCTAAATCCAGGTACAGACCTACATATTATCAGAACAAACACTTGCTGGTATATCTGATGATTTGTAATAATATTCAGATATCTAGAAAACTAAGTTTATTGCTATGATTCCATGATATAAACTGCAAAATGTTCCCATCATTTTATAAATCAGTAGCTAAACTTAACACTTAACTCTCATAGTCTTAATGCCTGGCAAAAGTATTCCGGCAACAGTGTTTTTGTTATGCACTAATGATATATCCTTATCACTCCATGAGCTGATACAAAAGGGAGTCATATATCACAAGTGTCACTGACAATTATGGCCCTGTGCAAACACACCCCATAACTTCGAGAATATAGGTCGCAGTGACCTAATTTCAGGTTTGCAAGGACATCTTTTTAGAACCTCTAAGACTGCATAGGGTTCATGGCCCTAGCCCCTATGGTTACGATTTGTGCCCTGCTAACGGACAGACGGCCGGCCGGCCGGACGGCCGGACGGACAGACGGAAGGACGCCGGACAAAGACCCATCGCTATAGCCCAGCATGACTGAAAGTCAGCTGAGCTAAAATTGGAGGAATGTTGACGAATAGGAAACGGACAGTCATTAACTTCTGTCGGTCATTTTATTTCCTTGTCTTCGTTCAATAGTGTTAACGTTTATTTTGCGTCACGGACTACTTTAATGAATTTATGCAAGAGACAAATGAACAAATAAAGATCTTGGTTTAACAATGCACAAGCCTGTATGCTGGCGAATATATTAACTAACAACTGTAAAGTCAAAGAATTCTCCATATATACGAAACCGTAAACTGTAACTTTTAACAAATTCTTCTTTAAATACTGTTTCCCTTAGTCATGCATCCTAAATCATACTGCATATAAATGTTATATTGATTGTATGCCTGTACATGTGCTGGAGTTGATGTCACGACGGTTCTAATTTAGTTAAGATCGTTAAATTATAAATTACATTAATCTTGCAAAGTATAGGCCAAATCTTTAACTGGTCCTAACAGCTTGTTACTGATATGATGGTATGATTATTTTTGTACTTATTTGTATGTTTCAAAACATAGTTCTCATCATTTCTTTAAAGTGAAATTCCGTGAGCTTTCCCTTTTTGAAAAATCTTTGATAATTATTTCGGCCCTGGTCTAAGGCATTATTCTCAAATTCCCTGACAACAATATGTATAAACTGGAAGACTTGCGAGTCGAAAGGACAAAGACAAAACTACGGAAATAAACACAACACCTGTTCTGAGATTGACTCAAATCTTCCAAATCTTCCATCAATAGATAATGATATTTTTACTTTATTCTGCTAAGGTATATGTAAATATTATCCTGCTAATCCAAGTTATATATATATATATATATATATATATATATATATATATATATATATTTGACCTTAGTTTGTTTATTAGGAGGAGAATGTCAGCCAGGATGTCACGTGTCTATGTGCGTGGAGACGAGCAGCTGATTGTCACCTCAGATTCCCTTGCGGATTATTGAAGACCGGCAGGGACCAGGGCGCGGCGGACGGGATGGGTTACGGTGACACAGATGTGAATAAATCCGAAGCATATCATGTATATCATGTTCAAGTCGTGCTGCCATTTGTATAACTACCAAGCACTGAACCCTGACTGTGTGTTATGTAAGAACAATGACCGTTCAGTAAGCGTTTGTCTTTCCTTGCAGCAATGATACGAAGACATTCGGCCTGGATGTTTAAAGAGTTTTTTTCTCAATGGGGTTAAAACTATTATATATATATATATATATTAATCAGAAGATTAACGATTGTATTGTTATGTTAATAATTAAATGCATTAAACCAGACTTACCATGCACTGGCATACCGAACTCGGACACTTTAGTAACCCTCCTGGCTCCACTGTACCCCAGCTGACGGCAAGCCACGTCCCCACCACGCATATCCCACCCATCGTCACATATCAAACCCCAAGTCCTCCGGTGGTATATCTCAACATTCCCCTCCCAGGGGTAACGACCCCCTACCAGTCGTACTTCTCCCTCCTGGGGGCGTCTGGCCACCCCTTTGGCCACCAGGGTGACAAGAACTAGGGTTAAACACCGCAGCGTACCCTCCATGACTTAACGTGTCGTGTGCTCTTGTATGAGCTCTCCGGGGCAGCGGGGCTATTTAAGTGCAACAGCACCCCCCTGCTCACGTTCCATCCCCGACTTGTCTTTATGAATACCAATAACCAACAGTTACCCCTCCCCCGCATCAACTTTAAACTGCCTCCATCACGCTGATGTTCCTCAGCAACCATACAACGAAGCATTTCGATATAGAGTAATGATTATCCTCAAATTTCTTCCGTGACGTAACAAGTCTTGTGTCAAATGTTCAATTAAATATAATTAGAGAAGCAATATGCTGATCAGAAATCTGTATTTTGCATGACAGCAAGTTTGTAAACTTTTCTTTATGGAGATTAAATTAAGGAAACAGAATTTATTAGAGGAAAGACAGATTTGCATAGAGGTATACCACAGTGAGGCCATCGTGTTGACAGAACTAGGTTATCATTCATACAACACAAGTAAGGCACCGGTTCTGCTTTTCATTACTGTTACTTTTTGTCAACACATAGTGTGCCAACATTTACACAAATGACACAGAAAACTCCAGGAACCTCCTTAACCTCTAAAAGAAAATATCAACTGCAAGACAAAGTATTCCAACATCAGGGGCGGGAGGGATATATACCATTCATACAAAATATATCTCTCAAGGTTTACATTATTCTATGTCTGAGCCACTTAAGCAGAGGCTGGTCTTTCTTCGGCTGCCTGGGGTTTAAATGTCACCACCACAGAACACAGAGCTGACGAACGTGCACAACATCACGGCACCCAGCAGCCACGGCCTGCGCCAGCTGTGACATACTACCCCGTCAAAGACATAGATACATATGATTATTATGATATTATATACACACAGCACTAGCTCAAGTCTGTGTAGAGTTTACATAGATGGGTTAAAATATCAGTAACTCTAAGAAAAATTGTGAAACATTCTTGTAGTTGTATGCTACAATTTCAGGTGTGCTGATTGGAATCGTTTAAAACGTTACCACGTAAATCAAACCTTAAATTTGTCATATCAGATTTAAAAAAAGGGGACCTCCAACCCTGTATTGTTTTGAAAGATTGGTATTCGGATTGGTAGATAAATAAAATGTTTGCTACAAGTATTAGGTATTGTTGCAGTCGCATTGTTATTTAAAGAATTCGTCATAACTCTGTCGATTATATACATAATACGTCGGATAACACCAATTTGCGCAAAATAAGGGAGTTTTAATTTTATTTTTATGTACATCTTATTTTCATAAATGTATTTTTCATTTTCCCCACACAGATATACGAATAATGTCAATATTAATTTTATGGCGGTTACAAATAATGTCAATATCCATTTCATGGCGGTTAGACAAGCTATCAATAGGTGTTGCCAATGATAATCCCACTGACCGCAAGTTATCAGAGTTATTCGTCCATCTTTCTCCCCTTCAACAGTTTTCAGGGCACGTTTAGTAACCGTGTTACAGTTACAATGCTCAGATTTTACATAATGATACGTTTCGTTAATTTAGCCGATCAAAACAATTCCAGGTACATGTTTCTATGTGCTATATATGTATTTGCTATATGGTATTATTGTAATTAACTGCATGGGAGAAAATGCGGAAATCTTTTTATCTTTTATATTCTCAATTTTTAACCCTCATTCAGATTCCCTAAAAGACACATAGAAAATATATAAAAATATTGGAAATACATAAGAAAACTCCAGCTTGTAAGATAATAATGAATGACATATGAAGTAAGCATATACATATATATGTATATATTGCAGCAAAAGCAATTTTAGTTCAGCTGACTTTCTCTCATGCTTAGCTGTTACGGCAATGGGTCTCTTCTCCCTATATAACTGTCCGGCCGTCCTCAAGTTCTCAACAGTACAGAAACTGTAACCTCTTGAACCAGATTTTTTTTATTCAAGCCCAGTGAATTATCCCGGTATGGAAAATCGAAATCATTTTTACTAAAAAGCACATTAAATGTCGAAATACCTTGGGCTAATATACGTATATCTTATAAACGTACATCATTTACATTACGCTCCCGAGGCAGCGGAAATCTTGCGCTTCTATAGAAGCTACTGATTTACTCGCTGCCTGCATTGACTTTTTATGATGCATTTTAACACCAGGTGGTGCACATGGGCCTGCCTGCTGAAAAAAAAACTGCTGATGTGACGAGCAGCTAACCAAATGGAAGTCAACAAACACTCGACAGGCACCAGGCTCCGCCCAGAAACCACGTATGCAGCAATTCTCTCTGAGCCTGTGGCCTGTTCAAACGGTCGCCGTGGCGATGAGCTGTCACTCAAAACGAAATGAACAACATTGGCTTCGTGTTTTTCTCGCTTGGCTGGTAAACCGTTTTGCTTGCAGCACAGGGTCTCATCTGCATGATTGGACCAAATACAGTGCTCCCCTCTTGTGCAGAGATTCAGGAAACAAGGTCATAACAAACAGCGCTTACGATATAGGTAGTTGTCCTATGGGTAAAGCGCTGTATAGAGAGCGTCCATTTACATGCACATATATGCAAATGAATGCATGCAAAATTGAAGGAAAATCAGGCCAACAACTTCGTTAAAAATTTCATAAACAAAATTCCTTACATGCCGTCTTATCTTTGGCAACTCCTGATGATACACAAAACAGTTCTCATTTTTCATAAATTAAATTCAATTTCTTAATAAGTGCGAGCTGGATAAAAAAAAGTAAGAAACTGAAATATGTAAAATCCGGCATGCTTTAGATATGGTCCAGTATTATATATACTATTCCATTTCTTCTGTTTAAAAAGAAAAGTGAATTCCACG
This sequence comes from Sipunculus nudus, assembly GCA_026874595.1. Lineage (NCBI taxonomy): Eukaryota > Metazoa > Annelida > Sipuncula > Golfingiida > Sipunculidae > Sipunculus > Sipunculus nudus. The sequence continues at coordinate 105,808,015 of CM049306.1, read as the reverse complement.
GTGTTTCGTTTTTTCATTTTGTTATATTTGTCTTATCCAGCGCCATAATTAGTAAAGACACAGTATAAGAAGAATTAAAAAATATAGGTCAGGTATCTCTGTAATATCCGAAAATCTTTTCCAAAATAAGATGAAGGAGTCCCTGCGTGCATGGTGCGACTGATATTCATTAAATGAAATCGTATACCTAACTCTTTGGATGATAGCACTGCACCTTAGACAGGTTTGACACTGGCAGTTGAAAATAAGGAAATCAATTGAATAGCCATCCAATATAATGTGACTTACAATGTGTCATCTTTCGGCGTGGCAAGATGTGAAAAGAGATTTCCTAACATTATATATACTTGTCAATTCCTGGCCCGTATACGAGTATGCATGCGTGGGCAGCTTAACCTCACAGTGCGAAAGGCTGAGTTTCCATTCGGCTGGGGTGACCTCTGAATGGAGTGTGGTCCTTGCATAGAGTCCTATATTAATATGTTATATATAGTTATCTGCCCTTCTGCTGACTGTTATATCAGCTTTATTTAACTATGAATGGATATTTTTCTGTAAAATGTGTGCTTGCTGCTAAAATGCTGTTACTCCCTTGCTTAGATGGTGCCTTCTTCTACGAATTTTATTTTAATAATTAAAAAAAAATAATTTGAAGTTTATCACCTACAAAATATACCTATACAGTTTCATGAGTATTCGTCAGGTTTTCTGGGCGGTTGCTGAGCAAATTTCAACAAGGTTGTGCCTAAAATACTGAATGTATGGCCTCCAGACAGAGAAGAATTCCAAAGGTAATTCGAAAATTTGAATTCTTCGTGAATTCACTCTGTGACCCTGTCGCACACGTTTCATTTAAATCCTGCTTCTGATAACTGAGATGATCCGGATGTTCAATGACATTCCTTTCTAAATGTGTCGTTTCGTTATAAATAGCGAAAATAAGGAAGGCTGTATATACATATATATAGATAAATAATTCGGTGATCACGAGGCCTTTTAATCTCGTGAAGTTGATGCTGTCAACAAGTTTCACTTTTCCATCAAACATTTCCACCAACAACATCTAAGCAAAAAAAAAAGATTACCAAATGCTCATCACGCGGTCATATATGTTATTTACCACATATTCTGATATTTTCTAGATTTGCGTCATTTAAATAAAATTATGTCAATGGAATTTCGAATGCATTTTGCAATGAAGGGCCCAAGTTAACTTAATATAATGCTGGCGCTATAGGGTTATCATTTGATGATGGTATTCTCTATTTAAATTTCATTTTGCCCTGACAACGATACAACGATACTTTTGGTGATTATAAGTAACTATCTGATAAATCCGGTAACCGGTATTTTTATCGGGTTTGGGGATGAATTAAATAAGTTGAGGAATATTGGCGAAAATTTTTTTATTGTAAAAGCTAAAATAAAACATTAATTTTCAGAGGGATATAATCCCTCCTATATATATATAAGTATTATTATTTTAATTTTGTGGCGCTGGGCTTTTTAAGGTTTTGTAGGGACTAAATGATTTTTTAAGGTGCAATAAAGTAAGGAATAATGTGTTTTGTAGGGATTGTAAATGATGTATTTTAAGGGGGAAACCACAAGAAGTATTAGGAAACCGTTTCATTGGTGAAATCTTGACGGATCGCCTGTGTGGCGGAGCCTTAGCTGTTTCCACCTGATTATCGGCCGGGTAATGTCCTTGTTGGCATTATTTCACATTCTCCACACAGATGGTTTATCTATGGATGTCATGGATAAACCTTCTGCTCGAATTCAACCACACAGCACGCTTTTACGCCGAAATCGAGCTATTTCGCCTGAGAAGTGTAAATTACAAAAATTAAGTAAATGGAGCAAATATAGTTTTGGATCGACAACATTCATGCGAAATAAAACTAACATAATGTATTTGTCCGTGAAACATATTTTCTATATATTTTTAACGTGTGGATCTATTTTGCGTTGTAATATCCGTGACGTGGTATTGTAAATATAAACAGATACGTATGCACGTGCTTCCTTGGGTAGATTACGTGATACAGCTGTTTACAGAATTGTTGAAGATGTAAATGCAAGGAAATAGTGCGCGTCATTATAAATAAAATGATGACCTGGATGAATTGGGGGATTAAACATTTTTGCTTGCTGACATAAGAAATGAGTGTCAATTAAGGCTCAAGAGTCACTTTTTTTACATTTCATGACCATTGCAAGTGGGTCAGTGACTTGGTCGATATCAGGCCAAACATGCTTAATTCCGTCACTGACATGCAGCAGGCAGGGGTTAATTATATGCACAAAAGTCCTTAATTCTGCATTTGAGGTTGATTGTGTCAAACGCACGAGTTATGAATAACCAAATCACCCAGCAAAGCAAGCATTCCGGTCTTTGCCGAAGGCAGTTTTTCGGCTGTTTTCGGTAGTAACCTCCAAACAGATTGAAAACCATGCATAATCACTCAAAAATATGTATACATTGAAAATAATTTATTTACTGCGGGAACAATAACCTTTTATTAGACACAGCAAAGTGTCATACGCAACGTGGTTTCATAGAATACTGATGACAAAAGTTTACCAACTTCCATTTAAAGATAATGAATACGTTGCACTATAACCATTCGTTTGCATGAATCATTAATGACCAAAGAAAATAAAATAAAAGCAGTCTAAATACTTAGGAAATAATGTTTTTATGAAATCTGTCACACATCTGAGACAGTGTGACAGATATAATACAGTGTACATATAATATACTGTGTAAATACATATTGTATACATTCTGTATGTACATGTTCGCATGTAAAGCTTTTAAATCATATATGCAATATATGTGTTGACATAATCACCCAACAGACTTTGAGAATTATTAATTAAATCTGTAAATTAACTGATCCTACTTCTAATTATATGAATACGGAAATGGAATAAAGATCACACACACTAGAACACAGACAAATATATACACGCAAATAAATCGATATTTTTCACAACAGTATACAGTATCCAGGGTGTGCCCCTGCCGCCATATATTCATGTGTGGACTTCTAACATCCCTGCAGCATACAAACACGTGTTGAATTCCCCTCCTCCGCTTCCACTCTCCCACCGCAGAATGTCGGGACCTGTAACACGAGACGGAGAAAGAAACGAGACACTGAACATTCCAATCGCCAACAGAAATAGAATATTAATGCATCAAGTGAAAAGTTCCCACTGATCAAGAAGAATTCTTCACATATTCAGACAATGAAAATGTGCCATCCTTAATATTTATATTCTTGACTGCGTATTTAGGGATAAATTATTTTGTAAGTTGAAACAAATGACATTTTCAACTTTCCGTTTTAATATTCATACCAGTGGAACGTGCAATTGGAATGTTGTAAAATTGATGTACATGTTCTAACTTGTATATGCCATATACACAAAATAACAAACATTAGTGTACTAATAATTACTGGACCAATGTTAGCTATATATAATTTTTAACTTTCTACAATCAAGTTTACATGAACATATTGGGACCATGCTGAGTCCTTTTGAAATATACTCGTAATTATTAATCATAATGTTTGAGCCGACTGTGTACTTGGAAGTGTATTTTAAGTACTCAAACAAAGCTCCTTTCACATCTTTTAAATTTAAAGATCCGCTGAGCTGAGCCAAAACAGGGTACACGGAGAGATTGCCAGCATAAGACTGCTAGATTTTTCAGCAATTCCAATTTGGGCAACATGAAAACTTAGAATTAAAAATTAAGAATATACCTTTCCCGACAAGCTTTTCTTCGTGGAATAGGTTTTTCTAGTATACAAGAATTCCATAAATGCGGCCCACAGCATTCCCAACTCTGGCCCGTGTGATCTCAGAGAGAGAGAGAGAGAGAGAGAGAGAGAGAGAGAGAGGGAGAGAGAGAGAGAGAGAGTATTAGGTATCCATGAAGCAAATTTTATATCAAAGTGACATCTGTGCCAACAAAAATTGTTTCAAGAGGACAATAGGGATTCATGATTAATTTTCATGATAGTCGCCAGATGCCACTAGCTCTGCCCCTTGCACGTCCATGGTGCTGTCTCGTTCCGCCCCCTTCACTTAAAACCGCATCATGTGTCGATATAAATCACAACTTGATTATCGTAGAGCGTTTATCAGTGACCCAAGGTCTCCTGTTTATGTCTGATAATTTAGTCTGGGCTCTGTTCTGTTCAGGAATGTCACTCCACGTCAGACGGTACAGCTATTGACAGTGACCCGTGGATATAACATGTCAGTCATGTATCTCTCTGTGCCCGCTCACGACTTATGGGTTTGTCAGAGGAAGGCTTGCTGTCCGTACAAGAGAACGAAGGAATTACAAATATCTTCAGCAATTAAATCTTAACAGAGAAATATTTGTCGGAGACGGTAAAGATATGATTGTGTATCAGGGGATATAAAAACACAGGACACAGGGTTTTTATGATCATTCTGTGTGTATGAAAAAGGGTGATCATGAAATAAAACCGTGAAAGTGAAAATACCATTTCAGCACTAGTCCAACATAGGTGGCATCACCTCAGATTTACATCAGCTTGTAGTCTGTCTTCGATGTCGGAGATATAAAATTATTACAAAAAAAACCTTTAATTTCTAAAACAAAATTTTGGAAAGAAATTTTTTAATAATCTAATTTCACTTGCTCTGCATAATTGCTTAGCATCATGTAAACCCGAGAGTATTATTCTTTTCTAATTTAATTACAGAAATGTTGGAAAATATTATTTTGATAATGAATATACTTTTGATATCTAGTGCTGATAACTGAATTAAACTTATTTTATTCCCCTTTCCCTCAGGGCCTTATGATTATAATATAAAAGCCAAAATATTAATACTGTACAAATTATCTGGGGAAAAATAGAAAAAATTGCCTTTTTGACACACACAAAAAGTAAATACAGGTGGCGCTACCTGCAGCTAAATTTAACATATCAGTCACATGGTCAAATATCCAATGAAATTTGGTGCTTAAGGCTAAATAATTCCTGAAATATTTCGCAACAGCCATTACTTTACGTATGCAAATATCCAAATTGCGGTTATCCAAATTTGAAGATCCGTGATACGCCACTTTTAAATAGTTTGACTTACCACCTAGAATCGTTTCATTCCTTTTCCTCTAAGGAACTTATAACTATGACATGAACGCCGAAATAATTATACCCTTTGAATTATCTTGGGAAAAAGGGGGAATATATTATTATTTTGGCCGACAGAAAGTAGGTCAACATAAATGGCGCCACCAAAAGATTATTTTTGCATATTCATCTCATGGTCAATAAATTGCTAAGCTTCATGATGACAGCTTTAGCAGCATACGGCGGACGATTGACAGCGGACAGTGCACGGCGGAAGCTGCGCCATCTTAAGTCCAAAGAGTAAACTAAAATCAAATACCCCGATACCCTTTTAAATCTGCAATGCCAACGAGTCTAAACAATCATTCTTTTCAAATGTACATTCAGCAGTAAAAGTACGAATCTTCAAGTTTATTTTCAAAGAAAACTAAAGTCTTCGGATTTGGGAGATTCAACTTATGCTTAAATTACGGATATAATTAAAGTTAAAATTTCGTTTCATGAGAAGATTAATCCTGCTTAGTTATTCTCCAGTCAAAAATTCAACAAACGCTATATTTTACCTACATATGCTTGCGTATATGATCAATCTAATTCTGTAAAAGCTATAAAAAAAACTTTAAGATACCGACCTTTAGAATGATTGGTAACAGGTATTTTCATAGTTTAAACCACTGGCTATGTTAAATTATATTAAATTCGTATTGTGCTTCTTCGATGGAAACGCCAGCGCTCTGAGGATATAAACACCGCGTTACACATGTTAATAAATGAAACACGCAAACTCATACGAGAAACAGATTTGGTTAGAACATAGTTAGTCACATTCAGGCATGAATCAAGTTATGCCTATAAGTCATCTGTTCATAATACGTTTATATAGATGCACCATCCCTGCTTCCCAATGGAACTGCATTTATTAAATAAATATATGTAAAGAACGGGATTTACTTGATTAGACACCGGGCCTTAAATAGTCGCCCGTCTTATTTAGTCGACGGTTCATTACATAGTCTTTATAAAACAAATGCCTGCCTTGAATGGACACCGATCTTGCTCAGAAGCCGGGTTCCAGTGAATATATAACGTGCATATACGGGTCATATTAATTATTGAATGAATGCTTTTGCAAATTTGTGGTAATAAAATTCTTTCACATATCTCCGTGACGGTGCCTCCCTTGCGATTTTGTCGTAGGTTGTACGAATTTGAAGCCCTTAATATGACTGTGCGACCTTCAGCCGAAATTGTACAATATTCACTTTCTATTAAAAAGAGAAAAACGTATATCGTTGTGTGATCTAATGCTAACACGAGCACTTATGGGAATTCATTTTTAAGGATAAACGATGTCTATATTATCTAGCAAGATTTTCCAAAACGTCTCCTTGTATCCTTCTGCAGCTTTATTGCTCTTCTGCTGTCATTACACCAGCTATCCTCATTCAGGCGGGGGGGGGGGGGGGGGGTAATTGTGGTATTTGTTACAAAAACGTGTTACAAATACATGCATATATTGGTTACATTTGTTACGTGTTTTAATTTGAATAAGTATCCCCCTGATTAATAATAGTTTTTATGCGAGCCCGATGACGTCACCTCGCTGACTCACTGACCCATCGGTTAAATTGGCTTTGCACAAGCTGACGTATACATTCACTATTGACAGTGATTAGCGTCGACAGGATGCAAAAAGGTGGAACCGATTAATAAAGATGCATTAGAAAAACTAGTTCTTTGCTGATTGGTTATTAAGTTATTTCTTTTTTACTAGTAACATGATTGTTGACATCTGCAAAATCTAATCCATCCCTTTATTTCTTAATTGTTAGGTTTATAATTACCCGATTATGGAGACTGTGCTTGTGTACCCATATCCGTAGGATATCATATAGGATAGTTTGATATCACAATCCATTTACCGACGATGTTTTCAAATACCCCCCCCCCCCCCCATCCAAGAAATGACATCCAATGTTTCGACTAAATTTATTCTGGGATTTTTTAAATTTATCAAAACAAGGGCCTTAAATAGAAGCTTGCTTTGTTTAGACGCCGGGTCAAAGCATGAGTCTGAACAATAATAAACGCCTAGGCGTCTAGGTAATAAGTGTTGTAGCATACACAGAAGCAACAAACATGCAAACATGCAGTACCATGTATGCATACATGCATATATGTATGTATCTATAAATAATATAATTTAATGTGTTAGTAGATCCAGCGATTTACTCATCGATGAATAAAATAAGATCGATCGGAAGGTGATAAATATAGGTCAGCCGATAAAATATACGACATAATACTTCATATATACCAATACCTTGATATATTATACCTATGGTACAGGTAAGTACATGAATGCTATGCAGCTAAGCAATTATAGTGTACATGCTGGACACTCTCCGAACTCATTAGCCCAGTTCGTTTTGACACAGCTTACACAAACAAAGCCGATCCTCGATCCGGAGGCACGTCAACAGGGTTCGAAGGTATGACGGTGGAAGTGGCGTCATGATATACATGCATCCAAACCAGTAGCACGCATGAGAATTGCAAGTCCCCCCCCCCCCTACCTTGAATTGATGAAAGAACACATGTACTGGCTTTTTTTCATACATGGTAGCCACTCATTATCAAACACACGGTGGGTCAGATGATCTTACAGGATGGCGCCCGCACAAATTAAACTATGATTTTGTTCCTTCAAAATATAAGGAGTCATTTAAATGTACCTTAGACTTTTCCTTGGAAGAGACAATGCAGTTCTGACAGTTTCAAAATTAGTTACACCAAAGACACATAAATTCTGATTAAAGGTTAAAATTGAACATCCTGACCCTGTATTGAGACTTGTTCAAATTATCACAACTGTGAGCACAAATACATGTTTATACTTGTGGGCATTAATTGAACCAGTTAAACGTACTACCACTCGACCTCCTCATTCGGCCTGTGTTAAAATTCTATATCAGGGACTGATGCAATAGAAACAATAATCGAGGCAACAACTGGCTCAAGTCCAAATTTCACATGTTTGGGGGGGGGGGGGGGGGGGGGGGAGAGAACATGTATGATTTATACACCCCATAGATTACACGGTTACAAGTGCCCAGCAAAACAACAGACTTTATTTAGCCATTATCAACCACACGTGTTTATGTGTTGGGGACGGGGAACAAAATGTTCGTTCCACTAGCTGGAAAATTTAATGAAGTTAGACATAAGGGCAGTAAATCTGTTATACTTACACTTTTTTGCTGTGGTCCCCAGCGTCACCTGGGGGAAATGTAAGAAGAGGCCACGCGACGTACCCCCCCCCCCCCCCAGCAACATATGGTAACTCATATACATATCACTGTGTAAAATACATTAATTTATATTGACACTTGATTTTTTTACAATTAATCATCAGCATCCCGGGTACTCGGGCTTATCAATTATTTATGATTTTCGTCAGGTCATTGCTCAAACTTGCTCCATGCTATAAGACCTGAGTATATATAAGCATGCAAACTCTCAAGTTGCATCATGCACGTACGTCTGCTCACAACGAGAGGATAACACACATGGTTCGTGTATACTGGTCCGCGGTCTGTGGCGACCCCGACGCAAGCAACTCATCAAGATATACAGGAGTGTTTTGGGTAGGCATCATTAAAGTACACAGTGAGGCTTTCGCTGAACTGCAAATGTATCTCAAGTTAAATTTTAATACTGCATAATACTGAGTCGCATTCATGCATGGTACGTCAACAATTTAAGCTAGCTATATAGCTGCTAACTTCGTTTGAACACGTATTATAAATAGCATCACTCAAGGGTGGCCGTAATAGACAGGATGTTTTATCGCCCCCGCCAGGAGAGCTAGTAAGCGTTCATTCCCGTTCGAGTGTTTGTGTGTTTGTTCACAACATTTGTTGTGGATCCGGCACATGATCATTATCAAGGATTATTCACTAATGTACGGTCTGCATGAATGAACTTGGGATTATTGGCTGAATAAGTGATTTTGGAGATTTCTGTAGTCAGACAGGTGGTCTTTCAGACAGGTTCCACTTTATATATATATATATATATATATATATATATATATATATATATATATATATATATATATATTAATTTATAATACACAAACACACACATATACATATATATATAATATATAAGCTAAGTCACATGCTAAATCACAGTGTTTCCCGTGGACATTTCTTTTAAATCCATTCTCAATAAATTTTTGGAATGACGGGGTTTCAGGTAAAGTGGGTGGGGGATAAGCTATATATATTAACCACTGAACGTGTGAACAATAATAATTATTATATTGCCACCATATTTAACACCTGAGAATCTACTGTGTGATCAAACCTATTTAACATAAAGTATTCAGAACAAGGCAACGGCTAATGACGAGGAAACAAATTAAGACGGTGAAATGCATGCATGAATGATAGGAAACAAGGCAGTGTGCCTCTGTTACCAGTGAAAAAAAGGCAATGTAGTCCTATAACAATGGCTAAAACATTGTCCATGTCGTGTTTCTACTGTCCGTGTGTGCAATGATAATAATTATTTTAATATTTTGCCACGGTTAAGGTGATCAGGTCTATTTAACGCATACGTGTTCGGGACAAGACAAGGGCTGATGGCCAGAAGACTCAAGGACCGTACATGATGTGTAGATAGAAGGAAGTAAATATACACCCCTGCATGGTTAACAGACTACCGAACGCTATGCACCATCTGAGCCATAGAGAGTGCCGCAGTTAGTTATTAACTATTATTTGTACAATCCATATATAATAAATAATTATATATAAACAACTAAAAGGTACAAACAGGCAGCAATATAGGCTGAAGCAATGGCTAAAATATTCAGTCCGTTTCCCCTGTGCGTTTCGAACATTTCGGAAGAACTGATTAGTCCATTCTTATTCAGGATTTACATTTTTACAGGGATATAGGCCTAGGGGCTTATATGTCATATCATGCAATATATTATTTTAATTTTACCGGCTCGAATACACTTTTTTATTGCCTTGTTATACAGCGTCCAAGTGTAGAAGAACCACCAAATCACTCTGATAAATAGGCTATAGGCCTATATATACATGCAAGAAGTCCTATTAGGCCTATGGGCACAATTTACTGAATATCCGTATATCTACAACTACTGTGGAGATTAACTCGGCCTTGGGCCTATGGTCCTGGGTTTACAATTTAGTGAACACTTTTACGTGTAATTTCATCGAAGTGTCTCAAAAATTCTGTAAGAAAGTGGCTGTTCGATTTCTGTTCAGCTAGGGAAATATGAATATGAATACTTTTTTTTGCTTTAACTTACAAAACGCACGTGGGCCTACAATATGCGACAAAGCAAGTGCCAAAAGGCTAACAAACATAAATGAAATCGTTAAAAACATAAATGGCGCCGTCAAGCTTGCTTTGCGGTAATCCAATGCATACCCTAGCTCTCCTACAAGGCCTTCCTTCCGCCAGAGGTCGTTCTAACGTTACTTAAAACGAACCTCTCCCAGTTGGAAGTTGGGACGGCCGGGACTACTCGTCTCAATTGTTAAACTTTAAAATCAACTTTTTTACATTCCAAGGAAACACCTTCTGTTTACATTTCACAAGCGGATGCTTTCAAATTATTACTAGTTCCTGGAAATCCTTGCCACTAATGCCGCTAAAATGCGCAAAACGCTTACGCTACGGCCATATGTTTAGCACGGTAAAGTATTATTAGTGACCTCTGGTGGAGATTGGTTTGGCGCCCAAATGAAAAAAAAATTCTTGCTTCCGGTGCACCGCTTCGTTTAAAAATGATTGTCCCTCAATCATTATCACTCAGTGGTGACTGAAATGTTAGATATAGGCCTGGCAGTACTCTTGCTACAGTACTTTACCGCTGGACCATGACATGGTCAGGTGCTGACATTATTACAGTATATTTCGGTTACCGCGTGGTCAAGCGATGCTAGAAAAGTTTCGTCATGCAGTAAACTACTGAAGTCTCGGAAGGTGGGTTACTCGGAAAGTTGTCTCGTCCCAAGACGCTTTATTCCGATTCGCTGTGCTTCGATCGATCTCTCCATCAACAGTTGTGGATTTCGCAGCATTTCCGCTACAGCTAGGAAAGCACCAGGTATATTCTGCATTACAGGTAGGCCTACATTGTACAAAGGCACTTGACCAATTGACTTAATTGTAAATCCAGAATAATTCAGGAAAGTAGGTTTTCTAAGAAGAAACGGAATTTGCGTATATACACGGTTCTTGAATTAGTTTATCTCTAAGTGAGTACCCTATCGACCTTTGCAATATTTGCAGGGTCGGTGATAATTTATCATACAAATACATTTCAGGTTACTGGATCCTTTATTCTTACAATGTAAAGTGCTTGTGATACTGCTCCTACATTTAAAATGGAAAAAAGTGACATCATACAGGATTACACAGGATTAGATACTTGTTGTAAAGAGGAGGGAAAGGATAAAAAGTGTGTCGCATACAAGTTGGCTATCATCTATGTTACCTTTGTGAGACATGCTTGTATTCATGTGGTCAGAAATTTAATAAAACTACAGGAAGGTTTACCAATATGCTGAGTTTATATCAATTTTTCTCACACATGGTAGATGCTGTTTAAAAGTATGTCAGATTAAGCCATCCAGTGAGAGTTTCTACAATATAAGCCTCTGACTACACACCACCCAATGCCCTTGTAACCATTGTCAACAGGTGTTTATTACTCTGTGCTAGTGCGTCACTCTTCAGAGCTGGGCCCATTGAAACAAAATGCAACAAAATTCTGGCTGTCAATCACTCGAGTCAGCGATTCTTCCAGTGAGGTCTTCAAGTGCGCCTGTTCTTCTCTGTCCCTTCTATACTTGCTGACGTGCCTCTGGTAAAAGGTCAGTAAAAGTTTAAAAAATGATGATCCAAGTTTAATTTTAGTTGCTATCGAAACCATGAAACACACTTATTGGTGTTAAAATGGTGTAATCCTGTGTTTTGTTTTTTGGCAAACAGGCAGTCAAAGAAGATGCAACAGATCCGTTGCATCTACCGTGGCTTATATTGTAGAAACTCTCACTATATAGCTATTGGACTCAATATATGGCAGGGCCTTATAATATTGAGTCTGATTAAATCTGGCTAGCATACTGATATGCCATGAGGTGTAAAAGTGACAACAATATGTGTCCTCATGGATAATCGTAGGGACAATTGAGGTAATCTGTATCTGTTAAATGTATTTTGAAAAGTGGCCAATAGGCCTACAGTTTATATTGATTTTAGGAATCCGTTGTACTAGAGCTCATCTTTGAACTGTTTCCATTTACTTTGACACTAAGAAGAACACGGGATAATTTTAACTAATGCTGTCAGTACTTGACTTCTGTTTTCAAAGGACAGCTCAGTTTAGCTTGAAAATATATTAATTCATAGAGATAAACCTTTTACAATTAAAAATACTTGAAACATATTCAGACTAATACAGACTTAATTTTGTTGATTTTGATACTGACTGGCAAAGTTGAAGTTCCCCGCATTATAAATTGTTTCACAAAGTGGAGGCCTCCCTGCTTTGTCTTTCTGTAATTACAGTTGTGAAATTTCAAGGTTCTTAACTGAAGAACCACATTTGTAAATTCAATGTCACACATGTACAGGTATGCATGACCAGGTTCTTTAAAATGGTACACCAAACCTGCTGAAACTCGTACATACACTCCAAAGGCTACATGAGACATGAGCCAACAAAACAAACCAATATATTATGAAGAATACACTTACATTTCTCTGGAGAAGTACTCCACACATACAAATACTGATGATCCCAATTTAAGCATCCAATAACAAACACAAAATCAGGAAGTCTGTTATGTTCTCTGTACAGGGTAATTCTTTGTTTACACGACTCCTTGTCACATGACTATCGCGCACAAGTGACATTGGAATGTTAAACTGCTCACCCAGTTTGCTGGCTCTTGTGTATAGGGCTCAAACAATCAAAATTTCCTCAGCGCAGTACTAGCTCACCCCTTGAGGCAAAGTTCACACAGCAGTGACTCACAAGCACAGTCTTTTCCATATGAACTTAAAATCAATGTCTTTCACAGCTGGTGTCTCCTGGATTGCTTGTGCACTAGGTAATTGAATATGTCTCCACACAACAATATTCAGTAACTCTAAAATTTCGAGCATAAATACTGACTTTGGCCTGTTACTGGAAGGGCCAGCAACAGATACAAAATGGCCGGTTTACCAGTCTGTCGGCAAATGCGATATCCACTCTGAAGTCCATTACAGAAGTATCAGTTTTGCCCTCCTCCGACAGTGACTGTTTAGGCTAGTGGTAGGAGTCGGTTCCTTTTTCATAATTGATCATCGGTTCGGGCAAACGGATCGATGATCAATTATTAATCGGTTCAGACAAATATAAAGAAATGTGCAATTATCTGTGAAACTGTACTCTCTTAACCCAGCCTGCAGGTCTAATTCTACCTGACGAAAAGAAGTTTTGCCTTTTTATAATTTCCTTTTATCACTAAGATATGCTATTCAAAGTTTCATTTTATTTAATCATAGTAATCAAGAATTAAAAAACAGTCCAGGATATCTACTTGCTGGCCCTCATGAATACTCCCGCGTATCATTTTAACTTCACCACCAGCATGGACTTTCATTTTATAACAATTACGATGACTGCCGACATGCATACTGGTTTCACAGGCCTGCCAGAAAAATTACAGGCCCATATAATTTTTGGTAAAAATTCAAACATCTCTTATATATAAGGAAAAAATGCAAGAAATAAGGAGAACTGTGTGCAGTTTTAGACATAATCATGTAGCAACAAGTAAACTCGAGGCCATGGCCAACACAGGTTTCATAGAATATTGTGAGGCAGACAAACTAAAAGATAACACAACTATGATTGACAAGAGTACATTGCCAAGCACCTGTGATTGACATGCTCTGTGATTATCCTAAAATCTTTAAAAAAAAAGAAACTGATTTTACAATAATTAAAATTTGATATGTTTGGATAAAGTTTTTAAATTGCTGAGAATTATGCAATCCCAAAGTTTACTCTAGGTAATTAGAAATGTTAAACAACATGATTATAAATTAGATAACTGAAGTCACAGCTATAAATAGACTCCTGTAATCAATGAGTTGAGGTGTCTAATTGTTGTTTTAGCATGAGTCAACACATCACACTGAACTCAGAACATTAACCTTTGTCCAGTGATTATATATCAGGTACGATGAGATGAAGTCCACATTGACTAACATTTAACATTTAACCTTAAAACTGTCATATAGTGACTCAGACTTGGAGATTTGACCTTCAAGTTGACACATAATAGATGATACTAAGTACTAAATATTGAAGTGGTATTCTGTAGTAGTTCTGTGAGTACAGTTAAGTAAATAATTGTATCCTTACGAAATCATGAGGATTATTTCTGTTCCTCATTGACCGCATCTGTCATCTCATTTCAAACAGTACTCAAAGGCCTCCACTTCCCTCTTAAAATGGTGTTAAATATTCACATAATTTGATAAAGATTGATATAAGTAAGATTCAAGTTCTGTAGGCCTATATAAACCACTAATGGATATAATGAGGATTTATATATTTTCATACGGGGACCATACATTTAAATAAATCTCATTCATTTTTGTAGGAAATCACATGACCAGGTATATATAGCTCCACTGTAATGACCATCATTTTTAACCATAGGCTACCAGTGAGGAATAAACACAAAGAAAACATGAATGTACAAACCAAAGCAAACGTCCTGTTCTTCTGAGAACTGCTGTGGTTTCCATGGTTGCCATTCACAAAACCTGAGGAAGATGTGCTCGTATATGGTTCAAAATTCAAGAAAGATGCTGGAAGATTTACCAGTTGGCTGAGATACATTATCATATAATATTCATATTGATCAAGAATTTCTGTGCAATTTCTGTATTAAAAGATCTGCCACTCTGACATATCTGTTCACTCTTTTATGTTAGAGGGAGTTTGTACAAAACTGCTGCTGATACATATCTTAAAACAAAAGTGCATTGATATTTATTGATGCACAATAACAGGCACAATCATGAAATCTTTGTTTCAGGATGATGATCTGACACTGAACACATCAACACCTGATCTTACCCCATGCTTCCAGCAGACAGTGCTGCTCTGGGTTCCATGTGGATTTTTGTGGCTCAGCCTACCATTCTATATTACTTACTTACGCTCCAGACCAAAATGGGTGTACGGGTATCACAGACGGTCCAAGCTAAATTCATTCAAACTGGTATGTCCTTTTATTTTGTCTTGAGAGAGGACAATTTTGAAAAAAAAAAAATGTTCCAGCTTAATTGTATAAATTAAAAAAGATTCATTTCTTCGATCAAGTCTGTCCTTTGTATATCTCTCCTTAATCTATATAACTACATATATAGTATGACTGGGCTGTAAAGGTGACAGAAAATATTTCATTTGGCATTTCATTTTTGTATATTTTATTTGTTGAGGGGAATTAATTTAAATGAGTAGTAAAGTTTTCTGTATATAGGAAAACAACTTGATTTATCACCTTTAACAATCCTTTTCTTGGCAGTTAGAACTGAAACATTTATCTATGCAGCCATTTAAAAATATATGATTAATATCCAGTACTAAGAACAATATTCTGAAAAATTAAATACTGATGACATTGGTCATGAGACTCAGGTGATTCATTAAGATAAGGACATGTAATAGAGGGCCTGAATGGACAGACATACTGATGTAGTGGTTGTCTGTGTCTTGATCAAGTGACACATTTATGATTAACTTACAAGATGAACGAAAGGCTTAGGTGTTATTTTACCTTGGCTTGTTGGTGATCATATCTCTGTTGTTTTAGTTTTCAGGTTCTGTCCTGCTACTTGTCACATTGGCTTGGTTAGCTTACCTCATTGCCACAAGTGGGAGCCACAGTCGGCCTCTCGTTACCTACCTTGCTCCAGCCCTTGCAACAGCAACATATGTGAGGGAAATTATCATTCTTTTTTTTTCAGAATATACGCTAATGTCCACATCAGTTCAGGGTTTACCGTAGAAACTGCCTGATCACTATGGCTACAGCAGAAAAAGTAACTTAGTTCAGCCTTTACAATGGAAACTTATACATGAGCTAAATAAATCTTTGGGTTTTTCATTTTCAAAAGGAACTCTCTAAGGGCACTATATGATCTTTAGGTATTAAAAATACAGCATATTATAGATAAACTAAGTTCTCTTATCAAAAGATATATACCAAAATTTTATACCAAGTTTAAAAAAGGCAACATGTTTAATAGATGAACATTTTTTTTTATTGTTCACATGTGTAACATTGATTCATATGTAACATAGATGAATTAACTGATTATGGGCCATGAAGTTCAGAAATCATTTCTTTTGTGTGAATTATTTCAATATCTTGTGTTTAGCTAAGTCACTGTGACTTTGACTGTCTGGATTTTATATTGTAAATAAAATGTACATTTCTTCTACATGGGATGAATATATTATACATTTGTATAATTTGGTGTCTGATCTTTTCAAGTTTGTTGCTGTGGCCTTGGCTTCTTATGAGTACACACAAGCTCTTCACTCGTCCGGAGTACTTGTCCTGTTTTGGTTCTTTATGGTAGTGGTGGGAGCCGTACGCCTTCGTTCTGAGGTCATTGGGCAGCAGGAACAGGTTGGTTTGATACATCCTTAATATGACTAATTCTGTGAAGTAGTAGGTAAGAATGGGTATGAGTTGTTCTTAAGATACATCACAGATATGTAAATTTTTATAGTTTCATCTTGAGTTCTGATATGGTACATCTATGGTTCTTGACCCTTTAACAGAAATAAACTGTTTTCTAAGAAACAGTATCTTCACAATATTTAAGAACACCAGTGCACTTTAAATTAAACCAGAATATGCTAGGGGTGCAACTGCTATAGTACATATGTAGTCTTTTAAAAAAAATATGATATCATGAACTCTATATCTTAGGATCTTATTAATTATCTTATTTTTGTTTTACATGTATTCTCCATTCAGGAGCCAGTTATGGTTTGTCATATCTTGTGTGGCTTAAATTCTCTATAACTGTGTTGTACTAAACATGTATTGTGTGTACAGGAGCCGGAGTTTGCTGTATCTTGCGTGGCTTTCTCTCTAACGGCCCTGCAGATGCTCTTGAATGTTCCAAGTGACCATGGTGTCAAGGGTCATGTGACATCAGAGAAGACACCTCTTCTAAAAGATGAAGTTAGAAAAGATTCTGATGAACACATAAAACATGTAAGTGCATCTCAAATTCACACTTTGACAGGTAAAAAAAAGACCTAATATTTTAAGTCAAGAACTTGTTAATTTAAATAAAATTTATTTTCTTCCATTTTTTTTATCTATAGGTAGAGGATACATATCATTTCTAGCATACATGTAGGCCATTGTTTAGCAGCTGGTGTCTAGTCAGGGTATTAATGCATCTGTTTTTCATGTGTTAAGTTCTAACACCAATACATTCATTCCTTTCACTGGCAGAATGTTAGTATACCTCTGTGTATTGATGTGATATTGACCCTACAGATTTTCAAATGACTATGTTGTTTTAATTTCACAAGGAGCCATGCCCTGAGGACAAAGCATCCTTCTTGTCCAGCATCTTTTTCTTTTGGATAACAAGGTATCAAAAATTTATTATGGAATGTGCCTTCTACTATGGAATTTCAGTTAAAAAGTGACATATTTTATTAGGCTCATTCACATTAGAGGACGGGGACACACAAATCAGTTTGAGAACCTTTTGCCCTGTAAAATTCATTGAAGGGAATAAAGATATACCCCCTGCACATTGATTTATGTGTAAATACATAATGTTTTGTTTTAAATTTGTTAAGTACCAATGTAATTTATCAAATAAGTAGCCCCATCACCTAGGACACCGCTAATTACAGAATTTAAGATCAAGTTTGTTCTATTCAGATAATTTTTTATTGTTTGCTATTTTCAGTGCTTAGTTAAGGTTTCTCCAAAGATTTGTGAACCAGAGATATTGCAGTAGGCGAATATTTGTACTCAGATTTCATGCATAGATCAAGAACTCTTGAGAGCTCAGACATGTATTACAGCCCTAATATTAATATATTTCATTTATAACTTTTTGTTGAGATAATTGGCCTTCTGGCTTATTTTATTGTCTGTGTGTACCTACCAACAAGAAAATAAAGACAGCAACTTATCATAGAAATATCTTAATAGTTGGCATTGTTGGATATACTCAGTCTTGTTATTATTGTAAAATTATTGTATCCCCAGACAAAGTCGGGGGATAGTATGTTTTCATGACGGTCCTGCTGCCGCCGCATATAAATCTTGTTGGTGCGATAATTACCAAACTTGATATATGTATAGATATGGGTGAGAGGACGATGCTTATTTAAATTAGGTCATGACCTTAACTAGGAGAGTGTCCTTGACCTTGAATAGGTCCAATTTTGGGGAAAATCACACAAATTCTTAAATATCTCAAGAAATCTTGCATGGATTGATCCCAAAATCAAGTTGATCTAAGATCATGGATAGGGTTGTTAGGTTCCAGAAACTGGTGGTGCCACCTATTATTCTTTACTTGTTTTGTGCCTTTAAATATACCCCCAAAATTGCCACTTAACAGTACTGTGAGCATAATAAGTAAAAAAAATAATGGACAAATTTCTTTTATATTATGCATGCATATACATACATATGGGTTATGGGATGGTGTTTTTTTAAATTGGGGTCATGACCTTTCGTGTGAAAGTGGCCTTGACCTTGAATATTCCCATATTTGGTTAAATTCACACAAAATCTTTAATATCTCACTAAAGGATACATGGAATGATCCAAAATTCAAATTGACCGAAGATCTTGGATAGCTTTGTCTTTTGCAGAAGACAAGTGGTGCCACCTTGTGTCGTTTTCTTGTTAAATTATGGTAACGCAATAACTTTGTAAGAATTTGAGGTACAGTCACCAAACCCTCAGGTTCCATGCATCTTATCAACAGCTAGGTCAAGTTCTAACATGGATGACCTTGATGCATTTTTCAAGGTCACAGCAGCAATTATGCTTAAATGATATTAGATTAATAACTCAAAAAGAATTAGTGGTACAGTCACCAAACCTACAGTTTAGATGCATCTTATCAAGGGCTAGGCCAAGTTTGAATATGGATGACCTGGATGCTTCACACAGGCGATAACGCTGAAATGATGTGAACTTTAATATCTCACTGAGTGATGCATGGATTGGTAAAAAAATCAAATTGACCTAAGATCTATGATAGCATTGTTTTTTGCAGAAGACAGGTGGCGCCACCTTATGTTGTTTTCTTGCTAGAATGATGTTTAAATGAAATAATTTTGTAAGAATTTGAGGTACAGTCACCAAACCCACAAGTTTGATGCATCTTATCAATGGCTAGGTAAAATTTGAACATGGATGACCTTGATACAGTTTTTCAAGGTCACAGCAGCGATAATATTAAAATGAAATTATGGAAATAACTCAAAAATAATTGTTGGTCACAGTCACCAAACTTACAGGTTAGATGCATATTATCAAGGGCTGGGGGGGAGGGGGGGGGGGTTAATTGTCTGGGGATACTATTGCACCTGCGGTGCCAAGAAATATCTAGTTGTTATTATTATCATTATCATTAGTTATGTGAATCATATTAATTATACACATTAGCCAACTGGAAGTGATTTGATTGGTTTTCAGGTTGATCTTAAAGGGTTATCGTCGCACCCTGACATTTGCTGATGTATACAAGTTGAGAATGCAAGACCGATGTCAGAAAGTCATTAAAACTTTCTACAGCCACTGGGAAGATGACCCACATAAGTGAGCCCTTATCTATTCATGTTTTTCTTTGTCATAAAGCAACGGTAACTTTTTATAGCAGAAGGGCATTATTCAATATCTGAGGTCTGTAATAATCCTGTTATCTACATCCATTACATAATAGTCATAGTTCTACCAATCTTCCTTAGGCCTAAGAACTTTTACTTAGGTAATGACCTCTTAAGCTTAAGGATCAAGTCTCCATAGTGGTATATTATACTCTCTCAGTATTTTTAAAAAAGTATAACATGTGTTCCATACATTCCTTACAAGGAAGACCCGATTCCTATTAAAATCTTCAGTCAGTCACTATTTGTGTATCCTGGAAGGCTGCCTGTTTAGCTCAGCTTGCTTTCAGACTGATGTGAAATGCTCAATATTCGGGAATCCTAGCCTATTTACCCCCCCCCCCCCAGTCCCTGTAAATAGATATGACTTTTGGGTTATTTGTTTTGTAGCATAAAGCTATGGTGGGCCCTGTTTAAGACTGTTCAAGGCCCTGTGGTTCTAGGGAGTCTCCTGTCATTTATTCGTATGGCGGCCCAGCTTTCTACACCAGTGGTACTCGGGTAAGTCAGGTGATTAGGGAATACATATACCTGGTACCCTTCAGCAACAAATAGGGGATAATATGTAGGGTCAAGAAAGGTGGTACTTATTATCATCCCAGAAGCTTTCAGTGTATGGCTACAGTGTGTGTCTTCAGCACAGTTTACTGACAAAGTTTTGAATGTTCCAAATCATGATTAATAGGTTACGTTTTTTCCACAGTCCAGAATTTAGGTTTTACATGCCTGATTTCCTTTTATTTACTTTTGCCCAATATAATTTTATTGTGTTCAGAGTTATGACTACCACAGAATATCAATATATCAATAAATATTGCTGGCTCTGACAAAAATCAACACAAGCTTTGATTGATTTGACAAGAAGCAATGTATAAAAAAACTCTTGAAATTCTGAAAGACTGGAAATTTAACAAACTTAGCAAGTTTTTCTTTTAGTTTAATCTGTATAGCTCAGAAATGATGCGAATAAGATCAGTGTCTATTGGGAAATTTCAAGACAAATACAGTTGTAACCAACTTTTTATTTTTATATGTATATATATAAATATATATATATATATATATATATATATATATATATATATATATATATATGGTACTTTCCTGACTTTATTTACATTTGATCATTTAAGAAATGCTGATAACTGTTGAAAACTTTTTTATCTAATAGCTAGCCATATTCAAGATTAACCAAATCTACAGTCGGTCAATTTGCCCTGCTGTTGTATTTTGCCTCACCGTTATTTTATGTTGTATGTTTAATACTGCTGTGTTCTTGTTACAGGTCCTTGATCAACTTTGTTGGTAGCACTGACCCGTACCAGTGGAAGGGATACTTCTTGGCAGTGGTACTTTTTCTGCTGCAGATAGTGTTTTCTATCTCTGCACATAATTCTGGGAAACTAAGCTCCGTGGCAGGGATGCGCCTGAGGACTGCTGTCATAGCTGCAGTATACAGGAAGGTAGGTAATACTTGAAGTACATGAAGTACATTTCATGAGGTACTTGATGAATAGAAAAAGGAGCTTATATGTTTCAATTAAACAATATTGAAAGGGACAGTGATGTACTTTTTGATGCAATACAGTATTTATTATGGTTGTACAGCTGTAAAGGACCTGCCATCGGAAAAATAAACCTTAGTTTTCACCTAAATTTTGTAAAATTGCTACATGCTATTTTTCCCTTCATTTAAAATGTTAATTTTAGTGAAAAAGCAGCAGTTTCTGGTATTAATCTCTCCTAATTCTTCCCTTCAGAGAAATCATGGCATGTGTCATTAATGCAACACTTTCACTCACAATGGTGTCATGGAAAGTGGATTGAACTTTGTGTTGTTCTTTTGTATCCTTTAAAGGTGCCCATTCACCTACATTTTGAAAAAGAATTTGTGTGATTTCTGGCTTAATTTGTGCATATATTTTAATGATATAAGAGTAAACTGGTTGTGAAAAATTCTTATAAGGCCTTCTTGAAAGCTGTGTGAACTTGTTTATCAACAACATGTTTGTAAACACAGCAATGTTGACAAATGGGAAAATCATCTAACTGGAGATGGTAGGATGCATATATGTGGAGGTAGAAAGGTTACTTGTTGCAAAACACCATTTGCAAAGCTCTGACTAATCTGACTTGCTGCAATATTGTTAAATTTGTTTTGATTATTTTGGGGGCCCCCGCTTATTATAAACACTTTGATATAAACAAATCAAGCTGCCTGTGTGCGGTGATATCTATGTTCTTGGCCCAGTTTTATAACAGCTCCAAGGTAATCCTTTTAGTTTATAAAGTTAAGATAGGTGATTGGGTCCCTTTAAACCAATGAAAGTCTCACAACTTGGTGATATGGAAGTGTCTTGCCCAGAAAATAAAAAATAATCTTAACCCTCCCACTCTGTCTGTAAAAGTCTGTAAAAAAGTTAATATTTGTGTGTGACCTCCTTTAGTTTCAGAATATTGTGGACCTAACAAAGTTAGTCTGCATGAAAAGTCACTAATGTCCTTTATCTTCCAGCTAGTTACAGTCCCCTCTGATAAATTAATTGCAGATGCAGTTCCTTAGTCTCTGAAAACTTTTATTCAGGCAAAGGGTTTGATTGTTCTGTTGGATACCAACATTGTTTATATTTAAGGAGCTCACAACATGTCCAAGTACCAGACTAAGATGATGATGTGATTTCTGGAGGTTTCCAAATCATCAAACATTTGTTCCTCTTCCTTTTTCAGACTCTTAAACTCTCCCACAAAGCACGGAAAGATATGACTGTGGGACAGATTGTGAACATCATGTCCGTGGATTCACAGAGAATTTTTGATTTCATGGTCAATCTACAGTTTATATGGGCCAGCCCCATCACCATGTCTGTGTCCATGTACTTGTTGTGGGGTCAGGTTGGGATTGCATCCCTCGGAGGGCTAGCATTCTTGGTATTTCTGGCAGTAATTAATGGGGCCTGCCTTGCTAGAATTCAGGTTAAGATTCAGGTATACATCAAATGAATCTTTTTTGATTTATCATTCTCATTAAATTCAAAAAATTGTAAATATTGAAGGTATTTCTGATTTGCTATTATAATATATTAACTTCATATTAAAAAAAGTCTATGTAATATTGTTGATGAGAAACATTACATATAAAGAATTATTTTCAGTCATTCTTGTATTAAGTGAGTATTGGTAATTGATTTTAACAAATGTACATGATTTATTAACATATACTTGAATAGCTTAATAAATTCCTCATAAATTTAATTTCCTTTCTATTGTGTATTTGTTAATATCTTCTAGAAAGCACAAATGGTTTTCAAAGATCAAAGAATCAAGTCTACTAATGAAATCCTCAGTGGCATAAAGGTAAGTCTAAATATGTTGTGTTCAATCAACTCAAAAAGACTGAGTGCATTGGCCTTACCTTCATTTTGTCATGAAGATTGCGAAAAGCAGACCCTTGTATATTTGAACCTTATTCTAGGGAAAATCCTATCTGTAAATAAGATATGAAACTGCTCACTCCCTCATACCGGCAGTTGGTTGTTATGGAGATGTAACATTCAGTAAACATTCTTTTTATAAAATGATTGTTGTGTAAGATAACCCATCTGCCCATAAGCATACACCCTCATATAGACACTGCATGGGTTCCTCAAGCAGATAATAATAATAATACATAGTATTTATATAGCACCAAATCTCCAATGGTCAGACTCACAGTGCAATTCACACACCCACACATACCCACATAAGATAAGATAAGATAAGATAAGATAACATTTATTAGCCTTCAGTTCCAGGAATTTGTTGTTGACTTGCAATTCATTACATAAAAAATAAATAAGTAAATAGATAGATAAATACATAAAAATAATACAATAAATACATAAAAATCACACATAACATATTGACTATGCATGTAAAATTAAGCATGTAAAATTGATAAAACAGATAATTCTGCAGGTAAAACACATAATTCAAAACATTAAATTTCTAAGAGGGTTGTGAGTTAAAAAGTTTAATACTGTGTGGTACGAGAGATTTTTTAAAACGAGTTGTTCTGCAGAATATTGTATCTAGGCGTTTACCTGAAGGTAAAAAACGGAACTCTGAATATAGTGGATGTGTTTTGTCATTCATGACCTTAGATATGAAGGCCATTGTTTTGGTTTCACAGATTTCCTGGTGTGTGGCAAGAGAAGTACCAGTCATTCTACTACTTCTCTTCCTGGTATTATTCAACTGTTTCTTTAACTTATCAGATATATTTGTAAACCAGCACTCCAGTGAATAAGTAAGGACACTGGAAATTACTGAATTATAAAACATGGTAATTATGGTTTTGTCGATATTAAGCTTTCTTAGATAATAAAGGTAATATAATCTTTTGTTTGCTTTCTTGGATTGATTCAACACATGTTCTTTCCAATTCAGATTTCTGTCAATAATACATCCTAAGTATTTATAATTTTCTACAATATCAACATCTTCATTTTTGATAGCAACTGGGGTAATTACAGATTTTGATCTCCTAAAATCAAAGACTACTTCTTTAGTCTTCTTTACATTTAACTGAAGGTAGTGTTCCTCACACCAACCAGTCACATATTGAATGGTTTTCCTGTAGAGCGATTCATCATTCTTGTGTATCAGGCCTAGAATAACAGTGTCGTCTGCATATTTGATAATTTTACAATCTGAAAGGCTCACAGACAAATTATTTGTATATAGAATAAAAAGGACTGCTGACAGAACACAGCCTTGTGGAGCACCAGTATTTATGATTATATCTGAAGAAGTTTCTTTGCTTGTTCTAACATGTTGTCTTCTATCCGAGAGAAAATCTAGAATCCATAGACAGTAGGAAAGAGGAATGTTATATCTACAGAGCTGATTGATCATAATGTGTGGCTGTATTGTATTGAAGGCTGAAGAATAATCAATGAAAAGTGATCTGGCATAATTTCTTGGGTCCCTGTCTAAGTGTTGATAAATATAATGAGTTAATGTGGCAATTGCGTCGCTTTTGCATCTGTTGGATGAATATGCAAACTGATGTTGATCTAGCATTGGTTTAACAATTGGAAGTAATTTATTAAGAACTATTCGCTCCAAAGATTTTGCGAGAATAGATGTTAGTGCCACAGGCCTAAGATCATTCATCACTTTAGGAGAGTTATTTTTGGTGACTGGAATTATTTCTGCGGTCTTCCATAATTTTGGTAGTTTACATAAGGAGAGAGACAATTGAAAAATGTGATGTATGATGAAGGACAAACTATTTCTACAGGTTTTAATTAATCTGCCACTGATTTTGTTGGGTCCACAGGCTTTCTTTACATTAATCTTACTTAACACTTTGTTTACATCAGTTACATCAGTAAGGATGCCATCATCACATGATTCTAAATTTGCTCTCAGACTGCTCCGAATGTCATCTTTTTCTTTTGAGAAGTCACTTTCATCAAAACGTGCATAGAATGTATTTAATTTGTCAGCATAGCCATTTTCAGCAAGCAGTGAGCATTCTTTCTTGCTTTTAGTTATACCAGTTAATTCCTGAAGACCCTTCCAAGCATCTTTTGATTGCTTGCTATGGAACAGTTTTTCTACTTTCTTTTTATATTGTTGTTTGGCTTTCTCAATGGCAGAATCATTTTCTTTTTGTAAGTCATATCTGTTATCTGAATTGCTTGTGAAGGCTTGGTGCTTACATACAATAAGTTTCCTTAGATCACTATTAATCCAAGGTTTGTTATTAGGGTAAATCTTAATGGTTTTAGTTGGTACCAGCATGTCTTCACAAAATGATATATAACTAGACACAGTTTCAGTAAGTTCATCTAAATCATATGAAGTGTCAATGAACATTTGCCAGTCTGTTAGATCAAAACATGTCTGTAGGGTCTCATAGGCTTCCTTTGAGTTCACTTTAATATTAATTTCACGTGGTTTCAGCATTTGAAGTTTACGTCTGTAAGTAGGTTGCATATAGATCATATTATGGTCACTATTTTTTAGTGGAGGACCTTGAACACATTTATAAGCAGATTTAATATTACAATAAAATAAGTCCAGTTTCTGGTGACCTCTTGTGTTACAGTTCACGTACTGTGTGTAGTTTGGTAGTGCTTGATCAAGATCACAGTGGTTCATATCTCCGAGTACAATATGCAGAGCTTGTGGTTTCTTTTCTTCTAATTGGGCAACAATATCCTGTATCTTCTTTGATGCAATGTCTTTATCAGCACTGGGGGGAATGTAAACAACTGTGAGAGATATATTGGTAAACTCTCTAGGTAGGTATGAAGGACGTAGGCTCACTAATAGGGCTTCAAGGTCTGGTGAACATATACTAGACTTGACGGTTATATTCTGACACCATCTGTTATTAATATAAAGAGCTACACCACCGCCTCTTGATTTATTAGAGTCCTGGGTTCTGTCTTGTCTTAATAAGGTAAAATAAGGAATGTTCAAGAATGTGTCAGATATATTTTGGTTCAGCCATGATTCCGTTAATGCAATGCAACAAGCCTCTCGATATTGATAAAGAAATCGGCAGTTTGCACGGAGTTCGTCAATCTTTGAGCTGAGTGAACGGACGTTACCAAATGTTATTGTGGGCACAAACGGTTTAGTACTGCATCTTCTCCTTAACCTGACTCTTACTCCACCTCTCCTGCCACGTGGTCTTCTTCTAATCTTTTTGCATTCTTCCGGAAGTATACTTATATCAAACTTATTGTTAGAATGTGAGAGTTTGTTGTGAAGTTGATGAAGGTCACTAGCTGAATAACGAATATGTACTCCATTATCGCCCAAAAGCGGCATTCCAGTTCCAGTTAACACAAGAAAGTCGATAATCATACAGACTAAAAGTACATACTTTGAAAGATCCATCTTTTAAGCTGAATTGGTGTGCTTCGTCTTGTATAATGCCCGACATATATAAAATATAAAAATATAAACAATTCAAATTGCAAAGTCGACGTCGCCGCTGTGCAGCGCCATCTAGCTAGATACAATTTCATGGAATTCTACTCCCTGTTCCTGACCCAAGAAAAAAAAATGATGCATATTAATTACCCAAAGCTTGCTGAAAGAGATACGTTTTTAAATTAGTTTTAAATGATACAAGAGTTGGAGATTTTCTAAGTGTAATGGGAAGTGAATTCCAAACTTTTTTTGGCTATGACACAGAAGGAACATTCACCCACTTTCATAATACACAGGTACTTAAAGAAGATTTCTGCCAGCATAGCGCAGTGTATGCAAAGGCTGATAGATTATTATTTTTCCAGACAAATATGATGGAAGTGAGTCATCAAAATGGGGGTAAACAAAAACAGCAATTTTGTATTGTATGCTGGGTAGGAAGCTGAGGGGTGGGCAGTTGGGGTCGAGGCTTGTGAAGGAGATGGATGTAGTTAAGCAACCACAAAGCTAGTAGCCAGCAACTCTCCTTATCTTCACTAAGATTCTTCCTTCGGACTGGCAGTATACCATGCAAGATTTGCATAGAAAAACGACAATTCAGAATTTGGACAGTACTTTTGACCCAAAATGGTTGAAATAAAACATGTTGTATTTTATTTGGGGTAAAATCTTAAAGCTGGACAGTGACAGACTAGGTAGTAACAATTGGTCTCTTTTGCATTAGTGATTTAAGGCAAGCTTAATTTTGCCTTGATCCTTTGTAAATTCAAGTTACTGAGAGCTATTTGACCAAATACTGATTCATAAAAAATGGGTCCCTCATGCCAGAGTTTTTTTTACAAAAACATGGGAAGTGCTTTGATATACTATAGTCACAAACCTGGAGGTGCATGAATGATAGAAGTCTTGCCATGGGGCCACACCACTTAAGGGGATCAAGAATGGTATTGAGCAAGTAAGCTGAATGCTGCTTTTAGGAAGTTTAGAAAGGGGAAAGAGAATAAATACAACTTTTCAATTGGTACATCTTTTCTGTTTCTAGAATTCTGCCGTGCACATTTTGTACTTCTACAGATCCTGAAATTTTATGCCTGGGAACAGTCATTCTTTGGAAAATTAAATGAGATCCGTGAAAAAGAACTGAGCACCTTCAGAAGAAGGATTATTCTAAATGTGTTTATTGGTGTTTGCTGGTTGTCTGCTCCTTATCTGGTAGGTATAGATAAAATATTAATAATAATAGTAAGAACAGTAATAATAATATTAGGCCTCATGACTCTGATAGGGATATCCCCCCCCCGGGTCTTCTACATTTAATGTACTTCACTTTATAAATTTTATTTTTATGCCCCACAGATTTATGATAGCACATGATTTATAAAAGTTATTGGAATTTATTTAATTCAAGTTGAATGTTCAGAGTATTAAAAGTAATATACTATATATTGTGTCATATCTTAAGTGTTTGAAGACTGATACCAGTACTTGAAAATAAATATCTAATATATGCAATATTGCATTAGGGTAAACAAGGTTTTACCAGTTTCCACTTTTATAATCTGTTTTGATATATCAGAGATAAATGCATTTATGTATCTTTTTTTAATTTGTATTTATAGGTATCATTGGTTGTATTTTCTATCTATGCCTTGACTTCTGGCACAAACTCGCTGCCCCCGGAGAAGGCGTTTGTGTCACTGAACATTATCAAAACTCTCAACAGCTCATTGGTCCTTCTGCCAGTCATTATGACGTTCTCAACACAGGTATGTTTCATGTAACTACATATTTATTTATTTTTTTCGCAAATGTGTCATTGGAAAGTCTAATAAAGATTCTTTATGGTCAGTTTTTACCTACATGATCTTCTTGCTCATGTTTTTACTGCATTATGCAGTCCTGTTGTTGGACAGATTCTAAATCATGGAGTTCATAAAGTCCAAATTAATCAGATGTAATGCTTTTTGTAATGTGAATGATCATTTATGAAAACACAAGCCAGAGGACTGAGTGTGGCTTTGGAATATTCCAAGTTACTCTTACATGTAATTGTATCCGCCAAAATGAAGACCGGGTTCTGCCGCCGCCGCCGCCGCAGCTGCCGCCGCGTTCGTTTCCGGAGAACTCCTCTGAGACTACTGGACGGATTTTTCCAAAACTTAAACAAATTATCGGGTCACATGTGAACTGGTGCCTAACCAAGTGACCTTGACCTCTGACCTTTCCTCTCTGCCCAGCGTCCTTTGTGCGTCTGTTTCCACACATAAACCCATATATCTCAGGAACCGTTTGACCGATCAGGAAATTTTTTTTACACAAATGTAGCCCTAGGATAGCTTTATAACATACACAACAAAAGGTGGCGCCACCTGCAACCATGTTTGCACAGTGTCCATCTGTTCATCTGCCTTGGGTTAAAATCACTCATATCTCTGCAGTCGTTTGACTAATTCACCTAAAATTCGCCATGCGTATACATCCTAGGTAGCTTTCTTGATTTTATGACAGGTGGAGCCACCTACATTCACGTTAACGCTCCACACATCCAAGCTCATATCTCGGGAACCGTTTGACCGATCAGGAAAAAAATTTTACACAAATGTAGCCCTGGTATAGCTTTATATCATACACAACAAAAGGTGGCGCCACCTGCAACCATGGTTGCACATTGTACATCTGTTCATCTGCCTTGGGTTAAAATCACTCATATCTCTGCAGTGGTTTGACTAATTCACCTAAAATTCGGCATGCGTATACATCCTAGGTAGCTTTCTTGATTTTTGACAGGTGGCGCCACCTACATTCATGTTAACACTCCACACATTTAAAGCTCATATCTCGGGAACCGTTTGACCAATCAGGAAAAAAATTTTACACAAATGTAGCCCTTGGATAGCTTTTTAACATACACAAAAATGGTGACGCCACCTGCAGCCATTTTTGCTCAGTGTCCATCTGTTTGTCTGCCTTAGGTTAAAATCACTCATATCTCGGCATTGGTTTGACCAAATAACCTGAAATTCAGCATACATATACATCCTAGATAGCTTTCTTGATTTTATGACAGGTGGCACCACCTACATTCACGTTCACGCTGCAGACATTAATGCTTATATCTCAGGAACCGTTTGACCAATCAGGAAAAAAAAATTACACAAATGTATAGCTTTATAACATACACAAAAATGGTGGCGCCACGTGCAGCCATTTTTGCACAGGGTCCATCTGTTTGTCTGCTGTAGGATAAAATCACTCATATCTCTGCAGTGGTTTGACTTTTCCACATGAAATTTTGCATATGTATACATCTTGGATAGTTTCTCATTCAAATAACAGGTGGCGCCACCTACAAATATGTTTATGTGGCAGAGATCCATTCTAATATGTAACACATGTAACTCTATATCCCCTTGCCACTCAATCTATGCCTCACTTCACCCGTCCTTCTCTGATTTTGGCGGATACACGTAGTCGCTTGTCGACTACCCGTATTCTAGTTTCAAATGCCAAATGTCAATGTCCTGTCAAGCTGAGACTACTGTGTAGAGGTCTTTTGTTAAAAACCTAAATGGTACTATCTGAAAAGTTCAAATTTGAAAGTTTAGAATAAATTATATAAATGTAATCCTTTAAGTAGGTGCCTCTAGGCTTGGTCTTAAATTTTTGGATTGAAAAAATTGCAAATCTAAACATGGCAGAAAGTCTTTTTATATTTGTACTGTTTTCTTTGGTTGGTCTTAGTGTCATCTGCGCCTGAATGTTACATAGTTTTCCATATGCTTGTACATTTTGTGGTATTTTATATGTGACATCCAGTTTGCCAGGTTGTGATATGTATAAGATTGACAGAGGTCTTACATGCCTTTATTTCTGCTGTTTTTCTTCTCAAAGGCTGTGGTTTCTATGAAACGCATCAGGAAGATGCTATTGAGTGAGGAGCTGGACCATGATGCTGTGAAGGAGAATATGTTGCTGGGTGAGTAAAGCCTTGTTGCCACTTCTTAGCATGACCAGTTTTAATGTTAGTAAAACTCACAACTCAGAAACTTATATGTTTGGAGCTGTAAAGCTGTGGCTTTTGGCTATATCTCACAGTCATGATAAGCAGACTGGCTTGATTGACAATGACTAATGTGTCGTCATGCCTACAAGCATGTCAGTCTGCTGACTATGACCATGAATTATGGTTGACAGCTACAGCTCAAGAGACAAAACCCCCTGGGTTGTGATCTTTTACTTATTTTTTGGGTCAACTTTTTGTGCATTTATTAATATCTGGATAATGGATCTTGATGCCACTTTATAAAAGTGATTTGGACATGAAGAATTGGTTTGATTTAGGAATTAATCTGTTTTATTTTAATAATTTAATATTCAAGTGGTTTTGCTGGTTCAGCCATGTATGTGCTAAACATTCACTTCAGATTATTTCCTTTGAATCAGATGTTGTGCATGTATGCTGTGTGCATCCCAGAAAGACATGGTGACCATTTGAAGGATGTGCCCTAATTTTCAACCCACCACAGTCAGTGGTAGAATTTAAACACCTTTTTACTCTATACATGCATAGAGATCTGAGAAGATCATCTTACAGTCTCATAGTGAACATACACACAGAGGGATTTGTTGTTTAATCTGTCAGCAAAGAAAATGTTAACTTGCCAATAACTCCAATACTAAGGATAGAATTGACATTTTCTTTAATTAACAGAGGAAGCTCTGAGAATTGATAATGGACAGTTCACCTGGGATGAGGATGATAAGCCTGTGTTATCAGAGTAAGTGTATCAGTATAACATTAGATATTTGCTTTGCTTGTGTTACCTCAGAATTACTGACTGTAGCTTTCCAAGTGAGGC
The DNA here is from genome assembly GCA_026874595.1 of Sipunculus nudus. NCBI lineage: Eukaryota > Metazoa > Annelida > Sipuncula > Golfingiida > Sipunculidae > Sipunculus > Sipunculus nudus. The sequence goes on along the minus strand of CM049306.1, from coordinate 105,776,093 downwards.
TTACCTAGGTTAACCACCAAGGCTAATTCCGTTCATGTCCGTGCATTAACACAGTTCTTTTATATCTGGTACTTTAAAAGATATACCATATTGCAGGTGTATTCAATATCACTTGCCTTCAGTCAACAGTAAGTTCCGTTTCAGAAAAGTATTATGAAGAAAATAAAAAAGAAATGGGATTTTTGCTATTTAATAGCTGCATGGCCTTATTGTATTTATCAGATAAAATTTTGAAACGTTGTAAAATAAGGACCATAATTACTAAACTTGTAAGAGTAAATGAAGTTTAATACCTATAAAGAAATATTAGAAATCTTCTGTAGCCAAGAGTAAAGGGCTAAAGTACACAGTGCCTCGTACATGAATTGTAAGGATTAAGTTTGGTATAGAGAATATGGAGACTAATGTTCATGATAAATGGTTTGATGGGGATAGATAATGAGTGTAGAAATTAGAAATTACAATATTAATTAAAGATTAATCACTGTTTGGGCCAGACAAGATTGGAATCCTTATCCATGCTAATCATATGTAAAATCTGACCAGACCTTTGGATTCCTGAAATAGATTGTACAGCATTTGAGTCTTGACAAATCAAGCTTAAAGCTACAGGCTTTGCTGATCCAGTTTCAAACCATGCTATTCCAGATAGCAATTGTAATCTGGGAGAGCTAAACCTCAAATCACAAATATTTATTGGCTTAGTTGTAACTGGACTTGGTTGCAGTTTTGGCATTGACATATTTTTATGTTATATTACTCCTCATGCAGCATCAACATGAAGGTTGAGAGGGGTAAACTCATCGCTGTAGTGGGTCAGGTTGGCTCAGGAAAGAGCTCCTTATTGAATGCAATGCTTGGCGAGCTGCGACGGGTCAAAGGTCAAGTCACTAAACAGGTCAGTCAGAGAGGTCAGACTGAAATGAAATATGTTTTATCTAGTAAACAATAACCATAAATGAGGTAAGTGATTGAAAACTTTCGTTTCATCATAATCTCTTAACTTTTCAAGTATATCTGTGTAAATATGCATCAAAATTGATTAAATTGATAGTTATTGCATATCCATCCTCAGTAGGGGAGGATGCTTTTTAAAGTGCCACTATAAACTTCAAAACAGACAACATTCATACCTAACATCTACAATGCAAAATGAGCAGATATACAAGACAATTATATAACTGTGACATTTGGCTTATGTACTGATTTCTTGAGCCACTGTCTTTCTGTGTGGAAAATTTGATTAAAGCATTAGTTCAGTTTAAATATAGGATTGAACAATGTCAGTCATCTGTATTCATCTTTATTGTTTGATTGCATCACTTGAGTAACCCTACTGACATATATTGTTTCTTGGCTATTTCAGTGTCACTTGCTGTTATCATTTTATATTTAAAGGGAACATTTGCATATGTGGCACAGCAAGCTTGGATCCAGAATTTGACACTGAAGGAAAACATCTTGTTCGGTCAGCACATGGATACCCATCGATATAAGAAGATTCTTGAAGCATGTGCACTCATGCCAGACCTTGAAATTCTTCCTTCAGCTGATGATACTGAAATTGGAGAAAAGGTGGATGATTGACTGATAACTTTACCATGTTAATTAATTCTAATCAAGGCCAAGCTGTTTCCTCTGTGATTGGTAAATTGACTGGTTCCAGGTCAGGCCTTTCAGCCCTTTCACCACCCATCGGTGCTCCTTGTATAAAATCCATATTTGATACATCTTATTTCTGTTTAAACAATCTGGTAACAGCATGTTGTTAGACTGTCCAGTAGTAATATAATTTTTTTTTAAAAATCTCTGATTAAATGTGTATTTATCTAAAAAAATTGTTCATCATAGAAAATAGACCCTGAATGATTTAATTATTACCATAAAGTTGTGACTGTGTATCTGTGATGCTACTTACCATGCAGGGTATCAACTTGAGTGGTGGTCAGAAGCAGCGAGTGAACCTGGCCCGGGCAGTCTACCAGGACTGTGATATTTACTTGCTTGACGACATACTTAGTGCTGTGGATGCACATGTGGGCAAGCAGCTGTTTGAAAATGTTTTAGGTCCTACTGGAATTTTGAAGTGCAAAGTAAGTAAAAACATTAAACATTTTGTAGATCGAGGCTCAGGTTCTGTGCTACTTTTTAATATTATTTTCTTCTGAATAGCCCTTAACTTGTGTTATATTGGAACATCATTCCTGGTCAATATTAAACAGAAAACAATATTAACTAGCTGGAAGTTGAGGAACAGCTGGGCTCACAGTGGATGAACCCGCCCCCAATGTTAAATTTGGTTTAGTTGTATCATCTCTAATGTTCACAATTAGGAAAATTAATTGGAAAAGCAAACAGTTTTTTCGAACACTGAATTCATATGGTGATATACTTATCATTGTTCCAACATTTTCTTCCCTCCCAACAGACCCGTGTGCTTGTAACACACAACGTGACATTTTTACCAGAGATGGATGAAATCGTGGTGTTGAAGGATGGGCATGTTGCAGAGAGTGGCACCTACCAGAAGCTTATGGAACAAGAGGGTCCATTTGCAGACTTCATCCGAACGTATCTAAAAGAGAAGGAGGACACTGATGACGACCTTGACCCACATGGTAAAGATTCCACCAAGTTACATATACTTGTGTTTTACTCTTTAGTTAAATTTAGTGTCACCTTAGCTTTGCTGATGGTCATTCGTCTTGCAACTCGGCAGCTCTTGCAACAGCTTTGCTAATAGCCTAATCTTCAAAATAGAGCAACCTAGTTGACCTTAATCGAGAACATCCTTGCATCCTTTCCTAAAAGTCTTGATACATTACACAGACATCTTGTATATCATTATCTGGCATATCTCAGTCTCAGTATCTCAATATACTGAGCTGCTTGGAGGACATGGTCTACTGTGACACCTGCCTCAAGCCACTTCATTAAGGATTTCCTTCCATTGTGTATGATACCTTCAGCCTTTCAGTAACAATAGAGGAGTCATACAAAGAAATGTTAGCTCTTATTTATAAGTGATTTCTGCTCTTGACTATATTTCTACGTACATGATTATTTATAAAAGCCAGAGAAGTGAGGCAGAGTTTGGTTCGACAGTTAAGTCAGACGTCAGGAAGTGAGACCACAGACCAGGAAAAGATGGATGCATCTAACAGGTAACACACACACACACACAAACATGTGCAAATGTCATCACACGTACTCATTATATTGACTACCACCTGTATATTCTGTAAATTGACAATTAATGTATCATTTTCCAATTTTACCTTCTGAAAGGAAGTTGTTCCAAAGCAATCTGATTTTAACATCCTCCTTTTCTAATAGAGTAGGCCATATCAAGAGGTATGCCAGAGGTCAAACTGTTATACACCACACAAGGAGTTTTAGGAAATCGCAACAGGACTCACAAGTCCTAACACACACACACACTCATGCACATACCCCTTATAAAAAATATACCTATGGTTCCAAAGTACATTCAGTATCATACAGATTATCCATACTACAGTAATATAATGTTTGGACTTGCCATACTATAGTCTGTTTCATCCCCTCATGTCCACCTGTTTTTTGCTATGAAAATTTTTATTAGGTACATTTCAAGGGAAACAATTATAGTGTAGAGGAGAGGATAACAGAACCTAATTTACAACTAGGTAACTAAATTCCTACCATATGTCATATTTGAGTAACAGAATTTTCTGAAAATATGAGAAATCAGTCTACATTTTACAACATATCAGACCCACTTATGGCGGTCAAGGTCATTGGTCACATGCAAAAACAGCCTCAACTGACAGCTGCTGATTGGATGATCTCATGTAAACACTCTAAAAAATATAACCAGCTAAAACAAAGATGGCTACTTATGGAGGGACACACATTATCTGCCAGATCATAGTAAAGAGACTAAAATGTTGTGAAACATGAACGGGGTATTTATTGTAAAATTCTGAACTGCCATATTAGGTTGTCACTTCCATATGTTGTTTACTTGGAAAATATTGAAAAATACAAACTTTTAAGTAAATTATCTACAAAAAACAGGTGGACAGCAGGTGGTGAAATGGACTATAGTCTGTTACTTACAGGAAAGTAATGTTAATGGTTGACACCTTTTTAAGACAAGCTGCGTGAAGTCTCTGTTTCACAAGCTTTCAGGTCCTCAGCCCCATTCATTCATTGAGATAATTTATACCTGAGGAATGGCCTGAGCATCCAAAATCAACTATTTTACCATATATCCAGTAATTGGTAAGGTTCTTTTTCTCAGGCGAAGAAGAAAGCATTCTTCTGAAAATCCTTCAGAAAAGGAAAGCACCGGTCCATTTGATAAAATAGCAGCAGATAAAGCAAAAATCAAGGCTGGGAAGATAGTGGAGAAAGAAATGGAGGAAACTGGAAGGGTAGTGTATCAGGCTGGTCCTGGTCAATGTAATCACATGTCACATATCAAAAGATCAAACCATTAAAAATGTAAAGATATATATTCTAGACATATTCAGAATTTCTAGTATTTGTCCAGCAAGGTCTGAAATATAAATCACAAATTAACTTCAATAAAATAAATAGGGTCTCCTTTTGATTCAACTAAATTATAATTTGCTTTATATTTGATTCGAATACTAGTAGTCATAACATTATCATTAAAGAATTTTTAATGAAAAAAGTGGATATTAATTTGGTCATCTGTGTTTTTTATTTTACCATTTATATCAAAAACAGAAGGGGACTCAATCATTGTTCCAACTTTTCCAAATTTTCTAATTTCAATCTCCCTTTTTTCAGATCAGTATGAGCGTTGCTTTAAACTATCTTCGTTCTTGTGGTATCAGCATGCCATTTATTAGTGCAGTCGGATTCCTAATCTATGTTGCCATGGCTACCATGACAAACATTTGGCTGAGTATGTGGAGTGATGATGTCATACCTGTAAAAGTAACCGAGGCGCGAGCTCTTACGAATCTTCGGTTGACAGGCTACGGGGTCCTAGGAGCTGGGCAAGGTATATAGTATCAGTATAGATGATGTTTATAGTTATAATTAATGACTGGAAGAGAATTAGGGATCCATCCTTGTCTTGTTATTTCTTGGTTTAATCTTCTGTCTGAGGGTACATGCTGACAGTATTTCAAGTCATTCAGTGTTAACATGTAATTATAACTGCACAGTGACTAAGTCAATGGTGAACTCCTGCAAAAGATCAGTGGGTCACTCAGATGTCAGCTGTGGGAATAGCAGTATCTACTGTAAATTAGAGAAGTCTTCATGTTTTGGACTGCTGTGTAAATATATGACATTTTAAAATACTTAGCCTGATATATGAATGTAAATAAGCATTTTCTTTCCACTTTCTTATTCCTAAAAGATAATCATCAATTTCCATGATGTATTGTGTTGTTTTTTTTGTTGAAAGAGATTCTGACATTGTACTCAGTCCAACAACTCTATAACCATGTTAGTGGCTTATTATATAATACATTTGGCATCAGGTTTGATCCTGTGATGATAGCTGCATGCCCCCATTTGACAAAGCACTTCCATAAATGTTTTATTGACCTTTGGCACTAATATTATATGTACTCAGACAATCAATCAGACAAAATTATGATTAACTTTGCAGTTTTGGCACAGAGCATTTTGTCAAGTGGAATAATGCTGGGCGCATTATGGGCAAGCCGTAAGATCCACACCCGCCTTATACAGAGAATCCTTCATGCTCCATCAAGTTTCTTTGACACGACCCCACTGGGACGGATACTTAACAGATTCTCTTCTGACATGGAGCGAGTAGACAACACTATACCTACGATGCTGGGAGGGTTCTGTATGTCCATCGCTAACTTTGTCCGTATTATCATCATCAACACCTACAGTACCCCAATCTACCTGGCTGCCTTTGTGCCAATATTTATTGCTTATCTTATTTTCCAGGTGAGCTCTCTAGTAAAAATAACATGTAAATATCAAGAGCATTTTATTGGAATTTTTTCTACGATGATATTAATTTTTTTTTATGCCCCCGCCACAAAGTGGCCGGGGCATAAAGTTTTACTCATGTCCGTCTTTCCGTCAATCCGTCATTCCGAAATCAAACAGTTGTACAGACTTTTTTTCGCAATGGCTGCAGATATTGGCCTGAATTTTGGTGTGTAAGCAGATAATGACCAGTTACAGATCTAGTTCGCTTTTTGTCCCGGTTGACCTTCTTTTGACAGTTTTACAACTCTTAAACTTAGAAAATTTCATGAAAATAGACATTGTCATGACAAATACACATGTACATACTTTTTTTTCGCAATGCCTGCAGATATTAGCCTGATTTTTGGTGTGTGGGCAGATAATGACCAGTTACAGATCTAGTTCTCGTTTTGTCCTGGTTGACCTTCTTTTGACAGTTTTACAGCTCCTAAACTTAGAAAATTTCATGAAAAATAGACATTGTCATGACAAATACACATGTACAGACTTTTTTTTCGCAATGCCTGCAGATATTAGCCTGATTTTTGGTGTGTGGTCAGATATTGACCAGTTACAGATCAATTTTCCTTTTGTCCCAGTTGACCTACTTTTGACCGTTTTACAGCTCCTGAACTTAGAAAATTTCATGAAAAATAGAAATTTTCATTACAAATACACATGTACAGACTTTTTTTCGCAATGCCTGCAGATATTGGCCTGATTTTTGGTGTGTGGTCAGATATTGACCAGTTACAGATCGAGTTTGCCTTTCGTCCCAGTTGACCTACTTTTGACTGTTTTACAGCTCCTGAACATAGAAAATTTCATGAAAAATAGACATTTTAATGACAAATACACATGTACAGCCGTTTTTAGCCCTTAGCTCATAGGCTGATGGGCTATTGTTGTCACCCAAGCTGTCCGTCCGTCTGTCTGTCCGTCTGGCGTCCGTCCATCCGCGTCTATTAACTTTTACCTTGTGAGCGGGATATCTCTAAAAGGATTCACCGTTGGAAATTTATATCATCAGTGAAGATGTATATCGATAAAATCTCAGTAAAGTTCAAAGATTGGTGACCTTGACCCATTTTTCTACATTTTAGAGCTGATTATAGAAACACACTCAGAAGCTTGTATCTCAGGAACCAATGTGTGGATTTTCACAAAACTTTCTATGATCATTGGGACTGATAGTCTGTGCGTGCTGCACAAGTTTGGTAGCACCACCTACAATTTCTGATTTTTTAATGAATTTTTATCAGATTTTTCAATGTTGGCCTTTTGTGCAGGATATCTCCAAAGGTATTAAACACAGGAACTTCATTTCTTCAGTGCTAATGCATGATATTTACAAAATCTTGGTCAAGTTCAAAGATGGGTGATCTTGACCTACTTTTCAAGGTCACAGAGCTTATAGTATAGAAAAAAACTTAGGAGCTTATTTCTAAGGAAGCATTTGGTGGATTGTTATGAAACATGGTACATACCTCTCCAATTTAAATTTATAACTAATTATCAGCTTTTGCTAATATTTTAGTTTTGCAATGCAATGCTTACAGATACTGGCCTAATGTTTGCACATGTATGGACTTTTTTTCACAATGCCTGCAGATTCTGGCCTGATTATTGGTGTGTTGCTTGATAATGACCCGTTACAGATCGAGTTTGTATTTTGCCCTTGTTGACCTACTTTTGACCATATGACACATCCTGAACTACAAAATTTAACGATTGTTTCTAATTTGCCCCAGGCGGGGGCATTCGTGTCGTTCCAACACATCTAGTTATTAAACTTCTGTGACACCTGTGTAATAAGACAAAAAATTCAAAGGTGGTCTTATTAGACAGGTGGTCTTTCAGACATGTTCTATGTTTTCAGTGTAATTTTAGTTTTATGTATCTTAATAACTCTGAATTTGTAGTAACTGCCCATAAACAATGCAATGTTTATCTTACTTTGTTATAGTTAGATTTTTTTGTTTTTATAGTTTGTTCATTTATGATTAATAAAACACACATTGATTTCATCAAAGTAATTCCGAACATGCAGTGACATTCCTTGATCATTATGATGCAACTTTTGAATTTGTTAATACTTCATAATGTAAGTTATTTTCCTTTAAGAGAGTATATATGTCAGGTGTGCGTCAGTTGAAGCGCATTGAATCAGTGCGGCGATCACCCATATACAGTCACTTTGATGAGACACTACATGGTATCAGTACTATACGGGCCTACAGCAGGCAGAAAAGGTTCACCCTCCAAAACCAGAAGCTGGTCGATGAAAACCAAATGGCCTGGTACCCAATACTCATTTCTCAAAGGTATGTCATGGTTTATTATCATTCTTGTAGTTTCTGTACTTAAAAGTAACCATTTCCATAAAATATATTTCAATTTTACACCAATTTATTATTACAAATTTAAAGTTTGTTTTGTAAACTTTTATTTCATGTGAAATAAATAATGACATTGTTTTGACTGGGGGAGGGATAAAACATGTCTAGGCACATACATACATTGTTTAATTTAAATATAAAAAAATTTAAATGAGTAATTTTCAGTCATTATACGATTTATGTGAGGGAGCACAAAACACCAAATGAAATGTTGCAAACTGCCCTGTTCCAGTGAAACAAAAAAATTTGCCCAGCAATGATCTCAAAAGATAAAAGTATATGATTAGATAAACAGTACAATTAATCATGACAAGTTGCTGTCTTTTTTAGATATTTGGAGGAAATTCTTTTGGCATAAGTTTTCACAAGTTTATTGAGGAAAATATGATAATCAAGAGCAGGGGTCGCAGCCAACAACCCTGCCCTCCCATTGATCTGTGCCTGTAATTAACAACTAAAACTACAGCATTGAATCAGAAAAAGACAAAGGTTTAAAGTAAAGGAGGTCATAAGGGGCAGAATATGAACACAGCCACAGTTTGGTGCACTCATATTGGGCTTTCACCCCTAAACCTGAGGATGGTGACATGACAAGTTTTATTGTCATGTTATTTTAACATATTTAGATAGACAATCTGAAACAGAAGTGACATGTTACACTATTAGCCTAGCAATCTTATATTTTGCATTATACCCTAATAGGGAAATACTGTACATATGCTATAGTTACATATATCCCAGGCATCTGTCAAAGTTTTTAAAAAATCAGGCAAAGAAAACTAAATTATCTCTAATTCCCATTTCATACAAGACCATTATACCACAGATCATGCTTATAAGGTGAGCATCATGACCAGGGGGTCACCTTGATTAAATGTCAGACTTGGGTCTGTCTGTGTTCTAGGTGGATGGGGGTGACCCTTCATTGCTCAGTTGGATGTCTACTGGTTCTGTTTGCATCAGTTTTTGCTGTGCTACAGAGGGACACACTCTCTGCTGGACTGGCTGGGTTGTCAATCTCATTTTCTCTGGATGCAAGTATATTTAGTTTTAACAACCATGATTATCACTTTACCCTTTTGTATGTACAATGCATTTATATGTATACAGTGTTAACAATGCATCAGCTGCACAACCTGGTTTATTAGCAAAATAATGGTACCGAAAGGTATATACTTAAATTTTGAACTGCATGGATCCAACTAATGTAAAGTATTAATGTTGTCTAAACATGGCTGTTGTAAAGATAACCAGATATTCATATAACACAGACATAGCATGGAGATGTGCAATAGTGTATGCATGCCTCTGTTCCTGTACAATTCCTGTTTCCAAAAGTTGTTTGCTAAAGTCCTCATCAAATAAAAATAAACTATATAAATAAGCTAGACTTAATGTTATCTAACTTAAGTATTTTTAAAAATCTTGCTCTTAAGAATTGTGCTGTGATTATTTTCTGTGCTTTATACAGACAATTATGGAGCTGATGACCCTTACCCTCACAGCCTCTGACCTCGAGACATATGCTGTGTCCATTGAGAGGATTAAAGAGTATTCAGAAGCACCACAAGAGGTAATACTTGGTAAATTACAATAATCTTATCAAAGGTTCATAACATTTACTCCAACAGTTTATGGGATTAATGAAAATTTGGAAGCCCTAAAAGTAAGAATACAGTGGAACCCTGCTTTGCCACCATCCCATAATTAAGACCCAGATATTTTTTAGTGTTATTTTAATCATATATGACTAATATAATATAGCCCTGCAAAGTACTGTAGTAACATTTGTCACACTTGAGTGGCTCTGCTGCCAAATCAACAGGTTAAAGAGAGTAACAATGCTGCCTTATTGATAAGCTTCTGCACATGGCTAACCATCCTTGGTATTGGTCCCTTTAATTGTATCCGCCAAAACGAAGTTTTGCGGATACTATGTTTTTGACCGGGTTCCGCCGCCGCCGCCGCCGCGTTCGTTTCCGGAGAACTCCTCTGAGACTACTGGACAGATTTTTCCGAAACTTACACAAATTATCGGGTCACATGTGAACTGGTGCCTAACCAAGTGATCTTGACCTCTGACCTTTCGTCTCTGCCCAGCGTCCGTTTGTGCGTCTGTTTCCACACATAAACCCACATATCTCGGGAACCGTTTGACCGATCCGGAAAAATTTTTTACACAAATGTAGCCCTGGGATAGCTTTATAACATACACAACAAAAGGTGGCGCCACCTGCAACCATGTTTGCACAGTGTCCATCTGTTCATCTGCCTGGGGTTAAAATCACTCATATCTCTGCAGTGGTTTGACTAATTCACCTAAAATTCGGCATGCATATACATCCTAGATAGCTTTCTCGATTTTATGACAGGTGGCGCCACCTACATTCACATTAACGTTCCACACATAAACCCATATATCTCGGGAACCGTTTGACCGATCCGGAAAAATTTTTTACACAAATGTAGCCCTGGGATAGCTTTATAACATACAAAACAAAAGGTGGCGCCACCTGCAACCATGTTTGCACAGTGTCCATTTGTTCATCTGCCTTGGGTTAAAATCACTCATATCTCTGCAGTGGTTTGACTAATTCACCTAAAAATTGGCATGCATATACATCCTAGATAGCTTTCTTGATTTTATGACAGGTGGCGCCACCTACATTCATGTTAACGCTCCACACATAAACCCATATATCTCAGGAACCATTTGACCAATCAGGAAAAAAAATTTACACAAATGTAGCCCTTGGATAGCTTTATAACATGAACAAAAATGGTGGCGCCACCTGCAGCCATTTTTGCACAGCGTCCATCTGTTTGTCTGCTGTGGGATAAAATCACTCATATCTCTGCTTTTCCACATGAAATTTTGCATGTGTATATATCTTAGATAGTTTCTCGTTCAAATAACAGGTGGCGCCACCTACAATCATGTTTATGTGGCCGAGATCCATTCTAATATTTAACACATGTAACTATATCCCCTTGCCACTCAATCCATGCCTCACTTCACCCGTCCTTCTCTGATTTTGGCGGATACAGGTAGTCGCTTGTCGACTACCCGTATTCTAGTTGCATAATTGTAATTGTCTGTGTTACATTTGCTTAACCTGTCATGCTCCTGGGTCAAGTTACGGATCTGATTAATTCTAAATGGACTCTTACACCTTACTTATTTATTCAAATACCTTATTCTGCTTAACATGCATGTAGTGACCTTGTAATCCCAAACATGCCTTATATAATTACTTTCATATGTTGCATACAATGTATTCATTTTGGGTGATAAATAAAAACTTTAAAATAGCTTTTTCATGAAAAAACTAAGAGAAAACATTCTTTAAAGATATACATCAAAGATAAAGGCACGTCATATTCAGGTCTGGGAATTCAAACCAAGATAAGAATTTTACAAATTTGACATCTCAAAATTCAGTACCACCATTTTGCTCATTCCCCAAGGTGGTCATAATTATGGGGTTCCACTGTACATGAAAAATTCCACCAGTCACCACCAGTTCATTTTTGTTAAATGATTGTCAAAGCACTAAAAGAGGTTTATGATATATGATCAATTACAATGGAGAGGTATATGCCATTACAGATGCATCTCTTCTAACCAAACCTTTCTCATGTTGAGCATGTAACAGTTCTGACAAAGTATCCTCATTCATAAATTGAAATCACAGGGTTACCTGGTCAGGTGTTCATGGCTGTGGAGGTTCTTTACACTCTCACAGGGTTAAGTGGTCAGGCGTCCATGGCTGTGGAGGTCCTTTACACTCTCACAGGGTTACCTGGTCAGGCGACCATGGCTGTGGAGGTTCTTTACACTCTCACAGGGTTAAGTGGTCAGGCGTCCATGGCTGTGGAGGTTCTTTACACTCTCACAGGGTTACCTGGTCAGGTGTCCATGGCTGTGGAGGTTCTTTACACTCTCACAGGGTTACCTGGTCAGGTGTCCATGGCTGTTGAGGTTCTTTACACTATCACAGGGTTATCTAGTCAGGTGTCCATGGCTGTGGAGGTTCTTTACACTCTCACAGGGTTACCTGGTCAGGCGTCCATGGCTGTTGAGGTTCTTTACACTATCACAGGGTTACCTAGTCAGGTGTCCATGGCTGTGGAGGTCCTTTACGCACTCACAGGGTTACCTAGTCAGGTGTCCATGGCTGTGGAGGTCCTTTACACTCTCACAGGGTTACCTAGTCAGGTGTCCATGGCTGTGGAGGTCCTTTACACTCTCACAGGGTTACCTAGTCAGGTGTCCATGGCTGTTGAGGTTCTTTACACTCTCACAGGGTTACCTAGTCAGGTGTTCATGGCTGTGGAGGTTCTTTACACTCTCACAGGGTTACCTAGTCAGGTGTCCATGGCTGTGGAGGTTCTTTACACTCTCACAGGGTTACCTGGTCAGGTGTCCATGGCTGTGGAGGTTCTTTACACTCTCACAGGGTTACCTAGTCAGGTGTTCATGGCTGTGGAGGTTCTTTACACTCTCACAGGGTTACCTAGTCAGGTGTCCATGGCTGTGGAGGTTCTTTACACTCTCACAGGGTTACCTAGTCAGGTGTCCATGGCTGTGGAGGTTCTTTACACTCTCACAGGGTTACCTAGTCAGGTGTCCATGGCTGTGGAGGTACTTTACACTCTCACAGGGTTACCTAGTCAGGTGTCCATGGCTGTGGAGGTTCTTTACACTCTCACAGGGTTACCTGGTCAGGTGTCCATGGCTGTGGAGGTTCTTTACACTCTCACAGGGTAACCTAGTCAGGTGTTCATGGCTGTGGAGGTTCTTTACACTCTCACAGGGTAACCTAGTCAGGTGTCCATGGCTGTGAAGGTTCTTTACACTCTCACAGGGTTACCTGGTCAGGTGTCCATGGCTGTGGAGGTTCTTTACACTCTCACAGGGTTAACTGGTCAGGCGTCCATGGCTGTGGAGGTTCTTTACACTCTCACAGGGTTACCTGGTCAGGGGTCCATGGCTGTGGAGGTTCTTTACACTCTCACAGGGTTACCTGGTCAGGGGTCCATGGCTGTGGAGGTTCTTTACACTCTCACAGGATTAAGTGGTCAGGCGTCCATGGCTGAGGAGGTTCTTTACACTCTCACAGGGTTAACTGGTCAGGCGTCCATGGCTGTGGAGGTTCTTTACACTCTCACAGGGTTACCTGGTCAGGGGTCCATGGCTGTGGAGGTTCTTAACACTCTTACAGGGTTACCTGATCAGGTTTCTATGGCTTTTGAGGTTCTTTACACTCTCACAGGGTTAAGTGGTCAGGCGTCCATGGCTGTGGAGGTTCTTTACACTCTCACAGGGTTAAGTGGTCAGGCGTCCATGGCTGTAGAGGTTCTTTACACTCTCACAGGGTTACCTAGTCAGGTGTCCATGGCTGTGGCGGTACTTTACACTCTCACAGGGTTACCTAGTCAGGTGTCCATGGCTGTGGAGGTTCTTTACACTCTCACAGGGTTACCTGGTCAGGTGTCCATGGCTGTGGAGGTTCTTTACACTCTCACAGGGTTACCTAGTCAGGTGTTCATGGCTGTGGAGGTTCTTTACACTCTCACAGGGTTACCTGGTCAGGTGTCCATGGCTGTGGAGGTTCTTTACACTCTCACAGGGTTAACTGGTCAGGCGTCCATGGCTGTGGAGGTTCTTTACACTCTCACAGGGTTACCTGGTCAGGGGTCCATGGCTGTGGAGGTTCTTTACACTCTCACAGGTTTACCTGGTCAGGGGTCCATGGCTGTGGAGGTTCTTTACACTCTCACAGGATTAAGTGGTCAGGCGTCCATGGCTGAGGAGGTTCTTTACACTCTCACAGGGTTAACTGGTCAGGCGTCCATGGCTGTGGAGGTTCTTTACACTCTCACAGGGTTACCTGGTCAGGGGTCCATGGCTGTGGAGGTTCTTAACACTCTTACAGGGTTACCTGGTCAGGTTTCTATGGCTTTGGAGGTTCTTTACACTCTCACAGGGTTACCTGGTCAGGTGTCCATGGCTTTGGAGGTTCTTTACACTCTCACAGGGTTACCTGGTCAGGCGTCCATGGCTGTAGAGGTTCTTTACACTCTCACAGGGTTACCTAGTCAGGTGTCCATAGCTGTGGAGGTTCTTTAAACTCTCACAGGGTTACCTGGTCAGGCGTCCATGGCTGTGGAGGTTCTTTACACTCTCACAGGGTTACCTGGTCAGGCGTCCATGGCTGTGGAGGTTCTTTAAACTCTCACAGGGTTAACTGGTCAGGTATCCATGGCTGTGGAGGTTCTTTACACTCTCACAGGGTAACCTGGTCAGGGGTCCATGGCTGTGGAGGTTCTTTACACTCTCACAGGGTTACCTGGTCAGGTGTCCATGGCTGTGGAGGTTCTTTACACTCATAGGGTTACCTGGTCTGGGGTCCATGGCTGTGGAGGTCCTTTACACTCTCACAGGGTTACCTAGTCAGGTGTCCATGGCTGTGGAGGTTCTTTACACTCTCACAGGGTTACCTAGTCAGGTGTCCATGGCTGTGGAGGTTCTTCACACTCTCACAGGGTTACCTGGTCAGGCGTCCATATGTGTGATGGTTCTTTTCACTCTCAAAGGGAAATTACCTGGTCAGGTGTCCATGGCTGTGGAGGTCCTTTACACTCTCACAGGGTTACCTAGTCAGGTGTTCACGGCTGTGGAGGTCCTTTAAACTCTCACAGGGTTACCTGGTCGGGTGTCCATGGCTGTGGAGGTTCTTCACACTCTCACAGAGTTACCTGGTCAGGTGTCCATGGCTGTGGAGGTTCTTTACACTCTCACAGGGTTACCTGGTCAGGGGTCCATGGCTGTGGAGGTTCTCTAAACTCTCACAGGATTACCTGGTCAGGTGTCCATGGCTGTGGAGGTTCTTTACACTCACAGGGTTACCTGGTCAGGCATCCATTTGTGTGGAGGTCCTTTACACTCTCACAGGGTTACCTGGTCAGGTGTCCATGGCTGTGGAGGTCCTTTAAACTCTCACAGGGTTACCTGGTCAGGTGACCATGGCTGTGGAGATTCTTTACACTCTCACAGAGTTACCTGGTCAGGTGTCCATGGCTGTGGAGGTTCTTTACACTCTCACAGGGTTACCTGGTCTGGCGTCCATGGCTGTGGAGGTCCTTTACACTCTCACAGAGTTACCTAGTCAGGTGTTCATGGCTGTGGAGGTTCTTTACACTCTCACAGGGTTATCTAGTCAGGTGTCCATGGCTGTGGGGGTGTGTCCATGGCTGTGGAGGTCCTTTACACTCTCACAGGGTTACCTAGTCAGGTGTTCACGGCTGTGGAGGTCCTTTAAACTCTCACAGGGTTACCTAGTCAGGTGTTCATAGCTGTGGAGGTCCTTTACACTCTCTGAGGGTTACCTGGTCAGGTGTCCATGGCTCTGGAGGTTCTTTACACTCTCACAGGGTTACCTAGTCAGGTGTCCATGGCTCTGGAGGTTCTTTACACTCTCAGGGTTACCTGGTCAGGTGTCCATGGCTGTGGAGGTTCTTTACACTCTCACAGGGTTACCTAGTCAGGTGTTCATGGCTGTGGAGGTTCTTTACACTCTCACAGGGTTAAGTGGTCAGGGGTCCATGGCTGTGGAGGTCCTTTACACTCTCACAGGGTTACCTGGTCAGGCGACCATGGCTGTGGAGGTTCTTTACACTCTCACAGGGTTAAGTGGTCAGGCGTCCATGGCTGTGGAGGTTCTTTACACTCTCACAGGGTTACCTGGTCAGGTGTCCATGGCTGTGGAGGTTCTTTACACTCTCACAGGGTTACCTGGTCAGGTGTCCATGGCTGTTGAGGTTCTTTACACTATCACAGGGTTATCTAGTCAGGTGTCCATGGCTGTGGAGGTTCTTTACACTCTCACAGGGTTACCTGGTCAGGCGTCCATGGCTGTTGAGGTTCTTTACACTATCACAGGGTTACCTAGTCAGGTGTCCATGGCTGTGGAGGTCCTTTACGCACTCACAGGGTTACCTAGTCAGGTGTCCATGGCTGTGGAGGTCCTTTACACTCTCACAGGGTTACCTAGTCAGGTGTCCATGGCTGTGGAGGTCCTCTACACTCTCACAGGGTTACCTAGTCAGGTGTCCATGGCTGTTGAGGTTCTTTACACTCTCACAGGGTTACCTAGTCAGGTGTTCATGGCTGTGGAGGTTCTTTACACTCTCACAGGGTTACCTAGTCAGGTGTCCATGGCTGTGGAGGTTCTTTACACTCTCACAGGGTTACCTGGTCAGGTGTCCATGGCTGTGGAGGTTCTTTACACTCTCACAGGGTTACCTAGTCAGGTGTTCATGGCTGTGGAGGTTCTTTACACTCTCACAGGGTTACCTAGTCAGGTGTCCATGGCTGTGGAGGTTCTTTACACTCTCACAGGGTTACCTAGTCAGGTGTCCATGGCTGTGGAGGTTCTTTACACTCTCACAGGGTTACCTAGTCAGGTGTCCATGGCTGTGGAGGTACTTTACACTCTCACAGGGTTACCTAGTCAGGTGTCCATGGCTGTGGAGGTTCTTTACACTCTCACAGGGTTACCTGGTCAGGTGTCCATGGCTGTGGAGGTTCTTTACACTCTCACAGGGTAACCTAGTCAGGTGTTCATGGCTGTGGAGGTTCTTTACACTCTCACAGGGTAACCTAGTCAGGTCTCCATGGCTGTGAAGGTTCTTTACACTCTCACAGGGTTACCTGGTCAGGTGTCCATGGCTGTGGAGGTTCTTTACACTCTCACAGGGTTAACTGGTCAGGCGTCCATGGCTGTGGAGGTTCTTTACACTCTCACAGGGTTACCTGGTCAGGGGTCCATGGCTGTGGAGGTTCTTTACACTCTCACAGGGTTACCTGGTCAGGGGTCCATGGCTGTGGAGGTTCTTTACACTCTCACAGGATTAAGTGGTCAGGCGTCCATGGCTGAGGAGGTTCTTTACACTCTCACAGGGTTAACTGGTCAGGCGTCCATGGCTGTGGAGGTTCTTTACACTCTCACAGGGTTACCTGGTCAGGGGTCCATGGCTGTGGAGGTTCTTAACACTCTTACAGGGTTACCTGATCAGGTTTCTATGGCTTTTGAGGTTCTTTACACTCTCACAGGGTTAAGTGGTCAGGCGTCCATGGCTGTGGAGGTTCTTTACACTCTCACAGGGTTAAGTGGTCAGGCGTCCATGGCTGTAGAGGTTCTTTACACTCTCACAGGGTTACCTAGTCAGGTGTCCATGGCTGTGGCGGTACTTTACACTCTCACAGGGTTACCTAGTCAGGTGTCCATGGCTGTGGAGGTTCTTTACACTCTCACAGGGTTACCTGGTCAGGTGTCCATGGCTGTGGAGGTTCTTTACACTCTCACAGGGTTACCTAGTCAGGTGTTCATGGCTGTGGAGGTTCTTTACACTCTCACAGGGTAACCTAGTCAGGTGTCCATGGCTGTGGAGGTTCTTTACACTCTCACAGGGTTACCTGGTCAGGTGTCCATGGCTGTGGAGGTTCTTTACACTCTCACAGGGTTAACTGGTCAGGCGTCCATGGCTGTGGAGGTTCTTTACACTCTAACAGGGTTACCTGGTCAGGGGTCCATGGCTGTGGAGGTTCTTTACACTCTCACAGGGTTACCTGGTCAGGGGTCCATGGCTGTGGAGGTTCTTTACACTCTCACAGGATTAAGTGGTCAGGCGTCCATGGCTGAGGAGATTCTTTACACTCTCACAGGGTTAACTGGTCAGGCGTCCATGGCTGTGGAGGTTCTTTACACTCTCACAGGGTTACCTGGTCAGGGGTCCATGGCTGTGGAGGTTCTTAACACTCTTACAGGGTTACCTGGTCAGGTTTCTATGGCTTTGGAGGTTCTTTACACTCTCACAGGGTTACCTGGTCAGGTGTCCATGGCTTTGGAGGTTCTTTACACTCTCACAGGGTTACCTGGTCAGGTGTCCATGGCTGTGGAGGTTCTTTACACTCTCTCAGGGTTACCTGGTCAGGCGTCCATGGCTGTGGAGGTTCTTTACACTCTCAGGGTTACCTGGTCAGGCGTCCATGGCTGTAGAGGTTCTTTACACTCTCACAGGGTTACCTAGTCAGGTGTCCATAGCTGTGGAGGTTCTTTAAACTCTCACAGGGTTACCTGGTCAGGCGTCCATGGCTGTGGAGGTTCTTTACACTCTCACAGGGTTACCTGGTCAGGCGTCCATGGCTGTGGAGGTTCTTTAAACTCTCACAGGGTTAACTGGTCAGGTATCCATGGCTGTGGAGGTTCTTTACACTCTCACAGGGTAACCTGGTCAGGGGTCCATGGCTGTGGAGGTTCTTTACACTCTCACAGGGTTACCTGGTCAGGTGTCCATGGCTGTGGAGGTTCTTTACACTCATAGGGTTACCTGGTCTGGGGTCCATGGCTGTGGAGGTCCTTTACACTCTCACAGGGTTACCTAGTCAGGTGTCCATGGCTGTGGAGGTTCTTTACACTCTCACAGGGTTACCTAGTCAGGTGTCCATGGCTGTGGAGGTTCTTCACACTCTCACAGGGTTACCTGGTCAGGCGTCCATATGTGTGATGGTTCTTTTCACTCTCAAAGGGAAATTACCTGGTCAGGTGTCCATGGCTGTGGAGGTCCTTTACACTCTCACAGGGTTACCTAGTCAGGTGTTCACGGCTGTGGAGGTCCTTTAAACTCTCACAGGGTTACCTGGTCGGGTGTCCATGGCTGTGGAGGTTCTTTACACTCTCACAGAGTTACCTGGTCAGGTGTCCATGGCTGTGGAGGTTCTTTACACTCTCACAGGGTTACCTGGTCAGGGGTCCATGGCTGTGGAGGTTCTTTAAACTCTCACAGGATTACCTGGTCAGGTGTCCATGGCTGTGGAGGTTCTTTACACTCACAGGGTTACCTGGTCAGGCATCCATTTGTGTGGAGGTCCTTTACACTCTCACAGGGTTACCTGGTCAGGTGTCCATGGCTGTGGAGGTCCTTTAAACTCTCACAGGGTTACCTGGTCAGGTGACCATGGCTGTGGAGGTTCTTTACACTCTCACAGAGTTACCTGGTCAGGTGTCCATGGCTGTGGAGGTTCTTTACACTCTCACAGGGTTACCTGGTCTGGCGTCCATGGCTGTGGAGGTCCTTTACACTCTCACAGAGTTACCTAGTCAGGTGTTCATGGCTGTGGAGGTTCTTTACACTCTCACAGGGTTATCTAGTCAGGTGTCCATGGCTGTGGGGGTGTGTCCATGGCTGTGGAGGTCCTTTACACTCTCACAGGGTTAACTGGTCAGGCGTCCATGGCTCTGGAGGTTCTTTACACTCTAACAGCGTTACCTGGTCAGGTGTTCATGGCTGTGGAGGTCCTTTACACTCTCACAGGGTTACCTAGTCAGGTGTTCATAGCTGTGGAGGTCCTTTACACTCTCTGAGGGTTACCTGGTCAGGTGTCCATGGCTCTGGAGGTTCTTTACACTCTCACAGGGTTACCTAGTCAGGTGTCCATGGCTCTGGAGGTTCTTTACACTCTCAGGGTTACCTGGTCAGGTGTCCATGGCTGTGGAGGTTCTTTACACTCTCACAGGGTTACCTAGTCAGGTGTTCATGGCTGTCGAGGTTCTTTACACTCTCACAGGATTACCTAGTCAGGTGTCCATGGCTGTGGAGGTTCTTTACACTCTCACAGGGTTACCTAGTCAGGTGTCCATGGCTGTTGAGGTTCTTTACACTCTCACAGGGTTATCTAGTCAGGTGTCCATGGCTGTGGAGGTTCTTTACACTCACAGGGTTACCTGGTCAGGCATCCATGTGTGTGGAGGTTCTTTACACTCTCACAGGGTTACCTAGTCAGGTGTTCATGGCTGTGGAGGTTCTTTACACTCTCACAGGATTACCTAGTCAGGTGTCCTTGGCTGTGGAGGTTCTTTACACTCTCACAGGGTTACCTGGTCAGATGTTCATGGCTGTGGAGGTTCTTTACACTCTCACAGGGTTACCTAGTCAGGTGTTCATGGCTGAGGAGGTTCTTTACACTCTCACAGGGTTAACTGGTCAGGCGTCCATGGCTGTGGAGGTTCTTTACACTCTCAGGGTTACCTGGTCAGGTGTTCATGGCTGTGGAGGTCCTTTACACTCTCACAGGGTTACCTAGTCAGGTGTTCATGGCTGTGGAGGTTCTTAACACTCTTACAGGGTTACCTAGTCAGGTGTTCATGGCTGTGGAGGTTCTTTACACTCTCTGAGGGTTACCTAGTCAGGTGTCCATGGCTGTTGAGGTTCTTTACACTCTCACAGGGTTACCTAGTCAGGTGTTCATGGCTGTGGAGGTCCTTTACACTCTCTGAGGGTTACCTGGTCAGGTGTTCATGGCTGTGGAGGTCCTTTACACTCTCACAGGGTTACCTAGTCAGGTGTTCATGGCTGTGGAGGTCCTTTACACTCTCAGGGTTACCTGGTAAGGTGTTCATGGCTGTGGAAGTCCTTTACACTCTCTGAGGGTTACCTAGTCAGGTGTTCATGGCTGTGGAGGTCCTTTACACTCTCTGAGGGTTACCTGGTCAGGTGTCCATGGCTGTGGAGGTCCTTTACACTCTCTGAGGGTTACCTGGTCAGGTGTTCATGGCTGTGGAGGTCCTTTACACTCTCACAGGGTTACCTAGTCAGGTGTTCATGGCTGTGGAGGTCCTTTACACTCTCACAGGGTTACCTAGTCAGGTGTTCATGGCTGTGGAGGTCCTTTACACTCTCACAGGGTTACCTGGTCAGGTGTTCATGGCTGTGGAGGTCCTTTACACTCTCACAGGGTTACCTAGTCAGGTGTTCATGGCTGTGAAGGTTCTTAACACTCTTACAGGGTTACCTAGTCAGGTGTTCATGGCTGTGGAGGTTCTTTACACTCTCACAGGGTTACCTAGTCAGGTGTCCATGGCTGTTGAGGTTCTTTACACTCTCACAGGGTTACCTAGTCAGGTGTTCATGGCTGTGGAGGTCCTTTACACTCTCACAGGGTTAACTAGTCAGGTGTTCATGGCTGTGGAGGTTCTTTACACTCTCACAGGGTTACCTAGTCAGGTGTTCATGGCTGTGGAGGTTCTTTACACTCTCACAGGGTTACCTGGTCAGGTGTCCATGGCTCTGGAGGTTCTTTACACTCTCACAGGGTTACCTAGTCAGGTGTCCATGGCTCTGGAGGTTCTTTACACTCTCACAGGGTTACCTAGTCAGGTGTTCATGGCTGTGGAGGTCCTTTACACTCTCAGGGTTACCTGGTCAGGTGTTCATGGCTGTGGAGGTCCTTTACACTCTCACAGGGTTACCTAGTCAGGTGTTCATGGCTGTGGAGGTTCTTAACACTCTTACAGGGTTACCTAGTCAGGTGTTCATGGCTGTGGAGGTTCTTAACACTCTTACAGGGTTACCTAGTCAGGTGTTCATGGCTCTGGAGGTTCTTTACACTCTCACAGGGTTACCTGGTCAGGTGTTCATGGCTGTGGAGGTTCTTTACACTCTCACAGGGTTACCTAGTCAGGTGTCCATGGCTGTTGAGGTTCTTTACACTCTCACAGGGTTACCTGGTCAGGTGTCCATGGCTGTGGAGGTCCTTTACACTCTCTGAGGGTTACCTAGTCAGGTGTCCATGGCTCTGGAGGTTCTTTACACTCTCAGGGTTACCTGTTCAGGTGTCCATGGCTGTGGAGGTTCTTTACACTCTCACAGGGTTACCTAGTCAGGTGTTCATGGCTGTGGAGGTTCTTTACACTCTCACAGGGTTACCTAGTCAGGTGTCCATGGCTCTGGAGGTTCTTTACACTCTCACAGGGTTACCTAGTCAGGTGTCCATGGCTCTGGAGGTTCTTTACACTCTCAGGGTTACCTGGTCAGGTGTCCATGGCTGTGGAGGTTCTTTACACTCTCACAGGGTTACCTAGTCAGGTGTTCATGGCTGTGGAGGTTCTTTACACTCTCACAGGATTACCTAGTCAGGTGTCCATGGCTGTGGAGGTTCTTTACACTCTCACAGGGTTACCTAGTCAGGTGTCCATGGCTGTTGAGGTTCTTTACATTCTCACAGGGTTATCTAGTCAGGTGTCCATGGCTGTTGAGGTTCTTTACACTCACAGGGTTACCTGGTCAGGCATCCATGTGTGTGGAGGTTCTTTACACTCTCACAGGGTTACCTAGTCAGGTGTTCATGGCTGTGGAGGTTCTTTACACTCTCACAGGATTACCTAGTCAGGTGTCCATGGCTGTGGAGGTTCTTTACACTCTCACAGGGTTACCTAGTCAGGTGTCCATGGCTGTTGAGGTTCTTTACACTCTCACAGGGTTATCTAGTCAGGTGTCCATGGCTGTGGAGGTTCTTTACACTCACAGGGTTAACTGGTCAGGCATCCATGTGTGTGGAGGTTCTTTACACTCTTACAGGGTTAACTGGTCAGGCATCCATGGCTGTTGAGGTTCTTTACACTCTCACGGGGTTACCTAGTCAGGTGTCCATTGGCTGTGGAGGTTATTTAGACTCTTACACTGTTATAGTATGATGTATTATTGTGGAACTTTCATAAATGTCAAGGTCCTTTGCCTATCCTTTTTATTTTAATCTATGTTTTAGGGTACATTAGTGAACAACAATTATCGTCCAGATCCTAACTGGCCATCAAGAGGGGAAGTGGAGTTCTCTAACTACAGCACACGTTACAGACCAGGCCTTGATCTGGTGCTGTCTGATGTATCTGCAAAAATCACTGGCGGGGAAAAGGTACATGTTACTGAAAAATTAAGCAAATTTTTTGTTTTATATTTTCCTATCAGGCACTGTGTCTCTAATAATTTATATGTTTCAAGGAATATGAAGTTTTTAAGATATTTGCATTTTTATGTATTTTATGTATAATGTATTTTTACATGTGAGAGGTTCTGTAAATTGTTAGTGTCAAGTACATTGTTTTAGGAGATTTTGATATTGTGTAATAACTTATATTACCATATTTAGTGTCAGCAGTTATCATAATTCTTGTTTATATCTTACATGCACAGCATAAAATAATAATTCTTATCCAGACACCAAATGAGAGCAAAAAAAATCAAAATATTTATGCATGTCCCTCTTTTTTTCTTTACCAACAAAAAATATAATGATCATCCTTGGTGGTCATGTTCTCTCCAATATTTACCTATATGCTGAAACAACAACAGAATTACAGAATTTACAGTTGACCTGTGTTCATTTTTTATTACTTTGCAAGCTAAAAGTCAGTTAAACATATTGGCCCCTGGTCCAAGTTCCCATCTGTGAACATTTTTATGCAGGATGGTTTTGAAAAAATTTATGGGAATTCTCATAAGAAATTCATAAACAATTCTGACATAAATCTCCCACTATTTATTGTAGTTTGCAGCTTTGTCATGGCCACAGTGATTGCTCTTCTGAGACTATCAGAGGCACCACAGAAAAAATCATATAATCCACTTTTACCAAGAAATGTATAATATTTGCAAAATTTGGTAAAAAATGGTAGATCAGTAAATAAGAGTTTTTCTCTTTCAGATCGGAATAGTTGGCCGCACTGGTGCAGGAAAGAGTTCCATGACCTTGGCTTTGTTTCGCCTGATTGAGCCAGCAGGGGGCAGCATACATGTTGATGGGATGAATATAGCAGAGGTTGGTCTCCGGGACCTGAGGTCACAACTGACAATTATACCACAGGTAAATCATAGAGTTGTAATGGGATGGATCCCACAGCGTCTCCAGCCTCTCTTGGGCATGCAGACATTTTGATTTTTATCATTGTTTTTGAATAAATTAATTTGAACTTGGTCAGAAAATAATTTATTGGTTAATCAAAGCTTGGGGGTAAGTGAGATACTAACCATCAAGCCAGTGATCAGAGATGATTTATTCAGGTTCATCTAAAACTAAACTTACATAGTTTCAGAAGTAGCTCCAACTCCCTAATGGAAATGTGTAAACATGAAAAGTAATCTGTACCTTCTGATGTGTATTCATTTAAGTCACTCCAGAATATATGCAAACAGCAAGTGCACAAAAATACCACCATGACCAAATAGTCAAAAGCCTTAGATAGGCTGTTAATTCACATGTCAAATCTATGCCTTCAACAAAGGTACATTGTATTATTTACATGGGAATGTGCAAATGTAATTTTGGAAACTTTATTATTTTGTGGCATTATTTATTGCATTAATTTTAGCAACATGTTTGGTAATAGTACTTATCAGGGATTCCCAAATTTACCAACTTATGCAAATATTTGTGTTGACCTATCATCTACACTGTTTTACTTAATGTAAATGGAAACAAGACAAGCAAAGAAAAATGTTTCAATCAAGCCCTTTTGAACATATACTGTCTCCAATGAAAGGCATATCTGAAAACACAAATAATTTAAAGTGCATATTAAGTATTCTTCAGATGTGTCCATGTTTGCTATGTGTTTCAATAAGATTTTTTTTAACAGGACCCTGTGCTGTTTGCTGGGTCACTGCGCATGAACCTTGACCCCTTTAGTATACACAAGGATGACCAAATATGGAATGCTCTTGAGCATGCTCACCTCAAGACATTTGTTGAGTCACTTACAGATGGTCTGGAACATCACTGTGGAGAGGGCGGCACTGGCCTAAGGTAAACTAACTTATCCCATGTAACAAGAAACTGGCCAACAATAGGCTTATCTGAAGTGTGCTTAGAAAATAATGCCACTATGAACTGC
This sequence comes from Sipunculus nudus, assembly GCA_026874595.1. Taxonomy (NCBI): domain Eukaryota; kingdom Metazoa; phylum Annelida; class Sipuncula; order Golfingiida; family Sipunculidae; genus Sipunculus; species Sipunculus nudus. The sequence continues at coordinate 105,750,991 of CM049306.1, read as the reverse complement.
TTTAATAATTATTTTTAGAGAACTGAGACTTCCTGTTGAAGATAAAAATGTACTCTTATAAGACTACTGTTAAAATGCTATTAAGGTTGATGTAATGACAGCACTATCTTCAGATTGTAATATTGGTGACGTGAAGATGTTCTACCTTCCTCAGTTGATTTTCACACAACTCTGGCTTGTGAAAAAGCAAGTTCACTATTTTATATCATATCAAACGTACAATATTTAGACCTGTAGAAATGGTTCCTTCAAAGGAATACTCCTACAACTGTAAGATATTTGGTTTTGCTTTTGTAATATAAACACTTCTTAAACAATGAGTTGTTTTCTTATAAATGTTCATCTTGAAAACTTCTTCAGTGTGGGCCAACGTCAGCTCCTGTGTTTAGCCAGAGCCCTGCTCCGAAAATCACGTATCCTTGTGTTGGATGAGGCCACGGCAGCAGTTGACATGGAAACAGATGACCTCATCCAGGCTACGATAAGACAGGAGTTCCGCCAGTGTACAGTGATCACCATCGCCCACAGAATCAACACCATCATGGATTATGACAGGTATTTTAACTATTGTGCTTAACATCTTTGTTTATTGATAACTTAAGAATTTTTGTCCTTGCTTTTCCATCATAATTTAAGTTACCTAGAGACTATTATTCAATAAAATTCTTGATCATAGAGTGGCTTCAAATCAGATTCTGCTTAACCTTTAAAGTAAAAACTTCTGATGGTAAAGTTCACAAGCCCTGGTGTTGGAGCTGTTGTGATATGCTAGGGCACAAATACATCATATGATAAAAAGTCAGGTATTGTATCAGTATTGTGAGATGCTCCTGTATTTATATATCATGATACAAAGTCAATGTATTGTATCAGTATAAAAAAATACATCATGATACAGTCAGGTATTGTCAGGTAACATAAGAAAAAAAGATACATCATGATACAAAGTAAGGTTTCAGTAATGTGAGATGCTCCTTGTTGATACATCATGATACCGAGTCAGGTATGGTGTCAGTATCTTAAGATACATCATGATACAAAGTCAGGTATTGTATCAGTATCATGAGATGATCCTGTTTAAGACATGATACAGTCAGGCATGGTGTCAGTATTGTGAGATGCTCCTGTTTAATACATCATAATACAAAGACAGGAGTTTTATCAATGTTGTAAGATACATCATGATACAAAGTCAGGTTTGTATCACTATTGTAAGATACATCATGATACAAAGTCAGGTATTGTGATATGTTCCTGTATTGATACATTATGATACACAGTCAGGTGTTGTATCAGTATCATAAGAAACATCATGATAAAAGTTTGGAGTTGTATCAGTGTTGTGAGATGCCCCTGTATTGACACATCATGATACAAAGTCAGGTATTGTATCAGTATCATGAGATGCTCTTGTATTGATACATCATGATACAGTCAGGTATTGTCAGGTAACATAAGATACAAAGATACATCATGATACAAAGTAAGGTTTCAGTAATGTGAGATGCTCCTTGTTGATACATCATGATACCGAGTCAGGTATGGTGTCAGTATCTTAAGATACATCATGATACAAAGTCAGGTATTGTATCAGTATCATGAGATGATCCTGTTTAAGACATGATACAGTCAGGCATGGTGTCAGTATTGTGAGATGCTCCTGTTTAATACATCATAATACAAAGACAGGAGTTTTATCAATGTTGTAAGATACATCATGATACAAAGTCAGGTTTGTATCACTATTGTAAGATACATCATGATACAAAGTCAGGTATTGTGATATGTTCCTGTATTGATACATTATGATACACAGTCAGGTGTTGTATCAGTATCATAAGAAACATCATGATAAAAGTTTGGAGTTGTATCAGTGTTGTGAGATGCCCCTGTATTGACACATCATGATACAAAGTCAGGTATTGTATCAGTATCATGAGATGCTCTTGTATTGATACATCATGATACAAAGTCAGGTATTGTATGGTAAAATCATGAGATGCACCTGTATTGATACATTGGCCATGCCTGACCACCAAGTTGGGAGCAATTTCTGACCTTTACGTACCAGTATTTGAACACCATATCAGGCATGTAAAGTGAAACGTCATTAATCAGAAACAAGTTGGCTGATTATAAAAGAATTGATTGAACATTTAATGAGTTGAATGCAATAATATTGGCTGGGGATCAAGACCACAATAAACCTTATATATTTTAATTGTACCAAGTTACCACTTGTGTATCAGGACTTTATTTTAAACTAACCCTTTAGGATATTCCTTTATACCTACTCCCTGTCCCCTCCATTCTGTCCCTTACCAGATAGTCTGACAACTGTCCCATTTAACTTTTTATACCCTTAAACAGCAAGTTATAAGTATGCCGTTGGATTTCAAAGGTTATCCTGATTGTGGTACCATCTTTATGGCTTGTTCATACTCTTTCTTCCTACTTGACAGGGTGATGGTTCTGGATAAAGGCAAGGTGTGTGAATTTGACCAGCCATCCAAACTGCTGGCAGTGGAGGATGGGATGTTCTACCAACTGGCTAAAAATGCTGGACTTTTGTGATTTGACAGTATTATAGGATCTTCAGTGTGTGAACTGCAGAATTTGTTTTCTCTTTATTGAAATTTAGACTTATAATCTGATTTCTGATGTTCCTTGAAAAGAACCCTACATATGACCTATTAAAGTAGATATTAGCTTTACTTGAAATCACTGACAATAATTTTAAAGTGTTGTAACTGTAATTGTATATATTAAATTCAGGTTAGACAAATTTATATAATTCAACTAAATATTGTTTGGAAATTTGATTTTGCCTGAAAGCCCCTGGTGATTTAATTGAATACCAGAATTACCAGTGTTTATGAGCTTTATCAAGTTCAGACCTGTATTATCATATATTCTGACTGTGGATAATTACACTTATCAAATACCCTTGCTTTCCTGCACAGATATTTAAAGTATAAAGTCGGCCAGACAGGTCAAATAAATTCAAGACAACCTATTTAATTGTATTGGCCAGAGTTTTGCAGATAATATTTTCAGTCTTGGATAGCTTTGGTTGTAGACTAGACTGCTGTTCAGTTTTTAGCTCAGCTGACTGAAAGTCATCTGAGCTATAGTGATCACTCTTTGTCCGTCATCCGGTCGTTGTAAGTACCCCCCAGAATAATCAAAAATTTGATACAAAAGCTCAATTATCTGAATTACTTCTGGATTGATTACCATGATTCTTTGCATGAATATTGATCATGGAGTGTTCCAGCAGTTCCTGTAAATTGGTGGCGCCAACTGTATTTTTCCCAATTTTTACAAATATTTTATCTATTATTTGACCTTCAAATTAAGCCTCATCTTGTCACAGGGCACAAAGTGTAACCCCTTGACCTAGAATCTTCATACTTGACATCTAGGGAGGTCCATGAAAAATTTTCCTGGAAATCTGAATTAGGTCTCTGTTACTCTTATGATCCAAGACGTTCAGCTTATAATTCCCCCCCAGGAATATTAAAAAATGTGATACAAAAGCACCAGTAAATGAATAACTAATGCATTGATAGCCATGATTCTTTGGATATATCTTGATCATGGAGTGTTCATCAGTTCCTGTAGACTGGTGGCACTTCCTGTATTTTTTTTCAAATTTGTACACTTTTTTTCAATTTATCAGACCTTCAGTTTAAGTGGTCACCTGTTCAAAAGCCAACTGAAACCCATTTCTAAGGACTCTTCACAAAAGTCATGATTTTTTTGCACTCTGGCTGTCATTTTGCTCATTGTTCAACATTCCTTAAATTCAGCTGAGCATCATGGCCAATGAGCCACTAGTTGTACAATATATTGATGCACTTTTTTCTCAGTAGTTTTTGGTGTCTTGGCATGAAATTTGGCATGTTCATCTGTGTTTGGTACATTTCTCATTTATGAGACAAGTGGCACCACCTGCACACACTCATTTGTAGAATGCATACATGCATTTATCTCAGGACTGGTTTCATGTTTAATGTCACATGTCCAAAGATAATGGATACCTCTCTCTATCTTGTACACAAGCCTGGTGGTGCCACCTACAATTGTTTTCACATAGTGTAGATCCATCTTAGACCAGACAGGTGGTGCCACCTACCTTTGTCTTCTTAGAATATAATGCCTTTTTCTCAGGAGTGGTTTGATGTATTCACCTGAAAATTTACATGTCCATAGATCTTGGAATGGTTTATCTTGTGTACAAGACTGCTTGGGCCACAGACAATCAATTTCATCTTGTGAATTGCACATATATAAGTAGTTTGATTGGCATCTCTGATGTAACAATTTTGGGGTCAAGTCATGTCAATAACATTCAGTGCATTTCTTTACCCGTGCATCAGTAAATTGGAAGGTACATGTAGTCTGCCCATTTTCTAGTTTGCTGGCCTTTGCTTTGTATGTGATCATAACAAATCATGTAAACCAATGTGATGACGTTCAGTTGAATGTGTAACCACGCATAAATACTAACAAATATATAACATATATACCTCAGACAGTGTTCCTGGTTTCATTTCTGTTCACAGCTTGTGATAATACTAATAAATTTGTTCACTTTAAACCTTTTTGTTAGACTGCACATGTCAATAAATGAAGAATGATATTAAATAGCAGCCTTTATAACAGACATCTAGGTCATATAGATACTGGCAGCCTTTATAACAGACATCTATGTCATGTAGATACTGGCAGCCTTTATAACAGACAACTTTGTCATGTAGATACTGGCAGCCTTTATAACAGACATCTATGTCATGTAGATACTGGCAGCCTTAATAACTGGCATCTGTCATGTAAATACTGGCAGCCTTTATAACAGACATCTATGTCATGTAGATACTGGCAGCCTTTATAACAGACATCTGTGTCATGTAGATACTGGCAGCCTTAAAGACAGACATCCATGTCATGTAGATACTGGCAGCCTTAATAACTGGCATTTGTCATGTAAATACTGGCAGCCTTTATAACAGACATCTATGTCATGAAGATACTGGCAGCCTTTATAACAGACATCTGTGTCATGTAGATACTGGCAGCCTTAATGACAGACATCCAAATCATATAGATACTGGCAGCTGTAATAATTGACATCTATGTCATGTAGATACTGGCAGCCTTTATAACAGGCATCCCAGTCATGTAGATACTGGCAGCCTTTATAACAGACATCTTAGTCATGAAGATACTGGCAGCCTTTATAACAGACATCCATGTCATGTAGATACTGGCAGCCTTAATAACAGACATCCCAGTCATATAGATACTGGCAGCCTTAATAACTGACATCTATGTCATGTAGATACTGGCAGCCTTTATAACAGACATCTGTGTCATGTAGTTACTGGCAGCCCTCAGAACTGGCATCTGTCATGTAAATACTGGCAGCCTTTATAACAGACATCTATGTCATGTAGATACTGGCAGCCTTTATAACAGACATCTAAGTCATGTAGATACTGGCAGCCTTAATAACAGACATCTAAGTCATGTAGGTACTGGCAGCCGTAATAACAGACATCCAAGTCATATAGATACTGGCAGCCTTAATAACAGACATCTATGTCATGTAGATACTGGCAGCCTTTATAACAGGCATCTGTGTCATGTAGATACTTGCAGCCTTAATGACAGACATCCAAGTCATATAGATACTGGCAGCTGTAATAACTGACATCTATGTCATGTAGATACTGGCAGCCTTTATAACAGGCATCCCAGTCATGTAGATACTGGCAGCCTTTATAACAGACATCTAAGTCATGAAGATACTGGCAGCCTTTATAACAGACATCCATGTCATGTAGATACTGGCAGCCTTAATAACAGACATCCCAGTCATATAGATACTGGCAGCCTTTATAACAGACATCTATGTCATGTAGATACTGGCAGCCTTTATAACAGACATCTAAGTCATGTAGATACTGGCAGCCTTAATAACAGACATCTAAGTCATGTAGGTACTGGCAGCCGTAATAACAGACATCCAAGTCATATAGATACTGGCAGCCTTAATAACAGACATCTATGTCATGTAGATACTGGCAGCCTTTATAACAGGCATCTGTGTCATGTAGATACTTGCAGCCTTAATGACAGACATCCAAGTCATATAGATACTGGCAGCTGTAATAACTGACATCTATGTCATGTAGATACTGGCAGCCTTTATAACAGGCATCCCAGTCATGTAGATACTGGCAGCCTTTATAACAGACATCTAAGTCATGAAGATACTGGCAGCCTTTATAACAGACATCCATGTCATGTAGATACTGGCAGCCTTTATAACAGACATCTAAGTCATGTAGATACTGGCAGCCTTAATAACTGACATCTGTCATGTAAATACTGGCAGCCTTTATAACAGACATCTATGTCATGAAGATACTGGCAGCCTTTATAACAGACATCTGTGTCATGTAGATACTGGCAGCCTTAATGACAGACATCCAAATCATATAGATACTGGCAGCTGTAATAATTGACATCTATGTCATGTAGATACTGGCAGCCTTTATAACAGGCATCCCAGTCATGTAGATACTGGCAGCCTTTATAACAGACATCCATGTCATGTAGATACTGGCAGCCTTAATAACAGACATCCCAGTCATATAGATACTGGCAGCCTTAATAACTGACATCTATGTCATGTAGATACTGGCAGCCTTTATAACAGACATCTGTGTCATGTAGTTACTGGCAGCCCTCAGAACTGGCATCTGTCATGTAAATACTGGCAGCCTTTATAACAGACATCTATGTCATGTAGATACTGGCAGCCATTATAACAGACATCTAAGTCATGTAGATACTGGCAGCCTTAATAACAGACATCTAAGTCATGTAGGTACTGGCAGCCGTAATAACAGACATCCAAGTCATATAGATACTGGCAGCCTTAATAACAGACATCTATGTCATGTAGATACTGGCAGCCTTTATAACAGGCATCTGTGTCATGTAGATACTTGCAGCCTTAATGACAGACATCCAAGTCATATAGATACTGGCAGCTGTAATAACTGACATCTATGTCATGTAGATACTGGCAGCCTTTATAACAGGCATCCCAGTCATGTAGATACTGGCAGCCTTTATAACAGACATCTATGTCATGTAGATACTGGCAGCCTTTATAACAGACATCTATGTCATGTAGATACTGGCAGCCTTTATAACAGACATCCATGTCATGTAGATACTGGCAGCCTTAATAACAGACATCCGTGTCATGTAGATACTGGCAGCCTTTATAACAGACATCCGTGTCATGTAGATACTGACAGCCCTTAGAACTGGCATCTGTCATGTAAATACTGGCAGCCTTTATAACAGACATGTATGTCATGTAGATACTGGCAGCCTTTATAACAGATATCTAAGTCATGTAGATACTGGCAGCCTTAATAACAGACATCCAAGTCATATAGATACTGGCAGCCTTAATAACTGACATCTATGTCATGTAGATACTGGCAGCCTTTATAACAGACATCTGTGTCATGTAGATACTGGCAGCCTTAATGACAGACATCAAAGTCATATAGACACTGGCAGCTGTAATAACTGACATCTATGTCATGTAGATACTGGCAGCCTTTATAACAGGCATCCCAGTCATGTAAATACTGGCAGCCTTTATAACAGACATCTCAGTCATGTAGATACTGGAAGCCTTTATAACAGACATCTCAATATGAGATACTGGCAGCCTTTGTAACAGACACCTCAATAAATGAGATACTGGCTGCCTTTATAGTAGATATTTCAGTCAGATACTCGCTGCCTTTATAATCGATAATACAGTCAGATAGATGCTGGCAGCCTTTATAACAGACATCTCAGTCATGGAGAAGTACAATCTGGCAAACACATCTTCTCTGAACCACAACCTTAATAAAGAGCATCGCAAATGTGCATAATACGCCAGTTGTGTATCTGGTGACCTCTGACCAGATACACAACTATCATTAAATATGCATGAATTTTGATGAGAAGGTAATTCAAGTGAGAAACTCTAATGGTAAATATGTACAAGGAGTTTCATGAAAATCAATAGGATTTTTGGTAAGTCACCAAGGTTCCTTCAAAGTGCAGTGACCTCTGACCTTTTTAAATATGCATAGATTTTACTGGAAATTGAACTTAGGCGAAATTTCTTATTAATTAACATGAGTTTTATCAAAATCCTTCATAAGTTATTGTGGCGTCACCACAAAGTAGCCTAGTGACCTTATAAAATATGCATAGATGTTGCCCATAATTGAACTCGGGGGAGATAATCTGTTGGTTAGTAGTTATGGTGGGTTTCGTGAAATCCATCAAAGCCCCAGTAAGTTTTCGCAGCGACACTAAAAGTGGGGCGGACTGATGGTGAGTATACCTTAATACTACTGTCATTTGACGGGTGTATAAAAACCATCAGGCCATGATACAACTGTTGCCATGACACAACTTGACCAAGATAACCTGATCTTCATGACACTAAGAGAAACCGGATCACCAAAAGACCAGCAACACTTAATATAACACCAACACTCATTTTCTTAAATTCACTTTGTTCTCGCTCAGGGACATAAATATTAGTGGCAAATGCTCAAGTTGTTATAAGTACAGTATTACCATAATTTGTACATGTGACTCGTGACATCTGTTTTTTGTGTATATGCAAAATGACAGTCCCATGATGGGTTTCGAGAAACTGGGAGAAATAAAAGTCGGGGTTTGTTATGGGTGTGGGGATCTGACAGAAAGATACTCTGAGGACAGCATCCAGGCAAGAATCTTTCGGCAAAGGGACACGTATCTGTCAGTTTTGAGTGGAATAATGCATTTTTTTAAACCAAATTTCTCAAAATGAGTCAAAACAGACACAAAGGTAATATCAACAAGTGCTTTATTTGATCAAAACCAAATAATGAAATCCCCATCAATTATCTACAGTTACTGTAATGCTTATTGAACGCCTGATGACCCTTTATCTGCCCTGCTTCATTAACAACAGCCTTATTTTTTCATGATTTTGTTGATGTACAAATAGTAGAATTTTCTGTCCAACATGAAGATCAAAATCATATACATTTTGGAGGAGAAACACTGCTGATTCTGGATCAGTGACACCTGTATGAATGCCTGTCCAGACATCATAACAAGATACTTACTTAACAATAAGCACCATTGGTTATCATGATATGCAATCCATATTTCCTATATAATTTACTTAGCTTCATAAATTATAATATCAAACTGTCAAGCCATCACATTAAAACTTGCTCTGGTCACCAATAAACCATTTCAAAAGCTGCTTTGACCCAGTATAATTTTATGTACATAGCACTTCACCAGAAGTGACTAGGTCTCTAGTGCACTTGCATCAAATCATAGCTTCTTGTGCAGGTTCTTCAATATTTACAGTTAATTAAGTAATGCCACAGAGGTTATGCCAGAAAACAGAAAACATTACAGCTTAGAACAAAGTCTTGTGGCAAGCAACTGAAGATTAAGGATACTCTTGTAAGGAATGCTTTCAAAGCTGCAAATACTGCTGGACTTGATAGTATTAGTATTTTACATGTCTGAACATAATTAAGTTCACTCAGGAGTGTCACTGACCACAATAGAATAATCACAGTAATACAAGGCATCAAGAATCCACCCACTCCACACTGTCCCTGCAATATGACACAGGTATTATAAATATACAATTTCGTGGCCTTCCTGTGGAGGGAACAAAGATGTAAAACTGACCACTAATAATTTAATATTCACATATGTTAATTGACCATAATACCATTCTCCAATGAAAACCTCGCTAGCCTTGATTTGCATGTTACCATAGAACAAGGCAAAACTTGTATTTCATATAACCATTGCCACATCGATTCTCTTCATGTGAAACACTTGGTCAGCCTTTCATACAATTTATTTTCAGTAAAATATATCAGTGTGTCAAAATTTTCATATTTCTATGACAAGGCAGAACTATAGATTAATGTAACTTGAACATCTGTTTTTAATATATTTAATCTTAATTCACCTTTAATTTCAATGTTTGACCAGAAGACTTCAGCATGAAGCTGTGACAGTTTAATGGACTAACATGTCTTATTCAGTTCTGAATAAATATATAGATTAATTTTGTGGACAGCTATATTCCATAGTGCAAATTAGTTTTACAGGACATCAAAAACTCCTGACTGATTAGAGCTCATTAAAGCTCACAAATTTAGCACAACTGAAAGGACAAGTAAATGCAATATTCACATAAGCTTAAACAAATGTACCTTTCATGTAAACCATGTATACAGGATCTCTCCACTTATTTTGATTTAACACTGACAAGATGAACTTCTGTAAGAACAGAGCACCGAACATTCAGCAAATAATGTATGATATTATGCAATTTGAATGCAGCACACCAGAACATAATGTGAGAGAACAGTAAACAAATGTATTGCACAGCCAAGTAAAACATGCAGTATTGTGAACACTGGGATATTGAGGTCTGTTGCTGACATAGAAGCACTTATGACTTAGGGCTGATGATAAACTGGGGATGACTAAGGGCCAAAGATAAACTGTGGCTGTAACATTCTCCACTGATGGCTTTGTAAAATAAATTACTTTTTTACATTCACCAGATTTCACATATATCGATTTTTCAAATTGTAAAAGATTTTAATAAATGTTGGATAATTTATACTGGTAATATTAAACAGGGTTTACCCCTTGAAATTTTAATGATCATCTATTGTAGACCCATGGTCATATTTATTCTCTTGGTTGCTCATAATAAATTATTGTCCTCTGTAATTTCTTCAACATAAACCTGCATTAAAGCTCAATATACCAGCTTGTCTGATGGCCCATTAACTGTACAGCTAGACTGTGTACTATAATAGAAAGGCTTGTATTCAGGTTTGGGGACTTCTGTTTAGCTTTCTTTCATGGAGTCTGTACATTTGTCCTTGGTGGAGGTACTTCCTTTTAACTGAGTGTTTTAATTCACATCTGATGCAAAAAAAGGTAATGTTTCCTTTTGGAGTCACAGACTGATAAATGTAAAGCATTAATTTGGGGGTCTTCAACATCATGAATGGTGTTATTAATGGTTTAGTTAGGTCACACGGAACACAATACATTAATTGTATATAGCTTTCATAAACCAATGTTGTTTTTTCACATAAAGTAATAACAGTGTGACTTGTTTCCTTTGCTACCCAATTTAGATGAATCTTTCCATCACATTTAACAATGGAACCTAAAATATTATTAATATCACTGTGCACTGATAAATTTTGCCACACATTTTAGCATAGCAAAGTGTGCTGTAATGAAAATACTGGAAGTTAAAATAATACAGATACACTGATTGTGATATAAATGTGATAAACAAATAAACAAATTATTAAATACTCTTCTTCTGATTGGAATACACATTATTTCCTCCAAATAAATATCTCCTATTTTTAATGTACAAATAACAGTATATACCCCACTTAAATAATACTAAAAGACAAAATGATTATTATATATTTCATGAATTTATGCAACATGTAAATATTTAATTTCTAATTAAATCTTTATGCTAGTAAAATGCTTTCTTAACTCTAATGTTATTTTAAATCTGTTCTGTTGTAATAAATAGAATACATTTCCCTATCTCCATTCTTTTATATAAAATCATATTTCAATTTTAATGCCATGTATAAAATTTTGGAATGAATCAATCTTTAAGAAAATAATAATTTTCAGTTGTAAGGTTACACATGAAAATAAGCTGCGCAAGCCATGGAATGAGTGCAAGAAAGCTACATATATAATGCATTAACTGGTGCTGCTATGCCAACTGTCAATCACGAACTGGTAAAGCTGTGTATGGAGTGTGTAAGCATATGTCATTACAGGTTACATATTAAAAGTACATATTACATATTAAACATATTGAATCACAAGCACTGAGTCTATTAATGGTACACTTAATTAAACATGGCTGAAAGCTAACATTTCAATGGCTATCAGGGCAAATGCTTCTGAATCAACTGACGATGTGACGTCATGGATGGAAAGAATTACTGAGTGATGTAACACATAACGGGTGAAACAACAATGCTTTGGTCCCACATACAAGCACAGCCAAGTATGAAAGTCGCAGCAAGTAACAATTTATACATTTCTTGTGTATTCATGGTGCCATCCCAACAAATACCAATAACTGTTAATGACAACTTGTAAACAATACATTCTGTCCATTTAAACTATTGCTTTAAAGAAGAAAACATAATTACCTAAACATAAAGATTATTATATTATCATGGTAAATAAGACACCATAAATATTATTTTAGTACTCAACAAAATGACCAAATGTATACAAATACTAGTAAATTAAAGATTAATGTTAAAGCTACATATTTTAAATATATTTTAAATATCTGAATTGAGAAATTCATTAAAAACATTAAAATCAAAGATTCCTTCTTTTCCCTAACTAATCCTGATTCATGAAGTATTTAATAATTATATTTCTAACATTTGAAATTTACTTGATACCACACACATGAATACTAATATTCATTCCAATGTTAATAAATATTATAATAATTTAAAACATTTAGATGTTGAGTATTTTTTTAGGACTGTTCTAGCAACAATGAAATAAGATTAAATTCTCTGTTCACTAGGACTACAATAATGTTAAAATTAAATATGAGCTTGTATTTACATGACAGATGTTGCAAAAGTATTTGTACTTAAAGTTTAAGGACCAAGGACAGACACCACAGATAGCAGAGATGATGAGACACCACAGACATAAGAAAAATTAAATGAAACAAGTAAAGTGTTAACAACAAGCAAACCCAGGGGATGGTCTATCATAAGTAAAAACAATCAGAGTCAGTGAAGCTCCACAGCAGCTGTGTATGCGCTGCTGTCACTTGTAACTTGCTATCACACCTACAGATGGCGCTACCTACCAAGTTTGCACCAGAATGAATGCACATATTTTCAAACAAGCAGATTGGGCTTTACAGGTTTCAGACGATGCAGGATTGTTTATATACATTGTTAAGATGGATGATTTGCAATTGATTTTTTAAACAACAGTATTTACAACCCCTTGATAATGAGTGAGTACTCATTAATCTTGAAGCTAATAATAATGTAGTTGTTGTTGACATCCATTGTTACAAAGGGCGAATTGCTGTACACATCCATTCTGGTATTATAATGGATGAATTGGTGTATACACCCATTATGGAAGAATAATTGTTGTAGACTTCCTTTATGGCATTATAATAGATGTTTTGTTGTACATATCCATTACTGTATTATAATGAATGAACTGTTATATACATGTATCCATTATAGTTGTAATTAATGAACCTTTGTATATATCCATTATGGTTTTATGATGGATGAACTGTCATATACATACATTAATATTGTGTTATAATGGGTGAACCATTGTATATATTCATTATGGTTTATAATGGATGAACTATAGTGTGTTATATACATGTATCATTATGGTAGTGTAATGGTTCAAGTTGTAAACACCCATTATGGTATTATAAAGGATAACTGTTGTAAACACCGATTGTGGAATCAAAATGGATGTTCTGTTGAATACAAACATTATGGTATTATAATGGATGATATGTTGTATACATCCATTTATGTATGGTATTATATGGTATTATAATGGCTACATAAAGATAGGATGGTGAATCAGCAGTTGCCTACATCCATTATGATAGCGGATGAATTCCTGTTCACTTCCATCATGTAATGATAACAGATGTATTATTATTGTTAATGTCCATTATATTATCATAATGAATGCTTTTATTTTCACCCATTACACTACACTATATTAATGGATAAATACAAGGTAGGTGTCTGTATAAAGTATCCACATCCAACCTATATAGCTGCATGGAAATTCCACATCCCGTCTCTTGTACAAGATAAGGACTATGGATCTCAGGTCTAAATTCCATTGCATATCATCAGAATATTGCTTTGTAAAGCAACATTTGCATATAATAACATGTAGTATTATTGATGTAACATTCAAATTAACAGCAGAGATTCAACTGAGTTAAAATATCAAAATATATGATGCTGAAGTATGACTACAAAAGTGACATGGACATGGTTTCCTGCTGTTCCAGAGAGGGCACCACAGGAAGAACTAAACTGGTCACACAGACTAAACCCTGAGATTTACAAGATACTGCACCTCATCATGACTTGTTTATCACCTGTATAATAGAAATATGAATCTTAATTGCTTAAAATTACATTTCTATGTGCTACTGGCTGTAAAAGTTCCCACTTAGCTTACTCAGCACAGAAAGTCTTTGAGTAAGAAAATTACCATAGTGGTCCAAGTAATTAGTCCTATTTTACTGTGTTAAAAAAGCCTTAATCTAACAATCAACAAATTAACAAATTAACGACCACAGAGATTCATGTATACCCCTGTTGATTAACTGACTGATAGCATTCGCTGTATTCAGGAAACCATGTCCAAAATACCCTTCAAACATCTGAAACTGATGCACACAAATAGTGACTTCTGGACCAACAGCTAACACTGCTCCCAGTGAGGTATACTGTTAGATATAACAGATGTAAAAACATAAATTGCTGATTTACCCATAATCCTTTTTCCACAGACTACAAAACTGTGAAAGAGTAAACATTTGACTTGTTTCACTGCCTTGCAAACCCTGGGTAAAATTATTTCATTGTCTTGCAAACCCTGGGTAAATTTATTCCATTGTCTTGCAAACCTTGGGTAAAATTATTTCATTGTCTTGCAAACCTTGGGTAAAATTATTTCATTGTCTTGCAAACCTTGGGTAATGTTATTTCATTGTCTTGCAAACCTTGGGTAAAATTATTTCAGTCTTGCAAACCTTGGACAAAATTATTTCATTGTCTTGAAAAACCTTGGGTAAAATTTTTTCATTGCCTCGCAAACCTTGGACAAAATTATTTCATTGTCTTGCAAACTCTGGGTAAAATTATTTCATTGTCTCGCAAACCCTGGGTAAAATTATTTCATTGTCTTGCAAATCCTGGTTAATTTATTTCAGGTAAGCTATGACCTCATTACCATGGTAACAATTTTATAATGGTCACCACAGTAACTAGAGCATAAGTCAGGCATAAAGTCTGCCTATTTACTATATATTGAGCCAACGTCAGAAAACACTATAGATATACAGCAACCCTAATGACACAAGAGCACTGTTATCATGTGAGTAAATACTTCTGGTTAAAGCCTACAATAATATTACTGAAACACAATGAAGAGAAGAAAACACCTGATTAACACGAGTACCTTCAACATTCCTGATCCCACGACAGATGTAAAATCTCACTTGTCCATGACTAGACTTTCTGACAGTGAGTACTTCCATGAATGAGGTATGAATTTTGATCATGTCTCAAATGTCAAATTATGTAAAATAGTAACTCTTCAATACAAACTTGTATATTACACAATTACTGTCATAAACAACTTCAAATAAGTGCCATAACCAGCAGGTCCCTTCTTTCTGTATACCTGTAACGCACTTGTTGCTACTGTGGTTCACTAATTAATTACAAGAATAGAATTTTCTGTCACCTGTGTAAGTATATATATATATATCATAGCACTGAAGACACCTACAAGACAATTTTTCAGCTTAAGACATAAACATGTGATAAGGTGTTTAACGAAACACTTAATGTTTGTATTACAATGAGCAAAGGAAACGGAGAAAAACACCCAGCAAAACACACAAGATTATGCCCTTATGTTCATATTAAATATATACATAGATTCAACTACTCACAAGTTGTTACTGTAGGAGCTGCAGCATTTATCACTACTGTATAGTTATATGATCTATTGATAGCAATGTGAATATCTGACAATACATCACACTGTAAACATTTATCTCATTCCTACAGAAATATTTTATCCTGTCTAGCTTAATATTCATAAATAATCACCACCAAACAATATACTTAATAAATGGGGGAATAAATATTTCATTTCAAAATTACATATAAATGTTACATAGAAAATTGCTATATGTAATCACAGATTATAAAAGGTGACTGACAA
This sequence comes from Sipunculus nudus, assembly GCA_026874595.1. Lineage (NCBI taxonomy): Eukaryota > Metazoa > Annelida > Sipuncula > Golfingiida > Sipunculidae > Sipunculus > Sipunculus nudus. Next base: position 105,734,812 of record CM049306.1, on the reverse strand, counting down.
TCAATAATGCATGTACAATTTTCAATTTCCTACTGAATAATATTACACTGCATAATGTAAAACAATCCACTTCATATAAGTTATAAGTAATCAATGAATTACTTCTTGAGAAACTGAAGCTTTTGTATTTTCACAAACATGGACCTATTTATATGAAATATCATATCTGTTACTTACAATTTTAATTAAATTGTTGGACTGCTTTTGCTTTGCATGCTGACAGGATTATATGTATGATGAGGTACATTACTCAGACTTTATGATTGAGTGCAAATTACCTGCTCAACAGCCTTGACATCAAGAGTTTGACTATTATGCCGAATGTTTTTACCATATGACTCATAGCATATATCACCATGAGAGTTATTCATAGATATTTCAGTAAGACATGTTTGGATGTACAGTATTTTCTCTGTCTAACAATTTTGATGCTGTCTGATGACAGTCAGATGGAAGGACAGTGGACAAAGACCCAACACAAGTTACACTACGGGCTCAGCATGCCTGAAAGTCAACTGAGCTACCATTGTGATGTATACAAATTTGTGTGTGGCCATATTACAGTCGAACACAAGGTTTATTATGCAGGGCCATGTAAGAACCCGTTTCATAACCATTAATTTTTTTCTAATTAATGTGATTTAAATATACCAGAATACATAAAATATAAGATAATGAATGGGTTTCTAGGTAACCCTAATATTATAAATATATTTTCTTATCAAAGCATGCCAACACACTTTAAAATGATGCGTGCAAAAATATGAGAATTCTGAAACCCGCATATATCCTGCTCTACTATTTCCGCACTTCAGGGTTAAGTTATACATAAATACTCTGAAATTATACTTTGAATAAGGTAAACCTGCACCAATGCCTGTATTTCATAGAATCCCATGACCAACATGTATAAAAACAACTACAGTATATGAACATTGCTGCTATATCTGCATACCTTGGTAAAACCAATGTATTCATGATAGCAGGCTTGACTTTATCTATCACCACTGTTTTTAAATCTCCCCAAGCATAAATATGTTTTATGCAGCCAATGTAAAGGTGGCTATTTCATTGGCCAGTCTGTCTCATGAATAATTGATGATTTACATGACTATCCTAGCCACTGAATCAAAGCTTGCAAAGATGAATTTGACGGATTAGTGATGCATTTGCAGAATGCTTGTGTGCTCAGACAGATTTTTGTGTACTGGATTTAGACTATGGTGACAACCTTCTTCTGATGATTGAGCTCCACGACAGCCTTGACCACATCCCCACCACCAATAAAATCAAGCACCACAATATTGAGTTTCCTCTTCCCATGCAGCCACTTACATAAATTTGGGGCAGTTTCTCTTACTGACATATCTCCCATACAGCTGTACTGGTAATCACCAAACACCATGTTGAGATCAGGCGACAAGACTGCATACAGTATGCTAAATTTGTCCGTCCGCATCCAGCGGGAATATTCACCGTCAAGATGATCTACAAGATCCTCCACTGATTGCTTCTTGGATAATTCAGACATTTTCACTGAAGTTTCTGGAAAAACAAACTGATCAAATATATGTCCTTTGAAGTATTCCATGTCAGCTTTGGGGAAAATGACAATGACCTGTTTCTTATGCTGCCACATATACGATAACGTCAACTTGTACATGTTGACACTGGAGCAGAGTTTTCGTCCAAAAGCAGCGAACAGATCTGTCAACAGATTACGCTTATCCCTGCGATTATAACCATTCAATTTCTTAAAATGGAGGATGACCACCTCTTTTGGATGTTCATCGAGGAATTCAACGATCTGGTTTAAGTAGACTTTGAATTCTCTTGTGTACAGACCATGCTCTCCATAGAACTGCTTTTGATACTTAGCGACCTGGATATCTAGATAGCGAGCTCCGGCCTCAAGCTGCTGGTACACAGACAGAGCTTGCTTTGGCATCCATGATTTCCAAATGCGCTTCATTCTTTTTCGAAAGTCATTGAAGATTGCAAAATCTGGGAGTTTACGCAAGATGTCAAGCATCTCTAGGTTACACTTGGAAAAGTCCATTTTCAACTGCATATCACCCTCAATGGCACATGTGATGTTACTTCCTGAAAGATTAAGAACATTATCTTTTAAACATGAAATGTCTCACTTAAGTAAGATTCTAAAAAGATCAACTGAAGCATAATTATATAAGTGACAACAGGTTATGATGCTGAGTGAAACTGGCAGAAACAATCATTTGAATGATCATTTGAACTGTGATTATATTTATTTCAATAACATCTTACATCTTCATGACTCAAATAATAAAATCATGTATATGAGGTCTTAAGAATTATACATCAGAGAAAAATTAAACCAAAATAAAAGAAAGCTCAAATAATTAATTAAATAAAACGTAATGCATGGTCAATGTAAATATAAAATGCTAGTAACACAGCTTCTTGATTTAAGTGACATTACCTGGTATTGCTAGTCCAGTTAAGTGAACATGGTGCATTCGTGGAGGTAGTTCAGCCATCCAATCAGAAAGCTTCTCATAGTCCTGAAGTTCCATCTCATAAAAAGACAGGTCATCATCAGCAATAGTTTGAGTATCTTCATCTTTGAATGAGAGACCACCAGAGTCTGAGCCAAATGACAAATCTGTGTTTGCTTCCATGTCTTTCATCGCTGAAGCTGCTTGGGATGCTGGGATAGCTATTAACGCTCCCTTACTAACAGCTTTCTCAACTGCAGCTGCATCGCTGCCTTTAGGAACAGCAGCACACACAACCCATGGTTCTGATGTAGGTATAGAGAGCTCACCCGCAGCCTCCCGCACAGCCACAGTCATGTCTGCAGCCACACCGGGGTCAATAGCTACACTTGCCTCACCTTGCTTCTCAGCAGGCAATGCCAACCCTAGATCATGTGTCAGAGGGACAACTGCACTAGTTTCCAAATGAGAAACAAAATCTTTGTATGGAACTAGTGCACTGGGACTTTCCATTTGGGGGGCTGGTTTATCTACCTCAAGAAGTACACCTTGTGCAGCCTCTTTGAATAGTCCCTCAGCACGTGAAGTTACTGGTTCTGTATCTGGCTCTTTAAGGGGAAGTGTTCGCTCCTGGGAATTCCTACCAGCACCTGGTGGCTGGAAAACCCCCAGAGGGCCGTGAGCGATGCCCGTGTTCCTGGGAACATGAGCAGGAGAAGCATTCACAGGAGTCTGATTTACACGTTCAGTTTTTTCACGCAACACTTCTTCACGTTGGAAAAACCCAAGCGGACCATGCATGATGCCAGGTTTCTTAGGACTGCGAAATGGAGAGGTATTAGCATGAGTCTGTTTTACAGGTTCAATTCTTTCATGTGAGATTTCTTCAGTTTTAGAAGTCACTGCCGGTGGTTCCACAGGAACAGGGTCCACATGCCCATTTATCACAGGTGGTTCTGGATCAGGTATTGGTCTCAGAATTGTGGTGGGCTGCTCACTCTCCATGGCTGACATTAAACCTTGACTAGACTGAGAACCAACCAAAGTTGTATCACTTCCTGGAGAACCAGTTATCTCTGTGATGACGACGGAACTTTGTGTTGGAATATCAATAGGTGAGGACTGGCCTAAACCAGCAGTCTCTCTGTAACCAGGGGTGCCTAACGGTGATCTCATAAAGGGTGACGAGCCCATACCTCGAAAACCAGGCATCCTACCTTGACCAAATCCTGGCATTGCACCAAATGCCCCTAAACGACTTCTTGGGGCACCTGCCCTAAATGGAGTTGATTGTTGAAAGGGTGACTTTTCATTCATAGGCACAGAACTTGTTTCATAAGCTGGAGAACTTATCATGTATGGACTAGATTCCCTTGTACTAACAGCAGATTCTTGACCATGAAGCACGTCCCAGAACCCTGAGTCACTTTCTTCTCTGGACATGAGATTCAGTCCTAAGCTATTTGGAGGTTCATGAGCTGGTTCCAAGGGTGCCCAAGCTGCCTGTGAAGCTGGTTTAGGAAGAGGACCACCCAAATCTTGTGGTGGATGAAATGATTTGGACTGTCCTCCTGCCATGAACCTCTGATTTACTTGTTGGAACACATTCTGCTGTGGAGGAGCTCCAAAAGGTCTTCTCCCTGGATGACTGGTTGGGACTCTGTCCTTTTGCTTCTGGAAGGCATCATTCACAGCTGAACACATGTTGGCAAAACTGTTCCTGCCTCTGCTTTGTGCGCCATACTGTCTCCCAAAAGGTGAAAAACCATACCCAGTCCCCCGTCCCATGTGTTCTGCTCGTATACGACTAAAGGAGGATACTGGAACCATTTGTTTTGTCTCTGGTTCTGCGCAGGGATCATTAGGGAATGGCTGTTCATGCTCTTCCATTGTTTCTCGGTTGATCACTATAGGAACAAAACCAGATTCTGGACTAATCACTCCCAGCGGCACAAAAGTGCTCTTATTGCTAATGGGACGAGGAATTGGCTCATAATCATAATCACTCTCTGTATCTGATTCATCTGTGTCTGGACTGCCATAGAGCATCATGTCATCCACTGCTGTACGTTTCCTTTTCTTCCTCCTTTTGGGGCTTTCTGTGGATGACATACACAGCTCTGGATCACTCATGCGCCTTTGTCTCTGTTGTGATGGTGGTCGGCTCCCAGTTCCTTCCATAATGGCTCTTGTTCCAGGATTGAGACCAAAGGCCATTTGCATTTTGCGGTTTAGAGGACTCAGGAACAGCATACCTGCAAAGACCAAGTGTACTTAAAAGTAATGAAGCAATAAAGGAAGATATCAGTTATCATACATTGGCAAAAAGCTGGATGGTGATGATTCTGAACTATTAAGACAAAAAATATGCCAAATTCTTCACAAAGCAGCAGAAACTATACATTTGATTGATTAAAACTTCTTCTTTCATTTATTATCATCTCTCCATACTTTGAATCATGGTCATGTTGTACATTAAAATAATATAAACAGTAATTCTGTTTTATGTAAATCATGCTGTAAAGCATAGCATTATTTGCATATGTCAATGAAAGTTTTGTGATGCAAAAAAATCCAATATGATAAAAGAGAAGGCAATATTAGGCATCTGAAGTAGACCATATATCACCTTGTGTATGTTTTTTTAAGATAATGTGTATGACCTGTTGGTGGCACTATCTACTGCATGAGGATGAAGGTAATCATACAATACGATTATGTAATTATTGAGCCTTCTGGATTTCAGGTTTCATATGATATGCATTATGCATGGGGTTTGGAATAATCAAAACATCATACACTTTTGTTTAGACATAAGAGGGCACCTCTGAGGTTCAATTGAGATTTCATCAGTTTGCCACTCAGACTCCAGTGGGGTTCAAAGTGGGGACCTTTTGCCCAAGAGTCCAATGCCTTAATCACTACGTCCTGCCTGTCCCTGTGTATATGGTTACTGAACTCAATTTACAGCGTTGAGATCAACAGATGCTTACTGGAGGGGGGGGGGGGGGGGGGAGGGAAGGTTTCACCCATTCATGTTCACCCCTTTTGACTGAATACAACTACTTATTTAGAGTGTAAAAATCAATGCTGTTAACTGGTACATTCTGTCAACAGAGGCACTTGGTGGTTCTTTACCCGTTTAAAATACAGGACCCCAGCTCTCACATGTGATTTCAGAGTACTTTTTACATAATTTACAATTTTTTATGGGTAATGGGACAATTCAAGGAATATCAATACAAAGAATATTACTGGATATACAAAAAGTTACTTTATCATAAAGTTGCTATGTTTATACACACATTAGATTTAAATTCTACAGTGCATTTCATTTGGCATTTAGTTGTATAAACAGCTGCACTCCTGTTGAATTAGATGGCTAGATAACATTTTGTTTAGGCCACTTGGTCCATGCTGCCGGCATGATAACACCAACACAGTCTGTTCAGCAGATTCAGGAAGGAACCCAACCTACCTAATGGGTTCAACTTGATCTATTGTAATATATGTGTAATATATACACAAAGCAAAGGACTCATGGTATCAGTTGATTCTGTGTGTCCATTCATGATGTCACAGAGAAAAATGTTGTCATGCCATGTGCATAACAGGTGGCAGTATGTAGGCAAAGTGAGCACACTGTTACAATATGGTGATGGGTGTTACTTGTTCTGTATACATATATATAATTGTTCCAAGGGAAGCAACATCAAAATACCCTGGGGTTGGGTTTCAATACACATTTTCATCAAAAATTTCCATAGAACAATAAAGGATAACATCTAACATTGAAGGGAACCATTAAATAAGGTTTATGTATACCTGTGAATAGTACATGTATAAGGAATGGTCCTGTCTCTCTTATCAGAAGATTCCTGAATGCATGGTTGCACTGTATTGATAGTTACTGACATGAGTAATATTGATGTATGGAGAATATGTCTGCACGCTGTCATCAAAACATGAATCTTTAATGTAAACTGGCTCCAAGTAAAAATCCTGGATGTAAAATGTACACAGATCCAGGGTGCTCAATTTCATGTTATTGCCCTGTAGCTAAAAAAATATAGGTTACTGTGATCAGTTTTCCAAGAATTCACCTCTCTGATTATATAATTTGCACATTTACAAGTCCAGGTGTTATTACAGATAAGATACTGCCAGATGGCATGGCCTGCATTCAATGGTTTTGTGTATTTATCTTATCTGAGTGCTGAATATATTTTTAGGTCAGACTTCCTACAAGCACTCCTGTAGTTTGATGTACATGTTGCTCAAATGAAAGTAAAGGGCACTGTGTGTGCACATGAGTGTATTATTGTCCTAAACAGAATATCTGCTGAGCAATGAATATGTGATGACAGCTGATTGTTGATAGGTCTGCTGGCAATGGGAGTTTAATGTCATTCCATATCAGCCATGTAGGTCACTGTCTGCATGCTGGCCACTAGTTATTACTTATTTGAGGATATATACACAGGTGGCACTTGTTTGTGTGTATGAGGATGCTATGTATAATAGTTTTTTTTATCTAAATGACCTTTATATAAACCATTATTACTAAGTGTTAAAATATAATAAAATAAACCCATAATTTTACACAATATTATGGGTAATAAAATGAGCTAACAACACGCAAGCATTTAACCTCATCAAATAAGCTTAACAGCAGTATATATCATGACAATGTTATTATCAGTGAAGGATCTACTGAACTATACTATTTAAAGATATAGTACTCCTTCAGATAAAGTTTGCTGGCTCCAATTCAAAAACCAAAAACTCAGGTTGTCTGAAACCTAGAAGAGAATTCACCCCTACTTGCATACCAGCTTAAAACGCCCAAAGCCCATCATGTGATATTACAAAGTATCTGCATACATTACAGTCCTAGTTAAGAGATTCACACTGACATAAAAAACTAGGTCTTGTGGAGGCTGGGAACTGAAACTTGGATTCCAAATACTCTTCATGTCCACATCCTGTCAAAAGAAAATGACTGGCTGGTTGATGTGTGCAGCAAAACACCATGAGATGAGGTGTGCTACTGATATATAGCTGAGGAACCATAAAAACTGTCTAGGGGACTAACTGGTAAAAACTGAACCAGACTGTATCACTGCAAGCTGGTGAAGTGCTGAAGTGTTGGCTAAGGCTGCGTGAGGAGGCAAGAACTGTTACAAGCTGGATACACTGTCTAGAGCTGGCGCTTACTCTCAGTGTATCAGCCACTTCTAATGAACAATTCAGCAATGTGAATGTGCGAGGTTATCATTTGAATGACTGCCCGAACATTTTGTTTAATTACACTGCCAAACAGACCTTAATCATAATTGGTTTATTTGCAATGGAATGTATTTAACAACAGCTAACATAAAGCCTTCACTGCATGAGCAGGAACTTGTATTTTCATAAATGCTAACATGCAGTAGCAAATGAATATTACATACATTACTGATCCAATGACCAACAGTAATTGTAATGACCGAAACATTGTTTTACTCAGCATTAGCAGTAAATAATGGGCTGATCTTAATTACAACTCTGGGTGTTAATCTCTAATGAGCCCAGTGGACCTGGTCATACATGAATAACCCTGGGCATTACAACACTGTAATTATACCAGATGGACCTGTACTGGGTCAACAAGACATCATGTCATAAATGTGCCAAGCAAAAAACGTGCAACTGCAAATTATCTAGAATTTCACAGCATTTGGTGAGAAACCTGGTACATGTATTTGAGTATCAAAATGATGTAGACTGTTTAAACCAGTTCTTTCCTTCTTATAAATATTCTTTAAAATCAATAACAATACATAATAAAATTGGCAGTTACAACTTAGGCACATGTAATAATTTGAAAGTTGAATCTTCCAATCTAATCAAATCACATTAACAATATGAAAGCCTACCAGTCAAAAAAGTAATTATTTTAACAACATCATACAAACTGTACAATACAAAGTATAAGCCAATGAGGTGCATTTCTTGGATCAGATTATGAAACAGATTTTTGCTCAAATATGCTTTCCTAACCCCAGTGGACATAGTGTATCAGAATAAAAGTTGAGGCTGCACATTCACATAATTTCTACTTTTTCACAATGCCAACAATATGTCTAATCAATTTTATCACATTAGTTCAAACCATGGAATAATTAATCAAAATCTTCATCAATCTCAAATTCTAAACACTAGTACGAAACGCTTTCTCTCACTGCATTACAAACAAATGTCTAGATTTTAATTTACAGTTTTCAAGGATAAATTTAATATATTCTAGAAGGTTTGTGTACATGGTCACCTTAGTGACCTTACATATCCCTTAACACATCTTTTCTCACTAAGCAATATTTATTCACCATTTCCATGTTTAAGTTTTGTTTCCAGGTTGTGCTATTTCTTTCCACCATTATCATGTTCAAGTTTTACTTACAACTGACTCCCTTTTTTTTAACCATTTTCATATGTAAGTTCTAATTCAAATTTTCTCTCTTTTTTCCTTTTTTCACCAGTAAGTTTTTCTTCCAATTATAATGAGCTATTTGTAGATATGTTGAAAGTGTACCTTGCTTTTCTTGTCTATCAGATTATGATTCAAGGTGTTCCTACAGAAATTTGAAACAATTGCTTATGAATATAAGCATTTTAAAGGCCTTTAGTTAAATAAATATAATTTATTTTCAAGGATTTGTAAGCATTTTTGAACCTTTTTCAGATAAAGCAGAGATAAATTAGGAACTGACTGCTGAAATTAAATTGGAACACTATCAATAGACAAGTGGTGATAGACAAATGTCCTTATAAAGCTTGCTACTTGAGACACCTGACATTTATAACAAGCCCTTGAAGAAAACCCCTCCCAGGTTAGTCACATGAACCAGCTGATAAAAACATGGGTATATTCTCAGTGATAGGGAGACCTGGCTCTGAGCCCTGCCTCTTCCACCTGAACTCGTATATAAGTAATGATATCTCTCTACTTGTAAATATCAAAGGATCAAAAACACAACCTCTTCTTAACCTCCAGTGCATGCTGCCACAAATACCACAGAGCTAGAGCAATGGCAGACAGTTATCTACGACTTGTACGTCTTTCATGGACCACTGCATCACATTAAGTATGTGGAGGGTACAGTATCAACCTGTGCAAATAAATAACAAGTGTTCTACTATGTGTACCATACTTATTTTGTGTATCCACCTGCACTTTCATATCATCTCAATCAAATTAGTATGCTGTCATTAGCTCTCTACTTTTCACTTTCAGTCATTCTCTCTGTCTGTCTCTTTCTGTCCCTGTCTCTCTCTGTTAGTCAATCTGTCTCTGTTTTGTCTGTCTCTATCATCTTTAATTTTTCTGTCTGTAAGTCTGTTTCTCTGTCTTGGTCTCACCCTCTGTCTGTCTGTCTGTCTCTCTGTCTTATGAAGAAAGATCAAAGAACAATCATTCAACAATGTTTGTATCTGGGAGAGTGTAAACCTAAAGACCAAGAACCAGATCATACCACAAACTTTATTACTTGGAAAAGTAAAGATTACAGAACTAGCAGAGTTGACAACAAATTCAATAAGGTATGACACACTGCTGACATACAGAATGACCGGTGCATTATTAAATAACGTGCACTTCAATACTTCACAAAGAATTCTTAGAAGTAAAACAATGCTGACCAGAGAGCCTGAACAAGACTAGCTGAAGGTTTGTACATTAACAGTCATGCACAGGTGGCATATATACTTTTTTGTATATCATGAGTCAAGTTCACCTGTTCCCCTTAATCTCATGACATACCGATGCAAATTTTTTCTTGAAATAATATTCCAAGAAAAGTTGTGCATAGGATCAAAAAACAGCTTTACATTTAAAGAAATATAGTTGAGAATAACAAACCATGTATTGCAATATAATTGGAGATGGTGGTGGTGGTGGTGGTGGGGGGGGGGGGGGGGGGAGGTGTTAGGGTAGGGCCCATGAGAATTAGTGTATGTTTATTACAGCAGGGGTGTTCTGCCAGTGCTGCATCACTAATAAGGTTACCTAGGCAAGGCTGTAGTGAGCAAGAGTGGGGTCTTGGATATACAAAATGTAAATACATTAGAGCATCTGAAAAACTTTAATGATTATAAAAATTTTTAAGCTTTTACTTTCAAATTTCAGAATTCAACAGATTAAATCCACATGTATCCCGGCTGTGAAAAATAAATTGAACATACTTAAAAGAAAAAAAAAGTCATGGTCAAAGTTGGGCAAAATTTAAGGTACAGATTTTATATTTTGTCCAATTTTGGCTATACGATTAAATTTTGATTAATTAAAGTTATATTACTGAAAAAAAGTCCCTAGCTTTAACATTTTTTTGTGTTGAGTGACCAAATATTTTTCCTAATTTTTTACAAAGTGTAATATGTTTTGGCCCATAACTTTTTTAAATTATATAATACAGACCTAATTTCTGGCTTGTACATAGGAACTATATATATAGAGGAATATTTATGGTAAATATGAGGAAAACAGATGGGTGGTTTTGATATTAGGCAGTCCTGAAGTGAGAAAGTAGGTTTTTCATAAAAAAAGTGAGGATTTTCCTTAATTTCTTAAAGGAACAAAGTCGCTAAGACCCAGATTTTGGTTTGGTAGGAGATTTTGGGGACATCTAACATTATGCTGAATTTTTTGATTCCTAGGTCTTATGGTTTTAAAACGTGCCACATCTACGGACAGACGGACGGACTGTGGACCACGACTACAGCTCAGATGACTTATAGTCAGCTGAGCTAACTCGGCATTTTTTACTACCTGGGAACCTTTATAAATCATGCATGATGTAAAGACTGTGGCCATGAAAAAAAATCAAACATGAATTTTTATACTGGGAAAATGTATGTTGAATGTGGTTCATGTATGTACACAGTCTGTGGTCCATGTGATTATGAATTATCTGTTCACTACAAGGATGGATTTTTGAACCATTACTGATAGTAATAGGCCTCTGGTGGCCTGGCATGGTGCCAAGTCCAGCAGTTTAAGGCTGCTTCTATAGCATTCTACCAGCAAAAAAAGAACATGGCTTATTAAATCAAACTCACAGATCATGACTTGTAACAGGTTTTATGGACAAATGGACGACATAACATGTAATTTTATATGTGCATCATACAGGGCTCAAGGATACACACAAATAAATGATATAATAGATCAAACACTCCAGACATATGGCTTTCTAGCCTTAGACATTGCATGCTCAAAGTAACCTATCTATAAGGATGCATCTTGACACAGTTGAATGGCTTTCAAAGTTCATAGATAACATTTTAATTGGTTGTAAACAATTAAATGAAACAGTTCCAAATATATGTTGTAACATTATAGAGAGATACAGCTATGCACACAAAAAAAACACATGTATAGGACATTCTGTTCATTCTTTTCTATACAACTGGAGGTTTTATATTTCGCTCAAATTGTGATATCACTTTGTGTATTTCATTTAAAGACGATAATAAATGTAAACTTAATGTTAGAGATGATGATGTAATATTGGCTGAGCATGACAGTGAAATATCTGTCACATATCTCTAGGTTATTGGTAAAGCACATTTATTTTAAATACTTGCATGGTGACAGGGATATGTTAAGATGATGCACATTCTTTCATTTTTTTTTCTATTTGGCTAGTTTCACCATGACAAGCCACAAAAGTATGATTTTTCATAAACAAAAATTACATGAAATGTTATGTACCACAAACTGTTTTGCTGCATACTGAGGCCAAACACACACAAAGATAAAACAAGGCCTACAGGCCTAATGCGAACCTGTGCAAAGTTTGGGAGTAAGAATGGAGGTTTATTTTTAAAATTTAATATTGATCCTTTTAAGTCCTGCATATCTACCTTAGTCATTATGATTTCAGCAAAATGGACATTTCGGACCTGCAAGTTTCAGACTAGGACATTTTAAAACTAGAATATGGGTAGTCGACAAGCGACTATGTGTATCCACAGAAAAAAGAGTGGGACGGGTGAAGTGAGGCATCGATTAAGGGGGAACTTGACACTTTACTGGCGCCCCTGACTGATGACACTGCAAATTAAAAATATCTGGTGGAATTATATTGTCATGAGGCTACATATTTTGCCTTTTTTTGTCATAGAAACGTCATCACTTCAGGGCATTATTTGAGAAAAGTAACTAGGAAGATCAATAATTGTAGGAATGCTCAGTGTAACAGCTTTATTTATTTAGTTTTTAAATAATACCAAATTTTTACATAGAAATTTTCAAACAGAATATAACCAGAAGAGGTTCAAGTGCAGGAATATACTAAGGGCTATCTTGTCAACAGACAGTTTTGTCAGTTGCAAGTAGATGACAAAAAAAGAGCATAAATATCACCATATGATTGTAAGTGACACTGCTGATGTAATTCTGAAGAGATAATTAGTATATACCCATAGTATTTTAGTGCTGATATTTATATTTCTTTTTATATGGGCATCTTAAAAGCTGATCATATATTGTTGACGCCAGAAGCCATTTATGTATGGACTTGCTCCCTGTCTCACAACCACCAGCGCCACCTTTGGGGGGATTTTCTCAACTAATATTGTCCAAAATTTTCATATTTTGGCCTAATATTTTAAAATTTAACCCATTGACATACACTTTTTTGTCTTTAAATAAGATTGATATTTAATTCTGCATGTTTATTTAGAATATTATGAAAAATACATTGGTTAATTTTCTAAAGTATGTAACTTTTGTTTCTCCCTTAGTTATAATATCATATAAAAACCCACCACAAGTGTCCCTTTTCAACTTCATATACTACAAAAATAAGCAAATTGACCCCAAAATTTTATTTCATAATTTTACAAAGTATGCCTTGTAGATATCATATGCAAAATATCTAAGAAATCCCATTGGTAGTTTAAAGTGTCATGTTCCCCCTTAAGTGGCAAGGGGAATAGAGTGAGGTGTGTTGCATATTAGCATGGATGTCTGCAGCGTAAACGTGAATGTAGGTGGTGCCACCTGTCATAAAATCTAGAAAGTTGTCCATGATGTATAAACCTGCAAAATTTCAGGTGGATAAGTCAAACCACTTCTGAGATATGGGTGATTTTATCCCAAGGCAGATGAACAGATGGACATTGTGCATAAGTGGTTGCAGGTGGTGCCACCAGTTTTGCCTATGATGAAGAGCTATGTGATATCTAAACACATGCAAAATTTTTGCCCAATCGGTCAAACAGTTCCCGAGATATGAGCGTGGATGTCTGCAGAGTAAACCTGAATGAAGGTGGTGCCACCTGTCATAAAATCGAGAAAGCTGTCCATGATGTATAAACCTGCAAAATTTCAGGTGGATAAGTCAAACCACTGCTGAAATATGATTTTATCCCAAGGCAGATGAACAGATGGGTGCTGTGCATTAATGGTTGCAGGTGGCACCACAAGTTTTGCTTATGATGAAGAGCTATGTGAGATCTATACACATGCAAAATTTTGGCCCCATCGGTCAAACGGTTCCCGAGATATGAGCTTGGATGTCTGCAGAGTAAACGTGAATGAAGGTGGCACCACCTGTCATAAATCGAGAAAGCTGTCCAGGATGTGTAAACCTGCAAAATTTCAGGTGGATAAGTCAAACCACTGCTGAGATATGAATGATTTTATCCCAAGGCAGATGAACAGATGGACGCTGTGCATTAATGGTCGCAGGTGGCGCCACCAGTTTTGCCTATGATGATGGGCTATGTGAGATCTATACACATGCAAAATTTTGGCCCAATCGGTCAAACAGTTCCCGATATGGATGTCTGCAGAGTAAACCTGAATGTAGGTGGCTCCACCTGTCATGAATCGAGAAAGCTGTCTAGGATGTATAAAAAGGTAAAGTCTGCTGGGCTTTTATACCCGAGCCTAATGGCTCATCATGCCGGAGCTTATCCCGGTTTCGGTAGCATGAAGCGACTTAGGAGTAAAACTCCTCCTGGATGGGACGCTAGTCCATCGCAGGTTATCTTCCCAGTATTTAATGGTACCCATTTCTACTGCTGGGTGGACAGAGGCACACTTGTGGTTGGGACCTTGCCTAAGGGTCTTGGCACGGTGGGGGTCTGGCCGGGATTTGAACTCACAACCTCTCAATCATGAGCCAAGCATCTTAACCATTACACCACCGCCCCCACTGTCCAGGATGTATAAACCTGCAAAATTTCAGGTGGATAAGTCAAACCACTTCTGAGATATGAGTGATTTTATCCCAAGGCAGATGAACAGATGGACGCTGTGCATAAATTGTTGCAGGTGGCGCCACCATTTTTAGTGTATGTTATAAAGCTATCAAAGGGCTACATTTGTGCAAAATTTTTAGCCTAATCGGTCAAATGGTTCCCGAGATATGCAGGTTTATGTGTGGAAACAGACGCACAAATGGACGCTGGGCAGCGAAGAAAGGTAAGAGGTCAACCAAAAATGAGGGCGCATTAGTTCACATGTGACCTGATGATAAACCCGATTCGCTTAAAATGCAAACCAAGTTTTTTCAAACAGTTGAAAGACATAGTTCCATTAATCTGGGAATTATACATTGTGTCTAGACGTCTAGACGCTGTGTCTAGACGTCTATACACATTGTCTAGACACCCCCCCCCCCAGCAAGGTCAGTTACCATGGTGATGTCTGGACCCCAACTGTTTGTACTGAGTGATCTCTTGACTTGGCTGCTAAAACTCAGGATTTTGTCAAATCTGTTTTCAAATACAGAAAGCCTTTTTCAATTGGCTACAATGCTTTTTTAAAACTGTATTTACCCAATCTATTCTTATAAAACTGGCAGAACCCTACCATAGAATAATTCTTGTAAAGTTTAAACCAATCAGCTTAACAGTTTCATCATAAATCAGTGTGTAAGCTAGAAGAGTTTAAAATTACATTTTCACTTGTAAAAAACACATCAATGTAGGTGGCTCCACCAATAACTCAAAATCAGATATGTAATATGTGACAAACATTGGTATAAAATTTGGTGATTATAGCTCTAGCCGTTTCTGAGATTTTAATTTTAGTGTGCTTTTTTGGACAGATGACTAAGTTCAACCTCCTGTAACTCGGCCAAAAATCTCCAAACTGGAACCATTTGAACAAACTTGAAAGAGACTGTTCCAGGGATCATTTCTGTGAAATATCGGACAATTTGGCTGGAAAGTTTT
This sequence comes from Sipunculus nudus, assembly GCA_026874595.1. Lineage (NCBI taxonomy): Eukaryota > Metazoa > Annelida > Sipuncula > Golfingiida > Sipunculidae > Sipunculus > Sipunculus nudus. The sequence continues at coordinate 105,719,108 of CM049306.1, read as the reverse complement.
AGAGAAGAAGATTTTTAAAGGTTTTTAAGCTTTTTCTCTATAAAATCTAAATTAATGCAGATACCCAATAATAAGCTCCAGGGCACCAAGTTTCCTATGTGACTAATTCTTACATGTAATTTTGAGCTGCTAGCTCTGACGGTCTCTGACTTACAGCCATGGACGTCAGAAAGCCAGCCCTGCAGACAGCTGACGGAGGACGCTGCGCCATTGCATAAGCTCACAGGTTCGCTAAAAATTTATGAAATCCAAAACCCACTGCTGGAAAAAGCTCCCAAGAGATATAAGGTGCAGAAACGCTGTTTTTGGGGGGAGGGGGAATAGCTGACAGTCAGCTCGAAGGAATATGCCTTACTAATAGTTGCCTGGTTGACATTTAACTGCAGAAGTGAATAAAACAACAAAATAAAATACAATATCTAGCCATTTGGCATTTATGTCAGCATTTGCATTTATATGTGCATATATGTATATGGGTATCTCAGGCATGTATACTTTATCAACCCCCCTACTTCTACTAAACAAGAGAACGTTTGCTTTCTCAGGCCCACTTCGATATTGATATATGACTCTGACACACTGCATGTGAAGTTGAACCCTCTCAACATTCCATATCACCTGATATTACCACTGCAACAGTTCATATGAAGTATAATATGTGAATTACACCACCTAATATATAATATGTGAATAATACCACCTTAAAGCTCAGCCCAGTATTTTGTCCAGCAGTTTTGGTCCCGAAACTTTAGTAATTTATATACCTCCCATTAACAGAAGGATACTGGTAAATTTTTTTTAAATACACATTTGTCACAGAGTGCATCAAGAAACGGGCTTATATTAATAATATAGCTAATACAAGTTCTGTCACTGAAGTATGTAATCATACTGCTACAGCAGAAATACTCAGTACTAATATTATTTTTTAGTGTCCATTTATTTGAGTTGATCATCATAGCTCAATTAAGGATCTAAGATTGCCTTGATTATAGCTTGACTTTAAGATAATTTTCTTATAATTAACTTATTAGATCACATCCTCAACAAAACATATGATGAATTTTATGACCATATGGAAAAAATTATTGGTTGCAATATTTTATGGTCACTCAAGGTTACTATGGGTAAATGACTGAGAAAAGAACCTGTTTCATAAGTGAAAAAAATTTTTCAACTGTTCTCAAAATTAGAGGGTTTATAGGTTCAACAGCTGTGAAACATTTAGCTATTTAAAACAGCTCATCTTTGCTGGTGTCAGCTGCAGAAACACTGCCTCTGTATAACAAGCTTTAGATATTTGTATTCAGTCATTTCTGTGTTCACTCCTCACACAGACTTTATACACTGTCTCACCACCAGGGTTCACACAGGACAAACAACTGTAATCAGACCAATGTAAACATGGTATTGCATGGTGCATCCCACTCCCAAAATTTGAATCTGAGACACCCACTCTCATTGGTCTGATCCTTGGCCCTGTGCCAGCCCTGGTGTTGAGACAACAACAAAAATTTCTTAACTAAGCAGCGGTTAAAACAAAGGAGATCGGGAACAACTGCAGTGTATAACCACTGGATGAGGAGTGTACTCCTGTGAGGTTCTCCATCACTGCAGGGTGGTCTTGCAATGGTTATGGTCATGATGTGACTTAAGTGCACTTCAAAATCTTCAAATGTCTTATATTTCTGCATTATGATAGGGATCTAATGTGATTAATCTCCTACCTATTCCCCTCATGCTGAACAAGAATGGCCCTGGGTGGGGCGGGCCCTCGACTGGGTCCTGCATGTTGGCTGCTCCGCCCTTCTTGCGTGCCAGCTGCTGGTACAGCAGCCATGCTGTTAACTCCTCAAATGTTATCATGTTGGTGCTGTGTGCTGTTCACTGAAACAATACAAATGATTACAGTATAATCAGAAGAATATAAACAATTACAGTAAAATCTGAAACAATACAAATTTTAGCAGATTAAGCAGAATAATCTGAAACAATACAAACCATTACAGGGTAATCTGAAACAATACAAACTATTATAGTAAAATCTGAAACAATACAAACTATTACAGTATAATCTGAAACAATACAAAACTATTACAGTATAATCTGAAACAAAACAAACTATTACTGTATAATATGAAACATTATCATTTTTGCTTATTCAGCTAACTTCTGTGTCATACTTGTATCTCTTAAACATCAACATCTGAATGAGTCTAGAGTTTACTTAAATGTGGTCCATGGGCTGGATTGGGGTCAAATACATCTGTAATTGCAATCCTTTTTAAATGTAATCAAATTGGGCATTGTTATTTGCCACTTTATTTAAGTCATCAGTATTTGGATTTGTATTTGAATAATTTATTCATCAAATACTATTTTCAAATATGGTTCAAATACATATATATGATGTAAAATGTATGGGTTATTAAGCTATGCTCTGTCTTGACTGCAGGAACTGTGATACCAGGACCAAATATTAATCTCTTGACCAAAGTAATCACACAAGACATTTTTTTTTATACATACACTTCTTTTGGAACAGGGAAGGTCAAGGAATTGAATATGGCAGGCTGTGCTACCAACAGTTCCAGCTCTGAATCCCCATCGAACCAAGCTCTCACAGAACACAAAATTGAAAACTTAACTAGGACCGTTTAAAACACTGGAGTTACACTGGAATACAATAAATTGTCGAGACAAAAAAAAGGCGTCAATAAAAATGTGAACATAAAATTGATTCCTTAAAGCCAACTATTCACCTGACTTATTGTGAAATTTTTGTGATTCCTGAATTACTATGGTATATTCATGAACTCTAGGCAATTCCTCCTAAGAAAAGAAAAAAAAACCCAGAAAAACCATGTGTCAGACACTCAGACTAAGTGGTTGACTGCACATGTGCACAAGTTGAAAGGTCACCAGTTACTGTTAGAGCATCATAGTTCATGCATATTAGCTGAAGTTCTTCAAGACCCATAAACACATCAAATCTGATGACAATCAATCCAACTGTTCCTGAAGAATCTGGCAATTTGTGTTTATTTTGCATTATTGTGGTGCTCAAACATGGCCTGTAACTCAGATTATATAGGTCACAGTGACTTTAACTCAGGTTTCTGAGTAGAACTATTAAGGAACTCTCAGGATGTAAAGTAAGAAGATTCTAGGTCAAATGGTTATGATTTTTGCCCTGCTTTGGTATCAACTTTTCAATTATTCTGAGGGGTGCTTATAAGCCCCATAGCTTGGAGAATATGGGTAATAGAGACCTAATTCAGGTTTCCAAGAAGACATTTCTAACCTATATGGATGTCAAGTAAGAAGATTCTAGGTCCAGTCATTGCAATTTGTGCCCTGTTAACAGATGATCGCATCTTTTAAGGTCTCAAAAATGGAGAAAAAAATCTTAAAAAAAAAGGGGGAAAAAAAAAACAAGGGACCCATAGGTCACGGCCCTCAGCTGTTTTATATGATAAAAAAATATGATTTAAAAATGAGGCACATGCTTGTTTTGTGTGGAAATAAATATAAGCTGTATTTTGAGTTGTGGGTGTTTAGCTTATGTATGATTTTGATAGTATCTTTGGAGACAGGGAAGAGGATTGATTTCATTTATTTTATTAACAAATGGAGTGCTATTGTCACACAGATTTTGACTTGGCCATATAACTTATAAGCAGAACATATAATATAAGAGTTTAACCATTTGTTTAAAATAACTAGAATACAGGTAGTCGACAAGCGACTACGTGTATCCGCCAAAATCAGAGAAGGACGGGTGAAGTAAGGCATGGATTGAGTGGCAAGGGGATATAGAGTTAGATGTGTTAAATATTAGAATGGATCTCTGCCACATAAACATGATTGTAGTTGGCGCCACCTGTTATTTGAACGAGAAACTATCAAAGATATATACACAAGCAAAATTTTATGTGGAAAAGTCAAAACACTCCAAAGATATAAGTGATTTTATCCCACAGCAGACAAACAGATGGACGCTGTGCAAAAATGGCTGCAGGTGGCACCACCATTTTTGTGTATGTTATAAAGCTATCCAAGGGCTACATTTGTGTAAAAAAATTTTCCTGATTGGTTGAATGAGTCCGGAGATATAAGCATGGATGTCTACAGCGTGAACGTGAATGAAGGTGGCGCCACCTTTCATAAAATCGAGAAATCTATCTAGGATGTATACTCATGCCGAATTTTAGGTGAATTAGTCAAACCACTGCAGAGATATGAGTGATTTTAACCCCAGGCAGATGAACAGATGGACACTGTGCAAACATGGTTGCGGGTGGCGCCACCTTTTGTTGTGTATGTTATAAAGCTATCCCAGGGCTACATTTACGTAAAAAAAATTTTCCGGATCGGTCAAACGGTTCTCGAGATATATGGGTTTATGTGCAAAGCGTTAACGTGATTGTAGGTGGCGCCACCTGTCATAAAATCGAGAAAGCTATCTAGGATGTATACGCATGCCAAATTTTAGGTGAATTAGTCAAACCACTGCAGAGATATGAGTGATTTTAACCCCAGGCAGATGAACAGATGGACACTGTGCAAACATGGTTGCAGGTGGCGCCATTTTTTGTTGTGTATGTTATAAAGCTATCCCAAGGCTACATTTGTGTAAAATTTTTTTCCGGATCGGTCAAATGGTTCCCGAGATATATGGGTTTATGTGTGGAAACAGACGCACAAACGGACGCTGGGCAGAGACGAAAGGTCAGAGGTCAAGGTCACTTGGTTAGGCACCAGTTCACATGTGACCTGATAATTTGTGTAGGTTTCTGAAAAATCTATCCAGTAGTCTCAGAGGAGTTCTCTGGAACTGAACGCGGCGGCGGAACCCGGTCAAAAACATAGTATCCGCAAAACTTCATTTTGGTGGATACAATTACAAATTGTCCCAAATATAATTTTTATTAAAAATAATAAGAAAATTGTATTATTTTTTAAAAATATAATACAACTGAGAGATTATTAAAATTATGAATGCATTCATGAAAACATTTTGAAAGTATTTGCACTGGTATTCATATACTTTCATTTTACCTGAATTCCCATTCTTATGCAAGAAATTTTATAATGGAGTACATATTCATATTCGTATTCAAATACATTTGCAAAGTATTCGCACCATGTCTGGTATTTATTCAGTTTTCACCAAACAATGATGTTGAGAATCCAGAATATACAAAATTCACACATTTAAATAATGATCATAAGTACCTGGTTTTATGGCTTTTATTCATATTAAAAAAAATAAATGTAATATATTCATTTTGGACTAATTTCACATCAATGTACACACTAGACACAGCAGGAATCTAGATTAATATTATCAACTGCATCTTTATCTATCATTAATTTCCTTCATATGATCCCTAATGATTAGTAATGAATAATAATATTAATTTTTTTTATCATTAAAATTGAACTGAACAAGGGACCTATGGGTCACGACGCTCAGCTGTTATATATGATAAAAAAATATTATTTAGAAATGAGGCACATGCTGGTTTTGTGTGGTAATAAATATAAGCTGTATTATGAGTTGTTGTTGTTTAGCTTATGTATGATTTTGATAGTACCTTTGGAGACAGGGAAGAGGATTGATTTCATTTTTTTTATTAACAAATGGAGTACTACTGTCACACAGATTTTGACTTGGCCATATAACTTATAAGCAGAACATATAATATAAGAGTTTAACTATTTATTAAATAAATTACAAATATTGTCCCAAATATAATTTTTATTAAAAATAATAAGAGAATCGTATGATTTTTTAAAATGAAATATAACTGATATGATTATTAAAATAATATTAAAGAATATATTCATGAATGCATTCATGAATACATTTTGAAAGTATTTGCACGAGTATTCATATACTTTCATTTTTACCTGAATTCCCATTCTTTATGCAAGAAATTTAATGGAGTACAAAATCATATTCATATTTAAATACAATTACAAAGTATTCGCACCATGTCTGGTATTTATTCAGTTTTCACCAAACAATGATGTTGAGAATCCAGAATATACAAAATTCACACATTTAAATAATGATCATAAGTACCTGGTTTTATGGCTTTTATTTATATTAAAAAATAACTGTAAAAAATTCATTCTGGACTTATTTCACATCAATGTACACACTAGACACAGTAGGAATCTAGATTAATATTATCAACTGCATCTTTGTCTATCATTAATTTCCTTCATATAATCCCTAATGATTAGTAATGAATAATATGATTTACTTCTTTATCATTAAAATTGAACTGAAAATGCCATAGGTGACTGCATGGTGTTATTTGGAATATGTGACATTCTACCCATCGATACAAGATTCTCATATCATCAGTAACTGCAAGTTAATTTCCTGTTATTATAAACTAACAAATTCCTTTTCTATTTTTCTTTAATTTGTTATTAAAAACCAATAAAAATTTATTAATTTATTGTTTATTGTTATGTTGTTGGTTAAAACTACTAGATGAGTTGGGTTGGACACCTGGATCAACTGTGGCTGGCCATAAGCTGCCTGGATTCTCGCCTCAAGCGTGCATAATTTGATGAAAGGTCAACAAGGTCAACATACAGGTGACTCAAGAGGGGCTGGAGAGAGCCAAAGTCTGACAGGGTCTCATAAAAAACATTAATAAAAGCTACAATATTTGGCCAATTTCTTTAAGCTTTCTAAACTAAAAAGCTGAAATCCTTATGTGTGCATGATATGAAAATTATATCAATAGTGCTCACGGGAAACAAACGTGCCATGGTCACAGTTGGGCAAAATTTAAGGTACTAATTTTATATTTATACTAATAACTTATAAAATATGAAAAATTCAGAACTAATTTTGGGTATTCAATTGAATCTTGATTAAATAATGTTACATCCCTGACAAAAAAATCTCTAGCTTCAGCAATGTCCTTGTTAAGGGAGTAAATATATTTCTTGATTTTTTACAAAGTGCATTATGTTTGGGCCCATAACTTAAAACAATGATGCAATACTGACATCATTCTGGCATGTGCATAGCGAATGTATAGAAAAATATGTATATTATTTATGATTAAAGTCAGATCAGTGGTTTTGATATTAGGCAGTCTTAAAGTGTAACAATGGGTTTTTAATGGAAAAATGAAGTTTTTCATTGATATCTCGAAGGAATTAAGTCCTAGTGACCAAATTCTTGGCATGGTAGGGGATTTTTGGAGAAATCTAACTGTATGCCAAATTTAAGGAACTTAGAGCTGAAGCTCGGGAGCTGAGCTCTAGCAAACTGCATAACACTAGCAATATGTGACATGGTGCTTGAAAACTTGGTTAAAATCTACAGTTTTTGATCAACTGGTTTCAAATTTTTGGTGTTAACAGTTGAAATGCTAACAAAAACATGCTGTGAAAATTAAATCCACAGCAGTTACAGCAAAAAAACGTGCCATGGTAAAAGTTGGGCAAAATTTAAGGTACCAATTTTTTATTTTTGCTAATATTTTAAAAAATTTAAAAGATTTTGATCTAATTTTGGGTATACAATTTAATTTTGATTAATAAAAGTAATATTACTGGAAAAAAAGTGCTTAGCTTTAACAAGTTTTGTGTTAAGTGATAAAATTTCTTTCCTGATTATTTACAAAATGCATAATGTTTGGGCCCATAACTTTTTTAAATTATATAATACAGACCTAATTTCTGGCATGTACATAGGAATTATACAGAGGATTATTTATAGGAAATATGAGGAAAAACAGATGAGTGGTTTTGATATTAGGCAGTCCTGAAGTGTGAATATAGGTTTTTAATAAAAAATTGAGGTTTTTCCTTAATTTCTCAAAGGAATGAAGTCGCAAAGACCCAGTTTTCGGCTTGGTAGGAGATCTTGGGGACATCTAACATTATGCTGAATTTTGGATTCCTAGGTCTTACGGTTTCAAAACGTGCCACATCTACGGACGGACGGACGGACGGACGGACGGACAGACGGACGGACGACGGACAATGGACCACGACTATAGCTCAGATGACTTAAAGTCAGCTGAGCTAAAAATTACAAATATTGTCCCAAATATAATTTTTATTAAAAATAATAAGAGAATCATATGATTTTTTAAAATGAAATGGAACTGATATGATTATTAAAATAATATTAAAGAATATATTCATGAATGCATTCATGAATACATTTTGAAAGTATTTGCACGAGTATTCATATACTTTCATTTTTACCTGAATTCCCATTCTTTATGCAAGAAATTTTATAATGGAGTACATAATCATATTCGTATTTAAATACAATTACAAAGTATTTGCACCATGTCTGGTATTTATTCAATTTTCACCAAACAATGATGTTGAGAATCCAGAATATACAAAATTCACACATTTAAATAATGATCATTGGTACCTGGTTTATGGCATTTATTTATATTAAAAAATAACTGTAAAAAATTCATTTTGGACTAATTTCACATCAATGTACACACTAGACACAGTAGGAATCTAGATTAATATTATCAACTGCATCTTTGTCTATCATTAATTTCCTTCATATGATCCCTAATGATTAGTAATGAATAATATGATTTACTTCTTTATCATTAAAATTGAACTGAAAAATGCCATAGGTGACTGCATGGTGTTATTTGGAATATGTGACATTCTACCCATCGATACAAGATTCTTATATCATCAGTAACTGCAAGTTAATTTCCTGTTATTATTAACTAACAAATTCCTTTTCTATTTTTCTTTAATTTGTTATTAAAAACCAATAAAAATTTATTAATTTGTTGTTTATTTTTATGTTGTTGGTTAAAACTACTAGATGAGTTGGGTTGGACACCTGGATCAACTGTGGCTGGCCATAAGCTGCCTGGATTCCTGTATGCCTCGCCTCAAGCGTGCATAATTTGATGAAAGGTCAACAAGGTCAACATACAGGTGACTCAAGAGGGGCTGGAGAGAGCCAAAGTCTGACAGGGTCTCATAAAAAACATTAATAAAAGCTACAATTTTTGGCCAATTTCTTTCAGCTTTCTAAACTAAAAAGCTGAAATCCTTATGTGTGCATGATATGAAAATTATATCAACAGTGCTCACGGGAAACAAACGTGCCATGGTCACAGTTGGGCAAAATTTAAGGTACTAATTTTATATTTATACTAATAACTTATAAAATTTGAAAAATTCAGAACTAATTTTGGGTATTCAATTGAATCTTGATTGAATAATGTGACATCCCTGACAAAAAAATCTCTAGCAATGCCCTTGTTAAGGGAGTAAATATATTTCTTGATTTTTTACAAAGTGCATTATGTTTGGGCCCATAACTTAAAACAATTACGCAATACTGACATCATTCTGTGATGTGCATAGAGAATGAAATATATGTATATTGTTTATGATTAAAGTCAGATCAGTGGTTTTAATATTAGGCAGTCTTGAAGTGTAACAATGGGTTTTTAATGGAAAAATGAAGTTTTTCATTAATATCTCGAAGGTATTAAGTCCTAGTGACCAAATTCTTGGCATGGTAGGGGATTTTGGAGACATCTAACTGTATGCTGAATTTAAGGAACTTAGAGCTGAAGCTGGGGAGCTGAGCTTTTGCAAACTGCATAACACTAGCTTGATGTAAACAATATGTTACAAGGTGCTTGAAAACTTGATTAAAATCTACAGTTTTTGATCAACTGGTTTCAAATTTTTGGTGTTAACAGTTGAAATGCTGACAAAAACATGCTGTGAAAATTAAATCCACAGTACTTACAGGAAAAAAACGTGCCATGGTCAAAGTTGGGCAAAATTTAAGGTACCAATTTTTTTTTTTTATTAATATTTTAAAAAATTTAAAAGATTTTCATCTAATTTTGGGTATACAATTTAATTTTGATTAATTAAAGTTATATTACTGGAAAAAAGGTCCACAGCTTTAACATTTTTTGTGTTAAGTGATCAAATATCTTTCCTTATTTTTTTCAAAATGCATTATGTTTGGGCCCAGAACTTTTTTAAATTAAATAATACAAACATAATTTCTGGCATGTACATAGGAACTATATAGAGGAATATTTATGGTAAATATGAGGAAAAACAGATGAGTGGTTTTGATATTAGGCAGTCCTAAAGTGTGAAAATAGGTTTTTAATAAAAAATTGAGGTTTTTCCTTAATTTCTCAAAGGAACGAAGTTGCAAAGACCCAGTTTTCGGCTTGGTAGGAGATCTTGGGGACATCTAACATTATGCCGAATTTTGGATTCCTAGGTCTTACGGTTTCAAAACGTGCCACATCTACGGACGGACGGACGGACGGACGGACGGACGACGGACAATGGACCACGACTATAGCTCAGATGACTTATAGTCAGCTGAGCTAAAAATACCATAGGTGACTGCATGGTGTTATTTACGTGACATTCTATCAATCAATGCAAGATTCTTATATCATCAGTAACTGCAAGTTAATTTCCTGTTATTATCAACTAACAAATTCCTTTTCTATCTTTCTATCTTATTAAAAACCATTAAAAATTTATTAATTTATTGCTTATTTTATGTTGTTAGTTAAAACTACTAGAAGAGTTGGATTGAACACCTGGATCAACTGTTGCTGGCCATAAGCTGCCTGGCTGCCCCAGTGTATGTCTCGCGTCAGGTGTGCATAATTTGATGAAAGGTCAACAAGGTTAACATACAGGTGACTCAAGAGGGGCTGGGGAGAGCTAAGGTCTGACATGGTCTCATAAAAACATTAATATATGCTACAATTTTTGGCTAATTTCTTTAAGCTTTCAAACTAAAAAGCTGAAATCCTTATGTGTGCATGATATGAAAATTATATCAACAGTGCTCACAAGAAACAAATGTGCCATGGTCAAAGTTTGGCAAAATTTAAGGTACCAATTATATTTATACTAATAACTTAGAAATTTGAAAAATTCAGAACTAATTTTGGGTATTCAAATGAATCTTGATAAAATAATGTTACATCCCTGACAAAAAATCTCTAGCTACAGCAATCCTCTTGTTAAGGGAGTAAAAATATTTCTTGATTTTTTACAAAGTGCATTATGTTTGGGCCCATAACTTAAAACAACTACGCAATACTGACATCATTTCTGGCATGTGCATAGAGACTGTATAGAAAATATGTATATTATACATGATTAAAGTCAGATTAGTGGTTTTGATATTAGGCAGTCTTGAAGTGTAACAATGGGTTTTTAATGGAAAAAAATGAAGTTTTTCATTAATATCTTGAAGGTATTAAGTCCTAGTGACCAAATTCTTAGCATGGTAGGGGATTTTGGACACATCTAACTGTATGCCAAATTTTAGGAACTGAGAGCTGAAGCTGGGGAGCTGAGCTTTTGCAAACTGCATAACACTAGCTTGATGTAAACAATATGTTACATGGTGCTTGAAAACTTAGATAAAATCTACAGTTTTTGATCAACTCGTTTCAAATTTTTGGTGTCACCAGACTAAATGCTAACAAAAACATGCTGTGAAAATTAAATCCACAGTACTTACAGGAAAAAACGTGCCATGGTCAAGTTGAGAAATTTAAGGTACCAATTTTTTATTTTTGTTAATATTTAAAAATTTTAAAAGATTTTTTGATCTAATTTTGGGTATAAAATTTAATTTTGATTAATTAAAGTTATATTATTGAAAAAAAAGTCCATAGCTTTAACATGTTTTGTGTTAAGTGATCAAGTATCTTTCCTGATTTAAAAAAAAATGCATTATGTTTGGGCCCATAACTTTTTTAAATTATATAATACAGACATAATTTCTGGCATGTACATAGGAACTATATAGGGGAATATTTATGGTAAAATAAGGAAAAACAGATGAGTAGTTTTGATATTAAGCAGTCCTAATGTGTGAAAATAAGTTTTTAATAAAAAATTGAGGTTTATCCTTAATTTCTAAAAGGAATGAAGTCGCATAGACCCATTTTTTTGGCCTGGTAGGAGATCTTGGGGACATCTAACATTATGCAGAATTTTGGATTCCTAGGTCTTATAGTTTCAAAACGTGCCACATCTACGGACGGACGGACAGACGGAAGGACGACAGACAATGGACCACGACTATAGCTCAGATATATAGTCAGCTGAGCTAAAAACAGGTGGCACCACAAGTCTGCAGAAACTGATGAATCACTCCACAATTGACATCCATGCAAAGAATCATGGTGATTCATGCATTAGTTGTTCAGATACTTGAGATTATGTATCAAATTTTGCATTATTCTGGGGGATACTTAGAAGCCCCATAGCTCTGAGATTTTGAGTAACCGGGACCTAATTTTAAGTTTCCAAGGAAACTTTTCATGGGCCTACCTGCATGTCAAGAAAGAAGATTCTAGGTTTAGTCATTACGTTTTGTGCCCTGTTAACAGATGATGGCATCTTAAAAGGTCTAAAAAATAAAGAAAAAACAATTAAAAAAAAAAAACAGGTGGCGCCATCAGTCTGCATAAACTGATGAAACACTCCATGATCAATATCAATGCAAAAAATCATGGTGATCAATGCTTTAGTTGTTCAGATACTTTAGTTTTTGTATCAAATTTCCATTATTCCAGGGGGTAATTCAGAGCCCCATAGCTGGAAGAATATTGGTAACAGAGACCTAATTCCAAGTTTCCAAGGAGACTTTTCATGGGCCTACCTGCATGTCAAGAAAGAAGATTCCAGGTCCAGTCAATTACAATTTGTGCCCTGTTAACAGATAAATGCTTCTTTTAAGGGCTCAAAAATAGAGTCAGCTGAGCAATAAAATTGATTTCATTGAATTTTAAATAGCTGTCCATGTTCTATAATGTTTTGATTACAAATGACAGTCATTTGGTGGACCCCAAACGGTATTAAATAAAATAGACAGCCTGTGTATTGTGGGCCTGGCAGTTTCAGCTTATTTTCATAAAAGGTGAAAGAGGTTATCTTTATTTAAATACACATCAAATATCTGACTAGGCCTCTTTAAGGAAGAGACTTGTAAGAAACTGCATTAAATGAGAGAATTTTGTACTGAAAAAGAGAGCTTTCAAAGTCTGGAAAGCATTTCTACTTGATACATTTTTGGTAGTATGATTCACAAAAAAAAAAGTCTGAGAATAACTTTTTAATACTGGGTAAGATTGTTTGTGTAAGATCACAAGAAACAGTGAGCATTGTTTGGCTTGAAACTGAAAGAGGAGCAACAGACAATGTGAGAATTAGAAAACTGCTCAGGAACCATGGATACTTTTTGTATGGCAGTTTATAAGAAAGATACTATAAATGGGACAAACCTAGCAAGTGAAATTTATCAGCTAAATAAATATGTATTATTTTCTATACAACTGTAACATGTTGAGCAACGAAGACTGCAGATACATGCCATCATACACCATATCACTGAAGCTTTATCTGTCTATCTGACACGATACCAACAATCGAGTTGCATAGTTAGTAGGAAGCATGGAGTCAACTGTCGCATACTCAGCGTACAGTGTCAATGACACACCACCTTTTTTAATCAAAAGACCAGACAACATGGAGGGAGAAATATGTATGCACCTGACGTACTGAAAGCCACGTGAAGTGTAGTTAAATGCTATTTTGCATTATGAGATATATGCTCAAGGATTTTAACTAAGGTTTCCATTTATATAACTCTGATTAAATATTTGTGACATTCCCTCATTCAAAACTGTGACTTATTTCCTACCAAAATTTGTGACTTCACCAATGTTACTTTCTTTATTGACTGAAATTTGTGACTTAATTAACTGTGATTTCTTAGGGTCACCATAAAAATTTAAATACTCCTTAAATTTCATCCATAAATTAATTTTATATTAAATATATTAAAACTCATTGGAGGATATATCCATATATGCAGTGTAGTATATAGTATTTTTACTCTTAGAAAATTAGATATTGGATCCATTCATGTTTTCTAAAAAAAATGTTCTAAGGCCAAAATAAAAAAAAGGTATGGTTCTCAGGCACTTTTTTTCAGAAATCAATGCGAGCGGGCGCTTTTTTATTTTATTTTTTTTTGGTATTTTTCGATAAAAATGTCAAATGATAAGGGAAAAGCATGAAAATAACAGTTTTATTTTGCTAAATAATTAAAAGCACTACAAAACAAAGGAAATTGTATGGTTTTATCTTCTTGAAAGAAATGTCGAAGCAGCATCTGCTCAAAATTGGAAAGTTTTTATTGAAAATCAAAATAAAAAGTTTTGATGCGGGGGTTTAAAATTGATGCGGGCAGTGCCTGAGAACCATACCTTTAATTTTTTTTGGCCTAATATGAATAAAAACATGTTCAGGGTTGCTTCATCATTCATTCATTGAGACTTGGTAAGAGTGCAACTTGATTTAATATTATGATTTATTGGAAAGGGAGTCTGGCTCCAGACCCTCTACAAAAATTAAAGGCATTGGCTAAGCCCAGTGAAACCAACACCCTAATGAAGGCCCTTTGCATTACAGACTTATGCATAGCTCCGTTTTATCTGCACAGACTGTGGACACGGGGACAGCTGAGGTCGGTGGCGTTGCGAGTACAGTTGGTTGTCCCCGGTGTGTATCAGCGGACCCGGCGACAATACTTGACCTTGTAAACATATACGTTGAAAAGTATGAAACACACCCAATAGCGCGCAGATTTGTTTTCTAGCAATATAGTTGGTTATATTAAAATACCAGAACAGAGGTCAAACATCTGGATGGCTATGGTGTTCAGTATCACTCCGTTATCAGCCGAAGTTGGCTTACCTTCATATGGATGTTGTGTTCGGACAGCACACGCACACCTCATCTCTCAACTAAACATGTCATTTGTACACCATTAGTGATGACGTAGACGGCATTTCAAGGCGCCATCTAGCGGTAGCTTCCAAACTCCCAGGGGAATCCCCCGACAGCGAGGCTCACCATGGTAACCCTGTATACAACATGGCATGTAACCCCCTCAAGAGCGGTGAACCAGCAGTTCAGGAAGCACTGGTAACTCGGCTGTCCCGGGGGCAAAGTTAGTGAAGTGGCTTTTGAGATGCATGAAACAGCTTTTGTTTGAGAACCCATACATACCAAGGAGGGTGGACGCAAATACGTACGTCCCTTTGCCAGTTTCGGACGTAAACTCCTGGAAACACGCCTGGAATAACTTTGAATATTTGGAATTGGATCCTTTTTCAACAAATTAAGGACTCTCTTGACTTGGATCGTCTTCAGTTTTACGGAAATACGGTAATTTTAAATGTCACTTGCTTCTAATTAATGGCAGTTCAATTGACTATCGATTCAGTAACAGTCTGAATGCAGTAACTTCATGTTGAGAAGAAAGTTCGGGAGTAATCACGCACTTGAACGAATTAAACCACCATGGAGTGATTGAAAGGAATCTCACCTTGGAATGGCAGTCACGCAATCCGGCTTTAATGAGAATAAGCGACCAGCAAATTGCACGTAACAGGAAACTTGTTTTATTGTATTGGTATTAGAGTCTGCGGAGCTTTTCAGCGCAGTGTGTAGGAAACAGTTCAAATATAACATCAAATTGCCACAGCAGTCAACAACAGAACGTTTAGTACAATGCCCAAGGGACGGTTACATGCGCCTTCAGCAGATCAAGATGGAATCTGGGCAAGTATATTTGTACATATTTTAATAACTATGGTACTTAAAAATACATTCAATCCAATAAATGTTTTTATAATATTAATTTACAGTGAATAAATTCAAGTTTTTTGCTCAAATCTTTTTTTATTTTAATTATTTTAAGGAAAATATAATTTAAATTAAAGTGAGATATTTGACCACTTCTGGCTATAAGTGGACATTGAAAAAAATTTAACACAGTCTCAAAATTCCTACAAATTTTTTAAATTTTGTTTTCTACTTTACTTTTAAATTACAATAGGCCTTGTCAATATATCTGGATGATCTGTTATATATGGGGCTATTAACTTAATTATCATTGGGACAGATCCAGTATTTATCTAAGCTTGTGGCATTATTTTTTATATGTAGCAACTAACATATTTCCTCAAGGATGGGGAGGGGTCAGTCTCATAACCCCCCCCCCCCCCAATCTATTTCCTTCAATTTCCTTGATTTTTATTAAAGTGAAATCAGTTGGATTTCTATTTGGATCAGTTCAGAAGGCACAATATCATGTATAGAGACATCCTGTTAAGTTGTAAGGAGAGATGGTGTGTTATTCACAGGTTTTCTTACCTGATAAGCCTTCACAAGACCATTTGCCATCACAAGGTGTGTACCAGTACTCTCACTACTAATTAATATTTGGCATATCTTACTGAGAGTGTGACCAATTCATTGTAAGAGGAAATGTTCAGGGTTGCCTGGCTGAGTGAATAATGAACCTAAATCAATGAATACAATATGTGGTATCAATGTAGTCAGCCCACAGATTAAACATTGCATACCAAATCCTGAAATTTGATTCTTCCTGTTTGTAAATAGTGTCTAGTCTGTATGTATCATGTGCATTAATTATACATGATTTCTATTGGACTGGAATGGACTACTGTACCACTGCATTTTTCAAAGTTTTATATATATATACAGATAAATATAGAAAATGTTTGCATACAGGGTGGATGCACACACATACAAATGTACACATAAATACACATAAATATATGCAAAAAGAGAATATTGAATTAATGTACACAAATGTATGTATATGTATGCAAAGGAATATTGAATTAATATGCACACATGTGCAAAAATTGATGGTAGAATATTGAACTAATGACAGTGTGGATTATATGCAGTTTACATGAGTGATTACTCCATACATTATAAATATTCATATTATATATATATGTGATTACACATATATATGTATTCCATTTCAAAGATATTATGTGTATAAAATTAGGTTTTGCAAAGCAAATGAATTTACCAGGATAAGTCACCCCAGGTAACTCCTTTCCTGTGTGTGATATATATCAGCTGTCCCAAGTGGACAAACTTTGCTTATAAATCAGTCAGCTACCCCCAAACTGGAAGCAAAGTGTGCACATCAGTCATAGCACTCCGCTAATGTTTCAGCATGATCTATGCTACAATGGCGCAAACACTTAACTTTAAATGTGTGCAATAAATGTGGATTTTGAGGACTATTTTTTTTATAGAATTAGTTGGTCAGGTGTAATACAAAATTTTGTTAGATGGTTCAGCTATATATGTCTGACTATTTATTAATTTCATATTGTTTCATTTCTGGTTCGTAACAAGATAGATAATGATTGCTGAGGTAATTAATTTTATTTTTAATATTTTATGTCTTAAAATTACAAAAAGTGGTAACATTTAACTTTTAATGGGATTGTGTTAACAGTCAAATGTAACAAATTAAACTTTACCCAAGACCAGCATGCAAATTTTCAAGACAATCAATTCAATCATTACTGGCATATTGGCTCTTTTGTATGAATTTGCATTTGTTGCTGTGTTTTTTTTAAAGAATATGTCTTCAGTACTATGTTATATTATATATGTTGTGTACAGGTCTCTAAAGACTGGAGGGTTAGTATCTCACAACATTGATTTTTTTACTGCTTTGAGTTTTAACTGTGATTGTTTGTTCAACTTGAATGTACATTAAGCCACATCTAGCAAACAAACACTGTTTTCTGGCAACCTGCTTGGAGCACATAATGCTAGTATGTTGACAGTAGCAGCATGCTTGAATGGAGATAAGTAACATAATTCCATGTATATGTGTGAGTGGTTTGTGCTTGTGACACCAGGTTAGATCACGCAGGTTTAGGTCACGTCCCCCGATATGTGGAGCCAAAGACCCTCAGCAGTTGTTAGGTTCCAGTACTACAACAATAAGCCCATCAATAGAATTTAAGTCATAGATTTTGTTAATTTTATACAGGTACTTAATAATGAATACTCCAGTATGGCCCATGTCCATAGTCTACAGTTCACTGCTCTACTTGATACCGGTTGTTTGGATACAAGAAGCTTATTAGTATCTACCATTATAAGCTAGACCTAAGGGTAGTATTATGACAACTAGAAGCAGTGCTTCCAGTCTGCCAATTTATACTTTTTTAAAGCATTATACTCTGATTATGTCCCCTCACTAAAGACAGTATTTAAAAGAAAATGGTTTTCATCATCATTGGACTTTTGTTTTCCGATCACAATTAATGTATTATTAAATTCTGGTAGGTCTGATAGAAACAAGCCCCAGTAGCTTATTCCATATATAATCATTTATTTGGGTCTAGCCTTAATTTTCCTTAATTTTAATTGACACTGGCCCAGGGCTGTGAATTTATGATCACTGTTTCCTCAGTTTTCCTTTTTTATTTAGAAATGAAAGAGAAAGAGCAGACTTAAGCTTCCATCTGAATTTCACTTTTTGTATGCAATACACCATTAAGCAGCAATGTAACATATGTACAGCAGGGTATTCTGTGATTTCTGTATTCAAACCTGTTATGGGGATTTTATTGATCACAGTAAAATACATCATCTCCCCTTCCATAACTACTTTTGTTCATGATTACATTTTATAAGAAAATATTTTTTGGGTTCCAAATACAGAATTAGAAGAAATGTTTAATTATTCAATCATAGTACAAATAATTATACTTTGTCTTTTCTAAATTTCCAGCACTAATATAATAACTCAATAACTTTGCAACTTGTGGCTTGGTCATGACTAAACCAGAAGAATTTCTGATTTCACGGTGGTACACCTGGTCACTCTCTCATGTTGAGGAATTATGTTACAGATATGTCACACTTTTAAATATAGATATTACAGGGACCACCCTGGCCATGAGGTACAGCAGGACTTTATTGGTCACACAAAGAGAGTCTGCCAGATGAAGGAGTTACAACAGGGTTTGAAGGGATTTATTAAGGAAGTATGTTTGACATCAGACTTGCACTAATCAAACAAAAATAATAAAAAATGTAGTAATTTTCTCCTTTTCTATATTTTAAGTTTAAGCACCGTGGAATGCCGCTGTCTGATCTACCGCAGCGGGAACAAAATACGACCACAGGGTTGATGCTTACACAGCCATTCAAATCTGAATCATTGGGGTATCCACCGAGACCTCCAAGTCCATACTGCTACAAAGATGCAGTAAGTCTACTGTATTCCTATTTCAGCCTTGACAGGTGTGCAGGGGCAGATCCAGGATTTAGGAACAGGAGGGGTCAAACCCAGGAGGACTTATAAAAAAGCCTATAAAAAGATAACCTGGTCCAGAAAAGGGGGGTCCAGGGCGAAAAATTGGTCTGAAACACTTAAAGAAAGCTTGCTGTTGCTGAAAATGGGGGGGGGGGGGGGGGTCCAGACCCCCTGGATCCGCTTCTGGTGTGAACTAGAAGGGAATTGTTTTTGCAGTCGCTCCCAGCCCTAAATATATATGACTAATTGTGGGCCACAAGCAGCAGTTGTAAAGTTTTTTGTGTCTAAATTTTCCAAGAGTGAAACTGTCATTCCTGGATCAACAAGCAGCTCCATAATGAGATATATAACAGAATGACAGTTCCTGTCGGTCATGACTGACATGATTTTAAAAGAATATTCAGGGGATCTTTACCATAGTTTTTGCTTATAGAAAAAATGCTTCACATGACATGAATCTGTGCCCAACTCAATTCTTCTCTGCATGTGCCGTTTCAAAGTGCACTAAGTATGCGACAACAGGCATTCAGCATGACATGATACCTTAAAGTTAATCGTCAATAAAAAAGATAAAATGAACTAAAGTGGAACTAAAAAAAAAATACTGCAATGCAAGTATTCTGATCAGCTTAATGGTAAATACAGTTAAAAAAGTACTGATATTGGATATAATACTGATGTTGTCTAGCTCTATTTGATGTGGACAGAATATGTACTTTAGCTCTCTGTACAGAAACCTGTAATTACTGTCTGAAATAATAGATTTATGGACACAGATCTCTTCAGAATAAAATTGACACATAACTGATCTATGACACATATTATGTCAACAAAGGTCAACATGTATCAAGCATGTATTGCTTTACTGAACTATGATTTTATTTAAATTTCAGAAGAACTTCAAACTGTCCAATAACTTCTCAATGCATGACAACCGTCATTCCTTTCAAGATCATGGAGTTTACTTTAAAGATGTAAGTAAACTTGTTTATTGAAAATATGATAGTATGTAATTTTGAAAACAAATTACACAAGCTTCTAGTCTGCAGTATCTCTTATTTGACAATATTACATTTCAGAAAGATTTTATATTTTAATCATTTTATAACATTTACTTTTAAATTGTCTTATACAGCTTTTTGTTTCAGCTGCTTGGAAGTTTTATTTATTTGTGTTTTGTTTTAATGAAATTGTTAACAATTATCAGAAGGTCTCATTCTTGTGAATATTTTTAATTGTGTGTTCCTAGGCCACATAACAAAATAATTGTTTTTCAGTTCATCCGTCCATTAGCAGGGCACATATTGAACCATTAGACCTAGACAATTCTCACTTGACATCCATAGAGGTCCATGTAAATTTCCTTGGAAACCTGAAATTACATCCCCCTTATCCTCTGAGTTATGTGCCTTGTAAGTACCCCCTAGAAAAATAAAATTTGATGCAAAAACTCCAGTATCTGAATAACTAATCCTTTTATTGCCATGATTCTGTGCATGCATATTTATCATGGAGTGTTTTATCAGTTCCGTCAGACTGGTCGCACCACCTGTATTTTATCGATTTTTT
Source organism: Sipunculus nudus (assembly GCA_026874595.1). NCBI lineage: Eukaryota > Metazoa > Annelida > Sipuncula > Golfingiida > Sipunculidae > Sipunculus > Sipunculus nudus. Next base: position 105,698,317 of record CM049306.1, on the reverse strand, counting down.
AATGATTTTATTTCTCTGTTTTTGAGACCTTAAAAGATGGGATCATCTAATAACAGGGCACAAAATGTAACCACTGGACCTAGAATCTTCTCTCTTGACATACAGGAAGGCCTCTGAAATCTCTGTGGCAACCTGGAATAAGGTCTCTGTTACCCATATCCTCTAAGCTATGGGGCTAAGTAGACCCCAAAGAATAACTTAAAATCTGATACAAAAGCTCTAGTATCTCAACAAATTGTGCATTGATTGCCATGTATTTTTTGTAACTTTAATGAATTTTTTTCTTTATTTTTGAGACATTCTGTTGAAACAGTCATCTGTAAACATGACACAAACTGTCAATGTTGAATCTATGGGAAACAGACCTAATTTCAGGTTTTCAAGGAGATTTCTCATGAACCATGGATGTCAAGTTAGAAGATTCTAGTAGATCCAAGGGTTACGAGACCTAATTTCAGGTTTCCAAAAGGATATTTCATGGACCTCCCTAGATATCAAATAGAAAGATTCTAGGTCCAATGGTTATGATTTGTGCCCTGTTATTGGACGACAACATCTCTGAAGGTCTAAAAAAATAGAGAAAAAATGTATAAAAAATTTGAAAAAATCCAGCTGGTGCCACTAGTCTGCAGAAACTGATGAAACACTCCTTAACGAATATGCATGCAAAGAATCATGGTGATCAATGCATTTTTTCTCTCTATTTTTGAGACTGTTAAATGACAGCAAACTTGTCAGATTCTCAGCCATAGTTTCACCTAGTGTCCTGAAACCTGGTATGCTTATTGATCATGGCTGGTTTTATGAGTTCATGAACACTCATGGGGCCACCTGTACTTATCTGTTTATTGTAGGGCCGAACCACACGAACACTAGGTAAGCAGATAACAACCCCAGAAAAACGACAACACTTTACAGATAATCACTTCTGGAAGCACCTTGGAAGAGAAATAGTGGATTATGACTATAACACAATATACAGCTCAAGCTTTCATGGACGACCAACCACTGACCCAGTAACAAGGCGGAGATTTCCTCGTACACATGAAGACGGTAAACCAGGATTGAGCCGTTTGTCCACTGCTGCCACAACGTGGCATCACGAGCCTGATGTACCGTACAAAACACCAACACGTGTATTAGCAGTTACCCAAGAACCATTTATATCCAGAACAAATTGGAAGTATTCATATCATGGTATTCCAAAATGTTACCCTCCATACGATAATGTTGAACCCCAGGCACCATATCCAATATGGTTTGTACATGGTACAAAAAAGAAGAGACCAGTCACCAAGGTTTCTAATTAGTATTATTTATTTTTCCAATAGTCGTACATGTCAACGTGCATGTTCCTTATTAGATGCTGGCACAATCAGCCACTATATCCTAAACATGAACTTTTGACTGCTCAAACAGATGCCATGAAACAAACAGGTGTAGTCCAAAGTCAACCACTGACCCGGTAACATTATAAAGCTGAATTTCAGTTTTTTCGTGCATCACTGACACTAAAGTTTAGCCAAGTGTGATGTTATTATCAGAAGTGGATGCCCTCTTTCTTCCTACAAAAAGCTCTACAATTTAGTCATTTAAAGTTTACTTGTGCTACCAGGCTCAAATTTTTGCAAAAAAAATATTTCACTCCCAGGAAAGAAAGAAAAAGCAGTGGTATATTCCCTCTGGTTGTATTTGTCTCTCCCCTACAAGTTTTAGTTAGATTAATATCTAATAAGTATTTGAATAATAAACAATATTCAAAGGAAGGATTTTCACCATGTTGCAAAATATGCAAAGGAAAATAAAAGCATATAGCACTTTCCCAGATGGCTTGGAATCAGATATTACATCTTTGTTTTCCAAAAAAGGAATTCAAACTTCTTGCTGTTATACTTATTTACTTGGGGGGAAAAGTAAGTTTCAATATCTGTCTGTGGTGTGTTTGTGCATATAATCCTCTCATGCACTTTATCACACCTCTGAAATTTCCGTTAAAACCAAACCAATTTCTACAATATCCATATATTGGATAAATCTTGTTATTTTTCTATCAATTTCCTTTAGGAACTACCGGTAGTCTTAATACTTAACTAACACTCAGCTCTACAGTGATACAAGATAGTTATTGAAGGTAACATCACTACATAGCTGTTCAATTTTCAACCAGTGTAAAAAAAGCACCTCCAGGGAGATTTGCAGTCAAGTTAGTTTTATAGATATAGAAGTACGATTTAAATTGCCTCAGCAGGACTTTGACATGTGAACAAGTTCAAATGAAAAAAAGTTTCAGGCATCACTAGATGGCACTCACAGGCAACTTAGATACTGTCATAACAGTGATTTAAAGACAGAATATACCCTGTTCATATGTTGGTTGTGGTATCTTATATGCACACTGTGATAATATAAAGTATCAGTATTAGTTTTATATAGCAAATTTTTCTATTGTATAGATTTACAGCCCCATAAAACAAAATTGGAGGTTTTTATATTTTAATGTGTGGCAGAGATTGTTTTGGCTTGTTTTTGGAGTGTCTGCTTGTTTTTTATATTAAGATATTGTTTCAGATATGAATATCTGTAAACTTGTGCCACATTGTCTGTTCAAGACCATTTGATATTATGTTAAATGTCTTTAATTCAGATTTCTGATATTTGTATGATATATATTGTTACGAAGGCAAATAAACAGGATTATTTCACTGTACAATGAAGTCGTTTTTTTTATATCTCCATTGTAAATCCTAATCATATGCATTATAAATTACCAACATATCACCCTTTGCTGCATAGTGTAGGTAGTTTGAAAGATGGCAGTCTTGACAGGCTTTGAGAAAATGTCAAATTCTCTGGATTAAGGTGAAACTTTGGATTACCCCCTCTCAAAGGACACACTTGGCAAGGTTCCCAACCTGTCAAGACCAAAACGCACATCACCAGGTGTGGCAAGAGAGCACTTGCATGACAACTGTCGAGTGGCACCACTGATCATTTTAGTAATATATATATAGTAATATACACGGGGCAAGCAAAATTAAACTCATTTGAGAAATTTTGCAGAAACATATTACAGTTTCAGTATATATTAATATGATTATTTCTCGTGAAATTTTGGGTATTTAAGCAGGAGTCAGACACTGATCACTCAATGATATATTTTCCCACTGACCACAGTCAAAAGAAATGTCTTCAAGGAAGTTTGGTCATCGATTTCACCTTTAGCAGGACTTGTTTTATGCACTGGTAACTGTCTGTTCATATCTGAACACTATTACAATTCACCCATTCCATTTCACAACAAGGCCTACAGGCCTAATGCGAACCTGTGCAACGAGATTACACCAGGTATAATGCTTCAATGCTGGACCATTACTTTTCAAGAACATGTGTAACATGTATATAAACAATGCAAGTACTAAACACTAAATGGACGCTGTGCAAAAATGGTTGCAGGTGGCACCACCAATCTTGTGTATGGTTAAGAGCTATGTGAGATCTATACACATGCAAAATTTCAGGGGGATATGTCAAATCAGTCCTGAGATATAAGCCTGAATGTCTGCAGTGTATACATAAATGTAGGTGGCGCCACCTGCCACAAAATCCAGAAAGCTATCCAAGATGTATAAACCTGGAAAATTTTAGGCAGATATGTCAAACCACTGCCGAGATAGGACTGATTTTATCCCAAGGCAGATGAACAGATGGACATTGTGCATAAGTGGTTACAGGTGGCGCCACCGTTTTTGCGTATGATAAAGAGCTATGTGAGATCTATAAACATGCAAAATTTTTGCCCAATCAGTCAAATGGTTCCTGAGATATGAGCTTGGATGTCTGCAGCGTAAATTTGAATGTAGGTGGCGCCACCTGTCATAAAATCATAAAAGCTGTCAAGGATGTATAAACCTACAAAATTTCAGGTGGATAAGTCAAACCCAACTGAGATATGAGTAATTTTATCCCAAGGCAGATGAACAGATGGACACTGTGCAAAAATGGTTGCAGGTGGCGCCAATAGATTTGCGTATGATAAAGAGCTATGGGAGATCTATACACATGCAAAATTTTGGCCCAACTGGTCAAAAGGTTCCCGAGATATGAGCTTGAATGTCTGCAGCTTAGACGTGAATGTAGGTGGCACCACCTGGAATAAAATCAAGAAAGCTGTCAATGATGTATACACATGCAAAATTTCAGGTGGATAAATCCAACCAATGCAGAGATATGAGTGTTTTTATCCCAAGGCAGATGAACAGACAGACGCTGTGCAAAAATGGTTGCAGGTGGCACCACCAATTTTGTGTATGATTAAGAGATATGTGAGATTTGTACACATGCAAAATTTCAGGGGGATATGTCAAATCAGTCCTGAGATATAAGCCTGAATGTCTGCAGCATATACATAAATGTAGGTGGCGCCACCTGCCACAAAATCCAGAAAGCTATCCAAGATGTATAAACCTGCAAAATTTTAGGCAGATATGTCAAACCACTGCCGAGATATGAGTGATTTTATCCCATGGCAAACAAATCACGGATGCTTTGCAAAATGTTTACAGGTGGCGCCACAGTTTTTGCGTATGATAAAGAGCTATGTGAGATCTATTAACATGCAAAATTTTTGCCCAATCGGTCAAATGGTTCCTGAGATATGAGCTTGGATGTCTGCAGCGTAAATCTGAATGTAAGTGGCGCCACCTGTCATAAAATCATGAAAGCTGTCAAGGATGTATAAACCTGCAAAATATCAGGTGGATAAGTCAAACCACTGCCGAGATATGAGTGATTTTATCCCAAGGCAGATGAACAAATGGACGCTGTGCAAAAATGGTTTCAGGTGGCACCACCAGTTTTGCGTATAATAAAGAGCTATGAGAGATCTATACACATGCAAAATTTTGGTCCAACTGGTCAAACGCTTCCCAAGTTATAAGCTTGGATGTCTGCAGCTTAAACGTGAAAGTAGGTGGCGCCACCTGTCATAAAATCAAGAAAGCTGTCCAGGATGTATACACATGCAAAATTTCAGATGGACAAGTCCAACCAATGCAGAGATATGAGTGTTTTTATCCCAAGGCAGATGAACAGATGGACGCTGTGCAAAAATGGTTGCAGGTATTATAAAGCTTTCCAAGGGCTACATTTGTGCAAAATTTTTAGCCTGATTGGTCTAATGGTTCCTGAGATATGTGGGTTTATGTGTGGAAACAGACACACAGATGGGCGCTGGGCAGAGAGGAAAGGTCAGAGGTCAACCAAAAATGAGGGCGCAGCAGTTTACATGTGACCGATCATAATTCCAAATTTTAAACAAGAGACCCAGGGGTCTAATGTTCACTCTGTGAATTACTGTGCAATTTGGCAAGTGATTAAAAAATAAATGAATGTGAAAATACCATTCATTCCTTTCCAAGTAAACATTGTCCTATTGCACAAGGTCGGTGGCGTCACCTATATTGTTTATGAGAAAACTTTCCAAGATGACTGCACATGCCAAATTTCAGACCAATACTCCTGAGATATGAGCAATTTTCACCAAAAGCAAATGTATGAATGGACACCACAGGAAAATTATTGCAGATGGCGCCACCAGTCTTGTTCACGAGATTGAGGTGACGAAGATCTATGGACATGCACAATTTCAACCCAATACACTGAACAAACACTAAGACGATCAGATGGCAAATGCAAAGTTGGACACTCCGCAAAAAGTAGTGTAGGTGGCGCCACCTGTCTGGTTAACGAGAAAACTTTCCTAGATGGATAGACATGACAAATTTCAGATCAATACATTGAACCACTTCTGAGATATGAGCAATTTTCACCCACAGCGAATGTACCAGGGATGCCATGGGAAAACAATTGCAGATGGCATCATCAGTCTTGAGTGTAAGTCTGAGGAGTCCAAGATCTATGAATATGCAAAATTTCAGCTAAATATGTTGAACCACTCCTGAGATTGAGGGTTGTTATATAAAAGAAACCCAGGTTTGTACTGCACAGAAAGGTTCTCCATCATTGTTACCTACAACTACATAGGTGAGGGAACAAGTATGCCAGGTTTTGGAAATATCAGTCCAAGGGTCCTAGAGGAGACTCTGTTTTTGTGGATTATAACAAATAAATACTTAATGACATATTTTGGATAAAAGCAGAAAACACCATTACAGCCTGCTGAAAGTAGCTAAACAGGTGGCACCACCTGGAGGTCAAAATCATTAAGCAGTCACATGATCAATATTCCTGTGAAATTTGAAACTGAAGGCTGCAGCAGTTCCTAAGATATTTGGCAACAGACAATACATCATGTATAGAAACACATCAAGTTCAGTAGTTATGCCATCATGAAAATCACTTGACTGAATTTCTACTCAAATTATTCCTCTTCCTCTAAGGAACTGTTGACTATGACATAAAAGCCAAAGTATTTATACTTTATGACATATCTTGGAAAAAGCAGTAAAGACCATTACAACCTGTAGAAAGAAGGTAAACACAGGTGGCGCCACCTGCAGGTCAAATTATTTAGCAGTCACATGATGCAGTTCCTAAGATAGTTAGTAACAGACAATACATCATTTATAGAAACACATCAAGCTGTCAAATTTTGCAATCGACACAGTTCCATAGAGACGCCATCTTGAAAATGAATTGACTGAATTTATACTAGAATTATTCCACTTCCTCTAAGGAACTGTTGACTATAATATGAAGGCCAAAATTTTATTACTTTATGACTTATCTTGAAAGAAGTGGAAAGGAACATTATGTCCCACAGAAAATAGGTCAACACAGCTGGCGCCACCTGGAGGTCAAAATCATCTGGCAGTCACATGATCAATATTCCTGTGAAATTTGAAACTGAAGGCTGCAGCAGTTCCGAAAATATTTGGTAACAGACAATACATCCTGTATGGAAACACATCAAGTTGCTAAATTTTGCAACCCACACAATTTGAAGTTCTGTAGAGACGCCATCTTGAAAATGACTTGACTGAATTTATACTCAAATTATTCCCCTTCCTCCAAGGAACTGTTGACTATGATATGAAGGCCACAATATTAATACTTTATGACTTATCTTGAAAGAAGTCGAAAAGACCATTTCTTCCCGCAGAAAGTAGGTCAACATAGGTGGCACCACCAAAAGCTTATTTTTGCATGTCCATCCCATGATCAGTAATTCTGCAAAGTTTCATGAAGGTAGCTGCTTTGGCTGTTGAGATATTTGGTAACAGACGGTGGACTGTGGACAGTTGACAGTGGACAGTGGACGGCGGACGCTGCGCCATGGCATAAGTTCACAGAGTGAACTAAAAATTCTGCCGTGGTTATGGAGGAGTTCTCCTGAAACCTATGCGGTGATGGCGGCAGCGTCGGCGTCCGACTGAAAATATAGTATTTGCAAAACTGTGTTTCGACGGATCCAATGATTGTAGCTGGCACCACCAGTCTTATATACAACAAAGAGATATATAAATATGCCCAATGCCAGACTGATATGTCAAACCCCTCCTGTGAAATAAGCAGGGACATACACTGTGCAAAAATTATTGTAGGTGGCGCCACCAGTCTTGTACACTATTAAGCTACCTGATATGTATAAACATGCCCAATTTTAGGCTGATGTATCAAATTCCTCTGTAGAAATAAGCAGGCGCATACACTGCAAAAGTCAATGTAGGTGGAACCACCTGTCTTATAAATGAGAATACCATCAAAGACACCAAGACAGGTCAAAATATCAGTCCAATACATCAAACTTCCCCAGAGTTTGATACACTGGGCTGACAAGGCTTAGGTGAGTAAGGCAGTTGCCCCCGAGTGACCTGTGACAAATTGCTGCCTCATGCTATTGCACTGAGTGAACTCTTGACCTGCACCTGGCTAGACTGAGTGAACTTTTGACCTGTAACTGGCTGCACTGAGTGAACTCTTGACCTATTGCATAATCTGACACAGTTGGCAGTCTGCCAAAGCTATAAATAGATTCAGGCTAAACTTTGGTGCCAGATATAATGCAGTCAGCAGTCTTCTAAAGCTATAAATAGAATGCAGCTACTGCACTCAGTGAACTCTTGACCTATACCTGGCTGCACTTCTTCTAATCCTGGCACTGTGCCAAAACTATTTATAGAGCTGACATCATCTTGGCTACTGGCAAACATCAAGGCACTGGCAATCTGCCAATGGTAAACCAAGTGCTGCCATCTGTACACAAAAGTGGTCCCTACTTGAAATAACTGAGAAATTTATTTTCCCAATACAAAATGTTTTTCAGCTGACTTTTTATAAAAAAGAAATCAGGAATATCTGTAAAATTATTACGGATGCATACTGAATGCAAAATTAAAATACAGATATATCTCACTGATGGCAAATTCTTGAATTAAGTTGAGTAGGGATACCAAAAATTTATAATCCATGTACAGTTGTCTTTAAATAGCCACAGAGAGCTGAGTATCCATGATTGTAACATTGCCTAGTATGATGAATAACTTAAATCATAAATCTAAATTTTTTAAAAGCTTTTAAAAAAAACTTTCTTGTCAATATTAACCAAAGATAACCTGAAATCTAAATGTCTAGTGGTATGATGTAATAGATGCTGATAAACTGGTGCCAGGCTAGATATAACAGCATAACACAGCTAACATATATGGTAAAATGACTCAATTTAATCTCCATAATTCAGCCAAAAATCATTCATGTGGAACCATTATTGACAATTATTATAAGAATTATTGTAGGGATTATTCTTGTGAAATATTTAACAAACTGGCTTCAGTGGCATCAGTCGAAAAACGTTTCACAGGTTTATAACTCATATAGGAAGATACAGCAAACTGGCTAAGTTCAGCTTCCCGTAATTCAGCCAAAAAGCACTGAACCAAAACCATTTGAACAAACTTGAATTATCAACATCTGAGGATAATTAATTTGTGAGATTTAAGAATTTGGCCCAGTGGTTTTTTAAAAGATCTCTGTAGCCATTGAGCTAAAATGGGCTGTTACGGCATATCACTAATTTCAGCTTCCCATAACTTAACCAAAAGTCACTGAAAAGAGATCATTTGAACAAACTTCAGAAAGCACTACCCTAGGATCGTTCTGTGCGATATTAAACATTTTGGCCATATGGTTTCAGAGAAGAAGTTTTTTGTAGACCTCAGTGTGATACAGGCACTGATGACCCTGTACAAAAAAGGCCGATGCAGGTGGCGCCACCAATACCTCAATTTCAGATATGACCTATGTGACCAACATTGGCATAAAATTTGGTGATGATAGCTCCAGCCGTTTCTGAGATTTAAATTTTAATATGCTTTTTTGCACAGTTAACAAAATTCAACCTCCTGTAACTCAGCCAAAAATCTCCGAACTGGAACCATTTGAACAAACTTGAGAAAGATTGTTCCAGGGATCATTTCTGTGAAATATTGGACAATTTGGCTGGACAGTTTCAGAGAAGATTTTTAAAGTTTTTTTAGCTTTTTCCCTATAAAATCTAAGAAAATGCAGTTAGAAAAAAATAAACAATATCCTATATAGTTTTTTGGATGACTGAATATTTGCTAAAAATTTGGTGCTGCTAGCTCCTGCCGTTTTTGAGATAGCTATGGTTAACGTACAGATGACGCACGACGTGCGACGCACGACACACGACGCACAAGGGACGACGCCGCACTATCGCATAAGCTCACAGGTTCGATAAAAACTCCCAGACCTTGTACACATCCAGTTTCATATACTCTGGGTTTCATCACACAACACTATTAAACATTCCCTAGAATCACACTCACACTCTTCTGTTTTACGGCATCACATTAATAAAACCAAGCAGCATTACAGTTCTAACATCTTTATTGTGAGCTGGAAGATCAAGGGATAATTCTACCATGGCTATTGTCATTGAAGACTGGCTGCTAAGACAGGAGGAAACAGAGAGGCCAGTTCTTTTCACATTTTATAGGTGAAAAATAATAAAATCACTACTCTAATTCACAGGAACCTTTCTGATCCCCAAAATTAAGGCATAACTAGCAAGTTTCTGCTTAGCTTTCACACAGGAACTACCCAAAACTTTTTTTCATGAGTGTCTGCCATGCCAAGACAGTCCAAGGGTGAGACACTGGTAACCACAGAGCTTTGGATCAGAAATATTTGCTAAGTGGTCTGATAAAATCTGGCCTTTAATCATTAACACCTGGCTAACCTGGCTGTCCTATATCAAGGTAAAAATGGAAAGTGTAACAAAAGATTTTCTACAATGGCTGACATAGGGCACCGTTTTCCACAACTCCTTTACTTCACAGGATTACTTTAACATGCCAGTGTATCATTATTTAAATAGGCAGTGACAGCATTTAAAATTGATCAATGTTTCCTCCTGTTGAAGCAAATCATGAATGATTACTCTGTTTATTTCAAGAAATGCACACAAATCAAGGGCCTACCTATACATAAAACGGAAACATTGTTCACAACACAAAATTGACTAATCTAGCTAATCCTATAAACAGAGGAAATAGGGGAGGGGTACAGGTGTGATATCTCCTTCAAAAAATACTGCTCAAAACTTCTGTATCTTTGTGCAATATGATAAAAAATACAAATATTGGACTCGTCATCTCATAGAGCTAGTTAACACGAGGGCTTTGTACAAAGCTAACCAACTCTTACTCTACATAACTGACCGATGAAATACGCAAAAAAGGGGCACAAATACAGAATGCATACTGGAAACTGGCTACTGTCATATGCACATAGCTGTACAAATGATATTGACCCTATCCCACACCTCAGCAGCTATGTAGTATGCCCTGCCCCTTCTGACCTTTGACCTTAAATAAACCATTATGTCTGGCCCCTCGTATATATATCTTGGACCAAAGGCATATGGTTATCACCGGATGGGGAAGGGTTAGTTTGTTAAGAAACAAAAAGCACAGTCAATGGATGACTGGCACTGACATAGCTGCCCACCTTGGCAATTTGAGGGAACTTTTACGTAACTGCACCGTTTCTAATCAAGGTCAGTGCTGCCCACATCTGTGTTAAAAATATATTTGTAGCAACAGCACATGTGCAGGTCCCTCCGTGACTCTTTGTTTAGCTAGCTACTAATGGAAACATAATTACAAACAGTTACATGCCATGGGAAGGCAGTTTCAGAGATTTAACATCTCAACAGCCACTGTATTATTTGACTGATCCTCCCAGGGCTTAAACCATTCCATGTGTACTTCTTTACAAAATTGTGCAACATAAAGTAGAGAAATTGAACTGACCAAGTTTGATGTTGATAGGAACAAGAATACAAAAGATAATGGTACAATGAAGTCATTTTTATCTTTTATATATATTATTTATATATATATAAAACCAGCCTGAAGCCCTCATAGCTTCTTTATATTTCCGGGCAGTTTTGCATGTAAATCATACAACATTAGAACAAGATACAGTATATCCAGGCATCTGTCTGTGAGGGTCTGGTTTAACTCACAACCACCCCAGTTCGTTTCCAAGGTAAACAGTATCCTGAATGGCTACTGTCGCCCAGACCTTGCCAATTAAGTCCTGTGCATCCGCCAGTGCACGTGTTGCTATTAGCACACTGAAAGTTGCACATTAATGGGTGTCTGGGGCAGAGCTCTCGCTGGTTTTGGGCAAGTAGTTGCTGGCGGCATCTCCGACGGTACTGTGAGGCATTGCATGTGTGGTGGTCCTTTGAGCGAGGTGGGGGTCCACTGTGGTTGAATGCACACCTGCCTGATAGTTGTAGAAGTTGCCGTTCACATTGGCAAGGTAAGCTGAAAGTATAAACAAAGCACTTCATGCAAACATGTTCTACACACATCAGTTTTTAGGGATATTTTTTTCACAGTGTCAGCTAATACTGAAAAATCGCCTGTCTGTGACTGAATAAGGTAATTCTGCAGTAATTCAGTAAACCAACACCAGAACTTGCAAAGAATGAGCTGTCACAACATATTGATGGAAGCAATGGGGTCAAGTCAAACTTACAACAGACTGACTGATAAAAATTTACAAAGCTGAATCAAATATTTCATTTTCTATTTCCAGTTTTTATACTATTCTGTCCTTGTCACACAGAAAAGAAACATTGATGGACAGCCCCTGGTTGGACAAACTACGTCAATAAAAGAACATCTTAGTGCTCAAAGTGGCTCAAACCAACAAACTAGTACATTAAATCTATCATCATTCTGATATGAATTATCTAAAGCCTTTTAACTTCATGACTTCCAATTCATCAATCACCAATGATGGACTGGGTGGCAGTCATATGGAATTAAATTTTCATTGTCTTTTACTTATCTTAAAGCTTTTTTTTCATTGTCTTATTTCACTAACTGCTTATGTGTATTATAGTTGAAGTAAACTAAAATATTCAACAGACATCCACCAAAATCTCAGTATAAGTAATGTATATTTGATACTGGTAGGGTTTTGACCCCACACTTGCATCAAGGTAAGCCAATAAGATAATTACTAATGTGCTTCACAAGATTGTTGAGCACCTAAAGATGTAAATTGTCAAAGGGTAATTGATTTGAAAATTTATAATCACTGATTTGTTTGCTTATGAATTTCTCCATTTTGCTATTTGATCAGTTCAGAGCAACCAATCTGATGACTGAATACAAATCTTTATTTATTTAAATTTACCCTTCCATTTTAGATTTTACATATATTTAACACTAAAGGAGTAGTCCACAGTCATGTTTATGGAGAACTCTCAATTAATGAAAAGCATCACCAGTTCTTGGTCAGCATCTTCAAACTTGTTGTCCGAGTTGCATAATCTATACACTACACATATAAACTATCTGAATCAATGCAAATAGATGTAAAACATCACCCTACAACCCACCACAAAGTTTCTTTACAAAAAAAACTATACCCTTTTAAAAATTGTAAAAAAAATATCCAAGAATTGTGAATCATTGTCCAATTAACTGCATGCTACTGATTAAATGCAGTGAGTACTAACTGTCAGTGGTTTCTCTACTCAAATGAAATTACAACCTAAATTTAATTTAAAATAAATATGGTTTTCTTTTACTAATGTATGATGTTAAAACATTCAGTGAGTGTGGTTAAAAGATTACTAATGAGTGCTGTATAGGAGGAGGAAGGTAGCCAGGCATGTGAGAGGGTTTGGGGTAGAGACATTGTTAGAAGGATTGAGGAGGGTTCACACTAACCTGTGACTGAATCTTTTCCTGACCATTTGCCTGGTGACTCCCGGGATCTGCTGGCACAAACACATGCCATTTGCTCTCATGCTTTGTGAAAGGCACAGATATCATTGAGGTCTAACCAGAACTAGAATTAATCTAAATCTTAAGCCAAGAAACACCATAGATACCTTATCACAGAACAAGCAAACACATCCCTGTATTGGGCGACTATTATCACTGAAACTCAGGTTTTAAATAAGCATGACTTTCCTTTGAATTATATGCTTGTATTCTCATTTAATATCCATCTATTTATAGCTTAATTAAGCTGAGATTCCATTATTTTGACCTTAATCACAAAACTTACAATAGCTATGGGCTGATAGAACAAATGTTGTCAACCATTCCATCTCTACAGCAGTCCGAATCAGTCGTTCAAGATCACTTTTTCTGGTGATGTCCTTTTATTATGAAGTCCTTATTTTACAATTAAAATTATTTTTGTGAGTCAGAATCTATTTCTGGTTAGACTTCCATGAGTATTAAGCTGAACTTTATAAGTGGGATCTGGGCAAGTCCTTAAGCAAGAGGTAGTGTAGGGGTTATCAAACCCCGGAGGATACAGGAATTTCAGTCACAGGCAAGTTTCCCCTCAGTCAGCACTTAAATTAAACAACTCTTGTGATAATATCAAAATTAACAAATAATATGAAAATAGTGTACACAATTTTATAATCACATTTCAGTAAATCTGAACACAAAAAGTATATCTAACAAACAAACAGCATGATACCATACACTATTACTGTAGTAAGGCAATCCTTATACCTTTACAATAAGTCATGACGTGTTTAGTTGTGTATCTTGTTACTTATTCATTAAAACAATAGAACTTGATAATGACATTAATTACAATGGTGTAAACAAGCAATTAATATGTGATGTTGACTGTTTTACAATTTCATCAGGTATGTATACCTGAGAGTTTATACAGAAGTGTATCTTACTCCTTTGGATGTTAAACCAATTGCTTTTGATTTGGGTAATGATATCCTATTTTTTAATAAAACAGTAGTACTGTTTTCACTTTATTGGTATAGGACCTGAAGTTTTACTTAAATGAAAAACACTCATGGTAAAGTCTTAAGTATTGACTAGTCAATATTGAGTTTTGTGTGAAGTTACAAGGCCTGATTACTTTTAAATAAATGGAGCTTCGTAAATTAATACACTAACAAAAATGAAACAAATATGTACAACATATAATTGTGCAAACATAGGAATAGGGAAGCCTTTTTTTATATTTGCATTTTACCAGAAAAGTATGGAAACTCCTTAACCATTTAATAAACTAAGTTTCACAGAATGAGATTTTTTAATGAAGCTTTTACATTTTGTAAATCCATGTGGTCAAATGATGATCTGCTTTAACAATCATTTCAGTTTCCTCATGACACCATAAATACAACTATTCCAATTAATTTTTATCTACCCTTCAATGGTTTGAATTGATTTGGCACAGGGTGGCAACTGAAAGTAGGAGTCACTTTTAAACATTTAACATTCCTGGACATGGATAGTGTTGTGTGATTATCAATGTGTGGTGTGATTACCGTAGATCCGCGTTTTGCCGCCGCGGCCATAAAAAAAGACTTAGAACTGTAAATCCTGACTAATTTTACTCAACAAGGGATGCGGCTATAATACGCAAGTTAGGCTAAAACCAAACATGTACAAGAGACTCAACGGCCCGCAATGGGCGATATAAGGCAGAGGAAGATGGAAGTGAATACTAAGAACGTATATTTAATGATACTGCATATTTGTGTATCAATTTTATTCATTGTTAATTTTATAAAATGTAATATTAATATTTTAAACAGGCTTATATGTATTAACAAACTTCTCTGAGTCAGTCATAAACCACGGTAATTTTCACGCCATGACTGATAAAAGATCGATATTCACTCACCAAATTATGCACTCTAACGGTTGTACCTAAATTTGAGTATGGCTGCAATACCGGTAAAACATTATTTTAAGATATTTCTGGATCATATCCTTTCTTTTAAAATAAACTGTAAAACAAAAGATAACCAAAGACCATACATTCTTCGGCAATTAAACCTGCGTTCACGTTCAGATACTTCTTTGTTCATCACATTCTCAAAAGATGGCGCTATAAGGTCGAAACCTCACCAGCTAGTTCCGTAATCATTTAATATAGCACGTTTTGCCAGCAGAAGGTTCGGGCACCAGTGTGTATATATTTTGATCAGCACGACCCTGGGAGTACACGTACAGGCTGTGTGAACATCAACACGGGATTCGTTTATTCAAAGGTTTTGTCAAGGTTGCATAGTCTCTAAATAAAAGTTTGTCATCACAAAGGGTACCGTTGGCTTATATAATGCTTTGATGTCCAACTGAAGTTTCATTAGCCAGTGTAATGACGCAAGGTATCCCAAGGCCCACTTGTTCCGTAATCATTTTATATGGCATGTTTTGCCGGTAGACCGTGCAGACACCATTTTGCATATATTATGATCAGCAGGACCCGGGGGTTCAAGCAGTATGATCACCGACTCGGGTGTCGTTTATTTAAAGCTTTTGTTAACTGACCGACGATAAAATAAGTCTAAATACAAGTACCGTAGTCCTATACAATGCTTTGATCTGTTGATGTCCCAATCAAGCTTAATTTTCAAAGTTAAAGGCGCAAGATTCTCCGGCATTCAGTGATGTGTCAAATTAATTTCGCGGCCCTACAAGGATTCGTCTTGGATGAGTCGTCATAAACCGAACAAATTGTCATCTATTCTAACAGGGTAGATCAGGCTGTTTAACCAATTATTCAAATTAATTAACAAAGCCAAGCAACATACACAGTTGCAACTTGTTCAGTTTCCCAAAACTGTTTTGCCTGACCGCATATCAGCATACCACAGTGTTCCTAGCTGCAGTCTAGCTTTTGAGGAAACCCTTTTTTCGTTATGTTTCCATACACCACCCGGCAGTGGAACGTGGTGAGAATGTGATGCGGCCAGTAAGTAAGGTTTTGGGTATTTTTTACTCCAATGAAGAAGCCTTCCAGGTATTTTACGATTATGGGGTGCGGCCATTAGAGGACGTGCGGCGGCAAAACGCGGATCTACGGTAACCAAGTGTATATAATGGTGAAAGTGTGTGAAGGTGCAATAAGTAAGAGAAATCAACGAACAATTTTCCTCCTTACATGGAGTGAAATACTCCTTGTTTACACAGTTGCGCAGACTCTCAGGGATGCGGCCGACTATTGCCCTGCGGACCTCTCCAGCAGCCATTTCTCTAAGTTCCGTCACACTCTGATCACTGTAGAATGCAGAGTGTGGTGTGCAGATTACATTTGGACAATCCTTTAAGGGGCCTGTAGAACAAAAATAAAACAATTACACACATACACAGGCAGGGTTCTCAGCATTTCATGAAGACAAAATTCACAGATTTTTCTGTGATTTATTTTTTTAACATTCCAGTCTATTTATTTTGTCTTTGAGCCAGTTTGATGTATTGTCTGTCTCCCGTAGCCATAATACCGGGATAACACTGCTTTGACATAAGACAAAATATAACTGACTGACCACTATCTCTCACAGGTCAATCAAATTTTCTGATTTTTCCCTGATTTAAGGCTTTTTTCTCAAATTCCCTAATTTTTATTACTTGCTGGCAAAAGGATTTTTTTTTCTAATTTCAAGAATGCTTAGTGGAACTGCTTTTGTAATGAATACTAATTAATATAAATATTAAGTTCTAATTAATAAGCTGACTGGGCTAAACCTGTCCATTTCTGACAGAAGTAATTTTTTTTTTCAATTATGAAGGGTTAATATATGATTTCTATGGGAACAGACCATCATAGCAGATTTCTCTGTTGACACAGCACCTATAAAGCAAAGCCTAAATTGCAGTTTTTGACTGGTTTAAAAGTAGTGCCTTAAAGTAACAAGGGACCCATGGGTCACAGTGCTCAGCTGAAGTTTGAAATTTTTGCAAATGCAAAATATGCAAAATATTCTACTGTAATGTTTTTCATTTATATAAGAATATGACAAGCTTAGAGGAAAGGGGCTCTCCTACTTGGTTATAGTAAAGTTTTAAATATACGATTGCAAACTAATACTCTGACAAGACTGTCATGAAGAAAAACAGTAAAAGTTTTGAGATACTGTGATGCATATGAAATTTACAGATGGACAGGCAAGTGGACAGAATGGACTAATACCTTTATTTCACTTTCAAGGGAATAATGCATTTAAGTTTATATATAAGCCCATTTTTTAGCATTTCCACTTTTTCCATTAAAAGTTTTTATCTGAATCATTTTTTTACAAGTTTTATAAATTTTTAATAAAAAAACTGAAAATATAAGTTAAAATATTAGAATTGTTGCAAAAGTTGCAATCATTATATATCCAGAGTGTAGCTCATATTGGGTCATATTGTGCATACACATATTTTATTATTTTTAAATCAGGAATGTTAAAGCTGAATTTAAAAGAAAATAATGCCACAACAGGGCATCAACAAGATTATTCCTTGAATCACTAAAAAGTTTTGCACATTTGAGTTTTCAGTACATGCTTAATTTTATTCACTGAGATAAAATAAAAGATTAAGTAAATTTGATAAAATAAAACATCTTTTCAAATAAAGTATACACACTGTTGGTTGAATGATCAACAAACAATATCATTGTGCTAATTACTATCTCAGCTTTAATTTATTACTGGAATTAATAGTCAATTTCACACCCAGTGAAGTTTTTACTCTTCTGAAGTAAGGAATTACTTATCTGATGAACATCCACACTTTCATAGCAATACACCACTTTGTGGACACAATTAAATGTGCACTTAAATCATAAGAATGAATCAAATACAGAAAGTAACTAGACATTTCTTGGCACCGCAGGTGCCAGAGTATCCCCAGACATAGTAGGCCCCCCCCCCTACAAGAACAGACCCCCATTTTTAGCAGCATATACTGACACTTGGCATATTTATTGTTTCTTCCATCTAACAATCCACAATCTTGTTGAAGATGTTGGTTCTGTGACCTTGATCTTTTTAAAGATGTGTCCTGTGACCTTGACCTTTGACCTCATAACCCCAAAATCAATTTGGGTCTTGCTTTTCCAATGGGACATATGCAAGTCAAGTTTGAAATCTATAATCAATAAAGCAGGAATTATCATCCAGAAACTTATTTTTGGACAGATGGCTTCTGTGACCTTCACCTTTGACCTTGTGACCTCAAAATTGATAGTGTTCTATCTCTTGGCAGGAGAACTATATGTGCAAGATGAAATATCTGAGATGAATTGTTTGGCTGAAAATGCATCCACATCTTTTTAAAGAGGTTTCCTGTGACCTTGACCTTTGACCTCATGACCCCAAAATCAATTCAGGTCTTGCTTTTCTAATGGGTCAATAACAAAGCCAAGTTTGAAATCCATACATCAATAAAAGAAGAAATTATCATCCAGAAACTAATTTTTGGACAGATGGCTCCTGTGACCTTCACCTTTTACCTTGTGACCTCAAAATTGATAGGGTTCTTCCTCTCTTGGCAGGTGAACTATATGTGCAAGATGAAAGATCTGAGATGAAATTTTTTGGCTAAAAATGTATCCACATCTTTTTAAAGATGTGTCCTGTGACCTTGACCTTTGACCTCATGACCCCAAAATCAATTTGGGTCTTGCTTTTCCAATAGGACATATATAAGTCAAGTTTGAATTCCATACATCAATAAAAGCAGGAATTATCATCCAGAAACTTATTTTTGGACATATGGCTCCTGTGACCTTCACCTTTGACCTTGTGACCTCAAAATTGATAGGGGTCTTCCACTCTTGGCAGGTGAATTATATGTGCAAGATGAAAGATCTGAGATGAATTGTTTGGCTGAAAATGCATCCACAACCTTTTTAAAGATGTGTCCTGTGACCTTGACCTTTGACCTCATGACCCTAAAATCAATATGGGTCTTGCTTTTCCAATGGGTGAAATACAAGTCAAGTTTGAAATCCATACATCAATAAAAGAAGGAATTATCATCCAGAAACTAATTTTTGGACAGATGGCTCCTGTGACCTTCACCTTTGACCTTGTGACCTCAAAATTGATAGGGGTCTTCCTCTCTTGGGAGGTGAACTATATGTGCAAGATGAAAGATCTGAGATGAAATTTTTGGCTGAAAATGCAGCCACAATCTTTTTAAAGAGGTTTCCTGTGACCTTGACCTTTGACCTCATGACCCCAAATTCAATTCAGGTCTTGCTTTTCCAATGGGTCAAATACAAGTCAAGTTTGAAATCCATACATCAATAAAAGCAGGAATTATCATCCAGAAACTAATTTTTGGACAGATGGCTCCTGTGACCTTTAGCTTTGACCTTGTGACCTCAAAATTGATAGGGTTCTTCCTCTCTTGGGAGGTGAACTATATGTGCAAGATAAAATATCTGAGATGAATTGTTTGGCTGAAAATGCATCCACAATCTTTTTAAAGAGTTTTCCTGTGACCTTGACCTTTGACCTCATGACCCCAAAATCAATATGGGTCTTGCTTTTCCAATGGAACATATACAAGTCAAGTTTGAAATCCATACATCAATAAAAGCAGGAATTATCATCCAGGAACTAAGTTTTGGACAGATGGCTCCTGTGACCTTCACCTTTGACCTTGTGACCTCAAAATTGATAGGGTTCTTCCTCTCTTGGCAAGTGAACTATATGTGCAAGATGAAAGACCTGAGATGAAATGTTTGGCTGAAAATGCATCCACAATCTCTTTAAAGATGTGTCCTGTGACCTTGACCTTTGACCTCATGACCCCAAAATCAATATGGGTCTTGCTTTTCCAATGGAACATATACAAGTCAAGTTTGAAATCCATACATCAATAAAAGCAGGAATTATCATCCAGGAACTAAGTTTTGGACAGATGGCTCCTGTGACCTTCACCTTTGACCTTGTGACCTCAAAACTGATAGGGGTCTTCCTCTATTGGCAGATGATTTATATGTGCAAGATGTAAGGTCTGAGATTAAATGTTTGGCTGAAAATGCATCCACAATCTTTTTAAAGATGTGTCCTGTGACCTTGACCTTTGACCTCATGACCCCAAAATCAAGTGGAGTCTTGCTTTTTCAGTGAGACATATATAAGTCAAGTTTGAATTCAATACATCAATAAAAGCAGGAATTATCATCCAGAAACTAATTTTTGGACAGATAGCTCCTGTGGCCTTGACCTTTGACCTTGTGACCCCAAAATTGATATGGATCATCCACTATTGGCAAGTGAGTTATATATTCAAGATGGAAGACCTAGGATGAAAGTTTGGCTTAAAATGCATCCACAGTATCTTTTAAAATGCCAGTCCAGTGATCTTAACCTTTGACCTCATGACCCTAGAACCTATGGGTGTTTATTTTAGTGGTGGGCCATACATAAGTCATGTTTGAAATCCATATGGCTATCAACACTGGAGATATCATAAGAGGTGTGTGATTTTCACCATATATGGCAATATTCAAGGTCAAGGCCACTATCATAGGAAAGGTCATGACCCCAATTTTAATAAACATCATCCCATAACCCATACCTATGTATATGCATAATATAAAAGAAATCTGTCCATTAGTTTTTGACTTATAATGCTCACAGTACTGTAAGGTGGCAATTTTGGGGGTATTAAACGGCATGAAAACAAGTAAAGAATAATAGGTGGCGCCACCAGTTTCTGGAACATGACAACCCTATCCATGATCTCATGACTTATAATGCTCACAGTACTGTAAGGTGGCAATTTTGGGGGTATTAAACGGCATGAAAACAAGTAAAGAATAATAGGTGGCGCCACCAGTTTCTGGAACATGACAACCCTATCCATGATCTTCCATCAAGTTGATTTTGGGATAAATCCATGCAAGATTTCTTGAGATATTAAAGAATTTGTGTGATTTTCCCCAAAATTGGACCTATTCAAGGTCAAGGACACTCTCATAGTAAAGGTCATGACCTCATTTTAAATAGGCGTCGTCCTCTTACCCATATCTATACATATACCAAGTTTGGTAAAGTTCCGTGAAATATTTTTTGGGTTATCGCGCCAACAAGATTTATATGCGGCGGCGGCGCCGGCGGTGGCGGCGGCGGCGGCGGCGGGACCTGTATGAAAACATAGTATCCCCCGACTTTGTCGGGGGATACCATAACATTCATCAAGTTTATGCACCATCTGGGGGGGGGGGGGGGGGGGGGAGTGCAGGGCAGAGGGGAAGCCTGCTGGTAGTGGCCAAGCTGAGCCAAGGCAAGCTGCCTGGGGTGGGTTACATAATGCAAGTGAAGGTTGTATTACTAGGTGAGCTAGATGTAAACTACACTTGACATGGTGTATGAAAACTTGAATAAAAGCTGCTCTTTTCAATCAATTCCTTTGAAATTTCAGATTTTAAAAGATTAAATCCTTATGTATATATGCTGTGAAAATTAAATCAACAGTGCTTACAGGGAAAAAACGTGCCATTGCGGAAGTTGGACAAAATATAAGGTATTGATTTTTTATTTATGCTAATAACTTGAAAAATTTGCAAAATTTAGATCTAATTTTGGGTAAACAATTGAATCTTGATTAAATGAAGTTATATTCCTGAAAAAAAGTCTCTAGCTTCAGCAATTCTCATGTTAGGTGAGTAAATATATTTCCTGAATTTTTAAAAATTGCATTATATTTTGGCCTAATTCATAATAATACCCAACACTGATCTAATTTTTTGTATGTTCATAGAAAATGTATGGAAGAATATGAATACTAAATATGATCAAAAACAGATAAGTGCCATGGTTTTGATATTAGGCAGCCTTGAAGTGTAATAATGGTTTTTTTATGGAAAATGGAGGTTTTTCCTTAATATCTCGAAGGAACGAAGTCCTAATGACCCAATTTTCTGTATGGTAGGAGATTTTTGGGACATCTAATGGTATGCAAAATTTTGGAATCGTTGGTCCAACGGTTTCAAAATGTGCCCTGTTAACAGACGGACGGACAACGGACAATGGACCACAACTATAGCTTTGATGACTTATAGTCAGCTGAGCTAATAAAACAATCAAATTACATGAACTCAAATCATATATGTTCAACAATTATATTAAATAAGAACTGCAGATCTTAAAACAGGGCACAACTGCATAAAATTTGCTGATAATGTAAATGGTTGTACAGAAAGAGGAACCACTGCAAGAGTTTTATAGATGGGGTAGTTGGGTGAATGAAAGGACTGTATCTGCGTCTCAACATAATATCATAGGTAAAAGCTTCATTCTAGTTTGGCTTACTGTTGGCAAAACTGAAGGGCTCATTCTCGTGGACATCTAGAGCTGCTGCCCTTATCCTGCCATCCTTTAGAGCGCTGGCGATGGCATGCTCGTCCACGAGTCCTCCACGAGCTGTGTTTACCAGAAATGCACCTGAAAAAAAATAAAATATCATAAGGATGGTAAGTCTTTTTTTTTCTACTCAGTGAACATGAGAAATATTAGGAGCTTACATGTAAAAATATGAGATTTAGAGTGAGTGACATGCTTTTTAGACACACACATACATATCTTAACATTACTACAGGGTTAAAAGAATCACAATCTTCATATTTCTACGTGCCCCTACTGAATTCAAGCCAGCAATTCAGGAATGCTCCATAATTTAGCAGCAAAATATTTGTTCTTAAAGGCAAAATGAACCGGTATCTTTCTGGTGGTCTGTATATTCATCTTGCTTTGTGGTGCCCTCTAGTGGCCACCAAAGGAATCACTTTTTGTCAAGTGTTTAAAGTGAATTGTATTCAAGCACTTGAGGTCTCACAGCATTCAACTCTCAACAAATTAAATCTTCAAGCACACCTTAATCATGTTAAATAAATATACATAATTATTCACAGGTGTGAATGAATCCTATATTATGTGCTGTTTACTCCAAACTTGATAAATATTGCAAATGAATGTTACAAATACATGTTAAAGCCTTTTAAACTTAATCACTTTGAATGAACTTATGGTTTGATCCTGCCATGTATCCAAACTGCACAGCAGATAATACTTGAAGCAGGGTGTAAAATTTGTTTGAAAAGTTAAGAGGCCAACTCTAAGATGTTGCAAGTAAATTGAAAAAGGTTGCCGCATTTTAACATGAAAGCTATTCTGCTTCTATACTCAGACACAGGTTCTAGCCATAAAAATACAATACTTTTGATTCTGAATCCTGCCAAATGAACAAGGCATTGTGTCAAGACAAAGCACTATTTTATGATACAGATTATGATTAAGAAAGTTTAAGAAAGTTTAAGAATTATTATAACAACATTGAACTTCTACTGCTAAAACAACTGGTTTAGTAACCTGGTCTCATCTGTTTGATGGTGTTTTCATTGATGAGATGATGGTTGTGTTCATTCAAACTACAGTGAAGAGAGACGCAATCACTCTGGAATAGCAGATCTTGTAGCGTGTATAACCGGGTGATCCCTGAAAACACAATACATTACTATTACCTTTCATGAAGTTTAAGTTATACTCTATAGCATAGTGGATTTAATTTCCTTCACTGTATATGTTTGTGGAAAGTAGTCTGTGGAATATAATTCTGTGATAGTAATCTTAAAGTGCTGCTATATTTTTGTATGTATTCCTAGGCATAGCAGTTTTACAGTGAGGATTTTAAGTTTAATACCTATTTCCTGAGATGGTAATAGTGTTGCAGGTATGGGAAAAATTCTTCTGTAGTGAATCTGCACTGTAAACTGGTTTTATCACTCCAGAAAGTTGGTGTAGACAGATTTAGTAAAACGTGGGTCACATGGTGCCTTACCTAATGACTTTTCCACCCCGTCTGGTAGATATGGATCATAGAAGATGACATTGAAACCAAAGACTTTTGCTCTAAGGGCTACAGCTTTGCCAACCAAACCTGAAACAAAATCAGATAACATTCACACTCCTATTCTGATAATTTCACAGCTATTATGACCATTGTCTATCAGCCAATATTTTCCTCAATTTTTTTTAAAAAGGAAGACAGCCTGTTATTTTATTTTACAATATAAATGTTATGATATTATTTTTGAGCACAGAAAATGCTTTATTATAAAAGTTGATAATTGGTCAAAATTCCTTTTACAGGTTTGCAAGTAGAAAGCATCTTTATGGTTCTCAGGTAAAATCTAAGGTTAATTATCATATAGCATAGAAACACCCCCTGTACTTCACTTACCCAGACCCACTATTCCCAGCGTGTCCCCTCTGATTCTTGCTGACCCAGCTGCAGCCTCACGCAGGGTTTCGGGTCCCGATATTTTCTTGCCCTCTCTCACCATGTTGGCCAGCCAGTAGGTGCGTCGGTATAAATTAAGGATCAGGCACATGGTCGTGTCGGCCACCTCCTCCACGCCATATCCTGGCACGTTGCATACAGCAATTCCTAGAAATTATATAAAAATATCATAAAACACTGTTATTTAATTATATCTTGGAAATATAGAACTCATGAAATAAATTTTTTATGTGACCATAACATGTTCAAGACATTTAAATTTACGAATTGTACTCTCAATGAAATCAGTGCCTTGTAATACTTCTAGTGAATTTTCATCTTACTATATCATGAAATATGCATATATCATTTGGCTTCTTTATCTTATATGAAAAATTTAATTCAGATAACAAATAAGCATAAAAAAATAAGCATAAAAATACTGCCTTCATGCTCTAATTATGTATAAAATTACTTTGTATATATATTCTCAACATCTGCATCAAGATAAACATATATTTTCTTTACTATGGTGAAAACTGGAAATATATAGGACAAGAATTCTGAACTGAAAGAAATTGATGCATTACATAATTATCCTAGAAAGGTCCTGAGAAAGTCTTTGAATGTTACGGTATTACAGTTTGAATAAAGGACCACTGGGACAGGAGCATATCTGGTTCCCATGCTGGTGTCCAGGTTCTAGGTGTGTTAATACAAGGTTAGTCTAGAAGCCAAGCATTAGAGTAGCAATAGGAGGGTGGCGCACCTAGTTCCCCGGCAGCTTTCACATCAATATTGTCAATGCCTGTGCCCATGCGAACAACAATGCGAAGTGCTTTGAATTTCTTGAGGTCCTCCCGAGAGAGCGTTATATGGTGGTACAACATAGCACCCACAGCCTCGTTTAGTACCTACAACAGATTACATGCATGCTCAGCAAAGTTGGTTAGTAGGCTCCACTCATAGTGATACCGCACCCTGACAGGCACCAGTCCACAGAAATACATCAGGAGAGGATGAAGCCCTGACCAATCCACAGGGAAAGATCAACAGGGGAGGATACAGCCCTGAAACACCCACAATGAAAAACATGAATGGGGGAGGTTACAACCCTGAAACACCCACAATGAAAAACATGAAATGGGAGAGGTTACAGCCCTGAAACACCCACAATGAAAATATGAATGGGAAAGGATACACCTCTGATACAACCCCAATGAAAAAATATAAATGGGATTGATAAAGCTATGTCATTCACAGAAAAAAAGGCAAAAGAAGCCTTGACCAATCTAAAGAATAAAATATCAGGGGAAGTGGATGATAAACAGTTGTACACGAGTTATACAAGAGTTGAAATCCAAAGGGCTTCCTAATTAGATATGGTTCTTTGCCCTACTTCACCAACTGTGCCAGCAGCCACCTGCTGGACATACTTGGACATATCTTCACTACAAGCTAACACACTGATCCTCCAAATGAATGATGATGTCAGGTCCAAAATATCTTTACAAGTTACTGCAATACCAGTTGTCTGACTTGTTTGATTCTATGCAAGTCATAGAACTTATATTAACCTTCTGTGCAGCATTTTAAATGCAAAGGAAGGTTTACAGAACCAGAGGTACAGGCTGAGTAAATCAGCAACTGAACAAGGCTTATTTCATCTGCTTATGTTATATCAGACCCGTCTGCCTCTTGGACCCATGAGGCCTATCACATCCAGGCTGAGCTTTCTTTATCATGTATACAGTGGAACTTCATTTTATAGCCACCCATAAAATAAAATTAGCAAAGATCAATACAAGTTCATGTACTAGTGACCTTTCTTTACAATTTAGTACATTCACTAAGCAATCACAAACCATTATCATTGATGATGGGCATTATATCCTGACTACCAGTGTAAAAGCAGGTTACAATAAATGTTAATTGGTTTTGAGCAATCAACAGAACTGCAGCTGTGCAGTAAAACTTAAAAGACTTATTCTACTTTTTTTTCAATTAAACAGAAGCCACCAGCAAGTTTGTCATGTAGAAGTTTATACTGTCCCAACTTCAAATTGTGATGATTCTTTTAAATAATCGCAAAAACTGTCACATTTCAGCATTTTCAAATGACATAATTAAAACTCTAATGCTACCTCGTTTGGTTCTTTTATCCGCTATCTTTTACAAAATAGAAAGTGCAGACAAAATACACTACAGGAGTGCCAAAGTCTCTTCAGCTGGATTAAACTAGAACAGCAATGAAACTGCAAAGATCAGTGAGGAAAATCTGCCAATGTTAAGCATGCAGCAGTAGCAGCAGCAAGTGCAAACTCCATAATCTGGAAGAGTTAAGGCAGTAAAGCCCAAAGTTACAGGCTGTACATGGAGGTCATCACCTTTAAGAGCAAAGAGAACCACCAGTAACTCATTACCTAAGTCCCCGGCTGCTTTGATATCTACGTTGTCAATACCACTACCGATCCGTACAATGATACGTAAATTCTTGAACTTGTCCAAATCTTCCTTGGCTAGTGTTATTGTATGCCACATGAGGGCACCCACTGCCTCATTTAGTACCTGTTGTATGCATTTTTCAGCATAGTCTCACAAAACGTATTGCAGTAACATCACATTTACATGCACATCACTTTAATTATCAATTCAATTATATATGTGTAAGTATGATATTATTCATTT
Source organism: Sipunculus nudus (assembly GCA_026874595.1). Taxonomy (NCBI): domain Eukaryota; kingdom Metazoa; phylum Annelida; class Sipuncula; order Golfingiida; family Sipunculidae; genus Sipunculus; species Sipunculus nudus. Next base: position 105,671,063 of record CM049306.1, on the reverse strand, counting down.
TATTAACATTTTTACTGGATGCATTATAAAGTATATAAGGAACTTAAATATAAATACAATTATAAACACATCATATCAAATTTACAACATTCATTTGTCATTTTTATCAACAACTACCAGAAAAATATTTGTGTCACATATCAAGTCTTTCAAATGTGATTAAATTGTGCCAGCAGTCAAAAACTAAAACAAATTAAAATATGAATTCAAAGGGATCCATATTAAGGTTTGAAAACAAATTTACATTATGACCACAAATATCTTGGATTAGAAATGCAGCTTTGCCCAATATTCACACACCTTAGCTGTTCTTTGACCCATAAAGGCAAAACAGGTAGCACAACAATTAATCATTATGCATGATATATCAACAAGTCTGTCCCAGATAAATGGACACATAAATTTCAGAACCACCAAAAAACTTATCCCAAGAAACAATTGAAATTCTGTAAAAATAAGATTTTTATGTGATGGCACAAGCCGTGTAAAACAGATAAAGCTATACAAGATCAATAGGCATGCCAGATTTCAGTACAATGCATGAAGCCATTACTGAGAAATCTGTATATTAAAATTCTGCAAAAATAAGATTTAAGTTGTGCAAGAATTTTGTTGAATTGATAAATCTAAAAAAGATTAATGGGTACATCATCTTTAGGATCTGTTCTGGTAGCCTTTGCTGAAAAATTAAATCTTTTGTAGGATTTTCACTCAAAATTACACTATATAAGGGCAAAGTCACTTGAAGATAAGGTCATGACCCAAGAGGTCTCTTGACCTCTGAATGAAATGTGTCAACATGTAAATTTTGAAGAGTCCAATTAATTTTTAGTTATATCACTTGCAAGGATAAAAAGTGTCCCAGATGACAAGGTGAGGGTTTACAAATTTATAGATTAACATATTATTTACAGACTCTCGCAAAAGCTGAATTTGTGCATGTAATTTTGTGATGCATGTATCTGGTTTACATTTCACGGGACCACCTTAGGTGTCTGTGTCTAAGTCACAACAGGAAGGTGCCCTGGGGAGAAGTTGTACCTTAAATGAAGTGGTTTCAGTAAACAAAATGACTCAGTATACAAAACAACAAATAACCAAACTAAATACAGTTGACCCTATATCTACATGAGAAAATTTTATTGCTCCCTGTACAATAAACAAAAATATTAGCTATATAAACCATATGTCAGAGATAAATGCCCTTACCTTCTCATGAATTTCTTGTGTTGACTGTGCATCACAAAAAGCTACTGTGGCCACATCCTTTAAGATTGGCATTTCAACAGAACAGTCTCGACCATCTAGCAATGCTATTAGAGGCCTGGGATGCATAGGCCCATTGGGTATCGGTCCACGACCAGCCACTGTGAAGAATACAAATATACAAATATTTGTTCCGAGGACAAAATCAGTAAGATATGATAAAAAAAATAATTTAAAAAATATCAAACATCTCAAAACAGATGGTGTTACTGACCCTATATACACATGTATATAGATCAAAGTGTTTCTAAATACCAAACTGGAAAGATTCACTTCAAGCAGCTTTGAAAAGGTAAAGGTTTTAGCACTTGCACTATAAACTAGACCAAAATAGTCACTGTATCCTGAAACCTGGCATGATAAGAGAATCTTCCCCAATCTAAATGAATGTAAAACTTAGGTCTACAGCTGTAACACTGATGTGACATGCCCTGTCAATGGGTGTTGCAAAAGGAGTCAATTGTGTCTGCATGGAGTCAAAACCTTTTTGTTGCAGGGCTAAGTCAACACTGAACATTAGTAAATACTAGCCCATTATCTACATAATAATTTGTACTGTTTCCAACACCCAATAACTGTGTAGTAGACAAAACTGTGAGCGGAATCAAAATCTACATATGACTGACAAACAGTTTTTTTCAAACCCACTGTAGTTTAATTAAAGTGACCTTATAAATACTCTAAGCTAAATTACAGGAAATATTGGTTCTATTATTAGACAACAGAGGTTATATTTACTGGCAGCACTTTACACACAAACCCCTTTGACTAATTGCTTCACTAGCAAAATTTAGCACTACGGAATAAGTTCTTAAGGTAAAAGGTTCCTGTCTTGTTGTAAGGATGGGCTGCTTTGAGTTTAAATTACCTTGATATACTCCAACAAGTGACCCATGGGTCATGATGCTCAGCTGCCAAGCATGACCTGCGACATCATGGGCTGCGATTCACAACTAGTAAAATTGTTGCAGAACCTATATGCCAATTTTGTTTAAACTTGCTACATTGCCATAAATTCTTATCATATATGTCTGGTTAAAACATAGTGAACTAGATATTTCTTGGCACAGCAGGTGCCACAGTATACCCAGACATAGTAGGGCCCCCCTTTAAGAATAGGCCCCCATTTTTAAGAGCATATACTGACAGTTGGCAAGCAATTATTGTTTCTTCCATCTATCATTCCACAACCTTTTTGAAGATGTTGGTCCTGTGACCTTGACCTTTGACCTCATGACCCAAAAATCAATTGGGGTCTTGCTTTTTCAATGGGACATATATAAGTCAAGTTTGAAATCAATACATCAATAAAAGCAAGAATTATCATCCAGAAACTAATTTTTTGACATATAGCTCCTGTGGCCTTGACCTTTGTTCTTGTGACGCCCAAAATTGATATGGATCATCCACTATTGGCAAGTGAGCTATATATTCAAGATGGAAGACCTTGAAAGTTTGGCTTAAAATGCATCCACAGTATCTTGTAAGATGCAAGTCCAGTGACCTTGACCTTAGACCTCATGACCCTAGAACCTATAGGGTTCTTACTTTAGTAGTGGGCCATACATAAGTCACGTTTGAAATCCATATGGCTATCAACACTAGAGATATCAGAAGAGGTGTGTGATTTTCACCAAATATGGACACATTAAAGGTCTAGGCCACTCTCATGGTACAGGTCATGACCCAAATGTAAACAGACCTCATCCCATAGCCCATCTCTCTACATGTGCATAATATGAAAGAAATCTGTCCATTAGTTTTTGACTTATAATGCTTACAGTACTGTCAAGTGGCAATTATGGGGGTATTAAAAGCCGTAAAAACAAGAAAAGGATAATAGGTGGCGCCACCAGTTTCCGGTATATCACAAGGCTATCCAAGATCTTCGCTCACCTTAATTTTTAGACCAGTCCATCTAAGCTTACTTGAGATATTTAAGAATTTGTGTTATTTTCAGCAATAATGGACCTATTCAAGGTCAAGGTCATTCTCCTAGCATAGGTCATGACCCCATTTTAAATAGGCTTCGTCCCCTTACCTATATATATACAAATGTAAAGTTTGAAAAAAATCAGTGAAATATTTTTTGAGTTATCCCACTCACAAGGTTTTTCTGCGGCGGCGGCGGGAACGTCGTGAAACCATAGTATCCCGACTTTGTCTGGGGATACAATTATGGTCTGAGGCAAAATGTATGGTTGTTGAGCTATCAGGAACTAATCCCACAGCTTGCTCAATACATGTCAGTCTCAAAAGGAATACCACACAGGCCACATTTAAGATCAAAATATAGCAAAAGATCAAGGAAATCCATGCAAGAATTATTGTGAAACGGGTGCTTCCATATTAATTTTTATTCAATACAAGCCAACTGTACTGAGCTTTCATAAATGATGGTCATATTTATTAAGAAATCTTTGACCCAATGCAAGATAATATTAATATACATCCCACTGCATTCACTTTAATAGTTCTTGAGATAATATGTTCTAAAGGAATTTAAAGATGGCTTCCTGGTGGCCATATTGGATTTCTGACAGGTCGGAAATTAAACAACAAACATCCTCTAAAAGGGACCAAACGTCATAAAAAAATCACAGAAACTGCCCTGGCAAAAGGATTTCTAAAATGGCTACCTGGCAGACATAATGGTTTTCTGACAAGTCTGACATTTGATATCACACATCCTCCAATAAGACACTAAACTTGTAGCAATTGCTTCAAAGAATGTAACAGTTATGATGTCCAAAAAAATTCAAAAGGCATGATCAGGTTGGAGAGCTCTCATATCAGATTTATGAACATGCAAATGTAAAAATTGCAAGTCCAATTTGTTTTAATTATCAGCTTGCTATTCAATGGGGTCAGCAGGGTAGGTAAACTGCAAAACCTAAAAGAAAAGAAATGCAGAAAGCATCACTAAGAGTCTTGTAATCAAATAAAGCCATCCTAAATCCAGGTAAAGACCCACATATTATCAGAACAAACACTTGCTGGTATATCTGATGATTTGTTTAATAATATTCAGATATCTAGAAAACTAAGTTTATTGCTATGATTCCATGATATTAACTGCAAAATGTTCCCATCATTTTATAAATCAGTAGCTAAACCTTAACACTTGACTCTCATAGTCTTAATGCCTGGCCAAAGCATTCCAGCAACAGTGTTTTTGTTATGCACTAATGATATATCCTTATCACTCCATGAGCTGATACAAAAGGGAGTTATATATCACAAGTGTCACTGACAAATATGGGCACATAGTGAGATGTACCAGTTGTGAGTGCCATGGTTATATATACAAGAAAACAAGAAAAATAGAGATGGTCTACAAAATAAGTTATTGTGAACATCCCTGACCTATGACCTTGGCCTTTTGCCCACATATCAACTGGATTCTTTCTAAATGATGGGTAACTACTTACCACTTACATCTGGCCAGGTGTAATTACTTGGCAACCAATGAGTGAATAACTTAGACCTGCAACCTTTAACCTCCTGACCAGCTGACCTCAAAATCAATTAGTTATTTCTTCATGCAAAAAGACCCATGAATATGAAGTTTGAATCAAATTCAGTGATGCATTGATGTGGCATATGTGCAAGACTGAAGGTTTGGGTTGAACAGTTTCACTTGAAATATGTTCACAAGCATTTAGAACAATATTGTGACCTTGACCTTTGACCTTTTGAACTCAACATCAATAGGCTTCTTCTCCTATTGGTAGGCAAGCCATATATGACAGATGGAAAGTATAGATTGAAAAGTTTGCCTTAAAATGACTCCACGCAAGAAGTGGGTGCTGTGAACTTGACCTTTGACCTCAAAATCAACAGGTCTTTTCCCCTGTTGGCAGAGAAGCGATATCAGAGCTAAAAGGTTTGGAATGAAAGGTCTAGCTTGAAATGTGTCCACAACCTTTTCAAAGAAGTGGATCCTGTGACCCTGACCTTTGACCTTGTGACCTCAACATCTATAGGATTCTTCTCCCACTTAGTAGGTGAGCTATATGTGAAAGATCAAAGAATTGGGATGAAAGGTTTGGCTTAAAATGCATCCTGAGGCTTTTCAAAGAAGTTGGTTCTGTGACCTTGACCTTTGACCTTGTGACCTCAAAATAATTAAGGTTCTTCCCGTTGGTAGGTGAGCTGTATGTGAAAGATGGAAGGTTTGGGATGAAAATTTTGGCTAAACAAATTATTTCTTGGGGGTGCAAACACACCCCATAACTTCGAGAATATAGGTCACAGTGACCTAATTTTAGGTTTGCAAGGAGATCTTTTTAGAACCTCTAAGACTGCATAGGGTTCATGGTCTAGCCCCTACGGTTACGATTTGTGCCCTGCTAACGGACGGACGGCCAGACGGACAGACGGAAGGACGCCGGACAAAGACCCATCGCTATAGCCCAGCATGACTGAAAGTCAGCTGAGCTAAAAATCCTAGATGCAATTCTATCTGTGCAATAAATACTAGAATAATTTAAAAACTTCAATACTTTACAGACCAATTTACAAATACAGTACTACCTCCCCCGACACCCACCTCAGTTTATCAGCCACCTCAGAATAACGACCACCTGTCCATGGTCCCAGATTCTTGTTTGCTCTTTATATACGATCTCACTAAGATGAGCATCTCAGAAATCTACCTACTATTTTTGTACCTACTATCCAGGTCTTATTTTTTAGGTTTTAATGTATTATATTCATTTCTTTATTATACTAATTCTTGTTAATTTATACAAATGTCAAAGCCATCACACTGCTCCTTCTCAAAGCCACATATACTGGCATTCATTTTTGTTAAGAGTTATTAATTATAAAGGTCCACTTGCACAGATCAATATTTTGATACACAATGTAAGCAATAAAGATAAAGGTGGGGTTTATAGTCTGATATCACTAACAATGTCGGTCTCATCTGCTTTACCTTTGCCTTCCTGGTCCTTGGGCTTGTTCATTCTTGTAGCTTTTCCCAGCTCCGTGAGGAGCATACAACCCAAGCAGCCTTAGGGGGGCTAGAAGGTCATTCGATTTACATTTGCCTGCCTTCCTTCCATGACCAGTACCCATTCACTCCTGGGTTGAGAGAGTGCACCCTTGTGGCAAAGACTTTGCCTAAGAGTCTTAGCGTAGATGGCAGTCAGAACGGGAAGCAAACTCACAATTTTGCGGTCACAAGTCCAGAGCCCTTACCCATTATGCCAGCACGCTCCACAATACAGACTATGAACCTTTAAGTGTTTGTGGTGAACTTACTTTTTATGTTATTGCTGTTCCCTTTCCTTGGCAGGAAGTTTGGAAACAGTCAAAACCTGAGAGAATCTGAAAGCAGAAAAATGAAAATTTATAACATAAGCATAAGTAAAATAGCTAAAGAAGAAAAACAGAACTTTGTAACCTGATGACTTATAATATAATCAAATCCAGACATGACTGAAAGCATGGAAAAGAAAAATATATTACATGATCAAGGAACTGACTACTGGCAGAACAGCCTGACATCAGTGATACACTGGTATCCCTTCAGCTTGGCTACACCATATTTTACATAGGTCCCCTGTATGTTTAAATTTTACATAGGTGGATACACTGTGGTCTCTTTGAATGTATACAGGTAGTCAAGGTGAGGCTCAGACCTTTGACCCACCATCCATGTACAGTCTAACCTCTTTCATTCACCCCCTGTTCATCCGTCAACCTAACCTATCGCCAACAAATGACAAAGTCCCGATTTCCGTACTACTTATTCACCTCATTCATGTGCAAGCCCTGCCATCTGCCAGGTGCTTTTTCACCCACTTGTGCCACTTTCCCTTGATCATACGCCAACTTCTTGATTCCAGCTTAAGACAAGTCGGAAATATTTCGTCAAGCCGGGGTGTTATTGCTTTGGCTCAACTGACCTGGCCTCGTCTGTTTCATCATGTTACGCCTCACTGCTTATGGATCAAGTACCCGGTGCCACTGATTAATTAATGATTTAACACCCTTTAGTTTTTTGGGGACAGCTGTCATCAGCTTAGTAACTGGTTTTTATTTCACACCTGGAGTTGTTTTAATGAGTGTCATTTAATGAGGCAAGCCAGATGAGTAATTTTGAGCAATTAACAGGGGTACAAGGTCGAGCAGCGTAAACATATCGTGTACAGACAACAGCGAACCTAGGGATACTGGATTGTCCTTAGTGACACAGTTCGCTAGAGGAAGCGTGCCTGGGTTCTATCAGCAGCCCAACCATTGGCAACTGCTAGAAACACAGGATTTATACCAAGGGGTGATCAGCCAAATGAAACAGATCGGCACAACATGCCAGAAGCAAACAGTATCCTTCCGCTTCTACAAGGAGTGACAGATTGCCTCAAAATTGACCACAGTGAACGCATGTCTCATCAGGAATTCGTCAATGTCGATCAGAACATAGGAACAGCACAACTTTTGAGCAATCAAGAAATTGTGGAAACAGTGACAGACCACAATGATACAGCCCGTCTGACCTCTGAACCTGAGAAATAATTCCAAAACTTCCGCACACATATGCCGAAGTTCGTCAGGCCATGAAGACAGTCTTATGAGTTTTCAAGAGTTCATACTACAGCGAACAGGCCGATATTGCGTATTTTACAGAATGGTCCAAAGAATAACAGCTCTTCAGTCACTAGCTTGCAAACAATGCTCCATTACAGAATTCTTGGGGGGGCTGACTCGGATGAAAGTTAAACTGCACCAGGAGAATTTTATATTTTGACCAGATTTATTATACATGTAAATCTTTGTAAAAAAAATTGTACACAATGTTTTTCTCTGTAATTATTTGTAAATATTTCTTTCTATGTGAATAAATAATATAAATGTATAAAAATTATTTTTTAATATGACTAGTTAAAGACGAGTCTATGAAATGCATGGCCCAATTTTAGCTACCCTGCACATCCCATTTAGACCCCTCGATCAATTGCCACCCTCGCTTACTGCCAAAAATTCCCCCAGTCCCAAGGTTGGTGAATGAGAGAGGTTAGACTGTATATACAAAATTTTATAATCATCAACTGATCTTATATTAGGTTTGAAAACTAAAATTATTCTATGTGGAAATGACAGGTTTTGATCTTTCCAAATGAGAACTAGAATATCAGCAAAAGCTGATAAAAGCCCTCAGCCAAAAGAACAGTGTTTATAGGTGGTTACAGTAACAAGTACAAAATATTTGTTGTCATTCAGATGTATATCTGTACATGTTATAAATTTAAATTGGATAGGTATATACCATGTCTCATAACAATCCACCAAATGTTCCTGAGAAATAAGCTCCTAAGTTATTTTCTATTCTAAGCTCTGTGACCTCGATTAGTCAGTCAAGAACACCCATCTTTAAATTTTACCAAAATATTGTAAATATGCAATAGCACTGAAAAAATGAAGTTCCTGTGTTTAATACCTTTGGAGATATCCCGCAAAAAAGGCCAAAAGTTAAAATCCCATAAAAATTCATTAAAAATCAGAAACAGTAGGTGGTGCCCCCAAACTTGTGCAGCAGGTACAGACCATCAGTCCCAATGAGCATAGTAAGATTCAATGGTTCCTGAGAAATTAGCTTCTAAGTCTTTGTCTGTAATCAGCTCTAAAATGTCGAAAATTAGGTCAAGGTCACCAATGTTTGAACTTTACCAAGATTTTGTCAATATACATCATCACCAAAGAATGAAAATTCCTGTGGTGAATCCTTTTAGAGATATCCTGCTCACAAGGCCAAATTTGAAAAATCCAATAAAAATTCATAAAAAATCAGAAACTGTAGGTGGGGCCACCAAACAGACTATCAGTCCCAATAATCATAGTACGTTTTGTGAAAATCCACCAAATAGTTCCTGAGTAATAAGCTTCTAAATGTTTTTCCATAATCAGCTCTAAAATAAAGAAAAATAGGTCAAATCACCATCTTCGAACTTGACCGAGATTTTGTCCATATACATCTTTACCGAGGAAATAAAATTCTGACGGTGAATCCTTTCAAGATATCCCGCTCACAAGGTAAAAGTTAACGGACGCCGGACGGACAGCTTGGGTGACGACAATAGCCCATCAGCCTAAGGGCTGAGGGCTGAAAAGGCTTGTAGTTTGTACCATGGATGAGTTTTTAATGTACAGGAATCCTGTACATGAATCTGATTAAGATGATGAAGATCAAAATGAATTTTAGTACAATTCATCAAATGAATCCTCGCACAGTGATCTGTAGATTTTTCACCAATATGGACCAATGTAAAGTCAAGGTCATTCTCAATCATGTTTGCCACAATTGCAAATAAAATAGGCTTTATTCATTAACCCATATTTATGCTCATGCAAAAATTTCTAAGAAATCTGTCAATTAGTACCAAGTTAGAAACTTATACTGCATGTTTTGTTTTAAATGGCTTTGAAGATATAAGAGGGCAAACTGTAAGAAACCAAAAATGAAATGTAAGTGGTGCCACCATATGGTCATACTAAGTTTCAAGGTAATCCATTGATCCTTTCCTGAGATATGTAACACTGATTTCACCCAGAATTCAAGTTCAAGACCTTACTATTCTCTCTCCTATACATATATATATATATATGTATGTGTCACGGCCAGAACCCCGATTGAGATCTGGTCTGGACCAATTGCAATATAAATATATATATATGAATATGCAAATTTTTATAAAGACTTGTTCAACACGTTTTCGTCACCTTACTCTAAGGACTGTCTTCGACAATTGCTCATTGGTACTTAAACCAAACTCTCCTTGACCTCCACTGTGGGGTTACAATAATCAGTATGGTCTCATAAAATAAATTTTTCTGGCTATAACATGTCAAGTGAAACAGGACACCACTGTGATTGTGGTTTTATAGATGGGATTTTTTAACAGTCATGAGGTTATGGTTATTTCTGCAATATTTATGCCAGATGCATGATTTTAAGCAAACTAGGAAACTTCAAAACAGTTATTATGAGACCAATGGATCTCCATTCATGTTACACATACAAAATCCCAACCAAAGTGTAAACAGGAAAAGTCATTTAAAATACATATCAACACCTATACGTATCATGGGCATATAAACAATATGATCAATATGCCTGAAATATTTGGGGCCTGAAAGCAGGAGAATAGAGATGTGGTAACAGATGGGAAGGTTTATGTATATTAATTTATGTATGAAATTAACATAATAGTATACTGTTCTTAAAACTTCAACTAATGTGATCATCTAAAAAGAAAATGACGTTCATATTTTAAAATACATGAATCATCCACCTTTGATATAGATTAACATTACAACTACACTCCTCTAACTTGTTATACATATAAGTAAAAGTTCTGTATAAAGAACTGAACTGAGAGTGAAACAGGACATGTAATTCCTTTGGATTTCTATACCTAATATAATAGTTCTCACCTTTAATGAAATAAGTTGTAAAAGCTGCCTGTAATGAAGAAAACTGATGACGGTCAATCCAGGTATCATCCAGTAAAGACCAGCAGCAAATAATCAGCTCTGCTGGGCTGGCATGCTTTATACATAATGGTCCCCAGTCACTAAAAATGGTGATGACCTATAAAGAAAAAAAATACATTATAACAAGAGCGTTGCAGGAGTGCATAACACAACTGTTGTAGGTCTTGTGACCTTTGACCTTATTGAATATGCAGAGACGTCTGAGTATATTAAATTTGCAGGGATTTTGTCTGGACCTTAACTTGGGTAAGAAAATCTCTAATTAGTTACAGTAAGTTTTGTGAAAATCCACAATTTTTTTTGAAAATCCATGAAATCCTTGTTAAGTTTAGCAAAACAATAAAAATTAAAAGACAGGAGCTGCCCATACCATAAAACAGCCCGTCTTAGATGGGCAAAATAAAGACAGAGAAATCATCTGAGCAGTACATTTGTATAACAAACTAGAAATCCACCATGAGGTACAGATAAGTGAGTTTATACAACTATAAATGGTATAGCAGAATGATTATAGAATTTACAGATAACCCAACATCAGAAAAGTACAAGAAGTTATACAAGCTGGGAACTCAGTTCTATATGACTCAATGTACCAATGTTAAGAAATGAATGCTTCATTTTTAATATCAATGCCCAGACTGCACAATGCCAAATGACTGGATCTACAATGAACAGACCAGAAATCTCTCTGGAGCTGATAACAAAAATCAATTTATTCTAAACTCACTGGATTTTCAAAATCCGACATGGTTGGCAAAATCCTGGCATATACTCATGAAATCCATTTTTATACAGAACATATATAGAACAGTGTTTTTTTTCTAATTTGAAAACTGAAGCTGAACTCATTTTCAGGAGCAGTGGTTCTGGTTTATTTATATTGAGTGGGGGAACAGTCTCAGTTTACCAATATAATATCACCACAAGTTCTAAATAGTATTCTTATTAAGATCCTGGTGAGAATAATTTAAAGCATGTGCACAATGTCTATGGTCTAACAATCATATGTTGTTCCACAGATTTACTGTTTGAAAAGCATCTGAAAAGAAATAAGTTTTGTGTATTCTTACACTTTTTTAAATGCAGCTAATACATTTAAACTAGAGGCCCATTGGGCACACCATTTACTGAATTATAAAACTCTAATGAGTTTTAGAGAAAAAGATCAACAGCAGAATTTTTTCTGGTTTACATGCAGCAAAATACAAGTATTTACTCTGACAACACAAACATGGGGAAACATCATGATATATGACTGTTTTATGGGATATAATGGAGTTTCTAAATATCAACTTTTAATTTGCAATACATGCTTATCTCAAAATAATCCATATAAAACTCAAGTGAACACTTTGCAAACAATATGACATTCAGATTAGTGGTATGGATGATTACATTGCATTTTACTGAAGTTACAGGAAATGTATGTATATGAACTAGATGCAGGTAATAAATATTTCCTTGCAAAGGAATGTTGAGTGAGAAATTCCTCAGTAAAAAAAATACCACAAAAGAAATTTTCAAAGGCTTTCTTTATCTATGGAATCAAGCATATTCTTCCAAAGATGATAGAAATTCCTTTAGATTCTTTTCAAATGAAAGCTAGTCAGCTTTACAATATGAATTTTACACTTCAAAATTGATTACAACCCATTTTAATATTTTTTCTGTTTTAACTTCCTGGTTTTCATTCTTCCTTGTAATCACAGCTCACAACACATAACTGAAATTGACACTATAGGTCCACGTAGTTGTCGCATTTAAGTTATCATAACTTTATCACAGATTTGTTTATTTTTATTACCTATAGAGGGATAGGTTGAGTTTCAACAATATATACCCAGCTTGAACATGTATGTACGTGAGATACATGTGAAACATTCCACGGGCTTGTAAATTCCATGGTCCAACCACAGAACATGCAATTTCCATGCTCTGGCCCTGGAATGTGTATGGTTGTACCCTATGTTCATCTTTCTGCCCTGGAATGTGCATATTCAGTGAATGCTTTGTTAGTTGTGAACAGTCTATGTTACAGGTTCATATGAAAATATTCCAGAACTGACCTGCCTGGGCTTTTACAGATACTCAGATACACAGATAAATAACTAGAATATAAGCAAAAGCTGACAAAAGCCCTCAGCCAAAAGAACAGTGTTATAGGTGGTAAAAGTAAAGTACGAAATAACTGTTCTCACATGTATGTATATCTGTACATGTCTCAGTTATAAGTTTAAACTGGAGAGGTATGTACCATGTTTCAAAACAATCCACCAAATGCTTCCTGAGAAATTATAAGCTCTAAGTTTTACTCTATTCTAAGCTCTGTAACCTTGAAAGTAGGTCAAGGTCACCTATCTTTGAACATGACCAAGATTTTATAAATATGCATCAGCACTCAAGAATTAAAGTTCCTTTGGAGATATCCTGCTCACAAGGCCAAATTTGAAAAATCTGATAAAAATTCATTAAAAATGACAAATTGTAGGAACTTGTCCAGCAGGTACAAATTATCAGTGCCAATAATCATAAATACCCAATGGTTCCTGAGAAATAAGCTTTTGTGTTTTTCTATAAACTGCTGTAAAATGTAGATAAATAGGTCTAGGTCACCCATCTTCGAACTTGGCCAAGTTTTTGTAGATATACATCTTCACCATAGAAATAAAATTCCTACGGTGAATCCTTTAAGAGATATCCTGCTCACAACAGGGTTGGCCAGTAAGAGCCACCCCTGGCTTTAACCGCTGGCTAAAGCCGGCTTTAACCGGCCCAGTCAATACTTCAAAAGTGGCTAATACTGGCTTTTACCGGCTAATACTCCTGAATTTTAATATAAATATGCCCCAAACCAAATAAACAGTAAATGTTTTTATTGTTATACAAGCCTGTTCATTGTACATTGTGCCAGGAAATACTAAAGTAAATTATTTAAAATGACACAAAACAAATATTATACCAGTTTAGCAAGGAAGTACTGAGAATGTAGGGGGAATCAAGGTTACATGCAGTAATATGCATGCTGATTTAACTGTAAAGATTTACAGTTTGTACAAATGCTTGGCTTGTCAAATGACATAAGTTCTAAGATAAATGTCACAAGTAAGGTGCATCACTGTGCCAGTCTCACCAATCCACCTCTTCACTCCCCCTGAGGGCCCGATAGCAGGCCACCAACTTGGCAGCCTTCTGCAGAACAAGTATGTTCCGGAGGTTGTTTTGTATGTGGCTAAAATTGTTTTGTATGTGGCTAAAAATACAGTAATAATAGGTGAGCATGAAGTATAAGTCCAGGCAAGACTGAAATTGACTCAAAACTGACTCTGATAATCATAGCAAGTTTTGTGAAAATCGAGCAAATGGTTCCTGAATATAAAGCTTTAAAAGTGTTTTTCTATAATAAGGTGTAAAACTTAGAAAAATAGGTCAAGGTCACCCATCTTCGAACTTGACCGAGATTCTGTCGACATACATCTTCACCGAAGAAAAAACATTCCTACTGTGAATCCTTTTAGAGATCAGACATGGGGTAATAGTAATAAGTAATAGTAATAGTAATAGACTATTACAGCTTTTTCCATGTAATAGTAATAGTAATAGTAATAGACTTAAAAATTTGAACTGTAATAGTAATAGTAATAGAAATAGAAGGCAAAGTAATAGAGTAATACATATTACTTTCTATTACTTCCTGTGAGCCCGTTGATCATGAAGCATATCAGCAAATAATGCTGAACAGACTCAGTTCTTGACCAGTAATTGCCCAGGATGTGCCTATTGTTGAGGCAAGCATGGGCCAGCTGCCACATTGCTGGTGACCACTGGTGCTAATTACATAAGAGTACTGGACAGATTAGGTCACAGCCAAATAGGTTACCTGGCACAATCTGACCTTTGATTAGTAAACCATGGATAAACAGAGGCATGTTTGATGTTAAGAGACAGATAAATAGTGTATTATAATTGTGACATGTACATCTTATCTCACATCCATCAATCCATATGCATATTCTGAAATGTACCTAGATTTGTTTTCAAAAGCCAGTTTGCATTTTGATCATACAGACTGCAATAACACACATTAAACTAGATGTGTCGGAACGACACAAATGCCCCCGCCTTGGGCAAATTAGAAACATTTGTAAAATTTGGAAATTTTTTTAAGTTCAGGAGGTGTCGTATGGTCAAAAGTAGGTCAACAAGGGCAAAATGCAAACTCGATCTGTAACGGGTCATTATCAAGCAACACACCAAAAATCATGCCAGTATATGCAGGCATTGTGAAAAAAAAGTCCATACATGTGCATTTTCCATAAAAATTTCTGTCTTTCATGAAATTTTCTATGTTTAGGAGCCGTAAAACAATCAAAAGTAGGTCAACCATGATGAAACGCAAACTCGATCTGTAACTGTCATTATCAGTACAAAAAAGTCAGTACATATGCATTTGTTATGAAAATTTATATTTTTCATGAAACTTTCTATGTTCAGGAGCAGTCAAATGGTCAAAAGTAGGTCAACTGAGACAAAACAAGAACTCGATCTGTAACTGGTCATTATCTGCCTACACACCAAAAATCAGGCCTGAATCTGCAGGCACTGCAAAAAAAAGTCCATACATGTGCACCTTTTTATGAAATTTTCTATGTTAGAGCACCGTCAAACGGTCAAATATGTCAACTGGGACAAAACATGAACTTGATCTGTAACTGGTCATTATCTGCCCACACACCAAAAATCAGGCCAATATCTGCAGGTATTGTGAAGAAAAGTCTGTACAAGTGTATTTGTCATGAAAATATATATTTTACATGAAATTTTCTATGTTCAGGAGCCGTAAAACAGTCAAAAGTAGGTCAACCGGGACGAAATGCGAACTCCATCTGTAACTGGTCAATATCTGCCAACACCAAAAATCAGGCCAATATCTGCAGGCATTGCCAAAAAAGGTCCGTACATGTGTATTTGTCATGAAATTTCATATTTTTCATGAAATTTTCTATGTTCAGGAGCCTTAAAACGGTCAAAAGTAGGTCAACCGGGACGAAACCGAACTCCATCTGTAACTGGTCTATATCTGCCCACACACCAAAAATTAGGCCAATATCTGCAGGCATTGCGAAAAAAAGTCTGTACATGTGTATCTGTCATGAATATTTCTATTTTTCATGAAAATTTCTAAGTTTAGGAGCCGTAAAACGATCAAAAGTAGGTCAATTGGGACGAAACGCGAACTCGATCTGTAACTGGTCTATATCTGCCCACACACCAAAAATCAGGCCAATATCTGCAGGCATTGCGAAAAAAAAACCGTACAAGTGTATCTGTCATGAATATTTCTATTTTTCATGAAAATTTCTAAGTTTAGGAGCCGTAAAACGATCAAAAGTAGGTCAACCGGGACGAAACGCGAACTCGATCTGTAACTGGTCTATATCTGTCCACACACCAAAAATCAGGCCAACATCTGCAGGCACTGTGAAAAAAAGTCTGTACATGTGTATCTGTCATGAATATTTCTATTTTTCATGAAATTTTCTAAGTTTAGGAGCCGTAAAACGGTCAAAAGTACGTCAACCGGGTTGAAACGCGAACTCGATCTGTAACTGGTCTATATCTGCCCACACACCAAAAATCAGGCCAATATCTGCAGGCATTGCGAAAAAAAGTCCGTACAACTGTTTGATTTCGGAATGACGGAAGGACGGAATGACGGACATGGGTAAAACTATATGCCCCGGCCACTTTGTGGCGGGGGCATAAAAATAATATAATATGGAACCAGATACAGTGCAGACCAAAAATGTTCATGATAAGCTTATGGTGTTTTCAATACCCGTAGTGTATTGAAACCTACATTGCTAAAAAGTCATACCAGTACCACAATCACTTGGATAAAATCATACTGCAGGCACATGTATTATCTAGTTGATTTATTTACATATTCTTTTAAAACTATTCTTTGAATACTTGTAGTTATTTCATAGTACCAATTTTGCAGACCTTCATTCAGTATCTAAAATTATGTTAATTTATATTTTGAAAAATTAAATGAACCAACTATATTAATTTATTTGTTAATATTTTATTATTAAATATCTGAAATTTTGATATCAAATAATCACATCCTGTTATGTACAAAATTTTAAGTACAAGATTGTTAAATACCAAATTTATTGTGAAAGTGATTTAAATAATATTTTATTTGTTTTGTAAAATTGATGTAAGTTTAAATCACTCTCCATTTTCCTAAATTATCCTATGCTGGTTTTGCTGCAATGAAGAAGGACATGCCTGAAGAATAAAAGCCATGCATGCTACGTAACATCTTGAGAGTGAACAGAAAGGTGGTAAACTTTACAATAATAGCATATTATTGTAAAGTTTACCACCTCTCTGTTCACTCTCAAGATGTACTTTGTGATGGAATAAAACATGGCATCACATCAAAATGAACATATACACCTGAGAAGATGGGGTACTTTTGTCTCCAGTTTGGTTCTGTCCAGAATCTTGACATAAACAATATTTTTTTTTGGATATATTTACAAGGGTTGGGAAACAGGACACAGCCCTACATAAATTCCTCTCCTGATACATACTTAAAGGACTGAATTGTCAGCTTTGATTCTTAATAATAATATGCAATAATAATGAGAAATTCCTCTGGTGACAATTTTTAGTTACTCTGGAAATTTTTTATTTTTTAATAATGAGAAAGAAGATTAAATCTAAACAGAAGTATGTACTATAAAATAAATTTATAAATTTATGTGAAATATATATGAAAATAATATAAAAAGTACAAGTACACATATAATTATAAATCAATATTTTGAATATGCCCGAGCCTTTACAATGGGTTGCTTTTAAATTACATGTATTCAAGAGTTCATACAATTGTCTTATAATTTTGACTTGAAATGCCCCAATAATGATCATTGGTTTCAAAATATAAAAAAAAAAACACAATTAAAGAAGCTGAAATAATTAAGATCTCCAGTTCCAGTAGGCTTCTTGTAAATGTCAGACACAGTATAAGAAAATTGTGTAGTACTGGATGATATAGGTGCTTGTAATATTATTTAAACATGTGATGGTAGTGCTAGTTTATAGCACTCATGGCTGCGCAAGGTTTAGAATCCCCCCAATCAGTTTCAGTAATAGTAATAGTAATAGTAATAGATACCCCAGTAATAGTAATAGTAATAGTAATAGAAGATAAAATGTGGTAATAGTAATAGTAATACCAGAAATTGAAAGTAATAGTAATAGTAATAGAACTGTAATAGACCCCATGTCTGTTAGAGAAATCCCACTCACAAGGTAAAAGTTAAAGGACGCCAGACAGATGGACGGACAGGTGGACAGCTTGGGTGACGACATTAGCCCATCAGCCTCAGGGCTGAGGGCTTAAAAACATTCTGAACCATCATTTTGTGCTAAAAACTGTTCCAGTCAAATGTGCATAACATATTCATATCCCTTGAGTTTCAGACATGTTTACAAACATGAATCTTTGATCACAAGTAAATTACTGACAGTTAACCATTTAAAAGAAAACATTCAATATATATGTCAGAGACGAGATTGAAATCCAGCCGGATTTTGAATTCGCCTAGACGAGATTGCGATTGTGATCTCGCCTAGGCGAGATTGTGATTGTGATCTCGCCTAGACGGATTTTAAACTCGCCTAGACGAGATCACAATTGCAATCTGGCCTAGGCGATATTAAAATCCATCATGGAGTGGGCCAGGATTTTAATCTCGCCTAGGCGAGTTTAAAATCTGTCTAGTATCATCCAGGCGAGTTTAAAATCTGCCTGATAACACAGTGATATCACTTAGGCGAGTTTAAAATCTGCCTAGGCGAGATTAAAATAGTGATCTGATCTAATTTCCTAATATATTATGTATTGTAATTGACATATGAAAGATGTTTTCAGTCAGATATTAAATATTTTAACACTGAATGATAATGTATAGTTCACAAGTTATATATTTATTAATATTTACAGAATATTATATTATTAAAGTAATAATCAACATTAATTTTGGAAATGTTTTTTTATCATATATTTTTATAAATTTGGTTATGTATAGTTCACAAGTAATACATTTATTAATTTTTACAAAATATTTTATTATTAATGTAATAATTAACAATTTTTTTAAATTTTATATTTTTATTTTTTTATATTTAAGTAATAAGAAACTTAACTTACATGGTTATTGTTATGGCACATGATAATTTTGTTGTCAATATTAATTAATTTGAAGTGAAACTGGTATTAGTAATATTAGTAATATAGTATTTTAAAAAGACAAAAGGAGACTGAATATAATGTTTTATTACATTAATTAATATATATGATGTTTAATTACCAAAAAAAAAAGGAATAGTGTATCAAAGTCCATCATAAATACTGAAACCCTACATATTTTGTACCATAAGCGTACATGTTTTGACTGTTGACTGTTGAATACCTGGGTGAAAAGAAACATTTGAACTAGATCAACCAACTAATTTGTTCTGTTTGTCCTGTAAGGATTATCAAACAGGATGATTGTTTATGTTAATGTGTAATATACTCTTTAAATAATGAAGTAAGATCTATCTAGACTTATCTATCTATCTATCTATCTATCTGTCTATCTATGATTGATTCAGTATGCAAGTGGATGACTTTTTTTCCCCCAAGATTTGCTCTTCATAATATCTCATAAGTGTGCTTCAATATACCTCTTGTTACTCTCTAATTGCCATATATTAAATACAATTACAAATTTTTTTTTTGGTATAAATTATTAGCAATTTTTACAACTCCAAGGTTGTTAAGAAAACTGGGAAGAAAATAAAGATTAATTAATTTTTAGCAAATAATTGGTATTATATGGATGCTGTAGACAGATGAAACACATCAAAGGTGCAAGTAATAATCAAATACCTATTTAATAATTCCATTTCCAAAATTAATGTTAATTATAACATTAATATTATAATATTCTGTAAATATTAATAAATATATAACCTGTGAACTATATATGACCATTCAGTGTTAAAATATTGAAAATATGACTGAAAAATTCTTTCATATGTCAATTACAATGCATAATATATTAGGAAATTAAATAAGATCACTATTTTAATCTTGCCTAGGCAGATTTTAAACTCGCCTAATTGATATCAGGCAGATTTTAAACTCGTCTGGATGATACCAGACAGATTTTAAACTCGCCTAGGCGAGATTAAAATCCTGGCCTGCTCCATGATGGATTTTAATCTCGCCTAGGCGAGATTGCGATTGTGATCTCGTCTAGGCGAGTTTAAAATCTGTCCAGGCAAGATCACAATCGCAATCTCGCCTAGGCGAGATCACAATCGCAATCTCGTCTAGGCGAATTTAAAATATGCCTGGATTTCAATCTCGTCTCTGACATATACATTTAATAAATATAATTTTTATGTTATATTATTTAAAGACAATCTTTCATAAATAATATATCATATTTTAGTTCAGCATAGGTCCAGATACTGGATTTTTCTCAAGAATTTCTCTAACAAATGAGCTGCTGGTGCTGTACCCAATACTGTATGTATTATAAGGGAAAGGTTTTACACATCAATGACATTATACAAGTGGCCCATCTACCATGAGCTCTGATGGGTTGCCTACATTTAATATTCCAAAGACCGAGGACCTACAAAAGAGAGAACAGCTTCATAGTCTAGTAAGCAGTAAATTGAGTCATCTGTCTGTCATTTTTAAGGACAGTTTCAGATTATGAATCCCCAAGGGTAGCATGTTCAATTACTTGAGTTACTGTACTTTTTTCAAATTCTTCCCTCAAGGTTAAAATACCCTTTTGTAGTAAACTAAAGATATCCTTGAATTTTCTATGATGGCTTATTATCTTCATGACAAGAGAAAACAAATTTGAAAAACAATAGGAACATCTTAATTAAAAAAGTATGTTTTTTTGTTATATCTGATTGATAGAAGAGTGGTGTTTACAATTATACTGATCTACATGTCATATGACAAACCTTGAACTGACAGTGTCAATAGACAAGTTTATTATATCACTTGGGAGTAATGTTGCCTTGGCAGTCAGCTGAGTTAAAACAGGAAAACAAGTCTGGTGTGTTTTAAAAGGTCACAGAAACTAGGTCACAGTGACTGTGTTTTAGGGGAGGATACCTGCCACTGCCATTATATTTGCTGCTAAAAATCAGGTCTTGAATCATTATAAAAATTGCACTGCACACATCCAAAGCCTAATGTGCCCTATCTTGTTCCCCCTAGAAATCCAGCCTAGGAAAATTAATCTTTCAGTCCTACCAATGCAGATTCTGATTTTGCCTGGGCAAAATTGAAATCATAATCTTGCCTGGATCACTCTGACCCAAAAATGTTCATACAGGTGAATGGCATATTCACAAAATTTGTTCCCTGTGACATTTCCTGGTGAGTGGCCTTGGTGCATCCATATGACTCATAAAGTTACTACCCTCAGTGCCCTGCCAGAATATAAATGGGTGTAACTTAGCATCGACCCTCTGGCATTACAACCAGATTAATGGCGCCAGAGGGTCTTTACATCTTAGTCTGAGGAACACATTATAAGGCCTTATGAAGATGAAAATATTTTCGTCATTTCTGTCAATGCTTCATGGCCTAGAGGTACACTATTAATGAACATTAAGTCTTTAACAAGACAAATTGTTAGTATTTTTTGTGTACTTTCTAATAATACCAAACATGAGCGAGAAATGTTCCGTTTTAACCAAGCACATTGGTAAACCCCTCAGCATGTTTGTTGAATTTATGACTGCATGAACACAAACATGGCTCGCACAGGTTACAGGACATGGGCAGCTTGCAGGCGATACAGAAAATGACCCTTGTCCAAGGAGATGGTGTTTCAGTTTAGGTTGTGAGCTCACATGTATACTATTGTGTTAAATCCATCATTCTCAGCATAATATTTACATTATGGGCCCTTTACCACAATATGAATGCAACCTGATGCAAGACAACTGCGATAGTCTTTGATACTACTTGCGTCACAATTTGAGTAGGCTTACCAGTCCATTTATCCTAATGCCTATTGAGTCTGGTTGTCACGTATGATGAAATGTATAAAGGTAGAGAAACAGTGATTAACTCAATCAAGGTTGAATATAAGTTAATCAAATATACATCTTACAGGAATGTGGGAAATATATGACTGACAAAGTGGGGAATTATAAAGCATCAGTTAATTTGCTGCAGTTCATAAATATCAATTATGGCAATCAACAGAGAGATAGTGGCAACACTTGAAGATAGCCAGGTTGGCAACTTCTTTACTACAGCCCCCCCCCCCCCCCACAACGCCCAATATACACACAAAATTAAAGTTTCTTTATGGCATCTAATTTAAATGAGGTTTGGGTAATTGGTGCCTACAGGTCACTGACATGACAACTGTCATCATGACAATTGTTAGTTATCCTGCTTTGAGGCATGGGCACTAGGTTAATCATGTCCTATTGGAGAGAAGGTAGACCCATCATTATGATTTTCATTATGGTGCCTACAGGTTGCTGACACGACACTGTCATCCTGCCTTATGGCATGGGCCTCTGATCAAATGTCTCCTATGGGAGATCTTATGATTTCAAACCTCTTATGATTATCTTGCCTAATGCTGAAACTGATATACTGTTGAATATCTGCAAAGACCCAACATCATAACCAAGACAGACTGGCTTTTCCCTTTGAACTTTCCAGCATACAGTGATGGGAGTTGGTTCCTATTCCAAAATCCAACACTGGTCTGAGCAACTGATGAATGACGGACTTGTAATTTGTTCAGACATTTTTTTATTTGTAAACATTATCTGTGAATATACACAGAGAACCCAATATACTGCAGCTCCATGTACGGGGAGAAGTGCTCAATGCAAAATATCTAGCCTGCTGCCATTTCCCTAGGTTACTTAAGTCCCCAGTTCTCCATGACACTTTATAATACATATCATGAGTGCATTGTATTGAAGGTATCAGGTACTTGAACATGTGAATAAATGTGTGGATGACTCACAAAATATGCAAAGGGTCCAAAAATCTTAACTTGGGTGTCTTGTACATTAACAGTGACCCAGTGATTTGAGTAGTAATAGTAATTTCAATTTGCTATTCATTTCATATCCCTTTCCATAAAAAATTCCAAATCCATCACATATTTTTAGTTTTGCGTCTTCAATGAGGTAATTTGGTAATTGAAGACCCAACAACTGTTGAAGACACGTAATGACACTAGCTTTTTTTTAAATTGTTATTCCTTATTAATCGTATATTTGAGGATAACAGATAACAACTATCCTTTTTCCTATTATTGAGTTCTGTAATATGACATGTATTTTCAAATTTTTCTTCAATTATTCATAGATCTGCTCTTTACCAGTGTCAATGTATAGAATTTATACCATTTAATACTAATCAAGTATCTACATGGGTCAAGTGAGAAATCCAGGTGGTGGAATAATTTTTACTTACGATAGATAAACTCAATAAATTTCATAATAATTTTAAGTGCCCTTCGCCTAGGCACAGTTTACCATGATAGGATAGCTGTTTGAAGTGTTAATTTCTCCTCTCAGGACCTGTCAAGGGGAAAGAGGAGAATCATTCAGGCTTGTGCCTGGTAAATGCAGGTGGTACAACCTGCTATATAAAGTCACATACTACTTATATGATCACAATTTGTATATTGTGGTACTGATATTGCTTGGGATTCCCATGTATTCAAAATTAATCTTCTTGAAAATTGAGATCTTAACATCCTGACTCCACATTCATACATTAACATAATTTATAGATGATCACATATATTTAATTGTTAAGTCTGATTCCAATTGATCAAAAGTGGAATTATCATTCTATAACTAAATTTGAGGTTTTTTGATTATTATAACATGGCATTGGGGCACCCACCTTTTCAAGATATCTCAAAGCAATATGCAAATTAATCGGGCATTTCTAGCATTATTAGAACAAAGAAATATTTTATGAAAGTTGACACAAAATAGACAAATAGCTCATTAATATTGAAATTGCACAACTGTTACTGTCAGTGGCATTTCCAAAGTGGGCTGACTTGTAATGATACTTAACACCGTTGCAAATAGACAGCTGAAACATAAAATGAGCCACATCTTTTCAATTTAATGATGAAATGAAAAACCAATGTTATCCTTAAGAATGACACATTGGTGCATGTATAAAACTCTTTTGGTTCAATTACTGTCCAAACCTTCATGGTTTTACTTTCAAACCTAATACCCAAACATGCAGCACTCTCCCTTGAGTTGTAATAGAAAAAGGCTATCACAAATGCATCTTAATACACAAACTATTGAAATTAAATACAGGTTTAGGAGTGGTGTGATACAGCCACTGAACTGGATGAATACTTGTAGTTATTCCCTCCCATATACAAACACTGTGATAGTATTTATAAACTATAACACAGTGACCTAGTCTCGGAATGCCACTCCCCCTCCAGATGTAGACTAAACAAAAATAAATACAGTGCAGTTTCCGTGCCTCATTAGGACTCATTGTGACTACTGTGGCACATTTTTTTATAAAATGCCTGTCACAATTCCATATTTTGATTGGCTCATTTTGTTTCAGAAAACATGAAGGTGCCAACATGGATATTTACTGTCAGAGTGCCATACACAAGTTTGTCCTGCTCGTACTACTTGCCTCCAATCATAAATTCATAAGAAAAAAATAAAAATGGCGAAGGGATCTTAAATTCCAAACTTTAAAGATAATAAATACACACAAAATTACACTTTTTAGTGCTTTTTGAACACTAATAAAACTATCTTCTTTACTTTCTATCAAGTGCCAATAAATACAAACTGCCGGAATGCAAACCTATATTGTGGTATCACTTAACTCAGTGGTTGGATATCTGAAACACATGGCACAACATCAATAAGGTGGCGATGTTAAGGTCCAAAATTAATTCATATATGACAGATATTTTAATACAAACTGCTGCTAGCTTGCTTTTAATGCTGAACAGAGAGGATGTAATCATTAGTGATGGACACACACAGTGACATAACCATGTTTTAAAAATTACATACATATTATCTTATTTTTTACAGGGTTTTCATGAGTTTGATCCTTCTGTTCCATGTGATGTACATTTTTTTCTTGGGAGATTCCTGCATGTCATTAAAGGGCCTAGGGCAATAACATAAGAAAGGAATTCTGATTACAATCACATTCAGTCCCTGCATCCAAAAATAAATGAAACAACAAATAATGTTCTGAGATATATCAGTCTTCTGATAAAATGCAAATTGCATTACTGTACAGTTCAATTAAAATGTCCCATGACTGAATCTTATGCACTACTCAATAATTATTCAATCTGCTTGAACAAAAGGGGTGCATATGCTAAATCATGTGTTTGTCCTAGGACTAAAGGCAACCTACTTTGAATTGTGATTTACCAACTGCATTATACATGTAATACACACTCCACAGAGCACATGAAAATAAGTTTATAACATAAACAAATCATTCACCCCCCCCCCCCCCTCACCTGGTTCAAAATTTTAAAAGCAAAGACTAAATAAATATTGAATAATAACATATTGAGTTACATTTTTAAATTTTATCATTCCTCACTGGTCGGTCCAACAGTTGGAGCATAATAAAGAGAACACATTATAAAGCAAACATCTTTTTAAACCTCAGTCAGGTAGTAAACAATTAGACATAAAAATTTAAATTGACATAGTCTTATCCAGCCAAAATACCCTGGAACAAACAAATCATTTAACAAATATAAAGCTCAAAAATGAATCACAACAATCACATAACACACACTGAGCTATGTCTACATCCCCTTGGCAATCAGAACCAAAATGTTAGCACTGTTTATATAAGCAATGGGAGTACTACCATTATTTTTTTTAACCACAGGACATTACTTACACAAATCAAAATATTTAACATTAGTTTAGAAATGAAGAAAAAATACAAACATAAGCCTACAAGCATGTATTCAACTAACCAAGTATTCAGAGAATAAACATAGCTGCATTTCCTTTCAGCTGGAGGCCATGTTAAAATCCTTTCTTCAGAGCCTTTAGTCAAGTGATACATTAAACATCCTATTATTAAGTGACTCAGACACAAAGACAAGCTGATACAAGTTTTATCAACTAGAGCAGTACACCAGAGATAAAAAAAATCCTTTCCTGGTATGTATACTGTATTACATGTAATTGACCACCATGACATGTGAACACACATGATCTGCCACGCAAACAGTGTGGGGACTGTGAAATAAATCAAACAAAGCATGTGTAGGGGTATAAACGATTTACTGTTCAACACAAGGATATAAACAATAGTTCCATCAATCACTCCACACCTCCCGGGGGAGGGGAGGGGGATATTTGCATATGCCATGCCAGAGCAACCTTGATAGTTCGACTTTCCCCCCAATCATGTATCACCGAACAATAATTGACGTGCAGCAGAGCTAATAAAACATTTCTAATGGTTATGAATTCACTTATTTTAAAAAAATAATGTTACGCTGATCGTCAACGTTACTGAATGACCGTTCCCGCAGACGGCGTAGTCGCCATGCTATTTTGGCTTCTGGGTCACTGTTATCCCCGTGTAGACAGTACACTGCATTTCGCGACACAACCGCCCAGCCCGTGTTATCTCAGGTTCCGGGGAATTATTTTATGTGGCGTCACTTTTTATTTACATCACGTTCCGGTAATTATAAACACGTACCATACAAAATACAGGACACGAGTTCGTCCATTTTGCACGAAGTGGTCGATGGGAAATGCCACATGAGTGGCGACTCCATTCATTAGCAGTTTTGACGCGGCTCAAGCATCAGAACAAAGCGAGAGAAATATTATGACTACTTCGCAAATCAACAAAAGAAATTTCAAGGTTAAAATAAGAAAAACTATTTGCAATAGTACCATACCGTGCATAATTATATATAGATTGCATATTGATAGTAAAATTAGATAATAACTGCGTTCTTACCGGTAGATTGTCGGTTTATGTCTACCCGCTTTACTGCCCAAGTCGTCTTTTCACGCACCGACCTTCCCGAATTATCAGCCGGCCGTGTTGTTCCCGCGTCATAGCGCGTCAACGAGACTTGGTGATAAAAAAAATATCATATGGAATAAACTTTATTCTTAACAAGAAAAAAGTGGGTTTCTATTAAAATGAAGTGTTACTGTACAATAAAATATGAAAATTTAAGCTAACAAAATTATTACAGTTTGTTTATTTCACTCCCACAATGCAAAAACCCAAACAATCAAGATGGCGGACATGAAGTGCTTGGAACATCCGACTCTAAAGGTTTAACTTTGGATTTTGATTAATCCACGTTTTATTTTGTCGTTGCTTATTCATTGAATGCTTTTTAGATTTTTTTAAAAATTTCTGCATTTATCGGGAACATTTGATTTTATGCCTATTCAGGAGACTCCGTGCCTTAAATAAGCATAGGCTGATCACGATAAACCACACACCGTTACCCGTGCCGTAACCTGGTCAGCTGATGGCTAACCAGAATGTGTTTGATCAGTGATATGCTACTGGCCTTTCATGCACCTCCCCTGTAGTGATATGAGCTCTTCCAGCCTAGCCTCTGGTCATTGGAGCAGAGCTTGTACTGGCACACTCTAGTGAACCACTAATTGCTTACTACTTCACTCCATGACCTTAGTTGTAAATTAATGCCCCCCCCCCCCACACACACACACATTATGACACAGATAACTGTAATTTTCTCTTCCGGGCAAATGGAACTATATTAACACTTCTTGCAGATTGATAACTTGAAGCACTAAATTTTGATTGTATGAATTAAAAAAATTCTTAAAATTTATGGATTTTTATGTTCCCTCATGAGAACTTTGAGAGTGTGCTTTGTTAATATACTTAAAATTAGCATAAAAAACAACATATCACCTGGTGTAATATGTACAGCAGAATATAGGAAAAGAAGAAAATAAGGCACAGTGTACTTGGAAACCAAATTGTGTATTTATATTTATTTGTCATATTTATAAAACATTAACATATTGCTACATGTAGTACTTATCTGATACTGATAATTCTAATTCCTTAATCGGCAAACTTGTGGAGTCTATTACAGTTATGAGGGTAACAGTTCTGGAAGTATCAAATGTATCGGATTATAATAAATGTACTATATGCAGTTTATTGAACGGTGCATCATTTATTTAATAACTCAGATCATTTAATATCATATTAATATTGATACTTACAGTAACTTACTTAGTATTGATTCAAAAGTGGTGAGAGTGAGGCTCTCAGCCACATAGATGACAAGTTATTCCAATCAGGGGTTGTGCTTGGGGTAAAAATGAACATTTTGAAATAATCTGTTGACTTTGATGGTTTTAAACATAAGTTTATGCTGTGATCGAGTCCTACTCCTGGATCATTGTAGGACCTTGAGTGTTGTTTAGAATGATCATATCTGTTCTGATGTGGATATTCTTATGCAGCATGAAGACCTGTTATAACCCTTACAAGTATGAATATAAATATGGATGTACACACTCAATTGTAGAGCTGAGAAAACATATACTGTCTGACTGATGTAGATACATGTGTCTACAGATGCAGTTGTAGGACTTAGAAAAAAATTTTGCCACAATACAAATCATTATACTTTAAGATGTATGCATGATACAACACACATATATATGTAGTATTAGAGTTCTGATTTCAGATGGCAAGTCATTTGTTTCTGGTTAGCTCAGCTGACTCTAAGTCATCTGAGCTATAGTCATGGTCCTTTCTCCATCGTCTGGCTGTCTGGGCGTCCGTCCGTTAACAGGGCACATTTTGAAACTATTGGACCTACTAATCCGAAATTCAGCATACAGTTAAATGTTCCTAAAATCTCTTACCATACAGCAAATGAGTCACTCGGACTTCATTCCTATGAGATATTAAGGAAAAACCCTAATTTTCCATTAAAAACCCAATTGTTACACTTTAAGACTGCCTAATATCAAAATCATTGATCTGTATTTGATCATATTTAACAACATATTCCTCAGTACATTTGCTATTTACATACTAGAAATTAGGTCTTGAAGTTTCTTGATGTTATTGGCCCGAACATAAAAAGTAATGATTAAATTACAATTACTTATGAAAAGTAATTAACTACTTTCAATTACTTTCTATAAAAGTATAATATACAGATGCATGGTTTATGTAAAGAATCATTCATGGTAGAAAGGCTAACTGATTAAATTTATAGAAGGAAAAACTGCAAACAAAACATATCCAGTCTGGTGTCACATGTAAAGTGCACAGAAGCTATACTAATGATAATATATCATAGCATAATGTTCAATTGCGTGTATTTTTTTTAGTATCAGGCATTGAAACATTTGCTGAATTAGTGTTTTGACTCAAAATAGAAATATCATATTATCTTGAAGTAATTTGTGCCAAAATATTTCATCTAATATTCCTTTATCACATATTCACCTTTATTAGACAAAATGTATTTCTTCTTGATAACACTGGGATGTGCATATTAGAGCAAGTGTAAATAATTGTTAGTTCAAACTTTTGAAGATGGAAAAACATTTTTAGCAACTACCTTAATCCTTTACAGTAATCCTACACATAAATCAACTCATAAATGACCTTTTAGGGTCGAAGGACCATTAAAGTATTTATTAGGCACCACACATGCATTCAAGGTTTCTCATGTATAACTTGTATATTTAGTGATCTTTCATATACAGAAGGTGGAGAGATAACAGAATCTGATTGGTTATCAATTTATCACACATTGTTAGTTCTCCTATGCGCATGCGCAGAATTCAAAGTCGGGGTTCCTCTTTGGATAACCTGTCTTTTCTCTTGCGCCATGCCACTAAGGCCAGACTTTTTTAATTCTTTGGTTTACGAACATGATTGACAAAAGTGATAGGTAGGAGGTAGGGAAAAAAAAATTGGAACAAACCTGGATACTAGTGTACGTGAATCCTGTATTGTACAGTTGGGTTATAAAATTGATATTTAAATGGCTCTATATAAACCTGTATAAAATAATATATAAAAATTAAAATATTATCATCATCCTCTTGAGTTTTCCACATGCATCTTGCGTGTGCCATGTTATTTCAAGCCATTCAAATGTCATTGAAGGTAAATTAATGACAAATAAAAGTTTGAACAGTAAAACTTATGATTTCATACACACCTGAAATAAAAATTCAGTCACTGTCCATGCCAAGTGAACTGCCTATTTATAAAGTTTTACAAATTAAAGACCAGTCAAACTCTTATACAAATACAAAATAATATATTTTTTGTCAGATATGCAAGGAGAAAACTAAATTATATTCACTGCTAGCATGATAGACTGCAGTTTTTATATTTCAGTCGAGAATGACAATAACAATGACAATATGCGACTTGCAGCTATTCGCCTATTGTTTATCAAATGTCAACAACATGGAACTCGAGTTGTTTGATTCATTACCATGTCCTTTCCTTTTTGCCAATTTTGGTGTTGCGCATGTTTGACAATGACTGTCCTTTGAATATACAACAACTGCTAATAAAGTGAGGTTTCCATTGGAGATCACATTGAATTATTCAACTTTTTTAAAATTTTAAAAACTATTAATAATCTTTGTTTATTCATCTGCATTTCTTACCACGGCCGTGACAGTACATACCGTACTCAGTTTAATATGCCGTCATGTACTTGGCCACTGTCAGTCCGAAATTGCTTTTCGGCATCCATACACATCAAAGCTTCCATCACATCCGTTTGGAACAATTAAATGAATCCTTTCAAAGTTTCTGCATTCTAAATGGCTTTCATTTTAGCTTGCTTTTGTTTTGACTATAAAAATATCCGCAAAGCCAACGCCTCACATAAAACCGCGCCACTAAGACTACAGATAGTCGGAAATACTGCAGAAACCCTGAGAATTCCTGGAGTTTTCCTCATGCAGTATATAATTTCATCTGTTCAGTAATTTTCTTTTAAGTGTTACAAGACTACGTTTTTAAGTTATGACAAGTTATAATATTTTTTAAGAGTGAACTTGTGAAACTTAGCCAATTTGCAGTAATAAATAGCGTCTGACTTTGAGTGCAATAATTAGTCTTAAGAAGTAAATTTGTTTGTATATCCAGCAAGTTGTTAACAGTGGCAAGCTGGTAAAGCCGCTATGCGACCAAACTAATTTTTTTTTTCTATTTCACATCTATCTATAACAAATATTTTTAACAAATATGACCTAAACGCTGGTTTGAAAATGTACTGTAGTGCAGAAAACGAACTTTCAAAACTCTCCAAGAATTCTCAATTTCCCTGCTGAATCTTTTGACAACTTGATGGCCAATCAATTGCATTTATGGCCCAAGAATACCCTGTTGTGATTGGCTTAAACCCTCCATCTGTAATTATGAAAGTGATCTTATTAGCCAATCATAAGAGTTCTAACGTTTGAGGTGATCTAATACACACGGTCACTGAACAATTCGTTCCTTTGAGAAATTAAGGAAAAACCTCAATTTTTTATTAAAAACCTATTTTCACACTTCAGGACTGCCTAATATCAAAACCACTCATCTGTTTTTCCTCATATTTACCATAAAATATTCCTCTATATAGTTCCTATGTACATTCAAGAAATTATGTCTGTATTATATAATTTAAAAAAGTTATGGACCCAAACATAATGCATTTTGTAAAAAATCAGGAAAGATATTTGATCACTTAACACAATACATGTAAAAGCTATGGACCTTTTTTCCAGTAATATAATATATATATTATATATATATATATATATAATAATATAATTAATCAAAATTAAATTGTATACCCAAAATTAGATGAAAATCTTTTAAATTTTTTAAAATATTAATAAAAATAAAAAATTTGTACCTTAAATTTTGCCCAACTTTGACCATGGCACGTTTTTTCCTGTAAGTACTGTGGATTTAATTTTCACAGCATGTTTTTGTTAGCTTTTCAACTGTTAACACCAAAAATTTGAAACCAGTTGATCAAAAACTGTAGATTTAATTCAAGTTTTCAAGCACCATGTCACATCAAGTTTACATCAAGCTAGTGTTATGCAGTTTGCTAGAGCTCAGCTCCCCAGCTTCAGCTCTAAGTTCTTAAATTTAGCATACAGTTAGATGTCTCCAAAATCCCCTACCATGCCAAGAATTTGATCACTAGGACTAAATTCCTTCGAAATATTAATGAAAAACTTCATTTTTCCATTAAAAACCCATTGTTACACTTCAAGACTGCCTAATATCAAAACCACTGATCTGACTTTAATCATAAATAATATACATATTTTTCATTCTCTATGCACATGCCAGAATGATGTCAGTATTGCGTAATTGTTTTAAGTTATGGGCCCAAACATAATGCACTTTGTAAAAAATCAAAAAATATATTTACTCCCTTAACAAGGGGATTGCTGAAGCTAGAGATTTTTTGTCAGGGATGTAACATTATTTAATCAAGATTCAATTGAATACCCAAAATTAGTTATGATTTTTTCAAATTTTATAAGTTATTAGTATAAATGTAAAATTAGTAACTTAAATTTTGCCCAACTTTGACCATGGCACGTTTGTTTCCTGTGAGCACTGTTGATATAATTTTCCTATCATGCAACATAAGGATTTCAGCTTTTAAGTTTAGAAAGCTGAAAGAAATTGGCCAAAAATTGTAGCTTTTATTAATGTTTTTATGAGACCCTGTCAGACTTTGGCTCTCTGCAGCCCCTCTTGAGTCACCTGTATGTTGACCTTGTTGAACTTTCAGCAGATTATGCATGCTTGAGGCGAGGCATACACAGGAATCCAGGCAGCTTATGGCCAGCCACAGTTGATCCAGGTGTCCAACCCAACTCATCTAGTAGTTTTAACCAACTACTTAACAATAAACAATAAATTAATAAATTTTCATTGGTTTTTAATAAAAAATTAAAGAAAAATAGAAAAGGAATTTGTTAGTTTATAATAACAGGAAATTAACTTGCAGTAACTGATGATATAAGAATCTTGTATCGATGGATTGAATGTCACGTATTCCAAATAACACCATGCAGTCACCTATGGTACTTTTCAGTTCAATTTTAATGATAAAAAATAAATCATATTATTCATTACTAATCATTAGGGATCATATGAAGGAAATTAATGATAGACAAATATGCAGTTGATAATATTAATCTAGATTCCTACTGTGTCTAGTGTGTACATTGATGTGAAATTAGTCCAAAATGAATTTATTACAGTTATTTTTTAATATAAATAAAAGCCATAAAACCAGGTACTTATGATCATTATTTAAATGTGTGAATTTTGTATATTCTGGATTCTCAACATCATTGTTTGGTGAAAACTGAATAAATACCAGACATGGTGCGAATACTTTGTAATTGTATTTAAATACAAATATGATTATGTACTCCATTATAAAATTTCTTGCATAAAGAATGGGAATTCAGGTAAAAATGAAAGTATATGAATACCAGTGCAAATACTTTCAAAATGTATTCATGAATGCATTCATGAATATATTCTTTAATATTATTTTAATAATCATTTCAGTTATATTTCATTTTAAAAAATCATATGATTCTCTTATTATTTTTAATAAAAATTATATTTGGGACAATATTTGTAATTTATTTTAATTAATAGTTAAACCCTTATATAATATGTTCTGCTTATAAGTTATATGGCCAAGTCAAAATCTGTATGACAATAGTACTCCATTTGTTAATAAAATAAATGAAATCAATCCTCTTCCCTGTCTCCAAAGGTACTATCAAAATCATACATAAGCTAAACAACAACAACTCATAATACAGCTTATATTTATTACCACACAAAACCAGCATGTGCCTCATTTCTAAATAATATTTTTTTATCATATATAACAGCTGAGCTTCATGACCCATAGGTCCCTTGTTCTTTTAAGCTCCATGTTGCACCACATTTACATATGCAATACTTGAGTTCTATGCCTTTTTGTTTATGCTTGGGTGGCCCGTTTTGGTCCCCCCCCCCCCCCCCCCCCCCGAACACTGTGTTTTTTGTCTATAATTATAATTGTATCACTTGGTGTTTGATTATATGGCAGTGCCTTGAGAAGCTTTAATGCATTATAATAACTAACTAGTACATATTAATATTCTCACCCAGGCAATCTTGGACTCTGCTTACATTTCCTTCTGGAATGATTGACATTTAATTTGGGCACTGCCAGCTGAATTGAGTCATTTTAATAAATGACATAAGAAGACCTTGTGTTCTATCTTTGTTAGATCAAATGCATGGGTGTGTGGCTGGAAAAATCCTAATTTCTTTACTATCAATGCTGATTAAAGTTATGTCATAAATACTACAATTTAAATACATTGTGATTTCACTAAACTCATTAATGCAAAGTTATGTCATAAATACTACAATTTAAATACAATGTGATTTCACTCAACTCATTAATGCAAACATTTCATGTGAATAATACATATAAATATGAAATGAAATTGTTTATAAGAAAAGGTAATGAAAATCCAGTGCGTTCACCATGGTTAGCTTCTTAATTATGTATGACAGATAGCAAAACAAGTATATAATGCCCAGAGTCTCTGGGCACAGGAAACAGTGGAGACTGTTCAAATGTTAGAGCCAGCCAACTGAGACAGCCCTGCTATCTTGATACCTATCTCTATTTACCTCATGGGCCATTGACTTGAGGTAATTCTGATATCAGCCTTCCAAGATCATTAGCCTCTTTGTTCCTGTGACTCTCTCAGTGTCAGCTAATTAGCAGATAAACACTGATGTTACCAGATCAGTATGAGTTTGTTCCAGCCTCCATTTTAGGGAAAGTGAGAAATGTAGCAAGCCCACACTTGTTGCAGTGAAGCTCTAGACAAGTGTACATTATGGAAGCTTGTTACTTTATTTACATTGCAGTGGAGGCATTTGCAAAAAAAAAGTTCAGTATAACTTAAAAGGCACACTAATAAATAACCATGTTTATTACATGCACGGGTACTATTTATTCAATAATCATAGCTTACAATCCTTACCCAAGAATGTTTTGATAAACAGTGCAAAGGAATGAGATATAAGGTATGGTGCTGTCATGAATTTGGAAAGTAATTGGAAAGTAATTGAAATTATAAATACACATATAGTTTTACCCATGTCCGTCATTCCGTAATCAAACAGTTGTACAGACTTTTTTTCGCATTGCCTGCAGATATTGGCCTGATTTTTTGTGTGTGGGCAGATAATGACCAGTTACAGATAGAGTTCGCGTTTCGTCCCGGTTTACCTACTTTTGACCATTTTACGCCTCCTTAACTTAGAAAATTTATTGAAAAATAGAAATTTTCATGACAAATACACATGTACAGACTTTTTCTTGCAGTGCCTGCAGATATTGGCCTGATTTTTGGTGTGTTGGCAGATATAGACCAGTTACAGATCAAGTTCGTGTTTCGTCTTGGTTGACCTACTTTTGAACATTTTACGCCTCCTTAACTTAGAAAATTTCATGAAAAATAGAAATTTTCATGACAAATACACATGAACGGACTTTTTTTCCCAATGCCTGCAGATATTGGCCTGATTTTTGGTGTGTGGGCAGATATAGACCAGTTACAGATCAAGTTCATGTTTTGTCCCAGTTGACCTACTTATGACCGTTTAACGGCTCCTGAACATAGAAAATTTCATGAAAAATGAACTTTCATGACAAATACACATGTACAGACTTTTTTTCGCAATGCCTGCAGATATTGGCCTGATTTTTGGTGTGTAGGCAGATAATGACCAGTTACAGATCGAGTTAGCGTTTTGTCCCAGTTGACCTACTTTTGACCGCTTTACGGCTCCTGAACATAGAAAATTTCAAGAAAAATATAAATTTTCATGACAAATACACATGCACAGACTTTTTTTCGCAATACCTGTAGATATTGGCCTAATTTTTGGTGTGTGGGCAGATAATGACCAGTTACAGATCGAGTTCACGTTTTGTCCCAGTTGACCTACTTTTAACCGTTTGACAAGCCTCTAACATAGAAAATTTCATAAAAAGTGCACATGTACGGATTTTTTTTCGCAGTGCCTGCAGATACAGGCCTGATTTTTGGTGTGTAGGCAGATAATGACCAGTTACAGATTGAGTTCTTGTTTTGTCCCAGTTGACCCATTTTTGACCATTTGACTGCTCCTGAACATAGAAAGTTTCATGAAAAATAGAAATTTTCATAACAAGTGCATATGTATGGACTTTTTTTCCTCAATGCCTGCAGATATCACCCTGATTTTTTAGGTGTGGGCAGATAATGACAGTTACAGATCACGTTTTTGTTTCGTCCCGGTTGACTTACTTTTGATTGTTTTACGGCTCCTAAACATAGAAAATTTCATGAAAGACAGAAATTTTTATTGAAAATGCACATGTATGGACTTTTTTTCACAATGCCTGCAGATACTGGCCTGATTTTTGGTGTGTTGCATGATAAGACCCGTTACAGATCTAGTTTGCATTTTGCCCTTGTTGACCTACTTTTGACCATACGACACCTCCTGAACTTAAAAAATTTTTCAAAATTTAACAAATGTTTCTAATTTGCCCCCAGGCGGGAGCATTCGTGTCATTCCGACACATCTAGTTACCCTTGTTATCATTAAAATTACAATTACTTGTAATTGAATTTTGTTCAATTACAAATTACATTCAGTTACTTGAAAAATTGTAATTAATTATGTTACATAATGCACTTTGTAAAAAAAATCAGGAAATATATTTACTTGCTTAATATGAGAATTGCTGAAGCTAGATGCTGTTATTCAGGGATATAACTTTATTTTATCAAGATTCAATTGTATACCCAAAATTAGAAACAAATTTTGCAATTTTTTAAGTTATTACCATAAATAAAAAAATTAATACCTTAAATTTTGTCCAACTTTGGCCATGGCATGTTTATTCCCTGTAAGCATTTTATTCAGTTTTCACATCATGTATACTTGTGTAAGGATTTTATCTTAAAAAACTGAAATTTCAAAGGAATTGATTGAAAACAGTAGCTTTTATTCAAGTTTTGAGACACCATGTCAAGTATTGTTTACATCTGGTGAGTCCAGCTTAACAGTGGTGTGTAGTGGGTGATGTCATATAATCACTCCCCACTCCAGGTAGGTTATCATTGCTAGGCTTCAACTTGGTCTACCCTTCTGCACTCCCCTCCCCCCCCCCCCCCCCAGATGATGCATAAACTAGATCAATGTTATAATTTTCCCTATTAAATTCATTATTAGCTCAGCTGACTGTAAGTCATCTGAGCTATTGCAATCACTGTCCGTCGTCCGTCTAGCCGTCTGTCCATCAACAAGGCATAAAAATCCTAACCACTGGCCCTGGAATCTTCTAACTTTACATCCAGAGAAGTCCATTAAAAATCACCTTGGAAACCTGGAATAAGGTCTCTGTTACCCACATTCTCCCAGCTATAGTGCTCCGAAGTACCCACCAGAATAATGAAAAATTCGATTCAAATACTCAAATATCTGAACAACTAATGCATTGATCACCATGATTCTTTGCATGGATATTGATCATGAAGTATTTCATCAGTTTCTGCAGACTGGTTGCGCCAACTGTATTTTTTTTATTTTTTTAAAGATTTTTTTCTCTATTTTGAGACCTTAAAAGATGCCGTCATCTGTTGACAGGGCACAAATCGTAACCACTGGCCCCTCCATATATTCACTTTACATCCAGAGAGGTCCATGAAAAGTCTTCTTGGAAACCTGGAATTAGGTCTCTGTTACCCATATTCTTCAAGCTATGGGGCTCCGAAGTATCCCCA
Source organism: Sipunculus nudus (assembly GCA_026874595.1). Lineage (NCBI taxonomy): Eukaryota > Metazoa > Annelida > Sipuncula > Golfingiida > Sipunculidae > Sipunculus > Sipunculus nudus. The sequence continues at coordinate 105,633,287 of CM049306.1, read as the reverse complement.
GAATAATGAAAAATTTGACACGAAAGTTCAAGTATCTTAACAACTGATGCATTGATCACCATGATTCTTTGCATGGATATTGATCATGGGGTGTTACATCAGTTTCTGCAGACTGGTGGCGCCACCTGATGCGGTTGTCCCTAAACAGGGCTCAGATTGTAACCATTGGTCCTAGAATCTTCAAACTTGACATCCAGGGAGATCTGTGAAAAGTCTCCTTGGAAACATGATTAAGGTCTCTGTTACCCATATTTTCTGAGCTATGGGGCTTTAAAGCACCCCTCAGAATAATTGAAAATTTGATACCAAAGTAGGGCACAAATCATAACCATGGGGCCCAGAATCTTCTGACGTGACATCCTTAGAGTTCCTCAAAAGTTCTCCCCAGAAACCTGAAATTGGGTCACAGTGACCTATATTCTCAGAGTATTGGAGTATGTTTGAGCACCCCAGAAACAATGAAAAACATTGATGAAATTCAGCTTATATGCATGAACAATAATGCCACCAATCTTAATCAGTTGTCTGTGCAAGGACATATTATCAACATGTCAGTCGGCTGAGCGTCATGACCCATAGATCACTTGTTTTTCTTCTTTACTTTTGCTACATTAAAGATTTTGTAAATTGTATCAAAAGGGTTCACAATGATTAAATACACATTTAATGGTGCCAACAAAGTGATGTATTGCTATAAAAGTGTGGAACATTCCATTAAAAATTCTTGCCATGCATACCACTGGTACACTCAATCAAGAATTTGGGCAAACTTTCCTGGAATTATATCTTTAGCTCATCTGGCCATATTGTATCCCCAGACAAAGTTGGGATACTTTAGTTTAAGCACGGTCGCGCCACCATTGCCACAGAGATTTCTTTTGGACGCGATAACTTAAAAAATATTGTAAGGATTTTTACCAAACTTGACATGTGCATAGATATTGGTGAGAGGACAAAGCCTATTTGAAATGGGGTCATGACCTTTACTAGGAGATTGACCTTGACCTTGAATAGATCTATTTTGGGGGAAAGTCACACTAATTCTTAAATATCTTAAAAAATCTTTTCTGGATTGACCCAAAAATCAACTTGACTGAAGATCTAGGACAGTGTTGTCAGGTACTGGAAACTGGTGGTACCACCTGTTATCCTTTTCCTGTTTTTGTGCTGTTTAATACCCCTATCATTGGCACTTAACAGTACTGTGAGCATTATTAGTCATAAACTAATTGACATATTTCTTTCATATTATGCATATACATAGACATGGGTTATGGGATGATGTATATATAAATTAAGGTCATGACCTTTCCTATGAGTGGCCTTGACCTTGAATATTGCCATATATGGTGAAAGTCTCACAAAATCATTAATATCTCAATAAGGGATGCATGGATTGGTCCAAAAATCAACTTGACCGAAGATCTTGGATAGTGTTGTCATGTACCAGACACTGGTGGCGCCACCTGTTATTCTTTTACTTGTTTTCTTGCCGTTTAATACCCCATCATTGCCACTTAACAGTACTGTGAGCATTATAAGTCAATAACTAATGGACAGATTTCTTTCATATTATGCATATACATAGACATGGGTTAGGGGATGGTGTATATTGAAATTGCCATTTGGGGTCATGACCTTTTCTATGACAGTGGCCTTGACCTTGAATATTACCATACATGTGGTGAAAATCACACAAGATCATATATGTCTCAATATGGGATGCATGGATTGGTCCAAAATCAAACTGACTGAAGATCTTGGATAGCTCTGTCTTCTGCAGAAGACAGGTGGCACCACATTCTGTCCTTTTCTTGTTTTGGCACTTTTAATACCCCATCATTGCCACTTGACAGTACTGAGCATTATAAGTCTAAAACTAAAAGACAGATCTGGCTGGAATTGTGCATGTCCATTAATCTTGGATACCTTCATCTTATATTCAAGACTGGTGGCGTCCATCCGTATATTTGCTTTCGGTGAAAATTGCTCATATATCAGGAGTGGTTCAAGGTATTGGTTTGAAATTATTTGCTGCTGGAGAAGGGGGGTCTATTTATAAAGGGGAGGGGGGTTAATTGTCTGGGGATACTATGGCACCTGCGGTGCCAAGAAATATCTAGTTTTAAACTGTTTTTAGAATAATTATTTGCATTTAAACCTTTTTGTTTATAAAATATATCATGGTATAACTCTTAGGCCAATAACTTGTTTTCCCTTATTTGCATGATTAAATGGTTTCAGGTATATATTACACAGTACAATTTATAATTATTAGATTATTTGTTGTGCATTCATATATATTTAGTATTTAATTATCATCAAGTGGCAAGGCCAATTCCTCTTAGATTTTCATATGCTAATATGTAAAAAAATAGAAGTAGGTACATTCTGCATTTACTAAAATTTTACAAAGTTCAACTGTGCGCTGTGACTCATGGGTCCCTTGTTTAAATCATAATTCAGGTTTGATAGCAACAGATCCCAGGCTTCAAGAGTAGTGAATAATAAACAGCCGCTTCAATTGGTATGATCAGGCAGTTGTTAGCCAAGGAGATGCCAATTAACTGATTCTGTCTATTAATGTCCCATTGTCTGTACACAATGGAAGTTTGTTAGAATCACTGTTTACCTGGTTGTGATTAATAATTGGACCAATCACTTATCAAAGGTGGCCTTGCTCATTTTTCAATTAGACTGAGAGAGCAGTAATATTTGGCCTTGTACAACGCAAACAGAACTACTTAGATTTTTTAGGGAAAAAGCTAAAAAAGCTTTAAAAATCTTCTTCTCCGAAACTTTCCAGCCAAATTGTCCAATATTTTACAGAAATGATCCCTGGAAAATTCTTTCTCAAGTTTGTATGAATGGTTCCAGTTCGGAGATTTTTGGCCAAGTTACAGGAGGTTGAACTTTGTTAACTGTGCAAAAAGCATATTAAAATTTAAATCTCAGAAATGGCTGGAGCTATCATCACCAAATTTTATGCCAATGTTGGTCACATAGGTCATATCTGAAATTTAGGTATTGGTGGCGCCACCTGCATCGGCCTTTTTTGTATGGGGTCAACAGTGCCTGTATCACACTGAGGGCTACAAAAAACTTCTTCTCTGAAACCATACGGCCAAATTGTTTAATATCGCACAGAAATGATCCTAGGGTAGTGCTTTCTGAAGTTTGCTCAAATGGTCTCTTTTCAGTGACTTTTGGCTAAGTTATGGGAAGCTGAATTAAATCATATGCCATAACAGCCCATTTTAGCTCAGTGGCAACAAAGATCTTCTTCTCAAAAACCACTGGGCCAAATTCTTAAATCTCACACATTAATTATCCTCAGATGTTGATAATTCAAGTTTGTTCAAATGGTTTTGGTTCAGTGCTTTTTGGCTGAGTTACGGGAAGCTGAACTTAGCCAGTTTGCTGTATCTTCCTATATGAGTTATAAACCTGCGAAACATTTTTCGGCTGATGCCACTGAAGCCAGTTTGTTAAATATTTTACAAGAATAATCCCTACAATAATTCTTATAATAATTGTCATTAATGGTTCCACATGAATGATGTTTGGCTGAATTATGGAGATTGAATTGAGTCATTTTACCTTAGATGTTAGCTGTGTTATGCTGTTACATCTAGCCTGGCACCAGTTTATCAGCATCTATTACATCCTGCCACTAGACATTTAGATTTCAGGTTATCTTTAGTTAATATTGACAAGAAAGTTTTTTAAAAGCTTTTAAAAAATTTAGATTTATGATTTAAGTTATTCATCATACCAGGCAGTGTTACAATCATGGATATTCAGCTCTCTGTGGCTATATAAAGACAACTGAATGTGGATTATAAATTATTAGTATCCCTACTCAACTTAATTCAAGAATTTGCCATCAGTGAGATATATCTGTATTTTAATTTTGCAGTCAGTATAATAATTTTACATATATTCCTGATTTCTTTTTTTATAAAAAGTCAGCTGAAAAGCATTTTGTATTGGAAAAATAAATTTCAAAGTTATTTCAAGTAGGGACCACTTTTGTATACAGATGGCAGCACTTGGTTTACCATTGGCAGATTGCCAGTGCCTTGATGTTGGCCATTAGCCAAGATGATGTCAGCTCTATAAATAATTTTGGCACAGTGCCAGTATTGGAAGAAGTGCAGCCAGGTATAGGTCAAGAGTTCACTCAGCGCAGTAGCTGCATTCTATTTATAGCTTTGGCTCACTGCATCATATTTGGTACCAAAGTTCAGCCTGAATTTATTTATAGCTTTGGCAGACTGCCAACTGTGTCAGATTATGCAACAGGTCAAGAGTTTACTCAGTGCAGCCAGGTACAGGTCAAAAGTTCACTCAGTCTAGCCAGGTGCAGGTCAAGAGTTCACTCAGTGCAGTAGCTTGAGGCAGCAATTTGTCACAGGTCACTCAGGGGCAACTGCCTTACTCACCTAAGCCTTGTCAGCCCAGTGTATCAAACTCTGGGGAAGTTTGATGTATTAGACTGATATTTTGACCTGTCTTGGTGTCTTTGATGGTATTCTCATTTATAAGACAGGTGGTGCCACCTACATTGACTTTTGCAGTGTATGCACCTGCTTATTTCTACAGAGGAATTTGATACATCAGCCTAAAATTTGGCATGTTTATACATATCGGGTAGCTTTATAGTGTACAAGGCTGGTGGCGCCACATACAATAATTTTTGCATAGTGTATGTCCCTGCTTATTTCACAGGAGGGGTTTGACATATCAGTCTGACATTGGGCATATTTATATATCTCTTCGTTGTATATAAGACTGGTGGTGCCAGCTACAATCATTGTATCCACCAAAACAGAGTTTTGCGGATACTATGATTTCAGTCAGATGCCGACGCTGCAGCCATTGCTGCAAAGGTTTCCGGAGAACTCCTTTTTTTAAAATTTGGAATTATGATCGGTCACATGTGAACTTGTGCGCCCTCATTTTTCGTTGACCTCTGACCATTCCTCTCTGCCCAGCGTCCATTTGTGCGTCTGTTTCCACACATAAACCCACATATCTCGGGAACCGTTTGACCAATAAGGCTAAAGATTTTGCACAAATGTAGCCCTAACATACACTAAAAATGGTGGCGTCACCTGCAACCATTTTTGCACAGCGTCCATCTGTTCATCTGCCTTGGGATAAAAACACTCATATCTCTGCATTGGTTGGACTTATTCATCTGAAATTTTGCATGTGTTTACATCCTGGAAGGCTTTCTTGATTTTATGACAGGTGGCACCACCTACATTCACGTTTACTCTGCAGAGATCCAAGCTCATATCTCAGGAACCATTTGACCAATTAGGCAAAAAATTTGCATGTTTATAGATCTTACATAGCTCTTTATCATACGCAAAAGTGGTGGTGCCACCTGCAATCATTTTTGTACAGCGTCCGTCTGTTAGTTTGCCGTTGGATATAATCACTCATAATAGGCAGTGGTTTGACATGTCTGCCTAAAATTTTGCAGGTATATACATCTTGGATAGCTTTCTGGATTTTGTGGCAGGTGGCACCACCTACATTTATGTATACGCTGCAGACATTCAGGCTTATATCTCAGGACTGGTTCGACATATCCCCCTGAAATTTTGCATGTGTGTAGATCTCATATAGCTCTTAATCATACACAAAATTGGTGGTGCCACCTGCCACCATTTTTGCACAGTGTCCATCTGTTCATCTGCCTTGGGATAAAAACACTCATATCTCTGCATTGGTTGGACTTATCCATCTGAAATTTTGCATGTGTTTACATCCTGGAAGGCTTTCTTGATATTATGACAGGTGGCGCCACCTACATTCACATTTACTCTGCAAAGATCCAAGCTCATATATCAGGAACCATTTGACCGATTGGGCAAAAATTTTGCATGTTTATAGATCTCACATAGCTCTTTATCATACGCAAAAGCGGTGGTGCTACCTGCAATCATTTTTGTACAGCGTCCATCTGTTTGTTTGCCGTTGGATATAATCACTCATAATAGGCAGTGGTTTGACATGTCTGCCTAAAATTTTGCAGGTTTATACATCTTGGATAGCTTTCTGGATTTTGTGTCAGGTGGCACCACCTACATTTATGTGCACGCTGCAGACATTCAGGCTTATATCTCAGGACTGGTTTGACATAACCCCCTGAAATTTTGCATGTGTGTAGATCTCATATAGCTCTTAATCATACACAAGATTGGTGGTGCCACCTGCCATCATTTTTGCACAGTGTTCGTCTGTTTGTCCGGCGTGGGCTAAAATCACCCATATCTCAGTAGTGGTTTGACTTATCAGCCTAATATTTTGCATGTTTATACATCTTGGATAGCTTTCTGGATTTTTTTGGCAGGTGGCGCCACATATTTATGTATATGCTGCACATATTCAGGCTTATATATCAGGACTGGTTTGACATATCCCCCTGAAATTTTGCATGTGTATAGATCTCACATATCTCTTAATCATACACAAAATTAGTGGCGCCACCTGCCACCAATTTTGTACAGTGTTCATCTGTTTGTCTGTGGTGGGCTAAAATCACTCATATCTCAGTAGTGGTTTGACTTATCTGCCTAAAATTTTGCATGTTTATACATCTTGGACATGCAGCTTTCAGGATTTTGTGGTAGGTGGCACAACCTACATACACATTTCGGCTGCAGACATCCAGGCTATTATGCAACACACCTCACTCTATTTCCCCTTGCCATTCAATCCATGCCTCACTTCACCTTTCCCACTCTGATTTTGGAGGATACACATAGTCCCTTGTTGACTACCCATATTCTAGTTTTTGTGTTGTGTGCACCCATGCCAGAATTGCAGCAGTGATGTTTGTTTGTTTCTTGTTCTAAGTGTTTAGTACTTGCATTGTTCATATACATGTTACAGATGTTCTTGAAAAGTAATGGTCCAGCATTGAAGCATTATTCCTGGTGTAATCTCATTGCACAGGTTCGCATTAGGCCTGTAGGCCTTGTTATTATTCCTGTTGCATACACTTGTACATTCAATTTGTGGAGCTCATTTTTGTTCAGTGTTTGGCTAAGAAGGGGTTCTTTCTTGAAGTAATGTGTCTTCTTTACAGACAGCTGCAGGCTTTGGACAATACAAAAGTTAGAGAAAGCATGAGGATGGGTGGTGATCAATGACCTTCATATGACATTTACAAACTGTATTTATGAAATCAGAGATGTGACATAATTGTGACATCAGAGAACCATAAAGAGAACAATTGCTTTGAAATTGGGCTCATCAGGCATTTTGACAATGCGACCAGCCTACCTGATCTGGGTTTTCATCATCAAGGTATGGGCTGTGGTTAGACTGTCTAGAGATACTATTTCTATGTCTGCCTCTTTGTCTTGCCTTTTGATCTTCATCATCTTGCACAGATAGCACAGGTGGAACTGGTTCATCACACTCACATGCCTGCTGTTCACAGTACAGGTTTTACATGAGTACAGTAGGCATGTAATTATTACAAGAGGGTATACAGGTCTTCAACTGTGATGCTAGGCTGATCCCCTGATGCTTCCAGACAAGTTAGCACAAATTACCAAGTGTAGCACTGGTTTTTGCTACTTCGCAGTTTACCTCAGCATCAAAAGTGACTTTCCAAAGGGAGGATGCTGCCCGGGTAGATAAATTGGTCCTCTACCTGCACTCTATGGCCCTTCGCTATGATAGTGGATTTTCTGTTGGGGCTGTGTGGAGCTGGCTAGTTCATTACTTCAGTCTTCTTCATGCTGATTGTGAGATCAACTGGCATGTAGTTGAGAACTTGTCTAAGCTGTCAATTAGGATTTCTACCTCTGAGCTGGTGCTGAGAGCACAGTGATCAGCAAAGAGGAAGGCTTGCAAGACAGTCTCCTGCACCTTGGTGACAGCCTAGAGTCTTTGCTTGTTGAGGAGTTTTTCATCTGTTCTGTATTTCAAGTGTATCCCTTTCCGACTGTTATGGAAGTCATCTGTGAACATGGCCATGAACATCATGTAACAGAATGGTTGCTAACACACAGCCCTGCCTGACACCATTGTATACTGAGAAGGCTTCCGATGATCAGCCATCATCCAGCATCCTTGCCAATGTGTCCTCATCGAATTGGCATACCATTAAGGTAAACCTAACAGGACTGTCAAATTTTGGCACGATCTTCCTAAGGCCACTACAGCTTACTGTATCAAAAGCTTTCATGAAGTCCATGAAGGTGGTGTAATGTTCCTGGTTAAGCTTCTGACACCTCTGCTTTAGTTGAAACACAGTGAAGGTCATGTCAGCAGTGCCATGACCTTTCCTGAATCCACACTGGTTCTTGAAACTTGCCTTGCTCCGGATGAGCAGTAAGATGGTTCAGCAAGACTTGCAAAGATTGTTCATGCTGTGGATCCTTTGTGGTGACTGCATGCCTGGCAGATGCCCTTCCTCTCGCAGAGGTGTGCGAATGATGCATCTCTGTATTCTTGAAGAATAGTAACATATTTCCAGAATGACTTAAACAGCAAAATAAGTTCAGTTTGAGTACAAGGCCACCTGCTTTGTAGATCTGGTATGGCATCTGATCCTTGGGCTTTGTCACCGGACAACTGACTGATGGCCCTCATGAATTCAAGTTCTTCTGTGGGGCATCCATGACAGTCTGCATCATCCTGTCTCTTGCCTCATCATTTATTCTGGTACTTGATGAGTGGTTGAGTACAGATTTATGGTAACCATTGTAAGATCTTGGTCTGCTCTATAGTGAGGGTTGCACTGTCTGAGTTGAGGAAAGGGGAACTTTCAGAAGATTGAGCTCTGTAGATTTCCTTGAGAGCTGCACAGATTCACTTTCCATCATTTCTCTCTGCATATCACTGAATATCATGTGCCTTTTTGCTAAGCCTAGAGTCAAGCACAGCCTGCTTTTTACAGGTCTGCTGCGCTAAGGAAACTTCTTGGAGACAAATGATGGATCATTTTGATGAGCATAATTCATGCAGTGCTTTTCAGCAAGGATATTTTATGTAGTCATCTTTGTCATCATGCTTCTTGTGTGTGACACATCCCAGTACTTTCAGTACAGATGAGTGGACTGTTTTACAGTAGTGTTTGGCATTGCCTGTAAGATGCAAGAAAAGCAGGTGACCCTCCAGTTCTTCAGCAAGTGTTACAGCCATGTTGGTGTTTTCAGCTTGGCCTCATTGATTGCTTCATGACAGTGATCCTTTTTCATTTTTGGTAGATCCTCTTTCTTGTGATGCAGTTTCATTTTGGGCAATATAACTTTATTATCTTGTGGTCTATCCAGCAGTCATATTGGGCAGTATAGCTTTATTAGCTTGTGGTCTATCCAGCCGTCATCTTGGGCAGTATAGCTTCATAAGCTTGTGGTCTATCCAGCAGTCATCTTGGGCAGTATAGCTTTATTAGCTTGTGGTCTATCCAGCAGTCATCTTGGGCAGTATAGCTTTATTAGCTTGTGGTCTATCCAGCAGTCATCTTGGGCAGTATAGCTTTATTAGCTTGTGGTCTATCCAGCAGTCATCTTGGGCAGTACAGCTTTATTAGCATGTGGTTGATCCAGCAGTCATCCTGGGCAGTACAGCTTTATTAGCTTGTGGTCTATCCAGCAGTCATCCTGGGCAGTATAGCTTTATTAGCTTGTGGTCTATCCAGCAGTCATCTTGGGCAGTATAGCTTTATTAGCTTGTGGTCTATCCAGCAGTCATCTTGGGCAGTATAGCTTTATTAGCTTGTGGTCTATCCAGCAGTCATCTTGGGCAATACAGCTTTATTGGCTTGTGGTCTATCCAGCAGTCATCTTGGGCAGTATAGCTTTATTAGCTTGTGGTCTATCCAGCAGTCATCTTGGGCAGTATAACTTTATTAGCTTGTGGTCTATCTAGCAGTCATCTTGGGCAGTATAGCTTTATTAGCTTGTGGTCTATCAAGCAGTCATCTTGGGCAGTATAGCTTTATTAGCTTGTGGTCTAACCAGCAGTCATCCTGGGCAGTACAGCTTTATTAGCTTGTGGTCTATCCAGCAGTCATCTTGGGCAGTATAGCTTTATTAGCTTGTGGTCTATCCAGCAGTCATCTTGGGCAGTATAGCTTTATTAGCTTGTGGTCTATCCAGTAGTCATCTTGGGCAGTATAGCTGTATTAGCTTGTGGTCTACCCAGCAGTCATCTTGGGCAGTACAGCTTTATTAGCTTGTGGTCTATCCAGTAGTCATCTTGGGCAGTATAGCTGTATTAGCTTGTGGTCTATCCAGCAGTCATCTTGGGCAGTATAGCTGTATTAGCTTGTGGTCTATCCAGCAGTCATCTTGGGCAGTATAACTTTATTAGCTTGTGGTCTATCCAGTAGTCATCTTGGGCAGTATAGCTGTATTAGCTTGTGGTCTATCCAGCAGTCATCTTGGGCAGTATAACTTTATTAGCTTGTGGTCTATCCAGCAGTCATCTTGGGCAGTATAGCTGTATTAGCTTGTGGTCTATCCAGCAGTCATCTTGGGCAGTATAACTTTATTAGCTTGTGGTCTATCCAGTAGTCATCTTGGGCAGTATAGCTGTTTTAGCTTCTGGTCTATCCAGCAGACTCATATGCCTTGTGACTTGGCCTGAGTAACTATAACATCCTTCCTGTCCTACTTCCTATGAAGGATATAATCAGTTATAGGTTCTTCTGCTTTGAGCAAAGTTACATCTGCTATGGCTTGTTATACGTCATCAGGTAGAATTCTATGTTTGTGATTGGAAATAGGAAGGTCCTGGTCTATGAATGTCTTTAGAAGAAGTTGACCATGGCTTTTGCACTTTCCCACTCCTTGCTTGCCAATGACTCCTTCCCATGCTGATGAGTCAAGCATTGCATTGAAGTCTCCAAGCAGTACCAAGTTGTCAGCACACTTTACTGAAGGTGGGCATCTAATTCCTGATAGAATGTGTCCTGCACCTTGTCTAGGTTGTTATGGTTGGTGCATAAAAAACCTTAAGTACTTATCAGGGTAGCTAGCCTTTTGTCCAGTTTTAGGAGCTGCAACATAAGTTAGTCATTCTCACCCTTGGGGAGACTGGTTTGTTAACACACAAGTTGACTCTTGACAGCTCAGCCAACCCTGTTTCACATCTCTGTTGAGTTGGATTACTGTGACTGTGAGGGAGAGTACAGTGTCATCCTCACACTCCCGTCCTGGCCCTGCTGTATCTAGTGGCAAGACAGCATCAATATGGATGGAGAAGGGTTGGGATGCAGTGTCTTATGTCATATATGAAATGAAAAAAGAGTTGGCCCAATATTGAGTGCCTACCAACCCACGAAGTGGACCATGCATCACTGAGGTTGTGGTGTCACTGATATATGGTTCAAAAGCTTGAATGTGAACTTGAAATGATGGCCTATATATGTCAAGGCCCAGATCCTGATTGGTCCAGACCAAATCCCGATCAGGATTCCGTCAAGCCTAAACTCTGTTCAGTCTGGCCTTAACGAGCACCGGACCAGATCCCGATTGGGGTTTAGGCCGGACTGAATCCCAATCTGGATTTGTCTGGACCAATAGCAGACTGGTCTTGACGATTCCTGAATGGTCCAGACCAAATCCTGATTCAGACTATGAGTTGACATAATACTAAATAACACCTGCAGCACATAAATCAAGGAAAATTCCCCTTAGTTCAACTTATTCATCATCACAAATTTTATTCATGCCAAACTTCAAACACATAGTTTAACAAGTGAGTATTATAAGTAGGACTTGGTCCTGACATGAATTAATTAAGTCAATATGTATTGGGTAATCCTTTAAGTGTATTGCAATACATATTGTACCTGAACAGGCTGACCAATACCCAGCTCTAGAAAATACTAACCCAGTGTATGCCAGGTATTAAAATAATTGTATCAAGCATATAGTTCCATAGTTGGATTATAAAATTAACTAACTTTTGGTCTTTTATTTTATTGAATTACTGCAATAAACTTATTGAGACTGACAAATAATATTCAGATCAAGAGTATTGTTGCAGCAGTCAGATATTTTGCCCTGAAATATAAAATGATATGCTGTATGCAGACAAATACTCCTTGCCTCCTGCAAATATTGAACAAATTTGAAATTAATTTATCTGACAAATTGGAACTCCAGTTGTGAATATTATACTACAATGTCATGCTTATCTGCTGAGTCTCATGACCCAGGAAGACTGATGAGGTAATAAGCTTAAAAAAATGTAGATTTAGTCAGTTTTCCATATAGAAGGTCCCCTGAGATATTAGAAACATGACAACTGACCAGACCCTGGACTTAACATAACCATTTTGTTTTTAAAATATGTTAAACAGGGTTTTTGAATTCCTTGCAGGTACCGTACGAAATATTGAACAAGAAATTTAGAACTGCACAAAAGAATATAGACAGAGAAATATCCCATGTTCAGACGGTAACTAGTGAACTAGAGAAATGTCTGCAGAAGCAGTCCAACATGGGGTTAATTGCCAAAGCACTGGATGGGGTGGTGGAAAAACTCACAATACTCAAAAGAAAGGTAAGATCTATTGACCAGTTAATTAATCAGCTGCGTGCTAGTAAACAGCAAGATAAATAGAAGGGTTTTCTTGTGACCCAGCAGTGGTTTTGTTGGTACACATCTGAGATTACACCTGTTACATTAATTCCAAATCATCCCACATTCTTACTGCTTGCAAAGGCAGCTTTGTATAAGACTGAGGGCACTGTCACAGGGCCAAGACTCCACTTAAAAATTAGAGAGTGGTATTGCGGTTTTAATAAGAAGGAACTTGGTAAAAAAAAGCTGCAATACCCCACTATCCTTCAGGACAAGGGAGATCATGGCTGCCAGGTGGAGCTAAAAAAAAGAAGCTTGGTTCATCAGGCCTCTTGTTATGTGACACATCGTTAAGTGCTAACAAAACTATGAAGATCTACTCATGTTGTACAGTTTCATGTGAAAATAAAGGAAAGGATTAATGAGACCTTGCCTAATGACAGTTATGGTTAACTTGCTGAACTGCAGAAATTAGTCATCTTATATGAAATACAGTGATTTCATTACTGTTCTATATTTTTTTTTTAAATATATTTTTTTGTTGTCGGAGGTAACCACCTCCATTTTTGTAATGCTAGCTTAACTAAGTTTATGTACATCTGCAGATTTTCATTCCGGTTTCGGACTTTGTGACAGGGCAGTATCACACGCTTCCTCTCATTTAATATCCTGGTGTTAACAAGGCCCAGTGACTACTGCACCTGCAGGTCCTGGGTTAGATATCATACCACCGGGGACCCCTGAAAGGCGCACTCATTTGTGAGTGAAACACGGCCGTTGGGCACGACCTTCCCATTAAGCCTGCAGAGCACTCACCCTGGGTGGGGGCCTCCCGTGAAAAACCTCACTGCCTCGGCTGAGATTCGAACTCACGATCTCCCGGCTTTGAGTCCTGCGCTCTACCCCTGAGACACAGAATCCGGTTATTACTGTTCTATATCATATAACCAAATTACAAGACTTATAATTAAGCATCATTTTTTTACCATTATTTTCATTTGTTAGGATTATTATCTATTGTATCCTTTCATAGGACCAATTTGAGCTTTGGCATTTTATTTCATATATATTTATATACAGGCTGAAGAGAGTTTAACAGATGAAATGGAAGCTGCCAAATCATGCAAGCGCCGCCTTGATCATTTGAAAGAACGAGAGATGCTGCCGCCGAATGCTCTGACCTTGTGGAAGAAGAAAAGACTGGATCGGATGTTGGTGGAATATTTCCTGAGGGCAGGCTATTATAACACGGCAATCAAGCTGGCTGAACACTCAGGCATTCAAGTGAGGATTTATATACTTGGCATTTTATGACAAAAACCAAGATCAGAAAGTATGTGATAATGTAGTAACTGTTATAACTGTTACTGTCAAGTGTAATCTGAAGTTAAAGTACAATCACTTTACTCATGCCAGGTGAATTCTCTCTGCTTCTTAGTTACTGCATCAAAAATAGTTCGGCTTAAAACCTGTATGACTTCTTGGGAAATAATCATGATTTAATAATAATCATAATCATGATTTAAAAATTTATTGATAAATTTTGAATTTTATTCAGTTAAATCAGACTGTCCTGCAGATTTTAATAACCTTTTTTGTACCTCAGTCAGTTATATAGAGTCATAATATCACTGGGTTTTCCCATCAGATGGACACAGAGACCAAAGTGTACTTGGGCATTTCATGAAACCTTCAGTCACAAATAAATGAAATTGATAATTATATGTTATTCAGCCTGCCAGGGCAAGTATAATCTGATTCCTTTATAAGAAGCTGGGTGTGTTAATGTTACCTCCTTGCTGCAGTCACTGTTGTCATAAGAAGTGCATATCAGCTGTAGATTTCTGACTTTCTAGAGATGCGTTGCTGACCTCACCAGCTTTTGATGACAAACATGACTGTAGTTTTGTCTTGTTTCAGGATCTGACAAACAGGTGACTGTATTTATGTCTGTTTCAGGATGACAAACAGGTGACTGTATTAATGTCTGTTTCAGGATGACAAACAGGTGACTGTATTAATGTCTGTTTCAGGATGACAAATAGGTGACTGTATTAATGTCTGTTTCAGGATGACAAACAGGTGACTGTATTAATGTCTGTTTCAGGATCTGACAAACAAGTGACTGTATTAATGTCTGTTTCAGGATGACAAACAGGTGACTGTATTAATGTCTGTTTCAGGATGACAAACAGGTGACTGTATTAATGTCTGTTTCAGGATGACAAACAGGTGACTGTATTAATGTCTGTTTCTGGATGACAAACAGGTGACTGTATTAATGTCTGTTTCAGGATCTGACAAACAGGTGACTGTATTAATGTCTGTTTCAGGATGACAAACAGGTGACTGTATTAATGTCTGTTTCAGGATGACAAACAGGTGACTGTATTAATGTCTGTTTCAGGATCTGACAAACAGGTGACTGTATTAATGTCTGTTTCAGGATGACAAACAGGTGACTGTATTAATGTCTGTTTCAGGATGACAAACAGGTGACTGTATTAATGTCTGTTTCAGGATGACAAACAGGTGACTGTATTAATGTCTGTTTCAGGATGACAAACAGGTGACTGTATTAATGTCTGTTTCAGGATGACAAACAGGTGACTGTATTAATGTCTGTTTCAGGATGACAAACAGGTGACTGTATTAATGTCTGTTTCAGGATCTGACAAACAAGTGACTGTATTAATGTCTGTTTCAGGATCTGACAAACAGGTGACTGTATTAATATCTGTTTCAGGATGACAAACAGGTGACTGTATTAATATCTGTTTCAGGATGACAAACAGGTGACTGTATTAATGTCTGTTTCAGGATGACAAACAGGTGACTGTATTAATGTCTGTTTCAGGATGACAAACAGGTGACTGTATTAATGTCTGTTTCAGGATGACAAACAGGTGACTGTATTAATGTCTGTTTCAGGATGACAAACAGGTGACTGTATTAATGTCTGTTTCAGGATGACAAACAGGTGACTGTATTAATGTCTGTTTCAGGATGACAAACAGGTGACTGTATTAATGTCTGTTTCAGGATGACAAACAGGTGACTGTATTAATGTCTGTTTCAGGATGACAAACAGGTGACTGTATTAATGTCTGTTTCAGGATCTGACAAACAGGTGACTGTATTAATGTCTGTTTCAGGATCTGACAAACAGGTGACTGTATTAATGTCTGTTTCAGGATCTGACAAACAGGTGACTGTATTAATGTCTGTTTCAGGATCTGACAAACCTAGAACTATTTCTGGTGTCTAAAGATGTAGAAGAATCACTTGAAAACAGAGAAACTGCCAAATGTCTTCAATGGTGCTACGATAACAAATCAAAACTAAGGAAAATGAAGGTAAATTCAGCCACTACCTGCATACTAACCTCTAGCTGTCTGTCAGTGTCAGAAAACTGAGGAATAGACTTAGCAAGGGGATGGTTATGGCCTCATATCCAATGTGTTGGTAAACCAAGAAAGACCAGGATCATTTTGCTCCGATTTTTATGAAATAATGAGTTGAGATGTTGGAGTGGCATGCGATCTAATATTATAAACTCTACTCATATCTTGATAAGAATGCAAGTATATGTGTTTGCATAATAAGAGAAACAAGCACTCACACTCATGCTATAAAATTTTGTGAGGGAATTTGAACTGCTCACATGATGTAAATTGAACTACAGCTCAAATCAGTTGTCTGTGGTCTTTATAGATAGATTTTATTAAGCTCCTTATTTTCCCAGTAAATGCTGTGATTGAAAAAAACAAACAAAATTAGGCCAATTTATATTAAGGACAATGTTTAAAATGAAGTGAAGACAGTTGTGTCATGATAGTACAAATATGTTGATATTTAATAACATTTCATTTTCCCACAGAGCACGTTAGAGTACAGCTTAAGGCAACAAGAGTTCGTTGAGCTCATCAGGAATGGCAACAGACTAGAAGCTGTCAGGTTGGGTGCTTTATTTGTATACTTCACTGATTACACAAGTTATTACACACATCTTCAGTATTGCCTACACATTTTCTGTATTGGAAAGTTATTGCATTTCCTTTATTAGTTGTCTGTAAGTCACCTGAGCCTTTGTGATGACTATCTGCTGTCTGTAAGTCACCTGAGCCTTCGTGCTGACTATCTGCTGTCTGTAAGTCACCTGAGCCTTCGTGATAACTATCTGATGTCTGTAAGTCACCTGAGCCTTTGTGATAACTATCTGCTGTCTGTAAGTCACCTGAGCCTTCGTGCTGACTATCTGCTGTCTTTAAGTCACCTGAGCCTTCGTGATGACTATCTGTTGTCTGTAAGTCACCTGAGCCTTTGTGATGACTATCTGCTGTCTGTAAGTCACCTGAGCCTTCGTGATGACTATCTGCTGTCTGTAAGTCACCTGAGCCTTCGTGATGACTATCTGCTGTCTGTAAGTCACCTGAGCCTTCGTGATGACTATCTGCTGTCTGAAAGTCACCTGAGCCTTTGTGATGACTATCTGCTCTCTGTAAGTCACCTGAGCCTTCGTGATGACTGTCTGCTGTCTGTTAGTCACCTGAGCCTTCGTGATGACTATCTGCTGTCTGTAAGTCACCTGAGCTTTCGTGATGACTATCTGCTGTCTGTAAGTCACCTGAGCCTTCGTGATGACTATCTGCTGTCTGTAAGTCACCTGAGCCTTCGTGATGACTATCTGCTGTCCAGCCAGATTGATGTATGATTAAGTTCATATTTTACAACTGTTATAGATACAGATAGCAATAATGCATACATTAACCAATGGGAAAATTCTTAGATTTCTCTTACTATTCCTGAAATTTATTCACTGTGACCTTGGAATTGCCTATATGAGTAATCTTCCAGAAAGATAATTCATGTAACTGTGCCTCATATTCATATCATATTTGGAAATAATTTTTTAAGTGTTGGCATGTTTATTCTTGTTCACTTGATAATCAGATAACCATAAAATAGTTTGCCAGAACCATAGTTTGGATATTTGCTTGTGTGTCAATCTTTGGCCAAGTTGTCTGCCTGTGTCACCCTATGTTACCTTTTACTTGACCCCGTTATCACTCCCTCAGCAAGTGTGATCCACATACTGTGGTTGCCTTTTTATTCTCAAGGGTTTCAAATTTGCGATATTTGTGAAATGAGACTTATCGTGAAATAAAACCTTGTGAATAAGAGTTCCCATTTTCGAAAGCAAAGTTGAACAGTACAAGGTTTACATTATGAAAAAAAGTAGATTGTTTTTGTTCAAAGGTTTATATTTTAAATAATATCAGGTCTTTACAATTGTTTTCTATTAACAAACAATAATTTTGATAAGAAGATTTTGTACACTTAATATTTGATTTGATTAATTCACATAATAAAGGTTATACACCATGCATGTATAGGTATTTTGTATTGTGAGATCGCAAAAATGGAACCCTTGCAAAACACAGAAAGGGTTAAAATCGCAAAATTTAAATCCCGCGATTATGAAGCCAACCACAGTATGCCATCTGTGATTTGATGGGTTACAGAATTCAATTTGGTCCCTAGACCCAGCAGACCAGGGCTGATCATTATTTGGATAATATCCAGGATTGTTAATGTTTAAAGTATGTTATTATTGAAGTGTTACAGGCTTCTTCTGATAACAAAGAGGCAGATCAGTATCACTGTGGTAACCATTAAAGCAATAATGCCACAATCATGACAGTAGTATTTAAGCATAATCCCAGGTTTAAATCTAATAAAATATAATACAGTAGACTGACATTTTGGTATTTTGTCGGAGAGAGGTACACTTATTATTTAAATGGGCTACAGTTAAAGAAAATTCATTTAAGAATACAAAATTAAACTTATTTAGCAAAATACCTTTTTCTATCAGGTTTAAATATACAGTATATGAGAACTTTGTGTCTTTTGTTTTGTTGTAGGCATGCTAGAAAATACTTCACAAGTATGGAAGATGATCAGATGTTCAATGTGCAACAAGTGATGGGATTACTAGCATTTCCTGTTGATACAGAGCTGGTGCCATACAAGGTCAGTGAAAGAAAACTTCAGAACAGATACAGACTCAGTCTGCTGTGATGCTCATTAACTGATCAGGTAGGACAATCGCTGAAAGAGAAGAAGATGTTGAAATGATGAGAAGATAAAGTTGTTGAAATTTCAGTGTTCCTTGTGTGTGGAAAAGAATCCAAATATTGATGTATATTATGAATACTAAAGAAGTTTTAGCCCCGTTCTGACAAACATTACACAGGACTAATAAACAAGATGAATCTTATAATTTTAATGTTAAATAAATTCTTTTTGTTGAGACTTGGACTATTTCGATTTTCTTAAAGAAAAAAATGTTCAGGAATTTAATCCTGAAATTCAAAATTGATAAAATATTAGGATCTAATGTAAGTGCTAACTGAGAAAATTATAGAAGATAAAGTACTTTGTAGCATTTCATTAATATCTCTTAAAGTTGGCGGGGCCTAGGTGTGAATAACACTGTTAACTTAGTGTTGAAATTAGGAATATTGGTCAAACTTTGTGGGATTAATGTTTAGCTCAGTTGACTTTCAGTCATGCTGAGCTATAGCGATCACTCTTTGTCCGTCTGTCCGTCTGTCTGTTCGTTAACCAGGCACAAATCTTAACCGCTGGACCTAGAATCTTGTAACTTAACATTCTGAGAGGTCCATGAAAAATCTCCTTGGAAACCAGAAATTAGGTCTCTGTTACCCATATCCTTTGAGCTATGGGGCCCCAAAGTACCCCCCCAGAATAGTCAAAAATTTCATACAAAAACTTCAATATCTGATTAACTACATCACTGATGGTCATGATTTTTGGCATACATATTGATCATGAGATGTTCCATCAGTTCCTGCAGACTGGTGGCGCCACCTGTATTTTTCGATTTTTTTATGATTTTTTTTCTCTATTTTTGAGACTTTTAAAAATGTGGACATCTGTTAACAGGGCACGAATGGTAAAGACTGGACCTACAATCTTTATTGTTGACATTCTGAGAGACCTATGAAAAGTCTCCATGGAAACCAGAAATTAGGTCTCTGTTACCCATATCCTTTGAGCTATGGGGCCCCTAAGTACCCCCCCAGAATAGTGAAAAATTTCATACAAAAACTTCAATATCTCATTAACTACATTACTGATGGTCATGATTTTTGGCATACATATTGATCATGAGATGTTTCATCAGTTTCTGCAGACTGGTGGCGCCACCTGTATTTTTCGATTTTTTATAAATTTTTTTCTCTATTTTTGAGACCTTTTAAGATATGAACATCTGTTAACAGGGCACAAATCATGACAACTGGACCTAGAATCTTCATTCTTGTCATGCAAGGAGGCCCATGAAAAATCTCCATGAAAACCTGAAATTAGGTCTCTGTTACCCATATCCTCCAAGCTATAGGACTCCAAAGTATCCCTCAGAATAATGGAAAATTTGATACAAAAGCTGAAGTATCTGAACAACTAATCCAGAGACCACCATGCTTCTTTGCATGGATATTGACCATTAAATGTTTTTATTAGTTTCTGCAGACTGGTGGAGCCACCTGTATTTTTTTTTCTCTATTTTTTAGATATATTAATACAGACACAATCTCAGCCTGTTGGTTAATCTGTTTGGTGCTTCAGTTGAATGGGTATATACTACCATTCAGATGATAAAATTTCCTTTTGCAAATCTCTTCCCAGTCAGCTGAGCGTCATGACCCATGGGTCACTTGTTAACTCATATGGCCATATATTTAACTTTGAACTTAATAACCTTCACACATTATTTGGTTATGAAATGTTACTATATAACACCTACCGTAGGCCCATATTTAGCTCAGCTGACTTTAAGTCAACTGAGCTATAGTAGTGGTCCATGGTCCATCCGTCTGTCCGTCCGTCCATCTGTCAGTCTGTTAGACTGGCACATTTTGAAACCATTAGACCAACAAATCCAGAATTCAGCATACTGTTAGATGTCCCCAAAATCTACCTACCATAAATTGGGTCAATATCACTTCATTCCTTCGAGATATTAAGAAAAAAACTCAAATTTCCATTAAAAACCTATTATCACACTTCAGGACTGCCTAATATCAAAAACACTTTTCAGTTTTCCTTAATAATTACCATAAGTAATCTCCTATATATTTCCTATATACATGCCAGAAATTAAGTCTGTTAAGTATAATTTCTCTAAGTTATGGGCCCAAACAAATTGAACATATTGGAAAAATATTTACTCACTTAACATGAAAAATTTTGAAACTAGAGACTATTTTCCAAGTATATAACTTTGTTTAATTAAGATTCAGTCGTTTACCCAAAATAAGATCTTAATTTTGTAAATTTTTAGAGTTATTTTTATTAGCATAAAAATAAAATCAGTACCTTAAATTTTGCCCAACTTTGATCATGGCACGTTTTTTTCCTGTAAGTAATATTGATTTAATTTTTCACAGCATGTAAACATAAGTATTTTATTTGTTAAAATCTGAAATTTGAAAATAAAATCTTAAAAATTTGGCAAGTTATTGATGTTTTTCTTGAGGCTCTTGTAGTCATTTGCTTTGTCCAGATGCAGGGTCCCACTCCAGGTCACTGGAAGTCAGCTATGCAAGGGTTTCTGATTTGTTACAGTCACTGGGGGAGATCCCCTGCTGTGACAGGTGTACAGTTATTCTCATATCAACACCCCAATCCCCCTCCCCCCCTCACCTGGCAAACCCAACACACCAAGTGTTATGCAGTTATTGTTACTGTTTCCACTCCAATATACAAAAATTTTCCTTGAAAAGTAATTCGAGGTGTAATCCAGAATATGCCATGTTGTGTAAATGTAGCATTTTTAGCGAACCTGTGAGCTTATGCGATGGTGTGTCGTCGTCCGTCGTCTGTACGTTAACCTATACTATCTTGAAAATGGCAAGAGTTAGCATCATGAAATTTTATGCAAAAAATTAGTCATCTAAAAAACTCTATCGGATTTTGCTTATTTTTTGGCTAACTGTATTTTCTTAGATTTTATAGGGAAAAAGCTAAAAAAGCTTTAAAAATCTTCTTCTCCGAAACTGTTCAGCCAAATTGTCCAATATTTCACAGAAATGATCCCTGGAACAATCTCTCTCAAGTTTGTTCGAATGGTTTAAGTTCAGTGATTTTTGGCCGAGTTACAGCTAGTTGAACTTAGTCATCTGTCCAAAAAAGCATACTAAAATTACAATCTTAGAAACGGCTGGAGCTTTCATCACCAAATTTTATGCCAATGTTTTTCACATGAGTCATATCTGAAATTGAGGTATTGGTGGCGCCACCTGCATCGGCCTTTTTTGTATGGGGGTCATCAGTGCCTGTATCATACTGACAGCTACAAAAAACTTCTTCTCTGAAACCATATGGCCAAATTGTCTAATATCGCACAGAAATGATCCTAGGGTAGTGCTTTCTGAAGTTTGTTCAAATGGTCTCAGTTCAGTGACTTTTGGCTGAGTTATGGGAAGCTGAATTTAGTCATATGCCATAACAGCCCATTTTAGCTCAGTGGCTACAAAGATCTTCTTCTCAAAAACCACTGGGCCAGTTTCTTAAATCTCACACATTAATTATCCTTAGATGTTGATAATTTAAGTATGTTCAAATTGTTTTGGTTCAGTGGTTTTTAGCTGAGTTATGGGAAGCTTAACTTAGCCATTTTGCTTTATTTTCCCATATGAGTTATAAACCTGCAAAACGTTTTTTGACTGACGCCACTGAGGCCAATTTGTTTAATATTTTACAAGAATAATCTTCTGAATAATTCTTATAATAATTGTCTTTTATGGTTCCGAAGAATGAATTTTGGCTGAATAATAAAGATTGAATTGAGTCATTTTACCATATATGTTAGCTGTGTGAAGCAGATACATCTATTATCAGCATCCATTACATCATGCCTCCAGACATTTAGATTTCAGGTTATCTTTGGTTAATATTGACAAGAATGTTTTTTAAAATGTAGATTTATGATTTTAGATATTCCTCATGCCAGGCAATGTTTACAATCACAGGTATATGTTAACCCATACTATTTTGAAAACGACTGGAGCTAGCATCATGAAATTTAATGCAAAAAATTAGCCTACTGAAAAAATCTGCATTTTCTCAGATTTTATAGAGAAAAAGCTATAAAACCTTTAAAAATCTTCTCCTCCAAAACGGTCAAGCCAATTTGTTCAGTATTTCTCAGAAATAATTTTATATACCATCTCTCTCAAGTTTGTTTAAATGGTTCAAGTTCGGTGAATTTTGGCCGAATTACAGGAAGTTGAACCTAGTCATCTGTCCGAAAAAGCATACTAAAATGACAATCTCAGAAACGGCAGGAGCTATCATCACCAAATTTTCTGCCAGTGTTAGTCACATGAGCCATATATGAAATTCAGGTATTGGTGGCACCACCTGCATTGACCTTTTTTTTGTATGGGGGTCATTGGTCATCTGTACATTAACCCATAATTTCTCAGAATAGCAGGAACTACCATCCCGAGATTTTATGCAATAATCTGTCACATATCAAATGTTGTGGGATTCAGCTTATTTATGAAAGAAGTGCATCTTTTATTATTCTAGATATTTTGATAAAAATTTTATGAATATGTCAGCTTGAAAAAATGCATTTTAGCCAAAGTCTTTCAGTATGTGTAAACAGATTTGCCAACAGGCTAAGATTGTGTCTGTATATTTAAATAGGTTAAGAAACTGCCAACTGTTTCAGATTTGGCAATAGATCAAGAGTTCATTCAGTGCAGCCAGATATAGGTTAAGAGTTCAGTCAGTGCAGCCAAGCACAAGGCATGTGATCCCCTCATGGGTGACATGTGAAAACCTCATGGGATGTTTATAGCTTTGGCAGACTGCCAACTATATCAGATTAGTCAACAGGTCAAGAGTTCACTCAGTGCAGCCAGGTACAGGTCAAAAGTTCACCCAGTCTAGCCAGGTGCAGGTCATGAGTTCACTCATTGCAGTAGCCTGAGCCAGCAAATTTGTCACAGTTCACTCGGGGCAACTGCCTTTCTCACCTAAGCGTGGTCAGCCCCATGCATCAGACTTAAGGTAAGTTTGATGTATTGGCCTGATATTTTGACCTGTCTATGCGTCTTTGATGGGTTTCTCGTTCACAAGACAGGTGTCACCACCTACAATGACTCTTGCACAGTGTGTGACTTTTGTGCCTGCTTATTTCTAAAGAGGAATTTGATATATCATCCTAAATTGGGCATATTTATACCTATCAAATAGCTTTATTGTATACAAGACTGGTGGTGCCACCTACAATAATTTTTGCACAGTGTGTGTGTCCCTGCTTATTTCTCAGGAGGGGTTTGATATATCAGTCTGAACTTGGGCATATGTATATATCTCTGATAGCTTCATTGTGTACAAGACTGGTGGTGCCAGCTACAATCATTTTTAGCTCAGCTGACTGTAAGTCAACTGAGGTATAGGAATGGCACTTTGTCCGTCGTCCATACGGATGTCCGGCCGTCCGTTAGCAGGGCACAAATCGTAACAGCAGGTCCTAGAAACTTCTAAGTGGTAATCCAGGGAGGTCATTAAAAAATCTCCTTGGAAACCTGAAATTAGGTCACTGCGACCTATATCCTTTGAGCTATGGGGCTTGAAAGTACCCCACAGAAAAGTAAGAAATTTGATACAAAACCTCCAATATCTTGACAATTAATGCATGGTTTGTCATGAATCTTGCCTTGAATATTGACTATGACTAGTTTTGTCAGTTCCTGAAACGTGGTGGCGCCACCTGTATTTTTTCTATTTTAACGAATATTTTTCCATTTATTTACTAAAAATAAACTGGCTTCAAGCTTGATTTAAATAATGACCAACAACATAAGTAAATTCATTTTGATTACCAGGGTCCAGCGATCGAAGTTGAAGGTCACAGGAGCCACATCTTTAAAAAGATTGTGGATGCACTGTAAATCAAACTTTTCATCCTGAACTTTCCAACGTTCACACATGGCTTACTTGCCCAAAGTGAGGAAACCTGTAGAATTTGAGGTTATCTGGTCAGAGGTCAAGGTAACTTTTTAAAAGATTGTTACAATAATCCTAATGCAGCAAGTTCAAGGATATTATGTTCTAAGATTTTTTGGTTTCAAGGTCATTGGTTAAGGTCACAGGACTGTCATTCTGAAATTTTTTTTTTTTAAATATCCTTATAGACAAATTCAGCTGAGCGTTGAGACCCATGGGTCCCTAGTTGTGTTGTGTGCACTCATGCCAGAATTTCAGCAGTGATGTTTGTGTAATTGTTTCTTATTCAAAATGTTTGACAGTACTGTGAGCATTATAAGTAAAAAACAAATGGACAGATTTCTTTTATATTATGCATATACATAGAAATGGGTTAGGGGATGATGTTTATTTAAATTGGGGTCATGACCTTTCCTATGGGAGTGGCTTTGACCTTGAATATTGCCATATATGGTGAAAATCACACAAAATCATTAATATCTCAATAAGGGATGCATGGATTGGTCCAAAAATCAACTTGACTGAAGATCTTGGATAGTAATTTCATGTACCGGAAACAGATGGCGCCACCTGTTATCCTTTTTCTGTTTTTACGCCGTTTAATACCCCCATAATTGCCACTTGACAGTACTTGGAGCATTATAAGTCAAAAACTAATGGACAGATTTCTTTCATATTATGCACATGTAGAGAGATGGTGTTATGGGATGACATCTATGTACATTTGGGTCATGACCCCTACCATGAGAGTGGCCTTGACCTTTAATGTGTCCATATTAGGTGAAAATCACACACCTTTTATGACATCTCCAGTGTTGATAGCCATATGGAACCCTATAGGTTCTAGGGTCATGAGGTCAAAGGTCAAGGTCACTGGACTCTCATCTTAAAAGATACTGTGGATGCATTTTAAGCCAAACTTTCATCCCAGGTTTTCCATCTTGAATATATAGCTCACTTGCCAATAGTGGATGATTCATATCAATTTTGGGGTCACAAGGTCAAAAGTCAAGGCCACAGGAGCTATCTGTCAAAAAATTAGTTTCTGGATGATAATTCCTGCTTTTATTGATGTATTGATTTCAAACTTGACTTATATATGTCCCATTGAAAAAGCAAGACTCCAATTGATTTTGGGGTCATGAAGTCAAAGGTCAAGGTCACAGGACACATTTTTAAAAAGATTGTGGATGCATTTTCAGCCAAACATTTCATCTCAGACCTTTCATCTTGCACATATAGTTCATCTGCCAATAGAGGAAGACCCCTATCAATTTTGAGGTCACAAGGTCAAAGGTCAAGGCCACAGGAGCCATCTGTCCAAAAATTAGTTTCTGGATGATAATTCCTGCTTTTATTGATGTATAGATTTCAAACTTGACTTGTATATGACCCATTGGAAAAGCAAAGACCCGAATTGATTTTGGGGTCATGAGGTCAAAGGTCAAGGTCACAGGACACATTTTTAAAAAGATTGTGGATGCATTTTCAGCCAAACATTTCATCTCAGACCTTTCATCTTGCACATATAGTTCATCTGCCAATAGAGGGAGACCCCTATTAATTTTGAGGTCACAAGGTCAAAGGTCAAGGCCACAGGAGCCATCTGTCCAAAAATTAGTTTTTGGATGATAATTCCTGCTTTTATTGATGTATGGATTTCAAACTTGACTTGTATATGACCCATTGAAAAAGCAAGACCAGATTTGATTTTGGGGTCATGAGGTCAAAGGTCAAAGTCACAGGACACATCTTTAAAAAGATTGTGGATGCATTTACAGCCAAACAATTCATCTCAGATCTTTCATCTTACACATATAGTTCAACTGCCAAGAGTAGAAGACCCCTATCAATTTTGAGGTCACAAGGTCAAAGGTGAAGGTCACAGGAGCCATCTGTCCAAAAATTAGTTTCTGGATGATAATTTTATTGATGTATGGATTTCAAACTTGACTTGTATATGTCCCATTAGAAAAGCAAGACCTGAATTGATTTTGGGGTCATGAGGTCAAAGGTCAAGGGCACAGGACACATCTTTAAAAAGATGTGGATGCATTTTCAGCCAAACATTTCATCTCAGATCTTTCATCTTGCACATATAGTTCACCTGCCAAGGGAGGAAGAACCCTATCAATTTTGAGGTCACAAGGTCAAAGGTGAAGGTCACAGGAGCCATTTGTCCAAAAATTAGTTTCTGGATGATAATTCTTGCTTTTATGGATGTAAAGATTTCAGACTTGACTTGTATATGTCCCATTAGAAAAGCAAGACCCGAATTGATTTTGGCGTCATGAGGTCAAAGGTCAAGGTCACAGGACACATCTTTTAAAAGATTGTGGATGCATTTTCAGCCAAACATTTCATCTCAGACATTTCATCTTGCACATACAGTTCCCCTGCCAATAGAGGAAGACGTCTGTCAATTGTGAGGTCACAAGGTCAAAGGTGAAGGTCACAGGAGCCATCTGTCCAAAAATTAGTTCCCGAGATGATAATTCAAGCTTGGATTAATATATGGATTTCAAACCTGACTTATATATGGCCCATCAATAAATCTTGACCTCTATTGATTTATATATAAAAGTGGATGATCAATATCAATTTTGGGGTCACAAGGTCAAAGGTCAAGGCCACAGGATCCATCTGTCAAAAAATTAGTTTCTGGATGATAATTCCTGCTTTTATTGATGTATAGATTTCAAACTTGACTCATATATGTCCCATTGAAAAAGCAAGACCCCAATTGATTTTGGGGTCATGAGGTCAAAGGTCAAGGTCACAGGACCAACATGTTCAAAAAGGTTGTGGATTGATAGATAAAAGAATCAATAATTGCTTGCCAAGTGTCAGTATATGCTGCTTAAAATGGGGGCCTATTCTTAAAGGGGGGGGGGGGCCTACTATGTCTGGGGATACTCTGGCACCTGCGGTGCCAAGAAATGTCTAGTTTAATATAAATTAATTATGAAATTTTTCCTATAAGCACTGTTGAAATAACTTTCATATGCTGTATGTGTTTAGAATTAAGCTATTTAAGTCTGAAATTTGAAAGCAAATTATATATTCAGTTGTGTATTATTGCAGATGTAAAAATTTTGTATAATAAAAAATTAGGAAATAATTGAAACTTCGTATATTATCAGCTTTGTTTGTCAACCAGTCTGTCTGTCCTTTTTTAAGTATTAAGTTATTTGGAATGAAATTCCTATGTATATACACTATAATAATACATATATTGTAACTCCCACCATTCCACAACCCCCCCCCCCCCCCCCAACCACCACCAAGTCCTTTCATCTGTGGACTGTGGACATTAGTTATATTTAAACTGTAAAATAAAAAAAAATACATGTATTTAATAATATATATCATAAACAAATAGATTCAA
The DNA here is from genome assembly GCA_026874595.1 of Sipunculus nudus. Lineage (NCBI taxonomy): Eukaryota > Metazoa > Annelida > Sipuncula > Golfingiida > Sipunculidae > Sipunculus > Sipunculus nudus. The sequence continues at coordinate 105,605,281 of CM049306.1, read as the reverse complement.
TTGAACAAATATGTAAACTACTGAAATGTCAACAGTTAATAAAAAAGCCAACTAATGATCATGTTACAGATCATTTGTTCACAAACTGCTCACATGCTTCAGTTTCAACATTAGGAAACACATGGTCAGGTCACAAAATATAATTTGCAACAATTTCTTGCACATCAATATAAACCAATCATAAAACAAACAATGGCCTATATTACCTCTTCCTCTTACACTTTATCTTTATTTGATATTATTTTAGATTTTTACCTTCAAGGTCAACCTCAGCTGAGCACAGTAACCCATGGGTCCCTTGTTTCCCTTGGTGCATCATTAAATGGTTTAGCTCATGTCCATTATTTTATAATTCACATAGTTTCATTTTAGCAGAGTCATCCCATAGCTTTTCAAATGATAATTTACATGAAAAACCAAAAGAAATAAAAATATTTTGCAGTTACTAATATTTCCCAAAATTCAGCTGAGCAATGTGACCCATGGGTCCATTTTTTTCTGTTTTTAGGACCTGCTTGATCCTGCCCGCTGGACAGATCTGGTTCATCAGTTTAGAGAAGAGAATTTCAAGTTATACCAACTCAGCAATCAGTCACTCTTCTCTGTCACATTGGAGGCTGGTCTTTCAGCAATGAAAACACCGTATCTTTTTATTATTGTTCACAACTGTGTCGTATTTACATATAGAACTGTGGTGTCTCAAGCAAATGAGCACACAATATAGCAAAACACACACAGCAGCATGAAACAGCAACAGCAGGTTGACCTGAATATATATTTTATCACAGCGTCTCATACTAGTATGCACCACACCATTTCATAGTTAATACTCATTACAAGCGAGAGATGTCGCGCTGATGGTTCCAGGACACCACAGTAACTTCACATACAGATTACTTTATACTTTTCTTACCCCTTCAGAATAGACTATAGATAGGTCCCAACATTCAGTTTGGGAGGTCTTACTTTTATGTATACATGCAGACGTGTGTGTGTGTGTGTGTGTACGTGTGTTATAAGCACAATATACATTGCAGGCGAACTCTGTCTAGATGAATCATACACCTGTTAATGTCATTATCAAGAGTATAATAATATTTATTTCAGAAACTTTATCAATCATAATAATAACAATATGTGCATGCATTTTCAGCTCAGTTGAAAACCTATAGACCATATTTTCTCAGTGAAAAGATTACTGCTTTTGACAGTGTTGCTTTTTCATTGTATGTGATACACCTTAACAATGTACAGTCAGTGCTATCAAGAAGACCCAAATCATAAAAACTCGGACTGCCCTGTATGCAGTAAACAGCTGAACGAACTTGGGCGCCATCTTCCATATGCTCACTGTGCCCAGTCCCGGCTTATCTGTTTTATGTCTGGCCAGCCCCTGAATGAAAACAACCCACCCATGATGTTGCCAAATGGACGTGTCTATGGATATAATGTAAGTGTCATGTTTTTGAGTCCCATGGAAAGGTAAATCAGTTTAAGTATTTAGTTAATTATTGATGTTCTTGAGGTGATATGAAAGCAGGGCTGAGGAATCTATACTTGTATCACTGAAGGGACTAAACTTTTCTAATTTATCAAGCAAGCTGTGTTTATATGACCTTGATAATTCTTAAAAGGTCATGAAATGTGAATTAAATTTCTTTAAAATTTAAAGGTCATTTTTAGCTCAGCTGACTATAAGTCATCTGAGCTATAGTCGTGGTCCATTGTCCATCGCCTGTCCGTCCGTAGATGTGGCACGTTTTGAAACCGTAAGACCTAGGAATCCAAAATTCGGCATAATGTTAGATGTCCCCAAGATCTCCTACCAAGCCGAAAACTGGGTCTTTCCGACTTCGTTCCTATGAGAAATTAAGGAAAAACCTCAATTTTTTATTAAAAACCTATTTTCTCACTTCAGGACCGCCTAATATCAAAACCCCTCATCTGTTTTTCCTCATATTTACCATAAATGTTCCTCTATATAGTTCCTATGAACATACTAGAAATTAGGTCTGTATTATATAATTCAAAAAAGTTATGGGCTCAAAGATAATGCATTTTGTAAAAAATCAGGAACGATATTTGATCACTTAACACAAAACATGTTAAAACTAAGGACTTTTTTTTCCAGTAATATAACTTTAATTAATAAAAATTAAATTGTATACCCAAAATTAGATCAAAATCGTTTAAATTTTTATAAAATATTAGCAGTCCACTTTGGTCACTGTAGGTCGTTCAGTGCAGCTCTCTGTGCTCCCCAGGCTGTTGGCATAATGTTAGATGTCCCCAAGATCTCCTAGCAAGCTGAAAACTGGGTCTTTGCGACTTTGTTTCTTTAAGAAATAAGGAAGAAACCTCAATTTTTTTATTAAAAACCTATTTTCACACTTCAGGACTGCCTAATATCAAAACCACTCATCTGTTTTTACTCATATTTACCATAGATATTCCACTATATAGTTCCTATGTACATGCCAGAAATAATTTCTGTATAATATAATTTAAAAAAGGTATTGGCTCAAACATAATGCATTTTGTAAAAAATCAGAAAAGATATTTGATCGCTGAACACAAAACATGTTAAAGCTAAGGACTTTTTTCCAGAAATATAACTTAAATTAATCAAAATTAAAATGTATACCCAAAATTAGATCAAAATCTTTTAAAGTTTTTAAAATATTAGCAAAAATAAAAATTGGTACCTTAAATTATGCCCAACTTTGGCCACAGCACATTTTTTCCTGTAAGTACTGTGGATTTAATTTTTGCAGCATGTGCACATAAGGTTTTAATCTGTTAAAATCTAAAATTTGATAATAAAAGCTGCAAAATTAGGCTAGTTATTGAATTTTTTTTGGAGGCTCTTGTTGTATTCCCTTACATTGTCAAGCAGTCCACTTTGCTCACTATAGGTCATTCAGTGCAACTCTGTGCTCCCCAGGCTGTTGGCATAATGTTATGCAATCCCATCAGTAGGGCAAGCCCTCTCTCCACTGAGTTGAGCTTGATCAGGCTGTCTGCAGTTAATACCATACCACAGGGAGCCTTTTTCTCTCCCCCCCCCCCCCCCACTCCCCCATTCTGTTGACAGACCTGTACTATGAACTAGATGAATCTTAAAATTATCATTATTTTCAGCAATGAGCAGTAACAATGGAGACCCCTCCTCCCACCCACCCCTTCAATACACAGGACTAATAAACAAGATGAATCTTATAATTTTAATGTTAAATAAATTCTTTTTGATGGGACTTGGACAATTTTGATTTTTTTAAAGAAAAAGAAATTTCAGGAATTTAATTCTAATATTCAAATGTGATAAAATATTAGGATCTAATGTAAGTGCTAACTGACTAGATTTAAGAAGATATAAATACTTTGTAGCATTTCATTCATATTTCTTAAAGTTGGCAGGGCCTGGTTGTGAATAACACTGTTAACATAGTATTAAAATTAGGAATATTGGTCAAACTTTTTGGTCTTATTGCCATATATTTAACTTTTGAAAACTTAATTACCTTCACACATTATTTGTTTATGAAATGTTACTTTTATATAACACTTACCGTAGGCCTATTTGTTCCCTTGGTGCATCACTAAATGGTTTAGCTCATGTCCATTATTCTATAATTTACAGAGTTTCATTTTAGCAGGGCTATTTTCTCATAAATTTCTAATGATAATATACATGAAAAACCAAAAGAAATAAAAGTATTTTCAGCTGAGCGATGTGACCCATGGGTCCCTTGTTTGATTTCAGAAATTGTTTATGAAGTCATAACAAGAATGGTGAAATGTTATTGACATCTTTATTATGGAGAAAACAGGATCAATTACTGGAAATGTTACATTGAGTTAGGGAGAGGTTACATGCTGGAGTGGGAGAAATAATCTGAAGCTCAGAGGAATGAGTTTCAGTGTATTAAGTGGTAAAACATCTTTGTAACAATCATTTTAAACTCATATGAATATCATATCACAGAAATCATGCAGGAGAATTTGAATATGTCACTTAATGGAATGCTATTTATCTGTAGGAAGGCCAGGTATGCGAAGGACATTTCAGGTATATTTAATAATGAAGAAGTTCAGGACAAAAGATGAACACATTTGACTCCTGTTTCCTTTTGTATATGTCAGAGACGAGATTGAAATCCAGGCGGATTTTAAATTTGCCTAGACGAGATTGCGATTGTGATCTCGCCTAGGTGAGAGTGCAATTGTGATCTTGGCTAGACAGATTTTAAACTCGCCTAGACGAGATCACAATCCCAATCTCACCTAGGCGAGATTAAAATCCATCATGGAGCAGGCCAGGATTTTAATCTCACCTAGGCGAGTTTAAAATCCATCTGGTGTCATCCAGGCGAGTTTAAAATCTGCCTGATATTACTTAGGAGAGTTTAAAATCTGCCTAGGCGAGATTAAAATAGTGATCTGATCTAATTTCCTAGTATATTAAGCATTGTAATTGACATATGAAAGATGTTTTCAGTCGGATTTTCAATATTTTAACACTGAATGGTTATATATAGTTAAAAGGTAATATATTTATTAATATTTACAGAATATTGTAGTATTAATGTAATAATTAACTTTTTTCAGTAATGTAATAATTATTCATGTGATAATTAACATTAATTTTGGAAACAGAATTATGAAATAGATATTTGATTATTATTTGAACCTTTGATGTGTTTCATGTGGTCTACAGCATCCTTATCATACCAATTATTTGCTAAACATTAATTAATTTTTAGCTCAGCTGACTATAAGTCATCTGAGCTATAGTCGTGGTCCATTGTCCGTCGTCCGTCCGTCTGTCCGTCCGTCCGTCCGTCCGTCCGTCCGTCCGTCCGTAGATGTGGCACGTTTTGAAACCGTAAGACCTAGGAATCCAAAATTCGGCATAATGTTAGATGTCCCCAAGATCTCCTACCAAGCCGAAAACTGGGTCTTTGCAACTTCGTTCCTCTGAGAAATTAAGGAAAAACCTCAATGTTTTATTAAAAACCTATTTTCACACTTCAGGACTGCCTAATATCAAAACCACTCATCTGTTTTTCCTCATATTTACCATAAATATTCCTCTATATAGTTCCTATGTACATGCCAGAAATTATGTCTGTATTATTTAATTTAAAAAAGTTATTGGCCCAAACATAATGCATTTTGTAAAAAATCAGGAAAGATATTTGATCACTTAACACAAAAAATGTTAAAGCTATCGACCTTTTTTCCAGTAATATAACTTTAATTAATCAAAATTAAATTGTATACCCAAAATTAGATGAAAATCTTTTAAATTTTCTAAAATATTAATAAAAATGAAAAATTGGTACCTTAAATTTAGCCCAACTTTGACCATGGCACGTTTTTTTCCTGTAAGTACTGTGGATTTAATTTTCACAGCATGTTTTTGTTAGCATTTCAACTGTTAACACCAAAAATTTGAAACCAGTTGATCAAAAACTGTAGATTTTAATAAGTTTTCAAGCACCATGTAACATATTGTTTACATCAAGCTAGTGTTATGCAGTTTGCAAGAGCTCAGCTCCCCAGCTTCAGCTCTTAGTTCCTTAAATTCGGCATACAGTTAGATGTCTCCAAAATCCCCTACCATGCCAAGAATTTGGTCACTAGGACTTAATACCTTCGAGATATTAATGAAAAACTTCATTTTTCCATTAAAAACCCATTGTTACACTTCAAGACTGCCTAATTTCAAAACCACTGATCTGACTTTAATCATAAACAATATACATATTTTTCATTCTCAATGCACATCCCAGAATGATGTCAGTATTGCGTAATTGTTTTAAGTTATGGGCCCAAACATAATGCACTTTGTAAAAAATCAAGAAATATATTTACTCCCTTAACAAGGGCATTGCTAGAGATTTTTTTGTCAGGGATGTAACATTATTTAATCAAGATTCAGTTGAATACCCAAAATTAGTTCTGAATTTTTCAAATTTTATAAGTTATTGGTATAAATATAAAATTAGTACCTTAAATTTTGCCCAACTGTGACCATGGCACGTTTGTTTCCCGTGAGCACTGTTGATATAATTTTCATATGATGCACACATAAGGATTTCAGCTTTTTAGTTTAGAAAGCTGACAGAAATTGGCCAAAAATTGTAGCTTTTATTAATGTTTTTTATGAGACCCTGTCAGACTTTGGCTTTCTCCAGCCCCTCTTGAGTCACCTGTATGTTGACCTTGTTGACCTTTCATCAAATTATGCACGCTTGAGGCGAGGCATACAGGAATCCAGGCAGCTTATGGCCAGCCACAGTTGATCCAGGTGTCCAACCCAACTCATCTAGTAGTTTTAACCAACAACATAACAATAAACAACAAATTAATAAATTTTTATTGGTTTTTAATAACAAATTAAAGAAAAATAGAAAAGGAATTTGTTAGTTTATAATAACAGGAAATTAACTTGCAGTTACTGATGATATAAGAATCTTGTATCGATGGGTAGAATGTCACATATTCCAAATAACACCATGCAGTCACCTATGGCATTTTTCAGTTCAATTTTAATGATAAAGAAGTAAATCATATTATTCATTACTAATCATTAGGGATCATATGAAGGAAATTAATGATAGACAAAGATGCAGTTGATAATATTAATCTAGATTCCTACTGTGTCTAGTGTGTACATTGATGTGAAATTAGTCCAAAATGAATTTTTTTCAGTTATTTTTAACATAAATAAAAGCCATAAAACCAGGTACTTATGATCATTATTTAAAAGTGTGAATTTTGTATATTCTGGATTCTCAACATCATTGTTTGGTGAAAATTGAATGAATACCAGACATGGTGCGAATACTTTGTAATTGTATTTAAATAAGAATATGATTATGTACTCCATTATAAAATTTCTTGCATAAAGAATGGGAATTCAGGTAAAAATGAAAGTATATGAATACTCGTGCAAATACTTTCAAAATGTTTTCATGAATGCATTCATGAATATATTCTTTAATATTATTTTAATAATCATATCAGTTATATTTCATTTTAAAAAATCATATGATTCTCTTATTATTTTTAATAAAAATTATATTTGGGACAATATTTGTATTTTTTTTTAATAAATAGTTAAACTCTTATATTATATGTTCTGCTTATAAGTTATATGGCCAAGTCAAAATCTGTGTGACAATAGTACTCCAATTGTTAATAAAATAAATGAAATCAATCCTCTTCCCTGTCTCCAAAGGTACTATCAAAATCATACATAAGCTAAACAACAACAACTCATAATACAGCTTATATTTATTACCACACAAAACCAGCATGTGCCTCATTTCTAAATAATATTTTTTATCATATATAACAGCTGAGCGTCGTGACCCATAGGTCCCTTGTTTTTTTCTCCAGTTTTCTTAACAACCTTGGGATTGTAAATATCACTAATAATTTTTACAAAAAAAATAATTTGTAATTGTATTTAAATATATGGCAATTAGAGAGTAACAAGAGGTATATTGAAGCACACTTATGAGATATTATGAAGAGCAAATCTGGGGGGAAAAAGTCATCCACTTGCATATTGAATCAATCATAGATAGATAGATAGACAGATAGATAGATTAGTTTAGATAGCTATTACTTCACTATTTAATGAGTATATTACACATTAACATTAACAATCATCCTATTTGATAATTCTTACATGACAAACAGAACAAATTAGTTGGTTGATCTAGTTCAAATGTTTCTTTTCACCCAGGTATTCAACACTCAACAGTCAAAACATGTACACTTATGGTACAAAATATGCAGGGTATCAGTATTTATGATGGACTTTGATACACCATCCTTTTTTTTAGGTAATTAAACATCATATGAGAACAGGTAAAAGTTGATACACAGATGTATGAAAGTGAATATTTCTTTGTCTTATTTAGTCTTTTCTTATAATGTATATAATATTCTTCTGATCTTTTTTTTTAATGTTTTGTGAGGCATTTTGTGAAGCTTCAATATTTATGTAGATTGTGTTACAAGATAACTGCCATTTTTTGGACAGTATTATATCATATCAGAAAAATATGATTTCTAGATTCATAGAGTAATAGATCATTTATGCATGTGAACATGCATTGAATTATATTGAAAAAAAAATAAATGAGCTATGTTCCTTTTGTCCTTTTAAAATACTACATTACTAATATTACTAATACCAGTTTCCCTTCAAATTAATTTTGACAACAAAATTATTATGTATATAATCAGCAGCAGCCCACATCATAAATCATTTGAATATGCCATATACAATACCAATGTAAGTTTCTTATTACATAGTTTATAAATAAAAATATAAAATAAAAAAATTAATGTTAATTATTACATAAATATTATAATATTCTGTAAATAATATTAAATATATATTACTTGTGAACTATACATAAGCATATTAATAAAAAATATATAATATAAAATATTCCATTTCCAAAATTAATGTTAATTATTTAATTAATAATATAATATTCTGTAAATATTAATAAATATATTACTTGTGAACTATATGTAACCATTCAGTGTTAAAATATTGAAAATCTGACTGAAAACATCTTTCATATGTCAATTACAATGCATAATTTATTGGGAAATTAGATCAGATCACTATTTTAATCTCGCCTAGGCAGATTTTAAACTCGCCCAAGTGATATCAGGCAGATTTAAAACTCGCATGGATGACACCAAACAGATTTTAAACTCGTCTAGGCGAGATTAAAATCATGGCCTGCTCCATGATGGATTTTAATCTCGCCTAGGCGAGATTGCGTTTGTGATCTCGTCTAGGCGAGTTTAAAATCCGTCTAGCCGAGATTACAATTGCAATCTCGCCTAGGCGAGATCACAATCGCAATCTCGTCTAGGCGAATTTAAAATCCGCCTGGATTTCAATCTCGTCTCTGACATATACATTAAATACACAACAATTTTAAAATATTGCAGGTTCTTGTTGCCATGGCTGCGGAACACAATGGCAAGGTTGTTTGTCCAAGGACCAAGGAAATCTTTGACCTTGAGGAGGCTCAGAAGGTGTTTGTGATGTGAGAGGAACAAAACCAGTCATTCTACAGCCACCAAGATGTTCAAATCTGCTTCAGACATCCCCTAAAAGTATTGTTTTGTGAAGTCCGGTCAGTGTGGGCTTACAATAAGTTCTCTGGAGGAGATGCTGTGTGCATGCCAGAAGCTCCCCTCCACATGCCACACGCTCTGTGCTCAATGGACAGTGTTGTTTTATAGCAATAATACACTCATTGACCAGCTGCTGTATTGTAACTATATTGTATAAATGTATATATGTAAGTAAAGTGATCACACAGGGCCACCGTGCACAACTTATCTTCAGCGGCCTTGTGATGGAGATGTGTGTAAGATGGAGCCAAGAAGAGCACAAACTAATGTCCTACCTGTATCTGCTATCCTCATAACATAAGGGCCTTCCACAAGTGAAGACAGTGTCCAGGATTTGTCATCATTTTTTATACATCATTTAAATAGGGGGATTTACTACTATTTCCCAAAAAGGTTTGTTTTAGTTTTTTTCTGTTATTTATTAACAGTGTCATCCAAAGAAGTGCAGCGACTCCTGAAAATAATCTGCCATTCCGTGTTAGAAGGCACACACCTAAAGAGAATCCCTCTCCATATCACTCAGATTACTTTACTGAGGTACAAAGGAACTGGTTCGTGGAGGTTCAAATTATGAGGTGATTAATTTTATATAATTAAGAGGATTGTGCCAGTTGAACTTTGATACAATGCTAGACCAGTATACAGGGATCATCTAAACATATCTTGGGCCAATATTTATATGCCATGATGTGTATAAATTGTCACCTGAATCCATTGATATATTGTGATATTTGATGCACAACTCTAACAGAAATGGTAGTTGCTGTTAGAAGATTATTATTGTATCGCCAGAAAAAGTCTGGAGATATTATGGTTCAGGCACGGTTGCGCCATCTACGCCGCCGCACAGATTTCGTTTTTATGCAATAACTCAAAAAATACTTCACGGATCTTTACCAAACTTGACATGTGCATAGATATGGATGAGAAGACGAAGCCTATTTAAAATTGGGTCCAGACATTTACTAGGAGAGTGACCTTGACCTTGAATAGGTCCATTTTTGGGGAAAATCACACAAAATCTTAAATATCTAAAATCAACTTGACCAAAGATCTTGGATAGTGTTGTCATGTACCGGAAACTGGCGGAGCCACCTGTTATCCTTTTCTTGTTTTCGTGCCATTTAATACCCCTGTCACTGCTACTTAACAGTGCTGTGAGCATTATAAGTCAAAAACTCATGGACAGATTTCTTTCTTATTATGCATATACATAGACATGGGTTATGGGATGATGTATATTTAATTTGGGTCATGACCTTTCCTATGAGAGTGGCCTTGACCTTTAATATTGCCATATATAGTGAAAATCACACTAAATCATAAATATCTCAATAAGGGATGCATGCATTGGTCCAAAAATCAACTTGACCAAAGATCTTGGATAGCTTTGTCTTTTGCGGAAGACAGGTGGCGCCACCTTCTGCCTTTCTCTTGTTTTCTTGCCTTTTAATACCCCATCATTGCCACTTGACAGTGCTGTGAGCATTATAAGTCTAAAACTTATAGACAGAATGGGCTCAAATTGTGCATGTACATTAATCTTGGATACCTCCATCTTGTATATAAGACTGGTGGTGCCATCTGCAATCATTTGCCTTGGCGTCCATCTGTACATGTGCTTTGGGTGAAAATTGCTCATATCTTCCGAGTGCTCCAAGGTTTTGGTCTGAAATTTGATATATCTATCCATCTCATAATTTTTTCTCGTAAACCAGACAGGTGGTGCCACCTACCTTTCCATTTTCGTCAAATAAATTAATGCCCTTTCCTAAAGAGTGATTTGCAGTTTTGGCCTGAAATTGTGCCTATCCAAAGATCTTGCTATCCTCCATCTTTTACTCAAGACAGGTAGCGCCATCTGCAATCGTTTTGCCGTAGGGTCCATCTGTACATGTGCTTTTGGTGAAAATTGCTCAGATCTCTGGAATGGTTCAAGGTATTTGTCTGAAATTTGGCATGTCCATCCATCTTTGAAAGTTTTCTCATAAATCAGACAGGTGGTGCCACCTACCTTTCAGTTTTTGTAGAATACATTAATGCCCTTTTCTGAGGAGTTGTTTGTCCTATTGGCCTGAAATTGTGCATATCCATAGATCTTGGACTCCTCCATCTTGTACTTAAGACTCGTGGTGCCATCTGCAATCGTTTTGCTGTGGTGTCCATCTGTACATGTGCTTTCGGTGAAATTTGTCTCTGGAGTGGTTCAAGGTATTTGTCTGAGATTTGGCATGTCCATCCATCTTTGAAAGTTTTCTCATAAAACAGGTGGCACCACCTACCTTCCCTTTTTAGCTCCATTGTCTGTCGTTCTTCCGTAGATGTGGCACGTTTTGAAACCGTAAGACCTAGGAATCCAAAATCTGGCATAATGTTAGATGTCCCCAAGATCTTCTACCAAGCCAAAAACTGGGTCTTTCCGACTTTGTTCCTTTGAGAAATTAAGGAAAAACCTCATTTTTTTATTAAAAACCTATTTTCACACTTCAGGACTGCCTAATATCAAAACCACTCATCTGTTTTTCCTCATATTTGTCATAAATATTCCTCTATATAGTTCCTATAACCATGCCAGAAATTAGGTCTGTATTATGTGATTTAAAAAAGTTATTGGCTCAAACATAATGCATTTTGTAAAAAATCAGAGAAGATATTTGATCACTAAACAGAAAACATGTTAAAACTAAGGACTTTTTTCCAGTAATATAACTTTAATTAATCAAAATTAAATTGTATACCCAAAATTAGATCAAAATCTTTTAAATTTTTTAAAATATTAGCAAAAATAAAAAATTGGTACCTTAAATTTTGCCCAACTTTGGCCACGGCACGTTTTTTTCCTGTAAGTACTGTGGATTTAATTTTCACAGCATGTACACATAAGGATTTAATCTGTTAAAATTTGAAATTTGAAAATAAAAGCTGCAAAATTAGGCTAGTTATTGAATTTGTTTGGAGGCTCTTGTTGTATTCCCCTACATTGTCAAGCAGTCCACTTTGGTCACTGTGGGTCATTCAGTGCAGCTCTCCATGCTCCCCAGACTGTTGGCATAATGTTAGATGTCCCCAAAATCTCCTACCAAGCTGAAAACTAGGTCTTTGCGACTTTGTTCCTTTGAGAAATTTTTGGAAAAACCTTAATTTTTTATTAAAAACCTATTTTCACACTTCAGGACTGCCTAATATCAAAACCACTCATCTGTTTTCCCTCATATTACCATAAATATTCCTCTATATAGTTTCTATGTACATGCCAAAAATAAGGTCTGTATTATGTAATTTAAAAAAGTTATGGGCTCAAACAAAATGCATTTTGTAAAAAATCAGGAAAGATATTTGATCGCTGAACACAAAACATGTTAGAGCCAAGGACTTTTTTTCCAGTAATATAACTTTAATTAATCAAAATTAAATTGTATACCCAAAATTAGATCAAAATCTTTTAAATTTTTTCAATTGTTAGCAAAAATAAAAAATTGGTACCTTAAATTTTGCCCAACTTTGGCCACGGCACGTTTTTTTCATGTAAGTACTGTGGATTCAATTTTCATAGCATGTACACATAAGGATTTCATCTGTTAAAATCTGAAATTTGATAATAAAAGCTGCAAAATTAGGCTAGTTATTGAATTTTTTTTGGAGGCTCTTGTTGTATTCTCTTACATTGTCAAGCAGTCCACTTTGGTCACTGTAGGTCATTCAGTGCAACTCTCTATGCTCCCGAGGCTGTTGGCATAATTTTATGTAGTCCCATCACTAGGGCAAGCCCTCTCTCCACTGAGGTGAGCTTGATCAGGCTGTCTGCAGTTAATACCATACCACAGGGAGCCTTTTTCTCTCACCTCCCCCTCCCCCCCCCCCCACCCCATTCTGTTGCACATGCATGGTGGAGATACTGAAACACCAGAATCATGTCCTGCAGTTGTACAAATCTCCACAGTCAATTATTAAATCAGACAACAATGTTTTAGCAATAAACAAGTCATTACCATATAATCAGCTGGCTGATAAAACAGTAGGGTTGATCTGAAATATTGGTATATTGTCACATTAATTCTAAATATAAGTGCAAAAACAGAGCATGTTATACAAATATTTAGGTCACTTTGAATTCATATCTCTTAGCGCTTTTAGCACAGTAATTTTATAATTAAATCTGTAGCACTTGTAAAATCAGTACAAAAGCATCAATACGTGCTAAATAATTCATGGATTTTAATTTACTTTGCCTTTAAATCTTGGATCACTTTTTGATGATTTCATTTCCACCACCTGCAATACCTTGTATTACCCAAATTTAATGGCTGTCTGTAGACTGACATTTATCAGTCATGAAACGGTATTAGCACAACATTCTCGTCACATACAACATTCGTGATATGTAATAGAGGCTATAAACATGGATGACTTGTCGTGTGATCCTGGGTTGTCGTTCACTGGAGACCCTGATGTTTTGAGGATGCCTGATGGCGACTGTGATTCCTCTTGTAAACTTTGCAAAACCACTGTCATCATGTGGTGCAGCTTCACAAGAGGATCTCTTTCAGTTATTTTATTTTAGGTTCATTGATGTGGAGTAGGCCTAGACAAAAGTGTCCATTTTGAAATCAGTGATAACTATCTTGGCCAAACTTAAGCCCACAGTTTGACCAGAGTGGTCTTTTAAAGACAAACATGAAAAATTAATGCACAGTGTCAGTGTAGATCTGTATCACTCAGCATTAATGACTGAATAAAGTGGTTTATCATGTGAATATGAGAGTATTGTCTGTTGTTACTTTACAGTTTCAAGTCTTATTATGCTTGCAATTTGGAACATGTTTGGTTCAACAAATTTGAGCAATTAAAAAGTGGTGTTTTAAGTCTCGGGGCATGAGGGATTAATGACTGTTTTTGTGTGTAGTTACCTTGTGTTGTTGTCTTTGCATGTTGTTGAGGGAGATTATGTCTGTTGTTGCCTTGTGTTGTTGTCTTTGCATGTGGTTGAGTGAGATAATGTCTGTTGTTGCCTTGTGTTGTGATCTTTGCGTGTGGTTGATGAGAGAGATAATGTCTGTTGTTGCCTTGTGTTGTTGTCTTTGTGTGTTTTTGATGAGGGAGAAAATGTCTGTTGTTGCCTTGTGTTGTTGTCTTTGCATGTGGTTAATGGGGAGATAATGTCTGTTGTTGCCTTGAGTTGTTGTCTTTGTATGTGGTTGAAGAGGGAGATAATGTCTGTTGCTGTCTTTGCATGTTGTTGATGAGGAAGATAATGTCTGTTGTTGCCTTGTGTTGTTAGCTCAGCTGACTATAAGTCATCTATAGTCGTGGTCCTTTGTCCGTCGTCTGTCCGGCCGGCCGTCCATTAAACAGGGCATGTTTTAAAACGGTTGGACCTACAAATCCAAAATTCTGCATACCATTAGATGTCCCCAAAATCTCCTACCATACCGAAAATTGGGTCATTAGGACTTTGTTCCTTGGAGATATTAAGGAAAAACCTCCGTTTTCCATGAAAAAGCCATTGTTTCACTTCAAGGCTGCCTAATATCAAAACCACTGATCTGTTTTTGATCATATTTAGTATTCGTATTCTTCCATACATTTTCTGTGCACATACCAAAAATTAGGTCAGTATTGGGTATTATTTTGAAGTTATGGGCCCAAACATAATGCATTTTTTTAGCTCAGCTGACTATAAGTCGTCTTAGCTATAGTCATGGTCCATTGTCCCTCGTCCATCTGTCTGTCCGTCCATGTGGCACGTTTTGAAACCATAAGACCTAGGAATCCAAAATTCGGCATAATGTTAGATGTCCCCAAGATCTCCTACCAAGCCGAAAACTGGGTCTTTGCGACTTCGTTCCTTTGAGAAATTAAGGAAAAACCGCAATTTTTTATTAAAAACCTATTTTCACACTTCAGGGCTGCCTAATATCAAAACCACTCATCTGTTTTTCCTCATATTTACCATAAATATTCCTCTATATAGTTCCTATGGCACGTTTTTTTCCTCTAAGTACTGTGGATTTAATTTTCTCCGCATGTTTTTGTTAGCATTTTGTCTGTTAACACCAAAAATTTGAAACCAGTTGATCAAAAACTAGATTTTATTCAAGTTTTCAAGCACCATCTCACATATTGTTTACATCAGGCTAGTGTTATGCAGTTTGCAAGAGCTCAGCTCCCCAGCTTCAGCTTTCGTTCCTAAAATTTGGCATACAATTAGATGTCTCCAAAATCCCCTACCATGCCAAGAATTTGGTCACTAGGACTTAATACCTTTGAGATATTAATGAAAAACTTCAAATAAAAACCCATTGTAACACTTCAATACTGCCTAATATCAAAACCACTGATCTGACTTTAATCATATATAATATACATATTTTTCTATACATTCTCTGTGCACATGCCAGAAATGATGTCAGTATTGCGTAATTGTTTTAAGTTATGGGCCCAAACATAATGCACTTTGTAAAAAAACAAGAAATATATTTACTCCCTTAACAAGGGGCTTGCTGAAGCTAGAGATTTTTTGTAACATTATTTAATCAAGATTCAATTGAATACCCAAAATTAGTTCTGAATTTTTTAAAATTTTATAAGTTATTAGTATAAATGTAAAATTAGTACCTTAAATTTTGCCAAACTTTGACCATTTCACGTTTGTTTCTTGTGAGCTCTGTTTATATAATTTTCATATCATGCACACATAAGGATTTCAGCTCTTTAGTTTAGAAAGCTGAAAGAAATTGGCCAAAAATTGTAGCTTTTATTAATGTTTTTATGAGACCATATCAGACCTTGGCTCTCTCCAGCCACTCTTGAGTCACCTGTATGTTGACCTTGTTGAACTTTCAGCAAATTATGCACGCTTGATTTGAGGCATATACTGGGGCAGCCAGGCAGCTTATCGCCAGTCACAGTTGATCCAGGTGTCCTACCCAACTCATCTACCCGGTAGTAGTTTTAACCAACAACATAACAATAACAATAAATTCATCAATTTTTATTGGTTTTTAATAACAAATTAAAGAAAAATAGAAAAGGAATTTGTTAGTTTATAATGATAGGGAATTAACTTGCAGTTACTGATGATATAAGAATCTTGTATCGATGGATAGAATGTCACGTATTCCAAATAACACCATGCAGTCACCTATGGCATTTTTCAGTTCAATTTTAATAATAAAAAAGTAAATCATATTATTCATTACTAATCATTTGGGATCATATGAAGGAAATTAATGATAGACAAAGATGTAGTTGATATTATTAATCTAGATTCCTACTGTGTCTAGTGTGTACATTGATGTGAAATTAGTCCAAAATGAATATATTACATTTATTTTTTTTAATATAAATAAAAGCCATAAAACCAGGTACTTATGATCATTATTTAAATGTGTGAATTTTGTACATTCTGGATTCTCAACACCATTGTTTGGTGAAAACTGAATAAATACCAGACATGGTGGGAATACTTTGCAATTGTATTTAAATACGAATATGAATATGTACTCCAATATAAAATTTCTTGCATATAGAATGGGAATTCAGGTAAAAATGAAAGTATATGAATACCAGTGCAAATACTTTCCAAATGTATTCATGAATGCATTCATGAATATATTCTTTAATATTATTTTAATAATCATTTCAGTTATATTTCATTTTAAAAATCATATGATTCTCTTATTATTTTTAATAAAAATTATATCTGGGACAATATTTGTAATTTTTTTTAATAAATAGTTAAACTCTTATATTATATGTTCTGCTTATAAGTTATATGGCCAAGTCAAAATCTGTGTGACAGTAGTACTCCATTTGTTAATAAAATAAATGAAATCAATCCTCTTCCCTGTCTCCAAAGGTACTATCAAAATCATACATAAGTTAAACAACAACAACTCATAATACAGCTTATACTTATTACCACACAAAACCAGCATGTGCCTCATTTCTAAATCATATTTTTTTATCATATATAACAGCTGAGCGCCGTGACCCATTGGTTCCTTTGTTTCCCTTGGTGCATCACTAAATGGTTTCAGGCCAAAGGTTTCATTTATTACACAGTCCATTTTGCTTTAGCTCATGTCCATTATTCTATAATTTACAGAGTTTCATTTAAGCTGGGCCATTTTCTCTTAGCTTTTCAAATGGTAATATACATGGAAAACCATAAGAAACAAAAATATTTTGCAGTTACTAATATTTTCCAAAATTCAGCTGAGCGACATGACCCATAGGTCCCTTGTTTTTAAATCAGGATATATATTTGCTCACTTAACATGAGAATTGCCGAAGCTGGACAAAATAGGCTTATATATAAACTTAAATGCACTATTCCCTTGAAAGTGAAATACAGGTATTAGTCCATTCTGTCCACTTGCCTGTCCATCTGTAAATTTTTCATTTGCATCACAGTATCTCAAAACTTTTACTGTTTTTCTTTGTGACAGTCTTGTCAGAGTATTAGTTTGTAATCATATACAAAAAACATTACTATAACCAAGTAGGAGGGCCCCTTTCCTCTTAGCTTCTCATATGCTTATATAAATGAAAAACATTACAATAGAATATTTTTCATATTTTGCATTTTCAAAAATTTCAATCTAAGCTGGGCGCCGTGCCGTGACCCATGGGTCCTTTGTTTATATTCTGGATTCTCAACATCATTGTTTGGCTAAAACTGAATAAATACCAGACATGGTGCAAATACTTTGCATATGTATTTGAATACGAATATAAAATATGTACTCCATTATAAAATTTCTTGCATAAGAATGGGAATTCAGGTAAAATGAAAGTATTTGAATACCAGTGCAAATACTTTCAAAATGTATTCATGAATGCATTTATGAATTTATTCTATAATATTATTTTATAATCATTTCAGTTATATTTTATTTTAAAAAAATCATACAATTCTCTTATTATTTTTAATAAAAATTATATTTAGCACAATATTTGTTATTAAATTTTAATAAATAGTTAAAACTCTTATCTTATATGTGCTGCTTATAAGTTATATGGCCAAGTCAAATAGCACTCCATTTGTTAATAAAATAAATGAAATCAATCTCTTCCCTGTCTCATCAAAATCATACATAAGCTAAACACCAACAACTCATAATACAGCTTATATTTATTACCACACAAAACCAGCATGTGCCTCGTTTCAAAATCATATTTTTTTTATCATATATAACAGCTGAGCGCCATGACCCATGAGTCCCTTGTTGTCTTTATATGTGGTTGAAGAGGGATATAATGTCTGTTGTTGTCTTTGCATGTTGTTGATGAGGGAGATAATGTCTGTTGTTGCCTTGTGTTGTTGTCTTTGTGTGTGGTTGAAAAGGGAGATAATGTCTGATATAGAACAAGAATACACAGAAAAAGTCAGATTAACCCCTTATGGGAATCGAACCCATGACCCTCCGATTGCCGGTCGTCTGCTCTACCACTGAGCTAACAGGGATCCCCAACTTCCTCTGTGTATCAGCACACTTTCATAGGAACCAGCGAAATGACACCACCACTGTGACTGGTATTATACATACTACATGTGTCGACATGGCGACTTTGCATGCAGCAGTGATAAACTGATGGCCTTTTATGATGTGCATCAAATATTATATAGAAAGATGTTGAATGGCCATGCTGGTCCATCTCATAGAGATAATGTCTGTTGTCTTTGCTTGTTGTTGATGAGGGAGATAATGGTCTGTTGTTGCCTTATGTTGTTGTCTTTGCATGTGGTTGATGAGGGAGATGTCTGTATGGGTAAAATAAGGCATGGAAAGTTCCTGACATGACAAGGCTAAATTTGTGGCACCAGTTTTGCCAATTAAACTCATCATATACGTGCAGTTTCTACCAAAAATAGATCGACAGGTGGAGACACCAATCCACATTTCATTATTTTTTGTTGTGAATTTGGAACCAAAGTTGAATTTTTAGGGCCCTGCATGACAAGTGGTGCCCTATAGTGATCGCCATCTCTGTCCTTCCGTCAGTGACACTTTCTTTCGAGTTCGATAACTCAACAACAACCCAATGCAGCTTTCCCAAATTCACAGGGATGATTGGTACCTATCAGGGCTCCAGACCTATTGAATTACAGACCTGTTGAAATTCCAATATGGCCACCACATCCCAACCACTAATTTTCTTTCGTGCGAGATAACTCAACAACATACTGCAGCTTTCCCAAATTCACAGGGATGACTGGTACCTATGAGGGCTCTAGACCTATTGAATTACAAACCTGTTGGAATTCCAATTATGGCCGCCAAAGCCCGATCGCTGATTTTCTTTTGTGTGCAATAACTCGACAGCAACCTACTGCGGCTTTCCTAAATTCACAGGGATGACTGGTACCTATGAGGGCTCCAGACCTCTTGAATTGCAGACCTGTCGGAATTCCAATATGGCCACCACAGCCCAACCACTAATTTTTTTTCGTGTGCGATAACTCAACAACATACTGCAGCTTTCCTAAATTCACAGGGATGACTGGTACCTATGAGGGCTCTAGACCTATTGAATTACAAACAACATACTGCAGCTTTCCCAAATTCACAAGGATGATTTGGACATATGACGGCTCAAGACCTATCGAATAACAGACTTGTTGGAATTCCAATATGGCTGCCACAGCCAGATCGCTGAATTCTTTTCGCGAACGATAACTCAACAACAACCTACTGCAGCTTTCCCAAATTCACAGGGATGATTGGTACCTATGAGGGCTCCAGACCCAGTGGATTACAGACCTCTCGGAATTCCAAAATGGCCAACACAAATCCTTGATTTTCTTTTGCGAGCAATAACTCAACAACAACCTAATGCAGCTTTCCTAAATTCAAAGGGATGATTGGCTCCAGACCTCTTGAATTACAGTCCTGTAGGAGTTCCAGTATGGCCGCCACAGCCCGATAGCTGATCAACAACCTACTGCAGCTTTCCCAATTTCACAGGGATCATTGATGACTATGAGGGCTTCAGACCTGTTGAATTTACAGACTTGCTCAAAATCAAATATGGCCAACAGACTACAAACAGTGATTTTCTATTGCACACATTATTTCAGACATATCTTCTTTAATATCATTTGATCCAGTGGGACTTTTCCCTCAAGCATATGGATAACTAGATGTGTCGGAACGACACGAATGCCCCCGCCTGGGGCAAATTAGAAACATTTGTTAAATTTTGTAAAATTTTTTTAAGTTCAGGAGGTGTTGTATAGTCAAAAGGGCAAAATGCAAACTCAATCTGAGATGGGTCATTATCAAGCAACACACCAAAAATCAGGCCAGTATTTGCAGGCATTGTGAAAAAAAGTCCATACATATGCATTTTTCATCAAAATTTCTGTCTTTCATGAAATTTTCTATGTTCAGGATCTGTCATATGGTCAAAAAAAGGTTAACTGAGACGAAACGCGAACTCGATCTGTAAGTGGTCATTATGCACCCACAGACCAAACATTAGGCCAATATCTGCAGGCATTGCCAAAATAAGTCCATACATGTGTATTTGTCATGAAAATTTCCATTTTTCATGAAATTTTCCAAGTTTAGGAGTCGTTAAACGGTCAAAAGTAGGTCAACTGGGACGAAACGCGAACTCGATCTGTAACTGGTCATTATCTGCCCACACACCAAAAATCAGGCCAATATCTGCAGCAATTGCGAAATAAAGTCCGTACAACTGTTTGATTTCGGAATGACGGAAGGACGGAATATCGGACATGGGTAAAACTATATGCCCCGGCCACTTTGTGGCGGGAGCATAAAAACCTGTTTCTGTTTGTCATATTTTTCAAATTTAACCTAATTTTTCACCCACATGTAAACTAGTCCAGCACTACCAGAAATGCGGGGCCCTCTGAGGACCATTGTCCGACAACATCTAGTTTGTTTTGTTTTTTAACTGCTGATCATTAATTTTCAGAAAATTCTGACACTCCAAAACCAATTCCAACCAAGATATGCATGAGAGCAATCACTGAACCAAATTTAAATGAAATTGAATAATATTTAGGGAAAGTTATTGCAAGGAAATAAAAATCTGACAGACGGACAGACATGACAGACAGACAAATCAAAATCAGTGTCCCGCGTTCCATGGAAGAGTGGGACAATATTGGTCATGATCAACCAAGAGGTTTGAAAACCGACTCTGGATGCTATTAGTACTGAAAGATGCCTATGTTCAATGTGAATTGACCTTCAAAGCAAAGATGAAGGTCATGATTAAAATGGTAACAATTTTATCACATGGCGCATTGGGCGAATTATACATAAATATACACAGTCATGGGGAGTATCTGCATGTCCAGCCATCACTGAGAGAAGGTGTAAACACAGACCAGGGACACAGCACCATGGATGTTGCTCACAGATGAGGGAAAAAATATTTGTTTTGAGTTTAAAAGAAACAGAGTCATACTTGGAAGGATCTGAAATAAAGCTGAAGTCACACAATGATCCACACAGAAAATAACAATATCAGTTCAGTGGCAATGTTCAGAGTTTATTCAAGGGATTTTACATTAACATAGTGGTTTCACAAAATGGGTTCTTTCAAATCTAAGCAGGCTTGATGTAAAGCAGATTTATAAGAAACTTGTACCAACTCAACAAAATAGGGTTATTATTATAAATTGACTCTACTTTCTCCTGATATTGTATTTTCTCAGTGTTATTTCAAGATGCAGCCAGTTGTTTTCACCCATAGGTAATAGGATAGGTACCTGGTAACCACAAGCTTTATACTGTGTGCATAAATGGAACAGTTGACAGCTAGTGTCACTCATGTATTCCCCATCATAATAATTAACACAAAAAATTACTGCTGATACACAAATGTGTACTTTTTCAATTTTTGTATTATGTGGGTACTATTTCCATTCATTTATGAACCTGACAAACTTTACAAGACTGTTGATTTAAAGAAAAACAAACCAGTACCATATAGCAACTCAGCAGTTTAATTACAGATTATTTTGTAATTATATTTCCAGAGATTTCAGGAATATATGGGTAAATGTGCTCAGTGACTGAAACTGTTTTGGACACTTTATTATGAGTATCCAACACAGATTGTTGGCTGTGCAACACCTCTGAGCCAGCTCTTGTCAATGTCAATAAATAATACAGACTCTCATTGAGACAAGCAATGTAACTACGTAAACATAGCACCAGGGCCACCTTTCACCTAGAGGAATCAAACTGTATCTGCATTTTGTCTCTTTTATTTTATATATGATACAAATCTATTAGAAAATATTCTACATTCAGTATTTCTTTAGCAACTGATACAGTAAATTAGTCTTTTTGAACTTTGTAATTTCTTCAAACAAGTTTGTTTCCAATATTGAATTCTGGTAAAAAACGAGGGACCCATGGGTCACAGCGCTCAGCTGATTTTGATTGGACTATAAATGTTTCTCCACTGTGATATTATATCGAGTCGATAAAGCTTATGAATATCATGGATATGTTTGGCTATTATAAAGGAATGTAATGTAATATGTGAGTAAAAGATAAATGAAATTACCTGACTGATGGATTAATAGAGTAAAATATAGTGGTTTATTTTTTATTTATTTAGGAGGGGTTGAAAATTGTGATATATTTGAGCAAATATGAATGCAATGACAGCAGTAATAAGCAGTAGTAGAATGATGATAAGGCTATTTGTTGAAGGATCTAAAGTGTATGGTGGTCTGCAAGCTTTCAATTTGACAGATATGATGTTATGATTAACTATGCTGATGAAGTGATTTATGAATTTGTGACTGTATGACACAATATCTCTTTAGTCTTGACAAGGTACATTATTGTGAAGCCCATTATGTCTACATATTACACAATATTGACATAATTTCTGGCATGTACATAGGTAGCTATGGACGAATAGTTATGCAAAATATTAAAGTATGAATATATCTGATTCATCTTGTTCTTGCTTACTGAGGCTGACTTTGGGATGGGGTTCAGAGAAGGGAAAAGTGAGGGCAGCACAAAGGTGGATGTAGAAATATTCTATTGTAATGTTTTTCATTTATATAAGAATATGAAAAGCTAATAGGAAAGGGGCCCTCCTGCTTGGTTATAGTAAAGTTCTAAATATATGATTGCAAACTAATACTCTGACAAGACTGTCATGAAGAAAAACAGTAAAAATTTTGAGATACTGTGATGCATATGAAAATTTACAGATGGACAGGCAAGTGGAAAGAATGGACTAATACCTTTATTTCACTTTCAAGGGAATAATGCATTTAAGTTTATATATAAGCCTATTTTTTTAGCATATCCACTTTTTCCATTAAGAAGTTTTTATCTGAATCATTTTTTTATTTACAGATTTTATTGATTTTTAATAAAAAAAACTGAAAATATAAGTAAAAATATTAGAATTGTTGCAAAAGTTGCAATCATTATATATACAGAGTAAAAAAACTGAAACTATAAGTTAAAATATTAGAATTGTTGCAAAAGTTGCAATCATTATATATCCAGAGTGTAGCTCATATTGGGTCATATTATGCATACACATATATTGTATTATTTTTAAATCATAAATGTTTAAACTGAATTTAAAAGAAAATAATGCCACAACATGGAATCTACAAGAATATTCCTTGAATCACTATTAAAAAGTTTTGCACATTGGAGTTTTCAGTACATGCTTAATTTTATTCACCAAAATAAAATAAAAGATTCAGTAAATTTGTTAAAATAAAACATCTTTTCAAATAAAGTATACACACTGTTGGTTGAATGAGGGACAAACAATATCATTGCGCTAATTACTATCCCAGTTTTAATTTATTACTGGAATTAATAGTCAATTTCACACCTGGTGAAGTTTTCACTCTTCCGAAGTAAGGAATTACTTATCTGATTAACATCCACACTTTCATAGCAATACACAACTTTGTGGACACAATTAAATGTACACTTTAATCATTGTAACCCTGGTGGTACAATACAAAATCTAAAATGTAGCACTGCATAGCCAAGAATAAAATAAAATACAGAAGTTATAACATTCATCTAGTTAATGCACCATCTGGGGGGGGGGGAGGGGGGTGCAGGGCAGAGGGGAAGCCTGCTAGTAGTGGCCAAGCTGAGCCAAGGCAAGCTGCCTGGGATGGGTTACATAATGCAAGTGAAGGCTGTACTACTAGGTGGGCTAGATGTAAACAACACTGGACATGGTGGGGTGAAAACGTGAATAAAAGCTATTCTTTCCAATCAATTTCTTTGAAATTTCAGATTTTTAAAGATTAAATCCTTATTAATATATGCTGTGAAAATTAAATCAACAGTGCTTACAGGGAAAAAACGTGCCATTGCCAAAATTGGACAAAATTTAAGTTATTGATTTTTTATTTATGCTAATAAGTTGAAAAATTTGCAAAATTTAGATCTAACTTTGGGTAAACAATTGAATCTTGATTAAATAAAGTTATATTTCTGAAAAAAAGTCTCTAGGTTCAGCAATTCTCATGTTAGGTGAGTAAATATATTTCCTGATTTTTTAAAAATTGCATTATATTTTGGCCCATAACTTCAAAATAATACCAAAT
Organism: Sipunculus nudus; assembly: GCA_026874595.1. Lineage (NCBI taxonomy): Eukaryota > Metazoa > Annelida > Sipuncula > Golfingiida > Sipunculidae > Sipunculus > Sipunculus nudus. The sequence continues at coordinate 105,580,503 of CM049306.1, read as the reverse complement.
ACTGAACTTATTTTTGTTAAGTTCATAGAAAATGTATGAAAAAATGTGAATACTAAATATGATCAAAAACAGATCAGTGGTTTTGATATTAGGCAGCCTTGAAGTGTAACAATGGCTTTTTTTTATGGAAAACGGAGGTTTTTCCTTAATATCTCGAAGGAACAAAGTCCTAATGACCCAATTTTCAGTATGGTAGGAGATTTTGGGGACATCTAACATTATGCCAACAGCCTGGGGAGCATAGAGATGTGCACTGAATGACCTACAGTCATTAAAGTGGACTGCTTGACAATGTAAGGGAATACAACAAGAGCCTCCAAAAAAATTCAATAACTATCCTAATTTTGCAGCTTTTATTTTCAAATTTCAGATTTTAACAGATTAAATCCTTATGTGTACATGCTGTGAAAATTAAATCCAAATTAATTACAGGAAAAAAACGTGCCATGGCCAAAGTTGGGCAAAATTTAAGGTAGCAATTTTATATTTTTGCCAATATTTAAAAAAATTTAACAGATTTTGATCTAATTTTTGGTATACAATTAAATTTTGATTAATTAAAGTTGTATTATTGAAAAAAAGTCCCTACCTTTAACACTTTTGGTCTTAAGTGACCAAATATCTTTCCTGATTTTTTGTACAAAGTCCATTATGTTTGGGCCCATAACTTTTTTAAATTAAATAATACTGACTTTATTTCTGGCATGTACATAGGAACTATATAGAGGAATATTTATGGTAAATATGAAGAAAACCAGTAGTGTGGTTTTGATATTAGGCAGTCCTGAAGTGTAAAAATAGATTTCTAACAAAAAATTGAGGTTTTTCCTTAATATCTCGAAGGAACAAAGTCCTATTGACCAAATTTTCGGCATGGTAGGAGATTTTGGGGACATCTAACTGTATGCCGAATTTCAGATTCATAGGTCCAATGGTGTCGAAATGTGCCAGTCTTATGGACGGACATCCAGACGGATGGACGGACAGACAGACGGACGGACGACGGACAATGGACCATGACTATTGCTCAGATGACTTATAGTCAGCTGAGCTAAAAACTTGTTTGAAGAAATTATTTTACACAGAAATGCCACTATTGGTATTTCTTCTACATACTTCATTTTCCTCTTCATTGTATTCTATATGGATTAGATCTGGGACCTAATACTGAGTCCAGTACTCAATTTTTGATATCATATATTGTGTTTTTCCCATATATCCAGTCACAATGTTTGGTTTGTTACCACATGTCAAGGCTAAGGCTGGTTGACCTTTTGATAGGGATGCTGGGCACAGTCATATTACCATAAAATACCAACTAAAATTAGATACCCTTAATATCCAACAATAAAGGTCAGCTGGTACTGCTGACTGACTTGTCCCCCTGGTGGTTCTGTTTATCACTACGTTGCATCTCCTCCTGTTGGTCTGATGATTCTGCTGTTTCAGGTTTGGAGTTTTCTTCTAGTTTCTGCAGGAAATAAAACAAAAAACATCAAAAGATTTTATTTACAAATTCAGTGCTCCATAGCTGTTCCAGTTTAACCATATTTGACTGTGACCATTTCATTGAGACTTTTATGTTGATTCCTTATTGTATGGAGCTAATAACAACACTAATCCCATGTGTTAACCACTGACCTGCCACTGGCCCCTCCTAGAGAAGACTGACCATGCTTACAGAACATACTGTCATCACAAGTGCCCTATTACATTGCCCCAGGTCAGAGTGTTACATCCAGTATTTCATTTGCAATTTTAATTCGTATTCCTTGCAAAATAGCACTTTTTATATGGAATTTTTTTTTCTATTTTAGTAGGTCTAAACCAAATTTGGGCAGTGTAGAAAACAATCAAAATTAATATTCAGACAGATAATATGGGAAAATTTATAATCTCATCTTACACAACCAGCTGTGAGGGCATGCCAGTCAGAGCTGCCCTTACCTTAGCTTCCCTGTGTGGCTGACTGTGAGCACATGCCAGTCAGAGCTGCCCTTACCTTAGCTTCCCTGTGTGGCTGACTGTGAGGACATGCCAGTCAGAGCTGTCCTTACCTTAGCTTCCCTGTGTGGCTGACTGTGAGCACATGCCAGTCGGAGCTGCCCTTACCTTAGCTTCCCTGTGTGGCTGACTGTGAGGGCATGCCAGTCAGAGCTGTCCTTACCTTAGCTTCCCTGTGTGGCTGACTGTGAGCACATGCCAGTCAGAGCTGCCCTTACCTTAGCTTCCCTGTGTGGCTGACTGTGAGGGCATGCCAGTCAGAGCTGCCCTTACCTTAGCTTCCCTGTGTGGCTGACTGTAAGCACATGCCAGTCAGAGCTGCCCTTCCCTGTGTGGCTGACTATGAGGATATGCCAGTCAGAGCTGTCCTTACCTTAGCTTCCCTGTGTGGCTGACTGTGAGCACATGCCAGAGCTGCCCTTACCTTAGCTTCCCTGTGTGCCTGACTGTGATCATGAGCACATGCCAGTCAGAGCTGCCCTTTCCTTAGCTTCCCTGTGTGGCTGACTGTGAGGACATGCCAGTCAGAGCTGTCCTTACCTTAGCTTCCCTGTGTGGCTGACTGTGAGCACATGCCAGTCAGAGCTGCCCTTACCTTAGCTTCCCTGTGTGGCTGACTGTGAGGGCATGCCAGTCAGAGCTGTCCTTACCTTAGCTTCCCTGTGTGGCTGACTGTGAGCACATGCCAGTCAGAGCTGCCCTTACCTTAGCTTCCCTGTGTGGCTGACTGTGAGGACATGCCAGTCAGAGCTGTCCTTACCTTAGCTTCCCTGTGTGCCTGACTGTGATCATGAGGACATGCCAGTCAGAGCTGTTTTTACCTTAGCTTCCCTAGGGCCCTGTGTGGCTGACTGTGAGAGCATGCCAGTCAGAGCTGTCCTTACCTTAGCTTCCCTGTGTGGCTGACTGTGAGGGCATGCCAGTCAGAGCTGTCCTTACCTTAGCTTCCCTGTGTGCCTGACTGTGATCATGAGGACATGCCAGTCAGAGCTGTTTTTACCTTAGCTTCCCTAGCGGCCCTGTGTGGCTGACTGTGAGCACATGCCAGTCAGAGCTGCCCTTACCTTAGCTTCCCTGTGTGGCTGACTGTGAGGGCATGCCAGTCAGAGCTGCCCTTACCTTAGCTTCCCTGTGTGGCTGACTGTGAGCACATGCCAGTCAGAGCTGCCCTTACCTTAGCTTCCCTGTGTGGCTGACTGTGAGGACATGCCAGTCAGAGCTGCCCTTACCTTAGCTTCCCTGTGTGCCTGACTGTGAGCACATGCCAGTCAGAGCTGCCCTTACCTTAGCTTCCCTGTATGGCTGACTGTGAGCACATGCCAGTCAGAGCTGCCCTTACCTTAGCTTCCCTGTGTGCCTGACTGTGAGCACATGCCAGTCAGAGCTGCCCTTACCTTAGCTTCCCTGTGTGGCTGACTGTGAGCACATGCCAGCCAGAGCTGTTCTTACCTTAGCTTCCCTGTGTGCCTGCAGGTTGAGATGTGCCTGAGCCAGCGGAGAGGCTGCCCGAGGAAGGGAAGTATCCCAGTCTTCAACTGTATCATATTTGTGCAGATGTAGAGTGGACAGCCATGACATCATTGTTCTTGAAGTTAAGGTCCACTGTTTTCCTTTCTATGGATAATCTAGGCACAAGCATTGAAAGACTTCACAATCATTTTAAATTAGGCAAACTTACTTCACATCTGTTCTTGATTTGTCCAATAATTTTAAATTTACAATTTGAAAAACTTGATGCTCAATCTGAAAATTAAGGTTTTTATTGAATAATTATATCTAGAATATGGGTAGTAGACAAGCGACTATGTGTATCTGCCTAAATCAAAGTGGGACGGGTGAAGTTAGGCATGGATTGCATGGCAAGGGGAAATAAGAGTGAGATATGATGCATATTAGCATGGGTGTCTGCCATGTAAACATGATTGTAGGTGGCACCACCTGATATTTGAAAGGGAAGCTAGTAAGGATGTATACATATGCAAAATTTCAAGTGGATAAGTCAAACCACTGCTGAGATATGAGTGATTTTTACCCTAGTCAGATGAACAGATGAAGGATGTAAGTTGGGCCACCAAAGTTGTATAAGCTGTATGACTATGTAAGAAGTATACTCATGCAAACTTTCAGGGTGATACGTCAAACCAGTCCTTATATATTAGCATGGATGTCTGCAGCTGAAATGTGTATGAAAGTGGTGCCACCTGCCACAAAATCTAGAAAGCTATCCAAGATGTATATACATGCACAATTTTAGGCAGATATGTCAAACCACTGCCAATAATGAGCGATTTCATCTCACAGCACACAAACAGATGGACGCTGTGCAAAAATTGTTGAAGTTTGCGCCACCAGTTTTGCTTATTATAAAGAGCAATTTGAGATCTATACACTTGCAAAATTTTAGGAGGATATATCAAACCAGTCTTGAGATATTAGCTTGGAAATGAATGCAGGTGGTGCAACCTGTAATAAAATCAAGATAGCTATCCAGCATGTATACACATGCAAAATTTCAGGTGGATAAGTCCAACCACTGAAGAGATATGAGAGATTTAAACCCAGGGCAGATGAACAGATGGACGCTGTGCAAAAATGGTTGCAGGTTGTGCCACCATTTTTTATGTATGTTATAAAGCTATCCAAGAGCTACATTCAAGCCCAATGGGACAAACGAGCCCGAAGATATGTGGGTAAATGTGTCGAAACAGACACACAGATGGATGCACTGCAGAGAGGAAAGGTCAGAGGTCAACGCATAATATTTTGGCACCAGTTCACATGTGACCCAGTAATGGTGTCAAGTTTCAGAAAAATCTGTCCAGTGGTCTCAGAGTTTTATTAAGGAAAACAAACGTGGCTGCAGCGGCCAAACCCAGGCAAAAACATAGTATCTGCAAAACTTTGTTTCGGCAGACACAAATAGCTTATGGTCGATGAAATGGCATCACTAGAAATGCAGTTTGTGCCATCCATACAAAAAGAGACTCCATTTTGAAAATAAATCAACTTAATTTAATTCCTTTCAGTAAAATAAAAACTTAAACATGATATAAGAGCTGAAATGTTTATGGCACCCTTTTAGGTCACAGAAAGTGGGTCAACATTGGTGGCGCCACAACCAGCCTAGTTTTGCATTTTGAACATATTTCAATATGTTTGTAGTAGTAAAGGATATGACTTTTCTTTCTTTTCTGTCTGAATGATAGTTGAGTAGATGAACTCTTTTTTAAACTGCTGAATCTGCTCCTAAAACAGAAAGAATTGAATATCAAGATGTATTTATCAAGAGAAAACAAATTACATATTGATATGCAGCAAACTTTAGTTGTTTGAAGAAACAACAGTGACCTACTTTAAGGATTAAGATTTAGCCCCAATTTACTAGTAATAATACAAAACATTTCAGGTCTGTGGGTATAACAGCACTGATCTGTTTACTTCTCATGGATGTCTGGCCAGACAGACAGTGGATAAACAGTTATCCTTAACTCACACTCAGCTAAGATAAACATAATATGATGAAACTTTTTATGTTACTTTGCTATTCTGTTTTATTGCTGTTGAAATATTAATTCAAATAAAAACAAGTGATGCACTTACTTCATAATCTGACCATTCTAGTTTTTCATGCATGCCATCATTTCCAAACTTTTTGTTGTAGGCATCATAGTGTAACTGAAACATAAACCCAGAAAATACTGTATGTTCAGAAAATAATTTGGGTCTGAAAAATAAAATACTTTTTTAAGAATCTTGAATGCAGTAAATTTTAGTGATATTTGACTAGTCATGATAAGGTTATCTAATGAAATATAATGGTATAATGGCTCTAATAGCTACTTACCCTTTCTAGCATCAGACCAAGTCCTGGAGCTTTAGGAATGTCCACCCTTTTGTTGCCCCAGGCTACATCCATGTGACTTGTGGTGGCAAAACCCCTCATGATGGCCATAACTAAACCTGCAAAGACAAAACCCCTCATGATGGACATAATTAAACCCACAAGTACAAAATCCCTCATGATGGCTATAACTAAATCTGCAAAGATAAAACCTTTAATGATGGACATAACTAAACCCACAAATACAAAATCCTTCATGATGGCCATAACTAAACCTGCAAAGATAAAACCCCTTATGATGGCCATAACTAAACCGGCAAAGACAGAACCCCTCATGATGGCCATAACTAAACCTGCAAAGACAAAACCTCTCATGTTTGCCATAACTAAACCTGAAAGGACAAAACCCCTCATGATGGCCAACACTAAACCCACAGAGACAAAACACCTAAAGATGGCCATAAGTAAACAAACAAACACAAAGCCCATCATGATGGCTAATGCTTAACCTGCAAAGACAAAAAAGACCTCATGTTGGCCATAACTAAATCTGCAAAGACAAAACCCCTCATGATGGCCATAACTTAACCTGCAAAGACAAAACCCCTCATGATGGCCATAACTAAACCAACAAAGACAAAACCCCTCATGATGGCCATGATAAAACCTGCAAGGACAAAACCCTTCAAGATAGCCATTAATTAACCTGCAAATACAAAACCCCTCATGATGGCCATAACTAAACCCACAAAGGCAAAACCCCTCATGATGGCCATAACTAAACCTGCAAAGACAAAACCCCTCATGATGGCCAAAACTAAACCTGCAATGATAAAACCCCTTATGATGGCCATAACTAAACCCACAAAGACAAAACCCCTCATGATGGCCATAACTAAACCTACAAAGACAAAACCCCTCATGATGGCCATAACAAAACCTGCAAAGACAAAACCCTTAATGTTGGCCATGACTAAACCTGCAAATACAAAACCCCTCATGATGGCCATAATTAAACCTGCAATGATAAAACCCCTTATGATGGCCATAACTAAACCCACAAAGACAAAACCCCTCATGATGGCCATGATAAAACCTGCAAGGACAAAACCCTTTATGATAGCCATATCTTAACCTGCAAATACAAAACCCCTCATGATGGCCATAACTAAACCCACAAAGACAAAACCCCTCATGATGGCCATGACTAAACCTGCAAAGACAAAACCCCTCATGATGGTCAGAACTTAACTTGCAAAGACAAAACTCCTCGTGATGGCCATAACTAAACCTACAAAGACAAAACCCCTCATGATGGCCATAACTAAACTTACAATGACAAAAACCCTCATGATGGTCATAACAAACCTGCAAAGACAAAACCCTTTATGATGGCCATAACTAAACCCTTAAGACAAAACTCCTCATGATGGCCATAACTTAACCCACAAAGACAAAACTCCTCATGATGGCCATCGCCAAACCCACAAAGACAAAACCTGTCATGATGGCCATACCTAAACCTGCAAAGACAAAACCCCTCATGATGGCCATAACTAAAGCCTCAAAGACAAAACCCCTAATGTTGGTCATGACTTAACATGAATAGGTTATATATATTAATGTTTATACATATGGCAGCTCAATTGATCAAAAGGAAAAAGTTCTACCATGCAGGGGAGAATTAATAATATACCGTATATAATATTGTTCAATACATCACAGTGAAAGGCTTAGGTTTGAGCATTTAGCCAGGACAAGCTTTCAGGCCTGATCTGATGGCTGGACAAATGGACTATGTCCATTTTGTGCTGGATGCTGATGGGCCTGGGCCTGGATGAGGGGTTGTGAGGCTTGTCAGCATTCAGTTCTGGACTAATATATATATGTATACATACACACATATATATTTACATATATATTGCTTATCAATTAACTAACATTTAATCAGATGTAACTGAACATGCTGATGTAAAAAGCTTTAGGAATTATATGTGGCATATTGTGGAGCTAGATCAATCATGACTCAAACTTGTTGGACACTGACTGGTAAGAAAGGGACATCATAATAAAACATAAAACCAGTCCTGAGATTAATGGATGAACATATTCTTCTAATACATGATTGCAGGTGGTGCCACCTGTCTGACCTATAATAAAGCTATCTAAAACGGATAAACCTGCAAAATTTCAGGCTGATACATCCATCCACTCCTGAGATATGAGTGATTTTCACCCAAAGCAAACAGACCAATGGACGCCACATGAAAACAACTGCAGATGGCATCCCCAGTCTTGAGTATGAGATGGAGGTGTCCAAGATATATGGTCATGCAAAATTTCAGGCTAATACTGTAAACCACTCATGAGTTAACCCTTTGAACCCCGAGGACCTGACTGGACCGTACCCCCGACCCCGGGGCCCTGGGTGAAAATTACATGAACGAGGGATAATAGCAAAAATGACTCCAAACATGATTATTTCACAACTTTTATTCATTAGTCACATGAATTATGTATCAGAGTCCCAACTTGCCTGAATTAGCGCCAGTATTCTACTTTTTCATGCCAGTCCCGCCAACAGGTGGAGCCATCTCTGATGCACAGGTATTGTCGACAATAACCACACCAGAATGTGGTTTTTACCTTTTTGAAAGGTAAATCCTTGGCTGGAACATCTGGATGATCACGTCTGTACTTGTTATATTTGTAGGTGCAAACACAACATACATTGTTGCCTGTTGCCTCTGGCGACCTCTCCGGGTAGTGAAGCCCCACGTTCTGCATCCTCTGTTCAAATTGTGATTCACGTGATTCGCGTCGTTTCACTGTGGTCCGGAAGTCGGAGACTAGCTGGAGACTCAACTCATCAACGAAGACCTGGAAACTCCTGAATCTCCTTCCTGGCTCATTATGTGGCCTGTAGTATCCCATCAATACATAAGCATTATAGCAGGCCCACATGAAAAATTTGATGAAGAGCCTACGAGGCCAGCGGTAGTGACGTCTGGTTTTGTTCAGATGGGCAATCTGGTCATTCTTATCACATCCGCCCATATACTTGTTGTAGTCTTGAACAAGTTTGGGAATTTTCACTTCAACTATAGTCCCATCTTTATTTCTCCTGTTCACAGTACCAGTGAGAGTGGGATCATGGAAGCTTGACAGAAAATTGATTGCCTTTCTGTCCATCCACACAAGACCTGAAATGTTCTCCCTGCTCTGATATTTGTGGTCCCCCCGGTGAGGCAACTTTTTCTTTTTCAGGGCTTTTGGATAATGCTTCCGGTGTGGCATCACGGTCCCCACTGCAAATATTCCCTTTGTATGTTGTAAATAGTGGAAGAGGGCCACCGAGTTATAGAATCTATCCATAACAAGAATATGATTCTTGTGTACAACTTGTCCTGCCGTCACGAGTCGCACAACAACACTACCAGTAGCCCCAAGTTCAGGGATGTGCCCATCATCATTTCTGCCTGTGTACAATTCAGCATGCAAAATATATCCGGTTTCAGATTCACAAAGCAAGAAAGATTTTATACCCCATTTGATGGGCTTGTCTTTGATATATTGCTTGATGGACAAATGATTTTTCGTGGGTATCATTCCTTCATCAAGGCTGAGATACTGTTGTGGCTGGTAGAACTTACGAAACTTTGGTAAAATAATGTCTAGCATCGGACGGATTTTGTAGATCTTGTCAGTTTTATCTACATCAGCATCTTGTTCATTTACCAAATGTAGGAATGTCCATAATGCCAAGAAGCGGTCACGCTCCATGACCTCACGAAATCCTGGTGTGTGCGCAAGAAAATTCTTTCCTTTGCCTTGCCAGAAATTTTCATATCTTGGCTTTACAACTGCATTTTCCATTTGAAGGCGAAGTCCAATAAATGCTTTCATTTCTGCAATATCAACAGGGGTGAATTTTTTACAGTAAAATCCATCAGGGTTTTCTACCTTTGCCTGCTCAGCACGCAGGTTGGTTTGTGTGCACAACAAATTCCAAAAGTCTGCATCAAGATAGATATTCAGGAAATCCAATTCAGAACTTTTATCAGATATGTCCTTGGGCATTTGTTTTGGGCCTACCTCACTAACACGAAACGTAGTGTCAACTGGTATGAACTTTTCTGACCACCCAGTGTCTAATGGCGATGCCTTGTTCGTATTCTTACTGTTGCGTTTAGGTCTCTGACCTGTAGGTGAAACAGGTGCATTCCCTCCCACATGACCAGAATCACTCACCTGAGTATCCGAATCCGAAGGTTCACTGTCAATATCTCTGTCAGATTCCTCGTCCGATGTAGTGAGTTCATCTGAGGGGTAATCTCCGGTATAAACGTCCCCTCCATCGTCATCAGAATCAATAAAATCAAGTACCTGCTCTGCTGTGAACCGCTTAGCAGTTTTTCTACCTGTCCCTGTGTCATTGCGCGCTCGCTTCATTGTTTACTAGGTAAACACAGGTACAGTTACCACGCTTTCACGCGCTTACTGGGCGCCGCCATGATGTTATCGGCTGTAGCCAAAGTGGTTTGATAGACGACCGCTCATTGGCTAACAGGTTTGCTGTTAGGTACCCGCTGATTCGCTACTAATCATGTTGCGATGCATGTCAATTAGCCATGTGCTCAGAGCCCGAAATATCGGGATTACGGGGCATTGTATTCTTTGAGTCAGCCCGATATTTCGGTCTAGTGGGTTCAAAGGGTTAAGGGCATCAATGTATTCTACAAAAACAGGAAGGTAGGTGGTGCCACCTGTCTGGTCTATGAAAAAACTCTCCAAGATGGATAAACATGCCAAATTTCAGACCGATACATTGAACCAATTTGATATATAAGCAATTTTCACCCAAAGCAAATGCACGGATTGATACCACACAAAAACGATGGCAGATGGTGTCCCCAGTCTTGAGTATGGGCTGGAGGTATCCAAGTTCTATGGACATGCACAATTTCACCTCAATACATTGAACAGATCACTAAGACAAACAGATGGTTAATGCATAGATGGACTCCACACAAAAATGATGGTAGGTGGCGCCACCAGTCTTAAGTGTAAGATGGAGAGATCCAAGATCTACGGACATGCACAATTTCAGCCCAGTACATTGAACCACTCCTGAGATATGGGCTTTTATCACTAAGACACCCAGATTCAAACTGCATGAAAAAGGATTGCAGTCTTTGTTACGCACCAGTTAATATGTGAGCAAATAATTTAGCTGGGTTTCGGAAAGATTGCTCAAAGGGTCCCAGAGGAGTTATCCCGGAAAAAAACACAGTGGCGGAGGTGGCAGCGGGGGAACCCATCATGAAACAAAGTATCCGCAAAACTCTGTTTTGGCGCATACAATAAACCAGCACAAGGGCCAACATGCGAGACAAAAAAAGCTTCAATACACAAATAGGTGGCATTAAAAAAATAATAATAAGACTGTATTTGGGACTTTAAAATCAGTAAATAACAAAAGTGCAATTTAAAACAACTCAATCACTCAAAAGATGTCACTGACATGTTGACATATCAATGAAATTTCCCATATGAAACTGAGAAGTAACAGTATAAGACCTAGAAGCTGAACCTCTACAACTGCAAAAAGATTAGGGATGGACTTACAGCTAATGTATATGGACTTGTATGGTGAACTGCTGCTATTTTCACTTACCTATCATTTTCCTGATCTGGTGTATCATGAAACTTTGGCCTTTGATACTTATTGCACAAAACTCTATTCCATCTTCTATGAATGGCTCACCACACTGTAACAGAATATAATAATGAAGCACAGTTTAAATGACACATTGCACAAAATATTTAAGAGCATAAAAATTCAGCTATTTCCTTTCAGATAAAGCCCAGTTAAAAAGATTCTGGTAAAATAAAAGTGTACATCATTCATCTTAACCTACAGTGAAATAACAGCCCAGGAAAAAAAAGTTATCTATATAGAAACATAAACAAGGGACCCATGGGTCATGGCGCTCAGCTGATTGTGATTGGACCATAAATGTTTCTCCACTGTGATACTATATCGAGTTGATAAAGCTTATGAATATTATGGACATGTTGGACTATTATAAAGGAATGTAATGTAATATGTGAGTAAATAATGAATGAAATAACCTGACTGATGGATTAATAGAGTAAAATATAGCGGTTTATTTTTTATTTATTTAGGAGGGGTTGAAAATTGCGATATATCTGAGCAAATATGAATGCAATGACAGCAGTAATAAGCAGTAGTAGAATGATGAATACAGAATAGACTATTTGTTGAAGGATCTATAGTGTATGGAAGTCTGCAAGATTTCAATTTGACAGATGTGATGTTATGATTTACTATGCTGATGAGGGGATTTATGAATTTGTTACTGTATGACACAATATCTCTTCAGTCTTAACAATGTACATTATTTTGATGCCAACTATGTCTACATATTACACAATATTGACATAATTTCTGGCATGTACATAGGTACCTATGGACGAATAGTTATACAAAATATTAAAGTATGAATATATCTGATTCATCTTGTTCTTGTTTACGGAGGCTGACATTGGGATGGGGCCCAGAGAAGGGAACAGTGAGGGCAGCTATGAGGTGGATGTAGAGAGAAAAGGAGAGAGAGAGAAAGAGAGAAAGAGAGAAAGAGAGACAGAGAGAGGGGATGGAGCATTCAACAGTACTTAAACACCTGGAAGGTTAAAATCTAAAATATTATGAAAAGCAGATAAAGTCTGATCGGAAAAGGTAATCTTGGCCATGATTGGTTGATATGATTGAAGAAATTGTTGCAAATAATATTCTGAGATCTGACCATGTGTTTCCATTGGTTACCTTTTTGATAAGCTGTTGACAGTTCAACAGTTTACAGATTTGTTTAATAAGATCCAATTATTTTAATAAACCTATTTTCTATTTTTATCATATGTATACAGTAGCCATAAAGTCCCCACTTAACAGGTGGAAGGATTGACAGGAGGGGGGGAGGGGGTTATGATGATAGTTAAAACGCCTCAGTCTTTCTGTATAAATTATCTTTAATTATTAAATTTTATGGTAAAGCAATAGAACTGTTGTTCACAGTGCCAAAGAGCAAGGACTCTATGGGGTGGGGGAAGGGGATGGTGGGAGTTACAGCACCCTTGCATATTCATACAGGATATTAAATTGAATTCAAGTGCTTACTGAGAAAAATGTTTATTCATAATTATTAAATATTTAAGCAGGCAGAAAGGTGGAGAAACAAAGCAAATCATTTTTTTCCCATTCTACTGAGCCAGGAAAAATTAACAATATTTGCCTTTATTCCTTTTTTTCAATACATCATTTTTTCCAGGTTTAAAAATGTAACTACACATTTACAGTATAACATATATATATATATATATATATATATATATATATATATATATATATATATATATATATGAATTTTTCAGTTGATTCACATTTCTAAGTTGCTTCAAAATTCATAGCTAATTAATCTGGTTTATAGTACCTGTCAACAGAATGGGGTGCAGGGAGAATGGGAGGCTTAGGGGTGAGAGAGAATGGGAGAGAAAGAGAGAGAGAGAAAGAGAGAGAGAAAGAAAGAGAGCGAGAGAGTGAGCTAGACTGTCATGGAGAGAGAGAGATTGAGCATGAGAGAGAGAGAGAGAGATAAGACTGCCAGAGAGAGAGAGAGGCTCTCTGTTAAATACTGCCTGACCCAGCCTGACCCAGACAATCACAGGGGTAGTGGCTAGGTCAGAAGTTGAACCAGTTATGTAATACTGCCCAAGCACACATTTCACTGACTAGATGAAAACAATCAAGGCATGGTGCTTGAAAAACTTGAATGACATCTACAGTTTTTGATCAATTGGTTTCAAATTTCAGATTTTAACAGATGAAATGCTTATGTGTACATGCTGTGAAAATTAAATCCACAGCACTAACACTAGTAACAGGAAATAAATGTCCACTGTAAGTCATGTTAATTATCATGCATGATTAATATAATTGAAACTAGACATTTCTTGGCACCGCAGGTGCCAGAGTATCCCCAGACATAGTAGGCCCCCCTCCTACAAGAACAGACCCCCATTTTTAGCAGCATATACTGACACTTGGCATATTTATTGTTTATTCCATCTAACGATCCACAATCTTGTTGAAGATGTTGGTCCTGTGACCTTGATCTTTTTAAAGATGTGTCCTGTGACCTTGACCTTTGATCTTATAACCCCAAAATCAATTTAGGTCTTGCTTTTCCAATGGGACATATGCAAGTCAAGTTTGAAATCTATACATCAATAAAGCAGGAATTATCATCCAGAAACTTATTTTTGGACAGATGGCTCCTGTGACCTTCACCTTTGACCTTGTGACCTCAAAATTGATAGTGTTCTTCCGCTCTTGGCAGGAGAACTATATGTGCAAGATGAAAGATATGAGATGAAATGTTTGGCTGAAAATGCATCCACATCTTTTTAAAGATGTGTCCTGTGACCTTGACCTTTGACCTCATGACCCCAAAATCAATTTTGGTCTTACTTTTCCAATGGGACATATACAAGTCAAGTTTGAAATCCATACATCAATAAAAGCAGGAATTATCATCCAGAAACTAATTTTTGGACATATGGCTCCTGTGACCTTCACCTTTGACCTTGTGACCTCAAAATTGATAGGGGTCTTCCACTCTTGGCAGGTGAACTATATGTGCAAGAGGAAAGATCTGAGATGAATTGTTTGGCTGAAAATGCATCCACAATCTTTTTAAAGAGGTTTCCTGTGACCTTTGACCTCATGACCCCAAAATCAATTTGGGTCTTGCTTTTCTAATGGGTCAATAACAAAGCCAAGTTTGAAATCCATACATCAGTAAAAGATGGAATTATCATCCAGAAACTAATTTTTGGACAGATGGCTCCTGTGACCTTCACCTTTGACCTTGTGACCTCAAAACTGATAGGGTTCTTCCTCTCTTGGCAGGTGAACTATATGTGCAAGATGAAAGACCTGAGATGAAATGTTGGCTGAAAATGCATCCACATCTTTTTAAAGATGTGACCTTGACCTTTGACCTCATGACCCCAAAATCAATTTGGGTCTTGCTTTTCCAATGGGACATATATAAGTCAAGTTTGAAATCCATACATCAATAAAAGCAGGAATTATCATCCAGAAACTAATTTTTGGACAGATGGCTCCTGTGACCTTCACCTTTGACCTTGTGACCTCAAAATTGATAGGGGTCTTCCACTCTTGGCAGGTGAACTATATGTGCAAGATGAAAGATCTGAGATGAATTGTTTGGCTGAAAATGCATCCACAATCTTTTTAAAGAGGTTTCCTGTGACCTTGACCTTTGACCTCATGACCCCAAAATCAATTTGGGTCTTGCTTTTCCAATGGGTCAATAACAAAGCCAAGTTTGAAATCCATACATCAGTAAAAGATGGAATTATCATCCAGAAACTAATTTTTGGACAGATGGCTCCTGTGACCTTCACCTTTGACCTTGTGACCTCAAAATTGATAGGGTTCTTCCTCTCTTGGCAGGTGAACTATATGTGCAAAATGAAAGATCTGAGATGAAATGTTTGGCTGAAAATGCATCTACATCTTTTTAAAGATGTGTCCTGTGACCTTGACCTTTGACCTCATGACCCGAAATTCAATTCCGGTTTTGCATTTCCAATGGGTCAAATACATGTATAGTTTGAAATCCATACATCAATAAAAGAAGGAATTATCATCCAGAAACTAATTTTTGGACAGATGGCTTCTGAGACCTTCACCTTTGACCTTGTGACCTCAAAATTGATAGGGGTCTTCCTCTATTGGCAGATGACTTATATGTGCAAGATGAAAGGTCTGAGATGAAATGTTTGGCTGAAAATGCATCCACATCTTTTTAAAGATGTGTCCTGTGACCTTGACCTTTGACCTCATGACCCCAAAATCAATTTGGGTCTTGCTTTTCCAATGGGACATATATAAGTCAAGTTTGAAATCCATACATCAAGAAAAGCAGGAATTATCATCCAGAAACTAATTTTTGGACAGATGGCTCCTGTGACCTTCACCTTTGACCTTGTGACCTCAAAATTGATAGGGGTCTTCCACTCTTGGCAGGTGAACTATATGTGCAAGATGAAAGATCTGAGATGAATTGTTTGGCTGAAAATGCATCCACAATCTTTTTAAAGAGGTTTCCTGTGACCTTGACCTTTGACCTCATGAACCCAAAATCAATTTGGGTCTTGCTTTTTCAATGGGACATATATAAGTCAATTTTGAAATCATTACATCAATAAAAGCAGGAACTATCATCCAGAAACTAATTTTTGGACAGATAGCTCCTGTGGCCTTGACCTTTGACCTTGTGACCCCAAAATTTATATGGATCATCCATTATTGGCAAGTGAGCTATATATTCAAGATGGAAGACCTGGGATGAAAGTTTGGCTTAAAATGCATCCACAGTATCTTTTAAAATGCCAGTCCAGTGACCTTGACCTTTGACCTCATGACCCTAGAACCTATAGGGTTCTTACTTTAGTGGTGGGCCATACATAAGTCATGTTTGAAATCCATATGGCTATCAACACTGGAGATATCATAAGAGGTGTGTGATTTTCACCATATATGGCAATATTCAAGGTCAAGGCCACTATCATAGGAAAGGTCATGACCCCAATTTAAATAAGCATCATCCCATAACCCATACCTATGTATATGCATAATATAAAAGAAATCTGTCCATTAGTTTTTGACTTATAATGCTCACAGTGCTGTAAGGATGCAATTTAGGGGGTATTAAACGGCACGAAAACAAGTAAAGAATAATAGGTGGCGCCACCAGTTTCTGGAACATGACAACCCTACCCATGATCTTCCATCAACTTGATTTTGGGATAAATCCATGCAAGATTTCTTGAGATATTAAAGAATTTGTGTGATTTTCCCCAAAATTGGACCTATTCAAGGTCAAGGACACTCTCCTAGTAAAGGTCATGACCTCATTTTAAATAGGCGTCGTCCTCTTACCCATATCTATACATATACCAAGTTTGGTAAAGTTCCGTGAAATATTTTTTGGGTTATCGCGCCAACAAGATTCATATGCGGCGGCGGCGGCGGCGGCAGGCGGCGGCGGGACCGGTATGAAAACATAGTATCCCCCGACTTTGTCTGGGGATACAATAAATGATTAAAATAAAATTATAAAATATATTCATGAATGCATTAATGAAAACATTTGAAAGTATTTGCACTCAAATTCTTTCTTTTTACCTGTATTAGTATTTGTATTAATTAACATTATTGAACTATTGAATTTTTTTTAATCATATTTGAATACAATTATTATATATAATAAGTATTCACTCAAGGTCTCATATTTATTCAGTTTCAGTCGAACGAAACTGTTGAGAATCCAGAATATACAAATTTCACAAATTTAAATAATGATTGTAACTACCTGTTTTTATGGCTTTAATTTAAAAAAAAAAATATTATATTCACTTTTGAATACTTTCACATCACTGTCAAGACACTTATGACAATTATTAACATTATACACATTATGATGAGAACTTGTCTTTAAGACCTGATTTTTTTTATCAAATTTTAAAAATTTTATTTTTTTTTTAATTTGTATCAGAAAAATAGAAAATAATCTCTACTTCGAATCTAATACATGTGTTAAAAATAACCCAAGGATCAAAACAAACCAATATATTATACAAGGAGCAAACTGGAGTTTAATTTTATCAACTGAAATAAAGTTATCAGAAATATAAATTTTTATTATTTACCCAGTATCATGTAACAGCTGATACAGCCATGAGTCTGAATGTTATTATTCAAACATATTGACATCTTTAATGAGCACTTGTCTGATTAATTTTTTTTTAATTTTTTACATATTTCATTTTTTTTAAATGTTGTAATAAAAAAAAACCAACAAATTAAACACCTGGAAAAGACCTGGAAATTTAGAATATTTAATATGATCAAATCCATCCTTGTCTATCATTAACTTGCTTCACATAATCCCTTATAAGTGAACAACAATTTTATTTAATTATTTATTTTTCATTTTTATGATTGAAATTAAAAAAATACCCAATGGTGACTGCATGGTGTCATTTGAAATATATTTTCAGCAATCCATGAAAGATTCATAAAACATCAGTAATTGCAAGGTACCTGTTACTCATTAACCATAAAATACTTTTTCCATTTATTTTACCTAAAGTTGTTATTGTAAACCAATAATTTTTTCAAATTATTTTTTATTGTTATGTTTTTGGCCAAACAATTACAAGAGGAGGGGGGTTGAATAGCTATATCCAGCTGAGGCCACCCAAGAGCTGGCTTGCTGCAGTATATGCCTCACTTCAAGCATGAAAGGTCAATATGGGGACATATAGAGGGGCTCCAGTACAGCCTAGGTGTGACATGGTCTCATAAAAAATGTAATAAAAGTTAGTTTTTGGTCAATTCCTTTCAAATTTCAGAATTTAGAAGCTGAAATCCTTACATGTGCATGATATGAAAATTAAACCAACAGTACTTACAGGGAAAAAAAAGTGCCATGCCCAAATTTGGGCAAAATTTTAGGTACTGGTTTCATATTTATGTGAATAACTTATAAAATTTGAAAAATTCAGATCTAATTTTCGGTATACAATTGAATCTTGATTAAATGGCGTTATATCCCTGAAAAGAAGTCTCTAGCTTCAGCCATTCTTATGTTAAGTGAGTTAATATATTTCCTGATTTTTTTATGAGGTGCATTATGTTCCGGCCCATAACTTCAACAAATTACGCAATGCTCACCTAATTTTTGGTATGTACATAGAAATTGTATGGAAGAATATGTATATTCACTATGATCAAAATCAGATCAGTGGATTTGATATTAGGCAGTCTTATAGTGTAACAATGGTTTTTTTATGGAAAATGGAAGTTTTTTCTTAATATCTCGAAGAAACGAAGTCCTAATGACCAAATTTTCGGTATGGTAGGAGATGTTTGGGGACATCTAACTGTATGTTGTATTTCAGATTCGTAGGTCTAACGGTTTCAAAACGTGCCAGTTTAACGGACGGATGGACAGACGGACGGACGGACAGCCAACGGACAAAGGACCACGACTATAGCTCAGATGACTTATAGTCAGCTGAGCTAATAAATTAACTTCATTCAACTGGGAAACAGACAGAGGAACTGTGTTAAACAGAATTCTTACCTACCAGGGCCAAAACAGAAAATATTGTATGTCAATGTCTGATTTGAGTTATCTACAGTTTTATTTTGAGCCCCACAAATATCTACAATACCTATATAATATATATCATACCTGTATATTTATGATGTACCTGGCTGCACTTGGATCAGTGGGCTTTCTGAAAAGAAGCATTGATTCCAGTAAACTAAAAGAATAAAATGTCATCCCTGTCACATGCTGTTTCTGAAAACTCTTTGTTACAATATTTCTGCCAAATTCATAAGTTTTTCAGGTAAGTTTCAGTCCTTGAATTAAGTCCATTCTAACATCAGTTTAATTAAGTTTTCCTATTTTTAATGATGACAATTTTTTTTTATCAGGGAAAAATTTATACAAGTTAATCAATTCTCAAAATAATATAACCTTTTTCAATTTCAAATAAGTTTACCACAATACACTTTGCAAAATCTTACTTCTGTAAATTAAAATAATTGAAATTTTAGTATGCTCACTTTTGAGATGTGAAATTATGGAATTTGTGCGTTCCCTTGTAGAGCATCAAGAGCCTGGATACCTCTGCACGAATTTCCTCTGTTCATTCAAAATCAAAATAAGCATTTTATAAGATACCTTAATCTCGATGAATTTATAATATACAGGCAGAATACCTTGCTCAATTAGTTCAAGAAATGTATCATATTTTAATTAAGTATCTGCAAAGGAATTTAACTTTCATTTTTAAATATTATACACTGAATAATTTAAATTTTCTTAACCAATAAACATTCCATATTTAGAACAATCATAATAATTGAAATAATTATTATTATGAATATGATTTTTTATGTTATAAAAATTTTATGTACAATACCTGACATGCGGAAATCCTCCTGCACTTTCTGAAATAGAAAATAATGCATTGAAAAGAAAATATTATTTTCACTTGTACGTATAAACCAGAAAACTCAAAAGCCATTGAAAAGTGCAAAATGTAGTTTATTAGCTGTGAAAAAAAAACATTCATTTTAAAAATGGCTTAAATGTCTATGCTGCCCTCTATTGCCTATTTATGTAATTAATATTGTTTTGACACCATGCAAAAGTGCACAATACATCACATGAAAACAAGGGTATAATAAGGGCACATACACACAAAATTGTCCAATGTCCCCTGAACTCAAACTGTACTGAGTTAGAATGCATTTTTTTAATTCATCAATCATGAAAAGATATAGAATAAAGCCTACTTGAAAGATGAACACAAAATTGTTCTTCACTAGCGTATATAAACAACAAAAATGTTTTATAAATAATAAAAACAAAGGACCCATGGGTCACGGCGCTCAGCTGATCGTGATTGGACCATAAATGTTTCTCCACTGTGATACTATATCGAGTTGATAAAGCTTATGAATATCATGGACATGTTGGGCTATTATAAAGGAATGTAATGTAATATGTGAGTAAATGATAAATGAAATAACCTCACTGATGGATTAATAGAGTCATATATAGTGGTTTATTTTTTATTTATTAAAGAGGTGTAGAAAATTGTGATATATTTGAGCAAATATGAATGCAATGACAGCAGTAATAAGCAGTAGTAGAATGATGATAAGGCTATTTGTTGAAGGATCTAAAGTGTATGGTAGTCTGCAAGCTTTCAATTTGACAGATATGATGTTATGATTAACTATGCTGATGAAGTGATTTATGAATTTGTGACTGTATGACACAATATCTCTTTAGTCTTGACAAGGTACATTATTGTGATGCCCACTATGTCTACATATTACACAATATTGACATAATTTCTGGCATGTACATAGGTACCTATGGACGAATAGTTATACAAAATATTAAAGTATGAATATATCTGATTCATCTTGTTCTTGCTTACTGAGGCTGACTTTGGGATGGGGTTCGGAGAAGGGAAAAGTGAGGGCAGCACGAAGGTGGATGTAGAAATATTCTATTGTAATGTTTTTCATTTATATAAGAATATGAAAAGCTAAGAGGAAAGGGGCCCTCCTACTTGGTTATAGTAAAGTTCTAAATATATGATTGCAAACTAATACTCTGACAAGACTGTCATGAAGAAAAACAGTAAAAGTTTTGAGATACTGTAATGTATGAAAATTTACAGATGGAAAATTTACAGATGGACAGGCAAGTGGACAGAATGGACTAATACCTTTATTTCACTTTCAAGGGAATAATGCATTTAAGTTTATATATAAGCCTATTTTTTTTTAAGCATATCCACTTTTTCCATTAAGAAGTTTTTATCTGAATCATTTTTTTTATTTACAGGTTTTATAAATTTTAAATGAAAAAAACCTGAAAATATAAGTTAAAATATTAGAATTGTTGCAAAAGTTGCAATCATTATATATACAGAGTAAAAAACTGAAACTATAAGTTAAAATATTAGAATTGTTGCAAAAGTTGCAATCATTATATATATAGAGTGTAGCTCATATTGGGTCATATTATGCATACACATATATTTAATTATTTTTAAATCATAAATGTTTAAACTGAATTTAAAAGAAAATAATGCCACAACATGGCATCTACAAGAATATTCCTTGAATCACTATTAAAAAGTTTTGCACATTGGAGTTTTCAGTACCTGCTTAATTTTATTCACCAAAATAAAATAAAAGATTCAGTAAATTTGATAAAATAAAACATCTTTTCAAATAAAGTATACACACTGTTGGTTGAATGAGAAACAAACAATATCATTGTGCTAATTACTATCCAAGTTTTAATTAATTACTGAAATTAATAGTCAATTTCACACCTGGTGAAGTTTTTACTCCTCTGAAGTAAGGAATTACTTATCTCATGAACATCCACACTTTCATAGCAATACACCACTTTGTGGACACAATTAAATGTACACTTTAATCATTGTAACCCTGGTGGTACATTACAAAATCTAAAATGTAGCATAGCCTAGAATAAGAATGAATCACATACAGAAAATAATAACATTCATCTAGTTTATGCACCATCTGGGGGGGGGGGGGGGAGTGCAGAGCAGAGGGGAAGCCTGCTGGTAGTGGCCAAGCTGACCCAAGGCAAGCTGCCTGGGGTGGGTTACATAATGCAAGTGAAGGCTGTACTACTAGGTGGGCTAGATGTAAACAACACTTGACATGGTGTATGAAAACATGAATAAAAGCTATTCTTTCCAATCAATTTCTTTGAAATTTCAGATTTTAAAAGATTAAATCCTTATGTATATATGCTGTGAAAATAAAATCAACAGTGCCAAAGTTGGACAAAATTTAAGGTATTGATATTTTATTTATGCTAATAACTTGAAAAATTTGCAAAATTCAGATCTAATTTTGGGAAAAACAATTGAATCTTGATTAAATAAAGTTATATTCCTGAAAAAAAGTCTCTAGGTTCAGCAATTCTCATGTGAGTAAATATATTTCCTGATTTTTTAACAAATTGCATTATGTTTTGGCCCATAACTTCGAAATAATACCCAATACTAACCTAATTTTTGGTATGTTCATAGAAAATGTATAAAAGAATGTGAATCCTAAATACGATCAAAAACAGATCAGTGGTTTTGATATTAGGCAGCCCTGAAGTGTAACAATGGCTTTTTTTATGAAAAACGGAGTTTTTTTTCCCTTAATATCTCTAAGTCCTGAACAAAGTCCTAATGACCCAATTTTCGGTATGGTAGGAGATTTTGGGGACATCTAAAATTATGTCAACAGCCTGGGGAGCATAGAGATGTGCACTGAATGACCTACAGTCATCAAAGTGGACTGCTTGACAATGTAAGGGAATTCAACAAGAGCCTCCAAAAAAATTCAATAACTAGCCTAATTTTGCAGCTTTTATTTTTAAATTTCAGATTTTAACAGATTAAATCCTTATGTATACATGGTGTGAAAATTAAATCCACAGTACTTACAGGAAAAAAACGTGCCATGGCCAAAGTTGGGCAAAATTTAAGGTACCAATTTTATATTTTTGCCAATATTTAAAAAAATTTAACAAATTTTGATCTAATTTTTGGTATACAATTAAATTTTGATTAATATAAGTTGTATTACTGGAAAAAAGTCCCTACCTTTAACAATTTTGGTCTTAAGTGACCAAATATCTTCCTGATTTTTTTACAAAGTCCATTATGTTTGGGCCCATAACTTTTTTAAATTATATAATACTGACTTAATATCTGGCATGTACATAGGAACTATATAGAGGAATATTTATGGTAAATATGAAGAAAACCAGATGAGTGGTTTTGATTTTAGGCAGTCCTGAAGTGTGAAAATAGATTTTTAATAAAAAATTGAGGTTTTTCCTTAATATCTCAGGGGAACGAAGTCCTATTGACCCAATTTTGGCATGGTAGGAGATTATGGGGACATCTAACTGTATGCCGAAATTCAGATTCGTAGAACCAACGGTGTCGAAACGTGCCAGTCTTACGGACGGACATCCAGACGGACCGACGGACGGACGGACAGACAGACGGACGGTCGACGGACAATGGACCATGACTATAGCTCAGATGACTTATAGTCAGCTGAGCTAAAAATAAATGTTGAATTATATTTACAAGGCCTACAGGCCTAATGCGAACCTATACAAAGTTTTGGAGTATGAATAGAGGTTTTATTTTTAAAATTTAATATTGATCCTTTAAAGTCCAGCATATCTACCTTAGTCATTATGATTTCAGCAAAATGGACATTTCGGACCTGCAAGTATCAGACTATGACATATTAAAACTAGAATATGGGTAGTCGACAAGCAACTGTGTATCCGCAGAAATCAGAGTGGGACGGGTGAAGTTGGGCATGGATTAAGTGGCGAGGGGAATAGAGGGAGGTGTGTTGTATATTAGCATGGATGTAAATGTGAATGTAGGTGGTGCCACCTGTCATAAAATCAAGAGAATTGTCCAGGATGTATAAAACTGCAAAATTTCAGGTGGATAAGTCAAACCACTGCTGAGATATGAGTGATTTTATCCCAAGGCAGATGAACAAATAGACGATGTTCATAAGTGGTTGCAGGTGGCGCCAACAGTTTTGCTTATGAAGAAGAGCTATGTGAGATCTATACACATGCAAAATTTTGGCCAAATCGGTCAAACGGTTCCCGAGATATGAGCTTGGATGTCTGCAAAGTAAACGTGAATGTAGGTGGCGCCACCTGTCATAAAATCGAGGAAGCTGTCCAGGATGTATAAACCTGCAAAATTTCAGGTGGAAAAGTCAACCCACTGCTGAGAAATGAGTGATTTTATCCCAAGGCAGAAGAACAGATGGACGCTGTGCTTAAGTGGTTGCAGGCTGTGCCACCAGTTTTGCCTATGATGAAGAGCTCTGTGAGATCTATACACATGCAAAATTTTGGCCCAATCGGTCAAACGGTTCCTGAGATATGAGCTAGGATGTCTGCAGAGTACACATGAATGTAGGTGCTGCCACCTGCCATAAATTAAGAAAGCTGTCCAGGATGTATAAACCTGCAAAATTTCAGGTGGATAAGTCAAACCACTGCTGAAATATGAGTGATTTTTACCAAAAGCAGATGAACAGATGGGTGCTGTGCATTAGTGGTTGCAGGTTGTGCCACCAGTTTTGCCTATGATGAAGAGCTATGTGATATCTATATACATGCAAAATTTTGGCCCAATTGGTCAAACAGTTCCCGAGATATGAGCTTGGATGTCTGCAGAGTAAACATGAATGTAGGTGAGGCCACCTGCCAAAAATTAAGAAAGCTATCCAGGATGTGTAAACCTGCAAAATTTCAGGTGGATAAGTCAAACCACTGCTGAGATATGAGTGATTTTATCCCAAGGCAGAAGAACAGATGGACGCTGTGCTTAAGTGGTTGCAGGCTGTGCCACCAGTTTTGCCTATGATGAAGAGCTCTGTGAGATCTATACACATGCAAAATTTTGGCCCAATCGGTCAAACGGTTCCTGAGATATGAGCTTGGATGTCTGCAGAGTAAACGTGAATGTAGGTGGCGCCACCTTCATAAATTGAGTAAGCTTTCCAGGATGTATAAACCTGCATATTTCAGATGGATAAGTCAAACCACTGCTAAGATATGAGTTATATTATCCCAAGGCAGATGAACAGATGGATGCTGTGCAAAAATGGTTGCAAGTGGCGCCACCATTTTTAGTGTATGTTATTAAGCTATCAAAGGGCTACATTTGTGCAAAATTTTTAGCCTGATCGGTCAAACGGTTCCCGAGATATGTGGGTTTATGTGTGGCAAAAGACGCACAAATGGACGCTGGGCAGTGAGGAAAGGTCAGAGGTCAACCAAAAATGAGGGCGCAGCAGTTCACATGATACCTGATGATAAACCCAATTTGTTTAAAATGCAAACCAAGTTTTTTCAAACAGTTGAAAGATATAGTTCCAATAATCTGGGAATTCTGCATCTAAACATTGTGTCTAGACATCTAGACGCTGGGTCTAGATGTCTAGACATTGTCTAGACACCCCCAGAGCCAGGTCAGTTGCTATGGTGATGTCTGGACCCCACCTGTTTGTTCTGAGTGACCTCTTGACTTGGCTGCTGAAACTCAGCCCATTGTCAAATCTGTTTTCAAATACAGAAGGCCTTTTTCAATTGGCTACAATGTTTTTTTTAAACTGTATTTACCCAATCTATTCTTATAAAACTGGCAGAACCCTACCATAGAATAATTCTTGTAAAGTTTAAACCAATCAGCTTAACAGTTTCATCATAAATCAGTGTATAAGCTAGAAGAGTTTAAAATAACATTTTCACTTGTAAAAAACACATCAATGTTGGTGGCGCCACCAATACTTCAAAATCAGATATGACATGTGACAAACATTGGTATAAATTTGGTGATTATAGCTCTAGCCGTTTCTGAGATTTTAATTTTAGTGAGCTTTTTTGGACAGATGACGAAGTTCAACCTCCTGTAACTCGGCCAAAAATCTCTGAACTGGAACCATTCGATCAAACTTGAGAGAGATTGTTCCAGAGATCATTTCTGTGAAATATTGGACAATTTGGCTGGACAGTTTCAGAGAAGAAGATTTTTAAAGGTTTTTAAGCTTTTTCTCTATAAAATCTAAATTAATGCAGATACCCAATAATAAGCTCCAGGGCACCAAGTTTCACATGTGAATAATTCTTACATGTATTTTGGAGCTGCTAGCTCTGACGGTTTCTGACTTACAGCCATGGACGGCGGAAAGCCAGCCCTGAACGGCGGACGGCGGACGATGGACGGACAAAGCTGCGCCATTGCATAAGCTCACAGGTTCGCTAAAAATGTATAGGATACTATTTTTTATGGGAATATATAGGAATATATGTATACAGGAAATATAGGAGTTGTCAGAAGCCCTGATCTATAGAAATACTCGTCTTTAGGTATAATAAATCTGCTCATAATTTGATTCCATTTTCAAACAAACATTCAAATTCTCAGTTCTCTCTTTTATTGTTTCCCTGAGCGTTCATTTGACCACTGATCTAACCATACCTGATCCACAGGAGTGAAGGCAAAGGTGGGCATCATGTAGGTATACGTCCTGGCCATACAGTTGTTCTTGCTATTAAATGCTTTTGTTGTCCTCTTTATATCTGTAGAAATATATGATGTTTTTTGAGTGACAAAAATTCTTTTGAGAATATCTCTAAATATATTAGTATTTCTCATCATGACAAACTCTCTTACACATAACCAGGGTAACATATTTCATTATGAAACATAATATTGGGTAACATATTTTCATTATGTAACATAATATTCCAACATGATCCTCAATAATGTCATTTGTAACATTTCATATCAGAACTTTGGAAAAATAGAAAAGTTAATAGCATGCTGCAAATTGTGGTATACCAAACTAAAGCATTGAATGGTAAAAATGGGATTTAATATATACTAAAATATCTGTTAAATAATCTGTTTACAGAATATATTTGCTCATATAGCAGCAACATGAACACATGTAATTTGTCACCTTTAGTTTATTTATAATGAGCCAATAAAATGACGTATTACCCACAACCTTTATGTTTTTTTTTTAACTCACCTAAAACCCTGATCTGTTTTGGAAGATGTTCATTTATTTCCTTTGATAACTTCTCCGAACCAACTGGCAAGTATAATAATCAGAAGAACATTAAATATTAACAGTAAGTGAATATCAAACAGTTCCAGCAAAATCAACATGTACAACTCATCACCATTCTGTCTCATATTTAGTCTCATATACAGTCAACTGAATGCACATGACCAGTCCTATATAGCACAGTGTACGAGCTCCAATGTTATATATGTAAAGAATGACCAATTTTATAGTGTTTACAGCACTGAATGTTGGGTTATCATGACAGAAGATAATCTCCATGATGGTCACCCACATCTCAACAACCTAACTTCATCCTTACAAAGGTATTGGCTGCTATATGACATACTAGATTTAATTGTGTAATTCATGAAATTAAGCACTTTTAATAGCTGTTACCTTTAATCCTATATTACACTTAAAGGTAAAGGGCCAGAAAAGTGCTGAGAATTTATTTTCACACAGATCATGTCAGAACTCAACCAGCCAGTGATTTAAAGTCAACATAAGTAACATCAAACACAAAACTCACACTTAAATTTATAGAATATTAATTTGAGTTTTTCCCATCATTAAATTTGCTTCATTAATACAGAATATACACTGTCATGCAATTTCTTCATTTACCTATATTATATGATGAAATACAACTGTATCTGACAAAAAAACAAAGGTCCATGACCTAAAAATTGTTTATTTTATATATAAAAACATATACTTATCCGAAGTGACACAACCTGTCCAGCAGCTGACACGCCCTTGTCTGTTCTTGCAGCTCGTTGAAACTGGATCTAAGTATTTTAAAAAAATTCACCATAAAATCATCTCTTTTAGTTCCTATGACAAACAGCAGCATGCTTACCTCTGTCTGGTCCACTAAGTTCCTATAATTATTGGGAAGAAATAAATCTCCCTGAAAGAACAATGAGTCTACAGCATTACCAGAACCTGCACTTGTATATCCGGAATGTAAAATTATTTCAGTATTCTAAAATGTGGTTGGCAGCTTGATTACCTATAACCTGATCAGCTGCTACTTCACAGATGCCTGAAATATTTAGAACTAGGAAATAACTGTTTTTTCTTTATTCTTGCTACACTTCAAATCTCCTCACCTGACCAGGGCTTTTGAAGGCATCCTCTGTGATCATTTTCATTTTCAACAAAGCACCCAACAAATCCTCTTCAATGGTTGGAAAACCAGGATTTCTGGAAGACACAGTAAATCTGTATACCACTATACACAATCCGAGGCATGTATAAGACAAGCTTTTCTGTAGAGCAGGCATGATAAACTGATAGATCAAAGGGGGTCAATACACTTATATGTGAGAATCAAACTCATACAAAAGATAAAACTTGTCAACAATGGCTTATTGTACTTTTTTAATTTGCTATACCTATTGATCTAATCCTTTGCACATGAATGGTGTAAACCCCCGATGTCTCCTTCTGCTTATGATACTTTAATATTGAAACAACCACCACGGGCAGTCTTTATACTCTTCACTACTCATCTAAGCCTGTCTGCTTGTTCACATATTACTATTTGTGCCTTTCCCCTGTAAGCAAACACTAGGTACACACCACATTTAGGACTGTTTTCTGCCTGTTTGGTGCAACAGGACATACCAGAACATTTTTTTAATCCCAATATGGAAAATGTAGACATGACATTGGTTTAGCTGAGCCTTGGACAATAACCATGACCTTCCCTGGAGAATCAACAAGTTTAACAGCAAAGAGAACCACTCTCACCTTTGCATGCCATAGTATCCCAGTCCTGAGTACACCAGCAGCATGGCAGATTTCTTCCTCTTGACTCTCTCTGTGGTGGATTCTGATGAATCTCCTCCTGGTTTTATTTCCTGTTAGAACAAGTGACCCATGGGTTATGTTGCTCAGCTCACATTGTTTATAATGGGTCTGTAAGTAGGCTCACTTTATAAATATACAGCACCAGTTCTCAGAAGATGATCTTACAATGATTTTAATGATAAATATAAACTTTCTGCCTTCATGAGGTGAAACATGAGAATCAGTTAAAGCACTCTTAATGGCAACAAAACTTACTCCAGGTAAAACTCCATCATACACAATTTAGTTCCTTAATAAGCTTAAGAGCTTCCTATCACTTAAAAATAAATAAGACATTCTTTCTTCAAATCAAAAATATGGCTGACCGGTCCAATTCAGAGGTAATATTTTTATTACATTCTTCCATAAAACACTTTTAACCTTGTCTGTTGATTCATCTGTCTTCAGCCTTTTTCCCTCTGGTCCACAGTCTGTACCATCAGTGCTGCGTTTCTGAACACTCTTCTCACTTTTAGTACTAGTAACATCCTCCTCCTCCATCACAGTATCTCTGGGGCTTGCTCTATGGCTGTATGGAAATGAATATGAGAATGGCGTGGTCTGATTGCGCTGAAATCCCTGTGAACACAGTGTCGGTGTGTGTGAAACTATTCTTATTCTCCTAACAAGGCACCTCCCAATGGACAGACCTACAAGAGCACTCCTTGCAAGGTTCATGAATCTGTCCTGCCAATCTTGGGTATTACAATCTGCAACTCATGACACACCAGGAAGTGCTTTATTGTGTGTCTTTGTGCCTGAAAGATCAAGAAAGCCTGTGAAAGAACAAACATGTTTATGTTAGTAACAGACCAGTGCTCAAAACTTATAATTAATATCATGCCTCATGGAAGCCTTGTAGTTCTTGCATGTGCTTCACATTTAATTCTTTGAAAAAAAACTGTAAATAACATGTGTTACTTGGAATCTTGTATGTAAATGAATTAAGTGAATTCAATTTTAATTTTACTGCATTTCTAATTAAATGTCACATATTAACACACAAAACATTAGACCACATGCAGTTGTGAAGCGCTTGACTGAGCAATCTTCTGATCAGGGTTGGCAAGTTTTAGGCATGAAGGTTTTAACCATAGGTTATAACCTGGTTAAAACTGCCCCGCCTAAAACAGGTTTTAGGCACCAAAAGTGCCCAAAACCTATATTTGTTTACATTTTTTACTTAAATATCTGTAAAAATACCATACTGGCTGGGGTGATGCAGTCACAAGGCTTTGCTGGGCTTCTGGAAGCTATCAAGTATTAGTAATGCATGATTTCCTGTTGGCTGGCACCATGCAGTCTTCAAAGAGCTGGTATAGGTGTCTGGAGCATGAGACCATGTTTGTGTGGCACATAGTTTTATTGGCCAAGGTAATGACATTATCAGGACCTTTTGGGTTTCCTGATGAGTGCCCAGCTACCTGGAATGATGTAATACAGCCTCCAGTTTGCCCTTGTAAGACAGGGTATCACTATCAGAGGGGAGGACATGCTTGATTAGACAAGTTAATTACAATTTATCAGGGTGATGAGGTCATAAGACCCAATGGTCATAAGTCCTACTGCTGTGTCCTAGTAGATGTTCATGTCAACTTTCATACATGACTAGGAGGATGCAATCAAAGCCCTTGCCCTGAAGACTGTTCTTGAGCAAACCTTTTACTGAGTGATGCAGTCAGTGCCCCTCTGGCCTTCAGGTTTAACACAGCCCCTAAGTAATTATGAATATACTGTGGTTTGCAACATATTCATTGAAATATATTTTCACATTTTCAGTTTTATACTAATTATAGTGTTTAATGAGGGTTCCATTTTCACAATCTCATCATACAATTAACAGAGTATATCCATCATTATATAGAAGATAAGTATGTGCACAAAATCTTAAAATTTGACAAGGGATGACCTAGCTAAGGGAATAAACAAATAGTGGAAATTAATGTTCATTATCAGATAATGTAAAGGATATTATCATATTTTTAGTTTATGGCTAGCATAAAAGATATGTAATAATTTATAAAACCAATCCAATGCTTTTTGCCATTGAAGCTACAGGCATACAAAATATACATGTTATGTTAGTGAAACTACAGTATAAAGAACTATTCATCAGTGTAAATGGAACAACATTTAAAATCCAGGAAAATTTATTTTCCATT
Organism: Sipunculus nudus; assembly: GCA_026874595.1. Taxonomy (NCBI): domain Eukaryota; kingdom Metazoa; phylum Annelida; class Sipuncula; order Golfingiida; family Sipunculidae; genus Sipunculus; species Sipunculus nudus. The sequence goes on along the minus strand of CM049306.1, from coordinate 105,549,269 downwards.
TATCACAAAATTTAATCCCTTGTGATCAAAAAGCCAATAAAAGTATCTGGTTATAAGCTTAAAGTAAGAGCATTCTTTTATCAATTGGCAGTAATGGAGGTAGGAGAGTCGGAGAACTGTGTTCATAAGGAAATCCCTGAATATGAAGTAGTGTTGAATTCATTTGTTGCTTTTTTTTTGTGTCATAGTTTAATTTGTTTAGTTTGAATAAAGTGATCCTCAATTTTAATTTGTTGAGCATATTTCTTTAATGCATTTAGATGTTTAACAATAAAACATAGTTAAACTAAAAGTCATAGGTAAGGGTAAATAAGGTTTTAGGCAGTAAAAGGCAGTTTTAGGCAGGTTATAACCTATTTTAGGCAGTTAAAGGCAGGTTTTAAGCTCTGCCCTGCCGAAAACAGGTTTTGGGCAGCCTAAAACCCAACCCTGCTTCTGATCACAAGAAATGTACTGTAACATGAAAGAAGAGTTGAAAACTAGAACTTCTTGGCACCACAGGTGCCATAATATCCCCAAGAAAATTAATCTCCCCCATCCTCAGCAGCACATACTGACACTTGGCAAGCAACAATGGTTTCCTCCATATATCAACAAGAGAAACAATATTTTTCACCAAATATGGGAATATTCAAGGTCAAGGCCACTCTCAAAAAGTTATCCAAGACGGATAAACTTGCCAAAATTTCAGGCAGATACATCCATCCACTCCTCAGATATACGAGCGATTTTTACCCAAAGCACAAAGATGGATGAATGCCACCGAAATACAACTGCAGATGGAGACACCAGTCTTAACTACAACATGGAGGTATCCAAGATCTATGGACATGCACAATTTCAGACCAATACAGCAAATCACTTCTGAGAAAAGGGCTATTTATTCTAAGAAAACAGGAAGGTAGGTGGCACCATCTGTCTGGTCTATGAGAAAACTCTCTAAGATGTATGTACATGCAAAATCTTCCACAGAAGACAAGGCTATCCAAGATCAGATAATTTGATTTTTGGACCAATCCATGCATTCCTTATTGAGATATTTATGTTTTTGTGTGATTTTCACCATATTTAGCAATATTCAAGGTCAAGGCAACTCTCACAGGGAAGGTCATGAATCCAGTTTAAACATACATCATCCCATAACCCATATCGATGTATATGCATAATATGAAGGAAATCTGTCCATTAGTTTTTTACTTAAAATGCTTACAGCACTGTCAGGTGGCAAAGATGGGGGTATTAAACAGCACAAAAACAAGAAAAGGATAATAGGTATGAGTGGCCTGGTGGGAGTATTTATATCTGCTATTGAATTCCAGAGAGAACTATCTGACCTCACATGATGGTTGTTCCAAATCTGCGATATTTACAATATGAAAACTAGAAATCTGCATTCCATGAAATGCAATCCTCCATCATGTGATGGGGGGTCCTATTGTGGGATGTAGACTGCCGCTCACCTCAGAACTGATAGCACACATTTCAAAAACACTCTGCTAACATTGAAATCCAAGTGCTGAAGTTCATATTTTGAAATTGCCAGTTTACCCAAGCTGAATTGTAGATAAGACAAAAAAAAAAGTTCTTTGTTTAAGATTACATGGCCAAAAATATTAGGGTAGGTAGGGAGAATAAAAAATTTTTTTTAATTTTTTTATTGACACATTTTTGAGTGTTTCAGGTAATATCCTGGGAAAAGTGAACAGATTTAACTAGATAAGGATACATAACATTATTCTATATGTTTATTAATATTAACAAAAATAAATAAATTCAATATTTAAACAGAGAAGTACAAACTTAAATAATAAATGACATCTTCCGTGATAGATGTTACCAATTTGTTTAATTTGACACATATATTGTTACTTTCTATACTATTAATGGTACCAAGGGGCCTGGACAACTGAGTGGTAAAATGCTGGGCTTTCTCCACTGGTGACCCAGGTTCGATCGCCATGGAGAGTGCCTCGTATTAGTTATTTTATTTAGTTGTACAATCCATGTAAAATAAATAAAGTTTAAAAAAGTACCATATGAGGCTTTATGGCTGTAATATATGTTAACAGACACAAAGCCTTACTCTGGACTAGAGCAGTGAACCATGTGGTTATTAGATGGACAGGGGGAAGTGAGACAGTTATGTGACCAAACTTAATTAGTCTTCATATGATCTTGAGCATAAAACTGGATCCATTGTATGGCTCCCTGATAATCATTATTTGTTTTTTACAATACTGACTTGCATCTTTAAACTTAAAGGATGTTTAATTGTTAACCCAGAGGCTATGGGGATGGAGATTAATTAAGAGAGAAAAATCAGGGTCAGTTTTGAGTCAATTTCAGTCTTACCTTGATTTAAACTCCATGCTAGCTTATTATTGCTGTGTGTATGAACCTAACTTTTGATTATCAAAGACTTTCTGGTACAAACCTTTGATATTGGGCCTTGGTGTGGGACATGAACTGTGACATTTAGTGATAGTGCCAAGTTGGTGGCCTGCTATCAGGCACAGAGAGATTCTTGTGAGACTGGCACAGTGAAGCACCTTATTTGTGACATTTCTCCTTGAACTTTTGTCATTTGACAAGTCAAATGTTTGTTCTAACTGTAAATCTTAACAGTTGAAAGCATGCATATTACTGCGCTAAGTTAACCTTGGTTCCCCCTACAGTATCATTACTGCTTTGCTTAATTGGTATATTTGTCTTATTACGTCATAATTCTTGACCTTGTGTCATTTTAAATCATTTACTTTAGTATTTCCTGGCACAAAGTACAATGAACAAGCTTGTATAACAATAAAAAACATTCTAAATATAATTTGTTGTTGTTTATTAGGTTTGGGGATTTTTTTTTATTCGATTGAGGATTATTAGCCAGTAATAGCCAGTATTGGCTACTTTTGTAGTATTGACCAGGCCAGCTAAAGCCGGCTTTAGCCAGCGGTTAAAGCCAGGGGTTGCTGTTACCGTCCGACCCTAAAACACACGCATGAATCGCGATTAACACAAACCCTCCTGGCAGAGGCAATTATTGCCAAAATAAATCCTCTGTAAATAAAGAGGCCCCGTCAACAATGTCAACATTACTGTAGCTTCATTTGTATCTCACATACTTTATCAAAGCATGTAGCGTCCGAAGTCTAAAGGTACAGATTTGATATGACATACAATAGCATATACATTTTATGTTTCCAGTAAATAAAATATTAAAATACTGCATTATGCCTATTATAAGAACTGTCTTATATTTGTCAACAATAAAAAATAAACTGCACTGGTCCGAGGTAGCCTTTGGTCTTCATTGCATTTTTCGGATATTAAAGAGTTCATTAGGTAATATATGTATCCTAATGTATATTCCGTGTGATACTCTGTAAATCCACATATTATTTCCTTGACAGAAATCAATAATATGACACTTGTACAGGAGATAATGTTAACCAAAGAAATAACAATGAACAATCTATTACCTATCCAGTAGGTAAAAAAGATATGGGCCGGTACCTGTAAAAGGTAGTGATGGAGGATACATCAGGGATACACCATGTGTAAGACATGCATATCAGCAAATTTTAAGGAATATTTAATAAAACATTACATTGTGTAATGTATAAATACTATAAAATAAAAGGATATTTCAATGTTTTTATTCAGTTCTTACTGTATTAAATACAATATCAGATTCCTAAAACATATACAATATGGGTATGTATAAAATAAACAGATATTTTCATCTTGAAATGTTGTTTCGTTTACTTCTTACAATATCATTCATGATATTAGATTCTCAAAAAGAGTATATATGAAGTGTTTGTGTGTATGTGTATTTTGTACAATAAACATATTTTAATCCTGAAATATTGTTTTTATTCAGCTGTCATAACAAACGAGATCGCAAGCCAACTTCAAGCAACTAGCTCATGGTATAAACACACTTGGGCTAAAAAGCAGCGCCTTCCCGAGGCCTAGCACTTCAGTCTTGGTCGAGACTAATTCCAGCCCATTGACCCTTGTAATATCGCCCACCCGGTCACTACATTCAATCTTGCCCATTAAGACTTAATTTTTTATGTATCTAGTATAAGTGCCATAAACAAAACAAAACCATCTTATTCTTGGTGAAGATAATACTGATAAAGAAGAAATATAATACAAACCCAGCGTGAGTTCTGTCAAACGTGTTCCCTTCTGTGGGCGCAGCCATATTATTTGGGATCAGCAAGTGTATACAATTCTAAATATAATAAATATTCTCACAAATTACCACAATGCCAAAAAAGAAAACCAAATACCAAACATCATATTTTAGTCAATCCAATTTGTTTCGATATCGATCGGTGTAAGTTTCATCGAAGGAAATAATTAATATACTAACAAGTCCTTCAAAACCGGGGGGGGGGGGGGACAAGGGGGGGGGGGGGGGGGGGTGACAACTTCGCGGGTCAGACTTATCACCCCATCGGACCCAATAGGACCCCATCGGACCTAATCGGACCTTTGAATATTGAGAAATACATTTTAAGTCAATTTTAATGTTCAGGTTAATGAAAAAAAGGGTTAATTTCCAGTTTCTCACTTTTTATTGCTCTTATTGCTCTTTATTTATAAATTTGATTTATCAAATTCATGTCCCCATCAGACCTTATCAGACCCCATCGGACTCACAGGCACTTAAAATTTGTATTTTTTGCCTAGGTAACTGTATTATTTAGGCCTATGATGATCTAACTTCTCATGCCGGTTTCAGTCCTGATGTTGCGATCAACTTTAGATCTTTTAAATGCTTATAGGAATAAGTGCACCTTTCTGTCTATAGAGACAAAAAAAATGCTCTTCTATTGCATGTTAAATCATTGTAGGCGCACAAGCAGCATCAAGTCTATATATGGAATTCTCAGAAAGGAATCTCTCTCTCTCTCTCTCTCTCTCTCTCTATATATATATATATATATATATATATATATATATATATATATATATATGCATGACAGATTTATTCAAAATATTGACAAAAGTCTGTAGAATTAGGATCGACCTTTTAAAATCTTTAAAACTCCTTTTTGTAGGCATACTGATGCCAGGATATGATCAATTTTTGTGTAAATTTAGCTGGATGTCCTAAGACTCAAATGCATATTTTAATTATTTCCTTCCAGGCCGGGTGGAGCCGCTTAGGGGCCTGATGTGACAACCACTGCCAAACAGGAGCGTATATATGCTGTTGGACGCCCACCAGGTGTGCCTTCCACAGCAGCTACAGCAGCCAGGTTCAGTTATCCCTAGTGAGGAAGATTCAGTTTTGACGACATTTCTGCTCAGACATCTTAACAAGTTGACTCTCAGTAGATATTCACCTCAAAGTGTTGGCGCCGATGGAAACTGCTTTTATCCTGCAACATCTCTTGCCTTTTATGGCAGTGAGCAAGCCCATGAGCACCTCCGTTTGTTGGCAGCCACAGAGGTCATCCAGAATAGGAAGTTTTAAGATAGGCGTAATCCTGACTTTACTGAGAAGGCTCTTGAGGAACACATGTTCATCCCTGAGTACATGGATTTTCTGCAGAGTGTTGTAACCTTGGCTGATTATGTGGACAATATGCACATTCTTGGGGCAAGCGCAGTCACAAATAACCTATCGATCATCAGCTACATGCTATCCACTGGTCCAAACGCTGTTCGAAACTCAGCGCACTCGCGTAGAATAATCGGTCGACAGGTGTCTTCTCGATTTGAGCCTATAGTGTGGGGGCATATGTCACCGAGTAATTTTTCCCTGTAAAAAGAGGACACCCTACATTTTTGTGATCCTTAGACCTTAAACTTTACAAAAAAATATGGTGCCGATTTTTCTAAAGTGGTTTTGTTATTTTTTCAGGTCAAATTTGATTTTAGAGCAAAAATTGAGGACCATTATATATAAATATTTCATACAGAGAGATGTATAGCAACTAAACACCTCAAAATGGTTAGTAAGATATATTACATCACAATAACTTAGACTAGACACTCAAATACTGCGTTAAGACGTTTATTACAATATTAGAGAGCACCTATAGAGCGCAAACCTCCGCCAACACATGGATCCGCATCAAGATTCATCAGACTAATCATGAAAATTAATCAGCTGTTGTTTGTCCACCAGTTTATTGTTCTACAAAATTTCATTGATAAATTCATTAAAAAAAATCATATAGAGACAACAAGGTATCCTTGGGTAGTTTGTGCAATGTACATATGGCGGACCACTTGCTGATTTCAGGCAACCTGTATCGTATACAGTATGGCTCCACTTTCCTTGGTTTTAACCAGTGACTAAATATTTGCTTCATTTATACATAAAATATGAAAATGGCCCTGTTATTCTTCCATTTGATATGATTTTGTTATTGCGTCATCCTATTGTTCGATTATTACATCACCAACATCACTATCCGCTCGCTGATAGTGAAGGTATAAAAACCCGTCTCTTACGGTTAGTTCATCCAAAGTATATTTAAAGGTTCCTAAGGAATTCTAGGTAGTATTTTTATGTTTTGGTCATAATCCAAAAAATAATTTGTAAAGTTTTAAGGTGGATGACTAAATCTTTTTACATATTTTGTGAAGAATAAACAACAGAAAAAGGACAACTTTGTCTGGATTTAATGCCAGATTCTCACTAACCCAACCCAAAGTTTTAGGAAATTCTACCTAGTCCACCATTCACAGTGAAATGGAGTACATATTAAGAAGCAAAATAATAATAATAATAATAATAATAATAATAATTCATATAACCTCAGCTCTGTGCGGGCAATAGCATATCATTTGGGAGCAATTATACCTTCTGTGGAGTAGCTATTTTCATCAGTTATTTACAGACATTTATTTACAGACATTTACAGTAGAATGAGACATGTAAAGGACAGATAATCAACTTTGAATTAAATGCATGTTTTGCTGCAGAATTCATTAAGGAAAGTGCTTTGTAAAACAAAACAAAGGGACCTTAAAAATTTAGAATTTTATAAAAGTCCTGTTGAAGGAAACAAACTTGAAGTAAATGTCAAATCATAACAAAAAAAGTGTCATCATTAGTCATAATGTTATCGAACGTGTTTACAGTTGTTCTTCTATCCCATCTTTAGCCCCCTCTTTAATTTGTTTGGTGGGTCAATTTCTTTAATACATTTATGGGAATATGAAACCGAGGCATTCAGGTTATACCAGTACAATAACAAAAACGGACAAATCTTAACAGAAACTATGGTAAAACCAATGGTAAAGTTTAAATATAACAATGGTAAAGTTAAATGCTGGTTATTGTTGAATTCTTGTCGCTTTTTCATTATCCTTAAATGACTTGTGATGGCACAGTGGCTACATAGGCTGTTCCATCCGTCGGAGCAAGATCACTGGTACATTCATTTTTTTTATGAAAATAGTAATCTGTAGACAATGAGTAGCACCCAGCTTGTACTATCTATATATAATGCGAATTATGAAATAAAGAATAAAGAAAAGTCTATTCTTATATTTCATAAAATCTGACTAGTTATGTCATTAAATGCAGGGTATGTCGGATGCAACAGCGGAATGTACATCTTTGATTGGAGCCCATGTTTTTTTTATCATTTTATACCAAATAACTCCAGACAAAAACTTAAGCATTTTATACCTGCTTAACTAATGCTCGTTTTCCCTTAAATCGTAACCAAGAACGATTTTGATTTATTGAACAAGATAACAAAATGACACGTGCCTTATACAATACACAAATGTCTTGAATGTAATTGAAGGTTTTTGCATTTCTTTTTGGTTATTGTTATTTTAATAAAGGCCATAAAAACAATTACAAAATTTTTTGGGTTATAATATGGGGACCGGTATAGAGGAAGTCAACATTAAGGTTGTTTTAACAGCACATACAAATTCCCTTTTAAGTACATTGAACTTTTCTGAAACGGCACATGTTCAAGTAATTTCAAGAAACCAAGTCTCAAAGAATCTGAGCTTAGTTCGTGTTTCTTACTGCTGGTCCAACTTACTGCTGAATGATCTCACCTAAATAATAAATTGTTAAAAAGTAGAAATAATTAATCATTATTTGTACGTTCATTTGGCAAATGTTAAAATTAAATATTAAAACCTGTCTTGTAAAACAATATTTTATTTAAAATGATTTTGCAAGAAAATACAATAGTGTATGAATGCATCACATCTCTCTCTCTTTCTGTCTCTCTCCTTCTCACCCTCTCTCTCTCTCTCTCTCTCTCTCTCTCTCTCTCTCTCTATATATATATATATATATATATATATATATATATATGTATATGTATGTATATATATATGTGTGCCTGTGTGTGTAATTATACAAATAGACGGATCAAATTTTGTCAGACATTTTTACTACTACGTTGTTTCGTGCAACGTGCTGCACTCATCACTGTCCGATTGATTATATAGCTCTGATGTCATACCATTGAGCACTCTCGCAGTTGCTAATTGCAGTAAACCATTAGATTAATATATATATATATATATATATATATATATATATATATATATATATATGTATTTACTAAATATAATGATTAGTGGTATAGCCGTGTTAGTCTGTAGTGGAAGTGTAGGTTTGGAGTAAGAGTGATGCCTTTCAGATAGACTAATATCAATAAACATTTTACTATCTAAAAGGCGTCACTCTTTCTCTCTCTACACACACACTCATACGTGTGTGTGTGTCTGTCATTCATTTTTACCTCAATGTATAGGAAAATTAAGTGTCTAAGAAACTACACGTGTGGGAGCTACCTTATGGGATAGCTTAAATGACTAGAGATTACCATTGCTTATAGAAACAAATTAACACATATCCCATGAAGAAAACTGTCAAGGTACATAAACATTTGCAACATTATGTGAACTATCTCATGCTATTTGTTCATTAGTTTGGCAAAACCATCCCTGTACACGGACTTACAATTTCCAATTCACCTGTTTCATTCATTGTTATGGTCCTGTGTGTGAGTAAACACAGTCCACATGTGTCTGTGTACCATAAAAAGACCATAACTAGAGGTCGTCTGTTCTTGCGCGTGCACAACTCCCAAACAAGGAGAAATGATATGGAAGATAAAAAAAAAGATACACTATTGGGATGCTTGAGAAAATCTTGATTTGTAAAGTAGCGCGGTTTGGCCGCGAGGTGGCATGCGCGCTATGTTTACATTTGTACCACTGATCTCGCAAACCTAACATCACTTGTGTACAGGAGTACTCAAATGGTTTACAATGAAATATTAGCAGATACCATAATATTTTATGGAGAAAAAAAACAAGCTATGTGTATTAAGCATTTAACACTATATGTGTTTACTTGGTTACTCAAATTTACTTGGTATGTGAATAGGTACATTTAATATAACCAAAAAATAATTTTAGACAATCCCAAACTAGTCAGAGAACTAAGTTTGTGTGTTTAGTATGTAAATACATTCCAATAGAACCTTTCGTAACCTCTTGTCCGAGCTTACTTTGTTTATGTTTCGGTCAAAGTTTATTAATTTAACATTTTAAATACTATTTTAATACAAGCTGAAAGATATGTCAAAACTGAATAAAAAAATTGGCACCATGTTTTTAAGGCTTCATAGAAAGGTGAAGAACAAAAATGCATGGGGTGTCATATTTTTACAAACAAAATTTACTCAGGACGAATTTGCTACATATGCCCCTACACTACTACGTGTACTGTCATGTGGACTACGGCAGGTATACAAAGCACCTACAAAACTTCAAACCGAACCAACAACGAAAGTTGTTGCTTCGTCATAAAATGATGTACGACGCAGCCTGGTTGGCTTGGGCAACTTTAAATTATATGAAACATTTGTGTTATCTACAAAAAAAATTATATATCTTTTATCATTATTTTTTTATTGTGTTGGTGGTGATAGTGGGGAAAGGGGGAACTTGCGTCAGTGTCTGTAAATAAATATTTATTTCATGCTCTGTCTGAAATTCATTTCCTTAATTGGTGTGTATGTGTGTATGGAGATTTGTTTAATATTCCTGGTTCAAATTCAGATTTATAAACAAAATCTAGGGGTAACATTTATATTAAAAAGATAAGTGAAATACTGAAAATAAACCCTTTTGTCCATAATTCAAAACAGATAAGTTGATTAAAATGGGTCCGATGAGTTCTGATAAGGTCTGATGGGACATAAATTTAATAAAGCAAATGTATAAATTAAGTAAAAAAAATGTCTCTTATTATAAGATAGGCAGATATGAATTTTTACTTGACATTTTCCTTAGTTTTAAGAACAATAAAGGATGAGATACTGAAAATTAACCATTTTGTCAATTAGTCTAAACAGATGATTTTAAAAGATATTTCTCAATATTTAAAGGTCTTATTTGGGTCTCATTCGGTCTGATGGGGATGTAAGTTTTTAAATCAAATTTCTAAATAAAATAAATTAATTCTCAATATAAGATGACTAAAAAATGTATTTTTCAATATTCCAAGGTCCGAAGGGGTCCGATTGGGTGATTAGTCTGACCCTATTCCGCTTAGCACGTGTTCACATGGGTATATATCACTGTTAAAGTATCAAGAATTATAATTTGTTGGGTTAAGAAAAAATAAAGCAATTAAAAGTATACATTATGCACGTAAAATATACATTATGAAAAAGAAATATCAAGAAGGCAAAAGAAAAAAAATGAATAGGACTATAGTCAACATATATAAGGGGGGGGGATGACATTCTGGGAAGATCTAGAATATTGTCCCTGGAAAAATGAGAATTTGGGAATCTTTGTGGGAATAACAGGAATCATTTCAAACTTTTTCTCTTAATTTTCATTACTCCCGGGAAAATGAGAATTCTATTTTTTTCCGGGAACAACAGGAATTCTCATTTTCCCCCAGAACAAACGTAATAGTTAAATGATATTCTTGTATAGGTAGGGTAGGTTCTTATTACAGACTGTACAATGTTAATAAATTCATGAACAACACATCCTATTGTTAAAGTAATAATAATCACGTGAACAACAGATGATAACACTGTGGCATCAGCTGTTACTATTCCCGAGATTTTTAATTGAATGGATTCTGTCAGCTTAAATCTGTTCCTGCTATATCAAAATGATATTTCAAACAATTAGATATAAACAAGGAATATGATAATACAATAGTTTTCCCAACCTGTAGTTGTATGCTTCTTGTTCTATTATTATATTTTTACGGGGCAGCTTACTTTTTGTAAACAAATTAATAGATCAGAATTAATGTATAAGAAAGATAAAGTTACAAATTAAGAAAGAATTAAGATAAACATGGAATTATTTTAAATGACAAAAATAAGAGTTGGCATGAAATAATTCCATTTCTTCAATGGATATCTGAGTATTCTCATCCCAAAATTCCAATCTCTCCCACTCGAAAAATGAAAATTCTGATCAATCCTCCCACGGGAGAGACTGCCCGGGAAGAATGAGAAATCTTTGTATTAATGGTTTAATTTACAGCGTTGACTCGCTAAAGATACCAAGTGAAATCACGTACTCGTGAATGTATGGTTTTGAAGTAATTAGGGCTAATTTGATACAGTTTTAAAAGATGCAGGTTTTGAATGGATGCAGACAATGTACACGCCACGAGTTTTTTTAATGAAAACGAGGCAATCATGCAGGTACATCCATGGTCAAGTCCAGTTTCTCTCACTTCAGATGTCTTTAATCTTAAGGCGACATATACTAGTATTTTCTTTTGGTAATTTCATCGCTGAAGATTTTTTTTACCTCATTTTATGAAGCGGTTACAATCCATTCTTAAGAAACAATCATTAGTTCAAACTTATCAGAATTCATGTTGAAGAAAAGGTGATGAATTTTAATGTAAAAAGAATCTGGAAATATTTACCTGTATTTTAAGATGATGCTATTGATAATGCAAACTTGTTCCTAAACCTATGACTATCATTATGGAAAACATCAGATTAGTGTTCCTCACGATTGTTCTCACGCTGCTGTTACAGTTCTATTTTCTTTTGGCAGGCTCTTTCCATCGTCGAGGATTTTTAAGCATGGTGATTGGTGAATTTACCATCCGTCGATGTCACCGTTTTTTTTAACACTCGGTGCCCTTTTGCAATTTAATAAAGAAGCATTAAATGCTTTTTCTTTTACTTATCCCGATTGTATACACCATTTACATAATGCAGGATTTAAATGTTGTTGGTCAACGGTCAAGAAAAACTTGAAGGTCTTCTTAAGTCTTTATACTTTGTCGATACTTGCTTGAAGAGGATGTCTACTATTTCTGTTTAAGTTTGGCTTTTCAAGCTGCACATGCAGATGATGTGATTAAAAGACTCTACGTTGTCATTCTCGCATATCAAGCTTGCTTTTAAACCCGCCCACTGCTGGCTATAAAATGTTTACCGAATTAAAGATGATTGTAAAAATAATGCAAGAACTGTGGTGCTGTTTTACTCCACTTTAATTGTGTCTTTCCGGTTAGAATTAAGAACCACTGCAAGTATCATCAGATGGACCTCTTTCTTCAATGGCACGGTCAGAAAACTTAACCCTATCCTACTGCTGCATACCTGCTTTGTCTTTTTGATATTCTTCTACATTGTCTTTTAAAGTTTTATGTATCTGCTACAGACGAAATCCTATTTGCATAGGGAAATCATCCTGGCCAGCTTTTTACATGTCTCAAAGGTTTAGTTTCTGAGACATTTTTTTTTATTGTTAGACTGCAGCTGTTGCATCATCGACAATATAAACGATTTTTTTCTTCAAAAATTAGCACAGCTTATCCACAGGTGCAATGTTTCTTAACATAGTGCAACATTTTATATATATATCACCTCACAATAATTCCACACAACTTACATGTTTTAATTCCAATTAGAAAAAAAAAAATCAGTTGCACATCATGAATTCATAAAAAATATATTTGCTGGGTCAAACTTAATAAAAAGTAGAATCAGCAATAAATAATACATTAATTATAGACACCAGTGCCCTCTTATAGTATATTATGCAGCTTAATTTCCTTGGATGTCTCCTCACGAACGCCGATATGACATCCTGGGGTTCGACCTCAATGTCTCTTGGCACAGACATTGGTGCCAGGCCAGTGAGTCTCTCATTTCCCATCGTGGACCTCAGTCGGTCCTTTATAAGTTTCAACGTGCTGTTGGAGCGCTCTGCGGTACAAGTAGTAATCGGTAGGACACATATGATGCTGCGAAAAGCCCTAATGTTCGGGAAAAGATGCTTGCTGGCATGATGCAAAGCAGCAGAGGGTGCCTTTGGTAAGCTGTTTGCATCTGCTGCAGTGCGCAGCTTTCGCCATTTCACCCGGCAGCTATGGAACTCGCTCTCTACACTGCCTGAAAAAAGGGAGGTCTTCTTTGTATAATTTTGCAAGTGATGCAATTTCTGATCAGCGTCTTCAGAAGTAAAGGACAGCATGTCAGCAGGCACGCCACAAGAAAAAGCCCCTGTATAGCCTGGACCTGATGGGTGGCAAACTTTGTCGTCAATGCCGTGAGAACAGTGATGTGATGGCAACAGCATGGACCTGGCATCTGTGAGGGTGTTTGTAGACCACTTCTGAGATTCATCCTGAATGGTCTCAAAATAGTGATGTAAAGTGATGAAGTGTACACAGTCTCTAAATGTCTTTTATCTTGACCTGCCTTGTTTCTGGTTGAGTGGTCTCGATGGCATTTTATAGTTCCTTCTGTTGATTTGGATCAGCATGGAAAAAGTCATACACCTTCTTGCTGGCCCCCATCATACACCTAACAACTGTCACCTCAGCCGATCTCATCACTGAGAGATTTAACTGGTGGAAAGCACTATGCAGAAACAGAGCTATGAGGTACTGTGCAGTGATGATAGCTGCGGCACCTCTAGCCTTCCCTGCTATGTTGCCAGCTAGCACCGTCATAGCCTTGCCCTCGCATCAGTTTGGAGTCCAAGTTGAACAACTGCTTGACCAGAAATTCCCATGTCACACTCTGTAAATGCCATAAGATCCTCGGCAACTTATTCACTAGCTGGATCAATGTAACGGAGAACTAATCCAAGTTACTCTTTATTGGCAGAGTCTGTCACCTTATCAGCTATGACGGAGTAAAACTTATATTCTCTCACGCGGGTAAGGATCGTTTGGGAGATGAGGTCCCCTATGATGTCGACAAGTTCGTTCTGGATCATGGCAGACGTGTAGGTGGCATTTTTTCCTGCTGTGGCCAGATGCTCTGAGAGATCACGATCTCCCGCGTCCATTCGGAATTCCAGTAAAACTCTAAAATTGCCACGGTTGGTATGAGATGAACTTAAAGCGTCCGTCTGCTTTGTTTTGTCATGGCCTCTCAGAGCGATGCTTTGTCTGACCGAAAACAGTATAGTTTTAACCGATTTCACCCTGAGGAAGTGATTACTTTTGGTCACAGAGTCAATGTGGGTGGCCTTGGCGTCGTGAGATTTCAGTTCATCTAGGGCTCTCTTAAAATTTGTGAGAGGTCTGCAGACAAAGACGCCCAAATCTACACCGCCAGGTCCAAAACCAAACAGAAAAAAAGAAAACATAAACCTCCATTAGCCTGTGAACTGCACTCTAACCAGCTGTACATCTGCAACCAGCTTAGGTAAGTAGAACTGGAGTTTTCGGTACCGACAAAACAAAGGGGCTAGCATGATATAGTCGGGGAGCTAAGAGGGAAGTTATACCATCTAGCTTGCACTGTTTCCTTAACTTTGTCATTTTTTTGTCACATCTTGTGCAGCAGAACGATATGTAAAATCAATAGACCAAGACCATGGTCAATCAGTGATTAACCAAGATTGGGAACTGCCAAAACATATCTTCCTTTTCATAATGTTACACCACATCTCTGACAGTAGGTAGCTGCTTACCATGCGGTAACCTTAAATTACACACAGTCAAGTAAAGTAAGTTCTATGAAAATCCATTTCATGTGACGACTAATATATGTCTCCTAGTGTAGCTATATGGCTAATAAAATAACATCATTACAATTATATACACCATTTATATATATATATATAGGTCTTTTATGATAATGGTCAATAATGCCGGCAAAGATTTTTTTTTTATGCTGGCACCATACTTTTATTGAAGAACAATGCAGAAAATTTACCCTGAATCGCTGTTTCTTTGTTGCCCATTAATTGCAAAATTATCTACGGATATACAGTGTACCTTTTTCAATGAATTATCGATGGATCAAATACAGTATTTATTTCGGCATCTGAAGAGCTGAGTTTTATTATGATACCTCAAAATGATCTAATGCTTCCTACAATACAATAATCAAATAAAGTAGCCTCTGTACAAATCATTGACATTGACTTCAAAATAAAGAATGAATTCGCCAATTTTTGCTATTATGACGGCCATGTTGTCCGTGTAAATTTTTGATGAGCGCTTTCAAGTTGACATGAAATTCCTTATTCTGATGTCTCCCGAAACCATCCAATGGCTGCTAACTAGAATGAGGCTCCGCTCCCCATGGGCGCCCATCCACAAATTTGAGGAAAAGGTATGGATTACTTCAAATGTATGGGATGGACAAAAATAGAAGATTTCTGAGGAGTAAACCCTGAAGGTGAAGATCAAGGTCATCGGTGTTCGAACTCTTTCGAGATATTCGAGGAAACAATTCTAATATCAAATTTCATGACAAAAAGTTTGATTGGTTCTAAACTTAACAAAAAAGGGCTCTTCTGCTAAGATAACTTGTTTTTGTTGTCGGGGACTCACCAGACAGGAGGTCAAATGTCAACAGCAGGGTGTGCTGTTTTCAGCACTGGACGAGACAAAGTGGGAAGCATGTAAGACTGTTATGCAGTTAATACAGTATACAATGTATAAGTGAACGGTCGGTTGAAAAGATATATTTTTTATGAAGAATTAAGATCTGTCCAGTGGAAAGCCGAGTGGTTATCTGAATCCTGCCAAAGACGTAGGTACATGTTCATATTTATAATTGAGTATATTGATAGAGATATATTGCTTATATTATCCATTATGTAACCCTTAGCAGAATATAGGCCTAGCTCTATGTGTACAATTTATGCCGTGATCATATACTGTGTCACCTGAAGGCACGTCTGTATAGTCAAGAAGACAATTATGTCCTCAGTCTTTGAATATTTGTATTCGTCAGTTGGCTTATAATGATGTTTCTTAAGAGTTTGATTTGGATATTTAGATAAATGTATTACAGTAAACAGTGTATGCATGCGAGTATTTCATGAGATTGAACAGAATAAACATATGATTAGAGATCGTTACATATATTGTAACGTTGGCATTGCCGACTGAGCGTCCGGCGAAAGTTTGTCTGACAGGCTTCCGTCCCACTGTCTATGAAAGGAGACGGCAACTGGCCTCTTGACAGAACGCCACGGGAGCCCAGCTAGAGAACATCGCATACTACGCTCCTTTCGCCTGACATCAGCAGACGCCGAGCCCCGACTGCAGTTCAACTAGTGCAGTATACAGCACGGCTCCAGGTAGCGTAAGCTTCTAGAGATAATTTGTGTCGGGGAAATAAGTATCGTGTACTTTAGTGTGTAAATTATCGGGGTAAATGCAGGGCGATTTGTATATGTTAAATGTGTCATTTATTAAATGTGTCTGGTTATAACCAGACCCGTTTTATGATCTCATGAGATAGCATGTGACAAGCTAATTGCTGCGAGTGAAAGGCAGGAATAAAAATACAGTCAGGGGGAGCAAAGATAAAGTCTATCGTGCAGGTAAAGCAGTGATTATAAGGTACCTCAGACGTCACAAAGGTTAATCGCCCAAACTTCAAAAACTTTGTGACGACCCTCACCTTGTATATATTATAATACAGTAAGTAAGCGATTGTGTGTATGATGTTCAGAAAACTCCAATAAGCAAGCCCTTTTCCATCCACCACGACCGGATGAAGCCTTATCATGGTCCATATGAAAACTTGATAAAACAGAAGAACATCACATTTGATCAGGATTCACCATTGGAAATTGGAGCAGAGGAACCAATAGCTATAGACCTGCAGGAACAGGACGAACCTACACTAGTGATAGAGTTACCCAACACAGCCAACGTGAAGCTACTGATACCTCCATTAGTGGCGAGCTCAATACACCAGCCGCAGTTACTGGCCCTAAAGTTATTACCCTTAATCCTCTAAGCGGGGAAGACAACTCATCTAAATCAAAACGATGTGTGTTACGATCGGTACATCCATCATTCGAGGGGAAATAACTACAGTCACTGATAAAACCAAGTGTTACGTTGTACAAGACCAGCTACATTTTGATCTCGCAGTCATCCACTTCTGATGAAATGGTGTCAACAGTATCTCCATTACCTTCCGCTGCTTCCCCGACGTCATCTACTACGTCCTATAGTTGCCCATCCTTTACCTGCACGCCAGTCAGCTTACCTAGAAAACATGATCTTGTCTTACCACAATGACTCTCACCTGTGAAAAACGACGCCGACTCAACTGTGAAAAAGACACCTAAGAGTATTTCTCCATCACCTCCGTCCCCCAGCCTTGTTCCGGAGATTTCAAAGACACCTATGAGTATTTCTCCATCACCTCCGTTCCCTAGCCTTGCCCCGGAGATTGATATTAACTTGGATGAATTTGGATTCATGGTCGTGTAAAAGGGGGAAAAAGGACACGGACTACAGCCAGTCTGTATAATAGGACTGTCACCTCCTCAAGGACAGCGTATTCTACTCTCAGAATAACCTGCTTCTGAACCCTCTACGTCGGACAAACCAACGAAATCAACTGGAGCTGAAAGAAGTAGAGTGACAGGCAAGATCGTGGCGAGTGAAGATAAGGAGAAATCCAAGAAGCATAAGAGAGACAGTAAAATTGTTGGCCAGGGACCGTCAAATCTGATCAGCGATTCGGAAGCGAAATCTGACCCGACTGCAGTTCAACTAAAGCGCAGTATACTACAGCACGGCTCCGGGTAGCGTAAGGTTCTACACGTTATTTAAGTGTGTCGGGAAATAAGTATTGTGAACTTGAGTGTGTAAATTATCAATTTATATTTCTTAAATGTGTAATTTATTACAGCTTAAATCGTTAAAATACCCTGGCTAAAACCATACCCGTTTTATGATCTCTGAGTAATGTATGATGTTTAATTGTTGTCGTAATTAAATACTGTTTAGTTACCGCTGTCTTGTTAATATTGTGAATGATTGGGAGGGTGTAAGTGATCTCCAGCATGAATTGTGATTTTATATGAACTGACTTGTAACGGCCCGGCTACGTTACAATATAGGTATGTTGATATACGTATATTGTTTTATAAGGTACATATATCATGATCAGTTGCTATCAATAATAATTCTATTTTGGACAGAATGAGAACACGACTACTGGTAATTGCTTTACAATTACTGTTAAGTGATTAAATTAAATAGGGTCTTTTCAGATATGTGTTTTGGAAACATTTGATAAATGCATGACTGCTAAGACGTACACATTTGTTTTAATTTGGGTTTCTTCAGGCACTTAAACATGCATGCTAATTGGGATTTGAATTTAGTGTTAGGTGTTTATTGTATTGTTTCAGTGTAAAGCATATGGTTAATTTTTATATTTTGTCTACTTTGTAGAATTAATAAACAACAATTATCCAATTTACGTGGAGTTGAACCCGTTCTGACCTGTGTTATCCATTGTCCATCTACAGACGACGACAATGACAGACCAACCACTATACGTCTCTCCCCATGGAAGGGGAAGACAGTGAAAACGTGTAACGCATGGACCTATTTTGGAAAACGGGACTTCTTCATAATTCTTCGTCCTCACGTGATATATTTATCGTAGTACATGTTCCCATTTATAGATACCATTTTTTATGTTATAACTTTAGCTTTTTTGAATATGTGTAATCACCAGATATGTTTAATTGTTCGATTTATGATGTACACAATGTCAAGCATGTGATCTAGTTCTCTTCCGCAGTATTGTCTTCTTGTCAACTGTATATGTTGTATAATGTTCTATTTTGTAGCAGGACCTCATTTAAATACAGGACTATCTGTATGAGCTTTCCAGTTGAAATGAATTAATAAAGACGTCCATCTTGGACCTCACATTTAAAGCATTAATGCACAGCCGTGTTTTCATGCTTACAGATGCGTATATGTAACAAATATAACTAGTTATCCATATATTAATAGCGTAAGGCGATTTTTGTAATTTTCCGTATCTCCTCTGTTACCAATCCTCACGGATTGCCGTAATTTTCGACATAAATATGCTCAGGGCTTGTCCGAAGAGATTTCAGCCACTTTTATTTGCAATATTTGCGTATTACGTGCATAATTAATAATTTTAATATTTGCTCCCCCGCGGGCGCCTCTGTTCTTTGTGTCTTCGGGCGTGGTAACAAAATGGCCATATATAGAGTGTGTGATGGCGGGACAGAGTTTTACTCCGGGGGGGCCTATCTGGGGTTTTCTTATATTTCGCGGTGACCGGCCCGAAATAATCCACATCGACGATCCCTTCTCAAAAGGGGGATATTTGAAAGAATTGTTTTGCAGTGGCCCTCTTCGTGACTTGATATGCTTGAGTGCACAACTACCGGGTCGCAGGATATCGTGATGGATAGGCAAAAAAAAAAAGGTATGGCTCTCTGGCACTTCATTTCAGAAAGCCGGGCAATATTTTACCTTTGCTTTGTATGATTCGATAAAATGTCATTTGATCAGGGAAAAGCATGAAAATAACAGAATTGTTTTGCTAAACAGGCAAAAGCACTACATAACAAAGGAAATCTGATCAAAAACAAGTACCTGATTGAGGTTCTTGGCATATATTCACCAATACATGTAGGCCTACTTTGTAACAGATGTAAAGGAAATGTTAACCAAATTCACATCGTGGTTGGTACAATGAGATATGTACACGTGGCCCCACCAAAGTTGTAAACACATAATATTGACTTATAGGGCCACAAAAAAATGAGGTATTGTTCTAAGGCACTTTTTTTTCAGAAATCAGTGCGGGCGGGCATTTTATTTTTGACCTTTTTTTGAATGTTTCAATAACAATGTCATTTGATCAGGAAAAAGCAAGAAAATAACAATATTTCCTGCTAAACAGGTAAAATCACTACATAAATTGTATTATTTATCTTCTTGAAAAAAGTTTTGATGGGGGGGGGGGGGGTTAAAATTGACGCGGGCAGTGCCTGAGAACCATACCTTTTATTTTTTGGCCTAATGTTTTGAAAATCGAGATTTTTTTCTCATTACTGCAGTTACAAATGTAAACTCCTGTATAAAATGTAAATTTAATACGTTTGTACGGTTTTTTGTTTCTTTTGCATGCATGTGCCATTTCATTTTCAATAATGTTTATGTAATACTCTTTGTTTTTAAACACTTAATTTTTTTCATTCAGTATGTATGCTTATTGCATATAAGTCATGGCCATCATTGTTACTATTTTTACAAATAAAACTGGTATTTTTTGCATTTTCAAATAAGGTCTATCCCATGAACGGTTTCTTTTGTATGAATATGTAATATTGTTGATCAGTACTATTTGTCAAAGATCCCGACCACATGTTAGGCACTCGCTTGGGGCGACCGTGTGCTACTGTACGCTGTTTCGAAACCAGTTCCGAACGCTGTTCCGAAAAATTTTTATCCACAACACCATTCATATAATGGATCATTGTATTTATAGCGTAACGCGATTTGTGTGATTTTCCGTATCTCCGGATTTTTGGTGGATTTCCTATACCACAGTTCGGATTGTCGTGTTCCCCTAAACCGTGCGTAGCACGGGTAATTGCTAGCGTGGTTTAAAGACGAGAAAACGTCCAGCCGCGTTGCTACCATTCAAGCATGGTCCCATTCAGCATTACCATGCCCCATTCTCAACATGTCACGGTCCAGTGACAAGGATTTCATGTAACAACCATTTACAGTAAGTTACACGGCACACTTACGTTTTGGCCTCGCATCATGTAGCACCCGCCCGTTCCTCCAATAAAACGTATAGTGTGGGTTTTTCTATTCAACTTAATTATTAATTGTATACGATCGAAGCACTTGTTCGACACACATTACATCATTTATTTGTATGCTACTGTAAGATCAGTCTATTTCGAGGAAATTTCGTACGTTTGCGCTTTGTTAATGTAGTTCTTTTTTATATTTATTTATGAATAGACGGCTCGATGCTTGCATACACCTGTATGATTTATTGACAAATAAATCATGCATAGGTCCAAACCACACTTTTCTTCGCATGTTCTGTAAGTATGTTATTAATGCAGCAAACTCCGTGATGTCACGTTACTATAATTGACATTGCATGCGCTATCTGTGCCTTCTATAGTTGTATTTGATGAGAACAGGTATGTATCATTTATCATATTGCGCGAAACATTTTCATTGCCAAGAATATGATTTTATTAAGGAGATACAGCAAAAAGTAACAAACAAACAAAAATCTCTGTGTAGCAGAACGATCCTGACGATGAAGTATCGACATCTGTTTTTCTCCTACAAATCGAGGGTTTTTAAAAGACTGCTTATCATTAAGCCTGGAAGACCCAGTGTTCACAATGTATAAAACTGAGTTAAAAGTACTAAAGTGGGATATTATCCGTGCAGTCTCAGTAAAGGTTTCCCGTATTAAAAGAGAATAGCTATGCATTACTTTTCATATAAGATGAAACATTAAGAATAGCCGGGAAGTGAAGTCTAATAAGGAATAATAATTTAAAATTAACGTTCTAATTATTGGTGGAATATTCTGTTGAGTAAAGAATATTTTTCTTCTTTGAAAACCGAAAGGAGAGGATTAATTTGTTTACATTTATAAATAAAGTACGCCCTGGGATTGTTAGCGGCTTAAAGTGCGATGACTACTGCTGGAAAGATAAGAAATACTTTCCCAAAAATATTTTTTTTTAAATAGGCATTTCTAAATTCAGCCAGAGATTTCCATATTTCTTTTGTTAGATTCGAGTAAACGTATACACTTGATGCTTTGGGAAGGTATTCTATATCAAAAACTGGAAAGGTAAATTCCGGAACGTATACTATGAATGCAATCAATTTACCAATATGAGACTGGGGGGGGGGGGGGGGGGGGGGGGGGGACAGAGTCCTCTGGAAAAACTGGAAAAAAAAAATACTAAGAAAGAATATTAAACACCCGATCTTCAGAGGAAAGAAAGTGTGTAGTAAATACCAGAGAAGATAAGCATGTAAAAAGTCAAAGCCCGAGAAACCACAAGGAATATGCCAAGTAGAAACGACAATTACAGGCCACGTGAACTCGCATATTATCTTTATAGTTATGTTATACAGACTGACTCTGTCCCTGATTTGTCATGCATTGTAAGCAATTAATTTATATCAGGACCGGTTACTGTCCAGGAAACAAACCTATAGAAAGTGCATAAGAAAGCCTCCAAAAAGATGATAAAATACCTACAGATTCAGACGGAAGAAATGATTAAGAAAATAATTGAGGAAACTATAGCCAAGAAATAAGATCAATAAAAAAGGAACGAGCATATAAATTGAGCAGTTCAGAAAAAAAACAAAGAATCCAGAAAGATTGTTAAACGAAGAACATCATGTTAGCCAACCTGAATGATTTTACATCTACGTGTATCTATAAGCTCTATAAGTGAGGTTGTGTCCAGCAATGTGCAGCTTATGTAACAGTTTTTAAAATGGTCAATGGATGTAGTCAGTTTAATGAGAACCTAAAACCACTTATTTTGGAGCTATGTTGAATTTCCCAAACTGTCTTTTCAACAGTTTACTGAATCATGCGCCTACGCAGGAAGGCTTACAGAAGTATATCGATAAGAAGCAGGTGAACACTATAGAGGAAGTTTTGAAGCCTAATATGCCATCTCTGCCACCTCTGTCTTTCTCATGTTGTTGCAAGCATGATTAATAGGAGTACTAAGATCATTTACGGTTCATAAAATGAAAAAAATTATAAACAGGTTAATAAAGAAGCACTATCGGTTTGAATATTTTAATGTTTAAAAATTGTAGCTCTACCAGTTTACTTACATAGTTACCAACAATTTTAAGGTTAAATTCGTAAAACTATCAGTTATAAAGTAGTTATATGATGTAAGGTGTTCCATTTTCAGAATTGAATTTTCATAACCGCAACATTTTATGCATCCCGTATCCTATTTTGGTGTATGCATCGGCTTTCAACTCGTAAGAATCCACGAGTCACAGAATGTTCCATTCTCAACATTGACCACAAGATTTACAAAGGGTATATTTTAGCTTCTTATATTTTGTTGCTTCGAACCTAATTAGATTACCCATTGCCATACAGCCACTGGATTTTAAGGGAAAAGCATAAAATCTGGCAAGTTAAAAAGTATCGAATTGTCTAAGAAATGTAACAAAAAAATTAGAAATAATGCAAAATTGCGCAATTTTTGTACAGTTATTCAGCATGTGAACAAAGTGTGAAATTTGCAGTTATGTGGCGAGTTATAGCAGGAATCCTTAGTAGTCCATCTATCCACTGATATTTTTCAAATAAGCAAGATCACTTAAATTATCTGAATTAATTTTATTTTTTTTTCCCTGAATTTCTGTGCTACATTTTTAAAATTCAGTGTTTGTTTGATTGATGATGATGATACTTATAAAGTTCTTCTATATATGAAATAAACAATAATATGTACTTTGTTAATATCAGAGTTTTGAAATCCTTTCATCTCGCTGTTACTAATAAATTAGTCACCAGTTAATCACCAAGTTGTTTGCCACCACCTTACTAGTTTCTCCCAGTAGCAAGTAATGATACAAATACTCATCAACCACACCCTTTGATCTTTAATACCTGAATGGACTTCCATGTGTTAATGATGCAAGGTTACATTGAGGTGAAATAATTATATTTGTAAATAAATAAAAATGGAATTTTGAATCTAGATATTTTGTAATTATTCATATAACAGCTGGTAGACATTATGGAATTCCTGTCACTTTCAGTAGTAGATATTTTGGAAGAAAAAGTGTGAACATTTAGGGAGTGAACATTTTGGCTGGACCTTAGTCTTGACTGTTGATGGGCTGAATTGTCCTTGGGAAAAGTATTTGAATGGTGCACAGAATCTTTCCTATAAATATGATTGTTGAAAATGAACTATCAGCGCTGTTTATTAATTTTCTATCAAACGTTTTAGGGCAAGAATACAACTTAGTTGCTCCACCTGTGTTTTCCTTTGAAACCTGAAATCAGTTCACTTTGTCCTATATCCTGCCAGTTAAGGGGCGTGTTTGGGCACCCCAGAATAATTAAAGATTGGTTCAAAATCTATTATAGCTAAAAAAAAATATTTATATGGATTGTCATGAACCTTGTCTTGAATATTGATCTGAATAATTTTATCAATTCCCGAAAACTGGTGATGCCACCTGCATTTTTTTTATTTTAACACATTCTTACCTCTATTTTTTAAAATTGCCAAATTATGTCAGTGGTATCTATTTCTAACTGTTGTTTCATCTAGTGTCCTGAAACCTCATTTTAATTCATCATGACAAGGTTTATCAGCTCCCAAACAACGCTGGTACCACGTGCCTGTATTCTTTCCATTTTTAACACGTTTTCCTCTATTTTTGAGACTGCCAAATTATGTCAATGGTATGTTTCTCAACAGGAGTTTTATTTAGTGTTCCAAAACATGATGTGTTTACTGATTATGACAAGTTTCATAAGTTACTGAAGACTGGTGTCGCCACCCTTTTTTTTTATAACATCCATTCCCCCCCTTTATTTTTGAAATCCTAAAATGGCCACAGTTGTATCAGTTTCTCACTGTGATGTAGGACTGGAGTCCTTTTTTAGAGGACTTTTTAGACTAGGACTTGGACTCGGCGGAGGGGGGGGGGGGTAAGAAATCGAGAAATAGGCCGAGTCCATCTCGAGTCCAATAGAAAAAAGCTCCGTCAATATTATAAAGGCTAATGAACCTGTGCAAACTAATAACAGAGAATTACAATAATAACGCTATATCCAAAGCGTTGCTCAGCATCAGGAGGTATAAATGTACATTATAGTAAAAGAAAGTGAGAATTAACTGAAAATGTACATGATAATCTAAAACATCCATGTTAATTTGCATTTTACGAATATTTGTATTTTACTCCAAGTCGGACTTGGACTCGGGTTCCAAATGAAATGAACTCAAAGAAGTTGGACTTTGACCTGAACCTCAAGGAAGCGGACTCGAGTGGCCTGTACAGACTCGGACTGTTTCATCTAGTGTTCTGATAAACACCTAGTATCCTAATTGATCATGACTAGTTTTATCAGTGTGTGTGTGTGTATGTTCACGAGATATATCATGTTATCGTTAACTGAATCTCATGAAATGTTCAAAAAGGGCACCTCGAGAACGGGCCAATGAAGAACTGGTTAGATTTTGGTGCGAGTCCGGCTAATGATCTGGTTCCAGGAAGGACTTAATAAATTTTCACAAATGTTCAGTCACATATGCCCGATTCATCCAGGGAATATGGACCAATAAGTGTATTTATAAAAACGGGTTGCGGGGCATCCCACATTATGGACCGCCCACATGGTTGCGGGGTATCCCACAGTATGGATCTCCTATATGGCTGATGACTGCATTTGTGAGAAAGCATATTTCTAGTTTATGTTTTTTCTTTATGTTTACTTTACTCGCACACCGTCTACAAAATCAATAAGTCTGAGGGTAAAACATTAAGGGATAATTTTACAGGAAAACCCTATTCCGTACTTACTTTAATTGAATCTAGACTCTAGAATCTCTCATAAAAAAAGTATATCCATAAACACAGTTTACTCAAGTACATTTGGTAACCCGTACTTTGATTTTGAATTTTAGTTGTGTTCTGTCCCCAACATGGTCTATCCTAACATTGGGTCCAGATTAAAATTTCATGGCTTGAAATATCATGCTTAAACTTGTGATACTATTCAAATTATTGTTCGGTTGAGTAAGATTAAGCCTGATACTGTGATAGAAAGAGAGTTTTCGGTTTATAGAGTTTCTAGTTACCCTGCTTCCCGATGGAACAAATTGCTTCAAAATGCTTCCATCATTATATACCCTGAGCGGCGTCACCCCGTGAATTTTGAAGTGCAATGACACCCTGAGACAGACTCCACATACTTCCTGTGATCGCCATGAAGCCGAGGCGGATGCTAGGCAGACTTGTTTGGCTAATCCATCGGCACAAAGGAAAGTGCCATAGTAAGCAGTCAAGGTCTAGGCCTAGCGGAGACAAGAAAATAACACATATAAGACTTTGTCCCGAAGCAATATTTACCAGCAAGGGCCCACTGACCTTCCATAATAAAAGCCAGCAACAGGTATATATATGGATATGCAAGGTCAGTGTCATTCGGCTTATGCCAAAACGGGGAGGTTGGTGGCACCACCTGTCGAAAACTTATCCAAGATGTATAAACGTGCAAAATTTCAGTCCGATCGGTCAAACGAGTCAAGAGATATGGGGGTTTATGTGTGAACACAGACGCACAGATGAACGCAGAGCGCAGAGGAAAGGTCAGAGGTAAAAAAAAATTGGGGCGCAGCAGTTCACATGTGACCCGTGCATAATCCTGGGTTTGTAAAATTCCGCCCAGCGGTTACGGACAAGTTCTCCGGACACCTACGCGGTGGCCGGGGGGGGGGGGGGGGGGGGGGGGGTAGGGGCTGAAAACATAGTATCCGCAAAACTCTGTTTTGGCAGATACAATTAGATCACGGATCAGCCTTGACTGACTCACTTAACCCAGTGTGCCAGAAAGGAAAGGCGAGTTCCATACAAATTAATACCTCCTAAATTTCTTTGCCGTGTCAGTTACTGTTAAAGCATGTATAGTGTATGGTTTCGGTTCACAGTGTATGAATCAACATGACCAAGACCAGGTATCCTGTGGTGAACTTTATGGATTCATCAATTTTTTCTATTTTTGCTAGTTTTATAAAGGCCTTCGATAAGGTTCCTCCATTTGTTGTATCTCGGAAAGAGGCGCAATCATGCTTGTCCATCTGGGATCCCACTGTGATTGACATTGAACTAAAGACATTTTCAAGACACTTCTTGTAGTTGAAGGATAGGCGCCAGAAAATTCAGAAAAAGAAATATCGAGATGCTTCTGCCTTGGATTGCCATTTAAACGAGCCATTTGCTTTGGGAAAAAAAACAGAAAATGAAGAAGCTAGAACATCAAAGCGCAAATTTGTAAATGCTGAAACAGATGATACTCATGATAATCTTATTCCTGCTAAACGCCTAAGAGTTGGAAGAAATTCTAGAAAATGAGAAAGATGCTCTTGGAAAAGAAGTTTAACGTCTAACTTTTTGCGTATTACCGCTTCAGACTGCAAATGAATACCTTGAGCGAAAAAAAATGCCCGGCTGAAAAAAAATATTGTTTACAATCCCAAGAAAGTAAACCAGGCCCAGTAGGAAGAATGCCACCATCATAAACAGGCTAAAGGAGAAACTAAGTTTGTAGGTAAAAAAAATTGAAGTGGAAAAGACACAGATTACAAAAAACTGCAAATGTTTGCAAGCAGAAGCAAAATATTGAAAGATGTATGATCATGTCGGACCAGAAAGTCAAGATAGTAAAGAAAATAGCTGACAAGAAATCAAAGGAAAGAGTACATCAGTTACGGAATATGTTTGGTAAAGAGTTGGCACAGAAGAACAATGAACTCCGACAAACAGCTCACAGTTTTGCTGTCAGAGAAATTAAATATATCACAAAATTGGACAATATGCAAAATAATACTACAGAATTATCCACCAAAACATCCCAAATATTTACACTACAGATAAGAGAGGCTAGTTACTGTTTGTATGAGGCATGCCACAGCGGAATGTCTCGAATGTTCTCTAAAGTGTAAGCGGATGTGAACTTACTGGACCAGTCCTAAACTATCGGTCACCTTGAAGAGACAGAAGTTGCTACGAAGGACAGATCGTACTAAATCGGCATCAGACAGCAAGTCGGTGGTATAGGGCGTCTGACTATGCGGGCACCATTATTGACAGCAACAAAGGAACTGAAAACACCAAAACGCCTGAGGATCTAGACACTGCAATATTTAAAAAATGTGACAAATACCATGACAGATCGGTGTGATACAAACTATGCAGTCGATCATCAGCTAGAAAAACTCAAACGTGGCGAAGTGAATCAATTAAAGTGCGGGATGAACCCCCTTGACACAATCGCAAAAGAACGTGATAGAGTTATAAAGGAAATTGAAAACAAAGAGTTGTCTGCCGGAAAATTTGATAAAAATATGACTTTGCCATTCATGCAGAGAGGTGAAAACATGACACATGCACTGGTGAGATTGACAGCCAAAATTTTCCATTCCACCAAATATTGGTGTAGTCAGGACTTAATCCAGCATCTGAAACTTATAGGGAAGCTATCGAGTGAAAAAGTACAGATTTCGTGGGAACCATTTCAACGTATATTTTTTTAGCAGTGGATCGAATTCTGTTCCACTATGCATCGGATATTGTGGATTTTTTCACCACTACATACCTGCCTTAGAATTCTGTACATGTTGCAATTTTGAAAGGCTTCAAAATCCCTGAAAAGACTGTGACATTAAGAACATTTGGGCTCATAAGTTATGCGATCACTGTACCATGGATGAGGATTGCAAGTAACGCAGTATCCTTCATTTAAACAGTGAGTTTCAAGGTGCATAGGAACAGCTTGAGACACTTTCAGTGTATGTCACACCACTGCTAAGTGAAAACATGGAAAGTGTGTTTACTGGTGCACCAGTGCAGAGAGACGAAGTGTTCAACAGTCTGGTAAGGGGAAACAACTTGGATAAAAAGACCATCAGTCTCCTGCAAATCTCTGCAAAGCATGTGTTTATGTAATGAATCGCCCCCTGCAGGACCAGTTGATTCGAGGCAAGTTCTGGAACCAAACAGCAACATTTATTGAAGAGGCACAATCTTGCAGAGCCACAAATATTAGCGCAGAAAGGCATTTTGCAATAAGTGATGCTATCATGGCTAGGGCACGACATACGTCGAATTCCCTCGTGGAATCAAAAGTAATGTTCAAAGCTAATAAGACTGGTGCCTGGTTGGAGAGTTGCAGTTTGGATGAAAAGGCAGCAAGGACCAAATTAGCTTGTCAGCAAGCTCGAGTAGTTTCGACAGAAGAGAAGGAAAACCGAAATGAAATAACTCAGAAATCAAACAAAGACTGGTAGAAAGTAGGAACAATGTGTAAGCAAGGGAAGATAAAGATCGAGGAAAAAAAGAGGTCGGGCTGGAGTCTATGTTTGAAAATAGTGGTCTGTAGAGTGAAGAAGCAGACATCTGGAAATACACGAAACGGTTATCAAAAACACAAGCCTCGGCTGCTGTAATAAGTCAAATCCATGAGCGTACCAAAACCTTACACACTGAACCTAAAGAAAAGTATTGCTCTCATATCGACCGTGCCTGAACTGAAAGCTTATTTAGGTGAACTCATAGGCTGTGGTATCCCTACTGAACTGCATGATTGACATGAAATTATATGTAATCAAAAATCACTGAGTGGAACAAGCTTTTCCAAGGCCTGGGAAGTTAAGGGGACAAAATCATGGTGGAAGGGTAACTTTTTATGCCGAGTTAGAAATGAACCCAAGCAATTAGAATTCAAGCTGATTTTCACAAGGGACTCCGAGCCCTGTTACATGACTTTTCCTGAAATTTTAGTTGATCTAATTCGTGGGGATTTAGATCTTCATTGAACAGATTTGACCTAAAAATGCTGTTGTGACATTTCACCGGTCCAAAGCCAGGGTTTATTAATTATGGCGCATGTATATGCATGTATGCTTTTTTTGGTATTGGTGTATAAATTTAAACATTGGGATATATGTGATATTGTGATATCTGTGATATCATTATGTTTGGCTGAGAAGCCTGTGATGAATTGTGTAAACATCCGTTATTCAAGTTGCTTGCTTGAATTTAAAAATGTAGAGTTGACACCAGACACTTTTTAGGCTTCTATGCAGTTTTTATACAACTTCTTTAATCAGTTCGTGTGATTTAAACTTGTATTGACCAGAGGCTGAGGTCCATTCCACTGATTTTATGGATTTTTTATCATATATTTTCCCCATGTATCACTGATTATCAAATTTCAGTATGAAAATATAAATATCAACAGAATAAATATACTTACCATAAAAAATAAATGTGAGATTGTTTTAAATATAGTTTATTAACAAAATATATGCATTTATGAAAATGTTACAATACGTGTACATGCAAGAACGATGGGTGAACCATGTAAATTTTGAAATTGTGTGTGCAAGTGTATTAAATTACATTATACCCTTTACTTAAAACATGGAATGCACAAATATCATACCTGCAAGCATTTACTCTTTCCTTTAATATACTTACAACTAGCAATTAGGGGTTAGGGACACGACCCCTGCCACGCCCCCTAATTAGTTGGCAGGCTGCCAGGGCTTGGGCAGGATGTTGAATGGTCACAGGTTTTCCTGGAATAGTGGGTCAGATTTGCCTAATTACCAAGTACTAAAAAGTGCAATATCTTTGCACTTAAAGCTTATACAAACTTCATTTAAAAACTATTGTGATCCTGAAATGATAAGCTACCCATGGATATTTTTCCTAAAAAAATCCTATTTTGAAATTTTGAATGGTATACCTTACTAGGCTACTGTTCTAGCGATTCCATTACGGGGTTGAAGACCCACCCGTATTGAGAAGCATGCAGTTTCCTGACTGACAGATCCCAGTTTGTTTTAAGAGAATCATAAGTCTGATCCTCCTGAAGTAGAATCTGGGATACCGTAGGATACTAATTTTTTTTAGCCTTTATCGTTAATTTTTCAGAAGCGACATCTTCAAGCTATCGACTACGAAGGACTGAAGATGCTATTTCCTTGCAAAATGACTTCATTTCTTTAGAGGAATGAAACAGCATGGTACATGTTTTCTAACCAGAGAAAAGCACAGCCATTCGTGTCCACATGTGCAGGCGCGAGGATCATTCGAGGTTTTCTCCATTGCAAAGAAACGTGGAACTAGATGGTATAGTGGGTATTGTTTGGGGTCACTTTCAGTAAAGATAATTCTGTCATCATCGGAAAAGCCATTGGAACCATTGGTTTCCTCGTGAGAAGCCTGGACAGATGTAACAGCGAAACAAAAACTGCAGTTTATGCCATATTAGAAAGGCAAATCCTAGGGCAAGCATGCTTCAACATGTAGCATGGGACCGGTTTGCTATCGCAAAAATTATCTACAGCCGACACCTGCAGTTTGCTCTGAATAAAACTTTTCCTACAGGGCGATTAAACTCATTTATGTGTTACGAGACGGTTGAAATAACTTGTAGCTGATTCATTACATATATAGAAGAATGAAAAAGAATGTTGTGATGTATAATACAAGATCCAGTATCAGGTATAATCATCATTACAGTTCTACAGAGTGCATGATTGTGGAACAAGCCGCACACGTAAAATCAGAGAGCTCAAGCAAGAGCAAAATATATATAAATGTATGTCGAATATTCGTCTCAACGTCCATAAAGTAGTGAAAAAGACTGCCTGGACCTATGGCAAAAGCCGGCTGTCTCCATGTCTTAAAGGCCCGGCTATATCACAGGCGCTTGAATTGCCTTTAGTGTAGATCCATCTCTTTATAATATTACGTAAATAATAAAGAGAATGACCATATAGTACAAAACAAGTCAGGAAAATGTCAGATAAGTAAGAGTTATAGGAAATGACCCAGAAAAGTAACAAATTCGACCGAAATCTACATTAACAGCAATTCAAGCGCCTGTGGTTATATGTATATATACATGTACTTACTCCTAAATCAAGGTAGACTAAATTAATAAGTTACCTTACCGATGTAAACAAATGTAACATTTATCTTTTTTAATATCACCATTTTCAGTTTTTACTTTATGACTGTTAGACGTCAATTAAATTACGTACATTTGGGGTATTTCGACCATATATATCTTTCGGCCGGCTGGCGCTTATCCTGAAAGCGGACTTTTGAAGAAGAACATTTGTACAATGTAGGGGAAATCCGTGTAATTTGGACCACTGTGTAATTTGAAACACCCAAAATTTCCATATTTGGAAAAATAGTACCAACACGAGGCAAGTTCGTCACTGTAGCATCGACCATTTTGAAGCATACAACAACGGTGCAGGAAAGCTAGGTGCAAGTTTTGGCGAATATTCAACTTGAAGATGTTAATTTCATAGTTTGTTCTTATTTTCCATGCATATAAATATCGAAGTATTCTGACTTTTATTCAATGAAGATCCTATCATGTCCCAACAATACAAAGCTTTATAACATGGGTCTAGAACTGGCCAATTTGATTTTGGCTAATAATATGTAAATAAGGTCAGGGTCAAAATCTGCATATCGACTTGCTGTGTGTAATATGGACCAGGCTCTTTAATGTAATATGGACCGGTGGTCCAAATTACACACAGGTGGTTCATTTTACACATCAAAGGAAAATATCATTCGATTTATTTCTTTCTCCTAGATTACATTGATATTGACTTAAGGGCTGGGTAATTCCATGTGCATGTATATGCGCATATGCGTGAAAAATCACTCATATGATTTTGTAACTGGGGTGTTTCCATGTGTCCGTCAGCGTATATGCGTGAAAATCGCCACAGGATTCGGGGTATAATGACGTTTCTTCTGCATCTTATTGTGGAAGGCCTGCTCGATCCACTGTACCAATACATAGGCCTACGTCTGCCAGTTCTCGCATATACGGGCACATGGAAACACACCTATTGTTTCACGCGAATATACGCTCATAGGCATATATACGCGCACATGGAAATATACCTTTACACAAACAAAAGCACATTTAAAGGGCTAGTAGGCCTACTAGCCTACATGACTACGCGGGTATCCAGGAAAGCAAAAGGCAAATATGGCAAGTGGGCATCCGACGACATATATATATATATATATATATATATATATATATATATATATATATATATATATATATATTTACAGGTGTCTCTTTTATTGTGCGCTGTTGACATTCTGATTCGTGTAGCGCAGGCTTAGGGCGTTGCTATGGCGTGTAGAGACACAGCGCTCGGTGTAATCCGTACTAGTTGACCTCTGAGGTGTAGAAACACAACGTTCTTTGTTCTAGTCTTGAATGATCAGGTCTATTCTTTTGGGCGCGTGTGTATTATGTGTTGTTGTGTTCTTTGGATTGTTCGTGAATTTCGTGAAGTTTCTGGGCTTTGGGTGAAAAAGTTATAAATAAGGTGTGTGTTTAGAGCCGCGGGGAGAGAGAAATATTCCATCGGAGACGGAAGAGTGTGAGTCTGTTTGTGGACCTTTCCGATAATTGCAGCACTGATAGATATTCTTCGAACTTTGTAACAGATTTTATTCAGTCTTCAGTTTGCCTTTGGACTATTACCAGAACTTCACTTTTGGATTACAACAGATTGATTTCGGGATTGAATAGGACTATTATTCTCTGAGAAGATTTACGTGAACTGTTCATCTGGATTATATGTTTTAAAGGACTTGTTGAGTTGTGACAGTGGTTGTATCCAGAATCAAAGCCTAGGATCCGGACACTCTGGTACTGTACAATTTATTTATTATACCGTGTAACTGTATTAATTTACTGTTATACTGTTGTCACACTGTAATGGTATTAATTTAGTGTATTGTAATGTTAGGATTGTTTTAAGAATAAATTATAATTATTTGTTCACAAAAAACCACTGACTTCTTTATTCATTCCCCCAGACATATCACGCTGCCTATTGTTACAGAATCTGACTTTTATTTATCTCCGTAACAAAATTTATGCTCGTCATGACTACCTGATCTGTTGTTATTAGGTTACGTAACAATATATATATATATATATATATATATATATATATATATATATATAGACGCATATATGGGGTTGATATTGGGAGGGGGTATAGTCTATTACAGTCCTGTATAATATATAATATTATAAAAAGACAGTGTAAAACATTTAGGACAGGATATGCATGTAAATCCATGGGTAAAATACAAATTTAAAATAAGTGATATAAGAAAAATACATCTAATGCTAGAACAACCTGAATGTCACAGATACCAGCAATTATTTTACCAGTGTTCTGATAATGATGTGGATGCTGCAGTAAAGCAACTTATAAATATATTTAGATGTATAGTAGTTGAATGTAAGGGTAATAAGCATAAAGATGGAGATGGTTTGGTTCAACCTGATTGGTGGGATGAAACTTGTACGAATGCAAAGCATAATAAATTTAAAGCATTGAATATATACAGAAAATCAGGACATCAGAATGATTTGAAGAAATACAGAGTCATGAGGCAAAATTTTAAAAATATTTGTGTAAACAAAAAGGAAGTGTTTGAACAGGAGTCATTAACCAGAGTGATGAAAAATAACAATACTAATGAGCTATGGAGATACATGAAAAACTTTAAAAGGCATAGAAAAACAACCAGCATTAAAGCAGAAAGTTGGTTCAGTTATTTTAGGGATTTACTGAATGGTAGTAGAAATGTTATTTCTGATGATATTTATAATACGGCACATGTGTATATAGAAAGAAGTTATGATGAGAATGCGGAAAGTGGGGAACTTAATGATTAAATAACACTACATATAATTGAGAATGCTGTAAAACAGATGCCTACAGGTAAATCACCTGGTCCTGGTGGCTTGTCAGTTAATCTTATTAAACCTATTATTCAATATTTACTTCCATTGTTGGAAAAATTGTTTAATGATATTCTTCACTCTGGTAGCTTTCCAGAGCAGTGGAGTGAAGCAATTATTTATCCATTACATAAAAATGGGCCGGTGGAGGACCCAGGAAATTACAGGGGTATATCTTTATTAAATGTATTAGGTAAAATTTTCACAAAAATTTTGAACAATAGATTGCTTTGTTATGTTGAAAAATTCAATATATTGTCAGAAGCTCAGGCAGGGTATAGAAAAGGCTATTGCACCATTGATAATGCATTTGTTTTATAAGGATCAATTAAAAAAATACTTAACCAAGAGAAGAGGTAGACTCTACTGTATATATATAGATTTTTCTAAGGCATTTGATTGTGTACAACATGATATTTTATGGTATGTTTTGTTAAAACAAGGTATAAATGGCAAAATATTAAAAGTTTTAAGATCTATGTACTCAAACATAAAATCATGTATTCTTACAGACAGTGGGACCACTGAATACTTTAAATGCACTTTAGGGACGAGGCAGGGATGTATGGTAAGTCCTTTATTATTTTCTATTTTTATAAATGAATTTTATTCAACTTTAAATACCTCTGGCTGCAATGGAATACATATTAATGAACAAGTTCCAAATCTTATGACTTTAATGTTCGCCGATGATATAGTGAATTTTGCAGACACACCCGGAAGACTCCAGAAACAAATAGATCATTTAGAAAAATTTTGCAGGGAATATGGCATGAAGGTTAACTTAAATAAAACTAAAATAATGGTATTTAGACATGGGGGTGCTCTTCGCAAAACAGAAAAATGGTACTTAGAAGGCAAAAAGTTTGATGTTGTAACTGACTCTAAATATCTTGGTATTCTATTTACAACTACAGTTTCATGGACTAAGACACAAAAATTACAAGCCATTCAAGCCAATAAAGTGGTTTGCTTTATTAGGAATTTTAATGAGAAATTTAAAAATTTAAGCGTCAGTCAACTTTTTTACCTTTTTGACACTATGGTTCTTACTATTCTTTTATATGGAAGTGAACTCTGGGGGTACGACAGAGTAGAGTTGATAGAAAGAGTACAATACCAGTTTTGTAAATATATTTTAAAAGTCAATACATGTACTGTAAATGTGACAGTTTTGGGAGAATGTGGGCGTCTCCCCTTGTTTGTGAAGTACTCCTTAAGATGCTTGAAATATTGGACCCGGCTATTGCATATGAATGAAAACAGGTACCCTAAATATTTATATGGATTGTTATTACAGCGAGATTACAATGGAAAAACAACTTGGGTTACACATGTAAGGTCTTTACTATTTCAAGCTGGTTACGGCTATATTTGGATGGCTCAAACTGTGGGAGACATTAATAATTTTCTTAATTGTATTAAACAGCGAATAATGGATATGGCAGTCCAGGAATGGCATAGTGATGTTAATACATGTAATAAACTATATTCATATGGAGTTTTTAAGTCTATGTTGACATTAGAAAAATATTTAATTTGTGTTCATAATATTAGTTTTAGAAGTGCATTGGCAAAATTAAGATGCTCAAATCACATGTTAGCCATAGAGGTTGGTCGCCATAAGGGCATAAGTAGAGAAGAGAGAATTTGCATGTATTGTTTTAAACTTGGTTATAACATAATTGAAGATGAATCACATTTTCTACTAGAGTGTCCCTTATACGCCGATTTGCGTAGGAAGTATCTGCCTGAAAATTTGTACGAGCCTACTGAACAGAATTTTATAAATGTTTTTAATATGAAAGACTCCCACAATATCATAAATCTTGCAGCATATGTTTTTCACTGTTTCAGAAAAAGGACCATAGAATTCTTCATATGATTTCTATTCATCTATTCATTTATTTCAGTGTTTGTACCAAAATGTTTATGTGTAAATGTATGTGAAATATGTGTATGTGTACATGTATGTTTACACCTTGTTATTGTTGTATATTGTTTTATATAAGTCACCGTGACATTGTTGATATTTTGCATGTTGTAGCTATCGCTGGAACTTTGGGCCTGAGGCCTTTTTCCTGAATAAAAACTTTCTTTCTTTCTTTCTTTCCTGTATAGGAGAGTATACTAATTGCACACCCATTGAGGAATAAATAAGAAAACATGTCTGGCTTTTATGTTAGGTGCATGTTCTTCTTCATGCATATATAGGTAAATAAGTGTGTTAAAATAACATTTCCGTTTTTGAAGTGGTATTACGTTCAGTCTTGTTTAATTTTTGCCTCCATGCAAGCTGTATTTACAGTGAATATTATCGACGATATGTGTTTTAAAACTCTTTTTCCTTCATGATAAACTGGAAAACATGTTTGGCTTTTATGCCTAGATATATGTTTTTCTTCATTATTGGTCACTTAAGAGTATAAAATAATATTTCTGCTTTTGAAGTAGATATTAACTTTATTTGAATCTGTTGAGGTAATGGTCCAAATTACACTTTTATGTGGTCCATATTACATTAAGAGTGTGTAATATGGACCAGAATTAATTATTTTTGTCACTGACTTTAAAGTCGGTAATATTAATTTTGCAAGACTACTTTCACAGTAAAGTGTTCTTGTACCAGGTTCCTCAATAAAAATGATTTTACAATTTTTATATGATTTATATATTTAAAATTTTCAAAGATTTTCTTTAAGGGGTCCAAATTACACGGATTTCCCCTATATATTTTATTTTTTTTTAAAAAACTTTGCTTTTTCTTTCTTAGAGATCAAAAAGTGTACATTGTAGACCCTCAAATGTCAGATGGTCGAAATGGCGCTACCTTGTTACGTAGTTTGTATTCATATATATAACGCCGATGCCCCCTGATCGGCGACATACACTCCACTGCGCTTAGCACGCTGATCAGCGGACTAGTCCTTCCTACCGGGAAGTTGACGACAACTTGAACAAGTTGGCAGGTGGGAGGGGGCGCTCTAGGTCCGGCTGTTTATTGATCACCGGGGATTTCCATGGTCTGCTCTGTCAGTTTGGGTAGTGGATTACATAGAACAATTGACTGCAATACGAACCTGCCAGCTGTTTAACACGATTTGTCATATCTACACTGCATGATCTAATTAGGAACCACTTTATCTGGTAAGTTTCGTATGTTATTTATTTATTTATCAAGTCTTAAGTATTACTTCTGAAGTTGTTTTATGTTGAAACCCGGCATAACTGCAATAAGTTGGTATAAATGGTTTCAACAAAGATCTTTGTGACAGAGAGCGACTGTTGATTCCAGTCTATAGGCTCTGACTGGGGCTGCCGGCTGTACACACTGTGTGACAGTACGTGATACAATATACTCCATAGTATACCCGGCTAGCTGGTATTCTTGACAACAGTGACAGACTTTAGTCTTTAGACACAAACGCATGATATTTCACATACTTCAGAAGTTTTCTTGACTGGAATATTTGTGCGTGAAATCTCGTTTTCAGGCATTATACACATCTCACAGTGCCACAAGCATCAACGCAGCTAGGCCATGTTAATTTTTTTCAGTTTTTGAATGTAATTATTAGACACCACAGGTCTATTGCCGTATTGGATACTTGCATTACTATTTTAGATCATTCTGATCAAGTGTAGGCACTATTGGACTGAAAAGTATATCATTGATCAGTGTGACCTGTTTTTTCTTACTTGAAACCATACTGATACAAAAAAAATACAGGCAGTGTGTATATATATATAGCATTAATATACATATATAACAAAGCACAAATTCTAACCCTTTGACAAATTCTGTGTCAAGAAATTTCCTTGGAAGCTGAATTTTTTTGCAATAACAAAAACCACAGCAATGTTATAACAGATCACAACTTAAGTTGATACCACCTTGATGTTCACCCTTTATGTAAGAACCTAATGAATTTTTTTTACAACTGACTTGAAGTCATCTGATATATAGCGATCACCTTATGTCTGTCATCCGTATCTCCTGGTGAGCAGCTAGGCTGCCAAGTCCTTCATAACTTTGGTCACATGTTTATGGTGCTGAAGTAATATCCAGGCCAGGAGCATTTGGGACATGTTCACAATAAAGATGGTAGCCATGGAGTGCAAACTGTTTGCTTTGTAGTCTGTTAGAGTTTACCAAGGCTTTTGATAAGGTCCTGCATACTCGGCTTTGTTGAAGCTACTAGTTTATCACACAACTCATCCAAATGATTGAATGAGGTTTCTAACAAACAAGTCTGAGTGACTGCTTTTCTGGAGAACCATAAGTGGGATCCCAGTGAATTAGTATCTTATTACCAGGAGCCACACATCTCTGATACTGGGCATCACAAGCTTTGTCAGTATTTGAATGTAATCATTTAAATGCCAGCTCTTAGTTACATGCATTACTAAGTGTATGGACCATTGAACCAAGAAGCATAATGTCTGTCAATGTGACCTGTTTGTGGTGATCTCTTTTTGCTGATTTCAAACTATACTGAAGAAAGAAAAATCAGGGACAGATTGTCCCTTATAAAGCACTGGCCCCTTTTTACAAGGCACAATGTCTGACCCTTTTACCATTTTATGTCTTGATATATTCAGAAGTCTCCCTTGGAAGCTGAAATCATACCAAGACAATGGTACAATAACTCATGTCTACAGTTGATAATGTTGGAAAACCATCTGATGTTGGCCTTTGATTACAAATACCTTTTAAAGTTTTTTAGGACAACTGATTGAAAAATCATCAGAGCTATAGGGATCACCCTATTTCAGTTATCTCTGTCCATGGCACCCAGTCCTCTGAGTGAGTTTAACATCTGTTAACAGGGCAGAAATTATAAGGTTCAATTGAAATAAGAATTTCTTAATGTGCTGGAATATTGTTCACAAACATAATTTTACCAAAGTATGATCTTTGAGAAATTATGATGTTTCAGCTTTCAGTGTACACTCCTCACGCATCAGTTATACATTGCAGTCATTCCAGGTCTCCTTTTGTTTTAATTGCCGCTTTGTAAAGCAAGGTTTACTGGGGTCAACCACCAGGGTGTGATCCGACCGATGAGAGTGTACGAGGTATGGCATTGTGCTTCCAGCCCCAAATTTTAAACATGCAACTCCTGATCTCTTTTGTATGATTACACTGGTTCTGGCACAGAGCCTTGAATAGGTCCAACAAGAGAGGGTGTCGCATGTGGTGCATATTTGTGAATATGTTAACAAAATGGAGCATACTGTTTCTTAAGGCTGTAGACAAGGTTACTCCATTAAAAAGTGTTAAGACTAAAATATGACAATGAATCATGGTTTTCCGGTCATATCATAAACTGTCAGATCATGGAGAGAAATAGGGCTTGGGTTAAAACAAGAAAAGCAAAAGATAGCAATAAATTTAGTGGATTTAAAAAAGAATATAGCCCAAAGGAAAAGCTAAGAACTGCTTTATTCAAAATGGAATAAGCCAAGACCAAAATGAACTCAAAAGATTAAGGAATACACTTGAAACTATGGGATCCTAATGACGTTAAGAAAAGGGAATGACTGTAAATGTAGGTATGAAAATATCATGGAAGTGGTATGTCTTGAATCAAACTTTGACAAATGGAGGAAAATTCTTCTGCAATATTGCAAGTTAACTGGTAGATAGACTTACATTAGACCTTATGACAGTGAAAATGTTTTATAAGAGACAAATTGTTACTAAGTAGTTTTCTTCTATAAATGATATGATACTATAATAAAGATGTTAAGAGATTTCATGTTTTAAAATATACAGGAAGTCATTGTATTTCAGGAATATTTCTTAAAGATGGTGAATGCTCAACAGCATCTGTTCTAACATTCAAGATAAGTCTATCTCTACAAAAATCAACAGTTCCTACTGATTTCAAAACATCCAGAGTGGTCCCACTTAAAAAAAAATGTGATAGAGGCAGTCGAATGCCTGTTTCAGTTTTACATGTTATATCCAAGATTCCAGAAATCTGTATTACCAGAATAAATCATGTATAGATTGATCAGGATTTAGGCCAACTTTTACTCCAACACTGCTGTTACATTTGTTAAAGACAAAGTAAGATTTAATGTGGATGTAAATATATAAAGGTACGCTTCTTATAGATTTACAGAGGGCATTTGATGCTGTTGATCATAGTATTTTAACCACAAAGTCATATGCCTTGGTTTGGATCTTTACTAATTATCTGAAAGAAGGCAGTTTGTAGAAATTGTAAAGATGAGGTCTTTAATTATGGGAATCATTTTCATGTGGAGTCCATTAAGGTATCAGCCTGAAATTTGGCATGTCGATCCAACTTCGATAGCTTTCTCAAACAAATGACAGGTGGCGCCACATGCATTTATCTCAGGAGTGTTTTGACAATTAGACCATAAATCATGACCATAGATCTATGATACCTTAATCATGAACACTGGCGTCATATCAACCCTCTGGCATTACGACTAGATTACTGGCATTTCTGACAACGCTTCATGGCCTACAGGTACACTGTCAATCAACATAAACCAGACCAATCATTACCATTTTTGTGTAATGCTTTCTATAATACCACCCATGAGCGAGAAAAGTTCCGTTTTAACCCAGCACATTGGTAAACCCCTCAGCATGTTTGTTGAATTTATGACTGCATGAACACAAGAATGGCTCACACAGGTGACAGGACGCAGGCAGCTTGCAGGTGATAAAGGAAATAACCTGTGTCCATGGAGACAGTGATTCAGTTTGGGATGTGAGCTCACATGTATACTATTGTGTTAATTCATCATTCTTAGCATAATATTGAGATTATAGGCCTTTTACCACAATATGAATGCAACCTGATGCAAAACCACTGTGATATATTCCTCGATATTACTTGTATCATGACTCAAGTAGGCTTACAAGCCCAATAATACGATTGCCTACTGAGTCAGGTTGTCATGGCGATGTGAACACAAGCCCAGTAGTGCCACCTACAATTGTGTTTGCATAGCACCCATTCAAAAACCTGTTTTAGGTGAAATTTCAAATATTTAAGGAGTGTGTGGATGTATAAGCCTGAAATATTGCACGAGTATCCATCTTTACAGCTTTTTAGTTGAGAAGATAGGTGGCACCACCTACCATCACATTTTCATTGATTACATTGATGCCCTTTTCGCAGGAGTGGTTTGGCGTATCTGCCTGAAATTTTGGAGCTTCATCCATCTTGGGTAGATTTCTGGTACACATGACTGGTTTGGCCACCTGCAATCACATTTTTGTAGAATTCATTCATCCATTTATCTCAGGAGTGGTTTGATGCATCCACCTTAAATTTAGCTTATGGATCCATAGAACTAGGAATGTATCTAGTACATATGACTTGTGGTGCCACCTACAATAATTCATTTTTAGCTTTGTCCATCTGTGCGTCTTGGCATCTCTGATGCCACAAATTTGGAGGGCTGTCATGTCAAGTGACATTCCATCCCTCACTTTATAGGAGCCCTGGTATATGGCAGATTCCTGTACTTGCTTGTTGACTGCCCATATTTTAGCTGACATCTTAAAAATAGTTGTCTGATCCAGAAGAATGCAAGGAGAGCTCTTACTATTTTAGAGGAAATATTTATCCTGTATTAGGTAACTCAGGAAATTATTAATGATGAGTTGTCAATCATAAATAACTTGGGATGGTACTTGATCAATTCAGTGACCTTTACCCTTTCCTCATTCCCAGAAAACTTGCTTGAGCCGACCAAAATTTCAGATGGTGATATAAATCTGGAACAGGTGCAGTTCTTCTTTAATGATCAGTGGTGATCACCTCTTCTGGATTAAAACTAGCAAGATGGATTTGTAACATTTGTTTCACATTCTTAGACACAACATGCATAATAATCTAACTGGAATAAATGATGACTGTAAAAGATATGTGACTTGTATTCAGAGTTACAATCTGGGCTGGTCCAGAATAGGATTCTAATTTTAAAATCTCACAAGATCAGATTGCTATCCTGAACCCAACACTTCAGGGTCAGAGTTGGTACTGGTCCAGATTGGGATCATTATCAGAGATGGCCTAGTTTTAAAGTGGAGTAGATTGTGAACTGTCTCTGTATATATACATGTGTGTGTTTACACACACAGAAAAGATATGGAAATTATTTACTGATACATATGAGTTTAAAAAATATACAGTTGCCTTGTAATATGCAGTTGCCCTTGTAAATGATTGCAAATGTCAGTATGTCATAAGATGTATTCAACTGACCATTTTTTGTTGAGTTAATATATATATATATATATATATATATATATATATATATATATATATATATATATATATATATATATATATATATATATATTATATATAATATTTTATTTCTTCAAAATACTTGATTTGCAAACTATGTTTACATTATAAACTCAGAGAAAATATGCATCCATGCAAGATGAAAGTGGAAAATGATTTATTGTTTATATAAACATTAAATGATTCAGGCCACAATTATCCATTGAGCCATTTGTTGATGGCTATAAACTTTTAAATGACATTCTTTTTTGCTGAAAGTTAAATGCTGCAATTTATTTTTTAGTACAGCCGGTAAGATCTCTTGGAATTCTCATAGGAAAAAACAATTCATAAAAATTTATACCAAAGGGTTCCAGTCTCCAGGGCTTCAAATACTTAATGATTAATTATCAGTTTAATTATTCCAATGAATCCATTTCAAACCAGATTGGTGATATGTGCCATTGGGATCTTCTTGGCACCATCCAAACCCTTACCAGGCCTGGGGATGATACAGATTGTTCAGTTGAGGTTCAGTTATTTTTTATATGACACTTCAGTTCCAATTCAATATCATGTATTGGGGGAAAATATCAGATCAAAAAAATTTTATAAATTTTTATTTAATTACTTAAAATCAAATAAAATTAAAGTGAAAAAAGGCAAACACAAATAAAAAATCTTTTGATAACAAGAAATTAATTTGCAAGTGCACTCTACCCAAAATTCATTAAGAGAAATTCTAACATTTGCTAATTGGCATCAGGAAAATTATCTCAGCACAATAAATAACAAAAGAAATATTGGCATTACAGAGGGATGTGTGGAAGCTTGAACATTTGTTCATCAGTTCTCCCCAATTCATGTTTAAATGTGCACTCCAATTTCAGTTCAGTTCTGATTCAGTTCTTTT
The DNA here is from genome assembly GCA_026874595.1 of Sipunculus nudus. Taxonomy (NCBI): domain Eukaryota; kingdom Metazoa; phylum Annelida; class Sipuncula; order Golfingiida; family Sipunculidae; genus Sipunculus; species Sipunculus nudus. Next base: position 105,505,197 of record CM049306.1, on the reverse strand, counting down.
ATAAATATTTGTACAAATTTAATTCCAATTCTAACAGTTTTCCCTTCCTTTCCAATTTTGTACCATTATGTCTCCCCTCCTGTGGGGAGAGAAATACAGTCTTTGGTCTATCAGCAGCAGGTTCGTCATTGTTTGTGTCATTTCTTGTAAACATGATAAATTTTGAACCACTCAGTGTTATTTCATGAAATTTAATATTTTGTTGTTCTCTGAAAAATTCAAAAACTTTTGAATTTTACCTCAATCTTCAAGGTAAAATAAGCCAAAACAAAAAATATTGTGAACACCATAACTTTGAGAGTTCTGTTAAGACCATAACTTTTGAAGTAGTGCCTATTCAAATATGCGGATAGGGTCCTACAGGGAGGGGACATACCGTATTCGACGTAATAAGCACCCCGGGCGCTCTCAAAATTAAATTTTCCCCAATTTTTTTATACCCTAATAAGCGCCCCCTCCAAACATCTGCCAACTTCCAAAGTGCATTACGATCCTCCAATTTAACACTGCGGCTTGTGTACAGGTGTTTGACCTCACAGCACATTCAGGACAATTCAGAAAAAAAAACAATGATCATTAACAATGGTTGTGTAATCCAAGTGATACCGAATTGCAGACGATTTTATTTTGTGTTGCATGAGAGAATTGTCTGAATGACTACAGTTCGAGATTTCCTTTGCAGGTGAAGAGGAAAAATAATAAGGATGGTAATAAATGAACGCTTTTATAAAAGTCAACGCCTAATAAGGTAGCAGAATATATAAAATGTCCATATAAAAATATGTAAAACAGTATTTATTTGAATGATGAAAAAAAATAATACGGGACATCGGTACCACGATTATGTCAGTCACCTTGCGCAAATACCTTTGACAGCTGAGCCTATTAATGACATGGAATGGCATCGACAATAATTGTCTTTTTTGTCTTTCATTGTGCTTGATATTACATGCAAAAGTTATTATTATATATAATATTTTATTTCTTCAAAATACTTGATTTGCAAACTATGTTTACATTATAAACTCAGAGAAAATATGCATCCATGCAAGATGAAAGTGGAAAATGATTTATTGTTTATATAAACATTAAATGATTCAGGCCACAATTATCCATTGAGCCATTTGTTGATGGCTATAAACTTTTAAATGACATTCTTTTTTGCTGAAAGTTAAATGCTGCAATTTATTTTTTAGTACAGCCGGTAAGATCTCTTGGAATTCTCATAGGAAAAAACAATTCATAAAAATTTATACCAAAGGGTTCCAGTCTCCAGGGCTTCAAATACTTAATGATTAATTATCAGTTTAATTATTCCAATGAATCCATTTCAAACCAGATTGGTGATATGTGCCATTGGGATCTTCTTGGCACCATCCAAACCCTTACCAGGCCTGGGGATGATACAGATTGTTCAGTTGAGGTTCAGTTATTTTTTATATGACACTTCAGTTCCAATTCAATATCATGTATTGGGGGAAAATATCAGATCAAAAAAATTTTATAAATTTTTATTTAATTACTTAAAATCAAATAAAATTAAAGTGAAAAAAGGCAAACACAAATAAAAAATCTTTTGATAACAAGAAATTAATTTGCAAGTGCACTCTACCCAAAATTCATTAAGAGAAATTCTAACATTTGCTAATTGGCATCAGGAAAATTATCTCAGCACAATAAATAACAAAAGAAATATTGGCATTACAGAGGGATGTGTGGAAGCTTGAACATTTGTTCATCAGTTCTCCCCAATTCATGTTTAAATGTGCACTCCAATTTCAGTTCAGTTCTGATTCAGTTCTTTTATAAATATTTGTACAAATTTAATTCCAATTCTAACAGTTTTCCCTTCCTTTCCAATTTTGTACCATTATGTCTCCCCTCCTGTGGGGAGAGAAATACAGTCTTTGGTCTATCAGCAGCAGGTTCGTCATTGTTTGTGTCATTTCTTGTAAACATGATAAATTTTGAACCACTCAGTGTTATTTCATGAAATTTAATATTTTGTTGTTCTCTGAAAAATTCAAAAACTTTTGAATTTTACCTCAATCTTCAAGGTAAAATAAGCCAAAACAAAAAATATTGTGAACACCATAACTTTGAGAGTTCTGTTAAGACCATAACTTTTGAAGTAGTGCCTATTCAAATATGCGGATAGGGTCCTACAGGGAGGGGACATACCGTATTCGACGTAATAAGCACCCCGGGCGCTCTCAAAATTAAATTTTCCCCAATTTTTTTATACCCTAAATACCCTACCTCCAAACATCTGCCAACTTCCAAAGTGCATTACGATCCTCCAATTTAACACTGCGGCTTGTGTACAGGTGTTTGACCTCACAGCACATTCAGAACAATTCAGAAAAAAAACCAATGATCATTAACAATGGTTGTGTAATCCAAGTGATACCGAATTGCAGACGATTTTATTTTGTGTTGCATGAGAGAATTGTCTGAATGACTACAGTTCGAGATTTCCTTTGCAGGTGAAGAGGAAAAATAATAAGGATGGTAATAAATGAACGCTTTTATAAAAGTCAACGCCTAATAAGGTAGCAGAATATATAAAATGTCCATATAAAAATATGTAAAACAGTATTTATTTGAATGATGAAAAAAAATAATACGGGACATCGGTACCACGATTATGTCAGTCACCTTGCGCAAATACCTTTGACAGCTGAGCCTATTAATGACATGGAATGGCATCGACAATAATTGTCTTTTTTGTCTTTCATTGTGCTTGATATTACATGCAAAAGTTTAAAAACTTTTTTTGGTTTTGTTTTAAAATTGTTAGGAAATTTGTCATATTTATATCCCGCGGAAACACGGTCCCTTTTTTTAACTTTGTTGACCCGTTATAATACATTCATTTCTCGACGTAGTCCAATAATACAAGCTTGACAAACATTGTCACCTGAGGAAAGGCCGCTTCATATTTATAATTATAATGCGCTACTGGTTGTCGTGTAATTGAAGTGCCATGAGCGAGTCTCCGTGTATGTCAGTGTGCAAGGCAGCTGACAGCGTCTGCATTCACTGGACTCGTGAACATTTTACGCAGTAAATACGGCACCATATGAAAAATTCATCCTTGTTTTAACATGCATATTACGTGCTACTGGATGGCACTTGGTTAGGCAAGTTCCCAGCATCCCTTGCGCGAGCGCTGTATACACACAGATTAACCCAAGGCACTGGGATCTTGAGTACACGGGTAAGCCCTGCACACTGTCAGCGGCATCGACAATTATATCACTGTGTACATAGTTTCAAGTGAATTGCCAAGATATTTTTTGGCAAAAAATACATTAAAACTTATATATTATCAGGATTGGGAATTCCGTTTTGGTCTGTCAATTCCGCAATTCCGTCCGCGGTCGCGTAAATTCACTGGCTCTTCTGTCAGAAGGGCTTTCATATATTGATTCAGTTAAAATCCCTGTGTCAATGCGGCAAGGGCAAACCTTTTCTTACCAATTATTTAACTATGTGCACATGGAAATCTGATGTATAAACGATAAATTCAAACTAAAACAAAGCATTGTAATATTCTTTATTGAGTGTATATTACCACCATACGGACATGATCACTGATATTCACGGCGTCAAGTTCGGCCGACGTAATAATTCAAATTGCCGTAAATTATCCTAGGCGGCCCTGAGGATGCTGAGAAACTTGTACCAGTGTATAAGACAGCCGCCCTTCTTTGCCAATATTTAAGGATAAAATTTATCGTCCTGTACACGAGCATATACGGTAAGTAATATATATTTCATTGCATAATACATCCACATACGTACCTGAAATCAGGTCACCCAATCAGCATGGCCACCTGCAGGGTCTGCCTTAACGGACACCGTCATTCAGTGTTATCTATGATACACTTGACCACTGATTCTGTTATGTGTAACTAATATTATTATTATATTAGATGATAAAGCTTAACAGAGATTGAATAAAAACTGGTGGTAACTTTTAAGCTTGGCGGGGAGAAATGCAAGCATTACGTTGTCCTGTGTTATATTGGCTAGGGAGAAAAGTGAGGTTAGGATGGCTCATCCTTTAGTTTCATAAAGTGATCTCCCAAATCCGGTGGGGGGGGGGGGGGGGGGGGGGGGCGCTTATTACGGGAGGGGCGCTTATTACGTCGAATACGGTATCTGTTTTTACAGTCACAAAAACAAACTTTGTTGGAATCTTATCAGTGGTGTTTGCATTACCTGGTAATTGACAATTGACAAACAAACAAGAATGACAGGCAAAGCTTAGCCTTGAGATGATAAAGGAGCACCTTTTTTGTATATAATAATTGTTTCACTTGTGATAGTACTGTGAAACCATACAGGTTGCCACAAAGGCAACATCTTCATTTCATCTGTACTGTTAGTTGAATACAAGTACTGAGCTGTCAATGCTTAACATGAGGTGTCACTAAACTTAATGAACAGATAATATAATTCATGGGAGAACATGAACTGGACCTCAAAAAACTTTATACTTCAGTGTTTATGATAATCCCCTGATCTTATTAACCCTTATGCAAGGGCCTTTGATTGAACAAGGTACAAGATTTAGCAAAACAAAATGTATTTTATCAGGCCCTTTAAGAGTAGCTAAGGGTTATGGATTTCAATGATATATTCAGAGTGGAATACTTCAGAGGCAAACCTTGTTGTAAATTTTGTAGCCACACTTCGCATTTATTGTTATTAGCACTTTATTAAAAGATTAATGTATTTGTTAGGACATACACTAGAACTCAAGGTCTGTTATTTAAAATTCCTACTTTTTATATTAGGAGCATGTTGCCTGGTATTTTGTATCAGGTACACATGCACACAAGTTATATGGATCAAAACAAACTAGAGCTCTCTTAAACATTGAGCCATCAAATCTTTATATAACTTCTATTAAAGCTGCACTGTTTATTCTAAGGGAGGTTTATATTTAACCAGGAAGTTACCTTACACTAACTCATGTCAAACTGACATTGCAGTACATTTCTTTGAATCACAGACTTGTTTATTTAATTTTTTTTATCACTTGTAATCTGTAATATTGTCCTTTTAATGTGTGTTCAATAATCCTAAAATCATTTTGTTAGCAGGGATAACATCAAACTGGTCTGTATTTGTAAATATTATGACTTTGGCCAATAGGTGGCACCTTTTAGCGAACCTGTAAGCTTAAGCCATGGTGTGGCTGCGTCTGTCCGCCGTCCATTGCTATCTGTACATTAACTCATGCTATTTAAAAAACCTATAGAGCTAGCAGCACCAAATTTTATAGAAGATTCAATCCGCTGTCAAACTTTATTAGATTGAGCTTATTTTTTTACTTTCTGCATTAACTTTGACCAATATTTTGCAGAAATAATCCCTGATTCAATCTCTCTCAAGTTTGTCCAAATGGTTCCAGTTCAGTTAATTTGGCAGAGTTACAGGAAAAGAACTTATTCACTTTGTCAAAAAAGCATACTAAAATTACAGTTCCAGAAACAGTTGGCGCTACCATCACAAAATCTTATACAAGTGTTAGTCGCATGAGTCATATTTGCAATTATGGTATTGGTAGCACCACCTGCAACAACCTTTTTTGTATGGGGGGCATCATGACATCAGTCAACAGTACATTAACCATAGTTTCTCAGGAACAACAGGTGCTAGCATCAACAAATTTTATGAAAAAATCAGTCACATGGCAAATGCCATTAGATTGAGCTTTCTGTGGTGCCAAATTGGTTCTGTAAATCTGTAACATTGCACATGAATGGTTCATATGTGGCCTTTGTTCAAGTTTACTTGAATGATTTTTTGCTTAATTATTGGACCTTCAAAGAAGGACTGTGAGATGATTTGGTTAACAAAGCTAGTATATTTATTGTGGTAACAGCAGAGTTATGTGGACATAAATTAGCAGAGCTGTACATGCAACATAAATAATTGGTGTCCAGATCTAACTAATATGTAAGATAAATTCATGAATTAAATATATCTGTATTCTGATTTTGATTTTAATAGGCATCTATTATTATTCTAAACATTTTGATAAAAAAAAATCTCATGAGTTTGTCAGCATGAAAAAAAGGCTTGTAACCAAAGTTTTTCAGTGTGTGTTGTTGTGGACCCCTTCATATTGCACAAATTATCCTCTTCTGCGTGGTCACCGTGGTGTTGTGAACCTCTGCAGCCGCACCTGTACTGTTCTTCTGGATCGCCCCCTACTGTTTTGAACGTCTTCCGCTTGATAATCAACTGTTATTTTTGTCACTATATTCGCTCTATTGTGGACACAGACTTCAGAAAAATTATAACTATTGAGTAAAGTCGCTGATGCGCTGCCTGATTGAAATAAAACCACTTCGACACATTAAACCAAATCTGGTCTGGACAAAGGCTGGACCAAATCCTGATCGGGGTTTAGGCCGCACCAAATCCTGAGCGGGATCTGGTCTGGACCAATTGCCAATTGGTCCAGAATGGAATTTTGGCCTTGACATATATTTAGATCTTAATTTATAAATGTTGCAAAAATTTATATCTGTGAATACTTCCATTACAGCTTTAATATATTCATTATTGACTTTTTGACTGCATGCTTAAAGTACACATGCAATCTGTGAGATAAAATGTACATATTCATTTGATTAGAAGAAGGCCCATTTTATATGAAAACAAACTACCCACTGTTTCCAGTGTGGATTGATAAGAGTAAACCAATTTGGAAATAGAACAGATATGAACATTTACTGATTTAGAGACAGATCATACTGATCACTGACATACATGTGAAATTTTCAAACCTAAGTAGCTGCTGTGAATAATTCATTTGATTCCAAACTTTTGTAATCTTATTTAATACAGCAGTGAGCTTGCACATGTATCTGTTATACCAATTAAATTATTTGCAGACCAGTTTGTTCTAAGCAGGAAAGACAAATTCAGTCCACTGCAAGTTTGAGCCTCAGAACACTTCATATATATTTGCTCACAACTTGCAGGTGTTGTAAAATGTGTGTTCCAAAATGGAACCCCTTCATTTAAAGTGTAATGTAAAGAGCACACATTGTGGCAGAGGTTATCACAACCATAGGTGCTTCCTAAAGTCTTGCATTATTTTTTCATCCAATGATTATCAGCATCAAAGAACAGAGCATGTTTGATGGGTTTACCCATGTCGGGTTCATTCTTTACCTGTAACATAAAAGGAGAACCCCTGTAGTCTTTGTTTATTGGAGTCTATATCTAATACTTATAAAAGGAATTCGGTTCACGTTTGTTCGCAATGTTCTCTAAAACTGCGCTGTGTACAATATTGTGCCATACATCATTTTAAAGGTTATTATCCCCGCAGTGATATAGGCGATATGAAAATAAATAATTTTTAATATACATATAATTTTGAGTGATTTTTCCGTTTGTTTTACCGAGCACAGCCGAACTGCCTTCGGCAATCACCGGAATGCGTGCACCGTGGTCACTTAACCTCTAATACTAAGGACTATTGTTCATATGAATAACGCTTGCTTTCAATGAGGGATTTGACCGACGTGCGTGGTCAGTAAAAGAGAAAAACACATGTTTCTCGCCTTATGAAATGGAGAGTTCAATCCAGGAGGATAAATGACAAAACTTAATCCAAGGTCCCAGTTTCAGGAACAGGGCTGGGGTGGGGTTGTGGCGGGGGTTTCAGGCCTCAAAATTTGTCTGATACAGTGAAAAAAGGTTGCGGTGGCTGAAAATTGGATACAGACCCACTGCATGTATGGAGTCCCGGTGGGTCCACTTCTGCTACTTACGATGTATGCATATTTCTGTTTCCTACTTCAGGAACAGTTTCCTTGCAACGTACATTTAATTAATCTTTCATGTGTTCCTCACATCAACCAGTTCTTTATCCGTCCAACTATAGAAACCAGTCAAATATCAACGAAACACTGTATGCCTCCATATCTCATTCCGGTTCGCAATGTAAACCATCACTGACCAGGTCTTCAAGATAAACATACCGGGGTATGATTTTTGCCACGAGCACAGCGCCACAAAATGACAGTAAAAATATTTGTACATATCATATTCAGAGAGTATCCCACTAAAAATCTATACTTTCTTTTAACTTTTATAATAAAAAATGAGCCAACATTCAATATCTCAGTAAATATATCTCCCAAACCCCGGTAAAAAGCCCGGTATACCGGGTTTATCAGCTAGTGTTTTATAATCACAGACATTCAGATTTTCATATATACTTATAGTTTCTCCAATAACAATGTCCTGAACAGTTAAATCTATTGTGTATCATTTGGCTTAAGCTTGCAACTATAGTCAGGAGTTTGTTAATTTGCTGAGCCAATCAGATTTTACCTTTCCATGGCAAACTGACTTGGTGTTTGACAGCTTGCCAAACCGTAAGAATCCTTCAATTTCTCAAAGACTGTTAGTGGAAGGTCCCAGGGAAGTCATACTGTGTTCAGCACATACATGAGACCTTGCTTTGACAAACTCTTTGAATAGTGTAGATCTATTGATTTGCTCACATGCTCCAATCAAATTTATATTTAAAATATATTGGGGAAAAGAAACAGACACATTCTGATTTGTTTCAATGATCAAGTAGGCCAATAATGTTCTGAACTTTTGGAGCTTTTGGCAGAATTACAGTTTGCCAACAGTGGGCTAAGTCAGACACAAGTGCGAGTTGTCCACATGATATTTATATTTGCCTTAAGTGAGTGGATAAGTATTAATAAGTTTTACGGATACTATGTTTTCAGCTGGATGCCGCCGCATAGGTTTCTAGAGAACTCCTCTTCCTCTGTAACTCCCTGAAGAATTTTTATGAAACTCAGAATTATGATCGGGTGACATGTGAACTGCTTCGCCCTCATTCTTGGTTGACCTCTAACCTTTCCTCTCTGCAGAGTGTCCATCTGTGCATCTGATTTTACACATAACCCCACATATCTTGGGACTCTTTGACCAATTGGGCTAAAATTTTGCATGAGTTCAGTTTTTGGATAGCTTTATATCATACAAAAACCTGGTGGTGCAACGTGCAACTATTTTTGCACATTGTCCATCTTTTCGTCTGCCTTGGGTTAAAATCTCTCAGGGGTTTTATCTCTGCAGTGATTGGACTTACCACCTGAAATTTTACATGTGTTTACATCTTGGATTTAATGACAGATGGTGCCACCTACAATCACATTTATGCTGCAGACATCCATGCTAATATCTCAGGACTGGTTTGATGTATCGGCCTGAAATTTTGCATGTGTATAGATCTCACATAGCTCTTTATAATAAACAAAATTCATTCCTTTGCACCTGTGCAGTGGGACATTAGTTTTTATTGCAAATGTGTACAATTTAATTTAAAAATAATTGGATTTGAAATAATTAAGATCTAATTGAAACATTTTCTTGCTTCAGGAGAATGGAACATAAAGTGATCAGCTCTGTCTGTCCATCATCTCTCCATTATGATTTAAAATATATATATATATATATATATATATATATATATATATATATTAATTATGAAATTTTTTCTTTAAGCATTGTTGAAATAACTTTCATATGTGTATGTGTATGATAAAAGCTATTAATTTCTTAAATTTGAAAGCAGCTTATATATTCAGTTGTGAAATAATGCAGATGTAAAACTTTAAAAAAATTGATATAATAAAGAAATAAAGAAATAATTGAAACTTCATAAATTATTAGTTTTGTTTGCCTACCAGTCTGTCTGTTCATTTTTAAATATTAAGTAATTGTGAATGAACTATTTTATCATGTAAGCATTGTTGAAGAAGTGAAAATCCTATGTATATACACTGTAATAATACAGAGATATTGTAACTCCCATCATTCCATGCCCGCCACCACCCTCCACCACAACCACCACCACCATCAAGTCCTTGCATCTGCGGACTGGGGAGTCCCGGACATTAGTTATATTTCAACTGTATACATTTTATAAAATAAAAAATACATATATTTAATAATATATTATAAAAAAATAGATCCAATTGAGCAAATTTGTAAACTACTTAACTGTCAACAATTTATCAAAAAGCCAACAAATGATCATGGTAATAATATATATCTTATGTTAACAAACTGCTCACATGCTTCAATTTTAACATTAGAGAATGCATGGTTTGGTCACAAAATATTATTTGCAACAATTTCTTTCTCATCAATACAAACCAATCATGTCAACCAGCCATGGCCTTTATTACCTTTTCCACTTAGATGTATTTGGTATTGGTATTATTTTAGATTTTTACCTTTAAGGTCAACTTCAGCTGAGAACAGTGACCCATGGGTCCCTTGTTTATATATGCAGGGCAAGTTTTATATAAGTTTTCAAATGCTGAAACATTTTCATGATAATTATCATGTAGATGTAGATGACCCAGATTTCTGAAATAAATATATAATTTGTTAGATTGATGCACTCAAACATGGACATATCAGCACAATCATTGGTTAGGTTTGTGGTCCAGCGATTAACACTTAAGAAATTATTGTAATGTTAGGCTGGTTTAGATGAGATTTGATCATCATTATTAGCTTGGTGTTTCATAATGGGTCTTTATATTTGTCTCGAGTTGGGAACTGCATGAATTTGTTATCTCATGAATTAATCAGGGAAGCTATACACCAGTACATGACAGGCTCAGCAGCTATATATAAGCTACTTGTTGTTGTTTCTCTGTTACTGTATCAGAGTATAGCGGTAACTGATATATATTTACCTCTGTGTAATACTGTGTATGTGAGATGGGTTTTGCCGGTCCTTTATTTAACACGTATTCTCTAGTGTGAGATGATTAGCCTTAAATTTCCCATATCAGTTTTGGTTGATGATCTATTGTAAATCCAATTTTCCAGTGGTTTCGGTTTGGATTTATCTGCATCATGCAATATAGTGATCAGCAGATAATTTATGTCCGTGTTTGGTATATTTATCATTAACATGAGTGTCTTAACTAGTCTGATGTGCTGTTGTAGAATAAAAAGAGGTATTTCTCAGGTGATGCTCCTAATCTGACTTAGGAACTAATTAAAGGGATTATCCATTATAAACATCAGTTAACAGTCATTTCACATGTAGTATTTGATATTCATTACTTAAAACAGTTCTGAAATTTAAAAAAAAGTGCAACTTTCACACAAAGAAGTTGTTACATGATTTTTTGACAGAAAATGTTCTGAGAAAGGTTCTTATTTCTTCATAAAATGAGAGTTAAATTTCTCACAATAGACTGCAATACTTTCACTTACATGGTGATCCCCTCCTTCAGTGGAGCGAGGAATACAGTGATCAGCTCTCGATATCTATCAGTCCATCTGCCCATCCAAAATAATTCATATGTAATGCGATATCTCAAAGGCTATTACTTATATCGACTCCTTATTAACACAGCATGGTAGTCTTTTGGGTCTCCTCACATGAATAGGTTTTGGTATATTTTTTATTTATATTGTGCTTTAAATTCCCACTGAATACTACCTTAGATACTTTGTCAAATTTAAGAGTTGACCATTACACACAGTACCCATTTCTAACATTCCATATGTGTAGGTCTTATGGTTAAAACAGAATACTTAATACAGAAATACAGATTTAACATAACTTTTTGTTGAATCACGTGCAGGTATTAATTACCATAGATAACTATTAACTTGATTTTACATAGAAATACTCTATCTAAATGATCAAATAAGGTATATGAAGGTATATGAACTCCCTAATTATGAACTTAAACATTTCCAGAAACTCTATACCTAAACCCTTACTCTTCATGTTATCATACATTTACAGAGCCTGTTGTAATCCCCTTCACAAAACAGTCAGGTTCTGTTTCATTTAATTAATAACTGATAATTTTATGTGCCATCTTATTGACAGGTTGTGACTTGTGGATTATTCTTTATCATGCATATAAATTATAACAGAGGGCTTTGTGCATTGAGGGTCTGACTCCCGTTGTAGAGTATTTAATCTCCATCGAACGACATGGGTCTGACATCACTAAAAGGTTGCTAATGTTGGTTCGAGTGACAGAGGTTGCTTATATGTACAATACATGTTAAGTGCATGTAAATTTGACAGAATAAAGACCATTGCTTATTAACTATATTCGCAAACTTTCATTGCGTTTTCACAACCGATCCAAGAATTATAGAGTGTTTCACATGTAGGGCGTGTTTTCCTTGTCAGAACATGTTCCTGTTCACAAAAATGATGCAAACAAGAACATGTAACCAAAACACATTGTTCAAATACATGTGCCTTAATAAATACCAGTCATGACTATTCAACAATGCATGTCATTTGATATTTTTATCAAAAATATGAGAAGCATTTAAATGGTGACAAATTAAACATTATATCAGTCAATGAAATTTAAATGAACAGTCCATGTGTGGACAGCACTTCTTTCCTTGCCACCATTGTTGCCAGCCTTTTCTTTATTCCTGCGCTCCTTGGTGGTGTTACCAACTCCTGAAGTTGGTTATGTTTTTCTTGAACAATGATCAGGAACATGCAGTTCGTGGGCTAAAACGGTCTTTGTTCATGAACAGACATATGATCAGGAACATGAATTGAATTGAATTGAATTGAATTGAATTGAATTTTGAATTGAATTGAATTGAGTTGAATTGAGTTTATTAGCTTCGCTATTCGTACAGTAATAGCATTTTGCTAATACATGACATCACAGGTAACAGATAAATAATACATGACACCACATGTAACAGATAAATAATACATGAAATCAAAAGTGACAACTGCATAATACATAATATCACAGGTAACAGTAAATAATACATGACATAACAGGTAACAGTAAATAATACATGATATCACAGATAATGTCCGGATATCATACAGGTGTAAACAGGTGTACAGATATACCGGGCGGATTATCACATGTTACACATTAGTTATTCAGGTGCATGAAAACATAGAAGAAAATACAAGTGATGTTTTTAAACAGAAAAAACATAGAACTATAAATATGTTTATCAGGTGTCTTGCATATTAATCATGTTGGCATATGAAAGGTTAGATATCATTCTTAGTTTGTAAGAATCTATAAGTTGCCTCGTACAGTTATTGCAGATTTCAGAAAATTGCCAAGAGCTTGAATACTTTCATAATCGTCACTTCCCATTATAAAGTCAAACATGTCTAGGTCACTATATGTATATATATGAGGGAAAATCTCGGTAGTTATGTTTAACATATCTCTTCTTGGCCCATTCAGTTTTGGACATCGCATCAAAAAATGAAGTTCGTTCTCTATTTCATTCGGACAGAAGTTGCAAATTCGATTTTGAACAGGTATTTTCTGTGGTCTGTGGTATCTGCCCGATTCTATTAATAAATTATGTGAGCTGGTTCTTAACCTTGCTATGTTTTTTCTTAAATGAAAGTCTGTGATAACAGTAAGATAGGGTTCTTGTTTAAATTCTTTTTTGTATCTTGAATATGTTCTAAGTTTAGAATCTTGGTTGTGTTTAATGCTGTTTAATTCTTGTAACCATCGCTTTTTAAAGTCCAATATGGATAGTTTTTTAACTAATTTATGGAGATTTTGGTTTGTGGAGTCTTGATTGTGCCATATTTCACTCATGTCTAAGTATTGGAGGGTTGATTTAATAAAATATAACCATTTTGAGCTATTATTTTGTGAAAGATTTATATTTGTCATGTAACAGTCATATAAGACTGAGTCATTTGGGAGATTAATGATTCTTATCCAATTTTTAATGGATGCAGATAGAATATCGATACTGACAGGAAGTCTACCCAATTCCCCTCTTACTGCAAAATTACTTGTATGTCTGTGTACTCCTAAGATATGTTTACAAAACATAAGATCTAAAGATTCTGGAGAATATTTGTCTATTACAGATATGGGGTTACTACTAAAGTATTTATCAGTATCAAAAGTATAAGGCCCCCAAATTTCACAAGCATAGGTGAGTATTGGTTTAATCATTTTGTCGTACAAATTACAAATTTGTTAATGGAACGAAAACACGCCCATAGTTACTCTGCTTACCGTATTCATAATCCCTATGTCAAATGTGTAGTGATAAGTGTTAATTAACTGCGATCCTAGACCGACGTGGCACGAAGCAGGTAGGCCTATACCCTAGATGGTTGCTCCAGTGCACTGGAGCGTGACTGGTCATGAACTCCCTGTTGTAGGAGGAACATCCAATTTATAAAACCTAAAATCTAGAAGAATCAGATAATATATCAGTCTTACATCTTATGCTTTTCTTGATCCTCATTCAATGAACAGTGCCACCAGCAGGCCATGAACCTATCTTTTTACAAGTATACCATATATTTCATGTGACTCAGTGTAAATACTTATGAGAATTACTGGTATGAGAGTATGTGTTCATGTATTGGTCATATATGCTTAAACATGCCATGGGGTGTAAATGTTTGAATGTCTCACCAATAAACTTCTGTTAATCAGCTCACTGGTGTTCCTTTAACTAATGAAACTAATCAGGTCTGGAAAATCATGCACAGTTGCACATGCATTGTAGTCAGCCTTTCTTGCATGGGCAGTTATCATGACTGATGGATTATTTTGTTTTATACACATTCATGAGATCTGTATATGTTAACAATTAGTTGATCTGAATATTATGGATACTTATCATATCATATGAAAGTTCATAGCACTTGAGATCATGAAAATTAAACCTTTGCTTATCATTGAAAAGTAGAATATAACAAAATTTCAGACTTATAAATATTAAACCAACTATATCGTACAAGTTCCCAGGTGTAAATGTCAGCAAGTACTGGTACTCACCGCTGGTGAGTCATACTTGTGGTTACTGCTTATTTATCCAGAATGAATGATAGGTACTCTAGTTCATGTCCTGTCTAGCTCACTGTAAGGGCCTTTGCATCTGCTTTCAGCAGAATGCATAACAGCAAAATGGTACTTGTCACCAGCTCTTTAATCATTGTTACTCCATCATTTTACCAACGATTTTCTCATCATTGCAAGTAAGTGTAGAAATTTATTCCATCTTATGTATACAGTAGTATATAATAACAAGTTGACTGAACTCTAGACTACAACATCTTGAAACCTTAACCAGCCTGTCAGTGATCAGGGAACAGTGCACTCGGTTGTCTGTCTGAGCACATACTAGTACATGTAGTTTCATGTTTCACAATCAAATAAATCTTTGGTATAAACCCCTCAATATTAATTCAGTTTTCTAAATATCAATCTCAGAGTCTCTTTGTAAATAAAGGCCCTTAAAATCTTAATGAATTTTTGAAAAATCTTGATATTACTAGTTTATATCAAAAATTTTTTGGTAATTCATAATTATTTTACATATTAAGCAGGTTAGATCTGCAAATTCGGTTATGGATATATATTGACCTAAAAAAAAACATTTGTTAACAATTTAACAGTAGTAGTATTGATAACTAAGCACCTAACAGATAAATGATGGAAATTAGATAATACAAAGTAATTAGATGGTACACATAATTAGGCATTATATAACAATGCAGATTATTATCATACAAAGTGTATTGAGCTTACAGCACTTATATTCTCCTATTATCCTTAGATAAGAATACCAGGTCTCTGCTGCCATTTGTCAGAGCCTGTCATTAATACTAGTGGTCTTTGGCAGAGCTGTTATATCATTCTAAAAAGTGAAAACATGATATCCTCTCTGTAAAGAAGGGCTTAACTTCACCTGCTTAAATTACATCTAAAACATCAGCGGAGTTTTATAAAATTGGATGGGCTGACAGGCACACCATCACAGTATATACTCCCTGGAATGGCAGCTCCCATTTTCATGGACAAAGTTTATTTTTGTAAATGAGCAAATCAAATGTAATGCTGACAGTTGTATGCTCCTGCCATGATCCCTTCAAAACATTCTTGAAGGAAGCATGGGAAATGGACTTAAGCTTTTTGTATCCAGAATTTCAAAAACTGAAGCATTTATTTGTATTTTTCGCAACTCCCCACCTTTTTTTCATGAAACTAAAAAAAATTTAGCCAATATACTTTGTCTGTTGTCTGGCCATCTGTCCAGATGTCTGTAATCAAAGCATGTTTTGTAACTGTTTGACCTACATATCCAAAATTCTACATACAGTTAGATGTCCCCAAGTTCTTGAACATACCCCAAAACTGGGTCATGGCAACTTTGTTACTTCGAGAAATTAAGGAAAAATCCCAATTTTCCATAAAACTATTGTTACACTTCAAGACTGCCTTATATCAAAACCACAAGAGCTGTTTTGTTTTTCCTATGAAAATGCCAGAAATTAGGTCAGTACTGTGTAATTCCTTGAAGTTATGGGCCTGAACATAATGCACTTTGTAAAAAACAGGAAAGATATTTACTCTCTTAACATAATAATTTTTTAACTTGGGCTTTTTTTAAGGGATATAACTTTATAAAATCAAAGTTTAATTGTATACTGAAAAATTAGATCTGAATTTTGTAAATTGTTTAAATTATAAGCATAAATTTAAAATCAGTACCTTAAATTTTTCCCAACTTTGACTAGGGCATGTTTTTTTTCCCTTTAAGCACTGTTGATTTAATTTTCGCAGCATGTACATGTAAGTATTTAATCTGTTAAAATCTGAAATTAGAAAATGAAAGTTACAAAATTAGGCTAGTTATTGAATTTTTATAGGGAGGCTCAATTGTATTCACTTGCATTTTCAACCTGCAGGCAGCCCACTTCTACTCACTGGAGGTGAGCTATGCCAGGGTATGTGATTTGTAATGAGACACTGATGGAGATCCCCTGCTGTGACAGGTGTAAAGTAATTCTCATATCACCCTTCCCCCCCCCCCTCCCCCACAATCGACCAAGTGTTATGCAGTAACTTTTTTTGGTTGAACTTTATTAAATTGATTGTAATGCTGTTTCCACTCAAATATACAAAACTTTGAAAAGTAATTCAAGAAGTATTCCAGAAGATGCCATTTTATGGTAATGAAGCATATTTAAAAAATCAATATATAATATCAATATTATATAATTAAACATCATTATGCATAAATTGATAAAATTTGAGCCAAATTATGGATTACTATAAATAGAGGTGCAATTTAGAATTGTGAATTCTGAATCAAGTTTTATTTTCAGATATTTATTGCTTTGTTATAAGATATATATTTTGTGGTAAAAATAAATACATTAAAGGTATGCATAATGTGATGTTATTTGACAAAATTAGGGATATATGATGATGCAGTTTAGAATTGTTTGAATGTTTTGAATTTGCATTTTGAAATATTTGTAACATTTTGTTTGTCAAATGTATCTTTTCATATAACTCTTTACTATGATGATTTCCTTATTGCATTTTAAATGTTTTCAGGTCACAATTTTCATGTATTACACAGTGCAATATGTACTTATCAGATTTAGTTTATGCTCATTTGAAAACGGAAAACTTTCTTTGTTTACAGCATTTATCCTTGCATTAACCTTGATTCTAAATATATCCTGAGTTCTCATCAGGAATTGTCAAACATGGGCCTGAATATTTAAGCTCGCAGAAGGTATATGTGATACACTCAAGCCTCAATATTTCACATTTGTCCTAATCTTCTTGTACACAGGAGCTTGATATGGAGGCATTAATACATACATGAAAGAGAGTTGTTGGCTGTTGTTCAGATAAAATGAGAATATTATTATAAAAGTTGTCCATGCATGTCAGTATTTCACAATGTATGTGATCACTGCTGCTGTTAAACATTAAATGTTTTTTCCATCCTTGTTAATATTGCTCATCCATATGGTATGTGTAACAAGGCATTCACCTCCACTACAACAGTCAGGAGTGTAACGGGGATAGGTGTTTCAGTAGATCAGCTGCACCTCTGTGAAATAATCTGCCTGAAGATCGAAGTGTGGTGAAGGAAGTGGCTGAAATTATTATCACCATAGGGTAATTTTAAACATGATATATTGTGTTTCAGATAGTTATTATAATAAGACCTTAAAAAAAACAAGCTCATGCAAGCCTGAACGTACACGTCTCACGCAGTGGTTATACACCGCAGTCATCCCAGATCACCTTGGCTTTAATTCCTGCCTCATTTATTAAGTTTTTCTGGATGCCAACTCCAGGGCGGGCACGTGACCAAAATTCAGACCAACAACAGGGGGGTTACATAGGGATAAAACTTGGAGTTGGATGCACAATGCTATAGCATGCTCTAATTGGCCTGATTACAAATCTTTGCCCTGTGCCAGCCTTGGTGGTGAAACAAGGAGAATCTTGCTGTACTACTAGGCATTTAGCAGTTAAAGCTCAGGAGATACAGAACCACTGAGGTGTATAACGGCTTCATAAGGAGTGTAGTCTGAACAAATCTGTCATTAATTAATGTAGGATCCTAGGTCAGTCATTCATGTATTAAGATTAGTGCCTTGATTGTAATGAGGGAAATATTGCTAAAGATCACAGTTTGTAAACGAGTAACATGGTTTTTGTTTTAAGGCACAACCAGCTGGCAGGTGAACAATTATTGTTTGAGCATATTTCGTGCATGTTCATTATGTAGTAAGTGTTAATTGACTTAATGGTATAAACTGTTGACGAGACATGTAGAAGATAATTAAATGGGGAACCAGCCTGAAGTCAGGAGTTAGATTTTGGACTGTTGGTCCAGTACCTTAAGTTTATAATCTGTATTTTCATGAGAAAATACCTCTTCCATAACTCATCCATATTTTTGCTGTCACTGAGGTCTCTTCATTAACAGACCAGCTTATACAAAAAATCCTGGTGATACTGTGATTGATTTTAAAAAGAAATCAAAATCACACCTTTTTAGATTGCCATTCTGTATTTAAGATTCTATATTAATTATGCATAGTATATGAAAATATATTTAATATATATTTTATAATTTTATCTACAAATAATGACTGTAATGTGCTTTGAATATGTCAAACATCAGATTAATACTCCATCAAACCAATAGTTTGTGTCCTGAACCCATATTATCAAAGATCAAAACACTCCATATATTTTGTTTGTCATCTTTAGAAACTATCATACCAATTTAAATGAGTGAGATAGTCCGACCATACCATTCTCCTATTTAGCTCAGTTTACAATACATTAACAGTAATAATGGTGACTTTTTGTCCTCATGTGTCCTACCAGTTGCCAGACTGGCTGGACATCTATTAACAGGGCACATTTTAAAGCCTTTAAATCTATACAGCTGAAATATTGCATACAGTTAGGTTGAGTCAAGTCCCTTACAATTCCTGAAACTAAAACTAGGTCACTGGCAGTCAATACATTTTATGTTTTACAAAAAAGGATTATGCCATATTAGGCAAGTAAATAGTGTTTTCAACCAGAATTGAGTCTGTTTTTGTGTATGGAGGCTTTCAGAGCTTTCCATCTTTAACATTGATAGCTTTGGTTCACAAGCGATATCTAGGTATCTGTTTTGGAAATGTTTGCCTTTTTAAAGGAGAGAAGGGCACTTCCCTTGTTCAAATGGTTACATTTCTTTATGTTAGGTTTTTATTATTATTGAAGTGAAATTGGTGCCAAAGCTGGTCACAGCACATAGCTGAAGCTATGTCTGCACCTGCTCCTTCGACCAGAAGTTTGACGGTGTGAGTCTATAATGGAAGGTCCAGGCTTAAATGGGAGTTCACAGTAGATACAAATTATGCCAGTGTAGAGAGAAAGGTGGAGGAAGACCGAGAACCCGGAGAGAACCACTGACCTTGGCGGGCCACTATAACCCACTCTCATGGCAACACCTGGGATCTAACCTGGGTTGCCAGCAGAAAGGACTGGGTGTTTTACCGCTCGGCTGCCCAGGCCCTGTCTCTGTGTTAGGGTTTTGTACAATTAATCTAAAAAATCATACTAGAAATATATAATAAGCTATTAAGCTGTACAGAGAATCAGGAACTGTAATGAAGTCATATTCTACTGTGGATGTCAAAAGATATCTTTTAGGGTTTATTTAAATTTCATCACTTTTCCTTTGCTATAATGGTTTTGCACTTGCATTATTTAGCTTCTAAAGTCAGGGCCTTCCCCATTCAGCTTTGTTCCTCCACAGTTGTAAATATTTTTGGTATGCAAGTAAGTACCATTAAGACTAGAAGCAGGAAGAAATAAAATCTGAAACTACAGGGGTTCTAGTGGTAAAAAGAGCCTCATAATAAGATAATATTATTAAAGGAACCTCTGTTCAGATGATATGAATATATATAGGAAAATACTGTGAAGAATGTACTGAGTGTCAGTGCTGTTTTTGAGTGTTTTGTAAAATTCATCAGAGATGATAAGTTGCCAACAACAGAACTGTCATTACTCCTCAGATGTGTCATCAGTGATATGATACATTCTGGAGCACTCATGATTAACACTGGCTAATACATTAACCTTCTAAAATGACATATATATATATACAAACAGTTAATTATCCCTGGTCTACTTGGTTCTTTGGAGATTTTATCTAAGGAAATTAGCTTAAAAATAATAAGAGATCAGTTATTTATCATTTAGGATATCAATATTTTGTGTGTATAACCATCTAGACTCATTTCTTGTATGTCTGTACCCAGGTTGTGGACTGAAGTTGGTGTTAATTACAGAGCAGAGTGAAACACAGTCTAAGGGAGGTCTGATATAAGGTCTGATATAGAGACTCTGAGGAAAAAAAGATTGGGACTGTAAAAAAAATGGTCATTATTTTGCGGAGGTTGCTCAAGTGAGGTGTTAGTTAGGTGAGGTTTTAATTATAAGGTTGTATACAAAAACATGTCACGGCAAATTTTCTTTTTATTTTTTGATAATATAGTTTCTTCCATTGGTGATTTAAAAAAAAGCTATTCCATTCTAGCTAAAAATCCACTGTTCACTACCCATGGCTACTTGTTCCTATGATAGTTCATTTTAAGTTCATTTCAAAAACATGTTTGGCAGCTTATAATATTCTGGTACAAAAATGAAAAAAGTACATCATGTTAAAATAAAACAGTTTTTAGTTCAGCTGACTTAAAGTCAGGCTGAGCTATAGCAATGGGACGTTGTCCATCAATACTTTGTTCTACCATCCGTCTATTAGCAGGGCACAAATGATAACTGTTGGGTCAAAAAATTGCAAAAGTCCTCATTTTCAACAGAAGTTCTTGAAAATTTTGGTCTACTTAAATTTTGGGGAGATCTGTTTGTTGGCCTAGAAAGTGACAGAACAAGATGCTCCCTGTGAATGCTCTTCAGTTATATATGTAAACAGTTTTAGTGGAATAAGATCAGATTGGTTACAATTTTGCTCATTTAATCTAAACAATACATTAACCATTACCATTCACTGACATCACATTTATAGGTATCTTTGAACTAGAATGATTTAACTGTGTTTGTATATGTTTAGAAGTATGTAATTCATATTTATACAGTAGTACATGCACTTTTATTCCCTAACAGATTGGTTATATTGTGTAAACATTTAGATGGAAATTATCTATTAATCACAATGGTTTTGTGGTGTTTGTGGATTGTACCAATTTGCATCAGTTAAGATGTATTTATGTTAAGATGTATTTCATTGTATAATCATCTGGTAATTAAACAAGTTGGTTTGCCTGCAGGGACCAGGGTACTGGGTAACGTAGCTCAGGTTATTACTTTAATAGCTAAACTTTCAATAGACAAAACCCCCAAAGAGTCTGAGATTGTCAGACATGCTTTTCTCATGTATTTTAATGTACAAACTGATCAAGTGTTTTCAGTACTCAAGACACGATGTGGGTGCAGACCTAATAGAGATACTTAAAATGTGGTGTGCATTCCCACTTTTTTGTGCTCCAAGAGTCAGGACCCTTCACAAAACTTCCAACAGAGTATCAAATTTCCACAGGATTTATGGTTAAATATGGAGAATGTTCCCATCTTGGACACCTTTACATAGTACCCAACACTTCAAAACCATACAGGAGCACATCTGAGGTGTGTCAGCAGGGGAGTTGCTTGACAACAAGTTGGTGTTACCATGAATTATTTTATAGATATGTAGCTCTTTATCTAAATAGTCTTGGTGACTGGAAGATCTGGATAACTCACATCTTTTATCTATATATAACACATCAGTTTTTGTAAAAACTTCCTGCTATATATATGTAGCAGCATACACATAGTAAGGATTTAATCTTCAATATAGGCTGACCATACCAAGCATACTTCAAATGCTGATTATACTCTGTCAGGTAATAAAAATTAAATATCTTGTTCTTACAAATTGCATTTCTGTTAACTTTAATTGATTGAATTTCAAATTTTATACCCCATCGTATGACGAGAGTATTATGGTATACCCAGTCCATCATTTTGTCATTTACAAATGGACGTCAATTTTCTGACCAGTCTGTGGACATGGCACAGTGTCATACAGTTTATTTGAGTGGTAGCTGGTATTGGTCACTGATAGTGACAAGACCCTGCTTGGATGTGTAGATGTATGGCCAAGAATCTTTGCTTCTGGTAGGACACCCAGTGTTAAGAACTGAGTTTCCAAAACATGTCTTGAGCATTGGAAACACAAGCTCCAACACCAATGAAAAGCCATGCCTTGAACATCAGCCAAGCTTTGACAGAAATCCTAGAATTTGTGTCAGCTTCCAGGAATATATAATACATCTGTGGTTATTATTTTCAGCAGCAGCGGCATGTAAACCACCACTAAACATGGCTGAAGGTAATGTCCCGCAACCTTTCTCCACAATAGGTAAGTCACTACAGTCAAACCTCATATAACAACACCCCTGTGACATGACCACCCACTGTCAAAACCTACGTGTTGTGGTCCTGGCCAAGCTTATATGATTTGCCACTTTTATCAGTCTTGAGGTGGTTGTCTTGGTGAGGTTAACTTATATACTCTATTTGTGAAGCTATTATAACTACTGTTTACATTGGTGTTTATTTCATAATTTTATTACATTCTTTAATGTATAATTTAATTAATTAATTCTCATAGATGTGATTGTATATTCTTTGTTTTCTCAGTAATGTTTATCTGTTCCAAGTCTTTCCTATGCAGGGACATAAAATTCAGTTGCATTATACATGCATACTTGGAATGGGAAGCATGTATTGGAAGTCATCCTTGAAACCTGAGTTATATAAAACTACTTATTTGAGTCCTTCTGACTGACTGACTGAAAGTGAAGTCAGCACTCGAGCCAGTCACAGGTCTCCGGAAAATCAGGCCAACACTGGCTCCCTGACAGATTTAGTTGGTATACAGTTGGATATTTAAGCTGAAAAGATAAGATACTGATAGAGTTGAAGTTCTTTGTGAGAGAGGTGGAGGAAGCTGGAGAACCAAATGAGAACCACCGACCTTGTCACTACAACCCACTCTCATGGCAGCACCTTGGATCTAACCTGAGTGGACAGCGAAGAAGGCCAAGGCCCCATCTGAGTCCTCCTTGATTTGTATAACAGAAAGCTTTGTATGGTTCATGTCCACTGGAGAATTCAGATCAGTTGTGATACTTTTTCAGAAATTATAACTTATTCAGTTTGTTGAAATATGTGTAATTGAATAGACTTTATGTCTTCATATATGTGTGTGTCATTATTATTACTGTTTGGCTGATGAAGAAAATAATGATTGCTCACTCTAACGTTCGCACAAGTTCTGCTCTCTGGATTGACTTGGTACTTGTCGCTTGGATCAGTGCTGGTTTGTATCCTGCCTTGGGGCTTTGGGGTTGTGGGTGCTAGACGTAGCTTTCTCTTGTCACCAGTGTGGATAAAAGGTGGCAGCCTCTTGTGGTTTCCTGCTTGGCTTGTGTGGCATCTAGTCCATTGGCGCCATCAAAATTATGCTTAAGAAGTGCCCAGGGCTGAATTATCCCAGACTACAGCAACCTGTAGCTGCTCAATAAAGCAGAAACATCTTCAGTCAATATTATTACTATTTTTAGCTCAGCTGACTATAAGTCATCTGAGCTATAGTCGTGGTCCTTTGTCCGTCAGCTGTCCGTCAGTCTGTTAAACTGGCACGTTATAAAACCGTTGGACCTACGAATCTGAAATTCGGCATACCTTATGATATCCCCAAAATCTCCTATCATACTGAAAATTGGGTCACTAGGACTTCTTTCCTTCGAATTATTAAGGAAAAACCTACATTTTCCATTAAAAACCAATTGTTACACTTCAAGACTGCCTAATATCAAAACCACTCACCTGATATTGATCACTTTTCATATATATATTCTTCTATATATTTCCTATGTAAATACCAGAAATTAGTTCAGTATTTTTTAAATTCTTTAAGTAATCGGCCCGAAAATAATGCACTTTGTAACAATTCAGAAAATATATTTTCTCCCTTAACTTTAGATTTGCTGAAGCTAGAATCTTTTTCTCAGGTAATAAACTTTATTTAATCAAGATTCAATTTTTAACCAAAAATTAGATCTGAATTTTTCAAATTTTATAAGTTATTAGCATAAATATAAAATTGGTACCTAAAATTTTGCCAGGATATGACCATTGCACATTTTTTTCCTGTAACTGCTGTGGATTTAATTTTCACAGCATGTTATCATTAGCATTTCATCTGTTAACATCTGAAATTTGAAACCAGTTGATGAAAAACTGTAGATTTTATTCAAGTTTTAAAGCGCCATGTAAAGTATTGTGTAGATCAAGCAAGTGTTATGCAGTTTGCTAGAGCTCAGCTCCCCAGCTTCCCAAGCCAGCTCTCAGCTCCCAAAATTTGGCATACAGTTAGATGTCCCCCAAACCCCCTACCATACCAAAAGTTTGGTCACTAAAACTTCATTCCTTTGAGATATTTAGAAAAAAATTCAGTTTTCAATTAATAACCCATTGTTACACTTCAAGACTGCCTAATATCACAACCACTGATCTGACTTTCATCATATATAAAAACATGTTCTTCTATTCATACTCTTTGTACATGCAAAAAATGATGTCAGTATTGTGAAATTGTTTTAAGTTATGGGCCTAAACATAATGCACTTTGTAAAAAATCAAGAAATATTTTTACTCCCTTAACATGGGAAATGCTGAAGCTAGAGATTTTTTGACAGGGATACAACATTATTTGATCAAGATTCAATTATAAACCAAAAATTAGTTCTGAATTTTCCAAATTTTACAAGTTATTAGCATAAATATAAAATCGGTGCCTTAAATTTTTCCTAAATTTGACCATGGCATGTTTGTTTCCTGTAAGCACTGTTGATATAATTTTCATATCATGCAGTAATAAGGATTTCAGCTTGTTACTTTTGAAAGTTGAAAGAAATTGGCCAAAACTGTACCTTATATTATAGTTTTTATGAGACCATGTCAGATCCTAGGCTCTACACAGTCCCTCTTCAGTCACCCTGTATGCCCTTTAGTTGACCTCTCAGGCCAATTATGCACGCTTGAGGCAGGCATATACTAGTCAGCCAGGCAGCTTATGGCTTGCCTCAGTTGATTCAGGTGTCCAACCCAACGCATCTATTAGTTGTTTAGACCAACAGCATAACAATAAACAATAAATAAATTATTTTTATAGGTCTGTAACAACAACTTTGAAAAAAATCAATAGAAAAGGAATTTGATAATTGATGAGTAACAGGGAATTTCCTTGCAATTACTGATGTTTTATGCATTTTGTATGAATGGATGAAAATGTATTCCAGATAACACCACTGAGTCACCTATGGTATTTTTCTTTTCTGTTTTATTAATGAAAAAAGAAATAATTAAACTTTATTGTTCTATACTATTAGGGATTATATGAAGGGAATTAATGAGAGACAAAGATGCAGTTGATAATATAAATCTAAATTTCCAGGTCTTTTCAAAGTGTTTCAGCTTGTTAATTTATATTTATTTCAAATTAAAAAAAAATAAATATGTCAACATTTTAAAATTTTTCTCAGACAAGCACTGAATAAAGATGTCAATATGTTTCACTTATGACATTTAAACACGTGGCTGTTACAGCTGGTACAAGACTATGTAAATAATCAAAATTTATATTACTGGTTCCTATATTTCAGTTAATAAAATTAAACTTGCCCATCTATAGGTTTCTCCTTGTAAAATTTATAGGGTGTTCTTATCCTTGGCTTTATTTTTTTACACATAATGGTTTCATAGCTGAGATTACTTTAATTTTGTTTCTGATACATTTTTTTAATAAAAAAATTTTAATATGATAAAAAAATTAGATCTTAGACAAGTTCTCATTATGATTTCTGTAATGTTAATAATTGTCAAAAGACCCTTGCTATGTCTAGTGTGTAGATTGATGTGAAGGTAGTCCAAAGTGAATATAATAGTTTTTTTTTAATATAAATAAAATTCATAAAACCAGGTACTTATGATCATTATTTAGATATCTGATATTTGTTTTTTCTGGATTCTCACAAACTTTTGTTCAGCTGAAACTGTTATGATTGTGGTGATTATTGGGCCAAATAACTATAAATTTGTGTTACTCTTCAGTGTAGCCTATTGTACAGGTTTATTCAGTACAGGCATGTAAGTAGAATCCTTAACCTCCTATAGGGCAGATAACCCTTTGTTGCTAACCCTGTGTTGACAGGGGTCTCATTTGAGTGCTGGTCAGTGTTTAGGAATGTTTAACATTGCTCCTCCAATGAGCATCTTGATCTTTAGGTTGTCAGCTTCACCTATCAACCAGATTTGTCATTTTATATAAAAATTTATGTAAGTTCATTATGTTAATATATTTAGATGATATGGATGGTCAAGATTGTTCTTAGTTCTTAATTGACAGTATTTTTAATGCTGGTTTTAGGTCAGTATTATAATATTCAGTAGCTTAAATCCAAGTATCTGGTTGGTTAGTCAGGTTTAGGAACATGTACTTAAGGGCTTTATAGGCCTCTGACAGACAGGCACTTTTAGACATCGCAGGACTCTGTGCTGTTTTTATTTAGATACATAACCTATTCCCTGTCTCAAAGGGTATTATCAAAATCTTACATAACTTGAGTTAAACACTGTCAACTCATAATAGAGCTTATATTACCACACAAAACGAGCCTTTGCCTACCTCCTCTTCCAAATCATATTTTGTGATCATATATAACAGCTGAGCGCCGTGACCCATGGGTCCCTTGTTTACTTTTTTTCAGGATAAATGTAACCTGCAGTCTGAATGTTATAATATTATATACTTCATTATATAATCATGTTATATATGTGTATATTCTTTATATATATTTCATATATGAATTATATGTATTTTCTAATTAAAAAAAAAAGAAATTTGGCTGTATCTCTCTGGTTACAGCAATGGACCAGAGGCACCTGTCCTCAAGTTATATTATTATGCCCCCGCCACAAAGTGGCTGGGGCATATAGTTTTACCCATGTCCGTCCTTCCGTCATTCCGAAATCAAACAATTGTACAGACTTTTTTTCGCAATGCCTGCAGATATTGGCCTGATTTTTGGTGTGTGGGCAGATAATGACCAGTTACAGATCTAATATGTGTTTCGTCCTGGTTGACCAACTTTTGACCGTTTTTATCCTCCTAATCTTAGAAAATTTCCTGAAAAATAGAAATTTTCATGACAAATACACATGTACAGATTTTTTTTCGCAATGCCTATCAGATATTGGCCTGATTTTTGGTGTATGGGCAGATAATGACCAGTCACAGATCGAGTTTGCATTTCGTCCCGGTTGTGCTATTTTGACCGTTTTATGGCTCCTTAACTTAGAAAATTTCATGAAAAATAGAAATTTTCATGACAAATACCCATTTACGGACTTTTGTTTGCAATGCCTGCAGATATTGGCCTGATTTTAGGTGTGTATGCACATATTGACTAGTTACAGATGGAGTAAGCGTTTTGTCCCAGTTGACCTACTTTTGACCGTTTTACGGCTCCTAAACATAGAAAATTTTATGAAAAATAGAAGTTTTCATGACAAATACACATGTACGGTTTTTTGTTCGCAATGCCTGCAGATATTGGCCTGATTTTTGGTGTGTATGGAGATATTGACTAGTTACAGATTGAGTTCATGTTTCGTCTTGGTTGACCAATTTTTGATTGTTTTACGGCTCCTAAACATAGAAAATTTCATGAAAAATATAAATTTTCATGACAAATGTACATGTACAGCCGTTTTTAGCCCTCAGCTCATAGGCTGATGGGCTATTGTCGTCATCAAGCTGTCCGTCTATCCGTCCGTCCATCTGTCTGTCCGGTGTCCGTCCGTTCCGTGTCTGTTAACTTTTACCTTGTGAGCGGGATTCTATAAAAGGATTCCACTATTGGAATTTTATTTCATCAGTGAAGATGTATATCGATAAAATCAAGATTAAGTTCGAAGATCAGTGACCTTGACCCATTTTTCTACATTTTAGAGCTGATTATAGAAAAACACTCAGAAGCTTATATCTCAGGAATCATTGTGTGGATTTTCACAAAACTTACTATGATCATTGGGACTGATTGTCTGTACGTGCTGCACAATTTTGGTGGCGCCACCTGCAATTTCTAATTTTTTTATAAAATTTTATCAGATTTTTCAATTTTGGCATTTCGTGCAGAAATTTTTTTGAAAAATGAACATGTATGGACCTTTTTCACAATGCCTGCAGATACTGGCCTGATTTTTGGTGTGTTGCTTGATACTGACCCGTTACAGATCGAGTTGCATTTTGCCCTTGTTGACCTACTTTTGACCATACAACACCTGAACTTAAAAACTTTTACAAAATTTAACAAATGTTTCTAATTTGCCCCAGGCGGGGGCATTCGTGTCGTTCCTACACATCTAGTTTCTATATTTTTTACACATTTAAAAAAAACTGCTGGGACAGTAGTATTGCAAACATACTTGTAAAAATATAAATTTGAGAGACACTCTTTTTTCCATCAGTATATGGCAGTGATCTTGTTAATCCAATTATCAGCTATTTAAATTTGTCCACTTGCTCTAAATTAAATAGACTGTCATCATTTCATTGTCAAATAATCTGGTATAATTTTATGGTGAACTGTAATATGCAGTAAATGCAGCAAAAATAACATTCACAACATTTCCTATAAGTTTCTTTTTGTAAACATCTAAAAGAAAGGGTTGTGGTTTAACAATAAGCATGAAGTTAAGAACCCGCAGGTCTGGTTAATCCTTTATAAGCAGTGTAACCTGTTTAATAACTCAGCTAGATTTGTTTTTGAGAAATTAACCATGTTTACTCTGACATTGATAGAATTTATAACTGTTATACAACTTCTTATATATGCTTCCCATATCATGATAATATTTAACTGAGGTTTTATATGAATAAATTTCACAATAAGGGTCTAAACACATACAATAACCAGTATCAGTGTCAATTATTTAAGCCAGATATTTAATGGACTGAGTGCAGTGGCTTCATAAGTAATTATAATAAATTGTATGATCAAGGTATGGGCTCAAGAACCTTATAATGTTTTTTTTATGCCCCAGCCACAAAGTGGCTGGGGCATATAGGTTTACCCATGTCCGTCATTTGGTCCTTCCATCCTTCTGTCATTTCGAAATCAAACAGTTGTACAGACTTTTTTTGCAATGCCTGCAGATATTGGTCTGATATTTTTATGTGTGTAGATAATGACCAGTTACAGATCTACTTCACATTTTGTCCTGGTTGACATTCTTTTGACTGTTTGACAGCTCCTGAACACAGAAATTTCATGAAAAATAGAAATTTTCATGATTAATGCACATGTACAGAGTTTTTCCCAATGCCTGCGTATATAGGACTGATTTTTGGCGTGTGAGCGCATTATGACCAGTTACAGGTCAAGTTAGCGTTTCTCCTTTGACTAACTTTTGACCGGATGATGGCTCTTGAACATAGAAAATTTCATGAATATATTTTCATGCCAAATGCATATGTACAGCCTTTTTTTTGCAGTGCTTGCATATACTGGCCTAATTTTTGGTGTGTGGGCACAGAGTGACTTGTGTTTTTTGACTGGATGAGGCTTCTGAGCATAAAAAATTTCAGGAAAAATAGCACATAAAAGCACATGTGCAGACTTTTTTTAGCAATGCTTACAGATATTGAACTGATTTTTGGTATATGGCTGTATAACGACGACTTACAAATTGAGATGCATTTTTATCTCAGTTGACCTACTTTTGACTGTATGACAGCTCCTGAACATAGACAATTTCATGAAAAATAGAAATTTTCATGATAAGTGCACATGTACAGACTTTTTTCCCAATGCCTGTGGATATTGGCCTGATTTGTGGTGTGTGGGTGCATAATGACCACTTACAGATCGAGTTCACATTTTGTCCTGTTGACATTCTTTTGACCGTTTGACAGCTCCTGAACAAAGAAATTTCATGAAAAATAGAAATTTTCATGATAAATTCACATGTACGGACTTTCTCCCCAATGCCTCTGAACAGCTCCTGAACATAGACAATTTTACAAACTTTAACAAATGTTTCTAAATTGCTCCAGGCAGACACATCTAGTTTTTGTATATAACAGTGACCACTTGCATTTGCCCATGTTACATTGTACTAAACCCACACAATTGATTGGAAAATTTTATTTGATCAGGTAAAATTAATTCAATGCCAACTGACTGAACAAGTTTGCATACACACTGCCTTAAGTAAAACAAATTTGATATGCACTCAAACATTACTTATATCTTGAAAAAAAAGATACCATACATCAAAATCAAAACTATTTAACTATTATGCACACACCTGTGTACAAGGAGACTATCAGGGAACACCATCATGGCCCATCGTCTACCCAGTGTTACATAATGTTACATAATGTCACTGTTACCTTCACTGATTAAGAAATTTAAAAGTAGGATCCTCTATTTCATTTGGATCACCTATTGTACATCTTCAAGCTTGTCTAATGTATATCCACTGGTTTATTTTGGAATTTGGCAAAGAGATTCTTCAATACAGTGTCTAATAGCATCCTTTAAGTTAGGTCAGGATTACATAAAGAAAATACAGACTGGAAGATAATCTATTTAGTCAGAACAGTATACTTTGGGTTTTTATTTCATTCATATATAATACATGTTTTACATGCTTGATTAAATGTAATAAAATAGCAGCAGATTTAATATTCCAAATGTATTTGCAGATTGTGTTTTGTTATTATATATTCCTGAATGTCTATTTCAGGGTGTCAGGATTTGATACGAGATTCTTGTAAACATTGTGGATGGCTGAGGAAGCGGAGTAATAATTCATTGGTCAAGGGCATAATGAAGAAAGCTGGTAGTCTATTGTCATGTAAGTTTTCATGCCGTTATTTCAGTTGGCAGTTATCAATATCTATAGACCCATTCAAAATCTTGTTTTTCCACAATGTTTCATTTAATTGCCGCGGCGTTCGTTTCCGGAGAACTCCTCTGAGACTACTGGACAGATTTTTCTGAAACTTACACAAATTATCCGGTCACATGTGAACTGGTGCCTAACCAAGTGACCTTGACCTCTGACCTTTTGTCTCTGCCCAGCGTCCGTTTGTGCGTCTGTTTCAACACATAAACCCATATATCTCAGGAACCGTTTGACCGATCTGGAAAAATTTTTTACACAAATGTAGCCCTGGGATAGCTTTATAACATACACAACAAAAGGTGGCGCCACCTGCAACCATGTTTGCACAGTGTCCATCTGTTTATCTGCCTGGGGTTAAAATCACTCATATCTCTGCAGTGGTTTGACTAATTCATCTAAAATTCAGCATGCATTTACATCCTAGATAGCTTTCTCGATTTTATGACAGGTGGCGCCACCTACATTCACGTTAACGCTCCACACATAAACCCATATATCTCGGGAACCATTTGACTGATCCGGAAACAAATTTTACACAAATGTAGCCCTAGGATAGCTTTATAACATACACAACAAAAGGTGGCGCCACCTGCAACCATGTTTGCACAGTGTCCATTTGTT
This sequence comes from Sipunculus nudus, assembly GCA_026874595.1. Classification (NCBI taxonomy): domain Eukaryota; kingdom Metazoa; phylum Annelida; class Sipuncula; order Golfingiida; family Sipunculidae; genus Sipunculus; species Sipunculus nudus. The sequence continues at coordinate 105,473,125 of CM049306.1, read as the reverse complement.
CATCTGCCTGGGGTTAAAATCACTCGTATCTCTGCAGTGGTTTGACTAATTCACCTAAAAATCGGCATGCATATACATCCTAGATAGCTTTTTTGATTTTATGACAGGTGGCGCCACCTACATTCATGTTAACGCTCCACACATAAACCCATGTATCTCGGGAACCGTTTGACAGATCCGGAAACAAATTTTACACAAATTTAGCCCAGGGATAGCTTTATAACATACACAACAAAAGGTGGCGCCACCTGCAACCATGTTTGCACAATGTCCATTTGTTCATCTGCCTGGGGTTAAAATCACTCATATCTCTGCAGTGGTTTGACTAATTCACCTAAAATTTGGCATGCGTACACATCCTAGATAGCTTTCTTGATTTTATGACAGAAGGCGCCACCTACATTCACGTTAACACTGCAGACATCCAAGCTCATATCTCCGGAACCGTTTGACCAATCAGGAAAAAAAATTTACACAAATGTAGCCCTTGGATAGCTTTATAACATACACAAAATAGGTGGCGCTACCTGCAGCCATTTTTGCACAGCTTCCATCTGTTTGTCTGCCTTTGGTTAAAATCACTCATATCTCTGCAGTGGTTTGACCAAATTACCTGAAATTCAGCATGCTTATACATCCTGCATAGCTTTCTTGATTTTATGACAGGTGGCGCCACCTACATTCAAGTTCACGCTATAGACATCCATGCTTATATCTCCGGACTCATTCAACCAATCAGGAAATTTTTTTACACAAATGTAGCCCTTGGATAGCTTTATAACATACACAAAAAAGGTGGCACCACCTGCAGCCATTTTTGCACAGCGTCCATCTGTTTGTCTGCTGTGGGATAAAATCACTCATATCTCTGCAGTAGTTTGACTTTTCCACATGAAATTTTGCATGTGTATATATCTTGGATAGTTTCTCGTTCAAATAACAGGTGGCACCACCTTCAATCATGTTTATGTGGCAGAGATCCATTCTAATATTTAACACATGTAACTCTATATCCCCTTGCCACTCAATCCATGCCTCACTTCACCCGTCCTTCTCTGATTTTGGCGGATACACGTAGTCGCTTGTCGACTACCTGTATTCTAGTTATATTTAAATTTGAAAACTCTTAATTGAATTTCAGGAATAATTAACTAAATATTTAATGAAATAAATTAAATGTATGGCCAAATGTCTCACAATTGTCATGACATGCATTTTCATCTGGTCCCACTTTGATACATTGCAGGGTTCTAGAACCATTTGTCATGTGACCAGCTTACATACATAGATAATTTGTAGGGGTGAAAGTTAGATATTGATGTACATGTTTCATATAATTATTTATATAGGATGAATGAAAGCAGTATGATAATATGACATATTTTGCTTCCAGGGTTTCAGAAATATGTGGTTGTGAAAGACGGCTGTGTGTATGTCTACAAAAACGAGAGCTCGAGGTCTCCCCAGGGAGCCTTCACACTCTATGGCTACAACAGGTAAGTCACCACACTCTGTGGCTACAACAGGTAACTCACCACACTCCATGTCTACAACAGGTAAGTCACCACACTCTATAGCTACAACAGGTAAGTCGCCATACTCTATGGCTACATCAGGTAAGTCACCACACTCTGTGGCTACAACAGGTTAGTCACCATAAGGCAGAGGTGGTCATTTGTTTAATTAAAGTTCATACCACCAAAGATACCCAATGTTACGGTTGGACTTAGGTTTAAAACTTCTAAAGAAAAGTGCAATAAGAATAGGTTGTGTAGTCTAACTGTTGGACTCTAAAACTTCTAAAGAAAAATACAGTAAGAATAGGCGTTGTAATCTAACAGTTGGACTTAGTTCTTCAACTTTTAAAGAAAAGTGCAGTAAGAATAGGTGGTGTTATCTTACTATCAGACTTTGTCTTAAAAATACCTTGGCAACATTTTGTCATCTTAAAATTTTATATATCGGCCTTTTTGATCTGTGTAATTTTAAAATGGGCCACTTGTTTATACTTGTTTATACTTGTTTATACTTGTTTATACTTAAAACAACATTAATGATAGAATGACAGCTAGATAAAGACAATAGATACGGTTGGTGACTGCAGGATGACATGATTAGTAGTTTCATTTTCAGACTTATGAGGGCAGCAGATATACCATCCAGTGAAGCACAATGGGCATTCAAACTCGTCCACTCAAAGATGGAGGGCAAGAAATATTACTTTGCAGCGGCATCAGAAGTGGAGATGAAGGTGAAGTAGATTTAAACTTGTTCTTGCTACAGAAGGTCACTGATAAAACCTCCTGACATCAAATACTCCCAAGGTTGACTGCAAGTCATCAGCTATTACAGTGATGTCCATGTAGCCAGCAGCTGAGTGGTTGTCAACCATTAACAGGGAAAAAATTGTAACCTCTGACCTTTAACAAATATCCTTAGAGGCTCTGGTGAAATCTCATTGGAAATTGAAATTAGGTCATGGTGACCTGCATTATGCAAGGTACTTTTGTAACTTTAAATACTGGTAGTCTAGGATGTACAAATCAAACATACTTCTTCTAAAATGTCACAAAAATTGTAAAGTTTCCCTGTGATTGGTGCTGTACATGTTGATGCTGGGTAGTTGTAATGTTTATATAAGGCCATTGACAAATCAAACACACTATATTTAGGGCCCTGCTTTTCAAACAGGTGCCGTTTACTGCACCCTAAGCTATCATTCCAGTCTGTGTGTTCGTCCAAAAATTTGTTGATAAATCCAGTTTGGATTAATCCATAGGTTTCAAACTTGAGATGTTTATTGACCACAACTTAAGTGGGATTCTTTTTGATATTGAGGTCACAAGATCAAAGGTCAAGGTCACGACCCATATCTTTTAAAAGGTTGTTGATACATTTTAAGACAAGATTTTCATCCCAAACCTTCAATATTTCAAATAAAGCTTTTATACCAATTGGTTAAGAATCCTATTGAGTTTTATACTGAAATGTTAAGGTCACAGTCACTACATTTTCTTTATAAAACATTGTGGGTGGATTATTTACTAAAGTTTATATCCCAAAACCTTCCATCTTTGAAATATAGCTCCCCTACCAATAGGGAAATACCCTGTTGCTTTTGATGTCACATGGTCAAAGGCCATGGTCTCTCCTGACCTGTATATAAGTGTTCTAGTTCTTTTTTAAGCAAATTCAAGAACACTTCACAATTCTAGATGTACATACATTTAGTCCATTGTAAGAAAAACTTCATATAAAAGCTTCATTTTCCCAATATTACATGTAATTTTGTAATGAAATTTGCTCTCCATATAAGTCTTGGAAAACTTAAACTGTTTTATCAGACAAGTGGCTCTAATTGTATCTTTTTAGATTTTACTTTAATAAAAACTTTAACTAGACTCACAAACATAACAATCATTTGACAGTTTTTCCTGAGCAATCATATATTGTTTATTTTAACATTAGATTCTCATTTTTGATAACTGTTACCAGTGTTTATCCTGTGTCTTCTGTCTTCTGAGTGATCAGTAGTTTGTGACAAAATAGATAGTGGTAATGGTATATTTATTAATCTTTTGTTTTAAAGAATAAAATTTACAAATAAATAACCGTTGTTATTGATTTAACTTTGTTCCAGTCTTGGATGCAAGCTATGAAAGATGAAATGATGGAAGCTAATAGGGATGTTATGAAGTAAGTATTCTGGTATCCTTGATTGTTCGAACAAATATCACATGATCAGATCACATGACTTGTCACATATGTTATGCATTGCATGCTGGATAGTAAATTTTGTCTCACTTACAATTGTGTGTTGTGTAAAAGTATTACTTCTCAAGAGCAGATGATTAAAAATATGAGTAAATGGGTACTCGATTATGAATTTTTTAGGAAACTATTATAGTTATAATATTGTAGACTAGACTTTTCTCAATCAGATTTATCTTTCCATCAGTTGATCAATATCATCATTGTGTCAATACAGGGACATCTAATGATGCTTGTATGCTATTTTGCTCTGTTACATTTGTGGCATAATCCATAGCGTGCAGTGAAATGAGTGTCACAGCAGGCTGCCATCATTATCAGTTTAAATGATCCGGGGGGGGGGGGGGGGGAGGGGGGGGGGGAGGGAAAGGGGGCCAGTTATTGGGATGAACTGACAAAGAATGATCAGTGCAAGTTACACAACAAATGTAAAACATTTCCAATTTCAACATGGCCTGTGTTCACAGAGAAAAGAAAGCATTTCTGCTCATCTAATGAAACATTTTTCTAAACATTTTAAAACCTGGTCAGGCAGTTAATTTCCAATTTCCAAAAATTTTGCAACATGTCTGAAACACTGTGACCAAACTGTGTATACAAATTGTATATATTTGTTTTGGTGTATCAGTCAGATGCCATCCACTAAGGGGTTTAAAACATGCCCATGTGAACAAACAAACACGTGAAATTGATATGATTTGTCCACATCCCCCAAAATGTTTTGAAACCGGGTTTGTGTGAGAAAGAGTTGAAAGCAGATCACTTATTGCCATAAAGATCCACGATCAGATCTCATCTTGATTTAACCCACCTTTATATTTGGCTTGATAATTGGTTGAATCTGGCTAGTCCAATTCTTGTTCTGTCCAGATGATATTGCTACACAAACCCAAGGTAGGTTGATTCAGGATTCAATCAACGTAGCAGTCAGTGATGTAGTAAGTGTAGTAGAATCAGAGGAATGAGTTACACTCCTCACGCAGCAGTTATACACTGTACTCGTTCTAAATGCGGTGTAATCAGACTAACATGAATGAGAGGGTGCAGTTTAAAATGTAGAGCTGGATGCACAATGCAACATCATGCTCTCATTGGTCTGATTGGTCATTTGTTTGCCCTGTGCAAGTGGTGATACCTAGAGATTCTTGCTTTACAAAGCAGTGGTTTGAGAGATGGAGATCTGGAATGACTGCAGTGTGTAACCGCTGCATAAGGCACCCTCGGAATGAGTATGAACCTATGATGACTGTAATTTTTTTTCTAGATCTCAAGGAAGGCCGAGTCTGAAGAGAAGAGAACCACGACTATCAGGGGATGGTCAGGAAGAATACGACACAATAGAAGAAAAAATATATGATGAATGTGACCTACAAGACAACAAAATGGTGGACACCATGAATGAAGGTATGACTGAAAGTTTTCAGCAGTTTATTTTGATAATTAACCTGTGTTGTCAGAGGGAGGGCTAATTTAAAGTGTCATCATCATTTAATGGTTCAGGACATTTATTCTTTTTTTTGTGATTGCAGTATTTCAGCATGTTACAATGATGTACAGTGGAACCTTGTGATTACAACAACCAACAGAACCTGGATAAAGTGGTCACATGTTCAAGGTGGTCAACAAGTCTGATATAAAGGGCAAAAAAGATTTGGGACCATGAAAAAGTGGTAGTGTTGAGGTGGCTGATACACTGAGGTGGTTGTAAGGGGAGGTTTGACTGTTACATGTTACAGTAGTATGACATATGTGACTTCAGTTCAGCACATTAGCTTGAAACATTAATGACATTCAAATACTTCCAGTAGGTTCTTTACACAGCGCTTTACCTATAGGCCTACTACCTATGTCTTAAGCGCTGTTTGTTATGACCTCGGATCCTGAATTGCTACACCAGAGGGGAGCACTGTATTTTGTCAAATCAGATGAGACCTTGTGCTGGAAGACACAGCCAAGCGAGGAACACACGCAGCCAATGATGTTAATTTCGTTTTGAGTGACAGCTCATCGCCCCGGGAACCGTCTGAACAGGCCACAGGCTCAGAGAGAATGGCCCCAGACGTGGTTTGCTTAGGGCCTTGGGCACATAGGATGCCCGGCCGGTGAGCTGTAATTCAAACGAAACGTAAGGCTGCATGCACACCTCGCTGGCTGGTTTCAGTTCTGCAGACAACAGATACATGGCTACGCTAACACAGTCATAATGTCATAATCGAATCGGTCGATGATGCGAGAATGCAGAGGAAGCAATTAAAATTCGACTAAAACTGTCATCAAGCAGCGCTTGAAGCGCAGCTATAAGCAGAGCCAGGATGCCTGTCGAGTGTTTGTTTATTGGCATATGATTGGCTGCTTGTCATATCATACATAGTTTTTTTTCAGCAGACAACGAACCACCATCTGGTGTCTAAATGTATCATAAACGGTCAAAGCAGGCAGCATGAAAATCAGTTGCTTCTCAGGAGCATAATACTTCCAGATGTTTTAGAAAATGTTACTGTAACTATATTAAAATGCATTTGATCATTTCATCACTCTAGCAAGCCTTTGTAGGTACCATCCATCACTTCCCAGATTTGTCCTATGCCAAATAATGTTAAAAATGAATTGGTATCTTAGGCATATTTTTTGCACCCAGGAAATTGTTGTCTGAAATCCTTACAGTCAATAAGATGGCAGCTGAAATAAACTCTTTTTTTTTTAATTAAAAAATTCTTGCTTATGCAGTATTGTTATTTGGGAAATGATCACAGATGTGCTTCGGGTCATTGTTCCACTGCATCATGTCTACATAGAACTGAGTATGGTTAAAACCTGCATGTGCAAACAGTTATTTTTTCTGGTCTTTATTATTGTTGTTGAGAATTACATCAAACTTGCTGTCTCCATAATTATAGCCCCTTGATGTCACTTCACATTTGTTGTCAAAGTCATCTTTATACAGTGAACATTAGTAATTAGTTGCTCATTATTGCAATTGCATGTGCCAAGTCCATTTATTCTTCAAGATGAATAGTGTATGAGATGTTAAACAGTACTAGTTGAAACTGACAATACTAAATAAAACCTAAGTTAATATTAGATATATCTGATTTATTAGCTCAGCTGACTATAAGTCATCTGAGCTATAGTCGTGGTCCATTGTCCGTCATCCGTCCGTCAACAGGGCACGTTTTGAAACTGTTGGACCTACCATTCGAAAATTTTGCATACCATTAGATGTCCCCAAAATCTCCTATCATACCAAAATTTGGGTCATTAGGACTTCGTTCCTTTGAGATATTAAGGAAAAACCTCCATTTTCCATAAAAAAGCCATTGTTACACTTCAAGGCTGCCTAATATCAAAACCACTGATCTGTTTTTGATCATATTTAGTATTCATATTCTTCCATACATTTTTTATGAACGTACAAAAAATTAGATCAGTGTTGGGTATTATTTTGAAGTTATGGGCCAAAATGTAATGCAATTTTAAAAAAATCAGGAAATATATTTACTCACCTAACATGAGAATTGCTGAAGCTAGAGACTTTTTTTCAGGAATATAACTTTATTTAATCAAGATTCAATTGTTTACCCAAAATTAGATCTGAATTTTGCAAATTTTTCAAGTTATTAGCATAATCAATACCTTAAATTTTGTCTAACTTTGGCAATGGCACCTTTTTTTCCCTGTAAGCACTGTTGATTTAATTTTCACAGCATATATACATCAGGATTTAATCTTTTAAAATCTGAAATTTCAAAGGATTTGATTGAAAATGGGTAGCTTTTATTTAAGTTTTCATACACCATGTCAAGTGTTGTTTACATCTAGCCCACCTAGTAGTACAGCCTTCACTTGCATTATGTAACCCTACTCAGGCAGCTTACCTTGGCTCAGCTTGGCCACTACCAGCAGGCTTCCCCTCTGCCCTGAACCCCCCCCCCCCCCCCCCCGATGGTGCATAAACTAGATGAATGTAATTATTTTCTGTATTTGATTCATTCTTATTCTAGGCTATGCTACATTTTAGATTTTGTATTGTACCACCAGGGTTACAATGAAGTGCACATTTAATTGTGTCCACAAAGTGGTGTATTTCTATGAAAGTGTGGATGTTCATCAGATAAGTAATTCCTTACTTCAGAAGAGTAAAAACTTCACCAGGTGTGAAATTGACTATTAATTCCAGTAATAAATTAAAGCTAAGATAGTAATTAGCACAATGATATTGTTTTTCCCTCATTCAACCAACCGTGTGTATACTTTATTTGAAAAAATGTTTTATTTTATAAAATTTACTGAATCTTTTATTTTATCTCGGTGAATAAAATTAAGCATGTACTGAAATCTCCAATGTGCAAAACTTTTTTAATAGTGATTCAAGGAATAATCTTGTAGATGCCATGTTGTCACATTATTTTCTTTTAAATTCAGCTTAAACATTTGTGATTTAAAAATAATCAAATATATGTGTATGCATAATATGACCCAATATGAGCTACACTCTGGATATATAATGATTGCAACTTTTGCAACAATTCTAATATTTTAACTAATATTTTCAGTTTTTTTTATTAAAAATTTATAAAACTTGTAAATAAAAAAAATGATTCAGATAAAAACTTTTAATGGAAAAAGTGGATATGCTAAAAAAATAGGCTTATATATAAACTTAAATGTATTATTCCCTTGAAAGTGAAATAAAGGTGTTAGTCCATTCTGTCCACTTGCCTGTCCATCTGTAAATTTCATATGCATCACAGTATCTCAAAACTTTTACTGTTTTTCTTCATGACAGTCTTGTCAGAGTATTAGTTTGCAATCATATATTTAGAACTTTACCATATTGAAGTAGGCAGGCCCCTTTCCTCTTAGCTTCTCATATTCTTATATAAATGAAAAACATTAAAATAGAATATTTTTCATATTTAGCATTTGCAAAAATTTCAAACTTCAGCTGAGCGCCGTGACCCATGGGTCCCTTGTTATTTAAGATAGCATTGTATAGTTAATAATACCTGAATATTTCTTTATCTACAGAGGAAGATCCGTACTGTGATGTCAAGGAGCCGCCTGATGATAATCCTCCTGACCATCAGGCCCCGGACCCTGTAGGCTTCACACCTTCACATACACCAAGGCCGAGGCCTTTACCATCACCAGGTATGACACTTACAGTCATATTTTTATTAAGATGACTTATTATAATTCACTGTTATGAACTACAGTGTTCACTCTCCTGTTACATATTGTGTAACTCTTACTAAACTGCTGGAATCTGCTGTAAATATACCTTAGAGAACTTTAACCAGAAATTTACAGAAAATGTAAGTCAGAAAAACAGCTAGTGGCCAAGTTGAAAACCTGCTTGATGGTGCATCATTGATAAATCTTAGTAAAAACAATCTTGGAATATAAATGAAGGACTACATTAAGGTACATCACTTCAGCATCAGTTCTGTATCTTCATATAATGTAGCTTTTTCCAAGGCAATCACATCAAAAATATAAAAAAGGGTGGACCACTTTACCCAGTGTAAAGTAATCATGGTCCACAAAAGATCCCCTAATCTGTTCAAAGATCGCTGTGAGGCTCTTGATGAAACATGCACAAATGTCACGGGATACTATGGTTTTATGTCGGTCCCGCTGCTGCCGCAGATAAATCTTGTCTGTGCCATAACTCAAAAAATATTTCATGGATCTTTACCAAACTTGGATTGTGCATAGATAGGGGTAAGAGGACGAACCCTTTCTAAAATGGGGTCATAATCTTTATTAGGAGAGTGACCTTAACGTTGAATAAGTCCTTTGTTTTCTTTTTTTTTGTAGGGGGGGGTGAATGAATCACACAAATTCTTAAATATTTCACGAAATCTTGTCTTGTACCATAAAAACATGTGACACCTCCTATTATCCCCTTGTTGTTTCAGTGCCTTTAAACACCACCATCATTGCCACTTGGCAGTACTGTGAGCATTATCACTAAAAAATTAATGGACAGATTTCTTTCATATTATACATATATACATAGATATGGGTTATCGGATGAGGTATATATAAATTAGGGTAATGACCTTTCCTTTGAGAGTGGCCTTGACCTTGAATATTTCCATATTTGGTGAAAATCACACAGATACTAAAATATCTCAAGAATTCTTGCATGGATTGATCCTAAAATCAAGTTGACCTACATAAGATCTTAATTGATAGTGTTGTCATGTACTGAAAAATGGTGGCGCCACCTACTATCCTTTTCTTGATTTAGTGCCTTTTAATACCCCAATCCTTTACAGTACTGTGAGCACTATAACTCAAAAACTAATGAACAGATTTCTTTCATATTATACATATACATAGATATTGATAATGGGATTATATATATACAAAGTTTGGTCATGATTTTTCCTTTAAGAGTGGCCTTGACCTTGAATATTTCCATATATGGTGAAAATCACACAAATTCTTAAATATCTCAAGAATTCTTGCATGGATTAATCTAAAAATCAATTTGACCGAAGTTCTTGGATAGCCTTTTCAGGTACAAGAAAATGGTGGCACCACCTATTATCTTTCTCTTGTTTTAGGGTCTTTAAAAACCCCGATCAATGCCACTTGACAGTACTATGGGTATTATAACTCAAAAACAAATGGACAGATTTCTTTCATATATCATATTATACATATATACATAGAGATGGGTTATGGGATGAGGTATGTATAAATTTGGGTCATGACATTTCCTTTGAAGGTGGCCTTGACCTTGAATATTTCCATAATTGGTGAAAATTATGCAAATTCTTAAATATCTCAATAAGGGATGCATGGAGTGGTCCAAAAACAAATTGACTGAAGATCTTGGATAGCTTTGTCTTCTGCCGGAGACAGTTGGTGCCACCTTCTGTATTTATCTTGTTTTTAGTGCCTTTTAATACCCCAATCAATGCCACTTGACAGTACTGTGGGCATTATAACTATCTTTAATATTATGCATATATATACACATCTGATATAGGTTATGGGATGAGGTATATTTAAATTTGGACCATGACCTCTCCTATGAGAGTGGCCTTGAACTTGAGTATTTGCATATCTTGTGAAAAATATTGTTTCTCAAGTTGATAGATGGAAGAAACTATTGTGGCATGCCAAGTGTTAGTATATATGCTTCTGAAGTTGGGGGCCTATTCTTGAGGGGGGGTGGGTGGGGATTATTTGTCTTTGGATACTATGGCACCTGTGGTGCCAAGAATTATCTGGTTATCAATACTGTTATATTTATTGTATCCGCCAAAACAGAGTTTTGCGGATACTATGTTTTCAGCTGCACGCCGCCGCCACCGCCGCGTAGGTTTCCGGGAGAACTCCTCCGTAACCGCTGGGCGGAATTTTACGAAACCCGGGATTATGTTCGGGTCACATGTGAACTGCTGCGCCCCGATTTTGTTTTGACCTCTGACCTTTCCTCTGCGCTCTGCGTCCGTTTGTGTGTCTGTTTCCACACATAAACCCACATATCTCGGGAACCGTTTGACGGATCAGGAAAATTTTTTTGCACAAATGTAGCCCTTGGAGAGCTTTATAACATACACATAAAAAGGTGGCCCCACCTGCAACAGTGTTTGCACAGTGTCCATCTGTTCGTCTGCCTTTGGTTAAAATCACTCATATCTCTGCAGTGACTTGACTAATTCACCTGAAATTTGGCATGCGTATACATCCTGGATAACTTTTCTGATTTTGTGACAGGTGGCGCCACCTACATTCACGTTTACGCTGCAGACATCCAAGCTCATATCTTGGGAACCGTTTGACTGATCAGGAAAATTTTTTTGCACAAATGTAGCCCTTGGAGAGCTTTATAACATACACAAAAAATGGTGGCGCCACCTGCAACGGTGTTTGCACAGTGTCCATCTGTTCGTCTGCCTTGGGTTAAAATCACTCATATCTCTGCAGTGACTTGACTAAATCACCTGAAATTTGGCATGTGTATATATCCTGGATAGCTTTTCTGATTTTGTGACAGGTGGCGCCACCTACATTCACGTTTACGCTGCAGACATCCAAGCTCATATCTTGGGAACCATTTGACCGATCAGGAAAATTTTTTTGCACAAATGTAGCCCTTGGAGAGCTTTATAACATACACAAAAAATGGTGGCGCCACCTGCAACCATGTTTGCACAGCTCCTGTCTGTTTGTCTGCCATTGGATAAAATCACTGATATCTCTGCAGTGACGTGACTAATTCACCTGAAATTTGGCATGCGTATACATCCTGGATAGCTTTTCTGATATTGTTACAGGTGGCGCCACCTACATTCACGTTTACGCTGCAGACATCCAAGATCATATCTCGGGAACCGTTTGACCGATCAGGAAAATTTTTTTGCACAAATGTAGCCCTTGGAGAGCTTTATAACATACACAAAAAATTGTGGCGCCACCTGCAACCATGTTTGCACAATGTCCATCTGTTTGTCTGCCTTGGGTTAAAATCACTCATATCTCTGCAGTGACTTGACTAATTCACCTGAAATTCGGCATGCCTATACATCCTGGATAGCTTTTCTGATTTTATGACAGGTGGCGCCACCTACATTCACGTTTACGCTGCAGACATCCAAGCTCATATCTCGGGAACCGTTTGACTGATCAGGAAAATTTTTTTGCACAAACATAGCCCTTGGAGAGCTTAATAACATACACAAAAAATGGTGGCGCCACCTGCAACCATGTTTGCACAGTGTCCATCTGTTCGTCTGCCTTGGGTTAAAATCACTCATATCTCTGCAGTGACTTGACTAAATCACCTGAAATTCGGCATGCGTATACATCCTGGATAGCTTTTCTGATTTTATGACAGGTGGCGCCACCTAAATTCACGTTTACGCTGCAGACATGCAAGTTCATATCTCGGGAACCGTTTGACTGATCAGGAAAATTTTTTTGCACAAATGTAGCCCTTGGAGAGCTTTATAACATACTCAAAACTGGTGGCGCCACCTGCAGCCATTTTTGCACAGCTCCTGTCTGTTTGTCTGCCATTGGATAAAATCACTCATATCTCGCCAGTGGTTTGACATATCTGGCTAAAATTTTGCAGGTTTATACATCCCCGACAGCTCTCATGATTTTATGACAGGTGGAGCCACCTGCATTCTAGTTTATGCAGCAGACATCCAAGCTCATATCTTGGGAACCGTTTGACCGATTGGGCTAAAGTTTTGCATGTGTATAGTTCTCACATAGCTCTTTATCATACGCAAAACTGGTGCCGTCACCTGCAACCATTTTTGCTCAGCAATCATCTGATTGTCTGCCACGGGCTAAAATCACTCATATACATGTAGTGGTTTGACTTATCTGCCTTAAATTTTGCATATGTATACAACTTGGACGGCTTTCTGGATTTTGTGGTAGGGGGGCAACCTTCATACACAATTTTGCTGCAGACATCCATGCTAATATGCAACACTTCACTCTATTTCCCCTTGCCACTTAATCCATGCCTCACTTCACCCGTTCCACTCTGATTTAGGCGGATACACGTAGTCGCTTGTCGACTACCCGTATTCTAGTTTTATTTACTATTTTATTTTGGAGGAAATGAAGACCAAATGGGTTATTTTCTGTTATCTTTCCAGGTAAAAGTCCAGACCTGATTAGTGAGCTAAACCAGCGAAACCCAAAACCTCCAGTTCTCAAAAAGCCAGTTCTGCCTGGGGCAAAGCCAGTGTTGGTATGACTCACAATTGTTTTTTGTTATCTCAGTGTTTTATATTAAAGAGCATATATCATAAATAATGTACTTGGATATAGCCTACTTGAGGTGGAACTTGACTTGTTTTATGGCTATAAGTAATGTAACAATGTAAATGTTATATAAAGTAAATTTGTAATAGATAACATTGTGTGTAGTGACAACACAAGTGGTTGAACATAGCTAGCCAACATGGTTTACAAAGCCTGTGGTTTAGATTGCCTATATGGTATGTAAATAAATCATTGCTTTCTTTGTATTTGAGTATGATCTTGAACAAATTTTTCATAAGGATATACTGCTGTGTGTAACTACTTGTTATACACGTGTTTAAAACCATATCTACATGTGTTTTCCAGGCAGTGCCCCAGCCACCATCTGATAAGAAATCTCATACACTTCCGTAAGTTACCTTGAGAGATCTTTTCATCATAACCATGGACTTCATAGAAATAGTCTAAAATGCTTGCACTGGTTGGTTTTATAATCTAAGTGTGAACTTTACCCATAAATTTTTAAGATCAGTTGAAAAGTTTTTTATATTAATTATGTCTCGTCTATCTTAGCATAACCAGGCATATGTATGCTGATATAAGGGTTTATTACTTCATCATTTAGTCATCATACTTCATCATTCAATCATCATATTTCATCATCAGTTCATCATATTTATCTTAAGAAGCTATTACCAGTCACTTGATATATTATGGGTAGACTTTGGTATGTTTAGTCAGAGTTTGGGTTATGATTTCTAAGAAACCTGACATTTTGTTGCAGGAGGGGATAAAGTAATGCCTCTTTTGTGTGTCTGTCTGTTCCTCTGCTTGTCTGTAATACTGTGACTGGTTTCTGGATGCATTTTAAGCCAGATTTTATCCCAAAAATGTCATCTTTCACATGGCTCACCTACTAATAGGGGAAGAAATCTTTTGATTTAGAGGTCACAAAGTCTAAGGTCATGATCACAATACCAATTAATTGAAAAAAAAAAAACTTGTGGATTGTAAACGAAACCTTTCATAGCAAACCTTCCATCCTGCATATAAGGCTCACCTGTCCATAGAGAAAGAACACTACTGATTTTGAGGTCACTAAGGCCATAGTGAAGATCATAGGATGGTTATACTGATTTTCACACAGACAAGCCTTACATGTTATAACACCTGGGCTGATTATGCCATGTTGTGTGGGGATGATTCACTTTGTGATGTCCATGTTTGATTCTCAATTCAGAATTCATGATTTTGATTCACAAAATGATTCTTAACTTTTTATCCTTATTTTAAAAAAAATCAAGAAAAACACTTTTATCCTTTTCTAGCTGCCATAAAGTAGTTTCTGTTATTTTGCATCAATACATAATTGAAGGGTACACCGCCCAGTATTATCATTGAATCTTAATATCAGTCAGTGAATATGCTTTGGATCAGTTTAGAGTAATAATTGGCCTGTGAATTACAATATTTTAATATTTCTGTTACTATATGGGTACAGAATATTTTTTCACTTTTGCTGATAATATAACAATCATTTTCCATGAATTTGTGAACCTATCAAAGGCATAAAAAATATACATTTGAGGGATGCACATGTCATTAACATGAAGATTTTGAGTATAGTTTGTATATTAAGATATATCATCCAAACAGTTAAAACCTGAAAAGCACTTGATAGAGTGCATTTTTCTGCCAAGGAACAACAATCTTCTGAATACTGATAATTATAACCTCTTCAAACAAATAGGAATCCGTGGTATGCCATGACAGGGTAGTTAGTTAATGAGAGTGTTGTGCATGAGGTACACTAATTTTAAATCATCATGGGTAAGCTAACCATTATACTTGACAACTGTAGGTTCTTGGAATCACCTGCAAAGGTAAGAATAGACAGAATACAATAAGGTCCTTGTACATTTGATTTCACTACTCCCAAGTATGGATCATTTCAAGGGTTTGGCATCACTGTGTGTTAATAAGGAAAACTTAACCAGGCCTCTTACTGTTAATATTTTCTGCAATTTTCAATTTTTTGACAATCTGGAATTTTCTAGGCCTAAAAGAATCACTGTCACATTGTAGGATAACTGCTTTTAAGGAAATAATCCATGCCATCATCTGTAACCAGCATGAATTGTGCAGGGATGGTTGTCTGTGATTGTCTACAATTTTTCTTTAGCCACCCCACTCATTCAGTGATTTCCTATGATTGTCTGCAATTTTTCTGCAGCCACCCCACTCATTCAGTGATTTCTTATGATTGTCTGCAACTTTTCTGCAGCAACCCCACTCTTTCAGTGATTTCCTGGGATTGTCTGCAATTTTTCTACAGCCACCCCACTCATTCAGTGATTTCTTATGATTGTCTGCAATTTTTCTGCAGCCACCCCACTCTTTCAGTGATTTCCTATGATTGTCTGCAATTTTTATACAGCCACCCCACTCATTCAGTGATTTCTTATGATTGTCTGCAATATTTCTGCAGCCAACCCATTCCTTCAGTGATTTCCTATGATTGTCTGCAATTTTTCTACAGCCACCCCACTCATTTAGTGATTTCCTATGATTGTCTGCAATTTTTCTGAAGCCACCCCACTCATTCAGTGCTTTCTCATGATTGTCTGCAATTTTTCTGCAGCCACCCCACTCATTCAGTGATTTCTTATGATTGTCTGCAATTTTTCTGCAGCCACACCACTCTTTCAGTGATTTCCTATGATTGTCTGCAATTTTTCTACAGCCACCCCACTAATTCAATGATTTCCTATGATTGTCCGTGATTTTTCTGCAGACACCCTACTCATTCAGTGATTTCTTATGATTGTCTGCAATTTTTCTGCAGCCACCCCACACTTTCAGTGATTTCCTATGATTGTCTGCAATTTTTCTACAGCCACCCCACTCATTAAGTGATTTCTTATGATTGTCTGAATATTTCTGCAGCCAACCCATTCTTTCAGTGATTTCCTATGATTGTCTGCAATTCTTCTGCAGCCACCAGACTCATTCAGTGATTTCCCATGATTGTCTGCAATTTCCTATCATTTCCTCATTATGCCTTGACATGTCCACAATTTTTAACATGCTCAGTATCTGAAAATGTTATTGCTGCAATTTCTTGTGATTTGCTAATGCTGTGACAGGAACATGTTATGGCTGTTTCACAAGCTACAGTTTACTGTATCATGGAATATGTAGGAGGCCATTTAACACTCAGCAAGGAAATATGGATGTCAAGCCATCAACTGTTCCACAGCAAGAACCCCACTGGAATTTGCATGTGTAGCACTTAAACCATTGAAGGAAAAGGCTAAGATTATCCCAAACTAATAACAAGTAATCCTGGCATATACCTTGTTAATATTTAAGTAATACCATTGATCAAGCTATGTATGTTGGATCATTTTCCTAGAGATTCCATAACATTAGTAAAAATTCAGCTCAGGAATAACATTTTGTAGCTGTAGCTTTCCACTGTATCCCTAGATCATCAGTAGCAGTCTGGTGTGCTAGTTTATCCTTCAGTAAGATTCAGTCAATATCAGGACAAAAGTAAAGGGGGCTCTTAATTAATACCACCAACCTGAATGGAACTGTAACCAGACCTCCAACAACCCCTGAGGATTGTCAAGCACAGCATACTGCTGCTAATGATGACTGTGGGTTACAGTTAAAAACAAATGCTAAAAATATGTCTGAAAGAAGCTGAAAAAAATTTCATAAAATATTAATGCAAGTTCTGGTTATATTCTTGTACCTTCCTATATTCAGTTTACACAGTGATGCCAGACCTTTTTCATGTGCAGTGCACAGGAAATTAGAAGATGTCTATTAACAGTTGTCACAATCAACTTACATAGCACGCATCAGTTCTTTCACAACATATTTCAGTCACTATATAAAGACACTAATATTGGTGTGTTCATCTGACTTAAGAGCAACCTTTTCAAATCATCAATGCAAATGGTACAAGTACTAATGATTTTCACTGATTAAATAGTAATAATTATTCATTTTCAAATTATTATCAGTTGATTTTGATTTGCTTCTTATCTGTTTTTCATTTCAAATAGAGATTATGTTTCTTCCTGATAGCTTTGGTTGTGGGTATTTTTTTGCTCAACTGACTGAAAGTCATCTGAGCTATAGTGAAAGCCCTTTGTCCGCCATTTGTCAAACCATATTAGCAGGGCACATATCCATAACTGACTTAACTCAATGTCCACACAGGCTGAGATGAAATCTCCTTGGCTCAGACATAGGTCATAGGCAATTAAAAAAAAAAAAAAAATAGACCTACCATCTGACAATGAAAGTCTTACCATAATTGTTCTGTTTGGTGTTAAACTTCATGCACATGTTTCTTAAACATTTCTGTATGGATTGTCTCTGACTTTTTATTTGCCTGTTGATCATGGGTATTAAAACTGCTGGTACCACTTAAAACATTTTAAAAGAAATTTGTAAAATAGCAGCCATTTAACTTTCTGTTCAGCAGATTATGAAATTGAAATGATGTGCTTCATCCAATCATGTTCCTTGTCATGATGAAATGTTTGAGAACAAGGTTAATCCCATTTGTTTAAATGTGTAAGTAATAGTTGAAGATAATCTGTTTTCTCCATTTTCTCTCCATTTTTTCCCCCTAAAATGTAGATTGCTCTGATAATGATTATCTTTTTCTGTTTTAAAAGGCTAATAGCACCACATGTATGTTAATGTTATCACTGACAAATTGTTGCAGTCAAGTCATTTTAAGTTGGGATTAAACTCTGTCATCATTTACTGTACACCAAATAAAGATGTACAACTGCTGTAATACATAATTGAACTGGCAATCGATGCCTTGTGAATATCAGATTTTTAAGGAATGTTTGCACAGATTATCCTGAAATTTAGTATGCATATGTCTTTCATGTTCATGTTGTGTTATGTTTTATGTTGAAAAGAAAACCCAATGGACTTTAAAAGGAAAATGTTGCCTACAGCAGAAAGTGAAACACTCTCAGTATACAGTCAGACTACA
The DNA here is from genome assembly GCA_026874595.1 of Sipunculus nudus. NCBI lineage: Eukaryota > Metazoa > Annelida > Sipuncula > Golfingiida > Sipunculidae > Sipunculus > Sipunculus nudus. The sequence goes on along the minus strand of CM049306.1, from coordinate 105,454,578 downwards.
TGTTTTTACAGTTTGTACATATTTCTAAAATTGTCACTTCTGTTATACCACAGGTCACACTATTTTTTCAGCTGACTGTCATGAAACATTGGTTACTTGTTTCACTTTGTTATCCTTGGCTGTAGAGCTGACTTGGTCTTCTTTGCAGTAGAGATACCCCTTTATGTAATATAAACTTTGTATTTGCCAGTGTGCTTTTATTCTTACTCTTTACTCAAGGCACTCTGATTGCTTAGAACAATTTTCAATATTAAACATGTCTGCAAAAAATTATCGTCATGTTAAGCCTCGGTCACAACCTGCTGCGGTCACCGCAAACCATAGAGTACCGTGCGGTTTTGGGGACCGCAGGAATACTTAAGCCTCAGTCACAACCTGCTGCGGTCACCGCACACCATAGATCACTGTTCGGTTTTTGAAACCACAGGAATACTTATGCGGTTGACGTGCGGGAACTGCAAGGTGTCTTCCTCATTCTTACAGCCATCGCACGGTAAAGTAAGCTAACCCTTCGGACGCCGCAAGCTAACCTTGCGGAAGTTGTATAGTCCCCTTATGACAGCCGCATTTACACCGTACGTCTCTCGGGTAGCAGAGTAGGCATTAAAAATCGCACGGGCATCCTACGACATCCATACGACTACTGTACTCTGCCCATACGGAGCCCGTAGATAGCTGCTTGACGAACGGCCGCCGCATCGACTTAAGCGCTTGCGCTAATGTCAGTTACGGTTGTTGCGGAGCCCCTGCGGCCTTTGAAAAACGCAAGGTTGCCGTGCATCTACCGCATGGAATAGCCCAAAACACTCCCCGTGTGGCGACTGTATCCCGGTTGTGACCGAGGCTTTATTCCCTATAAACGAGAAGAAATAGAGAAATCACAGAAATATGCACATATTATCTATAACGGTTTTCTCAGTCTGTCTCAGTCTCTCTGTCCTTCCCTTTCAGTATACCTGTCTCAGCCTATATCTGTCTATATCTATTTCTTTCTCTCTCCCTGTCTCTCTGTCTCTCTCCATCCCCCTCAACTGTCAGAACTCAATCTGTATCTCCAGTATGGCACATTAAATACCCTTCAAGTCCTCTTTGCCAAATTTTACATGTTGTCTCTGGGCAAGATATATTTTTTATATATTGTGATTATGAAGACCAGGAAGGCCGCAGTCTTATGTACACAGATAGTAGTTTCTGATTTTCTGTAAAATAATGCATTTAAACAGGCTAATATGATTATTTGTTAATGCAGAAAACATAATTTTTCCCAGTACCAAAGTCTTTATCAGTGTAATAGTATTCCTTCCAGGTTATACTAAATATACATGCTTACACATTATTTAATATTTGTCAGGTTTTCATATAAATTGTTGTATGTCAAATATAAATAATCATTGAACACCAGCAATAATCATAGACAAGTTTTTTGTGAGTTTGATGAAGATTCAGTTGAGATAAATTAAGACATAAATTTAAACATTCTGATCCTTACATAAAGATTGACATAATTGACACACTTACATAATAATCAATATATGGAGACAGCAGATACAGTTGTATCACACATCATGAGTCTACAGGACCATGGACAATGTAGGGCATGTTTTATCAGTTTGCTGGCATGTTTTAGTGGAGGGCAGCACTCAGACCTACAGATAATAAAAGCTCTACACTCCCATCAAGAACATGTCAAAGGTAGGTACTATAATCATTCATCATCATCATCGTCATCATCATTGATTCAAGAGAGCTTATGATTATTGATGGCCCTGACAAGGATCAATGTGATTATTGATACCTCTGAGAATAATTGATATGATTATTGATAGTTCTATTGATAATTAATAAATGTGTATATATATATATATATATATATATATATATATATATATATATATATATATATAATCTATATATAATCAATATATAATCAGGTATAACTTTGTAAAAAAAATACTTTAAAAAATACCATTACTTGATTTAAACATTAATCATGATACTCAGCCCTAAAGATAATCATTTGTGGAACCCTGGCAGATAATCACTAATATAATCCAAGTAACCAGCTTTAAGATAATATACATCTGTATATCAGTCATTAGGTAGCTTCATTTTATGCTGCTGCAGCTGTAATATACAGAAGTTTTATTTTTTCATGTAACTATTCTTTGTTTCAGAGTTCTCATGAACAGTGTTATTCAGTTAAAGTTTATATTAAAAATATATTTCTTTGTGTGTTGAGTGGTTATTGTACATGTGTTTTTGATTATGATTAATCATTTTTATTTTCATTCATATATATATACAATAGAAAAGATTTGAAAACCAATGTTTAACTGACATTTTATAGTACACTAACTCATGGAGAAACATGATGGAGAAGAAATATGAGTCACTGTTTAAGTAAATATAACTAAATTTAGCCATTTGTTGACTCGAGTTATGTAAACGAGGATGTGTCAGATCAGCTTTATGGTAATAGCTCTGTTGTTTGTCAGTGCCACCTTGTGTCTGTTTGGTGGATTAAAATAAATCATAAGAAGGCTTCTTCAACCACAAAACTCGTTTAGATATCCCTGTAGGAAACAGATATAGTTAATAAGTAAATGGTAATATATTCCTAACTTTAAACAAAAGTATTTGTCAAGAATCAGTTTTATGTTAACACCTGAAATTAAAAATAAAATACAGAGAACTGTTTGAAAAAGAACACCAGTTGGCACTACCCAGCAGTTTAGTAGGTATTTCCATCAGTTTTAATTGTTTGATGGACTCCATTGCATCACAGGACTGATATTTGTAATCATAATTTTCTTTACAGACCTCTTGAAGCTATGCCTGGGGTGGGTCTTTATTTACTCTTATTTTGTCTATGGTTATTCAAAAACAAATGTCTTTGTTAAAATTTATTTCAGCCTCTTGATCTCTTAATCTTTTGATCAACTGAAGTCTATCACTGTTATTCACTACACAGATTTACTATGGTAAAGACATTTTTTCCAAACACATTCTAGTTATCGTATCAAAAGTGTGTGGGTTATTAGCAGTTTGTTTTTGTTAAACAATCATGTTTGTTTTAATTAGAATATTATAAAAATCTATATCTTTGTGTGATTGTAACTATTTATTTAATGTTTCAGTGTTTTCATGTTTTCTGGTTAGCAATGTACCCATCTGTAATCATTTAAGCCATTGTTTACCAATAATTGTTTTGATGATATGATCAAGACTCAGAATATATTTTTTATATATTATATATTCAAGAAGAATAATTTACTTTAAAAAAAAATGTTATATTGAACAATACTATCAGATATATACACATGCACACGCATATACATATAGTTATTTAATTGTAAGTAAACTTACATTTTTACTGCTTATTCAGACACCAGAGTATTATGACGCTGCATACTGGTCGGGGTTTGACAAAGAACAAGCTAGTGCGTAAGTAGATTTACTTAAAAGTTGGCATCTTTTAATGTTTAATAACTTTTTTCCATGTCCAAAATTCTGTACCAACCAACTAGCAGTTAGTGAATTCCTGATATCAGTTGTTTATTTGTGTGACCCCTAATCTTAGTTGTATTCCAGACATGTCCACTGAATTGAAACCAGGCATAAAATACTGTGGTTGCCTTTTTGTTCGCGAGGGTTTTAATTTCGCAATATTCGCGAATGGGAAATAATCGCGAAAATGAAACCCTCGGGAATAATCGGCCAATTGAGAATGTCCTTCTTATTTAGTGTAATCAATACTTGTATGGTAATAGGTTAATACAGAGAGAATTTTTTTAATAAATTACATCCTTGCAGGTATAGGGAAATGTAAGCCTTAAATTTGAACTAAACCACCTATGCTGTGTGTGCGGGCCTATCTTTATATAAGAAAATGTCACAAACTCATGACTTATTCTCATTTGATAATACACACAGGTATATGGCTTTGCCAAAGATTTGATATAGGTTCTTGTGAGATCGCCAAAATGAAACCCTCGCAAAACATTAAAAAAGGAATAATCGCGAAATTTCAGCCTCGCGAATATGAAGCCAACCACAGTATGCGTTTGCATTATTACACACAGGTATATGGCTTTACCAAAGATTTGATATAGGTTCTTGTGAGATCGCGAAAATGAAACCCTAGCAAAACATTAAAAATGGAAAAATCGCGAAATTTCAGCCTGGCGAATATGAAGCCAACCACAGTATGCGTTTGCATTATGTGGGCCAGTTAGTTTAAAGAACATATGGTGGAACATATCTGAAAGACCAGTTGTCTTACAAGACCACCTGTCTACAAAAATCATTCTTGTGTGAATCAAAAGCATTCACATTGGTTAGAACCAAAAGCATTCACATTGGTTAGAACCAAAAGCATTCACATTGGTTATAACTGACCTTTCAGGGCCCTTAGGAAAATTGGGCAAGATGGTGTGTTTTTGGTACGAGATGGTGAAGGAGACTCAAAGGTCAGTATTTAAAATCACAAACTATAACAGAATTTTCCATAACGTGATACTAGATCAAAGTGACTTCATTTCCTTAACCCTGCAGTTTGTGTAACAGTGGATACCCATCTTCCATTAATGGTTGAACTTGGGCATTCAGCATTATATTAGTAGTTAAACAATTTTAAGATACTTAGTCTGTTAAAGAAATTCAAGGCTTTTCCAAGTACAGTGACCTCGGGTTGGGACAAGTTTCAGTGATACAGGGCTAATGTATGGTCTTTAATTCTTTATATACTCTTCAGAAATTCAGCCCAGCATATTTGGTGTACACATTTTTTTATCCAGCATATTTAATACAGCTGGGCCTTAGTATATAAATAAAATGTAAGTTTTGAGAATATCAGGTAAAAATGAATTGATGGAGAAGTGATACCTTGTTATTTATCATGTACAATGTTCATTTTTGTTCCTTGGATGGTCCCAAGTGGTAAGTTTGATTTGGAATTCCGTCACTTTTTTTTAACCCAGCTGAGTGTTTCAGATATGATCTACATTAATGATCCTGAATTATTTATAAGTATTAAAGCAGAAGGAGTGATGTCTGTGCAGTTAATGATGTAACCATTACAGCTACAGATTTATAATTCATATTTATTACACAGGATGGGTCTAGATGTTTACACATGAAATCAGAAAATAATTTTTTCAGTTATTAAAGAATTTAGCTATAATTTAGAAACAGCTAGATAGCTATCACCAAGCTTTTAACATGGTACGTTTTTTTCTTTTAGGCAATTTAGATTTATTATCATAGCATGCTGACGTGGCTTCATGTTTGTGAATTAAAAAAATTGAAAGATTAATGATCAAGATCTTTCATTTCAAGGATCAGTATTCATTTGATATCTTGTATCTTATTTATATCAATTCATATTTCAGACTTTAGTTCTGTATATACAAGGAAATATCAAGAAGTACAGGATAACCCAGCAGGTATGTGGATCATGCATATTCATAACTCTGATGATTTTAATAATACATATTCATATGATAAATGCTTTCGCAGAAAAGGGATTATCTTAGGCATGTCAGTCTGTTTATAATAATATTTTATACTTGAACATCTTGTGAAATGAAGTGTTATTCAGTGTCTTTACTGATGTGTAGCTCACAAGGAGTCCCCATTGAGTGACATTTATCACTGAATGTTTATATTCTCTTTGCTATGCAGTTTTAAAAATGGAACATATGAAACTTAATGACAATGGGTGTATATTATCAGTGAAATCATTGGAAAGACTCTGTGCCATTGAAATCATTGAAAAACAACCAAAGTTTAGCTAGATGATGTGTTCCCCATTCGCAGATATATATACACATGGATATAAATATACTGTTTCTGTATTCTTACATTTAGTGGTATATATTTCTGCATGAACTTTCGAGTTTTGAAATCAGCATTTTGCTTTATGTGTATATCAAATGACACATTTATATTGATCAACTTTATATTGTTAGTGTAACATATTTGATTGACTTGCTCTCATTTTATAACATGCATTATATCCACAGAGGGGAAAATGCTTCATCACGAGCGGGGATGAGTTTGAGAGCATAGAAGACCTGCTGTACCATTACACCCAGTCAAACCTTCCCACCATAGCCATCAAACTAAAGAAACCGTATAAATACGCATCATAACCAACTTAGGGGACACAAGAATCCAGTACAGTGGCATAACTAGGAGATTGCTTATCTGTGTTATAATGTTATATTCCATTTGATTGATGTGTTTATATAAAGTGAAAATCTGGTAGACACTGTTTTTGCACTGCAACAATTGTGGTGTGATTATCACATTTTATCAGCAGATTGTCATTTCCCCTAATTTGCTAGGACTTGATAACTAAAGGCAATAATTTTTTTACATCACAATGGTGAATTTATTTTCAATAATGTCAATTTTGAGAGGCCATGGAAAGTCTTCCTTTATTTTTTATATTCCATGCTTCAGTACTGAATGTAGATTGTGAAAAAAAAATTATGTAATAATAGCAAGAACAAATCACTAAGTTTTGAGTGAGGCTTAGATACCAAATTATTGAAGCTACTGCATTGATATGCTGCAAATATGCTCAGTGTGTAAGATGATCAATCATTTAATCTTTTCTATGCAATTTTAATTGTATTTTTATATGAATATATATTTGAACAGTCACATCACAGTATCAGCCCAGTAAAGAATTAAAGTAATGAATAGAATTTGACAATCCATCTGTTTACAATAATATTCATTCAGCTATAAAATTGTCAGTAATAAGAGATAAATAAAATGTATTAAAAAAAAATTGATATCTAATTACTGCAGTCAGACCAGGGAATGAACAGATTTTTCAGCATTCTATAAATGCTATACTGTCTTGGTTAATTATAAGGTCACATTGTTTTTAAGGCTAATATTGAATGGGTTTGAATTAGATGTGTATTTCAATAAATTTTATATTCATTTATAAATGATATTTTAAATTTCATCCATACAATATGTTCTATTATTCATTCCATTTTCATTTTACTTCATTTAACTGTTGTAGTCCATGGGCCCCTATTTTAACATATTTCATTATACCGGGTATAAAAATTAACAATTATGTGAAATATAAGCTGTATATGCTTGTTCATTCCTATATACCTTTAAAACTGAGGTTTAAGATTTAAAACATTTGCTTGTTTATTCCTTTTAGCTATTTAACCAAGACTTAAATTTCAAATATTCAACTTTGTTCATTCCTTTATGCATTATTGACTTAGTATTTCACATTTGAATGGGGCATATTGTAGCTTATGACATAATAACAATGTTCCTCTCAATGAATATGCTTTATACCTCCCATGTATTTCTTTATGTATTATTTTATTCATGTACACAAGCCTTTTCTTGCAGTCATTCTTAGTTAGGCAGGAAATTTTGCATAATGGTACATTGTTCAGCTTTGCTGTCATCACTGAATTGTATATTATTTGGGCTAGAAGTTAATATCAAACATTCCATCTATATGCTTTAAAGCATCACATAGTTAGGGCACATGTTTTAATGTGCCTTATTTTATTTAGTTTTTGTCTACTTGAAGTATGGATTTTGATTGACATTCTTTAAAATTTCTTAAATTTCCATTTATATGTATGTGATAGACTTTTGTAAATAATACATGTATGTAACTTTGTAAAATGCATAAAGTAAGTTGCATTGTTGAGTATATAGTGTCATCAGTCTTTAATATCTTGCTTGTTTCTATCTTTTAAATGTTAGATTTCCATGGTTACTGTAGCAGCATGAATGGTGTACAAATCACACATTGTTTTGTGTGTGTTATATTCTTTTTATCATAGATTCGCATTACTGCCTGTATGTGTTAACAAATTTGGTATATTAAGTGTTTGTCTTGTTCTGTATCAGCTTCAGTTAAGGTTATTATAGTAAATATGTCTGTTACCTGTAACTTGTGGTCACTATTCAGCTTATAACTGGCCAATCTCATGATATAACATTGCATTAGCTTCTGCACTGTTTTTATATATATTCAGCTGAGGCACATGGGCCAAGGGTCATTTACATATGAGTTTTCATATATAAATGAAAAGTGCATTATACTTCTATACTCATTACAAGGAAAACAATATATCTAATGAGTCCTTAAATCATATTTATGTGAGCTATATGGGCCAAGGGGAACATGTATTGGAGGGTTGGTGCATTCTGATTAAAAAAAAATGCTGAGGTATTTATTCAAATGTAGATGCATTCTGTGTATATTCATATATCATGGGCTTAAGACAGAAATTCCATCAGGGAATTGCTATATACAGCTTATGCATAACTCTTTACTCACTAAGCTTTTGCATATTAAACTGATGAAGACTTGTCATGAAGTGGCTGTACTTTGATCGGCTTTATATACGCTAGGTTACAATTTCATTATTCCCGCCTTTCCAGTGTTTAGGAAGGGTTCAATTTTCACGATTTCACCACACATTAGACTACACATAACATATTCTTGTATAAAATAATTAATATGCTCGCACAAACTCTACTATTTGTGAAGTACTAAGTTAGCACTGAAAATTTGGAAATTCTTGTTCATTATAGACAGGTAATGTAAAGACGTCATATTGTTAATCATATATATATATATATATATATATATATATATATATATATATATATATATATATATATATATATATATATATATATGCTTTCAAGCGCATATGGTATAGATGCTGATATTTTGCTCATCTTAATACCTGAGTGGTGTTTGTTGTCAGTTATCTGAATGTATTATGTTATAGAAAAGGTAGAATATATTATACAAGACTGCATTCTCTGAAAAACTTCAAACCTTTAGCCAAGAAAGATACTGGACAAAGGTTCCATTTGTTTCACTGCTTTACCATTCAATTTTATAAAAAAAAAAATCTGTAATTTATACAGACTCAAGAGTCAGCTGTAGGGTAAAATAGTTTTTTTAATGTGTCCTCTAGATGTCTCTGTAGCATGAGTTCTGCATGTGGATAGCAGCTTTAAATGAATACCAAATTTATTTTGCAGTATTTTGTTGATTTTCTTATTTCTGTACCATATCTTCTGTATATATATAAATAACTGCTAATAATACAACCGGCCATCATAAGATGCAATTTTCATGTCACAATGTTACATTACGTGTAGGACAAGTATTTATAGTTCCAGGCGTTTTATTATTTTAAATTTTTTTGATCACTTTTAAGGAATGGAAAGGGGCAGTATTTTTATACATGTTTTCCTTGTTCTGTGATCCTTTATCATTATCATTATATACCAGAAACAAACTTAATATTTTGCTGTTCCTCCAACTTGAGCATCTGGAATTTTTAAATTTTCTATGTGTTTGTTAGTGTCTGTGAAGTGTTTTTTTTTTGTCAAGATTCACTGTTACCTCTGCAAGTATTGCTCTTTATATATATATATATATATTATATATATATATATATATATATATATATATATATATATATATATATATATATATATATATATATATATATATAAAGATGGATTGCAAAATTACCTTTAAGTCACATGTGGTTTCCATACAAAATATAATGCCTTTTATATTTCATGAGGAATTCTCCTTTTTGAACATGTTGGTCTGTTTAAAAAAACAAATACAGATTTTATAGTAACTTTGTACCAACTGTTATAGTTTATAATAAACTTAAAACTCATACAAAGGCCCTTTGCTTTTGTTAATTGCTCCTGGTGTAAAGTTATTTTGAAAGATTGAGAGGACTCTTGAGGGGCAATGTCTGAAATTCCTTTCGTTATAAAAAAATTGTATCAATAATTATACAAATAACCTAGATGGGTGTAGTTGTATGCCTCCCAGGATCCAGCTCCTGAGATATGAGCAATTTTCACCCAAAGCACATGTACAGATGGATGCCACAGAAAAATGATTGCAGATGGCGCCACCAGTCTTAAAGAACAAGATGGAGGAGTCCAAGATCTATGAATTTGCACAATTTCAGGCAATTACTGCAAATCACTCCTGAGAAACAGGGATTAATTGATTTTACAAAAACAGAAAGGTGAGTGGCACCACTATCTGGTATAGGTGACAACTTTCCAAGATGGATGAAAATGCCAAATTTCAGAACAATACAATGACCCACTCCTAAGATATGGGCAATTTTCACCCAAAGCACATGTACAGATAGACACCACAGGAAAACGATTGCAGATCGTGTCACCAGCTTGAGTACAAGATGGAGGAGTAAAAGATTATGGATATGCTCAATTTCAGGCCAATACTGGGAATCACTCTTGAGAAAAGAGCATTAATTTATCCTACGTAAATGGAAAGGTAAGTGGCGCCACCTGTCTGCTTATTGAGAAAACTTTCCAAGATAGATGAAAATGCCAAATTTCAGAACATTACCATGACCCACTCCTGAGACATGAGCAATTTTCACCAAAAGCTCATGTACGGACGGACACCACCAAAAAACCGATACAGATGGTAACACCAGTCATGAACACAACATGGAGGAGTCCAAGATCTATGGATATGCACAATTTTAGGTCAATACTGCCAATCACTCCTGATAAAAGGGCATTTATTTATTTTACAAAAACAAAGGTAGGTGGCGCCACCTGTCTGGTTTAAAAGAAAACTTTTGAAAAAAGATGGATGAACATGCCAAATTTTACTAGTAGAACTTTTAAATTTCAAGGTCCCTACTTGAAATAACTTGCATTGACTTGATTAAAATAATACAATGAACTCACCATGAAAATACCACACCAAGCTGTTATAGTAGTCAGACTGCAGCACATATGCCTCCTCCAATCCTGGTACTGTGCCAAAGCTATTTATAGGGCTGATATACTCTTGGCCAATGGCCAACATCAAGGCATTTGCAAATCTTGGCAATATACCAATGATAAACCAAGTGCTGCCATCTGTACACAAAAATGGTCCCTACTTGAAATAACTCTGAAATAAATTTTCCAGTACAAAGTGCTTTTCAGCTGACTTTTTATACGGAAGGAATTGGGGGAATATAAATGAAAATTATTACAGATGCATATTGAATGCAAAATTACAATACAGATACATCCCACTTTTTGCAAATTCATGAATTAAGTTGAGTAAGTATACCAATTATTTATAATCCATCTACAACCATATATATATACACCCACAGAGAGCTGAAAACCCATGGTTAACACTGGTGGCACTACCAGTCTTGTATACGACAAAGCTATTTGATATATATAAATATGCCCAATTTCAGGCTGATATATCAAATTCCTCTGTAGAAATAAGCAGGCACATACACTGTGCAAAATTCAATGTACGTGGCACCACCTGTCTTGTAAATGAGATATCCATCAAAGACGCATAGACAGGTCAAGATATTAGTCCAATACATCAAACTTCCCCAGAGTTTGATGCACTGGGCTGACAAGGCTTAGGCTTAGTTTCCCCCGAGTGACCTGTGACAAATTGCTGCCTCAAGCTACCGCACTGAGTGAACTCTTGACCTGCACCTGGCTAGACAGTGATATTTTGACCTGTACCTGGCTGCACTGAGTAAACTCTTGACCTGTTGCATAATCTGACACAGTTGGCAGTCTGCCAAAGCTATAAATAGATTCAGCCTGAACTTTTGTCCCAAATATGATGCAGTGAGCAGTCTGCCAAAGCTATAAATAGAATGCAGCTATTGCACTGAGTGAACTCTTGACCTATACCTGGCTGCACTTCTTCCAATCCTGGCAGTGTGCCAAAACTATTTATAAAGCTGACATCATCTTGGCTAATGGACAACATCAAGGCACTGGCAATCTGCCAATGGTAAACCAAGTGCTGCCATCTGTACACAAAAGTCGTCCCTACTTGAAATAACTTTGAAATTTATTTTCCCAGTACAAAATGCTTTTCAGCTGACTTTTTATAAAAAAAAAAAGAAATCAGGAATATATGTAAAATTATTATGGATGCATACTGAATGCAAAATTAAAATACAGATATATCTCATTGATTGCAAATTCTTGAATTAAGTTGAGTAGGGATACCAATAATTTATAATCCACGTACAATTGTCTTTATATAGCCACAGAGAGCTGAATATTCATGATTGCCTGGTATGATGAATAACTAAAATCATAAATCTAAATTTTTTAAAAGCTTTTAAAAAAATTTTCTTGTCAATATTAACCAAAGATAACCTGAAATCTAAATGTCTAGTGGCATGATGTAATAGATGCTGATAAACTGGTGCCAGGCTAGATGTAACAGCATCACACAGCTAACATATATGGTAAAATGACTCAATTCAATCTCCATAATTCAGCCAAAAATCATTCATGTGGAACCATGAATGACAATTATTATAAGAATTATTGTAGGGATTATTCTTGTAAAATATTTTAACAAACTGGCTTCAGTGGCATCAGTCGAAAACGTTTCCCAGGTTTATAACTCATATAGGAAGATACAGCAAACTGGCTAAGTTCAGCTTCCTGTAACTCAGCAAAAAAGCACTGAACCAAAACCTTTTGAACAAACTTGAATTATCAACATCTGAGGATAATTAATTTGTGAGGTTTAAGAATTTGGCCCAGTGGTTTTTGAGAAGAAGATCTTTGTAGCCACTGAGCTAAAATGGGCTGTTATGGCATATGACTCATTTCAGCTTCCCATAACTTAGCCAAAAGTCACTGAAAAGAGACCATTTGAACAAACTTCAGAAAGCACTACACTAGGATCGTTTCTGTGCGATATTAAACATTTTGGCCATATGGTTTCAGAGAAGAAGTTTTCTGTAGCCCTCAGTGTGATACAGGCACTGATGACCCCGTACAACAAAGGCCGATGCTGATGGCGCCACCAATACCTCAATTTCAGATATGATCTATGTGACCAACATTGGCATAAAATTTGGTGATGATAGCTCCAGCCGTTTCTGAGATTTAAATTTTAATATGCTTTTTTGCAAAGTTAACAAAGTTTAGCCTCCTGAAACTCGGCCAAAAATCTCCGAACTGGAACCATTCGAACAAATTTGAGAAAGATTGTTCCAGGTATCATTTCTGTGAAATATTGGACAATTTGGCTGGACAGTTTCGGAGAAGAAGATTTTTTAAGTTTTTTTTAGCTTTTTCCCTTTAAAATCTAAGAAAATGCAGTTAGAAAAAAATATACAAAATCCGATATAGTTTATTGGATGACTGAATATTTGCAAAAAATTTGGTGATGCTAGCTCCTGCCGTTTTTGAGATAGCTATGGTTAACGTACAGACGACGCACGACGCATGACGTACGACGCACGACACATGACGGACGAGGCCGCACCATCGCATAAGCTCACAGGTTCGCTAAAAACTGGCTTCAGTGGCATCAGTCAAAAGACTCGAAACACGTTTTACAGGTTTATAACTCCTATAGGAAGAGACCGCAAACTAGCTAAGTTCAGCTTCCCGTAACTCAGTAAAAAATTACTGGACATAAACCATTTGAACAAACTTGATTTATCAACATCTGAGGATAATTAATGTGTGAGTTTTAAGAATTTGGCCCAGTGGTTTTTGAAAAGATCTTTGTAGCCACTGAGCTAAAATTAGATGTTATGGCAAATGACTAAATTCAGCTTCCCATACCTCAGCCAAAAGTCACTGATCAGAGACCATTTAAACAAACTTCAGAAAGCACTACACTAGGATCATTTCTGTGCAATATCAAACAATTTGGCTGTAAATGGTTTCAGAGAAGAAGTTTTTTTAGCCCTCAGTATGATACACCAGGCACTGATGATGACCCTTGTACAAAAAAGGCTGATTCAGGTGGCACCACCAATACCTCTATTTCAGATATGACTCATGTGACCAACATTGGCATAAAAATTGGTGATAATAGCTCCAGCCGTTTCTGAGATTGAAATTTTAGTATGCCTTTCTTTGGAGAGATGACTAAGTTCAACTTCCAGTAACTCGACAAAAAATTACCAAACTGGAACTATTCAAACAAACTTGAGATTGTTGCTTGGTTAATTTTGTGAAATATTGGACTATTTGGCTGGAAGGTTTCAAAGAAGAAGATTTTTAAAGGTTTTTAAGCTTTTTCACTGTAAAATCAAAGTTAATGCAGATACCCAAAAAATAAGCTCAATCCAATAAAGATTGACATGTCACTGATTCTAACATGCAATTTGGAGCTGCTAGCTCTGACAGCTTCTGAGATAGCATGGGATAACTTATGGACAGCATACGAACAACGCTATGCCATCGCATAAGCTCACAGGTTTACTAAAAATGGAACAGCAGGTGGTCTGTCTTGTCCACAACAAAACTATCCAAGATGGATAAACATGCAAAATTTCAGGCTGATACACCCATCCACTCCTGAAATATGAGCAGTTTTCAACCAAAGCAAACAGGCTTATAAACACCACACAAAAACAATAACAGATGGCACCACCAGTCTCGAGTACAACATTAAGGTATCCAAGAACTATGGACATGCACAATTTCAGCCTAAACAAATGCACGGATGCACGTCATGTGAAAACAATTGCAGATGGCACCACCATTCTTGAGTACCAGATGGAGGCATCCAAGATCTATGGACATGCAAAATTTCAGGCCAGTATGGCAAACCACTCCTGAGAAGAGGGGATCAATGTATTCTACAAAAAGGGAAGATGGGTGGTGCCTTCTGTCTGGTCTACGAGAATTTCTCGATAACTGATGAACATGTCAAATTTCAGACTAATAAACTGAACCACTCCTGAGATATGAGCAATTTTCACTCAAATCAAACACAGGGATGGACACCAAGCAAAAACGATAACAGATGGCACTACCAGTCTTGAGTATGACCTCAAGGTTTTCAAGATCTATGGGCATGCACAATATCATCACAATACATTGAACCAATTACTAAGAGGATCAAATGGCATTGATGGATGGACGCCACAGGAAAATGATTGTAGGTGGTGCCAGCAGTCTTAAGTATGGGATGGAAATATCCAAGATCTATAGGCATGCATAATTTCAGCTCAATAGATCAAACCACTCTTGAGATATGGGCTTTTATTTATAAGATGCCCTGATTCATACTGCATGAAAATGATTGCAGGTGGCGCCACCAGTTTCTGTTATGCACCAATTCACATGTGAGTGAATAAGTTTGTTGGGTTTGTAAATCAATCCCAGGGCCTGAGAGTTCTCCGAAAATAATTGCAGTGGTGGCTGACCCTGCTTGAAAACATAGTATCCACAAAACTTTTTTGCGGATAGAATGACATCCTAGTGGCCTGGATTACAGAATTGTTTTTAATGAAACCTAGTTGTCGAGGTTAAAAATTTTCAAAACAACGGTTCTAGGTATCTGGGTACACTAACAGGGAGGGACAAGAGAGTACAATGAACTGAAGGGAGAAGACAATTTAAGCACAGTCCTGGTCACAGCAAACTGGGTAAAAAATACAGCTAAGGCTCTATAAGGTGGTCCATTCAGAAAATATGTCTGCCACAATTTCCTTAAAGTGATAATGGTAGGTCAATTTCTTTAAGATTTTGCATTGTGATAGGAATTTGTCACTTTGTTTATAATATAGTTAAAGACTTCCATGTATCAGACTTGATTTCATCCTAATGACTGCTAATTGGAAAGTGCTTAAAAGATAATTAAATAATCCATAAAACAAAATGGTAAAAAATGTATATGGCATCACCACGACCTACCTTTACCCAGGTACATATAAAGTGCTGAATTTAGTGAAACGTCGTAAAGACTTTAAACAGAAATCGAGCTCGCAGACTGGGATATATGATAGATGCTGCACCAAGGCAAGAACTCACTGTTGAGCAAGCAAGGCCACTGTGACCTAGTTTATAAAGTCTGTTGACCTTGCATGGACCTGTGAGGTTTCTGAGCGTCCCCCCCCCCCCTCACAATTTCATCAGTGATAATGGAAGCAATGCCCAATGAAATATACAGCTCAGGAGACTTTCAGGCATTCAGTTGTATTCATCAGCATCAAGCCATCATCCAACAATCAACTTCCATCTCTGATATATCACACTCTAACAGGCACCTGTGAACTCAATTGCCTTTCTTTGTATGGTTTATTATCAGTTCTGCTGTACAAGTGCAAACCCTTCCATTGAAAATACAAAATACTGAACTGGAAACCATAATAAATATATGCAAAATAATACTAGTTTCACAAACTATACTTTTGAACATAGCACCAAAACATTACAGGTTACTAAATATGAAGGCAGTCATACATTTGAACACACAGGATTTAGTATGTATGAGATGATGTTTCATGTTTCAGATAAAAAAAAATTCAGTCATCACAATATCATCTTCATAACTTAATGAGAGATTCTGCATAAACTTTGACCATGTTGGTCTAAATTCAGAACATGTCCTCACTACCACTACCGGATCACTCAGTCTGCACAAGACTAACGAGCTCTAAGCATCACTTGTCCAAAAATGGCCAGGTCTGTCCTACAAGCAGTGTGCAAGGATGAAACAGTTCCATAACAACATTAAATATCACTTTACAATCACAAAGCTACAGCTGTGTTGTTCACGTCTTACCACTGCAAACTTGTAAACTATTACACTGTTTTTTTTTATGTTATTTTTGCCTGCTTTTCCTGTGCAATTCAGTCTGGGTGAAGCAACTTGCATATTAAATTAGAATTCTTTTTTTCTTCCCATATGCTGGTTGTTACGTAGTTCAGAGCATGACAGCTCCATAAGGGTATGCTGGCATTTTATATCAATCTTATACCGGGCAGCAGTTGCCATATGGAAATCTACAGTAACTTCAGCCAGATGTTTCAGAATGATTCAACACAACCAATACTTTATCACTGCTTGATACTGTGCACCAGTCACTATCACAAATGATCTCCTTCATTTGGATTGATTTGGATTGATTGCCCAATACCCTCTTCAGGACTCAGTGATCATGCAGACCTATTCAAATTTACCAAGTTGTTATACATGTAGATAATGATTACGCCATCAATAATGCATGCTCACACTATCATGTCAAAGCATCCAATCTTATTAAATGCTTAGGTCTACATCAAGTCATACCTTCATATACTATGCAATATACAAGTCTTGCTAGGGCAAACAGCTGTCATGAATTCCATCTTGCTGTGTGTATTACAACTTGTGAGACAAAATGCCAAGGTGTGCCATAATGGTACTGAGTCGTCACACTGACAGTCAGCTGTCAAATACTCAATTCCAATTTGCTACCCATTTCAGCCCTGATCATATGACCAATGTACACATCAAAATATTTTGGCAAATATGCCCATCACTAGTCATTATCACAAGGGCAAAAATGCTCGAGTCCCAATATCTGCCACTCATTTCAGCCAAAATCATATGACTAACATAGTCTTATCACCGTCGGACATTATCACAATTGCAGAAATGTTCAGGTCCAATATCTGCTACCATTTTCAGTCCAAATCAGATGGCTGATGTACTTGTCAAAACATTTTGACTGATATGTTCATCACAGTGATGTCACTGATCATTATCACAAAGCCTGACTTCCAAGTGATTATCTAACACTGACGGTGTCATCAGATGCCACCCTCAGAAGTAAACAGGATTCAGACACGTGGTCTCCTTCTGGGGTGATGGGGTGACAGGAGGACTGCAGACTGTCACAACCATACTCTGATGTTGCTGAGCTTGTTTATCTAACTGGTGAGTCCTGAAACAACATATACAGTTCATCACACCATATTACATCATTATATACAATGTCCTGCATGCATATACTGGGGGCATCAAGACCTCCCATGAGTGATTTAACTGACATGAAACTTTTTCTTTTTACAAATTTTCCTCTGGGCATTTGTGACCTAGATCTGCAATACCACCAAAACTGGTCAGTAAAAAAATCAGATAATTAGTCTAAGTGTCTGATTTGCACCTGACATTAATTTTTACCTTGACCAAATTTTCAAAGTTGCTGACATAATGCTTTTGACAGGGCTTCTTTCTATTTGGCACTTGCAAGCCAAACTTTTTCATATACGCAAATCTAAAATTGGTTCCCAGAAATGGTATGGACAGCAGTGCCCTTACATGTGCCAAATGGAGCCAAATAGAAAATGTTACTCTAAATTAATACTCTAAATAAATACAGTAATGAAATTATGAAATGAAGCTCCCCTTTCAAGACGTGATCAACCAGTCTCACTATGGTACTGAATTCACCTGACTTGACTGTACATGTTTTACCCACAAGAGTGGACTGGCTTTACTTCAGCATTGTACTTAATTGCATGGCATAATCCAAAACTTACAGAACTGATCATTCACAAATCATAGGCTGGTTGACCTACATAGGGTAAATTAAGTACAATACCAATAAGGCCAAAATAAAAAAAGGTATGGTTCTCAGATTTTTTTTCAGAAATCAGTGCGGGCGGTTTTTTATTTTTAATTTTTTGGTATGTTTCGATAAAAATGACATATTGACTGTCTAACCTTTCTATATGAACTATCAAGCCATTTGAATTGTCACTATTCACAGTTTATATTCCAAACAATCCTGACAATGTCTATATTGTACCAATCTGTACTCACATGAGCATGGGTTCTATGATGGGGCGTAGATCTGTGAATGTGTAGCTGGTGATGCCACACAGACTTGAGGTCCAGGGTGGGTTTATATGGAGACATAATCGTGCAGCAGCTACACAGGCAGCAGCGATCTGGGAGGGTCTGTACTCTCGATACTGATGGTCTGTAATAAAATGAAATCAATATAAACAACAGGTAAAAAAATGACCTGCCAAGTGCATCATTAAAGTTATTAAGATGTATACTTGAGGAAACTGTGTGCCCTCAGTGATAATGAACCAGTATACCCCTTGTCCTTAATAACAAGTGACCGAGGGGTCATGACGCTCAGCTGACCAAGGCACTGACAAAAGAAATTTTATCATCTGAATGTCAAATTTGAATGAAATACTTTTTCCAAACTTGACCTTTTGTATAAAATCATCCAATATTCATTGGGGTACTATGGAGCTCTGTAGCATGAAGGATATGGATAACAGACACCTATTTTCAAGGTTTACAAGATGATTTTTCAGGGGTCTCCCAGCATGTCAAAAAATAAAATTCTAGGTCCAGTTATTATGATTTGTGCCCTGTTAACAGATGACCAAATGTTTATTCTGGGGGGTATTTCAAAGCCGCATAGGATGAAGGATATGGGTAACAGAGATGTAATTTCAGGTGCACAAGGAGACTTTTCAAGGGCCTCCCAGCATATCAAGAAAGGAGATTCTAGGTCAAGTCATTATAATTTGTGCTCTGTTAACAGATGACCAAACCTTTATTCTCGGAGCCATAGAATGAAGGATATGGGTAACAGAGACCTAATTTCAGACTTCCAAAGAGACTTTCCAAAGGCCTCCCTGCATGTCAAGAAAGAAGATTCTAGGTCCAGTCATTATGATTTGTGCCCTGTTAATATATGACCAAATCTTTATTCTGGGGGGTACTTCAGAGCCCCATAGCTCACAGAATATGGGTAACAGAGACCTTATTTCGGGTTTCCATGTAGACCTTTCATGGGCTTCCCTGGAGGTGAGGACAGAAGATTCTAGGTCCAGTCATTATGATTTGTGCCCTGTTTACAGATGACCAAATGTTTAAAGATCACAAAAGTAGAGAAAAAAAATCGTAAAAAATAAAAAAAATATAGCTGGCGCCATCAATCTCCAGAAATTGATGAAACACTCCATGATCAATATCCATGCAAAGAATCATGGTGATTAATGCATTAGTTGTTCTGATACTTGAGCTTTTGTATTAAATTTTGCATTATTCTGGGGGGTACTTCAGAACCCCATAGCTCAAAGAATATAGGTCACAGTGACCTAATTTCAGGTTTACAAGGAGAATTTCCATAGACCTCCCAGGATTTCAAGTAAGAAGATTCCCGGTCTAGCGGTTACGATTTGTGCCCTGTTAACAGACAGACGCCTGGATGGCCGGACGGACGACGGACAAAAGGTGATGACCTAATTTCAAGTTTTTAAAGAGACTTTTCATGGGCCTCTCAGCATGTCAAGAGAGAAGATTCTAGGTCCAGTTGTTACGATTTGTGCCATGTTAACAGATGACCGCATCTTATGAGGTCTCAATAATAGAGAAAAAAATTCGTAAAAATAAAAAAAAATACAGGTGGCGCCACCATACTGCAGAAACTGATGACACATTCCATGATCAATATGCATGCAAAGAATCATGGTGATCACTGCAATAGTTGTTAAGATACTTGAGCTTTTGTATCAAATTTTCCATTATTCTGGGGGGGTACTTCGGAGCCCCATAGCTCAAAGGTTATGGGTAACAGAGACCTAATTTCAGGTTTCCAAAGAGACTTTTCATGGGCCTCCCTGCATGTCAAGAGAGAAGATTCTAGGTGTAGTCGTTACGATTTGTGCCCTGTTAACAGATGGCCACATCTTAAGAGGTCTCAAAAATAGAGAAAAATATTGGTAAAAATCGAAAAAATACAGGTGGCGCCACCAGTCTGCAGAAACTGATGAAACACTCCATGATCAATATCCATGCAAAAAATCATGATGATCAATGCGTTAGTTGTTCAGATACTTGAGCTTTTGTATCAAGTTTTCCATTATTCTGGGGGGTACTTCGGAACCCCATAGCTCAAAGAATATAGGTCACAGTGACCTAATTTCAGGTTTACAAGGAGAATTTCCATAGACCTCCCAGGATGTCAAGTTAGAAGATTCCAGTTCTAGCGGTTACGATTTGTGCCCTGTTAACGGACAGACGCCCGGACGGCCGGGCGGCCGACGGACAAAAGGTGATCCCTATAGCTCAGATGACTTACAGTCAGCTGAGCTAAAAACAAGTGACCCAGGGGTCATGACGCTCAGCTGACCAGGAAGACATTGACAAAATTAATTTTATCATCTGAATGTCAAATTGAAAATACTTTTTTCAAACTTGACCTTTTGTATAAAATCATCCAATATTCATTGGGGTACTATGGAGCTCTGTAGCATGAAGGATATGGGTAACAGACACCTATTTTCAAGGTTTACAAGATGACTTTTCAGGGGTCTCCCAGCATGTCAAAAAATAAAATTCTAGGTCCAGTTATTATGATTTGTGCCCTGTTAACAGATGACCAAATCTTTATTCTGGGGAGTACTTCGGAGCCCCAGAGCATGAAGGATATGGGTAACAGAGACCTAATTTCAGGTTTCCAAGATGTTTCATGAACCTCCCTGCATGTTAAGAAAGAAGATTCTAGGTCAAGTCATTATGATTTGTGGCCTGTTAACAGATGACCAAATGTTTAAAGGTCTCAAAAATCAAGAAAAAAATTCTTAAAAAATCAAAATACAGGTGGCACCACCAGTCTACAGAAACTGATGAAACAAGCCATTATCAATACAAATGTGGACAATCATGGTGATCAATGCATTAGTTATTGTATCAAATTTTGCATTATTCTGGGAGGAACTTCCGAGCCTCATAGCTGAAAGGATATCAGTAACATAGACCTTATATCAGGTTTCCATATAGACTTTATATGACCGTCCTTGCATGTCATGATAGAAGATTCTAGGTCCAGTTGATATGATTTGTGCCCTGTTAACAGATGACCAAATCTTAAAAGGTTTCAAAAATAGAGAAAAAAAACTTTAAAAAATCGAAAAAATACATGTGGCACCACCAGTCTGTAGAAACTGATGAAACATCATGATCAATATCCATGCAAAGAATCATGGTGATAAATGCATTAGTTGTGGACAATCATGGTGATCAATGCATTAGTTATTGTATAAAATTTTGCATTATTCTTAGGGAACTTCGGAGCCCCATAGCATGAAGGATATGGGTAACAGAGACCTAATTTCAGATTTCCAAAGAGACTTTCCGAAGGCCTCCCTGCATGTCAAGAAAGAAGATTCTAGGTCCAGTCATTATGATTTGTGCCCTGTTAATATATGACCATATCTTGATTCTGGGGGGTACTTCAGAGCCCCATAGCTCACAGAATATGGGTAACAGGGACCTTATTTCGGGTTTCCATGTAGACCTTTTATTGGCTTCCCTGGAGGTGAGGACAGAAGATTCTAGGTCCAGTCATTATGATTTGTGCCCTGTTTACAAATGACCAAATGCTTAAAGATCACAAAAGTAGAGAAAAAAAATCGTAAAAAATAAAAAAAATATAGCTGGCGCCACCAATCTCCAGAAATTGATGAAACACTCCATGATCAATATCCATGCAAAGAATCATGGTGATTAATGCATTAGTTGTTCAGATACTTGAGCTTTTGTATTGAATTTTGCATTATTCTGGGGGGTACTTCAGAACCCCATAGCTCAAAGAATATAGGTCACAGTGACCTAATTTCAGGTTTACAAAGAGAATTTCCATAGACCTCCCAGGATGTCAAGTAAGAAGATTCCAGGTCTAGCGGTTACGATTTGTGCCCTGTTAACAGATGGCCACATCTTAAGAGGTCTCAAAAATAGAGAAAAATATTGGTAAAAATCGAAAAAATACAGGTGGCGCCACCAGTCTGCAGAAACTGATGAAACACTCCATGATCAATATCCATGCAAAAAATCATGATGATCAATGCGTTAGTTGTTCAGATACTTGAGCTTTTGTATCAAGTTTTCCATTATTCTGGGGGGTACTTCGGAACCCCATAGCTCAAAGAATATAGGTCACAGTGACCTAATTTCAGGTTTACAAGGAGAATTTCCATAGACCTCCCAGGATGTCAAGTTAGAAGATTCCAGTTCTAGCGGTTACGATTTGTGCCCTGTTAACGGACAGACGCCCGGACGGCCGGGCGGCCGACGGACAAAAGGTGATCCCTATAGCTCAGATGACTTACAGTCAGCTGAGCTAAAAACAAGTGACCCAGGGGTCATGACGCTCAGCTGACCAGGAAGACATTGACAAAATTAATTTTATCATCTGAATGTCAAATTGAAAATACTTTTTTCAAACTTGACCTTTTGTATAAAATCATCCAATATTCATTGGGGTACTATGGAGCTCTGTAGCATGAAGGATATGGGTAACAGACACCTATTTTCAAGGTTTACAAGATGACTTTTCAGGGGTCTCCCAGCATGTCAAAAAATAAAATTCTAGGTCCAGTTATTATGATTTGTGCCCTGTTAACAGATGACCAAATCTTTATTCTGGGGAGTACTTCGGAGCCCCAGAGCATGAAGGATATGGGTAACAGAGACCTAATTTCAGGTTTCCAAGATGTTTCATGAACCTCCCTGCATGTTAAGAAAGAAGATTCTAGGTCAAGTCATTATGATTTGTGGCCTGTTAACAGATGACCAAATGTTTAAAGGTCTCAAAAATCAAGAAAAAAATTCTTAAAAAATCAAAATACAGGTGGCACCACCAGTCTACAGAAACTGATGAAACAAGCCATTATCAATACAAATGTGGACAATCATGGTGATCAATGCATTAGTTATTGTATCAAATTTTGCATTATTCTGGGAGGAACTTCCGAGCCTCATAGCTGAAAGGATATCAGTAACATAGACCTTATATCAGGTTTCCATATAGACTTTATATGACCGTCCTTGCATGTCATGATAGAAGATTCTAGGTCCAGTTGATATGATTTGTGCCCTGTTAACAGATGACCAAATCTTAAAAGGTTTCAAAAATAGAGAAAAAAAACTTTAAAAAATCGAAAAAATACATGTGGCGCCACCAGTCTGCAGAAACTGATGAAACATCATGATCAATATCCATGCAAAGAATCATGGTGATAAATGCATTAGTTGTGGACAATCATGGTGATCAATGCATTAGTTATTGTATAAAATTTTGCATTATTCTTAGGGTACTTCGGAGCCCCATAGCATGAAGGATATGGGTAACAGAGACCTAATTTCAGATTTCCAAAGAGACTTTCCGAAGGCCTCCCTGCATGTCAAGAAAGAAGATTCTAGGTCCAGTCATTATGATTTGTGCCCTGTTAATATATGACCATATCTTTATTCTGGGGGGTACTTCAGAGCCCCATAGCTCACAGAATATGGGTAACAGGGACCTTATTTCGGGTTTCCATGTAGACCTTTTATTGGCTTCCCTGGAGGTGAGGACAGAAGATTCTAGGTCCAGTCATTATGATTTGTGCCCTGTTTACAGATGACCAAATGTTTAAAGATCACAAAAGTAGAGAAAAAAAATCGTAAAAAATAAAAAAAATATAGCTGGCGCCACCAATCTCCAGAAATTGATGAAACACTCCATGATCAATATCCATGCAAAGAATCATGGTGATTAATGCATTAGTTGTTCAGATACTTGAGCTTTTGTATTGAATTTTGCATTATTCTGGGGGGTACTTCAGAACCCCATAGCTCAAAGAATATAGGTCACAGTGACCTAATTTCAGGTTTACAAAGAGAATTTCCATAGACCTCCCAGGATGTCAAGTAAGAAGATTCCAGGTCTAGCGGTTCCGATTTGTGCCCTGTTAACAGACAGACGCCTGGATGGCCGGACGGACGACGGACAAAAGGTGATCCCTATAGCTCAGATGACTTTCAGTCAGCTGAGCTAAAAATTGAAAAAATACAGGTGGCGCCACCAGAATGCAGAAACTGATGAAACATTTCATGATCAATATCCATGCAAAGAATCATGGTGATCAATATAATAATTGTTCAGATACTTGAGCTTTTGTATCAAATTTTCCATTATTCTGGGGGGTACTTCGGAGCCCCATAGCTCAGAGGTTATGGGTAACAGAGACCTAATTTCAAGTTATTAAGGAGACTTTTCATGGGCCTCTCAGCATGTCACAGGAGAAGATTCTAGGTCCAGTTGTTACGATTTGTGCCATGTTAACAGATGACCGCATCTTATGAGGTCTCAAAAATAGAGAAAAAAATTCGTAAAAATAAAAAAAATACAGAAGGTGCCACCATACTGCAGAAACTGATGACACATTCCATGATCAATATCGATGCAAAAAATCATGGTGATCATTGCAATAGTTGTTTAGATACTTGAGCTTTTGTATCAAATTTTCCATTATTCTGGGGGGTACTTCGGAGCCCCATAGCTCAAAGGTTATGGGTAACAGAGACCTAATTTCAGGTTTCAAAAGAGACTTTTTATGGGCCTCCCTGCATGTCAAGAGAGAAGATTCTAGGTGTAGTCGTTACGATTTGTGCCCTGTTAACAGATGGCCGCATCTTAAGAGGTCTCAAAAATAGAGAAAAAATATTGGTAAAAATCGAAAAAATACAGGTGGCGCCACCAGTCTGCAGAAACTGATGAAACACTCCATGATCAATATCCATGCAAAAAATCATGATGATCAATGCATTAGTTGTTCAGATACTTGAGCTTTTGTATCAAATTTTCCATTATTCTTGGGGGTACTTCGGAACCCCATAGCTCGAAGAATATAGGTCACAGTGACCTAATTTCAGGTTTACAAGGAGAATTTCCATAGACCTCCCAGGATGTCAAGTAAGAAGATTCCAGTTCTAGCAGTTACGATTGGTGCCCTGTTAACGGACAGACGCCTGGACGGCCGGCCGGACGACGGACAAAAGGTGATCCCTATAGCTCAGCTGACTTACAGTCAGCTGAGCTAACTAGAAAAGTTTTGTCACATGAATGTTCATCTTCATGACACTTTTACCGGTAGCTGACTAGCTGGGTGTATAATCCAGTACAGTATTAAAAGTGAAAAGGCGCAGCAGATATGTTTAGCCAACCAGTCATACTATGGGTCAATTATATGGTCTTATTTCTGCAAGAAATTCCCTTTTATGAACTGCAGCATTTACAGATTAGATGCATTTTGAAAACCAAAATATTTTCCCTCATGTTAAAATCTGGGAGGAAATTAAGTGAGTCAAAGAGAGAAAACCTGATTCAGGTTTTAAAATTACAGCATATACTGAGGGGGACAAGCTTAGTAATATCTGTGAAAACTACGCCTTTTTTAGACCTGTGTTTTTGTTTTAAAGGTCAGAATATAATATAAAAATTATCATCAGAAACAAAAATCACCACCCATCAGATTTACTTATGTGGACAGACATCGGCAAGGAAATAGATCCATGGCTGTTTAAATATTATAACTAACATTTTAACAATTTAAGTATCATTACAGGTAGTTCAAACCCCCCCCCCCCCTACATTCCCCACCAAGTACTCACCCTGCAAGCTGATTTCCATGAAGTAATTGGAGTATTTGACGAGGTATCCCCGAGCTTGTTCCTCATCAATGCGATTACAATCCTCAGGACTTAACGAGTACATCAAGAAGTACTCGATGAAGTGAGCAGCCGTTGGCAAGCCGATATTCCACTGGAAGAACCGTAGCACCATCAGCTCCATCTGGAGGAACTCGTCTTTTGAGTAACTGTTAGAGACATGTCTGTTTAGTTCTGAATACTTGGGTATTTGGTTCTCTCCTTCCTCAAATTTGGCTGCAATGTAAAACAAGTTGTTGCAACATGGTTATAATTTGGCCATTTGGCAAGCCAGATTTCTTATACTTTATCTTTTCAAATTTTCCCTGGCTATCCAAAAGTGACTGACCAACTGTGGCTGTGTATAATTATACAATAAATGAGACATGCCTGAAATTGAAGTTTGGTTGGGATATAGCCATTAATAGCAATTGTAGATTCACATGAAATCCTGGTCAGCTCTGGTTAAAACTGAGAGACAACTGGCCTCATGTTTATACATTCTGGCTAGGTAAATTTAGACCTTCAGGGTATTTTTACAAGAAGGGACCTGAATTATGTTTATTCTGTTGAATGTCACATTTAGAGATTTACAGTTTAACATAAAAAATACAGCTGCACATAATAAACTAGAAATTTCTAGTTTCAGTGATACCACACAAAAGATACCTCTTCTTTTTTATAAGACTTAACCTGTTTAAATAAGTTAACAAAGTTCCTTTTACATTCATCCTAACCAAGTCATTCCTGTGATCTTTCTTAGACATTCAGATTTTCAATGATTTAAGAATGGACTATTTCACCATTCAAATTTCAGTTAACATTAAATAAATTGCAGTCAGCTGAGCTGAAAACACCATCTTTGTGATTGAGGAAAAACGCAAGAGAAAAATGCCTTCACACAACTAACCCAAGGCACAGTTTAAGGAATGATTTTTATTGAAACATAATTATATTAAGTTTAGACAATGTTTTCAAATGCTCTAACAATTAAGCTAGCTGGCCACAGATTCACTGAATATTTTATGTATCCTTTATTAGTACCAGAGTATCACTTACCTGCAACAAGAATACATCCCATGGCCACCAGTTTGAGCATGTTGTTGTCTATGTCAAACTGATCCATGAGGTAGTCCATCAAGGTCACTGCAAGGTGCTTAGCTCTGAAACACAGCTGGTGCTTGTCACATATTACGGCCACCCAGTCCACCAGAAATCTTCTGAAAAACAAGGAGGGGGTATTTATAAATCATGGCAAAAGGTTAACAACTATTATATTTATCACAGTTGTGGTACTTAAAAGCATGTTAGAGCATTTGCATAATTATGTAAACAGACAGACAGATATTTCAGAGCATAACAGTTATTTTATCAAAGTTACCCTAAACCCCCCACACAGAAGCAAGAGTGACATACTTTTAGTTTCTTTGTCAATGTGGAACTAATGCTTCTGTTCTTGACTACATAAATCTTTTCATATAAATCTTGCAATACATATTTTATTCTCTTTATAGAGGCCATGCACAGGAATTTTGCTGGCAAGTTACTTTGGTTTATTCAATGACCACAAGATGGCACAATAACCAAATGACATCTTACTGAAAATATTGATTGCCACATTGTGTTTCAGTATTAACAATGAATGCAAGTCTTTTGCAGAACTAGACACCGGGGCAAGATCTGGAAAGGAGCACCATGGAGGGGGAAAAGATAGGGAAAGGAAAGTGAAATAGACCAATGGTTCTGGTACCTATATGCAATCTGAGGTGACTGAGCACAGAAGTGAGGTAGCTGTGTTTCTCTGATTGACAGGTAGTGATTGATATCCTCTGCAAGAGGGCACTGGAACCAGTTGTCCAGCGCCATGGTGTCTGCAGGGCTGATACAGGTGTGCTTTATGTAAAGTATGCCAAAACTCTTTTTCTCAATGCCAGCACCAAATCCTTCTCTGAAATCTGAAACAAAAAATAAATCTCATCTTTAAACTTTTTCTTCTTTATTTGGAAAGAAACTTTTCACTTTGTAAGTCATGATATCAATTTGAATACCTGGTGTAGCACTATGAATGCAGGCAAGTAAACAATTTTCACTCTTTCTTAGCTGGTTCCACTGAAAAAAAGCCCCCACAGTCATAAATACATATAAATTTATTATTCATAAGAGGCAAACAGAACAGTATATGATTTTCAAAGATGTGGCAATAATTAAATGCTTTCAGGATATCTAAACAGGGGCCAGACAAAGTAAAAGACTAAACAAAGGCCCCTAACAACTGTAACATTTTGATTTGTTTATGTCTTTTCCACTGAAACAAGATCACCGCCAACAAATGGGCACATGTGCACACAAGTATATCTAACCAATGTATAATTATAGCAAGACATTTTATATACCAAAAGATTTGAAGAACCAATACCACAAAGTGTCTTAACTGCAACACAAAGTGTCTTAACTGCTACAAATTACTGCTGAATATTACATTTCAGATGAGTGAGCATGGAGCACGGATTACTAGATTTATTACTTTTTATGTCACAAACAGCACACATGGGCTACACACATGGACAACACTGCTAATGCAAATGTTGAAATGGACATTTTCTTTCATTTCTGGATATGACCAGCATTTTGTTTCAGAAGTTAAAACTGATCTAATCTGATGATTCATTTTTATTCATAACATACATTCATAGATTCCAAACAACGGACATGGAAGTTGAAACCTTAAAAGTGCAGTATAGGTGACAAACTGGCATTACTCATGCTAATTTTCCCCTTATAATCAAATTTGATGTCGTCTTAATTTTATGTGAATCTTATACAAATTTGTGCATGTTGATGGAATCATCACATAAGCTCCATGTAGGAACAAGAAAAATAAGGACAGACCATCAGTAAAGAAGCCAGTTTTAGGCAGGTGACCTGTACTGCACTTTCAGGACCATGGTATTTTCTGACATTGGCAAGTCAACAGCTGACAGTATCAATACATGAAACCGGAGGGGGTCCCAACTCGGACACACCGTAGGCCTATTGGCACTGTTGACATGTCATCATTCATAACTTTAGCCAGTTTAGGTTAAACTACTGCCCATTCATTTGTCATCTTTCGAACATCTGTACTTAAATAAGGAACTTACGGAGGAAGAACGGAGAAAACAGAAGAGACTATTTCACCCTTTAAGCCTCGAATGTCTCCACTTTCTGGCGGAACAACTTTCTTGATTCTGTTGTGCGTTCATTCTGGTTCAACACGTCAAAAGTCAACTGGCCACGTCTCATGAATATTCATATTTTAATGTCGCCCTTTTAATTTTGTTTAAAAAAACAGCGGAACATTAAATCTAAACTTAAGTTATCTTGCATGCAATAACGTGCCAAATCCTGTGAACTTACTAAGTAAAAGTAAGTTGGCAATACATTCCAAATATTTAAAGTGATAGGTGACGTCATTTGTGCAAGAAACTTTCAACCTATCCGCTTGGAGA
The DNA here is from genome assembly GCA_026874595.1 of Sipunculus nudus. Taxonomy (NCBI): domain Eukaryota; kingdom Metazoa; phylum Annelida; class Sipuncula; order Golfingiida; family Sipunculidae; genus Sipunculus; species Sipunculus nudus. The sequence goes on along the minus strand of CM049306.1, from coordinate 105,424,776 downwards.
AGTTCGTTGGCTTTACCTAGATGGCGCTTCTGTGACGAGGTGGGCGCAATCATACTATTATTCATAGACAATTTAGGCGGAATCCACGATACCAACTACATGCATGGTCATGACACACAAAAGCCATGTATATAAAAAAAATCCTACAAAATGATTACTACCACGCTACTGAACACGTTTTATTCTCAAGTCGGCTACCCAGCTGTAAAAAAAAAATAATAACCATTTCCTCAAAAAAAAAAAAACTTAAATACAACTAACAAGTTTTCGAAAATCGGTTTTCCAAAATTATTAGGCCTATAGTTTATGCATGACCTCTGAGTTTAGGTCTCGGTATTACGTACAGCGTCACTGTGCGTGCGATCCTTTTTTTCTGGTGGTGTCTATCGACCATCAACTCTCATCTATTTTCAGCGATAGTTGGGGAGACTTCCACGAATTCTTCATTTTGAACGACTCATTATCATCCAAAATAAAGAGGTCTAGACAACGCCAAAAATGTATGCGGGTGAAGGTGGTATGCAGGTCCTCGGGGCAGAGTGTGCATGGCTGCTGCTGTTTTGCTGGCTCGTCCGACTTCGTTTTTTTTTTTTTTTGACCGTTGCGTGGCATTCTGGAGCTAACCCGGGACGGCGTCTTGGATCTCTTTGCGCTTGGCTAGGTGTGGCATCTAAAATACTCTCCGCAGGTTTCGCTTCTGTTTCTTCTTACAATAATCTGGAGGACATATTCCTGGAACAAACTATTTTCTCCTCATTGTCGTTGGTGAGGTAGCCGATGCAGACCCGTATATAGGACTAAACGTGACCGGCTCGGGCCCCGACTTCACTTTTCTCCTCCTCCCATCTTGTGACGGCACCATCTTGCTTTGTAAAAGGTGGCGCCGCCTACATTTATGTACGTGTACATATTTTATTATATTTTAACGAGTCAATTACAGTTTTATTAACCATCTCCCGCTTTCGTAGTAAAATTTTACTAAGATTCAAAAGATCAGGTTTATCAGGAATGACTATACATCGATTCTTTTCGAAATATGGTGTGATTAATAATATCAATTTTATAGAGTTTGAGGAGCTCTCTGGGTGGAGGGGGGAGGTTCCATGCCCCCTGAAACTCCCAACTGAATCAGCAACTGTCATGATGGTCGGATTTACAGGACTCGCCTATGTTGAAGTAAAAGAACTTGTTAGAGGATACTTTGTGTTTCTATTCAGACATTTTCTGATTTGTAAAACGTGTACCCACTGTATAAATGTTTTATAATATGCGACAGTCTGATATAGGCAAATCGTATAGGGGAGGGGGGGGGGGGGAGAGGTTCCATGCCCCCTGAAACTCCCATCTGAATCAGCTACTGTCATGATGGTCGAATTTACAGGACTCGCCTATGTTGAAGTAAAAGAAGTCTTGTTAGAGAATACTTTGTGTTTCTATTCAGACATTTTCTGATTTGTAAAACGTGTACCCACTGTATAAATGTTTTATAATAGTCTGATATAGGCAAATCAAAATACCACTGATCATGTTAAACTGCTCACTATACTGTACACATGTCAGGCTATTACTGTGTGCCACACCTGTATAAATTTAACCGTTGAATCAAAAATGTCTAATTATAACTTGCTTTATGTATAAATGTTTCATGTTATTGTTAAACCTCATATTTTATCTGTAAACCATTAAATCTCACTGTATTTGCTTTGTTCACAACAGTACAGAAATCAACTCTGTGTCTTTGATGTAGTCTAAATAAGCTCACCATGTTCCATCTCATCCGAACTCGCCAGGATTGGTCGTGGAATTAGTAAACTGAATATCGCGATATTTTGCGAATCGATAATTTTGCACATATTAAGTGAGTTTCTATAAGTAAGGACTGCGAAATGCTTACATAAAGTGTCCTGAAGTATTGATCAACACAAGTTTCCCACATACATAAAATCAATAAGAGTTTCCCATGCATTATTGTTTAAATACAGTCTTTAAAGTCTCAATTATATAAATTTATATTAAACATGCAAACTATCTGATTAAATCTACAACACTGAAAAAATGTACGGTATTTTGGATCGGGGGGGGGGGGGAGGGGTTACGTCAATTAGGATCGGTGAATGACAAACTGAATAAAAGAAAGAGATGAGTTAGTTACTAAAAATTAAGGATAATTAAGTTTTGTATAAATTATGCAAATTAAAATGTCCAAATAAAATTATAACCGAAGAAACACAAAATTGACCTTAGGTGTTGAAATTATTTCCATATGATTATTGAAAAATATTCCGCAATAATTTATAATAATTTTTTACAAGATATACAGATCGTATAAAATGTTCACACAAGAAAATATAAGTCTACACAATGGATCGGGATAATATGTGTTAAACCACATCAGGTCGCGGCATATAAGATTACAACACGAATTCCTTATAGACTTGTCCACGTCCATGGCCATTCATCGCATGTTGTAGAATACCGCGGGTCTCCCCAAGAAAAGCTCCCCTTCAATTCACGCATGCGTTATCATGTGACCTAACCCTCACATGATCATTCAGACATGGCGACTAAAGGAGACCTGCTGGATCTGAGCTCTCTAAGCGCCCCGCTTAGCGATGCTGCGGCGCAAAAAACTCACAAATTAGCAGTTAACAGAGATTATATATCACAGCCAAGATTAAGTGAGTATTTTATTATTTGATTTTTGTGCGGTTTCTACCAGCAAATGTCAAGCGAGATGATACACCGGTTCTCGTGATGTCGCTACGTTTGACAGCCCTCATGTCAGTACCCACGATGTAAACGCCCCCTTGCTTACTATTTTTATATATCGAGTGCCTCTGTGAATGTTGTGGTCTGATGGATGGAATTTAATTTACAGTTCTCTTGAGCATAATGTGGTTGACGTTAATATCACATTATAAACGTGGAAAGCCCCTCAATGTGGTAAACCCCGTGGTGATGACTTGTCAGTTTGAACAACATAATCACTGTCACAGGGACACTCACAGGACATGCCACTGACAGATCTAATCAAGATGTTATGGCATTGTTGCTGTATCGTAATTCTTAATCTTATGTTAGTCAAACTTTAGAAACGAATAACATTTGAACCAGAGGAAAAGTAGTATTAGTTCACAGTTAAGTGATTGGCTGATTATAGAATGTGGGGTGTATTTGAACCAGGGGAAGGTGTATACAAATCAAGCTAAATTGTTCAAATAATGGAAAGTATCAATAAATATGTACTGAAAATAATTTTATGGCATTAGGGGATCTGTATATGCAGCACAGGTATCCAGGATCCTGTATATTTATTGTCTGCATAAGAAGGTTCATAGCAAACACTCTTGCAAGGGCAGAAGTTTATCATATGATTAACATCAAATGGTATGTTTTATGACAGTAATAAATATATTCTGGGGCTGGTAAAAAAAGTGATTAATTCAAATGATCAAGAAATTTATCTAATCTTTTTAGGCTAAGTTTCTGAACAATCCTTCCCAAGCCCTGCTTGTGTGATAAATGTAGTGGGTAGGGTTGTGGGGGGGGGGGGGTGTGACAGATATTTAAATGGATAAGAACTTTCCTGTCTGTATATAATAGGAGAAATGATTTTGAAATGGTATGTAATATAAGCATTTGAAAGTAGATATTTATTTTTTTTTATTGAATTTTACAGTTTTAGCTGAGATATCATTAACTGGAATGTGTCTAGTTTGCTAAAAGGATCTTCTGGCCTTTAGGGCTAGAAAACAAAGGTTCTCTTACTGACTTGGAGAGTTCAGTTAGAGTGGCAACATTCACCCTACATAAAATGTCCCTATTCATTGATCAATGAAGGTTCAGTGGTTATGCTTAGCTATTAGATAAAAATTGACTGAAATTAGTGTTGTCAATATAAAATTGCTCCTTGGGCAATCCAGACTATGGATCAAATTACTGAATAGTAATTAGAAATAAAGGGTGATGAGCTTAGTTTTCCAAGAGTCAGCTTGACATATGTAATACTTTATTCCCAATGACTGCATTTTCCACAATACCTAAATAAGATTAGTTCCATAACCATGAAACGGTTCATGCATGTGGATTATTTAGCATTCACATGACCCAGATCCAATATTCATGACTTCAGGTTCCACTGCATTTCAGTACTTTAATGTGTATTGCAGTGACCACAAGCAACATCAAATTATCCCATTTCACTCAGGTGCATCTTTTATTGATTGAATGAGCTTATGAAATCTGTAAGTTTCCTATTTCATTTGTAATAGAGCAAACAAACAAAAGCATAGACATTGGTGTAGATTTATCTATAGTTTGAAATTACCCCACAAAGGACATTTGTGTCTAACTCAAATTGCTCAAACAATAGGTAATTTTGTAATGAATGATGGTATAAGATGTGATTGTATCAGCTCTTTCTGTTTCTGTTTAAAGAGTTGTTTTTCATTATAATCCTGGTATAGCAATAAGTAAAACATGTTTTGATATTAATAAAGGTCAAAGCATCTTAATGTTTTGAAAAACTTAACAATATACAGGTCATTTAGACCAGATATAAAAGTAACAGGAGAGCCATTATGTTTGGCTGCTTCTTATGCCTGGTGTGTTAATGTAAATCACAGGGGAGGAAATGGTAACAATATTATTGATTTGTCCTATATGTATAGATATGATGGGAGATGACTTGGTTTATATGACATATGGCCTACATAGTTATCACAACTGTCAAGGTAGTACAATATCAACTATAACTGTTTAATGTATATCCCTACCTTGCCACAGGCATAGGGAAGCTGCCTTGAATGAAAAAGTCAAAATGACAAAGTTCATGGTAAAAGTTCAGATCCCTAAATTTGGTATATATGGTCTCACAGTGGTTTCTAATGGCTATGGGTCTATATCCTGCCCTGAATAATAGATGATATATATCTCAACACATATAGCAATACAAATGCAACTCCCTCTGACTGTAGTTATAATAAACAGGTTGAGCTACCCTTTCTTGAATATGTCCATGCACTTGCTCACACTGTGACCCATCTGATTAATACATTATAGGTCAAGAAGAGTAAAGGGGGAAATATAAATCCTTTTCTCCCCAACTGTAAAACCAGCTATACTCATTCCCTTTTCTGTTCTTATTTTAATTCCAATTCAACAGCAGTACAAATTTTATAAAATACGTCTTGTTTCTCCTGACCTACTTCATTATAATTTATTCATAGAACTCTTAACTGTTCACATAGGTACACTAAAAGGTGAACAGAATTTGTTCAGCATGTGGCCATGTCAAAATCTATGAGAGTTACTTACTTGCATTGACATGCAGTTATTTAGAACACTGTATTTGATTTAAACTTTTTAAATTGAGCAGAGAAATCGAGTTTACCTGCAGGCTGCCTGGTCACCACTGTACTGTGTCCCAGCTCACAGGTATCAACTACTTTCTCTGGACTCAGAGTACCTTAGTTATGTTGACAGCTGACCAGGTATTTCTAGGATCTACTGAACACCCCTTAAGAAACTAGTGGTTCAAGAGCCCTGTGTATTATGACCTGCCTGTGTAACCATTTATATTTATCCAGTATGGCCTAACTGGAGAGTTTGGTGCTTAATGGCAAGTGTTGACCATTGGTGTGGAACACCAACTGACCCTAATCAGTGGATATTTGTATGGACTTGCCTGCACCACTCCAGACTGTGGTAGACTTTCTAATTTACTGTTGATTGCCATTAGGAAACACCTGCCTTGTTGATTATTTTCTGGCCCTGGTCTGTTACACATCTTAATGTGTCATCTCTCACACTGGTGTTACACGTTACCCACACTGGTCAGTCTTGTCTCTCGGAAGTATTCAAAGCTCTCATTATCTCCATCTTACACAAAGGTGCAACTCTGCAGTAATGGAACTTGAATGCGTGTTTGTGTATGTGAGAGAGGGAGGGAGAGAGGGAATGAAAGGTGCCCCCGCTTAGTAACTGTTATTAAATATATTATTTAGTTACCGTTATATGTTATATATAGTTATATGTGTTATACATATGTTATATATAGTAGTACATATATTATATAGGTATATATTTCACAGTTATATACCAGTATATAATATAGCTATGTATATTAAAAGGAGGATATTGATATTTTATTCATTTATACACAGTGTTTGTTTAGTGTTAAAAAAAATGAATACCTGAGTCCTCTGGTTGTTGTGAGAGGGAGCTCAGCTTAGTAGCTGTCAAAACTGGTACTGGTAATATAGTGTATTCCCACTTTTATCCAGGTGTCAAAGGATTACATTTTCTTTTTAAATTCTGAATTTACTTTGAATAAAAATTATAAGAATTAATATACATTTAACTTATCCAATACATTAAATTTTAATTCATAAAATTATTGAGTTGTAAAAGGATTGAAATTGAAAAATCTGAATTAATCTCAGGTCTGATTGTCAGTTATAAACATTTAATTCATACCATATAAAAGCTGAGTTTGTATAGTGTGTACCTCTGTCTGTCTGTGCAGTAGATCTAGCAAGAGGTCTACAGCAACAAATACATATATTAGTCTTATAAATATTTATATGAGGTAAGCCTTAGTTAACAATATACAAGGGAGCTATCAGCTGTTCTCGGTGTTTTTGACATTCATAGATTGTTTAACAGAAAAATATCCTGCTATCGAGGTTCAGCTTCTCTCCATGCCTGGCAGCTGGGCCTGGCACAGGAAGCCGAGGCAAAATCAATACCACAATCAGTTTTTTTTACAAATTCAGTTCTTAAAAATCTCAAAACACGAGGTAAATCTTTGCCTATGATAACAATCTGGTAAGATTAGAGAGGTCACTGTCAGGTTATTTGTAAATAAACCCAAATATACAATGAGAAATGTTTAGAGATAATCTAAAAACCTCTTTGATTAAAAAACAATACATTTAGAGTAGTATTACAAAAGGAGCATCAAGATACAGACTATTTCTCTTATACACTCACTCTCTCTTCACAGACATTAGCCCTTAGTTTTTACATGATGCTAGACAGCAATACAAATATTTGCTGATCACAGTTAGGTTACCTGCAAGAAATTTTTCTCTATAAATCTTTCAAAGGGAATATTGATTTCTTTAGTAAACAAACATGGACATATCTATATAGAGTCAATCTGTTGTAAGTCTGTTCCATTCTGGGCCTCATATTTAGAATATAAACCTCTTGCTATCAGCCACTTCTTGCTGACAGCTGAAAGCTTGTGCCAGTCCTTTACTGCCGCACCTACGTACTATATTTTTACTTGTAAGAGAATATAATAAGGGAGAAAGAACAGGGAATGGGAAAATGTAATATGGGTATTGATTTCTCTCACAGACAACAGTTTAGGCAATTAGAGGTAGTCCGTTCTAAGAAACTAGATGGACTTACATTGCGAGGAGTTTGCTGTGCATGCAGAAAACCGTTTATTGATTGTCAGCTGCCTGAGGTTTGGTTGCCTGCCTGATCTGTCTAGGGTCTCACAGTTATACTTGGCCAACACTTAGTTCAGTTCAAGTCCCTGGTGAACATCACATGTCAGTCTCCCATACGTTCTTCCTGTGTTTTTTTAATGGTGTTTTTTTTATGAACACTGATATAACTGTACCCCTAGACCTGAAGGTCACCTTACTTTGGTTTAAGCCTGGGTCAGGTGTACTCCTGCCACTGCAGTAGAAAACTCTTTGTCTTCAAGATAATTAGAAAAAAAGATGATATCTTTAAAATTCTGTTGACTTGTTTGAGGTGGAAGACTTCAAATTAGGGACATGACCCTGGCTAGGAGAATGGCATTGACCTTTCTCACAAAAGAGCATGTTTCTGTAAAAAGCCTACATGGTTTTACCACAGTTTGCCGTACTCTGTGACCTTGGTTAACATTTTCCATTATACAAGACATAATACATTTCACTTATATGATATACATAGCCATAGATCTTTTATAGCTTTACACATAGCACAATACTTGTGATGTCATGTAAAATCTCATTTTACAGAATTTCAAGTATTCAGATTTCTCAGGAATAGCTTCATGTGATGCTCCGAAATGTTGTGTGCCAGTTGATCTTTGATTGCTTCACTTCATTACACAGCACCCTGGCAGTTCTTTTTTATGCAGTTATTATTGGACATAGAAACTGGGCACAGCATAATTAGAAAAAAAATACTGATATTTTGTTATCCAAGCATAATTTAATTTATTTAAAGTTAAAAAAAATCAGGGGAAACCAATTTTAAAAAAAGCCACTTACAATATAAAACATCATAATTATATTAAGTTTCAGTTGATGCCTGACCATAATGTCACAGGTCACACTGATCATCTTAATGCAATAACTCCTAGGACATTTGTGTTAGTGGCTTTTAAAGTAGACAGTAAGAAGTCCTTTTGAGCATGATTCACTGGAAAAAAGAAAATGGGGAAACCTATATCAGAATAATCCCCATTTCCAGGAACTCAGTAAAGTTGACATTTTAGATATTTATGTATTTGATCAAATAAATATTAGCTGATGAGTTAGCTTGTTTGAGCTGCTTGGATCCCTTAGAACTGATAGCAGACATTTTTAGAAGATAAGTGAAAACAACTCAGGCAAAAGACCCAGAAAGGAGGCTATAAGGTGTAGGTCATATCAGGTAGATTAGTGTGTGTAAAGGGTAAATGCATTCTAGAATTAGGTCACCAGCCATGTCTAAAGGAAATTTAACATACATTTTTACACTTTCAAAAGTGTTAGTACGTCACCGGCATTTCTGATGTTTATTAATGGATAATTATATAAATGAAAGTATTCATGTATGTGTAATAACATATAATAACTGAATTAAGCCCCACAAAGTTACAATACAAAATGATCAAAAACTAAAAGGTTATAAAAAAATAAACAAAGTTTTGATTGTATTCATGTGTTTCATATGTTGAAGCAAAAGCAAACATGGCTTTGTCTGTTTGAGAAAGAGACCTATTTTTTTCCAAAGCCCAAAAGATTCAACAAATTAGTGGTTAAAGGAGTGGGATGCAATCAAAGAATACAAATACCAAACTGTTTGCATTCAGCTTCTGATTTTGCAGCAGAAGTCGGCATGGCTTGAGCTGTAACTTGGATTTGGAATCAAGCCTAAGTGTTTTCAGAATGAGGGACAGGTAGCATATAATGGTATGCTTGAATCATTTATCAGTGGCTGTTTTATGACTCTCATTTGTCTAGCAGCCTCCTATATTGAGCTGTCACAACATAAGGTCAGGAATATTGAAGGTTCCTGTGGGTGTCAACTCAGCCATGTGGAGCACACAATGCCACAAGAAAAAGGATTTTCAGTTAATTAGATTTTCCCATTGCATACTGGCACTTTAAGTCTTTTTAATTTGTTTTAATTCTTTATTTAAAGGGGCCTAATCATCTATAAAGCATGTTGAATTAACACAAAAAACAGCTTCTTCCATTTAAAATAAATCTGTACCTGCCAAAATAGTGCCTTGAAACCATTTGCTTACTCCTGTAAATGAGGGTTAAAAACAAGGGACTGGGCAAAATACCAGGTGTAAACATAAATTTAGCTTGTTGGCCTGTGTGCATCACAGAGCCACAACATGTGTCAAACAGGAGATGCCAAGACTGACTTGGCCCATAAAATGTAATACAGGATCCCCCTGGCTGTAACACCACGTGTTGAGGCTCACAATTGGACCTCTGGTCATGCGGCCTTGTTATGGTAAACAGATACATGTGGACTGTGTTTACCTCCATGCAGAGCCATTACATGGTGTAAAACAGCCATATGTGAGGTACTGAGACACTGTGCTGGTGTGTGCTGGGAAAGTTTAGTTGGGAAACTTTTGTATAAAGCAAAACTGAACAGATAGTGTGAAGGAATAAGCCTAATATTGCTCCTGATTATGTCCTTTTAAGTTCAAGCCTTTTTTTCTGACCTTCAGAACAAGAGACATGTTTACAGGTTCTCACAGGGTTATGCTCTGCCTCAAATGAAGGTAGCTTTGTCTTAAAACTGGTGCTCAGTTTTATGTTGATGCCCATTGTGGAAAATATTCCCCAGTTCCTTTATAATTCATAGACATGCGTGGTATTAAACACCTGATAGGTTCTGGTGCATGAGATAATAACCGTGAAGGTTTTATATTCTTCTGTTTACTTTAAAGGGATAATTGCTCAACAGTTAAGTTGCATATTTTTTCTTTCTTTCCAGCATACAAAACGGTGTCTGGTGTAAATGGCCCCCTTGTCATCTTAGATGGAGTAAAGGTAAGCTGCATTTTCTTGTAAATGTCATTTTGATATGTCTTTTCATGTTATGATTCATTTATATTGCAACAGAAATAGCTAAAATTAAAGCTTCCAACCTAGCACCAGGGGTGTCTATATCTGGATCACTGTCAGTGTCAAAACTCTTAGAATGCTGCATTCAGAATTTTAGAATGCATATGCTGGCACCTATCAATATTTTGTCATAATACTGCATCGCAGGGGTGAAAAAATTTGTAGATGCTATGACCTTGAACTTTTCCCTCAAGGTCAAGACAGTTTTTTAGCGAACCTGTGAGCTTATGCGATGGTGCGGCGTCGTCCGTCGTGTGTCGTCCGTCGTGTGTCCTGCGTCGTGTGTGGTGCGTCATTTGTACGTTAACCATAGCTATCTCAAAAACGGCAGGAGCTAGCATCACCAAATTTTTTGCAAATATTCAGTCATCCAAAAAACTATATCGGATTTTGTTTATTTTTTTTTCTAACTGCATTTTCTTAGATTTTATAGGGAAAAAGCTAAAAAAACTTTAAAAATTTTCTTCTCCGAAACTGTCCAGCCAAATTGTCCAATATTTCACAGAAATGATCCCTGGAACAATCTTTCTCAAGTTTGTATAAATGGTTCCAGTTCGGAGATTTTACAGGAGGCCGAGTTACAGGAGGCTGAACTTTGTTAACTGTGCAAAACAGCATATTAAAATTTAAATCTCAGAAACGGCTGGAGCTATCATCACCAAATTTTATGCCAATGTTGGTCACATAGGTCATATCTGAAATTGAGGTATTGGTGGCGCCACCTGCATCGGCCTTTGTTGTACGGGGTCATCAGTGCCTGTATCACACTGAGGGCTACAGAAAACTTCTTCTCTGAAACCATATGGCCAAAATGTTTAATATCGCACAGAAACCATCCTAGGGTAGTGCTTTCTGAAGTTTGTTCAAATGGTTTCTATTCAGTGACTTTTGGCTAAGTTATGGGAAACTGAAATGAGTCATATGCCATAACAGCCCATTTTAGCTCAGTGGCTACAAAGAACTTCTCAAAAACCACTGGGCCAAATTCTTAAACCTCACAAATTAATTATCCTCAGATGTTGATAACTCAAGTTTGTTCAAAAGGTTTTGGTTCAGTGCTTTTTGGCTGAGTTACAGGAAGCTGAACTTAGCCAGTTTGCTGTATCTTCCTATATGAGTAATAAACCTGGGAAACGTTTTTCGACTGATGCCACTGAAGCCAGTTTGTTAAATATTTTACAAGAATAATCCCTACAATAATTCTTATAATAATTGTCATTCATGGTTCCACATGAATGATTTTTGGCTGAATTATGGAGATTGAATTGAGTCATTTTACCATATATGTTAGCTGTGTTATGCTGTTACATCTAGCCTGGCACCAGTTTATCAGCATCTATTACATCATGCCACTAGACATTTAGATTTCAGGTTATCTTTGGTTAATATTGACGAGAAAGTTTTTTTAAAAGCTTTTTAAAAAATTTAGATTTATGATTTTAGTTATTCATCATACCAGGCAATCATGGATATTCAGCTCTCTGTGGCTATATAAAGACAACTGTACGTGGATTATAAATAATTGGTATCCCTATTCAACTTAATTCAAGAATTTGCCATCAATGAGATATATCTGTATTTTAATTTTGCATTCAGTATGCATCCATAATAATTTTACATATATTCCTGATTTCTTTTTTATAAAATCAGCTGAAAAGCATTTTGTACTGGAAAAATAAATTTCAAAGTTATTTCAAGTGGGGAAAACTTTTGTGTACAAATGGCAGCACTTGGTTTACCATTGGCAGATTGCCAGTGCCTTGATGTTGGCCATTAGCCAAGATGATGTCAGCTCTATAAATAGTTTTGGCACACTGCCAGGATTAAAAGAAGTGCAGCCAGGTATAGGTCAATAGTTCACTCAGTGCAATAGCTGCATTCTATTTATAGCTTTGGCAGACTGCTCACTGCATCATATTTGGCACCAAAGTTCAGGCTGAATCTATTTATAGCTTTGGCAGACTGCCAACTGTATCAGATTATGCAACAGGTCAATTGTTCACTCAGTGCAGCCAGGTACAGGTCAAAAGTTCACTCAGTCTAGCCAGGTGCAGGTCAAGAGTTCACTCAGTGCGGTAGCTTGAGGCAGCAATTTGTCACAGGTCACTCGGGGGAAACTGCCTTACTCACCTAAGCCTTGTCAGCCCAGTGCATCAAACTCTGGGGAAGTTTGATGTATTGGACTAATATTTTGACCTGTCTATGTGTCTTTGATGGATATCTCATTTACAAGACAGGTGGTGCCACGTACATTGAATTTTGCACAGTGTATGTGCCTGCTTATTTCTACAGAGGAATTTGATATATCAGTCTGAAATTGGGCATATTTATACATATCAAATAGCTTTGTCGTATACAAGACTGGTGTTGCCACCTACAATAATTTTTGCACAATGTGTGTCCCTGCTTATTTCTCAGGAGGGGTTTGATATATCAGTCTGAAAATTGGCATATGTGTATATCTCTCATAGCTTCGTTGTATACAAGACTGGTGCACCCATGCCAGAATTTCAGCAGTAATGTTTGTGTAATTGTTCTTATTCAAAATGATTAGTACTTGCATTGTTCATATACATGAAAAGTAATGGTCCATCATTGAAGCATTACGTCTGGTGTATTTCCAAATGTACAGGTTCGCATTAGGCCTATAGGCCTTGTTTGTATCATTTACTCATAAGCACCATAGTACTTGTTAGTTTTGATTGGATTTTGTTTAAATTAACTGCAAACAGGGACATATGAGTCCCTGGAAATGGTTAAATTTTCTTTGACCTTTAACCATATTTGCAGAATTTATTACCACATGTATTTTGACCATTGACTTAATATCACTGAAATGTTATCTTGGGCACATATCTGGCATCAATGTCAATTGATCTTACATAGTAGTATCACATTAAAGCAAGTTAACAACATTTAATTTTCTTAAATTAAGTCACTGTCACCAATTTTTGTCATAAAAAATTTGTCATCATCATCATGTAAATCATTTACCACTGTTACATGCACCTTTGGTCTCAATGTCACAATACAGTGAATGTTTGACTTATGTTTGTAGTTCCCCAAGTTTGCGGAGATTGTTCAGCTGACCTTGTCTGATGGCACGCAGCGTAGCGGTCAGGTGCTGGAGGTGCAAGGATCCAAGGCTGTCGTTCAGGTCAGTGGTCAGGTGACAGGGATGTAGGGTTAGAGTCTAGACTTGGAACCTGAGTCCACTTTTTTAGGGACTAGAATTCGGACTTGAATTTGAGGGTTGTGGACTTGGAGGTGAGGACTCGAGAAATCAGGACAAGTCCATCTTGAGTCCATTAAAAATACCATATATACTATAAAGACTTGTACACACGTGAGACCTACCAGCAGAATATAACAAAGCTAATAGCTCTGCAACATCAGTTACATGTAATCAAACATTCAAGTAATAAAAATGGGTCTAAACTAAAAAAAAACATGACAATAAAAATAAAATTTGTGTTTAAATTTCTTTAAATGAGGAGATTTGTATTGGACTCAGACTTTGACTCTGATTCTAAATTCCTTGAACTTGCAGAAGGTGGACTTGGAATTGAACCTCTCTGACGCAAATGGAGTGGCCTTGACTTTGACTCACCTACATCACTATTAGATGATATCACACTGTAGAGTCTCATTCATTCTGCTATCTCTTTGAATGATTTCCATTTTGTGTTTTTCACTTATACATGATTTTAATTCTTTAAATGCTTGTGCATTAGGATTTGTTCTCATGTGTAGGTGTTTGAGGGCACATCAGGTATTGATGCCAAACACACAACATGCGAGTTCACCGGTGACATTCTTCGGATACCTGTATCAGAAGACATGTTAGGTATGTAGTATAAGATATATATTTAAAACTCTGTTAGACTTTCATTGCAAATTGAGATCTGAATTTGCTCAGATATGCCCTAAGCTCAACTGCTGATACAGAAATTATGAATTAATGAGTTAAGTTTAAAAATAATGCAGTATTCAAGTTAAAGTGGTAATTTGAACAAAATTATATGGTCATAATTAAACAATACATTTTGAAAGAAAAATGTGTATATTTATATTTATAAATAATAGTTTTTAGCTCAGCTGACTATAAGTCATCTGAGCTATAGTCGTGGTCCATTGTCCGTCGTCCGTCCGTCTGTCCGTCCGTCCGTCCGTCCGTCCGTAGATGTGGCACGTTTTGAAACCGTAAGACCTAGGAATCCAAAATTCAGCATAATGTTAGATGTCCCCAAGATCTCCTACCAAGCAGAGAACTGGGTCTTTGCGACTTCGTTCCTTTGAGAAATTAAGGAAAAACCTCAATTTTTTATTAAAAACCTATTTTCACACTTTAGGACTGCCTAATATCAAAACCCCTCATCTGTTTTCCCTCATATTTACCATAAATATTCTTCTATATAGTTCCTATGTACATGCCAGAAATTATGTCTGTAATTTATAATTTAAAAAAGTTATGGGCCTAAACATAATGCATTTTGTAAAAAATCAGGAAAGATATTTGATCACTTAACACAAAACTTGTTAAAGCTATGGACTTTTTTTCCAGTAATATAACTTTAATTTATCAAAATTAAATTGTATACCCAAAATTAGATCAAAATCTTTTAAATTTTTTAAAATATTAACAAAAATAAAAAATTGGTACCTTAAATTTTGCCCAACTTTGACCATGGCACGTTTTTTTACTGTAAGTACTGTGGATTTAATTTTCGCAGCATGTTTTTGTTAGCATTTTGTCTGTTAACACCAAAAATTTGAAACCAGTTGATCAAAAACTGTAGATTTTATTCAAGTTTTCAAGCACCATGTAACAAATTGTTTACATCATAATGCACTATGTAAAAAATCAAGAAATATATTTACTCCCTTAACAAGGGGATTGCTGAAGCTAGAGTTTTTTTGCCAGGGATGTAACATTATTTAATCAAGATTCAATTGAATACCCTAAAGTAGTCCTGAATTTTTCAAATTTTATATGTTATTAGTATAAATATAAAATTAGTACCTTAAATTTTGCCCAACTTTGACCATGGCACATTTGTTTCCTGTGAGCACGGTTGATATAATTTTCATATCATGCACACAAGGATTTCAGCTTTTTAGTTTAGAAAGCTGAAAGAAATTGGCCAAAAATTGTAGCTTTTATTAATGTTTTTATGAGACCATGTCAGACCTTAACTCTCTCCAGCCCCTCTTGAGTCACCTGTATGTTGACCTTGTTGAACTTTCAGCAAATTATGCATGCTTGAGGGGAGCCATACACTGTTGCAGGTAGGCAGCTTATGGCCAGCCACAGTTGATCCAGGTGTCCAACCCAACTCATCTAGTAGTTTTAACCAACAACATAACAATTGACAATAAATTAATAAATTTTTATTGTTTTTTAATAACAAATTAAAGAAAAATAAAAAAGAATTTGTTAGTTTATAATAACAGGAAATCAACTTGCAGTTACTGATGATAAAAGAATCTTGTATCGATGGATAGAATGTCACATACTCCAAATAACACCATGCAGTCACCTATGGTATTTTTCAGTTCAATTTTAATGATAAAAAAGTAAATCATATTATTCATTACTAATCATTAGGGATCATATGAAGGAAAATAATGATAGAAAAAGATGCAGTTGATATTATTAATCTAGATTCCTACTGTGTACATTGATGTGAAATTAGTCTAAAATGAATATATTACATTTTTTTTTTAATATAAATAAAAGCCATAAAACCAGGTACTTTTGATCATAATTTAAATGTGTGAATTTTGTATATTCTGGATTCTCAACATAATTGTTTGGTGAAAACTGAATAAATGCCAGTAATGGTGGGAAAACTTTGCAATTGTATTTAAATACGAATATGAATATGTACTCCATTATAAAATGTCTTGCATAAAGAATTGGAATTCAGGTAAAAATGAAAGTATATGAATACCAGTGCAAATACTTTCAAAATGTATTCATGAATGCATTCATGAATATATTCTTTAATATTATTTTAATAATCATTTCAGTTATATATCATTTTAAAAAATCATAAGATTCTCTTATTATTTTTAATAAAAATTATATTTGGGACAATATTTGTAATTTTTTTTTTAAATAAATAGTTAAACTCTTATATTATATGTTCTGCTTATAAGTTATATGGCCAAGTCAAAATCTGTGTGACAATAGTACTCCATTTGTTAATAAAATAAATGAAATGAATCCTCTTCCCTGTCTCCAAAGATAATATCATAATCATACATAAGCTAAACACCAACAACTCATAATAAAGCTTATATTTATTACCACACCAAACCAGCATATGCCTAATTCCTAAATCATATTTTTTAATCATATATAACAGCTGAGCGCCGTGACCCATAGGTCCCTTGTTTATATTTCATGATTTGTTATGGTTTTAGATTTCCAGATTCAGGGTTATAAGTGCAACCCTCCTGTGAGCCCTGTAATTTGTAAACATCTGTGTTATAATTTATTTTGTGTATTTTTTAGCTCAGCTGACTGTAAGTCAACTGAGGTATAGGAATAGTGCTTTGTCTGTCGTTCGTCCGGGCGCACAGCCTTTCGGGCGTCCGGCCGTCCATTAGCAGGGCACAAATCGTAACTGCTGTACCTAGAAACTTCTAAGTGAATGTCCAGGGAGGTCAATAAAAATTCCCCTTGGAAACCTGAAATTAGGACACTGCGACCTATTTCCTCTGAGCTATGGGGCTTGAAAGTAACCCCCAGAATAATCCAAAATATAATACAAAATCTCCAATATCTTGATAATAAATGCATGAATTGTCATGAATCTTGCCTTGTTACTGTTGAACAAAGATTATATAACCTGAACAAATCAAGAAACAAAACAAGATGACCAGAGGTCACGCGCTTGCCGGAAATGGAAATGATACAGACAGATAGACAGAGAGTGCATGTATAAATAGTCATATGAATGAGCAACATTGTGGGGGCAGCAGAAACGGATAATATGTTTATTTATGCATGCTGACCTTTAACAGCTGCATATCTTTCTAGTGTAAAAGGGACCAAGTTCAAAATTTTTTCATGAAATCCCGTTAATCTCGTTTGACAAGAAGCAGTGAGACGTTTTCAGGTTTGTCATGTCAAGCTGGTCATATGTGACAAAATGCCGAAAACTAGAACTACTTTGTTGTAAAAGGCGCCGAGTTATAAGCATTTCAGTGACATCTCGTTTGTTCACGTTGCACAAGATATGGTGCGAGATTTGGGCAGACTTATGGCTTTATCTTATCAAGCAGTTCATATGCAACACAATGCCGAAAACTAGACCTTCTTACCTGTAAAAATCGCCGAGTTAAAAGCATTTCGGTGAAATCTCGTGTTTTCTCGTTTGACGAGATACGGTGCGAGATTGTGCCTGACTTGGAGTTCTGTCATGTCAAGCGGGTCATGTGGAACTAAATGCCGAAAACTAGACCTGTCTAGCTGCAGTTCCGTGAAATGTCGTGTTTTCTCGTTTGACGGGATACGGTGCGAGATTTTGCCTGACATGCATGTCTGTCGTGTCAAGCTGGTCTAGTGGAACAAAATGCTGAAAACCAGACGTGTCTATCTGTAAAACTCGCCGAGTTATAACCAATGCCGTGAAATCTCATGTTTTCTCGTTTGACGAGATACGGTGCGACATTCGGCCTGACTTGCACATCTATCGTGTCAAGCTGGTCATGTGGAAGGAAATGCCGGAAACCAGACGTGTCTAGCTGTAAAACTGGCCGAGTTATAAGCATTTCCGTGAAATTTCGTGTTTTCTCGTTTGACGAGATACGGTGCGAGATTTGGCCTGACTTGCACATCTATCGTGTCAAGCTGGTCATGTGGAAGGAAATGCCGGAAACCAGACGTGTCTAGCTGTAAAACTGGCCGAGTTATTAGCATTTCCGTGAAATTTCGTGTTTTCTCGTTTGACGAGATACGGTGCGAGATTTTGCCAGACTTGCATATCTGTCGTGTCGAGCTGGTCTAGTGCAACTAAATGCCGAAAACCAGACGTGTCTAGCTGTAAAACTGGCCCAGTTATAAGCATTTCCGTGACATCCCGTGTTTTCTCGTTTGACGAGATACGGTGCGAGATTTGGCCTGTCTTGCAGCTCTGTCGTGTCAAGCTTGTTTGGTGGAACTAAATGCCGAAAACCAGACCTGTCCAGCTGTAAAAGTCGCCGAGTTATAAGCATTTCCGCGAAGTCTCGTTTTTTCTCGTTTGACGAGATATGGCACGAGATTTGGCGTGACTTTCAGTTCTGTCGTGTCAAGCTGGTCATGTGGAACAAAATGCCGAAAACTAGATCTGCCTAGCTTAAAAACTGACAAAGTAACAAAAAAATGGTCGTTTTATTTCCAATTTCCATGATTTTTGCCCAAAAAATGTAACCATGGTAACGGCAAATTTAAGTAAGCTACATATCAAAAGAAAGGCCAGGTGATGACGAAGAAAATGAGCTATTGCAGAAGTGGATAAGCCTATTTATGGCGAAGTTATAGTGCAAAAACCGTTAACCACACCTGTCGTGACCTTGACCCTTGACCTTGGAGCAATGTTGACCAAAAACAATAGGGTTCCAGGGTGTTCGGTTGTCAATCAACCCTGTAAGGGTCATGTCGATTGCTGCAAAATTGTGGCCAGGAGAGCGCAGACAAACACACAAAAAAACAAACAAAAAAACAAAAAAACAAAAAAACAAACTAGACGACCATAGGTCGAACGCTTGCCGGAATTCGGAAGTGAAACACAGACGGACAGACAGAACATATTGTCGGTTTTCTATTAATGGAATGACTCTCAGAGACATTGATGAGAATATGTGGCCCGTAGAATGACATATGAGACAAAAGAACAGGCAAGCAGACAAAGCTGACAACAAAAGACGAACAGACAGACATACTGACTTTGTGAGACAAGATTGACACCAGATGACATAAGCTAGTTATTGAGAAGATTCAAAGGAAAAAAATGAGTTATAATTTATGTAATTAAGATTTATAGTTTACGAGTTATGGCGAATTAATGATATACTTGGGAGGCTTGACTGTAGCGCCCTCTAGCAGACATATTCCGAAGACGACAAATGCGTTTCGTATTATTAGTGTATGACATGAGATGTCTCAGTTTCAAAAGGATTCAGTCAAAGCTGTGGCCTGTAGAATGCTCTATGTAAGGCGTAAGAACCAGCAAGCAGGCGACTTTGAGGATAACGGACAAACAGATGGACACACTGACAAAGTGACAGAAGATTGAAACCAGATGCCTTAATCAGGTTATGGAGAAGACTCAAAGGAAGAAAATAAGCTATAGCTTATGTAACTGAGGCTTTGGGTGTAGAGTTATGGCCAATACAATGGTATGTGTGTGAGAGTCATGTGCAGCGCCCACTAGTGGCCATATCCGGAAAATGAAAAATTTATTTCTAGATATTAGTGTAAGACATAAGATGTAATAGTTTCAAAAGGATTCCGTCAAAACTGTGGCCTACAGAATGCTATATGTGAGACGCAAGAGCCAACAAGCAGGCCAATTTGAGGACAACTGACAAACAGACGAAAACACTGACAAAGTGACTCAAAATTGAGTCCAGATGACTTCTCCAGGTTATGGAGAAGACTCAAAGGAAGAAAAAAGCTACAGTTTATGTAACTGAGGTTTATAGTTTTGGAGATATTGCCAAAGCATGATATGTTGGGAGAGGTTCAAGTTCAGCGCCCCCTAGCAGCCATATCCGGAAAATGAAAAATTGGTTTCGAGATATTAGTGTAAGACTTAAGATGTAATAGTTTCAAAAGGATTCTTTCAAAACTGTGGCCTGTAGAATGCTATATGTGAGACGCAAGAGCAAGCAGGCGAATTTGAGGACAACTGACAAACAGACGGACACAATGACAAAGTGACACAACATTGAGATCAGATGACATTATCAGTTTATGGAGAAGACTCAGAGGGAAAAAATAAGCTATAGTTTATGTAATTGAGGCTTTGGGTTTTAGAGATATGGCCAATGTAATGATATCTGTGTGAGGGTCGTGTGCAGCGCCCCCTAGCAGCCATATTCAAAAAATGAAAAAACAATTTCGAGATACTAGTGTAGGACTTATGATATGTCAGTTTCAAAAAGATTCCTGCAATAATGTGGCCTTTGGCGCAAGATGAATGAAATCTCGAAATATCTCTATTCACGAGATATTTTACGAGATACTGCAAGACTTGTAATAAAATCTTGTAGTACTAGTTGAATGCTACCTGATGCAAAAAACTAGATCACTCTAGCTTTAAAACTGACAAAGTTAGAAAAATAAGATCCCTTATTTTCGAATATCATGACTTTTCCCCAAAAAATTGTAACCATGGTTACGGCAAATTTGAGTCAGCTACACACCAGATGACAGGCCTTGGAATGACGATTAAAATGAGCTATTGTTGAAGTAGATACGACTAATAGTCACAAAGATATGAAGAAAAAAACGCTTCGAGAAGTTTTGACGACGTTGACCTTGACCTTTGACCTATTTTAACCAAAAACAATAGGGCACCTAGAAATTATGTTTTCCAACATCCCTGTAAGTTTCAAGGTTATTGTGGCAAAATTGTGGCCAGGAGAGTGGTGACAAACAAACAAACAAACAAACTAGACGACCAGAGGTCGAGCGCTTGCCGGAAGTTGAAATGACAGACAGACGGACAGACAGAACATATTGTGGGTTTTCTATTATTTGAATGACCCTCAGCGTTTGCTGAGAAGTTGTGGCCTGTAAAATGACATATCAGACAAAGCAACGAGGAAGCAGACAAAGCTGACAACAAAAGACGAACAGACAGACATACTGACACATCTGTGATAACAGATTACAGACAAAAGCGCCGAAGGTGAAGAAGAGCAAAATTAGCGATAGTTTATGTAGGTAAGGTTTATAATTTTGGAAAGATAGCCAAAACATGATATGTTGGGGAGGTGAAAGTGTAGCGCCCCCTAGTGGCTATATCCGGAATATGAAAAATCTGTTTTGTAACACATAAGATGTACCAGTTTTAAAAGGATTCCTGAAAAAAAACTGTGGCCTGTAGAATGCTAAATATGAGACGCAAGAACCAGCAAGTAGGCGGATTTTAGGACAACTGACAAACAGACACACTGACAAAGTGACACAAGATTGAGACCAGATGACAATACTAGGTCATGGAGAAGACTCAGGGAAAGAAAATAAGCCATAGTTTCTGTAATTGTGCCTTTAGGTTTTAGAGATATGGTCAATATAATGATATGTGTGTGAGGGTCATGTGCAGCGCCACCTAGCGGCCATATCCGGAAAATAGAAAAAATGTATTGAGATATTTCTGTAAAACATAATATGCATCAGTTTTCAAATGTTTCTTTAAAAACTGTGGCCTGTAGAATGCTAAATGTGAGACGCAAGAACCAGCAAGCAGGCAAATTTGAGGACAACTGATAAACAGACGGACACACTGACAAAGTGACACAAGATTGAGACCAGATGACCTTATCAGTTTATGGAGAAGACTCAGAGGAAAACAATAAGCTCTAGTTTATGTAAATGAGGCTTTGAGTTTTAGAGATATGGCCAATGTAATGATATGTGTGTGAGGGTCGTTTGCAGCGCCCCCTAGCAGCCATAATCAAAAAATGAAAAAACAGTTTCGAGATACTAGTGTAGGACTTATGATATGTCAGTTTCAAAAAGATTCCTGCAATAATGTGGCCTTTGGCGCAAGATGAATGAAATCACGAAATATCTCTATTCACGAGATATTTTACGAGATACTGCAAGACTTGTAATAAAATCTTGTAGTACTAGTTAAATGCTACCTGATGCAAAATCTAGATCACTCTAGCTTTAAAACTGACAAAGTTAGAAAAATAAGACCCCTTATTTTCGAATATCCTGACTTTTCCCCCAAAATTTGTAATCATGGTTACGGCAAATTTGAGTCAGCTACACACCAGATGACAGGCCTTGGAACGAAAATTAAAATGAGCTATTGTTGAAGTAGATACGACTGAAAGTCACACAGATATGGAGAAAAAACCGTTTTAAGAAGTTTTGACGACCTTGACCTTGACCTTTCACCTATATTAACCAAAAACAAAAGGGCACCTAGAAATTTTCTTTTTCATTATCCCTGTAAGTTTCAAGGTTATTGTGGCAAAATTGTGGCCAGGAGAGTGGTGACAAACAAACAAGAACCAGCAAGAAGGCGAATTTGAGGACAACTGACAAACAGACGGACACACTGACAAAGTGACTCAAGATTGAGTCCAGATGACTACTCCAGATTATGGAGACGACTCAAAGGAAGGAAAAAAGCTACAGTCTATGTAACTGAGGTTTATAGTTTTGGAGATATTGCCAAAGCATGATATGTTGGGAGAGGTTCGAGTTCAACGCCCCCTAGCGGCCATATCCGGAAAATGAAAAATTGGTTTCGAGATATTAGTGTAAGACTTAAGATGTAATAGTTTCAAAAGGATTCTTTCAAAACTGTGGCCTGTAGAATGCTATATATGAGACGCAAGAGCAAGCAGGCGAATTTGAGGACAACTGACAAACAGACGGACACAATGACAAAGTGACACAAGATTGAGACCAGATGACATTATCAGTTTATGGAGAAGACTCAGAGGGAAAAAATAAGCTATAGTTTATGTAATTGAGGCTTTGGGTTTTAGAGATATGGCCAATGTAATGATATGTGTGTGAGGGTCGTGTGCAGCGCCCCCTAGCAGCCATATTCAAAAAATGAAAAAAACAATTTCGAGATACTAGTATAGGACTTATGATATGTCAGTTTCAAAAAGATTCCAGCAATAATGTGGCCTTTGGCGCAAGATGAATGAAATCTCGAAATATCTCTATTCACGAGATATTTTACGAGATACTGCAAGACTTGTAATAAAATCTTGTAGTACTAATTGAATGCTACTTGATGCAAAAAACTAGATCACTCTAGCTTTAAAACTGACAAAGTTAGAAAAATAAGATCCCTTATTTTCGAATATCATGACTTTTCCCCAAAAATTTATAACCATGGTTACGGCAAATTTGAGTCAGCTACACACCAGATGACAGGCCTTGGAATGACGATTAAAATGAGCTATTGTTGAAGTAGATACGACTAATAGTCACAAAGATATAAAGAAAAAAAAGTTTTGAGAAGTTTTGATGACCTTGACCTTGACCTTTGACCTATTTTAACCAAAAACAATAGGGCACCTAGAAATTATGTTTTCGAACATCCCTGTAAGTTTCAAGGTTATTGTGGCAAAATTGTGGCCAGGAGAGTGGTGACAAACAAACAAACAGACAGACAAACAGACAAACAGACATACGCAACTGACCAATATGCTTGCCGAAATCTTTGATTCCGGCAAGCAACAAACAGACAGACAAACAGACATACGCAACTGACCAATATGCTTGCGGAAATCGAAGATTTCCGGCAAGCAATAAAGTATGGACTGTGCCTCCAACATGTATGATCATAGATGGGGCCCGGAGAGGCCGTCACGGACCGCTGCACACGCCGGCCGCCCACCGTAAGGACCCTGCCGCCACTTGCGGCGACGGCGAGTGTCTTCGTGGTATGGCGAAAAACGGCGCGAGATTTGACGAGACTAACAATGTGACCCCTGAATGTGACTGCGAGTGTCAGCCGCTATCCAGCGCTGCAAACCATGTGTCTGTAGCGTGAAAAATGACAGAATTATAGGCATTTCTTTGAATGGTCACGTGTTCTCGTTTCACGAGAAACGGTGCGAGATATGACGAGACTTGCGATTGAACGGCTTAGAACTAGAGGGATGCTGTCTAACGCCAAAAACCAGACCTTTCTATCGCAAATATCAACAGAGATAGAATCTGGAAAACTCCGAATTTTCAGATTGTCAAGTTTTACCCCAAAATTTGGTAACCATGGTAACGGCAGCACAAAGCAACATGTGCGAAGAGATAAGCCAATGTTCCTAGTTTCAGATACGACCAAAAAAAATGGTGTCACGTTTAATATTTTTTGAGATATTGCAGAAAAATGACATGTTACAGTGTTTCATGTACCACGCCCCCTGGTGGCTATTTCCAAAAAATGGAAAACTGATTTCGAGATATTTATAAATAACACAAAATATATCAATTTCAAAGCCATTGTTAAAAAAATGCAACCTGTAGGTCATATTTAATGAAATCTCGAAGACTCTCGTTTGACGAGAAATGGTGCGAGATTTGGCGAGACTTTCAGTTTTATCCTGTCAAGCTGCCCATAAGGTACATAATGACCAAAACCAGACGTCTGTAGCTTGAAAATTGACAAAGTTACAAAAAATGGTCGTGTTATTTCCAATTTCCATGATTTTTGCCCAAAAAATGTAACCATGGTAACGGCAAATTTAAGTAAGCTACATGTCAAAAGAAAGGCCAGGTGATGACGAAAAAAATGAGCTATTGCAGAAGTGGATAAGCCTATTTATGGCGAAGTTATAGTGCAAAAACCGTTAACCATACCTGTCGTGACCTTGACCCTTGACCTTGGAGCAATGTTGACCAAAAACAATAGGGCACCTAGAAATTACGTTTTCGAACATCCCTGTAAGTTTCAAGGTTATTGTGGCAAAATTGTGGCCAGGAGAGTGGTGACAAACAAACAAACAAACAAACAAACAAACAAACTAGACGACCATAGGTCGAACGCTTGCCGGAAATCAGAAGTGAAACACAGACGGACAGACAGAACATATTGTCGGTTTTCTATTAATGGAATGACTCTCAGGGACATTGCTGAGAATATGTGGCCCGTAGAATGACATATGAGACAAAGAACAGGGAAGCAGACAAAACTGACAACAAAAGACGAACAGACAGACCTACTGACTTTGTGAGACAAGATTGACACCAGATGACTTTACCTAGTTATGGAGAAGATTCAAAGGAAGAAAATGAGTTATAATTTATGTAATTTAGATTTATAGTTTACGAGGTATGGCGAATTAATTATATACTAGGGAGGCTCGACTGTAGCGCCCTCTAGCGGACATATTCCGAAGACGACAAATGCGTTTTGTATTATTAGTGTATGACATGAGATGTCTCAGTTTCAAAAGGATTCCGTCAAAGTTGTGGCCTGTAGAATGCTCTATGTAAGGCGTAAGAACCAGCAAGCAGGCGACTTTGAGGATAACGGACAAACAGATGGACACACTGACAAAGTGACAGAAGATTGAAACCAGATGCCTTAATCAGGTTATGTATGAGACTCAAAGGAAGAAAATAAGCTATAGCTTATGTAACTGAGGCTTTGGGTGTAGAGTTATGGCCAATACAATGGTATGTGTGTGAGAGTCATGTGCAGCGCCCACTAGTGGCCATATCCGGAAAATGAAAAATTTATTTCTAGATATTAGTGTAAGACATAAGATGTAATAGTTTCAAAAGGATTCCGTCAAAACTGTGGGCTACAGAATGCTGTATGTGAGACGCAAGAGCCAACAAGCAGGCAAATTTGAGGACAACTGACAAACAGACGAAAACAGTGACAAAGTGACTCAAAATTGAGTCCAGATGACTTCTCCAGATATGGAGAAGACTCAAAGGAAGAAAAAAGCTACAGTTTATGTAACTGAGGTTTATAGTTTTGGAGATATTGCCAAAGCATGATATGTTGGGAGAGGTTCGAGTTCAGCGCCCCCTAGCGGCCATATCGGAAAATGAAAAATTCGTTTCGAGATATTAGTGTAAGACTTAAGATGTAATAGTTTCAAAAGGATTCTTTCAAAACTGTGGCCTGTAGAATGCTATATGTGAGACGCAAGAGCAAGCAGGCGAATTTGAGGACAACTGACAAACAGACGGACACAATGACAAAGTGACACAACATTGAGATCAGATGACATTATCAGTTTATGGAGAAGACTCAGAGGGAAAAAATAAGCTATAGTTTATGTAATTGAGGCTTTGGGTTTTAGAGATATGGCCAATGTAATGATATCTGTGTGAGGGTCGTGTGCAGCGCCCCCTAGCAGCCATATTCAAAAAATGAAAAAACCATTTCGAGATACTAGTGTAGGACTTATGATATGTTAGTTTCAAAAAGATTCCTGCAATAATGTGGCCTTTGGCGCAAGATGAATGAAATCTCGAAATATCTCTATTCACGAGATATTTTACGAGATACTGCAAGACTTGTAATAAAATCTTGTAGTACTAGTTGAATGCTATCTGATGCAAAAAACTAGATCACTCTAGCTTTAAAACTGACAAAGTTAGAAAAATAAGATCCCTTATTTTCGAATATCATGACTTTTCCCCAAAAAATTGTAACCATGGTTACGGCAAATTTGAGTCAACTACACACCAGATGATAGGCCTTGGAATGACGATTAAAATGAGCTATTGTTGAAGTAGATACGACTAATAGTCACAAAGATATGAAGAAAAAAAACGTTTTGAGAAGTTTTGACGACCTTGACCTTGACCTTTGACCTATTTTAACCAAAAACAATAGGGCACCTAGAAATTATGTTTTCCAACATCCCTGTAAGTTTCAAGGTTATTGTGGCAAAATTGTGGCCAAGAGAGTGGTGACAAACAAACAAACAAACAAGAACCAGCAAGTAGGCGAATTTGAGGACAACTGACAAACAGACGGACACACTGACAAAGTGACTCAAGACTGAGTCCAGATGACTACTCCAGATTATGGAGACGACTCAAAGGAAGAAAAAAGCTACAGTCTATGTAACTGAGGTTTATAGTTTTGGAGATATTGCCAAAGCATGATATGTTGGGAGAGGTTCGAGTTCAGCGCCCCCTAGTGGCCATATCCGGAAAATGAAAAATTGGTTTCGTGATATTAGTGTAAGACTTAAGATGTAATAGTTTCAAAAGGATTCTTTCAAAACTGTAGCCTGTAGAATGCTATATGTGAGACGCAAGAGCAAGCAGGCGAATTTGAGGACAACTGACAAACAGACGGACACAATGACAAAGTGACACAACATTGAGACCAGATGACATCATCAGTTTATGGAGAAGACTCAGAGGGAAAAAATAAGCTATAGTTTATGTAATTGAGGCTTTGGGTTTTAGAGATATGGCCAATGTAATGATATGTGTGTGAGGTTCGTGTGCAGCGCCCCCTAGCAGCCATATTCAAAAAATGAAAAAACCATTTCGAGATACTAGTGTAGGACTTATGATATGTCAGTTTCAAAAAGATTCCTGCAATAATGTGGCCTTCGGCGCAAGATGAATGAAATCTCGAAATATCTCTATTCACGAGATATTTTTCGAGATACTGCAAGACTTTTTATAAAATCTTGTAGTACTAGTTGAATGCTACCTGATGCAAAAAACTAGATCACTCTAGCTTTAAAACTGACAAAGTTACAAAAATTAGACCCCTTATTTTCGAATATCATGACTTTTCCCCAAAAATTTGTTACCACGGTTACTTCAAATTTGAGTCAGCTACACATCAGATGACAGGCCAGGTGATGACGAAAAAAATGAGCTATTGCAGAAGTGGATAAGCCTATTTATGGCGAAGTTATAGTGCAAAAACCGTTAACCATACCTGTCGTGACCTTGACCTTTGACCTTTGACCTATTTTAACCAAAAACAATAGGGCACCTAGACATTATGTTTTTCATCATCCCTGTAAGTTTCAAGGTGATTGTGGCAAAATTGTGGCCAGGAGAGTGGTGACAAACAAACAAACAGACAAGATGACCAGAGGTCACGCGCTTGCCGGAAATGGAAATGATTCAGACAGATAGATAGAGAGTGCATGTAGAAACAGTCATATGAATGAGTAACATTGTGGGGGCAGCAGAAACG
Organism: Sipunculus nudus; assembly: GCA_026874595.1. NCBI lineage: Eukaryota > Metazoa > Annelida > Sipuncula > Golfingiida > Sipunculidae > Sipunculus > Sipunculus nudus. The sequence goes on along the minus strand of CM049306.1, from coordinate 105,396,527 downwards.
GATAATATGTTTATTTATGCATGCTGACCTTTAACAGCTGCATATCTTTCTAGTGTAAAAGGGACCAAGTTCAAAATTTTTTCATGAAATCCCGTTAATCTCGTTTGACAAGAAGCAGTGAGACGTTTTCAGGTTTGTCATGTCAAGCTGGTCATATGTGACAAAATGCCGAAAACTAGAACTACTTTGTTGTAAAAGGCGCCGAGTTATAAGCATTTCAGTGACATCTCGTTTGTTCACGTTGCACAAGATATGGTGCGAGATTTGGGCAGACTTATGGCTTTTATCTAATCAAGCAGTTCATATGTGACACAATGCCGAAAACTAGACCTTCGTACCTGTAAAAATCGCCGAGTTAAAAGCATTTTGGTGAAATCTCGTGTTTTCTCGTTTGACGAGATACGGTGCGAGATTGTGCCTGACTTGGAGTTCTGTCATGTCAAGCGGGTCATGTGGAACTAAATGCCGAAAACTAGACCTGTCTAGCTGCAGTTCCGTGAAATCTCGTGTTTTCTCGTTTGACGGGATACGGTGCGAGATTTTGCCTGACATGCATGTCTGTCGTGTCAAGCTGGTCTAGTGGAACAAAATGCCGAAAACCAGACCTGTCTATCTGTAAAACTCGCCGAATTATAACCAATGCCGTGAAATCTCATGTTTTCTCGTTTGACGAGATACGGTGCGACATTCGGCCTGACTTTCAGTTCTGTCATGTCCAGCAGGTCATGTGAAAGAAAATGCCGAAAACTAGACCTGTCTAGCTGTAAAACTCGCCGAGTTATAAGAATTTCCGTGAAATCTCGTGTTTTCTCGTTTGACGAGATAGGGTGCGAGATTTGGCCTGACTTGCACATCTATCGTGTCAAGCTGGTCATGTGGAAGGAAATGCCGGAAACCAGACGTGTCTAGCTGTAAAACTGGCCCAGTTATAAGCATTTCCGTGAAATTTCGTGTTTTCTCGTTTGACGAGATACGGTGCGAGATTTTGCCAGACTTGCATATCTGTCGTGTCAAGCTGGTCTAGTGGAACTAATTGCCGAAAACCAGACGTGTCTAGCTGTAAAACTGGCCCAGTTATAAGCATTTCTGTGACATCCCGTGTTTTCTCGTTTGACGAGATACGGTGCGAGATTTGGCCTGTCTTGCAGCTCTGTCGTGTCAAGCTTGTTTGGTGGAACGAAATGCCGAAAACCAGACCTGTCTAGCTGTAAAAGTCGCCGAGTTATAAGCATTTCCGCGAAGTCTCGTTTTTTCTCGTTTGACGAGATATGGCGCGAGATTTGGCGTGACTTTCAGTTCTGTCGTGTCAAGCTGGTCATGTGGAACAAAATGCCGAAAACTAGATCTGCCTAGCTTAAAAACTGACAAAGTTACAAAAAAATGGTCGTGTTATTTCCAATTTCCATGATTTTTGCCCAAAAAATGTAACCATGGTAACGGCAAATTTAAGTAAGCTACATATCAAAATAAAGGCCAGGTGATGACGAAAAAAATGAGCTATTGCAGAACTGGATAAGCCTTTTTATGGCGAAGTTATAGTGCAAAAACCGTTAACCACACCTGTCGTGACCTTGACCCTTGACCTTGGAGCAATGTTGACCAAAAACAATAGGGTTCCAGGGTGTTCGGTTGTCAATCAACCCTGTAAGGGTCATGTCGATTGCTGCAAAATTGTGGCCAGGAGAGCGCAGACAAACACACAAAAAAACAAACAAAAAAACAGACAAATGGACATACGCAACTGACCAACATGCTTGCCGGAAATCTTCCGGCAAGCAACAAACAGACAAACAGACATACGCAACTGAGTAATATGCTTGCCGAAATCTTTGATTCCGGCAAGCAACAAACAGACAGACAAACAGACATACGCAACTGACCAATATGCTTGCGGAAATCGAAGATTTCCGGCAAGCAATAAAGTATGGACTGTGCCTCCAACATGTATGATCATAGATGGGGCCCGGAGAGGCCGTCACGGACCGCTGCACACGCCGGCCGCCCACCGTAAGGACCCTGCCGCCACTTGCGGCGACGGCGAGTGTCTTCGTGGTATGGCGAAAAACGGCGCGAGATTTGACGAGACTAACAATGTGACCCCTGAATGTGACTGCGAGTGTCAGCCGCTATCCAGCGCTGCAAACCATGTGTCTGTAGCGTGAAAAATGACAGAATTATAGGCATTTCTTTGAATGGTCACGTGTTCTCGTTTCACGAGAAACGGTGCGAGATATGACGAGACTTGCGATTGAACGGCTTAGAACTAGAGGGATGCTGTCTAACGCCAAAAACCAGACCTTTCTATCGCAAATATCAACAGAGATAGAATCTGGAAAACTCAGAATTTTCAGATTGTCAAGTTTTACCCCAAAATTTGGTAACCATGGTAACGGCAGCACAAAGCAACATGTGCGAAGAGATAAGCCAATGTTCCTAGTTTCAGATACGACCAAAAAAAATGGTGTCACGTTTAATATTTTTTGAGATATTGCAGAAAAATGACATGTTACAGTGTTTCATGTACCACGCCCCCTGGTGGCTATTTCCAAAAAATGGAAAACTGATTTCGAGATATTTATAAATAACACGAAATATATCAATTTCAAAGCCATTGTTAAAAAAATGCAACCTGTAGGTCATATTTAATGAAATCTCGAAGACTCTCGTTTGACGAGAAATGGTGCGAGATTTGGCGAGACTTTCAGTTTTATCCTGTCAAGCTGCCCATAAGGTACATAATGACCAAAACCAGACGTCTGTAGCTTGAAAATTGACAAAGTTACAAAAAATGGTCGTGTTATTTCCAATTTCCATGATTTTTGCCCAAAAAATGTAACCATGGTAACGGCAAATTTAAGTAAGCTACATGTCAAAAGAAAGGCCAGGTGATGACGAAAAAAATGAGCTATTGCAGAAGTGGATAAGCCTATTTATGGCGAAGTTATAGTGCAAAAACCGTTAACCATACCTGTCGTGACCTTGACCCTTGACCTTGGAGCAATGTTGACCAAAAACAATAGGGCACCTAGAAATTACGTTTTCGAACATCCCTGTAAGTTTCAAGGTTATTGTGGCAAAATTGTGGCCAGGAGAGTGGTGACAAACAAACAAACAAACAAACAAACAAACTAGACGACCTGAGGTCGAACGCTTGCCGGAAGTTACCGGAAATAAGACAGCGAAATAGATGGACAGTTACTAGGCAGACAGACAGGAAACATTTGGATCTGATCAGATGAAAAACCTCTGTCATGGGGAAAACAGTAGCACGTATGAATAAGGTCTTGCTGATTTTCAAAAGTCAAAGAGGAGTAGACAGAGAGACAGACAGAGAGACAGACAGACAGACGGATAGAGAGACATTAATAGTGTTATTATTAGTAGCCATCCTATACAGGATAATCCATTTTTGGACAGAAATAAAAATAATGGAAGTCCAACTGAATCCTTGGCAGTTCTCCTATTCTTGAGTGCTGGAAATAAGAAAAGCACTGAAAAAGAAACTTGAAGAGTTGAACGTCCAGAATGCCGAAATGCAAGCGAAGCCGCGTTCGTGTTAGACAGAGACCCGACCTCTGGGTAAGGGAGACGTGACCTTTCATTCCTGGACAAGCTAGGTGCCTATCTAGACCATCCTTTAAGGTCTCGGCTTAAATTAGGGCTTTCCTTGAAGAAAAAAGGTTAGCCGGTCAGCCTGCGTCCGGGAATTATAATATTCCAAGAAGTCCTGCCCATCACGGATTAACTGTAATGTCCCCTTGGTGTAAGTTATCTGTAATGTGAAATTTAATATATGTTAAAAAATTGGAATCTTTGGTTAAAAAAGGAAAGCGGTGATTTTTAAGGAGTCTGAAATGGTAAGTAATAAGATAAAAAATTGTGAGTCCCTAGTTCCGTGGTGGGTTTGGACTTTATATATAAAAATATATTCTGGCATGAGAGAGGGGTGCTGTCAAATTTTTTGGCGCCTGCCGCACGTTTGTGAATAAAACGGTACACTTGACACGGGCGCGATGGAAATTTAAGAGGAAAGGTAGTAATCCCAAGCCGTAGTTGAGTTGTTTTGACCCCAGAGTTTGCAGTCCTAGCTGAAATAGGCATGGGACGGGCTCTTTTTTAAACCCGGAACGCCAGAAGAGGCTGGAGATTGAATGAAGGATTGGGCCATTTTTTTATCCGAAAAACCTGGGAATTGACAATTAAAAAAAATGACAGGGACCTTCTTAGCCCGTTCCAGCTCAGGGAACGGTCATTAGAATATTGTCGGGAATCCATATTATCCTACCTGTGGGCTGGGACGGTCCAGAAAACCGCAATTATACGGGTATCCATAAAATTGTATGTCAAGTTTTGTCATTAATAAATACATATACATCTATAACGCGGACAGCTGGAGAATTCGCGGAGAATTCATCATGATGATATTATTAAATGTGAGCAAAGGTACAATTTATGTTTTGTATCATATTTCCTTAAGAACCTGTAAATTTGATATCCTGCATGGTTTTGTTACAGTTTGCACAGTAAACTGTTGAAAAAATATATAGTGTTTAGCGTTTTCGTCTGATGTAAGATCGGTAGTCAATGTTAGCTGGTGATCCAGATTGGTGTTAGTGGCAGTCCCACATTGTTTGCGCTGGTTATTATTTCGGTAATTTAACAGTGAATAAATGTCTTTAGAGTAATATAGTGGTAGATTTTAAATGATTTTAACGTGTAATTAAAAGTATCATTGCATATAAAATCTCTCCGTGAATTCTCCGGGAATTCCCCGCGTTTACATATAAAGGAATTTACCAGCCGTATGAAAGTTTTTGTCCGCTTTCATAATGTTTGCCGTGCCCCGGACACAAATTTAAGACGAGATGGACTAAACCCCGCCCCGGTAGGATTGTTTGGACTCTGAAGAAACGAACCCTCGCAGGAAATGCGGTGGGACGGGCTCTTTCTTATTCGATGAACGCTCGAAAAAAATGGTGAATGATTGAAAAAATAGGGTCATTTTCACTGTCATCTTGAATAACGGAATAAATATTTTTTTTAAAATTCATAGAGACTTGGTCATCCAATAACAGCAGAAAAAAATGTTCTTTCAAATGTTGTGTGGTGTCCATTGTACCCTCGCCCACCGCCGGGATCCAAAGAGAAGCCTGGATTTTACTGCAAAAAAAAACACAAACACCCCCCCCCCCCCCCAAAAAAAAAAAACAAAAACAAAAAAACTTTTATTCATTTTATTTTTATTTTTTATTACTGGATGTAATTGACTATCATGGTTTATTTATAAAAAAAATAAGATGCAATTCATTGGATGAAAAGAGATTTTATTAAATATATTGATACATGTTTATAACAGTTTGATATTTGATTTTTTTTAATTTATAGACCGACAATTTGTTACCTCAAATCTGTACTCATGGTCCAACATGCATGTATTTGGTGTTCTTAGACCCATTTTAGGGTGTATATCCATGATAACAAGATAATATTACCTTGTTCCCACCAGCAAACATTTCAAGCTCCCAGAAAGCTGATTTCAGCTGAGGACAGTATATGGCTTATTATACACAGGCAAATAGTGTTTTGGACCACCTCATCTCCACCAGACTCATCACACACACCTGGTTTGGCTATCATTGCAATCCATTTACACCCACTGGCTGGAATCTCAAAGCATTTGGTTCAAATCCCTCAGAAAAAAAATTAGGGCCAGTTTGAATTTCCAAATCTGGACACAGTGGACATAGTGATATACAGAAAAAATCCATTTTTTTCCCCTCAAATCTGTACTGATGGTCCCACAAACCTGGTTTTGGTGTCATTAGGCCCAGTTTAGTGTGTATATACAGGGAAACAAGATAATATTACCCTGTTCCCACAAACAAAAATTTCATGCCCCCAGAAACCTGATTTCAGGCCAGTTTATGCTTATACACAGTCAAATAGGTTCTGGCCCCCCTCATCCCCACAAAACTCAACACACACTCCTGGTTTGGGTATCATTGCAATCCATTTACACCCACTGGCTGGCATCACCAAGCATTTGGCTCAACTCCCTCAGAAAAAAAAATTAGGGCCAGTTTGAATTTCCAAATCTGGACACAGTGAACATAGTGATATACAGATAAAATCCATTTTTCCCCCTCAAATCTGTACTGATGGTCCCACAAACCTGGTTTTGGTGTCATTAGGCCCAGTTTAGTGTGTATATACAGGGAAACAAGATAATATTACCCTGTTCCCACAAACAAAAATTTCATGCCCCCAGAAACCTGATTTCAGGCCAGTTTATGCTTATACACAGTCAAATAGGTTCTGGCCCCCTTCATATCCACAAAACTCAACACACACTCCTGGTTTGGGTATCATTGCAATCCATTTACACCCACTGGCTGGCATCACCAAGCATTTGGCTCAACTCCCTCAGAAAAAAAATTAGGGCCAGTTTGAATTCCCAAATCTGGACACAGTGACCATAGTGATATACAGGGAAAATCCATTTTTTTTTTACCTCAAATCTGTAATGATGGTCCCTAAAACATGGTTTAGGTGTCATTAGGCCCAATTCAAGGTGTATATACAGGGAAACAAGATAATATTACCCTGTTGACACAAACAAGAATTTCAAGCCCCCAGAAACCTGATTTCAGGCCAGTTTATGCTTATACACAGTCAGATAGGTTCTGGCCCCCCTCATCTCCACAAAACTCAACACACACACCTGGTTTGGTATCATTGCAATCCATTTACACCCACTGGCTGGTATCTCAAAGCATTTGGCTCAACTCCATCAGAAAAAAAATTAGGACCAGTTTGAATTTCCAAATCTGAACACAGTGAACATAGTGATATACAGATAAAATCCATTTTTCCCCCTCAAATCTGTACTGATGGTCCCACAAACCTGGTTTTGGTGTCATTAGGCCCAGTTTAGGGTGCATATACAGGGAAACAAGAAAATATTACCCTGTTCCCACAAACAAAAATTTCATGCCCCCAGAAACCTGATTTCAGGCCAGTTTATGCTTATACACAGTTAAATAGGTTCTGGCCCCCTTCATCTCCAGCAGACTCTTCACAAACACCTGGCTTGGGTTTCATTGCAATCCATTCACACCCACTGGCTGGCATCTCCAAGCATATAGCTCAACTTCTTCAGAAAAAAATATAGACCACTTTAAAGTTTATCAAATCTGGTCATAGTGGTTTATGCAGAAATCAATTGTTCTGATCTCAAATCTGAAATAGTGGTCATAGAACATTGGTTGGTTCTTGTATGATTTTATTCAATTTACAATCAATATGCAGGAAAACCTGGCATTTTATTTTACTTCAATACACCAACAATAAACAATCTAAGTCAAGTGAACAGGCTACCATACATATCTTAGGGAAAGGAAAACAGCAAAGGTTGTTTACATTGAGGACACATGGCAACCAGGTGGTTGGCGCTGGTCTGTGAAGCTTACGAAGCAGCAATCAAAGGAAGACGATAACAACACAATAGAAGTCTTCTTCATGGGCCATCGCACACCCATAGAACACGGCTCCAACTGTCAAGTGTAATGCCCCTGCCGACATTTACTATCACATACTGCCGCCACTTATGGTCACGGCAATAGGATGTACTTTTTTATTTGAAGAAAAAACGATCCCAGATTTGTCGAAACTTACAATATAAACACATAATGTGACCGAGAGTGTTAGACGCTATCGAATGCTGAAAACTAAAGGTCTTCAGCATTAAAATAACAGAATTATAGGCGTATCTTTGAATGGTCCCATGTTCTCGTTTGACAAGAAATGATGCGAGATATGACGAAATATTCAATTTTGTCACTTCAAACTAGTCAAGTGAATCTTGAACAATAGAAAAATAAAATCTCTGGCATTCAAATGACAGAGATATAGACATTTGTTCGAATTCTCGAATATTCTCGTTTGGCGGGAGATGGTACGAGATGTGGCGAGATATAAGTTATTATCTTGTTAAGCTCCCAAAACGCAACAAAATGCTGAAAACTGCTCCTCTTTAGCCGAAAAGGTGACCAAGTTATATGCATTTCTGTGAAATCTCGTAATTTCTCGTTTGACGGAAAACAGAGCGAGATTCTACGAGACTTGCAATTAACTGCATTAGTGGCAAGGGAATGCTACCTCATGCAGAAAACTAGACACTTGTAGTATAAATATTAACAGAGATAGAAGCAAAAAACTTATTATTTTCAGATTGCCAAGTTTTACCCCAAAATTTGGTTACCATGGTAACAGCAGCGCAAAGCTACATGTACGCAGGAATAAGCCGACGATCCTAGTTTCAGATAAGACAGTAAACATTGTGCCACGTTTAATATTTTTTTTGGTATTGCAGAAAAATGGTAAGTTGCAGTGTTTCCAGTACCACGCCCCCTGGTGGCTAATTTCAAAAAATGAAAAAACAAGTTCGAGATAATACAGAAAAACAGAAAATATGTCACTTTTAGAACCTTAGCTGTAAAACTGCCACCTGTAAATCGTATTTAATGAAATCTCGGAAAGTCTCATTTGACGACGAATGGCGCGAGATTTTGCGAGACTTATATTTATTTCGCATAGAGCATATTAAATGCTACGCATTGCAAAAAACTAGACCTCTCTAACTTAAAAAATGAGAAATTTGGAGGGAAATTTTCGAATTTTCTGATTTCCCCCCAAATATACGTTACCATGGTAACCATTGACCGGAAAAATTTGCCAGCACTTGGAAAGCTAACATTAGGAGGAATAAAATGAGCTACAGATTATGCGGCTACGATTAATATTGACGAAGATATGAAGACAATAAAGATTTTAGGTTTTTAGGTGACCCTGACCTTGACCTTTGACCGATCATGACCAAAAACAATAGGCTCCGAGGAGAACAGATCTTACAGTTTATGTATAAGTTTCAGAGCGATTGCTTAAAAACTGTGGCCTCTAGCGCGTGTACATACAGACAAACAGACAGACAAACAAACAAACAAACAAACAAACATACGCGGGTGATCAACATGCTTGCGAAAATCGAAGATTTCCGGCAAGCAACAAACAGACATACGCAACTGACCAATATGCTTGCGGAAATCGAAGATTTCCGGCAAGCAATAAAGTATGGACTGTGCCTCCAACATGTATGATCATAGATGGGGCCCGGAGAGGCCGTCACGGACCGCTGCACACGCCGGCCGCCCACCGTAAGGACCCTGCCGCCACTTGCGGCGACGGCGAGTGTCTTCGTGGTATGGCGAAAAACGGCGCGAGATTTGACGAGACTAACAATGTGACCCCTGAATGTGACTGCGAGTGTCAGCCGCTATCCAGCGCTGCAAACCATGTGTCTGTAGCGTGAAAAATGACAGAATTATAGGCATTTCTTTGAATGGTCACGTGTTCTCGTTTCACGAGAAACGGTGCGAGATATGACGAGACTTGCGATTGAACGGCTTAGAACTAGAGGGATGCTGTCTAACGCCAAAAACCAGACCTTTCTATCGCAAATATCAACAGAGATAGAATCTGGAAAACTCCGAATTTTCAGATTGTCAAGTTTTACCCCAAAATTTGGTAACCATGGTAACGGCAGCACAAAGCAACATGTGCGAAGAGATAAGCCAATGTTCCTAGTTTCAGATACGACCAAAAAAAATGGTGTCACGTTTAATATTTTTTGAGATATTGCAGAAAAATGACATGTTACAGTGTTTCATGTACCACGCCCCCTGGTGGCTATTTCCAAAAAATGGAAAACTGATTTCGAGATATTTATAAATAACACAAAATATATCAATTTCAAAGCCATTGTTAAAAAAATGCAACCTGTAGGTCATATTTAATGAAATCTCGAAGACTCTCGTTTGACGAGAAATGGTGCGAGATTTGGCGAGACTTTCAGTTTTATCCTGTCAAGCTGCCCATAAGGTACATAATGACCAAAACCAGACGTCTGTAGCTTAAAAATTGACAAAGTTACAAAAAATGGTCGTGTTATTTCCAATTTCCATGATTTTTGCCCAAAAAATGTAACCATGGTAACGGCAAATTTAAGTAAGCTACATGTCAAAAGAAAGGCCAGGTGATGACGAAAAAAATGAGCTATTGCAGAAGTGGATAAGCCTATTTATGGCGAAGTTATAGTGCAAAAACCGTTAACCATACCTGTCGTGACCTTGACCCTTGACCTTGGAGCAATGTTGACCAAAAACAATAGGGCACCTAGAAATACCGTTTTCGAACATCCCTGTAAGTTTCAAGGTTATTGTGGCAAAATTGTGGCCAGGAGAGTGGTGACAAACAAACAAACAAACAGACAGACAAACAGACATACGCAACTGACCAATATGCTTGCGGAAATCGAAGATTTCCGGCAAGCAACAAACTAGACGACCATAGGTCGAACGCTTGCCGGAATTCGGAAGGGAAACACAGACGGACAGACAGAACATATTGTCGGTTTTCTATTAATGGAATGACTCTCAGAGACATTGATGAGAATATGTGGCCCGTAGAATGACATATGAGACAAAAGAACAGGCAAGCAGACAAAGCTGACAACAAAAGACGAACAGACAGACATACTGACTTTGTGAGACAAGATTGACACCAGATGACATAAGCTAGTTATTGAGAAGATTCAAAGGAAAAAAATGAGTTATAATTTATGTAATTAAGATTTATAGTTTACGAGTTATGGCGAATTAATGATATACTTGGGAGGCGCGACTGTAGCGCCCTCTAGCAGACATATTCCGAAGACGACAAATGCGTTTCGTATTATTAGTGTATGACATGAGATGTCTCAGTTTCAAAAGGATTCTGTCAAAGCTGTGGCCTGTAGAATGCTCTATGTAAGGCGTAAGAACCAGCAAGCAGGCGACTTTGAGGATAACGGACAAACAGATGGACACACTGACAAAGTGACAGAAGATTGAAACCAGATGCCTTAATCAGGTTATGGAGAAGACTCAAAGGAAGAAAATAAGCTATAGCTTATGTAACTGAGGCTTTGGGTGTAGAGTTATGGCCAATACAATGGTATGTGTGTGAGAGTCATGTGCAGCGCCCACTAGTGGCCATATCCGGAAAATGAAAAATTTATTTCTAGATATTAGTGTAAGACATAAGATGTAATAGTTTCAAAAGGATTCCGTCAAAACTGTGGCCTACAGAATGCTATATGTGAGACGCAAGAGCCAACAAGCAGGCCAATTTGAGGACAACTGACAAACAGACGAAAACACTGACAAAGTGACTCAAAATTGAGTCCAGATGACTTCTCCAGGTTATGGAGAAGACTCAAAGGAAGAAAAAAGCTACAGTTTATGTAACTGAGGTTTATAGTTTTGGAGATATTGCCAAAGCATGATATGTTGGGAGAGGTTCAAGTTCAGCGCCCCCTAGCGGCCATATCCGGAAAATGAAAAATTGGTTTCGAGATATTAGTGTAAGACTTAAGATGTAATAGTTTCAAAAGGATTCTTTCAAAACTGTGGCCTGTAGAATGCTATATGTGAGACGCAAGAGCAAGCAGGCGAATTTGAGGACAACTAACAAACAGACGGACACAATGACAAAGTGACACAACATTGAGATCAGATGACATTATCAGTTTATGGAGAAGACTCAGAGGGAAAAAATAAGCTATAGTTTATGTAATTGAGGCTTTGGGTTTTAGAGATATGGCCAATGTAATGATATCTGTGTGAGGGTCGTGTGCAGCGCCCCCTAGCAGCCATATTCAAAAAATGAAAAAACAATTTCGAGATACTAGTGTAGGACTTATGATATGTCAGTTTCAAAAAGATTCCTGCAATAATGTGGCCTTTGGCGCAAGATGAATGAAATCTCGAAATATCTCTATTCACGAGATATTTTACGAGATACTGCAAGACTTGTAATAAAATCTTGTAGTACTAGTTGAATGCTACCTGATGCAAAAAACTAGATCACTCTAGCTTTAAAACTGACAAAGTTAGAAAAATAAGATCCCTTATTTTCGAATATCATGACTTTTCCCCAAAAAATTGTAACCATGGTTACGGCAAATTTGAGTCAGCTACACACCAGATGACAGGCCTTGGAATGACGATTAAAATGAGCTATTGTTGAAGTAGATACGACTAATAGTCACAAAGATATGAAGAAAAAAACGCTTTGAGAAGTTTTGACGACGTTGACCTTGACCTTTGACCTATTTTAACCAAAAACAATAGGGCACCTAGAAATTATGTTTTCCAACATCCCTGTAAGTTTCAAGGTTATTGTGGCAAAATTGTGGCCAGGAGAGTGGTGACAAACAAACAAACAAACAAACAAACAGACAGACAGACAAACAGACATACGCAACTGACCAATATGCTTGCCGAAATCTTTGATTCCGGCAAGCAACAAACAGACAGACAAACAGACATACGCAACTGACCAATATGCTTGCGGAAATCGAAGATTTCCGGCAAGCAACAAACAGACAGACAGACAAACAGACATACGCAACTGACCAATATGCTTGCCGAAATCTTTGATTCCGGCAAGCAAAAAACAAACAAACAGATAAATGGACATACGGAACTGACCAACATGCTTGCGGAAATCGAAGATTTCCGGCAAGCAAAGAAGTAAAAGGCTGGAAAAAATACAATACTCTTAAAATAAAAAGCCATTTCATTAGTTTTTAGCCCTCAGTCCCTAGGCTGATGGGCTATTGTCGTCACCCAAGCTGTCCGTCCGTCCATCTGTCCGTCCATCCGGCGTCCGTTAACTTTTACCTTGTGAGCGGGATATCTTGAAAAGGATTCACCATCAGAATTTTATTTCCTCGGTAAAGATGTATATCGATAAAATCTCGGTCAAGTTTGAAGATGGGTGACCTTGACCTAATTTTCTACATTTTAGAGCTGATTATAGAAAAACACTTAGATGCTTATTACTCAGGAACCATTTGGTGGATTTTCACAAAACTTACTATGGTTATTGGGACTGATAGTCTGTACCTGCTATACAAGTTTGGTGGCGCCACCTACAATTTCTTATTTTTAATGAATTTTTATCGGATTTTTCAACTTTGGGCTTGTGAGCGGGATATCTTAAAAAGGATTCACCGTAAGAATTTTATTTTTTCCGTGAAGATGTTATTGACAAAATCTCGGTCAAGTTCGAAGATGGGTGACCTTGACCTATTTTTCTACGTTTTAGAGCTGATTATAGAAAAAACATTTAGAAGCTTATTTCTCAGGAACCATTGGATGGATTTTCACAATACTTACTATGATCATAGGGACTGATGGTCTGTAACTGCTGCACAAGTTTGGGGTCGCCACCTGCAATTTCTGATTTTTTATTGAATTTTTCTTGGATTTTTCAACTTTGGCCTTGTGAGCGGGATATCTCTAAAAGGATTCACAATAGGAATTTTATTTCTTTGGTGAAGATGTATATCGACTAAAATCTCGTTCATGTTCGAAGATGGGTGACCTTGACCTACTTTTCAAGGTCACAGAGTTTATAATAGAATAAAACTTAGAAGCTTATTTTTCAGGAAGCATTTGGTGGATTGTTATGAATCATGGTACATACCTCTCCATTTTAAATTTATAACTGAGACATGTACAAATATACATCCATGTGAGAACAGATATTTAGTACTTGTTACTGTTACCACCTCTAAACACTTCTTTTGGCTGAGGGCTTTTGTCAGCTTATGCTGATATTCTAGTTGTATCTTTATATGTACTGAGAGACTAATATCAAATGTTGGACATTGCTTTCCATCCTATGTTGGACATTGCTTTCAATCCTATTGTTAGGGTATCAGTACAGGGAGATCCTTTAATACTGATACAATATCGGACGTGTGTCAGTGTATTGTTACAGCCACCGTTGAACACAATCATAGGACAACAGCCATAACATGATTGTCTATTTTTCAGGGAGAGTTTTCAATGGTTCTGGTAAACCAGTGGACAAAGGCCCACCTGTGCTGGCAGAGGACTACCTGGACATTCAGGGTAATGTTATATTATTTTATTTTACCGTTAATGAAAATTCCTGCTTCAGTAGATATATATACCTACATTGATAGGTAGTACAGCCTAAAACACTTTTATTTTTTTTCAGTCTGGAAGAATGTAGACCCTTTAATTGCTTAAGTGCATACAGAAGACAGACTATTTATAGACCTTGTTAGGATTCTCAGCTTCACAATTATTATAAATATATGTAATATATCAATACAGATGGCTGTGTAACAGTATATTCAACAGGACTGTGAGCCTAATTCTGTCATTAGAGAGGATGAAAGGCCCTCCATCTTTCCATGAATTTTGTAAAATTGCTCAAGTGACACTACAGATATATGAGAAGTAAGAGAAACTGTACTGCTGTATATGTAGTACAAACTGTATTGCCAAATGGCAGTAGTAGGTTCAGTTTCATTTTCAAATATTGTATTCCCTCCTCAGTGATAGGATATAAGAGAAAGTATTGTGCTTTATATCTATAGGTCCACTTAATGATATTCATGTATTTACACAGGTCAGCCCATCAACCCGTAGTCACTTATCTATCTTAATGCATATTCATGTATTTAAACAGGTCAGCCCATTAACCCGTGGTAAGGTATCTATCTGTCTTAATGCATTTTCATGTATTTATACAGGTCAGTCATGGTCATGTATCTATCTTAATGCATTTTCATGTATTTACACAGGTCAGCCCATAAACCCGTGGTCATGTATCTGTCTTAATGTATGAACATGTATTTACACAGGTCAGCCCACCAACCCGTGGTCACTCATCTATCTTCATGCATATTCATATATTTAAACAGGTCAGCCTATCAACCTGTGGTCACATATCTAACTTAATGCATATTCATGTATTTATACAGGCCAGCCCATCAACCCGTGGTCACGTATCTATCCTGAGGAGATGATCCAGACAGGTATCTCAGCCATCGACGGCATGAACTCCATCGCCCGCGGTCAAAAGATCCCCATCTTCTCAGCTGCAGGTCTCCCCCACAATGAAGTGAGTTCTCAGATATAAACAGCAAGTAAATAAAACATTCACAGAACTGTTAACAAGTAGGTGAAACCCGCACTAAAATGCAGTCAAGTATTTTGTTCAAGTTCTTTGAGGAAAGTGATGACTTATTTCCATTGTCAGTCTGTGTTTTCATCTCCCATTAACAGGGCACAAAATGTAGCCATTGGACCTTGAAACTTCCAAGTTAAATCTGGAGTGGTCTGGATGAAATCTACTTGATATGTCAAAATTTGGTCAGGTTGACCTTTAAATTTAGATTTTGAATCTTCTTACTGCTTTTGTTCAAGGTTTGCTGAACCCTCTTTTGTGTCTGGTCATAAAATCAAAATAATCTGTATTGGACTTACACGCCTCTTTGGCTACATATTACCTCCTTTCCTTACAAGCCAAACCAGTCTGGTGAGTGTAATGACCCATGGATCACTTGTCTTTTTATGCTACTATAAATGTTTTATTATTGATAAAATATAGCAGTACTTTCTTATTTAGAATGAAACCTTCAATGGTTTCCATCAAAACATGATGTAAAATTATGTATCCTTCCAAATAGTGATCGCTTGTATTGAAGTTGATGGAGTTGTTAATTAAGTCTGTGAGTGGCAGACAGGTGGCAGCACTTGTCAGCAGTGTTGAGTTTTGGGTATGGTCTATTGTAAGCTTCAATTTTGTACAGATTAATAAAGTAACTTTATAGACTATTAAAGAACACAGTAATAGACAATGAAAACCAAACATGTTTTATAAACTACCATGTTTCCCTTGTTACAGATTGCAGCCCAGATTTGCAGACAGGCCGGTCTAGTCAAGCTTCCGGGTAAGAGTGTCATGGATGATCATGAAGACAACTTCGCCATCGTGTTTGCTGCTATGGGTGTAAGAGAACTTCACATCTTTCTTCTCATGCTCCTGTTATTACAAGATATCCTGTAATCTGTCCTCTACACATGTTAGGGCCCCTTTGTAGGATACCACTTGGATGCAAAATTATTATGTTTTTTGCCTGATGGATTTTAACCAGATTTGTAAGAGTTAACTCTTTTAAGGAGGATCTTAAATTGCTGAATGTTATTGTTTTTATGTGCATAATACTAGTCTTAAGTTTGCATAGATCAGTATTTCCCATGCTTGTGATCATATTTTTTTACCTCCACTGAATAAGTTCTCATGAAACTGTAACCCTGGCTTGTGGCAGACTTCTTGTTCTTTAAATGTTGCAGAATTTCTGTAAGAAGTCATGAAATTTTATTATCCTTTAGTGCATTAGCTGTGATATTCATGCTTTATATTACTTGTAGGTGAACATGGAAATTGCTCGTTTCTTCAAACAAGATTTTGAAGAGAATGGCTCTATGGAGAATGTGTGTCTTTTCCTGAACTTGGCCAATGATCCAACGTAAGTCCCTTTTACATTCCCCTTAAACCGTGAGAATAACATCTTTGTCATTAAAACTGTGGGTTCACAATGATGTGTTTACAGTAATGCTTGATTTAATTTACTAAATTACAAAAAAATGTATGACTGCAGTATGTAGTACCACAAGCCAATAGTATACACACATGTATCTCCCGGAAAAAAATCAAAGAAAGAAAAGTTTAACATTTATGACTAACAGATGTGATATTATACTGTTACTGGTCTAATGAGTAGAAAAAAACATGCACCGAGTTACTCATTGGTGGCTGTACATATTGTCTTGAATTTGGTGTGCACATTCACATTTTATAGCCTATAAAGTTGCCAATGATAAAAAAAATCAGAGAATTTGCTCATCAACATCTTAGCTGGGAAATGAGGTGAAGAGTCATTAAAATGTCAACCTGATCAGTCCAGTTTATGAAAATTGTTATCAGATTTTAAGTGTCTTTAATCAGTAACTAGAAACAAGTATTTTAACAGTCTGTGCTAAATTTATCAATGTTTCTCTTATTTCTCAGTTGGTATCAGGCCAGTGTGTCTTATTTCCTGCTCCTCGCCTGAATACCATGACCCATTGGCCAGCGTTTCAAAGGTTTTATCAATGAAACATAAATTCTGTTATCTCCACCATTTTAGCATTGAGAGAATCATCACCCCTAGGATTGCCTTGACGACAGCAGAGTTCCTGGCATACCAGTGCGAGAAGCACGTTCTGGTTATCTTAACAGACATGTCTTCTTATGCAGAGGCTTTGAGAGAGGTAAGACCAGTAAAGTCAGGGCTGTCAAACATTGTAATAACTAATAAATGGCCTGCCTGACCTATAAAAGAAGAAAAGAACATGTTTTCTCTGCACTAATGTTTGAAAAGATTATGGCATCAGAGAAATAATGTTCTGCTTGAAAATATATGTTATACATTTATATATCATGTGTCATGTGACATTGGATTCATCATTTTCATGTGACAGTTGAAGATCAGAAACTTTGTATAAAGTTTGATTTGGGCAAAATTCCCTTTTGTACCTTGAACCAAGGGACTGTGACCGTCCTTTGAGAAATTAAGCTTGAACACCTCAGTTTTACAGTCAAATCTATTGTTTGTCTTTAAACTTTTGAATGTGATACCTTCTTAAGTAATGTATCATATTCAGCTGAACTCCAAGCCCCATGGGCAACTAGTTAGTTCAGCATAGATAAATTATAAATAAATAAATTTGATAAATTAAAAGAAAAAATAAATTCTTGGTTTATTCTTGACCTGTTGTTTCATTACTTGTAACTATAAAATCTAATACTGACCCTGAACCTCACTTTATTAGGTATCTGCTGCCAGAGAAGAGGTACCTGGTCGTCGTGGTTTCCCTGGTTACATGTACACAGATTTGGCTACCATTTACGAGCGTGCCGGTCGTGTTGAGGGTCGTAATGGCTCCATCACACAGATCCCCATCCTTACTATGCCTAACGATGGTAAGTAATACAGTGTCACCAAAAAATAAGTGACACTATATTACTATATATTATTATCAAGAAGAGGTCATTATCATATGGTGAATGATAAAATCCCTGGTATTTTATACTTTGCTTATTTAACAAAAAAACGTGGGTTTGTGAAAGATATACATGCTTATTGAAGGTTACAATTTGGAGATTTCTTAAACTGAATGCCAAGAAAATATACAATTTCTTTTCTGAAGGATATTCTGTTCTGTTACTGTGGGAAAGCATTTTACTTTGTTTTGTCAGTATTTTTTCTACTTCACTCATTTATTCTTCCTTTTCAAGACAATAAACAATAAACTAAACACCCTTCTCTGTCTATATACTTTATAACTTATTTTCACACTTAAATCAACATTTTTTTATTTTGTGTAGTCATTAGTTCAGTCCCTCATTTAACCTTTGTTTGGTTACTTAGTTTTCCACCAGAGGGCACTACTTGACTTGTAAATAGTTTGGTAAAGTGTGATAAAGGTACCTGTATAAAACTGACTTCCTTACTGATGGCCAGTCCTTTTTTTCTTGCTAAGACATGAGGCTTACTTGATGATTTCATCAACATGCATGCATTTTTATAAGATTCGCATAAAAATAAGACAACGGCAAACATTATTCAAAGGAAAGATTTGGTGTGAGTGATGCCAGTTTGCGGTCGGTCACCTTTACTGTACTTTTACCAGCAAATTAAAAAATTCTGTTTATAATAAGCATCTAATATGGTCTCCATCTTTACAGATATCACCCATCCTATCCCTGACTTGACGGGTTACATCACAGAGGGCCAGATCTACGTGGACAGACAGCTCCACAACAGACAGGTAAGTCAGCCACAAGTTACAGCTCTGTTCTGTGTTTCATTGAGACAATACTCCATAAATTACTTGTCCATATGAAATCTTAATGTGTCAAAGAGATGTAACCCTTGGCCATACATATGAACTGTTGCAAATGACACTGAATCAGTGTTCCTACAAATGAAACCACAGATAGGAATAAGATTTGAGGATGTCAGAATGCAAGGTTACAATTGAAACAGATCCACTGATCTTTATGCCAACTGCTCATAGACTGTTATCTATCATAGCTACAGGAATGATCCTTTTTCCAATGTCTGATGATTTGTTAATAGGCAATGTTCCAAAACCATTAAAGCTACAGTTAGGTAGGGACAAAATTCTCACCTAACTTGAAATTATGTTGCCTTGTTTTTTGAGCAAATATTTCCATTTTCCTTTTTAAATATTGTAACTGCTTAAGTCTATACAGTCATATGACAGCTTGTGCATTATTCCTCAAACCTACTGAAATTTCTTTAATATAGTTGTCTTCTGGTTAGGAATAAATTAGTTTAAACTTAGATCAGTGTTTTGCTTATTTTGACGTTTACACATTATTGTCACCATGTGATTGTGATGTCTTGTTCTATATTGTAGATCTACCCACCCATCAACGTGTTGCCCTCATTGTCCAGGTTGATGAAGTCTGCTATCGGTGATGACATGACTCGTGATGACCATGCTGATGTATCAAATCAGCTGGTGAGGCTTTTAAAATAACTGTATTTCCTGCTTTAAGTTTATAAACATACAATTTATGGCTGACCCAATGCAGGTCTTGCTGCTATTTCCCCTCTGTTACTGTCAGATTACTTCTCATTAGAGACTTTTAAAGAGAATATGCAGGAAATTTACATTTAAATGTATTTACTGTGTAATTTTTCAGATTAATTTGTTATAAATGTGAACTTCATGGTGGATTATATTAATTAATATATTCATGTATGATCTTAAAAACAATGTTAGGACATTTTAGTGATGCATTATGTTTTGAAATATGTTGTTTCAGTCCCAATGTTCAATAAATGTAATCTTGCAGTATTCTCTTAAAAGTATATCACAACAAGTGTGTAGCTAATAATAAACCTTTTCCTACAGTATGCATGCTATGCTATCGGTAAAGACGTGCAGGCCATGAAGGCTGTGGTGGGTGAGGAAGCCCTGACCCCAGAAGATCTCCTGTACCTAGAGTTCCTTCAGAAGTTTGAGAAGAACTTTATTTCACAAGGTAAGGCATTGGTTTGTGCATATGGGAAGGAAACCTGTGAAACAACAAAAAAAATGGTTTCTAAGATACTACACTCAAAAATTTTAATTTTCAGTAGAAGATTCCTGATTTATAACACCATCTGCTTTGAGAATTCAAGAAAATAAAATTATAAAATTCTTTATAAATTCTGATTTGTCGTGATAAGCCTTTATCTGTCTGGCAAAACAGTTCTGTTATTATCATGTCTCCTGATCATGGGGATTTTTTAATCAAACATTTATATTAAAATAGTTTAAACAGTTGTCATCACTCATGGATTTCTGTACTTGAAAACCTAACCTTTTGATTTAGCTTTACATTTCTATTATAGACCTCATGACCTGTAAGTTACAGAGTTACTTTGCTTATTTGTAGCTTTGCTATCAGTTAATCCCCATATTTTCCTCTTTCTGTTTCCAGTACAAAATAAAGCAGTGTTTTGTGGCATATTACTGAGTAATGCAATAAAACATCCAGCCTGGGTAGAGGAAGGGGGTAAAGATCTCCTCAGGGATTAAAAAGAACATTTTATCCAGATTTATTAATGTCTTATATGAATTAGTTCATATGCCCCTTGTCTCACAGTCTGTCCTAAGGCAGTTTTGGACAAATGAGTTATTTAGTCTCAGTTGTAGATTTTATTGTCATAATATACGACCTGTATACAAGTATGCTGTCTTTAGCATGGAGTAAAGAAATATTGGCATATTAATTTGAATCCTTTATGATATGATTCAGTCATTTAATACAATATTGTTTTATATTTCAGGTCATTATGAGAACAGAACTGTGTTTGAGACACTGGATATTGGATGGCAGTTGCTACGTATCTTCCCAAGAGAGATGTTAAAGAGAATCCCTGCATCTAAACTAGCAAAATACTACCCAAGAAATGCCTAGTGAGACATGGTACCAGTCTGTATTACACCAGGCCTGCACCAAATGTTTGGTTTATTTCTAATAAGCCAATCAACTTGTGTACTTGTTACCTTAATTTATATAAGATCTAAAAGACAATAAAATGGTTAAATGCTTATGGCCATCACTGGTTGAAGTCAGTATTTTGACAATATCGTATTGCCATTATGTTTTTGTTAGGAATCAAGTATTTGTAACTGACTGATTAATATACCTAGTTCACTAGAATAATAAATATTAGGAATTTAGGAGTAACTTGTACTGGTGAAAGATTGATTGACATGATAACAATACTGGGGAGAAAAAAATGGTGAAATTGGCTGACAAGAAAACGCATTTATTATATAAATACACAATCTCCAGGAGAATGTATTTGATGTCAAGGTGTACACAAGATGATGTATCAGATAAATTTCAGGTACATAATTGTATTAGCAGATGTGATAGAGAGAACAAGAAAATGTATATTAAATTGTAAATATATACTGTTATAGTTTATTGCTTCACTTTCCTCTAATAAAAAAAAAAGACCAAAGCAGTCCCGCAGACTTCACCTGAACCTTCTTGTCTATGCTATGATACACCCTCTGAAAACCAGACAGTGGTGTAAAAGTTGTATACATATAATTTATTTCATATCATCTGGCCTGTAATGTTAGCTTCTTGTACTCCATGTTTTGATCATATCCTACCTAACATTGAGAAAGAGAACATGTTTGCATTAATACATTCCAGCTGCCAATTGTATGATTCCTTAATGTACCCAGTGAGAGACTTAGCATTGTTTATGAATTTGCATAGTTGGCACAGAGGGCTAGATATGTTTTTAGCATGTTTAGAATTTCAGCCATAATCAGCTAATTATGCAAACTGTGTGCTGCAAAAAGACCTAGCCCGCAGTTAATTATATTCATGGTTATAACAGGCTGCCCATGACATTATGCAAATGTTCCATCTGTTAATATGTGAATAAATGTTTAGCATTAGATTGTATGTACAAATTTATTTAAATCAGTTAAGCTAACTGTAACTACTCTATGGAACGTGCAATAAATTGTGTGCCAGCACATATTCAGAGTTGATATTATTCTTACGCTTTCAGGTGTGGCCAGTGGGCCTCGCCTGAAGGGAGTTCTGGTCGGGAACATCATGCCAGTTCTTGAAATGTTTTTAAAATTGCCTTCTCAGATAATGAAAAGTAATATTTAAAGGGGCCAAATCACCTATCTGACCTTTATAAACTAAAGGTAATCCCTTAGTGCTTACAAAAATAGGCTAGAAAACGCTCACATCACCATACACAGGCTGCTTGTTGTATATCAATGTGTTTATAATATGTGGGAGCCCACCAAAATAAAACAAATATACTATAGTATTCACAGAGGAAGCTAGAAATCTCATAAATTCTTTTTCAAAAGGTAGGTGAATGGGCACCTTTAAAGGATTAATTGTTCTTTATATTGTTAGCAAACGTGAGCTTATGCAATGGCACGTTGTCGGCTATTGTCTGTACCTTTTCCCATACTGTCTCAGAAAACGTCATAGCAAGCATCACCAAATTATTGGCAAAATTCATTCACGTTAAACGTTATTGGGTTGAGCTTATTTAGGTTCAATCTACATTGGCTTTGTAATTTACAGGGAAAAAGCCAGAAAACCTTTAAAAATCGTCATGCCAAATTGTTTACTATATTTCATGCAGAACGAGCTCTGAAGTTTGGTCAGTTTAGTGAATTTTGGCGGAGTTACAGGAAGCCGGTCTCAGTCGTTTTACAAAATAAATATACTAATATTACAATCTCAGAAACGGCCAAAGCTTTCGTCACCAAATCATATGCAGATATTGGTGACATGATGGATGCAGAGAATTTGGTGGCGCCACTTGCATTGACTTTTTATTTACAGGGCCTTCAGTTGTCCGCACACGTTCGCTCAGCGCTCGCGTTCGTTCAGTGGTTCCAGTTCTCGTCGTTGGCGCTGTTATGGGCATTTAGTGTTAGTTATTGTTCTTACTTCCTTGGAATGGGGACATTGATTGGGGTTTGTCTGTCCGTCCGTCTGTCGGTCTGTCGTCCATCACGTTTTCTTTTCCATGCCATAATTTCCTAAATATTATCCGATTTCATTAAAAAAAAAACTGCTGATGTGACTAGCAGCTAACCAAATGCCAGTCAACAAACACTCGACAGGCATGAGTAAGCCTATATAAAACTGAAAGCTACAAGTTTCCTGCCAAACTGGTGTTTTAAATTTTAAAATATAGCACCAAAATTATTCTTAGGCGGGATTGTGCTCCGATGATTTATTTTGCAGAATTATGGGTCCTTTGACAATTAAAGCACTGTAAGATATAAGGGGTTAACAAAGCAAGTCGATGTTTGTAGTAATATATTGTGACTTCTTTAGGTATATAAGCGGAGCTGTTCAGGAAACATAAATAATAAGAGTGCATATCTAATTTATGTGTAAGATTGATACATGTATAAGATATATCTAAATCCCGCTTTTGCTTTGAATAGACATTCATTTATTATTAGGGCCCCGCTTGACAAGCGGTGCCCTAAAGTGATCACCGTGTCAGTCCATCCTTCCGTACTTCCGTCCTTCCGTCAGTGACACTTTCTTTCGCGCGCGATAGCTCAACAAAAACATACTGCATTTTTTACCAAATTCACAGGGATGATTGGTACCTGTGAGGGCTCCAGACCTTTCGAATTACAGACATGTCAGATTTCCAATATGGCCGCTACAGCCCAATCGCTGATTTTCTTTCGCATGCAATAACTCAACTACAACATACTGCAGCTTCCCAAATTCACAGGGATGATTGGTTTCTATGATGGCTCCAGTCCTATCGAAATACAAAATTGTCGGAATTCCAATATGGCCGCCACAGCAAATTCCCTGATTTTCTTCGCAGGTGATAACACAACAACAACATACTTCAGCTTTCCCAAATTTACAGGGATGGTTGGTACATTTGAGGGTTCCAGACCTATTGAATTACAGACTTGTTGGAATTCCAATATGGCCGCTACATCCCAATCGCTGATTTTCTTTCACACGCGATTACTCAATTACAACATTACTGAAGCTTTCCCAATTTCACAGGGATCATTGGTGCCAATGAGGGCTTCAGACCTATTGAATTACAGACTTGCTAACAATCAAATATGGCTATCAGACTACATTCAGTGATTTTCTATTGCACATTTTTTTCAGACATATCTTCTTTAATATCATTTGATTCAGTAGGATTTTTCCCTCATGCATATTGATAAATACCTGTTTCAGTTTGTCATATTTTTCAAATTTTACTTGTTTTTTTTCACCCATATTTAAACTAGTCCAGCACAAGCGGAAGCGCGGGGCCCTCTGAGGACCATTGTCCGACCACATCTAGTTTTTAATTTTTTTGATGAAATTTCGTATGAATATGTCAGCTTGAAAGAGCATTGTAACCAACATCTCTCAGTATGTATAAACAGTTTTTAATTATTGCCAGAATTATATCATATTTCGCAACAAGCCAAGATTATTTCAGCATTCATAATGTATTTTGCATATTGCCAACTTCGATTCATATTTTTGCAACAGGCCGAGATTATGTTTCTGTTAATAACTTTGTGGAGTCACTGAAGAAGCCACACCTAGCCACGCTTGACTCGGGGCAACTCCCTTGGTCAGGCTCCCCCCCCCCCCCCCCCCCCCCCCAATCCCCCACTAACAGGATGCATAAATGGCCTTGGGACAATGCCACGATTAAAAGAGGGACAGATGCTACAATTCAGCTGCTGTTGTATAACTGCTGAGGGATTTTTCTTGTTTAGTTCTGTATAGTTATATATTTACCTGCATGTTTGCATGTCCCTATATTTTGGTTGAAAATCACACGTCTCAAGAGTGGTACGTTTGACTTACCGGCCTGAAATTTTTCATGTCCATCCGACTTGTGGGCTTTCACGTACACCAAACTGGTAGCACCACCAACAGTCGTTTTTGCATCGAGTACATCAATGCCTATAATCCAAGAATGGGTTGATCTATTGGCTTTAAATTTTGCTTGCCCATACATCTTCGATAGTTTACTCGTACACAACACTGGTGGTGCGTTCTATATACTTTATTTACGAAGCACAAGTATGCGTGCACATATCTCAAGAATGATTTGAAGTATCATCCTTAAATTCTGCATGCCCATATATCTTCGATAGCTTCTCGTACTGAAGACTGGTGGCGAGCACTACAGTTTTTGTTGTTGTTGCATACACCCATGCACACATCTCAGGAGTACTCTGATGTATCAGCCTGAACTTTAGCTTGTCCATACATCTTGGATAGATTCTCGAACATAAATTTGATGGCACCACCATGTATCCTTTTTGCAAATTGCATGTCCATGCACATATCTCAGGAGAGATTAGACATATCCGCCTTAAATTTTGCTTGTACATGTAAATATATCTTAGATAGCTTTCTCTTACACGAGACTAGTGTCTCCATCTGCAGTAATTTTTGCGTTCCATCCATTCGCATACATTTGCAGTTGTTTTCGCATTACATACATAGCTTAGGACTTTTTTTGGCGTACTGGCTGGGAATTTAACATGTTGTTTGACATTTTAGATAGCTATCATGTATACAAGACTGGTGTCGCCACCTACATTCATTTTTGCACAGCGTTTGTCCTGCTCATTTCTCAGGTTTAAAGTATCAGCCTGAAATTCTTCATGTCCATACATCTCCAATGTCTTTCTCTCACGTAACTGGTGGCAACACATACTATCATTTTTTGGTAGTGTAAATTCATGATGATCATCCATGATTGAAAATCACACATCTCATTCCCATTCATCTTACGGTTATCCACTGACCATGGCTTATGGGGCCACGTATGTAGCACATTAAAAGATAGGGTTACAAGACAAGATCTATTCAAAAGGTGGTAACTCTGATGCCAAAATTCCAAAGGCTGTCACAGCAGGAAACATTCCATGAACACTTAGTCAATGATTCTGTGATTTAGAGGTTAAACACAGTCGCTTATTGACTGCCAATATTTTAACAATTACTCTTTGTAGAAATTATGGGATTCCATGAGTAAATTGAAGACCTAATTAGTTTTCTCTGAACCTTTCTGCCAACAATATGGTGGTGTATCTGCTCATTGGACTTGGTTAACCAAATGTGGCAACACCCCTGTGTACAAGAATGTTTTATGTTTTAGTTGTCTAGAAACCTACATCTGGCCTGGGTCCAGTACATGTTTTTATATTTGGTACTTGTACTCTGGATTAAAATGTGTAGTACTTTGTACATGTACTTGTAACACATGTATTTGACAGTTATTTGAATATTTTTCAAGTATATTATCAGTGAAGGATAACACCTGATGTAAGTTTCATTACACAGGTTCGCATTAGGATGTTGGCCTTATTATTGAGCGTTATAGCCGTGTTCAGCTCAGCTGAACCTATCTCAATCCTGACTGAAGATCTGATGTATTCAACCCTCCGATCACTCCGAGGGTCTTAAGTAGACCCAATACTTGGGCGCTCCCTTGGCGTAGAATTTTTAGAGAAGCCGGGGGGGGGGGGGGGGGGGGGGGAGGGGGCTCGATTTGGGGGTAATTTGTTCAAGATTAATTATATAATATATTACCCGCTGCTATGAGAACACCTGTTTGGTGAAGCTGCAAGGTTTGCGGTGCAAGATCTCACAATTCATGATCGAAGTAAAAGTGATGTATTTCAAAAGTGGGTTTTTTTTCATGGTAATCTCTAACGCCTCACAAAAAAAAAATTACCGTACCCCTAGTTCAGAAGAAAAAGCCCGTTATGATATCCACATTTGATATAGGATATCCATAAAATTTCGGAAAGAAACATTTATTAACCCTTTATATTCGTGTTTAAATGAAACGAAAACAAGTCACCAGTATTTTATCATGAAATTTGGGTTAAAACTGGCTCGGGCTCGTATGGCCGCCTGCATGGAATGGCATGGATCTATTACATTTAACCAATCAAAACATTTGCGTTTATTTGACTTCCGTTAAACAGTTGTAGTATCCTCTCAACAACCAATGTTTCTTTTTACATAAAAAAAAATTTGAACCAATTTCTTACACTTCAATTATCTTTGGCAGCAGTAGGTAAATGGAAAGAGTTGGAAGGAATGTACTGTGACCACATAAGACTGCTCGAGGGAAAGTATCCTTGCCCATAAGAATTTTAACTATGTGTACATACGACCAAGTCCGGTTTCTCTTTCTTTTCCATATTAAAACCTCGTTATACTTTCGATATGTTTTTATGTATTGTATTAGATAGAACATATTTAATGGAGTATATCTTAGTGGAACCTGCATTCTGTTGTTAGGCAGAAATAAGCATTCCACCTAACAACAGAAAATCGGATGCTCGAAGCAAGCTTGTTAAAGTAATAAGGATTTCCCCTGTGTAGTTATTGGTCTCTATACAAAAAAAAGATGAATTAAGCTAATGAAAGGTTGGTTTTTCAGACACCACGTGCATCAATTTTCGCAAAATAATATTTTTTTTTACAGTGGAAATTAACCGATTTTAAGCTCGAGCTGCTCGGACATTTCTTGCAAGATTTTACCCGTTTAGTACAACAGTTCTCCTATAATCATGTTTTCCCCTGATCATTAAAACTTTTTATTCAAAATTTATGATAAAAAGATAATAGCAAATAATTTTTATAAAAACAAGCAATTTCGTGGAATTTATGTCCTCCGCTTCCGCCTCTTGTTATTAAAGCTTCCTGTATTCTTTATGCTTGCCTTCTCAATATTGTTATAGTTTTTATTTCCCCTAAAGATTTCCCCACATGTCTTAGTGCCTGTGTTTTAGTTTTCATTGTCCCCTGAAGATGTCCCCACATGTCATAATTTTTGTTGTGAATTGGGAAAAAAAGGAAAATTTAGTTTGTTTTGGAGCTGGTATTATTCAATTTTCAGACAGACACTCTAAAATCTATCCCAGCCAAGGCATGCATGAGATCAAATCACTGACCCAAATTTGAATGAAATCGGGTAACATTTAGGAAAGTTATCGCACGGTAAAGGTAAACCTAACGGACAGACAGACAGAGGGACAGACAGACAGACCAAAATCAATATACCCCGTTCCGCGGAAGCGGGGAACAATGAAAGCCATAGAACACCTTAACAAATCGTATTACAGGTACTAAAAGAAGCCGATGATGTTGGTATAGTTATTTTATTACAGAAACTGCGCAAGTTACTTGAGATATTTCTCGTAACAACTTTCAACCTAAATAACCTTAACAGAAAATAAAATAAGTATAAAATGAAATAATAATAGACAATCATTAATGATTATGACAAGCAATTCCTTAATCGTTATTAATGTCTTACATTATATGGCATACTTTCAGGTTTAAAACGATCTGTAAGCTGTAGAAATTCGCTTTCCTTAATGATTTGACAAATGTGTTATTAGAGCACATTTCTGCAGACAATGCTGATAAGCTTTACAGGTGGCGCCAGTGAAGTAGCGTCCATATTTACATAGCATTTCTGTACTTTGACAAGCCACCACCAATATTTACGCTTATTCGAACGAGGATTCTGGATCTCCGAGTTGAGTAGGAAAGTTTATGTGTCTCCGACGCTCACCACACATCCATGACTGGTGGATGGCACTGAAAATGGCGTAACATCTATATAGTACCAATACTGCACTCTCCATTTTTCAATTTTCTTCAACATAAAGTGTACGGCGTGAGCCTTTAATGTTGGTTAAATGACAATGTGTTCCTTCAATGATGCTAAATGATAATCAGAAGCGGATCCAGGGGGGGGGGGGGGGTCCAGGGGGTCTGGACCCCCCCTTTTTCACCCGAAGCAACCTTTTTTAAGGGGTTTTGGACGTAATTTTGCTGCCTGGACCCCCCCTTTTCCAAACCTGATGACCTTTTTTTTAGGAATTTCATTAGTCCTCTTGGGTTGGACCCCCCCTTTTCCTAAATCCTGGATCCGCCCCTGATAATCATTATTTTGTGACAAGTGAAACATTTTGTGAATGTGGTAAATACATGTACATGTGTACTGTCACCTTTATCTATAGATGAAATCCAAATACAAACAACCATAATGGCCATATGTTGAGAATGTGAAAAATTGATACAATACAAGCAAATAACATTGTTAATTACAATTTGTTTACATGTATGGTAAGGCACATTAGTGCGTATACGGTATCTCAGGACATTATTAAGTTTACCATGCAACCTTTTATTACATGTGGTGTTTTTATAACTTTATAGTGTACTCCGCAACCGCGTATATATGGCATGTTTTCATATAAACATTATACAATTTACTGCGAAACCTTCCTTATGCATATATAGTTTGCTGCACAAGCCTTTGTATATGGCAAGTTTTTATTACAGAAAGTACAGGAAAGAGAATATGTACATTTTACGGTCTTAGTTTTTATGATTACTGATGGGAGACGCAGGGACAAGCAGAGGTTACGGACAAGATTCCTACTCCCTGCTTGCCGAGGACGTTGAGAGAAGAAAAATTATACTGTTATACTACAACAAGATCAGTAACAAAATCGTATCGTAAATTACAAAAAAAACACAACTACATAACATCTGTACATACAAGCATATGTTAACGATATTTAATCAAATTTACTTACATAAATGATAACTTATCATCAGTAAAAAAGATAATAAAACAAAAGAAAGTAAAATTAGCATGAAATTTTCACACCTACAAATAAAACTGATATACAAGTATATAATTAACGCATAAACCAAATGCCAAATATTAAAATCATATTTATAATGTAAAAGCTATCATTGAAGAAAGTCATCGCTTGATTGGATGTTATTTTTACCCATTCTGACCCATTCCATTAGTAGTCCTTAAGTTAGGGCTTGTGATGTATTATATACAGAGTGGAAGGTTAGTCTGTGGTTCATGGAAGAAGGGAAATGGTTTGTGGAAAAGGGTAATACTGATTAACTACTGTTTCCATTTCCTTCCGATAGATGGCTCACATGGCATCAAACATGAAAAATGTTTTCTTAACTCCCAACATGTTTTGACAGTAATCTTATGACAGAGTAAATAAGTATGCATCCTAAGCAAAACTTTATGAGACACTGAACATTTATTCAAATTAATTCAGAGTCTTGGTTGATTTGTTATTAACTAGATGTATGTGAATTCTGCCGAGGTGCTATATTTACAATTATGACGTGACACAGAAAGACGTCATGAAGGTAAAATTGATAAGAAAAATTTCTTGATATTGCTGATACGATCACTGAATCTATTTCTGAACAGTAACGCCACATCAATCTGAAGGCTGTTAACAGTCCAGCAAAACGTGGTTTGATTTAGAACAAATCTAAACAGAAATTTTGTCTCTAAGACTCACGACCTATGGGGAACCTGTTTCTTGCTGAAAATAAAGCAATTTAAACATGAAAATGGTTGGTAAATCCGAAATGAACATAATAAAAAGAAAAGTCTGGGTTCATTTATCTTGAAAAAAATAATTATCTAGATAGTCCTAAACTCATAACAGAAAGAAACTACTCGGCAAATTGCGAGAAAAATATTATATAATACTCATTTTCCCTCACAGTTTTTCTGCAATGTCGGGATAGCCTGGAACTACAACTTTGGTCATTCAGGCACCTTAACTGCAAGAATGCATGGTGGCAAAATAATTTGTTGCACTTTGTTCCTAATTCCCTTAAATACTAAAGATACCATAATGATGTCATAATTGTCGCCATTGTATTTCGGCTAAATTTCCAAGCTTTAAGCAAAACTACGATTAAAATCATTTTGTTGAAACAAATTACTGGGCGTTAACTTGCAGCTTATTCAAGATGTATAAATGTCTTCCATCTCTCGCGTCTATCCGCAGTATCCCCGGAGGTTTTCGGGTCAGCTACAATAAAACAGTACAAGGCGTGAGCTGTTAGGTCCCTGGTGCGTCAACTATAGCTGCAAAATGCAAACCCCCGTCAACTGTCACTTGACTGCCCCAAAGCATGTTCTGTTCTGTATATGTTAGATGAAAACATAAAGGATTATAATCAGTACTAATGTACTTACAGCATGGTATTTTTTTTATAACAGCTCATTTGACAAGTATAATATTGTGAAGGCAACAACTTAACGAAGTACGGCCTCAATGAAATGTATCGTGCTAGAAGTGGTTAACAGACGAATTTTAAAAGTATACACAACCTATACGCAGCAACACTAGGTCGGATAATGCTCTAAACTTGGGCTGGTGCCATCTAGGTACCATAACCTTCCTAAGGAGATTCTAGTTCTGGGCATTAATGGTCAAGGTATAAACCTCTATTAGTCTGTCACCAGTTGGGTATTTTGTAAATCCAATTATACATGTTAGATTGTAACCAAACTGCCTGGTGAAGTCAATGTTATCAGTTTTGTAAATAACTATTAATGTAGGATGAAGGACTGATGTGTTGTTGTCGCAAATACAAAACAGGGTTCCGCTGTTAGATCAAATTTTACGGAACCATCAGAGCACTTTGATGCAATGATGACCTGGATGTCACCATTCACGCTGAGCAAAGGAACGCTCGTAACCCAAACCACTCATTCTTTTTCCGTTAAGTTCCTTTTCTCTAACTTTAAAAATCCAATACTGTCATCCCCTGCAATTGCTGTCGTACCGTTACTGAAATGCAACACATGAACATCTGAACCAGTGGGGGCCATCCCACCCACACACTTTTTTTATTGTCCTCGAATTAGCAACCTGTGGAGGCTATAAAATGTAAACAAACTTTCACTCTTCACCTTCTCTACACTTGGATTTCCTGGAACCTCTGACTTAATACAGTAAATCCCTCTAAAGCGATCTAGCTCGGTGAATGCCGTGCTCCCGGGATCGTGCTACATCTTTTTATGATATACTCGAGGGACAAATTAGCGGTAGTTATTGCGAAGTGGTCGTGATGAAAGGGTAACCGGCAAGCGGGAAGCTACTAAGCCTATATACTGGGATATACCGTATACTCCCGCTCATATATTGTCTGTGGATCATCAAGGCATATGGAACATTAATGTCCGTTGTGATAGAAAAAAAATGCTTTAATGCTTTATCTGCCTGTCTGCCTACTCATAACACAGACAACTTTTTTTGTGAACCTTGTATAAACTTGGACCACAACATTTATCAAAGGTTCGGTCAAGATCATACGATGACTTACCTACTTGCTTGCTTTTTTTACAGATAGCAGGTGAAAGATTGCAATCCTCAAATTTGGCTAACAAGCATTAAATGAAAACAAACAAATTACCCAAAATCAAAACCGCTGTCATGGTTAATCTTTCCATTCAATTTGATATACCGAAAACCAAAGCCAAGGGATTTTTTACCAAGTTTTTCTAATTAATGAATTATTGAATCGTGACTCTTTTAAAGTAAAATAAAAGAAAAATCCGCATATATTCCAGTTGCATGTAAACAATTTGAGGGTAGCAAGCTCTCATTTGACAATTAATCGCCTCACCTGTTACTATTAAACGCAAGCATCACCTTAATTATATTAAAGAAACCGTACCCGGTACCTTATTACGATATTGAGGTTTTTATGAGTAGAAGTAGTGAAGATCAAAAAGTACCCACCTGCCGGCGTCAGCTCGGCTCTGCTATCCTTATCACTGTCTGAACCTTCCCGAGGTGACGGTGGCCTCTCGGAACTCTCCGGAGGGTGGTCGGTTGCCATGGCACCGTGCTCCAGGTGTCCCCACAGTCGGTTGTAGTACGCCTGTCTGCATGTCTGGATCAGTTCCCACGACATCGGAACCAAAATCATAAAGCTGCAGAGATAAAATGTTTGTACATGTATATGGAATATTGGATAGAGAAAAGACATTTGCCATGAATATGTGCGCTCCGGGTTGATTACTTTATATATGTTATCAGTTACGATTACGATTGCTTTTATAAGTGTATGATTACGATTACTTTATGATTACAGCAACGATTACAAACCTTAATATTGTCAAAAGGCACCACAAGAATTACACGCCCTCACCTTCATTCAAATGCATCAAAGACAAAAAAATCTTTGCAAAACACTGAAAGAATAGTTAAGTCTCATCAAGATATGAAAAAGATGTAGTCAAGAGTCTTAAGGAAAACTAGAAATTATTCACATAACTTCAAATGCTTGTTGCACTTTATATACAGAAGTCTCTCAAACTGTGCATCTGTGAGGCAACAGCGCTCAGGGATTTGCACAGGAGATAACTGGCAGGTGGATATTACCTGGCTTACTATAACTATATACTTAAAAGAGGTCTTTTGCTGAAACATCTAAATATATTCGTGCTGTTACATGACACCACTTATTTATACAGAGAGAATAATAAAAGGTGAAATATTTTTCACAGATGCAACTACATAACAAACATGAAAGTGAAACCTACAGAGAAGATCAAGAATTTCCCAAACGGATACACGTACAGTTACAATTGAAAATTTTATATCCTGCTACAGACATGGTTCTTGTTTCAATTAAAAGTATTTTTAGATCTCATTTTTGCATCAAGATCCGGAAATTCTTGCGTAAATCTACATTTGACAACTTACCCAGTAACAACTGCCGTCCAGATCAAAATAAGGAGGGTCCAGCTTTTGAAAACCATTTTAGTGAATTCTGTCAAACTCAGCATGCAAGCGGGCCAAACGAGGGTGATCACAACGGCCAGGAGAACCCCGATGATGTAAGCACATATCTCTGACGGCATGTATATGCGGCGCACAGTGTAGAAATGTGGGCGACCTCGCACCATTTGCGATGCTCCGACATCGCGCGCGTATTTCACCGCCCACGGCAGGACAGGGTTATCAATTTCACGTGTCTTCTCCCACTCCTCGTCCTCGTACAGGTCAGCGTCACATCCACCGCACGCAAGGCTGACAATGACGCAGATCAGACCTCCAACTCCCACAGATGTGGCCGTCCCGACCAGCATGGGGCCGGGCTGGAACGTATTGTCACGGAAATTTGCAAGTCCTCCTTCATGGACGGATGCGTAGACCAGCCATGCCACCCACGCCACCACCCATCCACCGATTGCGCCGAGAGCGACTCCCGGGCCTGTTGTACGGTGCCAAGTGACGGCGAGTGATATAGGTATAGCACAAGACCCAAGCATGATACCTATAAACTGATACATCCACATAAAATCTATGTCAATAGCAAGGACGATTAGTGCTAACGGAATTAAGCACACAGACGCCCCGACCACGATGGCGTGTTTCAGCACGACACATCGCTTATCGTACTCCAGGTATTCCTCGTTGTACAGAGCGCGCTGGAAGCGGACCGGCATCACTTTCTTCTCCTCCGTCATCGGGCTCGGGATGAAGGGAGATAGGTATGTCTGGTAGATGTCATAAAGTACTATGGCGGACGCCGACAGAACCTCATTGGCGGCAGTCGTGATCACAGCTGTCATGATTACGACAAACATGAGGAAATCTCCGGTCTCGCCGAACAACTTGTTTGCCACCAAGAGTGGGATAAAACCTGCAATCACATTATAGTTTTAATGACATTAACTTTCGCACAGCACATACATGCAGATATGCAGCAATTCAGTGAAAACGTTACCCACATACGAGGACATGGAAAAGATTTGATGTGGCTTCATTAACCTTCAGAAAAAATACAACTCAGTCTGTTCTACAGACAGTTCTGCTGGCAGTTCAATTGAAGCCGGGAGATATACAGGAAAAGGTTGAAGTATATCACATTTTAAAATCAGGGTACCGATGTGTCATTCTATTGCTGATGAACTGTAGAATTTTCCTAGAATACCAGTGTATTACTGACATGACAAAAATGTGTCAACCAAACTGCACGTGTTTTGATACAGCAACTTTCTGATACCAGCACTCGCAGTATTAGGTGCAAAAAAGATGAACAGCAGATGAGGTGCAAGAACGGTGACAGAACCATGTGCGCAAGAGTGTTTGTATAATTGAATTATGAAGTTTTCTTAATAAAAAAGTACCTATAGAGCTAATCACACATGTGAAACTGAACTATTTGAACTTCACATAATCTTAGACAAACTTTGAGGACCATCATAGGTTTCGCCGCCATAATTTATATCTGCATACCAGTCTCATGACTGATATGGCCGAAAAATTTAGTTCTGATATCTGCAGTTATTTACAATCGGCGAAATGTAAACGTTTAAAGAAACTTTATTAATTAACATTAACATTATGAACTTGATGCTTCCAATGTATAGGAAAAGTTAAAAATTGGATGAAAATCTGACGTGTAAAACATTTCTTCTGTCTACAGAAAAGTGGAAAATATTATTAGGACTCACTAAATGTAGATCAACACGGGCGGCACCACCTAGGGCTTACATGCACATACCAGTCACATGATCAAACATGTTTTATGATGGCAGCTACGTTATTAGATACACGAATTGGTATCAGAAGTGGGGCAGGGCACGCTTCACCATTGTGCAAGTTCTTAGATTGAACAAAAACACTCCCCTTAAATGCAAAAAGACGCTTTTTACCCGACGGGTGAATAACATCATAGACAATTAATATGTAACTTTTCATTTTTTTTGCAATTCAGTGTAATATTGCTTACCTGTGCTTTCATGTTTTGGGCTCAGGAGAACGGCTGGGTCATTAACAGCCAAAGCCCAGTAGGACATTCCCATGGTGAAGGAAAAACAGAAGGGAATGGCAAAGGCGGTGAGGCCTGCGACCAAGAACCCAACCACACTGTGGTCTGGCTTAGCAGATATCGCGCTCTGCCAGTATCCGTTGTTGGGGAATATACTACCGAACCCAGCTGAAAAGGGTACGTGTATATGTATATGTATAATCATTTATAATAACATTTATAATAACAAATTATATTGTTAACAATTTATCATTGTTATATTTAGTAAATTACATTAATTTGATCAATAAATTCAAGAAATAAACATTGCAGTCAACAGAGAAACTTTATATATCTTTAAACAATGTAAATAACAAATTTATGATGGAGATACACTTACACAGAATCAGAAGAATTCCACGGACGAGACCACCTGTAGACAGAAACGTCATCAGGCTGTTATTATCATTCAAGGGAACAACCCTGGCTACAGCCATATTACTGATGTTATACTCTGAAGTGTCCCGGCCACAAGTAACATTCATAAAAATGGCATCTGAGTCTCCAAAAATCCCTCGGAAGCTGCCGGACTTAAATCTGTTGAGTGGATCGAAGAATGTCTCACAGAAGAAGGCCAAGGTGACGGCCAGGAAGATGGCGCTGGCGAAATAAGCCACGTACATGTACCCGCCCACTCCCCCGATGACGGTGAACAGTGCCACGACGATGGCCAGGATGATGCTGATCACCTCCTTACCCAAACCTGCAGCAGAATGGTATTTGGAATGAACAGTGCTGATTGGTTGTGAAACAAGTAGGCCGTGAGTCATAAAGCTCAGCTGAATTCAAGGAGTAAAATTACTCGCAGTGTGCTCAAAATCATGCATTTTGCGAATAGACCTTAGATATAGGTTACAGTGACCTTATTCCACACCCAGCTGCTATCATTTGTGCCAATCTGACTAATAGAGAGTTAAAATTGTTTTTTTTTCAGATAGCTTGCAGAAAAAAGGTAACAGTGACATTATTTCAGGTTTCCCAGGAGAATTTTTATGGACCTCTTTGAATGTCATGTATGAATATTCTAGACCAAATGGATACAAGTTGTGTCCCATCTGACTGACACTGAGCTAAAAATCATGTTTTCTCACCTAATTTGCAAAATATAAGTCACCATGACCTAATTTCAGGTTTCCAGGGAGATTTGCCAAGGAACTTCCTGGATGTAAAGTAAGAAATTTCTAGGTATACAAGGGAAGGTTTGTGCCCCATTAACAATCAGACCACTTCATTTGAAGTTCCTTCAAATAAAGAAAAGAGCCTAAAATAGAAAAAATACAGGTGGTGCCATCAGTCTGCATTAACTAATGAAACATTCGCTGATCAATGTGCATGGAAAGTATCATGGCAATCAATAAAATAGTTACTCAGATACTGGAGTTTTGTGTCAATTTTTTTATTTTTCTGGGGGGGGGGGGGGTGACTTACGACCCCATAGCTCGGAGGATAGGGATCACAGTTACCTTATTTCAGTTTCAAAGAAGTTTTTACATGGACACCTCCAAGACAGCTGGTTTAGAAGATTCCAAGCCAAAGGGATACAATGTGTGCCCATCTGACTCACTGGGTGCCTAAAAATTATGTTTCTTTGCCAAATACAGGTTACTATGACCTAATTCAGGTTTTCCAAGAAGATATATGTATGGACCTCCCTGGATGTCAAGATAGAAGATTTTATGTCCAACGGTAACGATTTGCACCCTGTTAACAGACGGTAGCTAGCTTCAATTGAAGGTCTCAAAAATAAGGAAAAAGTGTAAAAATTAAAAAAAAAATACGGACGGACAGTGGGCGACCGCTATAGCTCATATGACTTACAGTCAGCTGAGCTAAAAGCATTGAGTGGATTACACATAGACATTTAATTACATAAAAACAGTACGATACTGATATAGTGAACAGAGTGGGTTGGTAT
This sequence comes from Sipunculus nudus, assembly GCA_026874595.1. Taxonomy (NCBI): domain Eukaryota; kingdom Metazoa; phylum Annelida; class Sipuncula; order Golfingiida; family Sipunculidae; genus Sipunculus; species Sipunculus nudus. Next base: position 105,358,867 of record CM049306.1, on the reverse strand, counting down.
ACATAAAGTGCCGACTTTATGTCCTACGGAAAGAATAGGAGTTAGATTTCATACAGGAAGCTCAATGGAATCTAATTATCTATTCAAAATTGAAAAAGCTCAGACTCCAGGCTTAAACCTTATGCTTCGACTACGAACTGTGTCCAAGACGGTTCTGATAAATTTGGTTGACCCCTTCAAATTTTGTATGATGAAAAAAATATGGGTGAGAATTAGGAATGTTCCTCTCAATCCTCTTTCTTTCGTAGGGGTACAAGATGAACAAGGATAGGAACATAAATGTGAGAGCGGGGTGGTGTTCTGAGTGATGACTTTACCTGGGGTGATCTGGTGTAGGATCTGGACCCCGTGCGAGGTGACTGCCGCGGCCACCAGGAGGTTACACAGGAAGGCGAACACCATCAGAGTTATGTGAGGCAGGGGACCAAAACGGGCGTATATCACCTGTAATTTAATAAATCATACACACCTCAAATAGCATGGATATTTAAAACTTTATTCAACACGTAAGCTTGAAAATATTGCAATTTCAGATCATATAATTATACATATAAACTTATTTATTTTACATGGATTATAAAAATAGTTTTTATAACTAATCAAGGCACTCTCCATGGCTCGGATGATAGCGTTCGGTAGTCTGTAGGGGACGGGCAACTACAGATCACTCTCATAGCAACACCTGGGATCGAACCCGGGTCGCCAAGGGAGAGAGCCGAGCGTTTTACCCCTCGACTGTCCAGGCCCCCATCTCGACTGTCCAGTCGTGTGTGTGTGTGTGTTTGTGTTTAAGTGGAGACCACTCAGAACATAGATGATTAAAAAATAATAATGTACCGTTCTACCAAATTTAATATGCAACAAGAGAATGCAAAATCAGGTCTATAAGGTTTGGTTGGGTGGTACTCTTTGTTTTAATCCTACAATAAATGGCCTAAATAGGTCGCAAGACAAAATTATTTATCCACGTGACCGGAACTGACGTCATTGGTGTTTACATTTACAACTAATTACAGAAGTTACACTAGAGTTTTGAGACCAGGATACTTTCACCGTTATCACAATAACAGTCACTGAGGATCCCTAAATCTGTCATGATATACAACAATATACTGACGACTAACGCATGTTTACCTGCACATTAAGCACAAGGCACAGACTGTCACGAATCGTCGGCATTACAAAGAAAGTTCAACAACGTTGTAATAGCATACAAGGTTTCTGTGACATTCATCAATAGAACTAGGGTTTCCGTACTTACATTTTGTTCTGACACGCTATTTCATAACACAAAACAAGAACCGTATGCCTTAACTTCACCCCCCCCCCCCCCCCACCGTTTCATGAATTTAGCCCATTATTCGTGGACATGCTTTACGCTATACTGAGCATATAACGCAAACACCGGTGGAAGAAGTTTCCTGGTTTTGCATACTTCAACAACCAGTATTATCTATTTACTGCATCAACTATTTAATTTCGATCTTTGGGTGCGCAGCCTTTTTGTGAGCCTTTAATGCCGCAGTCTTATTTCTCTTGGACACGTAAGTCATGCAGTCACGCCTCATGTACGAACAGAAAGTTTCATTGTTTGTGATCAGTTTGAGAAGCCCGCCAACTGCAGAATATTAACCAGTATTTATAATCGAAGTATGGTTACAATGCAACTCTAACCTTTCCTGTAAAATCTAAAAAAAAATACAAAATGGTGCATTTAGTGTGTGATCAATTTTAAATTCGTCTATGTATGTATATATGTTAATTTATATATATATATATATATATATATATATATATATATATATATATATATATTAATTATATATATTTATATATAGAGACACAGATAATATTATAAATAAGATGACGCAAATGTCCTTCGTATTTATGCTTAATTTTGAAAAAGGGTTTTGATAGTTCATTTAAAAAGAAAGAATTATCAATCCAAAATGAGTAAGCCAGGACAGTACTGAACTTGCCTGAAGAAATGTTTTTGAGCCCGGTGACTTGATCCTAATTTCTGCGGCTACTATGGCGAACAAGAACAGGTGGATGGCCGCTCCAGCAGCATACCAGAAATGTCCCACGATCCCGAACTGTCAATCAATAATTAAAACGGTTATTTTTGTCATATAGAGAGTATTACATGCTTGATAAAGTTATCCATATATGTGTGGGTATCAAAGACGTGATAAACATATATGTTTCAATGACATATTTGTTTTAATTTTACATACAACAGTCAAGGCGTAAGTTTAATAAATGAAATATATTTCATATAAATATTATAGTATTAATCAAGGTACATTTTTTAATATGGAATGAAATATGCAGATATCGGTAATGGAAGATGAAGTGAGGTATTAACTTATATATATATATATATATATATATATATATATATATATATATATATAAATATATAACTTACGTACGCTATGTATATGCTCTCTTGTTTCTAGAGTACATTGTTGCCGCATATAAAAATATGTACTAGTATCCACCATATGACCAAATACTGACTAAAATGCAGCGGTTCCGAACAATGTGTTTGCACATCACAGCATGGGTGCACATCTAAATCAATGCACATATGGATTTATATAAATCTAATTGAATCAAGTGTTTATAGCTTACATGTCTGACACTGTCAGTTGATAGAACAAATGTGGCCGCTACGGTCCATTTGGCGACGATAGAACACGCGACCATGCCGAAGTTGGCGTCACCTCCGGCGTCAAAGAAGGTATCCAGAAGATGAGCGTCATAATAAATATAGGTTCTACAACAAAATAAGATTTTATTAGATATAAAAGTAAGTCTCTAATACGTTATTTTATACGTAATATTTTTCGTATATTTAGTTAATACATGTACTTTAAAATTCTTGCATTTCAAATATATTTGAATTCCACTCCAAGTCGTGTGCATTTCAGATGTGTCCAATTTGCTTTTCCAAATATAAAACAATCCATTTTTTTTGCATATTAAGAGGTCCTACATGTTTATTAATGGTCGGTGTTTTGTGCAGAATTGAGCCAAGAGTAGCCGTTCTTCATTATTCATGATTTCCCACATTCAGTCATTAGATCATGTTGTATGATTCAGGGCAAAAATGAAATAAAAAATTTAAAACTGAAAATACCATCCCTGCTGTCCAAGGTGGGCGTATTTAATCTATAGCTTACACATTCTATACCAGTTACCTATTAAATAAATCAGTTAAATCAGTTATTAAATTAATTTGGTAGAGCAGTTAGGAGATATTTGTTAACATGTACACAACTGTGCAGGTAAAAACATCAAGATGTTAAACTTTTATGGTCGGTGTATTTTGTTTCATGTCATACAAAAAGAATATTTTAAGAGCTACAGATATTCAATGTAAATAATAAGTGTTTGGGATAAATTACCTGATGATCTTTTGAATGAGTGTGACCAGCAAAGCAAACGCGCCAAAGCAGATGAGGAGGACGACGCTCTGCCAGACGAGGACGCTGTGTATGACGGGATATTCAGCGGTACCGTTGGCTCCCGGGGTGAAACGCTCGTGTTCACGGTAATGAGGTAAGCATCTCGTGGAGGCGGAATCTTGCCGAATGATGTTTTCTTCAGCACTGTAAGCCTGGCACCCTACAGTGAACAGCAGCAGCAGGCAGGCTGCACGCAGCATCATGGCGGCTCTACTTCAAACGATTCCTGCAGGGCACAAATTTAAAAGTCCTCACGACACCTGTGATAATTGTGCATGTGATAGTATCATATTTCTTCCATTAAACAGCTTAGATTAAACAGAATTCATTCCATCAAGAGGCATTCATTGGAACTCGATCATATTTATGTAAATTGCAAATTCAAAAAGACAGGCATAGGCCTAACAAACCAGAATGAAACCGAAACCGAAGCGAGATGCAAATAATCCAGAAATTGAGACACCAGTTTATTTTTCATGATTGATCAATTCACTGATGACGGTTAACCAATGCGTGAATTTTATTGGATGTTGATCACAGACAACTTTTAAACATGTGGGCTTTTGGTCATGATGCTCAGCTGAATATGAATATGAACATTACTGAAGGCCATGGAACACATTAAACACTGTAGGTCAGAGTGGGGATTTACGAGGAGCGTCATCTGCATGGCAAGTTTTAACTTTTATGTCTGATTGTCACGATTTGTATCGTTTGCAGCTCCTAACTGATGGTTATCTCCCATTCTCAAATGGAAAACAAGGTGTCTTACGTTACTTCTGTGAAACAAATTGCATTATAGCAAGCTTTACTGAAATAATAGTGAAAATAAAATCCTATTTCAGCTGTGAATGAAGATAAGATCATGCTAGCTCTAGCTTTAATATACACACCATCATAAAGGAGGTCAACACATACTGTTTTAGCTAACAAAAAGGTGGCCATCATGGAGTGCACCTAATTGCATGCGATAGTGCCCTATATATACTGTGTAATTATGTGTCCCATTATAGTCGCCTGGTGGTGTAGTTTATTCTTTCATTTACATTCTGTCTCAAAGGACAGTATTTATCGGTCTTCGGAAAAACTATAAAATCATTATTAATCTATGGTCATTTCGTCCAGTTTGATCGATATACTTCTTGTGGTATGTATGATATAGAACTTATTATTGTTTTATGATCTTTTAATCTGAAACCATTCAGCTTGCTTGACTGTTTCGCAAGATCATACATAACCGCGGTAAAACACAGAGCGATGTAACTAGTTGAATTAAACTTTAGGTTAGGTTAATTTAAAACAGGAGTAGTTTGGTTTTGCCTCCGTATTTATCAGATCTGCATGTCTTTTTATAACATACGTCTTTGTTCAAGCTGAAGCCGTTTGAGATTGGTGGATACTTTTACTGTGTCAGACTGTGAGACAAATGTTGGGTAAACGGACGTGTGACCATAACCATAAATTTTACCCTCTATAGGCTTCAGCATGTGGGCTGCAATTATGGGCTTTCTGTGTAAATTAATTTTATTTTTCCAGATTTTAATAATTGGACTCGGTGACATTTATTGTAGGGTGTTACATGCGGGCGCATATAATAGTAGACAGACGGATGGCAAAAGAAAATATCCGTATTGGCAAAAGGTATATAATCATGGGCCTTTTGTAATACAGGTACAGGTTTCGTAATGTCGTACGCTGTGCTGTGGTCCCTGCATGCGTCATACCTGTCATTTGGGAATTACGGCACTCCGGGACATTTTAGGACACTATTGCTTAGCCGTATGGCACTTGGTGCCGTATCACTTAAGATGTTATGATTTCACTTTTTTGGGACACGGAATCCAATAATTCCAAATCTTTGCGCCATTATATATGAACTTTTTTTCAAGGCTGTATTTCATAGGGTAGAAAATGGCTAAACCAAAATGTAGTAATATTTGTTGGAAAGGAAATTCCATTGGAAGTTCTACTGAATGTTCCCTTCTTCTTAAGCAGGAACACTCTTTTTCAACCTTGCTGGGCAATCATCCCAGGGCCTGTTATTGTTCCCGAACAAGAAAAACCTTTGTCTATAGAAACCTGCCGGCAATAGTACGAACAGACAGACTCATTTAAAGGATATAATACATTATATCACCGTACATGACACTCCCACGCCCAGCGCAGAGAAGAATGTATCACTCAGTGTCCGTGTGTATTATGGGTAACGCTTGGATGTCTCGCTTTAAGGAGCATGGTATATTTAAACGCGCAGTGCCTTATTTGTATTGTTGTAAGTTTTGATCTAGTCACAGACAGAAAGCTACTTTTACACCTGTGAATAAATAAATTTTATGAATCATCCATATCCAGGCTGCAAAAAATATATAATAGGCTCTGGTAATAGATTGCAAACACACTATCTTCTTTCGGTCACATTTCATGGTTTTAGGAATTGTTGATGACGTCACAACCTTAAATAAACTGACAATGGTTCAATCTTATAATTTCAAAAGGCCAGAGTGTCTGATAACCCTGGTTCCTCGGGCTTCAATTGCTAGATCCTGACCTGGGAACGCTAAACTACATGTTTGTGCAGTTCCAAAATTTCCTTAGAATTTAAGTGTCGTTTCCTTAGCAAAATATTTGTATTGCACTGACTCTCCAAGGACCAAATGTTCCTCGTTGGACATTTGGCATGTTGCTGAAATTTCAGCCGTGAGTATTCTATTTTTAAAATGTTTGCAACATCCTCATGGATACGATATGACTGTTACTAGTCCTGAGTCCTAACAAATGTAACCATATTAGTTCTAAAGAAACAGACAGTGTTTCTTTAATATGTGCATTGTAAAGGATCTATCAGATATGGTGAATACATTTTTACAATTATACTTGTGTACAAGACGGTTGAATATCTTGGATAATCACTGTTTCTTAGCTGCTAAATGCAAATAAATGAAGACAATAATGTAGGATTGAAAAATACGGTTGATTACATAGAAATGATCCTGTAACAAACTTCAATTAGTACAAGTATTGATAGTGTATAATTGGTGAAAATTTGGTTCCACTCAGGGGCTTCAATATGGGGGGGGGGGGGGGTATATATCCCCAAACACTTCACTACACTATTCAGAAAATAAAATTTATATATAGGAAATGAAATATATTAATAAATAAATGTATATAGACTTTGGTTCCATTTATGAGTTTACAATGTAATAAACCTGGTTTAGAATTAACTTACACTGGAAACATAATACCTTCAAGTTATTTTCTAAAATTTTACACTTATTGTACTATATTTGAAATGTGTCTTACAGACGCTTAAAAGGTGTGTGTATATATATATATATGTGTGTGTGTGTGCGTGTGTGTGTGTGTGTGTGTGCGCGCGCGCGTTTGTTTGTGACCCCCCCCCCCCCCCACCCTGGAAGATAAATTGACGCCACATGTTCCACTGTTAAACTATTTGATCTGCAACAGAGGATCGAAGAAAACTACTGAAAAGAACTAACATCGTCAGAAATTGTAAAATCGTCAAGAATTGTCATACTGCCCATAGGAGTTAATGTTACACAGATTAATATATTCGCAAAATTTAATCAATATCAAGGTAGAGAGGAAAGTAAATTGTCCGGTTTTTTTTATTATTATTATTTTTTACTAGTGCGTGGTGACAGGGTGCAGGGCCGACAGTAACATGCTTGAATCACGGTTTGCCAGGATACGCACGTGAACATCGCTTTACCGAGGACCGTATTGGATTTACATTCCTCTATCTTATTTAAATACATATACTTCAGAACACTATTGTAAAGTGAGTAAACACTGGTACACAAGTGCCAGTCCGGTTCTTTCATGTGGGCGAACATAAACTGAGTAAAGGGTGGTATATATACGAAAATACGGGTCATTGGTCCAGACGACACCTCACGACGTTTCTGATACTAAATAACGTGATCACGTGATCAGTCCACTTCGAGAACACAGAAAAGGCTTCAGATACCTATACACAGGTTTACCTCTGGCCTTCTCTGTTACATAAAATAAATTTATATAGGGCAAAAGATTAGGGTTTGTTTTTCAGGTACTGTGCTCGTAAATTCTGACCCGTCAATAAAAGGTAAAAACAAGTGCCTGAGAAACAAACCTTTTTTGCCTAAAGCAACAACTTCTTAGACACTTATTTCTCAAAATGAAACAACAATGATGTAAATATAAGTTGTTTTATGATGTAGAACAAGTCTCATTGTTAATATAAACTTATATATTTTACATGGATTGTACAAAAGGTTATTATAACTAACCAAGGCACTCTCTAAGGATTTTGGCGAACGGTAATCTATAGGAGTGGAGGAAATCGGAGAAACCACCAGCCTTTGACGGACAACTATACAACCCACTCTCATAGCCACACCGGGGAGCCGAGCGTTTTACCCCTCGACTGTCAAGGTCCCTAATTTTATTTGGTTAATCCCCCCCTCCCCCCCCCCAAAAAAAAAAGTTTACACACGTTCAATATAGGCAGTTCTGTCTAAGATGGGCTTCAATATAACGGACAAGTTGTGTTAAATGAAGCAGCACTATTGTCATGCGAAGTCGCTTCAAGTTAAACTGCGGTTATCACCAAGCAACGATTTCACATGCAGGAGTACGCCCAGGAGTGTCGGGCCGAAAACAGACACAGACCCGTTACACCTGAGATGTGATATACACACAGGCAAACAGATCGAACACCACCACACTTAATTTGTCTTCACAACAACTTCCTATTATAATTATACTAAGTAAACTCTCCAAGATCAATATCAGATTAAAGAAATCCGTTTAACCATGCTATATCAGTTAACAACGGTGGGTTCTGTTGCTAGTCCCGCTCCCTTACGGTGTAAGCGCACCGGCCCTAAGAGTTGCTACAAACGTCAGATGATGATATTTGACACTCAAATATGGTGACAAACAGGGACCTATTGTGCTACTGTGCAGATGTGGTACAAGATATGCAATTACAAATTGATGCAAAGATAAACAAGCGTGTTTTGAAAGTACACTGCATTTGCATGCTAAACATGTCAAGTTTTTGGAATTTCAAGACTGTGTTTAAGACTCTTTTACAATTAACGATGCAAGGCAGTTAGCAATTTTCCACAAAGTACTGTTCTGAGACTACGGACAAATATCCGCCAAAATCCCAATTGAATGATGCTTTGTGTGTAAATGATGTGTGTCACAGTTGACCAGCTCCATGGTTGAATCACAGGTTAGTACAGCAAAGGCAAGTCCCAATACCAGTGAAAGACTCGGCCCTTGTCCGGTAAACTTAAAATAAACATGTTATGGTGGTCCTGCGTATCATCGTTATTCCTGAAATGTAACCCTAACCCTCCACAGATTTCATTAAAATGTGTTCATAAATTTTTGAGTAAATTTGCTGATGGGCTATCTAACTAAGAAGAAAACGATACCTCGCCAAGTTGCCGCGTATGAATGTGTACCTTGCAGAATTTATACCTTTCAAACTATTATAAATGAACGTTATATCTGTCATATTTGCCTGAAACAACTTTCTTTTGGCAATTAAACAGAGCAGATAATGATGATAGGGCGTATACAGCTCGGCTGCTGCATGTCTGGTGATAGGTCATGCTTGCGTTCGTACAAACCGTGCCAACCGTGATGGTTTCGCACTTATCATGGTGTGTGGCCAGCGTTTGGGGGGAATGTTTCGTATATCCACATGGAAGCATTCACAAAAGATTTTAAACTGTTAAAATAAGTTAACAAAGTCTCTTCTATGAATTTTCAGTCGGCAACATAAGGAATTGAAGTGTATTTAAAAGTCATCGGTTGACAAAAAATAAAGACATATATCAATATAATCAAAGAATATTTCTTTTTCGATTTAGAGTTTGCAATATTACACCATATGAAGATGCCAGTTCTTAAATTAATAATAAAAGCAGATCAATGCATGCTTCTATTTTAATTCTTGTACTAGGACCCTGTAACATTAACCTACAAAGAAAACAGAGCAGACACATCTATTAACGACGACGTTTCACCAAGATCCCATTTCCAAATGTAAAAATTTTACAGACGTATAATAGCACCGAACTCGTGTCACCACATATCAGCAACAGTTACAGCTCTGCTGAAATGATCACTCTACAAACAGACGTTATATATTAAAAAACTCAACTCTCTCTTAGATTCATTTATACTTTTACTAAATCAAAGAGCTACATCGATAACATCAATAGTTTCAAAAGCATATTATACACAAGGGGAAAGGGACACCCGAGTTACCTGGCCTGAGAGACGTTCAATGATGAATATGTGCTTTGGTGTAGATTCACGTCATATGTCACATGACGGTGACAAAGTTTCAGCAAATGATCACACCCGTTATCGTTCTGTCGGGGACTTCCTGTGCTTGATGATGTGTGACTGGCTGATAAGCTCTCAGAGGTATCTTTATGGTATCAGAGATATCTTTACGGTATCACAGGAGAGCCATGTTTTATGGATCATATGCAAAGTATGAAACGCAGCCCATGTAACGATATGACTACTAAATTAACTGTTAGATTTTTCTGAGCAGATGGGTAATAATAGAATATCACGAACAACCCAGTTTGAAAGGCAGTTATTCCTGTCATATGCTAGAAAATTAAGTCTCACACCGTAACATGGATAGTAGGCCTCTCCTTGAGTTCAGCGGCGCAAGTCATGGTGTCTGTGCATTCATGTTAAAAGTGATCTCATGACTGTTTTTTTTCCATCTGCTGACAATGGAAAAAAGCCTCGTAAATAGTGGTAAATATGGGTTGCTCAATGAATAAAATGATCCAGTCTTCCTCTTCCATCAAAATATATCTGTATTTTGTGCACAATTTGGATATATCCTTTAAAACCAGTACAGCGAAAAGTTATGATAAGACAAAACAATTGTGTCTGATAGTTGAGAACTCTGTAAATCTGAGTCACATTTCAGTTAATTTCACGAATTTTTGCGACAGTATTTAAATTTGGTGTTGCCGATTTTCTTCAAGTACGGCAACGCAAAAGGGTTACAAGGTTCGTTATACCAGGCTAGAATGAGCAAGGTAAATAAACCCCTTCGTTGAAACCAGCCTTATAAGGATAACGTATTCTCCCACCGGCGTTTGAGTACGGCGTTTTAACTGAAAGAAAACATGAAACAGTACTACAATAACAGCGATGTTAGGTGCCTTATGCTGGTTTTATTGTTACTAAGCTCTGTTTCAGGTTATTTGTGGAAAAGACTCTTTACATTTATGTCACAGGTGTCTGTATTCTTTACCACTATTCTATTGCCCGCCACCAATAAGCTCGCCTTTTCAGGTTGAAATTGGGCCTTGTGGTAGTTCTCAGTTGGTACGGACCTGTAGACCAGGATTGTGGTGGTGATTCTCATGATTGTGCAAGGTCTTTTGTACTTGTACCACAACTGGAGGCTTGTTCAAAGAAATAATGATTGTTGCCAGATTGTTACTGAAGCTCTATGGTATGAGAGCTTGTAAAACCAATGACTGTCCTTTACCTCTTTTTACTCACCGTTTCCCCTGAGAATAAACAGTGGTGTATGTATTTAGTGTTATAAATGTGCAAAAATCGTGAGGTATATCCTTTGTCCTAGGTGAAGTATCCACTAACCCTGTTTAATTCTTTTACTTAATCAAATTGTTGCATGAATATCGGCTCCAGTATTCTATTGTTGTGCCTTGTGTACATCCTTTCATGACAGGTTCTCATGCCTGATGCTGAATGTCAATCTTTTGTGGAGCGACCCTCAACAAGCACTATCTTCTTTTTGGAGTTCATGGCTTGTGCGTTGCGATTAATGCTTTTTCTCACGGTTGACCTGTTTCGCCTACATATAACCTGTTGTTGGACATATTCCCTGCTGTATACTACTCACCCTACCCCGACTTGCAGTTGAACTGCATTCCTTATGTAAAAAATGAGTATTTGTTATGTGGAAGGATCGATTAGATATTGGTGTCGATCCGGCACATGATCCGGATTCAGGAACGCCATCAAGGGATATTCACAAATGTAGAGTCACTTCTGTACGAATAAGCCTGAGAATATGGTACGAATAAGTGAATACAAACACATAGCGGAGGCTTGCATTCCTTATTTTTCTAATTTAATCTTATATTGCCACTCAGGACATTAGTAATGATAAATAAGGTCAAGACACCCCTTATTCTCATGGTAAAAACAACCTTGCTGACAGTGAAGTTGATATCGAGCTTTACAACAGGGCCGTTTGTAACTGGCGCTCTAAAAGCAGCTGTGCTCTATTCATCTCGTGCTGCACAACATCAGTGGCACTTTTTCACAAGGTTTCTGCCACGTATTGTAACATCCTGTATTTAAATCTTGTACCTGACCATATACGTTCGAATTTATTTGAATGCTTCGTGACCAGAAGCCAATCAGATTCCATGACTATCCGGTTTCGGTCCTTTTGGTTTCCGCCTTCTGTCTACTACTGGCTGATCATACCTTCGCCAATCGGTGAAAGGAATAATACTTTAACCCCAGTTTGTCTGTGGGCAAATTAACGCAATATGTTCTGAACATATTTGTTGAAATTTTGTGGAGGGACAGAAAACATCCAAGGGAGAATCCTTTGAAGTTTGGAGGTAATCTTGTTCACCATATAAATTATTCAAAGTATTTTGTCCCACTGTAAAGCCTATTATTATAATATAATTGAGATATTATTCGGTATTACGGGTGGCTTTGTACTGGAGGTGACCCGGGATTGGGTTGTTGAACCGCGACAGGTGTGAAGACATACACAGCAGTGTTCATGAGGATCACCCTGGGTTTGATGTATCTGACATCTTGTTACAGCTAAGACTCGGTGATAACGGCACATACTGATTTGAATGGGACAAAGGAATGTCACAGAAAGTGTGACCACTAAAACTGTGCATGACTGATTCACCTAGGATATTGGCTACTGTCAAGAAGTACTCTTTTGCCTTCCAGCTTAACAGGGAAACTTTCATTTAGGTGTGTGAACATGGGATATAGAACAAAACGTTTAATATCACTTAAAACCTCGCCACATTTTACATCTGGCTTTCTTCAACTACCCAAGATTGTACCAGTACAGCCTATATTTTTAAACATTCTATTGCCTCTACGCCCCGCCCCCCCCCCCCCCCTCCCCCGGGCTTCCCGCCTCACCTCTGCTGCTTCGTAACCTTGCTGTAGAACCACCACCACTTATAAATCCCTGCCCTGCCAGCACTACCAATTCCTTCACCCGCCATGCATTCATATTGACTTATAGGTGTGTAAACCGTTATATCATAAGCTTTTTTTCTGTTGAATGACAATGTATAATCCTGGTGTGTTTGCGTCTTCCGAATATTAATTACAGGGACAATCCTTTCAAACTTGGGACTGACACTAACAAAATGCAACAGAAAATGTTTTGCCATAATGTATTCCTGAGAAGTACCTCAACAATAATACTGAAAATCAAATTCCAAGCGTGATAAATGTTGCAAATTTTTAATTTTCCTAAAAAGAATTAAAATGTTAAAGTCTTGAAACGTAAAAGAAAATTTTCCTAGAAAGAATTGTCTTTTCGTTTTGTTTTCTCAAATATGATGAATTCGAATATATTCTGTGGGAGTGTCATTCGTGTTCAAACTGTGACATTAAAGGTTGTTAAATTGAAATTCAAGATATGCATTTAATATATTTATATCTCAAGTGCCAGAACGATCGATCTTAGCATAGGTCCTTTCCCAAGGAAGGCACATGTGGCATTATGGTAAAAAATAAGGTTTATGTTATATTTTTAGCTATTTATAGTTTTAAAACTGACATGGACAATTCAATGTATTTCAAATTTTAAATCGTTCTTTCTTCAGAATGTGAAATAAGTAACAGTAATTCTTAAGGCGTTTGACTTCTGAAATAAAGATCTTCCTGCATGGAGACCAAGCGTCTTCAGTTCTTAATTAGTTATCTGCCCGCAAGAGCACAATTGAATAATCCAGTATTTTATACTTATAATATATATAGGTATCAAACAAAATAAATGTCAATCAGTTTTAAAATTTAACGAAGTATTTACATTGCTGATTGCCATGGAGACACGTGAGGTAAATACGATGGATGACATATGTATAATAACACCGTATAGCTCCTACCTTGATTTCTAACAAGTGACAAACTTGTTCAGTGTCATACGTGCCAAGGATTGTATAATAGTATGTACTGATGCCCCGCCAGTTCTGTACAACCTAAACCACACCCTTGGGTCTTTGTGCAATATGTATGTAGTTCTCCTCAGACACACCTCGCAGCGAGCACCCCTTGTCAATAAACAGTTCAAATATGCACCTATTGTTAATACGCCTGGCCACGCCCGTGTGAGTCAAAACTTTACCGGAGTTTTATCATTCACAAACTCCACGTAGTGTTTTTTTATAATTGTAATGATATGAATAAACCGGGGTTAAAATATGGCACTAATGGTGTGACAGTTGTTTTTTGGTGCGACGCCTCACGTTTAGCAATGAAATTCCCCCGACCCCTTCGTGAGGTCACCACGTACCTTATGCGATATCACATACATTGTTTCTATAGACTAATTGTGATTATTGTTTCATTACGTAGACAGTAATAACTCCTTACCTGACCGTTGCTGACCTCAGGTGACTAGTAAACGACCGTTACCGAGAAACACAGCAAGAGAGGAAAAGTAATCCAGGCGTTGAGGGGTTGGTTTCCGTCGTCACACTTTACGCCACATTCCCTAGTCCAAATGCACAGGGATATAGGTGCAACCCCTGCTCCATGTTCAAACAGCGAATCAGGCTCCAATGGTCCCGTAAAAGCACTGGGCAAATACACTTTTCTGAATGTGCATCCATGTGGAACCGACATACACACACCCGGCCACGCCAAGACACACGGTACCCCATGACTTCTTCAGCGGCACCGGGCCGTACCTGACCTTGCATGCACGATATATACTTCATATGTACACCCGTGCTGCCGTTATTTACACTCTGTATTTGCTCTCGGATATTGGACACTCACGATAATTATTAACGTTCTGTTTTAATAATAATAATAATAATAATAATAATAATAATAATAATAATACATATAGATAATATATATATGAATAATATATAAATAATAATAAAGACATATTCATAGTTATGGTTCAAGTCATAATGATATACCAACGATTAAACTAATAATAATAATAATAATAATAATAATAATAATAATAAAAATAATAAGAAGATGATGATGAAGCAGAAGAAGGATGAGTAGAAACAATTCTTGTATGATTCTTAATCATGAAAAATTTATTACAAATTCACGTCTTTTGTACACTATTCTGGGTAAATTTAATTTATCATGAGGTGCAGCACCAGGGAAATGTAAGTCTTTTACGCTTCAATGGACAAGAGTGTGTTGCTCAGCAACCTTTACGTGTCAGTATAAAACAGTGTTGTTTTATTATAAACAAGAGCTACATCAACCACGCGGGCAGAGAAATAAATCGGGCTAACTCTGGGTAATACCCAACGCTAGCCTGCAGGTTGATATCGGGGGGGGGGGGGGGGGGGGGAGTTAATTCATTTTGGAATATTTTCCGGCCAAACATCTAAAATTGCAGAAAAAAACGCAACCAAACAAAACGCATATGCTGCCATTAAGATGTATGTCATCAACGTTATTTAAAGCAAAATTTTTCAGAAAATAGTGCAATGCAACTTTGTAAAGATGCAACCATGCACGGTAATTTTTTTCCGATTAAATTATCAGTGTATGTATTCTTCGAAGACACACTTTGATTTTTTATCATGCAATTATTTCTCTCAACACGTGCAATAATCTGATTATGTATTCCGTTAATTCACAAAATATTCATGAAAATTAATTCATTTGGAGAAAGTGAAACAGAACCTAACCCAAACCCTGCAGGCCCAAACCAGGCCATATATATGCTAAGAATAAAGGTTGGGAGGGTGCTCCTGTGCATCCGATAGATCCGCAAATGCATATGCAAGATAAGAATTAGTTTCATTGGTAGAATAGACACTGCGTAGTCACGCGATCGCCACAAGAGCACTGGTTTCTGTTAATATCATTTTTTAATACTGTGACAATCTATAGTTATGTCACACTTCTTGTGAGTTGTGCAATGTAGTTTCAAAGGCGTATATTTTAGTATTTTAATTTGTGTGTTTTAGATGAGTAATTTATTTTGCATTTATATAATATAGCTTCCAGATAGTTTGCCTTTGTTAAAAATTCCGCACAAGTGATCCCTCGTTCTATATAAAGCATTACGGAAAATCTTAAACAATCATACTAACTTCACCTAGTCTGGCATTATAAAGTCTTCACATTTCGGTCATCTGTGTTTTATTTATCAGCAAATATGTCATTGCATAATGAGTAATTCTTCTCAGGTATTCATTAAAATGAAATTGATCGAGTGGTTGTTGATTCCAATAAAGTGGTTAATAGGATCAAATTTTCCAAATCACGCAGTTGACGTCATCTGACGAGGAGGTTGGGGGATTTTTATAAAAATTTTTCAGGAAATTTCTAAAGAATAAAAAGGAGATCTTGATAGAGAAAAAAAGTACAATTTATAAATGTTCGTGTGACAAATATTATGCAATAAAAGACAACGGTTGCATCAATGATACATGTTTAATGGTGACCTGTCTGTCACCGTGAATTTGTTTAGCGTTATGATCCCACAGACGATACACAATTCGTATAAGGCATCATTATTGTCTTAAACCCCTTTATCTAAAATCAATTCAAAAGTGGTATAAATTTATATTAGACCCCATAAAGTGTACATTATTTTAAACCTGGTACCGTGATCTTTATGATGTTATACATATATTGTAACTTTTCATTTATTTTCACATGATTTTGTAACATTAAAATAAGATAATTCCTTAGTAGAACACTATTTTAAGCTCATTGTAACAGGAAGCCACTTTTTAGTGAACAAATATTAAACTACATGACAATATCTTAAAACAAAAACAAATTTTCCTCTACTTGTGTCTTTCTTGTTGAAAAGGACATTTTAAGGTGATTATTGAATGAAAATTTAAACTTTTAGTTATAGGTTTTACTTTTGGTCGAGGAAATCATATATGATTTTTATTGATTTGATTAGCTCATGAAATTCTTGCCTTTTTATCAGCAAGTTTTCGGCTCACAATGACTAGTTTTTCAAAAACATGTTCATCCTCCTTCATAGGGACTAACGAAAGTTTTGATCATACCGATTTGAGTGATTGATATTAAAAATACCTTAACTATACAGAGGTATAATCTTAGAGTAAACATTTGAGATTAAATATTTATTTCATTTTAAATATTTATTTTATATTTTATTTTTTTACCTTTTATGCTGAGATTAAATATGAATCGGAATAAATAAATCAATGAAAGATAAACTTATTGCTTATTACTTTCGCCCTCTGAATTTTTAAACATATAAAGCCGGCCTTAAATCTACAGATTTTATGGCCGATTTTTTGCCGGAAAAACCGGAAGGATTGGTAGACGTGAGGGTTCTGCCGGCCGTTCTTTTTAATCTGGCTGGAAAAATTGGCTGCAAAAGTTCTAGACAATGTCAAGGATTTTTCGGCTGATTGTTATCCTGCCAAAATTCGGCAGATGTGATGACGGAACCAAAAAACCCAACCAATTATACAGCAAGCATGCTTTTCAGAATCAATGACCTCAACAGTAACTCAAAAGTAGAAACCAGATGTGACCAAACTGTACGGAAAAATCTCTTGAATTGCACGCTGAAAACGGTGCGTGACCATGTACCGGCCGGCGAGACGTGTATAGATTTTTTCCGGCTGCCTCAAAAAATCGGTCGACAAAAAAACTTGGCCGGATGAGTGGCCGGCCCTTCATTTTACTAGAAGTAAAAACGTTACAATATCCTGAGCTTGTGCATACCCGCACACCACAGCCATGACAAGATTTTCCGGGAATTATGGTACCTTCTGGTTTCGTCTCCCGGATTGCTATTTCCTCGTGAATGCTGAAAGATGGAATATGACGAACGTCTTGCTAAGAAAATCAGTGGTTCCGTCATTATGCCAACCGGATAAAAAACGACCGGAAAAAAACTTTTTTTCTCAACATTGTCAAAGATTTGTGCAGCTGATTTTGCCGGCTGGAGTAAAAATGGTTCTTGGGGGTTCCATGCAGAACCTGTATCAGTGGTTCCAGCTGGAACCATGGTTCAGCTTAAAACCGTTTTTGATATCAATGGGTTCCAGATAGCCCACTTAAGGTTCTTCGTGTGTTCTGCCCTAAGAGAGCGTGCCTGATAACACCCTACAGTACCAATACGTGTGTGGGTCACTGTCTATATGAATGAGTATTCACTGATATGATAAATGATGTCATTATCTTATCTTATCCCATCATTTCTTATATTATCTTACATTAAATCGTATTATAGTTTCATTTTTTTATCTTACCTGATGTTATATTATATTTATAAATAATAAAACTAATAGAAATATAGAAATATATAATATGATATAATATAAAATCATAATTGCATATTATATTATATAAAACATATATATACATATATATACACCACAAATATATAAATATATAAACATACATATATGTATATGTTTACACACACATTATATATATATATATATATATATATATATATATATATATATATATATATATATATGCAGTGGTGGATCCCCTTTTGAGCCAAAACAACCTTTTCTGGGGGGATCAAACCCTGACATTTGCGACATTTTTTTAGGTTTACATTTAGTCTTCCTTGGTTTGACCCTCCCCTTTCCAAAATCCAGTATCCGCCCCTTATATATATATATATATATATATATATATATATATATATATATATATATATATATATATATATATATATATAACTACACCTGATGGCGTTATCGATTTTGTTCATAATGCAAGGCAAGATTAACATTACTCTGACAACATAAACTGGACATTTCCCCCCTAAACTCGTCAGAAAAGACAAGAAGTGATCCCGTCAGAGCCCTCATCAGCCAGATGGGTTAGTCCAAGCAGCGGGAGGCGGGCTACGGGTGACGAGTTGACTGGTCGGGCGCGAACAGTGGGGGGCGCCGGGCAGCATCTGGTCATTCTTGTGTGCTGCCATTCGCAGGCTACTGTTACGTGGCAGCATCTCAGCGGCCTTTTCGAATGTCTAACAGCTTTGAACGAAGACATCCACAACGGCCATTTTGAACATTCTTTACCAGTCCCTCTTGAAAAGTAAAAATTTGCTGAAAAAAGAAGACTAAGAGTACGGGTAAGTTGCTGTATGGTGGATCGCTTACAAAATCTAGGTGTTTTTATACAGCATTAAGCCAAGATTCAGCCCTCACCACTGCCCAGGCAAAAGGTAAGTTAATACCACGTGTTATTGTATTGTGTATATGGGTGGCCTGGCAGAGTGATCATGTTCTTGTATAATAATCTACAGTGCCAGCGATGTGTTTTCATATACTGAAGTACACATTTATGTTTCATGTATATATATATATATATATATATATATATATATATATATATATGGGGGGTACGTGCGTGTGTGTTTTGTATATAAGTACACTAACATACAATAAACGCACAAATGAGTATACTAATATATGTATGTGGTTTTGTTTCGCCTTATTACTATGGGTAGCATTGCATTGATATTGACCATAATTCATATTGGATTATAATATGTGTATAATTCATATTAATTTTCTTTACTTTCTGTGTATTTGTAGATTCGACTATAAATAGTAAGATCAAAGAAGGAATATATTTGTCAGCATTTTTTCAGAAAGGCAGAAATGTGTTATGTTGTTGACACAATTTAGATAGCATATAAAAATTTGTTCTTTTCAGAACTGACCATCAATGCGCGGCAGTATAACTACCAAGGCTGTTTAAAGAGAAAGATGAAGAGCTGTTTGTCCTGACTAAGGTAGGTGTGTTCAGGAGTGGTCTGCATTATTGAATATGTCTCATTATTCCTTCAAAATTCAAACTTTTTTATTAAAATTGAAACTTCAAGCAAAGGCATGATTTACAGTGAAAGAGGTTTAATCTGGATCATGCATTTGTTCATTAATTGTTGCTTTGTTATATTTTGTTTTAACAGTGTTACCACCTGTGTCGAATATTTTAACAAGATGAGACATTGGTCACAGTGAGTTAGAGGACAATGTCCACAGATTTCCATGTTCAGATTGATTATTTATTGTTTCCTTCTTTCTTTTGCAGGCTGATGCCAAACTGACGCCGTGTGTACTGTTTAAGGATTGTCAGGAAGGGAATCCATTGACTGCCAAGAGGGCATCAATCCTGGTAGATCAAGTCACCGTCAAGGACGAGCATCCAACTATGGACGCGACAACAACCTTATGTTGTGTCATTGGGTTGTACTTTGTTTAGTACAGTTTATCCTATTTAAGGGACTGACAAACACGTTTGGATTTCTCCATGCACAGATCATGAACATGCCAGATCCATCCAAACACGAAGACCAACAGTCTTAAGGGTCTGTGGGGCCCTAGGATTGTGATTAAAGATCAAAGGCGACAAAAGAAAAGATTGAACCGGTGCGGCTGTGTGATCTGCCCGGTGTGGAAAAGTTTGAAATCAACCCCTCAAATCGAACGTTTTAGGGATCATTTTAATGAAATATTGCTCATCACACCTCTTGAATATTACCATAAAATCAACACTGTTAGAAAGATCAGTAATTGGTAATTAGGATATAAGTTCAATTATTGTTGTTACCGAGGCCATGAAAGTGATGAGCATATTTATAGGTGTTTAATTGATATTATCCGGTCTTGTTGTAAGGCAGTAAATAGGCAATTAAATTACATGAAATGGATCCGTTGCATGTGTTGTGGATTATATTACTTAAACTCTATTTGTATGGACATCAGATTCAATTTATATTTTACCTTAGGACTGACCGAGTTGCCGAGTATGATGAATGGACATTATCCCGTACTGTTTGAAAGAGTCGTTTGCGATTTTAAGATATGCAATCTCATCAGTCCATGCCGCATGGTCATGTTTTATATATTTTTTTTACAGTTGTTTATGATATGCAAATTAAAATGTTTTAACATGGAGCACGTTTGTTTTTTTTTCATTTAACAATCAAAGCATATTTTAACCGCAATAAACACAGCACTAGAACAGCTTTTTACATTTTTGAAATGAAATTGATCCTAAGAAATATTTTTGCCAAATATTTTGCATGAATTGCCTAACTGTGCTTTTCTACAATACAGCTGCTTTAACACAAAGTTATCATCACATCACAACTTAAAGCTATACCCTAAATGTATAAGATCCGATTGGTTTAAGTGAAGAGAACCCATATCCTAAAGAATATTTCGTAAATTATTATGAATACAAAATGGAGTAATCATCCATAAATCTGTCATACCAGGACCCTGTCAGGACCCTTATCTGAAGAATCGGTTCCAGAAAGAACCTTTCAGTAGGGTTCTAAGAAGCACCCATTGTTAGGGTTATATATGGAACCCTTGGAGTTCCATGAAGAACCCTTAGAGAGGGTTCTATGAAGAAACCTGACCAGAGGGTTCTACCTGGAACCTTTAAGGGTTCCCCACTGGATCCACTCTAAAGAACCCTTAAGGGTTCTACATGTAACCTTTTTTTCTTAGAGTGTACGGCCCGGCAGCAACCTTACATCTAACGAACATATCGGCCGATTTAAAAAAAATCGGCCGACATATCAGTAGATGGGAGGACGGTTTCACATACTACAATGTGTTATTTCTGTTTACTCTGATGATTGAATAATTCAGTTCAATGTATACATTTGCTCCCTTCCTCCTCTTTTGGATTGATCCGAAACGTCGAAGGTTTATATTTTTTTTATTATAAGACTTATGGTTACCAGAGTTGGGTCCAAGTACTTTTTAAATAATCGATTACAAATACAATTATTTTTAAAAGCAATCAATTACAATTAAAAAATGACTTTTGTGTTTTCAGAAAAGTTATCGATGACATTTATAATTACTTCTTAAAGTAATACCAATTACCTTTTTTTAATTACTTTTGTGTTTAAGGACCATTTACCTCATGACAAGAACAAAAACTGGGTTACAAATTGGTTTGAGCTCTTAACATATTTAACAGTCTCAACAAATTTAATGAACGATTTCAATTAAAAAATAATGAATGTAATTTGAAAGCTCTTGGATAAAGCATATCCGGAATATTACCTGTTGAAGATCCTAATCAATTTTTGATATGTGGTTCATAGGCATGAAAATGCATAAATCAACGCCAAGACAAGTGTGTGTCACAATTCCGACTCTAACATTGAATCACAGGTCACTGTGCCAACCAGAAAAAAAGGCAGCTCAAATACACAGTTACTACCGACAGTATACAGTTACATCCCATTACTTACACCCTATCAGAAGTGAATAAACATTTCATCTGATTCACTTGTAAATGATAATGGTCTCGATTGCTATATGGTAAAGAATCTTTCACAGAAAACATAACGGTGATCCAGATTACCTACAAAGTTTACTGGGTTGTCTCTTAGGTGTTACCCTTAAGTTAAAACATAATAACCAAACAAGCCAGCGAACGGCGATTAAGACATATGTAGTAACTCTTATACCTTGTGGAGTTATAATTAAAGGAACCTTACCGGGCATGATATAATTATTAACCTGAGGTATAGTGTGTTATCCTTAAAGTATAATGGTATATGCCTCATATAGGTTATGCTTACTCCTCCCTTACACCACCTGGTGGCTGTTTCACGCAACTTCTGAAATCAAGACTTTTCAAGAATCAAACCAGTTTTTCTAATGTGTTTCTTCTTTCATGTTTCCTCATTTTTTGGCAATATTACACCTGTGGTCTTGTGACATAGTAAACAGACACACATATACTATGTGTACTTGCACATAGAACCATATCAAAGTATAAGACAGGTGAAAGGAGGTAGGGATCCTATGTGCCGGTGTAGCGATTTATTTATTTTAGATTTCAAATTACCATCTGAAATCGATTTCAGATTACCCCTTTGATTTAACATTACCCTTTTAAAACAACTGTTTTTCTATGTATATAAAATAAAATTCATAAACTCCTTCTTGATTTCTCAAATAATTTTGAATCCTTGCATATCTTATGTATGCAAGTAATTTGGTTCAGGCTTCCCTTAGGGATATCATGATATCATACCTTTTCATTGGGATAGGTTTGCTGAGAAACATTTTTTATTCAGTCAAAATTAACTAGTAGCCTGAGATAATAAACATATCATTTAAAAGGGATATGTGCCTTTGAAGGACATGAGGAATATCTACGGATAATCGGTTAATAGCTAGGTATGCTTCAATAAATTTGACCGTTTGATGAGACAAATATACAAAAGTAAATGAAAAGTAATTTTTTTAATGTGATGATATCTGTCCCATAACACCACAGGAATGTTTCCTTTACAATTATTTTTAGGATATTTTGTATTCAAAACCGTCGTGTAATTACCATGCCGTAATCGGAGAATCGCGTGAAACTCAGTGTTAAATGGAAACACGTTGCATTTGTTTACTCGCCAGTTTAAAACAATTTTTCGTGTGCACAAGTCTTATACAGACACAGGGTGACAGATCGTCACCACCAGGTGCGTGATCCTATGAGCTGTACCAAGACTGAGGGGACTGAAGAATGTCAACTGATCAGATAAAACTAGACCACCATAGGTGGTGAAATTAACAGACAGAAAGACAGAAAGACAGAGGGACAGAGGAATGACCCATTTATTCTTTGGCCCATTTATTCTTGGGGAACATAACTGTTCGTGTAGTTATGAAGATTTGATAAGTCGCGGGAGAAGCACAAGGCCAGACTGAGTGATTCGTTCATGTTATGGCGAAGGAAAGATGAATAAAATGGGCTTCATTTTATGTGGGTACGATATTTTATAAGGAAAATAAACAGTTTTGGTGGAGGATGGCTTTGATCTTTGAGCGATATAAATAATAAAATAGGCTTCTGGGATTGAAAAATACTGCTACAAAATTGGAGCTTAAAGAGCGTCTTTGAGTATAATCCTGTTCGACGGGAATTTAGCAACGAGATTTAGCGAGTCTTGTTCTTTTTTATCAAATGTTACCTTATGCAATAACCTAAGACCTAATAGCTTTGAAAATGAACAAGTTAAAAAAAAATGCTCAGTAGTTTGGAGTTCAATAAATGTTCTCCTTAGAGGGGAAAATAAATCAGTTTATGTGGGAAAGAGCATTTTTAAAAGAGAAAGAGATATAAAATAAATACTTAAACTAGTTTTCATTGACCTTGACTGATTTTGACCAAAATCAAGAGGCTTCAAGAGATAATGAATAAATAAAGACCACATGTTTTAAAATGATTGCTACAAAATTGTGACCTTTGGCGTGCTGAATTTAGATAAAAAAAAAAACAACGACCACAAACAAACGGACAGACTTACAGACACATTTTCAAAAGGTCAAGGACAGAGTACTAGGCCAAATTATGGTGGATGGAGAAAGGTATTAAATGAACCACAGTTTCTAAGGATACAACCATGTTCGACCAAGTAGTAAGGACAATATGATTTTTATTTTTATCGATGACCTTGACCTTTGACCAACTTTTTAAAAAGAAAATCACACTGCGCAGAATCGCAGTACGATTCTGCTGATTAGGAAAATTTTATGGGGAGTAAAATTCCAACCCCACAATGCACTGAAGCTTCTACAAACACGAGCGGCGTAGGAATAAATGTATTGAATAGGGTAATGTGGTCCGTTCAGTTATGCTGGATATGAGTGTTTCAAAGCAAAATTACATAAACATGGGTGTTTTGGGGTAAGGACTTCACGGAATGAAGTGAGTAAATGAGTAAATTTTGTAAGCATGCGCTTCTGAAATTTCAACAGACGGTGTTTTCTTGAAATGTTACAAATTTTGATTCTAAAATTTGACAGGTGAGACAAGTAGTCCAGGCCGTCCCACAATGCAACAGGAAGGGTTTCGTTTTAAGGTGAAATTACCTCTTGGGAAAGCCCGGGTGAAAACAGATATATACTACTGTTTAAGTTTCAATGTGATTGCTGAAATATGGAATGTACAGAAGAATATAGTAACCGTAAAAAATATACTGTCAACAAGTACAGATTGGTAAATCTGACACCTTTGACAACAAGTGGACCATGGGCCATGGCGCTCAGCTGAATTTAACATACAGGAAATGCATGTATTAATTATTATTCTAATGATCTGGTGAAAAATATTTGTAGAGGAACCTTGAACAATGGAATGAATGACTTCCAGAGAGGGCAAAATCAGTTGTTTTGTCCATATTTGCCCAAGACCTTCTTAAATTTGAAGTTAAAGGGTTCTAGGTTGAACCCTTATGATTTGTACCCATCTAACTTTCCCAGTACTATGATCATGTTTTCACCTACAGCTGACACAATAAATACTTTCCAGTGACCTAATTTCAAGATTCAAAGGAAACTTGCTAAAGATTTTACAATAGACGTTTCTAGGTCCAACAGTTAAGTTTTTGTGCCCTGTGTGACTGTTTTGGTGCTCAGAATCATGTTGTGTGCCATTAGCTCGTAGAATAAAGGTCGATCATGACCTAATAACAGGTTTCCAAGGAGATTTGCACAAAACCTTCCTGGACGATATGTTAGAATATTCCACGGAAAACAGTTCCAATTTGTACCCTGTCTGTCTGGGTGCTCAAAATTGGTCCATAGCTTTCAGAATATAGGCCACCATGACCTAATTTCAGGTTTCCAAGGAGACTTTTACAGAACCGCCCAGGATGTTGCGTTAGAAGATGCAAGGCATAGCAGATACGATTTGTGCCCATTTGACATTCATTGTGCTCATATAATATATATGTGCTCATATATATACCTAAAGGTCGCAGAATATAGGTCACGGTGACCAAATGTTTTTTGTTTCCAAGGACATTACCCCAGGACTTTCCAGAATGTTACGATATAAAATTCTAGCCCTAAAGGATACAATTTGTGCCCCTTCTGACTGTCTGAGTGCTCAAAATCAAGTTTGTTGTCTGTAGGTCAAAGAAGATAGGTCACCATGACCTAATTTCAGGTTTCCAAGTAGATTTGCCCAGAACACCCCTTGTAGTTGCGTTAGAAGATTCTAGACCTAACAGATATGATTTTTGCCCATCTGACATTCAGGGTGCTCATGTGACATCATTTGTCCATAGGTCACAGAATATAGGTCACGGTTACCTTATTTCATGTTCCTTTAACCAAGACTTCCCTGAATGTTACGCTGGAGTATTCTAGGTCTAATGGCCTAATTTGTGCTCCGGCGTACTGTCTTGGTGCTCAAAATCATGTTTTCGGCCCATAGGTCGCAGAATATAGGTCACCATGCCCTAATTTAAGGTTTCCTAGGAGATTTCCAAGGAGATTCCAGGTCAAATGGTAATGAGTTGCGCCCTGCTTTGGTATCAAATTAATCAAGGCTCATAGCTTAAAGAATATTGATAAAAGAGAGGTAATTTCAGGTTTCCACCGAGATTTTTCATAGACCTCCCTTACTGTACAGTTAGAAGTTTCTAGGTCTAACGGTTACGATTTGTGCCCTGTTCACGGGCGGACGGCCATACGGCCGGGTGGAAACCGAACAAAGGGGTGATCGCTATAGGTCAAATTACTTAAAATTAGCTGGGCTAATCATTAGTTAATGCTGAAACCTAGTGATACATGGGAGAACCAGAAATGTCTTTACCATGAACTTGAACACACAACAGGTCCGTTCATTCACCTGAAGATAAAGTGTTTTACGAAACCATGTAGGGGAATAAATTCCTATGGCCTAGCTTGCTAAATTATTTACATGTAAGTACATACATGAAAAATTAACATTAATCTTATGTGCATTCACTCGGTGGCGCTCCGCTACACACTAGTGGCCTCCGAGTAGTCCGTAGAAGAGCCTGAACATAAGTTATGTTAAGTATGGAAAACATGTAACGATGTCCTGGAGTCATTGTCAAATATTCTGTCTACAAATTTAGAATTTTAATACGAATTTATGTGTATAGAAATGCTGATGTCTAAATGTAGTTGAATTCATATTATTAACTAACTCTTAGAAATGTGTCGTATTGAATTTATTTAAATTTAATAAAGAATGTGTAAACACATACTTTTACTAATATTTTAAACATTTGTTGGAATCAACCTAGTAGAAGCACCATAAATTTTGGCAAGGAAAACTATTCTCAGAGAAAAAAAGATATTCGGATTCCTGTTTGAAAAACATGGCCATCTCTTACCAGGTATATAAAGTGAGCCTCGCAAAAAAAAGTTTAAATGTAACGATTATATGACCGACGTGAAAAGATTCTAAAGAAAACATCTATCACAGATAACATTGTTTAAGGTCGTTTTATTAAGAGGGGACTTTTCATTGAACTTTGCTTATATTTTGACGTGTGAAGACGTATTTTGAAAATAATTAAACTAAATTCATTCTTAAATTTCCCACACTCATAATGAAATATTGTACCTTTTAAATACTGTGAAAAGAACTGGATTTACCTGAATATGAACATTCTTTTTGTGTTACACAAATAATTGATTTAGCAATTTCAGTCAGGATATACATGTATTTCAGTCAGGATATACATGTATACACCGGAACTGTCCTTCCGACATATGCGTTGTCTTTAATCATTCTGTAACACCATACCCCGTAATTCTTAGGTACTCGTTTTAACAACTGAACGTCTCCAGACAGCGGTCACACGTATCTAGTACAGTATAAACCATGTAGCGGCAGCAGAAGACGTGCCAGGACTGAAAAGCCCTTGAAATAAAATAAATCTGTTTAGCGAAATTGCTTAAACATTACGAAACTGCAAAAGAAAAGTCATTGTAAATGTTACCTGAATATGTTTGTTGCATATAATTGTCGAGTTTAGCTCATGATGTAGTAAGTTACCTCAATAAACTGACACCAACCAATTTGCTTCCATCTGAAGAGAATCATTGTGCAACACATTGAGAATCCCCGGATTAAACTCATTTGTATGAAAGGTTATCACAACCTGTATACGGAGATGACACTGCTCAACTGGAACAATTGCGTGCCCTTTCTTCGCATGTGTATGTGGATGGGGTGAACCTCAGTTCTGGAAAGCATCTCGAAAGCACTGCATCAGTCCTATATTTTGGTGAGAATTATATATACCAACAAACTAGGAAAAGGAGAGTTTAATCTCAGTTTAACCCGGCTTATAACTGCTAACGATATATCTCTTTTTCATAGAAAGAAAATAGGTTCTGCAAACACAGATCTCTGCGTTTTTATTCATTCTGCCTCCTTTGTGAACTGAAAAGAAATATCACAACAATCCTTTATGTTTTTATTAAGTATAAAATGACACCGATGTTTCCTCACCATTCTTCCGCCTATCGTATTTATTGAAGAAGTGCGCTTTTCTCGTTGACGGCCTCTGTCAGAATTTTTACATTGTGAAGTTAGATCCCCGCCAAAATTGTCAGTTCTTCTAATAATAATGGTGAACTTTTACTTCTCGAGTTCGTTATCTTTTAATTCTACTAAGCTAAACTTTTAAGTACCTACATTTGTGATTAAATAGATGTACTTGGCTGACGTGTTGACGTGCTTGGGTCTGCTGGGTCTGACGAGCTGCTCACATTCTGTGAACGACATGGTGTAATAATGGAGTATATTTCATGACGGGGCTCCATAATCACAGATGTCTTTGGTGCAATAAATTTCTTTTTCTTGTCTCTGTATTTCTTGCAAAGGAGTCTCTTTGGATGTTTTTCATTACTTGGCTGTTCGGGCATTGCTCTTGTCGCTGCTCTCTCTCTCTCTCTCTCTCTCTCTCTCCACACAACCGACTTCTCCCTCAAGGTGACATTATTGACCTGATAATAATATGTTCACTCTAATGGCATTAACTGAATCCTATTTATCAAATAAAAAGGCAGATTAAATGCAATATTTTTATAGATTTTTCCAAAGCTTTTGACGGTATACAACATCAGCTACTGTTTAATGTTCTTTATAAAATAAGGATCAGAGGGAAAATATACAACATCTAAAAATCCATGTATTCAAATTTTAAATCTTGTGTATTAACTGAAAATAGATTAACTGATTATTTCATGCACTGTAAGAACAAGGCAGGGCTGTATGATCAGCCCTTTATTGTTGACATTTTTATGAATGAATTATACATTATACTGTGTTCTGAAGAAGAAAGTATATATATTAGCCCAGAAGCAAAATAACTATCCATGCTTATATGTTTGCAGATGATGTTGCATGTTTGGCAGATACAGTTGAAAGGTTACAAACGCAAATGAATAAATAAGAAATTAATGGAATTAGAGTTAATATACACAAAACAAAAACTGTAGTATTTAGAAATGGTGGTGTCTTGAAAAGATGTGAAAAATGGTGATATAAAGGACAAACAAGTTGAAATTGTTAGTAGTTATTAATATTAAGGGGGATTTACACAAGTTTTCTTAAGTGGTAAAAACTGAAACAACATTTAGCAAATCAAGCCAATTGGGCTGTTATAATGATATAACAATTTATTATAAATATAAATATCTAAGACAGTCATAATTATTCTGTTACCTGGAATTTTCCATGTCCGCATGGCACGCTATCAAATTCATGAAGTCATCCGCTTGCGACACAGTTGGTGCATTCCAAAATTAATGTAGTTCACAGTAGTTAATAAAAGCGCCAGTAGAATGCGGGACCCTCTATTTCATGCGAGTTAATTTTTATATTACATTTTTTTTCTGACAGGTATGTATAGATTTAGGCTAAAGGTAGCGCCCTTTTTTTGGACTACAGCGTGCTGCATTATTTTTGCAGTTTCATCACATTTTTCATCTGTTACACACTTTTATGCACAGTTTTGTCAAAATTATTGTATGCTATTATCAGTGGTATACTTAGATGGATGAATGTGCACGCTGATACATCCACCCACTCCTGAGATATCCGCAATTTTCGCCCTAAGTATATTTATGGATTGGATGGTGGCTTCGCGAAAACGCTTGTAGGGGTCGCCGCCAAGCTTGTGTCTGAGGTTAAGAAATAAAGATCTACTGACATGATAAATTTCAAGCCGATACGCCAAACCACCCTGAGGTAAATGCATGGATGTATCTATGAATACATAATTATAGGTGGCGCACCTGTAATGTTTACGAGAAAGCTACCCTAGATGGATTGACATACAAAATTTATGGCTAATGCATTAAACCATTAATGAGATATTAGTGATATTCACCCAAAGCAAACGCACGCATGGACGCCACGCAAAAACGATTGCAGATGGCAATATACTGAACCACTCCTATAATAATAAAAAAAAAGATGCGCAGGAGAACACTATGCAAAAAGGATTGGAAGTGGCGCCACCGATCTTTGTTAGTTTCACAGGCGACCCAGTAATCATGGCGGGTTTCAGGAAACCCGTCAATGGGTCTCAGAAGAGTCTAGATCTTCGTCGTCGATCGAGGCCGCGGCAGCGGTGGAACCAATGTTAAAACTTACTAGTTATATCCGCAAAATTTAGTTTTTTGGCGGATACAATAAGATCTGAAGGGGGTACCAAATTATGGTACATTGTATCCAACACTTTTTCACGCTTTTGATACCGATATGCTGTATACCGTCCATCCAATATGCAGCATAAATTATTAAAAAAATAAGCTTTGAATTGTTTGTTGGTTAACTGTTTAATAATGAGATTGTCTAAAAACTGTCTATGTTAGCGTTCCTCTACCTAAGTGTGCACCGTTCTGATTAGACGAATGCATCTTTTTGTCCAAACAAAAAAAGAAATCCTAAAAAATATAATCCTAAAATAATCCTAATATATTGGAAGACATGATCCCTTCAAAAGTCACTGCATGGGATCAAATGTCATTGATAAAACAGGCTATGCAGCCAGCGCTGCCTGTGTGAGCCTCCATACCCCACTGTAACAACTACTCGTGCAAGATCGGAGTATCGTCAATTGACCACCCTGCTTAAATTCAATTTAGATTCAAAAATTTATATTCAAATAACTTTTAGCTCCTATGATAAAACATATCTGGAATCCTCCGTTACTTCTGCTATGAATTAATTACTTTATATTTGTTGGTTTTAAGATTTTGAAATTTAAACAAAAAATATTTGACAAAACATGCGAGATCTCATTTGTATCAACAATTTAAAAGTGCATTCAACCATATTATCATCGTAAAATGCAAATATAGATCTCCATATTTGTTTACATTTATCTTCTTTCCTTTATTTTAAATTTTCATTGTAAATATTTTGGATAATTAAGCAAGCGATCGATTGTTCGTTAAAATGACCTGCAACTACTTAAAACTTAAATGAAATATAGGAAAAACGACGTTTTATATTAGCTCTAGGTCTACTAGCTGTTTCTATATTTAAATATGATTCATTCTTCATAGCGGGAAAATTTTCCATGTTACGTAGATAATGTCTTGATCTCGGCCTGTGGGCCAGATTTCGTCATGTAGGCCTATATATGTGATCTAGCCAAAAGCTCTGTTCTAAAAATAAAGGTATTAATTTAGATCAGCGGTCGACAGGGTGTTAAAGTTAGTGGCGCCATCTGACGTCTGTAGTTTGCTGACACAGCTTGATCATTCTTGGTGACGTAACGGCTTGAGGGGAGGGACCGTCACCATCAGGTCAAAGGTCAATTCGAAGAGAGCGACAGTTTGCTTACGAATCAGGTACATGTTCAGACTGGTACCAAAACCTATTGTGGAAGCGCTGCTCTCAGCCGATTTTGCGCCTGTTCTGACATGTTGAGCCAGCTTGGCATACGTAAAAAATGGCCGTACCATTCCTAAACCCGGAGGATCATTAATTTTACATCGAAGACCGTCATTTTTAGGGGACTTTTTGTTTCGGGATTATTGGGTTAAACGGGTAGCAAAACAT
This sequence comes from Sipunculus nudus, assembly GCA_026874595.1. Lineage (NCBI taxonomy): Eukaryota > Metazoa > Annelida > Sipuncula > Golfingiida > Sipunculidae > Sipunculus > Sipunculus nudus. Next base: position 105,327,263 of record CM049306.1, on the reverse strand, counting down.
GGGCGATAGATTGTACACGTATCATCATACCGGACTTTGACATTTGTATTTTAATTTAATCAGAAAGAACACACCCACGTACACATCCACATATATAAGGGTATTTCTACAGAAAACGTCGCATTTCAAGGGTTTTCTTGATGATTTTTTTTAAATCTTGATTTTGGTATAACAAAACTTAATTTGTAGAAAACTATCTTTAGAATTGTAGAATAATGCAAGGAGTGCACTTTTAATTTTCCTTTATTTTTAATAGTCCAGGTAAGGGGAAAATATGAACCTTTTTTCTCGACACCGTTACACGAAATAAAATCTCACTGCACATTTCATAAATTGTTTTCAGTAGATTTTTTTAGTGATTTTCGATCAAATTAAAATTGATAGCCCTTGATAAAATCTAAACTTAAATTACAGTTATAAATTTATAAAAAAAGTGTGTAGAAAAAGATCATATTTTCTTCTTTTTAATTTAAATTTTGAAAATAAAATTGTTTCTATTCCTATTTTTGCTTCAAGAGGGGTGCATTTGCAGGGATTTACCAGGCAAAGTACTTTGGTACATCTACCTTCAGAATTTGAGTCGAAATACCTTGTTAATTTTTTTTAATGCACAGAAAATAAAATTAAAACATGGTTTTAAATCCTCTAGGTAACGGTGTTGAGCATAGGTAACGGTGTCGAACTTTTTGAATAGAAGAAACGCAAATGTTTAAAATATTTAGCCCAAAATATGTTTCAAATTCTATATCAATAATTTGGATTTAATACCAAGTTCTCGACACCGTTACCTTGCTCTCGACACCATTATTTTTCATGCAGGTAACGGTTTCGAGTGGTAACGGTGCTGAGATTTTTTTCATCTATACGTCAGATGCAGGACAAAAAATAACTTCCATATATACCGTCTCTAAGAGGGCTGCACGTGTTATCACTAAATTAACAACAATAGGAAGTCATTTTCGAGGAGATATATGTGACGGTTAATTTTTCGCAGTTGTAACGGTGTCGAGTCCTAATAAACATACGGTGATTTTTTTAAACCCTTTAATGATTAACAGACAACACTGATATGAGAGTTACTCAATTTAATTATGGTTTATGTGTACAAAATTTCCTGAATTCTAATAAACGCTGTTCCCTGCATGCATCAGCAAAGTGGTTTCTGTTCACGCGCTGCGAGGTCAAAGGGTCAGGTAATAGTGCCGAGTATTTTTTTGGGGGGACTTACTTTTAATATCAAAATCTTGGTATTAAAAACAAAACGGTCAGGAAAAATCAAGCACAAACAGCATCTTAATACACTTTCACCGCTGTGACAACGTGGAAAACAAAATCTATTAAAATGCACAGTGGTTACTGCAGAATAATCATGCACTGTTTTTAATTTAAGATCCGAGAGAAAGGGACAACGAAATTTAAAGGATATTGTAACATTTGCAGCTTTTTTTTCTGTATGTATTTCTGCCCCGATTTAAATTATATTTATCTCATAATAATGGTTATATCTTTAGCAACAATTTGAATGGTTATTCATGCCATTTTTATAGCATTTGCTAATTTCTCAGTAACTGATATAGTTTCGGGACATGAAATGCGACATTTTTTTTAGAAATACCCATATATATATATATACTATATATATATATATATATATATATATATATATATTTGAATTTGGAAAATTGGATTATTAATGGCCGAGATAGAGTAAAACCGTCAATACCTGTTATAATTAAGACACTAACGCTACATATATTATATATAAAATATCAGAAGCGGATCCAGGGGGGGTCCAGGGGGTCCGGTTTTAGACGTAATTTTGCGGCCTGGATCCCCCCTTTTCCAGACGTGATGACCTTTTTTTTAGGATTTTCATTAGTCCTCCTGGGTTGGACCCCCCCTTTTCCTAAATCCTGGATCCGCCCCTGAATATTAATGTCATTAGAGCACTGTGTACAATTTGGATAGTGTTTTTTTTCAGTTGGGCCAAAAAGCTTCGTAATTTCAAAATGGATTATTAAAGTAAGACAAACAAAGGAAGAAAACTGGCCGAATCGATTTTTTTTTATCGCGATTAATGCAGAAAATTGTACAAGGAAATGCTTAAATTTGTTTCTTCTACATGGAAAAATGATCAATTCACTGGACTTTTTCACCCTTGGCCTAGAAATTCATGTAATAGAAACATTTACGTGGATTTACTAGCGAAAATGCAAATATGTATCTATGTATCAATATTTTCTTGAGGATCTATAATCTTTTCGTGTGCGCGTGTGACTGTGTGAGGTCTCCCGACTTCTGCGTGATACTCCCGTTTTTTATCCCGACACAATTTGCGTTCCACTTGGCCGAGTTGGCATGGGCCGGGTTGTCCATAGAACCTGTAACCGGCATATGTCATGTCGGTGTTGTTTACCATATCCAAGGCAGAACAGTGACAGATAACACTCAGGTGTCCGCGTCTTGTCTCTCGTCTGTGGACCTGATTTATCAACACCATACGCCACGCAGTGTCATGGATAACATTCTTTTATGCACGGATTCCTATAAGGTCAGAAGGCCCCCCACTTAGATTTTCATCTGTCAATAATATAAGCTGTATCCTGATGGCATGCATAGCCTTCTGTACTATAAGCATATCCTATAATAGTCAGTAGGCCTAGTCTGTAGTATAGTATATGGCCAGTTCCCAGAAAAGACCCAGATTTTCAGTTTGCAGAAATCTGTACCTGCTCACCCCTCCTCGTAATCGTAATTAAAAGTTTTGAATTTATTTTGTGTTGAAGTGGTTGATAAATATATTAATTCAAAATATTTAACGTACCCCATTGGATAAGTGTACGTCAGATTTGCCCAGAAAAAATTCATTGAAATCAGTAATTTTATCAGATAACTGTGTTGCTGATAAAATCAATAGTGATATTTAAAATAAATAGATTTCTTGACAGTATTATAAATAATGTCATATCTGCAGAGTTTGCTAAAAAATCAAGGTTAATGATAAAAAACTTCATTAAAAGCAAATAAAATCATGATTGCCATGCAGTCTATCAATTCTCATGTCAGTGCTTGATTGTAGTAAAAAATTATCAGCTGATTAATTAATTTTTCTTCCATGTTCATATCTTAAAATTTTATAGAAAAATAAAAAAGGGAATAATTTAAAACCCTTTTAATGAATATTCAGTATTTTGTACAACCAATAAGAAATTAAATAAAAGTTATTTAAACTTTGCAGCTCCGGACAAATAAATAAAACTTAGAAAAGTGGCTAATATTTGGTCAAAGGGCAGTCCTGTTTGCTTTTAACTCAATCACTGACTACGCATTTGAAAACAAACTTTTGCCATCAGAAAGAAGCAGGTTTTTATGGCATTTTATTTAACAGTAATGTTATATTAATGACACACTGGCAGACAAATTATCATCAAGTCCACAACACCAGTTCCTGTGTTATATTACTGGTAGGGAGCATTTAAGGGTGTAGAGTAAATTCCAGTGGATATTCATGATAAGCTTAAATAATATTTTTATAACTGTTTATAACTTAATTCTGATCACTATTTAAGTTCACTTAAAGTATATTATAGTTGGGCAAGACTATCAACACCAGATTGTCAAACACCAGATTGTAAATTTTCTCCAAGTTTATTAAAAGAAAAGAGAGAAAGTGAAATAAGTGGATAGTTCACTTAAGAACATTTAAGGGCAATTCCATGATGTTACGGAGTGACATTTGACCCTACAGAATTAATGTATTGAACCATATAAGGATTACTCAAACATTTGAGAAAAAAGTTTTTTGGATATATGTGTACATATGTTTTATGACTTTCATTTCCTGTAAATTGGATTTTCATATGCTGAAATATTTTCTGATCAGAAAGTGATAAAAAGTTGGTTACGGAGTGACAGCGACAAATTGCATAACAGGACCAAGCAATGAATAATTCCAAAAGTCTGCTCATTGAAATAGTATACTACAATCTGGTATACAGCAAACGTTAGCCCAGGAAATAACCCTTTTCAGCAAATATGAGGGAGAACCAGATATCATGCTTGATTTTAGAAATGTGATCCTGGATTGCTGTTACGGAGTGACACAGACTTTGTTACGGAGTGACAAGTTGGTTAAGCATGTCACATATATAGCAAAACAGTGATTAAATGCTGTTTCTTAACACTTATTCAAGCAAATTGAAAAGCCTTTAAGTTATATATTTACAGTGTTTAATGTTAAACTGTTAAAAACTTTACCAGGCACTGTCAGACCATGAAGAGAAAGTAATTTATTTGACAAAGGAAGATGACAGCTATTTCAGCCATTTACATTGCTTTCTAATAAGTATTCTGACTTTGACAAGATTCCATGGATCACGGGTCTCAGTCAAATTTGACTATGATAAAGATTTATCAGATCCAGGCGTACAGAAAAGTTTTATTTTTTTGTATTGTTGCACTTTATATCATAAAGGTACAGCCATTTTAGCAGTTCCACTGATAATTCTGTCCAGCATGTATAGTCACCTTACCTTCATTACATCCTTAGTTTCAAATTCATGTGAGGTTGCTTGGGCAACTACAATGATTATACATGCTGAGACAGGTTAATAAAATTTGTGTAAAATCACAATTTTTTATCAAGTATTTTATTATTTTCTAAAAGTTTGACCTAACTTTTAATGAAATTATCCAGTACTAGAAATTTCCTTCATGCCACAACATATATTCTGGATGACTCATTGGATCAATATTTTAAAACAAAGTTTTGTATTTTGGAGTGGAAATAGGTTTGCAATTTAAACTACATGCTTACTGTTATCAACTAAAATAAATGATTCAGTAAATTTGATTAAGAATTAACTTTTCAGATTAGGTAGACACACTGTCAGTTGGGATGATATCACTTTTCTATTTCATGATATTAAAATAGAATTTAACACTATCTTTCATGGTATTGTAATATAATTAACAGGCAAGAGTTCTCTGGCATTTGACGACATATAACAAATGTCAGTGCCATCTGCCATGTCTGACTACTTATTAGCAGGCAAATCACCAGTTTTCAGAGCATGTGATTCTGTCAGTTTGTCCGCCGCTGTCATTTTGAACATACCCATATTAAAATAAATGTTATCCTTGAAAAAAATATGATTTTCTGAACACAGAAAACCCTGGTGATGTCATAATCTTTTGGTATTAACCCTAAAAGGGCATGTGTGTGTTCCAAAACTGTGGACAAATAAGCATATCATGATATCACAATAACATGGAAGTTATTCAACTATCACAGCTGTCAGATATTGTGATAATCCTCGACATTGGTTTTTGTCCAAACCCTTGTCAGTTGTATGAGGGATAAACAAAATCAAATGTTAATTAAAATTTTAAATTATTATTAAACATTTCCAACTTTTATATTCAAATTCACACATGACAGAAATGATTGCAACCAATTTTGAACTCTTCTTTAGTTCAGGTACCTCTGGCATGAATTCCTCACATAATGACCATCTAAACTTTAATCATTGTAACCTCTTGTAATACAAAACAAATTTCAAAATGTATCAGTGTTTTAGTACAAACTATTATTTAAACATAGAAAATTATAATATTCCTCTTGTTTAAGAATCCTGTCCATATGGGGGGGGGGGGGGGGGGAGGGGGACTGCATGTTTTATCCCTTTTGTATGTCCAAAAGTACACTTTTAACAGATATGCAGCTTAATATCACTATAGCTCAATCAAACGCAGCACCAGTCTTGGTGCTTAATACTTAATAACTAAAGTCTTGTGACCTGTACATAACCTTATAAGATATGGGCAAATTTAGTTGAAAACTCAAGCAAGATATTCATTGGTAAACTGATGGTCAAATTCCTGGAAAGGTAAATATCATGGGTCAAAAGTCAATGGATTATTAATGTATTGACAGATGCTTTCCATGCCATAATATGACTCCTAGACATACACATTTTAAAAATTAATCTTTTACTAGAAAACTGGTACTGTACAGAATGGCTTGGGTGACACTAACAGGCAACTAATTTTTTTATAAACCATAAACAGAAAGACTTAGTGGCATTAAAAAAATGGAAGAATATTTACGTATTACTTTTACAATACTGCCAACATAGAAAATAAATTTCATAATAATAATCATGCCGGAAATTTCACATTGATTTATTTTTGTAGAAAATAAGCTAGAGGCTGTGGACCATGAAATTTCTGGATAGGCTCTGCTGATAGGTTGCTGTTGGACTAAGCCTAACAGCTATTCATGTCTTATTCAAAATAAGGCAGTTTACTATTTAATGCTTCCTGGCTTTATTCTTTGCCTTCAATGCTTTAGTATCAAAACTCTAATAAAAATAAATTAAAAGAATTTAGATTTTAATGTTATAACCTTTTCAAAGTATGCAAAACAGGAAAAAATGGAAATGGTGGGTTAAAAGAAAACATTCGGACCAGCTAAACTTAAAATGTCTCACTGTACTCTGTCAAATTGATGAACTGATAATGCTTGTCACTCCACAACGTTACGGAGTGATAACATTTTTTTTCAGCTTTAAGATGCTACAAAAACTTATTGTAACAAAATCTCAGAATAAACCAACAGTGTCTTAGAAGTCATTAATTGTTATATGATTTTTATTTCATTAACTGTTAAGTTGCAAGTGGTGGCAAAAATAAAAGAAAAATGTTGTTACGGAGTGACATGTTACAAGATGATAGCTGCTTGTATATCTGTATGTCACTTATGGAAGAAAACTTATTCTAACTTTAGGGTTGGGGTACAGATGGCAAGCTCATAGTATATAATTGCCATAAAATTAATATCTGTCAGTAAAGTCCAAACATAAACCCAAATCATGCATATATGTTATTGTATCAATCACCATACATATTTTCTATAAAGAGATGGCACGCATCCCACAATTCATTGCAACATATCACAGAAATAATCAGAATAATTAAAAAAAGAATTATTTAGGCAAACACTGTACATATTAAGCTTTCTTTTGGTGTATATCATGTCCATATTTCCATTTTCTGAAAATCTACCTTCTATGGACCATTTTCATGGAATTGCCCTTAATTAGTTTTTAATCACTATGTGATTCACTATGTGAACTTTAGCACATATTCACATATGAACAGTTTCACAGTACTGGTGTATTAGCCAGGCCCTTCTGTCTTGTACCCTTTACTGAAACTAATCAAAGCCTTGGACATGTTTTTTATTTCTTCAGGCCAAATATGAAATTTCCAAGAGAATGCATGATAAATCATTAAAGGGAATGTTAACAAACAATTATCAAGCATAAGCTTCAATTTCCATTACTAGACTCTTATTATTCAAGGATATAATCTTTAAATATGCATGACTCACAAGTAATTATATTATAATTGATAACACAGATAAACAGATTAAGATTGTATGTGTAAGATGTATGTGAGTATATTTGGTTTAAATTAACTAAATAAGATGCGTTCTATCATGAACTCATTGCAGAAGATTTCCTTTATACAATAACAAGTAAAAAGACAAGTAAAAAATGGTATTGAGCTCAGTTAGTTTTATTTCATCATCCTAATGAAACCCTTTAATATTTTTTATGAAAATAATTTAATTTTCACATAATTCTCATTTCTGCTTGTTTACTTGAAATTAATTGAGTATATATATGGTTAATTTGACATTAAGCCTCATTTAGATGGATAAATTTAAGCCACATACTTGGACCAGTTCTATTAATCATTTGTGTAATATATTTAACTGGTATAAGAAAATATAAATATCCGGGCACTACTATTATCATGTTAGGGTCTGTGATTTTTTAGCTCAACTGGCTGACCCTAAACAAGTGCTACTTTTCTGTCAATGTTGCTCCTGTATTTAGGGAATATCATAATAACATACAGTGTAGCTCATAGGTTTTCAACTATATAAAAGACTGCTAAGCTTAACCTGTTAATCATCTTAGCTTATGGCTCTGAATACAAGTTAGATATCATGTGCAACTGATAAAAGATGTTGAGTTTATTTCTTTAACTGATCATGAAATATATTACACTGTGATAAGGACTGTGATAGTCTTATCAGTAATTAGACTGCAGCACTTTCCCAGATGTATATACTCTAATGATAATCTTATCTTGATTGACAGCTAAGTATGGTAAATAACAGACTCACCAAGTGCTCTTTCATGAGTTGTGTAATTGAAGTAAAGAGCTTAGCAATGGGCTTAATCCAGAGGGCTAATAGCAATTGGATTTATCCAGATTATCATCAAGTGTGACACACTATGTGTGGTAAACATTTTTACTCAGGGCAGAAAGTAATGTGATGAAAGTGTAATTTTTGGTGCCATAACAATTTAAAAATGTATCAGAAAATATGTTCATAAAGGAACATGTATAAATCTGATTTAGTTGCACCCAGTAAGTTGGTAGGGTTGGGAAACATCAAAGATACACTGACTGCAAAAATATTGTACATTTAGATTAACACTTAATATTTAAGTACTGGATTCTAATTTCCCCATTCAGTGTTGTGGGCGTGACCATGTCACCTCATAAATGAGAGCATGGTCTCCGAGAGTGTCAGCAAAAACTGGCATATTGTTTGCTTATTATAATTGTTATGTATGAATTTAACATGGAAACTCATAAACTTGCAAATATCCAGTGGGGGTTTGATGTAATAAAATATATGTTACATGAATAGTTAAAATGTGAGTATGACTAAGGTTTGTGGCAGATTGAGCAGATTTTGACTGTAAAAGACAGTTTATGGCAGGTTAACTGTAAATAAGCATCACCCTGCAGTAACATGGGTGTGTTTATTCAGGTTAACAGCATCACCCTGCAGTAACATGGGAGTGTTTTTTTTTTCAGGTTAACAGCATCACTCTACAGTAACATGGGTGTGTTTTTGTTCTCAGAACATGCTCCTTTTACCTGGTCTAAAAAAATGATGCAAACAGAAACATGTTTCTGTTCCAATACCAAAACGCATTGTTCATATACACATATACATGTATCTTACATAAATTTTCTTGATCAACGCACTCGAACATGTTCGTGTTTGTGAACAAAAACAGTCTCTGTTCATTAACAGGACAAAGAACGTGTAATAGGAGAAGGAACAACCCTGGACTGCCCAAGCTTTAGAGGCCCAACAGCCTTTAACTTAACCTTGCAGCTATAAACCTCCTGACTAGTGCCCTTGTTTTCAGCTCTCACTTAGTTTTTCTTTAGATGTACACAAAGCATTTTACATTTCTTTGACACTTTGTTTCTTTAATTTCAGGTGACACATCATAAGCAGTACCCTCCAAACACAACCCATGTCTATTCATATTTTGAGAGCAGGGGTGGCAAGTTCCCGTCCACTGTTTTTTTTGGTCTTCAGTATATTATGAAAAGATGGCTTGTTGGGCCCGTGGTTACAAAGGAAAAAATACAAGAAGCCAAAGAACTCTACAGTAAACATTTTGGACGGGATCTGTTCAATGAAGAGGGATGGTTATACATTCTTGAGGTGAGCTGGTAATCTATTTTCTCTTAAGTAAGCGGTTGAAACTTCTTCAGACATAAAAAGGCTGGTATTATATTTGCAATCTGTAAAAGGGTTGCTTTCCTTTTATCTCCATTCCAAGCCAGCCAACTCAAACTGACATGGTTACTTTACTGGTAATCATATTTAACAATTTCTTTTTATAATTGTAATTCAAACTTACATTACCTTCATGTAAATCCATAACACATTACACATAATACAGATAAGTACATGTTGGTCAGAGACCACATATATACTTCTGACAGGATTCTGATCAAATTTAAGGGTGTTCTATACTAGTGCTGGAAATATGTAAACGCAAGCCAAAAAATGTCATGGTTCACCAACTCCATGATTGCATCACAGGTCAGCTATACCTGCAGAATAAAGGTGGCCCTAAATTCCAGTAAATAACTGTTCCCAGACCAGGGTAAACAAGCTGACAATGTCAAAATGGGAAAAAATCATTTAGGAGTCAATCCACATCCAGCCCAACCAGAGACCCCTCCTACTAGTAGAATAAAGCCCAGTGGGACCATAACTGTGAATAACTTTGCGGGGATTAGAGCTATAAGAATTAACTGGTGCACTGATACATAGTGATACAATGTCAGGTAAGGTATCACTGGTATTGTCAAATGTTCCTGTGTTTACTGATATGTTGAAAACATGTCATCATGGTTCTGATTGGAAGTAATGCTAACATTGAATAATAATACAAAGCATGTGTTAGTCAGCAAGATACAAAATTTAAGACATCTTGTTACTTGTTTGGAATTAATTTGTATTTATGGTTTGGATCAAAATTAAATGATGGTTTGGTTGCATTTATATAAACAAGGAAGAAATTGGACATGAATCTAAACCTTAATGTAACTTATATGCATCAGATGGTGTAGTGTGTCATGAACTAAGTATCACGCTGTGTGTCATGTTATGGCATAATGTATTGTTGCGGCCCAGGTACAAATAGCAGTGATGTAAGAATATTCCAGGGAATATGTGATTCAGGCTTTCATAAGGGCATTTGTGTCTAAAATTCCTTTGCTTTCTCACACATTCTAATATTGCGTGTGATCAAATTCTCTCACTACATTACCATAGAGGTCAAAGCTCCCATAATTTGTGAATATAAAGCACCTAGCTCTCACAAATTCCAGAGACTTGCAGCCTTTTTTGGGCCCTGTCTTTTATGGAAGAGAGCCAAGTGATGACAAATAATTAATGATTTGAGGTATATGCACAGTTATAAGTAGAGACGTGCTGTAAGTAGATTTGTACTTGTTATTACTGATGATTTATGGTATACATACAACTAGTTTTTCTGTCCTGACTTCCTGTGATCACAAATTGAATGTTACTCAGTTAAAGTAGCACTTGAAGAGATAAACATGTAACAGAAAATTGACAGTATGATAGATGAATTCTGTGTGCTTGTACACATCTGTTCACAGGAATACTGAGTACTTCAGTCTGGTGTATTTCTGTGCCACCAAGTAGGAACAAGCTCAGTGACCTGTCACAGTTCTGGGGTCACAGTGACCAGTATGCGTATCAGGCACATTTATTGTTTAAACATGAATAAATTTTATTACAATCTAACAAAATCATATTGTATACTATGCCTGTGCCATGACTAGCACTGCCAGGGCCAGGTTCAGTCAAGCTTACAGAAATTAGACATTCATAAAGAATCCAATGAAAGTGTGTGAAGCTTTCTGGATCAGTAGACAAAAGTAAACATGTTCATACATGTGAAATGTGTACATTGGTCGAGTCCTTGGGGGGGGGGGGGGTGACTGGGTTGTAAAGGCCCCCAAAAATGAGAGAAGAGAAGAACTGTATGTAAAGTAAATAACACACCTTGGTTGTATGAGTGGTGTGGGATATTCAGGCCTGGTGCTTCACCTGACTTGATCAAGAATGTGTAAAGGTTTGCCTGAATGACTGTAAATTACTGTTGATACAAATATGGCAGATATTGAATTTTAAGCAGGCTATTTACCTGCTGTTCTTGAAAAGTTTATGTGATTTATGCTAACTCTGCATACATGTTAATGTCTCGTGGTTAATGGCTGTGATGTAAGAGCCTGTGTATCTATAAGGTGTCAGTATTATTATTGATAATAATAACACCTTGTTGATTAATAGGCTTATACATCGGTCAGCCCTTAAATAAAATGATATAATAATAACTAATGCCTCAGGAGTATGCAGATGGAGCCATAAAAATGTAGATTTTACCAATTTTTTTTTAATTGAAAAAACCTATGGTGGCTGTTAACCCTCTCAGCCTTGTGGATGGTTTGTACACTTTAGAACATATTAATATATATTGTAAATGACTCCTCAGTCACTTTCCTGATTGGTTGTTGAACTGAATGTGACTGTTAAGTTATAAATGATTTGATTAACAAACTGATGAGCTTTAAGGTCTTCATTACAATGAGGTGTATCTTTGTATGATCATGTGTTTAGAATCATGGGGGACACCTACCAGTGCGTATCAAAGCTGTACCAGAGGGGACAGTTGTTCCATTCAAGAACGTCCTTTTCACTGTGGAGAACACGGATCCCAAGTGCTACTGGCTTACCAATTATTTGGAGGTAGGTGTATTTATTTGCGCTCTTTAGAAGAATATCAGGTTGTGTACCTAATATTATAACAAAAATTCATGGATTTTAACAAAAGTTCACGGAATACCATCATAAAAAGGTTGACATCATTAAAAGGTGACTTTGCTGGCATCACGTTTAGCTTTTCATTTACCATCTTCCAGAACTTCTAGGTACCAGTTAATTGTGGGAACATTTATGATAAATTATAGATATTGCCAGTTTGGAACATAATTATTAATTGAAGTATAAGTGCAAAGCATACCTGAAAGAAGGTTGTAAGTGTGCCCTGTAAGAAAAATGGCCGGCAGGTGACAATTGTGTGCAAACTTCACAGGGAGGACACACCTTATTATTTAATTTGAAACATTGATCAAGAGTAACAAAATAGGCTTTAAAGCACACTAGTTACCTGGCATATGTAAACAGTATATATTAAAACACATTTTAATATATGAGTGATGTATTAATACCCTGTGAATTTTTGAACTTATAATTTACTATTACACTGTTAAATGTCAGGTGCCCTCAGATGTTAGGAACCAGTTATTGTGCTTTACACTCATACAAGTATCTAAAGAGCATTCATGATGAATTCAGCTAGTCCCTGCTATATTAAACAATAAGTCTGGGATGTTTTCTGTTATGGTTAATAATCTTATTTACAATTTTATACTGTTTAGACTGACAAAAAGCATATGTGTCACTAACAGCTGTGAATCCAATCAGTACATGATCTATTCTGATTAGTTATCATATATTCATACAAAATATTTATTAAGGCCATAGTATTTCAGAAAGTACACATCAGCTGTGATACATGATTATTTTTGTTATATTTATAAGTTCTGAAATAATGTCATGTAGTTTGGTGGCTGGTCATCTGGGTACAACATGAAGGCACATAACAGATATTATTAATACAATGAATCCATCATCCTGGGGCCATCACTTTTTGGAACAACCTTGTTTATTCATTAGTAATGATCATAACTGGATTAATCATCAAATTAAGAATGAATATATTCATTCTTAATTTGATGATTAATCAAGTTATGATTGTTATGAACCATAGATTGTTTTGTTTTAGACACTTATGGTCCATGTATGGTATCCAATGACAGTTGCCACAAATTCCAGAGCTCAGAAGGAAATAATAGCTAAATATCTGAACGAAACAGCAGACAACCTGGACAGCTTACCTTTTAAACTTCACGACTTTGGATTCCGAGGTGTATCATCTGTAGAGGTTTGTAGTTGCTTGATTGTCACAGTTGTCATATTTATCATATTGTACCATGTTTTTGTTCTTTAGTTCAGATTATCTCCGGAACAACTTTCACTCATGTTTACCTTGAACATAGGAAAGATGGAACAACTTGAACAACATTTCAGATAAAAACTCAAGTTAAATAATAATCAGTTTACTGGTACTGATAAGGTTGTTTTGATTCTTTCAACAATAAGCACCCATATATTGGAAATGCCTTCCTATTCATATAATAACTGATACTTCCACTGGTGTAGGCAGTGCACATATATGTTTTTGTGTATGTTTCTGTGTGCATACACAGTGTGTGTATATATATATATATATATATATATATATATATATATATATATATATATATATATATATATATATATATATATATATATATGTATGTACATTGAAGGTAGTTTGAGAAACACAGATATGTAAGTGAATATGTTTACAGTCATATATTTTTATGCATATGTGGGCATTAGTGTTTTTTCTCTATAAGGTATGTCTGTGTATTTTTTTTAATAAACTAATTTTAAAAAATGTTTAAATTTTGTCTTGCAGACAGCTGGGATTGGAGGAGCAGCCCACCTTGTGAATTTTAAGGGCACTGACACAATAGCAGGCATTGTGACGGCCTCAAAATTCTACGGATGTGATATGGCTGGTCACTCAATCCCAGCAGCAGAACACAGGTACTTGCAATGTTTTTATTTAATAATACACATAAACTGAAATAGTTAAGCTTATTGGCTTTTTACTTCACAAAATGTGAGGCATTTCTGTAACACTGAACCTTATACAGTAATTTGATTTTGATAAGTTTTTTTATGATCCGTTATTTGCAGCACAATAACAACTTGGGGGAGAGATGGAGAGTATGATGCCTTCAAGAATATGCTGACACAGTTCCCTGAGGGACTCATGGCCTGTGTCAGTGACAGCTATGATATCTGGAACGCTTGTGAGAAGGTCTGGGGAGAGGAACTGAAAAATATGGTCATTGAACGAGGTCAGAAGGATGGATGTCTGGTGATACGACCGGATTCGGGAGATCCTCCAGAGGTCGTCGTCAAGGTGAGGTCAAAGTAGCATCCCTAGACAAAAGACTTTAAATTCCTCCAAAGGATGTTTTGAATTAACATAAATCCCCATTATTTATTTTAAAATCCAGGACATTGTCCTCAAAAGTCTTTTTCCTCAATTAAAGTTGGAAAATGATGTAAATTATGGATAATGATGATATAAAATGGGTGTAGTGTATTTACATTCTGTCCTCAGCTTTTGTTCATATCTGTGGATCATAAATATGTGTAAATAAATCAAATCAATTAATTTAAGGTATTGAATATCCTCGGAGAGAAGTTTGGGTACACAGTGAACTCCAGGGGTTTCAAGATGCTCCCACCATACGTGCGCATCATCCAGGGAGATGGCATCAGCTATGAGACTTTGGAACGAATTCTGTCACGGATGAAGAGTCAGAGATGGAGTGCTGAGAACACAGTTTTTGGGAGTGGAGGAGCGCTGCTGCAGCGGCTGGACAGAGACACCCAGAAGTGTGCCTATAAATGCAGCTATGCTATTATCAACGGTAAAGAGGTGGGTGCCTTGTTAATGTTCGCTTCCAATTTTTTTTATCAAGATAGAGATTGACAAAGGAGCATTAAGGAATTTAAACTAGGAATATTTTCCCTTTAATTGTATCTGCCAAAACAGAGTTTTGTGGATACTATGTTTTCAGTCGGCCGCCGCCGCTGCTGCGGCAGGTTTCTGGAGAACTCCTCCGTAACCACTAGGAGGAAGTTTTTGAAATCGGGATTATGATTGGGTCACATGTGAACTGCTGCACCCTCATTTTTTGGTTGACCTCTGACCTTTCCTGTCTGCCCAGTGTCTCTTTGTGCTTCTGTTTCCTCACATAAACCCACATATCTCGGGAACCTTTTGACCGATCAGACTAGAAATTTTTGCACAGCATCCTTCTGTTTGTCTGCTGTCTGATAAAATCACTCATATACAAGTAGTGGTTTGACTTATCTGCCTAAAATTTTGCATATGTATACATCTTGGACAGCTTTCTGGATTCTGTGGTAGGTGGCGCAACATACACATTTCGGCTGCAGACATCCATGCTAATATGCAACACACCTCACTCTATTTCCTCTGGCCACTCAATCTATGCCTCACTTCACCCGTTCCACTCTGATTTTGGCAGATACATGTAGTCGCTTGTCAACTATCATATTCTAGTTTAAATATTGTATTATGGAATTTTTCTTGAAACCCCAAATAAATTGGAGAATATCACCATACTTGAGCTGCTTAGAATTTGTTTATTAGTCTTTATTTTCAAATGAAAGAAAATTCATCTTTGTTTCCATTTTTCATTTTGTAATTGTATGCCCTGCTCACTTACTTAATGCAAAACATTTAGAAATATTTTGACTGAGCTACAGTAGAAAAGAAATCTAGCTCAGCTGACTGTACATCATCTGAGCTATAGCTATGACCCTCTCTCCATCATCTGTCTGGCCATTGAGGCAGGTGTCTGTAGGCAGACCAAGTTTGCTACTATTACTCATACAGACCTACAATCCGGCAGTTATGCATGCAGTTGATTTCCAACAAATTCTCCTATCGTGCCTGAAACTAGATCGCTTTAAAGGGGCCCAATCACCTATCTGACCTTTATAAACTAAAGGGAATCCCTTGAAGCTTTTATAAAAATAGGCTAGAAAACATGGATATCACCGCACACCGGCTGCTTGTTTTGTTTATATAAACATGTTTATAATATGTGGGGGCCCGCCAAAATAATGAAAACAAATTCAACAAGGGCGGCTGGCAGCAAGTCAGATAAGCCAGAGCTTTGCAAATGGCATTTTTCAACAAGTGACCTTTCTACCTCCCCATATATGCAACCTACGACCTTAGGTTGCACTTTTTTTCTGTTTGTCAACATTGCCGTGTTTACAAACATGTTGTTTATAAACAAGTTCATATATCCTTCACAAAGGCCTTATAAGAACTGTTCATAACCAAAATTACATTTTGATCATTAATATAAACACAAATGAAGCCAGAAATCACATTTATTCTTTTTCAAAAGGGAGATGAATGAGCACCTTTAACCTCTTTTCTCATATCCTAAAGTCAGGTTAATTTGAATCTTGAGTATATCATCAAAATTGCTCCATGTCACTGAACACATGTAGTACTGCCAATGAAGCATGTAGGTTCTTCTATTAAAAAGTCAATGTTGATAATTATCTGTATATTCTGCCTACTGATATTTACTGTTACTGAACCAAAGTTCAGACATTCAGTTCAGTGCCTAATTATGCAGAATATTTAACCAAAACAAGAAAAAAAAAACGATTTTATGCAGGCTGTTGAAGTATTACAGTTGGTTCATTAAATGTTGTTTGTGTGACTGCCCACAAGCTTATCAAATTTATTTAAATTTATGTCATGTTTATTTCAGATTATGAATTCCGTAATATTCCCCAATCACATTTACCATATTAAAAGTTATTTTCATTATTAAAGAGACATCAATTTGTAATTCATAGAAACTAAACTTTGCAATGTTTTACACAGTGGTATATCCAGTTTGATTGAAAATGGTAATTATAATATAAGGGTGTTAATAGATATTATCTGTGCACTGCAGGTAAATGTATACAAAAAGCCAATCACTGACCTGGGAAAAACCTCAAAGAAAGGTCGGCTTACCTTGGAGAACCAGGGAGGGCACTTTGTTACAGTAGAGGAGGGTGAAGGACAACCGAATCAGGTATCGTATCACCTGTTACCTGTATTGTATTACCTCCTATCTGTATTGTATCACCTCCTATCTGTATTGTATCACCTGTTACCTGTATTGTATCACCTGTTACCTGCATCGTATCAGCTGTTACCTGTATCGTATCAGCTGTTACCTGTGTCGTATCAGCTGTTACCTGTATCGTATTACCTCCTACCTGTATTGTATTACCTCCTATCTGTATTGTATTACCTCCTACCTGTATTGTATTACCTCCTACCTGTATTGTATTACCTCCTATCTGTATTGTATTACCTCCTACCTGTATTGTATTACCTCCTACCTGTATTGTATTATCTCCTATCTGTATTGTATTATCTCCTATCTGTATTGTAATACCTTCTTTCTGTATTGTATTACTTATTTTTTGTATTGTATCACCTCTTAATTGTATTGTATCATCTTTTACCTGTATTATATCACCTCTTACCTGTATTGTACCACCTCTTACCTGTATTGTACCACCTGTTACCTGTATTGTAGTACATCTTATCTGTATTAGATCACATTTTATCTGTATTGTATCAGCTCTTTATCTGTATTGGATCACCTTTTATCTGTATTGCATCACCTCCTACCTGTATTGTATCACTTCATATCTGTAATTGATCACCTTAAATTTGTGTTACATCATCACTTCTTATCTGTACTGGATCACCTTTTATCTTAATTGTATCATCTCTTTATCTGTATTGTTTCACCTCTTTATGTGTTGTATCACCTTTTAACTCAACATTATCCTTTACTGTTTTCCATTTCTCTGCTGACATGTTTGCTAAAAGTGATAACTTGGAGAATTTCGTGAGGTTATTAGATAATAAAATTAATTTTCCATAATTCATTTTAAAAATAATAAGTCAATAGGTAAATTAATTAAAGTATTTAATATATATATATATATATATATATATATATATATATATATATATATATAAATATATATATATATATATATATATACATTACTGTGATATCTATATCTTAGTATAGTAGGCTTCAGAGAGCTGAGGTAACTGCAGGGTTCATGGTCAGTTTCAGGCAGTCTGGTATCTAGAGGATGACAGGTAATTAGAAGTTGCCTTCGAATCTAAACCTGAATTTTTTCTGCATTATGTCGTAGGACATCCTGGTGACTGTGCTGGAGAATGGCAAGCTGCTCAAGGACTACACATTTGACGAGATTCGACAACGAGCCGAAATAGATCTGGTTAAAAATCAGAAGAAACCATGAACCTCTGAGGTAGTAGGAATATTAGGTGTGACAACTAACGTACCCTCTGTGCTTCTGTCCAATCGTCAATGAGTGACTTGTAGCTGAATGTCTCTGTTGTATAGCGTGTATTGCAGACTGCAGTCATATTGCCTTACAAAGTGAATGGCCATCCTCAATGCTATCCTCAATAGAGGGCCATCATGTTATTTATAATGAATTTTCCTGTCACTGATGTGAAAGGAAAAGAATATTTCACCAGATGAGACCATCGCTTATGTTTAAAAACTTGAAGAAGAGGGGGAGCCATTGTTGTATGGGAAAGCAATGCGAAGGATTTGAATAAAAAAAACCTGGGGCCAAGGCATGTGCCATTTCAGCCACTGTTCAAATATTCATTTGCAATATTTCTTTAAGATTTATTTTGTTAGAAACTGAAATTCATCTTTAGTTATTTGAGGTAGTGGCATTTTATTTGAAGAGAGTCAAAATATGATGACATCCCCCTGATGGCATCATTCTTGTTTATTCCTGTGATACAGGAGAGATGTAAGTGCAATATAACAGGGATCACTTTAATGAGTCTTGTGCAGATACAGTGGTTTAACCCACAAGGACTTCCCTGTGAAACTCCTAACAAATCTACTTGAAAACCATCACTTTATTCCATACATAATGTTTCATATTACAACATGGATTGTTTTCACAGTTATTCATTTTAAATTCATTCTGTGAAATTCATGTAAGGGAAAGTATTGCTTTATTACTTGTTATTTTCTACACTTTTCTGTTCTCTTTTGCTCAGTAAAAAAGATAAGCCTAGGTACATGCTACAAATTATGACAACATCCACATACGCAGGGGTAGTGGAGGTGGTAGGAGTCTGTTTATTTAGCGAGGTCAGTACATCAGGAAAAAGTTTAAATGCTCATTATTAATATATCTGGCTTATGATTAGAATAGTTTGCTGATAAGTAGAAATAGTTTTTATTAATTTATATGTATCAAAATGCAGGAAAAAAAGAAATTATAACCCTTATCTCACAGACAGATAATATATAAGAATAATAACTGAGCTTGTAGATATTGTAGGCAATCAATCTAAATGATACACACATTGCCTTGACATATACCAGTAGCTTTTAATGTGGTTTAGGTTATGCAGGTTTTTTCAAAATTGGATCTGGGCAGAGGAAATTTTGTTTATGCAAACTTTTACAAAGTTTAACAGAAAATTATATATATGCAAGTTTCAATTGAAACAACAGAAAACTATCCCTACTTTATTTATATCACTATATGCAATATGTATAAATAAGTTTTATGTGTGTGTGCAAATTTATTCTAGCTTTCATGGCAACTTACATTTGGATACTTAGAAAAGAGAACTTAAATATGTTTGAAAAATTTAAAAGGTCACACATAGTAAAAGGGTATGTCAACTGGATTTCCCATAACCTTCTTATAGGTTGTGACATTTTTCAGTAAGGCCACCCCCCCAAAAAAGGAAAATTGTTTGACATGGGGCTAAAAATATTAAGTGTGATTTATAACTAACATTAAGGGGTCCAGACAGAAATAAAAGAACTTTGCCAAAATTCAGGAAGGACAAGAAATGTGCTTAAATTTTTTAAAGAGGGAACATCAATAAAACCAATAAATCCTAATTCAGTTAAATTTTTCTGAAGGATTTCAAGGCAAGAGCCCTATAGTACAACATTGGAACATTATGTCCATTCACTAAAGATCATCAACAGAATATAGGAGCGTTAGTCTTGTAGGGAAATCTTGTTTTTGGTGTGGCCTATCCAGGCATGTACCTTTCCAAGTATTAAATTGTCAGGATGAACCCTTGTAAGCACAATTTTAGTTTCTTTTCATCATCTCTGCATCAGTCCATTAGATGGTCATGTCTCACATCAACTGGTGCTGCAGACTTCAAATTCATCCTTTTCTACATCTTCATATCTTGTTTATGTGCAATGAAATTGAGATTGAATAAAATGTAAATCAGTGTATATATTATTTCATCTAACTTATGCATGCTTTACAGCATGATCACCATACAGACATTATTGCCAAAATTTACAGTGGTTAAAATATTTGGGTAAGTAGTCTATCAAGCTGGAATACAAATTATGTTTACAAGCTGTATAACAGTTCCAACTTGCAACCCGTGACATCTGGGTTTTAGTGTTTGTTCTTAATGGTGGTTAAGAAGCTGGGAGATAGAAACCTGTCAGAAACTGATATAGACACATCCGATCGTGACGTCACAGAAACTAGGTCACTGACCACGTGGTGCTCTGTAAGGCAAAACATGGGCTGCGGCAGGCACTGGACAAGCTATTTACACTACAATACCAGTCTGAGTTACGCTTCATTTTTCTCCCTGTTTAGTGTCATTTTGCATATCAAACACCATAAACCATGTCATTCTAGTGTCCCTACAATTAACTAGTCATTTTAACTCCAGGAGGCCTTCCCTAGAACATTTAAATTTGCAGCTGACAATCCCACCTGGTGTTCAACATCCTTGCATTAAGTCATGGCTAATCAAGAGGTCAGAGGTTTTCACGCTTCATTCTATAAGTATATATTTGTAATATGCTTTCCTACCACAAGTGCAGTTCCATTCGTGTGACATACATGGACAATTTTATTCACTTAATCAGCAGTAAAAATGTCAGACTTAATTCCTTGTTCAGACCTATACCTCCCTGTTGACGGGAGTAAACGTTTGTACCGAAAAGGGAGTACAGCCTTCACTTTCGTGGATCATTTCCCATAACAAATCACATTCCAGAGTTACTTTTTCTAAATATGAAATCTTTATATAAGAATAAATTTATCTTTAGACCTGTCTATCAGCTGATCTAAGTTGAGAATGTCCATGGAAGCTTTATCTGATGACATAATTAATTACTCATTTTCCTTAGTTAATTTGAGACTCATAATCTGTAACAGATATACCTCCTTCACTTAATATTCAATGAATGTTTTCATCTTATAGTTTCTTCTTTGTATAATCATTATTATTATTATTATTATAATTATTATAATTATTATAATTATTATAATTATTATAATTATCATTATCATCAATAATAAATCATAATAATAACTTTAATAATAATATGAATATCATTAATATCAAAATCAATGAAAAGGACCAACCCTAGAAAATTTATATATTGTTAATGTTTTTATAGTTATAATAAATTTTACTTTATTTTAATTTTAATTAATTTATATTCAAATCATTCGCCACAAAATTTAAACAAAAAATGTAACTTACAAACTTACACAACACGATGGCTTTCTCTTTCAAACGAACACATAACGTTGCATTTATCGACTACTACACCTAAATAATTATTTAACTGATTACAATACTATACATCAAAGGAAACCATTCTTTACATTGTTTTACAGTTACTCTTCTCGTAATTATTATTTCAGTCATGGTTCATATGAAGCACTATATAGTTGGTATTATTTTTTTAATATACTAGTGGGAACCCAGGCAAGGTATTGGAAAACATCACTCATTTAAATTGAATAATGCGTCATTAATTATATAAAATATGGAAGTTTTTGGTGGGAGGTGCATTATTATTGCCCTTGTTGAAATAAGGATTGGCATTAAGATGTGAATAGTGATTAATGTGCAGGGATTTGATGATATTTCTAATATTTATTGGTCCGGGGGACGGGGGGGGGGGGGGGGGGGACATTTTAGACTAACTTTTTATAAGCCATACAAATTATGAAGCAGTTAAGAAGGGATCACATTTTGTAAGTGGACAATATGTTTTCCTCAGTGTCAGTTGGTCACAAAAAACATGATACTTATATAAAGTCGTTCAAGTTTAATTGCATGCAGTTTTTTGTACAGTATAAGACATCGATCACTTGTTGCAACACCATACTAACACTCATATTCACATGTATAGGTCTATGATGAGCAGCAAAATTTTTGCAAATTTGCAAGATTATAATATACATATATAAATTTAAATCTACGTGGCACTATTAAATTGTGTTTTAGAGAGGAGACTTAATTAAAAGTTGAGTATTATTGTATATTCGGTAGTATTAGTTTTTAGGGGAGACTGCACCATTTAGTGTATTTTCATGCAAGTTATAGGCTACTGTTATAAATCATGGATTTTTTTTTCACTAAAATTAAACATATTTTCAAGTTGTATAAGCTATATGAAAGACAAGTCTTTTTAGATGTTTAAACTATTTTAACATTTCTGTCCTACGATCTTATTTTTCACAAGTGTCATCTCTGATAAAACTGACCAAATATGAGCTGTTGCAGGAAATAGGCTTGTCCCTTTTATTTCAATGGGTGGTGGCCTAATTTATCAGGATAATTAATTTTACTGTGGGCCATGGCAGAGTCTCTTTTATTTTGATACTGATCAAAGATACAGTGATGCTATTATATAGGTTATCTGTGTTGATTATATGGCTGGCAGTCAAGCTGGGCTGTGCTTCTTGCCTTACGGCCCAGTGCGCATGCGCCAGTTGGGGGGCTTTGTTTGCAAACATCGGATGTGTCTATATGAATGGGGATGTGACACTTAATACTCTTGAGGACAGCATTCAGGTGAGAATCAAATCTGCAGAGATAGTTTGGTGGGAAAGGAATGTGTATCAGCAAAGTTTAGGATGGAATCACACTTTTTGCACCACACCCAAATCCTCAGTTTATCGTAGGATTGAACTATTTTTGGCAGAGTGATCATGCCAGGCTCCAGATCACAAGCATCCCTAGGTTTTGGTCAGGTGTCAATATATTCTTCAGTCTGTCCATCAAATTAAAGTTTAGTACTCAGTTTTAGATTTCAGACATATATTCATTGGTATTCTACACTTTATTGTAGTTAGGTGAAGTTAGACTTACTGAGAACCACTGTGCATGTAGCAATGCTGGGGTTTTGTTATTTGTGTTTGTATCGGTGTCCTGAAGAATCGTTTAGGTTACCTAAAGGACAGTTTTGTGGATCTCGATGAATTGTGATTCAGTTTGAAAATGTAGACATCTAGAAGTATTTGTGTTTAGATTTTTGTTCTAAATCTGAGTATAATTTACCATTTTCAAGTGTTTTCATGTGTTTGAATACTGGTATTTATTTACATAGTGCCCACCAGGGGGCCTCAGTGGGTTGTTAACAAATGAGAACGAATCTTTCTCCAGTAATCTGTTTTATTCCCAATAGTAGGTGCTTTAATGTAAGATCAGTATATTGTCAGATTGTCTTATACATACAGATATGCACATTGTGAGGATATGTTTACAAATTGATAGTATTATTGTGCCTGAAGGTATTTATATTAAAGCAATGTGTTATCACGCTTTTGTGGCTTCCATGGTTTAGTCAACGGTTGCTTTACCAAATATTATATGCATCTCATCATTGTATTTACCTTATTGTACAAGCCAGAAATAAAAGCCTTTTCAGAGTATCATGTTTTTCTTTATGTTGTTTTAGCTCAGCTGACTATTAGTCATCTGAGCTATAGTGATGGTCCTATCTGCATTGTCTGTCCGTCTGTAAAAAAAGCACGTTTTGAACCCATTAGACCTACAAATCCGAAATCTATAGAGTTAGATGCCCCTGAGTTCTTCTACCAAACCTGAACCTGGGTCACTGTGAGTTCATTCCTTTTAGAAATTAAGAAAAATGCTCTATTTCAAGTAAAAACCTATTGTTACACTTCAAAAGTGCCCACTATAAAAACCACTGTTGTTAATCTATTCATATTTTGTATGACAATATCTGTGTATATAACCTATGTAATTACCAGAAATTAGGTCAATACTACATAAATCTTTGAAGTTATGGGCCCAAACATAAAGCTCTTTGTGAAAAATCAAGAAATATAATTACTCACTTAATATAATTTTTCAAGCTAGAGAGCTTATTTCAAGCATATAACTATATTTCATTTAGTTTCAAGTGATTATCAGATCAAAATTTTGTAAATTTTTAAAGTTTTTAGAATCAATGTAAAATCAGTACCTTAAATTTTGCCTAACTTTGAATATGGCACATTTTATTCCTGTACATACACTGTTTTATTTTCACATGATATATAGATAAGGTTTCTAGGCTAACATAATCTGAAATTTGATAACAATTTGTTAAAAAGAGTAGCTTTTATTAAAGTTTCATACACCATGTCAAGTGTTGTTTACATTAAGCCAACCCAGTACATGGGTCTGCAGTATGTGATCAGCCCTCACCTCTATGAGCTCTGTTACTTTTATTTTCACCGCTTGTACACATATAAGGATTAAATCTTTTATTATTTGCAATTTGAAAGCAATTTGTCAAAAACTGTAGCTTTTATTCAAGTTTTCAACCACCATGACAAGTATTGTTTACACCAGGCCAGCCCAGTACAGTGTGGAATGCACATCTGGTACTACAGCCCTGGCTTCCCCAAGCTTTAAGGACTAGGATCTAGTTTTTAAAGTCATTAGACAGACACAGTTGAGGTGATCCAGCATCACCGCCCTGGTTGTCTCTTTAGACTATAAATTTGAGGAGCCAATAGACGTGATGCCAACCAAGCCATGCCAGCGTGAGCCGAAAGACCGCCATCATTACCCGTACCGGTGACCTGCTGAAAGTAACGTCACCCAAATCCACAAAGGCAGAAGCTGCAAGCATCCCCTCTGCTGATCCCAGCGTACATGGTCTGCGCGTTCCGGAATTGCACATTTTTGCCTGTAAGCACTGTTGATTTAATTTCTTAGGACGGTACATGGATTGGGCCCATTACTATTTTCTTTCCTTATTTCATCATTAAATGATTTCAGGTCACAAGTGTCAAATATTACACAGTGCAGATGCAATGTATACCTGACTTGATATAACTTACTTATCAAATTTAGTTCATACCCATTTTCTAAATTGAAAATATATTTTTTACAGCATTTCATTTCAGTAAATAAATTAAATGTGTATTATAATGCTTTAGTTCATGTCCATTATTCTATAATTTACAGGATTTTATAAGTTCCCAGTGGATATATTTTTATGCTTATTACAGTCACTTAGTTAAAATAATGAAACTTTTACAAATATATGTATGTGATCATGTAGTCCATATAAGTACACAGTCAACACAACCACTAGGATTACACATATTTTCAGAATCAATTTCAGCTGAGCGCCATGACCCACAGGTCCCTTGTATAAATAACTAGAACACTGACAGATCAAGAAGTGCCCAACAAAAGGCCCACAGCCTTCTAGTATATGCTAGACGGTGCTTGAAAAAATATAATGGAAGGCCTCCTTACATATAGAGACAGGCGGAACTGACCCTTAACAGTATTTTAGTAATTGAACAATGATTTTAATATGTTTGAATCTCTGACAGGTTTGTGTATGAAAATATAGGCACAGATAAGCTGTGCATCGACTTGCATTCCTAATGGACATAATATCACTAGAATTGTCTGTGACCTTGACCTTTGACCTTGTGACAATAAAATCAATAGGGTTCCTTGTCAATTGGAAGTGGAGTTATATGTGAAAGATAAGGAAGCTTTTGGGTGAAAACTTTGGCTTAAAATGCATCCACAAGTTGGTAGAAAGTGGGTTTCTTGACCTCGTGACTTCAAAATCAATAGGCCTGTTCCTAGTTTTGATAGGTGAGCTGTATGTGAAAGATTACAGCTTTTGGTTGAAACCTTAGTTTAAAATGTGTCCATAAGCTTATTAAAAAAATGGCCCTGTGACTTAATCTTATGAGTTCTTCAGCAATTGGTCAGTGAGCCATATTAGAAAGATAGAAGGTTTTAGATGTAAATTTTGGCTTCATATGTGTTCCAAATCATTTAAACCAAGTGAATCCTCTTATACTTGACCTAAATCTAGAGTTTTTACCCGAGTGGTCGGTGAATTACATATGAAAGGTGGATGGTTTGTGATTAAGAGTTTGGTTTGAAATGTGTCAAAAGTTATTTTAAGAGAAGTGGATCCTGTTACCTTGACTTTTGGACTTGTGACCTCAATATTACCATGGTTTTTTCCACCATAGTAAAGTGTGCAATAGACAGACTTTAAGATTAAGTTTGGGTGAAACCACAATGTCTGTCGAACTTTCCAGGTGGATGTTGTGACAACTGGGCCATAGACAACTTATTTAGTAAACTAGAAAAAGCATTCAGAAAGCGCAGATCTCCCCATGTGGCATTGTCAGAAAGCCCGTATTTCTCCTTAACAAATTCCTCAATCCAGATGGTGATCCAGATCAATTGTTCCCTGTGTCATTGCCAAGCTATCCTGAAAATTTCATCAACATCCATTAATAACTTTTTGAGTAATATTGCTAACAGACAAACAGACAAACTAGATGACCATTGGTCGAGTGCTTGCTGGAAGTTGAAATAAAACATACAGACAAAGAAACATTAAGACAAGGAAATAAGTGAAACAATAATATGAATGAGCAGTGTTCATGGAGAGCAGAAACAATAACACTTTTATGTCACGGTGGAACAGACAGAAAGACAGAACATATTTCCTGGTTTTATTTTAACTATTTCTTTATGAAACATTGTTAAAACAATTTGGACTCAAGAATGACATGTTAGACCAAAGAACAAGCAGGTAGGAGAAGTTGACAGCAACAGACAAACAGACAGACATACTGACAGGCTGACATATCTGAGATGACCTTTCACTTGATCATCTCATAGATAAAGCATAGAGGAACTATTAGATAGGCTTCTGTGGCTCAGGGGTAGAGCACAGGACTCAAAGCCGGGAGATTGTGGGTTCGAAACTCAGCCGAGGCGGTGAGGTTTTTCACGATCGGCCCCCACCCAGGGTGAGTGCTCTGCAGGCTTAATGGGAAGGCTGTGCCCCACAGTCGTGTCACTCACATACTGGTTATGACCCAGCAATGGGGATGATTACACACCCTGGACCCGCAGGTGCGGTAGACACCGGGCCTGGGTGACACCAGGATACAAAATTTAAAAAAATGATAGGAAGCGAGTGCTACGTACCGCCCTGTCAAGTAGTCCAAAACCTAAATGGAAACTCTGCAGATGTACATACTTAGATTAAGAATTAGATAAGTCAGCATCATAAAATTGGAGGCGGTTAATATTACCTCCACCAAAAAAATTATAAAAAAAAATTAGATAGGCCTATTTCTAACGAAGTTATGACGAAATTAAATGTTCACTTTTTCGATGTTCTTGACCTTTGACTTATATTGACCAAAAACTAAAGTCTTACAGGTGTTTTTTTTCCATCAACCGTATAATTCTCAGAGCGATTGCTTAATAATTGTGGCGTATATAGTGAAAACAGTGAAATCTTGCAATATCTCGTTTGACGAGAAAGAAGCGAGATTTGGTAAAATTTTGAGTAAACTTACCTAATGCTGCCTGAAGCAAACATCAAGACCTCTCTAACTTTAAAGTGACAAAGTGAGAAAAATGAGACCCCACATTTTGGAATATCATGAATTTCCCCCAAAAATGCGTAACTACGGTAACAGCAGATTGATGCAGCTACACATAAATTAGGCCATGGAATGTCAAATAAAATGAGCTACAGTTAATGCGGCTACAATAAATTTTGACGAAGATATGAAGGGAAAACTATTTTGTGGTTTTTGATGACCTTGACCCTTGACATATTTACTTTAAAAGACATCAGATTACTATAACTTTAGGGTATAACATTCAGAGGCTTTGCTAAAAATACTGGCCAGTGGAATGCCAAATGTTAGACGAAGAACAAGCTGGGAGGCGAAATTGACGACAATTGACAAACAGACATATCTGAGATAACAATTGACTTTCTCATCTAATGAAGAAAGCATAGAGGAACAAAATGAGCTTTAGTGTATGTAGATAGGCCTGTTTTTTGACGAAGTTTTGACGAAAACAAAATTGTTATGTTTTTCGTTGACCTTGATCTTTCACCTATATTTTCCAAAAATAATAGTCTTCCAGGAATTTTGATTGTCAATCAACAATGTAAGTTTGAAAGCGATTGTTGTAAATTGTGGCTAGTAGATTAGGGGCAAACATCGTGACAAACAAACAGACGGACATACGCAACTGACCAACATGCTTGCAGAATCTTTGCTTTCCGCCAAGCAACAAACTAAAGCTAGCTAAAACATAACACCCGCCTCTTGGCTGAGGTAAAAATGCTTCCTCTCAGGAACAATTAAACTCGCCATAAAACCCCGGTATCACTCAGCTCTGTTAAGATATTGTGGCTGATATACAGTGGTCGCCTCCAGATTTAATAACAATAAAACTCCTGTACAGTTAAAATATGACTTGTGCTCTGCCTTCACTCAAAAGCCGTCTCAATATGGTCTGTTATAGGTCAATGCCTTAATACGGATGTGCAATATTAATGCAGTATGACACTATTAGCAGGCTGAATGAGTTATATAAGTTATAACCAACTATATTACACTAGGCTGACAGAAGGATGTTTATCTGCTAAAAGTTAAAAGTAAGGTTTCTGGTATCTCATGGTGGACTTACCTGATGACCACGAGATAACAATAAAACGTAGCCCTGGGATTAGTCACACATTAAACAATAATCAGCCGTAATCGATCATACTAGCATAGTACCCGGCCGTTCTTGTGCAAGGATAGGCCCACAGGGACACGTTGGAGGACGGACGGATTGACTATTAGCCAAGATTAAATCCTGGACACAGATGCCGTACTCTGATAGATTGCTATGCAATAGACCTTTCTAAAGATTTTGTCGAAATTCTCAAGATTAATGGGAAAATATGGGAATCCCCCCTGCCCCCCCCCCCTCCTCGTAGCCGTATAGGTATTGCGTGGTAACGAATTAGTGCCTCCACCATCAGTGCTACCATGTGGACTTCTGCCAGATTTGTGCGGGACAAGCTTTCCAGGGGCGAGTCAACATGGACTGGGATCATTGTTTTATTATTTGATGTTTTTGGCTAGCTCTGGTTGGATCTAGCACTAGCAAGAGTTCCAGGAGTATGAACATACATTGTTCGTTTTGTGGATGTTTAGAATAATCTTAACCAAAATTGACCGTGTTGGTCTATTATTTTTTTTTATTTGCAACCAGTCAAAGACATTGTATCCTAATGCTAGTTAAATGACTGATTTATTAGTATGGGGGGGGGGGGGGGGATTTTAGGGTCACTGCATTTAGGCCACAATGTGCAAGTATTACACGCTCCATGAAGAAATATATAAACTTTAAGTGAAAAAAAAATGTGTCCAGCAATACGGTGGGTGCTGTTACCTAACAGTAATACAGTGTACTACAGCAACATGAATGGTCTAGGGAAATTCGATGGAGAAAGCTGCAATAACCCCTTGAAAAAATAGGTGCAGATCTGGAAATCCCCCCCCCCCCCGCCCACTCAGGACACACTTGATTTCTTTCCGGACAGTTAAACAAAATACGTGCATATCCGAGGCGTGGCCACTAAGGAGATCCGTGACAAAAGTCGAGTTGGGGTCATCGTCAATTATAATATAACCTAATTTAGTTATGAAATTCACTGCCAGATGGCAGCACTGGATATGACGCCGGGTGGATTGCGATTGAATGAAACTCGTTGATCTGGATCTAAAATTTCTGATTCAGTGCAATTATTGATTATTTGTACTTGATTTTATTTTGTTAGTGGCAAGCGAACTCGGGAACTGTCTGGTAGTTCTATATAACCAAAACTTCAAAATAATAATCGTCCATTCTTAATTGAACATCCCAAGATGGACTAGACTGTACTTGCAAAGACAATCCTCTGATAATTGCCTAATTTCCGCCAAGACGCTTTCAATGATCCACTCACTCTGCGGCAGACGTCGGGTTTGGTGTCCATACCGCCAATCAATGAGACCTAATATAATTACTAACTGTTATTTAAGGTGAACGTGGAGTTGCCGAGGTCAGCCTGAACTTCGCGGAACAGATGTGTCGTAATAAATCATCCCTGCTTGTCAAATCAGAAATTTAATATATTATTGTAGTATAACGGCTGCTGTGGCCAACAGGAGCTTTATAATTTTTTATACAGCTCTGAGGAGTTTCGTGTATGCGCGTTCAGTAAACTTTAGAGATACATGTATCATAACAGGAAGAGTAATGATAGGGTTTGCGCAGAAGGTGTATGCAAGTTTATTTTATAGCACACAGCCATGAAAATTGCGTTGTGCTTTGTAATAGTAACGTGTTACCGGGAATTTAGTGTTGCATAAAGTTGTCCCTGAGAAGCTAATTAACGCATTACGCTGATGGTAAAGCCAGGTGTTGTCCAGCATATATGAATAATTCATGCCCAGTCAATGTTGAAACAATATTCAATGTGTCTGTAGCCTGAGGCAGCTTGGCTGACTGACACCAACCACTGAGGGACACTGTTATACCAGTTGTTGTAAAATATGTAAACAAATATCTCACAGCAACATGGAGTGCAGTATGCAACCCTGGTTATGAATCAAATAACCAGGGCAACGTGATCACGTCTGACCGCTGTGATTTGAAATGAATGTTAATCTTCTCAAGTATGGTCGAAAGCCACGACGAAATCTACAATTCTAAGGCGATGTTATGAATGTTCAGTTTAGCTGTTGCAGTGTAAATTGTGTTTCTTTTTTCAGATTCTTACTTTTATCATAAAGTTCTGTTGCATTTTAAAAATAAATTAATATACTAAAAAAACGTATATTTTATACTTTATGTAGACGTTTACTTGTTTCATTTACGCGATATATATAATATTTGTGAAAAGTAATAATGGAGCATTAACGGTTGGTCATGTAGGCAAGTGTACGCCTGTAAAACAGAGATGTATTATTATTTCAAAAAGTATTTGATAAAAGATGCCATTTTTATCCTAACAAGATGTTATATCTCATGGAGGATTTCAGTCCTAACGCCGATGATTTCGTGCCAATTAAGCTTGTTGTGAGTGGCTATTTACTTCATTTGTAGATTTTCTTATTAAAAAGCAACCATTTCCGGGCAACATTGAAACAGTAAAGTATCTGTAAATACCGGCGGCCTGCCAGAGAGGTGTATATATGATTAATGTCGGCCATCTGTAAAGGGACAGAGCAGGTTGGATTATGTATGTGAGCTATCGATATTATGGGGCAAGTTTCTACTGCCGATTGAAATTTAGTTTTTTGCTTCAGACTCTGAATATTAAACTGAGCACACGGGTCCGACCTGTTAAATATTCTGTAATACACATTCTTTAGTTTATCTTCACATATAACATTAAATCATTTTATCTCGTACACATTAAATATATACAATAAATTTATTACATGCATTCCGTGAACAAAAATAGCCAATACTTTAAGGCCAAAAAAATTAAAGGTATGGTTCTCAGGCACCGCCCGCATCAAATTTAAACCCCCGCATCAAAAATTTTGATTTTGATTTTCAATAAAAACTTCCCAATTTTGAGCTGCTGCCGCTCCGACATATCTTTCAAGAAGATAAAAGCATACAGTTTCCTTTGTTTTGTAGTGCTTTTACTTATTTAGCAAAATAAAACTGTTATTTTCATGCATTTCCCTTATCATTTAACATTTTATCGAAACATACCAAAAAATTTAAAATAAAAAAAAGCGCCCGCCCGCATTGATTTATGAAAAAAAGTGCCTGAGAACCATACTTTTTTTTATTTTGGCCTAAGTATATATATATATATATATATATATTTATGCTTTCCTATATTTCCCCCCTGCCATTCCTCGACACCCTTTACATATTACACATTCAACGTCCCGTGTTTTCTTATTAGTCAAATTTTAATATTTTAATATCAAATTCAAGCATTATGCTAACACAAAATAACGCATTACTCAATTTTCAACCATAGGTCTGTGGGAATCTTGTAAATCGTTTTTATCTCGGATGAAATGTATCTCTAAACCAAAGTTTCACTAAATCGTGGGTCAGTCGGGTATTTCGACGGAACAGTTTCAAATATTAAGCAAACGCGTTTACAAATAAAACACAAGAGGATTTTTCCTGCTCTTATACTGGTTTAATATTGATATTGATTCGGTTATTGTCTGATGGACGGTATCCTCATTCAGGGTCACTCTAACACTATTATGAACATGAATGGTTCTATACGGGTTGTCGCGGTAATCCAGTGTGAAATCCTTCCAGAGTGGAATGACACCATGTAATCCATTAGTACTAGACCTTGAATGTGTGGACAGTCTCCATAGTGATTTGTTCGCCTGAAAAATTTGAGACGAATGGATGTCTCTGTTGATCAAAGCCTCATCAGACAAGGCTTTAAGCCAAAATCATGTAATCAAGTTTTTGCTAGTGTTCTGTCCAGTTAGATTAGATTTGTGAAGGTGTACATAAAACAGCCAGGTACAAACAAAACATCTGCCTTAGTCCCTTAACAGTGTTACGACAGGAAGATGTGAATACGTGTCCCAACTGTCAGGGAATAGGGATTACAAAAATAATAAATATCACAACAAAATATGCTCATTACATGACTCGCCACGATATAAGAGTTTTCTGTTATTAGCAAAGGCTGAGTGTTATATCCAGATGAAACAGATACTTAAAATGTATGGGAAATATGATATAATACCTATACAGAATAACTAATCTTTTTGTGGTTGACCCCACCCACCCGAAACAACCATTTTTGGGGGGTTTCAAACCAAATTTTGCGACACAGACCCTCTCCCTCCCGGACCATAGGACCCTTTTTTTTAGGTTTTCATTCAGTCTTCCTCGACATGACCCATGACCCTCCCCTTTCCAAAATTTTGGATCCGCCCCTCATAGGAAGTGTGTGTGTGGGGGGGGGGGGGGGGGAGGGGGTCTTAACACAAGAGTGCCGGGAGTTCCAGTAAGCTTTATACATAACTCTCGCATGAGAGCAGAAAACAGTGCAAGACCAAAAATCCGGGTGCTTCATTTTGGTATTCAGTTTGTATTGTACTATTCCCAGAGTTCTTAGGAAGAAAAGGATAGATACATACACACATACATACGTACATTTATTATCCATTTAAATGAGTCGATATTGAAAACAAAGATTTGTTGTTTATTTTACGTTAAGTAAACGTATTCCATGTGCCTTTGTTGTGTGATGGGAGGATTTTATCCCGATCCCAGACTTGGCCCGGATTTGATTGGCTGGTACACATGTAACATCATGGACTGAATTTTATCAACAACTCAGATCTAGTAATGCATGTTGTTTTTTATTCTCTGCTAAAAATCTTGAACTGACAGAGGCAGAAATACTGTGCTATTACTGAGATCAAGATTTTTTAGTCACAGGGGATTCCCCAGTGTGTGACGCACTGCCGAGTTGACAGTGCTCATAGATGTGCCAATAGTTTTTGAACAAATCACACAACCTCATGTTTTTAGTGGAAAAATAGAAATAATGTTTTTCCTCCAGGAATTGGGCTTATTTTATGTTTAATCATTAATTAATATATTTTTCATAGGCAATTATGTTTTATGATAATATAATGAGATTTGGAATACATTAGCTTGACCTTTACTCTTGCCTATTCGATGTCGACCGGTCAGACATTGGAACGTTAAGAAGGCAAGCACTTGAACTCTGTTTGTTTATCTTGTCTGGACGATACCATGTGGACGGATCAAGCCTAGCTCGGTTTAATACTGGGTGTAACGATACATTTTCTCACAATATGATACGTACATACCTCACCTTTGATACAAAACACTATTGGATACTTGAACGATTCCCGGCCATTGCTCGTCTTTTAAGCTTGATCACAAAATGATAACTATGAACTCCTCCAGTCTAGTTTATTTCTAAACTGTAAATATGATATCAAATCGGTCTCTCCTGGACATTATTCACACGCGTTTCTGGCAAATGACTTTCCACCTTAAATGATAAGGAATGAAGTTATTATTAATTTAGAATTATTTATTAAATGTTTGACGTATAGTTTGTCATCGGCTTTTTTTATATAAGGAAATCTGACGAAGCTCATGCTAAATATGACTTTGTATCGCCTTGATTCAGGGTGTATTCATACCCCTAGTATTTGAGTGTGGGAGCACATGTCACCTAGTATTTTTTGTAAAAAAAACGGTTTCCCTACATTTTTGTGATCCCTTGGCCTTAAGCTGTGGACAGAAATATGGTGTCAATTTATCCAAAGGGGTTTGGTCTTTATTCTGGTCAAATTTCGAGGGCCAATATTATAAATATTTACGTTATAACGAAACCTCGAGGTATAACACCTCAAACTGGTCAGTGTGATACAATAACTTTGACTAGAATACAAATTCGTTTGGACATATCAGCAAGCAAAAAAATTACAACGCTGACCACATTGTAGTTTGCTTATAATTCTGAGGAAATTTGGGACTGGACAGCATGAACCTGCACTTCAAAGAAAAACAACACAGTTTAACTGAAACGTAATTTAGATTCTAAACCTTCAAATAATCAAACTGCAATATTACTGCTTAAGTTAAACATGAAATTAAAAGACACATACCTTATTAGAAAGAATGACTGCTGTTTATAATGGCTTGCCACACCTAGTAGCAGACACAGTCTTAACAACCCTGGTATAGTGGTCCCAAGGTCCTGGGATCAGCACTGGGGCTGACCTCCAACTTCAAGAGCTCGCATCCAGATAAAAAATAACTGGATTATGCCCATTTTAATACCAGCTGCAGAAGGCAGGGTAAAACCCACTGACCCGAATTGACTGCTTTGTGATTGGCTTATTTGGTCAGTGCTGGACACCCTGCCCATAGCCACCACAAAAGTTAATCAATAGAAAAGGTAACATCATGCAGGACAGGATGTTACAACATAACGTCAGCCGATTTCTTTGCCGAGATCAATAACAAGTATTCACAGTCAGTGGGATGAGACGTAAAAAGGACAGATCATTAGCATTGAAGGAGAAACATTTGGCTTTGCTGAAGAATGTATTAAGCAGCCCGTTAGGAGAAATCCAAGCTGGAGGATCGTTTTAGAAAATGTTGAAGGAAACAAATGTCTTCTGAAATCAAATATCAAATCTAAACAAAATTCAAGAGTGTCACATTGAGTAATGTCATGTTCTCCTAGGTGTTTGCATATGATCTTCTATCCGATCTTACCCCCCCCCCCAAAGATCAATTAATAAAATGATTTTTTTTTACATTAACAGGAACAAGATAAAACAATAATAAATTGTTAAACGTTGCGTTTGATTTGTCTCGTTTTTCATTATTCTTAAATGACTTAAACAGTTAATTCAAATATGGATTAGTTTTGATAAGAAATGAAAGTCACAAGAAATGTAATTTTGTAAGGGCAAATTGGCATTATGAGCTGCTCCATTCGTACGTGTGAGATCATTCTTACAATATACTTCTCATGAAAACAGTAGTCTACAGAGTATGGATAGCAGCCGGCTTACACTCTCTATATAATGCAAGCTTTACTTAAACTTTACTTTATTATATCTTATGGAATATGGAATGGCTACCAATTGATATACGTTATTTGCTAAAGTCATTAAATGCTGGGCATGTCAGATGCAAACACTGAATGCATATGATTTTCTGGAGCCCAGTTTTCTATATTTGATTTTTTGTACCGGTAACTGTATACAAAAATGTAATTTTGGAAGCCTTCATTCTCTCATTCCCTGACACTGTGATCCAAGATATGTTTTGTGTTGTCGCACAAAATAACAAATGGCAGGTACCTTTTGTATAAAACATATACCGTGAATGTAATTAAAGGTTTTGTATTACTTATTTCCGTATTAAGCCATATTTTACCATATTATTACTGTTGTCACTTTAATAAAGGCAATAAAATCAATACCAAAATTTTTGACTTTATAATGTGAGGATCGATATGAAAAAAAAGTGAATATTAAGGTTGAAGAGCACATACAAATTTCCTTTTAATCTCAGTTAACTTTTCTGACATGGCACACTGTGATAGAAAAACCAATAATGTTATAATCCACAAAGCCTTCTTTTTGTTCTCAGCATCCATATCCAAACTTCAAGTGGCTAAGTCTAAAAGAATCTGAACTTAGTTCGTCTTACTGCTACCAACTCTCTCCAGCAAACACCTGAATAATAAATAGTTAAATTTTGCTCGATTTTAATTATTTACATTCCTGGTGTGTGAATAGGCCCTTTAATAAAAACCTAAAATATAATTATAGACAATCCCAAACGATTCAGAGAAAACAATTTATGCCTTTAGTATGCAAATGCTTTTCTTATGCTCTTGTCCATGTTTACTCTGTGTCACTTTCCGGTCGAAGTTTTATTATTTTAGTTTTTAAAAACATTTTAGAAGACTTTTTCAGGCGTCAACGAAAGGGGAAGAACAAGATGGCATAGAGTAACATTTTTACAAACAAAATGTTCACAGAACGAATTTGTTACATATATGTTCTTACACCAACTTGGAAAATCTAATATCCAGTCGGTGTTAATAATAAAAAGTCAATTTATTAATCAAACAGTAATTAAAAAACAGTGTGGACAATAGACAACGCGCAATATTTTATTTAATATTTGTAAGAACATATACAAATCATAAATTAGGTCCATTATTCGATTCCCTGCCAGTGAAAACTGAACCCTTCTCCAAATAGCTTTCTGTTCTTACTCTTAATGGCAGTAAACAAAAACATCACGTACAATTAATTTTGTAGAGACTTGAAGATAAATTTGCTCCCATAGTCAAACAGTATGAGCAATACAAAATATATTTACAATAAAAAATAACATTCGCAAAATGCCGTATACAGTACTTTTTATACTTTTAATTAAAACCGAGCTGGAGAAAAATATATTAGGTACATTCAAATATCACAATACTTCAATCAGCTGCAATTGCAAATTTCATTTTAAATAACATGTATTATAAATACTCAACAATATCAACAGTAACGATTGTAATTCCCTGTCTTTTGTGTATTAAAAAAAGAAAGTATTTGGACGAAAACATCATTTTTTTGCACATGTGACATATTTCTTCTTAAGTTTAGAAAAATAACTAGAGATTTTTGGTAACATGTATGAATACGTTATCGGGTTGACGGCTGCCGGGATATATATGAATATCATGGTCGTGACTCTTAGTTCCGGCGGAAGTCCGTGGTTATTGTTTACTATTGCCAGGTTGACACCGATCCATGGCAACCAGAGAACCACAAACAGCGTGACCACAAACACTGACGTCACGGCAGCTCGCACGTCTGCTCTCATGGGGGTCTTCTTCTTGCCGCTCGAGGGTTCCGTCAAATTTTCTGAAACAATTATTAACAATTTTATGAAATTATATTTATCCTTACCGAATGGTTCGTGACTCTGCCATACCTTGTGGTTCTTAAGCTAACATGCAAGGAAATGGTGGATTATAGAAAACAAAACCTTGACAAATCACGGCTGTCATGACTAATGATATGAAAGAAACTTCTGAGTACCGTTACACACATAAACACAAAAACAAAGTTATGCTCAAACAGTCCTTAATACATCTTCCAGCTATATTTTATTTCACTGACATTTACGAAAATAATGGTATATCAGTAAACTATTAATATTCCTAAAACAAACAAAGTAAAAGCTTGTCACCTAAAGGTTTCAGGGTAGAAATTTTGCCAGTGATTATCCTATAACGGGCCTAAAAACAGGGATCTTGAGCCAGCTGCCGCGAATTTTCTGCACGACAGCTGACATATAAATGACACTATGAACAAAGACAGCTTTTAATACCAGATAGTCGAACATTTACAGTTGGTATATGTCAATATTAACTTTTTTCCTAGTGCGAAATAGTGGGAGGCTAGATTTATGGTGCCGGATATAATCAAGGGGACGACTGAAAAAAGTGCAAACGAACGAACAATTAACAATAACCTGCTAATATATTAATGTACAAGGGCTTCTGAAAACTTCTTGCAGTTTTGGCCCCATGTTTAAGTAACTATAAATATACAGTAATTATTTCCTATAATTACGAAGGCCCCTAGCATTTATTGTTAGTACTGAGAATTGAGAATTTATATAAACCAATTATTACAGATTTGTAACAATTTCCTGATTTATACCTATTCCTTGTAAAATACAAATCACATATAGAAAAAAATTATGCATACTATCATTTAGTTCGACACCGCAAAAATGTCTTGTGCGACCGTATACATGATGAGAAACATGATGAGTAGAAAATCAAAAACTTAACAAAGAACATGAATAAAAATCTGTAATACAAAGTGGTTGCTGGATGATTAAATCAAATGGACGGTAACATGGCCTATTACCTACTTTGTCTTCTCTTTAAATATATGAATCACTTTATATGTTAATTTCATATAAATTAAGAGCTTGCCTTTCAATATATAGACATTTCCAATGGTTTTAACAAGTCTTACAAGTCGGAAAAGTTTGAATGTTTTCAGGTGTCCTTTAACTCCCCTTGGAAACTCTATATCGTTTTACACTTGGCAGAGTCTTTGGTATAAATGCCAACCAGTTTTGTATTCTCTTGTATGAGCCAATGTTGTTGCCTTGTGGATGCAGATCACCTGTTAAGTAGACCTTTTTTTCACCGAATCATGGTGCTTAAATCTTTTTGATGTTGAGAACAACAGGATGTCATTCCTGGTGCTTGCTTTGCAACATCGAGCATGATTAAACGTTGAACTAGCTTCGGTCTGCTGTCTTTATGGAAGATCGAGGTTCGCTGACTCTAATTCGGCTTCCATTTCAACCACGACTATGTAAAAATCCCCAAAAAATCTTCTGTACAAATCCGAGCACATTGTCACCTTCTGTACCCTAAGGCACGTTATGTATGACAATTGTTTTGTGTGACTTCGGTTGCTAAAGTCTATGACCTGTTGCTTAATTCTCTGTAACCATCGTGTCTTTAATTGTGTTAACAGGACTTTTTGTCCTTCACACTCATTCTCCATAAAGCCAAACCCATTCCGTAAATCTTGGAGACTGGATTCATTACAGTCTATTCTCTTTCAATATCGCCTACCTTGCCTGCCAATATATATTTTTGCCTCGAAATTTTACCCATAGTGCACATTTTACCCCATATATTTTCAAGTAACTGATTGTTTGGCATTGGAGCTGATATATAGACGCACAAAAACAAAGTCCAGACACAGGATACAACGGTGTCTGTACTTCAGGGTCGA
The DNA here is from genome assembly GCA_026874595.1 of Sipunculus nudus. Lineage (NCBI taxonomy): Eukaryota > Metazoa > Annelida > Sipuncula > Golfingiida > Sipunculidae > Sipunculus > Sipunculus nudus. The sequence continues at coordinate 105,287,545 of CM049306.1, read as the reverse complement.
GTTCTACGATAATCTGCTTATTCAAAGGTTTCAACCGGTCGACTTCCATATACCTGAGCTCCTTTCATGATAGATTTCAATGGACTCTCTTCCGGGCGATCCTTATATAAATATTAATGTCGTTCTCAGGTGTATCTCTATTATAGATTTATAATTATTAGATTCCAAAGTTTCAATCAAATTTAACTCAAAATTGCTTGTGTTTTACTGACCATTTGTACTAATTTCCATGTGATATCTAACGTGTTTTTGCCGTTTCGGGCCATATTTTGCCGGCACCACTTCACACACCTTTACTGTTCACCATGCCGCCTGGAGACACTGGCTTAACTCGGGTAAGACTGTACAGTCGATTACTCGTATACTAGTTATATCATCGTGGCATGTAAAATTAGAGAGACATTTCGTAAATATTTCGTAACAATAGTTTTTCCCTTATTTCAGGTTGAAGTGAAGGTATGATAAGGTCGCTTATTAGATGGAATAAAACTGCTCGAAAGTGTATTGTCCACCTGTATATGTTCACCTAAAATGTTAACAAATGTCACGGCTACATGCTACATCATTATTTGAACAAGTTACCACATAAAGACGTAATAAAGTACTGAGGTACACGGGTTCTTGGGTTCCCGGACCAGTATTCTTGAAAGAATCTCCAAAGGTTATACCAGTATGGGAGGAAATACCGTACTAAGGTCTTGTTTTGAGAAAAAAAGTGCATTGGCTAAGTGCTCAGAAAATATTTCCTTTCATGAGGAGCGCAAAAACTGTGTGCAAATATTTATGCTTTTATCATAAAGTGCACAAAAAATCTCTATATTGCATGTATCTGCATAGTAAAGAACATGATATATGCCGGAACCAGATGATAGTGATAAGATAAAACCACGAAAGTGTGAATTTATCTAAATCATCAAGGGATACTTCAACCGACTGTTGTAAATACTTTAACTCCATCCGTTTGCACCAGACGCCTGCTGCGATACTATTGCCTGGTGGTCACGTGACCATAAAAAGTTAAGACAGACGAGTATTTTATACCGTTGATATTGAAGCAGGGTTTCCGAAGTGTGAGTTATGTTCATCCTATAATGTGAATTGTCAATTCCTAGGTGTCGACACCGCTCATTTTGCGTGAATAAATTCTTGGCGTCGGCCAATGTTCATATTCCATCTTAAGAATCAATGGGATTCTGGTTTCTCTAAATTATCTAGAAGGTTGTTTATCACTGAACATTTTACAGACTGTATACTTGCTATTCTGGGAGTGAATATTTTATATATATATATATTGTCTATTTTGCATTAAGTTTGCAGTGACAAGTGACCTGCTGGTAACGTGTAACCTGATAAAATAATCTCCGATGTTAGAATATAGCTTAACCAGTGAATATTAAAGGCCAAGAATTATGTTTATCTGAATATATAATCAGCAAGAGCTAGTGCTGCCTAGGGAATGTCTTCCCCACCCTGGTGCTTTTGCTGTAACGCGAAACGATGTGACTAGAATCACAAGGGACCTGTGACTGGTGTGAATCCCGTGTCAATTTATCTGGTTCACCCTAAAAACAGATTTGTTGAATATATTGGTAATCTTTAACCAATCCAGTTTGTAGTTAAGTGTCCAACCAATCCCTTTTTTGGTTGAATTTTTAAGTAATCTAATAGGTTGATTACATCCTCATCAACTTTTTTTGGCCTGTTTTATCAATATAATGGTTAATCTATCATTAACATATTGGTTAAATCAGGTAAGAAATTGGTCATATTAACCAATTCAAACTGGTTACGCCACGAACACGTTTACGTGTGCAATGCTACTTTCACTCCATTTTCAGTTGTTTTATTCTCCGGACTGGGTGGATTCCTTGTTAAAAGCCAATCTTCAGATTCGGGTTGTTTTGGTGCGGGTTTCATGGGGGAAACACAAAATTACGCTGATCGTGAAATCGAATCTGTGACCGCTCGCATACAAATCAGCCGTTTTGCCCCTCAGCCAGTAAAACTTGCTTCTCTGATTAGGAGCTTGACCAAAAAATTGTTAAAAATAAACAATATGTTTAACTCAACCAATTTAATTGGTTAAAAATATGCAATCAGACGGTCCACCAATAAAGTAAGTCAAATTGACGAGTAGTGGATGACGAATTGTTTGAAGTAACCAATGTGTTGGTTACATCTACCAGTATCATCTCAACCCACCAAACTGGTCAAATAACTGACGAATCTGTTTTTTTAGTGTATGCGGTCAGGTGACTGGATCAGAGACCAGTCGGTATCAGTCCAAGCCTCACCAGACAGCAATTTAATGTTGCCTGGCGAAGCTTTCATTTGGTCACCAAATTTGAATAAACAAGAAAGTCGATCGAACCGATTCCTGTTTGACAAAATTTCACCCTACTACCACAACATGAACAACAAATCTGAAAAAGAAAAGTTATAGGCGAGCTTGTGTTCTGTTCTGATGATTTTAGACTGATTATGTGCAGTACTTATATGATTATTGTTGCGTTTATGTTTGTCTGTTTGCTTTGGTATAATGTTCTGCTAATATATATCAAGTTCAAGTTTTCTTGCTTCATTTTCAGGAATTTAGTGAATGTGAACTCGACAATGATTTGTTTTAATAATGACTTTACCTGCAGACCCTGCGCCGCATGTTCCCATCGTGGTGTTTTCCACGGCACCACATACTGCTGATACGGCAGGTTGTACCAGCACCACAGGTTTACTGTGAACTGTCACAGCAGCCACGCTCCTGTTGACCTTACGGAATATATAGCCGTAACAGACGATCATCGTGATCAGCGTCACGGTCACCCCGATACTCACACTCCCCACGTGGAAATAAACCATGTCATCAACCTCAACAGTCCACAGATGGCAGCTGTGTTCATGCACCACTGCATTGTTCGATGTTCTGAACCCAAACAGAGGTCCAATTGTGAGTGCCACGGCGCAGCAGATTATAACAACCTGTACAACGATAGCCCTTGGAATGGTGAAGAAGCGTTTGTGACTCCGACCGACCAAGTCTGCTCTATCGAGACTCATTGTAGCTGGCGCCAGAATGTTGTAGAGGGCGTAGCAGAAGGTCAGCTCACCGTGGATGTGGCAGAAAACGTTTCCTAAAACATCCGGCTTTAGCAGAGCAATCAGACACATGGGGATGAGGATGAGGAACACGATATAGTTGCTTAGCATGGAGGTGATGAGCAGGACGGCGTCAGGTTTCTTCTGTCGGACTTTGAACAAAGCCACCAGGGCTAGGGTGTTTACCGGAAACCCCAGGATATCCACCAGAGCTAGCACTATCCAGCTGATAACCAGGTTGGCCAGGTGGTAATCACTGAAATACAAAAGTTATCATTTACTTTAAGATTTTACATATGAACTTTCAATCGGAATCCACATTTTTCCGTATAACATAAATCGATTTCGTTTACTCGATCCCCTCATTTATTTAGTTTATATATTACGAATTTAATAAACATACTATTAATAACATATATATTAATCATTGAAAAGTTTTGTTATTGTGAAGCTATTATTACCGACTGATGCAGGATAACTCAATACAACCAATGTCAGTACGAGTTTGTTTAATATGAAACAAAAGGACTTCGTATAGAAAATTAGTTATTCATTGCCTTAAATGAACAGTAAATATACATTTATTTGCGGTCAAAGTTAAGATAGACAGATATTGTTAAATCTGATCGTGATCATATTTCAGTAATAAATATTTCAATTATAAGAAGCTCATAAAGAAAATTGTCGCTTGTCAGGTATTCAAATTAAGACACATCCAAATAAAACTAAAATACAATGTGTCAAAAGGTTTAAATGAAGGATTCAGGGCCAAGCTTAAACCTTACAAATATTTCCTGTCTATTCACTTATAAAATTATTATATATTATAAACTTTATTATAAACTTATTTATTTTACATGGATTGTACAAATAGTTATTATAACTAATCGAGGCACTCTCCATGGCTCCGGTGATGGCGTAGGGTAGTCTGCAGGGGTGGAGGAAACCGGAGTACCCGGAGAAAACCACCGGCCATGGACGGGCAACTACAACCCACTCTCATAGCCACGCCGGGGATCGAACCCGGGTCGCCAGCGGAGAGAGCCAAGCGTTTTACCACTCAGCTGTCCAGGCCAAATTAACCAATTAGTAAAAGTAATACTCTGCCGGAATATTGTGTAGGAGGCATCTCCTGGATAAAAGGTTTATATATATTAAGCGAGTATATTTTAAGACACCGAATATACAAAATGCTTGGTTATACTGAATATTTATCAACAATATAGGGTTCTAAAATGGCCGCCAAAGAGTTTCTTTGCCAGAGTGCTGATGCCAATACAAAAAGTTCCTGACACGAAGATTGGTTTTTTGAGGATGAATGGCTTTCCCGCCGGTTAACTAAATTAAATAACACATCATGCAAATTGGCAACTGGAGAGAATCAAATGTTTCATAAAAGTAGAATCCGTCGGTTAAATCTTATACCAAGGAAGGATTCATCAAGTCACTGATAGCATTATGTTTTAGACTTTATCCCCTTTGAAAAATAACACACTGAAATGTATTTCTCCCAGAAATAAGTGCTTAAAAAAAAAAAGAAAAAAAGCGACCTTATTGCTATTCAATAGATTAAATTTATTTAACACCAACATGCCTCCTTGTATCTGATAAATATTCAAAAGAATTTGCACAAATACTCCCTGCGTTCTTTGTATCTCTACTGAAGACTTTGCCTACACGTTTCAGTGTTTTCCTGTTTTTTTGTTTTTTTGTTTTTGTTTTTGTTAAGGGGAAAGAAGTGAATAGAACGCTTCAATGCATAAAATACAAGGCCGTATCAGTGAAAGACTGAATCCACACGTCTCAACATATTTTTCCGTGGGAGATGAGAAGAGTAGTATGTGAACGATTAAATATCGGACAGTGGTCACGTGAACACTCAGTGGTAACAGGACGCATAGCTAATAGAACAGAAATGGCATTAGAGGAGGACCAACAGTAACCAAGTGTGCCGATGATCAAGCATTACCCAAACGCTATTAACCTGGGCCTTTCATATCCAAAGTGTTGTCCCATAATTTATAGTGAAGCGTGTGGCTTATTTAAACACTCGTTTTATGGGGTACACTTTAGTTATGTACAATGTGTTAATATATCTTACACGCTATGTACAATGTGTTAATATATCTTACACGCCTTCGTATCAGGTTTTCTGTATCTAAACACAGGTCATGCAAATATCAAATCTGCTTAATTGGTGTGCCCACACAGGTAAACGTTCTATGTATACCCACACAGGTGAACGTGCTAAGTATACCCACACAGGTGAACTTGCTATGTGTGCCCCAAAGGTGACCTTGCTAGGTATGCCCCCACAGGTGAACGTGCTATGTATGCCCACACAGGTGAACGTGCTAGGTATGCATACACAGGTGAACGTGCTAGTTATGCCCCCACAGGTGAACGTGCTAGGTATGCCCCACAGGTGAACGTGCTAGGTATGCCCACACAGGTGAACGTGCTAGGTATGCCCACACAGGTGAACGTGCTAGGTATGCCCATACAGGTAAACGGTAGGACGATGGTACCTGGTGCTGACTAACGCCTACATAATTTATAGCCTCAGTAATCACATTGTAAAATGTCACTGTCACTGCAATATTTTCTTACCTCAAAAGCACTGAGTATTATAAGTATTTTTCTGTATTAATAATTTGCGATGTGTAATTCAATACTTTGAGATGACTATCTGTTGATGAGCGCGAGAGAAGAAAAGGTTTTGTTGAGGAAAAGGGGGGTCCAACCCAGGAGGACTTATGAAAATCCTAAAAAAAGGTCATCACGTCTGGAAAAGGGGGGGTCCAGGCCGCAAAATAACGTCTAAAACACTTTAAAAAGGTTGCTTCGGGTGAAAAAGGGGGGTCCGGACCCCCTGGAACCCCCCCCCCCCCCCGGATCCGCTTCTGGAATAGCCGAGTGCACGTTCAAGAAGTACATGAACGTACATAAAAATATATAAAATGATGTCTACCTAAAGTCGCCAAAGTTGAAAATTAGTTTCCACTCGTTTTTCATATACATAAAGAAAACTAAGCTTTCACTTTGCATGGATTCTATTTCCGACAGAAAGCTTTGCTTGGTTAGCTGTTTATGAGTATATGTTCATAAAATTTAAATTTTAATCCTGGTCTTCCACCTGAATCAAAATCTTTATTAACGTCTTTAACAATACGACAAAAACACTGACAAAATGCCATGTACGTGCACTGAGAGAGTCCCTGCAGGTATAGAATACCCGGCGAAATATCCAGAAACTTTATGATGCGATGGTCCCTTATTGTCATGGTTACCTTAACCAAAAGAATGGAGAACATCGCAGATGGTTTTCCAGGCGGTAGATTGAGGTATACACACGTAGCCATGGTAATACTTTTTAAAATCAGACCTTCTTGTGACAAACATATAAGGATCCATAATTACAAATAAATGGTAAAATAACCTTTTCGTTCAGCTAGGATTTCACCTGTGACTTCTGATTTTCTTATCTATCTCAGACTATCTACCTCATGGCAATATTCCATCCTATAGGATCTTGTTTAAAATGACATCTTGTCTTAAAATTAAAGCTCACCTGCATTACCCACAATATCTGCTGTAATACATTGGTTTTCATGCAAGTACTCCACTTTCATTTTTGTCTCCATATTTTTTTATTAAGGTGTATTAAATTTTTTAACGAACGTTATACTAGTCAATAATGTAATTTAAAAGAACCATTTAAAAATTCTGGCTAACGAGGAAAACTTGGGAAGACATTTTTAGTTTTCTCATTGTTTTACTAGAGCTCAAAATATCTGATTAATTCAATCAAGATTATTTAGTTTTGTAATAGAAACCCCGAAGATTTGTCTTGCAAAAGTCTTCTTATTAACTCCTTAAAGTTCAAACTCTCAGTTCATTTTTCTATAAAATATTAAAAATAATTATTTCAAAGGGGTAATATTAATAGGACATTACATGTTGACATATTATGTCTTAAAAGAATACGTATAGACTGAGAACTGTGTAAACTGTTAAGGACGGTTTTGCTTTTTGTCTGAGTTGTACAATCAATTATTACAAAGGAATCTGAATCCGTGAACTTTTTGTGTCCGCTTTGGTTTACAAAGCTTGCCCTTTCACATTTACCTTTGCAGATTAATCAATAATATTATTTGCCAAAGGTAATGGATTCCTGGGATCGACTTCCTATTCAGGTGGTGTATGATGAAATAGTGAATACTGCACACAGTTATCTGACATAGTCTCGGTTGCCCAGTTAACGTGTGAACGCTGCTCACATTCTGAATACAGAAGATTTATCTGTGAATGTCAAGGATATATCTCCTTCAGAGATTCATGCACTCCGCGCCCTTTTTTGCCGAAATTGAGCCAATGAATAGTATATTAAACCTATGAAGTAAATGGAGCAAATATGGGGCATATCGACAACGTCCATTCCAAATATAACCAACATAAAGTATTTGTTGGTTAAACATATTTTATATTTTGCGGAACCCGCCTATGGATTTATTTAACGGTGTAATATATTGTAAATAAAACAGAAACGTATCCACGTGCTTGCTTGTTGATATTACGTGAGACATCTGTTTCCAGTTTAGTTTAAGATGTAAGAATATGCAATATGATTACCGAGTGATACTTAATATAGCCGGTCCAACATTATGCAACAAGAACATTTGACCGAAATAAGGGGGGGGGGGGGGGGCATTATACTTGCAGTAAAGTATGCCGTCATAACAATGAGGGGCAAATTTAAGGGGTCGAGGGTTACATGTTGTTAAAGTAATGACAATGAACTGTGTCTCTCCCTCTAGACCATCATTCTGATCATATAAGCTTATTCTTTATAATCTACAGGGTCTTTTCATTTATCTAAAAAGATCTTGCCCCTGTGTGGAAGTTGTGCTGCACATTATTAATGAATACTGTCTCGGTTACCCCATTGAATATCGCTTATAGGTCTGCTTAAGTATCGGCTATGTTACAATTTCCTTATTTATCATATATAGGTGACATATATACATATACTGTAGGTAAATTAAATATTTTTGTACCGGCGAGGAAATATTGCACGAGACTCAAACAGGATACAGCTAAATCCATATATAAAACAGCAAAATATATATTTTAATTCGTAACCTCCACAAAATGAAATTAAACCAGACGCAATTTCAGTACAGACAGGAGCTCCACGGGGCTCCCTGTTTTTCGTTTGTAATATTATTGACCCACGGAGGCGGGTATAGAGTGTAACACCTGATCCGTGTACTGCTTTTATAACTGAGTCAATGAAGAAATGAGCCGGAACAGGTGTGTGAACGTCACAAGAGAGAAACTTGGTTTGTTCAGATATAAAGGCCTAAACGGCGGCGACAGAGAACTCATCGTTGCTTTTAATGATAAATTAAGTACATTAGTTCTTTTTAGATCCCCAAAATGAGAAACCTTAAACGCTTCTTTGTTATTATGGGGTTAATGATTACAGGATCCCTATGATACCATTCCTTCATGTACAAAGGTTATTAACTCTGTAAATAAGTGTTAATTTAAATTTTAAATTAACGAATACGAAACCGGAGATTGTTATTTAATATAAAAGAAATATTTTCGATGCTTTGATATAATATTGACTTAAATAGTAAATATACCATTTTCGCCAGATACTTTAGGCATGGCGCGGCGTTTATCGTCTTTATATTAACAACTTTCGCATTAATGATCGGACGGATTCCTTTTAAATGTTGTTTTGATATCTTTAATGGGCAAAGTGCGTCTCATGCTAAAACTAATATTTTTTTTTATTTATATGCGTGTGTTCTGGACCCATTTGCAGCATTCATGCCTATAATTGCTTTTCTCAACAGAAGCAGCATGGTCTTGTAGTGCATTTATCTATATTTATAATTATTATTTTTATAATTATTATCTTTTTTTATTTGTGATTTTATTTCTTGTTTTTCACCATTTATACATACAAAGTAATGAGTGATAAAAGAGCTATAATTATTCATTCAAGTAAATGAGCAATATCCTCAGATATAGCCGTGTCAGCGTGCCAAAATATTCGGATTTTCAGGATCCATACCTAGAACGTTTCCAGCTCCTTTGAAGATGTTATCAATAATCTCTATCTTTCACTTACCTTGATCCATTTTGGATAATTTTATATTTTCTCACCAGGTTCTAGGCTTTTTCCCTAAATCATTTTACAAAGTCCTGATCAAAGTCGTTATTTCATTTTATCTTTTGAGGTCAGAGGTCCCTCAAATAATGACAGGTTTGTTTGACTTCGTTGCTGAGAACTCAAAAATCTAAAAAACACAAAAGATGTAGGATGGATCTTTAAACAGACCCAGAATACATCATTTCCCTGTTGATCTTTACAGGCCAGAAACCAAGACTTATTCTCGAGATGATTCATTTTGGTGTTAGTGCTACGCTAGTTATTACGAAAACATAGACCAAAACTACACCTGTTCTTGGACCAGTTCATTTGAAATTGTTCCATTATTTGCGTAAATGATATCCACCCAAAAATAAGTGTAAACATAAAGAACCATTTGTTTAGTTACTTTCTAGTAAACAAGCAGAAATTATGTCAAGGGAAATGTGAATTATGTGAAAATTAAAATATTTTCATTAAAAACACTAAAATGTTTGAATAAGAACATGAAATAAAACTAATTAGCCAAATGCTACTTTTATCTTGTCTTGTTACTGGTTATTGTACGATGGAAAGGAATTTTTAATAATAAATATTTAACGTTGAGTTCAAGAGAGTGTGTCTCGTGTTTTTATGTTAGATGTTACAAACATAGGTCGTGCACATACAAGCTCCTTAATTCTGTTGCGTGTCATACAGATTTAAAGAGTATATCCTAAATTCATAAAATATATCATTAATACACGCATATACATGAGTATATATTTAGACGAGACTGAAATCCAGGCGGATTTAAATTCGCCTAGAAGGGATTGCGATTTTGATTTTGCCTAGGCGAGATAGCGATTGTGATATCGCCTAAGACGGATTTTAAGCTCGCCTTTACACTCAACAATAATATTTTAAAATGATTATTTATATTTCAATTTGATATATAAGCAATTGAGGAGGAACAATTACATTTCTAAGATAATATTAAAGACAGGTCATCTGTAATATGCAATTGTAAAAAGCAGAGCATATGATACATTTTATATCAGTGATAAGTTGTTTATATATATATATATATATATATATATATATATATATATATATTGTTTGAGGTGTATCAGTATTTATGAAGACACTGGTACAACATAACTACTTATTTACTCCTTTTAATTTAAGTTTAAAATTTAATTTAAAAAATTAGTTATGGATGTGTAAATATTTCCATGATATGGGAAGCAACAGACAATTCTGAAAAAGCAAAGGGTTTATTTTTTTTACGTGCAAATTTACTTGGGTTCCGGACTTCCAAAATCAGTAAAGATTTGTAAAACGTACATTTTATAAATGTAATGCTATAATCATATTAGGCAGATAAATTATTTCAATAGAGATCATTTGATGCCCTTTTATTGATTTAGTTCGTATCAATTTACAATCAATTAAGCAAATATATATGCAAGACAAACAGAATAATAATATTAACCTATAATAAATATGACTATATAAAAAAAAATAACTGCGTGCTTTTCTGTATTCTAGACTTGTAAAAATTTCTATCATAACTATTCGAGGCAAATTCAGCTTTGAATAATAGATTATTAATGCATGCATGTGAACAATGAATTATAGTGATAAATAATTAATAATTATATTCATTGTTATATTTGTTATAACGATATATAGATAAATCGTTATATTCAGTCTCTTGTCTTGTCTTTCAAAGATACTATAGTTACCTATAATCATAGTTAATTCCAATTCAAATTAATATTCACAATATTTAATATTAATTATTATGCATCTTTATAAAAAAAATGATTTAAGTAAACCACCTTGTGAAAACATACCAAACCTTCAAAGAATGCCACAGCCTAAACAAAATATTGAAAAAAAAATCCCAGATAAATTACCTTTACATCATATAATTAGTGACAAATCCAAAACTTGCAAAACATCAGAAATATTCCATATACATAAGCCATGTAAAACAGCTATAGGAGCTTTATAAGTTTCTTATTAGAATTATTACTGAAAACATCACTCACGTGTAATTACAATATATCATCAGACCACTATTTCAGACACGCCTAGGCCAATTTTAAACCCGCCTGGATGATACCAGGCGGATTTTAAATTCGGCTGGGTGATACCAGACGGAATTAAACTAGGCTATGCGAGATTAAAATTCTGGCCTGCTCCATGAATGAATTAAATACGAATAGGCGACTTTAAAATCCGTCCGGGCGAGATCAAAAACGCAATCTTGTCTGGGCTATTTTACAATTCGCCTTATATATATATATATATATATATATATATATATATATATATATATATATATATATTCAATGGAGGATTTTAGTTTAGATTACGGCTGTGTTTTTTTTTCCTCTCTTATATTTGGACCGTGAACTTAAATTAGTTTGTCGACATGGTTCTATATCCTACTTATTCGGGAGCTTTCAAACACAGTATTATAAAAATGTGGGCTGTGGTCAATCAGGGCGCTTTCCTTACATCGTGACATCAGGACATGGCCTGAAAAAATTGCCCCCCCCCCCCGCAGGGCGAGAAAAATACCTGAGGCCAACAACAGTATATATGATTATACAGTATGCTACAAGGACACATGAAAGAACTTATGACATTACTAACTTTTGAAGTATGCAATTTCACTAGCGTCACTTATAACTGAATCCACGTAATAATGCTCAGCGTTCAGTTCACTCATCGGTTTATTGTCTGATAATGGACTCGACTGTAATACTTCATTAGTTCTGGTTAATAACGTCATTGATTTATCTACTGAATAAATGTAAAAGAGTAAGATTTGTTTTCTAAGGAGTACATAAATTTGCTGAATCTACTGACGTTTGCTCGAAATTGATTGACTAAAGGAAAAAATAACACCCTAAGACTTTTCAGTATTGCATTCGATATTTGTAACCTTCAGATATCGGCGTACATTAGTATCAATACTTCGCATTCTAAAAAATCATTTTTTCAAGTATTTTTCAAGTATAAATTCTTCGGTATAAATGAATTTTATAATTTTAACTTTTTGTCAATAATTTCTCGTTATTTTTTAAAGTCACAAACAAACCAAACTGCATATAATTACAGAAAGAAACTTTGGTATAACAGAATATGAGAGTGTTTCTCCGAAAAGTCAGAACAAAAGTAAATAAACTTAGAAGAAAAAAAGCTTACTTAGTGCTTTCAATCTTCCTTCCTGTTGTAAATTTTTCGGTTTAATCCAAGGTTTCATATTACATAGATTTGAAGTGCTGCTTCATGCGCCAGTCGGCGGCCTTTAGTAATGCACACTTTCTCGAGAATGTACTGGAAGTATTTGTATGTATGAGAAACAGGACGGCACTAAAATTCCGAAAAACACAAACACTTCTTGATTTGCATTTTTGATTAAGTCAGTGACGTCCATGCCCATCCTCCTGAATAGTGGTTGGCCTTGAATAATGGAAACAGATCCGCCCTAAATTCATTCGACGTGGCTTTGTGTTTATGATCCCTTTATCGGTCTTTTTTTACCACTGTATACCACTCATGCTTTTTTTCAGGAGAGAAGCAGTTCGGGCATGACCAAATCAGGCAGGGGCGCCTTCAGATGGTGCATTCAAGTGGCGTCCATTTATCAGCCAGAGTGGGAGGACTCATACCCCCCCCCCCCAACCACACCCTCACACACAAACACACAATTATATATATATATATATATATATATATATATATATATATATATATATATATATATACCTTTCAGGGTCTGTATGGCACATTTAAAATATATATATACTTAATCAAATTTCACATTTTTTGAAAATAAGGTATTATGTTTCCAGTAAATGTTAAATCTAAACCAGGTTTAGATATAATATTTCATATAGTAATATACAGAGCCATGGTCTATTATTTTATTTAGTACTATTTTTTAGTTGCAATATATATTAATAATATTCTCTGAATAGTAGGGTTGGGGGATGATTACATTGACCATCCCCTCTTGCCAAAAAGTGGGGAGGGGGATACATGAATATACACCGCAATCCCCCCCCCCTCACAGTATTGACGCCCCTGGTGCATTCAGGCTCAAAGGTGTCATTAAACACTTTTACTTTGTGTAGAGACAGAAAGCCAATGAAACCTAAATGATTTGCGAAGGTGGCTATAAGCTCTATGTCCATACGCACTGTAAAGTCTAGCGGTAGATTTTTTTCTCATTAAATATATAATATATAAATATATAATAACTAACTCTGACTATAAGTATATCGTCTAATTCGAATGGCTACTGAGCAAGAGGGGTAGCAGCTCCCTTGTAGAGTTCTGAAAGCACGAAGCCGGTTGGATTGGGGGTTTGATGGGGTAACAAAACTAACATTTCACTCTTTTCATATATGCATATACCCATTCTTCGGTATCATGTAGGAAAAGCCAAGAGGTGGCATCTCCGATTGCATGGTGTTGAAAATTTTACAAAATTCTGTACAATCTGTTTTGTTCCCAGGTATTGGTGATTATGAAGAGTCCACAAAGAGGAACAAGAGGTTACGCTCACTGCCTCTGTATGATCATCATGACCCATCATTATTAGAAGGAAAAGAGTAATCGAAGATGCAATTGGGAACGATTGTGTATTAGAGCTTCCATCTGTTAAGGTAAAATTATTTCTTGGTGGAAGCTTAATAAAAGATGTATTAATAATCCTTATGGACTCTGATTTGCAAATAAAATATACCATTAATTATAATCATCATATTTTTTTTATTTATTACAATAAACAGAAGTATATTGTAATAAATTAATAAATAAATCATATGTTCACATTATGTCCTCATTTAACATGTTAAATCCGTTTTGTTGAGTTTAAGCTGGGTCGCTCGCAGGAAAAAAATCGACTGCTTTTGAGGTGGTACGCGGCGCCAGCAGTTCTGAACCCAGCGGCTCACTTACCGATTATATCGGCCGATTCGAAAAATCGCCGTCGCCTAGAGTCTGGCACTGTCAAAGAAAATAGGCCGATTTCATCGGGTGATCAGCGAAATTGTAGAGAGAGCTAATGATTGCGACAAAGTCGGCCGATTTTGTTTATTTTTGCATGGTCAGAGTTCACGTTCTGTACGTTGTCACTATTAGTCACTATTAGTGTATATTGTATAATGACATATTTCTGTATTTTAAAAAGAATTAAATACCGATTTTGGTAAAGATTCAAATTTCATGTATTCCTTAAAGACGACCTGCAATTTATTAAACATTTTAAATAAGTATCCATTCATATAATTACAATGTGCGAACATTTCTGTATACATAAGACTTAACTAACAGGTCTATGTTTGCAAACGCCCATTTATTTCTTGGCTGTTGAGCAATCTTTCCAATTGTGTGACGAGCTACTCTGAACAAGTAACTCAAGCTTATGTAAGAGTCTTTTGAAAAAAAGCACAATTCAATATTTACAACTCATGGATGGCAATAATCAACTGTATATCTGCCCATACTCTCTATCCATAGTTATAGATTTGTTTCCTAAAGATAGTTTTTGCCCTATAACAGGTCCTCCTTAGAGTCAGCAAAAGGATAAAGAATACATATCACTTCTTTGAATTTCTAGAAAAAGGGAATCCTAGAAATCAAACAAACATGCAAGTAGTATGTCCTTTTCTAAATTAGCGTTCGTGTCTGGTGATATCCCTTCTGAATGTTGTATCAAGATGCTGGATGTTTGTTTTTTCCAAATCCTGCAGATAGAGACAGGCGATTATGTTCCCTCCTGGGTTCAAAAGTTTGTGACATGAGACCGAAGGCGAACCGTTTCTTCTTCTACAGCGGCGTACAAAATCACCGTCGACATGGGTTTGGTATTGACAAGGTATATCGGCCGGTTTTGTCGGGTGAAAGGTGAAATCGTGTAGTGAATGCAGGGGGGGGGGGGGGGGGACAGAATCGGCACCCAAAGATAAAAGAGGCCGATCAGGATTTATAATGTGGCGACCTGTTTTATATGAAAAAGACGGTTTAATGTATCAGTCTGTCCATGGTTACATTATATATATATAATAGTAGTAATAGTAACTGAAGTTACAGCGGCTCAAGATTTGATGTATACAATATTTTGAGCAACTTTTGAGTTATAGGAATACCAAAACTAAAGTATAGCAAAACAAAGACAGGGCAAGCCATGGTAAAGGGGCGGATCCAGGATTTAGGAAAAGAGGGGTCCACCACGCAGGACTAATGACAAAACCAAAAAAAAAGGCCCCCAGTTCCGGAAAGGGGGGGGGGGGGGTCCAGACCGTAAAAATAGGACGGAAACCCTTAAAAAAGGTTGCGAAAACTGGAAAAGGGGTGGGGGGTCCGGACCCCCTGGACCCGCTTCTGATTAATAAGTATTTATAACCATTTATACAGGGTATTTTTGAGATTTCAGCAGAGATAAAGACAGAGGCCTTCATTGATTCAAATGAATATCATAGACAATGTTACGGACATAATTAAGCAATTGTAGTCGTAAAAATTTATTATAAATAATTTTGAAATGTGTTTATATAACACAATGGTTGGAAGCCGAATTTATTTAAATTACGCAAAGGGAGTCCACAAAGCGCCCGAAAAGTTCGGGCCAATTTTTGAGAAATCTACTAAAATAATCGCGCGACAGTGTCGCGAGATGGACAATGATTCACAAAATGGCGACACAAAATGAAACCTGCAGTGTTTTATCTAAACGATACGATTCAAACTAATGATTTAGAAATATTCAGTGTGAAAATTTATTAAAGGCAATACCAAAGTGTAAAAACAAACCAGCCAAAACCAGACTTCTTCTCTGACTACTAACACGCATGCTTGTTAATAGACATCTGTAATAGTCGTACAGATGTTAAGGTTTTCAAGGAAATAAAGATATAAAATTTAAAATTGTTTTATGGAATATAAAAATATAAATACTTAAAGGAACAGATAGTAGTATTAGTAATAGAGATTTTAGATTAAAAGTAACTGAATAACCGTAATAGGCCCTCTACCTGATATAAATATGTGTCTTTTACTCAATCAATTTAATGTTTTAGAAGTAGAAAAAATAGAAAGTAGAAGGTAAAAAGTAGAAAAAAAACCGTTGCATGTATAATTAAGCAATTATATTAAACAATAAAATTTGTTTATTAATTTTAGTTAGCATGTGGTTATTTTGTTTGAAGTAATATTTGAAAAATAATTGCAGGCAACGGCAGAGCTCCAGCCGGTTGGTGTGATAACGTAAATCGGAGAACAAACACGCGTTGAATTTGAGAATCATTATTTTTAGAATTAGATAAAAGTATGGAGTACGCGGCCGGATGCAGCGCCGGGCGCATATTCGCCTGATTTTTGTCGGTATATATAAACCTTTACCCGCACGTATAAAATTAATCAACGTCGAAGATCAAAGTATCTTTTAGGTCATCAAGTCGTCAGGGCAGGAATCTTAGATCTTCCACACATTTACTTTGACCAATTCTCTGTTATATATGGAGTAACACTGATCTCTAGACCATTATAGTGTATGGTACCGCAGAGTAGCAGTTACCCGCAGAGGTTCTGGTTTTTGTGGATTAGTTTTAATGAGAATTTTCTGGCTGTTACGCCAACTCAAAAGATAAGATTTCCTGAACTGAGAAGGAAGCGTTTAGGAAAAAGTGCACCGAGGTGTAAAGGTAAAATTATAAAGAAACGTAAAGGTTGTCCCCTTTTTGCATAAAGTAAAAGGTACTCTTGCAATGTTTATAGAACCAGAAAACTACTCATCAACCCCTGTCAGTCTCTAATCTGTACATGGGGCAATAAACGGGGTACGTTTGGTTCTTTCAGTTCAAGCAACGGGTATCTTGAAAGCTTTATTATTTACAGCTGATTTTGTTCAAGCTTTTTTTCTCCAAAGATGGCTCCCTTTTACCGTTTGTTACAGTCCGTGCAGCTGACTAACTTTTTTCCGCATTTTTAAATCATCATAGTACAGACAATATTTTAGAAACGTTGCTCCTCACTTAAAAGTTTGCCATCGTTTGTATATGAAACAATCTTACAGTCAAGGCAAATAGCTAAGGATTTTGTCAAATTGTTTTCCAGCTATGGTTATTGTATGGTCGCAAGATTTGGTATTATGCTATCGTTCACGTGACAACCTATGCTGAAACAATATCAAACAATTTTCTATAAATCTGCAAATTCTCATTTTAGCGATGAATTTGGCTTAGGAGCAGGAAATATATATTTGGGCCTTTAATGATGCTGTATCCTTTATTTCGTCTATCCTGGGAGCTCTTCATCAAAATTAAAAAAAACTAGATATGTCGGAACGACACGAATGCCCCGGCGTGGGGCAAATTAGAAACTTTTTAAATTTTTTTTTAAGTTCAGGAGGTGTCGTATGGTCAAAAGTAGGTCAACAAGGGCAAAATGCAAACTCGATCTGTAACGGGTCATTATCAAGCATCACACCAAACATCAGGCTAGTATCTACAGGCATTGCGAAAAAAAATCCGTACATGTGTATTTGTCATGAAAATTTCTATTTTTCATGAAATTTTCTATGTTTAGGAGCCGTAAAACAATCAAAAGTAGGTCAACCGGGACGAAACGCGAACTCAATCTGTAACTGGTCATTATCTGCCCACACACAAAAATTCAGGCCAATATCTGCAGTCACTGAGAAAAAAAGTCCGTACATGTGTATTTGTCATGAAAATTTCTATTTTTCATGAAATTTTCTAAGTTTAGGAGCCGTAAAACGGTCAAAAGTAGGTAAACGGGGACGAAACGCGAACTCGATCTGTAACTGGTCATTATCTGCCCACACTCCAAAAATCAGGCCAATATCTGCAGGCATTGCGAAAAAAAAGTCCGTACATGTGTATTTGTCATGAAAATTTTTATTTTTCATGAAATTTTCTAAGTTTAGGAGCCGTAAAACGGTCAAAAGTAGGTCAACTGGGACGAAACGCGAACTCGATCTGTAACTGGTCATTATCTGCTCACACAACAAAAATCAGGCCAATATCTGCAGGCATTGCGAAAAAAAGTCCATACAACTGTTTGATTTCGGAATGACGGAAGGACCGAAGGACGGAATGACGGACATGAGTAAAACTATATGCCCCGGCCACTTTGTGGCGCGGGGCATAAAAATTGTGCTTAAATTCCCTACCATCAGTGTTCAAGCAAGTACATTCTTCAAGCAGCACTCCCCGCAGTTTGCTAGAAAAAACTCTCAATCTTACCATTTTAACTATGAAAATTTTGTCTATAGCTACATCAGATTTTTATTTAAATTTTGAAAATTCTGGTTGTGATGGCATTTTACTCCATTTTTACGTCTTGTCTGTATTTTATGTTCTGCTGTGGATGCAAACGCTATCACTATTTCACATATATCTAATAGATCTCACATGGAGCCTACTTCTGAAGGTCACATGTTTGTGTCTTTACTTTGGTAATAGGATAGACAGAATAATCGATCCCAGGTTCAACAAAAACGTGTGTATTCTGATGGCTGGGTGTTTATTTTCCCCAGACGTACAGGACCACACCCATATAGCATGGCACCACTGATCAGATCGCATCGATTTTCTAGCCCACGGGTATAAACAAAAGTCCATAATCAATCACAATACGTCTATCACCTATTAAACCCTCAGATGAAGTACTCTTACCGCCACAGTCTTGAGAGCTTACTGGTGTCCACTCAGTGGTAGAGTGTACTATAACCTTAACTCAGGCCATTGCAGATTATCCATATTACCAATTATCGTACCTCAAGATTTATTTAGTTATTGGATTTACACAGAGTTCATGAATATAGTCCTGGACTGTTTTGCTTATCTTGTTAATCGAATTGCTCGATGATACTTCGTTTAACAAAATTCTGCTCTGTGTATACCAAAATCAGTTGAATTTTTAAGTGAAACCAAGCTGTATATTTTAAATTTACCTAAAAAGTAAGGGAAAGGTTGTATTATAATCAAATATTGAGTTTGAACATGTTTAATATAAATGATTCGGGTGTCATCACTTCAGACAACCAAGTGTACCTTTTATTGTCCTTCACTGCACGTTGTATTTCTAATTTCGAAAATCAGGAGGAGCTGCTCAAACAAGGTGCATCACACTGATATTTCACCTTCAGATCGCTTTCAAACTTGCTGCAGCATGTGTCATTTCTTCCATATTAAATACTTTTTTATGGCTGTGTCTTAGCTTTATACAGGATAGTTCACCGATGTAGAATCTGAGCAATTTCTTATTATTGAAATTTAATTGTTATATAAATATATATATATATATATATATATATATATATATATATATATATATATATATAAATGACATGGATAGGCTGCTAACATATATGACATGATTTGCTCCATTAGTATTTTTTTCAACCGCCTGTCCGATCTAAGTTGAAATTTAAAGGCTGCCTTAGAGAAAAGCGGGGTGAATTTTGAATTTCAAGTATCACTTACACCGAGCAGGCTCGCAAAACTTCTCTGTGCGACTGGGCGAGGCTTTCTGATCAAGCTGTCACAGTGTTTACTTAGGTGAATCTAAAAAACACCTTTTATGTAAATAAACCGTTTACCTGATAACGTCTTCCGCTGAGCCATGGTCGTCATGGTGTTCGTCAGCGTGGTGGTCCTCAGTGGTGATCTCGGCCGTGACGGAGGAAGCAGTAGATGATAATACGAGAGGCAAAAAGGCCGCAAGGACACATAGCTCTAAGGCCAGCCTTCCCTTG
Source organism: Sipunculus nudus (assembly GCA_026874595.1). Classification (NCBI taxonomy): domain Eukaryota; kingdom Metazoa; phylum Annelida; class Sipuncula; order Golfingiida; family Sipunculidae; genus Sipunculus; species Sipunculus nudus. Next base: position 105,267,503 of record CM049306.1, on the reverse strand, counting down.
CTATGTAGCATCATTTATCTGGGATACCTGTCAAAATGTTTGATTTAAAAATGTTTTCCTGCGTTAGCAGACGCTTATCTTAAATCACCGATGTTTTTGTTATAGTAACGTAGAAGGCACCGTGCCTAATGATGTAAGACGCTGCTGTGTTTGTGGTAGGGATGTTCGGCAGGTTTCTGTACTCTCGGATGGCCACTTGAGCCTGTGACGGTTGGCGTTTCGTCAGACTCTGTGTGTTTATTGATTACCCTCTGGGGGGACCAGGCTGTCCCCTGATCATATTCCACGGAATAACTCCATTGATTAGCAATCTACAAACGGTTCTCTACAATCCGACTGTAGCTGCTTATTTATTCTGGGAGGAAATTGGGCTTGGGCAACATGCACGCGCACAATTTGAAGAGATAAAATAACACTTTTCACTGGAATAAATTTAGAGCCTAAACCTTCAAAATATCAGAACTGCATATTATTATCTAGACTTATAAATGAAACAGACAGATACTCACCAGACTAGATAAAAGGACTGCTCTTTGGTAGTGGGTGGCTCTTCACCTGGGTAGCCGACATTGTCGTAAAACCAACCCCAAGGTGAAAAAGAAGCCATATACCCTCTGCCTGCCACAGAGGACAGGCACAGGAGTCCACTGCTCGATGATCCAAGAGAGACCGGAATTGCCAGGGCAAGGGGGTTTTATCTCTGAGGGGCAGAAGGCGAAGTCCTTAGCTGCCTGTGATTGGCTATGGGGCATCTCTATGTTTACTGTCAATCAGTGTTTATGCCCCACCCCTGCATGACCAACTGAGGTCCAGGTCAAAGGGCAAGAATGTTACACGACGACACCCGTGGCCTCTGATACGGACCAGTATCACGCACTTGGAAGGACAGACTGATTTTGTAATTTCCTGGCATACACATCCCTTGATCTGTGACAAAGCTTTCATTACCCAAGAAAATGCCATAGAAACAGTTCATTTACTACAACCTGGGTAAGGCATATGTAAACATCTCTCTCTCTCTCTCTGTCTATATATATATATATATATATCATAATAATAATAATAATAATAATAATAATAATGATACAGTCAATCTGGAAAATCAGTCAATTTGTCAAATGTCTGGATCACCAAGCCAATTTATAAAATGATGGAAAATTTCAGCCACTGTACACATTGTATGAAAACAATCCCAGCTTATTTGATAGATTGACTGAATTGATAAGAAAATATCCCCCCTAGATTATTATTATTATAAAATTGAGACTTTTCACATGGTATTTCTTTGAGTAAACTTTATGCTTCTTTTTTTTCTAAAGCCATTTATGATACTGACTGAACAAGACTTAAATACTAGGACAAATGAGGCGTAAACACAATCGCACGGTTGAGATAAGCATGCTATGATAACGTAATGAAATATGCGTACACTATTTAAGATCTGATCACAGTGTGATCATGTTGCTTATTCAAGACTGAAGATCAAGTTAACTGGATGCATTTAATAATATGAAACATTAAACTGTACAATAATATAATATGAAATCTATGATGAAGAATATTTAGGAAGAACCAAATACAAACAAATATCGACCATTGTTATTTTTTTATCAATTTGCTATCCACATCCTTTTATTGATTAAGGCAAAACTATGATGCAGTCAACTTTCAATGACAGAGTGCAAAACGGGGGGGGGGGGGGGGGGGTTGTCATCGCCTCTTGTCCAGCCCGACGAATCTTACCATATTTAATTCCCCACATTTAAAGTACTAAAAGTCCAAAAACTTGCCAATTGAAAGAATTTTATCTTAAAAAATTTGCTATAATTTTAGTTCTTAACAAAATTGTGTTACAGTATTGCAAAGTTCCTCAAATATCAATGAACTGTAGTCTTTGTGAAATGACTAAATTTAAAAAATAACGGATAACACGGCATGAGCCACCGTTGCCACGACATCTTAGAACCCAAGTTAGTTTTAAAGCACAAATTAATATATGAATATATATATATATATATATATATATATATATATATAAAAATATATTTATATGAAAAGATATAAAAACATTGATATATATATATATATATATATATATATATATATAAAATTATATAAAGCACATGAGGTGGCAACATATATAAATGATCTAAATAGGCCTGGTCCCATGAAAACTGATAAATTTCTTGAGGGTATATCAGGTATCATTCATGTCAGTACATTGCTCATTTACTTGATGAATTAATTGTATCAGGGTGCAATAGGTATCAATTATCTGAATTGCCATAAACTCATTTAGAATACTAAATTTACATTATTTACACTAATGGAAATTCTCCTTGAGTATATGACTACCAATTAACCAAACTAAATTTGCATATAATTTACTTCAGTTCTAATAACAGTGTAGAGTTAAAATGATAATACCTGGGAAAGGGGGACTCTAAAAGACGAAAGACTCCACCTATAAGGCTGATTTAACGGCCTATGGGTTATGTAATCAGTCGTCTCTCTGTCACTAGTTTTCGGTAATATGAACTAAGGGGCCTGTGTTTACTGTACGAGACAAGTATAGGACCAGAGGTTTACCCAAGGCTGCTGACAGCCTTTGATACCAGACATCCATGACGTCACATGAACGTCTCCAGGAAGATCGTCGAGTGAACAGTAAACTTTACAAGCCTGGGACTTGACCAAAAACTCATAATGTTTCTGTGAACACTTGACTCATGTGACCTAGAAATAAAAAAGAATCCCGCTGGTACATTCATGATGGACTGTAAGTGCACTTCAGTAGTAATGTGTATGCAGACACTTTTTGCTACGATATATTTCCATATATTCGATATACATTACGATCCGCTTTTCCGATGAAAAAAAATAGTAACAAGACATATTTTGAATCGAAATAAATCACATTTAGAATTTCTCTTGTTTGTTTTGGCGACGTAGCTGTAATAAAATCAATGGAGATCAAATCGATGGTTAGTACATGGGTGAAGCATACTTTCTGGGATTTATAATTCACATGAGGCTCGCACCTCGGAATATTCAAGGACAAGATATGTGCATAATAAAAAGGCATACGAGCGAAAAAGGCGCTGAAAAGAAGGTACGTACAGTCGGTCCCGTTTAACTGAATACCGTAAAAGCTATTCCAATAAACGTACATTGTGTGATTAAGATGAAACTCCTCTAACACGCGCAGTATTCGATTGCTAAATCATGGTGTCCTGATCAAATATGTCGAATTTCTCCGTTACTATATAAGATAAGCTGAAGCTGTAATTGGTACGTCAGGTAGTGTTTAACAATCAATTTACTTTACTTGGATACTGTTTCAGTTTATTAGGCTTTGCTTCGCTAGCTGTTGCGTGTACCGAGGTTAACAGGTGACCAGGGTTGTCGGATTTGTGACCCTTGCTTTATTAAACGGATTCCCACTATACAATCATTATGGGAACTTTAAGGTTTTACAGTTTAAACCTTCATCCAGCAGACAAACACAATTTCGGTTTCTATTGCGATCACGAGTAGTGACGTATGACCCCCAGTTGGGACTCGGTTCTACTTTTCGAGGGACTCGGGCTTGATGCCCTGGACTGAAACTTGTACTCCAACTCAGAAGTCAAGACTCAAAGAATTCTTCCGAGTCAAACTGGAGTCCCGAACAAAAACCTCCGTCTGAAAGGTTTGTAGTCTCTTACACAGACACACGGTGGCGCTCCGCAACCCACAGTAGGTTTGTACCCATTATTAAACACACCACCAACCAATATGTAAGTGTATTGCTAAAAAAGAATATTTACAAAAAAAAAATATTCATTCTTATGCTTGTTTTTATATTTTGAAATCTACATTTAACTGTATCCTAATGTCCTTGTGTGAAATAAAGCTGCATACTTTCTTACTATGCTATAACTGACTTATATTAAGAGGAACAAGTATTAGGTGTAGTAACTTTAAAAACTGACAAATGTCGATGTCAGTCTTAATGAAATAATTTGTATTTGTAGGTTTATTCAGCAATCACAATGCCAACCTACCAAGTCTGTAACATGACCACGCTTCCACAGACCTTTACAAAGTCTACAAAATCCATATTCCTGAGCCCAATCAGGGGTGTGTTTGGGCAACAGTATAGAATTACTAGGTCCATTACAGCGGTGATATTTAATAAATTAGCGCTTGTGTTAACTCCGGGTAAACGTTCTTATATATGAACTTGAGCTTGGACTAATATTTCAATATTATCATAACATCAATATTTACAGGACAGAAGCGAATCCGGGGGAGGGGGTGCAGGTGGTCCGGAGCCCCCTTTTTAGCCCCTTTTTGGGGGGTTTTCAGAACAAATTATGCGACCTGGACCACCCCTTTTCTTAGGTTTTATCTTAAGGGGTGTGTTTGGGCAACAGCATTAAATTACTAGGTCCATCACAGCTGTAATATTTAATAAATTACCACATGCGTTTACTTATCAGTCTGGATAACATTCACATGAACTTTAGCTTAGGCTAAACATCGATATGTACAGTACAGAATCAAATCCAGGGGAGGTGTGTGTCTGTTGGGGGGGGGGGGGGGGGGGTTCCAGAGCCCCCCATTTCCACCCCGCAGCTTTTTTAACGGTTTCAGAACAAATTATGCCCTCCCCAGCCCCCCCCCCCCCCCAATTTTCTGCCCATCTGCGTTCGACCCCTCCTTTTCCTATATCCTGGATCCGGCCTTGTAGGAGGTCGAAAGGAAGACGTTCGGACACTAAACTCGTAACGTTTCAGAACGTTTTAACAATCATCACAGTTTTCTGGCTGTCACCTAGCAAACACAATTTTCTTTATATGTTGATGTTGTAACAATTGTTCAATTACACTGCTGTTCTGTGTCCACTGAGGTGCACATGTTCATATACCTGAGAATAAAAACGCTAACATTCCCCGGGATGCATGTCACACGTGTGAGGATAGTATTTTAACATGCTTATATTCCTTTGCTCTTTTCTGGTGCATCATGTTCTGTCATGCCAATTCCTTCAACACTGAACTTTGATATAAATCCCAAATCCTATTGTGACTAATTCCTTATCAAATACATGCACAATCGATTTTGCTGAGCCAATTCAGGTGTGCGTTTTGGCAAAAGTGTTGCATTGCTGGGTGCTATTATTTATATTTTAAAAATTAATACTTAATTTGACTAAAGTATAAAGTCTGGATCAAAATTCTTATACTTGAATTCGTCCAAGCATCAGTATGATGGAACCTGAGATATCAGTATGATGGAACCTGAGATATCAGTATGATGGAACCTGAGATATCAGTATGACGGAACCCTGAGATATCAGTATGACGGAACCTGAGATATCAGTATGACGGAACCTGAGATATCAGTATGACGGAACCCTGAGATATCAGTATGATGGAACCTGAGATATCAGTATGATGGAACCTGAGATATCAGTATGACGGAACCTGAGATATCAGTATGACGGAACCTGAGATATCAGTATGACGGAACCTGAGATATCAGTATGACGGAACCTGAGATATCAGTATGACGGAACCCTGAGATATCAGTATGACGGAACCTGAGATATCAGTATGACGGAACCTGAGATATCAGTATGACGGAACCCTGAGATATCAGTATGATGGAACCTGAGATATCAGTATGATGGAACCTGAGATATCAGTATGACGGAACCTGAGATATCAGTATGACGGAACCTGAGATATCAGTATGACGGAACCTGAGATATCAGTATGACGGAACCTGAGATATCAGTATGACGGAACCCTGAGATATCAGTATGACGGAACCCTGAGATATCAGTATGACGGAACCTGAGATATCAGTATGACGGAACCCTGAGATATCAGTATGACGGAACCTGAGATATCAGTATGACAGACCCTGAGATATCAGTATGACGGAACCTGAGATATCAGTATGACGGAACCCTGAGATATCAGTATGACGGAACCTGAGATATCAGTATGACGGAACCTGAGATATCAGTATGAGGGTACCTGAGATATCAGTATGACAGAACCTGAGATATCAGTATGACGGAACCCTGAGATATCAGTATGACGGAACCCTGAGATATCAGTTTGACGGAACCTGAGATATCAGTATGACGGAACCCTGAGATATCAGTATGACGGAACCCTGAGATATCAGTATGATGGAACCTGAGATATCAGTATGACGGAACCCTGAGATATCAGTATGACGGAACCTGAGATATCAGTATGATGGAACCTGAGATATCAGTATGACGGAACCCTGAGATATCAGTATGACGGAACCTGAGATATCAGTATGATGGAACCTGAGATATCAGTATGACGGAACCCTGAGATATCAGTATGACGGAACCTGAGATATCAGTATGACAGAACCTGAGATATCAGTATGATGGAACCTGAGATATCAGTATGACGGAACCCTGAGATATCAGTATGATGGAACCTGAGATATCAGTATGACGGAACCCTGAGATATCAGTATGACGGAACCTGAGATATCAGTATGACAGAACCTGAGATATCAGTATGATGGAACCTGAGATATCAGTATGACGGAACCTGCGATATCAGTATGACGGAACCTGAGATATCAGTATGATGGAACTTGAGATATCAGTATGATGCAACCTGAGATATCAGTATGATGCAACCTGAGATATCAGTATGATGGAACTTGAGATATCAGTATTACGAAACCCGAGATATCAGTATGACGGAACCTGAGATATTAAAATAATAAATGAAATATAATCAGTGACTTTGGAGGAGGTAATCTGAGGTGTCCCCCTGGGAGTATTCTGAGGAACATTCTACAGAATATGTATTGGGACACCTTAATAAAAAAGGAAATATATAAATAATATATATATATATATATATATATATATATATAATATAATATAAATTATGTATTTCCTTATTTTTAAGGCACTTGTTAGGCAGTTCGTAAACAGGCATGAATAATGTAAGGTAGGCTGGTCTCTTCTGCAGTTTTTGTAAGGATAAATGTACCATTAAAACTGTTACCTGATACACACTAATATTAACTACAGGCCATGTGTCTGTGTGAGTCATGTCACTACGGTGTATAATGGGTCTTAAGAATATAAAGACATTTACTTCACATTAAAAAACGTTACCAGATCCATGTGATTACAAGAAAAAATAAATTTGTATAATATATTATAATGAAATGTTCACTTCACTGAATAGTGGTAACGGTCCAACTGCGCTGGGTGCTATTGAACAAAATCTATATATTAATAGCGTAAGGCGATTTTTTTCCGTATCTCCTCTGATACCGCCGTACGAATAGCCTGATTTTCGACATAAATTTGCTCCGGGTTTGTACGAAGAGATTTCGACCCCTTTTATTTGCAATATTTGCGTATTCAGTGCATAATTAATAATTTTAATATTTAATCATCCGCGGGCGCCTCTTTTCTTTGTGTCTTCGGGCCTGGTAACCCAAAGGCCATAGAATATGTGATGGCGGGACAATTTTACTCCGGGGGCCCTATCTGGGGTTTTCTTCCATTTTGCGGTGACCGACCCGAAATAATCCACATTGGCAATGCCTTCTCAAAAGGGTGATCTTTGAAAGAATTGTTTTGCAGGAGCCCTCTTCGTGACCTGATATGCTTGAGTGCACATCTACCGTTCCCAGGAAATCGTTATGGATAGGCCAAAAAAGGTATGGTTCTCAGGCACTTTATATTTCAAAAACCTGTGAGGCCGGGCGATATTTCATCATTGTTTTGTATGTTTCGATATAAATTTCATATGATCAGGGAAAAACATGAAAATAACAGAATTGATTGCTAAACGCACAAAAGCACTACATAACAAAGGAAATCTGATCAAAATGGTATTCTTTTATCTTCTTGAAAGATAAAAAATTTTAAAAAAATTTGGTGCGGTTGGGGGGGGGGGGGGGGGGGGGTTATAGTTGCCGCGGGCGATGCCTGAAAAACCATACCTTTTATTTTTGTTTTGGTCTTATACAGTCGCATGCACTTGGTCGCACGAAGTCCAGGGCTTTGCATGCAATTGAGGTTCTTGACAAATATTTACAACACACGTAGGCCTATACTATGTAACAGATGTGAAGAAAATGTTAACCAAATTTATGATACATGTATACATGTGTGGAGTGGCACCACCAAAGTTGTAAACATTTTATATTGACTTAAAATGTTTTGAAAATCGAGACTTTTTCTCATTACTGCAGCTAGTTACAAATGTAAAACCCCTGTAATAATGTATGTTTTATACGTTTGTACTGGTATTTGTTTCTTTTTTTGCGTGTGCCATCTGATTTGCAATAATTTTTATGTAATACTCTTTGTTTTTAAAGACTTTTGAATCTTTCATTCAGTATGTATGCTTATTGCGTAGAGCCATCATTGTTACAAATAAAACTGGTATTTTTGCATTTTCTTCTTAGGTCTTTCCCGTGGACGGTTTTTTTTATGTATATGTAATACTGTTGATCAGTTTCTCATGTGACATTGTACATGTGTAAGTGACTATTTGTCAAAGATCCCGACCTCATGCATGTTCGGCACTGGTTTCGCGTGACCGTATGCGACAGTACGCTGTTCCGAAACATGTTCCGAACGCCCTTCCGAAAGATATTTATCCACAACACCATATACATATAATGGATCTATATATTGATAGCGTAACGCGATTTGTGTGATTTTCCGTATCTCAAATTTTTGTTGGATATCGATACCACCGTATACGGATTGACGTGTTCGCCCCAAACCGTGCGTAGCACGGGTATTTGCTATTGTATATATTAATAGCGTAAGGCGATTTTTGTAATTTTCCGTATGTCCTCTGATACCACCGTCCGGATTGCCGTGATTTTAGATATACATATGCTCCGGGTTTGTTCGAAGAGATTCCACTCACTTTTATTTGCAATATTTGCGTATTACGTGCATAATTAATAATTTAATATTTGCTCCCCCGCGGGCGCCTCTTTCCTTTGTGTCTTCGGGCCCGGTAATACAATGCGCATAGAGTGTGTGACATAGCGGGACAGAGTTAAACTGTGCATGCCTGGGGGCCCTGTCTAGGGTTTTCTTATACATTTCGCGGTGCCGGCCCGAAATAATCCCTATTGTGCATCCCTTCTCGAAAGGCAACCTCCGCGCAGCAGAAAGGTGTTTTGTGCACAAGGGGAACTCGTTAGAGGAAAATGCTCAAAAGGGGATCTTTTAACCATGAAAATTTTTCCGAACGGTAGTGCATGCAGGGCAGTGTGTAAAACCCGGACCTCACGGTCCCAGACCTCAAGAACCAATTTCCTCATTTTCCATTATTTATACCGATAAAAACACCACTATTGCTGATGTAAGAACAAAGCAAAGTCCCTAAATGTTTTAGCTTTCTATATGACCGATTCACTGAAATATTTAGATTACAAAAATATTTCGATGAAGACGGACTTCAATTACTTGACTTTGCTAACTTCCATTTTGACGGACCCCAGTAACCACTGCTCATATTTTTATTTATTACTAAAAGATGAAAGTTAAAAGTTAGCATACATGTCACACACTAAATATAATTATTTGTTATTTTAAATGAAAATATAATAGTGAGGGCACACTGGGGGAGATTTATTTGAAGTACACTATAGCTAACATTCGTTTCGGAACTGAGACTGATATATCAGAGCTCTTCCACATAACACGGGTTTCGTGTCCCATTCATAACAACAATGCAAAATCTGGACAATAAATCAGTTGTTGATGTTACAGGTGATTCATGCTTTCTAGAAAGCAGGTTATTTTTTACTATAGGCCTTTCGACTTACTAAATAATGTGACCATTCGTATGTTAAAACCATAGGAAATATTTTTATTCAATTTCCTTTCTAAGAGTAAAAGATCATATCGTGTTAAAGCCCAGTTAGCCCTATTGTGGGCCGGCGACGCAACAGAAACCTGAAACCTATTGCGTCAAGGTCGGCGGCTAGTATCTCCTCCGACAACACGGATGGCCGTGATTTTCGACATACATATGTTCCGCGTTGTCCAAAGACATTCAACCATTCGTGCAGGAACGTATTCATCCAAGTCATCGAGACTCCAACACAAGGTCAACTCAAAGACGGAACACTTATTTCATGTAAATGTCGGAATCAAAGAGATCTAATGACGGTAACATTGTACAACCAAGCAGCGGCGTGCCTAGCCTCATTGCCGCCCGGGGCGGTCTTAGAAATTGCCGCCCCTCTAACAAAACATTACAAAACTGGAAAACATATTGAAACATATCCTTTCAAATGTCCTTGTTACAGGCTTGTATTTGACAACAACGCAGTTATATGGATTCACTGGCAGGGAATTCTTCCGCTACATATTAAAGAGCTGACATCTCTTTGCTAATGTAAATCAAAAGGTCGTCCGAAGCTCAAACAAGTATATTTCATTATGAAGTGAACAGAAAGGAATAAAACGAATAAATTGTAACTATCAACAGATTACACTGCAGGATACACATATAATGTGGGAAATTGATCTTTCATCATTCATGTAAACACGATTCATGATTACTTTAAACTCAACTTGGGGAAAAAAACTTTATTTGGTGAGTGTTATTCCATTCTCGACGCATACAAATACTTTGTCACATCTATAATACGACCTCTTGTTATCGCTAACGATAGAGCTATTGAGATATGCATGGTACTGCTCCATGCAAGTCATTTAGTCTCTACTAAAACAGCGTAATTCATGAGTTAAGCATATATATATAGGCAGGGCATGTTTATTTTTTTCACATAAAAAAATCCAATATTTGGATAAACTGATTTTGTTCAATTAAAATATCCTCAAAATTAAAACATACTTTAATTCAAGGCTACATAAAAATCATTTTAGAATTAAAGTGATTCTGCACTTTGCAAGGTTTTATTTATAAACTTATGACTATTTGTCATTCAATAAAGTATTTAAATAAATTTCAAGTAATGATATAATTTAAATATATGTTATAATTTAATTTCAAATGATTTGTCACAATATACAACAATTGTCTGTAGGTAGTGGATAATGAAACTGTTAATAACAGAATTAACAGTACAGGTAAATATAGCTTTGATTTAAGTTTTGAACTGTAAAAGTTAAAACTGATACTTGATACGCATATTGAACATGTAGCTAAGCGGCCATGGGGATTCATCCCGCCGCACAGTTATAATAGAATTATATTTTAAAGTTAAAATAATTCCTATATAGGTCCGGGTGTTTATTGTTTTTATTTTTCACTTTACATAAAAGATCATGCAGGTCATATTGGTTATTCAAAAGACACAGGCAATTAGGTAGTACTCATTATATACACGATAGTGTAAACGTCTGTATTTTAACGAGACTGATGTTAGAGTATGAAGAATCATGGAAAAAGGGCATTTCAGGTTGTTTCACAGTGTTAAAATATCCTGGAATTTCGGGAATTCAAGGGATCAAGAATGGAAATTCTTAATACTTTCCAAGGAAAGAGCAACACAATTTGTCAAAATATTTTTCGCACAATATGTACGACATACACCCCACCCCACTACCTGGTGCCATTGGTCTTCTGGCAGGATTTTTCCCTGGTGATTATCAGATGCTGCTAGGGATTTCTGTAAACGACGACCGCCCTGAAATGAAGGATTTTTGCATGATTGATCAGTTTATCGATGGCGTTCTGACATTGCAAGAACACAGATCTAACAAAGAATAACTACAGATATGTATTTCTTGCCTCTTTAGAGATCGTCCGCAATTAATTCTGTTGGTTCCACCGCCAAATTTTTAATCCCTGAAATTCTTGAAAAGGGACAAAAAGGCTAAATTTGAACTTTTTGAAAAACCCCTTCTGCCACTGATTATACTAAATCCCAGAAATGCCGCCCCCACAAATGTACAATTCGTTTGCTAATCATTCTGGAGATTCTACTGACCAGTTTATAATCCCAGGAATCTTGAACATGGGACAAAAAGGCCACATTTCTTATTTTTGTGGATCTCCTTATGCCACTGATTAAACTAAATCCCAGAAATGCCGCCCCCCCCCCCAAAAAAAAAAGTGTACAGAACGTTCGCTAATAAATTGGTAGGTTCCACTGTCCAGTTTATAATCCCTGGAATCATGAACATGAGACAAAAAGGCCAAATTTGTAAATTTTGTGGTACTCCTTATGTCACTGATTATACTAAATCCCAGAAATGCGGCCCCCAAATATGTGCATATCGTATGCAAATCATTTGGTAGGTTCCATTGTCCAGTTTATAATCCCTGGAATACTTGAACATGGGACAAAAAGGCCAACCTTGTACTTTTTGTGGATCTCCTTAAGCCACTGATTAAACAAAATCCCAGAAATGCCGCCCCTAAAAATGTGCAAATCGTTCGCTTATCATTTGGTAGGTTCAAATGTCCAGTTTATAATCCTTTGAAAACTTGAACATTGGACAAAAAGGTCAAATTTGTCCTTTTTGTGGAACCCCTTCTGCCACTGATACTAAATCCCAGAAATGCAACCCCCACAAATGTACAATTTGTTCGCTAATCATTCTGAAGATTCTACTGTCCATGCAGTTTATAATCCCAGGAATCTTGAACATGGGACAAAAAGGCCACATTTCTTATTTTTGTGGATCTCCTTATGCCACTGATTAAACTAAATCCCAGAAATGCCGCCCCCCCCCCCCCCCCGTTCGCTAATAAATTGGTAGGTTCCACTGTCCAGTTTATAATCCCTGGAATCTTGAACATGAGACAAAAAGGCCAAATTTGTAAATTTTGTGGAACTCCTTATGTCAGTGATTGTACTGCCGCCCCCCCCCCCCCTTAGGTAGGCCACTGCAACCAAGACATTCCGCTATATGATTTTTTTTTACTATTTGACATCAGAACTAAATGCGTACCCCAAATCACGCGTAGCACGGGTAATTGCTAGTTTGCATTAAACATACATAAATACAAAACAATATGAGGGGGCTAAACCCGAAGAAACATTGAATATTATATACATGGTCCAAAAACTATTAAGGCATGCTCATTAAGCGAATTCATATCACATCTGGACAAACCAAAATCTGAGTCCTAATAACGGCTCAGTTTTTAAGTTCATAGAAATATGAACATATATATATGGGTGGCGGATGAATCCACCAGACAGGTATACTGAAGAAAATGGTGTTACGAGTAAGGAACATATACGTCTCTCGGACTGAGAGAGAATAGAACAATGAGGCCTAATAATAAGGTGTAGTCCAGATGAGAGAACATACGTCTTTTTAATACACGTTTTAATTGGTGGAGGGAACCGCCTCCATTTTTTTATGCTAACATAACTACGTATATGTTCATCTGACAGGGAAATATCTCACGCTTCCTCTCATTTTATGTCTTGACGTCAGCCAGGCCCTGTGACTTTTGCACCTGCGGCCCCAAGGTTGGTAATCGTCCCCACTGCTTGGTCATACCACCGAGGAACCCACGAAAGGCGCACACGTTTGTTAGTGAAACACGACTGTTGATCACGGCCTTCCCCTTAAGCGTACAGAGCGTTCTGGCCGTAGATATTAAAGCGTCAGGGCTTAAATACGTATTTCGTGTTTTGGGTTGTATGTTTATGTCGGTGGTCTGGATGTGTTTGCCTCAAATAAGCACGAACTCAGGCTATCGTGAGAATATGTATAAATTATTCACCCAAAATCATGTTAAATATATTGAAACTTAAAGTATATGAAGACAATATTTCGTGGGAATGCTAGTACTGACATTGGACCATGTGGTCTATCAAATCTACTACTTGAGTCGTGTATGTAGACATGGTTGTGGCTTTCACTTTTAGCCTTCACTAATCCTAACCCATTCCGATGTTTTACTATGTAACAAAATCCATTTTTACCAAAATAAACTATGTGCAGTCAGGTTTGTCAAAGTTTTCAAAAATATTGATACTTGAAAAAGATATAGCAAAACGCAATTTGGAATTCGCCGTACAGCAATATATACAAATATATCATAATCACACACACATAATATTATATATATATATATATATATATATATATATATATATATATATATATATATAAACATATGTTCGTGTTTTAAGTTAACAGAAGTTCCTAAATCAAGTGATGAAGCAAAGCAAAAAAGAGATGAAGCTTTGATCACAATATACAAAAATTGAAGGCAACTGCTTTATACTGACCTGTCATTTTACTCTTGCTATTTGAACCTAGTACTAGATCTGCATCATTAATGAAAAGTAAAAAGTAAATCTCGGTACAAGTGATTATTCACCCAGAGTGTTAAAATAATCATAGATTAACATTTACATTGTGTTGTTAGGGACTATAGGAATATTGAATGCAAACTGCATTCTGGTCCATAAGAGTGTTACCATACTGAATTTGTGACCCTATATATGATTTCTGGATCAAGTTCGGGTCTGTACTCGGCAGCTTGTCCAGCATCAGGCTGGCACATCCAGCGATGCACAACGTACAGGCTGACCAATGTCACTATATGTACTATGCAAGAGCAGCACAGAACCAGTCATGAATGTCATGCAGGAGTTCCTGTTCCTTCCACTCACAGTGACACTGCCCACCACATGCAGTCTCAATTAATTAAGTCTTAATGAGTCCCTTGGCCTGTCTGGTTTGTACAGGCACTGGGTGTGTGAATATGAGTAACAAAATCTCACTGAATCACACTGTAACGCATTTTTACTAAACGTTTTGACATTACTGCTTCGTCAGTATTAAAGATAATAATTCTTCCAGTGTTGTAGGTGAATCTGACTATCAGTTCAGACAAGTCAAGTAGTATAAGTCCGAGTCTGCTTTACAATTTTCTTGATAAAAGATCAGTATAAACATGAGTTTGAGACATTAATTCGCTTTTCCGTTGGCCCAAACGTCTTAACACAGTTGAAATAACGAGGTTTTCTACTTTTATTTTGGTGCTGCTGTATATATATAAAACGTGTATTCCCGGTCATAAATGGTATAAATCTGAGTTATATAATAAAAATATTTTAAGTTGAAATTAATACTGAATAGAATTTTAATATTGAATTAAATATTACTGCATTGTATCGTCATATTGAAAGTTGAATAAAATTATATTGGTCACTAAAATATCTTTAAGTAAATTCTGTAGACACGTTTTGAGTTTTGAATTTTTTAAAATTACTATGGTTAAAATCTGACCCGGAGGATAAGGGCAAAGCTAGAGGTAAATCTAAAATGTGCAGCAGAATGTCAAGGCTTGTTTTAATATTTTCTTGCAACAATACAGGTGTTGGTAGAGTGTTTTTCGATGTGCATTAGACTTTACGTTAAAAAGTTTTTGTCCACACTGGATCCAGTGATGAAGTTGAGTATATGCCATCCGAGTCCGAGTGCAAGTCCGAGTCCAGGCCAGTCATGTCCGAGACCTTAAGATTAAAGTCCAAGTCCATCTTCTTTGAGTCTCAGTTATTATGACCCCAAGTCCAGGTCCGAATGTAATTCCAATACATATGTCTGCAAAAAAAGTAAATTAAAATGGAAATGTCAGATTTTCATGTACATTTTTAAGTTAGTTCACACATGCTTTTACTTAAATGGTTAATTACATTTATAGCTCTCGATGCTGAGCAAAGCTTGGTATACCGGTATATAATATAATTATTTTTTTATATTCTGTAAGTAGAATATATACACATAAACGCACATATACATAAATCTTGCTTAAATGGTTAATTACATTTATAGCTCTCGATGCTGAGCAAAGCTTGGTATACCGGTATATAATATAATTATTTTTTTTATATTCTGTAAGTAGAATATATACACATATACGCACATATACATAAATCTTTATAATATAAGTACGTTTCCGAGTCCAGGATCCTTGAGTCCAAGTCTGTATCTGAGTTCCTATAAGATCGGACTCCACTCCTACATCACTACTCGTACCGAGCAGGACTCGGCTTAAATTTGAGTGCATATCCCTGAGTTTGAATACAAGTCTAAGTCTTAGTCCCTGGAAAGTGCACTTGAGTCCGGACTCGAGTCCAAGTTTTGACACGATTTGAGTCTAACATCTATGAACCCTTCACAGTTCAAACATTATTTTTGAGACTGTGGTGTAAAGACAAAAAGAAGAACAGAAACTATCACTTACACAAATGTAATTTTGTGACTCTACCATACCAACAACATATATTTTGCTCTTCTTCTTCGCTAAAGTATCAAATTCGCGATCTTCGCGATTTTTACCTTCGTTAAGAAGAAGTCCAACTGTCGAAGGCAAATTTGACAAGTAAATGGTTGATATTATGAATAAATAGGGTATGTTAAAAGAGTGGTATTTTAAATGATATCAGATCATTCCAATTGTCTGCCATTGACGAACAATATTTTTGTCATTTAGATGAAATGTCCATAATATTTGAATTAATTAATTAACATGATACTGGTTGTAATCTGTATATAGGTCTTTTGTATTGTGAGATCGCGATAATAAAACCCTCGCAAAAACACTGAAAATTGGAAAAGCGCGAATTTTAAAAACCCCGCAAATTTGATCTTAATTACAGTAATATGAATTGTGAACCCCGCGAATTTGAAGTCAACCAAAGTAATATATATATGTATATATATATATATATATATATATATATATATATATATATATATATATATATGAGGCAGGGTTAGTGTGTACTGTGCGTTAGTATGTCCGAGCAGTATCTCCAACAGTTCTCAGTGAATTTTGATGAAATTTCAAATTATGGGACTATAAACTTAAAATGTGGCTCTGTATCCTGATATAGCAAATATTTCCTCTTTTTCTTTCTGTCTTTGGTTACTGTTTTCCTTACAACCTTTCCAAAAAATACAACAATCCATTTCCTCCTTGTTCTATGGTCCACTCTTTCACAAAATTCAAATGAATACAAGTGAGAACTTTATCAAGATATTTTGCGATATATTTCCTGGGGTATATATATATATATATAGTGATTACGTATATTTGGCGCCTCATCCTGGTGACTCCATCACTGTATAATGTATTTGTATAATAAAACTATAGCTCATTAGTCATTAATTTTTATCTAATTAGTTATGTTTAAAATGTAGCAATTTTTTTACACTTATTTTGTATGAGTATGTATACATGCATGGACATATATTCACACAGTGTAATAAGCAATAATCACAAAAGCTAGTCTGCACATCGTGTCCTTCATTCTATGATTTAAACAAACCTATGCCTGAATTGATTATAAGGCTAATCTGGTGGTTAGTCAGTATTAAAAACTGGACTGTGTATATATGTGAATACACACCAGAAAGCCAGCCAGCACTGTATGCCTAAAAGTGTCACAGCCCTTATAGCACTGACCTACAGGCACAGATTAGCATCAGATACCAGTAAAACAGCTGTGCATGTATGCAAGTCAGGCCAGTGCTTGACGGATGGTGTGGGGTAGTGAGATGGGATAATAAAGTGTCATTTACAAGTCAAGCCTCTGGGGACCAGTCAGAGAGTTTTAATCCGGTTAGAAAGCATCACTGATTGCTTGATACATATAATTTGGTAACAGAAAAAATCCAATATTCAGTTTTAATTGTTGCCTTCTTTTAAAATAAATGCATTTAATTTATTTTTACTTATAGTGATATATATATATATATATATATATATATATATATATATATATATATTATAATATTTTATATGTAATAGCTTTATATTAAAGAACAATGAAAGAGGTGATTCAAACATCCCAAGGATAGCTATTTACTTTACATACAAAACATTTTGAGCAGGCAGCAATCCAAGTGACAAGATAATAACCTTATTCATAAAAAAAGAATGGAAATCGGAATAAACTATAGACTATACAAATAGTTACTATGTGATTATACAACTGTTGTATATAATATATTTCATAAATTGAATTGAATGAATATATGGACGAAAAATTTTGAAGATAGGCTTTGAACCAGAACTATGACACTGATGTTAACTTGTTGCAGGAACTACGGGTAACATAAAATCATACTTACATCATGTTAAAGATAAATTTGATGTTAATACTCAAATATACAATTCCCGCATATTTTCCACTTAATCAACAATACTTCAGTTTTCTCATTGAATTTTATTTACTTTTAATTTATTAAAAACAGAGATTTGATAATTTAACAATGTTCACTTCAACGTAACCTTTGAAATTATCGTTACATGAATATGAATAAATGTCTCTTCTGTGATATATAGACCCTGAACTATATACATTAAATGTGAACCATATTTTATAAGGTCTTATTGACTGATACGATTGATTGATATACTTTAATTTCTCCAATATTGAAGATACATCACAATGTTTCATGTGGAACAGAAGGTGAATTGATATTTCGAAACGCAAAGTAATTTAACAAATATAGACATACATATGCATATACTAATGTATACACATGTACATATATCTAATGCATCAAACACATGAACATATACAAGTGAATACACGTACATATTCTGTTAACATCACGTATATGTAAACATAAATACCTATACATGTAGAGATATAAACACGTGAAAATACATTCATTCACATATACTATAT
Organism: Sipunculus nudus; assembly: GCA_026874595.1. Lineage (NCBI taxonomy): Eukaryota > Metazoa > Annelida > Sipuncula > Golfingiida > Sipunculidae > Sipunculus > Sipunculus nudus. The sequence goes on along the minus strand of CM049306.1, from coordinate 105,248,822 downwards.
GACACATACATGAACATTCAATTGCATACCCAAATAAATATGCAGATACATAAATGAACATATACATATGTGTATACACACGCATGCGTGCACATATATATCCCTGTGTATAATGTAAACCAGGAGAAATTGACAATTATAAACCAGAAATGCGTGCACATGCATTTGCACATACATATACATATAAATACGTACATACGTGTAAACATACATACAACATATACACACATACATACACATATAACTATAATGAAATACATAAGATATCCCTATATATACATATACACACACACACACACACACACATATATATATATATATATATATATATATATATATACGTACATACTGCATACATACACATACATATAAACATACTTAAACATATACATATACTGAAACGCGACACCATAACAACATGAGCTTCTGACACAGCTAAACTAGTACGCAAATGAAAAATTTTTACTTTGTACATTCACGGACCATAAAAATGAAAACTTAATGACCAAGAAAAGGTCTTACTTCAGTTAAGAAGGAAATGTCAGGTAGCATAGTTTTAACCAATTATCATACGCGTTAAATATTCTAGATTCGATCAATTGAGAAGTAAATAAATTTCGTCCACATATAAAGGAAGATTTCATAAACTCCCTCATCCAGAATCAAGTCATCTGGTAGAGGTCCACCAAATATTATTTTAACCATAAGCTTATGATCTTCCTTGAGCTTAGAAATAAATGCTTCTGACGAAACATTAAATGTGAACCATATTTTATAAGGTCTTATTGACTGATATGGACCCTCCACCCTATAGCTATCAAATTGGCCCTGAAAACTAGATAATACAGCTAGTCAGCTCATTAAGAGTCCCGAGGGAGGGGCATGGGGGACTTCAAAGGGATGCCGCATACTCTGGGGTTTGGCAAAATCAGGCGTCATTTGGCTTTGCAAATATACAAGACCACACCAATAAAACTAAACATATTTTTTTACTATACGTATTCAGTGAATTATGATATAACACCAAGTAACAGATTAAAATAAATGTTCACATTAGGTATTTGAGTATAGTTTTCAGAAAGTTCACGGAAATGTATTTTTTAATTTGAAACTTTTGTTTTTTTTATAGTATATATATATATATATATATATATATATATATATATATATATATATATATATATATATATATATATTTATCATTTTATATGATTTATATTATATATATGTAATAATTATATTTATAATATATATATTTTCTTATTTTTATTAAGGGGTCCCAAAACATATATTGTAGAATGTGCCTCAGAATGCTCCTTTTAGACAGCTGATTTAATATTTGTTACGCCATATGTGCGGGAGGCACCTCTGATACCTCCTCCAAAGGAGAAAATTACCGCCCGCTATATATGCAAATACCTTCCTATTTTGCCTTTTGCCCCCCCCCCCCCCCACCTGTTAACAACGATCCAGGTATGATGAACGACATATATATATATATATATATATATATATATATATATATATATATATATACACACACACACATGACTGCATCCTGCGCCTTTGCAACAGACCCCGTGGACCCTATAATATTATAGCGTCTGAAATCTTATAATATTATAGGGATTGGGATGCTCGTACAAGATCACCCAGCGCCCTCCTATTAGCCCTCCCCCTACAATATTATCACTGCCGTACAGGGCCTGAGGAGCTGTTGGTAACTGCGGCTGATATACCCATGCTCAATTAGCTACCACCAGATACGAAGCAAGTGACCACGGGTCTTATCACGCGCACTCAACCGTTCTTCATAGCGGCCGCGCAATGCTCCAATGAGCTGCAGTAATCAGAAACGATAAGCCCGTGCGCTTCAATGCATCTCCATGTGGCAGCGATTTCGAAAACCACATAGCCATCCGCGCAAGTTCGAAATGCAATAAGTCCGAACGCGATTAATAGGGTGTTATTAATAAAAACATACGATGTGGAGGAAAGACGAAATTCTATAAAGATTTTTTTATGAAAAAAAAATTTAATATCCTTTCAAGATATTGTTAGTAATTCTAAATGATTAAGCTTCGAGGAAGCTAAGTTAAAATATGGTTTGAAAAATGGAGACTATCTAAGATATCATTCAATGTTCACTGTATCACTGCAATACCGAGTAACTGGAAACCATTTGTTTCAGCAATGGGCATTTTTCTATGTGTAAAAACAACAGAGTAATGGCTATCTATTTAAAAATTATTGTGACCATGTAAATTTAAATGGTTACCATGGATACATGGCTGTAAATGTTGGACAATACACTTTTTTAGACCACGACCTATTTTTGGCAGGAAGTAGAGGAGTACATCACTATTAAAAAAATAGGTTGTGTTTATACCTTGGGTTTGGGTTTGACCACGTAAAACCCCTCTCTGCCGCAGGTCTATAAAGGATATCAAAGAACGACATGAACTTGATACTGTTTTATGAAACCACAATATCAATTGAATATTAACCTCCGTCAGCAGTATCTACATGGGAAAAGGTATATTGTGATATTGTTTGGGAATGTGTTTTCACATAAGCTTTGAAATAAGTAAAAGATACCAACGATACAAACTCTACAGTTTAAAATATAAACACATATTTTTCTTGTTATCTTAAGTTATGCCATTGACATATTTTTCATTCACCAATATGCAACCATTGTTAAGGGATGGAACAAATAGAACACTACTTTAGTGGATGTGATACTGTTAAAATATTCTGGAGCTCATTTCAATCTTGACGGCGAAATATATCCACTTGTTACTTTTATTAAAAAAGGAGAGATATTTTATTTTAGGTGTTTAATGTTGAAAGTATCATGCTCAAAGCTCTGAGTTACTGTCTACTAATGGCATATATTATTATATATTATGGCGTAAATTATTAAGGATATTGTTTATCCTTTTTAGAATACTTAAAGGACCTTAAATGAAGGTTTGAAACTGATATTTGCGTAGAAAAATGTAAACTAAAGAAAAATACTTTCAAAATAAAACTATAAAAAAACATTTTCGTTGATATTTAGTAGTAAAGAAAGCCGCGTATGTTATTCCAGTGTTAGATGAACTAACTCGTCGTCCATTGCATTTCAAAGTGTTTGTCTATAATCAGCTCTAAAATGTAGAAAATTAGGTCAAGGTCACCTATCTTTGAACTTGACCAAGATTGTGTCGATATACATCATCACCAATGAATAAAATTCCTGCCCTGAATCCTTTTAGAGATATCCTGCTCACAAGGCTGAAGTTGAAAAATCCGATAAAAATTCGTGAAAAATCAGAAATTGTAGGTGGCGCCACCAAACCAGTAGAGCAGGTACAGACCATCAGTCCAAATGACTATAATACGTTTGGTAAAAATCCACCTAATGGTCCCTGAGGTATAAGCTTCTAAGTGTTTTTCTATAATCAGCTCTAAAACGTAGAGAAATAGGTCAAGTTCACCCATCTTCGAAAATGACCGAGATTTTGTCGATATATATCTTTACAGAGGAAATAAAATTCCAGAGGTGAATCCTTTTCGAGATATCCCGCTCACAAGGTAAAAGTTAACGGACGGACGGACAGTTTTGGTGACGACAATAGCCCATCAGCCTAGGGGCTGAGGGCTAACAAATAGAAACATAATTTCTGTTTGCATAATGAATTTTCGTGAGTTATGTAGTTTAATATGTTAGAATTCTACCAAATCAACCGAGGGGAATATGAATATTTTCCGTTTTTGTTATACCCGGAGTCGCATTTTTTAGATATTAGATTTTGATATAAAAGACATTACAAATTTCATTTTAGTCACGCCAGTTCCAAACACGGTACTAAAAGCAAGCAAAACTAATGGTTTAATGACATGAGATACCAAAAAGTGTCAAATTAAACAAACACCCCTTCCCTTTCTTCTTTAGGCAGCGGTTAAATCAGGGTCTTTGTGTGCCAGAGGTCTTCAAACGAAGGTCTTCAAGGATGTCTCAACCTAACAACCTAAAGTAGACTAGACAAGATTGGGTCTAGGTTTTAAACAACTATCTAGTGCAAATCTGTAATCTTTGATTTTTCTCACTAAAGGTCTGTTTTAGAAAATCTGCCGTATATTGGACATCAAGCTCAAACCATGATTTGAAGAAGTAAAAGAAAAGAAAATAAAAGTCATCTACCCTAGAGTTGGGTATTGGAGGCTTAGTAATATCAATTCAGCAAAAGAAAACCAGCGTTATATTTTAAATTACATATCTGTAAGTCTATCCTAAGGTTTCACATATTTGTTTTCAAAAACTCCAACCTACACATATTTACTCTGTTTAAAATATATAATTAGAAAGTTTGGTGGTGTCATCTTTCTTAACAATTTGCCATAATATTTTTTTTGTTTGCATTTGTGCCGGTTTCAGGGACAATAGACGACATACGATCACTTTGAGAATTTTTATGACAAAAAAAGTCTGAAATTGCTATGTTAAAAAATCGCATTTTTAAAATAAATGATAAATATACAAATATAGTATACTTATTACTTCTAAAATACTAAATGATAAATTATAATATTCGTATAGTTTAGAAATAATTGTCAGAATAGTCAACAGTACACTTTAATCTTTTCCATTATTTACCCAAGAATAGTCTATCAGGGACAATTATTTACAGATTTCTACAGATAAAATATATTAAACATTACTTTATTGTGTAAAAAAATGAAACTGTAAATTTTAAATTCTTCCGCCAAAAACAATATATATATATGGCAAATCTAACAGGAGATACTCTGAGGATTCACAATAAGTATATATCATTACATATTATATTACATATATATATTAACAAAATAAGTTCTTCAACAGGCAATAAAAACTTCTGCGTAAAAGTTCCGCTAAAAAAATAGCTGATATATTCTTGGATAAGAACAAGTACACTATCCAAATATATATGGGCCGGGGGAGGGCAGTTGACTCTGGCCTCTGCATGAACACTCAAAACAAGAGAGGTATGCATAGACGCCTTTGTATTTTCTACTAAATTATTTTAATAATAACTGCCTACACTTAAATACCTTATAAATTAATGGAGAATAAACTACAATAGTTAGTGTTAGACATCACAATGTGCAAACACCAGAAAGTTGGTATCGCATATTTACCATTGATTCTTCAAAGTTTAAGACGTTAATGGTCGTATACTATGATTAATCACTTTGGGAGGGGCAAACCTGAAATACAAAAACGGTCATGTCTCTATTCAGAAATATAGTATTTCGTCAAAATTTGTATTAAAACACAGCTCATATACTATAGAATGTACCTCATTATAACATACAATAATAGGTGCAGGAATGTAAGGGTTAAGCAGGGGCGGATCCAGGATTTAGGAAAAGGGGGGGTCCAATCCAGGAAGACTTATGAATACCCCAAAAAAGGTCCCCAGGTCTGGAAAAGGGGGGGGCTATCCAGGCCCCAAAATTTTGTCTGAAGCCCTTAAAAAAAGTTGTTTCTGATGAAAAAAGGGGGGGGGGTTCCGGACCCCTTGGACCCCCCCCCCCCCCCCGATCCGCTTCTGATAAGAGAGAAGTATGTGAGGTGACCCTATAAATACGCAATATTGTATTCACAAAAAATCACCTAAAATCATATTTTTATCATAAATACATTTCATTTGACACTTTTAAGTATCTAATATCATTATGCCATAAGTTGTGCTTACTTAAGTACCGTAGTTGGACCTGGGGTAACGGGAATGTGGATTTTTACTGTCATTAATTTCAAAATCTAATATTTTCAAAACTGGGATTCCGGGTTAAAGAAATATTTTGATTCGACTTTTGGTATACTTTTCAAAAATTTTACTAACTGAAATTCTGTTGAAATTTTTTCCTTTTTCACTTATTCTGGTGGCCTATAATGTAAATTAATATGCTCTGCCGGTAATCCGAATTAAGGGGGGGGGGGAATCGACAGTACCTCATAAGTTACGGTGTTCACATTTTCACAAATATTTTGGAAGATTTGGCCTTGAAGATCAAGGTCAATTTACCAGTTGTTGAACTCATCTGTGAACTTTACTGAAGCAAATAGTGTAAAAAAAAAATAAAATGGGGAGAAATATGGAGTATCCAAAAATTAGGGTATCTTATATTTCCACAGATTTGCCCTTGAAGATCAAGGACATGGTCAAGCTCACTAATTTAGTGTTCGTTAGGTTATTGGTTGATTGTGTCATATTTGAAGAGAAAATATAAAATACTTCGATTACTTAGAATTCAGGGATTCATGAAGTTAAAATGCGTTAACTCACTGTGCAGCTCGGAGAATATAACTTACTGTTACCAAGTTTCGGTTTAACAGCGATACTTCCCAAAGAGAAAATGTGTCAAATTTACAACATAAATGCGGCGCGACATCATTTTGTGCACTAATTAGGCACTCCTATATAGCACATTCCTGAGAAATTAATTCTTTACATGAAGTTGTATTTATTGTCTTAAAACGCATTATTTCCTTATTATTTCCACAACAGGTTTGATTTAGCAAATTTTATTTACCTTTGAATGGTACCAAGGAATTATATATTTTTTTTTAGCTCAGTTGACTGAAAGTCATCTCAGCTATAGCGATCACTCTTTGTCCGTCTGTCCGTCGTTAACCAGGAACTAATCGTAACCGCTGGACCTAGGATCTTGTTTCTTGGGATTCTAAGAGGTCGATGAAAAATCTCCTTGGAAACCAGAAATTAGGTCTCTGTTACCCATATCCTTTGAGTTACGAATTGTTTTCTCTATTTTTGAGACCTTAAAAAATGTTAACATCTGTTAACAGGGCTCAAATCGTGAAGACTGGACCTAGAATCTTCATTTTTTTACACAGTGAGAGACCTATGAAAAGTCTCCATAGAAACCTGAAATAAGATCTCTGTTACCAATATCCTTTGAGCTGTGGGGCTCCCAATTACCCTTCAGAATAATGGGAAATTTGATAAAAACAAATTGCAACATCTCAATAAATACATCACTGATGGTCATGATTTTTGGCATGCATATTGATCATTATATGTTCCATCAGGTTCTGCAGACTGGATGCGCCACCTGTATCTTTCGATTTTTTACGAATTGTTTTCTCTATTGTTGGGACCTTTAAAGATGTGGTTATCTGTCAACAGGTTACCAATCGTAACAACTGGACCTAGAATCTTCATTCTCGTCATGCAAGGAGGCCCATGAAAAGTGTCTATGGAAACCTGAAATTAGGTCTCTGTTACCCATATCCTTCAAGCTATAGGAATCCGAAGTATCCCTCAGAATAATGGAAAATTTGATACAAAAGCTGAAGTATCTGAACAACTAATGCAGAGATCAGCATGATTCTTTGAATGGATATTGACCATTAAGTGTCTTTATTAGTTTCTGCAGACTGGTATTTTTGTAACCGCCAAAACGAAGTTTCGCCGCCGCCACCGCCCCCGCGGCGTTCGTTTCTGGAGAACTCCTCTGAGACTACTGGACCGATTTTCCGAAACTTACACCAATTAACGGGTCACTTGTGAACTGATGCCTAACCAATTTGCGTTTATCTCTGACCTTTCCTCTCTGCCCAGCGTCCATTTGTGCGTCGGTTTCCACACATAAACCCTAATATCTCGGGAACGTTTAACCGATCAGGAAAAAAAAAAATTATACAAATGTAGCCCTTGGATAGCTTTATAACATACACAAAAAATGGTGGCGCCACCTGCAACCATGTTTGCACAGTGTCTATCTGTTTATCTGCCTTGGGTTAAAATCACTCATATCTCTGCAGTGATGTGACTAATTCACCTGAAATTCTGCATGCGTATACATCCTGGATTGCTTTCTTGATTTTTGACGGGTGGCGCCACATACCTTCACGTTCAAGCTGCAGACATCCAAGCTCATATCTCGGGAACCGTTTGACCGATCAGGACAAAAAGTTTGCATGTGTATAAATCTCACGTAGCTCTTTCTCACACTCAAAACTGGTGGCGCCACCTGCAACCATTTTTGCACAGCGTCCGTCTGTTTGTCTGCCGTGGGATAATATCACTCATATCTCGGCAGTGGTTTGACATATCTGCCTAAAATTTTGAAGTTTTATACATCCTGGACAGCTTTCTTGATTTATATGACAAGTGGCGCCACCTACATTCTAGTTTACGCTGCAGACATCAAAGCTAATATCTCGGGATCGTTTGACCGATTGGGCCAAAATTTTGCATGTGTATGGATCTCAAATAGGTCTTTATCATACACAAAACTTGAGGGGCCACCTTCAACTATTTTTGCACAGCGTCTGTCTGTTTGTCTGCCGTGGGCTAAAATCACTCATATCTCTGTAGTTGTTTGACATAACTGCCTAAAATTTTGCAGTTTTATACATCCTGGACAGCTTTCTTGATTTATATGACAGGTGGCGCCACCTACATTCTAGTTTACGCTGCAGACATCCAAGCTTATATCTCGGGAACGATTTGACCGATTGGGCCAAAATTGTGCATGTGTTTAGATCTTACATAGGTCTTCATTATACACAAAACTGGAGGGGCCACCTTTAACTATTTTTGCACAGCGTCTGTCTGTTTGTCTGCCGTGGGCTAAAATCACTCATATCTCTGTAGTTGTTTGACATAACTGCCTAAAATTTTGTAGGTTTATACATCCTGGACAGATTTCTTGATTTTATGACAGCTTTCTTGATTTATATGACAAGTGGCGCCACTTACATTCTAGTTTACGCTGCAGACATCAAAGCTAATATCTCGGGATCGTTTGACCGATTGGGCCAAAATTTTGCATGTGTATGGATCTCAAATAGGTCTTTATCATACACAAAACTTGAGGGGCCACCTTCAACTATTTTTGCACAGCGTCTGTCTGTTTGTCTGCCGTGGGCTAAAATCACTCATATCTCTGTAGTTGTTTGACATAACTGCCTAAAATTTTGCAGGTTGATACATCCTGGACAGCTTTCTTGATTTATATGACAGGTGGCGCCACCTACATTATAGTTTACGCTGCAGACATCTAAGCTCATATCTCGGTAACCATTTGACCGCTTGGGCCAAAATTGTGCATGTGTTTAGATCTTACATAGAGGGGCCACCTGTAACCATTATTGCACAGCGTCTGTCTGTTTGTCTGCCGTGGGATAAAATCACTCATATACATGTAGTGGTTTGACTTTTCTGCCTAAAATTTCGCATATGTATATAGCGACAGCTTGTCACCCCAAACGTCGATTTTAGATATACTGAAGACGTCCCCATCGCATTACCGTGCGAGTCATGCACGGTCTTCCCACAGAGCTCAGCTCGGGGTGGGATCGACCGTGAAAAATCTCACGCCTCCTCGGCTGATACTCAGACTCACGCACTGTGCCCTGCTGTCCGAGCCTGGGCGCTCACAGAATACAAAAGTCGGTAAAATGCATAGATTGTCATAAGACTTAAACATATCAATTATTTCACAACGAGTACTACCTTTAAATAGTGACATTTTGCAAGTTATAAATGTATAGACGCGCATTTCATCATTGACATTAACATAACTACGAACTTTTGAATATTTGGACTTTCCAGTTTATACCGTAATTTTATAGAAATATAAATATTAGAGCCCAACAACCTCAAATTTGAATATATTGTTCGAAAACATGTGGGAGAATAGTTGCGGAACAGAAAATCCTCATAATCATTTGTTTAAGGTGCCTCTAAATGTCCTCTTAACATTGCATATTTTAAAAATTAATCCCTTCCCATACCCTCCCCATGTAAATATAAATATCTTTAACAAAAACATAGCTCTAGATGGGGTGAAATATATTACGTGAAAATACACACACACACACACACACACACATATATATATATTGAATTTACAAATAAAAAAATTAAGAAGTTATAGTTTTTCGATTATGTATCATGTATTGTATTATACACTCATTCAAAGCAGAATCATGCACAAGCAATTTCAATATATGCATGCAACTATAGTTTTAATGAAACTGCATTTGGGCTGTGGCTCTTAACAGACCACAAGTTAACCAGTGCGTCTCTGTGACTTCCGAGTTATACACATTGGATCACATCCCAGCACTTCTGACTGACTTCCGAGATGGCTTCCGAGCACAAAATCATCCATAACTTTCAGATAAAAAAATGGATCACTATTATTCTTCACAGAATGATAAAAAAGATCTTATTCTATCGAGGAAAAAACAATACGGTATTGAAGCGTTAGCATTTTGTACATGCTTTAAACTGCTTTATTTATAAGACAATTCCTTGATTTCCGGCTTCCGGCTTCCGACTTCCAAGTTTACATACACGACCGAGCCATGACACTTTTAGTTTTGAATGAGAAGTACCGCTTTACGTGAAACGGTGACACAGTGATGAAAGGAGGTAATAAATGTAATTATTTTTTTGTAACAACATTTCTTCTTCCATATTAAGCGCATATAATACGACTTTATAAGCCTGTGATGCCAAATAATACCAGACAGTAAATATTTTGATCCGACCCTTAGAATGGGCGTTCTGTTGTGATTGCTATCATGACTCCAGGCCCTATCAGTTTATTTCCGAAGGCCTGAGTGTCATGTTGTCATGGCTAATATGTATACAACTTGGACAGCTTTCTGGATTTGTGGTAGGTGGCACAACCTACATACACATTTAGGCTGCAGACATCCATGCTAATATGCAACACACCTCACTCAATTTCCCCTTGCCACTCAATCTATGCCTCACTTCACCCATTCCACTCTGATTTTGGCGGATACATGTAGTCACTTGTTGACTACCCGTATTCTAGTTTTTTTATTATACACAAAACTGGAGGGGCCACCTGTAACCATTATTGCACAGCGTCTGTCTGTTTGTCTGCCGTGGGATAAAATCACTCATATACATGTAGTGGTTTGACTTTTCTGCCTAAAATTTCGCATATGTATACAACTTGGACAGCTTTCTGGATTTGTGGTAGGTGGCACAACCTACATACACATTTAGGCTGCAGACATCCATGCTAATATGCAACACACCTCGCTCAATTTCCCCTTGCCACTCAATCCATGCCTCACTTCACCCATTCCACTCTGATTTTGGCGGATACATGTAGTCACTTGTTGACTACCCGTGTTCTAGTTTTAAAGTTTACGCATTTTTTCTCTATTTTTGAGATATATAAATACAAACACAATCTTGGCCTGATGGTTAATCTGTTTGACGCTTCAGTTGAATGGGTATATACTACCATTCTGATGATATAATTTCCTTTTGCGAATCTCTCCCCAGTCAGCTGAGCGTCATGACCCATGGGTCACTTGTTTATAAAATGGAATATTTCAAATACCAGCTATAAGTCAGATATAAATGCAATATAGTGTGTTCTCCTTACAATAAATGGTATATGCCAATATTTCGTTCTAAAAACCCTTTTGCTTACTCCTGTACACGAGTGGGAAAAAAATTGGCATCGGGCGGCAACAGTGGCGTTTAACATAAACATATCGTGCATAATCCGCAACTTCAAAATTAAGATTTTTTTAAAGCTTCAGACCGGGATTTCCCCTGTGTTTCTATTGTGGTAAACAAACATGTGGACTATTTACTTGCACACAAAACCATTAGAAAAAATAAAACACGCGGATGTACGTTCATGTTCTGGGATGGTTTACTTAGAAAAGTGATAAGTGTGAGAAAATACACATGTGAATGAAAATGTTTTTGTACCTTTAAGCTATGACATGATAGGCAGTTGGAAGACAATATCAAGTTGATATAATAATTAAAAAATATTTTATAAATTCATTAATAAAACAATATACTGTTCATCATTTTTTCAGTCTGTATATTCCCGAGAAACTCCTGAAAGCTCGAAGAATGGCCCAAGCTTAGAAGATCATTTACGCGTGTTCACCACCTTGCTGTATACCTTCCGAATGCATCGGTTGTCCGGTGCCGGGGTTGTTTAAAGACTAATCAAGGTGACCAGCAGGAGAGCTTTGACTGTGTTTCCATTTGTGTGGACACTGATATGGAACCGATTATATCTAAATTATGATACAAAGGCTGTTTTGTATATATATATATATATATATATATATATATATATATATATATATATATATATATATATATTGTACATACAAAGTGAAAATAATTACGTCTTCCTGATAACTTCAATACAACGCTCCCAGAGAAACTCTTACTTAAAAAATTTAATATCTAATTTTACAAATTAAAATGAACGATCGAATTAGAATTAAATACATTTAACATTGCAAACGTGTTTATGATGATCAACTATTTTTACAGCTTTCGTTACACTTGTCCATTCTGGTAGAATCTGCCAGAATTTGAGTTACACACGTGTTTACTATAGAATAGCATGATAGACCTTACCTTACACACATGTTTATGAAGGGAGAATCTGCGAGTAACATGTCACGTGTATATGATGACAAAGCATGTCAGATTTACGTGACACGCCTCCTTATTCGTAAAACATGACATAGCCAATGTTATGTTTATGAGGATAGAACATTTGAAGAAAGCACATGCTAGGACTAGCCATACACACGAGCATAATCGTAGAACATGCCAGAGTTACGTCAAACACATGTTAATCAGGGTAGAACCTCCCAGCCTCATGTCTCTCATGGTGACAAAGGATGACACATTATCACATGTTTATAAAAGACCTTATTTTTAACGCGTATTTTGATGGCTGAAAATGCAGAAACGTATTTATATTTGTAAAACATCACAGAGTGTACGTACTAATAACCAAGGAGTCTGTTAACTCTTTGTAAAAACTAATGACGACAGCGTAAATGCTAGTCTCGCTAGAATGAACTTTCAACACCTGACACAATGCTTATAATTATTGACGATGCCGGAGGTTAACGTATGTATGTTCTTACCGAGTTTGCACAGTTTTCAAGGTACGCACATGTTTTGATATTACAACATTCTGAAGCTCGAATATGCCAGAGCTTATTTTACACGTGTTTAAGATGATAGAACATGTCAGAATTTATTTTACACACGAGTTTATGATGAAAGTACATGCAAGAGCTTTCAGTACACACGTGTTTAAGCCTAGGTTTCACTTGCCACTTTTTGTCTACCGTTCACCACAATCTTGAAGGTCTTGGGAGGACTTGGTAGGACGGGGCCTATTCCGTAAGACACCGTAGGGGGGCATGAATGGACGTGAATGGTCGTGCGGAGTCCACGTTCTTTTTGAAATGTTCAAAACGGGACAGACCTTATGAAACAGAAATGTGCACCTCGTAGCACCCTGGATGGAACCGATTTGGCGTGTAAAACCCTGGGAGTAGGCCAGGGTAAATCCTCTTGTCATCCAAGAACGTGGTCCATTACCGTAGGATACCGTAGGAACACGTGACCGAACTTGGTTACTCTGACACTGCCGCAGGAGAACATAGGTAGCAGTAGCATATGACTGTGCCGAGAACGTAGCGAGCACTCGGAATAACGAGGCCTAAAAATTCTACGGCAAGTCATGTTTTACCGTAGGAGAACGAAGTTATAACCGTTCAAATGCCGTGGCAGCACCGTAGATGAAATACATCACGAGAACGCGGCCTTCAATTTTATGGGGTTCCTTTTCGACCCTGCCACGTTCTGGCTAGTCGTAGCTGAACCGTGAGACACCGTAGAAGGACGTGATAACTGAGACCTAGGCTTTATAGTGGCAAGGTTTCTTAGAATTCGTGTATTAATGGACCATATTCCAGAGCTTTCGTTACACCAGTGTTTAGGAGGATAAGACATGAGAGAGCTAACGTTGCACGCGTGTTTGTAGTGGCAACGGATGACTTCATATTACACAGGCCTTTTAAATGCAAGGTAGGACGTGTTCATCATGGTAGAGCATTTGTTCATTTATTTTTCCTTTTTTTCCCTGCATATATTATTTATATAACGCCAAATTTAACATCAACATGAACATACAACATACGCAGCACATAAATCACCGATCACTAAAAGGCAAGCGTTCTGGTTTTAGGCATTTGCAGTGAATAAGATTGCAAAAAATCTGTATAATGATCTCTCTCATGCAGCAAAGCCAGGTCAATCTAAAAAGACAACATTTATAACAAATGTGTAATTTTGCAATAAAAATACTCGTGTGATTTTCTACTCAAAGTGCTGCAACCCCTCACCCCCAATGATATACATACATTCGAAAATCGCGCTGACTTGCTACCCTATTAGATTAGGATATGGAACCATCACCGATAACATAAGGCAAGTAGAAGATGTTGTGGGAGACAAGATATGGTATATCAAGTGGCAACAGTCTCTGTGTGGCGGGGGGGGGGGGGTGAAGGGTGTAAGATACTAAGATATGGTATATCCCGTGGCAAGAGTCTGGGTGCGAATCCGCGGAGGTGTTATTAATTATTTTTTTTATTATAATTATTATTATTATTATTATTATATACATTCATTAGGTGGAACATATTTAAGCAAATATGCTTAATCAAGGCGCTGTAGATATACTAAAACATAAAATTTATTTTTAAGAAAAAAAATAATAAAGATATAAATCATAAGCATCCCCTAAACATTATAAGCCACTAAAAGTTCGCTCCCCTAATTGAATGAGTATTTAAACGACTCTTTTAAACAAGTCAGTGTGTCCGAAGAATAAACACTTAATGGTTGTTTGTTCCAAATCTCTGCGGCAGCTTTTGGAAAAGCCTTGCCACCAAATGTGGATACATTTATTTCTGGTTTAACGAGCAGGAAGTTTAACTGATAGGAAGATCTGATATGATGAAACCAGGATGCTGATGAATGTTGGCGCTAGACCATGCAATGCACGGTACGTAATAAGACGTACACGATACGTTGACGTATAATAACTGGTAACCAGTGTGCATCAATAAAAGTGGTGTTTTTAATAGGGTATAAGACTGGGAGTCGGAAAAGATATGTTGGTGGAATAAAAGCCGTTAATTTGAACACGTCTACAGATATATAAAATATGGCATATCCCGTGACAAGAGTGTGTATGCGGGGGGGGGGGGGGTGTCTGTGTAGGGGTGGGGTGGGGGGGGGGGGGGGGTAAGATATGGTATTTCCTGCGGCAAGAGTCTGCGTGCGTCTCTGCTAGGGTGTGGGGACTCAAACTTCCCGTCCCCACATTTCAAAAGCAAATTTTGCTCCCAAATCCTATTCGTATTTCTCAGGTTAAAACATATAATCGTAATCTAAATGTTAACTGAATCAAGCGATCTATCAATATTATATTGAGTCACATTACCCAGCTTTCACTCAGAATATGTACCGTCGTATTACTCTATTAATATACATGGGTGTTTGTAGCCGAGAATAGGGTCATTTTGGGGCACTTACAGCTAATATCGTTTCTGTGTGCGTCTCTGGGAGTGGGACAGAAACTCCCCGCCCCTACATTGCACAGAGAAATTAAGGTCCTAAATCCTTTTGGTAATTCTGGCACCGATACATAAAATTGTAATCTAAATATTACCTCAATCTAGCGACGAATCAATATTTTGTAGGCCTATTGACCAATTCGACCTCAAAATATGCACAATCGTATAATTCTATAAAGATACATGGGTATTTGTAGCCGAGCATTGTGTCATTTTTGCGCATCTACAGGTAATACCGTGAGTGAAGTTAAACTAAACAGAAAAAATGGGAAGGTATTACCGGTTTTCCAAGTCGGCGGAACAGTGGCGTTCATGGTCACATGATTTCTTACCGACTGCTCCAATTCTGAAAAGAGAGATTACAGTTTCGTTCACCTCTTAACCTGGCAAGTCACTATTAAAGAAAGCATATGTCTAAAGTAAGTTTCAATCGTGACTTGTCAGGGGCAGTTTATTAACGATACATTTAATCATTTTTTTGGTGTGTGTCTCTGCGGAGGGGGGAAGGGGGGTGGGGGGTGGGGAGGGGGCGCAGGATATTAGATGATATATCCCGTGTCAAGAATCAATGTCGGTCTCTGCGGGAGGTTGCGTCTAAGCTATAGTTTATCAGATGGTTAGGGAATGGGCGTCTGTGTGTGTGGTGTTGTGGGAGGAATAAAATATGGTGTATCCCTTGACAAGAGTCTGTGTGCGTCTCTACTAGGGGGGTGGGGTGGAGATATGGTATATATCTAGATATTTTAAATCTAGCGATTATCAATATTATTTTGAGGCACATTGCTCCCCTTACCACGGAATATGTATAATCTTATTATGTTGTAACCGGGAATTTGGTCATTTCGTGCATCAACAGGCAATTCCATAAAAGAAGTAAAACTAAATTGGAAAGAAATGTTGGAGCATTATCGTTTTTCCGAGTCGGCGGAACTGTTGCATTCACAGTCACCAGATTTCTCAGTGACTGCTACAAATCTGAAACGAGAGATTACAGTTTCGTTCGTTCCCTAACCTGACAGATCACTTTTTTAAGGAAGTATGTTATAGGGCTGAAGATACAATACGTATTGCGATACAGTTAATTCGATTCCGATACGTATTGACGATACGTTTAATTTTTCTTTGTATATCATTTCTAGATTAAAGTTCTGTTTCTTGTTTATTTTTAATGTTTTTTTTTATTTTAACATACAATGTATTAAGTATGCTATGCTCTTAAGCAGCTTAAGCTTGATGTTAAATAAATAAACGGATCAGTTGATTTTAATTATCAAAATCTATCTTATCAAGACTAACAAAAAGCCTTTTGCATCCTCCCCCCCCCCCCCCCCAATATGCACAAACACTGTTTCATTGGATTTGGTGGGGAGGTTCATAGGCTGTATTTTTTTATGTCATGTAATAACACCGTTTTGTTCTGTGAATATGAATCCCATTAGTCACTCTCATGTTTGTACAGGATTTGTCCCCAGGCTTTAACCATTTATTTTACATCTATTGTCGAACGCGGGAGTTCCGAGAAACCTTTGACCGGCTGCGTAAATAAAAAAAGTGAACAAGTGCCCTGCTCAGGTCACAGAATTGAAATATATATATATATATATTTATATATATATATATATATATATAGATATAATATATATGTGAATATACCTTATTCCTAAATAACAATATGTGATGTGAATATCAATTTACTTAATAAAGAGGAACGTCAGTATCATTCTTTTTTTATCGCTCACATGCGCCTGTTTGTTATGGAAGTACTGACGTGCATGCGTATATACATTTATTGACAAGTCTTAAAAGCCAAAGCAACAAATATACAGTGCATTTAGATTTATAAATCGTCATGGTTATATTAAAGTAAGAGTTATATCCCTATTCTTCAGCAATCAATCGATACGACCAATACAGCATGCATCGCATTTCGGTTATGGTATCGACGCCGTGTATCGATTCGTATCGAGTGTAGTGAGTAGCATTCGAGTCTTGTCAGGGGTAGGTCTAAAATTGATTATTTTTCCGCGCGTGTCTCTGTAGTGGGGGCTCTATGAGATGGTATATACAGTAGCAACAGTCTGTGTGCGTCTCTGTAGGGGGACTCAAAGTCCCCGCCCCCACATTGCACAAAAAATTAAGCTCATAAATACTATTCGTACTTCGGGGGCTGACACATAAAAATGTAATCTATATTTTACATGAATCTAGCGATGAATCAATATTTTTAGGCTTATTGTCCAATTCGACCTAACAATAAGCACAAACGTATAATTCTCTCTCTCTCTCTCTCTCTCTCTCTCTCTGTGTATATATATATATATATATATATCCATGGGTATATGTAGGCGAACATTGGGTCATTTCGGCAGATCTCAAGGTAATACCATGAACGAAGTAAAACTAAATAGAAAGAGAAATGGAGAATTATTACCGGTTTTCCGAGTCGGCGGAACAGTTGCGTTCACAGTCGACAGATATCTCACCGACTGCTTCAATTCTGAAACGAGAAATTTTTGTTTTGTTCATCTCTTAACCTGACAAGTCACTGTTAAAGGAAGTATGTGTTGACTTGACCGGGGCAGTATATTAATGATACAGTTATTCATCAATCGGTGTGCGTCTCTGCGGAGGAGGGGGGTGGGTAAGATATGGTATATACTGTGGCAACAGTCTGTGTGCGTCTCTGTAGGGGGACTCAAAGTCCCCGCCCCCACATTGCTCAAAGAAATTAAGCTCCTAGATCCTATTCGTATTTCTTGGGCAGACACATAAAGTCGTCCTCTAAATATTACTTGAATCTAGCGACATATTAATATAATCTTAAGGCATATTGCCTAACTCTACCTCAGAATATGAGAGTCGTATTACTCTATAAATATACATTGGTATTTGTAGCCGAGAATTAGATAATTTTGGGCATCTACAGCTAATATCGTGAACGATGTGAAACTGAATAGGAAAAAAATTAGGGAGTTTTACCGGTTTCCCGTGTCGGCGAAACAGTTGCGCTCACGGTCACTAGATTTCTCACCGACTGCTCCAATTCTGAAACGAGAGATTTCAGGTTCGTTCACTTCTTAACCTGACAAGTCACTGTTAAAGGAAGTATGTCTAAAGTAAGTGACGACGGTGTTTGTCAGCCGCAGTATATTAATTAATGATATAATAATGGATTATTCCGTGGGCGTCTCTGCGGGAGGTTGCGTCTAAGCCATAGTTGACAGGCGGTAAGTGAGTGTGCGTCTGTGTGTGTGTTGGGGGGTGGGGGTATGGTATATATCTCGATATCCTAAATTTAGCGATGTATCAATAATATTTTGAGGCATAACACTCAGCTCTACCTTAGAATTTGTAAAATCGTATTATTCTACAAAAAAAAACATGGGTTTTGTAGCCGAGAATTGAGCCATTATGGCGGATCTCAAGGTAATTCCATTAACGAAGTGAAATAAAATAGAAAAAGAAATGGGGAAGTATTATCGGTTTTCCGAGTCGGCGGAACAGTTACGTTCACATTCACCAGATTTCTCATCGACTGCTCCAATTCTGAAACGAGAGATTTTACTTTAGTACACTGCCTAACCTGACAAGTGACTGTTAAAGAATATATGCCTGAAGTAAGTTTCAATCGTGACTTTTCAGGGGCAGTATATTAATAAAACATTTATTCATTTTTGGTGTTTGTCTCTGTAGTGGGGGAGGGGACGCTATGACATGGTATATACTGTGGCAACAGTCTGTGTGCGTCTGTGTAGGGGGACGCAAACTCCCCGCCCCCATATTGCACAAAGAAATTAAGCCTCTAAATACTATTCGTATTTCTAGGGCAGACACAAAATTGTAATCTTAATATGACCTGAATCTAACGATGAATAAATATTTTTTTAGGCTTATTGCCCAATTCGACCTCACATTATATACAGTCGTATAATTCTAAAAAGAAACATGAGTATTTGTAGCCGAGCAGTTGGTCATTTGACGCATCTTAAGGTAATACCATGAACGAAGTGAAAATAAATAGAAAGAGAAATGGAGAATTATTACCGGTTTTCCGAGTCGGCGGAACAGTTGCGTTCACAGTCGACAGATATCTCACCGACTGCTTCAATTCTGAAACGAGAAATTTCAGTTTCGTTCACTTCCTAATCTGACAAGTCACTGTTAAAGGAAGTATGTCTAAAGCAAGCATCGGTCGTGACCTTTCAGGGGCAGTATATGGGGGGGGGGGGGGGTATGATATGGTATATCCTGTGGTAAGAGTATGTGTTCGTCTCTCCTTGTAGCGCGATATCTGCACTCTGACTTTACGACCAAATAACTGTCAGCATATAAGCAAGGTTAATTAGCGGCTGACAGGATTGGTTATGGCGATTTACAGACATGCAACAAGTTTCTTTTCCTTTGCCCCATAAATGCCAGAAAGATGTCATAATGTCAGCCCCAGAGAATCCCACGGC
Organism: Sipunculus nudus; assembly: GCA_026874595.1. NCBI lineage: Eukaryota > Metazoa > Annelida > Sipuncula > Golfingiida > Sipunculidae > Sipunculus > Sipunculus nudus. Next base: position 105,228,896 of record CM049306.1, on the reverse strand, counting down.
TCAAGATGTCGTGGTTAGAGTTGAAAGGCATTATTATGGACAGTATGCATGTAAAAATCAGGTCAGGAGGTTACATTCAGTGCTACTCATACTGTTGACTCTGCATCAGCAGCACCAGCGAACTTGTATATGCAGAAACTAGAAGGTCTTTTATACAGGCTATGAATATATCCCATGATGTTACAGCTGGTATTGCATCCATCAAGTCTCACGAAACACATGGATCTTCTTGTCCACAACCATTTGATGATAGAGGTACGGGTCGATATCAACATTCTGGCACCTCCAGTAATGGTAGGCGTAAGAGTCCCTCACCAGCTCGACAGCACAAACGAAATAGATTTCCATCTTTTTTGACTATTTTTGTGAATATTGGCATAAATCAAATCACATGTTAGATGTAAAGTTTGACCGATATGCAACATGGTCCCTTTTGGAATGCCTCAATACCTTATCACAATGAGAGCTACCCAGGTCAGATTATTTAGAAAGGGGTCTGCTAAATCAAGCCCACGTGAGTCAGGCCGCTGCTAAGAATCTTGATTCCCATGACAATATTCATCAACATGTATTGCTAAATGAAGATACTTCTGAATTTCTATGTAGCCATCCAGTCGTATTACAACTCAACAGTAAAAATTTTACCAAGGCATATTTACCCAATAACAAGAGTTTATTTGTGATAGTTGACCATCAAACTGAGACCATCCCACCGATAAATTTCAGAATAGGTAATGGAGAATTTCTACAAGCAGACAGAGCTGATACTTTGAATTTAAGAATTCAAAACCATGAATTTAAGATCCGTGCTGGGTAGCAAACAACTTGACTGGTGTAGATGTACTAAGATAGGACCCATTATATGTTAAGCACATCAGATGGTAAGGTATTTCAAGACGTATTCATTTTAACAGATTGAAACCGGCATTTATACATGCAGAATCTGAGAATGTTGACAATTTACAATGGCTTTGGGTGTTGTTAGGTAAACCTAAGAATGAGAAAGGTCAGAACTCAACCAGTCAGCCGGTAGAGTCACGTTTATTGCCCAAGTAGAACCAATAGATGTTCATCAATATGTGAAGTTCGTTGATATTAACGGAGGCTTAGCCGTGAACTTCCTTGTCAGCGAAAGCTGAAGTTGCTTGGTGTGATGGAGAATTCTTCAAGACGACGATACTGTATCCCTTGTAAGAGCAAGATTTACGGCAGGACATCTTGCAGTTCATGTATCCTTATGTATGAAAGAACGAGAATTGGTGAGAGATATTGGTGGTCTGTAAATTCAGATTTGGATGTTTTGCCTATTGTTCAACAGATCCTTGAGCAGGGTATGCTTAGATGTACAGGCAGTTCACAGAAGCTGCTTAAGAGATTGTACCTTTAGGATTTCTTGAGTTTTTGTTTATACTTCTTTTGCTTGCATGACTTTCTTGGTTGGTTGAATGTTTAAACTACATAACTGGAATATGTATCATGTTCTAAAGGATATGATCGGACAATATATGTGTAAAAAATGTGTAATGTGGATAAACAATACATAGGTATTCTAATACTATTTTTTTTCTGATATGTACAACTATGTATCTCCTTATGGATAGAGTACCTCAGAATATGCACAATCATAACATTCTATAAATATATATGTATTCTTGCTTCTCTTGTGGAGCGCCACCGTGTGTCTGTATATAAGAGACTAATGTATTCACATATAATGCATTTCGGGACATCTATTGCTAATACTGTGGTCAAAGTAAAACTGAATAGGAAAGAAATGAGGAGACATACCATTTTTCCGATTCGTTGGAACAACTGCGCTTACAGTCACCAGACGTCTCTCCGACGGCTTCAAATCTGAAATGAGAGATGAGTTGGCGTTGTAGCCGTTTAAATAAAGATAATTATGGTGGAGGTGACCGCCTCCATTTTTGTTCAAATGCTGATTCGTCTAATTCTTAAGCTAACTATCTACATCTGCAGAGTTCCATTTCGGTTTGTGACTACGTGATAAGCCGGTTGATCTGGCTTTCTGTAAATTTTACTTTATATCCTGGTTTCACCCAGGCCTGATGTCTGCCGCACCTGTAGGTCCTTTGGGTGTTATAATCCCCATTGCTGGGTCATAAGACCGAGGATACTCCCAAAGACGTATTCGTTTGTGGGTGATACTCGTTTGTAGGGTACAGCCTTCCCGTTAAGCCTGCAGAGCGCTCAGACTGGATTGGTTTCATACGACCGTGAAAATCTCACCGCTCCTCGGCTGAGATTTGTACTCAAAACCTCCCGGCTTTGAGTCATGCGCTCTACCCCTGAGCCACGGAAGCCGGTTGCGCGTTGTAGCCGTTAGTGTATGTTGAACTTGTCACAAGTCGCACGAGTGGGGCACGTGTGACGGGCGCGTTAATGTCTTTTTGGGCTTTACGCTTGACGTTAATGTGTTTAGGCTTTCAAAGTGCACAATGCAAAATGCAAATCATGTATTAGTTAAGAGTAACAAACTGAGGTCAAATACAAAGAAGTTCAGTAAAAACTTAAATACACAACTAAATATGTAAATATTAATCTCAATAAGCATATCGGCATAGGCTCATAGTATAACAAAGTATTTCCGGCCAATTGTTCTTGTACTTGCATTGACAAACAGATAAACCTCAATTCCCAGGTCAATTGACTGCAGCCGACTTGGTCCAAGAAAAACTATCAATAGTATATTCCTCAGGGTATTTATTGTTTATACCCGTGTAATGACTTATGGTAGGAATAGGTTTAAAATCGTAATCGGGGAATGAAAAATAAAAACGACTGATGATCGCTTATTAATTCATTATTTTATGTACTTTCTATATTATCTTGAAATCTGCTGAATAATAGTACCTAAAATGTTGACCCGAGTAGTTTGACATGAACATCGGTATTCATAATGAATCCATCATTCCTCCAAGGTCGACTTGCCGTCCTGCAATTGTTGGCCCCGCAAGGTTCTTTTTGATGCTGTTTGTTACTTTGTGTTCGTATATCTCTGACAGGATTACATTCTTTGCATGTGCACATATAATCGATGAACGCTTTAATCGATTATTAAAAAAAATGGATTTAATCGATTTTGATGAAAAACGACCAATAACCGATTTAATCGAATAATCGGCACACCACTAGTAATGAAAATTCCAATAACTCGCAGCAAAGACTTTGTCAAAGTTACATGTAGAGATAAACCATCGAAATTTTTAACTGTACGACCATACTTAAATCTGGTGGTAAACTCAGGTACGATCTCACGATAAGCTGCGTATAGAACAGCTCGTGTTTACAGTATTCACGGGATAAACGCGTTCGCTACCGCTCTGAAGTCGTTTTTACCGCTCGTGAACATGAGCTTGAATGAATGAATATTTTTCTGGTTTAAAGGCTTCCGGTCTATAGAACCAATAGACAGTAAAACTGTGCTAAATTCTTGTTTACATATGCAAACATTACATTAACAATATAATAAACACAAAAAATACACAATTCTTGCATGCATTAGAATACATAATAGTTGACTTTCAACACAATGCATAACCCAGCTATAACAGAGAAAACTAGAATATCAGTAGAAGCTGACAAAAGCCCTCAGCCAAAAGAAGTTTAGAGGTGGTAACAGTAAAAAGTAATAAATATCTGTTCTCACATGGATGTATACCTGTACATGTCTCAGTTATAAATTTAAAATGGAGAGGTATGTACCATGATTCATAAAAATCGAAATGCCTCCTGATAAATAAGCTTCTAAGTTTTATTCTATTATAAGCTCTGTGACCTTGAAAAGTAGGTCAAGGTCACCAATCTTCGAACTTGACCGAGATTTTGTCGATATATATCTTCACCAAAGAAATAAAATTCCTATTGTGAATCCTTTTAGAGATATCCCGCTCACAAGGCCAAAGTTGAAAGATCGAAGAAAAATTCATTAAAAATCAGAAATTGCAGGTGGCACCCCCAAACTTGTGCAGCAGTTACAGACCATCAGTCTCTATGATCATAGTAAGTATTGTGAAAATCCACGCAATGGTTCCTGAGGAATAAGCTTCTAAATGTTTTTTTCTATAATCAGCTCTAAAACGTAGAAAAATAGGTCAAGGTCATCCATCTTCGAACTTGACCGAAATTTTGTCAATATACATCTTCACTGAAAAAATAAATTTCCTACGGTGAATCCTTTTAAAGATATCCCGCTCACAAGCCCAAAGTTGAAAAAAAACGATAAAAATTCATTAAAAATCAGAAATTGTAGGTGGCGCCACCAAACTTGTGAAGCAGGTACAGACCATCAGTCCCAATAATCATAGTAAGTTTTGTGAAAATCCATCAAATGGTTCCCGAGTAATAAGCATCTAAGTGTTTTTCTATAATCAGCTCTAAAATGTTGAAAAATAGGTAAAGGTCAACCATCTTCGAACTTGACCGAGATTTTGTCGATATACATCTTTACCGAGGAAATAAAATTCTGACGGTGAATCCTTTTCAAGATATCCCGCTCACAAGGTAAAAGTTAACGGACGCCGGACCGACGGACGGACAGCTTGGGTGACGACAATAGCCCATCAGCCTAAGGGCTGAGGGCTAAAAAGGAAGAAGAACAAAAAAATGATGCAATGATACCATAACACACTGCAAAAGAACCTAACGCAAGTATAGTACAAACAGACAGTGCAAAGTAATACAAAATGCATAACACTAGTAAGAAGAAGAAGAAGAAAAAAAAAAAAAAACAGAGAAAAGGAAATCTGATTCAATGGCATCATAATACATTTCACTAGATCCTGATACAAAAAATGAGAATAAAAAATACAAATATGTGACAGCAATTAACACATAATGCATAACAATCCTTATACAAAAATTGAAAAAAATACAAATATGTGACAGCAATTAACACATTATGCATAACATAAGCATGCAATAAAACTAAGTTTATACTCACAAAGAACTGTGCGTATGAGAGTAATCAATAAATGTATAATTATTTCTTATTTGCACATGAAACAAAACATTTTAGGGCAAAAAGCAAGACACGAATTAAACATGTATAATAATATGATCATTTGTTATGAAAACATTCATATGTAAATTACAAGACATACAAACAAGTAAAGCATCTGTTATTTATATCCATATATCAGCCATCATTTAACAAGAACATAAACAGTGACGTATGTATTATCTGTCACTTTTCACTTAACACAATGATTCCCCTGCAGAGTGGCATGCTGCAATGTTTCATGTTTTATTTCACTGATTGAACCTTGTGCAAGTTTATTTTCATTTATGCACACGAGTAAGCAAACAGTTTTAGAAATAAATATTGGCAGATACCATTATTCTTGAAGGAGAGAACATTATACTTAGTCTATTTTTACCATATTGGGTAGAGTAATAGGTCTCCTTAATATATTCCATGGTCTCTTTCTCAGTTGCCCAATAAATATATGATGCCAGACTGTTTATAACATGTTTGTTACTGCTAGTCATCAGCCATGTTAATTTATCCATACCTGTTCCTGTTGTGTCCTTCCATATATATTTTCTCCTAATAATATTGTATAATCCACATTCCATAAATAAATGAAATTCATCTTCAACAATAATAAAACCCTTTTTTAAATATTTCTTTTTGATAGAGGTAACCGCCTCGATTTTTAATACATACACAACTACATATATGTACACCTGCAGAATTCCTTCCAGGTTCGGACTACGTGAAAGGGCAGTACAACACGCTTCCTCTCATTTTATATCCTGGCGTTAACCAGGCCTTGTGACTACTGAACCTGCGGGCCCTGGGTGTGTAATCTTCCCCTTTTCTGGGTCATACCACCGAGGAGCCCCCGAAAGGCGCACTCGTTTGTGAGTGAAACACGGCCGTTGGGCACGGCCTTCCCATTAAGCCTGCGCTCACCCTGAGTGGGGGCCGACCGTGAAAAATATCACCGCCTCGGCTGAGATTTGAACTCACGATCTCCCGGCTTTGAGTCCTGCGCTTTACCCCTGAGCCACAGAAGCCGATTTATATTAAAACCTTTGTTAAAACAATATGTACATATCGGTTCTCTCTAGGTATTTTATGTCATATTTCTACTTCTTATTCAAGTTCTGAGCGATTGAGCCTAGCCTTTTGTTTAATTAGTAAATGACGTTCATTCATCAGCTAATCAAATAATGTGGGGAGGTCATGCACCCTACCTTAGTACCTGTTTACATAACACATTCTCTTTCTTTTTGTTTAGAAATGTAGACATATTATCAATTGTACATCATTGTTTTCGAAACTGCTTGCTCCTCTGCTAAAATATTCCTTTCCTTTAACCAGTTACACACCTTTTATTCATAATTTTTATAAAGAGATTCCTCTATAGTTGTTTACGTCTTCAGTATCGCCACTCTAATAATAATTGCATAATAATTGCTTTGGCCCAGTTCCCTAATTATATTGAATGTTTAAACGCACCATAAAAATGTGCATTCAATATTGGCAGTAATTTAACTATGAAATATTTCATAAATTCTGTTACCAGTCAATCAGGTCCAGGTGCTTTACCTGATTTCATTTGTTCAACCACAGTTCTTATGTCTGTTATAGTTATTTTCTTGTTTAAAGTTACATTTTCTGGATCTGTACGGTAAGTACGGTATTTTTTAATCTAAATTCAACACTTTTATAACCTCCTGCTTAAATAAAGGATTCAACTTTATTTGTTTATCTTCAAGTAGATTGTTACAATAATCAAACCATTTTTGTTTCAATATCTTATTTAGTCTCTGTCTGCCTCTACTGATATTTTTCATTGTGCACCCCATTTCTTTGGTGGTCTGACATGATATAATCTGTTCTGTTGTTTTCTTCTCATACGGTCCCCCTTTTAGTTCACAGGGTTTTTAAAGTGTTCCTCTTTTCTTTGATAGTCAATAAAATCTTTTTTTTTGCTTGCCGGAATCAAAGATTTCGGCAAGCATATTGGTCAGTTGCGTATGTCTGTTTGTCTGTTTGTTGCTTGCCGGAAATCTTCGATTTCGGCAAGCAGGTTGGTCAGTCGCGGATGTCTGTTTGTTGCTTGCCGGAAATCTTCGATTTCGGCAAGTTGGTTGGTCAGTCGCGTATGTCTGTCTGTTTGTTGCTTGCCGGAAATCTTCGATTTCGGCAAGTTGGTTGGTCAGTTGCGTATGTCTGTCTGTCTGTTTGTTGCTTGCCGGAAATCTTCGATTTCGGCAAGCATGTTGGTCAGTTGCGTATGTCTGTTTGTTGCTTGCCGGAATCAAAGATTCGGCAAGCATGTTCATCACCCGCGTATGTTTGTTGCTTGCCGGAAATCTTCGATTTTCGCAAGCATGTTGGTCAGTTCCGTATGTTTGTTACTTGCCGGAATCAAAGATTTCGGCAAGTATGTTGGTCAGTTCCGTATGTTTGTTTGTTGCTTGCCGGAATCAAAGATTTCGGCAAGCATATTGGTCAGTTGCGTATGTCTGTTTGTTGCTTGCCGGAAATCTTCGATTTTCGCAAGCATGTTGATCACCCGCGTATGTTTGTTGCTTGCCGGAAATCTTCGATTTTCGCAAGCATGTTGGTCAGTTCCGTATGTTTGTTACTTGCCGGAAATCTTCGATTTTCGCAAGTATGTTGGTCAGTTCCGTATGTTTGTTGCTTGCCGGAAATCTTCGATTTCGGCAAGTTGGTTGGTCAGTTGCGTATGTCCATTTGTCTGTTTGTTTTTTGCTTGCCGGAAATCTTCGATTTCGGCAAGTTGGTTGGTCAGTTGCGTATGTCCATTTGTCTGTTTATTTGTTTTTTGCTTGCCGGAAGATTTCCGGCAAGCATGTTGGTCAGTTGCGTATGTCCATTTGTCTGTTTGTTGCTTGCCGGAAATCTTCGATTTCGGCAAGTTGGTTGGTCAGTTGCGTATGTCCATTTGTTTGTTGCTTGCCGGAAATCTTCGATTTTCGCAAGCTGGTTGGTCAGTCGCGGATGTCTGTTTGTCTGTTTGTTTGTTTGTTTGTTTGTCTGTCCAGTCTCTACAGGTCGCAATTTTCATCCCATCGCTTTCAAACTTTCACAGTTTGTGTAGAATCAAAAATGCAAGAAGCCTATTGTTTTGGGGCAATATAGGTCAAAGGTCAAGGTCAAGGTCATCAAAAGTTCCTAAAGTGCTCTTTTCTTCATATCTCCATTACTATTTGTCATAGCCACTTCAAACATGGCTCATTTTAATCGGCATTCCAAGGCCTTTCTTCTGATGTATATGTTGCTGAAATCTGCTGTTTCTATGGTTACACATTTTGGGGGAAATCTCATGATTTTCGAAAATAAAAGGCCTAATTTTTCTAACTTTGTCATTTTTAAAGCTAGAGAGTTCTAGTTTTTTGCATCATATAGTACTAAATAAGCTTTTTATCATACAAGTAAAAGTCTCGTAAAATCTCGCACCATTTCTCGTCAAACGAGAATTTTCGAGATTTCATTAAATATGGCTTACAGGTCGCATTTTTTAAACTATGACTTTGAAAATGACATATTTTGTGTTGTTTAGAAATATCTCGAAATCAATTTTTCATTTTTTGGAAATAGCCACCAGGGGGCGTGGTACATGAAACACTGTAACATATCATTTTTCTGCAATATCTCAAAAAATATTAAACGTGACACCATTTTTTTGGTCGTATCTAAAACTAGGAACATTGGCTTATCCCTTCGCACATGTTGCTTTGTGCTGCCGTTACCATGGTTACCAAATTTCGGGGTAAAACTTGACAATCTGAAAATTCGGAGTTTTCCAGCTTCTATCTCTGTTGATATTTGCGATAGAAAGGTCTGGTTTTCGGCGTTAGACAGCATCCCTCTAGTTCTAAGCCATTCAATCGCAAGTCTCGTCATATCTCGCGCCGTTTCTCGTGAAACGAGAACACGTGACCATTCAAAGAAATGCCTATAATTCTGTCATTTTTCACGCTACAGACACATGGCTTGCAGCGCCGGATAGCGGCTGACACTCGCAGTCACATTCAGGGGTCGCATTGTCAGTCTCGTCAAATCTCGCGCCGTGTTTCGCCAAACCACGAAGTCACGTGCCGTCGCCGCAAGTGGCGGCAGGGTCCTTACGGTGGGCGGCCGGCGTGTGCAGCGGTGCGTGACGGCCTCTCCGGGCCCCATCTATGATCATACATGTTGGAGGCACAGTCACAACTTTATTGCTTGCCGGAAATCTTCGATTTTCGCAAGCTGGTTGGTCAGTCGCGGATGTCTGTTTGTCTGTTTGTTTGTTTGTTTGTTTGTCTGTCCAGTCTCTACAGGTCGCAATTTTCATCCCATCGCTTTCAAACTTTCACAGTTTGTGTAGAATCAAAAATGCAAGAAGCCTATTGTTTTGGGGCAATATAGGTCAAAGGTCAAGGTCAAGGTCATCAAAAGTTCCTAAAGTGCTCTTTTCTTCATATCTCCATTACTATTTGTCATAGCCACTTCAAACATGGCTCATTTTAATCGGCATTCCAAGGCCTTTCTTCTGATGTATATGTTGCTGAAATCTGCTGTTTCTATGGTTACACATTTTGGGGGAAATCTCATGATTTTCGAAAATAAAAGGCCTAATTTTTCTAACTTTGTCATTTTTAAAGCTAGAGAGTTCTAGTTTTTTGCATCATATAGTACTAAATAAGCTTTTTATCATACAAGTAAAAGTCTCGTAAAATCTCGCACCATTTCTCGTCAAACGAGAATTTTCGAGATTTCATTAAATATGGCTTACAGGTCGCATTTTTTAAACTATGACTTTGAAAATGACATATTTTGTGTTGTTTAGAAATATCTCGAAATCAATTTTTCATTTTTTGGAAATAGCCACCAGGGGGCGTGGTACATGAAACACTGTAACATATCATTTTTCTGCAATATCTCAAAAAATATTAAACGTGACACCATTTTTTTGGTCGTATCTAAAACTAGGAACATTGGCTTATCCCTTCGCACATGTTGCTTTGTGCTGCCGTTACCATGGTTACCAAATTTCGGGGTAAAACTTGACAATCTGAAAATTCGGAGTTTTCCAGCTTCTATCTCTGTTGATATTTGCGATAGAAAGGTCTGGTTTTCGGCGTTAGACAGCATCCCTCTAGTTCTAAGCCATTCAATCGCAAGTCTCGTCATATCTCGCGCCGTTTCTCGTGAAACGAGAACACGTGACCATTCAAAGAAATGCCTATAATTCTGTCATTTTTCACGCTACAGACACATGGCTTGCAGCGCCGGATAGCGGCTGACACTCGCAGTCACATTCAGGGGTCGCATTGTCAGTCTCGTCAAATCTCGCGCCGTGTTTCGCCAAACCACGAAGTCACGTGCCGTCGCCGCAAGTGGCGGCAGGGTCCTTACGGTGGGCGGCCGGCGTGTGCAGCGGTGCGTGACGGCCTCTCCGGGCCCCATCTATGATCATACATGTTGGAGGCACAGTCACAACTTTATTGCTTGCCGGAAATCTTCGATTTTCGCAAGCTGGTTGGTCAGTCGCGGATGTCTGTTTGTCTGTTTGTTTGTTTGTTTGTTTGTCTGTCCAGTCTCTACAGGTCGCAATTTTCATCCCATCGCTTTCAAACTTTCACAGTTTGTGTAGAATCAAAAATGCAAGAAGCCTATTGTTTTGGGGCAATATAGGTCAAAGGTCAAGGTCAAGGTCATCAAAAGTTCCTAAAGTGCTCTTTTCTTCATATCTCCATTACTATTTGTCATAGCCACTTCAAACATGGCTCATTTTAATCGGCATTCCAAGGCCTTTCTTCTGATGTATATGTTGCTGAAATCTGCTGTTTCTATGGTTACACATTTTGGGGGAAATCTCATGATTTTCGAAAATAAAAGGCCTAATTTTTCTAACTTTGTCATTTTTAAAGCTAGAGAGTTCTAGTTTTTTGCATCATATAGTACTAAATAAGCTTTTTATCATACAAGTAAAAGTCTCGTAAAATCTCGCACCATTTCTCGTCAAACGAGAATTTTCGAGATTTCATTAAATATGGCTTACAGGTCGCATTTTTTAAACTATGACTTTGAAAATGACATATTTTGTGTTGTTTAGAAATATCTCGAAATCAATTTTTCATTTTTTGGAAATAGCCACCAGGGGGCGTGGTACATGAAACACTGTAACATATCATTTTTCTGCAATATCTCAAAAAATATTAAACGTGACACCATTTTTTTGGTCGTATCTAAAACTAGGAACATTGGCTTATCCCTTCGCACATGTTGCTTTGTGCTGCCGTTACCATGGTTACCAAATTTCGGGGTAAAACTTGACAATCTGAAAATTCGGAGTTTTCCAGCTTCTATCTCTGTTGATATTTGCGATAGAAAGGTCTGGTTTTCGGCGTTAGACAGCATCCCTCTAGTTCTAAGCCATTCAATCGCAAGTCTCGTCATATCTCGCGCCGTTTCTCGTGAAACGAGAACACGTGACCATTCAAAGAAATGCCTATAATTCTGTCATTTTTCACGCTACAGACACATGGCTTGCAGCGCCGGATAGCGGCTGACACTCGCAGTCACATTCAGGGGTCGCATTGTCAGTCTCGTCAAATCTCGCGCCGTGTTTCGCCAAACCACGAAGTCACGTGCCGTCGCCGCAAGTGGCGGCAGGGTCCTTACGGTGGGCGGCCGGCGTGTGCAGCGGTGCGTGACGGCCTCTCCGGGCCCCATCTATGATCATACATGTTGGAGGCACAGTCACAACTTTATTGCTTGCCGGAAATCTTCGATTTTCGCAAGCTGGTTGGTCAGTCGCGGATGTCTGTTTGTCTGTTTGTTTGTTTGTTTGTTTGTCTGTCCAGTCTCTACAGGTCGCAATTTTCATCCCATCGCTTTCAAACTTTCACAGTTTGTGTAGAATCAAAAATGCAAGAAGCCTATTGTTTTGGGGCAATATAGGTCAAAGGTCAAGGTCAAGGTCATCAAAAGTTCCTAAAGTGCTCTTTTCTTCATATCTCCATTACTATTTGTCATAGCCACTTCAAACATGGCTCATTTTAATCGGCATTCCAAGGCCTTTCTTCTGATGTATATGTTGCTGAAATCTGCTGTTTCTATGGTTACACATTTTGGGGGAAATCTCATGATTTTCGAAAATAAAAGGCCTAATTTTTCTAACTTTGTCATTTTTAAAGCTAGAGAGTTCTAGTTTTTTGCATCATATAGTACTAAATAAGCTTTTTATCATACAAGTAAAAGTCTCGTAAAATCTCGCACCATTTCTCGTCAAACGAGAATTTTCGAGATTTCATTAAATATGGCTTACAGGTCGCATTTTTTAAACTATGACTTTGAAAATGACATATTTTGTGTTGTTTAGAAATATCTCGAAATCAATTTTTCATTTTTTGGAAATAGCCACCAGGGGGCGTGGTACATGAAACACTGTAACATATCATTTTTCTGCAATATCTCAAAAAATATTAAACGTGACACCATTTTTTTGGTCGTATCTAAAACTAGGAACATTGGCTTATCCCTTCGCACATGTTGCTTTGTGCTGCCGTTACCATGGTTACCAAATTTCGGGGTAAAACTTGACAATCTGAAAATTCGGAGTTTTCCAGCTTCTATCTCTGTTGATATTTGCGATAGAAAGGTCTGGTTTTCGGCGTTAGACAGCATCCCTCTAGTTCTAAGCCATTCAATCGCAAGTCTCGTCATATCTCGCGCCGTTTCTCGTGAAACGAGAACACGTGACCATTCAAAGAAATGCCTATAATTCTGTCATTTTTCACGCTACAGACACATGGCTTGCAGCGCCGGATAGCGGCTGACACTCGCAGTCACATTCAGGGGTCGCATTGTCAGTCTCGTCAAATCTCGCGCCGTGTTTCGCCAAACCACGAAGTCACGTGCCGTCGCCGCAAGTGGCGGCAGGGTCCTTACGGTGGGCGGCCGGCGTGTGCAGCGGTGCGTGACGGCCTCTCCGGGCCCCATCTATGATCATACATGTTGGAGGCACAGTCACAACTTTATTGCTTGCCGGAAATCTTCGATTTTCGCAAGCTGGTTGGTCAGTCGCGGATGTCTGTTTGTCTGTTTGTTTGTTTGTTTGTTTGTCTGTCCAGTCTCTACAGGTCGCAATTTTCATCCCATCGCTTTCAAACTTTCACAGTTTGTGTAGAATCAAAAATGCAAGAAGCCTATTGTTTTGGGGCAATATAGGTCAAAGGTCAAGGTCAAGGTCATCAAAAGTTCCTAAAGTGCTCTTTTCTTCATATCTCCATTACTATTTGTCATAGCCACTTCAAACATGGCTCATTTTAATCGGCATTCCAAGGCCTTTCTTCTGATGTATATGTTGCTGAAATCTGCTGTTTCTATGGTTACACATTTTGGGGGAAATCTCATGATTTTCGAAAATAAAAGGCCTAATTTTTCTAACTTTGTCATTTTTAAAGCTAGAGAGTTCTAGTTTTTTGCATCATATAGTACTAAATAAGCTTTTTATCATACAAGTAAAAGTCTCGTAAAATCTCGCACCATTTCTCGTCAAACGAGAATTTTCGAGATTTCATTAAATATGGCTTACAGGTCGCATTTTTTAAACTATGACTTTGAAAATGACATATTTTGTGTTGTTTAGAAATATCTCGAAATCAATTTTTCATTTTTTGGAAATAGCCACCAGGGGGCGTGGTACATGAAACACTGTAACATATCATTTTTCTGCAATATCTCAAAAAATATTAAACGTGACACCATTTTTTTGGTCGTATCTAAAACTAGGAACATTGGCTTATCCCTTCGCACATGTTGCTTTGTGCTGCCGTTACCATGGTTACCAAATTTCGGGGTAAAACTTGACAATCTGAAAATTCGGAGTTTTCCAGCTTCTATCTCTGTTGATATTTGCGATAGAAAGGTCTGGTTTTCGGCGTTAGACAGCATCCCTCTAGTTCTAAGCCATTCAATCGCAAGTCTCGTCATATCTCGCGCCGTTTCTCGTGAAACTAGAACACGTGACCATTCAAAGAAATGCCTATAATTCTGTCATTTTTCACGCTACAGACACATGGCTTGCAGCGCCGGATAGCGGCTGACACTCGCAGTCACATTCAGGGGTCGCATTGTCAGTCTCGTCAAATCTCGCGCCGTGTTTCGCCAAACCACGAAGTCACGTGCCGTCGCCGCAAGTGGCGGCAGGGTCCTTACGGTGGGCGGCCGGCGTGTGCAGCGGTGCGTGACGGCCTCTCCGGGCCCCATCTATGATCATACATGTTGGAGGCACAGTCACAACTTTATTGCTTGCCGGAAATCTTCGATTTTCGCAAGCTGGTTGGTCAGTCGCGGATGTCTGTTTGTCTGTTTGTTTGTTTGTTTGTTTGTCTGTCCAGTCTCTACAGGTCGCAATTTTCATCCCATCGCTTTCAAACTTTCACAGTTTGTGTAGAATCAAAAATGCAAGAAGCCTATTGTTTTGGGGCAATATAGGTCAAAGGTCAAGGTCAAGGTCATCAAAAGTTCCTAAAGTGCTCTTTTCTTCATATCTCCATTACTATTTGTCATAGCCACTTCAAACATGGCTCATTTTAATCGGCATTCCAAGGCCTTTCTTCTGATGTATATGTTGCTGAAATCTGCTGTTTCTATGGTTACACATTTTGGGGGAAATCTCATGATTTTCGAAAATAAAAGGCCTAATTTTTCTAACTTTGTCATTTTTAAAGCTAGAGAGTTCTAGTTTTTTGCATCATATAGTACTAAATAAGCTTTTTATCATACAAGTAAAAGTCTCGTAAAATCTCGCACCATTTCTCGTCAAACGAGAATTTTCGAGATTTCATTAAATATGGCTTACAGGTCGCATTTTTTAAACTATGACTTTGAAAATGACATATTTTGTGTTGTTTAGAAATATCTCGAAATCAATTTTTCATTTTTTGGAAATAGCCACCAGGGGGCGTGGTACATGAAACACTGTAACATATCATTTTTCTGCAATATCTCAAAAAATATTAAACGTGACACCATTTTTTTGGTCGTATCTAAAACTAGGAACATTGGCTTATCCCTTCGCACATGTTGCTTTGTGCTGCCGTTACCATGGTTACCAAATTTCGGGGTAAAACTTGACAATCTGAAAATTCGGAGTTTTCCAGCTTCTATCTCTGTTGATATTTGCGATAGAAAGGTCTGGTTTTCGGCGTTAGACAGCATCCCTCTAGTTCTAAGCCATTCAATCGCAAGTCTCGTCATATCTCGCGCCGTTTCTCGTGAAACGAGAACACGTGACCATTCAAAGAAATGCCTATAATTCTGTCATTTTTCACGCTACAGACACATGGCTTGCAGCGCCGGATAGCGGCTGACACTCGCAGTCACATTCAGGGGTCGCATTGTCAGTCTCGTCAAATCTCGCGCCGTGTTTCGCCAAACCACGAAGTCACGTGCCGTCGCCGCAAGTGGCGGCAGGGTCCTTACGGTGGGCGGCCGGCGTGTGCAGCGGTGCGTGACGGCCTCTCCGGGCCCCATCTATGATCATACATGTTGGAGGCACAGTCACAACTTTATTGCTTGCCGGAAATCTTCGATTTTCGCAAGCTGGTTGGTCAGTCGCGGATGTCTGTTTGTCTGTTTGTTTGTTTGTTTGTTTGTCTGTCCAGTCTCTACAGGTCGCAATTTTCATCCCATCGCTTTCAAACTTTCACAGTTTGTGTAGAATCAAAAATGCAAGAAGCCTATTGTTTTGGGGCAATATAGGTCAAAGGTCAAGGTCAAGGTCATCAAAAGTTCCTAAAGTGCTCTTTTCTTCATATCTCCATTACTATTTGTCATAGCCACTTCAAACATGGCTCATTTTAATCGGCATTCCAAGGCCTTTCTTCTGATGTATATGTTGCTGAAATCTGCTGTTTCTATGGTTACACATTTTGGGGGAAATCTCATGATTTTCGAAAATAAAAGGCCTAATTTTTCTAACTTTGTCATTTTTAAAGCTAGAGAGTTCTAGTTTTTTGCATCATATAGTACTAAATAAGCTTTTTATCATACAAGTAAAAGTCTCGTAAAATCTCGCACCATTTCTCGTCAAACGAGAATTTTCGAGATTTCATTAAATATGGCTTACAGGTCGCATTTTTTAAACTATGACTTTGAAAATGACATATTTTGTGTTGTTTAGAAATATCTCGAAATCAATTTTTCATTTTTTGGAAATAGCCACCAGGGGGCGTGGTACATGAAACACTGTAACATATCATTTTTCTGCAATATCTCAAAAAATATTAAACGTGACACCATTTTTTTGGTCGTATCTAAAACTAGGAACATTGGCTTATCCCTTCGCACATGTTGCTTTGTGCTGCCGTTACCATGGTTACCAAATTTCGGGGTAAAACTTGACAATCTGAAAATTCGGAGTTTTCCAGCTTCTATCTCTGTTGATATTTGCGATAGAAAGGTCTGGTTTTCGGCGTTAGACAGCATCCCTCTAGTTCTAAGCCATTCAATCGCAAGTCTCGTCATATCTCGCGCCGTTTCTCGTGAAACGAGAACACGTGACCATTCAAAGAAATGCCTATAATTCTGTCATTTTTCACGCTACAGACACATGGCTTGCAGCGCCGGATAGCGGCTGACACTCGCAGTCACATTCAGGGGTCGCATTGTCAGTCTCGTCAAATCTCGCGCCGTGTTTCGCCAAACCACGAAGTCACGTGCCGTCGCCGCAAGTGGCGGCAGGGTCCTTACGGTGGGCGGCCGGCGTGTGCAGCGGTGCGTGACGGCCTCTCCGGGCCCCATCTATGATCATACATGTTGGAGGCACAGTCACAACTTTATTGCTTGCCGGAAATCTTCGATTTTCGCAAGCTGGTTGGTCAGTCGCGGATGTCTGTTTGTCTGTTTGTTTGTTTGTTTGTTTGTCTGTCCAGTCTCTACAGGTCGCAATTTTCATCCCATCGCTTTCAAACTTTCACAGTTTGTGTAGAATCAAAAATGCAAGAAGCCTATTGTTTTGGGGCAATATAGGTCAAAGGTCAAGGTCAAGGTCATCAAAAGTTCCTAAAGTGCTCTTTTCTTCATATCTCCATTACTATTTGTCATAGCCACTTCAAACATGGCTCATTTTAATCGGCATTCCAAGGCCTTTCTTCTGATGTATATGTTGCTGAAATCTGCTGTTTCTATGGTTACACATTTTGGGGGAAATCTCATGATTTTCGAAAATAAAAGGCCTAATTTTTCTAACTTTGTCATTTTTAAAGCTAGAGAGTTCTAGTTTTTTGCATCATATAGTACTAAATAAGCTTTTTATCATACAAGTAAAAGTCTCGTAAAATCTCGCACCATTTCTCGTCAAACGAGAATTTTCGAGATTTCATTAAATATGGCTTACAGGTCGCATTTTTTAAACTATGACTTTGAAAATGACATATTTTGTGTTGTTTAGAAATATCTCGAAATCAATTTTTCATTTTTTGGAAATAGCCACCAGGGGGCGTGGTACATGAAACACTGTAACATATCATTTTTCTGCAATATCTCAAAAAATATTAAACGTGACACCATTTTTTTGGTCGTATCTAAAACTAGGAACATTGGCTTATCCCTTCGCACATGTTGCTTTGTGCTGCCGTTACCATGGTTACCAAATTTCGGGGTAAAACTTGACAATCTGAAAATTCGGAGTTTTCCAGCTTCTATCTCTGTTGATATTTGCGATAGAAAGGTCTGGTTTTCGGCGTTAGACAGCATCCCTCTAGTTCTAAGCCATTCAATCGCAAGTCTCGTCATATCTCGCGCCGTTTCTCGTGAAACTAGAACACGTGACCATTCAAAGAAATGCCTATAATTCTGTCATTTTTCACGCTACAGACACATGGCTTGCAGCGCCGGATAGCGGCTGACACTCGCAGTCACATTCAGGGGTCGCATTGTCAGTCTCGTCAAATCTCGCGCCGTGTTTCGCCAAACCACGAAGTCACGTGCCGTCGCCGCAAGTGGCGGCAGGGTCCTTACGGTGGGCGGCCGGCGTGTGCAGCGGTGCGTGACGGCCTCTCCGGGCCCCATCTATGATCATACATGTTGGAGGCACAGTCACAACTTTATTGCTTGCCGGAAATCTTCGATTTTCGCAAGCATGTTCGTCACCCGCGTATGTTTGTTCCTTCATCTTATGTTTTACACTAATATCTCAAAACTTATGTTTCATTTTCCGGATATGGCTGCTAGGGGGCGTTGCACTAGACACATCCAAACAAATCAGTTTTTGGACATATTTCCGTAAGAGTAAACCTATGTTACACAAACAGTAACTTATTTTCTTTCTCTTGGCCTTCTGCAAAATATGGTAACGTCATCTGGTGTCCATCTTGTGTTACTTTGTCAGTATGTCTGTCTGTTTGTCAGTTATCTTCAAATTCGCCTACTTGCTGGTTCTTGCATCTCACATATAGCAATCAGATTTTTTGAGGAATCCTTTTGAAACGATTACATCTTATGCCATTCACTAATATCACGAAACGCATTTGTCGTCTTCAGGATATGTCCACTAGAGGGCGCTGCAGTCGAACATCCCCAATATATCATTATTTGGCCATATCTCCAAAACTGGAAACCTCAATTACATAAACTATACCTTATTTTCTTCCTCTGAGTCTTCCCCATGACCTGGTTAAGTCATCTTGTCTTCATCTTGTGTCCCTTTGTCAGTATGTCTGTTTGTTTGTCAGTTGTCCTCAAATTCGCCTGCTTGTTTGTTCTTCCGTCTCACTAATAGAATTCTACAGGCCACAGTTTTGAAAGAATCTTTTTTAAACTATTAAATCATATGTCTTACAGTTATATCTCGAAACAGATTATTAGCGAATCTGTGAGCTTATGCTATGGTGCAGCGTCGTCCGTCGTCTGTAGGTTAACCATAGTTATCTCAAAAACGGCAGGAACTAGCATTACCAATTTTTTTTGTAAATAAACAGTCATCTGAAAAGCACTATCGGATTTTGTTTATTTTTTGGCTTTCTGCATTTACTGAGATTTTATAGGGAAAAAGCTAAAAAAGCTTTAAAAATTTTCTTCTACGAAACTGTCCGGCCAAATAGGCCAATATTTCTAAGAAATGATCTCTTGAACAATCTGTCTCAAGTTTGTTCGATTGGTTTCAGTTCGGAGATTAAACAGGAGGTTGAACTTAGTCATCTGCCAAATAAACAAACTAAAATTAAAATCTCAGAAACGGCTAGAGCTGTCATTACCAAATTTTATACCTATATTTGTCTCATATGTCATATCTGAAATTGATGTATTGGTGGCGCCACTTGCATTGATCTGTTTTTTACAAGGGAAAATGTAATTTTAGACTCCAGGTTATACTCTGTTTTATGATGAAACTGTTAAGCTGATTGGTTTAAACTTTACAAGAATTATTCTATGGTAGGTTTCTGCCAGTTTTATAAGAAGAGATTGGGTAAATGCAACTTTAAAAAAGCAGTGTAGCCAATTGAAAACTATGATTTATTTTCTTCCTCTGAATCTACTCGATAATCTGAGTAGGTCATCTGGTCTTATTCTTGTGTCATTTTTTGAGTATGTCTGTCTGTTTGTCAGTGATCCTAAATTTCGCCTGCTTTGCTGGACCTTGCTTCTTGCAGTTAGCAATTTTCAGGACACAGTTTTCAGGGAATCCTTTTGGAACTGGAACAACATCTTATTTCTTACATTAAAGTCTCAAAAGAAATTTTTAATGTTTGGGATATGGCCGCTACCATATATTGGCCATACCTCCGACACTATAAACTCTACCTACTAAAAATATAGCTCATTTTGCTTCTATTTACGTTCCCAACTTTTTTCTGGTAGTCTGTTATCTCAGGTGTGTCAGTATATCTGTCTGCTTTGAGCCAAGTCTACTTTCATGGTCTGTTGAGTGATATATGTCATTCAACATGCAAAACTTTCCAGCAATCGCTCTGAAAATCATTCAATTGATAGAAAAGCGACAGTTTGTCCTGCTTGTTTCGCTGTCTTATTTCCAGCCATTTCCGGCAAGCGTTCGACCTCTGGTCGTCTAGTTTTTTTGTTTTTTTGTTTATTTGTTTTTTTGTGTGTTTGTCTGCGCTCTCCTGGCCACAATTTTGCAGCAATCGACATGACCCTTACAGGGTTGATTGACAACCGAACATCCTGGAACCCTATTGTTTTTGGTCAACATTGCTCCAAGGTCAAGGGTCAAGGTCACGACAGGTGTGGTTAACGGTTTTTGCACTATAACTTCGCCATAAATAGGCTTTTCCACTTCTGCAATAGCTCATTTTTTTCGTCATCACCTGGCCTTTCTTTTGATATGTAGCTTACTTAAATTTGCCGTTACCATGGTTACATTTTTTGGGCAAAATTCATGGGAATTGGAAATAACACGACCATTTTTTTGTAACTTTGTCAGTTTTTAAGCCAGGCAGATCTAGTTTTCGGCATTTTGTTCCACATGACCAGCTTTACACGACAGAACTAAAAGTTACGCCAAATCTCGCGCCATATCTCGTCAAACGAGAAAAAACGAGACTTCGCGGAAATGCTTATAACTCGGCGACTTTTACAGCTAGACAGGTCTGGTTTTCGGCATTTCGTTCCACCAAACAAGCTTGACACGACAGAGCTGCAAGACAGGCCAAATCTCGCACCGTATCTCGTCAAACGAGAAAACACGGGATGTCACGGAAATGCTTATAACTGGGCCAGTTTTACAGCTAGACACGTCTGGTTTTCGGCATTTAGTTCCACTAGACCAGCTTGACACGACAGATATGCAAGTCTGGCAAAATCTCGCACCGTATCTCGTCAAACGAGAAAACACGAAATTTCACGGAAATGCTTATAACTCGGCCAGTTTTACAGCTAGACACGTCTGGTTTCCGGCATTTCCTTCCACATGACCAGCTTGACACGATAAATGTGCAAGTCAGGCCAAATCTCGCACCCTATCTCGTCAAACGAGAAAACACGAGATTTCACGGAAATGGTTATAACTCGGCGAGTTTTACAGCTAGACAGGTCTAGTTTTCGGCATTTTCTTTCACATGACCTGCTGGACATGACAGAACTGAAAGTCATGCCGAATGTCGCACCGTATCTCGTGAAACGAGAAAACATGTGATTTCACGGCATTGGTTATAACTCGGCGAGTTTTACAGATAGACACGTCTGGTTTTCGGCATTTTGTTCCACTAGACCAGCTTGACACGACAGACATGCATGTCAGGCAAAATGTCGCACCGTATCCCGTCAAACGAGAAAACACAAGATTTCACGGAACTGCAGCTAGACAGGTCTAGTTTTCGGCATTTAGTTCCACATGACCCGCTTGACATGACAAACCTGCAAGACTGGCCAAATCTCGCACCATATCTCGTCAAACGATAAAAAAGGAGATTTCACAGAAATGCTAATAACTCGGCGACTTTTACAGCTAGACAGATGTAGTTTTCGCCATATCTAACATTTAGAGAGTTTGATATGACAAACCTGAAAACGTCTCACTGCTTCTTGTCAAACGAGATTAACGGGATTTCATGAAAAAATTTTGAACTTGGTCCCTTTTACACTAGAAAGATATGCAGCTGTTAAAGGTCAGCATGCATAAATAAACATATTATCCGTTTCTGCTGCCCCCACAATGTTGCTCATTCATATGACTGTTTCTACATGCACTCTCTGTTTATCTGTCTGTATCATTTCCATTTCCGGCAAGCGCGTGACCTCTGGTCATCTTGTTTTTTTGTTTTTTTGTTTTTTTGTTTTTTTGTTTTTGCTTGCCGGAAGATTTCCGGCAAGCATGTTGGTCAGTTGCGTATGTCCATTTGTCTGTTTGTTGCTTGCCGGAAGATTTCCGGCAAGCATGTTGGTCAGTTGCGTATGTCCATTTGTCTGTTTTTTTGTTTGTTTTTTTGTGTGTTTGTCTGCGCTCTCCTGGCCACAATTTTGCAGCAATCGACATGACCCTTACAGGGTTGATTGACAACCGAACACCCTGGAACCCTATTGTTTTTGGTCAACATTGCTCCAAGGTCAAGGGTCAAGGTCACGACAGGTGTGGTTAACGGTTTTTGCACTATAACTTCGCCATAAAAAGGCTTATCCACTTCTGCAATAGCTCATTTTTTTCGTCATCACCTGGCCTTTCTTTTGATATGTAGCTTACTTAAATTTGCCGTTACCATGGTTACATTTTTTGGGCAAAAATCATGGAAATTGGAAATAACACGACCATTTTTTTGTAACTTTGTCAGTTTTTAAGCTAGGCAGATCTAGTTTTCGGCATTTTGTTCCACATGACCAGCTTGACACGACAGAACTGAAAGTCACGCCAAATCTCGCGCCATATCTCGTCAAACGAGAAAAAACGAGACTTCGCGGAAATGCTTATAACTCGGCGACTTTTACAGCTAGACAGGTCTGGTTTTCGGCATTTCGTTCCACCAAACAAGCTTGACACGACAGAGCTGCAAGACAGGCCAAATCTCGCACCGTATCTCGTCAAACGAGAAAACACGGGATGTCACGGAAATGCTTATAACTGGGCCAGTTTTACAGCTAGACACGTCTGGTTTTCGGCAATTAGTTCCACTAGACCAGCTTGACACGACAGATATGCAAGTCTGGCAAAATCTCGCACCGTATCTCGTCAAACGAGAAAACACGAAATTTCACGGAAATGCTTATAACTGGGCCAGTTTTACAGCTAGACACGTCTGGTTTCCGGCATTTCCTTCCACATGACCAGCTTGACACGATAGATGTGCAAGTCAGGCCAAATCTCGCACCCTATCTCGTCAAACGAGAAAACACGAGATTTCACGGAAATGCTTATAACTCGGCGAGTTTTACAGCTAGACAGGTCTAGTTTTCGGCATTCATTAACATTTGGACGGCTTGACATGACAAACCTGCAAGACTGGCGAAATCTCGCACCATATCTCGTCAAACGATGAAAAAGGAGATTTCACAGAAATGCTAATAACTCGGCGACTTTTACAGCTAGACAGATGTAGTTTTCGCCATTTCATAACTTTTAGAGAGTTTGATATGACAAATCTTCAAGACTGGCCAAATCCTGCACCATATCTCGTCACACGAGAAAACACGAGAGTACACGGAAATGCTTATAACTCGGGGACTTTTACAGCTAGACGGATCTAGTTTTCGCCATTTCGTAACGTTTGGCCGTCTTGACATAATAAAACTGCTCGTCTTGCCAAATCTCGTACTATATCTCGTCAAGCGAGAAAAAAACATGATTTCACGTAAATGCTGATAAGACGGCGACTTTTGCAGCTAGACAGGTCTAGTTTCCGGCATTTTGTAATATTTGACAAACCTGACATGACAAAACTGGAAATCTCGCCAAAGCTCGCACCATTTCCCGTCAAACGAGAAAACGAGAGATTTCATGCAAATGGTTATAACTCAGCGGCTTTTATAGCTAGACAGGTCTGGTTTTCGGCATTTCATATCATTTGGCCAGCTTGACATGACAAACCTGAAAACGTCTCACTGCTTCTTGTCAAACAAGATTAACGGGATTTCATGAAAAAATTTTGAACTTGGTCCCTTTTACACTAGAAAGATATGCAGCTGTTAAAGGTCAGCATGCATAAATAAACATATTATCCGTTTCTGCTGCCCCGACAATGTTGCTCATTCATATGACTGTTTCTACATGCACTCTCTGTCTATCTGTCTGTATCATTTCCATTTCCGGCAAGCGCGTGACCTCTGGTCATCTTGTTTTGTTTTTTTGTGTGTTTGTCTGCGCTCTCCTGGCCACAATTTTGCAGCAATTGACATGACCCTTACAGGGTTGATTGACAACCAAACACCCTGGAACCCTATTGTTTTTGGTCAACATTGCTCCAAGGTCAAGGGTCAAGGTCACGACAGGTGTGGTTAACGGTTTTTGCACTATAACTTCGCCATAAATAGGCTTATCCATTTCGGCAATAGCTCATTTTTTTCGTCATCACCTGGCCTTTCTTTTGATATGTAGCTTACTTAAATTTGCCATTACCATGGTTACATTTTTTGGGCAAAAATCATGGAAATTGGAAATAACACGACCATTTTTTTTGTAACTTTGTCAGTTTTTAAGCTAGGCAGATCTAGTTTTCGGCATTTTGTTCCACATGACCAGCTTGACACGACAGAACTGAAAGTCACGCCAAATCTCGCGCCATATCTCGTCAAACGAGAAAAAACGAGACTTCGCGGAAATGCTTATAACTCGGCGACTTTTACAGCTAGACAGGTCTGGTTTTCGGCATTTCGTTCCACCAAACAAGCTTGACACGACAGAGCTGCAAGACAGGCCAAATCTCGCACCGTATCTCGTCAAACGAGAAAACACGGGATTTCACGGAAATGCTTATAACTAGGCCAGTTTTACAGCTAGACACGTCTGGTTTTCGGCATTTAGTTCCACTAGACCAGCTTGACACGACAGATATGCAAGTCTGGCAAAATCTCGCACCGTATCTCGTCAAACGAGAAAACACGAAATTTCACGGAAATGCTTATAACTCGGCCAGTTTTACAGCTAGACACGTCTGGTTTCCGGCATTTCCTTCCACATGACCAGCTTGACACGATAGATGTGAAAGTCAGGCCAAATCTCGCACCCTATCTCGTCAAACGAGAAAACACGAGATTTCACGGAAATGCTTATAACTCGGCGAGTTTTACAGCTAGACAGGTCTAGTTTTCGGCATTTTCTTTCACATGACCTGCTGGATATAACAGAACTGAAAGTCAGGCCGAATGTCGCACCGTATCTCGTCAAACGAGAAAACATGAGATTTCACGGCATTGGTTATAATTCGGCGAGTTTTACAGATAGACACGTCTGGTTTTCGGCATTTTGTTCCACTAGACCAGCTTGACACGACAGACATGCATGTCAGGCAAAATCTCGCACCGTATCCCGTCAAACGAGAAAACACGACATTTCACGGAACTGCAGCTAGACAGGTCTAGTTTTTCGGCATTTAGTTCCACATGACCCGCTTGACATGACAGAACTCCAAGTCAGGCACAATCTCGCACCGTATCTCGTCAAACGAGAAAACACGAGATTTCACCAAAATGCTTTTAACTTGGCGATTTTTACAGGTACGAAGGTCTAGTTTTCGGCATTGTGTCACATATGAACTGCTTAATTAGATAAAGCCATAAGTCTGCCCAAATCTCGCACCATATCTTGTGCAACGTGAACAAACGAGATGTCACTGAAATGCTTATAACTCGGCGCCTTTTACAACAAAGTAGTTCTAGTTTTCGGCATTTTGTCACATATGACCAGCTTGACATGACAAACCTGAAAACGTCTCACTGCTTCTTGTCAAAGGAGATTAACGGGATTTCATGAAAAAATTTTGAACTTGGTCCCTTTTACACTAGAAAGATATGCAGCTGTTAAAGGTCAGCATGCATAAATAAACATATTATCCGTTTCTGCTGCCCCCACAATGTTGCTCATTCATATGACTGTTTCTACATGCACTCTCTGTCTATCTGTCTGTATCATTTCCATTTCCGGCAAGCGCGTGACCTCTGGTCATCTTGTTTGTTGCTTGCCGGAAATCTTCGATTTCCGCAAGCATGTTGGTCAGTTCCGTATGTCCATTTGTCTGTTTGTTGCTTGCCGGAAATCTTCGATTTCGGCAAGTTGGTTGGTCAGTTGCGTATGTCCATTTGTTTGTTTTTTTGTTTATTTGTTTTTTTGTGTGTTTGTCTGCGCTCTCCTGGCCACAATTTTGCAGCAATCGACATGACCCTTACAGGGTTGATTGACAACCGAAAACCCTGGAACCCTATTGTTTTTGGTCAACATTGCTCCAAGGTCAAGGGTCAAGGTCACGACAGGTGTGGTTAACGGTTTTTGCACTATAACTTCGCCATAAATAGGCTTATCCACTTCTGCAATAGCTCATTTTTTTCGTCATCACCTGGCCTTTCTTTTGATATGTAGCTTACTTAAATTTGCCGTTACCATGGTTACATTTTATGGGCAAAATTCATGGGAATTGGAAATAACACGACCATTTTTTTGTAACTTTGTCAGTTTTTAAGCTAAGCAGATCTAGTTTTCGGAATTTTGTTCCACATGACCAGCTTTACACGACAGAACTGAAAGTTACGCCAAATCTCGCGCCATATCTCGTCAAACGAGAAAAAACGAGACTTCGCGGAAATGCTTATAACTCGGCGACTTTTACAGCTAGACAGGTCTGGTTTTCGGCATTTCGTTCCACCATACAAGCTTGACACGACAGAGCTGCAAGACAGGCCAAATCTCGCACCGTATCTCGTCAAACGAGAAAACACGAGATTTCACGGAAATGCTTATAACTAGGCCAGTTTTACAGCTAGACACGTCTGGTTTTCGGCATTTAGTTCCACTAGACCAGCTTGACACGACAGATATGCAAGTCTGGCAAAATCTCGCACCCTATCTCGTCAAACGAGAAAACACGAAATTTCACGGAAATGCTTATAACTCGGCCAGTTTTACAGCTAGACACGTCTGGTTTCCGGCATTTCCTTCCACATGACCAGCTTGACACGATAGATGTGCAAGTCAGGCCAAATCTCGCACCCTATCTCGTCAAACGAGAAAACACGAGATTTCACGGAAATGCTTATAACTCGGCGAGTTTTACAGCTAGACAGGTCTAGTTTTCGGCATTCATTAACATTTGGACGGCTTGACATGACAAACCTGCAAGACTGGCCAAATCTCGCACCATATCTCGTCAAACGATGAAAAAGGAGATTTCACAGAAATGCTAATAACTCGGCGACTGTTACAGCTAGACAGATGTAGTTTTCGCCATTTCATAACATTTAGAGAGTTTGGTATGACAAATCTTCAAGACTGGCCAAATCCTGCACCATATCTCGTCACACGAGAAAACACGAGAGTACACGGAAATGCTTATAACTCGGGGACTTTTACAGCTAGACGGATCTAGTTTTCGCCATTTCGTAACGTTTGGCCGTCTTGACATAATAAAACTGCTCGTCTTGCCAAATCTCGTACTATATCTCGTCAAGCGAGAAAAAACATGATTTCACGTAAATGCTGATAAGACGGCGACTTTTGCAACTAGACAGGTCTAGTTTCCGGCATTTTGTAATATTTGACTAATCTGACATGACAAAACTGGAAATCTCGCCAAAGCTCGCACCATTTCCCGTCAAACGAGAAAACACGAGATTTCATGCAAATGGTTATAACTCAGCGGCTTTTATAGCTAGATAGGTCTGGTTTTCGGCATTTCATATCATTTGGCCAGCTTGACATGACAAACCTGAAAACGTCTCACTGCTTCTTGTCAAACAAGATTAACGGGATTTCATGAAAAAATTTTGAACTTGGTCCCTTTTACACTAGAAAGATATGCAGCTGTTAAAGGTCAGCATGCATAAATAAACATATTATCCGTTTCTGCTGCCCCGACAATGTTGCTCATTCATATGACTGTTTCTACATGCACTCTCTGTCTATCTGTCTGTATCATTTCCATTTCCGGCAAGCGCGTGACCTCTGGTCATCTTGTTTTTTTGTTTATTTGTTTTTTTGTTTTTTTGTGTGTTTGTCTGCGCTCTCCTGGCCACAATTTTGCAGCAATCGACATGACCCTAACAGGGTTGATTGAGAACCAAACACCCTGGAACCCTATTGTTTTTGGTCAACATTGCTCCAAGGTCAAGGGTCAAGGTCACGACAGGTGTGGTTAACGGTTTTTGCACTATAACTTTGCCATAAATAGGCTTATCCACTTCTGCAATAGCTCATTTTTTTCGCCATCACCTGGCCTTTCTTTTGATATGTAGCTTACTTAAATTTGCCGTTACCATGGTTACATTCTTTGGGCAAAAATCATGGGAATTGGAAATAACACGACCATTTTTTTGTAACTTTGTCAGTTCTTAAGCTAGGCAGATCTAGTCTTCGGCATTTTGTTCCACATGACCAGCTTGACACGACAGAACTGAAAGTCACGCCAAATCTCGCGCCATATCTCGTCAAACGAGAAAAAACGAGACTTCGCGGAAATGCTTATAACTCGGCGACTTTTACAGCTAGACAGGTCTGGTTTTCGGCATTTCGTTCCACCAAACAAGCTTGACACGACAGAGCTGCAAGACAGGCCAAATCTCGCACCGTATTTCGTCAAACGAGAAAACACGGGATTTCACGGAAATGCTTTTAACTGGGCCAGTTTTACAGCTAGACACTTGTGGTTTTCGGCATTTAGTTCCACTAGACCAGCTTGACACGACAGATATGCAAGTCTGGCAAAATCTCGCACCGTATCTCGTCAAACGAGAAAACACGAAATTTCACGGAAATGCTTATAACTCGGCCAGTTTTACAGCTAGACACGTCTGGTTTCCGGCATTTCCTTCAACATGACCAGCTTGACACGATAGATGTGCAAGTCAGGCCAAATCTCGCACCCTATCTCGTCAAACGAGAAAACACAAGATTTCACGGAAATGCTTATAACTCGGCGAGTTTTACAGCTAGACAGGTCTAGTTTTCGGCATTTTCTTTCACATGACCTGCTGGACATGACAGAACTGAAAGTCAGGCCGAATGTCGCACCATATCTCGTCAAACGAGAAAACATGAGATTTCACGGCATTGGTTATAACTCGGCGAGTTTTACAGCTAGACAGGTCTAGTTTTCGGCATTTAGTTCCACATGACCCGCTTGACATGACAAACCTGCAAGACTGGCCAAATCTCGCACCATATCTCGTCAAACGATAAAAAAGGAGATTTCACAGAAATGCTAATAACTCGGCGACTTTTACAGCTAGACAGATGTAGTTTTCGCCATTTCATAATATTTAGAGAGTTTGATATGACAAATCTACAAGACTGGCCAAATCCTGCACCATATCTCGTCAAACGAGAAAACACGAGAGTACACGGAAATGCTTATAACTCGGCGACTTTTACAGGCAGACGGATCTAGTTTTCGCCATTTCGTAACGTTTGGCCGTCTTGACATAATAAAACTGCTCGTCTTGCCAAATCTCGTACTATATCTCGTCAAGCGAGAAAAAAACATGATTTCACGTAAATGCTGATAACACGGCGACTTTTGCAGCTAGACAGGTCTAGTTTCCGGCATTTTGTAATATTTGACAAACCTGACATGACAAAACTGGAAATCTCGCCAAAGCTCGCACCATTTCCCGTCAAACGAGAAAACACGAGATTTCATGCAAATGCTTATAACTCAGCGGCTTTTATAGCTAGACAGGTCTAGTTTTCGGCATTTCATAACATTTGGCCAGCTTGACATGACAAACCTGAAAAACGTCTCACTGCTTCTTGTCAAACGAGATTAACGGGATTTCATGAAAAAATTTTGAACTTGGTCCCTTTTACACTAGAAAGATATGCAGCTGTTAAAGGTCAGCATGCATAAATAAACATATTATCCGTTTCTGCTGCCCCCACAATGTTGCTCATTCATATGACTGTTTCTACATGAACTCTCTGTCTATCTGTCTGTATCATTTCCATTTCCGGCAAGCGCGTGACCTCTGGTCATCTTGTTTTTTTGTGTGTTTGTCTGCGCTCTCCTGGCCACAATTTTGCAGCAATCGACATGACCCTTACAGGGTTGATTGACAGCCAAACACCCTGGAACCCTATTGTTTTTGGTCAACATTGCTCCAAGGTCAAGGGTCAAGGTCACGACAGGTGTGGTTAACGGTTTTTGCACTATAACTTCGCCATAAATAGGCTTATCCACTTCTGCAATAGCTCATTTTTTTCGTCATCACTTGTCCTTTCTTTTGATATGTAGCTTACTTAAATTTGCCGTTACCATGGTTACATTTTTTGGGCAAAAATCATGGAAATTGGAAATAACACGACCATTTTTTTGTAACTTTGTCAGTTTTTAAGCTAGGCAGATCTAGTTTTCGGCATTTTGTTCCACATGATCAGCTTGACACGACAGAACTGAAAGTCACGCCAAACCTCGCGCCATATCTCGTCAATCGAGAAAAAACGAGACTTCGCGGAAATGCTTATAACTCGGCGACTTTTACAGCTAGACAGGTCTGGTTTTCGGCATTTCGTTCCACCAAACAAGCTTGACACGACAGAGCTGCAAGACAGGCCAAATCTTGCACCGTATCTCGTCAAACGAGAAAACACGGGATTTCACGGAAATGCTTATAACTGGGCCAGTTTTACAGCTAGACACGTCTGGTTTTCGGCATTTAGTTCCACTAGACCAGCTTGACACGACAGATATGCAAGTGCCGTTACCATGGTTATATTTTTTGGGCAAAAATCATGGAAATTGGAAATAACACGACCATTTTTTGTAACTTTGTCAATTTATAAGCTACAGACGTCTGGTTTTGGTCATTATGTACGTTATAGGCAGCTTGACATGATAAAACTGAAAATCTCGCCAAATCTCGCACCATTTCTCGTCAAACGAGAGTCTTCGAGATTTCATTAAATATGACCTACAGGTTGCATTTTTTTAACAATGGCTTTGAAATTGATATATTTTGTGTTATTTATAAATATCTCGAAATCAGATTTTCATTTTTTGGAAATAGCCACCAGGGGGCGTGGTACCTGAAACACTGTAACATATCATTTTTCTGCAATATCTAAAATAATTTTAAACATGGCACAATTTTTATCGTTGTATCTTAAACTAGGAACATTGGCTTATTCCTCCGCACATGTAGCTTTGTGCTGCCGTTACCATGGTTACCAAATTTGTGGGTTAAACTTGACGATCTGAAAATATGCAGTTTTTGGCTTCTATCTCGGTTAATATTTATGTTTCAAGGGTCTAGTTTTTTGTATAAGGCTGCTTCCCCTTGGTTCTATGTCATTCAATTGCAAGTCTCGTCAAATTTCGCTCGGTTTATCGTCAAACGAGAAAAAACGAGATTTCACAGAAATGCTTATAACTCGGCGACTTTTACAGCTACACAGGTCTAGTTTCCGGCATTTCATAACATATGACCAGCTTGACACGCCAGAAAAGAAATCAGGCCAAATCTCGCACCATATCTCGTCAAGCGAGAAAAAAACGAGATATCATGGAAATGCTTATAACTAGGCGACTTTTACAGCTACTCAGGTCTAGTTTTTGGCATTTGGTAACATTTGGCCAACTTGACATAGTAAAACTGCGATACTTGGCAAAATCTCGCACTATATCTGGTCAAATGTGGAAAAACGAGATTTCACAGAAATGCATATAAGTCGGCGACTTTCACGGCTAGACAGGTCTAGTTTATGGCATTCATTAACATTTGGACGGCTTGACATGACAAACCTGCAAGACTGGCCAAATCTCGCACCATATCTCGTCAAACGATAAAAAAGGAGATTTCACAGACATGCTAATAACTCGGCGACTTTTACAGCTAGACAGATGTAGTTTTCGCCATTTCATAACATTTAGAGAGTTTGATATGACAAATCTACAAGACTGGCCAAATCCTGCACCATATCTCGTCAAACGAGAAAACACGAGAGTACACGGAAATGCTTATAACTCGGCGACTTTTACAGCTAGACGGATCTAGTTTTCGCCATTTCGTAACGTTTGGCCGTCTTGACATAATAAAACTGCTCGTCTTGCCAAATCTCGTACTATATCTCGTCAAGCGAGAAAAAAACATGATTTCACGTCAATGCTGATGACACGGCTACTTTTGAAGCTAGACAGGTCTAGTTTCCGGCATTTTGTAATATTTGACAAACCTGACATGACAAAACTGGAAATCTCGCCAAAGCTCGCACCATTTCCCGTCAAACGAGAAAACACGACATTTCATGCAAATACTAATAACTCAGCGGCTTTTATAGCTAGGCAGGTCTAGTTTTCGGCATTTCATATCATTTGGCCAGCTTGACATGACAAACCTGAAAACGTCTCACTGCTTCTTGTCAAACGAGATTAACGGGATTTCATGAAAAAATTTTGAACTTTGTCCCTTTTACACTAGAAAGATATGCAGCTGTTAAAGGTCAGCATGCATAAATAAACATATTATCCGTTTCTGCTGCCCCCCATTGTTGCTCATTCATATGACTGTTTCTACATGCACTCTCTGTCTATCTGTCTGTATCATTTCCATTTCCGGCAAGCGCGTGACCTCTGGTCATCTTGTTGCTTGCCGGAAATCTTCGATTTCGGCAAGTTGGTTGGTCAGTTGCGTATGTCCATTTGTTTGTTTGTTTATTTGTTGCTTGCCGGAAAATTTCCGGCAAGCATGTTGGTCAGTTGCGTATGTCCATTTGTCTGTTTGTTTTTTGCTTGCCGGAAAATTTCCGGCAAGCATGTTGGTCAGTTGCGTATGTCCATTTGTCTGTTTGTTTTTTTGTTTGTTTTTTGCTTGCCGGAAATCTTCGATTTCGGCAAGCATGTTGGTCAATTGCGTATGTCTGTTTGTCTGTCTGTCTGTTTGTTTGTCTGCACTCTCCTGGCCACACTTTTGCCACAATCACCTTGAAACTTACAGGGATGACGAAAAACATAATTTCTAGGTGCCCTATTCTTTTTCGTCAAAATAGGTGAAAGGTCAAGGTCAAGGTCGTCAAATCTTCCCAAAACGGTTTTTTCTTCATATCTTTGTGACTATTAGCCGTATCTACTTCAACAATAGCTCATTTTAATCGTCATTCCAAGGCCTGTCAACTGGTGTGTAGCTGACTCAAATTTGCCGTAACCATGGTTACAAGTTTTGGGGGAAAATTCATAATATTCGAAAATCTTGGGTCTTATTTTTCTAACTTTGTCAGTTTTAAAGCTAGAGTGATCTAGTTTTTTGCATCAGGTAGCATTCATCTAGTACTACAAGATTTTATTACAAGTCTTGTAGTATCTCGTAAAATATCTCGTGAATAGAGATATTTCGAGATTTCATTCATCTTGCGCCAAAGGCCACATTATTGCAGGAACCTCTTTGAAAGTGACATATCGTAAGTCCTACACTATTATCTCGAAACGGTTTTCCCATTTTTTGAATGCAGCCGCTAGGTGGCGCTGTATGCAAACCTCCCCAACATATCATGTTTTGGCCATATCTCCAAAACTGTGAGCCTCAATTACATAAACTAAAGCTTATTTTCATCCTCTGAGTCTTTCCTAAATCCTGGTGTAGTGATTTCGACTCAATCTTGAGTCACTTTGTCAGTGTGTCCGTCTGTTTCTCAGTTTTCATCAAATTCGCCTGCTTACCGGTTCTGGCGTCTCACATATAGCATTCTACAGGTCATAGTTTTGAAAGAATCCTTTTAAAACTATTACATCTTATGTCGTACACTAATATCTCGAAACCGATTTTTCATTTTCCAGAATTCTCCGCTAGGGGGCGCTGCACATGACCCTCACACACATATCATTAATTTCGCCATATCTCTAAAACCCAAAGCCTCAATTACATAAACTATAGCTTATGTTCTTACTCTGAGTCTTCTCCATAACCTGGTAAAGTCATCTGGTCTCGGTCTTGGGTCACTTTGTCAGTATGTCCATATAAACTTTATAAACGGAGGGAAAACTGAATGCACAGAGTCATGCAGGAATGCACGATGACACGCGTTTTAGTAAGACAAAGACACGTGTAGGTATGAGCGACAATCAGCGCAGTTTGCTCGTTTTTGTGTAGGGTCCATCGGGCCAAATGTCAATTCAGGCCCGCAGCCGACGGGATGAATCAATTGGCATAGCGGGGGCCACGGCCATTTCCTTGTAAAAACTTGTGAATAAATAAACGGGACGGGCTGACCATTTTCTCAGGGCCATAGGAACGTCACCATTCCAGTGTGCCCTCAGACCTGGTCAGACCTGGTCAGACCTAAAACGCGTGCCTGCACGTCTGTGCGCATGCAGGTGATTGCTGTCCAAAGTTTCAGTCGGTGTGTCCTTCAGGAAAGGACCCGAACCGTTTTTTTTTTTTTTTTTTTTTTTTTCATTGCTTGCCGGATATCTTCGATTTCTGCAGGCAGGTTCGCCAGTCGCAAATGTCTGTTTATTGCTTGCCGGAAATCTTCGATTACGGCAAGCATGTTGGTCAGTTGCGTATGTCTGTTTGTTGCTTGCCGGAAATCTTCGATTTTCGCAAGCATGTTGATCACCCGCGTATGTTTGTTTGTTTGTTTGTTTGTCTGTCTGTCTGTCTGTTTGTCTGTATGTACACGCGCTACAGGCCACAGTTTTTAAGCAATCGCTCTGAAACTTATCCATAAACTGTAAGATCTGTTCTCCTCGGAGCCTATTATTTTTGGTCATGATCGGTCAAAGGTCAAGGTCAGGGTCACCAAAAAACCTTAAATCTTTATTTTCTTCATATCTTCGTCAATAATAATCGTAGCCGCATAATCTGTAGCTCATTTTATTCCTCACTATGTTAGCTTTCCAAGTGCTGGCAAATTTTTCCGGTCAATTGTTACCATGGGAACGTATTTTGGGGGGAAAATAAGAAAATTCGAAAATTTCCCTCCAAATTTCTCATTTTTTGAGTTAGAGAGGCCTAGTTTTTTGCAATGCGTAGCATTTAATATGCTCTATGCGAAATTAATGTGAGTCTCGCAAAATCTCGTGCCATTTGTCGTCAAATGAGACTTTCCGAGATTTCATTAAATATGATTTACAGGTGGCAGTTTTACAGCTAAGGTTCTGAAAGTGACATATTTTCTGTTGTTCTGTATTATCTCAAATTTGTTTTTTCATTTTTCGGAAATAGCCACCAGGGGGCGTGGTACTGGAAACACTGTAACATATCATTTTTCCGCAATATCTAAAAAAATATTAAGCATATAACAATTTTTTTTGTCGCATCTAAAACTAGGATCATTGCCTTATTCCTTCGTACATTTAGCCTTGTGCTGCCGTTACCATGGTGACCAAATTTTGGGGTAAAACTTGACAATCTGAAATACGGAGTGTTCCTGCTTCTGTCTCTGTCAATATTTGCGATAGAACGCTCTGGTTTTTGGCGTTAGATAGCATTAGTTTACTTCTTAGTCATTCAATAGAAAGGCTCGTCATATCTCGCACCGTTTCTCGTGAAACGAGAACACGAGACCATTCAAAGAAATGCCTATAATTCTGTCATTTTTTACGCTACAGACACACGGTTTGCAGCGTTGGATAGCGGCTGACACTCGCAGTCACATTCAGGGGTCACATTGTTAGTCTCGTCAAATCTCGCGCCGTTTTTCGCCAAACCACGAAGACCCGTGCCATCGCCGCAAGTGCCGGCAGGGTCCTTATGGTGGGCGGCCGGCGTGTGCAGCGGTGCGTGTCGGCCTTTCCGGGCCCTGTCTATTATCCTACATGTCGGAGGCACAGTCACAACTTTATTGCTTGCCGGAAATCTTCAGTTTTCCAAACATGTTGGTCACCCGCGTATGTTTGTTCCTTCATCTTATGTTTTACACTAATATCTCAAAACTTATGTTTCATTTTCCGGATATGGCTGCTAGGGGGCGTTGCACTAGACACATCCAAACAAATCAGTTTTTGGACATATTTCCGTAAGAGTAAACCTATGTTACACAAACAGTAACTTATTTTCTTTCTCTTGGCCTTCTGCAAAATATGGTAACGTCATCTGGTGTCCATCTTGTGTTACTTTGTCAGTATGTCTGTCTGTTTGTCAGTTATCTTCAAATTCGCCTACTTGCTGGTTCTTGCATCTCACATATAGCAATCAGATTTTTTGAGGAATCCTTTTGAAACGATTACATCTTATGCCATTCACTAATATCACGAAACGCATTTGTCGTCTTCAGGATATGTCCACTAGAGGGCGCTGCAGTCGAACATCCCCAATATATCATTATTTGGCCATATCTCCAAAACTGGAAACCTCAATTACATAAACTATACCTTATTTTCTTCCTCTGAGTCTTCCCCATGACCTGGTTAAGTCATCTTGTCTTCATCTTGTGTCCCTTTGTCAGTATGTCTGTTTGTTTGTCAGTTGTCCTCAAATTCGCCTGCTTGTTTGTTCTTCCGTCTCACTAATAGAATTCTACAGGCCACAGTTTTGAAAGAATCTTTTTTAAACTATTAAATCATATGTCTTACAGTTATATCTCGAAACAGATTATTAGCGAATCTGTGAGCTTATGCTTTGGTGCAGCGTCGTCCGTCGTCTGTAGGTTAACCATAGATATCTCAAAAACGGCAGGAACTAGCATTACCAATTTTTTTTGTAAATAAACAGTCATCTGAAAAGCACTATCGGATTTTGTTTATTTTTTGGCTTTCTGCATTTACTGAGATTTTATAGGGAAAAAGCTAAAAAAGCTTTAAAAATTTTCTTCTAGGCCAATAGGCCAATATTTCTAAGAAATGATCTCTTGAACAATCTATCTCAAGTTTGTTCGATTGGTTTCAGTTCGGAGATTAAACAGGAGGTTGAACTTAGTCATCTGCCAAAAAAGCAAACTAAAATTAAAATCTCAGAAACGGCTAGAGCTGTCATTACCAAATTTTATACCTATATTTGTCTCATATGTCATATCTGAAATTGAGGTATTGGTGGCGCCACTTGCATTGATCTGTTTTTTACAAGGGAAAATGTAATTTTAGACTCCAGGTTATACTCTGTTTTATGATGAAACTGTTAAGCTGATTGGTTTAAACTTTACAAGAATTATTCTATGGTAGGTTTCTGCCAGTTTTATAAGAAGAGATTGGGTAAATGCAACTTTAAAAAAGCAGTGTAGCCAATTGAAAACTATGATTTATTTTCTTCCTCTGAATCTACTCGATAATCTGAGTAGGTCATCTGGTCTTATTCTTGTGTCATTTTTGAGTATGTCTGTCTGTTTGTCAGTGATCCTAAATTTCGCCTGCTTTGCTGGACCTTGCTTCTTGCAGTTAGCAATTTTCAGGACACAGTTTTGAGGGAATCCTTTTGGAACTGGAACAACATCTTATTTCTTACATTAAAGTCTCAAAAGAAATTTTTAATGTTTGGGATATGGCCGCTACCATATATTGGCCATACCTCCGACACTATAAACTCTACCTACTAAAACTATAGCTCATTTTGCTTCTATTTACGTTCCCAACTTTTTTCTGGTAGTCTGTTATCTCAGGTGTGTCAGTATATCTGTCTGTTTTGAGCCAAGTCTACTTTCATGGTCTGTTGTGTGATATATGTCATTCAACATGCAAAACTTTCCAGCAATCGCTCTGAAAGTCATTCAATTGATAGAAAAGCGACAGTTTGTCCTGCTTGTTTCGCTGTCTTATTTCCAGCCATTTCCGGCAAGCGTTCGACCTCTGGTCGTCTAGTTTGTTTGTTTTTTTGTTTGTTTGTCTGCGCTCTCCTGGCCACAATTTTGCAGCAATCGACATGACCCTTACAGGGGTGATTGACAACCGAACACCCTGGAACCCTATTGTTTTTGGTCAACATTGCTCCAAGGTCAAGGGTCAAGGTCACGACAGGTGTGGTTAACGGTTCTTGCACTATAACTTCGCCATAAATAGGCTTATCCACTTCTGCAATAGCTCATTTTTTTCGTCATCACCTGGCCTTTCGTGTGATATGTAGCTTACTTAAATTTGCCGTTACCATGGTTACATTTTTTGGGCAAAAATCATGGAAATTGGAAATAACACGACCATTTTTTTGTAACTTTGTCAGTTTTTAAGCTAGGCAGATCTAGTTTTCGGCATTTTGTTCCGCATGACCAGCTTGATACGACAGAATTGAAAGTCACGCCAAATCTCGCGCCATATCTCGTCAAACGAGAAAAAACGAGACTTCGCGGAAATGCTTATAACTCGGCGACTTTTACAGCTAGACAGGTCTGGTTTTCGGCATTTCGTTCCACCAAACAAGCTTGACACGACAGAGCTGCAAGACAGGCCAAATCTCGCACCGTATCTCGTCAAACGGGAAAACACAGGATTTCACGGAAATGCTTATAACTGGGCCAGTTTTACAGCTAGACACGTCTGGTTTTCGGCATTTAGTTCCACTAGACCAGCTTGACACCACAGATATGCAAGTCTGGCAAAATCTCGCACCGTATCTCGTCAAACGAGAAAACACGAAATTTCACGGAAATGCTTATAACTCGGCCAGTTTTACAGCTAGACACGTCTAGTTTCCGGCATTTCATAACATATGACCAGCTTGACACGCCAGAAAAGAAATCAGGCCAAATCTCGCACCATATCTCGTCAAGCGAGAAAAAAACGAGATATCACGGAAATACTTATAACTCGGCCAGTTTTACAGCTAGACAGGTCTAGTTTTCGGCATTTTCTTTCACATGACCTGCTGGATATGACAGAACTGAAAGTCAGGCCGAATGTCGCACCGTATCTCGTCAAACGAGAAAACATGAGATTTCACGGCATTGGTTATAACTCGGCGAGTTTTATAGATAGACACGTCTGATTTTCGGCATTTTGTTCCACTAGACCAGCTTGACACGACAGACATGCATGTCAGGCAAAATCTCGCACCGTATCCCGTCAAACGAGAAAACACGACATTTCATTGAACTGCAGCTAGACAGGTCTAGTTTTCGGCATTTAGTTCCACATGACCCGCTTGACATGACAGAACTCCAAGTCAGGCACAATCTCGCACCGTATCTCGTCAAACGAGAAAACACGAGATTTCACCAAAATCCTTTTAACTCGGCGATTTTTACAGGTACGAAGGTCTAGTTTTCGGCATTGTGTCACATATGAACTGCTTGATTAGATAAAGCCATAAGTCTGCCCAAATCTCGCACCATATCTTGTGCAACGTGAACAAACGAGATGTCACTGAAATGCTTATAACTTGGCGCCTTTTACAACAAAGTAGTTCTAGTTTTCGGCATTTTGTCACATATGAACAGCTTGACATGACAAACCTGAAAATGTCTCACTGCTTCTTTTCAAACGAGATTAACGGGATTTCAATGAAAAAATATTGAACTTGGTCCCTTTTACACTAGAAAGATATGCAGCTGTTAAAGGTCAGCATGCATAAATAAACATATTATCCGTTTCTGCTGCCCCCACAATGTTGCTCATTCATATGACTGTTTCTACATGCACTCTCTGTCTATCTGTCTGTATCATTTCCATTTCCGGCAAGCGCGTGACCTCTGGTCATCTTGTTTGTTTGTTTTTTTGTTTGTTTTTTTGTTTGTTAGTCTGCGCTCTCCTGGCCACAATTTTGCAGCAATCGACATGACCCTTACAGGGGTGATTGACAACCGAACACCCTGGAACCCTATTGTTTTTGGTCAACATTGCTCCAAGGTCAAGGGTCAAGGTCACGACAGGTGTGGTTAACGGTTCTTGCACTATAACTTCGCCATAAATAGGCTTATCCACTTCTGCAATAGCTCATTTTTTTCGTCATCACCTGGCCTTTCGTGTGATATGTAGCTTACTTAAATTTGCCGTTACCATGGTTACATTTTTTGGGCAAAAATCATGGAAATTGGAAATAACACGACCATTTTTTTGTAACTTTGTCAGTTTTTAAGCTAGGCAGATCTAGTTTTCGGCATTTTGTTCCACATGATCAGCTTGACACGACAGAATTGAAAGTCACGCCAAATCTCGCGCCATATCTCGTCAAACGAGAAAAAACGAGACTTCGCGGAAATGATTATAACTCGGCGACTTTTACAGCTAGACAGGTCTGGTTTTCGGCATTTCGTTCCACCAAACAAGCTTGACACGACAGAGCTGCAAGACAGGCCAAATCTCGCACCGTATCTCGTCAAACGGGAAAACACAGGATTTCACGGAAATGCTTATAACTGGGCCAGTTTTACAGCTAGACACGTCTGGTTTTCGGCATTTAGTTCCACTAGACCAGCTTGACACCACAGATATGCAAGTCTGGCAAAATCTCGCACCGTATCTCGTCAAACGAGAAAACACGAAATTTCACGGAAATGCTTATAACTCGGCCAGTTTTACAGCTAGACACGTCTAGTTTCCGGCATTTCATAACATATGACCAGCTTGACACGCCAGAAAAGAAATCAGGCCAAATCTCGCACCATATCTCGTCAAGCGAGAAAAAAACGAGATATCACGGAAATACTTATAACTCGGCCAGTTTTACAG
The DNA here is from genome assembly GCA_026874595.1 of Sipunculus nudus. Lineage (NCBI taxonomy): Eukaryota > Metazoa > Annelida > Sipuncula > Golfingiida > Sipunculidae > Sipunculus > Sipunculus nudus. The sequence goes on along the minus strand of CM049306.1, from coordinate 105,188,732 downwards.
CTAGACAGGTCTAGTTTTCGGCATTTTCTTTCACATGACCTGCTGGATATGACAGAACTGAAAGTCAGGCCGAATGTCGCACCGTATCTCGTCAAACGAGAAAACATGAGATTTCACGGCATTGGTTATAACTCGGCGAGTTTTATAGATAGACACGTCTGATTTTCGGCATTTTGTTCCACTAGACCAGCTTGACACGACAGACATGCATGTCAGGCAAAATCTCGCACCGTATCCCGTCAAACGAGAAAACACGACATTTCATTGAACTGCAGCTAGACAGGTCTAGTTTTCGGCATTTAGTTCCACATGACCCGCTTGACATGACAGAACTCCAAGTCAGGCACAATCTCGCACCGTATCTCGTCAAACGAGAAAACACGAGATTTCACCAAAATCCTTTTAACTCGGCGATTTTTACAGGTACGAAGGTCTAGTTTTCGGCATTGTGTCACATATGAACTGCTTGATTAGATAAAGCCATAAGTCTGCCCAAATCTCGCACCATATCTTGTGCAACGTGAACAAACGAGATGTCACTGAAATGCTTATAACTTGGCGCCTTTTACAACAAAGTAGTTCTAGTTTTCGGCATTTTGTCACATATGAACAGCTTGACATGACAAACCTGAAAATGTCTCACTGCTTCTTTTCAAACGAGATTAACGGGATTTCAATGAAAAAATATTGAACTTGGTCCCTTTTACACTAGAAAGATATGCAGCTGTTAAAGGTCAGCATGCATAAATAAACATATTATCCGTATCTGCTGCCCCCACAATGTTGCTCATTCATATGACTGTTTCTACATGCACTCTCTGTCTATCTGTCTGTATCATTTCCATTTCCGGCAAGCGCGTGACCTCTGGTCATCTTGTTTTTTTGTGTGTTTGTCTGCGCTCTCCTGGCCACAATTTTGCTGCAATCGACATGACCCTTACAGGGTTGATTGACAACCGAACACCCTGGAACCCTATTGTTTTTGGTCAACATTGCTCCAAGGTCAAGGGTCAAGGTCACGACAGGTGTGGTTAACGGTTTTTGCACTATAACTTCGCCATAAATAGGCTTATCCACTTCTGCAATAGCTCATTTTTTTCGTCATCACCTGGCCTTTCTTTTGATATGTAGCTTACTTAAATTTGCCGTTACCATGGTTACATTTTTTGGGCAAAATTCATGGGAATTGGAAATAACACGACCATTTTTTGTAACTTTGTCAGTTTTTAAGCTAGGCAGATCTAGTTTTCGGCATTTTGTTCCACATGACCAGCTTGACACGACAGAACTGAAAGTCACGCCAAATCTCGCGCCATATCTCGTCAAACGAGAAAAAACGAGACTTCGCGGAAATGCTTATAACTCGGCGACTTTTGCATCAATCAAATTGAAACTTACAGGCTTGATTGACAAACCGATTTCTACATGCCCTATTGTTTTTGGTCAACATAGCTTCAAGGTCAAGGGTCAAGGTCACGACAGGTATGGTTAACGGTTTTTGCACTATAACTTCGCCATAAATAGGCTTATCCACTTCTGCAATAGCTCATTTTTTTCGTCATCACCTGGCCTTTCTTTTGACATGTAGCTTACTTAAATTTGCCGTTACCATGGTTACATTTTTTGGGCAAAAATCATGGAAATTGGAAATAACACGACCATTTTTTGTAACTTTGTCAGTTTTTAAGCTAGGCAGATCTAGTTTTCGGCATTTTGTTCCACATGACCAGCTTGACACGACAGAACTAAAAGTCACGCCAAATCTCACGCCATATCTCGTCAAACGAGAAAACACGGGATTTCACGGAAATGCTTATAACTGGGCCAGTTTTACAGCTAGACACGTCTGGTTTTCGGCATTTAGTTCCACTAGACCAGCTTGACACGACAGATATGCAAGTCTGGCAAAATCTCGCACCGTATCTCGTCAAATGAGAAAACACGAAATTTCACGGAAATGCTTATAACTCGGCCAGTTTTACAGCTAGACACGTCTGGTTTCTGGCATTTCCTTCAACATGACCAGCTTGACACGATAGATGTGCAAATCAGGCCAAATCTCGCACCCTATCTCGTCAAACGAGAAAACACGAGATTTCACGGAAATGATTTTAACTCGGCGAGTTTTACAGCTAGACAGGTCTAGTTTTCGGCATTTTCTTTCACATGACCTGCTGGACATGACAGAACTGAAAGTCAGGCCGAATGTCGCACCGTATCTCGTCAAACGAGAAAACAAGAGATTTCACGGCATTGGTTATAACTCGGCGAGTTTTACAGCTAGACAGGTCTAGTTTTCGGCATTTTGTTCCACATGACCCGCTTGACATGACAAACCTGCAAGACTGGCCAAATCTCGCACCATATCTCATCAAACGATAAAAAACGAGATTTCACAGAAATGCTAATAACTCGACGACTTTTACAGCTAGACAGATGTAGTTTTCGCCATTTCATAACATTTAGAGAGTTTGATATGACAAATCTACAAGACTGGCCAAATCCTGCACCATATCTCTCCAAACAAGAAAACACGAGAGTACACGGAAATGCTTATAACTCGGCGACTTTTACAGCTAGACGGATCTAGTTTTCGCCATTTCGTAACGTTTGGCCGTCTTGACATAATAAAACTGCTCGTTTGCCAAATCTCGTACTATATCTCGTCAAGCGAGAAAAAAAAAACATGATTTCACGTAAATGCTGATAACACGGCGACTTTTGCAGCTAGACAGGTCTAGTTTCCGGCATTTTGTAATATTTGACAAACCTGACGTGATAAAACTGGAAATCTCGCCAAAGCTCACACCATTTCCCGTCAAACGAGAGAACACGAGATTTCACGCAAATGCTTATAACTAAGCGGCTTTTATAGCTAGAGAGGTCTAGTTTTCGGCATTTCATATCATTTGGCCAGCTTGACATGACAAACCTGAAAAACGTCTCACTGCTTCTTGTCAAACGAGATTAACGGGATTTCATGAAAAAAATTTAAACTTGGTCCCTTTTACACTAGAAAGATATGCAGCTGTTAAAGGTCAGCATGCATAAATAAACATATTATCCATTTCTGCTGCCCCCACAATGTTGCTCATTCATATGACTGTTTCTACATGCACTCTCTGTCTATCTGTCTGTATCATTTCCATTTCCGGCAAGCGCGTGACCTCTGGTCATCTTGTTTGTTTATTTGTGTGTTTGTCTGCGCTCTCCTGGCCACAATTTTGCAGCAATCGACATGACCCTTACAGGGTTGATTGACAACCGAACACCCTGGAACCCTATTGTTTTTGGTCAACATTGCTCCAAGGTCAAGGGTCAAGGTCACGACAGGTGTGGTTAACGGTTTTTGCACTATAACTTCGCCATAAATAGGCTTATCCACTTCTGCAATAGCTCATTTTTTTCGTCATCACCTGGCCTTTCTTTTGATATGTAGCTTACTTAAATTTGCCGTTACCATGGTTACATTTTTTGGGCAAAAATCATGGGAATTGGAAATAACACGACCATTTTTTTGTAACTTTGTCAGTTTTTAAGCTAGGCAGATCTAGTTTTCGGCATTTTGTTCCACATGACCAGCTTGACACGACAAAACTGAAAGTTACGCCAAATCTCGCGCCATATCTCGTCAAACGAGAAAAAACGAGACTTCGCGGAAATGCTTATAACTCAGCGACTTTTACAGCTAGACAGGTCTGGTTTTCGGCATTTCGTTCCACCAAACAAGCTTGACACGACAGAGCTGCAAGACAGGCCAAATCTCGCACCTTATCTTGTCAAACGAGAAAACACGGGATTTCACGGAAATGCTTATAACTGGGCCAGTTTGACAGCTAGACACGTCTGTTTTCGGCATTTAGTTCCACTAGACCAGCTTGACACGACAAATATGCAAGTGCCGTTACCATGGTTACATTTTTTGGGCAAAAATCATGGAAATTGGAAATAACACGACCATTTTTTGTAACTTTGTCAATTTTTAAGCTACAGACGTCTGGTTTTGGTCATTATGTACCTTATAGGCAGCTTGACATGATAAAACTAAAAGTCTCGCCAAATCTCGCACCATTTCTCGTCAAACGAGAGTCTTCGAGATTTCATTAAATATGACCTACAGGTTGCATTTTTTTAACAATGGCTTTGAAATTGATATATTTTGTGTTATTTATAAATATCTCGAAATCAGTTTTTCATTTTTTGGAAATAGCCACCAGGGGGCGTGGTACCTGGAACACTGTAACATATCATTTTTCTGCAATATCTAAAATAATTTTAAACATGGCACAATTTTTATCGTTGTATCTTAAACTAGGAACATTGGCTTATTCCTCCGCACATGTAGCTTTGTGCTGCCGTTACCATGGTAACCAAATTTGTGGGTTAAACTTGACGATCTGAAAATATGCAGTTTTTGGCTTCTATCTCGGTTAATATTTATGTTTCAAGGGTCTAGCTTTTTGCATGAGGCTGCTTCCCCTTGGTTCTAAGTCATTCAATTGCAAGTCTCGTCAAATTTCGCTCGGTTTATCGTCAAACGAGAAAAAACGAGATTTCACAGAAATGCTTATAACTCGGCGACTTTTACAGCTACACAGGTCTAGTTTCCTGCATTTCATAACATATGACCAGCTTGACACGCCAGAAAAGAAACAGGCCAAATCTCGCACCATATCTCGTCAAGCGAGAAAAAAACGAGATATCATGGAAATGCTTATAACTAGGCGACTTTTACAGCTACTCAGGTCTAGTTTTTGGCATTTGGTAACATTTGGCCAACTTGACATAGTAAAACTGTGATACTTGGCGAAATCTCGCACTATATCTGGTCAAATGTGGAAAAACGAGATTTCACAGAAATGCATATAAGTCGGCGACTTTCACGGCTAGACAGGTCTAGTTTTTGGCATTCATTAACATTTGGACGGCTTTACATGACAAACCTGCAAGACTGGCCAAATCTCGCACCATATCTCGTCAAACGATAAAAAAGGAGATTTCACAGACATGCTAATAACTCGGCGACTTTTACAGCTAGACAGATGTAGTTTTCGCCATTTCATAACATTTAGAGAGTTTGATATGACAAATCTACAAGACTGGCCAAATCCTGCACCATATCTCGTCAAACGAGAAAACACGAGAGTACACGGAAATGCTTATAACTTGGCGACTTTTACAGCTAGACGGATCTAGTTTTTGCCATTTCGTAACGTTTGGCCGTCTTGACATAATAAAACTGCTCGTCTTGCCAAATCTCGTACTATATCTCGTCAAGTGAGAAAAAAACATGATTTCACGTAAATGCTGATAACACGGCGACTTTTGCAGCTAGACAGGTCTAGTTTCCGGCATTTTGTAATATTTGACAAACCTGACATGACAAAACTGGAAATCTTGCCAAAGCTTGCACCATTTCCCGTCAAACGAGAAAACACGAGATTTCATGCAAATGCTTATAACTCAGCGGCTTTTATAGCTAGACAGGTCTAGTTTTCGGCATTTCATATCATTTGGCCAGCTTGACATGACAAACCTGAAAACGTCTCACTGCTTCTTGTCAAACGAGATTAACGGGATTTCATGAAAAAATTTTGAACTTGGTCCCTTTTACACTAGAAAGATATGCAGCTGTTAAAGATCAGCATGCATAAATAAACATATTATCCGTTTCTGCTGCCCCCACAATGTTGCTCATTCATATGACTGTTTCCTACATGCACTCTCTGTCTATCTGTCTGTATCATTTCCATTTCCGGCAAGCGCGTGACCTCTGGTCATCTTGTTTGTTTGTTTGTCTGTCTGTCTGTTTGTTTGTCGGTGCTCTACAGGCCACAATTCTGAAGCAATCGCCCTGAAACTTTTACAATAAGTGTGAAATCGAAAACCCTGGGTGCCTATTGTTTTTGGCCTTGAACGGTTCAAGGTCAAGGTCAGGGTCCCTGAAAAACCTTAAAACGGATTTTCCTTCATATCTTTGTAAAAAATAATCGGAGCGGCTTAATCTTTAGCTCATTTTATTCCTCATCATGTTACCTTTCCACATTCTAGCAAATATCTCTGATCATTCGTTACCATAGTAACGTATTTTTGGGAAGAAATGATAGAATTTGATATTTTCTTTCTAAATTTTTCATTTTTAAAGCTAGAGAGTTCTAGTTTTCTGCATCAGGTAGTATTTCATGAGCTGTTTATCATAGAATTGTTAATCCCGCAAAACCTCGCACTATTTTTCGTCAAACGAGAGTTTTCGAGATTTCATTAAATATGACCTGCAGGTTGCATTTTATTAACAATGGCTTTGAAATTAATGTATTTTGTGTTATTTATAAATATCTCGAAATTGTTTTTTCATTTTTTTAAAATAGCCACCAGGGGGCGTGGTACTGGTAACACTACAACTTATCATTTTTGCACAACATCTTAAAAAATATTAAGCATATAACAATTTCTTTTGTCGCATCTAAGACTAGTATGATTGGCTTATTCCTGGGTACATGTAGCTTTGTGCTGCCGTTACCATGGTAACCAAATTTTGGGGTAAAACTTGACAATCTGAAAATAATTAGTTTTTTGCTTCTATCTCTGTTGATATTTATACTACAAGGGTCTAGTTTTCTGCATGAGGTAGCATTCCTTTGGCTCTAATCCAGTCAATTGGAAGTCTCGTAGAATCTCGATCTGTTTTTCCGTCAAACGAGAAATTACGAGATTTCGCAGAAATGCTGATAACTCGATCACATTTTAGGTTAAAGAGTATACGGTTTCAGCCTCTGGTAGCCTTTCGGAAGCTTAACATGATAAAACTGCAAATCTCGCCAAATCTCGCATCATCTCCCGCCAAACGAGAATATTCGATATTTTGAACAAAATATTCAACAAATGTCTTTATCTCTTTCAATTTTATGCTAGAGATTTTATTTTTCTACTGTTCAACAATCATTTGATTAGTGTTAAGTGATATAAGTGAATATCTCGTTATATCTCGCACCATTTGTCGTCAAACGAGAACAGTGAACCATTTAAACAAACGCCTATTATGCTGTCATTTTATACCCTACAGACATATAGTTTTTAACATTTGACAGGGTCTGACACTCTCATTCACATCATGTGATTTTATTGCAATTCTCGTCAAATCTTGCCTCGTTTTTCATCAAATGATGAAAATACATCCAATTGCCGTGAGCACAAGTGGCTTCAGGGTTGACCGGTAAGTGCCGGCAAGGCTATTAGAGTTGCATGTTGGCGTGCGCGGTCGTCCATGAATCTCACAAAGCAGCATTGAATAGAGGACAAAAGCCGCTAAATGTGGAGGGAACACACCTGTGATTTTTATTGTGTCCTTTTGTGCAGCCACTTGTGTTGCCAGGAACCACTGGCAAATCTTTGAAACCAGGGACGGATCCCCGATTTTGTAGTTGGGGGTGTCAAAATATGGGCTGATCCCTGGTTAAGCAGTTGGGGGCAGGAGTAAAATTTTAATTATACATCAAATATATATATTAAAATAAAATATCTGGAAATTTATTTTTTTCCTTTTAGAAAATAGCCCCCAGATGGCGCTGCAGCAATCATTATTGTGCCATATCTCCAAAACTATAGACAGTGTCACAACATTGATTGCAGCTTCTGAAACTATATTTAATGCGTTTAACCTCGTTGGGACTCTGTCGTATTCTGTGGGGGTTAAATTTTATTTATACATAAAATATATATAATAAAAATTAAAATATCGCGAAACTATTTTTTTCCCCTTTCAGATGGCGCTGCAGCAATCATTATTGTGCCATATCTCCAAAACTATAGACAGTGTCACAACATTGATTGCAGCTTCTGAAACTAGATTTAAAGCGTTTAACCTCGTGGGGACTCTGTCGTATTCCGCGGGGGTTAAAGTTTAATTATACATAAAATATATATAATTAAAAATAAAATATCTCGAAACTATTTTTTTCCCTTTCAGATGGCGCTGCAGTAATCATTATTGTGCCATATCTCCAAAACTATAGACGGTGTCACAACATTGATTGCAGCTTCTGAACCTAGATTTAATGTGTTTTCCTCGTAGGGACATTGTCATATTCAGCAGAAGTTTAAATTTAATTATACATCAAATATTTATTATAAAAAAATAAAATATCTCGAAACTTATTTTTTGTCCTTTTAATAATAGCCGCCAGATGGCGCTGCAGCAATCATTATTTTGCCATATCTATAAAACTATAGATAGTGTCACAACATTGATTGCAGCATATGAAACTAGATTTAATGGGTTTATCCTCGTGAAGACTCTGTCATATTCTTCCGTTACCATGGGGGCCTAATATAGGTTACAATTAAATTCTTCTTTTTCCTGAAATTCAAAATATGAAGATTTATTCTAATTGACTGACGCTTATTTTATTCATGCTTTCCATTCTCCATGACAGGAGTACATTGCCTACACATGGAGTTATTTTCCGTCTGTCTGTCTACTCATTTGTGGCTATTGAAAATCAGCGAAATCACATAAAAATGTGCTTCCATTTTAACCATGATAGCGGTTGTTCATTTGATCAGATCCAAACGTTCCCTGTCTGTCTGCCTAGTAACTGTCCGTCTGTTTTGCTGTCTTATTTCCGGCCATTTCCGGAACTAGATTTAATGCATTTAACCTCGTGGGGACTCTGTCGTATTCTGCGGGGGTTAAATTTTAATTATACATCAATTATACAGTGGAACCCCACCATTACGACCACCCTGGGGACCGAGCAAAGTGGTCGTAATTTGGGGGTGGTCCTATTTGTGAAACTCTTACCTTGGTCGCATATATCACGGCGATGTATAATGTGTATCAGTTTGTATATATTGCATATCATTAATGTGAATTATAACAAAATATTTTACTAAGCGGAGAACCCTTATTAGGAATGTTTTATTTTGTGTATCTGAAAATTGTTTTCTATATTTATTCATGATAAAATATAAATACATTGACACATACGTAGTGACTGATGATTAACACATAATTACACTAGTAATTACACCCCCGCACTTTTGGTAGCTGTAATACAGGTGATCACTGAGGGGCAATTAGCATCGCTAGCCCAAGACCCCAGGGCAGTTAGCCAGGCAGACCGGTTCATTAGGTAATCAACCGTTAGTTACCCTCTTTGATCTACAACTTACACCTCAACGAGTCTCAGCGCGGACACCGAGTCAGGAAGGGTAACACTAGGGTTGGGAACCCTTGTTACCCTCTTTGATCTTTCGTTAAGGCGCCTGTGACAAGGCGCAGCCATAGACTTGTAACAAAAGTTGTTTCAGTACTTCTCGGCGGTGGTCACATTAGTGGGGTCGCATTAGCGCTGGGGCCAGGATATCTGGTCGTAATTCTGAATTAAGGGGTGGTCGTAATTTTGAGTCATTTTTTAAACATAAATAAACAACAAAAAATTGGGGACCATGCAAAGTGGTCGTAATTGTGGGGTGGTCGCGATTGTGGGGTGGTCGCAAGGCGGGGTTCCACTGTATATAATAAAAAAATAAAATATCTCGAAACTTATTTTTTGTCCTTTTAGAAATAGCCGCCAGATGGCGCTGCAGCAATCATCATTGTGCAATATCTCCAAAACTATGGACAGTGTTATACGTTCCCTGTCTGTCTGCCTAGGAACTGTCTGTCTGTTTCGCTGTCTTATTACCGGCCATTTCCGGCAAGCGTTCGACCTCTGGTCGTCTAGTTTGTTTGTTTGTTTGTCTGTCTGTTTGTCTGTATGTACACGCGCTAGAGGCCACAGTTTTTAAGCAATCGCTCTGAAACTTATACATAAACTGTAAGATCTGTTCTCCTCGGAGCCTATTGTTTTTGGTCATGATCGGTCAAAGGTCAAGGTCAGGGTCACCAAAAAACCTAAAATCTTTATTTTCTTCATATCTTCGTCAATAATAACCGTAGCCGCATAATCCGTAGCTCATTTTATTCCTCACTATGTTAGCTTTCCAAGTGCTGGCAAATTTTTCCTGTCAACGGTTACCATGGTAACGTATTTTGGGGGGAAAATCAGAAAATTTTAAAATTTCCCTGCAAATTTCTCATTTTTTAAGTTAGAGCGGTCTAGTTTTTTGCAGTGCGTAGCATTTAATATGCTCTATGCGAAATTAATGTAAGTCTCGCAAAATCTCGTGCCATTTGTCGTCAAATGAGGCTTTTCGAGATTTCATTAAATACGATTTACAGGTGGCAGTTTTACAGCTAAGGTTCTGAAAGTGCCATATTTTCTGTTGTTCTGTATTATCTCAAACTTGTTTTTTCATTTTTCGGAAATAGCCACCAGGGGGCGTGGTACTGGAAACACTACAACTTACCATTTTTCCGCAATATCTAAAAAAATATTAAGCATATAACAATTTTTTTTGTCGCATCTAAAACTAGGATCATTGCCTTATATCTTCGTACATTTAGCCTTGTGCTGCCGTTACCATGGTTACCAAATTTTGGGGTAAAACTTGACAATCTGAAATACGGAGTTTTCCTGCTTCTATCTCTGTCAATATTTGCGATAGAACGCTCTGGTTTTTGGCGTTAGATAGCATTAGTTTACTTCTTAGTCATTCAATAGAAAGTCTCGTCATATCTCGCACCGTTTCTCATTTCAAAGAAATGCCTATAATTCTGTCATTTTTTACGCTACAGACACATGGTTTTCAGGGTTGGGTAGCGCCTGACACTCGCAGTCACATTCAGGGGTCATATTGTAAGTCTCGTCAAATCTCGCGCCGTTTTTCGCCAAACCACGAAGAACCGTGCCGTCGCCGCAAGTGGCGGCAGGGTCCTTACGGTGGGCGGCCGGCGTGTGCAGCGGTGCGTGACGGCCTCTCCGGGCCCTATCTATTATCATACATGTTGGAGGCACAGTCCAGACTATGTTGCTTGCCGGAAATCTTCGATTTTCGCAAGCATGTTCGTCACCCGCGTATGTTTGTTCCTTCATCTTATGTTTTACACTAATATCTCAAAACTTACTTTTCATTTTCCGGATATGGCTGCTAGGGGGCGCTGCACTAGACTCATCCAAACAAATCAGTTTTTGGATATATTTCCGTAAGAGTAAACCTATATTACACAAACTGTAACTTATTTTCTTTCTCTTGGCCTTCTGCAAAACATGGTAACGTCATCTGGTGTTCATCTTGTGTTACTTTGTCAGTATGTCTGTCTGTTTTTCAGTTATCTTCAAATTCGCCTATTTGCTGGTTCTTGCATCTCACATAAAGCAATCAACAAGCCAGATATTTGGAGGAATCCTTTTGAAACGATTACATCTCATGCCATTCACTAATATCACGAAACGCATTTGTCGTCTTCAGGATATGTCCACTATAGGGCGCTGCAGTCGAACATCCCCAATATATCATTATTTGGCCATATCTTCAAAACTAGAAACCTCAATTACATAAATTATACCTTATTATCTTCTTCTGGGTCTTCCCCATAACCTGGTTAAGTCACCTTGTCTTCATCTTGTGTCCCTTTGTCAGTATGTCTGTTTGTTTGTCAGTTGTCCTCAAATTCGCCTGCTTGTTTGTTCTTTCGACTCACTAATAGAATTCTACAGGCCACAGTTTTGAAAGAATCCTTTTTAAACTATTAAATCTTATGTCTTACGGTTATATCTCGAAACAAATTATTAGCGAATCTGTGAGCTTATGCTATGGTGCAGCGTCGTCCGTCGTCTGTAGGTTAACCATAGCTATCTCAAAAACGGCAGGAAATAGCACTACCAATTTTTTTGTAAATAAACAGTCATCTGAAAAGATCTATCGTATTTTGTTTATTTTTTGGCTTTCTGCATTTACTGAGATTTTATAGGGAAAAAGCTAAAAAAGCTTTAAAAATTTTCTTCTGCGAAACAGTCCAGCCAAATTGTCCAATATTTCTAAGAAATGAACTCTTGAACAATCTATCTCAAGTTTGTTCGAATGGTTTAAGTTCGGAGATTGAACAGGAGGTTGAACTTAGTTATCTGTCCAAAAAAGCAAACTAAAATTAAAATCTCAGAAACGGCTAGAGCTGTCATTACCAAATTTTTTACTTATGTTTGTCTCATATGTCAAATCTGAAATTCAGGTATTGATGGCGCCACTTACATTGATCTGTTTTTACAAGGTAAAATGTAATTTTAGACTCTCCAGCTTATACCCTGTTTTATGATGAAACTGTTAAGCTGATTGGTTTAAACTTTACAAGAATTATTCTATGGTAGGTTTCTGCCAGTTTTATAAGGAGGGATTGCGTAAATGCAACTTTAAAAAAGCAGTGTACCCAATTGAAACCTATGATTTATTTTCTTCCTCTGAATCTACTCGATAATCTGAGTAGGTCATCTAGTCTTATTCTTGTGTCATTTTTTGAGTATGTCTGTCTGTTTGTCAGTGATCCTAAATTTCGCCTGCTTGCTGGACCTTGCTTCTTCCAGTTAGCAATTTTCAGGACACAGTTTTGCGGGATCCTTTTGGAACTGGAACAACATCTTATTCCTTACATTAAAGTCTCAAAAGAAATTTTTAATGTTTGGGATATGGCCTCTACCATATATTGGCCATACCTCCGACACTATAAATTCTACCTACTAAAACTATAGCTAATTTTGCTTCTCTTTACGTTCCCAACATTTTTCTGGTAGTCTGTTATCTCAGGTGTGTCAGTATATCTGTCTGTTTTGAGCTGTGTCTGCTTTCATGATCTTTTGTGTGATATATGTCATTCAACAGGCAAAACTTTCCAGCAATCGCTTTGAAAGTCATTCATTTGATAGAAAACCGACAGTTTGTCCTGTTTGTTTCGCTGTCTTATTTCCGGCCATTTCCGGCAAGCGTTCGACCTCTGGTCGTCTAGTCTGTCTGTCTGTTTGTTTGTTTGTCTGCACTCTCCTGGCCACAATTTTGCCACAATCACCTTGAAACTTACAGGGATGATGAAAAACATAATTTCTAGGTGCCCTATCGTTTTTTGTTAAAATAGGTGAAAGGTCAAGGTCAAGGTCGTCAAATCTTCCCAAAACGGTTTTTTCTTCATATCTTTGTGACTATTAGCCGTATCTACTTCAACAATAGCTCATTTTAACCGTCATTCCAAGGCCTGTCATCTGGTGTGTAGCTGACTTAAATTTGCCGTAACCATGGTTACAAGTTTTGGGGGGAAAAGTCATAATATTCGAAAATCTTGGGTCTTATTTTTCTAACTTTGTCAGTTTTAAAGCTAGAGTGATCTAGTTTTTTGCACCAGGTAGCATTTAACTAGTACTACAAGATTTTATTACAAGTCTTGCAGTATCTCGTAAAATATCTCGTGAATAGAGATATTTCGAGATTTCATTCATCTTGCGCCAAAGGCCACATTATTGCAGGAACCTCTTTGAAAGTGACATATCGTAAGTCCTACACTATTATCTCGAAACGGTTTTTCCATTTTTTGAATGCAGCCGCTAGGTGGCGCTCTATGCAAACCTCCCCAACATATCATGTTTTGGCCATATCTCCAAAACTGTGAGCCTCAATTACATAAACTAAAGCTTATTTTCATCCTCTGAGTCTTTTCTAAATCCTGGTGTAGTCATTTCGACTCAATCTTGAGTCACTTTGGCAGTGTGTCCGTCTGTTTCTCAGTTTTCATCAAATTCGCCTGCTTACCGGTTCTGGCGTCTCACATATAGCATTCTACAGGTCTCAGTTTTGAAAAAAATCCTTTTAAAACTATTACATCTTATGTCGTACACTAATATCTCGAAACCGATTTTTCATTTTCCAGAATTCTACGCTAGGGGGCACTGCACATGACCCTCACACACATATCATTAATTTGGCCATATCTCTAAAACCCAAAGCCTCAATTACATAAACTATAGCTTATGTTCTTACTCTGAGTCTTCTCCATATTCTGGTAAAGTCATCTGGTCTCGGTCTTGGGTCACTTTGTCAGTATGTCCATATAAACTTTATAAACGGAGGGAAAACTGAATGCACAGAGTCATGCAGGAATGCACGATGACACGCGTTTTAGTAAGACAAAGACACGTGTAGGTATGAGCGACAATCAGCGCAGTTTGCTCGTTTTGTGTAGGGTCCATCGGGCCAAATGTCAATTCAGGCCCGCAGCCGACGGGATGAATCAATTGGCGTAGCGGGGGCCACGGCCATTTCCTTGTAAAAACTTGTGAATAAATAAACGGGACGGGCTGACGATTTTCTCAGGGCCATAGGAACGTCACCATTCCAGTGTGCCCTCAGACCTGGTCAGACCTGGTCAGACCTAAAACGCGTGCCTGCACGTCTGTGCGCATGCAGGTGATTGCTGTCCAAAGTTTCAGTCGGTGTGTCCTTCAGGAAAGGACCCGAACCGTTTTTTTTTTTTTTTTTCATTGCTTGCCGGATATCTTCGATTTCTGCAGGCAGGTTCGCCAGTCGCAAATGTCTGTTTATTGCTTGCCGGAAATCTTCGATTTCGGCAAGCATGTTGGTCAGTTGCGTATGTCTGTTTGTTACTTGCCGGAATCAAAGATTCGGCAAGTATGTTGATCACTCGCGTATGTTTGTTACTTGCCGGAAATCTTCGATTTTCGCAAGTATGTTGGTCAGTTCCGTATGTTTGTTTGTTTGTTTGTCTGTCTGTTTGTTTGTCGGTGCTCTACAGGCCACAATTCTGAAGCAATCGCCCTGAAACTTATAGAAAAAGTGTAAAATCGAAAACCCTGGGTGCCTATTGTTTTTGGCCTTGAACGGTTCAAGGTCAAGGTCAGGGTCCCTGAAAAACCTTAAAACGGATTTTCCTTCATATCTTTGTAAAAAATAATCGTAGCGGCTTAATCTTTAGCTCATTTTATTCCTCATCATGTTACCTTTCCACATGCTAGCAAATATCTCTGATCATTCGTTACCATAGTAACGTATTTTTGGGAAGAAATGATAGAATTCGATATTTTCTTTCTAAATTTTTCATTTTTAAAGCTAGAGAGTTCTAGTTTTCTGCATCAGGTAGTATTTCATGAGCTGTTTATGATAGAATTGTTAATCCCGCAAAACCTCGCACTATTTCTCGTCAAACGAGAGTTTTCGAGATTTCATTAAATATGACCTGCAGGTTGCATTTTATTAACAATGGCTTTAAAATTAATGTATTTTGTGTTATTTATAAATATCTCGAAATTGTTTTTTACTTTTTTAAAAAAGCCACCAGGGGGCGTGGTACTGGTAACACTACAACTTATCATTTTTGCACAACATCTTAAAAAATATTAAGCATATAACAATTTCTTTTGTCGCATCTAAGACTAGGATCATTGGCTTATTCCTGGGTACATGTAGCTTTGTGCTGCCGTTACCATGGTAACCAAATTTTGGGGTAAAACTTGACAATCTGAAAATAATTAGTTTTTTTGCTTCTATCTCTGTTGATATTTATACTTCAAGGGTCTTGTTTTCTGCATGAGGTAGCATTCCTTTGGCTCCAATCCAGTCAATTGGAAGTCTCGTAGAATCTCGATCTCTTTTTCCGTCAAACGAGAAATTACGAGATTTCGCAGAAATGCTGATAACTCGATCACGTTTTAGGTTAAAGAGTATACGGTTTCAGCCTCTGGTAGCCTTTCGGAAGCTTAACATGATAAAACTGCAAATCTCGCCAAATCTCGCATGATCTACCGCCAAACGAGAATATTCGATATTTTGAACAAAATATTCAACAAATGTCTTTATCTCTTTCAATTTTATGCTAGAGATTTTATTTTTCTACTGTTCAACAATCATTTGATTAGTGTTAAGTGATATAAATGAATATCTCGTTATATCTCGCACCATTTGTCGTCAAACGAGAACAGTGGACCATTTAAACAAATGCCTATTATGCTGTCATTTTATACCCTACAGACATATAGTTTTTAGCATTTGACAGCGTCTGACACTCTCATTCACATCATGTGATTTTATTGCAATTCTCGTCAAATCTTGCCTCGTTTTTCATCAAATGATGAAAATACATCCAATTGCCGTGAGCACAAGTGGCTTCAGGGTTGACCGGTAAGTGCCGGCAAGGCTATTACAGTTGCATGTTGGCGTGCGCGGTCGTCCATGAATCTCACAAAGCAGCATTGAATAGAGGACAAAAGCCGCTAAATGTGGAGGGAACACACCTGTGATTTTTATTGTGTCCCCTTGTGCGGCCACTTGTGTTGCCAGAAACCACTGGCAAATCTTTGAAACCAGGGACGGATCCCCGATTTTGTAGTTGGGGGTGTCAAAATATGGGCTGATCCCTGGTTAAGCAGTTGGGGGCAGGTGTAAAATTTTAATTTTACATCAAATATATATATTAAAATAAAATATCTGGAAATTTATTTTTTCCTTTTAGAAAATAGCCCCCAGATGGCGCTGCAGCAATCATTATTGTGCCATATCTCCAAAACTATAGACAGTGTCACAACATTGATTGCAGCTTCTGAAACTATATTTAATGCGTTTAACCTCGTTGGGACTCTGTCGTATTCTGTGGGGGTTAAATTTTAATTATACATAAAATATATATAATAAAAATTAAAATATCGCGAAACTATTTTTTTCCCTTTCAGATGGCGCTGCAGCAATCATTATTGTGCCATATCTCCAAAACTATAGACAGTGTCACAACATTGATTGCAGCTTCTGAAACTAGATTTAAAGCGTTTAACCTCGTGGGGACTGTCGTATTCCGCGGGGGTTAAAGTTTAATTATACATAAAATATATATAATTAAAAATAAAATATCTCGAAACTATTTTTTTTCCTTTCAGATGGCGCTGCAGTAATCATTATTGTGCCATATCTCCAAAACTATAGACGGTGTCACAACATTGATTGCAGCTTCTGAACCTAGATTTAATGCGTTTTCCTCGTGGGGACATTGTCATATTCAGCAGAAATTTAAATTTAATTATACATCAAATATTTATTATAAAAAAAATAAAATTTCTCGAAACTTACTTTTTGTCCTTTTAATAATAGCCGCCAGATGGCACTGCAGCAATCATTTTTTTGCCATATCTATAAAACTAGAGATAGTGTCACAACATTGATTGCAGCATCTGAAACTAGATTTAATGGGTTTATCCTCGTGAAGACTCTGTCATATTCTTCCGTTACCATGGGGGCCTAATATAGGTTACAATTAAATTCTTCTTTTTCCTGAAATTCAAAATATGAAGATTTATTCTAATTGACTGACGCTTATTTTATTCATGCTTTCCATTCTCCATGACAGGAGTACATTGCCTACACATGGAGTTATTTTCCGTCTGTCTGTCTACTCATTTGTGGCTATTGAAAATCAGCGAAATCACATAAAAATGTACTTCCATTTTAACCATGATAGCGGTTGTTCATTTGATCAAATCAAAACGTTCCCTGTCTGCCTGACTAGTAACTGTCCGTCTGTTTTGCTGTCTTATTTCCGGCCATTTCCGGAACTAGATTTAATGCCTTTAACCTCCTGGGGACTCTGTCGTATTCTGCGGGGGTTAAATTTTAATTATACATCAAATA
This sequence comes from Sipunculus nudus, assembly GCA_026874595.1. Lineage (NCBI taxonomy): Eukaryota > Metazoa > Annelida > Sipuncula > Golfingiida > Sipunculidae > Sipunculus > Sipunculus nudus. The sequence goes on along the minus strand of CM049306.1, from coordinate 105,171,179 downwards.
TATATAATAAAAAAATAAAATGTCTCGAAACATTTTTTGTCCTTTTAGAAATAGCCGCCAGATGGCGCTGCAGCAATCATCATTGTGCCATATCTCCAAAACTATAGACAGTGTTATACGTTCCCTGTCTGTCTGCCTAGTAACTGTCTGTCTGTTTCGCTGTCTTATTACCGGCCATTTCCGGCAAGTGTTCGACCTCTGGTCGTCTAGTTTGTCTGTTTGTCTGTTTGTCTGTTTGTCTGTCTGTCTGTCTGTGCTCTACAGGCCACAATTTTTCACCAATCACTCTAAAAATTATAGATATAGTGTAAGATCGGTTCTCCTCGAAGCCTATTGTTTTTGGTTATGATCGGTCAAAGGTCAAGGTCAGGGTCATCAAAAAACCTTAAATTTTTACTTTCTTCATATCTTCGTCAAAAATAATCGTAGCCGCATAATCTGTAGCTCATTTTATTCCTCTTGATGTTAGCTTTCCAAGTGCTAGCAAATTTGTCCGGTCAATGGTTACCATGGTAACGTATTTTTGGGGGAAAATAAGAAAATTCGAAAATTTCCCTCCAAATTTCTCATTTTTTAAGTAAGAGAGGTCTAGTTTTTTGCATTGTGTAGCATTTAATATGCTCTATGGAAAATTAATAGAAGTCTCGCGAAATCTCGTGCCATTTGTTGTCAAATGAGACTTTTCGAGATTTCATTAAATACGATTTAGAGGTGGCAGTTTTACAACTAAGGTTCTGAAAGTGACATATTTTCTGGGTTTCTGTATTATCTCGAACTTGTTTTTTCATTTTTTGAAAAAAGCCACCAGGGGGCGTGGTACTGGAAACACTACAACTTTTCATTTTTCTGCAATATCTATTAAAATATTAAGCATAAAACAATTTTCTTTGTCGCATCTAAAACTAAGATCATTATCTTATTCCTTCCTACATATAGCCTTGTGCTGCCGTTACCATGGTTACCAAATTTTGGGGTTAAACTTGACGATCTGAAAATATGTAGTTTTTGGCTTCTATCTCGGTTAATATTTATGTTTTAAGGGTCTTGTTTTTTGCATACGGCTGCTTTCTCTTGGTTCTAAGCCATTCAATTGCAAGTCTCGTCAAATCTCGCTCGGTTTATTGCCAAACGAAAAATTACGAGATTTGACAGAAATGCTTATAACTTGATCACGGTAAATGCTAAAATGCAGTAGTTTTCAGCATTTGTTAGCATTTCAGAAGCTGGACATGATTACACTGCAAATCTCGCCACATCTCGTATCATCTCCCGCCAAACGAGAATATTTAAGATTTAAAACAAATGTCTTTATGTCGGTCATTTTCATGCTAGATATTTTATTTTTCTATTGTTCTAGAATCATTTGACTAGTTTTAAGTGACAAAAGTGAATATCTCGTCATATCTCGCACCATTTCTTGTCAAACGAGAACATGGGACCATTAAAAAAAACGCCTATAATTGTGTTATTTTTTTGTGGAAGACTTATAGTTTTCAGCATTTGATAGCGTCTAATATTTTCGGTCACATTATATGATTATATTGTAAGTTTCTTCAAATCTTGCATCGTTTTTCTTCAAATAAAAAAAGTACATCCAATTGCCATGACCATAAGCGATGGCAGTATGTGATGGTAAATGTCGGCAGGGGCATTACATTAGACAGTTGGAGCTTTGTTCTATGGATGTGCGATGGTCCATGAAAAGACACAATCCGGATTGATCCCACCTGTGCTTTTGGTGGTGGCCTCTTTTCATGCTTTGTATGGCCGCACTTTGAGGATTTCAATGCATTGAGAGCTTAATGACCTGTTGTAAAGGATAATCCTTTTAAAACAAAAACAAAAACAAAGAGAGAGGCTCCCCGAAATGTTACTGAATGCAGAGATAGTGTTGCTGGTAAGCACAATCACAACTATAATATCAGGGACGGATCCCCAATTTGCAGTAGGGTGTGTCAAAATATGGGCTTATCCCTGGTTTAGCAGTTGGGGGGCAGGGGTTGAAATTTAATTATACATTAAATATTTATAATATAAAATAAAATATTTCGAAACTTATTTTTTTCCGTTTAGAAATTTGCCGCCAGATGGCGCTGCGGCAATCATTATTGTGCCATATCTCCAAAACAATACACACTGTCACAACATTGATTGCAGCATCTGATACTAGATTTATTGCGTTTATCCTCCTGGGGAGTCTGTCACATTCTGCAGGGGTTAAATTTAATTAAACATCAAATATATATAATAAAATAAATATCTAGGAACTTATTTTTTTTTTCTTTTAGAAAATAGCCGCCAGATGGCGGTGCAGCAATCATTATTGTGCCATATCTCCAAAACTATAGACAGTGTCACAACATTGATTGCAGCATCTGAAACTGGATTTAATGCGATTATACTCGTGAGGACTCTGTCCTATTCTCCCATTACCATGGTGACCTAATGTACGTTACAATTAAATTCTTCTTATTCTTGAAATTCAAAATATGGATTTTTATTCTAATAGACTGTTTTCCATTCTCCATGACAGGAGTACATGGCCTTCACATGGAGTTTTCTTCCCGTCTGTCTGTCTGTTTGTCTGTCTACTCATCTGCGACTTTTCAAAATCAGCATAACCACACAAAATTGTGCTTCTGTTTCCGCTGTAATGGGGTACTTCATTTGACCAGTTCCAAATGTAACCTGCCTGTCTGCTGTATGCTGTAAGTCCCGACCTATGGTCATCTAGTTTGTTTGTCTGCACTCTCCTGGCCACAATTTTGCCACAATCACCTTGAAACTTACAGGGATGATGAAAAACATAATTTCTAGGTGCCCTATTGTTTTTGGTTAAAATAGGTCAAAGGTCAAGGTCAAGGTCACGACAGGTATGGTTAACGGTTTTTGCACTATAACTTCGCCATAAATAGGCTTATCCACTTCTGCAATAGCTCATTTTTTTCGTCATCACCTGGCCTTTCTTTTGACATGTAGCTTACTTAAATTTGCTGTTACCATGGTTACGCAATTTTGGGGAGAAATCATAGAATTTCCTGATATTTTTCAAATTTGCAGCAATCGTACTGATTCTGAGATATTTTATGTAACACAAGAATATCTCGAAATTGTTTTTTCAGATTTTGGAAATGGCCGCCAGGGGGCGTTGCAGATGAAAAAACATGAAAATTTGTTTTGGTGCTATACCTCCAGAACTATTAAACATTGGGCCATTTCCATCACAGCACCTTCAACTGGGGTCCATGGGCTTATTTTTGCGCATAGGTGCCAAAGTGCGCTATTGCCAGATTTCTCTATTTTTGGGGTAAAACTTTTGAATTTTGAAAATATGCAGTTTTCAGCTTCTAACTCTGTCAGTTTTTATGCTGGAGAGGTCAATTTTTTTGCATCTTGTAGCCCTTGGTGAGCTCTCGGTGATCCAATCAAAAATCTTGCAAAATCTCGCACCGTTTCTCGTCAAACGAGAGTCTTCGAGATTTCATTAAATATGACCTACAGGTTGCATTTTTTTAACAATGGCTTTGAAATTGATATATTTTGTGTTATTTATAAATATCTCGAAATCAGTTTTTCATTTTTTGGAAATAGCCACCAGGGGGCGTGGTACCTGAAACACTGTAACATATCATTTTTCTGCAACATCTAAAATAATTTTAAACATGGCACAATTTTTATCGTTGTATCTTAAACTAGGAACATTGGCTTATTCCTCTGCACATGTAGCTTTGTGCTGCCGTTACCATGGTTACCAAATTTGTGGGTTAAACTTGACGATCTGAAAATATGCAGATTTTGGCTTCTATCTCGGTTAATATTTATGTTTCAAGGGTCTAGTTTTTTGCATAAGGCTGCTTCCCCTTGGTTCTAAGTCATTCAATTGCAAGTCTCGTCAAATTTTGCTCGGTTTATTGTCAAACGAGAAAAAACGAGATTTCACGGAAAAGCTTATAACTCGGCGACTTTTACAGCTACACAGGTATAGTTTTCGGCATTTCATAACATATGACCAGCTTGACACGCCAGAAAAGAAATCAGGCCAAATCTCGCACCATATCTCGTCAAGCGAGAAAAAAACGAGATATCATGGAAATGCTTATAACTAGGCGACTTTTACAGCTACTCAGGTCTAGTTTTTGGCATTTGGTAACATTTGGCCAACTTGACATAGTAAAACTGCGATACTTGGTGAAATCTCGCACTATATCTGGTCAAATGTGGAAAAACGAGATTTCACAGAAATGCATATAAGTCGGCGACTTTCACGGCTAGACAGGTCTAGTTTTTGGCATTCATTAACATTTGGACGGCTTGACATGACAAACCTGCAAGACTGGCCAAATCTCCCACCATATCTCGTCAAACGATAAAAAAGGAGATTTCACAGAAATGCTAATAACTCGGCAACTTTTACAGCTAGACAGATGTAGTTTTCGCCATTTCATAACATTTAGAGAGTTTGATATGACAAATCTACAAGACTGGCCAAATCCTGCACCATTTCTCGTCAAACGAGAAAACACGAGAGTACACGGAAATGCTTATAACTCGGCGACTTTTACAGCTAGACAGATGTAGTTTTCGCCATTTCATAACATTTAGAGAGTTTGATATGACAAATCTACAAGACTGGCCAAATCCTGCACCATATCTCGTCAAACGAGAAAACACGAGAGTACACGGAAATGCTTATAACTCGGCGACTTTTACAGCTAGACGGATCTTGTTTTCGCCATTTCGTAACGTTTGGCCGTCTTGACATAATAAAACTGCTCGTCTTGCCAAATCTCGTACTATATCTCGTCAAGCAAGAAAAAAACATGATTTCACGTAAATGCTGATAACACGGCGACTTTTGCAGCTGGTTTGTTGCTTGCCGGAATCAAAGATTTCGGCAAGCATATTGGTAAGTTGCGTATGTCTGTTTGTCTGTCTGTTCGTCTGTCTGTCTGTTTGTTTGTTTGTCTGCACTCTCCTGGCCACAATTTTGCCACAATAACCTTGAAACTTACAGGGATGATGAAAACATAATTTCTAGGTGCCCTATTGTTTTTCGTTAAAATAGGTCAAAGGTCAAGGTCAAGGTCGTCAAAACTTCTCAAAACGGTTTTTTCTTCATATCTTTGTGACTATTAGTCGTATCTACTTCAACAATAGCTTATTTTAATTGTCATTCCAAGGCCTGTCATCTGGTGTGTAGCTGACTCAAATTTGCCGTAACTATGGTTACAAATTTTAGGGGAAAAGTCATGATATTCGAAAATAATTATTTAAATAAGTCTTATTTTTCTAACTTTGTCAGTTTTAAAGCTAGAGTGATCTAGTTTTTTGCATCAGGTAGCATTCAACTAGTACTACAAGATTTTATTACAAGTCTTGCAGTATCTCTTAAAATATCTCGTGAATAGAGATATTTCGAGATTTCATTCATCTTGCGCCAAAGGCCACATTATTGCAGGTATCTTTTTGAAACTAACATATTATAAGTCCTACACTAGTATCTCGAAATCGTTTTTTCAATTTTGGAATAGGGACGCTAGGGGGCGCTGGATGCAAACCTCCCGAACATATCATATTTTGGCCATATCTCCAAAATTATAAGCCTCAATTACATAAACTTAGCTTATTTTCTTCCTCTGAGTTTTCTCCATAACCCAGTGTAGTCATCTGGTCACAATTTTGTGATGCTTTGTCAGTGTGTCTGTCTGTTTGTCAGTTGTCCTATAATTCGCCTGCTTGCTCTTGCGTCTCACATATAGCATTCTACAGGCCACAGTTTTGAAAGAATCCTTTTGATACCATTACATCTTAAGTCTTACACTAATATCTCGAAACCAATTTTTCATTTTCCGGATATGGTCGCTAGGGGGCGCTGAACTCGAACCTCTCCCAACATATCATGCTTTGGCAATATCTCCAAAACTATAAACCTCAGTTACATAAACTGTAGCTTTTTTCTTCCTTTGAGTCTTCTCCATAACCTGGAGTAGTCATCTGGACTCAATCTTGAGTCACTTTGTCAGTGTGTCCGTCTGTTTGTAAGTTGTCCTCAAATTCGCCTGCTTGCTGGTTCTTGTGTCTCACATATAGCATTCTATAGGCCACAGTTTTGAAGGAATCCTTTTGAAACTATTACATCTTATGTCTTACATTAATATCTATAAATAAATTTTTCATTTTCTGGATATGGCCACTAGTGGGCGCTGCACATGACCCTCACACACATACCATTGTATTCGCCATATCTCTACACCAAAAGCCTCAGTTACATAAACTATAGCTTATTCTTTTCCTTTGAGTCTTCTCCATAACTTGATTAAGGCATCTGGTTTCAATCTTCTATCACTTTGTCAGTGTGTCCATCTGTTTGTCCGTTATCCTCAAAGTCGCCTGCTTGCTGGTTCTTACGCCTTACATATAGCATTATATAGGCCATAGCTTTGACGGAATCCTTTTGAAACTGGGACATCTCATGTCATACACTAATAATATGAAATGCATTTGTCGTCTTCGGAATATGTCCGCTAGAGGGCGCTACAGTCGAACCTTCCAAGTATATCATTGATTCGCCATACCTCCAAAACTATAAATCTAAATTACATAAATTATAACTCATTTTCTTCCTTTGAATCTTCTCCATAACTAGGTTAAGTCATCTGGTGTCAATCTTGTCTCAAAAAGTCAGTATGTCTGTCCGTTCGTCTTTTGTTGTCAGCTTTGTCTGCTTGCCTGTTCTTTTGTCTCATATGTCATTCTACGGGCCACATATTCTCAGCAATGTACCTGAGAGTCATTCCATTAATAGAAAACCGACAATATGTTCTGTCTGTCCGTCTGTGTTTCACTTCCGATTTCCGGCAAGCGTTCGACCTATGGTCGTCTAGTCTGTTTGTCTGTCTGTTTGTTTGTTTGTCACCACTCTCCTGGCCACAATTTTGCCACAATAACCTTGAAACTTACAGGGATGTTCGAAAACATAATTTCTAGGTGCCCTATTGTTTTTGGTTAAAACGGGTCAAAGGTCAAGGTCAAGGTCGTCAAAACTTCTCAAAACGTTTTTTTCTTCATATCTTTGTGACTATTAGTCGTATCTACTTCAACAATAGCTCATTTTAATCGTCATTCCAAGGCCTGTCATCTGGTGTGTAGCTGACTCAAATTTGCCGTAACCATGGTTACAAATTTTTAGGGAAAGTCATGATATTCGAAAATAAGGGATCTTATTTTTCTAACTTTGTCAGTTCTAAAGCTAGAGTGATCTAGTTTTTTGCATCAGGTAGCATTTAACTAGTACTACAAGATTTTATTACAATTCTTGCAGTATCTTGTAAAATATCTCGTGAATAGAGATATTTCGAGATTTCAATCATCTTGCGCCAAAGGCCACATTATTGCAGGAATCTTTTTGAAACTGACATATCATAAGTCCTACATTAGTATCTCGAAATTGTTTTTTCATTTTTTGAATATGGTTGCTAGGGGGCGCTGCAAACGACCCTCACACACATATCATTACATTGGCCATATCTCTAAAACCCAAAGCTTCATTGACATAAACTATAGCTTATTTTTTTCCTCTGAGTCTTCTCCATAAACTGATAATGTCATCTGGGCTCAATCTTGTGTCACTTTGTCAGTGTGTCCGTCTGTTTGTCAGTTGTCCTCAAATTTGCCTGCTTGCTGGTTCTTGCGTCTCACATATAGCATTCTACAGGCCACAGTTTTTAAAAAAGCATTTGAAAACTGATGCATATTATGTTTTACAGAAATATCTCAAAACATTTTTTCTATTTTCCGGATATGGCCGCTAGGTGGCGCTGCACATGACCCTCACACACATATCATTATATTGACCATATCTCTAAAACCCAAAGGCACAATTACAGAAACTATGGCTTATTTTCTTTCCCTGAGTCTTCTCCATGACCTAGTAATGTCATTTGGTCTCAATCTTGTGTCACTTTGTCAGTGTGTCTGTTTGTCAGTTGTCCTAAAATCCGCCTACTTGCTGGTTCTTGCGTCTCATATATAGCATTCTACAGGCCACAGTTTTTTCAGGAATCCTTTTAAAACTGGTACATCTTATGTGTTACACTAATATCTCAAAACAGATTTTTCATTTTCCGGATATAGCCACTAAAGGGCGCTGCACTTTCACCTCCCCAACATATCATGTTTTGGCTATCTCTCCAAAATTATAAACCTTACCTACATAAACTATCGCTAATTTTGCTCTTCTTCACCTTCGGCGCTTTTGTCTGTAATCTGTTATCACAGATGTGTCAGTATGTCTGTCTGTTCGTCTTTTGTTGTCAGCTTTGTCTGCTTCCTCGTTGCTTTGTCTCATATGTCATTCTACGGGCCACATATTCTCAGCAATGTCCCTGAGAGTCATTCCATTAATAGAAAACCGACTATATGTTCTGTCTGTCCGTCTGTGTTTCACTTCCGATTTCCGGCAAGCGTTCGACCTATGGTCGTCTAGTTTGTATGTTTGTTGCTTGCCGGAATCAGAGATTTCGACAAGTATGTTGATCAGTTCCGTTTGTTTGTTTGTCTGTATGTCCCCGCTCTACAGGCCACAATTTTGCACCAATCGTCCTGAAACTTATAGATAGAGTGTATAATCGGTTCTTCTCGGAGCCTATTGTTTTTGGTCATGATCGGTCAAGGGTCAAGGTCAGGGTCACCAAAAAGCTCAAAAACGGTTTTTTCTTCATACCTTCGTCAAAAATAGCCGTAGGCACCTAATCTGTAGCCCGTTTTATTTGCCACTGCATGGCCACTTCCAACACTGCAAAATTGCCTCATTTCGCTGTTACCATGGTTACGCAATTTTGGGGAGAAATCATGGAATTTCGTGATATTTTTCAAATTTGCAGCAATTTTACTGATTCTGAGATATTTTATGTAACATAAGAATATCTCGAAACGGGTTTTTCAGATTTTGGAAATGGCCGCCAGGGGGCGTTGCAGATGAAAAAACATGAAAATTTGTTTTGGTGCTATACCTCCAGAACTATTAAACATTGGGCCATTTCCATCACAGCACCTTAAACTAGGGTCCATGGGCTTCTTTTTGCGCATAGGTGCCAAAGTGCGCTTTTGCCAGATTTCTCTATTTTTGGGGTAAAACCTTTGAATTTTGAAAATATGCAGTTTTCAGCTTCTAACTCTGTCAGTTTTTATGCTAGAGAGGTCAAAATTTTTGCATCTTGTAGCCCTTGGTGAGTTCTCGGTGATCCAACCAAAAATCTGGCAAAATCTCGCACCGTTTCTCGTCGAATGAGATTTAGCGATTTCACGGTGACATGCCCTATAGGCCACAGATATGCAGGCATCCTTTTGAAACTGATACATGTTACGTCATACACTAATATCTCGAAAGCAATTGTTCAGTTTTTGGAAAATTACCGCTAGGGGGCGCTGCACTGCAACCCCGTACCTACTATCATTGTTTAACCATATCTCCAAAACTACACATTTTAGGTACATAAAGTGTACACCATATGAATTGGCGTTTCATGGCCTTTCTGCCCATGACCTCTTTTGTTTAATCATACACGGTCCCCACAAATTTTAGCAACTTTGTAAAAATTAAAACCCGCATGCACAAATACATATGCCATCACGCATGCATGCACGCGTTTTAGTATGAAAGACAGACACGCTTTCCCGTGACTGCAAAAATTATAGCGTTCGCCGTATAAAATAAGTGACCACAGGCACTCTTTGCGGGCCGGTTTGCCATTTCTGTCGCGTTATAGTTTATTGCTTGCCGGAATCAGAGATTTCGACAAGTATGTTGATCAGTTCCGTTTGTTTGTTTGTCTGTATGTCCCCGCTCTACAGGCCACAATTTTGCACCAATCGTCCTGAAACTTATAGATAGAGTGTATAATCGGTTCTTCTCGGAGCCTATTGTTTTTGGTCATGATCGGTCAAGGGTCAAGGTCAGGGTCACCAAAAAGCTCAAAAACGGTTTTTTCTTCATACCTTCGTCAAAAATAGCCGTAGGCACCTAATCTGTAGCCCGTTTTATTTGCCACTGCATGGCCACTTCCAACACTGCAAAATTGCCTCATTTCGCTGTTACCATGGTTACGCAATTTTGGGGAGAAATCATGGAATTTCGTGATATTTTTCAAATTTGCAGCAATTTTACTGATTCTGAGATATTTTATGTAACATAAGAATATCTCGAAACGGGTTTTTCAGATTTTGGAAATGGCCGCCAGGGGGCGTTGCAGATGAAAAAACATGAAAATTTGTTTTGGTGCTATACCTCCAGAACTATTAAACATTGGGCCATTTCCATCACAGCACCTTAAACTAGGGTCCATGGGCTTATTTTTGCGCATAGGTGCCAAAGTGCGCTTTTGCCAGATTTCTCTATTTTTGGGGTAAAACCTTTGAATTTTGAAAATATGCAGTTTTCAGCTTCTAACTCTGTCAGTTTTTATGCTAGAGAGGTCAAAATTTTTGCATCTTGTAGCCCTTGGTGAGTTCTCGGTGATCCAACCAAAAATCTGGCAAAATCTCGCACCGTTTCTCGTCGAATGAGATTTAGCGATTTCACGGTGACATGCCCTATAGGCCACAGATATGCAGGCATCCTTTTGAAACTGATACATGTTACGTCATACACTAATATCTCGAAAGCAATTGTTCAGTTTTTGGAAAATTACCGCTAGGGGGCGCTGCACTGCAACCCCGTACCTACTATCATTGTTTAACCATATCTCCAAAACTACACATTTTAGGTACATAAACTGTACACCATATGAATTGGCGTTTCATGGCCTTTCTGCCCATGACCTCTTTTGTTTAATCATACACGGTCCCCACAAATTTTAGCAACTTTGTAAAAATTAAAACCCGCATGCACAAATACATATGCCATCACGCATGCATGCACGCGTTTTAGTATGAAAGACAGACACGCTTTCCCGTGACTGCAAAAATTATAGCGTTCGCCGTATAAAATAAGTGACCACAGGCACTCTTTGCGGGCCGGTTTGCCATTTCTGTCGCGTTATAGTTTATTGCTTGCCGGAATCAGAGATTTCGACAAGTATGTTGATCAGTTCCGTTTGTTTGTTTGTCTGTATGTCCCCGCTCTACAGGCCACAATTTTGCACCAATCGTCCTGAAACTTATAGATAGAGTGTATAATCGGTTCTTCTCGGAGCCTATTGTTTTTGGTCATGATCGGTCAAGGGTCAAGGTCAGGGTCACCAAAAAGCTCAAAAACGGTTTTTTCTTCATACCTTCGTCAAAAATAGCCGTAGGCACCTAATCTGTAGCCCGTTTTATTTGCCACTGCATGGCCACTTCCAACACTGCAAAATTGCCTCATTTCGCTGTTACCATGGTTACGCAATTTTGGGGAGAAATCATGGAATTTCGTGATATTTTTCAAATTTGCAGCAATTTTACTGATTCTGAGATATTTTATGTAACATAAGAATATCTCGAAACGGGTTTTTCAGATTTTGGAAATGGCCGCCAGGGGGCGTTGCAGATGAAAAAACATGAAAATTTGTTTTGGTGCTATACCTCCAGAACTATTAAACATTGGGCCATTTCCATCACAGCACCTTAAACTAGGGTCCATGGGCTTATTTTTGCGCATAGGTGCCAAAGTGCGCTTTTGCCAGATTTCTCTATTTTTGGGGTAAAACCTTTGAATTTTGAAAATATGCAGTTTTCAGCTTCTAACTCTGTCAGTTTTTATGCTAGAGAGGTCAAAATTTTTGCATCTTGTAGCCCTTGGTGAGTTCTCGGTGATCCAACCAAAAATCTGGCAAAATCTCGCACCGTTTCTCGTCGAATGAGATTTAGCGATTTCACGGTGACATGCCCTATAGGCCACAGATATGCAGGCATCCTTTTGAAACTGATACATGTTACGTCATACACTAATATCTCGAAAGCAATTGTTCAGTTTTTGGAAAATTACCGCTAGGGGGCGCTGCACTGCAACCCCGTACCTACTATCATTGTTTAACCATATCTCCAAAACTACACATTTTAGGTACATAAACTGTACACCATATGAATTGGCGTTTCATGGCCTTTCTGCCCATGACCTCTTTTGTTTAATCATACACGGTCCCCACAAATTTTAGCAACTTTGTAAAAATTAAAACCCGCATGCACAAATACATATGCCATCACGCATGCATGCACGCGTTTTAGTATGAAAGACAGACACGCTTTCCCGTGACTGCAAAAATTATAGCGTTCGCCGTATAAAATAAGTGACCACAGGCACTCTTTGCGGGCCGGTTTGCCATTTCTGTCGCGTTATAGTTTATTGCTTGCCGGAATCAGAGATTTCGACAAGTATGTTGATCAGTTCCGTTTGTTTGTTTGTCTGTATGTCCCCGCTCTACAGGCCACAATTTTGCACCAATCGTCCTGATACTTATAGATAGAGTGTATAATCGGTTCTTCTCGGAGCCTATTGTTTTTGGTCATGATCGGTCAAGGGTCAAGGTCAGGGTCACCAAAAAGCTCAAAAACGGTTTTTTCTTCATACCTTCGTCAAAAATAGCCGTAGGCACCTAATCTGTAGCCCGTTTTATTTGCCACTGCATGGCCACTTCCAACACTGCAAAATTGCCTCATTTCGCTGTTACCATGGTTACGCAATTTTGGGGGGAAATCATGGAATTTCGTGATATTTTTCAAATTTGCAGCAATTTTACTGATTCTGAGATATTTTATGTAACATAAGAATATCTCGAAACGGGTTTTTCAGATTTTGGAAATGGCCGCCAGGGGGCGTTGCAGATGAAAAAACATGAAAATTTGTTTTGGTGCTATACCTCCAGAACTATTAAACATTGGGCCATTTCCATCACAGCACCTTAAACTAGGGTCCATGGGCTTATTTTTGCGCATAGGTGCCAAAGTGCGCTTTTGCCAGATTTCTCTATTTTTGGGGTAAAACCTTTGAATTTTGAAAATATGCAGTTTTCAGCTTCTAACTCTGTCAGTTTTTATGCTAGAGAGGTCAAAATTTTTGCATCTTGTAGCCCTTGGTGAGTTCTCGGTGATCCAACCAAAAATCTGGCAAAATCTCGCACCGTTTCTCGTCGAATGAGATTTAGCGATTTCACGGTGACATGCCCTATAGGCCACAGATATGCAGGCATCCTTTTGAAACTGATACATGTTACGTCATACACTAATATCTCGAAAGCAATTGTTCAGTTTTTGGAAAATTACCGCTAGGGGGCGCTGCACTGCAACCCCGTACCTACTATCATTGTTTAACCATATCTCCAAAACTACACATTTTAGGTACATAAACTGTACACCATATGAATTGGCGTTTCATGGCCTTTCTGCCCATGACCTCTTTTGTTTAATCATACACGGTCCCCACAAATTTTAGCAACTTTGTAAAAATTAAAACCCGCATGCACAAATACATATGCCATCACGCATGCATGCACGCGTTTTAGTATGAAAGACAGACACGCTTTCCCGTGACTGCAAAAATTATAGCGTTCGCCGTATAAAATAAGTGACCACAGGCACTCTTTGCGGGCCGGTTTGCCATTTCTGTCGCGTTATAGTTTATTGCTTGCCGGAATCAGAGATTTCGACAAGTATGTTGATCAGTTCCGTTTGTTTGTTTGTCTGTATGTCCCCGCTCTACAGGCCACAATTTTGCACCAATCGTCCTGATACTTATAGATAGAGTGTATAATCGGTTCTTCTCGGAGCCTATTGTTTTTGGTCATGATCGGTCAAGGGTCAAGGTCAGGGTCACCAAAAAGCTCAAAAACGGTTTTTTCTTCATACCTTCGTCAAAAATAGCCGTAGGCACCTAATCTGTAGCCCGTTTTATTTGCCACTGCATGGCCACTTCCAACACTGCAAAATTGCCTCATTTCGCTGTTACCATGGTTACGCAATTTTGGGGAGAAATCATGGAATTTCGTGATATTTTTCAAATTTGCAGCAATTTTACTGATTCTGAGATATTTTATGTAACATAAGAATATCTCGAAACGGGATTTTGGAAATGGCCGCCAGGGGGCGTTGCAGATGAAAAAACATGAAAATTTGTTTTGGTGCTATACCTCCAGAACTATTAAACATTGGGCCATTTCCATCACAGCACCTTAAACTAGGGTCCATGGGCTTATTTTTGCGCATAGGTGCCAAAGTGCGCTTTTGCCAGATTTCTCTATTTTTGGGGTAAAACCTTTGAATTTTGAAAATATGCAGTTTTCAGCTTCTAACTCTGTCAGTTTTTATGCTAGAGAGGTCAAAATTTTTGCATCTTGTAGCCCTTGGTGAGTTCTCGGTGATCCAACCAAAAATCTGGCAAAATCTCGCACCGTTTCTCGTCGAATGAGATTTATCGATTTCACGGTGACATGCCCTATAGGCCACAGATATGCAGGCATCCTTTTGAAACTGATACATGTTACGTCATACACTAATATCTCGAAAGCAATTGTTCAGTTTTTGGAAAATTACCGCTAGGGGGCGCTGCACTGCAACCCCGTACCTACTATCATTGTTTAACCATATCTCCAAAAGTACACATTTTAGGTACATAAACTGTACACCATATGAATTGGCGTTTCATGGCCTTTCTGCCCATGACCTCTTTTGTTTAATCATACACGGTCCCCACAAATTTTAGCAACTTTGTAAAAATTAAAACCCGCATGCACAAATACATATGCCATCACGCATGCATGCACGCGTTTTAGTATGAAAGACAGACACGCTTTCCCGTGACTGCAAAAATTATAGCGTTCGCCGTATAAAATAAGTGACCACAGGCACTCTTTGCGGGCCGGTTTGCCATTTCTGTCGCGTTATAGTTTATTGCTTGCCGGAATCAGAGATTTCGACAAGTATGTTGATCAGTTCCGTTTGTTTGTTTGTCTGTATGTCCCCGCTCTACAGGCCACAATTTTGCACCAATCGTCCTGAAACTTATAGATAGAGTGTATAATCGGTTCTTCTCGGAGCCTATTGTTTTTGGTCATGATCGGTCAAGGGTCAAGGTCAGGGTCACCAAAAAGCTCAAAAACGGTTTTTTCTTCATACCTTCGTCAAAAATAGCCGTAGGCACCTAATCTGTAGCCCGTTTTATTTGCCACTGCATGGCCACTTCCAACACTGCAAAATTGCCTCATTTCGCTGTTACCATGGTTACGCAATTTTGGGGAGAAATCATGGAATTTCGTGATATTTTTCAAATTTGCAGCAATTTTACTGATTCTGAGATATTTTATGTAACATAAGAATATCTCGAAACGGGATTTTGGAAATGGCCGCCAGGGGGCGTTGCAGATGAAAAAACATGAAAATTTGTTTTGGTGCTATACCTCCAGAACTATTAAACATTGGGCCATTTCCATCACAGCACCTTAAACTAGGGTCCATGGGCTTATTTTTGCGCATAGGTGCCAAAGTGCGCTATTGCCAGATTTCTCTATTTTTGGGGTAAAACCTTTGAATTTTGAAAATATGCAGTTTTCAGCTTCTAACTCTGTCAGTTTTTATGCTAGAGAGGTCAAAATTTTTGCATCTTGTAGCCCTTGGTGAGTTCTCGGTGATCCAACCAAAAATCTGGCAAAATCTCGCACCGTTTCTCGTCGAATGAGATTTCGCGATTTCACGGTGACATGCCCTATAGGCCACAGATATGCAGGCATCCTTTTGAAACTGATACATGTTACGTCATACACTAATATCTCGAAAGCAATTGTTCAGTTTTTGGAAAATTACCGCTAGGGGGCGCTGCACTGCAACCCCGTACCTACTATCATTGTTTAACCATATCTCCAAAAGTACACATTTTAGGTACATAAACTGTACACCATATGAATTGGCGTTTCATGGCCTTTCTGCCCATGACCTCTTTTGTTTAATCATACACGGTCCCCACAAATTTTAGCAACTTTGTAAAAATTAAAACCCGCATGTACAAATACATATGCCATCACGCATGCATGCACGCGTTTTAGTATGAAAGACAGACACGCTTTCCCGTGACTGCAAAAATTATAGCGTTCGCCGTATAAAATAAGTGACCACAGGCACTCTTTGCGGGCCGGTTTGCCATTTCTGTCGCGTTATAGTTTATTGCTTGCCGGAATCAGAGATTTCGACAAGTATGTTGATCAGTTCCGTTTGTTTGTTTGTCTGTATGTCCCCGCTCTACAGGCCACAATTTTGCACCAATCGTCCTGATACTTATAGATAGAGTGTATAATCGGTTCTTCTCGGAGCCTATTGTTTTTGGTCATGATCGGTCAAGGGTCAAGGTCAGGGTCACCAAAAAGCTCAAAAACGGTTTTTTCTTCATACCTTCGTCAAAAATAGCCGTAGGCACCTAATCTGTAGCCCGTTTTATTTGCCACTGCATGGCCACTTCCAACACTGCAAAATTGCCTCATTTCGCTGTTACCATGGTTACGCAATTTTGGGGAGAAATCATGGAATTTCGTGATATTTTTCAAATTTGCAGCAATTTTACTGATTCTGAGATATTTTATGTAACATAAGAATATCTCGAAACGGGATTTTGGAAATGGCCGCCAGGGGGCGTTGCAGATGAAAAAACATGAAAATTTGTTTTGGTGCTATACCTCCAGAACTATTAAACATTGGGCCATTTCCATCACAGCACCTTAAACTAGGGTCCATGGGCTTATTTTTGCGCATAGGTGCCAAAGTGCGCTATTGCCAGATTTCTCTATTTTTGGGGTAAAACCTTTGAATTTTGAAAATATGCAGTTTTCAGCTTCTAACTCTGTCAGTTTTTATGCTAGAGAGGTCAAAATTTTTGCATCTTGTAGCCCTTGGTGAGTTCTCGGTGATCCAACCAAAAATCTGGCAAAATCTCGCACCGTTTCTCGTCGAATGAGATTTCGCGATTTCACGGTGACATGCCCTATAGGCCACAGATATGCAGGCATCCTTTTGAAACTGATACATGTTACGTCATACACTAATATCTCGAAAGCAATTGTTCAGTTTTTGGAAAATTACCGCTAGGGGGCGCTGCACTGCAAACCCGTACCTACTATCATTGTTTAACCATATCTCCAAAAGTACACATTTTAGGTACATAAACTGTACACCATATGAATTGGCGTTTCATGGCCTTTCTGCCCATGACCTCTTTTGTTTAATCATACACGGTCCCCACAAATTTTAGCAACTTTGTAAAAATTAAAACCCGCATGCACAAATACATATGCCATCACGCATGCATGCACGCGTTTTAGTATGAAAGACAGACACGCTTTCCCGTGACTGCAAAAATTATAGCGTTCGCCGTATAAAATAAGTGACCACAGGCACTCTTTGCGGGCCGGTTTGCCATTTCTGTCGCGTTATAGTTTATTGCTTGCCGGAATCAGAGATTTCGACAAGTATGTTGATCAGTTCCGTTTGTTTGTTTGTCTGTATGTCCCCGCTCTACAGGCCACAATTTTGCACCAATCGTCCTGAAACTTATAGATAGAGTGTATAATCGGTTCTTCTCGGAGCCTATTGTTTTTGGTCATGATCGGTCAAGGGTCAAGATCAGGGTCACCAAAAAGCTCAAAAACGGTTTTTTCTTCATACCTTCGTCAAAAATAGCCGTAGGCACCTAATCTGTAGCCCGTTTCATTTGCCACTGCATGGCCACTTCCAACACTGCAGAATTGCCTCATTTCGCTGTTACCATGGTTACGCAATTTTGGGGAGAAATCATGGAATTTCGTGATATTTTTCAAATTTGCAGCAATTTTACTGATTCTGAGATATTTTATGTAACATAAGAATATCTCGAAACGGGTTTTTTCAGATTTTGGAAATGGCCGCCAGGGGGCGTTGCAGATGAAAAAACATGAAAATTTGTTTTGGTGCTATACCTCCAGAACTATTAAACATTGGGCCATTTCCATCACAGCACCTTAAACTAGGGTCCATGGGCTTATTTTTGCGCATAGGTGCCAAAGTGCGCTATTGCCAGATTTCTCTATTTTTGGGGTAAAACCTTTGAATTTTGAAAATATGCAGTTTTCAGCTTCTAACTCTGTCAGTTTTTATGCTAGAGAGGTCAAAATTTTTGCATCTTGTAGCCCTTGATGAGTTCTCGGTGATCCAACCAAAAATCTTGCAAAATCTCGCACCGTTTCTCGTCGAATGAGATTTCGCGATTTCACGGTGACATGCCCTATAGGCCACAGATATGCAGGCATCCTTTTGAAACTGATACATGTTACGTCATACACTAATATCTCGAAAGCAATTGTTCAGTTTTTGGAAAATTACCGCTAGGGGGCGCTGCACTGCAACCCCGTACCTACTATCATTGTTTAACCATATCTCCAAAACTACACATTTTAGGTACATAAACTGTACACCATATGAATTGGCGTTTCATGGCCTTTCTGCCCATGACCTCTTTTGTTTAATCATACACGGTCCCCGCAAATTTTAGCAACTTTGTAAAAATTAAAACCCGCATGCACAAATACATATGCCATCACGCATGCATGCACGCGTTTTAGTATGAAAGACAGACACGCTTTCCCGTGACTGCAAAAATTATAGCGTTCGCCGTATAAAATAAGTGACCACAGGCACTCTTTGCGGGCCGGTTTGCCATTTCTGTCGCGTTATAGTTTATTGCTTGCCGGAATCAGAGATTTCGACAAGTATGTTGATCAGTTCCGTTTGTTTGTTTGTCTGTATGTCCCCGCTCTACAGGCCACAATTTTGCACCAATCGTCCTGATACTTATAGATAGAGTGTATAATCGGTTCTTCTCGGAGCCTATTGTTTTTGGTCATGATCGGTCAAGGGTCAAGGTCAGGGTCACCAAAAAGCTCAAAAACGGTTTTTTCTTCATACCTTCGTCAAAAATAGCCGTAGGCACCTAATCTGTAGCCCGTTTCATTTGCCACTGCATGGCCACTTCCAACACTGCAGAATTGCCTCATTTCGCTGTTACCATGGTTACGCAATTTTGGGGAGAAATCATGGAATTTCGTGATATTTTTCAAATTTGCAGCAATTTTACTGATTCTGAGATATTTTATGTAACATAAGAATATCTCGAAACGGGTTTTTTCAGATTTTGGAAATGGCCGCCAGGGGGCGTTGCAGATGAAAAAACATGAAAATTTGTTTTGGTGCTATACCTCCAGAACTATTAAACATTGGGCCATTTCCATCACAGCACCTTAAACTAGGGTCCATGGGCTTATTTTTGCGCATAGGTGCCAAAGTGCGCTATTGCCAGATTTCTCTATTTTGGGGGTAAAACCTTTGAATTTTGAAAATATGCAGTTTTCAGCTTCTAACTCTGTCAGTTTTTATGCTAGAGAGGTCAAAATTTTTGCATCTTGTAGCCCTTGGTGAGTTCTCGGTGATCCAACCAAAAATCTTGCAAAATCTCGCACCGTTTCTCGTCGAATGAGATTTCGCGATTTCACGGTGACATGCCCTATAGGCCACAGATAGGCAGGCATCCTTTTGAAACTGATACATACCACGAAGACACAGACACAGGGTCCTTACGGTGGGCAGCCGGCGTGTGCAGCGGTGCGTGTCGGCCTTTCCGGGCCCTATCTATTATCATACATGTTGAGGCACAGTCCAGACTTTATTACTTGTATTACTTGCCGGAAATCCTCGATTTTCGAAAGCATGTTGGTCACCCGTGTATGTTTGTTCCTTCATTTTATGTATCATACTAATATCTCAAAAATTGTTTTTCATTTTCCCGATATGGCTGCTAGGGGGCGCTGCACTTGACCCTTCCAAAAAAATCAGTTTTTGAACATATTTCCGTAAGAGTAAACCTATATTACACAAACTATAGCTTATTTTCTTTCTCTTGGTCTTCTTCAAAACATTGTCAAGTCACCTGGTGTCCATCTAGTGTCACTTTGTCAGTATGTCTGTCTGTTTGTCATTTATCCTCATATTCGCCTGCTTGTTAGTTTTTGCACTTTAGATATAGCAATCAACAAGTCAGATATGTGGACGAATCCTTTTGAAACTATTACATCTTATGTCATACACTTATATCACGAAACGCATTTGTCGTCTTCAGGATATGTCCACTAGAGGGCGCTGCAGTCGAACATATCCAGTATATCATTATTTGGCCATATCTCCAAAATTATAAGCCTCAATTACATAAACTATAGCTTATTTTCTTCCTCTGAGTCTTCTCCATAACCTGATTAAGTCATCTTGTCTCCATCTTGTGTAAGTTTGTCTGTTTGTTTGTCAGTTGTCCTCAAATTCGCCGGCTTTTTGGTTCTTGAGTCTCACTGATAGCATTCTACAGGCCACCGTTTTGAAAGGATCATTTTTAGCTCAGCTGACTTTCAGTCATGCTGGGGTATAGCGATGGGTCTTTGTCCGTCGTCCTTCCATCTGTCCATCCTGCTGACCGGCCGTCCGTCTGTTAGCAGGGCACAAATCGTAACTGTACGGGCTAGGGTCATGAACCCTATGTAGTCTTAGAGGTTCTAAAATGATCTCCTTGCAAACCTGAAATTAGGTCACTGACCTATATTCTCGAAGTTACAGGGTGTGTATGCACCCCCCAGAAATAATTCTTTTAGCTAAAATTTTCATCCAAAAACTTCCATCTTTCACATACAGCTCATCTACCAACAGGGGAAGAACCATAATTATTTTGAAGTCAACAGGTCAAAGGTCAAGGTAACAGGAGTCCCTTTATTTAATGCCTGTGGATGCATTTTAAGCCAAATCTTTCATCCCAATTCTTTGAATTTTTACATATATTTCACCTTCTAAGAGGGAGAAGAATCCTATAGATTTTTAGGTCACAAGATCAAAGATCAGGGTCACAGGATCCAATTTTTTTAAAAGGTTGTGAAAACATTTCAAGCTAGACATTTCATTCCAAACTTCCCAGCACTGATATCGCTTCTCTGCCAACAGGGGAACAGACCTGTTGAATTTGAGGTCAAAGGTGAAGTTCACTGCACCCACTTTTTGTGTGGAGTCATTTTCAGGAAACTTTTCAATCTATACCTTCCATTTGTCATATATGGCTGACCTACCAATAGGGGAAGAAGCCTATCGATGTCGAGTTCAAAAGGTCAAAGGTCAAGGACACATTACTTAATTATTCTAAATGGTTGTGAACATTTTGCAAGTGAAACTGTTCAACCCAAACCTTCAGTCTTTCACATATGCCATATCTATGCATCACTCAATTTGGTTCAAACTTCATATTTATAAGCATCCGTTTCTCAATAATTCTTGCATGGATTTCCTTGATTTTTGCTATATATTTTGATCTTATATTTGCCCTTTTTGTTGTTTCTTTTGAGACTGACAGGTATCAAGCAAGCTATGGGAATAGTTACCGATAGCTTAACAATCATTCATTTTTCCTAAGACCATCAAGTCACTGTGTTTTAACCAGACATAGGTGATGTATATTTCTGTTGTCGAAGAAAATTTCAAAATATATGCAAATTGGTTCTTCAAAATGTGACTGGAAGTTGTGAATCTCAGCCCATGATGTGGCAGGTCATGCTTGGCAGCTGAGCGTCATGACCCATGGGTCACTTGTTAAACTATTACATCTTACATCTTACAGTAATATCTCGAAACAGATTATTCATTTTCTGGATATTGCCAATAGGGGGCGTTGCACTCGCCTCTCCCCTATATATATTTCTTTGCCATATCTACAAAACTATAAACTTCAATTACAAACACTATGACTTATTGTCTTCCTTTGAATCTTCTCCATAATCTGAGTTAGTCATCTGGTCTTATTCTTGTGTCACTTTTTCAGTATGTCTGTCTGTTTGTCAGTGATCCTCTATTTCACCTGCTTGCTGGATCTTGCGTCTTACAGTTAGCAATCTTCAGGCCACAGTTTTGAAGGAATCCTTTTGGAATTGGAACATCTCTTACAATAATATATACATTTTGGAACATTTCTTACAATAATATCTCAAAAGAAATTTTTTAATTTTTGGGATATGGCCGCTAGGGGATGCTGCGGTAGAGCCTCCGCACCATATCATTTTTTGGCCATATCTCCGACATTATAAACTCTACCTTCACTTGTAGTCTGTTTTCTCAGGTGTGTCAGTATATTTGTCTGTTTTGAGCTATGTCTGATTTCATGTTCTTTTGTGTGATATATGTCGTTCAACAGGCCAAACGTTCCAGCAATCGCTTTAAAAGTCATTCAATTGATAGAAAACCGTCAGTTTGTCCTGTTTCTCCATTTGTCTGTCATTTAAGTCCGGCAAGCTCTCGACCTATGGTCGTCTAGTTTGTTTGTTTGTCTGTCCAGTCTCTACAGGTCGCAATTTTCATCCCATCGCTTTCAAACTTTCACAGTTTGTGTAGAATCAAAAATGCATGAAGCCTATTGTTTTTGGGCAATATAGGTCAAAGGTCAAGGTCAAGGTCATCAAAAGTTCCTAAAGTGCTCTTTTCTTCATATCTCCATTACTATTTGTCATAGCCACTTCAAACATGGCTCATTTTAATCGGCATTCCAAGGCCTTTCTTCTGATATATATGTTGCTGAAATCTGCTGTTTCTATGGTTACACATTTTGGGGGAAAACTCATGATTTTCGAAAATAAAAGGCCTACTTTTTCTAACTTTGTCATTTTTAAAGCTAGAGAGTTCTAGTTTTTTGCATCATATAGTACTAAATAAGCTTTTTATCATACCAGTAAAAGTCTCGTAAAATCTTGCACCATTTCTCGTCAAACGAGAAGTTTCGAGATTTCATTAAATATGGCGTACAGGTCGCATTTTTTAAACTATGACTTTGAAAATGACATATTTTGTGTTATTGAGAAATATCTCGAAACCAATTTTTCATTTTTTGGAAATAGCCACCAGGGGGCGTGGTACATGAAACACTGTAACATATCATTTTTCTGCAATATCTCAAAAAATATTAAACGTGACACCATTTTTTTGGTCGTATCTGAAACTAGGAACATTGGCTTATCCCTTCGCACATGTTGCTTTGTGCTGCCGTTACCATGGTTACCAAATTTTGGGGTAAAACTTGACAATCTGAAAATTCGGAGTTTTCCAGCTTCTATCTCTGTTGATATTTGCGATAGAAAGGTCTGGTTTTTGGCGTTAGACAGCATCCCCCCAGTTCTAAGCCATTCAATCGCAAGTCTCGTCATATCTCGCACCGTTTCTCGTGAAACGAGAACACGTGACCATTCAAAGAAATGCCTATAATTCTGTCATTTTTCACGCTACAGACACATGGCTTGCAGCGCCGGATAGCGGCTGACACTCGCAGTCACATTCAGGGGTCGCATTGTCAGTCTCGTCAAATCTCGCGCCGTGTTTCACCAAACCACGAAGTCACGTGCCGTCGCCGCAAGTGGCGGCAGGGTCCTTACGGTGGGCGGCCGGCGTGTGCAGCGGTGCGTGACGGCCTCTCCGGGCCCCATCTATGATCATACATGTTGGAGGCACAGTCACAACTTTATTGCTTGCCGGAAATCTTCGATTTTCGCAAGCTGGTTGGTCAGTCGCGGATGTCTGTTTGTCTGTTTGTTTGTTTGTTTGTTTGTCTGTCAAGTCTCTACAGGTCGCAATTTTCATCCCATCGCTTTCAAACTTTCACAGTTTGTGTAGAATCAAAAATGCAAGAAGCCTATTGTTTTTGGGCAATATAGGTCAAAGGTCAAGGTCAAGGTCATCAAAAGTTCCTAAAGTGCTCTTTTCTTCATATCTCCATTACTATTTGTCATAGCCACTTCAAACATGGCTCATTTTAATCGGCATTCCAAGGCCTTTCTTCTGATATATATGTTGCTGAAATCTGCTGTTTCTATGGTTACACATTTTGGGGGAAAACTCATGATTTTCGAAAATAAAAGGCCTACTTTTTCTAACTTTGTCATTTTTAAAGCTAGAGAGTTCTAGTTTTTTGCATCATATAGTACTAAATAAGCTTTTTATCATACCAGTAAAAGTCTCGTAAAATCTTGCACCATTTCTCGTCAAACGAGAATTTTCGAGATTTCATTAAATATGGCTTACAGGTCGCATTTTTTAAACTATGACTTTGAAAATGACATATTTTGTGTTATTGAGAAATATCTCGAAACCAATTTTTCATTTTTTGGAAATAGCCACCAGGGGGCGTGGTACCTGAAACACTGTAACATATCATTTTTCTGCAATATCTCAAAAAATATTAAACGTGACACCATTTTTTTGGTCGTATCTGAAACTAGGAACATTGGCTTATCCCTTCGCACATGTTGCTTTGTGCTGCCGTTACCATGGTTACCAAATTTTGGGGTAAAACTTGACAATCTGAAAATTCGGAGTTTTCCAGCTTCTATCTCTGTTGATATTTGCGATAGAAAGGTCTGGTTTTTGGCGTTAGACAGCATCCCCCCAGTTCTAAGCCATTCAATCGCAAGTCTCGTCATATCTCGCACCGTTTCTCGTGAAACGAGAACACGTGACCATTCAAAGAAATGCCTATAATTCTGTCATTTTTCACGCTACAGACACATGGCTTGCAGCGCCGGATAGCGGCTGACACTCGCAGTCACATTCAGGGGTCGCATTGTCAGTCTCGTCAAATCTCGCGCCGTGTTTCACCAAACCACGAAGTCACGTGCCGTCGCCGCAAGTGGCGGCAGGGTCCTTACGGTGGGCGGCCGGCGTGTGCAGCGGTGCGTGACGGCCTCTCCGGGCCCCATCTATGATCATACATGTTGGAGGCACAGTCACAACTTTATTGCTTGCCGGAAATCTTCGATTTTCGCAAGCTGGTTGGTCAGTCGCGGATGTCTGTTTGTTGCTTGCCGGAAATCTTCGATTTTCGCAAGCATGTTGATCACCCGCGTATGTTTGTTTGTTGCTTGCCGGAAATCTTCGATTTTCGCAAGCATGTTGATCACCCGCGTATGTTTGTTTGTTTGTTTGTTTGTTTGTCTGTCTGTTTGTCTGTATGTACACGCGCTACAGGCCACAGTTTTTAAGCAATCGCTCTGAAACTTATGCATCAAGTGTAAGATTGGTTCTCCTCGGAGCCTATTGTTTTTGGTCATGATCGGTCAAAGGTCAAGGTCAGGGTCACCAAAAAACCTAAAATTTTTACTTTCTTCATATCTTTGTCAATAATAATCGTAGCCGCATAATCTGTAGCTCATTTTATTCCTCACTATGTTAGCTTTCCAAGTGCTGGCAAATTTTTCCGGTCAATGGTTACCATGGTAACGTATTTTTGGGGGAAATTCAGAAATTTCGAAAATTTCCCTCCAAATTTCTCATTATTCAAGTTAGAGAGGTCTAGTTTTTTGCATTGCGTAGCATTTAATATGCTCTATGCGAAATTAATGTAAGTCTCGCAAAATCTCGTGCCATTTGTCGTCAAATGAGACTTTTCGAGATTTCATTAAATACGATTTACAGGTGGCAGTTTTACAGCTAAGGTTCTGAAAGTGACATATTTTCTGTTGTTCTGTATTATCTCGAACTTGTTTTTTCATTTTTCGGAAATAGCCACCAGGGGGCGTGGTACTGGAAACACTACAACGTATCATTTTTCCGCAATATCTAAAAAAATATTTAGCATAGAAGAATTTTTTTTGTCGCATCTAAAACTAGGATCATTGCCTTATTCCTTCGTACATTTAGCCTTGTGCTGCCGTTACCATGGTTACCAAATTTTGGGGTAAAACTTGACAATCTGAAATACGGAGTGTTCCTGCTTCTGTCTCTGTCAATATTTGCGATAGAACGCTCTGGTTTTTGGCGTTAGATAGCATTAGTTTACTTCTTAGTCATTCAATAGAAAGGCTCGTCATATCTCGCACCGTTTCTCGTGAAACGAGAACACGAGACCATTCAAAGAAATGCCTATAATTCTGTCATTTTTTACGCTACAGACACACGGTTTGCAGCGTTGGATAGCGGCTGACACTCGCAGTCACATTCAGGGGTCACATTGTTAGTCTCGTCAAATCTCGCGCCGTTTTTCGCCAAACCGCGAAGACCCGTGCCATCGCCGCAAGTGCCGGCAGGGTCCTTATGGTGGGCGGCCGGCGTGTGCAGCGGTGCGTGTCGGCCTTTCCGGGCCCTGTCTATTATCCTACATGTTGGAGGCACAGTCACAACTTTATTGCTTGCCGGAAATCTTCGATTTTCGCAAGCATGTTGATCACCCGCGTATGTTTGTTGCTTGCCGGAATCAGAGATTTCGACAAGTATGTTGATCAGTTCCGTTTGTTTGTTTGTCTGTATGTCCCCGCTCTACAGGCCACAATTTTGCACCAATCGTCCTGATACTTATAGATAGAGTGTATAATCGGTTCTTCTCGGAGCCTATTGTTTTTGGTCATGATCGGTCAAGGGTCAAGGTCAGGGTCACCAAAAAGCTCAAAAACGGTTTTTTCTTCATACCTTCGTCAAAAATAGCCGTAGGCACCTAATCTGTAGCCCGTTTTATTTGCCACTGCATGGCCACTTCCAACACTGCAAAATTGCCTCATTTCGCTGTTACCATGGTTACGCAATTTTGGGGAGAAATCATGGAATTTCGTGATATTTTTCAAATTTGCAACAATTTTACTGATTCTGAGATATTTTATGTAACATAAGAATATCTCGAAACGGGTTTTTCAGATTTTGGAAATGGCCGCCAGGGGGCGTTGCAGATGAAAAAAACATGAAAATTTGTTTTGGTGCTATACCTCCAGAACTATTAAACATTGGGCCATTTCCATCACAGCACCTTAAACTAGGGTCCATGGGCTTATTTTTGCGCATAGGTGCCAAAGTGCGCTATTGCCAGATTTCTCTATTTTTGGGGTAAAACCTTTGAATTTTGAAAATATGCAGTTTTCAGCTTCTAACTCTGTCAGTTTTTATGCTAGAGAGGTCAAAATTTTTGCATCTTGTAGCCCTTGGTGGGTTCTCGGTGATCCAACCAAAAATCTTGCAAAATCTCGCACCGTTTCTCGTCGAATGAGATTTCGCGATTTCACGGTGACATGCCCTATAGGCCACAGATATGCAGGCATCCTTTTGAAACTGATACATACCATGAAGACACGTGCAATTGCCGCAAGTGGCGACAGGGTCCTTACGGTGGGCGGCCGGCGTGTGCAGCGGTGCGTGACGGCCTCTCCGGGCCCTGTCTATGATCATACATGTTGGAGGCACAGTCAATCCAAACTTTATTGCTTGCCGGAAATCTTCGATTTTCGAAAGCATGTTGGTCACCCGTGTATGTTTGTTCCTTCATCTTATGTATTATACTAATATCTCAAAAAAATTTTTTCATTTTCCCGATATGGCCGCTAGGGGGCGCTGCACTTGACCCTTCCAAAAAAATCAGTTTTTGAACATATTTCCGTAAGAGTAAACCTATATTACACAAACTATAGCTTATTTTCTTTCTCTTGGTCTTCTTCAAAACATTGTCAAGTCACCTGGTGTCCATCTAGTGTCACTTTGTCAGTATGTCTGTCTGTTTGTCATTTATCCTCA
Organism: Sipunculus nudus; assembly: GCA_026874595.1. Lineage (NCBI taxonomy): Eukaryota > Metazoa > Annelida > Sipuncula > Golfingiida > Sipunculidae > Sipunculus > Sipunculus nudus. The sequence continues at coordinate 105,143,639 of CM049306.1, read as the reverse complement.
TATTCGCCTGCTTGCTAGTTTTTGCACTTTAGATATAGCAATCAACAAGTCAGATATGTGGACGAATCCTTTTGAAACTATTACATCTTATGTCATACACTAATATCACGAAACGCATTTGTCGTCTTCAGGATATGTCCACTAGAGGGCGCTGCAGTCGAACATATCCAGTATATCATTATTTGGCCATATCTCCAAAATTATAAGCCTCAATTACATAAACCATAGCTTATTTTCTTCCTCTGAGTCTTTTCAAAATCCTGGTGGAGTCATTTCGACTCAATCTTGTCTCACTTTGTCAGTGTGTCCGTCTGTTTCTCAGTTGTCCTCAAATCCGCTTGCTTGCCGGTTCTTGCGTCTCACATATACCATTCTACAGGGGACAGTTTTGAAAGAATCCTTTAAAAACTATTACATCTTATGTCTTACACTAATATCTCGAAACCCATTTTTTCATTTTCCAGAATTGGCCGCTAGGGGGCGTTGCACATGACCCTCACTCACATATCATTATATTGGCCATATCTCTAAAACCCAAAGACTCAATTACATAAACTATAGCTTATGTTCTTCCTTTGAGTCTTCCCCATAACCTGGTTAAGTCATCTGGTCTCGGTCTTGTGTCACTTTGTCAGTATGTCCATATAAACTTTATAAACGGAGGGAAACATGAATGCACAGAGTCATGAAGGAATGCACGATGACACGCGTTTTAGTAAGACAAAGACACGTGTAGGTATGAGCGACAATCAGCGCAGTTTGCTCGTTTTGTGTAGGGTCCATCGGGCCAAATGCCAATTCAGGCCCGCAGCCTACGGGAGGAATTAATTGGCGTAGCGGGGACCACGGCCACTTCCTGGTAAAAACTTGTGAATAAATATACCGGACGGGCTGACCATTTTCTCAGGGCCATAGGAATGTCACCATTCCAGCGTGCCCTCAGACCTGGTCAGACCTGGTCAGACCTAAAACGCGTGCCTGCACATCTGTGCGCATGCAGGTGATTGCTGTCCAAAGTTTCAGTCGCTGTGTCCTTCAGGAAAGGACCCGAACCGTTTTTTTTTTTTTTTTTTAATTGCTCGCCGGAAATCTTCGATTTCTGCAGGCAGGTTGGCCAGTCGCAAATGTCTGTTTGTTGCTTGCCGGAAATCTTCGATTTCTGCAAGCAGGTTGGTCAGTCGCGGATGTCTGTTTGTCTGTTTGTTTGTTGCTTGCCGGAAATCTTCGATTTCTGCAAGCAGGTTGGTCAGTCGCGGATGTCTGTTTGTCTGTTTGTTTGTTTGTCTGTCTGTCTGTGTACTCTCTACAGGCCACAATTTTGCAGCAATTGCTTTTAACCTTACACAGCTGATAGACAAGCAAAAGTCCTCGAGGCCTATTGTTATTGGGCGACATAGGTCCAAGGTCAAGGTCAAGGTCATCAAAACTTCTCAAAACGGTTTTTTCTTCATATCTTTGTAACTGTTAGTGGTATCTTCTTCAAACATAGCTCATTTTAAACGTCATTCCCAGGCCTTTCTTCTGGTGTGTAGCTCTTTCAAATTTGCCGTAACCATGGTTACGCATTTTGGGGAAAAAGTCATGATATTCTGAAATAAGGGGTCTTATTTTTCTAACTTTGTCAGTTTTAAAGCTAGAGAGGTCTAGTTTTTTGCATCAGGTAGCATTTGACAAGAACTGCAAGATTTTAGTAAAAGTCTCGCGATATCTCGTACAATATCTCGTCAAACCAGATATTTCGAGATTTCAGTAATCTTGCCCTGGAGGCCACAGTTTTGCAGGAATCTTTTTGAAACTGACATATTGAAAGTCCTACACTTTTATCTCGAAATCAATTTTTCATTTTTTTAATTCGGCCGCTAGGGGGCGCTGGGTGCAAACCTCTCCAACATATTATGTTTTGGCAATATCTCCAAAATTATAAGCCTCACAATTTTGCAGGAGTCGCTTTGTAACTTACACTTGTCGTAACGATATCTGGAAGCCCTATGTTTATTATTCAAATAAGTCAAAGGTCAAGGTCAAGGTGATCAAAACATATCAACATTTTTTTTCTTCAGAACTTTGTTAATATTGATCCTATCTTTACAAACTAGGGATTATTTTCTTTCACTTTGACATTGATCGTTTATCTGACTAACTTTACGTCATTTCCGGCAAGCGCGTGACCTTTGGTCATCTAGTTTGTTTGTTTGTTTGTTGCTTGCCGGAAATCTTCGATTTTCGCAAGTATGTTGATCACCCGCGTATGTTTGTTTGTTTGTTTGTTTGTTTGTCTGTCTGTCTGTCTGTCTGTTTGTTTGTCTGTATGTACACGCTCTACAGGCCACAGTTTTTAAGCAATCGCTCTGAAACTTATGCATTAAGTGTAAGATTGGTTCTCCTCGGAGCCTATTGTTTTTGGTCATGATCGGTCAAAGGTCAAGGTCAGGGTCACCAAAAAACCTTAAATTTTTACTTTCTTCATATCTTTGTCAATAATAATCGTATCCGCATAATCTGTAGCTCATTTTATTCCTCACTATGTTAGCTTTCCAAGTGCTGGCAAATTTTTCCGGTCAATGGTTACCATGGTAACGTATTTTGGGGGGAAATTCAGAAAATTCGAAAATTTCCCTCCAAATTTCTCATTATTCAAGTTAGAGAGGTCTAGTTTTTTGCAATGCATAGCATTTAATATGCTCTGTGCGAAATTAATGTAAGTCTCGCAAAATCTCGTGCCATTTGTCGTCAAATGAGACTTTTCGATATTTCATTAAATACGATTTACAGGTGGCAGTTTTACAGCTAAGGTTCTGAAAGTGACATATTTTCTGTTGTTCTGTATTATCTCGAACTTGTTTTTTCATTTTTCGGAAATAGCCACCAGGGGGCGTGGTACTGGAAACACTACAACTTATCATTTTTCCGCAATATCTAAAAAAATATTAAGCATAGAACAATTTTTTTTGTCGCATCTTAAATTAGGATCATTGCCTTATTCCTTCGTACATTTAGCCTTGTGCTGCCGTTACCATGGTTACCAAATTTTGGGGTAAAACTTGGCAATCTGAAAATAATAAGTTTTTTGCTTCTATCTCTGTTGATATTTATACTACAAGGGTCTAGTTTTCTGCATGAGGTAGCATTCCCTTGCCTCTAATGCAGTTAATTGCAAGTCTCGTAGAATCTCGCTCTGTTTTCCGTCAAACGAGAAATTACGAGATTTCACAGAAATGCTTATAACTTGGTCACCTTTTCGGCTAAAGAGGAGCAGTTTTCAGCATTTTGTTGCGTTTTGGAAGCTTAACATGATAATAACTTATATCTCGCCACATCTCGTATCAACTCCCTCCAAACGAGAATATTCGAGGATTCGAACAAATGTCTATATCTCTGTCATTTTAATGCCGGAGATTTTATTTTTCTATTGTTCAAGATTCACTTGACTAGTTTGAAGTGACAGAATGGAATATCTCGTCTTATCTCGCACCATTTCTTGTCAAACGAGAACATGGGACCATTCAAAGATACGCCTATAATTCTGTTATTTTAATGCTGAAGACCTTTAGTTTTCAGCATTCGATAGCGTCTAACACTCTCGGTCACATTATGTGATTATATTGTAAGTTTCGTCAAATCTGGGATCGTTTTTTTTCTTCAAATAAAAAAGTAAATCCTATTGCCGTGACCATAAGTGGCGGCTGTATGTGATAGTAAATGTCGGCAGGGGCATTACACTTGACAGTTGGAGCCATGTTCTATGGGTGTGCGATGGCCCATGAAGAAGACTTCTATTGTGTTGTTATCGTCTTCCTTTGATTGTTGCTTCGTAAACTTCACCGACCAGCCCCAACCACCTGGTTGCCATGTGTCCTCAATGTAAACAACCTTTGCTGTTTTCCTTTACCTAAGATATGTATGGTAGCCTGTTCACTTGTCCTTAGATTGTTAATTGTTGGTGTATTGAAGTAAAATAAAATGCCAGGTTTTCCTGCACATTGATTGTAAATTTAATAAAATCATACAAGAACCAACCAATGTTCTATGACCATTATTTCAGATTAGAGATCAGAACAATTGATTTCTGCATAAACCACTATGACCAGATTTGAAAAAACTTTAAAGTGGTCTATATTTTTTTCTGAAGAAGTTGAGCTATATGCTTGGAGATGCCAGCCAGTGGGTGTGAATGGATTGCAATGAAACCCAAACCAGGTGTGTGTGAAGAGTCTGGTGCAGATGAAGGGGGCCAAAACCTATTTGACTGTATATAAGCATAAACTGGCCTGAAATCAGGTTTCTGGGGGCATGAAATTTTTGTTATTGGGAACAGGGTTATATTATCTTGTTTCCCTGTATATACACCCTAAACGGGGCCTAATGACACCAAAACCAGGTTTTTTGGACCATCAGTACAGATTTGAGGTCAAAAAATGGATTTTCTCTGTATATCACTATGTTCACTGTGTCCAGATTTGGAAATTCAAACTGGCCCTAATTTTTTTTCTGAGGGAGTTGAGCCAAAAGCTTTCAGATACCAGCCAGTGGGTGTAAATGGATTGCAATGATACCCAAACCAGGTGTGTGTGTTGAGTTTTGCGGAGATGAGGGGGGCCAGAAACTATTTGACTGTGTATAAGCATAAACTGCCCTGAAATCAGGTTTCTGGGGGCATGAAATTTTTGTTTGTGGGAACAGGGTAATATTATCTTGTTTCCTTGTATATACACCCTAAACTGGGCCTAATGACACCAAAACCAGGTTTGTGGGACCATCAGTACAGATTGGAAGTCAAAAAATGGATTTTCTCTGTATATCACTATGTTCACTGTGTCCAGATTTGGAAATTCAAACTGGTCCTAATTTTTTTTCTGATGGAGTTGAGCCAAATGCTTTGAGATACCAGCCAGCGGGTGTAAATGGATTGCAATGATACCAAACCAGGTGTGTGTGTTGAGTTTTGTGGAGATGAGGGGGGCCAGAACCTATTTGACTGTGTATAACATAAACTGGCCTGAAATCAGGTTTCTGGGGGCATGAAATTTTTGTTTGTGGGAGCAGGGTAATATTATCTTGTTTCCCTGTATATACACCCTAAACTGGGCCTAATGACACCAAAACCAGGTTTGTGGGACCATCATTACAGATTTGAGGTAAAAAAATGGATTTTCCCTGTATATCACTATGTTCACTGTGTCCAGATTTGGGAATTCAAACTGCCCCTATTTTTTTTTCTGAAGGAGTTGAGCCAAAAGCTTTCAGATACCAGCCAGTGGGTGTAAATGGATTGCAATGATACCCAAACCAGGTGTGTGTGTTGAGTTTTGTGGAGATGAGGGGGGCCAGAACCTATTTGACTGTGTATAACATAAACTGGCCTGAAATCAGGTTTCTGGGGGCATGAAATTTTTGTTTGTGGGAGCAGGGTAATATTATCTTGTTTCCCTGTATATACACCCTAAACTGGGCCTAATGACACCAAAACCAGGTTTGTGGGACCATCATTACAGATTTGAGGTAAAAAAATGGATTTTCCCTGTATATCACTATGTTCACTGTGTCCAGATTTGGGAATTCAAACTGGCCCTATTTTTTTTTCTGAGGGAGTTGAGCCAAAAGCTTTCAGATACCAGCCAGTGGGTGTAAATGGATTGCAATGATACCCAAACCAGGTGTGTGTGTTGAGTTTTGCGGAGATGAGGGGGGCCAGAAACTATTTGACTGTGTATAAGCATAAACTGCCCTGAAATCAGGTTTCTGGGGGCATGAAATTTTTGTTTGTGGGAACAGGGTAATATTATCTTGTTTCCCTGTATATACACACTAAACTGGGCCTAATGACACCAAAACCAGGTTTGTGGGACCATCAGTACAGATTTGAGGGGAAAAAATGGATTTTTTCTGTATATCACTATGTCCACTGTGTCCAGATTTGGAAATTCAAACTGGCCCTAATTTTTTTTGTGAGGGATTTGAACCAAATGCTTTGAGATTCCAGCCAGTGGGTGTAAATGGACTGCAGTGATAGCCAAACCAGGTGTGTGTGATGAGTCTGGTGGAGATGAGGTGGTCCAAAACACTATTTGCCTGTGTATAATAAGCCATATACTGTCCTCAGCTGAAATCAGCTTTCTGGGGGCTTGAAATGTTTGCTGGTGGGAACAAGGTAATATTATCTTGTTATCATGGATATACACCCTAAAATGGGTCTAAGAACACCAAATACATGCATGTTGGACCATGAGTACAGATTTGAGGTAACAAATTGTCTGTCTATAAATTAAAAAAAATCAAATATCAAACTGTTATAAACATGTATCAATATATTTAATAAAATCTCTTTTCATCCAATGAATTGCATCTTATTTTTTTATAAATAAACCATGATATTCAATTACATCCAGTAATAAAAAATAAAAATAAAATGAATAACAGTTTTTTTGTTTTTTTTTTTGGGGGGGGGGGGGTGTTTGTGTTTTTTTTTGCAGTAAAATCCAGGCTTCTCTTTGGATCCCGGCGGTGGGCGAGGGTACAATGGACACCACACAACATTTGAAAGAACATTTTTTTCTGCTGTTATTGGATGACCAAGTCTCTATGAATTTAAAAAAAAAAAATTTATTCCGTTATTCAAGATGACAGTGAAAATGACCCTATTTTTTCAATCATTCACCACTCTTTTCGAGCGTTCATCGAATAAGAAAGAGCCCGTCCCACCGCATTTCCTGCGAGGGTTCGTTTCTTCAGAGTCCAAACAATCCTACAGGGGCGGGGTTTAGTCCATCTCGTCTTAAATTTGTGTCCGGGGCACGGCAAACATTATGAAAGCGGACAAAAACTTTCATACGGCTGGTAAATGCGTTTATATGTAAACGCGGGGAATTCCCGGACAATTCACGGAGAGATTTTATATGCAATGATACTTTTAATTACACGTTAAAATCATTTAAAATCTACCACTCTATTACTCTAAAGACATTTATTCACTGTTAAATTACCGAAATAATAACCAGCGCAAACAATGTGGGACTGCCACTAACACCAATCTGGATCACCAGCTAACATTGACTACCGATCTTACATCAGACGAAAACGCTAAACACTATATATTTTTTCAACAGTTTACTGTGCAAACCGTAACAAAACCATACAGGATATCACATTTACAGGTTCTTAAGGAAATATGATACAAAACATAAATTGTACCTTTGCTCACATTTAATAATATCATCATGATGAATTCTCCGCGAATTCTCCAGCTGTCCGCGTTATAGATGTATATGTATTTATTAATGGCAAAAATTGACATACAATTTTATGGATACCCGTATAATTGCGGTGTTCTGGACCGTCCCAGCCCACAGGTAGGATAATATGGATTCCCGACAATATTCTAATGACCGTTCCCTGAGCTGGAACGGGCTAAGAAGGTCCCTGTCATTTTTTTTAATTGTCAATTCCCAGGTTTTTCGGATAAAAAAATGGCCCAATCCTTCATTCAATCTCCAGCCTCTTCTGGCGTTCCGGGTTTAAAAAAGAGCCCGTCCCATGCCTATTTCAGCTAGGACTGCAAACTCTGGGGTCAAAACAACTCAACTACGGCTTGGGATTACCACCTTTCCTCTTAAATTTCCATCGCGCCCGTGTCAAGTGTACCGTTATTATTCACAAACGTGCGGCAGGCGCCAAAAAATTTGACAGCACCCCTTTCGGATGCCAGAATATATTTAAGTCCAAACCCACCACGGAACTAGGGCCTCACAATTTTTTATCTTATTACTTACCACTTCAGACTCCTTAAAAATCACCGCTTTCCTTTTTTAACCAAAGATTCCAATTTTTTAACATATATTAAATTTCACATTACAGATAACTTACACCAAGGCTACATTACAGTTAATCCGTGATGGGCAGGACTTCTTGGAATTTTATAATTCCCGGACGCAGGCTGACCGGCTAACCTTTTTTCTTCAAGGAAAGCCCTTATTTAAGCCGAGACCTTAAAGGATGGTCTAGATAGGCACCTAGCTTGTCCAGGAATGAAAGGTCACGTCTCCCTTACCCAGAGGTCGGGTCTCTGTCTAACACGAACGCGGCTTCGCTTGCATTTCGGCATTCTGGACGTTCAACTCTTCAAGTTTCTTTTTCAGTGCTTTTCTTATTTCCAGCACTCAAGAATAGGAGAACTGCCAAGGATTCAGTTGGACTTCCATTATTTTTATTTCTGTCCAAAAATGGATTATCCTGTATAGGATGGCTACTAATAATAACACTATTAATGTCTCTCTATCCGTCTGTCTGTCTGTCTCTCTGTCTGTCTCTCTGTCTGCTCCTCTTTGACTTTTGAAAATCAGCAAGACCTTATTCATATGTGCTACTGTTTTCCCCATGATAGAGGTTTTTCATCTGATCAGATCCAAATGTTCCCTGTCTGTCTGCCTAGTAACTGTCCATCTATTTCGCTGTCTTATTTCCGGTCACTTCCGGCAAGCGTTCGACCTCAGGTCGTCTAGTTTGTTTGTTTGTCTGTCTGTCTGTCTGTTTGTCTGTATGTACACGCGCTACAGGCCACAGTTTTTAAGCAATCGCTCTGAAACTTATCCATAAACTGTAGGATCTGTTCTCCTCGGAGCCTATTGTTTTTGGTCATGATCGGTCAAAGGTCAAGGTCAGGGTCACCAAAAAACCTTAAATCTTTATTTTCTTCATATCTTCGTCAATAATAATCGTAGCCGCATAATCTGTAGCTCATTTTATTCCTCACTATGTTAGCTTTCCAAGTGCTGGCAAATTTTTCCGGTCAATTGTTACCATGGTAACGTATTTTGGGGGGAAAATAAGAAAATTCGAAAATTTCCCTCCAAATTTCTCATTTTTTGAGTTAGAGAGGCCTAGTTTTTTGCAATGCGTAGCATTTAATATGCTCTATGCGAAATTAATGTGAGTCTCGCAAAATCTCGTGCCATTTGTCGTCAAATGAGACTTTCCGAGATTTCATTAAATATGATTTACAGGTGGCAGTTTTACAGCTAAGGTTCTGAAAGTGACATATTTTCTGTTGTTCTGTATTATCTCAAACTTGTTTTTTCATTTTTCGGAAATAGCCACCAGGGGGCGTGGTACTGGAAACACTGCAACTTACCATTTTTCTGCAATACCAAAAAAAATATTAAACGTGGCACAATGTTTACTGTCTTATCTGAAACTAGGATCGTCGACTTATTCCTGCGTACATGTAGCTTTGCGCTGCTGTTACCATGGTAACCAAATTTTGGGGTAAAACTTGGCAATCTGAAAATAATAAGTTTTTTGCTTCTATCTCTGTTGATATTTATACTACAAGTGTCTAGTTTTCTGCATGAGGTAGCATTCCCTTGCCACTAATGCAGTTAATTGCAAGTCTCGTAGAATCTCGCTCTGTTTTCCGTCAAACGAGAAATTACGAGATTTCACAGAAATGCTTATAACTTGGTCACCTTTTCGGCTAAAGAGGAGCAGTTTTCAGCATTTTGTTGCGTTTTGGGAGCTTAACAAGATAATAACTTATATCTCGCCACATCTCGTACCATCTCCCGCCAAACGAGAATATTCGAGAATTCCATTTTAATGCCAGAGATTTTATTTTTCTATTGTTCAAGATTCACTTGACTAGTTTGAAGTGACAAAATTGAATATCTCGTCATATCTCGCATCATTTCTTGTCAAACGAGAACATGGGACCATTCAAAGATACGCCTATAATTCTGTTATTTTAATGCTGAAGACCTTTAGTTTTCAGCATTCGATAGCGTCTAACACTCTTGGTCACATTATGTGTTTATATTGTAAGTTTCGTCAAATCTGGGATCGTTTTTTCTTCAAATAAAAAAGTACATCCTATTGCCGTGACCATAAGTGGCGGCAGTATGTGATAGTAAATGTCGGCAGGGGCATTACACTTGACAGTTGGAGCCATGTTCTATGGGTGTGCGATGGCCCATGAAGAAGACTTCTATTGTGTTGTTATCGTCTTCCTTTGATTGCTGCTTCGTAAGCTTCACAGACCAGCGCCAACCACCTAGTTGCCAAGTGTCCTCAATGTAACAACCTTTGCTGTTTTCCTTTCCCTAAGATATGTATGGTAGCCTGTTCACTTTTCCTTAGATTGTTTATTGTTGGTGTATTGAAGTAAAATAAAATGCCAGGTTTTCCTGCATATTGATTGTGAATTGAATAAAATCATACGAGAACCAACCAATGTTCTATGACCACTATTTCAGATTTGAGATCAGAACAATTGATTTCTGCATAAACCACTATGACCAGATTTGATAAACTTTAAAGTGGTCTATATTTTTTTCTGAAGAAGTTGAGCTATATGCTTGGAGATGCCAGCCAGTGGGTGTGAATGGATTGCAATGAAACCCAAGCCAGGTGTTTGTGAAGAGTCTGGTGGAGATGAAGGGGGCCAAAACCTGTTTGACTGTGTATAAGCATAAACTGGCCTGAAATCAGGTTTCTGGGGGCATGAAATTTTTGTTTGTGGGAACAGGGTAATATTTTCTTGTTTCCCTGTATATACACCCTAAACTGGGCCTAATGACACCAAAACCAGGTTTGTGGGACCATCAGTACAGATTTGAGGGGAAAAAATGGATTTTATCTGTATATCACTATGTTCACTGTGTCCAGATTTGGAAATTCAAACTGGTCCTTATTTTTTTTCTGATGGAGTTGAGCCAAATGCTTTGAGATACCAGCCAGTGGGTGTAAATGGATCACAATGATACCAAACCAGGTGTGTGTGTTGAGTTTTGTGGAGATGAGGGGGGCCAGAACCTATCTGACTGTATAAGCATAAACTGGCTTGAAATCAGGTTTCTGGGGGCATGAAATTTTTGTTTGTGTCAGCAGGGTAATATTATCTTGTTTCCCTCTATATACACCTTGAATTGGGCCTAATGACACCTAAACCATGATTTAGGGACCATCATTACAGATTTGAGGGGGAAAAATGGATTTTCCCTGTATATCACTATGTTCACTGTGTCCAGATTTGGAAATTCAAACTGGTCCTAATTTTTTTTCTGATGGAGTTGAGCCAAATGCTTGGTGATGCCAGCCTGTGCGTGTAAATGGATTGCAATGATACCAAACCAGGTGTGTGTGTTGAGTTTGTGGAGATGAGGGGGGCCAGAACCTATCTGACTGTGTATAAGCATAAACTGGCCTGAAATCAGGTTTCTGGGGGCATGAAATTTTTGTTTGTGTCAGCAGGGTAATATTATCATGTTTCCCTGTATATACACCCTAAACTGGGCCTAATGACACCAAAACCAGGTTTGTGGGACCATCAGTACAGATTTGAGGGGGAAAAATGGATTTTCTCTGTATATCACTATGTTCACTGTGTCCAGATTTGGAAATTCAAACTGGCCCTAATTTTTTTTCTGATGGAGTTGAGCCAAATGCTTTGAGATACCAGCCAGTGGGTGTAAATGGATTGCAATGATACCAAACCAGGTGTGTGTGTTGAGTTTTGTGGAGATGAGGGGGGCCAGAACTTATCTGACTGTGTATAAGCATAAACTGGCCTGAAATCAGGTTTCTGGGGGCTTGAAATTCTTGTTTGTGTCAGCAGGGTAATATTATCTTGTTTCCCTGTATACACACCCTAAACTGGGCCTAATGACACCAAAACCAGGTTTGTGGGACCATCAGTACAGATTTGAGGGGGAAAAATGGATTTTCTCTGTATATCACTATGTTCACTGTGTCCAGATTTGGAAATTCAAACTGGCCCTAATTTTTTTTCTGAGGGAGTTGAGCCAAATGCTTGGTGATGCAAGCCAGTGGGTGTAAATGGATTGCAATGATTCTCAAACCAGGAGTGTGTGTTGATTTTTGTGGAGATGAGGGGGGCCAGAACCTATTTGACTGTGTATAAGCATAAACTGGCCTGAAATCAGGTTTCTGGGGGCATGGAATTTTTGTTTGTGGGAACAGGGTAATATTATCTTGTTTCCCTGTATATACACCCTAAACTGGGCCTAATGACACCAAAACCAGGTTTGTGGGACCATCAGTACAGATTTGAGGGGGAAAAATGGATTTTCTCTGTATATCACTATGTTCACTATGTCCAGATTTGGAAATTCAAACTGGCCCTAATTTTTTTTCTGAGGGAGTTGAGCCAAATGCTTGGTGATGCCAGCCAGTGGGTGTAAATGGATTGCAATGATACCCAAACCAGGAGTGTGTGTTGAGTTTTGTGGAGATGAGGGGGGCCAGAACCTATTTGACTGTGTATAAGCATAAACTGGCCTGAAATCAGGTTTCTGGGGGCATGAAATTTTTGTTTGTGGGAACAGTGTAATATTATCTTGTTTCCCTGTATATACACCCTAAACTGGGCCTAATGACACCAAAACCAGGTTTGTGGGACCATCAGTACAGATTTGAGGGGAAAAAATGGATTTTCTCTGTATATCACTATGTCCACTGTGTCCAGATTTGGAAATTCAAACTGGCCCTAATTTTTTTTTCTGAGGGATTTGAACCAAATGCTTTGAGATTCCAGCCAGTGGGTGTAAATGGATTGCAATGAGAGCCAAAGCAGGTGTGTGTGATGAGTCTGGTGGAGATGAGGTGGTCCAAAACACTATTTGCCTGTGTATAATAAGCCATAAGTCCTCAGCTGAAATCAGCTTTCTGGGGGCTTGAAATGTTTGCTGGTGGGAACAAGGTAATATTATCTTGTTATCATGGATATACACCCTAAAATGGGCCTGAGAACACAAAATACATGCATGTTGGACCATGAGTACAGATTTGAGGGAACAAATTGTCTGTCTATAAATTAAAAAAAAAATCAAATATCAAACTGTTATAAACATGTATCAATATATTTAATAAAATCTCTTTTCATCCGATGAATTGCATCTTATTTTTTTATAAATAAACCATGATATTCAACTACATCCAGTAATAAAAAATAAAAATAAAATGAATAAAAGTTTTTTTGTTTTTGTTTTTTTTTTGGGGGGGGGGGGGGGGGGGTGGTTGTGTTTTTTTGCAGTAAAATCCAGGCTTCTCTTTGGATCCCGGCGGTGGGCGAGGGTACAATGGACACCACACAACATTTGAAAGAACATTTTTTTCTGCTGTTATTGGATGACCAAGTCTCTATGAATTTAAAAAAAAATATTTATTCCGTTATTCAAGATGACAGTGAAAATGACCCTATTTTTTCAATCATTCACCACTCTTTTCGAGCGTTCATCGAATAAGAAAGAGCCCGTCCCACCGCATTTCCTGCGAGGGTTCGTTTCTTCAGAGTCCAAACAATCCTACCGGGGCGGGGTTTAGTCCATCTCGTCTTAAATTTGTGTCCGGGGCACGGCAAACATTATGAAAGCGGACAAAAACTTTCATACGGCTGGTAAATGCGTTTATATGTAAACGCGGGGAATTTCCGGAGAATTCACGGAGAGATTTTATATGCAATGATACTTTTAATTACACGTTAAAATCATTTAAAATCTACCACCCTATTACTCTAAAGACATTTATTCACTGTTAAATTACCGAAATAATAACCAGCGCAAACAATGTGGGACTGCCACTAACACCAATCTGGATCACCAGCTAACATTGACTACCGATCTTACATCAGACGAAAACGCTAAACACTATATATTTTTTCAACAGTTCACTGTGCAAACCGTAACAAAACCATGCAGGATATCAAATTTACAGGTTCTTAAGGAAATATGATACAAAACATAAAATGTACCTTTGCTCACATTTAATAATATCATCATGATGAATTCTCCGCGAATTCTCCAGCTGTCCGCGTTATAGATGTATATGTATATATTAATGACAAAAATTGACATACAATTTTATGGATACCCGTATAATTGCGGTTTTCTGGACCGTCCCAGCCCACAGGTAGGATAATATGGATTCCCGACAATATTCTAATGACCGTTCCCTGAGCTGGAACGGGCTAAGAAGGTCCCTGTCATTTTTTTTTAATTGTCAATTCCCAGGTTTTTCGGATAAAAAAATGGCCCAATCCTTCATTCAATCTCCAGCCTCTTCTGGCGTTCCGGGTTTAAAAAAGAGCCCGTCCCATGCCTATTTCAGCTAGGACTGCAAACTCTGGGGTCAAAACAACTCAACTACGGCTTGGGATTACCACCTTTCCTCTTAAATTTCCATCGCGCCCGTGTCAAGTGTACCGTTATTATTCACAAACGTGCGGCAGGCGCCAAAAAATTTGACAGCACCCCTTTCGGATGCCAGAATATATTTAAGTCCAAACCCACCACGGAACTAGGGCCTCACAATTTTTTATCTTATTACTTACCACTTTAGACTCCTTAAAAATCACCGCTTTCCTTTTTTAACCAAAGATTCCAATTTTTTAACATATATTAAATTTCACATTACAGATAACTTACACCAAGGGGACATTACAGTTAATCCGTGATGGGCAGGACTTCTTGTAATTTTATAATTCCCGGACGCAGGCTGACCGGCTACCTTTTTTCTTCAAGGACAGCCCTAATTTAAGCCGAGACCTTAAAGGATGGTCTAGATAGGCACCTAGCTTGTCCAGGAATGAAAGGTCACGTCTCCCTTACCCGGAGGTCGGGTCTCTGTCTAACACGAACGCGGCTTCGCTTGCATTTCGGCATTCTGGACGTTCAACTCTTCAAGTTTCTTTTTCAGTGCTTTTCTTATTTCCAGCACTCAAGAATAGGAGAACTGCCAAGGATTCAGTTGGACTTCCATTATTTTTATTTCTGTCCAAAAATGGATTATCCTGTATAGGATGGCTACTAATAATAACACTATTAATGTCTCTCTATCCGTCTGTCTGTCTGTCTCTCTGTCTGTCTCTCTGTACTCCTCTTTGACTTTTGAAAATCAGCAAGACCTTATTCATATGTGCTACTGTTTTCCCCATGATAGAGGTTTTTCATCTGATCAGATCCAAATGTTTCCTGTCTGTCTGCCTAGTAACTGTCCATCTATTTCGCTGTCTTATTTCCGGTAACTTCCGGCAAGCGTTCGACCTCAGGTCGTCTAGTTTGTTTATTTGTTTGTCTGTGGACTCTCTACAGTCCACAATTTTACAGGAATTGCTTTCAAACTCACACAGCTTGTCAATAATCAAAAATCAAGGAAGCCTATTGTTATTGGGCGACATAGGTCCAAGGTCAAGGTCAAGGTCATCAAAACTTCTCAAAACGGTTTTTTCTTCATATCTTTGTGACTATTAGTCGTAGCTACTTCAACAATAGCTCATTTTAATCGTCATTCCAAGGCCTGTCTATTGGTGTGTAGCTGACTCAATTTGCGGAAACCATGGTAACGCATTTTTGGGGAAAAGTGCTGATATTTTTCTAAATTTGTCAGTTTTAAAGCTACAGAGGTCTAGTTTTTTGCTTCAGGTAGCATTCACCTAGTACTACAAGATTCTATTAAGAGTCTCGCAATATCTCGTATAATATCTCGTCAAACGAGATATTTCGAGATTTCAGTAATCTTGCCCTGGAGGCCACAGTTTTGCAGGAATCTTTTTGAAACTGGCATATCTTAAATCCTACACTATTATCTCGAAATGAATTTTTCATTTTTTTTATTCGGCCGCTAGGGGGCGCTGGGTGCAAACCTCTCCAACATATCATGTTTTGGAAATATCTCCAAAATTATAGGCCTCAATTACATAAACTATAGCTTATTTTTTCCATCTGATTCTTCTCCATAAACTGATAATGTCATCTGGTCTCAATGTTGTGTCACTTTGTCATTGTGTCCGTCTGTTTGTCAGTTGTCCTCAAATTCGCCAGCTTGCTCTTGCGTCTCACATATAGCATTCTACAGGCCACAGTTTTGAAAGAATCCTTTTGAAACTATTACATCTTAAGTCTTACACTTATATCTCGAAACCAATTTTTCATTTTCCGGATATGGCCGCTAGGGGGCGCTGAACTCGAACCTCTCCCAACATATCATGCTTTGGCAATATCTCCAAAACTATAAACCTCAGTTACATAGACTGTAGCTTTTTCTTCCTTTGAGTCGTCTCCATAATCTGGAGTAGTCATCTGGACTCAATCTTGAGTCACTTTGTCAGTGTGTCCGTCTGTTTGTCAGTTGTCCTCAAATTCGCCTTTTTGCTGGTTCTTGTTTGTTTGTCACCACTCTCCTGGCCACAATTTTGCCACAATAACCTTGAAACTTACAGGGATGATGAAAAAGAAAATTTCTAGGTGCCCTATTGTTTTTGGTTAATATAGGTGAAAGGTCAAGGTCAAGGTCGTCAAAACTTCTTAAAACGGTTTTTTCTCCATATCTGTGTGACTTTCAGTCGTATCTACTTCAACAATAGCTCATTTTAATCGTCATTCCAAGGCCTGTCATCTGGTGTGTAGCTGACTCAAATTTGCCGTAACCATGGTTACAAATTTTGGGGGAAAATTCAGGATATTCGAAAATAAGGGGTCTTATTTTTCTAACTTTGTCAGTTTTTTGCATCAGGTAGCATTCAACTAGTACTACAAGATTTTATTACAAGTCTTGCAGTATCTCGTAAAATATCTCGTGAATAGAGATATTTCGAGATTTCATTCATCTTGCGCCAAAGGCCACATTATTGCAGGAATCTTTTTGAAACTGACATATCATAAGTCCTACACTAGTATCTCAAAATTATTTTTTCATTTTTTGAATATGGCTGCTAGGGGGCGCTGCAAACGACCCTCACACACATATCATTACATTGGCCATATCTCTAAAACCCAAAGCCTCATTTACATAAACTATAGCTTATTTTTTTTCTCTGAGTCTTCTCCATAAACTGATAATGTCATCTGGTCTCAATCTTGTGTCACTTTGTCAGTGTGTCCGTCTGTTTGTCCGTTGTCCTCAAATTTGCCTGCTTGCTTGTTCTTGCGTCTCACATATAGCATTCTACAGGCCACAGTTTTTAAAGAAGCATTTGAAAACTGATGCATATTATGTTTTACAGAAATATCTCAAAACCTTTTTTCTATTTTCCGGATATGGCCGCTAGGTGGCGCTGCACATGACCCTCACACACATATCATTATATTGACCATATCTCTAAAACCCAAAGGCACAATTACAGAAACTATGGCTTATTTTCTTTCCCTGAGTCTTCTCCATGACCTAGTGATGTCATCTGGTCTCAATCTTGTGTGACTTTGTCAGTGTGTCTGTTTGTCAGTTGTCCTAAAATCCGCCTACTTGCTGGTTCTTGGGTCTCATATATAGCATTCTACAGGCCACAGTTTTTTTTCAGGAATCCTTTTAAAACTGGTACATCTTATGTGTTACACTAATATCTCAAAACAGATTTTTCATTTTCCTGATATAGCCACTAGGGGGCGCTGCACTTTCACCTTCCCAACATATCATGTTTTGGCTATCTCACCAAAATTATAAACCTTACCTACATAAACTATCGCTTATTTTGCTCTTCTTCACCTTCGGCGCTTTTGTCTGTAATCTGTTATCACAGATGTGTCAGTATGTCTGTCTGTTCGTCTTTTGTTGTCGGCTTTGTCTGCTTCCTCGTTGCTTTGTCTGATATGTCATTTTACAGGCCACAACTTCTCAGCAAACGCTGAGGGTCATTCAAATAATAGAAAACCCACAATATGTTCTGTCTGTCCGTCTTTCTGTGATTTCAACTTCCGGCAAGCGCTCGACCTCTGGTCGTCTAGTTTTACTATCAGTCAATCTAAAGCTTTATATTTCTCTAGTCTTGCCGACTCGCATGCAACATCCAACCATCCTGGTTGTTTGATACACTTCCTTTTAGTATTGGCCTTCTATATAAATATGTATTTTCTGCAATGTGCTGCGACATTTGTACTATGTTTCAGCAACCTTATCAAGGTCATTGTTAACAATACAATAAAAAGGGTTAATAAGCATTAAGCATTAAGCATTTCCTTAACTGTGTTATCTTCATGATAAGCTTTTCTGTTTCTATACTGTATCCAAAAGTTTTCTTACTTTTCTCCCATATTATTAATTGAATTTGCATTTGTTGTTATCATCACTTCTGCTGCCACTGGAATATGGTCTGACATATCCATATTTAACACTGTGATTTTATATATTCGACTATTTAATATTCTCAAATTAATACATAGTTATAGAAGTGATTTGCTAAAATTATTGACTGTTTGATCTTTACTATTCCTCTTATTTTCAAATTATCATCTGGGTATTCAGATATTCCTAAATATTTGGTATTATCACCTTCCAGATAGTCTTGCAAATCCAATTCTGACATTAAAGTCACCTATCATGATCATTTCCAAATTACCTAATTCACATTATAATATATATAATCATTTCGAGTCTAATGATGCCAGTATCTTCTTTAAATATGCAGTATACAAACGAATGTTCAGGTGCAATATATACAGGCTGCAAGGAAACATCTTCCAACAGTTCCAGTTTGTAATATAATCTTTGAAGCAGATTTTCACATAAACAATTGTACCCCCGCGTTTAACATTTATACACCTCACTTAGGAATAGCCTGTATACCCATAGAATGAGCCCCTAATTTTTTTGTGAATTTGCATCAAATGTTTAAAAAAAAAATGATAACATCATGATTCGAAAATAGATCCATCAATTCATATGTGTTTTCTGAAACCACTTGCTTTCCAGGTTAGTACCCTAAAAGGTATCTTATCAACATGATATTGCAAGAATGTACGTGTTTCAAGGACTTGAAGACAAGTAAACATAACCAATATAATATAAAACTTTATTACAAAATCAAAGAAATAATAAATAAAAAAAATAAAACTGATTGGAATAATGATACTTTACTAGAGTTACGTTTCTACCTGTACCTCTCTTAATATACAAATAAACATGGTGGTGAGATTAAATACTTATATATACATAATTAAACCTAAAATCACTACAATACGATGTTAGCTTAATAGGATCCCCATGGTATTTCCCAGTTAGTCCCGAACGCGCGATAACCATGCACATGAGTGGTACCGAATAGAGCTTAATTAGAGCCCGGGGCAGCCGCCATTTGGCGCCGCCGTCAGCCGAGTTAAGATCAAGCCGAGCCGAGTTTATCAGGAGATGCCGCCGATAGTCATAAAGCCGAAGTTAGCCGATTTTGTACAGCTAAGTTTGGCTTGAAAAAAAAAATTAACACAAAAAGATAAATCTTAAAAATGCCCGAAACATATACAGACTAATACAACGTTAGTTTTGTTGATTTTGACTCTGTCTGACGAATCTGAAGTCCCATTATAATACATATAAAGCCTGGTCAAGTCTGACACCGCTAAAAATACAGGGGCCAAACGTAATATAGATAACGTATTGAAATAAAACGGGTACATTTTAAAATCGTCAAAATGTTTGCACTGGATGCACATAGTCTGATCGTCCTGTCAGTGGGTTTGTGGGTTTGTCACTCGCACTTCTCAGAGATGTCTTACCAATTAAACAAATTTCCAAGATAAAAGTAGCGTCTTTTCATTAGAACATCATGACGGAAACTGTTGCTTAAAAAATTTACTTGTAAGCAGTAATATATATATGTGGTTTCGTAAAGGTAAATTACATATTTGCGCCATTTATAAACTTATTTGAATATACAATTATATTTGCATTATATTTCCAATAGGAATGCGGATTTGATTTTTTAATTGAATGTAATTTAAAAGCAGTTACTAGTATTAAGTGTGATTGAATGATTTGTCTACTTATTTTGGTTATTGGTCTTGCCCTTTAGTCCAATGAATAAACAATTATTATACAATATTTATGCAATTATATAATGAGCCACGGGTCGAATCATGATTATCGCAGAGTTATGATGCTTATTATATATTACTACATCCATTGGTTATCTAAGTCATGGTGTCGCATTTCAATTGGTCTTTACCTCCAATAGGACACTGAATATATAATTAGCTAATCAGCATATGTATGAAGCTACGGGTCTATTATTGATCATAAAGTTTTTGTAACAAATAGTTGCTCAGCATTTACATCTAAAGGTCTTCGATGTTAATAAACCCATTTTGCACGATTTAAGTAACGGAAACATTGTACTACCTAATAAAGTTGCACCAGCTTAAGAAAATATGGTAAAATATTGGAGCATAAATTAAAAAAATTAAATTTGAGCTCCAATATTTTACTATAAGTCATCGGTTATGTGGTGTACAGGGTGTCAAACTAATGTCTAGTGATGTCTTGCTTAAAGAGAATGAATATTTTATCCTTTTTAGGTTTAAAGATGTACGTAGTTTATGCCTTTGGTCATGTTCCTTTATTTCAGTTCTTCTCTGGGCAAAAGATAATATTACCATATATCAATTATTGATCATCCTTTTTAAAGCTATGGATAATCATATGTGTCCTCTTGTATCGTTTGATATATCTGGGCTATATAACACACCAGCACTTATATTCACCCATTTGTATGAATCACACAGTCTTAAAAAGGCACATACTGGTAAATATAATATGCGGATAAATACTTTAGTAATTTTTTTTTGTTTCCCTATCGTGCCTTTTTACTCAATTTCAAATCCTCATCTAAAAGCCTGATATTGAATGTCATATGATGTATGAATTATACATCCTTAGTTTATCTGTGGAAACTGAACTGTTCTGGATAAATGGTCTAATACAAGTTCATTTTGTCCAAGTTTGCAGTGTTCTATTTATCATAAAATATACTTATCTATCCATTAATAATATTTACGCAATGAGCGTCATCATTTGAATATTTTATTTGATACTGACTGTTTGTCACTAAACTGACTGTTTGGGACTAAATGCCGTTTTGTTTTTTCAGTTACTTAGGCATCTGAACTGTATGAAAACATGTGACGGACGTGCAACATGCCCAGCTAAATGTCTTTTTTGAGGCCATTTTTAAAATATGTGCAGTTGTTAGTATACAATTAAATTGTTGTAAATGATTTGATTCGTACTCGGTCTGGGCTACATTATGTTAACCAGGTGCTGTTTGTTACCCGATAAAAGTTACCCCTTTCTGGCGCCAAAGATCAAAGGTTGCCCTTACCAAGTGACGGACCGGGTTGCCTTTGGTTTAACGCGGTTAAGTAGAAATGTGTGTTTTTTTGTAGGCGCACTCAACGTATCAGCACTCAACGTATCAGCACTCAGGCACACAGCAAATCACCGTCTTTAGATCTCCTGGACTAGTGATCCTGAACTCCGGCTGGCGGCACCTCACTGGACTCACGCTGGCAACACCTCACTGGACACCCGCTGACGGAACCTCGTTTTCAGCACCACGCTGGACAGTACCTCGCTGGAAAGCACCTCACTGGACAGAACCTCACTGGACAGCACCAGTGGACTCGGGCTGGCGGGACTTCACTAAACACAGGCTTGCAGCACCTCGCTTGACAGCACCTCGCTGGACAGCTCCTCGCTTGAAAGCACCTCATTGGGTAGCACCTCGCTGGATAGCTCCTTGCTGTACAGCACCTTACTGGGCAGCACCTCGCTTGACATCACCTCGCTTGACAGCACTTTGCTGGAAAGCATCTTACTGGACTCGGGCTTGCAGCACTACACCAGACACGCCTCGCTTGGTAGCAGCAACTCGCTGCAATTCGGCACTTCTGGTCTCTGCAGGCTCCACTCTGTGTCTCTTTCAATAACCCCACGCACGTCGTTAAATACCCTACTACCCTGGAGGTTTATGCATATTCATAAGACAAATCTCTAACCTTTTCACTGAATGACGCCATTGTTTAGGAAACAATGCTCTGATCGGTACGTTAATTCTCGCTCAACAAACGCAAATGTATAGCTAATCCGGTACAATTAACCCGAGAAATGAAAATAAAACAAATGAAATGAACCAATTCGTGACACTGTTAAAATGGCAAAACATTACTTTCTACATACACCAAAATGAATTTTGAGGAATTATATGAGGTAAATATTAACATATTAATCAATTTTGTATCAGTGTTGCATAATAAATATTTTATTCAAATGAATTGCCTGCCTAACTTCTCTTCTGCAAAAAAATACTGATATGGCATATTGTCAGCGAAATTATTAGTTTTCAAGCTCTTGAAGTGACACGTAATTGTAGTTTAAAAAAATAATTACGGAATATCAAGAGGTCAGCCTTATCTTATATTATTAAAATATAGATTAATATAGCAAAATTTAGGATATGATTAATAAAAGACACAGGCCTACAGGCCTAATGCGAACCTGTGCATTGGGATACACATCAGGTATAATGCTTCCATGATAGCATGCTTGCCAATTTTTGGAAAAGTGCTGGATCACTTTTCAAGTAAATGCGTGACACGTACATGTACAAATCAAGTACTAGACACTTTGAACCCAAGTACAAGCAAGAATTACACAACGTCACTCCTCGTATAGTGGCATATGGGTATATACAACACATCAAGTGGCCAACTGGCCATGACGCTCAGCTGATTTAAAGGAACTTTAGAAGGGTAACATGACTCCCAGACTGCTCCTAATCATGCATTTCGACAATAGACCTTAGATATAGGTTACAGTGACCTTATTCTACATCCAGTTGCTACCATTAGTGCCCTCTGAGTAACAGATTGTAAAATTGAAGTTAAAATCATGTTTTTTATAGGTCACAAGGACAGTATTTCAGGTTTATAAGAATTTTTTACAGGCACCTCCCTGGATTTTTTCTAGGTCCAACTGTATCCAATCATGCAAGTCTGTCCTCTGGGGTGCCAAATCAAGTTCTTTCACTTATCTTGCAGAATATAGGTCACTATGACCTAATATCAGGTGTCCAAGGAGATTTTCATGGACCTCTCTGGTGGCAAAGGTAGAAGATTACCATCGTAACAACGCTTACAATTTGTGCCCTGTTAACGGACGACCCTTTCAGACGTCTCAAAATAGAGAAAAAAATGGGTAAAAATTCGAAAAAAAATACACGTGGGTTCACCAGTCTGCAGAAACCGATGAAACACTACATCATCAATATGCATGCAAAAAAATCATGGCGACCAATGCATTAGTTATTAAGATACTGGAATTTTGTATCATATTTTTCATTATTCTGGGGGTACTTATGAACCCCATATCTCAGAGGATATGGGTAACAGAGAACTTATTTCAGGTTTCCTAGGAGATTGTCATGGACCTTCCTGGATGTCAAATTAAAATATTCTAGCTTTAATAGTTAGGATTTGTGCTCTGTTAACGGAAGCTCGCATCTTTGAAGGTCTCAAAATAGAGAAAAATGCGTAAAAATTCGAACAAATACATGAGGCGCCACCAGTCTGCAGGAACTGATGAAACACTCCATGTTCAATATGCTTGCAAAATTCATGGCGACCAATGCATTAGTTATTAAGATACTGGAATTTTGTATCATATTTTTCATTATTCTGGGGGTACTTATGAACCCCATATCTCAGAGGATATGGGTAACAGAGAACTTATTTCAGGTTTCCTAGGAGATTGTCATGGACCTCCCTGGATGTCAAATTAAAATATTCTAGCTTTAATAGTTAGGATTTGTGCTCTGTTAACGGAAGCTCGCATCTTTGAAGGTCTCAAAAATAGAGAAAAATGCGTAAAAATTCGAACAAATACATGAGGCGCCACCAGTCTGCAGGAACTGATGAAACACTCCATGTTCAATATGCTTGCAAAATTCATGAAGGTCAATGCATTAGTTATTAAGATACCGTAGCTTTTGTATCAATTTTTTAATTATTCTGGAGCTCCATAGCTCGGTAGATATGGGTAACAGAGACCTATTTTAGGTTTCCAAGGAGATTTTTTTTATTGGTCTCCAGGATGTCAAGTTAGAGGATTCTAGGTCCAACGGCTACGATTTGTGTCCTGTTCACGGACAGACACACAGAGGGACAGCTATAGACAGACGGACAAGGGTTAAAGAGTGATCGTTATATCTCAGATGACTTTCAGTCAGCTGAGCTAAAATTGATTGTACGTAGCACCACCAGTTTGGTGTATGAGAAAGCCATACATGATGTACGGAGTTAAAAATTTCAGGCACATACTTCAAACCACTCTTGAGCTATATGCACAGATGAATGAAACCCAAAAAAAATTGTAGATGGTACCACAAGTCTTGTGTATGACGAAGCTATCCAAAATGTGAAGATTTGCCCTAATTTCAGGTTTATCTATCAAATCCCAACTGATCTAAACAGGGACATGCACTGTGTAAATATCATTGTAGTTGGTGCCAGTCATCAAAGATGCATGGACATGTCAACATTTCAGGCAAACTTTTCTTGAGTTTCGCCAAGTACGTTGACTGAACTTTTAACCTGTTGCCTAATCTGAAACATTTGGCAGTCTGCTAAAGCTATAAATAGATACAGACATAAACTTTGTCTCACGCCAAATCTGAAATAGTTGGAAATCTGCATAGCTATTTTCTAGATACAGACAAAATCTTGACTTGTTGTCAAAACTGTTAAGTTATTAACACATACTGAAAGACTTTTGTTAATATGGTTTTTCATGCAGACATATTCATAAGATTTTTATCGAAAATATTTAGAATATAACAAAAGTCTGTTGAAAGTACAATCATAATACAGATATGTTTTTTCTTCCTGTATTTACCCACTCATAGGTTGATACTCTGATTTTATACCGTTAGAGCACGGTCTATTACGACAATATTTCTACTAGCTTTATTTACTGAAGTATCTCACAGCCATTTCATTGTTAAAGGTCCAATAATTCAGCCGAAATCATTTAACTAAACTTTGAACAAAGAGTGCCACCTAAGAATAATTTTTGTGCACTGTTATAGAAACAACAGGTTTGGAGAAGACGACCATTGCAGCCCTAAGTTTGATACTTGGCCACCAAACCAACTTCTGCTTTTCATGACTCTACCGACATCAGTGAACTTAATCTATCCTTACAACTGAGACTACCCTACCCAAGGATGATTTTTGTGAAAATTAAATAATTTGGCTTGCAGTTTCTTTATAAATGATTTTAATGTAAAAGCTAAAAAAGGATAAAATATAAGGTGTTTGCCCGTAGAAACAGGTCGATGTAGGTGGCGCCACTAAAACATCAATTTCAAATGAGTCGTGTGACCAACTTTTGCACAAACCTTGCCAAGTGTAATTGAAATTATTTATTGAACATTCAAGCAATATATAAATTTGGTTTATACTTTACGATAATATACATTATAGATTTCGTTAAAGTGTGGGACAGTAGATGAATGAAATAAATTGTGATTTAGTTAAGGATCATGCAATAAATAATTACATAAATTCATATGTAAAATAAACGTTACAAATTGGGCTTTTGATAATCAAGGTGTTTATTTTGTTTAGCTCATCAGACTTTTGATTTATATACTATTAGGGACACATGGGTTTGGTGAATAAGGTGTTGTAACATTGCACAAAATCAATACCGGTTCACTAGAATCACACTGATGTTTTAAGCGGGTGTAACGGCCCCTCGGCAAGTAAATATTGTACAGGGTCCATTTCAGATTACCTTTTTACGGGAATCACGCAAATTAATACTTCAATCACTGCGCAGTAAAAAAAATGATCGATTTATCCCGTTACAATAGGCACGTCAATAAAAGGTGGAAAAACATTTTTAATTTGGTCATCTTCTATCCCAAAATATACTGGTCACTATAGCTTATCATTATTCTGTGAAGAAAAATCTTATTATATGTCTTATACAATTATTATACGTTGTCCTAGACCGCTTTGCTGTCCATTGTTATCATATCTGTCTCTCAGTGGCGTCAATTTTTTTTCCAGGGTGGGGGTGGGGCGGGGGATGACTTTGTATATGTATATATATATATATATATATATATATATATATATATATATATGTGTGTGTGTGTGTGTGTGTGTGTGTATATATATATATATATATATACTTTTTTCAGCGTCTCTGAGTGACGTATTCAACCAACTCTCTCTCTCTCTCTCTCTCTCTCTCTCTCTCTCTCTATATATATATATATATATAATATATATATAATTATTATTATATATATATATTCTTAATCATATTTCAAATAATTATAAATAATGCTTTAGGTGATAAGCTACTTTGTGAATTCTAACATATAACATTTTAGCAAATATATCCAAAGTCTTAAATTCTATTTATTGATTTATTTCATTTCCAATATTATTATATTATTCTCTGAAAAGTTAGGGGGGATGATAACATTGACCATCCCCCTTTGCCAAAAAGTGGGGGGTATATACCCCCATCCCCCATATACTGACGCCCCTGTTGTCTCTTAAAATAAACATATAGATATATAGGTATATGAGATTATATTTATCAGGGACATATTTATGTCGATATTAAATGTGCCTTAACATAAAGCACTGAGTCGTGCACTGGTACTTAGTAATCGGCCAAAAATGCTGGATAAGGAAGCATTCAAATGTTCTGGATTGCTGAGCAATACAACAAGAATTTTCACTGTCAAGGGACTTTAATATTGACATGTAATAATAATTTAAGAAATTACGGGATTGATTTGCCTCTAATATTTAATGAGGACATTGTCATTTTTTTTAATTGAGAACTTTTCTACTTGATTTTTATCGTTTCAGTCTAAACCATCAGTTAACCATTTTGTTTACTTATCCTACAATTTGATGTGTAAACTTACTTTGAAATTGTCTAAAACATTCTCGGGATAACTTGTCTTGTAATAAAAAATAAATACCACTACATAACATAGTCTAAATAACTATTAAAAGTCCATGCATGTTTCCATTTATTCTATAATAAAAATGGTTCCTTATGTACGTTATGAACACCATCAAGCCTTTAAAAAAATTGTTTCACACATTCATTCATTCAGTCAGTCAGTCAGTTTTTCAGTGATTCAGTAACTCGTTCAATCATTCATTGTCAAACCCTTTTAATAAATCTAATAATTAAGATTCAATTAATTTTAAAAAAAAATGATACTTTTTCCTGTATTATATATAATGCAATTATGTTGTTTATTTTTTTCATTAAGGGGTTCACCATTGTCCTGTTATCAATAGCGATGGACCTAATTGTAAAATTAATATAACATAAAAAAAACTAGGGTTATTTCAAAATTAAGTCGAAACATTTTAATATATCTAAATGTTTGGGTGTAAAATTAATTAAATGTTTAAAGCGTTTACCTTTACCAGTGAATTAACCATTCTTTTGATTATAATACACACTGTTCAAAAGTTATGAAGTATTCTTTATTGTAAAACGTCTGTCCATGAAAATTTAA
Source organism: Sipunculus nudus (assembly GCA_026874595.1). Classification (NCBI taxonomy): domain Eukaryota; kingdom Metazoa; phylum Annelida; class Sipuncula; order Golfingiida; family Sipunculidae; genus Sipunculus; species Sipunculus nudus. The sequence continues at coordinate 105,116,314 of CM049306.1, read as the reverse complement.
ATACGGCTTTTTGTTACATTATGGTAAAGGAAATTATCTATATTTCCCTTTCCTGAGATTCCTTTTGACTTTTTATGTCAGCCTCGGTACCTTAGAGGAATGCATGGTAGCAAAAACATTTTCCGCAATTTGTTCCAGGAGAAACCCAGTTTCACTGGACTGTGAGTTGAGCTTTATCTTTATTGCAAGAGAAGAGGCCGTAGTAAAGAGATCGAACGGTGATACAAAGTATAATTTATAAATTTTAATTGTAAAGTTATGTTCATGTTTGCGTTTACCTTTACAAGTGATAATCTATTCCTTTTGATTATAATACACACTGTTCAAAAGATAAGATGCATTCTTTATTGTAAAGCGTGTGTCCATGAAAATTAAAATAAGGCTTTTTGTGACATAACGGTAAAGGAAATTATCCATATTTCCCTTTCCTAGGATTCCTTTGGACTTTTTATGTCAGCCTCGGTACCTAAGAGGATAGCCGTGATAACCCGACCCAGTAGGCAATCGGATAATTGGGCTGGTAAGCTTACTCGAGTCGTGATACAAGTAATATGGAGGAATGTATCGCAGTGGTCTTGCATCAGGTTGCATTCATATTGAGGTAAACGGCCCATGATCTCAATATAATGCTTATAACGCTATAAATTAACACAATAGTACACATGTGAGCTCACAACCCAAACTGAAACACCGTCTCCATGGACACGGGTCATTTCTTGTATCGCCTGCAAGCTGCCTGCGTCCTGTAACCCGTGCGAGCCATATGTTTGTGTTAATGCGGTCATTAATTCAACAAACATGCCGAGGGGTTTACCAATGTGCTGAATTAAAACGGAACTTTTCTCGCTCATGTTTGGTATTATTAGATTGCACAAAGAATGCTAACGATTAGTCTGATTTATGTTGATTGACAGTGGACCAGTAGCCCATGAAGCGTTGTCAGAAATGACGAAAATATTTGCATCTTCATAAGGCCTTAAAATGCGTACCTCAGACTGACGTAAAGACACTCTGGCGCCAGTAATCTGGTCGTAATGCAAGAGAGTCGATATGACGCTACTTAGAGGATTGCATGGTAGCAAAAACATTTTTCGCAATTTGTTCCAAGTGAAACCCTATTTTACTGGACTATGGGGAGATATTTTCTTTATTGCAACAGAAGAGGTCGTTCTAAAAAGACCCAACGGTGAAATAAAATATAATATAAAGGGGTAATCAAAAAATTCATCATTAGGTATAGGTATAGCAGCGATGTTCTAATATTTCAAAATTATCTATTGCTTTCTCTTAAATTTAATCCCATAATCAATATAAACACCTTTATGACTATCAGGATATAGGCTGAATACTAGTGTAACGATATTCTAAACATTTGCCATATCAGTTCATCTTTATTTCTGACAAAATCGTTACTATGTCCAAAAAAACTATTATATCATCGAACGGGCAAAAAGAAATGACATTTTGTATAGAAAGCAAAAAAAAAAATTACATTTAGCTTGGAATTAGGAAAATCCATTATTTTATACTATTTAGACATAAAACTTACATATGAATATATTAGTGTTTTGTTTGGTAGTCAAATCGCTTCTGTTTCATGGACTAATGTAGAGAGAGAGGGCTATTATATAACTGCTTCTTTTAGACTTTTTCATGTTCTTATATACAAGTAACCAATGGACTTTTATACGACGACAATATGCACTCACGTATAGAGTATGTTGATATCAAAGTATGCCATGAAGGGTATACATTATATACATTAGTTAAAATGTGTACAACAAACTGTAAACTGAAAATTTAAATTTCTGTAACATGTGACGTCGGATTAAGTATAATTTCAGGGCATGTTTACTGGCCTGTCAAAATCAATAGACTATAGTAGAAGCATGTAGTAGTCTTTTTATCCTAAAACACTGGCACCCCTATATTTCTATATATCATCAAGTTTCGGTAATTTATAAAATATCAGTTTCATTAAACATTTATCAACCTTGACGATGACGTTTACTCAACAATGTCAGTTTTGTGTGTGATTTGTACGCAAACCATATCCACCATCCGATACTGCTTGAAGTTACATTACCGATGGTTCACATTGTTATCATTTTTGACCACATTGGCTTATAAATTGGATACGGAACAAGTTTTTTTCGTTAACTTTGCTTATTTTATTGCAAATTGAGCCCCGTAAATATACCCAATAGCAATTATGCAAATATCAATACAACTGGCAATGATATCACATTCCTTTTCAGCCAATCATCACACGAATATGAGTTATGAGTTAGCATTCTGTGTTCCATATTTATATTAATTTATGTAGTATGCAAGAATTAAAATATTCCCTTATGTTGGTGCATCTCACCCCTTGGCATCATTAACGAATGGAAGTTTTATTTTGCACCAAACATACCACAACTGATCATGATTCCACCAGCTGCTTATTGCATGTGCAAATTTATAAAACTGGACAACGTAATTGGAAGCAGACAAATAAATTTAATCAGACTGAATAAATGCTGTCATATAACATCATTTCTATAATTTTCCAATCAGCATCGCTATTCATTTATAAAATTGGACAACGTAATTGGAAGAAGACAAATAAATTTAATCAGACTGAATAAATGCTTTCATATAACACCATTTCTATAATTTTCCAATCAGCATCGCTATTCAAATATGGTATACTTATATATATATATATATATATATATACTTATATATACTTATATATACTTATATATACTTATATACTTATATATGTACATTAGTTATTAAAAAATAGAAATATGCAAATTAGTTTGAAAATTAAAATCTCATTTGCTCACTTTATATGTAAATTAGATTATTGTTTCAGAACCCCCCCCCCCCTCACTATTGATATTTTCATGCTTTACAAGAAACAACTATTTTTACTCTAGCCCACCCAAACCACTTGTGTAAAATGCAATGCAAATATACACACATGGTAGTTTGAGCACTATGCAAAATAGCCATAGACTTTGATGTTGAAACAAATGTTATTGGGTAATTACAACAAAATTTTATAATTTTCTCCGAAAATAAGAACATTCGTCTTAATTCTAATACTGCAAAAAAACTTGCAACACGGCAGATAGAAAAAGATAAGAATAACACTCACTCTGGTCAAATGATTTGTCTTCGGGGGAAAAACGCATTTCTAGCCCTGCCTGGGCTTTAGTATTTGCGTTTATTAATAAATGCTAAAAGTAAAACGTGATTCCAACTCAGTGCCAGGTCTTATCACTAAAGCCCTGTAAAGTTCGTATGGTGAATCCCTGATATTTGTATATTTAGGCGTCACAAGGCTTTTTGAGCACCTGATGATTCCCCGTATTTGCATATCAGGCCGTCACGCCTCATGTGAGTGGCAGTGTTGCTATGAGAATGCCTACATTGGTCCCTCAGCTTGACCCGCTTGTTAACATTCGCACTGAAATCATGCATTCAGGTAGTCCACACATGGACCTTAGTATCTCTGCTGAACAAATAGTACGTTCCATGAGCCAAATGTGAGTGCATATTGTAGACACTATCGCAACAATTTAGTATCTACAGGTCCAGTAAAATTCCTTCTGCCGAGATGACAAGAGCAGCTGGCAGCATTTGTCATAGTCTCGGCCAAAGACGTGTGATTCCGATCCGCTCTGCTCCTCTCCGTCAACAACGTCTTGGGAACGACTCTTAGGAAAACGCCTCGTAAGGTTCCAAATTGGAGACCCCTTTGGAATCGTATAATTGACATTTCAAGCGGTGTCAACATAAAATAATTACCTTTTTGTTGTCTTTGGATGTTTTAAAAAACATCTGCAAAGCATTGGCACCAAAATAATGCTCCATAGCCCTACTTATCCATAATTTTGCCAAGTGGGTTTACATAGAGAACAAGCCGCTATGATTACATTAAGTGACCCACAGTCCTTTGCAACGGGATTTAGACTGGGAAACCGCTCTGATCTTATCGCTGTTTGAACTGGAAAAAGCGGGCGATAATAGATTTCCGTGGAGGGTACCAGTCGATCAACGTCCGCTCATTACAAATTCCTGTATATTGTTATTTTTAAATCATCGCGGGCTTACAAGGATCGTTAGGGATAATACTTCATTAATATATTAAGGTAAGAACGTGGTAAAGTTGCCAGAAAGACCTATTTACTACCAAAGACACTAACGGATGCATTTTGGTGTATATATTTAGTAGTTTTGAGAGTTTTTTTGGTGCCTTCTACCAGTGTCTACCATTTCACCATTACAAGGCCTAACTGTACAGGCCATTCCCACAACTGTGATCGTACCATTAATGAGTTTACTATGAAATATTTATATCTAAACGGTTTAGAATTAACATATTCCTTACTTTTTAAAACCTTACATTTAATTAATATACATTTGATATGGGTCACACACACAATAAAAGATATATTATATATAATATATATATATATATATATATATATATATATATATATATATAAACCCGTCTATTTTATCCCAATTTTTACTACCCTCCACGCCTGTCATCCCCCCCCCCCCAATTGCAAGTCATCTACCCATGCTGAGAGTCATCCCCCCCACCCTTGAAGATAAATTGACGCCACTGGCTGGTACATTTGACTGCGCTCGTCGCGTGTACACCTGAATATCTAACGCTTATTGGCTGAGCCAGAAATTGTTAGACCTACATTATGTTTAAACAGGCCAACTTCCAAGAGTGGTGGTACGATAAACATTAACACTGAGGCTGATATATTATATATAATATATATATATATATATATATATATATATATATATATATAAACCCGTCTATTTTATCCCAATTTTTACTACCCTCCACGCCTGTCATCCCCCCCCCCCCCAATTGCAAGTCATCTACCCATGCTGAGAGTCATCCCCCCCACCCTTGAAGATAAATTGACGCCACTGGCTGGTACATTTGACTGCGCTTATTGGCTGAGCCAGAAATTGTTAGACCTACATTATGTTTAAACAGGCCAACTTCCAAGAGTGGTGGTACGATAAACATTAACACTGAGGCTGATATATTATATATAATATATATATATATAGGGTTATAGTGTTTTCAAGTCTCGCTGAACTCAACATGAGCGAAGACCTAAAATATTAAGACAGATTAAATGGGAATATAATTTGCAAACTGGAAGCTAGACTGGTATCCCGCTCTATTATGGCACCGCTGCTCTAGGCCAATCATAGAGACGGGTGTACAACGCCATCTTTGGTACTCCCGGCAGACTGGGATTATAAAGGGATTTCGTTGGTTACGCCGTGCAGTCCGTTCGGTCACGTGGATTTACTCGTCGCAAGGGGCTTTTGCAACCAGCAAAAATAATCCCTCGAACAATGGACTCTATTGTTTCAGACTCCTTGAATATTGTTGATGGGGAATGCGATCTGCTGCAACTTTTGGGAGATACCCCTTATCAACTAAAGGGGTGCTCTCAAACAAATGAATTTTTCCTGTCCATCCCATGCGGTCAACATGAGCCAACTGTTGAAAAAATCTCCATCCTACCATCATCATTACCAATAAATATTTTGGACATTGAACATTTACCGAAAGATCGGTTTATAGAATCCCTTCTTTCTAAATCTGGTGATAACACAGAGTCCTTGGAGAAACTAGCACTAGCCCTTTTTCGGTGTGCACAGAAAAGAGACGACTTTCCGGCTGGTTCCCTAAAGAAGAGAAAAACAAGTACGTGATGGGCCTGATATCAATTACAAGTTAGCCTCAGACTATTATTTGCTGGTGTCATTTTTAAACGGCGGCTCTGTTAATCAAGTCAGCGATGTTATAAGCGGTTTCCGAAAATCCCAATCATATGATAAGCACGCTGACACTGTCAAAGCTCTCGGTCAACATACGTTGGAGGAACTTGCTTCATTGTGCTCTGCAGTCGCATGTGCAGTCGACAAGGCTAATCAGCTGAGCACAAAATTTGAAAATAAAATACAAACACTAGAACATTCAATGTCAATGAAAAACAATGAGATAACAACGCTTCAAGATAAGGTAGAAAACATTACAAAAGAGAATAAGAAACTGAAGGAAAAACTAGAAAAAGCTTGTTCCGTTGTTGAAATGCTAGATTAACTGGAGAAACTTGCATCTTCAGGCAAACAAAGGAGGGCAGCAGCAGAACAGGAAATAAAATCGAAGTTTCTTTCTCTAGAAAATGAACTTACCCTTATTAAAGAAAATCATTCATACCACAAATTGCAAACATTGAACAGAATATCAATTCTTTGACTATGAACATGACGCGTCTCTCAGAAAAGATAAACACATTTTCAGATGTACGCAATGCTGTACAAGAAATTAAAATTAAAATGAACAAAACAAACGGGGCTGACGAGGACCGTATACAAACAATTAAGTCTGATGTGAAACTCTTGCGACAAAATGCAAATAAATTGCGACAGGACTTGGATCAGACAATGGATCGCCTTGCATCAACTACGCGTTCTGTCACTGATCTCCGCAAAAAGTTCTCCATGTTAAAAGACAGGTGGGAGAAGGTGAAAAGTGTAAGCCCTAATCGGAGATGCTGAAACGTACCCGAATTGAAAACACTTCTAATGCGTCAGAAAAACGGCTCAAAACACCAGATATAGTTGAAACATCTGCCCAAGCTCAACAACAAACTCAGGGTGGTTTTAGCAGTAATATTGCTGCTGTGACGTCAGTAGAAACCCAAACAGATTTTGAAGAACCCAGAGATCAGACATGTGATGATCCAAACGTTCAGTTGAACCCCACAAATGATCTCGTGAAAAGTGGTGAATCTTCACACGTCGAGCGGCCAGTGCCGAGACCACGCAGGGGACGACCCATTCCGGTGTATACTGGCAGCAGACAGGAGAACACAAGAAGCACAACTGCCGATGCATTTGTACATACTCGACAAACGCAACGACAAATTAAACTCTATGTCGGGAACATTGATTTTAATTAATCGAGAGACGCAATGTAAGATTACCTGATAAAGAGAAATATCGATGTGTCTTATTTGCATGTCTTTCCAAACACAAGTGGTACTTCTCATGCAGAGTGCCAAAATTGCATGTTAACTGGTGTCATTGAGAAGATGTGTTAGACTTGAATTTCTGGCCCGAATTTATATTTGTAAGGGAGTGGTTTGACAACTAAAGTCCTGATCACCTGTTGCATCTCAGTTTCAAGACTGATCATTTTACCATTCATGATTAATTTTGTTATAGGCTGCTTTAATGCAAGAGGTGCTATGTATTCAGCGCAGTACATTGATAAGTTGGTCATAGAAGGAAATATTGATTTTCTATGCATTTCGGAACATTGGCTCTTCAATGATAGTTTACATTTCTTGGATTCGATCTCTCCCGGTTACTCTAATTACGGGGTTGCCGACTCGAGTCTAAACCCGTTAGATCCCTATCGTAGAGGCAAAGGTGGAGTTGCCGTTTTATTCAAGTCAAAATATAAAGACAGCGTAGTTAAAGTATGTTGCAATTCCGACCGGATAATTGGTGTCGGATTAACTATAGATTCAAACTGTTATATTTATGTATTCCCTGTTTAGTTACCTTCGTCTAACGCTGGTGTAAAGGGTATGAGGTAGATTTGAATAACCCGTGTGATATATATGATATGTATTCCCAAATGGGCACTGTTCTTTTTGGTGGAGATTTCAACGCCGAGTTAAGAGGCTCAAGGTGTGATCCTCGCAATGATTGTAAAAGCAATCTTGCCAATCGCGTTCTTTCCGAAAAAAAAAAAAGACTTGTACTCAATCAGTAATCATGATCTCTGTGATGGTCCTCTTTATACATACCAGCATACACAAGAACAAGGAAGGGTCCCCTTAATAGATCATATGCTAATTGAGAAAGGTACTGCTGATCTCGTGGTTAGCTGTAGGATATTGGACTGGGAGGATCTTAACGTTTCAGACCATTTACCGATCGTTACGTCCTTAAACGTTAGACCTTTATCAGTTAGGCATGCCAAAAAGAAACCATTGTTATTGTGGCATAAAATGACCCCGTGTGATACCAAAGGTCGCTATACGAATATTTTAGAATCTAAGCTAGCGTCTATTGGCTGTCATAATCAGGAAACATGTAGTATTTCTGATATAAACAGGTTTTATGAGGCAATCAGTAGGGTCATATATTGTACTAGCTTAGGAGGTGTTATTAAGAAAAAAGGGAGATTTCAAACTAAACCTTTCTGGAAAAACGGAATAAAAGATCTGCACAAAGAAATGAGAAATATGCGAAAATCGTGGATATTGAACGGCAAATCGCATGACACTGGTGATGTTGACTTCCGTAGGTATAAAGAGGCCAAACGGCTATTTAGAAACAAGTTGCGAAGGCTTAAGCTGATACATGAAAGGCAGGTCTGTAACGAAATAGATAAACTAGCAGATAAGAATGATGCTACTTTTTGGTCCTTCATGAAACACAGGTCCGGCAAGATGTCTTGTCAGCCGTCCGAATTGTTATTTAATGGATCAATGTTACGTGATCGGACGGAAATCTTGCATGCATGGAGAGACCACTTTTCTGATCTGTACTCCCCTCTTTATAGCCCAGAGTTCGATGACAATCATTTAAGAAACATAGAAAAGTCCGTGAAGTCTAAAATAAAAATGAACTACAGGCACCCGACACCCATTCTCGACGAAACCATCACTTCTGAGGAAGTGTTCTCGGCCATTGCAACACTAGATCGAAGAAAGGCTTGCGGTCATGATAATATATCTAATGAGCATATTATATATGGGGGGCCGCTCCTTAAAAATCACCTATGTAGTCTTTTTTCCGCCATGTTTTGTCACGAGTTCACCCCTGAACTTTTAAAACTTGGAGTAATAGTGGTTATACCAAAAGTTAGTGACAGAAGAACGTATGACGTTAACGATTTCCGTGGTATAACTTTGCTGCCTGTTTTATATAAACTTTATGAGAAGATACTTATAGCACGTATTTCAAAATGGATCTCTGTAAATCTGTCTGGTTTTCCCGACGCTATGCAGTTTGGGTACCAGAAAGGGCTATCAAGTTTGAATGCGTCCTTTGTTCTCCAAGAATGTATTAGCTAATATAATGAGCGTAATTATCTTTTATATGCATGTTTTTTAGACACATCAAAAGCTTTTGATGTCGTGTGGCATGATGGTCTTCTGTTTAAATTAAATGAATTGGGGATCAATGGAAAACTCTGGTATATTCTTTACAATTTATACCAAAACTGCTGTTCAACAGTACGCGTTAGTGGCGCCACCTCAAGGCCCTTCGAGGTACTACAGGCGGTGAGACAGGGTGGCATTTTATCACCTTTGCTGTACCTAGTGTACGTGAATGGCCTTCTCCAACAGTTGCGTAATAGTGGTTGCGGAGCGTCTATTGAAGGGCTGTACTGTGGTTCTCCCACCCAGGCTGACGATGTCTGCCTACTAGTAGACTGCTTCCGCAAGAGCCCTTCAGTCCATGCTTGATATTTGTGAAAATTACAGGAAAATGTGGAGGTTTAATTACAATATAAGTAAAACTAAAATCGTAATTTTTGGAAAAGCCGCTCTTCATAATACTATATATTGGTATTTAGGCGATAATGAAGTTTCTGAAGATTGCAGTGTGAAACACCTGGGCGTTATTTGGGCCAACAATAGTAGTAGTAAAGACCGTACACAGCAAGCGATTAGGAAGGGCAGATCCACCTTTATGTCTGTAATAGGATTGGCAGGAGATTCCAAACTGAATCCTATCACAATGGGGAAACTGTGACGTTCAGTTATTTTACCGCGAGCCTTGTATGGTTGCGAGGTGTGGAGTGGTCTTCCTGAATCAGAATATATTGAGTTGGAACGATTCCTCAGGTTTTGTCTTAAAATTTCACAAGGGTTCGGAAAACGTACAAGCACTACTTGTGTTCTGACCATGATGGGTTTTCGAGCATGAGAAGTATTATTGACATTCACAAATTGTTATTTCTGTGTAGACTATGTTACTTACCAGCAGGCAATATTTGTAAATCTATATTAATCTCACGATTCTTTCATGTCCATATTTGTAGACGTCAAGCTAGAAGAAGCTTTGTCGGCGATATCTTTGGCATACTCACTAAGTATAACTTATTTGGTATTTTTGAGCATTATCTCAACTCCGGATCATTCCCATGTAAACGAGCATGGAAAAGTATTGTTAACCAAGCAATAAATGCTTGTGAACAATCTATATACGTGGAAAATGTTTCCACTGATGATCACCTACGTACATTTTACGATATTATGCCTGTTTGTTCCTGTCCGTCTCCCATCTGGAAAGTCGCTCTTATTTTTCCAAGTTCATTATTTATGTTTATGTTTTGGCACGTATTTTAGTTACTCCGAATCTTCGATTTTCTGACGGCGAATTATGTATTTTATGTGAAACAATGTTCCGGGATAAAATTGAACTCGTACTTTTCGGATGCTTTGCATTAGACGAGCTGCGTGATTTGATGTAGCAGCGGATTAGGACCTTTTCGTCAGAAGCATTTATTTCTAAGCTCAAGGAAGATCAAAAGCTTATGGTTAAAATAATATTTGGTGGACCGCTACCAGACGACTTGATTCTGGATGAGGGAGTTTATGAAATCTTCCTTTATATGCGGACGAAATTTATTAACTTCTCAATTGATCGAATCTAGAATATTTAACCTGTATGACAATTGGTTAAAACTATGCTACTTGACATTTCCTTCGTAACTGGGGTAAGACCTTTTCTTGGTCATTAAGTTTTCATTTTCTGGTCCGTGAATGTACAAAGTAAAGTGATTTTTCATGTGCGTACTAGTTTAGCTGTGTCTGAAGCTCATGTTGTTATGGTGTCGCGATTCATTATATGTATGTATATGTATGTTTATGTGTATGTGTATGTATGTATGTATATATATATATGTATATGTATATGTATATATAGGGATATTTTATGTATTTCATTATAGTTTAATGTGTATATATATGTGTATATGTTGTATGTATGTTTACACGTATGTACGTATATATATATATATATATATATATATATATATATATGTATATGTATGTGCAAATGCATGTGCATGCATTTCTGGTTTATTACACTCAAAAAAACAGATTGGTTAAATATATAACCAATTTAATTGGTTAAGCCAGTTTTGGTTATTTTAACAAAGATATTGTTTATCTTAAACAATGCATTGTTAAAGTACTAACCAAACCAGTTGGTTGTTTTGACCAATTTTTATTGGTTAACAGAATAAAAATACTGTATGTAGGTTTAACCAATAAATTGGTCAACCGATAACCCAAATATTGGTTGCTTTAGCACATATGTATGACCAACTTGGTTGTTTGAGATGATATTGGTTGATTTAACCAACACATTGGTAATTTCAACCAACTTGTAACCAAACTCATTGGTCATTTGGACCAGTTTTTATTGGTCGACCGTTTGGTTGCATATATTTAACCAGTTTTCTTGGTTGAGTTAAAAATTGGTTAATTTTATTAACACATTGGTTATTTTACCAACTAATTGATCAAGCACTGACCAAACCGATTGGTCAGTTATAACATCAGACACAAAAGTGCTCCAAATCAGACACAAGAGATGCAAACTTCACTGGATGAGGGGTAAAACGTCTGACTTGTTAGTGTTTCCCCTTGAAACCCACACCGGAGCAACCCGAAACTAAAGAATGACTTACAAGAAGACTCCCAATCAATCTGAAGAATAAAACAACTGAAAAGGGGACTGAGAGTAGCAGTGCACACATAAATATGTCCACTAGTCTGACCAATTTGAATTTGTTCATGTGACCAATTTATTTTTTGATTTAACCAATTTGTTTTGGTTGACCTAAACCAAAGTATATTGGTTGAGAATAACCAAATTGTTTTGGTCAAACTGACCAATTATGTTGGTTTAAATGATCAGCTGTGTTGGTTGCTCTGACAAATATATAGGTTGATTTGACCAATACCTGTTGTTTGATTACGACCAAAATAAATTGGTTGTTTTAAACAATAGATTGTTTGAACATATTTTGACCAATTAATTTGGTTGGAATCAACCAATTTTTTGGTTGATTCAACCAATCTGTTTTTTGAGTGTATTGTCAATTTCTCCTGGGATACATTATACACAGGGATATATATATGTGCACGCATGCGTGTGTATACACATATGTATATGTACATTTATGTATCTGCATATTTATTTGGGTATGTAATTGTATGTTCATGTATGGGTCATAAAGTATATGTGAATGAATGTATTTTGACGTGTTTGTATCTCTGCATGTATAGGTATATATAATTACATATACGTGATGTTAACAGAATATGTACGTGTATTCACTTGTAAAGGGTTATGTGTTTGATTAGATATGTGTACATGTGTATACATTAGTATATGCATATGTATGTATATTTATTTTTAAATTACTTTGCGTTTCGAAATATTAATTCACCTTCTGTTCCACATGAAACATTGTGATGTATCTTCAATATTGGAGGAATTAAAGTATATCAATCATGTCCCACTTCCCTCCGGTCGCATCCAGTACTCGCCTGCCTTTCGGAATTCACTCAGTTTTATACTAATATATATATATATATATATATATATATATATATATATATATATATATATGGGCATTAAAACGCCTTTCTTATCAGCGGCAGATCCAGAGGGGACGCCTTCTACGCACGGCCCTCCATTGAGCTTCGATATGTCTCAATTTGTCTAATTTCCCAATTTATTTGTGATTAATTTTCATTTTTCATATTTCTTTCTATTAATTAACAATTAGATTTTATATAAGTTATCTGCAGTTTTTTACTTTCACATTCATAAGGTTAGGATGATGATATTTATGAACAGCTGTAGAACAACTGCAGAGTACCAGGCCCTGTTTTCGGTTTACCGTGAACACTCCCCTCTGGCGATCCCAGTTAACACGAACACGCGATCTGTGCTCTTGGGAGTCCTTTGTGCTGTCGAGACCACGGTCCTCGGTAAAATGCGATGTTTCACATAAGATTTCATTATATCAATTATTTTACTCCGAGCATTACATTTAAAAGTTTTTTTGCAAGTTTAAACAGTAAATGCGCCTTTGGATATTGATTTTTAATCAAATTAAAATCGACTGAAATTTGAAATCCTAATTTTGACGAAATATAAATGTTAAATGTTGAATTTCTCTACAGTTTGACTTCATAAGGCAAAGCCATAAGTGAACAGTTTTTCAGGAACAGAAAATCCTGATATTTTTTCTGGGTGAAAATAGCCTCAAAATGCCCTCTTTACATTGCATAATAAAAAAAGTATGGGATAAAGTATGGGATACTCCCTCCCATACCCTCCCCTTGTACCCGTTATGAACCTTGATAAAAACATGTTCCATAATATATATACATATATATATATATATGTGTGTGTGTGTGTGTGTGTATATATATATATATATAAAGTAGAACCTCGAATTTCCGTAACTCGTTTTTCTGAAAATTCGTTTTCCGAAATTAAATCGGGGAACCGAAATTCACCTCTATTAACCGAAAAGTAGAAATACGAAATTCAGAAAATATATTTTCCAAAATTACTTAATGTGATTTCGAGGAAAACTGGATATGTATCGTTTATTTGCTGTGAAGTTAAAAAAAGGGCCGATCAGCGGATCTAATTAAGCTTAATGGGTTATTAAAGGCTTTTGTCGCTGCGTCTACATTCATCCGATTATCTCTACATGTACATATAGTAGTAACAGAATACTTATTGAAAACAATGGTGTACCTCACATATCCGTGAATTCAAATATCCGCCCTCCAAAATTTTTTGGATATCCGAGGTACTACTGGATGTGCGTGTATATATATATATCCATATATATTAGCGCCCCCCCCCCCCTAGGGTCTTGAATATACTTATCCGCTGCTGATCATGGCCCCCTGCCCTCCCTCAATCCTGGCTACGCCCCTGCTGGTTCTAACTCCAGTTTGTATTATATATGGTAAAAATAAGCATTTCGTTTGCTTAGCTAAGTTGCCAAATTATTCGAGTGACATTTATGATCAGATTAATAGATATTGATAATAATCCAATGCCACGTACAGAGGAATATCAAAGATTCAGTATTTCGTATTATCTTTACATCCATCATTCAATCTTTGTGCAACAACTCATTTTTCAATATTTGAAGACTAAAAATAACTAAAGAAAGTGATTTTATAAGATATCTTCACGGATAATCAGCCAGGATCGCGTGAACGTCCATGACAACAGGTATGAGCGTGCATACTGGAGTTTGAACCAGTCTACAGGTAAGTCAATAGTTTCAACTGAACGTACTTAAGATGGCGTTGTACGCCTGTCTCTATGCTTGGCTGAGGGCCATAATAGAGCAGGGTACCAGTCTAACTGGAAGCCCAGAATATGAGATGACAAAATGAACCATGTTGGTTTTGAAAAAGATTCTGGGAAAGAACACTGCTGACGTCACTGGAAAAGACCTTAGTTCTGCAAGGCGGTGATGTGTGGCACTGACCGTCCGGGAACCGGCCAAGATTAACAGTCCATGAAATAAGAGGGTCAGACAGTGGTAAATTAGTTATGTGAGTTGCCCCAAGCTTGCGGTACCGATACTAAGTGCGATAGATCGTGGGAATTTGATTTCTCTGTGAAGCAACGATAAAGTCATAACCATTTCATGGACTGGGCTATTCGCGTATGACGTTTTTGAATAATTATGGATATTTAACTAAGTTACTGGAAATGAACAGAATAACATGTACAATTGACAATCACTGCAATAACCTCATAAATAAAATTTATTTTGCAGATAACTGGTCCATACGAGAGAAATATTGATTCTATGATTTATTATGCTAATTAGCTAATTAAACAGGTTTTAATCGATTTAACTAACAAGAGACCCATGGGTCATGATGCTCAGCCGACTGACATGTTGAAAATATTGCACCGGCAACTAATTATGATAATGTAGGTGGCATCATAGTTCATGCATATTAGCTCAAGTTCATCAAGACCCATTAGCACACCAAATCTGATGACAATCCATCCAGCCTGTCGAGAGAAATCTGGCAATTTGTGTGTATTTGCATTTTTTTCTGGGGTGCTAAAACATGCCACGGAAAATATACGTCACAGTGACCTAATTTCAGGTTTCTGAGGAGAACTTTTGAGGAATTCTCAGGATGTCAAGATAGGAGTTTTAAGATCCAATGGTTTTGATATGTGCCTTGCTTTGGTGACAACTTTTCAATTATTCTGGGGGGGGGGGGGGGGATGCTCATAAGCCCAATAGCTTGGAGAATAGGGGTAACAGAGACCTAATTTCAGGTCTCCAAGAAGACTTTTAAAGTGAGAAGATTCTAGGTTTAGTGGTAATGATTTGTGCTCTGTTAACAGACGACTGCATCTTTAAAGATTTCAAAAGTATAGAAACAAAATTCTTAACAATTTTCAAAAGTCCAGATGCTGCCACAAGTCTGCAGAAAATGATTAAACAGGGTACTTCAAAGCCCCATAGCAAAAAGGTTTTGGGTAACAGAGACCTATTTTTAGGTTTCCAAGCAGACTTTTCATGGGCCTCCCCGCATGTCAAGATAGAAGATTCTAGGTCTAGTCATTACGATTTGTGCCCTGTTAACAGATGAAGGCATCATTTAAAGTCTCAAAAATAGAGAATAAAAATCGTAAAAAATCGAAAAAAATACAGGTGGTGCCACCAGTCTGCAGAATATGATAGAACATTCCATGATCAATATGCGTGCAAAGAATCATGCTGATCAATATTTTAGTTGTTTAGATACTAGAGCTTTTGTATCAAATTTTCCAGTATTCTTGGGGGGTACTTCGGAGCCCCATAGCTCGAAGAATATGGGTAATAGAGACCTAAATTAAGGTTTCCTAGGAGATTTTTCATGGACCTCTCTGAATATTAAGGTAGAAGATTCCAGGACCAGTGATTACGATTTGTGCCTAGTAAACGGACGGACAGACGGACGGACGCCGGAAAAAGGGTGATCGCTATAGCTCAGATGACTTTCGGTCAGCTGAGCTAAAAATATTGACCAAGAAACAGTTTGACACGCTTATTTATAAGATTGTAACCGCCATTTCCCTGCCTATATGATAATTTTAACTGGTGTATAATCTTCTTTGTGCTGTCTTTTGTTCAATTTGCTATATTCCTGGCAAGATAGAGAATCTTGAAAATTGAGGTGTTTACATTAACCAAAAATTCTTTTAAAAAGGTTTAATTAGTAAATAAAGGTATAACACATATTAAACAGAGAGGTAAGGGGTCCCCCGTATACCCCACACTAAATTTATAGGATCTCCTTTGAACGTTTCCAAAGTGTCTTTAACACATTTGGATATTAAGCAAGTAAAAAGGTGGCAAGATAAAAAATAAAAACAGTAACTGTTTCTGATATCCATTCAAGGATTATAAGATCCTTTTTATCCAAACATCTTTCAGCAAATGAATTAACACTGTAACCGTAAAAGAACATCTATAAAAATCGTGTACTTGTAACTATCAAAAGATCCTGCTTTTACCATATATTGTGGGCATACTGGCTACCATTTTTACCCAAACATCTTTCAGCAAATGAATTAACACTGTAACCGTAAAAGAACATCTATAAAAATCGTGTACTTGTAACTATCAAAAGATCCTGCTTTTACCATATATTGTGGGCATACTGGCTACCATTTTTATCCAAACATCTTTCAGCAAATGAATTAACACTGTAACCGTAAAAGAACATCTATAAAAATCGTGTACTTGTAACTATCAAAAGATCCTGCTTTTACCATATATTGTGGGCATACTGGCTACCATTTTTATCCAAACATCTTTCAGCAAATGAATTAACACTGTAACCGTAAAAGAACATCTATAAAAATCGTGTACTTGTAACTATCAAAAGATCCTGCTTTTACCATATATTGTGGGCATACTGGCTACCATTTTTATCCAAACATCTTTCAGCAAATGAATTAACACTGTAACCGTAAAAGAACATCTATAAAAATCGTGTACTTGTAACTATCAAAAGATCCTGCTTTTACCATATATTGTGGGCATACTGGCTACCATTTTTATCCAAACATCTTTCAGCAAATGAATTAACACTGTAACCGTAAAAGAACATCTATAAAAATCGTGTACTTGTAACTATCAAAAGATCCTGCTTTTACCATATATTGTGGGCATACTGGCTACCATTTTTATCCAAACATCTTTCAGCAAATGAATTAACACTGTAACCGTAAAAGAACATCTATAAAAATCGTGTACTTGTAACTATCAAAAGATCCTGCTTTTACCATATATTGTGGGCATACTGGCTACCATTTTTATCCAAACATCTTTCAGCAAATGAATTAACACTGTAACCGTAAAAGAACATCTATAAAAATCGTGTACTTGTAACTATCAAAAGATCCTGCTTTTACCATATATTGTGGGCATACTGGCTACCATTTTTATCCAAACATCTTTCAGCAAATGAATTAACACTGTAACCGTAAAAGAACATCTATAAAAATCGTGTACTTGTAACTATCAAAAGATCCTGCTTTTACCATATATTGTGGGCATACTGGCTACCATTTTTATCCAAACATCTTTCAGCAAATGAATTAACACTGTAACCGTAAAAGAACATCTATAAAAATCGTGTACTTGTAACTATCAAAAGATCCTGCTTTTACCATATATTGTGGGAATACTGGCTACCATTTTTATCCAAACATCTTTCAGCAAATGAATTAACACTGTAACCGTAAAAGAACATCTATAAAAATCGTGTACTTGTAACTATCAAAAGATCCTGCTTTTACCATATATTGTGGGCATACTGGCTACCATTTTTATCCAAACATCTTTCAGCAAATGAATTAACACTGTAACCGTAAAAGAACATCTATAAAAATCGTGTACTTGTAACTATCAAAAGATCCTGCTTTTACCATATATTGTGGGCATACTGGCTACCATTTTTATCCAAACATCTTTCAGCAAATGAATTAACACTGTAACCGTAAAAGAACATCTATAAAAATCGTGTACTTGTAACTATCAAAAGATCCTGCTTTTACCATATATTGTGGGCATACTGGCTACCATTTTTATCCAAACATCTTTCAGCAAATGAATTAACACTGTAACCGTAAAAGAACATCTATAAAAATCGTGTACTTGTAACTATCAAAAGATCCTGCTTTTACCATATATTGTGGGCATACTGGCTACCATTTTTATCCAAACATCTTTCAGCAAATGAATTAACACTGTAACCGTAAAAGAACATCTATAAAAATCGTGTACTTGTAACTATCAAAAGATCCTGCTTTTACCATATATTGTGGGCATACTGGCTACCATTTTTATCCAAACATCTTTCAGCAAATGAATTAACACTGTAACCGTAAAAGAACATCTATAAAAATCGTGTACTTGTAACTATCAAAAGATCCTGCTTTTACCATATATTGTGGGCATACTGGCTACCATTTTTATCCAAACATCTTTCAGCAAATGAATTAACACTGTAACCGTAAAAGAACATCTATAAAAATCGTGTACTTGTAACTATCAAAAGATCCTGCTTTTACCATATATTGTGGGCATACTGGCTACCATTTTTATCCAAACATCTTTCAGCAAATGAATTAACACTGTAACCGTAAAAGAACATCTATAAAAATCGTGTACTTGTAACTATCAAAAGATCCTGCTTTTACCATATATTGTGGGCATACTGGCTACCATTTTTATCCAAACATCTTTCAGCAAATGAATTAACACTGTAACCGTAAAAGAACATCTATAAAAATCGTGTACTTGTAACTATCAAAAGATCCTGCTTTTACCATATATTGTGGGCATACTGGCTACCATTTTTATCCAAACATCTTTCAGCAAATGAATTAACACTGTAACCGTAAAAGAACATCTATAAAAATCGTGTACTTGTAACTATCAAAAGATCCTGCTTTTACCATATATTGTGGGCATACTGGCTACCATTTTTATCCAAACATCTTTCAGCAAATGAATTAACACTGTAACCGTAAAAGAACATCTATAAAAATCGTGTACTTGTAACTATCAAAAGATCCTGCTTTTACCATATACTGTGGGCATACTGGCTACCATTTTTATCCAAACATCTTTCAGCAAATGAATTAACACTGTAACCGTAAAAGAACATCTATAAAAATCGTGTACTTGTAACTATCAAAAGATCCTGCTTTTACCATATATTGTGGGCATACTGGCTACCATTTTTATCCAAACATCTTTCAGCAAATGAATTAACACTGTAACCGTAAAAGAACATCTATAAAAATCGTGTACTTGTAACTATCAAAAGATCCTGCTTTTACCATATATTGTGGGCATACTGGCTACCATTTTTATCCAAACATCTTTCAGCAAATGAATTAACACTGTAACCGTAAAAGAACATCTATAAAAATCGTGTACTTGTAACTATCAAAAGATCCTGCTTTTACCATATATTGTGGGCATACTGGCTACCATTTTTATCCAAACATCTTTCAGCAAATGAATTAACACTGTAACCGTAAAAGAACATCTATAAAAATCGTGTACTTGTAACTATCAAAAGATCCTGCTTTTACCATATATTGTGGGCATACTGGCTACCATTTTTATCCAAACATCTTTCAGCAAATGAATTAACACTGTAACCGTAAAAGAACATCTATAAAAATCGTGTACTTGTAACTATCAAAAGATCCTGCTTTTACCATATATTGTGGGCATACTGGCTACCATTTCGGATTAACTATTATTTTTCAAATAGTTAATAATGACAATTTAGGGAACTATAAACCGTTGAGTTTCCTCGAGTTCCTGGTGCTGGCATGGTGGCATATATTGTGTCTCCGTCTAATAAAAGCATGAACTGATCCATGGGATCAGTTACAACATTCATGTGGGTGTCTGAAAACCATTTGTTCAGGATAAATGCCACCGAAAGATCATATTTGAACTAAAAACAATGGTTGAATAAACATTTATATTTTATTAATAATATATAATGATAGACTTCTCCTTCTTCGTCACTGTTTCAGCCATTTTTAGAGCCATTTTGAATGTTTCAGAATGCTTTTAACTTTAACTGTAAAATCGTCCGCTCGATCCATCCCAAATGGTTCGGACCCCCCCCCCCCTCCGCCCCTTTTAGAGGCCGTAATGTTTTTTAAGAGGTTCAGACCATTTATTGTCGCCTAGCTGAAGCACCCTTTTCCAGACCTGGGGACCTTTTCTGCAGGTTTTATCATTAGTCCTCTTGAGCTGGACCCTCTGCTTGGGCTTGGTTGATCAGCCATGGATGCTTGATATTAATAAGCAGTGTCCACAAAAGAGAAAATCGGCCTAGGCTGGCCATTTTTTTCGGTTTGACCTTGAAAATGACGTTGTAATTAAAAATTTCAGGTGGCATTCACCCACACTTTTTTTCTTCCCTTTTTGGCTGATTGAGCTAGCATGGATGCCTGCTATTAACGCGCAATGCCCTTAAATGTGCCAAAAATCAACAATGGCTGACCCACTCAAACCCCTGGTGTAAAATCGGTTTTACTAAAAAAGCATTTAACTCACATAAAGCTCACCCTTACAAACAAAAGAAATATGTCAAATATCCGAACTAAAAGGCAAGGAACCTTTCACCACCAATTAAGACCGGAGTTAAAGACAAAAGCAAATTCCAGAGGGGCAAGATGCATTGACACAGGCTACTTCACATACATCACCACCACGGGCCAGGGTCGGCATAGCGACCAGAGGTTACAAGCTACCAAGGGCACGCAAGTACGGTAGATATATAGTAAATCCTCAGCAATTGCTATAATCCTGTTACATTGGGTTCTATTATTCTACTACTAGTACTTTGAAAAGCTGTAATTTTCTTTTACTTTCATATATTACTCTTACCCCATTATATATATATATATATATATTTATATATATATATATATATATATATATATATATATATATAATGGGGTAAGAGTAATATATGAAAGTAAAAGAAAATTACAGCTTTATATATATATATATACAGGTATATATATATATAACAAACATGGGGTATTCGTATTCAGTATTCGTATTCATTGATTCGAATACAGGTATTTTTAGGATCCGTATTCGTATTCGAATACATTTGTAAAAAGTCCAAAAGTATTTGTATTCGTATTCAAGTACATTGCATGAGTATTCACATTCATGAATAATGAATACATGCAGTATACATTAATGTTGTTTACCTTTTGTCCTTTATCCATTTGGTAAAATGTGCCATTATTTCAACAGTGACTGATTTTGACCCACTTAACACATGCACATTAACAATCTTATTTACACATTTTGACATTTTTCTTTTTTCATATTAAATTAATATTAATGTGTTTATTTTGTCATGTGTATGTACATCTCCATCAGTCAGACCCTCTTTTTACCTCTACATTTATCCTACACCAATGTTCGTTAAACATACAAGAAAACAGGTATCTACATGGGGCAAGCAACGCTATCCATGTCCTTTGCTCTGTACCCTTTTAAGTCTGATAATGCCACAATGAACTTCCTGTGTAGAGACTGGAGCTGGCTAGGCCAGCATGCTACTAGCCCAAATCACTCAAGTTCAAAGGGTGGAAAGCTTAGTAATTACCCCTGCCTGGTCTAGGTAATAGCCCTGACAGGGATGACAGCCAAGTACCATACTTGACCAAACCTGACGTCCATTCCAGTATCTTGGTACACCTGTAATCACATAACGTGAATTGTGTACCTAGATACAGGTACAAGTAACTTGCCCCAACCCTGTTCAGTGTACATATGAGCCAACTTTGGACATGGGGCATGTAGGCAACCCCCAGTATACCTGTATAACCTTTGTTGGTTGTTTTATACTTTGGCTGATAATATAATGCTGAAATGAACTTCCTGTTTAAGAGGCTGGAGGTTGATCAGCTTGCTAGCCAGGTAGCTAGCTACAAAGGCAGCAAGGATGAATGCTTGGTAATTACGCCTACCTAAGATGGCTAACTGCCCAGACAGGGGTGACAGCTTTGTACACGCAATTGATTAAAGCCTGGTGTCCATTTCAAGTACCAGTATCAAAATTGTACTTAGAGTACCCTATACCAGGTACAGCAACTTAAGTTCCAGGTACAGGTTCAGGGTATTTCCTACTCATGACAGCCAGGTACAGGCACAGATGCAGGTTATCTGAATTGTGTGTTTAGGTAAAGGTACAAATACCTGGCCCCAACCCTGAAAGGAACATTCATTTATAAATATATTTTGTGTAACAAACTTCCATAATAAATAATACTCCGTCAGTACGTGTTATGGAAATTAATGCATACACAGTGGATTTCATGAATATTTTGAATTTTGGACTTGAATACATGATGATTGCAATAAGTAGTATTAAACAAAAATGATACTTGTTTTTTTTTTGTTTCAGTCAATTGTATTCATATTGATATTCATGAATACATTTATATTTGTATTCGTATTCGTATTCGTGTACCCCTGCTGTATTCGTATTTGTATTCGAATACATTTCTCCTGTATTCGACCCATGTCTGATATATATATATATATATATATATATATATATAAATTGTGTATGTTTCATATTATACAGGAAGAATTAGCTTGACTGGGAGCGGAATAACCCTCACCATTTCTAAGGCGATGGCAACGTCCTTCACGGAGACACTTGTTGTAATTTGAGTGTGGTGGACATGACGGGTCCCCGCCTGAAAAGGATCAGTTATAAGACAGTGAGAAAATAAATGTATCATGAATCATACATCGGTTGTGGATCCGTACTGTGAACTGTAAGCGGCCAAGTCCGCCAAGTAGAGCCTTAAAGGTTTACGTTTTAGAGAAGAAAGGTACCCGGCGTGGTAATGGAAGCGAGGACAGAAGTAAAGACGGGAACGCTAGACAGAGAGAGAATAATAGAAAAACAACTTTGATCGAGCCGAAAGAGCGGAATGGGGAAACGGCTTCGTATCAACGAGGACACCTCGGTGAGTAAAAAAAATATGGCCACCGACAGTGGGACCATGGAATTTAGAGTGTTACCCAAATTAACATTTTGCGGGTTTGCTAACTTGTAAATATGTTATTTGTTTACTGTAAAGAATTTCGTTTAATCACCTTTTAAGATGTTGTTGTGATTATTGGTGATCGAGTGCAGGCAGTTCAGCCTTTTAAGTTTGTCATCAATTCCGTCAACCCCCAAGACCGAACCCGCGTAACGTCAAGCGAGATTATGCCGAGATCGCTACTGAAAAACTGTGGCCTGCACAAGGGGATAATTTGAATATTTTGATGACATTTTAGTCGTAATTTAGACGTTTTGATAATTTAGAACATATCCTAGATAAGATGGCGCAACTGACAATTTGAACTTTAACAGGCCACAGAAACTTGCATTGGTTTATATCAAGGCTTATAGATGGCGACAATTGCCTGCCAATAAAAGAGAGATCTCACAAGATAAATGTGTTCAATTTGTATAGCTTTACAATAGACTGAACCAGAACGTGCATATTATTGTGTTGGGATCTTGAAAAATATATTTGAATTTCTTGGCTGGAACCAGCAAGCAGTACATTGTGTATATATTGCATGTTTTATGTGATATTTGATTTATCATTCTGAAACTGTTTATGTGCTTAGATATTCAACTGAATTGGAATATCAACTGAACATTAATTGGATATTTATTTGTTTTATAATTTTTATAATTTATCACCATTTGGCTTAAGAATCATTTGTGTTACAAAAAACATACTAAACAGTCATGCGTTTATATTGGATAAGATAAAGGAAAAATAATTACTACATTTTATGTTTAACTCTCCCACAGCAGTTCAATTTTGAGATTTATGAGTTTAGTGATTTGATTTACAAGTTTGAAACTACCAAGACTATATATTTGTGCATTCTCTCTTGAAAAGACAGAGAAAACCCTCTGTACAGTAGCCGGTCATGAATACTAATAATTTAACTGGACAATTTATTTGCCTTTTTGTGGCACTATACTGCTTGAGAGAAAGATTTTTACTGAATGTTTCATTGTAAATATCCGGTGCAATTTTAAAATGGCGCGAAAACAAATAACATCTGCGGACTTGTTCGAATCTTCAGTGTCTAAGACTCCTATATTAACAATTGAGGCAACGCAAACTGAAAGTAGACAAAGAGCTAATTTTGTGGATCCGTATTTGAAGGGTCAAGGTCAGATAAAAAATGGTATAAGTAAGCGCGTTGTATTTCAGAGCAAGGGTTGTATGTCAGTACCCGAAGGTAGTCACAGCAATCTCAGTGTCCCAAGGACACCTCAAAGTCACCCCTAAGGTGAAAACCTCTATTTCATGCCATTTTCGACACCTTGGCAGGGGGAACCCCATGATAAGGATGATAACAAAAAAAAAACGAGAACCAAGAAGAGGTGGAATATGCTCTTTTCCAATTTTCCAAAATAGGTATTCGAGTGACCGTGGTTAAAAGGATCCCTTATAAACTACATTATCAGCCTGGTACCAGTGTTACCCGTGTCCATGTAAAAGAGACAATGACAATTCCATCGCAGTACGAAACAATAATATCGTATAGACTTGGAAAGTTGCGTACAGAATGTTAAATAGATGGCGTGATGCCAATCCTGCATATGGTAAAGAGACTGGGCTTCTATAATCATCGTACCAATCACAGTAAATAATCCAAGTAATGAGACACCTAGAGTGGCAAAAAGGAACCCATTGCCTAATTTAAAGATGTAGATAAAATTATTCCACTACCGGCAGAAAGCTCAACAGATGCCAGCCATCTTGATGTGGGTACGCACATCCAGATACCGAAATACCTTCAGCCATTCATTAAGAGTGTCTTTGATCATCTGATTTGCGATCAATTGAGTCGCCTTAAAGCAGCAATCTTTGATTATCAAAATGTCCTCTACGACCAGACGGAAAGTAAGGCCTGGCCAACATGGCCGAACACCAGATTGATACCGGATGTAGCCCGCCCATCACACAACCACCGAGACGGGTACCACAAGCCCAGAAGGCTGCATTGGAAACAGATGTACAACAAATGTTGGACCAGGGCATCATAAAGCCGAGTGACAGCCCGTGGGCCTCGCCGATAATACTTGTTATCAAGAAAGACGGAACAGAGCCTTTTTGCGTCGATAACCGGCGACTTAATAGTGTGACGCGAAAAAATGCATACCTATTATAGCGTAACAACGTTTCGTTTGACACTTTATCCAGTAGTCGGTGGTTTTCGACACTTCACATGGCTACAGGCTATCGGCAGCTCACGGTTGCCGACGATGAATAAAATGAAATGACTGCGTTATATACACATCTCAGTTTACACCAGTTCATGGTCATGCCGTTTTGCCTGTGTAAAACGCCACGAGCTATGAAAGGTTAATAGAAATGTCCTTTGAGGTCTCCAGTGGAGATAATATCTAGTTTACATCGATGATGTATTATGTGGCTGAGGTTTCGGTAAGTAAACTTAAAATTAAAACCAAAGAAATGTCATTTGTTCCAGCACAGTGGGATATTTTTAGAACACCTAGTATCAGCTGATTGTGTCAGAACTGATCTCCAGAAAGTCAGAGTGGCCTCTCCCAAGCAGCCTTAATGAAACTCGCAGTTTTCTCGGTTTGGCGGCCTACAGATTCTCTGAAATCGTTGCGTCGAAGATCGCTTTAACAAAGGAAATAGTTCCAATGGACAGGAAAGTGTCAACAGTCTTTTGAAGGGCGCAAGAAAGCACTTACGGAAGCTCCCGCTTTTGGCGTATCCTACTGAAGATGACCAGTTCACTTTTGATACCGACGCGAGTGATGAAGGAATGGGTTATCGCCTATGGCAGCAGGACCTGAAATCGTTCCCAACGTAACTATTGTACCACCAAACGTGAACTTTTGCCAGCAGTAACGTTTATCAAACATTTCAGCCATTATTTGTGGGGTCTATCCTTAAATCTCCGGACTGACCATGCCTCGCTGAAATGCCTAAAAAAACTTACGCAATGTCAAAGGGATGTTAGCTCGCATACTGTTTTGGACATGTATTCGTTTGAAATTGAAACCAGAGTAAGAGCTAAGCATGCCAACGCTGACGCTTGGTCAAGTGTTCCTTGTCGAGTGTAAAATAAAGAGAGCTTTCTAACACAAGAGAGAAAAAGGGTGTCAGCCATCCACTCCAGAAGTAAAGCTCATAGCGATAACGCAAATGAGCGAGCTCAGAGCTCACAGGACAGTTAGTTATTTAAGGAATGCGCTTCAAAAGCTTCAGCAAGAGGATCCTGCTATATCCAAGGTAACGATTCTTCTGTCAAGACATAGACAATAACCACGACGGACAGTGATAGCTACAGTAGAGACTTGAAGGCATAGTGGAGCCAGTGGAAAACCTTAGTAATACTGGACAATTTACTATACAGAGAGTGGGCTCTCAGTGACAATATGCCAAAGGTCCGAGAATTTGAGTCAACGTGGCTAGATAAGACTTGGAGTAATTTTGAGGAACAGTTTTAATACTTTTTATAGTCTGTTTTTATAAGAGGGTTTCTATGTTTAGTTTCTACTTCATCTACCAGGGAAACCTGATTGGAATATTACTTTAGTAAGTAATCGTATGTGATTGGATATTTTATTTATTGTTAATGTTTGTAATTAGATTAAGTGGTGCTCATGTACGCATATCAACCGCGGGCGGTAGAAGCCAAGGGGAGGAATGTGGCGGATCATCCTGGGCGAAACTGCAGGCGGCCAAGTCCGCCAAGTAGAGTCTTTACGCTTAACGTTTTAAGAAAAGAAAGGTACTCGGGTGTGATGATAACAGCGAGGACAGAAGTAAAGACGTGAACGCTAGACAGAGAGAGAATTATAGAAAAACAACTTTGATCGAGCCGAAAGAGCGGAATGGGGAAACGGCTTCGTATCAACGAGGACACCTCGGTAAGTGGGAAATCAGTATGGTTGATGCTTCAGGTCCCGTGAAACATTGGGCTTGACGATTATGTTCTTTAAGACTAAATATGGCCGCCGACCGTGGAACCATGGTGTTAAGCGTATGACCCAAAATTTCATTTTCGGGTTCGCTAATTATGTCATTTGTTTACTGTTAAGAATTTCTTAAAATCAAATTTTTGATGTTGTTATTATTACTGGTGATCGAGTGCAGGCAGTTAAGTCTTTTAAGTTTGTCATCAATTCCGTCAACCCCCAAGAACGAATCCGCGTAGCGTCATTCGGGATAAGGCCGGGATTGCTACAAATCATCTGGCATAATCATCATGCATAATCAATCAGATGTGGATCATCTGGTTGGAAAGTCAAATAGTTTCTAATAAAGTGTTATACATTATTGTTCGCAAAAGTATAAAATCAAACCCCGATATCACGTAATCATTCTTTAGTTTGGGTGCTGATCCTAATTTTATTTAATACTTCTGTTGATGTGAGTCTTGTATTATTTAACTCGTTGTGGGCCATAGCAGATACTGATACTAATCAAGGATAGACTGATGCTATCAAATGATAGACTGATGCTATCAAATGATACAACTGGAATTATTTACTTGCTGGCAGTAAAATAGACTGCGCTTCTTACTTGCGACACGGAAAATCGCAGTCGCCAGTTTGGAGCTTTTTTTAACAACATCAGAGAGACCTTTGAAAAGTCTACATGGAAACCTGAAATAAGGTCTCTGTTACCCATATCCTTTGAGCTGTTGGGCTCCCAATTTCCCCCAGAATAATGGAAAATTTGATAAAAACAAACTGCAACATCTCAATAACTACAACACTGATGGTCATGATTTTTGGCATAGGGATTCCGTCAGTTCCTGCAGACTGGTGGCGCCACCTGTATTTTTTTCAAATTTTTGCAATTTGTTTTTTCTCTATTTTTGAGACCTTTAGGGATGTAGTTATCTGTCAACAGAGTACAAATCGTAACGACTGGACCTAGAATCCTCATTTTTGACACACACGGAGACCCATGAAATGTCTCCTTGGAATTCTGAAATGAGGTCTCTGTTATCCATATCCTTTGAGCCATGGCACTCCAAAGTACAACTCAGAATAATGGAAAATGTGTTACAAAAGCTGAAGTATCTGAACAACTAATGCAGATCACCATAATTGTTTGCATGGATATTGATCATTGAGTGTTTCATTAGTTTCTGCGGACTGGTGGCATCACCTGTATTTGTTCCTTTTTTTAACGATTTTTTTTTCTATATTTTTGAGACCTTTAAAGATATGAGCATCTGTTAACAGGGCACAAATCATAACAACTGGACCTAGAATCCTGTAACTTAATATTCTGAGAGACCTATGAAAAGTCTCCATGGAAACCTGAAAATAGGTCTCTGTTACCCATTTCCTTTAAGTTGTATGGCTCCAAAATACCCCCCAGAATAATGAAAAATTTGATACAAACACTGCAGTATCTCAGTAACTACAATATTGATGGTCATGATTTTTGGCATACATATTGAATATGAGGTGTTCCGTCAGTTCCTGCAGACTGGGTGCGCCACCTTTATTTTTTCATGCAAGGATGCCCGTGAAATGTGTCTGTGTAAATCTGAAATTAGGTCTCTATTTCCCATATCCTTCAAGCTATAGGACTCGGAAGTATCCCTCAGAATAATACACAATTTGACACAAAAGCTGAAGTATCTGAACAACTAATGCAGAGATCACCATGATTATGGATGCTGTCATCTGTTTACGTGGCACAAATTGTAACAACAAGACCTAGATTCTTCATTCTTGTCATGCAAGGAGGCTCATGAAAAGTGTCTGTGGAAACCTAAAATTAGGTATTTGTTACCCATTTCCTTCAAGCTATAGGACTCCGAAGTATCCCTCAGAATAATGGAAAATTTGATACAAAATCTAAACTATCTGAACAACTAATGCAAAGATCACCATGATTCTTTGCATTGATACTGACCATTAAGTCTTTTTATTAGTTTTTGCAGACTGGTGGAGCCACCTGTATTTTTTTCAAGTTTACGCTTTTTTCTCTATTTTTGAGATATATAAATACAGACAAAATCTTGGCCTGTTGGTTAATCTGTTTGATGCTTCAGTTGAATGAGTTTATACTACCATTCAGATAATAAAATTTCCTTTTGCGAATGTCTTCCCAGTCAGCTGAGCGTCATGACCCATGGGTCACTTGTTAAACCAGTCTATCAGGTATAAAATGCAGGCATGTTGGAACATACATACAATAATATGATTTAAATATTTTAAACGTACCTGTTATCAGTCTTGCATGTCTGACACAGCTTCTACGGGAGATACACCTGTTGTTAGACCATACGTATCCATGGTTACACACGCATGCGCCCTTCTTCTTGCTGGTTTCACAATCTTCGATAAATCCTTTGCATGTCCGTTGACAGGGACTTGCGTTCTGGTCGTACTTTGAGTTCGCTGGGCATGGCGGGTCCCCACCTGTAACGGAAGTCGTATCCGTGATAAACATGTGTGTAGTTCACCTCATTGAGGTGCGTATATAACCCTGAGGCATTTACCTACACATTAAATGGCTGACAACATATCTTCCCATATACTTGACATCAGGTTTCAGAACAGTCTGTTTCATAAACACATTACAAATATTGTACGTAGGCAACAGCTGACTTAATGTAACTCGACAGTTGGTGCCGTACTGATAGTCAAATAATAATTAAATTATGTACAGCGGCGTACCTAGCCTCATTGCCGCCCGGGGCGGTCTTAGATATTGCCGCTCCTCTAACAAAACATTACAAAACTGGATAACATACTGGAATATATCGTTTCAAATGTCCTTGTTACAGGCTTATATTTGACAACAACGCAATTATATGGATTCACTGGCAGGGAATTCTTCCGCCACATATTAAAGAGCAGACATCTCTTTGCTAATGTAAATCAAAAGATCGCTCGAAGCTCAAACAAGTATATTTAATTATGAAGTGAACAGAAAGGAATAATACTAATAAATTGTAACTATTAACAGATTACACTGCAGGATACACATATAATGTGGAAAATTGATCTTTCATCATTCATGTAAACACAATTCATGATTACTTTATACTCAACTTGGGAAAAGAACTTTATAAGGTGAGTGTTATTCCACGCATACAAATACTTTGTCACATCTATAATTCCACCTCTTGTTATCGCATATGACAGCAGGTACACCTAATAGAGCTATTGAGATATGCATGGTACTGCTGCATGCAAGTCATTTAGTCTTTACTAAAACAGCGTAATTCATGAGTTAAGCATATATATGTAGGCAGGGCATGTTTTTTTTCACATAAAAAATCCAATGTTTGGATAAACTGACTTTTTTTAATTAAAATATCCTCAAAGTTAAAAGCATACTTTATTTCAAGGCTATATCAAAATCATTTAGAATTATAGTGATTATGCACTTTGCGAGGTTTTATTTATACATTTATGACTGTTTGTTATTCAATAAAGTATTAAAATAAATTTCAAGTAATGATATAATTTAAATATATGTTATAATTTAATTTCAAATGATTTGTCACAATATACAACAAATGTCTGTAGGTAGTAGATAATGAAACTGTTAATAACAGAATTAACAGTACAGGTAAATATATCTTTAATTTAAGTTTTGAACTCTAAAAGTTAAAACTGATACTTGATACGTATATTGAAAATGTGGCTAAGCGGCCAGGGGGATTCATCCCGCCTGACAGTTATAATAGAATTATATTTTAAAGTTAAAATAATTCCTATATAGGTCTGGGTGTTTATTGGTTTTATTCACGTTACATAAAAGATCATGCAGGTCATATTGGTTAATCAAAAGACACAGGCATTTAGGTAGTACTCATTATATACACGATAGTGTAAACGTCTGAATTTTAACGAGACTGATGTTAGAGTATGAAGAATCATGGAAAAAGGGCATTTCAGGTTGTTTCATGCTGTTTAAATATCCTGGAATTTCGGGAATTCAAGGGTTCAAAAATGGAAATTCTTAATACTTTCCAAGGAAAGAGCAACACAATTCTTCAAAATATTTTCGCCCAATATGTACGACAGACAACCCACCCCAACTACCTGGTGCCATTGGTCTTCTTGCAGGATTTTTCCCTGGTGATTATTAGATGCTGCTAGGGATTTCTGTAAACGATGACCGCCCTGAAATGCAGGCTTTTTGCATGATTGGTCAGTTTATCGATGGCGTTCTGACATTGCAAGACCACAGATCTAACAAAGAATAACTACAGATATGTAGTTCTTGCCTCTATAGAGATCGTCCGCAAATAATTTTGTTGGTTCCACCGCCAAATGTTTAATCTCTGAAATTCTTGAAAAGGGACAAAAAGGCCAAATTTGAACTTTTTGAGGAACCCCTTCTGACACTGATTATACTAAATCCCAGAAATGCCGCCCCCACAAATGTACAATTCGTTCGCTAATCATTCTGTAGGTTCTACTGTCCAGTTTATAATCCCTGGAATACTTGAACATGGGACAAAAAAGCCAAATTTGTACTTTTTGTGGAACTCCTAATGCCACTGATTAAACTAAATCCCAGAAATACCGCCCCTAAAAATGTGCAAATCGTTCGCTAATCATTTAGTAGGGTCAAATGTCCAGTTTTTAATCCCTGGAATACTTGAACATTGGACAAAAAGGTCAAATTTGTACTTTTTGTGGAACTAGTTATGCCACTGATTAAACTAATTCCAAGAAATAAGCCCCCCCCCCCCCCAATCCCAAAATGTACAAATTGTTCGCTAATCATTTGGTAGGTTCCTCTTTCCAGTTTTTAATCCCTGGAATACTTGAACATGGGACAAAAAGATCGAATTTGTACTTTTTGTGGAACTCCTTGTGCCACTCAATATACTAATTCCCAGAAATACGCCCCCCCCCCCCTCCAAAAATGTGCAAATTGTTCGCTAATCATTTGGTAGGTTCCTCTGTCCAGTTTTTAATCCCTGGAATACTTATAAATGGCACAAAAAGATCGAATTTGTACTTTTTGTGGAACTCCTTGTGCCACTCATTATACTAAATCCCCGAAATGCCGCCCCCCAGAATGTGCCGCCCGGGGCGGACCGCCCCTGCCCCCCCCCCCCCCCCCTTAGGAACGCCACTGATTATGTAATCTCTGTAGAGGTTAAACAAATAACGGTTCCTTGATGAATGAGACTGCTCGTCTAAATAAATAAACATGATGAAATCCTGATATTTAGCAAAAGGGTTTAATCAAAGTTTTATATACTTATATATAGCTACATTTCATTCTGCTCTGTTTCACCTTGTCTAAATGTATCCTATGTATAGTGGATTTTTTTTTTTTTTGGATAATCCCCATACCATAAGAGTGTGACACTCTTCTCTGGTGTGCATATGTTTGCTTTCACATGGTTAAATAATACACGCCCCTGACATAACTAACGTTCACTATCAACAAAGGAAAATACCTACATCCGGTTTTGTATTCCCAGCTGTTCGGCACTGGAACTCCGATACTGGCGCACACTCGAACAAACACGCGAAACGTATCGCAGCGCTTAAACTGGGAAGTGGCACAGCAGGCATCTTCTGCGCATGCCTGGTAGAACTTTAAGTAACGCACACACTGACCAAAGATGATTTCTTGCTTCAGGGCACTGCACTGAGTGGCAGACTTGCAGTCTGACGTGCGACAGGGTTTAGTGGTATCTTTGCCATCTTTGTTACCGGCCATAAATGGAAAGCTTTCGCCATCGAATGTCCTGAAGTGGGGATTACCAACCACTGTAAAAAAAATAAAAGAAAAGGGTTTCAAAGGATTCTGAACGGTTTTCTATTTAAGAAAAGGTTTCCACTTACTAACAGACACCATTTTGGGAAAAGAACGGTTTAACAGAGGGTTTCTGTTCAAAAGGTAAACCCATTGACTAAGTGAGAAAAGTGCATATAAGAGCCTGTTATATAAAATCCGGAAATACAGGTTGCATGTTTTTCTTTAGTTTAACTACACATTTACAACGCATTTATTATCACAAAGAAGACCATATTAAACATAATTAAACCATAATCATATACAGTTATAATTATATAAAAAGGATTCTGACCAATCTTAAAAAAATCACAAGATGCATAGCTCACTGTAACTCGTTTTATCGATCCTGCAACATGTTACTCCTACAACGCAACTGTCTTCCTTACATTAAACCTATGATGTGAGGTACTCAGAGGTTTCCAACAGAACGAAGTATAGGCCTGATTAAGTAGAATGTAATCAAAACATAACTGTTATTATAATGCAATAAATCAATGTCTGGGAGACAGTTTATTCTGTGTGGTAACTTGTCCAATTTAAAAACGAATATATTATTTGTAGGTGTCACAGGTACAAGGAAATTGACCATCAAACGTGTGGTTGGCAACCCTTCTGTAATACCATGTCATGTGGCCACGGGAACGAGAAGACTCAAGAATGTTGTAAATATAAATTGTAAAGTCTTTTGTTTTTCATCTCAGATTAGGACTATATATTCCTTATTTCCTTTAGTTCCTTTATGTGAGAAATGGTGCATTTGAGAGATTGATTGCATTAAGTGTAACATCCCCGACTGGAAGGGACAGGTTATCAAACACACAAAACAGTCTTTCCCTATTTGCATACGTCGTCTAGCCATGTAATATTATAGTGTAAACGGTAATATCTAAATTCTGTCGCAAACATGCTTTTTTAAAATCTTTAGATTAAAATGTAACTAAAAATCGATGTTTGTATTATTTCTTCCACCATCTTGGCATCTTGGATAAATGGCGGTCATATTAAAACCAGGGCTATATGTCACTCGTAAACAGCCATGATAGAGAGGGGTAACCGAGGAACAATTTGATAATCCTCAATAGAAAACTTTTCTTAGTTGATCCTTTTCCTGTAGAATCAATGTCTGCACCACAATTATACATATTATACATATTTAATGAGATAATTTGCATATATTTGCATATCTAAATAAATTGTTGGCATTTTTATCATAATAAATAAATCTATTGATTATTTAGTTTTTATGGAGGGTGTAAAGTATTTCGGATACAAAATAATAAAATTTCATAAGATAAAACTTTTTTTAAAGTCTGATCTAATTGAGAAGCATATAAATTAAGTGTGATTAAATTATGTGTCTGCTTACTTAATAATGGCTTCCCCTTTAGTTGTTCAGTGAATATATAACTAGCAAATTTGCATATGTAATTGGCAACGGGTAAATGGTCGTGGGGTTTATAATGCGTATAATACTGCATCACCTCGTTATTTGTGTCAAGGGGTGCTTGTCTAGATGCCGCATTTTAATTTATCTTACTCTCCAGTCGTCCGCTGAATATATTTTTAGCTAATTAGTATATGTAATGAACGAAGGGTAAAATAAGGACCTTCATGTTTGTATGCGATATAAGCGCGCAGCACAATACATCCATGAATCTCTGATGTTAAGAAACTAATTATTTGCTTGATGGAAGTAACGGCAACATGGTTCACTTAAATAAACTTAAATAAAAATAAATGTGCGGTTATGAGGTGGAGAGGGCGTCAACCTCATGTTCTGGTGATGTCTTGCTGAAAGAGAATGATTATTCACTCCTTCATGTTTAAGGATGTTTGCAGTATATACCTGTGATAATGTTTATTTATTTTAATTACGAATTTCTTCTCAGGGCAACCCGTTATCATACCAGTGATCAATAATCGTAAAGATTCTTGTCAAAGCAATGAATGACCACAGCTGTGTTCTTGCATCGATTGATATATCTGGGCTATATAACACACCAGTTTATTTATCTATGCATGTGTATAAATCACATATGGATGAGCAATTTTATCATGTACAAACGACATTTCTGTCTGTCAGAGTGTAATTTTAAAATTATAATTCACAGGCTGGCATTAATATGTATTATATTATTTTAAAAAATCGCCTATAGGGATGTTACTTAGTTGAAATATGTTTAAAAGTCACATACTGTTAAAAATAATATGTGGATCAATACTTTTTAGTTAGTTTCTTGTTTTCTCACCCTGACTTATTTTTCTGTTCTCATTTTTTTCCGTATTTCTATGCCTTATATTGGATGTGCTATAGAGTATAAGTTTTGTACATCCTTAGTTTATCTAGGGAACTGAAATGTTCTGGATAAATGATCAAGGTAATGTCCATTTTGTCAAAGTATGCAGCTTTCTATTATTCATTGAGCATTTTTTAACTGTACAAAATGGGTGGGCATTTACTGGTATATACAGCAAAGACTGTGCAGGTTCCCTGAAAAATACATGCCAAATTTTAGAAATGTACCCATGACCAACAAAAAAGCAAATGTAAGGTAAACCTGTATGTATGAGGCCTATGGCTAGAGGGAGGGAGCAGGGCATTGTATAATTGCCTCCTTTAAAATGATCATATTCAGATATACATGTAACGATTGGACTCTATATGACGAAATAAAAAGTATGCACCCGCGTATAAGGTATGTGACATTCCAAGGACATATGAAGGGTATACATTCATCTTGATTTGTTAAAGGGACATAATCAGGAGCAATATCATGCCTGTTATTTCACACTATTAGCTCAGTTTTGGTTTATACAAAATTTCCTGTTTATAGCCAAAAATATAGTGCATTTAAGCTTCTCTTAATTTAATTTAAAAACTTTGAGTACGTGTATATATATATATTAGCTTCATTATTGAAGCCGGCAACATAGCAATACATTTCCACACAAACCGCACAGGACAAGTTTTACTTGCATATTGAGAAAAATAATATTACAAAATTAACATAAAATTTGATGGACAGAAACCAATGAAATGGTGCCATAACATTTCGGATCTATAACTTACAACATAGTCAATTTGAACTTAAAATATGCAGATGTACACGTCCTTATTAAAGCAGGCAGGACAGCAAGGGCATTTTGATTTGTTTTGAACATAAATATAAAGCTTATCTTTCTGGTTTTAGTTTCTTAAACCCCCTTTTATTGAAATCCTAGTTAAATGTCTGGCTAAAGTTAAACCCGTACATCATTATAATCCACGATTTGTTCTTAAAAGGTCATAAAAATGTTTACGTTAGCATTTTGTGTTAATTTTGTATTATGTCCGACAGGACAGTAAAACATCAGTGTAGTTATCCCATTGAAAAAAAAATCTGATTTGTATGTTTAACTTCCGTTCGACTTAGTTTATCATATTTAACATCTAAAATTTCCAACCTATAAATAAAAGTGCAGGTAAGCATTCAAAAGAGAACATTATTTTGGACAAATTTCAGGTCATGGGCTTTGTGTGAAAAAAACCTGCAGAACCCAGAGGAGAGCAGAGTTTATCTTAACGTTAAGCTTAAACCATTAAATCCTAATTTTAAATTATCAAACGTTTTCTTGATTTTACAGTAATTTGTGTAAAAGCCTTAAGCCATGGTACCCAGGTGACCTGATTACTAATTGACCTGTTCACTGACCTTGATTTACAGTTGGGATCATAAGTTCCGCAAACTTCAGAGTTAGACCCTCACAGACTGGACAGCTGGTATTAATATCACTGTTTATACAAGATGAAAGGTAAAGACTAATTGAAGAGGGAAATAATCAAATGACTACATGGATTAAACCGGCTTCTGTGCCTCAGGGGTAGAGCACAGGACTTTTTTTTATATAAACTGGTTTTATTTCTTTTAGCTCCGATGACTTAGTTTCGTGGCTGGTCCTTTTACAATAACCTTCCAGCCGTTTGAAAGTGCAAAAAGGAGGATTTATTTACAAATCTTCTCGGACATATTGACATACTTTGCAAGGAAACATATATTCGAGTCACGAGAAACATGCAAATATATATAGCCCAGTCAATCATTCAGAATTTCACTAAAGTTTGCTAAATTTAATGATTCGTTTGCGATGGCTTCACTGATTATCCGACAATTTGATGTGTCGCAAGTTCTTAGATATTCTGGGCAGATACCCAAGATGATGGAGTTTTGTTGTTTTACAATAAAAAAAAAGGGGGGGGGGGTAATAAATCGTCTTTATTTATCAAACAAAAGGATCAGAAATATAAAGGTAATTGTTAAAAAAAAAGCCTTATCTGTCATATATAACCTTGAGGTCAAATTTTCTTTATATTTTGAACAGTCTTTTATTTATCTGCTATAAATAATTTCCATTCACAGGGGGGGGGGGGTGGCCGTAAGCAGTGTACAAAGATTCACAACAATACAGTTAAACCTGCTCCAGATCAAACGTCTATTATGAGCTATATATTATTGGCAGTTATCGTTTTGCGGAATTAACGCTGGTATAATTATAAGATATTTGTGAATACCCGAAGACATAAAAGGATCATCTTAGGTTCAGTGTAACGTATATGGTGTGCAATTTTAGAAAAAGCGCTGGTCTAGGGTGCCCCTGTCGGGCGGTTGCGTAATGGTTGCCAAGGTATATTTTATATCAATAAAGATATATTCTCCCTCAAATATCCAGCAAAGTGAAATTGTCATTAAATTGGTAATAAAACGGGATTTCTTTCATCTGCATCTGTTTCAATCAATTGCTATTCATACTGACCAGTACTTTAGAACCGTCATGCAAACTTGGCTTACAAAACTAAAAAAAATCATTGATGTCTTGAAATTTTTTAACAAAACCATCCACGGCTCAATATGATACTGAAAAGGATAGCAAAACTAATTTTATAACAAGAGACTTTACCATTAGGTTTGTTTATTACGTGTTTCCTTTTTCAGTGTCTATGGATTCATTGACCAGTCCCCCAATCATGTCAGCCAAAGTTCCGATTTCCTAATAACAATGAATATCACTCCTGTCAAATCAAATTTACAGCCATCCAGACCCCCTGACCCAGCTTGTGACATTGTCTAAGATTTGAACAGGTGTACGGTTTTTATTTATCAAATGAATGGGCTGCCTATTCATTCTTTGTTATTTTGTATGTTCACAAACCGAATCAGGATTTGGGCTGGTATTCTGATGAATTGTGGACTTTTAAAAATTATATGTTGAGAAGAATTGAACATTTTATTTTATTCCAAAATGTATAAGAAGCTTTAAATTGTAAACTTTAAGGCTTGAAAGTTACGTTTTTAATCCATTTTGCTCTTCACATTGATGATTAGAACTTATCTTACCTCTTTATATCCAAATAACAGTAACGTTTTAAAATTATATGGGGATACCCTTCTTTGGTTTAAATCTATGATGGTTATACAGTTATATATTGTACCTAGCTGTCAGCTGATATTGCAAGCAAATTTTCCATCTCTAGACTTTGATTGGGAATCTATTTGGACTAAACACTGTCATGCAGCTACGGAGGCAAGAGTTCAGACTTTAATATGGAAGATTCATCATAATATTTTTCCAACAGCAGTTTGTTCTAAAAAAAATGAAAATTTATGACGATGATAGATGCAAGTATTGTCAGGCGATAGATACTATAGAACACTTTTTTATAACTTGTAAGATTGTTCAATGTTTGTGGAAGTCAATAGAGGGGAGATTTGGTGTGAAGTTCGCTACAGAGGAAATATTTGTTTGGTTTAAATTTGGATAAACAGATACAAAAATACATATGCAAAGCAAAGCTCTGTATAAGCAAATTTAAGTATTGGTCATACCCATATTTATTGTTCCTGTTTGAGACGGAATGTGGATATAGAAATATGTGTTTATGAAAGGTCTACCTGTATATCACTATGTTGTTAATAAACTATATATATATATATATATATATATATATATATATAAATCTTCTGATGCATGCATTGTGGTGGTTTCATCAGAGTTGATGGGGGTCTAAATAAGTTTAGCTGACCTCATTATCCCAGGGATACTTGATGGTGATATAATGGAAATAATCAGGGCAATGTGGCAAAATGTTGTGATACACAAAATATGTACAGGTCCAAATCAACCTCAGGTTAAAGTTATTGGTCAGTTTCTCACAATTCAGCAACCTCTCACCCAATTATATTCGAAATTCATATGTATATAATTTGAGTGTTAAGAAATCTCCATTATGATGTTTTGGTTAATAGGTGAAAGGCCACAGTTGTTCATAAAGAAGACAATCAGAAATTTTTATGTTAGGCTCATTGCTCCATATTTCGGAAAGATAATTCAGTGAAATTTGGTATGCTGATCAATTGTGACAATGCCCAGATGCAATCTCATCACTCTTTATACACTCGTAACTGCTTACCAATAGAGTGTCTCTCCCGAGTTCGATAATCCATGCATATTTGATGAGGTCAGAGGTCACCAGACTTTGGTCGTGCCCTGATGAAATTTGATCCATTTTTTGGAAACTCATTAAAAATATTGACTCGCCTGAATTAAATTCTGGACAAAATTAACGCATATTTAATAAGGTCAGAGGTTACTTGGCTATTTTGTGAAGTTGCCTTGTAGAGACATAATCAGTTCACTTTTGCTTTTGTTACGGAACCTAATATAAACAGATCGCGTTTGCGTGATGAACCCAAATTTTGTAATGGAGATAAAAAAAATCAGATTATGTAACACTAGGCAGCAGGAAATGTCTAGGGGAATGAATAAAGAAGTCAGTGGTTTTTGTTAACAAATAACTATAATTTATTCCTAAAACAATCCTAACAATACAATACACTAAATCAATACAATTATGGTCCGGGAACGGAGTGTCCAAAAACTAGTTCAAAGGGACTGAAACCCAAGGACTCTTGAAAGGATTCTCTGACAGCAAACAACAATAGGTGAATTCCTTCATCCCAGTCTTTCTGTGTGTCATAGCAATAAGTTCTGATCATGTTTTTTAATGTCTGGTGAAAACGCTCCAGGGCGCCCTGACTTTCAGGATGGTATGGCGAAGAGATGTACTGTTTTTTACCTAGCTCAAGCATAACTTGTTGGAATAAGCCAGACATAAAATTAGACCCTTGGTCAGACTGGACGGATTTTGGTAATTCAAAAGTTGTCAGGGCTTTGACAACACTTTTGGCATTAATTTTGTGCAATGGTATTGCTTCAGGGAACCTGGTACACGCGCACATAATTGTCAGCAAGTATTCATGTCCAGATTTTGTTTTGGGCAGTGGTCCAACACAATCAACAAAAATACTACTGAATGGTTCCTCAAAAGCAGGAATAGGCCTAAGTGGGGCCTCAGGAGGATTCTGATTGGGCTTGCCTACCATCTGACATGTATGGCATGATTTACAATATTGTACAACATCTTTCCTGAGGTTAGGCCAATAGAAGTATGTACTAACTTTCTGATAAGTTTTATTTATACCTAAATGGCCAGACAAAGGAGCCTCTTGTGCCATGCTGAGAATTTCATTGCGAAAGCTTTTGGGCATTACTATTTGATGTTTGATGGCCCACTCATCATCAGCGCATACATCAGGTGGTGCCATTTACGCATAAGCACTCCATTTTTGACATAGAAACAAACTGGGTTCTGTGACAGCTCATCTTTAGAAACTGCCTTGGGAAACAAACATGAAATATTAGGGTCCTTATACTGTTCCGCAATAAGTTCTGACCTTGAGAATGCTGCATCCTGTACGGGCGAGTCATTAGACGAGTCACTAGTGACTCCCAGAGTGTTATTATCTGGACCATTATCCTCATGTGTGTTTTTCTCGGCCATAGATCTAGTTACAGCACATGAAGGATACAAACCAGAAATTTCCTGACTTTCTGGATCAGTGTCCTGATCAAGTGACGGCTTTTCTGTCACTATTGGTACAGACTGTACTTTATCACCTGCAACATCCTTGCCTAGTAGCAACTGTATTCCCTGAAAGGGTAAAGTAGTTCTTATGCCCACAGTTATATTCCCAGAAATCAAATCTGACGATAAATGGATACTGTGAAGTGGAACCGAAGTGTGCCTGTCTGAAAACACAGTGCATGGGCACCAGTAAAGGACCTATCAGAAAATGGCAAAGTGTTTGCTAACATGAGAGTGTGGCCTGAACCAGTGTCCCTCAAAATTCTAATAGGGGTAGAATCTGAAAGATCACTTGAAAGTGATACAAAACCATCATGTATGAATGGCTCAAATAACTCCATTTCAGAGTCAGGAGAGGAATGTACTACCTCAACCTCATCAAACAAAGAACTGACATTGAAGGTGTCAGTCATAAACTCTGTCATCTAAGGAATCTACATCCTTACCAAATTCCTCATGGGAGTCAACAGAGGAATTTTCCTCAGCAGAAACAAACTTTTGTTTGTCATAAGAGGACCTGGCCTCATTTGAAATACTCTCGCAAGAGTCATAAAAGGACTTAACCTCATTAAGAGAACCCTCCTCGCAGGATTCTTGAAAGGACCTAGCCTTATTTAATTCCTCGCAGGAATCAACTGAGGTTTTTAGCCCACAATCTACGGATTCTTCCTTCGATTTAGACGGCACTTGGGCCTCCGTAGCATCAAACTCTTTAACTGAGTCAACGAAGGAGTTGTACCCCTTATTTACATAGAAAGAGCCTGGCTCTTGGACTATCCTATGCATAGAATTTGAAACAAAACCTATTTGCTATTTGGTTTATTCGCAAGTTTCCAGCAGTCAGGTTTTAGATGACCTTTCTTCTTGCAGTAATTACAGATTTTCTTTGAAAATGACTGGTCTTTCATGGACTTAGACACAGTGGACGTGGACTGAGGTGTAGCTATGGGCATTGCTGAACTATCAGGACTACTAGTACAGGGAGACTGCGCTGTAAACTTCTTTTGACCATACTGTTTTACATTCTAATTTGTGAATGACTGGTTTGATTTGCTAGTAAAGGACATTTTGTGTGTCAATGAATAATCATCAGCTAATTGAGCAGCAATGTCAAGTGTTTCAGGACTTTTCTGATCGAGAAAAGTTTTAACATCTGCGTTAATGCAGCGCTTAAATTCTTCAAGCAAAATCAACTGGCGCAAATTGTCATAATCTTTCATTACATTTTTAGAACTTCACCAGCGATCAACAACTGCTCTTTTGTCCTAGCAAATTCTACGTAGGTCTGTTCTTTGCGCTTTTCCCAATTTCTGATTTTCTGGTGGTAAGCATCTGGAACTAACTCATAACCTTTTAGGATTAACCGTTTTACCAGGTCATAGTCAGCAGCAGCTTCTACTGAAAGCTCTGTATAAATTTTTCTGGCCTTGCCAGTCAATACACTTTGTAACAACATAGTCCAATTTTCCGTAGGCCATTTTAAATTTTCAGCTACCTTCTCAAAGTGTAAGAAATATTTATCAACCTCTTTTTCTTGAAAAGGTGGGACAAGTCTAATGTGTTTAGCAACATCAAAACTGAGTTGGGGCAGCACGTAGACTATGTTCTAGTTTAAGTCTTTCTAACTCCAGTCGTTTTAACTCAATTTCTTTTTCTTTTTCTAGTCTTTCTCTTTCTAACCGTTCTTCTCTCTCTTTTAATGCTAGCTCATAATGCATTTCCAACTTTTTTAATTCTAGCTGCATAGCAAGGCTATCATTTTTTTATTTTCCAACTTCAGTCTCTTCAATTAAACCTTTGCTTATAAGATCTTGCATGATTTTAGCAATGATATCAGGCTTACTCAAATCTTTTTTCACACTGAGCCCTAAGTGTTGTCCCAAACGCAACAACTGGTCTTTTGACAACTGTTCAAGTTGATCAGGGTCCGGATCGTCAACAAATGTCTCAGGTTTGAAATCTGCCATGTTAAGATGTCAAAACAATAACAAAAAACCACTGAGATAAATCCTGTAAACAATGTACTGTGAACAACATGTAATCTTGTAAACAATGTATGATAAAACAATGTGTCCAGGTCAAGGCCTAATAAATTTGAAAACTATTATACATCCCGGACTAGCCCCCAATTTTATGTTACGGAACCTAATATAAACAGATCACGTATGCGTGATGAACACAAATTTTGTAATGGAGATAAAAAAAAATCAGATTCTGTAACACTAGGCAGCGGGAAATGTCTAGGGGAATGAATCAAGAAGTCAGTGTTTTTTTGTTAACAAATAACTATAATTTATTCCTAAAACAATCCTAACAATACAAAACACTAAATCAATACAATTATACAGTGAAACAGCGGTATAGCAACAAGTCAATACAATTACACAGAAAGATAATGGTACAATACCTGGATACAAACAGTGTCACCAAGATAAGTCCTTTGAATGTAAACTCTCGGAGAATGACAGTCCAGTGGAAAGTTCTTGCAACAACACAGAAAGTAAACTGAAGTCCAAATGTATAAAATCCAGGAAAGTTCTTGAAAAAAACCTATAATTGCCGGATTCGTCGGATAAGGTCCTGACACACGCTTCATGCGATATTGCGCATGCTTGACAGATCCCAAACCAAGAATAGTCCAAACTAGTCCATACGTGGATCTCCATGTCCTCTGATATATCTCTGCAGGATGGCTATTACAGTCTATAGGCCGAATGTTAATTCATTGTAAAACCCATCCCAACAGATATATCCAGGGGCCTCATCGGATATGACACGGGCCGCACAGGTCGTCCATCGGGTCCCAGGCCTGAGTCACCGAAACATGCGATGTTTCAGCCAGCGTACACTTTTGGTGCGAAGTCAGCCAGAGCATCTCCTGATTACACAGGTTTTGTTGCCCAGGTGATGCACGGAGTCCCACGCGCTGTGTTTATGTTGACGCCTGTGACCGCGCCAGGTTCACTTTTTTTAATACTCGTGTACAGGAGTAAGCCAACGGTTTCTTGGCAATATTTTGGCAGGTACCAATTTAT
Organism: Sipunculus nudus; assembly: GCA_026874595.1. NCBI lineage: Eukaryota > Metazoa > Annelida > Sipuncula > Golfingiida > Sipunculidae > Sipunculus > Sipunculus nudus. Next base: position 105,072,310 of record CM049306.1, on the reverse strand, counting down.
TTAAAAGAGAAGACGCTATTTTTCCTGTTAATTCAACATGGTTATTGGTTATTACTCTTCTTTAACATTTAGCGATAAGGTTATCATGGCTCTGATGGATTTTCAGTTAACTCGCCTAAACTACTTGACAATAGATTATCTGGCCCGAGTTCAATTTAATGAGGTCAGCGGTCACCCAGCTATTTTGTGTTGTCGCCGCGATAACCTATTAGGAATATGGTGCATATCGATGAATCTCAACAGAAATATTAGTCAATGTAATATTTCTCCTACGTTTGTTTCCTGGCATAATCTATGTATAGTTAATGAGGGCAGGGGTAACCATATTTCGATGGTGTCATTTTGACTTACGGAAAATCTGATGCATTTTCATAAAACTCATTATAAATATTAACCAATTAAGTTTCTCACCTGAATTAAAATCTCGGCAAAACCCGTGTTTATTTAATGAAGTCAGAGGTCACAAGAAATATGGATGTTTTCTGGATGATCCGTACTGGTGAGCTCTGTTGTCCTCAGGATACTTGTTAGAATTTCTCAACAATTGTTGCAATGATAAAGATCAACACTTCGATCTTAAGTCACATGTAAAGTCGGGGCATAAAGTTCAACTTGATGACTGCACATATTAGTTTTGTTTTCAACGACTTGAGATACTGTTAACTGAGTCGGTGCCCATCAAATAAACATATTCAATGAATCAGAAATATGAACATTTCCTTTACATGCCTGTCAGGTGCAAAGTTTGCAGAATTTTTTTTTCTTCATTTATAGTTGCAAAGCACTCACCCAACAGCCGATAAAATCCGACACATTACACATGCTTGGTGATATGGGAGTTAAGAGCGCTGTTAATGCTGTAATGTGATATCATTCAAAATATGTACTTCAAAATATGTACTTCATCATACATTTGTATATTATTTTCGTTACTATATTCGGAATTATTACTGCTGTTTTGGGAATTTTTGTTGTTGCTAACAAACTGTAGGTTAAAACCATTGACATCAGGATGTCATTAGATACCAGTTTTTCATGTGTGCTTGGATCTAAAATGTAAATATCTGGTGTGATTGTTTTCCAATTTAACGAGATAAGTGTTATTATGTGTGAACAAAATATTTTAACAGAAACGTGTGTTCTACTTTTCAATGACAAAACAAAACATCATATAAATTTCTTTTTATAATGGTCAACTAATAACAGTAAAATGTAGTTAATATAGTAAATTCTGCAAAATGAACCCCCCTTACCGATAAGTAGGATTTGTAGCTGGGAAAAATGATTCCATTTCTTCCCGGGAAAACTTCATTCAGGTTTCGAATATAACTTTTGCTCCAGACTTTTAAACAGTCAGTTCCGTATATTCTACAAACTGACTTTGTATTAAATAACCATATTTTACTTTTGCCGCATACGAAATCTGAATGGGATTACTTAACAAAAATTAATATTGTATAATATTGTAGAATATTGGTTCCTGCCTCATAATATAATAATTATAGCTGATTATTGCGTTAGGCATTCGCCTAAATAAACTTGAAAACTTTGTCAAATAGGAACATATTTAATTGTGATTTAACCCCTTTTACTAGCAAGAAGGAAAAACATAAGATTATCCTTTCATAACTAACGTTATACAAGCCTCAAAACGGTACAAAATTTCTACCGGACAGTGAAGCCCGACGAGGCAGAAAATTTACCAGACCCCCAACGGATTTTACTGGACCCATTTTTATATTTCAAAACACTTTTTTCAGCAATATGTTTGAAAACTGAAATGCACATATCCAAAATATATACATCTTATTATTTTGATATATTTTATTCACGAAGAGTCGCTCACGATGGAAATAACTAGATGACACTGTTATTTTTTCTTCATAGTAAATAATGTATTTGAGTGATTTCGCGAAATCGTAATCTTGTTTATACCCTGTACAAATTGCAAACCCGTCGCAAAATAAATTGTGCCACACCCGGAACTGATTTCGAGCCCTGACAACACACATTATTCACCAAACAAATATAAAGTCGAGTTGCCAATGGAGGGTCACTATGAATTGTCTACAGTGCAAGTTTTACATTTTGATTTGTGATGGTAGGGATCAATTGACACTTTTGATTGGCTGTACTCACGACAACCTCAGACTTTTCTTGTAATATTCAAATAAGGGTCATCATTGAAGAATATTATATTTTCTTCAATATCTCAAGAACTAACTATGATAATTTGTTGACCTTTATGTCTAGACCCAGGTTTTCATGGTCAAGGATTCATTTGAAACTACATAAAAACGGTTCAATCCTTATTTTACAATAAGCAAAAAGTGCCGCCATTGACTTAAATTCAATTTTCTCCAATATTTCAAGAACTAGCTATGATATTACATCAAACATGTTGTCTAGACTTAGGTTTCTATGGTCAAAGATTCAATCCAAACTTTATACACAACGGTTAAGTTCATATTTTAAAATGTGATATTTGAAATTAGAGTCACCATTGATGTAAGTGCTAACTTCTCAAACACCAATAAAACTAACAATGAGAACGGGCAAGCATTGTGTCTATACCAAGATCTTCATGGTCAAAAATGCAAGATAAATATATTTGAAACAGTTTCGTTCATAAAATTTGATATGCAAATTAGGGTCGTAATTGGTGAAAATTCTTCTTTCGTTAAAATCTTAAATGTGGAACCTAGGAAACCAATTGCCAATATGTGGAAAAAGGTGGAACCTAGACATAGGTTTTCTTGGTAAAACATTGATAAAAGTCCATCGGGTCAATAGTCTGATGCTCAGTTTTTATATTTTGAAAATGCAAATTTCATAGCCATTGCTGTCAAAACCGTTTTTTCTTAATATATCTTTAAAAAATTATATTTGTTAAAATTATTTGCTTAACCTGTGGTTTTGTTGTCAGAGATGAATGTAAGAGCCTAGCCTTGAAATGTCGGTGTACCGGTTTCAGTTCTAAGGCGGGGTGTACTTTCTTAATATTATGACGTAGAATCATAATATATAGTGCACTAATCTAAAACACCCTGCCTGTACAAATTACCATATTTGTAGTCCAATGTCGACATGCATTAATAAAATGCTAGTAGTAGAAAATGCCTATCTGGAGTTACAATGTAATGTCTATCTTGATATGCCGTTTAAGTTTAGTATGGTGGTTTGGCTTTTGGCCAACATGATCGTGCCTATAATATGGATAAATATCACATTTTCAGTCATTTACGAGTTTGAATACACTTCTTATTTTGCAAAAACTGAAACTTGTTCAAATTTGTCTCTGGCCGCTCAGTTGAATTCCAGTTGATCGGATTTGGAAGAAACATCAAGTTCAACAGATCAAAATGAACTGACAGTGGAAGAACTACTCATCTCCCGGGCTCTAGATGCAGTACAGATTCGTTTCAGGGAAAAAAGGTCCTATGCATCAAACTTCAATGTCAGTTTTGTTAGGTTTATGTTAGCCTGTCATTTATTACCAAACCTGTTATGTTGTTATTAGAAACTAGAAAGCGCATGCATCAGATGAATTAATATGCACAAAAGCTAACATAACAAACATGATGATTTTGCCGATATAATTATGCGTGTAACAAACTTATTTTATAAAAAAAATGTTTTTTAATAGTTTTCCACAATGATTTTCCTAATTTGTTAAGGAAGTAATATTTTTGTGATCCAATAACAAATCTTTGACCAGCAGAACCAAATGCACGAAACATTTTTTTTTTAATTTTAGGATGACTGAAGATGAAACTGTCCGTTGACAGAAAATGACATAGAAAATGACAGGAACTTATGTCTTTTTATTTAATAAACTATTATGTGACTTAAGGATTATATGGTTTTAATACCGTTTTATACGGGACTGAGAATGAATTTCCTTAAAAACTATCGTCATTTCAGAATTTTGCCTTTGAAACAATAATTGGAATTGGATGTTTCAGCCATTGGGCTGTGTCCTAGGCTATGGTCAAAGTTTATAACTGAAATGTTGTAGGAAATTTTAACGCTCTTAGTAAAACCTTCATTCGGTATACTTAAATATAGAATTAACTTCAAACTTTATTGACAGCGGTTTGTTCAAATCAATAACCATCCAAACCTAGTTCCAGATATAATAGCCGACTTAACGATATGGTTAGGTCTATCCATAATGGTTATGTGAAAGATGGTCTTATAAGAATCTTGGTTATGAAACCTAGGATAAGATATGATGTGTGACCAGCTACCATAATTTTTAGTTGAGATAATGAAGAAAACAATCCAATTGGCATGTAAAATTCTTAAATGTAAAACTGTAGGTTACTATGAATGCTTGACGAATCATCATATTTAGTTCAAGAGATACTGAATAAAGTAGAATTTTCTTCAACAGCGGGCCTTAATTGCATATGAAAATTTAAATACGAACAAAACCGTTGTAAGTATTAATTTTTAATTCATCTTTTACCATACAAACATAGGTCCGGATACAATTTTTGGCCAATTACCATGATAGTTCTTAAGATATTGAAGAAAATAGAATTTTCCTCAATGGCGGCCATAATTTGCCCTAATAATTATTAAAATTTAAAATACGGACATGGTAAATTTGGCTTCAATTGAATCCTTGACCATGAAAGCCTTGGTCGAAACACAATGTTCAACCAATTAGGATGGTTGTTCTTGAAATATTGAAGAAAAGAAATAAACTTCGTAAAGGGGGGCCGTAATTTGTAAATTACAAAAATTATCCAGGGTCTGTGTGAGGAAAACCAATCTCAAATGCATCAGTGGACACCTCCCATCACAATTCCGTTTGCGGGGCTCAGACTGATTTTGCGGGAATCCATCGTCACCGATCGCGACCACTCTCCGAACTCTCCGAAACTGACAAACAAGGACAAATGACGATTGTCATTGAAATCCTTTAATGGACCTGATGATGAAAATAGACCAGTGTAGTGAAACGTGTGGTTTCCACAAAGTCCTATGGCAGAGTACTATGTATACACAGTTACCTGATGAATGTTAATACTAGCGGCCAAAATATATTACATATAAGCGATACAGAGTTAAAACACAGAAACACATAGAAAACAGCTTAAACTTTAAACCTTCCAATGAAGGCATTACGATCATTTTGTACACACCCCTAAAATATGACTTTGCAAGTCTAAAGACCTGTTACTGGATGAAATATAGGAAGAAAAGGGAATAAATGACTGAAATTAGCAAGGAAACTGTAAGGAACTAAAGGAATGAAACAATGTATCACCTAATGATGAAAATAGACCAGTGAAGTAAAACGTGTGGTTTCAACAGTCCTATGGCAGAGTGACGGCTCAACGGACTTCTGGTCCGGGGTTTCCGCCACTCTGCGCACTGTCAGGTGTTAGTTTGTTCGTTAATAAAGCTTACTTAAATAATTTGAATAACATAGGCGGGACTTGGCAACAAAGAAGCGAGTCGTTGACGACCCAGTACATTTTGGTCTTGTGTTTAAACAATCACTCATTTTAACAACCAGTTTAAACAAACCACTGTCCTGGCGGTTTTGTCCTGACGATGTAAGAAATAAATTCCCGTTTCAGACATTATAATGTTTGAATATCACGATGGTTTGGACCAACATGGTATATAATTCTATGGAAGCTTATCTTAGTAAGTTTTACTTATTGAGGATTGACCATTCATTTGTTGGACATTGTATTACCTATTCTTATATCCTACAATGTAATCACCCGAATGTAATCTGGCGGGTAATTGCTGTTGTCGCCTCGGACGGGCTAAAGATGCATTATTTACAGGTGGTGCAGATTGGTTTAAGCCTTGATCAGAAATGTTTAAAGTGGACATCGGTTCATTGGTTTCCTCATCCGATATAACCGGATCCAGTGGAATAACTGGAACGTTCTGGTCGGATGACGTTTGGGAATGAACAGAGGTATATTCTGATATATTAATGGGAATTCCAGGGAATTCCTCTTCTTCGGGGCCCAGTAGTATTCGTATATTATCATCTAATATCTCTTCATCGGGAGACAGACATTCTCAGAACGTCAGGTATTACATTATCACCTAATATCTCGTCTGGAGATAGACACTCTTGAATATTATCAACTGGTGGTACATTATTCATCTGCGAAGCATGTTGAGGTGTAACCTGCAGAGGAACATCGGAATTCCTTTGATTATGCTGGTTTCTGTCAGAAACTCTAATAACAAGCTGTGGTTGGTCATCAATTGAGTCGTCCGTCACGTCACTGTCGGAGGAGTCACTTAGTACTTCAGCCAGACCCCAAAATTTGGATCATTGGTACCATTTTGGTGACAAATTTTCGCCATGTGTGCTCGATAGGTATACATGTGTAGGTAAAATAAATGCCTGATAGCAGTATAAAAGTGGTAGCTTTCAGTGAATAAATGGATGTTTTATGTCGGATGACGTATATATATATTTTTTTATTTCATGGACAACGACTTCAGAGTGGTTATAAGGCCCATTCTACTTAATATGCAAAACGTATCCAGTCAAATTTGGTCTCAAATGATAGCTTAAATCATCTGCTTCAGTATGACATGCCATTTATGACCCCTTGGTATATACTGCTTAAGTAATTCATTCTTATACTTACACCCATCCCTAGGAAAAACGACAAAGAGGTGGTTATATAAATTTACTGTATACAACTTTATATGACAAACTTATATCAAGCGAAGTAATCTTTCAATGATATATCATTTATGATCAATAGGTGTATGCACCTACAGTTATACTTTCTTATGCCCTCACATGGGCAGATCCAGAATTTAAGAAAGGAGGGGTCCACGCCAGGAATAATGACAAAACCTAGAAAAAAGGTCACCAGGTCCGGAAAAGAGTGGGGGGGGGGGGGGCGGGTTCCAGGACACAAAACTAAGTTTGAAACCCTTTAAAAAAGGGATGGTGACTTGAAAAGGGAGGTTCGGACCTTCTGCACCCTCCCCCCCCCCCCCCTTCTGCCATACCCTTAAAAATATAGAATACATCAACAGATATAACGTTTTGTCGGTAACCGAAAACAGCAGGAACTGCCGCAACTGTCAGCTCCAGGTTTTGTTGAAATATTGATTACTTTATTGGACTGGTATTTTGTTTGTAAGCTATAGGTTGTCCTAACTTGTGCAAGCCAAAAGATATAACTCTTGTATAACTTTTGTCTTTACTTTATTTTACCTTCGCTGAAAACAAGTGTTTACAAGTATTCATAATATTATGACCAGTACCCAGCATATTGTTCACATAAATTGGATGTCAGCGTTAGTTGCAAGTATCGCCACTTATGCTGACCTGAGTCAATATGATCTTTTTCAGATCTTCCTACTCAAATCAGGATATAAAAGAAAAATAGCTATATGTGAGGGATAGCGTTACCTTAGCGTAGTTACGCTTATATTCGCTTATTAATGTATTTGATGTTTGATTTTACCTACAATATGTAATGTGCTTTACCAAACATTGATTATGTGACTTTACGAGTATATAAACTACAGAAGGCACCATTTATGTTTACCTTTCTTCTGCGAGCAAAACCGTTACATTTTTAGGTGTTTTTTTCTGAATGATAAGAAAATTAAATCTATAGGCCTATGTAGCTGACCGATTATGATGGACTAGAGCTGAAATGGTATTTCTTATTTTCACTCTCTATTGTTCCATCATTATTCACGATTATAAACAATGCAAACAGATAATGTAACACTGAAGTTTGTTTTTGATAATGACAGACTACAAGCACCAGTGTGATATATACCTAGGCACAACTAGTAATCGCTTGACCTGGGATGTTCAGAAATTGTGATAAACAGGTTCTCTTAAACTCTCCTGAGTAGATAAGAATTAGATCACTGACCAATATAGATTCAGCTGAGCGTTATGACCGGGCACTTGGTAAAGTTTAAATGTAAAAATTTAAAATCAACAGAAGAAGTAACAGATTATAATGTATTAAACATAGAGAATTTGTTTACTTATGTAAAGTCTCACTATTCAGGGTGAATGTTCGCTGTGTGATAAAGACTCTTTAAAGAATTGTTTGTTATTTCACAATAAGGCCCTTTTTGTATTTTGAACTTTCATATTCAAAAAGAAAACTATCCAAGTAATACTCAGTGTTAGGTTTTAAGGGAAAATAAGCAATATCAGTTTATAAGATCATAATCATATAAATATGCAATCGCTTTCTAACAGAAAAACATCAGATCTGTGAGTTCTTTTTTACATGGTTGGAAAGATTATATCGAGTAGAATATGAAAATCATTGTGTCATTTTTTATAGTCTATTATATTTTTAAATTATTTCAAGCCCGGCTATCTTGCCAAATGAAGTCATAAGAAAGTTAGCACTTGCAAGGAATTAAAATAGTAATCACCAAAAGATTGACTAATTAGTTATTTTCATATTTATTATCATGTGTGTTTCTAGTGAAACGTTTAAATAAAAGAAAATAATATGAAAACAAAACATTTAGAATATGTATCTACATCTTGTGATCTAACAGTTACAATAATATCCTAGTAAGCGAGAGATGATACACTTTTAAGGGCAAAACCATAAACCCTACTGATATTATAATTGTTCGGCCAGTACAACAGCAAGTGTGATTATCATGATCTCCCTTTAACCTGGGCAATGACAGGGCCACATTTTGCTCTGACCGTTAAGTGAAAAATTACATTTTAAAGATTAAAACAAAAGGATCTTAAAGGCACTCTATGGTGCAAGTACATAGCCCAAGGCGAACCATGTATGCCTACCAATCCGGAAAAGTTCGCTGATACTGGACTGCTAGGGTTTCGTTTGATACATAAACCCTGAACTCCCGAGTCAAAAGCAGGTTAGAATTAAATTAGATTTGTTCAACAACTGATTTTATTAATTTGGGCTTATCACTAGCATTTACTAGACTTTGTCTTATCATAAAACCGGAACAGGATGAGTCATTGCACTTACTGGCAATATAGCAAACTGGTATATATTCAAGGTTAAACTCTGTTTGCCCCACGGTTCAAATGAACATCTAGTTTCCGTTAAAGAAAGTGGTATTTATTTAGAAATCTCTCTCCTGTAAGAAATGTTAACAGTATAAACAGAGGCAACTTAGAATGAATAACTTACAGCTCTGCTTCACATTCACAGTTAGTCCTGACACAATGGCAAACTGCTATATCTATCATTAACTTATGGTGCCACCTAAGCAAAATGTTGTAGGTACATTTACTGTTCTTGCCTTGATTGTATATGTTAAGTTTGTAGGAAATATTTGCATGGGAATATTTCAGCAGACAACATGGCCCTCTCTCAGCCGAAGGCTCTTTTATATTTCGTGTAAGAAAGCGAATTTGGCCAGAAGTGCAGATACGGCGGCAAAGTTTGAACGATATCACAAGTGAATTAGGCATAAATATAATAAAAACTTACAAATAAAAATATACTTATAAATATATAAATATACAAGTCAAAATGACTTGTCGCCCTTTTTTAAGCGGAGACATGCAAAAACATATATTTAAAGAACTAGCCGAGTACCCGGCCTGCATACCTGTCATGTGTGACATTCGGATTGCGACTTCCGAGTTTTAGTCTATATATTGGCCAACGATAGCAGCCGAGTTGAATAATTTGGAAGATTAACCAATCATGGTTCATTAAGTGCGTGGATATGCGACATAAAAGTACTCAAAAACATTAGCCTTGATTAAATACATTAGCTTTAATTACACTAATTGCTATGATACAGGGTATGGAAAAGTATTCATATCTGTGGAATTTGGAAAGCTATATACATGAATATTACAGTAGATGAAAGCCATAAATGTCTACTATCAACTGACATCGAATTTGTTTTTAAACAAGCATTATATAAAATGTTATACCTAAATAATATATATATATATAACAGAATGTACTGCAAAATTGCAATTTCGTTGCAAGTACATTTCAAAACAGGCTGATATTTTACAGAAAGCTACCACTTTCATACTGCTATCAGGCATGTTTATTATCTACAAAAATACATCTTTAAAAAAAAACTGATAGCAATTGTCACCTGTTTGGTACCGATGGACCTCTCTGGCTGATGTACTAACTGGTATCAAAGACAGTGGTTACACGTTTCCTCGTACCTGGAGAGGGAGGATATGTGAAAGGAAGATATAGACTATAGGTATGAGTAAATTGTGGTGTACAGTTTACGGCGTTGAACATCGAAACCACATATATGGGAATGTCTGCTTTGGGTTGTTCTCTCACCACATACACTTCTTTACCCCATTTATCACCCATTTTATTTCTACCAATGAGACCAAGGTTACGAACGAGCACTTTATCGTCCACTGCTAAAACATTCCGCGACAATGACGATCATAGAGTGACGTTGTTTGTTTGCTTCTGAAGTATGTTTAGCCGTGTCATGTGCAAATTGTAACTCTTTTTGGAGATCTGAAACATACGTTTTATACGTCTTCCCTTGAGTTTGATTATCCACACCTAGGATCAAATCAACTCGGGAGTCTGGGGTGTCGCCCGAACATCAAGAAAAAAGGCGAGTACCCTGTGGCCCCGTTCCTTGTGCAATTGTATGCATGAGCTACTGGACCTCGAATGATTTTCAATCTTTCTTTTGTCCGGATTAAAGTTATCCCCAAAATGTTTAATAAGGTTCTGTTAAACCGTTCATCAGGGTTTCCTTGAGGATTGCTTTTCTTAATCCCTGCGAGTCGGCATAAATCTTTTATTACAGCAGATTCAACTGGCGACCTTGATCGCTATGGATTTGTAAGGGGAAGCCATAATGATAAACGAATGTCTCAAATAGAATCTTAGCGGTTGGTTTGGCTTTGGAATTTTTACATGGGACAGCTTGAGCCTATCCGGTGTAGTGGTCTGTCATCACCAAGATATTTTCTATGCCCCATTTAGAAGTCTCTGAACTAAAAAAGGTCTATGCATAGCAGTCCCATAGGCTCAGGCGATGTCATACTTACCAAGGAGGCTACTGCAGGCTGAGCTTTCCGTCTGACACATCAGGGACAGGTCTTTATATATGACTGTATACGATGTTTAGTACCTCTGGAAAAATCAGCCTCATGTAGTGATGAATGTAATACTAATCCAGCAGGCAATGAGTGCAACATATTAGGGTCTGTTACAACCAGAATTTTTTCCTGGAGTAGACGCTCACATCCCATTGACCGTGATTATACTGAGCGGCGGAACATTAACTGATTTGGTTGAATAAACACAATTTATTTTACCAAAGGCTTTCTTTTCCTTGGAATGGAGACACTGGAAAGCGATTTTCCATGGTGTGGAAAGGTTTTTTTTTCTGTAAGAAGTTAGTTCCGACCTGTTGTTGTAGGGTCTGTCTGCATGAATTAAGATCGTTTGTTACAATTAAAAAGGAACTTCATGGTTAAACTGAGATTTTTCAAGACAAGTACCGGGACAGAAAAATATTTGGTCAGGTAAAATTTTAAAAAATACAAGGTCGACTGGTACAATGCCAATATATTCGACTTGTTCTCCTTAAACTGGACGTAAATTAATCAGTTGTTATACAGTAGTTAAATCATCTAATGAGAGATGTTCTTTGAAAAACCATTCTGCAACAGTACACACTTGTGACCCAGTATCTAGTAAGGCTTTACAAGGCACTATATCAGCAAAAAAAAATGTAACCTAACATGGTATGTGACAAATGCGGAGGTAGAAAGATTATTTGTTGCAAAAACGCAATTTGCAAAACTCTCGACTTACTAAATTTGTTTTATTTTGGCGGCCCCCACATATTATAAAAACGTTGATATAAACAAAACAAGCAGCCTATGTGGGTGATATCAACGTTTTCTGGCCTATTTTGTATAAAATCTCCAAGGGATTACCTTTAGTTTATAAAGGTCAGATAGGTAGAAATAGTAGAAACCTTTGTCTGAATATCTTTGGAGTTTACCTGAATATGGAGGGAAATAGGTCAGCTATTATTGTAATTGTCACAAAACGATTTAAATAGAAAAACAGAAAAATATGCTGCCCTGACAAAAGAATGGCGGCCAACGAAAGAAGACAACATATCTGCACGTGCACAGGGTCATACTGGTGCGGTCCGTTAAAAATAATAAGTGTGTACAAGTTAAAGGCATCTGGCGAATTCAAATACATGTACCTTAAAGAACCCCTTAGCTTAATGTCGGATAATCGGGATCGATCAAGCACCTCAAGATTTAGATACCACGTGCACGAATGATAATGTCAGGAATTACTATCAGGTCTGCATCGACCATAAGATGCGCATGCACAGGAAAACCATAGTTCCACAGCAGCCTGTTATAAGATACGTGTAGAACGTATTTGAATAATATTGAGATGGGCAGTGGAATATATAATTTTAGGAAAACTATTTTAAATGACCATATATATGTATGTAGATAAAGTCAACATGGATTTATCTTGAACATTGTTGAAATTATGTATTATATGTCAATCCTAAGGTAGAGCAATGCCTGAAAGACAGTCAGTGCATTTGGAACATCGGAAATGCTGGTTCTTCTGCTACAGTCCTATTAATAGTATAATATAAATTATTATATGATGCTGTGTAAGAAATATGTGTTAATTGGGCAATCTGCCCCGCTCTTCTTGAAGTCGAGCAACAAGGGAAGATATCTGGTGAAGGTTCCCTCCTTTATTTTGAAACACTCTTCTGCATGATCATACTCTTTATTGCATACCTGTTGTATATTTTGGTAAAATCGTTGGTAATATCGGGGGATAAAAGACATTGAAATTAAAAAATGTTGACATCAATAGTCAATTCATGAATCAAAACACCTGTAAACACGGTAGTATAATTGGATGATAAAATGCCTTTGGATGCACGGTCCATACATTCAATTGTATGTTACATATGAATTCATCTGTGAAAATGCACATTCAAGTTAACCACTCACAAAATATCAACACCTTAATTTAATATTCGGGTAAAATGACTGATGTGGAAATCTATGTTTAATTTTGCAAATTTAATGACTTCTGCAGTCTAGGTAGTACACAAGACAAGAAAGAATTACAGCTGACACCAACAAAGACTGGGCACCCTGAAGACTAACGGGAAGGCTGTGCCTCACTCAGATACTAGTGCAATTTGGGGATCTATACCTTGGTGTTATGACCACGCAGAATGCAATTAAAGAAAAACCCTCTTCCTAAGTATACAAATATTTAGGTGTTATCTTAACGGAGCAAACCACACATACGTCAATTCATCATATAATTGCCGGGGAGTAAAAATGAAATCTGAAAACAAAAATAATTACGAATAAATGGATAAAGAATAAAATAACATGACAGGTGTTAGCGCTCAGCGGGAGCGGGGGGGGGGGGGCAGTTTTCACCAATGGTTACAGCTGTTGGTTTACATTATTATGGCATTAGCATTATCTGGTTGATGCACACACGACAGTGATTCCATCCAGGCGTTATGGAAAGGTCCTGCTCAACGGCCGTGTTTCATTCACAAACGAGTGCGCCTTTCGGAGGATCATCCATGGTATGGCCAAGCAATGGGGACGATTACGCACCCAGGACCCGCAGGTGCAGTAGTCATTTGGGCTTGGTTAACGCCAGGATATAAAATGAGAGGAAGTGTGTGATACGGAATGGAAATCTGCAGATGTACATATATGTACTTAAGTTTGCATTAAAATATGGAGGCGGCTACCTCCAAAATATATATATATATATATAAAAGGATTCCATCCGTGGTGTAAGCCTTTATGCCCGGATCTACATGGTCCGTTTATTCAACAAGTGAGTCGTAGCGATATTTGTATTCCCGTAATGTGTAAACTTTCCTTTAGGAATAATACGTACTCATATGCCATTTTACATATGCAGAGGTGCCTTCTTTTTCTGCTAATCAAATATGGATGATTAGTCTTTTGTGTGAATTATCTGTCTTTATTTAGACCTGTTTCAGCTCATATTCAGATAAACTATATAGAGATATAAAATATCCAGACACCGGTTTCTACCGATCCCCCTGTTCTACAAGGTACTTGGAACAGTTTAATATGAAATAAATATTTCTGTAACAAGTCCACCAACAAGGCTTTTGGAATCTTTGAATCTCCCATATAACCACACAAATTGATTCTTAATATTTGTTTTGTTGTAATATGTTGGGCACCTAGACCATGTAGTACTACTATGAGAGAATCAGCAATATAAAAAAAAGAGATCCAGGCATCAGTTTCAAAAGGTCTATTCCCTTTTGATCCTCATATCACTTAACATATGACAGTTTAGCGGCCAAGATATTTTTATGCTTTAAAATATTGGTATACATACATTTGACTTTGAACTCGGTAACCCCTGTAAGCTACCGACAACTCCTGGTTAGTTGCAATTAACAGAACACATTCAAACAAGTATAAATCGATCCAATTATCTAAAATCATTCAGTTTTATGCGACAGTTTCACTATTTTATGATTATCTCTATGTTAAGATTGCAATGGCCGCCCATTGGATTCCCTTGGGTCACAGAGCTCATAAAAAAACTCCTTTTAAGTTGCAATCAACAGAACAAATTAAAAAAACGTATAAATCGATCCAATAACATTAATTTTAAAGCAACAATTACAGTATAATAGCATTATCTCTATGTTAAAACTGTAGTGGCGGCCATCTTGGATTCCTTGGGGTCACAGGGTTCATAAAAAATTATAACCTGCATTCGCCCATCAGCATAAGTGCAAATAAATTGAAAGTAAGCACCATCTTATTCAATTCCTAAGAAAACGTCGTTCTGTTACACGTACAAGTATCCCCAACACTCAATATTTCCCATAGGTGAAGGCGGCCATCTTGGATTTTCGGTGGTAGAGGATCTGAAAATTTGTTACCTAACATTTTTCATATCCTGTTAATGCTGAATAAGTCATTTCGCAATTTGAGAATCAAATTTCTACAGAAATACATCCCCGTCTACACTATGTTACGGAACGAAATATCAACAGATCACGTATGTGTGATGGACATAAATTTTGTCAAGGAGATATAAAAAAATCAGATTCTGTAACACCAGGCAGCGTGAAATGTCTAGGGAAATATATAAAGAAGTCAGTGTTTTTTACTTAACAAATAACTATAATTTATTCTTAAAACAACCCCAACATTACGATACACCAATTCAATACAATGACATAGTATAACAGCAAATCAATGACCGCTGCCAAGACAGCCCTGGTCTAGTATCATTTCAACGTATTCACATGAAAGGTTTTGACCTTGCTGTCGACATTGATCCGATTGTCTAGATCACCTACTTTACCTACAACGCTGTAAGGGCCTTTCCACTGAACAAGCAGTTGGTTTAAGTCCGTTGGGAGGAGAAACAACACTTCGTCTCCGATTTCCATTTTACCTACGTCAGAGAACTGTTTGTATATCTCCTCGGAATCACTCAAAGCTTCGCGAGCGCACGTATCGCTCAGCTTTTCTTGGAGATCTAGCACGTATTGATACGTAGTCTTGGTTTCCGCATCGCGTTTGGTCCACAGATTGCGTAGAATGCGCATGTGACCTCTCACCACTCCCCCGTAGAGCAACTCAAAAGGAATGAGAAACCCATGCTCTTATGTGGTGTCTCCCTATATGCATAGAGCACCGCGCTAAAATATCGATCAAATCTCGTGGTCTCTCCTTGCATATACGCTTTACCAGCAATTTAAGTGTACCGCTGAATCTTTTCATCATCCCGTTACACATCGGGTGATATGGTGTTGTAGTTAGCTGCTTTACAGATAACACACGGCTAACTTCTCTCATGAGGTCAGACGTGAACTGGCTGCCCATGTCAGTGAGTACTCCCGCCGGTGCTCCTACCCGTGCATAGACGTCGACTAACGCGTCGGCTACAGTCCTTCCTGCGACTCCAAAAACTTGGCCGTACTTACATCAGCCACAGGACTTGCTACATGTAAACTTCGTGTCTGCGGCACGTGTTTCTACTGCGGACGTCACTTCCGGTAGTGACGCAATGTTGTCACTCACTAAGTCTGAAATCCGATCCCGCACTCCTGATATGTTTCCTAGTGATAAGTCGCAAACGGCATCTCCGACTACCATCGTATCGATAGTTTCCACAAAATAGGGACAGTGTACCCTCATCCTCACCGTAGAAAAAACGTCTAGGTGATCCGTTAAACCACTGCACTTGACGTCGTGTCCGGTGAACTGGTTCGGATCCACCTATTTTTCACGTACTCCTGCTGAAGAGCAACCGGAATCGCATAACACTTTGGCTGTCTTGCCGGTAACTAATCCCTCCCAAATGGGTAAAGAGCTACCGCCCTCTTCTAGAGAAGTCAATCCAAATGACTGACCATGTTTAGTCCGAATCCGGATAAACGGGACTGACGGTTTCCGACTCAGATTCTGTAACAACCGTTGACATCGACTCGGGTTTACGCATCGATTAAGTCCCATGCTGTTCAACAGGTGAGTGTAACGCTTGTGGGGTAGACCTTGGCCCAGATGTGGCACTGGTCTGTTTACATTCCCGCGCCTTCTAATGGCTTTACTGACTGTTCACAGGACCCGCGATCTGCATCACGTTTCTCTCTCGGCTGAGTTACTGGCAACCCTGCTCGGGGAGCCCTACCGGTGGGATCCTTACAATTACAATTAGTGTGCACCGAAAATCAAAAGACGCACGGACGGACGGATGAACATTAAGTATGTGATCTTATATTCGAGTACACTCACCAAAAGGAAACACTTACCTGTCGGGTGACCTCACTCAACCAATCACCACAAACCAAGGTAATCAAATTAAACTAAACAACTCTTACTGTCAAATCTGTACGTACTAGTCTGAGTAATTATCAAAAGTATAAGAGAAGTTTACCATATCACTGAGTAAATATTAAGCATAACACAGGAGTTTACCATATCGACATATTAACCTACATTAACTCTACGTGAAGTGTGCACGTGTTAAGTCTCAGCACTGACTCTCAATTTCAAATATTACAAAACCTTAAACAATTCAAAGTAGTTATATCAATAATCAGATTGAAAATTTCAACAAATACTCAGGAAATAAATTTCCTGACAGGATGTTAGCTTTCAAACGGTTAAAAATCAATCCTGAAAGCACACTCGCCATAAAAATATGGCGAGAAATCCTGGCACGCTCGCCATTAAATGTCACACCACTTAAGATGTGAACGACCAGGTTCTTTTAACACGGAATTAAAATACTGAAATAAACATCAAAAGGGACATATGTGATTTCATACCAAAGATCTCATGCTTATATCTAAACATGATACTCCATATTTATGTACATAAAAATTACCAAAACAATCGTCTTGTTAAAAGTCCTATTGAACATGCAATAGGATAGCTAAATCACAGTCCCCTGGTGACATTATTTAAAGCCCATTTTTATGTATTCTTGAATTAATAGTGCGTATTTTTACGGTATGATCATTAACTAATCTAAATGACAATTTATTCACGGTCCAACTTTATTAAATGTTAAAATTAATGTCAAAATATTTTAACAAAGCTACTTTAATGCAAAATAATGCAAAATAAATTGTAAAGTGCATCAATTAAGAAATGTTCTCGATCGAAAATATATTAGTGTTTTGGTGTAATCCAGGCAGCAGTAGGCGCGTATTGAACAAGCAATGACCGTTTACCCTCAGAGGAGAGACACAAGCTGTTGCCCCAAATATACCAGCAAGTTTGGCACCGCTTGGCTCTGCACATGCATTTTGTGCTTTATGAGGCTTGCTGATTATGCAACTGACGAAGTGGTCAGCAGAACCCGCAGCTCACAACAAAGACTGTATAGGGGTTAGGCGTGTGTGTGTTAGAATAATTCGAGTCCCTGTAGTTTTAAAAGTCTCTAAATCAAACTGGTTCATTTATATATCATTATATAGCCTGAAGTATAGACCAAACGTATGGTTGGTTAGTTAGGGATAACGTTTTGTAATAATTCAAAAATCAACGATGATACCATAACACGAGGAAATTATGCTCACAGATATAACTTAATCCCGTTGTACGAAATATTCTATTAACGTCTCATTCTTAACATCTATAATCATATGTGCTAGGGTATTGCAGCGATATGTTGGTTGCGCCACGTATTATCCTTTTCTTGTTTTCGTGCCGTTTAATACCCTATCATTGCTACTTGACAGTACTGTAAGCATTATAAGTAAAAAAAACTAGCGGGCAGATTTCTTTCATATTATGCTTATACATAGATATTGGTTATTGGATGATGTATATTTAAATTGGGGTCATGACTTTACCTATAAGAGTGGCCTTGACCTTGAAAAATGCCATATATTGTGAAAATCACACACAATCGTAACTATCTATATAACGGATGCATGCATTGGTCCAAAATTCAAATTGACCGAATATCTTGTATAGCTTTGTCTTCTGTGGAAGACAGGTGGCGCCACCTTCTGTTCTTTTTTGTTTTCATGCCTTTTTATAACCCATCATTGCCACTTGACAGTACTGTATAAGTTAAAAACTAATGAATAGATTTCTTCCGTATTATGCATTTACAGATATATTGTAAATTGGATGATGTATATTTAAACTGGGGTCATGAACTTTCCTAAAAGAGTGGCCTTGATTTTTAATATTTCCCTATTTGGAAAAAAAAATCACACAAATTTTCAAATATCTCAATAGGGGATGTATGGATTAGTCCAAAAATCAAACTGACCGAAGATCTTGAATAGCTTTGTCTCCCGCCGGAGACAGGTGGCGCTACCTTCTCTCATTTCTAGTTTTTTTACCTGCTAATACCCCCTTCATTGCCACTTGACAGTACTGTGAGCACTATAAGTTAAAAACCAATGGATAGATTTCTTCCGTATAATGCATATACAAAGATATGGGTAATGGGATGATGTATATTTAAACTGGGGTCATGAAATTCGCCTATAAGAGTGGCCTTGATTTTGAATATTTCCGAAATTGGAAAAAAAATCACACAAAATCTTAAATATCTCAATAGAGATTGTATGCATTGGTCCAAAAATCAAATTGACCGAAGATCTTGAATAGCTTTGTCTTCTGCGGAAGACAGGTGGCGCCACCTTTTCTCCTTTTCTGGTTTTTTTTTCACTTTTTAATACCCCCTTCATTGCCACTTGACAGCACTGTGAGCATTTTAAGTCAAAAACTAATGAACAAATTTCTTTCATATTATGTATTTACATAGATATAGGTTATAGGGATGAGGTATTTTTAAAAATTGGGATCATGACCTCTCCTATGAGAGTTGCCTGGACCTTGAATATTACCAAAGTGGGAAAAAATATTGTTTCTCAAGTTGATAGATGGAAGAAACAAGGGTCGCTTGCTTGCCAAGTGTTATTATATGCTGTTGAAGGTGGGGGCCTATTCTTAAGGGGGGGGGGGAGATGAATTGATTGGGGATACTATGACACCTCCGGTGCCACGAAATTCTAGGTAGTATTGAAATTAGTCAGCTTTTAGACAAGTTATTCGACCGGAAACAGATTCAACTGTCACCGAGACCATATAGCACACAAAAACAGGCTATGGCTGTTTTGTTTAGAATCTCAGCTTCTGGGCGGTCGGCTTTAACTTCGTCCCGCGAACCGAGTCCAGGAACCTAATGACAATTTAGCAATATCAGTAATGTAAGAATATTGTGAACTCAGCAGATCATTAGAAGGCTTCAGGACTTGAATTTTGTACAAAGTGTCATTCTACGAATTCAATCATACTTAAGCAAAACGTATTTTCTACCTGTTTGTGTGCTGTCACAGAGGTGGTTATGTATGTGTGAGTGATTACCCAACTGCACATCATATCATAATAAAACACTAAGGTCATTTTATATATAAATCTAAAACAATTTAATATTTAGAAATTAATTATTGTAATGTTATATTTATAATTATCATCCGATAAGAGTTACCCCTTTCTGGTACCCAAGGGAAAAGTTTGCCCTAACCAAGACTTTGACGGACCGGGTTGCCTTTGGTGAAACGTGGAATGTTAGATATTGTGTGGTTTTGATGGTGTGCTCAACGTATCAGTACTCAGGCACACAACATGTCAGCGGTTAAACAACAAGAGTATATTAAAAGAACATATAAGATACAGAGTTCAAATCACCTACCAGATTGTGTTTCCAGCCTGTTACGCCTCTAGATCCACTGGTGCATGCACTAAATAAAAACCTGAGTAAAAGTACAGAGCCTCTAACACTTTCTAGATCTCTTGGACTAGTGATCCTGGACCCTGGCTGGCGGCATCTCGCTGGACACCCGCTGGCAGCACCTTACTAGACACGGCTGGCAGCATCTAACCTGACACCAACTGGCAGCACCTCACTGGACACCCGTTGGGAGCACCTCACTGAACGGCACCTCACTGGACCTTTCTGGACACCGGCTTGTAGAACCTCACTGGCAGCACCTCGCTGGACAGCACCTCGCACGGACAGCACCTGACTGGACAAAACCTCACTGGACAGCACCTCGCTTGACAGCACCTCAGTACCTCACCGGACCGAACCTCACTTGACAGTACCTCTAACAGGTCCTCGCTCGACTCGGGCCAGCAGCACTGCACTGGACACAGGCTTGCAGAACGTCTCGAAGCACCTCTCTGAGCACTGGCCGGCAGCACGATTCGCAGCACCTGTCTTGATACTCGGCGGCAGCACGTGTCGCAGCACATCTCTAGACACTGGGCGACAGCATGTTTGGTCTCTGCTGGCTCCGTAGACTGTTCCCTTTCAATAACTCTAGCACGTTATATACCCTTTTACCCTGGAGGCTTATTTATATTCATAAGACAAATACAAAGAATCGCCTGCTTTTTTCTACTTTGGCCCATCTGTATTCATGAGCACGCTGAAGATTAAATAGGCTCGGAACAAAAATACACTGAACCCAACGGCGAGCACCAAACAATAGCATTATTGGAACTGCGGCGCACTCTCTAACCTTTTCACAGAATGACGCCATTATTTAAGAAAACAATGCTCTGACCGGCGCGTCAATTCTAGCTCAACAAATACAAAATGTACAGCTAACCCGGTACAGTGAACCCAGAAATTAAAATAAAACACAATGACACGATCCATTTCGTGACAATGATGACGCCCCTTACCGTCTCCAATGAATTAAACATGATTCTTAATTATATGACACGTTGTTCAAATGCCATAAAGCACTTTTAATTAAATTCCAAAACATCATTTTGTGGCTTTATGGTAAATTTTACCACATTCCCCATGGATTAGAGAAATGCATTGTGGGAAAACAATTTTCGTTGCACTTTGTTCCAAGTTTGTTTTAAAAATCGCCTTTATTTACTGGGCAACTTAGACCTGCCTCTAATCCAGCCTCTCAGACCTACCGCGGACGAACTTTACTAATCTCCAGCGGTCTAGATACGATATTTTAGCGGCCGAGACAACAAATGGGTCTCAAAGAGAGCCCATGCAGAGACAGCGATAAAATCGACGAGCATGCTTGGTGCCTTGCCACAAAACATGTACACCTGCGTCATCTCCGGCGTTGCGCGCACGAAGAAAACGTTTACTAGGCTGAGTTTACACTGGGCCACAATTACCAGGATTTGGTCATTTACTAAAAATCGTATTTAGATGCAATCTCATCTTATGGAGCGTGGACAAATCAAACTTGTGGTGACTGCAAAGGATCTCCATGATCATCAAAACGACACATGGTACGAAATTCATTGTGTATTGCCCTCGGAAAATGGAAAACGCATATCTCTAGCCCTTGGAGTACACCAAATAATCGTCGACGGCACATACGGCACACGCGATTCCCCAATATGTGTATCTTATTAAACTTCAACTTCCACTTTTCTCAACCTGAACCCGTTAGCCCCCCCCCCCCCCCCGGGAATGAACATAAGTTTGGGCATTTTTATGCTACGTTATGCGTTTCTGCACTGATTTATGACCTAGGAACGCCGGAGTGAACGAGAATGCCACACAAAAAATCACTTCCAATAAACTAAGATTATCTTGATTAACGTATTTTAGAATTTTTTTATAAGTATTGATCATAGTATTATAATGCAAAATATACTTTACCCTCATAGTTCAGTTGCATCTAGTTTAGTTCTGTAGTAATATCTGCCTACGTGCCCTTTTTAGCCCTCAGCCTATATAGGCTGATGGTCCAATGTCATCACCCATGCTGTCCGTTATTTTTCAATTTGTGAGCGGGATATATCAAAATGATTCAACATAGGAAACTTATTTCTTCAGTACTGATGCATATCAACAAACTCTCTGTCAAGTTTGAAGATGATTGACTTTGACCTATTTTCAAGGTCACAGAGCTATTATATCCCAGCCCGTTACATCAACAACTTTACGTAATATTGGCCTAAGTTTCAGCATGTACAAAGAAAACATATTGAAGAACTTTATGCCAACTATGCATGGAAGATCCCTCCTGGTAGCTCGGCGGTTTGTGCCCTGTTAATGGATGGACGACGGACAAAGGACCATCAGTATAGCTCAGATGACATAATGATAGTGATAGGTTTCATACTAATAGAGATAAATG
Organism: Sipunculus nudus; assembly: GCA_026874595.1. Lineage (NCBI taxonomy): Eukaryota > Metazoa > Annelida > Sipuncula > Golfingiida > Sipunculidae > Sipunculus > Sipunculus nudus. The sequence continues at coordinate 105,049,636 of CM049306.1, read as the reverse complement.
ATTGATATCAGGCGATAACAGAGATAAAAACTGGATCTCAGGCTATTATTCAGTGATACAACCGCCAAGCTGAAATAAGGATGTTTTCCGATGAGGTTGGCGGTTACTGGTGTATATCTTCTTGGAAACAATTCTTTGCACCGCCAGTCTAGCTCGTGAATATGGCCGAACACTGAAGTGACTTTGAGATGCCGCCTTAAAAGATATAATAATGTCTATAATAATTAAGATAGCGCACAAAACATATGTTTCGTTCTTTTGGAATTGCAACGTCCCGTGGTGGCCACAGTCGCATAGTGTCATGTATTCAAATGCATGTAATGACTCGATGGGCAGTGAATGCCTAGATTGGGATATGTATGGTATTGGAACTGGCAATAGTGAAGTTATGGCGTTGAAACCAGAGTTGTTATTTCTGAAAACTGTGAGACTGTCCAGAGAATGCAATGACTGTATAAGTGTGTCTGGATATATATAACATAGCTATAGGGTTCTATTTTGGCCCAGGCATGACCTAATGATGAAGTATGATACCTGTGCCCGCAGGCATCTCAGGGAAAACCGAGAGACAAATGAATACACAACAAGTTAACAGACGGACAAGAAAATCAGACTAGGGTCACCAGTAGCCCGACACGTACGGACTTTATCGATTCATCTGCATGTGATGACCACTTGTTTACTATATGTCAGCGCTGCAGACAGTAGCAAGGTCGCCAGATGTTAGCTGTCCACTATGATAATTCATAAAACAACCGACATAAAATGCAAAAATGTATTAAATACAATACCATCTGACAGGAACACAATACGGGGACTCTGCGACAAAGATGAGTCAGTAAATCGAGATAATAGAAGTATCCTCTAAACATCTAATAATAACCAGGACGCCATCCTTTTCCTTCTTTGCACTTACGATTCTAGACCTACTTGCATAAATAAACAGGCATACTCACCGACAGCAAAAGTTCCGTTGATACAGGTCAAAAAGACAACAACCAGGGCAAGCCTCATCCCGATGCCTTGTTTTTTTATACCTGTGTCGAAGAATTAACAATATTACCTGGTGTGTTCCCAAAGGCTTCATAGATACGGAATCAGTTGGGTGAATTGTATCAATTTCAATGCTTTAAATTTACATGGATGTGGTTAATCAGTTATACTTTAATTCGTAGGTTTTGTTCTGATCTAAGCGGATATCATACCCTTCCAATGGGAAAAGGAGAGCAACAGACAAAAGAAATTGCTGAAAGCTGAACTGACGGCAGTGGCCGTGCCCTAGCAGCAATAGCCTGTTTACCATCAATGAATGACTGTTTCGTCACTCCCCTCCCCGTACATGAGCTAAATGGTGTTTGTACATGACACGATACGAAATGAGCCTTGTCATCAGTTGTATGGAATATGTGACATTAAATCTTTAGCATTATGGTATAAGGATCTTATTTTTATACAACATATTGGCAACAATAAGTGTATTTTGGTCCAAGAAGACGCGGTAGTACTGCTCATTAGCATGGAAATGTTTTATGTTGGCCCGTAAGTCTCATCCGCGTGCCGCGCCCCAGGGATATATGTATTTGTAGCGACATGACGTTGTGCACCATTTCTGTATTATCAAGGAATATAAACGTATGTAAACTGAGAATTTATGCGTGTTAGTTTAGTATAACTGAACCTGGAGATTATGATGTTTTTTTCTCCCTGTCACGGAAATGTTAAGCCGACAGTGCGAAGCTTATAATCCAAACCAAATGCATACATGTCGGATCGTGCTTAGATATCCAACAGATAAGTCCAGACCCATTGTTGGCTATAGGGTAACAGTTCATAAGAACAGTCACTCTCTTCCGATTCTTAAACAGATACTGTGATTGATTGATAAACCTACTTTACTGTGTCGTCTACATACCTATGATGGTTCTATTTCAATTTGCCTTTAAGTAACGCCTTAAATGATAACTGTTGCCTCAAGGACTTTGATTTAAATCTTACAATTTTCCTAAAAGGTTCTGAAAGAAAAAATAAATCAGCTCTCTAGAAATGATGGAGCTTTATCACTTAATGCACAAAGCAACATAGTCAATGAAAATTATACAGTATATAAGAGGTAAACGAATCCAAATATAATTTTATGTCTAATCTATTTCCTGAATTAAACAAGATAACTTGACCTACCTGGTCAGACTGTTTCGTGCACACAACTGATGCATGCGAAGGGAAACGGAACAAATATATACAAATATATATGTGACCTCATCCAGGGGCGGATTAAAAAGGGTGGCGCGGGCGTGCGCGAGATATGATACAATGACATAGCTAAAACAAATGGAATTCACACATTCTGCTTTATTTTTAATTTTGATATTTCTCTAGATCTGACTGCCATTTAAGAGGTATTTGAAGTTAATATTTGTGCCACCCCAGCTTACACGCTGCTAAGAATCTAGCAAAATAATAATGCTATAAATACGGACTCGAAGCCAGCAAGTAGAAAAACCAGGCGATAAGAAGAAAACAGGGCTATGTTGTCCAAGCATATTTAATTAAATTTGCTCAAACAAACCCATCCCTGTGTGGTATGGTTATACATCATTTGTATAAATTTTATAAATTTATATATTTAACGACAATTATTCAATCTATCTTACTTCCTGAATTCCCCTCTGTTTACATACATGCATGATAGTTCATGTTTTCTCTGTACAACCGCTGCTTTTAAACAATTCATCAGACATAAACACATATACACACACATATATACACACACACACATATATATATATATGTATTATCATCGGACAAGTCTCAAATTCTTAAAATAGTTACATTAGCAAATTTTATCAAGCTTCCAGCATTAGCTACCGCACATACCTCCTGCTACCTGTTTTTTTTTTTGCTCCTATATTTCTTATATATTTGATTATATGTCTTAAAATGCAGATTAATTAGTCCCACGAGGGGATTTTTAAATAAATAAGAGTTAGTTATTTTTTATTTAACTTGTTGATATACCCATGCATTCATCGTTACTAAAAACAAAAAGAAAAAACACGGCTATGTTGTCCAAGTATATAAAATTTAATTTGCTCAAACAAACCCATCCCTGTGTGGTATGGTTATATATCGTTTGTATAAATTTTGTTTAGATTTATATATTTAACGACAATTACTCAATCTCTCTTACTTCCTGAATTCCCCTCTGTTTACATGCATGCATATAATAGTTCACGTTTTCTTTGTACAACCGCTGCTTCTAAACAATTCGTCAGATATAAATACACAAATATATATATATATATATATATATATATATATGTGTGTGTGTGTGTGTATTATCATCGGACAAGTCTCAAATTCTTAAATTATTTACATTTACATTTATATTTACATTTGATTATATGTCTTAAAATGTAGATTAAATAGTCCAACGAGAGGATTTTAAATAAATCAGAATTAGTTATTTTTGACTTTATTTGTTTTTATACCCATTCAATCATCGTTCCTCAACAAACACAGTTAATACCGGGCGAAAAATTTAGCTCAGGAGGACATAGTCCGAGACAGCTTGGGTTAGTAAGCAGCCAGTGACACCGGACAGCATGATAATGACACAGGACACAAGCGGACAGTTCCCCTACCTGATATGAAAGCGGACGGGAGAATAACGGGACAGCGTTACTTGGTGTCTCGGGTCAGGGGGACATTGTCCGAGACAGCTGAGGTTAGAAGACAGCCAGTGACACCGGACAGCATGATAATGACACAGGACTCAAGCGGACCGTTCCCGTACCTAATATGAAAGCGGACAGGACAATAACGGGACAACGTTACTTGGTGTCTCGGGTCAGGGGGACATTATCCGAGACAGCTGGGGCTAGAAGACAGCCAGTGACACGGGACAGCATAATTATGACACAGGGCAAAAGGGGACAGTTCCCCTACCTAATATGAAAGCGGACAGGAGAATAACGGGACAGCGTTACTTGGTGTCTCGGGTCAGGGGGACATTGTCCGAGACAGCTGGGGTTAGAAGACAGCCAGTGACACGGGACAGCATGATTATGACACAGGGCAAAAGGGGACAGTTCCCCTACCTGATATGAAAGCGGACAGGAGAATAACGGGACAGCGTTACTTGGTGTCTCGGGTCATGGGGACATTGTCCGAGACAGCTGGGGTTAGAAGACAGCCAGTGACACGAGACAGCATGATTATGACATTGGGCACAAGGGGACAGTTCGCCTACCTGATATGAAAGCGGACAGAAGAATAACGGGACAGCGTTACTTGGTGTCTCGGGTCAGGAGGACATTGTCCGAGACAGCTTGGGTTAGAAGACAGCCAGTGACACGGCACAGCATGATAATGACACAGGACACAAGCGGACAGTTCCCCTACCTGATATGAAAGCGGACAGGAGAATAACGGGACAGCGTTACTTTGTGTTTCGGGTCAGGGGGACATTGTCCAAGACAGCTTGGGTTAGTAAGGAGCCAGTGACACCGGACAGCATGATTATGACACAGGGCACAAGGGTACAGTTCCCCTACCTGATATGAAAGCGGACAGGAGAATATAGGGACAGTTTAACTTGGTGTTGACGTCCGTATTACCTTTTAAATAATATGTAAATTACGAAAATGTGACGTTGCTATTTTCACATCATCTGTGAACAGTCAAGCAGGAACAATCAAATTTCAATTATGTTTTACAGAACCATTGTTCTTATCAAAATGTTAGAGACAGGTGAAGAAGTTAGATCACTGGGAACACCCATCATTGGGGAATAAGGGGGATAAATGGAGATTTGTGACCGTCATATCACAATTACAATAAGAACAGTTCCGCCTTTTTAAAAGAATTTGTTTGCCCTTGAGAATGAAACTTTGCATATGAACAGGAATATGTTTGATCCCTAACTCACAGTTAAAATTCTTTTGAGACAAAATACATGTTTGCTGAGATAAGGTTGGGGTCACAATGGTAAGTTAATTTGCTACTTATACATGGACATGAAATTTTCATCGTTTTATAATCTGCTGAATTTTAAGATTTTATAAAATACTGAATCTTAGAGAAGGAATGAAGATGGGCTGAACTAAGATACTGAAAACCTTGTCAGTGCATGTATATGCAGAATAAAGTCTCTACTCTACACCCTCAGGAATGCCCTTAATTATCTTTTTTACAATTAATTACAAGTTGTATTGTATTAACTGTTCGTGTTAAGTCGATGTATACGGCTATCAAAAGCTTGATCATAGAGCCATATCAAAGGTAAGATATCGGTTTTGGACACATGGTTATGGGGGTTGCAGAGGGGTGAGGGTATTGGATGCCCCCCCCCCCCCCTTCACACACATTGTAGAGAAACATTTTGAGGATTTAGCCTGTTTGGAGGATTTTGGATTGGGTCATGATCATGATCCAAAATCCAGCTGTGAGTTGTAGAAAATCAGTGGCAGCTGTCCATCTGCGAATGCAACAAACTGGCCGTCCATTGGCTTGGCATGTTAAGTGGCGGTTCCGTGTTCATTAAGGGACGAGGACGTTAAAACCCCTAAGTTGGTTTTTGTTAAAAGGGTAGGCCCGCCGGTTGCTGGCAGCATGAAACCTGGCCACAGAGAGCCATCCGTTTGGTGGAGAAAAGTTATGGGATCCCGAAAGGATCATAAAAGCCATGGTCCTCGGAAGTACCTAAGCTTAAAATGGGTGAAACCCAGCTGACTTTCGGTAAAAAGTACAAATATCTCGGCTGTATTTTGGATGACAATATAGAGGATTTTGATGATATGCAACGACAAATGCGCTTGGTGTATATTAGGGTCAATATACTGAAACAAAAATTTCAAACACTGTTCAAAACCTGTCAAAGTTTTATTGTTCAAATGATGCTTCTCTGCTCTATTTTGTGCAAGTCTGTGGTGTTAATTTAAGAAGGCTTGCTTGCAAAAGATTAAAGTTGCATATAACAATTCTCTAAGAATTTTTATGGGATTACCTAAACTGTGTAGTACCAGGACCGAGTTTGTGACACGTAATCTCACTCATTTTGATACTTTAATGCGCAAGCAAATATATATTCCTTGCAATGAAGAAAGCAATAACTTATACATAAAGATTTTTTAATAATTCAGACTTATACTTACGATCGAATCTATTTCACCTGTGGAAGCAATCCTTGTTTCATCGCAAAAACTAGAACAATCGCAAAGATGATAAAAGTCTTTGTGTTAAGGTGTAATCATTTATATATATGTTTGTATATGTATGTGTGTATATATGTATTTTATATGTATGTATATGTAGGTATGAGTGTATGTGTATGTATACACGTATATAAATATATATATATATTTATATGCATGTATGTATGTATATATATGTATGAACATTTGTGTTTGTATGTATATATATATATAAAGATGAAAAAAGTCTTTGTGTTAAGGTGTAATCACATATATGTGTATGTATATGTATGTATGAATTTACAGTGTTGTTTTTCTTCAGAGTTATGTGTGTATATATGTATTTTATTTGTATGTATATGTAGGTATGAGTGTATGTGTATGTATGCACGTATATATATATATATGCATGTATGTATGAACATTTGTGTTTGTATTTATGTGTATATATATATATATATATATATATATATATATATGTTGGTATATGCGTGGGTATATGAATGCGTTTATGTATATAAGAGTGGCCCGTCGGTTGCTAGCAGCTTGAAACCTGGCCACAGAGAGCCATCCGTTTGGTGGAGAAAGATTATGGGAACCCGAAAGGATCATAAAAGCCATGGTCCTCGGAAGTACCTGAGCTTAAAATGGGTGAAACCCAGCTGACTTTCGGTAAAAAGTACAAATATCTCGGCTGTATTTTGGATGACAATATAGAGGATTTTGATGATACGCAACGACAAATGCGCTTGGTGTATAGTAGGGTCAATATACTGGAACAAAAATTTCAAACACTGTTCAAAACCTGTCAAAGTTTTATTGTTCAAATGATGCTTCTCTGCTCTATTTTGTGCAAGTCTGTGGTGTTAATTTTAGAAGGCTTGCTTGCAAAAGATTAAAGTTGCATATAACAATTCTCTAAGAATTTTTATGGGATTACCTAAACTGTGTAGTACCAGACCGAGTTTGTGACACGTAATCTCACTCATTTTGATACTTTAATGCGCATGCAAATATATTCCTTGCAATGAAGAATGCAATAACTTATACATAAAGATTTTTAATAATTCAGACTTATACTTACGATCGAATCTATTTCACCTGTGGGAGCAATCCGTGTTTCATGGCAAAAACTAGAACAATCGCAAAGATGATAGAAGTCTTTGTGTTAAGGTGTAATCATTTATATATATATATGTATGTATATGTATGTGTGTATATAAGTATTTTATATGTATGTATATGAAGGTATGAGTGATTGTGTTGTATGCACGTATATATATATATATATATATTTATATGTATGTATTTATGTATGTATGTATATATATGTGTGTGTACATATATGTTTGTATGTATGTATATATATATATATATATATTTGTTGGTATTAGCATGGGTATATGAATATGTATATGTATGTTTGTATGTGTATACAAGTACGTTACTAGGTATGTATAATAAGCGCTATTGTTACACAGGAATAACGCAGATCATTGTAAAGTACTGAGTTAGTAAATTTAAGGACTTTTTTATAGTATAACTGAATTTCAAAGCAGTTTAGTGGTTAGATAGCACCCTTGCTTCATTTGATGCTAATTTCGGTACAGTTTAATTCCGTCGGAGCCGTCTCTGTTTGGCGGTCTCTATAGTTATGACGGTTTGTTGTAGATTTCAAAGGAATTACCACCTGTTTAGTTTTCCCTGGATTTGTGTCTCTAGAGGCGTAACCTTAATAGAATTCATACTGTTATTGACGGCCGGCGTAATTGGGAGTGGTGATTGGCCAGAAAATGAGCGGGAGTTGAGACGTCAGAAAGCATTTATAAGTCGTGAGGAGGACGTTTTCGGGAGAAGTGACCGACCGGCGTACCAGAGAGGTATAGCCTGGCGATATCTACAGCAGTCCGGGTGCAGGTCAGCATGTGGAGACAGGTGAGATGTGATGCCTAGAAGCGTAGATAGTCGGTGTCTGGGGAAGGCAGCTGTGATTTCTCTGTAAAGGACTCCAGAGCGAGTATCGCATTTTTGCCGACGGACTGGTAGATCTGGCGCTGTATTACCTGTGGTGAGTGCTTCCAGGAACAGACCGGGGACTTTATTTAAACGCTTAACTCTGGATATACTGAATATTGCTGTGTAGAGGCGTATTCGGCTAACTAGAACTGGATGATTCAAGGAGACATCAGCTGTAAGGACATTGATTCATAGCCCAGAAAGAATAGTCTGTGCGCGGTGCGTGAACTGTGTCAAACGTGTATACTCTAGCGAGCGTTTGTGGATTTTAGGAGCTCTATAGGACTGAATGTACTGTACATACAACGCGAGCCACTCAGTGAGTCGAACAGTGTTCATCATGGTGTCACGTGGGCGCGTTGGTCATGTGACCAGAAACAGAGTAAATGAGGAACGTTGCCGTGTGCTGTCATTAACTGACTCAGTGTTTATTTTTGTTTTATCATCAGTGTTTGTCGATGTGGAGCGCCTCTCAAGAGAATGTAGGCATCTTCTTTCTTTAATATATTGATTTGTTTTGTTTACACATGACTTATTCTTTTTTAGAGTGTACGTATGCAAGAGTTCAGCCAGTTGGTTTGACAGTTGAAAGAACCTGGTCGTTCACATCTTTACCGGTGTGACAGTACAGGTCCATGTGCTTAATAAAGTACCTGCTTACAGGTATAGACATTCATAGCTGAATGCAATATCAGTATCCTGATAAATGAATATCTCGCATACATTTGTTCTGCATGGCTACCGGAGCAGGTCTGGTACTGTTTTCGGACCAACTGTCAAACTTTGCCGGAAGCGCTCCGATAATCTGACCAATCACATAAACCCACATAAGCAGGTCCCGTCTGTGGTGCATGTGTACTCACCGTGTTGGCACTCAGGCACACGACAAAACACAAGGCATTGGCTAAGCAACAAAGAATATATTTACATAACATAAAATTACAGAATTCATGATCAAACCCACCTACCAGATAGGCCTCCCAGCCAGTTACGCAGGAATATAACCCACATTAAAAACACTGGTTGTACAAAAAAAAAAAAAACTCAAGCTATAAACAGAGTCCGGCACTGGACCCAGACTGGCGGCACTGGTCCCCGACTGGCGGCACTGGACCCCGACTAGTGGCACGTGACCCCGACTGGCGGAACTGGAGCATGCCTGGCGGCACTGGAGCATGACTGGTGACACTGGACCCCGACTGGCGGAATTGGACCCCGACTGACTGCACTGGACACTGACTGGTGGCACTGGACCCCGACTAGTGGCACTTGACCCCAACTGGCGGCACTGGACCCAAACTGGCGGCACTGGAGCCCGACTGGCGACACTGGACCCCGACTGGCGGCAGTGGACCCCCACTGGCGGCATTGGACCCCTACTGGCGGAACTGGACCCAAACTGGCGGCACTTGACCCCGACTGGCGGCACTTGACCCAAACTGGCGGCACTGGAGACCGACTGGTGACACTGGACCCCGAATGGCGGCATTGGACCCCGACTGGCGACATTGGCCCCCTCCTGGCGGAACTGGACCAAAACTGGCGGCACTGGTCCTTGATTGGCGGCACTGGTTCCCGACTGGCGGCACTGGACCGCAACTGGCGGCACTGGACCTCAACTGGCGGCACTGGACCCCGACTAGCGGTACTGGTCCTCAACTGGCGGCTGGCTTTTGGACACCGAGGACTGGATGACGACTCTGAGTATACGACCCTCTTAAATAGCCGTCTACATTGAAGAGTCATCAATATTCATAAGTCCCATACAATGCCTGGGACCCATTTTGCTACTAAGGCTCATTTACATTCATGAGCATATTGATTACTAAAGAGGCTGGGAACATAACTATGGAATAACTTGACCCTGAGCACCTGGAGCGCCGTCTCTCCTCTCAACAAATACATAGATACAGCTAAACCCAAAAATAAATCAAAACATGATTAAACAAAACGACATGATTCATTTTGTAACAAGGCCCCTTTTAAATTTTGCGGGCGCGCGCGCGCGTGTGTATGTAGGCAAGGCGTAGGGGGGTTAGGTGGAGACTGTCTTCTCCCTTTTATAGTTGGTCAGTTTCGTATGTTTGTTGCTTGCCGTAAATCTTCGATTTCGGCAAGCATATTGCTCAGTTGCGTATGTCTGTTTGGATGTTTGTCTGTCTGTCTGCACTCTACAGGTCGCACTTTTGCAGCAATTGCTTTCAAACTTACACAGTTGATAAACAATCAAAAGTTACAGGAGTCTTTTGTATTTAGTCAATGTAGGTCAACGGTCAAGGTCATCAAACTGCTTAAAATGTTTTTTCTTCGTATCTTCGTCAAGAATCATCATGGCCTCAAAAACTATAGTTTATAGTAATTTTATTGGTCATCCCGTGGCCTTTCTTTTGATGTGTAGCTGGCTCAAATCTGCCGTTGCTATGGTTACGCATTTTTTGGGAAATTCATGATAATTGAAAATAGGGGGTCTTCTTTTTCTAACTTTGCCCGTTTTAAAGTTAGAGAGGTCTAGTTTTTTGGTATCAGGTAGCATTTAGGTAGTGTTATATGATTTTATCAAAAGTCTTGCAATATCTTGCACAATATCTCGTCAAACGAGATATTCCGAGATTCACTAAAGGATGCCCTAGATGCCACACATTTGCAAGAATCCTTTTGAAACTGGTACATCTCATATCTTACACTAATATCTCAAAAGTTTTTCTTCATATTCAGAAAATACCTGCAAGGGGGCGCTGCATTCGAGACACTACAACATATAATTTTTGGTTATATCTCCAATCTATAAATCTTACCTACATAAACTATAGCTCATTTTGTTCCTCTGGATCTTCTCCATAACATGATTTAGTCGTCTGTTACCTCGGGTGTGTCACTTTGTCAGTATGTCTATTGGTCAGTTGTCCTCTATTGCGCCTTCTTGCTGGTTTCTTGCAGTTTTGCAGGAATCACTTTGTAACTTACACATATTGTATATCGAACAGGTTTCTGGAATTCCTATGTATGTAATTAATATAGGTCGAAGGTCAAAGTCAAGGTCATTAAAACACATCATAATTTTATTTTCCTCATAACTTTGTCAATATTGGTCCTATCTTCACAAACTGTGACTCATTTTCTTCCTCGTCGTGTTCTTCATGACATGATCTAGTGAACTGCCATGCACATTGTGTCACTTTGTCAGTATGTCTGTCTGTTTGCCAGTTGTCCTCAATTTCGCCTTCTTGCTGGTTCTTGTGTCTTACACATAACATTCTACAGGAGACAGTTTTGCAGAAATTCAAACTGGTATCCTACCCTAATATCTCGAAAATGATTTTTCATTTTCGGAAAATAACTCTAAGGGGGCGCTGCACTCGAAACACTACAAAATATAATTTATTTACTATATCTCCAAAAGTATAAATCTTACCTACATAAAATATAGCTCATTTTGTTTCTCTTCACCTTCTCCGTCAGATTATTTGTCATCTTTTATGTCAAATGTGACACTTTAATAGTATATCTGTCTGTTTGTTAGTTGTCTTCAATTCTGCTTGCTTACTGTTACATTCGCTTAACATATTGCATTCTCCATGCCATTGATTTGCAAGAATCGCTTTGTAACTTACACGTATCGTATATCGGAACGATTTCTGCAAGCTGTATGTGTATTATTTAAATAGGTCAAAGTTCAAGGTTAAGGTCATCAAAACGCGTCAAAATCTTATTTTCCTCATAAATTTGTCAATATCGGATCTATCTTTACAAACTATGGTTCATTTTTTTACCTCCTCTTCGTCTTTATGAAATGATCTAGTTGTTTACCATTTGACTGTTTCCACATCATTTCCGGCAATTTCTCGACTTCTTGTCGTCTAGTTTTGTTTACTCAGATGTCTCATATAATAAGAATATATAACAGCTCTTTAACTGTTCATAGGCGATTTACCACAACAGTAGGGCAAAACATTCAAAATTCAAAATAACTGTCACAGGATAAAACCATTCTAAAAGCATCAATAAGATGTAATATACGCACAAAAATTTGTATAAAAACTTTACAATTTTCCGAATAAAAAGGTTTTTAGAGAACGTTTTAAATTGTCAAAGTCTCTGATGTTGCGCAAATCTGTGAGCGAATACCATTGAAATGGTCCAGCTACATTAAAACTACGATTGGCATATGTTTTGCGATTATGTTTTGGAACCGCCAAGTGATTTTTTATGTTACCCAATCTTAAGCCTTGTCGATTCATAGATTTTACTCTAATAATTGATTCTAAGTGTTCTGGAGCTTCGCCATACAAACATATATGCACCAAAGTTATAAATTTTTACTCTATACATAGTCGCAATGCGGACCATCAAACGAATGGGGCACTCGTTTTTTATTGAAAGACGACTGATGGGCACAGTCCCTTCTTTAAGACAGTCCCTTCTTTAAGCCGACTTTGAGCCCTGTGTTTTCCAGTCCTTAAAAAAGAATTTCCTTAGAAGGTAAACAAACAGTTAAAAGGTTGCTTCGACTTGCTTGATGGAACAGGATGCATGCTGATATTTGTAAACCATGAGATTTTGTGTATAAGAAAGAAAACAAGATTTTCACAGAATCACAGCAGTCACTTCCACTTGCACTGTCGCTCTAACACCTGAGATTTGGGGCTATATATATTTTTACAGGGGCGCGACTGTCGTTGCTATATACCAAATGTAGCATAAAAATAGAAATATTTTATTCTTCCAAGTTTCAATTTGTTTTGTTTTAAAATCGAGAAAACTACTTTTGTTGATTGTGTGGATAGCTTAAGACGCGTACTGTAGTGTGGGTATAACCTTTTGCACGTTGCTTGCTTTGAGTGTTGTCTGCTTAATTTGCTTGATTACAGTTTAAACTGTTTCCTTTTTACTGAACATTTAATTTGGCCAAATCTGCCATCTGTTTTAATATTTGATCTACATGAATAATGTAACTGATAAGTAAGAAAACTTGAACTTCCGGTCACATGACTGAAGGTTGAGGGTGCGTGGTTAGAGGCTCCCACAAAATTTTCTAAAATAAATACAAATGTCGCCAAAGTGGATTACAATATGACCAGAGGTAAACGTACTGGGAAAAAGACGTCGCAATCAGTTGGTGATATGGACAAATATGTGGAGAAGGACACCGAAAAACAAGCAGCAGGTAGGCCTTCTCAGATAACACAAGAGACAAGCAATATGGACGGTACCCAGGACTTAAATGCGCAGTTGCAAACTGCTCTTGCTGAAATTAAATTAGTACTGAGCTCTAACAGAGAGATCAAAGACCAAATTGAAAATATGCACACAGACTTAAAGAAACAACTAGACGATTTGTCAACAGAGCAATCGAACATAAAACAAAACATCCAAGGTCTTGAAAATAATCTAGAGTCCCTGGATAAATCTGTTGATAGTCTGAAAGGGCAGAAAGATCAGCTTGTTAGTGAGGTTGCAGAACTAAGAAAAGAAATGACAGAATTACAGAATCAAAATAAGGAGAAGGAATTACTGATAAATAAACTTCAGGAACAAATATCATTTGAACTAAATAAACAAGAAAGATACCTGAGAGAATGGAATCTGAGAATTGTGGGAGTAGGGGAGATAGGGGATATAGAAAACTGTAAAAATACAGCTGCCAGAATCATATCTCAAAATAAACTGGTAAATATGAGTGAGGATGAGGTGAAAAAAGCCATAGAGACGGCTCACAGATCTGGAAAGAAGGGCACACGGCCACGGCATATCGTAGTGAGGTTGCACAACAGACCACTAAGAAATGAAATTATCGTAGGGAGCAAAACAAAACTGAAAAACAAAAGCATTCGAATAGTTGAAGATTTAACATTGAAAGACCTGCTGTTAAAACAAAGGGCTAAACCGCAAATGGCCGTTGCCTATAACGACGGTGATCGAGTAAGGTTCTGGCGTGGACGGCTCTACGTCAACGGCAAGCCGTTACCCATTCAGGATCCTGCCCCTCGCTCGATCCACGAGAGATCAGCAGCACAAAGCGACACAACAACAGACTGACGGCTGTTTTTCCATATCTAATCCATAGGTTTGTGAAGCATTCTACCATGACGGAGCTGCCACGTGGTGCACGAACTGCGCATGTGCAGGAGGAGCCACCATTAGTGAGAAACTTTATAGACAGGCGGCGACACTTTCGTTTATTTAGTGACGAAGCTGATAGGTGGCAGCACATTGAAGTTCAAGGACGTTACTAACCTTGGCGACTCGTAAACATGAGCGAATATGTGGGATGCTGACAATGACATGGTTTCTAAAGACTGGATTGTATAGTAAGACTCAGAACGCAGTTAAAGTCATGTGGGGAACTTGTAAGTTTTTAATGTTATATGTAACTATGTATTTTTTGTTTTATGTTCATACAGTACGAGACTCGTTAGCTTTAATTATTCCACTCAAGCTTGGATATTACCCTGGCCCTTCTGCACATACAATGTCTATAATTATATCAAAATCAGTAAGAATAATATTAATAGCATGCAGTAACTCTTACTATCCCAACCAACGGCAATACCATACCTCTGATATTATACATAAAATAACCAGAGGATCTAACGTACGATATTTACTGAAATTTACACAGTGTATAATTAAACACAATAGTGATCTGATGATAATATATCATTTTTAATTATATCAGGATCTGTATTGTGTCACCTCAATTTCCACACGACAGTAATATAACTAATTTTAACATGTCACACTTTACAAATTTAGTCTATTGTTCTGACATAAGTGTTTATACTACAATTGAAAGATGTACTTTATATCTTTTAGTCGAAATATTGTCTCCTCGTTGGGAGAACAAATGTTTCTTTGGTCAAATAACCGTGCAATTTTATGTATTTTCTGCCCATCAGGTGCCTATTTTGTATAGCATAAACAGTTATACCAACTTATTCTCTAAGTCACATGTAAGTGTCATACACAAATTAACTCTTCCTTATAGCTGTGAAGCATACCTAATTTTTTCTCTTCTTTTGATATAATTAATAATGGTGGATTTAAGTATACTTTCTCTCAATGTGAGAGGCTTAAACAACTACAACAAACGCAGACAGGTGTTTTATTGGCTGCAGCAAAAAGATCATGGAATAATATTTTTGCAGGAAACTCATAGTTCCTCTGCTACCGCTGCTCAATGGAGAGCAGAATGGGGACACATTTTCATTTTTAATCATGGCAGCTCCAATGCCCGGGGTGTGGCAATTATGATAAAGAACAGAGTGTCACATGAAATTCATAATGTATACAAAGATGAAGATGGTAGGGTTATTATAATTGACATCACCATTGGGAATGTGCGGTTAAACTTAACAAATATATATGGTCCAAATATAATGGATGTAAAATTTTATTCAAACATTTTTGATAAAATTGAGAACAGCCATAACAACAGTAATGTGATAGGTGGTGATTGGAACATAGTTTTAAATCCAGCATATGATAGAACAAGTAATTGCACCACAGGAAACCAGGTAATTAAATCAGTTAATGAATGGATGGACGAACTAGATCTGATCGACATATGGCGATATCTCAATCCAAAGAAAAAACAGTACACTTGGATGCGTCTAATCCCTAACTATACTGCAAGTAGGTTAGATTATTTTCTGTTATCTAGAGATCTAATCAAATATACAAAAAGTTCATCTATATTTCCTGGTTTTAAAACTGACCACTCGGCCATCGATATAAATATCACATATTCCCAAAACCAGAGAGGCCCTGGGTTCTGGAAATTTAATGTTTCCCTATTAAATGACGAAGAATTCGTGAAGAAAATTAAAAACTGTATACAGACAACAGTCGAAGAAAATAAAGATGCGAATCCATCCTTGTTATGGGACACCATAAAAATGGCAATAAGAAGAACAAGTATTAGTCATGGTATCATAAAGCAGAAACACATTAAAATTCAGATATCTGAATTAGAACAAGATTTGATAAAATAAAAAAATGCTAATATTCAGAATGAAGACACACAAAAGGAAGTTAAAGAATTAGAAAAAAAGCTAAATAAATTCATAGAAGAAAAAACTAAAGGTGCTATTATTAGAAGTAAAATCAGATGGTATGGAGAAGGTGAGAAATCAACAAAATATTTTTTTAATTTGGAAAAACGTAACTTTAATAAAAAAGTGATAAGCAATTTGAACATAAACGGTAATATAATATCAGATCCAAATGAGATACTACAGGAAGAAAAGTACTTTTATGAAAAACTTTATACATCAGATAAAACGCATAACATCAGCAATCTTTTTTCTTTTATTAAAAAATATAATTTACAAGTTAAGAAAGTACTAAAGATTACATGGCCAACAGAATTGACAGAAAATGAATTGTTCAATAGCTTAAAATCTTTTTCGAATGGTAAATCGCCTGGATCTGATGGCCTACAAGCAGAATTTTATAAATATTTTTGGAGTGATCTTAAAAAGTACTTTACGAATGCCCTCAATTATAGTTTTAGAACTGGTTCATTATCGATAACACAAAGACAGGGAATAATTAGCCTGTTGCCTGAAAAAGGGAAAAACCTTCAATATTTGAAAAACTGGCGGCCACTGACACTACTAAATTGTGATTACAAGATAATTTCAAAAACTATTGCAAATAGGATAAAACAAATAATTAAACAATTAGTTGATGATGACCAGACTGGATTTATCAAAGGGAGGTATATAGGAGAAAATATTAATAAAGTGCTTACTCTAATAGACCATGTAAAGTATAATAATCAAAAAGCCTTTCTTATGACAATCGATTTTGAAAAAGCCTTTGATTTTTTAGAATGGGACTATATATATACAGCTTTGGAAATTATGAACATTGACAAAAATATAATATCAATGATAAAAACTCTTTATCATAACATAAGCAGCTGTGTGACTAATAATGGATATTTCTCTGAATTTTTTTCAGTATCTAGAGGAGTACGTCAAGGGTGTCCTGTTTCTCCATATTTATTTGTACTTTGTGTGGAGTTATTGGCTGATGCAGTGAGAGCAAATAAGAAAATAAAAGGTATTAATATTCAAAATAATATGATTAAAATTGCACAATATGCAGATGATACTATTTTATTAGTAACAGATACTGAAAGTATGAAAGAAGCACTCCATACTTTAAAGGAATTCAGTATGTTTTCTGGTTTGAGGATTAACCTAGAAAAAACAACAATAATGCCCCTTAAAAAGGGCAATTATGTAGAAGAAGATGAAGTAAAAAAACTAAATCTTAAATGGTCTTATGAACAGGTCAGTGTATTAGGAATAACTATCACTCCATCATCGCAAAATATAATTAATATTAATTACTTACCAAAAATAGAAAAAATAAAAAATGTAATAACTGTGTGGTCTCAGAGAAAACTGACCCCAATTGGAAGGATAACAATAACAAAAAGTTTAATAATTTCTAAATTTATTTATCTTTTATCAGTCCTTCCAAACCCTCCGAAAGAAATCTATAGACAGGTTGAGAAAATGTTATTCAGATTTATTTGGGGTTATGGAAGAGAACTGGTGAAAAGAAACACATTAATTTCTGCTCCCAAAAATGGGGGATTGAACATGATACATTTATTAACCCAAAGTACAGCACTAAAAATCTCATGGATTAAAAGGTTGATAAGCAAATCTGAGAATAATGCATGGAGGCAATTTGTTTTGTCCTATTTTAAATTGGGTACCCATTCTTTTCGTTGTAACGTTGCACCAGAGGATATAAAACACATATTGAATAAGCCTTCAACATTCTGGGAAGATGTAATGTTCCAGTGGTGTTACTTTAACCATAAAGCTCCGTTAAATTATGCTGATATTATGTCACAATTTCTTTGGTTTAATTCATATATCAAGAGAGGGAGACAGATAATATTTATAAAGAAACTCTACTCAGCAGGGGTTTTATATATCTCAGACTTGGTCACAAAAATAGGAAATAATATCTCATGGTTAAGTCACCATGCATTTTGTAGAAAATATAAAGTGCACATTGATTTTGTAAGCTATAATGGTTTACTTCGCTCCATCCCTCTTGGCTGGAAAAATGTTATCAAGCAACACCATGAACAAAACCAGGTAAAACAACATGTTTTCAAAATAGACAATCTTATGACAATGGAAAGACCTGTCAAGTTAACTTATAATGATTTAATAATGCAGAAAGCAGTATTGCCTGAAAAAATCACTGCCAAATGGAAGGCAGAGTTAGATCTAGATTCAGATGTCAATGTTTATAAGGGCTTTAAACACATTTATTTTTCAACCATATCAGTTCCACTCAGATATTTTCAATTCCGGTTACTACATCGCTGTGTAACTCTGAATCCTTTTTTACATAAAATTAACAAAATTGATTCAGCTGAATGCACTTTTTTGTATAAATGAAAAAGAATCTCTGTTGCATTTATTCTGGGATTGTCCATTTTCCAAATATTTATGGAATGAAATAATTAAACAATTAAAACTATTCGGCTTTTTAGACAATTCTTTTCAGTTGACAGCTGAAACTGCAATGCTGGGATGTTATGATAATGACTCGATAAACCTACTGACTCTACTAGTAAAGAGACATATATATGTGAGCAGATGCAATAAACAAAAACCAACAGTTGTGACTCTGAAAGAATTCATCAGTGAAATACATACAGTAGAAAAATATATAGCTGTCAGCAAAAACAAACTGGATCACCACGAGAAAAAGTGGTCACCAATGAAATGTTTTATTTCTCATACTCTACAAACTTAGTTTCAATTCCACTAAAATTTGCTATTCTTTCATTTTTTTTTTAGTTTATCATATTTTTAGTATATCTTAAATTAAATTTGAGTATTTTGTTTAAATATTTTATTTAACTGAGACACAGATATACTAGTATTATCATCATGAGATTGTGTGGGGTTTTACAAATATTACATTCATCTATCTGCAGAAAACAGCCTTTGATGCTAATTATTAAGCATGCGTTTTTGTTTTCATACTGTACACAGTTAAAAAGATCATCACTATAAATCTATACAGCGCTGTTCAGGAGAAACCATTACGTTCTTTAACATACTTGATCATAATTTTTATAAACAACTATAATCCAATTCATGATGAATGTTAGGTAGCCTGAACAGAGACTTTAGATATAAAAATAATATTATCCAGGGTATTAAGTAGAAGAATTATATTGAATGTCGCAAGTTGTATACTGTCTTTATGTTTTTGTTATATGTATTCTTTTGTAAATTAATACAGAACACATATTCTTGGACATATTGGATCACAGTATTATTAACAACTATAATCAAATTCATGATGGACATGATGTTAGGTATCCGGAACAGAGACTTTTGATTTAAGAATAATACGATCCAGATTTATTATGTAGAAGCAATATATTTTATGTTGTATGTTGTATGTTGTATACTGTCTTTATGTTATTGTTTTATGTATTTTTGGTTTAATAAAAAAAAAAAAAAAAAAAAAAAGTAAGAAAACTTATGCCCATCCCATTGATCTTAATGGTTAAATCTGTAAGATATAAATATATGTTTAGATGCAGAGATACGTCTTGTGATACTTGTTATAGACTTTACAAGGCTATATCTGACATTACTCCAAATAAAAGTCTCCTTTAAGTATTTCCTGTTACTGGAAAGTTGAAGATTTGAATGTTCTTTGAAATTCGGTAGCCCAATTTTGCCAATGTTCCAGAACTTACAATCCTTAGAGTTTACTTTCAGGTTCACACACACATATATATATATGTGTGTGTGTATGTGTGTGTTTTATAGAGAGATGCAAGAATAACCATGCTGGTTTATTGTATACAGAAATGAAACATCAATTCACAGAAATGTTCCCTGCCAATGGAATCGAACCCATGCCCTGCGGATAGTCAGCCGGCTGCTCTATCACTGAGCAACAACATATCCCCAGACCCTCTGTATTTGCACACATTTACAGTGTCGACATTGAAATATAGTCATGTGTCGACACATGTGGTTTGTAGCACTCGGACGTCACTGTTGTGACATCTTATCGCTGTTTCCTATAAGAGTGTGCAAATACACAGAGGGGTCGGGGATCTGTTTCAGCTCAGTGATTATAGAGCAGACGACCGGCAATCGGAAGGTCATAGTTTCTATCTCCATTGGCATTGGAACGATTTTCTCTGATTTATGTTCAACACACACACACACACACACACATATATATATATTGTGTGTGTTCTATATAATTAAATGTAGTAGATGAAAGATGAAAATGATATAAAGAAGCTTTTATAATCTTTAAAGAGAGCTATAGTATATGATGTAGATAGCTAAAAGCTATGTGTCTGTAATATATTAATCTTTATCAAGATATAATAATTTTGATTGTTTAGAACATTCCAGTTACATTAACAACAAATACTGTTACATATGGAATTCTACCTGTTGATACCATATATTATTTAGATTGTGGATAGTGCATGACTTTCAGAATAAAAAATATATTTCAATATGGATTTCATAGAAACTGACAAATTACAACAATAGGGTCTAAAACACTTCTGGTCTGGTTGGCAGTGTGGTCTGGTTGGCAGTACTGCCAGCCGTATATAGTCATCCTGTGTGCAACAGTACACAGCCAGCCACACCATACCATCTCATTAGATGAACAGCTGTATAAACAGATTAACTGATAACCTACCAAGCCATTATCTGATTATATGTGCAGTAGAGAAATTACTTGGTTGATGATGTGTATATATACCATTGACAATTTATTTTCAGTATCCACATTACAGTAACTTTTAAAGAGTTTATTATTTATATAACTGTAACCTTTTCATATAAATATTAAATACACAATATGTATAGCCAAACCATGCTTGTTAGCAAAGTTTTACATATTTTAAGTTATTTGTTATTAGTAAGATAGCCTTGTGCGACTGTGTGTGGCTGATTACCTTTGAACTTGTCAGGTTATAACAGTAACCTTTAATAAGTTTACTTAAGACTGTTTGATAGAGAGTCAGTTGTCATACTCAGTGATCACAGTACATGAAACATTTCAGTTACAATATACTTTAAAGAAAGCATGATATATATTATTAATCATTAATATTATTTCATATAAATCATAAAAACTACATAAAATGTCCTATACGCACAATAATCGGTACAAACCACACTATATTTATTATCAGTTAGTTACTATTATCCAGATATTATCAGTTATTCTCTCCAATAGATGCCAAATAGTTCCAGTAATAATGTGATAAATCACTTTAAATATAATGCATCTACAAATTAATGAAGCTGAAAACTTCACAAGAGTGACATCATTCTTTGCACAATAGTTCAAACAAATGGGACTAGATCCAACAAATGACAATAATTTAATAACAGTTTATTTAACATATTAACAATATAGCTCATATACTAGATTTAAAATGGCAATAATTTAATAACATTTTATATATATTTAAACACCATTTAAAATGTATTTAATCTTCCACACAACAGTAATTAAATAAAATGTTAAATGTAACACTGAATTTGTGATTTTACAAAAGTTAGATTTATAGTTATGATTTATTTTGATTATAATTTCCTACATTTGAAAAAAAATTCATATCAAATTTTTTTTATATTTGTCTGGCTGGTTATTGTTATTCTATTAATTGGTTTTGTGAATGCCTATGTACTTTCACAACATACTCCCACTCTGACAACCAACTCACCAAAGGTTACTGATTGGTTACTGTTACATCAAAATTAAATATTTGAGATCAAATGAGATCAATGGGAATTAACCACACACATACATAGTTGAAGTGTGTGTAAAGTTAAACAGTTATGGAATATATAGACCATCACTACAATTATTATTCTACTTTCTAAATAGTTGTAGTTATTTTTCTGATTAATTAATAATCATTTATTTGATAAAATGACTGAAAGTCATCTGAGCTTTAGCGATCACTCTTTGTCCGGCGTCCGTCCGTCTGTCTGTCCGTTAACCAGGCACAAATCGTAACCGCTGGACCTAGAACCTTGTAACTTTTTTTTATTCACTCCAAGGAAAAATACATGTTTTTGCAATAACATTCATGCTAGTCTGCATACATATAAACTTAGAAACGGTACATGTACATTTTAACAAGTTGCATTAACATGAAACCATCCCCTACCCCTAACTTCACATAAATACCCCTGCATGGATACACACATACTTGTCAAATAACTACATATGTATATACTACAATTCTTCCTCCTGATAAAATACCGGATTTTTAACTAAATATTCTGCCGCTCTCTTTTTAAATAAGTCAGTTTTATTATTTTTCTTGGCTATAAAATACTCAAGTCTTTCATATTCCAATATAAACTGTATACAGGCTTCAACATTGAGCTTTTCTTTTGCCTTCCTGCACTGCTCAATATATCTTTTACCCAAAATTAATATGATATTTATTAAATCCTTTTCTTCTTTGTTACCATAAAATATTTCATTTTTCTGAACTGTTAAGTTTATCTTTTGCCTCTGACACCATATTCCAAGTTCATTCCAAAACTGTTTTGTCATACTGCATTCCCAGAAAAGATGCATTAATGTTTCACAATCTGTATTACAGAATGTGCAATAATCAAAGTCTTAAATTTTCCATTTTTTTAAACCAATAATTATTAACTAAAATATCTTGTAAAAACTTGTATTGGAATACCACTGACTTCGTATCATATAAAACTTTATGTGGCAGCTGATAAACCCAAGAACAATTTATCTGGTGTAATTACTACATATTTGGACACTTTAGGTTTCACCTGTGGACAAGGGCACAACTTTTGCTTTATAATAGTATATATCTGTTTTGATGACATTTTGTTTAGTGGAATCATTCGGTTATGACACATTACATATGATTCATTTTGGGAACTTTCTATACATTCTTTGTTGTCATTCCTTTCAGTTTCAGTACTTAAAGTATCACTTTCTCTATTCAGTTGTAATTTCATTACCTGAACTACTAATGTGTACCACTGAAGGAAATGAGCCCCTTTTAATCCTTTTGACCTCCAATATTCAAATGAGATAATATGGTTCCATTCATCAAATAGATCCTGAACTCTTTTAATGCCAATCTTATAAAAGCTCGGCCAAAAAATAGTTTCTCCATTCCATACAAAATGTTGATCATGCCATATATACTGTTCTTTTATGCTCTATTTTTAAAAGATACCAACTCTGTATGATCTCTCTGTATATAAAAATCCCCCAACATATCTAAATTTAACAATTTTGGGTCATAGTTACAATCAAATAAAATGCGGAAATTACTGCAGACTTTCTTTAAATTGTAATTCCACAACTGTATCCATGGTCTACTTTCACTCCTAAGATATCTCTTAATCCACTGAACTCTTGAAGCTAGAACCATAGATACTAAGTGTGGTGCTTTCATGCCTCCTTTACTTAGTTCTTGTATCAGCACTGATCTCTTTATTCTTTCCCTTCCATCATTCAATAAAAAGTTAAATATATTTTTATTGATTATTTTTTAAAACTCAGCTGAGATACTACAATTTGAAAATATGTATTGAAATTTTGATATAACAAAACTTTTAACAATTTGAATTTTCCTTGAAGTGTTAAATTTCTTTGACGCCAGAGTTTTAATGTCTTATTCATTTGATTTATCTTAAATTCTATATTAAGGGCATCACATGCTTGTTTATCATAAGATATATATACTCCAAGGAGTTTAGTGGGCTTATTTGACCAACTTATACCTAATGGCTTTGCTGTATTGGATCTAGTCTTTCCTAGCCACAGTCCTTCTGATTTCTCTCTATTTATCTTAAGACCACTGTACCTCCCAAACTCCGCAACTCTCCTTAATAATATCTTACCAGATTTTATGTCAGACACTGTGGCTATTGTGTCGTCTGCATATTGTAATAATTTTATTTGGTCGGTCCCAATTGAAATTCCATTTATATGTGAATCTGCCCTTATTTTAGTGGCCATATTTCCATAATTAAAATAAATATATAAGGGGACAGAGGATCACCCTGTCTGACACCTCTTTCTAATTCAAAATATGTAGAGGTTACTCTGTTATTAATAATACAGCTGCTAATATCTGTATATAAGACTTTAATCCATGATACAAATTTATTGTCAAACTGGAATTTCTTAAGCACTGCAAACAAAAACTCCCATTCTAAGGAGTCAAAAGCTTTTTCCATATCCACTGAGATAATCATCCCAGACATATTGTTTTCTTTTGTATAATCCAGTAATTCATTTATAAATCTAATATTTTCTCCAATATATTTGTCTTTTACATATCCAATTTGATTACGATGAATAAGTTTTGGCATTATGTTTGTTAATCTTCTAGCTAAGGTTTTTGATATTATTTTGTAATCTGTGATTAAAAGAGAAATTTGCCTCCAGTTTCTCAACAAAGTACGATCTTTCTTTTTATCCAGAAGAGTAATGACAGCTTGTCTTTGTGATGAGGATAATGTTCCATCCACAAGTGACTTAATAAAAGAATCAAGTAGTAAAGGACCAAAATGTGACCAAAGTTTTTTGTAAAATTCTATTGGTAGCCCATCATTACCAGGACTCTTGCCGTTATGAATTGAATTTATTGTTTGGTGACATTCTTCCATTGTAAATGGTTTACTAAGAAATTCATGATCTTCTTTTGAAAGAATTGGAATATCAATATCAGACAAATACTGTTCAATCTGGTCAACCGATGTAGAGAGATTTGATGAATTTAACTTTGTATAAAATTCTTGTTCAAGCTTTAGAATCTCCTTAGGATCTGATGTAAACTCCCCTGTGTCTTTCTTTAATTTTCGAACCCATTTCCCAAGAGTATTAATTTTCTCTAAATTTAAAAAATACTTTGAACTTTTCTCTCCCTTCTCAATCCACCTGACTTTTGACCTTAATATTAGACCTTGGGTTTTATAATTATCCATCTCCTCCAGTTCTTGTTTAACTGTCTGAATTTCCCTAATGTAATCTTCTTTAGCATTACTGTCTGCATCAATTATTTTAATCTGTAGATCTTTAAACTTGTTTTGTAAATCTCCTTCCCTTTTACTTGCAAGTTGTTTATTTTCCTTACTTTTATTAATAAAAAATTGTCTTATTTTGTATTTCATTGCTTCCCATTTAATCCTGTGATCCGACACATTTTCATATTCTTCTAACCACTTAGACTTGGCTGATACTATCTTCTCCATTATCTTATGGTTATCTAATAACCCTACGTTTAGTTTCCAGATCCCCGCACCCTTATAGTTGTTCTCCATTACTTCTAAACTAATTTGTAATTTAATACCAGAGTGGTCTGACTTTACATATGGCAATATATTTGTTTCTTTTACAAAATCCTGCAACTGTTCTGAAATAAGCGAAAAATCAAGCCTTGAAGCTATCTTTTCACTAATCTCCAAGTGAATTCCCTTTTGAGAGGATTTTTAATTCGCCAAATATCAGACAGATTAAAGTCATTGATAATTTCTTTCACCACATTCCTAACCTTGTCTTTGGAACAAAGTTGTCCCCCTTCTCTGTCCAGAATTTTACATAAAGCAATATATAAATCTCCTCCAACCAAGATTCTATCCCCAAATGAAGTGTAATCCTGTAGAATGTTTTTTAACTTTTTGAAAAAGGTAACCTGGTCTTTTGCAATATTTGGAGCATAAACATTAACTAATATATATCTGACTTGATCAATGAACAATTCAATAAATAAGAGTCTCCCTTCCCCTGAATTATACAATACTTTTGAGCTTTCTATATTCAAATTATATCTCAACAATATTGCAACACCTCTACTATTTGTTGTTCCATATGAATACAATACAGTTCCATACCAGATACAGACAGGGATGCAGGCCCCGCCACCCAACAAGCCTGGATTTCGACTTGAATTTCGACCATATTCCCGAGGATCTCCATGTCGTGGATGTTCAAGTCGGAACAAGGAGGCTTCTGGTCATGTACTCCAGTGAACAGATGAGGCTGCTTAGCAGGGCCAAGCGATGGTTCGTCGATGGTACATTCAAGGTGATTTTTTTTATTCAGATAAAAAAACATTCTATTGATTCCCAATAGCTGGAGGAAGCAAAGGCTCCGGGAAATATATTTAGCTAATTATATATTAACTATTATTATATTAATCCGAATATATATTTAATATGTAATTTATTTTAATGTATTCAAATTGCACACTTAGATTAATAGATTTCTTCCCTCTTAAATTTTATATACCATGCATGAGTATGTTAATACTAAAATATATATTTTTATATATTTGATTTAGGTCGTCAAGGCTCCCTTCACCCAGTTGTGGTCCATCCATGCCTTCGCCCGCTGCGATGACCAGGTAAAACAAGTACCGCTGATTTATGTGCTGATGTCCGGCCGACGACATGCGGACTACCGCAGCATCCTGACTGTGTAGACCTGGGAGCCGCCGCCGTATTGCGCCAGCCGCCGCCGTTTATTTTATGAGCAAGCCGCCGCCGATAATTATCTTGAGCCGCCGATAAGCTGATGAAAAAAAGGATATTCGCTTGCATAATTCAGCTTGTAAATAGTCACAACAGTAACATGTTAACACGAACCCGTCTCAAGCAGATTTCATCGAGCTGCATGCATGGCTTCGCAATGGTAATGCATGATTAATTTTGTGGAAGTTGTAAGTCATTATGTTAGACAGTTTACAAGGTTCCCGCAAGCCCCTTTTTACAGACCGGATAACTGGCATATTCCCCGTTTGATCAGGGGCGTTTCTCCAACCCCGGTTTCTCAGAAATGAAGAGAAAAAGTGCAAGAATCCAGATCATTCCCAAGTTTATTCAGTCATATAATGATGCTTGGTCATTTAAAGTTATTGAGGTCGATGTGCAATATTTAAAAAAAAAATGATGTACTGCTCGGTTAACATTCAGGATTAAATTAACGAAAATCATAGAGAAAAGCTATTATATGTATGGAAAAAATATGCATGCTTTTTTGTTATCATTGTTTCCAGCAAGTATAAGCCATTTTAGTGTACGTATAACCGTGAAACGATGTTGGCAGCCAGCGACCGCTCATAACTACGTCATTTTAGGGTACATGCCGTGTACATACATGAAACCATCTTCATATTACAGTATAACTGACACAGTCGGCAAACCGGCGTTTCGGCAAAAAGGAATCGGCAAGGTGGTAGTCGGCATTCCGGTTTTCGGCAATCAGGAATGATATGCTACAAATGTCATTCGCGAATAAACACCAGGATGGATAAATGTCAGAAAATCCTTGAGCGGAAACTAAATTTTTAAGCGAGTCTGATCTGTTTGAAATTTGAATTAAAACGCGAGACCAAATCAGTGTCAAACAGCTGCAGACACCGGCTGCTTCAACCACTGACAAACATGTTGCCGCAGGAACATATAAAGGGTCACGGAGGTCACGCGGATGATTGAGGCTGACACCTGCGAAAATTCATTACAGAATTCCTATTTCAATTAAGACACGTGACAAATTACGTATACAATTGCGTCCACGAAAGTTCAGCGCAGGAAAAAACATGTCGATCTCAGTCTAGAGGAAATGGAATCAGGGATTTCGTGGTTGTGGCAGTGAACTGGTCTTTTCACATTACATCGAGTAGAATTCACAATATGTGTTTTAAGTAATCAATTTTACATGATTATTATAAAATCTATTTGGCTGGGGCTCGATTTTGACGATTATGTCACCTCTCTCCCTCCTCAAATGACAGATTATTACCAAATGTTTTGATTTATTTAGTATGAAGCATGACTTTCTGTACAATATATATATATATATATATATATATATATATATATATATATATATATATGTTGACAAAATTGCCTGCCCTTTCACATAACCCAATGTGATACAGTTAAAAAAGAAGCAAACAGTACGTCAAGCAAAGACACTTTAAGTTTGGAACATGGAAAACGATTATCCGGTTGATTTGTCATGCATGTGAGCGCACGAAAACAGTTGCTCAGCGGATTCAAACAATGATATATCTATATATCTCAACAGCTGAATTGAAACCTTCGATTTTCCTAAATGCTTTTAGCAATGTAACGTTTTATCAGTTGGGATCATATAATTCATGTGTACCCAACGCCTGTCAAAAGAAATGAGGAAAATCATAACAATTTTTATCTGTTCAAATAAACGCTCAGATTCACCAAAGCACTATAATGTCAGATCTGGAAAAAAAAAAAACACAATGGGGGACCCGCCCCCCCCCCCCCCCCCCCCCCATCCTTCACGTAACCACTCGCTATCCTTGTACACGCCTGGCGTGATATTGAAAAAAAATTATTTATCCAAAGGGTAAATACCTTGTCTAAATATTCATTCAGTTTGTTACATATTATTGTTCATATAAATATAATTGTATTAGACTGAGACAACATTTTGTCCATTAAATATTTGCCTCATCTTTACGGCTCAGCCGGCTAGCCAGCCACTACGTTGTCCACTCAGCCATCATCATTGTTCTTAGACCTGAGCCGGCTCAGCCGGCTAGCCAGCCATTTTTTCTTCCAACAAGCCGATTAACTGGGCAACGGCTGGCTCCCAGGTCTGTGACTGTGGTACAGCGGGAGATGGAGGGTATGGACCTGCACCACTGTACAGGGAGTCGTGTGTGACTTCGAGTCGGCGGTATGGAAGTCCTTCCGGACAGGTATTTGCAACCCTGAACGATTCATTAAACAAATTATAAAAAATTATGTATCTTTCCTAAAGTTTTTTTCCCAACACTGCGACTGATGATATGAATTCATTTTTTTCAATAATAAATATAGGTAAACCTAAGCGTCATTTAGCATTTCATTGTACAGAAATTTCATGTTACAGTGAATGTCCATATAGAACTGCTTTATTGAAAAAAATATATTACTGTTTTCAGCATTTCCAGGAATCCAGATAAAAGGCTGCGCCTTCCACTGGACTCAGGCTGTATGGAGGAAAGCCCAGGAGCTTGGGCTCCAAGGCATGTACAGGCGGCATCCCACGATGCACCGGTTCGTGAAGAAGCTCCTGGCCCTGCCCTACCTGCCAGAGACCAGCATCACAGGGGAGCTGCGGAGGACGACCGCAACAGCAACAACAACCGCTACGCTGGAGCTCTGCACCTACATCGAGGCAACATGGGTCCTCTCAGCTGTCTGGCCACCATCAACATGGTATGTTATTTTTCCAAATAATAATAAATGCAGGATTTACGGGACTTCTCCTTTAAAGTAATATTTTTTAAAGCATTTTTCATGTAGACAAAATTCCATGTGGATTTTATATTTGCTGGATTGTATTTTTTTTCTAATACCACGTGATATGTTTACTGAAAATGTATTTGATAACTGAAAATGTCTAATTCTTTTCCTTTTATCTTTGCAGGTCTGTGTACAACAGATCCATAAGGACCATGATGTTGAGGGATACGCTCTTTACACAGCGCTTTACCTATAGGGCTACTACTTATATCATAAGCGCTGTTTGTTATGACCTCGTATCCTGAATTGCCACACCAGAGTGGAGCACTGTATTTTTGTCCAATCAGATGAGACCTTGTGCTGGAAGACAAAGCCAAGCGAGGAATACACGGAGCCAATCATGTTTATTTCGTTTTGAGTGACAGCTCATCGCCCCGCGTAACCGTCTGAACAGGCCACATGCTCAGAGAGAATTGCCCCTGACGTGGTTTGCTTAGGGCCGCGGGCACATAGGATGCTCGGCCGGTGAGCTGTAATTCAAACGAAACGTAACAACAAAGGCTGCGTGCACACCTCGCTGGCTGGTTTCAGTTCTGCAGACAACAGATACATGGCTACGCTTACACAGTCATAATGTCATAATCGAATCGGTCGACGATGCGAGAATGCAGAGGGAGCAATTTAAATTCGACCGAAAACTCATCAAGCGGCGCTTGAAGCGCAGCAATGGGCGGAGCCAGGATGCCTGTCGAGTGTTTGTTTATTGGCATCTGACTGGCTGCTTGTCACATCATACGCACGTTTATTTCAGCGGACAACGAACCGCCATCTGGTGTCTAAATATATCATAAACGGTAAAAGCTGGCAGCGTGAAAATCAGTTGCTTCTTTAGAAGCGCAAGATTTCCGCTGCCTCGGGAGCGTAGTTGAGGGATGGCACAGACGACTCAACAGCAAAGCTCACAGAGGGCAGCTAAACATGTATCTGCTGATCAACCTATTGCACGATGAGTCACGCCTGGTGACTGCTGAGCTGGACCTTCTGCGAGAGTCGCCAGTCACCAGAAGGCAGAGGACGCTGGCAAACACCAGAAGGCTGTTCAGGCTTTGGGAGAAGCACACAGCCGATGAGATCTCTGCCCAGCAGCTGCTGAGGGCAGCGTCTCACCTCGCACCTCTGCCCGTTTCGTGAAGAGACAAATGATGCATGTTTATATCTTTCTGTACATATTCTGTATATAGTACATACCACTAGGTCACCAGTATTTATTCCGGATTGATGTTTGTTTGGAAAGAATGTAAATAATTCATGGTATATTTATATATATATATATATATATATATATATATATATATATATATATATATATATATATATATATGAAATCATTTTTCATTATAATACATTTTATCAGTCCATGTATATTTATTGTATATATTTATTCTGCATTTAACGGTTGTAGAGGTATATTTGGAATTGTAACTTTTTGTAAATATGTGTTTGTATATTCAGAAATTCTTGTGGTGTTGTACTTTTCTTTATGTTTAATGAATCAGTTTCTCATTACCATTTTTTTTTATTTGACCATGTATATTTATTGTATATATTTATTCTGCACGGTAGTAGAGGTATATTTGGATTTGTAACTTTTTGTAAAAATCAAAATTTGTATATATAAATATTCTTGTGGTGTTGGATTTTCTTTGAGTATACAATAAACTATTGTTCGTATTGAGTGGAAGTTTTTTTTTTTACTGAATAATAATAAAACTGCTTAAAATATCTTTAATTCTAAACTGATAAACAGTTCGGATAAATTCTTTTATTAAATCTGTACAGAAGGTAGGAAATATCTAAAATAAAAAAAATAAAAAAAGCTTAACCGCACAGAAAGTGTTTTTTCTCTTTTCACCCAGGCATTTGACGTAGTTTAATCAATACTCCCGGGTGTCGAAATCCCTTAAGTTTCGCCATCCACCAGTAATAAATCAAATACAAGTTTCACCAAATACACCCTGGTGCCGAAACCCTAGCCCCACGCTACCTATCGGGACCATATATAACTAATGATACCCATAAACCCGTACAGTCACATCGTCACCATTTTCCGTTGGTGACGAATCAACTGTGGTGACGAAACGACTGGTATCCCCCCCCCCCCCCCCCCGCCCCCATACTTGTCACCCCATCCTGATTATTAACATAGTTAAGTGTTTCGCTTAAGATAAATACAAGCCGTACTAAGCCGTTCTAAGTATTAAGCTTAATTAAATAGAAATCGTTAAAATAGTAAAATAGACCAATAATGATAAATAATGTACCTGGACCGTTTAGGTTCACCTTAGAAATCACGTCACCCACATTAACGATAACCCAAATTATATCGAAATTGCTTTACGAGTTAACAACCTGTTTATAAAAAATCTATGGAAAGATAATAGTATCAACATAAACATATATTCAACTCTGAAATTCATATGTTACCCACGGCTTCATCTTCTCCTGTGTGTTGACACATTCATATGGGCGATAATAACACAAGTTCTCGCTTACTCAAGTCTCGGAGAACCACAGTTCCATTGCAACTCGTAAATCCAAACTCTGTCGATAGGGGTCGCCCTAGTAATTTTTCGCGGGGTTTTACTTGTGGTCACACCTTGCGGTTTCTCTTACGGAAATAAGTCCTTAGCTACCAAAATGAAAACACAGAGCATTCAGAAATAAGTCCTTAACTACTGGTGACAAAAATAACAAATCCAATGTTATTGTCCAATGCCCGTTTTAAACCATGGGCATTTTCCAAACTGGTTTCTATGACCTGTAAATTATTTTCGAATTCTTTGGAGATGTGTTCTATAATAGAACTGCGGGTGTCACTGACCTGTGTTTGTAGGCTTTTAATCGCAGCCATAATGTTCTTGTAGCACCCTTCACTTGCCAACTCCGCCATGTCACCTTCACTGGGGTTTTCATCACCAACAAATTCAGCCTGTTCTGAAGCTGCCTGGCTACGTTTCCTTAACATATAAGCGTTTATAGTTTGTTCACCAGGTTTCACTCGACCCTTGCCTGACATGGTATTCCAAAGTAATGTTTAAAACAATATTTTTGAAACACGTTTTAGAGCGCTGCCTAAGCACGTCTAACCAGGTGTCGCCATAAACCGGAAACAGAATCTTGTAACTTGGGATGCTGAGAGGTCGATGAAAAATCTCCTTGGAAACCAGAAATTAGGTCTCTGTTACCCATATCCTTCGAGCTATGGGGCCCCAAAGTAGCCCCCAGAATAGTAAAAAAATTCATACAAAAACTTCAATATCTCATAAATATCTCATGATTTTTGGCATACATATTGATCATGAGATGTTCCATAAGTTCCTGCAGACTGATGGCGCCAACTGTATTTTTCGATTTTTTTACGAATTGTTTTCTCTATTTTTGAAACCTTTAAAAATGTGAACATCTGTTAACAGGGCACAAATCGTAAGGACTGGACCTAGAATCTTCATTCTTGAAACACTGAGAGACCTATGAAAAGTCTCCATGGAAACCAGAAATTAGGTCTCTGTTACCCATATCCTTTGAGCTATGGGGCCCCAAAGTGCCCCCCAGAATAGTCAAAAATTTCATACAAAAACTTTAATTAATATCTCATTAACTACATCACTGATGATCATGATTTTTGGCATACATATTGATCATGAGATGTTTCATCAGTTTCTGCAGACTGGTGGCGCCACCTGTATTTTCCGATTTTTTACGAATTGTTTTCTCTATTTTTGAGACCTTTAAAAATGTGAACATCTGTTAACAGGGCACAAATCATAAGGACTGGACATAGAATCTTCATTCTTGACACACTGAGAGACCTATAAAAAGTCTCCATGGAAACCAGAAATAAGGTCTCTGTTACCCATATCCTTTGAGCTGTGGGGCTCCCAATTACCCCCCAGAATAATGGAAAATTTGATAAAAACAAACTGCAACATCTCAAGAACTACAACACTGATGGTCATTATTTTTGGCACACACATTGATCAAGAGGTGTTTTTTCTCTTTGTTTGAGACCTTTAAGGATGTAGTTATCTGTCAACAGGGTACAAATCGTTCAGACTGGACCTAGAATCTTCATTCTTGACAGACTCTTGACGCCAGTTTATGCTTCAGACATCCAAGCTCATATCTCGGGAACCATTTGACCTATTGGGCCAAAATTGTGCACGTGTTTAGATCTCACATAGGTCTTTATCATACACAAAACTGGAGGGGCCGCCTGCAACCATTTTTGCACAGCGTCTGTCTGTTTATCTGCCGTGGGCTCATATACATGTAGTGATTTGACTTTTCTGCCTAAAATTTCGCATATGTATACAACTTGGACAGCTTACTGGATTTGTGGTAGGTGGCACAACCTACATACACATTTAGGCTGCAGACATCCAAGCTAATATACCACACACCTCACTCTATTTCCTCTTACCACTCAATCCATGCCTCAACCATTCCACTCTGATTTTGGCGGATACACGTAGTCGCTTGTTTACTACCTGTATTCTAGTTTTTAAAGTTTACGCATTTTTTTCTCTATTTTTGAGATATATAAATACAGACACAATCTTGGCCTGTTGGTTAATCTGTTTGATGCTTCAGTTGAATGGGTATATACTACCATTCTGATGATAAAATATCCTTTTGCGAATCTCTTCCCAGTCAGCTGAGCGTCATGAACCATGGGTCACTTGTTAATGTACAAATCATTTTGAGTGATTTTTGCGTTTTTTCTGATATGAGCGGAGATAACAGCCGAATTGCCTTCGGCAAAGACCGGATTTACTTTGTGGTCACCTCAAGCCCAGAATTAAGTCGATTTAAAGACTTCCGTGCATATGAATAACCTTGTTTTGAGTGACATATTTATGCATGTTTGGGCTGACATTTCCAAAAGGCTCTGACCCACGTGTGTGGTCAGTCAATGTGAAAAACACATGAATCTGGCTCGCTTTAACCAGGAGGATTAAACACAAAACCTAATACAAGGTCCCCATTTCCGGAAAAGGTTTGGGTTGGGGTGAGGGCGAACATTCCAGGCCTAAAAC
Organism: Sipunculus nudus; assembly: GCA_026874595.1. Classification (NCBI taxonomy): domain Eukaryota; kingdom Metazoa; phylum Annelida; class Sipuncula; order Golfingiida; family Sipunculidae; genus Sipunculus; species Sipunculus nudus. The sequence goes on along the minus strand of CM049306.1, from coordinate 105,015,022 downwards.
CTGGTCTCTTACGATTAAAAAAAGGTTGCAACTGAAAAGGGGGACCAACCCCCTGCACTCCCCTTGGGTCCGCTGCTGCTATTAACGAGGTATGCATATTTCCGTTTCTTTATTCAGGAACAATTTCCTTGCATTAAAACGTAAATTTAATTAATCTTTCATGTCTTCCTACTCCAATTAAATTAGAGGTTAAGTTAAGCAATGTTGAATTAATGTATTCCTCACATTAACCTGTACTTTAAACGTCCAAAAATAGTAACCAGTCAAAGATCATCGAAAACCGGAGTACCCCCGCGTCCCATTCCGGTTCGCAAAATAATGTAAACATCACCACTGACCAGGTCGTTAAGGTCAACATACCGGTGTATGAATTTCTGAAGCGATTGGAGAATCACTCACGCAGTGTCTCGACGAGGTTATAAGTGTACATGGACGGTATGATGTTTAGGATTCATGTAATGGAGAAGTAAGATGCAGATAAAAATAAGTGGCAAAATTAAGATACAAGCAGCTGGACATAAAAACGTTTGCTGTTCACAGAAGTGTTGTACCTCAGAGAGGTGCGTGAGTTATACTACAGACATGCCAAACCACTGAAAATCTATATTTTCTTTGAATTCTTGAATAAAAAGGACCCAACAATCCTCTTTATTAATACATATCCCAAACCCCGGTAAAAAGCCCGGTATACCGGGCTTATCAGCTAGTAGGATATATGCATGATTGGGGTTGCGATAATTTAACATTAATATTGATCACGACGTTTTATATATGAGCTCTTCGTGTTTATCAAGTATCACATATGAAAATACTGTATTACATGGAAAAATTAGGCTGCAGTTAGGTCCATATACCATAAGAAGAAGAAACAAAATGTTTTGTTATATGATTTTGGCATTATTCTGAATACTCTCTTTTTACTTATTATTGCATGTATAACGTAGATGAGGAAGTAAGTATGTTTGTTATGAATTAGTTGTTAAATAAAGAACGAGGAAGATCATTAAGATATTATATGCCTGAGAGCATTAAAACAAATATCATAGAATATAGATGTGAAAAAAATTAAATATTGCAATCATGGGTCAAATAAAATATATTGATGGTTCACTTAATTCTTAGTTTACTGGAAGAATATACCTTTAGATACAAAAATCAGATGGAATCATCCATTATATTTAACCCTGAAAGCAAGTTCAGAGAAAAAGAGTACACAAAAGCACAACAATAAATGTATAGAGATAATGCACACATACTTGTGGAAATATTAGATTAATTTGACTGGTATAGTTGATTTGTATCCACCTGTGCATTGTTCAATTATGTTTGCTATGAAAAAGTAATGTAAACCATGTTATGAATCATTTTACTTACAATATACCAAACTTCACCAGAATTTATATCGAAATCACAATAACAAAGGATGTGTAAGGATGATAAACTCATTATTGGAACTATTTTGATCTGTGTTAAGATAATGTATATATGTATAACACTAACAGAGGTACCCGGCGGTACAAGAGCGGAAACGTGAGCTGATTGAAATCTAACCCCAGAAAACACAAAAGTGTGTGCGTGTGGGAGCCTAGGTTGTGCCATTAAAATATGTAAAACAGAGGTACCTCAAATATTTTTAAACTAAAATTAATTATATTTATTTTATCCTCCCCATCTTAGTGCCCATGTAAAATTTTATCATCACAACTTAGGATGGCTGAATTAGGACACAGAAAAAAAAATATTTATCTCGAGCTCTCGAGATAACATCTCGAGATCTCGACATAACATATCGAGATCTCGACATAAAGTTTCACAAACAAATTATGCTGCAGAAAAAAAATTACTTATTCTTGAGACAAATTTCAATGAAAAAAGTCCACGTTGGCGTTGTACGAACCATTCGATGCTTAATTGACGTCAAGCAGAACAAAGTAAAACAAAGTCGGACCGACTCCGACATCTGACGTCTGTCAAATAACATGATCTATTTTACCTTTCATAAAAATGAGGCAATCCCGCGGGGCATAGGTTGTGCCTTTTGTTTATATCCACGTGTTTATCCTCGAGATGGTGGTTGTTTGGGGGGGGGGGGGGGGGGGGCGGGGCGGTTCTTCGCAAAAATGGACACCGATCGTAATAGAAACACTTCCGGCAAAGACATCTGGCTGCAGAGTTCTATAAATAACAAATACTGCATTGCTTCACATGCTCTAACGAACATCAGCTAGGGGTCTTTCAATTACTCGGATACATGTGCCTCAAGTGCCTGGTGTACAAGTAGCCTGTAGATAAAATGCTTATACGTCAAAGTGGCGTTATAAGAACCTTTCCCAGCAAGGATTACCTTCAGTTTTATAATATGTATATGCAGAGTTAGCCGGTATCACAAAAATTCTATAAATAAGGCAGGTGAATAGTGGCTTTAAGACCAAAGCAGAGTATATTGCAGAAGGAATATCACAATGAGAGATGATTTAAATATATAAACCTTTTATTTATGGAGATAAATCAATTATGATATAGATAAGTTGTACTAAAGGTAATCTGAGCTATAGTTATAGTGGATCCAGACTGCCCCCCCCCCTCCGCGTACCTATCCAAAAACAATGCAATGATTTTTATCATATTTTCATTTATGATGATCAAATACATATGCCATAAAACAAACCACCATTTCAATAAAACAAAACCTATAAAAAATGTACAGAAAGGATGTTTCTATACTAAGCTCATATCTGTTAGTATTTAAAAAATAATAAGGTACCCACAATGCATGCATGCAGACCTAAACATTTCCATTTGAGTTATTTCTCAGCCATGAGGTCGAAACCCCCGTTCAGGTGGAATGTTTCAGTTTCATTAGGCTTTGACAACTTCCTTAAAGATACGAATATTAAATGTTATATTGAACTTTTCTTGACCTCGCCTTATCTAAGGGGCAATACAAACTTGATTCATTTTAACTGAATTATATGGTATTACCTTACAGTTAAACACAGTATACATGTTTTTGCAGTAGTAAGCACTCTTAACGTATACTGTCCCGTTAACGTTGTTTTGCTTTATGTCAATTAAACATCAAACGGTTCGTACATATGTGGAATTTTTATCTCGAGATTTCGAGATATTAAGTCGAGATTTCGAGAAAATATCTCGAGATCTCAACTTAACATCTCGAGATCTCGACTTAACATCTCGATATCTTGAGATAATTCTTTTTGTGCATCAAAATATTTTTTGTGTGAAAATTTATGTCGAGATCTTGAGATGTTATGTTGATATCTCGAGAAAATATTTTTAGATCTCGACCTATCATCTCGAGTTCTCGAATTAACATCTCGAGATCTCCAGATAATTTTTTTTTCTGTAGCTAAATATTTTTTTTATGATAATTAACGTCGAGATCTGGAGTTGTTATGTCGGGATCTCGAAATGTTATCTCAAGATCTAGAAATGTTATCTCGAGAAATATATATTTTTTTCTGTGTCTGAGAGGGATTATTATTAGTCAGTGTTCAGATGTTTCAAGCTTCCTGCATCAATATGTCAACTGAACAATGTTGTCCTAACAGTTTCCCCAGGTTATCTCAACAGTATACAAATAATAAATTAGTAACTAATACGCTCACAGTGTATATACCCATAACTTTGACTTGGTTGAAACGTTACTTTAAATGCCATGAAGGTCCAAATTTAAGATCAGATACCTATGATTGTTGTTTTTTCAAATATGACCCTAATAGCCAAATCTCACAATTAAATAAAATCCTATATATTTCGTGCAATGAATTCTGACAAACACAGCCAACACTTAAGAATTTATAGAAGGTTATCCTTAAATGCTATAAACTACATAGCCAATACTAGAAAAGCCTATAAATGGAAATAGTGAGAAAGAATTTGTACGAAATCCAAATAACATTTTATGTCTGAACCATTTCAAACACTGATGTGTTTACTTGCCTTGTAAGACTGCTGTGTGCGCCCCTCGGTAGGAAGTCAAATGATGCTGGAGAAGGAATAATGAACTAATATAAAGGCATACCGGAAGTGACGTCATCCAGGGGGCGGATTAAGGAAGTTGTGAGGAGAGAGTATCTCATGATACAATGGCATGCCTTAAATAAGTAGAATCCATACGTTTTACTTTCTGAATATTATTTTTAGATCTGATCCCTAACTATAAGACTTCTTTTATTCTTACAGATATGCCAAAACAGCTTGTACACTGCAATGCATCAGACAAAATAACCGGACGAAAACAGGGCCTTGTTGTCCATGCATAAAAAAGTAATGATAACTCACATACCCATTTGTGCTATGATTATATTTCAGAGTAGATTAAGTGTTTAAAATATGTTCAATGACAAATATTCAATTTCTCTCACTTCCTGGATTCTGCTGGCTGGCATGATATTTAATATTTGTAAGGATGCTGATTCGTAACATTTCACAAGAGGCAAAGGAAGGGGCAAAGATGTTTAGGTTATATCAAGGCACGGCCTGGACATATGAGACTGAACGTTGTAATTGTTATCATTTGCAATAAATTTGCTGTTTTTGACCTGGGTGAAGAGAAAAAAAAAAAGGCTGTACTGTTCTGTTTTCTCATGAATAAAACCTTTTGTTTAAACTTCTATGTATTTTTGTACTTTTTTTCAATTGAGTATTACAATAATTTCAAAAATATTGTATCACCTGACCTTGTCTTTAATACAAAATAAACAAAAACAACTAATTCCAGAATGTGTAAGATAATTTTAAATATACAAATGATGAAATTTTAGATAGCTTCATGTAAACACGCCCTCCTGATAGTTTTATTCCTTTATTTAAATATTTCAGTGTATGAACAAATTTAAATTTTAACAAGTGCATATAAATGAGAATCACCTGACACTGTTCTAGAGCTTGAAACGCACAAAACACGCGAGCACGACTTACATTTGTGCTGGTTATTCTAGGGCCAAAAGAAAGGTATGTATCTCAGGCACTTAAATAATCAGTGCGTGCCAGCGATTTTTTTTACCCTTTTTTGTATGTTTCGATAAAAATGTCATATGATCAGGGAAAAGCATGATAATAACAGATTTTCTTTTTGCTGAAAAGGTAAAAGCACTACATAACAAAGGAAATCTTCTTGACAAATGAAAAGCAAAAAAATGATTTTTATGCGGGGGGGGGGGAGAGAGGGGGCTTAAAATTCACGCGGGCGGTGCCTTAGAACCACACCTTTTTTGGCCTAAGCGTTGTTTTTTTCTTAATAGATACCCGCTCAATTAACATCAGGCGCATGTACATTAATACTTGTATATTAAATCAATCAGTAAAGTTTAGCTCAAATATGAGACAAAACCAGTAATAAAGTCAAATTTTCTGCAGCCGGGGGGGGGGAGGGGGGTTATTGGGTTAAGTGATATTAGAAGAGATCTGTCTGTGCATGCCTAGTTCGTAAGACCAAATATTAAATGCGTGTGTTTCATTTTAAAATCTATGATCACAACACAAGTGATATTCATTAGGAATGGAGTGGAATGATTATATTCAGTGTATTTCCAGCTTTTACTGTCATGTGACAATACGAATCTAATAAATAACGGTCACTGAGTTTATTCACGTCTCAGTGAAGCTTGGTGGATAGGTAATCACCTGACCCTGTTTATTGCCTAAAAAAACATTTCATGTGATTACCTACACCTGTCTGTTTTTGTTTGCTAGTCTATCTGTGAATGTGTCATTGAAATTTGTGGAGTAATGGATCCATAGGACAAAAAACGTACTAACCCTGTTGACAGCATTTTGTCTTTCTGTACGTGTGATTGTTTTGTACAATGTAAGTTTCAAATGAATATTTAAAGGGTGTTTTATGCAGACAAAATGGTGTCAGTCGCATTCTAAATGGGGTCTATATAGTATGGATATTCATGTATGCATGTTTAAGCGCTAACAGAAGTATCTCTGCAGCGACGTATATGACATTGTGTGAGGATCATAGCTTATCCCGGCTTGCATTTTCTGCCGTGCACACACTAACATATGGACCCATTCTCGTTAATTGAAGCAGGTACACAAAAAAACCGCAGGCAAACACAAACACACATGAACACCGACAATCTTACCAATTGATACACATTAGAGTATATATATATATATATATATATATATATATATATATATATATATATACATATATATATGTAAAGATATTCTTAATTATGTGATACAGGAAAAGTCCCAAAAGGGTGTCATGCATTGGCCGGGGGAAAAATCAACTGAGCCAGGACAAAATCATTCGATCGTCAAAACCAGATGTGACACTGAAACTAACAACACATGATTTGTTAATTTCTAGTGCCTCCCCACACCTGCATGCAAGCAAAGTGAACCTACCTCATTTTTTTAGCTCAGCTGACAATAGGTCATCGATCACCCTTTGTCGGTCCGTCCGTTAACAAGGCACAGATCGAGACCATTTAATCAAGAAACTCTTTACTTACTATCCAGATAGGTCCTTGAAAAATCTCCTTCCATACCAAACATTAGGTCAATGTGACCTATATTTTGCGAGTTATGCTAGTTTTGTGTGATTTTAACGCTTAGAAAATCCGACGTGTGTTGGTGTTCTTGGCTGAAAAACAAATTTTTGCACTCAATCCTTCAACTAAAACATTTTGGATCAACTGCACCAATTACATTGTTACCATGCAAAAAATGAAGAAAATCAGCCCAACCAGAATTCAGAACTGGAGAGAGAGAGAGAGAGAGAGAGAGAGAGAGAGAGAGAGAGAGAGATTTTATTTGACATAAAAGTAAAGTATTCAAGCAAAATATATTCAATATGTCAAAATTTTTGTTATTATTATTCCTGGAGACTGTTGTTAAGGATTTTAATCTGCTGACACAACAGCCACCTGTGCATGACACATGGAGAATGTAATTGTACATAAATATGGAGTTTAATGATTATACATTTCTTAATATTTGAGACTTTATGAATTAATGAGGAAATTGGTGAAAAACTGGGAAGATTTACAATTTGAGTTACTGAAATAAGTTTGTTATTGATTAAAATTTTTAAAAAATAATTTAAAAAATTAAAAAAAAAGTATATTTTATTTGGCTGAGACTAATTTTTGTTACAGATGTAGCTGTTTATCTGGAGGCATTTGTCTTTATATAAATGTATAAATGTTGTTTGATGTAGCAAATCAAACCTTGAAGAGTATGAGTGAAGATTTTGTCAACAATGATTTGGTCGATTTGAGAATTCCATAATTTAATTGTAATAGAATTAGTGTATAATATATAATTTTAAGTATACGAATAGGTAGATAATTTTAAAATGTATTTAGAATCCAATATATTTTGATTGTGGCATCTTTGTTTACGTGTTACTGCAATTTCATATGTTCGTTAAGTGTAATACCTAAAAAGCTGAAATCGGGAACCTTGTCTATAGGTATATTATTTATTTTTATTTCAGGGCTTCCTTCTTGTATGTTCTTATTTTGAGAGTGAAACATCATGAATTTAGTTTTTTTTTACATTGAATGAAAGTTTGCTTGCAGTTAACCAGTTGTTATGTACTTTGTTCATTTCATTGCAGATGATGTTTTGATCTCTTTGTTTATTGTAATATGTTAAGAGGTTGAATAATGTTGTGTCATCTGCATAGAGAATGAAGTTAAAGAAGCTACTACAATGATGAGTGTCATTCATAAATATTAAGTATAATAACTTTTAGTAAGGGACTAAAAATTGATCCATGAGGTACTCCAGTGGCAGTAATCTATTTATTTGACTTATGTCCTTTAAAATCAACAAACTTAACTCTGTTTGTTAGATAATTAATAAGCCAAAGTAGTGTTTTCCTTTAATGCCGTATGATTCTTGTTTAATGTGTCAAAAGCTTTTGATAAGTCGTGATATATAGAGAGGGGTGTGTTTCCATGGTCAATTTGTGTATATATTCTGTCTGCTAATTCTAATATTGCATGTTCGGTTGAAAGTTTTTTTTTTCTGAATCCGTATTGGTTATTATATACATGTAGTACATTGTGTGTTTGTAGAATTTCATATAATTGATTGTGTATTACTTTTTCAAATACATTTGAAATGCTTGGTAAAAGTGATATTGGCCTATAATTTTTAGGTAAATAGAAGCTTTCCTTTTCGTGAACAGGGGTTATTTTTGCTATTTTTAGTTTATCTGGACACAATTGTTGAGGACACAATTGCAAATTTTTAAAAATTTCAGCTCTTGATGTATGAAATCCATATGTTAAATTATATATCTCAGTAATGATAGCATGGATCTTTCTAAAATTTGATAAACTTCTTGATCATGGACAGCCATTTCAGGTGTGCAAGACTGGTGGTGCCTTTTACATTTTCTTTATTTTTGCGCATTTTAAATATTATTTTTTCAGACGTAGAAATGTAGTTGAGATGTCACAATTGTATCCCAGCAAACAAATTCTTTACATTAAATGCACAGATTGAAAGAACATGTATCGTTTACACGTCTGTATTTTACTAATAGGCTTGTTTGAACAATATAGGCTTTCTCTATTTGTTGAGGCTATGTATATTTTATCTGAGTCACAAGCTGGTTACAGAAAAGGATATTCAACAGTTGACCAGGCATTTATTTTGTTTGCTTTAGTTAAAAAATACCTGGTTAAAGAAAAGGTAGGTTCTACTGTTTTGTATGGATTTCGCAAAAGCATTTGATTGTGTACAACACAATTTATTGTTGCACGTTTTATTAAAACAAGGATTATATGGTAAAATATTAAGTGTTATAAAATCAATGTATTCTTAAATGCAGTCTCGTATATATATTAACTGAGAGTAGACTTTCAGACTATTTCTCATGTTTATTAGGTACCAGGCAAGGCTGTATGGTATGTCCTTTATTATTTTCTTTATTTATAAAGGAGTATTGCAACATGTTAAATGGAAGCAATTGTCTCGGGACATATTTAAATGGTAATCTCTCAAATTTAAAGACATTGTAATTTGCAGATGATATGAATAATTATGGAGATACTATAGGTAGACTTCAGCAGCAGATTGATCTCTAACAATTTTTTTTGGTAAAAATTATAGCCTTAAAATTAATACAGATAAAACTAAGATTATGGTTTTTAGGAAAGATGGTTCTTAACGGAAAGTAGAAAGATGGTATTCAAAAGGTAAACAGTTAGAAGTGGTTCCATGCTATGAATATCTTTCTCTACAGATCTATCTTGGTCAAAACCACAACAACAGCAGGTATTGTAAGCAAACAAAGCTGTATTCATGATTAAAGCATTCAACAAAAAATGTAAATATGTTTGAACAACACATCTCTTTTATCAGTTTGATCAAATGTTAGTGCCAGTACTAATATATGGATGTGAGTTAAAGGGTTTTAAAAAAATCAGAAAAAATAGAGAGAGTACAATACAAATTCTGCAAAATTTTAATATATTTTTATTATAGATCAGAATACTCCAAATGCAGCAGCATGAATTTCCATTGTTTGAAACTTGCTTATTGCGTTGTATTAAGTATTGGATTAGACTGTTGCATATGCCAGAACATAGATATTAGAAACAGGTGTAGAGTATGTTATTGAATTAAGACAACAGTGGTAAATCAAATTGGAATTGGGTATCTCATGTAAGAACGTTGTTCCAATCTGGTTTTGGATAAGTTTTGATGGTACAGTACATTGGAGATGTTAATTATTCTATGAAAGAAGTTGAAATGAGAATAAAAGACATGGCTTTTCAAAATTGGCATGGTGATATTGAGTTGTGGAGTAAACTATGATATAATGCTATTTTAATGTCAATGCTAACTCTTGAAAGGTATGTATATTGTATACCAAATAAAAAACACCGTACAGAACATGCTAAACTTCGACGTTCGAATCATGAATTGGCTATAGAAATCGGACGTCATAAATATATATCTCGTGAAGAGGGGATCTGTAAATATTGTTTATGTCAATATTACAATATTGTTTAGGATGAAGCTCACTTTATGCAAAAAGTAAATTATATCATGATTTGAGGTTAAAATACTTTAGACAAGACTTATATACATTATCCAGGTGAACAACATTTTATAAAGTCATTTAATTTAGAAAATCTATTTGAAATAACAAAAGTTGCTGCGTATGTATATGATTCCTTTATGAGGAGACGAAGAATGAAAGATGGTTAAATATGTGTTTTATACTCACTGATGATATCAAAATAGATACATTGTACACATAGGTATGCAGTAATATTTCATGTGTTAATGGCATTATTTATTAGTTAATATAAGACTGCTACTTTACATTTTATTGATGTATTTGTTTGACTTATTGTTTAATAAAATGTATATGTGTTTTATATACTCTATGATGATGGCAAAATCGACATATTGTGTATGTAGGTATGCAGTAATGTTACATGTGTTAATGGCATTATTTATAAGCTAATATAAGACTTCTGTTTTACATTATATTGATGTATTTGTTTGATTGAATTTTTATTAAATGTTTGGAACATTGGGCCTGAGCCTTTTTCCTGAACAAAATTTTGTTTTGTTCTGCGGAAAATTTAAATAAAAATCTGGTGAACATGTTCTTTACAGCTGCCGCGGACACATCGCAAAATGCTGAAGTGGCATCTGATTTATACCTAAGACTCATACTTTAAATTATATATCTCATGTATCTTGATGATCATGGGAAAGCCCTTTCAGTTTTGCATATAAATTGCGGGGGAAATCTACATTTTCTCAGTTTTCATGCATTTTCTTTGAATGATGCACATGTGTTTTTAGTATTTTGAATATCAGACTCGTATTAGCGTTCTGCGCTGAAAAAGGAAAATATGGCACATATTAGGAAATTTGAAGAAAATTCATTCTATAGATTCTTCACAACTATCACAAACACAAATGCAATAGTACTAAAATAACAGCAGATCCAAGTTGAAGGAATTCTCAGTGTCAGAGATCAACTGAGCGTCATGGCCCGTTGGTCACTTGTAATACATTTGGAAATTCCAAGAAGACCAAAAGATGGATGGTAGAATTCAATTTTAATCTACTTATATGTCTGCGACATTCTCATAGAATAAAATGTTTTCAAATCGTTTGGTAGAAGACATGCAGGCGTGAGGTCCGAACCGCAGCCGTCAGCATATACTACAAGATATATTTACTTGATTATATCATATAGGATATTCAAATCACAAAAAAAAACTGCTTGTATCTGTCGCGATGATGTTCAAAATGTTTTATCATTTCCTCATGAAGCCTTGCCAAAAACATTGTAGTTCTGTTAGATTTACAGAGTGCAAGATTTTACATTAAAGACTGCACCTTAATGTTTTAATATATGTGGTCTCCGCCAGTAATTTAAAATATTATTCGGCCGTTTGCTCAGGTATATTTTGTTAATGAGTTCACGCATATAAAATATATTTTTGTATTTGTAAACATATATACTTGCGATAGACTGCATTAAACTATATATTAAACAAAGTGTTGTTCTCTGTCTTACTTGGACCCTTAACAATAAAATGTAGTAATTAAATGTAATTAAAAGATGCCCCTGTTTAATCCAAGGGAACACAACATATTCAATGAAATTAAGCTGAGAAAGTCCTGTCAAATGAAATTAAATCTGTAATTCTCCACTGTCAAATGACCAGACTGATCGAAACCTGCTGTGATACAGAAACTTACAAAAGAGTATATATTGCTTGTTTGTTTCGGGTCCCTTGACGCACATGTAGGCATTCAAAACTGTAGCGATGTACCAATACAATGTGAGTTTGAATCGTCATTATCACAGCCTTAGGAAGCATTATGTTGACCGCCATCTTCCGATATTACAAATCTTAAGATGGGTCTAACCCATTTACTGACATCGGATAACCGATTTTTGAGTGGCTCAGACCCATATTCCAATCCCAAAAATCTGGGAATCAGGTTTCGAAATGGCAAGGTGGTCATATCATATTCTACAAAAATATTTGTACTCTAGAATGTATCAAATTTTACTTTTTCAAATATGTTCAATAAAATTAGCATTATTTTGTTTTAATCTCATGTTCAAGTTTTTAAAAAATTAAAAGTAAGAAGTAAATTAGAAGCAGTTTCTTCTGTCTATACTCCTTACTTAGAAATATATAGATTTATTTAGAATGGCAGGTAAAAAAGTGGGCGTGTACTTATCATATACTATATAACCCGTGTTGTGGAATAAGTTTGCCTTGTGTAAACTTTAATTTATGTCTAATAAAATTACTATCATTATGTTCAACCACATTTTTAAGTAGACATGATGCACAATCTTCCTGTTGTCTGTATATGTGTTCAGTTAATCACCATGTGAATTGGATCTCCATTTTAACATGGCCATCTCTGGAAGTGGTGTCTTCTACATTAATCTGCCATTGTCTTGAACCTATCCTTAATCTAATTTGATACTGCTGTCATACAATGTAAAATAATTTGACTATGCTCTGAAACCAGCTAAGTTAACTCTGAACACCTTGAACTACAAACAGAACAGGCCTAACCTATATGATATGCACACATTTCTTTATACACGACACAGCTCACAATAAGAATTGTTTTCCATTCGTAAGAATGTATTCAAACCATTAAATATCATAAACATATGCAGGTAATTTAAGTCTACAGTGAAGTATCTTCATCCTTATCAATGTAGGCCAATCTGTCGTCATGCAGTTTTAATTACTTTACACATTTAAACACAAAAGAAATACTCATGACCGCTATAAATTCGAAATTTCTAAAATCTTTAATGAACAAAATAACCACACATTCAAAGTTAAATCTTATGGTATTTTCATGCATTGTAACTTCTAAATCTTCGAAGTTGAAATCATTAATTTTCACAAAATTAAAAAAAAGTCAAGCTTGCTTTAATATTCTAGGCATATTAAGGTTATTCCTGTTTTTTTAACTATATGATGCTATCAATACTACAAATCATTTCCTTTGAGGAACCTCTTTCTTGGTCGCTTAAGTTCAAAACTTTGATCTTCAGGGCATTAAGTAATATTTTCAACAAGTTAAAATTATTTGTATATACTCACTGAGCTTATTAATTACTAATTACCTGGGAAAACTAGGATAACATTGCTCGTTGACATGCTGATATGTCAGCTGGGAATTTTCCTGATGCAGTCGAATGTGGCTGAAATTATGACATGGAATGTATGTGGGAGGAAACCTGCAAAAAATATGTATGGAAGCAGGAAATTTGGAACATCTGAACATTCGACTAATAACACACCCTGTCATGCACCAAACAAGTAAGCTGTGATGATGACGTTTAACTTGGGCACTCAGTCTCAGACGGGAAATATAAAATAAATGTCATCACGTTAAATGAGGTATACGTCATTAAAAACAATATTTCAGGTTCCTGTGTTTTTACACAGCTATTGACTACACAACTGATAAGTTAAATGTGAGCACTGAAAAACGGTTCTGTCTGTTTTCTAGATGCGTGTGAACAAATACCACCCAACTGCATCGAGCAGCCGGATTTTAATTTATTGTGATGGACGGGGGTGGTAATGATTCATAAAATATTTGTTTCTGATGGAACTGTATGAAAGCAGATACAATGGTGACGCATTGAGCCAACTTTTTTTTAATTTACTTTTTGGTGGCCAATTTGTAATGCTGTTTTATCTAATTCTTAACTTAAGTATGTACATGTACATCTGCAGAGTCCCGTTTCAGTTTGGGACTACTTGACAGGGCGGAAGCACTCGCTTCCTTTCATTTTCCTTTATTTTTTATCCTGGTGTCACCCAGGCCGGGTGTCTACTGCATCTGCGGGTCCTGGGTGTGTAATCATCCCCATTGCTTGGTCATTACACCGAGGAACCCCCCAATTTTTAAAGACGCACTCGTATATGAGTGATACACACCTGGGGGGCACAGCCTTCCCGTTTAGCCTGCAGAGCGCTCACCATAGTTTGGGGCCGACCGTGGAAAATCTCACCGCCTCGACTGACATTCGAACCCACGACATCCCGGCTTTGAGCCAACTTCCTGGATCACAAATATAAATAAACCAACTGTAGTGAAAATTCAGACCCAAACTTAAAGGTGTCCATTCAATTGCCCTGTGTCATGACTGAGACTGGCCTCCGCTGTCACATTTGTATGACTGAAAGGAATATCAACTCGTGACCACGAAAACCCATTCACATGCCTTTTGAAAAAGAATTTCTGTATTTTCTGGCTTCCTATATATATATATATATATATATATATATATATATATATATATATATATATATATATATATGATCTAATGGTAAATCTGGTTATGAAAAGTTCTTATAACGCCTTCGTGAAGGTTGAATGAACTGGTTTATCAACAATGCGTTTGTAAACACAGCAGTGTTGACAAAAGGGAAAAACATACAACCTAAGGTTATGCATATGTGCAAAGGTCACTTGTTGCAAAACACCATTTACAAAGCTCTGGCTTATCAGTCTTGCTGCTAGATGCCCTAGTGGGATTTGTTTTGATTATTTTGGTTGGCCCCCACATATTATAAACACATTGATTTAAACAAAACAAGCAGCCTGTGCGCGGTGATATCTACGTTTTCTGGCCTATTTTTATAAAAGCTACAAGCGATTACCTTTGGTTTAAAAAGGTCAGATAGGTGATTGGGCCATTTTAAGTTTATTTTCAGCATAAATTGCAACCTGACACGGTGACAGCAACCGGTACACCACGGGTTTTGCGTTATGACGGCACACAGGTGTCTGATTTATGGCGTTACCTCTCCTTCTCGTGACCGCTTGTTCACTGATAATTTCTTGCCCTACCATTGATCAGACAGGAAGCATGATTAACGGTGCATGAACGGATCAAATCTCAACGAAAAAAAAAAGAGCCATGCACAACCCTTCAAAATTAGATATAGATCTCCTTTCATAAACACTACCACTTGGTTCATGAAAATGAACATTTTATTTTATTTTAATCCTTGGTTAACTCAAATGATCTACCCGAATAAACCTAAGAAATGCAATCCTTTTTTTTCAAAATACGCCACAAAATAAATACCTGAATATCAAAGACAGCTCATCATATAGCTACAACAAATGTATTGCAGAATGGTATACCTATAGCAGAGAATACAGAAAAAAAATTGCTTTGATTCTAATTAATAAAGGACCAACATGTTCATAGTCTGGTATAAACAACACAGGTATGGGGAGAGATAGTCCGGATAAGATCATGTACAAGTTAAATGTCAAGAGAAGGATGCATATCGGTGGTATATGTTTCAGAAGACCGTTATGTAGGAGTGCAGTGGCAAGTTTGGTAGAGATGTAAAATTTTATTACATTAAAAATTATGTTTTTATTTCCAAGTTATATCTAAAGTACAAAAAAGAGACAATTCTATTTAACATCATCATATGGCAAAAAAAAAAAAAAAGGAAATGTACTGTGCTGACACCTGCTGACAATGCTGAGAACTAGTATCCTTCTGTTGTACAGGGTTGAACAAGTTAAACAAGAAATCTTTCAGTTATTTAATTAGGCCGGGAACTATTTCCAAAGATCGGAGAATGCATTAATCGTTTAACATTTAAAACATGGGCTTCACGTTCCTTGTTCATATACTATTATAATAGCATTTTGGAAGAATATCTGCATCCATCGCAACCGGCAGGATTTCTTTATCTTATTTATTTTGTGGTCTTTTATGAGCCTGCTGAGATGATTATTTAAGTGTTTTTAAATGTAGCCGTTTCATATACAGCTAAATTATACGGATCTTAACTCTCACAGGTTGTACCCGCATGTACCCATGTAAAAAATCAATGAGAGTTTAATCAGTTTTCTAATCCTAGCTTTTATTTTCGTCAAACACCACTGACATTATGTCAGTGACAAGTGATCGATTGTCACGCCGATAAAGATGTGAACGTCCAGGTTCTTTTAACTGTCAAACCAACTTGCCGAACTCTTGCATACGTGCACTCCAAAAAATGAATAAGTCGTTTTAACAAAATAAATCAATATATTAAAGAAAGAAGCTACTTACATTCTCTGGAGAGGTGCTCCACATACACAAACACTGATGATGACACAGAAATAAACACTGAGTCCGTTAATTACAGTCTACGACAAAGTTCCTTGTTTCCTCTGTTTCTGGTCACATGGCCAACGCGCACACATGACACTGGGATGTAACACTGTTCGACTCACTGAGTGCATAGCGATTTGTGTTCAGTACATTTAGTCCTATAGTGCTCCTATAATGCACAAACTTTCGCTGGAGTATACACGTCTGACACAGTTCACGCACCGCGCACAGACTATTCTTTCTGGGCCCTTTAATCAATGTCCTTTACAGCTGTCTCCTGGAATCATCCAGATCTAGGTAGCCGAATACGCCTCAAAATAGCAATATTCATTACCTCTAGATTTACGTGTTTAAATAAAGTCCTGGGTCTTTTCCTGGAAGCCCTCACCTCAGGTAATAAATCGCCAGATTTACCTGTCTGTCACTCTGAAGTCCTTTACAAAGAAATCACTGTGACTTTCCCCAGACACCGACTATCTTCGCTTGCAGACATCATCTCTCAGCTGACTCGAATGATATACGCAGACCTGCCCCTGGACTTCTGCAGGTATTGTAAGGCTATACCTATCACTGGTACGCTGCTCTGACACCTCCCGAAAATGTCCTCCTCACGATAAATGCTTGCTGACGTCAAACTCCCGTTGTCTTTTGGCCAATCACGCCTAATTACGTCGGCCGTAAATTACAGTATGAATTATAATAAGGATATGCCTCCATAGACAAAATTTCTGGGGAAATTAAACTAATTAGATGTTATTCCTTTGAAATCCACAACAAACCCTTGTTACTATAGAGACCGCTAAACAGAGACGGCTCCGGCGGAATTAAACTGTACCGAGATTAACATTAAATGAAACACGTGTGCTCTCTAGCCACTAAACATCTTTGAAATTAACACCAAATGAGACACATGTGTTTTTTAACCAAAGTTCTCACGTTTATATCTAAACATGATACTCCTTATGAATGTACAATAAATTATCAAAACAGTCATCTAGTTATATTCCCGACTAGAACATGCAATACAATAACTAAATCAAAGTCCTTTGGTGACATCGATTCCGAATCCTGTATATCATTGTGATTGCTTTATTCGCAGTCGTGGGTTTACCACCTGGACCACCCTCCCCTCGCTCCCCCTGGCTCCGTGGACTCAAATTAGCGAACATCAACACAATATATATGGAACATCAAATTAACTAAAAGAATGTCTTTACACATACACATACACATATGGGAACATGATGCGAGATTATTTTATACTTTTCTACTAACAAATAACGTATGAAGCCAAAGGTTTATTAAATTCAGAAATCAACCAGATAAAAAATGAAAACATGTTAGGTGCGTAACCAGATTTCATATTTATTGGTTGCTAGGCCCTATGTATACAGTATATACCTGTATATGCATCGCTTTGAATTGACAGTGTACGCAGTTTTACCCAATTTTAATATCAGCGGCTGTATAAGTTTACAGAGAGGCATTTTTTTCTGATATAAAATTCGGTCGAGTTCGGTTTTATATTCAAGAAAATATGTTTTTGTTCTAAATATAGTGCCAGGATAGTTTGCCTTTATCCCAAAAATGTTGTTACGTTTTCAAGTTTACTCTCGGCCAAACCCATTACAATATACATTACAATGTACTCTGTATGGGTGAGGGTGCAACAAATTTTGAAATATACTTTTGAAAATAAAATTAGGAGGAACCAGGTTTAGATAAATAAAAATGAAAAGGAGGTGAAATTTGATGACATGTGGCAGGACCGAAGGGCAACACATGGATAAGACACATATTCGGTCCCCTAAACTTAAAGTTTCAGTGTGTCAGTGCGACACTCACTCTCGTTGGTTTTATTACACTAGTTCTAGCACAGGAACCGACGAGAGCAGGTGTTTAAATTCAGATTTGGAGCTGGATGCACAATGTAATAATACTACGCTCTCATTGGCCTGATTAAAATTCTTTGCTCTGTGCTCACTCTGGCGTTGTAGCCCAGAGATCCCTGCATTGAAGCGGGTAGAAAGGAGACCTGGGACGACCGCATTGTATAGCCGCTGGGTAAGGAGCATGTTTGTTCATTATATTCAAGCTATTTTAATCACCAATACACCGTGTATTATGATTCATATGAAATCGCTCAAATGAGTTTCAAGCATTAGAAGTTCAAAACTGGTGTAAGATGTTGATTCACTGTGTGCTTGATGCATTCACTCGTCCGTGAATATTAAAAAAATGTAGAAAAATCATTTTTATCTTTTATACCATTATAAAAAAAAGGATATCTCAATGGATTAAATGGCAATAATTGTAACATATATATATATATATATATATATATATATATATATATATATATATATATATATATATATATATATATAGAAGGTAGAGTTCCCCTCCGTTGTAAAGTGCTCTATGGCCTACAGGCTAGGCCAGAGCGATATGACACTGGAGAAAAACAACACTGTATAAATTCACTGTATCACGGGATGCGACCCGATCATCAGATGGATGTTTTTAGAATGTTCTAACAACATTCACCTGATGATCGGGTCGCATCCCGTGAAACAGACTGTCGTGAATTTATACAGTGTTGTTTTTCTCTCAAGTGTTATATATATATATAAATATATATATATATATATATATATATATATATACAGGTATATTGAAATAATGCGGATCAGTCACATCTTATCAAAAAGGGGTTTTCCAATTATACAATTATACACAAGTTCCAGACGAAATTATAGGTGAGCTTGTCATCATATAAGTCATCATAGTTTATTAGCCTCAGGAGACTGGCCGAGACTTAATGTCCAGTCAAGATAAAAAAAACTCGGAAGATGCCACTTTCAATAGATGAAGAGAAACCGGTTAAGATAAATATTGTGATTGAATAAATTACGTCTATATCATGGAAACACTGCATGATGTGTGTACGGTAGGCCTATGTTTAAAAAAATAAATAACTTGGCTGTCAGTACTCCAAAATGTGCATCAACGCACCACCTCGTGTCAAGCCTACGCTACCCCCCTGACCTGCAGGCGGCAGTATATAACTTACTGCAATCCTTTGCGATGATTTTGTTATAGGCCTATGGAAAATAACATTGAGATTTGTACAGTTTCATTTAAGCATAAAAATCTGATAAATACCATATGATAGCTTATGAAAATATAATTGCTCAGGTTAAGGGAAATCCTGTTATAAATGGAGCATTTATTGACATACATTGCATAATATTCTCCCAATTAATGGCCCATTATTAGACTTTCTGATACGGCTAATTTTTTCAGCAATATGATTGGAGAACGCGGCTGTCAATAAAGTGGTGCCATCTGGTATTAATATTCATAACTATAAGGCCAGCAACAATAAACAACAAAATAACCAGTCGTTTGACATAGCTTTGGATGACGTCGGTGGGAAAATCCTGTGTAACTGTGTTTCGAGAGGCCACTTTGAACAGAAATAATTTGATATTTCATAAATTTATCCGTCCGACCGCTGCCAGATGTTGGTTTAACAGCTGTATGTCGTGGATTCGCAGCACTGTCCGTACCGAACCGGTAAGTGATGCCCGGTAAATTTAGGAGTCTCGTCGGCTGACAGTTGACACTGTGTTACTGTCACAGTGTCAGCAGGTTAGTGCCATGTTTGGCAGGATGACAAGCTAGCAAGTGTGTCAATTCACTGTGTTGTCTTCAATGGTAGCTCTGTAGTTAGACTTCGTGAGCAGATTCGTTAAAATTAATTAATAAGGGCACGACTAACGCTGTTACATCAATACGGGTAATATCTTTCATGACTCATGTGATTGTATTTGTTCTGTGGCAGCGAATATCAATATAAATTTAATTTTTTGAATAGATGGACAATACAAATAAGTGTCAAAATCAAGATCAGGCATAGGGAATTTACAGTCAGTACCTACATTTGGGACAGTTGGATAAAATTTTGCTCATACTAGGTCTTCTTCTGATATTTAATTACAGATGGGAATAATAATTAGGGCAGAACCATAGAACGCGGGCTTCAGCCTACCACCGGTACCTTATGCACAACGGGTGTCGCATAATAAATTGTTTATTGAAAAAGGCCGATACATATTATTTTCCTGAGAATTCCTGTATTTAATTTTGCTCATAACTGTAGTTTATTATATTAGAGGAGGAGGGGTCCGGGGAACCTGGGTTCCCCATCTGAACGCTTCAATCACAGATATAAATGAACAAAACTCGCTCTTGCTGGTATCTCGTCTTCACGGCTCACTTAGTAGCATGTAGGGCTCCCAGTCTAGAGATCGTAGGTTCGATTCCCGATTCAGGCGACTTCTGATGCTTAGTAGTTGGTAATGTTAGAATAGTTGAGTGTAGGGACATCTACAGGGAAAAGTAGGAGTTAGAATAGGGAATGAGAGGAGACAGTTTTATTTATATTTTCCTCAATAGAAGCAAAGCCTGCTTTCTATGGTGGCTCCATAATTAGTACTGACCCCCTAATGGCAGATTATGAACTGCTAATATGAGAAAAATGATTAACTACCTATCATGTGAGTATGTCAGTACTGAAAAAAAATGTAGTACCTATACTTAACCTAGAATTGTACCCTATAGCATGTACTGCCACCCCATCATCTCCAGAATATAATTTATGGCAGACCTTCCTGCGACCGGGGGGTCGTATGAAGAGCTCCTTTCTGCGACCCCCTCACTTGATCTGAAAATTATGCTTGAGTGCACATGTACCAGGTCGCAGGAATCTGTGGTGGCTTTGTGCGACGGGTGTTGGCACAGCTTACAGGCGCTCATGGTCACACGAAGTCAGGGCCTTACGTGTGGCCGGGGTCTTCATACACATGTACTGTGTGACAGATGTAAAGAAAATGTGTACCAAATTTGCATCGTGGGTGGTACACGTACATTAGTCTACTTATTTCTTGATGAATAACAAAGTTATCATCCAAGTTATCATCAAAGATGCCTCCTCCGATATTGATTGACACGACTCAAGGGTAATTGAGTCCATGTAACAAAATTGAAAGCTTAGAAAAATAACAAAAAAATACAAAACTTGACCACTGACTTTGTGGTTGACAAGTATTACACAATCTCATGGGGATCATTTGTGCGAGGGTCACACGAAGCCCAATAATCCAAGCAGGATATTTCCGAAAATCCCTAAGGTATGTTACACCGGATGTTGTTAGGGGGTCGCACGAAGCATGCCGATAATTTATATCAGCTTTTGGGTGGCAGGCTGCTGCAGGAAAAGGGGGGTTTAATTATGGCTGTGGAATTATAATTAATACATCCAAATGATAGAGGGAAATATTATGAACTGCTAATATGAGAAATATTATTAACTGCTTATAAGGTTTACAAATGTGTTGCATCATCACTGGCAACAACATCCTGGTTGATTATGTAATACAATTATGTGCCTAGCCCTAGCTCCTGTGTGCTCTCCCCAGGGTTGGGTTTTATCCTGATAAAACTTGTTTAATCCAGGACAATGGATAAAACTGGGTTTTATCCGGTTAAATCCATTTTTATCCAGATTATGCAGGATTAAACTGGATCAAACTGAAATTTAATTTTATTAATGTAAATACTAATCTGGATAAATAAGTTCTGAAGGTTTATTAATATATTGACAATATATAAGCCTGATATCCAATTGGCAAGTTCCTCCGGGTTCATGTTTCAATGTTGTCAGCAGCCATTAAAGCTAATACTCAACAAACAGCAGAATGAGGGGCAGTCCTTTTGTCGTCTATGGTACTCTTCTGGCTGGTGTCAATTTCTCAATGCATGAATAGGATGAGTCATCTTTTAGCATCATCCTTGGCCAACAAATGTGTACTCAAAGTCATCGGGCAGGGTGACTTTTGCAGCCCAGTTGTCAACAACTTATGGCGCAACTAGAGTCTTGTGGAGGAGGATGCCTGAATGACTAAGATCGAATGGGGGTTTCTCCTCTCAGGCTATCATGATTGGCTTGTTGTCAAATGGTAGCCCACTGTTGCTGCTTGTGTAAACATGTCTTTCCAGTGGAGAAGAGGGAAAAACAAATCACACTACTACACCGCATTCAGAGAAAACAACTGGGGCAAGATAGCTTTTAAACATTTATTGTTTGTGTCTCAGTGAAAACCCTCATACAATTATGGACAGCTGATATCACTGTATATCTTAAGTCATTTATTCAATACATGACTGGATTATGTACATCTCTCTCAGATGTAATCTTGAACAGATGTTAATCTGTGAATATATGACAGGACATTCCAGGGTACCACCGATTGTTGAGTTTAAGTAAACTTATGAACTGCAGTTGTTTAGCTTTTTATACTGTAATGTACAAAACAGATGGTGTTTCAAAGTCACTCTGGATTCTCTAAAATAGAGAAATAATTTTATTCAAGATTCAAACTTGTTATTAAAATCATGGCAATACTTTCAGAACTTCTAAAGTGATCTCTGACAAGAAATGCCTGTTATATGTATAAATATATGGTCACATACCGTGGTAATTCAGGTAACTAGACACAAATATTTCTGATTAGAATTTATTATTTTACAGATAAAAGCTTTATTTAATATGAAATATCTACTTCACAGACAGTTTACACCTGTTTTATCCGATCCGGATTAATCTGGATATATCCAGTTGTTACAAAGACAAATTATTCAGGGGAAAATACTGGGCCGATCCGGGATTCGAACCCATGTCGGTGGCACACATGTCTAGCGTTCCAACCGCTTCGCTAGAAAAGCAAGCTTCACTAGCGAGACAGTTTGGCCCGCTTTTATGTCACCCGTAACACAGTGGATTAAAACTGCCAACCCTGGCTCTCCCTATGCTACACTGCAGGGTTGGCACAACCTTCCCTGAGGGAAGGGAAGGGAAGAAATACTTTCTTCCCACCATTTCTTCCCAGGAAAGAAATACAGTCACAACATGCATGTAATTTTTGTTTTTCATATAAAATTTTGGCCTTTCATGTCAGTACAAATCAGGGGGATTGTTTTTAGCTCAGCTGACTGTAAGTCATCTGAGCTATAGTGATCACCCTTTGTCCGGTGTCTGGCCGTCTGGCTGTCCGGCAGGCCGTCTGTTTACAGGGCACAAATCATAACCTTTAGATCTAGAAATTTCTAACGGTACATCCAGGGAGGTCCTGGGCAAATCTCTTTGGAAACCCAAAATTAAGTCATGGTGACCTATATTTTGTGACCTACGGGCCAAAAACATGATTTCGAGCACCCAGACAGTCAGACGGGGCACAAATTGTATAAATTAGGCCTAGAAACCTCTAAACCTGACATTTTGGGAGATCTTGGGCAAATGTCCTTGGAAACCTGAAACAAGGTCACTGTGACCTATATTCTCCGACCTATAGGGAAAATGTCATATGAGCACCCTGAATGTTAGATAGGGACAAATCATATCTGTGAGGCCTATAATCTTCCAACATGACATTTAGGGAGGTCCTTGGCAAACCTCCTTGGAAACCTGAAATTAGGTCATTGTGACCTATATTTTGTGACCGACAGGCCGAAAACATGATTTCAAGCACCCTGAATGTCAGATGGGGACAAATCGTATATGTGAGGCCTAGAATCTTCTAACTCAATATCCTGAGAGTTTCTAGGCAAATCTTCTTGGAAACCTGAAATTAGGTCATGGTAACCTATATTTTGTGACAGACAGACCGAAAACATGATTTTAAGCACCCCGACAGTCAGACGGGGCACAAATTGTATCCATTAGGCCTAGAAACCTCCTACCTGACCTTTAGATCCTAGGCATATGTCCTTTGAAACCTAAAACTAGGTCACTGTGACCTATATTTTGCGACCTTTAGGAAAAGAAGTCATATATAAGCACCCAGACAGTCAGTCAGGGCACACATTGTATCTGTTAGGCCTAGAATCTTCTAATGTAACATTCTGAGACATCCTTGGTAGTGTCCTTGGAAAACTGAAATTAGGTCATCATGACCTATATTTTGCAACCTATTAGAACAGATGTCATTTAAGCACCCATGCAGTCAGACAGGGCACAAATTTTATTCATAAGGCCTAGAATCTTTTAACATAAAATTCAGGGAGGTCCTATTCAAGTGTCCTTGGAAACCTGAAATTTGGTCATGGTGACCTATATTGTGTGACCTATGGGCTGAAAAATGGTTTTGCGCACCCAGACAGACGAGGCACAAATGGTATCCATTAGCCCTAGACTCTTCTAACATGACATTCAGGGTAATCCTTGCCAATTCTCCTTGAAACCTGAAATTGGATCATGGTGACCTATATTCTGCTAGCTATGGACCAGAAACATGATTTTAAGCACCCAGACAGACAGACAGGGTACAAATAGTATCTATTTTCCTTGGAATCCTCTATTGTAAAATCCAGGGGTCCTGGGCAGGTCTCCTATGAATCCTGAAATTTTTATTTTTCTGTCAAATTTTTCAACACTAACTTTAGCCATAGGCTATTCTCACAGACAATATATAGCATTAATAAAAAAACATGAGCATTCAGTCAAAATTAGCTGAGCGTCATGGCCCATGGGCCACTAGTTTATTAACTTTAATATGTAAAGGATGTGCAAACAAACCCTTTGGGTGTCTGAGAAAGCAACTTGGGTGTCACTGTGAGGCTCAGTGTGGTAGTCTTTATTTGAACAATTAAGATGAACACATACCACTTGGACAATGTTTTCCACTTTAAATGTCAATTAGAAGATAATGGTGTGATAAGAGGCAAACATTGTCTGCTCTGGGTTTCCCCCAGCAAAGACAGGCCTGCAGCAGCCCTAGTAAATTTGTTACGATGTATCAACTGCAGGAGGCGTGGCTCTACGAGCATAAGTCATGCAGGTCATTGTTTCAGATTCTGGGACAGAGTCCTGTTTTCATAACTAAACACAATATTTAGCTGAATTTCTTAGTCATTTGAATAAAGTACTATTTCTGCCTTAGACTGCTTAAATTTTCCTGTCATAAATTCATTACAGTAGACTGAGTAGAGCACGGTTTTTCCAAAAGCTTCAGGGGACAAGCTTTTTGTTTGGAAAAACAAACTTTTAGAAATACGGTCAGGGATCTAAAGAAATACTCATATGACAGTTAATGATTAACTCCATACATTTTACCTTGGGAACACTTTTTCTTTTTGACCTACATAATTGATGTAATTTGATGACCAGGACATAAAAAAAATGGATTTATTGCAGAGCAAGATTGCCAAAGACCAGTATGACCTGTTTAAGTTTACGTGTGTGTCCTTTCTTAAACAAATTTACCCGAGGGAAAGGTAAAATGTCATGCCATTGGTGAAGCTCAGATAGCTTCTTTTACAGCTCAAAGGTGGTGTCAGTGCAGTACAAGTAAAATGAGTGAAAGGCAAAGGGATTTAAACAGTTTTGAATGATCATAGAGCATACCTATTAAAGTTGATAATTTATAATTTTTTTTATGAGTCAGGGGTACCAGACAACTTCATTATGTATTCAACAAGTTTCTCTCTCCTGACTTTATATTGGTAATGGTGGAATTGCTAATGTTGAAATCCCTTGCAATGGTGGCAGCCTTGTCACCACAGTTGAGCCGCTCAAGGATTGTCAGCTTGTCAGCAAAGCATAACTCCATCAGTTATATCTTATTTGATACCATATCTCTGTCAAATTACAACTAGGTGATCTTGTTGAGTAGTGTTCTTGACAGGAAAAGTGAAAATTCAAATGATGAATAAGCTGAATAATGGCCAGATGAAGATTGCTCAAGGCAGTGAACTGCTTTTTGTATGGCCAAGCTCCCATGCCTTGGCCCTCAGATAAACCTGCTTGAGCAGAAGCTATGTATCATTGTATGTGTATGATAGCTCGCTAATGCTCATGCATGCAAACTTCTCAGTTTTTTGCCCAACATTCCAGACCAAACCGACAAACGATGCTTATTTCCCAGGAAATTTAACAACCCTGATTTGGGGATTAAACTCTGACAGATACATGTTGTTGGTGTAATGGGGCTGTCCCACTTAGGCGACTCTACAGGCGACTACAGGTGACCAGGCTGTCGCCTCACAGTCGCCGAAAAACAGGCGACAGGATTTCCACTACCACAATAGTCTACGACAAGCTACACATCGCTAGCAACTGTCTGACGACAAGCTGCCAACAACCGGCGACACAGTCGCCGTGACAAAGGACAATCACCTACGACCACATCTACGACAACCTATGACCACACTGGCGACAACCTACGACACAAGAATTCTTGCTACATCCACCAGCGACAAGCTTCGACGATTCTCTACCATGTGCTATGTGAGGAGCCAGAGACAAGGAAGGGCCTTGTTTCAAGTAACAACATCCCGCGACAACACACACGACAACCCATGTCACCTTACGACAGGACCTACGACAACCCGCGTCAGCTGGCGACAGCCTACGACAGCACCTATGCCAGTAGAAGACAGGCTATGCTCACTGTTGACAAAAAGCTGTCATCTTAGAATTTTGAACATGTTGAAAAACCAGAGGCAACAGCTTCGAGGTCACACGTCTTGGGGCGACTTCAGGCGACTACACGCGACCATACAGGCGACCACCTGGCAACCATGAGGCGACAGCCTGGTCGCCTGTAGTCGCCTGTAGAGTCGCCTAAGTGGGACAGCCCCATTAATAAAGAGAATATTGGAGATTGAATTTTGGTGTCCATTTGTCTGGGTTTTACATAGTGCTGTAGCAATCATGGCAGATAATATAAAAAATATTGTTTGGTGATAAATAAGGTAGGATTCTCAGGCACCATGAGCATCAGTTTTAACCCCCTGCATCAAAAATGTTTTATTTTTATTTCAATAGAAACTCACTAATTTTGAGCTCCAGCCACTCAGACATTTCTTTCAAAAAGGTAAAAAAAACGTTTTTGATGTAATTAGTGCCCCTACCGTAATTAGCACTCCCATAGAGCTTTTAGGGCTCCCCTAAAGAAAATGAAAGGAATGAGCAATTCACACCAAAATAGCTATGGTAGTCAGTTATTTTTCCCTACCTTGCTTGTGATGCTTGATGATTTTGAGGGTGTGAAATTATATATTATAAATACAGTGGAACCTCTCCTAGTGGGCACCTCTAAAATAGTGAGCACCTCTATAAAGTGGGCACTTTTGGGCAGTCCTGTTTTTTTCTTCTCTTTATTATGCTAAGCTAATGTGGGCACCTCTATATTCTGTAAAGTTGGCAGTTTTCTAGAGCTAATGTGGGCACTTCCCAGATCTCCTTATAGCAACTTTTTAACCCTTCTTTATTGTGCTTTTAAAGTTATTAAGATAATTTAATTCTTAATTTTTTAATAATTATATTTATAAATTTTAATAATTACTTAAATGTACCAAATTTAGAGGTGTACCAGTAAATATTTCATAAAAGTGATTATAATCTACTTCACTCAAGACTAAGCTTAGGATGCATGCACCGGCTCAATTCAGAGATCAACCTAGACTAGATGCCCATGTGCTAATTAATTATTATTTGTTTGTTTGGCTACCAAGAGTAGAAGGAAGCTCTGCTCATTCACCCAATTAATACTCTGTGATGAGGAGACACAGCTAAATGCCCCTCTGGCCCATCACAGGTACATGCCCACTAGACCAGGGCAGTGTTTATTTAACAGTTGTTACATAACGATTCATTCTGTACATTTACCATTCTGTATCATAATCAGATAATCCCAGATTCAAAGAGAACAAATTTGACATTAGCTAAAAAAGTTGATCTCATTAAAGAATGTTTTCTTAAGATGATAATATTAAAATTAGTGACCTACTATCTTTGCTAAATTTTGCCATTTTGTACTTATAAGATATAAAAAAAATTTTGTCCATACTTTTATGTAATAAAATAAATATTCTTCTGATAAATGTCTTAATAATTACAAAAAAATTGTCACTGTAACTTCATTAAATAAAGAGAGATGATACATGCAGTAAGTTAATTTAGTAATCTCAAATCATAAGTAATTATAGCAATATATCATACTAGGGGTCAGCACTCTGTGATGGTCATTACCTCCATATAGTGGGCACCTCTATAAAGTGGGCACTTTGGGCCAGTCCCAAGGATGGCCACATTATAGAGGTTTGACTGTATTGGCTAGTGAAAGGAAATTTCACCTAAATAAGCACCTAAAAGTTTTCCCATAATCCTAAAAGAACGTCATATCTTAACCCAGAACAGCACTACATTTATATGATGGAATCATCCATATTGTATTTACTATTAACATTGTCGCTTTCCGTCCTAAATATATCTAAACTATCTGTACTGTGGAATGGAATTTCAGTTTCTTGCATGGACTTAACTGTGTCATATAAGAAATGCCAGTTCATAAACATTTGCCGAGTGATATATGAAATATATGAGTGTTTTGCTGGATTCAGTTGAAACACATTGATCTTGTAGGGCTTGTCCTTGATTGGCCTTTTTGTACTAATCATATGGGCAGGCTTAATGCAAATAAATTGTCAACAATCTGAATGCTAAAAGTAGAAGCAGGCCTGTGTGTGTCAAGTTTGACAAGGGGGGATATTCAAGTACCGTTCTTGTGAATTACATTGACATTAAAGTGAAGTTTTCCACATGACTAAAAAATTTGGGCTGTGACTTGTGTATGAAACCAACTTACAAGTGATAAGCATGTTGTGTATCTGAAGCTAAGTATTGTGTTAAATGTTGAAGGAAAACCACAGGGATTAGGAGGTCTCAGGACTATGATCTCTCCTGAATATTTACAACCTGAGTAATATACCTGAGACTCAGGTGATGTGACAAACCATTATTTCTTTTTTTTCTCCACAATTTAAATAACTTTATGTCTATATCTAATTACTCACAGAGACTTCAACCTTAATTGTAAAATTGCTCAGTAGTCTGTTTAACTACGATTGCAGATCACCACTGTTTCACAACACAAACCCACTCCTGTGAGTGGGTGTATTCACCCTGGTTGTAAAGGTACAGTAGAGGAGGAGGCTCCTTCCTGCATTAACTCCTACTTATCAAACCCACCAGCTGTCATAAGGATTTTATACTTAGGTTCATAATTGCTAATTATTAATCTTACCACAATTAATTTGTATTTGTATGTACTTAAATTTTAACCTTGGCTCTGTAGTTATTACAATTTTATAGTACACTTTCAAATGTATGTTTCAGGCAGCCCTTGAGAACCACACAACCAGTGATCAGCTCATCTTGACAGTTCTAGGCAGCTTTCACTCACTCATTCTGTCAGAACCTGTCCTCATCACCAGAGAGGCCGTGCTCCTGTCACTGGTAGCTTACGGAGGTCTGGTAAGTAAGAAAGATCAGCCACCAGATATAGTTCTATGTAGTTTTGCCACAAGAGGTAGTTCAGTCTTGTTTCTTTTGTTTTTTAGCATGGATAATTCTGTTAGGTATTTATTTATTTTTAAAATCTTTTCATTTTGGTTATTTTGCTCCATTATGCACATATATACCATTGAGTATATACAGACTGGTGTGTGGATTTAAATAGACATTTTGGGATTATGTGTATTAATTTGTTTTTTAAGTTGATTTGTACATTCAGAAACACAATAATTATTTTATCTGCCACCTTTACTGGTGTAAAGAGCCTACCCAGGAGGTATGTCAGAAAAGATGTGATATATGCCACATTTCTGGACTCTTAAGTGAGCCACATTAGGACCCACAGAATGAAATTCAAGTAAGCTACATCAGGACCCACAGACCAGCCTTTAAGTAAGCCACATCAGGACTTTCAGACTAGATTTAACGTATGCCACATCAGGATCCACAGACTGGGCTTAAAGTAATCCTTATCAGGACTCACAGACCAGACTTTAAGTAAGCCACATCAGGACTTTCAGACTGGACTTTAAGTAACCCATATCAGGACCCACAGATCAGCCTTTAAGTAACCCACATCAGGACTCACAGACTGGACTTTAAGTAACCCACATCAGGACCCACAGACTGGTCTTTAGGTGAGCCTTGTCAGGACCCAAAGACTGGACTTTAGGTGAGCCATGTCAGGACCCACAGACTGGACTGTAAGTATGCCACATGAGGACTCAACAAGCTTGAATTTTAAATAAGCCACATCAGGACCAACAAGCTTGAATTTTAAATAAACCTCATCAGGACCAACAGACTTAGTGTTCCTGCTTTGATACATGTCCTTTTAACTAATTTTTATTTTAGACATTTGCAAATAAATATTTTACAAAAGAAATGTGTATCTGGCTGTTCTATGAATCATTTTCTCAATATTGCAGGTGTTAAAAATGGCCAGCTGCACAGGAGGAATTCCCAGCCCAGGTCCTCTGGATGCCTCACGTATAGAATCCCTGGCACAAGAAATACACAAGTGTGTGAAGAAAGATCATTTAGTGAAAGCTAAGTTTATACTGAAAGGCCTGAAGAGAGAAGAAAAGAGGAACATTGTCTCAAAAGATATAAACGGCAACACTCCATTGATCATCGCTGCTCAGCAGGGACACGTGCACTTTGTCAACTACCTCCTTGATGACTGCGCTGCTGACATAGAGCAGCGTGGTGTGTATGAAGTACAGGAAGATCGTTCAAAACATTTAGTCAGCCCCCTCTGGTGTGCAGCTGTTGCCAATAAGTTTGAGGTTGTCAAGACCTTGATTAAACATGGAGCCGATGTAAACGCTACATCTGACACCCAGTCCACCCCTGTCAGATCGGCTTGTTACATGACTAACATTGAGATTGTCAAGTTTCTGGTACAGCATGGCGCTGACATACATAAACCAAATATTAACGGGGGCACTTGCCTAATAAACTCTGTACAGAGTGTTGAACTTTGTAAATTCTTGATTGAAAAAGGGGCGAGTCTGAATGCGCAGGATAATTCAGGTAACCTAGCTCTTCACTACGCAGTTAGGGAAGGAAGAATAGACTCAGTAAAATTGCTTATGAAATACGAATCTGATCCTTTCATCAAGAATGATTTTGGAGATGATGCCATACAGACTGCAGCTTTGCGGGGCTATGCTGACATTCTTGACTTTCTGGTGCAGGAAATTAACCCATCCATTGAATGCCAGATTGATGCCTATGAACTGTTAGGCGCAAACTTTATTGATGAGAAACATGACATACCAAGAGCTCTTGAAATCTGGAGTAAAGCTTTAGATATGCGCTATTCTAACCCAGATCATGAAGTTCCCAAACCTGTAACTGAAAATCCAAACCCCGCATATTTAGATGCAGTAGAAGTTACTTCCAAGAAGGATTTACTACTCATGGCGGGAAACCCAGAGGCCATACACATGCAGGCATTGTTAGTGCGCGAGCGTATTGTTGGTCCCGATCATAAGGATGTCATATTTGGATTGATGTACCGTGGGGCTGTGTATGCAGATACGCACCATTATCAAAGATGTGTGGACCTGTGGAAGTATGCGTTTAGGCTTCGACACGAACGACAAGAACCACTGAATAATGAATGTGTGTTCACCTTGCAGGCACTTTGCAAACTCTTTTGGGAGATCTATGAAGAACACAAGGCAGGGTATACCACAGAGACAGTCAGGTTTGAGGATGTCTTCCAGATCTTCGAGATGACAGTGGAGCAGGTCGCTATATCCCGTGACCTGATTTGGATTCGCCCGGTGTATCCTCCTCTCCAGGAGGAGTTCACGATCTTGCTCAAACTTCTTATGCACCTGATTAACCTCCTGTGTTTTATAAAGAAATCTGAGGAAGACGAACTGATGTTCCGTCGGCTTGTTCACAAGCTCATCAAGACAAATCCCAGATTCCTGGATCAGCGCTCGGTACTCCATGTGGCTGCAGACTCCAGAACGTCTACCGTTTTAGAAGAATATTATTCAATGTTTCCCAGTCTGCCTGTGGTACAACTGCTGGTAGAGTGTGGGGCTGATACCAACCCTGTAGATGAAGTCAACAACACGCCCTTGCATGTGCTATGCGAGGCATATAACAGCGCGCTTAGGGAATCCCATGAAATGGACAATTTTGAATCGGTAGCTCAGTACCTGATTTCTAAAGGAGGACATGTGGATGCTAGAAATAAAAGTCGGGTCATGGTGGGACAGTCACTAGCCAAAATATTTCCTAAGTTGTCCTGGGCAGGTCATGTGACCTTAAAATGTTGGGCAGCTTCTAAAATCAAAGATGCTGGGATCCCGTACACTGGAGAGGTTCCACACACATTAATGTCATTCATTGAACTTCACTGAATACCAGTATGGTAAAACACACAAATCATAAAGTTACAATCATAAGTATTATCATCACTTTACTTGAGAATTAAAAATAATGAGAAATTTGTGAGAAACAAAATATATGGTTAAGGCATCAGTATTTAGAAATATTTAAGTGAGATTTGGTGAATAAATTGAGTAGGAATATCTGAAATGGAATTTAGTTTGTCTTGATAAGCCACTGGTGTGGGCTTTCTGAAAAAAAATCATCATTTACAGAAGTATTGTCAACTGTTTCCTTGCTCAAACCATGAAAAAAAGTGGAAATCCTGGTAACATGGAAGTCATATACAAAGATGGTAGCCATATCTTTCTTTTATGTCTTTTACTCCACAAGTCTATAGATTCTAGGTAGAAAGAAATGAATCACGTTTCTTCATTACTTCAGTAGAAAAAAATTGAAGTTAAGTGAGTAATATCGTGACCTGGTTTGTAGTTCATAAGCTGGAACAGTGTCTTATATTGTTAAGGCAGAACAAGCT
Organism: Sipunculus nudus; assembly: GCA_026874595.1. Lineage (NCBI taxonomy): Eukaryota > Metazoa > Annelida > Sipuncula > Golfingiida > Sipunculidae > Sipunculus > Sipunculus nudus. The sequence goes on along the minus strand of CM049306.1, from coordinate 104,982,064 downwards.
TTATTGAATTATCCTTATTTATAGGAACAACACATTTTAGCTTATGTTTGAATTTCCCCAAGTTTTTTCTGACTGCTTCATATATTACAATTACTGTATGTAAAATGATCTATTTCCAGGTTGATTGCAGTCAGTTGTAATCTCATGATAGTATTGGTAAAATTTTGAAGGGCATTGCAGGTAGAATCCAAGCCAGGACACCCTCCCATTACTTGTGTTTCTGAAATGTGGTTTGTTCTTCTTTCTTTGTCCACTGATTGTCACAGTTGTTCCACGAATCAGAGAAAAATATTGGAGATAATTTAGGGACAATTCAAGGAGTGATTAAAAGTGAATTGATACTGGAGGTTTTTAAACAGTAAGTGATGAAAAAGATTTACAAATTTTGACAAGCTTCATCACGTAAAAAAGTGAATTCCTTGGTACCCATCAGATTCCATTTAACCCTCAGCACAACAAGACCAGTGTAATCTATCCCATTATTTTAAGTCAAACATTTCCTTCATGATAAGTTGATTTGGAATTTGTATAAGAAAAGTTCATGCAGTTCTTATGAGGCAAGTCAGAAATTAATCTACTGCAAGTCTCCTATGATTGTGTTATCTGGAGCACAATGTACAGACCAATGAACATAGCCTTGCCTTGTATCTTTGTATATCTAGGTATTCGGTTATTAACATTAAGATCATCAGATATTTCTATAAGCATGTATGCTGAAATGAATGTCAGTCTTCAACAAATTTGCATATTTCTTATGATCAAACCAAGAAATGTTGTACATTTTCATGAGGCTGAGAACTTTTTATGGTGTGATTTCAGTATTAAAGTTAAATTCATTGATTGTGCTAATTGATATCACAGTGTGTTTTTGGGTATGTTTATGTAAAGCTGATTTCTTTAAGTGTGTTTCAGATGTTGCCTCTACATATCAAGGTTAAGTCATCTGGATCATGTGCCTTTTCATTAGTAATACATTTTATAGTTAAGCATTTCTCCACAAAAAATATATATATGTTTTGGTTTTTCATAATTTGTCATAATCTCATGTTCATATTGTCATTACCGTGTACTTCAGTTGTACATTCTTCCTTGTTATGCATGCTGATTCCTATTGTCCACTCTGTATTCATGGAGATAATAAATCATTTCATTGCCAAACTCTCCAGTGATGTTTGATTTCTCTGATATTACACACACACAAGTCCTCATGCTGCCTAATCTTGGCACTGATTCCACATGTTCTTTATTACAGAGAGTTCCACAGCCCCTGGACGTGACAACACTACACAGTAGGCCCTTATAATTGGGCTGGTAAGCCTAACTTGAGCTGTGATACCAGCCATATCAAGGAATGCATCACAGTAGTCTTCCATCATGTTGCATCATATTGTTGTAAATAGACCATAATCTTAACATTAGGCTACAAATGATGAATTAACACAAGAGAATACTCGCACCCAAAACTGAAACTCCATCTCTATAGTAACAGGTCATTTCCTGTATCGCATACTTTTCTTGCTTATGTTAGGTGTTGTAATAAAGTATACTTAAAAAGCTAACGATTGGTCTGGTTTATGTCAAGTGACAGCGTACTTGTAGGTCATGAGGCGTCAAGAATGGCGGAAATATTTGCATTCTCATAGAGGCTTAAAGTGCGTTCCTCACTGAAGGATGTAATAGCACTCTGACAGCCAGTAGGCTGGTCATGAACTCTTTAATGTCAGAGGGCCAAAGTGGCGCTATACAACCCGTCATCAGGTTTTCCATTTTCATCTCAACTTGGCTTAAAACTGGTTTGAGAATAATACCTTACCATGTTTTAATCTCTTGCCTGTACAGCATAAGCCTCGGTCGTGACATAGCTAGGAGTGACATAATGGAAGGTATGTTGTACAGCGAAGGTTAGTTATGTGGTTCCTGTGATGTCACTTAACAAGGTGGTAGGGATCAATGACCATCCTCTCAAGGGCTGCTGTGCGAGGTTAGAAAAATGTCCTCTCACTATCTGTGAGCTTCCACAACTGCAAGAAATGTTTTTGTTGAGTAAATGCACCAATGAGTTTTTGTAAGCTGCATAACGACTTTCACACACACACCCTGCCTTTCCCTTCCCTGTAACTCTTCTCTCATGTATATGCTACCTTTGAGCCCCTACCAATCATAAAATTTAATGTACCAGTATATCACTTTTATCCAATTTTATCTTTTATCCTGATTGCAACACCTGGAGAAAATCCTTATATCAAGTCCGGAAGATATTTTGAAAGGTTCTGATGAAAAAATTTGTCAGTGACAGTTCTGGAGAAATGATGGAACTTCTCCAGTATATGCAAGCTGACATAGAAATAACTAGGCAAGGTGAACGTTCTTTTACTTTTGTGATGTTATTCACGGTGCCAGTGTGTTGAACACTTTCATGGGAGCTATTTTTGAAGGGCAACACAAGGCCCTTAAATACAATATAGGAAAATGTAGTCGAGCCACAAAAAAACACTTTGGTTTGACTTTCACACATTTCAGTTTATACTCAGGTGTGGGATTCTTTGAAAAATTTAATTTTCAAACTGGGGACAATCTGATCGAGCCCATTGAACACCAGAAGTATTCTGGACAGGCCAGATGTTGGTAACCAGGAAAAAAGGACCTCTATGTTACAAACTGGTCATAACAATTAAGAAAATTCTACATAATTCAGTCAATTATCTAAATATTTCTGCAACAGTGTTTAAGAACTGGTTGGGCAGATTTACTCACATTTCCCAGGATTAGAGGGATAGGAGTGGCAATGATCCATAGAGTTTGTATTATATCATTAAGGATCTCTGCATTTACTTTTAAGTGCTGAATACTGAATGACGAAATGGTTTCATAAACCTAACAGACATATCTATGGCGATATAAATAAGACATGTTCCTTAATAATGGGGTGTTAACTAATAAAGGTATTCAGCTGAGTAGGTTTTAACCACGCCTGGTTTCTATACATTGTTATGATGGAATAACTAGAGTAAATGGATAAAAAACATGAAATATGATATAATGCCATTTTATTCAGTATAAAACAGACTTAGAATTCAAATGTATAAAATGTATGATTAACACTTTCAGTGAAAGAAAAATATATTACATGGACGGATTAGTCATATTTCATATATTTATATATTTTTTATATATTTATCATAAATACAGTGAACCACCTATATAATATATATACATGAAATACATGTAAAAATGAAAAATTTTCAAAACATGCTAAAATTGTAAAGTGTTATGATATATGAGAAAAATTGGACCGAAAACCTATGGCAGACCTTGTCAAATAGGAAGAGTAAATAAGTTCTTTTGTAAAATTAATTCAGAGGAGCATTTAATATACATACAGACAATACAACTAAAGTTATAAACATTTGAAAAAAGTTACAAAATATTAAAGGTGAGCAGATGTGAAAAAAGAAGTGAGCAGTCAAAATCTTGGCCTTAAAACAAGTGCAAGTGTATGTCTACTGTGAGACTTCAAGATTTTACCCAATATCAATATATGTACAGTGGCAGCGGCCAAGAAAACTAACAGGTAAACGATCATCACAGCAAAAATATTATAGTCATGACACATTAATAATTGCATTTTGGTTTATCTGATGATTATCACAGCTTGAATATATCACATACTAACATGCATGCAAGTATAATATACAGGTTTCTATTCTTGTATGTCTTCACCTATTTTATATGATGTATATAACTCATACCTTAACTTATTTAGGACAATTCTATTTGAAATATGCAAATTTGCCTTTGGTCCTCTTATTGAGTGAGTTGACTAATTTTCAGTAGTACCTGTATCACTTTGTCAGTTTCATTCATACATAGCAAAGGTACAAATTATCAAGAAATGCATAAATTTAGGAAGATCTCTCAGTCACAATGGCAAGACCACACCACTTGGCCAAGTACTAATTGTCAAAGGGAATATTAATTATATTCTTTTTATATTTAAGAAACAATTATTTGTAAAAATTTCATGAAGATTTTATTACAGTACTATCTATGAGACACTTCACCAGTGAACTCAGCTGATGTGAATTCGGCCCATGTAAAACCTGTCCTTAAACTCAGCTAAAGTTGTCCAGACCTGTTCTAGTGCAAGGACAGTTAATATGTAGGTTGTATGTATATAAAGGAGCAATAATAGACTTGAGTGTTCAAATTTTGTTGTTAAAATGATGAAATCACTTATCAGTGCCCAGAGATACAGTGCTGACATTCAATCACTGTGCAGCACATCCTGCTATATAACCCTGCTATAAGACCCAGAGTATTAGGCTGAGATCACTGTGTGTACAACATCTATATACTATACAGTTCTTGCTCAGGATCCCTAGGGTACAGCTCCTATTAGAGTAGTCAATTATGGATTAAGCTATTCTCTGGAAACAAGAACTAGCAAAAAATATATTAAATATGCATTTTGTAATTCCATAGGAATGAGTAAGGAGATAAAAGTGAGAGCAATGATCAGGTTTTATAATAAAATAAGTACAGTATGAGCGATATTATAATATAACATTTTCATCTATCAACTGACCAAATAATATGGTAATTATAAGAAGATTGTTAAGAATAAATAAGTTTTTCCAGCTGATTTGCAGCTATGGATGTAATCCCATATATTTCTCATTACTCTTGCATACCCTGTTGGGATATTGTATCACCAGGCATTTATATGTGAACATGTGATATAAAACATAACTGGTTAGTTAATAATGAGGAACCACTGAGTTGTAACTTTACATACTGTAACTTTACTTTGGAGGTAGAAGATTTTTACCCTTAATCACAAATGCTAAGGTATTGTGGCAAATAAAATCTTTAAATTGTTTGTAAGCCTAAAAATGAAACATGACTACTTTGGGAGGAAATAAAGAAGGCTGACTGTAACCAACCAAGAAAGATTTGTCTAGTTATTTGAGTTGAAATAATTTCTGGCAAGACTTGCCCTGTTAAAAGTCGGCAGAAGTTATATTCTAATGAAAGTGTGCTTGAAGCATGTGCATGTATTCTGAGAGAGCTGCCAATAGTAATTTACATATACATCATAAATGAGCAAAATATAGCATGATATGAAATAAGTGTTGCACAATATGTAATATTAATAACATTTTTACTTATTATATACAAACATCTTTAATTAAAAACATAATATATATTTCCCTGATTATTGTCGAATATTACCTTCTCTTTGCTGACCACTTCTGGCAAGATGAAATATTTTGTATACTGTTCTTGAAATAAAAATTAAATCTTTTGACAATTTCCCATAGAATGTGACCTTGATCACCATGCTTGAGTAATATACTCTTCCAAGCAAACAGCAGAAATCTATACATAATAATCAATAAAAGTGCTACTTCTAATCTAAAATGTACTATTACATACATATGGAATATGTATCATCAGTACATGAAGTGTGATAACAACAGTTCTAACGCACAGCGTTATGACAAATCAATTAAAGGGCAGCTGATGTGAATAAGGTGTTCCCTTTGGATATCGGTCTATATACTGTAATTAATATTTGATAAGTCGAACCATATGTACTCAAATCTGACAAGAATACGCCAAACTTAACCAGTTGTCTCATGAGCATTGTTATTTTCTGGCACTTCTGAACAGTCTTCATATTAAAATTTATGAAACATAATAGTGATAATTTAACATTTAATTTAGTCTGAATATCCATAATCAGCATCGGCTACCCGTATCATTTTTTTTCTTCCTTTGGCTTTTTTTGGCTGTACCGGAGGTAGTCTTGTTGGAGGAACACGACCGTACATATCTCCATTATGGCTGTCCTGTGGGTAATAATCATCTCTGTATGAATCTTCATAAGGTCTCTGACTGTATGCACCCGTCTCATCCTGTAACTGACGATAACCTATTGATGGGTTTGACATATAATTGTCCTGTCCATAGTCCTCTTCTCGATGAACTAGGCTCGGTTGTCGGGAATTCTTCTTCTTTCCTTTCCCAGACTTGCGCCTGTGTCATTATAATAAAACAGAATAAATGAAGGGGAAAATGGTGAAATTTTATTGATCCATGATGTACATGCTACCATACAGCATAGCCAACCTTGAAGTGTAATATGTACATTTAAATTTAAGTAAGAATAATTCTCACAGAAGATCATATATTTTTATTCTCTGTCAAGATGCAACTACATAGTATGCTATGCTTATTATTATTCTTTGCATCATTCATTATTTAGTCTTAAATAAATACATGCTGTATAGCATTCATGAACAATATATTTTTAATACCAGTATGCTTATTTTCAGGACTGATGTACTGCTCACTAGCATCTTGCATTTCTGTAATACTTAACAGAAGGTTTGTAACCATGCAGACAAAATATGTATCTATTAATAACTGCTTTGAATAAACTAAATAGATGACTCTTAATGGGAGACCATATTCCTCAGTAATAATTTAATTACAGACTAGCCATCCATACATTATGCATCCAAGTACAAAAATATTTCAGTAATTGCTCAAGACTAGAAACTGCAGTTTGATATTTTACAGGATTTCATGCTAATATTAGAGCTGAAAATGAAAAAGGGCAGAATTGCTGTTTTGTATGTGTTCAGGAAGACAATAAATTAAGTTATTCAAAGCTAAATTGACAGACATGTTAAAGGATCTTTTTTATAAGTATGTTAAAATTGTCATTTTGTTTAATAGTTCTTGTAACATAACGTGCATGACAGAATGATATTCAGTCTATATACAGAGATACTGCCATTACCACTTTTCCATGAAAGTTTTTAAAGTCAAATGTTATATTATAACACTTATTTAATTCATACATTAATTAAAACAATTTTTTTAATATAGTTCAGATTGTGGTTTTGAGCTAATTTATGTCTTTCTGATATTCTTGACTCTGAACATTACTGAATGTGAATGTTGATTGGGTTTGTAAATATGGGACAAATCACACACGAGGAATACTGTGGATACAATGAAAAACAAAACATAAAAAAAGTGTAAACAAACTTCATTCACTTATATACACATGTGCAGCCATCAAACTTATAACTGATGCAACGTAAAGTGCCTTTTTCCATAATTTCACACAAAATATTAAATTCTTACCCAGTCAAGTTATGTTAATTGTAGCCAAAGATGGCCTGCTAATTCTGAAAGGAATGCAGTGACATTGGGTCAATGGTTGTGTATTGGCTCTGACTGACTATTCTCTACCAGTGGCTGAACAACAATCACAGCACAAACACATCACATAAAAGCACAAGCTGACAGTCTTCATATGTTCGTCACATATATTCTGTTACTGGCTTACAGGTACCTGGCTCCAAGGTGGGTAATTCAGATAAGGCTGTTTGACAATTCACTCAGGTTTGGTTTAGTAAACCATATTTAATACTTTGTTTTCCTCTCTGTAAAATGCTTATAAAGTTTAAATTACAAATTAATAACTGATGTGTGTGTATCTGTATACTATATGCATGAAAAATTGATGTGTGCATATATTAGTATACGCATGAACTGCCAGAGGAATGCCATAGTACATTTAGCACAGGTCTAATGGGCCTTCTCCTCCCAAAAAAGGCACCTGACTGATGTCATTTTGCTATGAATTGCTCAGTTAATGTAGAACTATCATGTGAAAATTCCTCCTGTAGCCAATTAAGAATGGAAACTTTTGACAGTTTAAAAATATAAGCAATATTGAGCCAAACTGCTAAAATACATTTCTATCATTAATCATATTCATTATTAGAGTTGTAGTTATGAAAGTTATGAAAGTAAAAGCAAGCAGTGCAGGTGCAATAACAACATCTACTGTGTACCAGGTCACAGAACACGAGTTTCACTCTTTAAGTTTATCTAATGCTTTATTAAAGTCTTCTTCATGTACACTAATTTCAACTCAAGTAAACCAGATGCCCTTTTCCCAAAGGTATGTATATGCAAATATGATCACTCAGGAGAATTAAGTATGTTGTCTCAGTATCATGTTATGACAAGGGGAACTTCATGTGATTAACTAGAATGTGCAAAAGGAACCTTGCGTCATGTTGGACCAAAATACAAAGATAATATAGACATCATCTATGCCAATATTTTTTTCATCTGGCTAAATAATGTGATGTATTATGGTAATTTATGAAACACCTTCCATCACACCTGATTGGTTTAAATTGCTTTAAAATTTAAGCTTGAATAGTATCTTTGATTTTAATTGTCTTTCTGCAATTTTTCATCTTATCACATTTTCTCTTTATTTTTCCAGGTAAAATACTGGCCTCAATAGATATTTAAGAGGAAATAAGTAACCTGGTACAGAAAGTAGCTTTTTTAGTTAACAAACAGATATCAGATTCACAAAGAAAGGTCCATCAAACAACAGAGAGATTGTCCCTGTTTGCCAGCGAGGCACTCACCCACGCAGAGACCCTGAGAGTGACAGATTTTCCTGGGGATCCTTGACCTTTCTCAAGGTCGACCGTCTGACACGATTCTCCAGTGTGCTAGTGCGCCTGACAATTGATGAACAAAGAGAAAGTGCAACAGACGTAAACAGCATTAAACTTGTTAGTTCCACGCAAACACATGCTGACTCAATTAGTGGTGCACCAATAAATCTGCTATGTTACATATCTATAAGCCTATCTGATATAATGATGAGAAATTCCTTGTAATGTCATAAACTTCAGTAAAATTCATCATAATATGGTAAATAGGTACTAACAAGATCAGTAACAGGATTACCTTGTTACATTATAAATGTTATAAAAGACTGAGGTAACACTGTGACACAGTTATATAATATCTGGCCAAAGGGTAATCTAGTTATGGCCAAAGGGTGATCTACTTACATAAATGTTTAACCCTGCTAAATTCAAACCCAGTTATGTTAACTATAAAAAACAGGATATTAGTCTTTAACAGATAGATATAATAACAATACTGACCTAGCTGTAACACCCTGTACTGATTTACAAAGTGCTAAAATATTACCAGTTGTTAAATTAATTAAATAGCCCCATGACAGACAGGAACATTACAATACAATGACAGTACTGTACTGTACGCAACACAAACACAATGTGCTGACACAGACAGAACAAACAATTAACAATAAACAAACTGTTGTTTATTAACATTAGAAAAATTCTTTCAAACTTGAATCTCAAGCTAAATATATATTACTTTACAAACTGTGGTGATATTTAAAACAAAACTACTTAATAATTGTAAAACCTTAAAACTTGTCATCATTTTTCAGCATGATATAAGAGCTTGGGCTATTTTAGATATGTTGTGCCTATAAAGAAACAATCAATCAAGAAATAACTTCATACATATAAATTAAAGATGTTCTGTATTTATAAAAAATCATACCCTTTTGCTATTTACTCTATATTAACATATAACTCATACACTTCATCAGATCAGGGCCAGGAGAATTCTGAACTGTTTAACCTGATTGGTTTGTCCAAACAATTAAGTCAAATATCGGAGGAGCTTCATTACATTATCAAACAAAGAAATCTTCTTTATTATCACTTTTTTACACATAAAATTATCTTTCTACCATCTAGAAAACAGTAATCAATATATATCAAATATGGAATAAACCTCACCTTTCGAGGACCTCATCAGCCTCTGGTTCTTCGGGAGGGAACTGGTATCCCTGACAGAGCTGGTCCATGATCTCTTGTCGTTCCTTCTCTCCTCGGTGAGGATACAGTATGGTGATGATGCTGACCAGTTCACTGCGGCGGAATTTGCCGAGCTGGACCAGCCCTGACAGGAATTGCATCTCCTGCTCCTGGATCACCTGCATCCGACGAAGTTCGTGCTGACGACGCATCTCCTCAAGCGTCTGACTGATCTCCTTCTCCATCCGCTGCCTGCCGGTTACAATACTGAGTGTTAATCATACTGAAGGCTGTAGTCTCCATGTCCTGGTTATGAATATGGCTTGGCCAAACCACTAATAATAAAAGAGGAGTACATGGCTAGTCAATTTACAGACTACTTAGGGATTAAAAGATGGTCCATGGATTGTAAGGAGTTTATATTTCCTTCATTTTAACTGCTGCTTTGTGTAGAAAGACTCTCTGGGTCTCATCACCAGGGCTGGCTCTGGGCAAAGAATTGTAATCAGACCAATGAGAGCATCGTATTGCATTGTGCATCCAGCTCTATGTCACTCTTGTTAGTCTGATTCTTGGCCCAATGCCAGAACCGCTGTAACCAATGTGTGAAGTAGTCATGGTCATTCCAGAAAAAATGAATGACAAATTTTACCTCCTTAACAACTAAAATAAGAGCAAGAAGACAGAAAATAGACTTACTGGAACTGTTCCATCTCTACCATGTGTTTATGTTTGAGTGCTGCTACTCTGAGCCTGGCTGCTGTTCCTCCACCTATCCTGGAGACGGTGTCCTCAATCTGACTGGACTGCATCTGCAGCAGGGATTCTTCACGGGATTTCAAGCGTTCTTGTAAACGTTTTTGTAAGAACTGCAAATGAGCAGGAGAAAAAAAGCTTTACAGCCAGCCTTAAATTTAAAGTCATATTCTCATGGTTCCAGATTATATAAATAATTTTGCATAATTTTCTGTATTATTTAAGTGCATATTATTACTTTTTATTTATCTTTTTATATTTAACTGACTTATATAGGACTTTACTGAGAAACACAATAATTCTGCTTAAATGATAAAAAATAGAAACAGAATATTAAATAAATAAAGTTTATAGGAGTACATAAGACCAGGGATATTAAATATTTAGGATTTTATATTTTTAATTGTTAAAACAAAACAAATGAAATATAATGACTTTTTTTAACAAAATGAAAGCTAAAACAAATTCAGCCTAGAAGAATAATCATGTAGAGAAAACACAAATCAATATATGATAATGACAGGCAAGCTGAAACTAGGATATCAACAAAGAAGGTGCAGCAAACAAGGGAAAGTAATATCAATTTCTTTCTAGCACTGACACATTCATGATTTGATGATTTGTATCTTCTGTAAAATTTTCTAAATGATCAAAGAAAAGCTGGCATTGTTACGTCACTGAGTAAGTACAATCTGCTAAACATTATGACAGCAAACAAGGTTCCTAATATAATATGATCTGATAAGAATTAGCATTAGTATGTTTGAACTGACCCAAATTTTCATTCTTGGTAGTTGATAAACATTCATTTTAAAAAACTAACTTAAATCAATATTTAATGTTGTAAGGTAAATATGTAATATTTTTATTTCATCTAAAACTGTCAGTGTTCAGATATATTTAGTGTAACATTTGTTCTAACATTTCCCATCATACATATAAAGTAACCCCACATTAAATTCAATGTTATTAAGTTTAGTTTCCATCCAATTTTTCAGCATTCATAATCATAAAAAGAGGACCAGTTTCAATTTATCAGGAAAATATACATTCACAAAACTGTGATTAAAATTAAAATCAATTTTAACAAATTGTTTCTCTCTACAAATGATCATGACAGTATGAAATAGGTACAGGTGTGGAATTCATAACAATTAGCTCTGTGTACATGATTTGGTTTCAAGGAGCATTTTATAAGCAAACATAAAAATCTGTTTACATCTGTAGAAGTGAAGCAGATTTTCAAGCAATGCATAATCAAAACTTTCGTTGCATTGTGGCAGCAGTAGCAACTTCCAACTATTTCTTTACCTTCTGTCTTTCACAGTCCAGCATTTCATTTCTTGCATTCCAGTATTCCAACACCACAAAAACTTTTTTAAACAGGATTAACATATACAGAGTTCTATTTTTTACAGGATAGATCGAATAACCCAGTAGCCATAACATAATGTAAAACAAGCTGGGAGAGTTCTACTGAATAGTCCAATATCTTATCCATGAGGTTACAACTCCTATACTGTAGTCTCAGTCATAAAATGTAATTACATCATGGTCAACTGGAAGACAAGTGAATGAAGCCTGGAACAGTGAGACTGAGACAGCGCTGGTTTATAACACTGTGTAACCTTTTTCTTGCCCTGTGTTCTACGTTTCAATGAAGTTTGCATTTCATTGTCCTGTGACGTTTTTAACATTTCTGCTTGGTCACGGCACCGTTTCTCTAACATAAGCCTAAACCTCTGAAACATCAGATCATCAAGTATCAAATCAACTATTTAATATTCTGGTTTGTACTTTGATACACCTTTGCTAAATGTGCTTGCAAAAAGATACCAAAAGAAATGTACAACTTTGTTATAAAAACCATAACTAATTAAAAATTGAACTCAGGTCCTTATTATTTTGGTAATAAAAGTTGGGATTTCTGTCAAAAATAGTTACATAATATCTAGTCCACCAAACTGAAAACCCTTTATTTACATAAATTACACCACTGCCAATTTATTTTATATAATGAACAGCTTTTTGTCATTTTCCACAGTCAAATTTAACTATGGGCCATGCTTTCTCATAGGGTGAAATGAAAGATTGAAATTCTATATGCTTTTTTAAAAAGTGGAGGTAGACAGAAAACAGACCACGTTATTCAACTTTGCTTCAGCCTTGGTTATGCCTGTTCTGCTAATTAGCTTATTAAGTGAGTTATTCACACAAATAACAAAATAAACTGAGAAAATGGAAAAATATCAACATTTATATCAACTAAAAATACACTGTTAATGAAAAAAAGAGAAAATGTAAGTGATAATAGCAATGCCAAATGAAACCACAGGGTCTAAGAAGTTCACATTTAAATCCTATTTATCAATATAATTCATATTATCAAATATAAATAAATTCTTTCATAATATATTCATTCCTTAATCAAATCAGTGAATGTATAAACAGATTTAAAGTATACATAATAAGGTACAAATGTACTTGATTGAAATGTGTTATCCTTTCACATATTTAGACATCTTTACTGGAAAAACATGAGAGCCCTCCACAGTACATTATGATGAGCTGAGATGTGCTGCCTGTAATTGTAAGGGAATTCAACATATCAAATGCTATTAAGAAAGTAAGACTTTACCTTTTCTTGTCTCTCCCTCTGTGACTGTAGTTTCTTGCTAAGTTTTTCTTGTTCCTGAAGTACATATATATATATGTTCATAAATATTTTATGCATATATTTTGATTGCATGTCTGACCCTTTATATGACCTTCAGTGCTACTGTATGAGTGTATCATTAATAAAAAGAATTGATAAAGATTTCAATCAATTCACATACTTACTTACCTGCTCACAAATATAAAATGTTATGTCATCATTTACAATATATTTTTTATGAAAAAAAAAACCCTTGTACAGAATTATAAAATGTAGGTGGTACAACAACAAAAATTGTTTGTGACAGACTTAGCACTACATATATATAAATGTACAAGATCTGCTGAGAATCCAAGCTGCTTACAGACAGACAATGAATGGAGAGACCATGGACACCATGCAGTGCCATGCATGGGCACTGCAACAAAAAGTATGACTAAGTGTTGTTTTTTATGGTTAATCTACAGGTGGGATTTGAAATTTTACCTGTTGGTGCATGTCAATGATTCGTTTACATTCTGGATCAGAAAGTATGCCCTTGTCGTGAAGGTCATCCATCAGGTTAGCTTTTAGGTTATTTATGGCTTTCTGTTGCTCTTCAATGCGAGCAAGCTGAAGAAAAAAAAAATCCCCTTACATTATAAGTTTTGATGTTTCCACTATGATATATTTATTTTTCAATAATATATAGAAAACCAAGAGAACATTCATTTACCCTCAGGACAGATAAGAATTAAAAATAATCACAATGAAATGTTTGATGGATGGGACAGAACAAAACTTAATCAAGTGTACAAGCTTTCAGTTAATATGGCAAGAATTGACCTGAATTCCATAGGCAACTATTTAGATAAAAAGATATTCCAAAACTTTGAAATGTATAATTACTGAATTGATTCACATTTTTTTTTTACAAAAACATATTCTTATTCCAACTCTGATCTCTTACCCAAATGACCTTGTTGCACTAAATATAGCTACAGAAATGTCTCTTCATACCTCCTTAGCTTTCTCCATTTGTAAACTGGCAAGCATGGCACCAAGGTGGAGCTCTTGTTCCTTCAGGGCATCCGCTCTCTCCTTCATCAAGGCTACCTTGATCTGGGATACAGGGATCTGTTATTAACCTCTGTTTCTCACAGAATCATTTATTAAATTCCATTTCCCCATCAAATGCTCATATCAGTAATATAAATAGATATTAAGGTTTACACAAGTTAAATAATAAGGGAAAAATTTAACATAAAGATATATTAATTTTACATAAGATAGGATTAACAGGTTTACAAAATAAGATAAGATTAACAGAAATTAGACTGACATATTTATTTGAGTATGAAACAAACAGGATGATTTTTACAAACATGGCTTATATCTAATGGTACAATGTAATTCAAGATAATCTCTAAATAATTCTCATCCAAATAAGATGCTAAATCTGGTGTTGGAAGTACAAAACCAGTTTAGGAAGTGCTGACTGATATATTTAGGGACAAGTAATTTATTGATAATTGTTCCATATATTCTATGGTAGAGTGAGAGGTCAGAAATCTGTTTAATCAGAGTGGGCTCCTACCTCCTGATGATGAAAGTAAAGAATCAGATTGTCAAGTGCTGAGGAATATAAGACTGGTCATTAGTTAATAATAAGATAAGACCATGTTCATCATAACACTGAGCATGGTTTGATCAGAGCATGCTTATTCTAACTTTAATCAGTTTTGTGATCAGTTTTGTTAGTATGAGTAGGCCTAATTACAATGACTAGTTATCAATAAATAATGATTCCTGGTTTATTTTTTAATCTGAGAGCCTATTTGTTTCAAAACATGGTCACATGCTCCAATCTGGTGAAAGTATTTAATCAGTGTCTGAAGTGCTGAGTGATATATTTATAGACTGATTATTCATTAATAGTAACCCTGAGTGATATATACCGAGGGACCCCTCATTAATAAATAATACTGGCATTCACTGAATGTTCCCAATGGTTTGCTCATACCTCCTCCATTTGTCCTTCCAGGTTGAAGTCCTCATTGTCCTGCAGAGCTTCTAGGCGCTCCCTGGCCTGCTTCCTCAGCAGTTTCATCTCCTTCTTGATCACCTGGTCCTCATCGGCGTAGTCATCCTGTGATGCACGCTCCTGTTTCTGAAACATGATGAAGACATTGAGCAATAAACAGTCTGATGTCAGTCACAAAGAGTGGATTTAACAAAGCTCAACATGCATGGCTAAAAGAGTGGGTAGTAGTGGCCCAAGTTCAGTGATGTTCCCCCCTCCTCTAGTTTCCTTCACACACCACAGAGACTATCGTATACCACAATCTTTGCCATGGAGAGTATCTGCCATGACATTAGTTATTAGAACTACCTGCACAATCAATATAAAAAAAAATGAAGTTTTAAATCTATAAAATTTGAATCAATTATTTCTCATATTGTAGAATTAACAAATGGTAATCTAACTGTATTACCAGAAAGGATAAGTAATAATTAGCAGAGAAGCAGTAACAAGTGACCCATGGGTCATGACGCTCAGCCGACTGACATGTTGACAATATGTCCTTGCATAGGGAACTAATTAAGATAATGGAGGTGGCACCATCATTCATGCAAGTTAGCCTAAGTTCATTAAGACGCATAAGCACACCAAATTTTAGGACAATCCATTCACCCATTCCTGAGGAATCTCGCAATTTGTGTGTTTTTTTGCATTATTTTTGGGGTCTTCAAACATGCCACATAAATTAAAAAATATGAATTATAGACACCTATAATTTCAAGTTTGCAAGGAGACTTTATTATGGACCTCCCTGGATGTCAAATCAGAAGATTATGGGTCCAATGGTTATGATTTGTGCACTGCTTTTGTTTAAAGCTTTAAATTGTTTTGAGGGCACTTTTGAGCACCATAGCTCAAATGGTATGGGTAAGAGAGACCTAATTAAGGTTTCCTTGAAGACTTTTCATGGACCTTCAAAGATGTCAAGTTGAAAGATTCTAGGTCTAGTCAATATGATTTGTGCCCTGTTAACAGATGATCTCATATCCTTGATCAATATCAATGCAAAGAATCATGGTGATCAATGCATTAGTTATTCAGATACTTGAGCTTTTGTTTCCATTTTTCCATTACTCTGGGGGTATTTCAGAGGTTTTGGGTAATAGAGAACTAATTTTAGGTTTTACTAAGAGACTTTTCATGGGCCTCCTTGCATGTCAAGATAAAAGATTCTAGGTCTAGCCTAGCTGGGAGAATATGGGTAACAGAGACCTAATTTCAGGTTTCCCATGAGATTTTTAATGGACCTCTCTGCATGTTAAGTAAGAAGATTCTAGGTCCAGCGGTTACGATTTGTGCCCTGCAAACTGATGACCACATCTTTAAAGGTCTCAAAAATAGATTAAAAAGAAAATCATTAAATAAAAAAATACAGGTGGTGCCACCTGTCTGCAGAAACTGATGAAACACTCCATGATCAATTTCCATGCAAAGAATCATGGCGATCAATGCATTATTTGTTCAGATACTTGAGCTTTTCTATGAAATTTCCCATTATTCTGGCAGGTACTTCGCAGCCCCATAGCTGGAAAAATATGGGTAACAGAGACCTAATTTCAGGTTTCCACAGAGATTTTTTATGGACCTCTCTGGTTTTTAAGTTAGAAGATTCTTGATTGAGGGGTTACAATTTGTGTCATGTTAACAGATGACACCATCTTTAAAGGTCTCAAAAATAGAGAAAAAAAAATTGTAAAAATAAAAAATATTCGGGTGGCGCTTTCAGTCTGCAGAAACTGATGAAACACTCCATGATTAATATCCATGCAAAAATCATGGTGATCAATGCATTAGTTGTTCAGATACTTGAGCTTTTGTATGGAATTTGCCATTATTCTAGGGGGTACTTGGGGGCCAAATAGCTGGAAGAATATGGGTAACAGAGACTTAATTTGAGGTTTCCCATGAGATTTTTCATTGACCTCACTGGATGTCAAGAAAAAGATTCTAAGTCCAGAAGTTACGATTTGTGCCCTGTTATCAGATGACCACATCTTTAAAGGTCTCAAAATAGAGAAAAAAAAAATCATAAAAAATAAAAAAAATACAGGTGGCGCCACAAATCTGCAGAAACTGAGGAAACACTCCATGATCAATATCCATGCAAAGAATCATGGTGATCAATGCAGTAGTTGTTCAGATACTTGAGCTTTTGTATGAAATTTCCCATTATTCTGGGGGGTAACACCCAGCCTCATAGCTGGGTGAATATGGGTAACAGTGACCTAATTTCAGGTTTCCTAAGAGATTTTTCATGGACCTCTCTGGATGTCGAGTAAGAAGATTCTAGGTCCAGCAGTTACGATTTGTGCCCTGTTAACGGACAGACGGCCGGACAGACGACGGACAAAGAGTGATTGCTAAAGCTCAGATGACTTACAGTCAGCTGAGCTAACAAAACTGTCAGTGATTAAGATTTTATGACTGACTGAAAGTGAAGTTAGTGCTCAAGCCAGGTACAGGTCTCAGAGAAATCTGCCTTGCACTGGCTCCCTCAGCAATGACAAAGCTTGACAGATTGAGTTGGTAAACAGTTAGATAATTAAGCAGAAAATAGAAGATACTGATAGAGTTGAAGTTTGTTATGAGAGAGGCGGAGAAATCTGGAGAACCCGGAGAGAACCACCAACTTTGGACGGGCCACAACAATCCACTCTCATGGCAGCACCTGGGATCAAACCCAGATCACCAGTGGAGAAGGACAAGCATTTTCCCACTCAGCTGTCTAGGCCCCAAGATGTTTTTAATCACCATTCGCTGTCAAACTAAGCTGTGTTATGTTTCTGACAGAATAAACAAATTTTTCAAGACAGTATGATTTCCATGCAAGTTCATCAATAAACATAAAAATACAACTAATATGATGCTCCCATTGTAAATAAAACTGACCAATCACTCTCATTTTTGACTATTCGTCAAACTATTAACTTGTCAATACAATGATGTATACTTACATATTCTGTTATATACATATTATATACACCTTTATGTACTTGTATACACCACTGTCTTACCTTTGTTTCCTTGAGATGTTCCTTCTGGAGCTGCTCCATCCTCATGGCTCTCTTGGCTGCCAGCTTGTCCTCCAGCATCCGCTTCTGCTGCAGTTTTGACAAGGTCAGGCTGAAAGTTAGCAAACATATATCAACTAGGACCATACTGTGAATTGTTTTATGCCTGGAACATTCAAGTAGTTGCTGGAATAATAAATGTCAATCAAGTTAGCACCGAACACTTGTTTCTTGATTTGAGCAGACTCTCCTGTTTCACTCATGTCACTTCCTGGACTGTATTATGAGAACATATGACAATGAAAGAAATGATCTATATGTAGAGCAGTTGATCCGTTAAACCTCTGTACAAGTAAAACCTCTATTATACTGGAGGAGAACAATCAAAAAGTCTGACAGAGCAAGTCTCTGTAGCTGCATGTCATCAGGCCAAGGTGTTTGCTTAGCTAGGCTAGAATCATAAATCTCTACAGCCAATGCCTTAAAATCCAAGGTAAATTCTTTCCTTCAACAAAATACTGAGTGACAGTTTAAGTATAAGATTAAACTGTAGCAGAATTATACATAACAGGTGTTATCTTCCTTTTTAACCCATCCATAACAATTTGTTTGTCTTTCCCTGTTCACAAAGTACAGGTCTCACCTGTTCTCCAGTTTGACCATCTGTTTTTCGTGTTCCTTCAGGATTCTGTCTCGCTCCTCCTCTGAGATGGCGATCTGTGTCCCCATCATCTTCTGAACGACCTGATCTTCATAGTCTCGCAGCTGCTGCTGCTCTGACTGCTCCACCTCTTTCTGACGTGACCACTGTTTTCTTCGCTTCTCAAGCTCAGCCTGTACAGACACTTGAGTTATGAGACATAGCTTCCACAAGCATTATAGTTTCTTTGTAATTTTACAATGTAACGCACTTAACATTTACAGGAGGGAAAGCCTTGCAGAAGCTGTAAACACAATTTTATTGAATTCATTATTAATTATCATTTAATTCATTTTTATTTAATTTAACTTTGTTTAAGGCAGTGATGTGTGCTCTCTGAGTGCTTCCTGTTTAAACAATCTTTACTTTTTCATACAATTAATATGGTGATTAAGTTAGATATTTAACAGATGAACCCTTTCATGTTCTTGACATTTATATGACCCTGACCTTTAATGACCTTGCCCTGAAAGAGACTGTACAGACCTGTAGCTCCTCCTCTTGTTGTTTTCTCTGCATCCCTCTGACCTCTGTCAGTCTCTGCACCTCACGTTCATGTTGACTCAGTAGTTTGTTGATCTGTTTCTGAGTCAGGCCTGGATTAAACCAGTGAATGAATACAATTATTTATCAATCAGAAATACATGCAGTTACATATGAGAATAGAAGGCTCATTTGATTCAGTAAAACCCTTCCAACTTGGATCTTTATGACAATTCTTAAGGATATTGTAAAAATACTCAACACATTCAGCTAACCAGGAATCTGAAAGATTTATTTTAATTAATCATCAAATTCTGATGATTACAGTAAAAACATGTTTAGACTACACATTAAGATTAAATAAAATTACTAATTTTAAAATACTTCAGACAAAATACTGAGATTATATAAAGCAAGTCCAAAGTAGAGTTTTACTGACAAATTCAAATATGCAAACTCATATTCTTTACTTCATCAACTTGGGTTACACAGAGAGGAAGTCTCACATACCCTCATCCAGGGATCTGTCCAAAAGCTTTTTCATGTTGTCCTGAAGGGTTGCCTGCATCTCTCTGGCCACTTCCTCTCTCAGATGTTCTAGTTCCTGGACATGTTCTCTGTCAATATCATCTTCAAGGTGACTCAGTTCAGCTCGTTGGTGGGACAGAAGTGTTTGTCTGCTTTCTAGTATGGATACTGGATCTGAGGATATGGATTGTATTTACCAGGTTACCAGGTTTCTTATGCACAAAGTTGGGACCAATCAAGAAGTGATAATCTTTTAAGACATTTAGAGCTAATTTCTGAGGGACTATCACAATTTCATGATTTTTACTGTGGGTTAGTTGTAGGGATAAAAAAGTTAATTGTCAAACAGCTTAAAGACTTAGCAATGATTGCTTATTAAATATCAGAACTGAAAGGAAGAATATGATGAATTTTTACCTGCTGAGCTCAGTTATTTCTTGTACTAGTAACAAATCAAGTACATGTGTATTCACACTGTATATCATGCATTTCCAATTTAATTTAATTAAGTATCTGTCAAACAGAACAGATTCTGACTGACCTACTGGCCCCTCTGTCTGCATGGATTGGTGTTTCTTGTCCAGTTCTGCCAGTTCTGTTTCCTGTTTCTTTTTCTGTGGAATGACACAAGTAGAATAAAGGTATGCACTGAATAAAAAATAAAGACCAGCAGAAGTTACACAATGTGTATTAAAATGTCTTGGAAGCTTGAGGGGGCTGATTTTTAAGAGCACTGATATCCTAGCTGGTCATGCAATGATTAATAATGTCTATGATAATAACATGTGATAATATTTTAATGAGTAAACATAAATAATCTTCAAAGAAGGCAGGTATTACAAAAAATATACAGAAACCTTTCCAATAAAGCTACTACACTAAATTTATTTCATGGACTCAACTGTCCAGTTCAATTTTAGATTTCAGACAATTCTGGCACATTTACATCACAGACTCTGGCACACTTCATATTTATATTACAGATAACACGTTGCTCAGCATTCATTGCATCTGACCTAATTGTTAAAAAAATATTACAGAGATGGTTTGCCTTAGGTTATTGGAAATTTGTAATATATCTGACATAAGAAAATTTAGCCAGATGAGGGATATTTAAGTGTAAATCTGAAATGATCATGAGTTGCCCTCTTAGTGGTACAGGATTAATATAGAATGGTTACTGACCATTTCTTTGATCCTGGACTGCTTCCTGTCTGACAGTTTTTTATGTAGCTCCATCTCCTGTTTCTTGCGCTGTGCTTCCATCCTGTCCTTGGCTTCCATCATCTCCTCCTGGGCCTGACGCATCAACTCTTTGGCCTCCGACTTTGACAGATATTTATTCCTGGAATCACACACAAATGGTCATATCAAATTACAAGAAAAATTCAAATGATCAGTTCTGGCTGATCCCTGGTAAACTGGGTATCAGAATAACATTTGACTAGACCAATAATATGAAAAGGATTGGTTCTAGCTGCTACTAGTGATTCATTGACACTCATACCACCTGGGAAGGTAAAATGTGAAGGTATAAAGTACATTATATAAAGACAAGAAGTTAAATGGCTAAAATGACATATTTGATTAAATAAAAAGAGAACAGTTAAAAACCCCTAACAGGCCATCTGATTTGAAAACAACTAAATTAGGTATTATATTCAAAGAACAAGTTTGACCATATATACTTTCATTTATTTTATATGTAACTAACATAGTTTTATCTGCATATTTTTCATATAATATATCTCTGTATGATAATTTTGTAAAAATAATTTTACTGTTTTCACTTGTGTATTATTTAAGTCCAAAATTAGATTGAAACATTACACTGCAACAATAATGCAGTATTAAAATATATGTACGAACAGTTAACTTATTGTTTATTTAGTTTTACTCTAAATAGCTATGTGGCAAACAAGAGAAAATATATACATTATACATACTGTTTCATTGTATCTACAACATCAAAATGCTGTTCTGCCATTGTGTTCAGCATGTCACTGTGGTACTTCTCTTGGTCTTCCTATAATGCATGAAAAAAATTATGTGAAAAAAAAAAAATCATTGTTCATCACTGGAAGGTCATTTAATATGGTATTACATTTCCAGTGAATGTTTTTTTTTAATCTGTATCTCTATGGTTTTAATTTATTGCAAATTATTAATCATGAAAATATCAAAGATATCATATAAGATACCAATCATTTTTTTCTTATAGGATCACTGCATTTAAAAAGTTGTATCTGATTTTATACTGAAAGGAAGTGTTAGCAGTTTATTTAATGAATTTATAACAAGGAGAAAATTGAGGCAGGTACCAGTCCAGGTCTACTTTAGTCATCATAGACATGTATTATGTACTAGTGCAGAACTTTAGAATACACAGCAGTCTGCTGTGAAGCGGCTGTTGGCTGGTTATTTTGTTGCCATTAAACTTTTGTCCAGTCGATCAGTCTCAGGTTGTCACTGCCTCTGCCCCTACTTTTTTTTAATCCTTCTGTGAACAGCTTTTGATATTGCTCAGCCAGGGAACATTCAGCATTCAGAGCCTGTAAGCCCCCCCCCCCCAAAAAAAAAAATGTTTAATTAAGACTTGAGTTGGTAGAATAGTACAGGTATGTCACAGGTAAGATTTCACCATATGTATCAAGGTGTACTCTTTATATTTACAAGTGAACAATGCCTGTATTTCATTAAGTGTAACAGTTAGAACACACAACTTATACTTACTGATTCTTTAGCTAATGCTCTACGTTTTGCAAGCTTCTCTTCTAGAGCCATACGCTGCCGTGATATTTCATCATCATAAAGTTTCTCAAGTCTAGCTTGATTTTCTATGTGTTGCTTTATCAGCCAATCAGCTTGTTCTGTTGTGAGTTTCCCTTCGTCTTTCACGTTATCGATGACCTGCTGTTGGATTTCCTTAATTCCCATTCTTTTCCGGATGGCATATTCCTTAAATCCATCCCAAATATTGTCATAATTAAAATAGAAGGTACATATACACTTCATTTAAATCAAACATATCGAAAAGAAAATTTTATGTGGCAACTCTTATAAGACACAGAAGAGCAATGTAAAGTATGCTAATTTATTTTAAATAAGAAACATATACACACATTAACACACAATTTAATAAAAAAAAAAACAAATGTCATCACTTCTAAAGTTTTAAAATTCAAAACACTTAATGACCTTACACAATGAGCCCAGCCATCTGACTGGCAATAATATGCATTTAAATATGAATTTCTTTCTTTTAGGTAAACAACTGCAATAATTCCGAAGTGTGAGATAGAGCCATGTTAACAGCCATGTCCAAGACAATGACTGACCTTGCGCAGTTTCTCCATCTCCTCATCCCTCTGTAACTTTAACAGGTATGTTACTTCATTGGTTTCTGTTTCATGTTGTTCAGCCTGAAGACTCATGATTTCTTCACGTTCCTGAGAATGACATAATATATGTATTCATATGCTCATGCACAATGATCCAAGATTAATGTGATTTTTACATATAATAATGAAACAATAAATGAAAAAAAAATTCACAGCAAGTAGAATTACTTTTTCCATCTGCTAACATTAAAGGTGAACATGATTTAAGATGAGGTACTTATTATGAGAGACTATGAATGAATTCAGCAGTTACACATAAAATAATGGATGGTGCATTTCTGCATTCTATATATCAGCCTTCATCAGCAATGACATTTGAGTGATTATTCAAGCCACAGAAAAAAAAGTTCTACCATTTCACTACTCACCAGTTTACTGAATCTGAATCCAGAGTTATAATGCAAAACTATTTATGCAGGTTTATTGCTTCAAGTGTTTTGCTCAATTCTGACATGGTCAAATGTACAGCAACAGAAAACTTGCAGGCATCCCCCAAATGATAGACACTGGGAAGTGGTCTTGCGAATAGTATATTTCTAATCCTGTAACTTCTCTAAAACAGGCATCTCTCCACATGGGCACAAACACAGGTCCTGGCAGTGTCCATAATTGGCAGATTGCACTGTATTTTAATGAGTTTAAACTTAAACCTGATAGACATTATTTGTTGTTTTTTTACCTTGGGTGTTTTATTCTTGAGTTTTTCTTCCATGTCTTCCTTCTCTTGTTCCTGCCTCATCAAAAGATCCACCAACTTCTCCTGACGTGGAAAAATTTTAAAATTTTAATGCTTTTAATTTAATTATTTAATCTTTAACTTTGGTTGAACATGAATGAAATGCAAGGGTTAATTTAAGTAAGCCTTGTATTTCTTTTTGTATTTCTTCTTGAATAATAATATCACAGATGTAAAAAAAAATCTTTAACATTACCTTTGGTTGAACATGAATGAAATGCAAGGATAAAATTATATGTAAGCTTTGACTGAATTAAATTGGAAAAAGATGCTGTTTCATCTTTCAAAGGCTTTAGTGTGAGAATTATGAGCAGAATGATATCAATGGAATTAATAGAAGATGGAAAGTTATCATATGCACTGACTATGTTGAGAATAAATTGAAAACATATATTCCTTGACATGGACATCAGATTTAAAAAATAAAATAATTAAATAACCCCTTAATGAATCACAGACATGTACAGTTTGAGGTTCATATAATATTTTGAAAATTAACATCAGACAATATGACTGATTCAGTATCTGACAATACCTTCTGTTTAGCATTGAGGGTGTCCAGTATCTTCTGCAGCTCAAGGCGGTACTCATCATCCAGATGTTTGTCCAAGTCCTTGAGGTCTTTATCAAATTTCCCGAGGCACTTTTCCTCTGTACCTTTGGTGAGTGGCTGGTTTCTCAGGCTGATGACCAGGAGTCTGGTTGCCTGGATCGTCGCACTGTTACGCTCTTTCTCAATGTCTGTGTCAATTTCTATGGTTGACATGATGTCTTGGCTATATATACGGTACAAGTAAATTAATTTATATATGTACAAGTAAATAAAAAATACTTCAGTTTCTTAGGTTCATGGCTTGTTGGAGGTACTATCTATTGCATGAAAGAACTAGTAAATGTTTGATAAAAATGATTGTTATTATTCAGCAATTCTGAAGTTTTTCAGAATGCAGCCAGGAACATTTAAGAAATCAGTACCTTTTTGTAAAGGCATTGGGGCACATATCCAAGGTTCTATCAGGATTTGAAGGGAAACTTTCAGATCCAAGGGTCTGACATCTTTACAACTATGTCATGTTCTACCTTATACATGTACACTGCATTTACTTCATATGTGATAGTTATATGAGTATTCTGTTAGGATCCTTAAATAGAACCTCTGATTCTTACATGCCTCAAATATCCATGACATGAAGAAAATCTGGATTTTTTATTGACAGAGCTGGATCTCCAACGTGATAAAAACCATGCATGGAATATCAGAAAAGTGATAAGAGGAGGACCTAAAAAGTCAATTAAATTACAGTCATGAATACTTTTTATAAACTGTACTATTTATTATTCAAATAATTTCATAAATTACATCAATATCAGTATAATAACAATAATATTACCATCAGTTATTAAATTTTCTTCAACATCAAATATACAGTGCTACCAAAAAGCAATGATACTATCCTTAAAAAAACATAAAAATTCTATGCAGTTACATTTAACGTGGCCAGTTTTTATTTCTTTGATTAAACTGGCGATTTTACATTTTCAATGCCACTTTATCTTTTTCCATCTTCTAACTTTGACAAAGAATACAGGAAGTAGTTTTTACCTGTCAATTTCCCGCTGCATCTGGAGGCGGTCCCTCAAGGACAGGATTGTTATGATGCTACCACTGTATGCAGAGGAACTGTAAGACGATACAGTGAACAATATAATATACAAAAGGAAATAACAAAAAGATGATTATAAAATTTATAAACAGAGGACTGGTTCCTGATTCAAGAAGATTTGTGTTGTGTTCTGATTATATTTCAAATTATATGTAAAGCTAGGGATATCTCAGACAAGGTTTTTAAGCCAACAATAAATGACAGACATCTTATAAATAGACTTTTATGAAAATTTGAAGTGTTCCTTGATTAGTAGAATCAAAGGTTGGCAATCTCCCTGATCTGGTCATCTTTTTATTATGGGCAAAACCCATAACATTGTCTGTAACTGAGAGATTTTCCAGTGCTTCACAGGTGAATCCTGCAGTTCAAACTGGAGCACATAATGACATTATAGAAACCTATACCAGATTACTGTCTTTTGTTGTTCTCTTTGAAGGTCTCACCTGAAGTCTTTGATTGTCTTGGCTCCCTTCTTGACAGATGTAGTGTTTAACAGCCCTTTACTGGCCTTCTGTACCTTAGCCTGTTCAAAGAGGAACTGATGTCAGCTAGTCTGTGGTGTTAGTTTGTAAGTTACACATTAACTGATATCATTAATAGACAACACCGTTAAACAAATACTACTTTATTCATAAAAAAATTAATAAATTATAGTTGAGAGTTTTGGGAATATTGCTGAAATAATATTAATCTGACTTTTAACTGAACAGTCAGTCATGTTAACCAGGTTCATCAATTCAGGACAATCAATTTTACCTTAATTTTGTTCTAACAATAGAGAGAATTTCTACTCACCCCCAACCCACCCTCCCCCTTAGAATTCCTGTTTGTTTCAGGAAAAATGGGAATCATCATTACACAGCAGCTTTTCTTGTTTGTCCCATCTGATAGAAGAATCAAGAAAAATTCACATTTTTCTCTGGAAAAATGAGAATTCTTTTGGATCATATGATAATTCAATATCATTATGTGAATGTGTCTTTATGTAAATTTAGTGCAAGAGTGAACACCCCATGGTGCTGCAGTGTTAACACACTCACATCGACAGCGCGGACTCCAGACTCTTTAGTGGGCTCTACACCAGCTCTTGCAGCCCGACGCTTCATGAATATGCCGAGCAGGAAGAAAATGATCACAACCAAGATGGCAGCCACTAGCAGACCCACCAAGAACATCAGCACCGTGTACCCATGCTCCGTGATAAACTACAATAACATTAATAATCACGCACTGGATAAAAAGAGTAGAAATATGAAAGCACTGTGTTTTATAACTTTGGTCCAAGTAATTTGGATTCCCTGATAGAAAGTAAACTTATTTCCCAGTGTATCATGTAATAGTGACAATATTAAGATTACAACTATAGTCACCAGTACTTAAAATAGCTGATACCAAGTTGAAAGTTACTTATCCATACCATCTTAAAACAATAGCTGACACCAGTCTGAATGTTACTTATCCATACCATCTTAACACAATAGCTGACACCGGTCTGAATGTTACTTATCCATACCATCTTAACACAATAGCTGACACCAGTCTGAATGTTACTTATCCATACCATCTTAACACAATAGCTGACACCTGTCTGAATGTTACTTATCCATACCATCTTAACACAATAGCTGACACCAGTCTGAATGTTGCTTATCCATACCATCTTAACACAATAGCTGACACCGGTCTGAATGTTACTTATCCATACCATCTTAACACAAAAGCTGACACCAGTCTGAATGTTACTTATCCATACCATCTTGACGCAATGGTTACAAACGAGTAAGTTATGGCATCATTCATTTAAATTTAATTTTCCAAAATTTCACTTATAATACTTTAATTTAGTACAGGTAATAGTATTCAATTTAGGTATAATAAGTCAATATGATTAGAGGATTATACATACATTAGAGTTGACAACTTCTGTTTTGTCTATACACACAGCTCCCTGTTGTGTCTTGTAGAAACCAACAGGCTGAAAGTACAAGAATAAGTAACACTGAAAAACAGCTGTGTGTAGTTAGTAAATGCTAACTGGAACGTTGAATTAATACAAATGTGGACTGGATGAGGATCAAGTCATATTTGCCCAACACATCTGCTGCTGTCTTTTGTATCACAATATCTCCTAGAATGTTCCAATAAATCTTAAAAGTTAACCAATCCTTATTTGGCCTTATACATTGTTAAGGAGCCTAATATTAACAGATCACATATGCATGATGAACACAAATTTTGTAATGGAGATAAAAACAAATCAGATTCTGTAACACTGGGCAGTGTGAAATGTCTAGTGGAATGAATAAAGAAGTGAGTGGATTTTTGTTAACAAATAACTATAACTTATTCTTAAAAAAACCCTAACAATACAATACACTAAATCAATACAATTACACAGTAAAACAGTGGAATAGCAACAAGTCAATACAATCACAGAGAAAATAATGTATGTGCACAGTACCTGGCTACCAACACCATCACAACGTTAAGTCCTTTAAATGTAAACTCTCGGAGATTGACAGTCCAGTGGAAAGTTCTTGCAACAACCCAGAAAGTAAACTGAAGGCTAAAATGAATAAAATCTATGAGAAAGTCTTTGAAAATGTATAATTGCCGCATTCTTCGGTTAAGGTCCTAGAATCTGACACACGCTTCTGCGTCTGCTGGAATCTGCTCTGCTCTCTCGATCTGCCTTCTGGTTCTAAAAAACTGCCCCTTTATATACCTTCACACCCCAAGCCAAGAAATTTACATTTCTCAAACAGTCTATAAGATCTTGCACAAAACGCATTTAAGAAATTCTCTAGAAAAACAGCGCTGTGTATCTCTACACACCAGTCTCATCAGGTGACCCACGACCAGGCGTGAAAACCCAAGGCTAAACATGACAACAAGAGTTCAACCAGTACAGATTAAATATAGAATGTATTACGCGGCCAGACACAAGTGCCACAACAGGAGTTACGCCCGTGTCACATAATAAAAGAGCACCTGTAACACTCCCCCTCCTGTAAGAAAAAAGAAAGTTTTCACGGAAAACTTTCTTTTTGCAATCACTATCACTAAATCCTTACAACATATAAAAAAATTATCTTATTTACAACATCACATAAACATCCTTTTTTACAACATTTCATAAACATCTCAATAAGCAATCAGCAAGTACATTGTCTTTCCCTTTAATGTGTACAATCTCAAGATTGTAATCCTGAAGGAACAAACTCCATCTCAACAATCTTTGATTTTTACACTTAAACTTGTTCATGAACGTGAGGGGATTGTGATCACTGAAGACAATGATAGGCCTGACTGATGAAGTAACATATACTTCAAAATGTTGCAACGCCAAAATCAAAGCTAAACATTCTTTTTCAATAGTGGAGTAGTTTTTTCTGGTTTGCATTAAACCTTCTTGAGAAATAACAAATTGGATGATCTATGCCATCATTGCCTTCTTGTAACAACACAGGACCAGCAGCAGTATCACTAGCATCTACAACTAACTTTAAAGGTACAGAAAAGTCTGGAGCTGCTAAAACTGGTGAACTTTGCAGAATTGCTTTCAAATTCTTAAATGCATTTTCACACTGAACACTCCATACAAACTTTTGTTTCTTCTTTAACAAATTAGTCAAAGGTTTAGCTACAGCAGAAAAATTTGGACAAAACTTTCTGTAGTACCCAACCATACCAAGAAAATGCATTATTTGCTTTTTGTTTTCTGGGCTAGGAAATTGCAGAAATAGCACTTATCTTAGCATCAACAGGTTTTACCTGACCCTGCCCTACAATATGACCCAAAAATGTTACTTGTGCATGACAAACCTCAGGTATCATTAAGTTTACGGTCAGACGTGCTTCACTGAGTCTTTCGAAGTGGTCGCGAAGAATTCGCAGATGTTTCTCCCAGGTGTCGCTGTACATGATAAGGTCATCAATATATGCGTTGCAGCCCTGAATGTCCTTGACAACCATATGGATGAGGCGCTGGAAAGTGGCTGGCGAGTTCTTCACGCCAAACAGCATAACTTTATACTGGTACAGTCCCTGCCGCATCACAAATGCGGACCCTTCTTTCGCTCGATCTGTCAGCAGAACTTGCCAGAATCCTTTTAGCAAGTCAAACTTGAAGACATATCTGGAGCTACCGACTCTATCAATACAATCATCAATCCTCGGAATCGGGAATGTGTCAGTCTTGCTGAAAGAGTTCAGTTTTCGATAATCTGTCCACATACGGTAACTTCCATCAGGTTTTGGCACAAGAATACATGGTGAACTCCAGTTACTGTTACTAGGTTCAATAAAATCATTGTCCAGCAAATATTGAATCTCATCCTATAGATACTTTAGCTTTTCTGGATTCAGTCTATATGGATGTTGCTTGACTGTGCTAGCCTCGCCAACATCGACATATTGGCACAACATGTTAGTTCGTGTTGGAATGTCACTAAACAAATGTTCATAATTCCGCAGCAGGTTCTTGAGGTCTTGTTGTTGTTGTGCAGTAAGGTGTTACAGTTTGGCATCCAGGTTTTTATGCACGTCTGAGTTTTTTAATGGTACTGTACCACACTGAATGTCTACATCACACTTACAATCAGTATCTACTTTAACTGGGTCAGGGTCAGTGTTTACACAATTAACAGCAGTAACATTTTGTACAACATCTGATGTGCTATTTCTGTCATAATATGATTTTAACATGTTAACATGGCACAGTTGTTTCTTCTTACGTCTATCTGGTGTCAACAGTATGTAATTTAAATCACTGACTTTCTTGTCAACAATGTAAGGACCAAAATACCTAGCTTGCAGAGGTCTGCCAGGGATGGGAAGTAAGGCAAGGACCTTTTCACCAGGCTCAAACGTCCTACTTACAGTGCATTTGTCATACTGTTATGGAGTAGGAAACGGTGTATATGTGACTTGACATATATTTAAAGGAAAATTTCAATATTTCAATATTTAAGATCTAAAATTATTCAGAAACAATAAAGATCAATTATGGTTTCAGTCTGTTCTGATATTTAGACAGAGCCAAAGAATTATTAATGGTCATCAAATGACCAAGTATCTAATGGTAATTCAGTATGTTTGTTGAGCCTTATTGTACTCTCACAAATTAGCTCTAAATTGGTTTCTGTGATGAGGCAGGCAGATTATGTTTATACGAGTCTGTAAATAGGACTGCAGTTCAGTCTATAACTGGATGTATGTCAGGTCAGATTTGGAATTTTCCAGAATACTTTCATCCAATAAAATCTGGCAAAACTTATAAAGTCAACTTATAACTCTGATGTAATTGTGACCTACTTTGGGTCATCCAATAAGGTTAAGCTTTTATGACGAAATGCAGAAATATGGATATGTACATCTCATGTGTCACGTGAAAGCTCTGTAGCAAGACTATCTGTAGTGCGTGCTCAGAAAAAGAAAGAGAGAGTCAGAAAGTCAGAGAGAGGGACCATGTCTAGCTGGGCACTGCAGGGCCTCAGCAAAGACTGGCCCAGACTCTGTCCTGTGAATTAAGACTTTTATCACCAAACTGGTCTTGGAACATTGTCTGCCAAGCGCATCAGCAACCATGTGTGATACAGGTGGGGACATCCCCAACCCCCCACGTATCATTATGGTGGAGACCAGGTCTCGTATCATTATGGTGGAGACCGGGTCCTGTATCATTTTGGTGGTTGAACTGGGATTCACTTCCAGCACATCAGCACCAGAAAAACCGACAATGCTGCCAGCTGAAGTGATGAAGATCCCCCCTCACAGCCACAGGTGCTACTGACTGGTCTCCCATCTCACAACTGCATTGGAACTCCAACCCAGGTACCAGATCACAGCCTAACATCAAGAATGTCATCTTTGCTGCTTAAGGTATCAAACTTTGCTATGAATTCTCTCTTCAAACTTTAACTTGGCTGCAGTTTCTCATGGCTCTGCTCGAGAAGCTTAAAGACTTTCTCTGTATCTTTAAACCAAAAAGGACACTGTGATCAGCATATTGCTTTAACAGTGACTTCAAGTTGCTAAAATGACCTTTTTTCACTACAAAGAGTCCTGTGAAATCTCAACCTGAGATCATCATTGTTCCTCACCAGCCACACCAAAAAAATAAATATCGTGGACTAGCCTGTTTCTGGCTTATGTCAACAAAATACTACGGCATGGCCATACCACGTGCACTGTGTGTTATCTCACAACAAGTTCCTCGCTATATTCCTGCAACTACTAGAAGCAGACTCGCTGTTATGTCGCTGTCCTCTGCATCACCTCCCATATCATGACTCAAGGAAGAAACAGAAGCCAACCAAGTCCGCAGAGAAGACAACAGAAGACCCAAAGAAGACAAGATTTCCTGAGGTAATGAAAAACAAAACCAGAGACTCTGAATTTAAATGCCCAATGTAAATTTGTGGCATATTTCAGAATATTTTGCATGTATATGTTGTAAAAAAAAAATATTTGTATGTTGTAATCTATAACTTTCTCTTATTGCTGTGTCATAATTGTAATATGATATAATTTAATGTCTCTATCTAATTGATAGGTTAGGAAAAGGCTTACAAAAACCACATTAAACAGTGTAGAACTGTCAATGTTAGATTTGATATAATAATGTCTATCTAAGATGTTAATATGCAATGTCACAAATGACTGTATTGCTTTAAATACAATAATTCCTAGAGTAGAGCAATATGCAAAACCATCAGCATGTTAGCATTCATTTATATTGAGATTTTCTCTTGTGTTGGTCCATACCAAATCACCAGGTATCAAAATGCTCTCTTGGCTATAAATTTTAATGGAATGGTAGCACATTCTGTAAATCGCATCGCACAATGCTTATTTTCAATTGTCACAGTTTGGTCCTCAAACACGGGTCCTTGGGAAGTCCCCCAATGTACAGGGAACTGGACAAACTGGGGAGTGTGATGACTCCAAAAGTCAATAATGCACTGACCTGTGGTCACATTATTGCCTCAAACAAGGGTTTGATTTGGGTTAACCTCATTAATAGCTGGAAATGCCAGGCAAGATATATAGGTTAACACAGGAATTCTTCTCATAGGAATTCACATTTACGTGTACTATGACAGACATGTTTCATGAGCAAATGCATTCCGGTCATGCATCCATGAATACCATGATACTGATAACCCATAAACCAAAATGTGGAGTGACAAGGATTTCGATCATTAACATTACTCGTAATTTAAATCATCACTCTACAGATGTATGTTTGATCTTACACATAAATAGCTATAGCAATAAAGTAACCATCTTAATCCTAGGACTACATCAAAACTTGCAACTGTCAGTGAATTATTTCATTTATCATAATGTTTTCACACATATTTCGCCTTGTTCATGCACAGAATTTGGGTAACAAATGGGAACATATGTACACATTCCTCTGTCGTGAGGAATGACATCATGTCTGTCCTGTACTTATCCACTGGTACGGTACACCAGTTGTGTTATGCTAAAGGATTAGCAAATCAACCTTCCATTATTCACAAGTCAACTTGTCCCAATGGCAAGTATGAAAGCCACGATGTATTTTGAATCATTGGTACTGATCAACACACAGAGCAGATAGTCATGCACATATGTATATGTTAAACTCTTAGGCAGAAGAGTATATAAACTTTGTCAGATTAGGAATTCATTATCAATTTCTCAATAGGAATTATATATATATGTTTAGCTACAGGCATTGCTAATTCTGTTATAATTGGTAATGCATATTGCTGTTCGACAGAACATTTTTATGTTACATCCCTTACTGTTTGTTCAAATGGTTCACATACTTTGAATTATTTCATTGCTTATACTGTAGGCATTGTACTTGTATAATCTGTGTATGATGTTATACTCATATCCATTAAGATATTTATTGATTCTACTTAGATGTGTCATACTTACATCTGAAGTTGTAATGCTTATATTAGGATATTGAATAATGTCATCATAGTCTCCAATGTTGTTCCTGATTTTATTGTAAATCAGCATTTTATCTTCTAGATATTGTATTAAATAAACAAAAATATGTCTTTAGAATATATATGTAGCTATAGCTTTTTAGATGTTATTTCTCAGCTTTTTTAGGATAGCTTAATCACTGTTGTTGTACTCCTAAAAATTTAAATCATGCACTACCTTATTCCTTACACTGTTACATCTGGAAGTGTGACATGTTAATGTTTCCACATTTATATTGATATGTGTAATTCCATTACAACACACATCAGTGATGTAATACTTAACTCTCAACAGCCGTATATATATATATATATATATATATATATATATATATATATATATATAGCTTGATCTTTACACATATGTATTTCTGTCACCTACATTCCGGTTATCCTTCATGAGATAACTAATTTTTCTCCGCCTTAGCCAATGAGGCCAGAGCCTCATTCTGAATGCCAGAGGGATATGTTATGGAGTATGAAATGGTGTATATGTGACTTGACATATATTTAAAGGAAAAATTTCAATATTTCAATATTTTAGATCTAAAATTATTCAGAAACAATAAAGATCAATTATGGTTTCAGTCTGTTCTGATATTCAGACAGAGCCAAAGAATTATTAATGGTCATCAGATGACCAAGTATCTAATGGTAATTCAGTATGTTTGTAGAGCCTTCTTGTACTCTCACAAATTAGCTCTAAATTGGTTTCTGTGATGAGGCAGGCAGATTATGTTTCTATGAGTCTGTAAATAGGACTGCAGTTCAGTCTATAACTGGACGTATGTCAGGTCAGACTTGGAATTTTCCAGAATACTTTCATCCAATAAAATCTGGCAAAACTTATAAAGTCAACTTACACCTCTGATGTAATTGTGACCTACTTTGGGTCATCGTAAAAGGTTAAGCTTTTATGACGAAATGCAGAAATATGGATATGTACGTCTCATGTGTCACGTGAAAGCTCTGTAGTTAAACTATCTGTAGTGCGCGCTCAGAAAAAGAAAGAGAGAGTCAGAGAGAGGGACCATGTCTAGCTGGGCACTGCAGGGCCTCAGCAAAGACTGGCCCAGACTCTGTCCTGTGAATAAAGACTTTTATCACCAAACTGGTCTTGGAACATTGGCTGACACTCGCATCCGCAACCATGTGTGATACAGGTGGGGACATCTCCAACCCCCCATGTATCATTATGGTGGAGACCGGGTCTCATATCATTATGGTGGAGACCGGGTGTCGTATCAATACTTTGTTTTCATTTTACTTTGTGCAGATTTTAGATATGACTTTGCAATC
This sequence comes from Sipunculus nudus, assembly GCA_026874595.1. Classification (NCBI taxonomy): domain Eukaryota; kingdom Metazoa; phylum Annelida; class Sipuncula; order Golfingiida; family Sipunculidae; genus Sipunculus; species Sipunculus nudus. The sequence continues at coordinate 104,947,085 of CM049306.1, read as the reverse complement.
TCACAAGCATTGTGTAGTTTAGTGCCAAAGTCTGAGACATACTGCAGTAAACTAAGAGAATCAGGATTTTCACACAAGAGTTTTTCTTTAAGCAGTTTCAATGGAAGTTCCATTCGAGGTCCATGTCTGAAAATTATTTCAGAAACCCAAGGACTCTTGAAAGGATTCTCTGACAGCAAAACAGCAATAGATGGATTCCTTCATCCCAGTCTTTCTGTGTGTCATAGTAATAAGTCCTGACCATGTTTTTAATGTCTGGTGAAAAAGATCGAGGGCGCCCTGACTTTCAGGATGGTATGGCGAAGAGCTGTACTGTTTTATACCTAGCTCAAGCTTAACTTGTTTGAATAAGCTAGACATAAAATTAGACCCTTGGTCAGACTGGACAGATTTTGGTAATCCAAAAGTTGTAAAAAATTTGGTCAGAGCTTTGACAACACTTTTGGCATTAACTTTGAGCAATGGTATTGCCTCAGGGAACCTGGTAGCTGCGCACATGATTGTCAGCAAGTATTCATGTCCAGATTTTGTTTTGGGCAGTGGTCCAACACAATCATCAATAATCCTACTGAATGGTTCATCAAAAGCAGGAATAGGCCTAAGTGGGGCCTTTGGAGGACTCTGATTGGGCTTGCCTACCATCTGGCATGTATGGCATGATTTACAATATTGTACAACATCTTTCCTGAGGTTAGGCCAATAGAAGTGTGTACTAACTTTCTGATAAGTTTTATTTATACCTTAATGGCCAGACAAAGGAGCCTCATGTGCCATGCTTAGAACTTCACTGCGAAAGCTTTTGAGCATTACTATTTGATGTTTGATGGCCCACTCATCATCAGCGCATACATCAGGTTGTCGCCATTTACGCATAAGCACTCCATTTTTGACATAGAAACAAACTGGGTTCTGTTACAGTTCATCCTTAGAAACTGCCCTCGGAAACAAACATGAAATATCAGGGTCCTTATGCTGTTCCGCGATAAGTTCTGACCTTGAGAATGCTGCATCCTGTACGGGCGAGTCGTTAGACTAGTCACTAGTGACTCCCAGAGTGTTATCATCTGGACCATTATCCTCATGTGTGTTTTTCTTGGCCATAGATCTAATTACAGCACATGAAGGATACAAACCAGGAATTTCCTGACTTTCTGGATCAGTGTCCTGATCAATTGACGGCTTTTCTGTCACTATTGGTACAGGCTGTACTTTATCCCCTGCAACATCATTGCCTAGTAGCAACTGAATTCCCTTAAAGGGTTAAGTAGTTCTTATGCCCACAGTAATATTCCCAGAAATCAAATCTGACTTTAAATGGATACTGTGAAGCGGAACTGAAGTGTGCCTGTCTGAAAACACACCATTAACAAGTGCATGTGCACCAGTAAAGGACCTACCAGAAAATGGCAAAGTGTTTGCTAACATGAGAGTCTGGCCTGAACCAGTGTCCCTCAAAATTCTAATAGAATCTGAAAAATCACTTGAAAGTGATACAAAACCATCATGTATGAATGGCTCAAATAACTCCATTTCAGAGTCAGGAGAGGAATCTACTACCTCAACCTCATCAAACAAAGAACTGGCATTGACAGTGTCAGTCATAAACTCTGTTTCAGAATCATCTAAGGAATCTACATCCTTTTTATCATCAAACTTCTCATGGGAGTCAACAGAGGAATTTTCCTCAGTAGAAACAAACTTCTGTTTGTCATAAGAGGACCTGGCCTTATTGAAATACTCTCGCAAGAGTCATATAAGGACTTACCCTTATTTAGAGAATACTCCTCGCAGGAGTCAACTGAGGTTTTTACCCCGCAATCTACGAATTCTTCTTTGGATTTAGATGGCACTTTGGCCTCCGTAGCATCAAACCCCCCATTCCCTCCCTGTGAATGGTGGTTTTGTTAGTAAACTGTTGTGAGCTTTTCTGTATTAATGAGAATTTTCTCTGTTAAAGTTTATACGCCAGAGTAAGCCAACCGAAAATTTTCCCTTATTGGGCCTATTATCGCCCACCCCGCCTCATTCCCGTGTGGCTGACAAACCGTCAGCCGCAAATTGCATAAATTTCAAATCAGCCTATAGGGCATGAAGCTCAGAGTGGCGACCGGCAGATGCCAGAGCAAGGAGGAAAACCGTTTTCTGAGACAAATGCAGAAGATATGCCGAACGAAGAGGCTCATAAGGGGGTCCGTGGAGGTGACGTAATACAACATCCAGATGGAGCGATGTAGCGAGGATGAGACACGCGGGCATGTACCCCCTTGAGAAAATCCGTCACCAACGGATGATGAAGGACATGATGGTGACCTAGGGGATGGAGCACCGACAGCAGGGCGGCACGATAGCCACGAAGAGACGGATAGGATAAATGTTTATCCTGTAGTAAATAAACGAAGAAATCCAAAACCGCTGCAAGCGATGGATCTTAAGGAGTGATGGGCAGACGCCCAACCGGTGAAGAGACGCCACCGGGAGTCATATATGCGGTCCGAAGAACGGCGACGGGGAGCCGAAGCAAGGAGAGCAGCCGGACTTGGAATGCCCTGATCCTTGAGGTGTCCGATGAGAGTACACATGCGCACAGAGGGCACGACAGAAATGGACGACGTGCTCGGGGGAACGACGGGATATCGATCCTGAGCGGTAGAAGAAGTGGTGGTAGGGAGGGAAGCGAGCGCCACAGGGGAAACCAGGGAGCTGCAGGATGAAATGGGAGGATGAGGAGGAGGCACGAGAACTGGGGGGGAGGGAAAATCGAACTGGATCGATTTCCGGACACCCCTGTCGAGTGAAGAGACACCGAAGTACGGAGAGCGGAAGGACTACCGATGGAGGTGGATATGCGTGGCAACGTGAAAGGGCGTCTGCTAGAATGTTCGAGACGCCCGGAAGATGAGACGCTCGGATCAGGGCCCAGAGCGTGATACAAAGATCGAACAATAGGTAGGTCTCCTGCATCAGAGAGGGAGACCAAGTACTGCCCTGCCTCTTTATATACGCCAAGACCGTGGTGTTGTCGATCATGACGAGTATGACGGCCTAGTAAGCGGTTGGACCAACGGGAGATCGCGCAACAGACGGCTCGAAGTTTGAGGACATTGATATGAAGGAGACTTTCCGACGGGGACCGGACCCCCGAGGTGCGGATATCGGCCATATGGGCACCCCAACCGAGGAGAGATGTGTCGGTGTATACCGTACAATCGATCTCCTGAGAAAAAGGAACTCCCTGAAGGAGAAAAGGAAGGTCCAGCCAGGGACGAAGGGGCCGCCATGTGAGTTGAACCAAGCTCAAACGGAGAAGGCCGTGATTTCTCAGGAGAGACTGAACCAGACGGAGATATAGCCGAACAAACAGAACAAAAGTGGCGGCCCAGTTGAGAGTGTCGTGCAGAGAAGCAGCAGCCCGAGAATCGACACAGTGAGACGCGAGAAAGGGATGAATCTGTCGTCTGAGCTTGAGAGCAAATTCGCATGGGAGAGACGCAGTCCCAAACAAAATCGAGAGTCACACCAAGAAACTGCAGGGACTGGATGGGAGTGAGCTGGGATTTCTCCACACTGACAAGAAAGCCAAGGTTCTGTAGTAAATCAAGAACCCGGGAGCGATGTGTCAGTAAGAGAGAGCGATCGGCCGCATGGACAAGCCAATCGTCCAGATAAGGGAGCACAGAGATGCCTTGGGAGCGTAGGTAACGAGTGACCGTGTGAACGAGCATCGTAAAAAATCAAGGGGGCCACACTGATCCCGAACGGAAGGGCACGGAACTGATAAATGCGGTTCTGATAGGCAAACCAAAGAAACGGTTGTGATGATGGATGGATTGGGACGTGAAAATATGCATCCGTAAGGTCTATTTTGAACGCCCAATCCATCCTACGGATAACGCGGAGAACCCATGAATATTGAACATCCAAAAAAGGCTGCGGGGCGATGAACAAATTAAGACGCTTTAGATGTATAATGGGGCGCCACCTCCAGTGCGGCTTGGGAACTAGAAATAGACGAGAGTAAAACCCCTTGGTTGAAGAAGGAACCTCGAAAATCACCCTCTTGTCGAGCATAGACTAAATGGCCTCCTCCAAAGCTTGATGTTTGACCGGATCGGAGTGTAGAACGGGTGCAGGGTGACGGGAGGATCGTGCAAAAATGTAAGACGGAAACCAAACTTTATGGTGCTTGGAACTAAACGATGTGACGTAATGCCCGCCCAAGCGAGAAAATGGGCGCTAAGACGAGCGCCAACCGGACTTAATGAGTCATTTCTTGGTCGAACCCCGCCTCGAGGAATGACCACGAAAAGGCTGGGAACGCCTGGTATGGCCAGAAGGACGGGAAGACTGAGCTGGGGAGCGATGAGCCGAAGAGGGAGCCGTACTAGAAGGGTGGGACCGCGGGATGTGGTAAGAGGGCCGCGGGCCTGCCGGTCAGAACGCTCCAATGCTCAGTCGAAAAGGGGTCGAAGGTGGCCGCCAAACAGAAGAGACCCTGTAAAAGGCTGAGAGTAAAGCTCAGCCAATTCTGCTTGGGTAAGTTCCGGTTTCAAGTTAAATAAGGAATGAATACAGGCCGAACGGCGCAGTAAAATACAATTTTCAACAATACTTCAAACAACCTGTTGCAGTTCAGCACATTAATGGGCTGAAGCTTGCCAGATTTCATTCAGCGTTGTCGGGTCCGTAGAGATGGCGAGCAGGCTAGTGACAGCCTGCAAGTCGTTCACCATCCCTGCCGCCTGACGGCCGAGCCCCTCCAAATCAGACAGTTGACGGTCGGATATCGGGGCGGATGAGGAAAATAAGGTTTTCCCGTCCGTGAATGGTTGTTCGAGCCCGGACTCAATGGGGCCGAAGGAATAGCCGGATGATCCGGAAAAGGGACCAAATGATCAAAACAGGTCACCTGGTACCCTCTGGAATTCCATAGGGCGCCGGGGGACCACGGCTTATTAGACCCAGGCGGGACCGTGGCCCCGATAGTGGTAGAGAGCGACCCCAAGACTGCGGCCTGGTGTTCTCTAAACAGATCAACCGTGTTATCTGTGAACTCCATACACACGGTAGATGTGGAGGAAGGCGATTGAAGGGTGGCCGGAATCAAATAGAAACCGGCCGCTGACCCCGTGGAAGTCCGAGGCTATATACCACGTACTTAGGACCGTCCGGTTGCACCTCCTGAGTGGAGGTAGCAACAAGGTCCAGCAGCGCAGATTTGCGCGCACGCCAAGCCTGGCGTTGTAGTGCGATCTCCGACCACTGGTCGGTAGCCAGGGCGGGATCGGCAGCTGAAGAGGAAGGCAACGCCTGAGAACCCCTGCAAGGGGGAGCAAGGGAAACCCGTGGAGCCGGAACGACCGGAGGCTGAAAAAAAAAGAGGGTCGTCTAGCCGCAGGAACGAGCCAAGAAGCCACAGGAACCGGGTCAGCTGACGGAACAGCAGCTGGAGTCTGAAATAAAGAGTTGGCTGGCCGGCCAGGGATCGCAGAATGGCCCGCCAGAGCAGCCAGAGTCACAGGAAGCGAGGGAGGCTGAAATGAAGTGGAAGCAGGAGGGCCGGAATTACCTACCTCAGCTCCAGGAACTCCCGGGGTATCCAGCGTGACAGCACCAGCCGGCTCGAATGACAAGGAAGGAAGCCGGCGAGGGGCCGGAGGGGAGGACAGTGGCCGAGGTGAAAGAACTGGGGGAGCTGGGGAGGCCACCGGACGAAATGGACTCGGGTCTAGACGTATCGTCTAGATCCAACATCAGTGAAGAGCAAAACCTTGAGAGTTTACTCAAAATCGTATTACGTGAAAGTGATAGTAAAGATTTAACGGTAGAAACTACCGGGGAGGTAACGTCACAGGTGGGAATGGATGGGTTCTCCATGGCGGGAAGGAAAAAAAGAAACACAACTTACAGTTCAGTTGGCAAACCTGACTGTACAAACCAAAACAGTGGACGAATCATGCAGAGCGTGATTACACCTCCATCATGGCGGACGCCAGAAGAAACTAGAATATCAGCAGAAGCTGACAAAAGCCCTCAGCCAAAAGAACAGTGTTTAGAGGTGGTAACAGTAACAAGTACTAAATATCTGTTCTCACATGGATGTATATCTGTACATGTCTCACTTATAAATTTATAATGGAGAGGTATGTACCATGATTCATAACAATCCACCAAATGCTTCCTGAAAAATAAGCTTTTAAGTTTTATTCTATTATAAGCTCTGTGACCTTCAAAAGTAGGTCAAGGTCACCCATCTTCAAACATGAACGAGATTTTTGTTGATATACATCTTCACCAAAGAAATAAAATTCCTATTGTGAATCCTTTTAGAGATATCCCGCTCACAAGGCCAAAGTTGAAAAATCCAAGAAAATTCAATAAGAAATCAGAAATTGCAGGTGGCGCCCCCGAACTTGTGCAGCAGTTACAGACCATCAGTCCCTATGATCATAGTAAGTATTGTGAAAATCTATCCAATGGTTCCTGAGAAATAAGCTTCTAAATGTTTTTTCTATAATCAGCTCTAAAACGTAGAAAAATAGGTCAAGGTCACCCATCTTCGAACTTGACCGAGATTTTGTCAATATACATCTTCACCGAAAAAATAAAATTCCTACGGTGAAACCTTTTAGAGATATTCCGCTCACAAGCCCAAAGTTGAAAAATCCGATAAAAATTCATTAAAAATCAGATATTTTAGGTGGCGCCACCAAACTTGTGTAGCAGGTACAGATTATCAGTCCCAATAACCATAGTAAGTTTTGTGAAAATCCACCAAATGGTTCCTGAGTAATTAGCATCTAAGTGTTTTTCTATAATCAGCTCTAAAATGTAGAAAAATAGGTCAAGGTCACCCATCTTAGAACTTGACCGAGATTTTGTCGATATACATCTTTACCGAGGAAATAAAATTCTGACGGTGAATCCTTTTCAAGATATCCCGCTCACAAGGTAAAAGTTAACGGACGGCGGACGGACGGACGGCACAACGGACGGACGCCGAACAGATGGATGGACGGCACGACGGACGGACGGACGTACCGACGGACAGCTTGGGTGACGACAATAGCCCATCAGCCTAAGGGCTGAGGGCTAAAAACCACTGAGATAAATCCTGTAAACAATGTACTGTAAACAATATCTCATCTTGTAAACAATATATGATAAAACAATGTGTCCAGGTCAAGGCCTAATAAATTTGAAAACTATTAAGCATCCCAGATGAGCCCCCAGTTTTGTTACGGAACCTAATATAAACAGATCACGTATGCGTGATGAACACAAATTTTGTTATGGAGATAAAAACAAATCAGATTCTGTAACACTAGGCAGCGTGAAATGTCCAGGGGAATGAATAAAGAAGTCAGTGGTTTTTTGTTAACAATTAAAATAACTATAATTTATTCTTTAAACAACCCTAACAATACAATACACTAAATCAATACAATTACACTGTAAAACAGCGGTATAGCAACCAGTCAATACAATCACAGAGAAAATAATGTATGTGCACAATACCTGGATACCAATACCATCACAACGTTAAGTCCTTTAAATGTAAACTCTTGGAGAATGACATTCCAGTGGAAAGTTCTTGCAACAACCCAGAAAGTAAACTGAAGTCCAAAATGCATAAAATCCAGGAGAAAGTCTTTGAAAATGTATAATTGCCGCATTCTTTGGATAAGGTCCTAGAATCTGACACACGCTTCTGCGTCCGCTGGAATCTGCTCTGCTCTCTCTGCCCTCTGATTCTAAAAAACAGCCCCTTTATATACCTTCACACCCCAAGCCGAGAATTTTCCACTTCTCGAACAGTCTATAAGATCTTGCACAACACGCGTTCCAGGAATTCTCTAGAAAAACAGTGCTGTGTATCTCTACACATCAGGCTCATCACATGACCCACGACCAGGCGTGAAAACCCAAGGCTAAACATGACAACGAGAGTTCAACCAGTACGGATTAAACATAGAACGTAATACGCAGCCAGACACGAGTGCCATAACAGGAGTTACGCCCGTGTCACATAATATAAAAAGAGCACCTGTAACAATATGGCTCACCCTACCACAAAATATTCTGTAGATTCATTTAGAAGTTTGAGATATTTTGTTGAACAGAAAACATTTAATTGGTATATTACATTATACTTACTGTCTGATAGAGGGGTGAAGCTTTGTAATAGTTTATTACCTCTGGTATGGTATTATACTTTCTGATCACTGATAGAGGAGTGGAGTTATGTTATAGTTTATTCCCTCTGGTATGGTATCATAGTAACTGATTGATTGAAGAGTGAAGCATCATAATAGTTTATTCCCTCTGATATGGTATTATACTTTCTGATCACTGATCGAGGAGTGAAGTATTGTTATAGTTTATTCCCTTTGGTATGGTATTATACTTACTGACTGATAGAGGAGTGAAGCATTGTAATAGTTTATTCCCTCTGGTATGGTATTATACTTACTGACTGATAGAGGAGTTAAGCACTGTAATAGTTTATTCCCTCTGGTATGGTATTATACTTACTGACTGATAGAGTGAAGCATTGAAATAGTTTATTCCCTCTGGTATGGTATTATACTTACTGACTGATAGAGGAGTGAAGCATTGTAATAGTTTATTCCCTCTGGTATGGTATTATACTTACTGACTGATAGAAGAGTGAAGCATTGTAATAGTTAATTCCCTCTGGTATGGCATTATACTTTCTGATCACTGATCGAGGAGTGAAGCATGGTAATAGTTTATCCCCTCTGGTATGGTATTATACTTACTGACTGATAGAGGAGTGAAGCATTTTAATAGTTTATTCCCTCTGGTATGGCATTATACTTTCTGATCACTGATCGAGGAGTGAAGCATTGTAATAGTTTATTCCCTCTGGTATGGTATTATACTTACTGACTGATAGAGGAGTGAAGCACTGTAATAGTTTATTCCCTCTGGTATGGTATTATACTTACTGACTGATAGAGGAGTGAAGCATTGTAATAGTTTATTCCCTCTGGTATGGTATTATACTTGCTGACTGATAGAGGAGTGAAGCATTGTAATAGTTTATTCCCTCTGGTATGGCATTATACTTTCTGATCACTGATCGAGGAGTGAAGCATTGTAATAGTTTATTCCCTCTGGTATGGTATTATACTTACTGACTGATAGAGGAGTGAAGCATTGTAATAGTTTATTCCCTCTGGTATGGTATTATACTTACTGACTGATAGAGGAGTGAAGCATTGTAATAGTTAATTCCCTCTGGTATGTTGTTGCCTTCATCAACTGGTATTGACTGATAAGATAAAAACATGGTCTGTCCAGCTGTAATGACAAGGAGGTCACATGATCACTATGGCATGATGATCACATGGTGACTATCAAAATCACTCTGATTTTTTTAAAACAGATTTCAGAAGTGCATATCATTAAAGTATTTCTTCATAAAATTTATACCATTATATCTTATGTGGATGGTTGTTATTACTAAGATAAACTTAAGTTCCCATGACAATTTTAGGGCAATTCCTTGTAAACTTTATTTTACAGGAAAGTTTCACAGACTGTGGATAGCAAAATATAAATGAGAATGAACTAATTAAGGTATCAAACAATAAGAAGGATATGTAATGATCAATCAAGCCTTCTTAATTGAAGATTTTATATGCACAGGGCTTAAAAAATAACCCAGCAGATGTTTTGTTGACCCTCATATTAACAGTTCCATAGTTAAACTACAAAGTAAAAGGTATACATCACAGATACATACTGTAGGTCAAGAGACACACAAGTTAGAATTATTAGAAAAACATAACTGGGAGTGAGCAAACTTGCATTATTAATTAAGTCTTGTTACAACGCTCTAAGAACAGCGACATGATTACCCTCCTCATTCAGTGGTAATACACTGCAGTACGTCATCCCAGATCTCTTCTGATATAACTTCTGCTTTGTACAGCAAGATCCTCTTGGATCAACCACCAGGGTGGGCACAGAGCAAAGAAGTGTAACAGACCAATGAGTGCATGGTATTGCATTGTGCATCCAGCTCCAAATTTAAAAAAAGCGACACCTGCTCTTGTTGGTCTTAATAATTGTATTGGCTCTATACCAAAATATCAGTATATCCCAGCAGCCGTAATAAGCACTCACTTGTCCTGTTGAGGGATGACTCTGTCCATTCTATTATCTTATCGTCATTGATGATTTTGAAGCCAGGTGGCCTGGGCAGTGATGGGATCAGCGAACTAAAAACAATCATAAAACTTGGGTTGCCATCTGTGAGGACCACCTGATGGGCATCATCCATGGAGAACCCACTGTGGGAGACAGTCACGTTAAAGCGGACCTGGTTTTTAGAGGGATCAATCATCTGTAAAACACAGAAAAAAAGAGGTTTGATAACAAATACAAATGGTAAGTATGAAAAAACATTTCCTATAACAGACATTATGTTCACATTTCAACATCATCATTGATAGATTTTTGATGAGGTCCTTTTAATTTTCAGATTTAATGGAATCTGCATCAGTGACTATATTGAATAAAATATGTCTGAAATGACACTTTTGATATACAGGAAGGCATGACAAAAAAAACACCTTTTATTATAGTGGAGACATAATCATCAATGTATAGAAAATATTTGGAATAGGTTTCTTTGATTTTAAAATAAATTATTTCAGCAACAGTGGTTATGGGATAGAACTTGATACTGTAGGTTCTCTTCCCCGAGAGTCACACTTGAAGAGCCACCAAGAGCCACCATGGGCCAGCATGAGTCACTTACCACAACAATGTACACATGCCTGATACATAATTCTGATACCCATGACACATGGATGCTTAATATTTATCATCTATTATTTGAGGATAACTCTTAGAACTTGCAGAATCCCACTATTAGCATCGTGTGTTTGATCTGTTCATGATGAGGACATCATATAAGTAGGCTTTTAACGTATACCCGGATCATTAGTTTTATCATCCTTTCACCACTCACAGCTGCACAGGGATTTCTTTAAAATCTTTGAAAAGACTAACCCCAGGGTACTTGGCCCAATGAAAAATGAGTAGAAAACATTGAAAGAATAATCCCAGTTCTTATGTTATTGTGACCTACTTTAAAGCTGGAATCAGGAATATCTTTTTTGATGAAATGCACCACAACGGATATGTCTCATATGTCACATGACAACTCAGTTTCAAAATTCATGTATCCTGCATGAGTGAATTTCATGAGTAAACATAATGTGTGAAAGTCTCACTTGTCTCGGCATTTTCATATGAATATTCATTGTGATAGTGGGGAATGAACAAAAAACATCAGTAAAAATATAATTAAATATAGATTTCAAAAATAAACGTAAACATACCTCCACAGTCTTGGTAACTGTCAGGTCAGCGGTTGTCACGGCTGTTGGTGAATATGCAAAGGTCAGGGTAATACCATTATATATGGCAGTAACCAGTGAGGACAGGGGCCCTCCGTATGCAGGTACAGGATTCTGTACTGTAAAGGTCACCTGTAATGGTCAAATCATAACAGTCATTGCATGAGTGGACAGTAAACATGTCAGCCTGACCATGATGTAAGAAAGATTAACAGTTTAAACAGTTACAAATATTACAATATGGGAAATGCTCAACTCCTTATTGTGAGATCAGTAAAAACTGAACAAAATGCAGGTTTTCATGAATTCCAATTTTTACAGTGAGTACAGCTGCTGAAAAGTTAAACTTTTTATTGCTGTTTAATTTTGAGTTCGAAGTAGAACATATTCATTTCTCCTGGAATATCAAGTAGTTGTACTCAGTACAATTGATGTAAAAATACAACTAGACTCAGAAGTAGTGAGAGCCTGAGTACTGTCAGGATCATGAACAATTTTGTGTGTGCTACACAGAAATCTATGTGTCATGGCCTGTTAACTCCATCAATGGATCACAGCTGAGTTGTGATTGTTAAACAAAGATTGCCCATAATACAAATAAAAAAGCTCCAGCCCTTACCTGAGATAAATAAAATGCCTTACCTCACAATGGTAAGGAATCATTAAAAATGTATGATGGTAATCTGGATTATCTAAAACATTAATGGATGGTTCCTTGGTATAACCCTAATCCTCCAATAAGTCCCATCATCAGTAGCAAACAGATAAATTACAAATAAAATAAATAACAAACAAAGACAAAAACATAATTTTTAGAGACCTTCAGCCAAACTGCCAGAAATATAATTACTTGCAAGAAAGAAGACTACTTGCTGAATAAAGTATAGACTGGTAACTGCATATCAGAACCTGCTACAACCTGCTCAGTAATGGTAGCACAGTTAAAAGGTATAAAGTCAGAAACTTACCCAGACAATAATTGCAGCCATTGAGGTTCCACTCCCAGCTGGGTTGATTATTGTTCCAAATGGTCGGGTGATAGATTTAGCTGATGTGGCTCTCTTGACTCTGGTTAGCTGGTCTAGGGAACGTTTACGTCTGCTTTCAGGAGGGACGAAGCCACTTTTTGTGATTGATTTGAGTCCAGGATCAACGGTTATATAGTTAGGAGCAATAATTCGACTTTCAGTGAAAGTCAAAGGAATGGTAGCCAGAACATCTGAGGTAAAATCTGAAAAAGCAATATGACATTAAATAAAGCAATATGATTAATAAAAGTGAACCAGAGGTTGTGATGCTCAGTTGCTGCACTTGGCTTTCAGGAAACCATTTTCATATCATATGAGGCCCACCATATTTTTTTAATTTAATGACATTCACTGCTTGGTTAAACAGTTTGCAGGACAGCTATGTGAATTTATAGTAATTAAGACCTCACGGTGATTATACTTCTACTTTTGTAGTGATCTTTGATTTATCACTGCTTTTAGTATGTTTAATGAATTGGCAACAGAAATTAGGCCACAGTGACCTAAATTCATGTTTTCAAGGATATCTTGTCTAGACCTTTCCTTGTGATGAGCTGCTTGTTTCAAGCCAACTGGTTGAGTGGTTTAAAACTGGTTTACAAGAGGGAAAGGTTGAAAAAAGCACAATAATTTATGGTTATCTATAAAGTAACATGATCTCACCATCACTAAATATTTACTGAGGTGGTTGTAAGGTCTGGGCGGGACATCCAATTTACTCAAGAAAAGTGATCTACACAACTCACTGCATCATCTCCTATCTAGGGATCTCCTTTTCATTGTAGAATAGCTCCTACATTAAAGTGTCTGTGGAAACACCTTCCTCCCTGTTTCCAACTTTCCCCGGAGTTGTTATAATGACATGATCTAGTGCCCAGAAGTATAACTAGATGGGCACATTAGGCCTTTCAGCCTAGAAAGGACAACTCTTATTCCAAACCAGGTAGATGGAGCTCAATAGCCTTGCCAGGCAGTTCATCTAGGAAAAGGAATTCTGATTTCAAACCCAAGAATTGCCAAAGTGCTGTACGGTCTAGACATGTGAAGGCTCTGGCCCCATATCCATGTCTTGGAGCATTAGGCAGCCATGCCCCAGTTACAGTCCACCTGAAGGGTTTTTCCCACAGATAATAGAAAACAACACAGGAATCTAAGTTTTACATCACCAATAGATCAAAAACCTGCCAAATTTGGAATGCTTATTACTCACATGCCAAAACAGTTCACTGTCAGTCAGTGCATAGGGGGTACGCTTTACTACAGATATGGATGGTATGTTTCAGGTGTAAGCTTTACCAGAGATCTGAAGAGTGGCTGGTTACTCAACTTCACCATTGGCTTCACAAGCTTCATTTCCTTATACATACATTTAAGCTACTCCCTAAGGGACTTCCCTGTAGGCCCTGGAGAACTGACCTCCAAGCCCACTTACTTGTGACTGACTCTCATCCGCCCCCACTAAACTGGCTGTGATTCATTATCAGGGCATTAATGGTTTAGCCAACTTATAGTGTGGGGGTGAGGGGTTATCTATTAAAAGTATATGGAATATCCTGCACACCTGCATCAGAGGAAGTTTTTGGAGCCAGAGGCTAGTACAAGGGCAGCCTGATGTAAAACCTATAGCCTTACAGTTGCCACAGCCATCTCAGCCTGCTGATCCATTTGTGGAGTGTCCCCTGGCTTAAAGTAGGGTTGGTTTGCACACCAACTTAAAAGTTAATACCAACACAACACAAGTGGGAAGAAGAGATAGAAGGAAAAGCTACAGCAATTTAGAAGGGGTGAAACAATAGGTGCTAGATGGCACCAGGATCACATTTTCAGCTGTGCTTGTAGGCAACTCAGATGTATGGATCATTCTTTACTGACCCGTGGCAACAACAACCTATGGCAGCACCCATCCTAAATATAGAGACTTTCATATTATCCCATTAAGACCAGTATCCTGAGCTTATGGTCCAATTAGGACAGTATCAATGTGAAAGACAATGCAGTTCCTGAGAGAAAGTCAGCAGAGCTCATTATATATTCACAGTGGATTAATGACAAAATGACTGACTCACCAAATTTAATACTGAATGTGTCCATGGTCCCCAGGGGCATCTGAAAGTTGAAGTTCTTGATCACAGAGTCACCAATATTCAGGGTTTCCGATGGTGCCGTGGCTGGGTTCACTGGTTCAGACGTCCACTGTATGTTCTTGGTAGGTATGTGTGTGTTCTCCTGTCTTGTGACTGTGTATCCTGAAATCATCATTAAGTAAGTTCATCTTCTTTTCAAAAACAGAAAAGCCAGTATTATGCATAAAACATATTGTATGCCAGGCTTATTATTGAATTATTAGGTCCATGGTGGCACTGTCTAATAATTAATGTCCATGGTGGCAATGTCTAATAATAAATGTTTAATAATAAATGACTGGATGATAAAGCAATGTACCAGAACACTGTGAGAATGAAAATCATATACAAGTATTACAAAAGCTTTGTTTCAACTAATCAGACAGGACACTTCAAGCCATTATTTGCAGCCAACCTTAAAGATATGCATCTTTCTGTCAAATTCTTTACTGCCAAAAATAATTTCTTCGGAAAGATTAAATTTCTTATCCAAAGTAAATGATTCTGTTTACAAGAAACCCTCAAGATATTTTCTCTTGATTTACAGGCAGTATGCTTAAAGTCAAGAAAATGAAGCTAAAATTTCTTGAGACAAGATATTTTATATTATCATAAGAAAAAATTCCTTCATTAAAACATCCAAATATATTATTTCCAACCATAATATAAATCTTTTTCTAATAGCAAGAAAAATGATCTTATCAGTAGAAAAAAATTATTATAAGAGAAATTTTCTTTACCATAACAAGAAAACATTTTCTCACCATATGACTTTAATTTCTGATAGTAAGAAGTTATAGAGAGTGGGGCAAGAAAATTATTCGTTTCAAGAACAATGTTTTTGGGACAAATGATTAACAATTTTATTGATAACAACATCACATAAAACATGGCTCACTACCAGCTGTCTCGTCACACCAGTACTCTTCATGTTACACTAATGTTGCAATCATGATCAGATTCACAGAGTTTTTTATACCAATATCTCACTTGACCACGTAACATTTGAAAACCACAGAGCCATTGCTACTAGAAAACCTTACAATTTAGAAGATTTCATAAAACAAGATGTCAGAGACAGTATAAATCAATGTGTCTGTGAATCTATGGATGATAGACTAATTATCATCAGAAGAACTACAGTGAGTGATGAGTTATCTCGAGACATGTTGACCAATATGGAATGAACTGTTTACATAATTTAGTAGCATTATAATTATGTGGTTGCAATTGCATGTCTACATGCATGAACCTAAAAAACAAGTACCTGTACACTTGCACAATGCATATGGTTTCGCATAACTTTTTGCATCTATTGAGATAAATCAAAGTCTAAGAAAGACCTAGATATTTTGCACATAATCTGACACTGACCTTGTGAATTCTTGTAGCTTAAAGTTACAGTACAGGATATGGCCGAGCCCACAGGAATGTCGTCATTAGCAGTCCGTTGGAACTGAATGGTTGTGTTTTGTGTGAGTGTGATATCTGTGATGCTCATGGATGTCAGACTGGCAGCAGAAAGAGGACCAGCAGCTCCACTGCCCTGCTGAATACTGCCAGAACCATTGACAAAGGTTGTCCCATACATTCCACTTATCTCAACCTGTGTCAAAAATATAAATGAAAAATTAATCCTGACACTGCACTGTGTTAGTTTTCATATCTGTGGGGTTAAATTTTCAGGATTTTCACCAGTTTGTAAAGATTTCCATCATACACAAAATATAATTATCAATTACATGTATAATGATTTTTTTTTAATAATATCTTAACAATCTGAACAAGGGAACATAGAACAAGTAGAAATTCTAGTTCAAAACTAAGAATAATAATAAAAAACATGTTATTTTTAGGATCTGCAATAGTTGGGGTGCATATCATTCACAAAAAATTTATTTTTTTTTTTTTATAATTTGAAACCTTCAAAATATTGATAACAGTACAGGTATATATAATATAAAAATATTATAGCCTTAAATACCTGCAATTGATAATCATTAAGTGCCTCATACCTCAAAGACAGGCTCCCATGAAAATATATGTATATGCACAGAGAGAGAGAGAGAAAGAGAGAAAACATTTCTAAAGGGGCAAAAAGAGGCTCTCTACATTTCGGCTAGAATTTATTAGCACACTTATGTTGATATTTATGAAATATATAGTCAAGAGTTTGGTAAACAATAGTAGGGTAACTAGAATACAGGTAATTGATAAGCGACTAAGTTTATCCACCAAAATCAGAGTGGGACAGGTGAAGTAAAGCATGAATTCAGAGTGGCAAGGGGAAACAGACTGAGACGTGTTGCATATTAGCATGGATATCTGCCACCTAAACTTGATTGTAGGTGGCACCAACTGTTTTTTGATAGAGAAAGCTATCCAAGATGTATACATATGCAACATTTCAGGTAAATAAGTCACACCACTGCTGAGATATGAGTTATTTTTACCCTAGGCAAATGAACAATTAGACACCATGCAAATATTGTTGCAAGTTTGGCCACCAAATTTGTATAAGCTGTAGAGGTATTAAGATCTATACATGATGTACTCATGCAAAATTTCTGGCTGATACATCAAACCAGTCCTCGAGATATCAGCATGAATGTCTGCAGCATAAACGTTAATGAAGGTGGCACCGCCTGCTACAAAATCAAGAACGCTATCGTGTATGTATACACATGCAAAATTTTAACAGATAAGTAAAAAAAATGCCAAGATAAGACTGATCTTATCCCACGGCAAACACACAGATGGACACTATGATGCAAAAATGGTTGCATGCAGGTAGCACCACCAGTTTTGCGTATGATAAGAGCTATGTGAGATCTATACACATGCAAAATTTCAGGAGGATATGTCAAACCAGTCTTGAGATATTAACATGGATGTCTGCAGGATGAACCTGAAGGTAGGTGGTGCGACCTGTCATAAAATCAAGAAAGCTACCCAGGATGAAAACACATGTAAATTTCAGGTGAATAAGTCCAACCACTGCAGAGATATGAGTGATTTTAACCCAAGGCAGAAGAACAGATGGACCCTGTAGAAAAATGGTTGCAGGTGGCGCCACCAGTTTTTGTATAATATAAAGCTATTCAGGAGCTATACACCTGCAAAATTTCAGCCCAATTGGCCAAATGAGTCCAACGATATGTGGGTTAATGTGTGAAAACAGACACACAGATGGACACGCTGCAGGGAGGATTAAAGGTCAGAGGTCAATGCAAAATGGTTAGGCACAAATTCACATGTGACCCAATAATGAAGTTTCGGAGAAATAGGTCCAGTGGTCTAAGAGGAGTTCTCCAAAAAACGACACGGCGGCGGAAACTGTTATATTGTTTGGACTGCTATATATGGAGGTCTACAGGCTGAATCTGTGACACACATCTGGTCTCTTACTGTCATATCTAATAAAACATTTAGAGACAAAATGAACACTGACCAAGATTTGGGTGGCTGTCTCTGTTGATTCAGATGTGTGGTGAATAGTCAGCGTGTATGTGGTCGTGACTCCTGATTCTATGTCTGCACCGCTTGTAGTCACAGATACCGTCAGATCCGGGCCCAAGATCTTCAAGGTAACTTTGTCTGATACAGGAGGCTGAGCTCCGCTAGTTACTGTGGCATCGAATGTATAATTGTCCATACCCGGAAGCAGAGTAGTGTTCAGACTGATTTTAATTTGTTGATAACTTAATGGACCTCCAGGTGCAGAAAGGAGTGATACAGTGCCAAGGTTTATGTCAATCATATTCACTGTAGATCCCACCACTGCAGTTGGGATAAAACTGCCATCTGATTTTTCAATACCAAGACCATATATAAACTGTGCTGTGGAGGTGGATACATCTGCAAACACGTTGTAACCTGATGTCGGAATAGAACACCCATACATGGCCCCATTTACATGGTTTTTACAATTAGAGCTGGACATGACTTGATTTGGTAGTTCTAGTTGTACAGTGACAGGCCGAGGAACTGTATCAGTCAGCTGGATTACGATCTCTAAGTTGAAGTATTCTCCTTCATATGCAGCTGGATAACCCGAGTCTTGTCTACCGGTGTTTGTGCTGATGTTAACAAGTGGTGCAGAAGCTGCTGTGATGGTAAACAGCACAGATGTCACTGCTGTCAGCAGCAGCAAGACTGCCATGGTCTGTATCTGTAAAATAAACAGTCAATTTAATAGGAAGGTCAGCTTATTTCAACAATGCTTATCTGGGATATAATGAAAAACACCAGAGGTCAACTTCATACTACCAATTCTGTGGCTACGCTTTCACAGACCTTGATTCCACATGCCTCTCTCGCATCTATTTCATGAATAATGAATATGGCAATTGAACCAATCAAACTGCTTGCATATATTTGTTTTATGTTTGGTGCAATGTTTTGAGCAAATGGTTGTTCTGATCAACCAATCAAATTAGCCTCTCTTTCAGAAGGCTTGTGAATAGTGTATTGTTTACATTTTGTTAATTGGACTTGCAAGCTTGTTTATTTTTCATGAAAAAGAAAGATGCCAGGGAGGGTCAAAACCAAGGTCTGTGAAAGCATAGCCACGTACAGACTTGGTAGAATGAAGTGGCTGGAGGCTAACAATAAGGTCACCTGACCTGTCCTCCTCCATGATTTCAGTGATATCCAGCCTTATCCATTTAGAGATGCACTGCCACTTTTACCAATTTTCATGCATCCAATAGACCTTTTCCATGAGCACTGCACTGCATGCTTTGAACCGTTGTGTGTAGGGTTCCGGTCAGGTGACATCTAGGCCGTACAAAAACAGACATGTACAGGTGAGATGAGGATATCTTGTTCATATGTTTTCAGTTTTGAGTGTTCAGGTGACAATGTAATAATTAGTGAGCAGAATGCAAGTATACCTGAGTATACCAGAGTGACACAGCATTATATAATTTTTTAATCATATTGGTAGATTGAAATTGGTAATTTAACTTGTGAATAATTTGTGGTAATTTAACTTGTGAATATACCTACATTATTATTAATAAGCCATGATAGGCGTTATAACATGAAACACTTTTAATAAGTTGCATAGATATTTGTGACCACTACAAGTCCTTCAACCATTTAAAAATACCATTAGAGAACATTAAAAGAAAAATTAGACATATTTCAAAAACATTTCAATGATAACAAAATCTTTACATAATCTTTGTAAATGTGCATAAATTTTTTATGCAGCGTGGAAACAAATTAGTATATAACTGAGTATATAACTTAAAATATCTTAGTATATAACTTATATTTAACATAGAGCTCTATCAAAAGAATGTATAATAGGATAGAAATATTTTAATTATATTCTAAGAATATTATGAATTTTTTATAAGAAATTTTTAAAATATAACACTTAAATACAATTGAAAAACTAACATATAATCTGAAAAATTATTACAGGATGGGGGAACATTTAAAAAAAGTTTTCAAAATATTATTAAAACCATACAATTTAATGTTTTAAAATATTTTTTAACATTTTAAAAACATTCGAAACTGCATATTTTTGGCTATTAGGGAATATATACTTTGGTTGGCTTTGTTTTCATGAGGCTGCAATGAAGCGATTTCTATATTTTGAACGTTTTGTGAGGGTTTCATTTTTGCGATTGCACCAGAACCTGTAAAATCAAAATAAAGTAGGATCTGTTTTGATTTAAAGTTAAGAAAAAAATCATCCAAAATCTAACTAATATCTGGGTCAGTCATTAAATTAAGACTTGTATCACAGTCAATATATGTATCACAGTCTGTGTACTGGGCCAGTTTTGAAATTTGGAAAAAATTAGGTTGCTGATGAGGTTGTTTTCAGAGGTCATCTAAGTGGATGGGGCATCCTTTTCCCGAGCTTTTCATTTTCGTGATTATTCACATTCTAAAATATCGCAAAATTATAACCCTCACGAATAAAAAGGCAACAAAAGTATTGGTCATTCATATTTCAGGATAAAAAAGCACACAAACATCTTCTCTACTTTTGAGCAGCCTGATTAACTTCATTATCTTTTAATGTATGCAGCATCGATTGTCAGATGCAAACAAAGCTTTTTTCATGATGAACACTGTTTCATTCAGGTTCTCACAGATGTCAAGGACACTTCTTATTTTAGTTAGCAACTAGAGACCAATATGGTTCTCGAGGCTCAGCTGAATTTGTCGTGAAGGGTATGGTTATGAGTTTTTATAAAATATGGGTCCTGTGATTAGTTTGAAGCCAACCTGTCTACCCAAAACTGGAGTTATCATCCATAAACTAAAATGTGAATGGATGGGCCCTGTGACTTGACCTTCAACCTAGTGACTACTAAGTCAAGAGGAAACTTCCCCTATTGGCAGGTGTGCCTCTTGAGGAAGATGGAAGGTTTGCAATGAAAAGTTTGACTTAAAATGCATCATCCACAATCTTTCTAAATAAGTTGGCCCTATGACCTTGACGTTTGCCATGACCCCAAAATCAAAAAGTTTTTTACATTATTGGTGGGTCATATATAAGTCAAGATTGAAACCAATATGTCAATGTATTTAAGTTATAATCTGGAAACAAATATGTGGACAGATGGCCCCTGTGACCTTGACCTTGTGACCCCAAAATCAATCAAGTTCTTCCCCTATTGGCAGGTCAGCTATATGTGCAAGATGGAAGATTTTAGATGAAAAGATTGGCTTAAAATGCATCCACAATATTTCTAATTAAGTGGGTCCTGTGACCTTGACCTTTGGCCTCATGCCCCAAAAATGAATAGAGTTCTTGTGTTAGTGGTGGACCATACATAAGTTTAAAATCCATATCATTTTGTCAATCCAAACTGGAGTTATCATCAGGAAAGTTTCCTGAGGAAACAAACTGTCAGACATACAGAAAGATGAACAGACAGACAGACAGATTGATTAATATAATAGAGCATTGGCTTATTCAAGTGGGACCCTTATAAACATGTAAGGTTTCAGGACACAGATGGAACCATTGTACCAAAGTTGCAAATCTGATAGTATCAATACAATTTGGCAGTCTCAAAATAAAAGAAAAACTGCATCAAAAATCGAAAAAAAATACAGGTGGCACCACCAGTCTTCAGGAACTGAAGAAACCAATCATATTTAATGAACACACTTGATTTTAGGACACAGGACATTTGATAGTGTCAGTATCACAGACTTATGCTATAATATAAGTTTTATATAAGATAAAATTTTTTATCTTATAAGCTATATTACAGCAAACTTTTGTCAATAATTGGGTGATATCAATGTTAATGCAACAGAGCCTAATACACAACTGCTCCCACTGTTGACTGCGGCAAACTTATACTACCCTGAACAACACATTTCAGATATCGCTGATACTAGTGATAGGTTTTGCTAGTTAAATGGAAAAGGTCAATTATATATAAATACAAAGTGATGAATGCAAACTACATTTCACAGCATACCTATTGTGTTTGTCAAGACACTGTGTTATGAAAATGAGGTTGTTATATGAAAAACAAAAAGGAATAGTGAGGGAATATGTCGGTACAAAGGGGCTGAGGAAGCTTTAATAGCGAGTTTGGTTATAATAACGCCTGTTGTCCAAACATGGACACGGGACATGATTTCCAGGCCAAGTGTTCCCGTTGCCAAAACATCGATTAACATGAAAGGCGATAGTTTGCCCTTTGACCACTACCGTGTAATCTTGGTCAGACCGTGTCAGAGGGTAAACTGTGACCAGTCGGTAATTAGTGAGTCGATTTTCATTGCAGGTAATTAACGGTGGGGCATCGGAAGCACCTAATAGGGCAAGACGTTCTCTAAACACTGCTTCATTTCATATTTCATGACTCATTTAATTGATATCGTGATCAACATACTGAGGTAAGATTTTCATTTTCAGCTGACTGCATGCAGATTTGTTTTGTTTTTTTAACTCGCATATTTCCACACAATGTAACTGTACCGGTATTCAGAATTATTGAAATCATGAATGAAAATGCTCAATACTGACTCGATAATATGCGAAGTATAGAACCGTGTCTCTAGCGGTCCATAGAGAAACACAATCAGTCTCTCTCTCTCTCTCTCTCTCTCTCATTTATATATAACAATAGTAAATAAAAATAAGGATTATAAAATTTAATGATAATTCTTTTCACTTTTGAACCGTAGTGGTAAGAAAATTCACCCATGTTTTTTTTTTGTGTTTCATTTATAACGATGCATTTATTAAATCTCAAATAAGTTGGATCATTCATACGGGACTGAAGGGACGCAAAACGTGTAGTGTCAAGGCTGAATCCAATAAATCACATAATTTATGCTTATAAGTACGGTCCTTTTTTTCAGAGGGTTCCTCTCGATTAATATTTATTTAAGCGCTACTGGTTGTTGTTTAAGTCTGTTCCCATTTCCCATGTCCCATGCTGCTTTGTGCGTGGCCTGTGAGTTTGTGTTCATGGGCGAGCTATTTACGCCCCAAACGACCAAGGGTGCCAGCCAAGAGATATGAATGCCGTGAATACAGCATTATTTTATAATCAACATGATTATCTTACGTCAGTTATCAACTACTATCGAGCGAGTGTTAGAGATATCTTTTCGTCATCAAACGTCAATGTTTGGCGTATTTACGGCAACAAGGTCAGGGGTCAGTGCTGACAGTCATGAGCCATTTTAAACGTCGCTATAATGCGATCACTTTTGCGCAGTTTGTTAAAAGTATTAAAGAAAATCACATTTTTATAATGTAGAAGACGCCTTTACATTTGTCCTGATGAATGAAACAAACACCAAATACAGTATGTTACATATATTCCTTTATTTTATTCATCAGTCACTTACCTTACTGGATATGACTGGTCTCTTTCGACACCATGTCTGCCAGTTTGGACATGATTCAGTGAGATAAAAAACTTTTCAAGCAGTCGAAAATTAGAGGAAATTTAGAAACTAATAACCTTGAATATTTTTGGAGGTCGTATAAATAGAGGGATCAAACAATTGGATGAAATACGGTATGTAGACATTTTTTTTTTAAGTCCTTCATGTGCAGTCATATGAATGATCAAATCATATGGAATAACCCTATCATTTTTGGGTGTATTGTGTGTACAGCATTTATTACCTCTGCAAAGAGGTTTAGGTTTTATAATTTTGAATGGTAATATCACAATCTGAAAAACAAAAATCTAAGTTAAGACTGGATGGTAATTCTTTCTGTCTGGGATAAACAAATGTTATTTTTACTTTAACTGGCAACTTTACATAATTTCAGATTAACAATTTTTTAAGGTGCAACTATTTTTTGACTCACTAATGATTTTATATATAAGATTAAAAAAATACCACTTCCTACTTTTACATCCAGCTCTGGTCAACAGACCATATATTCAGATTGTGTGGCAATATAGGATCAATATTGCAAGTAACATTACACAGCATTGTACATAATAAGAGTGAGTCACAGAGGATAGAACTCTGCATACAGCTTACATCAGTTATTGTTCTCTAAATTCAGTAAGAGAACAGGATATGAAAGAGGGATTCAATACTGAAGAATTATATTCATTACAATTTTAATGTTCAGACTGTTGTGAAGTGTACATTTTATTTCAAACATTGAATCAGCTGAATAATTCTCATAAATCAATTTCATTTTCAATTTTTCATAGGTATCTATAAATACAATATAAACCAGAGCTGTATCTCATGTCATGTGGCAAAATATTTCCTGGTTGTCAAGGTTTTTATCCATGTCATTAATAATTCATATCCACAGCTGATCTGAAAGGTATGTCACTGCCAGCACAGCTCAGGTGTTTATAAATACAGACTGTGCATGATGCTGGCAGCAACAAACATGGGTTACAACAGGCTTTAAAAATGCAGGAAGATTAATTATTCATGAAGTTGGCACTAAGGATTAATCAAGCACTTCACTGCACCTGAAACAGACCTATAGGACTAGCTTCTTTCATGACTTTAAACAAATGAAAAATAAATGCTGAATGAAAAGGTTGAATGAACTCTTCTCGCACAGAAGCGCTTCCTGCCTGAACTCAATCAAGGTACCATTAAGGTACACCTTCCAACCTGAGCACATTCCCTGCCCTAACTGAGGGTGCACCTTCAGGCCCTAACGTGCAGGAAATGAAACACTCCATTTCTTATTACTATACCTTAATGTCAACACTGAAATGGCTTTACATGCCAGGCATGGGATGAATGGGTCTATGATTTTGGACTTACCATATACTATCTTCAGCTATGTCTTAATATTCCAGAGACTATTTATACTGGGTATCTAAAATGTAAATTTATGGTAATTTCAGTGTATCATAATAACAATGCAGGCTCTTGAAATAACCATGGGTGTTTTACAATAATATAATTCTATTTCAATTTAAATTGAAAGTAGAATTTGACACTTCTGAAGTGGATTTAAGATTTATCACATTCAGAAACAAGGGGTTCATGTCTAATGTTTTATGGTCAGCTGAAACTGGAGATGACTTGTCTAGGAGTCTCAAAATAACACCAAACTGACAAATTATAACACAAATATATGTTTTCTTCTCTGATAAATAATTTGTTTAATAATATCTATTTGGTAAAAAGAGAGTACATAATTTAAAAAAGTTTATAATAAACAAAATCAAGAAAAACAATTGGTTATTCAATGTATATAAGCTGTAAGCTGAGTGATGAATAATCAACAAAACATATCAAAATTGACAATGTCAGTTATGCCATCTCTTAAATTCACTAAGTCGAGGAAGATTCCTGTATCTCTTCACAGATTTCTGGAGACATAAAATTTACTTTGCTAGACAGTTCATTCAATTCAATCATATGTACATTAATTATATATTTTTTACATAAATAACCTAGGTTGTTAGTTTTTTACCAATAAACCTAGACAAATCATGGTTCCCTCTGGGAGTGAAGTTGGGAGTATAATAATAAGCTGATTGGGCATGGAATATTAAGATGAACAGATTATACTCACTCTATAGTCTCAACTTAATTACTGGTACTGTTAACAGCATCCATGAGAATAACAACAAATGTATATAAATCAACAAATAGCAGTAAATTATACTGAACATTCCCTTTACTCACTTTGTGGGATATTAAGAAGTGAAAGTAGTAAATACTGATAATATAAAAATATCCCTAAATGTAAGTCTTAAAAATATGAATTATGAATTACATACTGGATTCTATTGTATTCATTGTGTTTATACACAATATGTTATTGCAGTCAATGACTTGGGGGGGGGGGGGGGGTAGGGGGTCTCTCAGTTACTGTTAGCCCTGACAGTTGGAGTGGTCTGGCACTGCTTGATCATGCTCGGAGAGGCAGCTCAACATGTACCAATCAGACATTGTTAATTAGCCAGCTAATGGAAGGGCCAGGAAGGCCACTTACAATATATGTGACCACTGAAGTGCTCGGTGGCGAATTGACAATGATAATTTTTTATATACCCATAATGTTTCAATAAAGTTATGGTTATTTTTTTATACAAGTGCAAAAGTGATATTAAAATTAAAAGTACAAATTAAAAGTGTCTATACATATATACCATATGTAATCTGTTTTTCTACCAAGCAAGCAATGCTGGTCACTTAAATTAGTAGCATACACACATGACTGCGAAAAAAAACCTACACTTGTGTGACTAATATAAAGAACACATTAAGAAGCTGGCATGCAGTGGCTATGACATGCTCAGAAAGCCCTCATGTATCACAGCTGGTTTTTAATGCAGTGTACAACAGTGGTTTGTCTGCTTGATTTCTTAAAGGAATTAAGTCACAGTGATCTAGTTTGAGCAATGGCCAATACCTGTATGCAAAATCTCAAGTCTGTAGCTCTAACCATTTTTTATTGGTGTCCTGTTAATGAATGCCTGGATGACTAGTTCACATCTGTATAGCGAAAGTTGACAGACAAAAGGTCACACCTGTGATTAAAAATCAAATGACTCAAAATCAGCTGAGCTATATATAATTCATTCACAAATTGTAAATAAAATTCATTTAAAAGATTTAAACCTTTTTAATTTGTGCAGTAAGCTGGCAGAACATTTTAAAATTAGCTTGTAATATTTCCAATATTTTAACACTAAAAAACTTGGGAACTAATGATGACACTGATGATGTACATTGGTGTTTAATGGGACACAATCAGGAACAATACTATGCCTATTCTTTGACACTATAAGTTCAGTTTTGCTTTATACAAAAGATTCCTAGCAAAACCATCCAAGCACACAGTCATAGTACCTCGCACATGGCTGTTTAACACCTTGTTCTGCTCTGCGTATTGGTAAACACAGTCTACATGTGTCTGTTTACCTTAACAAGGCCACCTGACGCAAGTTCAGAATATGAGCCTCAACATGTGATGTTTAAACCAGCATGAACATGTATCACATTTTTTGGCCAAGTCAGTGGAGGTTTCTTCTGATTGACACGTGTTATGGCTCCATGATGCACACGGCCCCACGCGGTGTTTATTTTGACACCTGTGATCGTACCCAGTACACTGTTTTTTACACTTGTTTACAGGAGTAAGCAAACGTTTTCATGGCAATATTTTGGCAGGTACATATTTATTTTAAAAGGGAGAAGCTATTGTTTGTGTTAATTCAACATGCTTTATAGGTTATATATAGCCTATTGGGCCCCTTTAAATTATAAGTTTGCAGAATGAAGACTAAATGCTCTGACCATGTACAGCCAATACAGATGTAAGATCGCCATGTAATTAAAGTACACATTACATAAGGTTCACTGAAAAAATGCTTAGATTATTTAATAACCTGAAATTCTTTAAAAATTTAACCTGGTCAAAGGTTAAGATATATATAGCATATGAATGTCTGGCCAGATCTTCAGTTATGTTAAAGCAGATTAATATATTATCCACATCTTGCAATCTTCATCATGCCACGTCTGAATGACGTACGTGTGGCGGCCGGTGTTATGCCTGATTCGGTCACTCAAACTTGTTGGTACGACCCCCTAAAACTAGTTTGATAAGATGACAAACTGTAAGTGTGACGTACACAATCCAGGTCATATTGTTAAAAATACAAACAAGTATATATATCAGGCAGATATGACACAGTAGTTGAACATATTTACCTCAAAATGCTGGCCTTCTACCTTGTTTTTGAAGTGAAAGTTTTTGTTCTCGATGGAAGGCTCAGCTTAAGTCAGCATCATAATCACAGGGCTTCAACATAACATCAGGCACATGTTTGGTAGTAACATGTTCTCATGTAGATCAAAACCGTTTCAAGGGACCCCCTTTCCTTTTGCCACGGCCGTGTTTGTTTGGGGATCTTGTAACAGTGAGACTTGGCAACCCAGGTTTGTTGATGGGACGTGACGTCACACGCACCTTATATGGAAATGACAACAATCATGGCAGCCGCCTGAGCATGCACGGATTCTGGACTCGCCTACAGCCTGACAGATGTTTCGAACAACTTAAACCAAACTTGACCCGGAGTAATTAGCGTGACAAGTGACAGGACAAGCTTTACTCCTAATTCAGTATACTTAAATGCGTGGATGTGCCATTTGTTTCGGATATTAAGGGGATAAAGCTGCAACAGAGATGACTTCCACCTCCAGTCCTGTGGCCACGTCTGCCAGTCCCTACAACAATTTCTATACTGGAGACGACTGTCTCCCAATCACTGTAGAGGTTGACCGGAGACCAACTCTAGCTGATCCACTGTGGCTTGGACTTGGGTTTTTCCTGGGTTTTTTGGTCGGCGCAGTAATTGCTGTATTACTTGCTTTAGCTTGCAAGAAAGACCAAGAAAAAAGACGGGTAAGTGTTAAAACTTTGTGAATGGCCACAGTTATCACTTTAAAATTTTATATAATAATATAATTATTGCAGATTATACCATAATAATAATAATTATAAAAGTAATATTAGTTATTCATATAACAATAATTATAATAAAAGCAATATGTTGTGTGATTATTATAATTATTTTGACAATTATTTTTTTTATTATTATTAATGTTATAACTGACAACTTAGGATTATTGAATCCAAATTTTTATCAGTTTAAAATCACTTCCTAAATTGAATTTAACTTAATGTTTCCTCACTTAGAAACAAGTTGACAAATCCCCATGTTTATTCATTTGTGATGCATTGTTAGTCACGATAATAAGGATTTACTTATTAGCAGTATTATTGATCTGAATGTTTTGAAACATACACAAATGATTGCTCTTTTTATGCCCCCGCCACAAAGTGGCCCGGGCATATAGTTTTACCCATGTCCGTCATTCCATCCTTCCGTCCTTCCGAAATCAAACAGTTGTATGGACTTTTTTTTGCAATGCCTGCAGATATTGGCCTGATTTTTGGTGTGTGGGCAGATATAGACCAGTTACAGATCGAGTTTGCGTTTCGTCCTGGTTGACCTACTTTTGACTGTTTTACGGCTCCTAAACTTAGAAAATTTCATGAAAAATAGAAATTTCATGACAAATACACATGTACAGACTTTTTTTCGCAATGCCTGCAGATATTGGCCTGATTTTTGGTGTGTAGGCAGATAATGTTACACATCAAGTTCGCGTTTTGTCCCAGTTGACCTACTTTTGACTGTTTTACGGCTCCCAAACTTAGAAAATCTCATGAAAAATAGAAATTTTCATGACAAATACACATGTACGGACTTTTTTTCGCAATGCCTGCAGATATTGGCCTGATTTTTGTGTGTGGGCAGATAATGACCAGTTACAGATCGAGTTCGCGTTTCGTCCCGGTTGACCTACTTTTGAATGTTTTACGCCTCCTTAACATAGAAAATTTCATGAAAAATATGAAATTTCATGACAAATACACATGTACAGACTTTTTTTCACAATGCCTGCAGATATTGGCCTGATTTTTGGTGTGTGGGCAGATATTGACCAGTTACAGATAGAGTTCGCGTTTCGTCCCAGTTGACCTACTTTCGATTGTTTTACGGCTCCTGAACATAGAAAATTTCATGTAAAATATAAATTTTCATGACAAATACACTTGTACAGACTTTTCTTCGCAATACCTGCAGATATTTGCCTGATTTTTGGTGTGTCAGCAGATAATGACATGTTACAGATCAAGTTCACGTTTTGTCCCAGTTGATCTACTTTTGACCATTTGACGGTGCTCTAACATAGAAAATTTCATAAAAAAGTGCACATGTATGGACTTTTTTTCGCAGTGCCTGCAGATACGGGCCTGATTTTTGGTGTGTAGGCAGATAATGACCAGTTACAGATTGAGTTCTTGTTTTGTCCCAGTTGACCTACTTTTGAAAATTTGCCTGCTTCTGAACATAGAAAGTTTCATGAAAAATACAAATTTTCATAACAAATCCATATGTACTGACTTTTTTTCCTCAATGCCTGCAGATACCACCCTGATTTTTTATGTGTGGGCAGATAATGACAGTTACAGATGGAGTTTGCGTTTCATCCCGGTTGACCTACTTTTGATTGTTTTACGGCTCCTAAACATAGAAAATTTCATGAAAGACAGAAATTTTTATGGAAAATGCACATGTATGGACTTTTTTTCACAATGCCTGCATATACTGGCATGATTTTTGGTGTGTTGCTCGATAATGACCCGTTACAGATCGAGTTTGCATTTTGCCCTTGTTGACCTACTTTTGACCATAAGACACCTCCTGAACTTAAAAAATTTTTCAAAATTTTACAAATGTTTCTAATTTGCCCCAGGCGGGGGCATTCATGTCGTTCCGACACATCTAGTTTGTATATATTTTGCAGAAACATCAGGATGATGAAGCTCTTATGTTCCTCAATAACAGTTACAAAGAAAAACCAGTGAAGCAAAATGATGCCAACAGCCAGGTAAGATCACAGTCTCCATATATAATCATATACAGGTACAATACACATAACAGCTGGGATTCCCTTCATGTGAAGTCCTGAGCTACAGTTGTTTGTATGTTTTTGGTTGACTAGTCTGAGTGATTATCTCTTGAACAATGTCTCAGAGTCTTGTACAAGAGTAACTTAATTAAATGCTACACTGACTTCATATATATTGTCCAGAGCATAACTGAATTCCAGAAATGAGTGTTGCAGCATTAAGTCTCGAATAATATTATATACACCCAGTCACAGTGACATAACATAATATTTGTTGCTACTTAAAGAGGTTACCTACCTGCACCTACTTTAATTTAGAAAACTTGCAGGAAGAAATTATTTTGTCAGACATTATCTCAATAATTTCCAGGTGTATTTGACTGAAAAGGGAATTTTTTGTTTTTCTTCTGAAGCAATTTCTATCAAGATAATTTTTTAGTATTGTTTGAGCATGATTTAATCTCTGTTGTACATAAACATGTATGTAGGAGTAAACTTCAGCACAAACCAGCTGATTATAACACTTTTTAGCCCTCACCCCTTAGGCTGATGGGCTGTTGTTGTCACCCACGCTGTCAGTCCGTCTGTCCATCCGGCGTCCGTTAACTTTTACCTTGTAAGCGGCATATCTCTTAAAGGATTCACCGTAGGAATTTTATTTCTTTGCTGAAGATGTATATCAACAAAATCTCGGTCAAGTTCGAAAATGGGTGACCTTGACCTATTTTTCTACATTTTAGAGCTGATTATAGAAAAACACTTAGAAGTTTATTTCTCAAAAACCATCAGGTGGATTTTCACTAAAACTTACTTTTAGCCCTCACCCCTTAGGCTGATGGGCTGTTGTTGTCACCCACGCCGTCAGTCCGTCTGTCCATCCGGCGTCCGTTAACTTTTACCTTGTAAGCGGCATATCTCTTAAAGGATTCACCGTAGGAATTTTATTTCTTTGCTGAAGATGTATATCAACAAAATCTCGGTCAAGTTCGAAAATGGGTGACCTTGACCTATTTTTCTTCATTTTAGAGCTGATTATAGAAAAACACTTAGAAGTTTATTTCTCAAAAACCATCGGGTGGATTTTCACAAAACTTACTATGGTTATTGGGACTGATGGTTTTTACCTGCTGCACAAGTTTGGTGGGGCCACCTACAATTTCTGATTTTAATGAATTTTTATCGGCTTTTTCAACTTTGGTCTTGTGAGCAGGATATCTCTAAAAGTATTCACCGTAGGAATTTTATTTCTTCTATGAAGATGTATATTGATAAAATCTCAGTCAAGTGCAAAGATGGGTGACCTTGACCTATTATTCTACATTTTAGAGCTGAATATAGAAAAACCCTTAGAAGCTTAATTCTCAGAGACCATTGGGTGGATTTTCACAAAACTTACTTTGATAATTGGGACTGATGGTCTCTATCTGCTGCACAAGTTTGGTGGTGCCACCTACAATTTCTGATTTTTAATGAATTTTTATCGTATTTTTCAACTGTGGCCTTGTGAGCAGGATATCTCTAAAAGGATTCACCATAGGAATTTTATTTCATCAGTGAAGATTTATATCGACAATATCTCAGTCAAGTGCGAAGATGGGTGACCTTGACCTATTATTCTTTATTTTAGAGCTGAATATAGAAAAACCCTTAGAAGCTTAATTCTCAGAGACCATTGGGTGGATTTTCACAAAACTTACTATGATCATTGGGGCTGATGATCTGTAATTGCTGCACAAGTTTGGGGGCACTACCTACAATTTCTGATTTTTAATGAATTTTTATCGGATTTTTTAACTTAAGCCTTGTGAGCAGAATATCTTCTAAAAGCATATGGTGGGTTGTTATGAAACATGGTACATACCTCTCAAGTTTAAATTTATAACTGAGACATATACAGATATACATCCATGAGAGAACAAATATTTTGTACTTGTTACTGTTACCACCCATAAACACTGTTCTTTTGGCTGAGGGCTTTTGTCAGCTTCTGCTGATATTCTAGTTTTGTGTAGCAGTACTTCATTTGTATGAATATATTGGCAGCAGTCATCGGCCTCTGTTTTTTGTGTGCTGATACTGATACACACATTCTGTGGAGCTACAACACATCCTTTATTGGATGGAAGGCATTTGTCTTGTAGTTGATAATCACAAACAAACTTTGTTTCAAAATCGGAAAGTTTTCATGTTCAGTTTTGACGTTAAAGTCTTTTGTATCTTCTCATCATGTAAATTTGAAACTACCCTACTGTCATAGCATGATATTTGAAGCACAGTGAGCATAAATTGTACTATGATCAAGTTTAAGCTTGGTCAAGTAGTATAATTAAAACATATGTTTAAATCAACTCTTAACTTTTGTTTTAGGATTTTAAATTAAAAAATAATTCCATTTGAAAATAACTTGTGATATATCTCAGACTGAGTAACAAATGGACATTTAACTGCAGCGTTTTCTTAAAATATATTCAAATACTCTAAGACAATGTTTGGTTGAATTTCAAATGTCTTTTTATACACCAGTCATGTGACGGGAGTATTAATATTGGTATACCCACCATCTGTCCATTAACATTTATTGTCGCCGGGATAACTTACTGGGGCTTTGATGGATTTTCCCCTAACTCATCATAAGTACTTACCAACAAATAATCTCACCTGAGTTCGATTATGGGCAACTTTCACGCATATTTGATGAGGTCATGGGTCATTCAGCTACTTTGTGGTGTCGCCGCAATAACTTAAATGAAGAATATGAAGGATTTTTATAAAATTGCTCAGAAATATTTATCAATAAAATATCGTGCCCAAGTTTGAATTCCAGAGAAATCAATGCATATTTAATGGGGTCAGGTCATAGCACTTGGAGGCACCTTTGTGACTTGCCAAAAATCCTATGGATTTGCATGAAACTCATTATACATATAAATAATTTACCAGTAGATTTTCTCACCTGATTTACATTCTCATCAAAATTCAGGCATATTTAAATAGGTCAGAGGTCACCTCACTTTGGAGATACCTTGGTGACTAATAAAATTCCTATGGATTAACATGAACCTCATAATTGATATTTACCAATAGTGTGTTTCACCTGAATTACATTCTCATCAAACTTTACACATATTTAATGAGGTTAGAGGTCACCAGATACACGACAGGCGTATTATGCACGTTTGCAGTGCTCTTGTAAAATTTTATTTTTATGAAGGTTATGATGTAGAAGTATGTAAATGTATGTTGTTCTGTATGTTGTTACACCTTTTTACCAAGATTTAACAGAAAGTTAGCATGTTTCAAATATATTTAGAAATTATATTGCATTGACTTTTGATTCATTATATCAGGTACTGGTAGTTTGTGTGAAAGTTTGCTTTGAATATATTGGAACTTTGTGAAAGACTGTAGCAGGAAGTTACAATAAGTCCTAATTATTTACAAGTTTTTGACTAAAGATGTATGGTCATATATTTTGATACAGAAAAAAGGGAATCAGGTAAGTATTACAGAAATAGCTTATTGCTTATTTATTTTATATCATTTGAGTTGCATTTTTTATTTTTCAGTTAAGCAGTACAAGGCTGTTATTATTCAGCTCAAATCAACTGTTGTCACTGATTTAATATTTAGTGTAATACACATGAAGTTCTTCTTTGTTCACAGCTTTCAGTTCTAATGTCAATAAAGTTTTGGTTTTACAGGATATTTTCAGTCTCTTGTGGATGCAATAGCCTAATTGAAAACCATTCAATGTGGTTCATCACATGTCAATCAAGCTGTTACCAGTTATAATGGAATTCTTAAAACTAATTGTTATACCAGCTAGGATATAATTAATTCAGTAAAATAAACTAGTAAATCTGTATCCAACCAAGTATGATTTCATTATGGGAAACATGAATAGTTATCATATTGACACACTACATATGCAAACATTTTGGATAATAAAACACAAACAGGTTCCCTAATTATTATTTATTCACACATGCTATGTCGCCCACTACATACTGCATACTTGTATTTGTTGGGAATTGAGTATATATATATATATATATATATATATATATATATATATATATATATATATATATATATATATATATATATATATGTATGTATGGTCAGTCTATTATCCTGCAAATGTTACTGACAAATGTATGACTTCAGATTAATTAAAACATTTTTGCATGGCTAAGTTTGTTATATGTCTTTTTGTATAAGTGCTTGATATATGCACAAGCTTGTGTTATGCCCTTTCATTTGGTTGCAAAATGTTTTTATTTCTTTGCTACTGCATTATTGTCAGGTAAAATATGCTTCATTTGTGTATTTCTGTGACACACCAGGCATCACTTCATAGTTCCTATAATTTTGTATTATTTCTTTTTTGTAAATTTGTCTTTTGGCATTTTGTAATAATAATAAATCATGTTTATTTTTGTGACAGCGGATAAATACATTATCACTTCATCCTGATATCTTTAAAAATGTATGATTATTTTGATCTAACACATTAAAGGCTGTTTCTTAAGATTTTTAACATTTTAATTAAAACCATCCAAATATCACATTTTAAGATAGCATGTACTTAATAATTCTGTAAATTATAACCAGGATTGGGGGAAGGGAACTTTATAGATTTTGAAACTAAACTGGAAAATAATCAATTTATATTGAAATAAATTAGCATATATATTTATAAACAAAGCCAGCTCAGTACTGTGAAATGTCCCACTCCTCATGTTTTCAGCATGTATACTTTTTATTGAAGTAGCAGTGGGTACTTAATATAACATCTACCATATTTGGATAACCCTGTTTGGCCAAAAACACAAATTATAAATATTAATTATGCATATAGCAATAAAAAAAGTTAACCATTGAATGTAATTTTTCTTGGTGAGCAGCTGCAGGCAGCTGAAAATATTAAGAAAAAAAGAAAAGGAAAGAAGAAAGGACTATCTGCGAAGAAGAAGAACAAGATGGCAGAGGAGGAAGTCGTCATCATCCCGTGGGTCGATCTGAGCGAGGCTGACAAGACCGAGGAGGAATCTCAACAACTCACTGACAATGGACTGGTGGTGGTGGTTCTAGCTAAGTCTGAGTAAGTCACAGTCATGTACACTTCTTCTTTTAAAGAGGTCTCTTAATTGTGTAACAGGAATAATAATTCTGTGCCTGGAATAATAATGTTTGTCAAATTGTGAAATACCTTAGAATCTGATTAGAAATGAAAATCTCATAAAATCAAGTTGTGTAATCTGGTACTTTAATGATACAGTTATTTATGGTAAAACCATAGTGCTTCCACTCTTTTCTACCTGGAAAGGGTTTTGTTTGTTTAAACTGTTTTTTTGTTTATACTAAACATATGAGCTTTACTAAAATTTCAGTTCATTACAGTTTGTAATCCATATTATTTTAAGAGTTTGTCAAATACTAACATCTCTCTTACAATTTTCAATTAATATTTGGCTGAATGATCACAAGATAGTGCAGAGATGCTTTAATTAATAATGTGAATATGATATTTTGAACTGCGTCATGCACAGGTATGAGAGAGAGACTTTTTGTACTTTTGCAGAGATGGGATGGATGCAGAGATTGCAAATCAGGATTATCTTGGTGTTGTGCAGTTGGAGAGAGAATTCCAGGAAGAAAACGTTATGGTAGTGATTTTTTTTTACTGCTTGTAAATATTTCATGTTTTGTCATGACGTTTTTTTCTCTTTGATGGTAGTGATTTTTTCTTTGACTTCTTGTATATATTTCAAGTTTGGTCATGATGTTTTTTTCTCTTTGATGGTAGTGATTTTTCTTTGACTTCTTGTAAATGTTCAATGTTTTGTCATTATGTTTTGCTTTCACTTTGAGAAGCTCCTGCATCATTGGTGTTTAGTAACTAGATATTTCTACTCTGAAATTAAAGAAGAAGGAGAAAATTTTGTTAGTTTTAAAAAGCAGCAGATGTCACAGAAAATACCAGCAGTTACTTGTTGTTTGCCTTTGAACATCTGCACTCTTGGCGGGACATTAACTTATGGCTGTTTTCCAGTGTAAGACTCAGCCCAAAATGGTCATTTGTTGACTTGGTAAAAATAACTTGAAATGAAGGGCATATCCCACAGACCTTGGGTTGATCACGTGATAGTTGTTACTCATATGAAATCAATTCAGTACAGTCTGGAGCTTCAGGAGGGTTGCCAAACTTAAGGTTACTGCACATCTTAAGGCCATAAAATTCTGGCAACACTGATAGAATAGAAGTGATCTGTCTGAATCAATTAGTGTGATGCAGATAGACTATTCATGATCATATTTGAGGAGTCTTACTCAGAATGAAAACTTGACTGTTGTTTACTGTGGAAATGGCTTTGTTAGCGTGCTTATAAATTTTGCACTTTAAGGGGGAGCTAGATTTGTGTTAAATTAAGAACACACATTATTTTGAAATAAGTAGCCTGTTAAGACCTTAGAACAAAACCCCCCTCCCAATGGCTTTGATGTACGACAGAGCTGAGAGCGACCTGTGATTGTTGTCAGCTCTGTTTGTTGTTTGCACGTACATAGCTGGCTACTTCTGGTTAGTAATTATAGTTGTTGAGCAATTCTACAACTTACTCAGATGTCAAACACTGTTTCTGGGTGCAATTCAATTGCATTATCAAACGTGATTAGACCAGGTTAATTGATGATTGATAATCTTTATTCCCCCAGTACTGGAGAGTAACAATCAAAAGTACAATAATGATGGCTCACAGGGCCACAACTTATGACAGAAAACAAGGATCATAACATAACACTGAATAAATGTTCATCACCTGACCATTTACACACAACTGTTTACATGAACATTAATAGAGTTTACCATTTACACGTGTACCCCATTCCGTCTCCACTGCATGTCAGGGGGACATATACACCTAATCACACATATATCGCATACATATCGACATAATAAGTTATCATACGGATCTTTACCTAGGAACTCTACCACTCATCAGCCATGTGTCTGCATACAAAAATACTCATTCTGCAGTTCAATCTTGATACTACTCATGTCTTCCATACAAGTCTGCATCTACCATCTCTGTATAAGATAATTTATCTCACTCGGCCATAAGTCCATAATAACTCGTTTTACGCTACAGAAGAATAATGCCACTCTATGTAACAATAGTATATGATCATCTGCTGGTAGTGAAATATCAGCCTTTCCGAAAAGGTATGATAGGAATGTTAAGTCATCACGAGTATGCAGAAACACCCCCACCTCTACTGGGAGTTTGTCTAAAATAAATGACCAAAGGTTTTCTCTTTCGTCTCGAGTATAATCGCAAGAGATTGAAACGTGCTCAATTGCATTTCCAAAAGTATTACCACAGAAGTGACACAGATACACTGGTGTTGGAGCACCGATTATATCAACGTATGCTAACAAATGTGTTAACAAAGTGAACTGATACAAAGATAATGGGATACATATTGCAGCTTGCCACAGAAGCGATGTTGAATACATATTCGGTTTTACCATTTTAAACAGATTAAGGTCATCCCCTATATTTAATCGCTGATCATACGATCTTTGTTCATGGTTAGTTATCACTTCAGTAATTAAGTCTGACCATGCACTCTTGGTTGGAAATGCGTCACTGTACAATGCGGTTTGAATATATCCCGACAACTCATATTTGGTTAAAATATTACATATATCAGCGACACTACCTTTACTGTCTGCCCTCTGTATATAACTACCTATTCTGTTCACCAAAGCTCGCTTTACAGGATTTTCATAAGGAAGACTATGTAGCCTCTGTAAGAACATAAGCTTTAATCTGTCCAGGATAGCTTCAATACGAGGTATTCCCACAAGACTTAACGCAATGTCGGAGCGGGTGCTCCTATGGAGACCTTGGATTGATTTAATACAAAAGCATTCGTTCTAGTTGGGTCATATTACTTGTGTTTAGCTGGCTCCACAACTCTGCACCATACAACGCTTTGGGCAGTACCATTATTTTAAATGTCTTTACACCAGTTAATGGGTTAAGTCCTACGACTTACTCAGATGTCAACAGTGTTTCAGGGTGCAATTCAATTGCATTATCAAACGTGATTAGACCAGGTTAATTACCTTTAGTTAATAACTTGCAGTCACAGTATTCGATCAGTTGCCTGTTACAGTGTAGCATGTACACAGTAACCCAGAGGTTGTTAGGTGGGAGGAAGGCTGTGCTACAAACCTGTCTTTTATAAATACAATAATAATGTGATACAAAATAAATTACCTAACATACTGATTTACTTGAAAATTTGAACTGTGCTTAATGTTGTAAAATGAGAAAATCCCAAAAACTTGGACACGCCAAATTAACCGCTTCCACAGTATATGGATTAATGAATTATAGGGTCAAAAAGCACCCCAAAAAAATGTCTAAAATTACTGAATCAAATTTATTAACAGTTGGAAAAATACACGTGCTACAAACCTGTCTTTTATAAATACTATAATAATGTGATACAAAATAAATTACCTAACATACTGATTTACTTGAAAATTTGAACTGTGCTAATGTTGTAAAATGAGAAAATCCCAAAAACTTGGACACGCCAAATTAACCGCTTCCACAGTATATGGATTAATGAAGTGCCATACACAGTGTTACCTGCCAGTTTATTATGTAGTTAATTATTCTACCTGGTAGAATCAAAACTTTGCCCACAGTGTAAAATAAGATGTGGCAAAATTACAGAGATGTTACAGACTGCCAAATCTAATCTCCATAGCCAGGGACTGCCTCATCACCTGTAATTGAAAAAAAACAGTAACAGAGAGGGGCTGTAATGAGAGGTTTTCCTGTATTTAACACCACAATGATCTCATTACTCTATGTTATGAACTCTCTGGCCTCAGATAATATCAGTTTGTTTATTTACTGCAGCCTATAGAAAGTGACAATGTCAACAATAGAGGGGGGGCATGTGTCAGGACACAGGAGCTGTATAAACATATCCTCCAGAGAAGATTATTTGAACCTAGACACCACATTATTTGTGATATGCAGATACTGATTGCTCAGACCCTTACTGTACATTAGCTGAGTATGGTCACCAGAGTTTACTTTTTATTGTGGAGTATGATCCCCTCCATTAATTCAGACTGTTTATACAGACCAGACCTGCCAGGGTGCTTGATGTGCTGCCACAGCGTCATTGAGAAAACTCAAGCAGCGAATGAAATTGCCTTTTCACATGTTGATCAAAACCTGCATTTTGTTTGTGACCCATGGTGGTGCCTAGTGGATATTTTCTGTACTAAACTCTGTAGGTGTTATTTTATCAGGAGAAAATCCAGTAAAGAATTCAAACTGACAATAATGTTTATGATATTTAAGTCTTAATATATTAACTTCAGTTATGAATTATAGGGTCAAAAAGCACCCCAAAAAAATGTCTAAAATTACTGAATCAAATTTATTAACAGTTGGAAAAATACACATGATGTGTAGATGATATACATTTTATCTATAATTTATTGGTAATATTGATACATGTGTCATATTTCATGGCTTTTGATTACTTTAATTGATACTCAAACATCATAACTGCCCCTACTTTAAAGTGCTTTATTATAAATAAGTATAAAGGTGAGTTTACTATCGTAGTTTGAACACTTGAATGAAGCAGAGAACATTAATTTTAACAGTATACTAAATTACACGATTGCTGCAGTAAGGAAAAGGTCCTGGGTTCAAATCCCTGCCATAGCTTCCCAGGCAAAATGCTCAAATATCAATCATTATAACCTTGCTGATCTTGCTCTATATATGTCTTTAAAGACAGGTTAGGACTCAATCATACCAAGCCTCATGTTTATAGAAATCCTGAAAATGATGGCTCATTATATCACTCTTATCATAATGTTCCATCTCCCTTCAGTAGATAGGCCATGGATTGCTCTTTAATAAACTCTTGTTATTTCTTTTTATTTTCTTTTCAGGCCTTGTTGCTGCTTATGCAGATGCAGCTGAATCGACTGGTCAGTAAAGGAAAGATCGGGGCAGAGTTCGCTAAACAGAAATCCAAAGAGCTGCTGTCAGACATTCCCAGTGCTGTCAGGGCCTGTCAGAGTGAACGTGATGAAAAAGAGGAGGTTAGTTACGGTTTATGACCCAAAAATCCTAAAGAGCTTAGTGTTGTCAGAGAGATGTCAGGAATAGAGGATATGTTTCTCTTTAATTGCAGTGATATTTTAAGCCTTATTATTTACACTGAATAGTCCACCAGAAAGGTGTGTCAGTTGCTTATGCACAGATCCACTTGTATGTAGATCACACAAATAGTTTGGTATGCTGCATGGTGACCTTAAAACATGCAGGCAGAGATAGGTTTCAGAAGAGTAAAACTTATAGCATCCAGGTCAAGAGGACAACCCAAAACCTTCTTAGGTGAAAAACCAGCAAGCTTTATCTGAATTTTATATATTAGATTTAACTTAATTTTGCAGATACCTGCAGTTAATGACTTTGACACAAGCTGGGATGGTTTCAAAGTAGATTGACACTGTCAAGTTTTACTTGATACATAAAAATAACTTATGATCTGTGACTTGAAGATTGGAATATGCATGTGCTCAGTTCATGCTTCAGTCTAACTTTTCCCAATGGTTTTTCTGTATATTTTTTCAATCAGTTAAGACCAAGGTCTCAGTTTGGCATCTAAGATGTACATTAAATGTAATTACAACAAGTTCCTTAAAACAGGCAGCAAATATATATGAGATTCTTGTATATCAGGTGTGATACCATGTTTCTCTTGGTGTTTTGCAGCAACTCCGACAGAAGCACAAGAAGGACCATGCTACCCTCGAGATAGAGCTGCAGAAACTGCACCCCGCTTATATCCTCAGGCTTGTGAGTATCTGGTCAGCTGACCAAAATAATGTTTCTCTGCATAACACTATCAAATTACATTGTATAGAGACACCAGTGAATTAGAATAGATATGGTTTGTGGTTGACCATCAATCAGTGACTCCTGCCCATATTGATTATTTAATGGTAAAATGTTCCAGTAGTGTATGATATTTATAAGATTTATGGATAACAGATTTTTCTCATACTTTCCCAATTGCAGGTACATGTGTGTACAAGACTTATTAAAATCTAGAACATTTTGTCATGTGTATAGTTTTCAGTTTTTTTTAATGGAATGTACCAAATTTAGGGCTTTTTTTAATGATTATTGATAAATTATCAGTTGAAATTCTTGTACCTCCTTGAACTGGTTTTTATACAACATTTTACAGACCAGTAACCTGTTCTAATAACAGTTAGATTATTTATAATTACAAGGCTTGCTTCTGCTGGTGCCCATCAGTAGACAACAGTTATTGTCATCAGTTATCAAGTAAAGACTACAAGTCTTGTAATGTTATAAAGATAGATCATCTGTATAAGCATAACTCCTCAAAAGGGCTTCTCCAGTTTGTATCAGTACTCTGATGACTGTTGGCTGGTTTAAATTTTTTTTTAAAGCAAGAAGACCCTCATATTTTAAAAAAATTTGATTAAATGTCAGTTGATAAAACTCTTGAGTTTTTAATCAAGAATGTGGGTCTTTTTTTTAACAGAAATCAGTACTGAATGAAGAAAGAGAAAAGTTTCGCCATGACCTTGCCACCAATACAGAACTGACAGACAATGAGGTAAGTACAGAGCAGTAGATCTTGGCACTACTAATTTGGTAATGAGCTTGAGTGAATATACAATGGGTTTAAATAAAATTAATATAAAGTCATCTATCTAATGGATCAAAATAACCAAAACATATGTGAGTTATTATGAAATTTCACTAATACACATATTGTAAGGTTTTTATGAAATTCACATCATATTAACTAGAAACTGCAATTCCTGCTATTAATTGAATACCGTGTATAATACTACATGCTTTATGCTTTTTATTGGTACCTTTTCCCTTTGTCAAATGTCTAAATGCACCAGTATATGTAAACTGCCATTGATATAATGTAAAAAAAATAAAAGATTTTACTGCAGTTTGAATAGCAATTCAGATTATCTGTATGCCATGGAAAACATTAAAAAGCAGAGATTTTCAGAACACATATCAAGAAACTTCAGATCATTTCATATTCACACAACTTTGTTGAATGCAGACAGTTGCCTGTATAAAATTTGTTTTGTGAGTTTGTTTTGTGGATGGCAGCTATCTGAAGATCTGATAATGGCATTTATTTTGTAGGTAGAAGCCCTGATGGCGGAGCATGCTGAGAGTGTGGCTCGTCTTGAACAGAGGCAGGCTGCAGAGAGGGCCAGGCACATGGCTGTAAGTTAAATTAATGAAAATAACCATTCTCAGGTCACATGCTCATCTTGAGATTTAGTCTTTTATTCCTTATTTGGATAACTCTTTATGTCTATTAGTTTTGTTTCTCAAGGATTTGATCTTTATCCTTTTCTCCTAAT
Organism: Sipunculus nudus; assembly: GCA_026874595.1. NCBI lineage: Eukaryota > Metazoa > Annelida > Sipuncula > Golfingiida > Sipunculidae > Sipunculus > Sipunculus nudus. The sequence goes on along the minus strand of CM049306.1, from coordinate 104,904,115 downwards.
TTTGATGATCTGTTAATATTTTTTTTTAGAATTGTGACTTGCTACATATATCTGTATATACCTGAAAGATGCATGGTTATATGATTTGCTACATATATTTTTTTTACTAATTGTATTTTTTGTTTGTATAGGTTTATCAGCAATATATTTGAATACTGTAATTATTTGCTGGCATATCATGAGATGGAAACCATTACACCCCCTCCCCCTATAATTTGTCACTGTTTCATTCCCTGAAAAAAAGGATAAACAGTAAATTTAGTCTCACAATGATTCTTCTCATTATATGCAACATTATGCATTCATTGTTTCATTGTTTCATTTACATGTTTTATTTTTACAAGTTTGGTTGGTACAGATTATTGATTTCATGCCAACTGTTAAACTAAATTACCTGAATTGTACAGAATGAAATCACACATTAATATATATGACAATTTTCTCACTGTTTTATAACTCACATTTCAGAATCTTGAGGAGAAATTAGCTCATCGGAGCAAGCTAGCGCAGCAGGTCAGAGGTCAAGATGACAAAGGTCAACGTGAGGTGGACTACCGTGAAGATGCTCACGATCAGGTGCTTCATCATATGATGGGAGACGGCAAAATACTGGAGCGTCAGCGAGATGAGCTGATTGGCCAGTACCATGACAACATGAGAAAACTCCAGCTCAAACACAATGAAGGTATGCTTGTATGTTAGTGACAGTTTTTTCTTCACTTTAAATATGTGCAGTGATGTAATTCATGAAGGAGCATGGCATTATCCCTCCGTCATTTGAGGGGAGTATAATGGTATACCCACTGTCTGTCTGCCCATTAATTTTAAGTGTCATCCCTATAACTTACCAGGACTTTGATGGATTTTTATGAAACTCACCTTAACTACTTACCAACAGATTTCTCACCTGAGTTCGATTAAGGGCAACATCCACAGATATTTAATAAGGTAACAGGTCACTAGGCTACTTTGTGGTGTCACCGTGGTAACTTACGAAGAATATAAAGAATTTTGAAAAATATCATCAGAAACGTTAAACAATAAAATATCTCGCCTACCTTTGTTTTCAAGCAAAATCCATGCATTTTTAATGAGCTCAGAGGTCACTGCACTTTGGAGGCACCTTGGTGACTTATCAATAATCTTATGGATTTTCATGAAACTCATTTTACATATTTACCAATAGAATTTCTCACCTGAATAACAATATCATCAAAATTCATGCCTATTTAATGAGGTCAGAGGTCACCAGATACATGTATTATGCACGTTTGCTGTGCTCTTGTTAAGTATAACACTGTAGCCTGTGTTGTCTCACCATCTGTTGAATGAGTATGAAGGTTACCATACAGTGATTCGTTACTATTAAGCCTTCTTGTTTTCAGGTTTTCATGTGCATGGGGCTTGGGGTAATCCACACATAATAACACACATAGGATGTCATAACCATCTGTGAGCTTCTGTAATAATTTCACCATTTTATCTTTAAAACATTTGCAGGTCACAAACCAAAGGTATATAGCACAGGTTTCCGATGCCATAACCACCTTGCAACATCCTAAAAACCACTTTAAATATAAATTGTTACAGGGTGCACATAAAAGGGGACCTAACTGGCTTGCTAGTGAAGCTTGGGTTCAAATCCTGGATTGGCCCAAAATTTTCCCTGAGCAAATGCATTTGTAACAAATTTGGGCTCGTCCCAAATAATACCTACCTTTCAGACCAGGGAATGGTGGTTTGAAGGGATTGAGTAACGCCACCTAGTTTACCAAAAGTGTGACTACTGGGATAAGTTATCTTGTTCTGATAGCAGAATGCTCTTAAGAGGGGGTGTGTTACGGGGTGCGTGTAAAGCAGACCAAACTGTCTTTCTAGTGAAAAGCTTGCTTTTCTAGTGAAGCGGTGGGAACCCCGGACATGCGGCCACCGTCATGGGTTCGAATCCGGGATTGGCATAATATTTTTTCCCCTGAGCAAAATGTTCTCATGTGTGTCTCATTTATTTTCATCATTAAGATTTATTGTTTCAGCCTGAAGAAAAAACTCGTGTTAACCAGTATGTAAAAGATAATATAATTTGTGATTTAATAAATAAATAAACAAACATAGGTGAAGTATATCAAAATTGAGGGACACAGTAACAAGGTGTATATATGAATTATTACATAATATTTGTTAATTTGCCAGAATATGAGAAGCAGCAGCTGCACCTGGCAGAAAAACTGAGGAGCCTGCGTGAGAAGAAGATGAAGAAGCTAGACGAAGCTCACGAGAAACAGCGAGACGAGTACATCAGACAGGCCAGTCGTAGCGTCCAGACAGGAGCCTTTGTGGATGACTTCCACCATCTACTACAGCAGCAACGCAATGAACGAGAAGAAATGACCATGGACATTGACTCAACAGTAAGATTCCCCACTGTACCTAAGGCTGCTTGAAATATCTCACTTTTTCCAGCCATCTTTTGTTTACCTGGCCTAGAGTGAAGTAATTGTGTAGCACTTCTTTATCAATAAGATGACTTCAGAGTGCAGGTTAAAGTTTGATTGGTTGAATGAAGCTTCATGCACAAATCCATTGTGTCACTTTTTTAACACTTTCATGAATATATTTTTATCAATCATTTCAGTATGTTATGTATGATTTATATTTGAATTATGAAAAACATCCATGTAAAAGCCATAGAGACCTGTATTTCTGTAACCAAAACTGATTTAATATTTTTAAATGTTGCTTTGAGACATTTATTAATGACCTAATGGACTAACCATTGTTTTGCCTGCAGGAAGCCCAGGAGCTGAAGCGTCTCCAGCAGGGACAGCAGGCAGAGCTGGTACAGGACCTGGACAGGAAGGACAAAGAGATGAAGGACAAACTGTTCTCCCTGGCTCACCTGAGTGAACGTGACATCGACCGCATCATGAGGCAGCACGAGCAGCAGATGGACGAACTCAACAGTCAGTCTCAGTGTTTTCTGTGCACAAACACACAGACACACACACAACACAACACAACACACACACACACACATTGTATATATGCAGCAATACTTGTGTTCCTGAATGAATTTTCCAGTATCCTTTAGTAGGTTTTTCTCAGAATTATGGTGTCATGCAAATCAATTTTTGAATTATTATTATTATTCATCTATTTCTAGAAACAAATTCCTACCATCATATTTACCAGTAGAAAACCTGCTCTCTGGGAAACCTAATTTCAATTATACCCATAACTAAGAATTCCTTGAAGCTGAATCTATACACATTAAAAGTACAAAAAGGTTCTAAGCAAACAATTTATTTATCAAATAAATACTTACTTTTTAAGCCTAAACTACCTTAATTGGCTCCCCCTGACACCATTCTTACCTTTTTTCTTCTGTCTTAACTCTAATAAATATCATGCACAGATTTTTGATACTGTAATTTTATATCATTTGTTGAAACATATCGGGAAAGTCAGAACAAGCTTTATGTAGCTTGCTCTCAATCCGGTGTCAGTAACAAAATATATATAAGTGATTCAAGACTTGACCTAGACTCAAGGACTAAAACTTGGATATGGACTCAATGGTCCATGATTCAGACTTATAATGGAGGAGGAAAGGACAAGAGAAATATTCAGACACAGTCCAGCAGAAAAATACACCTAACATTCCTAATCATGGCACCTTTGTTAAACATGTAATAGTGTTTGTATATCTGCATGCCTTTGTCATGTAATATTGAGTACATCTAGACATGATGGGCTTAAATATCACTGAGACTGAGATATGAATTAATGGCCACCTTTAATGTTGTTTATTTTCTGATGTTTCAGGGATGAGACAGTCAGAGAAGAAGAGGAGTCAGATGATCATAGAGGAGAAGCTGGCTCAAAAGAGAGCTGTAAGTGTGAAGTATCTGCTGCTTAAGTGATAGACACTTATTGTTGTTTGCTCACATAGCTCTATTAAATTCCTACCTGGTATCTGAACATCCTGAAGTTTTGGCATTTTCTGTTTTCTGATGTTTTCTGATATAATTTTTTTTCATTAGAGATTTTAATGTCTTCAAAGTAACCTTGACAAATATTGGTAGTTTTGTTATTTTCTGGACAGTCAAGGGGTGAAATGATCAGCTTGCTCCTCTGGCAACCTGGGTTCAATCTCCGGCTCGAGAGTGGGTTGTAGTGGCCTGTCCAGGGTCTGTGGTTTTCTCTGGGTTCTCCGCTTTCCTCAATCTGTAGACACTGCCGTATGCCACTAACCACTTGAGCGATGGAGAGTGCCTTGATCAGTTATTATAACTATTTGTACAATCCATGTAAATAAATAACATTTATAAATATTTCCCTTCTCACCATTTTGTGTCTGCCACTGACCATGGCTTCTCACAGGTTAAGGTGACCCTATTTGATGTATAATTCAGACTGGTTTGCTTTATAGCGAGCTAATGAGGAGAAGATGAGACAAATGTCTGAGCAGCAGGCACTGGATGAGCAGCAGGAGAACATGATCAATAAAGTACTCAGTGCTCAAGTGGGACTCAGTGATGAGTAAGTAAAAAATTATCAATAAACTACTTGGTGCTCAAGTGGGACTCAGTGATGAGATAGTAAAAAATGATCAATAAAGTACTCAGTGCTCAAGTTGGAATCAGGGATGAGTTAGTCAAAAATTATCAATAAACTACTTGGTGCTCAAGTGGGACTCAGTGATAAGTTAGTAAAAAATGATCAATAAAGTACTCAGTGCTCAAGTGGGAATCAGTGATGAGTAAGTAAAAAATGATCAATAAAGTGCTTTTTTATCAAATGGGACTCCGTGATAAGTAAGTAAAACATGACAAAAATAAACTACTCAGTGCTCAAGTGGGACTCAGTGATGAGTAAGTAAAACATGACCAGTAAAGTACTCAAGACTTAAATGGGACTCAGTGATGAGTAAGTAAAACATTATCATTCAAGTGCTTAGTGCTCAAGTGGAACTCAGAACTCCAGAGAAGGGGAGCTAGCATGCATACATGTTTGTAGATTTCAAGCTGTAACATTAAGAAATGATTGAAATTTCAAAGGATTGCTTCTCATGTTCTTCTTTATTTTGAAAATGAGAAGTTTCCTGCCCTCCATGAAATGTACCCTTCCTAATGTCAGAGGCAGATGGCCAAAGAGCCTCTAATTTGGCTCATATGATACAGATTCAACAAAACCTAAAGTCATGTTGTCACTGACAAAATTGTTCTTTTTTAAATTAAATCAGAACTTTGTTGTTTTTTTATTAACTCCACGAACTCATGGCTCTAGTTGTTGCTGTAGTGTCCTTCAGATTCTCTATGCTAATATTAGACTGAGAAAGTTACACTCAGAAGGGTCCTGATGAAAGGTCCCTGCAAACCAGAAACTGGATCACAGTAACCTATGATCTGTGGTTACCTTTAATTTGTGAACTACCATTTGTTGTCACCTTTATAGTGAGATATTTATGTTCATTTTTTGCTGAATGAAAAGTTTCCCTTGGATCAGAGCAGTGAAGTAATATAGCTGTTGTGTTGTTATCAGATTTTATCATTTTCTTTCTGTTGTAGAGCCAAGGAAAAGATTCTTCAGGAGCATCAACAAAATATGCAAGCCATGCACAACCAGCTGGAGATGAGTAAGCTGAGGCAACAGAAACAGTAAGGAATTGTTAATGGTCCATTCTGTCTTAAAATTCAAATACTAAACTCATTTAACACTGAAATACTTTCAGCTTAAGATATTTTCATGAAAACTCATTCATACACAAGGTATAATATTGAATAGTTTTAATTTGTTTTATAAACTATTTAAACAGATTATTTCTTGATTGTATTTTGTTGTATATATATCTCCAAATATATATGTTAATTTTAAAACTAATGTTTGGATAGCATTTTAATATCTGTTCATGTGTTTGCATATATTTAATGACAATAAAAACTTCTTTTGTTAAATAGACTGAAATCAAATTGTCCCCAACTTGTGTCTCCTTCCTAGTTTAGATTAATTATCACAGAGCTAAACCTGCTTTAGTTTTACGTCAGAGGTGTTTAAAGTTTGCAATTGGTCCCTTCTACTTTTTAACAATGTATTTTTACTGTGCATGGTTAACGCTGGAACAAAAATGGATTTTTATGACTATCCCTTAAGACTGGAGCAGAAGCTTGGCGCCAGAAGAGCAAAGCTGGCAGCGCTGAAACAACAGTGTGAAGAAAAGCGACAAGCCAAGAAAAATGCCAGCCAGAAGGAAAAAGACAAGCTGGAGAAGGAACTGGTCAGAATCTCTGATTTATATACTTAATGACTATGTTTACTATCTTATGACAGTCTCATGTAGTTGCCCAAACTAAAGTTTAACGTTGCATAAAAGAGATGCAAAAGTATATAGGCAGTATTTTTTTTAAAATTTATTTATTAATGTTGGATAATTCCTGTCATAGTAGGTGGTGTGTATGGTCTTTGAACCATTACACATGTTTCCTGAGGCAGAGATATGGTACTGAGAGTTAAATTCAGAATGAGATATAAGAAAATCATATAAAGTAAAATGTAAGGGTCAAGCCTTATCTTCTCTTAGTATATATTTTTTTTAAACTTTTGATGAATTCATGAAAAGAAATAATCATTTTTATAAGCATTTCATTTGAAGTTGCACCAATGTTATATGTAAGTAGATTTAATCTCGTCAAGACACATAAGTGAGGGGGATTTGAAATATATTGTACCTTCTTATTTACTGCATCAGAATCCACTTGTACAATTAAAATTAAATTTTGGTGTAGACCTAGAAGGAAATTGTTTTGCCTGAGTGCAGTTCCAGTTATAAAACCTGTATTTTGAATAGAAAATTCTTACTTTGATCTTCTAAAGTAATTAGTTGGTAATAAACATCACCATTGTACCTGATTTGTGTTTAATTGATTACTTTCAGCAAAAGGAGATAGAACTGGAGGAGAAGAGAATAGAGGAGGAACAGAAGCAGCAGCTGGCAGCGCTGAGACAGCGACTGGCAGAGGAGACAGCAGCCCTGCTCGCTGAACAAGAGAAGCAGCTGGGCATGCTTATAGCAAAGCTACAGGTCAGGATATCAGAGCTGTTTAAACTATTTATTAAGGTCGATATTAGTCCCTCTATGATCTGTCTGTAAAGTATCTGGATTATTATTTAGATCAGATCAGACTTTTATGGAATATGGATAAATAAAATGGTAGAAGTCCACCATATTTGACCCATGCCATTAAAACTTCTCTGCTCGCCATTAGTCTTTATTTTTCACCTCATGGAAGGCATATGCTTCTGTTGCATCCTTTAATGAAAACAGTTTACACAAAGGTTAACTTCAATGCAGGTATTATAAAAATAATGGGTCCCCTATGATCAGTAGTTATGTGTGGTTGACATCAGCACTGACCAGTCCTCAAATGGTTGGTTTGGGTGTGTGTTGTTGGGGGACTGGTCAAGCGGCCAATTTTCACAATAACAACCAAAACCACAATAGGCAAGTAGATAAAAAGTAAATACTTCAGCTGGGTAGGTAATACCCAGAAGCCAGCTCTTAAAAACTCTGGAGAGGCTGTTGTGCTTGTGGGTCTGCTTATGATCATTCATATTGCACTTTACTTAAAAAATAATAAAAATAAAAATTGAACAAAATCAAAGTGTTCTCACTTTTTGAATGGATAGGGACAGAGATACATATGTCTTTATTAAAACAAAAATAAGAAATTTTCAACTTTTATTGATGTGATGTTGTAACCACCAAAATTGTTGAATGGTATTGTGGGTATAGCTATTTACATCCAATTGACTGTACTTTTGGATGCCTTGCCAAGTGCATACTAGCGTAAAACAAAGGCAAAAATGTAAAATATCCACAAATGAATCTTTGCAGTGGGCCATATTTCATATTCTGCTAGCCTGATAGTGTTAATACATAGAAATGCCCTTGGTGCCAGAGATCGTAAATGAGTGACAAAACTTTGGCTATATCAGTGAGATACTGGATATACAGTAAATTAAATAGATCATGAATGATATGATTGAATGATAAGTTAATTTGAAGTATGGTATATCATTTAAGACATAATTGTGCAGCCTTTTTTTTACATATTCTTAATGATGCTAATATACCTGTTAAATGTTTCCTCTAATATACAGGTAGTATATTACATGATTTTTCATTTATATAACCTCACATCTCATATGACACAGTACTAGTAGGCCTTTTACCATATTATATAAAGATTGATTAATTTCAGATGGAATCTTGTCAAAGTAGCCTAATTTTATTGATCTGAATGCTTTTATTTCTCTTGTACATTGTCTGTTGTATAAATGGTAATTGTTTCCCCAGACAAAGTCGGGATAGTATGGTTTCAAGACGGTCACGCCGCCGCCGCCGCCGCAGAAAAACCTTGTGAGCGGGATAACTCAAAAAATATTTCACTGATCTTTTTCAAACTTTACATTTGTATAGATACAGGTAAGGGGACGAAGCCTATTTAAAATGGGGTCATGACCTATGCTAGGAGAGTGACCTTGACCTTGAATAGGTCCATTTTTGCTGAAAATAACACAAATTCTTAAATATCTCAAGTAAGCTTGCATGGACTGGTCCAAAAATCAAGGTGACCGAAGATCATGGATAGCCTTGTGATATACCTGGTGGCGCCACCTATTATCCTTTTCTTGTTTTTGCGCCTTTTAATACCCCCATAATTGCCACTTAACAGTACTGTAAGCATTATAAGTCAAAAACTAATGGACAGATTTCTTTCATATTATGCACATGTAGAGAGATGGGTTATGGGATAAGGTCTATTTACATTTGGGTCATGACCTTTACCATGAGAGTGTCCTTAACCTTTAATGAGTCCATATTTGGTGAAAATCACACACCTCTTATGATATCTCCAGTGTTGATAGCCATATGGATTTCAAACGTGACTTATGTATGGCCACCACTAAAGTAAGAACCCTATAGGTTCTAGGATCATGAGGTCAAAGGTCAAGGTCACTGGACTCGCATCTTAAAAGATACTGTGGATGCATTTTAAGCCATGCATTTTAAGCCAAACATTTCATCCCAGGTCTTCCATCTTGAATATTTAGCTCACTTGCCAATAGTGGATGATCCATATCGATTTTGGGGTCGCAAGGTCAAAGGTCAAGGCCACAGAAGCTATCTGTCAAAAAATTAGTTTCTGGATGATAATTCCTGCTTTTACTGATGTTTTGATTTCAAACTTGACTTATATATGTCCCATTGAAAAAGCAAGACTCCAATTGATTTTGGGGTCATGAGGTCAAAGGTCAAGGTCACAGGACACATCTTTAAAAAGATATTGGATGCATTTTCAGCCAAACATTTCATCTCAGACCATTCATCTTGCACATATAGTTCATCTGCCAATAGAAGAAGACCCCTATCAATTTTGAGGTCACAAGGTCAAAGGTGAAGGTCACAGGAGCCATCTGTCCAAAAATTAGTTTCTGGATGATAATTCCTGCTTTTATTGATGTATGGATTTCAAACTTGACTTGTATATGACCCATTCGAAAAGCAAGACCTGAATTGATTTTGGGGTCATGAAGTCAAAGGTCAAGGTCACAGGACACATCTTTAAAAAGATTGTGGATGCATTTTCAGCCAAACAATTCATCTCAGATCTTTCATCTTGCATATATATTTCACCTGCCAAGAGTGGAAAATCCCTATCAATTTAGAGGTCACAAGGTCAAAGGTGAAGGTCACAGGAGCCATCTGTCCAAAAATTAGTTTCTGGATGATAATTCCTGCTTTTATTGATGTATGGATTTCAAACTTGACTTGTATATGACCCATTAGAAAAGCAAGACCCAAATTGATTTTGGGGAGATGAGGTCAAAGGTCAAGGTCACAGGACACATCTTTAAAAAGATGTGGATGCATTTTCAGCCAAACATTTCATCTCAGATCTTTCATCTTGCACATATAGTTCACCTGCCAAGAGAGGAAGAACCCTATCAGTTTTGAGGTCACAAGGTCAAAGGTGAAGGTCACAGGAGCCGTCTGTTCAAAAATTAGTTTCTGGATAATAATTCCTGCTTTTATTGATGTATAGATTTCAAACTTGTACTTGTATATGTCTCATTGGAAAAGCGAGACCCAAATTGATTTTGGGGTCATGAGGTCAAAGGTCAAGGTCACAGGACACATCTTTAAAAAGATAAAGGTCACAGGACCAACATCTTTAAAAAGATTGTGGATTGATAGATGGAAGAAACAATAATTGCTTGCCAAGTGTCAGTATATGCTGCTAAAAATAGGGGCCTATTCTTAAAGGGGGGGGGCGTACTATGTCTGGGGATACTCTGGCACCTGCGGTGCCAAGAAATGTCTAGTTTTTCTATTATTTTTGGTGATGTTGATGTAAGTTTTTTCATCTACTTTATTTCTTCATACAGGTTGGGGCAGCCAGGAGGCAAGCAATTATACAGAAACAAGACAAGGCAATTAAGGATCTAGAGGTAATATTTACCAAAGGCTGATCTGTAACATACAAATTTTACATTTTACACATATATGTGTAGCCTAATTTAATGATGGTAACAGATCCATGTATTTTTAATGTTAAAGAGGACAAAAATTCAATTTGGGATGAAACTATTAATGAACAGTATAGGTTCAGAATTTACCCTGTCTGGTTTTTATATGCCTGTCATATGACAGCAGTATGATAGTATACCCAACGTCCATCTGTCTGTCAGTCCATCAGTCAGTCCATTAATTTCTAGTGTCTCCACAAAAACTTACTGGGGCTTTGATTGATTTTCACGAAAAACACCATAACTACTTACCAACACATTATCTCACCCAAATTAGATTATGGGCAACATCCACGCATATTTAATAAGGTCACAGGTCACTTGGCTTCTTTGTGGTGTCCCTGCAATAACTTATGAAGAATATGAAGAATTTTAATTAAAAAATCCAAATATTAATCAATAAAATATCTCACCCAAGTTTGATTTCCAGTAAAATCCTTGCATATTTAATGAGGTCAGAGGCTACCACACTTTGGAGGCACCCTGGTGACTTACCAAAAATCCTAGGGATTTTCATGAAACTCACTATATGTATTTACCAATAGAGTTTCTCACCTTAGTTACCTTCACATCAAAATTCACGCATATTTAATGAGGTCATAGGTCACCAAATACATGATGAGTGATTATGCAAGTTTGCGGTGCTCTTGTTTAAGTAATAAATTGCAATATGTTGTCAAATTAAGTGATATAAAGGTACCATTTGGAATACCATGATTTGTCATTTGCCCATATTATCTTTTGTGGTATTGCAATACCAGTAAACTGTAAGATCAATTATTTATGTCAGATTTGAGGGTAGTGTCATGCTATAAAATGAACTGACATTTGGAGTCCAATAGTGAAGCAGTTAGCCATTAAAGAAATACAGTGTGCCTCCTCAAAATATGACTACAGCCCTGATCATTCAGGATTTTGTACCATTACAGAACATCTCCCTCTGAACTGCTCTGCCGAACCCCTTGTTCTTCTTTTATAACTTGTCATTTTTTGACAAACACGGCTTTAAGTTATTTGCAAACAATTTGTTAATGTGATTATTTCTTGGCCAATACTTAGATATTTTGCTATATTGCAAATATTTATTCAAGCAATATATCACAGTAATTGTAACTAGGTTTGGATCAATATTGATATTTTGTAATTATTCAAATTCAGTGAGACATTATGATTATTATTTTACAGTATACCATCCAGCTTTAATGTGTAGTACATTGCGGATCTGCCAAATCTTGAATATAACAAATATGAATATGATTGCTGTATAGGAGCAGATGGCTGCCCGTTTGGAAGACAACGAGAGACGAGGGGGAAGCAACAAAGTGGACCAGCTGCTGCAGTACCACCAGAACCAGGTAGAGCATCTGACAGACCACTTACAGAGCAGCAAAGAGCGGCAAGAACAGGTCCTGATGGAGAAACTGCAGGCCAAGAGACTCAGGAAGGAAAGGTGAGAAGCACACATATGCCTTTAATTATTTAGATTCACATTGATATAGAATCTGCTAACCAAAAGACACTGGAAGGAGGGGTAAATACATCTTCTTCTCATACATTAATCCTTCATTCCTTGTGGATGCACATGCATCTCGATGTTTCTCATACATGCTTAGGAGTAATATCCTGATATGATGCCTTTTTTAGCCCTCAGCCCTTAGGCTGTCCGTCCGTCCGGCGTCCGTTAACTTTTACCTTGTGAGCGGGATATCTTGAAAAAGATTCGTCGTCAGAATTTCATTTCCTCGGTAAAGATGTATATCGACAAAATCTCGGTCAAGTTCGAAGATGGGTGACCTTGACCTATTTTTCTACATTTTAGAGCTGATTATAGAAAAACACTTAGATGCTTATTTCTCAGGAACCATTTGGTGGAATTTCACAAAACTTACTATGGTTATTGGGACTGATAGTCTGTACCTGCTACACAAGTTAGGGGGCACCACCTGCAATTTCTGATTTTTAATGAATTTTTCTTGGATTTTTCAGTTTTGGCCTTGTGAGCGGAATATCTCTAAAAGTATTCACAATAGGAATTTTATTTCTTTGGTGAAGATGTATATCGACAAAATCTCGGTCAAGTTCGAAGATGGGTGACCTTGACCTACTTTTCAAGGTCACAGAGCTTATAATAGAATAAAACTTAGAAGCTTATTTTTCAGGAAGCATTTGGTGGATTGTTATGAATCATGGTACATACCTCTCCATTTTAAATTTATAACTCAGACATGTACAGATATACATCCATGTGAGAACAGATATTTAGTACTTTTTACTGTTACCACCTCTAAACACTGTTCTTTTGGCTGAGGGCTTTTGTCAGCTTTTGCTGATATTCTAGTTTATATCACTATCAGTTTAGTTTTGCATTATAAAAAAAAAATCCCAGCAAAACCATCCTAGCAAATGGTCTCAGTACCTCCCCTTCAGCTGTTTAACATCTTGTTATGGTTCTTCATTTTAATAAATATAGTCACATGTGTCTGTATACCATAAGAAGGCTTTGTGACCGGAGGTCCAATTTTGCACATGTGCGACAGATACTAAACAAGGAATAGTCCAAACATGAACTTACATGGTTGTTAAACACCGATTGTGAGCCTGAAAAGAAAACAAAAAACGCAAGTGGCATTCACACTAAGTTTATGTTGGTGTCAGTGATCACGCTGGGTCAATTTTTTTTAACACTTGTGTACAGGGAGTAAGGTAATGGTTTCCATACAATATTTTGCCAGGTACCATTTCATTTCAAAGAGTAGATGCTATTTTACATGTTCATTCAACATGCTTTGTAGGTGATCAGGTCCCTTTAAAAGCACATGGGTGACTTTGTTTTGCTGTGTCAGTTACATTTGAACAGTTTAATCTTCATCAAGATCAATAAATTATTTATTTAACATTTAAAGTTTGTACATGATAAAATCTATATTGGTTAAAAAAACATTATAACTTGTATTTGTCTTTTTCATAATAAAAACAATAACATGAATGCCACAGTCTATCAAATAACATCTAATAGATGTTTGCACCTTCTATTATGTAAACTTTGCAAAACAACCTCCATTGAAGTTAAACTTGCTGATCTTTTTTATACAATTACAGAGAAAAATCTGATCATGAAACTTTTTAAATATTTTTCTGCTATTCCACTAATATATAATTACACTAACACATTACACTTTCAGGGACATTGAACAAAACCTTGAACAAGAAGCTCAGCAGGAATGGTACGAGAACAAGAAAAGGGGAGCAGGGTAGGTATAATATCACAGGTACAAAGGTCAGGGTGACTGTATTCTACATAACACCTACAGTCTTAATAACTCACAGGCTGGTTATAACTCTTGTCGACTCAGTTTGACTGTCTCTGGTTGACTGTTAGCAATATTTTGAGCCCCACTTTAGAGCAGTGCCTTATAGTGATCCCTTTGTCCATCTGTCCGTGCATCCTTCAGTCAATCCATCCTTCAATGGTGGTTTCTTTTGTAATCTTTCTCAAATTACCAGGAATAATTGATGCCTATGAAGGCTAAAAAAAGAAGGCTTTAGCCTTATTGAATAACAGAATTGTCCAAAAAACAATATGACCATTTGAGCACAATCAGTGATTTTTCTTTCATGCACAATATTCCATATAGAATATGTTTGATCTTTCTCAAATTTACATGTGTGACTTATGCCTACAAAAGCTCTATTGCCATTGAATTACAGACCTGCCTAGAATGCAATGTGGCCTTCATAGCATAGTGTGTGGTTTTCTTTTGTGTACAATTTCAGAAAGAGAGCACATCAGGTATTTCTCAATTTCAGTGGGATGATTTGTTCCCAATCAAAATAAAGATGCCCTAATGAGAGAATGATCTCTGTTGAATTTCAGATATGTTATACATGTAACACATTAAGGCTGCCAGGAAATGATCTTGGAATTTCTTTAGCATACATTCAAGAATTGTTCAAGCAATTGCTGTGAAGGTTTTACTGAAGATTGACACCCTGTGAGATGATGTGTGCTATCAAATTTCAGACCCATCCAAAATTCAATCTGGCTGCCTGTCAGCCATGATGCATTATCTCAGTAAATCCTTTTAGATATTGCTGTGATATTTTTAAGGACTGGTCCTTTTAAGATAATTTGTGGTGATAAATTTCAGACCAATCTCACATCCAGTATGGTCACATTGCAGCCATTTTGAGGAATGGGCATTTCAGGGCCCAAATTCAGAAGCTTTAGGTCCCAATTATTTCTAACTTCAGTTAATGATTTTTTTTATAACATCATAATATCAGCCTTAATGTACAGAGTTAGACAATTTGCTGAATCTGTGGCCAATCCAAGACCTAGCAGGTAAAGGCTTTGTTCATGTTTTGTTATCTCTTTCAATCCCTTTTTTTGTTAGCAGAAGTGAAACCTAAATGCTCAGCCCACTTTTTCTCAGTTTCACTCTACAACTTTGATTTGTCATAGATTAAAATATATTTGACTGGCTCTGTTTTTTTTCTCAAATGTATAAAAATGAAACAGAGTAGTTCTTACATGCTACCAGAGATTATGACCTTAAGTTATGTTCATAACCATCCAGAGCTAGAGTTCAGTTGTAAGGCTTGGTGTTCACCGATTTTAATAATGAGAATAATAACACATATAACATTAATATTGCAAAATGTTATGACTGTACTCAAGGTCCACTTACACAAAGAGAAAAATAATCTGTAAGAAATGTAATTCAAAATGAACATTTTTTAAACATCTATATTTTAGATTATAACTATTGACAAATTGATGTGGCTTACACTGTAAACTTCCATCCTGTGTATGATGGAATATGCAATTAAGTGGAAAAGCATAAAGCTGTGCCCATACACCAGGTGTAGTTGTTTCATCCCTGGGCTCATATAATTAAGGCAGTCTTTATTACAATAGTAAAATTAATACATAAACACTAATGGTTTTAAACATGGCTGCATCAAGTTTATTTGGCACAGTTGTAGATTTCATTTAAGGGGTTTGCAGTAGATGTGCAAAATGAGCATCTGAACAGTTCACCCAGTGATAGAGCGTATATCATAAACACACCAGGGGTACTCAACCAAAACAAGCACTGCTTCAGAAACAAGTGGTGTTCAGTATAGAGCTGAGTAAAAGGTAGATTGTCAGGTTTCTGATCTGTAATTGTCATGTACTAGGGTTCATTTGTAACCACAGAAGAAATTTAATTCAGCCAGAACACATTTAATCACAGAAGACGTTTAAGTACACAAAAGCCACTACATCTCACACATGCCACATGACAGCTAGTTTGCACCAGCATACAGTGTGAATTCAGTGTCTGACAATTTACCTGTGCAATGTTCTGTTATCAGGTTAGCCACTTCAATACTGAGTCAGACAATGCTGGATCAGCGACACAGAGCAGCAATGCAGCAGCTGGAGAGGGAGATGAATGCTGAGATGCAGAGACAGAGGGAAGCTCTGGATGCTGAGATGGAGAAAGAACTGCAGCAGGAGATGCAGGAACAGAAAAAAGTCCTCCTCGCCCAGCTGGCTGCTGTCAGCAACATGTCGGCCAAAGAAGTCAATAACCTGGTGCAGGGGGCTGTGGAAGGTCAGTATCAACTGTTGCCACAACCAGTAGGTTTCTTGTGTGTAGCCTTAAGGTGTTTTCTGAAATTCTTCCATGTTTGATGAAAACTAAAAATGAAGGGGTCATAAAGGATCTAAATTAGGGCCTGGCTAAGAAAGGAATTGCCGAATGGCTGTCTAGTGGCCATATCCAATACATGACAGGTTGACATTCAACAGCAAATGTTCTCTCAAACAAACCAGTCTTCATATATTTTCATGGCAATCCAGTTGACCAGTTCTTGAGATAATGCACATGAAAGAAATTCCAAGATGGTTGTCTGGTTGCCATAACTTTCTGCTGGGTCTGAAATTCAGTAGTGTATGTTGACATTATCATAAGAATGGTCCTTGATGTCAAAAAGTGTACATGGTTGAAGGACTGAAACCTTAAGAGTAGAATCTGTTTGCAGTATTTATGTCAGTCAAAAAAAACCAAAAAAAAAAACCATGTATGTCACAGGATAACCAGGTGTTCAGGTTTATCCCTGTTTTTGCTGACCCACATCCTGACCAGAATACTTCAGTATTCTGTGAACAAAGAAAATCCAGAACAAGGATTCACCCTGGAGAGAGTGGTAGAGAATAACTGAAAAGTTTTAAAGCTAATCATTTTAATAGAAGCATACAATCCTTGATCTAGCTAAACAAGTAAGAGACATGTACTGTCCTAACACACTAGAGTCAAATGGTGGAAATTCATTAGTGTACCTCCCTAAAGATATTTCATGTCCCAGTTACCAGTTATAGTCAGTTTTGTGTATGGGGAGAGGGATTTTAAACTGACTGATTACAAGTTCAGTGTTACTGATAAGTTGTAGCTGGTGATTCTGTGTTGCAAGATACCCTAACCCTATGTCCTTCTGAGATGATATAACCAGTATAATTGATGAACATAGCACTGTTATAATATACCATGTTTGTGGTCTACTGGGTATGACCTGAGGTCAGTGTTTCTATCTTTGTCCTGACAGGAACAGGAGGACAAGATGAGGAGGCCAGGAAGCTGGCCAAGGAACTACGCCAGGAGATGAAACGAGCGAAAACGGAGCTGAGTCTGGGGCAGGACAATCAGGGTTACGACGGATATGGTGAGTGGAAGGCATGTTGACATGGAGGACAACCCCCCCCCAACATATTGACATGGAATTAATATCTCATTTTAATTTACATATGTATTTACAAATGACAAGTACAACACATACCTTCAGTGTTATGTCTTGTGATTGTAGACATACAACATTTGGCATTTGTTATTGTTACAGTTTTCTTTGAATTATTTCCATTTAACATAAATATTATTTCTATTATACAGGATTACTCTGAAAGGAGGTACTCCCGAGATAGTAAATGTACTGCAGTAAGAGTACTATCATTACAATGTAAACAATGCAAAAGTTGAAAACACAAAATTGTGCTTTTAAATCTAAGAAATATATAATTCTGTACATAAAGCCCCCAAATGTGTAAAAATATCTCTCTTTGTATTAATTAACTTGTTGCATGCAATAATTGATTTAAGAAAAAGGAGCATTAGGTAATAACTTTGACTACTCTTACTACATAAGTTAATGAAGTGAATTAAAATATTTTGAAAAAAATAAAGAAAAGTCTCATAAAAGAATTCATGAAAAGTCCTTGTTAGGTTCTTATTATACTTATGTGCGATATTTGTTGTATGATTTATATACAAGAGAATTTGTGTATTTAACTGTTATAGAAATGAGGAGAGGGAGGACAGACCTGGATGGTTCATACGGCTCATCTCGACCGCTCAGCTCCAGAGGGCACCACCGAAGGCCAAAGAGTGCATTCAGGGAAGAGTATGATGCATAAAGGTGTCACCATGACATCAGAGTACCCATCACGGCAGAGAACCTCATCTCAAGTCATGCAATATCACGTTAATCTGTTACATCATCAGAAAAGGAAAAGGATAGTGTAATATTTCTGAATTCCACACATGTTTATTATTATCAAGCTCCATGTAGATTAAGGGTAGTTAAACACTCACAAAATATGCAATGATTTATGAAGGAATACTCAGTTACATCTTCAGTAACATCTCGCACCATCATCTGATATTTGTGTCAAGTTATAACCGTAACGACACAAACACGTGGCTTCTTGTCTGTTTTCCGTAACCAGTAACCTCAGTGACACCTGCAGCTTATATTGTGCAACAAATTTTATAAACCTCATTTTACAACCCTCATCCATAGCCATTTTATTTGACAATATAGCTGTAAGTTGAGTGAACTTCAACTTCTCATTATGACCTCTGTGGGATTATTATCTGCTTTTTTACTGTAGATTCTGCTCCTCAGGTAATTTAGAAGGGAGTCTGATTGAAGGTTTAATAGTTGTGCAATTTCTATGTTAGTGGACAATATGTGAATAATTGTGGTGGTTTTATATGTGTGATCTTGAGTTTTTAATGTTTTAAAGTTCACACTAAGATTCCCCTTTCTTCTCTTGTAAAACATCAAAATATTTGTCTTATCGTCTGTCAAGACACTCACATATGTAAACCTGTGTCTGATATATATGATATTTCATAAAAAAGATTCACAGTGAGCAGCTATTGATGTACTTTCAGACAGTGTTTTTATCCTCTCATAACATTATCTATGAGTTGACATTACAATTAATGTGTGCATGAGGGGTAATCACACAGCAATATGATAGATAAATAATCTCTGTGCTCTCTGTGGGAATGCTTTAGTTACTGTTTTAGTAATCACTTAGATATCTCAAATTTATTTTATTTTGTGTGATCTTACCTTGTATATTCAATAATGTGCCAAATTACTGTGATATATATATTATTTAGTATACTCACATTAATAGAGAATGATATACCTCTTCACAAACATATCATGCTGTTTAACAACCAATATTTTAGTCCATATTTTTATTTAAGATCTTCTTTTTGTGTATTTGCATTCCATTCAAGAGCTTCTGTGAATGGTATACTTTATATTACATAATTATATATTCATTGTCTTGTACAGTATTTATATGGAGTTTTTAGTCTTTATATTTCAAATTTTATATTCCTCCAGCTGTGTACAGTCTTAGCTAAATAATTATAGTAGGCCTTTTTAGACATGTGAAAGTTGCTAGTTGATAAAAAGTTTGCCTTTTAAGCAGGTCTCAAGATTTAAATGCTTGGTATTACAGTGTCTATGTTGCTGTGGTTTGTTAATTAAATGCTGGTGTCTAATCATGGCATTAGGATAAACCTAGACGTTTATAAAATGCAGAGGTCAAAATGTAAGTTTTGCATTCAGAAATGTGTTTAGATTTAATGATTTTTGGCCAGAAAAAAAAATTGTGCATATCTGAAGTCATAATGTATAGACCAACACCTGTACATTGTCAAATGATAAAGTTTAAGGGAAAGTAAAACTAAAAATGATTATCATTTAGGGGAATTCAAACTTTTAATTCTTCATGTTGACTCCTCGAAAACCCATAGATGTAACACCAAGCACTGCAATGCTAGAATATCATGTAAACATTGAGTAATCGGACATGATTACTTTAGAACTTTTTTCCTGATTTCCATTACTTCGTTGCTGCCTGGGTCTGTGGCATTTTAGAGTACACAGCCTGGTCAAAGATTAGTAAAAACCAAGTCTGTGATCCCAGTCGTCAATGTCTGTACAATATACATCCTTCAAAAGTTTATAATAGTGCATCAGAAAGTTCTTCATAATAAATGTTTAAATTAGTTTGATTTGACATCACCAAATATACCTATGACCTTGCATTTGATTAGATGAAGATTTCAATCATGTTAGAAATATAATGTATCGTTTTACCTTTCTGTTTGTTTTTGTTTTTAATATTGTTAAACCGTCTGATGTATAAATGAGGGTTGCTATGCAATGGTTCATTTACTGAGAGTTTAACCTCACACTTTTACTTTTTCTTAATGTACACTTTTTCCATCTATATGCATGTTTTAACAAATGTTTTAATAAATAAAAAATATGTAAATAAAGTAATTTTTCTGAATTTCTATTACAAGTGCGGTAAGTTTGTTGGTGTGCAATCCTGGATGTAGAATGCTGCCCTCTAATGGGAGGTTTGAAAACTATAAGGCGGACAATCACTGCAGGTTCAAGTACGGGTATTCTCTTTTAAATACAAGCTGCGCATGATAACGACCCCCTCATTGGCTATAATCACCAGTATTAAACTTTCAATAATTTTTAAAGAGTGCCTGTGGTGTTGGCGTACAGACCAGTAGTGTACGGTTACAAATGAGTTGCATGTGACATATTCTAAACTTATTATTATAACTGACGGTGGTCGCACTAGACTTTTGTCACGGAACTGCTCTGTGACCACGCCTCTTTTATGCATGTTTTGGTCTTGAACTGTCGGGAGTGAAGCAACGTGTAATGAGGGTGGGGGGGGGGGGGGGGGGGGGGGAATTTGTCCTTATTTCACAATGAATCCGGAGATCTTTCAAATTGTTCTTGGAACTGGCTTTTGAAGCACCATCTGTCGGATATTACGTGTGTGTTTTAAGGCAGAGAGCACTTCATTACCTTGTATCTGGGCCAGAAGCCCTCCGAACCTTCGGTTGGACCGTTCTGTGACTCATCTTATTTTGTTCCACCACAAGAAATGCAAGAACAGGACAAACATTTCCGAATGAAGTTTCCCAATTTGTCGAATTTCAGTGCCAACAGAAAACGTACAGTAATCGCTGCGTTACGGCGAGTTCACTTTAATAATTGATGTCTTGGACTTAAATGTGCACCTTCAATGAACGAAGGATTTGCGTTATTTTGTGATATCTCTGCATTTTCATAGACTGACAGAGTCAGACATCACAAAATGTCCAGTTGTGCGTACAGCATCGACAAACATTATTTTATTCTGTTAAAAATATATGTGGTTGTTTGGTTTGAAATTAACCTTTGTTTTCTTTGTTGTTTAGAAATATACAATGTCTATAATCGTGTTGTTCCTTTGGCTTGTGCAACAAAATCTTTACTTTTCACTGGTGTTCTGTTGTTTTATCTGTTAATATTGAACAAGTTTAGTCAGTTTTCGTTACATAATACCACCATCTGTTGTATTTGGAATGAAACTAAACTGTTCTATTAGTACAAAATGATGAACGGATTTGATGAGCTTGAAGGCAAAAAAGCCAAAGGTTGTAACACGAAGCTCGTGGAAGGCTTGTAATAAAACGTATGTGTTTTTTTTAATGAAAATGATTGGAAATGATTAAATGACCTTTCTTTGTCGAGGTATTATACCGGAAAAAAAGCGTCATTTTCCCTCAACAGGTGTTGCAAGATTGGCAGAAACAGCTTGTCTGTTTAGTGTTTGATGAGATAACTAAATCAACCTAATGGACGGGCCATGGAGAGTTGGTCATAATGTTTAGTTATGTCTCTCAGATGACATAGCTATAGGTACCTTTATGAGAATTAAAGATATATCAGGTTCTATTGGCAATATTTATTTCCTAACTAAATGACCTTACTGTGTCTTTAAGAATCAGTGTCATATATACACACCACCTTTTAATGTTAACATTTCTTCCATGAAGTACGATCATAGATTACCATTGATGACATTGAGCAGTGTCTTGTGGGTACGGACTCTCGTTTCGAACACTTGGCGTGCGCATGTCAAGCACCTGCTGAAGTACACTGTGCAGCACAAAAGGACGACTTAATGGCTTTAAATGTATAAAGATATTTATCTGTATTTACTGTAAAGGCACACCCGTCTTTCCAAATAACGAAACCACTTAACAGTTATGCATATGTGCGGCGTAGGTACTTAGTACCCTTAAACAGCGCAGCGTAGGGAAAGAGCACGGACATTTTGGCCACTTAAACAACTTTCCTTCTGTCACGTTAATATAAAGAGGAATTTCTTCTACATTTTTTTTATATTGACCATAGACAAACATGTAACTCATGCAGTTATAGTTTATTTCATTTCGGGATAGGCATAGTGCGTATTGTAGAAACACACAATTGCACAGAAGCACATATATACAAACCTTACTTTGTATATAACCTGAATTCTTTTAGATACGGAATATCTCCTGCTTTTGCACGTGTTTGTAATGGTATATAGTATTCACAAATCAACAGGTAATGGTGGATGATAATGTATTTGTCACTGACAGACCTCTACAGATGGTTAAATCTGCATTATTAAGATTCAACCTGTATCATCTGAATACGCACGTCCCTTAAATATTAAATTCTTATTTAACCAATTTAAAAAATTTCACGTAATGTAGCAAACTGTAAAAAGTTGAAACCAAAGTGAACTTTTTTGCCTCTAAATTGATAGGGCGAATGTTATTTTGAAAGCGTACTTTACGACTGCCACACTGTTTCCTACCAATAGATTCCTTCATTAAATTTCGTTAGCGATCCAGGGCGTGAGCGAGACGCGACCTGAGAACAATGTGCTGCTCTTTAATTCACAGATATATTACGAAATCCCGGTATCAAAGGAATTTCGGTTGACAATGTTGACGATATACTGGGTGGACAAAATGTCGCACTGACTTTGTTTCTAAAATGGTCAGTCGTACCTGGTACATCCTTAAAGGGGTCTATTCCGATATCTGTCGTCCATTAACTAAAGATAATTTCTATAGAACCATTTATAAAATAGTCCAGGAAAAGCCGATCTCACTGCACACAGGCTTTTTCTTTTGTCTGTATTCACGTGTTCATAACCTGTTTGGGTATTGGCACTAAAACAGACTAAACACATTCAACAAGAACATCTGGGGGCAATCCAGACGGATCAGAGTGCGTCTTGCAATTAGTGATCTTTCAGCTTCCACATATGTGCAATTAACCAATTAAGGCTACATCGTTTTTCTGTTATGATTAGCGCATGTACCGTGTTTACTAACAGTCGTAGTCGTAATTGTGGAGGTGGTCGCAATTGTGAGGTGGTCGCAAGGCAGGGTTCCACTGTATTTCAGTATATAAAAATCAAAGTAAAAGGGAAAAAGGTTTGGTTTAGTTGCTTTATATAACTAGGCTGACCCTCTCGAACTATGTTTATCTACGAAACATACAAATACTACTAATGATAATAAAAATAATATTCACATACAAACATGTTAGTTTTTGCCCGGTTGTATAATCATATACGTGTATCCAATATATATATATATATATATATATATATATATATATATATATATATATATATATATATATATAAATACATTTGTATGTATATATGCAGGAGAAACTTCAGTGTAGTCAATGATGTTTATGTGGCACGTGAGCAACAACGTACAAGGCATATTCAAGAATACACCGTAATTAACATGTTAATCACTTGCATGTTAGTGTGTAATAGCTTTGTATGTATAGGACGCCTGCCTGCACGGTTATAAATCTTTTACCATCTTTACAATATTGATGAATGGTATCACCATACAAAAGTGACGCATTGGATCCATTTGATTCTCATGTGGCATTTATCAAACATTCGTTTAAATTGATTGGTACATGTTATGGTGGAATACATGATTTATAGTGACTTGCTATGCTGTGCTATGGCCCTCGTTGCTCATTCTAACAAACAGAGTTCTTGGAGGTTCATATCAGAATCGGAAGATGAAGCCAACTGTGACCTTTTATCCACTTTCTTTGCTCCTGATGAAATAAATTCCTGCTGGTGTTCTTCTAATGTCCCCCCCCCTCTCTCTCTCCATCTCTCTCTCTCTCTCTCTCTCTCTCTCTCTCTCTCTCTCTCTCTCTCTCTCTCCCCCCCCCCCCCCCGATATTACCATTGTATCACATATCAGGTAGGTCAACATTTATGTAGACTTTTGGAAATTACAATTCCGTCATGCCTGTCCGTAATATGGAACACATTTGTATTGAACCTTTATCCATAAATAACTGTACAAGTGACGTACTGCATCTTGAAATTTGGCTCCTCTCTATCAAGACTGCGTACCAGTCTATAAGCAACACTGTGCAATTATTAAATATGTGCTATATAGCAACTCCTGTATGAGACGCAGGCCGGTACGTTTGATTTATATCTACCCTAACAGTTACCTTGCCGACATGAAAAGTAACCGTGAGAGGCCAGTTCTCCCACTGGTTCACGGTCCACAGGTGTTACACAAGGATATGGACTTCAAGTAAGTGAGTGAGATGATGCTTCAGAAAAATTTACCGTATTTAAATTTAAATATAACACAAATTAAAATTCACTGCCCTTAGAAACTTAAACATTCTTTTTGTTATTCAAAAATAATATTGACAGTTACTTTTAAAAGTTTACCAAGTTTCATGTTTGTTGTAGTGCCTTTAGAAACTCAAATGTTCTATTTTTCTCCAAATATTATATAATTTTAATAGTTGCTTTTCGAATTCACAAGCGTTTTATATCTGTTATATTGTAGTTTAGACTCGTTTTATTGTATTTAATATATCAATAAGATAACAGCACTGGATGCAGGGTGTTAGACGGTAATTACATATGTCCGATGCCAAAGAGAATTCTTGTTTGCATGATACATGTATTGTTGTATTCTTTAAAAACATATATATACTTCATGAACTTAATATATAAAACTAGAAATTAGCACGCAGAGAGTGCAGACCTCCGCCAAGGCTGCGCATTACCCCCATATGGCATTGTCAGATATGCAGCAGTGTTTCTTTAAAAAAATTCCTGGCTCCAGATGGTGATCCGGATCGTCCAAAAAATTTAATCAATTGTTTCTTGTATTATTACCGAGCTATCCAGCAAATTTATTCAAATTCTTATCAAAGTCATTTAATAACTTTTTGAGCAATGTTGCTAACAGACTAACAAACAGACAAAGCAACGCTGGTAAAAATATAAACTCCGCACCTTGGCGGAGGTACTTAATCTTAAATATGATAATAAGTTATTTACAACATGCTGTGCACACTGCAGATGGTCCCCAATGAATGACCGACTCCACCATTTCATGCCCAGTATGAACGAAGACCAAACGGTGCTTCAGAGAGAGGACCCAAGATGCATTGCAAAAGAAACACCGCCCCTCTCTACATCACCCCCACCCCTCCTCAAATTCCCATCCCGAAACAGCCTTCCAACCCGTGAAACGGCTTCCCCCGTTGCTGAAGTGGTGAGAAACAACGAAACAAGCCGGCTCGGTCGACCACTCAAGACGGACAGGCGGTCCTCGCCGTCGGTCGTGAAGCACATCAGGCCTTGGGCATGTCAGATGTTGGTTACTGACAACAAAGATTACACAGTGGATGATAGTATGTACGAGCCTACATCCGTGACAAACACGCCTTCTCCGACAGCTAGAGGCCGCAGAGCCTGGAACTTCCGGCCCGGTGCAGTCACAGATCGCCGAAACTTGATACGTTATTTACCAGACCTGCCTGGGCCGCTAGGTGGAGCCACATTTGACCCCACCTTTTCTTGTATGATAATGAACCACAACGGAGGGCCTAAGAGTTGGAAATCGTCTCTGCCATTCAAAGTTAGTCCAAAGCTGCCTCTGTCGATGATTCGCGGTCAGGTCTACAGGCAAGGTGAAGCGGGATATCTTCATTTTGATCAGATGGCTCTTCCCCTAAATTCTGGTCGGGCTTACAGGGAAAACGGGTCACAGGCTTTAAAAGTTTATGGTGAATCCAGAGAGAAACGCGATACCCACATATTGCCTTTACAAAAACCACAGACGCCGACTCAATTGAGCAGCGGTCGGGCGTTGCATGATGGGAGTTTGGAGCATCAAGTCGAGGCCGGAGCCTCAGAAAGATCCTATCCCGGGACAGAACTTATGAGAGCCTCGTTCTTTCACAAAAGAAGCCGATTTACGCGGCCCCCGGAAAACATCCCCCAAAGCGACAGAGATGAACTGTACTGGAGACGGCGGCGCAAGAACAACGAAGCAGCTAAGAGGTCACGTGACGCCAGACGAACCAGAGAAATTGAAACAGCTAACAGAGCAGCACGTCTGGAACATGAAAATGTTCAGCTCAAACGTGAAATCGAGGAACTCAAACAGTTGAACAAACAACTAAGACACACTGTCACAGACAGAAGCAATCCGGATTCTGAAAATTGTTCTCCCGACGTGGTGGAAATTATAGAATAGTAATAAATTCAGGTGCACGTTTTGCGCATACGTTTAACTTAAAAGGAAACAGTTCTCTCAAGAACTTGAATGAAAAATCTTTTATTTAGGTCAGTTTAATGATGACGTTTTGATAACGAACACGTGACCATGTGGTTCAGATTGAATCGATTTCCTAACACGTGTATGGTTATATTTTTTTATATTGCTTCCATTGCATTGGTTATTGATGATATTTACAGAACAGCTATAAACTGCATTAAACATTTTAAAGAATTCTGTAAAAAAATCTCGACACAGTCCAAAGAAGGATATGTACGGAATAGCAGACGTTTTGTTGTAAATCCTTAAAACATGGACGCGAAATAATCATCTGGGTAAATATTTTGTCAAAATCTACTTCATTCGTACTATATAAACGGGCCTGCGACAGAAGGGACTGACTGAAGGACAGAAATTGGTTTTGTCGTGAGTTATAATAGATAATCGAAAATTATCTTATAGACTGGTTGCACGATTTTCATGAATAGTCTAACGTTGATTCTGCGACAAGTTGCAGCAGGTCGCCCGACAAGTCACAGGTAGTCATTTGTTCACGTGTGACAGTCTTATACAGTCCAGTGTCGTATATTATCAGTGACAGCCGGTCGTTTTGTATGACTGCCACTTTTTTTTCAATGAATCGCAGCAGGTCTCCATGACCACCTGTTTCTACGACTAGTCGTGGTGGCTGATGATGAGAACTAAGTTGTGACTGGAGCTTCACAGGGGCGTCCTTACAGAGGAGGTGGGGGTATATATTCCCCCACCCTGACTTTTTAGCGGGGGGGGGGGGGTTCAATATATCCACCCCTGATATTCAGAAAATAACATTTATATATGGGAAATGAAATATATTAATAATATAATAAGAATTATAGACTTTGGTTCACTTTCGAATAAATTGTATATATCTTAACCCGGTTAGAATTAACATAAACTGAAAACATTTTTTATTTTATAAAACCCTATATTTAATTGTGATATATTTGAAATTTGTAACACAGACAATAAAAGATGTATAAATATATACAAAGTTGTCCCATCTTTGATAACCTTCCCACGCCTGGAAGTCATCCCCCACCCTTGAAAATAAATAGACGCCACTAAGAGAGAGAGAGAGAGAGAGAGAGAGAGAGCACAGCAAATATAACATGCCATTGTAATGTCATGGTTTCCACCATAACTGCGCGTTCAGGCATTAGGAAGACCCATGAACACCAACATGTAACTTACAATATTCTACATAACAAACACTTGTTAATTACGCCGTATTCATGAAAATACTTTGTTCTGCAGTTCACATACTCGTTGAGCACTCATGTATAAACATAACTGTATACACTGAATTTCTCTTGTTCATTATGTCTTGAATTTAAATACACTTGATGGAAGTGTCGCGCAAATGTTAAAATATTTGCACGATGGCAAATGTTAAAATATTTGCATGTGAATTTTGTTTGTTTTGAATTTAGCTTTTATTATCAGAATGCTTATACGTATATTGAGTATATAATGTTGGTTAATATAAAAGACCTGATTCACTAGACACGTTTAATTACTATCATGACGTCTTCACAATTACATAACCACTCAAATCTTGTCGTACTTAATTTTTGCTTGTCATTGATGAATTTTTTTATCATTTAAATGAATTTACGTGCAAGCTGGTCAAAGATCAATGGGAAATTCAATTACCATTTACATGCATTTTAATCTGGTGACAGTTTTGTCCCTTTTGCATAAGAGTCTACCGTGAAGCATACGTTTCAGACAGATTACAATGGAATATACTTTACGAATCATGTTTTCAAGGCTACCCATAACCCATCTTCCGTACTGATACAATATTTTTCTAACAGATTTAAGCACCGGTAGCGCCTCCTTGATAGATGGCACATGTACACACAAACAAAGAATTTCCATGCATCAATTCATGGATCACGATCACCCAACAAAAATAATCAGCTATCAACTATCAGTTAACTACTAGTATATTGGATGTCATGTAACATATAGATCACCCAAAAATTTGCCATATATACAAAGAGACCGATACAGAGAAGGAAAGAAACATTCAGGCTAAAATAATCCTTAATATCGTAATACCTGTTTATAATAACCAATATTCATATTCACACACACACACACACACATATATGTATATATATATATATATATATATATACTCTATTTTTGCAAATCGATCATAAACGATTGTGTATGTACTTGCAAAGAAGTCATGTTATCCCAATGGAGTATTCTTATTCTGTCAAAGATAAAAGAGAGACGGGGCACAAAATAGAAAACTTAACCTTGTACAACGAATCAGTGTCAACAACCCTGCTATTACCATGACCTTTCAGCATGATGCAAATGTTAGACTAAATTTACTCGGTCAATATTTTAGGTAATATTCTATGCGGCATAAATTTACGGTAATAAAGATGGCACTACCACTAATATATATATATATATATATATATATATATATATATATATCATGAAACCCCGGGACTCGGGTACCCCTCTGGGACGGTTAAAATCATCCCCGCTAACGGACACCCAGACGGCCCCCTTGGCTGGTGGCATGCAGGAGAAATACTTTGTAACTGCTGTGATTCTCTTGCTTCTATAAAGCTTCTTACCTATTAAAACTGTTCATCATTTAGACAAGTAGCGTTTGAAATAAAACAAGAGACATTTTCACTATTGATATGATGATTTACTCAAAATTATGAACTCGTACTTTCTTGGAGTGTCAGCCCTTATACGAAGTTTTTACAGTATGGATGATAACGTGACACCTTTAATTTATTCGTCATTATTACCTTTGAAATCGCAAAGAATGTTAACTTACCAAGAAAATTGAGAAATGATGAGAGATGTAAGAAATCGCTTTAGTTAATCCATGATTCTAAATTACAAAAAGACAGAGTAATAATGAATTTTGACAGACATATGAAAAATGCGTCGAACAACACGAGGCGTATCTGCGAGTAAGTCCTGCCAATCTCAGCCAATTTAGGAATGTTTATATTCTCCATCAAATAATGACCTAAATCCAGTCAGTTAATGATGTTTGTGACCATGTCAACAGTTCATGTAACAGCCTCATAAAAATATTAATAAATGCAGTTTTTCATGGATGTTTATGTCCCTCGTTTATAATACAGTCATCAAAAACCCCCGGACCCGAGCCCGCTATAATGGACATATCGTCCGGTCCCGTGACTGTTCACTATAGAGGGGTTTCACTGTATATATATTTATTTATACAGGGGTATATTTGATATAATTCATGTAATGTACCAGAATATAATATAACTCAGTTAATCCAGATGATTTAGTCATTATCTGCCATCATTAACAGAAATATTATTTTATGATCGCAAGTTGTTTGCTTTATAATGGCGTGTTTATAGCTGTTCAAGGCAGGCACTGAAAAACGTACCAGAGTCACGATTCAGCAGGGTCACATGTTCAACTTCCGGTCTCCGTGCGCACTAGAACGCGCACTCGAGTCCTTCCGGAACCCACGCGGGCTCAGACACTTGCACCTTGCATGACGGCCAGCCATTTAACGGAAACCCCATCCACAGAATTCACAAATATTAATTCAGTCCTGTCCCCGCTTAACTGCCGGAGTCTGCCCGGAGAGGATTTTAACAGAAAGCTTCTACACTGCGTCAATCTGTTCAAGCGGTCTGCTTGTGAACATGACAGGGTGGAGAAGTTTGAAATAGACCTTAGGTTTTGTCTGATTTGTTTTTATTAACAAAACCCATAATTAATGTTTACTAGATGCACCAGTGGAAATCCATGGTTCTATAACATAAACAGTTCTGTAATACGCTGGTAGGGACTGCATGTCGCATATTTTAATCCTGGGGTTTCTGGCAAGTCATTTTTTTGTGGTTCACTATGATATAAAGATTCCTTGTGCTATAGAATTCTCAAGGAAACCCCTTCCCTTATAAAAGAAAATAGTAAGAATTAAAAATTATGCTATTCAATAAAATCACCCAAAGAAATACGTTTTAAAAAAAGACGTGAGGCATATATAGGATCTACTAATTATGAGTGATTTTTTTTCATGATAAATAACATGAGTACGAATTAATCATTGCTGGAGTGATGGCAATATAATATATATCACGATTGCATTTAAAAGCAATGTACTGTAAAATCAATTTGAAGAAATCTTCCACTCGCCAGGTGATACCGGTCACTGGAGCGTGACAGTATTCATACATGAAAAAATGTAGACATTAAAACTTAACTGAGAAGAAGATTCTGACGGAGGTGTGTAGGTTCTGTTAGCAGAACCTCTTTGTTAATAGAATCCCTGAGAGTTTCAAGATGTACTGGTAATATGTTTTCAAGGTCCCTGGAGATTGCGGATCCCAAAAGAAAATATGTGTGCAATGTGCACCCCCCATGTTTCAGTTGTGGGACTTCCTTTTGAACAACCAATAAATTTGCCGAACTGTTCAGACCATGGTTATCGTGAAAAGTGCTCGTGCAACAGCTCTCGATTCCCGTTGTTGGCAAAACTGAAAAGCCCTCGCATTGAAAACGGAGTCAGTTGGCCTTTTTGTAGCGATTGAATTAAAAACCACTACTTCCTTTTGAAGGAGTAAAATTCTTTTAGAGGTGTAATAATGGATATGGGGGTCAATGTGGATTAGGGTACATCCGAGAAACCGCGTATTGCAAGAAAACCCCGGGCTCGGGCAGAGTATGCTTTTTGGCCATTGTCTGAACAAGCCAGTGAGTTCGAAATGCAGGAAAATCCCCCGGGCGCCTCCTGGAAAAAGGTCCATGTGTGGAGGACCTTATTATGCTGTCCCCCTAAGGCGACTCTTCAGGCTACTACAGGCGACCAGGCTGACCATATGGTCGTAAGGGTGTCGTAGTCTGACTTCCAATGGCGTAGGTACTGTCGTAAGCTGTCGTTAGGTGACGTAGGTGCTGCCCTCGGCTGTCGTTACTTTACACAGGGCCCATCCTTGTCTACGGCTCCTCAAACAGTACAGGATCGAGATATGACGTGCTTTTAGCGGGTGGACGTAGCTTAATTCAGTGTCGTAGGTTGTCGCCAGTGTGGTCGTAAGTTGTCGTAGGTGTGGTCGTGGGTTGTCGTAGGTGATTGTTCTTTGTCGCGACGATTGTGTCGCCAGTTGCTTACCGCAGCTTGACGTCAGATACACGTCAAGTTGTTGTAGCTTGTCTTTGACTTTATCGTAGGTGTGGGGGGGTCCTGTCGCTGGTCTTTCGGCGACCGGCCACGACTATGACGATCGCCAGGAGACACAGCCCCATTGAAGGACGAATGAAATAGGGGCACCTATGGGAATAATATTAAAATTATTGATTATGCAGCGTAGTAGGAAATAATCACGCAAAACATAACAAACTTGTCCTATAGAAGAGCGTGCCAAAGATACGTGTGCAGAATTTGGAGAGTCAAATCGGAGCGGAAGCAGGTTAACCACTGTGTAGAAAAAAAAAAAAACAACTGCGATTAATTATTAAGATACTACCATTAGGAAACATACCCAGTCTGTCCTTATGTGGAACTGGAAATAATTATTAACGCAAATACAGAGGTCAAATGTATCGAATAAAAACTACAACTACATATAATTATGTACACTTTATGTTCATACGTTATAGGGTAACACTTGTCATCCGGATACACTGAGTTTCCTTTCATTATTCATAAATACCTCGTGCAGGGCTTCATCAACCTGCACTGCTGATTATTTTTTCAAACGCGTCAGGTCTTAGTGATTAAGTTATGAAGGTTGAAGCTGCAAATACAACTACGAGAAAGTGAGGACGCGGGGTCGATTGGAAATGATGCCATACATGCGGTCCTGTCTGTTTTGTTTATAAGGCTTAAAATACCCTGATCCTGTTTACAATGCAACTCCTCGTGACTATGCAGCTCTTGGTGTGGCAAAATTCTTGTTGGCCACACCGTGTAATATATATATATATATATATATATATATATATATATATATTTATATACAATTTTCAATGCAAACTTTGTTTTATTGCAATTATTATATATGTAATTTACCCACGTAATAAGGTTTTCATCTGAATTGCCATGTGCCAAATTTTAGCTATTTGTTTCACCCCCCCCCCCCTCTACACACACAGTTTTGTCCTTTTGATGTATTTTTTATAACAAAAATATTGAATACTTAGCTAGTAATTGAATTTTAATTTAAATGATCAAGCAAAGCATTTGTGCTTTTTTTCGTAGATATAAATAATTTTTGGGTTTTTTTTTGGAAGTCTCTAAATTTTTGGAAGAGTTAATAGTACCGTTGAAATACCGAGTTATATGTGTTAACGACACTTTTTGCATTGAATATTATTTATTATAATAAACGCCGGTATGGTTGATCACACAAGTAGAAAGGATTCATACTATAATCACCAATCTGCTATTGAATTAAATATTGATGCCTTTTCAGTTCTGTCTTTTTTTTTTTAATATTTCTTGTCAGGTGATTCGGCGACACTTGAAAACCTCTGCACATTAAAAACAATCAAGGATATTTATAAGTCAAGCCAAGCCACTTATGGTACTACGGCAAACATTAAAAACTCATTACTCATAAATATGGATCAGAAGTAGTTAAAAATAGACTTAATATAGGTCTATTTAGTACAACGTATTATAATGATGAACATGGTATGCATGAACATACGAACAAAAAATTTCGTATTTCAACTGAACTAGGTAATTACTTTGGACACTGCAGAACTTCCAAAGTACATGCAGCCATGCACACATACCTTTAAGCTGAATGCATGCAGTTAACAGACAGTAAATAAGGTATTACTTCTTCAGATTCTGCAAATAAAACAAAGTGAACGTAAAAAGTTTGATTTTAACGTTCATTGTACTCGGCCAGGTTCCTTAAATTTATTTGCTTAAAGCTAGCTTTAGCCCTACCTTTTCTACAGAATTTATGTGATTTCTGGCTTGCGCCGCCTATTGTTCAAAAAAAGGTTCTATAACGCCTCTGTGACGGATGTATGAGTTTATAGTTATACATAAATTGTTAGTAAAAAATTCTTTGTTGACACTAGGAAAAATTTAACCTGGGGTGGTTGGCTGTTTTGCGGAGGTTGGAAGGTCACCAGTTGCATAACGCCCTTAATTTGTAAAACTCTAGTTTGTCTGCCTTGCCCTTAGATGTTCTTGCTGAATGTGTGTGAATTATTTTGTCTGGCCCTCCACATGTTTTAAACATGGGGATATAAACAAAACGAACAGCCAATGTGTAATTGTATTGGCGTTTTCTGACCTATTTTTATAAAGGGGTCAAGGGATTACCTTTACTTAAATGACATCAGATATTAGAGTAGGCCCCCTTAATGTTTTATTTGACGGGTCAATATCACGGTGTACGATATAAGATATCATGGTATAAGATATAAGAGATAAGATATCACGGTATAAGAGATAAGATATCACGGTATAAGATACATCTAACATTACCAAGAGCAGGTGGTTTGCGCTGACGGTTTCTGTTCACAACATCACGGCCAGCTATGTGGTACAGTGTGTGGCGACCTCTTGAGGTGCTTCAAATATACAGATGTTTAAATTATCACCATCAGACGACACAGTTGTTGTGCCATGGGTTCTATAGACTTAAAATAATGATTATACTAAGCACGTATGGAGTCACTTTGGAATAAGAAACCTTTGTGCTATGTTAATTAGACATCTGGAAATAGTGAATGGTCGAGACATCCCCCCCCCCCCAAAAAAAGACGTGATTTATGCAACAAATGTGAAAACCCTAACATAACAATATTTACCATACTATTTGACACCGTTTTGATTCAATGTTATACGCATTGTAACTACTTGTATAACTTACCCGCGGCCTCAGGTGTTTAAGTGACCCACTTCACTGGGTGCCCGTGATTCACTCGCCTACCTGTCATTATTAAATGTGCGGTATACCTATTTATTCTATCATTATCTTAAAAGATAATGGCTGGTTATCACTGAAAATCAGGAGTAACAATTAAGTTTTATGACTTGATCAAAACACACAGAATAAAAAGAAAAAGCTTGCTCCATGTGTTACTGGATATCTACTCCTTAATTTATCGGGTTACATGTTTTAATTAGTCAACGTTGAAGTTTTCAGTTTGATCCTGGTAAGCCGGGATATGCAGTTTACTCCCTTCTAGATAATCAACATTTTCTGGGCCCCGGACCTCCTAACAGCGCGTTGAGATATTATATACATTACATGCATGCATGTTTATAAATACACATATTTATTATTCTAACCTACTTCGGGAAAAACAAAAGAAGGTACATCATTTGAAAAAAAGGTTAAACAGTAAACAAATGGAAAAAAACACAGTTGGTGGTTCCATGTAGAATCACGTCACTCAAGTGTAAATGGAGTGATGAAATAGTCATTGAAATGATAAAACTGACAATGTCGGTTATGCCATGTCTTAACTGAACCAAGAAGAGGACGATGCTTCTATAGCCTGTTCCTCTTCACGGATTTCTTGTGACAAGATAGTTCAATCAATTCAATCAGATGTACATTGGTTTTATATATTTTCTTTTTCACATTAATAGTCTAGACTTTTACCAAAAACCCTAGTCAAATCATGTCTCCCTCTGTGGGCTATAAAAGAAACAAGTAAACTATTAGACCAACACATACTTAATATCTTTTAATCTTATAAATCTCTTTTCCATCTGCATGCTAAAAGGAAGACTTCCAGCCACTGACGACACTTTGGTGTATGTGCATTACTGGGTAGTTTTCAGACTGTATGTAAACCTCTATATTATTGGCACTAAGTGTACACTTTTATGCCTCATGTTCCCAGTGTGGCAACCATAAAAAGATGTACAATACGACATGAAAAGCGTATTAATAATTTGTCAAGGTAGACCACTAAAAAGTGTTAGATTACTAATATTAGAAATGAAAATATCCCGCTTATTCCGTAGCTCAATTATGTCATAAAAATCGATCCTTGTGAAAACGCCAAAATATTCGGTACTACAATATTATATGTAGGATCATATATTTGCCTCCCTGTCCTCACACATCCACCAGGGTCAGTTAATTAAAAATTAAAGCCACCTATTTACCTACCTTTTCTGATAAATGTGATGTTTTGCTAATTTTGCAAAAAAAAATCATGTACTGTAGGTAATACCTACATGTTAAGAAAAGTTCTTATAACGCCTCGTGGACGAATGCATGAGTCTGTTTATCGACATGCTGCTAGTAAACATGGTACATGCGTAAATGTTGACCAAAAGACAATTAGTGTAACTTAAGGTGGTTGGTTGCATATATGTGCGGAAGTTGAAAGGTTATTAGTTGCAAAACGTCCACTGAGCAGTAGTTCAACTGATTTTCTTCCAAATATCCTTTTTGAAAGTTTTTGACGGTCCCCTCCACCGGTTATAAACACGTTATTATAAACAAAACGAACAGGTTGTGTGAAGGTGGCGGGGCATTGGCGTTTCCTGGCCGATCTCTATAAAAGGTTTAAGGAATTATCTTTAGTTAATATACAACCGATATCGGAGTAGGCCCCGTTATAACTAAAAGTAACACTTGTATTTTGATGAACCCGAATGGAGTGCAACACCTAAAAAAGCTGCCGGCATATTCATAGGAATCCTGACAATCGAAACTAAGTCGAGAATCTGAGGCTTCCAAAGTTAAATAAATTATCGATAATTTATAATCTTAAAAGAGTGTCACAAAACATCCCTAAATGCATATCGTTGCATGTTTTAATTCTGAATTTGTCATAAGATACTTCTTGATAATGAATCATTGATTACACACCGATGGTCACTGTACTACTGTAGTAACAGCAATATTTCACCCCTCTTCAATTTTTATTCAAGCCGTGTTTCTTTTGTTTTAAGTAATAAACGTTTACCGGAATATTGAAGTTCTATTATAGCCTGATTCCCGGCAGAATTTAAAGTATCCCTGGATTAAAGTATCGACTATCACAAATTTAAAACACACAGGTATTAATGTTACAATCAATTTGTAAAATCAGAAAAATATGTAAATTGCCTGACATTTTCAGTCAATTGACAAAGTGCATGATTCCCTCAGACAGTTTATAAAATGACTAGCATTTTAAGGCATTTTACAAATTGACTGAAAATTAGTAAATTTATTTGACACATTAACTGAATCAATATATGAAATAGTGTTTTGTTTCACTTATTTCATCATTGTGATACAGACATTGCCAAAGACTGTACAACCAGCTATTTTTGACTTAACTTTATCCCTGCTTCTTCTTTCTATAGGCTAATTATGAAGCATAATTTATACATAATGATCAAATAATAAAATTAAGTACACACATTTATGAGGGGTAACCAGAGTCATAGAGTTGAAATAGGCACACTATTATAACATAATGGAATATGCAAACTACTTTATAACCTGTTAATTAATATGACTACATCTTTGCTTATGTAAAAACCAGAATCAAGTCAAATGGAACCTGTTAAATGAAACATTAAAAAGTGCAATAATATATGTGGAATTTATAATGAAGATCGGTAAAGGATAACCACAGTTACATAATAGTTATCGTCAAATATATGATAAGATATGCTTAAATGAGTTACAAAGGGTAGGGTTTAATCACAATTACCGACAGTGTTTGTAAATTTTAAGGAATCTGCCATCTACATTATTTGAGTGGAGCCAAGCTGCGATGGCTTGGAATGTTGAGTAGTCAACTTTCCAACCATCTGCATGACATTCAATATTACTTCCAAGGTCACACTTGATATCGTCAAATAAGAGAATGTCATGTTGCCATAAAAATAGGCTCTGATTTAAATCCGTAAAACATGAATATCTAACAAACAGGTGTAAAAATTTCCTCAAAATTGAATGAAGGGGTATCTTTCAGAAAAAAAATTATACTTAATGACCGGCGCCAGGTCTAAGGGTTGTGGGGATGCCATGGGGCTGGAGGTGGGGAGGGCTCTGGGTTCGCATTGCATGGATACTTGCTGCTCTAGGTATATTGTTAGGTCAAACACTTTTATAAGTTGTTTGATTCTGAAGTGAGAATATTTCTGTTACCTATATCAAAACAGCTTCAAAATGGCTGAAGGTTTTAAAAGAAAATTGTGAAAAACATTCCCGTTATGAGGAAGGAGGATATCCCGCCTTACCCACTCCCAAAGTGCAAAAGGAAATTGCGCCCCTGAGAGAGTATAATAATTACATCTCCTTTGCTTACATAATTATTTATGAAAGAACCAGAATAAAGCCATAAGGACGCTTTTTATTAAACGAAACATTAAACTGTCTGTGCAATAATATTATGTAAATATATTAATATTTTATAAGACTAAGGTAAAGAAATAAATGAAATGTCATTTAGATATTTGTTATTTTATAACAACAGTATTTCATTCTTTTTACATTTCAGCCAATGTGTCATATAATCCTACAGATTTTTCAGGAAATTTGTAAAATGCCTGAAAACTTACAGACTGACTGATATTACACAATGACTGTCATATATATATATATTTATATATAAATATGCAAGTGCACCATTTGCCCAAGGGGTCAGCCGAAAAAAGGGCATTCCTCCTTTTCCCTAAATCTGGCCTACGCCTCTACATGTATGTAGTTTTAAATTGTACCCGTCGGAACAATGAAATACATTGGCTCGCAAAATTGGCTTTAATTTATTCATAAAATGATAAATCTCTACAGCAGAGGAAGTGGCATTTAAAATCTAATATACATTTCTATCCTATGCCCGCCCTAAAGTTATAAAATTAAATTTTTTGTCACAGTCGACCACTTTGTCAATGTAACACCAGTAAATCAGACTTAGCATTTTATGTTGATTACCTGATGTGAAATGATAAAATTGGTTATACATCTTTCTGTCTTTTCGAGATACGCGTTTCTAGTCCACCCAAAATAAGTAGTGAGTACATTAATTCAGCGGCCTCGAACGTCTGGTTGTTCAACAAAAAATCTGCTTCATATTTCAGGCGTTATCTGTGTATAGTGACTCACTCAGACGCTCTCCTCCGCGCTCTAGTCACTACTCTGAAAACAACCTCTCCGTCCGCCTGAATTACAAGCTTCTAAAAGCCGTACCGGCGCTGAATAAGTCTGGCTGCGAAATCCTCGTCTTGCAAGGCTTTTGTTACTGCCCCTTTAACAGAGGAAAACACGTTTTTTTTTAAATTCAGAAATACTAGAATGACTATGTATTCGTGTTGTCCAGATTATGATCGCCGGAAGCAGAATGCATGAGGATAAGATAAGAATATTGTGCCGGTTCTTTCAAAGTTCAAGCCTTGAATCATATTGAAGCAATGAACCGATTTATCTGCTCAGCAATGGCAGGTTTCTTAATTTGACTCTTGGTGGGGACTGGCTACAGTTAATATTGATTTTGAACATTGTAATATTTGACTATAATTTATACAAGTTATGAAGAGTAGACGGTCCATGGTACGGACAGGGGCGGTTTTTGTTCATACAAGAGATGTGACTGAACTTATTGAAAGTTAATGTCTCCCGGGAATGCGTAAAGTGCCCGTGGAAGGTAAGATCCCATAATATAGAGTTGTCTGTAGTAAAAAGGAACACGTGATAGATGCCAATAGAAGAGAGGTGTTAGTAACAGAGAGGCGCCAGGAATAGAGAGGTACCCGTAATAGAAAGATGTCCATAATAAACAGATGCCCGTAATGGAGGTGCCATGAATCCAGAAAAGTCCGTAACAGTCAAATGTCCGTTATAAAGAGAAACCTATAAGGAGAGGTTTACAAGCATACGAAATATTTTTCTTTGTGCTTTATAAGATGTGTTTCATTGACTTTGGAATTCAAATTCAATTTTGTTTCATTATTTCTATTTCTCCTTGATGTCAAGACACATTACAGGACACTTGTGTATCCACCATGATTGATTTCAGACAAGCATATCATCCGTGTTGTTTCGAAATTTGAGACGTCATTGGAGGAAGGGTTTGCTGAATTCGATACCCCGCCCCGGATGGTTGTTATTGATTGGATAGAGAACCAGATTAATCAGTCTAGCTGGGCATCTCTTTAAGCTGCAGCCACAGCCACCAATCAACACTGACCGAGCAAGGTTTGTCCCCAGCTGTCTGGGATCGTAGATGATTGATTCCTGTCTCTGATGTACAGTCCGTCTTCTGGCCCTCACAATCCTCGCTATTCTTCATCTACCATGGATATGTCGCTACAACAACTGCCCCGGTCAATTTAGTAACACAACCCGTAGCAACTCGTCTGCTCGGGTTTGTTCACATCTTAGTCTCTCACAGATAAATACGCCTTGACGTAAACCAATCACTCATTGTCTTATGTCTTATCACCTGTCGGCGCGATGTGCAAATCACAATGTCTTCCCTTAATTAAATCATGTTTGACATAAGTAAAAACAGTGATAAACTATTGATTAATTAAAAGCTGGGAGCCTAGACAGGTGTGGGGCGGACTATAGCGACTATCTTTACCTGACATATCACCCAGGTACACGTGTGAGGGAGATGAGAAGCTGTAATAAGACAAACCTGCCATGCACATTGTTATCGGTATTATTTAATACTCACCTATTGTTGACTCTATCATTATGATAACTCATACTGTGTTGATAATAGCTCGGTGATGTTCAACGATACCAAATAATATCTTAATCTACCTTGAAACCCCGTGTTTAAAAACTAAACCATATGTAATTATACAATGCTCGCAATCTTTTCTTTCGAGGAAGCTTTTATTTTATAAAATATCAAACCTTAAAATTTATATCTGTACTTAACCTTACGAAGAATATACTCGCTAATCTGTGATAAATTTTACTTAAGATAGCTATACGAGAGATTAAAATTTTTATATTATAATGTCGTTCATGAAGCTTTTACATGCTTGCGATTTTCACTTGAAAATCTAAATATTAAAGGGTTAATCATTTTAATCACTGGAACATTTACTTTCTCTCATTCAGGCTATCCCTGCACTGATGTACATAAGGACAGGATGACAATGTTATCTGTTTGTCCCAGAAGATCGATATCTTCATTTCTTTACATTTCTTTAATGGTACAGTAATACACGTCATTTGCATTACCTAAATACAGGCCGTGGTCACAATGAATACGGGGATTACTGATGGTGATGTGCCGTGTAGTGGAAGTAGTCTTCCTATATCTATATATTTATCCAAAAATATTTAAAATATAAAGAAAAAAGTCAAATTATTTGAAAAAAATATATATATATATATATATAATTGTATATTATTGCACAACTTTCGTACAAATTAACAAGATGCGATGCTTCTGAACAAGCTTTAGGTACGACGCTTTCAGGTAGAGATTTATAGTTACACGTTGATCTTCAGGGTTTCATAGTTTAAGTCAGTTTGACGAAAATCGACAATCTTTTGCTTAGTAAGTGTTTGGTAAATGCCACTGATGGGGAGCGCTGAGAGTGGATTGATATCGCTGTCACTGTTGGGTTGGGGTTCACTCACACATGATCTTAGGGTAATCTAAGGGTATGAACAGTCCCTGACATCACAATCATGAGCATAAGATACATGTAGAACACAACAGTTTTAATCCTCGAACATGGCGGATAACAACATCCGGGCATTACGGGACCAGTCTTTTAAATGATAATCGGGCATAACAGGGATCAGTGCTAAACTCAAACTCTCAGCAGTCATCAAGTACTGAAATATATATAAAAGTCTGAATAAAAATATCTAGGACAATGATTACAGCAAAATGTATTATAATGTATATACATCTGAAAAAAAATATAAAAC
Organism: Sipunculus nudus; assembly: GCA_026874595.1. Classification (NCBI taxonomy): domain Eukaryota; kingdom Metazoa; phylum Annelida; class Sipuncula; order Golfingiida; family Sipunculidae; genus Sipunculus; species Sipunculus nudus. The sequence goes on along the minus strand of CM049306.1, from coordinate 104,862,852 downwards.
GTGGGGTAAAAAAAGTAGCAATTTTAAAAACAAAACTTAAGGTTTTTTTTAAGTATAGAATGGTAGCACTGAAATACCACAACCAGGTGTAAAATGTACTAAACAATTTACTTGTAAAATTGTGTAAATAGCCTGAAGTTTAGGTTCTTAAATAAAGATACCCGCCGCCCCCGCCCCCTACTTCAACCAGACGGGACATACCATGTTATATAGTATACATCCTCCCACCCACCCACACATTTTGCCAATTAATTAAATTCCATTTTCCATAAAAGCCTCCAGGTTGAATCTGTAATAATATAATGTTCCCTGGCGGTCCTGTTCAGTGGCCGGCTAGCATGAAAAGTTCTACGAGAGCAACGATTAGCCTATTCTATGCAATTTGAAGAATTATGCACGACTGGTTTATCGAAACTGTTTCCGAAAGTCACCTGCCATTTAAATGATTTATCCCTTCATCGCCCAAATTTTATCAGTTATTTTAAGTTTTGAAAACCAGTTTCTTTTGACAAGGTTATTAGTACAGCCAGCTAATGGTGCCCCTCAAATCCACTCCCTGTTATCAAAAGTAACCAATGTTTTTGGTTCTCCGATCCCTTGAATACATTTGAATTTAACAGAATGAAACGGTAAGGGAACCGGGGATAGCTTACATTACGACCCATTATGTATGCTATAAAAATTAATCCTAAGAGAGAAAAATGAGGTATTATTAAAATAAATAATAACATACACACCGTTGGTGGAAGAATAGACAAAGCTGACGTCAATACAATGCCAGGATACTCTACACGTTAATGATTGTTTTACAAAGCGTGCAAAGCAAATCGATTGGAAAACGTCACATACATAAAGTTCTTCTTTGATTACTGGTATATCGCCTATACGCAACGTGTTTACGATTTCTAAGCGATTTTAGTGCTGGAAACGAGTGCCTGTGGTCACATATAACTGTTGCATTCTTGAATACCTACCGAAATATGCACCAATGCTGGATTCGAACAGCACTGTGGAATTCGTGTGGTCAGAACTTGACGCCCTGGTGGGAACGTGACGCCCCAATACGAATCGGAAGCGAGTCGCTTACAAGTATTAAGAAAAGTAGAAACCACTCAGCAATCTTTGAAGTTTCTTTAAGATTATGTATAGTTCGCCACACTATATGAACTCTTCATCGGTCACTTGTAGCCCCGAACGTATGAGGTCTCTGTCAGAGCCATCATCACCCTGAGTTTCGTCTCTCTGTTAAAGTGACAGAGTTGACCATGTGTTATGTATAATGGCAGTTTGTATAAATAAAATTAATTCAAAGTCCGTCACCGGGTTTCCTTCACCCAGATCCTCAAGTCGACGTTTCGTGACAAAATACACTATTTCACCAAATAATATACTATTTCTCATTTTTTTGTGGAGTGTAGTGATAATTTCCTATCTTATAGTGGGTAGGTAATGCATGTGAAAGGAATGGTTACCTGGTGGCCATTTTACATTTTAGAAAGGTGTCAGTCTGACGGTTTTTTATGATAGTTCATACGGACGGACGGGAAACCTGATCATTACAGGCCCACCGCCTAGTTTTAGCCTTCATTTTTGTCTTCTCTTTTACATAATAATGAATGAGACAAACTACAGGGTCTAGTCTTTAGCTAGAATTTCATGGCAATAGCTCGAACCATTTAAAAATAATGCGCGGAAAAGAGACTTAAACCTGATGACCGGCCTGGAGGTTATGTCCTATTCCACGTGTTTTTGTTGTGTGAACGGAGGATTCTCATCGAGATCCGAGACTTTACCCTGATTTGATTGGCTGATACACATGTGACATCATGGACTTAACAGGCGCGGATCCAGGGGTCAACAGGTGCCATGCATAAAAATTGTCTGATAAAGGTCGTTGGTTGAGAGCGGGGGGGGGGGGGTCTCGACCCCCAAAACCCACCCTCTTGATCCGCGCTTGACTTAATTTTATCAACAACTCAGATCTAATAATGTTTGTTGTGTTTATTTTCTGCTGAAAGTTTGGAACTGACAGTGGCAGAAATACTTTGCTTTTATTGAGACATAGAATTTTTTAGTCACAGGGGATTTCCCAGTGTGTGACGTCACTGCCGAGTTAACAGGGCTCATAGATGTGCCAGTAGATTTTTACAGGTGCCCATTCAACTACCTTTTGAAACAGAATTTATGTGATTTCTTGCTTCCTCTGTGTATAAATTAATGATAAAAGGGTGATTCTCGTTATGAAAAGTTCTTATAAGGCCTCTGTGAAGGATGTATGAACTTGTTTATCAACAACATGTTTGTAAACACATTAATGTAGACAAACTGGAAAGACGTGTAACCTAAGGTGGTAGGTTGCATTTATGTTGAGGTAGAAAGGTTTATGCAAAACGCCATTTGCAAAGCTCTGGCTTATCTGACTTGCTTCCGGATGCCCTTGATGAATTTGTTTTGATTATTTTGGCGGGCCCCCCATGTATTATAAACACATTTATATAAACAAAACAAACAGCCTGTGTGTGGTGATATCCACGTTTTCTGGTATATTTATAAAAAAGTTCCAAGGGATTTCCTTTAGTTTATAAAGTTCAGATAGGTGATTGGGCCCCTTTAACAAATCACACAACCTCATGTTTTTAGTGGAAGAATAGATAGAAAAAATGTTTTCCTCCAGGCATTGGGATCATTTAATGTTAAAACTACATTAATAATTTTTCATAGGCACTTATGTTATATGATAATAAAATTAGATTTGGAAAAAGTTTGCATAACCTGGAGGGCACCGGCCCAGGAGGGGATTTGTCAAAGCTTTTGGTCCCCACCGTCGCAGAAGTCGCCGTCGGTGCATGGGGAACATAGAAATGGTGCGCATCCGTCTGTCTATCCGTTGGTCCGTCCGAAATGGCGTTAACTCAATGACATGAAAAGAAATTGACATACAGTCACCTTAGTCACAATATGATTGATGCACCACGTTAATGACCAAAGCGAAGTTTTCAAGGTCCTATAGAGGCGATCTTGCCAAACCGATGTGAACGCACTACTTGAAGTGTTTGAGCTACAGTCACCTTATTGACCAATGACGCAGCATATGAAGTGCTTGCCTCGAGTATGAGCCCCTAGTAAAGGTTTCCCTCTTACATCCCCTGTAACTGTAACTGTATGAAAGATATCACAGCGCAGCATTCAGAATGAGGCTCTAAAAGCTTACACAGAATACAAACAAATTATATAATCTAAATGACGATCTAAATGCACATGGAAAATTTTACGAAAATTTTAATATTATTGTTTGCTTCATATTCATATTTTGTGTGATAAAATCAGCAGTCACTTAATTTATTTTTTGTCGTTCCTATTAATTTTAAACTGCTCATATTCAATATCATCTTTATTTCGTTAAAAGAACTGTTACTCTGCTAAACAAAGATACAGCCATATATGTATATATATCCAAGGAATTTCAAACTCCCGTGTGTAACATAATATGCTCTATCTGTTTCATTGGTACAATGTGGCACGCACAACTGAAGTGTTGCATTGATTAGGTCAAAAGGAAACTTTCCCCGCAAACGGCTGAACATTTCACAGAGAGACCTGATGATTGGACAATTACAACGATACTTGTGACACGTTGGCCTCACTGCAGGCTGAAGATAAGCCAATCAGAGGCAGCCAAACGACAGGTCCAATTACACGGTCAGCAAGAACGCACGAACACCATGTCAAAGGATATGATGGTCCGGGACCGGCAGGCAATATTAAATAGTCCAATATACACATGGACGGTCACCAAAATGGCTAAGACCCAGGGCCGACTATCTATCTATCTATTTATCTATCTATCTATCTATCTATCTATCTATCTATCTATCTATCTATCTATCTATCTATATATATATATATATATATATATATATATATATATATATATATATATATATATATATAAATCAATATAAGTTCGTTATCTTGCGTCAACAGAGGGCTCAATCCGTAAAACAGAGAGCATAGATAATGTAATATATATCAAACAGTCCGAAAGTTTAGCTCATGTTCGATTTATGACACTACGGTCCGTTTCGCCCAGAAGGCTCTTCAGGTGTGATTATGAATTCGGTGTGTTTACAACGCGTACTGCGTGCACAATTGGATAATATACAATCCTAAGCAAAAAGAAAAAAGAAAAGAGCAAATGCACTTGCCGAAAACCTGATGATTGCCCCCTGCAGGGTCGATGTCTGAAAAAAAAATCGTATAGGCCAAAAAAAATAAAAGGTATGGTTCTCAGGCACCGCCCGCATCAATTTTAAACCTCCGCATCAAAAATTTTTATTTTGATTTTCAATTTTGAGCTGCAGCCGCTCGGACATTTCTTTCAAATAGATAAAATCATACAATTTCCTTTGTTGTGTAGTTCTTTTACTTGTTAAGCATTATAAATCTGTTATTTTCATGCTTTTCTATATCATTTAACATATTTATCGAAACATACAAAAAAATTAAATATAAAAAAACCGCCCGCCCGCATTGATCTATGAAAAAAAGGGCCTGAGAACCAAACCTAATTTTTTTTGGCCACACGAAGCCACCGTTATCACACAACAAGGCACTAAAGCATACACAGGTGCCTGCGATACGGAATTCAAAAAACGGTGGTATAATCATAAGAGTTCCTTCAAGCTTCAACATAAATGTAAAGAAACAGAGCTGAGTAAATACATTTGGCAGTTACGCGAAAAAAACATCAAGTTTGAACTTAAATGGAGCATCCTCAAACAGGCCAACTCCTACTCAAATATCACAAAACGCTGTCAATTATGCCTGTGGGAAAAACTATTCATTATAACCAGACGAAAATGTTCAATACTAAACACAAGATCAGAATTAATAAGCAAATGCAGGCACCAAAACAAGTTCCTCCTCGTTAACAATTAGGCAACTCATATCCGATACGCTCCAGCGCACCCCAATCCAATTGTGCACGCAGTACGGGTTGTAAACACACCGAACTAATAATCACACCTGAAGAGCCTTCTGGGCGAAACGGACCGTAGTGTCATAAATCGAACATGAGCTAAACTCTATATATGAGATCTGAATTTTTCATTTGACATACATTCAGTAAATATTTTATGTATAGGCCTATTCTATCACATATTCTATTTTCTATATATGCTGTTATTTGCCTGCCACCGTTTCCACTGCATGTGTAGAATCATTCCACTCTCTGTTAAAAAGTATTCAACAGTAAACTACAATGTCTTGTGCGTGTTTTAAACATTCGTGAATCCTACTTTTTCTGTATCTGTTTTAATTTATCAGATGTGTACTTTTGGACTGGATTTGGACTGTTTTTCTCCGCGTTAAGGTTTATAAGCAGAGAAAATAACTCTAATTTGGTTGTGCTATCGTTTTATAGAAATACTGTGTTAATAAATAACCGTAAAATATTACCATACAGCCACACAAAACCTTACAGGACTGCGGCACATTATGTGATGGTGCCTGTTCTGACAGAGAACTAATCCAAGTTCTGATGGTACCATTATTGAACATGTTGAAATCTGACCTGTGGTTAAAGCAGTATCCGTTTATTAAAGAGTAACAAGGTACAGCCAGGGAGGGACAAGGTAACGCTTTATTTAACAAATTCATCTCATACATCTGATATTTAGGCTATTTCTGTAGTCATCAGGGGGATGGGAGAGATTCCATGTGATACTTCAAGATCACTGTAACGTTCTGTGTATGCTATCAAAGAATCATATATAATCGGCAGCCTTACTATATATATATATCTTTTAGATGCGTGGGTCTGGCTTGTGTGGCACCTGGATATAGGACAGACAATAACATTTAATTTGTCTAAACACTGGCGCTTGAATCCCTATTTGTACAAATGTCGGCTAAAGAGTGTTCAATCAATATTAAATTCCTTTATCTTTACTGAGTTCTAAACCAGTAAATAATGCTTGCTAATCACTGATTTATATGGAATGACACAAGGCTGGAATCTTCGTTTGCAACTGTATTGCATCGTTTAAGAGTGCACCACACATGCAGAATTATTTGCAACCTTGTAATTACACTGGTATAATTGTGCTGGGCACCAGTCTATAATTTCTTTTATACTCAATCACAAGTAAATCTGCGCCGGGCAACTACATAAAGAATGCAATTCAGATGCAAAAAGATGATTCCTTCCATTTATAACAATAGGGATTCAAGCGTCTCATGTCTATTTGTGACTATATCTGAGTAATTATAGGATATGAATGCCTTAAATAGTCTGGGAGAAGCTCTTAAAGATCAGCGGTTCTTCTTATCACAACAAATTGATGTTTTCCCTGTCACCAAGTTTTCATATCACAAGCATGTTTAAAGTTATGTTTGAATTTGCTATATCTTGAAATATTTAAATCTTGCATGCAAATCTATGGATGCTTTTAAAGTCATTTCTTATTGAATGCTGATAATGGACGTGTGCCACGAGATAATTATGTGTAAACCAATACAATCTTCTAGTAATCCTTTTAAACGTTGGTGTTGTCAAATTACAAATTATACAACATTTCTGTGATGTGTACGGAGGTACGTTTGAGGGAAAATTTGGACAACTAAACGGATTTGATTAAACGGATTTGATTGAACGGATAACATAAACAAGTTTAAATTGGTTGAACAAATAGCAAACCTGGAGCACAACTATGTTATACATCGGTGATAATATTTTTAAAGAAATGGTTAAAGTAGCAATACTTAAATAAAAAGAATGAAGTAAAATTTTCTGCCCTGCCGGCCTCCATAGTCTCAGAAATTTCGGGCCCTGATATTTCCTTATATAAAGGCTTAGTTGCCAGGACGGCAGATACACTTGGTAATACGCTTGTGTTGGATGTATAACGTGTCAAAGTTCCTGGCTGCCAGTGGTGTATCACATTACATTAAGCAAATGTAATAATCTGTATTATTTATAAAAAAACTCGTAATGGTTATTGTTTTATCTTGTCTTCTCCGTGTACCTCTTTATTCGTGTCCCACACATTCTTCAAGAAAAAAACAGTTAAGTCATGCAGGAGGAAATATAACCACCCCCTTGACGTGTTACGTAATCCACTCTTTCTTCTCTCTGCTTTCTCTCGGGGTATGAACATTGACATGTTCATATTATTGGTGTTTCCTGGCCCCGGTTAAGGCTTTGTCTCTCTCTTGCTTCTTCCTGGGAGACCGGCACCTCCAGCCTGCTATATTGGCCTCACCTCCCACGCTCACGGCAAAATTCCATTAGCAAAAAAAAAAAAAAAAAAAATAATACTCCGGTTGTGTATGTGGATAGACAAAGGTAATTATATAAAATCATGACCTTTCATGGAAGGTAAATATTTTTATTAGTAACGTCAATTAGTCAATTCAAGTGAAATATTTGACATTTAAAATGAAACACTTTAATGAAACTAGTTATTCAATAAAAAATATAACTAGATAAACATATAGCTATAAGTTACACATTTTAAACACAAATATACAAGCAGGCTCTTGTAAAATCTTGATTGAAAATGTCAGAGATGGACAGTTGATATTACACACCTTTAATAAGCCTTTGACATACATGTAATTATGTGTCCAATCGAGCAAAAAAAAAAATCCTTAAATGAGGTTTACTTTTTTTAAAAATCCGTATTTTTTACAATTTATTTTTTTTTAATGAACTGGAAGTTTCTGCATATTGACCTCTTTTAAAAGGGGAATATATCACATTGAATATTTTTGTATAGAATATCAGTAAAATTAATATTTAATTAATATAAAATTAATCCCCATTCCACTTTTGAACAGTCCTTCATGATTTTTTTTGTGGGTTTTATTAATTATGTTGATTACTTTCGTGTGTGTTTAAAGGTACATGAGACTGACATCCGTCTGTAAGAGTAAGGGCTGTAACCCTGAACCAGTCAAACCTGCATTGATAGACATATTAAGTGCCATGCGACATCGCATACGCTGGTATATGTTACAAATAAGAATTTCTTAATATAAAGCTCAATAGGCCACGGGTATCACAAAGCCTTAAGAGGTGTTGTTGCTTGAGCATTCTATTGAGGTCGCATATGATAGGAATAAAATGTTCAGCAATTTTTTTGCATAGGGCCCATTCATAATAAAGAGAATAGCCCCGAGTTTGGCACATGAAGCAAACATACAAAAACAGACCCTTGTTTGCAGAATATATATAGGACAGTAGTTCGCTATAAAACTAAAAGACTCACAGGTTATTAGATACGGATTAAAACTAAAGAATAACTTATTTTTATCGACTTTTGCAAAAATAAATTCAAATTAGGCCTACAGATGTTTTCGTGCATTGGACTTGTATATTCATCCCGTGATTTTCACTTTTTGTTAAGGTTAATCTATTTTCATCCCAGATCTGAGGTTACTTCTGGAGGTTACTTTTTATTCTTTGATTGACAAGCCACACGTAAACGGATCTTATATCCATCTTCACGGGCTCTCAGAATTTTATCTGTACTGTTGCATCATTCCTATAACCCGTATACACATGAAAACAAAATATATCAGGTTAATCATTAAATGTTAGTCAATTATTTCAGTTATTTAAAATAGATATATAATTTCATGTGATATTAACAGATACATCCGGATGCAATAGATAATATCCACTATTTTACTCACTACTGTAAATGCCATTTACGTATTCGGTTCTTTTTATAGCTTCTTCCGCCCATAATTGCTGTCAATATGCTGATATATATGTGACAGTATAATCTGGGTAATTTAATAGCACAGTGTACGGTTGCAGAGCTCATTAGAACAAATTGCGCTGAACAGCTAGGGCGGTGTTTCTAGACAGACATACTTCGATTCCTCTATATTTTTTGTTTATCTTTTTTACTTGAGTATCCACAGACTGATCGGAAGTTGTGTCAATTAAGGTCCCGTGTATTAACATGGCGGTCCGCATGCATGTTGTGACTTCGTGACCTGAACTAGAGATGACTGACAGACAGAAAACCAGACCTTGCAGATTCTTCAAGAAATAAAAATATGTGAAATTCAATGGTAAAACTGAAGCTTTTTTGGCAAAGTTATATAGATGGCATAATAACCAAATCCTGTTGATCCTTTTATAAGAAAAATGGAAGAAAACGCCGATCCCATCGCCCACAGGCTGTTGGTATAATTTAGATCTACGTGTTTATAAGTTGTGGGGGGGGGGGGGGGGGGGGGGGGGCTTCGCCAAACACATTGATCCAAACTCATTCAACAACGACATCTGGTGGCGAGTAGGATGAACACGAGTTTTGCAAAAGGCGTTTTGCAACCAGTGACCATTCAACTTCCGCACATGTGCCTTAGATTAATTGTTTTTTTTTTGCGTTTCTCAACAGAACTTGTGTTTACTAACTGTATGTAGATAAACAAGCTCATACATCCATCACACTGGCGTAATAAAAACCTACTTAACAGGAATTATCTAGAGGTAATACATATATACAGAGAGTCAACCAGAAATAACATTTCTATAGAAAAGGTATGTGAATATCTGACTTTAAACAGTCTTCTGTTCTGATTCTGCTCTCAGCCAGAGTGAATGTAGAAATTAAAAAGGTCTAAACATTAAATTACCATTTTGAATGGAAAACACTATAAAACCATAATTACATTTGACAATAAATCCTCTTCAGTACCAAGTGGAAATAAAACCATAATTATCTATCTTGCCTTCTAGAGACAGGTGGCGGACACATGTGTCCAGCTATACGATCTGGTGTAAATCTAAAGAGCAAGGAAACCTCCGTAAAATGATTTAGATCTTATTTATCATGCTTAGAGGGATGTTAACACATGACTTTTTTTAATCCCTCACGTGTAGATTAATGTTACATTTGATGCAGCAAATAAAATTTAATTATCTGCTGCTAGTTAAATACGCAACACGGCAGAACCGGAAACCAGAACGTAAGAACGTACAATTTGTGACCTGTTATGTGGCGTTTTATGGCTCTCTCTTTATCAGCTTTGGTAATTACTTTCCAGAATTAGCCCTCTTCACTACAAATGAAGTTTCCTTTAATTTGCTGCAAGTGTTTAGGATTTAAAACACCTGTAAGCAAAACAGAATGATCATATCGTGTGAAATATGCGTCATCATTATGACCATAATACGTTTGGGGCAGAGAGTTCGTCACACAAATGGAACCAATTTAACCAAATGAGTCGTTTGGCAGAAATGATTTTTAAGTGTAATTTGAAAGATTTACTGAATGATATGTTGATCTAAGGTGATTCTTTGTATTAAGTGGATCTATTTAACGAGAAATTAGGGATCACATGTGATGCCATTTGTCAAATGCATATGCGCATATATAACAATGTTTGTCTCAACACCCAAAAATTAATCATGTGTACGTGTACGTAAATGTCACATTCAGATAACGAACTACTTGGTAAAAATCGCTATATATCGGGATATATATATATGTATATATTTACACTGAAATATCCCTACATACACTGATATATCCCTATAAACACTGATATATCCCAATATACACTGATATATCCCTTTAAACACTGAAATATCCCAATATATACTGAAATATCCCAGTATACACTGATATTAGTGGTGGGCCGATCATCGAGTTTTATCGAAAGTCAGTCGCTTTGCTGCCACTTTCAAGCGCTCGATTACCAAAGGCAAAAATCGATTATTGGGGGCTTCTTGCCTGCCTATCTCAAAATTTAAATAAATAATAAAAAGATTGACCATATATTGCGAAAGACGCTAGGAAAATGTGAGATAAGTAGTAGTTTTAAGGAAATGACCCAGAAAAGCAACAAATTCAACCGAAATCTACACTAATAGCAATTTAACTCCTGTGATCAGAACAAGCATAGAACAGTCTTTTTAGGTTGTATTTCTTTTTAACTGTCTTTGTAAATATACAAACAAAAGTGACCTAGTTTTTCAAACCAAAAACAAATAAAAAATAATTACCCTGGCCCTCTAACGTTACACAAATAGTAATACGTTATTAATATTTTAGCTTTCAATTACTTTTTTTTTAACTTTTACACACAAAAATTATACGGGCCTGCAATTTTTCTGGCAGGCCTGTTAAACCAGTGTACATGTATGCAGCCTTCATTACTGCTATAAATTGAATGTCCAAGCTGGTGGTGAAGTTAAAATAATACGCGGTAGTATGAGGGTCAGCAATAAAGTAGAAGTCCTGGATTTAGGTTAATTCTTGATTATTATAATTTATTAAAATGATACTTTGTATAGCATGTCTTAGAAATAATAGGAAAATATAAAAAAGGCAAAAACTTCTATTCTTAAGGTAGAATTACTAAGACATGCAGACTAGGTTAAGAAAAAAGTTGCACATATAATTGCATATTTCTTTTCGTTTGTTTGAACCGATTAATAATCGATCATCGATCGGTTTGCTCAAACCGATGATTGTTTATGAAAAAGGAACCGACTCCCACCACTATACTCTACGGTACACTTGTTGGATAAAACGGACCATGTAGATCTTGGCATTAAGGCCAACAACACGGATGGAACCTTTTTTATATTTTATTTTGGTGGAGGAAGCCGCCTCCATTTTTTAAATGCAAACGTAACTAGATATATGTACATCTACTGATTTCTATTCCGGTTTCGGACTATGTGACAGGGCAGTATGACACGCTTCCTCTCATTTCATATCCTGGCGTTCACCAAACCCCAATGACTGCTGCACCTGCGGGTCCTGGGTGCGTAATCATCCCCATTGCTGGATCATACCACCGAGGATCCCCCGAGAGGCGCACTCGTTTGTAAGTGAAACACGGCCGTTGGGCAGGACCTTCCCATAACGCCTGGATGGAATCACTGTCGAGTGTACATCAACCAGGGGATGCAAATGCCATAATAATATAAACCATCAGCTGTTTCCAGTTGTGAAAACTGAAATTTTAACTGCACATTTCAAACTTTCTCCCTATACAGGAGGCATTATTTATATCAAGGTTTTCATATCGTGTGCACAGAGAAACGTTGGGAAGAAAACGTTAGAGGCTTTTATCATGCGATTATACTACTGTGTTATTACAGGTGTTTTGATTCATGAATTGACAATTGATTCAACATTGATATTTTTTAATCTCAATGTCTTTAATCCCCCGATATTACCAACGAAATTACCAAAATCTATAACAGGTATGTTATAAAGAGTATGATTATGCAATAGTATTTCTAAATTAAGGAGGAAACCTTCACCAGAGATCTTCCATTGTTTCTCGAATTCAAGAAGAGCGGCGCAGATTGCCCAAGTTAACACTGAATATTTTCACCAAAGAATTCATATAATAGGACTGTAGAAGAAAAATAAGTATTTCCGATGTTCGGATTGACAGTCTTTCAGGCATTGTTGAACCTTAGGATTTAAATATAATACATAATTTCAAACATGTTCAAGATAAATCCATGTTGACTCTACCTACATACATATATATGGTCATTTGAAACAGTTATCCTTATATTATATATTCCACTGCCCACATCAATATCATTCGAATACGTTCTAAGCGTATCTAAGAACCAGCTACTGTGGCATTCTGGTTTTCCAAGCACGCGCATCTGCTTGTCGATGCAGACCTGATAGTAATTCTTGACACTATCATCCGCGGTAGTGGTATCTAAATCTTGAGGTGCTTGGTCCCAATTATCCGACATTAACCTACGGGGTTGTTAAAGGTGCATGTATTTGAATTCACCAGATGCCATTTACATGTACACACTTAACATTTTTACGGACCGCATCAATATGACCCTGTGCATGTGCAGATGTGTTGTCTTCTTTGTCAGGGCAGCATATTTTTCTGTTTTACTATTTCCATCTTTTTGTGACAATTACAATAAAAGCTGACCTATTCCCGCCTATATTCAGATAAAATCAAAAGATATTCAGACAAAGGTTTCTATAATGCTCTTCGAAGTGTACCAGGCCTCTTGAATAGTTAAAATTCAATAGATTGTTCCTGTATCAGGATTAAGAAAACTGTTTTAATCTTTTTTATTAACCACAAAAATTGATTTCAAAATGGTTGTTTCGCATTCATCCTGTTGACGATTAGTACTAAGCAATAAATCAGTTGAGAATCAGCAATATGTGAAATATGTAACACGCACATCAATTTAGTGTTTTTAAAGGGGCCCAATCACCTATCTGACCTTTATAAAACTAAAGGTAACCCCTTGGAGATTTTATACAAAATAGGCCAGAAAACGTTGATATCACACACACAGGCGGCTTGTTTCGTTTATATCAACGTGTTATAATATGTGGGGGCCCGCCAAAAGAAAAAAAAAACAAATTCAACAATGGCATCGGACAGCAATTCGGATAGGCGAGAGTTTTGCAAATGGCGTTTTGCATCAAATAACCTGTTATGCCTCCGCAAATACGCCACATATCATGTTAGGTTACATCCCCCCCCCCCCCTTTTGTCAACATTGCTGTGTTTACAAACATATTGTTGATAAAAAAAGTTCATACATCCTTCGCGGAGGTATTTTAAGAAGTTTCCTAACTCAGAATTACCTTTGGTTTTATTAATGTATACATAGAGAAGCCAGAACTCACAAATTCTCTTCTAAAATGTAGGTGAATGGGCACCTTTAAGGTCCATTTGAAAAACATATGACAGTATCTTAGTGTAATGTATTTTAATGCCGTCCCTATGATATAATATTCTGCAATTAGACAATTATGGATACTGTTGACTATTTTAAAACCATATTACATGATATATGACAGCGTAGTACCCGAGATGTCTAATGTCATTCTTAAAATCGAAGGTTGGTAAATAAGTTTGACCTTGACCTTTTATACCCTCCCTAACCTTTGGAGAGCTCCTGAAGTAGTTGGTATTACCAGTACACATTCAAAAGCTTATAAATCTATCCAATATTATTCATTTTGATGCGATAGTTACAATATCAACGCAATATCTAGCCTTTTTTATTATGATGGCGGCCATCTTGGATTTAAGGGGGGCCAGGGGGTTGTTAAAATTTGTTACCTAACTTTTTCCATCAGCTTACACCTTCATGAAGTGAAAACAAGTGCTATCTCAATTTGGGCATTCAATTCCTACGGGATTGCGATTTTGGTACATGAGCGACTACACTACTATTCAGAACAACGGCAATTTGCCCGATGGCAAAAAACACCCCGGCTTATGGACATCCAAGCGGCCGCCCCGTTCAAAGTCGGCAGAAATACTTTGAAATGGCAAATATGGTCTGCTTCTGGTACCCCTTATATCACATAAATGTTCTCATGATTTAGGCATACTGCAATGACTCTAAGACCGGAGTTAGTTTTACTCAAGTTACCTTATTTTTCAGCTGGAACATTCATTTATGTTTCATTTTATCAAAAGCGGTCCCCCCGAAAAAAGACGGAATTAACGAAGTTTTTTTGTGCCTAGCTTTCAGTGGAGCAACATATTTATTCTGAATTTGGGCCACATTATTCTATCATAGGCCCAGAAGCGAGGATAATAACGTATCTGTTACACATCCTGACGATAACAGTCACGAGTCATGTCCTTTCGCCTGGGGTGAGGGCTCAGCGAATTCAACCAATCCCCGATCCTGTAACCTTTGCATCACGGAAATCAGTCCCAACTACCGATTATAAGGCGTATATGATATCATGCATTGATTTATCATATTTGCTTACGCTCACAACAGATTTAACAAAACTTGAACGAAATTAATATATGTCATAAGCGATTCTTTTATTATCACGGAAAGAGTGAGTAATTGGGAAATTTTACAGACTCAGTGCAGAAATATATATGTCGAGACGAGTAAGACCTGTTGATGTCAATCAATGTAAGAATATTATTTTAATAATAGGTAATTATGATAATGTTCAAATTAATTTAAAAAGCCTCATTAAAAAAAATTTAAAAATAAATTAAAAAACAACAACCGGTAGTATTAAATTTTATTTACATGTAACATATAATTAAGGTTAAATATCAAAGAAAAAATACCGGTTTTTTATGATTGAAAGTCCTACTTGGGTCTCCGTCATGTTGCCGCAGCCGGACCTCCTGGGCCCGACCCCCTCTGGGGCGGACACCTCGCTGCAATGGACAAATTGTCCAGTCCCGTGACTGTCCGCCCCAGAGGGGTTTCACTGTGTATAATTTTATCTCTATTTTTTTTTATTTATTTATTTACGCAGCAAGTCATAGGTTACTTGAAACTCCCACGTTTTACATCAGACGTAAAATAAATGGTTAAAGCCTGGAGACAAATTCTGTTCACACAGGAGATTGACTAACTACAAATTGAAGCGATAAGGATTATCACAAATAGCAAATACAATGCCCACACAAAACCAATTTTTAAATCATTAAAATCCTTCAATTAAAGACATCTTCAGACTAAATATATAAAAAAGTTACTATAATTACTGCCATAAAGCACAACCAAAATATTTACAAACATTTAATTTTTCAACAAGGACCATGACACACGAACATGACACAAGACATAAAGATATCCTTGTTACAAATAAAACCAGACCTAAGACAGCAGACAGCTGTCTGAGAAACATAACACCAAAAGTCATAAATGAAACCGACTAAATCAATGTTGACAAAACCTTCACTCAAAGTCTTCAAGGTTTGATTTGCTACATCAAACAACATTTTATAAATTATTATAAAGACAAACGCCTTCAGATAAACTGCTACATCTTTAAAAAAAATTAGTCTAAGCCATAAAAAATTTTGTTTTAATCAATAACAAACTATAACTTTAATTACTATACAGTAATTCAGGTTGTAAATCTTCCAAGTTTTTTTTACAAATTTCCTCATTAAATCATATAGTCTCAAATATTAAGAATTTATAATCATTTAACCTCCATATTTATGTACAATTTCTCTCTCTATCCATGTTTCATGCAGGGGGCTGTTGTGTAAGCGGATTAAAATCCTTAACAACAGTCTCCAGACATAATAAAAACATAATATTGACATACTTAATATATTTTGTATGGATGCTTTACTTTTATGTCGAATTCAATAGTGTATCCCTATATACACTGATATATCCCTATATACACTGATATATCCCTATATACACTGATATATCCCTATATATACTGATATATCCCTATATAAACTGATATATCCCTATATATACTGATATATCCCTATATAAACTGATATATCCCTTTATACACTGATATATCCCGATATATACTGATATATCCCGATATATACTGATATATCCCTATATACACTGATATTTCCCTATATAGACTGATATATCCCTATATACACTGATATATCCCGATATATACTGATATATCCCTATATACACTGATATTTCCCTATATACACTGATATATCCCTATATACACTGATATATCCCTATATACACTGATATATCCCTATATACACTGATATATCCCTATATACACTGATATATCCCGATATATACTGATATATCCCTATATAAACTGATATATCCATATATATATATACGGATATGGACCTGATATACCTAAAACTCAGGTGGTAGATAAAGTATATTAAAACTCATACCTAAAAGTAAAGTAGGGGCTTTGTCCTTACTCCTGACGATTGTACTCCTCATAGTTTCTAGGCAAACAAGGCCCATACAGCAGTTGGCATAAAACAATGAATTATTGTTTACCTCTAAATGTATATAAAAGAACATATTTTTTTATATGACATACATGTTTGGACACATATCTTTCGAGCACTTGTTGCTATTTTCATATGCTCATATTTCTTTGAAGTCAGTCCGTTTTTAAATTACTGCCTTTTTGCGCATGGTTATCAAGGATTCTGGAAGTTCTCATAATAAACTTCCACCCATATTAACATTATTTACACATACCTAGAGTGAGATTTAAAAATTCTATCATTTAAATTCCATGAAATTTTGAATTATTCTTATCATAAATATCATGATATATACTTATTATTAAGTGTTTACATGTTTACCGACCTAAAATTGTTTATGGTTATGTCCCAGGAAAGGAAGTGTTTCTTAGTTCAAGATATTCAGTGTGAAAATATTTAAAAGAAAGCGATTGAAATAAATAAAATATCCAGATCAAGTTATTGTACTACTTGCATATGTGCAGTCCTTTCACAACGCAACTTATTGAACGCAACAAGCCTAGTATTTATTTTAATAAAATATATTATAAACACTTGTTATAATAAACATTTCTGAGCATATCATAAGAAATATAAAGGATTCTGCAGAACTTTTGGAGGTTTATTTAAAAAAAATTCTACCAGACCCGAAGTCTAGTGGCCGAATTTTTTTTTTATTTCGCTTCATATAAAGAAAACAAGTAAGCCATGGGGCATGACGCTCAGTGCTTAAACGCAGTCACAGTGACCTACTTTTTTATATATAAGGACCTTGGATATCAAGTAAGAGGTTTCTATGTCACACGGCCATGATTTGTGGCTTGTTAACGGACCAACAGACAAACAGACTATGGACAAAAGGTGATCGCTCTAGCTCATATAGGACCTAAAAATAGCTGGAAGTTAAAGTGTGAAACAAAACACATACCAAAGGAACAGATGGAATTTACTCTGTCAGAAAAGCACAAAATACGTACCGAGGCCCCAGATGGTAGATATAGCATGATAGACAAGTAATAAGGGAGGCATGGTATATCCACACTAAGAAAACCTTTCATAGGCACAGTGTGTTACATATCAAATTAACGTAATTATGCAAGCTTTGCTAACAAACTATATTGTTTTAAGAAAATGTTTAAGAAATATAATGACTTTAAGGTACAAAAGGCAAATATGTGGATCTAAATCAACTGAGAAGAACGAAAGAGAAAGAATAAACTGAAACACAATTTTGAGCAACATTAATCCTCCAACTCTAAGGATATTAATTGTTTTTAGAAACATGCCCAAAGTGTACACATATTTGATATACTCTGTTTGAGTTAGGACAGTTTGTTTTAGTGTGTATGAGGCTTTTGGGATAACAAAAACAATTAAAACTGTTATCCACCTATATCTTCGCAGGCGAAGACAAGGTTTTAATTTGTACTAAAATATTAAACATGAAAAAACAAGGTCTCTCTTATTAGTTTTACTCAAGCGTGTCTCACGCTTCATATTTAAACCGACAGTGCTGTCCTAGCATCATGTATTTCAACTACAAAGCAGTGTCATTAGTTTCAAGATAAGAGGTGAAAGCAGATAAGTATTACGTCAACTTGTCTCCTTCTCCTTTTTCTCCGATTCAGAGTCAAACTGACGTCAGCACAAGCTTCTTCACCCACGACCTTATTTAAGCGTGTACCATGCTTGCCCGTGGCCGCCTTTATTACCTTTTGATTACTAATTCTTTACGCGCCTAAATGAACCATTTAGATTTGATTAATAATTAACCGGACTTTGTCAACATCTGCCTCTGCCCTTTAGAAGACAAGGATGAACGTCTTAATCATCAGTGTTCGCCCAAGGCAGGTTGGTCAGGACGCAGCGTGCCAATTCATGGTTACATCATTGCCATCAATTCAGTTGCTTAAGGTCTCAGATCTGTTAATGGGCAGTATTTCATTTTTCCGTAATACTTTAGAAATTTCTTGTATGGGACCCATTGTATATGTACATGTTGTAAAATTTGAGAATGTGCTCTGCATGTTGGTATAAGGAAAGTATATATAGATTATATATATATATATATATATATATATATATATATATATATATAATCTATATATACTCTCAATACTATGTATGCATTTTTATGTGTGTGAGTGCAGGTCTGATCGATCCAGGGAAAGAGAAAACAGGACGGACCGTAAATTACTGATGGTCATGCATGCACTGGCGTTTCTTCGTGGCGTGAAGATGTCATACTTAAATTAGGACAGCCCGTGCTGGCTTTTATCATTTTTGTGGACAAAAGTCTTTAGAGTGGTGGCAAATAACCATTAATTCCGGAAAAGCTCCCTAGAACTCGAACAAGTTAGCCGAAGGAGCTACAAAACGAGGGAAAACGTCACACAACTTGCCGATCCGTGCTGTAGTCTCGACCGGATTTATCAGACGAGGCTTTCAAATTAGAGACAGGAGTTTTGAGCAAAGTGTCATCACGACTTGTGGCGCTACAGCGAATTCTCCCACTTGCCAAAGAGGCCAATTAATGGAATAACCTGCACGGGTATTCCCCAGGCCCCCTGAACTATCAGGCGGTCAGATGATACTCTAATACACAATTTGATTCCAATTAAATCTTGCAGGTGTCATATCTTATCACGAGGTCCCGAGACACCCGGTTTCCCCGCAAACAAAATAATTCCCCTTGATTCCTTGTTAACAGCGGGCGTGATCGGGTTCTGAAGCTGAAGACAGACGCTGCGGGAATGAGAAGGGCGCCATGCTTAATAGGCCAGGTAATTTTAAGGCCTAAAATATCGACGTCCTATCTCCTTACAATTGATGGACATAACGTTACAAAATATAAAGCAGAGCGATTTGATGGAACCATACTAATACAAATTCTACATTTTATGATTTTTTTTTATAATGAGCAATGTGTTTCTCGGATTCGGGTAAACTGCCTGCATATATTGTCAAATTATATACAGAAGGATATCATCATTTTTACAGATTGTTGTGGACAAACACACATTGTATATGGATAAATCATATATTAATTTAAATCAATTATCTACATGTAAATACACGGACACCCATGCATTCTATCGCAGATTTAAAGTTTACTCTGATGAAAAGTGGTAGATATAGGGAAAATATAGGAAACTGGACCATAATTGACTGATTGTATTGGAATATATTAAACGATATATTAAATACGCATTGTTAATCATAATAATGAACGATTGCAGATAAGATATGGAGTATTGTACTTAGTGCATCCTTTAATGATAATAATAAATTTTATCATTTTTATTACAACAATTATAGTATTCTAGTATTATATATATATATATATATATATATATATATATATATATATATATATATATATATATATAATTAACTATATTTAAACAATTACTTTGTCTGGAAAGACAGTCGGCAGTGTTAAATTCAGATTATACCAGATTATACACATATACAAATACACATGCAGTAAAACGGTTTAAAAATTGAGAATGAGTAAACTTCCCAGAGAGTAATTTCCTCGTACAACTTAGCAATAGAGAACACTAATTGGTGGCCGCCACGAGGGGAGTGACCGGACACCGAGCACCTGTTGTCATACCAATCGCCGGGGACGGCCGATTGTTACCGCGTTAATCAACGACTAATACAGCCCACGTCTCCATGACCCGGGAGATATCATTAAAACCACATTGTTTAATCACCTGGTCTGTCCGGGAAAATAAATATAAAGGTAAACAAAATGAATTGACGCAATCTGGAGAACCGAACCCTTAAAGAGCAGTGAAAATGGACAACTGTTCAAGTTTCTTATTGTCCACCAACCGGTTTTCTTGTGTGAAACATAAATGCCTCAGTTCACTAATTAAACAATATCGCACTTCGTGACAACCGAGTGCAGTTATTTCCAACAGTTTAATTGTACCTAACCCAATCATTCTTTCGTGTTAGGGTGCTACATAATTCAAATGGAATGACTAATTAATATAGTTAACATGTTATACGACATCCTTCATCGCATAGTCAAGCAATGTCAATTAATATTTGTCCTAATGTAAAATTTTTTTTAATGTTAGATGTTGAACTTGATTTGTTTTTCTAATAAGATGATTTGATTATTGTGCAGACCGTATAAGAACATATAAAAACCTATAATTTGTCACAAATCTGTCCCGATAATTTAATAAAATACTTTTTGCCTCCTTTCTGTTTGGATCATGTTAGAATGTATATATTTTTGCTAAAGCAATTATCGGATAATGTCAGAATGTAGTTATGCTACAGTACAGTTCGAATAATATCACAGCGCATCATTTGCCACCGCTCTGATCGGATAATATCTAAATTTATTTTGTCACTTCACTGTTCGGGTCTGTAATACCATTTTAGTTTTACACTTTGTTGGCTGGTTTGTCTGTTAGTAGGATTAAAACTTAACATGTCCGATTCCATGAAGGGCTGACCATTGGTTAAGGAATTCCACCATAGATACTTGTGCGAATCAGGCAAAAGGGGGAAACAGATTTAGAATGTTTTGATATGAGCTCTACCATATATCCTCCCAGGTTTTTTTTTTATCAAATTTGTTCTCAAGCCGGTACTAGCCTTTGGCCGAAAGAAGTTGTAAGCTATGTTAGGAATATAAAGGTAACTTAAACAGGAACCAACAGTTAACCGAACATTTACCCGATCAATAAGACCTTGGTGCTACAGATGATAAATGCTGTTGTTAGATACAAAAGCAGGTTATTGTTCACTTATTTAAGCGATGCTTCAGTGGCGTGCCTAAGGGGGGCGGCAGGGGCGGTCCGCCCCGGGCGACACATTTTTGGGGGCGGCATTTCGAGGAATAAGTATAATGAATGGCCAAAGGAATTCCTAAAAAAAATACAAATTTGTCGTTTTTGTCCCATGTTCAAGTATTCAAGGGATTATAAACTGCATTTCAGGGCGGTCGTCGTTTACAGAAATCCCTGGCAGCACCTGATAGGAAAAACCCTGCCAGAAGACCAATGTCCCCGGTGGTGGGGGTCGGGTGTCTGTCATACACATTGTGCGAAAAACATTTTGACGAATTGTGTTGCTGTTTCCTTGGAAAGTATTAAGAATTTTCATTCTTTAACCCTTGGCTTCCCGAAATTCCAGGATATTTAAACAGCCTGAAACAACCTGAAACGCCCTTTTTCCACGATTCTTCATACTCTAACATCAGTCTTGTTAAAAAACAGACGTTTACACTATCGTGTATGAGCTCTACCATATATCCTCCCAGGTTTTTTTTTATCAAATTTGTTCTCAAGCCGGTACTAGCCTTTGGCCGAAAGAAGTTGTAAGCTATGTTAGGAATATAAAGGTAACTTAAACAGGAACCAACAGTTAAACGAACATTTACCCGATCAATAAGACCTTGGTGCTACAGATGATAAATGCTGTTGTTAGATACAAAAGCAGGTTATTGTTCACTTATTTAAGCGATGCTTCAGTGGCGTGCCTAAGGGGGGGCGGCAGGGGCGGTCCGCCCCGGGCGACACATATTTGGGGGCGGCATTTCGAGGAATAAGTATAATGAATGGCCAAAGGAATTCCTAAAAAAAAAATACAAATTTGTCGTTTTTGTCCCATGTTCAAGTATTCAAGGGATTATAAACTGCATTTCAGGGCGGTCGTCGTTTACAGAAATCCCTGGCAGCACCTGATAGGAAAAACCCTGCCAGAAGACCAATGTCCCCGGTGGTGGGGGTCGGGTGTCTGTCATACACATTGTGCGAAAAATATTTTGACGAATTGTGTTGCTCTTTCCTTGGAAAGAATTAAGAATTTTCATTCTTTAACCCTTGGCTTCCCGAAATTCCAGG
The DNA here is from genome assembly GCA_026874595.1 of Sipunculus nudus. Taxonomy (NCBI): domain Eukaryota; kingdom Metazoa; phylum Annelida; class Sipuncula; order Golfingiida; family Sipunculidae; genus Sipunculus; species Sipunculus nudus. The sequence goes on along the minus strand of CM049306.1, from coordinate 104,840,245 downwards.
ATATTTAAACAGCCTGAAACAACCTGAAACGCCCTTTTTCCACGATTCTTCATACTCTAACATCAGTCTTGTTAAAATACAGACGTTTACACTATCGTGTATATAATGAGTACTACCTATAAATGCCTGTGTCTTTTGAATAACCAAATGGCCTGCATGATCTTTTATGTAACGTGAATAAAGACAATAAACACCCAGGCCTATGTAGTAATTTTTTAACTTTAAAATATAATTCCGTTATAACTGTCCGGCGGAATGAATCCCCTGGCCGCTTAGCCAATGTTCGATATACGTATCAAGTATCAGTTTTAACTTTTAGAGTTCAAAATTTAAATTAAAGATATATTTACCTGTACTGTTAATTCTGTTATTAACAGTTTAATTATCCACTCCCTACAGACAATTGTTGTATATTGTGACAAATCATTTGAAATTAAATTATCATATATATTTAAATTATATCATTACTTAAAATTTATTTATATACTTTATTGAATAACAAATAGTCATAATTTCATAAATAAAACCTTCTAAAGTGCATAATCACCATAATTCTTAAATGATTTTGATGTAGCCTTGAAATAAAGTATGCTTTTAACTTGGAGGATTTTTTAATTAAACAAAGTCAGTTTGTCTAAACAGTGGATTTTTTATGTGAAAATATTAAACATGCCCTGCCTACATAAAGGCTTAAGTCATGAATTTCGCTTTTTTAGTAAAGACTAAAGTGCCTTGCATGCAGCATTACCATGCATATCTCAATAGCTCTATTAGGTGTACCTGCTGTCATGTGCGTTAACAAGAGGTGGAATTATAAATGTTACAAGGTATTTGTATACGTTGAGAATGGAATAACACTCACCAAATAAAGTTTTTCCCTAAGCTGAGTATAAAGTAATCATGAATCGTGTTAACATGAATGCATGATGAAAGTTTAATTTCACACATTATATGTGTATCCTGCAGTGTAATCTGTTTATAGTTACAATTTATTCGTTTTATTCCTTTCTGTTCACTTCATGATGAAATATTATTGTTTGAGTTTCGAGCGATCTTTTGGTTTAATTAGCAAAGATATGTCTGCTCTTTAATATGTGGCGGAAGAATTCCCTGCCAGTGAATCCATATAATAGCGTTGTGGTCAAATACAAGCCTGTTACAAGGACATTTGACACGATATATTTCAATATGTTATCCAGGTTTGTAATGTTTTGTTGGAGGGGCGGCAATTTCTAAGACCGCCCCGGGCGGCAATGAGGCTAGGTACGCCGCTGCGATGCTTCCACATTAGAGGGATAGGGTTAGGGCCATATACTCCGTTTTAATACAGTTACATCATTGCTATTTTAGCTGTGTATATGTACATCACACATCACATGCACGATAATAAAAAGTGATAAAAACACATTCTGTGTACATGTTTATTAGTATTTCCCACTCACACTTTTGTACACCGACAACGCTTTTTCATGGACTCTCTTGTTTTTTTTCGTGAAAAATTAAAATGCCTATATATAAAAAACACAACATAGATATAAAATCAAAACAAGAGAAAATGTCTGTATGGTTCTCTGCGCAAAAAGAAAATCTCGCACGTTCTGTGACATGATGAGTACGTCACTGAGGAAGCGGCAGTTCAAACTGCGCAGAATCGGACTCGCAAGATTACGACTCTGCTGGTTAGGGTATGTAGGCGTCAGAATCTGTACCCCACAATGCACCCCGGCTTCTGAATACACAATGGCGTAGGTATAAATGTAGCAACGAGGGTAAATAATCCGATCCTGCATATAGGATAAGAATTGTTTCAAGGCAAATTCCATAAAAATTGGTGTTTTTGTTGTAAGGACTTCATTGAATAAATCATGATGTGCAAGCAGAAGCATGTGAAATGTAAACAGAAGGAGTTTTCTTGAAATGTAACAAATTTTGATTTTAAAGTTTGACAGTTGAGACAAGTAGTCCCTGCCGTCCCACAGTGCAACAGGAAGAGGTTCGTTTAAGTACAAACGACCTCTGGTGGATGGGTGGCGCCCATCTGCCGAGACGTCGAAGTAAGTAGCCACGTAGGATAGCACTGAAAATAACCAACAGGAAACGATTATTTTCGCCACTTTTGAAAAAGTCTTACGGCCTGCAGGTACGTTTTCACCCATACTAAACTAGACCAATTGTTAAATATGTGTATGCACGTTCTAACAACCATGAACGAATAAGATTCCGTTATAAAATGGTAATATTATAGACTGGTAAATCTTTTGTGTGTTTAGCAATACCGTTGGAACGGGATGGGTCTTGTTTTCCGAGTGACTGGCGGCACGACTTGAAGTAGGCCTTATCAGTCCCTGTGAAATGACTACTGAGTGGTGTATTCCTGGCTGTATGTAGGCAGCCAATACAACAATAATGGTAGTATGGTATTCATTGTAAGTGTCCAAAATGAACTAAAATCTTCGTAACATAAACGTTGTGGTGTATATTCTGAAATGGTAAGAGACAGATCGGTCCCTGCAGAAATGTCTCTGTATTAATTAATATTTATGAAAATATCGCGAAAAATCCATACCGACACAGGTGCTGGGAAGAAATCAAATGCTCATGGGAATAAGGTTCTTTTATGTCTTGTCAGTTTCTGTACGTCTAATAGTTTTCTTGTACCAGGACAACTGTTGATGCTAATGTGTTCTTCGGGATTTACCCACACATTAACTTTATAATATAACTTGTGGGTGTTTTGTATACAAGTGTGGTGTTATTCTGCTTTTTGTAGGTTTGTATCGTAGGTCACTGTAGTCAAAACGTAACATGGATATCAATAAAGAAAAAGACACAACTTGCCTTGTTACTTTATTTTATAACGAATGACGTTATGGCTATAGACCTGACTTTTAATGATTTATGTATGCTTGGTTTCTTCTTAATCTATGTTATAATAATCAGCACTTTACCGCCTCCTCAAGGTGAGGACCCGTGAACATCCATTGGCCACCATCATCACTAATTTTAGTATTTTGTCTTGTGATATGATTAAGTCATATATATTAAGATATAACGTCATAAACTGATTATCCAGCACATTTCATCTCATCCCAGCAACCCATACAGATAAATTATGCGTTTTAAACCTACTCCAGAATAATAAAAAAAAACACAATAAAATATACATTGAAAAAACTAAAATAAAATTTAAAATAACCACAAAATAATTAAAGCAAATTATAATTCAAATACTGAAAAAATTGACACAGAAAAACTTAAATTGGACCTATTCTCTGCTGAGAAACTGGTGAAATCTGTAAAAGTAAAGCGACAGGACAGAGTTGTGCGTAAATATGTGATGTAAAATATCACTGGTATTCATATATATATATATATATATATATATATATATATATATATATATATATATACGAGCAATAGAGATGGTGCAGCGTGATAGCTTTGCCTTGTTTTTTGTACAGCACTTCAAGCCGACTTACGTACGGTCTTTTTTTCATCAGTTAAAGAGCAATAAAATAAGTGAGAAGGTGGAGGTTTGTAAAGGTTTTTTTGTTCCAATATATAATTTCATATATTTTTCAAAGCGATATTTTGAAGTTAATAACATTTTTCATGTTTTTCTTCCAGTAAATAACGGGAATTACGCCTGCCGCATTAAGCTCTAGCGTTTTGAGATTGCCGTATTATATATAACACGTCACTGAAGGGACTAGTACTAATTTCTTATCTTTTTATAGGATATCAAGATATGCCAATGGTCTGTAGACGTCACTGCTTATTGAACTAGCAAGACGATAACCAGAGACACATTGAAAAACACTTTGGAATTATATGTTTTACATGCATGGGGCTATACTTTGCGAATGGACATATTCCACGTCTACTCTGTAACAACCTCCATGAATACTTTTTTTTTGTATTTCTGTATAAACCTCGACAAAGACAACATGAAATGCGCAGGACAGAATGAAAACAGCTGATTGGTTGAAACAACCAAGAGCCGTTCATATTATGTAATACTACTTTGTTATAACCAATCAAGCACCTTTAAGTTCCTGACCGATGGCTGTAAGTTTTGTTACGCTATACTTTTGTTTGCTTAAATAAACAGCCTATATCCGTATGTTTTGAATATGAATATCTTTATTCTTATAATTAAAGCCTTTGGTCCATAGATCCAACATGTAAATATACAAAATACATAATCACATAATAAATAGATAATAAATAATAAAACTTGATAATAACTAAAAAAATGAAATGTATACAGTTTTCAACAATACAAACTTATTAATTACAAAATATTAACAGAAATCGCTTTACCATGTGAACAAAACTATTTTGTTATACTTCCATCTGTTTTGTTATACTTAAGCGAAGAACTTTTTTTTTATATTTGGAATAATTTATAGAAAACTTGGTATGGATTGAATTGACTGGGTATAGAATATTGTTGTTTTTGCTGGAGTGTTGACACAGCTTCGTCGGATGAGAAGCTCTCAGACACGTTGTTTATCTGTCCAATTAATCAACCGAATGTCAGAAGGATTTTATGTAGTAGAAATAGACATTTCAGAAATTACATTAGTTTTATCGAACATTAAATCAACTGAATTTTAAAAATATTTATTTAATTAATTCCTTTATAATAAATTATTTTCACGATTCTTGCAACTCTTCCGTCAGAAATTCCCCAAATCAAGTAAACTTGGATTGTTTTACTGGTGTCCTTATGTGTTGCAAGTCCTAAGAAAGAGTTAACATTACAAAGTATCAAGGTAATGTATATAATGTAAAATGTTTCATGTATAATAACTTTTTTGGAAGCAAAGCTGTTTATATATATATATTAATTCTACGACCAATAGGGACGAGGCAGCGTGATAGCTTTGCCTTTTTTTTTTTGTACAGCACTTTCAGCTGATTTACGTACGGTCTCGTTTGATCGGTGAAAGAGCAATAAAATTAGTGAGAAGGTGGTGGGTTGTGAAGGTTTTTGTTCCAAAATAAAATTTTATTTTTTCCAAAGCGATATTTTGAAGTTAATGAAATTATTCACGTTTTTCTTCCAGTAAATAACGGGAAATACGACTGCACGTAATATATATATATATATATCACGTCACTGAAGGGACTAGTATTACTAGGATATCAAGATATGCCCATGGTCTGTAGGCGTCATTGCTTATTGAACAAGGAAGACGATAACCAGCAGACTAGTAATGTTCTTTGAAATTATATGTTTTACATGCATGGGGCTATACTTTGCGAATGGACATGTTCCCCGTCTACTCTGTAACAACCCCCAAGAATACATTTTGTTTGTATTTCTGTATAAACCAGAAGCGGATCCAGGGGGGGGGGTCCATTGAGTCCGGGCCCTCGCTCCCTTTTTTTCATCAGAAACAACGTTTTTTAAGGGTTCAGAAAAAATTTTGCAGCCTGGACCTCCCCTTTTCCAGACTTGGGAACTTTAGTTTAAGGGTTTTCATTAGTCTTCCTTTGTTGGACCCCCCCCCCCCCACCCATTCCTAAATCCTGGATCCGCCCCTGTAAACCTCGAATTAGACAGCATGAAATGCGCAGGACAGAATGACAACAGCTGATTGGTTGAAACAACCAAGAGCATGTAAATATACAAAATACATAATCACATAATAAATACATAATAAATAATAAAATTTCAGAATAAATAAATAAACAATAAAATGTATACAGTTTTCAACAATACAAACTTATTAATTACAAAATATTAACAGAAATCGCTTTATCATGTTAACCAAATTGTTTTGTTATACTTCCATCTGTTTTGCTATAATTTAATCCTAACTCTTATTTGGAATAATTTATAGAAAACTGGGTATGGATTGAATTGACTGGGTATAGAATATTGTTGTTTTTGCTGGAGTGTTGACACAGCTTCGTCGGATGAGAAGCTCTCAGACACGTTGTTTATCTGTCCAATTAATCAACCGAATGTCAGAAGGATTTTATGTAGTAGAAATAGACATTTCAGAAATTACATTAGTTTTATCGAACATTAAATCAACTGAATTTTAAAAATATTTATTTAATTAATTCCTTTATAATAAATTATTTTCACGATTCTTGCAACTCTTCCGTCAGAAATTCCCCAAATCAAGTAAACTTGGATTGTTTTACTGGTGTCCTTATGTGTTGCAAGTCCTGAGAAAGAGTTAACATTACAAAGTATCAAGGTAATGTATATAATGTAAAATGTTTCATGTATAATAACTTTTTTGGAAGCAAAGCTGTTTATATATATATATTAATTCTACGACCAATAGGGACGAGGCAGCGTGATAGCTTTGCCTTTTTTTTTTTTTGTACAGCACTTTCAGCTGATTTACGTACGGTCTTGTTTGATCGGTGAAAGAGCAATAAAATTAGTGAGAAGGTGGTGGGTTGTGAAGGTTTTTGTTCCAAAATAAAATTTTATTTTTTCCAGAGCGATATTTTGAAGTTAATGAAATTATTCACGTTTTTCTTCCAGTAAATAACGGGAAATACGACTGCACGTAATATATATATATATATATATCACGTCACTGAAGGGACTAGTATTACTAGGATATCAAGATATGCCCATGGTCTGTATAGGCGTCATTGCTTATTGAACAAGGAAGACGATAACCAGCAGACTAGTAATGTTCTTTGAAATTATATGTTTTACATGCATGGGGCTATACTTTGCGAATGGACATGTTCCCCGTCTACTCTGTAACAACCCCCAAGAATACATTTTGTTTGTATTTCTGTATAAACCAGAAGCGGATCCAGGGGGGGGGGTCCATTGAGTCCGGGCCCTCGCTCCCTTTTTTTCATCAGAAACAACGTTTTTTAAGGGTTCAGAAAAAAATTTGCAGCCTGGACCTCCCCTTTTCCAGACTTGGGAACTTTAGTTTAAGGGTTTTCATTAGTCTTCCTTTGTTGGACCCCCCCACCCATTCCTAAATCCTGGATCCGCCCCTGTAAACCTCGAATTAGACAGCATGAAATGCGCAGGACAGAATGACAACAGCTGATTGGTTGAAACAACCAAGAGCATGTAAATATACAAAATACATAATCACATAATAAATACATAATAAATAATAAAATTTCAGAATAAATAAATAAACAATAAAATGTATACAGTTTTCAACAATACAAACTTATTAATTACAAAATATTAACAGAAATCGCTTTATCATGTTAACCAAATTGTTTTGTTATACTTCCATCTGTTTTGCTATAATTTAATCCTAACTCTTATTTGGAATAATTAATAGAAAACTAGGAATGGATTGACGTAACTGGGTATAGAATGTTGTTGTTTTTGCTGGAGTGTTGACACAGCTTCGTCGAATGAGAAGCTCTCAGACACATTGTTTATCTGTCCAATTAATCAACCGAATGTCAGAAGGATTTTATGTAGTAGAAATAGACATTTCAGAAATAGCAAGTACATTAAATAGCTCGAACATTAAATTGAATTTCTAAAATATATTTTTAATTTATTCCTTTGTAATAAATTATTTTCACGACTCTTGCTACTCTTCCGTCGAAATTCCCAAATCAAGTTAACTTGGATTGTTTCACTGGTGTCCTTATATACTGAAAGTCCTGAGAAATGTTTTTACATCAAAATGTGTCATTGTTATTAAGATAAAACATTTAATATAGAATGTTAAACGTATCATAACTTTTTTTGGAAGCAATGCTGTTTACAGAACTACAAAATTATGGGTGATAATGTATAAGATTAACCTGTGTATGCTTTTCAGATGGTACACGGTGATGTGGCCGGGAAGGTGTGACGTGAATGTACACTCATGCCGAATGACTCTCTGTCAACGTAAGAGTGGTTGCATGCCCGGAAGTCATATATGGTACTTCCGGTCCTCGTGGATATGGAAAAATGCTGGAGAGACTGATCTCATGAGTAATCAAACACATCCCGTAAATTGTTTCGTGACAAGTGTTTTACAACCCGTTTCAGAAATTTGCTGGCTTTATCTCTCAAAGGTAAGTGCACGTGGTCTGAAATATAAATATATTATGTCGCATACCTACCCACATGATGAGAAAAAAAGCTAAAAGTTAACAGATAAAAAGCCTAGAATCAAGGAACATTTACACAGGAACATATTAAAAGTTAAAATGTCAAAGATTTTAATTTACGTTAAGTCAGCCAGAGTATACATTTTACATGGTCACCACTTAAAGGCTTTCCTGGATTATATTTTTCTTTTGCATTATATTTGAATAATTATTGTATTCCATTCAGTGATATGATACTTATTATACTTGATACTCATTAATTAATTATTATGGCCCGTTTGAACATGTCAAATCCACGTTATTTTTAATAGTTGTACATGGAATTAACCAAAACGTCATATTACCAGATATAGCATGAGATAAAGCAATATGAAAATAAATCTAACAAAAGGATCGAGATGCTCAAATGTACTTATAAAGCCGATCTTCTCGTTATTCTGTCCACGCATAAGAGTGAATTGTGTATTAGAGCTGTCAAGGAAAGCTCTGTCGCGTTTTTATGAAAATCATCAACAGGAATTAAATGTTTTGTTTTTTTATTTCGTATAAACAGCATATTCTGAAACAGTAAGTGATTAAGGGAAAACGATAAAAAATTAATTATGGATATAACAAGAAGAAGAAATATGCATTTCCCGGTTTTCGAGTGGTAAGCGTGTTTGAGTACTATGCAGATACTCGTGGAAGAGATACCTGAAAATGACTTTAATCAGATTTTATCGAACGATAAAAGATAAGGAAGCTTAGTGGTATCGGACAGGTCAGAGTTATATAGGTGACGTCACTTTATGATACACAAAATGAAAGGTTGGCGATCTAAGTGCTGTGTTAAACATAGCATTTATACCTTATATATATATATATATACATATTTATATATATTTATTTATATATATATATACATGTATATATATTTATATATATTCAAAAAGTATATAAGTATATCAAAATGTTTAAGTTAAGCGTTATTTGAAATGATATTTAGCAACTGCCATCATGAAATATTTAATTTTACATAATATATTCACTATTCTATGAACCACATGTCACAGAAATTAACCACCCATCAGTGTTTAAAGCCTTATTTAAATGCTAATTATGCATTTAATATAGTAATTAAACGTTTTATTATTGACATATAGATACATCTAAAACAGGCACTGCGATAAGCCATCCGCAAAGCTGCCGCATTAAAAACTGTCACAGATTCATTACGTTGCCTCTCATGCCAGCAAGTTAAGTTTTATGATGGCCCGGACGATCTGCCAGAAGTGTTCTTCCAAAATCACGAGCTGGGGGAATGGCGCGCATATAAACAGGGGGTATGTAATTTACGATCCCGACTCGAGAGGGCTAGCGATATTATTGGTGTACACCTGTAAGGACCCGGGCCCCAGGGGAGCGACGCCAACTAATTGGGAGCTAAGGGGCCTTCCACATGGCTATAGGTGAGGAATTAATCAGCAGAAAACACGCAGAGGCGTTTCTTTGAGATTATTTCATCGTCATTGATATTGATAGTGGTGGTGCGGTCGCGATGCGCGGGCGACCACAATACGAGAAGAGGTATATAAAGGGGTGGAGCGCTGACGCCGGCCACAACTGCAGTCAGACGCTTCTAGAACAACTCCTGCACAAGTACTGTAGTGCTCGCCACCATGAAGTCCACGCTGGCCGCTATACTCCTCGCTCTTGTTCTATGCGATGTGGTCCTCAGCGCTCTGGCCGTCGGTACAGAATCTGGCAATGCCATGGAACTTGATAAAAGAAGGGGCTGGGGCAAAAGAGGATGGGGAAAAAGAGCCATGACAGAAGAAGAAGAGGATGATGATGAACTTTTCGACAAGAGAGGGTGGGGCAAAAGGCGCGGATGGGGAAAGCGTTACGGCTGGGGCAAGCGCTCAAGTGAAGACGGCTGCGAAGAATACAGGACCCAAGCAATGATCTATTTGTACCGCGCACTTCAGGTAAACTGTTCATTTGTTCCTTTTTTGCAAAATTCTAAATGCAATAGTGTATCAAATTATTACCTAAAATACGATATTATCTAATGTTACAGTTCTTGTAAAAAAGGAAAAATGAAATTAAAAAAGGTAACGTAATACCTAATTCCGATAGATATTTCCTTTTAACTGCTTACTAAAATACCATTTTATCGAATCGTTACCATCAAAATCACTTTTTGCCAATTATGAATACATATAAGACTTTTTGCCAATTATGAATACATATAAGACATAAAATATCACGTATATAATTATCTTTATTACTTACCAACAAGTTATATATAGCAGACATGTTTTCTTGAGTCGTACGTATAATGATCCTTATTAACACTACCGACGAAGTTATATATGGCATAGTTATAATGTATTATTTTAATGTGCCATTTATCTCTAGTAACTTATCCCTAGTGTATGGAATCTATTATTCTGACATTTTTTATGAGTAAATAATTCTGAATAATAAAATAAATCGCAGCTTTGTTAGATGTGTGAGTATTATTACACACGCATATAAAGACGTACTTGAAAAAAAGATATCAAAGAAACGTTAAAATAAAGTGAGCGTTCATTTGTCATCAGACAGTGAACAAAGCATTAGTGAGAACTGAATGCACAAACAGTTAATTTATACTCATTTTAAACGACCATGAAATGCGCAAGTGTATACTTATATATATATATATATATATATATATATATATATATATATATATATTTGTGTCTCAAAATCTGAATTCAATTCCGAGTTCCGTTCAGGTAATGTTTCATCTTATCAGAAGGAATTTTGGAAGGTCTATATGTCGTCCTTATACTATTAGTATAGTTTCCTCCGGCGCCAGATCACAATGTAAAACATTAGCGTTAATGCGGCCCTCAATCCACGCGGCCCGATTTCATGTTACATGTCCCCATCATAGCTAGGCTTCTTGCTTGAGTAAGTGTAGGGTTTTGAATCATAGCAATTGCCGAGATACCATGTATCCTTAGGAACTTTTTTTTACTGACGCTCTATCTACAAGACTTTCTGTAACATTCGCGCAAATATGTTTTTATGTTTTATGCGTAAAAGTCTCCCTTGTAATTCGCCTCCCTTGAGTAAACCTCTGGTTAATAATAATTGGGATGACGTTTTGCTAGAAAATAATTAATCGGCTGGATGTGTATCACTTTACAGAGAACGCTGTTTCTGTGTATAACTTATTCCGAAGAAATTAATTTGGTCCACAGATAGAGCATTTTTTTCGTTAAAAAAAATCTCAAAACATAGCATGTAGCAATAATTTTGACTTATTAACTTTATTTTTTTGTGTCGTTGAATGAAAAAACTAAGGATTTGGAGGTTTGTTATAGTTTCATGCTGAATACTGAATGCATTCAGTGTTGTATAATGTCCAACAAATTTTGTACAAATTTACCCCTTTTGAATGTAATTTTCAGTTTTATGGTACAAACCTAGTTTTGCACAATATATCGTAAACCGCTGATGTTCTGTCGAACTTTGGAAATTATAGATGAATACGCCCATTAAGAAAAGTGCTTTATAAGGCTGTGTTACCATCGTTACCTAAAACTAATTAGAAAGATCTAAACGTTGCAGGAAAACTGGGGCCTGACTCAGTGACATTTGATCATTAAATACATTAATTACGCACTATTAATTATTAATGGACCATTTACATTAAGGTGATAATCTTTGTAACCTGAACCAGTTAAAAGCAGCGATGGTTTTTAGTGTTTGAATTTTCCAACATGGAGCCGAGTCCCAACTCGAGGCTTGGCAGTTTGCGAACACCATCATCTATACCGCATGACGGGTAACGATAAAAGCTTTGCATGGAACCCTTTTTTACGACAACTGCCATTTTACTTTGTACTGCCCGTGAGATTAGATAATATCATCAGATTTCTATAAAAATGTTCATCATTATTGTGACAGTGGCGATAATAAGGAAGACGACACCGTATTGTCTGTTTTATTCTTCTTCTAATTTAAGCATTCTGTAGACAATGAGTCTTAAATTAAAATAGGATAATTTCTTAATCTGATTATTATCAAAAACAAACTTGTGTTAAAAAAGGCATGTTTTAAGGCCGAATCACAGGAAAGTAACGGTAAGTGCATGTGCAACGAAAAATCAATGACAACACATCTGATTCTAATGGTCATCTGGCAAAGCCGGAAACAACAAAAGATGACGTAAACCCTCCTGTTACGAGGCAGGAGTAACGCGGACCAAGGCCACAGCTACCGATTTCAATTAATCTTGGCTTTTGTTAACTTTAAATTTGTATTGAATTACACGTTAGCATGAACCTGAGGGATATGTTGCTGGGTTTGTTGTCAGGCGGGATAAGGGGAGAGGACATGGTGGACCGGTGCTTTAATCAGTAGCCCCGTACAAAGACGCACCTACGACGTTATTACTGCTGTCAGTAAATAATAAGTATAACCACACAATAGCATGTAATTAAAGGTGATACATAAAATGTCAGATATTCCACAGAAAATACCAAGCCAACGCTTGCCTTACAGAGGTGGGCGCAGTTCAAATCATATCTGATTTCCACAGAAGCCTGGTTATTCTAGCTTCCAAAAGCTCTCAACGGAATTCTCCGCTACTCATAAAATTAATTAAAGTTAGAAAAAATGTAACATCATGATTTTTTATCAATGTTTGTACCTTGAACGCACTTATCAGAGTATTTTGATAAAAGTTCTTTCAAGCCATTAAGCATTGAAATAGTACTGCCATGAAAGTTACGTGAGCGTTGGCGATAATTGCTTGAAGAAATAAGAATCTCAGAACCAGATAAGGTATTGAACGATCCAAAGTAGACTTCACATTAGGAATCCTCTTTCACAATTAGATATTTTATTATTTAAGAACTGAAAAGACATTTAATGGCTGAGTTAATTAGACCTGTAACTACGATTTTGTGAGAATAAAATTATCAGGATTTTAACCGCGCTCCTAGTAAAATTGTACATCAAATCTATTGACTATGACAATACCATGGTTTATGTAGGACCAAAGAGTAATAATTTTGATTTGTATTGATTGTGAAGTGACAAAAGAGGTGAATATAATACCCGGTAGGTTAAGGATGTGTTCGACAAAGTATGTTCTGAAGTGTTCTCGGATGCTCTTTCCAACGTTTCCTGTGAACAGTAGTTTTCTTTATTTTTAGATAAGTCACTTTTGCGTTGTCAATTGAGACTCCTGAGATGATTGAATAAGTATTTATTGCCTCTTATAGGCTTAATAAATTAGACGTTTTTAATTCGATCCCCTACCGATTCTTGTGACGAAAGTGTTTGGTTTGCACCTACATAACTGCACGTCTGTGCCAAGTTTCTATCATGTCTCTACCATAAAAGATGTAAAAGAATTAAATAATAAGTATAAATGTTTAACCCATGACCTCACATATTTCATTTTATTTTTAATTAAGTGTCCACTTATTTTAGAATTTTCCACTTTCTTATTGCAACTGCATTCTATATAGCTGCCAAACAAAAGACCAAACACAGCTGGTCGTATCCATATTAGTCCAGTCTGATCTGCTGGTTTCAGACTGGGGTTATGATTACCGGTAACCCTAAATGTCAGGGCTCAAGTCGTAGGGCGTTGATCCTTGTTAAGAACAGTATTAAATATGAATGAGGTCAAACATGCTTGGATCTGATTACCGTTTACCTAACAATTTGTAAAACGTCAGCGTGTGACCCGCCAGATGGACACAGATCGAATCAGTGAATAGCCGAATATCGGCAATTTGATAGAAAACGGGGCGGATGTATATAGATGTCACCAGCCGGAGACTCCAAGTTTAAAGTCCAGAGGAGTTAAGTAACAGTGGGCAGTGAAGCAATTAGGGAGCAACCCCCGTACCTCTCCCGGGAAGGCGTGCAGGCTAATTTGGCCTAATTGTCTGCATGACTGTGGGTTCCCATGCGTGCACGCAAGGTCTTTTCAGCTGGTAGGTGTTGCTGTTAGACCGGGCGCCTTAACTTGCGGGCAGCCGTTCTCCGTGGGGTTGGGAGTGCTGCGACCCGTCTCCCTCATACCGCTAAAATATATCGCAACAGACTCCCAATCAACATTTCTAAATATTTCAAATGCGCATTTAACCAGGACGGTATAGAGATTTGTCTGTTAACCTGTGAAACGCTAACAATGCATTCGTCTCCATCGAGTTGACAAGTTGATACATGTAAAGCTTCGTTGCGAGTGGGATAAATGTCGTGCCGATTGCGAATATACAGAATAATACTTGATCTTTATTTGTCTTCCGTGTCGAGGTAATTATTTACGAACCCGGTTTATTACGATATGTCGTGTATCTCGTCAAGTGCTCTTGAAGGTTACAGTGACAAACTTTTAGGCGAGCCGCCATATTTAGTTTGCTACTCGAGCTGGGCCTGTTTGATCCCTGTGTACATCATTATGTCAATACGTCAGCGGGACAGCAGGGGTTCTTAACATCCGTCACACTGCCCGATCCACTCTCCTCCACTCTCACGCGTCATGGTCGTATATAAGTCACGTGGTATATCAAAGACGAATCCTAGCGCAATCTACATTCACCTGAAGAGATATACTTAACATTTTTATGGGTTCATAATTTCAGTTATGGGGATCCTCTTATGCAAAAACGTAGCAAGGGTATATTGGGATATTTGCAAAATAAACAGAGAAAATGGAGGCAGTTAAGCCAATTTCTTACCAATAATGGCTAATAAACTGTTCTGGAGCAAAAATAAATTATGTAGAAGTGCTCTTATAAGGAAATTGTTAAGATTTCAGCTCCTGTTGGTTTTTTTTTTGGCCTGCCGTGCTGTCATGTTTATCTTTTGTCACATGACCCTGTCCTTGACCTTATTGATATGAGAAAAGTTGTCCTCTGATTATTGTCCCAAATAAATTATAGTAAATATTGTTTCCATAACTTCCATAAGCAAATTTGTTAAAACCTTAAAAGATATAGCCATATAAATTTATTAAGGAATTATTGTAGCCATATATTTTAATTAACTCATAAGTATTATTCATAAAATAGGATTTTTTAAATAGATTTTTTTCAGCAATAAATTACTCTGGTACACCAGAGGTCAGGTCACAGGTCAGGTTATGGGTGACCAGAGTTCATGCCTCAGCAACATGGCTGTGTCAGTGATGGTCTTCTGCTCTTCCCTTCATGATAAAATGCTGTTATACCATATATAACATAAACAGGAGAGTCCACATGTATGGAAACTGATATATAAAGGATATATAGGTAGAGTGAACATAGTTTAAGCTGCATCTTATTCTTAATTACTCTTTCATTCTTTCCTTCTGATAAATCAGAAGGACCGCTACGATATTTCGTAAGAACATATTCAAGGCTGAGTATGTAGCCCGGGTCACCTGGTGTGTAATTCTCAGCCTTGCACCAAGGCAATACTTACCACTGCCCGAGCACGGTGTCCTATTTCATGATATTTGTAATCACGTTACTTTTCTTTCTTTGTTATTTATTTTCCCTCCACATCCATACTCTAAGCTTTTCCATAACATATTTGACCTTTCAGGGTTGTCTTTATTTAAAAATATAGTATTGAAACCGTTATAAATGTTTCAACTTGAATCAAGGGGTATTCAAATTGGAAATGGGTATTTTGATCGGCAAGGTTTCTTCAAAATTAGAACTTATGACATCATCTCTTATCTAATTTTTTTACAATTTTATTAGTATTTTTTGTTACGGATTACATAAGGAATACCGTGGGTTACGGAGTTATGGTAACGAGGCAGTTCCCTAATGGCAATTAAAACTGAAACATTTTATGAGCATCCGGACTCTGGGATAATAAACAAGGTATTCGAGAGGTCGGTTCTTTTCGCTAGAGCAGACATAAGCAGTGGTAAAGTACCGGTAGTTGGCGTCATTTACAGTTAAATGAAATTGGAATATAATTACCCGAATCCTTCAAACACACTCACTCACGCACACCCACATCGATTTTGTACGGAGGCAACGAACCAACCTTATATCTGATCATTGATTAAACGAGGTATTTTGGCGTTAATGTTTAATGTTATTTATTCTTCTTTTATCACAGGCTGAAGCACAGAGGTTTGTGAAATGCGACGCTGACAACGGCGTGAAGAGGTCGTGAGGCAAGAAGTGCTAACGTCAACAATCTTGGAGCAATTCGTGATCATTCTCTGGGGCCATGCAGAACTGTTCTTGTGAACTGCGGGTGTAGGATCGCCTGTGCACAAAGCCTGTGTTTATTTGTTTGGGCACTGACAGCCACATCTATAACCCTTAATAACTTTACCAGATGAAAACATCAGAACACTCACTTAACTCTTCTTCTTTGGTGGTCTTCTATCAACTTATGAAGATAGCAGCAAGACTCTGGACAAACATTATGTTAATGCTGACATTGTTGGCCCCTATTTTGTCAGATTTCTCTTCTTCCTCAGCCGTCATGCCCAGTTGCACATCGTGTAGAAAATAAAACTTGTACATTCCTATCCGTCGTTTTTGCCGTGTTTATGCCCTTCCGATGTACGTATGTATGATACAAAAGAAGCAATATGTCCGGCTTCAACATAAGACTAGTTCCCTGTGCTGTGTAAGCCTCCACACGAGCATCAGACTCGCACCCTTCTCTATATTGTTACCTCTGAGTTTTATCATTATTTCAAACACAAGCAAAACCAAAAATGCCTGTTTTAAAATATTTTAATTCCAGATGAATGATATGGACTTTCATCCTGAAAGAAAACTCATTTTACTGGTCAACTAATAATAATGGTAATAATGGTAATATTTATATCAGGATAAACAATCATAATAACCTGTTGCCTTGATGATGAATTCGGGGACATGATCAGAACGGAAATATGAACATTTTTTATTTCAACGACTCGATTCGTAAAAACTTAAGAATTAGATAACTATATTAGGCGACTTAATCAATTAGAAAAGCGATGGTAAACTCCTTTAATGCTGCGGCTTAGAAGCGTCGCATCAGAGTAAAAGGGAAAATATTTCCGTATTGTCATGCCAGTTGACTCAATATAATGTTTAACTCATCGACAGAAACTCCTTTCGAGAAAAATTTTAAACCTTGCATTATAAGCATATTACCAGGCAGTGATTAAAATTAATCGCGGACATTTTCTTAAGAGATGGAAGATAATGGTTTCACATCCCTTAAAGACCAGTTCAAGCTAACACGAGCCCGTGTTACATTTTACCATGGCAGCTGGCTCATCGCGCACAGTTCACTAAGAAGCTTTAGTTTGAGCAGCTGTCGATCAGGTTGCCGGGGCTTGGATTGCATTATAAAAGCTTAGACAACTTGCAGACAATCCCGACACATGTGTTGGGGTGCTGAACAATTTGTACAAAGGCTTGGCTTCATAAATGCAACCATTGTATAGGATATCTAAAAGCAACCATTTTTTGTTCACAGAAATTAATAAACTAACCAAATATTGTACATATTATGGCGTAATTGATTAAGGAAATTGCTGGCCCCTGTCTGGTAGGCCGTAAAAGGCAATAATTTAGTTACATCTTATCATGGCGACAATACCTTATATATTTTCTTCTTTATCTGCTCGGGAACAGTACATTGTAGAAAATGTAGCATTGATGCAAAATTTGATTATAAATCTTTGACATTTAAAAAATTTACAAAATGTTAACATATTTTGGTCTAGGTAATCATATTTTTTTTATTTTCTCAAATGAAACAAAATCTAAGATAACTGAAAAAACGGGTAATGAGGCTGTTGGCTGCGGGATCACTCAACCAGCAGTAAACCCGGGTCTAATATTATGGTTTCTAAAACTACCCTCTTAATGTGCCTTAAAATTCAAGTAAATGTAAAAGTTCCATACATGGAGGAGTTTCAACTCTTGCTGCAGCGTGATCAATCGTTATTTCGTCAATTAAGTCTCATTCTCGATACAGATGAAGTGTTTTGGACAAAACATTGATGAACAAAAAAGACAGTTTCCTTTGGGGCGGTGTTCTCCTCTTTCTATATCTATTATTGATGTTCGAGTGAAATTCTTCTTCAAACAGCTAAAGCGCCTATTTCAATCTCCTCTATATAGACTGGAAGATGTAAAACGTTTCCATATTGTATTTGGAATTATCTTACAGATAACACGGTAAACGACCTATTAAACGTGGGGTTTGAACACCGATAAACCCTGTTTGATCAAGTATTGATGATAAACTTATACTAATCCACTGACCAGTTTGAGAGTTCAAAAATGCTTTAAAACTTTCATCAAATACATCAAGAATTATCTGAAATGACATGTATTACTGGCGGTAAAACACGGGCCATGCTTACGATACAGGCCGAGATGGGATTCCAATAAATATGATTCTCCTTGAAACGTTCGCCCCTGTCAGCTTAAGTCAGAGTATGTTCCAGAATCTAGCAGGACTTCAAAAAGAAGTTTGTTAAAAATCGTCGGTAAGCGAGCTTAAACTGTCGCAACACAGAGAGGGTCATATATAATTATCGATCAGATAAACATATGTAACTAAACTATTTAGTTTCCTGCGTTAAAATAAAAGTATTGACGTCCACAGAAGGAAGTGTACCACATGGAACTATGATCGTGAGATAACGTGTAAGCTGGAGATTATTCTGAGTCATTTTCAATGGAAAGTTACATCATGGACATGGTAGCTCAAAGTGGGTTTCAAACGAAGAAGTGAAAAAGTTGTAAAATAGGATTCACAGGAGGGCCACTCCCGAACGTCTGTCCGCCGTCTGTCAGGGTAAATCCCCCAATTGAATATGTTTTTCTTCCTGGGTTAAGCCCTGGCGCTGTGGTGACAATATGCATGTAGTGACAATATCCATGGCAAATTACCATCTTACCTTAACGTAGGCAATACTAGTTCAATGTAAGCAGAAAACCAAGCAAAGTGTGTCCATACAGCTCCCAAAATCGTACTAAAATATCCGACATGCAAATCCTACATCCATATGTATAATACACAATAAATAATAATAATAATATTATCATTATTCTTATTATTATTTTAATCTAGCGTACAATACACTGCTGAACTATAAAAAAAAAACAACCAGGGCTTTATAATTATGTTTGTTATATATTAGAAAAAAGTACGTGATTCTGTGAAACAGGTACACGGTCACAGATATATCGAACTGAAACTGAGTGAATCTTGACCCGTGGTCACTCACTGATTCCTGACCAGTGATTGTTGATAGCAACCTGTCACTAACCTGGCTTATAGATATTGATCTGATTAAATCTAGGAGCGGAAGCATCAACAAGCGATGTCCTCTGGGATTATACCACGGTAACACAAATTAATTCCTACCGGCTGACAATTTGTCCACGCCGTGTTCTGCACGCCTGTATCATCTGGGCCTGCTAAACAACGGTTCGACTTACTTAGGCCCCCACAATGGAATCTGCAGCGACCAGGAGGGTCAACAGGGAAACTTGGCACTTGTTCCTTTTAACCCTAATGAGTCTTAGAGATCAATAGGCATTCTGGACCGTTTGTTGAGCATGCGCAACTTACAAGCCGATAGGATTATCGCACGCAATTGAAAGAGTAATCGTCTAATTGTCGACAAGACATGATTGCTTCCTTGACAATATCGACCTTCAAGGATTTCAGACTAAGCGATCTGCCGGCTTCTTTTAGGAAATCTTCTGGTGTGAAAAATTGGTATGCTTTCTTGGGGGATGAAACTTGTAAATTCTGATCAAAAGTCAACAGTATCCAAGACACTTTCTGAACACTGGGACAAACAAGATGGGAGAGAGAGAGAGAGAGAGAGAGAGAGAGCGGGGGGGGGGGGGGGGGGCGCGTATTCTGGCCTATGCAGAATGAAATTCTCTTTGCTGTTTTACCGAGGCTTTTACTTCGTTTTACTTGCAAAAATGTTACTTAGAACATTTTTTGTAACGTAAACAGAAAACTATACAGAAGATTTCTGTGTAATTTTTGTCTTCATGTCAATCAAACGAGAAAGAATTACTGTGAGATCACTAAAAGGTATGGTTTGTAGTTATAGGTTCCAATGGAATTTTGACAAACTTCTTCATACTTCAACATACTGTCACGATGTGTATGCGACACATTTAAAATATATACCAATTAAGTATTATGTTGATAAATTAAGGTATATGTTAATTCTAAAACATAATTAATGCATAGTTCATAGTAAACTCAGAAATAGAAGCAAAGTCTATTATTCTAATTATTAATATATTTCATTTCCAATATATAGATATTATTATCTCAATATCGGGGGGGGGGGGGATGATTACATAATTGACTATCCCCCCTTGCTAAAAAGTGGGGGGATATATATAGATATATATATATACAGCCTAGTGGGCTCTGTGAACACTAAATATCAGATCGAAATCAAGTCAAGACTGATGGCTGCCGCGTGGGTCACGTTGTCATGTTTGGTCGTTACTGTATTTTTTAGCTCAATTCTGCGCTGTCCAGTGATTGAGATGTACCAGGTCACCGATAAATGTCAGTGAAATGGCACGGGAGGTCACAGGTGTTTAATTAGAAAAACTTATCAAAGTGTTCACTTTACCTTTCAGACTACAAATATTTTACAATTTTTTTAGCTCTGTCGTCTGTGTGGACTTATATTTGCCACGAACAAATTATGTCCTGATGTACAGCTTCATACTATGAAGCAGAACATGACAAATGACCTGATAAAATCACCGATTCAATGCTCTTCATTTTCTCTTTTAGTTTTATTAATAAAATAATGTTCTTCTTTCTGTCCATACGGCCATGACAAAACTGGATTGAACGTCGTGAGTTAATGCGAGTAGACTCGTATAGCGGCAGTCGTAGCGCAATTCGTTTAAGTTTTACTATATTTACAGGTTTCTAGGAATTTGGTTACGGAGTCGTGGACATTTTTAATAGTTCCGTAATATTTCATGCTGGCATCGTACAGATGTCGTACTGGTAGAGTAACATCGTACCATGTCGTCCTCATAACGGAGCTTTCCCATTCAACATTCCGATTTGCCTCGAGTTCCCTTGAAAGTGGGAAGGTGGCTTTACTCCGTATCATTTCTCATTGTGCCGGGCACAATGTTATTAAAGGGATCTCTATCTAATGATATAACCGGGCACTATTGCTCATGTATTAATTATTAGGGTACCATGGCCTCTTGTCATTACTATGTACCAGCTCATGTGATTATAACAGGTACCGTTATTCACGATATGAATGTGAACCGTAGCTCATGTTATATGTATATCATATAACTCATAATAAAACTACTTCCTACTACATTCCTCACGTTATTAATACGTACATACCTCATGTTATTAACTGGTAGCATGGTTCATTTTATAATTCGTTCCATAGCTTATGTGGACCATGTGGGCTCGTTTATATGTGTAAGTTTGAGTATCACAGCTAACGGCATGTTTGCGCACCATCACTCGTGTACTTTAAATTCACCATGCCTGTGTTGTTAGTGTGTACTGTGACTCATACAGAGAAATGCCATCAATGAAAATCATTAATGTTAAATAGTGAAAAATACGCACTATAAGGATTCCTTTTGAAGGAACCCATGTTAGATGATGCATAAAATACCTGCCTAACGGAAAATGTCTGATATGGTAAATCAAGGTGAACACTACTCACCTTGACAGCTCTTTGACGAATATCAAAGTCACATACCTTATATTCTATACACAATAATAATCAATATAAAATTATATTATGGAATGTATATTCATCCCTTTAAACTGAAATAAGACCAGTGTACTTAGATGTGCTATGGATAAAGTGATGAAAAATCACACTGTTATTATTGTTCCATTACCACAGCAGATGTCATTGACATATAATTACAATGTTTGTTTTCATTGACATAAAATTACAATGTCTGTATCGCAGTGCGCAGGGGTAAGCCGAAGAAACCCTTCATTATCAGGCTTATCACCGCTGAAGCTTTCCCGACACGGTTGCTATAGTAACAAATTCATACGGTTCTTTAATAAGACATTATAGATTTTTCCTAACAGGTACAGATGTCAGAACTATGGACACATGGGTGATAAGAAAAATATTTCCTGATGTCCCTGGAGACCATCATACTATAAACCAATTAACAGCGATGAAAGCGAATCTCTCACTATAATGCAGTGTTTCATGAAAATATTACAACTTATTTTCTAGCTCTATAAAGGATATGATTAAGTTTATTTCAGTGACAAAACTGGATTTTCCTTAGTTGTATGGGCTTGCTTGATCGTCGTATGGAGGAAAACGCTAATATTAAACCGGGTCGTTGAAAGTCGTGCCGATCAATAAACACTCAAAGTCCAATTTGCCGACACATTGAAATGAAAAATTGAGTTGTATTGTTATTTCATTTGAACTATTTTCGTTTATTTTAGGTATTATTCCTTTTTAGTGAATTAATTGCCCGGAACTAGTTCATTGAACTTTCTAAAGTTTAACAAAGAATATTAAAGCAAAACTGATTTGCAGCCCCGAGTACGGTCAGAATAAAACATTGATAATCATAAAGACAGAGAACATACATACTTGCACCACCAGTGACGGGGTCTCAGCGAAAGTTCTGTGCTTTATTGTTAGTTTATCGATCGATCGGGCACAACATGTTATAGCGTATATTTGATAAGAAAGCGGGATTACGATACAAAAAATGAAAAAGAAAACCTGAGAAGACCAGCGGCCTATCGACCCTCTCATGTCGGAATCATGAGAGTTACACGTGACCAATAGGATTGCTGTTGAGTGGTCACATGGCCATCATGACGTGCTAACTTAGCTTCTTTGTGTGACACAGATTCCTGCGACCCTGCCTCCGCTGGTGGTTCGTTTCAGCTCCAAGCAGCAGACATAATACCCCTTTATACTGCTCGCTAATAAACCACCTGCTTTCGGTTCGCCTACGCCTCTCTTTGCTGAGACCTGGTTTTTACAAAATACCAATCGGTCATTAAGAGATGAAAAAACAGCCTCTTCGACAATATTCTTATCCTTAGAAAAGGTCTTACTAAACTGTTCGGAACAAGTCGACGAAACGAAATATACACCACTGTAGGACAGTCAGAGGGCTTGTGTACTCGTCTTATGTCAAGCCACGATTACAAGTTATACTTGAAATATTACGAAACACATGCCTGGGATTTTGTTGGACTCAAGATTTTCAATTTTTTCCTTCATATACAAAAGTAATAAAATGGCCAATTCAGAGGAAAAATCAAGGAGGGTTTGAACATTTTGTGTAACTTATTTAATTTTTTTTACAAATGTCTATCATATCGGAAAAAATTTATTAATGTTAATATGACAATACTATCCCTTTCTGCATTTCCTGTATCCTTGTAAATTCCAATATAAGCTGTGAACGTCAGCTAACAAATATATGCCTGCTTAACCTATGAATATTTTCTAAGTTATGAAATCATTAATTAGAATTAGACTAATACACTTTATACGATTCTTATATCATATATGACCAGCAACCTCACTTAGTAGTATCCCTTAACGTTATTTCTTGGTAATCATGTAGTTGCCTGGTTAGCTTTACTGTGTTAATTATTTACCAAAAGATCCAGACTGCTGGGTCCTACTAGACACTGGTTCCTGCCCTTTAAAATAGAACAAAGGATACAGACACACCATTATTATAGAACAAATCAGGTCAGACGCTGAAAAACCCCTATCCACGATGTATCGGCTTTTCTGAAAATGATATAGGTAATAAAGGGGTCACTAACTATGGTCATGACCCAGTGGTTTATATTCCGATTCCTGACCCGTGACAAAGCCAGTTTACAACACACACGTACACCTAGATGGGTCTACTCGTGGAAAAACCAAAAAAGGTACATAGAAAATCTTTGAACACAATAAATGTTTAAAATATGTGTTTCACATAGGGACAACTATGTGACAAAAATGCTCGACCGCAAAGATACATCCGTTTCTTTAAATTTCTTCGACGCCACGCATTATAGATGAGGTAAAACGAGATTGGGTTAATTTTCTCATTTTGGATTTTACACAAGATCATGAGGGTATGCAGCTGAATATTCCCAATGAACTTCTTGATAACTATCAGGAGTGAAGCACATTTTGACTATTTAAGCCACCACTTACCTCGAAATTTAGAAAAAAAAATCAAGGCCAGAAGGAAAAATCCATGCATTCTAGAACCAACAAAACTATTAAGAAGTGGACCCGGCGGGGTCATAGCTACAACAGACGTGATCCCTATCACCTGCTGACTGTATTCAGACTGAGGACACCAGGCGTTAACCTCAACCTCCTCACTTAATTCCGGATCGGATAGTCAGATCACTGCCATGTAAGACCGGCAGCATGCCAACATCACATTTTGCTGCAAGAATTACCTTTACACAAGGACCTGGGTCCACGTTTATGGACAGACCATTAGCAAAAGCCTCTGTACGCAAACCTTGGGTATTCGGCGTACAGCGGCACTGGGCAGAGAAACAGACATTTCCATCTGAGTGATCAAAAAGAAGAAGAAGAAATGCCCTATAATTATATATACCTGATATCAGTGATGTTACAGGTATGCATTGATGCTATACCTAAATGAAAGGTAGACAAAGTTAATAATGAAATATGGACTTTCCTACACAAAATGGTCATAATTTGTCGTGGTTCTATGAAGAGATTTAGACATGGAATTAAATGTTACATAATAACAAAAATATACATAGTTCGTATATCTAATATTTTGCCTTGGAAATCATAGATATAATTATAAAGCCTATATGGTACAGCTGCAACGAGTGAAACATTTAGCACTCCAGAACTGTATAACTTATCCAGCGGGAAAATGACAAAAATATGCATGTATCAGATACGTGTTTTTTTTCGACTCCTAACAATCGAAGCAGTTTATAAAATTGGATGGTTTGACACGGCACTTTGAGTACCAGGGCCAGGGGCGGACAATCGGGTTCTCAGTGATGCCGCTCTTTTTTCCACTAAAACATATTAGGAAAAATAGAATTATATGCGCTAAATACAGAATAACTTATTGGGACCGCTTTTTCCCCATACATCTGGATGCGAGCATTGTGTGTTGAGTTTACTAGCATTCCCGGCAGAATTCTCAGACTGCTGTATCAGTCTCTCACCTCATATGTATAACGACGATCAATGTATCAACGTATTGCGCCAGGGATATTTAAATTTGTAAAGCAGATATGTAGATCCATAACTACATATATATAACTATATATAGTAACCACACATACTTAACGAACTGATAAATGTTTTTAAATCAAATAGTAAAGAAATGTAACTCGAGTACTCGATTATTCATTATTTCTAAAAGCAAAGAAATACCTGAGCAAACTTATAAGTTCTATCAAGGGCTTATCAAGGAGTCAACGGAAGGCTGTTGTGTGGGCGTAACAGGTGCTCGGTGGTCCGTAATTAATGAACT
Source organism: Sipunculus nudus (assembly GCA_026874595.1). NCBI lineage: Eukaryota > Metazoa > Annelida > Sipuncula > Golfingiida > Sipunculidae > Sipunculus > Sipunculus nudus. Next base: position 104,814,650 of record CM049306.1, on the reverse strand, counting down.
GACAAAAATAATCTGGGCTCTTGGGCTTTTAACAAGTACTTAAATAGAATGTTGGAACATCATTTGATTAAGGGGAATGAGGCAGCCTAGTGGCTGAGGCGTTGGCTTTGGAGCTGAAGGTCCTTGGTTCGAGCCCCGCCGGTGTGTCAGTGACATCATGGTGAAATCTCTGTAGAACCTCAGAGATTCGCTGTAATGTTAAAAAATGACTTCTGGATTGTTCCTAACCCCGTGCATATATAACCTGAAATCCAGAAGACTTAATATTAACATATCATTCTTATCATGGAAACCATCACCCTCATTCAAACGACAGTGCACCAACAGGCCATGGACTTACCCTTAAAAAAAAGGAACACATTAAAACGGGACTTTAAAGACTAGCTCAAGCACATTATACTACATCCACATGATAGGAATATATTGTTTTATATTTTGTAAATTGGTTTGAACTATTTCATTATTATTTTACAGTAAGTTTGGTTTTCATTATTTAAAATATTGTATCGGTAGGGCATTACATCTTTATGATGTATTATAACAACTTTAACTTGAGAAGCACAGATGAGTATTGAACATTGTTTTACATGTTTTATAGATACTTCTTTCGACTTGGTATATTTATAAGACCATTGTACTCTGGCTCATGAAACATGTAGAAAGTTTTGAACATCATAAATAAAGGAAAACTCTTCTTTGTCAGCTATATAACATAATCTATAAACATTTCATAGGTTGTGTTGACACACGTCCAAAGCAATCCGGTACATACGACTGCCCTTCATAAACAATGACGGTAGTTTGTTAGCGCCAGCTTTATTCCAGCTTCACGCACACATCTCTAGCTGCCAGGAAGATTGTTCTTCTCAGCCAGCCAGCCGCTCATGTCGCTGATTAGGCAGGAGGAGGCATCCACAAGACAAGAAGGCACGTCTCGGCTCGTGACATTTGAATCAAACATCACTTCCGGGCCAGGTGACGTAGCAGCCATTTTGGAGTAAATCTCTATGTTGCCCTCGTCGGTGATGGCATCTGCCTATTACGGAGAATATAACATGTCTTATTAAGGAGCCTAATGAATTTGTAACTATAACAACATCGTGGAGTTTGCATCAGTGGTGACATGTAATGTCGTCTGACAATGAACACTCTCCGCGACTTACCCCAGTGCACCGTCCTTCAGACACAGTAATTACATGTATATGTCATTGAGATCCACAATGGTTTCATAACTTTAATATCATGTATTATCGTTCTTTATAAACCTGGTTTATTTCGGATTAATTCATTCGTTTATATATATATATATATATATATATATATATATAAAACTTTAATTTTTTTCTCTCTCGCTATGTCTCCCCTTATATTTTAATTGTTCAATTCGGCCTTTGTAATATCTGGAGACGCTGATCTTAGAGGCCGTTGTAATGTCGGAACTTACTGAGATATATTTAAAGATATATAGGAATAGCAACACATCTAACATATTTGAGACAATCTTCTAGCATAATGTCTCGGCCATTAGCATCGACATCTCATGGTCAAAATTAAGTAAATATAAAATCCACCAGGATCGCATTTGTTGGGTCTAATTAGCAACACCAGTCTTACCCCAAAGTTGAAGTTATGTCTTTTGTGTTGGAGATTTCAGGATTGTATTAAGTTAATTGCTAGATTAAGAGTTAATGAAATTATCAAATTGTTATACAAATGGTAGCACTTATATAATATCAGTTTATAAGAGTAATGACAATATTCTAGAAATACGGTAAAGGTGACCTGACAAACAACAGGTCTCTATTACTCGAAAAAAAAGTCAGAAGAGCCTCATCTATTTGATAAAACTCTAGCTATAAAAGGTAGTTGGTTCACTAAGGACAACAGCAAATCAAATCAAACACAGGCGGTGATTCAACCTCCATGTGGCCGTTAGAACAACACATCTGATATGAGGCTGCCAGAGAACTGGAAACGGCGCCGCCTGTCAGGAGTGTCTTTGAATAACTGGCTGTACAAGAGGGTCGGAGTATGCAGATCGACAATCCCCCTGCTGCACAATGAGAATGAAGGGCCAACTAAATATTAACTATATATTTATCTGTGAACCAGCTCTAGAGCATTTTCGATGAAATCCGAGAGCTTGTGGAAAACTACCATGTCCAGCATCAGACAGACCCAACTGCATTACTCCCTTGTCATCATAGCAACAACACACTAAGGATTATTGAGAAATGTTAGATATTCGTCGTTTATCGGGTACTGCAACTGTCGCATGGCTTAGTTAATTGTACATATCAGGAATATTCCGTTTGGAAAACAATTTTATAATATCAATACTCATTTGTTTCTGAAACACCCTTCCAAACAACTAAAAAAGTTAGTTTATATGAAATGGCAAACAACCTATTCTTGAATGAAAATACTACTTCCTATTTGAGACCGCTATAGTTTTCATTCATATCAAGGTTCTATAAAACATGCTGGGTAAAGAAGCTGAGGAAAGAAGAACAAATGGGCATTCTTACATAGTTAAATAAAGGATGGTCCCTGTGCAAGCAGATAATTTTAACACATGGATAACTGGGGGACACCCGCAGTGATCACGAAATGCCAACTGTATTTTAAATATTACACATCTGATCAACTTTCAAAGAACGCCGACCGGGCCTTTACAGAAGTTAATGGTAACGACCGCTTCTATACAATACAACGAAGTATATCCTTTAAATATTTTGAACTTCAAGAAAAAGGAATACTAAGTATAATCAAGTTTAAATGCCTTCAGTAAAAATATGTATGGATTGATCAGTGGAAGGCGGTGATGTTTCTTCCTCTGGAAGTTTAAATGGGAAATAGAAATTGGCATTCTAACGAATAAAAGCCTCCACCTTGTGGGGGTTCCAAACCGTGTTTGCATTTACTTATTTGACCAATATTCTCAAGTTCTTTCGTGTATAAATCATTAAATGATTGTAAAGTTCTGAATATTCCTTGATGGCGTTCCTCAATCCTGATCATGTGCAGTCTCGACACCAAATCTAATCGATTCTTTATTATCCCATTCACGGAATGTCCTTTAATTTCAAGGGATTTTCATTTATGATTTCGTGAGTTATCGTGTTAACGATTGTTAACAACAGGGGCGTAGCCAGGGGGGCCGCAGCGGGCCATGCCCCCCCCCCCGCGGTCGCATCCAGTACTCGCCGTTCTTTTGGAATTTCACATAATCTAATAATAATAAAAATAATAAAAATAATAATAATAATTATATATATATATATATATATATACAATCTCACGGCTCCTCTGGTGATACCGGTACTCGAACTCGCGATCTGTGCTCTAAGAAGTCCTGTGTGCTGCATGTCGAGACCACGGCTCCAGTAAAATGCAAAGTTTAAAACAAGACTCAAACATAAAAGTTATTTTACCCTGAGAATTACATTTATAAGATAATATTTTGCAAGTAATATTGAAGAATTGTAAAGATCAAATAATGAACCTCTCTACAGTTTGACTATTTAAACGCAAAGACATAAAGGAACATTTTTTTTTTCAGGAACAGATAACTCTCATATTTTCTCATATAAATTTGCTTAAAAATGTGTTCTTTACATTGCATATTCAATATGGAAGGGGGATTCACACTCCCATACCCTCCCTATGCACCTGTAATTAACCTTAATAAAACCATGGTTCATAATTGAATTACACTAAAATATATAACGTATAGTTATAAAAATTTTATAATAATAATAATAATAATGTATACATACATATACACATTCATGTAACACTTATTGTTCACAATACCTTTACATATTAGCGCCCCCTCCCCCTTCTCGAATTTCTGGATCCGCGACTGATCATGGCCCCCTCCCCTCCCTCAATCCTGGCTACGCCCCTGAAGAAACCCACAAACACACACAAAAACACAAGCGAACGGAGAGGAACCCTTAACGCTTACAGTGTTGCAGTTAAAGAATCACTGTGAATGGGAGGTGCATGTGTGAGTCAGAGTTTTCTTGAGTATCTGCTACTCACCATACATTGACTGCAGCGATAACGAAAACTTAAACATAATTTTTTTTTAAACACATGTAGGTAGAGACAGATTTTTGACAGACATCTGATCTCAAAGTCAGACAAAATAAACATTTTCTCTACACCAGTTCGCATAAAAATTTAACATGATATAAACGAAAACTCAATTTGATACCAAAATAATCATTAGTAAAGTACGAATATGAAACTCATCATTTGGCTTTTCTATGATCATACATATGTGTGTGTTAGAAATAGAATTCTTGCCGAGTGTTATTCTTCTCTAGGCACATTTAAACATCAAATTAGCAAATAAAATATTTGACCAAAGTCACACATAATTGATAAAGTATTGTATATAATGTAACATTTTCGCATAAGTTATTCAGAACATTTTTAAAATTTACCTTCTTAGCTACACCATTTTTTCATCTAATATATATATTCCCTGATTATATTTGGTTTGAATCCACAAGGTGATCGAGTTTCAGACCTAGGTTTACATTTCTATTTATCACGGAGCGCCACTGAAATCGAAGGATTGATACCCTTTGCGTCCTCTCTGCGAGAATATTGGCCCTAATCAGTTGTGGGCGGCAGGAGTGGGCGTCTAACTTGTCGCTAATTGTCCCTAACATGTCGCACAAATTTTGTAGATGTTAAAAAAATTCGCAAGACAAAATTTCTCGCAAAATAGTCGCATAGGCGTCGCTTTTATCTCAAACCCGTCTCAAACATGTCTCCAACTATTCTCAAGTCAGTTTCTGCGAGTCAGGAATTGCGGGAACTGCGAGACAACTTTAAGAGGGGTTTGCGACCTGTGCAAAATTATGCAAAATATTTGGAGATAAAAATGAGAATCTGACATTCTGGTCGCGAATTGTCGTGCGAATATTTTACAAATGTCGTGCGAATGTCTTGTGAATAACGGGTATACGAACTCCTGCCGAATTTTAGGCCAAACACTCGTATGATGTTCGAAAACATATCGTATATACGATTCAGCGTGATTGCAAGTGAAAATTGTCAGTAATTCCCGTTTTTTCTCAAAATTTTCGTGTCTTTAAATAGTCGCAAGCTGTCGCAGCCCAGTGAGATTCTACCTTAAGCATGAGGTGATTCAAACATAACAAACTACAGGAATTTGTAATGAGTGGATGTTGACCAACTGGTACCCGGCACCTACATCTATTATCGCCCGTTTTTTGTGCCCCGCTTCGCGGATGCGGGGGACATTGATTTGAGTTTGTCTGTCTGTCTGTCTGTCTCTCTGTCCGTCCGTCAGGTTTCTTTTCCGTGCGATAACTTACCAAAATATTATCCGATTTCATCCAAATTTGGGTCAGTGATTACTCTCATGCATGCCTTGGTTGGGATTGGTTTTGGAGTGTCTGGCTTCTGTCTGTCTGTCACTTTGTCTGTCTGTCTGTCTGTCAGGTTTTCGTTTCCGTGCGATAACCTTCATAAGTATTATCCAATTTCATTTAAATTTTTGTCAGTGATTGCTCTCATGTTTACCCTGGTCGGGATATGTTTTGGAGTGTCTGGCTTCTGTCTGTATGTCTGTCTGTCACTCTGTCTGTCCGTCCTTTATCAAGCATGAAAAACAACAAGATCCCAAAGCGAGGGACATTAATTCCACGAATTTTTCCAGTTCAAACAGCAATAAGATCAGAGCGGGTTCCCAGTCTAAATCCCGTTGCAAAGGACTGTGGGTCACTCATGTAATCATGGCGGCTGTTCTCTTTGTAAACACAACAACTCTAGACAAAATTTTGGATAAGTAGGCTAAATGAGCATTATTTTTGGTGCCACAGCTTTTTAGAAGTTTCATTAAACATTCAAAGACAAAAAAAAGGTAATTATTTTATGCTGACACCACTTAAAATGTCACTTATACGATTCCAAGGGACCCTCATATTTGGAACCTTACTAGGTGTTTTTATAATGGTCAATCTCAAGACGTTGATGAAGAGCAGCAGGGCGAGTCGGATTAAAGCAAAGATCTACCGTAAATAAACCCCTCTCGTAAACACCATATTTGATTTATTACGATTTTTAGTTATTGTTTGCCTCTTTATTCGGCGATAGGGCTTGATTATGAGCGGGAGTATTACTAAAAAAAAAAAAACAGCCGATAGCTGACTTTCGAACTTGAAACGAAGCATGTGGGACAAATCAGTTATAACCCAGTGAATTATCATGCATCATGTAAAGTTTTCCTCGGCGTTCGTCAATCATAACATGTATGACACACGCCTCAAAAACCTAACATGATGCATTATATTTCACTGGGCTATAACCAATACTTAGTGACTGAAAAAAAGATCATGTTCTTGACAATGAGTACTTGTACTGAGAGCAAATAAGGTTAATCATGCATATAAAAAAAACTTAGCTTCTGTCTGTATGCTTACTGCAAAATTTTTGTGAAAGGTCATGTTCAATTGTATAAATAAACGCACTTAAACTTCACATTTTAATTTTCAAGAAAAATGCTATGCATTTGAGGATTTACAACTATGACTTAGCTTTATAACGTATAATGAGACGGAGAAACTGTTAATTGCTCAAACTTAAAATTTGTTAATCTGTGCTTCACCTTTGTCCCATCTATATTTATACAACACCTCTGGATATATACGAAATATATACTATGAAGAATACTGGCCTAAATTCTTTATTAAGGAAGGATTTTGACAAGTAAGTAACAGGAAGAATCGTTAATATCTGTGGTCTACCTCTATTGATCGTTGATATCACAACAGACAGGTACAAATGTCTGAATAATGTGTCATGTAAATGTATCTTAATTAGTCGTATGTACCTCTGGTCCACCTGGCCAAATACTGATCTAAAATTCTATCAATCGCACCGTCGTCATGGTAACAAACAGCAATCCCATCCGTTATTGACGTATTATATAAAGCTGTTCAGCAATACTTTGTAAACAGGGATCATTTGTATATTAACATTGGTATACCCAAGGTCAAGTGAACCAAAGTTCAAGGCCACTCCTTGAATAACTAGCAGTCCTTCAGTGTATCAAAGTCTCGGACTGGGATTACATCTGTTGGCGAGGTCTAAATGGGAAATGGACAAAATGAAAGTTGGTGCAAAATCGTGCTCTGAATCAGAAAAGGAAAAGGAATATCTTTAAAGTTTTTTTTACAAGTGGCCCATTGGCAATGACACTCAGTTGAATCTCCAACACAACCAAGGGTTAGGCATATGAATGCTTGAGTCACAGTGACCTAATTTGGGGCTTGCGAAGAGAGTTTACTAAATTTGTCTGCATGTTAGCCTGAACATCCCAGGTGTAATGTTATCGATTTTTGCCCTGCTAAATCTCACACGGCCAGTTAAAATCTGTCATTCTAAATAAGAGACCTATGGTCCTTACGTTCATTCTCTGCAGAACTATGCATGTTAGAGTAAAAATACAGTAATATAAAACAGTGAAAATGAAAAAACCATAAGTGGTCCAACTTATGAGATATTGGGTTAGGCAACCTAAAAGTTTATGAGATTGGGTTTGGCAGAGGAAATAACGTCATACATACCAACACCTGAAATCATATTAACCAGGACGTGAAAGCTGAAATTCCATATTTTCTGTCCAGGAGAAAGTGGATTCTAACAATTTTGCTTGCAGAAGAAAGGACAACACAGGTGGCGCCACCAATAAGGAGAAAAGTCGAACTTCAGAGTACAAAATCTTGGCTCGCAAAATATATAAATCACTGCGACTTAAGATATTTCTCCATAGCCCCCCTAGATATTAAGATATAGGCCAAGCCGTTACGATTCGTGCCCTTTTAACAGAGGGCCTAAGCGCAGGACGATGGCTCAGATAACTTTAAATCAGCTAAGCTTAAATTCACGATTTCAAATTAAATTAAGATTAGTAACTTAAATATATTAATTGACAAAGGCTTACTTTAATTTGAACATTTAATTAGCACTATAAATATGGGTTTTCACAATTTTCTTCCATGCATGTCAATTATAATAAATCTGAGACAGCCTGGATAGGTGCATGCAAGTAAACATAGTAAACTAGATCCAGTTTTATGTAAATGGGTTAACCTGACAAAAGGAGCAATTAAAACTCTTGGTATCTGGCACTCGTATGATAAGGATATCAGTAGGAAACTTTATTTTAATAAAGTGAGAGTAAAAGTGAAAAATATCTTTACTGTGTGATCAAGCAGAAATTTAACACTATTTGGAAGGGCTGAAATTTGTAGAACATAAGCTTTATCCAAATTAATATATGTATGCAATATGCATGTACCACCTCAGTCATTCATAGATGATGTTATGTCGACAATGATGAAACATTTTGTATGGAGAGGAAAAAACCCAAGGTCAGATATAGTACACTGATAGGACCATACCACAAAGGTGGTATAAACTTTGTAGACCTGACCAGCAGATTGAAACTCAAAGAATAATTTGGATTAAAAGGTTGATTCTATGTAATAATGCTAATGCATGGAAAACAGTTCCAATGCTTTATCTTGAGAAAATTGATGGAGGTACCAATGTGTCTTCAAACTTTGAATACCATAGAATACCATCTAAGATACTAGCCTTTTATAAACAATGTTTGGAAGATTGGTCACAATCAAAATGAGGTAAAACTGCAACCTCTGTGGAACAATAGGTGGATTAGAGTGGATGAAAAGTCAGTGTATTGCAAACAATTGGATTTATGTGGAATAATGTTTGTAAAAGTCATAGTATCAAAGGAAGGAAAAATGCTAAAATGGTATGAATTGATTAAAAAGTATCCAGATATTAGAACAGGAGTCTATCTCATATCAAGATGCGTATTAACCGCAATACCATGTAACTGGCTAAAATTATTGGGAGACGAGGATATCGAATCTAATGAAGGTATATCAGCGGAGCATATCATAAATAAAACTAAGGGTATTACAAATATAAATTCTTTGTCATCTAGATATGTTTATGATATATTGGTGGAACAAAAATGAACTGCATCCTCATCATTGGTCAAGTTAAGACATACAATACAGGATGATAATATCAACTGGGAGAGCTACTTTGGAGCCATCCAAAAAATCTCATTGGATGTGTACTCGAGGGAATTCTTAGTTAAAATACTCCAGAACTATTTACCAACCAATAGTTTACTTTACAAATGGAAATTAGTTACCGATGTTCTTGATGCTTCATAGAATTAGAGACCAAGGTACTCATTTTTTATGAATGTTTTGTAACAAAAAATCTGTATTTTAGAATTGTGGATTGGATGAAATCAAATGGAGTGATAATGCCACCATTAACCTTGAACACAGTATTGTATGAAATGTTTCCAATTAAGAACTAGAATACGGATAGTCGACAAGCGACTACGTGTATCCGCCGAAATCAGAGTGGGACGGGTGAAGTGAGGCATGGATTGAGTGGCAAGGAGAAACAGAGGGAGATGTGTTGCATATAAGCATGGATGTCTGCAGCCGAAATGTGTATGTACCATTAAATCCAGAAAGTTGTCAAAGTTGTATACATATGCAAAATTTTAGGCAGATAAGTCAAACCACTACTCGTATATGAGTAATTTTATCGCACAGCACAGAGACAGAAGGACGCTGTGCAAAAAAGGTGGCAGGTGGCGCCACCAATCTTGTGTATGATTATGTGAGATCTTTACACAAGCAAAATTTCAGAGGGATATGTCAAACCAGTCCTGAGATATAAGTCTGAATGTCCGCAGCGTAAACATAAATGTAGGTGGCGCCACCTGTCATAAAATCAAGAAAGCTGTTCAGGATGTATAAACCTGCAAAATTTACTGTATACAAGTCCAACTAATGAAGAGATATAAGTGATTTTATCCCAAGGCAGATGAACAGATGGATGCTGTGCACAAATGGTTGCAGGTGGCGCCATTAGTTCTGCGTATGATAAAGAGCTATGTGAGATCTATACACATGCAAAATTTTGGCCCAATCGGTCAAACGGTTCCCCAGATATGAGCTTGGATGTCTGCAGCGTTAACGTGAATGTAGGTGGCGCCACATGTCATTAATCAAGAAAGCTGTTCAGGATGTATACACATGCAAGATTTCAGCTGGATAAGTCCAACCAATGCAGAGATATGAGTGATTTTATCCCATGGCAGATGAACAGATGGACGCTGTGCAAAAATGGTTGCAGATGGCGCCACCATTTTAGTGTATGTTATAAAGCTATCCAAGGGCTATATTTGTGCAATATTTTAGCCGGATCGGTCCAACGGTTCCCGAGATATATGAGTTTATGGGTTTATGTGTGGAAACAGACGCAGAAATGGACGCTGGGCAGAGAGGAAAGGTCAAAGGTCAACCAAAAATGAGGACGCAGCAGTTCACATGTTACCCGATCATAATCCCGAATTAAAAAAAACCTCTGTGGCGGCGGCGGCGGAGTCCGACTGTGAACTCTGTTTTGGCGGATACAATAACCCTCTAATAAATCATGTGCTCCTTACATTTAAAATGTGTGTATAACAAAGTAGAAAGAAATATAATCAGAACACATGCAATTTAATGCCAGATTTGTTAAGGAGATTTAAATCTATAAAGAAAATTAAACATATAATAGCAAAACAGACATATAAGATTACTGCACATCTAGAAAAATTGATAAAAATAAGGAAGCATTTTTAACAGTAGCAGTAGCAGTAGCATTGTAGTTTTAGTATTGAAAAAAGCAAGGGGTAAATGTATTCTGCAAAGACCACTAGAATATATGTGTATACTGCATGTACAAATTACAAGGACCGAAAATTTGAAGTATAGTTGGAATAATATCCATGCAATGAGCTTTGTATATATTGTATTTGGTGTGATTGTGTACAATTATGTGTGACATGTGTGTTGTATGATTTTTTTCAGCTATAAAATGTATTAAAATAAAAAAAGGGGAAAAAGGGCGTACTTTAATAACCTGCTTCATAAGGTCATTTCCGTTTTGGTTTACTTATGTTTCTCTGCCAATATTAAGATAAGCCGGTAAGATAACTGCAGTTGCTATAGATCAAACCGACCCTGGTAGGCTGATACACAGCGCCCTCTATGATCTGACACTGAGACTCGCGTTCGGTAGGATGTCCATATCTATCGGCGAGCGAGATTCGCTATTTTATGAACAGAAAAACAAACGGAATAACCAAAGGTGGCAACTGCATAGAATTTCCCATTTTATTTTGCCTACATTTACACTCTTGTTGTTTATATTGCATTGCCCCCTAAATTATAAAGGTTAAGTTATTGTTTTGTGTGATGTTCATGAAGACTGTAAATATTCGTTTCGGTTCTATAATCAATATAGCGATCAGTCTTGTTAACGAGCCCTTAATTGCGATGATCAGCAACTCATTACAATGTTACCACGTAGACGGCTCTGTATGTAATTTATATACACAAAGAAACACTGGTACCGTGTAGGTGGGCGAAGGGAAAGCTCTCTTCTTAATGTTGGACACTGATTCTGTATGTGACTACCCTGAGGGATAACGTTCTGATGTCTCAGATTAGGTCCAGACTCTTGCACGTTACAGAAAAATTGCTACTCTATAAAAACCTAAATCATAAAGGGAAAATGTTGCCAAATATACAACCATATGCCCTCAGCGATTCACTAGAATTCTTTATAATTTTAAGATTGAACATCTTTTTACGCAAAAGCAGTCACCCTTAAGGACTGTTGATCACATTCGCATTGATAACGTATTAATCCTGTTATTGACTACTACTAATTCCTGATGTTACATACCAAATCATTCACCAATTTTCAAACAGAATACGATGTGGGTTTATTAGTTGATCATGGTGTCCTCATCTTGCACGCCTCCCAGAACCCAACATCAGTACATTGTATGATTTATAATCAATTTTATCCACAGCCTTTTCCGGATGGTACACCGGATAATATGTGTCATACGCGTAGGACTTGATGTAAGCCACGTCACGACTTTCATACGCTCCCCCCCCCCCCCCTCTCTCTCGCTCTCTGTCTGTCTCTCTCTCTCTCTCTCTCTCTATATATATATATACATACATACATACACACATATATATATACACATATACATCACATACACATACACACATTCATGTATGTCAAATAAATAATATTTTCTCTGACAAAGGATTTTAAATATTTCAGCCATACACCGCCAGAGGTCCCTCTATACTACAATTGCTTGTCATTTCACAAATGTTACAAATTTATTCCTTAATTTTGCAATATTGTTTATAATCTGTGCATCTCTCTTCTTCATACATACGCACACATATATACTCTTTCGAAAAGAATTAGACATCGAACTTTTTGGATGGAAAGGTTAGCACTCATTAACTGATTAAGTTACACACCGTGTAATATACAGAACTATAATGCAAATATACACATGATAATTAAACCTTTCGGTCTTCCGTGTCTGTCATTGCATGTCCATACAGTCAGGTCTCACACCCGACTGGAACACTTGAAAGTATAGGGACAGTTAAACGCATGTCCAGCTGAACAGTACACAAGGAAGTACAAACTCGCCTCACAGGGAAAATACGTTTTTGGTGTCACAGGGATTGACTGATCCTAGCCTGTGGCAGCCGGGAAGGTCTGTTTGTTTTCTTATACAATGCAGGACTGAAATGTTCTTAAGACCTGCTCACCAGCTTGTAGTCTCAGATATCCCTTACCACAGACTCAATGGATGTGAAAACCCACATGCAAACCCTCTCTCTCTCTCCCTCTTTCTCTCTCTCTTTCTCTCTCTCTCTCTCACACACACACACACACACAGTCGCAATCAAACGATTCTGCAACTGTCTTATGTATAAAGTTATTAATTGATGAGATTCTGATAACCTTCATAACAAGGGAAAAATATAAGTACCAAATTTATTGATATTTATTAATATATTATCATACAATTTCACAAAAATATCTTTTTCCTGATTTAAGTACACCTTCAAGGATTTGCACTGCAAATATAATGATTATAAATCTGAATAAAAAGCCATACCAATCACAATGATGTTCATCTGTTATGTGCACTTGCTGTAAAGTTTGACAATGATATTAAAATACTGACACGTATTGGAAAATTAATAAGGCAACTGAATTGAAATATCTTTTTAATAAATATGCTATGAAACCTAATCTTAAATGAAATAAGTAGATCTATTTTGGTCACAGATCATAATAATGTGAGATAGTACATTATGTGTACGCCATTGCCCTTTCGACGACTCTTATCACTTGCCTGATGCTAACAATGTAATGCCTCACACGGTCAGTGGCGGACGTGGATAAAATCTCGTGAGGGATCTCGACTTCCCCGAGATCTTCCTCTCCATATGATTCACTGAAACACTGGAAATAAAAATAAATCTGAATTACCAAATCAGGGCTATATATAATCTCGTTAAGAAGTAAACTCTCATACATATATAAATAAATATATATATAAATATATATATATATATATATATATATATATATATATATAATGAGAAAGACAGAGAAGAGATAACGGCCAGACATAATAACAGATATGTATTATAATAGATGGTTATTTTACACTTGGTCCTGTATATGACAAATAAAATTGCTTTTTCGCTTATATATCGATGTGTTTCTCGACTTAACACATTAACAGAGGTGGACACCAGCTGCATCGCTAGGTCGACAGGGAAATGCATTGTGGGTTAAATTTCCATCGAAATCACACTAACAGTGGTCGGTTGTCCCCAAGACTCACAATGCACAGAGTTCACTGTTTTATATATGTAAACACGACCAACTAGCCCTTAACGATATATGTATGTCTGATTCCCAAAAAACAATGCACCATTGTTAAAAAATGTCCAAATATAACATTTCTGTGAGATAATATGCAGTAGGAAAGTGTAGTATTTTGGCATATAAGCTGATCTTTGAAAGAGGCTTTCAAATGTTTAATCGGAATGTAGAGGGGCGACCTCTTGTGTACACAGCAGTAAGCTCAAACAATGCAGACACCTGGCCACACCAACAGAAAAAATGTTCGACTGACTGTAGGATAAAAAAAATACAGTTCGTGGATGCGACAATTTATTATTTAAATTCGAGACAAAATAAAATGTTGCAAATATCCAGGAGGGAAACTTTTGCATTCAGGAATTCAGGCAAATGAAAAAATAAGCAATGTTAATACTGAGTTGCAGGTAGGCCTGCTACCTAATCAACAAAAAAGATCTATGGAAAATAGGAGAGACAATATCGTTGAACAAGTATTTGTGTGTGTGTGTGTGTGTGTGTGCGTGTGTTTGTGGCTTATTGATGTTAAAAAATCGAAGAAAGGAATAAAAGAGAAAGGAAATACTTACCCTCATGAAGTTCATATCATAGATGCGGGAAGTAATGTGATCGTTTGTTAAATAGAATTTCTCATCAGGGTGTGTTATATTGCTGTCTGTACATCCGCAGACGTCGCTTAATGTTTTACTGATCCTCTCTAGCTTATGTAGAACAAGGCGGGACTCCTGCGGTAAAAAAGAAATAATGCATCAGTAACTTCTGCCTCCAACAACAGTGACATGTAGGTTTAATGAGAATCACCCAGCCAGTAATTTATGAAGCTCAGTATATTGTTACAGATGATTGTTTTATTGTGCACACGGATGTTCCATGTGTTGTTGACATTTGGTTCGTGTAGCACGCGTAGCTCGTTGCCATGACAGCATCGCTTGGCCAAGCCAGGCTGGCCCACGTGTGAACCCTGACACGGCGTTCTCTGTTCAAGATGTTTCCTGTAGCGTGTGTACTGTGTATTATGTATTATTCTTTTCGATTGTTCGTGAAAGGGAATTTTCTAGAGCTTTGGGATGAAAGGTTATAAATAGGGGCTGATAGTTTTATAGCTGAGAGAGAGGTGAGAGAATATATCAGCGGACACAGAAGAGTGGACCTTTTCCTATAATTGCGGCAGTTACAGCTTTTCTTCTAAATTTGTGATGGATTTTATATAGTCTTCAGTTTGCCTTTCGGGTCACTGCCAGGATTTCACTTTGGAGTACAGTAGAATGATTTTGTGATAAAATTGGACTGTTATTCTCTGAGAAGATTTGTGTGAACTGTTCATCCGTTTTATGCATTTTAAAGGACTTGTCGCTGTGACAGTGGTGGTATCCAGGTACTCGACACTTTATTTATATACTTGTATTGATTTGCTGTTATACTGTTGTTGTACTGTGTAATTGTATTGACTTAGTGTATTGTAATGTTAGGGTTGTTTTTAGAATAAATTATAGATATTTCATAACAAAAAAACCACTGACTTCTTAATTCATTCCCCTAGACATTTCACGCTGCCTAGTGTTTCAGAATCTGATTTTTTTTTATCTCCATGACAAAGTTTATGTTCGTCACGCATACGTGATCTGTTGATATTAGTTTCCGTAACATAAAATTGGGGGCTCGTCCGGGATACTTAATAGTTTTGAAAATTTATTAGGCCTTGAACTGGACACATTGTTTTATCATACATTGTTTACAAGATTACGTATTGTTTACAGTACATTATTTACCGGATTTATCTCAGCGGTTTTATTGTTATTGTTTTAACATCTTAACATGGCAGATTTCAAACCTAAGACATTTGTTGACGATCCCAACCCTGATCAACTTGAACAGTTGACAAAAGAACAGTTGTTGCGTTTGGGACAACACTTAGGGCTAGGTGTGAAAAAAGATTTGAGAAAGCCTGATATCATTGCAAAAATCATGGAAGATCTAGTTAGCAAAGGTTTAATTGAAGAGAGTGAAGTTGAAACATCAGGAAATGAAGGCCTTGCTATGCAATTAGAATTTAAAAAGTTCGAAATGCAATATGAGCTAGCCTTAAAACAGTTAGAACTAAAAAAACAAAGAGAAGAGAGGGAATTAGAAAAACAAAAAGAAATAGAAAGAGAAAGACTAGAAAAAGAAAAAAAAATTGAGTTAAAACGACTGGAGTTGGAAAGACTTAAACTAGAACATAGTCTACGTGCTGCCCTAACTCACAGTTTTGATGTTACTAAACACATTAGACTTGTCCAACCTTTTCAAGAAAAAGAGGTTGATAAATATTTCTTACACTTTGAGAAAGTAGCTGAAAATTTAAAATGGCCAAAGGAAAATTGGACTATGCTGTTACAAAGTGTATTGACTGGCAAGGCCAGGGAAATTTATGCATAGCTTTCAGTAGAAGCTGCTGCTGACTATGATCAGGTTAAACGGTTAATCCTAAAAGGTTATGAGTTAGTTCCGGGGGCTTACCGCCAGAAATTCAGAAATTCGGAAAAGCGCAGAGAACAGACCTACGTCGAATTAGCTAGGAAAAAAGAACAGTTGTTTGATGGCTGGTGAAGATCTAAAAATTAAATGAAAGATTATGACAATTTGCGCCAGTAGATTTTGTTTAAAGAATTTAAGCGCTGCATAAACGCAGATGTTAAAACTTTTCTTAATGAGAAAAGTCCTGAAACTCTTGACATTGCTGCTCAATTAGCTCACAAAATGTCCTTAACTAGCAAATCAAACTAGTCATTCACAAACAAGAATGTAAATCAGTATGGTCAAAAGAAGTTAAAAGCGCAGTCACCCAGTACTGGTAGTCCTGATAGTTCAGCAAAGTCAATTGCTACACCTCAGTCGACGTCCACTGTGTCTGAATCCAACCAAGGCAAGTCAATTTCGAAGAAAATCTGTAATTACTGCCAAAAGGAAGGTCATCTAAAATCTGACTGCTGGAAACTTGCGAATAAACCAAATAGCAAACCTACTGGTTTTGTTTCAAATTTTATGCACAGCATTGAACAAGAGCCAGGCTCTTTTCATGTAAATAAGGGGTACAACTCCTTTATTGACTCTTAAAAAAAAGAGTTTGATGCTACGGAGGCCAACGTGCCGTCTGACTCCAAAGAAGAATCCGTAGCTTCCTTAAATGACTCTGGAAAAGAGTTTATGACTGACACTGTCAATGTCAGTTCCTTTTTTATGAAACTGAGGTAGTAGATTCCTCTCCTGACTCTGAAATGGAGTTATTTGAGCCATTCATACATGATGGTTTTGTATCACTTTCAAGTGATTTTTCAGATTCTACCCCTATTAGAATTTTGAGGGACACACTGGTTCAGGCCAGCCTCTCAGGTTAGCAAACACTTTGTCATTTTCTGATAGGTCTTTTACTGGTGCACATGCGCTTGTTAATGGTGTGTTTTCAGACAAGTACACTTCAGTTCCGCTTCACAGTATACATTTAAAGCCAGATTAAATTTCTTGGAATATTACTGTGGCCATAAGAACTACTTTACCCTTTAAGGGAATTCAGTTGCTACTAGACAATGATGTTGCAGGTGACAAAGTACAACCTGTACCAATAGTGACAGAAAAGCCGTCACTTGATCAGGACACTGATCCTGAAAGTCAGGAAATTTCTGGTTTGTATCCTTCATGTGCTGTAACTAGATCTATGGCCAAGAAAAACACACATGAGGATAATGGTCCAGATAACAACACTCTGGGAGCCACTAGTGACTCGTCTAACGACTCGCCCGTACACGATACAGCATTTTCAACTTCAGAACTTATCGCGGAACAGCATAAGAACATTGATATTTCATGTTTGTTTCCTGGCAGTTTCTAAAGATGAACTGTCACAGAACCCAGTTTGTTTCTATGTTAAAAATGGAGTGCTTATGCGTAAATGGCGACTATTATGTGCTGATGATAAGTGGGCCATCAAACATCAAATAGTAATGCCCAAAAGCTAACGCAATGAAATTCTAAGCCTGGCACATGAGGCTCCTTTATCTGGCCATTTAGGTATAATTAAAAATTATCAGAAAGTTAGTTGTTGTACAATATTGTTATTCATGCCATACATGCCAGATGGTAGACAAGTCCAATCAGAATCCTCCTAAGGCCCTAGTTAGGCCTATTCCTGCCTTCGAGGAACCATTCAGTAAGATTATTGTTGACTGTGTTGGACCACTGCCCAAAACAAAATCTGGACATTAATACTTGCTGACAATTATGTGCGCATCTACCAGGTTCCCTGAGGCAATACCATTGCGCAAAATTAATACCAAAAGTGTTGTCAAAGCTCTGACCAATTTTTTTACAACTTTTGGATTACCAAAATCCGTCCAGTGTGACCAAGGGTCTAATTTTATGTCTGGCTTATTCTAGCGGGTTGTGCTTTAGCTGGGTATAAAACAGTACTGCTCTTCGCCATACCATCCTGGGAGTCAGGGCGCCCTCGGGCGTTTTCACTAGACATTAAAAAAACATGGCAAGGACCTGTTGTTATGACACACAGAAGGACTGTGGTTAAGGAATCTACCTATTGCTGTTTGCTGTCTGAGAATCCTTTCTGGAGTCCTTGGGTTTCAGTCCCTTTGGACTGGTTTTTGGACACTCGGTTCGCGGTCCATTGAAACTGCTCAAAGAAGAACTCTTGTGTGAAAATCCTGATTCTCTTAGTTTGCTGCAGTATGTCTCAGACTTTCGCACTGAACTGCACAATGCTTGTGAGATTGCAAAGTCAAATCTAGGATCTGCATAAAGTAAAATGAGGACAGAGTATGACAGGCACGCTGTAAGAAGGACGTTTGGGCCTGGTGAAAGGGTGCTTGCCTTACTGCCCGTCGCTGGCAGACCTCTGCGGGCTGGGTGTTTTGGTCCTTGCATTGTTGACATGAGAGTCAGTGGTTTAAATTACATACTGTTGACACTAAATAGACGTCAGAAGAAACAACTGTGCCATGATAACATGTTGAAACCATATTGTGACAGAAATAGCACATCAGATGTTGTACATAATGTTACTGCTGTAAATTGTATAAACACTGACCCTGACCCGGTTAAAGTAGATATTGATTGTAAGTGTGATGTAGACATTCAGTATGGAACAGTACCACTAAAAAAAACAGAGGTGCTTAACAACAAACTTGATACCAAACTGTCACACCTTACCGCACAACAACAACAAGACCTCAAGAACCTGCTGCGGAATTATGAACATTTGTTAAGTGACATTCAAACGCGAACTAACATATTGTGCCATGACGTCGATGTTGGCGAGGCAAGCGCAGTCAAGCAGCATTCTTATAGACCGAATCCAGAAAAGCAAAAGTATCTACAAGATGAGGTTCAATATTTGCTGAACAATGATTTTATTGAACCTAGTAACAGTAACTGGAGTTCACCATGTATTCTTGTGCCAAAACCTGATGGAAGTTACCGTATGTGCACAGATTATCGAATACTGAACTCTGTCACCAAGACTGACACGTTCCTGAATCCAAGGATCGATGATTGTATTGATAGGGTCGGTAGCTCCAGATATGATTCCAAGTTTGACTTGCTAAAAGGATTCTTGCAAGTTCCGCTGACAGAATGAGCGAAGGAAGTGTCCGCATTTGTGACGCCGCAAGGACATGAAGAACATGCCAGCCACGTTCCAGCGCCTCATCCATATGGTTGTCAAGGACATTCAGGGCTGCGACGCATATATTGATGACCTTATCGTGTACAGCGACACCTGGGAGAAACATCTGCAAATTCCTCGCGACCTCTTCAAAAGACTCAGTGAAGCATGTCTGCCCGTCAACTTAGTAAAATCTGAGTTTTGTCATGCACAAGAAACAGTTTTGGGTCATATTGTGGGGAAGGGTCAAGTAAAGCCTTTTGATGCTAAAAATAAGTGCTATTTCTGCATTTTCCTAGACCAGAAAACAAAAAGCAAATAATGCGTTTTCTTGGTATGGTTGGATACTACAGGAAGTTTTGTCAAAATTTTTATGGTGTAGCTTAACCTTTGACTAATTTGTTAAAGAGGAAACAAAAGTTTGTATGGAATGATCAGTGTGAAAATGCATTTCAGAATTTGAAAGCAATAGATCATCCAATTTGTTATTTTTCAAGAAAGTTTAATGCAAACCAGCAAAACTACTCCACTATTTAAAAAGAATGTTTTAGCATTGTTTATGTTACTTCATCAGTCAAGCCTATCATTGTTTTCAGTGATCACAATCCCCTCACGTTCATGAACAAGTTGAAGTGTAAAAATCAAAGATTGTTGAGATGGAGTTTGTTCTTACAGGATTACAACCTTGAAACCAAACACATTAAAGGGAAAGATAATGTACTTCCTGATTGCTAATCGAGATATTTATAAAATGTTGTAAACAAGATGTTTATGTAATGTTGTAAATAAGATGATTTTGAAGATGTTGTAAAGATTTAGTGATAGTGATTTTTTGAGAAAATATTCTTTTTTCTGAAAGGAGGGGGATTGTTACAGATGATTGTTTTATTGTGCACATGGATGTTCCATGTATTGTTGACATTTGGTTCGTGTAGCACGCGTAGCTCGTTGCCATGACAGCATCGCCTGGCCAAGCCACGTGTGAACCCTGACACGGCGTTCTCTGTTCGAGATGTTTCCTGTAGCGTGTGTACTGTGTATTATGTATTATTCTTTTCGATTGTTCGTGAAAGGGAATTTTCTAGAGTTTTCGGATGAATGGTTATTAATAGGGGCTGTGTTTTTAGAGTTGAGAGAATATTCCAGCGGACACAGAAGAGTGGACCTTTTCCTATAATTGCGGCAGTTACAGCTTTTCTTCTAAATTTGTGATGGATTTTAGTTTGCCTTTCGGATCACTGCCAGGATTTCACTTTGGATTACAGTAGAATGATTTTGTGATTTCATTGGACTGTTATTCTCTGAGAAGATTTGTGTGAACTGTTCATCCGTTTTATGAATTTTAAAGAACTTGTCGCTGTGACAGTGGTGGTATCAAGGTACTGTACACTTAATTTATATACTTGTATTGATTTGCTGTTATACTGTATGTTGTACTGTGTAATTGTATTGACTTAGTGTATTGTAATGTTAAGGTTGTTTTAAGAATTATTATAGTTATTTGTTAACAAAAACCCTACATCTTAATTCATTCCCCTAGACATTTCACGCTGCCTAGTGTTACAGAATCTGATTTTTTTCTATCTCCATGACCAAGTTTAGGTTCGTCACGCATAAGTGATCTGTTGATATTAGGTTCCGTAACAATATACCCCTTTCTTCAGATATTGAGCAATAAGGATTATTATCAGCTTTGTTTATTGGTTACTAATCAAACTTTGTATAACACACATAATTATCATTACAAAGGCAAGCTGTTATCCTAGTAATGCCGTCTGTCAGTTTCTTCAAACTTCCCGAAATATTATAATACATGCCGTAGCCCAAAAGGTTAATTGAAGGCAGGTCCTACAGAAAGAGGTATACTGGAGGCAGTTGTTACGGTAAGAGGTATACTGGGGGCAGGTCCTACAGTTAGAGGTTTACCTGACTAAGGCAGGTACTACAGTAGGAGACATACTGGAGGCAGGTCCTACAGTAAGAGGTATACTTGAGGTAGGTCCTACAGTAAGGGGTATACTTGCCTGAGGCAGGTCCTACAGTAAGAGGTTTACTGGAGGCAGGTCCTACAGTAAGAGGTATACCGGAGGCAGGTCCTACAGTAAGAGGTATACTTGAGGTAGGTCCTACAGTAAGAGGTATACTTGCCTGAGGCAGGTCCTACAGTAAGAGGTTTACCGGAGGCAGGTCCTACAGTAAGAGGTATACTTGAGGCAGGGCCTACAGTAAGAGGTTTACTGGAGGCAGGTCCTACAGTAAGAGGTATACTGGAGGCAGGTCCTACAGTAAGAGGTATACTGGAGGCAGTTGTTACGGTAAGAGGTATACTGGGGGCAGGTCCTACAGTAAGAGGTTTACTGGAGGCAGGTCCTACAGTAAGAGGTATACTGGAGGCAGGTCCTACAGTAAGAGGTT
Organism: Sipunculus nudus; assembly: GCA_026874595.1. Lineage (NCBI taxonomy): Eukaryota > Metazoa > Annelida > Sipuncula > Golfingiida > Sipunculidae > Sipunculus > Sipunculus nudus. The sequence continues at coordinate 104,792,716 of CM049306.1, read as the reverse complement.
TACTGGAGGCAGTCCCTACAGTAAGAGGTATACTGGAGGCAGGTCCTACAGTAAGAGGTTTACTGGAGGCAGGTTCTACAGTAAGAGGTATACTGGAGGCAGGTCCTACAGTAAGAGGTATACTGGAGGCAGTTGTTACGGTAAGAGGTATACTTGAGGCAGGTCCTACAGTAAGAGGTTTACAGGAGGCAGGTCCTACAGTAAGAGGTATATTGGAGGCAGGTCCTACAGTAAGAGTTATTCTGCAGGCAGTTGTTACAGTAAGAGGTATACTGGAGGCAGGTCCTACAGTAAGAGGTATACTTGAGGCAGGTTCTACAGTAAGAGGTATACTTGCCTGAGGCAGGTCCTACAGTAAGAGGTATACCGGAGGCAGGTCCTACAGTAAGAGGTATACTTGAGGTAGGTCCTACAGTAAGGGGTATACTTGCCTGAGGCAGGTCCTACAGTAAGAGGTTTACTGGAGGCAGGTCCTACAGTCAGAGGTATACTTGAGGCAGGTCTACAGTAAGAGGTATACTTGCCTGAGGCAGGTCCTACAGAAAGAGGTTTACCGGAGGCAGGTCCTAAAGTAAGAGGTATACTTGAGGCAGGTCCTACAGTAAGGGGTATACTTGCCTGAGGCAGGTCCTACAGTAAGAGGCTTACTGGAGGCAGGTCCTACAGTAAGAGGTATACTTGAGGCAGGTCCTACAGTAAGGGGTATACTTGCCTGAGGCAGGTCCTACAGTAAGAGGTTTACTTGAGGCAGGTCCTACAGTAAGAGGTATACTTGAGGCAGGTCCTACAGTAAGAGGTTTACTGGAGCCAGGTCCTACAGTAAGGGGTATACTTGAGGCAGGTCCTACAGTAAAGGGTATACTTGCCTGAGGCAGGTCCTACAGTAAGAGGTTTACTGGAGGCAGGTCCTACATTAAGAGGTATACTTGAGGCAGGTCCTACAGTAAGGGGTATACTTGAGGCAGTTCCTACAGTAAGGGGTATACTTGCCTGAGGCAGGTCCTACAGTAAGAGGTATACCGGAGGCAAGTCCTACAGTAAGAGGTATACAGGAGGCAGGTCCTACAGTAAGGGGTATACTTGCCTGAAGCAGGTCCTACAGTAAGAGGTATACCGGAGGCAGATCCTACAGTAAGGGGTATACTTGCCTGAGGCAGGTCCTACAGTAAGAGGTATACTTGAGGCAGGTCCTACAGTAAGGGGTATACTTGAGGCAGGTCCTACAGTAAGGGGTATACTTGCCTGAGGCAGGTCCTACAGTAAGAGGTATACTTAAGGCAGGTCCTACAGTAAGAGGTATACCGGAGGCAGGTCCTACAGTAAGAGGTATACCGGAGGCAGGTCCTACAGTAAGGGGTATACTTGCCTGAGGCAGGTCCTACAGTAAGAGGTATACCGAAGGCAGGTCCTACAGTAAGAGGTATACTTGAGGCAGGTCCTACAGTAAGAGGTATACTGGAGGCAGGTCCTACAGTAAGAGGTATACTTGAGGCAGGTCCTACAGTAAGAGGTATACCGAAGGCAGGTCCTACAGTAAGAGGTATACTTGAGGCAGGTCCTACAGTAAGAGGTATACCGAAGGCAGGTCCTACAGTTAGAGGTATACTTGAGGCAGGTCCTACAGTTAGAGGTATACTGGAGGCAGGTCCTACAGTTAGAGGTATACTTGAGGCAGGTCCTACAGTAAGGGGTATACTTGCCTGAGGCAGGTCCTACAGTAAGAGGTATACTTGAGGCAGGTCCTACAGTAAGGGGTATACTTGCCTGAGGCAGGTCCTACAGTAAGAGGTGTACTGGAGGCATGTCCTACAATAATGGGTATACTTGACTGAGGCAGGTCCTACAATAAGAGGTATACCGGAGGCAGGTCCAACAGTAACAGGTATACTGAAGGCAGGTCCTACAGTAACAGGTATACTTGAGGCAGGTCTTACAGTAAGAGGTATACTGAAGCCAGGTCCTACAGTAAAAGGTATACTGGGGACAGGTCACACAGTCAGCGGTATACTGGAGGCAGGTCCTACAGTAAGAGGTATACTGAAGGCAGGTCCTACAGTAAGAGGTATACTGAAGGCAGGTCCTACAGTAAAAGGTATACTGGAGGCAGTTGTTACAGTAAGAGGTATACTGGAGGCAGTTGTTACAGTAAGAGGTATACTGGAGGCAGTTGTTACAGTAAGATGTATACTGGAGGCAGTTGTTATAGTAAGAGGTATACTGGAGGCAGTTGTTACAGTAAGAGGTATACTGGGGACAGGTCACACAGTAAGAGTTATCCTGCAGGCAGTTGATACAGTAAGAGGTATACTGAAGGCAGGTCCTACAGTAAGAGGCATACCGGAGGCAGATCCTACAGTAAGAGGTATACCGGAGGCATGTCCTACAGTAAAAGGTATACTGGAGGCAGGTCCTACAGTAAGAGGTATACTGGAGGCAGTTGTTACGGTAAGAGGTATACTTGAGGCAGGTCCTACAGTAGGAGGTTTACTGGAGGCAGGTCCTACAGTAAGAGGTATACTGGAGGCAGGTCCTACAGTAAGAGTTATTCTGCAGGCAGTTGTTACAGTAAGAGGTATACTGGAGGCAGGTCCTACAGTAAGAGGTATACTTGAGGCAGGTCCTACAGTAAGAGGTATACTTACCTGAGGCAGGTCCTACAGTAAGAGGTATACCGGAGGCAGGTCCTACAGTAAGAGGTATACTTGAGATAGGTCCTACAGTAAGGGGTATACTTGCCTGAGGCAGGTCCTACAGTAAGAGGTATACTTGAGGCAGGTCCTACAGTAAGGGGTATACTTGCCTGAGGCAGGTCCTACAGTAAGAGGTTTACTGGAGGCAGGTCCTACAGTCAGAGATATACTTGAGGCAGGTCTACAGTAAGAGGTATACTTGCCTGAGGCAGGTCCAACAGTAAGAGGTTTACCGGAGGCAGGTCCTACAGTAAGAGGTGTACTTGAGGCAGGTCCTACAGTAAGAGGTATACTGGAGGCAGGTCCTACAGTAAGAGGTATACTTGAGGCAGGTCCTACAGTAAGAGGTATACCGAAGGCAGGTCCTACAGTAAGAGGTATACTTGAGGCAGGTCCTACAGTAAGAGGTATACCGAAGGCAGGTCCTACAGTTAGAGGTATACTTGAGGCAGGTCCTACAGTTAGAGGTATACTGGAGGCAGGTCCTACAGTTAGAGGTATACTTGAGGCAGGTCCTACAGTAAGGGGTATACTTGCCTGAGGCAGGTCCTACAGTAAGAGGTATACTTGAGGCAGGTCCTACAGTAAGGGGTATACTTGCCTGAGGCAGGTCCTACAGTAAGAGGTGTACTGGAGGCATGTCCTACAATAAGGGGTATACTTGACTGAGGCAGGTCCTACAATAAGAGGTATACCGGAGGCAGGTCCTACAGTAACAGGTATACTGAAGGCAGGTCCTACAGTAACAGGTATACTTGAGGCAGGTCTTACAGTAAGAGGTATACTGAAGCCAGGTCCTACAGTAAAAGGTATACTGGGGACAGGTCACACAGTCAGCGGTATACTGGAGGCAGGTCCTACAGTAAGAGGTATACTGAAGGCAGGTCCTACAGTAAGAGGTATACTGAAGGCAGGTCCTACAGTAAAAGGTATACTGGAGGCAGTTGTTACAGTAAGAGGTATACTGGAGGCAGTTGTTACAGTAAGAGGTATACTGGAGGCAGTTGTTACAGTAAGATGTATACTGGAGGCAGTTGTTATAGTAAGAGGTATACTGGAGGCAGTTGTTACAGTAAGAGGTATACTGGGGACAGGTCACACAGTAAGAGTTATCCTGCAGGCAGTTGATACAGTAAGAGGTATACTGAAGGCAGGTCCTACAGTAAGAGGCATACCGGAGGCAGATCCTACAGTAAGAGGTATACCGGAGGCATGTCCTACAGTAAAAGGTATACTGGAGGCAGGTCCTACAGTAAGAGGTATACTGGAGGCAGTTGTTACGGTAAGAGGTATACTTGAGGCAGGTCCTACAGTAGGAGGTTTACTGGAGGCAGGTCCTACAGTAAGAGGTATACTGGAGGCAGGTCCTACAGTAAGAGTTATTCTGCAGGCAGTTGTTACAGTAAGAGGTATACTGGAGGCAGGTCCTACAGTAAGAGGTATACTTGAGGCAGGTCCTACAGTAAGAGGTATACTTACCTGAGGCAGGTCCTACAGTAAGAGGTATACCGGAGGCAGGTCCTACAGTAAGAGGTATACTTGAGATAGGTCCTACAGTAAGGGGTATACTTGCCTGAGGCAGGTCCTACAGTAAGAGGTATACTTGAGGCAGGTCCTACAGTAAGGGGTATACTTGCCTGAGGCAGGTCCTACAGTAAGAGGTTTACTGGAGGCAGGTCCTACAGTCAGAGATATACTTGAGGCAGGTCTACAGTAAGAGGTATACTTGCCTGAGGCAGGTCCAACAGTAAGAGGTTTACCGGAGGCAGGTCCTACAGTAAGAGGTGTACTTGAGGCAGGTCTACAGTAAGGGGTATACTTGCCTGAGGCAGGTCCTACAGTAAGAGGTTTACTGGAGGCAGGTCCTACAGTAAGAGGTATACTTGAGGCAGGTCCTACAGTAAGGGGTATACTTGCCTGAGGCAGGTCCTACAGTAAGAGGTTTACTGGAGGCAGGTCCTACAGTAAGAGGTATTCTTGAGGCAGGTCCTACAGTAAGAGGTTTACTGGAGGCAGGTCCTACAGTAAGGGGTATACTTGAGGCAGGTCCTACAGTAAAGGGTATACTTGCCTGAGGCAGGTCCTACAGTAAGAGGTTTACTGGAGCCAGGTCCTACAGTAAGAGGTATACTTGAGGCAGGTCCTACAGTAAGGGGTATACTTGAGGCAGTTCCTACAGTAAGGGGTATACTTGCCTGAGGCAGGTCCTACAGTAAGAGGTATACTTGAGGCAGGTCCTACAGTAAGGGGTATACTTGCCTGAGGCAGGTCCTACAGTAAGAGGTTTACTGGAGGCAGGTCCTACAGTCAGAGATATACTTGAGGCAGGTCTACAGTAAGAGGTATACTTGCCTGAGGCAGGTCCAACAGTAAGAGGTTTACCGGAGGCAGGTCCTACAGTAAGAGGTGTACTTGAGGCAGGTCCTACAGTAAGAGGTATACTGGAGGCAGGTCCTACAGTAAGAGGTATACTTGAGGCAGGTCCTACAGTAAGAGGTATACCGAAGGCAGGTCCTACAGTAAGAGGTATACTTGAGGCAGGTCCTACAGTAAGAGGTATACCGAAGGCAGGTCCTACAGTTAGAGGTATACTTGAGGCAGGTCCTACAGTTAGAGGTATACTGGAGGCAGGTCCTACAGTTAGAGGTATACTTGAGGCAGGTCCTACAGTAAGGGGTATACTTGCCTGAGGCAGGTCCTACAGTAAGAGGTATACTTGAGGCAGGTCCTACAGTAAGGGGTATACTTGCCTGAGGCAGGTCCTACAGTAAGAGGTGTACTGGAGGCATGTCCTACAATAAGGGGTATACTTGACTGAGGCAGGTCCTACAATAAGAGGTATACCGGAGGCAGGTCCTACAGTAACAGGTATACTGAAGGCAGGTCCTACAGTAACAGGTATACTTGAGGCAGGTCTTACAGTAAGAGGTATACTGAAGCCAGGTCCTACAGTAAAAGGTATACTGGGGACAGGTCACACAGTCAGCGGTATACTGGAGGCAGGTCCTACAGTAAGAGGTATACTGAAGGCAGGTCCTACAGTAAGAGGTATACTGAAGGCAGGTCCTACAGTAAAAGGTATACTGGAGGCAGTTGTTACAGTAAGAGGTATACTGGAGGCAGTTGTTACAGTAAGAGGTATACTGGAGGCAGTTGTTACAGTAAGATGTATACTGGAGGCAGTTGTTATAGTAAGAGGTATACTGGAGGCAGTTGTTACAGTAAGAGGTATACTGGGGACAGGTCACACAGTAAGAGTTATCCTGCAGGCAGTTGATACAGTAAGAGGTATACTGAAGGCAGGTCCTACAGTAAGAGGCATACCGGAGGCAGATCCTACAGTAAGAGGTATACCGGAGGCATGTCCTACAGTAAAAGGTATACTGGAGGCAGGTCCTACAGTAAGAGGTATACTGGAGGCAGTTGTTACGGTAAGAGGTATACTTGAGGCAGGTCCTACAGTAGGAGGTTTACTGGAGGCAGGTCCTACAGTAAGAGGTATACTGGAGGCAGGTCCTACAGTAAGAGTTATTCTGCAGGCAGTTGTTACAGTAAGAGGTATACTGGAGGCAGGTCCTACAGTAAGAGGTATACTTGAGGCAGGTCCTACAGTAAGAGGTATACTTACCTGAGGCAGGTCCTACAGTAAGAGGTATACCGGAGGCAGGTCCTACAGTAAGAGGTATACTTGAGATAGGTCCTACAGTAAGGGGTATACTTGCCTGAGGCAGGTCCTACAGTAAGAGGTATACTTGAGGCAGGTCCTACAGTAAGGGGTATACTTGCCTGAGGCAGGTCCTACAGTAAGAGGTTTACTGGAGGCAGGTCCTACAGTCAGAGATATACTTGAGGCAGGTCTACAGTAAGAGGTATACTTGCCTGAGGCAGGTCCAACAGTAAGAGGTTTACCGGAGGCAGGTCCTACAGTAAGAGGTGTACTTGAGGCAGGTCTACAGTAAGGGGTATACTTGCCTGAGGCAGGTCCTACAGTAAGAGGTTTACTGGAGGCAGGTCCTACAGTAAGAGGTATACTTGAGGCAGGTCCTACAGTAAGGGGTATACTTGCCTGAGGCAGGTCCTACAGTAAGAGGTTTACTGGAGGCAGGTCCTACAGTAAGAGGTATTCTTGAGGCAGGTCCTACAGTAAGAGGTTTACTGGAGGCAGGTCCTACAGTAAGGGGTATACTTGAGGCAGGTCCTACAGTAAAGGGTATACTTGCCTGAGGCAGGTCCTACAGTAAGAGGTTTACTGGAGCCAGGTCCTACAGTAAGAGGTATACTTGAGGCAGGTCCTACAGTAAGGGGTATACTTGAGGCAGTTCCTACAGTAAGGGGTATACTTGCCTGAGGCAGGTCCTACAGTAAGAGGTATACCGGAGGCAAGTCCTACAGTAAGAGGTATACCGAGCCAGGTCCTACAGTAAGGGGTATACTTGCCTGAGGCAGGTCCTACAGTAAGAGGTATACCGGAGGCAGGTCCTACAGTAAGGGGTATACTTGCCTGAGGCAGGTCCTACAGTAAGAGGTATACTTGAGGTAGGTCCTACAGTAAGGGGTATAATTGAGGCAGGTCCTACAGTAAGGGGTATACTTGCCTGAGGCAGGTCCTACAGTAAGAGGTATACTTAAGGCAGGTCCTACAGTAAGGGGTATACTTGCCTGAGGCAGGTCCTACAGTAAGAGGTATACCGAAGGCAGGTCCTACAGTAAGAGGTATACTTGAGGCAGGTCCTACAGTAAGAGGTATACTGGAGGCAGGTCCTACAGTAAGAGGTATACTTGAGGCAGGTCCTACAGTAAGAGGTATACCGAAGGCAGGTCCTACAGTAAGAGGTATACTTGAGGCAGGTCCTACAGTAAGAGGTATACCGAAGGCAAGTCCTACAGTTAGAGGTATACTTGAGGCAGGTCCTACAGTAAGAGGTATACTGGAGGCAGGTCCTACAGTAAGAGGTATACTTGAGGCAGGTCCTACAGTAAGGGGTATACTTGCCTGAGGCAGGTCCTACAGTAAGAGGTTTACTGATGGCAGGTCCTACAGTAAGAGGTATACTTGAGGCAGGTCCTACAGTAGGGGGTATACTTGCCTGAGGCAGGTCCTACAGTAAGAGGTGTACTGGAGGCATGTCCTACAATAAGGGGTATACTTGACTGAGGCAGGTCCTACAATAAGAGGTATACCGGAGGCAGGTCCTACAGTAAGAGGTATACTGAAGGCAGGTCCTACAGTTAGAGGTATACTGGAGGCAGTTGTTACGGTAAGAGGTATACTGGGGGCATGTCCTACAGTAAGAGGTATACTGGAGGCAGTTGTTACGGTAAGAGGTATACTGGGGGCATGTCCTACAGTAAGGGGTATACTTGCCTGAGGCAGGTCCTACAGTAAGAGGTTTACTGATGGCAGGTCCTACAGTAAGAGGTATACTTGAGGCAGGTCCTACAGTAGGGGGTATACTTGCCTGAGGCAGGTCCTACAGTAAGAGGTGTACTGGAGGCATGTCCTACAATAAGGGGTATACTTGACTGAGGCAGGTCCTACAATAAGAGGTATACCGGAGGCAGGTCCTACAGTAAGAGGTATACTGAAGGCAGGTCCTACTGTTAGAGGTATACTGGAGGCAGTTGTTACGGTAAGAGGTATACTGGGGGCATGTCCTACAGTAAGAGGTATACTGGAGGCAGTTGTTACGGTAAGAGGTATACTGGGGGCATGTCCTACAGTAAAAGGTATACTGGAGGCAGGTCCTACAGTAAGAGGTATACTGGAGGCAGTTGTTACGGTAAGAGGTATACTTGAGGCAGGTCCTACAGTAGGAGGTTTACTGGAGGCAGGTCCTACAGTAAGAGGTATACTGGAGGCAGGTCCTACAGTAAGAGTTATTCTGCAGGCAGTTGTTACAGTAAGAGGTATACTGGAGGCAGGTCCTACAGTAAGAGGTATACTTGAGGCAGGTCCTACAGTAAGAGGTATACTTACCTGAGGCAGGTCCTACAGTAAGAGGTATACCGGAGGCAGGTCCTACAGTAAGAGGTATACTTGAGATAGGCCCTACAGTAAGGGGTATACTTGCCTGAGGCAGGTCCTACAGTAAGAGGTATACTTGAGGCAGGTCCTACAGTAAGGGGTATACTTGCCTGAGGCAGGTCCTACAGTAAGAGGTTTACTGGAGGCAGGTCCTACAGTCAGAGATATACTTGAGGCAGGTCTACAGTAAGAGGTATACTTGCCTGAGGCAGGTCCAACAGTAAGAGGTTTACCGGAGGCAGGTCCTACAGTAAGAGGTGTACTTGAGGCAGGTCTACAGTAAGGGGTATACTTGCCTGAGGCAGGTCCTACAGTAAGAGGTTTACTGGAGGCAGGTCCTACAGTAAGAGGTATACTTGAGGCAGGTCCTACAGTAAGGGGTATACTTGCCTGAGGCAGGTCCTACAGTAAGAGGTTTACTGGAGGCAGGTCCTACAGTAAGAGGTATTCTTGAGGCAGGTCCTACAGTAAGAGGTTTACTGGAGGCAGGTCCTACAGTAAGGGGTATACTTGAGGCAGGTCCTACAGTAAAGGGTATACTTGCCTGAGGCAGGTCCAACAGTAAGAGGTTTACCGGAGGCAGGTCCTACAGTAAGAGGTGTACTTGAGGCAGGTCTACAGTAAGGGGTATACTTGCCTGAGGCAGGTCCTACAGTAAGAGGTTTACTGGAGGCAGGTCCTACAGTAAGAGGTATACTGGAGGCAGGTCCTACAGTAAGAGTTATTCTGCAGGCAGTTGTTACAGTAAGAGGTATACTGGAGGCAGGTCCTACAGTAAGAGGTTTACTGGAGCCAGGTCCTACAGTAAGAGGTATACTTGAGGCAGGTCCTACAGTAAGGGGTATACTTGAGGCAGTTCCTACAGTAAGGGGTATACTTGCCTGAGGCAGGTCCTACAGTAAGAGGTATACCGGAGGCAGGTCCTACAGTAAGAGGTATACCGGAGGCAGGTCCTACAGTAAGGGGTATACTTGCCTGAGGCAGGTCCTACAGTAAGAGGTATACTTGAGGTAGGTCCTACAGTAAGGGGTATAATTGAGGCAGGTCCTACAGTAAGGGGTATACTTGCCTGAGGCAGGTCCTACAGTAAGAGGTATACTTAAGGCAGGTCCTACAGTAAGGGGTATACTTGCCTGAGGCAGGTCCTACAGTAAGAGGTATACCGAAGGCAGGTCCTACAGTAAGAGGTATACTTGAGGCAGGTCCTACAGTAAGAGGTATACTGGAGGCAGGTCCTACAGTAAGAGGTATACTTGAGGCAGGTCCTACAGTAAGAGGTATACCGAAGGCAGGTCCTACAGTAAGAGGTATACTTGAGGCAGGTCCTACAGTAAGAGGTATACCGAAGGCAGGTCCTACAGTTAGAGGTATACTTGAGGCAGGTCCTACAGTAAGAGGTATACTGGAGGCAGGTCCTACAGTAAGAGGTATACTTGAGGCAGGTCCTACAGTAAGGGGTATACTTGCCTGAGGCAGGTCCTACAGTAAGAGGTGTACTGATGGCAGGTCCTACAGTAAGAGGTATACTTGAGGCAGGTCCTACAGTAGGGGGTATACTTGCCTGAGGCAGGTCCTACAGTAAGAGGTGTACTGGAGGCATGTCCTACAATAAGGGGTATACTTGACTGAGGCAGGTCCTACAATAAGAGGTATACCGGAGGCAGGTCCTACAGTAAGAGGTATACTGAAGGCAGGTCCTACAGTTAGAGGTATACTGGAGGCAGTTGTTACGGTAAGAGGTATACTGGGGGCATGTCCTACAGTAAGAGGTATACTGGAGGCAGTTGTTACGGTAAGAGGTATACTGGGGGCATGTCCTACAGTAAGGGGTATACTTGACTGAGGCAGGTCCTACAGTAAGAGGTATACTTGGGGCAGGTCTTACATTAAGAGGTATACTGGAGGCATGTCCTACAGTGAGGGGTATACTTGACTGAGGCAAGTCCTACAGTAAGGGGTATACCATCTTTGTAAATTTCTCACTTACCACTAGGGTACTATTATGGTAAACTGTGTGGTTCTTGAATGCCTCGTGTGGGTGGTAGGTTAACAGGTCCTCAGATGAAGCGTCTCCTTTCAGCACTGAGAAACTTTTGCTCTAAAACAATGTCATTACCACAATAAACATAAAATCAACAGTTGACAAAAGGACACTTATTCTTTACTTTCATTACTAAGAATTAACAGGAGGGAAATGGCGCCCTGGCACTCTAGTTGAGGGAGACCTGGACCATGCCAGTGATGCTCGTTCAGTAATGTACAATGGGTGAAAATTGAGGCAGTGCTATTCAATATGCCCTAAATAAGGAGAAACACAGGCAATGTTAATAGCTATAAATATAGGATTTACTCAAATCGCGTTTAATTCTTTTTATTTTTACTTTTAATTTACTTTTACTTCTTTTTAATGACAAAACGCGAAAGTTGATATTTAAGCAGAACAAATCGTTCCATGGTTCATGATAGTCGTCTCGCTCCAATTACATGAATCTATACATTTATATCATAAAATTAATCATTGATTATAGCATTTACACATGGTTTTGGTCAATTATATTTCAATTCAAATATATTCACAGAAGATCGCGTGTTCAGGTAACCGTCAGTCCTACTACCCAGAAACCATACCATCATAAGGAATTAATAGACTGCAGTGCACAAGGAAAATGATATACATGTTATAATAATATATTAGTTATTTTCAAATATGACTTCACTTGCGTTTTGATGTAGAGGTTGTCTACATTTCAATGATAAATTATCAGCAGGGTCTAACAAAAGGGGTCATGGTATCCATGATACAAAGCAGACATTTAGCTACTTAAAGAAGGGGAAGACAAAGCCGAAACCGTGCCTAGCCAGCTCCCTCAAAACGTCAGATAGGATAGCCATTGGCTTTTTCAAATATTTTGGTCCGTTTAAAGGAGAAAATTCAGAAACGATAGAGGTGACATAGCCTAAGCTATATTTCTTAAGGTGTCACTGCAGGCAAAGTGTAAAAATGTCTTAGATGCAACTCCACACGGCCGGCACAGGGGCCCAGACGAGAAGTCGGACGAACCAACAGAACAGCTGCACCCACGTCAACTCGGTGATGAACGCCTGAACACCATACACCCTTGCACAAAGACAGTTTAGCATTTGTCTCGAATTCTTTCAACGAATGATTTGAGAGCGATCTCTACTTTCATCATCAGCAAAGGCAGTACGCTCTTTACACAGCGCTTTACCTATAGGGCTATTACCTATATCGTAAGGCGCTGTTTGTTATGACCTCGTATCCTGAATTGCGACACCAGAGGGGAGCACTGTATTTTTGTCCAATCAGATGAGACCTTGTGCTGGAAGACAAATCCAAGCGAGGAATACACGGAGCCAATCATGTTTATTTCGTTTGGAGTGACAGCTCATTGCCCCGCGTAACAGTCTGAACAGGCCACAGGTTTGCTTAGGGCCTTGGGCACATAGGATGCTCGGCCGGTGAGCTGTAATTCAAACGAAACGTAACAACAAAGGCTGCGTGCACCCCACGCTGGCTTGTTTCAGTTCTGCAGACAACAAATACATGGCTACGCTTACACAGTCATTATGTCATAATCGAATCGGTCGATGATGCGAGAATGCAGAGGGAGTAATTTAAATTCGACCGGAAACTCATCAAGCGGCGCTTGAAGCGCAGCATTGGGCGGAGCCAGGTTGCCTGTCGATTTTTGTTTATTGGCATCTGATTGGCTGCTTGTCACTTCATACGCACCTTTATTACAGCGGACAGCGAACCGCCATCTGGTGTCTAAATATATCATAAACGGTCAAAGCTGGCAGCATAAATACTAAAATATAGCCTGAGATAAACAAACTAAACTTCCCTTCTGATATTATAGTCGGCCTATGGGTAAAGCGCTGTGTAAAGAGAGTAGTTTAACCACTGGGAGGCATGGATCTTACCGCCACAGATGTCATATAAGAATTCCACCTTTCCTCATGCATGCATACTCTCTCTCTCTCTCTCTCTCTCTCTCTCTCTCTCTCTATATATATATATATATATATATATATATATATATATATATATATATATAGACTATGATCGTCAACCGTGTATGATTTAAGTGATAAAGCTCCACAGATGTCGAGTGGTCTCAAGATACAAGCAAGAGACTCCCCCAGTTCTTCCTTAGATTCTGTATTTTATAATTTGGTATATGACTTAATGTGATCTTTCTCTGTCATCTATCTGGACCGGAATACACATAGGTGGAAACGTTGTGTGTTTTGAGTTCAGAAATTCTAGTATGTCATGTGATACCAGTGGTGTGTTAGTGTCTTTATGTCAGTGTTGACGCGCCCTCTTTACTCCAGAGACACGTGTTCTGATAGAAGGGGGTAATATTTACACACTTCATATAAAAGAGTCCATGAAAAATCGCAAATTAAATCAGTCATGATTTCGTAAATTAATGGAGGGGTTTACCTCCACACAAAAAAATAAAAATAAAAGAGCTTTGCATTACATTGAAAATCTGTTGGTAACCAAGTGTAACGCATGCAAGTTATGTACAAAATGATAAAATATTAAAAAAAAAACCTGTGACAAACTCTGCATTTGACTCCCCGTACACCAGCCTCAGGAAACGTTAATGAATTATTGATGATATTTATAGTGTACTATTTATGGTCTGAAGTATAAATTATTAATGGCCACCACTATAGCTAGGTTCAACAGTAACTGTTATATACACAAAGCTGGCGACACGAGATATTCAGGAACTACAGGGGGCCCTAGATATGATGTGTATTTGATTAAATATACTAGACATTATAATAACGTCTTAATTTCTTTCTGCAGCAGTGCCATTATGACTTTATGTATTTTTGCTTTACTGTATGCATTACATCATCAACAATATCATGTACTGTTATAATTGTTATGATGACGCCAACTGTTATAATTGTTATGATGACGCCAACTGTTATAATTGTTATGATGACGCCAACTGTTATAATTTTTATGATGACGCCAACTTTATAACTTCAGATAAAACGACTAATGTGCTGTCAAATTTTAGCAAAAAAATATTAGGGAGATTTTGGTCATAAATACAATACAGTATCTTCATTCTAGGAAAATCCATCCAGTATTTTGATCCCCCCCCCCCCCACATAAAAGAAAATTTTAGCAACTTAAAGAAACGTGCAAACCCGGCAAGCTCTACAGTTTTAACTTGCATATTACTTTGTTATTAAAAAGCTTGACTTGAACATGGAAAAACATATTCTAGACAGGTTAAAATTATACGTTACAAAATTACGTTCTGTTATGTTATTTAATATATTTGTGGTATATGAATACGTGTATATTTCCAACTGGTCCCATCTAAAATCAAAATTTGATAATAAAAGCGAATTAATAAAATATACCGGTAGGCTGATTGAGGAAATAGTACCCGACAACTTCCAACGGACCTTCTCTGCCTACATCTGCTGACGACGATTCACATTAAGTGTTCATAATGTTTCATTAACTTAACTACCCGAACGCAAGATACAATCATTATGGACAATTCACAAATTTGAAGGAAATGTCTGTTTCAAACTTAATTTGAAATGGTGAGAAAATATTCTGTGGACAAAGACGGCCTAGGTGAGTAGCACATTGAATAAAGAACACTGTAGCTTTTCATAGTACTCACATAATTTTCAAGTTCAGTCCTGATATCATCTAGTTCCATGATACAGTCTGTGTGGCTCCGTTTTTGTATCGTTGCCGCCATGTTGAATCCCAATAGGTAACAAAGAACTGCCGTGGTAAAGGAGGCTGCAACAATAAGACACTTGTACGGAATTCTTGTCTTCACATATCCATAAGCTTATATTGCAATGTTTGATTTTTGAGGATACCGATTTTGTTATATGTTTACATGTATATTTTACCGTAATAATGTTATTTTGCCATTTGAAAATTACCTTATCACTGTGTATTCATGGTTAAATAAATATGCTTAAAGGAATCCTAAAATAATACTAAGACTTTAAAGAAAACACATCAAGTAATAACAAACAAATCATTTATTCACAGTGAACGAAGATCATTATTTCACGGACATATTGCATAATGAAAAAAGCTGCTATAGGACTGGTCTTTGCGATCCAGACACAGTATAATCTCTCTCTCTCTCTCTCTCTCTCTCTCTCTATATATATATATATATATATATATATATATATATGTATATATATATTTAGTATATATATACCAGTATATATATACTAAATATATATATTATAGTATATATAGTATATATACCGGGCACAGGCCAAGTTCCAGAAAAAATGATTGTTAACTAATTATTTATGAGAATACCTATTTAACAATGAGAATATAAAAGTGGTTTCTATAGAAATGTTCAATAATTTAGGCGTCTTATACATAATGATGAGACGCTTGTCAACTTTTCCTTTTACATGGTGATGCCACGACCCTGTACAGCTTTGAATGTAGTAAAACAGGTAAATACTGGATAACAACCTGAGCTTGTCAAAGCAAATATACCACGTAGAACACTCTTCGAAATATAAACCTACAGCCTGGTTGTAATGGCTGAACAACCGAACTATAAATCCAAGTTAAACTCACCCAATACGTAGTGTTCCTGTGTTGCCATGACCCCTATTCTGTGTAGCTATGTATGAGCGCTCTACATGGAGTGGTCCTTAAATACTAAATGCTACCCGTGGGCATAATAAAACATGCCCCCCACACCCCACCCCCAACCCCTTCTGCACGCTTCTCTTCTATTAACTGATATCATTGAATTTAAGTGGGCTCAGATTTTAAATATTTACTGTCAAATGTTGACGATTACGCATTTCATCCATTCTGTCTCATCTAATAAAATTCAGATATTTCGTGCTTAGGTCAAAGGGTAGATCAACCTGTGGATAGACAGTGGGGGCGCAAGGTCCTCTGGGATTAGTGCTGTTTTCACAAGGTTTTGTTATACACCTCAATACCAGAACGCCGACTTGTCTAGGTATGAAATATGTGCCTAGAATAACACGTGTTCCTGTACTCCGCGGAAAACCGGATGATCACTTTCGATTCTTGGCGGTGCAGATCTTCTGTATTTTTTTCTGGTCCATTAGTTAACATTATCGCACATGCATGCCATAGGTTCTCGGGCAAAATGCAATTATGGGATCAACGTTTTGTGTTTGCTTGTAATAAATTCCAATGAGATTTTCTGAAAGAGTGACCACGGGTTAAGAAAAAAAGTAAGGAAAAACCGGCTAAAATATTAGGTATTTATATCGTATACATCTAGATAATGACTGGACAGTGATGTCCTCAAAATTTAAGTTCCTTGTAATAACAGCAACAAACCCAACGCAAGGAAGTCATAGTAATTAATTATAAAATAATTACATACACTGGTCTCATTTTCCTGTTTACATTAAAGGGATAAATCAGGAGTAATATAAAACCGATTTTTTCACACTATCAGTTCAATTTTGCTTTATAAAAAAGTTTCCCAGCAAAACCAACACAGTACACAGTCTCAGTTCCTCGTATACGGCTGTTTAATACCTTGTTATGGCTTTGCATGTTGGTAAACAGTCCACGTGTGTCTGTTTTACATACAAAGGCCGGAGGTCCGATCGTAAGCCGCAAAACGCGATGTTTAAGCCAGCGGGAACATATATTACATTTTATGGGCGAAGTAAAGAAGGGCATGTCCTGATTAACACATGTAGTGGCTCTGCGATGCTCACTGCTCCATGCCCTGTGTTTATGTTGACATCCCTGATCGCGCCCGGTCGACTGTTTTTAACACACGTGTACAGGAGTAAGCAAACGGTTTCAATGGCAGGTACATATTTATTTTAAAGGGATCAACATGCTTTATAGGTGATTGGGCCCCTTTAAGAAAGAAACATGTTACTGATAATGAAAAAAAAGAAATGCACTCGATAAGATACTATTATTGATCCGTTACTGACAAACAGTATTATCTAAATGAGGAGAGTACCACGGACACCTAGGAATATATGACTATACATAGTGTGTCACTTTTTTTGTCAAGCTTCAACGCCAAAATCCTTCCCATTTTTCAATTCATGTACAAAACCTTGTTTGGGAATTCACACATTTTACATGCACATGGGTTATAATGTCTTACTATAAAGAAATATAGCGTTTTCAATAGATCCCTGATTATACACTTGTTAGAGAACTACACTTTATAAAAATAAACTAAGAGTGGCCAGAATTTAAATATGGATATGTTAATGATCTGAAAGAGGTAGTATATATATTATGATGGTAACCCATTGACTGTATGTGCGTTTGTGTATATGTATGTCGTTGACGTTTAGGTAAAGGGTGTCTATGTAAACTAAGAACAAGACAATGAATACCTTGTGGTGCATATCTCACCTGTTATCTTGGGTAATCATATTAATCAGAATAAATAACATATGTTATATGTTATAAAAAATATATAAGTAAAACTAACAGAAACTAAACTGTGTGATGTTCCTATTACATCACAAATTACTTCCCTAACCGTAATATTTCAATTATTCTGAAAAATTGTCATGGAAATTTCCCCGAATCATTTCCTTCGCTGGAACCAGCCTAATCGAATCAACAAGTCAATTGGTCGTAGGCGAATCAGGAAAGTCGAGCTTTATCACTTTCACTTTAGGGCTATGGTTTTACTAGTCGCTCTGCCAAAGGGGAATAAATAGATGACTTTGCATTTGAACACAAATACAGGAAGCGCCCCATGTGGCACACATTCTTTCTGTTACAGCGCCATTTCCTCAACCATCCACCCTCCCACTTACTCACATCCGCCACCCTCTCCCTCTCACACATCCGTCACCCTGTCCCTCTCACACAGCCTCTCCTTGTCACACTCCCTCTCCCTCTCACACACCCGTCACCCTGTCCCTCTCACACAGCCTCTCCTTGTCACACACCCTCTCCCTCTCACACATCCGCCACCCTCTCCCTCTCACACATCCGTCACCCTGTCCCTCTCACACACCCTCTCCCTGTCACACTCCCTCTCCCTCTCACACACCTGTCACACTGTCCCTCTCACACAGCCTCTCCTTGTCACACTCCCTCTCCCTCTCACACACCTGTCACACTGTCCCTCTCACACACCCTCTCCCTGTCACACTCCCTCTCCCTCTCACACACCCTCTCATTCACTCTCCAACACCCTCTCACTCACCCCACATCCTCTCACTCGCATCCACTCACTCACACACCTATGTCTACTCAATCACATACCCTCTCAATCACAAACTCACACAAACACCATCTCACACACACACCCTCTCACACACATCCCCTCACACACACACCCTCAGACACAAAAACCATCTCACATCACAGAACATTGTCAAGACAATGTGTGTAGCGATTTTGAAGAAAAAATATGCACTACTAGAGACGTTAGCTAAAAGTCCACATAAAATAGGTCAAGGTCATCCAAAAGTTAATGCGTCGAGCAAGTCATAAGGCGAAGCTCTTAACAAGGTAATAAGCAAATCAAATGAAAACTCGGACCGCTATCGCGCTAACGTGCAGGTGAGGTGATGTTTCCAGTATGAGCTGACCTTGAATGTAAAGGTCAAGATCACACAAGCAAAAAATTTCTTTTGCATTTCTATTGCAGGATTACTCTGAAATTTTGATAGGTGGCAGCACTTCTGAGAAAAGCACCTCTAGAAAAAGCGGGCGCATACACGGACACGGAACCGGTAAAGCAATAATATGGTACGCTTAATTATGTCCCTAATTTTGGACATTTCCTGGTTAAACAGTATTTTAGAAGAGCTGCTCTTTTTATGTTATCTCCTCACAGATCAGTATATTGAAATTTAAAATTACATGTGATTAACATTAATAATTATTGGAGACATGAATCCCTCTCAATAAATAATAGTGACACCAATATCCGGTAGGGACTTGCGTTAGCTTTTCCTTCTATGTAATTGTTTGTGTGGAAAATAAACATTTTCTGTACAGATCATGTACATCGAAGCCACGGCTTCTCGTTGACTCCCTCAGGCCTAATGTTCTTGCCTACTGAGACACGTGACATTTCCGTTCACATCATTGTTGTTTCGCCCACGACAACAGCGTTGGGCTACAGATAAACAGAAAACTAAATGCCTTCAGTTGCTTGTGTCCTGTCCCGAGGGTTCCCTGGTTGGGATGGCGCCTTGGCTGGGGGAGGGAGCTCTGGATGGAAGGGAGGGTGCCCTGGATAGAAATTGGGGTCCTCTAGCTGGTAGGAGAGTGCCTTGCCTGACGAGGAGGGTTGCCCTGGTACAAAGGAGGCGTGCCCTGGCTGAAGGGAGAATGCTATGGCTGTAGGGAAGGTGCCCGGAGTGGATGGGAGGGTGCCTTGGCTGGAAGGGAGAGTGCCTTGGTTGGAGAAGAGGGAACCCTGGCTGGAAGGAATTGTGCTCTGGCTGGAGGGGATGTTGCTCTGGCTGGAAAGGAAGGGCGCCTTGGCTGAGGGAAGAGTGCCCTAGCTCGAAAGGAGGGTGCTTTGGTTGGAAGGGAGAGCGCTAAATATATATATATATATATATATATATTTATATATATATATATATATATATATATATATATATATATATATATATATGGGATTGCTTTGAGTGTATTGTCTTTTTTTGCTACAAATAAAACGTTACCACTAAATCCACTTGTGATTTCTTTGCAACGAAAACGACAGCATTTTTGTTTTTAATTTGGTTCGCATCTATTTTTACATTTTTTTTTTGACAGGCGGGCACCGGCATCTACTACTTCTGATATACACAGAATTTACGGATACATAAAATAAGTTAAGCTTAGAAGATGAATTCACCCATTGTCTTTCACATATATTTTCTACTTTCATCAATTTATCTTCGGTGCTCGGCTAACTTACCTCTTTTTAATATATACCGTAAATGTTGAATGTCTAGATAAAAAGAAGTATTATTTAAAAGTCATTGAAAAAAGTGATGGAAAAAATTCGAGCTGTTCTCGCTGTAGATAACAGCGATTGTAGGTCATCAGTGCAACAACTCAGTTCTGATCACAGACAGAATATTGCTTTGCATGATAATCTGATAAAGCATTGCTTCAGCATGTTTCAAGCGACCCCAGGGTTTACCGATCGTAAAGGGTCAGGGCTAAGGCAAGGCCGTCAGAAGTCATACGTGGATGAGAGTGGACGTGAGGCCGGCTCGACAAGATTACAATATGCGGAAACATTTTGCCGGAAATACTTAATCTTATATTTCTATGTACCCATTTTGTTCTGTAATTTATACAAAACAACGGCGCCTGCCCAGTTCATTTCAAAGCTCTCATAAGATAGAGATAATACTAGAAAAACAGTCATGCTCTGCTAGTATCCTGATCAAACTTGTGTGCGTGCTTCGAGAATCACACTGACCTTCGTCGGAGATAAATAGCCTGGCGATCCAAAGTGAAATGATAATATATTGGATTGTTCCTTGGGTGTTACAAGAACCCCCACAAATTTAATTAAAATACTCCTGATAGAGCAATAAAATGACAAATTTAATTTATATGAATAACACACCCACGCAACTTTATATTACATTCGAATCCCCAGGGTGCCTGAAGGCAAATTTGTGAAATCTTCATAGAACTTAAAGACAGGTTATAACTTCTGGATTTTTCCTTTCCCTGTGCAAATAAAACATGAAATCCAGAACCGTAAATTATAAATAAGGATAAGGTAACCTTCACCTTCTGTAAGGTAACTTTCACCCTCATTGATACACAATATGTATACCAGCAACAGGCCATAGACCATGCCTTTAATAACATTAATGCATGACACAAAAATAAGGCATCAGACAAAACATGAAAAAATAAGGAAAATATTATAACAGACAGTAACATTGGACACTATAGGGACGTAATCAGGAGCAATATTATGCCTATTTGTTCACACTATCAGTTCAGTTTTGCTTTATACAGAAGTTTCCCAGCAAACCCATCCCTGCATACACTTCCATTACCTGGCATACGACTGTTTAACACATTGTTATGGCCCTGCTAATTGGTAAACACAGTTCACGTGTGTCTGTCTACAATAACAAGGCCGCGTGACTAGAGGTCCGACTGTGAGCCGCAACACGCGCAGTTTCAGCCAGCGGGAACATGTATTAAATATTTTTGGGCCAAGTCAGTTACAACATCTCCTGATTGACACGTGTTGTGGTTCCTCGATGCACCCAGCCCCATGCGCTGTTGACACCTGTGATCGCGCCCGTTCCACCATTTTTAACACTCGTTTATCAAAGTAGGCAAACGTTTTCAAGGCAATATTTTGCCAAGTACAGATTTATTTTAAAGGGAAGAAGCTAAGTTTTACGTTAATTCAACCTGCTCTATAGGTGATTGGGCCCTTTAAAGTATCGAAATGTATAAACAAGGTAAATATTCTGTATATTGTATGTGCCATGTACAAGTCTGAAACATTAAATTAAAACTAGAATAATATCCAGGAAATTGGATTTGTATAATTTGTTAACGTTGTATTTATTAAAGTGTGTATTGTATGACCTTTGTAATAAAATGTATAAAGTAAAAACAAAAACATAGCCTGACACGTCGGACACGCCCACATGACCGAAACACTACCATGCGGCGTATTGGTAAAAGTAAACTATCATTTGTTAAAGGCAATGTTTGTGCGAGAATTGATTTTCTATGTGAATTCAGGACGTTAGCTATATTGGTTACATTTATAGATGCCTGATACACGACTAACATTGTCTCTTATCGGAACAGGAGGATCTCATATTTACATAACATTTGTAATATATTCATAATTTTTGAACGACATTTACCAAGCTGGCTCACCTTGAAAACTCTCCATGAAACCCGTATTCTGTGTTTTAAGTGTATGAATCCCGTATGCACACAATAAGCATGAGCTGATATCCACGCCGGGTTGTCAATAAACACCTCATTATATTAAGTGTTGCACGTGGTTTTAGCATTGAAACAGATCGTACCGGCCTCCAAACGTCTTGTGACGGGACTGCTATTACAATTCAATATTTGTGTAGGTTTGTGTTCTTATGTTTATGTTTTGATGTGATGCTTGGTCATGACACATGCATATGTGTAATACTGTAAGTCAGATAACGTCCAGACAAATCACATGTGGTAAACTGGCCGTTTACTTCCTTAACAAAGTTACGTAATTAAGTGTGTGAGAGCCATATTGTAAAGTTTTGAAATGCCGTTCTAGTCTGTTACTTACAAAAAAAATGTAAATGGTTGACACCTTTTAAACAAGACTAACTGTGGGTAGGTTCTTTTAGAGCCATATTGGTACGTTTTATATATAAATGTTATGCATATTAAATCAAGGTAAATAACATGGATGTTTTCAGTACAGATGCTTCGCTTACGTAAGTCTGCGAGTTGTGTAGGTTGGGGCGAACCTAGCTTATGAAAGAGTAACAATATTTTATAAGCAATAACATTTGTAAAAGGTATTAGATTCATTATATGTGACTTAGCCTTCCGGAAAAGTCTGTAGCTTTATCCTGCGATAAATGCATGGATGTATTCTACGAAAAGCATGATCACCTGTTATGTTTATCCTACACAGACAGACATGCAATATTCTGGGCCGATACATTGAACGGACGGATGCCACGCGAAAACCTTTTCAGGTGGTGCCACCAGTCTTTAGTATTAGGTAAGGGTATCCTTAATCGATGGACATGCTGTATTTCAGCTAAATACATTAGAACCACTCGTGCGAAATTTCTTATTATACCCAAAAAGACGTACAGGAGGACACCACTCGAAAAGGATTGTAGATGGATCCAGCAATCTTTGTTAGGCAGCAGTTCCCATGTGACCCCGTAACGACCCCATTAACCACCAAGAGGAGTTCTCCGGACATAAAAGCGGGCCGGCGGGGGAAAGCGGCGAAGGAACTAGCCGTGACAACCCGACTCAGTAGGCAATGATAATTGGGCTGGAAAGCCAGCTTGAGTCACGATACAAGTAATATCGAGGAATGCATCGAGGAATAATCTTAACATTATGCGACGAATGATAAATTAACACAATATAATGCATGTGAACTCACAGACCAAACTGAAACCCCGTGTCTATGGTAACGATTGACATCCTTTTATGTTTACAAGTTGGCTGCATCGAGTAACCCGTGCCAGCCATGCCTGTAATCATGAGGTCAGAAATTCAACAAATATGCAGAGGGGTTTACCAATATGCTGAGTTAAAACGGAACTTTTCTCGCTCATGTTTGGTGTTGTTAGAAAGTACAATAAACATGTTAACGATAAGTGTGGTTTATGTCAATTGACAGTGCACCTGTAGGCCATGAGGAGCTGTAAAATAAATGACAAAAATATTTGCATCCTCATGGGGCCTTATAATGCGTTCCTCAGACCTAGATGAAAAGGCACTCTGACAGCCAGTAATCTGGTCGTAATGTCAGATGGCCGATATGGTGCTACAGAGGAACCCGCTTAAAAAAATTGGTATCCACGGAATTTCGTTCCTGCCTTCACTCAAATATGCTTTATACAACGTAAAAATATATTTATGGAAAATTTGAATATACATGTAAACCAAGTATGTTTACTCATAAACGTAAACATACATGTAAGAATACACATAACATGTTACTATTTTGAGTAGAATTTATACGTTTTATGATAATTCACCACAAGCAAAGCGCGCAGCAAGCGACAACAATCGCTGTACAAGTGATCTCGGTTACTTGCCGTTTGAGCGGCCACATGGTAGTTCCAGTGTGTCTAGTCCGTTGTAAATAACATACATGTTTTATGCTGTTTCCTTGTGTCACAAATGTTCGTGTTTTGCTCTGAATGGTTTTATTTTTTTTCACAAATACATTTATGAATATATGGTGCCACTGCAAAAAAAAGAGAGATGTAAAACAGAAATTTTAAAATGAGAGTTATCACAGTCCACGATGTAAAACTGATATGTCGCGTGTTTGAACGTAATTTTAATGAAGATCGTTTATGTGCAGGCTGTAGCCGATATCTTTGTTACTGTCTATAAACCGATAAATCAATCTTTATCTATGGATGACGTATTAGCGCTGATCATATGAGAAAACCTCGGCGTCACGTCACTCATTTGCATAATTATGAGACATGCTGACGCACGATACGATGACGTTGACGGGTTTGACTTCTTTACAATACATACTGTAATCGACAGAACAGGGAAATTTCCTAAACAAACAAGTATTTACACTGAATATATGTTAAATCTGCTTTCTCAACGTACAACATGAAGGGTTTGCATTAATTTGGATCATCTATACATGTATCTGCGATATAGGGTGCGCTTCGAATCTCTTTTGCCTGTCTTTAAATGTGTATATGATTCTATAAATGTGTAAATGATAGGGCTTACTAGTCATCTTACATAGCCAGAAGCAAGCACAGTGTCTGTTCAATCATTCTGTTCCTATCGGAGATACCCTGTTCATATAGAATACAAGTGAGTCTGATGGCCACGGTTCTATAGGCCTAAATAATGCTGAAGTGAACAACTGAAAGTAGGTTGACTAACATTAGTTAAAAAAAGACTTATATCTGTATTTTTAAATTGGGGAGGTCCAACCCAAGAGGAGGAATGACAAAATAAAATAAAAAAAAAGTCCCCAGGTCAAGAAAAGGGGGTATCCAGGTCCAAAAATATTGGACTGAAACTCTTTAAAATAAGGTTGCGGTTGCTTATAAAGGGAGGTCCGGATCCCCTGGATCCCTCCCTAGGATTCTGTGCTTTAAAAGTAAGCTGCTCATGCAAACGAGGAAGTTTTTTAACTTAAGCATGACTACTGGTCCCTACTTTCAGCCATCATAAATTCTGATGTTATTGTTCTCTGAATACCATACCTACTTGAGAAATATACCTAGGTCACCAAATATGAAGACTTGGTAACTGATAAAAGAGGTTCATTCGCACACGTGACACACTATATTTAGTGGACGATAAAAAGGATCCTAGGTTTTGATCACGTGATGACTTTCTTAATATATTTTCCATCAGCGATTTTTCAGGGAGTTTAACTTAAAATAAAGACATTAATTTAAAGATTAACTGATATTATATATCAATGGTTTCTTTTAAGTGTCTGAGACTGGGTAAATACATTTTTTTAACGGCGGGATGGTGGGGGGGGGGGGGACCAGTTTTAATGACTGAGCGGTTCGTATGTCTGAACACGTGCAGTCTCACAGTCGATGCTGTTGGCGAATAATGTAATTTTAAAGAGTTTTAAAATAATGGGGAGATATTAGATATATCCATGCCATCTTGTATATTGATGATCACAACAGTACGTCGAAACGTCCAGCAATGTGAACAAAACGGCCAGTCTCTCAGGGTCCAACCGGTGGCGAAAACCAGTGTATGTAGAAACAAGGGTTGGCTGGCCCAGAATGACACCTGGAATAGTTGACGCCTGTACAAACTGAGCGGAAGGGGTTGAATGGCATACCCAGCGAAGGTGTCAGATAAATGACAGTGTGGGTACTCTTGTACAGGTGTGAAAATGGAGGTATACTCTCATTAAGAAAACTTTGAAGTTGGCGAACTTCATAAACTTCCTGTATGTAGTGGCAGACTAAACAGGCAAATGTGTTCTTTACATTTTAGGGAGAATTTATTATGTACGTGTAATCACGTAAACATGTAATCGTGTTCTGTATATCTGAGCTTTAATGAATAAAAATATATCTCTAATTTCTTTTATAACAGTTTTGGATATATCAAGCGTGTATGGTATATAACAGTGCTAATCTTATACATTTGGAGTATACATTTATATTCCTCCAGGGTGACATCATGCTGCCTTGTCAGGGAATGCGCCTAAGACAGGTGATTCCATCTGCCGGTCGTGATGAGTACAACTCTAAAATTTAAACACTCGCAAATGTTTGGATAAAATAATATATGGAAGTTTCAAAGGAATGACATAAATAAAACCTTAAACAAAAATGTAAGTCACAATAACTGGTGATGTTAGAACGGAAATTTCACCAAATCGAATTATATCGCCAGTTAATAAGATGCAAATATATATCAAAGCCTTAAAATTTTACGCCAAAATTATCGCCTATCTCTGCACAAAAAATACATTTCTGGATATCTATATCTAGAGAGTTTCGCTGCAAGTAAGTCAGCCGATGATTTCCCATTCAATATGAACGAACGATTCTTGGTTTGATTAAGCGTTAAAAAACAGCATACAAATAGGATATATGTATGTATAAATACCTAACAAGCTGTCAAACACATTTATGCATGTTTTTAAAGCCACAGAAAGTGTAGGCGGATTGCATTTTGTAATGTGATTCTAGATAATCTGTCATATGATGATATACAGCCTACTTAGTACTGAACGACTGGCAGCGACCTAATAAAAATGTCTCGAAAGGGTTAACAAACACGCAGCAGGGAAGTGCAAGTTAATGAACAATTTGACATGTTAATATCCATGCATGCTGTTTATATATTAGGTTATATAAGAAATGTCCTTCAAAAACGCTTATTCGTGTATTTTACTGTATCATTACTCGACCACAAGCGGAAAATGTGTCAAGGCGATAAACTGCAGCTTTTGCGTCTGTTAATTCTATTGCCTGTGACGAAGAAACACACGGGGGGGGGGGGGGGGGGGGGATTCAAACACTCACTTTTACCGGTTTATTATATTTTGCTCCTATTAATGAATTATTATTCTTTTTTTTTCATTACAAACTATTTATTTTAATTAACTATACCTGAAATCCTAAAGATACGATTTATTATCATAAAGTCTGACAGATTAAATTATGTGGGATATACATATTTCCTGCATCCTTCTTCACGTTAAATACCATTTTTAGATCACATAAAACATGTTAATATCATAAAAATTACATTGGTACGCAGCCATTCTGAGTGACCGACTTTTCTGTGTATTCATGTTACATCTCCATGGGTAAGCAGGTATACACAAGCAAGTGTATAGCTGCGTTTACTTGCCGCGCGTTATGCGATATACGCGTGGGGCATTTACTTGGCGGACGGAAAAATACTACGGTACGTGACTGGTTTTGCCGAAACCCGCTAAATGAGGCTACATTCGTAGGTCAAATACAGGGAAACAAGGTCCCGCGGTCGTTATACCTCGCGGTACGAAGATTCAATTCTCCACTGAACATTTCATTTTACCCCGTCTCAAATCGTATTCCACATAGCGCGGGCCAAACATAGTGCAGGGCGATGAAATTCGTTTTTGCATACCGCTTACAGTGCCCACATAAAACATATAGCTTTGTGTCGGTTGTAGCATTAATAGAGCTAGAGGCGATCTAAAATATCTGGGAACAGAATAATATACGCTCATAATACGGATAGGAAGCACCTGATTTAGCGCCTCGCACAGTTTTCTTCTGTATAGGTCTGCATGCGAGAGTCATGTTTAAAGCCTACTAGTACCCTGGGCACTGACCGAACAACTTTCTTCTGTATAGGTTTGCATGCGAGAGTAATGTATAGAGTCTACTTGTACCCCGGGCACTGACCGCACAGTTTTCTGTATAGGTCTGCATGTGAGAGTTATGTATAAAATCTATTTGTATCCCGAGCACTGACCACGCCTTTTTCTTCTGTACAGGTCTTAATGCGAGAGTAATGTATAAAGTCTACTAGCACCCTGGGCACTGACCGCACAGTTTTGTTCTGTATATAGATGTGCATGCGAGAGTTATGTATAAAGTCTACTTGTACCCCGGGCACTGACCGCACATTTTTCTTCTGTATAGGTCTGCATGCGAGAGTAATGAATAAAGTCTACTGGTGCCCCGGACACTGACCGCACAGGTTTCTTCTTTATAGGTCTGCATGCGAGAGTAATGTATAAAGTCTACTGATACACAGGCAGTGACCGCACAGTTTTCTTCTGTATAGGTCTGCATGCGAGAGTTATGTATTAAGTCTACTGGTACCCCGGGCAGTGACCGCACAGTTTTCTTCTGTATAGGTCTGCATGCGAGAGTTATGTATAAAGTCTACTGGTACATCGGGCATTGACTGCACAGTTTTCTTCTGTATAGGTCTGCATGCGAGAGTAATGTATAAAGTCTACTGGTACCCCGGGCACTGACCGCACAGTTTTCTTCTGTATAGGTCTGCATGCGAGAGTAATGTATGGAGTCTACTAGTACCCCGGGCGCTGACCACGCAGTTTTCTTCTGTATAGGTCTGCATGCGAGAGTAATGTATAAAGTCTACTGGTACCCCGGGCACTGACCGCATAGTTTTCTTCTGTATAGGTCTGCATGCGAGAGTAATGTATAAAGTCTACTGGTACCCCGGGCACTGACCGCACAGTATTCTTCTGTATAGGTCTGCATGCGAGAGTTATGTTTAAAGTCTACTAGTACCCCGGGCACTGACCGCAAAGTTTTCTTCTGTATACGTCTGCATGCGAGAGTTATGTTTAAAGTCTACTAGTACCCCGAGCACTGACCGCACAGTTTTCTTCTGTATACGTCTGCATGCGAGAGTTATGTTTAAAGTCAACTAGTACCTCGGGCACTGACCGCACAGTTTTCTTCTGTATACGTCTGCATGCGAGAGTTATGTTTAAAGTCTACTAGTGCCCCGGGCACTGACCGCACAGTTTTCTTCTGTATACGTCTGCATGCGAGAGTTATGTTTAAAGTCTACTAGTACCCCGGGCACTGACCGCACAGTTTTCTTCTGTATAGGTCTGCATGCGAGAGTTATGTTTAAAGTGTACTAGTGCCCCGGGCACTGACGGCACAGTTTTCTTCTGTATACGTCTGCATGCGAGAGTTATGTTTAAAGTCTACTAGTACCCCGGGCACTGACCGCACAGTTTTCTTCTGTATAGGTCTGCATGCGAGAGTTATGTTTAAAGTCTACTAGTGCCCCGGGCACTGACCGCACCATTTTCTTCTGTATAGGTCTGCATTCGAGAGTAATGTCTAAATTCCACTAGTGCACCGGGCACTGACCGTATGGTTTTCTTCTTCATAGGTCTGCACTCGATGGTAATGTATAAAGTCTACAAGTACCCCGGGCACTGACCGCACAAGTTTCTTTTGTATAGGTCTGCATGCGAGAGTAATGTATAAAGTCTACTAGTACACCGGGCACTGACCGCAAGGTTTTCTTCTTTATAGGTTTGCACGTGATAGTAATGTATAAAGTCTACAAGTACCCCGGGCACTGACCGCACAGTTTTCTTCTTTATAGGTCTGCATGCGAGAGTAATGTATAAAGTCTACTAGTACCCCGAGCACTGACCGCACAGTTTTCTTCTGTATACGTCTGCATGCGAGAGTTATGTTTAAAGTCTACTAGTACCCCGGGCACTGACCGCACAGTTTTCTTCTGTATAGGTCTGCATGCGAGAGTTATGTTTAAAGTCTACTAGTGCCCCGGGCACTGACCGCACCATTTTCTTCTGTATAGGTCTGCATTTCAGAGTAATGTATAAATTCCACTAGTGCACCGGGCACTGACCGTATGGTTTTCTTCTTCATAGGTCTGCACTCGATGGTAATGTATAAAGTCTACAAGTACCCCGGGCACTGACCGCACAAGTTTCTTTTGTATAGGTCTGCATGCGAGAGTAATGTATAAAGTCTACTAGTACACCGGGCACTGACCACATGGTTTTCTTCTTTATAGGTTTGCACGTGATAGTAATGTATAAAGACTACAAGTACCCCGGGCACTGACCGCATAGTTATCTTCTGTATAGGTCCGCATGCGAGAGTAATGTTTAAAGTCTACTAGTACCCCGGACACTGACCGCACAGTTTTCTTCTGTATAGGTCTGCATGCGAGAGTAATGTTTAAAGTCTACTAGTACCCCGGACACTGACCGCACAGTTTTCTTCTGTATAGGTCTGCATGCGAGAGTAATGTATAAAGTCTACTAGTACGGGCACTGACCGCACAGTTTTCTTCTGTATAGGGTGCATGCGAGAGTAATGTATAAAGTCTACTAGTATCCCGGGCACTGACCGCACAGTTTTCTTCTGTATAGGTCTGCATGCGAGAGTTATGTATAAAGTCTACTAGTGCCCCGGGCACTGACTGCAGTTTTATTCTGTATAGGTCTCCATCGAGAGTAATGTATTAAGTCCACTGGTACCCCGGGCACTGACCGCACAGTTTTCTTCTGTATAGGTCTGCATGCCAGAGTAATGTATAGAGTCTACTAGTACCCCGGGCACTGACCGCGCAGTTTTCTTCTGTATAGGTCTGCATGCGAGAGTAATGTATAAAGTCTACTGGTACCCCGGGCACTGACCGCATAGTTTTCTTCTGTATACGTCTGCATGCCAGAGTTATGTTTAAAGTCTACTAGTACCCCGGGCACTGACCGCACAGTTTTCTTCTGTATAGGTCTGCATGCGAGAGTTATGTTTAAAGTCTACTAGTGCCCCGGGCACTGACCGCACCATTTTCTTCTGTATGGGTCTGCATTCGAGAGTAATGTATAAATTCCACTAGTGCACCGGGCACTGACCGCACAGTATTCTTCTGTATAGGTCTGCATGCGAGAGTTATGTTTAAAGTCTACTAGTACCCCGGGCACTGACCGCACAGTTTTCTTCTGTATACGTCTGCATGCGAGAGTTATGTTTAAAGTCTACTAGTACCCCGAGCACTGACCGCACAGTTTTCTTCTGTATACGTCTGCATGCGAGAGTTATGTTTAAAGTCAACTAGTACCCCGGGCACTGACCGCACAGTTTTCTTCTGTATACGTCTGCATGCGAGAGTTATGTTTAAAGTCTACTAGTACCCCGGGCACTGACCGCACAGTTTTCTTCTGTATACGTCTGCATGCGAGAGTTATGTTTAAAGTCTACTAGTGCCCCGGGCACTGACCGCACAGTTTTCTTCTTTATAGGTCTGCATGCGAGAGTAATGTATAAAGTCTACTAGTACCCCGGGCACTGACCGCACAGTTTTCTTCTGTATACGTCTGCATGCGAGAGTTATGTTTAAAGTCTACTAGTACCCCGGGCACTGACCGCACAGTTTTCTTCTGTATAGGTCTGCATGCGAGAGTTATGTTTAAAGTCTACTAGTGCCCCGGGCACTGACCGCACCATTTTTCTTCTGTATAGGTCTGCATTTGAGAGTAATGTATAAATTCCACTAGTGCACCGGGCACTGACCGTATGGTTTTCTTCTTCATAGGTCTGCACTCGATGGTAATGTATAAAGTCTACAAGTACCCCGGGCACTGACCGCACAAGTTTCTTTTGTATAGGTCTGCATGCGAGAGTAATGTATAAAGTCTACTAGTACACCGGGCACTGACCACATGGTTTTCTTCTTTATAGGTTTGCACGTGATAGTAATGTATAAAGACTACAAGTACCCCGGGCACTGACCGCATAGTTATCTTCTGTATAGGTCCGCATGCGAGAATAATGTTTAAAGTCTACTAGTACCCCGGACACTGACCGCACAGTTTTCTTCTGTATAGGTCTGCATGCGAGAGTAATGTTTAAAGTCTACTAGTACCCCGGACACTGACCGCACAGTTTTCTTCTGTATAGGTCTGCATGCGAGAGTAATGTATAAAGTCTACTAGTACGGGCACTGACCGCACAGTTTTCTTCTGTATAGGGTGCATGCGAGAGTAATGTATAAAGTCTACTAGTATCCCGGGCACTGACCGCACAGTTTTCTTCTGTATAGGTCTGCATGCGAGAGTTATGTATAAAGTCTACTAGTGCCCCGGGCACTGACTGCAGTTTTATTCTGTATAGGTCTCCATCGAGAGTAATGTATTAAGTCCACTGGTACCCCGGGCACTGACCGCACAGTTTTCTTCTGTATAGGTCTGCATGCCAGAGTAATGTATAGAGTCTACTAGTACCCCGGGCACTGACCGCGCAGTTTTCTTCTGTATAGGTCTGCATGCGAGAGTAATGTATAAAGTCTACTGGTACCCCGGGCACTGACCGCATAGTTTTCTTCTGTATACGTCTGCATGCCAGAGTTATGTTTAAAGTCTACTAGTACCCCGGGCACTGACCGCACAGTTTTCTTCTGTATAGGTCTGCATGCGAGAGTTATGTTTAAGGTCTACTAGTGCCCCGGGCACTGACCGCACCATTTTCTTCTGTATGGGTCTGCATTCGAGAGTAATGTATAAATTCCACTAGTGCACCGGGCACTGACCGCACAGTATTCTTCTGTATAGGTCTGCATGCGAGAGTTATGTTTAAAGTCTACTAGTACCCCGGGCACTGACCGCACAGTTTTCTTCTGTATACGTCTGCATGCGAGAGTTATGTTTAAAGTCTACTAGTACCCCGAGCACTGACCGCACAGTTTTCTTCTGTATACGTCTGCATGCGAGAGTTATGTTTAAAGTCAACTAGTACCCCGGGCACTGACCGCACAGTTTTCTTCTGTATACGTCTGCATGCGAGAGTTATGTTTAAAGTCTACTAGTGCCCCGGGCACTGACCGCACAGTTTTCTTCTGTATACGTCTGCATGCGAGAGTTATGTTTAAAGTCTACTAGTACCCCGGGCACTGACCGCACAGTTTTCTTCTGTATAGGTCTGCATGCGAGAGTTATGTTTAAAGTGTACTAGTGCCCCGGGCACTGACCGCACAGTTTTCTTCTGTATACGTCTGCATGCGAGAGTTATGTTTAAAGTCTACTAGTACCCCGGGCACTGACCGCACAGTTTTCTTCTGTATAGGTCTGCATGCGAGAGTTATGTTTAAAGTCTACTAGTGCCCCGGGCACTGACCGCACCATTTTCTTCTGTATAGGTCTGCATTCGAGAGTAATGTATAAAGTCTACAAGTACCCCGGGCACTGACCGCACAAGTTTCTTTTGTATAGGTCTGCATGCGAGAGTAATGTATAAAGTCTACTACTACACCGGGCACTGACCACATGGTTTTCTTCTTTATAGGTTTGCACGTGATAGTAATGTATAAAGACTACAAGTACCCCGGGCACTGACCGCACAGTTTTCTTCTGTATAGGTCTGCATGCCAGAGTAATGTATAAAGTCTACAAGTACCCCGGGCACTGACCGCACAAGTTTCTTTTGTATACGTCTGCATGCGAGAGTAATGTATAAAGTCTACTAGTACACCGGGCACTGACCGCAAGGTTTTCTTCTTTATAGGTTTGCACGTGATAGTAATGTATAAAGACTACAAGTACCCCGGGCACTGACCGCACAGTTTTCTTCTGTATAGGTCTGCATGCCAGAGTAATGTATAAAGTCTACAAGTACCCCGGGCACTGACCGCACAAGTTTCTTTTGTATACGTCTGCATGCCAGAGTAATGTATAAAGTCTACAAGTACCCCGGGCACTGACCGCACAAGTTTCTTTTGTATACGTCTGCATGCGAGAGTAATGTATAAAGACTACAAGTACCCCGGGCACTGACCGCACAGTTTTCTTCTGTATAGGTCTGCATGCCAGAGTAATGTATAGAGTCTACTAGTACCCCGGGCACTGACCGCACAAGTTTCTTCTGTATACGTCTGCATGCGAGAGTTATGTTTAAAGTCTACTAGTACCCCGGGCACTGACTGCACAGTTTCCTATGTATAGGTCTGCATGCGAGAGTTATGTATAAAGTCTACTAGTGCCCCGGGCACTGACTGCAGTTTTATTCTGTATAGGTCTCCATCGAGAGTAATGTATTAAGTCCACTGGTACCCCGGGCACTGACCGCACAGTTTTCTTCTGTATAGGTCTGCATGCCAGAGTAATGTATAGAGTCTACTAGTACCCCGGGCACTGACCGCGCAGTTTTCTTCTGTATAGGTCTGCATGCGAGAGTAATGTATAAAGTCTACTGGTACCCCGGGCACTGACCGCATAGTTTTCTTCTGTATACGTCTGCATGCCAGAGTTATGTTTAAAGTCTACTAGTACCCCGGGCACTGACCGCACAGTTTTCTTCTGTATAGGTCTGCATGCGAGAGTTATGTTTAAAGTCTACTAGTGCCCCGGGCACTGACCGCACCATTTTCTTCTGTATGGGTCTGCATTCGAGAGTAATGTATAAATTCCACTAGTGCACCGGGCACTGACCGCACAGTATTCTTCTGTATAGGTCTGCATGCGAGAGTTATGTTTAAAGTCTACTAGTACCCCGGGCACTGACCGCACAGTTTTCTTCTGTATACGTCTGCATGCGAGAGTTATGTTTAAAGTCTACTAGTACCCCGAGCACTGACCGCACAGTTTTCTTCTGTATACGTCTGCATGCGAGAGTTATGTTTAAAGTCAACTAGTACCCCGGGCACTGACCGCACAGTTTTCTTCTGTATACGTCTGCATGCGAGAGTTATGTTTAAAGTCTACTAGTACCCCGGGCACCGACCGCACAGTTTTCTTCTGTATACGTCTGCATGCGAGAGTTATGTTTAAAGTCTACTAGTGCCCCGGGCACTGACCGCACAGTTTTCTTCTTTATAGGTCTGCATGCGAGAGTAATGTATAAAGTCTACTAGTACCCCGGGCACTGACCGCACAGTTTTCTTCTGTATACGTCTGCATGCGAGAGTTATGTTTAAAGTCTACTAGTACCCCGGGCACTGACCGCACAGTTTTCTTCTGTATAGGTCTGCATGCGAGAGTTATGTTTAAAGTCTACTAGTGCCCCGGGCACTGACCGCACCATTTTTCTTCTGTATAGGTCTGCATTTGAGAGTAATGTATAAATTCCACTAGTGCACCGGGCACTGACCGTATGGTTTTCTTCTTCATAGGTCTGCACTCGATGGTAATGTATAAAGTCTACAAGTACCCCGGGCACTGACCGCACAAGTTTCTTTTGTATAGGTCTGCATGCGAGAGTAATGTATAAAGTCTACTAGTACACCGGGCACTGACCACATGGTTTTCTTCTTTATAGGTTTGCACGTGATAGTAATGTATAAAGACTACAAGTACCCCGGGCACTGACCGCATAGTTATCTTCTGTATAGGTCCGCATGCGAGAATAATGTTTAAAGTCTACTAGTACCCCGGACACTGACCGCACAGTTTTCTTCTGTATAGGTCTGCATGCGAGAGTAATGTTTAAAGTCTACTAGTACCCCGGACACTGACCGCACAGTTTTCTTCTGTATAGGTCTGCATGCGAGAGTAATGTATAAAGTCTACTAGTACGGGCACTGACCGCACAGTTTTCTTCTGTATAGGGTGCATGCGAGAGTAATGTATAAAGTCTACTAGTATCCCGGGCACTGACCGCACAGTTTTCTTCTGTATAGGTCTGCATGCGAGAGTTATGTATAAAGTCTACTAGTGCCCCGGGCACTGACTGCAGTTTTATTCTGTATAGGTCTCCATCGAGAGTAATGTATTAAGTCCACTGGTACCCCGGGCACTGACCGCACAGTTTTCTTCTGTATAGGTCTGCATGCCAGAGTAATGTATAGAGTCTACTAGTACCCCGGGCACTGACCGCGCAGTTTTCTTCTGTATAGGTCTGCATGCGAGAGTAATGTATAAAGTCTACTGGTACCCCGGGCACTGACCGCATAGTTTTCTTCTGTATACGTCTGCATGCCAGAGTTATGTTTAAAGTCTACTAGTACCCCGGGCACTGACCGCACAGTTTTCTTCTGTATAGGTCTGCATGCGAGAGTTATGTTTAAAGTCTACTAGTGCCCCGGGCACTGACCGCACCATTTTCTTCTGTATGGGTCTGCATTCGAGAGTAATGTATAAATTCCACTAGTGCACCGGGCACTGACCGCACAGTATTCTTCTGTATAGGTCTGCATGCGAGAGTTATGTTTAAAGTCTACTAGTACCCCGGGCACTGACCGCACAGTTTTCTTCTGTATACATCTGCATGCGAGAGTTATGTTTAAAGTCTACTAGTACCCCGAGCACTGACCGCACAGTTTTCTTCTGTATACGTCTGCATGCGAGAGTTATGTTTAAAGTCAACTAGTACCCCGGGCACTGACCGCACAGTTTTCTTCTGTATACGTCTGCATGCGAGATTTATGTTTAAAGTCTACTAGTGCCCCGGGCACTGACCGCACAGTTTTCTTCTGTATACGTCTGCATGCGAGAGTTATGTTTAAAGTCTACTAGTACCCCGGGCACTGACCGCACAGTTTTCTTCTGTATAGGTCTGCATGCGAGAGTTATGTTTAAAGTGTACTAGTGCCCCGGGCACTGACCGCACAGTTTTCTTCTGTATACGTCTGCATGCGAGAGTTATGTTTAAAGTCTACTAGTACCCCGGGCACTGACCGCACAGTTTTCTTCTGTATAGGTCTGCATGCGAGAGTTATGTTTAAAGTCTACTAGTGCCCCGGGCACTGACCGCACCATTTTCTTCTGTATAGGTCTGCATTCGAGAGTAATGTATAAATTCCACTAGTGCACCGGGCACTGACCGTATGGTTTTCTTCTTCATAGGTCTGCACTCGATGGTAATGTATAAAGTCTACAAGTACCCCGGGCACTGACCGCACAAGTTTCTTTTGTATAGGTCTGCATGCGAGAGTAATGTATAAAGTCTACTAGTACACCGGGCACTGACCGCAAGGTTTTCTTCTTTATAGGTTTGCACGTGATAGTAATGTATAAAGTCTACAAGTACCCCGGGCACTGACCGCACAGTTTTCTTCTTTATAGGTCTGCATGCGAGAGTAATGTATAAAGTCTACTAGTACCCCGAGCACTGACCGCACAGTTTTCTTCTGTATACGTCTGCATGCGAGAGTTATGTTTAAAGTCTACTAGTACCCCGGGCACTGACCGCACAGTTTTCTTCTGTATAGGTCTGCATGCGAGAGTTATGTTTAAAGTGTACTAGTGCCCCGGGCACTGACCGCACAGTTTTCTTCTGTATACGTCTGCATGCGAGAGTTATGTTTAAAGTCTACTAGTACCCCGGGCACTGACCGCACAGTTTTCTTCTGTATAGGTCTGCATGCGAGAGTTATGTTTAAAGTCTACTAGTGCCCCGGGCACTGACCGCACCATTTTCTTCTGTATAGGTCTGCATTCGAGAGTAATGTATAAATTCCACTAGTGCACCGGGCACTGACCGTATGGTTTTCTTCTTCATAGGTCTGCACTCGATGGTAATGTATAAAGTCTACAAGTACCCCGGGCACTGACCGCACAAGTTTCTTTTGTATAGGTCTGCATGCGAGAGTAATGTATAAAGTCTACTAGTACACCGGGCACTGACCGCAAGGTTTTCTTCTTTATAGGTTTGCACGTGATAGTAATGTATAAAGTCTACAAGTACCCCGGGCACTGACCGCACAGTTTTCTTCTTTATAGGTCTGCATGCGAGAGTAATGTATAAAGTCTACTAGTACCCCGAGCACTGACCGCACAGTTTTCTTCTGTATACGTCTGCATGCGAGAGTTATGTTTAAAGTCTACTAGTACCCCGGGCACTGACCGCACAGTTTTCTTCTGTATAGGTCTGCATGCGAGAGTTATGTTTAAAGTCTACTAGTGCCCCGGGCACTGACCGCACCATTTTCTTCTGTATAGGTCTGCATTTGAGAGTTATGTATAAATTCGACTAGTGCACCGGGCACTGACCGTATGGTTTTCTTCTTCATAGGTCTGCACTCGATGGTAATGTATAAAGTCTACAAGTACCCCGGGCACTGACCGCACAATTTTCTTTTGTATAGGTCTGCATGCGAGAGTAATGTATAAAGTCTACTAGTACACCGGGCACTGACCACATGGTTTTCTTCTTTATAGGTTTGCACGTGATAGTAATGTATAAAGACTACAAGTACCCCGGGCACTGACCGCATAGTTATCTTCTGTATAGGTCCGCATGCGAGAGTAATGTTTAAAGTCTACTAGTACCCCGGACACTGACCGCACAGTTTTCTTCTGTATAGGTCTGCATGCGAGAGTAATGTTTAAAGTCTACTAGTACCCCGGACACTGACCGCACAGTTTTCTTCTGTATAGGTCTGCATGCGAGAGTAATGTATAAAGTCTACTAGTACGGGCACTGACCGCACAGTTTTCTTCTGTATAGGGTGCATGCGAGAGTAATGTATAAAGTCTACTAGTATCCCGGGCACTGACCGCACAGTTTTCTTCTGTATAGGTCTGCATGCGAGAGTTATGTATAAAGTCTACTAGTGCCCCGGGCACTGACTGCAGTTTTATTCTGTATAGGTCTCCATCGAGAGTAATGTATTAAGTCCACTGGTACCCCGGGCACTGACCGCACAGTTTTCTTCTGTATAGGTCTGCATGCCAGAGTAATGTATAGAGTCTACTAGTACCCCGGGCACTGACCGCGCAGTTTTCTTCTGTATAGGTCTGCATGCGAGAGTAATGTATAAAGTCTAATGGTACCCCGGGCACTGACCGCATAGTTTTCTTCTGTATACGTCTGCATGCCAGAGTTATGTTTAAAGTCTACTAGTACCCCGGGCACTGACCGCACAGTTTTCTTCTGTATAGGTCTGCATGCGAGAGTTATGTTTAAAGTCTACTAGTGCCCCGGGCACTGACCGCACCATTTTCTTCTGTATGGGTCTGCATTCGAGAGTAATGTATAAATTCCACTAGTGCACCGGGCACTGACCGTATGGTTTTCTTCTTCATAGGTCTGCACTCGATAGTAATGTATAAAGTCTACAAGTACCCCGGGCACTGACCGCACAAGTTTCTTTTGTATAGGTCTGCATGCGAGAGTAATGTATAAAGTCTACTAGTACACCGGGCACTGACCACATGGTTTTCTTCTTCATAGGTTTGCACGTGATAGTAATGTATAAAGTCTACAAGTACCCCGGGCACTGACCCCATAGTTATCTTCTGTATGGGTCCGCATGCGAGAGTAATGTTAAAAGTCTACTAGTACCCCGGGCACTGACCGCACAGTTTTCTTCTGTATATGCTGCATGCGAGAGTAATGTATAAAGTCTACTAGTACCCCGGGCACTGACTGCACAGTTTTCTTCTATAGGGTGCATGCGAGAGTAATGTATAAAGTCTACTAGTACCCCGGGCACTGACCGCACAGTTTTCTTCTGTATAGGTCTGCATGCGAGAGTTATGTATAAAGTCTACTAGTGCCCCGGGCACTGACTGCAGTTTTATTCTGTATAGGTCTCCTTTGAGAGTAATGTATTAAGTCTACTTGTACGGGCACTGATCGCACCGTTTTTATTCTGTAAAGTTCTGCATTCGAGAGTAACGTATCAAGTCTACAGGTACCCCGGGCACTGACCGCACAGTTTTCTTCTGTATAGGTTTGCATGTAGAATAAATATATAGTCTACTAGTGCCCCGGGCACTGACCGCACAGTTTTCTTCTGTATAGGCCTGCATTCGAGAGTAATGTATATTAGTATATTGTCTATTAGTACCTGCCGATGTGTTTAGCCCCAGTTCAGGGGCTGATCCAGGATTAAGGAAAAGGAAAGGTTCAACCCAGGAAGAAGAAAGATAAAACGTAAAAAAGCTCCCAAGGTCCGGAACAGGGGCTGTGGGGGATATAAAAACTGGTCTGAAAACCTTATAAAAAGTTGCGGCGGCTGAAAAGTTGGGGGGGGGGGGGGGGGGACCAGTTATATGATCTCTTATCCGCCCCTGGTCAAACAGACTATATTCATTATAAGAAGAGCATGTTAAACTACACTGATGTTTCATAATCCTGTCATTGAATGAATGGCCTATACTGTTCACGACCTTCAAATGTTGTGTGTTAAATTGTGACGCCAGAAACACAATTGTTTATAATCCACAGTCGGAGGAATGACATTATATAACCACTGATCTTTATTTAAGTGACTCATCTTCTTTATAAAATACACATAAATGTGTTTGTAGACTCGTTGTCAGACAATTTATACAATTGAATGATTAAAACGTATTTCCTTTTCTTACGAAATATAGTGTATATATACATACATTCATATATTTTCAACTCACCCATGTATATATTTTCGTGTCCGGATCAGAGCTTCTTACATGAGGATCGATACCAATAGCGGCTTTTAAGTGATATATATATATATATATATATATATATATATATATATATATATATATATATATATATATATATATACGCTAAAAACACTGAGCTGTCTATATCTGGACCCTAAAGACTAGAATATCAATTACAAGCTCTGCTGGGAAATCTCGGACAGGGCAGAACCTTTCTTCTGTGAAGTGAAAGTGTGATCTCTGTTTATCTGATAAGCTACTTGTAGCGACCCCCCCCCCCCCCCCTGAATGAATGTTGAACTCGAGAGCTGAAATTCTCTCCAAGTGCCGCCAAAAAAACAATTTCACTTATTCAACGTGCCCACTCACCACTCACGAGGATCCGCTGGGCAGACTTACCTGTTCAGGTAGTTGTTCTCTCACTGCTTTGAAGTGTTGAGGGACATGGCGTTGCCACTACCCCCTGGTGAGTTTTTCGAGTCGAGTCCATTTGATATGAGTATAGTATATTTGCCTTTTATACTGTATATTTGCCTTTTATTATGTGTTTTTTTTCATAGTATATATGTATTCTTATATCTTTTGTGCAAATGTTCACTATACCCAGGACCTTAATAATCAGCTTAATATGCTGAATGGGCATCTGGTAAAATATCTTTATATTAAATGATATCTTTGTATTAAATAATAAAAAAATAAAACATCAACAAACGTCTTTTTCCTGTTATGTTCCAGTATCGCACGTATACCCCGAATAATCCTATTGTGCCCCCGAGGAAAATCAACGAGCGTCCCTATGATTCCGTCATCATTTATACCTTGCAAAAGGGAAATGAACCTATATAGACTCCGCTTCCAAAGGAAAGCAAAACCTATACCTGTCTGACGCGAATCCGAGGGGTCTAAACTCTTATCTGACACACCCCAAGACGTGTAGTTCTTCTGTATTGAAGATAGTTAAAAATAAAACTTATCATTACAGAGACAACGTTCTAGAACACAACAGATATCAATATCAAATTCGTCAAGAAACAAATCTTATTAAGCGGGCGCAGGCATAATCCCCCTGAAATTAAAGGTCGCAATATTTAACTTGTCACACATATTTTGCTTCCGTTCTATCCCCAGTTTCTAATGTAAACCCCCCTCGGCTAAAAGTTCATGGTCATAAGCTTATTAGCATTCATCCCAGATATACATTGAAAACCACCTTTAAACCTTTCAATTTATCTTTACGCCACAGCAATCTAAATTGATGCACTTCTACACCACGTGCTTCAATGCAGTGTATCTCATGATCAGTCTCTCGTAACGTTTTGGGGAATTGATCTATCCATGAACTCTATGCGACCTTAATCGCATATTCATTCAATGAATAAACATAAGCATGGGACTAAGAAGCAACCAATCAGGTGACCTTGAACAGTGTAAAGCGTCAATCATCTGACCAAAAATCATTTGCATAATTTGACAAAGCTCTGTCAAACAGAACACGTGTAGTCTGTAAATACTACCAGTACCCATGTCGTCATGTTTTCCGGGATATTTTATTATACGAAGGAGACAGTATAAAATGTTTCTAGGATATAGGTTGCGGAAGCCATTCCTCCGACTACCGAGTTATTTAAAAAAGTCTTACCTGGCACATATTTTGTATGGGACAAATATTCCAATATATATTGCAACACAGTTCATATATTACTGCGATATAGTAAACAATGGTCAGGTGATACCAGTTGATGACGTCAGTCAATACGACGTCATGCGCCATCGCCCTTTGTGACGTCATTATTATGTTATAATCAGCTCTCGCTACCATGGGCATGGAAGTTCATATATGTAAGAGTGTTTTTGGGGCTCATTATAAAAATAAGTTAAAAGGGCGGAGCATTTGGGCTGTGGTGGATAGGTCAATTTTACCGACAAGGAAAAGTCTCTCTTTAACCTTACCCTGGAGTTCCATACGTCATCATGC
Organism: Sipunculus nudus; assembly: GCA_026874595.1. NCBI lineage: Eukaryota > Metazoa > Annelida > Sipuncula > Golfingiida > Sipunculidae > Sipunculus > Sipunculus nudus. The sequence goes on along the minus strand of CM049306.1, from coordinate 104,750,944 downwards.
ATGCTGCTAATATGCACACCGATGTTCACGGGTGCATCAGGCGTTACTAACCACGGAGCAATGTTTTCGTCTCGGTTTGCACTCGAGTCCGCAGAGTCAATCAATGAGTTCCCCGAATCCCGGCTTGGATCTGACTGATCCTCTGAATGAGAAGAAAGTGCTCCCCTAGGCTGGTAGGGAGACTGACGACGTAATGTATAACCTTCATGAAACAGACCCGTTAAACCTAGATCTGGATCACAAGACATAAATACGACTCTTCCTGCAATGATTGCTTCCTCAAAATCCCTACAAGGAATGTACTTGTTGACGTTGAAACACCAATGTATTCAAACAACGATGCTCTGGGCTACAGGGGGTACGGCAAGTTCAACTAGGCCAGGATAACAGCTTCTTTGTAATAAGTATATGTGCTCACAAAATGTCTAAACCATAGTCTTTACAAAAAAAACAGGAACTGTAAGAACAAACCTTGTTACAGGAACAGGCTCGACACAGAAGTAAGCGGATTAACAGCATTAAAAAGTTGTCACATCTGATACGCTCCTGATCGACATGCGCATAATACGGATCAGAAGGGCCTGATTTAGAGTTTCGCACAGTTTGCTTCTCTATAGGTTTACATGCGATAATATTATATAAAGTCTACTAGTACCCCGGACACTGACCATGACCAGTGTGTAGACTCGTTGTAATACAATTTACACAATTGAATTATAATTAAAATATATTTATTTTGTAATAACATAAAATCTATATATAATATATAGGGGGGATACATAGGCCTACATACCCTTCAACTCACCCATATCTATATTTCCGTGTCCGGAGCAGAGCTTCTAATATGAGCATCGGTACCAAGAGCGACTATAAAGTAATATAAGTATCGATATATATATATATATATATATATATATATATATATATATATATATATATATATATATATGTATATATGATATCCCATGATTGTGCTTGTGACGCTCAAAGAAAGCTGGTTAATTGCAAGGACAGCCCTGACGTAACCGTCTCGCGCGATATTGAAAGTAACGCTGTACAATCAGAATGTGAACCAGGAACAAGAAGAGTGCTGATATATATAAATATATATATATATATATATATATATATATATATATATATATGTGTGTGTGTGTGTGTGTGTGTGTGTGAGAGAGAAAGAGAGATTGTTTGTGGCAGAATCGAAGGTGGCAGAAGCTATTCCGCCTTCTACCTAGGTAAAATATGTCTGACCTTGCACTGGAATTGTTTGAAACAAATAATTCACGATAAGAAAAAGCTGTCATCAGTGTTTGCAACATAATCACCGGTGAACTGAAAGATAAACGGGTCATTCAAGCTGATGACGTCAAACAATGCAATGTCATACGCGATCGATCTTTTTGACATATTTGTGTCGTCACTATTTTCTTATAACGTCTCTCGGAACAAAAGGGCTTGGAAAGTGTTTCATGGAGGAACGTACTGTCCAACTGTTTTAATAAATTGACAAGATGTTATCCTCGTTCCATCGACATAATCAGCGCAACAGGGTCGCAAAGTTAATACTTTAAATTGGACGGAACAAACTCTTATTTCTTTCAGGGCAAGTTATTTGTAAAGAATATTCTTAAAATTGTTATCGTGGAAAGACATGAGGACAAGGGCCTTTGGACGGCTATAGAGCAGACCCGGCTAATATCTGACACCCGGGATATATACTGTGGTTGGCTTCATATTCGCGAGGCAGAAATTTTCGCGATTTCTCCATTTTAAATGTTTCGCGCGGGTTTCATTTTCGCGATCTCACCAGAACCTATATCAAATCTTTGATAAATCCATACCTGTGTGTATTATAAAATGAAAATAAGTCATGAGTTCGTGATATTCTTCTCATATAACGATGGGCCCTTAGACACAGCACAGGTAGTTTAGTTCAAATTTAAGGTAACGTTTTCCCTATACCTGCATGGATGTAACTTATTATAAAATTTCTTACTGTTCTGGCCTATTCTCATACAAGTATTGGCTACACTATTACGAAGGACACATTCAATTGGCCAATTATTCCTGAGGGCTTCATTTTCGCGATTATTTTCTATTCGCGAATATCGCGAAATTAAAACCCTCGCGAACAAAAAGGCAACCACAGTATGCAGAAGAGCAATGTTCACGCGAGAAGGCGCCCCGGGGCACCTCAAGCAGTTCCCTGGTACTTGCGTAGCGCGTAGCTGGGTCATAGAAATAATCAGAATAAAACATTTCGTCTCTTACATTTTATTTTTGGTATAACAGGGCCAGTGACCTAAGCCTGTATGGTCTTGAAAAGTGTCCAGTTCTAGAGGATTGAAATGATACCCGGAAACGGCGTTGTTTGTAGTATTCATGCCATGGAACGGTAAGCGCCCCCCCCCCCCCCCCCCCGCTTATATATTACCAAAAAACAGTATATTTAATTTAAGGACCATAAGAGTCTTAACCCTTTAACGTAATGCAACATGACTCCTTTGATTTAAAGTAAGTAAGAGGTCCTTAGTTACCAGTATACTCCAAATATGCATGGTTCAGCCAGAGTGGTGAGTTGGAAAATTACAGCCATCAGAGTAGTCTATGGACGGTTTGTGCATTCTCTTATATTTTTCTTTTAGGGATACAAAAATAACTATGTTTCAATATTTAGACTATAAGATCAGGTATATGCGTTTTCTGTTAGCATGTATATATGTATCTGATTATGAAAATGTCATAAATGGAACCAAGTCGTTAGTGTCGACTGCGGCTGGGCCATTGTTCGCATACTTTGTCGTGTTATGTTTTAATTTAACCTATATTCAAAACAAGGGAATCTGTTGGTGTAGAGCGCTGGACCCTAATTTGAACTACAGCCGTCCTATAAATAAGAGGTAAAAAGGTGTCTCTTGGCAACATTTGTAGTTTCTTTTAGTTCAGTTATAAAGAGCATATTTCGTCACAAAACTGATAAGACACGTCAACATTGTGCATGTTGTGAACGATAATAAATATTAGGTTGCAACTTCCGGTTCCGCGAACGAAATTCTTGCGTGACGTTGTAATAAAATACCCATAAAATGTAGAGCAGATCAGATTCGTCAGATAACATCACCGTCTCTAGAATTTCCCTCCTCCATCCGCATTTACAACCTGTTTTACTTGACTTATTGTACGAAATTCTGCTATCAGTTTTGTTATCGAGAACTGGGGTTTTACTTAAGTAATTATATAACTGTACCTATTTGTTCATGACTATTACTACATTTAGGGACATTTATACCCCATGCACCTAATTCGGGTCGCATTGATAGGTATCTAGGGCCTATTTAATTTGGTATATCATGTTTTATATCAATTACGTGTATTTATGTTTTGTGAACATCTGATACGTGTCGATTTGTATGCTGCTCAAAAGCGAAAAGGTGTTGTTTTGTCTTCCAAAATAAGATAGCAAGCTAGATGTTTGAGTTTGTAAAAGAGTGCATAAATATGGTTTTCAGAGAGTTCTGTACAGCGCGAGCTGGCCTGTTGTACCATGCATGTATCAGCCCGACATCATCCGTACGCCATCAAGTTAACACGCACGCATATACGTGACTGGAAGTATAATGTTAATTTTTTTACGCCCGTTTTCTTAGAAATGAATCATATGGTTATTAAGAAGTTATGATTTTTATTACAAACGTTTTCGCCAAACGATGAAACAGAAATAACAAAAGTATAATGTTCATGTTCATCTTAAGGTCTCTGCAGATTCACGTGACCTAGTACAGGTTCCTGACTCACATCTTTTCACATGAAGCTTTTTTCCTTCATAAGTGCACAGGATTATAGCTGAATAACAGTCACACGACATTGGAGCAGTGCATCGACCGGCATTGTGTTGGTCATGTGGTTGTGCGGCCCCGTCTCGGTCAGTCTTTCGTTATCAACTACGGGTACACAGACGCTCGATAAGAACTTATGCTCCGTCAGAGAAAATCCAGCTATGAGAATCCCCAGTAATACCTGTGACCTAAGTATTAAGTGACGCGGCGCCAGAAACTACCAAATTTATTTCCCCGAAACTTAGTTTGAGAGTTGTCCAGAAAAGATTACGTTGAAGACTCATTGAGGATCTGGAGGAAAATGTCGAAACCTGCAGAAATGTTTCCGCTTTGGCATAGGTAGGCGCTGTACTGAGTGCATAATAATCGGTAGATTATTACTAAACTCTCCCCGCCTAATATTCAGTGATACATTTGGTATACCGGAATGGATTACTAAGCGCATACCCAACTATATTTTCGACCGAAATTAAATGTAAATCCCGTCTGACAATTCCTATCGTATACTATCTTTGCTTGGTTATTATAACTACGGTAACTTCATATTCACTGCAGTATGAGGTATAATAATCTGGTATTGAACATATCACAAGGTTTGGTGGGCGTGTTAGTACAGTATGAGGTAAAATAATCTGGTATTGTACCCATTACAAGGAGCGGAGGGCGTTTAGGTACAGTGTGGGGTATAATAATCTTATATTGAACACATCACAAGGTGTGGTGGGTGTGTAAGTACAGTGTGAGGTATAATAATCTTATAATGAACACATCACAAGGTGTGGTGGGTGTGTAAGTACAGTGTGAGGTATAATAATCTTATTTTGAACACTTCACGAGGTGTGATGGGCGTGTAAGTACAGTGTGAGGTATAATAATCTTATAATGAACACATCACAAGGTGTGGTGGGTGTGTAAGTACAGTGTGAGGTATAATAATCTTATATTGAACACATCACAAGGTGTGGTGGGCGTGTAAGTACAGTGTGAGGTATAATAATCTTATTTTGAACACTTCACGAGGTGTGATGGGCGTGTAAGTACAGTGTGAGGTATAATAATCTTATAATGAACACATCACAAGGTGTGGTGGGCGTGTAAGTACAGTGTGAGGTATAATAATCTTAAAATGAACACACCACAAGGTGTGGTGGGTGTGTAAGTACAGTGTGAGGTATAATAATCTTATAATGAACACATCACAAGGTGTGGTGGGCGTGTAAGTACAGTGTGAGGTATAATAATCTTATAATGAACACACCACAAGGTGTGAAGGGCGTGTAAGTACAGTGTGAGGTATAATAATCTTAAAATGAACACACCACAAGGTGTGAAGGGCGTGTAAGTACAGTGTGAGGTATAATAATCTTATTTTGAACACATCACAAGGATGGGCGTGTAAGTACAGTGTAAGGTATAATAATCTTATTTTGAACACATCACAAGGTGTGAAGGGCGTGTAAGTACAGTGTGAGGTATAATAATCTTATTTTGAACACATCACAAGGATGGGCGTGTAAGTACAGTGTAAGGTATAATAATCTTATTTTGAACACATCACAAGGTGTGAAGGGCGTGTAAGTACAGTGTGAGGTATAATAATCTTATAATGAACACACCACAAGGTGTGAAGGGCGTGTAAGTACAGTGTGAGGTATAATAATCTTATTTTGAACACATCACAAGGATGGGCGTGTGAGTACAGTGTAAGGTATAATAATCTTATTTTGAACACATCACAAGGTGTGATGGCGTGTAAGTACAGTGTGAGGTATAATAATCTTATATTGAACACATCACAAGGTGTGAAGGGCGTGTAAGTACAGTGTAAGGTATAATAATCTTATAATGAACACACCACAAGGTGTGAAGGGCGTGTAAGTACAGTGTGAGGTATAATAATCTTATAATGAACACACCACAAGGTGTGAAGGGCGTGTAAGTACAGTGTGAGGTATAATAATCTTATAATGAACACACCACAAGGTGTGAAGGGCGTGTAAGTACAGTGTGAGGTATAATAATCTTATAATGAACACACCACAAGGTGTGAAGGGCGTGTAAGTACAGTGTGAGGTATAATAATCTTATAATGAACACATCACAAGGTGTGGTGGGTGTGTAAGTACAGTGTGAGGTATAATAATCTTATAATGAACACATCACGAGGTGTGGTGGGCGTGTAAGTACAGTGTGAGGTATAATAATCTTATTTTGAACACATCACGAGGTGTGAAGGGCGTGTAAGTACAGTGTGAGGTATAATAATCTTATAATGAACACATCACAAGGTGTGGTGGGCGTGTAAGTACAGTGTGAGGTATAATAATCTTAAAATGAACACACCACAAGGTGTGGTGGGTGTGTAAGTACAGTGTGAGGTATAATAATCTTATTTTGAACACATCACAAGGATGGGCGTGTAAGTACAGTGTAAGGTATAATAATCTTATTTTGAACACATCACAAGGATGGGCGTGTAAGTAAAGTGTGAGGTATAATAATCTTATTTTGAACACATCACAAGGTGTGAAGGGCGTGAATGTACAGTGTGAGGTATAATAATCTTATTTTGAACACATCACGAGGTGTGAAGGGCGTGTAAGTACAGTGTGAGGTATAATAATCTTATAATGAACACACCACAAGGTGTAAAGGGCGTGTAAGTACAGTGTGAGGTATAATAATCTTATTTTGAACACATCACAAGGTGTGGTGGGCGTGAAAGTACGGTGTGAGGTATAATAATCTTATTTTGAACACATCACGAGGTGTGATGGCGTGTAAGTACAGTGTGAGGTATAATAATCTTATTTTGAACACATCACGAGGTGTGAAGGGCGTGTAAGTACAGTGTGAGGTATAATAATCTTATTTTGAACACATCACGAGGTGTGAAGGGCGTGTAAGTACAGTGTGAGGTATAATAATCTTATTTTGAACACATCACGAGGTGTGAAGGGCGTGTAAGTACAGTGGGAGGTATAATAATCTTATATTGAACACATCACAAGGTGTGGTGGGTGTGTAAGTACAGTGTGAGGTATAATAATCTTATTTTGAACACATCACAAGGTGTGAAGGGCGTGTAAGTACAGTGTGAGGTATAATAATCTTATTTTGAACACATCACGAGGTGTGAAGGGCGTGTAAGTACAGTGGGAGGTATAATAATCTTATATTGAACACATCACAAGGTGTGGTGGGTGTGTAAGTACAGTGTGAGGTATAATAATCTTATAATGAACACACCACAAGGTGTGGTGGGTGTGTAAGTACAGTGGGAGGTATAATAATCTTATTTTGAACACTTCACGAGGTGTGATGGGCGTGTAAGTACAGTGTGAGGTATAATAATCTTATAATGAACACACCACAAGGTGTGGTGGGTGTGTAAGTACAGTGTGAGGTATAATAATCTTATATTGAACACATCACAAGGTGTGATGGGCGTGTAAGTACAGTGTGAGGTATAATAATCTTATTTTGAATTCTTCACGAGGTGTGATGGGCGTGTAAGTACAGTGTGAGGTCTAATAATCTTATATTGAACACATTACAAGGTGTGGGTGTGTAGGTTCTTGTTACTGTGACTTTAATTTTGAAAGCTCTACGACACTGAGATGTATATGATTATATACCAATGTCGGGATCAGATGAAAATAGAGTACCCTTTGTTGTTCACTGTAATGGATAAAATCTATGAAACATTGACATGCCTGCATGAACATCCTTTTTCCTTAGAATAATTTGCATGTTAAACAGATGGACACATATATATATATATATATATATATATATATATATATATATATATATATATATAGAAGGTAGTGTTACCCTCCGATGTAAAGTGCTCAATGGCCTACAGAATAGGCCAGAGCGGTATAACTCTGATGAAAAACAACACTGTAAATTCACAACAGTCTGTTTCACGGGATGCGACCCGATCATCAGGTGAATGTGTTTAGAATGAAGCTAACGGCATGGTATGAAAAGACGAGACTTTACGACATTACGAGATTATGCTTTGTGCGATTCGGGGCGGGGGGGGGGGATGTGAAAGACTGACAATGATCCTATTGTCCAAGGGGGCACAACAGGATTGGTCGGGGTACACGTGCGATACTGGAACATAACAGGGCAAAGAGGTTATTTGTTGTTTTTATGTTTATATATAATACAAAGATATATACCAGGATGCTCAATTAGCATATTAAACTGATTTGTAATAGGGTCTTGGAAGCAGTGATTTTCATAGTATATGTGTATTTATATCATATGTATACTATGGATATGTTCACTGCTTCCAAGACCCTAATTATATTCTAAACATATAATTCATCTTAACAATCACCACTGCATCGCAAATAATTATTAAAAAAGATTAGATGACTCCTTACTGGACTACATTAATTGTAGGACATAAACCATATATTTCTTTTCGATAAGGCCATATTTTGTCTTCCCCCCGCATAAACTTTATAGATAGGATTAAAAATTGAAACGTTATCCTCTTTTTCAAAGGGCAATTATTCAGGATAATAAAACGTATAGCTTAGCTTCGGTAAGTGTCACAGAATCTTAAACCGTGTACTAGTTTTATGAAAGAAGTAAATCCGTGCACTCAATATTATTACAACCTACCAAAGTTGAAGGAGTTGACGAACTCATGACCTTTGGTACGAGGAACCTCACGTGCCTGTTGTAATGTACTGTTAGAAACTTATAATGACGGATTCTTCAATGACGCTGAAAAATACGTTTATTAATCGCTGTGGAGCAAGTGGTCAAATTTCTTCGGACCTGACTTAACTAATCCGATGAAGTATCACGCTTCACACAGCTTCTTATCAGAATCCATAATGGTAGTCCGAATGTGGATATGTACAAGCTTAGTAAAAATAAAACATGTTTAACGGAGAGATTGTTTGGTTGATGGTATTCTTGGTGTTGTTTCTCTCATTCTAGACCAAGGAGAGACAGGCTTGGATACTAACATTGGTTGTTGTCAGGATAAAACCTGGACTGCTGTGTGTCAAAAGGTCCGTTGCTGGACACCCGTATGCTCAGTCTAAGCTCCTCCCAGCGGTTCTTGTAATACATTTCCCATGGTGGATCGGGGATTTGAAGAGGGATCTTTGTCTGGAACACTTGTGCCTTTGATGAAAATAATGAAAAAAAGATGAAAATAATAAGGTTATAAATATTGTAAGCAGCCAAACTGGCCCATTAATTGCTGACCCATACTTCATGTTGTTTCAAAAGTAACTTCAAACACATTTGTCCACCTATTTTCTTTTTCAAGGACATGGGACCAACCTTTTGAAAAACCTGACGAACACATTTGTTTCTGCAAAAATCTTTCATATAGTTGACTCATCTATCAATAAGCAAAAAATTCACCTTTCCATCAGAGGTCGTTTCTACTCAAAACGAATATTTTCCTGTTAGGCATTTTGGGACGCCGGGACTACATGTCTCAACTTTCAAACTTTAAAATCAAAATATGTTACACAGGGGCTGCTCCAGGATTTAGGAAAAGAAGGGGTCCAACCCATGAGGGCTAATGATAAAAACCTAAAATAGGTCCTCAGGACTACTTTTAATACCCTCTTTTTACTACATAAATTCATACCCAAGTCATCTGTGTATTAAGAAGCCGCAGTGCATTGTGGGGTCAGATTCTGATGCCAATAGCCCCTTAACAAGAGAGTCGTACTCTTATGAGTCCGATTCTGCGCAGTTTGGTTAAGATTATCATATACTTTTAAATGACGAGGTCAGAGGTTATTCCTTAACCAAATTCTCGATAAACTTAATGGAAGATTTTTAGTTGCATATTCATGAAACCTTCCATCTTTCACTTAAGGTTAACTGCCGGCTACGAAGAACCCTATTAATTTTGATGTTACAATGTAAAAAATACCTGCATGTTGACACATTTTAACTTGAGCCAAATTTTTGTCAAAGCTCCAATGTTTGACGTAAAGCAAACCTACCAATATTGAAAGACCACTATCGATTTTGAGGTCTAATAGCCAATGGTCAGTGTCACTGGACCGACCTCCTTGGAAAATATTATGGATATATTGTAGACTAATTTTACATCCAAAGTTTTCCATCAATATTATATGACCCCCCCCCCCCCCCCCCACCGACTTGGAAGGACCTTTGTCACAAGGTCCTAGTGAGAACCAGTGGACGAATGTAATGCAAACATTTCATCTTAAAGCTTCCTCCTTTCACAAATGGGTAACCTATTAATAACAGTCCTAACTAAAGATTCCTATAGGAATTTAGGTCACAAGGTAAAGTTCAGCTTACCGTCCTACTGATTTTCACGCTGGGCGGGCTAACAGTTCAATGCATCGTGCAGGCCTGTCTAATTATGTCTCCCACACGAAAGTACGCTTCTCTTTGAGGTGCCCTTGTTTTATGGTTTACGTTTTACATGATGCAAAAATATTCTGTGTCCTTACATGTTTCGTTTTGACCTTTCCGCACGAAAAGATATAATAATATTTCATTCAATTTAATATTTCTAGTTGTTTTGTTGAAACAAAACACGTTTTGGGCTCATTTTTAGCTGGGGACCATACACGAATTTTTGAACATGACAATTTTTGTTAGAATTTATTTGACAAATGAATTGCGGCTTCATATATCCATATAGATACATACAGATGTTCATGAAATAATACTGAGTATAATTACTTATATCAGAAGTTATTTTACGACTTCGATTTAAATTGTGACAGTAGCAATAAGTCGACTTCTGTCCGACACACCAGCAAATTCCAGTGATGGAGGGATTTGTTTGAAACAAGTGACATCATAGGGCTGATTTGAGTGAATGAATTCTATCAGCTTGAGTAGCTAAGCTGTTACTAGTTCTCCGAGGGTACACATTTCGCAAAAAAACTTCATCTGTTTTTTTTTCATAATATGGATAGTTTGCATGTACGGTTGCCGCATGAAGTAATATTCACTTAGGCAATCGGTGGATTAACTGCTTCTACCTTCAGATCACAATTTTTTATTCTGAACTGCTTCTAAATAATCGAAAGAACACACGGCCACGCGCTCTAGTCAGAACTTTATTAATTACTGTTATTTGCTGACCTTAATGCATCTTTATTCATCCTTGCTCCCTAATATATAAACCCGTTTTACGTACCGCATAAAAGTTGGGCCGTACTGTAACTATTGAACTGATTTATATACGTTGAATTTAGCACTTTTTCATGGGCCTTTGGCATACGTCACTAAGTGCTCACTAAAACAAGCAAAAGAGACCCTGTATCAATTATCAACTCACCAAATGTAATCATACAATATACATTTAACATGACTTAAAACGACAGTTATACTTACCTCGATTAAGGCTGCAGATCTCATATATTTTTCTTTGGCATGTTTCCTGAAAAACGAGTCAATATATATTATCTTTGAATGGGTGCGACAGGAGAGTATATATATATATATATATATATATATATATATATATATATATATATATATATATATATAAAGAAAAGTACTATTTACTTGATCAGAATGTTTAAAGTTGTCCCATTAAAATAGGTTGATTTGTTTAAATACCGGGATATTATTTACTTTTTACTTTTAGGTCATGCCAGCTTTGCTGGTTTTAAATAGGCAATGACAATCCCGTGTTGTAAATACGTTACTACACTACCAAGGATAGTGTACATGTTGACGCTATGTCTCACCACCTGCGCTTGATATGAACACAGCAGGCTGCTGAGAGGACAAGCATCACCAGAAGGACAAAGGCAAACGCCGACACGATGATTACCATGACGTAACCTCCTTCTCCAAACCACGACCTCTTTGCGGGAAATGGATCTGCGGATATTTGTGAAACTGATGGATGTCTTAAGATGAAAGAACCTGAATGAACCATAAATGATCAAGCGACTAGGATTTCTAGACACAGAAATTTTTACTTTATCGCTAATTTTTAAGAACACTTTGATATGTTGGTATATTGTCCACAAAGCTGGCATATTGTATACAGTTTAAAATTTATAAATATAAACGTTATTAATTTCACACAGATTTAACAACTAATTATAATAACTAGTATAAGACATTCTCCATGGCTTGGATGTTAGCGCTCGGTAATTGGTATGGGTGGAGGAAACCGGAGGACCCACTACAACCCACTCTCACAGAGGGCCGAGCGTTTAAGTACGTATATTTCTTGTACGAACGTTATCTGCTTATATTCCAGGTTTTCTTGAAAATTAATACATTTTGTAAATTCTTTACTTAAAGTATATACTGTGATAGAAACGACGTGCTTGCAGTGAAGAAGAATAAAGAAAAATAAATTAAAAAGCCTTCCATATTTGCACGTTCTACGGTTATTTAAGTGATTGAGTGTAAATATATATTATGAATGGAAATTAATATGTTACATATTGAATGCTATGTAAGTTTATTTGTAATTTTGTTGATCTTCATCATTATTTCCTAAATAAGAGCACTATTTGCTTATCCTAGTTTTACCTTCAGTATTTTCTGTTGGTACTAGCCTTGGTGTCCTGAGAGCGATGGAGTACGTCTTGGTACTTCCTTTAGTTGATGAAGGTACTGTCTGTCGCTGTGATGTCGTGTTTGGATTGTGGGTTCTTGCAGTTGATAACGACGATGTTGGCTGGTGTGATGTCGTGACTGGATTGGTGGTTTCTGCATTTGATAACGACGTTGTTGGCTGATATGACATCGTGTCTGGATTGGTGGTTTCTGCAGTTGAAAAAGACGTTGTTTGCTGGTGTGATGTGTTTGGGTTGCTGGTTTCTGCAGCTAATAACGACGTTGTCGGCTGTTTTGAGGTCGTATCTGGACTGGTGCTCACAGCAAAAGATACCGACGTGGTTGGCTGATATGATGTCGTATCTGGATTTGTGATATTTGCAGTTGATAACAAAGTTGTTGGCTGGTGTGATGTGTTTGGATGGGTAGTTTCTGCAGTTGAAAACGACGTTGTTGGCTTGTGTGATGTCGTCTCTGGATTTGTGGTTTTTGCAGTTGATAACAAAGTTGTTGGCTGGTGTGAGGTGTTTGGGTTGGTAGTTTCTGCAGTTGAAAACGACGTTGTTGGTTGGTGTGATGTGTTTGGGTTGGTGATTTCTGAACTTGATAACGACGTTGTCGTCTGGTGTGAGGTTATTTTTTGATTCGTGATCACAGCATAAGATACCGACGTTATTGGCTGGTGTGATGTCGTATCAGGATTTGTGGTTTCCGCGGTTGATAACAAAGTTGTTGGCTGGTGTAAGTTCGTTTCTGCATTGGTGGTGTCAGCAGTTGATAAAGACGTTGTTAGCTGTTGTGATGTCGTTTCTGAATTGCCGGTATCTGAACTTGATAACGACGTTGTCGGCTGGTGTGAGGTTATTTCTTGATAAGTGATCACAGCAAAAGATACCGACGTTGTTGGCTGGTGTGTAGTCGTATCTGGATTTGTGGTTTCCGCAGTTGATAACAAAGCTGTTGGCTGGTGTGATGTCGAGTTTGGATTTGTGGTTTCTGGTGATGATAAAAAAGTTGTTGGCTGATGTGATGTCGTGGTTGGATTGGCGGTTTCTGCAGCTGATAACGACGTTGTTGGCTGGTGTGATGCAGTGTTTGGATTGTTGGTTTCTGATGATGATAACAAAGTTGTTGGCTGATGTGATGTCGTGGTTGGATTGGCGGTTTCTGCAGCTGATAACGACGTTGCTGGCTGGTGTGATGTGTTTCGATTGATGGTTACAGCAGTTGATAACGACGAGGTTGGCTGGTGTGATGTCGTGATTGGATTGATGGTCTCAGCATTTGATAACGACGTTGTTGGCTTGTATGAGGTGGTGTCTGGATTTGTGGTTACCGCTGTTGATAACAAAGTTGTTCGCTGGTATGATGTGTTTCGACTAGTGGTTTCTTCAGTTGATAACGACGATGTTGGCTGGTGTGAAGTCGTGTCTGAAGTGGTGGTATCTGAACTTGATAACAAAGGTGTGGGTTTGTGTGAGGTAATTTCTGGATTAGTTGTCTTAGCATTTGATACCGACATTGTTCGCTGATGTGATGTTGTATCTGGTTTTGTGGTTTCGGCAGTTGATAATGACGTTGTTGGCTGCTGTGAGGTGGTGTCTGGATTTGTGGTTTCCGAAGCTGATAAAGACGTTGTTGGTTGGTGTAATGTTGTTTCTGAATCGGTGGTATCTGAACTTGATAACGACGTTGTTGGTTGGTGTGAGGTCATTTCTGGATTGGTGCTCTCAGCATTGGATACCGACGTTGTTGGCTGGTGTTTGGTCCTGTTTGGATTGGCGGTGTTAGCAGTTGATAATGACGTTATTGTTTGGCGTGAGGTCGTGACTGGATTTGTGGGGTCCGCAGTTGATAACGAAATTGTTGATTGGTGTGATATCGTGCCTGGATTGCTGGTTTCTGCAGTTGATAACGGTGTTGTTGGTTGGTGTGAGGTTGTGTCTGGATTGGTGGTGTCCGCAGTTGATAACGACGTTGTTGGTTGGTGTGAGGTCGTGTCTGGATTGGTGGTGTCCGCAGTTGATAACGACGTTGTTGGTTGGTGTGAGGTTGTGTCTGGATTGGTGGTGTCCGCAGTTGATAACGACATCGTTGGTTGGTGTGAGGTCGTGACTGGATATGTGGTGTCCGAAGTTGACACTGACGTTGTTGATTGGAGTGAGGTCGTGACTGGATATGTGGTGTCCGCAATGGATAACAAATTTGTTGTTGTAGTTGATATCAGTGTTGTTTCAGGTGAGGTTGACTTTTCATTTGAAGATTTTAATTCGCCGGTTGAAGTGTGTTGAGGAGGAGTTCTAAACTCCTTTGTGGCCGTTGACAGTGAAAGAAGATTATGATACTTCATGGACGTCTGTTTGCTGATATATATATTATGTACTCTGTGGACTCAATGCAATTTAGGTAAAAATTTTCGTGTACTGGTTGGTACAATCACGATTTGACATTTTGTATTTAAGAGATTTGAACTTTGTTAGAAAAAGTGATTTTTGGATACCTGTTGTAAGTGAGACAGGGGATGTCGGACACGGGACTTGGCAGGTGACATTTGAATATTCATGGTTGCAGATATTCATCACGGGGTCAAAGAGACCTGATTCACAGACTCCCAGTGTGGCCTGGTATCCTCCTGTACCACAGTAGTAATAGCGCTTGCAGTCCTTTGGGTCTCCATAATATTTACCTTCACTACACGGCACAGGGACGCTGCACGGAAACTTGTCAACAGAGATAATGGTTCCTCCTGTGCATAACACGTATGAAATTAATAGTATAAATATAAACAGCAAAATAATGAAAATTATTGAAATAGGAGTATATTGACGCGACAGTTTGCTATCTGCCTCATATTTGTTCGCTCTTTTACATCTTACATGAACCAGTCAACTCATGACCATTGTTGTTGTATATCTATATATGAATATATGTATGTATGTATGTATATATATATATATATATATATATATATATATTTATATATATATATATATGTCATGTGTATGGAATCAAACGATTGTAAGCATCGTGTTGACTAATTAGTTTCGTACTGTTGTACGGCACTCTTCAGAACGGTATTGGAGGGGTTCTATATTGAACATCTGGTTGTACAACCACTCCAGTCATGCCGTTTTGAGGAATGCCGTACAACGGTACGAAACTAATTAGTCAACATGATGCTTACACATGAGATATATTTATATGCTCTGGTTTTACCATCGAGCACTTTGCCATGAGTGCTTTGCAAACAGCCTAGAACGAATAATTATATATATGTATATATATATATATATATATATATATATATATATATATATATATATATGTAATATCAGGACTTTCAGGAACGAGGGGGAAGCGTCTATGATGCTGGAAATCTCTGACGGGCGCTTGGTTCTGAGTGTCCAAGCGTCCGATGGTACGCGCAAATTTCTGGATTTAGTACTTTGTAGCTGTCAATGACCATTACCCTGTGCTTCAACCTAACCCGTCAGTTGTGTAAACGCCGCGTTGATAAATGCAGCTTACAGCAAATATCCATATAATAACAATATTTCTAATCATACAATGATAGGATAATTAGATGAAACACGAAAAAGATTCAATTATACATTACCCTTCAAACCTGGACACATGTCATCTCCGCTTTAGACGCTCTAGCTCACAAGAGACTTCCATGGCTGACATATTTTGGCAAAGCGTATACAGTGATGTATAAATTATGTATTTTTCTTAGGTCATCCTCATTAGACTGGTCCGTATGATCATGCCTGGGTTTATTCGGATATATTCATTTGTACTTCCATATACGGAACTGTATTTTCGGTCACTTAGATATTTGTTTTGTTAACCGGAGTTTAATTTAAATATCATAAATAAAATCTCTAAGGTCACAATCAGATATAATTTAATAATCCATATTTATCAAGTCTCCTATAAAATCAAACGCAATTGTTAAATAATAACATGTATTAACAATAAAGAATACTTCTTGGTTGTTCCTACCGTTTAACCTGTTATTTATACTCGTTTATCAGTGTCAGATGGGGGAAATAGTTTTTAAAAAAAATTAGCTGTAATTGTTTTCTGTATATAATATAATTTACGAAATGTAATTTAAGAAAAAAAAACACCTGCAACTCTAGACCATATTTGTCCGGCAGTTTTCTAGGACCTCGCTGGTCACATTAATATTTCCACCCTTATATATATATATATATATATATATATATATATATATAGAGAGAGAGAGAGAGAGAGAGAGAGAGAGAGAGAGAGAGAGAGAGAGAGAGAGAGCGAGAGAGAGAATTTCTCACTCACCTTCCACACAATCAGGCCGAGAATTATTCAAGTATAAAAGTATTGCAAGGAAAAGAAAGTTCTCTCAAATTCTGTCAAATTCTGTCAATTTCACTTCGGCAGCTAATATAAAAATGTTAAATGGTTTTAATTCGGAAATATGTTATGCACCATGCAAAGACATTTTAATTTATGAATGCAAAGACACATTTCGTAGGTAGGGGTAAACGTTGTATTTCATACGTATGTAAACGAAGGACCCTCCGCTGAACATATATATATATATATATATATATATATATATATATATATATATATATATATATATATGGATTTTACATATAAATTAAAATTCAGGCTGATAATATATTGCCGGATGTACAAGGACTGGTTTCGTGAGACTTAATTTTAACTTTTTTTTAAATGTGAACCAACCTTTGATGAACGACGCACATAAGCTGAAGATAAACTGACATAGAATCCCCTTCGACATATTCCTGTCAAGTAGGCATGTCTATACGGGTCTGACTGAAATAGAGTGTAGTAAGAAATATGATAACTTGTCAAATAGTAAAATATGTCGGCATTTATGTTTTAAATACACGTACAGATGCAACATAATATATAATAAAATATTAAATAATATATCACTCCTTTAACGGATTTGGAGATTTTAGAAGTAAGTTAGAAGCTGAGTTCTTCAAGGTTATTTATTATATAGAAAAAAATTAATTAAAAATAATATCAGATTAGATTTATATTAAATGTTACAAGCATATTACCAGAGGTTCTATATATTAAAAGTAATACTTAAATCACGTTTTCATGTTCATTTATGCGAGTGGTCGATATTTATATATAAAATAATAGTCACCTATAGACTCCTCATCCTATTCACGAATACACAATAATAAGACTATATCTTGTACACATCCAAAATAAATGGATTTAACTTGGATATATCTTATAAATATATATATCTTATATAGTAAAAGGAATTTTTTTTATCTGAATAAAATTTACCTCTTAGGTCTGTATGCTGCCCCGTATTGTGTGGTGGGCTCGTCCCCCGCAGTGCTATATCCTTAACGTCCCGGAGTAATGACAGATATGTTTAGTCTGTTGATATCTGATAACTCGAATAAAAGTGAGAGTGAGCGACAGATTCCGGGGTGCAGGTAGGGATTAGGAAAGTGATATCAAACAAACGGTCATGTTTGGCAAATAAAAATGAAGCGTTTTGTTCATACCCTCAGCGGGTATGCGTCTCACAGAACCCCCGTGTAAAGAGATACTAAAATCATAACACCTAGCATACAAGTAGGCTACGTTGTCGGACCGAGAGTGTAAGGTATAACAGACATTTAGCTGTATAACTAGAAAATATCTGCTTATGCATAAAGTCATATGATATGTTTTATTTTTTTTTAACCTAAACAAGAGAGTTTCCCGAAAAATAAACCTAGAAAAGGCAACCAGTTAACTAATTTACTGCATTTTTCTAAACTTAATATGCGCTGATACGCTATAAAAAATGACGTAGTTATATGAATAATTTTTTAAATAAGAAAAATTGCTTTTGAATGTGAAAGTTTAAAATATTTGAATCTGGTTGTTTGATTATGCGCTTGCTATTTTGTGAAGTTCTCAGCAGGCACATTAATATTAATCCGACCGACAGTTCTGATAAAGCACGTAGATACTAAATGACTTAAATGTATTTTAAAGTAACTATATAAGTTGTTTTAGCAAGGTGAAAGGTGTATTGATCTTCCTCAAGTGAACTAACCAGACGTACAGGTCAGTGAGTTCATGTCACGATAAGGTGACTTATTTTAATCAGCATATTTACAAACAGAACCTTTTATTAAGAACCAAACAGTCCTCACTTTTAAAGATATAGTACGCTTGTGCTTTATTCCAGAAACTATATACATACCTCACCAGGCAAAATAAATTATGTTGTTTGAATTAGGATAGGTCTATCCTTTAAAAACAGTTACGTCATCGTCCGGTCGCCACTGGACTCAACCTTGTTTTATGGTCTTAAGTTTTTTTCTTTGTGGATTTTGTTTGCCCACATATCAGGTGTGAAAAATATGTTGGTTGGGCCGCTGTCAGCCATGGGCAATTTTTGCTGATATGCATAAAATGGCCGCCAAAATAATGCGAACATAGCAAAAATGCCATAATTACCTTTACATGTGACACAGAGGGTCATCCAGTACATGAATTCTGGGGTATTATGACCCAGAGAATTCATTTTTGGTATTGTTTTAGTCATAATGACCACCATATTTAATGTAGCTGTTCTCCCATTTGAAAAAAATGTAAATATACTGAACACATGATTTTGTTAGTACGTATGTTCTAAAGCATTCTGGAAATAGAGGGTAAAACTAATTAAACACTCAAGTATAGACGAAGAAGAGATGATCAAACTTCCCGGAAAACAGCTGTTATACATTATAAAAAATAATATGCTTTTTTGTTACCTATGTATGACCTTCTTAATGAAACAATAAAAGCGAAACTGCCGTTATATAAACAGTTTTTAGCTCAGCTGACTGAAAGTCATCTGAGCTATAGCGATCACTCTTTGTCCGTCGTCCGTCTGTCCGTCTGTCCGTCCGTTAACTAGGCACAAATCGTAACCGCTGGACCTAGAACCTTGTAACTTGGCATTCTGAGAGGTCCATGAAAAATCTCTTTGGAAACCAGAAATTAGGTCTCTGTTACCCATATCCTTCGAGCTATGGGGCCCCAAAGTACCCCCCAGAAAAGTCAAAAATTTCATACAAAAACATCAATATCTTTTTTACGAATTTTTTTCTCTATTTTTGAGACCTTTAAAAATGTGAACATCTGTTAACAAGGCACAAATTGTAAAGACTGGACCAAGAATCTTCATTCTTGAGACATTGAGAGATCAATGAAAAAATGTCCATGGAAACCAGAAATAAGGTCTCTGTTACCCATATCCTTCGAGCTATGGGGCCCCGAAGTACCCCCCAGAATAGTCAAAAATTTCATACAAAACTTCAATATCTCATTAACTACATTACTGATGGTCATGATTTTTTGCATGGATATTGATCATGGAGTGTTTCATCAGTTCTGCAGACTGGTGGCGCCACCTGTATTTTTTCAATTTTTACGAATTTTTTTCTCTATTTTTGAGACCTCTGAAGATGCAGTCATCTGTTAACAGGGCACAACTCGTAACGACTGGACCTAGAATCTTCTCTCTTGACATGCAGAGAGGCCCATAAAAAGTCTCCTTGGAAACCTGAAATTAGGTCTCTGTTACCCATAACCTCTGAGCTATGGGGCTCCGAAGTACCCCCCAGAATAATGGAAAATTTGATACAAAAGTTCAAGTAACTGATCAACTATTGCATTGATCACCATGATTCTTTGTATGGATATTGATCATGGGATGTTTCATCAGTTTCTGCAGTCTGGTGGCGCCACCTGTATTTTTTTCGATTTTTACGAATTATTTTCTCTATTTATGAGACCTTAAGATGGGGTCATCTGTTAACAGGGCACAAATCGTAACGCCTGGACCTAGAATCTTCTCTCTTGACATGCAGGGAGGCCCATTAAAAGTCTCCTTAGAAACTTAGAAAAAGGTCTCTGTTACCCATTTTCTTCGAGCTATGGGGCTCCCAAGTAACCCCCAGAATGATGGAAAATTTGATACAAAAGCTCAAGTATCTGAAAAACTATTGCAATGATCACCATAATTCTTTGCACGGATATTGATCTTGGAATGTTTCATCAGTTTCTGCAGTCTGATGGCGCCACTGGTATTTTTTCGATTTTTACGAATTTTACAGGGCACAAATCGTAATGCCTAGACCTAGAATCTTCTGTCTTGACATGCAGAGAAGCCCATAAAAAGTTTCCTTGGAAACATTTATGATCCTTGTGATACATTTATAGTCCAATCAGGGTCAGCTGAGCGCCGTGACCCATGGGTCCCTTGTTTATTTATCCTCTTGTGTCCGATATTTACAACTGATACGAGATTTTACTTAGTTGTAGGGGGATTATGTGAGCATAATTTTAGTCCATTTAATTCAAAATGGCACCCTACGGAAATTCATCTTTATCCTTGGCAAATGTAACAGTTTTTATATTATGCATAATACAAAATCATGTAAGTTTTTTATGGAGGTTGTACATACGAACGGACAAAGCTGTCACATGCATGGAAAACTAACTGGTCTCTCAATAATATTTATATATGATTATAGCGGGGTCGGAAAGCAAAACCCCCCTTTCTCCATGACTTTCATGCAGTCTTTTTATATTTTGTCAAAGGTTATCTAACCATGGACTTCCATACGTGGCCGCTAACATTCAGAGACCTAGGATTTATCATTTTTATTTTTTACTTCTCTGGTTTGTTATTTGTTTGCTCTGTCTATATCAGCATCTTCGTCCTTTTTAGTTACCGATGTATGGCCTTCATAATGAAATAATAAAAGTGAAACTGCCGTTATCCACACATTTATTTTGTTTGAAGAATTTAAATGAACATAATTTGAGTCAAATTAAATTAAAATGGCACCTTTACGGAAATTCCTCTTTGTTTGATGGCAAATGTAACAATCGTATGTGTTTGCATATACTATGTCATGTCATATCACATGCATTGCAACATTCTCATATATTTGCTGCAAGCTTCCATCAGCATCATGTAGCTATCAGCATCATATTTATATGGATTATTTGTCTGATATGTGATCGCCAACTATGTCGACTTGTCTGTGCAAGCTGAACTCATTTCTCCACTTTCTGTAGCTAAACCATAAAAGACTATTACTTTAAATTTTATATTAAAATTAACAGCTTTTTAGAGGTTGGTGACCCAAATGAGCATAAATTTAATTGGATTTTTTAAATGGTATTCTGGAAACATACAAATTTAGTCAATAGCAACATATGAGAACTGATGTGAATGAACACACACTTCTAACGTCATTTCTGTTATCAAATATTTTAGGAATACCTGAAACCTTCAGCGCCAAGATTCATGTAATTTTAACGATGATGACAATGCTTAAGAGTTTTATAAAATGCCCCGCCCCCGAAAATTGTGCCGTCGGTGTTATGCATCATAATGAGGTAAAAAAGTCTTTCTGAAACTTTGAACTTGAAATGCATGAGCGCAAATCGGCAACTCATAGATGTATTCCCATGTATGCACACAGAAAACTCGAATGTTAAATGCAGTTAATTGTATTATATTAAGCTGGCACATATTATAGAAACACATAACATAATAAGTTATGTCAAATTTTGTTCTGTGAGATGATGTCGCAAATTCAGGGATTTACTTGTATTTACAAGAATCACAAATGCAGACAACAAAATGAATTGACCTGAACAGCCCATGGCTTAAAATCACTAATTAATTACACATATGCATGAAATAATCCATCAATTAATGCACGAGGATGACTAAGCTACATTTCCCAAGAAAATATAAAAAAAAGGATTATGACCTTGGACTGTAGTAGGTACCTAAATATATATATATGGTCATATGGGGGAGGGGGCTCTAATCACAAGGAATAGTTGGCTATCGAATGGGACACGGATATCTAGAATATCTTAGTTAAGCTCATATTTCGCTAAAGTTAACTATATAGATTAATGTGCAGCCAAGGATGTGGGAGGCATGCATAAGGAAAGAAAAATCATTATGGAATTTCACCATACACATTCTTTTCCTTATTGCTATATGAAAATTTATGATAATTAAAATGTATTGTCTACCTTATAAAATAATGTTGCCAAACTCATATGTCAGCTATACAATCTTATTTCAAATTACAAGGTCTGGTTTGTAATAATATTTTTTCCCAGCATTCCTCTTTGTTTGCACTTAAGGGTGCAAGTTAAAGCTTTCCTTACTTTAAAGAACAAATATGTTCCCACCTTACCCAGAGGCATTTTTTTCCATTTACTGAGTTTTTGTGTCTCAAAAGATATTTATCTATTTACTGGCGGCACAGTGCCACTATACTTTTACTAAAGCTTTTGAAGAGGTTGGAGGATATTTGTGATCTGAGCCTGACAGATACATTACCCGGATATCATAAAAAAATAGAAAGTAGTCAAATATCACTGATTCCGCAAGGATTTTCATCCAACTGTTCTGTGTTTTTCATAGAAAATGTGTTTCACGGTAAACAAACTCCATGGTTTGCGCTGAAAAAATTATATCTCATTGATAGAGACATCACATGGTGGTGATCAGGATCGTCTTCAAAATTTAGAGGATTGTTTCCTGTGTATCACCCTATTCCTCTACAAAATTTGTACCGAAGATGCTGATAAAGACAGATGTAAATGAAGTGAAACATAAAAATAAACATCGTAAGTCTGTGAATATGAGCGGCCACATATGGAAGTCCACAGTTAGATAACCTTTGACAAAATATGTTAAGCAGAAGAGAATATAGAGAAGGGGGAGGGGCTTCAAGTATGTCTGTAATGCTTTTGGACCCATAACCATATATTAATATTTTTCAGAGACCAGGTACTTTCAAATGCATGTGACAGCTTTATCCGTTCGTATGTACACCCTTCATTATACACTATACAAAAACCCTTTTGTTATGCACGTCCCTTAAATATTATATGCAAACACATACAACCGTTACATTTGCCACGGATAAAGATGAATTTCCGTACAGGTGCCATTTTGATTAAATGGACCCAAATTATGCTCACATAATCCCCCTACAACTAAGTAAAATCTCGTATAAGTTGTAAATATCCGGCCTCGTCGTGATACAAGGGGGATAAATATAAAACTGTGGCATTATGGCATTTTTGCTTTTTTCAGCATTACTTTGGCGGCCATTTTGTTTCATGCTAATCAGCAAAAATTGCCCAAGGCTGACAGAGAGCCAACCAACATATTTTTTACACCTGATATGTGGGCAAACAAAATCCACAAAAAAAAACTTAAGACCATAAAACAAGGTTGGCAAAAAAAATTACCCTTGGCTTCCGGACTTTCAGGAATGCAGCTTAACTAAGATAATTATATAATCATATAATCATTTTATTAAATTGCTTCATTAAAACCGCATAACGCCTGGAATTGGTTGTGCGCTTTGTGCGTATAGATAATAAGACACATGTACGTTAACATTTTGCTTAGTGAAGCTTGTCTATGGCTCTATCCCCATGTCGGTGGCGCCAATACCCGGCGTTCCAGCCGCTTCCCTACAAGAACAAACTTCACTAGCGAGACAGTTCGGTCCGATTTTATATGTACCCCCCCCCCCCCCCTCTGAAGAATCTACTTTCAGAACGACATCATTTACATGTATCTGAATAGTCACGTTTTTGGTGAACTATGTGGCGGTGATTACCCAGTTACCAAAACCACCTTTTCCTGGTCCCCGGAGTTGTGCATCATTCCCAGATGAGCCCCCTTATGCGTCACAAAGTGGTTTTATGCCGGTCCTTATTTTGATTTAGTTATGCCATTTCGGTTCTTGTTCCGATATATTTTTGTATTGTAATGAGGGATTAAAGGGTAATTCGAGTGTTTAGTGAAATCATTAGAGTGAAGTCGGTCGGCCAGCGTCTCGCCTATGTGTCGCAGAACAATAGGCGTTTGTATAAGGTATTCACCGGGTCGCATTCGCTCATTAAGTTGTCAGTAATACTTGTAAAGTGGTTCCAAGCCATTTCATTGGACGTGAGATATGTGAATATAAATCAGTCTCAAGAGCCGGTTAATATGAAAGAGGTTTGCAAACGAGAGGAAGAGATCATATCAGCAACATATAGAATTCTTCACGCAAGCGGCCCCGGAGAGATCACGATCGGTCAAATTGATTCTGAGTGGCTTACGTCTTGTCCTATCAGCCCAGTGTGGTTGTTGCTGTGTGGTCCTCGAAATGCGCTGTTCAGCCCGGACGAGTGGTCGTCGCTTAAGTACGCTGCCCGTTCCTTAAGCTCAGATAAGCTGTGACTGTACGTACCGGTTCTTGTCACAGCAATCTATTCAGTCGTGGCAGCGTTTATCATGGTCACCTCTGCCGTGAGTATCGCTGTGATGCTCCAGTCCTTTTCAAATTCCGGTCTTATGCCGCCAGTCGGGGTCCAATGCCGTCAGTCGGAGTCCAGTCGGCTAGTCGGGATCAAGTGCCGACAGTCGGGGTCCAGTGCCGCCGGTTTGGGTCCAGTTCCGGTAGTCGGGAACCAGTGCTGCCACTTGGGGAACAGTGACGCCAGTCAGGGTCCAATTGACACCAGAGGACTGTGAAATGAATGGCATATTCAATTTGGAGTGTAACCAGATGATTGGTTTGATAATTTATTTTACATTGGTATTGGGTATCAGAAACGACTGTTTGTTGTATACTTCAATAAATGAGCACCTGTTTAATTCGGTTTTCTCAAGGTTTAGCTTTGGGGGCGTGTCCATATTAAGATTCATGTTATTATTTATGGTCGCCTGGAGGGTAATTGGCAGAAGACGGTCAGGACTTGTGATGTAAGCAAGCATATATAAATCGTAATTTAGAAGATATTCGTTACAATTGCCCGATAAGCAAGCCAGTTCGGTAAAGCCCGACTTTGTCTGCAGTCCAGGGGCAGGTCTGCGTGCATCAGAGTTTAGACGGCTGGGAAATTATGTCTA
This sequence comes from Sipunculus nudus, assembly GCA_026874595.1. Lineage (NCBI taxonomy): Eukaryota > Metazoa > Annelida > Sipuncula > Golfingiida > Sipunculidae > Sipunculus > Sipunculus nudus. Next base: position 104,725,564 of record CM049306.1, on the reverse strand, counting down.
TACGCGTAGATAGTGTTTGTCTGAGGAAGGCAACGGTGATAACTCTGAAAAGGACTTCAGAGCAAATATCGCATAAAAAAATGGACTAATAATCTCGCGATTTGTTCCTGTTGTGAGCGCTTACAGGAACAAACCGAGGACTTAGAGGTACTATTACTGGTAGAGATAGAGGTACTGGATATCGCTGTGTGGAAGCATATTCGGCTACCTAGAAGTGGATAGAATAGTCTGTGTGTATTGGGTGAATTGTGCCTTGAGAGGTAAACGAGCATAAACAAGCGAGGGACTGTTGGTGGTTTGAGCTCCGTGTATCTATAAGTGGACAGAATGTACAGCACAAGCAAGCAATGAGTCGAGCCACGCATTCCGATGTCACGTGTGCGTGATGGTCATTTGATCAGGAGAAGTGTAAACAAGGGACTACTCTGTGTAGTGTAATTAACGGACTTGGTGATTTATTCAGTGATTATTGTTGGGTTTTTTTTTTACATCAGTGCTTATATGTAAGGAGCGCCTCTCCAGAGAAATAGAAGTGTCTTCTTTCTTTAATATATTGATTTGTTTTGTTAACTCATGTTTTATTCGTCTTTTTGGGAGTGTACTTATAAATGAGTTTTAGCCAGTTGGTTTTACAGTTAATAGAACCTGGTCGTTCACATCTTTAGTGGTGTGACACCAATATTGCCAGTCTAGGTCGGTTAGGGACTGTGTATCCAGACTCTGTATACAATTGGAAATTTTTTTGTGCATTTAATGTTGACTGTATTCCTGCAATTATAAAGCGTAAAAGGCTCGGAACGCTATCTGGTAGATGGTATTGAATTCTGTATCTATCTGTTAATACATTCATTGTTGGTTAGCTACTGTGTTGTGGTTTGAGTGTGATTCTGATACACATACGTAGAGTAAAAGCCATCGGAATCGTGCAGTCTCCTTGTTACCAGTTAAACCAAATGCAACGTGGTCTGTCGTTGGCCGAAGGCAGCCTTAAACTAACGGGCAATATGACAATCTGCTACGTAATCCGTTTTGCTCAGGGCTGATCCCGAAATCCAGCCTATGTCGGTGGTGCCACTCTCCGGTATTACTTTGCTATAGAAAAGCAAGCTTCGGTCCGCTTTTATATGTTTCCAGTAACACATTCAGAACGACATTAATGAATCTATGAGACAGTCAATCTTGTTCTAACCGGCCCGATACTTACCTCGTGGTATCATGTCCGATCCAACCTGTCCGATACTTACCTCGATGAAACATGTCAGTTCCAGCCGGTCCGATACTTTCCTCGATGTATTATGCCAGTTCCAACCGGCTCGATACTAACCTTGATGTATTATGTCAGTTCCAACCGGCTCGATACTAACCTTGATGTATTTTGTCAGTTCCAACCGGCTCGATACTAACCTTGATGTATTTTGTCAGTTCCAACCGGCTCGATACTAACCTTGATGTATTATGTCAGTTCCAACCGGTCCGATGCTTACCTTGATATATTATGTCAGTTCCAACAGGTCTGATACCTTCCTCGATGTATTATGTCAGTTCCAACAGGTCCGATACTTTCCTCGATGTATTATGCCAGTTCCAACCGGCTCGATACTTACCTTGATGTATTACGTCAGTTCCAACCGGCTCGATACTAACCTTGATGTATTTTGTCAGTTCCAACCGGCTCGATACTAACCTTGATGTATTATGTTAGTTCCAACCGGTCCGATACTTACCTTGATGTATTATGCCAGTTCCAACCGGCTCGATACTTACCTTGATGTATTACGTCAGTTCCAACCGGCTCGATACTAACCTTGATGTATTTTGTCAGTTCCAACCGGCTCGATACTAACCTTGATGTATTTTGTCAGTTCCAACCGGCTCGATACTAACCTTGATGTATTTTGTCAGTTCCAACCGGCTCGATACTAACCTTGAGGTATTATGTTAGTTCCAACCGGCTCGATACTAACCTTGATGTATTTTGTCAGTTCCAACCGGTCCGATACTAACCTTGATGTATTATGTCAGTTCCAACCGGTCCGATACTTACCTTGATGTATTATGCCAGTTCCAACCGGCTCGATACTTACCTTGATGTATTACGTCAGTTCCAACCGGCTCGATACTAACCTTGATGTATTTTGTCAGTTCCAACCGGCTCGATACTAACCTTGATGTATTTTGTCAGTTCCAACCGGCTCGATACTAACCTTGATGTATTATGTCAGTTCCAACCGGTCCGATGCTTACCTTGATATATTATGTCAGTTCCAACAGGTCTGATACTTTCCTCGATGTATTATGTCAGTTCCAACAGGTCCGATACTTTCCTCGATGTATTATGCCAGTTCCAACCGGCTCGATACTTACCTTGATGTATTACGTCAGTTCCAACCGGCTCGATACTAACCTTGATGTATTTTGTCAGTTCCAACCGGCTCGATACTAACCTTGATGTATTTTGTCAGTTCCAACCGGCCCAATACTTACCTTGATGTATTATGTCAGTTCCAACCGGTCCGATACTTACCTTGATGTATTATGTCAGTTCCAACCGGTCCGATACTGACCTTGATGTATTATGTCAGTTCCAACCGGCTCGATACTAACCTTGAGGTATTATGTTAGTTCCAACCGGCTCGATACTAACCTTGATGTATTATGTCAGTTCCAACCGGTCCGATGCTTACCTTGATGTATTATGTCAGTTCCAACCGGCCCAATACTTACCTTGATGTATTATGTCAGTTCCAACCGGCTCGATACTAACCTTGATGTATTATGTTAGTTCCAACCGGTCCGATACTTTCCTCGATGTATTATGCCAGTTCCAACCGGCTCGATACTAACCTTGATGTATTTTGTCAGTTCCAACCGGCTCGATACTAACCTTGATGTATTTTGTCAGTTCCAACCGGTCCGATACTTACCTTGATGTATTATGTCAGTTCCAACCAGCCCAATACTTACCTTGATGTATTATGTCAGTTCCAACCGGTCCGATACTTACCTTGATGTATTATGTCAGTTCCAACCGGTCCGATACTGACCTTGATGTATTATGTCAGTTCCAACCGGCTCGATACTAACCTTGAGGTATTATGTTAGTTCCAACCGGCTCAATACTAACCTTGATGTATTATGTCAGTTCCAACCGGTCCGATGCTTACCTTGATGTATTATGTCAGTTCCAACCGGCCCAATACTTACCTTGATGTATTATGTCAGTTCCAACCGGCTCGATACTAACCTTGAGGTATTATGTTAGTTCCAACCGGCTCGATACTAACCTTGATGTATTATGTCAGTTCCAACCGGCTCGATACTAACCTTGATGTATTTTGTCAGTTCCAACCGGCTCGATACTAACCTTGAGGTATTTTGTCAGTTCCAACCGACTCGATACTAACCTTGATGTATTATGTCAGTTCCAACCGGCTCGATACTAACCTTGAGGTATTTTGTCAGTTCCAACCGGCTCGATACTAACCTTGATGTATTTTGTCAGTTCCAACCGGCTCGATACTAACCTTGATGTATTTTGTCAGTTCCAACCGGCTCGATACTAACCTTGATGTATTATGTCAGTTCCAACCGGTCCGATACTGACCTTGATGTATTATGTCAGTTCCAACCGGCTCGATACTAACCTTGAGGTATTATGTTAGTTCCAACCGGCTCGATACTAACCTTGATGTATTATGTCAGTTCCAACCGGTCCGATGCTTACCTTGATGTATTATGTCAGTTCCAACCGGCCCAATACTTACCTTGATGTATTACGTCAGTTCCAACCGGCCCAATACTTACTTTGATGTATTATGTCAGTTCCAACAGGTCCGATACTTTCCTCGATGTATTATGCCAGTTCCAACCGGCTCGATACTTACCTTGATGTATTATGTCAGTTCCAACCGGCTCGATACTAACCTTGAGGTATTATGTCAGTTCCAGCCGGTCCGATACTTTCCTCGATGTATTATGCCTGTTCCAACCGGCTCGATACTAACCTTGATGTATTTTGTCAGTTCCAACCGGCTCGATACTAACCTTGATGTATTTTGTCAGTTCCAACCGGCTCGATACTAACCTTGATGTATTTTGTCAGTTCCAACCGGCTCGATACTAACCTTGAGGTATTATGTTAGTTCCAACCGGCTCGATACTAACCTTGATGTATTATGTCAGTTCCAACAGGTCCGATACTTTCCTCGATGTATTATGCCAGTTCCAACCGGCTCGATACTTACCTTGATGTATTATGTCAGTTCCAACCGGCTCGATACTAACCTTGAGGTATTATGTCAGTTCCAGCCGGTCCGATACTTTCCTCGATGTATTATGCCTGTTCCAACCGGCTCGATACTAACCTTGATGTATTTTGTCAGTTCCAACCGGCTCGATACTAACCTTGATGTATTTTGTCAGTTCCAACCGGCTCGATACTAACCTTGATGTATTTTGTCAGTTCCAACCGGCTCGATACTAACCTTGAGGTATTATGTCAGTTCCAACCGGCTCGATACTAACCTTGATGTATTTTGTCAGTTCCAACCGGCTCGATAATAACCTTGATGTATTATGTCAGTTCCAACCGGTCCGATGCTTACCTTGATGTATTATGTCAGTTCCAACCGGCCCAATACTTACCTTGATGTATTACGTCAGTTCCAACCGGCCCAATACTTACTTTGATGTATTATGTCAGTTCCAACAGGTCCGATACTTTCCTCGATGTATTATGCCAGTTCCAACCGGCTCGATACTTACCTTGATGTATTATGTCAGTTCCAACCGGCTCGATACTAACCTTGAGGTTTTATGTTAGTTCCAACCGGTCCGATACTTTCCTCGATGTATTACGTCAGTTCCAACCGGCTCGATACTTACCTTGATGTATTACGTCAGTTCCAACCGGCTCGATACTAACCTTGAGGTATTATGTCAGTTCCAGCCGGTCCGATACTTTCCTCGATGTATTATGCCTGTTCCAACCGGCTCGATACTAACCTTGATGTATTTTGTCAGTTCCAACCGGCTCGATACTAACCTTGATGTATTTTGTCAGTTCCAACCGGCTCGATACTAACCTTGAGGTATTATGTTAGTTCCAACCGGTCCGATGCTTACCTTGATGTATTATGTCAGTTCCAACAGGTCCGATACTTTCCTCGATGTATTATGCCAGTTCCAACCGGCTCGATACTAACCTTGATGTATTTTGTCAGTTCCAACCGGCTCGATACTAACCTTGATGTATTTTGTCAGTTCCAACCGGCTCGATACTAACCTTGATGTATTTTGTCAGTTCCAACCGGCTCGATACTTACCTTGATGTATTATGTAAGTTCCAACCGGCCCGATACTTACCTTGATGTATCGTGTCAGTTCTAACCGGCTCGATACTTAGATAAGTAAATACAAAACAATGTTTTACATCAAATAAAAAAAGACAACCTTTCTTCCTTAGGTTACGGCAGCGATCAAATTTGCATTTCCAAGGCATGTGTTCTGGAAAGGAGATAAGATATTTTACCTCTAAATGGCAATAACGTATCAATAAATAAATAGGAACGTGTATTATTTGTATATGTTTGATGTAAACACTTTTATCATGGTAATTTAAGTATTTTAGGTGCCTTAACTTTTAATTCACCGAAAAAAATGGTGCTAATATTTTATAATATTGGGTAAACTCTATCATAGACAAGTATCACCAGAGGGACACAGAAAAACGCCGACACGCTGACTTTTATCAAGTTACTTTCTTGAAACCACGACATCCTGGGGATAAATTGCTATGCGGGTATGTGTGTAAGTAATGGATGCGTGTTTGTGCCGCTAATGCTACGTTTACACCAGACCATGATTATGTCGATGTGAACCAAGGACTGTAGTAGATCCTCATGATCGCAATTTTTTTTTCCCAACTGTCGTCGCTTTTTAACGGTTTCATACGCTCTAATATGATTCAAAACGTTATGTTAGGGTCCTGGACAAGATCTACCAGGATTGGATAACCGATCACCATTCAATGAAGATCTGTTACGATTCTATGACGATCCGTTGCGATCTGTGACGACCATCACCATTTGGTTCGACGATCCCTTCACTTGCTGAAGTTCCCGTACATTCATAAAGTTCTATCACTTTTTGTTGCCTTCTGTTAACATGTAGGAGGACAACTTAACACGGCTGGGACAAGATCGGCATTAAAAGGAGTAGGTTTTGCATTTCATTAGTGTGTCCAGTGACTCCACAGAGGAAACATGGATATTATGGAAGAGCTCTACTACGCTGTATTATACGATTAGCGTGCCACGCTCTGTTGCATTCTTCCACGCTCTAACACGATCTGTTAAGATACCCACGCTCTGCAACGTATTACTACACTCTGAAACGATTTTTGAAAAATAGGCATGATCGTGACAAAATTTCAAACAGGTTCAAAATTGTGGCAATATGTGGCATGAACAGGACAGTTAATAAAAACCGAAATGTTATTATTATTCATATATTGAAGAAAATTACTGATGCATCAGGTAACGTTATGCTAGAAAATGTTCCAGTAAACCACACTTCTCAAAATATCTGGTAAAAATGATACCACAAAATGTCTTTAGCATAGGAACTGATTTGTCCTGTGTACGTTTATGTTTGTTATGGTCGCAAAGCAACTCAAAAAACATATTGTTGGAAATCACTTAGCAGAGCCCTTACAATCTGCCTACCGAGCAGGTCATAGCACAGAGTCTGCACTCCTGAGGGTACAAAATGATATACTCTTGGCTTTGTCAGAAAAGAAGTCTGTCATTTTGGTACTATTGGATCTGTCAGCAGCATTCGACAATGTTAGTCATCAAATGCTGCTCACTGTACTCGCTAGGTTGGGTCTATCAGACATAGTGCTGAAATGGTTTGATTCCTACCTAATGCATCGCTCACAGCATATTTGTCTATCAGGCATGCAGTCCAAGGGGAAGGAGCTTTCTTGTAGGGTGCCTCAGGGTAGTGTTCTCGGTCCAATTTTGTCCTCTTTATACACTGCATCACTAGGCAGACTCCTGCGTGCGCAAGGAATACCATATCATCTCTATGCAGACGACACACAATTATATATTTCTTTTGACCAAGCATCATTAACAGAAGCGGTTTTAAAAATAGAAAGCTGCATTCATCTTGTCAAAGAATGGATTAACAAGTATATTTTGAAAATGAATGAGTCTAAAACTGAAGTCTTGGTAATTTCTTCCAAAACACCGCAGATGGATCTGGTTCCCTCACTCAAAGTCGGTAGATCCACAGTAGATAGGTCTTTGCAAGCTAGAAACATATATAGGCGTCATTGTTGACTCCTGTCTTAGTATGAAACCACATATTCAGAATATCTGTAAGCGTGCATATTTACAACTTTGGAACATTGCTACACTTAAAAAGTTTCTGAAAGATGACTCACTTCTGAAGTTGGTACATGCATTTATAACATCGAAATTGGACTATTGCAATTCGTTACTACTTGCCCTGCCTCAGTCCAGTCTTTACCCTCTGCAGCGTGTCCAGAACGCAGCCGCACGGGTCATCAGTGGAGCCCAAAGAAGAGATCATATCACTCCTGTATTGAAAACTCTCCATTGGCTCCCAGTACGTCAACGTATAGAGTACAAAGTCTTAGTGATGGTATTCAAATGTATACATGGTGAGGCCCCTGGATACTTAAGTGGGCTGATCATTCCCTATGAACCCACAAGGTCACTCAGGTCAGCTGATCTACACCAACTGGTAGTACCATTCACAAGGTCGTCTTTGGCTATGGAACGAGCTTTTAGTGTTTCGGGGCCTAGATTGTGGAATGAACTACCTCAACATTTAAAACTGCAGTCACACTCGAAAGTTTTAAAAAACAATTGAAAACACATCTTTTTAGGGAGACATATGATTGTATGTAAATGTTTTTACGATCCTTAACTACTTATTTTTTATCCAATGACGGTGCATTTCTTAGTGATACATGTACATCATAGTTCTTCAGTATTTCTATTTTCTGTTTTAATTTCTAATATGTTATCTATTTAGATATGATTTTTAATGTGTATTGAATGTGTGTGAAGCGTTTTAGAGCACATGTGGTTTTACGCTATATAAAATAAATTATTATTATTATTATTATGTCTGGTTTACCGGGTCCCCACACAAAGGATATACCGACATGTAAGGAAATAGTTGACAGCATCGTAAAATCATGTAGTTTTTTATCTTTCCATATGGTGTAAGGAATATATTTTAACATTACATTACACTGGCAAGCGTACTTAAGATTTTTGCCAACAGTTTAAATAAGCCTGGCGCCTAAAGGCATGCCGTGAATGATAACATGGCTAAAGGGGACTATTTCAATATCTAAAATTTATAAACTGAAGAGGAAATCCCGATCCCACCACACACAGGCATTGGTCATTGTTTATATGTACATGGGGGGGGGGGGGGGAGCAAAATGGCCACATACATCTATCAAGCTAATTGGCGGCCAGTCAGACGAACCTGAGACCCCACATATGCAGCCTCACCTCAAGTTTCATGGTTTTTCTGTTTGTCAGCAGTGGCGTATGTACAGTGCTTACTAACAGCTTGTATACAAATAAGTTCACGACTCCGTGACATTGGCGTTAAACAGGATTTACCTGCAGTTCATTGACATTTACGCAGAGTAAGCTAGAAATAACATAAACTCCACAGATAAGGTGGGTAAATAACTGGCTTTAACGACTTCTGTGTTCTAGGGGTACAGCACATGACTCAAAGCCGGGAGGTCATGAATACAAATCACAGTCGAGAAGCGGTGATATTTTCATGGTCGGCCCCACCCCAGAGTGAGCGGTCTGCAGGCTTAACGGGAAGGCTGTATCCGCTTCGAACCGCAAGATATAATTTAAGGGGAAACTTGACACTTTTTTTCTGCCAATGGAATTCTTAGATATTTTGCACATAATATCTATATGTCATTCTATGTAAAATCATGAAATAAAATTTTGGGACCAATGTGCTTAATTTCGCAGCATATGAAGTTGAAAATGGACACTTGTGTTGGGTTTTTATATGATATTATAAGTAAGGAGGAAACAAAAGTTATATATTTAGAAACCTGGCCAATAGATTTTTGTTAATATCTACATAAACATGCAAAATAAAATATTAATCTGACTAAAAGACAAAAATGTGTATGACATTGGGTTAAATTTTAAAATATCATGAACAAATGTGAACATGTTGGAGATTATTAGTTTAGTAAAATCCCACGGGTGGGGCTGGCGATTGTGAGCCACACATAAATGGCTGCTGGCGTCAAAAATATGCAATCGACTTTTAAATTGCCCTGATAAAAAAGAAAGAATATACATGAGCACTCAAAAGTATAGGTATATACTAATTATCTCTTTAGAGTTACACGATCAATGTCACTTATAATCATATGGTAATATTTATTATCTTTTTTGTCATTTATTTTGAACTGTCACTTGACAAGATCGCCGTTGGTATGTTCCTGCACTTCAACCTTTCTGATGACATTATGTTTGAAAATCTCAGTCAAAATGTGTGACTGGTCATAAACATATTAAATGAAGCTGTTTGTCTGAGAATTCCTATAAATATTGCTCATCCTAGTTACTTTTCTCAAATTTTCATGACAACAAACCTCACAAACGGCAAATATGTAGCCTCATGACAATATAATTCAACCAGAAATTTTTAGTTTGCATTGTCATGAATAGAGGGCGCCAGTATAAAGTGTCAAGTGTCCCATTAGTGAAACATAATGAAGTAAATATAAAATACAGTGGACCCGCGGGCTGCGGCCAACCCTCTCGGGCAGACATCCCATGTAACGGACTTTCTTATGGACGACAAACCTTTTTGGGACATTCTATGTTAAAGCTAATCATAACAATGTGGCAAGTGTAACTTTCCCAAGGTGGTAGCGTGGGTCCTAGACCAGTTTGGTGTTGTTGTATGGAAGTCTCTACGCCCGAAACAGATGAATGTAGCGCAGTTCACTCACACAAAATATTTTAATTGACGTTTATGTTAAAGATGTAGATGTAGAAGTTAAAGTCATTTCCGATACAAGACACAACATCGTTTCAGTAAAGCAATCTCTCTGCCCGGTAAGTAAATAAATACTGGAATCATGAAAAAAATACATGCTTCTGGTACAACACACACTCAAATAATAATTTTCTGTCTCACACACACACACACACACACACACACACATATATATGATATATTCTTTTGTCACTAAGATGTATTTTCAGTAAAAAGGGACCTCAGCATTTTCTGTAAATAAAAGTGCAAGTGTCAGCAAGCTTTTTTCTAATGTGCAGCACGCGGGTAAACACGTGGGCATGATTTATATATGTTCTCTCCAATTTAAAGTATCAATATCTGAAAAGCCAAAGAGTACTTAGCATGGCAAAACATCCAATCCCGTTCAGATATACTTTATTACTATTGTAAAGTACAAAAAAGCTAAAAGGGCGATGCCTCATTTTTATAAAAAGTTGTTACCCAAAAATTCATCATTTTTCTGGAATAACCCAAAATGTGGAGAGAGGTCGTCCTCGCCCAGCTTCCAAGTTGACCCGAGCAAATGAGGCAAGTGCCTTTTCTTATCCATTAACTTGATTTCGACAATTATTACAAAATTTTACGTTTATCATGTTTTTTTTTTAGAAATTAATACTTAATTTTTAGACTTTATTTATTAAAGTTCCTGGCAGTTTGCAGGGACTGGCGTCATATTTACCTTATATATATATACAGTTGTATAATTTGTTGCAAAAACTGCAACAACTCCATAAATATATATATATATATATATATATATATATATATATATATATATATATACATGTATATATATACGCACACACGAGATGGTTTATAGTTTATCGTTGACTTATGAATTGACTTTCTCAATATAAAAATATAAATGATGTATATTCATGTAAATTCTGACACGCACACACATATTATATAATTATATTGATTGGTAGATCAGAAAAACTATCACTGAATATAACAATTTTCTTTGGTTAATGGTTAAAACTTTATTTTGATTGCAGGGCTTCCTCTACTACTTTGAAACCAGGGTGCTTGTCATCTTGATCGGAAAAGGACTTTCGGATGGCTGCAAATCCATATGATGGCAGAGAGGTTCTGTTTGCCCTGCCCAGATAGTCCCAATGTGTATCCAGGCTGACAGGTGTCAAAAGGCTATTAGCCTAAACTGCCTGAAGCACAGTGATTTCAGATATGCCTTCTGGAATGTGAATTTTGGCAAAGAAATGCAGTCAATAAATAATATGGTTATTGTGACCTATATCCTGCAAGAACATGACTTGAGCTACCTATGTGTATCAGATTCGCACAATTTGTTACAGTTGGATATGAAAAGTTCTGTTTGATTAAGATCCCTGTGAAAAATTCTTGGAGACCTGAAATAAGGTCAATGTAGCTACATTCTGTGACCTCATGATTTGAGCACCCTATCAGATGGGCACCATTCGTACTAGTAACTTCTAATTTAAATAATAATCATTTGGGGGCACTTTTTAAGTTAGATAAACACAAAAAGGAGAAGTTGGACATAGTAACATGGGGAGTTCCTGGTAACATCTGCTTGGAAAACCTAAATCGAAGGCCCATGGACAAAGAATGATTCTTAGAACTCTAGGAATCATTTTATCCGTTGTTCAAGGTTGTCTTACCAAAATTTGTATCGCCTGTATGTGAAATTCAGCTGAGCATCATGGCCCATGGGCCGCTTGTTTGATGACTGATGACAGAAAGTTATGGTCACTTGTGGCAGAAATAGTAACATTTTTGTCTTACCTTTGGTGACATTGGGGCATTTTTTATATTTCTTACTTTTCATTTTCTATGCTCTTTTTTCTTTGTTTTTTTTTTTGTTTCGAGCGGTCGTGTTTTTACACAGCTGTACTTTTTCTTCTCTGTGAGTCTGTGATGTCATTTCCTGACCGAGTCTGCATCCTTCTCAGATCCATCGTCTATCTGCAGCCTGTCGCTCTTTATCCCTAGCATATTTCCTGGCTAGTGAATTTTCCACTAAAACACAAAAGGAAACCATTGAACATAACCGTGTTGTAATCGTATTTCAGAAATAATAGAAACAGAATTATAACATAAAGGAATTTCTAACACAGTTAAATTACATGTGTATTTTGTCAAATATCTGTTATGACAATGTCAAATATGTATCAAATGAATTGTAACAAAAATGATTCGTCACAGTAATTATGTATTTAAATGATGTAAACTCAAAATTCTCTTTGTGATATCCTATGATTATCAACCGTTCTGTAAATTTCAGGTTATTTTAATCTCACCTTACTCATATCTCAACCTTTTTTTAAGCTCAGCTTTATAGCTCCTCTCATATTCATGTAACATAAATGAGGCGTAGAAACCTCCGCACCTGTTTCCATGAAAGTTTCTACCCGATGCTGAAAATCGCGTTGTCCACTTGACGCCAGGATCTGAAATGTGTCTAAGGGCACCCTAGAGAACCCCTAATATTTTAGGGCGATAATTTACTATTACAAGTTTACTTTCTGTGGCACAAAACATGATATGTAACATAAATGACGCGTTTTGAAAAGACATAAATATAAATTGGTAAAATACTTTTACTTTTGTCTGAGTGACCCATAAATTTTCATGTTGAAATGTGAGTAAACACGTACGCACACATAATCATGCGTTTTCTTCCACTAAAAACAAAAAAAATGAAAGCATTATTTATTTTACCAAGAAACATCATTCTGATGAAAAGACATAACAGAAATGACGTTTTCACTGATTTTTAAATAATTTTTAGATGGCAGCACTGGTAGTTCAGCAGTGCCCTTTTGAGTTTTTTTTGGATATAAAATGTTTGCACATCATTTACAAAAGATATATGCGCGTGTGTTATCTGTGTACCAATAGACACCAGTGAACCGCTTTTCCATATGATCACTATATATATATATATATATATATATATATATATATATATATATATATATATATATATATATATATTCAGGGACAACGGACACCTATTATCCGCCCAGCAGTATAAATCACCCCAGCACCGTAGTGGCCAGTGTCAGTACAAATACGTAATGCTTTGCTTCTGATATGTTCGCTTCTCATAACTTTAAATAATCTCATTATTTAGATAAGTAGCAATGGCAACAAAATCAGGGCTCCTTTTACCTTCAAGTTTGTAACTTTTATACGTGAAGTTTGTTTAATTTATCATTCAAAGTGTTGCCAAAGTAGTGACGGTATGTGCAGAGTTTTCATTCTCCCAAATTTCATTTAAGTGACATTATAATCCTGATTCCGGGCCACATTATTCTTTCAAAAGCAAGAAACCAAGCATAATAACGTAATTGCGTTGCTAGGTGTGTAAACATTATGGGCGGTCACGGGTCATGACCTCTCGCCCGGTCCTGGCCATTAGATCAAAGACGATCCCAGAAGATAAACATACAATATATATATATCACCTCAAGAGGGTGGTAAGAAATAAAAGTACGTCGGAATGCGTTTCACCCGCAAGAACGGAATTGCAAATTCTAAACCAAGTTATTATACAAGCATTCAAAACAACAATTCTAGAAGAAAGAATGTTGGCCTATTCTGTCTACCAATTGTTAAATGACTTTGTATGTACATACATTTCTGATCGTACAACCACATTCTTTATACACCTTTAACCATCCAGTTCATGCTTTACCCCCCTTCACGTATCACTGTTTCGACAAAAAATAAAAACAGGATATTTACTTTAAGGACCATAAGGGTCTGAGACTATTTACCTAATACAACATGATTTAAAGTAAATGAGTGGTCGTTAATACCAGTATACTCCCAAAATGCATGGTTCAGCCGATGGCGTTGGTAAATATGGTTTTAAGAGAGTTCTGTACAGAGCGAGCTGGCCTGGTGAAGCATGCATGTACCAGCCTGAAATCATCAGTAAGCCATCCCGTTTACACGCACGCATATACGTGAATGGAAATATAATGTCTCTTCGTTGTCACGGCCTTTTCTTACAAATGAAGAATACTGTGATTAATTGGACGTTATGATTTTTTTATGACAAATAATTTCGCAAAGGGAAGAAGCAGAAACAACGAAAGTATAATGTTTGATGTTCATCTTAAGATTTTGTCGCTTCTGCAGATTCATGTGACCAATATTCCTGACTCACATCTTTTCACGTGAAGCTTTTGTCCTTTATAAGTGCACAGGATTAAAGCTAAATAAATGTCACACGACATTGGAGCAGTGCATCGACCGGCAATGTGTTGGTCATGTGGTACTGTGGTCCCGTCTCGGTCAGTCTTTCGTTATTAACTGCCGATACACAGACACTCGAAAAGAACTTATGCTCGTCAGAGAAAATCTAGCTATGAGAATCCACAGTAATACCTGTGATCGAAGTAATAAAGTGTAAACGCACCTTTCAACCAAAATTTAACGTACATCCCGTATGACAGTTCATATCGTATATGTTCTTTGCTTTGTAATTATGACCACGGTGAAGTTATCTGAGGTATAATAATCTGGTATTGAACACAAGGTGCAGTGGGCGTGTAAGTACTTGTGACTGTGACTTTAAATTTGAAATGATCTACCACACTGAGATATATATAGTATTACTATGTACCAAAACACGAGATCAGATGAGGATAGGGTCCCCTATGTTTGGCATGTTGACTGTATTGGATAACATCGATGAAACATGGACATGCATGTCTACTTGAACATCATTTTTGTTTGAATAAGTTGCATGTAAAACAGATGGAGAAATAGGTTAGATATTATATTACGAAAACAGCTTACACATTTGGAAAAACAAATATATATATGAAACGCATGTTTCATCTTAACAACCACAACTGCCTAGCAAATAATTATTAAAAATACTACGTGACTATATACTCGATCACCTTAATTGTATGACATAAAACATGTATTACATTTTCATTTCATTGAGACCATATGTTGTCTTCAAATGCGGATTCCTCAGAGATAAGATTTAATCTTTTTCTTTTTTTTCAAAGGAGAATTATTTGGAATATCATTATCGACTTTTCTGCTAAAATATGAAGAATTAAATATATAGCTTAGCTTTGACATGCATCACATAATCATAAGCTGGGTAATAATTTTATGAAAGAAGTAAAACCGTGCACTCAATATTGATAATACCTGCGGAAGTTAAAGGAGTTGACGAATCCATGACATTTGTTACGATTAACGTCACGTGACTGTTCTAGGTGTCATGCTATTGAAACATTCTTCAATGATGCTGAAAAAATACGTTTATCACTCACTATGAAGCAAGTGGTCTAATTGCACCGGAGCTGACTTAAGGCATCCAATGAACTATCATATGCTTCACACAGATTCGGATCAGAATCAATAATGGTAGTCCGAATGCGGCTATGTACAAGTTTAGTCCCACAAATATCTTGTTTACAGGAGCGATTGTTTGTTTGACGGTACTCCTCGTACTGTTTCTCTCGTTCTGAACCAGGGAGGGACCGACTGGGATATAAACATTGGTTGTTGTCAGGATAAAACCTGGACTGCTGTGTGCAAGTTATGTTGACGTGACAAACGTATGCTCATTCTCAGCTCCTCCCAGCGGTTCTGGTAATACATTTCAGATGGTGGCCGGGGGAGGTGAAGAGGGATCTGTGTCTGGAGCACTTGTGCCTGTAATGAAAAAATAAATAAAAAAGAATAAAGTAATAAGTATTGTAAGTAACCAAACTGACCATCAATTGCTGACCCATATCTCATTTTATTTCTACCGTCAATTTCAACACATTTGTCCACCAATTTTTAAGGCCACAGGTCCAACTTCTTGAAAACCCTTACGAACACATTTCTTTTCTACAAAAATCTTCCACAGTTGACTCATCTATCAATAGGCAAAAAACACACCCTTCCATCAGAGACCGTTTCTACTCAAAACGAATCTCTTCCTGATAAGCACTTTGGCACGGCCGGGACAACTTGTGTCTTTTTTCAAACTATGTTACATTGGGGCTGATCCAGGATTTAGGAAAGGAGGGGTCCAACCCAGGAGGACTAATGATGAAAACCTAAACCCCTAGGTCTGAAAAAAAAGGGCTCCAGGCAAAAAGAGGTCTGAAACCCTTAGAAAAGGTTTCGGCGGTTGAGAAACGGGCGAATGAGGGGTCTTCCCCCCCCCCCCCCCCCCTCCCCCCTCTCCCTCCGGATTAGTTTTGTTATATTTCATGGAACCACTCTCTGTTTACATTTCGCATGTACATGCTTACAAGACATTACTTTTTCGTCAAGTTCTTACCCAAAAAACACCCATGTTTACGTAATTTTCCTTGATATAATTCTTCTACAACAATTTGAAAGGACTACATTGCCCTCTTCACTACATTTAAACCTACTTCATCTGTGTATTTAGAATTCCATCTTTCACTTAAGGGTTACTTGCGACTAGGAAAGAACCCGATTCATTTTGATGTTATAATATAAAGATCACAGGACTCCCCTCCGCAAATACTAGTACCTGACACATTTTAACTTGAGCCATATTTTTCCAACTATATATGTCAAAGCTCCTATCTTTGACGTATGGCACACCTACCCATATTGAAAGACCCCTATCGATTTTGAGATCTTGTAGTCAAGGTCAATGTTACTGGACCCACACCTTGGAAAACATTATGGATATATTTTAGTCACATCCTAAGTCTTCCATCAATCATATATGACCCCCCTATCGACTGAAAAAGACCTATGTCACAAGGTCAAAGTGCCAACGTGTGGACGAATGTAAGGCAAACTTTTTATCTAAAAGCTTCCTTCTTTCACAAATGGATCACCTATTAATTACAGTCCTAAAGGAAGATTCCTGTTGCATTTTAGGTTACAAGGTTAAGTTCAACCTTCCATCCTACTGATTTTTCCAAGGACCGGGCTGACAGTTTAATGCAACCTGCAGGCCTGTCTTATTATGCCTCCCTTACAAGAGTATGCTCCGCTTTAAGGTGCCCTTGTTTTATGGTTTACGTTTTACATGTTGCAAACATATTCGGTGTCCTTAAATGTATCGTTTTAATCTTTTCGGACGAAAAGGTATAATAATATTTTATTCAAGTAAATATTTCCAGTTCTGTTATTGAAACAAAACACGTTTTGGACTCGTTTCAGCTAGGGACCGTACTCGAATGTTTGTTCATGATAATTTTCGTAAGAAATTATTTGACAAATGACTTGCAGCTTAATATTTCCATGCAGATACATACAGATGTTCGTGAAATAATTAGTTTTATCAGTAAATATTATACGACTCTGATTTATATTGTGACAATGGACTAGCAATTAAACGGATTCTGCCCAACATACTAGCAAATTGTGGTGATGAAGGAATTTCGTTTGAAATTAGTGACATCAAAGGGCTGATGAGCGATTGAATATATTCAGCTTGAATAGAAAAGCTGTTACCAGTTTTCAGAGGGTACACATTTCGCCAAAACTCCATCTTGCATTTCATACTATGGATAGTCTGCATTGTTGCTGAATGAAGTAACACATAGTTATATCCACTAAGGCAATCAGTGCTTCAACCTTTTCGATACTGAACTGCTCGTAAATAATCGAAAGAACATACGGCCACCGGCTCTGCAATGGACTTTATTAATTACTGCTATTTGCTGCACTTAATACATCTATATTCATCATTGTTCCATAAAATTCACTACTCTATGCGATACTTTTACGTACCGCATAAAGCTGAGCCGTACTTGTGACTATTGAACTGATTTATATATGTTGAATTTAACACTTTTTCTTTTAGCTATCTAAAACAAGCAAAGGAGACACTGTATCCCGTTAAAATATTCCTAACACTTTTCATAATCTTCCCAATTTTTAACTCACTAACTGCAAACATACAATATACATAAAACATTACTTAAAACGACAGTTATACATACCTCGATTAAGGCTGCAGATCTCATATATTTTTCTTGGGTATGTTTCCTGGAAAACGAGTCAAGATTATTATCTTTGAATAGGTGCGACATAACAGTATATGCATGTATACGTTAGCTATAATAAGCCAATACTATTTACTTAATCAGAATGTTTAAAGTTGTCTCATTAAAATAAGTTGATTTGTTAAAATACCAAGACATTTAGTATTATTTACTATTAACCATGAAGTGATGTCGGCTTTGGCTTGTTTAGGTAATGGCAATCTGAGTTGTAAATACGTTACTACACTACCAAGGATAGTGTTCATGTTGACGCTATGTCTCACCTCCTGCGCTTGATATGAACACAGCAGGCTGCTGAGAGGACAAGCATCACCAGAAGGACAAAGGCAAAAGCGGACACGATGATTACCATGACGTAACCTCCTTCTTCAAACCACGACCTCTTTGCGGGAAAAGGATCTGCGGATATGTGTGAAACTAATTGATGTGCGTTTGTGCCTCTTAAAATGAAAGAACCTGAATGAACCACAAATTATCAAGCGAGTAGGACTTCTAGGCGCAGAAATTCTTATTTTATTGCTTATGTTTATATAAATTATGGATGGAAATTTAATATGGTAAAATATTGAATGCTAAGTTAGTTTGTAGAAAATGTTGTTGATCTTCATCATAATCTCCTCAATAGGAGCACTATTTGCTTATCCTAGATTTACCTTCAGTATTACTTGTCGGTACTAGCGTTGGTGTCTGGAGAGAGATGGAGTTCGTCTTGGTATTTCCTGCAGTTGATGAAGGTACTGTCTGTTGCAGTGATGTTGTGTCTGAATTGGTGGTTTCTGCAGTTGATAACGACGTTGTTGATTGTTGTGATGTCGTGTTTAGATTGTTGGTTTCTGTAGCTGATAACAACACTGTTGGCTGGTGTGGTGTCGTGTCTGGATTGGTGCTTTCTGCAGTTGATAACAATGTTGTTGGTTGGTGTGATGTCGTGTCTGTAATGCTGGTTTCAGCAGTTGATGACGCCGTTGTTGGTTGGTGTGATGTCGTGTTTGGATTGGTGGTGTCAGCACTTGATAATGAAGTAGTTGGTTGTCGTGAGATTTTGTCCTGCTTGGTGGTGTCCGCATTTAAAAACGAAGTTGTTGCTTGGTGTGAAGTCGTATCTGGATTGATGGCCTCAGCAGTTGATACTGATGTTGTTGGCCTGTGTGATGTCGTGTCTGGATTGATGGTTTCTGCAGTTGATAACGGTGTTGTTGGTTGGTGCGAGGTCGTGTCTGGATTGCTGGTATCTGCATTTGATAACGAAGTTGTTGGTTGGTGTGAGGTCTTGTCTGGATTGCTGGTTTCTGCAGTTGATAACAGTGTTGTCGATTGGTGTGAGGTCGTATCTGGATTGGTGGTGTCCGCAGTTGAAAACGGTGTTGTTGGTTGCTGTGAGGTCGTATCTGAATTGGTGGTCTCAGCAGTTAATACCGACGTTGTTGGCCTGTGTGATGTCGTGTCTGGATTACTGGTTTCTGTAGATGATAACGAAGTTGTTGGTTGATGTGAGTTCGTATCTGGATTGATGGTGTCCGCAGTTGATAACGACGTTGTTGGTTGGTATGAGATCGTGTCTGGATTGCTGGTTTCTGCAGTTGATAACGGTGTTGTTGGTTGATGTGAGGTCGTATCTGGATTGGTAGTGTCCGCAGTTGATAACGACGTTGTTGGCTGGCATGAGGTCATATCTGAATTGGTGGTGTCCGCAGTTGATAACGGTGTTGTTGGTTGGTGTGAGGTCGTGTCTGGATTGATGGTTTCTGCAGTTGATAACGGTGTTGATAATTGGTGTGAGGTCGTATCTGGATTGGTAGTATCCGCAGTTGATAACGAAGTGGTTGGTTGGTTTGAGGTCGTATCTGGATTGGTAGTGTCCGCAGTTGATAACGACGTGGTTGGTTGGCGTGAGGTCATATCTGAATTGGTGGTGGCCGCAGTTGATAACGACGTTGTTGGTTGGTGTGAGGTCGTGTCTGGATTGATGGTTTCTGCAGTTGATAACGGTGTTGTTGGTTGGTGTGAGGTCGTATATCGATTGGTGGTCTCAGTAGTTAATACCGACGTTGTTGGCCTGTGTGATGTCGTGTCTGGATTGCTGGTTTCTGCAGTTGATAACGAAGTTGTTGGTTGATGTGAGCTCGTATCTGGATTGATGGTGTCCGCAGTTGATAACGACGTTGTTGGTTGGTGTGAGGTCGTGTCTGGATTGCTGGTTTCTGCAGTTGATAACGGTGTTGTTGGTTGGTGTGAGGTCGTATCTGGATTGGTAGTGTCCGCAGTTGATAACGACGTTGTTGGTTGGCGTGAGGTCATATCTGAATTGGTGGTGTCCGCAGTTGATAACGACGTTGTTGGTTGGTGTGAGGTCGTGTCTGGATTGCTGGTTTCTGCAGTTGATAACGGTGTTGATAATTGGTGTGAGGTCGTATCTGGATTGGTAGTGTCCGCAGTTGATACCGACGTGGTTGGTTGGTGTGAGGTCGTGACTGGATTGATGGTTTCTGCAGTTGATAACGGTGTTGTTGGTTGGTGTGAGGTCGTATATCGATTGGTGGTCTCAGTAGTTGATACCGACGTTGTTGGCCTGTGTGATGTGGTGTCTGGATTGCTGGTTTCTGCAGTTGATAACGAAGTTGTTGGTTGATGTGAGCTCGTATCTGGATTGATGGTGTCCGCAGTTGATAACGACGTTGTTGGTTGGTGTGAGGTCGTGTCTGGATTGCTGGTTTCTGCAGTTGATAACGGTGTTGTTGGTTGGTGTGAGGTCGTATCTGGATTGGTAGTGTCCGCAGTTGATAACGACGTTGTTGGTTGGCGTGAGGTCATATCTGAATTGGTGGTGTCCGCAGTTGATAACGACGTTGTTGGTTGGTGTGAGGTCGTGTCTGGATTGATAATTTCTGCAGTTGATAACGGTGTTGATAATTGGTGTGAGGTCGTATCTGGATTGGTAGTGTCCGCAGTTGATAACGACGTGGTTGGTTGGCGTGAGGTCATATCTGAATTGTTGGTGGCCGCAGTTGATAACGACGTTGTTGGTTGATGTGAGGTCGTGTCTGGATTGATGGTTTCTGCAGTTGATAACGGTGTTGTTGGTTGGTGTGAGGTCGTATCTCGATTGGTGGTCTCAGTAGTTGATACCGACGTTGTTGGCCTGTGTGATGTCGTGTCTGGATTGCTGGTTTCTGCAGTTGATAACGGTGTTGTTGGTTGGTGTAAGGTCGTATATGGATAAGTAGTGTCCGCATTTGATAACGAAGTGGTTGGTTGGTTTGAGGTCGTATCTGGATTGGTGGTCTCAGCAGTGGATATCGCCGTTGTTGGCTGGTGTGATGTCGTGTCACGATTGCTGGTTCCTGCAATTGATAACAGTGTTGTTGTTTGGTGTGAGGTCTTATCTGGATTGGTGGTGTCCGCAGTTGATATCGACGTGGTTTGTTGGCGTGAGGTCGTATCTGGATTGGTGGTGTCCGAAGTTGATAACGACGTTGTTGGTTGGCGTGAGAACGTGTCTGGATTGGTAATGTCAGCACTTGATAATGAAACTGTTGGTTGGCGTGAGGTGATGTAACGATTGGTATTGTGCGCAGTTGATAACGACGTTGTTGGTTGGTTTTGTGTCGTGTGTAGATTGGTTACTTTTATGGTTGATATCAGTGTTGTTTGGGGTGAGATTGACTTGACGGTTGAAGTGTGCTGTGGAGTGGTTTTAACCTCCTTTGTGGCGGTTGACACTGAAATAAAATTATAATACTTCACTGACGTCTATTGGCTTATATGTTTTATTTACTCTGTGTACTTAATTTAATTTAGGTATAATTCAGTTTTCATGTACTGGTTTGTACAATCAAGATTTGACATACAGTATTTACGTGATTTGAACTAATTACTTTGTTAGAAAAGTGATTTCTGAATACCTGTTGTAACTGGGACGGAGGATGTCGGACACGGCGCTTGGCAGGTGACACTTGAGTTATGGTTGCATAATTGTATCGATGGATCAAAGAGACCGAACTCACAGTCTTTCGGTGTGGCCTGGTATCCTCCTGTACCACAGTGGTAAAAGCGCTTGCAGTCCCCTGGGTCTCCGTAAAGTTTACCAACAGTACACGGCACAGGAACGCTGCACGGAAACTTGTCGACAGAGATTTCGGTTTCTCCTGTGTATAAAGCGTTTAAAATGAATATTATAAATATAGATAGCAAAAGAATGAAAGTTACTTAAATAGGAATATATTGACACGTCAGTAAGATTTCATATATATTTTCGCATTTTTACATCTTACATGAACCAGTTATTTTCATTCGATTTCAGGCCAAGAATTATACAACTATAACAGTACTGAAAGTATAAGAAACTTCACTGTTGTCAATTTCATTTCGGCAGCTGATATAAAAATGAAAATGGTGGGAAATATTTAAGTAGTGCACCATACAAAGGCATTTTAATTAATAAATGAAAAGATACGTTTTGTAGGAGGGGGGGGGGCAAATATTGTATTTCATACGTCTGTAAACGAAGGCCCCCGGCTGAACAAACATAAATATAAGGATTTTATACATAATTTTTAAAAAAAGCGAAAGGCAAAGTTGATATAATATATTTAAATTCAGATTAATATTGTGCTGCCGGGTATATAAATACTGGTTTCGTGAGAATTCATTTTGACTTTCTTTCTATTTTAATTGTCAACCAACCTATAATAAACGACGGCCATAAGCTGAAGATTAACGGATACAAAATTCCCCATGACATATTCCAGTCATTCATGTGTAGGCATGTCGATACGGGTCTGACAAAAATAGAGTGTAGTAAAAATTATAATAACTTGTCAAATAGTAAATTATGTCGGCATTTATGTTTAAATACAACGAACATATGCAATATTATATATTATAAAACATGAAATAATATATCACTCCTTTAACGGATTTGAACATTTGAACTCGCAAAGATTATTACATTATTTTACAGAAAAAAAATAAATATCCGTTAAGCCGATACTTATATCACCTTTTCATATTCATTTATGCCACTAGCAGATATTAATATACAAAGCAATAATCTCCTTTACACTCTTCACGTGGATATGTCTAATATAATAAAAACTACGTTATTTATTGATCTGAATAAAATTTACCTCTTAGGTCTGTATATTGCCCCGTAGTGTGTGTTCGTCTCGTCACCCGCAGTGTCCTTAAATTCCTGGAGTATTGACAGATATGTTAAGTCTGGTGATATCTGATAACTCGAATAAAAGTAAGAGTGAGCGAAAGATTCCGGGGTTCAGGTAGTGACTTTGGAAAGTGATATCAAACACTATCATGTTTGGCAATAAAAATGAAGCGTTCTGTTCATTCTCTCAGCAGGTATGCATCTCATAGAACCCCCGGGTAAAGAGATACAAAATTCATAACACCTAGCATACAAGTGGGCTATGATGTCTTTCCGTGAGTGTAAGATAAGGCATGACTGACATTTGGATGGGATATTTGATTTTGCACAAGGGTCCCTAACTCAACTTACTGCTTATGCATGAAATCGTATTATGTGTTTAATTTATTTTACAAGATTGTACCCCTAGCAAACCTAGAAAAGGCAACCAGGTAACTAATATACTGACATTTTTCCAAACCTAATGTGTGCTGATACGCAATAAATATAACGTAAAAGTACCATTTTATTTTAAAATAATAACCATTGCATTTGAATGTAAATGTTAAAATATTTGATTCTGGTAAAATTGATGACGTGCCTGCAAATTTGTGAAGCTCTCAGCAGGCACATTGATTTAAATCCGACCGAAAGTATAGATAAAGCACGTAGATACTAAATGACTTTCAATGTATTTTCTGGTAACCATATAAGTTGTTTTAGCAAGGTTAAAGGTGTATTGATCTTCCTCAGATAAACTTACCAGACGTAGAGGTCAGCGGGTATAGTTCATGATAAGGGAACTTATTTTAATGGATCAGCAAATTTACAAAAAGGATCTTTTATAAACAACCAAACAGTCGCCAAAAAAATTCAAGATATAGCAGGCTTTAATTCCAGAAACCATATACATTCCTCACCTGGGCAAAAATAAAATTGTTGTTTAAATCAAGATAAGTCTATCCTTAAAAAAATTGCGTTAGGAATGTAGCGTAACTATAATAAATAGATGATTATTTTATTAAACTGTTTCATTAAAAACGGCATAACACCTGGAGTCGGTAGTGCGCTTCGTGCGTATATATAAACATATACAAACATTTTGCTCAGGGGAGAATGTCGGCATGTCAGTGGCGCCAATATCCAGCGTTCCAATCGCTTCGCTACAAAACAAACTTCACTGGCGAGACAGTTCCGTCCGCTCTTATATGTACCCCGTAACACACGCCCTCTTAAGAGTGTTATGCTTTTAGAACGACATTAACCTAGGAGTCACGCTTTTTTTAGAACTTTGTGGCGGTAATCACCAATCACCCAAACCACCTTTCCTCCGGCCCCAGAGTGCACCATTCCAATATGAGCCCCCCGGATATGGGTTACATTGACAAAGTGGTCTTATATGTTAAGACTCGTGATTTAGTTATATCATACGGTTTTCCTTTTTCTGTGGTATTATTGTTTTGTTATGAGTGATTAGCGGGCGTGTAGGCTCTACGAGTGTTTAGTGTAATCATCCGGTGAAGATTGTCAGCCAGTGGCCCGCCTTAGTGTCGTAGAACAAAAGGCGATTGTATCCTGGTGGCATTCGGTCATTAAGTTGTCAGTAATGGAGTTGACCCACCAGCCATTTCATTAGACGTAGGGTATCTCAATATAAATGAGCCTCCAGAGCCGGTTTATATAAGAATGTTGCAAACACCAAAGAAGAGAATATCAGATCAGAAAACCGCAGGTGACCACAGCCTGAATTCTTCCCTCAACCCGCCGGTCAAGTTGAGTCTGAGTGGTTTGTGTCTTGCGCTGTCAGCACAGTCCAGGTGTGGTTGTGTGGTCCGCGAAACGCGCTGTTAACCCCGGACGAGTCGGCCGCACGCTCAACCAGCCCAGATAGATTGTTACTGTTTCAGTTCCTCACGATCACACTCACCATCAATTCAACCGTGCCAGTGTTTATCGTTTTCACCTCCCCCGAGAGTGTCGCTGTGATGCTCCAGTCCTGTTTCAATCGCGGTCCAGTGCCGCAAATCAGAGTCCAGTGCTGCCATGATTGGTCCAGTAGTGCCAGTGGGGGTCCAGTGCTGCCAAAGGGGTCCAGTGCTGCCAGTGGTGGTCCATTGCCACCAGTCGGGGTCTGTGTCGCCAGTCAGGGTCCAGTGCCACCAGTCGTAGACCCCTGCCGCCAGTCGGGTACTGTGATGCCAGTTAGGGTTAATATGTTGTCAGCCTAAGATGTTTAGAGACCGTTTAACCGGACTCTATATACAATTCGAGTATTGTGTATTTGTGTGTGTGTGATTATGTGTGTGCGTCTAATGGGGACTTTACTCCTGCTCTTGTAAAGCGTAAACATTTTACACAGGAGAAGCCATTAGGCTGGTCCTGGATTCAAGCCTACGTCGGTGCCGCAGCTGTCCGGCGTGCCAACAGTTTTCCAGAAAAGAAAGTTTAGGTCCGCCTTAATATACCCCGAAATATTTAGTACCCCGTATTACACTATATCTTAAGAGGGTTCTGCCTTCAGAAGGACATTAATTAATATGAGAGTTACATTTTTGGTAAACTATGTGGGCGTTATTACCCAATAACTCAACCATCTTTCCCCTGTGGGTCCGTTAGTAAATACGATGTCGTTCACTTGACCCCCCCCCCCCCCCGCTGTTTTCCAAAGTTTAACTATTTAACCTTATCTGAAAGATATAGTATTCATCGTCTCTTTCAAAGAACACTTTTGAGGGCTGTTTTAAATGCATATTATACCCCTTGAAGTATATATCATTTTTAATCTGGTATAGAGCTCTATCTTATGGCTACGTATTCACAAAATTCACATTCATTTTTATATGAAATAATAACATTTTCGAAAATTTTAAATTTTTAAATGGTTCACAATTTCATGCAACCAGTAACAAAAACAAATGTTTAATAAGCTAATATTAAACTACATGACAATATCTAAAACCTTTTTGTTGTTTAATATCTAAAACCCTTTTTAGCTCGCCGGAACGAAGTTTAGGAGAGCTTATGCCGTACCCCCGGCGTCGGTGTCAGTGTCGGCGGCGGTGTCCGTAGACACCTTAAGTTAAGGATTTTTGGTTAAGCCTATAACTCGGCAACCACTGACCCGATCGCTATCATATTACATATATGTATTATAAAGGTGGTTATAACCCCCCCCCCCCCCTATGATTTAATAATCAACAGGTCAAAGGGCAGGCTCACATGCAGGCTCAGAGACTGCTGAAGACTTCCCTGTATATTAAATTGGAACAGTCTCGGATTAACAGATATAATTTGTGCCAATCTGATTTTCAGGGAGCAAATCATCATTTTAGCAAATAGTTCGCAAAATATACGTCAACATGACCTTATTTTAGATTTCCTTGTAGATTTTCCAAGGACCTGCCTGAATGTCATGTTAGAAGATTCTAGGCCGTGCAGATACAATTTGTGCCCCATTTGACTGACTGGGCGACCAACACGAGCTACGCGTGGCACACAAACAAAATGCCAACAACACATAGAACATCCGTGTGCATAATTTAACAATCATCTGTAAGACCGCTGCACACTATAAAAGGGCACCTGTAACAAAGTGTATATATAAGGGTGCCAGTGTTTTAGGATAAAAGACTACTACCTGTTAATATAAGAGTCTATTACTCTAACAGGTCAGAACATATGCACTGAAATGACATTATTTCGACGTCACATGTTACAGAAATATAAACTTTCACTTTACAGTATGCTGTACATATATCCTAACAAATGCATTAAATGTATACCCCACATATCATACTTGGAGTTTAACATCCGTATACGCGAGTGCATATTTTTTTTTATTTCGTCAAATTAAAGTCCATTTATTACATTGTATATCAGAAATTGACCAGGTCAAAGGAGGTCGTCATATGATGGCCCTCTCCCCCCCCCCCCCCTCCCTCTCTCTAACCCAAAGCCCCTTACATACAGGTTTACATTGCATTTGTATTTGTCTTACGGTCTCAGTTAAATTTCTTACTTGTGCCACGTATATTACAAGGAACTAAATACAGCCAAATAAATCTGCTTTATATACCAAAAAATGACCCTCCATTTTGTTCATTTTAATAATTGTGTCGAGCCCATTTGGTATGAAATATCACATGACATAGGTAATTCGATCAATATTACAATAAATTTATTATAATGTGATTGAAAAGTACATTTTTATATTGGTAATGTAATCGTAAAAAGTAATCGTAAATGTGATAACATTTTTTGCATCAGTAGGTATCAAATAAAATATTTATATGATGAATCTCATTGAGTAAATATTACTTATGGATAGAGAAGTGTACTTTATGGAAAAAAAGACAGCAGTAAACTTGGACAAATTGGACATGCACTTGACCATATCCAGGACAGTTCAGTTTCCACAGATAAACTAAGGAT
Source organism: Sipunculus nudus (assembly GCA_026874595.1). Lineage (NCBI taxonomy): Eukaryota > Metazoa > Annelida > Sipuncula > Golfingiida > Sipunculidae > Sipunculus > Sipunculus nudus. The sequence continues at coordinate 104,697,874 of CM049306.1, read as the reverse complement.
GTACACAATTCATAGTCTATAGCAGATTCAATGTAAGACATTAAGATAAGAATTTGAAATGGGGTAAAATATCAGGGTAAGTTAACAAAAAACTAATTAGTATTTATCCATATATTATACTTATTTACATGTGCGTTTTAACATATATATCAACAAAATACCATCTCTATAGTGTTTATTTTATAATAGAATTCATTATTTTAAATGGCACTCTGTTTTCATTATTTTTACATGATTAGATTGCATATCCATATATGATTCATACAGAAGTGCTGACGTGATACAAAGCCTTGATAAATTAATAGGTACAAGAGGATACAAATGTCAAGCCATAGCTTTGACAAGTATCAATACGATTACTGATATTTGTGATGATCATCGGTTGCCTTCAGAAGAATCGAAATAAAAGTAAAAGATCATGACAACAGGCATATACATCATAATCACCCTTAAACCTGAAGGGGAAAAATGCTCAAAAAACATCATCAGAACGTGGGTTTGACACCCTGTAAATATCATAACCGCTAATTAATTTTAAAATATTAAAGCATAAATTAAACGTTTCCTTAATTTAAGTAGTACAATTTTATCGTTACTAATATCATGAAAATGCTGCGTTTATTTCGCACATAATCATGATCATAATTTCACTTGTCGCTCTTTACATGTGCTAATTATCTTATCATATATTCAGTGTACTACTAAAGGGTAAGACCAATTTAAACGTGGCACCTAGAGTACACTTGATATAAATAACCAAGAGTGTAATACTATACCCACCATAACACCGACGCTAATCACGATGCGACCGTTGTTCATTATATATGCAAATAAGCTCATTGTATATTCACTAAACAACTTGAGAGGCAGATCAATTATATAAGTAAGCAGACAAACCTTATAATAACCCTTCATATGTGCTTCTACATTACAGTTAAAAAATACCAAAAGAAAATCCTATCAGTATCGCTTTTCCCATTGGCAATATAAATGCATATGTAAGTGTATATGAAAATTAGTAAATAAATGACGCAAACATGTAAATTAGTTTTAACAATAAAAAACAATATACATTGACGCTGCGGCTATCAAGTGAATTATTAAGCAACTATTTCCGTTTGATGTACTTATGAAAAGGCCACTACCTTTAATCTCCATAATTTGACTGATTTCCATAATATCTACATTTTGTTAATTAAAAGAATTAAAGATTATATATAGAAATACGTTATATCTTATCAAATTTGAATAATTTGTACCCTATATACTTAACTCTGTCTATAGAAGCCAAATAATCAATAGATTTTTTATTATTGAATAATGAATTTCACTTATCATTCAGAAATGCATATTTATTGAAATCATCTCTTTAAATATGTATAATACAACCAATTTTTTAGTAGAAATCGATTCTACAGGAAACATTACCCCAAAAACATGTGAGAAAAGTTTTCTTTTGTGGATTATTGAATTGTTCTTGGGTTACCTTGGTCATTAATGGCTATTTGCCAGTGAGAAATAGCCCGGGTTTTAACATGGTCGCCATTTATCAAAGATGGCAGACATCAATTTTTAGTAACATTAAAAAATCTAAAAGTTATAAAAAAAAGTATGTTTGCAAAAATATATATAGAAAATCGATAGAAGCCAAAATTTAGACAGAACCGAATACACTATAATCGTTAACCTAGTTTTTCCATTTTACGTTCTTTGAAATAACATATGCTCTCTTTAGCAAAGTATAGTATATGTTGTCGGGGTCAGAGTCTAGAATTTAAGCTGCTGTTCAGAACAAGCTGAGACACAACATATACACCTTAAGCTTTATATAAATAGATGCAAACTTACTCTTCTGCACATTATTGGTATCCTATATCCTTCTCAAATATCTGTTAGGCTGCAATATCATACATTTTATTGTTTCTTCAGGTTATTCAACATGCCAGAATCCAGCATGATTCCTGTCCGTACTTGTTGACACTACTTCCTGGTGTGGTATATTTAAAGAAGTAGGGTTTACAAATAAACCAGTGAACCGAATTTGTCTACGCGAAGCGCGAGAACAGGTACGCTATTGTGGCAGGCAATAAAGAAACACCTGAGGGTTAATTTTGTAAAGCTTTTGCGATCTTCATACACTGACAGACACACTAACATTCATAACGTTCGGTAATTTTCATTTAATTGAGTATCACCTTCCTGACACCTTTGTCCACTCGCTCTTAATCTCTCATGTATGATTTCATGTCAAGTGGCAGCGTATAGGACTTCGTAACACTTGCTTGTGCGAGACTCACCGAAGAGCTTCACAAATGCAAGTTATTTGTACTGCAATATTTAAATTTTAAGTGAGGCATGGATTGCGTGGCAAGGGAAAATAGAATTACATGTGTTACATATAAGAATGGATCTCTACCACGTAAACATGATTGTAGGTGGCGCCACCTGTTATTTGAACGAGAAACTATCCAAGATTTTTACACATGCAAAATTTCAGGTGGAAAAGTCAAACCACTGCAGAGATAGAGTGATTTTATCCCACTGCAGACAAACAGATGGACGCTCTGCAAAAATGGCTGCAGGTGGCACCACCATTTTTGTGTATGTTATAAAGCTATCCAAGGGCTACATTTGTGAATTTTTTTTTTCTGATTGGTCAAACGAGTCCGGAGATATAAGCATCAATGTCTGCAGCGTGAACGTGAATGAAGCTGACCCCACCTGTCATAAAACCAAGAAAACTATCCAGGATATATACGCATGTCGAATTACAGGTAATTTGGTCAAACCACTGCATTGATATGAGTGATTTTAACCCAAGGCAGACAAACAGATGGACGCTGTGCAAAAATAGCTGCAGGTGGCGCCACCATTTTTTTGTATGTTATAAAGCTATCCAAGGGCCACATTTGTGTGAAATTTGTTTTCTGATTGGTCGAACGAGTCCGGAGATATAAGCATGGATGTCTACAGCGTGAACGTGAATGTAGGTGGCGCCACCTGTCATAAAATCAAGAAAGCTATCTAGGATGTATACGCATGCCGAATTTTAGGTGAATTAGTCAAGCCACTGCAGAGATATGAGTGATTTTAACCCAAGGCAGATGAACAGATGGACACTGTGCAAAAAATGGTTGCAGGTGGCGCCACCTTTTTTGTGTATGTTATAAAGCTATCCAAGGGCTACATTTGTGTAAAGAATTTTACCTGATCGGTTAAACGGTTCCCGAGATATGTGGATTTATGTTTGGAAACAGACGCACAAACGGACGCTGGGCAGAGAGGAAAGGTCAGAGGTCAAGGCCACTTGGTTAGAAACCAGTTCACATGTGACCTGATAATTTGTGTAAATTTCGTAAAAATCCGTCCAGTAGTCTCAGAGGAGTTCTCCGGAAACGAACGCGGCGGCGGCGGAACCCGGTCAAAAACATAGAATCCGCAAAACTTCGTTTTGGCGGATACAATTAGTAAAGTAACGTAATACTTATCTTGCCTATGCCTGGTATGATTCAAGCGCCTGTTGTGGAAAGGGCAACTGCTATCCCAGTTGTCAGGGCTATAGGACGATAATATCTTTTAATATCAATGAATATTTCTTATATTTTGATCAATGTATATAAACCAGACGGAGCGAATCTTCAATACAGGCTGTTGTTGAAGTAAGTGAAAAAAAACTATATCCATTCATGCCTACGTACTTATGTTGCACACGTGTCTTGTTCGTGTCTGTCTATGCATATACATGTGTCTCCCTCTGGTGACGAACCTGTAATGAGAAAGAAATTCAAATATTAGTAACGTTACACATAACTTGACGAATGTTGGTTCGTGTGAGGTCTGCAAATGCTTAAAAAATTAATCTTCAGGTGTTTGTTTTCTTCCTGCCATAATAGCGTACTCGTCTCTCGCTTCGAGCAAACAATTTCGATTCACTGGTTTATTTGTAAACCCTAACCCTTGAAGGTACCGCTATGGAACTCGGGCTTCAGTCTAACAACCTTAAGATATGCATGAAATCATACTTCTGTTATTCAGTGGTACATGTTTTATCAAAAATAAGTATATTGATACTTGTAGGCCTACCTAGTTTAAAAAAAAATTAGTAACCATCGACGATAGGTAGTCTATCGTCAATATGACTAACTGTTTACACGTGACTCCGTGTTTTGTCACTGTTTATATGTCTCTGTTTCCTATGCTACCTTGTGCACATAGTATACCTACGTCAAACATTATTCTAATGGTGTTGATTTAAGCGGGAGTTATTGGCGATAGGCCCCATTAAATTTAATTATTATTTTTTTCTTTAATATCCGGATTCTCTTTAATCTATCTTGATCTACATCTTCTTACTTTATTTCCACAATACTAGCAGGGGTTCCTTGCTTCATTGAAGTATTTCAGTTTAATCTTAATAGTAGTCCGACATTTCTAACTGCTTTATTTTCTTTCCTTCACACGTTTTACATGTACATGTATTCAGGCCCTATGGGAGGGGGGGGGTGTCAGCCAGTACATCGTACCGGAGTTTTCAAAGTATGAACAAAAATAAGAAATCTCAGTCTGAAACTGTAGTTATACGGTGGTCCGGTCAAAAAGTGTCACCTGACCAAATGAAATGCTTAAAAATGTGGCAAATCCAGAGTGATTGGAAACCTTTGATTATATGATAGGCAGGGTTTTTTTTCTGTATGACTGATATTAAATATACGTTACGACACATTCGTTTGAAGAAATTAGCTCAATTAATTTTCATTTGCAATTATCTTACAGCTATGGCCCGGACAGCCATAGAAGCGTTTGTTTCGGGACTGTAGTTTGATCCGTTCGTCTTTTTAAATTTAAATATATTCATTTTCTCTCAACTGAAATATTAATATCACATTTATGCTGTATAGGATTGTTGTTTTTAGAGTAAGATGTTTTTCAATAGAATCATTCAAAGGGCCACATTTATTTAATGATGCGTGCTGAATATAAATTATTTGGAGGTGACTGACATTCCTTTCACGTTTATGTATGCCGGGAGGGAGGATGAACAAACCTTAGTTAGTAAATCCTGTGTTAATATATACATGCTATGGTGCCGACTATCAACTTTTCAAGAACGCATGTAGCTTATTTTGTGACTATCATATTCATGCTATATAGATATATACATAAATTGGCTTTAATTTGAATTCGTGTTATGAATATATCTGAATCATTTTTTTCATTTGTTTGGTCATTATTTTGTTAAATTAAATGTTTCCAAAACATTTTGGATGTCCTTAGAAAGTAAACAAATAAGTTTAATAGTATATAGGTTTAATCTGATTCGTTAAATATGATTCTGATATATGAGCCGTGAGATGTTTGTATATATTTATATAAATGAAAACGAGTTTTTACTGAACAGCAGTCTTCGGTATCGCTTGTTATTTATGTTTATCTAACGCTAATCATTTCGGAGAATATCGTTGGAGTGGGCAATCTGTTGTTGCTGCAAAATATCTGGCGGCAAACTGACACATCTGCCCTCGCTAAGACTGCCTCTGTACATTGTGTTCTATCACACAATAATAAGATCTAAGTTCCAATTTGTTTTGTCTTAATTTTTTTCTAGAAAACTGCTGTGGTTGATAATAACTACCATGCGGCAGACTGATACATTTACACTCGCTTTGGCTGCGTGCCGTGCACACTTTACAAATTAGTCACATGATAGATAAGGCCAAAAAAAATTTCGTCGACTTAGGCCAAAATAAAAAAAAGGTATGGTTCTCAGGCACCGCCCGCATCAATTTTAAACCCCCGCATCAAAACTTTTATTTTGATTTTCAATAAAAACTTTCCAATTTTGAGCTGCTGCCGCTCCGACATTTCTTTCAAGAAGATAAAACCATACAATTTCCTTTGTTTTGTAGTGCTTTTTCTTATTTTGCAAAATAAAACTTGTTTTCATGCTTTTCCCTTATCATTTGACATTTTTATCGAAACATACCAAAAAATTTAAAATAAAAAAAGCACCCACCCGCATTGATTTATGAAAAAAAGTGCCTGAGAACCATACCTTTTTTTTTATTTTGGCCTGAGTCGACGAAATTTTTTTATAACCTGCATGCTATATAGTCGTTTTTGAAAATTCTAGCCTTTTGGATCTGTTTTTACTGAGATTTTCGCCTCGCCACACAGAAAACACAAAACCATATCTGTTCAAACTTTGTTTGCTACTTCTCTTTAGTGTGTAAATAGTCATATAATTCAATTTATATATCGACGACAAATTATTTGTCCTGCACTTCTGACTTTCAAAGTGTTAAAATCAGGTTTTAACCCGTGACTCACAGAATATATATCCAGTACTTTCCTAGATATTCAGAAGGAATTTCTGGCGAACTATACACTTTATCTAAAGGTTTCATCTGGCAGAAATAAAGTACCAAGTTTCCTCTTAACTATCGGACGATCGAGCGGACAAAAGTTGTTCGGTATAGCTCATCAGATTACTTATTTCACTATTTTCACTTATTTCTCCAAGTTGTATTATGTATATATCACTATAAAAAGTCCGATTGTCCAAAATAATTAAATGATAGCATAAAACTTATTATTTAAAATTCGTGAAATTTACCAATTGTACCTATTATACCTATTATATTGGACCTGTATGCTACCTCGTAGTGTGTAGCGGGCTCGTCCCCTGCAGTGTCATCATTAATACGCAGAAGAAAACCTTAAATATTGAGATATCTGATAACTCGAATAAAAGTAAGAGCGAGCGACAGATTCCTTGTGTAGGCAGGGGCGGTGGAAAGGAAAGTGAGACATACCGTCATGTTTAGCAGATAAAAATCAAGCGTACATTCATTCCCTCAGCGTGTATGAGTCTCATAGAGCCCCCGTGTAAAGAGATACTAACACCATAACACCTATTGAGTGTAAAATATGACTTAAATTTTAGTATTTTAATTGAAATTTTAAGATTTCATTGTCAGAATGTTCATCTACCTACGGTTGAAATATGATCACTAATTAAATACAATACTTCTGCATGGATCTCATTGTATATTTAGATTGTCTAACTCCTTAATTGAAAAGGAGAGTTTACCGAAAACATCATTAAAGTGTGAGAACAAATAAGTATTGGAACATAAATTCAGTTACATATGTCAAAACCTAATATCCCCGATAGGCATTCAACAAATCTTTTGTTGGTGATATATTTAAAAAGAATTAAGACATTTTTTTTTAAAAATATGATCATCATTAGCTCAGCGAATTGAAACTCATTTGAGCTACAGCGACGGGCCTGTGTCCTTCATCTGTCAATTTGGTAGTCTAGTTTTCCGTTACCACGGAACAAAGCTAAACCATTGAACCGGGAAACTTCCAATTTTACATCCAGGGAGGTTCTTGGCAAATCTTGTAGGAAACCCGAATTTAAGTCACGGTGGCCTATATTCTGCGAGTCACTGAAAAAAAAACCATTATTTTTAGCAACCTGGAAGGTATATTAGATGTCCAAGAGTATAAGAGAAATATTTTGCATTTGTTTATGAAAATGATATACCTGTAATTTGTGACATTTACACCGTTAAAACATTCAACATACATAGTTTGAATAGAAGTGAATATGGTCACCAGGCACCGATCCTAAATTCCCGTTCGCATGCTAATTATATTAAGAACCGTCGAAACATTTGATCAAATTTGATCAGGAATGGCTGCAGCATGCAGACTGCGCAACATTTTCCAGGATTATTCATCACGTGACTTTTATATGCATGCAAGCTACAGGTGACGCCATCAACATTCCAGTGAACCAGAATGAAACATTCCACTCAGAAAAATAACTGAAAACTTGTCACATCCTGCGGACCTTTAAGGATCCTTGGACGCAGCGAGTAAATGACGTCACCTTTCGCGATGGTGACGCCGGCATCATGGAAGTTAGGTGCAATGACAATGACGTCATATTAACGTCTTTGGGGGATCTTCTAGATCTTTTGCCCTCCCCCCAGTCATTGTCTCTGTTCATCATTGTCATAATTCTCTCTATCATTCTTGTAAATGACAAATCTCTGTCATTCTTGTAACTGCGCCGCTTGTTCTTCATTTTCGGATGTAAATAATTTTAGGTGTAACCAGTGATTTATCTTTCTTATAGGTAATGATACCCTAACAAGTCTTAAAACTCTCGGTCCGTCCTTCTCGTCACCATTCTGTCTGTCATTTTGCCGAGTAATAATTCTAAGTACGTCATTTTCACGATCAATTATTTTGTTCGTCATTCTCACAATCACTGTTCAGTATTCTCATTAGTATCCTATCTCTCTGTCTGTCATTCTCACACTGTAAAAACAGTGCTTAGCTCTTAAACACCAAAATATCCCGCTTAGCAGCTAAAGATATCTTAAGTTATGCTTAAATGTTAAACATGTTTAGATTTGTATGCATATATGCTATTCATGTATAGCGTGTAAACATGTTTAACTTAAATGTAAACATGTCTAGCTGCATACATGGGCGATGAAACATAATTAGGAAAGGACATACAAAGCACATAATCTAAACATGTTTAGCCGTCAAGTGTTTAGCATGTCAAGGATTGTCAGGCTGCGCTAAACATGTAATCACTTTGAAGTTCACCTGCTTACGAAGATTTGATCATGTAAACCTGCGATAGAAGGCAGATGTCCCTTTTTAACTATCTGTCTATCTATCTATCTATCTGTCTATCTGTCTATCTATATATCTATCTATATATCTTTATCTAACACGAGGACAAAAAATATGCTTAGCTTTTTGTGTGCTTAAAACCTACATTTTTACAGTGCAGGTGTAACAAATCTCTTCACCATTATCGTGTCCATCCTCTAAGTCCGGTAATATCTCGGTAAATCATTCTCTCGGATAAAGATAGGGATCTTTTCTTCTCTCTCTCTCTCTCTCTCTCTCTCACACACACACACAAACACACACACACACGCACACACACACGCGGCACCATTCTCTTTGTTCATCACTCCAGCAAGACATGATTGCGTTGCCAATAACTCTTTGAGCAATCGTTCTCTCTTCGTAAATCCCACAAGTAAGCAAGCACGCAGAGATCACTGAACTAAAAAAAAACTCAAACATGTAAAGTTCAGTGAGTTTTATTTTGAAATTGTGCATAATTGTTAAGCAGGAGTGCTTCAGACAAATGGTGATAGAATGTCAGATATTGGAGGCACGTTCAGGTCCCTCATGGCTCTTCGAGCAACAAATCAAGCTGAAATAAAAAACAATCACATTAAGAATATCGTTTTCAATGTTAAAATTGAACTTGTATACTTGTATGAGCTTGTCTGTTCATTCATGCGTCTCTCTGTTTGAGGTTGGGATGGTTTTTCATGGCTCCTGTGATTTCGTTGTTAAACGGGTGGTGCCACCCATCGGTAGGAAGTGAAGTTCACACTTTTTACATTAGAAATTGTGCTTGAGGTTAGAACTGTCATGTGGACACCAATAAAGTAGTAAAAGGTATCTTGCTCTCTTTCATTTGTTCATAAAGTTCATAATAGAGTGTCATTGCCATAAGTTGTAAAACATTCTCCAAATCACGGAATAAGCAACAAATCGTCCGCAGATGTCGTTTATATATTAATAGACAAAAAATCTTCTTGTCGGGATTTTACGTTCCCGTGTAAATGTCTCAAATGTGTGTGTGTTTCAACAATATTATGGAGCTAACATCCTTAAATGTGAAAACCTAAAGATTTTTCTGGTCCTTTTGACTCTCTCGGTGCTCTATAAATGTATCCTTGTCTTAAAAGAGAGGTGACACTACGTCACACTAGAGGGGTTTGTATAGATTGTTACTGAAAAAAATAACGATACAACACATGGTTGTAAGCACAAATACAAGTTTTGCAATATAATTACCAACTAATTAACATAAAGCACAAAATAATGTACTTAATAAAATGTTACCTTAATATTTAAGATTCTTGAACTTATTATGAAATGTAAAAAAGCAAAGAATTTGTTATGATTTTAAGAATAAAGATTTGGTGTTCACACTGTCCAGAGAACGGGAGGTTCTAATATACAAATCAGAAGAGAATGCACATCATAATTGAGAGAGAGAGGGGGGGGGGGGGGGCTCACTTGCGGATCTATTTAAACACACAGCTTCCACGTGAGATACACTCGTTGTTGGACCAGACGTATCCACGGTTACACACGCATGCGCCCTTCTTGTTGCTGCTTTCACAACCTTCGATAACTCCTTTGCATGTCCGTTGACAGGGACTTGCGTTCTGGTCGTACTTTGAGTTCTCTGGGCATGGCGGGTCCCCACCTGTAACGGAAGTCGTATCCGTGATATACATGTGTAGTTCACTACATACAGGGGTGTATATAACCATGAGGTACAAAGGTATTTGCCTGAACACTAATGACTGACAACACATCAGGAATGCACATGCTTATCTTCCCATATACTTAACATTAGCTTTCAGTAGAGTCTGTTCCATTAACTAATAACATTGTAATCAGCAGCTGACTTAGTGCAACTCGATAGTTGGAGTTGTATGTGATAGTCAAATTAATATTAAATTATATACTCTCTGCTATGTTGCATAGATAATACATATTGTAGTTGCTAACCCAATAAAGCTGCTCATCTAAGAATGTAATATCCTGTTAAGCAGAAGGTTAATGATCATGAAGTGATAACAATTTTTAATATTTATATTTGTACAAAAAGCTTCTACAAAAAAAAGTCCCCGTACCAAGAGAGTGTGACCACCTCTCGGGTATAAATGTTTTATTTTCACATGGTTAAATAATACACGCCCCTGATTTAAGTAACGTTCAATATCAACAAAGGAAAATACCTACATTGGGTTTTGTATTCCCAGCTGTTCGGGACTGGAACTCCAATACTCGCGCACACTCGCACAAACACGCGAAATGTTTCGCAGCGCTTAAACTGGGAAGTGGCACAGCAGGCATCTTCTGCGCATGCCTGGTAGAACTTCACGTGACGCACACACTGACCAAAGATGGATTCTTCCTTCAGGACACTGCACTGAGTGGCAGACTTGCAGTTTGACGTGTGACAGGGTTTAGTGGTGTCCTTAGTGCAGCTAAAAGTAAATATATAAAGTCAATCATGTTAACATCAAATAATATTTTGTTATCCCAAATGTTCATTATAAAAGTGTTTGATCACCCAAAATCTAAATTAGCTTAAGTAGTCTGCAGATGGAACGTTTACTTGTAAGGATACAAGACATATTGACCTTCAGGGTCCAGGTCCTCGAAATGGATTGCAGTCTTGTGGCCATTAGATATTCCAATGGATCTGGAATTCTTTATTGAATACCCTCTCATGGGTGTTTGGTAAAATTTCCACGGCAATGGCCTAGACCATTCATCTGATATATTGGCGGTCATATTGTATTTCTGAAGGGTCTAATGGGTTACAATGGTTTCCGACCGGCCTGGAATTATACAGCGTCCCCTCATTGACGCCTGTATTCGGTGAGATGTTCAACACAATCGCTTGAAAGATTCCTGAGATATATAACGTGACGGGCGGAGAGGCGGACAGCCAGACGGACTAATATACGGCCCCTCCCTACTTACAGTCGTTACAAGTAATTGGTTAATCAAACGACTCAGATAATGTTACCATCGTCCTGGGGTTCCTCCACCCTACCCACAATCCTCTTTAACGTTTCGGTCCTGGGTCCAGGGAAAATTAATGACAAATTAGAAATGCGAACCGCCCAATTAAAGTTTAGCTGCTTTGATTCATATGAACGCCTGGAGAAGCTGAAAATAAAAGTTTAAAGTTACTAATATTAAAACTCACTATTTGCCGTTTTGATCAGGGGCCTCCCAGCTCCATCCTATTTGGTTCCAGTTCCCATATTGTCCGTTTCTTTGACGCTTGTCATTTCCTTTGTTGCCATCGTAGTTTCCACACAGCCCACACAGTCCTGCTCCTCTTAGACTGGAGTGTACTTTAGCCTCGGCATAGTATCTACGATAGACGACCAACACTTTCCCTCTAGCAAAGCTGAACCGGGTTTCCCTGGGCGGAAAGTGACTGACAGTCAGTCCGTGGACACCGCGGTAGTTGCTGGCCGTCCGGATATGACCATCAACCTGTTTAAGCCCAGACAATGTGCATAATAACTGAGCATCAGTGAAGTGACACAAGCTGAAAAAATATGTATATTTCTTTGTGAAACAATCATGACAATTTATTTGATAGAATACACTTAACCAAGCTTCTTCATTTTCTAAATTAATAGTAAAAATCCATTATTTAAATAACAGCACAAGGTTTATTAACAAATTTATAAACAGTACTGTCCATTGATTAACCCTTGATGATTAATTCTCTATTATTCTTTATCACTTCCACATCGATTATCCTCATAAGACCAGGTTAATTGTTAGCTCAGCTGACTTTCAGTCATGCTGAGCTATAGCGACCACTCTTTGACCGTCGTCCGTCTGTCCGTCTGTCTGTCCGTTAACCAGGCACAAATCGTAACCGCTGGACCTAGAATCTTGTAACTTGACATTCTGAGAGGTTGATAAAAAATCTTCTTGGAAACAAGAAATTAGGTCTCTGTTACCCATATCCTTTGAGCTATGGGGCCCCAAAATAGTCAAAAATTTCATACAAAAACTTCAATATCTCATTAACTACATCACTGATGGTCATGATTTTTGGCATACATATTGATCATGATTGTTCCATCAGTTCCTGCAGACTGGTGGCGCCACCTGTATTTTTCGATTTTTTACGATTTTTTTTCTCGATTTTTGAGACCTTTAAAAATGTGAATATCTGTTAACAGGGCAAAAATCGTATAGACTGGACCTAGAATCTTCATTCTTGGCACAGTGAGAGACCTGTAAAAGGTCTCCATGGAAACCTGAAATACTGTCTCTGTTACCCATATCCTTTAAGCTGCGGGGCTCCTAATTACCCCCCAGAATAATGTAAAATTTCATACAAAAACTTCAATATCTCATTAACTACAACACTGATGGTCATGATTTTTTACATACATATTGATCAAGAGGTGTTCCATCAGTTACTGCTGACTGGTGGCACCACCTATATTTTTTCAATTTTTTACAATTTTTTTTTCTCTATTTTTGAGACCTTTAAGGATGTAGTTTTCTGTCAATAGGATACAAATCGTAACGAATAGACCTAGAATCTTCATTCTTGACACACAGGAGCTATGGGGCCCCAAAGTAACCCCCAGAATAGTCAAAAATTTCATAAAAAAAACTTCAATATCTCATTAACTACATCACTAATGGTCATGATTTTTGGCATACAAATTGATCATGAGATGTTGCATTAGTTTCTGTAGACTGGTGGCACCACCTATATTTTTTCAATTTTTTACAATTTTTTTCTCTATTTTTGAGACCTTTTAGGATGTAGTTATCTGTCAACAGGGTACAAATCGTAACGACTAGACCTAGAATCTTCATTCTTAACACATAGGGAGACCCATAAAAAGTCTCCATGGAAACCTGAAATTAGGTCTCTGTTACCCATATCCTTTGAGATATGGCACTCCAAAGTACAGCCCAGAATAATGGAAAATTTGATACAAAAGCTGAAGTACCTTGACACACAGGGAGACCCATGAAAAGTCTCCATGGAAACCAGAAATTAGGTCTCTCTTTCCCATATCCTTCGAGCTTTGGGGCCCCAAAATACCCCCAGAATAGTAAAAAATATCATATAAAAACTTCAATATCTCATTAAATACATCACTGATGGTCATGATTTTTGGCATACATATTTATCATGAGGTGTTTCATCAGTTTCTGCAGACTGGGTGCGCCACTTGTATTTTTCGATTTTTTACGAATTGTTTTCTCTATTTTTTAGACCTTTAAAGATGTGGTTATCTGTCAACAGGCTACAAATCTTAACAACTGGACCTAGAATATTCATTCTTGACATGCAAGAAGGCCCATGAAAAGTGTCTGTGGAAGCCTGAAATTAGGTGTATGTTTCCCATATCCTTCAAGCTATAGGACTCTGAAGTATCCCTCAAATAATGGACAATTTGATACAAAAACTGAAGTATCTGAACAACTAATGCAGAGATCACCATGGTTCTTTGCATGGATATTGATCATTAAGTGTTTTTATTATCTGCACACTGGTTGAGCCACCTGAATTTTTTTTTAAGTTTACGATTTTTTTTCTATTTTTGAGAGAGATATATATATACAGACACAATCTTGGTCTGTCGGTTAATCTGTTTGATGCCTCAGTTGAATGGGTATATACTACCATTCAGATAATAAAATTTCCTTTGCGAATCTCTTCCCAGTCAGCTGAGCGTCATGACCCATTGTACACTTGTTTTAAATCGTGTATATTTACAAGAATGCGGAGATAACACAAAGAAACTATACAAGCTTGTCACTGAGATTACAGGTGTTAATAAAGACAATCCACTGCCAAAGGGGCTATGTGATGAGGACCTAGCCAACCAATTTGCCGACTTTTTCCTGAGTAAAATGAACAAAATAAGATCAAGTCTGGACAAATTTCCACATTATCAGCCTACAAGAAAAGATGTAACATCTTTAAATAATTTCAGGCCTCTGTCTAAGAGAGAAGTTACAGCCATTATCAATAGTTTGCCAAGTAAGAGCTGTGAAACAGATGCACTGCCAACTATTCTTCTGAAGAAAATGCTTCCAGCAGTGATCGGAAAAATAACAGACATTATTAACATTTCACTGGTTGAAGGGAGATTTCCCAGAAGTTGGAAGGAGGCTATAGTACGTCCCCTTCTGAAAAAAACTGGTCTTGAATTAATATCTTCAAATTACAGACCTGTGAGTAATTTACCATTTTTATCAAAAGTACTCGAGAAAGCAGCCTTTTCTGAATTTAATCAACATACTAAGAGTCAAGAATTAATGCCAGATTATCAGTCAGCATACAGAGCTAATTACTCGTGTGAAACTGCACTAATCAAACTGACTAACGACATATTATGGGCGATGGAACGTCAGGAAATTACAGCAATGATGGCAATAGATTTGTCAGCCGCTTTTGACACGGTTGATCACTCAATTTTATTAGAAGTGCTATACAATAAATTCGGTATAAATGGAAAAGTTCTGGAATGGTTTGACAGTTACCTAAGACCCAGATCATGTAAAGTGAAAATAGGTGAGAAGTTTTCAAGGAATATGGACCTAACTTTTTCGGTTCCTCAAGAAAGCTGTGCAGGGCCAATCCTTTATCTGGCGTATGCCAGTACAATACAGGAAGTTATTCCAGGAGACATCCAACTTCATGGATATGCAGATGACCATGCAATTAAGTGTTCATTCAGTGCTAACAGTCGTCAAGCAGAGAACGCCACCATCCGAAAACTGGAAACTTGTGCGAAAGACATTAAAACGTGGATGGACTCAAACAGACTGAAAATGAATAATTCCAAGACAGAATTCATTATGTTTGGTAACAATGGACAGTTATCAAAATGCACATCATCTCAGTTAAATGTAAACGGAGAACACGTTGAACTTTCAGATAATATTAAATACTTGGGAGCTTGGCTGGACAAGCAGCTAAATTTCAAACATCACATTTCATTGAAATGTAGAACTGCAATGCATAATATTCATAGAACTAAGCAGATCAGATCCATACTCACGATGGAAGCAACCCACACATTAGTTCGTGGACTAGTCATGTCTCATCTTGACGATTGCAATGGAATTTTATTTGGTTTACCAGAAAGATCAATTAAAAAGCTACAACGTGTGCAAAACATTGCAGCAAAATTAGTATTAAACAAGGAAAAATACGAAAGTGCAACGGAAGCTCGTAAGGAATTACACTGGTTACCTATTCGTGCTCGCATAGAACATAAAGTCTTGACCGTTGTCTTCAAATGCTTAGAAGGAACTGCACCAGATTACCTTAAGAAATTGATAGAGGTACAGAAACCAGGCAGATTAGGGCTTAGATCTGACAGGGTTGTAAGAAGGCTCGTAGTACCCCCTACAAAACGGAAAACTTTTGCTTCGCGATCTTTCAGTGTTTGTGGTCCAGAGCTATGGAATAGCATTCCAGAAGAACTGAAAGCAGTATCACGTATTGAACAATTTAAGAAGGACGTTGAAACTTACCTTTTTAGAAAATACTATACCTAAATATTTTTATTTTTTTACCGATATAACTATTTTAGCTTTTTAGTGTCATTGATAATTTAGTAAATATGTGGTTCTATTTTTAAGTATGATGTTTTAGTTGTAAAGCGCATTTGAAACATACGTGTATAAATGGCGCTATACGAAATAAATATAGTTATAGTTATAGTTATATTTGCAAAAGGAAATGCTGAATCTGATTCTTAGACCCATATCACTTGATTCTGCAATACGGAGTGAAATACAAAGATTGGTAAACAGACATGTCGAAGGTTTGTTGTACCTGTAGATGGATAGAAATAGAAACATGGAAATGGCGAATAAAATGTAAAACATGTGTATAGTAAAACTTTTAATGATTTGAATACCTTGATTTGGCCCCGGGAGTTGAGAACATGATCAATGCGGATCACGTGACCACTCAGATGAAGCTCCAGGGCCTTGACCCAGGAGACTTTGCGGTTTCCTCTGTGGGTATGTGAAGCGAGAACCCGGAAGTATGGGACATTTTTAGCCTTGCAGCTTCCAACGAAGAGGAACTTGCACTCTCTGCCAGGCTTGTCGGCCCCCATGAAGTCATACCGCAGGCCATCAAACGTCAAAAAGTGAGGGTCTCCGGAGGCCAAGCATGTAGCTGTAACGCAAAACCTATAGCATAGAATTATGTTTACTTTACTTAAGTATTAAGTGCATCACACTCATACACATTACAGCTGTTCTACCCTATTATATCCACGTTGAGAGGATTAAGTTTGTTTAGACGTTATTAAAAACAAGTTGTAAAAGCTTACATGCCACAGATTTTCAATTAAGTTCTCTGGTACCATGGCTATATTCTCCATGCAGTGCTTACACAGGTAGAAATGTATTTGTCATATTAGCACAAAATGCAAACTTAGAGATTTTGCATCAGTCAGAATTCTGAGTTAATTTTAACAAACTCTGAACACAGGGAATGCAAAGACTTCTTTATGTCTCTAAAGTTCATTTATTGTTTTGTATCAATATATGTTAAAAACCTTGAAGAATTATGTGTGTATTATAGGCAGACGCGTGGTCTCAGATGTACGCCGACTTTCAGTGCTTTACGGTCAGCTAAAAGCTGCATCATTCAATCACACCACTGATCAGGAACAGACCATTAACTGTTGATTGATCTCTTTTGTATTTTTGTGATAATCACGGTACATCGATTAATATAATTCAACTGAATTTAGAAACATGTGACCATTGAACCAGTATCTCAGGTATAAACTGTAGGTATTTTGAAATATTCCAACAACAACAAATATTTTAAAACGTACCTGGTACCACTCTTGTGCAACTGACATGTAACCAAGATCAACTACCATTGCTTAAATCTAGTTAATTCTTTCATTTATTAACAACCGAATGTAAACATTTCACAGATTTGATACAGCAATTAAATTTTCGAAATGTTTTCATACTTCCTGCTAAAATAATAATTGTGTATGTAATAGGGATGCGCGATATTTTCGATATATCGGTTTATCACAATACGGCGTATGCATATTGTCTATCGCGATATCGTTTTCATTTATCGATATTTTTCGATATTTTGTCAAATGCAACTGAAACTGATTTATTGGGTTAAAAAATAAGGTTTCTGTTTCAAATTCAGACATCTTAGTGGATAAGGAATGATAAAAGACTGAGAGTCGCCACCATATCATTGTAAAATAGCGACTCTTACTCTCAGTCCTTTACCAAACGACCTAGTGAGATTTTTTATAAACACTCCTTATAGGTCACTTCGTGGTAAATGTTCAAGAGGCTTGACAGAGCATGAGATCAAACGTTCGCGTCCAAGGAAATGTGTATGTCTGCTCGATCACTTGTAAGTACCAAAATATTTTCTCACAGAAAAAAAGAAGTGCCGAAATCGGTCATAATAATTATTTACATATACATGTATTGATATTTCTTCCATACATCCTGTGAATAACTGATCTGCAAGATCAAGTGTCAAGTGAGTATAGTTTTATTGATGAAGAACTGCAGCATTGCAGTGTGACACACGGCTGTAATTGCGCGCACCATGTAAGCCTCCCGGTGAGAAACAAAGTGTGCAATCCTATATTATCTTATTTCCCAAATTACTCGCACATATAAGTCCACAAGAAACATTGATTGCCTCCGCCAGGAGGGTATGCGTTCATCCCCGTTCGTGTGTGTGTGTGTTTGACAACAACATAACTCACGCAGTCATGAGCGAAATCTCATGAAATTTGCAGGGCACCTGTTCTTAAATATGATGCAGAACACTGGGAACAAGAATAATTTCTTCCATGCATATTTTTTTCAACAACAAAAAATCTTGCAAACCCCATGAGTATTACCAGCCGAAAGAGACGGAAACACAATGTACTCTCGGAAACATACTAATATACATATGGGGGCGGAGACATACGCACAGACACAATGCATGCATGCATTATAAGGACCATATCGTTAGCATATTTATTTAGTCAATTACAACCAGAGCCTTTTCCCCAGAAAACCACAATAAGATAAAGATCAGAGTTGGATCATGTATCCGGGACCGTTCAGTCAACATGCATAGCAGGCTCATTTTCTCAATAAAGCTACGAACTAGGGATAAGGTTACAAGGGCAATCTGTCCCATGGTTCACAAGAACAGCAAAAATATCTTTGGATCACACATGAGCCCGGTCACGTCGTGCCGACATATTCTAGCAGGTCCATGGTCTGTCGCTCTCGAGCGAATGAGGTCGAAAGTAATCGTGAAATAAAAAGGATCGTTTATTTTTTCACCATCTGGAGAACCTGTTCACATCGTCAAACATTTCCTCAAAAAGTTTTATATTGTATTTTGGACCGAAATAGCAACATGGAAGAATACATGGTTCAATGCTGGACGATCAGCCCCTGTACTTTCAAAATATGTATTTTATAATCTGAGGAAACTTGCGGAAGAAATTGCAAGAAACAGGAAAAGCATATATACATTTAGAAAAATAAATATATTGTGAATAACACTGTATGCAGTGTATCTGTTACTTGTATCTGACTACGAATAAAGGCTCATGTCAGTTAGTCGTATTTTTTAATGGACATTATCCTGGTCATATATTGGCGTTATGACGACTGCACATGCTCCGATAAGAAAAGCGCTTTTTTAACAGTATAACTTCATGTATGGAGTTAGTAGAAGAAAATGTATTTGTTTAGTAATCTGAATATTAAAAAAAATGACGTATTGGTGAGATGAGCCATGTATAATTTCGTCAAAATTTTTTCCTTTACAAAAGACCTTTGCAGTGTTCTACTTTTTAAAGTTTGATTCCCTTAATATTTCTTCATGTAATTTTCTGATGACTCATCATGCTTATCATCTAGGTATATCTAATCACTTTCCCTAGGTTGGGGGGGGGGGGGGGGAGGAGGGGGTGTGGCACTAAGGCACTGCCGGCAAATGCACGCCTGAATTCCCTGGTTCGAGTCTGTGTCCACCTTCTTGGCGTTTAAGTCCATAAATTTTTATCATAAAAAGAACCTTAAAATAGAAATTATCATTTAATTTTTTTTTACTGCTGGACTCGAGAATGAGGCACGGAAATTCAAGTTCGAGTCCGAGACCTTTGAGCTCACACATTTGGCCTTGCACATAAAAGGGTCATTCTGCGGGATGTTCCCCCTTACGCGTACACTTGGTGAGAACTGCAACTCAAAATATTTATACAATGACCTCATGCTAAAGGTTTCACTTTAACAGCAGCAGTTTTAAGACACATTTTAAAAAACAAGCAGGTATGAGCAATATACATGTACTGCATGTTTAAAGTCAAAAATGCACAACCCCATGCTTACGGACATCCACGCCAGTGATTTGACACTTACCGGAGCCGTGGACCTGACAGATCCCGTACACAAGTAGTGGAAGGAGCGTCAGCACAAACCGCATGGTGACCAGGGTGGCTTAATCCTGCTTGTGAACAGAAAAAAACCCATAAATAATGTTACAACGTGTTAAAATATATAACGTGTTTTATAAATATATATATAAATATATATATATATATATATATATTGTATATATATATATATATTGTATATATATATATATATATTTATATATATATATAAATTTATATATGTCAATGATCTTATATACGGTTAATTATTAGTGCCTGTAAAACCAGACCATGCAAGCTTATTGTGATTAAGCTTAATTATTAGCTTAGTTACTATAATTGCCTTTCCTAGTACTTTTGATTTGAAACCAACTTTTGGGGATCATTAAGTATTCTAAATTATCATTTAGCAATAACTTTTCTTGATAATTTCATGACTAGGGATTATTTTAATATGTTTGTTTCATATTTTCAACTATGAAAGTTCCAGCTTACTTTCGTTTAATTTGAAATAATCTTAATTTGAAATAATAATTCTTAATTGAATGTGGTCAACATGTAAGCGTTACCATGGAAGTAATACCTTGATACTTAGCAAACTTGATCACCAAGTGACGACCTGTTTGTAAGAACTGGTGAATCATTGGTATCCATGGTTATATACAATGCAGAAGATAGAGAACAGAGCCAACACCAACTGTGCAAAACCAACAGCTAATGAAAAATTACTAATCTTTGCGCTTGTTAGCTGTAAAATTTCCTTGTTTTAATTTATTATAATGTAGAACAGGAGAATGTATTTATAAAAACAATAGGTTATACACTAATTCGGTTTGTACCTGAGGTAAATAACGGTCTCTCATAATGAAACACAAGTAGTACATGGACTGTCAGTTAAAAATGGATACACAAGATGCATATATTTTCTTGTGCTTTCTTATAATACCATATGAATTACATCATTATACGGCAAGTGAATAAGTACAATAGTGTTTCTATTACCCAGGCTTTTTATCGGCCAATATTGTGCTTTCTTATAATACCATATGAATTACATCATTATACGGCAAGTGAATAAGTACAATAGTGTTTCTATTACCCAGGCTTTTTATCGGCCAATATTTGCAATAAAGCTTAAAATTGTCGTAAAATACAAAGTAATTGATAATATATACTAGACGTTTGGAATATAACGAGACAACCAAATGGTTGTTCCGTCGAAGAGACCAGGCTATTTGTTTAAAATCCCTCTGAGACCACTTGAAGGTTCTTGCTGGCTAATACAAGTTTACTTGTACACTTACCTTGTTACGCTTTGAGTTAGGCGGACATGCGGCAGAGTGTGAAGTCATCCAGGAAACACTGATGAATTTATTCTAATTACTGATCACGTGATCAGGTACGCACGTGATGTCACGATCAGGAAGTTTTACAGTTCCAGGAACAATGATATCTTATCATGCGGGGGGAGCACATCGCACGTCCTGTACAGACGTGGCACCCGCCGCATCATATATATATATATATATATATATATATATTTATATATATATATGCAGTGTTAAGGGACAGGGCGTTGCCACTTCCCCATGGGGAATTTGTCGAGACGAGTCCACTAGGTATGAGTGTAGTGCATATGCCTTTTATATCGTGTATATTTTTATATCATATGTGTATACAACTGAAATATTCACTGTACCCAGGGCACTATTAAAAATCAGCATCCTATGATGAATGGGCATCCTGGTAAAAGTATCTTTTTAATAAATAATAAATAAACAACAACAAACCTCTTTCCCCTGATATGTTCCAGCATTGCACGTGTACCCCAACTAATCCTATTGTGCCCTCCCCGAGGACAATAGTATCAGTGTCAGTCTTTTACTTGTCCTCTCCAGTACGCACACAGCATAATCTCGTAATCTCGTAAAGTCTCGGCTTTTCAAACCATACCGTAAGCTTCATTCTAACAACATTTACTGGAGGATCGGGTCCCGTCCAGTGAAACAGTCTGTAGTGAATTTACAGAGTTGTTTTTCTTCAGTATGTTATATATATGCATGTGTGTGTGTGTCACATGAATTTTTAAGGAAGGCTGATAGCTGTATGACCACATGTAATAACAGCCAGGGTTATGCACTACTGTCATACCTATATAGCTATGATACCAAGTTTAACTGCTGTACACCTAAATGTCTTTTATAACTTATGGGGGTGTAAACGCTCTTAAATGATTAGTTTGTCAGATTTAAAAAGAATGTTCTTCAAAATGACCTCTTTGGGGGTAAAATATATATAGATAAATAGATATATACATATATACTTTTATGCTTAATACATTTTTTTCATTCTCTGTCCATTTGACCCTATCTGATTAAATTATCATGAACACTGATATTCAAACCCATTGTATTTTGCCTTCCTGCCTAAACCTAAAGCGTTTGTAAATTGTTGGTGGAGGTAACTTAATTTTGTATATGTACATCTGTAGAATACCATTTCATTCCGGTTGACAGGGCAGTATCACACGCTTCCTCTCATTTTATATCCTGGCGTCAACCAGACCCGGTGACTACTGTACCTGCGGGCCTTTGGTACGTAATCGTTCCCTTTGCTGTTGGGTTCGTAATCATTCCCTTTGCTGGGTCATACCACAGAGGGACCCCCGAAAAGCGCATTCGTTTGTTAGTGAAAAACGGCCGTAAAGCATAGCCTACCCATTGATCCTGCAGAGCACTCGCCCTGGGTGAGGCCCGACAGTGAAAAATCTCACCGTCTCTGCTGAGATTCGAACTCACGATCCCCCGGCTTTGAGTCCTGTACTCTACCCCTGAGCCACAGAAGCCGGTCACCTGTAACAAAAGTTGAAATTGTTATCAGAGAGGTTTCGATTTCTACGCATTGTTTTCAATTTGGTCTTGTACTAACAAATGAGAAATCATCAAACACCAAAATCTGTTCAGATTCATAGTAATACATCTATTCAGGTTCTGGTTTAACAAAGAGGTATATATGCGGTCCATTACAGCTCTCTATGTCAAATTGTCGTCAGGTATCATTGTCATTTCGAAAATAATGCTAATTTTTCTTTAAATATGTGTCCGGCGTATATCATTATTTGCATTTTATCTGTACCAAGTTGCAACGACAGCGGCGTAAATCCTTGATCCGCCCCTGTAAAATCTTTGTTATTTCGCAAATTACAGTGGCGGATCTATTTCTTTTCCCATTTATTCGTCTGACTGGCTGAAGATGTTTTTCGCTTTGTCGAGCAGCTACAGTTTGCTGTGGTCAAGACATCAGCCCTGTGCGCTCTAAGCATAATTTTGAGAGATTATAGACGTGATGCCGCCAAGACGAGCAGGAAGCCGCGAGAGACCGCCACCGTTTTTACCCGTACCGATGACTTTTCAGGAAAGCCACAACACCCATGGTACCGCCACAAAGGAAAAAGCAGCATACATTCCCTCCACCGATCCCAGCAGCGGAGACCCAGCCATGCCAATCGAGAACCGAACCCGATCAATGAAACGACAGAGCTTCGAGACGAATGCCATTTTATACTTGCAGTTTCTGCCATTAAGGCAACGTCAGCAAATTTTTTCTTCATAATCACCATTTATTCGTGATTGATTTACATTTTTTATTTTTCTTTTTTATTCATTTGCAATCAGATTAATAAGTTATTCATAAGTTGAGGATATTAATGAACAGCTGTGTGATTTGCTTCGTTAAGGCAACATTCCAAGATTTCTATTATGAGAGAGGGAGTCATTTTGTTATTATACAGTATACTGGGTCATATCACTGAGGTAACCCCCAAATCGCAATTTTCTATGAGTGAGACATGGCCTTCCTGTTAACCTGCAGTGCGCTAGGGAGGGGTCGGAGTTAACCGTGAAGAGTCTCGTGGCTCCTCTGCTGATACCGGTACTCTGCTGTCCGAGTAAGTGCGCTGCCTAAACCACACATGCAGAAGCCGGAAAATGCAAAGTTTAATTTAAGACTTTAGCATATCAATTATTTTACCCCGGGCATTAAGTTTGAAAGATGATATTTTGCAAGTTCTAAACATGGAATAGCATTTTCACCATTGGCATCAACATGTTGCAAACGACTGAAAGTTTACATCCTAAAATTGAAGAAATATAAATATTAAATAATGAACCCTTCTAAAGTTTGACTACATTTTGTTAAGTCATTCAAGAGAACAGTAGCTGAGGAACAGGAAATCCTCATTTTTTTGTGAATAATGCCTCAAAATGTCCTGTTAATATAACATATTTAAAAATTACTTTTCATAAACTTTAATATATATATATATGTATATATATGTATATACAAACATATATATAATTTACAAATACCCATGTAATTACATAATACTCATCAACCGCAACCCAGTATGGCACGTTCTCGAATTCCTGGATCCGTCACTGTCAAAAATTGCAAAATTCAACATTTGTGTGTATTCAATTTTTAATGGAATACGAAATAAATAATGTTAACAATTTCCTTCAGGGCAGACCTTACAAAATTGACATAGCGCATGATGTGCCGATGGGCAAGATTGAAAGATGACGTGTGAAATACACGAACAGCATGACCTCCCAGCACACCAACTTTCCTGATCTAATCTGTAACTCCGGTTACAACTGTAGATAAATATTGTTCGTATCATACTCAGAAATGTGAACCCCCTCAATACTTGCTGGTTTACTTCCTTCGCCTCTGCACGCCATGCACCCCTCACCCCCACCAAACCCCGACTGACGCCCTCTGGGTCTTGCTCTAAACCGACCATATTTAAACTACAATTTGACTGTTGAACTGAACTAAATTGAAACTCCGTATATCATTTGGTTCAAGCTTACACAATTGAAATGAAAGTGAATTTATTCACATGTTCAAGTAAGAAAGCGGCTCTCAAGCATAAACAATTAACATGAATGTGAATTTTTTTACGTATTTTGTTATTGAGAAAGCGGCTCTCGGGCTTAAACAATCAACATGAAAGTGAATTTATTCACGTGTTTTTTGTGAATGAGAAAGCGGCTGTGTTACCAGGGAAGATGTTTATCGGGAGAAACCACTAGACTGGTCCGCGTGTTCATTTTGTTATCCTGCAGCGTCAAGCCAAACAATGGGATTGATCGTCCGTGTCAGATAATGGTACATAGAGGCCCTGGATTAGGAGGACTGGCGAGGTGCAAATATACTGATCTTTAACTATTCAAAGAATAAAGCCGTTCGCTTAAATTAGGATTTATGTTTATACCAAGGTTTATTCCCCATTACAGGGGTCCTATTACAATTGCTAATACCTCTGGGTCTATAACTATAACATGTAATTACTATAATATGTAATGGATTTTAGCATATACCCTCACCTGACCCTTTACAATTTGAAAGCAAGGAGATAAAAAAATTCTTAAAGGATCGCATTCTAACGAATTTGATTTCGCTTTTCGGGCCTCGGTCTCCTGAAAACCGAATAAAAATAATGCTGTGGTCGCCGAGAAACCACGGAATAACGCCAGATGATGAGTGTATACCTGGTGTATTTGTAAATATTAAAGCAGTCGTACTGGCTGTTGTTGCAGTGAATCGAGTTGGGGATGTTATCAGTTGATGAAGGTTGTACAGTGATCCCATGTTCTCCAATACAATATTTTCTGAGGTACCGGGAGAATAAAAACCAATATTGTAATCGCAAAAAGTTACGGTAAGAACACGTTTAGCCTTAGCCAGGCTACTGTTTTCAAACAGCAACTGTAAATGTTTTTATCGTAATGAGGAGGCCTATATATTCATCATATTAAGGTGTAGCGTCTGTTCCACTGAATTTGATTCCACATTGTTTCCAGATCAGCGTGAGAAAAAAATGACATACGTTAGACTGTCAGGTCTCCTCCATATAAATAGGGACTCCCACTCCTTGCCGATTTCGTTCTTTCCGGTAGAGAGTATACTCCGGGAATTCTGTCTCATGCATTTCATTGCTATCGTCCAACCAAGTCTCCGTGAAATAAACAACATGAACGGGAAAAAAACCCTTAAGGAGAAGCGATAGTTCATCGAACTTTGAAGGAAAACCTCTTACATTTAAAGGGAAATATAGTAAGGCCATGGCGTTAACTGATACATTTTACGAGAGTTTTAATAGAAGTACACCAACGGGAATGCAATTGTCTTCGCGATTTACTTCGTTTTGTGTTTCCGCACAATATGTATTTTGCTTATATTAATTTGTCGGCATGTCTATGGAAAAGCTCTTGGGGAGAGCAGTGAGGAATATGAATTATAATAGTTTTCTTTCTAATTATATACTAGGTACTAATTATATATATATATATATACTTTGGTTGCCTTTTGTTCGCGAGGGTTTTAATTTCGCGATATTCGCGAATAGAAAATAATCGCGAAAATGAAGCCCTCAGGAATAATTGGCCAATTGAATGTGTCCTTCGTAATAGTGTAGCCAATACTTGTATGGGAATAGGCCAGAACAATAAGAAATTTTATAATAAGTTACATCCATGCAGGTATAGGGAAAACGTTACCTTAAATTTGAACTAAACTACCTGTGCTGTGTCTACGGGCCCATCGTTGTATGAGAAGAATATCACGAACTCATGACTTATTTTCATTTTATAATACACACAGGTATGGATTTATCAAAGATTTGATATAGGTTCTGGTGAGATCGCGAAAATGAAACCCGCGCGAAACATTTGAAATGGAGAAATCGCGAAATTTCTGCCTCGCGAATATGAAGCCAACCACAGTATATAATCTAAAGAGAAGTGTTTTAAATTGTCCAATCAGTGTCGTATCACATTTTTTGAAATTTCTATATGTCTATATATTATCATTTTACAAGTAGCAGAGAAATAGTCATGCAATTTAATTTATTTTTAATTCAGCTTGTTTGAGTGTAGCTCACAATTTCAAGCGCACGGTAATGCTACATATACTAGTATGCTACACATATCAACACGTGAACTGTTAAATGATAACGTTGCGATGGGCGCACAGGCTACAGCAAGCAGCCCTGCCTGGGTGGACCACTCTTCACTTTGGGTCACTCAGGAAGTTCCCAACTCTGGGTCAGACGTGCTATCACTGTATCTTACTATACAATAGGGAGCCATTGGACATAAACATGTATTGAGTCGAGTTAATCCAAAATTACAACCTACGGAACTCAAGCACAAACGCATCAGTACATTGACGCCCTGGATAAGTTCTGGTTGCGGCCAAATATACTACTGAATATTATATTTTCAATGAATGTGCGAAAAATTAAGCCGTTCGCTTAAATTGGAATTTGTGTTTAAGCCAGAGTTTGGTCTCATTACAGGGATTCTATTACTAATATCTCTGGGTCTATCTATTACTAATACTATTACATCAACTTTTCATTTATAACTATTAATATATTACATGGCTTCTTTTGCCGGTACTATTACTATTTCTATGAGTATTATAAAACGGGATGTTTGCATGCTCCCTCATCTGGCCCATCTACAATACCCCGACCCATTCCCTGTAGATGAAACTAGCCTGTTCCTGTAATTAACTTTTTATATAAATTTCGTTCTTAATTAAAAATTAAACTAAATCAAAAGAAAATCTTTAATATCAATGAAATTTCACTCGCAATTCAAATGTAACTTAGTTTAAATCAGCAATATTGATATCCAGCAAGTTCAGGAATAGTACCAAAAGCCTTATGTACATACTCGCCACGATGTATGTTTACAGTGCGACAATGTCTATTACATTTAAATTCATATTTCACCCAATTTTCAATAGAATATTAAATAAGCTAATTAAACATCAGCAGCACTGCAACAGCATCAAGGACTAGTATGAGCTTACAATAACTTGCCGAACATACTGTATAAACCGGCCAAGCCTAGTTAATGAACATACAAACAGGCAAAAGGTAAATCAAATGCTTAACACCTCAAACCAATACCTTGTGCCCAGTGCCCGCTGGACCATGAAAACATCTGGCATAAACTAATCAGATTACACTTGAGCCATGTGCCAACTTGACCATGTGAGCATCTAGCATAAACTAACCAGATTACACTTGAGCCATGTGCCAACCTGACCATGTGAGCATCTAGCATGAATTAATCACACTACACTTGAGCCCTGTGCCAACTTGACCATGTGAGCATCTAGCATGAACTAATCACACTACACTTGAGCCCTGTGCCATCTTGACCATGTGAGCATCTAGCATGAACTAATCACACTACACTTGAGCCCTGTGCCATCTTGACCATGTGAGCATCTAGCATAACTAATCACATTACACTTGAGCCCTGTGCCAACTTGACCATGTGAGCATCTAGCATGAATTAATCACACTACACTTGAGCCCTGTGCCATCTTGACCATGTGAGCATCTAGCATGAACTAATCACACTACAATTGAGCCCTGTGCCATCTTGACCATGTGAGCATCTAGCATGAACTAATCACACTACACTTGAGTCCTGTGCCAACTTGACCATGTGAGCATCTAGCATGAATTAATCACACTACACTTGAGCCATGTGCCAACTTGACCATGTGAGCATCTAGCATGAGTTAATCACACTACACTTGAGCCCTGTGCCAACTTGACCATGTGAGCATCTAGCATGAACTGATCACACTACACTTGAGCCCTGTGCCAACTTGACCATGTGAGCATCTAGCATGAACTAATCACACTACACTTGAGCCCTGACCTGTATTAAAGGAACGAAATAAGTACTAAATCCTTTAGCTCTTTTAGAAAAGAGTTGAAATACAAAAGTGAGCTACTAATCTATTACTGAGGGTTCTATAACTAATACTATTACAGGAGTAAATTTCCTTTCTTTTACTATTACAAAACCTATTACTATCAAAATCGGTTATTGTATCCACCAAATCAGGGTTTTACCGATATTTTATTATCTCGCGGGTTCTTCCGTCGCCGCGTTCTTCTACGAAAATTAACTCCGTGATCCTTAAACCGATCTTTCTGAAACCTGGCATAATTATTGAGTCACGTGCGATGGTGCCAGCTGCAATGGCTTTCTTATGACATATCTCAGGAGTGGTTCAATAGACTTTGTTGATATTGTGCATTTCTATAGATCTTAGATATCTCCATCGTGTATATCAGACAGGTGGCGCCATCTGAAATCGTTTTCACGTGACGTCCAACCGTTCGTTTACTTTGGATGACTCACATATCGGGAGTGATTCAATTAAATTTGGCATGTACACCAATCATTGATATTTCTCGTATACCATACAGGTGGCGCCGCCTTCAGTCCCTGTTTCGTAGGATATACTTTGATGCCCTTTTCTTAAAGATGAGTTGACGTATCAGCCTGATTTGCATGTCCGTAGATCGTGGATACCTCCATCTTGTACACAAGACCTGTGGCGCCAATTATAATCGTGTCCATGTAGCGTCAATCAATAAATCTGTTTTTGGTGAAAATTGCGCAGATCTCAGGAGTGGATGGATGTTTCATCATGAAATATTACACGTGTCCCGCCTTGGATAGCTTAGTCGTAGACCAGTCAGGGGCGCCGCCTACCATTTTATTTTCGTAGAATATACTGATGCCCTTTTTTAAGAGTGGTTTGGCATATCGGCCTGAAATTTTGCAATGATAAATGTTTTGGGTAGACTTGTCATACACGAGTATAGTAGCGCCATCTATTGCCATGTGTTTGTAGAATACATTAATAGATTTCTCAGAAGGGAATTAATGTATCAGCCTGAAATTTTTCATAGATCTTGGATATCTTCATTTGATACCCAGGACTTGTGGTGCTACCTACAGTCGTTTACACATGTGAACATTTGCATGTCCATAGGTACAAGACTGGTGGCGAAACAATTTAATCTTACATCCATATGTGAGTATTTTGGTGTAAATCACACATATCTCAGTAGTGATTTGGTGTATGGACCTGAATAGGACGACTTGGTAGCACACCAACATTATTTTGTTTTAGTTTCGTACATCCGTGCGTCTTGGGAAACTGGTACTATGATGCCACACATTTGGAGAGCAGTCACTTTAAGTGAGATTCAGTGCCTCAGTCTATCCATGACTCTGTGAACTGGAGGATATGGCGACTTCCCATATCCTAGTTTTCTTTTACCATTACTATTACATATTACTTTTACCCCATATCTGGTTAATGCCTTATTTTTCCTATGAGCACAGTTTTTATAGTTACGAATGAAGTAAAAGTAATGTTATATTTAATTGATTTTAGGCCGTGGGCTACATCCTGCTCAGCTCAATTCTCTATCTGGTTGATGATGAAGACTTTGGCCAAAGTAACTTTTTATATGGATTTCCTTGATATGTGTGGTCATGTGATTCTTCGGGTTTTTAACATGTTTCTTCTGTTACAACAATCGTTAGGCAAGCAATACAAATCTAACAGGTTATATTATACGGGTCTACGAAAGCATCAGCAATAGAAGCCTAACCAGTTGTATTATATTATACTTACCTATGTATCAGCAATATTAAATTTACTAAATGCATTCTTTATACGGACCTGTAAATGTATCAGCAAAAATAACCTAACAAATTATATTATACGTGTTTTATACGGATCCATAAATGTATCAGCAATAATAAACCAACAAGTTGTATTCGATTATATCGACCTGTCTGTGTATTAGCCCCTATACTTTCTTCCTGGATATAAATATTGTTGTGACAATCCAATGTAAACAACACTGATTAAACCTCGAATGAATCATAATTAGTGCACTTTTCCAATAGAAAGACAAAAGAGAGGGATTCAGCGAAAACCCATTAATTACATCACTAATGGACTTATCAGCCCGTTTCTTTTCCCGGATATTCATGTTACTGCATGCCAAGGAAAAATAACATTGATCAGGAATTTCATATATATATATATATATATATATATATATATATATATATATATATATATATATATATATATATATTGCAACCACGAACTTGGTTAAGTGGGTCTATCGGTCGCCAGAGAGCACCATGCATGCACAAGGCCAAAATCTGCCAATGATTATTTGCACGAGCCAATGCTTCAGTGGCCTTAACCTTCGCCTTGCCAACACCGGCTGGTAAACATGTTTTCACCTGTTATCTTACGACATGCCTCCACACAGGGCAGCATATTACGCAGGTTTAAAAGTTAACTTAGGACCACAATGGAAATACATGTTTTGACTTTTCAGGTAATGCTCAATAAACTCAAAATGCATTTATTGTTTTATAATATATAGTCTGATTAATGTTATTATACCAAGGTTGGGTCCTAATACTGTTTATAAATGCAGTTGCATTTAAATTTTACTCAATTGCATTTGCATTTTAATGCAGTAAACTTGAAAACCTAATTGTTTTTGTATTTGAATGTAATGCTGGTGAGATGCATTGACATTTGAAAACAAACAAAAATGCTATGCATTTACATTTGCAATTGAAATATGAGTCAAATGTTAAATGCAAAGCCTTGTTAAAAATTCAAAGCAATAGTTATTTTTTAATATTATGTCAAAGATCAAGTTAAGCAAGAACAGGTGTCAATATTTAGTTTTTTAATTCCCACCTTTTTCTGAGTTTCGAACTTTTCTGTAATAGTTTACAGAAGTAAGACACATATGTATCTGTATACAAATCTTGTTTGATTTTTACAAATATGGCTACTTCAGCTTGTATGAATCACTCAAGGATGACAAGATCACATATCTGGTTTGTATACTTGCAAACAATCGAGTCAATATACAATGAGTTCTGAACAGATGTTTGAATTTCTTGGATGTTTAGGAAAATACCCAAAACACGATCCATTACATGTTGGAGATAATCTGAATCACAATGTGTGGCGTGAGGATCATCCTGGCCGGACTTTCGTGTCTCTGACAACATCTTGTTTGTCCACTACTTTGATTTTCTTCAACTTGATTAAACCACACTTTTTTGGTACTATTACTGGTCGTACTTGAAATGTCATAACGTGATATGCGACATACAAATGTAAATATGCATTTATCTTTAATAATTTTAATAAGCGAGCAAGCATTGAAAAATGGATGCGGTTACCGCCACCAAAACAAACTGTCAATCAAATCCAACCTGACTACAGTATAACAGAACTCTGTAACAAAACTGTTTTCACGCCAAATTAACGAGGATACATGCACTATTTAAGTAGGTGTATATAGTTTCAAGTCTTTTTATGATTCTTAAGTTTTCTCGATTACGCCTGATATTTCAAGACTGGTGCTCTAAAAATAGCAACAGATTTCTTTGGAAGGGCTCAATGCTGGATCAGTAGAACGAATGTATAGTAATCATTAGATTGGTTCAACTACCTCCCAATCATTATATAGTAACCCGGTGAAAGGGGGGAACCTTCGGAATCACAGACATCCTAACACTAACACTCATATACACACCTACTGATATACATTTAAACTGATACACATTAACACATGCGAATAGGCACGAAAATATTTCATACAGACACAACTCTGACACCTCTGACACGGTTCTCATAAAATAATTATTCAAATTATTGAAGATAAACAAAGTGGTAGAGATACCAGACGTTTCTGGAGACATAAAATCCCTGAAGCCACCCTCTTATGCACATCAACAGCTTTATTATTATGTATAAGCCGCAATGTTTGGAGGTAATTAATTATTTATTGTTCATCATTCTTAAGATAACTGTTCATCCTTCCTCTCTGTTCATCATTCTTAGGTGTAATCATTCTCTTGATCCTTCTCGTGACCATTCTATGTGTTCGTTATTATCTCGGGTAATTAATCTATTTAAAAAATGCGAGGTTCAGTGAATTTTATTCAGAAATACTGATTAAGGGTTTAGCAGGAGTGCTTAAACAAATGGTGATAGAATAAGAATTTAGCTGCAAGTTCCATTCTAAGGTCCCTCATGGCTCTTCGAGCAAGCAAACCAAGCTGAAATTTACAAATAAAAAATCAGATTAAGAATATCATGTTCATATGTTCAAATTAAAATTGTATACATGAGCTTATCCTCATTCATGTGTTTTTCAGTTTGAGGTTGGGATGGAGTTTGATAGTGGCTCCTCTGAATTCGTTGTTAAAACGGTGGTGGCCACGATGCCACCTATCGGCCGGCAGTGAAAACAACGCCATTTATTTTGGAAATTATGCTTTAGTCAAGAAATGTCATGTGGGCACCAATAAAGTAATAACCAGTATCTTGCTTACTTTCTTTATTTAAGTTCATGTTAAATTATCTATGCCATAGGCTGTAATACATTCTCCAGGGCAAGGAATAATCCAAACGTCGATAGATGTCGTATAAATATTAACTGACAAACGAGACGGAATTTGTATGTTTCTGTGTAAATGTGTCGAATATGTCTGTCTTTCAACAATACTAGGAGCATCCATAAATGTGAAAAAAAATTAAAGATTATCCTAGTTCAGCGAAGGTATTGTCTCTCTCCTAGTGCTGTATAAATGTATAGAGGGGTTTTATATTGACTTTGACTTTAAATAGTTACCTTAAAATATATGCTTGTAAGCACAAAATGTCAGCTTTGCAGTACAATAACCGATTAGTTATAATGTCTTACCCAAGGTAATGTCCATTTAGCCATCATTATTATTTGATATTCTTCAATATAATTGTGAAATAAAAAAGAAAGAACTTGTTAAAGATTTGTTTTGATTAAGATTTCGTAATCACTCTTTCCAGAAGACGGAGGTTCTTATATACATTTCAATCAGGGATAAATATTATGATTATGAGAGGGGGGCGGAAGAGACTCACTTGCGGATCTACTTATATACATGTACACAGCTTCTACGTGAGACACACTTGTTGTTAGACCAGACGTATCCATTGTTACACACGCATGCGCCCTTCTTCTTGCTGGTTTCACAATCTTCGATAAATCCTTTGCATGTCCGTTGACAGGGACTGGCGTTCTGGTCGTACTTAGAGTTCGCTGGGCATGACGGGTCCCCACCTGTAACGGAAGTCGTATCCGTGATACACATTGTAGTTGACTACATACAGGGGAGTATATTACCATGAGGTAAATAGGCAAATGCCTTCACATTAAATGACTGCACATAAAAAAGACACATTTACATGCTTATCTTCAGAGACTTTCAGTAGAGTCTGTTCTGTTAAAAAGTTAGGCCCATACAGTGTTATCAGCAGCTGACTTAGCTGACTCTCTGCTATATTATAGATAATGTACGTATTACAGTTGCTTCCCAATAAAGCTGCTCGTCTAAGAATTTAATATCCTGTTATAAAGCCAAAGGTTTATAATCAGTGATAAGAAATTTATATATTTATATTTGTACATAGAGCTCATACAGTCACCTATCCATGAGAGTGTAACCACCATTGTTTTCACATGGTTAAATAATACACGCCCCTGATATAACTAATGTTCATTTTAAACAAAGGAAATACCTACATCCGGTTTCCAATTCCCAGCTGTTCGGGACTGGAACTCCGATACTTGCGCACTCTCGCACAAACACCCGAAATGTTTCGCAGCGCCTAAACTGGGAAGTGGCACAGCAGGCATCTTCTGCGCATGCCTGGTAGAACTTCATGTGTCTCACACACTGACCAAAGATTGATACCTGCCTCAGGTCACTGCATTGAGAAGCAGCCTTGCAGTTTGAGGTACGACACGGTTTAGTGGTATCCTTAGTGCAGCTGAAAGTATATGTGAACGGACAATCTTAAAGTTGACCATCAAATAATGTTTGTTAGCTCAGATGTTTAATTTGATCAAATGTTTAGATAAACA
This sequence comes from Sipunculus nudus, assembly GCA_026874595.1. Lineage (NCBI taxonomy): Eukaryota > Metazoa > Annelida > Sipuncula > Golfingiida > Sipunculidae > Sipunculus > Sipunculus nudus. Next base: position 104,662,927 of record CM049306.1, on the reverse strand, counting down.
AAAATTCAAATTGGTTACCCAAACCTGCAGAGGGCGATCGTATACTCGTAGGGACAAAAGAAATGATTGAGACCGTAAGACCGAAATGGCAGGCTTATGGCAAAACTGGAATTCCGATGGGTCTGAAATTCAGTAGTTCACATCCTATCATGGGTGTTTGGTAAACGTTTCACGATTCGTGAGAAAATGTGTGTGAAAGGATTTCCCGGTTCGCTACCAATACCTTACGGATGTCAATCTGCTCCAAATTGCTCAACGCAGATTTTTGAAGGAGCTTTTTAGGTCAATACCTTGTACCCGTATAGTATTTCAGACTCAAATATTCGATAGCATCCATTCAGGGATGCCAGTCTTCAGTAAAATGTTCAAAGCAATCGTTTGAACTATTCTTGCGATAAAGAACATGACGGACGGACGGACGGACGGAGAGACAGACGGGAATTCTGATAACTACAGAAATTTGTTAATAAAAAAACAGAGATAATATTATTTATTTATTTATATGTCGTTGCTATGGGAGCAGCGTATGCATCCTTCCCATTCCTCCCCCCCCCCCCCCCCCCTTTGCTAGCTCTTTGAGGGTATGGTCAGGAACCCGCGGAAATTAAAGAAACAAGTAAGAACTGTAGATCTCCCAATTAAAGTTAAGCTGATTTGATATGAACAACTGGAAATAAGGAGTAAACTAATACTCACTATTTGCCGTTTTGATCAGGGGCCTCCCAGCTCCATCCTATTTGGTTCCAGTTCCCATATTGTCCGTTTCTTTGACGCTGGTCATTTCCTTTGTTGCCATCGTAGTTTCCACACAGACCACACAGACCTGCGCCTCTTAGACTGGAGTGTACTTTAGCCTCGGCATAGTAACTGCGATAGACGACCAACACTTTCCCTCCAACAAAGCTGAACCGGGTTTCCCTGGGCGGAAAGTAAGTGACGGTCAGTCTGTAGACACCACGGTAGTTGTTGGCCGTGTGGATACGACCATCCACCTGTTTAAGACCAGACAATGTGAGATAATAACGTGCAAATAAATGAGCATCAGTGAGGTTACACAAGCTGGAAACAAAAATGTATATTTTTTGTGAAACAAACATTAAAATATATGTGTTAGATATACTTAATCTAGCTTTAATATTTTCCAATTTCAAAAGTGAAAATCAATAATTCAAGTAACAACACAAGGTGTATGAATAGATGTATAAACAGTAGTGTCCAGTGTCGAACTTTTGATAATTAATTCTCTATCTTTCTTTACCACTTCAACATTGATTAACCGAATGGTTAAACAAGTTAAACTTTTTAACTGAGTTTTACATCGTGTTTATTTACGATATATGCAAAAAAAAATCCCGAACCTGATTCTTAGACCAATACCCCTTGTTTCTGCAATACGGAGTGCAATATGGAGAGTGGTAAACAGGTTTGTCGAAGGTTTGTTGTACTAGTAGATGGATGGATATAGATACATGAAAATGGCAAATGAACTATTAAACATGTGCATAGTGAAACGTTTAATGATTTGAATACCTTGATTTGGCCCCGGGAGTTGAGATCATGATCAATGCGGATCACGTGACCACTCAGATGAAGCTCCAGGGCCTTGACCCAGGAGACTTTGCGGTTTCCTCTGTGAGAATGTAAAGCGAGGACCCGGAAGTATGGGATACCTTCAGCCTTGCAGCTTCCAACAAAAAGGAACCTGCACTCTTTACCAGGCTCGTCAGCCCCCATGAAGTCATACCGCTGGCCATCAAACGTCAAAAAGTGAGGGTCTCCGGAGGCCAAACATGTAGCTGTAACAGAAATCGTGTATAGTAGAATTACCTTTATACTTAATTATAACGTGCATTGCGTGCAAACGCTTCCACAAACACATATTACAGCTGTCCCCATCTAGCTAAGTATCTACTCAATGAACCTAAGTGAATTGATAAAGGATAAGACCAGTAAAATAACTGTTCGCTAAGACTTTAGGGATCTGCTTTACACTCTTTTAACAAACATGGGAACTCACCGTAAGTTTGCTTTTACATATGATGCACCGTTTTAAATGAACTGACTGATGACATTTAGACAGCTGGCTCTATTGTAAATTTTAAAATGAGGTAAAAAAACTACTATTTGTGTTGAGGAATCACTTGATCGATTTTAGGATAGATGCGCTCACTCTACATTATATTCTGCCGTGATTCATGACGGACGACTGGTAAGTGTAAAACTTACTATTCCTAAATAACTTCGGAATTATAAAAAAATTCCATCAGTTCCCACACTTCTTACTTATATTAATAATTAGCCATGTATTATAGTATTCTGTCGATAAAAAAAATTTGATGCTTATGACCGGATGACTTTCATTTTGATGGATAACAGTGAGCCATCGCCCTCTTTGTCACTGACGTTGTTCTCGTATTATCGCCCATATTTACCGCAGCCAAGCTATAGCTCAGGCGTCATTAGCAACGACAGCTTCACACACGTTTCCCACACATATGAAAATATGGTGTTCAAACTTTTGATTGTTTAAACATTTATATTAAATACTACCGGAGATAGATTTTGGAAGAAACTTACTCATCCTTGTCACAATATTTATAAAAATTTACTTAGTTCACACTGGGGGTCTCCGGGAACTAACGAGCTGTTCCGAAGTCACGCCGAAGGTCTCTCGCGCTGTATCAATTAGCGCCGGGCTTATCAGCGGTATCTTTGTGTGCCATTGAGCAGCGAGTTTTATGACCCCCGTCAGCAACATTCGACACGGCCAGACTCTCACTTGAAACTCCAGTCTGTAATCTCCTTGTTCAGACTAGTTTATGGGATTCTTTGCTACCATTGCGCAAAGCCCGGCACAACGCGCACTCAGCATCCACTCATCTTGCTACTATTATGCGCTCAACGGCTATTGAGCGTAAAGTGCGCGGTAGCAAATAGCAGCTGCACAGTAGCATTTGCTACCCTTGCGCATAGCTTGCCACATCGCGCAAGAAGCAGCCATTGGACTTGCTACCATCTGATACAGACCGGCTCATATGCACAAATCAGACCTGGGCGGTAGCAAGTTGCTGTCACCTGCTATCCATGGGGACTAAGTCTTTGCGATCGCAAAATCTGCTACTATTGACGTAGTGCATGTCCTTCCTGCCAGAGGTCGCTCGGACAAGACCACTGAAAGCAATATGCGCGGTAGCAATTAACTGTCGCAAAGTAGCAAAAAGATCTACGCAGTAGCAAATATAAAATATCTTCATAAAATAGATATTTTCACAGGCATTTTTTATTTCAATTTACAGGGTTTTTTTGCTGTTCTCGCAATCATCTCGAGTTCTGAAACTCGAATCCTAAGTCAATTAATGACACTCAATATCCGAGTCCGAGTTTTTGAAAAAGTGGACTCGAGTCAAAGTACAGACTTGATTCTTTTACTTCACTTCTGTTATTTCATTTCTTTATATAGCCATGCGTTAGATTCTGAAAAAAATACTTGGTGATGCGTTATTTACATCAAATAATATGTTTATGTCTGAACAAAAACATATATGTAGAACACAGTTTTATCAGATACTATCTTTTAAGTATTACATAAACATAATAACTAACACGTCTATTGGAAATGGCTAAACATCATATGTCTGTATTAAAGTAAATTGTCACCCGACTTACAAATGATCTAAGTCAATTTTTTTCGGCCCTATCTTAACCCAGTGAAAGATTCTTTGATCAAAATAAAGGAAGGCCCTTATTAGTTTTGTCGACGAAAACCAGTTTCGTACCACTACCTAACTGAATTTAACGATATGTTCGCATCCGTGTTCCTCTATTCGTGATGGGCACATGGTAAGAAGTGCATTCAACTCAGCATATTTATACAATGATCTCAGGCTAAGGTTTAATCATCATTTTTAAAATAAACATTTTAAGGCTAGCAGGCATGAGCAATATACATATACATGTTCGGTTTAAAGTCAAGCACATGGACAACCATAAGCGCACGGACATCCACGCCAGTGATTGGACACTCACCGTAGCCGTGGACCTGACAGATCCCGTACACCAGGAGAGGTAGCAGCGTCAGCACAAACCGCATGGTGACCAGAGTGGCTTTATCTTATACCTGAGGACAGAAAATAAAAAGATAAATGATGTTACAATATGTTAATATATATATATATATATATATATATATATATATATATATATATATATTTATATATATATTGATTGCAGTTCCCCCTGTCCAACTCCACAAGTCATTAACCTTCTTTTCTTAATTTGGAAATAAATTGAACATCGTACTTGCCAAAATAAAATGCAATTTACCCTGCTTAAGAGAGCATAGTGTCAAGCACTAAATCTGATTCTTCGCGATTTCTTTTTTTTTTTTTCAAAAAAGAAAAACAACATTGCCTAATTTTCCAATAGTTTTGTAGTTGTCCCGCATCGGAATTTTACGGTACCATTTTTATGAACCAAGTAAATATTTGATTGTTATACCATAATGTAAATGATCTCATATATAATTAATTGTTGTTGCAAGTATAACCATACCATTTTAGCATATTGCGGTTAAGCAATTATATAATACAAGTTACTTTAATTGTCATGCCTAGATACAAGTGCAAATTGAGTACTTCCGATTTGGGGCTGATTAAGTATTTTTAAATTATTATTTTGCAATAATTTGATTTGATATTTTCATGATTATGGATATTTTTGTATGTTTATATCATATTTTTGACTAAGAAACTTACAGCTGCCGATCATTTAATTTAGAATAGTTAATCTGAATTGAAAATGGTCAACATGTCAGCGTTACCATGGTAATGTCTTACTCATGGTTATATACATTGCAGAAGATTTAGCTCTAAGCAAAACCAACTGTAATGATAAATAATCAATCTTTGCGTTCGTTAGCTGTAAAACTTCCTTGTTATATTATAAAGTAGGTCAGAAGAATATATGTATAAAAACATGAGGTTTTACCCAACCTAATAAGTTTCTGTGGGTATCTGTACATACACCGATACGGTTTGTCCTTGAGGTAGAAAACAGTCTCTAACAATGAAACACAGGTGTGCATGAACTGTAAGTTAACAATTGATACACAAGATGCATATATTTTCTTGTGATTTCTTATAATACCGTGTGAATTACATCACTACAGCATGTAAATGTGTACATTAGCGTTTACATTACCTAGTCTTTACATCTACCAATATTTCAATCAAGCTTAAAATTGTCGTATACAAAAATGCGTAGTTTATGAGAATGTATTCTAGACGTTTGGATCTTAACGAGACAGCACCAATAGGTTGTTCCGTCGAGGAGTGTAAAAGTGTCGAGCTGTGTGTGTAAAACCCTCTAAGTCAATATCAAAGTTTTGCTTGCAAAAACAAAATTATTGGTACTGTTACAGGTGCTCTATTATGTGACATGGGCGTAACTCGTGTTGTTGTTACATTCCGTACTGGTTGAACTCTCGTTGTCATGTGGGCCTTGAGTTTTCACGCTTGGTAGTGGGTCACGTGATTAGCCTGGTGTGTGTAGAGATACACAGCCTTGTCTTTCTAGATAATTCCTGAAACGCGTGTCGTGCAAGTCCTTATAGACTGTTCGAGCAGTAGAAGGTTCCCGGCTTAGGGTGTGAAGGTATATAAAGGGCTGTTTTTTAGAACCAGGGGGCAGACAGCAGAGCATGTACCAGCGGACGCAGAAGCGTGTCAAATTCTGAGACCTTATCCGGCGAATGCGGCAATTATAGATATTTTTAAGAACTTTCCTGGATTTTATACATTGGACTTCAGTTTACTTTCCGTGTTGTTGCAAGAACTTTCCACTGGACTGACATTCTCAGAGAGCTAACATTCAAAGGAGTTATTTTGGTGACACTGTTGGTATTCAGGTATGGTACCATTATCTTTCTGAATGGACTTGTTGCTATACCGCTGTTTCACTGTATAATTTTATTGATTTAGTGTATTGTATTGTTAAGATTGTTTTAGGAATAAATTATGGTTATTTGTTAACAAAAAACCACTGACTTCTTTATTCATTCCCTTAGATATTTCCCGCTGTCTGGTGTTACAGAATCTGATTTTTTTTTATCACCATTACAATATTTGTGTTCATCACGCACACGTGATCTGTTTAAATTATGTTTCGTAACAGTACACTTACCTTATTACGTAGTCAAGGAGACGGGCATAAGGCGCAGAGTTAAGCGATCCGGGAAAAGCTGACGAATTTATTCTGATTACTGATCACGTGATCAGGTTACCACGTGTTGCCCGGTCAGGAAGTTTTCTTAGTTCCATGAACAATGTTATCTTGTCATGCTGGGGAGCACATTGAACGTCTTATACAGACGTGAGCCAACCACAGCATTTATTTACCACCTGTATACCAGTATTTACTTGTGTTTAAGTATGAAAACCAAGTGTGAAAATTATTATATATATATATATATATATATATATATATATATATATATATATATATATATATATATATCACATAAATTTTGAAGGAGGATGAAGCGTAGATGGCTGCTTGATCACATGTAATAACCTCCAGAGGAATGCACTAATTTCAAACCTATGTCAACACCGACACAAATTTAATTGCTTTACAATTATATGTCATAAATTATGGGTGTCACGCTCTCAAATTACTTTTTGGTCACAATAAAATACAATTCTTTAAATTGACATCTTGAACGAAACGGTTCATAATTAGTAAAATAGTTAAGTTTTATTTCCAAAAGCTGCATGGATGAATTGAAATTAAAATAAATTTATACATATATTTATATATATTTTTATGAGTGGTTTGGCATATCGGCCTGAAATTTTGCACCTTCATCCGTTTTGAGTAGATTTGTCATATACGAGACTACAATCACGTATGTGTAGAGTACATTTATGCATTTATCCCAGGAGTGGGTTAATGTATCAGCCTGAAATTTTGCATGTCAATAGATCTTGGTTATCCCAATCTTGTACAAAAGACTGGGGGTGCCACCTTCAATCGTTTTCACATATGAACATTGCACATTTCTCAGGAGTAGATGGATGTGTCAGCCTGAAATTTGCTCGCTTATCCATCTTTGATAGCTTAATTTGTCATAGACCAGACCGTGACGCCACCTACTGTTCTGTTTACTGGTCTTGGAATGATTTATCTTGTGTACAAGACACCAACAAACAATTTCATCTGAAATCCATCTGTAGGTCTGTTGGTGAAAATCACACATATCTCAGGATTGATTTGGTGTATCGGCTTAAATAGGATGGCTTTATCGTATACACATGACTGGTTGTGCCACCTACATTATTTTTTTAGTTTAGTCCATTCGTGCGTCTTTGGATACTTAGGTATTTCTGAGGACACAATTTTGGAGGGCTATCGCGTAAAGAGAGATTCCATGCCTCACTTTACCCATGCCTCTGTGATCTGGCGGATAACTGTAGTCACATTGGCGACTTCCCATATTCTAGTTTTCTGTTACCATTACTATTACGTATTACTATTTCCCAAACCCTGAATAATACCTCATTTTGCCTAAGCGTCCATATTTTCATAGTTACGAATTGATTTTAGGCCGTGATTATGCAGAGTTTAAAGTAACTGTTTATATGGATTTCCCTGATAATTGTGTTTGATTCTTCTGGGTTCAACCTGTTTCTTCTGTTACAACAATAATTAGACAAGCAAAACATAAATCTAACAGGTTGTATTATATTATACAGGCCTACGAAAGTATCAGTAATAGTTACCTAACAAGTTGTGTTACTAGTGCGCGGGGCTGCTAACCATTAGTAAACGATGCCGTGTGACATTACTGATTTATTCCAGACACATCCTGAAGAAAACCGTCAACTTAAATTACATGAAATTAAACTAGACTGAAAAAAGTTTTGACAGATGTACAAATTATTAATCAGTGTAACATATAATATCTAACATGTAACTAATAATATCTAGTTTCTCAGTTTCCACTGATCCGGTAAATTAGCATATATATGTAAGTAATGGTATAGTTTCTCTGACTTGTCAGAATCCTGATTAACACAGTTATTGACAGTTCCATACATTATATCTGAAAGACAACAACGAATATATATATATATATATATATATATATATATATATATGTGTATATATATATGTATATATATATGTATATATATATATATATATATATATATATATATATATATAAAGAGAGACATGTAAAGTAATGCAAGCTTTAGATATTCTACATTACTTAAGGAAATCAGCCCTGGTTTCGGCCTATATGATACAGCGGAATAACTTCTATCACTTGAGAAAGGTGTAGTTCGGTCAACAGAAACTCTGTAATTACAGAGCTCTACTAGGAATCGCTTCCTGTCTAGTATAACAAACGTTTTGGAGTATTCTGTAACAGATAGGAAATATAAATATCCTCTCCTACTATTTAGACCACAAATAAATAATGACATTTCTTTGATTTAATTCTTGTAATATCGCCCATGTAAACAAACATCGTCTCTCAGGCTTACTGTTCTGTCAAAGTGAAAGCTCTATGCAGACACTTATAAGTTATATTTTATTATACGGACCTATTGTATCAGCAATATTAAATTAACGAGATGCATTCATTTATACGGACCTGTAAATGTATCAGCAACTGTAACCAAACAAGTTAAATTATACATGTAATACACCGACTCATTAATGTATACATAATATATTAGCAACATTAAACCAACAAGTTGTATTCGATTATATCGACCTGTCAGTGTATTAGCCCCTATACTTTCTTCCTGGATATAAATATTGCTGTGACAATCCAATGTAAACAACACTGATTAAACCTCGAATTATTAATTACATCACTACTGAATTTATCAGCCCTTTTTTCTTTTCCTGGATGCAACTGAATGACTATGAATCGTTGATCAGTCTTACTCTCTCTGATATATATATGTGTGTGTGTGTGTGTGTGTTTGTGTGTGTGTGTGAGAGAGAGATAGAGAGAGAGAGAGATGTATGAATAGCCCTGCTGGTTCATTGTATATATAAATTTGACACAGTGGTAAGGGAAACGTAGTAAGTAATATTTTATAATGTTGTTTTTCAGTATATTGGTTTGTTTATGTATCATGTAATAACTGTACTACGGTTTGTTTTGATTGACTGACTGAACATTCTGGAGGTTGAGAATCTTCTGGGAGGCTTGCTGGTAATTTCCATGTGGATAGTTCCGGAAAAAATTCGTTGAGTAGAACTTTCCCGAAATTTCTTTGCAAGAGGTTTATATAAAGGCCGGTTCCAAGACCGGAACATATATTTATCTTATATATATCTTATATATATATATATATATATATATATATATATATATATATATATATATTCCTGCATGTACCATTTCTCATACTGAGTTTTTAACTCGTACTATTGAAATCATCACAAAAAAATTTATTCGCCCTGTATAAGTGATTTTTTTTGGGAAGTTTGCTTATTGTTGTTGGTAGGTAGTTTTGTCTGGTAGCTATCTTGACCTAACACGTCATCAATTTTTTTTTATGAAATGTTTCTCTTATAGGGAGTCATATATCTCCCGCATTTACGTACCACACACAAACGTTTGATCAGAAGCCTGGTAAATTTTCCGATCGTGTGATCTAGAAGGCTGGCGAAGTTATATGGCGACATGATAATTTTCCAATTAAGCATATGATTCAACTGATCACTTAAGTTTAGAATGAGGGCGAAGTTTTATGGCGACATGATAATTTTTCAATCAACCATATGATTCAACCAATCACTGAAGTTTAGAATGCTGGCTTTGTTATATGCATGGTGAGGTTATAATTTTTCATTTAATCCTATGATAAACCAATCACTGAGGTTTTTATTTTTAAGACATAATTAAATCAATACAGGGCATAAAATTCTGTTTATCTTCACAATGCCGCATCACGGAAATTACCCGGTAAGATCGCTTCACAGGTTTGGAAAAATTATAAGATATGTTTAACCGACAAACACTTTATACTGGACAGATTTGGAAAGGAGAATGCCGCCGCACAAGGCCGAGATCTTTAGCGGCATATTAAGGGCTTTTTATTTACACGAGTCAGTACTTCAGTGACCCTAGCACTGACATATCTTCTTGCAAACCATTCTGGGTAAAATATTGTATTACCTCTTACAAGTTACATGGATACCTATTTCCGAGTTTTTTTTTTTGTTTTTTTTTTCTTCTTCTTCTTATTCTTCTACTTTAAATGTAACCTTGGACATCGTGGATAATGGGGACACCTAAAATTAAAAGCAGGATCAAAACTTTTTTTTTTTACAAATCGTTCTTGTTTGTTTCCTATATGCTATATATATGGAGAGACAGTACACACGAGAATCAGTATAGCGGCTCAAACAGCCGGATTGTGAGGACCCCACGAAATACCGCAGTTGCGCCATCTACTGTAGTCGTGGCAACCTGACTCAGTAGGCAATGATAATTGGGCTGGTAAGCCTACTTGAGTCGTGAAACAAGCAAGATCCAGAAATGCATCGCAGCTGTCTTCCATCATGTTGCATTCATATTGTTGTCCCATAATCTTAAGTTTATGCTACGAATGATGCATTAATGCAAGAGAATACATCTGAACTCACAACCGAAACTGAAACCCCATCTCTATGGTGAGGAGTCATTTCCTGTATCGCGTACAAGTTGGCTACTTCAAGTAAACCGTGCGAGCCATGTCTGTATTCATGTGGTCAGAAATTCAACTAACATGCGGGGGGGGGGGGGGTTTACCAATATGCTGAGTTAAAACTGAACTTTTCTCGCTTATGTTTGGTGTTGTTAGAAAGACCACTAATATGCTGGCGATTAGTCTGGTATATGTCAATTTATATTGTACCTGTAGGCCACGAGGCGTTGACAAAAATGACGAAAATATTTGCATCCTCATGGGGCCTTACAATGCGTTCCTCAGACCTAGATGCAAAGGCACCCGACAGCCACTAATCTGATTGTTATGTCAGAGGGCCGATAAGGCGCTACATCTACCGGAACGTCCCCACGCCACTTTCACCGCAGCCTGATTTTATCTCGACCACTTTTCTTTAACTCGATCAAACGACAATAGTCCTGTAAATGGTCAAGTTTGCGGAATTGTACTAAACAATATGACATAATAAGATACGCAGATATAAATATGAATTTATCTTCAATAATTTTGATTTTTTAAGAGCATGATGAACCTCCAGTGTGTCATTGTTGTCGGTGTTTGTCAGTGTGGGTGTCTGTATGAAACTGGTTGTGTCCAGTCTGCATGTGCCTATATAACTATATATAAGAAGGGAAGGTGTTGTTGTACTCCATTCTCCCCATGCGAGATCTGGTCCACGAAAGGGATTGATCTCTGACAGTCAATGTGCACAAGGCACTACTATTATATCCAGTCGGACGCAAGCTTTATCACCCGCAATTGAAAATCACAATAATTAAGACAAATAGTACAAATAAAACAAGTTTCGGCAACATCTATTCCAAATATAATCAAACAAACAGCATTTGTCCGTGAAACAGATTTATTATATTGATAAATCTGCGGACCTATTTGCGGTGTAATATCTAAGCCTCGGTACTTTAAATGTAAACAGAACTGCTGTCAGTTTAAATTTTTTAGGTTTTTTTTCGTAAAAATTTTACGTGAATGTGCTTTTTTTATTATTTCGGTCATTTAACAGTGAACAAATTTCTTAAGAGTATTAAAGTTGGACATTTTAAGTGATTTTAATGTGTATTTAAAAGTATCATTGCATATAAAAACTCTCCGCAAATTCTCCACGACTTCTCCGCAAATTCTCCGCGAATTCTCCATCTCTCAGCGGATTCTCCGCGTTTTAAACAGACCTAGCGAAAGCGGGCTTCGTTGACATGCAGGCAAGTGATGACATCTGGAATGGCCGCAGTAGGAAAGGTTTTTGCCGAGTTGCCTACCTTGTCATATAACAAGTGATAACTGGGTATAACCGTTTTATTATTGGGTCGTTTGATCTGATTCCGTCGTAGTATTTATAAGAACATTGGAGATATGAAGACTTTATTATAAATATTGATTCAAGCGCCTGTGCTAGACCCTCCGGACAAAGACAGTAACTGACCCACTGGCATGGTCAGGACTATGAACAACATGTGACCCTCCATGCATTAGCCCTCATTTCTTAAGTCTGCATGCAATTTATTGGTTAATCCTCAAATTCATCTGGGTAATCCTTTTACATAATGTTGAAAATTCCTCAATAAGTGTCATTGTGTTATCACATTCATTGAAATCCTTCAACGCTTTTACTTTAAATAGATGTTCCACGTAAAGTATCCAAGCAAGCATGTGCATAATTTGCCGCATCACGGAAATTACGCACCAACAAGATTGGCAAAATATAAAATATTAAAATTAAAAGCATGTTCACAATATTTTTGTCACAAATAGTTCTTGTTCGTGTTATATATGCTGTAAATATGGAGATATAGAACACAGATAGACTGGGCAGCGGCTGACCCGGCGAGTTTGTGAAGACACCACTGAATACGGCAGTTACGCCATCTACCGGGACGTCCAGACGCCACTTTCCGCAGTCTGATTTTATCTCCACCACTTTTGTTCAACCCGATCAAACAAATATAGTATGGGGTCCTGTAAATGGTTATTTTTGCCGAAAGTACGAAACAACATGACAAGCAAAGGTAAATATGCATTTAACTTCAATGATTTATATATATTTTTTTTCAAACGGATGACGACCCTCCTGTGTCAGTGTTGTGGTTGTTTGTCAATGTGGGTATCTGCATGAAAATCTGGCTGTGTCCATGATCCATTTTGTATGTACCCATTTGCATGTGTTAGTGTGTGCGTCATTGTAAACGTATATGTGTTAGAATATCATCATATGAGCAAATAATTTGGGGTGTCTGTTTTAGAAGGAGGCTGGCAAAAGTGGTAACTTTTGTTAATATCAACCTGTTATGATCAAGTGTAACTCCAAGGATTTAAACACCCAAAGCTTACTGTAACAATATGTAATAGTTAACTTGCGTTGATATTCCTTTGATTGAAATGTCTGCACAGTAACCTGCCCGTCATTTGAGAAACAATGGACAAAAAAAGAGGTTCTATACAGCTATAAATAGTAGGTACTAGTGGCAGGTATGGGTTGTAAAATCATTTTCAATGATTGAAAGAAAAAACGATCAATGATCGATCATTAATCGATTATTTTATGTAGCGTCTATTTTACCGTGAAAGATGATGTATAATATAAAACCTAAAATATACACTTTAATTCAGTTTAACCTGTACAGCACATTAAAAGGTCAAGTTGTAGAAACTCAATATATTCGTTGCATGCACAAGGTTAAGTTTTAATGCTGTTCGCTGTTTTGTGCCCCGTCATTTTTATACCTCTGATGTAATAAGAATATTTTAGGTGGATAATATGACACTTTTGGATGTGCATACATAATCGTTAGTGATCGATTTTGCAAAAATACAATCGATTAATTCGATTATTAAAGAAAACGACGATGCATTGATTTATTAATTCGCACACCACTAGTAGGTATTACATCACCTTTTTGTAAGCAGGTTGTCAGCAGGTTTCTTCCCCCCCCCCCCACACACACAACCGGCATGCTATATTATGAATTATAAACAAGAAAGTTCAACCAATCAGGTGACTCGTGTACACTTCTTGGACGCACCACCACTGGACCCAGCCAAAAAAAAAAACCTGTTGTTAGGGCCGCGCTTGAATATATGTTAAAATATGTTAAACAATGATTGTTTCAAAGCAAATAACATAAACATGGGTGTTTCGTTGTAAGGACCTCACGAAATAAGTAATATTTTATAAGCATACGCATGTGAAATGTAAATAAAAGGTGTTTCCTTGAAATGTAACAATTTTAATTTTAAATTTTGATATTTGAGACAAGTTGTCCAGGTCGTCCCACATTGCCCTACAGGTAGAGGTTGTTACTGAGTAGAAACGACCCCTGGCGGAAGGATGAAACCCCGTAAAAAACCTCCTCGCCTAGTCCCTTACAGATCAGACACCAAGCAATAGTTTTAGCGCAATTTAATCACAGTACAACTCACATACACTTACGGATGCAGATACAATTGACATATAATATGACATTGTCCTACATGCGGCGTGTTTTACCTCTGTTTGATCTTAAATGTCTATTTAAGCTTATATTATATATCCTTATATTTATATTTTGTTTGCATCCCTCAACATTTTCATATTCTACCTTTTCATTTCAGTATGTCTAACCAATACAAACATTTGTCATGGCTAAAAATTGTATCTGCATGGAAAAACACAGTTCCAGGATTCGTATCGGCTTCTGATGTTTAGGGATAGATGTATTGTTCACTTTTGTTGTGACTCCCGAGCAAAAATTGTACAATCCCAAACGACTAAACACCAATTTTGCTCAATTTTGCTGCAGATTCTAGAACAGCATCTCTCAGATAACACTCAAATGTGGATGTGTATCATTTTAGGGGATTACTGGGCTTTATGTTATGATGGTGTTATATGATATGAACTTAAGGTAGTGTGATTATATGACAACGTAATGATGATATTACAGTGTAAGTGATCAGTAGGGTGTGATAATATTACGACGTGACGGTAATATGCATATTGTAATTGGTATATTTACTCAGGCGCGAGGAATAGATTTTATGCTACATCTTGTCTGAGTTATTCTATATTACTGCTCACCTGCGATTACCGGGAAGGGAGTCGTTCAGACCGAGTAGTTGGAAGGTAAAGGAGGCTATTGGGGATGGAGAGGGGAAAGACTTCTCTTGCTGTCGCTCGTCGACTGCATGCATCTTGTACAACGTGATGATGATGTAATGCTGTATGTACTCAGGGTGCTGTGACTATATTTCCATATGATAGGGATGTAATATGGTATATATGTAATATGGGCAGTGTGACTACATTACTATATGATGGTGATGTAATACGGTATGTTCTCAGGGCAGTGTGACTATATTACTATATGATGGTGATGTAATATGTTATGTTCTCAAGGCAGTGTGACTATATTACCATATGATGGTGATGTAATATTGTATGTACTCAGGGCAGTGTGACTATATTACCATATGATGGTGATGTAATACGGTATGTACAAAGGGCATCGTGACTATATTACTATATGATGATTATGTAATATAGTATGTTCTCAGGGTAGTGTGACTATATTTCTATGTCATGGTGATATGATATGGTATGTACTCAGGGTAGTGTGACTATCTTACTATGTGATGGTGATGTTATATGGTATATACTTATAGGGTAATGTGACTATATTACTATGTGATGATTATGTAATATAGTATGTTCTCAGGGTAGTGTGACTATATTTCTATGTCATGGTGATATGATATGGTATGTACTCAGGGTAGTGTGACTATATTTCTATGTGATGGTGATGTTATATGGTATGTACTTAGGGTATTGTGACTATATTACAATGTGATGATTATATAATATAGTATGTTCTCAGGGTGGTGTGACTATATTACTTAGTGATGGTGATGTGATATGGTATGTTCTCAGGGTAGTGTGATTATTTTACTATGTGATGGTGATGATATATGGTATGTTCTCAGGGTATTGTGACTATATTACTATTTGATGATTATGTTATATGGTATGTTCTCAGGGTATTAGTAGGCCTATGTCATACTGCAGTTGACTTTATATTCGCGGGGTTAAATATTCCCGATTTTCAATTCTTCAGTCTTTCAGGATGGTTTTCTTTTTCCGATTTCCATACAGAAACTTAAAAGTACATAACCAAAATTATATCAATAAATTGTCCGTCTTATATGTACGCAACATCTTTTCAATTTCACGAGCAGCTGAGAGAATAACGAGAAGCAACAGTGGCTGATATACAAAAGTATTGCTTTTAATTAAATTATGCCAGTACGCTAGTCACATGAGATAACATCAGGGCTATGGAGTAAATTACTGTGTAGACATTTCGCGATAGTTTTCCTTTCGAGAATCTCGTAAATTTGAAACCCTCGTCACAGTATATTACAATGTCATGGTGACAGTAATTTGGCAAGTACATAAGGTGATGTAACTGTATAACTTGGACTCATTTGTTCAGTAAAGTTCATCCCTGCAGGTATAAGGAATGAGGGCTTGTAGGAATCTTTGAACGTTTTAAGCTATTGTTATAATAACAATCCATCACTTCAGATAAAAATTTGCAGAAGGAAACGATAGCACTCGCCAGCATTGACCCGGATAATAATTCCTCGACTCTGATATACAGATGAAGGTATTTTTGGCAAACATTATACGAAAAAAAACATGGACGGCAAGCAGATATGTCTGACGATAAGGATGGCTGTATAAAAACTGCCTTGTGTTTGAATTATCTGGCTTATTATGCTGGTTTGGAAACCCCTTTCTCTGTGTGGTTATATATCACGGAATCAATCATATATCCCTTCAACAACAATCTATAAAAAATGTGACATATGAGGGCTTCCGTGCACACTGTAAGAAGTACTGGTACCAGTGGCGTCAATATATCTTCCAAAGTGAGCCCGGGGGGGGATTACTCATAGACACACATACACAAAAATATATATATATATATATATATATATATATATATATATATATATAACGTTTGTATAACACATTCCAAATATGTTTGCATCTGTATGACACATTTCAAATATATATGCTTGATCACATTACAAATTTATTACAATGAAGTATTATGATTTTAGAAAATAAGGTATTATGTTTCAAGAATAAGTTAATTCTAAACCTGGTGTTGATATATTTCAAACACTAAACTCATAAATTGTACCAAAGTCTATAATTTTATGTATTACTATATTTAATTGCAATATATAAATAATGTTATCTGAAAAGTGGGGTATGGTTACATTGACCCCCCCCCCCCCCCGCCCCTTGCAAAAAAAAGTTTCGCCCCCCCAACTTATATTGACGCCCCTGACTGGTACGCACAAAATGACGTATATGCTACACACACAAACACAAATCTACAAAAAAAGCTTAAGATATACTTCGTTAAAAATATGCATTGACATACTCAGGTTGGCACACGTACAATCAAGACATGACATAATATTATACATGCAGCAGGCGAGAATATCCATCCCTCTTACCTCAGTCGCTTGAACCTGTATTTGTGGGTATGGAGGATATATAGTCGTGCCTTGCGTGGTACTTCGTACAGAGGTGACGTGTATTAAAAAAGAGGTGCCCGAAACACGCATTTGTCCTAATCTCTATTGTTTTATTTCTATTTCCCCTAAAATAAATATTCAAGCGACAGTGCTCTTACACGTATGGTTGTCTGACGACTTCGCCAGGTCTTACACGTGTGGTTGTCTGATGACTTGGCCAGGTCTTACACGTGTGGTTGTCTTACGACTTGGCCAGGTCTTACACGTGTGGTTGTCTGACGACTTGGTCAGGTCTACACCTGTGGTTGTCTGACGATTTGGTCAGGTCTACACGTGTGGTTGTCTGACGACTTGGCCAGGTCTTACACGTGTGGTTGTCTGACGACTTGGCCAGGTCTTACACGTGTGGTTGTCTGACGATTTGGTCAGGTCTTACACGTGTGGTTGTCTGAGGATTTGGTCAGGTCTATACGTTTGGTTGGCTAACGACTTGGCCATGCATGTCTACACGTGTGGTTGTCTGACGATTTGGCCGGGTCTTACACGAGTGGTTGTATGACGACTTGGTCAGATCTATACGTTTGGTTGGCTGAGGATTTGGTCAGGCCTTACACGTATGGTTGTCTGAGAATTGGCCAGGTCTACACGTGTGGTTGTCTGACGACTTGGCCAGGTCTTACACGTGTGGTTGTCTGACGATTTGGTCAGGTCTTACACGTGTGGTTGTCTGAGGATTTGGTCAGGTCTATACGTTTGGTTGGCTGACGACTTGGCCATGCATGTCTACACGTGTGGTTGTCTGACGATTTGGTCAGGTCTAACACGTGTGGTTGTCTGACGACTTAGTCAGATCTATACGTTTGGTTGGCTGAGGATTTGGTCAAGCCTTACACGTATGGTTGGCTGAGGATTTGGTCAGGCCTTACACGTGTGGTTGTCTGAGAATTGGCCAGGTCTACACGTGTGGTTCTCTGACGACTTTGCCAGGTCTTACACGTGTGGTTGTCTGACGAATTGGCCAGGTCTTACACGTGTGGTTGTCTGACGACTTGGTCAGGTCTACACGTGTGGCTGTCTGACAATTTGGTCAGGTCTTACACGTGTGGTTGTTTGACGAC
Source organism: Sipunculus nudus (assembly GCA_026874595.1). Classification (NCBI taxonomy): domain Eukaryota; kingdom Metazoa; phylum Annelida; class Sipuncula; order Golfingiida; family Sipunculidae; genus Sipunculus; species Sipunculus nudus. The sequence goes on along the minus strand of CM049306.1, from coordinate 104,644,539 downwards.
TTGACCTGGTCTACACGTGTTTCTGGCGATTTTGTTAGGTCTTACACGTGTGGTTGTCTGACGACTTGGTCAGGTCTACACCTGTGGTTGTCTGACGATTTGGTCAGGTCTACACGTGTGGTTGTCTGACGACTTGGCCAGGTCTTACACGTGTGGTTGTCTGACGATTTGGTCAGGTCTTACACGTGTGGTTGTCTGAGGATTTGGTCAGGTCTATACGTTTGGTTGGCTAACGACTTGGCCATGCATGTCTACACGTGTGGTTGTCTGACGATTTGACCGGGTCTTACACGAGTGGTTGTATGACGACTTGGTCAGATCTATACGTTTGGTTGGCTGAGGATTTGGTCAGGCCTTACACGTATGGTTGTCTGAGAATTGGCCAGGTCTACACGTGTGGTTGTCTGACGACTTGGCCAGGTCTTACACGTGTGGTTGTCTGACGATTTGGTCAGGTCTTACACGTGTGGTTGTCTGAGGATTTGGTCAGGTCTATACGTTTGGTTGGCTGACGACTTGGCCATGCATGTCTACACGTGTGGTTGTCTGACGATTTGGTCAGTTCTTACACGTGTGGTTGTCTGACGACTTAGTCAGATCTGTACGTTTGGTTGGCTGAGGATTTGGTCAGGCCTTACACGTGTGGTTGTCTGAGAATTGGCCAGGTCTACACGTGTGGTTCTCTGACGACTTTGCCAGGTCTTACACGTGTGTTTGTCTGACGAATTGGTCAGGTCTTACACGTGTGGTTGTCTGACGACTTGGTCAGGTCTACACGTGTGGCTGTCTGACAATTTGGTCAGGTCTTACACGTGTGGTTGTTTGACGACTTGACCTGGTCTACACGTGTTTCTGACGATTTTGTTAGGTCTTACACGTGTGGTTGTCTGACGACTTGATCTGATCCACACGTGTGTTCTGACGATTTTGTCAGGTCTTACACGTGTGGTTATCTGACGACTAGGCCAGGTCTTACACGTGTGGTTGTCTGACGATTTGGTCAGGTCTTACACGTGTGGTTGTCTGAGGATTTGGTCAAGTCTATACGTTTGGTTGGCTAACGACTTGGCCATGCATGTCTACACGTGTGGTTGTCTGACGATTTGGCCGGGTCTTACACGAGTGGTTGTATGACGACTTGGTCAGATCTATACGTTTGGTTGACTGAGGATTTGGTCAGGCCTTACACGTATGGTTGTCTGAGAATTGGCCAGGTCTACACGTGTGGTTGTCTGACGACTTGGCCAGGTCTTACACGTGTGGTTGTCTGACGATTTGGTCAGGTCTTACACGTGTGGTTGTCTGAGGATTTGGTCAGGTCTATACGTTTGGTTGGCTGACGACTTGGCCATGCATGTCTACACGTGTGGTTGTCTGACGATTTGGTCAGGTCTTACACGTGTGGTTGTCTGACGACTTAGTCAGATCTATACGTGTGGTTCTCTGACGACTTTGCCAGGTCTTACACGTGTGATTGTCTGACGAATTGGTCAGGTCTTACACGTGTGGTTGTCTGACGACTTGGTCAGGTCTACACGTGTGGCTGTCTGACAATTTGGTCAGGTCTTACACGTGTGGTTGTTTGACGACTTGACCTGGTCTACACGTGTTTCTGACGATTTTGTTAGGTCTTACACGTGTGGTTGTCTGACGACTTGATCTGATCCACACGTGTGTTCTGACGATTTTGTCAGGTCTTACACGTGTGGTTATCTGACGAATTGGTTCGGTATACACATATGGTTGTCTGACGACTTGACCTCGTCTAAATGTGTGTTCTGACGATTTTGTCAGGTCTTACACGTGTGATTGTCTAACGATTTGGTCAGGTCTTACACGTATGGTTGCCTGACGACTTGATCTAGTCTACACGTGTGTTCTGACGATTTTGTCAGGTCTACACGTGTGGTTGTCTGACGATTTGGTCAGGCCTTACACGTGTGTTTGTCTGACGACTTGATCTAGTCTACACGTGTGTTCTGACGATTTTGTCAGGTCTACACGTGTGGTTGTCTGATGATTTGGTCAGGCCTTACACGTGTGTTTGTCTTAAGACTTGATCTGGTCTACACGTGTGTTCTGACGATTTTGTCAGGTCTTACACGCATGGTTTTCTGACGAATTGATCCGGTATACACATATGGTTTTCTGAGAATAGGCCAGGTCTACACGTGTGGTTGTCTGACGACTTGATCAGGTCTGTACGTTTGGTTGTCTGGCGGCTTGGCCATGTACTTCCACACGTGCGGTTGTCTGACGGCCTGGCCATGTCTATACGTGTGTTTGCGTGACAGGCTGGCCATGTCTATACGTATTCTGTGTTTGACAATGGTTATTCAATTTCAACTTCACTCTGATAACGAGTTTCCTACTGTGCGTACTTTGTTTATAAAATGAAGATAGTTTGTAACGCTATGTGTTATACGGAAATGTTATTCGGAAAAAACACTGTACCAGATTTGAATAATTTATACTTTATGGTTCGAATATGAATTAAAATAACATTTGACTGATTTTAAATATAGGGGGTTTTGCCTATTCTTCTATTGAGAGAGAGAGGGAGAGAGAGAGAGAGAGAAAAATTTTCAAAAAATAGGCCTATACCTTTAAGTTCCAGACATTTATATTATTATATTAAGGAAGCTAAATTTCCTATCGAAAGCGGCGATTGTAAGCATCGAATAACAGGCTGGTGTGTCAGTGATGTCTCTGTCTGGCTATTTATTCATACACTGCTTGCAGTCAGTGGACTTAAAACTATCAAACCTTCAACTATACATGAATCTATATGCACATTATGTATTACAGGCAATGGAATATCAACCCTTCACAAGGCATTTGGCGTAGTGCCTCGCCTACCTGCCATGTTTTGCTGTCCGAGTGTGTTTTACGTTTAAAGACGGTATTCTGTTACCAGAGTTACGGATTATGTAGTTGTCAATATATAATTGAAACACGAATGTCTGTAAGTGGACCAGACAATGACACGTGACAAAGGCTGAGAGTATTGACACTGAAGGCCGTTGTGTGTGAATGAGTAAGGACATACTGATTTCAGCTTTCATAATAGTCTCTCTCTCTCTCTCTCTCTCTCTCTCTCGCTCGCTCGCTCGCTCTCTCTCAATGTTCAAAAAAAGGCTTCTATGAAGGCTTTCAAGTCAGCATGCTTCTTTATTACTAAAATTTGTTACATTATCATCAGCAGATATGAAATATAAGCATGCAGATACATAACCCAGCCCAAACAGGCGAATTTGAGCAAACATATATACTGCCTCTCAAACACGTAATAAAAAAAGAGATCATTATTAATTTTATCGCCCGTTTTATCTGCAGTCGTTTTTTCGAATCTATTTTTATGTAGTTTTGTCAAATAAACCTCGCTCTTTATATCGTAGCTGAGTAACTGTGACAAATAAACCAATGTATAACCACAGTGTTGATGGGCAAATCTTATTTGATAAGCTAGTCACAAGGCCCTGCTTTCTTAATAAACACCGGTAGTTCATCTCGTTGTTTAAGATATATCTCTAATGTCAATCACTTAAAAACAATTGACGTAGTGATAAATCTTCTAAGATTATCATTTATGAACTATTAATTTTATAAATGCCTTGTACTAAACATAATTTGCTTGAGGTATCCTCAACCCATGTTAGTCCGCCCCTCAGATGACGTTGGCAATGCATTTTAAAGACTTATCCCGGTAGGGGATGTATTGATAACACCCACATCTTCGTTCCTGCATCACTTTTGGTCTGGGTCAGCGGTGTATACAGAACAACCGGACAAGGTTGGTAAAAATCTTGTATACAGTGATCATTTTGTTTAAGTTTTTGATAGAGAGTAAATAAGACATAAAACAATATTTTTCTGTGTTTTTTTATGAATTTAAATAAATTTAGATAAAAAATATCTTCATGGGTCGAAAATGACCACAATGTAATATTTTTTATATATCTTTGGTACAAAGCATCGCAGAGTCAGGATGTGGAAGGCACTGATGGTTTTCTTCTTATCCTCTGTCAACCAGGCATCCTCCAAAGGTGAATATATTTCTGTATATCCTGTACTGGGAATATACATGTGTTATAACTGTTTAAGTTTAACATCGTGAGCACCACACCGTAATATAGTCATATAACAATACCACTGTCAAGTAATTCAGTCACGCCAACGCAGGGACACATAGTGTTATACCACCAACACAATGTAATATAGTCATAAAGCGGTAAGTACACACTGTTCTACCACCGACACTACGTAATATTGTCATACCGCGGTAAGTACACACTGTGTTCAACCACCGACACGACGTAATATAGTCATCCCACAGTAAGTACACATTTGAATGAATGAATAGAAATTTATTCTGAAATAAAAGGCCTCAGGCCCATGGTTCCACAAAGAGCAAGTGTTAAGAATAATAAAAATTCAACAATAACAAAATGTAACAGAATAACATGAACTATCAAAACATGCATTAAAACACAATCTTGTATGAAAATGTTGTATGAAAAACCCATGTTTGCAATATCTCAACACAAGCAGAAATTTTCTAAACACAAGCAGAAATTTAAGTACACATTTATATACCGCCGATACGCCGTAATATAGTCACACCACAGTAAGTACACACTGTGTTCTACCACCGACACGACGTTATTTAGTCTAACCTCGGTAAGTACACACTGTATTATACCATCAACACGAAGTAATATAGTCATACCGCGGTAAGTACACAGTGTTATACCGCCGATATGCCGTAATATAGTCACACCACAGTATGTACACACTGTGTTCTACCACCGACTCGACGTTATTTAGTCAACCTCGGTAAGTACACACTGTATTATACCACCAACACGACGTAATATAGTCATATCGGGGTAAGAACATGCTGTGTTCTACCACCGACACGACGTAATATAGTCATCCCAAAGTAAGTACACGCTGTTTTACCACTGACGTAATATGGTCATACCGCAGTGAGTGCAAAGTTTACCACTGACGTAATATAGTCACAACGTAGTTAGTACACGGTTTTACAACTGACGTAATATAGTCATACCGCAGTAAGTACACGCTTTGTTATACCACGGACACGCCATAATACAGTGATACCATAGTAAGTACACACTGTGTTACCACTGACGTAATATAGTCATAACGTAGTTAGTACACGGTTTTACAACTGACGTAATATAGTCATAACGCAGTAAGTACACTGTTTTACAAATGTCGTTAAATAGTCAAACCACAATAAGTACACACTGTTTTACAACTGACGTAATTCAGAAATACCGCCATGACTACACACTTTTTCAATCCAATGACACGCCTTAATATAGACACAGTGTAACACTGTAAACTCCCGATTTATTTCTAGGAAATGAAAGCCGGTTTAGCATTGCCAGACTGTAACGGAATCCTGTAACACCTAATACTTTTCATGCAACAGGCATATGTTATGGCACTGGAGATCCCCATTTCAAGACATTCGATGGCAAAAGCTTTGACTTCATGGCCGGTAACAAAGGTAGCAAAGAATGCAAGTTCCTGTTTTTCGGCCGCTGCAAAGCTATAAATGATCTGCCATACTTCAGGGTTCTGATCATTAACAGTCACTGGGGCAATCCTCGTGTATCCTGGGTCGACGCTGTGGAGCTACATTTAGATGGTCACGTGATCAGAATGGACTACCAACTGCAAAACAGTGGCGAGATAATGGTAAGCGTCCTCACTCACATCACATGCAGACAATATGGAGCGTAAGTCTCGTTCATCAAGTGCGTGAATTTGCGTGAGCTGGAGACATGTTTTACTTCCGGTCTCCAGACGTGACGTTCTCATGACTGATTACTGTGCGCGCTTCAGGAAATCAATAGCAAAGGCTTTGTTTTTATTGAACTGAAGCAATATGACACTAATAGCATTTATAAGAGTAACAGCCTCTGAAGCCCCCTGATCTTACATTATGACGTGAGGATCCTTTGAAATATATTTGACAGCGATCTTACATGAAGCAATATTTCTGGGGCTGACTAACACACTGATAATATTGATAAATAATTTATCCAACCAGTAAAAATTATATATAATATTTTCATGAGATGTATAAAAAATATATAACCGAATATAAATATATATACAAAAATATAATATTGAAAATATATATTTAAAATATATAAAATATAAGAAATATATATAAAATTATATATATACCAAAATATTATATAAAAATATAAACTTAATATATAAAATATATTATAAATATTACATAAAATATGAAAAATATATAGCCTTATATATAAAATATATAATAAATATTATACATATGCATATATAATGTAGTATATTAAATATAAATATATAATTAAAAATATACAATACGAAAATATGTATATATATTATAAATTAAATATATTTATAAATAAAATATATAATATATTGAATATAAAAATATGTATATGTAAATAATATATGTATATATATATAATATATATGAATACATACATACAAACAAGCATGTACATACTGTTTACACATATTTATAGTTTAATATAAAATGGATATACATAATGACTAAATTATGCTATTTTTAATATGGATATTTGAAAGATAATATTTTATTTACACGTAAATACATTTTCCATACATGCACGCACACACACACAAACGCACACACACACACACACATATATATATATAAGGGATGGGGTAATAGTAATATGTAATAATAAAAAAATTACAGGTTTTCAAAGTAATAGTAATATTAATAGTAATAGACAAGAAATTTTAACCTGTTATAGTAACAGTAATCTTTATAGAACCCTTAGTAATAGAATAATAGCATATTTTCATATCACTGTTTGAAAGTAAAGTAATAGTAATAGTAACAGAAGCCAAGTAATAGTTATACTAATAGTAATATTTATACTAATAGACAATTTCCATACTTTTATACAATATATATGAAAATAATGATTTTAAAATCGTTTTATCGTATTTCTTACATAATATATATATATATATATATATATATATATATAGAGGATATAATAGTTAATTGAACAAATGTAACATAAATGTATATTTATTAATTTAAATTGATATATTTTTTTAATATTTTAATTATGATGTGTATATATTTATAGAAAATAATTAATTGTGTGTGATTACTTACCCATAGAATTTCTTTTTTTTACAAATTTAATTTCAATTGGCTAACACATTTCGAATCGTTTGGTAATAATATGTTACTTTATTATTATCTATTTCTGTTCCTAAAAAAATAAAGGAACAAGAATAATAACAATAATAATTTATTTATAATCATTATTAGGCCTATAATTGTTATTATTTTTATTACTATCATTATCGAATATAGCCGAAGCCTAGGCTATATGCACGCTGGCTAACTGGCTTGTACCGGAATCCAAGGAATGAGCAGTTATTTTTACCAAATATATGTAGTTTTACCAATCCTTCATTAAGTAGTTTGAATCTCTGTAATCAATAATAACACAAAAAAATATAATTTTCCATTCATAAAGCCCGATAAAAGCATATGTTCAGGCCTACATCCTTTAACCGATAATTTGTTTAAGTTCGCAACGTCACCTCAATGCGGGCGTAGCCTCTGTGAAACCGGGATCAAGCTAAACGAAGCAGAAACAGGAGAACATATTGATAATTTGTATCCAAAAGTTATACTATAACCGTTCTCTTTATGTGACAGCAAGCTCAAACGTTTGGAATCGCTTTGTTCTGTGAAAAGCTGACCCACAACACGTGAAGCGAGGTCCGCATGGCGTATGTTGTAATGAGGGTGTCTCCGGAAGTACTCTGGAACCGGCCTATACAACCTCCTTTCAATAGAGATAAAACGAGACTTACGCTCCCTATAACCCCTAAGGCTGATTAATATGTGGAAGTTGCCTTGCATATGTCTGAAGGGCAGTAAGTAATGGTAGGCCTAGTTGCCTCTAAAATTTGAAAAATATACCAAGTCCTTGGTTAGAAAATGAACTGACACACAAACATGAGTACTGACTCATTCTAATGGACTGTCCGTGCAATGAATGGAGTGAATCCTTGGTATTAATATAAGTAGGGCTAAGGCTACGCCATAAGGCCTTTGAAAAGTTGGGGATTTCTTCTCATTTGAATATTAGAGCCACACCCTTTAAGTCAAGGGCAGATACCATTGTAGTACTAATAATACTGTCTTACACAAGCCACCAATGGTGTTTAATATATTAGATGTGGGTTTGATAGCCCCAGGCCTGCAGGGGCATTATAGTTATAAATTATATTTTGCCGACGCTTAGTTAAACGTGAACTGACTCCCGGACCTCTTTACAGACCCATAGCTCCATACTAACTGTCTGTCCATGCAATGAATGGGGTGACTCAAAGGCGGCGAAACCCGGGGGGGGGGGGGGAGGAGGGGCAATAACAGAGTTGAGCCCCCACAACAAAATGATGGGTATAAAAACATACACTATTTTATTATTGAGTATTTGCACTGCCACATGCATCCAATGCCAGACAAATAACAATCTCTTTACAAGGAGGTTGTGTTTCACTAATAAAGCATTGCCCAATAAATGACAGCAAAAATGCACAAGAATGCAGTAGTATACAAACAGTTTTTCGAAATTTTCCACACCATGGGAGGCGGATACCCCCTCCCACACCCTCCCCTGTCGGGGATTTCCACCTCGAACCTGCTTACTGCCCCCCCACCCGGCCAGGCTACGGCCCATATATATATATATATATATATATATATATATATATATATATATATATATATATATATATATGTATGTATATATATATATATATATATATATATATGTATGTATGTATGTATGTATATATATGTATATATATATATATGAATATGTGTGTATATATATATACATATATATATTTATATCAATATATATATATATATCAATATATATATGTGTATATATATATAAATATAAATATATATATATATATATATATATATATATATATATATACGTATATAGATCTATATGTTTGTACTGGTCTATTATTTGGCCCCCCAAAATGAAAATTTGGTTTCGCCGCCAATGTGGCTCCTTAAACTTGCACATTAGTACATCACACTAGTAAATCACACTAGTACATTGAAGAGTTTGTGATTCATTCTCATTCTCATTTGAATATTAGTTCGACACGCTTTAGGTCAAGGTAAAATTTCGTTGGTGACGCCAATGACGGGCCCACTGGCGATCACTGGCAATCAATCAGTCTAGTCACTCTTGCCGGCGATATTCTGAGAAAGTACCTGTAATTGCTCACGTCACTGAAAAACACCATCATTTCATGTAGCCGGTGGCCTGTGTCATTGACTGCCTGCCTAAGACTGTTTTCAACTTGTAGTGCATGATGGGCTACGAGTGTAAATTACTCATATAATTTCCCGCCAGATGGCAGTATATATCTTACTTTGTCTTAGATTGTGGTGCACTCGGGGATAAAGCAAACGTATTAGTCCAGCAGATATGTGAAAAAAATGTGCCTTTGGTGATACAAGCATGAAATTTGGCACACTGCTAGGGCAGTATCTTACAAAGATTTTTAGATATAGGGACATTCCAGATACTTTCCAGGGCCAAAATGGCAGCCATTTTACAAAATGGCCGATTTTGTGTTGTACGCGACTTAGGATACATATGAATACAACCATATTTACTTATTGAAGAAGCATACCAGTGGTTTTATTTAACTAAATATTTATTGTAGCAAACAAGAGACAGCAAATAAAGGTGACAAAATGTAAAGAAACCATTTACTTGGTTATTTTTGGGTGAATTTTTGTATTTTTGGATGGTTTTCTTCAACAAACTCTTCAAAAAACTGCTATCAGGTACCATGCAATGACTGTTACTATTTAACACTCTTGAACTGAGAGGAAGTGCTCCTGTTTGAGCCTAACATCAACTTACATTATACAAAATTATAAAAATATACAAATATACAGAAACAGTCAAAATTGTACAGTGGAACCTCTAGATCCAGGTTACAAAATCTACTATATGCATTGATGCAGGTGTCCATGTTAATATACATATAATTAGCATTTGTGATCTCTCTTGTCCCAATACATGGTTCTACTCTCTCGTACACTCCCACCACAGTGACATAGAGCTGTGCACTGGAGTGCAGCCTTGGCACACTTGCACTGTGCTCTGCATCCCTTTTTGCAGCCACTCCTTTGTAGTTGCCGACATGCATCAGTTGCCTCTGGGAGGGTTGTCCAGTATATGTCCCAGCCATTATCGGTGTGAACCCACCCCCAGTCACTGGGCGATGGGAGCTCTGGTGTGGATTCCATCATCTGGCCCCAACAGTAGCCGGCTTGGTAAGCAGCTCTCTTGATGTGCTGTTTCAGGGCTTCTCGAGTTGGTGGGAGAGCATCTATTGATCTGCCAGTCTGGATGAACAGGTGCTTGCGACACTCATTGACATGTTCCTGACTACTGTTGCGATCATAGAGCAAAACAACAAAACGCTCCAGTGCATCCATGTGGTCACCTATGGCTGAAGAAGTTGGCGAGGCAGCCAAGGCACAGAATGTTGCAGTGATATCAGTGACCTCATCACAGGCTTTCCAGGTTTCCCATGCTTTTTTCTTCCCCCTGCCTCCGAAGCTTGAAACGGTGTCACATCCAGTCAGGGCATGGAAGAATGGCAACCCTCGACACTTGTTAGGTCCCAGTGCTACGTACAGCCATCTCGTGAGCGGCCAAGAACCTGAAGTTCTTTCCTGTGCCAAAGGTCACCCAGAGCTCATCTATGTCCAGACGTCCAGCTGCTGTCACTGCAAGAACCACGACATCAGTGTCTACTGTGCGGATCGACACTTTGCTGTATCCCTGCCTCACAGCGTCTTCAACATGAAGTAGCTTTCTTGTATCAGCCTCCTCGTGGCTACAAGGGGCAAGACCAGCAACATCTCGGGCCTGTGTACAAACCACATCTTTGTGGTGGGTGCTGATGACTTGTTTGTCTGTGTCTGTTGTTGCTATCCTGGTGGCTAGGAAGTCAAACAGCTCAATCTTGTTCTCATCTGTGCGAAGAAAGGTCTGCCAGTTTCCAGGAATGGAACTAGATGGCTCGACTCGTCTTCTGATGCCTTTGCCTCGCTTCTTCCTAGTGCCTGCCTTCAAACTCTCTTTGAGGTATTCATCCCAGACAATATCCACCCGGCTGGTATGCTGCAGCTGATATGTGATGTATGGCAAGAATACTTGTGATGCATAGTCGTTGAAGGTCTTTGCTGGGCCCGGTGGCAGCATATTGAGGATCGCTGCACCATCAAGTATGATGACTTCAACTGCTGGACTAGCAGCAGCAGCAGCGGTAGCAGCATTCTCCTGTGGACGGACCAGATTTTCTAAGCAGCCAACCAGATCAGATTTTGTTCCAAGTCTCATCTTGCCCATGTGTGACAGTGCAGGGGGCCATGCTTGGTTCTCGTGTGCGAAGAACTCGTCGAGATCTCCATCACGTATTTGGGACGCAATGAACAACCTAGAGAACAGGGAGCAGTCGTTCTTCAGAGATGACACCTGCAGCTGTTTTTTTTTTATTTATCTCTGACCGGAGGCCGGTTGAAAAGAGGGAGGATGTTTCTCTTGATTGGGTCAGTGATTGGCTTTTTCTGGTTTACAAGTCTCTCATGGACATAGGAGTCATGCTGTTCTTGTCCCAGCTTCTCGATATTGCGTACAGTGTTGATAACTGCTGGGTCTGCCAGGTCTCTGCTGTCTAGCACCAGGAGATCCTTGCTGTCATCACAAAATGGGTTGCCCATCTCCCCTATGACTTGAGTGAGTGAACGCACATCCCTAGCAAAGGCTACCTGTGTGTGCTTGGTCTGCTCGTGGTGTTTGTGATCAGTCTTCTTGGTCTCTGATGTGGCCTGGAACTCAGCGATCACTCTGGCCATCTCTGGACCAGACACCATCCTTAATGCAGCGGGATTCTCTGTCAGGCCCACAGCTCCTCCGTCACCCTTAACTAATGCGTTATTCTGCTCGTGGGCTTGGTCGATTGGCCATTGCAGAAAACGCATGAGTGGTCTTCTTTACTGTGAAGTTGCCAGCAAGAAACTGTGTGTATACACTTGGATGTTTGGTCGCCAGTGTCACCATGTCGCACAGGTGAACTGGTATCCACCTGGCGTAGTTGGTATGACCCAATGCGAAGAACCAGGGGACAATCTTGCCCAGGGCTTCAATGTATAGCAGGAAGTTCCCTTCACAGACCGATCTGACGTAGATTAGGACAGTCAGTTCCAGCTGTAGAATGATCCACCAGAAGTGGAACTGTGGACTAGCCTGCACACGTTCAATACACCAGTCTTCCAGACCCTGTCCCTCATTTGCTCCTTGGCTAAAGGCCTCCTGTAGCAGAAGATAGAGGCTACTGGTTGTGACCTGGTGAGCTCGCCGAGTGCGTGTAACATGGGCAGCCTTCAGGAAGGAATCAGCAGTACCAGCTGTAGTAACTCCTGCCTGCACCAGAGCTCCAGTCCAACCACTGCTATTTAGAAGATCACCCAGAGTTTTTAGTGCAGCAATCTCGATGTGGAGTCCACCAAATAGGATGACAAAGTGATCTTCTCCATGTGTTTCCGGCCATCTCCACTGGATCTGTTTGGCGAGTGCGTACAGTTGCTGATCGACAGTGAGGACGGGGATCTGACCAGGGTTCAGATTCTCAACTGCTGTCTTGATGACGTCCATGGAGTGACGAATCATAGCCACCGACTTGGCCTGGTCATAGAAGAGAGGCAGCAATGAAGTGAGGGTCACGCTACACTCCGGTTCCTCTGGAATGGACTGCTTGCTGGCATGATATGCAGCCCATGACACAGTCTCGTCTCCCTGTAGTGGTGTGTCTGATGCCACAGTAACAGCCATCTGCTCTAGTCACCTGTCAAAATGACAAGAAATCATCAACACAACTAACAAGAGACAGGAACTCAGCACCACAGAGACTAAACAAGAGATTGGGGCACATATGTGAATACGGATTATGTAAAACGTTCAGATAAAAAAAAATTATGTGGCGTACCTGTATTCCACCTGCATTGCTTGGGGGATCAGCTTGCAGTCACTTCTGTTGGGACCAGCCAGCTTGGGCATTGGTGGTTCACGTTTGCCAAGAAACACTGGAGGTACAGTGGTGTATGACTCTGGCAGGTGTGCAGTGGCTGCTGTTGTAGTAACATCATCTGAGACGGTTACTCGTGGCCGTTGAACTCCACGCACTTCACTACTCGGGTGTTGGAAGTGCGAGATGCCAGTGCCGTGGAACGAGTCTTGAGCACTAGTCGAGCTGGGATTGTGGTCAATGTTATCCACTGCGGCAGTAGTGAATAGACCACTCTTGAGTTCAGGTGGGCAAACTGCACCCTCCTGCTGGAAGAAACGGCAGATATTGTTTCCCAAGTCCGTGGAGATGCTTAGCACCCTATCATAGGAGACGGAGAGACCCAAGTGGAACAGAGTGTCAACCAGGTCTCGTTTGCGAGTCTTTGTGTGCATCAGAATTCCCAGGTACACCGGCAAGGGGGTCTCCCGATTGTGGCCGTGTGTGATAGACTCAGTACTCGTACTCTGTCGGCGGCGTGCGTAGCTGTTGAACATGAAGAGCTGTGAGATTGTAAGAGTCGGTGTTGATGCAGATGAGTGGCCTGATTGCTCTTGGATCGTTGGGCCATTCAGGATCATAGCAACTAGTGCCAGGAGAGAATTTGGCACGGATTGTTCTTGACAGAGGGCGTCAAATGATCCACTGAAAGCTGTCTTCATCTTCAACATATCTCTTCGGACTATGTTCGCGGCTCTAGCAAGATGAACACCATCACTATCAGCATCGTGTTCACAGGCCTTGTGAAGGGCTGACCCGATGTCCTCGTTGAAAGCAAGCAGAACATCTCGGCCAGGTTTGTGCTCCTCCATGTCCGGAAAATATGCCATGATCCGGTACTTGAGTTTGGTCGAGTGGACACGTCCAGGCAAGACTGTTCCAAGCTGTTTCAGCCGGTTGCTGTACAAACTCGTTAGATCTGCCAGCTTGAATACTGGTGCCACATGAGAGTCTATGCGGGCATCATCGATGTAGGACACCAGTTCTCCGAGAGCTATGCCATGATTGATATCATCCTGGTCATCCAAAGTTCTCTTAGTGTCCCTTGCTTTGTTATAGAGGGAAACCAGACATTTCACATGGTACAGGGCATCTTGCCCCATCATATCGCCAGCACTCAGTTTAGCAATAAGTGACTTGTCTTCTAGTTTCAGAGCACATTTCCTGACCCGTCTGTCCAAGTCGAAGGTAGAAGCTTTGCGCAGAGACTCGTTACCTGTGGTTTGTCACAAAAGAAACACGTTTCGAGCAGTGTCTCTGAGCGGTCCACACTCTGACGGGTAAACTTTGGTGTCACGCCTGCGGTATCGCAACTGGTTGTTTTCCTCTTCTCTGCCCGAGTCAACTGAGTTTTGTTGTATTGTAATCTGCACGAATCATGCCACTTAGCCCTGTGGTGCTGTAAGGTGGACTCAATACCCTCACCATCGTCCAAGCGGGACATGTTGAGAGATTTTGGGAGGCAGTCGATCTCACTGAACCTGAGAAGGTTGTCTGCAAGAGTCTGGTATCCAGATCCTCCTATGCTTCGCTTGGAGTCAGCTGGACAATGAAGAGGTTCAGTGGTGTCCATCTGACACAACACACATAGGTTCCAATCTGTCTGGTTACTTGATGTAACAGTCGTACTTGGCCCTGCCTGCCGGGGGTCTAATAGTTTGAAATTCTTGGCCATTTTCTCGAACCAACACAAATTAGTCACTTTAAAATTTGGGAGAACCACCACCACCAAGTAGGGGATTAGTCTATGGCTAGCTACACTACAGTGGAATTATCACCTGAAAACAGAAAAATATTGAACCCCAGCCCAGAGGAGATGCATAATTATATACACAATAGAGATTTGGGTGACTGGCACTCGATGTCCCCAATAGGCCACCATACATTATTTCTTTGCGCTGTTCAGGACAATATTAAACCCAAATCAAGGAACACACCACAGTAGTTTCAACATTTCTATTATGTGATTATAAAAAAATAATACATTGAGTACATCAATATCGATTTCGCAAATTTGTGCATTTAGTCGCGACATTCCTAGCTACTGGTATGTAATTATTCATGGGGTCTAAGTTCCTTTCACCAAGTTTGATTTTTTTTATCCATTTATATTTCCAGGAATAATATTCAGGTGTCATTCAGAATTTCAGATGCATAATTATGTTTCAGAGCTCCTATTATGGCCATGCATTATTGCGATGGTAAACTGTTATCTATGCCCCTCATAGGCCACCGTAGATGCATATTTTTAGACAAGTATGAAATGCATAATAAAGCATGTGCATACTAGTTGATTATAATCATATTATACTCAATACATTGTGTTTTGCACCAAGCACATATGACTTTGCTGACCTTGTGGGCAGAGTTTAGTTATTCGTGGCAGCCATTTTGACCCCAGGGGTAATCTGGAATGTCCCTATATCCAAAATATTTCCTAAGGGTATGCTTTAACTGTGTACCAAATTTCATGCTTGTATCATCAAAGGCACAAAACTACCAGAATATTTCACAGATCTGCTGGACTATATGTCAAATCTCTTCGTATACTCATATGACACTTGCCTATAAAAATTTATTAATATAGATTTATATAAACTGAACCCAATTCCTGGAAGAAAAGATTTTTTCTGTTTATTTTCCCATAAGAACAAGAGGTTGTGACATTTATTAAAAAATATTGACACATCTATAGACACTATCAAGTCGACAATAACGTCACCCAAAGAGAAAACCCCTGTGACTAAAAAATTCTAGCTCTCATCAAGGGCCTAGTTTTTCTGACACTGTAAGTCCCAAATGTTCATGTTGCATAAAAGCAACATGTATTACTTGTTTAAAGTCATTTTAAAACTTTCTCTGACGTCACAATTTACATCAGCCAATCACATCAAGGCCCTGTCTCTATTCTGGATCAAAGGGACGCCACCACGTGCATTTAATTTTACCTGTCCTTAAACATATCTGATTAGCTGTAGTCCTTGACTGTCTCATCATTGCTACATGAAGCTTTTTGATGCTGAGGGCTGTTAAGTAATACGGTCCAAAATGTGTGATATGTTAGATGCCAAACAGGCTGTTCAAACAAACAGGCAAATAAACAGATGATATAATCATTAAAAACAAACACTGCGTAAGCCATGAAAGGTTTCATTATTCAACTTCTACTGTTCTTTCAATTAAAATGTGTATCTCTGATTTTAACTGATGAAATTCTTTGTTTGACGCTCGTGTTTGTAATATCTATCCAAACAGGTTGACGATCGCAAGGTTAAAGCTAACAATTACCGCGGAATACGTGGTCTGGTCATCACCACAAAACCGCCAAGGGAAACCCGGCTAACTTTTGCCAGAAAGAAAGTTACGATAACTTACCGGCCGTGGAATATTCACGCTGAAGTTGACTCCAGTTTAAGAGGTAAAGGTCTCTGTGGGCTGTGTGGAAACTACGATGGCAATAAACGAAATGACCAACGTCGAAGAAACGGCAGAAATGGAACCTGGGACCAAATCGGTTGGAGCTACCAGGCGCCCGACCTTTACGGCGAATAGTACGTAGGACATTGATTAATCTGTCAAATAAACACAGAAAGTGTTTCTTACCTTATTAAATATCACTTGTGTCAATACCATAAGTAGAACATCTGCCCCAAATACACTGTTGTTTGCCAAAGAGTCGAATTTAGGAAATTTATAAGATGTGGTGACAATGATTTCTTGTTGTTTAATTCAGCTGTACAAAGGAATCAACTCGACCCTGTAAACGAACCAGGTGCCAAGAGGCTTCCCAGTGTGACATGCTGAGGGATGAGAAAGTCTTCGGGGAGTGTGTGCGTCATCTCAAGTTCTGGAAAGGATGTGCTGAAGACGCCTGTTGTGCGTTCAAAAATTTCGACCGCTGTGCGACTTTCCGCACATTTGTGAGGGAGTGTGGGATGATTCACGCGCCTGTCCCAGACACCTGGAATCACAAGTCAGGCTGTGAGTTTATTATTTCCACCAATCTGTAGATGAAAATATTTGTTTTCCCGTTCTTCCTTTTCTTTTTATTAATATCTCCACCTATCCTATAGGTGGAGATATTTTTTTTGGCCAGTATTTTTATTATTCTGCCACTTTATTTCATATGATTTTATTCATATTTACAGAGGATATACCTAACCTAACCAATGTCCAATTAATGTGACTTAGTTTCAGTGACCTTGGCCTATTTTTCAAGGTCATCGAAGTCAAAAAGTGCGTTTTTTTTATTTTCAAAATGGATGAAAGTAATCTTCTATAATATCTAATTCCCAACATTCCTTGAGTTAACCCTTTGAATTCACTCATGCGGAACCATATGACGTAGGTGACTCATCACTTTTCAGTTAGGTTACGTTTCCAGATAAACCATACGGCCTAGAAGGTTGAAACTTTACAGACATGTGCTATTTACTACGTGGGTAGCAATATCTTGAATAGTTTTAGAATAATATGCAAATTACGGAAATGTGACGTCAGCATTTTCAGCTCATTTAGGAAAACTCAAAAAGGAACGATCGAATATCATTTGTTTTACAGGACTATGGTTCCTCTAAAACTGTACCAGGTGAATAAAAATTCAGTGGGAGATTCGGTGACAGGGAGTTCTGGGTGGAGGGGGCTGATAGGTGGAGATCTTTGGAGTGCGCACTAGTGGGCCAGTGTCACAAGAAGCTCAGTCCATTTGATTGCCAGCCAGTTAATAAGTCCAGTTCATCGACATGATAGCTCATCATTCGATCTTTGATTAGTATCACAATAACAGAAGCAAGCTACTATGCCGTTGTTCAAAACAATTAAATTATGCAATATTCCACGTCCACAGACGTAGTAAATAAAATTTTTACCCGCACCTAAGTTTGTGAATGATTACGTGATTTGAGGTTTTATTTTGTAAAATTGCGAAAATAATATAGAACACTTTATAAAGAAATTTTTTCACATAGCAACCAGGTGATATACATCTATAAGATAGGGCTTACCCACGCTTCTCGGGACATGCAGTGTCCATTAAAAAATGCGGTTAATCTACAAGAAGATGTACGATTCGGTTTATTTTCAGGCGGGGACCCATCATGTCCAGCACACTCAAGTTACGACCAGAACGCAAGTCCTTGCCAACCCACGTGCGATGGAATGAACAGAGACTGTAACAAGGAGAAGACGAAGGGCGCGTGCGTGTGTCACCATGGATACGTCTGGTCGGGCAACAAGTGTGTGCGTGAAGAACGCTGCCTTAGACTGAGAGAGCAATCTGATGAGATTTTATGGAACTAATCTGCTAACACGGAATTTGACAACGGTCACCCGCCTGTTCAGATTCTCGCTTCACACACATATGACTTGCTGTCAGTTCTTTAAAGAAATCCACTTCTTTAATTGAGATACATGTACGCTTCTCATATCTGCATCATCTAAATGTAACATTTAAGAATAAATTTTATGCATAAAATGCATACTAAGTGCGTTTTCGTCGGGTTTATGCAATCGCACACATTAATTTCTGATGTCTTTTCATTATTAGTGTCACTTTCATTTTGGAAATTGAACTATAATGTGATTCAATTAGCGGCCTGATTAAAGCAAAATTAAACATGCAGTGAATAAAAATTGGGACGATGAAGTATGTTCCTGGTTTGATCCGGTCTAACATGGAGTCCTTGGGCGTATTCATTCTTTCACTCTCGTGACATATATATATATATATATATATATATATATATATATATATATATATATATATATATATAACCACTGGAGCCTGTGAACAACCCCCTTAAGCTTTGATGCCTCTGTCACCTTGGGATAATGAAATAACTATTCAGCACAAATGTGTTTACGTTCCATTAGAAGCTGCTGCCCCCTTTAGGCAATGAACAGAATTTTGCGTTCAGTTAGTTCTTACATAAACACTCGTTGGGCCCATCATGACATGGCATAACGCCCCACCTACCTGTTTCTTAGTCCGAATATATTTAAAGTTTCAAGAATTAAGGTATTCTGTTACCGGAGCCGGGGAGTTTTAGAATATGATTGTAGACTTTCAAGATTTTGAAGGAATTCCCTATAGAGTAGAATAATATGTTTCAAAATTCAGAAGCGTCATTTAGTGTTTATTTTACAATATCAATTTTTATAATATATACAGGAGACCCCCAGAGGGTCCGGGTCGGTCAGGTGGATCTTATATACAAAAGAAAAGCTCGAAAATGCGGAAGTCTCTTCTGTCATTTGAGAAGCATGTATATGTAGTTTTTAATCGGAAGGGGGGCGGGGTTGCTAAATGGGCCCGCATTAAATGGGCCCAATTAAAGTCTGAAAATATGGAAGTCTCATTTCGTTTTATTTTAGCCTTGGAATTTGCAAAATGGTACAAGAAAATGCTCGGGCCCTATTAAATACTTGTTAATGAGGAACTTTGTTTTCTTTCTTGGTTGTTTGCTTAAATAGATTTTATTGGAAGTAATCGGAAAGGCCTTGGTGGCTGGGTCAAGGTGTTTCCAAAGACACAAGAACAGCCTTGTCGATGAAGCCTCATTTGTCTTAAATAGCATTAGCTTGTTAATATATGTTTTACCCCGTTGTGTCCAAAGGGCCAGAGAGGGCCAGGAGTTCGTAAAGCCCGTTAGAATGCGTGAAAAAAAGGAGTGACGGTACATGTTGGTACTGTATAACAGAATGGCCAGGCAGATCTTTCGGAGAGCACATCCATGGCAGATATTAAACACAATTTATATTTATTCAATTGCTTTCAATCTGCATGGCCAATTTATTCTTTTATACTGTTTTAGCATAAAATCAAACATGAATACATATTTATGTTGTAGGTTATATATTATCTTAGTTAATGTAAAGTGTTTGTGAACAGAATTATTCAAGGGACTTTTTTTTTTTATTTACGCTGAATATAAAATGATTCAGTGGAGAGGCCACTTTTATTTTATTTTTTAAAATTTAGTAAATGTTTGTGAATAGAATTATTCTAGACCACTTTTGTTACTGATTCGCGCTAAATGTAAAATGATTCAGTAAAGAGGTCCTTGTTATTTGATTTATTTTTCTTTATCTAGGCGCTTTTCTTTATTTGTGTGTGTGAGTGTGTGTGTGGGGGGGGGTCGCTTTCAGTTTTTTTTTTTATAAATTCCGTGCTCCCTTTACATGCATGCTACATATAATGTCGACTAATAACTCAGTTTTCACGAACGCATATAGCTTCTTATTATTCTGACAACACGGGATGCGTTTGAGATGCAATATCAGAATCTCATATGGTCATATTCATACCAAGAAATATATGCTTGGTCTTATAAGCTCAGCTATAGCGATGGTCCTTTGTCCGTCTTTCGTCTGGCCGTCCGTTAACAGGTTTTTTGCAGTTATCATCTGAACAATGTATCTTGTCAAAACATCAGGAAATATATTCTCTCGATTAACATGGTACTTACTGTTGTAGCTAGAAACTTTTCTTTTACAAGGGTAAAATATTTAATCAAGATTTAATGGTATGCCAGAAATTAGATCAGAATTCTGTAAATTTTTTCAACTTATAAACATAAATGAAATAATCAAAACCTTAGATTTTGCCCAACTTATGCATATGCATATGCACAAAAGGGTTTACTCTATTAACATCTGAAATTTGTAAGGAACTGTAAAACAGTGTATTTTTTAAGTTTTCAAAACTATGTCAAGTATTGTTACATCAGGTCAACCCAGTACAGTGCTGTGTAGTGAGTGCTGCAGCCCTCACCTTGCCAAGCTGTTTTTATGTCTCGCTGCTCCAGGGGATATATGTTGTTTTCAGTGCAATCGTCGTCGTCGTCTTTAGGATATCTTGTGAACGCGATAACTTGTGAAGGGCTGAATATTTTCCCCAAAAATTTGAACCACAAATTGTTTCTACCAAAATATCGGAAAAGGTCATAGAGTTCGAAAACCCTGACCTTCACCTTCAAGGTCCAATCTGCCGAAATGTAAAAATTTTTGTGAACTCAAAAACCTAAGAAGTATTTCATATTCTGTCCTCAAATAAGGTATATGACTTGTATCAACGAAGTTCTTGGACGAGTTTAAAAATTGGTGACCTTGACTGGAATCTTCAAGGTCAAATTAGCCGAATTATAGTTATTATCTGTAGGATATCTTGTGAAAGCGATAACCTGTGAAGGGAGGCATATTTTTTTTTTAATTGAAACAAAAATTGATTCTACCAAAATTTTGGACGAGTTCGAAATTCGATGACCTTGACCTCATCTTCAAGGTCAAATCTGCCAAAATGTAACATTTTTGTGAACCCCATAACCATTGAAGTAATGCACATTTTGTCATAAAATTTGATACACGACTTGTTTCAACGAACTTCTTGGAGGAGTTCGAAAACTAGTGACCTTGACCATGTAAAATAAGCCAAATTATTGTAATTGTATTTTGAACAGAATAACTTATGAAGTACATGTATTAAGTATTTTTCCTTCAGATTCAACACACCAGTTGTATTAACCGAGTTCTTGAAGGTCAAAACTGCTGACATCCAGAATCATTTTTTAGATATTGATGTTTTTCTCTAATGTTTTGGGATGGCCCACATATTTTTGTTTCGCTGCAAAAACAAAGACATTCTAGTTTAACTTAACTCCAGGTAGCTAGCTCCCTTTGCTCAGCTGAGCTAGGCTTCACCGCTTCAACCCCCCCCCCCCCCCCCGCTCAAACAAAATGAATGTTTTTATTTCTGTTTAATTCTTTTTTTTCTAGACTTTTGCTAATTTTGGGTTTTGTTGGTATCACTAGGGGTTACAATGATTAAAGTGCACATTTAATTGTGTATAGACAAAGTGATGTATTGCTTTAAAAGTGTTGATGTTCATCTTGTTAGGAATTCCTTACTCCAGAAGAGTGCAATCTGTTTCAGTTCTTTTCAACATGTGTGAAACTGAATATTTTCAGTATTAAATCATAGTTGATACATTAATAAGAGTTATGATATTGTATCTCCCTCACCCAATCATTTGTGTTTATACCCGATTTGAAAAGAGAATTTTTAATAAATTTTCATGAATCTTTTATTTTATTTAATAAAATTAAGCATGAACATTGAAATGAAAATTCAAATGTACAAAATCTTATTTAAATAGTGATCCAAGAAATAATATAGAAGATGCTATATTGTGGAATTATGGATTTTTAGTGATACATCTTTTAAAAAATCTTTTTTTTTAATTTAGTGTAAACATTTAATGGTTTAAAAAAAATAAAATATATGTGTATGCATAATTTGACATGACCAAACTAAGGATAAATAATGATGCAACTTATAATCCTGAAGTAACTTAAATTTGCAGAATCTTTTCATATTGCAATTCTATAAAAAAAAATTAAAAATTCAATATGATAGATTTATTTCTTAGATAATTTTTTATTCGATTTCCGAAAATTGACATGTGGAAAAACTAGCGTTTAATATTAACCTTAAATCATTATTCCCCTGCCTGAGCAGAAAGTGGAACAAAGTTATCCTCTCTCTTCGCCTGCTGTCCATCTATAAGTTTTTCATATGCCACACAGTGTCTCAAAAACCTATACTGGTTTTTCCATCGTAGTGATGTGAGAGTATAAGTTTGGTAGTCATATATTTAGTACTTGGTTATCACCAAATGGGATCATTTCCTTTTAGGTTTTCAAATGCTAATATAAAAAATATAATAACAATAGAAAAAAGTATATTTTGCATTTGCTGAAATTTGACAAAAATCACATGAGCGCCGTGACCCATGCAGGGTCCCTTGTTTATTATTAAACGTTTTAATCACACATGATGAGTACAACTATAGTAAAAAAACGGAATATGGTGCTAGCTAATATATATACCGTGAGATATTGTATATCGAAATGAAAACAATTTTTTTCACTGAATCACAGCAGTAATCCACGGAGCTGTCAAAATATGTGACAATCTGACACATCTGTACTCGCCTTGGCAAAATGTGATCTATCAAACTGTTCTAACCCTTTGATATATTCCTTTAATTTAAATATTTTCTTATTCTTCCAATTTTAAATTGGTTTTGTCATTATTGTGATAGTATAAGTGTTGATAATGTATATAGCATGAGCGGTATACAGACTGTAGTGTGGGTAACCTCGTGCACGTTGCTTGCCTTGAGGTTATAGGGATACCTATAAAAGTCCATCCATATATGACTTTTTCAATTTATCATTGTGGATAATTTATATTTGTGAGATAACGAGGCATTAATGAAGAAAAACAATGCATCCCTCTCTTACAGTCCATCCTTCAGTACCGCTCTAGTTAGTAGATAGCCTCGTGCTTAAACTCAATAAATAGTTGATTAAATCCGTAACACTGATGGTTATATAATAACGAGAAAAGAGGAGGGGGCCCGGAAACTTTCTCTCGTAGACTCCGCATACAGATTACAGCTTTCATAAATCTCTCTCTCTCTCTCTCTCTCTCTCTCTCTCTCTCTCTCTCTCAGTGTGTGTATATAGGCCTCAATGAAGGCATCTAAGTCAGCATACTTCTTTTTTTATTAAAATGTCTTACATTATCATCAGTATATGTAATAAATGCATGCAGATACATAACCACATACTGCCTCTCAAACAAGTAATTAAAAACGGAAATAATTATTACCGTTATCGCCCGCTTTATCTGCTGTCTGTCATATGTGTCTATTGTTTTAGTGGTTTTCACAAATTAACATCGATCCATATGTTGTAGCTGAGTAATTATGACTAATACACTGCTAAATTTAACCACAGTGATATGGGTATTTCTGTAAATACATCTTTGATAAAAATACAAAGTGCTTTCTTCAAAATAATACATATAATCCGGTTTTTCTAAAGCATGCTGAAGGGTGTAAACACCGGTAGTTTTTCTCGTTGTTTAAGATACATCTTTAATGTCAGTCATTTAACACAATTGACGTAGTGATAAATCTTGGCAGAACGTCGTTTCAGAACTCCTAAGTTTATTTATACTTTAAAGTAAAAATAATTTCCTTGAGTTATCCTCCATCCATCTTAGTCCGCCCCTCAGATCACGTTGGTCATATATTTTAAAGACTGGTCCCGGGGATGTATTAATAACACCCATCATATCCGCTCTCCTGCATCAGTTTGGGTCCCAGTCAGCGGTGAACACAGAACAGCAGGACCAGGTTTGTAAATATCTTTTGTAAAGTGATCATTTTGTGAAGGTTTCTTAATATAAAGTAAATTAGACATAAAACAACATACTTCTGCATAATTTAAAATTTTCAGATAAAAATATATCTTCATGACAACAAAGTAACATATTTGTTTTATCTTTGGTACAAGGAATCCCAGAGACAGGATGTGGCTGCCATTGATGGTTGTCTTCTTATCTTGTGTCAACCAGGCATCTTCTAAAGGTGAATATATTTCTAAATATCCTGTTGTGGAAAATATACATGTGATATAACTGTTGATGTTAACCACCCTGAGCACCACTCTTTAACATGATTATTTAAAAATACCACTGTGACGTAGTAAAGTCGCAGGTTAACATTGTGTTATACCACCAGCGAGCTGTAATAAGTCATACAGCGGTAATATAGTAATATAGTCATCCCACAGTAAGAACACATTTATATACCGCCGATACGCCGTGATAAAGTCGACCGCAGTTAGTACACACTGTTTTACCCCTGATGTAATATATAGTCATTACGCAGGAAGTACACACTGACGTAATATATAGTCATACCGCAGTAATAACAAACTGTTTTACCCGTGAAGGAATATAGTCATACAAAGTTTAAGTACACAATGTTTTACCACTGACGTAATATAGAGAAAACGCAGTTAGTACACACTTTGCTCTTACCACTGACGTAACATAGTCATACCGCAGTTAGTACACACTGTTTTACCACTGATGTAATACAGTAATTACGCAGTAAGTACATACTGACGTAATATATAGTCATACCGCAGGAATTACAAACTGTTTTACCCATGACGGAATATGGTCATACAGAAGTTGAGTACACAATATTTTACCACTGACGTAATATAGAGAAAACGCAGTAAGTACACACTTTGCTATTACCACTGACGTAACATAGTCATACAGCAGTTTGTACACACCGTTTTACCACTGACGTAATATTGAAAGAACGCACTGCTTTGCCACTGACGTAACATAGTCATACCGCAGTAAGTAAACACGTTTTTACAACTAACGTAACATAGTCATACCGCAGATTGTACACACTGTTTTACCACTGAAGTTTATAAAGTCATACAACATTAAGAACACACTGTTTACCACTGACGTACCACTAACGTAACATGGTTATACCGAAACAAGTACACACGGTTTTACCACTGGCGTTATAAAGTTATAACGCATGATTACACATTGATTTACCACTGACGTTATAGAGTCATACCGCAGAAAGTACACACTTTTACCCCTGACGTAACATAGTCACACTGCAGTAAGTATACACGGTTTTATTACTTACTAAAGTAATTCAATCATATCGCAATTAGTAAATACTGTTACCACTGATGTAATATAATCATTAGGGCAGTAAGTACACACTGACGTAATATAGTCATACCGCAGTAATTACAAACAGTGTTACCACTGACGTTATAGAGTCATCCAGCAGTAAGTATACACTGTTTTACCACAGACGTACTACTAGAATCCTGTAACACTTAACACATTTCATGTAACAGGCATATGTTATGGCACTGGAGATCCCCATTTCAAGACATTCGATGGCAAAAGCTTTGACTTCATGGCCGGTAACAAAGACAGCAAAGAATGCAAGTTCCTGTTTTTTGGCCGCTGCAAACATATAGATGACGTGCCTTACTTCCGGGTTCTGATCATTAACAATCACCGCGGCAATCCTCGTGTCTCCTGGGTGGACGCTGTGGAGTTACATTTAAAAGGGCACGTGATCAGAATGGACTACCGACTACAAAACAGTGGCGAGATATTGGTAAGCGTCCTGATCACTCACACTCATCACAATCATACACTAGCCACCAATGCTGATCAATATGTTACATTGAGTCTGGTTGTCTATAGGTAATTAAAGGCCTATTTGCCACTAACATTTGTAAAATAAACCCCATGCGTGGTCAAAATGCACTGACTCTCGAACCTCTGTACTGACTTATTCTAACTGACTGCCCATGCAATGAATAGAGTGAATCTTTCTAATTAATTATTAGTAAGCCATAAGGCCTTTGAAGAGTTGGAGATTCCCTCTCTTTGAATATTAGTCCCGCACCCTTTAAGGGCAGACACCGTTGTAGTACTGATAATACTCTCTTACACAAGCCACCAAAGGTGTTTAATATATTAGATGTGGGTTTGTTGGCCCCAGGCCTGCCAGGGCGTTATAGTTATGTTATTTGCCCCTAAAATGTGTAAAATAAAATCCATGCTTGGTTAACACGAACTGACTCCCGAATCTCTAAACAGGCCCATAGTTTCATACTAATGGGCTGCCCCTGCAGTGAAGTGGATGACTGCTAAATATTTGTACACAAGTACATCACATTGACGTTGAAGGGTTTGTGATTCATTCTCATCTGAATATTAGTACGACACGCTTTCGGTCAGGGTAAAATATCGTAGCAGTGGTGAATCCAATGACCTTCCAACTGGCAATCAGTCAGCCAAGTCACTCTTGCCGGTGATATTCTGAGAAAGCACCAGTAATTGCTTACGTCACTGAAAAACAGCATCATTTCAACTAGCCGGTGGCCTGTGTCACTGACTGCCTGCCTGAGATTGTTTTCAACTTGTAGTGCATGATGGGCTACGAGTATAAATTACTCACATAATTTCCAGCCAGATGGCAGTATATATCAAACTAAGAGTCTATGACTGTCCCATCATTGCTACATGATGCGTTCTGATTCTGAGGGCTGCTAACCATGCGGTCTTAATTGTTTAATATGTTAGATTCCAAACAGGCTGTTCAAATAAACAGGCAAAAAAAAAGATGGTGTTATTGAAAACAAGCATTACATCATTTGTGAAAAAAAATTATTCCACCCTCATTGATTAAAATGTGCATCTCAAAATTCGACTATTCAAACTCTTTGTTTGACGCTCACATTAAAATGTGTATCTCAAAATTCTACAATTCAAACTCTTTGTTTGACGCTCGAGTTTGTATCTATCAAAACAGGCTGACGGTAGCAAGGTTAAGGCAAAAAGTTACCGCGAAATACGTGGACTTGTCATCACTACAAAACCGCCCAGGGAAACCCGGCTTACTTTCGCCAAAAAGCAAGTTACCGTTGTTTACCGACCGTCGTATATTCACGCTGAAGTTAACTCGAGTTTAAGAGGTAAAGGTCTCTGTGGGCTCTGTGGAAACTACGATGGCAATAAACGAAATGACCAACGTCAAAGAAATGGCAGAAAAGGAACCTGGGACCAAATCGGCTGGAGCTACCAGGCGCCCGACCTTTACGGCAAATAGTACGTAGGACATTGATCAGTCTGTAGAGTAAACACAATAAGTGTCTTCTTACCCTATTAAATATCACTGGCGTCAATAGCAAAAGTAAAATTCTGACCCAAATACACTATTGTTTGCTAAAGAGTCGACTTTAGGAAATTTATAAGATGTTTGGTGACAATTACTTCTTGTTCTTATAGCTGTACAAAGGAATCAACTCGACCCTGCAAACGAACCAAGTGCCAAGAGGCTTCCCAGTGTGACATGCTGAGGGAGGAGAAAGTCTTCGGGAAGTGTGTGCGTCATCCCATGTTCTGGAAAGGATGTGCTGAAGACGCCTGTTGTGCGTTCAAAAATTTCGACCGCTGTGAGACTTTCCGCACGTTTGTGAGGGAGTGTGCGGTCATTCATGCGCCTGTCCCAGACACCTGGAAAGACAAGTCAGGCTGTGAGTTTATTTATGTTTCGTTATTTGTTTTGTACAAGTGAGCAAACCTGATTTTCTCCAGTTGATATGGACCATTCTGATGTTCTAAAGAGAGCTCCCGACTGGCGACTGCGCACTGGTCCGTGTCGCAAGAAATTAATGCCATTTAACTGTCATTCAGCTTATAAGTCCAGTTTACCCATATGGTATTATCACTCTGTCTGTGACTAGTATCACAGTAACAGAAGCTACTCTTCCATGGTTCACAACGAGTTTAATAATGCAAGACTCACGCACAGACGTATAGTCATGTGGCTTCGCAAATTGATTAGGACATGCCGGACAAAAGCACCAGACTTTTTTGCATGGCCTTAGCTTTCAATTTTTGATAGGAGCTAATACCTCAAAATGCATAATGGCAGCCATCTTGAATTTCAAGATGGCCGCCATGTAGAAACACATTTAGGCTAATATCTCGGCTTCTAGGCAACTTAGAAAGACAATCATAGTGTCTAAACATACATTTTCAAGGATGAGGAATACGATTATGCTATCCAAATTATCAAAATAATGATTAACTAGAAACAAAAGTCATAATTTGCTCTTTTTTTATTGTTCTGGGGCTTAGACCCATATTTTGGAATGGGACAATCTAAATGAAAGCAGCCAACTTATTCTATGTGTTATTCATGGCTTTAACTATTAATTTTGCTAGGAGGCACTTCCTAAAAATGTATTATGGCAGCCATCTTGGATTCCAAGTTGGCCGTCATGTAGATATATGCTTATATCTCGGCTTCTAGGCAACTTAGGAAAGCAGTTTTAGTGTCTAAGCATACATTTTCCTAGATTAGGAATACAATTATGATATCCAAAGTATCAAAGTATCAAAAAAAGATTTTTTAAAGATGTAAAGTTAATGGGATGACAGTCTGACATCACTAACGATGCCAGTCTCATCCGACCTAATTAACTCCTTGCCTACCTGGGGTTTTTTTTTCGGGCCTTGTCGCCTCCCAGGGGAGCATACAACCAGCCACACACCAAGCAGAGATATTAGCCTATTAGTCTACATGTGTTTCTACATGGTGGCTATCTTGGAATCCAATGCTGCCATAATACATTATGAGGAAGTGGCTCCTATCAAATATTGAAAGCTAAGGGCATCAATAACACAGGAAAATAGTCAGTGCTTTGGTCCGGCATGTTCCCATCCTGCCCAAATCTTGGTCTTAGCCACTTAACTATAGTACGTGGTAAATAAAAATTCGGATCCAGGCTAGTGAATGATTACGTGGTCATGGGTTTATTCTGCAATATTGCGAAAATAATATGTAATACTTTTTTTAGAAACTATTTGACTTTTCATCCACGTGATCTAAAAGATTATATACTCTTTCCGGGACAGTGTCCATTCAAAAATGCGGTTAATCCAACAGATGATGTACGATTCGGTGATACATTTTCTCACTGGCTGATAACGGATCCTTTTCAGGCCCCGACCCGTCATGTCCACCACATTCCAGTTACGACCAGAACGCAAGTCCTTGCCAACCAAAGTGCGATGGAATGAACAGATACTGTAACCAGGAGAAGATGAAGGGCGCGTGCGTGTGTCACCATGGATACGTCTGGTCTGACACCAAATGTGTGCGTGAAGAACGCTGCCATAAACTGAGAGAGACATCTGATGAGATTTTATGGAACTAATCTGCCAACACGGAAATTGACAACTGTCCCCCGGCCCTTGTTTGCATAATGCATGTTCAGATACTCACTTCACACACATATGGCTTGCTGTCAGTACTTCTTTCATGTAGATACATATACACTTCTCATTTCTGCATCATCTTAATGTGACATTTTAGAATAAAATATTTCAATGCATACCAAATCCGTTTTCGTCAGGTCTATATGCAGAACCTTGCAAACATCAATTCCTGACGTCCTTTCATTTTTAATGTCATTTTCCAATTGCATCAGAACTTGAATTATAATATGATTCAATTAAACCTGAGTTAAGCAAAATTAAAATCGTGAATGATAATTGGGGAGATTTATGTATGTTCCTGGTGTGTCTCGGTCTGATTTGGAGTACTTGGGATCTCTCTCTCTCTCTCTCTCTCTCTCTCTCTCTCTCTCTCTCTCTCTCTCTCTCCATACTGCCCTTACATAGATATATAAATATATATACCACTAGAACCTGTGGACAAATCCCTGCGCTTTGATACTCGTCACCTTGGAACAATGACATACCAGGATATGTCTAGCACAATTGTGTTAACGTCCCATTAGCAGGTGCTGCCCCCTTTTAGCAATGAATAGAAATGTGCCCCACGGTAGCTGTTCCATAAATGAAAACTCATATACTTGGACCCAAGAAAACAAAATGTGAAATACTCATAAATTTTTTCTATGATCCTCTGATGAAAGCTCCTACTTTCATTTCAATAAATACACATATGGACATACATATTCACGTCTTAATAATCGTCTACCTCTGTTGTTGTTTACATATGCAGGGACTAATTTACAATATTTAACTTGACAGGACATTCTTTTACCTCATATAACATGTACAGTTTAATACATGTTACTCTTTGCTTACTTCAGAATAACTTTCGAGCTTCAAATGAAAATTAATGTATGTATATTCATTTATGGAGGCAATAAAGATTTACATATACATGGCATGGTAAAATATGGTATGCTACGCAATGCTATGCTGTGTTATGTTATGGTATGAAATGGTATATGGTATATGTATTGTATGTGTTATATAAGTATTGTGTGTTACGTATGTAAGTATATATGTATGTATGTATATATGTATCGATTTCTTGCTGCCGTGAATTGCGTCAGACAGCAAACAAGTCAGGTTTTAACATTTTACGTTTAATCTGTATCCCACGGTACACATGTCAGCAGCTGTGACGGTCTACAACGATATACCAGGCTCATGAAGTGCTACTGAAATCTAGTGCTAACATTCTTGGTGCTTGTATTAAGAAAATAGTTAGTTTACAGGTATTTTAAAAAGACTTTGTAATGAAGTATCTATAAATCGATAATCTCTCTCTCTCTCTCTCTCTCTCTATATATATATATATATATATAAATATATATATATATATATATATATGACAATCGGTAATGTCATTGCCAATTACTGATAATCACATGATACTTGATCGTCAACCCAGCCAGATAATCAATCGGGTAATAATCTGTGCAGTTATTGTTACCCTGATATTAGAACTTCGAACGCTCTCATTGATCTGTAAAGTATAAAGCGAGCGCACTCTCTAAATGTTAAGTACGACATCATTGAGATATAGATCAGCCTGACCCCTTACAATAGTCTTGCAGATTTTCTACCTTCAATTTACTAACTATATAGAGTGTTTACTCTTTGTAAACGTATATACTCAAAGCAGTAACAGTTAAACGTAGACTGTCTAATTCGACCATGGCGCCATATGCAAAATACCCTGTGGGCTGGACTATATGGAAATACAGAACACTCCAAACCTCCTTTCCACTCAAATGAATTAATACCGCGAGATTCATTCAAGCAAACGGTTCCTCTTGAATAACCGTGGTATTGATCAGAAAGTCACACATGAACCAATCACATACGCTGTGATAACTACTGTTTTGGGGAAATTGCAATAGTATTTATATACCGAAGTGTATGCCATGAAGACAAGGGTTAATTGAATTTGGACGGACAGCGTTTGGTTTCTATCCAGTTCATCCAACCAGGCGTAAAACAGGATTTGTTAGCCTACTTGGCCCCATTTAGCAGACTTATTGTACCTGCACAGGTATTGTTCAGGTAAATCCATGCTTTTGTACAAAAGGAGGTGGTAATTATACTTTTGGCCAGAGACTGGGCACATGCATGGAGTGGCTGAAGCAAAGTATCAGCACAGCTTTCCACTGGCATTCTCACGCCAGCTTACAATTAGAAACTGAATAAATATCAGTGGCTTCTTCAATGGGATGATTCATGCATAGCGGTAGGCGGGGGCAACATTTTTGTACACGAATATTGAAATATATATATACATTTTATTTCCAGTTTATAAATCCTACTCTCTGAATAGCAGGGGGTGCTTACATGTATCATACCCACTTGCCAAAATGCGGGGGGGGATATATATATATATATATATATATATATATATATATATATATATGGAGAGAGAATGGGAGAGTGAGCGAGAGAAACAGAGAGAAAGAAAGGAATAGGAAGTAGGGGGACAGACGGACAGAAAAAAAGACAAACATAGAGATAAGACGTATACATATAAACGCACACGTGTTTATATAATATCCTGCATTCACAACAAAAGGTGTACATGGATGTACAAGTACCCCGGCCTGTGCATGCCCGACAAAGTGTGATTGTCAACAGATACGGTTCACCGCTGACCATTATATTACTCATACAACCAAATAAAGGAAAGTAAATAACAATTTTGCTGACAACTCTGGGTAGATTTTGTGTCGCGTGCGGCCCATCTAATTCCTGGAGACGCGCCAAATTTGGAGTGTGCCCAGCAGACGACATGGGAGATGGTATCTGCAAGAGGTGCTCACGTGGCAAGCTGGGTGTGTACAAGTTACCTATCGTGCCCGTCAGTCACAGAACGATTCAATGACTATGTGTGTAGCACCTGCAGATTGAATGACATCGTCAAAAATACCCCCTTCATTTTACATGCACAAATGATGCTATTATTTTTAAATATTTTTAAACGTTTTCCTGTCGATAGCTTTGTGACTGTCTCCTCATCAATACATAATATACAGCAGGAAGCACAGAGTCAGAGACCTGGGATATTTAAAGACATTACGTCAGCTACTGATATAGCACATTGACTTTTGACGGGTTCCATAATAGCTGCTTAATAATTGCAGTTGAATTGGCACTCGGTTTAATATTACCAGGCTTTATTAGTCTTATCATATTTGAACATCGAAACTCGCCTAACGAAAAAAAACCAATGCTTGCTTTCGAGCTTTAGCTTTCGCACCTCGTGTATGTATGTCAGATACAAACTTATAACGACTAAATTTAATCTAACGACTTAATCTGACTGTTAATAATTGGATATTATAATTTATCATGAAAACTGTGTCATTATAAGGGTTGACTACTTAAAAAACTGTTATCATTGAGGGCATAATATGGTGAGTACATGATCTGATAAGTTCGGGATCTGATGAGTTCATGATTTGATGAGTATGGGATCTGATGAGATTTCTGTTAAGAGTCATGAGTTCGGGATCTGTTGAGTTTATGACCTGGTGAGTAGGGGATCTGCTGAGTTTGGTATCTGATGAGTTCATGATCTGATGTATTCATGATCGGATGAGTTCGGGATCTGATGAGGATGGGGTCTGATGAGGTCAGAATCTGATTATTTTATGATTTGATGAGTTCATGATTTGGGGATCTGATTTGACATCATGATCTGATGTGTTCATGATCAGATGTGTTCGGGATCTGATGAGGTTTGGGTCTAATGAGTTCATGATATAATCAGTTAATGATTGAATAAGGTCGGGATCTGATGAGTTCTTCACCTGAAGAGTTGAGGATCTGATGATTTCGGTATCTGACGGAGTAGGAAGCATACATTTACACAGAGGTATAGTTCCATGCCATCTTTATTATTTTTACCATCTGAGGAGGGCTTGAGATACTTATAATAAATTTTAACTTAATTAAGAAAGTCCATTGCCGGTAACTAAAGAAATTATTTCAAGCTATATGTGTGTAGTTGCTAGGCTACCTGATTACTTCAGCCAATATTATCTTATAAAGCTCCCATGTGATACAGCCGCACATTGCCACGTTTCAGTAACATTGGTTCACCTGGTCGATTGCCAAACGCTATGAATGGGGCGGCTCTCCCCTGAGGCAAAGGAATCGCCCTGTGCAACAATTTTATATAATCTTTCGATTTATAAATATATTGTGTTGATCCAGATTACCGCCAAAGTCTAATGAACTGTTCCTTCTCCTTACCCTATAACCGTCCACAAAATTTTCATCAAAACTGGTTTTAACTTTTTGCATAAAATTGCAAAATGAAAAACCTACCAACAAACCTAGCAACCAGCCGGGGTGGGGGGGGGATAAAATGTACCTTCCTGGTGGAGGTATAACTATGAATATTTGTAAACTCTGTATATGTATATGAAGAAGGAAACATATAAATCGTCACAATAACTTTTTAAATGATTAGAATAGTATTTCTGTTGCTATGGTGCTGTGTGTCATTGTTACACGCTTTATAAAGAGGCATTATTGGACAAGGAAAACTACAAGAAAGCCCTGATAATCTCCGCTTATAGAGGTTTTTAATAACTGGGGATATATATTTTAACCCGTGTATATGGGGGGGGGTGTCGGTTTGTTTGTCTATTAGCAGGGTTATGCGAAAAGCACTGGACCGATATTCCCGAAACTTTAGTGGTGTGTAGTGGCAGAACATGCATGCATGGATTATACAGTCGACCATCCAAGACCCCCAAAAAAGTTTCGATGACTATTGTGTTCATGACTGGTAACCGCGCTAGAAAGTATGACCTTTATCAAAGGTTGCAGAATCACTGAAAGGTTCAAGGTCACTGTTCAAGGTCAAAAGGTAAAATCTGGTCAATTTTTTTCACCAATACTTAACCTGCAATTTTAACAATAAAAATGAGATTTTATTGAGTTTTGCTGATTTTATTGATGATTTGATAATTGGTATATGTTAAACACAAGGATGCATTCCCGTTTCATATAGTTTTGGGTTTCAATCATATAGGTACCGGGGAACATAGGTACCAGAGAACATATATATACATATATATATAACGAACCCCGCCTGCGCCTTGGTTTTAGTTGTGGTGGTTCTTAATTTTTTTTAGTTATTGATTGATTCATGGAATGATTTATACTATGGATGGATCAAATAGGTGCCCCTTTCCAATTTTCTTTACGTTTATGTATACAGTGTATTTTTGCCTGGATGTTAAGGCCAGTCTTTACAGGAATATCTATATGAAAGGAGTACTTTCAGGAGTATAGCCTAACAAATTTTACATATTATTACACATTACAGCTATCGCTTTTTTTACTTTTCAGGACATTCCAGATCTGAGGATATGATGGTTTAAATACTGTATTCGAGCATAAGCCCATCAAGCTATATATGTGACATTGTATGGACGTATGCTTGTAATTTGTAATATATAGTTCAAATGTATTTTTATGACAAAATCATTTGAGTAAAACAAATATATTCGAATATATAAGAATATATTCGAAAACTGGTGAAAAAAATATGGTTGTGGAGCTAATAATGGACTTTGGTCTTTTATTTCTCGCGATATCGTCACTACTATGTTGAGAGTATACAGCTTCGCACATCCCTGGATCGCCGTGTGCATGTCGGGCCCTCGCTGATCCTATCAGTGGTCTCGTTGTCATGTCCCCCGGCTGTTTGGGTGTACCAGATGAATCGGTGCGATAAATAGCTGTAATTATCCACCGTTCAACAAGTCTGCATGGCCCGTGCGTGTCCAAATCTGATGTGATAACGGGTGTCGCGTGTAGTCAAGGTAACTTCTGGACGCCAGCCAAACATGACGTGTGTCTGTTTATGGACAGTATTACATAGGTTTACTTCAATCCAGGGTCCTGCGCACCCGTTCGTCATAATTATTACCGTGGGTTCACAGGGCTTTGTTAGCGCACAGGTACCTTGACAAAGGATATATTCAAGTGAAACTTTCTCATCAAAACGTAATGCATCGTTATTTGATAAAATCACCTGATATAAATGTTGATTTGGTTGAACTCATGCTTATGATTTACCAACAACCTCACATGCTAAAAACAGACACTTTTTCATCCCTATACGGTATTGGTACATTGTTCATGTGATATATACTACATGTTTTATATATATATATATTAAATATATTATATAATACACTATATTCATATATTTTATACGATCCATTTCCATCCATAAAGGGAACTAGTTCATTGTTTATTTATAATATTCTACATCTTATTATTATATATATTACATATATTAGATATATATATTATACTTCATAATATTATATACATGGTTTTTATTATAAATATTTCATATATTTTATATATATTATATTATATATTGATGTATTTCACCTTTATTATAATTACTATCATTATTGAATATATTATACATGTTTATATATATATTGTTCATATATTTATAATATGTAAACTACACATATATAATAATAATTATTATTATTACTATTGTCATTATATTCAGTATTACCATTATTAATATTACGTTATAGGTACATGGAGATGACATAATCAGCCCTTTGAGTATGTTTTTATCATAATTTGTGATTCGCTTTGCTGAACACACGCTACAATATTGGCGGGCGTATTCCAAGAGAAACCACTCCGGGTCTGGTGGAGAATTGTAATCATGTCAGCCGTTAAATAGATTGCTCTGTATCTGTGTTATACGGGTTAAACATGCACGGCGTGAAGTAATTACGCGGCCGGAGGAGGCCTACAGAAGCGCATCCAGGGGGGGGGGGGTCCTGCCCCCCCCCCCCCCCGCCCTTTCCGGAACTGGGGACCTATATGACCCCCCCCCCCCCTTTCGGAACTGGGGACCTATATTTAAGTTTTTGTTAGTCCCCCCCCCCCCCCGGTCCCCTTTTCCTGAATCATGGATCTGCCCCTCGAGTAAACACAATCTGATTACACGCGGCGAACGATGATCAGTGGTGCGTGATTCACGGTTTCCTCACAATGCTTTATCTCGTTACGCCTACTTACCTGGTCTAATACACCGACAACATCACATCAATCACCACAATCTACCCGAAGCACGCGTCAAGCTCACTTTTGTATCTTTTGGGGCATCAGACAAGATATTTAGCAGATTTCATATTGATTTCAACTTTTCAAGACATGTTGTAGCCGGTGAATATTAATTAATCAAGCACACCTACATAGAAATAAACTCGCTCTGATTTCAATTGTAAAGCTTGTGAATTGTGTTAACCACAATATATATGTGTATATAATTACCCAAAACTGCTTCGCTTCCAACCGGAAAATATGGAAGTAGTATTGAGAGAGAGAGAGAGAGAGAGAGAGAGAGAGAGAGAGAGAGAGATTCACATATACATGCATAGAGAGAGGCTGATACTCCGATACTGCATGGTCGATAGGGAAAAATAAAGAGGGAGTGACAAACGGATATGAAAGAGAGAGAGAGAGAGAGAGAGAGAGAGAGAGAGAAAAAGAGAGAGAGTGTGTGTGTGAGGGTGTGTGTGTGTGTGAGGACACAGAGGCAACAGTATACTGGTAAACT
Organism: Sipunculus nudus; assembly: GCA_026874595.1. Lineage (NCBI taxonomy): Eukaryota > Metazoa > Annelida > Sipuncula > Golfingiida > Sipunculidae > Sipunculus > Sipunculus nudus. Next base: position 104,607,010 of record CM049306.1, on the reverse strand, counting down.
GCAAACCAATATATATATATATATATATATATATATATATATATATATATATATATATATATTTATATATATATATATGAATGGGAACGGGGAGAGAGAAACAGGAAACAGACAGACAGCTGGACAGACAGACAGACAGACAACCCAAACTGGGCTTTATGTAATCATCTCTATAGGACATGTTTTGTTCGGATGATCAAGCGAGTTTAATGTGACCATTCGGACTCGACTGCTCATTCTTACTGGATGCTGTGAATTTTTGAAATGACAGCTGATAAGGTCCAACAAAACGGTATGGTTTATTCCACTGTACAATATACCCACATACCGAAAACATGTACCGCAGTTTATTCTCCCAATGCAATAAAAGACTTAATTCACGAACTTTGCAGTTTTTTACGAAACATGCAGGTTTTTCTAGACCCATGGTCTATGCCTATATTTTGACACCATTTACTTAAATTTACAGTTAAAGCCGCATGCCCAGAGAACATGTTCACGCGTTATGAAGTTTGTTGCCTGTAGGATTGATGGATGCGACAATGAAGGCTGACGTCAGATGACCCACTTATCTAATGGTGGACACGGAAGTTAACTGCATGTGTATGTATATGAACTTTATATATTTTTACTACTGGTGGCAAAAATTCTTAACCTAAAATGACACATGCACTGGGCAGAGCGCATATACCTCGGTCCATGCAGCCTAATGGACCCGCCCCTTCATACGTTCTGCACCAAGGGGTCTTCCATTGCCCATGCCTCATGCACTGAGCACTATACATAAGGTATATCGGTTCCGTGTTTTTACTATCCCTGAACACCAAAACAATTCAACAAGTATTGGCGAAAACTTCTCCACATTGACGCAAGCTAAATTTATCCGCTCCTTTATAGGATTATAGCACCAAAATTTTACATGTTCATGTTCCCCCGCTGCCAAAAATTTCGTAGAAATGGGTTGCGCTGTTTTTTGCTTTTATTCTTTGCGAAAACATACCTCTTTTGCCTTAGAGATATAATTAAGAAACAGTTATTGCTGATGCTTAGGCGATCTTAATGGACATAACCAAGGCTAAAGAAATCCTAATGGACCTAACCAACGCTAAAGCTAACCAAATGGACCTAACCATGCATGGCTAAAGCAATCTTAATGGACCTAACCAACGCAAAAGCAATCCTTATGGACCTAACTATGGCTAAAGCTATCCAAATGGACATAACCATGCATGGCTAAAGCAATTCTAATGGACCTATAACCAAAGCTAAAGCAATCCTTATAGACCTACCCAATTCTAAAGCAATCCTAATGGACCTAACCAACGCTAAAGCAATCCTAATGGACCTAACCAACGCTAAAGCAATCCTAATGGACCTACCCAAGGCTTAAGCAATCCTAATGGACCCAACCAAGGCTTAAGCAATTCTTATTCACCTTACCAAGGCTCAAGCAATCCTAATGGACTTACCCAAGGTTAAAGCAATCCTAATGGACCTTCCCAAGACTTAACCAATCCTAATGGACCTAACTAAGGCTAAACAATCTTAACGGACCTAACCAAGGCTAAAGCAATCCCAATGGACCTTACCAAGGCTAAAGCAATCTTAACGGACCTAACCAAGGCTAAAGCAATCCTAATGGACCTTACCAAGGCTAAAGCAATCTTAACGGACCTAACCAAGGCTAAAGCAATCCTAATGGACCTTACCAAGGCTAAAACAATCATAATGGACCTAACCAAGGCTAAAGCAATCCTAATGGACCTTACCACGGCTAAAGCAATCCTAATGGATCTAACCCAGGCTTTAGCAATCATTATGGACCTAACCAAGGCTTTAGCAATCCTAATGGACCTTACAAGGCTAAAGCAATCCTAATGGACCTAACCAAGGCTAAAGCAATCCTAATGGATCTAACCCAGGCTAAAGCAATTCTTATGGACCTAACCAAGGCTAAAGCAATCCTAATGGACCTAGCCAAGGCTAAAGCAATCCTAATGGACCTCACCATGGAAGATCTGTGGTCACACTACATGTATTTCAGGACAATCCATGAACACATTCTTGGAATGATGTTTTACTTTACTTTCACCAAATAATATAGTATACGGACTTATTCAAGGGTAAGATCATGCACTCACTTTGTAAAAGTCAAGACACCTTAACAATGAAGGCTTCGTGCTCTGAACCAAACCTGTGCACACGCATGCAAAATATATAAAGAGTTAATTATTTTAATTTAGTCGCCACGTGCCAAAATCTTCTGTCTGAGGATACAATAACTGGTGTATAATATATCATGCATGCACCCAAAGTCTACAAGCATGCAGGACACGACTGTTGAATATACGAAAGACAACAAACTCTCATTTTAAGTATGCCAATTGCTTTAACAATTAAGAAAACCACAAAATCGTCTATTATTTGCATATTAAAAGGCATAATATAACGGACTGGACACATAAAGGTGTGCGCTGAGATTTTATATGAATACAGTAATTCTTTTTTTTTTCGGGCTGCGGGTGATTTGCCTGTCACTTTCGCCTATTTGATCGACCATGGACATCTTATAGTGACTCGTGCCTTGCTATATACATATAATCATCGGAAATTGGTGTAATAAACCAAAACAAAAATTTTGCGCATGCGCTGAAATTCCAGATGTTGATCACAAGGGGTGATGTATTACTTGCTGGCGTGCGGGTCTCGTCTCGTTCACAAGACTGTCTGGTCACGCTCATTTAGCTAACGTAATATGTCCGTTTGTGCGAGGCTCAGATCTCCGGCCCCAGGCCTTATTGTGATGTTAATATGGAAAATTAGTGTACAGGTGTGGGGAAACAGATTCACGCTCCTTCAGTAGTTTATTACACAGGTGTGCTGGAACCATATTCAGCTGATGTCAGACCCCAGCCGGCTGGGGTATCATTTTGTGGTGTCCTGGAACGTTTCTGCCACACGCCTTTCTTAAAAAGTTATTACCCATGCGTGCATGTTTGCTCAAACGAAAATAACCGCACTCGATTCGTGTGTGCTACAAACACACAGGTAGTACAAACAGGTAGTACATATAAAGAACTCAACTTTCGTCTTTAGGACATAATAAAACGGAACAATTTTCATTCACTTTCACTGTACTCTGTTTCTTTGCTAATGTTTATTTACCTTTGTGTGCGTGCGTCTGTGTAAGACATGTATAAGCATGATAAGAACAGGAAAATGAGTATTTGTTTGAAAAGAGTAAAAAAATGGCAAAATACGTATAACATATATTACTTATTTCTTTACCGTAATAAATATATTAGAGAACACACACACATATATATATATAATATATGTATATATATATATATATATATATATATATTTATATTCTATTTTTTATATTGGCAAGAACACATATACGAAACCTCGATAAACGAGCCCCAAGATGACTAAAAATATGTGTATACAACGAACACTTAAAATAGATCAGGAGGTAAGGCCGCCTGTTGCTACCCTTCTATACGTTTTCAGTTTCACCCTGTGAAGTTTCGGCTTTCGAAATGTGTGTTATGTTTGCTTTCGTGACAGCTGTTTTTGCATGAGAGGTGTAAACCATGGTATTTGGATGGATATTATTTACAACTGCAGTTGTGAACCCTAACAAATTAGCGAAATGGTTTATATAAAGATCAAAATATGGTCAAAAGTATATAAATATAGACTAAGACTGTGGCCATCAGGGGGCGTTTGCAGTTCAAAATGTATATAATATATTTTTATATAGCGATAACCCAATTAATATACTGTTCACAATATCACCATTTTAAAGGCTGCATCTGAAACTAGTATCTATTGGCTTCCTTGTTGTCGGAAGCGATCTGCGATAACCATAGCATCATATCGGCCCTCTGACATTACGACCAGATTATTGGCTGTCAGAGTGCCCTTACATCTAGGTCTGAGGAACGCATTATGAGCCCCCATGAGGATGCAAATATTTTCGTCATTTTTGACAACGCCTCATTGCCTACAGGTCCACTGTCGATTGACATAAACCAGACTAATCGTTAGCATTTAAGTGTAATTTCTAACAACACCAAACATGAGCGAGAAAAGTTCCGTTATAACTCATGCAGCACATAGGTAAACCCCTCCGCATGTTTGTTGAAATTTGACCTCATGATTACATGAAGGCATGGCCGGCACGGAATTCATCACGCAGCCAACTTGTAAACGATACAGGATATGACTTGTTATCATATATGAGACGGGGTTTTAGTTTGGGTTGTGAGTTCCCATGCATATTCTCTTGTGTTAATATATCATTCGTCGCATAATGTTAAGATTATGGGCTGTTTACCACAATACGAATGCAACATGATGGAAGACCACTAGCTGCGATGCATTCCTCGATATTGCCTGTGTCACGACTTAAGTTAGCTTATAAGCCAAATTATCAATGGCTACTGAGTTGGGTTGTTACGGCTACGATATTTATGCAAAAATTATAAAGTTATGAAATACCATTCCTTATTTATCTGTCTGGGTCATTTTGTTTATGCTTGGGAAATATAGTTTATGACAATCTTTCTGTCACAAAGTTACAAGTGTGGGCAAATCTCGCTACGTTTTCTGTCAAATCTATACCTTTAACTTTACCAATAACTTTAATGCTATAGAGACGTTTATAGTGTTCTGCTTTCGCAAACATTTGATACATTTTCAGTGGTACATGCATCTGCATAATACATCTTCTCAAATCTCGTGGCATTTGCCGCCAAACGAGGAAACGCGAGATTCAGGGTTTTTTTTTTAATCTAGAGAAGTCTATCTTAGGTTTTGAGTTTTTGTGGCACTGAATAACATTTCATTTCAAGTCTCTTCAATATCACGTGGTAAGTTTTCTCTTATATCATGTGGCAGTTTGATATCGAGGGAGAGTGGTCGGGGCACTTATGTATATATAGACGGGCGGTGTCGGTCCGCCATTAATACAGCGGTGGGGAAATATTAGGAGTATGTGACATATTATTCAAACCTCGTGTGTTGGAGGGCCTTTAAACGAGAAATTACAAAAAAACGATATTATGATTTGGCAGGAAGACATCGATGTTGGGTATTTCTATTTTACCAACGCTTTTTAATCAAGTTCCTATTGTTCAAACTAAAAGCAGACATATAATACAAAAATGATGTGCAAATGTAACCAAGGGTCAAGTTAAACTTAGCGTGTTCAATCATGATTTTATAAGATTAAATTATCTATACAATGGGGTATATATATATATAATTTATGTTGTATTTGTAAGTCGTATATACATACCGATTTTATATTATGACACAGTATTTTTGCAGAATATTATAAGGCCTACAGGATGGAAATATCTCTCTCTCTCTCTCTCTCTCTCTCTCTCTCTCTCTCACACACACACACACACACACACACGTGAGCCTGTGCTCCTGAACAAAGCCTAAATATATACATTCATTAATAAGCAATCTAATTTCATGATATCACATAAATGTTTATTTATGTTACTGCATACAAAACAAAAATACACAGACCCCTGCATGCATGACAGGCAGTGATGACATATATATATATATACAAAAATACTGCAGGGCCACGTATTAAAATATATACACTTAATATATATATAATATTACATACAAAACATATACATATATTCAACGAGATCAATTCACCGAACAAATCGAATTATACAGTAATTTCATAACATAATTCTAATAACGTAGCCATACAGTAGATTATTTTCTGCAAAGCCTGAAATAAAAATTACTTCATGTTTTATATTTTTAGAATTTTATTTATCATTTATTCCAAAAAAACACCTACATAACTCAGCAATAATGATGTTTGACTTTACAGCAATGTATTAGCTGTAAACTTAAAGTGTTGTGTGAATGCAGTTTCAATGATGATGATAATATAACAGATCAGCTGATAAAAAGGTCAGCCATAATAAGTTATTATGATATAATTTCAATATGCACGGACGGAGTTAAATGCATTGGTCTGCAGAAGTTAAAATGAATGTGGTAAATTTACCAGAGACGTCCTATTCTACATTCAGGATGCTTTATATTGGTTTGAGTTTCTGTTCATGATTTGTTTAGTTTGTGCACAGGTGGTTCGGCCATATTTATGTCGAGGGAGCACGTGCGCTTGTGACGTAACAGTTCGCTCTGTAAAACTTGAACCTGGGCACGGAGACGGTCCATCTCTTCTTTTAATTCCTTGTGGTTGCTCAGCTCCTTGCGGTAAGCCTGTAACAATTCAAATGTTAACATACATTTTTTGTCTTAATTTTTCAATATAATTAGATATATATTTCGACGTTTAATCAAATTATTTCTGTCATTTCATGTTAAAAATATTACATTTGAGAGAGAAAAGAAAGAGAGAGAGAAAAAAATATAAAGAGAGAGAATATTCTTATTTATCAGGATATGTTTTAATACCAATTGGCTCATCCAAAAGTTATAACTTATATTAAATTTAATATATATTATAATATGAAAGAAAGACTGAAACAATGTACACAACTGAGATGACTCCTACGGGTCTTATAATGATGTATAATTAAAGCGGTGTATCACAGTTTATAGGGCTTGAATCGATTTTTAGACTGAAAACCACAACAGCATTCGAAATGTTAATGTAAAAATTTACAAATACACGATTTCATACAATATTTGTTCTGAGAATTTAAGCAAATTTTTTATCAGAGGCTTCTATGTGCAACCACAACAGTATAAATACCATTCTAAACCACTCTTTCTCATATACGTTTAATTGTAAAGTACACGACCCTCAACCAAGCTGTCCCGAAGTGTCAAATATTTGCGGTTTAGTCCGCTATAAGTATATATATATATATATATGTGCGTCACCACCAGAGCTAAATCCAGCATAAGATACTTATAATCTTCACACGGTCATAAACTTGTGTGAACATGTGTGACCTCATTAACACTGCCAGACAGGTTAGTGTCTCCGTCACTGAGTATATCTGTTGTAGGACACTTCCCCTGGCAATATTTACTCATGTCCTTTATCGTAAACCCACAGTCACCTGTATAAACCCAGCGTCACATCTGGTCTCAATTACTCGATATGATCATGTGATGAGTTACCTCAGGTCACTAACTGATCTGGGTTTTTACCGGTTTTAATTCTTTGATAATACGGACAAGAGGCATGAATATCTTAATTGTGCTGAACCATGCATGCTTAAATATTACAGATATTATATCATATAATATTATATCCTATATATACTCTGTCCAAAAATTGTAATGAATTTCTTTTAATGCTTATATGTTGTCAGTTACATCCACTTAAATATGTATACACAAAGGTGAGACGGTGGAGAGAGAAGATTATATCTTCAGTTTTCTTCTTATTCAACATTTATAAATTTGTTATGTCGAACATACAGGTATATGTCCAGGAATAAATGCCATGGATCCATCAAGGTCACAGTTGGACCAAGTATATATACAACCATTTTCTTCTGCCATATTGCAAATCCAAACATTTGTATACAAACAGGTGCTTGGGTAAAGTATAAATATAAGTTAATATACATATATAAACACCTTGCAGTGTTACTTACCATTACAATCTCCTCCGCCCTCTCTTTCTTTCGCTGCCTACATTTTTCGGCCGCCTTACGGTTTTGCAGGCGCCGTCTTGCTTTCCTCTCTTCCGCGCTCAGTCTCTATAAGAAGTAATAGGCCTAATATGTATACCATCTAAGTACATGAGCAAGCTATACACGATATAAAGTAAAACTTCCGTTTAAAGTTTTCTATACAATATTTATCTCCTGAATAAATAATATAGGTATATTCCTATGGTTTAAAATATATTTATATCTGACTGATTAAAATCAATATTTCTAGTCTATATATTTGATGTACTTATTGGTCTTCAGAAATGGACAAACCAATTGTTCGGATATGACATATACTGAACTTAATGTACAATAGGGCCCAGTGGATACTTGACCTAAAGACAAAGGTTTTGCAAACGATAATGGCATTAGACTCTAATTATCACATGCATGCTCGTTACTATTAAATTATGAAACATAATAGGTAAAAAATTACTGATAATTAACTTGCATATTTATTTAAAAACAGCAGGTAAAGCTGTAAGTGATATGCACCTCGAGAGTGGAGCGACGTCTTCTGGTTCTTGGCGGTTCTTGGTCTGTGGCAGACACGCCGTCTTGGTCGTCTGCTAGTTCCCCCAGCGTCTCTGGTTCTGAAGGCGGCGCCTCTGGGCGGGGAGCTGACGTGTTCTCTATCTGCTCTTGTTTTATCCATGGTACACTAAGGGTGTCCGCGCGTTCATTACCTTCTAAACCAGACGTCAGTGGTACAGAAGGTATAATAATCATCCCGTTTAAGCTATTAACGTCTGTATTGCCTTTTTGGGTTAAGTCATTAATTCCCTCAATACTTGACCCAGTGTTCATCAAGCTGGTCGCCTGGTGTCTGTCATTGAAAGTTTCCAAGTACTTGGATGTATTTGACAGTACACTTGTTTGTTCACTAGTTGGCGTGTACTCGACATTGTTTCTTTGATCCTGAACTTGGAAGTTGGAAGTGATATTAAGCAAAACGTTTGATTGCGCTGGTGTCGTGTCCGCTCGGAACAGGTAATCCTGTGTTGGGTTCTGTGGAAGATTGTCAGGAACAAAACCCTCGTAAGGGACTAAAGTAGAAGTGAACGAATGAGCACTGGTGGGACTTTGTCCGTAAAGATCTTCACACGGGTCAGGCTCTTCCGTCTTGAAAGGACTTTGGGTGAAATTTTCGGCAGACAAGCAGTCCGCCTCGGTTTGCTCATTCAGAAATTCCTTCGGGAAGTCTTTAAGTGACCAAACGTCTTCCCAGGTCCACCTCTCGGGGTCGCAGTTGAACTGTGGTGGGTGAACTTGATGATCCACCAGGGGGGTCAGTGTCCCGGGGGACGGGCAGGCCCGGGGGTTAGCTGACACGTCGCTGATGGGGGAGTAGACGCCCTCCTCCGGGAAGTACGGCGAGCCCTGACACTCTGACGGGGACTTGGCGGTTATGTCATCTTTGTATGGTGAACCATCCATCACTGTCTCTGTAATGTTAATACCATGCATTAGCTTAATAGTAAGGCCGAATTCAGACTCCCCAATCCACTATTATATAACAATTAGTCTGCTTTTATGCTGGGTGATTGCAAGCAAATGATAAACCATACCAGAGAGTCACATACATACAATAAGAATGAGTTGGCTTTTTCTACCAAAATCACTTCGGAAATCCCCTATGGCGCAATTTCGGTTAGTCATTGGTACATACGTCCAACGTGTTTCGTATAGACCCGTGGCCGTATCCTTTGGGCACAGTGGCACCTTGATAACAATACATGAATGCTAGGCTGGTAAGTTAAGAAGCTTATCAGTAGACCTGGAAACGCTATACAAACGTACGGTTTGTATCCCAGTCGTCTGTGAACACGTGGTCGGCGGGAAGGCAGCCACACTATATATAGCACGACTTGCTCTTTGCGCACGGGCAGATTGAGTGATCACTTGTAAAGTTACTGTATATATGCGCGAGAACTCGGCAAGGTTTACCCTTAATGAATATTCATAGGTGTCACATCATTTATAGATTGGTATACACTAAGTCTACAAACACGTACTTGATATACGTTGTTTCCTATGTACTATATTGGCAGTGTGTGTGATTAATGAAGACGAATAGAAAAGGGCTGCTATCGGATAAATATTCATGACCGTGACGTATACACGTACGTGTACTAAATGGCGTGACTTTATAGGAGAGGCCAAATGCACGCATGTGGGCGGGTCAGGACTGATATTTACATGACAGCTGTCACACGAATACACTGTTGCCTTACTCTACACACAACGCATTGGCAAATCTCCAGAGTTTACGCTGTGTGGCGTGTGCGCTTTGTATACCGTGTTAATCACACAATTATGTGCAACAATCAGATTTCATTCGCTGTTTCTTCACGGTTGCGTGTGTATCTTAAGAGTCCTGTCACTTGGTCGCTCGGGTGTTCATATTCTTTTATTATTATATACAAAGACACCTGTGATAAAATTTACGGCATTAATACATTGTTAACAATGCTTTTGTTCCAAAGCATATGAACAAAGAAACCATCTGTGCATGTTGCAGATCAAAGGCGATACTATATGTGACGTAATTCTAGATGTAACATGTTATGGGGTAGCAATTTTTATTATATCACATTTTTAATCAATGTTTCTTTCTCATTGTTCCTAGAAGAGAGAATTATGTCAAATACAAATTAAGTGCTATATGGTCACGTTTAGGTTCATGACAGGGCTCTATACTGATCATTATATCACCACTTGTACATTGTATTCTCTATTATACACTAAACGCAGTGTCGTATTTTAAGGTCCTTGTGGTAAAAAGCACGGACGTTCTCTCTACTTCCTGGTAACTGAGTCCATTTCACTTCATAAATATTGCAGTCGTTTTTTATTTTGTCTGAGAGAAATGTCTTACATTATCGATGTCCAAACACGATCCCCATATTAAACGTGAATATAACGTCATGTACATATACATGGTGCATGTTTACACAAATCTAAACACTCCATATATATATAAACATAACATCTTAACCATTATAACCTCAGCCTAGTATATATATATATATATATATATATATATATATATATATATATATATATATATATATATATATATATAATGTAAGATAGGGCATGGTTTTATCAAGCAGTATAATATATTTGTAAACGCTGCACATGATATGAAAAATACTAAATGCTATATGCTATATATATGTTTCGCGCCATGCATCTTCCGATTTGGCCCGTCTTAAGATGGGTCTGACACAATAATGGATCAACTTGACACAGGCTCATCTCCCGATGTCTATATTTACTGATATTGATAATATTTTATGTGTCCGACATTTGTTTTGACCAATTCTGAGATGAGTCACGCCAAATAAAAGATCAACAATGTCTAAGAATGATATAGGTTTAGAATTGCCTGTTAGACCCAATAACTGATATCGGTTATTTGTTCAGACCCCATCTTAAAATGGGTCAGGACAAATAACCGTTTAACAATATCATCTTTGCAAAGGACACCTAAATTGATTTGAAATAATAAAATCAAATGTACATGGTACAGAACCTTTGCAGGTGTTTATCTTTTCACTCATCAACTACTTTCAACATTTATAATACAACATCAACCATACGAACATTGACTTCAACGCGGAAAGAAATAAAACTACCTGCACCCCTGCCTGGCCATGAAGTCCCCAGACCCCTCTCATACACGCATGGGTTCACCTACCCACCACTTTTCCTTTAATTAAGACACCCCTCCATAACAGCAAACATTGATTGGCTGAATTTTTGTTAACCCAAGAAACCACCTTCAGGACACATGTCATAACGCGGCCACCTAGAAACCAACCCCTTTCTCACACGTATGGGTAACACCCACCAAGCTTGCGGAGAGGATATATAAGATCTGTCCCACGGTTAGATACCCCTAGCGTCATATCGACCCTCTGGCATTACGACAAGATTACTAGCGCCAGAGTGTCATTTCATCTATGTCTGAGAAACGCATTAATGAAGATGCAAATATTTTCGTCATTTCTGACAATGCTTCATGGCCTACAGGTAAACTGTCATTCAACATAAACATATATACCAATCGTTAGCATTTTTGTGTACTTTCTAATAATACCAAACATGAGCGAGAAAAATTCCGTTTTAACCCAGCACATTGGTAAACCCTTTGGCGTGTTTGTTGAATGAATGACCGCATGAACACAAGCATGGCTCGCACGGGTTACAGGAAATGACCCGTGTCCATGGAGACGGTGTTTCAGTTTGGGTTGTGAGCTCACATGTATACTGTTGTTTTAATTCATTATTTTTAGCATAATATTGAGATTATGGGCCGTTTACCACGATAAGAATGCAACCTGATGTAAGACCACTGCGATACATTCCTCGAAAATACTTGTATTAGACTAGTAGGCTTACCAGCCCAATTGTCCGATTGCCTACTGAGTCGGGTTGTCACGGCTAGATACCCCCATGCATCCACCGCTCAGACAACACACGACTGCAAAATATAGATAACAAATCGCCTTTTTCCCTCCCTCCCTGCCCCCACTCTCTCTCCCTCTCAATAATATGCACCCATTTAATTTCATTAAAATCTTCTTCTTTTTTAATTTACAGTTTCTATCATAAATGAACATTTATTTAATCCTTTTTCCTTTTTTTTTATTCAAAGCTGTAAGCATGCATCGGTAGATCATGATCGGTTATTTGGTTAGACCCATCTTAAGATGGCACAGATTGGGAGACGGCATGCACGCGACATATATATTAAAGGCTATATATATATACATACTAGTTTACCTTGAAAGCATGTATAAATCATTAAATGAAATATTATAAACATTATGAAAATGATTATTGAATGTGACAGTAAATTTTAGGTGTAAAGTTAGCAAAGTTTATCAAAACACGACAATTCTGAATTTATAAATAATAAATAAACAAAAACATTAAAGATTAATTTAGACTTTATATATGAAATATATTATAGCATGCGACACAAATATTTGTTCCGTTGTGATTCTTGAAATGTTTCATATAATGTTGATTACTTATGCTGTTTTAGTTATAACCCTGATTCAGTAATTTTTCTAATTCCTCCAATGACCAGGTGCATGATCATATATATATATATATAATTTATATATATAAGAATCTTGACAAACAATATATATATATATATATATATATATATATATATATATATATATATATATAGGTCTTTACCATTTTTATAAGAAAATATCAAAAACGAGGTAAATTTTTTTATATCTGTTTATGCTAATAGATATATAGGTTCAACAATGAACGGTTTTTAATATGTAAAATAGAAAGAGAAATTACATCATGTTAAACCTATATATAACTATATTTTTACATGAGTTTACTTTCACATGTATAAGATTTTTTTTATTGTGCCCCCCTTCCACAACCCCCCCCCCCCCCCACCTACCCCAGCACACTTTCACAAACACCCCTATTTGCAGCACACTAGGCCAATGATAAAGTTTAATGTTATAATTAACGACAATATGCATGCATAATTGATAAATGATATTCTCGATATCGAACCTCTTACCTTCATATAGCCATGCAGCCGCTCATTAAATACCAGAACCCTATACTGGTATTAATAATATTAAATATTATAATGTATATACATTATAAATCATATTATTATATATCAATAAAAATATTAATTATAGTCACTTGTAGAATTTCATCAAATATACATGTAATATTATGCCGATAGGCATGGCAAATGCAGCAAATTTATCAAATCAAATTTTATCAAGTACTATCAAATTAAATAATAATGAAGATATAATACATTGTATATAATTAATGCAAGACCTATATTCGTTTTACCATTTTTATGCTCAAATAAACCTAACGAAAAGTGCTATAAAGCACTTAAATATGATAACGCTAATATCATTAAATATATTTTATCATAATTTAATTTTTATATAATGGTGAACTGATACGGAGAATGGCGCCAGCTCGCAAAAACCGAAGGAGCGCTTTAAATATATACATACATATGTTTGTGTTTTCATACACATTATACCAGAGTTAGGATACATATATATGTAGTAAAAATTAGCATGTGTGAAAAGGATAAATGAATAAATAAATGTTTGAATTGTGTGTTACATTGGAAAATAAGTTATTGTAAAAAATATTCATAACTATAAGTATGTTTATCAAATATAAATCTATGGATGTTTATTATAAATAAAAAATATTGGATACAGTGCATAATTATAACGTCTTCCTTTATAATGTTTGCGCTGAAAGGATTGCATGAGTTTAATATATTCACTGTAAGTAAAATATTAATATACTTCTTAGATTTAACTAAAAAAAAGGAGTAACTAATTATAATAAATATTATTATTAATATAATAATAATAATAATAATAATAATAATAATAATAATAATAATCATAATAATAATAACAATAATAATAACAATAATAATAATTGTAAATAATTCAACAATAATGTTGATCACAACAATGTTGAAAATAATAATAATAATAATAATAATAATAATAATAATAATAATAATAATAATAATAATAATAATATTTGTAAATAGTTCTAAAATAATGTTGACCACAATAATGTTGATAATAATAATAATTATAATAATAATAATAATAATAATAATAATAATAATAATAATAATAATAATAATAATAAAATTAATAATATTGGTAATAATAATAATGATAATTTTAGTTACTGTTATTATTATTATATTAATAATATATAATAATATATAATAATAAATAAATGAGAATAATAATATTTTCAATTGATGTATTGAATACTTTGAGCAATGTTTTTGTTTTACTTCAAATGTAGCATTATATACATTTAATTTTTCATAAATTCATATTACTCAAGTACTATTTTATTTCGGGAAAAAAAGTTACCAGCGCTGTACATTTGTTGATATGTTTAGCAAACAGCTTTAGTTATAAATCGGTACGTATTAGCGAACTGGACCCAACGATTTGTTGTATTATCCGCGGGTACTTAGCCTATACCTATATATATAAGGAACATGAAAAGTACCCTAGTTTTTCCTTGTCTAAAGTTTGGTAATCCCGAAAAATAAAAACGTCTGACAAAGCCAATGGGCGGGGTGCAGTACCGTTTGAAAGATCATATCAGTCAATGTGATTTTTGCATTCAGGTCATCATTTGTATTCTTCTATAAATAGACTGGAACCTTCTTTGGTCAGCACAGTCCTTGTCAGATGTCCACATATCTCTTCAGTATACACGAACTAATGTAACGCCACCTCTTGACAAGATTTAACCATTAGGGCACCAAAGACGTAGCAATATTTTATGTATGACTCACCATATGACGAGGATGAAGAACTTTATTGGAACTTTATAGCACGTTTCTCAGAGCAGACGTCCGGCTCCTCGCGACAGCCTCATGCGCTCGTCTGCGCATGCGTAATATCACGCTATCATTTTCAGGTCAGATTTCATCACTAACTTTCCGTTATGCATGACATGGGGGATTTCCACAGAAACCTGGCTATATTTAGCCACTTGTTGCTGACATCAGATAGCTCACCAAATAATATGGCAAATATACTAGTTGTCTTGTAGGTTATTTATATATTAATATATATATATATATATATATTATAGATATATATATATACATATATACATATTTATTTCATAGTACCAAACATTATACAGCCTATGAGATTACATGCCACAGTGACGTGGATTTATCTAGGAGGGCGGGGTAGAGCTTGGGTGACTCAGAGGAGTATATAGACTGGGGCAATATTTTTTGTAAGCTAATAAAACCCAAGCTCGTGCTTTATATATATATATATATTGTGAGGGTCCTAATGAGTTGTAAATATCTTCCCATATATTTTTTATCATCGTAATTTCCTTGTTATTTCTCATAGAATATATATATAAATTATCTAAAAATCTCATTACTAATCAAAATTGTTCTATTAGACCTTAAAACACACCCATCAGTAATTTAAACTGTTTAACAATCATTGGAATGACAAACTTCGGGTTCTATGTATTTGTTTTCAAACTAATTTCCCGGCAAATATTTGAAGGTATCATTTTTCAACCTTGTAAAACTGGTGAGTACAAAATAAAGTATATTGCGGAGGTCCCTAATTAATTTATAACTCATCTGTTAATGAATTTCGAAAAAAAGCAGAAACGGAGAAAGGCCCTATATATACATTCTCCAGTCTTTGCCAAATTATATAACAACGAAAGTCTTTATCCTTATGGCTGTCACATTAATTAATTCACCGATTCCTTGGACTTCCGCAACTGACACTGTGCGGAAGATGGAGGTAGCAATTACTTTATTTTAAATTATGAAGAATTAACTACTTACTTGCTAGTATCCGACACACGCACATATCCCCAGACGCACGTACACACATATACATGAATGATCATGCAGTAAAACTAATATTTGGTTGAATGTAATAGCATTTTTTTACATTATTCATATGAAATGTTTCAGGAATAGGTTATGATATAGTCATATTACTAATATACATGAGATGATCATATAATCTGTTACATATAACATATATATATATATATATATATATATATATATATAGAGAGAGAGAGAGAGAGAGAGAGAGAGAGAGAGCGTATTAAATACTCCTCGTTATGGGTTCATCACCGTTCCTTTCAGTATGGTTTCCGGGCCTTATATCTGGTGTGTGTATATACTTGTATTACCACAAAGCTGTCGCCGTGGTACATACGTCACGACTCCGTGTGACGAAGTAGATGTAGTTCGCTTACATGCACAGGGCTGAGCAGTTTAACAACAGCTAGGTCACATGTATAGACACAGACATAGGCGGCGACACCGGGGGGGGGGATATATATATATATATATATACATATATATATATATATATATATATATATATATATATATATATATATCAGGGGCGTAACCCCCCTCACCCCGCCCCCAGGATTTGAGGTCCAAAAAAAAAAAACATTGCGAAATTGATATATTCTTTTTTTTAGTAAGCATTGACCAATAATGGACAGCAAAAATTATTATGCAAAAATTATTATGATATTGCCCATTTTAACATTATAATCTGTTTTATATAATATGCTTTGATATCTTATTCAATACATATATATGTTCATGCTGTATCAATTTCTGTATTAAAATCTGTATTCATCATGAAGTAATTTTTTATACACGTAAATTTATTATCTATATAGTGTTTATGTACAGTTCATAAAGTAGTTAACTATACTTTTTTTTTTTTATTACCCCAAAAAAATTACAGACAGTAATAACACCCATGATTACAAGACAATACACAAAACAGTAACGAAACTAACATACAAAAGAACATACAAAAAAGGGTACTATATACAAAGTACATATATACATACAAAGTGACCTGTTTGTTCAAAGTACAGTATGCCTAACAATATATCACCTTTTCCATCTATATATAATTTTAGAAATACTTATAATGTAAAGTTAAACAAGCTCAATATTATTGTTTTCCTTTATATGTCAAATAGTGTCATACAAATTATCTATTATGTAGTAATGGATCAAGTTTCCGTTGTCCTTCTGATATTTTGCCACAAAAGTTTCCATTTTTTGTTTTTTTCTGCAGGCTTATCTGTACATTCAATCTTCCTTTGATAATCCATGTATTTTTTAAAGTTTTCAAGGTTTATCTGAACAGAATCTTTAGTTCTATATATAAAAGCTTTTGCATGTATAAGAATTTTATTTTCCATTCTCATATTCTTTTCAGATATTCCTAAAATAATATTCCTTTTTGTAAATAAACTAATTGGTAAACCATAAAAAATGCTTATATCTTGCCAAAACTGTTTAACAATAGAACAATTACAAAAGAAATGCTCATACTTTTCTCCCTCTGTATGGCAAAACCTACAATATGGGTCTTCAGTAAAACCAAACTTATATAATCTCTCTTTAAGATATAAATAATTATGGAGTATTTTAAACTGAAACTCACTCACTTTCTTTTCTTTACATAATGTTAGACTATTGGTATATAAAAGACCCCACTCTTCATCTGTTACATCATATTTAGTACTAAACTTCTGCCTTGTACTGGAATCCTGTGTTTTAACAAGACTAATAAAATAATCATATACCTGCTTTGCAATAACATTTTCAACTGCAACTGGCCCTTGTCTTGTTTTACAATTAAATTCATTTATCGATAAAAAAGGGGGACAAATGGTGCTGAAAACAAAAGTTATTAAAGAAATCATGAAGATAAAAACATTATTAAATGTAAAAGATATATGGAGAATAAAATATCCAGAAAAAGAACAATACACATGGCGACAGAAGTCAAAAAAACTATATAGTAGAATAGACTATTTTCTCATTACCAGTCATTTACAAGATTATGTCCTAGATGTTAATATTATCCCGGCATTTAAGTCGGATCATTCAGGAATAACTATAACACTTAAGAAACCTTTAGAGGATATTAGAGGGAAGGGCAATTGGAAATTTAATAATCAACTTTTAGAGGATAATAAATTTATTGTTTTTATGAACGAACAGATAGATGAATGGCTAAAAGAAAAAGATGAATTTAATCCAAACAGTTTTTGGGAGTTAATTAAGTACAGAATTAGAAGAAAAACCATTTATTTTTCTAAATGTAAAATTAAAGATACTAAAGAGAGGGAATTGGTTCTTATTGGTAAACTTCAAGCTTTGGAAGACCAAGAAGTTGAAAGGGAAAAGTATGAATTATTATATCAAGAATTACAAGAGCTTTATGATAAAAAAGTACAGGGAATTATTACAAGAGCTAAAATAAGATGGGTCGAGTACGGTGAAAAAAGTACAAAATACTTTTATGATTTAGAAAAAAGAAATGGAAATAAGAAACATGTTAAGCTCTTGGTTAACGAAAATGGAAATTCTGTAACAGGTATAAATAATATTTTAGCTGAAGAAAAGAAATTTTTTCATAACCTATACTCCTCTCAAGTTAATGATACAGTAAATCTCGAAACTAATTGTTTTTTAAATAATAAAACAATTCCTAGATTAACAAAGGAAGATCAGGAGTACTGTGAAGGCTATTTAACAGCTGAGGAATGTTTTAAAGTATTGAAAACATTTAAAAAGGACAAATCACCAGGGAACGATGGATTAACAGCAGAGTTCTATAAAACTTTTTGGAATAAAATAGGATCTATAATTGTGCATAGTTTTAATTTTTCACTTGATCAGGGTAGCCTGACTCCATCACAGCGGCAGGCTGTAATTACATTAATTGAAAAGAAAGATAAAGATAGAACAAAATTAAAGAATTGGCGTCCAATTTCGTTATTAAACACTGATTATAAAATAATGACAAAAGCCTTATCGTTTAGAGTTAAACATGTTTTGTCAAAAATCATACATAGAAACCAATTTGGATATGTAAAAAAATACATCGATGACAGAGGCAATAAGAACCATCTTAGATTCTTTATTTTATATAGATAAATGTAAATTAAATGGTTTATTGGCAACAATCGATTTTGAAAAAGCGTTCGATACAGTGGAATGGCAGTTTATTTTTGCGGCGCTAAAAAGATTTAATTTTGGTGAATCATTTATTAAATGGGTTAAAGTATTGTATAAAGACGTGGAAGCTTGTATTATGAATAATGGACATTCTTCAGGATATTTTAAAATAGGAAGAGGAGTTAGACAAGGAGACCCCTTATCACCGTATTTATTTATCATCTGTTTAGAAATAATTGCAGTTAATATTAGGAATAATCAAGACATTCATGGTATAAAGATTAAAAATAAGGAGGTAAAATTGGTTTTATATGCTGATGACACCACTGTTATCTTAAGAGATTTGGACTCGCTTAAAACTGTTCTAGATTTGTTCAGAGAATTTACTAAATGTTCAGGTTTACACATTAATAATGCTAAAACTGAAGCAATGTGGTTAGGAAAAAACAAAGATAGCAATAGTAAACCTTTAGGGTTAGTGTGGTCAAAATGTGTGAAAGTGCTAGGCACATATATATCATATAATACAGAAATGAGTAATACATTAAATTTTGAAAATAAAATTAATAGCATATATGATATAACAAACATGTGGAAACAAAGAAATTTAACAATGCAAGGGCGAATTTTAATTGTTAAAACACTATGTTTTTCTAAACTCTCTCATCTCTTGGCTAATTTTAATATGCCGGAAACTTATAAAAAACGATTAAATAATATATTATGGTGTTTTATATGGAAGGGACAGAAAAAGGGAAGAGTTAAAAGAGATCTGCTGATAAAACCATTTGAAAATGGGGGGCTGAATATGTTAAGTATGGATTGCTATATAAAAGCGCAACAGATAATGTGGATTAAAAGATATTTAGATAAAACCAAAAAAGATTGGAAATTGTTTATAGACTCATTTTGTGATATATTTGGGAACACAAAATTATTGTTAGAGTGTAACTATACCAAAAACTGTCTAAAAGGTTCAATGCCAGATGTATACATAGATATGTTTATTGCATGGAAGCAAGTTCGTATTCCAGAGTTATCTTATTGCATATGGAATAATAAGAATATTAAAATAAAAGGCAAACCGTTCTTCTGTAAGTCACTTTATCAGTCAGGTTTAATATATGTAAAACACTTATTTGGTGTGAATGGGAATCCAGTCAGTTTTAAAGAGTGGGAAGAAAAAGGAGCAAAACAAAGAGATTATTTGGTTTATAGGTCAATAATTAAACAAAGTAAAATATTGAATCACTGGGAGTTAACTATACTTAATTAGGGCCCCGCTTGAAAAGCGGGTGCCATATATAGTAATCGACCTGTCCGTCTGTCTGTCTGTCCGTCCGCGTCCGTCCGTCCATAAATTCTTATCCGGATGATAACTCCAGTTAGGACTGACGGATTGAGTTCAAACCTGAAATATGTATTAACCATCAATATTGGAAGATCCCTATCGATTTTGGCGTCCGGAGGTCAAAGGTCAAAAAAGTTATTCACAGTTTGGTGTTAAATTTTAGGTCCCTCTTTCAGCAGGGCAGAAATCATAATTGTAACCATAATTGTTTGTTCCACCTTAACAGTAGGACAGGACCTCATGTCAACAGCAACGAGGCATGATATATGGTCATAGTCAGCCATTTTTCTGTAAGTTATGCAGTAAAAACCATTACTGAACACCTAGTAAGGTTCCGCTGTCTTAGCAAATATGCATGCAAAAGGACACACATTGTTAACACAATAACTCGTAAAAAGTATTTCATATAAAGTCCCAAGACTCACGGCAGTGATGGACCTTTTGATGGGCTACATCATGTTTGAAGATGGGTGACCTTGATGGAATTTCAAGGTCACAGAGGTGATAATGCAAAAATGATGTTAACCAAATAGCTCGCAAACAATTTGACTAACACTCACTGAATTTGCACCAGTAATGTATGTTATGAAGGGCTAGGTCAAGTTCGAAGATGGATGACCTTGACAGAGGCGATAATTCTCAAATGATGTTAATGCAATAACTCGCAAAGAATTTGATGAACAATCAAATTCGTTTCTGCATAATAACTCCCCTAACATATGATGCATGGATAGGATTCAAACAATAATATGTATCACCCATGGCCTATAAGGGAGAAGCTTATGATATTTGGGTTAGAAGGGGGGAAAAAGTAATACACATTTTGGTGTTCAGTTGCTGGTGTCTCCTTCAGCGGGGCAGAAATGGATGAATTTTTTTCGAGTCACTCGTGTACAGCGGCATTACATTTTCACAGCATATTTTGTACAGACAATTTGAAGATTCCCTAGAAAAGGATACACTGGCCCAACGCACCACAGTGGCTCTCATTTAGGCCATGTTTGAACAAATCTCTCTCCACTTCCAACATCTCAAGGAATTTGGACCTATTATAGTGACCATCAACAAATTTACATTGACATTCATTTGTAGCCATTCTACACAACACAGCGCATCTGTAGACCCAAGCCCAAGAACAGCTAAATCTCAGTTCAAGAGAATGACCATTTTATCACTACTAACCAGCAGCTGACTCTCTCTAATACTACAAGGTTCATGTACAGACGCAAGTCTCACATATAATAAGGCCAATTCAACATACAAATACTGGAAAAATATTTGACACAGCCCAGCCAAGACTTCAACAAAGAATAATTGGCACAGGTTTTACACAAATACAGAAACTAAAAACACATGCAGTTCTTGTATATCATTATTTTGATAGCTTTGAACATTTTCACTTTAGCATATCTTTTCTTCCAGTTTATACATGTCAGCTGTTCTTTACAGGTTCTTTAATTCCAAATATCACTCTATCAGCCCATGCTACCAAAGTACACCAAATTCACAGTACTTCAATTTATAATGACTGCATCTGACCTGTCAGTTTTCTAGTTATATATGGAATGTTTCGTTTCTTAGTTTTATAAATGTGTAAACATTGTAAGTTAGTATGAAAGAAAGCATCAGTAAATTAAGATATAATTTTGCAATAAGGGTTTCATTTTTTAATTTCAACAGTTAGTTATAATACAAATATGTTTAAGCCTGTCATGTTATCCTATACACTTTCACTGAAAATGAATGAATAAATGAATATGGACTGTTAAATGAATGCAATGTCATTTTGTATCTTTCATATAAGGAGAGATCTTAAAGAGGCATAACACTGACATATCAAGCGGATTGTCATGTCATGCTTGTCGGGCTTCTTCAATACGAGAGTTGAATACCAATTAAACTATACATGTATGTATATTTATATGTATGTCCTTTACTTTGTATCATCCATATCGGGCAAAACCATGTAATGTATAAAACAATATTAGTCATGCATGTGTCACGGAGATGTGAAACTGACCATGCGGCTCATGCTCGTCAGAACCCGACAGCGCAATCATTAATTGGTCGATTTCACGGCTGCATAACTTGAGAGGGCGTCAACTATAACAGAGCAGAGAACAGTCAGAGATATAGCAGTTGTCAGTCAGGCATTGTATATTGGCCGCCAGTATATGCATGCAGTCCGCCATGCGTGAATAAACATGTATCCGTTCTCAATTTCATATTAGTGCAAAAATAAATATTGGCATATTCATACATGGAAGGTACCTGCATATATTTTCATTTGGTGGATCTGCATGCACAATCCTTGGCGTGTTGTATTTTAGTGAATGCATATCTATTAATCAAATGTCAGGGGACCATGCATGCGATTGTCGTATACCGGCACATCACAGAGACCAATTAACACATGCACAGCTGCCTTTTTTATTTTGATATATATAAGGATATATAATATTGAAGGATTGCGCAATCCAAAATCAAAGAATGCCGCGGAGCTGTCCTCCAAACGTTCATTACCCTTGTCCTTTTTTAATGATGCACGCCGAATCTTGAACTGATGTTTCCCTGTACTGTAGTATACGATCTCAGATATCCTTTTTTACGTATTCCTCCATGATATGTTATCATCTTGGATATGCTTATGAGGATGCTAGTTTTTATTGCTTGTCGAAAATCCAGGATTTTCACAAGTATGTTGGTCGGTTGCGTATATATATATGTATGTTTGATTGTGTGTTTGTGGGTGTGTTTGTGTGTTTGTTCCCACTCTACTGGCCACAAGTTTGTAGCAATCGATCTGAAACTTACAGGGCTGATTGAAATCCAAAAGTCCTGCATGTGAATCACCATGCGTGGGACCATATTGGTCTTTACTATTTATGTATTAAGCGAAAGAATGACCATTTTTAACTAAATAAATATCATATATATATATATATATATATATATATATATATATATATATATATGGGATGGTACTGGGTTATTTAGCCCTGCTTGGTGTATGGATCAACACTCCATGTTTGATAGTGCATGTAGCGCCATGAATCACCTCTGTATCTGTGAATTAACAGTTGAATCACAATGCTGACACATTCTAGTAAAGCAACAATAATGGTTGATGTGGGTCAGTGTGGGACAACGATATAGGTCCAGGTTTATGGAACAGCTAGCCCAGGGTAATGGTGTACGACCGGTGTATGAAACAGCAGATTATGTGGGGTGGTATATATAGGGAAATGAAACGTCCTGGTTGATAAAACAACATGTTATGGGGTAGTGTGGCGACAATGATACTTCGTGGTTAATGAAACAGCAGATATATATATATATATATATTTACACGGGGAAGTACCCGTAGGGGACCTGGAACGCGCTTTTTTATTAAACAGCAGATGATGTGAGGTATAGCGAGGGACAAAAATATACCCCTGCATGTCCCCGCGGTGTATTACTCAGCAGTTGATGTCGGGAAATACAGGGCAATGATACGCCCTAATTTATGAAACAACAGTTGGTTAGAAGCAGTGACACGTCCCGGTGGATGTTGGGTAGTGTGAGTTCATGATACGTCATCGTCACGGTGTAAGAATAAACTTTATGTGAAGTAGTGAGGGGCTATGACAGGTTTCGGTGTATGAATCTGCAGTGCATATGATTGGGGGGGGGGGGGGAGGGGGAGTGCGAGGCGATGATACATGTAAAATCAGCAGTCATTGTGAGATAGTGTGGGGTCATTTTACGCCCTGTTGTATGAATAAACAGTTGATATGGGGTAAAGTGGGGCCACAATACGCCCTGGTTCCTATCAAAATGTTGATGTTGGTTATTGTGGGGTTATCAGTCAGCCCGGTGTATGAATCAGCGGTGACGTGATTTGTTTGGGGGCCACTTAAGCCTTGTGCATAAATTGATACTCGTTGTTCGATAGTTAAGCGTCATGTGGGGTAGTGTGGGGCCATGATACGTGCTGGGAAATGAATCAATACTTTGATGTGGGTAGTATGGGGTTGTGATAAGCCCTGGCGTATGTATCAGTTGATGTGGAGTAATGGTGGCCCATGATACACTCTGGGGTAAGAAATAGTAGATGATGTTGGGTAGTATTGGGCCATGATACTTCTTGATGAATGAATAAATAGTTGATTTTGGCAGTGTGGGGCTGCGATAAACCCTGGTGTATGAATCAGTTGATGTAGGGTAATGTGGGGCCATGGTGTAAGAATCAGCAGTTGATGTGGGGTACTGTTTGGCCATGGTGTGCATTCGTGTATGAATCAACAGTTGATGTAGGGCAGTGTGGAGCCAAAACACGCACTGATGTAAGAATCAGTAGTTGATGTGGGCGGAGCGGAGCCATGATACGCACTGACGTAAGAATCAGCTCTTGATGTTGCTTGGTGTGGATATTATACGGCCAGGTGTAAATATGACTATAGTCGATACACGGCATGTATTGTTGTGCTATCGGCCTGGTTCATGAAACAATAAATGATATGGTATAGTGTTCGGGTGTTTAAAACCGAAAAATTTAAAAACGAAATGCACCCAGCAGTGTCATGCGATTACATTATCTGCTCGATTCAGTTAGCCTGATTAATGGCATGAAAACCTTGGCGTGAGACACTGCCTGCATGACCGTGCAGGGAGGAAATACTTGTCTGTACAACCGACCCGAGTGACACTGATGCTGGCGTCCATCCAGGATTTGCCTGGTCTGTAAATATAACCATACCACTTGTACATCCAGACAAGGGCGCACCTGCCTGCAGCCCCTTTATCTCATAATGCTTTGTGTATTTAGCTGATTCACTGGAGCTTGTAAGTAAAGAGGTACCAACGCCCGTCTCAAATGTAGTCACGTAATCTCATGACGCGATTTGTGCATGTATTTTATTTCTATTGGCATCGGGCTCGCGGGTGCCACTTGTTGTTTTCAGGGAAGACCTATAAGTCACGCACCACTAGTTAAACAAGGAGCGCTCACTACGACGTTGTAAACTGACGGGAGACCTGCACTGACAAATTATTAACGGTCGAGGTATTCCTGGAAGTGACGCGAGCGAGGTTTTATGTACTCAACGGTACATCAGTCTTGCTTGTTTCTATGCAAATCCCCCCCCCCCCCCAACCTCTCTCTCTCTCTCTCTCATATGTCAAAGAGACACAGTGGTGATATGTGCATGTATCGGTACTGACTCAATGAGTCAGTTTAATTTTTTAATTAATTCTAAAATTGAAATATGCTAGATAATCTAAACACTAAGAGATGACTACTTTTTAACGGGCTTGTGATAAGCTGCATGTGCCTGACAAAATTTCAACCTTTCTTCTTTGTTTATATCGGTTTAAAATTCAATATAAAAATTTCGTTTGAAAAATCTTTTAGAATTCTTAGCAAATATTAGGAAACAATTTTCTTTCCAAACATCTAAAGTCATTTCTCAAGACAAATATTTCATTTCAGTGTACCAAATCTCATATTTCTTTACAATTTCTAAGAAGTATCGCTTTATACTTCATATATTCAGTAATTTTCGGCAATAAAATCAATTACTGTCCAAGGCGAATTTAAATGACGTAATAATAATAATATATTATTTATTGAAATTTGTCTCAATACGTACACTTGCATAAAAAGGTCCGTGCCACCGGGGAGTTATAATATCACTAAAAATCTGCATTCTAAGGAATGCAAGCCTTTGCCATGTTGTGGTTCATAAATTTGGGATGCCGATAACCCCTGTTTGCATTCACTTCTACTGCCCATATCCCCAGATGCATTCGAGCATAAATGACGGTGCTTTGTGAATATTATTTGATGATGCTCCTGAATATGGATCATGTTCCGGTTTCTCACCAAAATCAACTCGTATCTTAATTTGCCCATTCCCGAAATGCTCTGAAAATTTCATGCAATTCCGTTCATGATTGCGTGTGTAATGTCATGAACAAACACGCACACATGAACGGGAATGCACGCATAGATGACACTGCCATAAACCTTTCCGGGAATTTCACAAAGTAAATCATGTAGATTCCTATATAGGATTTATTGGAAAACATCCTCTTAGGACACATTTGGCATCGTCCACGACACCCCAGGGCCAACACCGGGCATTTCTCTATTAGAGAGCAATTTGTGTGGCTACGATTTAGTGTGACCGTAAAGTATAATGCCCGATAATGCATAATGTTTAATGTATAATGTTATAATGCACGATAAATATCTGCACTTTTCATGGCGACATATTACCTAGTACAATGTCTGTTCGAAATAATTGATAATAATATAGGTTTGTTTGTGTTTGAGATTTACATTTTGATATTTGTTTTAAATTGTTAAATTTGACAGTTTGGTGGCACGTGTATGGGCGGATCTGCGGTCTCTATATCACACGTCCGTCCTGCATGAACACTGGAACGCAATCCTAACAGCGGCGCGTGACACATGCGTGACACAAAAGATATTACAGGCAGGGCTTACATATTATCATCGTCTTTGTATAAAATAATTGCTTTGCTCCTTAAAAAAACTGAACGAAGAAATATTCAAAGAACCGTGTTTGATAAATGGATGGATATAGACGTGATACTGAGACACAGCTGAATTGTAGAACGGAATAGAACCCTATATATGCACTGATTCACAGGCTGAATACTTCCAGATATCTGACATGATCGTGTTTGTAAACAGCGCGTTGCATGACCGCCATGCCTTCCGCCAAGGCTGATAATTTAATGTATAGTCGTCACAAACAACTCATCAGGCAGTTATAACTACGCTGATATACGCTGCTCGTAGGTTCTCTATATAATGTCAGAAGCCCGTAATGGCGCTAATGAATATATAACCTCGGTTTAAGCGGGTGAAAATAAATTGTCAGCTCCTAATTAAATAATACCCTATATAGGACTAGAGGATATATCATATAAATATGTATTTGTTCTATAATACTATAATGTACAGGGATTCAAGAAACACTTATGTTAATTTCAAGAATTTTGTGTCGCGCATGTATCAGCAGTATCAAACAATTTTGCAATACCTTATATACTTTGAGAAACTGAGCAATTGTCCATAACGGCATACGTGTGCTTCAATCAGACAAAACCTGGAGAGTAAAGCGCTTTGCTTGTACACATATATACGCTACATATTTATATTTTTATAATCAAACTAACAAACATATATAATTGTTATTTTAATATTGTTATTTATTTTGCCAGGGAACTACGTATATACACTAATATGTTTTGGCTTCACAACTATAAGCATGCATTAATTCAGTATTAATCAAGCGAGCAATCGATAACAGAAAGTCATTGTCTCAAGGTGTTTGACGGGGGGGGGGGGGGGGGGGGTCCCTTTATATAAAGACCCATTCGTCTAATGCCGGACCGCCTCATTAGACATGGGATTTCGGGTTCGTCTAAGCTGACGTCGACTTTGAGACCGGCGCCGCCGCCGCCAGCCCATCAAGCCGAGCCGGGCCCAAAGTGAGATGATTTTGTGCAGCTCAGTTAGGCTAGCGACAAAAAAACAATACAAATGATGAATCCTTTACAATTAAAAACATATAAAGACTAATACGCAGTTAGTTTTGTTGATTTTGATGATGACTGACAAAATTTAAGTTCAAGGCGTTTAATAGAAGAACAACGATTGTAAAAATGTTCAGGTTTTATTATTTTATTATTATTTTTTCTTGTTGCTAAAAATAAACCGTGTGATTGTTCAAATGTGAAATAACAGTGCTAGCTTATGAAACCATCCTTATCCAGCCGACTTTTGCAAGCCGAGTGTCCATGGAGCCACGAAACTCGGCTTACTACTGAAGTCAGCCGTCTTTTAAATTTGTCCTAGCCAGCCGCAAATGTCTGGCTAACACGGCTCCGGGTCTTATATGAAAATCGCGGTTGTTTCGGTATTTGGCAGTATACCGATGATGATTTTTCAACTGAACGTGCATTTTGTTTGATTGAGAATATATTAACGATGGGAAGTTCTACAGCTATCAACAACTAAACACTTCATAATATATGAGATCTAAAAATGAACACGCAACGATTAAGCTATAAATCCCCATACATGTGTGCGTATTTGTACAGGCGCTTGAATCCCTATTTGTAATAAAGTCTTCATATCCTCAGTGTTCTTAAACAGTCATACCATACTATGACTTACACTATGACTCATAATATAAGTGATAGTATGGTATGACCGTTTAACTATTAGTTCTTTTGAACTGATTCTGTCGTAGTGTTTTTAAGAACACTGGGGATATGAAGACTTTATTACAAATAGGGATTCAAGCGCCTGTGGTATTTGTCATATGCGTGTACGTTTGCTTCAAAACACGGGAGGAAATAGCTTCAAAAACGCGTGTACACATATTACGTGAAATAAATGGCAGAGGTTTGTTCGTGAAAAGATTGAAGTTTATATCTGCGTGTGCGCGTGCGTGTATGCTCGCGTGCAAGAAGGTATGTATGTATATGAACGTACATGTATGTGTTGCTTCATCTGCAGATTCCTATAACCCTGCCCTTACAGCAGGCACTCATGGGAAACCAATGCGTGTCACCTTCTTATAAGCTGTAATGGATATATACTCACTGCTACCAGGGCAGTCTACATTGTAACCAAATCCACAATGTGGCCTATTTTTGAAACCTGATAGGACCTACATGAATTCATTCATAATTGTCGTAATTATTTGCAGATATACGTTTCGCACAGAATGCGGTGTGTAAACGCGTGTGGGACCAATTGCAGAAATAACAGAACACGATTTCAGTTGGTTTGACAAGCTAAACCACATCAGTAACGCACTAATAATGGGACAGAATGACTTATTGACGACCCCGGGAGACTAACCTGCTATCAAGGGTTCGTTATCAAAGCCCGGGGGGTGAGACTTTTCCCAGGGTCGCCGGGGTATCCCTTCACTCCCGGGCGTTCTTTGTTACCCCTCTTTCATGTGGTCTCTGGCTCGGTGATATCTATAGTTCTCATGTTACCAGGAGCGGCAGATAGCTGTACTTTCAACGTTTCACCAGCTGTATCTGTCACATCAAATGGTCAAACTATAAATCAAGTAATTAAATAAGTAGACTAGGGAAAAAAAACTGTCTACACAGACGATTTTTTTTCTTTTCTGATCAGAGATGTAACAGTGAACCTTATTGACATAGGCCTAAACAGTATTAGACAATAGTGTCATATAATATATAGTATCCAACTGATGTCTGCATGATTAAACGTAGATCTGATATATATGAGCGTAACGTTCATTCCGCGCAAGCTCTTTATTCTGTCCCAGTAATTTGTCTGAGGTTTGGCTTCGGTTGGACAATTTTGCGATCGCGATCGCTTGGTATAGCTATGCCGAATAATGTGTAAACATCTGTCTGTATATATATGTCCAGTGCTATGTTGTCTGTTTGTCCATTGCGCAACCAATTTGCAGCGGGCCCTGTGGACGGGAAATACAAATAGACTCAAACTTTATAATCAAGTGTAATATATCAGGGATGTTCCATTTTCACAAGATAAAAAAAATATAACGAGGTCTTGTTCGTAATGTAGTTGTATTTCTCATTTTGTTTTAGATGGTATTAAATCTGTGGACCTTTCATGCAAGGTCTCTCAGCTCAGGCCTCGTGCACTGTAGCTTAAATCCGGTTCTTTTGTTTATATGTACAGATATAAATAGAGGCCTTTGATCTATACTCTGATTCTATAGGCATACTCAGTAAAATATATATATACGCTAGTTTTACAAGAAATTCTCTCGGCTTATCATATATGTTTTGCACATTAGTTACTTCTGTGTGTTTATATTGACTTATTATATATTTCTGTGGTATGCCCATATATATGCATGTACAGCGAACCTGCATGCACATACCCGTCCGTCAGCGAAATCATTATTTGAATACTGCGGAGGGCATCGACATGTGATATATATAAAATACATGCATGGTTCTGTGGTATAGTGGTTATCACGTCTGCTTTACACGCAGAAGGTCACGAGTTCGAACCTCGTTAGAACCTTATAATTTTTTCTTGACCACAATTTCGTGAGTCAGGGAGGAATTCGGGAGAATTAGCCAATTTCAAACTAACACTTTCGGAAATAGAACAACACACCCTTAGCACTCCTCCTAGGCGTTTCTATATATAGTGTCTCCTCAGCAAACTAACTAACGAACCAAATGGAGACAATTAACATAATAGGCTACCTTCCTGAAGGAGGTATAATACTTTTTTTCTTATAATAAGCAAAAAATTTTACAAGACTCCGCTCAATTAAGGCACAAAACAGTATAATTTAAAAACGGGAATCATGTAGGCCTACATTTAAAATCAAATCATATACAATTTAAGCTAGGCCTGTTTTTAAAACATAATTATATAGTGTTAAGATTGGTAAAATAATACATTAATTCAAATACAGCATATTTCCTATGGTTTAAGTATTATATCATTATAGCTGTGCCTAAAATATATCTTCAGTGCACCTGTAGCCTAAAATTATCAATGGTCACAAAACATGAATGCTTCTTCTCAGTATAAGTATCGACAACTAGTTTAACCCAAGGTTCATAATGACGCAACTGTTTCTTGAACTTCATGCATGAGTTAAGTAATGCAAGTGAAGTAGTTTTGTTATATATATATATATATATATATATATATATATATATTTATATATATATATATATAGATGATTTATATGTAGAGCCTTATATGTATATAAGCAAAAATTTACACCGAACACGAAATTCAAAAGGGAGCCAGTGCATTTATATAGTAAGACAGGAGATATATGAACACGTTTGGTACATTTTGATACAATGCGAGCTGTCTGATTTTGAATTATTTTCGGTCTGATTTTGAACTCTTTATCCTCTATCTGCCTCTGATGAAAATATTTATTTGTCGAAAAAGTATATAGCCAATATTTACACATACATGTACTAACAAAATAGAGAGATTAAAGGTAATTTAAAAAGTCATAGTTTGCCCATATATATATATATATATATATATATATATATATATATATAATTTTCATTATATATTTGTGCCACCTGTATTTATTTAAATTGTTTGTATAACATATAAATTGATATATGAATTGACGTTAGCATGCGATGTGACAGAAAAATAAACGCACAGAAAAACATATACATACGGGAAAGAGTGGACAAAGTTGTTTTTTTTTCATGAATTCCATGACTGAGCAAGCATGAAAAGTTGTCTCATCCAAGACGGTTAATTAATTCCAATCCGCTGCCTCTCTTCATGTCCGAGTGTCAAACAAGCGCCAAAATATATAAAGGCAATGTTGGAGAACTGTAAAACTGTTGTAATTATCAATTCATTATACCTAATCTATAATTAGATTTGTTATTCAAACGCACAAAACCTTTTGGTCCAAACATGTAGTGGTAATACACGCGACAGAAATGGGCTACTCCTTATTGATAATATGATGGTGCTCATGAAAATATATGTTAATTCATAATTTACGTTTCTGTCCTATCAATGGTTACATATACTCCCTGTAAACATGGGACAAAATATTGGCTTTGCAGACTTTCAACAAAGATATAAAAAATTTTACGTTTATTGTGTCTTGCAATCAAACTTGCGATGAAATAACTATATGTAGCGGGAGACAGTCGGACCGCCCGCGTGTATTTCTCGGGTTCAGTGATTTCTGCACACCAGCTGAGCGAGTGTCTGGCGTGAATCCAGCAGTTACAGACCAGAGGAGAGATCGTATTGTTGTAATCCCCTCGAGCGTAATGAAGTGAGACATCGAGAAATTCACTGCCACAAAGATTTACCGGATATTATGGTCCAACACGACAAGAGGTCGTCAAATATCAACACCTCAGTGACTTCGGTAACAGAAAACGAAAAAACAACTGTCTGCCGATCGTTTATTGTATCTACCACAGACAGTAATATTGGTAATCTATCTTTTGAGAGCTCTTATAGTTCTTTATAAATAGAAGTCCGTGGACCTTGTACATAATGCGGGTTTTTATGTTACGGTGAATTACCGCATGCATGAACATCGCTCTGTCAACCTCAGTTACCAAAAAAGGTTGCGCCCTCGATATATGTGGAACAAACAATATATTATTTGTATAAAAATATTTTGTAATGATCGTTTGAACAGGTTATTATTCAAATTAGGATAATAAGGCACAATTACAGTCAAATTACATTCACGCTGGGAGAGAAAGTGTGTGTGGGTGTGTGTGTATGTGTGTGCTGGTGTGATGGTAATGATGTGTGTAAGGGTGGTAGTGAATGTGGGTGCGTGTGTGGGTGTGTTTTTTTTGGGGGGGGGGGGGGGGTGTGGGGGGGGGGGGGGGGGGTAGTAGATGCATGGTATAGCTGTGACGATTAAGTTATAATGATAAAAAAAAACTATAACTGCTACTCCTTCACTACTATTATTAATAATTTTGCTGCTACTATTACTATATACTACTTGTATATGTAATATATACTATAATACTAATGCTCCTCCTTTTAATTCAACACTGCCACTAATAATTGTGATAATAATGATAATTATTATTATTATCATTACTATTATTATTACAAATTTTAGAACGTGCATTTACTAAATGTGTTACAAGCAGACAAATGGCTGTTTGGGGTTTTTTTTCACATAAATTGCAGGTGGGTGGTGATGCGCCAGTAAATAGACTTTTATTACATCGTCGTGGACTTTTCTCCGAGAATTCATAAACTGCCATGGTCGATTTGACACGGACCATTTACTGACTTGGTGTGCTTGATGCGAGTGTCGAGGCCGTAAACCAATACCCCGTCGATGTAACAGTCATTAATTGTCCATATTGCAGGTATTGGACTGGGTCGTGAATCTGTATGAATACTGGTAGACACCATCAGACACTACAGCTGAACCCGTTTGCTAGTAGTTAAAGATCAGTTAAAGATCCCCGCATACAGGCCGGCTTTTGTCAGGAATTACCCCTCTCAGCTGGAGGCAGACATGGAACCCACCGACCAACCCGCATCAGAAAGTGCTGACGGACTACGGGTCTTTCAAGTGTTCGTTAATGCTTTTGTCACCTGCATGACGGCACTGGTGGAACATAATTTTTTGCCGGTAAAAGAGAGATGTCCGAAGTGGGGAGTTATGTATGTTTGAATTTACTTATAACGAAACCACCTCGAGCGTCCGTGATAGAGAGGTATTCGTGACAGAGAGGTGTCCGTGACAGAGAGGTGTCCGTGACAGAGA
The DNA here is from genome assembly GCA_026874595.1 of Sipunculus nudus. NCBI lineage: Eukaryota > Metazoa > Annelida > Sipuncula > Golfingiida > Sipunculidae > Sipunculus > Sipunculus nudus. The sequence continues at coordinate 104,573,092 of CM049306.1, read as the reverse complement.
GGTGTCCGTGATATAGAGGTGTCCGTGATAGAGAGGTGTCCGTGAGAGAGAGGTATCCGTGACAGAGAGGTGGCCGTGATAGAGAGGTGGCCGTGTTAGAGAGGTGTCCGTTTTAGAGAGGTGGCCGTGTTAGAGAGGTGGCCGTGTTAGAGAGGCGTCCGAGATAGAGAGGTGTCCGTGATAGAGAGGTGTCCGTGATAGAGAGGTGTCCGTGATAGAGAGGTGTCCGTGATAGAGAGGTGTCCGTGACAGAGATTTGTCCGTGACAGATTTGTCCGTGACAGAGAGGTGTCCGTGACAGAGAGGTGTCCGTGACAGAGAGGTGTCCGTGACAGAGAGGTGTCCGTGATAGAGAGGTGTCCGTGAGAGAGAGAGAGGTATCCGTGACAGAGAGGTGTCCGTGATAGAGAGGTGTCCGTGTTAGAGAGGTGTCCGTGTTAGAGAGGTGTCCGTGACAGAGAGGTGCCCGTGATATAGAAGTGTCCTTGATAGAGTGGTGTTCGTTTTAAAGAGGTGTCTGTTTTAGAAAGGTGTTTAGATGGTTTCATCCATGAAACTGACGCGATATTCAAAGGGAGAATTCAAACATGAATGCTGTTACTGCAGGTGCGTGACCGAGCGTCCCATATCCGCGTATACTGTTGTGTAATTTTTAAGCACCCACTTAGCATGTTATACGTATAACATTACCCCACAAACCTCTGCGGGTTTCTTGCCTGGTTGTCAGACGAACCACATCAAGCGACTGTTAAGTTGACAGAAATGAATTATAAATCAGAGTTATGAATAGCGAGGCGCATCCAGGGACCAACGTGACAGACACAAATAGCGAGGATTCGAGGACAGGGTCATGAACGAGTTTATCACAAACAGGTCCATACGGCACCTGCAGAGCCCAGGATTATGTTGTCGCGCGGTCTTGTGTTTTACATACTTTTTCACAACTATCGTTTTGCGGCTTGCTAACTTGATTTAGTTATCACATTGTATCTGAATATGAGAGCGCCTGTCATCCTATATATTCCTTGGCGATAAATTGATCAAAGCTCGAATATATTTTATTTCATGTTACTTGTTACCACTTGATGACGTCATGGGAGGAGACTGCATCAATTCAAACAATACAGGGGTAACATTGGTTGCTTGTGATTGTGACCATCACTTGTCCATGAATATGGTCACATGGTATCCGTGATCACATTTCGTCCCGAGCCCGATTATCTTAATATTCACCAATCACTGCATTTACCTTTGTTCAGTATAATCACACCTCTTCACCGTGACCACGGCTTCTCATGACCTTGAACACCTTGGTATTATTGATCCCGAATGCCTTGTCATTATTGACCGTATAATCACCCCATATGTGACCATGACATCCTTTTATCTGTGAACCGTGATCAGTCGTGGTCGGTAACCGTGATCACTTTATTATCACCGACTGTGACCACCATGTTATTGTTGTTGAAGGTGATCACTTTATTATCACCGACTGTGACCACCATGTTACTGATGTTGAACGTAATCACCTTATTTTCACCGACGGTTGCCACCATGTTACTGTTGTTGAACGTGATCACCTTATTATCACCGACTGTGACCACCATGTTACTGATGTTGAACGTAATCACCTTATTTTCACCATCGGTTGCCACCATGTTACTGTTGTTGAACATGATCACCTTATTATCACCGACTTTGACCACCATGTTACTGTTGTTGAACGTGATCACATTATCATCACCGACGGTGATCACCATGTTACTGTTGTTGAATGTGATAACCTTATTATCACCGACTGTGACCACCATGTTACTGATGTTGAATGTGATCACCTTATTATCACCGACTGTGACCACCATGTTGCTGTTGTTGAACGTGATCACCTTATTATCACCGACTGTGACCACCATGTTACTGCTGTTGAACGTGATCACCTTATTATCACCGACTGTGACCACCATGTTACTGATGTTGAATGTGATCACCTTATTATCACCGACTGTGACCACCATGTTACTGATGTTGAATGTGATCACCTTATTATCACCGACTGTGACCACCATGTTGCTGTTGTTGAACGTGATCACCTTATTATCACCGACTGTGATCACCATGTTACTGTTGTTGAAGGTGATCATCTTTTTATCACCGACTGTGACCACCTTGATATTGTTGACCGGCGTGACCTGTAACCCGTAGGTGACCATGATCGCCTTCGCCTGTTATCTATAACCGTGATCACCCGTGAGCGATCATGGTGATCACCTTACTGTTACTGACTGTGACAACTTTGTTGTTGCTAACCGTGATAACTTGTAACACGTGACTGTGACCGTCGCCTGTTTATCTATAACCGTGATCACTTGTTGGCAGTGACTCTTGGTCACCTGCTTCCAGAGACTGTGAAACAAAATTCTGTGTCTCCCAGCACAAATAGTTTTCTGTGGTTAATAACAAGAACCACCTGTATACCGTAGTTCGTGAGGTGTGATTTTATATTACAAGCAGAAAAACCGCAGTTTGTAAAACAATATGTTCAAAATATGTAATTTAACAGCTTTTTACAAAGATCATTTGAGTGTAAAATAGATATTTCTTATTTTCCATCATCGTTGAAAAAACAATACTTTTTTTTCAAACTATTCATTATCTGCTAAGATACGTCCATATTAGATACCTTCATGAATCTAATGATAGCTGTAAATGGCTGTTTTGGTGCGCATGTCCTAGACGGTTAAAAATGTCTTATAACTTGGGTTTCGTCACAGTGAGACAGACTGTCTGGCCTGGTATCTGCCGAATCTTTCCGAGCGACACCGGTACACCACATGAAAGACGGCGATCTGACTGATCCCGCGGCCCCCAGCTACTCCGTCTCTTCATCACTGTCTGTTACAGATAAACTCTGCCGTTAAATAACACTACTGTCACGTCTTGGTCCAGATGCCATTTCTATTAATTATATTCAGTAGTGAACACCCAGCTGGCGTTTTAGATTGGTTGTTGTGATCCTTTTTTATGAGTGATACAACTAATACACTGATTTTACACTATATCATAAACTTTTTTTTGTAAATTTGTAAAACAGATACCCCCAGTCTGCAAAAGAAAATTTCCCGCTCAAAGTGGACCTCTTAGTTTGATAAACAGGTAGTCAGACCCTATGGCAAGCTTCCTTTTGACGCGTATTAAAGTGACTATTCCGTCGAATTATATATCTGTATAAAAATGGAACATGAATTCAATAGTACACAGAAAAGTCGATTCTATCTTATCCGACTTATCTGTGTATTCATGTTCCATTTTTCTATAAAATAAACCTCTCTCTCTCTCTCTCTCTCTCTCTCTCTCTCTCTCTCTCTCTCTCTCTCTTGCTCTCTTGCTCTTCTCTTCTCTCTCAATCTTTCTCTCTTTCTTTCTTTCTTTCTCTCTCTCTCTCTCTCTCTCTCTCTCTCTCTCTCTCTCTCTCTCTCTCTCCCTCTCTCTCTCTCTCTCTCTCTCTCTCTCTCTCTCTCTCTCTCTCTCTCTCTCTATATATATATATATAATGAAAGAAGCGCTGACACCTAACGGTAATTCAAGAACTAAACTATATGCCACTCTTATTCATCCAAGGGGTATTAAAAACTGCCTGAGTATTTCCTGATTTTCATTGTGAAAGAATGTAAATTTTTTTTTTCAATTTATAATCTCCAAACAAGTGCTTTCTTTGCTCGTTTCTCTATATTATTTTTTAATTATGCTTCTCACGCCTACAGAAACTATGATAAATTATTGCTTTGAGAATTAAAGTAATTTATAAATAATAACCAAGAGTGCTGGTTTGTTGACACATGTAATTGTGTATCTGTATAGGTGTGGGCACGTTAACAGCTGTTTATATTGTTAGGTCATATCAAATTACGTCGGGCTTGCTGTTGCATGTGACCAGATTCGGTCCTGTTACGAGACACGTGTAAAAAACTCGATCTATTCTTGTTTACATGATGTATAAAAGCAGCTGAATCAACAATATGGCCAGTTAGTTGAAAGATCTGTCGTAAGGCGGCGCTAAGTCTCGGGTTCATACTCGGGTTTACACTAAGTTCGGGGGGGGGGGGGGTTGTTCAGGCAAAAAGTTACCCTTCTTTCATCAGAGGTGTCATACAGAATGTGATGATGCTTTCGTGTGTGTGTGTGTGTGTGTGTGTGTGTGTGTGTGTGTGTGTGTGTGTGTGTGTGTGTGTGTGTGTGTGTGTGTGTGTGTGTGCAGGTGTGGGCGTGTGCGTGTGCGTGTCTGTGTATTCACATTTTCATAACTTTACATACGTACCGATCAATCTTCTAGGATTGTCAGTTATTTAGTTGGCTGATGCATACAAAGTATTTGGAAGCCGTACACTACATGCTCGGAACAGCTCCTGTCCGCTGGTTTTGCAGCTGGATGGTGTAATATCATGATTTTTTTCGTAAGCTGAATATAGCTAACTCATCATACTGGCAGGAAGTTTACATCAGACTCCTTGATACTGGAATATCAAATGTAACAGGTTCCAACCCCGGTCAACGACTTTTTAATCAGAAACAAATAACTTTATTAATTACCTTGAAGAACGTTTTGTGTCCATTATATTTTGTATAATATCATAGTGGTCCACAGATAGAACCGACAGTGATATATATGGAACAGAACGTTGATGTGAGTCTTGGCTCTACGGATCTACTTAAAACAAAGAAAGTTAAATATCAACTTTTTTGTGAAAATCGTTTTCGGAACAGGGCTACGTAAAACTCTTACATCTAAAACAGAACTGCTAAAAATACCTTAGGACTTGACAGAGAACAAACTGCCTGCACCGAGTTGCTTGATAAGAAATTAAGCTAAAAAATAAAACACATTTGGCCTCAAATGCATTAATCTATATACAAAGACGGCGCTGCAGTAATGTAATTATTCAAAACCGAGGGATTTATAGTTTATAAATGCTTGAACATTGTTGAATATTTCATGTTAAAAAATACAACTAACATTTACTTGGGTCATAAACTTCAGCAATTTTATTTTCAGATTTTATCAAATTAACCCTTGTAGATTGCTTTATCTTAAAATTTGAATCAGTGCGAAGCAAAATCCGAGGATCTATTTTTCTGTCTCATCTTAACATTCAAATACTTTGAATTTTTCCAGGTCAACTGGACAGCTAATTTGTATATTGATAAACCATATATACATCATATATTCCAAACAACGTTTACCTTTTTTAAACCAGGTCAGTTTTGCAGTATAGTTATCTCGGATGTGATCGTGTGACATGAAAACATGATTCCGTGATTGTCAAAGTGGAAACGTTTTTAACATGGTTTACCTCATGAACACGAGTATCTCTAGTACCGAACAGGTCCGCGAGATGTCAGCAGTAATGGCTGTTGCTTCTAACGGGATAGACGCTCTATGGATACTGCATCCACTTCTGGATCCGTGTCAGCTGAAGAATGCCATGGATACTTCCCTGACAGTGCATCTCCAAAGGTACCAAATTTATCTACCAGGTGTCGGAAAGAAATGAATTATTGCATAGCAGACTTTAGAATAGACATTATTTATCATTAAACCACATGTTTATTAAGTTTATAAACTCGTCTACAAATCAACTGCTACCACCACAAAAATTATATTTAAACCAAAGTATCGAGATACTTTATACACAAAACACCTATAGACAAGTAAAAAGAAGGATAACCAGGGTGAGAAGGTAACCGCCATCAAATGAGCTAGCGGAGGCGATAACGGTGTTATGACAATAAATCACGCAGCACTGCCATAGAGCTTATAATACAGCCCTCCTCACCAGCAGCTGATTTCAGCCCCTCATCGAATAACTGACTGTGCATATACTTCGCTACATCGGCCCAGGCCAAGAAACGCTATAAATACGCCTTCAGGTGACCCGGATTTCCAGTCAGACACGAATGGACACAGTAACAGGACCTGACCAGCTCTGGCAGTTGAGCTATGTATATCTGGAAATATCTGTACAATAGTAAGAGAGAGCTCCACTGCAGAGACGTACAGTTAAAGTCACAGTCCATTATAGACCCTATCATGTCAATGTAGCATCTAAATTGATTTGTGTAACGGTCGTGAAGGTGTGATTATCCCAACGGTGAGATCTTAAACCTATAACACCATGGAGGGTATAGAGGAACACACCCCTGACAGCACTGATGGGACTGACAATAAACCAAGTAGGATGGAGAAAATCTGGAAGACAGTTTACAATGCTGTGTCTTCGCCGCTTGGTCTGACTTTACTACTGATTGCTTACACCTTCCTCGGGGCAGCTATTTTCCAAGCAATCGAGGAACCCAGTGAGCAGGAACACCGAGAGTCTCTGGACGAGACACGAAAAAGAATGGTCAGCACCATTCTGAACATGTCACGGGTGAGTAATATAATCTAACACGTCTGGCTAATAGTTCAATGCATATTTAAGACTCGAGCAATGAACAAAACATTTATAGTTTCAATATTGATTGTTGCAAAGAGAGCTTTTAGTTGTGACTGACTGTTTCAGTCATGAATCCTATGCCAAGGATTGATCCACTACATGTTTTCGTAATTCACTCGGTGAGGATACGAAAGCCACGTGAGATCATCTCATGTTATAAATATGCTTAAATGCATGTATAATAGCAGAAACTAAGTTCGTTCTCATAATTTTTTATCCATTTTAAACACTAAACCTCCCATATTAATCATCAATATTAATGACTATTTCTTTAATATATCCTTTAAACATATTAGAAAAGTTTGTTAAAAAAGATAGTCCTGTAAAGTGTTTCGGCTATATATATATATATATATAGCCTTTTCATGTTATAAAGATTCTCATCAAATTAATTAGTTTTGACTGTCTATTCAGATGAATGTTAATATTTGTTAGTTATATACATTTATGAGGCTTCATATACATATGATAACATATGGCAATGAACCCTACCAGACTCATTTAACCTCCCACCCGTTCGTTCATGGTTGCTATATTTGACGTTATCAGGGCGGGGATCACGCGGCCATTAACGTCACAGAGAAGCTCCTGATTTACGAGAGGGAGTTGGAGGAGGCGTTCCTCAGGCGAGCGACCTCTGACGTACAAATATGGGACTTCTGGGGGTCATTCTTCTTCTGTGCCACAGTATACAGCACCATAGGTAGGTCAGTGACGCCACAGAAATACATGTCGACTATACTTCAGGAAAACAACATATAGATAGGTCCGTATAGGTATATACAATTACAATGGGTAAATCAGTTAACGTCACAGAAATGCACAATAGGTAAGTCAAGGGACAAACAGTGGATTTAAGACAAGAAGGGCTCATCCTGAAAATATCTTTCTGACCATTAAGGCGACAATGGTGAAATCTTGGGTAGATTGGTTAGTTTGGTTATTCATGTATTCATGCATACAAGTATTCTTCCATTTTTTACAAATTTTGTTAGGTCGAAGGAAGTCAGTCAAGGTACAGTCATTATTACAAGGTAAGGATTGACCTCGAATGTGGCATCCTGGCTTGTCTATGTTTATCATAGGTAAAAGAGAGTGGCTGCTACATTTAATCACAAGTTAACACACAAAGCGAATAGGGTAAGTTCAAGGAGAAAAATATGCATAGATAAGGAATGACAAATAAAATATACGTGCTAGGGTTGTTTTCCCTTTAACATAGTCACATTGGTAATACACTAGGTAAACCAGTTCCCGTGACTTGTCACCACAACGCAGAAATCGTCGGATGAAGCATCAGGTACCAGTTTAACAACATGAACCCCTGAATCACCAGGTCGCTTGAATTTCATCATTTGGATGTTTCAAAAACTCATTATGAAATAAATTTGTTCTCTGAGGCTTATACATTTTCCTGAAATCCCTGATATACATCAATACTATTGTTCTATACTCTTAATGCTTAATTAACCTCGGCGACAATATATAAGCACTATAAACCCCGCCTGCATTACCGAACCCCATGTGAATATCGGACCTCCTGATTGGCAGGACACGCGCATGACCTTGAGGAGATGAATTTGAGGTAAGTCGGCCGCAGAGGATTTCTTCCACGGATTCCTAAATCTTACATTGCTTGGCGTTACATTTTGACAAAATATACCACAAAGGCTACATTGGAAACAATACTGAACCATGCCAACTTTAGGACTGTCAATCTAAACTGAGAAACAGACCTCTTTCAAATCACCAATCACATAGAACACAATGCCTCCCATTCCCAAAACGTGATTCTAAAACTTGATTTCTAAAAATACAGACTCCTAAAACTATATATCATACACAATCAACACTAAACTCAGGGGGGAAGTTTGGTCACATGAGTCATTCAGTTACGTTACTGGAATACGCAGTTAGAATTATTAGAATTCTAAGTTGCAATCATTATATGTCCAGAATGTAGCTCATATTGGGTCATATTATGCATATACATCTATTTTATTATTTTAAAATCACAAATGTTTAAACTGAATTTAAAAGAAAATAATGCCATAACATGGCATCTACAAGATTATTCCTTGAATCACTATTAACAAGTTTTGCACATTGGAGTTTTTTGTTTTATTCACTAAAATGAAATAAAAGATTCAGTAAATTTGATAAGATAAAAACATCTTTTCAAATAAAGTATACACACTGTTGGTTGAATGAGGAACAAACAATATCATTGTGTTAATTTCTATCTCAGCTATAGTTTATTACTGGAATTAATATTCAATTTCACACCTGGGGAAGTTTTTACTCTTCTGAAGTAAGGAATTACTTATGTGATGAACATCCACACTTTCATAGCAATACGCCACTTTGTGGACACAATTAAATGTGCTCTTAAATCATTGTAACACTGGTGGTACAATACAAAATCTAAAATGTAGCATAGCCAAGAATAAAATAAAATACAGAAAATTATAACATACATCTAGTTAATGCACCATGGGGGGGGGGAATGCAGGGCAGAGGGGAAGCCTGCTAGTAGTGGCCAAGCTGAGCCAAGGCAAGATGCCTGGGGTTGGTTATATAATGCAAGTGAAGGCTGTACTACCAGGTGGGCTAGATGTAAACAACACTTGACATGGTGTATGGAAACTTGAATAAAAGCTGCTCTTTTCAATCAATTCCTTTGAAATTTCAGATTTAAAAAGATTAAATCCTTATGTATGTATGTTGTGAAAATTAAATCAACAGTGCTTACAGGGAAAAAACGTGCCATTGCCAAAGTTGGACAAAATTTAAGGTATTGATTTTTTTATTTATGCTAATAACTTGACAAATTTGCAAAATTCAGATCTAATTTTGGGTTAACAAAATTGAATCTTGATTAAATAAAGTTATATTCCTGAAAAAATGTCTCCAGCTTCAGCAATTCTCATGTTAGGTGAGTAAATATATTTCCTGATTTTTTAAAAGTTGCATTATATTTGGGCGCATAACTTCAAAATAATACACAATATTGACCTAATTTTTGGTATAAACAGATCAGTGGTTTTGATATTAGGCAGCCTTGAAGTGTAACAATGGCTTTTTTATGGAAAACGGAGGTTTTTCCTTAATATCTCGGAGGAACAAAGTCCTAATGACCCAATTTTTGGTATGGTAGGAGATTTTGGGGACATCTAATGGTATGCAAAGTTTTGGATTCCTAGGTCTAACAGTTTTAAAACGTGCCCTGTTAACGATCGGACGGCCGGCCGGACGGACGGACGGACGACGGACAAAGGACCACGACTATAGCTCAGATGACTTATAGTCAGCTGAGCTAAAAATGGTATGCTGAATCTACCTTAAATGTTTAAATGAACGATTCATATGCACATATACAGTAATGAATAAAACTCCGATCGAAGTTTTTGTGAGCACAAAATATTACAATCAAAACAAAACATGCTTGTGTCCTTGCTTTGGCCCCGAAGTAATAACGTTTAAGGTGTATACCTAAGCATGCAAACTTTAGGTTCTGTTTATTTTATGAGGGACTCAATCTTGTTATCTGCAACAAAACCTCTGCTTCTGCATTTTATACGTTGGCAGGGGAAATTTAATATCCTGCAATAAAACTTACATATTCCATAAAGCCAACAATAAACGTTCTGATCGAAAGTGTTGAACAAATGCTGACAATTAAACGTTTACAACTTTCACAGTGTTCCTGATAATTCAGGTATATTTTTGAACTGATATATTTTTGTTGTAGGTTATGGACACATTGCTCCCGCGACGATACCGGGTCGTGTAGCCACGATGGTGTACGCTGCTCTGGGCATCCCTCTCTGCTTGATAGTTCTTGCTTCGCTGGGTAAACTCCTCACGTGGGTATTTAAGTATGTCTGGCGTCTCGTCGTCCTGTCACGGGTCTGCGCGTCATGTAGAAGACTCTGTAAAACTTGTCGGGCGAAACTATCCAGGTGTAGAACAAGTTTAGAAGCCACCGACTCAAAGGAGGAGGATGAGACCGAAACGAAAAGTGTGGAAGAGTTCAAGCTGCCGCCAGTGATAGCAGTATGTATCGTGATCTTGTACATTGGTTTAGGTACTCTCATCTACGTCTGGGAAGAGAGCTGGACCGACTTTGATGCTTTTTATTTCATCTTCATATCAATCAGCACTATCGGTTTCGGTGATGTCTTACCAGAGCATCCAAAATACTTCCTAGCGTCCTCATTTTATGTCCTCTTAGGGCTAGCCCTTGTTGCCATGGTGGTTAATGTAATCATGGAAGCCATGGAAACTACATTAACGGTTGCGAAGGAAAAACTGGAGGTAGCTAAGGAAAAGATTGAGGTTGCGAAAGACAAGCTGGAGGCGGTGTCAAAGGATATAATGGATTCAGCTCAGAAAAAGCTGTCACATGGAACAGAGGAGAAAGGCTCTGGTTCTAAAGGCAGCACTGAAAAAGTGTAACCAGATAATGTCGTGTATTCGTCCGGAGTCTTCTCCCATAATACGCTTTGTTTTGTAGAGTTCCTCTGCACAATATCCACTCAATCAAACAGTTCAATCTGTAAATGATTTTTGATCGCTCAGCAGTGTGTGGAAGCTTTTTATATTCCTGCTTCATGGGCGTTCAAGAGAAGAAACATGGATCGCAGAGGATCCTACGTACACTGAAGTATTCCAGTAGTTGACCTCACCACTAGAGCCCTTATGCCCCGCCCTTTTAACCTAATTATTATAATGAGCCCCCAAAACGATCTTACACAGAAGGTCTTTCTTGCAACAGCTGTTTACAGGACAATAATTACGTCACAAAGGTCGATGATGTAGCATTGACTAACGGCATCTTCGCAATCGCTGCACTGATGAATATATATCGCAGTCATTGTGAACCGTCTTGCAATATTGTGAATTATTTGTCTCATACAAATTACGTTCCAGGTAAGACATTATTATTCACGCGGTAGTCGGAGGAATGGCTCCTACAACCTTTGGCCTAAAACATTTTATACGGTCTCCTTTGTATAAAAAAATATCACAGAAAACATGCCGAAATGGGACTGGTACGGTCTACACACGTGTGTTCTATTTGGGAGAGGTCTCCCAAATTATGCAAATTTTATTATGGTCAGGTGACTCACGATTTACATTAATATCGGCGACCTGATTGGCTGCATGGAAAAGTTATGCTCATGATTATTCATTAAATGAATATACTATTAAGATCACGTAAAGTTCATGATCACGTAGAGTTCATGGCGAGATCAATTGCCTCGAGCAATAAATCATGACAGCTTTAGGAATGGGCTATTTTCCTCAAATTCATTTTTATTTTTCGCTTTAATGGTTTAATAGTAAAAACAGGAAACGTTTTAAAACTTAATTTGTGGCCAGTCCTGTAGAGACCACCTGCATGCTATGGGGCTATGTATGGCCTAGGTATGCAACAGTCTGTATAATATTAACGTTCTTGATGTCGTAAATGTCAGTGTCACATTAGTGTGTGTGTTTGTATGTGTGATGATGTGTGTGTGTGAATTGGTGATGATGATGAAGATGATGAAGCAAGCCCCACAAAATTGTGGAACAGGATAGAAAGAGGTGATCGATATTATACACCTTTCAAGCCAGGTGTTTCCATGAATTTTTGTTTCTGACAAGAAAGTCTGTATCCCATGAATACAATTAAACATCTTCTTTGAGTAGACGCCAGTAGATGATGTACAGAGCCAGTACTTATTTTCGGCGGAGCTATACAAAGGGAACCACGGACTTCATCTCGGGATGAGAAGCACGTCTTCATCACCTGCTGTCCGGGATCATGACGGATGTTGGCACGGCCTGAGAAATGATTCCAAGTTTTGTCTTGTACGCTCGTTGTAGGTGTTGTACCCGTCACGATATATGCTCGTGAAAATAGCATGAAACGATAGCGACACGTGCAGGTACCGAAAACCATCTGTTTACTGCCTCTATATTCTGGTGCAGCTAGGTACATGTATGTATGTAAAGAAGGCCGCTAGTCTCTGGTGCTTAACGTGTTCCTATCACATCCTGCTCATGTAATGATATATTCAATCATTTAAGCTGACATTAGGGAATATTCAGCAGGTGAGCCAATTCTATTCAGTGCGGTAGCAGCGGTATCTGTTAAAACATGACATTTAATTTGATTATTTTTATTATTATTGTGATGCTTTTTTATAATACATGGTCCTGGAATGACTGTCGTTACTGACAAAACTGAAACAATAACATCAGTTATGCAAGCTATTAAAAGAATCCGATATATTATAAATACACATCAAAATATTTCAGAGCGGCAGGTCCCTCATGCATGCTGTGATAGGTCTCCCTTAAATCTGTTGTTGAAACTTGGCTATATTTCAAAGTGCATGGCGCCATCTGTTTAGTACCTGTGGTAAGCACATCAAGTCGATCATTGCCGATACATCATAAACTACGGCGTTAGGTTTTTGGCAAGAAACTTCTGATCTGGTAAATCAAGGCATTCCGGAAAATTGGATTAGCCTGCTGGAAGGTACACGGAACATGAGAAACATGCTTGTATAATATTGACTTTAAATGTTTGGTTGAAAAATTTAGAAATTTGTCTAAATACATAAAGAAAATGCCTGTAATGAAAATTCTGTGGTATCAAAAAACTATCAACCGTCCTGCATAAATGCACAATCATGCCACACAAAGGACTAATACAGTCGCCTGTTGCCACTGCTGAACAGATATTGGGGAAAATTGGCCTAGTGGGATTAAATATATTCAAATTTAAAATATTAATATGCTCACTGTTTTATATAAGTGATTCAATATTATGAAGCTGCTGTAATATGGAGGAGAAGCGGAATGCAACGCAAACTATTCACCTGTTTTACATGTTTCTCCATGCATGTCGGAATCATTCAGCTTCTTTCTTCACGCACTCCCATATGAAGGATATACCAGGATATTGCTTCTAACAGAACAGGATCTGAGCAATTACCCCCCCCCCCCCCGGTTCCTTCTAACAGGAGTGATTAAAACTACAGGTGATTAAGGTTGATATGCTTGTTTAACATGGTAGTCATTCCGCACATACAGTCACCCGTTGATACAGGAATCGCTTTATGCTGCTGCAGACGCCAATATATACATGTACATAAATACATACATTCAGACATAATACATGTATATATTTATAAACGGAGCCGATTCTCAACGGAAACAACTGCTAGATGGGAGTTCCATGAGAAATCCCCAATGGTCTGCCACGTGACCATCTCTAAAGTTTCTGGGAAAAACATTATTAATAAATGTAAATATATATATATATATATATATATATATATATATATATATATATATATATATATATATATATATATATATATATATACGGATTGGAAATATTAGCGGATTCTCAACGGAAATAACTGCTACATGGGGTTTTCCATGGGAAATCCCCAAGGTTCTGCCACGTGACCAACTCAAGTTTCTGGGAAATAACATTAATAAAATAACCTCCATTTGCTAATGTGACATTAAATAAATATGTTTTTGTTCACATTGGCCTCATGAGATAAGACTTGCGGTAGACAACCTTTAACGTGTAGTAACTTTTTTCTTTTTAAATATGTGTAACATTTTAACATTACAATTTACGGTGAATTTCAATCATACACTCCTGATTTTACCTATATTTAACAATCTGGAAGTCATTTGAACTTGGCGTTTTAAGCACGTCACAGTCTTGACACTCTCATCCCTTAATCTGTGAACCATAATGACAATTAAGAAATTATAAGTAGATTGTTTTATTATTATTATATACATCACATGACAAACAATTAAATAAATACTTTATCTGTTTATAACCTTGTGAAAATGCCAGATCATGAATTAGATTTAGAGAAAATATAAAACAAAATCACGCTTCAGATAGGAAAATAAAACTTCATAGGACTATGTTAATCCTGCAAGTTACAAAATATGGCCATTTTTAGCAGATATTTAACCATATATTTAGATATTTGAAGGTATATGAAAATGCTGATGATTTTACAATCTTCTCTCCATGTTACTAGAGGAAAACTTTTGGAACATATTCCCTTTAACTTGTAAATATGCCTGACATTTAAAACCATTTGTTATTATTAATGCATGATAAGAATATATATATATATATATATATATATATATATATATATATATATATATATATATATATTTCCAGAAGTTTTTTATCAGTTCCTTGAAATATAAAAAAAAAACACACACACACACAAAGCAGACAGTCCAATAAGACAAAAGCTCGCAAGCTAAAAAAAATGTATGCAGAATATGCTGAGTCCTGATTAAACAATAAGTATTTACTCATACATAAAAAACTGATGACCCAGTCATCCCGTGATTTTTATAAAGCACATTCATTCTCTGTGGGTGTGGATAGTCTCAGACATCTCACATGACTAGCACTAATGAATTAATTAATTATCTATTTTATGATGAGACAGAATCTCCTCCAGCCGGGCCAGTCGTTCCCGCAGCTCGGCCTCCCCTGCTCCGCGACGACTGCGGTGCTCCAGGCTGATCAGACTAGCGTACTCGTGCTCAGCAAAGTTTGCCCCTTTGTCACGGATTGCATTCAGAATATCCTGAAATCAAGGAGAACAACACATATAGCTCTGAAATCTTAGATACGTGGTATGTAATCTGAAATGTCCAAACAGAAAATCCGATATCAGATAATTGTCACACACTCTGATCTCAAATGTCCATTCTTTCCTTGACCAATCATCGCTAGGAATAAAACTCTCTTAATTAAATATTACTCTGTATTTTTATTGAAAATAGGACGTTTCCGACACGGAATTTTCAGACAAGGTTGTTTCGGACGGGTTTTTCTGTAAAGGAGTTTCGGACAGATCAATATAAATACCTACAATAACCTTTTAAAATATAATTTTGAGTGTATTAATGTACCCATATGTTTATTGATATAATATTAATTTGGCTAAAAACATGGGGATTAACTATATGATTATTATATACAATTTAATTATATATACATTTTGAATGTACAGGTCAATATGATAACCATAAAAGCACCTTTCAAAATATACTTTTTAAATGTATGAATGAAATAATATATATTTGGTTAAAAAAAAAACTTATACTTCTACCTATTAGTATTTCATTTTTGTGGTATTTGTAGTTTTTGTAAGAAAGCAAACTGAGAAAAGAGTGAACCAGTGAAAAGAGAACACTTTGTTTAATAACTGTGAAAACTACATAAAATTATAATAATGATGCACAAATATTATAGCATTCTCTTAAAATTCTCACCCAAAGTTTATAAATTCTGTGATGGTGTTGTTCACGGATACTTATTTTAACAATTTCACGAAGTTTATCAATTTAATTTAAAGTTCTGTTCACAAAGGTAGTATCCTTTATCTACACCTGTCAACATTATATGTCAAAATATATGGGTACACTGATACATTCAGAATTACATGTATATTTCAAAAGGTTATTTTATGATAATAATATTGATCTATAGATGAACAAAATTGTATCAGTAAACATGTACATTAAAATATTCAAAAAGTATTTATTTTTAATGGTATAAAATAATCATATAATTAATCCCTATTTTTGGAGCCAAATAAATATTACATCAATTAACATATATGTACATTGACCCACTAAAAATCATATAAATCTATAGATTATTAATATTAATATTTAGAAAAAAATTGTATTTGTAAACATTTACATTGATACATTAAAAAAAGTATATTTTGAATAATATATAATATTCATATCATTAATCACCACTTTTGGAGCCAAATAAATATTATATTGATGCACTCAAAGTCATATAATTTAAAAGGTTATTTTATGGTAATGATATTGATCTGTCAAAAACGTCCTCCTTTGCCAAAAGGCCTGTCCGAAACGTCCTAGTCCTGAACGTCCTGATCCAAAAATGTCTTAGGCCAAAACGTCCGAGTTTGAAACGTCCGTCTACCATTTTTATTACATTTCTTCTATTTTTTTTATAGGATTTGTGGAAAAGTAAGTATCATCATGTATGATATATATAATCAGAACAAACATTCTGAGTAATAACACATTATGTCCAGTTAAATAATAATAATATATATGTAAAAATATTTCAATAAGGAGTGTTTATTTATTATGTAATTAACTACATTACTAACATCAAAAAAGTGAAAAGTTAATATGAACTGTTAGTAACTGTGTAAAACATTTGATCCATGCTGTTAATACGTGAAACACTGGCAGCTCTCATTGAATAAGACTGTGAATATTTGTTATAAGTCTGAACTCATCTCTATTTTTATAAGAACAGCATCACTGCCTGCACCTTCACCTGTCTTACATGAGACATGCCAGAGCAGTAGATATGGTAACATTCGCTGGTAGGACCCAAACATCATCTCAAATATACATTCCATCCCTGCAATAAGGATGCTGCTCATGTTTGTATAGCTACCTAACAGTACCCACGGGGCAGAGCCCAAGGGGTGGAGGGTTCATGGGGTCCACTCCTAATTCCCCTGTATAAGTTGCATGTCTATAAAAAACAAAACCCTTATTAAGTTATATTTTATAAGTTAAATGATAAACGTCAATAAGATACGACTTGATTTATTGACGTGTTATGACACCATCCCATCTAATGGCTTGTGAAGACTCAAAGTAAGATAGTTATCAAGGTATTTTCAGGGATCTCATATTCTCAATGCATGATTTGTGTTGAGTTTTGAACATAGATTTTCATAAATTTATACAGGATAATTTGTACACCTACGTGATAATATCCCAACCTGGGACTTAAATGTCACAGGTCCTTATTTTGTGAAAAACATATGGTTAGGCAAAAAGAAAAGGCATGGTTATCAGGCACTTTTTTTAACAAATCAGTGCGGGTGGGCATTTTTTTTTTACTTTTCTTTTGTATGTTTCGATAAATATGTCATATGATCAGGGAAAAGCATGATAATAACTGAACTTTTTTGCTTAATGAGTAAAAGCAATACATAACAAAGGAAATCTTATCAATATTGTATTATTTAATCTTCTTGAAAGATTCAATCAGAATAAAAAATTTTTGATGCCGGGGGTTAAAATTGATGTTGGTGGTGCCTGAGAACCATACCTATTTTCTTTTGGCCATAATTTTGCGATATGTGAATGGAATAAATGAATAGTGAAATTGAGTAACAGAAAAGCTGTAGTCCATGATAAGCAAATATTTATCTGAAATATGAGTAGCAAATGTAATATGAAATCAAGTCAACAGGAGTGTGACGAGTTGATGTTGCACAATTAACAGAGCAGAACAAAGGATTATAAACTTCATAGAGAAACATGCTCTTCTGTGCTAATATCTAATACTACTAATAAAAACACCATGCACAGATGTAATATAGATTAGTACCAAGACTAAGGAACAGGCTAAAGACTGACATTCAACATTCAAACACAATGATGTAAAGTTTAATACCTTGTGTTACCAATCTGCTCTCATGCTAAGTCTTCCCTACACAGTATTATTATTTTGAAATCTTTGAAATACACCAATCAGTCCCAATGATCTGCCAGAATCTGGCTCAATAATTGATAAACCCTGTAAGAAACCTTCATCAAAAGAGTATGGAAATAATCTAAGATACAGGAGACTGAATCTGAATATATTTCTTCTCATTCAATTTAAATACAAAGAAATACTGATATATTTGTAATTTTTTTACATAATAACCTTGATATGAAAGGTAAGCACTTGTTTTATAAGTTGAATCTGGTAGTTCTATCACTAGATCCTAGCCATAACATTGAAATGTGTCATTCATTTTTTTTATTTTTCCATAAAACTAGCAATATGTAAAAAATTTGATGAGGAAAATGAAGTAAAGTATTATCATTTAGTAATAATTGGAAACATATATGCTGAAAGCCAGTGTTGTATTCAAGTCAACAGAATCTGAGTGCATGTCCAAGTCCCAGCCAATCTAGTGCAAACAGTCTTAAGGTATTAGGTCCATCCAGTTTCTGTGGCTCAGAGGTAGAGCACAAGACTCAAAGCTGTGAGGTCATGAGTTTGAATCTCAGCTGAGGCAGTGAGATTTTTCATGGTATATCCCCACCCAGGACGAGCCTCTGCAGGCTTAATGGGAAGGTTGTGCCCAGCAGGCGTGTTTCATTCACGAACGAGTGCACCATTCAAGGGTTTATAAAAGCAGACAGAACTGTCTCGCTATTGAAGCTTGCTTATCTAGCGAAGCGATTGGAACGCCAGACATGTGCGCCACCGACATGGATTTCGAATCCAAGATCGGCCCAGAAATTTCCCCTGAGCAATTTAACTTTGTAAAACATATTTAAGTTAGCATTAAAAAAATTGAGGCAGTTTCCTCCAAAATAATTTTTTTTTAAAAAAGGTACTAGGTCCTTTCCACAGTGTGAACTAGAATACGGGTAGTCGACAAGCGACAACGTGTATCCGCCAAAATCAGAGAAGGACGGGTGAAGTAAGGCATGGATTGAGTGGCAAGGGGATATAGAGTTACATGTGTTAAATATTAGAATGGATCTCTGCCACATAAACATGATTGTAGGTGGCGCCACCTGTTATTTGAAACTATCCAAGATATATACACAAGCAAAATTTGATGTGGAAAAGTCAAACCACTGTAGAGATATGAGTGATTTTATCCCACAGCAGACAAACAGATGGACGCTGTGCAAAAATGGCTGCAGGTTGCGCCACCATTTTTGTGTATGTTTTAAAGCTATCCAAGGGCTTCATTTGTGTAAAAAAATTTTCCTGATTGGTTGAATGAGTCCGGAGATATAAGCATGGATGTCTACAGCATGAATGTGAATGTAGGTGGCACCACCTGTCATAAAATCAAGAAAGCTATGCGGGATGTATAAGCATGCTGAATTTCAGGTAATTTGGTCAAACCACTGCAGGGATATGAGTGATTTTAACCAAAGGCAGACAAACAGATGGACGCTGTGTAAAAATGGCTGCAGGTGACGCCACCATTTTAGTGAATGTTATAAAGCTATCCAAGGGCTACATTTGTGTAAATTTTTTTTCCTGATTGGTCAAACGGTTCCCGAGATATGAGCTTGGATGTCTGCAGCGTTAACGTGAATGTAGGTGGCGCCACCTGTCATAAAATTGAGAAAGCTATCTAGGATGTATACGCATGCCGAATTTTAGGTGAATTAGTCAAACCACTGCAGAGATATGAGTGATTTTAACCCCAGGCAGATGAACAAATGGACACTGTGCAAACATGGTTGCAGGTGGCACCACCTTTTGTTGTGTATGTTATAAAGCATTCCCAGGGCTACATTTGTGTAAAAAAATTTTTCGGATCGGTCAAACGGTTCCCGAGATATAAGGGTTTATGTGTGGAGCGTTAACGTGAATGTAGGTGGCGCCACCTGTCATAAAATCGAGAAAGCTATCTAGGATGTATACACATGCCGAATTTTAGGTGAATTAGTCAAACCACTGCAGAGATATGAGTGATTTTAACCCCAGGCAGATGAACAGATGGACACTGTGCAAACATGGTTGCAGGTGGCGCCACCTTTTGTTGTGTATGTTATAAAGCTATCCCAGGGCTACATTTGTGTAAAATTTTTTTCCGGATCGGTCAAACGGTTCCCGTGATATATGGGTTTATGTGTGGAGCGTTAACGTGAATGTAGGTGGCGCCACCTGTCATAAAATCGAGAAAGCTATCTAGGATGTATACGCATGCCGAATTTTAGGTGAATTAGTCAAACCACTGCAGAGATATGAGTGATTTTAACCCCAGGCAGATGAACAGATGGACACTGTGCAAAAATGGTTGCAGGTGGCGCCACCTTTTGTTGTGTATGTTATAAAGCTATCCCAGGGCTACATTTGTGTAAAATTTTTTTCTGGATCGGTCAAACGGTTCCCGAGATATATGGGTTTATGTGTGGAAACAGACGCACAAACGGACGCTGGGCAGAGACGAAAGGTCAGAGGTCAAGGTCACTTGGTTAGGCACCAGTTCACATGTGACCTGATAATTTGTGTAAGTTTCGGAAAAATCTGTCCAGTAGTCTCAGAGGAGTTCTCCGGAAACGAACGCGGCGGCGGAACCCGGTCAAAAACATAGTATCCGCAAAACTTCGTTTTGGCGGATACAATAATATTCCCCTATCAGTTCATTTTAGCTCATTACAAAAGTTTCAAAGCAATACCACCCCAGTTTACATGCTCAGTGTCTGTTTTCCACTTGATACACATATTGATTTGGTTCTTGGTGTTGATAAATACAATCCCTGTGTGACTGACAATGACAGGGCTGCATCACCAGAGGTATGATATAGTACGTACACAAAAACTTGAAAATGAGGAAGGAAGATGTACTTTTTATGAATCACAAATAAAATACTTTTTTGTTGTTGGTCTCTACCTAGATTTATGAGACAGATGCAGGATACTGTGTTTATGTTTACCTTCATCCCATCCACTGAGTCTAGTGCAAATTTATTTCCACTGAGTATATATATAAGGAAAGGGTTTCAGATCAAAAACTTGGTGTATACTCATATATTACCAGGAGTGAACACTATAGATCATGTATACCTTTTATGCCTAGTAAAGGAATGGGCATCTTTAAGGTCCAATTTCAAGTTTGTAAGTGTGACACTGTCATTACAGCAGCTCCTAGATAAAACTAATTCTGTCAGAGTTTCATAATATACCACCCACTTACAGATAACATAGCACTACAAAGAGCTACTCCTAGCAGAGTTAACTGGCATCATTACATCCCAGGCCATGTCCTTTGCATAATTAAGTATCATGCATCCCTTTCTAAGTTAGACAAACCTCACATTCTACGATGCATTTGTTTTAATAAATTCTCAGCTGGATTAATGCAGTGTTAACACACAGCAAGACAACATTATCTGCACCAAGAAGTAAACTGTATGTGAGAAATGATAAAGTATGAGTAGTCTGCAATCCAAAATGTACACAGCTCAAAGCCTCAATGACCACAGAGGCCAATCACATCACTGAATTTGACAAGATGCGCATATTCATGAGCATTTCAACTCATGCAAAGGGTTTGAATATAAACCTGGCCAGAGTTTGTTGAGTCTGTCCAGGACCTGTGGGAGCTGAGACAGCCTGCACTCAGGCCTGCTGCGGTACACTAAATTCATCAGGTTCACATAGTCCAGCTGAGGAAACTTTGGGCCTTGTTCCGTTATAAGAGTCATTATATCCTATATGTAAATAAGCCATATAAAATGCAATATATATAAAACATACTGCACATGTCAAGCACATATTGTCTGCCTTGATACAAATATACAACAGCAAAGGTGAAGATTTAAACAAAACCACAACATGACTAATTATAAGTAAAAAGGAAAATTTAAACACCACTTATAACACTAACATGGTTCATACATTACAAGAAATTTTAGGACATGCATGGTTCATTTATTTCAAGAAATTTCATGACAGTTTTAAGACGTCCAAGAACATTAAAAATACTTGCAATGCCATTATCACAAAATATCACTAGCTGTTACCTTTGAGAGAGTAACCATGTTTTGTAAGGAACCCTTGGTAACATATGCAGTAAATGTTTTCTGCTAAACTTTCATCAAAGACTCCAGTAATCACTTACATCCTTCAGAGAGAAGACCATTCTGTCATTGCTGTTGCATGTGCAATTTATTTGGTTTTATTTTAAAATGAAAGGAGAAATTTTAATTCTAAGACTATTTGAACATTTGCAAATTTTGTTTTTTTCCATACTAAAATATTTACTTTTCAAATTTAAAGATCTCTTCATGATTTAATGAATGTTTTATAAATTGCATGCAGGTTTAAGTTTTTAAATGTTACATTTCAGATTGTATCCTTTCCTGGATTACAAGGATGTACAGACCATGACTTAACAACATCTTAAAAGGGCAATAAATAAAGTAAAAAGTACACAAACAAAACAAAATACCACATATAAGTTTTGCTAAAGCCAAAGCACAACACTTACTAAAATATGGGAAAGCAATCAAATGTATTCTGAAGTTTATTAGGGGAAAGCTTTGGATATTGTACCACACAGCAATTATCGTAACTTATAATTAGGGTGTATCTATAGGACCTTATTATTTATATCATTTTCATTTTTTATTTCTTTTTGCTCTAGCATTTAACAGGCCTGCCACAGACTCCAAATGATCAGTCATTAGAGCAAACACATTTCTGAGGTCCTTGATCATAATTTTCCCTAAATAGTCATCCTTTAAATTTACACTAGCCTTAAATATCATAACAAGTTGTCATATATAAAATGTCAATAACAATCTCATGAAAACAGCATATATTTCATTAAATTAAAAGTGATGAACTCTTATGCAGTTTTAAATCAGCTCAGGAAGATTACTGAGAAACCTGTTATGTGCAAAGAGTGAACTAAGGGTCACTGAAGAGTGTCACTGGAGGTGCTCTTGTCTACAGACACCAAAGAAATGTTGAAATAATAACCCACAGTTGATACTGTTTCAGAGCCACAGGACAATGTCATGACAGGTAGGACTCACCTCTGCTGGTAGATATAAAAGCTCGTAGTACTGGCGTGCCTGGTCAAGGTCAGATTCACGACTCATCGTAATGTTGGTCAAACTCTGCTGAATGGCAAAGATGTTTCGACACCTGTGGATCATACCATACTATATATCATGATCTGAAAATATTTTGACAGATTCTGAATCTAAAGAAGCAGCATCTTGCATCATATGGGCAAGTGCCATCACCGTACAGGTATGTACGGGTATGCATGCAACAACAGATCTATCCACCACAGCCCATATGCTCCGCCCCTTTAACCTAATTATGATAATTAGGCCCCAAATACTCCTACACAGAAGGCCTTCCATGCCCATGGTTGAGAGAGCTGTTTACATGATAATAGTGAAGTCACAATTGTCAAGGACATATGATGTCACATTGACTGACGTCATCAACTGGTATTGCTAGGTCACTGTTCTCCAGTGATAAATAAATCGCAGTCAATGTGAAATGTCTTGCCATATTTTGGATTATTTATCTCATATGAATTAAGTGCCAGATAAGACATTATTATTTACTGGGTAGTTGGCAGAATGGCTCCTGCAACCTTTTGCCTAAAACTTTTTATACTGTCTCCTTTGTATTTAAAAAAAATATACTGGAAAACATGCCGACACGGGTACTCATACAGAATACACATGTTCTGTTTGGGAGAGTCGCCTAAATTATGCAAATCTTGCACTTGCCAGATGATTGACTGTTTACTTTGACAATAGTAACTTGATTGGTTGCTCACACCAGCTCTGCTCATGATTATTCATTGAATTAATATGTGACTAAGGTCACACAGAGTTCATGAATAGGTCAATTGTGTGAATGACTTGCATAAACCCTTAACAGTAGACAATGATAGTTCAAGGTACACCATCTCTCTTAAATTAAAAGGCTTCCTCTTCACAGAAATACAGCTCTGGGACAGAAATTCTCACTTTCACATTTCTTCCATTACAAGTTACTCAGCCCTCTCAAGAGTCTATTGGTTTTGGCCTTCAAGCA
This sequence comes from Sipunculus nudus, assembly GCA_026874595.1. Taxonomy (NCBI): domain Eukaryota; kingdom Metazoa; phylum Annelida; class Sipuncula; order Golfingiida; family Sipunculidae; genus Sipunculus; species Sipunculus nudus. The sequence goes on along the minus strand of CM049306.1, from coordinate 104,548,942 downwards.
TATTTAAGATCATCCATCAGAAGCCCTTCCAAAAAATTGTTCTGTTGCATTAAATCCCCCCCATTCCCTCCCTGTGAATGGTGGTTTTGTTAGTAAACTGTTGTGAGCTTTTCTGTATTAATGAGAATTTTCTCTGTTAAAGTTTATACGCCAGAGTAAGCCAACCGAAAATTTTCCCTTATTTGGCCTATTAATGCCCATCCCGCCTCGTTCCCGTGTATCTAGGTCACACTTCCGTTACCCATAACCACATTTTCGAAGGCGTAAGGAAGAGGACTGGGAGGGAGCGATGTTGTAATACAGAAAAGCTCACAACAGTTTACTAACAAAACCACCATTCACAGGGAGGGAATGGGGGGGTTTTATTACGTAAACATAATTGTGAGCTGTTTCTGTATTAAGGAGAAACAAGGGACCTATGGGTCACGACGCTCAGCTGTTATATATGATAAAAAAATATTATTTAGAAATGAGGCACATGCTGGTTTTGTGTGGCAATAAATATAAGCTGTATTATGAGTTGTTGTTGTTTAGCTTATGTTTGATTTTGATAGTACCTTTGGAGACAGGGAAGAGGATTGATTTCATTTATTTTATTAACAAATGGAGTGCTATTGTCACACAGATTTTGACTTGGCCATATAACTTATTAGCAGAATATATAATATAAGAATTTAACTATTAATTAAAAAAAATTACAAATATTGTCCCAAATATTATTTTATTTTTAAATAATAAGAGAATCATATGATTTTTTTAAATGAAATATAACTGAAATGATTATTAAAATAATATTAAAGTATATATTCATGAATGCATTCATGAATACATTTTGAAAGTTTTGCACTGGTATTCATATACTTTCATTTTTACCTGAATTCCCATTCTTTATGCAAGAAATTTTATAATGGAGTACATAATCATATTCGTATTTAAATACAATTACAAAATATTCGCACCATGACTGGTATTTATTCAGTTTTCACCAAACAATGATGTTGAGAATCCAGAATATACAAAATTCACACATTTAAATAATGATCATAAGTACCTGGTTTTATGGCTTTTATTTATATTAAAAAATAACTGTAATAAATTAATTCTGGACTAATTTCACATCAATGTACACACTAGACACAGTAGAAATCTAGATTAATATTATCAACTGCATCTTTGTCTATCATTAATTTCCATCATATGATCCCTAATGATTAGTAATGAATGATATGATTTACTTCTTTATCATAAAATTGAACTGAAAAATACCATAGGTGACTGCATGGTGTTATTTGGAATACGTGACATTCTATCCATCGATACAAGATTCTTATATCATCAGTAACTGCAAGTTAATTTCCTGTTATTATAAACTAACAAATTCCTTTTCTATTTTTCTTTAATTTTTTATTAAAAACCAATAAAAATTTATTAATTTATTGTTTATTGTTATGTAGTTGGTTAAAACTACTAGATGAGTTGGGTTGGACACCTGGATCAACTGTGGCTGGCCATAAGCTGCCTGGATTCCCCTGTATGCCTCGCCTCAAGCATGCATAATTTGCTGAAAGTTCAACAAGGTCAACATACAGGTGACTCAAGAGGGGCTGGAGGGAGCCAAAGTCTGACAGGGTCTCATAAAAACATTTATAAAAGCTACAATTTTTGGCCAATTTCTTTCAGCTTTCTAAACTTAAAAGCTGAAATCCTTATGTGTGCATGATATGAAAATGATATCAACAGTGCTCACAGGAAACAAACGTGCCATGGTCAAAGTTGGGCAAAATTTAAGTAATTAATTTTACATTTATACTAATAACTTATAAAATTTGAAAAATTCATAACTAATTTTGGGTATTCAATTGAATCTTGATTAAATAATGTTACATCCCTGACAAAAAATCTCTAGCTTCAGCAATCCCCTTGTTAAGGGAGTAAATATATTTCTTGATTTTTTACAAAGTGCATTATGTTTGGGCCCATAACTTAAAACAATTACGCAATACTGACATCATTCTGGCATGTGCATAGAGAATGAAAAATATGTATATTATTTATGATTAAAGTCAGATCAGTGGTTTTGATATTAGGCAGTCTTGAAGTGTAACAATGGGTTTTTAATGGAAAAATGAAGTTTTTCATTAATATCTTGAAGGTATTAAGTCCTAGTGACCAAATTCTTGGCATGGTAGGGGATTTTGGAGACATCTAGCTGTATGCCGAATTTAAGGAACTAAGAGCTGAAGCTGGGGAGCTGAGCTCTTGCAAACTGCATAACACTAGCTTGATGTAAACAATATGTTACATGGTGCTTGAAAACTTGAATAAAATCTACAGTTTTTGATCAACTGGTTTCAAATTTTTGGTGTTAACAGTTGAAAAGGTAACAAAAACATGCTGTGAAAATTAAATCCACAGTACTCACAGGAAAAAAACGTGCCATGGTCAAAGTTGGGCAAAATTTAAGGTACCAATTTTTTATTTTTATTAATATTTTAAAAAATTTAAAAGATTTTCATCTAATTTTGGGTATACAATTTAATTTTGATTTATTAAAGTTATATTACTGGAAAAAAGGTCCATAGCTTTAACATGTTTTGTGTTAAGTGATCAAATATCTTTCCTGATTTTTTACTAAATGCATTATGTTTGGGTCCATAACTTTTTTAAATTACATAATACAGACATAATTTCTTGAATGTACATAGGAACTATATAGAGTAATATTTATGGTAAATATGAGGAAAAACAGATGAGTGGTTTTGATATTAGGCAGTCCTGAAGTGTGAAAATAGGTTTTTAATAAAAAATTGAGGTTTTTCCTTAATTTCTCAAAGGAACGAAGTCGAAAAGACCCAGTTTTCGGCTTGGTAGGAGATCTTGGGGACATCTAACATTATGCCGAATTTTGGATTCCTAGGTCTTACGGTTTCAAAACGTGCCACATATACGGACGGACGGACGGACGGACAGACGGACGGACGACGGACAATGGACCACGACTATAGCTCAGATGACTTATAGTCAGCTGAGCTAAAAAACAGACACGCCTTGGGGAGGGAGCACCTACCTGTAACGCTGGAACGAGGAAACTCAGTGCGGTGATGGAGCAGCAGTCGACGTCGGCGGCGGAACCGACGGAGAGGAAGAAGATGGCAGGGAAAATTGGAGTACCTCACCAGGCGCGATCACAGGGCCCATGGAGTAGAGGCCCGAAGCCTGGAGCGGAACATCTTTCAGATAGAAGCGTGTGAACGTAGATGGAGATTTCCAGTATCCCTTCTTGACCAACTGTTTGGGTGAAATCCCGGAGAAATGGGCCAAGGAAGTCAAAATTGCCCGAATGTCATGGGCCTGGATGTGAAATTGGTCCAACTTGGATTGAGAAGCTGAGTCATATGCGGCGACGATAGTAGCTTTGAGCCACGAACTAATTGTGATAGGGCTAATCTCCTTATTGGAAGACGTGACTTTTGTAGAAATAAACAATTTCTTGCGCCCCCCCCCCCCCCCCCCGTAAAGGATGAGTAGCCTTTAGATAATAACGCAACGCACGAACTGGGCAATTAGTAGCCCCATAATGGTACTGACCGTTAGGGAGGGCCGGAACGTGCCAAGCAGACGGAGGGTCATTGAAATTTTAATTTTTCCTGTAAAAATCTGGCGGAAAATGTAGGGTGGCCGATGAACCGTCGGCCGCAATTTGCGTGAATTTCAAATCAGCCACGAGGGCATGAAGCTCAGAACGGCGACCAGCCGAGGCAAGAGCAAGGAGGAAAACCGTTTTCCGAGACAAATGGAGAAGATGGGCCGAACGCAACGGCTCATAAGGGGGTTCCTGGAGGTGACGTAAGACGACGTCCAGGCGCCAGGAAGGCGCAACATACCGTGGACGAGACGCACGGGCATGAACCCCCTAGAGAAAGTCCGACACCAACGGGTGATGAAGGACACAATCGTGACCCAGCGGACGGAGCACCGACAGCAGGGCGGCGCGATAGCCACGCAGAGAGGGATAGGATAAATGTTTATCCTGTAGTAAGAACACGAAAAAAATCCAAAACAGCCGCAAGCGACGGATCTAAAGGGGAGATTCCGCTGGAAGACGCCCACTCCGTGAAGAGACGCCACCGAGAGTCTTAGATGCGGTCCGAAGAACGGCGACAGGGAGCCGAGGCAAGGAGAGCAGCCGGACTTGAAATGCCCTGATCCTTGAGGTGTCCGATGAGAGCACCCATGCGCATAGAGGGCACGACCGAAACGGGCGACACGCTCGAGGGAACGACGGGAGCGCGATGCGGAGCGGTAGTATAAGCGCGGGGCGAGAGAGAAGCGAGCGCCACAGAGGAAACCATGGAGCCGCAGGATGAAACGGAAGGATGAGAAGCAGGGTAGTCTGGTCCGCGCGGGACAAGCGGAGAAGGACACGGCAGATGAGCGGAGGCGCCGGAAACGCAAAGAGAAACCAGTGAGACCACCCGGACGGCGGCGTGTCGGGGAGACGGTCGCGAGGGTGACGTAGACGCGTCTCGGAAGGCAGGAGAACGGGGGGGAACGGAAAATCGAACAGATCGAATTCCAGCCGCCCCAGGCGAGCGAAAACACTCCGAATAACCGGGAGCAGAAGGAGTGGTGGGGAAGGAAGAGACGCCGGATGACGGGAAAGGGCGTCCGCTAGGATGTTTGACACGCCCGGAAGATGGGATGCACGAACTGATGCCCGGAGAGAGAGGCATAGATCGAACAAAAGGTAAGTCTCCGAGTACCGCCCTGCTTGTTGATATATGCCACAACCGTGGTATTGTCGGTCCGGATGAGAATGTGACGTCCGATCAAGCGGGGAGACCAGTGGGAGATCGCGCGACGGACGGCACGCAGTTGGAGGATATTGATATGGAGCAGACGTTCCGACGGGGACCATATCCCGGAAGCGCGAAGATCGGCAATGGGCCCCCCAACCGAGGAGAGACGCATCAGTATAGATGGTGCAATCGACATCCCTGGAAAAAGGAACGCCGCGCAGGAGAAAGGAAAGGTCCAACCAGGGACGAAGGGACCGCCAGGTGTTCCGAAACGGGAGGATCGTAGGACGAACCGAGGTTAACCGGAGAAGGCCGTGACGGCACAAGATAGACTGAATCGGACGGAGGTACAGTCGGCCGAACGGGATGAAGGACGCGGCCCAGTTGAGAGCACCTTGGAGAGAAGCCGCTGTGCACGAGTCGACACGGCGCCGCGTGAGAAATGAACGAATCAGGCGGCGGAGTTTGAGAGCAAAATCGCGCGGGAGCGACGCTGTGCCGGACGCAAAATCGAGCGTGACACCCAGAAATTGGAGGGACTGGGTGGGAGTGAGAAGAGACTTCTCCGCATTGACCAGGAAGCCGAGGTTCCGGAGTAAGATGAGAACCCGGGAGCGATGCGACAGTAGGAGGGAGCGATCGGCCGCATGGACCAGCCAATCGTCCAGATAAGGGAGCACAGAAATGCCCTGGGAATGGAGATAACTCGTGACCGTGTGAACCAACATGGTATGCGCCCCCCCCCCATCCTGGAAGGAGCCGGAACCGGATCCGTCGGCCGCACAGCAGACGGCGTCTGAAATAAAGAGCCGGCCGGCCGGGTAGTAACGGCGGGAGACGGAGGAACCGGCCGCCCTGAAACGGAGGCAGGAGGGATCAACGCACTAACCTGCACCCCAGGAAGGGCCGGGCGATCCAGCGGGACGGCTCCAGCCGGCCCCGGCGACAATGATGGAATTCGGCGAGGAGCCGGGGGCGACAAGAACGGCCGGGGAGAAAGTACCGGGGGCGCCGGGGAGGGCGCCGGACGGACAGCTGCGGGTCTAGACGAATCGTCTAGATCTGACATCAAGGATGAACAAAACTGGGACAATTTATGTAAGATGGAATATGCAGATGAGCTGTCAGAACGGGAGGCCGTGGGAACGGGGGAAGATTTCCGTTTCCTGGAATGAGACAGCAACGATTTTACAGTCGAAACCACAGGAGAGGTGACAGGACCGGCGGGAACAGACGGTGAACGCAGCACGGCTGTGGTGCGGTCAACCAGGGTAGGCTCCCCCCCGGAGACAACCACGGGGCCAGACAAGGGAAGAACGGAGGGGGAATCCCCAATAACCGGGGAATGAACCCAATCCTGGAATAAGGCCCACTTGTCAGTGGACCACGTCTGGCAATGGAAACAAGGATCAGCCGGACCGCGGCAGGAGTCATTGTGGGTGCGGCAACTATAACAAGTGGGGTGGGAGTCCCAAACCGGGATTATAGTGCCACAAGAGACACAATAAGTGGGGTTCTCCATGGCGGGCAAGGGAAAATAAGAATAACTTACAATCAGTTGGCAAACTCAAAACGACAAACCCAACAGTGGACGAATCTCGCAGCGCGGGATCAAACGTCCATCATGGCGTACGCCAGAAGAAAATGTGGTAATGGGTAACGGAAGTGTGACCTAGATACACGCGAACGAGGCGGGATGGGCGATAATAGGCCCAATAAGGGAAAATTTTCGGTTGGCTTACTCTGGCGTATAAACTTTAACAGAGAAAATTCTCATTAATACAGAAAAGCTCACAATTATGTTTACGTAATAAAACTTCCTGTTACAATAGAATGAGTTGAATCTCCAGCATGCTTATGTATCAAGCTGAGTAAAAGGGTTTAAAGAAACATTTAAAACTGAGGTATGAAAAAGTTGCAATCAGTGACCTTGGGATCTAATTTGACTTGTTGATGGAGCAATACAGGAAGAAAATAAGAGCACAGTAAGTATCTGAATGCAGTCTGGTGACACTCACATTTTCTTGATGCCATTCTCGTTGATTCGCTTCAGGTACTGGGTGCTGTTGATGAGGATGGAAGCCACTAAATGACCCAAACCCTCAAAAATATACCTGTAACAATTAATATATGAACCATGATAAACAAACCTCTCAAATATATACCTGTAACAAGAGAATATATGAACCATGATCCTCAAACCCCTCAAATTTATACCTGTAACAATGTGATATATATTCCATAATAATACAAAACCCTCCAATGTATAACTGTATACATAATGTATGTACCGCAACCATCAAAATATATATATATATATATATATATATATATATATATATATATATATATATATATATATATATATATATATATACCTATTTAATATATATATCTCAAACATGCCAAACACTCAAAAGTGTACCTTTAACAAAGGAATAATAGATTCAAAGTCAATTCCTTGCCAGGTTCACAGGGTGGAAAAACAAGTGGCCCATGGGCCATGATGCTCGGCTGAATTCAAGGTACCTTGAACAATGGGAAAAATGAATCCCAGAGTGCTAAAAATCATCCATTTAGCCAACAGATCTTAGATAAAGGTTAAAGTGACCTTATTTAGGCTTTCCAAGAAAATTTTACCAGGAACTTCCTGGATAATAAGTTAGAAATTTCTTCATCCAACTTGTGCTCATCTTACTAAGTGCTAAAATCATGTTCTTTCTCAGAGCTTGCAGAATATGGTTCACTGTATCCTAATTTCAGGTTTCCATAGAGATATACCCAATATCTCCCTGAATGTCATGTTAGAAGATTTTATGGGAAATGGAAACAATTTGTGCTATGTCAACTCACTGAGTGCTCAAAACCATATTTTTGGCCTGTAATTCGCAAATTATATTCCCTATGACATTATTTCAGATTTCCTAGGAGATTTGTCTAGAACCTGCCTGGATGTACAGTTAGAAGTTTCTAAGAAGGTCTAACGGTTACAGTTTGTTACCTTTCAATATCCAGCCTGCATCATTTGAAGGTCTCAAAATAGAGAAAAAAAATGTGTAAAAATTAGAATAAAATACAGGTTGCACAATCAGTATTAAGGAAATGATGAAACACTCCATGATCAATATGTAAGGAAATAATCATGACAATCAATGCATTAGTTATTTAGATAGTGGAGCTTTTGTATCAAATTTTAAATTATCTCGGGGGATACTTACGAGCCCTTTAGCTCAGGGGGTATAGGTCATAGTGACCTAATTTCAGGTGTCCCAAGAGATTTTTCAAGGTCCTCTCATGATAATAAGTTAGAAGATTCTAGATCCAGCTGTTATGATTTGTGCCTTGTTAACTGTAACAGACAAAGGACTGGACAAACGGCAGGACGGACGACGGACAAAGAGCGATCACTATAGCTCAGATGACTGAAAGTCATCTGAGCTAAAAATGATCCTTCTGGTGTATTTCTATGTGTCCATGTCTTATGAAAAGAATGCACACTACAGAGGGATGCCTTTTAATTCACAGGTCCTTCAGAAAGAATGGATGAAATCAGCAATAATTAGAAGTATATCAGAAGGACACACTGTAAGTATTTCAAAGCATATGTAAAACATCAATACAAAATATCTCAAATAAATAATAAAGGGACTGAAAATAAAGTTAACTGACCTGAATTTTCGAGGTTGTGTGCTCTGTGATAAACTCTCCTCTATGGCTGTCAGATCTTTGTTTAATTTAATCACGCTTGAATCAGGATCCATGTCATCAATGGCACTGGAGTAATTAGACTACAATGGAAAATAGGTAATGCAGCATGTAGGTGTACCAATATAGGAACATTACAACAGTAATTATTATACTGTGGTTGCCTTTTTGTTCACAATGGTTTTAATTTTGTGATATTTACTTATGAGAAATAATCAGGAATATGAATCCCTCGGGGATAAGCTGCCCTTTTATCTAGGATGAACAAGAGGGTATGATGCATCTGCACAAATGAATTTGTTATCACACCTCTGGAAACATGGTTTGTTAATCAACAACATAATCTGTGGATGGTATCGCAACCATCTCATGCAAACACATAATGATAATCATCAAAACATCAACTATGACACAGGTGATAATACCATGACTATAACGGTAATGAGTGAGGTATTGAGGGATTCATTTATTTTATAATAAATGCAAATACTGTTGTACTTCGATTTCATAGATTTTGGTGCAATTGCAAAAATCTAACCCTAGCGAGGCGTTCAAAATGAAGAAATAGTGAAATTTCAGCCTCGCAAATATGTCGCCAACCACAGTATACCAGGGGTGATGATGTGAGTAAACAATAATACATCAGAGAGGATACTAATCTGTAAATCATAAAATGAGGAGGGTTCTATACAGACACAATATCATATATAAAGGAAATAATGTCTGACCTGTCTGGCCATCGGGAGCAGGTAGTAGAAGCAGTGGACACGGACCTCCAAGTGAAGAACCAACAGACACAGATCTCCCAGATCCTGGAACTCCTGAACAAGACTTTCAAGGGATCTGAACAGACCACACAATATACCAGTATCTTACATTACAAATGACATCTAGTGTCATATGATGGACACAGCTATCTAAATTCAACATGCATTGCAAAGTTCATGGATATTATGGGTGGCAACACCAGTCCTATTCAACTTCTGAAACAATTGCTGTAACTTGGCAGTCTCAAAAACACAAGTAAAATTGCAACATCTAAGAAAAGAATAATGAAGGTTGAACCACAACCTTTGTTGAATTCATAAAAATATCCACAATCAATAAGCTCACAAATTTGAGAATAATATTTTATCCAACAGCTGTGAAACTGACATGATTGCTGTAATTTGCCAGTCTCAAAAATACCATTTAGACTGAATGAAAAATGCAAAATATGTAAGGCGCCCTAATCTCATTTAATTGATAAAGCTATGCATTGCAAAATAAATGGGAATCTAATGTTACTTAATTGAGAAAGTGGAGCATTTGTATGAAATTTTACTCAAAATAGAAGAATGACTGTGAAAATTATCAATATTTAATGGTCATTTATGAAGAACTGCATGGTCTGACTTTTTTTTTATTTTTCATGGTGATAGTCTTAGTTAATGGGGCACATTTCTAACATTTTAAGAACAAACACAAAATATTTGTTCATAAACCAAGAAAACTAAGATGGGTCAATCATTCTAAGATTGCTTATTTTGCATGTAGCTCACAGAATATTGGTAACTGTAACCTAATTCAAGTTTCCTACATTTCCCCAGGAACCCCCTGGATTTTAAGTTAAAAATTTCTAGCTCAAATCATTTTTATTTGTGCTCTTTTAACAGAGAGCCAAGCTGAAAGATGGACAAATAATAGAGGGTGATCACAACTGCTCTTGTGACTTATTATAAGCTCAGCTGAAATTCAAATATGTAAAGTAAGATACTCAAGGTACTGTTTTTCTAGTAACTTGTAAATGATTTAACTAAGGTCGCTTCATTCTAAATTCTGAATTATTATACAACAGGGTAATGCAGGCAATATCAATATTAATTTAGCAAGGTCACAATCATCAAATGGTCACAAAGAATCTGAATATCTTAAAAAATGAACCTTGTTTTATCTACTAAAAATATACATTTCCTAACAGTAATAGTTTATTAGATAACCATGTGGTATGTAAACAGGGTGTTTTCCATTACAGTTAGATCATTAATATAAACTGTTTTTGCAATTACCAAGGAATAATAATTCACTCACTCTAAAGAACTTTCAGACACCTGTGGGACTGGCTGAAAATAAAGTAAAATAAAAGAATCTACACTTTGACTCAACTTTCCATTCCTGAAAAAGAATCTTCACATTTCAGTGTATTCATGAATTAAATTTCCAAATACACTAACTTGTCTGGAACTAGTGGCAGATGACAAATTATGCACAGAACAGTTTACTTTACAATATTACCAAGTTAACCTTTTACAAAGTGAGTACATTTTTTCATAGCTGAGATGGGTTTTGAAATGATATATGATGCTGTTGATAAGTCTGCTGATGTTTATATTTATTAACCAGTCATACTGCTTTCGAAGTGACGGCACCGTATTGGCCCGAGGCAAACAGTTCCAAGGAACCATACAGCTGCCCTCATACCAATAAGAAGGCCATTACCTGACAAGCAGGTTCATAATACATGTACTTTTATTATTTGGCTACACATGTTACTAACACAGTCAACCATGTTCAGTTTATAATACCGATATCTCATTTCATCCAGTACTTAAGTGAAACACTTTTAAAGTGCACATGCCCTATCACCGTGAATACAAATCCAGGGTCTTAGTATGTTGTCTGTTTTATTAAGAAATAGGGCATTAATGAGCACAATGATGTCATATGACTCGTGATGCTTGTCAATTTCATGTTATGAGCAAAGTGTCATTCTGCATGACATGGGTGCCCTGAATCTGACTGACAACATTAATGGCCGGTTAATATAAACTCATACTTTGCATAAGCAGTGTCCTACTAATGGTTTATGTTACCTGTGATGGCTGTGTACTAGTTGGTGTCAGAGGACAGGGAGAGAGGTACATAACCAAAGCTTTAATCCTGCTCACAAGCCACTCCTACAAACATACAAACATACATTAAAACTAAATGACAATTTTATGCCGCTCCCCACCCCACCCCACCCCCCTAATTGATATAAAGACAGATTTTTATGATATGAAATCAAATTAAAGTAAAACAAAATTCACTTCTCAAGGAAAGTGAAATATGAGGCATGGTTCACTTGTATAACAAAAAGGCACCAAGTGAATTGACTAACATTAAGTCACCTACCAAGCTTTCACACAGGTTGCCCAGTAACCGCAGCTGAATGACGTCTGTGATGGTTTCCTCTGCTGGTATCATGATGTCACCTGAGGACAGGTTGCTCGTTAGAATGTCCGACTCCTTGGAGTTCATGGCGTGCATGTCCTCCTCAGATATCTTGGTCTCGCCCTCCATCTCTTTCAGGATTTGCCAGTTTGGAAGACATCTGGAAATTGAAAGTAGATTTTGTTTTAAAGTTCTTTTTATGCAGAGGTAACCTCCATCTTATAGATGTAACCTTAGTTTACCCTGTCAAACATGTCTGTTTTTGGAACTCCCTTTCGAGGTGTCCTGGTCTGACACCTTCCTGTGAGTTTCCAAGGTGTTACCCTGGGCCAGCCAACCCTGGTTTCAATAGTGGAATGCCACTGACTCCTCCCTGAGACAGCAGCAGTGCTTATCACATAGCCTGTCATCTCAACTCCACTAGAGATGTACAGGATAAGATGAAAGTCTTGAACAATTTTTATATTTATAATAAATAATAGTAAGAGTAAAACCTTTACTTCAAGATAAACATTTGATGTTTGATCTTCCGAACCATATATGAAAGAATGTCATTCAAAAAGGTGTTTGCCAAATAAAATGTCTGATTAGCTGAGGAATCTGCTGATATCTTCAGTAACAGATAAACCATGTGATTACCTGAGGAATCTGCTGATATTTTCATTAACAGAGTTTTTTTGTGAATACCTGAGGATTCTGCTGATATCTTCAGTAACAGATTTACCACGTGAATACCTGAGGATTCTGCTGATATCTTCAGTAACAGATTTACCACGTGATTACCTGAGGAATCTGCTGATATCTTCATTAACAGATAAACCATGTGATTACCTGAGGAATCTGCTGATATCTTTATTAACAGATAAACAATGTGATTACCTGAGGAATCTGCTGATATCTTCATTAACAGATAAACCATGTGATTACCTGAGGAATCTGCTGATATCTTCGTTAACAGATAAACCATGTGATTACCTGAGGAATCTGCTGATATCTTCATCTTTAGCCCAGGCACCACTGATTATCCTCTTGTCTTCCATATCTGAACTTGTGATGCCTACAACAAGCATAAATAGTAAATGACACACATATTAACTCTAATAATCTGCTAATTTTACCTGATTTAAAGTGTACACTTAATCTAAACTAAAAGTTATTTCAGATAGCATAACTTTTTTATTAAACCAATTAATATTACATGCACAGACATTTCCTACAGGTCTATGCACATTGTTTCAGTCTGTTACCTTTGTAGGTCTGTGCACACTTCTCCCTGTAGTCTCTGAGAAGGGTGTGGATCATGTTCAGGAACTGGTCAGCGAAGTCCGGCAGATCATTCATCAGGTTCTGGAGCTCCTGCATGCTGCGGGACACCGCTACAGTGCTCTGTGTCAAATAAATACAATGTTTGTTATGTGTATAAAAAATGGTAATGAAGTAACCTAATTACAGTGCTCTGTGTGTAGATAAATACAACGTTTGTCATGTGTATATAAAACGGTCATGTAATAACCTAATTAACAGTGGTCTGTGTGCAGATAAATACAATGTTTGTCATGTTTACATAAAATGGTGATGTAGTAACTTAATTAACACTAACAAGAAATGTTTTTTTTTGCCCAAGGTTAAAATCATAGCAGTAACATCACATTTGTTTAAAGGCATTACAGGCATTATTCAAGAGTTGTTTTCATGGCTTGAATTTATTTTGACACCAATGTTTTTTTATCAGTTAAAAGACCAATTATACATTATAATTTTATGTATAATCAGATCTCTTGATCTGCTTAATCATATATTATCAAATGTATATATAATGTTTTCCTAAGTTTTTTGTTCCTATTTTTACATGTAAAATCAGATTATCTTTACATGTGGGAATTTGAACATCACAAGTGTAAAGCTATCCAATATAAATGATGTATTTAACCTTCAATATGGTTGGACAGTAAAAGGATGGTCACCTGTAGAAGAGGTTTAGGGGCACCAAGCTCTCGTTGAACTCGAGGGTCAGCAGTCGTCCTCTGAGCATCAAAACCTGACAAGTATAAAGAGCATCATCATAATACAACATACCATAAACCTAAATCAAATGGGTCATATAATAGCATGAAAGACATTTTCTACTGTACTCCAATATATAACATGGAATAAAAATTTTATCAGGGAATAATGAGGGAATAATGACCAAGTCTCTAGTCTACAAAAAGTTAAAACTGTGTGTACCAGGTATATAAAAACTTATTCACTTTTGAAATTTTGCAGCTCTGTGTATATCAGCATACTCTGTTATTTTGTAAGCCGTAGGTTAGCAAACAGTTATGGCTCTGCAGGAGAATTCTTTTAATATGCTTAGTTCAATCTCAAGCAGTGTATCTACCTCTGTAATACCTGAACTCAAAAGTACAAATTGGGGGGTCTGATAGATTTTATTTATACAAGAATATAAGACGAATCTCATATCAACTACAATAAATATATATATGTAGATAGAAAGATAGACAGATAGAGAGAGACAGAGAGAGAGAACAGGGAATAAAAAGTTATAAATATGAAGATATACAAGACAAAAAGAAGTGAATAGGCTATGAATGCCTGGGTGCAACAAAGGAAAAAAAATTCTTACATCAAGATCTTTTCTGATTAAAACTACACAACAACCTTGAGTTACAGCTACACACATATATATATTACAAATATACAAGGAACAAATCAGATGTAAATAAAATCTATTGATTGATGTCAATAAAAAAAATATAAAAATATAAAGAGTACCTGTTTCATCACCTGGACCAAATTATACAAAAAAAAATATTTTGAATTATGTAAAAAGAAGAAAACATGGGGGAAACACATCAAGCTTTTTAGGTTAAATCCCTAAATAAAAGATTACCATAGACATTTTCTTTCCAAATATGCATATTTAAGAGTTAAGAAAAAGAAGACCCATTATTCAAACTGTAGAATGTTTATTGTAATACAATATTTTACATGGAGATTGGTTTTGCATCTTGTTCTGCAATGCAAAAGTTACACTGTATAATAAGGTTGAAGCAAATCATATGGTTCTGTAAGGGAATATTAGATAAAGTCTACATTGTCTGTTTTTCTGGGGGGGGGTTGTCCTGGTTTGATCGATTAATTAGTGCATGTTTATTTACAAAAGTGTTACAACAATGTGAATACAGTGATTAAATCTTACTGACAGATGTCATGTAACACATTACACTACAAAAGCCTAAAGTAATAACAAACCTTCCCTAAAAGCAGCCTTGTTGCCAGTATTAATATAAATTAGTAAATATATCTAATATTACCTAATCCTTCAGCCACACTTATCAGACAGACATGAAAAACAGTGGACCACTACATGTACCTCAAAAGAATAAAATATTATATACTAATTTCTTACATACTGATCATGGACTAATGAATTGGCTAGTACATATGCTTACTTATATCTATACTCATGAAAATAATGCTCAGTATGCTCACCTCTTGTTGCCTTGTCTATACCATCTTGTATATTATAATGCACTTGTCCAAGGAACACATTTTTAATGAAGTCCTTTACAAAGGAATGGACAGTGGAGGTCCTACAAAAGAACACTGAACCATTAACTGGCATCATCATCTAACCAAATGAACCAACCTTCTGAATCTCTCCCTTTGAAGATTAAACTTCAAGGGGCATCGGTAATGGGAAAAGAACATATCATATTTAGAATAATACATCAAATAACAGTCATTGAACAAAAGATGTATGTGTAAAATCAAACTGAGACCTCATCAGAATTTCCATATTACTGTTAACAAGTAGGGACTCTGACATTAATTTTGAAAAACTGTAAGTTGTGCTACTTGTAGAGATGCCAATATGTCTTAAAATATACAAGATGTAATATATACTTGTGTGTGTGTATATGTCTGTGTGTGTGTGTGTGTGTGTGTGTGTGTGTGTGTGTGTGTGAGAAGAAGCCCAGGACTTTGACTGTGCAAGATATTTGGCCATTTGGTCATACTGACTTCCAGGACAAACCAATCTTGCGAAATTCATGTTTTACGATTCTCATCAAATATGGAAATATTCAAGGTAAAGGCATGCTTTTTGTAAAGGCCATGACCCAATTTAATCCTATAGTCCTTGTCAATGCATGTGCACAATATGAAAGAAATCTGTCGGTTCTTTTTTCACTTGTATTGCTCACATTGTTATCATGTGGCAGTTGTGGGGCATTACATAAAAGAAAAACAATTTAAGGTGGTGCTACCGGTCTCTGATATAAGACAAATCTATCTAGGATCTTTAGTCATACTGATCTTTTTAATACTGTGACTAGCTTCATATTCACAGGGTTAACATTTCATGATTTTCACCTATTCAATGTTTCGCGAGGGTTCCATTTTCGTGACCTCACCAATACAAAATACTTATACACATAGTATACCCATTATTATGTTAATTATTTATATCAAATATTACTTGCACAAAATCTTATGAAAAAAAAAAATAATGTTCATGGCAGACAACCAGAAAATCTTATATAATATAACATATCAATCTTTTACCATGCACAACCTATTTTTATTGATAATGTAAATTTTTTACTTTTAAACATTGTCTGTGATGATAGAACCTCTTATTCATGAAGGTTTTATTTTCACGAAAAATTCACCTTTCACAAATATCACAAATTTGAAACCTTCACGAATAATAAGGCAACCATGCACAGTATTCAATTCACAATTTCCTGAAAAATCTATTTTTTTGGTGATTTTCCATCTATTTCAGGTCAAGAGGAGGCTATGACCCCATACTTTACAGGTTAAATCCTCTCATATTTAGTTTGAAAATGAAAATATTTCTTGATTTACCCTGCCAACAAAATGTCAATGGAAGTAGTGGCACAACTTGCTAAAACCAATGTTTCCCACTTTTAAATCTGGGAATACAATTATCTCTGTATAAAGGTTAACACAAATATTGAAAATTGGTAGGATACCATATATCACCAAATTCTTGTTACCTGGTATTGTTCCACTCAGAATACAGGCCAAAGTGTTTCACACAAACTACACTGTCCTTTAATAGAACTAGATGACAAAGGGACTTACCCTGGTGGACAGCCTATTGACTTTTCTATCTCCTGTATGAATTTCATAAGAGGCTTGTATATAGCTGCAACAGAATACAAATTATTAACATTTCCTGATACACTCCTAAATTAACATATTAATCCACACCTTTAGAACTGTAGTTTGTGAAATCTTGACTAATGGTGAGGAAGGATTTTTGGTAGAAGTAACTATCAATGCAGTCTTTCATAACGTAACACTTTCTCTCACCTCATAAAGTAAATTTCATACATGTAGCATTACATACATGTAGCATGCATCACTACTTTTCACTTATATAATATCAAGGGTATATATGGTGTGCAGAGACTGCAAATAACTGTGTAGTTAACAGTGCAGTATGTAAGAGGACATGACTTCATCGTACTTGTGATGTTGCTGGGTCCAGGTTTACAGACCAGTTGTGTCTTGCCGACTGTGCCCATGTTCTCCTCTCCATCAAGTACTTCACCCTGTCAATAAGGGTCAGAGATATCCTGTTTATAACTTAATATGGTAAAAACCCTCTAGGTAACATTGTAACTTATAGAAAATGTGAAGAATAAGATTTACTGAAAGACCAGCACTTGTTTAATCTTCAACAAAACAGTGTAACTTGTCGAACACTGGATATGTTTTATCAAGAAAACCAGATGTTGACAGACATTTGAATTAGAGTCTGCTTCGATATTCATAATGAAATATTAAGAAAATATATTTGTTCACCATCTGTTTACTGATCTGCTGCAATCTTTATGATGAGATAAAATAAATATTTTTTCAAAAAGCACAATGTAATACTGACCGCTCCATAAAACTCCTGTCTTTGTTCTCTGAAGTAGCTGTTCATACTAATGGCATGGGATGAGGCATCAAACCTGAACAACCCCCCCTGAAATATACAGTTAATGTATAGTTAATACACAGGTAACATAGAGGTAATATGCATTCAACATACAGGTAACATTCAGGTAATATACAGGAAACATAAGGCAAAATACAAAATATATAGATAACTGTATCGTATATATGTTCATGCTGACAAACAGGGTGAATATAAGCTGAAGATGGTCATTTACTGCAAAAGTTTATTATCAAAACTTAATCTTTTAGATCATACATGAATGTCAGTCACTGCACTTCTCAAGAAAAGATGAAATAAAATCAAGATATTATTTCTTTTTAATAATAAGTAATGATTTAAAATTTTAACCACTTAATATGAGTGTCATCTGGAAATATATATGGTTATCTTTTACTGCTCAGATAAATATTAGATTTTCAACAAAGTTCAGGCTTTGTGTATTTACATTACAGATACCATCTCCCTCTGTTTTTATTGTATCTTTTACCAACTTTTCAACAGTTTCTACAGAGAGGGTTTGCTTAAGAAAAATAGGAAACTATAAAACTGAAATTGAACAGGTCTTAACCTAACAATACCTAGCAAAATGAGGCAGTTCTAGCTGTGAATCTCATGGCTGTCTAAGCACTACAGGGTTAAAATGACAATATTACAGAATTATCCCTACATCTCTGACTTTGTTAATTCAGGGTACCTTCTTTGTTCTGCCAGATTTCTTTTTAGCAAAGTAAGCCCCAATGTCCACAGCCGTAGGCTCGTCAAAGTTTGTCCTCAGGTGTGGTTGTGCTGTAGCTGCATTCATGACGTCAAGGTAATCATCCAGCAACATCTGTACCTGTTTGAGTATTCATTGTTACAGTACAACCAGCATCTTTAAAGAGACATATTACAGTTGTAACAGTGTGGCTAAGGCCAAGGATTTTTTATGAAAGTATCTGTTTGAAATAGTTTGTGTTCATATTTGTGTTTAGTATTAGCAACGACAAAACATATTTAATGGTTGTTTCCTGATATGAATGTCTAATGGGGACAGAATGTGCAATCACGGAGAAAGAGGATTATTACATTTAATCACTGCAATTATCACATTAATTCTTGTCCAGCCCTCACACTAATCACAATACCATGCTTAATGGCATACTGGCAACACAGTGAGTAGCAAAGTATATATTTTCACGTGTTGATCTGTTATTGTACCAAAATTTACAATTTTTTTCTTATTCTGTACCTGCAAATTATTGGTTTCTAAATAAAATATTTCTGAAGGAAATATTTGGAAAATGGATTAAAAGACATAGTGGAATCCAGGATAGTAAAAATAAACACTGGCAATATGTTTCTGACAAAATCAACCATTATAACTGCTAGTGGTGCTACTGTTCCATATATAATTATAACACTTACTACTTTCTGTATTCGAGTCCATACATCCACCATGTTGTAAACCTGAATGTTGCCTGGTGGATGAGAGGCTGATAGCTGCGAGAGAATGGAAAATAATAAACAGATACAAGCATCCACAATGTCAGTCACTTTCTCTATTATCATGCAGTGTACCTTGTTATCATACAGGTCAGTAATGATTTTCTAATCCAATGACTTTACTGGAGTATCATATTAAACATAATTTTTTAAACTTTACACAAGAAATGCAAATAAACAATGTTGACTCAGCTGTCCTGGCATGAAATTATTTCAAGTTAACCTGGGTACTTTTCACTGATCATATTCTACATCATGATGATATCACAGTATAAACTAATGGTTTTGGAATTATATACACAATGCAGTTCCATCTAATAACATCCTTATAACAAAGACACCTCCAAAACAATTACGGTTGTGTGCCATCACATGAAAAATTACTCTAAAAATATGTATATACTTTCATAATATTTTCTTCACTCAAAACTGTGTTCTTTACTCAAAGGTAACTGTGCCAATGTCAGAATTTCACTATATATTAAATTAAGGTTCAGCCTATAAAAGTGCCAGATTTCAGGCTGACCAGCAGACTTACAGCAATCCTCCTTAGGTTGGCCAGCACCATCTCATGCATGTGAGCCACAATACGGAACTCCTGGAAGATCAGCTCCAGCAGCTCCAGCAAGAACTCTGGCTGCTGCAGTGTAGCAATGTCCTCTCCTTCAAGATAAGCACTGTAAATACAAACACACAAATCATATAAAGAGTGTGATAACTCAACACAATGAGGTAAAAACATAGTGAACTCAAGTTAAACAAGCTTCTGCCACTTGTTGTCTTTCATGCTTACCTGATCAATATGTTACAGTTTTTATGTTTCCCTGAATATGTCTCCACATGTCATAATTTTGGTAATGAAATTTTAATAATTTTGTTTTGGAGCTGGAGAAAATAAAATTTCAGACAGACACTCCAAAACCATTCTCTGCCAAGGTGAGCATGAGAGCAATCACTGACCCAAATCTGAATGAAATCGGATAATATTCAGGAAAATAATCGCACAGAAACAAAAACCTGATGGACAGACAGACAGAGGGACAGACAGACAAACCCAAATCTATGTCCCCCATTCCAGGAAGTGAGGGACAATAATGTGCAACTGATTCATGGCATATTCTACTTCTACAATAATTAACACAATGATGACTGATAATGATAATTTAGTGTTGATCATATTGTTTATGGATACTGCATGGCACTGCATGACCTTCCTTACAGGTAATCAGATGCTGTCAGTATAGGCTGCTGCAAATTACAATGTGTTTTTTATTATTAATTTCATGATAGTTCTAAGAAAAGAATACATGTGTATGTGGGGAACCCCCCCCAAAAAAAAAATTTATGGAGAAAAATTTATTCATAAACATCAATGTAAATACAAAAAGATTGTGTCCACACTGAAGAACAGCTTTGTCTGATGAACAATGTGCTATGCCATTTGAACCCCTCCTCAATGTGAAATATCATATGCAATCTTTACAGGGTATCTAATCTGCTTCACTTGTTTATCAAGCACTGTTAGTTTTGTATTGGATTTTTTTCATCACATACGGTTTTATATGCCGGGAGCTAGAAATAACCTAGGATAATATATCTTTAAGACATAAAAGCCAAGCTTGAATACTCTGTACAGACTTCTTTGTTTTGTCTTTGAGGCTCTGGCACTGCGTGGACCAACGGACTTCAACTCTGAAGTCAGTGCCTTGACCACTCCTACCCTATCTTGCGTATAAATGGGAAGAATGTTATGATATAGAATGACTTACTTATCAGCAACCTGCTGTGATGCTCGCTGGACAATGGCCATCAGACCTGGCATCATACGGTTCATGGTGCTCTACAAGTAGAAAATACACATATATAAACAAACAGTATAAACTAAAGAGGAAAATACTCAAATATAATATATACACACAGGACAACCTAAAGCAGAAGATACAAATATATACAAAAAGGAAAACCTCAAAGGGAAAATACACAAACATATACAGAAAAAAGACATTAAATAAACTTGATGAAAAATTATAGTATGGAGATCCAATAACTATCTTATCACAGAACAAAAAATATAACTGACCTTACTACTTAACACATCCTACATATATTTTTCAAACATTGATACATGTTAATGTAAAGTCTATTCAGAAGTCACAACACGTCCAAAATGATAAAGGAAACCTTCATGAGACAGCTGTTATGTATTTCTTACAATGTTAGTTTTACCAGCTAGAAACTCCTTGTGGGGTGCAGTATTAATTGGCGAACTTCTGTTATTGGTAATTAAAACTATGACTAAATGATTACGCATTATCCTCATCAACATTTGATTCTCATCGTTGATTACACTAGATTTAATTAACCAACAAAAAAGGGACCCATGGGTCAAAGCGCTCAGCTGTTATGATAAAAAAATATGATTTAGAAATGAGGCACATGCTTGTTTTGTATGGAAATAAATATAAGCTGTATAATGAGTTGTAGGTGTTAAGCATATGTATGATTTTGATAGTACCTTTGGAGACAGGGTAGAGGATTGATTTCATTTATTTTATTAACAAATGGAGTGCTATTGTCACACAGATTTTGACTTGGCCATATAACTTATTAGCAGAACATATAAAATAAGAGTTTAACTATTTATTAAAAATAATTACAAATTGTCCCACATATAATTTTTATTAAAAATAATAAGAGAATCATATGATTGTTTAAAATAAAATACAACTGAAATGATTATTAAAATAATATCAAAGAATATATTCATGAATGCATTCATGAATACATTTTGAAAGTATTTGCACTGGTATTCATATACTTTCATTTTTACCTGAATTCCCATTCTTATGCAAGAAATTTTATAATGGAGTGCATATTTATATTCGTATTCAAATACATTTGCAAAGTATTCGCACCATGTCTGGTATTTATTCAGTTTTCACCAAACGATGTTGAGAATCCAGAATATACAAAATTCACACATTTAAATAATGATCATAAGTACCTGGTTTTATGGCTTTTATTCATATTAAAAAAAATAAATGTAATATATTCATTTTGGACTAATTACATATCAATGTACACACTAGACACAGCAGGAATCTAGATTAATATTATCAACTGCTTTTTCGTTTATCATTAATTGAGTTCATATGATCCCTAATGATCAGTAATGAATAATATAATTTATTTTTTTATCATTAAAATTGAACTGAAAAATACCATAGGTGACTGCATGGTGTTATTTGGAATACGTGACATTCTATCAATCAATACAAGATTCTTATATCATCAGTAACTGCAAGTTAATTTCCTGTTATTATCAACTAACAAATTCCTTTTCAATTCTTTAATTTGTAATTAAAAACCAATAAAAATTTATTAATTTATTGTTATGTTGTTAGTTAAAACTACTAGATGAGTTGGGTGGACACCTGGATCAACTGTGGCTGGCCATAAGCTGCCTGGCTGCCCCAGTGTATGCCTCACGTCAAGCGTGCATAATTTGATGAAAGGTCAACAAGGTAAACATACATGTGATTCAAGAGGGGCTGGGGAGAGCTAAAGTCTAACATGGTCTCATAAAAACATTAATAAAAGGTACAATTTTTGGCCAATTTCTTTCAGCTTTCTAAACTAAAAAGCTAATATCCTTATGTGTGCATGATATGAAAATTATTTCAACAGTGATCACAGGATTTGTTGTGCCATGGTCAAAGTTTGGCAAAATTAAAGTTACTAATATTATATTTATACCAATAACTTATAAAATTTGAAAAATTCAGAACTAATTTTGGGCATTCAATTGAATCTTGATAAAATAATGTTACATTCCTGACAAAAAATCTCTTGCTTCAGCAATCCTCTTGTTAAGGGAGTAAATATAATTCTTGATGTTTTACAAAGTGCATTATGTTTGGGCCCATAACTTAAAACAATTACGCAATACTGACATTATTTCTGGCATGTGCATAGAGAATGTATAGAAAAATATGTATATTATATATGATTAAAGTCAGATCAGTGGTTTTGATATTAGGCAGTCTTGAAGTGTAACAATGGGTTTTTTTATGGAAAAATGAAGTTTTGCATTAATATTTTGAAAGTATTTAGTCCTAGTGACCAAATTCTTGGCATGGTAGGGGATTTTGGAGATATCTAATTGTATGCCAAATTTTAGGAACTGAGAGCTGAAGCTGGGGAGCTGAGCTCTTGCAAACTGCATAACACTAGCTTGATGTAAACAATATGTTACATGGTGCTTTAAACTTGAATAAAATCTACAGTTTTTGATCAACTGGTTTCAAATTTTTGGTGTTAACAGACAAAATGGTAACAAAAACATGCTGTGAAAATTAAATCCACAGTACTTACATGAAAAAAAGTGCCGTGGTCAAAGTTTGGCAAAATTTCAGATACCAATTTTTTATTTTTGTTAATATTTAAAAAAACTTAAAAGATTTTGATATAATTTTGGGTATACAATTTAGTTTTGATTAATTAAAGTGTATATAACTGGAAAATAAAGTCCATAGCTTTAACATGTTTTGTGTTAAGTGATCAAGTATCTTTCCTGATTTTTTACAAAATGCATTATGTTTGGGCCCATAACTTTTTTAAATTATATAAAACAGACATAATTTCTGGCATGTACATAGGAACTATATAGGGGAATATTTATGGTAAATATGAGGAAAAACAGATGAGTAGTTTTGATATTAGGCAGTCCTGAAGTGTGAAAATAGGTTTTTAATAAAAAATTGAGGTTTTTCCTTAATTTCTCAAAGGAACGAAGTCGCAAAGACCCAGTTTTCATCTTGGTAGGAGACCTGGGGACTTCTAACATTATGCCAAATTTTGGATTCCTATGTCTTATGGTTTCAAAATGTGCCACATCTACGGACGGACAGATGGATGGATGACACACAATGGACCACGACTATAGCTCAGATGACTTATAGTCAGCTGAGCTAATAAAAATGAATTCTGATGTCACTACATCATACTCCTTTGAAAGTAGTTCACAGTTGCCTTACAGATATTAAATTTTAAGGTACATATTCTCCTATATAATACACCTACCTATATGCATAAATTTAATTTACACACAATGCTTAGTCTTCATCCTTTGTAAACCTTCCATTTAACAGAATGATGGCACAGAAACCAAGCAAAACCATATCAAAACCAAACAACACCATATAATTTCATATCCTGTATCAGTTAATAGAGTTTAATATTTTTCTGTATTAGTTCATAAGGTTTAATATTTTTCTGTATTAGTTCATACAGTTGAATATTTTTCTGTATTAGTTCATACAGTTGAATATTTTTCTGTATTGGTTTATACAGTCTTAAATATTTCTGCATTAGTTCATACAGTCGAATATTTTTCTGTATTACTTCATATAGCCTTTATTTTCTCCTATCAAGCCTATGTTGACTGACCTCAGCAGCCTCTGGTAGTTTCTCTAGCAGCATCAGAGATTCTATGAGGATGGAGATGAACTGACCAACATCTGCCTCAGGATCAGCTGACAAATCCTCCGTGATCTGTCTCTGTGATGACATCTGGTCCAGAGTCATCTTACTCAGCCGCGGCATGAACACTTCAAATTAAGAAGCAGCTCAAGATTATACCAGGTAAACTGCAGTCCAGCAAATTATCAGTATATATATATATATATATATATATATATATATATATGTTATGCTAATAATATGCTGGACTGCAGTTTACCTGGTATAAATATATATATGTATATATATATATATATATATATACACATGTGATACTTCAGTCATGACACATTAGACAATACAACACCTTTAAGATATATTGTTGTTCAGAATCTGTGAAAATCTTCCTCCTTATTCACAAGGAGATGACAAAAATTTCTTTCATAAAATCTAATTATAATATATATGAATGTTTATTATGTCTTTGCTTATGTACTTCATGATTATAATTAAACTTTGCTGTATTGGTTTAAAAAAAAGACAATTATATGCTGTTCAGCTTGTTTCTGAGGCTTCACATGACATGCCTTACATGGTTCTGTAACACTTTTCATCAGTTTTTCAAATATTATAAACATAATGATACACAGACAATTTAAATTATTGATACAATATCTTACCTGGTACAACAATGTACTAATGCCCCCATGCATTTTAACAGCCCTAGTCAAAGTAGATAAAATCTTTGAAGGAGCATACGGTTGAAATAAATCAAGGTTAATCCATTCCAAACATATGAACATGTACAAATTTAGTAAACAAGAAACGTGAACTACCATAAATACCTGAGTGTTCATCCATGGCTTCGGCAGGAAGCATGTTGTTCTGGAGTTTGCCGTACAGCAGCCTGTCTCGTACTTTACGCACAGAGCTGCGTGATGATCCACTCCGCTGGAACTCCTTCACTACAGCACTGGTAGACTTGATATATATCTGTTTGTGCAGCTCCTCGACTAATGTGTCACACAGCTCCTGAAAATCAAATGTACTTATACCTTTAACATAAGTTACCATGTATGAATAACAATGTAAATATTAACTGGTCACATAGGGATACTATATCATATATACATATTCCTGATCTGTAAGTTAATCAGACATCTTAAGAAGTGCAAAAGTGTTAAAGTGTATCAGACATCTTAAGACCTATAATTACAATAAATATATATTCACCATTCAATCCGAGTCAAAATCAAACTTTAAAATAATATGATTTATTAAATTTATAAAGAATTAATATTACATGTTCATTTTCCCATACGAGTGATGAGATCAAATTATTCCAGCAAAACTTCAAGTTTAATGGTCACTGGCAAGAGTGTGCATATAGGCTGATCCTTACCATGCCTCAAGAAACGTAAGTCATTGGAAAAGTGGCAAAATTTGTGTACAAAGTAAATACTTGAAAAAATTATATGCTCATTCATTGAAGACCTGTCAGCCACATGCCAAGGCCTGGCTGTTATGGGTGTACATGGACTCATGAAATTTAAATATTGGTAGTTCAGGGGGTGAGGTGCGAGGGCTTTTTTATTGGAAGGGTCCATAGCATAATGGTGGGTCTGTTTTTTATGAGGATGCAAATAACAATATGATAAGAAAAATAAATTAAACATCAATGTTTTTTATTTCAGGTTTGATATGTATGAATAATCCTGAAGTCAGAACCTGTAGTGGAGACATTCTCTTTTAATATTTCATCATTTTGTCTTTGAGGTGCTGGTGGTGACTCTTCTTGTGACCTTAAGCTGACAAAGTCCAGTCCTTTAACCACTGGCCACATTATATACCTAACTGTTCATCAGATCTGGTTACCTTTATTCCTCTCTATTGTTTTGCTACATTACAATTCACATTCATTAATTACATATGTTAAACATAACCCCCACAACATCCCCATCCTCATTTTCCAAACATTACAGTCTAAAACCACTGAATGGTTATAAAATACAAACCCTGCTTTACTTTCATTGGGATAATTATGGAGCAACCAAAGGAAAATGATGATAAGGGTCTGAGTTACTTGTCATGACATGGTGGTCATACAGGTGACAGGAGGAGGCCAGATTCTTAAATACACATGAAAGGAATGAAAAGCTCATCGTGCTCAGGTCTGAAAAGTCAACTATAGCTGAAAGTAAATGCAAAATATTAATCAATGAAAGCCTGAATGTTAGTAGCTGGGGCCTGACATGAACATCTGAACTTGAATAAATAAGGTTATTGTGAGTATACAGCCCATGCAGGAAGGTGAGCTGTAGATACCAGACAGAGACACTCACCATTATAACCTGATAATAATAACAAGGGCACATATACAAACAGACAAAAAATAACTAAAAAATATCAATCAAGAAACACTCTAACAATCATTAACTGATGATAAAATGTGTCTTTTTAACCCCACATAATATAATATGCATTATTTATTCTGGAGAGAGTGTGAAAGGATAACAAAATGGCAAATTTGTTGTAAATTTGGCTAGCTCATGATCCAGAACCACATTTACATTCAACTGATCCAACCCAAAACTTCAGCAACCATTTCTTTAACCACGCTGCATGCTTTTGCCAAATTTCATTTCAAATACAGTGAAAAGTTGTATCTAAGGGATACCTCACTAAGGCGGACAACTGGCTAAAACGGACAAGACAGTTAAGTCCCTACAAAATTCCTTATATGTTATGTAAAGGCGGAACCTCTGTAAGGCGGACACCTCACTATTGCGGACAACAGACAGCAGATTTCAACTCAAACCAACATTCTAAGAGTAAATGAACCTGACAAATAGGACACGATACGTCACCTCCGGCAGACACTGATCAATATCCCTGGGCACCATCATCATAATGCAATCCCCAGTTTTTACCTTAATGCGTGTCCGTGCTCATGTCACGGTGTGATGTGCTCCTAAGTTAAACACAGCTTATATGAAGCAATTAAACATCGTGTCACTTTATTCCACGGTTGATCATTTACACGTTGCGACGCTGCATCTTTTTCGCTCGACAGCGGGGTCAATAAATTGATTAAACGGCTACCAATTTCCCAAGCGTCCCTGATCACACCACGCAATATCTAACTGTAAAATTAGCCATAGCAGGCTGTTTGATATTAATCTATCAGTTTTGCCCAGTATATCTCAAACCAGTCTGCTCAGTGTCAAACATCTGCTCGCTCCTTAGCCGTTTGTACTGTGTCGCCATGCACAAGCTCCTTGGGGTTTGTTTAATCTCGGGTGCCTTCAACATTAAAGCAAATCAAACCAAATAACCATCATCAAAGAAAATTATTTTAGCCTAAAGTTACATTCACCTATAAAAACGAATGTTCCCAGGTTCGTAACCATTACAATCTTCGCAATATCAACGTCGTCATTATCTTTGAGATTATCGCATTTGGACAGCTGAACAAGGAGAGTTTTAGGCAATGCCACCAGGTGGCTACACACGTACTCCTGGGCGGGAGCTTATGCTATCTGAGAATGTCAAGCTTATTCGACTATGTGAATCAGCGAAAGAGAGCGTACGCGAGTATATGAACTTTGTTTTTACTGATGTCTTCAAAGACTTTTCTCTATATATTGTTCACTACTTGAGATATGTAAAAACTAGAATACGGGTAGTCGACAAGCAACTACGTGTATCCGCCAAAATCAGAGAAGGACGGGTGAAGTGAGGCATGGATTGAGTGGCAAGGGGATATAGAGTTACATGTGTTAAATATTAGAATGGATCTCTGCCACATAAACATGATTGTAGGTGGCGCCACCTGTTATTTGAACGAGAAACTATCCAAGATATATACACAAGCAAAATTTCATGTGGAAAAGTCAATCCACTGCAGAGATATGAGTGATTTTATCCCACACAGACAAACAGATGGACGCTGTGCAAAAATGGCTGCAGGTGGTGCCACCATTTTTGTGTATGTTATAAAGCTATCCAAGGGCTACATTTGTGTAAAAAAAATTTCCTGTGTGGTTGAATGAGTTGGGAGATATAAGCATGGATGTCTACAGCGAGAACGTGAATGTACGAGGCGCCACCTGTCATAAAATCAAGAGAGCTATGTGGGATGTATAAGCATGCTGAATTTCAGGTAATTTGGTCAAACCACTGCAGAGATATGAGTGATTTTAACCAAAGGCAGACAACCAGATGGACGCTGTGCAAAAATGGCTGCAGGTGGCGCCACCATTTTTGTGTATGTTATAAAGCTATCCCAGGGCTACATTTGTGTAAAATTTTTTTTCCGGATCAGTCAAACGGTTCCCGAAATATATGGGTTTATGTGTGAAGCGTTAACATGAATTTAGGTGGCGCCACCTGTCATAAAATCAAGAAAGCTATCTAGGATGTACACACATGCCAAATTTCAGGTGAATTAGTCAAACCACTGCAGAGATATGAGTGATTTTAACCCCAGGCAGATGAACAAATGGACACTGTGCAAACATGGTTGTAGGTGGTGCCACCTTTTGTTGTGTATGTTATAAAGCTATCCCAGGGCTACATTTGTGTAAAATTTTTTTCAGGATCGGTCAAACGGTTCCTGAGATATATGGATTTATATGTGGAGCGTTAACGTGAATGTAGGTGGCGCCACCTGTCATAAAATCAAGAAAGCTATCTAGGATGTATATGCATGCCGATTTTTAGGTGAATTAGTCAAACCACTGCAGAGATATGAGTGATTTTAACCCCAGGCAGATGAACAAATGGACACTGTGCAAACATGGTTGCAGGTGACGCCACCTTTTGTTGTGTATGTTATAATGCTATCCTAGGGCTACATTTGTGTAAAAAAATTTTCCGGATTGGTCAAACGGTTCCCGAGATATATGGGTTTATGTGTGGAGCTTTAACGTGAATGTAGGTGGCGCCACCTGTCATTAAATCGAGAAAGCTATCTAGGATGTATAAGCATGCCAGATTTTAGGTGAATTAGTCAAACCACTGCAGAGATATGAGTGATTTTAACCCCAGGCAGATGAACAGATGGACACTGTGCAAACATGGTTGTAGGTGGCGCCACCTTTTGTTGTGTATGTTATAAAGCTATCCCAGGGCCACATTTGTGTAAAAAATTTTTCCGGATCGGTCAAACGGTTCCTGAGATTATGGGTTTATGTGTGGAAACAGACGCACAAACGGACGCTGGGCAGAGACAAAAGGTCAGAGGTCAAGGTCACTTGGTTAGGCACCAGTTCACATGTGACCCGATAATTTGTGTAAGTTTCGGAAAAATCTATCCAGTAGTCTCAGAGGAGTTCTCCGGAAACGAACACGGCGGCGGCAGAAGAACCCGGTCAAAAACATAGTATCCGCAAAACTTCGTTTTGGAGGATACAATAATCACAGTTTGTATATGAATATTGAATGCATGATGTGTGCTTGAATATGTTGTACATATACATGAAATCTGATATAATACAATAAACACGTTATTGCAGCTGTTCGTTGTCTTTATTTATAATCCCTCAGTTATCAACCAAGGTCAACCTGCCTAATAAGGACACCGCACTATTAAGGACAAAATGATTCAGTCCCTTGACTGTCCGCTTTAGACAGGTTTCACTGTAATTGGAAACATTACAAACTACTAAAAATTGCTGGATTATTTGTCAAATAAGAGTTTGGTCGGACCCTCTATACCTTTTTGTAAAGATTAACATATGGGTTTATTAACTGTGGCAGATATACGCTAATAACAATAACTTCACTGATGACATCACTCAAAAAATCTGTTTATGTAAATAAAATTCTGCAAAGGACACCACAAACTGTTGCTTACACATAGTCAAGGAAACCTGGCCCTCCACATTTTACACCAGTAAACTGGTCCCAGTCACCACAGGAAGACAGATTTTCTCTCATTAACTTCAGTCAAGTCCAGTCCCACAGCTAACTATGACTATTTCAAATTTATAATCAATTGAACATGTCCATCTATCTTTAACTTTAATATTACATTTTTACTTATATACATACACAGAGTCTCAGATATTGAGTTTTTTCTTTACCTGTCACATGTAAATAAGCTGAATTATGGTGCTGAGGCCAGAATTCAACATGTAAACAGTGCAAAGAGTCCCCCAAACTATAATTCTTTATCATTGCCTACACAAATGCCAATGAATGAGATCACCTGTTCATAGGAAAAATTTGTTCACATTAACTGAGAATATGCATATGCTGCTAATCAAGAGGCAAAATTACAAATCACAGCATGCAACATAACAAATCACACTTCAGATGCAAGGTATTCTCAGAGTATACAGTGACACACTGAGACAGGATGGTTTACATTAGTTATGACAGTATAAGATTTTATTCTTAGGTCTATTAAGCAAATTACTGCCATAAAGTCATGGAATTCTGGATTGTGACAGTAACCTCTCAAAGTATGCTTTAATATAGTAATGCTCTTATGACTCTAGACACTGATTTTAACAGCTAACCGCAATCATGAAGCCTTCAAGAGTTATGGTGCTGTAATAACTAAGTTCAAATGTCTTGACTTAGTCAGATGACTGCTGTTGACAGTATAGACAGTTATATTTACAATAACTTACCACGATTTTGTTGCTGAGCTCAGCTCTGATGTCTCTGAGAGCATCAACTTCAGCCAGGTCTCCTTCCAGTAAGGCAACTACAACAGAAATCACGGAATCAGGAATTATACCTCTGTTCAATGTACTACAACTACATGTATCTGAATGGTCTTTCTTACCCTGTTATACCACAAGGACTCATTCTTTATAGCACAAATTATATTGTCATATCACTGTAAATGTCGTTTTCAACTAATTAGAACCATATTTGGGGTTTCTTATATTTTAGGGTTGTACATCTGTAAACTAACTACATATATTACTAATTAAGTAACACTTTTTACAGGGATTCACTCAGAGTTCTAACATCGACAAAATTTTATTTGTAATATGGAGTATGTGTTTGTGTATGGAGTTGGCTGAATGCTTGATATCAACAAATACCTCTCTTGTTGAACAAACAAACTTTTGTCAGATAAAAATGTTAAATTTACCTTCAAATCACCAGTACTGAGCACAACTTAGCATAGAATTCAAACAACTAAATTTGAACAACAAATAAGCATTACTTTTAAATAATAATGCCTCTTAAAATATATAACCTAAAATAATCCTTGAGAAAAGAGTGTAATTTAGTAGTGTTTTGTAATATATTCCAATTTTCCTCTGATTAACCTGAGATAAAGGTTAATGAAACCTAATGAACTGCAACGATGGAACACTTACTTGACTGTACAAGGAGATCTGTGGCATGAAGGTAGTGCTTCTTTTCCAGGTATCCCTGAAGTCTCTCAGGTACATCTCGCATCCTCTCACTGAAACCAATAAATATGAGGTCTAGTGAAAGTAGCAACATCAACCATGTGCATTAAGATGCCTGTGGCAGAGTAAATGACCAGACAGACAATTTATGTACAATATTAATCTACTTTTCTGAGAAATCTGGAGCAGAACCTGTAGTAGGCTGAATTTTTATTATTTCTTTTTATAACCAATAATTCTAGAAATATTTCACTAAAACACCATCCACCTCTGAAATTGCATTTCAAGGAATCTGACTTTACTTCACTGGCATCTATTCTGGCATTTCTAAGAATATTACTGAATTACCATTCACATCTGATACAGCATTTCTAGGAATCAGAATTAACATTTACCAGTACTCACATTTGATCCAACATTTCTAGGAACCTGATTGTAACAATACTCACATGTGATCTGGCATTTCTAGGAACTTGAATGTTACTATACTCATCTGATCCAGCATATCTAAGAACCTGACTGCATTATAACTCTCATCTAATCCAGTATTTCTAAGAATCTGACTGTATTATTATTCACATCTGATCCAGTATTTCTAGCAACCTAAGTTTACAGGTTAGAGCAACCTATTTCCAGGTCCGGTCAAGGTCAGCCCATTTTGTGGTGTCAAGAGTGTGCAGGCATTAAATATTGTAGGGCAGCAGAGAATGTTAGGCATTAAAATGTATGAGGAAAAATATATTGGTTCCAGATTGGGGGAAACAGGAGACTTTTAATAATTTTTTTTCTCAGAGGTAGTCATTATTTTTTGTGCTGTTTGAGGAGACTGAATGTGTCAGTGCTGGTGGTGTGGGCATGGCTTGGCAGGTGGCGACATCTGTGGTGCACTATAGTAAACTTCAGAAGCTGGTCTCTTGCGGAAAAATGAGATACTTAACTCCCCATTTTTCTCAAATAAAATTTCAGGTGTTGATCTTGAGTTTGATGTATAACATGATGCCAAACACTCGATAGAAAAAACTTTTCCATTGCACCCAACATGTGCACCTTATATGATAATATATAGGGCTAGGAAATACGTCCCTCTAACTTACATTTACTCCAATTTGATCCACCATTAATTAGAACCTGACTGCACCAGTTCTCACATCTGATTGTGCATTTCTAGGAAACTCATTAAATATTTACTCACATTTGACCCAGCATTTCTAGGAAATTCATTGTACCAGTACTCAACTGTGATCAATTATTTCTTGGAACCTGAATGTAACAATATATACATCTCATCCAACATATCTAGGAAAATGACAATACCAATACTTAAATAAATTCCAGCACTTCTAGGAATCTAACCGTTTCAAAAATCACATTTAATCCAGCATTTCTAGGAACTTGACACTACCAATACTCCCATCTAACCCATTTCTAGGAAACTGACTATAATTTTCATATCTTATCCAGCATTTCTAGTAACCTGGCATTTATTTTTCACATCTGATCCAGTATTTCTAAGAACCTGACTTTACATTTACTCACATCTGATCTCAAATTTCTAGGAACCTGACTGTACCAATACTAACATCTGATCCTGCATATCTAAGAATCTGTTTCATTACTCACACCTGATCCAGCTTTTCTAGGAATCTGTTTCACTACTCATACCTGATCTCGCTTTTCTAGGAATTTGACAGTACCAATACTCAAGTATAATTCAAGAACTTCTAGGAATCTGACTGTTTCTTTACTCACATCTTATCCTGTATTTCTAGGAACCTGACTGTACCACAACTGAGATTTGATCCAGCATTTCTAGGAACCTGACTATAGTACTTCTTGAATCTAATCCAGCAGTTCAAGGAACCTGACTGTGTTATTACTCACATTACATCTAGCATTTCTAGGAATCTGGCTGTGTTATTAATCATATCTAATCCAGCATTTTTGAGGACTTGAATGTAGTATTTCTAAAATATAATCCAGCATTTCTAGGAAGTGTTATTAATCTCATAAGATCCAGCATTTCAAGGAGCCTGACTGTACCAGTACTTACATCTGATCCAGCATCCCCACCACTGTTTTGTGCTCGATGCCCTCAATCCACAGCCGGCGGAGCTCATCACGTTTACAGTGCAGCAGGTTCTTACATGACTGGAGGTTGTCTTTGATGGCTCGGATCCTTTGCTGGGAGTCTGGAGTCATTAATAAATCCTTCTAGTACCCACCCATGATGCAAACTGAACATATGACACATTTTCATTTAGTGTTTACCCATCTTCAATATGTCAGCGTTTTTATAGTTCATGACTGTCAGCTACATTTTGGGTTATTGGATAGGGTGGATTCCCTTAAAAATTTGCATAATAAAAGTGACATATGTTAGAATGAACCAAATTCTTTGTATTTATGACAAATTATTTGTATTTGTGATATTTGGACTGTTAATTTTAAAACTGAAACAATGTCTTTTAATGTCTGAACACACTAATTATAACTGATTATTCCTGAAGTGGTCATAACATACCTGTCACCCGACTAGAGATTGCTGTAAATGCTTGGAGAATGGCTGTCAGGTCATCTGAATGCACTAAAATTCACAAGATTCCATGTATAAATAATAGCCCTACACTAAATAAATTGTTTTGTATGCACACAAATCAAACAATAAAGCATGCTCTTATCATTTGTTTCACTAATATTCAGCAAATAAGCATTATTATGCATTATGAATAATTTAATATCTTATCAATAATTAAACAGATTTTTTTCTTAATTACTTTATTATCATGTATCACTCTGATTAATATAATAACAAAACCTACCTATAAACCAGGAATTTGAGTTTGAATACACACTGTTCATTTACAATATCCAGACTGTCCTGATTTCATGATATCATTATGTTCATAAAAGCTCTTACTACTCTACAATATATATTTTTATGAACAATACCTGATATGAGTCCATCAAGTCTTTTGTCACTTTCTTTGAATGCCTTCTCTAGCCGGGCTTTTTCTTTCTCTCTCTGCTCAAAATCAGCACTGATAATATAAAAATACACAAAATATACATGTAGTCCAAAAGCATGTGCATAAACAATTGTTTGTGATCAATTATCATTGAATTATGCAAATCTGCATTTAATTTTTTTGATTATGAAAAAAAATGACTCACCATCAATATATCAGATTAATTGGCACACCACTCATTTCTACATAAATAAACAATCTTCAGTAATGCTTTCCCGGATTTGTCAATTTTTGGGTCCTTTCCTTATAGGTACAAATCAAGATTACTTAACCATTTTCTCTAATAAGTATTATAGATATTTAATAATTACATACAGCATGAATGTATCAGCAGACTTCATTTCAATACACATTTGGATAAACAAAAATCTCCCATTACCAGATCACCATTAACATCAGTTATAATGCAGTCACATGGCTCTTGTTAATACCATACTGAAACATTCAAATTAAACTAATAAACATTTTTACAATCATCCAGTTAACTGGGTTTATTCTGGTATATTTAACTGTGACAAGAACACAACAAGAACATATATCATCTTGAACATAAATCACCTGACTATGTATATAATAGAATTTTGGTAAAAAATAAATAATAAAAATAAATAAATGGAAGTTTTAAATTTAATTTAACAAAATTTGTTATCCCAAATTATTCATTTCATTAATTTCATTCACCCTTCAGCGGGATTGGTTGTCAGCTGGTTTAATTATGTATATCAGTCAAGACTTCGGCTATTTACTGTTAAGTCATGAGCCGAGAGATCAAAGCTAAAATCGGTTAAAATGTCAACAAACATGACAGATGAAGTGGGCGTGCTCACAAATCTTGGAATATGAGCGATAATACAAGTAATAAACCTACCTGGAAGAGATTGTTCGGACTATGGCCATCAGAAGCCCCGCCTGCAAAGATAATCAAAATGTAAAAAACGTGCCAGGATTTTATCACAAATTTTCCAAAAATCAGGGTCAAGTAAGACAGAAAAACGTACGGTTTCTTTGCGGGGCGTTTTCGTTGTTTCAGCCATTTTGCCCTGCCTGTGAATGTATTCACTTCATTCGGCCCAGAATTTCATCCACACGATGGTGGGCGCATATAGTGGTAGACTGGTCCAGTCGATGTAATGGTTAAAACATAATTCCTCCCATTAACAATAACAGTCATCAAACTTTGCTGTGTCGCAAAGTTCATAACAGGTATACCATCTCGCGGTTAATTATATTACTAAAGTAATTGTCCCTGGCCGACTGTTAGTGATAAGAGCTGGTACTGCGTTAAGTCTATCGGTACATGGAATCACGTTTTATTTTAAGTATTGTATTAGAAACCGCAAATACTAAAGCCCAGGCAGGGCTAATATATTCGTATCAAACACACCGATGCTATGTCAAACGCAAAGGGGTGAATCCCAACTCGAAACGCGAGAAACTTTTATTTAACCTATTTTCTTGATGTAAGAAAAAAAAACACATATTTTATAATCTTATATTAAAATTCAGTTTGAATGTTCCATTATTATTTATTATTATTGTTGTTGCTGTTAATATAATTGTTGTTGTTCTTGCACGTGGTTGTTGCTTTTGTGGTTGTTGTAATTGTTCATTTTGTGGTTGTTGTAATTGTTCATTTTGTTGTTGTTGTTGTTGTTCTTCTTCTTCTTCTTGTTCTTGTTTTTCTTCTTCTTCTTCTTCTTCTTCTTCTTCTTATTATTATTATTATTATTATAAGTAATAGTATTATTAGTATTAGTATTAGTATTAGTATTAGTATTAGTATTAGTATTAGTATTAGTATTAGTATTAGTATTAGTATTAGTATTAGTATTATTATACCAACAATATCAGCCTATTCCGTTCAAACGGATATATATGTCATTCGCAAAAACACTGAAATTACAGAAAGAGTAAATGACTGGTATTTGATACAGCCCCTATATATAGGCTGTTTTGAAAATTTAAAAGATGAGTGCGCTTTGGATTATTGTTAAAAAAATTGTTTGTGTTTGAGAGATAATTGCTTTCACACATATTGAAAAAGGTTAGAACTATATTCTTTTCTGTTGAAAGCCTGAAATTTAAACAATATCCATGTATGTTAAAAAAAAATGAGAGATTACATTGAATAAAAAAATTGTTGCAAGATGAAAACAAAAATGGATGATTGCATGAGAAACATTTATAGGTCTCAAAATGTCTCGGCCCGTTATCAAACCCCACATATGTTACCGTTCGAGAACCATTATAGCGGACAACTAACAATTTTTAAAAAGTGCGAATGTCCAATCGCGTCTGAAAAGAAATGCATTGTGAATAAGAATGTATTAGGTATATATAATTATATATTGTAGATTTAAGATTATACTGGATACTGCTTAAAATCAAAGTAGTCCTAAAAACAGGCACATTAAATACGTAAAGCTCGGCTTAGGCATCTTCATTTTCTCTTTTTTTTATAAATATCATTTAAAGGGACATAATCAGGAGCAATATTATTCCTATTCTTTCACACTATCAGTTCAGTTTTGCTTTATACAAAAGTTTCCAGCAAAAGCATTCTTGCACACAGTCTCATTTCCTGGCATAGGACTGTTTAACACCTTGTTATAGCCCTGCGTGTTGGTAAACACAGTCTGTTTACCATAACAAGGCCGCGTGGCCGAAGGTCCGATCCAGAGGGCTAACGCACGGTGTTTCAGCCAGCGGGAACATGTATCACATTTTTTGGGCCAAGTTAGTCAAGGCATCTCCTGTTTTGCATATGTTGTGGCTCCGCGCAGCACATGGCCCGACGCAATGTGTTTATGTTTGCACCTGCGATCGCGCCCGGTTTATTGTTTTTAACACTCGTTTACAGGAGTAAGCAAACGGTTTCAAGGCAATATTTTGGCAGGTACAGATTTATTTTAATGGAAAGAAGCCATTTTTCGTGTTAACTCAACATGCTGTATAGGTGATTGGGCCCCTTTAATATAGAAGAACACAGGAAATTTGGATTTAAATAGCTCACAGTTAATATAAAGATTACTCAGCATGCTTCTGTCAACGTCGAGCAAAAATAATCCCAAAAGTTAAATTAAAAGTTATAAAAGTAAGGTTAAATTATTATTATTATTAATATTAATACCATTTATAATTATTATTATTATTATTATTATTATTATTATTATTATTATTATTATTATTATTATTATTATTATTATTATTTCAGTAAAATGAACTTATGAAAGAAGATCATATATCTTAAACTCTGATATAACGCATCTTTTTCTCGTTTGTTTTATTTGAAAGAAATATATATAAGCAAATAATTGAATACCGGGCTAAAACAATCATACATGGTCCTAAACTTCAGATTTGGAGGCCAGTTATTAAATGTTGGTAAATAAGACAATAAACTTGTTTTACAATACATGCAGGTCGATCTGTTGTTGATCTCACAACGTCGCGATGTCATGTCTTATGTTTATAATACAGATATTCTGGACCTGAAAGTATTTTTTTGTTTGTCTAGTTATATGACACGTAGAGGCCATGTTAACTCTTTTACTTATATAAAATGATGAACGCTCATTAACTTGACCCAGCCTAATCCGCATATATCGCATTTATCGTTTCCCTTTCTTGTAAATTTCAAAACCTAACTAGAAGACATCTAAACGGACTACAGTATGTCACGTTTGTAAGACAGAAGCGGATCCAGGGGGGGGTCCAGGGGGTCCGGACCCCCCCCTTTTTCACCCGAAGCAACTTTTTTTACGGGGTTTTAGACGTAATTTTACGGTCTGGACCCCCCTTTTCCAGACCTGATGACCTTTTTTTAGGATTTTCATTGGTCTCCTGGGTTGGACCCCCCCCCCCCTTTTCCTAAATCCTGGATCCGCCCCTGTAAGATATTCAATACCCTTTTTTTATACACCCTTCCTTCCTTGTAAGTGGATTAACACATTAAAATCAATATATAAAGTCCCGAGATCACTTTGTCACCAACTGGCCTATAGGTTATGGATGAGTTTTGGTCTAGCTATGACCATCCTCAGATCTACGGCATTAGGCGGGTCACTTCGAATTAATAGAGTCCTTACGTGATAAGGAGATGGATGCAGGGAAAGCAGCAGTGAAGCCTATATAGTAACTCTTCGTATCCTTGAACAGGCGCTTACCCAAGGACTAGCTGTATGATAACTTTCACAGGATGGATAATAATCATTCTAAATTTGGACAGATCTTTCGGTTATTTTGGCGAAGTAAAACGAAATCTAGGGTTTGTTGTATTTTGCCGTTTGAGTTTGCTTTATATACAAACGTTACAAACGCAAAACCATCTGTTGAAACCAGGGGCGTCAATATAGGGGGGGTATATACCCCCCCCCCCCCACCCCAACTTTTTGGCGAAGGGGATGGTCAATTTAATCATCCCCCCCCCCCCCACTATTCAGAGAATAACATTTAAATATTTATTTCAAATGACATATATAAATAAATTGAATTATAGACTGGTTCCATTTATGAGTTTACTATATGAAATATTTATATCTACATGGTTTAGAATTAAAATATACCTTATTTTTTTCAAAACCTTATATTTAATTGGTATATATATTTGATATGTGTCACACAGACAATAAAAGGTAATTATATGTTATATAAATATGCATAAATATGTCTCTTTTATCCCAATTTTGACTGCCCTCCACGCCTATCATCCCCCACCCTTGTGAGTCATCCCCCCCCCCCTACCTTTGAAGATAAATTTACGCCACTGGTTGAAACCGTCTCAGTACCTCATATATACGGCTGTTTAACGCTTTGTCATGGTTCGTGTGAGTAAACTTAGCCCACGTATGTCTGTTGACCATAAAAAATATAGGCCATGTGACCGGAATACTGATTTTGCGCATGTGGACAGATCTCAAAGAAGGACTAGTCGAAATATATATATACATATAGTTCGGGGTCCAGCTATGGGCCTCAGTTGAATTGACACGTTCAGTATGTGCCCGTGTCAATGAGTACCCGCAACATGTGGTGTTTCAATCAGTGGGAACATGTATCACTGTGTTTTATGTTGACGCCTGTGATCGCACCCGGTCCACTTTTTTTTAACACTCGTATACAGGAGTAAGCCAACGTTTTAAATGCAATATTTTAGCAGGAACTAATTATTAATGAAAAGAAGACGACATTTTTCGTGTTACTTCAACCTTTTTTTTAAAGGTGAGTAGGCCCTTTTCTCTGTTGTTTAGGCCTATGTATCAGTGTTGTGCAGATTAATCAATCTTATGAAATTTTTACTCAAGTCGATTTGACTTGTGTTATATATATATATATATATATATATATATATATATATATATATATATATATATATATATATATATATACATACATATATACATATATATATACATATATATATATATATATATAAATATATATATGACTTAA
This sequence comes from Sipunculus nudus, assembly GCA_026874595.1. NCBI lineage: Eukaryota > Metazoa > Annelida > Sipuncula > Golfingiida > Sipunculidae > Sipunculus > Sipunculus nudus. The sequence goes on along the minus strand of CM049306.1, from coordinate 104,508,468 downwards.
AACAAACGATTATAGGCTAACTATATAGGCCTATATGTAGGCCCACATGTATATGCAAAGAAGTTTCCATCAGTGCTAGTTTTAGAGTTGGCCGCCAGTGTACAAACTCTACAAACTCTTGTTCTTACAAACTATAGACTTCTAACTGCTAAGATGAAGTTGCATGTTTATAAGTATTAGCTTATTTAATAGATGAAACTGTATGGTTGATGGGGGATGGCGCGTGTTAGCAAGTTTGCCTTAAAAGGAGGTGCTGCCACCTAGGGAGCACTCCGTAAACAAAACTTGAAATGAAACATGTCCGCCTCCATGGACTAATCGGCATATTCCAGACGAGGCAAGAAGGACTGTTAATGGCTCTACAGGTAAAGCAGAATCACCAAGGAAAGTACAAGGTATTTTTATGTCTAACTCGATGAAAATATCTTACATGTGCTGATCGAGAAAGAACCAAGAAGGCTTATTAAGTCTGCAGCCCCCCAAAAAATGTCTGCAGTCGCGGGGGGGGGGGGGGGGGGCATGATTACGAATGTACTCGCCAAGTAAATTATAATGTAATGATCATTAACATTTTTTGTATGAAGAAGCTGACATATTGTAACATTGGAGAGAGTGGAGTAATGGAATCTTAGCATTCTTTGTACTTTTTACACTTCAAATAATTCTGACATGAACTTTAAAAAAGCATTTTATTTTTTTTAAATGGAAATAAGGACATCAAAACTGTGTCTTTCTTATTTTTTTTTCTACATAATTCTGGCCTTACTGACTTGAAGTCAAAATGCCACACCCATTTCATCTCATTACTGCTGAGTTTCACAATAGGAGACTGATGTTACGTACACACCTATAATGCAAATTTTTTTTAAAGAAAGTGTGGATCTTGGGGCAGCCAGCAATGCTATAAACACATACTACAGGCACTTTTATAAACTCATATTACACACACATTTATTATCTACTTTTTTAATTGTATTTACCTTTACAGACTGGAGGTTGTAATTGCAAATCTCAATCCTTTGAGCATGCAATTGTTTAAATCTGTTTATTGCTTGCCAGAAATCGAAGATTTCTGTTCGATTTCTGCAAGCATGTTAAGGTCAGTTGCATATATGTGTGTTTGTCTGTGTGTTTGTTTCCCCACTCTACTGGCTTGTGACAGGTTTGTAGCAATCAATCTGAAACTTACAGAGTTGACTGAAAACCCAAACGTCCTGGAAGCCGATTGTATTTGATCAATATAGGTCAAATACAGGTCATAAAAAAATGTCAAAATTTTATTTTTCGGCCAAAAGAGGTCTATCTACAAACACTATAGCTCATTTTGTTCCTCTGTGATTTCCCCGAAGATGAATTAGTCAGTTGTCATCACAGATGTGTCAGTATGTCCGTCTGTTTGTCAGCTGTCGTCAAATTTGCACCCAGGTTCCTTTGTCTGACATGTTGCATTCCACAGACCAGATTTTTTTAGCAATCTTTCTGAATGTTTTACTGTTGATAAAACACCTGAAGTTCTAGAAGTCTGATGTCTTTTCGATTAACAGGTCAAAGGTCGAGGTCAAGAGTATTGAAAAACATCAAAATAACAGTTATTTTCATCATAACTTCATAAAAAAAGACTTAAATGCACCGGTACATAAACTATAGCTCATTTTGTTCCCCTATGCTCTCTCCACGAGATTAATTAGTTAGTTGTCATCACAGATGTGTCAGTGTGTCAGTATGTCTGTTTGTTTGTCAGCTGTCATCAAATTAACCCCCTGCTTGTCCTGGAGGCTTTCGTCTGCATGTGAAATTCCACAGGCCAGATTTTTTTAGCAATTCTTCTGAATGTTTTTTAGCTCAGCTGACTGAAAGTCATCTGAGCTATAGCGATCACTCTTTGTCCGTCGTCCGTCTGTCCGTCTGTCCGTCCGTTAACCAGGCACAAATCGTAAACGCTGGACCTAGAACCTTGTAACTTGGGATTCTGAGAGGTCCATAAAAAATCTCCTTGGAAACCAGAAATTAGGTCTCTGTTACCCATATCCTTCGAGCTATGTGGCCCCAAAGTACCCCCCAGAAAAGTCAAATATTTCATACAAAAACTTCAATATCTCATTAACTTCTTGACTGATGGTCATGATTTTTGGCATACATATTGATCATGAGATGTTACATCACTTCCTGCAGACTGGTGGCGCCACCTGTATTTTTTTATTTTTTACGAATTTTTTTCTCTATTTTTGACCTTTAAAAATGTGAACATCTGTTAACAAGGCACAAATCATAAAGACTGGACTTAGAATCTTAATTCTTGACACACTGAGAGGTCCATGAAAAATCTCCTTGGAAACCAGAAATTAGGTCTCTGTTACCCATATCCTTTGAGCTATGGGGCCCCAAAGTACCCCCCAGAATAGTAAAAAATTTCATACAAAAACTTCAATATCTCAATAACTACATCACTGATGGTCTTCATTTTTGGCATACATATTGATCATGAGATGTTTGATCAGTTCCTGCAGACTGGTGGCGCCACCTGTACTGTTTGATTTTTTACGATTTTTTCCTCTATTTTTGAGACCTTTGAGGATGCTGTCATCTGTTAGCGTGGCACAAATCGTAACGACTGGACCTAGAATCTTCATTTTCGACACACTGAGAGACCTATGAAAAGTCTCCATGGAAACCAGAAATTAGGTCTCTGTTACCCATATCCTTTGAGCTATGGGGCCCAAAATTACCCCCCAGAATAGTCAAAAATTTCATACAAAAACTTCAATATCTCATTAACTACATCACTGATGGTCATGATTTTCGACATACATATTGATCATGAGATGTTTCATCAGTTTGTGCAGACTGGTGGCGCCACCTGTATTTTTCAATGTTCACCAATTGTTTTCTCCATTTTTGAGACCTTTAAGGATGTAGTTATCTGTCAACAGGGTACAAATCGTAACGACTGGACCTAGAATCTTCGTTCTTGACACACAGGGAGACCCATGATAAGTCTCCATGGAAACCTGAAATTTGGTCTCTGTTACCCATATCCTTTGAGCTATGGCACTCCAAAGTACAGCTCAGAATAATGGAAAATTTGATACAAAAGCTAAAGTATCTGAACAACTAATGCAGAGATAACCATAATTGTTTGCATGGATATTGATCATGGAGTGTTTCATAAGTTTCTGCAGACTGGTGGCACCACCTGTATTTGTTCCGTTTTTTTTACGAAATTTTTCTGTATTTTTGAGACCTTTAAAGATATGAACATCAGTTAACAGGGCACAAATCATAAAAACTGGACCAAGAATCTTCATTCTTGACACACAGGGAGACCCATGAAAAGTCTCCATGGAAACTTGAAATTAGGTCTCTGTTACCCATATTCTTTAAGCTGTATGGGTCCAAAATACCCCCCCCCCCCCCAGAATAATGGAAAATTTGATACAAAAACTGCAGTATTTCAATAACAACAACACTGATGGTCATGATTTTTGGCATACATATTGATCATGAGCTGTGCCATCAGTTTCTGCAGACTGGGTGTGCCACCTCTATTTATTTTTCAAATTTTTACGAATTTTTTTCTTTTTTTTTGAGACCTTTAAAGATGTGGTTATCTGTCAACAGGGTACAAATCGCAACAACTGGACCTAGAATCTTCATTCTTGTCATGCAAGGAGGCCCATGAAAGGTGCCTGTGGAAACTTGAAATTAGGTCTCTGTTACCCATATCCTTCAAACTATAGGACTATCCCTCAGAATAATGGACAATTTGGTACAAAAACTGAAGTATCTGAACAACTAATGCAGAGATCACCATTTTTTGCATGGATATTGACCATTTAGTGTTTTTATTAGTTTCTGCAGACTGGTGGAGCCACCTGTATTTTTGTATCCGCCAAAACTAAGTTTTGCGGATACTATGTTTTTGACCGAGTTGCTCCATCGCGGCGGCGTTCGTTTCCAGAGAGCTCCTCTCTGGAAACAGAGAGAGGAACCGTTTGACCGATCAGGAAATAAAATTTATACAAATGTAGCCCTTTGATAGCTCTGTAACATACACAAAAAATGGTGGCGCCACCTGTAACAATGTTTGCACAGCGTCTGTCTGTTAGTCTGCCGTGGCCTAAAATTACTCATTTCTCTGTAGTGGTTCGACATAACTGCCTAAAATTTTGCAGGTTTATACATCGTGGACAGCTTTCTTGATTTTATGACAGGTGGCGCCACCTACATTCTAGTTAACGCTGGACACATCCAAGCTCATATCTCAGGAACCATTTGACCGATTGGGCCAAAATTGTGCATGTGTTTAGATCTCACATAGGTCTTTATCATACACAAAACTGGAGGGGTTACCTGCAAAGATTTTTGCACAGTGTTTGTCTGTTTGTCTGCCATGGGCAAAAATCGCTCATATACATGTAGTGGTTTGACTTTTCTGCCTAAAATTTTGCAGGTGTATACAACTTGGACAGCTTTCTGGATTTGTGGTAGGTGGCACAACTTACATACACATTTAGGCTGCAGACATCCATGCTAATATGCAACATACCTCACTCTATTTCCCCTTGCCACTCAATCCATGCCTCACTATCCGATTTTGGCAGATACATGTAGTCACTTGTCGGTTACCCGTATTCTAGTTTTAAAAGTTTACACATTTTTCTCTATTTTTGAGATATATAAATACAGACTAAATCTTGGCCTGTTGGTTAATTTGTTTGATGCTTCAGTTGAATGGGTATATACTACCATTCTGATGATAAAATTTCCTTTTGCGAATCTCTTCTAAGTCAGCTGAGCGTCATGACCCATGGGTCACTTGTTTTTATAGAACACCTAAAATTTTAAAAGTCTGATGTATTATAGAGTAAATATGTCAAAGGTCAAGGTCATAAAAAATCAAAGTTTTATTTTTGTCATCACATAATCAAAAGAGGCCCATCTACATAAACTATAGCTCATTTTGTTACCCTATGCTCTCTCCATGAGATGAATTTTCCAGTTGTCACCTCAGATGTGTCAGTATGTTTGTCTGTGTGTCAGCTGTCGTAAAATTTGCCCTCTGCTTGTTCTATCGTCTGACATGTGGCATTCCACAGCCCAGATTTTTTAGCAATCTTTCTGAATGTTATACTGTTGATAGAACACCTAAAGTTCTAGAAGTCTAATGTCTTTTTGAGTGAAAAGGTCAAAGATCAAGGTCATAAAAAACCACAAAATTGTTTTTTCTTCATATCTTTCTGAAATTCATAGTAGCTGCATAAAATGTAGCTCATTAGGGCGGGTGCCCTATAGTAATCACCCTGTCTGTCTGTCTGTCTAGCTGTCCATCTTTATGCCACAAATTTGTTTCCGGATGATAACTCCAGTTTCAATTCACATATGGATTTCAAACTTTATATATAATACCACTGAAGCAAGAACCCTATTGAGTTTTGGGTCTTGAGGTCAAAGGTCATGGTCTCAGGACTCTCATTTTTTTAAATCTATGTGGATGCATTTTGAGCCAAACTTTCCATGCCAGTCTTTCCATCTTACACATATAGGACACCTGCCAACAGTGAAACATCTCTATCAATCTTTGGGTTACAAGTTCAAAGGTCAAGGCCACAGGAGTCATCTGTCAACAAATTCATTTCTAGACTCCAGTTGGGTTCACATATGGATTTCAAACTTGACTATTATATGGCCCAACACTAAAACAAACATCATTTTTAATTTGGTGTCATTAGGTCAAAGGTCAAGGTCACAGTCCCCACATCTTTAAAAAGATTGTGGATGCATCCTAAGCAAAACCTTTCATTCCAGAGGTTCCATCTTACACATACAGTTTACCTGCCAGTAGCCAAAATCCCTTTCCCTATTGAGGTCACAAGGTCAAAGGTCAAGGTCACAGGATCAAGTCATCTGTCCACGCATGATTGATTTCCAAAACCTTTCATAACTCCAATTTTGATTCACATATGGATTTCAAACTTAATATATATATGGCCAACCAAATAAAAAACAAGAACCCTATTGATTTTTGGGTCTGAGGTCAAGGTCTCGGGACTCATATTTCTAAAAAGTTGTGAATGCCTTATAAGCCAATCTTTTCTTTCCAGTCCTTCCATCTTGCTTCACTGTTTAAGTACTGTATTGTTTCAGTTTCCTCTGTCTCTGCATGTAATCAAGTATTTTAATTATATTTTTCCGAGCATCACTCTGTCCACACTAGAAGTCTATGGGCCTTTTATCGGTTCCCTTCCTAACCTGTCAGTATTAATCTAGTTTTAGTAGAAATTCCATGACCTTCTCCCTGCTGTACCAATCTGCTATTACCATGGTTATGGATTTTTAAGGGAAAATTCATGATATTCCAAAGTGAGGGCTCATTTTTTTTAACTTTGTCAGTTTTAAAGTTTAAGGTCAAGTTTTTTGCTTCATGCAGCACATGGTCAGTTTAACTTGACTTTTTACAAAATCTCGCAAAATTTTGTACAGTTTCTCTTCAAATGAGATATTATGAGATTTCACTTGTTTTGCTATATAGGCCACAATTCTGGAGGAGTACCTCTAAAAATTATTCAGTTGACAGACAAATAAAACTCCTATAAGCCTTTCATTTTTAATTGAGATAGGTCAGAGGTCAAGGTCATTGAAAATCCTCAAAATATTATTTTGCTCATAACTTCTTCAAATATTGTCCTATCTACACAAACTATGGCTCTTTTTATTTGTCTACACATTCCCCATCATAAGGTCTAGTCACCTGTCATTGAGGTTGTGTCAGTCTGTCAGTATGTCTGTCTTTTCATCTGTGGTTGTCAACTTCTCTTGCCTGCTTGTTCTTTGGTCTGACATGTCATTCTGGAGTCCACATTGTTTAAGCAATGCTTCTGAAAGGCATACAGTTAAAATAAAGCCAGGATATAACTTCTGTCTGTCTGTTCTCCCACGACTTTTAATTATCAACATAAGTACATAAAAGTGCTATTGTTTCTGCTCTCCAAGAACATTCAAATTACTGTTTTCACTTGTTCCACTGTCTTTCTGTCTCTTTGTCTGTATATTATATTTCAATTTCCAGCAAGCGCTCAACCTATGGTCATCTAGTTTATATTTTGAAGTCTTATTGAACAATATTTTTATAACATCCATTTATTTGATCTTATAATGTATAAAATACAAAGTACCAGACTTTTTCAGGCTTAGCATACATTATGTTGAAGTAATTACTATACCATATCAGTAATTATATTTTAATAAAATGTCAATACCCTTGTATTTTATATGTGTTACATTATAAAATCAAATATAGTAGTATAATTATTCATTTTATTGTTGAAATATTATAAAAAAAATACTGTCCATTAAGATTTCAAAATATAAACTAGAAATATGCATTCTTGGTAAGGCAGGACCCAACTGTATGTGTATGGTCCTTAAAGAAGTGTTGTCTGAAAACTGTGCTTTCATTCACTTATTTAGCTCTTATTCCAAGGTTTATTGGTGCAGAAGTTCCCCAAGCAATGGTCTACTGTTACAGTGATTTACTCAGCTCATATTCCCATGTTCATTTGTGCATATGTAAATTTACATTTGGGAATATTCCTGGAAGTCCTTCCTTGACCTGGATCATGAGCTGGACCAACACAAAAAGGTTCGAACCCACATTCGGGCCTGGTTTCTATTTTCACCCATTACAATGGTGGCAGCGCTGGGTTCCTGTGAGTTGGTGTCATGGCATGTAATGCCCCACCCAGTTCACGTGTGTGACCCGCAGGATAGGTCCCACATTCTGGGGACAGAATGTTCTCAGAGAGGGGGTGAATGTAACCAGACATGCAAAAGTGTTCCAACTGGCCTTGCTAGTGAAGCTTGCCTTATTAGCGAAGTGGTTGAATGTTTAATTTGTATGTCACAGGTTCTGGGTTTGAACCTACATTTGGGCCTGGTTTCTATTTTCACCCATTACATATATACATATAAATTGGTCTGGAGGTCAGATATGAACAGGAAAGTGAGCAATATTCACTGTGTTCTGGTGAGATTAAACACAGTCAGGAACACACAAGTGATTAAACAGCATTTTAAAAACCATAGGCAGTAAACACCCTCAATTTCTGGTACTAACACAGATGCTAAATCTATCATTTGCATAGTTAATTAGATGAGCAAATGTTTCAGTGTTGTACAGGTTCAAAGTCTGACACAGTTTATGTTAATTTATAAACCATTCTATTACAATTACTGTTACATGTTTGTTTGTTTAAAGAAATTATCTTCTTGAGTGAAATTTAAATTAGCTAAGTGGAAACAAAATGTAAGTATTTGGTCTTGTTTTACTGCAGAAAGGAGCAGCTAATGTACATACAATTTTGCCTAACTTGTATAATATACTACCGCCATTCACCAGGAAAGATCTACAGAATGATGTCACAATCGTAAACATTTTTGGCACATAAATTGATATGCAGATCCCAATCTGTAAGAATATGACATCACTGCTGTGATGAGACAGGGCCTGGAGAATACATAATATATTGTTCCATAATTTATCAAATTCTGAGTTTTTCTTGTTCCATATTATATCAGTTTCTTCATTTACTTGTTTCATATTTCATCAAACTGAGTTTTTCTGTATTTCTTGAATCCAATTCTGAAGTTTGACTTTGTGCTCAGGTATGCTGTGGTTCTTCCGAGTGTAATAATAATATTAAAAGGATGAAAATAAGGTTAAAAAAGTTATTATCGGTAATTATTGTATTTGCAAAATACCCTTTGCAATACTCTTGTTTGCAAGTCTTGCCACCAAATGTCATTGTTGAATATGTCTATATTATTTTGGTAGGCCCCCACTTGTTATTAACACGTGGATATATTAGCAAAGCAAGCAGCCTGCATGCAATTGGATTGGCATTTTGGCCTATTCTTTTATATAAAAAAGGGGGGTCAAGGGATTATCTTTAACTAATTGATGTGGGATATCAGAGTAGGCACCTTTAAGTAACATTTTGTAACATTTGTGTTGAATGTAACATGAAGTATCGCAGAAAGATGTGTTGTTAAAACAGCTTGAGATACACTATACATAGCTCCTGTATGCTATCTTGGTCTGAGTGTCAAGTATATCAATATCAGTGTGCTCTGACATTGACTTGAGCTGGAGTCTCAGTAACAGTGATACATGCTTATCAGTCCAATAAAGGGGTCTTTTGTTTGTATGATAATCCTGTCATCTGATCAGATAAAATGTATTATCTCTGTCTGGGACACCATAGCTAGAACCTTTTGGGCCAGACTCAAGGTAAGGTTATTTACACAGGTTAATTAACTGACCTCAACAGCTCGAAATCACTTTTTTTATCAAACCCTACCTGCAGACCTCCAGATAGCCATACTGTACAAGAGATCAGTATTGAGCTGTATGGAGAATGTTACTGTATAAATATATGGATATTGCTCATGTAAGTCAAACTTTCAGACTTCCTAAAATGACAGGAGATCTATGACTTTAGTCTTTCTGTTCCAAAACAAAAATTTTCCACAAGTTCAGCAGTCAAAATAAATGATCAAATTTAACAGAACTTCCTGTGTAATAATTTTTACTGTTCCAGTGTTGTGATTGATAAATGTTTACAGATGAGCCCTTTCTCCCATGATTTGTTGCTGTTTGGCCTGTCGAGTATTGCCTGAATAATGAATGTCATCTTTGCTAAGTTATATCTTGTAGAATCAGCTTGGAAACCTGACTATACCTGATGCATTAATTTACAAACAGGGAGGGGTATAGTGAAGGGGTTTTACATTTACTACCTAATGCCATGCAAGTCAATTTATAAAGTTTTATTAATGAATGATAATAAAAGGCTGTCAAATACCCTAAATAAGCAGAAAGGTTGGACATTGCGGCTAATTACTGGTTACAGGCATTATGCATTGCAGTATTCATCCTCTGCCAGCTTCTCTCTCAGGGGCTCCTGTTGTAACTTTGTTTGATTCACATCGGTCAAAACTGGAAAATATCACCATAAATTTTTATTGTCATATCACATTATGTGTCAAAGATGGTCCAAGTAATTAGATTAAATATGGAAGTACTCCAGTGTAATACCAGATTTGCTCCTTGTATTAGTATTTTTGCAGAGTGATGTTTCATTCATTGTTATATACATATATATCTATCTATAACTATCTTTTGACTCTGACCTAGTGAGGTTTATTGGTATATACCTGTATATTACATCAGTCATCCAGGAATGTTTTCCACATTGAAGGGGCTGTATATTGTGTTGTGAAGTAAACATGGGTGAAGAAGGCAAGGATGGAGAGGATACGCAGATCCTCGAGTTTACCAAGATGATAGACATTGCAGCAGAAACAGTGAGGATTTATCAGTTTTTCTTTAAAATAAACATTGTATGTTATTGTTTAAAAGACACATACAAAACATGTAAAATAGTAATTTCTGTCTTTGACAGTAAATTTATGTGAACTTTCAGCAAGTCTTAAGTTATTAAATTTTTTTACATGAGTTTAAACATACATAAAATTCCCAAATACATTGAGTTAGTGTAAAAAATATACACATGATACAAGTAGTAATACACCTGTTTTTATCATTAATTAAGTAAGTGATATCATATAATATCACAGTTTATTATTATATATGTACATTCTAAACCAGTGTAACAGATGTGACTTGATGTCAGTGTGTCATTGTCAGGTATAAGGGTCATATCTGGTCATCTTCAGGCTTTCAAAAACACCTCTTTGCACATTATCTACCACCAGAGGGAGTGGTTGAACTGCTGGTCTGAAATAGAGAAAGTGTACCTTTCAATCTGTATATATGTAGTGATGTCAAATAATAACAGTCCACGTAATACTGTTGTTCTGTCTGTTTTCAGTCCGGAGGAAAAATTCTGTTTGCAACAGATGACTGGTTTGCCACTGCAGAAAATTTACTGAAGGTAATTAGCAACCACTTTAAGTTGTAGTTTTTTAGCTCAGCTGACTGAAAGTCATCTGAGCTATAGCGATCACTCTTTGTCCGTCGTCCGTCTGTCTGTCCGTCTGTCTGTCTGTCTGTCCGTCTGTCCGTTAACCAGGCACAAATCGTAACCGCTAGAACTGGAATCTTCTTACTTGACATCCTGGGAGGTCCATGAAAAATCTCCTTGGAAACCAGAAATTAGGTCTCTGTTATCCATATCCTTCGAGCTATGGGGCCCCAAAGTACCCCCCAGAAAAGTCCAAAATTTCATACAAAAACTTCAATATCTCATTAACAACTTGACTGATGGTCATGATTTTTGGCATACATATTGATCATGAGAGGTTCCATCAGTTCCTGAAGACTGGTGGCACCACCTGTATTTTTCAATTTTTTACGAATTTTTTTCTCTATTTTTGAGACCTTTAAAAATGTGAACATCTGTTAACAAGGCACAAATCGTAATGACTGGACTTAGAATCTTCATTCTCGACACACTGAGAGACCTATGAAAAGTCTCCATGGAAACCAGAAATTAGGTCTCTGTTACCCATATCCTTCCAGCTATGGGGCCCCAAACTACCCCCCAGAAAAGTAAAAAATTTCAAACAAAAACTTCAATATCTCATTAAATACTTGACTGATGGTCATGATTTTTGTCATATATATTGATCATGAGATGTTCCATCACTTCCTGCAGACTGGTGGCGCCACCTGTATCGTTCAATTTTTTACGATTTTTTTTCTCTATTTTTGAAACCTTTCAAAATGTAAACATCTGTTAACAAGGCACAAATCATAAAAGACTAGACCTAGAATCTTCATTCTTGACACACTGAGAGACCTATGAAAAGTCTCCATGGAAACCAGAAATTAGGTCTCTGTTACCCATATTCTTAGAGCTATGGAGCCCCAAAGTACCCCCAAGAAAAATAAAAAATTTCATACAAAAACTTCAATATCTCATTAACTACTTGACTGATGGTCATGATTTGTAGCATAACTATTGATCATGAGATGTGTCATCACTTCCTGCAGACTGGTGGTGCCACCTTTATTGTTTGATTTTTTTACGATTTTTTCCTCTATTTATGAGACCTTTAAGGATGCTGTCATCTGTTAGCATGGCACAAATCGTAACGACTGGACCTAGAATCTTCATTCTTGACACACTGAGAGGTCCATGAAAAATATCCTTGGAAACCAGAAATTAGGTCTCTGTTAACCATATCCTTCGAGCTATGGGGCCCCAAAGTACCCCCCCCCCCCCCCGAGTAGTCAAAAAAATTTCATACAAAAACTTCAATATCTCAATAACTACATCACTGATGGTCATGATTTTTGGCATACATATTGATTATGAAATGTTCCATCAGTTCCTGCAGACTTGTGGCGCCACCTGTATTGTTTGATTTTTTACGATTTTTTCCTTTATTTTTGAGACTTTTAGGGATGCTGTCATCTGTTAACGTGGCACAAATCACAAGGACTGGACCTAGAATCTTCATTCTCGACACACTGAGAGACCTATGAAAAGTCTCCATGGAAACCAAAATTAGGTCTCTGTTACCCATATTCTTCGAGCTATGGAGCCCTAAAGTACCCCCAAGAAAAGTAAAAAATTTCATACAAAAACTTCAATATCTCATTAACTACTTGAATAATGGTCATGATTTGTGGCATAACTATTGATCATGAGATGTGTCATCTGTTCCTGCAGACTGGTGGCGCCACCTGTATCGTTCGATTTTTTACAATGTTTTCCTCAATTTTTGAGACCTTTAAGGATGCTGTCATCTGTTAGCATGGCACAAATAGTAACGACGGACCTAGAATCTTCATTCTCAACACACTAGAAGACCTATGAAAAGTCTCCATGGAAACCAGAAATTAGGTCTCTGTTACCCATATCCTTTGAGCAATGGGGCCCCAAATACCCCCCCAGAGTAGTCAAAAATTTCAAACAAAAACTTCAATATCTCATTAAATACTTGACTGATGGTCATGATTTTTGGCATACATATTGATTATGAGATGTTCCATCAGTTCCTGCAGACTGGTGGAGCCACCTATGTTATCTATCAAGAGGGTACAAATTGCAACAACTGGACCTAGAAACTTCATTCTTGTCATGCAAGGAGGCCCATGAAGAGTGCTTGTGGAAACTTGAAATTAGGTCTCTGTTACCCATATCCTTCAAGCTATAGGACTCTTGAAGTATCCCTCAGAATAATGGACAATTTGATACAAAAGCTGAAGTATCTGAACAACTAATACGGAGATCATCATGATTCTTTGCATGGATATTGACCATTAAGTGTTTTTAGCTCAGCTGACTGTAAGTCATCTGAAGTATTCCTCAGAATAATGGACAATTTGATACAAAACCTCAAGTATCTAAACAACTATTGCAGTGATCACCATGATTCTTTGCATGGATATTGATCATAGAATGTGTCATCAGTTTCTGCAGTATGGTGGCGCCACCTGTTTTTTTTTTTATTTTTACGAATTTTTTTCTCTATTTTTGAGACCTCATAAGATGCGGTCATCTGTTAACATGGCACAAATTGTAACAACTGGACCTAGAATCTTCTCTCTTGACATCCTGAGAGCCCATGAAAAGTTTCCTTAAAAACTTGAAATTAGGTCTCTGTTACCCATAACCTCTGAGCTATGGGGCTCCGAAGTACCCCCCAGAATAATGGAAAATTTGATACAAAAGCTGAAGTATCTGAACAATTATTATATTGATCACCATGATTCTTTGCATGGATATAGATAATGAAATGTTTCATCAGTTTCTGCATTCTGGTGGCGCCACCTGTATTTTTTCAATTTTTAGCTCAGCTGACTGAAAGTCATCTGAGCTGTAGGGATCACCTTTTGTCCGTCGTCCGTTCGGCCATCCAGGCCTCTGTCTGTTAACAGGGCACAAATCGTAACCGCTAGACAGGGAATCTTCTTACTTGAAATCCTGGGATGTCTATGGAAATTCTCCATGTAAACCTGAAATTAGGTCACTGTGACCTATATTCTTCGAGCTATGGGGTTCTGAAGTACCCCCCAGAATAATGCAAAATTTAATACAAAAGCTCAAGTATCTGAACAACTAATGCATTAATCACCATGATTCTTTGCATGGATATTGATCATGGAGTGTTTCACAATTTCTGGAGATTGGTGGCGCCGCCTATATTTTTTTTAGCTCAGCTGACTATAAGTCATCTGAGCTATAGTCGTGGTCCATTGTCCGTCGTCCGTCCGTCTGTCCGTCCGTCCGTCCGTCCGTCCGTCCGTCCGTCCGTAGATGTGGCACGTTTTGAAACCGTAAGACCTAGGAATCCAAAATTCAGCATAATGTTAGATGTCCCCAAGATCTCCTACCAAGCCAAAAACTGGGTCTTTGCGACTTCGTTCCTTTGAGAAATTAAGGAAAAACCTCAATTTTTTATTAAAATCCTATTTTCACACTTCAGGACTGCCTAATATCAAAACCACTCATCTGTTTTTCCTCATATTTACCATAAATAATCCTCTATATGGTTCCTATGTACATGCCAGAAATTGGGTCTGTATTATATAATTTAAAAAAGTTACGGGCCCAAACATAATGCATTTTGTAAATAATCAGGAAAAAAATTTGATCACTTAACACAAAACTTGTTAAAGCTAAGCACTTTTTTTCCAGTAATATAACTTTTATTAATCAAAATTAAATTGTATACCCAAAATTTGATCAAAATCTTTTAAATTTTTTGAAATATTAGCCAAAATAAAAAATTGGTACCTTAAACTTTGCCCAACTTTGACCATGGCACGTTTTTTTCCTGTAACTGCTGTGGATTTAATTTTCAAAGCATGTTTTTGTTTGCATTTCAACTGTTAACATTTAAAATTTGAAACCAGTTGATCAAAAACTTTAGATTTTATTCAAGTTTTCAAGCACCATGTCACATATTGTTTACATCAACCTAGTGTTATGCAGTTTGCTAGAGCTCCGCTCCCCAGCTTCAGCTCTAAGTTCCTTAAATTAGGCATACAGTAAGATGTCTCCAAAATCCCCTACCATGCCATGAATTTGGTCACCAGAACTTAATTCCTTCGAGATATTTATGAAAAACTTCATTTTTTCATTAAAAACCCTTTGTTACACTTCAGGACTGCCTAGTATCAAAACCACTGATCTGACTTTGATCATATATAATATACATATTTTTCTATACATTCGCTATGCACATGCAAGAAATGATGTCAGTATTGCTTAATTGTTTTAAGTTATGTGCCCAAACAAAATTGACTTTGTAAAAAATCAGGAAAAATATTTACTCAGGTTTCATGAAAATTATTGAAGCTAGAGAATTTTTTTTGAGTATATAACTTTGTTTAATTAAGATTCAATTGTATACCCAAAATTAGATCTGTATTTTGTAAATTTTATAAGTTATTAGCATAAACATAAAATCAGTACCTGAAATTTTACCCAACTTTGACCATGGCACATTTTTTCCCTGTGAGTACTGTTGATTTAATTTCTCAGA
This sequence comes from Sipunculus nudus, assembly GCA_026874595.1. Classification (NCBI taxonomy): domain Eukaryota; kingdom Metazoa; phylum Annelida; class Sipuncula; order Golfingiida; family Sipunculidae; genus Sipunculus; species Sipunculus nudus. The sequence continues at coordinate 104,492,952 of CM049306.1, read as the reverse complement.
ATGTAAACATAAGTATTTAATGTGTTTAAATCTGAAATTTGAAACTAAAAGGTTGAAAATTAGGCTAGTTATTGAATTTTATCTTGAGGGTCTATTGTAGTCACTTGCTTTGTTCCAGATGCAGGTAGGCCACTCCAGGTCACTGGAAGTCAGCTATGCCAGGGTTCCTGATTTGTTTCAGTCACTGGGGGAGATCCCCTGCTGTGACAGGTGTACAATTGTTCTCATATCACACCCCCTTCCCCCCCCCCCCATGAATATATAAATATACATTTGTATGCATGATGTGGTGTTACATGACAAGATTGAGATTTATGATGATGCAATTCAGAATTATGAATCAACGTTTATAATCAGAAATATATGTTATATTGGAAATGTATACAAATTAAACTTAAAATAAAAAAATGAGGATCTAATACAAACATGTGTTCATTATTTTCGAGCCTCAGCAGAATTGGAGATCAGGCTTTGTTTGCCCTGAATGTTTATGCAAAAGTGTTGTTAATCCCATCTCTTCCCCCCCCCCCCCCCCAGCTGTCATTGATCCTTAGCACCTCACCGTCACCTGTGCACTGGGACATTAGTTAAAATTGCAAATGTGTACAATTTTTTCAATTTGAAAGATAATTGGATAAGAAAAAATTAAGATCTAATATTGAAACATATTCTTGCCCCAGGAGAATGGAACATAAAGTGATCAGCTCTTGTCTGTCCATCATCTCTCAATTATCATTAAATATATATACTAATTATGAAATTTTTCCTTTAAGCACTGTTGAAATAACTTTCATATGCTGTATGTGTATGGATTTAAGCCATTAAAGTCTGAAATTTGAAAGCAACTTATGTATTCAGATGTGTAATATTGCAGATGAAAAACTTTAAAATATTAAAATATATTATCAGCTTTGTTTGTCTAACAGTCTGTCTGTCCTTTTTTAAATATTATGTAATTGTGAATGGACTATTTAATCCTGTAAGTATTGTTGAATTAAGTGGAAATCCTATATGTATATACACTATGTTAATACAGAGATGTTGTAACTCCCATCATTCCAGCCCTCCCCCCCCCCCAACCACCACCACCTGGTTCTTGCATCTGGGGACTGGAGACATCAGTTATATTTCAACTGTATACATTTTATAAAATAAAAATACATATATTTAATAATATATATTATGTAAAATAGATCCAATTGAGCAAATGTGTAAACTACTGAACTGTCAACAAACTATCAAAAAGCCAGCCAATGATCATGGTAATAATATACATCTTATGTTCACAAACTGCTCACATGCTTCAATTTTGACATTAGAGAATGCATGGTTTGGTCACAAAATATTATTTGCAACAATTTCTCACTCATCAATACAAACCAATCATGTCAACCAGCCATGGCATATATTACCTTTTCATCTTAGACTTGATCTCCATTATTATTTTAGATTTTTACCTTCAAGGCCAACTTCAGCTGAGCACAGGGACCCATATTTATAGCACCATGTCTTGAATGTTTACATCAAGTCATTGGTTAACAGTGTTCCAGGCTGTTACATAACACCTTCACTCCTTGCCTACTGCTTCTGTGAGTGTCTTGGTCAGGCTGGGTCAGGCAGTAATTACCAGAGAGCCTTTCTCCTCTCTCTTTCCCTTTCTCTCTTTCTAGCTCTCTTTCTCTCTCTCTTTCTCTCTCTCTCACCCCTATGCCTCCCTTCCTCCCTCCACCCCATTATGTTGACAGGTACTATAAACCTAATTTATTAGATATATATGTTGATGCAATTAAGAAATGTGAATCAACTGAAATATTCACATATATATGTTATACTCTAAATGTATAGTTACATTTTCAAACCTGGAAAAAATGATGTTATAAAAAAGGGAATTTATGTAAAAATTGTTCATAATTTCCTGGCTCAGAAGAATGGGAATTAAAATTATTTGCTTTGTTTCTCTAGCTTTCTTGCCCGTTTTAAATATTTAATAATTATGAATAAACTTTTTTTTCCTGTAAGCTCTGATTAATTAAATTTCATATCCTGTACGTATATGCAAGGGTATTGTAACTCCCACCATCCCCTTCCCCCACCCCACTAAGTCCTTGCTCCTTCGCACTGTCAACAATAGTGCTATTGCTATAGCATAAAATTTAATAATTTGAAGAAAATATATACAGAGAGACAGAGGCGTTGTAACTCCCATCGTAACCCCCCCCCCCCCTTCATCAAGTCCTTCCGCCTGTGGAGTGGGGATTTTATAGCAACTGTATACATATCATAAAATAGAAAAAACAGTTTAATTAAAGTTTAAATTAAAAAAATTGGATCTCATTAGACAAATGTGTAAAATGTTGAACTGTCAACAGCCTGTCAAAAAGGTATCCAATGAAAGCGCAAGGTCAGATCTTAAAATATTATTTGCAACAACTTCTTCAATCATATCAACCAACCATAGCCTAGATTACCTCTTTCTCTCAGACTTTATCTACATTTCATAATATTTTAGATTTTAACCTTCCAGGTGTTTAAGTACTGTTGAATGCTCCCTCCCTCTCTCTCTATCTCCTTTTCTCTCTACATCCAACCCTCCTTGCTGCCCACACTGTTTCCTTCTCCGAACCCCATCCCAATGTCAGCCTCAGTAAACGAGAACAAGTTGAATCAGATATATTCATATTTTTATATCTTGTATAACTGTTTGTTGCCTATGTACGTGCCAGAAATTATGTCAATATTGTGTAATATGTAGATGTGGTGGGCATCAATATAATGTACCTTGTCAAGACCTAAGAGATATCATGTCATACAGTCACAATTCATAAATCCACTCTTCAGCATAGTTAATAATAACATTATATATGTCAAATTGAAATCTTGCGGACTTCTATACACTATAGATCCTTCAACAAATAGCCTTATCATCATTCTACCACTGCTTAGTGTACTGTCATTGCATTCATATTTGCTCAAATATATTGCTATTTTCAACAGCTCCCAAATAAATAAAAAATAAACCACTATATTTACTCCATATTAATCCATCAGTCAGGTAATTTCATACATGATTTACTCGCATATTACATTATATTCCTTTATAATAGCCTAATAGGTCCATGATATTCATAAGGTTTGTCGACTAAATATAGTATCACAATGGTGATACATTTATAGTTCAATCATGATCAGCTGAGCGTCGTGACCCATAGGTCCCTTGTTATTTTTTACGATTTTTTTTCTCTACTTTTGTGATCTTTAAACATTTGGTCATCTGTAAACAGGGCACAAATCATAATGACTGGACCTAGAATCTTCTGTCCTCACCTCCAGGGAAGCCCATAAAAGGTCTACATGGAAACCTGAAATAAGGTCCCTGTTACCCATATTCTGTGAGCTATGGGGCCCTGAAGTACCCCCCAGAATAAAGATTTGGTCATATATTAACAGGGCACAAATCATAATGACTGGACCTAGAATCTTCTGTCCTCACCTCGAGGGAAGCCCATAAAAGGTCTACATGTAAACCCGAAATAAGGTCCCTGTTACCCATATCCTTCATGCTCTGGGGCTCCGAAGTACTCCCCAGAATAAAGATTTGGTCATCTGTTAACAGAGCACATATTATAATGACTTGACCTAGAATCTCTTTTCTTGATATGCTGGGAGGCCCCTGAAAAGTCTCCTTGTGCACCTGAAATTACATCTCTGTTACCCATATCCTTCATCCTATGCGACTTTGAAATACCCCCCAGAATGAACATTTGGTCATCTGTTAACAGGGCACAAATCAGAATAACTGGACCTAGAATTTTATTTTTTGACATGCTGGGAGACCCCTGAAAAGTCATCTTGTAAACCTTGAAAATAGGTGTCTGTTACCCATATCCTTCATGCTACAGAGCTCCATAGTACCCCAATGAATATTGGATGATTTTATACAAAAGGTCAAGTTTGGAAAAAGTATTTCATTCAAATTTGACATGATAAAATTACTTTTGTCAATGTCTTCCTGGTCAGCTGAGCGTCATGACCCCTGGGTCACTTGTTTTTCAATAATTTTGAACAACAAACCATTGACAATGAATAAATATACATTTAAAAGCTCCATTTGTGTGCACTGCATTCTCCCTATGCCTGTGGTCATACAAGTCAAGGGGCAACTACCCTCCCAGATCTGGGCAAAATGTTGAAATTTAGACAAACATAAGAAAAACGGAGACAGCAAAATAATTGATAAAATTACGTATATTTTTGTTTTTATTTGTGCAAAATGTCATGCAAATCAAACCCTTCCTGCCCCCCCCCCCCCCAGCCAAAGAGTTCACATATTTACATTCTCCCTAACAAAATGGTAGTGGACTTAGTTAAGTTCTTTTCCAATGTGTATGTAGAGGTATCAATGTAAGTTTATTAAATTTATATAAATATGTAGAATTAATGAAGCTTATTTTACATTCAACTGATCATTATATGGCTAATCTGTAAAAAACTTTGTGGTATAGTATTGCTGTTAGTATTTGACCAACTTAAGTGTGATTATTAATCCTTTAACAGGCACTGTGATAAGGAAAAAGGTGAATTATGGATCATGCAAAGAGAACAAAAATTTGAAAATCATTGGCAAAAAAAGTATGCATGGTCCTTTGATGTTCCATTTCTAAGCATGAAGCAAGGATCTGGGAGACATCACAATATAGTTTCATATTGCACCACAGGTAGAAGCACCAGTGTGGAAGGAAGGGGAGTTCACTGAATTTGGGAAATGGATGGATGGCTGGGAAACCAGAAGGAAAAGGATCCCTGGTCATGACTGGTGTATCATACAGTTAGGTAGGTTAACATTAAATTGATAAATGCTGATAACGATTAAAAACCTAGGGCTTGGCATAACACTCACCTCTCTTTGCCGGTGGCCCCGGTTCAGTTCCTGGCATGGCTATGAGAATGGGTTATAGTAGCCCTTCCTCAGTCAGTGGTTTCTCCAGTTTCTGCCATCTCTAAACATTACCAAATGACACTACCTGTGCCATTGAGAGTATGTCGCCTAGTTATAATAACTATTTGTGCAATCCACGTAAAATAAATAAAGTTTATAGATTTTATCTTATTATCCAAACCTTTATGTGACTTTGTTTGCTGCAATGATTGTATACAAGATTTTCTGAGGCATTCATACATGAAACTTTTTGCATCTGTTAAAACATATAGTGTGTAAATCAGAGTTTTAAGTGGTGATATGGAAAAATTCAAGTCATTGGAAATATTTTTATTTCATATTTTTGTTTTAGAGTTACTGAATTGCTCCTGCAAATTGTTATGACAAAATTAAATGGATGTTTATTCAAATTTTCAATATTTGCCAAAAAAATGATAGAAAAAACCCCAGATCATGTAATTGGAGGAAAAACAACATAGCAACATGACCATAATTTTCTTGATAATTTGTTTCTGTGCCAGTTGAATGGTGTACTGGTACTGTGAACATTTAAACTAGATCTACTGCACACAAATGATAATTAGCCTAACATCAGGTAAATTTGAGAGACGGCTTTAAGGTGGCATATATCATATGTATCATATATATCATATATATTAGTGTTTGTTATGTTATTAATGTATGTTATATTATATATAAATGTTTTTAATGTTATATATTAATGTTTGTTATATGTTATATGTGTATTAGTGTTTGTTATGTTGTATTTTAATTGTTTAATTTTTATATTAGTGTTGATTAAGCTATATATTTATGTTTTTATGTTATACATGTTATTGTTTTTTATGTTATATATCAGTGTTTGTTATTTTAGATATTGATATTTGTTTTGTTATTTATTAGTGTTTGCAGTGTTATATCTTAATTTTTTTTTGTTATATATATATATGTGATGTGTTATACATTAATGTTTGTTATGTTAAATATTGGTGTTTGCTATATTATATATTTGTGTTTATTATATAATGTTTTAGTGTTTGTTATGTTATATATTTGTGTTTGTTATGTAATGTTTTAGTGTTTGTTATGTAATGTATTAGTGTTAGTTATGTAATGTTTTAGTTTTTGTTATGTTATATATTTGTGTTTGTTATGTTATATATCTGTGTTTGTTGTGTAATATTTTAGTGTTTGTTACGTTATATATTTGTGTTTGTTTTATAATGTTTTAGTGTTTGTTATGTTATATATTTGTGTTTGTTATGTTATATATTTGTGTGTGTTATGTTATATATTTGTGTTTGTTATGTTATATATTTGTGTTTGTTATGTTATATATTTGTGTTTGTTATGTTATATATTTGTGTTTGTTATGTTATATATTTGTGTGTGTTATGTTATATATTAGTGTTTGTTATGTTATATATTAGTGTTTGTTATGTTATATATTTGTGTGTGTTTTATAATGTTTTAGTGTTTGTTATGTTATATATTAGTGTTTGTTATGTTATATATTTGTGTGTGTTTTATAATGTTTTAGTGTTTGTTATGTTATATATTAGTGTTTGTTATGTTATATATTTGTGTTTGTTATGTTATATATTTGTGTTTGTTATGTTATATATTTGTGTTTGTTATGTTATATATTTGTGTTTGTTATGTTATATATTTGTGTGTGTTATGTTATATATTAGTGTTTGTTATGTTATATATTAGTGTTTGTTATGTTATATATTTGTGTGTGTTTTATAATGTTTTAGTGTTTGTTATGTTATATATTAGTGTTTGTTATGTTATATATTTGTGTGTGTTTTATAATGTTTTAGTGTTTGTTATGTTATATATTAGTGTTTGTTATGTTATATATTTGTGTGTGTTTTATAATGTTTTAGTGTTTGTTATGTTATATATTTGTGTGTGTTTTATAATGTTTTAGTGTTTGTTATGTTATATATAAGTGTTTGTTATGTTATATATTTGTGTGTGTTTTATAATGTTTTAAAGTTTGTTATGTTATATATTAGTGTTTGTTATGTTATATATTAGTGTTTGTTATGTTATATATTAGTGTTTGTTATGTTATATATTAGTGTTTGTTATGTTATATATTTGTGTGTGTTTTATAATGTTTTAGTGTTTGTTATGTTATATATTAGTGTTTGTTATGTTATATATTTGTGTGTGTTTTATAATGTTTTAGTGTTTGTTATGTTATATATTTGTGTGTGTTTTATAATGTTTTAGTGTTTGTTATGTTATATATTAGTGTTTGTTATGTTATATATTTGTGTGTGTTTTATAATGTTTTAAAGTTTGTTATGTTATATATTAGTGTTTGTTATGTTATATATTAGTGTTTGTTATGTTATATATTAGTGTTTGTTATGTTATATATTAGTGTTTGTTATGTTATATATTAGTGTTTGTTATGTTATATATTAGTGTTTGTTATGTTATATATTAGTGTTTGTTATGTTATATATTAGTGTTTGTTATGTAATGTTTTAAAGTTTGTTATGTTATATATTAGTGTTTGTTATGTTATATATTAGTGTTTGTTATGTTATATATTAGTGTTTGTTATGTTATATATTAGTGTTTGTTATGTTATATATTAGTGTTTGTTATGTAATGTTTTAAAGTTTGTTATGTTATATATTAGTGTTTGTTATGTTATATATTAGTGTTTGTTATGTTATATATTAGTGTTTGTTATGTTATATATTAGTGTTTGTTATGTTATATATTAGTGTTTGTTATGTTATATATTAGTGTTTGTTATGTTATATATTAGTGTTTGTTATGTAATGTTTTAAAGTTTGTTATGTTATATATTAGTGTTTGTTATGTTATATATTAGTGTTTGTTATGTTATATATTAGTGTTTGTTATGTTATATATTAGTGTTTGTTATGTTATATATTAGTGTTTGTTATGTTATGTTTTAAAGTTTGTTATGTTATATATTAGTGTTTGTTATGTTATATATTTGTGTTTGTTATGTTATATATTAGTGTTTGTTATGTTATATATTAGTGTTTGTTATGTTATATATTAGTGTTTGTTATGTTATATATTAGTGTTTGTTATGTTATATATTAGTGTTTGTTATGTTATATATTAGTGTTTGTTATGTTATATATTAGTGTTTGTTATGTTATATATTAGTGTTTGTTATGTTATATATTTGTGTTTGTTATGTTATATATTAGTGTTTGTTATGTAATGTTTTAAAGTTTGTTATGTTATATATTAGTGTTTGTTATGTTATATATTAGTGTTTGTTATGTTATATATTAGTGTTTGTTATGTTATATATTAGTGTTTGTTATGTTATATATTAGTGTTTGTTATGTAATGTTTTAAAGTTTGTTATGTTATATATTAGTGTTTGTTATGTTATATATTTGTGTTTGTTATGTTATATATTAGTGTTTGTTATGTTATATATTAGTGTTTGTTATGTAATGTTTTAAAGTTTGTTATGTTATATATTAGTGTTTGTTATGTTATATATTTGTGTTTGTTATGTTATATATTTGTGTGTGTTATGTTATATATTAGTGTTTGTTATGTTATTTATTAGTGTTTGTTATGTTATATATTTGTGTTTGTTATGTAATGTTTTAAAGTTTGTTATGTTATATATTAGTGTTTGTTATGTTATATATTTGTGTGTGTTATGTTATATATTAGTGTTTGTTATGTTATATATTTGTGTGTGTTATGTTCTGCTACAGGAGCAGGAGGAGTCCTGTCTGGAGTGGAGGTTGACACATCCTTCTTCACTGGTAACTATGCCCCCCGCATCTCCATCCAAGGAGCAGCTCTAACATCAGGTAAGTTTCTATAGTAACATTGCTGCATTCACAACTCCTTTAACATATTAGGTATTAGGACACAGAGTCATGAAACAGTGACCTTTTTTTAAATAAAACTTTTTGAAAAAAATTCAAAACCAGGTAAAGAACAGTCTGGGTGTGTATTCTGTTGTTGACTTGTTCATATTTTAATTAAAGCCATGGAGTTTTTACATGTACGGGGTGTAATCATAGTAAAGATTCATCATCAGTTGAAAAATACACATGGATTGCATGTACCTTTGCCAAAACCTGGAGATGCAAATAAATCTCCCCCCCCCCCCCCAACTCTCATAAGAAATATTGATCATAATGACCTAATTTCAGCTATGTAGGTGCAGGACATATATGCTTTTAAATAAGTTCCAATTTTGGATTATTATATTATTATCGGTGGAATTATGATTGAGGCCGGTCACAGTGTCATGAGTGTCACTTATTGTTATTCAGATTACCCTCCCAGGCCTCCACGTCAGATGGGCACCGCAGCAACCAAGAAAGAATTGGAAGATATCCAAAAATTAAAATCTGAGGTAGGTATTGAACATACATACAAGTTGCTAAATAACAGATGCAATATTGTAGGATTTCTCCCATGGATAAAAACACAACTCCCGAATTCAGTTTAAAATCACGAAAAAAATGGCCCACAGATCTGTCTGAAAATGATCATACTGCAAGTCCCTGGATACACCTCTGTTCAAAGATATAGGAATTTGCACAGAGTTGCACAATCTACAGATATCCACCAAAGTATGTTACCATTTCATTTTTAGCCCTCAGCCCTTAGGCTGATGGGCTATTGTCGTCACCCAAGCTGTCCGTCCGTCCGTCCGTCCGTCCGGCTTCCGTTAACTTTTACCTTGTGAGCGGGATATCTTGAAAAGGATTCACCGTCAGAATTTTATTTCCTCGGTGGAGATGTATAGCGACAAAATCTCGGTCAAGTTCGAAGATGGGTGACCTTGACCTATTTTTCTACATTTTAGAGCTGATTATAGAAAAACACTTAGATGCTTATTACTCAGGAACCATTTGGTGGATTTTCACAAAACTTACTATGGTCATTGGGACTGATAGTCTGTACCTGCTATACAAGTTTGGTGGCGCCACCTACAATTTCTGATTTTTAATGAATTTTTATCGGATTTTTCAACTTTGGGCTTGTGAGCGGGATATCTCGAAAAGGATTCACCGTAAGAATTTTATTTTTTCGGAGAAGATGTATATTGACAAAATCTCGGTCAAGTTCGAAGATTGGTGACCTTGACCTATTTTTCTACGTTTTAGAGCTGATTATAGAAAAAACACTTAGATGCTTATTACTCAGGTACCATTTGGTGGATTTTCACAAAACTTACTATGGTTATTGGGACTGATAGTCTGTACCTGCTATACAAGTTTGGTGGCGCCACCTACAATTTCTGATTTTTAATGAATTTTTATCAGATTTTTCAACTTTGGACTTGTGAGCGGGATATCTCGAAAAAGATTCACCATAAGAATTTTATTTTTTCGGCGAAGATGTATATTGACAAAATCTCGGTCAAGTTCGAAGATGGGTGACCTTGACCTATTTTTCTACATTTTAGAGCTGATTATAGAAAAAACATTTAGAAGCTTATTTCTCAGGAACCATTGGATGGATTTTCACAATACTTACTATGATCATAGGGACTGATGGTCCGTAACTGCTGCACAAGTTTGGGGGCGCCACCTGCAATTTCTGATTTTTTATTGAATTTTTCTTGGATTTTTCAACTTTTATTGATTCACAATAGGAATTTTATTTCTTTGGTGAAGATGTATATCGACAAAAATCTCATTCATGTTTGAACATGGGTGACCTTGACCTACTTTTCAAGGTCACAGAGCTTATAATAGAATAAAACTTAGAAGCTTATTTTTCAGGAAGCATTTGGTGGATTGTTATGAATCATGGTACATACCTCTCCATTTTAAATTTATAACTGAGATATGTACAGATATCAACCATGTGAGAACAGATATTTAGTACTTGTTACTGTTACCACCTCTAAACACTGTTCTTTTGGCTGAGGGCTTTTGTCAGCTTTTGCTGATATTCTAGTTTAAACCTGTAAGAGTTCCAAACATCAGAATTCTAGGATCCCAGGCTAACCCAATATTGTCAAAAACTTGTTACAAACTCTAAAGAAATAGGGTGTAGTCAACTTTTATCTTCTTTGTAACACATGCAAATGTGACCAAGAATCATATGGAAGTAGAGCATTTTAACAATTGGTGAATATTTCCACTATGATTAGCACCTTCCCTTCATTTTATGCCACAAATTTAATATGAGTGTGTTATGAGTTTTCTGAGACAGTTCTTGTTATATGCTGGCAGTGATGAATTTTCAGAACTGGAAGGAGATTGTACCAAGGACAGAGATGAGAGCAGGATACAAGACATCTTGTCATAACTACATCAAAGTTGACTGCAAGGACAGGCTGACACACATACGGTTCAATATCTACCCTGATGGTGGGGTTGCTAGGTTACGCGTGTATGGTACTGTTCAGAAGGACTGGACTACCATCAGTGATAAGCAGGTAAGTGGGTAAGATGCTTTCTGGAGATCTCGGACCTTTTACATCTCGGCCCGCACAAAGTCAGACCACTTAGTACAATCTCGGACCACCCCGTCGACGATCTAGGACCACATTCCGTACCATCTCGGACCACTATATCGGACCCGTTCAGACCTTTGTCAGACTCATGATGTAGTTGTCAAATGTATATGTTCCGTCTTCAAACGATGTTAAAGCTAATTATTAAAACATTATTACTCCACGCATAACTGTTGCCTCTCTCTCTTCATCATTCTCTCCATCATTAATCATTCATTCCATATCGTCTTAATACTAATTTATAAATATTCTAAAGTGTGTGCATTTGATCGTGTATTAAAGTATACGAGTGTGTGTGAGAAAGAATGAAAGAAAGACAAAATGAATGTCAGATTAAATCAGACATGGGGTAATAGTAATAAGTAATAGTAATAGTAATAGACTATTACAGCTTTTTCCATGTAATAGTAATAGTAATAGTAATAGACTCAAAAATTTGAGCAGTAATAGTAATAGTAATAGAAACAGAAGGCAAAGTAATAGAGTAATACATATTACTTTCTATTACTTCCTGTGAGCCCCTTGATCATGAAGCATATCAGCAAATAATGCTGAACAGACTCAGTTCTTGTCCAGTAACTGCCCAGGATGTGTCTATTGTTGAGGCAAGCATGGGCCAGCTGCCACATTGTTGGTGACCACTGGTGCTAATTACATAAGAGTACTGGACAGAGTAGGTCACAGCCAAATAAGTTACCTGGTACAATCTGACCTTTGATTAGTAAACCATGGATAAACAGAGGCATGTTTGATGTTAAGAGACAGATAAATAGTGTATTATATTATTGTGACATGTACATCTTATCTCACATCCATCAATCATTATGCATATTCTGAAATGTACCTAGATTTGTTTTCACAAGCCAGTTTGCATTTTAATCATACAGATTGCAATAACACACATTCAAGAAAATATAATATGGAACCAGATACATTGCAGACCCAAAATGTTCATGATAAGCTTGTGGTGTTTTCACTACCCATAACGTACTGAAGCCTACAATGCTAACTCAGACCAGTACTACAATCACTTGGATAAAGTCATACTGCAGGCACATGTATTATCTAGTTAATTTATATACATATTCTTTTAAAAATATTCTTTTAATACTTGTCTGTTATTTCATAGTACCAATTTTGCAGATCTTCATTCAGTATCTAAAATTATGTTAATTTATATTTTTAAAATTAAATGAACCATTTTTTTCATGATATTAATTTATTTGATTATATTATATGAGAATATAAGTGACTATTAATATATTATTATTTAATATCTGAAATTTTGATATCGAATAATTAGATCCTGTTATGTACAAAATTTAAAGTACAAGATTCTTTAAAACCAAATTTATTGTGAAAGTGATTTAAATAATATTTTATTTGTTTTGTAAAATTGATGTAAGTTTAAATCACTCTCCTTATTCCCAAATTATCCTATGCTTGTTTTGCTGCAATGAAGAAGGGCATGCCTGAAGAATAAAAGCCATGCATGCTACCATTATTGCAAAGTTTACCACCTCTCTGTTCACTCTCAATATGTATTATGTGATGGAATAAAACATGGCATCACATCCAAATGAACATATACACCCGAGAAGATGGGGTACTTTTGTCTCCAGTTTGGTTCTGTCCAGAATCTTGACGTAAACAGTATTTTTATTGGATATATTTATAAGGATTGGGAAACAGGACACAACCCTACATAAATTCCTCTCCTGATACATACATAAAGGACTGAATTGTCAGCTTTATTAAATAATAATATGCAATAATCATGAATAATTCCTCTGGAGACAATCTTTAGTCACACTGAAAATCTTTATTTACTGACTATGAGAACGAAGGATTAAATCTTAATGGAAGTATGTACTACAAAATAAATTTATGTGAAATATAAATGAAAATAATATAAAATGTACAAGTATGCATATAATTATAAATCAATATTTCACATATGCCGGGGCCTTTACAATGGGTTGCTTTAATTTACATGTGTTCAAGAGTTCATACAATTATCTTATAATTTCGACTTGAAACACCCGAATAACGATCATTGAGGTTTCAAAATATTAAAAAAAAAACAGAATTAAAGAAGCAGAAATAATTAAGAACTCCAGTATTATTAGGCTTCTTGTAAATGACAGACACAGTATAAGAAAATTTGGTAGGTAACTGGATGATATAGTTGCTTTTAATATTATATAAACAGGTGATTGTAGTGCTAGTTCATAGCACTCATGGCTGCGCAAGGTCTAGAATCCTACCATCAGTTTAAGTACATGTAATAGTAATAGTAATAGTAATAGATACCCCAGTAATAGTAATAGTAATAGTAATAGAAGATAAAATGTGGTAATAGTAATAGTAATAGTAATATCAGAAATTGAAAGTAATAGTAATGGTAATAGTAATAGAACAACTGTAATAGACCCCATGTCTGGATTAAATTTATGAATGAAAGATTGAATGAGAGAAAGATTGAATGAATGAATGAAAGAAAGAATGAACGAAAAAAAGATTTTATGAAAGAAAGAATGATTGAATGAATGAATGAATGAATGAATGAATGAATGAATGAATGAATGATTGAAAGAATGGATGACAGACAGAAAAAATAAATGAAAGATTGTATGAAGGAACGAAAGAATGAATGGAAGGAAGATTAATGAAAAAAAATAATGAAAGAAAGATTGAAGCAATGAAGGAAGGAAAGAATGAATGATAGACAGATTGAATGAAATAAAGATTGAATGATAGACTAAATGAATGAAAGTTTGAATGAGCTAATGAAAGAAAGAATGAATGAAAAAAGATTTAATGAACGAAAGATTGAATGAATTAATTAAATAAATATTGAATGATAGACAGACAAAAAAAATAAAGATTGAATAAAGGAACGAAAGAATGAATGAAAGTAAGAAAGGTTGAATGATAGACAGTTTGAATGAAAGAAAAATTAAATTATAGTTAGACAAAATGAATGAAAGATTGAATGAGAGAAAAATTGAATCTCGTTTTTATATTGTATATATACAAAATTCTTATAAACTTGTTCAGCTCTTGAGTTTAAATATGGTGTCAATTCCCACTTTTGAATTTTTGTTTTATGTATATATCTAAACTACAACTGTTTTCACTCTTTAATATTATTTAGTTGAATTGTAGATATGTTACAGCGATACAGCAGTTCTGATTCTTTGATTCACACATGTTTTTTTGTGTATTATTGGTTAATGTAGTTTATCACAAATTTGGTATTTCGGTTTTCATACCTCTTTTAATATTGTTTATATTAAATTCTAATAAACTTTGTCATTTCCCTTTGAGTTAAAATATGGTGTCATGCGTGTAACACGAACTATTATAAATTAAGTGTAATTAAGAGTGTGTGCTTGTGTGTGTCAAATGTTTTCTGAGTGGATATACATACTGAGCTATGTCGTAGGCCTAACTTGTCCAAATGGAATTTTTAGCTCAGCTGACTATAAGTCATCTGAGCTATAGTCGTGGTCCATTGTCCGTCGTCCGTCCGTCTGTCCGTCCGTCCGTCCGTCCGTAGATGTGGCACGTTTTGAAACCGTAAGACCTAGGAATCCAAAATTCAGCATAATGTTAGATGTCCCCAAGATCTCCTACCAAGCCGAAAACTGGGTCTTTGCGACTTCGTTCCTTTGAGAAATTAAGGAAAAACCTCAATTTTTTATTAAAATCCTATTTTCACACTTCAGGACTGCCTAATATCAAAACCACTCATCTGTTTTTTTCTCAAATTTTCTATAAACATTCCTCTTTATAGTTCCTATGTACATGCCAGAAATGAAGTCTGTAAAGTATAAATTCTTTAAGTTATGGGCCCAAACATAATGGACTTTGTAAAAAATCAGAAAAAATAATAACTCACTTAACGTGAAAAATTTTGAAACTAGAGTCTATTTTCTCAAGTACATAACTATGTTTAATTAAGATTCAATTGTTTACCCAAAATTAGATCTGAATTATGTAAATTTTTTAAGTTATTAGCATAAAAAAAAATCAGTACCTTAAATTTAGCCCAACTTTGACCATGGCACGTTTTTTTCATGTAAGCACCATTGATTTAATTTTCACAGCATGTAAACATAAATATTTAGTTTGTCTAAATCTGAAATTTGAAAATAAAAGCATGAAAATTAAGCTAGTTCTTGATTTTTTTTCTGTAGTCACTTGCTTTGATTACAGATGCAGGGTCCCACTCCAGGTCACTGGAAGTCAGCTATGCCAGGGTTTCTGATTTGTTACAGTCACTGGAGGAGATCCCCTGCTGTGACAGGTGTACAGTTATTCTCATATCACCACCCAAATCACCGCCCCCCCCCCCCTGCAAACCCAACCCACCAAGTGTTATGCAGTAATTGTTATTGTTTTCACTGTATCTCCTTAATTGTAATGCTGTTTCCACTCCGATATGCAAAAACTTTCCTTGAAAAAATAATTCAAGGTGTAATTCAGAAGATGCAATGTTGTGTAATGTAGCATTTTTAAAGAAATCAATTTTCTTTTAAATGATTTTAACAAATATAATTGAACCCATCAGTATGCTTAAATTATTATAAAATATGAAGCATATTATAGATAAATAAAGACACAATTAAAAATTGTGAAATCTAAATCAAGTGCTATTTTTAGATATTTATTGTTTTGCAGATTTAAAAGATATATTTTTGTGGTAAAAATAAATAAACATTTGTATGCATGATGTGGTGTTATCTGACAAGATTGAGATTTATGATGATGCAATCGAGAATTATGAATCAACTTTTATATTCAGATATATATGTTAAATTGGAAATGTATAGAAATATAAACTTAAATTAGAAAATAATTGATGTGAAAAAAAAGAGGATTTAATACAAACATTTGTTCATTATTTTCCTGCCTCAGCAGAATTTGAGATCAGGCTTTGTTTGCCCTGTTTTATGTTGTTAATTAGCTATATTTCAACTGTATACATTTCATAAAAAAAAATATATATTTAATAATATATATTATACAAAAAAATAGATTCAATTGAACAAATGTGAAAACTACTGAAATGTCAACAGTTAATCAAAAAACCAACTAATGATCATGGTAATAGTACAGATCATTTGTTCACAAACTGCTCACATGCTTTAGTTTCAACATTAGGAAACACATGGTCAGGTCACAAAATATTTTTTGCAACAATTTCTTGCTCATCAATACAAACCAATCATATAAACCAACCATGGCCTTTATTACCTCTTCCTCTTACACTTTATCTCTATTTGATATTATTTTAGATTTAATAATTGATGTGAAAAAAAAAGAGGATTTAATACAAACATTTGTTCATTATTTTCCTGCCTCAGCAGAATTTGAGATCAGGCTTTTTTTAACCTTCAAGGTTAACGTCAGCTGAGCACAGTGACCCATAGGTCCCTTGTTAATATCTGAATCGCGCGCAGACAAAATAATTTTGTGTATTATAAACATTACATTGGTTATTTCATAACAGTTAAGGCGGCCAGGACATTTATGTTACTTTGGTCCAAGATCATAGTTGCCCGATCGCAAAGTGGTCCGAGATCGTAGTGGCCAGATACAAAGTGGTCCGAGTTTGTCGGCCCAGTGGTCCGAGATCGTAATGGTCCGATCTGAAGTGGTCCGACTTCGTGTGGGCCGAGATGTAAAAGGTCCGAGATCTCCAGGTACCGGGTAAGATGGCAGTTCATGAACTGTAATATGTCCTATAAAACTGTTGCTTTGTAAACAATTAACAGTGGGCCTAAACTGATGTTAATTACATGAACATGGAGTTTTCTTACATAACTTTTGTACAACTGATTCAACCCAGGGTTACTGACTATGCTCTTCAAAATTCACTTCTACCCCCTTTGTACTATCACATATATTGTAGAAAGCACCACTTTACATTTGTTTTAAGACTCATTATAATTGTCCAGCAATGGTTGAACATTCTGTTGTTGAGCCCACAGCTCCCAGTTCACCAGGTCAGAGGTCACCTTCCAGCCACAGTACTGAAGATATTTGAAGACATATAAAACTGGACATTAAAAGCCTGAGTGTTTAAGCACATATTCTGAAATGTATTTTTAGTTGTTGTGTAAAGCAGGTAAAGGACAGTGGTATTCTACATTTACCAAAGATATTGATGTGTGTATAATGTTTATGATATATATGATAAATTTAATTGATTAAAGAAATGAGTAACAAAATTTTCTTTTTCTTTCATAAGTTAGTTGATTTAGTATCCATGAAGAATGGAGGAACCTGCATTGATTACAGTGATGTTCATTATGGCCATGCACGCAATATTATCAATCCTGGCAGAGCGAGGATAATGGCTGAGGGCTGGGAGACAGCACGAAGGGTAAGAGAAACGGGGAACTATTTAAAGGTGTAAAGACATATCTACTACATATACCAGTACACCCTCAATAGATTATTACCGTTCACTGAGAGAACATCAATACCACACAACTTTCCAAGGGCAGGAGCTTTCTGCATATTTTCAAATTGTTTGTGTCAAAATTGAAGTCTTAACATTGGGTTTTAATTTGATAAGGTCTCAATATGCATTGCTAGATAAATGAAGTGTTATGCAAAAGACAGACGTTTAGCACTGCAGCATGTACCCTCTAGTTCTGTTTTATTATAGCAACTCTGTGATATATTCTGTATGTTGTCTGTTGAAGCTGGATCGTCCACCCATACTGAAAGCTGATGATGCAGGGATAATTCAATTTAAGGGCCAGGAATGGGCAGAGTTCAAATTGGGTCATCCTGGAATAATCCAGCAAGTAGGTAACTTGCCATCAAACTTTTATAATCTTATATCAACCTCTATCTCAGCTTTTATTCTACAGTTTATTGCTACACCTTGAGAACAATGTGAGCAATATAATTCAGAACCTAATCAAAGATTTCTTTCTATTTCATTTGATTTGGTTAATATTTGGTGAAAGTCATATGATAAGTCTTAAGAAACTTATGATTGATTGTCCTGAACATTAATGTGAGAAATCTTGGACAGCTCTACCTTGTACATGATTGAAACTGGTGGTAGACTGATGGTGCCATCTTCAAGCCTGTTTACCTCTCTCTGACTAACCCCTACAACATTGTGAGCAATATTACTCACAAACAATACGTTTCCATGAAAATTTGCATGTACATAGTTGTGCATCAGCTACAATGTCAATATATGTGATTGAGATTGAGTGGGCCAGTACAGAAAAGATGTAGCCAAAATCTCGGCATTGATGGCATTTCTGTTGTCAACAATTTTTAGTTTTATACACAATGCCTTAACAACTGATGGTATTTTCCAACTCCATGAAATGGCATGTGTACTTGTTACAATAAATATATGTCTGAAACAGTTAAAAGAGATATTCAAATACAATGAAAGTTTGATGCCTGTGTATTCTTAATGATCAGATTGGTGTATAAATCTAATGAATATTGAAAATTTTCAGATTGAATTAGATACAAATCACTTCAAGGGGAACTTTCCAGATTCATGTTTTATTGAAGGTAAGTGAATTACTGATATGACCTTCCTCAGTCATTGTATCATATTCATATGAGCTTTAGCCCATGCTTTCCTTTATGATGGATTGTTTCAATACAGCATGAATTAGAGCATTTGTTAACATGACATCTTCCATTAAATACAAGCATAAATATTAAAAAAGGTAATATTCACCAAGGGAAAACTAAAAAAGGTTAATTGGCACTTTACCAGTATACAATGCCTCATGGTAAACAATTTAACATTCTCTATACCGGTTATCAAATGTACCTCAGAACAAAACTGTACCCAGAAAATATGTGAATACTGTACTGTATCATTAGTTTTGGTTGTAAGTCATCTGGGGTATATTAGTAATAATAATCGTTTGTACATCTGCAATCCAGATTCACATTTTTTATATAAGGTCACATACCAGATTATTACAGCTATATAATTGAAATATTGCATACAGTTTGGTTGAGCAAAATATCTTGCTATACATTAATTTAGGTCTTGGTGACATGGTATCTTCAGGCAAAAAGGAGAAACAAATAATTCTCTAAACTAGATCCATATCATACCACTTGGCTTGAGGCATTCCCTTTTTGTATAAAAAAATATATATTTATATATTTGATCCATGACCACTGGGTAAATTAATTCAAAGTCACTGATGCTTAAGCTGAAATAAGACCTTTTTTTTAAAACAATAACTTATTTGGTTGATTATGTGTTATGCAGGTTGTTACAGTGTTGAGAAGCTAAACTTTCCAAACAAGAACTGGAAAATACTCCTTCCAGTACAAAAGATGTCTGCTCACAAGAGACATTTTTACTCAGGTGAAACTGTTCAGAAGATTGGGGTGATCAGCCATGTTCGTGTTACCATGGCACCAGATGGTGGTATAAGCAGAATGAGGCTGTTTGGTTATAAGCATAAACCTCCTGTTCCCAAATTGTAATGAAATAAGTCCCATATCAGATTCTGGTGTGCCATATACCTCTAAAACTACCCTAATTACTGGTATTTTGTTTTATTCTTCATAATCAGTGTGTGCAAGTGATGAGTTCCCAGTCATGAAAGTTCTACTGAGGATCATGCAGCTAATTTTAATGGTCCTGTATTACTTATATAACATTATATGTAATAAGATATTTATACAAAGTTTAATGTGTATTAACCTACAGGTGTGAAGATTCTTTGATGTCTGCCTCATTTATCTTTGTTATGTGTTTTAATGTTTACACTTTCATTTTAAAGTTGGCATTAGGGGCTCTTTTAATACTCAGGTTTTGCAGAAGGGATTCAATGTTTGTTGCCTTTGTTTTTTTTTTCATTATTTCATTTATAAAATGTATTTGTTTCATAATGATGTTCATGTCATGGTTGTTGATTTTGTCACTTAATAGTGGTACCTGCTTAAAATATATGTTAAGGAGCCAGTGTATTACCCTAAGAATAAGTCAAAGAAATTGTATCCTATTGGCTACTAAGGTTAAGGCACAGTAGTGGCGCCGCCTGTGCCTCCGCCCCAGAGATTTCTTTCAGGGGAGATAACTCGAAAAAATATTTCACTGATCTTTACCAAACTTGACATGTGCATAGATATGGGTAATAGGACAAGGCCTATTTATAATGGGGTCGTGACCTTTACTAGAAGAGTGACCTAGACCTTGATTATGTCCATTTTGGGGGAAATCACAATAGATATGGGTTATTGGATGATGTATATTTAAATTGGGGTCATGCTCTGTCTTATGAGAGTGCCCTTGACCTTGAATATTGCCATAAATGATGAAAATCAAGTAAAATCATGAATATCTCAATAAGTGATGCACAGATTAGTCCAAAAATCAAGTTGACCAAAGATCTTGGACAGTGTTGTCTTATGCAGAAGACAGGTGGCGCCACCTGTCGTTTTCTTGTTTCCGCGCCATTTAATATCCCATCATTGCAACTTGACTGTAATGTGAGCATTATAAGTCAAAACCTGATAAACAGGTTGGGGTAATTTGTGCATTTCCATAGGTCTTCAATACCTACATCTCATATTCAAGACTGGTGATGCTAATTTCAATCATTTTTGTGTGGCGTCCATCCGTACGTTTGCTTTAGGTGAAAATTGCTCATATCTCAGAAGTAGTTCAAAGTTTGGTCTGAAAATTGGTATGTACATCCATCTTGGAGAGTTTTCTCATCAACCAGATAGGTGGTACCACCTGCTTTACCGATTTCACAGTATAAATTAATGCCCTTTCCTCAGGAATGATTTGCAGTGGCCTTGTGACCAAGAAATTGTGCTTGTCCATAGTTCTTGGATACCTCCATCTTATATTCAAGACTGGTGGTGCCATCTGCAGTCGTTTTCATATGGCATCCATCCATACATTTGCATTAGGTGTAAATTGCTCATAACTCAGGGTCATTCAATGTGTTGGTCTTAAAGTTTACATGTTCACATCTTGAAGAGTTTTCTCATCAACCAGACCGGTGGTGCCACCTAGCTTACTGTTTTCATAGAATAAATAAATGCCCTTTTCTCAGAAGTAATTCACCATATTGGCCTGAAAATGTGCATGTCCATAGATCTTCAATACCCCCATCTTGTATTAAAGACTGGCGGTGCCAGCTGCAATTGTTTTTGTGTGGCATCCATCCATACATTTGCTTTGGGTGAAAATTGCTTATATCTCAGGAGTGGTTCAATGTATGGTCTGAAATTTGGCATGCATGTACATGCATCTTTGAGAGTTTTATCATAGACCAGACTGGTGGTGCCACCTACCTTCCCATTTTCATAGAATAAATAAATCCTCTTTTCACAGAAGTAATTTTCTGTATTGGCCTGAAATTGTGCATGTCCATAGCTCTTGGATACCAGGTATATTCAATCATGTATTCAAGACTGGTGGCGCCATCTGCAGTTGTCTTTGGGTGGCGTCTATCCATCTGTTTGCTTTGGTTAAAAATCTCTCATAACTGAGGAGTGGATGGATGTGTCAGCCCGAAGGCTAACATAGTATGGTTGCTTTCTAAATGCTGCTGAAGATAGGTGCCTGCTCTTAAAGGGGGGGGGGGGGGGGGGGGGTAATTGTCTGGGGTATTCTAGTTATAATGAATGTTTCTTTGTATGAAACAAATCTTCACTCGAAAGAAAACTGATAAGCAAAGCATAAAAAAAGTCCTGTAATAGAGTCAATTTTTATTATATTTGTACTATCATATTTATAAGCATCATTGCAATAATATTGTTAACATTTGTCATGGTTTATGTGTATTTAGCTGTCTCCCAGTGAAAAACAAACTTATTCAGCATGATTTGAAATAAGAAAATACTTAAATTTCTCTATATTAAGTGCATATTATATAATTTTCAGTAGTTTTTAATAAGAGTTAAATTAATACATGTCCACTACACTATACAGTACAGGGACGTAACTGGACTTTATTAGATTAGTGACTACTGTTCTTGTGATAATTGAAAACAGGGTCTGGGTAGAGTGCTTACAGTTGTGAACAGAGTGTACGTCTGCTGTGAAATGACTTTGTAGACCTATCAATGGATAAAAATCAAGTGGGAAAGTTCTAAAGAGAAAACCAGGTTCGTATAGTGTTTGATTGATATTTATTGTATCATTCCCCTGTTCATTTTGTTCAGAATGTATAAGGATAAAGAAAGGTGTTAAGGTCAAAGTTCCTAAATCCTGTTAATATTCATGATCCAGGATTTAGGAAAAGGGGGGGGGGGGTCCAACCCAGGAGGACTAATGAAAATCCTAAAAAAAAGGTCATCAGGTCTGGAAAAGGGGGGGGGGGGGGTCCAGCCGCAAAATTACGTCAAAATTACCTTAAAAAAGGTTCCTTCGGGTGAAAAAGGGGGGTCTGGACCCCCCCCCCCCTGGATCCGCTTCTGATGAGAAAGCTGCAAGGTTAGGAAGTTGTGAATATGATGGACATGTGGTTGGGCTGGTTTCTGGATGGCTGCAGGTGAAAAAAACTGCATTATTACATAGCTATGCATGTTTATAATGCTTCACATTTTGCCTTCATTCAGGCCTCATTTGAAGGGACACAATCCTATATTGTCCTTGCCTTTGTTGCCTTGGAAAAAGAAAACTCAGGAAAAACATGTGTGACAGAATTATTGATAGATTTGTTGAAAATAAGCTTCAGCCTCAGGATTTTTATAGATGTTATATGGGGAATTTCAATACATGTCCCCCAAGATGCAAGGAATATGCTTACACTGTATTTATAATGGTTAATTGTTACCATATTTTTTTCAGGTGGACACTGGGAATTCACATAAATACTCCTACAAACACATCGTCAGTGGTTGTTTATACTTATTTAATATGTTTTTAAAGACATCAAGGAGATCACAGTGGTTCATTTGTGAAAATATAATATTAATTTTCATAATTATTGTTCAACAGATAGACATGACTGTCTGTTATGCAAATAAGAGCTAAAGCATCGATTCCTATGTAATAACAGGTAATCATAAAACTATTCCTGCCTATTGTTTTTTTTATATATATTTTCACCTCTGTCAAGGAAGAATGTGATGTCATTTAAAATCCACATGCTTGTCAATAAAATACGTCACTTGATCAGTTTCTTCTGTTTTTTTTTTTTTTTTGCATTTTTATATTTCATCAATACGTGTATTTAATTTACAATTTGGCACAGGTAGTTACAGGAAATTACTTCTAACCACATTCACCTGATGATCGGGTCGGATCCCGTGAAACAGACTGTTGTGAACTTACAGTATTGTTTTTTTCCAGTGTTTTATATATATATATATATATATATATATATATATATATATATATATATATATATAAATGCCTTTGTTCTCATTTTTCTAACCTAGCCATTAGCCAATAAGAACGCTAACATGCGTCAGGTAAGTCGTGCTGAACGTCATGCTGGATTGTAATGCTTATATTCTTCGTCGAAACGCAAGAAAACGCTTATTAGTCTGATTAATCCAACAAAGTAGGCTACAGCTGCATAGTCTTATCAGTCTAATAATGTAGACTGTTAACACAAAGGCTAAATAGGCTAATGACGCAGGATACAAATACTTATTATAATAAAGGCTAATTAGTCTGATGACGCAGGCCGCACATACTTATAGGCTATTTTGTCTAATGATGCAGATTACAAATAAATAATGACACTGACTACAAATTCTGAGGCCAGTTAGTCTAATGAAGCAGCCTATAGCAATACTGGGCAAAATGTTGACAAGGCGTTATTACACTCCTTGACGCACGATAAATTCTCCTGGACCTGTCGGCTGGCTTCGACGCAATAGACTACGGTATTTCGCTAAGTTTACTGTCAGGTAATAACCGATACGGTCCTCGTGTTCATTTTACTGTTATAGTGTAAAACCAGGCAGCAGTAGACGCGTAGTTAATTGTATCCGCCAAAACAGAGTTTTGCGGATACTATGTTTTCAGCTGCACGCCGCCGCCGCCGCGTAGGTGTCCGGAGAACTCCTCCGTAACCGCTGGGCGGAATTTTACGAAACCCGGGATTATGTTCGGGTCACATGTGAACTACTGCGCCCCGATTTTGTTTTGACCTCTGACCTTTCCTCTGCGCTCTGCGTCCGTTTGTGCGTCTGTTTCCACACATAAACCCACATATCTCGGGAACCGTTTGACCGATCAGGAAAAATTTTTTGCACAAATGTAGCCCTTGGAGAGCTTTATAACATACACAAAAAATGGTGGCGCCACCTGCAACCATGTTTGCACAGTGTCCATCTGTTCGTCTGCCTTGGGTTAAAATCACTCATATATCTGCAGTGACTTGACTAATTCACCTGAAATTCGGTATGCGTATACATCCTGGATAGCTTTTCTGATTTTATGACAGGTGGCGCCACCTACATTCACGTTTACACTGCAGACATCCAAGCTCATATCTCGGGAACCGTTTGACCGATTGGGCCAAAATTTTGCATGTGTATAGATCTCACATAGCTCTTCATCATACGCAAAACTGGTGGCGCCACCTGCAGCCATTTTTGCACAGCTCCTGTCTGTTTGTCTGCCATGGGATAAAATCACTCATATCTCGGCAGTGGTTTGACATATCTGCCTAAAATTTTGCAGGTTTATACATCCCCGACAGCTCTCTTGATTTTATGACAGGTGGCGCCTCCTGCATTCTAGTTTATGCAGCAGACATCCAAGCTCATATCTTGGGAACCGTTTGACCGATTGGGCCAAAGTTTTGCATGTGTATAGTTCTCACATAGCTCTTTGTCATACGCAAAACTGGTGGCGTCACCTGCAACCATTTTTGCTCCGTGTCCATCTGTTTGTCTGCCACGGGCTAAAATCACTCATATTCATGTACTGGTTTGACTTATCTGCCTTAAATTTTGCATATGTATACAACTTGGACGGCTTTCTGGATTTTGTGGTGGGGGGGGGGGGCAACCTACATACACAATTTGGCTGCAGACATCCATGCTAATATGCAACACTCTATTTCCCCTTGCCACTCAATCCATGCCTCACTTCACCCGTTCCACTCTGATTTAGGCGGATACACGTAGTCGCTTGTCGACTACCCGTATTCTAGTTAACAATTACTGTTAACCCCAAGGGGAGAGACCCAAGTGACAATCTGGAGCTGAATGATTGTTTTTCTTTCTTTCTTTTTCTTCTTCTCTCTTTTTTCTTTTCTGTGGCACTGAATGATTATGCAACTGGCGCAGAGGTCAGCAAAACCCAGCAGCTCACAGAACTGTATATATAGCAAACCCAGCAGCTCACAGAACTGTATATATATATATATATATATATATATATATATATATATATATATATATATATATATATATATATATATATATATATGGGTAGGCGTATGTTAGTAGAGATAATTGGGCTCCCTGTATAGTTTAAAAGTCTCCGTAATATATCATTATGTAGCCTGAAGGACTAGTATATATATAGACCTAACTTCTGGTTGATTATTTAAGGATAACTTGTTGGAATATTTAAGAAATTAAAGATGATAGCTCAACACGAGGAAATTATGCCCACAGATAATACACTTATCTATTTGTATGAAATGTTATATTAACGTTTCATTCTTAACATCTATTTACATATGAGCTATAGGGTATCGCACCGATATCTTTAGTCTCGATCAAGACTGAGGTGCTATAGTTAATGTAATTCAACGTCGGGTCACCATGAAAACTGGGCGGTCACCTATAAATATGTCCAGCAGACAGTCCGGTAACCTATATATAGTGTATGGCTTAGCAGTTTAGTGATAGCAGTAATGTTGTAATGTTGGTGAACTCAGCAAACTAGTAGATCATCAAAAGGCTTCAGAACTTGTATTTTGTACTTATCTTCGTTCTACGAATACACATACTTCTATATAGAACGGAGTTACCTTAGATGGCGCAAAATTTCCTAAAACAGAGTGACGACAAAATTGTTGTACTACTAATTGTCGTAGCCATATCCACATTCGTAACAGGGAGATTGTATCTTAGTACTTCTTTGTTATTTGGGTGCCTTCATTGATGGATATTTCTCTATGGGCCCATAGGTAAATTCCATTGTGAAGAGCGTGTAATTCCATCTTACTAAAATAAGGCGATAACTTTCTCGAATAGCTTGACTCCGCTGCTCCTGCAGTCGACAGTGATGTCGTGTGCAGTCCTTTACTTGTTGTAACTCCTAATATGACAGTTAAATTGCAGTCTGTTCAGAACAGCGCAGCAGGTGTTATATATGGTGAAAATATGTATCGCCATGTTATACACCATTTATTATTTATCTGCACTGGCCATCATAAACGCCAATGTATATCGTTTTCAAAATCCGTTCTCAAACATATCGCATATGGCATGGTCTAGCGCGAAATACATCACTAAACTGTTTTCATCATGTCAACCACCTCGCGCATGCGCTCAGATCCTCCAGTCGTTCCCCTATTGTTCAACCAACAGTAAATCAGCGTTTGCTGGCAAGACTGTTGCAAATGTTACACCTTAATTAAGCATTCATGTATTGATATATTGCACGCATTATACATGTATATTATAATAATAATAATAATAATAATAATAAAGTTTTGTTTGTGTATTGTACACCTGTGAAAAAGTGTGAATATATATCACAGGTCGCATTTTTTAGCGAGTCTGTGAGCTTCTGCGGGGGCGCAGTATCGTCCGTCCGCCGTCGTCCTTATGTTAACCCATGCATGTTATCTCAAAAACCGTCAGAGCTAGCAGCGCAAAATTTTATGAAAGAATCAGTCACACGTCGAACTCTATCGGATTGAGCTTATTTTTTTGGCTATCTGCAATGACTTGGATTTTAGAGGCTATAAAAATCTCTGACGAAACCGTCCTGCCAGATTATTTAATATTTCACAGAAATTATCCCAGAAACAATCTTTCTCAAGTTTGTTCGAATGTTTCAGTTCGGTGAATTTTGGCCGAGTTACGGGAAGCTAAACTTTGTCATTTGGCAAAAAAAAAATACTATAATTACAGTCTCAGAAATGGCTGGAGCTATCATCACCAAATATTATGCAAATGTTTGTTGCATGAGTCATATTTAAAATTTAGGTATTGGTGGCGCCACCTGCATCGACCTTTTTGTACGGGGGTCATCGGTCATCAGTACATTAACCCATAATTTCTCAGGAATAGCACGAGCTAGCATCCTCAAATTTTACTAAAAAGACAGTCACATTGCAAATGTTGTGGTATTGGGCTTTTTGTGGCGCCACTTGCATCAACTTACATTTTACGGGGGAAAGCTTGAAAACCTTTTGAAAATCTTCTTTTTGAAACTATTCAGCCAAATTGTTGAATATTTCATGCATATAAATGATCCCAGAGACGAGCTCTCATAAGTTTGTTTAAATGATGTAGGTTCGATGAATTTCTCAGAAATGACAGGAGCTAGCATCACAAAGTTTTGTGCGAATATTGGTCACATGACTTATATTTGAAACAGGTTTTTGTGGCGCCACCTAAAGCGACCTGTTTTTTAAGGACAAAAAAATAGTAATTTTAGCCTCTATCAGCTTAAAAATGTTTTATGATCAAACTGTCAGGCTGAATGGTTTAATTTTTCACAAGAAGTATCCTAGGATAGGATTCTTTCATTTGTATAAAAAAAGATTAGGTAGATTTTGTCTGTATCTATAAATAACTTGGCAGACTGCCAACTATTTCAGAGTTGGCAACAGGTCAAGTCTCAGTCTTGATCTATCTATAGTTTTGGCAGATGTTGCAGCTGGTCAAGAGTTCACTCAGTGCAGCTAGGTACAGGTCAAGAGTTCATTCAGTGCAGTAACTGCATCTACCAATTTGTTTCGCTTGATTAGGGGCAGCTCCTGCCTCAGCTAAGCTTGGTCAGCCCAGCGCACCCGACTCGAGAGAAGTTTGATGTATTGGCCTGCATCTTTGATGGCATTCTCGTACATAAGTCTGGTGTCGCCACATTCAATGACTTTTGCACAGTGAATGTCCCTGCCTATTTCTCAGGAGGGATTTGATATTCAGCTTGAAATTTAGCATATATATATACATGTTTTTAAAAAAGTTTAGTACTTGCATTGTACTTGAAAAGTAACGGTATAGCATGTTATCATGGAAGCATTATATCTTATG
Source organism: Sipunculus nudus (assembly GCA_026874595.1). Lineage (NCBI taxonomy): Eukaryota > Metazoa > Annelida > Sipuncula > Golfingiida > Sipunculidae > Sipunculus > Sipunculus nudus. Next base: position 104,464,288 of record CM049306.1, on the reverse strand, counting down.
TATATCTTATGTTCGTATTAGGCCTGTAGGCCTTGTTCTTTAAAGAACCCATGCGAGATGTGTTAACCGGATTACATTACATGCTTCGGACGAGTCGAAAGCGGGCGCCTGGTACAACAGGATGTGCTGGATGCTGATGGCTCGGTTGTGATGGGGTATAGTTTTTAATGCCGTCGGCCTCTATTTCTGGACTAGCGTTACCCGTGCAGCCGTTTTATCTTAATTGCTCATTTTCTATTAAACGTCACCGGCCAGGGGCGTCATCATGAACATATGTCTCCCTAATTCTTCCCTCCCCCCCCCCCCCCCCCCTCTTATCAGCGTCAAGCAGACCATTATAAACAGATGCGCAAACAGAGGCGTTTACTCTTACAGGGTCACGAAGCGAACGTCACACATTTGTTTTGACATTTCCAAGCATCACAGGGTCGCATGAACTGTTCAGTTGGAAACGCATAAGGGTTCTTTTAGAATACTAAGGCTTCATAATATATACAAGTTCACATACAAATACTCTGGTTTCTTAAGGATCTTCACCAATGGATATCAATATGCTGTTCGTGATGATTGTATTTATATATCTGCCAACATCCGTCACCGCGCTTGACACACGGGTTGTGCAAGGAAACTGGCGTCTGGCTCAAGAGTTGCCATTCTGTCGTTCGTGTCAGGGTATTTGTGGGTCTAGATATTTACCTGCATACTGTCACTGTGACCACTTGTGTATTTTGTATGGAGACTGCTGCAATGATTTCCGACAGCAATGCCCAGTTCAGCATGAGCGAGGACTTAATTTGAATTTTACATATGGAACGGCATTGAATTCGTGTGACCTGTCGGACCCCAGGTTATATTACACTCGTCCGCGTCTCATTGCGTCCTGCGGGCGGGATTCCTCGGCATGCAAAGTGTCCGAATCTTATATATACAGCTTCGTGCCAGCTCAGGATGATGAAACAGGGTTGAACTTTATAACGATAAAATGCGCGATGTGCAACGGTGTAAGACGACTGAAACCATGGGAAATACAGGTCACTGGTTCAGATGATTTCGGAAACGCCGATGTTGTTGATGCTCTGCTTGGTGGTTACAAGTCATTGAAAAGAAAACTGATTTTTTCTGTCAGATCCGGGGGCCACGAGGTTCAAAGATGTGACGCGGATGTTCGAAATGTAAAGGTATTTTGTGATGAAAGCAGTGAAACAGAATGTAACAGGTGTGCCAGGTGTATCAAGACTATTAAAGGCCAAGCCTTATTCTACAGGTACGTCAGTTGTAGCCTGTGTGGTAAAATTAACATGACCGTTAATGACATATGCAGATTCAAGAAAAGTTCCCATATTTACAGAGATCATGTCAAATACGAAAATACAGACAGGTATGAAATAAGCATTCATCCACCGTCTGGCGACAGATTTAAAGGATTGTCTATTTTATTTGATATCAGAGAGGACCACAAGCTTTCGGTCCGCCTAGATTTCACGAACTCTCATCTTCGTCGTTGTCCGCCTGGTTACAGTAAGGACGGTTTATTTGCCTGTAGACGAGACAAGCATATAACACCGCTGGACACGTATAAAAATATCACTGACTGGAAGTTAAATACCAAAAACACTACTAAAGGCACACATGCGCATCAGAATCTGGAAAACATATTTTTGAAAATGAAGGATAATTTACAAAGAAGCATTCAGTGGATAAACAGTTCTCAGGTTGAGGTGTACCTGAACGAAACAAGTGGCAATGTTGTTGTGGAACTAGTCATTTACCCAGAAACCAAACAGGAATTACAGACTTTAATTAATGGTATAAAAATGAACGTCACACGCGAGGTACGGTATATCTTCGTTCATAACCCGAGGCTCTTCGAAGTGCTTAACATATCTTTGGCTGTTTATTCTTGCTCAGTCACACACAGAGACCCGACACCGTCAATTCTCTGTCATTTCATGACAGATAGTCACGCTGACCAACACCTTAACCATTCATTGCTTGATTTGAAGAATATGACTACGAATTTTAATACAGAACGAAATGTCTTTTTCAAATGTGTTGATTACCAGTCAAACAAAACGGAACAGCGTTCAAACCAGATCCTTTATATACTTGAAGTGGTGCTTCTATGCACATCAGTTGTTGCTCTCAGTATTAGTGTCGGGATGTGGTTGGCCTTCAGAGATTTCCAGTGCTCTGGGCGGCGTGTCCAAACAGTCTTCATGACCGCCATGATGTTTTCACACCTCTTATTTTTACTGAGCAGTTTAGCTGATCGTGGCAGTGTTGCTTGTTATATAATGGGTGTATGTCTGCATTGGTTCTACTTGGTGATGTTTGCCTGGATGTCTGTCCTGGCGGTGGACATTTCCCGGATGATTTTATCCAGTTCCCGCCTCCATAAGATTGACATCAGCAACAAGGATTTCGCGTACTACTGCGTATTTGCCATTGGATTACCAACATTAATCGTGACAGTTTCTTTCATTGTCGACCAGACCGATGTGAGAGCAGATTTAAAACCGAACTATGGCGGGAAATACTGCTGGATCTCTCGGACGTATCCGCTGTTGATCTTTTTCGCTGTCCCTGTGGCGGGAGTCCTCTTACTCAATGGCGTCTGTTTTACGGTGGCCATAGTTTTACTCTGTCGCACCGCGTACGCTTGTTCACGTTCTGTTGACCATCGGGCAAATGCCGTCTTGTACACGAAACTCTTTGTCCTAATGGGTTTAACCTGGAGCCTTGGATTTGTATCAGAAATCACGGGATTGCTCGTTGTACGATACTTGTATACAATATTGAACGCTTCACAGGGACTTCTGGTTGCCATGGCAGCAATCTGTTCCACTCACAGTAGGACGATTTTAAGAAACAGTATGAAACAGAGGTCAAGGTCAAGGAGTAGTTCCTCAAGGTCACCTAAAACACCATTGAAGAAATCGTTGCAACTACCCAAGGATATGAGATATGACTGATATATAATCGAATTTGCCGATGTAATGAGTTATACAAAATTATATTTTATTTGAACAGACCTAAATTTTATGAGTATAGAAGTTAGAATCCCTTTATCATCGGACCCGTAGGATACCAAAACAACATTCGGACAGTGCAAGTATTTAAAATCGGTGAAGAAGTAGAAGTATATCCACCCTAGCGGAAGCTGCAGTGTAACATCTAAACATTAACTGTTTGTTTCATTGTACATGTTTAAGGGCCAAGAATAATAGGTAATTTTTAAAGCATACTCTAAATAATGCAAGACCCTAATAAAAAACCCTTATATTCTTATATTTTTTTTTATACGATAGGATTTTCAATTTTGAAGTATTATGCTTTTGTTAAACTGAAATATTCCATATGCAGAGTACATGTACTAATCTTTACAAATGGATGTCATAAATTATTGTTGTTTTGCACAAACTGCAGTTCTTTATTAGGTTGCTCCGCATGCTGTTCATATAGCAGGCCAAAGCAGAGACTTGTTACACAAAGTGACAATAATGGATACCACGTGAATACGCTCTTACACAGCGCTTTACGTTGAAGCACAAGAATTCCGCTGCCTCGGGAGCGTACCACGTGAAATTCTGAAACTATATATGTTTATTCAAGATATGGTTATTCGATAACCGAAACTGACATTTTTTTAAGTTAATGCATTTGCCAATGCTGTGAAGAATATGTCATATGTATATCACATATCATTTATTATGTGTTGGAAGTCCTGTATGAAAATATTACGCTTTTCTTGTGAATCATAACAATGGCCCTTACCGTCCTTTCAGTCCATCCGTCTGCTCTTAAATAAGGCACAGTTCGTAACCGATATACGCCTCAATATTTCTCTAATATGACACGATGAAAGGTCTTGGGAATTATCCCTGCATGGTCATAGGGGGCCTAATGCATCAGGTCAACAGCTTGAGAGTCTGATTCTTGGTAATATTCAACATTTCTGTACAGGCATATTTTTTTTTTGGGGGGGGGGGGGGATAACATACATAGGATTACTGTGCAAAAATAAGTTACTTTAACAGTAAAAAAAATCTCTTTAATTTGATTATTTTAGTAAAAATTGACACAAATTGCCTGTATCTATCAAATATTATTTTATTGAAACCCGTTTGTATAGCGGACAGTCATGAAACAGGTCGATTTGTCCGTTATTAATGTGTGTCCGCCCAAGAGACAGGTCCGGGCCCCGGCGGTCCTGGTGCGGCCATATGTCCTAGATCAGGGGACTTTACACAAACATCCATGACGGATTAAATATACTTTTTCTTATATTTTTTATTATGTTCTTCTATTATATATGAATAAAGTTGATTGCAACTTGATGCCGTCTTTATTATTGATCTCAAAATTAGGTATATAATTAATAATTGGGTAACTGACGTCATTATTCGTTCGAGAATATAATTGTCTAATATTTACGGATTGCGGATCGACTTTCTCGCTTCTCTATCTATGCCCTCAGCCATATTCTTCTAATAGCACTTTAATGTTAATCAAATGAAGAGATATTTTCTTACAGTCCTGAGTAAGTTTTCTATTTACATGTACATCTACATGCATGAAAAAGATATCTCAACGTGACGTCTTCATCCTGAACCATCGAGAAACAAAGTTAACTTTGCAAACTTTAGAGACGTTTGACTACAGATGTGTCCGACGTCATGGGTTCCGCTGAATTTCAATTTAAATGTTTAGGTAGTCCACACTATCAGAGCAAGTCTGAGTCCAAGGAAGACGGCATCAAGTCAATGGACTCAAAGGCTACCTTGTTGGTGTGACATGCAGGTGAACTGAAAACTTACATAAATTTGTATCACCATCCACAATCCTTTTCACATTGCGTCCCTCTGTGCTTCTTTCAATGATAATAGCACGTATCTCAGGAGTGCCTCGATGTATTAGGCAGAAATGGTGCATGTCCATTGAACTTGTATACTTTTATCTCGTACTCCAGGCTGGTAGCGCCATCTGCAACCGTATTTGCATGCGTGGCGTTCAATCTTGTTTGACTTGGGTGTAAATCACATCTATCCCAGAAGTGGTTCGATAAACCGGTCTGATTTTTTGCAGGTTCATCCATCTTGGAAAGCTTTGTCGTAGACATAACTGGTGGCACCATCTACTGTAATGTTTTTGTAGAACACTTATCCCAGGAGTGGCTTGGCGTATCGGCCTGCTGGTTTGCTTGACAGTCCAACTTGGGCAGATTTCTCGTTTACAAGACTGGTGGCGCCACCTACAATCGTTTTGCATGGCGCCCACCTGAAAATCTGTTTTCAGTGAATCTCACGTCTTAGGAGTGGTTTGACTTATCGGCCTGAAATTTTGCATGTTCATCAATCTTGTGTAGCTTTCTCGTACATTAGATTTGTTGCACCAAAGTCATTCACAGGCATATTCGTTCATCATCAATATATCTTGGAGTGCTTTTTCTTGTATTAAAGACTAGAGGCCCACCTATGATCGTTTTAGTGTGGCGTAGAGCCATATTTTTGTTGCTGGTGAAAACCACAAATTCCTCAGGAGTGTTTTAATAATCTGGCTGAACATTTGGATGTCCATCCGTCTTGAATAGCTTTCTCGTGCACTGAACAGGTGGCACCACCTATAAATATTCTCTGACGAATACATCCAATCATTTGTTTCAGGAACAGTTGACGTATCGGCCTAAAATCTTGCATAGGATCCATAGATCTAGGATGACATTTATTCTTATGTACGTTATGTGGTGTCACTTACGACCATTTATGGACGCTGCCCATGCATGCATCTGTATGGCTATTTTTTGTGAAAATCACTTGTATCTCATGAGTGGTTTGATGTATCAGTCTGAAAGTTTGCATATGTAAAGATCTTCCATGACAATATCTCTTACACAAGATTGGTGTGTCAGCTAAAATTTTGTAGATTTTTCTGACCGTACATCTTGGGATATTTTTTATCTCTCAAGTCATCCCCATGATGATTACGTTTTACATGCGGTGTCCTTATCAATATTTTTTTTTAAATGATCACTTTTAGTTGATATTTAATTCATATTTTATAGGTATTTCATGCAGTCTTCGGCCCCTTTTCCATGCGAGCGGAAACGCGCGCGTTTCCGCGCGCTGAAAAAATCGCGCTGAATTGAGCTTTTCCATTTGCGTGGAAACGCGCGCGTTTCCGCGGAATACCCCCTTCTCGTGACGTGTTTTCACAAGGGATTCTCCACCCCAAAGCCTTCCCGGCATCATGTCGAGCATTTGCCGGTTATGTACAGCTCACTGTATGCATGTACACATTTAAATTTCGTTATATTTGCAGGAATGTACATTTTTTATTACGGTATCGTGTGCTATCAGGCCGATGGGGGTCGTATATATATAGGCTATATAGGCTTTAAGAGGTTATTCACTGTCCGTAATAAGATATTTAACACACTCGCAGCACATATATATGTTTATATATAATATATATAATCATGCATTAAAGTAGACGAGCAGAACAGCAGTTAAGTATGATTTGTCGCAAAGCATGATATAGCCCTATGCTGCGTGGGGCGTACTCAAACAGACTGCATTCTCGTCCTTGACCTCCACAAGTGGGCTCACCCGCGCGCGTTTCCGCGTGCATGGAAAAGGGACACATGATTTACACTGGTGCGACTTTTCCGCGCGCGGAATCGCGCGCTGAAAAATCGCGCATCGCACGATGTCGATTTCGCGCGCGTTTCCGCGTGCATGGAAAAGGTATACCTGATTATCACTTGCGCGATTTATTCAGCGCGCGGCGCGCATGGAAAAGCCCCTTTCGACAAATATTGATTCTACCTCACTTTTAACTGAATAAGATGTAAAAATGGCCCCCTACATGAAGGTAATAATTAACTTTAGAAAAAGTTCACATATGCCTTCAGGGGGTTGAAACAGGGCAGCCTCAGCCCTTTAAGTAAATATTCTTTGGTTACAGGACGTAGCCTAGTGGACCACGGAGCGGTAGGTCCCTGGTTCGAATCTCGCCTGCCCCTCGATGCCAAAATCGTTAAAAATCTTGAGAGAACCTCAAGTCAGAAATCAATAATTCCGAATGCGAAAAATAGGGTGTTTCTAACGTTTAATTTCCGATAATTACTAGAAAAACCTGCATATAAAACCTGATATATAGGAGGCGTAACAATATCATATTCAAGAGGCGTAACTATGACATATCGAATAGGCATAAAAATGACATATCATGCAGTTTTTGCGTAAGGTTACCCTGTTTCTAATTCAATAGCCATATTCAACAACCTTTATTTAAAGTAAACATTCTTGAACTTTCTGTTCACTCTGATATAAATTATTATTTTAGGCAGTTATGGCCTCCGTCTGCTTTTGTTTCCAAAATCCAGCTCAAAGAAACATGGCAACAGTCTGGTCATAATAAAAGCTGGAATCTGGTTATGAGAAAAGCTTGGATAAAGGACTAAAGTGAATTTGGTATTTCATATTAACGGCACGGTCCAGACTGATGATTAAAACACCAGGAATTTGCATGTGTGATCCTGCCTAAGCGGCAGCCAGCCACCCAAACGTAGATTTTTAATGCACTGAAGACGCTGAGGTGGCAGTATACAAGCTGTATTGGGTTCGCATAAATTCTAATAAATTCTAATACATGCAACAGTATTTTTCATTTTCATGTGCTTTTCGAGATGCCATTTTTGACGTTATTCTGTTTGGAAAAATAATAAATATTACATTCACGGTTGACATATACGTATATTCATGTAGCAGGTTTTAATAACTAGGCTGGTTTTACTCAATAAGATAATTTTCTTACCCTGTCATAGGGTAAAGGCTAGCCTCAGACAAAGGCTAACCTCATGCTCCCTGCAACTGACCGGGTTCCCTTTAGTTTATTTAGTAAAATTAAGAGACAGACTGTTTTCCCCAGTGGCGAACTCGACCATAATTATATGCACTCGAAGAGCAGCACACACAGAGCACTAAGACATGCAACTTAAAATAACTGATGACGTGAAACAAAAGAATACATCATAGAGTATATATGCCCAAATAAACTCCAAGACATCTAGACACACCGGCACCAAACAATGCATAAGGTTTAACCAAAAGAAAAAGTCGGGAAAAAAACTGCAACTTTAGTCTACAGAACGAGGAGGAAAAAGAAAATTTGGAAAGTATGTATTTAGTAAGTTCAAATAACGGCATGTTAACTGTCTGTATATATAATCACCACTGATAAGCTAGAGACTAAATATAAGCTATACTGTCTACTTCTGTGTTCAAACTTTATCTAATTTATATTCATGTTCTGAAATTAAAAAGAAACAGAAGCAGCAGTTTTTCCCGTATATCAGGGATAATAGTGTGTTTTCCAATCTGAAGATCATAATTTGTGCATTATTTCCATGGCGCAGCTACTGTCCACCGCCCGTGTCTGTTAGTAACTCTTCCAATCAGTGTCCACCGCCCGTGTCTGTTAGTAACTCTTCCCATCAGTGTCCACGCCCGTGTCTGTTAGAAACTCTTCCCATCAATGTCCACCACCCGTGTCTTTAAGCAGCTATTCCTATCAAGGTCCACCGCCCGTGTCTGTTAGTAACTTTTCCCATCAATGTCCAACGCCCGTGTCTGTTAGTAACTCTTCCCATCAATGTCCACCGCCTGTGTCTGTTAGCAGCTCTTCCTGTCAATGTCCACCGCCCGTGTCTTTTGGCAGCTCTTCCCGTCAATGTCCACCGCCCGTGTCTGTTAGCAGCTCTACCAATCAATGTCCACTGCCCGTGTCTGTTAGCCGCTCTTCCCATGCAGTGTCCACCACCCGTGTCTTTTAGCAGCGATTCCTATCAAGGTCCACCGCCCGTGTCTGTTAGTAACTCTTCCCATCAATGTCCACCGCCCGTGTCTGTTGGCAGCCCTTCCCGTCAATGTCCACCGCCCGTGTCTGTTAGCAGTTCTACCTATCAATGTCCAGTGCCCGTGTCTGTTAGTATAGCTCTTCCTATCAATGTCCAACGCCCGTGTCTGTTAGCAGCTCTTCCCATCAATGTCCATCGCCCGTGTCTGTTAGTAACTCTTCCAATCAATGTCCATCGTCCGTGTCTTTTAGTAACTCTTCCCATCCGTGTCCACCGCCGTGTCTGTTAGTAACTCTTCCAATCAGTGTCCACCGCCCGTGCATGTCTGTTAGCAGCTCTTCCTATCAATGTCCAACGCCCGTGTCTGTTAGCAGCTCTTCCCATCAATGTCCATCGCCCGTGTCTGTTAGTAACTCTTCCAATCAATGTCCATCGCCCGTGTCTTTTAGTAACTCTTCCCATCCGTGTCCACCGCCGTGTCTGTTAGTAACTCTTCCAATCAGTGTCCACCGCCCGTGCATGTCTGTTAGCAGCTCTTCCTGTCAATGTCCACCGCTCGTGCATGTCTGTTAGCAGCTCTTCCTGTCAATGTCCACCGCCCGTGCATGTCTGTTAGCAGCTCTTCCCCTCAGTGTCCACCGCCCGTGTCTGTTATCAGTTCTTCACATCAAGGTCCACCGCCCGTGTCCTTTTTTAGCAGCTCTTCCCGTCAATGTCCACTGCCCGTGTCTTTTAGCAGCTCTTCCCATCATAATTTTGTTTTATTAGGAATAAGTACACCGGAAAGCAAAATTTTCGACGCCAACTTCTTTTCTTACGTATACATAAGAGCATTGTGGCGATTTTATGCAGTCATGGCGACTTAACCTAAACCTGAAAATTGTCTGCATCACCCTTACATGTATATTTCTCGGGCGTAATGCAGGGGCGTCAATATAGGGGGGATGGGGGGGGGAATATATACCCCCCACTTTTTGGCAAGGGGGGGGATGGCCAATGTAATCACCCCCCCCCCCCCCCCACTTTTCAGAGGATAATATTATAATATTGCAAATGAAATATATTAATAAATAGAATTAAAGACTCTGGATCACTTTTCTAAAAAAAAATAATATCTAAACCTTGCTTTAAATTACAAAATAACTTATTTTCTATTACAATATTATAATGATTTGAAATATTGTTAAGTATATATATATATAATCATATAAAAATAATATATATATATATGAATATGTCACTCAGAGACGCTGAAAAAAGTATATATGTGTGTGTGTATTTAAATTTAAATATACAAAGTCATCCCCCCCCACCCTGGAAGAAAAATTTACACCACTGGCGTAATGCCAAATCTGAATATAATCGGCCCGTTTTTTTTTTTTTTTTTTTTCAGAAGTCTTACAGACATGTATGTGAAATTGACCGAATTGCTGCTCATTTAAGTAAATTAAAACACAACTGATTTTTCTAGCAAAAGCTCCATGAGGTTTCACTATATTTTCAGATTTATTAATCTTAATTGGTTTCAGAAGTCACTTCCTGAAATTGGTGGCAAGATCTACATTTTGTCAGTTTCCCCCATTTTCATCACATTGAAATGAGCAGCCAGAACAGGATCAACTTAAGCAGTTGTTGGGAATCGGTTCTAATTTCATGATCGGTCATTTGTACAAATTTGTTGACCCGTATAGATAGATAATCGGAAAAAATCAGTTGTTTACAGAAGTATGAAATTTTTCAGTGTATACAGACTTGTATATCGTCCCAACTAATATACAGGCCTCCAACACGTATTTAAGGAGGCAAAACTGGCAAAACCCCTATATCTAAAATCTATCCAAAAGTTGTTTTAAATTCATAGTAAACCCCATAAATTATACATTAATTATAATCATCCATTTCAACATGATTTTGTAATGTTTATCTATACTGTGTCTTTCTTGCTGAAAAATGAAATTTTGATATTTTTATTGCATCAAAATTTAAAATTTCAGTTTTAAGGTAGACAGAGACATGCTCTGTGAATCCTTTGTGAAATGTCTGAAAATTTCAGTCACTTTATAAAGGCATATTTCAGGCAATTTACAAATTGACTGATTTTACACATTAATTGTAACATATATAATATTCAATAATGTAGGGGACAAAAAGCATTTTTGTAAATTGACTGAAATTTGCATTTCTAAAGTGGCTAAAATTTTCAGGCATTTTATAAATTGACTGAAAAATCAGTCTGTTTATTTGACACATTGCCTGAAATGTAAAAGAAATGAATTATTATTGTTTTTAGGTTAAAAAGATTTAACTGACATTTCATTTATTGAATCTATATTGTTACAGGTGTCTCTTTTATTGTGGTACATGCGTCTGTAAGCATTCAGTTTCGTGTAAAGCGCAAACCCTGTGCGCTGCTAAAAATAACCGCACCTGCTGAACTCTCGCGGAGTGTAGAAACACAGCGCTCATACTAATCTGGAACTTTCTGGGCTGGTCGCGCTCTATGAGCGCGTGTCTTGTAATGTTCTTTGGGCGTGTGTATTATGTATTGTTGGGTTCTTTGGGATTGTTCGTGAAATAGAAGTTTCTAGAATTTTCGGATGAAAAGTTATAAATAGGGGCTGTGTTTTAGAGCGGGGGGGGGGGGGGGGAGAAATATTCCAGCGGACACGGAAGAGTGTGAGTCAGTTTTGGACCTATTTGATAATTGCAGTAGTGTCAGGGATTCTACGAACTCTATGCAGATTTAGTGCGGCCTGTCTCCAGTTTGCTTCCGGGATTATTACAAGAACTTCACTTTTGGAATACAACAGATTGATTTTGTGATTATTGGACTATGATTCTCTGGGGAGATTTATGTGAACTGTTCATCTGGATTATACTTTTTAAAGGACTTGTTGTCGTTGTGACAGTGGTGGTATCCAGGTACTGTACACTTTATTTATTATACTGTGTAATTGTATTGATTTACTGTTATACTGTTGTTATACTGTGTAATTGTATTGATTTAGTGTATTGTAATTTTAGGATTGTTTTAAGAATAAATTATAATTATTTGTTAACAAAAAACCACTGACTTCTTTATTCATTCCCCTAGACATTTCACGCTGCCTCGTGTTGCAGAATCTGATTTTTTTTATCTCCATAACGAAATTTATGCTCGTCACTACGTGATCTGTTGTTAATGGGTTCCGTAACAATATATTAATAGAGAAAGGCGATTTTCGTAATTTTCCATATCTCCTCTGCACGGATTGCCGTGATTTTCGACATACATATGCTCCGGATTTGTCTGAAGAGATTCCACCCACTTTTATTTGTAACGTTTGCGTTTTACGTGCATAATAAATAATTTTGTTTGTTCCCCCGCGGGCGCCTCTTTTCTTTGCGTCTTCGGGCCTGGTAACACAATGACCATATATTTGGTGTGTCATGGCAAGACAAGAGTTTTACTCGGGGGCTCTTTCTAGGGTTTTCGTACATTCGCGGTCAACGACCCGAAATAATCCCCATCGGCGATCCCTTTTCAAAAGGGGGATCTTTGAAAGAATTGTTTTGCAGGCCTAGATGCGACCGGGGGGTTGCACGATGAGGGCTCCTTCCTGCGACCCCAGTTACATGACATGAAATGCTTGAGTGCATATCTGTCGGGTCGCAGGAAATCGTGATGGTTAGGCCCCCCAAAAAAGGTATGGTTCTCAGGCACTTTTTTCAGAAAACTAAGTGGGCGGGCGATACTTTACCTTTGTTTTATATGTTTCGATAAAAATGTCATATGATCAGGGAAAAGTATGAGTTGTTTTGCAGAACAGGCAAAAGCACTATATAACAAAGGAAATCTTATCAAAATTGTATTATCTTATCTTTTTTAAAGATGAAAATCAAAATAAAACTTTTTGATGCGGGGTGGGGGGGGGGGGGGGGGGGGGTAGGAATTGACGCGGGCGGTGCCCGAGAACCATACCTTTTATTTGTTATTACTATTTTTTTTTTTTTTTTTGCCTTATAAAGTCGCACACGGTCACACGAAGTCCAGGACCGTGCATGCGATTAAGGTCCTTGACAAATATTCACCAAAATGTATAGGCCTACTATGTAACAGATGTAAAGAAAATGTTAACCAAATTCATGTCGTGGTTTTACACAGTGTGGTGTACACGTGTGGAGTGGCACTATCAAAGTTGTTAACACATAATATTGACTTAAAATGTTTTGAAAGTCGAGCTTTTCATTACTGCAGTCACAAATGTAAACTCCATTGGAAATTTAAATTTAATACATTTGTACTGGTATTTGTTTCTTTTACATGCATGCTATGTATAATACTCATATAATACTCTTCGTTTTTAAAGGCATTTAATTCTTTCATTCAGTGTGCATGCTCATTGCGTATAAGTCATGGCCATCATTGTAACTATTTTCACCAAAAAACTGGTATTTTGCATTTTCATCTTAGGTCTTTTCCATGGACGGTTTCTTTTGTATGTATATGTCATATTGTTGATCAGTTTCCCGTGTCACATGGTACATGTGTAGGTGATTATTTGTCAAAGACCCCGACCACATGTTAGGCACTGCATGGCTTTGGGCGACCGTGTGCGACTGCACGTACGTTGTTCCGAAACATGTTCCGAACGCTGTTCCAAAATATTTTTATCCACAGCACCATATATATAATGAATCTATATATTAATAAAGTAACGCGATTGTGTGATTTTCCGTATCTCCGGATTTTTGTAGATTTTCGATACCACCGTATACGGATTGTCGTGTTCGCCCCAAATCGTGCGTAGCATCGGTAATTGCTGGTATACCTTACGTTTATAAAACATTAATACATTTTACATCATATTATTGAACAATTTTATAATTGCTTTGATCAGAAGCGTCCATTTGACTAAATTTTAGTTCTTGCAGAAATAATTATATGATCATATGAGATGTAAATATTATATTTTTTCAGGGGCACAATTTCCTTTTGCACTTTTTGGACCAGTGTAGGCGGGATGACCCCCTCCCTCAATGCGGGAAAATTGTCACAAATTTCTTTCAAAATTTCAGCAATTTTGAAGCACATTTGATGTAAAATAACTGGGGATATTCTCGCTTCAGAAACCAACAACATATTAAATTGTTTGACCTAAAAATAATTAGGGCAGCAAACATCCCCTGAGATGTTATTGGACCAAAAGTTTCCATTTGACTTGTTTCTCGTTCTTACATATATAAGCAAAGTTGTAGCCATATGAGTTATGAAATAAAGTATGCATATTTCATTATGTTATAATAGTCTGCATATTTCGACTATATGAATCTGGTAATACCCCTCACCAGTTTAAATATATTAGTCTTATTACGTGATCAGTATTCTTCATAAATAGCCTAGAAAGAAAATAAAACCGGCACAAAGTTTACCTAAAAGTAGCTGGTTACACTGATGACAATGTCTGAGTCACAATAATAAGATATTTGAAACAACAGACTATTCCAAAATCGATTCAGTCAATGTGTCATATAAACAGACTGATTTTTCAGGCAATTTGTAAATTGACTGAAAATGTCAGGCAATTTCCACATTGACTGATTTTACACATTGACTGTAACAAATACATGTACAATACACTTTAATTTTCCCCATGGATGAATTTAATGTTGTCAACGAACCAGACGAGAAACATATGTCCTACAAAAACAAGACGCCGCTTGTAGTCGGGTCAGGTGTGACGTCACTGATGGTCGCGAGGAGAGTGTCACATCCTGCCTATAATGGGCCGTGGGGACACATGAGAGACCTGTGACGTACTTGGACACGTGTTTTGAATTAATCCAGCTTCCTCTGGACCTGGTGTTTTCTACCTATGACATTGCCTGTCAGTCCGAGTCGTTATCATCAGCAACAGGAAAATAACAAGTATCAAGTGGTTAGATAAACACGATCTCCTGCCCCCCCCCCCCCCCCCCCCCCTCCCCTCGGCTAAAATCCTGCGCACGCCTGATATCCCAAGATCCATAGTAAGGTACAAGACGTATTATATACATACATAAATACATTGTCATATATATATATATATATATATATACATGTATTTAATGTTTATACATATATTTTACGTATGTAGACTAGTTTGAGGATATACGAGGGTTCTCCAGACTATATGCTTTGACACCGGCTTTTGCACCAGATTTATAACCAGCAGCCTGCTCGTGATGGAATATCATGGTCTGCTTACTCCTATTTCATGTTCCATTTACTGCTATTCTATCATGTGTGGTGATGCCGGGCAGAATTGTCCATTCAGCAGCAGCAACACAGCGGGCGATTAATTAAACCTCTCATTCCTAATCCATAATATACTATAGCCTGTGACAGTTGTTATTGCAAGTTCCCTCGGGTCAGTTTAAAATAATTCTACGTTGTTTATTCATCTGAATACGCATTAATAAAAAATGTATAAAGAGAGAGGTTAACAATATTACAAACATGAAGCAAATAAGAAAATTACATTTGATCGTTAATTATAATGAAACTTCATATTCCATATGTCTGTTATGAATTTAAATAAGTGATCTGGGAAGGTATGTGTTACCTTTCTAATGCATTTACTTCTCCCTATTACAACCCTTCGCATATTTTGTAACCTTCAAACTAGGATCACCTTTAGTAAAAAATATATATGCTTAAATATCAGTAATCGATTTACCGTGATAAATGGAGAAACCTGAAAGTTAGACCAAGGTTTACCGTTCCATGTCATTGACTGATATAAATTCAAGCAAATGATTGTACCAGTTAATATATGGAAATAAGGATGGTCGCTTATATTATTATAACCAAAAAAATATGCATCCCAAATATTAGGAATAAGTAAACTACAATAACTAATAAGCCTGATAAATGAATAGACCAATATTTTCATTGTCACTGATTTAGACAAGATATCGCTTATGATCGAACTAATTTATTTTTAATTCATTGCTTAAATACATTCTATTTCTATGGGTAATCGTGGTAGACCAGTGATAGTATAAATTATAATTTGATCTCATCTAGAAGTATCTTCTGACACCAAGATGTGTCAGGCGTGTTCTCTGCTCAGTGACTCATACAATGAGAGAGCCAACAGACCACTTTATAAAATGGATACAAAAAGTTACATCATGTATTTTACACATTTATTTTTTAAAAAATGATAAAAAAATAAAACTATGTATTGTAAACATGACCCACTTGTTTTTATGATGAATGTGAATAATCCCACACTGACAGTATGATTTATACAAAAAAAGTAATCATCACACATCACGTCTTGAACATCTTGATGTTGAAGTGTGTTCTAGAAAATAATAATAAATGGAAGCTTTAAGTTTAACTGAAGTTAGTTTTGAGTATAAATGTCAGCATGTGCAGTTCTTGATTAATGAAGCATCAAGCCTCAAAGGCGTCTTCATCTCATCACTTAGTCTGATCATTTATTCATTGTTAAACTTTTTTTTTTGTTTGAAACTGCTAGTGCTACTCACTGTATTGTTTTGTAGTTGCGCATGTGATTGTGAGCAACATTGCCGCAGTCTAACTTGGCATGAAACATAGCGCAAGATCGGCCCTCTAACATTACCATGCTGAGTCGTGTTTGTCACGGCTACATGAAACGGTAACAGGTCACTTCGCCGGAACTCCATTTCGCCGACTTCGGCGAAGTGACCAATCGGCAATCTCGGCGAAGTGTCCAAGTATGCTTGGCGAAGTGTCCAATATATGGCTCCAACAATTAATTACTCCAACCGCGATATTAAGATCTAGTCATTAAGATCCAGTCACTATTCCCTTGAGTATTGTTCCATTTGTCTAAATTAATTTCAATTGAATGTTATAATTATTGTTTTATTTTTCAAATATTATAAAAAAAAATATATTATAGTTTTTAAATTGTCATTATTCCCTTGTGTATGGTTCCATTTGTCTAAAGACTATTAACTGAAACTGAACGTTATAATTAAAGTTTTATTTTTTAAAATATTATATTTATGTGAGTTTTATTACAGAGAAATATTATTATATTTCTATTATATTAATATTATTCTATTAAGGTCTTTGTCATACCAATTAGGTACAATGCTATTTGACACTACTTGGACACGCCTCACAAGCTTACCACGCGGACCATCTGCGGGAAGCTGCGTTAAATGCGAGTCCTTGGGTTGCTGAGTAGAAAATTTTTTTAATATTATTATATATGCATATCAAATTTAAGTAAATTATGCACATAAAGAGAGTTAAATATGTAAAACTTCACTTAAAATTGTATTAATATAGTTATATATGTATTTATAATTTTTTTATGATTACATATGTCTGTATGTATATTTATTGAGAATATGTGTAAGCACATGCATATATACGTATTCATTAACTTGTATATTTATTAATCTTATGTGTATTGTATATTTATATATATGGTTGAAATTACCTTTACATGATTATTTTCTTTGTTAATATTTTGGAATGCTTTATCATATATTATCATTTGTTTATTATATCATTTTTCTGGGTTTTTTTGTTATGTTGTTTTCCAAGTTTGAAAACGTTGTATATTTTGTTTTACTACATGCATGTGATATATGCATATATGGAACTATGGGCCGAAGGCCTTATATTTCTGAATAAAATATATTCATTCATTCAATATATTTTGTTTAAAATACAACCCTGCCATCCATTTTAAAAATAAGATAACTCATACACATGGTTCTGGTTTCAAGCTTTTTATTACAAGGTGCATGCGTCAATACAGGGGGACGGAGGTATCAAGTATTTAGATACAACCGAGCAATCATATAATCATATGCTAAACATATATATATATATATATATATATATATATTACCAGGACATAGCCAAATTAGCTATCGGTTTTTTTACAATCAGAACCTTTCTGATAAGATGATGCTTTGATGTAACATTCCGCATAACTACTCGCTTTAAAAAATCTCATGTGTCATAAAGTATTCAACTTTTTTGCTCATAACCCTCTTATGGCCTCTAATGAATTATTTTTTTTAATTATGTGTTTTACCTTCATCATTTTTTACATGCTTACCTTTACTTGCATATAGTCAAATACGTTCTGTGTTATTTTTATGTATTTATTTATTTTTATCAATTTTATTGCAAGTCAACAACAAATTCCTGGAACTGGACGCTAATAAATGTTTTCTAATCTTATCTTGTATCCATCAATTTCTTTTTACATATAACCAATTGATGAATTTTTTTATGATGCAACACTGCATGTAAAAAGGGCTTTAATTTTTTATTAAATTTAGAGTAAATGAAATTAAATCGCACGTTAATATGATTTAATTATACATAAATGGATATTGATATTTTAAATTTACTTGGCGTGTACTGAGCGATTTAAGCATAATTTCAGTAACCTTTACATTTCCTGAAACTCCCAATATACTCTAATAATTTTTTAATTAAATTTCCTATTTACTGTACGTTTCAGAGAGATTAAATGAAAAGATTTCTGCCAAGTTTACGTCGTGTTTACTTCTAATCCATGTTTAGTTAAAGTAAATGTGTATTAAATTATAATTAAACAGAGAAATTTAATACTGGTTAAGCCCAGTTTACGTTAGCTTTAATAAGTATATACATGTTTACAAATATACTTTGCGTTTACTGTACCCGAATCTTAAAGTTTATGCCTTATTTATGTTTAATTTACCTTGCGTTTACGTTACCTGAAACTCAAAGTTTTCTTCTGATTTCATTAGCTGTAACTACAGCTATATGATTGGTTTATGTTTCCTTAAACTCTAAGTTTACGTTGAGTTTGCCGTTCCATATAAACTTCAGTTTCACGTTGAGTTTAAGTTGGCTTTTACGCTTGATATACTTAATAATATACTCTAAGTTTACTATGTGTTGAATAAAGTTTAAAAAGTACTGAGCGCAATTTCACAGGATAATTAACTTGAAATCAAACATTGCTTGGGTTTGGTTATTTGGTAAATGTTTTGATGTTAGAGAAGTTAAACTTAAAGATTTCGATATTCAATATAGGTTTATTATTATTGATTTATAGATTTGCTTGTATCAGTGTATAAAATGATTTTTTTTTCTGTATAAAGCAACATTTGACGTGATTCATTTGTATGAATATCAGGAATATTCTAATATCACTGTATGCACTATTTATGTTAATTATGTATATAATAAAATAAAATTCAAATTGTGTTTGAAGTTTTTTTTTCATTTATTAGCATTAAATTTAATAAATGTAAACAAGCAAATGCATTAATAAATAATGATTATGTAAATGATTTGAACGAATTTCCTTTATTACAATAAACAGTATAGCGGTAAAAAATCACTTTCTTCACACACACACACACACATATATAAATATATATATATATATATTCTCATTTTATTATATACAAATTTTATATCGCAGGGTTGGTGCCTGTAGGCCTTTTCTGTAGACAGTTCTGCAAATAACTTTATTCATACCGATTTTATTTTCACACTTGTAAATATAACCCGAAACGTGACAATTTAATTAATGAGCATTAATTATATTTTAATCTTAAAATGTAGGATTATAATAATTGTCACGGTGCTGATGAGTCCGCAGGTATGCGCTGTAATGCTACCTGGTGGTCGAATTTGTAACTAACGAGTCAAATTCGGCCATATCAGACACGGTGACTAGCCCATAAGAATGAACTCCTCAATTGCTTTTTTTTCAGTGACTGACGCATTATGGAGTCCATAGATTGCACCTGCAGTTAACTGTGATTATAACACTCCATACACAACTGTAAGATTTAACATATATCTATTGATTACTGTTCAGTACATCTATGTGTACTGTATATTTGACCACTATAGAAAACACAGTTCTGTTCTCAGCCCTATTTTGCACCAAGGAAGTTAAAATATGAACATAACAGTACACAGGCCTCAAGCCTTGTACAGGACTGCCACTAAATGCAAGATGTCCACCGGGGCTGTTAATGCTTCAATTCTCTCTGCACAAATACTATCAGTTGTTGATGTTACAGGTGCTTCATGCTTTCCAGAATGGTTATTTTTTACTGATTAAGCCTACAGGCCTTTCGACATGCAACATTATGTGAACATTGGTTTGCTAAAACCATAGGAAATATTTTTATTTAATTTTCTTTCTCAGAGTAACAGATCGTATCGTGCTATAACCCCAGTTAGCCCTTTGGTGGGCCGGCGACGCAACAGGAGCCTGAAACCTGTTGCGTCGACGTCGGCGGCTAACACGGTGACATGAATGAAAATAGCTCATTTCAAATAAATCAGCGGCTGTGTTGCATAAATATAAACTTTTTAGGCAAGCTTCTTTAAAAAAAAAACACTAAGTATTTAAAAGGTACTTGATTAATGTTAGTCAAGGTCAATAAGATCCCACTGCGTCGGTTGGACGAATCGCCGGCAAACCATAGTTCCGGCGAAACGTCCTGCAAAGCTCGGCGAAATGGAGTTCCGGCGAAGTGTCCTGTATTCCATGAAACATGGCTCACACTATTCCTAAAAAAGCATATAACGTACATATGATCAAAATTCATTGAAAGTTTCAACAGAAATATACTTAACAAGGTAGCATCATGCAACACAACTGGGTTGGATTTTTAGCACATGCTGGCGTCTCGCTGTCAGCATGTCGTCATATATTCTCATTCGTAACACCTCAGCCGAATCCGTTGGCTTCTGAAGCAAACGGATTCAGCTGAGGTGTTCCGAATGCATATATTCTGGGTATGCAAGACCGGTTTTTAAAAAGTAAATAGTCTTGTACCCTACCTACTTTATTGTAATGATTTATGTTTTCTTACAGTTAAAACGAGTCAATATATTAAAATTGAAGAAATACTTCCGGGTCATCTTTGGTTAAAGGGTATTTTGGAGAAGAAGCAAGTCTACATATTTAAAGTTTGATTTCCGGTTCCGTTTTGTAAACAAAATAATAATTTAAGTTTGAAAAAGGACTTTTTAAATTATTTCACTTGTTTTATATAGTTTATCAAATTGCCACCAGGTGGCGGTGTGCGTTTACTATGGTTTTGGTTCCTGGCGTCTCTCATCTGAGACAGCTCGATCCGGCTTCGATGTTGGCTTATGTTCCATGGTCATCTTTGCTCTTAATTATTGCTTTGCAGGTATTTAATAGTTTTCACTCTTTGGCACGCACCGCCATTTGCACCGCCATTTGCATTGCCGGTATAGATCTATAGTCCAGATCTCCGTTCCAAGACGCTTTAAATCCAGATTCGCTCGGCAGCTCTACATCAACGTCTTGAGTACGGCCTTAATAAAAAAAAAGACCGTGTTAGTTTCCTAATATAGGGGACAAATAGTTGAAATACAAACTTTTTTACCGTTCGTTTTGCGACATTAGCCATTGGTTATTCTCACAAACGATTCGATCATTTATAACAGGAAGACAACAAACTACAAAGTCAAAGACATATTTATGTAAACTATATATAGTTAAAACAATAAAAGGAAAAAAGTCAAAGATACTTAAAATATTCATATATGTATATAGTTAAAACTATAAAAGGAAACAAGGGATATTTAAAACATCATTTTAATTTTTAGCATACTTTCATAAAACTATACAAATAGCTATCATTAATCGTACTATCATCAGTATTACTGCACATGTATACATATAAATAGCGAAATAAGGTCAGTTTAATGAGAGAGAGAGAGAGAGAGAGAAAGAAGAAAAAATGATAGCCATAAAAGTAAATTGATAAAAACCTAGACTATAGTCTATATATATATAGTCTATAATAAGTAAAAGCAGGTCATACACAGTAGTAGCTGATTTGATTTTAAGTTATTTTTACCTACCCAGTATAAGCTGATTTGAATTATTATTACATATACAGGACATTATATTGTTAAATGTAATAAAAATCATTTTCATACACAGTATTCATTTAAAGTAAACAATTAGAAATAATTTCAATACAGTATAGACCAGTGATATAAGATATTATATAACAGCATAAGTGTTATTACAGTAAGATGAACAAACATAACTATCATTATAGGCACACTGATCTTGCATGTGCAAGTAAAACCTGTTCATTTTATAATGCTTTTATTTATAAACTAGGTAGTTTTTCAGCACATTTATATTCACTAGGCAAATTATTCCATAAGACCGCTGCAGTATATTGGGCATTTTCACCGTGACTCACGTTACAATTTTACTTGGTTCCCCATGTTTATTGTGCTATCAAACTAAGTATAATTCATTTAAGTAAATAATCTTTTATGAGGTGACAGCTACTGAGATGGACCATAAAAAAATAAAAGCCAAACAGATGTTTTGATAAAACATATCAATTAAACATACACAGCTAAAAGTGTGACTCGCGTTACAGTCTAGGGACATCTGTAATCTCCACATCTTTTCTGTTTCAATTTCTCCTCAGATTATGAACAATAAAAAAAGATGACTTGTCTAGTTGATTTTGTCACATATCAAGCTGTAAGAACATATAAGATTGTAATCAGCTGTTTGCTTAATTTTAAAGAAAAATTTCTTAATGTGTGTGACTCATGTTACCGTGACTCATGTTACAGAGTGTCCTTTCTATATCTCCAGTTTCAAAATTCAACTACTGAAGGTACCAAACTTATTTATGATGCCAACCAGGTGAACTTTTGTACAGATTAAAACAATAATTATTGTCAACAATTTAACATGGTTTATAATACTGATTTATCAAGCTGTAAGTGGTAATTCATACTTTCATAAATTCATGCTTGGAGCTGACTCAGTTGAAAAGATTGGAAATAGATTCAGTGAGAACAACTTTTTAGACGTTTCATTATCATGTTATCACCACTGATTTATTAATTGACAAATAACTTGTGAAATTGTTTAGAGAAAATATTATGAGATATCAGCAATCATTACTTTTGTAATAATGTTAAATGATGTACACAGGGAACAAAAAGACAATTTTACTGGTCAAACACATAGAAAATAATGTTATTTTACACAAAGTGATACAAATACATATTAGGTTTTGCAATAAAAAATGAAGAAAGACTCCCTGCCAAATATAATTTGTTCTTAGTGTAAAAGCTGGTTATATTTAAAAATCCTAAAAGTTGAAGTGGCCACGGTTATTTACAGTGAATTGTGGTCTCAAAGGTTTTTTAGTTTTGTGTTTTAAATAAAAGATGTCATCTTGATTTGTTTGCCATTTCAGTTTTAACCAATTGGCACCATCACTGACTCTTGGTATTCCTCAGACTCTATATGTTTAACCTCTCAAGGATACACAATTTCATCATAATCTATGCAGCCTAGTCCTCTACTGAGATACAGTGTAGGTAATGATCAAATGCATTAGTAGCATCTGCGGTGTGACATCACAAAATCTTTACCTTATAATTCAAATTTACAGAGACTCAAATAAACCTCATGACTGATTTAAAAATGTTCTTCAGCCTGCTTTACTGTATATTTTACATGTGTTAACCATTTATTAAGAGAGATTATTGTTATGCAGAACATTGTCTTTTTACCTCTTATAAATATTCATGTAAAAGGCTATTAATATTTTCTTGTAAATATAAATATATATATAAGACCTGCACTTCTCCATGTGTTTTCAGATAAACCGGGTTGGATTCACCTTGTTATTAAGATGTTAGTTCATTATGTTATTTTGATAGGAAATAACCATCGGACACATTCATGTATATCAGAATCCATATACTACTGTTACTTGTCAGTTTTCCACATATTTATATAAAACACGTTTCTGGTAAAAAATAACATTCTAAAAGTTTTACCATATTTCTGACAAAGATTTTTAGTTCAGCTGACTTTAAGGAGCTATAGTGATGGTCCTTTATTTGTTGTCCAGCCGGACATCCATTATCAAGGAATGTTCTGAAACTGTTGGACCTACGAATCCAAAATTCTACATGTGTATTGTAAATACAGTTAGATATCCCAAAGTTCTTCTACCCAACCCAAAGCTTTTAATATCGTCAAATAACAAAATTTCCTCTTAGATTTTTAAATGCTTATATATATATATATATATATATATATATATATATATATATATATATATATATATAAACAAGTTCATTTTCCATTTGCTAAAGTTTACAGAGTTCAGCTGAGCACCATGACCCATGGGTCCATTGTTTTCAAATCTCTTGCAAATACCTTTAGTTTGGATTTAAATTCAGATTTCAATTGCAAAACTTGGATTTGAATTATTAAACAGGAAATCAAAAGCATTACTGGATTTATGTGTAGGTGTTGCCCCTATGCAGTGAGTCAAGGACTCATTTATAATATATGATAAAAGCTAAATTAATCATATCAAATTAAATTGATCATAATAAAAAGACTGGACCAAGCTGTAATTCTCTTTGATAGTCAGACGTATATCTATTACAGGAACTTATTTTAGAATGAAAATGATAGCTCACCCTGTAATGCACCAGCTTAATTTTAGCGTGACTCGCGTTACATTACCCCATCCTGTGTGACTTGCGTTTACATGTGACTCGCGTTACCAGTGTTTAGTTTGCTGTATCACACCAAAAGGAGCTGTGACATTTGAATGGTTGGTACCATCAAGTGAGAAATAAAAGTCTGGAGGAAACTTATAACCAGTCTCCTAAACTTGTAACGTATAGAAAGTATAGAGAGTAAATTCACTGTTTTTGTGACTCGCGTTACATCTTCTTTGATGCTCATGGTTAGGAGAGGGTTCATAAAAATTTTTAATGAGAGAAGGAATTTTAACCATTGCACAATGTAAAGTCATATTTTCATATTATGGCTGCAGTATGGAAGCTTTTGAAATAATAAATTAACAGGAGATATAATCAGGATAAATTTGTGCTTTTATGACCCAAAAATAGCAGTTTACACTTATGTCACTTATACTGTGCGACAGTGAAAGATTTTAGAGAGAAACCACATTTATTTATTATATTCCAGAAACTTCAAGACACATGCTATCATCAAAAGTACAATTTTTCTCAATATAACACATTTAATTTTTTTCAACTTTGTCCCTCAAATCGTGGAAATGCCCTATTTAATAGAATGTGGACCTAAATGTGTTTTAATGATTTTTGAATGAAAAGGCAAGATTTGAACAATGTCTTGTAACAATTTTGATAAACAATGTGGATTAAGTCCCAGTCTAAACTTACAGATGGACACAGAGGAAGAAATGGGAGTTGATTTCTGGTGAATGAAATGATTGTAACTTTTGCCTACACTTTTGGTCTCTATTGAAGAGTATAATTTTTGTTAGTTAAAAGATTATAACTCCAATTTCTTTTGACTTTGTTTTATTTACAGCCAGATTGACAGTAAAGGTAAAGATTCTGAGGAAGTGACATCTGATCATGGCAGACGACAGATATGTGTTAAAGAACATTGACAGTGGAGTGTCACTACAAAGACTCAATGATGAGTCCAGGACTTCAACTTTATCATCAGTATGTTGGTGCCAGTATATTTATGCATGCACATTCCCACACAAACAGGCACACATGCAGTTACTAGACCTGTCCCCATGTGGCTTGCTTCTTTTTTGACTGTCAACAGTTTTTTATGTGAAGTCCTTTTTATATCATCTTTTTCTTTCAGTAAGTGTGTACAGGCTGTTGCGTGTGTTTCAAACAAAAATTCATTGGTTGTATGAACCTGTTTGTTCACATGAAGGGCTGTCTTTAATCATGCCACTACTGTAAGAAATGCTTTTTTAGGTAAACACACCACATAATTTGTGAAATAAAGTCTTTATTTCACACAATATATCTTGGTAGGAAGTGTATGAGAAAAGGTATGTTATATGCTGCATATGGACTTTTGCTGTGCCACCTGAGAACTTACACATGCACACATACACACAGGTTATATTTACTGTTATTATTTTTCATGAGTTGACTATCCTGGTTTAACAGGATCATAAGAAATGAAAGCGTCATTTAAAATATAAGGACTTGGTGATCACAGTAGCAGTATAATTGCACTTATTTGGTTTTCACTTTTTTTTTAATCTGCTGCAGATAATGAGACTGTGGTACCATCTTTCTCTATAACTGAAAACCTTTTTTTCGTATTCCTGAATATCTTAATTACAAGAAAAATTATTTTATAATACCAACTGACAGATACATATTGATTTAATTGCTTAGCTCAGCTGACTAGGCAGATTATTCCATAAGACAGCTGCAATTTTAAAAAAATAATCACAAGAGCTGCATTTATTGTTCAGAGTCCACAGAACATTTAATATTTTAGTGTGTCACAACTTGTTGCAGAGCTTGAAATAAAACAACAAACACACCAAATATGGATGAAAAGTCTGTCCGGTCAGCTTTTTTGAGATGACAGTGTTAATAAATAAGTAAATCTCTTTTGCCTGCCCAGGTATCTCTATTCTTGATCTGTGTTACATGCAAGGTATCTTTATATCCCTTATTTCTTTTGTCTGCCGGGTATCCCTATCCCCAGTATCATTTATCTTCCATAATTATGTATTCGTGATCTCTTATCTTTGACATATCTCTATCCTTATCTCTTTTATTGTCCAGGTATCTATATCCCTGGTCTCTTTTTTCTTTATCCTTGATCTCTTTTATTTTCAAGGTATATGTATTCCTGTTCTCAAGCTATATCCCTGCTCTCTTTAATCTGCAACTGGTATCTATATCTTTGATCTCTTTTATCTACAAGGTATCCATATCCCTGATCTCTTTTATCTACCATGTATCCATATCCCTGATCTCTTTTATATGAAAGGTATCTATATCCCAAATCTTTGTTATCTGCAAGTATCTGCTCATATCTGCAAGGTATCTAAATTCCTGTTCTCTTTTATCTGCCAGATATCTACTTTTATATGCAAGGTATCTATATCCCTGATCTCTTTTATCTGCAAGGTGTCCATATCCCTGATCTCTTTTATATGCCAGGTATCTACTTTTATCTTCCAGGTATCTATATCCCAATCTCTTATCTGCAAGGAATCTATATCCCTGATCCATTATATCTGCAAGGTATCTATATCCCTGCTCTCTTTTATCTGCAAGGTATCCATATCCCTTATCTCTTTTATCCTACAGGTATCTTTATCCCTGATCTCTGTTATCTTTGAGGTATTTATATCCCTGATCTCTTTTATCTTCCAGGTATCTATATCCCTGATCTTTTTTATCTTCCAGGTATCTATATCCCTGATCTCTTTTATCTTTGAGGTTTATATATCACTGATCTCTTTTATCTTCCAGGTATCTATATCCCTAATCTCTTTTATCTTCCAGGTATCTATATCCCTGATCTCTATTATCTGTCAGGTATCTACTTTTATCCCTACTTCTATCCCTATATTCTCTTTATCCCTAAGCTCTTTTATCTTCCACTTCTCTATATTCTTGATCTTTTTTATCTTCTAGGTATCCATATCCCTAATCTCTTTTATCATCCAGGTTTCTATATCCCTGATCTTTTTTATCTTCCAGGTATCTATATCCCTAATCTCTTTTATCATCCAGGTTTCTACATCCCTGTACTCTATTATCTGCCAGGTATCTTCTTTTATCTGCAAGGTTTCTAAATCCCTTTTTTTTTTTATCTGTTAGGTATCCATATCACTGATCTCTTTTATCTTCCAGGTATCTTTATCCCTGATATAGTTCCTGCAAGGTATCCATATGCATGATCTCTTTTATCTGCAAGGTGTCTTTATCTCTGTTCTCTTTTATTTTCCAGGTACCTATATTCCTGATCTCTTTCATCTGTAAGGTATCTATATCCCTGATCTATTATATCTGCAAGGTATCTGTATCACTGATCTCTTCTATCTGCAAGGTATCCATATCCCTGATCTATAGTATCTGCAAGGTATCTATATCTCTGATCTTTTTTATCTGCAAGGTATCCATATCCCTGATCTCTTTTATCTTCCAGGTATCTATAGCCCTGATCTCTTTTATCTTCCAGGTATCTATATCCCTGATCTCTTTTATCTTCCAGGTATCTATATCCCTGATCTCTTTTATCTTCCAGGTATCTATATCCCTGATCTCTATTATCTTTTAGGTATCTATATCCCTGATCTCTATTATCTTTTAGGTATCCATATCCCTGATCTCTTTTATCTGCCAGGTATCTATATTCCTGATCTCTTTTATCTACCAGGTATCTATATTCCTGATCTCTGTTATCTTCCAGGTATTTGTATCCCTAATGTCTTTTATCTTCCAGGTAACTTTATCCCTGATCTCTATTATCTTCCAGGTTATCTATATTCCTGATCTCTTTTATCTTCCAGGTTATCTATATCCCTGATCTCTTTTATCTACCAGGTATTTGTATCCCTGATGTCTTTTATCTTCTAGGTATCTATATCCCTGAACTCTTTTAATCTTCCAGGTATCTATATCCCTGATCTCTGTTATCTTCCAGGTATTTGTATCCCTAATGTCTTTTATCTTCCAGGTAACTTTATCCCTGATCTCTATTATCTTCCAGGTTATCTATATTCCTGATCTCTTTTATCTTCCAGGTTATCTATATCCCTGATCTCTTTTATCTACCAGGTATTTGTATCCCTGATGTCTTTTATCTTCTAGGTATCTATATCCCTGAACTCTTTTAATCTTCCAGGTATCTATATCCCTGATCTCTTTTATCTTAAAGGTATCCATATCCCTGATCTCCTTTATCTTCCAGGTATCTGTATCCCTGATGACTTTTATCTTCCAGGTTTCTATATCCCTGAAGAGGAGTGTCAGCATCCTCCTCAGTAAGAGTTCCTCTTTGCTGGCTGCTGTTGGTTCACAGCTGGGGGTATCAGGCAGTCAGCTGGACTTGTGGAGAGAGCATGTGGAGAAGAGAGCCAAAGTTAGTATAATGTTCATCTTCACCTGATTTTGTTGTGACAATTCACCCATTCACTTTAATTCAGTTTTGTCCTTAAGAACTCACTGAGAGATATATGATAACAAATGTGCATTTTTGAAAATTTTACAGTTTAAGATTAACAAAAATATATTAAAAGTTTTCAACAAAGACCTGTACCATAGCTGTAAAGGACACATTAACTATTATTTACGCAGCCTGAATTGTCCACCTGGTGTATGTTCAAATGTAAAGAAATGGCAGTGGCTAAAATTTTCCAGTGAATTTTCTTTCAGAATGGAGAAATAGGTTTTCCAGTAGCACATATTCTGCCGAAGACCCTCCATGAGCGTCACAGGGATGAGGTCATTGACAACTTACAGCAGACATTGAGTCAGCTGAGTGTGGAGCTGGAGCAAGAAGACCTTGATGGCTATGAGGACATGGTGATGGAGGCCTTGTCAACAAGCCAGGATTCTGAACTGGAGCTGTCATCATTTGTTACAGAGGCTGGTGAAGATGCAGTAGGACTGGTAGCATCACAACCTGACGATGATGATGATGATGATGATCACACATCATATGGTTCTCCAGAAGAGATAGAGCTTGCAGTGTACAGCATGCCTGAAAATAGTGCTGCTGCACTTGGAAACAATGATCAGGTTCTAAATACTTTTGAAAAATCCTCAAAAAGAGTTGTAAAACCACCAAAAGAAATGAACCTCGAAGGAGCAGTCTGTGGACTGGAGATGGAGCAAGGAAGCTTGAGCTTGAAACAACAGTCAAGTTTGACATCAGATACAGATTATAAACTGAGGTGACCTCTATGAAATTATCAGCAATTGTTTTTTTTTCACTGATCTGTATATGTATCATCTTGAATTGATCATAGATTATTTCCTTAATTTCATTATTTCTTGTTTTCTTGGGTTAAAGCTAAGCTCCACTTTATTTCCAAGTTTAAAGTAATTTTCTTCTTGATTAACTATTACCATGCTTTATTTATTATATAATTGCTGCAATCCTTTTTTTATAAACACCTTAGGCCAAAAAAATTAAAAGGTATGGTTCTCCGGCACAGCCCAGCGTGTCAATTTTAATCCCCTGTATCAAACATTTTTATTTTGATTTTCATCTTTCAAGAAGACAAAATATTACAATTTTAATAAAATTTTCCTTTGTTATGTAGTGCTTTAACCTGTTTGGGAAAAATTTCTGTTATTTTCATGCTTTTCCCTGATCATATGGAATTTTTATCAAAACATACAAAAAAAGGAAAAAAAATATTGCCCGCCCACACAGGTTTCTAAAAAAAGGTGCCTGAGAACCATACCCTTTTATTTGGCCTTAGACATATTGCATTTTAATTATATATATTATGAATCTGAAATTACATAGTCAGTGTTGTCCAATAATTTGTAAATTGAATTTAAATACAACAGAATTGTCTGTTTCTACCCTTCATTTGCCATGTGTTAAAATTTGCTGAAATAAGCCAAAGAAGACCAAGACAGTTGTTGTTATCATGAGTGTTTTATCAAACACTTTACTTAATTACAGTGATCACACATGGGAGGCGGTGAGGAGTACAGGGGACATGGCCCAGGCATCAACCGATGATGATGATGACCTTTACAGCACCTCTCGTAGGGCGTCCATGTTTGAGTACAGTCTTTCCAGACCACCTCATTCTGTGGTAGACATGACTGCTCGATCAGCGGGAACCATGGGGGTGGGGGTCATCAGGAAGAGGAAGTCTGCAATATCATTCAACCCTGTTGTTTCTGTAGGTGTTTATTTATGCTATTTCCATGAAACAAGTATTAAAAGGACTTTTTTTTAATTTGAAGAACTTTGTTCTCTAAATACTTGTTGGTTTATGACTTTGAACTTCACATCTCTCTAAATCTCTTATTAGCTCAGCTGACTGTAAGTCATCTGAGCTATAGCGATCACTCTTTGTCTGTCGTCTGTCTGGCCATCCGGCCGTCTGATCCTTAACATGGCACAAATCGTGACCACTAGACCTGGAATCTTCTAACTCTACATCCAGAGAGGTCCATGAAAAATGTCCTTGGAAACCTGGAATTAGGTCTCTGTTACCCATATTCTTCAAGTTATGGGGCTCCGAAGTAACCCCCCAGAATAATGAAAAATTTGATACCAAAGCTCCAGTATCTGAACAACTAATGCATTGATGACCATGATTCTTTGCATGCATATTGATCATGGAGTGTTCCATCAGTTTCTGCAGACTGGTGGCGCCACCTGTATTTTTGATTTTTTCAATTTTTTTTCTCTATTTTTGAGACCTTTAAAGATGCTGTCATCTGTTAACAGGGCACAAATTGTAACCGATGGACCTGGATTCTTCTTACTTTACATCCAGAGAGGTCCATGGAAAGTCTCCATGGAAACCTGGAATTAGGTCTCTGTTACCCATATTCTTCAAGCTATGGGGCTACGAAATACCCCCAGAATAATGAAAAATTTGATTCAAAGGCTTAAGTATCTGAACAACTAATGCATTGATGACCATGATTCTTTGCATGGATATTGATCATAGAGTGTTTCATCAGTTTCTGCAGACTGGTTGCGCCACCTGTATTTTTTTATTTTTTACAATTTTTTTCTCTATTTTTGAGATCTTAAAAGATGCGGTCATCTGTTAAGAGAGCACAAATTGTAACCATTGGTCCTAGAATCTTCTTACTTGACATCCAGGAAGGTCTGTAAAAATATCTTTGGAAACTTGAAATTAGGTCTCTGTAACCCATATTCTCTGAGCTATTGGGCTTATGAACAGCACCAGCATAGTAAAAAAGGAAATACCAAAGCAGGGCACAACTCATTACCATTAGACTTTGTTACTTCTTACTTTCAATCCAGGGAGGTCCATGAAAAGTTTCCTTGGAAAAGTGAAATTAGGTCTCTGTTACCCATATTTTCTGATCTATGGGGCTTATAAGCACCCCTCAGAATGATGAAATTTTGATACCAAAGAAGGGCACAAATCATAACCATTTGGCCCAGAAACTTCTAACTTTACATCCTGAAATTCAGTCCCTGTGACCTATATTCTAAGAGTTTTAGGGCATGTTTGTGCACCCCAGAATTAATGCAAAATACACACAAATTGTCAGATTCCTCAGGAAAGGCTGGTTGGATTATCATCAAATTTGTTGTGCTTATGGGTCTTGATGAATTTAAGCTAAGATGCATGAACAATGTTGCCACCTAAATTATCTTAATTAGTTGCCTGTGCAAGGACATATTGTCAACATGTCAGTCGACTGAGCATCATGACCCATGGGGCACTTGTTCATATAGCTGTAAATCTTGGAACCATGCTAACTAAAATTTTATTTTATGCACTTTAATGATATAAGATCTTCAGAAACCTTTGGACAGGGACAGGAACTTTTCTTCTTGGGTGCGAATCTATCAGCCAAACTACAATACCTTAAAATTTAACTAAAACACTGGCCTACTAAAAGGTCTCAAGATCCTCAATACAGAAATTAATGAACAATTTTCATTAATTTCCTGGATAGGCTAGCATGAAAAACAGATGAGGACTTGTGCTGGAAGACACAGCCAAGGGAGGGATACACGGAACCAAAGTTGTTCATTTCGTTTGAGTGACAGCTCATCATCCTGGTAACCATCTGAACAGGACACAGGCTCAGAGAGAATTGCCCCAGACGTGGTTTGCTTAGGGCCTTGGGCACATAGAATGCCCAGCCGGTGAGCTGTAATTCAAACAAAACATAACAACAAAGGCTGCGTGCACACCTCGCTGGTTGGTTTCATTTCTGCAGACAACAGATACATGGCTATGCTAACACAGTCATAATGTCATAATCGAATCGGCTGATGATATGAGAATGCAGAATGAGCGATTAAAATTCAACAATAAACTGTCATCAAGCGGCGTTTAAAGTGCAGCTATGGGCAGAGCCAGGATGCCTGTCGAGTGTTTGTTGGCATCTGGTTGGTTGCTTGTCACATCATACACACGTTTTTTTCAGCGGACAACGAACCACCATCTGGTGTCTAAATATATCATAAACGGTCAAAGCAGGCAGCATGAAAATCAGTTGCTTCTTTAGAAGCGCAAGATTTCCGCTGCCTCGGGAGTGTAAGTCTCAGGGTAATCTAACTGCAGCCTGATCATATCAGATTTATAACATGCCCAGCTGTAATCTAGTAATGCTATTAGCAAGTTCATATAATAATTATTATTATTACATCTGTGTAGTGTATTTAGGTTGCAGAAAGGATTGGGAAGGTAGCAACCTCTGCTGATGAGATGACAAAGTCAGAGGTAACTAAGGAAGCATCCTCTAATCTGGCTCCCACTAGGTCAAGTATCAGGTCCATCCTGAAAGATAGACGCAGTTCATCCACCACAGAGGGCACGCAGGTGAGATCTTATCTTCAAGATTAATAATCTTAATACCCATACATTTATCTTGCTAGCAGTATACCCATAATATCGACATGTGACCTGTGACATCCAGATTTTAGTGTGTATGGCAGCCACATGAGAGGTTTCAAGAAACTTGGAGAAATAGACCTGTCAGGGTTTGATAAGGGTGCAGGTATGTGACACAAAAGTACTCTAAGGACAACATCCAGGTGTGATTCAGTCTGCAGAGAGAGTTTGGTTGTAAGGGGACGTGTATTGACAAAGTTTAGTGTGGGATGGCACTTTTTTGGACCTGGTCCATATCCTCAGATTGTAGTAGATTGATTCATGTTAGTCTATAATTACCCATAGCTGACAACAGGGACCCTGTATCATTATATTACTCTGAATATTCTTGGTGATTTCTCCAGGCTGTTTGCTATCTCGCTTTGTTTCTGTAAGATACCTCGGTTACAAATGAAGCCAAAGTTTGTGATGAATGAAACCTTAAGTAGCCCTATCCAGCCTAATGACCCCACTTAATATTGCCCCTGGCCACCTCTTGATTTTGCTATCACCACTTTACCTTCAGATGCCACCACTGACCATATTTCCTATTTTCTGTTGCTGAATAACCATTTTGTTGACCGTTATGTATGTGTTCTGTGCTGTTTATATCTTGCGACACTTGTCTATGGCAGTCCTTTTGTCTGTGGTGCCTCTAACTAAATGTCACCCAATTATTCAGCACATTGTTTTTATTTCTTTGGATTAATAATTATCATCACATTTTGCAAAGAGTTCTGGAAATCTGTCTTTGATAATAACAATAGCATCATGGAGCATTCATTTGTAGTGTAGGGGCATATGTAGCAAATTCGTCCTGAGTAAATTTTGTTTGTAAAAATGTGACACCCCATGCACTTTTGTTCTTTGCCTTTCTATGAAGCCTTAAAAACATGGTGCCAATTTTTAGCTCAGTTGACTGAAAGTCATCTGAGCTATAGCGATCACTCTTTGTCCGTCGTCCATCTGTCTGTCTGTCCGTCTGTCTGTCCATTAACCAGGCACAAATCGTAACCGCTAGAACTGGAATCTTCTTACTTGACATCCTGGGAGGTCCATGAAAAATCTCCTTGGAAACCAGAAATTAGGTCTCTGTTACCCATATCCTTTGAGCTATGGGGCCCCAAAGTACCCCCCCGAAAAGTCCAAAATTTCATGCAAAAACTTCAATATCTCATTAACTACTTGACTGATGGTCATGATTTTTGTCATACATATTGATCATGAGATGTTTCATCACTTCCTTCAGACTGGTGGCGCCACCTGTATCGTTCAATTTTTTACGAATTTTTTTCTCTATTTTTGAGACCTTTCAAAATGTAAACATCTGTTAACAAGGCACAAATTCTGAAGACTGGACCTAGAATCTTCATTCTTGACACACTGAGAGACCTATGAAAAGTCTCCATGGAAACCAGAAATTAGGTCTCTGTTACCCATATTCTTTGAGCTATGGAGCCCCAAAGTACCCCCAAGAAAAGTAAAAAATTTCATACAAAAACTTCAATATCTCATTAACTACTTGACTGATGGTCATGATTTGTGGCATAACTATTGATCATGAGATGTGTCATCACTTCCTGCAGACTGGTGGTGCCACCTTTATTGTTTGATTTTTTACAATTTTTCCTCTATTTTTGAGACCTTTAAGGATGCTGTCATCTGTTAGCATGGCACAAATCGTAACGACTGGACCTAGAATCTTCATTCTTGAAACACTGAGAGGTCCATGAAAAATATCCTTGGAAACCAGAAATTAGGTCTCTGTTAACCATATCCTTCGAGCTATGGGGCCCCAAAGTACCCCCCCCCCCCCCGAGTAGTAAAAAATTTCATACAAAAACTTCAACATCTCAATAACTACATCACTGATGGTCATGATTTTTGGCATACATATTGATTATGAAATGTTCCATCAGTTCCTGCAGACTTGTGGCGCCACCTGTATTGTTTGATTTTTTACGATTTTTTCCTCTATTTTTGAGACCTTTAAGGATGCTGTCATCTGTTAACGTGGCACAAATCATAACGACTGGACCTAGAATCTTCATTCTCGACACACTGAGAGACCTATGAAAAGTCTCCATGGAAACCAAAATTAGGTCTCTGTTACCCATATTCTTCGAGCTATGGAGCCCTAAAGTACCCCCAAGAAAAGTAAAAAATTTCATACAAAAACTTCAATATCTCATTAACTACTTGAATGATGGTCATGATTTGTGGCATAACTATTGATCATGAGATGTGTCATCTGTTCCTGCAGACTGGTGGCGCCACCTGTATCGTTCGATTTTTTACGATTTTTTCCTCTATTTTTGAGACCTTTAAGGATGCTGTCATCTGTTAGCATGGCACAAATAGTAACGACTGGACCTAGAATCTTCATTCTCAACACACTAGAAGACCTATGAAAATTCTCCATGGAAACCAGAAATTAGGTCTCTGTTACCCATATCCTTTGAGCTATGGGGCCCCAAAGTACCCCCCCAGAGTAGTCAAAAATTTCATACAAAATCTTCAATATCTCAATAACTACATCACTGATGGTCATGATTTTTGGCATACATATTGATTATGAGATGTTCCATCAGTTCCTGCAGACTGGTGGCGCCACCTATGTTATCTATCAAGAGGGTACAAATTGCAACAACTGGACCTAGAAACTTCATTCTTGTCATGCAAGGAGGCCCATGAAGAGTGCCTGTGGAAACTTGAAATTAGGTCTCTGTTACCCATATCCTTCAAGCTATAGGACTCTGAAGTATCCCTCAGAATAATGGACAATTTGATACAAAAGCTGAAGTATCTGAACAACTAATACGGAGATCATCATGATTCTTTGCATGGATATTGACCATTAAGTGTTTTTAGCTCAGCTGACTGAAAGTCATCTGAGCTATAGCGATCACTCTTTGTCCGTCGTCCTTCTGTCTGTCTGTCCGTCTGTCTGTCCATTAACCAGGCACAAATCGTAACCGCTAGAACTGGAATCTTCTTACTTGACATCCTGGGAGGTCCATGAAAAATCTCCTTGGAAACCAGAAATTAGGTCTCTGTTACCCATATCCTTCGAGCTATGGGGCCCCAAAGTACCCCCCCGAAAAGTCCAAAATTTCATACAAAAACTTCAATATCTCATTAACTACTTGACTGATGGTCATGATTTTTGTCATACATATTGATCATGAGATGTTTCATCACTTCCTTCAGACTGGTGGCGCCACCTGTATCGTTCAATTTTTTACGAATTTTTTTCTCTATTTTTGAGACCTTTCAAAATGTAAACATCTGTTAACAAGGCACAAATTGTAAAGACTGGTCCTAGATTCTTCATTCTTGACACACTGAGAGACCTATGAAAAGTCTCCATGGAAACCAGAAATTAGGTCTCTGTTACCCATATTCTTTGAGCTATGGAGCCCCAAAGTACCCCCAAGAAAAGTAAAAAATTTCATACAAAAACTTCAATATCTCATTAACTACTTGACTGATGGTCATGATTTGTGGCATAACTATTGATCATGAGATGTGTCATCACTTCCTGCAGACTGGTGGTGCCACCTTTATTGTTTGATTTTTTACAATTTTTCCTCTATTTTTGAGACCTTTAAGGATGCTGTCATCTGTTAGCATGGCACAAATCGTAACAACTGGACCTAGAATCTTCATTCTTGAAACACTGAGAGGTCCATGAAAAATATCCTTGGAAACCAGAAATTAGGTCTCTGTTAACCATATCCTTCGAGCTATGGGGCCCCAAAGTACCCCCCCCCCCCCCGAGTAGTAAAAAATTTCATACAAAAACTTCAACATCTCAATAACTACATCACTGATGGTCATGATTTTTGGCATACATATTGATTATGAAATGTTCCATCAGTTCCTGCAGACTTGTGGCGCCACCTGTATTGTTTGATTTTTTACGATTTTTTCCTCTATTTTTGAGACCTTTAAAGATGCTGTCATCTGTTAACGTGGCACAAATCATAACGACTGGACCTAGAATCTTCATTCTCGACACACTGAGAGACCTATGAAAAGTCTCCATGGAAACCAAAATTAGGTCTCTGTTACCCATATTCTTCGAGCTATGGAGCCCTAAAGTACCCCCAAGAAAAGTAAAAAATTTCATACAAAAACTTCAATATCTCATTAACTACTTGAATGATGGTCATGATTTGTGGCATAACTATTGATCATGAGATGTGTCATCTGTTCCTGCAGACTGGTGGCGCCACCTGTATCGTTCGATTTTTTACGATTTTTTCCTCTATTTTTGAGACCTTTAAGGATGCTGTCATCTGTTAGCATGGCACAAATAGTAACGACTGGACCTAGAATCTTCATTCTCAACACACTAGAAGACCTATGAAAATTCTCCTCAGAAACCAGAAATTAGGTCTCTGTTACCCATATCCTTTGAGCTATGGGGCCCCAAAGTACCCCCCCAGAGTAGTCAAAAATTTCATACAAAATCTTCAATATCTCAATAACTACATCACTGATGGTCATGATTTTTGGCATACATATTGATTATGAGATGTTCCATCAGTTCCTGCAGACTGGTGGCGCCACCTATGTTATCTATCAAGAGGGTACAAATTGCAACAACTGGACCTAGAAACTTCATTCTTGTCATGCAAGGAGGCCCATGAAGAGTGCCTGTGGAAACTTGAAATTAGGTCTCTGTTACCCATATCCTTCAAGCTATAGGACTCTGAAGTATCCCTCAGAATAATGGACAATTTGATACAAAAGCTGAAGTATCTGAACAACTAATACGGAGATCATCATGATTCTTTGCATGGATATTGACCATTAAGTGTTTTTAGCTCAGCTGACTGAAAGTCATCTGAGCTATAGTGATCACTCTTTGTCAGTCGTCCTTCTGTCTGTCTGCCGTCTGTCTGTCCATTAACCAGGCACAAATCGTAACCGCTAGAACTGGAATCTTCTTACTTGACATCCTGGGAGGTCCATGAAAAATCTCCTTGGAAACCAGAAATTAGGTCTCTGTTACCCATATCCTTTGAGCTATGGGGCCCCAAAGTACCCCCCCGAAAAGTCCAAAATTTCATACAAAAACTTCAATATCTCATTAACTACTTGACTGATGGTCATGATTTTTGTCATACATATTGATCATGAGATGTTTCATCACTTCCTTCAGACTGGTGGCGCCACCTGTATCGTTCAATTTTTAACGAATTTTTTTCTCTATTTTTGAGACCTTTCAAAATGTAAACATCTGTTAACAAGGCACAAATTGTGACGACTGGACCTAGAATCTTCATTCTTGACACACTGAGAGACCTATGAAAAGTCTCCATGGAAACCAGAAATTAGGTCTCTGTTACCCATATTCTTTGAGCTATGGAGCCCCATAGTACCCCCAAGAAAAGTAAAAAATTTCATACAAAAACTTCAATATCTCATTAACTACTTGACTGATGGTCATGATTTGTGGCATAACTATTGATCATGAGATGTGTCATCACTTCCTGCAGACTGGTGGTGCCACCTTTATTGTTTGATTTTTTACAATTTTTCCTCTATTTTTGAGACCTTTAAGGATGCTGTCATCTGTTAGCATGGCACAAATCGTAACGACTGGACCTAGAATCTTCATTCTTGAAACACTGAGAGGTCCATGAAAAATATCCTTGGAAACCAGAAATTAGGTCTCTGTTAACCATATCCTTCGAGCTATGGGGCCCCAAAGTACCCCCCCCCCCCCCCCGAGTAGTAAAAAATTTCATACAAAAACTTCAACATCTCAATAACTACATCACTGATTGTCATGATTTTTGGCATACATATTGATTATGAAATGTTCCATCAGTTCCTGCAGACTTGTGGCGCCACCTGTATTGTTTGATTTTTTACGATTATTTCCTCTATTTTTGAGACCTTTAAGGATGCTGTCATCTGTTAACGTGGCACAAATCATAACGACTGGACCTAGAATCTTCATTCTCGACACACTGAGAGACCTATGAAAAGTCTCCATGGAAACCAAAATTAGGTCTCTGTTACCCATATTCTTCGAGCTATGGAGCCCTAAAGTACCCCCAAGAAAAGTAAAAAATTTCATACAAAAACTTCAATATCTCATTAACTACTTGAATGATGGTCATGATTTGTGGCATAACTATTGATCATGAGATGTGTCATCTGTTCCTGCAGACTGGTGGCGCCACCTGTATCGTTCGATTTTTTACGATTTTTTCCTCTATTTTTGAGACCTTTAAGGATGCTGTCATCTGTTAGCATGGCACAAATAGTAACGACTGGACCTAGAATCTTCATTCTCAACACACTAGAAGACCTATGAAAATTCTCCATGGAAACCAGAAATTAGGTCTCTGTTACCCATATCCTTTGAGCTATGGGGCCCCAAAGTACCCCCCCAGAGTAGTCAAAAATTTCATACAAAATCTTCAATATCTCAATAACTACATCACTGATGGTCATGATTTTTGGCATACATATTGATTATGAGATGTTCCATCAGTTCCTGCAGACTGGTGGCGCCACCTATGTTATCTATCAAGAGGGTACAAATTGCAACAACTGGACCTAGAAACTTCATTCTTGTCATGCAAGGAGGCCCATGAAGAGTGCCTGTGGAAACTTGAAATTAGGTCTCTGTTACCCATATCCTTCAAGCTATAGGACTCTGAAGTATCCCTCAGAATAATGGACAATTTGATACAAAAGCTGAAGTATCTGAACAACTAATACGGAGATCATCATGATTCTTTGCATGGATATTGACCATTAAGTGTTTTTAGCTCAGCTGACTGAAAGTCATCTGAGCTATAGCGATCACTCTTTGTCCGTCGTCCTTCTGTCTGTCTGTCCGTCTGTCTGTCCATTAACCAGGCACAAATCGTAACCGCTAGAACTGGAATCTTCTTACTTGACATCCTGGGAGGTCCATGAAAAATCTCCTTGGAAACCAGAAATTAGGTCTCTGTTACCCATATCCTTCGAGCTATGGGGCCCCAAAGTACCCCCCCGAAAAGTCCAAAATTTCATACAAAAACTTCAATATCTCATTAACTACTTGACTGATGGTCATGATTTTTGTCATACATATTGATCATGAGATGTTTCATCACTTCCTTCAGACTGGTGGCGCCACCTGTATCGTTCAATTTTTTACGAATTTTTTTCTCTATTTTTGAGACCTTTCAAAATGTAAACATCTGTTAACAAGGCACAAATTGTAAAGACTGGACCTAGAATCTTCATTCTTGACACACTGAGAGACCTATGAAAAGTCTCCATGGAAACCAGAAATTAGGTCTCTGTTACCCATATTCTTTGAGCTATGGAGCCCCAAAGTACCCCCAAGAAAAGTAAAAAATTTCATACAAAAACTTCAATATCTCATTAACTACTTGACTGATGGTCATGATTTGTGGCATAACTATTGATCATGAGATGTGTCATCACTTCCTGCAGACTGGTGGTGCCACCTTTATTGTTTGATTTTTACAATTTTTCCTCTATTTTTGAGATCTTTAAGGATGCTGTCATCTGTTAGCATGGCACAAATCGTAACGACTGGACCTAGAATCTTCATTCTTGAAACACTGAGAGGTCCATGAAAAATATCCTTGGAAACCAGAAATTAGGTCTCTGTTAACCATATCCTTCGAGCTATGGGGCCCCAAAGTACCCCCCCCCCCCCCTGAGTAGTAAAAAATTTCATACAAAAACTTCAATATCTCAATAACTACATCACTGATGGTCATGATTTTTGGCATACATATTGATTATGAGATGTTCCATCAGTTCCTGCAGACTGGTGGCGCCACCTATGTTATCTATCAAGAGGGTACAAATTGCAACAACTGGACCTAGAAACTTCATTCTTGTCATGCAAGGAGGCCCATGAAGAGTGCCTGTGGAAACTTGAAATTAGGTCTCTGTTACCCATATCCTTCAAGCTATAGGACTCTGAAGTATCCCTCAGAATAATGGACAATTTGATACAAAAGCTGAAGTATCTGAACAACTAATACGGAGATCATCAT
The DNA here is from genome assembly GCA_026874595.1 of Sipunculus nudus. NCBI lineage: Eukaryota > Metazoa > Annelida > Sipuncula > Golfingiida > Sipunculidae > Sipunculus > Sipunculus nudus. Next base: position 104,422,960 of record CM049306.1, on the reverse strand, counting down.
GATTCTTTGCATGGATATTGACCATTAAGTGTTTTTAGCTCAGCTGACTGTAAGTCATCTGAAGTATCCCTCAGAATAATGGACAATTTGATACAAAAGCTCAAGTATCTAAACAACTATTGCAGTGATCACCATGATTCTTTGCATGGATATTGATCATGGAATGTGTCATCATTTTCTGCAGTATGGTGGCGCCACCTGTATTTTTTTTTATTTTTACTCATTTTTTTCTCTATTTTTGAGACCTCATAAGATGCGGTCATCTGTTAACATGGCACAAATCGTAACAACTGGACCTAGAATCTTCTCTCTTGACATGCTGAGAGGCCCATGAAAAGTTTCCTTGAAAATTAGGTCTCTGTTACCCATAACCTCTGAGCTATGGGGCTCCGAAGTACCCCCCAGAATAATGGAAAATTTGATACAAAAGCTCAAGTATCTGAACAATTATTATATTGATCACCATGATTCTTTGCATGGATATTGATCATGAAATGTTTCATCAGTTTCTGCATTCTGGTGGCGCCACCTGTATTTTTTCAATTTTTAGCTCAGCTGACTGAAAGTCATCTGAGCTGTAGGGATCACCTTTTGTCCGTCGTCCGTCCGGCCATCCAGGCGTCTGTCTGTTAACAGGGCACAAATCGTAACCGCTAGACCGGGAATCTTCTTACTTGAAATCCTGGGAGGTCTATAGAAATTCTCCTTGTAAACCTGAAATTAGGTCACTGTGACCTATATTCTTCGAGCTATGGGGTTCTGAAGTACCCCCCAGAATAATGCAAAATTTAATACAAAAGCTCAAGTATCTGAACAACTAATGCATTAATCACCATGATTCTTTGCATGGATATTGATCATGGAGTGTTTCATCAATTTCTGGAGATTGGTGGCGCCACCTATATTTTTTTTATTTTTTACGATTTTTTTTCTCAAATCATAATAACTGGACCTAGAATTTTATTTTTTGACATGCTGGGAGACCCCTGAAAAGTCATCTTGTAAACCTTGAAAATAGGTGTCTGTTACCCATATCCTTCATGCTACAGAGCTCCATAGTACCCCAATAAATATTGGATGATTTTATACAAAAGGTCTAGTTTGGAAAAAGTATTTCATTCAAATTTGACATTCAGATGATAAAATTACTTTTGTCAATGTCTTCCTGGTCAGCTGAGCGTCATGACCCCTGGGTCACTTGTTTTATTCAGTTTTGACATGTCTTTCAGCTTGTATTAAAATAGTATTTAAAATGCTAAATTAATAAACTTTGACCGAAACATAAACAAAGTAAGCTGGGACAAGAGAATAGGAAAGGTTCTTTTTTAAATGTATTTACATACTAAACACACAAACCTAGTTCTCTGACTATATATATAAATGTGTGTGTGGAGAGAGAGTAAGAGTGACGCCTTTTAGATAGTAACAAGTTTATTGATATTAGTCTATCTAAAAGGCGTCACTCTTATTCCAAACCTACACTCACACTACAGACTAACACGGCTATACCACTTATCATTATACTTAGTATATATATATATATATATATATATATATATATATATATAAATTAATCTAATGGTTTTTTTATTGCAATAAGCAACTACTAGAGTGCTTTATGGTATGACATCAGAGCTGTATAATCAATCAGACAGTGATGAGTGCTGCACTTTGCACGAAACTACGTAGTAGTAAAAATGTTTGAGAAAATTTGATCCTTCTATTTTTATGATAACACACACACACACACATATATAAATATATATATATATATATATATACATATATATATATATATATATATATATATAGAAAGAGAGAGAGGGGGGGGGGGTGAGAAGGAGAGAGACAGAAAGAGAGAGAGATGTGATGCATTCATACACAATTGTATTTTCTTGCAAAATCATTTTAAATAAAATATTGTTTTACAAGACACGTTTAAATATTTAATTTTAACATTTGCCAAATGAACATACAAATAATGGTTTTATTATTCCTACTTTTTAACAATTTATTATTAAGGGTGTACGTCGGAGAGATCATTAAGCAGTATGTTGGACGAGCAGTAAGAAACACGAACTAAGTTCAGATTCTTTGAGACTTAGTTCCTTGAAAATTACTTGAACATGTGCCGTTTCAGAAAAGTTCAATGTACTGTAAAGCTAATGTGTATGTGCTGTTAAAACAACCTTAATGTTGACTTCCTCCATACCGATCCCCATATTATAACCCCAACAATTTTGTTATTGTTTTATGGCCTGTATTAAAATTACAATAACCAAAGAGAAAGGCAAAAACCTTAAATTACATTCAAGGCATTTGTTTATTGTATAAGGCACATGTTATTTTGTTAGCTTGTGCAAAAAATCAAAATTGTTCTTGATCACAATTTAAGGGAAAACAAGCATTAGTTAAGCAGGTATAAAATGCTTTAGTTTTTGTCTGGAGTTATTTGGTAAAAAAAATTATAAAAAAAACATGGGCTCTAATCAAAGATGTTCATTCCGCTGCTGTATCTGACATACCCTGCATTTAATGACATAACCAGTCAGATTTTATAAAATATAAGAATAGACTGTTCTTTATTTGTTATTTCATGGTTGCATTAAATATATATAGTACAAGCTGGGTGCTACTCATTGTCTACATATTACTATTTTTATAAAAAATGAATGTTGTACCAGTGATCTTGCTCGGACGGATGGAACAGCCTATGTAGCCATTGTGCCATCACAAGTCATTTAAGGATAATGAAAAAGCGACAAGAATTTAATTATAACAAGCATTTAACTTTACCATTGCTATATTTAAACCTTACCATTGGTTTAACCATAGTTTCTGTTAAGATATTTGGTTTTGCCATAGTTTCTGTTAAGATTTGTCCGTTTTGTTATTGTACTGGTATAACATGAATGCCTCGGTTTTTATATTCCCTTAAATGTATAAAAGAAATTGGCCTACCAAACAAAATAGTTTAAAAAATAGGCCATCGGGGGGCGGGGGTGTTAAAGATGGGATAGAAGAACAACTGTAAACATGTTCGATAACATTATGACTAATGATGACACTTTTTTGTTATGATTTGATATTTACTTCAAGTTTGTTTCCTTCAACAGGACTTTTCTAAAACTCTTAAATTTTCTAAGGTCCCTTTGTTTTGTTTTTCAAAACACTCTCCTTAATGAATTCTTCAGCAAAACATGCATTTCATTCAATGTTGATTATCTGTCCTTTACATGTCTAATTCTACTGTAAGTGTCTGTAAATAAATGTCTGTAAATAACAGATGAAAATAGCTACTCCACAGAAGGTATTATTTCTCCCAAATGATATGCTATTACCATACAAAGCTGAGGTTATATGAACAATGTTATTATCATATATTATTTTGTTTCTTAATATGTACTCCATTTCACTATGAATGGTGGACTAGGTAGAATTTCCTAAAACTTTGGGTTGAGTAAGTGAGGATCTGGCACTAAATCCAGTCAAAGTTGTCCTTTTTTCTGTTGTTTATTCTTCACAAAAAAATTGTAAAAAAATTATTCATCAGCCTGAAACTTTCATAAATTATTTCTTGGATTATGACCAAAACATAAAATTACTCCATAGAATTCCTTAGGAACCTTTAGATATACTTTGGATAAACTAACACTAAGAGACGGGTTTCTATACCTTCACTATCAGCGAGCGGATAGTGATGTTGGTGATGTAATAATCGAACAATAGGATTAGGCAATAACAAAATCATATCAAATGGAAGAATAACAGGGCCATTTTCATATGTTATGTATAAATGAAGCAAATATTTAGTCACTGGTTAAAACCAAGGAAAGTGGCGCCATACTGTATACGACACAGGTTGCCTGAAATCAGCAAGTGATCCACCATATGTACATTACACAAACTACCCAAGGATACCTTGTTGTCTCTATATGATTTATAGCTCAGCTGACTGTAAGTCATCTGAGCTATAGGGATCACCTTTTGTCCGTCGGCCGTCCGGCCGTCCGGGCGTCTGTCCGTTAACAGGGCACAAATCATAACCGCTAGAACTGGAATCATCTTACTTGACATCCTGGGAGGTCTATGGAAATTCTCCCTGTAAACCTGAAATTAGGTCACTGTGACCTATATTCTTTGAGCTATGGGGTTCCGAAGTACCCCCCAGAATAATGGAAAATTTGATACAAAAGCTCAAGTATCTGAACAACTAATGCATTGATCATCATGATTTTTTGCATGGATATTGATCATGGAGTGTTTCATCAGTTTCTGCAGACTGGTGGCGCCACCTGTATTTTTTCGATTTTTACCAATATTTTTCTCTATTTTTGAGACCTCTTAAGATGCGGCCATCTGTTAACAGGGCACAAATCGTAACGACTACACCTAGAATCTTCTGTCTTGACATGCAGGGAGGCCCATAAAAAGTCTCTTTGGAAACCTGAAATTAGGTCTCTGTTACCCATAACCTTTGAGCTATGGGGCTCCGAAGTACCCCCCAGAATAATGGAAAATTTGATACAAAAGCTCAAGTATCTAAACAACTATTGCAGTGATCACCATGATTCTTTGCATGGATATTGATCATGGAATGTGTCATCAGTTTCTGCAGTATGGTGGCGCCACCTGTATTTTTTTTTTTTTTACGAATTTTTTTCTCTATTTTTGAGACCTCATAAGATGCGGTCATCTGTTAACATGGCACAAATCGTAACAACTGGACCTAGAATCTTCTCTCTTGACATGCTGAGAGGCCCATGAGAAGTCTCCTTAAAAACTTGAAATTAGGTCTCTGTTACCCATAACCTCTGAGCTATGGGGCTCCAAAGTACCCCCCAGAATAATGGAAAATTTGATACAAAAGCTCAAGTATCTGAACAATTATTATATTGATCACCATGCTTCTTTGCATGGATATTGATCATGAAATGTTTCATCAGTTTCTGCATTCTGGTGGCGCCACCTGTATTTTTTCAATTTTTAGCTCAGCTGACTGAAAGTCATCTGAGCTATAGGGATCACCTTTTGTCCGTCGTCCGTCCGGCCATCCAGGCGTCTGTCTGTTAACAGGGCACAAATCGTAACCGCTAGACCTGGAATCTTCTTACTTGACATCCTGGGAGGTCTATAGAAATTCTCCTTGTAAACCTGAAATTAGGTCACTGTGACCTATATTCTTCGAGCTATGGGGTTCTGAAGTACCCCCCAGAATAATGCAAAATTTAATACAAAAGCTCAAGTATCTGAACAACTAATGCATTAATCACCATGATTCTTTGCATGGATATTGATCATGGAGTGTTTCATCAATTTCTGGAGATTGGTGGCGCCACCTATATTTTTTTTATTTTTTACAATTTTTTTTCTCTACTTTTGTGATCTTTAAACATTTGGTCATCTGTAAACAGGGCACAAATCATAATGACTGGACCTAGAATCTTCTGTCCTCACCTCCAGGGAAGCCCATAAAAGGTCTACATGGAAACCCGAAATAAGGTCCCTGTTACCCATATTCTGTGAGCTATGGGGCTCTGAAGTACCCCCCAGAATAAAGATTTGGTCATATATTAACAGGGCACAAATCATAATGACTGGATCTAGAATCTTCTTTCTTGACATGCAGGGAGGCCTTTGGAAAGTCTCTTTGGAAATCTGAAATTAGGTCTCTGTTACCCATATCCTTCATGCTATGGGGCTCCGAAGTACCCCCCTGAATAAAGGAAAATTTGATACAAAAGCTCAAGTATCCAAACAACTGATGCATTTTCCCCCATGGTTCTTTGCACCGATATTGATCATGGAGTGTTTCATAAGTTTCTGCAGACTAGTGGCACCACTTGTATTTTTTTGTTATTTTTACATTTTTCACTTTATTTTTTTAGACCTTTTAAGAAACATATTATATGGTCATAATATTTATTCAAAACAACAGCAAAAATAATAAAATCATTTGTTGTTTTTCTTGTTTTGCTACTACCAGGTACACAAGCTTAGTTTTGTAGCTGACTTGTTGCATTATTTTATTTTATTTTATTTATTTATTTTTTTTTTTTTTTTTGCAGGGGAGCATATATTTCCTTAAAATCAGATTCCTCTGGATATCAGTGCAATATTTATCATTATATGTCATGATGTGTTTCTTCAGATAAGAATTAAGGTGAAGTGAGTGTTTTTAGCATTCTGTGTACATTCATAAGGGGGTCTATATGAGGGCTGATATATTTGAGACTACACAGTGTAACAGTTGTCCTCTCCTTGGTCGTTTTATCGTGACAATTTGCCGACTTTGTATCTTTGCCATCGTGGTTTTAGTCATCGATTTAGTAATTAGTCTCCCTTACACATGCATATTTACCATGGGTCTCTGGCAAATACCAAGCGTACCCTGACGAGTTAATTCATAAAATTTGGACATAATTTCACCAATTTATTATTTTTTTAATTTTTATGAAAAGTTTTGTGGGATTTATAGGTTTCAATGTGAACCGTGTCGTGTTTAATCAGTAGGCTGGACGTGTGTCCTTTTCGGCTGCGACGTCCAGATTTTAGACCACTTCTGCAAAGAAATCCGAAGTCAAGGAATGGCCATTATTGCTTGGATCACAAGAGATTTCAGGTGTTCCGCGCGAATTGATGTATGGATACACAACAAATAATACCCAACAATTAATGAGTAGTATGAAAACAGCATCTGATGTATAATTGTAGTGTTCCATATGTTTTTAGCTCAGCTGACTGTAAGTCATCTGAAATATATAGCAATCACTCTTTGTCCGGTAGCCATCCGGCCATCTGTCCATTAACAGGGCACAAATCATAACCACTGAACCTGAAATCTTCTCACTTGACATCCTGGAAGGTCCATTAAAATTCCCCTTGGAAACCTGAAATTAGGTCACTGTGACCTATATCCTCTGAGCTATGGGGCTCCCACTTACCCTAAGAATAATGCAAAATTTGATACAATAACTAACGCATTGATCACCATGATTGTCCACAACTAATGCATTTATCACCATGATTCTTTGCATGGATATTGATCATGATGTTTCATCAGTTTCTGCAGACTGGTGGCGCCACATGTATTTTTTCGATTTTTTAAAGTTTTTTTTCTCTATTTTTGAAACCTTTTAAGATTTGGTCATCTGTTAACAGGGCACAAATCATATCAACTGGACCTAGAATCTTCTGTCATGACATGCAAGGACGGTCATAAAAAGTCTATATGGAAACCTGATATAAGGTCTCTGTTACTGATATCCTTTCAGCTATGAGGCTCAGAAGTTCCTCCCAGAATAATGCAAAATTTGATACAATAACTAATGCATTGATCACCATGATTGTCCACATTTGTATTGATAATGGCTTGTTTCATCAGTTTCTGTAGACTGGTGGTGCCACCTGTATTTTGATTTTTTAAGAATTTTTTTCTTGATTTTTGAGACCTTTAAACATTTGGTCATCTGTTAACAGGCCACAAATCATAATGACTTGACCTAGAATCTTCTTTCTTAACATGCAGGGAGGTCCATGAAACACATTGGAAACCTGAAATTAGGTCTCTGTTACCCATATCCTTCATGCTCTGGGGCTCCGAAGTACTCCCCAGAATAAAGATTTGGTCATCTGTTAACAGAGCACAAATTATAATGACTTGACCTAGAATCTCCTTTCTTGATATGCTGGGAGGCCCCTGAAAAGTCTCCTTGTGCACCTGAAATTACATCTCTGTTACCCATATCCTTCATCCTATGCGGCTTTGAAATACCCCCCAGAATAAACATTTGGTCATCTGTTAACAGGGCACAAATCATAATAACTGGACCTAGAATTTTATTTTTTGACATGCTGGGAGACCCCTGAAAAGTCATCTTGTAAACCTTGAAAATAGGTGTCTGTTACCCATATCCTTCATGCTACAGAGCTCCATAGTACCCCAATGAATATTGGATGATTTTATACAAAAGGTCAAGTTTGGAAAAAGTATTTCATTCAAATTTGACATTCAGATGATAAAATTACTTTTGTCAATGTCTTCCTGGTCAGCTGAGCGTCATGACCCCTGGGTCACTTGTTTTAATGAATTCACCAATGACATTTTGTAGAACAATATACTGGTGGACAAACAACAGCTGATTATTTTTTATGATTAGTCTGATGGATCTTGATGCGGATCCATGTGTTGGCAGAGGTGTGCACTCTAGGGGTGCTCTCTAATATTGTAATATACCTCTTAACGCAGTCTTTGAGTTTCTAGTCTAAGTTATTGTGATGTAATATATCTTACTTACCATTTTGAGGTGTTTTGTTGCTAAATATCTCTCTGTATGAAATATTTATGTAAAATGTTCCTCAATTTTTGCTCTAAAATCAATTTGACCTGAAAAAATGACAAAACCACTGTAGAAAAATTGGCACCATATTTTTTTGTAAAGTTTAAGGTCTAAGGATCACAAAAATATAGCGTGTCCACTTTTTACAGGGAAAAATTACTCGGTGACATATGCCCCCACACTATTGTGTCATGTGCTTTTTCTGTCTATCATATGTTTCAGTTGGCTGAACAACAGGGAATTGAAGACATTGAGTTGCTGCATGGGACAGATGCTTTAAAGCATTACAGAGAGTACATCAAAGTGAGTGTGCAACACAATATCCAGATCTCTGAAAAAATTTAGGAAAATCTCAAAATTTATTTCATAAACAAATTATTTAGGTAATGTAATATCTAATCAGCTTATAAGACCATATTCACAAAATGGTGGAAGTGTATCACAACACAGTTCTGGTTCCTAACCTGCTGTGCATACATCATTGATTGACTAAATCCCACCAAATAGTGACCCATGAGGTGAATTGTTCACCTATTGTTGAAACCTATTATAATACATTGAAAGTGATTTACTGGGTGCATATCATTATGAACATGATCAATATCGCTAGAGTATTTCTTTTTTTAATTTAATTTTGGCAAGAATTTTTTATTTCATAAACATTTGGCTGAAATATTTATTTATTTCTATTTATTTTTTTTCAGAATATTTATTTGTTCATATTTATTGTTTGCCAGAATATTTGTTTAATTTTTTTTATTTTTGCTAGAATATTTTATTTTTATTTAATTTTGGCCAGAATGTTCATTTATACCTATTTAATTTTTACTAGAATATTTCTTTTTGAATTTCTTTATATATTTATTTTTGTTAAATTTTTGCCAGAATATTTATTTATTTAGATCCAATTTTCCCGAAAATTTCTTTGTTTTCTATTTAATTTTCTGAAAATATATTGATTTATTTTCTTTGTAATTTTTGTCAGAAATTTTTTTATTTCTATTTAATAATTGCCAGAATATTTGATATTTCTGTGTTAGTATGAGAGGGAACAGCAGCTGAGAGAAGTGAGGGTGAAGCGGGATCTGATGACAATACACATAGAGGGACAGAGGGAGCACCTGCTGGACTCACTGGCTCAGGCTAAAGGTGAACCAGATAAATAAAGCAGCACAAAAGTAAAAAAAATCAAATTTTAACTAATTGAACAAAAAAAAATATGCTAAAAAGGAAAGCTACAAGAATGAACAGGCCCCGGAGACCAGGAAGGCAAAGTGTAAAGTAGTATGAAACTGACATCATCAGTGATATCATACTATAAACCCCTAACTTTACCTTTACCGTATGACAAACAATAATTATAAAGGCCTCACTGAGCCTGCTTATGATTTTGCTCTGGAAATAAGGGCATGGTTGTGTACCTGTGAAATGTCCATGGTAAACATACAATAATGATCCTTAAATTCAGCAATAAAAGAAATATGCACATGGGACGTTTTTACATGTTTTATCAAGCTTCTTGAAGAAACAAAATAATTGGTTTGTTTAAAAAGTTAACTCGTGTATACTTGGCTTTCATCCTTGGATCTGTCCATAATGTGATTCCATGCTTAATCGATTAATGCTATAATTTTGTAGATTACTTCATTGACAAACCAGAATCAGATGAGCTTTGGCATGAGGTGTCAAAACACAGACACAGTCAGCGGGAGGATACAGACAACGGCTCTAAGACCAGGTGGCCTCGTAAAGGAACCAGCCACTCACAGACAACAGGACGAGCTGACAGACTGTCTGTGTACACTCCCTGGCTGACCTGGATACTCTGCTTGGTGAGACTGTGTCACAATAAAATTTGGTGGTCTTGGATTATTTACTCGATTAAATATGTTTCTTTCATTTATATTTTAATTAATAAATGTGAAAATTAACTTGAAATTAACTGTAATCAGAGTGACAACTGTTTTACAGAAATTTTAATTAACTGAGATTTGCTTTATGTACCTACATGCTTACTTATTATCCTATTCAAATTTTATTCTCTGATTATGTTTAAATCTTCACACAGCCCTTGTAAAGACAAGCTTTTGTGGTGGTTAAAGGCCTACTTCCACCCTCTGGGTGTTTTTGCATATATGAAAGGTATGAACCTACAAATAGAATTGATGTAAAAATTACTGACATCGGGGAGCTACTATCCAGGATAGTAACGAATATGTGAACAGAGTCCTGGGAGCCCCCTGAAAAAGTTGAGACAGGCCTTGGGACGTGTGTGACGTCAGAACCAGAACCCCGGTTGAGCGTCCACGTGGTTTCATCAAGGCCGACGGGTCGATCTGATCAAGCGAGGCGGAGGAATCATCGTAAGATGACAATGTCTCACTCTGAGACACGTTAAAGGAGAATAAAGCAGCGAATTTAGATCTGTAGATTTATGGCAACTTCGACATTAGCCTCATGTAATTTTGGGCCATGTATACGTTGTTAGAAACAGAAGTCGGTGACACAGACAGCGGCCGCTGCAAGCCAACACGCCAACACTGGCAACAGGTTTGATTCCAGTGACGAAGTGACAGGCTGTACAAAATCGAGGATGGAGTCTGTGGGAATTTTAAGGGATAATCTCAATCTGGTGATTATTATCAAAATAACGAGATTATTCAGTAATATAAAATTTATAGCAAGAAAATGTAGAGTAGTACAAGATGCGGATAGTGATTCTTGACTTGGTCGAGTTTGTTCAACATCGCTCGCGACGCTTTGCAACAAAGTTTGTTGTTGTCATAACATTAACAATGTTGTGACTGGTGCCGTGGTGGCATATTTTGATTCTGCAAAAATCAGCTGATAAGCAACTTGGTTTTGTCGTTTGAAAAAAGTGCTGGTCCTTTTTTTTTTATCATAATTTATATACATACATGCTTCATAATCAGAAATGCAAAATTGTTGTTTTGACATTGATAAGCGCTTTTTTGTTTAGCAGTAGTATTACTATATAATATATACTTTTCGTAAAGCGAGTTTTTACTTGGCAAGCCTTACCTCATAAATACATGTAACCTTATAGTACCACACACGGGGCTAGTCTTAAATGAAGCTGTATACGTACCACACCCATCCCGATGGAGGGTAGTACTAATTTTAAGTAGGCCTACTCCCCCCCCCCCCCCCCCTGCCCCATCCCCTCAGGCCCATCATAATTGAAATTAAACATACATTTGATTATTTATAAAATTTACACCCTTTCCTTTTATAATTTTATATATATATATATATATATATATATATATATATATATATAAAGAGAGAGAGAGAGATTTAATAAATTTGAAATATATAATACACAGCATATATATATATATATAAAGAGAGAGAGATTTAATAAATTTGAAATATATAATACACAGCATGAAATTCATATTTATAAATGAATTATGAAAGACTCATTTTTCATTATAAAAAAAAACCACAGACACAGTGACATTATAATTATACACAGTATATATGTATGATACAGTTCTGTATATAACACTCCACCAGACGGAAAGCCCCATGGCTCTTATTAATCTGTTTTATGTTGGCAATGTTATAGGTAAAGTTCTTGCCATACTGCCTCAGCTAGGCTTTACTTGTGTAATAAAAATGAACTAGCAAGATTTTAAGAATAATTGCTCTGTTTTTGTTTGGGCTGATGTAAAACCGTTTATCTAGATTTCAGGGGTACTTTTAGTATCCTACAATTTAAGAACTGTGTAATATGAAAAAAAAATGTGTCCAGAAACTCTGCATTCCAGTTATAATACTCTGCATGATAGCAGATCTAATTCCAAGAAAAGTACATTTACAATAAATTATCATTTAAAATTTTACAAAATTACCTATATGTTGTCTTTGGTAAGGTTGATTAGTGTAGCAGAGTTTAAATTAAGACATGTCAACTATTTAAACTTTCATCTCTTAATAATTTTGTTGCTGTTTTATTCAACATAATGCTTTAATATGATTACTCAGACTGTGCAGTCCAATGTGCACATGATACATGTTGTGTCCTTGAAATATACAATTACAGCAGGCCTCCAGCAGTCTGGACAAACGCTTTACAGGGAAAGCTACATATGGTCATGCTGCTGGTTACTGTGGAAATCCAGGACTGACCTATATCACCTAATGTTTATGTATGAGCATGCATTGTGAAACCATAAATGTATTTTATTATTTCATTTGGGTACATGTTCAGAGAACAGACATGTTTTTAGTTTATTTCAAAAGTTCTATTCATAAATGTATTTGGTAGTATTTTAATATTTAATACACAAGTAGGACTACTTTGCGTCTTGACCCAGATGTCTGGGTACATAACCCCCTGCTCAGGGTGGGGCCCTCGCTTTGGCCCACTGTCTGAAGAAAGCTGAAAACAACTGAATATAAGGTAAAGAATTTATAATTAATAAGCTACTGTCTTAAGTCCTAAGAGTTTTTTTTATTTATTAATTTTGTCATATAAGTAATTTAAGTTTTTCCATCTTGTCATTACTTAAGTACTTAGATATCAATTAAAGAAAAATGTCAGTTTAAAAGGTTAACTTTATACCAAGGTACAGATTGGCTTTAATTCCAGTCAGAATATTTGTATGATTGATATATATGTCTCAAGACACTCTTTTGATGCAACACAGCTTGATCAGTTAAATTGTTAGAATGTCAATACATTGTAATTCTTTAAATCTGTTTACGTTATTTTTGAGAAATAGCAGTGGTATGTGGCAGGTTGTCCCTTTCAGGGATGAGTATTAGAATTGTTACATAATGTTTTATATTTATTCCTGTAAGCACTGATGAGTGTAATGTATAATCAGACAGGAAATGTCTAGTATCTGCATGTTAAATGTATCCTGTAGACACAGAAGTCCAACTTGTGTTCCTTTCCCCAATTTTGCTAGACTATTGTTACATAATATAATTCAGGGTGAGATAGAAAGAGTTAGTTCATTTAATGTTCTCTTCAGATCAAAACATGAAGAGAATACGTGCAGACAGTGTAACATGTGCAATATTTATATCTGGTGAGTTATTATTATTAATTGGCTGAAATGTTTGCATGAAAATAATTGTCTAAATGTTCATTTAAATAAGTGACAGATGTGCCCATTTCTGAGTATGTGGAATTAAATCTGTTTAGGATATACATATGGGACTGTCTAGGCATGAGTTTTGTTTACCCTCTAAGATATGGCATATGTTGTCTCTGACATCCACCCCCACTTTTTCATTGCCTCGTCCTCGAGCAATGTGGACTTGAAGTGCCATATTTGGGTCTTTTCATTACAGATGTAGTTTTACAAGGTGTCAAATTATCTGAGGTGGGTGTGCTTGTGCTGAAAGATAGTCCAGACTGTACAAATATGAGAAATGAAATCCCAAGTATATTAGGTACTAATGTTTTACAGCATGTACCACAATTTTCACATTTGTTGAAGTCATCTGAGACTATTATAAAACAAACCCAAGAAAGCTGTTCTTCTAATTTAGGGTTTGCCAGAGTCAGCAAGTGTGAGGCATGTTTAATCAAAGCTGGTGAGGTGGCTTTTGTACCAGTTATGACACCCAATCAAGAAGGTCTGTGTTTTGTAGACGCCTTTGACAAAGGTATTATGGGAAGTTTGTATATAGTTCCTGGGATAATATTAAGTGCCAGTTCCAAAATCCAAGTTGTTAACACTGGTCAGAGGGATATCAAATTACTTCCTGGGACCAGAATAGGAGTATGCCACATGGTGGATATTGTGACCGGGAAAGAAAGTAAACTTCATTTGTCCTGCAGTGAGAGCAGTGTCACTGTCAGTCATTCAAACCAGGAATCAAACCATGAATCGATTCATGATTCTCCGGCAGAAAGAGACAGCGAACAGATGCCAAAAGTGGATTTATCACACTTAATCGGAACCATGGACGAACTGGAAAGAGTGAAAGCATCAATTATGAAACATCGCAATGTATTCCTTGCAGATGAAGAAAAGCTGGGATGCACAAAAACAGTTCAGCATCACATCAACACAACTGATGATGTCCCTGTTGTTCAACCATTCAGGAGAATCCCCCCTCAGTTGTGGCAGGATGTCCAAGAACATCTCAATGGTCTCTTAGATAAAGGTATAATTGAGGAAAGTAACTCAGAATATGCTTCTCCTATTGTTATAGTACGGAAAAAGAATAACGAAATCCGTATGTGTGTTGAATATAGAAAGTTAAACACCAAAATCCGGAAGGATGCCTTTCCTCTCCCAAGGATTGAGGAATCTTTAGATGCATTGACAGGTGCCAAGTATTTTACCACCTTAGACTTAACTTCTGCATACCATCAGATAGAGGTCGCCCCTGAGGACAGAAAGAAGACAGCATTCATAACTCCAATGGGCCTGTATCAATATCGCAGGATGCCATTCGGACTTTCTACAGCACCCGCCACATTCCAGCGGCTAATGAGTCAGGTATTCCGAGAGGACATTTTTCGGATTCTTCTGGTGTACCTCGACGATATCATCGTGTTCTCCAGCACCATTGAGGAACATCTAGAACGACTGGAAAAAGTTTTCAGCACTTTAGCTAAACACAATCTCAAACTGAAGGCTGAAAAGTGTGCTTTGTTCAAAGAAGAAGTGACCTACTTAGGCCATATAGTATCAGCGGATGGTATCTGTCCTGATCCTGGAAAGGTAGCAGCAGTCAAAGAGTATGAGGTACCAACCACTGTGCGAGAACTACGAAGATTTTTAGGATTTTGTTCATACTATCGCCGGTTTGTTCCAAATTTTGCCAAAATTGCAGCCCCACTGCATGCTTTAGTAGGATCTGCTTCTGGAAAGAACAAGAAAGGACACGGCAGAAGCAAAAATCAGGCATTGCCTTATTGGGAATCAGAGCATGAGCAAGCATTTCAAGTGCTAAAGGGTAAACTTACAACAACACCAGTCCTTGCTTATGCTGATTTCACCAAACCGTTCATTCTGGAAACAGACGCGTCAGATCAAGGGCTTGGAGCGGTACTAAGTCAAGAACAAGATGGAACTAGAATACGGGTAGTCGACAAGCGACTACTTGTATCCGCCTAAATCAGAGTGGAACGGGTGAAGTGTTGCATATCAGCATGGATGTCTGCAGCCAAATTGTGTATGTAGCTTGCGCTACCTACCAAAAAATCCAGAAAGCCGTCCAAGTTGTATACATATGCAAAATTTAAGGCAGATAAGTCAAACCACTATATTGTATATGAGTGATTTTTGCCCTTGGCAGACAAACAGATGGACGCTGTGCAAAAAAGGGTTGCAGGTGGCGCCACCAGTTAAGCGTATGATAAAGAGCTTTGTGAGAACTATACACATGCAAAATTTTGGCCCAATTGGTCAAACAGTTCCCTAGATATGAGCTTGGATGTCTGCAGCGTAAACTTGATTGTAGGTGGCGCCACCTGTCATAAAATCAGAAAAGCTATCCAGGATGTATAAGCATGCAGAATTTCAGGTGAATTAATCAAACCACTGCAGAGATATGAGTGATTTTAACCCAAGGCAGACGAACAGCTGGACACTGTGCAAACATGGTTGCAGGTGGCGCCACCATTTTTTGTGTATGTTATAAAGCTCTCCAAGGGCTACATTTGTGCAAAAAAATTTTCCTGATCAATCAAACGGTTCCTGAGATATGAGCTTGGATGTCTGCAGCGTAAACATGAATGTAGGTGGCGCCACCTGTCATAAAATCAGAAAAGCTATCCAGGATGTATACGCATGCCAAATTTCAGGTGAATTAGTCAAGTCACTGCAGAGATATGAGTGATTTTAACCCAAGGCAGACGAACAGATGGACACTGTGCAAACATGGTTGCAGGTGGCGCCACCATTTTTGGTGTATGTTATAAAGCTCTCCAAGGGCTACATTTGTGCAAAAGAATTTTCCTGATCGGTCAAACGGTTCCCGAGATATGAGCTTGGATGTCTGCAGCGTAAACGTGAATGTAGGTGGCGCCACCTGTCATAAAATCAGATAAGCTATCCAGGATGTATACGCATGCCAAATTTCAGGTGAATTAGTCAAGTCACTGCAGAGATATGAGTGATTTTAACCCAAGGCAGACGAACAGATGGACACTGTGCAAACATGGTTGCAGGTGGCGCCACCATTTTTGGTGTATGTTATAAAGCTCTCCAAGGGCTACATTTGTGCAAAAGAATTTTCCTGATCGGTCAAACGGTTCCCGAGATATGAGCTTGGATGTCTGCAGCGTCAACGTGAATGTAGGTGGCGCCACCTGTCATAAAATCAGAAAAGCTATCCAGGATGTTTGCGCATGCCGAATTTCAGGTGAATTAGTCAAGTCACTGCAGAGATATGAGTGATTTTAACCCAAGGCAGACGAACAGATGGACACTGTGCAAACATGGTTGCAGGTGGCGCCACCATTTTTGGTGTATGTTATAAAGCTCTCCGAGGGCTACATTTGTGCAAAAAAATTTTCCTGATCGGTCAAACGGTTCCCGAGATATGTGGGTTTATGTGTGGAAACAGACGCACAAACGGACGCAGAGCGCAGAGGAAAGGTCAGAGGTCAAAACAAAATCGGGGCGCAGCAGTTCACATGTGACCCGAACATAATCCCGGGTTTCGGAAAATTCCGCCCAGCGGTTACGGAGGAGTTCTCCGGACACCTACGCGGCGGCGGCGGCGGCGGCAGCGGCGGCGGCGGCGGCGGCGACCAGCTGAAAACATAGTATCCGCAAAACTCTGTTTTGGCGGATACAATTAAACGTGTAATAGCATATGCCAGTAGAGGTCTGAGGGGTGGTGAGAAAAACAAGGAGGGATACAGCTCCAGAAAATTGGAGCTGTTGGCACTGAAATGGGCTGTAGCTGATAAGTTTAAAGATTACCTGATTGGGAGCAACTTTACCGTCTATACTGATAATAATCCACTCACATATGTGATGGGTCGTGGCAAGCTGAATGCTGTGGAGCAAAGATGGGTTGCTGCTTTAGCATCTTTCAATTTTTCTTTCAAATACCGGTCTGGTAAAGAGAATACCAATGCAGATTTCCTAAGCCGGCAAGAAAGCAGACCCTGGGATTTAGATGCTGAAGAAGTAGCAAGTATGTGTGCTTTTGTGTTAGAATCTGCAAATGTACCAAAGGAGATACAAGCAAAAGCTTGTCAAATAGCAATCTCAACACCTGAAAAGGAACTGTTATCTATAGCAGAACACCATGAGTTGAAAGCCACTGTTCTACCCACTGTAGGGGCTAAACAGATGTCAGATCTGCAGAGTCAAGACCCTGTAATAGGTCCGGTTAAGAAATTTCTCAAGGAAGGTGTCAAACCTTCACTGACACAGAGAAAACATGCTACAAAAGAAGTACAATTGCTTTTGCGCCAATGGGATCGCTTAAAAGAGTCTAAAGGAGTACTGTATCGATCAGTGCAAGATCCATGTAAAGGCAAATTGAAACAGATTTTGCTACCACAACAACTGAAGAGTCAAATCTTACAAAATAGTCATGACCATCATGGACACCAAGGTATTGAACGAACAGAACTGTTGATTAAGGAAAAATACTTTTGGCCCAAGATGCATCAAGAAATTAAGGAATATATTGAACAATGTGAAAGGTGTGCTTTGGCAAAACCAATCAAAGTCAAAACTTCGCTTGGTAGTTTACTTTCAACGAAACCATTGGAAGTGTTAGCGATGGATTTCACGCTACTTGAAAAGTCTTCAAGTGGTTACGAAAATGTTCTAGTACTCACAGATATCTTTACAAAATATGCAATAGCTGTGCCAACAAAAGATCAAAAGTCAACGACTGTGGCCAAGGTGTTGGTAAATTATTGGTTTAGGAGGTTTGGTCCCCCACAGAGGCTTCATTCAGACCAGGGAAGAGATTTCGAGTCAAAACTGATCAAGGATCTTTGTGAACTATATGGGATTAAAAAGTCAAGAACGACACCCTATCACCCACAAGGAAATGCTCAATGTGAACGCTTTAATCGGACCCTTCACAACCTGTTGAGAGCATTACCTCCAGAGAGGAAAAGGAAATGGCCCGAATACCTCGATGAGCTCGTGTTCTTTTACAACACTACCCCACATTCTACAACAGGGTTTTCGCCATTTTATCTCATGTATGGCAGAGATGCAAATAATTTCAGAAATCTTGTTCAGGATGATACATTAGAAACCACAGAAGCATCTGCAGAGGAACCAACAATGAACAACTGGGTGACAAAACATCAACAGAAGCTAAAAGAAATATACAGGATTGCTCAGGAACAACTCAAGCAGAAAGCAGAAACCAGAAAAACTCATCATGATGGTCAACTCAAAGACCATTCTTTGGCTGTTGGAACAGAGGTCTACAGAAAGAATCATACTGTTAAAGGTAGAAACAAGTTCCAAGATGCTTACCATCCAAAAAGATACTTCATCCTGGCCTGTAATCATGACCAACATATTTATCTAATTGAACCAACAGATGGGCTGGGAAAAGCAAATTGGATTAATAGAGCAGATTTAAGGCCATGTCCAGACAGGAAGTCAAATCACCAAGTACAAAAGAAATTAAGAAAGCGTCATAGCCAACTAACAAGAAAGACCTCTTGTACAAGTAGCTCAGATGATGATGAAATCCGAGTATTAATTAATTATCGCCACAATGAACAATCCACAGAAGCAGGAAATCTGTCAAATGATACCAATGCAGGATCATACCATTCTGTGTCTCAGACGACATCCGATGAAGATGAGATGTTTATACCGAGGAGAACAAGCAGACAAAATGCTGGTTACCATAGAAATCCATACAATCTGCCTAGATCAGCTTTAAGTAATTATGTGAATAATAGTTTAATTCAGAAAAAGGAAACAACAGTTTAAATTCCCTTATTTTGTTAGTGTTTTGTTAGTGTTTGTATTGTTTGCATTTATATTATATGTCTTAAGTCAAAGATTACACAGCAAATGTTTGTTTGTGCCGCATTGTGTTTAAAACCAGGTTAATTTACAAAGAAAAGACTGGTTTCTTTCTATGTTTGATTTGTATTATATGTTTATTAATGTCAGTGTTTATTCCTGTATACTCCTAACACATTGCTCGAGGACGAGGCAATGAAAAAGTGGGGGTGGATGTAGCAGAGTTTAAATTAAGACATGTCAACTATTTAAACTTTCATCTCTTAATAATTTTGTTGCTGTTTTATTCAACATAATGCTTTAATATGATTACTCAGACTGTGCAGTCCAATGTGCACATGATACATGTAGTGTCCTTGAAATATACAATTACAGCAGGCCTCCAGCAGTCTGGACAAACGCTTTACAGGGAAAGCTACATATGGTCATGCTGCTGGTTACTGTGGAAATCCAGGACTGACCTATATCACCTAATGTTTATGTATGAGCATGCATTGTGAAACCATAAATGTATTTTATTATTTCATTTGGGTACATGTTCAGAGAACAGACATGTTTTTAGTTTATTTCAAAAGTTCTATTCATAAATGTATTTGGTAGTATTTTAATATTTAATACACAAGTAGGACTACTTTGCGTCTTGACCCAGATGTCTGGGTACATAACCCCCTGCTCAGGGTGGGGCCCTCGCTTTGGCCCACTGTCTGAAGAAAGCTGAAAACAACTGAATATAAGGTAAAGAATTTATAATTAATAAGCTACTGTCTTAAGTCCTAAGAGTTTTTTTTATTTATTAATTTTGTCATATAAGTAATTTAAGTTTTTCCATCTTGTCATTACTTAAGTACTTAGATATCAATTAAAGAAAAATGTCAGTTTAAAAGGTTAACTTTATACCAAGGTACAGATTGGCTTTAATTCCAGTCAGAATATTTGTATGATTGATATATATGTCTCAAGACACTCTTTTGATGCAACACAGCTTGATCAGTTAAATTGTTAGAATGTCAATACATTGTAATTCTTTAAATCTGTTTACGTTATTTTTGAGAAATAGCAGTGGTATGTGGCAGGTTGTCCCTTTCAGGGATGAGTATTAGAATTGTTACATAATGTTTTATATTTATTCCTGTAAGCACTGATGAGTGTAATGTATAATCAGACAGGAAATGTCTAGTATCTGCATGTTAAATGTATCCTGTAGACACAGAAGTCCAACTTGTGTTCCTTTCCCCAATTTTGCTAGACTATTGTTACATAATATAATTCAGGGTGAGATAGAAAGAGTTAGTTCATTTAATGTTCTCTTCAGATCAAAACATGAAGAGAATACGTGCAGACAGTGTAACATGTGCAATATTTATATCTGGTGAGTTATTATTATTAATTGGCTGAAATGTTTGCATGAAAATAATTGTCTAAATGTTCATTTAAATAAGTGACAGGTGTGCCCATTTCTGAGTATGTGGAATTAAATCTGTTTAGGATATACATATGGGACTGTCTAGGCATGAGTTTTGTTTACCCTCTAAGATATGGCATATGTTGTCTCTGACATCCCCCCCCCCCCCTTCTCTCTCTCTGCGAGAGAGCTTGGGACAGTCCCTGACCTCTTAATGTCTAAGGTCAATAGCTGTCTGGCTGTAACATCAGGTTCCACAGACCAGGACAGGGGACCCTTGTCGCTCATGTTGTACACAAACTGTGCCATTTAATTGTTCCCGCAGGCAAGCAGCTGCAACTTACAGTCATGTATATCAGTTTGGGGTTACGTTGTTTTCTGTAAAATGTCACCACAATAGCTACAACAGGTGATACTGGTACTTGTGGCCTTGACCACTCAACAATGACTAAGTGTACTGTACCAGTGCTAATTAGTTAATTTACTTTGTCAATTTATGAGTATTATTAATTAATTATGCATAGAATTTCTTGAATCATTTATTATTTTATTCATTGATGGTAAAATCAATAATTGAGGATTGAATGTAATGTTTTACTAGTTTTGTGTATTGTCATTTTATTGGATTTTCTCTTTGGATAAATAGGTTATTGTGCAAGTCCAAAGGAATAAAGATGCAGCATTGTATTGTTGGCATGTAGTAAAATGTTTGGGCGGAGCATGATGTTTTAGGACTCTTAGTGTAGTTACTTTTGTTGTTTACCCGACTTGTGTGTGTATAAATTATTTCAATTATTTTATTGCATTGCATTTGTCTGCTTATTCACTTCAAGTCATAGGGTACATTTATGTATGTGTGTTATGCTGATACATGTTACTAATAGAAACCTGGGTAATTGTTTTCGTACAATTTTATGATAAGATAATTGGTTTCTAGTGACTGAAAGTATCATGGGCATTTATGTATATGTTATTTGTATTGGATATGCCAAGTTCTTAGAGGGTTTATCATTACAATGTTTTATTATATTGATATGCCTTCCGAGATATATCATATCATTTTATGTATTTCTCAGCGATTTTTACAATCTATCTGTCAGATTAAAGATTGTTTGTTTTTATAGGTCAAACATACAATAGACAACAGGACGACTTTCAAGATTAACTGTTGTACAGAACAAACCATACTATTTGTTGTAAGTTAATGGGGTTTTATTCCATACAATCAACTTTACATTGTTTATTATGGTAATTTATGTAAATTGTGATCAATCATAGAGATATATTCATTTTCAATATAATTCTTTGAAATTACGATTGTTTTCAAGTTTAAATAATAATTGTTTAGGTATCCTTAGTATCAGAGCCAGAAATTAAGGATGGGTTATTTGTAAACACTTTACATATTTCAAAAGAAAATTCACATTATGGCTTTGTCAAATTTATCAGGTTTTCAGTACCTAAACTGCATTGAATGATAACTGGATGAGTAAGAAAATTGCTTTATATATTCAACAATAATTATTTTTATCTTGACCCTTTGTTACATTCATATCTTAAATTTCTTTTATATTTTTGTATTTTAGCTGGTTCGCCAGCCACTCCATTTAGGAACCGTAAGAATAAACAGATTAAATCAACTTGTCTTGTCTACTGGTCTTCGTCCCCAACCCACGGTTACATTAGTATATGTATAGGTATATTTGGACTTAATGCATGGGTACTTCGGCCAGTGTATCATCTGAAGGTCCAAGTGTAACATCTTTGAGTGCAATATGGCAAATCATACTAACAAGGAAGGAGTGAGACTGCTGAAACAGATTTGGCGTTCTCTTTATGACTGACTGGGTAATTGATTTGATATTTTGTTATATACATACTACAAGTGTCTATCTTTAGATATCTACATACACACACACACATATATATATATATACCATATTTACATGTATACACGTTATATATTAAAAATTCAAATACAAGTATTACATACTTAAAATTACATACTTATTACATTTTTAACAAACCTCTTAAATTATATGTATGCGTGTGTGTGTGTGCTTACTTGGCATGGAATTTGTTTTTTTTGTTATATAAAAAATGAATAAAACATTGCTTATCACATTTTATACAACAAATACACATTTTTAAAACAATAATCACATTTTATCATTACAGATACTTAAAAGAAAACTTAAAAAAAAAAATTCAAACAGAGTGCAAATATCCCCAACCCATATACAACACACACGTTTAATGTAAGGAAGCCATTACGAAGCCTTTTTTTCATATTATTTGGGCTCAGAATTAAAATATGCTGAAATGCTTGGTATAATTTTTTAAATTGTTAATTGTCTAATATTACATAAGATTTGAAATATTAAAATAATTATTTGGATTATTGTCAACAATAAGGAGTAACGATTTTTAAGGTGGGTTTATTTTTTTTAGAATCCTATTACTTGTTTCTCCAATGTTAACGCCTTTGCTGAGGCACCATGCACCAAGCTTTACGTGACCCCTTCGGTCATATGTGTCTTAAAACTTGTAAAAAAAGTTCCAAAATAAAAAAAAAATTTTTATCATTTACAGGTGTTCAAACACATTTAATAATAAATTAATTGATTGATCAGTTTGATATTATTAAACTTATACGATCAACAAGCAGCTATATGTTGGTTGTCATATAACACGTCGCTTGAAATCCTGATTCGGCGTCAGTGCAGACACAGGCGCTTGAATCGCTATTTGTGTTGATCTTGGTTTAAATAGTGTTCAATTCACCTTAACAACAATCCCCTACCGTTTAATGAGCTTTAAACCATGTTATATCGTTTGCCGGTACTTGTTTATATAATAGATACACAAGGCCGGCTTCCAATTCTGCGGACGAGTCTGTATCCATTAAGCGACAAACAGACAGATTTATCCCAGATTACTATTTCCATCATTATCAACCAATCAGGTGTTAGGTTCCAGGGGGGAATCCTTACTGCTGACCAAGATACATGGGGATTTCCTTGTTTGGGGTAACAGCTGCTTAATGGATACAGACTAGTTACAAATAAGAGCTCATTTCATGTGGTACACTGTGTGTTTTGGAATTGTTGATGCTTTTATAGAAAGAAGAACTGGCCATTTAACCACTGTAAGTTTCTTCCCTCGAAAATCTTTGAAATATTTGGGAATTTCAATTGATTTCTTGTATTATCGCCTACCCGTCCGCAGACTTGGAAGCCGGCCTTGTGTATCTATTATATAAAAAAGTACCGACAAACGATATAACATGGTTTAAAGCTCATTTAACGGTAGGGGATTGTTGTTAAGGTAAATTGAACACTATTTAAACCAAGATCAACACAAATAGCGATTCAAGCGCCTGTGGTGCAGACTGCGTGGTGCCAGCTCCCAACGTGTCAATTAAGTCGGGGAGTAACAGGTGCAAAGTTGAAGATTAAGAGATACAGGAGTCGTAAAGATGAAAAGCAGCATCATTTCCTAGTTAGCAGCCTACGCATGTAAGGGATATAGAGTGGCAACAAAAGTGGCAACAAAGGTGACTAAATGTAAGGAAAAGTCCGTCCGCACTCTCATGGCAGTGGCCAAACCTTGCATGGGAATCCCCTTCCCAGATCATGCCTGGCCGGGTCCAGTTCGGCCTCTTCTGTAAAGGAAATCCTGTCCATTTGGCACGAACATGTGGCTTATACACTTGTTAAAATATGATTAAGCTCACACCATGACCTTTGATGTTGCTGCTCAACCTGACGACGCAATACTTTGGCATATTTTCCCCAGATCGTGTTAAACTCAACTGATGCCATTACAATACCACCCGGTGTGTTCTGGTTGTGACGTCACAATCGCCTTGGCAAGGACCCTTCTGTTTGGCTTGGGGCCCCTGTGTGGGGTGGATTACGGGTCTTTCAATTTAAATTTGAACGGTTAAGTGCGCAAAGCCTGATTTTTTTATACCATAATTTATACATATACATGTAAATGAATAAACTTTCAGTATTATTTCATTTTATTTTTGCCATGGAAGTAGGCCTTTAAGAACATTGCTATTGTAACAACATTGGAATACTCCATATCCATGAAAATTTTTGGAATATTTAGCAAGGAATATATGCACAGATTATGTTCACAATTACTAAATCAATTTTATCAGGTTATGTCTGTTTCTGGATTAAACCAATGCAACTTGTCTTCCATGTAGGAAATATAATGCCTCAGAAAACTTAACAGTTATTCTAAATAAGTTTGAACAGTTATCAGCTCAGCTCATTGTAAATCATCTAACCCATAGTATCATCTGCTACATCATCATAGTACGTACATCATTTTGTCATCTTGCCCATCAAGTTGTCCCAGCATCCATTAACATGGCACAAATCATGCTTATTAATACTAGAAACTTCCGATTTACAATGCAGGAAGATCCTTGCGATATGTCCTTGGAAACCCAAAATAAAGTCACAGTGTACATTCTTTGGGTTTGGTTGCGGCAAAATCACGATTTTTAGCACCTTGAAAGTCAGACTTTTCTCAGTGTTGAAGGATTCTGGACAAATATTTTGTGATGGTTCATAATATTTAAATAATGTGTATCAATTACACTTTTAGGATCATTAGCATGCAAAGTTTGAATCAAATAAGAATATCTCTGTTTATCAAGCTACAGACAGGAACCTTCATTGGTCTGCTGGCTGTCAGCCAGATGGCACCTGTTGGACTGCAGCCCCATCTAGTGCTAATGACAGGAGTTAAAACTTTCCTTGGACTGGAGACAGTTGAACACTGGC
Source organism: Sipunculus nudus (assembly GCA_026874595.1). NCBI lineage: Eukaryota > Metazoa > Annelida > Sipuncula > Golfingiida > Sipunculidae > Sipunculus > Sipunculus nudus. Next base: position 104,397,456 of record CM049306.1, on the reverse strand, counting down.
AACTGCCAAACATATGGGTAGGGCCACCAGCAAGATCACTAATAGGTATATCTTAATAAAGTAACTGGAATGTCAGGCTCTTCACACAGCACATATCTGCACCACATACCATAGTAGTTTACTCAAATACACATAAACATTTCATAGTCAGATCATAAATTATTTACTTCATTAAATTTGGTGTACCAGTATATATGCTTAAATGCATTTTGAACAGATTTGTGAGAATAAAAACTCTCCTTGGATATTCTATGGTTATGCTAATATAAATTACAAAAAATAATATGCAGATTATCCATTAAATATGTAAATGTTGAATACTTTATCCTCCATGCAGTTCAAGAATGGTGTAAAAGAAATAGAGGATCTATCAGTGTTTTGTGATTTTTTTTTACAGAGTACGGTGCAGTGTTTGCTCCCTGTATGAGAGATGACCATGAATTAAACATGTACTATGCATCAGAGGGGTACAGTGATGTACAGCCGCTGGGATGTTGTACTGTCCCAGCACGAGGAGTGGCAGCTTGTACAACAGAGTCAGAATGTGACAGCTTCACACAAGGTACACTGTCAGGGCAGAACATCTACATGCTGTTATCAAAAAGATACAAGATCCATTCTACACATATTGTAAATACAAAGATTTGTTCTTACAGAAATCTGTTCTACAAGCACTGTCACAATGATCCATTTTTACAAACATTGTCACAATGACCATTTCTACAGGCATTGTCATAATGATCTGTTCTACAGACATTGTCTCAGTGATCCATTCTGCAGGCATTATCACAATGATCTGTTATACAGGTTTTGTCACAATGATCTCTTTTACAGGCATTGCGACAGTGGTTTGTTCTACAAGAAGCATTGTCACAATGATTTGTCTGCAGGCATTAATTGTCACAGTGGTCATTCAACCTGAGCACTTGTGATGGCAAAGACATTTACTGACCAGCCATTTACTGACCCCTGTTTACTGACACTGATAGGTGCAGGCCATGGTAGCCTGTGTAGTCGTGGTCCTTTGTCTGTAGTCTAGCCGTTAACAGGGCAAATTTTGAAACCTTTGGACCTAAGAATCCAAAATTCTGCATACAGTTAGATGTCCCCAAAATCTCCTAACATACAGAAAATTGGGTCACTAGGAAATTTTTTCTTTTTCTTAAGGAAAAATTTTTCATTAAAAACCCATTGTTACACTTCAAGACGGTCAAATATCAAAATTACTGATCTGTTTTTGATTATATTTAGTATGCATATTTTTAGCGAACCTGTGAGCTTATGCGATGGTGTGGCGTCGTCCGGCTTCCGTCATCCGTCCGTCCATTGTCCGTCGTCTGTACGTTAACCCATACTATCTTGAAAACGGCAAGAGTTAGCATCACCAAATTTTATGCAAAAAATTAGTCAACTAAAACACTCTATCAGATTTTGCTTATTTTTTGGCTACCTGCATTTTCTTAGATTCATAGGGAAAAAGCTAAAAAAGCTTTAAAAATCTTCTTCTCTGAAAATGTTCAGCCAAATTGTCCAACATTTCACAGAAATGATCCCCGGAACAACCTTTCTCAAGTTTTTTCGAATGGTTTAAGTTCGGTGATTTTTTGCCGAGTTACAGGAAGTTGAACTTAGTCATCTGTCCAAAAAAGCATACTAAAATTACAATCTCAGAAACGGCTGAAGCTGTCATCACCAAATTTTATGCCAATGTTGGTCACATGAGTCATATCTGAAATTGAGGTATTGGTGGCGCCACCTATATCGGCCTTTTTTGTACAGGGTTCATCAGAGCCCATATCATATTGGACGTCTACAAAAAAACTTCTTCTCTGAAACAATATAGCCAAATTGTTTAATATCGCACAGAAATCATCCTAGGGTAGTGCTTTCTGAAGTTTGTTCAAATGGTCTCAGTTCAGTGATTTTTGGCTGAGTTATAGGAAGCTGAATTTAGTCATTTGCTGTAACAGCCCATTTTAGCTCAGTGGCTACAAAGATCTTCTTCTCAAAAACCACTGGGCCAAATTCTTTAATCTCACACATTAATTATCCTTAGATGTTGATAATTCAAGTTTGTTCAAATGGTTTTGGTTCAGTGATTTTTGGCTGAGTAATGGGAAGCTGAACTTAGCCATTTTTCTGTATTTTCCCATATGAGTTATAAACCTGTAAAACGCTTTTTGACTGACTCCACTGAGGCCAATTTGTTTAATATTTTACAAGAATAATCCCCTGAATAATTCTTATATTAATTATCTTTTATGGTTCCAAAGAATGAATTTTGGCTGAATTATAAAGATTGAATTGAGTCATTTTACCATATATGTTAGCTGTGTGAAGCAGATACATCTAGCCTGGCACCTGTTTATCAGCATCCGTTACATCATGCCTCTAGACATTTAGATTTCAGGTTATCTATGGTAAATATTGACAAGAATGTTTTATAAAATATTTTAAAAAATGTAGATTTATGATTTTAGATATTCCAGAAAAGGTATGATTTCTAGATTCATAGATTAATAGATCGTTTATGGATGTGAATATGCATTGAATTATATTGTTATATAATAAATGAGTTATATTCAGTCTCCTTTTGTCTTTTTAAATTACTACATTATTAATATTACTAATACCAATTTCACTTCAAATTAATAATGAAAATAAAATTATTATGTAAATAATCAGCAGCAGCCCACATCATATATCACTTAAATGTGCCGTATACAATACCCATGAAAGTTTCTTATTGCTTAGTTTATTGATAAAAATATAAATATAAAAAATAATGTAAATTATTTCATTAATAATATAATATTCTGTAAATATTAATAAATATATTACTTGTGAACTATACATAACTATATTAATAAAACTATATAATGAAAAAAATCCATTTCCTAAAATAATGTTAATTATTACATTAATATTATAATATTCTGTAAATATTAATGAATATATTACCTGTCAAATATACATAACCATTCAGTGTTAAAATATTGAAAATCTGACTGAAAACATTTTTAATTGAAAAATGTCAATTACAATGCATAATATATAAAAAATTAGATTTGATCACTATTTTATCTCCCCTAGGCAGATTTAAAACTCGCCTAAATGATATTAGGCAGATTTTAAACTTGCCTAGACGAGATTAAAATCCTGGCCTGCTCCATGATGGATTTTAATCTCGCCTAGGCGAGATTGCGATTGTGATCTCGTCTAGATGAGTTTAAAATCTGTCTAGGCGAGATCACAATCGTAATCTCGCCTAGGCGAGATCACAATTGCAATCTCGTCTAGGCGAATTTAAAATCCCCCTGGATTTCATTCTTGTCTCTGACATATATATCTCTGATAGCTTTGTTGTATACAAGACTAGTGGTGCCAGTTACAATCATTTTTGTGTTGTGTGCACCCATGCCAGAATTTCAGCAGTGATGTTTGTGTAATTGTTTCTTATTCATAATGTTTAGTACGTGCATTTTTCATTATATGAGAAGTTATGGTCCAGCATTGAAGCATTATACCTGGTGTATTTCCCAATGCACAGGTTCGCATTAGGCCTGTAGGCCTTGTTCCATACATTTTCTATTTACATACTAAAAATTAGGTCAGTATGGTGTAATGTGTTGAAGTTATGGGCCCAAACCAGGGTTACAACAATTAAAGTGCACTTTTTATTGTGTCCACAAGGTGGTGTATTGCTATGAAAGTGTAGATGTTATTCAGATAAGGAATTCCTTTCTACAGAAGAGTAAAAACGTCACCAGGTGTGAAATTGAATATTAATTCCAGTAATAAATTAAAGCTTAAATAGTAATTAGCATTATGATATTGCTTTTCCCTCATTCAACCAACAGTGTGTATACTTTAATTGAAATGATGTTTTTATTTAATCAAATTTTCTGTATCTTTTATTCTGTATCGGTGAATAAAATTAAGCATGTACTGATAACTCAAATGTACAAACATTTTTTATTGTGATTCAAGGAATAATCTTGAAGTTGCTATGTTGTGGCATTATTTTCTTTTTAATTCAGTTTAAACATATGTGATTTAAAAATAATAAAATATATGTGTATTAAAATTCTGAAAGTCAAACTTATATATTCAGATTTTTTTATTACAAATATATAAAACTTGTAAATAAAAAATATGAATCTAATATAAACTATTCATGGAAAAAGTGGATAAGCTAAAACAATAGGGTAAACTTCATTATTCCCTTGAAAGTGAAATAAAGTTATCAGTCCATTCTGTCCACTTGTCTGTCCATCTGTAATTTTTCTTATGCATCAAAGTATCTCAAAATTTTTACTGTTTTTCTTCATGACAGTCTTGTCAGATAATCAGTTTTACAATTATATATTTAGAACTTTATTATAACCAAGTAGGAGGGCCATTTCCTCTTAGCTTCTCATATGCTTATATATATGAAAAACTTTACAATAGAATATTTTGCATATTTTGCATTTGCTAGAATTTCAAACTTTAGCTGAGTCCTGTGTTCCATGGGTCCCTTGTTGTACTTGTTAAATGAAAAAGACTGATGCAACAATTAGAAAAACTAAATTATTATAATTTGGATTCATGTTCTATGGCTTACACCTTTAAATAAGGGATTAATTGCATGAGTGCACAGGTTCATCTCTTTCTGAAAGGTGTTGGTGAGTGGACAAACACTTCATGCAGCAAGCTTGATCCCAGTAACCTGGCTGACATGGATGTCTTGAAGCCCTGCTGTTTTGGTCTAAAAACCCAGTGCAAACTGACCAGCGACAAACACTGTACCTTCCTGCAAGGAAAATTCCACAGCTCAGGTCCAGAACACTGCAGACAGGTAGTTCTCTTCTGTATTCTGTATGGTCCTGCAGGTACACTTCCATAGCCCAGGCCCAGAACATTGCAGAGACGTAGCTCTCTTCTGTATTCTGTACCTTCTTGCTGAAACACTTCTATAGCCCAGGCCTAGAACATTGCAGACAGGTAGCTCTCTTCTGTATTCTGTACCTTCATGCTGGAACACTTCCATAGCCCAGGCTTAGAACACTGCAGACAGTTAGCTCTCTTCTGTATTCTGTACCTTCTTGCTGGAATACTTCCATAGCCAAGGCCCAGAACACTGCAGACAGGTAGCTCTCTTCTGTATTCTGTACGGTCCTGCAGGTACACTTCCATAGCCCAGGCCCAGAACATTGCAGACAGGTAGCTCTCTTCTGTATTCTGTACCTTCTTTCTGAAACACTTCTATAGCCCAGGCCTAGAACATTGCAGACAGGTAGCTCTCTTCTCTATTCTGTACCTTCATGCTGGAACACTTCCATAGCCCAGGCCCAGAACACAGCAGACAGTTAGCTCTCTTCTGTATTCTGTACCTTCATGCTGGAATACTTTCATAGCCCAGGCCCAGAACACTGCAGACAGGTAGCTCTCTTCTGTATTCTGTACTTTCCTGCTGGAATACTTCCATAGCCCAGGCCCAGAACACTGCAGACAGGTAGCTCTCTTCTGTATTCTGTACTTTCCTGCTGGAATACTTCCATAGCCCAGGCCCAAAACACTGCAGACAGGTAGCTCTCTTCTGTATTCTGTACTTTCCTGCTGGAATACTTCCATAGCCCAGGCCCAGAACACTGCAGACAGGTAGCTCTCTTCTGTATTCTGTACCTTCCTGCTGGAATACTTCCATAGCCCAGGCCCAGAACACTGCAGACAGGTAGCTCTTTTCTGTATTCTGTACCTTCTTGCTGAAACACTTCTATAGCCCAGGCCTAGAACATTGCAGACAGATAGCTCTCTTCTGTATTCTGTACTTTCCTGCTGGAATACTTCCATAGCCCAGGCCCAGAACACTGCAGACAGGTAGCTCTCTTCTGTATTCTGTACCTTCCTGCTGGATTACTTCCATAGCCCAGGCCCAGAACACTGCAGACAGGTAGCTCTCTTCTGTATTCTGTACTTTCCTGCTGGAATACTTCCATAGCCCAGGCCCAGAACACTGCAGACAGGTAGCTCTCTTCTGTATTCTGTACCTTCCTGCTGGAATACTTCCATAGCCCAGGCCCAAAACACTGCAGACAGGTAGCTCTTTTCTGTATTCTGTTCCTTCTTGCTGAAACACTTCTATAGCCCAGGCCTAGAACATTGCAGACAGGTAGCTCTCTTCTGTATTCTGTACCTTCATGCTGGAACACTTCCATAGCCCAGGCCCAGAACACAGCAGACAGTTGGCTCTCTTCTGTATTCTTTACCTTCCTGCTGGAACACTTCCTTAGCCCAGGCCCAGAACTTTGCAGACAGGAAGCTCTCTTCTGTATTCTTTACCTTCCTGCTGGAACACTTCCTTAGCCCAGGCCTAGAACATTGCAGACAGGTAGCTCTCTTCTGTATTTGTACCTTCCTGCTGGAATACTTCAATAGCCCAGGCTCAGAACATTGCAGACAGGTAGCTCTCTTCTGTATTCTGTACCCTTATGCTGGAACACTTCCTTAGCCCAGGCCCAGAACACTGCAGACAGGTAGCTCTCTTCTGTATTCTGTACCCTTATGCTGGAATACTGATCCATAGCCCATTCCCAGAACATTGCAGACAGGTAGCTCTCTTCTATATCTTCCCGCTGGAATACTTCCATAGCCCAAGCCCAGAACACTGCAGACAGGTAGCTCTCTTCTGTATTCTGTACCCTTATGCTGGAATATTTCCATAGCCCAAGCCCAGAACACTGCAGACAGGTAGCTCTCTTCTGTATTCTGTACCTTCATGCTGGTACATTTCCATAGCCCAGGCCCAGAACACTGCAGACAGGTAGCTCTCTTCAGTATACTGTACCTTCATGCTGGAATACTTCCATAGCCCAGGCCCAGAACACTGCAGGCAGGTAGCTCTCTTCTGTATTCTGTACCATCATGCTGGAACACTTCCATAGCCCAGGCCCAGAACACTGCAGACAGGTAGCTCTCTTCTGTATTCTGTACCTTCATGCTGGTACATTTCCATAGCCCAGGCCCAGAACACTGCAGACAGGTAGCTCTCTTCAGTATTCTGTACCTTCCTGCTGGAATACTTCCATAGCCCAGGCCCAGAACATTGCAGACAGGTAGCTCTCTTCTGTATTCTGTACCTTCATGCTGGTACATTTCCATATCCCAGGCTCAGGACACTGCAGACAGGTAGCTCTCTTCAGTATTCTGTACCTTCATGCTGGTACATTTCCATAGCCCAGGCTCAGGACACTGCAGACAGGTAGCTCTCTTCAGTATTCTGTACCTTCCTGCTGGAATACTTCCATAGCCCAGGCCCAGAACACTGCAGACAGGTAGCTCTCTTCTGTATTCTGTACCATCAAGCTGGAACACCTCCATAGCCCAGGCCCAGAACACTGCAGACAGGTAGCTCTCTTCTGTTTTCTGTACCTTCATGCTGGTACATTTCCATAGCCCAGGCCCAGAACACTGCAGACAGGTAGCTCTCTTCAGTATTCTGTACCTTCCTGCTAGAATACATCCATTGCCGAGGCCCAGAACACTGCAGACAGGTAGGTCTCTTCTGTATTCGTACCTTCCCGCTGGAACACTTCCATAGCCCAGGCCCAGAACATTGCAGACAGGTAGCTCTCTTCTGTATTCGGTACCTTCCTGCTGGAAAACTTCCATAGCCAAGGCCCAGAACATTGCAGACAGGAAGCTCTCTTCTGTATTCTGTACCTTCGTGCTGGAACACTTCCTAAGCTTAGCCCAGGCCCAGAACATTGCTGACAGGTAGCTCTCGTCTGTATTTGTACCTTCCTGCTGGAATACTTCCATAGGCCAGGCCCAGAACACTGCAGACAGGTAGCTCACTTCTGTATTCTGTACCTTCATGCTGGAATACTTCCATAGCCCAGGCCCAGAACACTGCAGACAGGTAGCTCTCTTCTGTATTCTGTACCTTCCTGCTGGAATACTTCCATAGCCCAGGCCCAGAACACTGCAGACAGGTAGCTCTCTTCTGTATTCTCTGCCTGAATTCATGCTGGAATACTTCCATAGCCCAGGCCCAGAACACTGCAGACAGGTAGCTCTCTTCTGTATTCTGTACCTTCATGCTGGAATACTTCCATAGCCCAGGCCCAGAACACTGCAGACAGGTAGCTCTCTTCAGTATTCTGTACCTTCATGCTGGAATACTTCCATAGCCCAGGCCTAGAACACTGCAGACAGGTAGCTCTCTTCTGTATTCTGTACCTTCATGCTGGAATACTTCCATAGCCCAGGCCCAGAGCACTGCAGACAGGTAGCTCTCTTTTGTTCTTTACCTTCTTGCAGGGTCAGTAGCACAAGTCAGATGGAGATTAGGACAGATTTATGAAAGGGTTTCCCTCCCAGAACTGACCCTTGATTGACAGATATTCTCATTCTGCACAGTCATATTGTTTTTTCAGTTCAGTTGGCTGTAATCTGAATATGTTACCTGTGACACTGTTAGCTGTCTCATATCCTTGAGGCTTTGTTTTTTACTGGTAAACATGTGAACCAGTTTTATGTTAGGTTAAGCTTGTATACTGACACATTTCTGAATGTTCCCTACCATTCTGACTTGGACTCAAACAACATCAACATGCCTAGCAATCTTTGTAGAATGCCTACTTCTCTTAGTTAACACCATTGTTCAGACACTATAGTAACTATGTCACAATTGCCTATGAAAACGAGCTATGTGTAAACACCCTTTGTCATATCATACACAAACAGAATTTATTATGCAGGAATTGCCATGCTAAAATATTTCCATATTCCATGCTTTTTTTGTTAGTATGCATTTGTAGTTATTCCCATTGAACACTCACACATTTAAATTTTCCCAGCAAATTAATTTGAAACTGCTACTGGTTATCAACAAGATTCTTCACAAAGCTGTAGAATAAATAATAAAACTTGATAGATAAATGTAGACAATGCATTATCTTTTCAATGTTAAATTTGTGTACATTTGTTTTTTTTTTATTAGGTGAGTTGCATAAGCAATATGTGTGATATGGGAGGTTCAGTGACAATACCATCCCCACTGAGACAAGACTACAAGCCAGACAATCCTTCACAATGGTGGCGCTTGCCCTTGGCTTTGTTCTACCATAATGGTGTGCTGCACCTTGTTCTAGTGGTCCTGCCAGAGTTCGTGATTGGGAACCAGATGGAGCCCTCAGCAGGCTGGTTCCGCATGGTGTTCATTTACTTTGTGCCTGGAGTCCTCAGTCTAATGGTAAAGTGCTGCTTTCTTATAATGCCAGTACAATAAACTGTTTATACAATACTTAAAAACAGCTTAATGCCTTTAAGCTTAGCTATTCAGTTTTCACCACACCAAATGTTAACTGAAGTGGGTAGTACAAGCTAAAATGTTTTTTGGCTTATGACTGTAAAGTGTTAAGACATTCTCATCTAATCAAAAGTTTGTCTTGTATTATACACATATTTTGTTGTTTTTTTAGCTCAGCTGACTGAAAGTCATCTGAGCTATAGCGATCACTCTTTGTCCGTCGTCCGTCTGTCCGTCTGTCCGTCTGTCCGTCCGTTAACCAGGCACAAATCATAACCGCTGGACCTAGAACCTTTTAACTTGGGATTCTGAGAGGTCCATAAAAAATCTCCTTGGAAACCAGAAATTAGGTCTCTGTTATCCATATCCTTCGAGCTATGTAGCCCGGAAGTACCCCCCAGAAAAGTCAAAAATTTCATACAAAAACTTCAATATCTCATTAACTACTTGACTGATGGTCATCATTTTTGGCATACATATTGATCATGAGATGTTACATCACTTCCTGCAGACTTGTGGCGCCACCTGTATTTTTCGATTTTTTACGAATTTTTTTCTCTATTTTTGAGACCTTTAAAAATGTGAACATCTGTTAACAAGGCACAAATCATAAAGACTGGACTTAGAATCTTAATTCTTGACACACTGAGAGGTCCATGAAAAATCTCCTTGGAAACCAGAAATTGGGTCTCTGTTACCCATATCCTTTTGCTCGAGCAATGGGGCCCCAAAGTACCCCCCAGAAAAATAAAAAATTTAATACAAAAACTTCAATATCTCAATAACTACATCACTGATGGTCTTCATTTTTGGCATACATATTGATCATGAGATGTTCGATCAGTTCCTGCAGACTGGTGGCGCCACCTGTACTGTTTGATTTTTTATGATTTTTTCCTCTATTTTTGAGACCTTTGAGGATGCTGTCATCTGTTAGCGTGGCACAAATCGTAAAGACTGGACCTAGAATCTTCATTTTCGACACACTGAGAGACCTATGAAAAGTTTCCATGGAAACCAGAAATTAGGTCTCTGTTACCCAGATCCTTCGAGCTATGGGGCCCCAAAGTACCCCCCAGAATAGTCAAAAATTTCATACAAAAACTTCAATATCTCATTAACTACATCACTGATGGTCATGATTTTCGACATACATATTGATCATGAGATGTTTCATCAGTTTGTGCAGACTGGTGGCGCCACCTGTATTTTTCAATGTTCACGAATTGTTTTCTCCATTTTTGAGACCTTTAAGGATGTAATTATCTGTCAACAGGGTACAAATCGTAACGACTGGACCTAGAATCTTTGTTCTTGACACACAGGGAGACCCATGATAAGTCTCCATGGAAACCTGAAATTTGGTCTCTGTTACCCATATCCTTTGAGCTATGGCACTCCAAAGTACAGCTCAGAATAATGGAAAATTTGATACAAAAGCTAAAGTATCTGAACAACTAATGCAGAGATAACCGGCATAATTGTTTGCATGGATATTGATCATGGAGTGTTTCATAAGTTTCTGCAGACTGGTGGCACCACCTGTATTTGTTCGGTTTTTTTTACGAAATTTTTCTGTATTTTTGAGACCTTTAAAGATATGAACATCTGTTAGCGTGGCACAAATCGTAACGACTGGACCTAGAATCTTCATTTTCGACACACTGAGAGACCTATGAAAAGTCTCCATGGAAACCAGAAATTAGGTCTCTGTTACCCATATCCTTCAAGCTATGGGGGCCCAAAATTACCCCCCAGAATAGTCAAAAATTTCATACAAAAACTTCAATATCTCATTAACTACAACACTGATGGTCATGATTTTCGGCATACATATTGATCATGAGCTGTTCCATCAGTTTCTGCAGACTGGGTGTGCCACCTCTATTTTTTTTTCAAATTTTTACGAATTTTTTTCTTTTTTTTGAGACCTTTAAAGATGTGGTTATCTGTCAACAGGGTACAAATCGCAACAACTGGACCTAGAATCTTCATTCTTGTCATGCAAGGAGGCCCATGAAAGGTGCCTGTGGAAACTTGAAATTAGGTCTCTGTTACCCATATCCTTCAAGCTATAGGACTCCGAAGTATCCCTCAGAATAATGGACAATTTGATACAAAAACTGAAGTATCTGAACAACTAATGCAGAGATCACCATGATTTTTTGCATGGATATTGACCATTAAGTGTTTTTATTAGTTTCTGCAGACTGGTGGAGCCACCTGTATTTTTGTATCCGCCAAAACAAAGTTTTGCGGATACTATGTTTTTGACCGAGTTCCTCCGCCGCGGCGGCATTCGTTTCCAGAGAGCTCCTCGGAGACTAATGGACCGATTTCCCAAACTTACACCTATTATCGGGTCACATGTGAACTGGTGCCTAACCAATTTGCATTGACCTCTGACCTTTCCTCTCTATCCAGTGTCCATTTGTGGGTCTGTTTCTACTCATAAACCCTCATATCTCGGGAACCGTATGACCGATCAGGAAATAAAATTTATACAAATGTAGCCCTTGGATTGCTTTATAACATACACAAAAAATGGTGGCGCCACCTGTAACCATGTTTGCACAGTGTCCATCTGTTCATCTGCCTTGGGTTTAAATCACTCATATCTCTGCAGTGAATTGACTAATTCACCTGAAATTCGTCATGTGTATACATCCAGGATAGCTTTCTTGATTTTATGACAGGTGGCGCAACCTACGTTCACGTTCACGCTGATGACATCCAAGCTTATATCTCAGGAACCGTTTGACCGATCAGGAAATAAAATTTATACAAATGTAGCCCTTTGATAGCTCTGTAACATACACAAAAAATGGTGGCACCACCTGTAACAATGTTTGCACAGCGTCTGTCTGTTAGTCTGCCGTGGCCTAAAATTACTAATTTCTCTGTAGTGGTTCGACATAACTGCCTAAAATTTTGCAGGTTTATACATCGTGGACAGCTTTCTTGATTTTATGACAGGTGGCGCCACCTACATTCTAGTTAACGCTGGACACATTCAAGCTCATATCTCAGGAACCATTTGACCGATTGGGCCAAAATTGTGCATGTGTTTAGATCTCACATAGGTCTTTATCATACACAAAACTGGAGGGGTTACCTGCAAAGATTTTTGCACAGTTTTTGTCTGTTTGTCTGCCATGGGCAAAAATCGCTCATATACATGTAGTGGTTTGACTTTTCTGCCTAAAATTTTGCAGAAGTATACAACTTGGACAGCTTTCTGGATTTGTGGTAGGTGGCACAACCTACATACACATTTAGGCTGCAGACATCCATGCTAATATGCAACATACCTCACTCTATTTCCCCTTGCCACTCAATCCATGCCTCACTATCTGATTTTGGCAGATACATGTAGTCACTTGTCGGTTACCCGTATTCTAGTTTTAAAAGTTTACACATTTTTCTCTATTTTTGAGATATATAAATACAGACTAAATCTTGGCCTGTTGGTTAATCTGTTTGATGCTTCAGTTGAATGGGTATATACTACCATTCTGATGATAAAATTTCCTTTTGCGAATCTCTTCCCAGTCAGCTGAGCGTCATGACCCATGGGTCACTTGTTATACTAGGTCCTGGCAGACAGTAGGTAGCATTAGCATTTAAGTGGATTTCATTCTTGTTGAGATCAGTGTACTCACTTTCCTTATAACTTAAAACCAGTATACCCCAGACAAATGTAACCATGATTTACCTATACCTAGCCCCCACAGGTTACAAGGCAATTAAAGCACCAGTTTTTATTCCATTAGATCCAGGCAGTCTGAATCCAGTCGTCTCTTTGGACCAATTCATTAGTCAAAGCAGTTCATATTCTTTACCATGTAAGCTACATTGCCTGAGGAATGTCATTACAATAGATTGTATCCATGCCAATATTAATGTCACTACATGCATACTGCTCACATATGTATTCATTACTTACAGTACTGCTCGCTTCATTTACGAGTCTCTCATTGATTTGATGTTAATGCTATAAACAGTTGTATAAACGGTTGTATAAACTTAAATCTAACACAACTTCCACAAGTTCTGATTGATAACCAGTAGACTGCTGTGGTGGAAGCTAGGATATAAATACCCTTTTAACATGGATAAATTTTGAATTAAAGTGCACCAGTTCTATTAAAATTGTCACATATCCTCTTTTTAGCGAACCTGTGAGCTTATGCAATGGCGCAGTGTCGTCCGTCCATCGTCAGCTGTCAGCCGTCCACCGTCCAGGGCTAGCTTTCTGCCGTCCATGGCTGTAAGTCAGAAACCGTCAGAGCTAGCAGCTCCAAATTATATGTAAGAATTAGTCACATGTGAAACTTGGTGCCCTGGAGCTTATTATTGGTTATCTGCATTAATTTAGATTTTATAGAGAAAAAGCTTAAAAACATTTAAAAATCTTCTTCTCTGAAACTGTCCAGCCAAATTGTCGAATATTTCACAGAAATGATCCCTAGAACAATCTCTCTCAAGTTTGTTAGAATGGTTCAGGTTCGGCGATTTTTGGCCGAGTTACAGGAGGTTGAACTTAGTCATCTGTCCATAAAAGCACACTTAAATTAAAATCTCAGAAACGGCTAGAGCTATAATCACCAAATTTTTTACCAATATTTGTCACATATGTCATATGTGATTTTGAGGTATTGGTGGCGCCACCTACATTGATGTGTTTTTTACAAGCAAAAATGTAATTTTAAACTCTTCTAGCTTATACACTGATTTATGATGAAACTGTTAAGCTGATTGGTTTAAACTTTACAAGAATTATTCTATGGTAGGGTTCTGCCAGTTTTATAAGAATAGATTGGGTAAATACAGTTTTAAAAAAACATTGTAGCCAATTGAAAAAGGCTTTCTGTATTTGAAAACAGATTTGAGTTTCAGCAGCCAAGTCAAGAGGTCACTCAGTACAAACAGGTGGGGTCCAGACATCACCATGGCAACTGACCTGGCTCTGGGGGAGTGACTAGACAATGTGTCTAGACGTCTAGACACAGCGTCTAGACGTCTAGACAATGTTTAGATGCAGAATTCCCAGATTATTGGAACTATATCTTTCAACTGTTTGAAAAAACTTGGTTTGCATTTTAAGTGAATTAGGTTTATCATCAGGTCACATGTGAACTGCTGCACCCTCATTTTTGGTTGACGTCTGACCTATCCTCGCTGCCCAGCGTCCATTTGTGTGTCTGTTTCCACACATAAACCCGCATATCTCGGGAACCGTTTGACCAATCAGGCTAAAAATTTTGCACAAATGTAGCCCTTTGATAGCTTTTTAACATACACTAAAAATGGTGGGGCCACCTGCGACCATTAATGCACAGCACCCATCTGTTCATCTGCCTTGGGATAAAATTACTCATATCTCAGAAGTGGTTTGACTTATCCACCTGAAATTTTGCAGGTTTATACATCCTGGACAGCTTTCTGGATTTTATGACAGGTGGCGCCACCTACATTCAGGTTTACTCTGCAGACATCCAAGCTCTTATCTCGGGAACCATTTGAATGATTGGGCCAAAATTTTGCATGTGTATAGATCTCACATAGCTCTTCACCATAGTCAAAACTGGTGGCGCCACCTGCAACCATTAATGCCCAGCACCCATCTGTTCATCTGCCTTGGGATAAAATCACTCATATCTCAGCAGTGGTTTGACTTATCCAACTGAAATTTTGCAGGTTTATACATCCAGGACAGCTTTCTCAATTTTATGACAGGTGGCGCCACCTACATTCACGTTTACTCTGCAGACATCCAAGCTCATATCTCGGGAACCGTTTGACCGATTGGGCTAAAAATTTGCATGTGTATAGATCTCACATTGCTCTTCATCATAGGCAAAACTGGTGGCCCCACCTGCAACCATTAATGCACAGCACCCATCTGTTCATCTGCCTTGGGATAAAATCACTCATATCTCAGAAGTGGTTTGACTTATCCACCTGAAATTTTGCAGGTTTATACATCCTGGACAGCTTTTTCGATTTTATGACAAGTGGCGCCACCTACATTCACGTTTACTCTGCAGACATCCAAGCTCATATCTCGGGAACCGTTTGACTGATTGGGCCAAAATTTTGCATGTGTATTGATCTAACATAGCTCTTCATCATAAGCAAAACTGGTGGCGCCACCTGCACCCACTTATGCACAGCGTCCATCTGTTCATCTGCTTTTGGATAAAATCACTCATATCTCAGCAGTGGTTTGACTTATCCACCTGAAATTTAGCAGGTTAATACATCCTGGAAAGCTTTCTCTATTTATGACAGGTGGTGCCACCTACATTCAGGTTTTCTCTGCAGACATCCAAGCTCATATTTCGGAAACTGTTTGACCGATTGGGCAAAAATTTTCCATGTGTATAGATCTCACATTGCTCTTCATCATAGGCAAAACTGGTGGCGCCACCTGCAACCATTTATGCACAGCACCCATCTGTTCATCTGCCTTGGGATAAAATCACTCATATCTCAGAAGTGGTTTGACTTATCCACCTGAAATTTTGCAGGTTTATACATCCTGGACAGCTTTTTCGATTTTATGACAGGTGGCGCCACCTATATTCATGTTTACTCTGCAGACATCCAAGCTCATAATCTCGGGAACCATTTGACCGATTGGGCCAAAATTTTGCATGTGTATAGGTCTCACATAGCTCTTCATCATAAGCAAAACTGGTGGTGCCACCTGCAACCACTTATGAAAACCGTCCATCTGTTCATCTGCCTTGGGATAAAATCACTCATATCTCAGCAGTGGTTTGACTTATCCAACTGAAATTTTGCAGGTTTATACATCCTGGACAATTTTCTCGATTTTATGACAGTTGGCACCACCTACATTCACATTTATTCTGCAGACATCCATGCTCATATGCAACACACCTCACTCTATTCCCCATGCCACTTAATCCATGCCTCACTTGACTAGTCCCACTTTGATTTCTGCAGATACACATAGTCGCTGGTCGACTACCCATATTCTAGTTTTAAAATGTCCTAGTCTGAAACTTGCAGGTCCGAAATGTCCATTTTGCTGAAATCATAATGACTAAGGTATATATGCAGGATTTAAAAGGATCAATATTAAATTTTAAAAAAAAAAACCTCCATTCATACTCCCAAACTTTGCACAGGTTCGCATTAGGCCTGTGGGCCTTGTTTATGTTTAAATAGCCAGCTAATTTGTATGTCTGAAGTTTTCTTATGGTACATTCTTATCTGGTGAACTTAGGAAATGTATTGTATTTTAGTCATGAGACACGGTTGATTTGACTGTCATTTTGTTTCTCTTTCAGACTGGAGCGCTGTTTACACCATACAGTCCTCATGCTGGTGGAACAGGCATTGTGTGTGGGTTGCTAGGAGTCTTAACAGTGGAGATCAGTCAGTCCTGGGGTATAATAAGAATGCCACTCCTTGAGCTCTCTAAGATCTTAATAGCTTTAATGATATTATTTACGGCAGGAACTCTGCCTTATATTGACAACTTTTCTCAGATCAGTGGATTCATATCTGGTATTCTAGTTGGCATCATAGTATTACCTTATGTTACATTTGGAGGATGGACAGTTACACGTCGGCGGATTCTATGCATACTTGCTCTTCCTCTCATCGTGGCACTGGCATATATGCTCGTATTTACTTTTCTGTATGTACAGAACATAGAACTTCTTTGCCCAAAGTGTTCATATATAACATGCATACCCTATACCCCATTGCTCTGCAATATTAGTGTGTTGTGGTAAACAGAAGTGGATTTTATACATGCTTTTTCCCTATGTGTACACACAGTACTACAAACATGTTGATCTGCGGGTTTTCTTTTTTCAGTGCCTGTTGATGTGGTGTTTTTAACTTTTAATAGATTGTTATCCCATGTGTTTGTTTTCTATTGATATTTACAGTGTTGATAATGTTTGTAAACTGGTTTCTCTTGTTTATGAAAGTTTAAGTGCCCATAGGTGAAAGATTATTTCTACAGTTGTTCAAGAATGTAAAGGATAATAAGAGTTTGTATTTATAGCTATTTTTGGAGAGGGAAGTATACAAGTTATAAGAATGTAACAATGCTTCTGGATATGTTAGGTGTAGATGAGGGTTTTTTAGAGGAACAAGAGGGCTTCCATAGAGATTTGGCAAGAACATCAGAAAGGTTATAAGACTGATAAGTTGTTTTGAAGAATGCTAGGTGAAAAAGAACAAGGAGCCTACTAAGAAGAACATTAGGGTGAGTGTAAAAAAGAACAAGAACACGTCTTCAGAGGATTCGTAGTAACATCCGCCGGATGGTAAGAACAACAAGACAGTATCTGCGATTTTGGTTCAGAAACCTTGGAGAGGGATCAAGACGTTTGGTGAGAATATCAGACGGGTTGTAGGGACAAGAGGACTTTTATGAAAGGTTTATGGGGCCATCCACAGTTCAGTAAGAAGAACAAGGGGTTCTTTTCGGGGTTTGTTGAGACTATCAGCTAGGTGGTGAGAAGAGGGCTTCTGTGGTCTGTTGACAGGAAGAGGAGAGAAGTCAGAAGAACAAGTGGATACTGGGAAGGCTAGATTAAAAGATCAGAAGAGAAAGAGCAAGAGGGTTTCTATTGCCATGTGGACATATGACAGTAGCGAGATGGACGAAATTGCCCCTGCGGAAGTGAAGCTTGGAGAAACACCACGAAGTAACAAACAGTAGACCCTTGTTTACTTATAGAAATAAGAAACAGCAGTTCTCTCTCTGTATTTGCTTTGGAAAGGTAATTAGAGAGTTTTGAAAAACAGCGGTGTGTTTGTAGATGTGCAGAAATTAAACGAGGACTAAGAATGACAGAGAAGTGAAAAACCGTGGCATCTGATGAGAAGAACAGGTAGTGACTTGTGAAGTTTAGTTAGAACGATCGTCGGTCAATGAAAAGAAATAAGGATGTCAGAAACAACAGTTTTCTCTCTGTATTTGCTTTGGAAAGGCAATTAGAGAGTTTTGAAAAACAACATTGTGTTTGTAGACGTGCAGAAATTAAACGGGGACTCTAAGAATGACAGAGAAGTGAAAAACCGTGGCATCTGATGAGAAGAACAGGTAGTGACTTGAATACTAATGAAGCATTCCACAACTGAGTGCAGAATAACAGAGCCTTCTTAAAATGATATACTGTACAAAACTTTACTAAATATATAAGTAACAAATCACTAACATGAATAAACCTATAAGGCCTTATTATATATATATACAAAAATATACATTTCTTAAATATGGATCCAGATGTACAAAAACGGCCCGGTTAACTTTTCCTGTCCAATCATCATTTAATGGCGACTGACCAATACCATTATGTGTATTAGCACCAAAAGTGAATAACTGATTTTAAACAAAAACGAATCCACCAAACAGCCTTGGCACGAACCTTCCAGAGATACCGGAAGACCAATAATATATACATTTCTTATCAGTTCATTTTAAAGTAAGTTTGATACTTCCGACTCATAAATATTAAATTAGATATGTTTACAGATTTATATGGACGGATATGCAGGTCTTATTTGAGGAAACCTTATTCTTTATGTGCATAATTCCCACTGTTGATGATATGTCTGTTGTGCTTTAAACCCTGAAATGCATCAAACAAATAGGCACTATTGTGATTCAAAATACAAGTGCACATACTGCAGGAAGTGGTAAACCTAGCCAGAGGTTTCAGTTATAGTTCTTGATCGTCTGAATGATTTCTGCTTTTCTTTTTCTTTTTGCGTCCTTTCACCTGTAAGTAGCCACGCTGTTCGTAGCCTTCCTCTTCTTTTGGTGTCTCAGGTTCCCCTCTTACCCGCTCCTCGGGTTCTTTGATGTTCTTGAGACTGTTTATGGGAGGTAGACGTGGCCGCCTCATTCTGAACTCTCTTATCTCCTCGTTGTCATGGGATCCTTCAGACGTGGGAGATGTCTCCTGACCTTGAATGGCCATGTTAGGCGGTTCATATTGCTTGTCTGTATCGGGTGTAAAAGATTTCTTGGCACCAAAATCAGGCGTTGGCAAAGAATATCTCTCTTCTTCTGTTGTGTTGTCTGCTTTCTCACGCCGTTTTTCAGTTACAAAATGAGATAACTGTGGAGCCTGCTTACTGCGTTGGTGGGACTGCCTTGTTTCATCAGAGTCGCCCCAGGCAAGTCCAGATGTGGTGTTTGAAGGTTTATTCTCTGTGTGGCTTGTGGTGTCCGGTGTTGTTTGGTCCTCCCTGTAGAGGGTTTTCCCCTCGTCTGTGTTGTTTGATGAAATGTTCCCAGCAGCAGCTTGACTGTCTGCTCTGGAATGTGAACGTCTTGCACGAGCTCTTGTGCTATACTTCGGTTCGGTCGTATGCTCTTTCGTGGAATTGTCAGACCACACATAATTAGAACTTTCATGTCTGGAGCCTTTAGATCTACTTGTTATAAAGTGATCTAACTTTGAATCATCCACATTGGCATAGGTAGGCTCTGTGTCAGCTCTCGTATTCTGTACACCTGCTGCGGTTCCGTTTCCCACTGAACGTTCGTCTTCTCTTTGTTGAATAAAGTTTGATTGATTTCGGTTCGTCCTTCTCCTTGACCTATCAACCGTCGTATACAATGGTTCTGGGTCGGGATCGGTAGATTTCATGGCCCCAGCATTCTCATACGCACCATGTGCCTGCATATTTGTTGTTTTTTCTCTTCTGATACGAACAAATTGATCTTGATCGTCTCGGTGCTCGCTTCTTGCCTGAGACGTGACGAAGTGGTCCAACTGAGCGTGCCTTCGTACCCCATAAGGATCATAGCTAGTTGAGGCCGGCTGCCTTTGACGGCGGTCTTCGGATGAGTTGTTTTCGGCACATGCGGCCTGAAGGCGTGCCGCCTCCTTTCTATTGGCTTCAATTCTCTGCTGTAGTTTGTTGTGAAACTCGATGAACAGACCACCTGTAGCGAGAAATGAGAGGACGCACGCTACTGTGGCTAAGGCGTAGGACCAGCCCAACTCCCTGCCGTGGGTACCGTATCGTAATACCGCAAACACCAGCACGTTTACAAGCAACAACCCACCTGCAATGAATAATGTTTGCACCCATTATATCATTTAGATTTTAACGAACTACACTGATCCTACTTCAAAAAAGGAATATATATATATATATATATATATATATATATATATATATATATATATATATATATATACACC
Organism: Sipunculus nudus; assembly: GCA_026874595.1. Lineage (NCBI taxonomy): Eukaryota > Metazoa > Annelida > Sipuncula > Golfingiida > Sipunculidae > Sipunculus > Sipunculus nudus. The sequence goes on along the minus strand of CM049306.1, from coordinate 104,376,948 downwards.
AATGTTAATGCTTACGCTTCTTCATGTAATATTCTTAGTCTCATTGCAAGTAGGCCTATAATGCATGGACGTTTAGGTATGACAATCTGTCAAAATAGGCCTCATAAATCACAATGCTCTCAGAGTCAAAACAAATATATAAATATAATATACAATAATTGATCATATATCGTTTGTATCAGGGGGATCTATTTCATGGATAAACCATATACTCATTAATTACCGATTACAGTAGAATAAATCTTTAAAGCGTACCTGAGGACATGGAAGCGACTGTGGCTACGAAGACGAGGAAATGATGTGTCGCTGTGGCTTTCAGACAAATGTAGACGAGGTTACATATGAAGGCCAGGGACAGTGAAATGACCGCGAGCACCATCATGGCTTGTGTTCCCCTGATACGGTCACCTTCCCTCAGTAAATCTGTAAAACAAACATATACACATCACTGCAATGAAAGACTCGACTCATCCTCGGTCTCAGACAGGAGGGTGTTTGTTAAGAATTTATGGATAACCATAACATTTAAAAGTATGATTCATTCATAAGTATTAATATCGGGCGTAAATGTTAATATCTGCTTAAAGACAGGAGTCTTCATTTTAACCACTGCAAACAATTATATGATATAGACACAATAATGTCAGAGTCGGGTCTTCAAACAAGTGTTTTGCACTTGCAGTTGTTAGAGAGGATACCTATACCTATCTGTCCTATAATATATTCTATATGCCATGCAAAATCGGAAATGGGTTGAACCATGCAGTTGTGCATAAATATACATATGTAATTATATTCTTAAATATTGGTGCCTTTCAGTTGCACTATGCAATGAATTATAGGCCTATACATTGTCGTCAATTTGTTGACGTACACGTCCTTTTTAGAATGACCAGAAAAACGTAGAGGCCTAGTGCCAGTAAGTTGCTCTTTATTATTGTCACCATCATCATCATTTATAATAAGATGCCTTCACATTGAAGTTCTGCAACCTTTTATGGACCAGTCTCTGTCGAGAATGACAGTTCTCTTCAAATATTTATCGATGGTTTGACAGGTCATTAAGACATTGTTTATCTAAAGATTTAATTTTTCTTATATTAATCATGTATGTTGGGGAATGGGTATACAAGTACATTTTTACCATGCTGTAAATACAAGTACTTTATTGCGTTATCGCTAGGGCTTTTATTTACAAAAATACATAGATCCACAGGAATTGTCACAGATTGCGGCTACGGGCATTTCAGCGAGATTATATGAGCATTTAGGTCATGTTGATACCTATCACAACATGCGTCATGGTATCCGAGTGTACAATTGTACCTTGTACTCAGCAGATACTAACACATAGCGGCAGACATGAATTAATGACGCCTAGTTTTGTGTACCTGCAGTATATAATCCACCCTTTAATTTGGCTCGCTGTGTATGTACGCTGAGGAAAGCTAGTGCATTGTTTATGAAGCAGGTTTGAACACGATCTTGTTTGTTTTCCATGTGTGTGTGTGTGTGACTAAATAAAACCAATCTTCAGGCAGTGGATTCCTGGCGTTTTCCCTACATATTAGATTTTATCGAACGCCACTAGGAAATATCAGATATTTAACGTTATTATATGGATACATTTATTTAAATCAAAGATTTGTGGGCGAAGATAGGATACGACGTAGGAAGAAAAAATATCAAACCACCAAATAAATTGCAATCTCATTATATCCCCTTGAATAGCCCTCAATATACTAGTGAATAGGCCTATAACCGTGAATAAATGTATTTGTTTTATAACATTGTATTAATCATTACACGGCCGGCCTACCGTTACGTGAGAACGAGTGACAAGACATCTGTGAGATGTTCTTTGGGTCGGGAGAAGAGCATGTCCACCAGAGGCCCTGGCGGCCACTCCCATCCTGGTTAAGTAGCCAGTTGTCAGACCCAACTGCTGCCAGACTCATGCACAGTCCAGCACACTGGAAGAAGCTTCCTATACAAAGGAAGGCATAGCCAACGTCCTTTTTGTCTTCCATTCTCTGTGACTTGCACACTTAGTCGCTCCACAGTGACGTCTACTGTGACTTGTGGGATTCCTTTGTCACTTTTTCAGTATGCCGCCTGTGTGCGGGCGGGGCGTATATACTCGCTGGCTTGGAATAATCACAACTGATTATAACAAACCAGAGTATAATCCAGCTGTCATGCTGAGCCTGGTGCCTCCTGGAGTTAATAGTGAAGCTCATTCAAAAAGTCAATCGATAGTGGCAGAGTGAAAGAAAGGCCTTTGGTATCATTGAAAACAGGAGTTGATTAATGGTCTGCACGATAATATCCAAGGAACGCCACCTCACGTGTCCTACACGCTCCTAGATAATCCACTTGAGTTTGAAAAGCACAATTAATAGCAAGAGAGACACTGAAGTTCTCAGAAATCTTAACTGATGAATGTCTCAGTTCCTTTCTCTCCGATAAAAAAAAATCAAACATATATTTTTACATAATACATGGTGGATAGTGAACACCAACTTCCTTCTTTATACCATATATAGGCCTATACTATTCTGTTTTAATGCTCTATTTTGTTTTCCTTTCATGTATAAATGCATATTTGTATGTGTGAAGAATTGCCAACTATAGGGGAATCCGAATAAGGCATTGCCAACGTTGGGAGTCGATGTTTGTGCCATGTTATGCTATACAAACAAATTGTATGCAGGCAATGTTTTTTTCAGCGGATATCAAGACAGGGTAGTACTTTCTTTTATACATGTTTCTCAGCATTGATGAAGATGTCTTATCTGCATTATTTAACATCATCTAAAGGTGATTTCGCTGTGTATATATATAGACTAGTTTGGAATATTGTAAACCGCACGCCAAGGGTTAAGATCGACGACCAGGTGGGTCGAATGATTTGAATTAGATTTGTTAAAGCATATAATGGTCGATAAATGTTTGCACAAACGTTAAGGACAAATTTGTATGTGCAGTTCCATAGCTATATATAGTTTAAGAACAGTCGCTATGGTTTGCTTGATTCAGTGAGTCAACGGTTAAATCCGAGTTCTATAAATGGAATGAAAATCACTCGCGAATATATTGTCTGCCTCATCCAATCCTAAACTAGTAACGATTACCTGTTCATAATAAATTTTCTGCTGAATCAAGAAAGAATTCATAAAAAATAACATGATTGAGTGTCTGGCATGTTTGTTCAAAACATATCGCAGTTACTTCCTTGTGTTAAAAAAAATACCTTCATATTCCTGGCTTGTCTGCAGGTCCCAGGGGTTGTATTAAATTTGTCAAAATTTGCAGGAAGCAGTGTCTCACACACACATGCATATAAAATCCGTAATACAACTAAAAATATTCGCAATGTTTTTTCGTAACTGCAAACAATAATATAACAGTTATTCTCTTGTCCGATATATGTTATTTATTCTCAGATTTGAGAATTTTATATCCCTGTCGAATGTAAGTATAATAGAACTTAACTCCCGCCAAAGACAATTAAAACCGCTCATGTTGGTAACATTTGTACAGTATATCCAGGATCCATGCATAGGAGGATTGAAAAAAAAAAATGATTGCACTTACTTTCTCTTGTAAGAATAGCGTTGCAGTTCGCCGTCTGTGACAAAACATAGGAACCATTTGTGATCTTGAATTCATGTTGACAAGATGTCCAGAGGCCAGAGAATGTTCTGCCATTGTTCTCTAGCACCCAGTAATTAGTGGACAGTCCTACACAAGCCAGCACCACCCCTGTGGTCAGGAAGCCGCCGGACGCCAGTGCACCTGCCGCCCTGTCGTTCTGAGGCGCCATTTAGTATACAAAATATAGCGTTGTTCCAAATAAACACCGTTAGCACCTTATACTGTGTCCTTAGCATTAATATCTTAACACATCTGGAAATTTGATTATTTCACAGGTATTAGCTGCTACATGCCTTGATCATATTCGTGATTCAGTTGGTATGAAAAGTAATATAGGCCTACCCTCCTGTGTCGCACTCGCTTCTCCACGGGCCTGTACTATAGTTAAAGGGTAAACAATTTATTTGTATATCTGATATATACCTATATATGTCTTCATATGCCACGGGAGCATGCGTACATCTATACAGAGTGTATCGATTCGTGAACACTTAGCTTACACGTGTAACGCTCGGCTGAACTGTGTGTTGAAATCCAATCACTGTGATTACTTGTCAATTTGGTTTAATACACATGCACGACCCGTCAAAACATAATCATTCCACAGCATGTGCTCTGGGCTGGTATAGCCAGGTTTATGGCGTTAACGTGCGGTTGTGAAGGAATGCGTTAAGTGTCAGTAATATGTCACAGTTGCGATTTGAAGGACCTGACGATCGCTTGGATACCTGATAAAAACTAAACATCGGCCGATATGATATATACGGAATGAATTGCAGAACACGCACAACTCACAGCAGTATAGGATATTAACATATATCAGAGAGTGTTGGAAGTGCACAAGATTTACTAATGCATTGAAAAATAAAGGGGATCAAAACGTTCCATCCTGGACTATCCATTCACAGTGTTGTTGCCACACTTTGTTCGGCAAGTGTGATGAGCAGATAAGGTCTTTCCTTTACTCATGAAATCCCCAACTTCCGTAATGTTAAATCATATTTGATAACAAGCCATATAATAGTAATTTACTAACAAGTTTACATTGAGTGGTTTAAAACTAGAATATAGACAATCGTCAAGTGACTGTACGTGTATCCGTCGAATCACAGAAGCATATGGACTATGAGTGAGGCATGGAATATTTTCCGTCATGAGAACCCTCGAAATTTTTTACATCAGTGTAGCCAAGAATATTCCCCGACTTTGGCACCTTTTATTTAAAGAGGTATTGTCTTTTAACCCCTATCTATTCACATACTACAAAGGTGTCGCCACAAGTTATGTTCATTGAATACTGAATACAACCTCAATTTCGAAAATGAGTCCTTTAACCAATATTTACATAAAATTGGTTAAACTACCTAACGCCATACGAGATGGTAATTTTAGTTCATCCTTTATCTCGGCCGAAAATCACCCAACCGAAACCATTCGAACAAACTTAAAGAAATCCAGTCTTGAATCATTTAGGTGAACCGTTAAACAATTTGGCACGACGGTTTCGGAGGCGATATTTAAAGGTTTACTGTATTTTTCCATTATAAAACTTCCGCAACCAAAACCTCAATCCCACAATGCAAGTCATGTTACTAACATTTGCATAAAATGTTGGGATACAAAATTTGATTGAAGCTGGCGCCACCAGTCTTGTATATGACAAAGCTATCTGAGATGTATACATGTCCTATTTCAGGCTACTATATCAAACCCCTCCTGAGAAATAAGTAGGGACATACACTGTGCAAAAAATTAGTGTAGGTGGTGCCACCAGTCTTGTATACGACAAAGCTATCCGATATGTATAAATATGCACAATTTCAGGCTGATGTATCAAATCTCTCTTGAGAAATTAGGCACATACACTGTACAAAAGTCATTGTAGGTGGCGACATGAGTCCTGTGAACGAGAAAGCCATCACAGATGCATGGACAGGTCAAAATATCACGTCAATAAATCAAACTTCTCTTGAGTCAAGTGCACCGGGCCAACCAGGCTTAGGTGAGAAAGGCAGTTGCCCTGGGTGAACCAGAATGCATTGCTAGCTTCAGCTACTGCACTGAGTGAACTCTTGACCTGCACCTGGCTGCACTGAGTGAACTCTTGACCTGTTGCATAATCGGAAACAGTTGGCAGTCTGCCAAAGCTATAGATAAATTCAGACTGACCTTTGGCCTGCCAAGCTATAAAGATACAAACTCAATCTTAGTCTGTAGGTAAATCTGTTTACACATACTGAAAGACTGGCTACAATGCTTTTTTCAAGCTGACAAATCCATGAGATTTGTTTTAATTATTTAGAATAATGTAAGATGTAGTCTATTAATTGTTTCAGTTCCAATAATTCTGCCAACAATCATTTTAGTAAACTCGAACAAAGGCCTCCTAAGAATCATTTTTGTGCAATGTTACCGAAGTTGAAACAACAGTTTTGCAGAAGAAGACTATTGCAGTCCTCATTTTGAAACTTCAGCCTTCTTTGACTCTACCAAACTTTAAAAACCCAATATATTCATATAGAATTGAAAGAACCCTACCCTAGGATAATACTTGTGAAAAATAAAACGATTCAAATTGACAGTTTCATCATAAAATATTTTTAAATTGAAAGAGGCTAAAGTTATGAGGTTTTTGTCCATTAAAAACATGTAAGTGGCACCACAACAACTGCAATTTCAAATATGAGTCATGTGACCAACATTTGCACAAAACTTGGGGATGCTAGCTCCTGCCGATTCTGAGATTGTTATGTCATTGTGCTTACTTGGCCAAATTACCAAGTTCAAATTCCTGTAACTCAGCCAAAATTCACCAAAACCAAACCATTTGAACAAACTTCTCTTCTCTTTCTGTGAAATAATGAAAAATTTGTCTGAATGATTTCAGAGAAGAAGATTTGCAAAGGTTTGTTTAGCTTTTGAATGCAAGTTAATGCAGGTGGCACCACAAAACGCTCAATCCCACAACATTTGATATGTGACAGATTTTTGCATAACATTTTTGCTAGCTCCTGCCGTTCCTGAGAAATTATCCATGGGTTATTGTACTGATTAGTAACCCTCGTACAGAAAAGGTTGATGCAGGTGGCGCCACCAATACCTCAAATTCATATACGAGTCATGTGACCAACATTTGCATAAAATTTAGTGAAGATAGCTCCAGCCGTTTCTGATACTGTAATTTAAGTATCCTTTTTTGGCCAAATGACAAAGTTAAGCTTCCTGTAACTCCGCCAAAATTCACGGAAAAGGAACCGAAACAAACTTGAGAGAGATGGTTCAAGAGATTATTTCTGTAAAATACTGAACAATTTTGAGGGACAGTGTCGGAGAAAAGGATTTTTAAAGTTTTTTTAGCTGTTTCCCTATAAAATCTAAGTAAATACAAATTGCAAAATATTAAGCAAAATCCGATAGAATTTTTTAGATGACTGATTATTTGCATAAAATTTGGTGATGCTAGCTCCAACTGTTTTTTAATAGCATGGGTTTACGTACGGACGAGGGCAGACGGCGGCCGGACGACGCTGCGCCATCGCCAAAGTTCACAGGTTCGCTTAAAACATTATAACAATTCACTGTTGTATTTTATTGGCGGATCCCACGTACGGCTGCCGCATGCATTATATGAATTCTTGTATTTAAAAAAGATGAAAAAACGAGAAAAAATAGATATATTGCAGATGGTATACCACCAGTCTGCTGCAACAAGATCAACTGGTATTACAAATATGACAGTCCATGCACCTGGTCCGGAGTAGTCTGACTTTTGAATACATATATAAACTCACAGGAGTCTTGGCTTCTGAACCTTTCATTCCATATACCTCGGTGGTTAAATTCACAGTGACTTTCTTTTTACTTTCTTCAGAGGACCTGTCAGGACTTGCTGCATTCGAAGTTTGAACTACCTGGGCCTTATAGGATTATGATTTGTGTTCTGTTAACCGATAGACGGATGGGTTCTGAAGGGTTTGCTGCATATCTCGGGGAATATATGTCACTGTGCAGACGTATGTTATGCACAGGGGAATTATCAGGACCTGCCAGCATGTGAAGTTTGAATTTTTGTGTATTACGGTTACGATTTATGCCCTGTTAATGAACGGATGGACGGACGGACGGAAAGACGCCAGACGTATAAAGATGTCGGAAAAATTGCCATCCTTAAAGATTAGATGACTTTCAGTCAGCGCTCTGTGGTAAATGTAAAAATGCCGAAAGGCCTATTAATGCGAACTTGTGTAATTGAATACACAGCATTTATAATCCTTCGTGAATAATATATACTTAGTTATTATTGTATCCGCCAAAACGAAGTTTTGCGGATACTATGTTTTTGACCGGGTTCCGCCGCCGCCGCGTTCGTTTCCGGAGAACTCCTCTGAGACTACTGGACGGATTTTTCCGAAACTTACACAAGTTATCGGGTAACATGTAAACTGGTGCCTAACCAAGTGGCCTTGACCTCTGGCCTTTCCTCTCTGCCCAGCGTCCTTTTGTGCGTCTGTTTCAACACATAAACCCACATATCTCGGGAACCGTTTGACCGATCAGGAAAAAAAAAATTACACAAATGTAGCCCTTGGATAGCTTTATAACATACACAAAAAAAGGTGGCACCACCTGCAACCAGTTTTGCACAGTGTCCATTTGTTCATCTGTCTTGGGTTAAAATCACTCATATCTCTGCAGTCGTTCGACTAATTCACCTAAAATTCGGCATGCGTTTACATCCTAGATAGCTTTCTTGATTTTATGTTAGGTGGCGCCACCTACATTCACGTTAACGCTGCAGACATCCAAGCTCATATCTCGGGAACCGTTTGACCAATCAGCTTTATAACATACACAAAAATGGTGGCGCCACCTGCAGCCATTTTTGCACAGCGTCCATCTGTTAGTCTGCCTTGGGTTAAAATCACTCACATCTCTTCAGTGGTTTGACCAAATTACCTGTAATTCGGCATGCGTATACATCCTGGATAGCTTTCTTGATTTTATGACAGGTGGCGCCAGCTTCATTCACGTTAACGCTGCAGACATTTATGCTTATATCTCTGGACTCGTTTGACCAATCAGGAAAAAAAAAAAATTTACACAAATGTAGCCCTTGGATAGCTTTATAACATACACAAAAATGGTGGCGCCACCTGCAGCCATTTTTGCACAGCGTCCATCTGTTTGGCTGCTGTGGGATAAAATCACTCATATCTCTGCAGTGGTTTGACTTTTCCAACTGAAATTTTGCATGTGTATACATCTTGGATAGTTTTCGTTCAAATAACAGGTGGCGCCACCTACAATCATGCTTACGTAGCAGAGATCCATTCTAATATGTAACACATGTAACTCTATTTCCCCTTGCCACTCAATCCATGCCTCACTTCACCCGTCCTACTCTGATTTTGGCGGATATAGTAGTCGCTTGTGGACTACCCGTATTCTAGTTTGAAAAGTACTTAATTGAAGCAAATCTGTCTACCCAAATTGGAGTTATTGTCCATAAACTAATCTGTGAGTGGATGGGTCCTATGACCCTGACCTTTGCGACCCCAAAATAAAAAAAAAATCTTCCCGTATTGGCTGGTGATCCACATGTGGAGGATGGAAGGTTTGAGATAAAAAGTTCAGCTGAAAATGCAGCCACTATCTTTTAAATCTATTGTTCTTGTGACCCTTGACCTCAAAATCAAAAGGGTTCTTGTTTTAGTGCTAGGCCATATATAAATCATGTTTAAAAATCCATATGTCAATCCAAACTGGAGTAATTATCGGGCAACGAATATGTGGTTAGACAGATGTACGAACAAATGAAACTGACATGATTGCTGTCATTTGAGAGTCTAAAATGTTAAAGACAAATTGGAAAAATTAAAATAAATACAGGGGGCGCCACCAGTTTTCAGTAACGGACAAAAGTAGTCATGGTCAATAATCAAGACAAGATTCATGGCAATCCAAACATTAATTATCAAGATAATGGAGGTTTTGTATCAATTTTTTAATTATTCTGGGGGTTACTTGCAAGCCCCTTAGTTCGGAGGATATAATATACAGTGACCTTATTTCAGGTTCCCAAGGATATATTTTTTACCTCCCTGGATGTTCAATTAGAAGTTTCTAGGTCAAGTGGTTACGATGTGTGAACGGACGGCTATAGCTAGATGACTTTTGGGTTAGCAGAACTAAAAACGGTGGAAGGTCCTACGCAAGTAAACAAGTGATATACAAAGGTATGTATATTGTGCTTTTATATAAAAACAAGTGACCCGTGGGTAATGACGCTCAGCCGACTGACATGTTGATAATATGTCCTTGCACAGACAACTAATTAAGATAGGTGGCATCATTGTTGATGCATATTAGCTTAAGTTCATCAAGACCCATAAGCACAACAAATTTGATGACAATCCAACGAGCCTTTCATGAGGAATCTGGATATTTGTGAGTATTTTGCATTATTTCTGGGGTGCTCAAACATACCCTAAAACTCTGAGAATATAGGTTAATTGTGACCCAATTTCAGGTTTCTGGGGTGAACTTTTGAGGAACTCTCAGGATGTCAAGTTATGGGCCCCATTGTTATGATTTGTGCCCTACTCTGGTATCAAATTTTCAATTATTCTGAGTGGTGCTCATACGCCCCATAGCTCAGAAAAATAAGGGTAACAGAGACCTTAATTCACTTTTCCAAGGAGATTTTTACAGATCTCCCTGGATGTCAAGTTTGAAGATTCAAGGACCAATGGTTACAATTTAAGCCCTGTTAAGGGACGCCCGCATCTTTCAAGGTCTCACAAATAGAGAAAAAAATTGTTAACATTTTTTTTAAATTTAGGTGGTGCCACCAGTTCGCTAGAACTGTTGAAACACTCCATGATGCATATTCATGCAAAGATTCATGGTCCAGCGTTTACGATTTGTGCCCTGCTTACAGATGACGGCATCTTTTAAGGTCTCAAAATAGAGAAAAACAAGGGACCTATGGGTCACTGTGCTCAGCTGACGTTAACCTTAAAGGTAAAAATCTAAAATAATATCAAATGGAGATAAAGTGTAAGAGGAAGAGGTAATAAAGGCCATGGTTGGTTTATATGATTGGTTTGTATTGATGAGCAAGAAATTGTTGCAAAAAATATTTTGTGACCTGACCATGTGTTTCCTAATGTTGAAACTAAAGCATGTGAGCAGTTTGTGAACAAATGATCTGTACTATGATCATTAGTTGGTTTTTCGATTAACTGTTGACATTTCAGTAGTTTACGCATTTGTTCAATTGAATCTATTTTTTGTATAATATATATTATTAAATATATGTATTTTTTTATGAAATGTATACAGTTGAAATATAGCTAATTAACAACATAAAACAGGGCAAACAAAGCCTGATCTCAAATTCTGCTGAGGCAGGAAAATAATGAACAAATGTTTTTATTAAATCCTCATTTTTTTTATCACATCAATTATTTTCTAGTTTAAGTTTATATTTCTATACATTTCCAATTCAACATATATATCTTAATATAAAAGTTGATTCATAATTCTCAATTGCATCATCATAAATCTCAATCTTGTCAGATAACACCACATCATGCATAGTCAAATGTTTATTTATTTTTTACCACAAAAATATATCTTTTACATCTGCAAAACAATAAATATCTAAAAATAATACTTGATTTAGATTTCACAATTTTTAATTGTGTCTTTATTTATCCATAATGTGCTTCATATTTTATAATAATTTAAGCATACTGATGGGTTCAATTATATTTGTTAAAATCATTTAAAAGAATACTGATTTCTTTAAAAATGCTACATTACACAACATTGCATCTTCTGGATTACACCTTGAATAATTTTTTCAAGGAAAGTTTTTGCATATCGGAGTGGAAACAGCATTACAATTAAGGAGATACAGTGAAAACAATAACAATTACTGCATAACACTTGGTGGGTTAGGTTTGCCGGGGGTGGGGTGGATTGGGGTGGTGATATGAGAATAACTTTACACCTGTCACAGCAGGGGATCTCCCCCCTGAGACTGTAACAAATCAGAAACCCTGGCATAGCTGAATTCCAGTGACCTGGAGTGGGACCCTACATCTGTAATCAAAGCAAGTGACTACAGAAACCATTTGAAAAGCTAAGAGAAAATGGCCCAGCTTAAATGAACCTCTGTAAATTATAGAATAATGGACATGAGCTAAAGCATATGGACTGTGTAATAAATGAAACCTTTGGCCTGAAACCATTTAGTGATGCACCAAGGGAAAAAATGGGCCTACGGTAAGTGTCATATAAAAGTTCCATTTCATAAACAAATAATGTGTGAAGGTAATTAAGTTTTCAAAAGTTAAATATATGGCCATAAGAGTTAAAAATTAATCCCACAAAGTTTGACCAATATTCCGAATTTTAAAAACTAGGTTTAACAGTGTTATTCACACCTAGGCCCCGCCAACTTTAAGAGATATGAATGAAATGCTACCAAGTATTTATATCTTCTTAAATCTTGTCAGTTAGCACTTACATTAGGTCCTAATATTTTACCATACTTGAATATAAGGATTAAATTCCTGAAAATTTTTTTCTTTAAAAAAATCAAAATTGTCCAAGTCTCGACAAAAAGAATTTTTTTAACATAAAAATTATAAGCTTTGTCTTGTATATCAGTCCTGTGTATCGAAGCGGTGGGCCAGGGAGGGGTCTCTGTTGTTACTGTTCATCGCTGAAAAAATGTGAAATTATAAGATTCATCTTGTTTAGAGTACACGTCTGTCAACAGAATGGGGGGGGGGGGGGGGGGGGGAGAAAGGCTCCCTGTTGTATTTATGCTGGCAGCCTGATCAAGCTCAACAAGAGAGAGGGCTTGCCCGAGTGATGGGATTACATAATAGCCTGGGGAGCATTGAGAGTTGCACCGAATGACCTACAGTGACCTCAGTGGACTGCTTGACAATGTAAGGGAATACAACAAGAGCCTCCAAACAAATTCAATAACTAGCCTAATTTTGCAGATTTTATTTTCAAATTTCAGATTTTAACAGATTAAATCCTTATGTGTACATGCTGTGAAAATAACATCCACAGTTCTTACAGGAAAAAATTGTGCCGTGGCCAAAGTTCGGCAAAATTTAAGGTACTGATTTTATATTTATGCTAATAACTTAAAAAATGCATTTTTCAGATCTAATTTTCGGTACACAATTGAATCTTGATTAAATGATGTTATATTCCTGAAAAAAAGTCTCAGCCATTCTTATTTTAAGTGAGTAAATATATATCCTGATTTTTTACAAGGTGCATTATGTTTGGGCCTGTAACTTCAACAAATTATGCAATACTGACCGAAATTTTGGTATTTACATAGGAAATGTATGAAAGAATATGAATATTTACAATTACATCTAACATTATGCCAATTTTTGGATTACCAGGCAAACAAAAGTAGGGTCATGATACATTAAGGCTTCTAAAAAACTTCAATAGCTAATTTTTTAGCTTATACTTTCAAATTTAAAATTCATCAGATTAAATCCAGATGTAAACTGGCTGTGAAAATTAAATCAAATGTACTTATAAGAAAAAAACGTGACATGGTCAAATTTAGGCAAAATTAAAGGTACCAATTTTTTATTTTTGCTAATATTTTAAAAAATTTAACAGATTTTGATCTAATTTTGGGTATACAATTTAATTTTGATTAATTAAAAATATATTACTGGAAATAAGTCCGTAGCTTTAAAACGTTTTGTTTTAAGTGATCAAATATCTTTCCTGATTTTTACAAAATGCATTATGTTTGAGCCCATAACTTTTTTTTAAATCATATAATACAGACATGTACAAAGGAACTATATAGAGGAATATTTATGGTAAATATGAGGAAAATCAGGTGAGTGGTTTTGTAGTTAGGCTGTCCTGAAATGTGAAAATAGGTTTTTTAATAAAAAATTGAGTTTTTTCCTTAATTTCTCAAAGGAACAAAGTCGCAAAGACCCCGTTTCAGCTTGGTAGGAGATCTTTGGGACATCTAACATTATGCCAACAACCTTGGGAGCATAGAGAGCTGCACTGAATGACCAACAGTGACCACAGTGGACTGCTTGACAATGCAAGGGAATACAACAAGAGCCTCCAAAAAAAATCAATAACTAGCCTAATTTTGCAGCTTTTATTTTCAAATTTCAGATTTTAACTGATTAAATCCTTATTTGTACATGCTGTGAAAATTAGATCCACAGTACTTACAGGAAAAAACGTGCCATGGTCAAAGTTGGGCAAAATTTAAGGTACCAATTTTTTATTTTTGTTAATATTTTAAAAAATTTAAAAGATTTTGATCTTATTTTGGGTATATAATTTTATTTTGATAAAATAAAGTTATATTACTGGAAAAAAAGTCCATAGCTTTAACATGTTTTGTGTTAAGTGATCAAATATCTTTCCTGATTTTTTTCAAATTGCATTATGTTTGGGTCCATAACTTTTTTAAATCATTTAATACAGACCTAATTTCTGGCATGTACATAGGAACTATATAGAGGAATATTTATAGTAAATATGAGGAAAAACAGATGAGTGGTTTCAATATTAAGCAGTCCTGAAGTGTGAAAATAGGTTTTTAATAAAAAATTGAGGTTTTTCCTTAATTTCTCAAAGGAACGAAGTCGCAAAGACCCAGTTTTCGGCTTGGTAGGAGATCTTGGGGACATCTAACATTATGCCGAATTTTGGATTCCTAGGTCTTACGGTTTCAAAACGTGCCACATCTACGGACGGACGGACAGACGGACGGACAGACGGACGGACGACGGACAATGGACCACGACTATAGCTCAGATGACTTATAGTCAGCTGAGCTAAAAATCGTTAAAAAATTTTAAAAATTCAGGTGGCGCCCCCAGTCTGCAGAAACTGATGAAACACTCCATGATTAATTTTCATGAAAAAGAATCATGGTGATCAATGCATTAGTTGTTCAGATACTTGAGCTTTTGTATCAAAATTTTAGTTATTCTGGGGGCTACTTCGAAGCCCCATAGCTTGAAGAATATGGGTAACAGAGACCTAATTCCAGGTTTCCAGGAATACTGTTCATGGACCTCCCTGGATGTAAATGAGAAGATTCCAAGTCCAGCAGTTACGATTTGTGCCCTGTTAACAGTTGACGGCATCTTTTGAGGTCTATAAAATAGAGAAAAAAATATCGTAAAAATCGAAAAATACAGATGGCACCACCAGTCTGCAGAAACTGATGAAACACTCCATGATCAATATCCATGCAAAGAATCAAGGTGATCAATGCATTGGTTGTTCAGATATTTGAGCTTTTGTATCAAATTTTTTATTATTCTGGGGGGTACTTCGGAGCCCAATAGCTTGAAGAATATGGATAAGAGAGACCTAATTTTAGGTTTTCAAGGAGATTTTTAATGGACCTCCCTGGATATAAAGTTAAGATTCCAGGTCCAGTGGTTACGATTTGTGCCTTGTTAACGGACAGACGGCCGGACGGAAGACTGACAAAGAGTGATCGCTGTAGCTCAGATGACTTAGTCAGCTGAGCTAAAAATTCTAGCTTTAAAGCAAAATTATTACAAAACTGTCCAAAGGTAACTTTGGACGTTGAGGAGCATATTTAAAAAACTCCTGTAACTTAATGATGTTCAAGGTAATTAGCTTGGTCCTACTATAATTCCTCACATTTTATGATAAATAATAATATTTGCTTTAGAACAGACTGGGCCACAATGACAGGCAAATCCCCCCCCCCCCCCCAAGCATCACCCCTCTGAACCTTAGGCTATAAAACACCTGGAGAAACTGACCAATAATTGACAAGACAATATTGATTATATTAATGATTATTGGTCACATAATAGAAGCGTCTTCCAACTGGTCTATCTACCCATGGCTTACTGTTCTCAGGACCAGCAATCCACGGTGTCAGTCACAACACTACACCTGTCAAGATCACAACCATCTAACTGTTGTATATAAACTAGAAGGTGGACACACCCGCAATGTAAAAATAAGAAAAAAAATATATATATATATATATGTATAGACTACAATAAAGCCCACACAAATACTGCGTGCAAAAGTATACAAACAAGAGAAAAAGTGCACAATTTATCTTAACATAAGCCGCAAAATGGATCTGTTTCAGTTACCAGATATGGGATATGGTGATGTGGCAAATTTAAAATCAAGTATCACATAAGTTGTGTCATATAACTAGTATAATTATCATCAAATGTATACAATAAAATGTTAAAACGACAAAAAAATCATTTTGATGGAATAGTTCTTACCTACATTAATAAACTGTAATATATATGCTGATCTATCAAATGTGATACACATGAGGTTACTTGTTGTATTTGTATTTGATATAAAGTTTTCAAGCTGTGATAGAAGAAGAAATGTGTTCAACATCATTGAATATTGCCACAGAAAATATATATAAGTATATACAGTAAAATCTCCCCTAACGACCCTCTCAGTTCAGCGACCACCTCAAAAGAATGACCACTTGTTCGCGGTTACAATTTTTTGCTCTTTTTTCATACCTCACTCAGACGACCACCTTGAAAATGTGACACTTTATCCAGGTCCTGCTGGTGGTCGTAATATTGAGGTTTTACTGTATATATTTGTGTATGTGAGATATGCAGACCTGTTCTTCACCCATGAAGTTCCACTATTCCTTTCATTCAATTCTAGTCTTTCTGGTCTATAAACAGATACATTAATCAATCTGATTTTATATTCAAACCAGTGAGGTTTTCCCTGATGATTTTCTTACACAAAAGATTTTTAGTTTGACTATTTGTTACTGACAGTGTGTTCTAGAAATGATTTTCCTGGTATATTCCTGAATAAAGTTAATCAGAGGTTTATTTTCTCTTGCTTAGCACCAAATAACTATGCCATCACATGTGACAGTCTAATAATATCTACTGTTCTGGTGGTATTTGAAAGCCTTTGCAAATATATGTGAAATTGTAAAAGTACTATGTACAAAATTAATTATAATAACTAATGCTGTGCAAATTTATTGGCCTAACAGAAATACAAACATATTTTGTGCTAAATTCATACAGTGTATAAACAAACATCAAAATGGCTCTAAAGACATACTACTTTTATATACATTTAAACATGAGAGATTCTTGATTAATGACAAGGCATACCTGCACACCCATATCAACTGGTCTCCCCCACAAATTGCCTGCAGCAATAGTCTACATAAAATGGCCATCTATCATATAACCAGTCTCAATGTCAATGGTGCCTGGTTTTAACTCTTGTCATATGATTATTGCTTTAGAAGAAGTCCATGGTAGTATATGTTTTAATTTAGAGACGTCTTTCTGACTTTTGCTCTCATCATTCTGGGTCACCTGACATATACTGTGAGGATACTGGTGTTACATCAGCATCTATCATCCCACAACTAATTGATGCACACATCCTGACAAAACACTAACGTAAACTGTCAGAATACAAACATTACCTCCCAGACTGAGGAACATATCATAAATGCAGGGTTGGGGCTGGTCATGTTGGATGTACAATTATAAAATGAATTACATATTTCAGCATAAAATGGATCAAAATGAGATGATCTGCACTCAAATCTTTTACACAATGGTAAATAATTAAAATATCATCTTAGATAATATTCCCCATGTTAAAAGAACTAAATATCTAAAAAATATTGCATGTTGACTGATATTTTATCACCACTGACAGAGCTGCAAATATTTTCAAGTTCTGTTCATGTCTGGAAGTTGGAGTCCCTTCTCCCCACCCCTGCTTAGTTCCTCAGCCTGTATACCTTCAAAACCATCAACAGACACTGGGATGTAAGCTTCTTGAAACTCCTAAACAGCTAGGCAAGCAGTGTTCACAGAAACACAAAGTAGTAATTGATTTAATGCCAACAGACAATGAAGTCTTCTAGCCCTCATTCCATTAGGCATAAATATACAAACACAATGTTCCATCATGAAACAGCACTTTTTCATTGGTCCCCAAAAGCTCCCATCTAAAACCATATCTGTATGTTCCATGGTGTTGATTTCATCAATCCCTCAATATTTAATGGTTTAGTTCATATTTCAGGAATAAGGCAATAAGCCATGATTCTCATGTAAACATGGTTTCACTGTCAAAGGCAAAAACTCATGGCCTATAGTGATTTTATTTGCTTGCACTTGTCAGCTGCCAAAGTACTGTCCAATAACTGAAAGTGGAACCATCACTTGATCCTTCCACCTGTTCAATATGTCATTTTGGTACTTAATACATCTATTTATGTCTTCACAGAACTGAAGCAAGAGAAAAAACTTATTTAACAATATCCTGTCAACATTACTTAATCTGAAATTCAATGTAATTTATTTAAAATTTTGCAGTCTGATCAAATCAGTCAAATGTTAAAATATCAAAATGTAAACATACAACCCTTCCACAATTACTCCTAAGGCCAATATTTCCAGGCATCTTTATCAAATACAAATGATCTTGATCCGTGTATCTGAACACAATAACAGCATCTCCTGTGTTCCGTTCCAAACCCCTCTAACAATATACCAAGTTGTCCATTATTATTGGATGGTTCTGGCTGATGGATCTGGGTTCACATTATGTTTTGTGATATGTACAGAAGTTCTAATTTATCTTACTGTATGTTATAAAGTGGGCTTGGGTGTGTACTGACCCAGTGCAAGTGTCTATCACTGAATAAAACATAGATATGCATAGAAAGCCACATTGGTGTTATACATCACATAAGGCAAGGCCTTTATGGTAAAAATGCAATGCCTCAACACAGGTTAATCATACACATAATAATCACAAAATCCTACCTCTTGAACAAGATATGGTATGCACTGGACCTTTAATAAATCAAGACGTTTAACAAGTTGTTGTAAAATATCTACAGCACACCTGGTTTAATAAATTATGGCAGTACAAAGGTGTGACAGCTGTACTAAGCTCCACCTTGAGGGTGACACTTGCTTATGGAAGAGACTCTTTGGCATTATCTGACTTGACAGTTTTTAGCTGAAAACAGGAAATATGATTTACCTGATCTAACAGCTATCTAATGGGGGTGCATCCATAGACTCCATAGCCAAAATAAAAGGTAAATACTGATTGGTTATATATAATACCTGCTTGTATGATTATCTTAATTAGCAGGTAACATTATTGCCATCATCATAAATTTACAGATACCTGTCATCCATTTATATTTCAGTGTACATATGGAAGTTATTCTTGACCAGAAGCTATTTTTAATGAATTTTGATCACAACACCCCTTAAGAAAAAGCTACCTGATAAATAAATCCATAATGAATATCAAAAAGTCAGAATTCAAGTGATGCCTTGGCACTAACATGTATAATTACCAAGTGCTTATGACTGACATAAACAAAACAAGGGCACAGTCCATTGTATTGACTCACAATAGTTGATGCTAATGAACATCTCTTGATTGAATGGATTATCTGAACACTTGAAGCAATATCTGGATTTTAATAATCCTGCTGGAATTCACTCAGTGCCTTGATTGGTTCTATCTTGGTTTTCTGCGCTCCCTTGCGGATCTTTCCAAAAAGTTCATCAGGATTCTCTCTCCTGACGAGGGGTTTCTTCTCTGGTGCCTTCATCTTCCACATCACTATTGGTTTCTGCAGCAGAAAGTGAAATAATGAGTTAATAGAGCAAAGCTAAATCAAGTATACACTCTGTTATAGAAGGAAGATAAATTCTCTATACATAATACTGTGGTTGCCCTTTTTGTATGCAAAGGTTTTAATTTTGTGATATTCACAAAAGGAAAAAGTTGCATATATGAAACCATCGGGAATAAGATGCCTTATACACTTAGATGATCAAGAGGGGATGCTGTTATCACAGCTGTGGAAACATGGTTCCTTAATCAGCAACATAATCTTTACTTGGTTTTGGAACTAGTCCATTAAAACAAAATTGTTAAACAAAACATTAATTATTATAATAATATAATGATTGTAATAGAAATAAACAAGATAGTGTGGGATTTATTCATATCATATAGTAAAAACAAATACTGATGTGCTTCAACTTTATTTTTTTCTGGTGCAAACATGAAAATGAAACCCTCGCGAACAGTTTGAAATGAAGGAATCCTGAAATTTTAGCCTTGCACATATGTAGCCAACCACAGTATATGTTAATAAATCAACCAAAAATAACCTTAGGCACTGGTTAGTTTGATCAGACTGCAGTTGTAGTTGTTCCTTTATATATGCTCATTCAGTTAGGCTTCAAATGAAATGTCATATCACAACAATTATGACGAACATTCTGAGTAAGCTGGGCTTGGACACTCTCTGGTAGAATGGGGTGTGTCAATACAGCAGGTGCCACCTATCCCCATCCAGGTGAAGTACTGATGTTTTCCAGAAAAATCATAAGTATGTGTCTTTCATATGATTGCATTCCTAAGACATGATGGGCTAACCCATTAACTGAGTATTATTCAGTAAAAGATAGGAAACAATGGCAATCTGACATTTCCTTTGGTCTATAAATGAAAAAGTGCCCTCTCAAAAGAGTGATCATAATATGGCAATTAATGTTCAGTAAGACCACATCAGTTCGTCAAACACAGGGATGTTCATCTATGGCCTCTCCTTGATACTGAGTTTATCATGTGAACCATCATCCCAACTTAAAAAGCTCCTGCCAGGAATATGGTTAACTCTAACCCTTCAAACTTTGACTATCATACTCACCAACTTTCCACCAGCTCGTGTGTATTTGGTAGAAGCCACATAGGACGCCTTAACAGCGAGCACCACAGCATTCATCAGGTTCTTGGCTGCTTGGATCAGAGACGTAGCACTGTCCAGCTGAAATGGTAAAAAATATGTTCATGATCAATTAGTTTTCATGGCGTAAATTATTTATAAATTAACTACTGTCTGGCAAACCATGATTAAATAATTTCAAATTATGGTGTTCTATTACAAAAAAGAATAATTAATCATACATATTTTAACATTGTAAACTTTCAAGATATGATAATTTTCTGCTTAATAAACATATTATACAACAAAAAAATGTTTCAACTTCAGGTACACTGAACAGAAAAACATTCTTGAACACTTCCTGATAAATATATTCTATCTATTTGAAGATATATTAGATATCAGTCAAAAGTCCCCTGACGTGGGTGCACTAGGGTCCAGACAGATAATCTCAAATACTACCTGTATAATCCTACTTTAAGCTCCCATAAAGAGTGTTTAACGAAAGAGTGCAAACCCAGCAGATTGTCTATTGGCTACCCAAGCAGAATTCAAAATTTTAACCTAGGGAGCACCTAGGGTAGGGACTATTAGGGACACACCAACTACAGCACAAATATCAAAGGAGGATAAATATTTGTTAGGGATGTCATGAACCAAAAATATATACGGGTCATGTAAATCAGGCTGTAAAGTGAATAATATATATTATAAACTGGTAGGCTACCAATAATTACACATTTTCTTCTGTCTGCAATTAGTGCAAATATGTTTAGCAAGTTTGTCTTATGTGGTGATAACTGGAAAAAATCAGGTGGAGAGGGATAGTGGAACAGACCCTAAAATCTTGTCCTAGTCTATATCATGAGGTATCAGTGTGCCAGAGTTTCATTACAGCCATTTTGCAGGCTAATATTGCTTCTCTCCACTCACACACAGATTCTGGATGGAGTTCTACTTACGCCAGACACCACTAGTTCTCCACTGATGTTCTGAACATCGGCCTTCACTTTACTGGTGATGTTGAGCTGATGGCAGTAGAGGGCGATTCTCTCCAGGTAAGCCACAAGGTCATCCTTAGATGATGAGTCAGGGCACTGAAATATTACAGTAATTATCACAGTGAATGCTGGCAG
Source organism: Sipunculus nudus (assembly GCA_026874595.1). NCBI lineage: Eukaryota > Metazoa > Annelida > Sipuncula > Golfingiida > Sipunculidae > Sipunculus > Sipunculus nudus. The sequence continues at coordinate 104,355,336 of CM049306.1, read as the reverse complement.
CATTTACATGAAGCAGAAGCACTGATACATAAATTGTAACCAAGATAATGTTTTCAGTAATCAAATTTATTTGAAGTATGGGCATATAAATAGTTTCTTTCAATATTATATCATCATCTGCTGGTAAATTAGTCCTTTAATAAGTTTAAGAACATTAGTTCTTTACTTCAAATAATAAAACAATATCTATGCTGTAATACAGAACATTTCCATTGGTTTCATGTGCTTTCTAATGCAGATTCAGCAGTTTGGGGGCACTTGCTTGTACACAATATTGAAATTTTGATCATTTAGATTTCTTTCACTTACATATACCAAAATACCTCGTGGCCAAATAGTCCTAAATCCACAACACTTCTCTATGGACCAAAATTACAAAACAGAGCAGATAGAAACTCCTGAAACTGTATAATGAAAATGTTTGCTATTTATAACCATTGGGTACTGATTAAATGTGTACCTGTTCAGCGATCTGGCGACACAGCTGATCCAGCTTGGACCCAGCCTCAGAGATTTTTTTAGCTGCTCCGATGACATCCATGGCACTCTTCAAAGGTCCTCTTCCTCTATAACCATCATATTCATTATAAACTTTCTAATTTAAGCATCATATAAATTATATAAACTTCATAATGTAAGTATCATATACATCATATAAACCTCCTGATGTAAGCATTAATTACATTATAATCTACCAGTTAATTCCATGACATTCACTCAGTCAACTAGGCATTCAAAAATTACTGTTTATTCACACTTGATTGCTTGCAGTGGCAAGCTTCACAGAGACCTGAGTAGAGCCACACTCCATAATACACATGCTGTCATTTTTTTTGTATAACTGTGTCAGGAAAAGAAAGTCCCGTTGATTATTATACCAGAGGTAGCTATCAGACACATCCCATGAACTGGACATTACTGGGTGATAATTATTACTGTAAAACCATCAAAGAAACTGAGAGTATCAAGACCTTTCATTTAAGCAAGTATAATGAACCGAGTTTTACTTTATATACTGTGAGTGAACCTTCAGCTATACCTGGTGAAGTCTGTCATCTCCATCATGATCATACACATCTGTTTCGCCAGGACAATGATGTCGTTGGCACTGTCATCCCACTTGGCTATTTCTCTGTCGAGCTTGGCCTTCTCTCGCTTGAACAGCTCCACCTGTTGGAGGATCTTGGTTCGTTCTTCTTGCGGGAGTTCCCTCATCATGGCCCGGTCACTCTTCTCCTCATACTGGACATCCTCCTGGTCCGTAATATGGCTTGCTGTAAAAGCCACCAAATTTTCAAAATTACATAATTTCTTGAATTTAGAAATCCAGTTTCCTTTTGAAAAGTCACTGATGATTTCTAAAGTGAATTCCCTGGTTTTATATTTAAGCTACCACAAATCTAGGTCTAAGTGTGAAGTCATTTTAATTTATGTTGTGAATTAAAGTGTGTAAATATACCATCCCTGGGTGCTAGTTCCATATATAGTAAAATCTTAGAGGACAATAAATGAAAAGTTTCTGTTCTCAAGTGCATTTACAAATAAGTCGGATAAAATTGTAACATCTATTCAGCAAAAACCCTGATTGGACATGATTGCTGATTTGACAATCAGAATTTTTAAAAATCTTTCCTTCTTAACTATTTCAATCTACTCACATCTGCTCCTGGCATCATACTCATCTTCATATTCATATTCAATTTCTGAGTCTTCCTCCAGCTCATCTGGACTCTGAATCAAACAAAAACATACCTAATATTAATGCTTCAAAATGGAGAGAATTTAACAATAATAAATTGTATAATGCTTCATTTATTTAATATTTCTCTGATAAAGCAACATGTCAGAAAATCTCAAATATATTGTAACATGTTCAATGCACTTGGCTCCCTTATATAGAACCAAGATTTGATATGTGTACTACTACTACACAGCATACTATTCTTTACAAATATATTCAAGACAGAATGAGAGTGATACATAAAACTCTTTCTACTGACCCTACTCAGCAGGACTGCTCGCCGGATGTCTCTCACGCCATCGTACACCAAACGTGCAGCATCAATGAACTCATTCTCATCAACTTCACGCTGAGGGTTTTTGCTCTGGGCAGCAATTGCTCTCTCCACTCTCTCAGCAAAATTAGGCATCACTTTACAACAGGAAGTCAAAATAATAAAGAGAGGGGTTTTCATGCAAACACTCACAAAAATGGTTTTAACACTAACAGCACTCCAAAGTGTAAATTTCAATAAATCAAATTACCTAAATTTTAATCAACTGTAATTCATTTAATGAACAGGGATTTATTTTCTTTTGTCTAATAAGTATTTACTTTCCCTACAGGAAAAATACACATCTGCAATTATTTTCAATTCACTTTTCAATCATACACTTTATCTACAAACTCTCTAATTAAACATAATTTTTACTGCTGCATTATATTAAGAACACTGGAGAACTTCAATGTGAAAAGATCTGTATGCATATTTAAAATTGGAATAGTGAACAATATTGTTTATAAAGAGTTAACCATTTTTAAACACACATTAATCAACATGACTCACTGCTACATGTCAATTAATTTGCAATCCATTACAGAAGACCTTTGTGGCTTAGTTATGTAAAATATATAAATGGTATTACACTGCAGGAAACTATACAGCTACACTATTGAAAGAAGCCCTGATTAATACAGACCTGATAGTACTCAAGATGTTCATGTCACTCATGGAGACCAAAGACAGAACTAGGAACTATTGGTTTCAGGGGGGGGGGGGGAGGGGGGGATGGCCCAAGTTTTGTTAAATGGACTGAATAATTACAGACATTACAATACTTTTACTGTTTATACTACAAGCCTACATACCTTGGTCCCTAAGCATTGCCACTGCCTCCATCACTCGCTTTGTGTACTGGCCTGGTTCATAGTTGTCCATTTCAGCAGCTACAACATTACTGACGCGGGCAGCGCGACCTCTGATGGCCCCGGCAGTACGGTCCAGAGTGTCAGGGTCACCTTCCTGGAGTGCCTGGACACACTTATTGACATCTTCCAGAATATGACTCTCTGTAAATATAAGGGTCATGTATACTCAACTCATACTCATGAAAAGTCTAAAATCACTTCTGTTCAGCTATTGTGTTTGTAAGATTAAAATTAAAGTGTTAACCCTTCAAGCAATCAGTTAATACTAAGTCCATTAAGAAGATTATCACCATTAGGTTTTTGTCAATGTCTGTTTCATGAAACAGGTTCAGCTATATTAGTGTACTTTTTTTTATTAATGGGATGTTTGGAATATTAATTTAAGCCAACCTTATTTTTTTGACATCAGATCATACCCAATTTTGAGCATACTGATGTTTTCACAAAAGATTATGCAAATCAAGAAAGAAATGAAGACAAAAGATATATCTTGAGAAATGGTAAGTTGAAAATCAGTTATTCCCAAAAGTCACTGCATGCATACTGGTTAGACCAAGCTTGTTTGTTTTGTATGTTGGCACTCATTGGTTCAAACCAAACTATCACGGCTTAGACAGCTATACTTAAAGGATCATTTCTGGAGAGTACTTGTTTAATCCGGCAGGGAATATGAACAAAATGTTACATCTGGGGAGACATAAATTCATAAATGGAGCAGTGGACAACTTAATGAAATAAGTACTCTGTATGTGAGGTGACTAAATAAAGTGAAGCCCAATAATTAGGTCATGTTACCATTTGCTTCTGAAACCTGAAACTGGAGGTCTGGGTCTCTCTGTCCCCAAGCCCATCAATAAATATAAAAGAGGGCCTGAACTATCATTAAAACACAAAAACATTACCTGATACAGCCAGGAAGTCATCTATTGTAGTGATGTCATCCACTGCCTCTGTCAACAGGCGCACCTGTCTCTCCCACACATCCTTGAACACGTCCATATTTTCCAGGGCCACCTTTGACCTTGGCCTTGCAGCAAGGACGCGGGCAGCATTAATGACCTGTGGACACAGACTCTCTATCTGGGCAGCGGCTAGTCTCACAAGCTTTACCCCTTCTTCATTGTTAGACATGGAGCAGGCAAGGTTGGCAACCTGTCAGGAAAACAATTATACCAGCACCTCATTAGTAAAATACCAGGCTCTGCCCACTGTATGGTGCTAAAATCTTCTGTATATAATGGTGAGAACTTTTTTCTTTATATATCTAAATTATTAAATTGGTAAAAGCTTAGAAATTTTAACTATATCCTCATATTCAGAGAACTAGAAATTTGTACAATCTACTGTTGGGCAAACACTGAAGGTGTTAATTTTTTTATTGAAATAGAATGCATCTGGAGTACTGAAGACTTGCATTCCTAGGATTTTTAACCCTGAAATTAGACATTTCTTGGCACCGCAGGTGCCAGAGTATCCCCAGACATAGTAGGCCCCCCCCTTTAAGAATAGGCCTCCAATTTTAGCAGCATATACTGACACTTGGTACATCAATAAAAGCAGGAATTATCAATCAGAAACTAATTTTTTGACAGATGGCTCCTGTGGCCTTGACCTTTGACCTTGTCACCCTAAAATTGATATTGATCATCCACTTTTATATATAAATCAATATAGGTCTAGATTTATTGATGGGCTATATATAAGTCAGGTTTGAAATCCATATATTAATCCAAGCTTGAATTATCATCTGGGGAACTAATTTTTGGACAGATGGCTCCTGTGACCTTCACCTTTGACCTTGTGACCTCACAATTGACAGGCATCTTCCTCTATTGGCAGGGGAACTGTATGTGCAAGATGAAAGGTCTGAGATGAAATGTTTGGCTGAAAATACATCCACAATCTTTTTCCAGATGTGTCCTGTGACCTTGACCTTTGACCTCATGACCCCAAAATCGATTTAGGTCTTGCTTTTCCAATGGGACATGTACAAGTCAAGTTTGAAATCTATACATCAATAAAAGCAGGAATTATCATCCAGAAACTAATTTTTGGACAGATGGCTCCCGTGACCTTCACCTTTGACCTCAAAATTGATAGGGTTCTTCCTCTCTTGGCAGGTGAACTATATGTGCAAGATGAAAGGTCTGAGATGAAATGTTTGGCTGAAAATGCATCGACAATCTTTTTAAAGATGTTTCCTGTGACCTTGACCTTTAACCTCATGACCCCAAAATCAATTGGTGTCTTGCTTTTTCAATGGGACATATACATGTCAAGTTTGAAATCAATACATCAATAAAAGCAGGAATTATCATCCAGAAACTAATTTTTTGACAGACAGCTCCTGTGGCCTTGACCTTTGACCTTGTGACCCCAAAAATGATATGGATCATCCACTATTGGCAAGTGAGCTATATATTCAAGATGGAAGACCTGGGATGAAAGTTTGGCTTAAAATGCATCCACAGTATCTTTTAAGATGCGAGTCCAGTGACCTGGACCTTTGACCTCATGACCCTAGAACCTATAGGGTTCTTACTTTAGTGGTGGGCCATACATAAGTCACGTTTGAAATCCATTTGTCTATCAACACTGGAGATATCATAAGAGGTGTGTGATTTTCACCAAATATGGACACATTAAAGGTCAAGGCCACTCTCATGGTAAAGGTCATGACCCAAATGTAAATAGACCTCATCCCATAACCCATCTCTCTACATGTGCATAATATGAAAGAAATCTGTCTATTAGTTTTTGACTTATAATGCTTACAGTACTGTCAAGTGGCAATTTTTTGGGGTATAAAAAGGCATAAAAACAAGAAAAGGATAATAGGTGGTACAAGGCTATCCAAGATCTTCAGTCACCTTGATTTTTGGACCAGTCAATGCAAGCTTACTTGAGATATTTAAGAATTTGTGTTATTTTCAGCAAAAATGGACCTATTCAAGGTCAAGGTCACTCTCCTAGCACAGGTCATGACCCCATTTTAAATAGGCTTTGTCCCCTTACCTATATCTATAAAAATGTAAAGTTTGAAAAAGATCAATGAAAAATTTTTCCAGTTATCTCGCTCACAAGGTTTTTCTGCGGCGGCGGCAGGACTGTCGTGAAACCATAGTATCCCGACTTTGTCTGGGGGTACAATAATTACACTATAGGGAAAATATTAACTTTCTCACTGCTATTCAACTTAATTTTGGGCATACAGTATCACTGTGATGGCTGGGATTGCTCTAGATTAGGTATCAACATAAACTAACCCTGACATATTTGTTGGTATGTTCCATGTTAACTGACCTCAACAAGTTTGTTGGCATGTTCTGTGAACACCTGGGCATATTCCTCCACCTCTTGTTCATTCCCAGCTTTGGCTGCTTCTATCAGGACGAGGAGTGGCACGTTGGTCTCCAGGAACGAGTCTGATACATGGTCCACAACAGCCTTCCTCAGCTGCCAATCAAATGTTCAAACTGTTATTATGAATAAGAATTTCAGTTTCCATAATCTCATACAATTTAACTTTTGAAAATTGTTAAAAAAACGAAGTATACTTTAGTTTAAAGCGTAGACATTTTTTTCAATTAGAACTTTACAATTCAACTGACCTACACAGGTTTCTCAAACAGATAATCCATCCTTGTTTTATGATTTTCAAATGCAATATCCTTTTTCAAGTAACTCTAGTAATTTTCCTTTAAGCCAGGTCACTGACTACAAACACCAAAGTTAGTGACATGATACCTGTCTGCGGAGATCACGCGTCTTCTTGCACATGTTCTCGATGGCTCTGTTCAGGCTCTGGCTTGGTTCCTTCTGTCCCGTCTGTAAGAAACAATACAGTATGCTTTGTTATTCTCTGATTAATAAGCAATATGAGATCTCACCCTGAATATGAATGTATACCAATCAAAAGTCTTGAATATGAATGCTCATATGTTTTATATTTCGTTCTCAATCTCTACTCAAATGTTTGGTTAATCAAAAGATACATGACCACCTATCAAGTCAAAATGATATGACACACTGTGACACACAATATCTGAAAATGTGGTACAGATATCTCATGTCCTATGGTATCAGGATTTTGTACTATGATTAAATATTTGGTTTTGTGACTTGAAAAGATAATTCTTATTTTACATTTTTCACATTTACTTCCTATAATCAATGACATATATCTCTGAAGCCACAAAATGTGCTTGAAAAGTAATGGTTTAAAAACATATCTGTCCAGCTTTCACAGAGTAACTGATGAGACAGAACACACTCATAAGATATGCACTTGAATACATTTACTTGTTTCTTCCTAACTGTAAATTGATTAAAAACTGTGTTAGTGTCATGCAATTCTTTCAGCATCAGTATTTTTCATGTTTATGCTCAATGTTAAATATATTACATATTTACAAACATAAATGGTTATTATGCCATGATCTTCATGTTCATACAAAAAGTCCACTCACACATGATAAAAATAAACATCTACTAAAAAATATTTCCTTTGTGCTGTGAACAAAGTAAGAACAAATAAACTGTAATTATTTAAAACACAGCATACCACCTGACCTATAGAATATTCTCAAACAAAACACAAGCAACTATCAGTGCCTCAAATAAAAACTGTAAATAATTGATATGCACAACACATATCATCTTATATGCAGTGCATATGTGTAGGCACCCTTCCTGAAAGTGAACATTTGCCATACTCGTTGTCAGTTTTTAGTTTTTTTCAATTTCCTTTAAATTATGAAGCTGACCAGTCCCTTGGCCATGTGATTTCAGATTAGTGTGCAAGATTACCGTGGCTGTGGACAAACCACTATGATACCTGTAATGATTGGAAGATACTTGACAGACATACTGGTCTTCATACTACTGGGCAGAACCCAATCTGAATAGGGATTCAAATGAAGCACAGTAACTCCTGGGTAAAACCTAATTGTATAAAAGTGTCTCCAAGAGTTCTGGCTGGTCTGTTGACCACTGGAGGCTTGACATCTAATCAGTGTGCTGGTCCCAGAACAGACAAGCTTGGACCTACAGCTCAGTGACAGTAAGATCAATGTTAGGATTGGTAATTCTTAGCTCATCAGACAGATGGAAATCTGTTGGATGTGGGGCCTAATGCACAACCAGGCACATGCTGTGGGAAGAAAATTTGGCCACACAGATGGATGTTTGATGTGTGTGAGGCATGCAGCTCATCCATATACAATCATGTCTGTTGTTCTGTTGTGTGTGAGGCCTGTAGCTCAGCCATATAAAATCATGTCTGTTGTTCTGTTGTGTGTGAGGCCTGCATTTCAGCCATATACAATCATGTCTGTTGTGTGCGAGGTCTGCAGCTCAGCCAAATACAATCATGTCTGGAGTGTGCAAAGTCTGCAGCCCAGCCAGGAAGAGGGATGTCTGGTGTGTGCAAAGTCTGCAGCCCAGCCAGGAAGAGGGATGTCTGGTGTGTGCAAAGTCTGCAGCCTAGCCAGGAAGAGGGATGTCTGGTGTGTGCAAAGTCTGCAGCCCAGCCAGGAAGAGGATGTCTGGTGTGTGTAAAGTCTGCAGCCCAGCCAGGAAGAGGGATGTCTGGTGTGTGCAAAGTCTGCAGCCCAGCTATGAAGAGGGATGTCTGGTGTGTGCAAAGTCTGCAGCCTAGCCAGGAAGAGGGATGTCTGGTTTGTGCAAAGTCTGCAGCCCAGCAAGGAAGAGGGATGTCGGGTGTGTGCAAAGTCTGCAGCCCAGCCAGGAAGAGGGATGTCGGGTGTGTGCAAAGTCTGCAGCCCAGCCAGGAAGAGGGATGTCTGGTGTGTGCAAAGTCTGCAGCCCAGCCAGGAAGAGGGATGTCTTGTGTGTGCAAAGTCTGCAGCTAAGCCAGAAAGAGGGATGTCTGGTGTGTGCAAAGTCTGCAGCCCAGCCAGGAAGAGGGATGTCTGGTGTGTGCAAAGTCTGCAGCCCAGCCAGGAAGAGGGATGTCTGGTGTGTGCAGTCTGCAGCCAAGCCAGGAAGAGGGATGTCTGGTGTGTGCAAAGTCTGCAGCCCAGCCAGGAAGAGGGATGTCTGGTGTGTGCAAAGTCTGCAGCCCAGCAAGGAAGAGGGATGTCGGGTGTGTGCAAAGTCTGCAGCCCAGCCAGGAAGAGGGATGTCGGGTGTGTGCAAAGTCTGCAGCCCAGCCAGGAAGAGGGATGTCTGGTGTGTGCAAAGTCTGCAGCCCAGCCAGGAAGAGGGATGTCTGGTGTGTGCAAAGTCTGCAGCTAAGCCAGAAAGAGGGATGTCTGGTGTGTGCAAAGTCTGCAGCCCAGCCAGGAAGAGGGATGTCTGGTGTGTGCAAAGTCTGCAGCCCTGGAGCACTGGATATCAGATGGATACCTGCTGAGTGTGTATGCTACATCAAAGCCAGGTTGATAAGGTCAATCCTTCCATATACACTGTGCTTGAAGACATAAAAAATTCATCTATCTTTCAGATACTTTACAAGGTGTCCTTTTTATTGTGGTCCTTTAACACTTAAGGCATATTACATACAGATTCAGTGACTGGTGCAGAACAAAATACAGATTACGTGAGTATGAATGTGCCATGACTGGAAGCATTAAATATGAATCCAGACTTACCAGCAACAAGAGACAGACATGAGACAAAATCATACCATTTACAAAACCACCTAGAGCTGAATGTCTATCATTGTCTTAAAATTTTCTATTGAAATCACATGTAATCATAACTGAAATAGTCTAAAACACCTTTTTCATAAAGAGTACTACTCTCCCAAGTTAATCAAATCATTTAAACAAGTTAGTCAAGAAACATATCAGTTTATATAAGTATGCATGTTGCAAATATTGGAAGTCCACATTCTCGATGCTAAAATTAAATTCATAATTAAGTCAACAATAAAACATTTATCTGTTTGCTGAAAATGCTCATATTTGCATGCATGTACTTTTTCTTCTGGGGTATTAAACATGCAAAACCAGTGCTGCCACTCCAGAGAAAAGGGAGGTAAAAAATGCCAAACAGAAAAGCATTTTTTTATATATGATAATAAAGTCCTAACGTATGACAAGGAATGTCCCTATCACAAGCAGCATCTCACACTTTGTTCTTACAATTATGTATACATATGTTGGTATTCTTTCACTTATCAAATGCAAATGATTAAAATCCAGATGTTCTGGAACAATTAAGTGGTAAACATCTTATAATGATATGCCTAGGAAGTCATGGAGTACACTGAAAACTATACATGCTTGGTCCAGCATTCACACCTAACATACACAGGAGTTCATTCAGTATTAATTTACTTGTAAAATAAATATGAATAAAACATCTTACTTTATCATTAACATTTAAAATATTAAAACTAAAACATATTCCTTTGAGATATTAATATAGGAGTCATGATGTGGCAACACTGCAATGGAATTCTTTGCATGCAGGTTTCTTATGATAATGAATGCATGCATTCACTTTGAACAGGAATATTTGTTCCCATTTGTCCCAATACGCTGATTAAGGACATTACATGTACGGATTTCAAATTTGGTATCTAAGTGAACGGTGGTGCACACCAACAATGAAATGGCCGTCCTCGAAGGTTACATATGATTAGTCCGGGATGAGGGTATGCTCTTCCTTGGTGCATTTTAACTTGTGGGGACTAATCAAAATGCAAATTCCATTCCTATATTCAATCAAACCATACATTGATATGCCTAGGTTTACCTTAAACCTATTTGGTCTCCTGCACTGAAACATTCAGCAATTAAATAAATCAAGCATAAAGACCTAAGCTGCTGGATAATCCATACAATAAAATAACTTTTAAGACATATACAATAACTTATAAAAAAGACATATATAATAAATTTTAAGACATATATAATATCTTTTAAGACATATATAATAAATTTCTAAATAATACTGAATCCACAGAAAATTTATGACAGGCAACATCTTTTTTTAAATGGATGTGGATCACCCCTTGACTTATGATATTCCATAATACTGTCTTGAGATAAACTCAATCAATAATGGCTTATGATTTCTTTAGCTTTTGGCTGTCAAAATCTTATTATTAACCCTGAATCAAATTATGGGATCATATCTGGGTTGCCTGAAAACATATCAGACAAAAGAAATTTAGTTTAACAAATAATACAAAGAACAGAAAAGACAACAATTTTAGTCAGCAAGGAAAGTTGGGTTATAAAAATATAGCAACAGAAAAGGCTATCAATAAAATATGCAGGAGTTAAAATACTTACATCTGAAAAATGAAGTAATAAACATGTAAACTGTATCTGTAATCAATTATAAACACAGAAACTTATTTGTTAATTAAGCAAGATAAGCAAGGAAGCTTAAGAGGCAAAGTACTTCAATTAATTACAAACGTTATTCAAACTGAAAACAAGATCTTCTGGAACCATCAGATTAAATGATGAATACATGATATTCTACACTTACATTATTCATATACTCAGTCAGTAGATCCTGCAGTGCTTGTCTGACTGCATTACACTCATGAACAATTTTCTCTCGCCGTTCATCTCTTGTGCATGAGGAATCTGCCATCAGGGCAGCGCCACTGATGATGCTCTCCAGCTGCTCCTCCAGAGACGGTCGAGACCGCACCTCGTTGTACTTCATGGGATCCATGATTATCTTTTGCTGAAAATTGATAAAAAAATGTCACACTTGTATACATAAACTATCATTCAAAACTGAAAAACAAGATTTCCTCTAGGGTTCACAGGATTACATGAAAACAAAATTTCCTTATATTTCCTGATGAATTTCTAAATTCCAGGATAATTATATTGATCTAATATCAGTTTGACATATCTTATTTCTTACTGCAGGGAACAGGAACTCTTGGGAATATGGTTAAAATGAAATACACGTATTTGCACTAGTATGTACTGTAACACGTGTGTTATGGCCCCCTTCTCCTCTCACAACCCTAAAAAGCGATCATTGCCAATCATAAGGTAGTTACTCTGTTGACATGAAACAATTAAAGACAGACAAATCATTTTCTGTTTTGTGCAAATTAAGTTTTCTTACTTTTTCTTTAAATTTACTCAATTTCATTGACTTTCCCTGACTGAAAAATGAAATTATCCTGTATTCCCTGATTAGAAAAGACAGCTAGGACTACTGGTATCTAAAGACTCTGTCCTTATTTACATTTTAATACCAGACAATTAAACTGTGAGTCTACAGATTTGGTCTAAACATGCCTATTATGTGAATGTGGTGATATGAATCTGTGGACTGAAACTTACATCAAACTCATCCAGCGCTGCAGCCAGCTCACCAGCTCCCTCATAAGGATGGGCCTCAGACTGTCCTGTTGCCTGGGCGACACCAGATATAGTTGTCACTGCATCACTGACTTGTTTCAGAACATAGTCTCGGTTAGCTCTGGCAGCAGCTAATTCAGGGTGTCTGACATATGCCTACAAGAAATATCAGATGCTGTAAAAAGTCTACAGTGGGAAATATTATGTTTGAAATACAGAGGGATACAATAAGTCTTTGATGAAGACATCTTTATTTTGTACCAGAAGTGAGAGTGAAAAAAGATAATCTGTGAAATGATAGATATTTCCAGACCTTCATCTTGTATAAATACACAGCTTTTATATGATTAAATGGCCACAGCTTTTCCTATGACGCACAGCCTACTGCATCAAAGTTCAAGTAAAATCAGGTAAATATGCACATGATTTGCATAAAAGACTGTTTGAGAGAGACACTTCAACAAGGGACCTATGGGTCACGGCGCTCAGCTGTTATATATGATAAAAAAATATGATTTAGAAATGAGGCACATGCTGGTTTTATGTGGTAATAAAAATAAGCTGTATTATGAGTTGTTGTTGTTTAGCTTATGTATGATTTTGATAGTACCTTTGGAGACAGGGAAGAGGATTGATTTCATTTATTTTATTAACAAATGGAGTGCTTTTGTCACAAAGATTTTGACTTGGCCATATAACTTATAAGCAGAACATATAATATAAGAGTTAAACTATTTATTAAAAATAATTACAAATTGTCCCAAATACAATTTTTATTAAAAATAATAAGAGTTTATCAAAATTACAAATATTGTCCCAAATATAATTTTTATTAAAAATAATAAGAGAATTGTATGATTTTTTAAAATAAGATATAACTGAAATGATTATTAAAATAATATTAAAGAATATATTCATGAATGCATTCATGAAAACATTTTGAAAGTATTTGCACTGGTATTCATATACTTTCATTTTTACCTGAATTCCCATTCTTATGAAAGAAATTTTATAATGGAGTACATATTCATATTCGTATTTAAATACAATTGCAAAGTATTTGCACCATGTCTGGTATTTATTCAGTTTTCACCAAACAATGATGTTGAGAATCCAGAATATACACAATTCACACATTTAAATAATGATCATAAGTACCTGGTTTTATGGCTTTTATTTATATTATAAAAAAAATAAATGTAATATATTCATTTTGTACTAATTTCACATCAATGTACACACTAGACACAGTAGGAATCTAGATTAATATTATCAACTGCATCTTCCTCTATCATTAATTTCCTTCATATGATCCCTAATGATTAGTAATGAATAATATGATTTACTTTTTTATCATTAAAATTGAACTGAAAAATACCATAGGTGACTGCATGGTGTTATTTGGAATATGTGACATTCTATCTATCGATACAAGATTCTTATATCATCAGTAACTGCAAGTTAATTTCCTGTTATTATCAACTAACAAATTCCTTTTCTATTTTTCTTTAATTTGTTATTAAAAACCAATAAAAATTTATTAATTTATTGTTTATTGTCATGTTGTTGGTTAAAACTACTAGATGAGTTGGGTTGGACACCTGGATCAACTGTGGCTGGCCATAAGCTGCCTGGCTGCCCCAGTTTACGCTGCCTCAAGCATGCATAATTTGCTGAAAGTTCAACAAGGTCAACATACAGGTGACTCAAGAGGGGCTGGAGAGAGCCAAGGTCTGACATGGTCTCATAAAAACATTAATAAAAGCTACAATTTTTGGCCAATTTCTTTCAACTTTCTAAACTAAAAAGCTGAAATCCTTATAATTATGTGTGCATGATATGAAAATCATATCAACAGTGCTCACAGGAAACAAACGTGCCATGGTCAAAGTTGGGCAAAATTTAAGGTACTAATTTTATAAACTAATAACTTATAAAATTTGAAAAATTCAGAACTAATTTTGGGTATTCAATTGAATCTTGATTAAATGTTACATCCCTGACAAAAAATCTCTAGCTTCAGCAATCCTCTTGTTAAGGGAGTAAATATATTTCTTGATTTTTTACAAAGTGCATTATGTTTTGGCCCATAACTTAAAACAATTACCCAATACTGACATCATTTCTGGCATGTGCATATAGAATGTATAGAAAAATATGTATAATATATATGATTAAAGTCAGATCAGTGGTTTTGATATCAGGCAGTCTTGAAGTGTAACAATGGATTTTTAATGGAAAAATGAAGTTTTTCATTAATATCTCGAAGGTATTATGTACTAGTGACCAAATTCTTGGCATGGTCGGGGGATTTTGAGACATCTAAGTGTATGCCAAATTTTAGGAATTGAGAGCTGAAGCTGGGGAGCTCAGCTCTTGCAAACCGCATGACACTAACTTGATGTAAACCATATGTTACATGGTGCTTGAAACTTGAATAAAATCTACAGTTTTTGATCAACTGGTTTCAAATTTTTTGTGTTAACAGAAAAAATGCTAACAAAAACATGCTGTGAAAATTAAATCCACAGTACTTACAGGAAAAAAACGTGCCATGGTCAAAGTTGGGCAAAATTTAAGGTATCAATTTTTTATTTTTGTTAATATTTTAAAAAATTTAAAAGATTTTGATCTAATTTTGGGTATACAATTTAATTTTGATTAATTAAAATTATATTACTGGAAAAAAGGTCCATAGCTTTAACATGTTTTGTGTTAAGTGATCAAATATCTTTCCTGATTTTTTACAAAATGCATTATGTTTGGGCCCATAACTTTTTTCAATTATATAATACAGACATAATTTCTGGCATGTACATAGGAACTATATAGAGGAATATTTATGGTAAATATGAGGAAAAACAGATGAGTGGTTTTGATATTAGGCAGTCCTGAAGTGTGAAAATAGGTTTTAATAAACAATTGAGGTTTTTCCTTAATTTCTCAAAGGAACGAAGTCGCAAAGACCCGGTTTTCGGCTTGGTAGGAGATCTTGGGGACATCTAACATTATGCCAAATTTTGGATTCCTAGGTCTTACGGTTTCAAAACGTGCCACATCTACGGACGGACGGACGACGGACAATGGACCACGACTATAGCTCAGATGACTTATAGTCAGCTGAGCTAAAAACCACATTTAAACCTAAAACTTTCATTTCTGGCAAGTGACTTTTCCAGTCATCTTTAAAACAGATTTTATCTCCATAATTTAAGTAAAATATCACAGCCTGAACATGGTTATTCCCATCATGATTAGATTCTCCTATGTCACTGTTCCTCTGTTTCAAATATACAAACCTTGGATGTTGTCAGCAGCATCATACTGTTCTTTTTCAGTGTGGCACGAGCAGCTGCCAAGTCGTCACGGCGACGTGGATCCTTCAGATCCTGAATATGACACAAATATGACAATGTTATCACTTACATACACTTCTGGTGGGTCTGGTGTCCAACACCTTAACCACTAGGCTACTCCGTACCTTGACATATAAACACTTTGAATACACATAATATGGTGGAGTTACATAAGACTCTTATGATGCACGATTCAAACTTAAGCAAGGGACCAAAAAGTAGAGGTTTTAATATAAATCTAGTTTTGATCAAAGATGTGTAATTCACTTAGGTAAACTCAAAATAGACGAGTTCAGTACTCAGTGCTCAATGCATTCCTTACACCAATAAGCTGCTTTATAGTATTTTATAGTATTATATAGTTTTATTTATCTAATATTTTCATTTCAGAGATTTCCATTCAATTAGAACCAAGCAAAATTCAGTAAATTATCATGTAATAAACTATGAGCCCCATCTTTTTAAAATAACCAAGCTAGTGGTGGGAGTCAGTTCCATCTTCATTATCAATCATCGGTTTGAGCTAACCGATCGATGATCGATTATTAATCCGTTCAGACAAATATAAAGAAATATGCAATTATCTGTGAGACTATACTTTCTTAACCCAGCCTGCATGTCTTAGAAATTCTACCTTAAGAACAGAAGAGTTTGCCTTTTTATATTTTTTACTATTATAACTAAGATATGCTATTCAAAGTTTCATTTGAATTAATTATAATAATCAAGAATTAAACCACAATCCAGGACATCTTCTTGCTGGCCCTCATGAATACTCCCGCCTATTATTTTAACTTCACCACCAGCAAAGACTTACATTTTTTAACAATTTTGATGGCTGCCAACATGCATACTGGTTTCACAGGCCCACCAGAAAAATGACGGGCCAATATATTTTTTGTGTAAATATAAAAAAAGTAATTGAAATCTAAAAATATAATTAGTCACGTATGATCCATTTGTATAATGTTAACTGCCTAAAGTCTTTGGGGTAATTATTTCTATAAGTTTTTGGTTTAAAAAATTGGTCACATTTGTTTGATTTTCAGTGTCAGTTTTCAGTTTGATCAAAATGATGCGTTCTGGCATCTACCATGTCAAACTCAGTTACATATGGAAGTTATTTGGGAACACAGAGTCATTATATGAAGCCCAGAATGTTGTAAAATTGGAAGAATAATTTTTGCCTGGAAAGAACAATCATGATAATGATTAAATCGATAGTTGCCTTTGATAATTGAGCGCTTGGAAGTGGCAGCAAAGCTACTGACTTTCGAAAAACCACTTTAATTTGGCCCATCACTAAACCAACCAAACAACTGAAATCACCTTTTCATTAGACTCCAGCAGAATATAAGGCAATTTGCCTTGACCACCGAATCAATATGACCACATTGGTTATTCTATAGGATGGTGGACTATTTAAGGGTTCACTGTATAATTATCAGGTAATTGTCAATGAATTAACCTCACTCACCTGTTGTCTTCGACAGGCACGATCCTGCAGTTCCACCAAGCTGCGACCAAAGTCTTTGAAACTTGACATCAGCTCCTGCTGACTGTTAGCATTCCTGATGCGATCCAGGTCATCTTCAACCTGAATACAAAACAAGGAAGGGTAAAACAGAAGAATTATATGGAGAGGTCGGTAAGTTTATGATATCCAATCAGATTATATGGCTTTATTACCTCTGTATTCACTATATGAAATTATGTTCCCAGCAAGCATTTTCATATTTAACAATCAACCGGTTAAATGAACTTACAATTCTGAGTGACTTCAAAAGAAGATGGACATCAACCATGTCTGCCAGGATCAGGAGACGTGTCACTGAGGACAGGAGACCACGCGCAGCTCGCACCATCTCACCTCTCTTCATGGATGAACAAGGGTTCTCTGCAAACTCCCCAGAAGCTGCTTTCATTAGTTCACCTGGATAATAAACAGATAAAACAAACGTAAGTAAGACCAGTTCAAAGGTAAATCAGCAATATTTACTGGGTACTTTGCTTGAAAGAATAAAATGGCAGAAAAAGATGGGGTTTTTTTTTGTATTAAAAATCAATATTTATACACAAGCATGATTAAATGGAGAAGCAGTTATATGATGTCTGTCATGGTGGGTTGGTTTGGATGTATACACACAAGTTTTCTAATAATCAGAGCTTGAAATAGACACTGAGAAAGTACAGCTGCTGTAAATTTTATGACAGCACTCTTCACAGGATGTGGACCTATAAGACAGTAACCTGATAAGGGATGATGACTCAGGTTACATAGCTTGGTTCAATATTTTTACATTTTTTTAATATAGAGAGTATTGAAAATAATCCAGAAGACACACCTAACTGAAATAAATGTTTACAATAAATCTCTATGGGCATACTGTATTTGCTATATTCCTTGAACATGAAACTGTTTGTGACTGGAAGTTGATACATACCAGATTTTCTGACTTCATCAACAGCTGTCATCATTTCATTGCGAATCTCAGGGTTTTCATGGGCGATCTGTTCTCCCTTATCAATGAAGTTCTCCGTGGCTCTCTGGACAGCTGCACTCAGGACATGAGCTTTCTTTGACTTCCCCTTCTTCTTACCTGATGGTCCTTTCTGTCCCACCAATGTTGTAACCTGAAAGTTCAGTCCAATTTAATTTCCATGTTCTCTTAACACCCTCTGTTCTTGTTCCATTAAGTTATTTGTGTAAAAGTGAAACATAAATGTTTGTGATATCACACATTTCTATGGACTCTGTATGATGTAAATGTGTTCTTATTAAACTAATAATGCAAATATGATCATTCTTGTAGAATGGAAATATCTAATACAACTTGTTGACAAAAATGATGAAACCTGTTTAAACTTTTATCAATATTCTTGAACAGGGATGAAAAAAGTACCATTACCTACTATACTTTAGAAGATCTTAGTAACATCTTAGCAATATGTTCCTCACAACTAATCTATGATGTGTCACAGAGAATCACATAAAAAGGTACATTTGTCATAGAATTCTTGTATAAAAAAATTGCATGATACGGGTAAGACAAAAAATCCCCTGTACTAAGCCAGCTGTGACACATTACCTGTGTGACTAGTGGCTCCAGTGTTTTCTCCACTGACTTGGTCCTAATTTCCAGGTTTTTGGGATCCCACTTCACCTGCAGGGTGCCCTGGGGAGAAGGGCTGATGTGGATGTTCATTTTGCTCTGTCTGAATCAAAGACAACAAATGCAAACATATACATGTGCAATGGACAATGACTGGTTCTTTCAATAGATGTATGATAAACATGAATATGTGATCATACACAAAATAGTGATGTCCAAAGTGGATATTTATATACCTGATTAATTCCCTAGGTAAGCTCGGGTCATGAGAGGATAATTTCTTCAAAGCTGACTGATTGCCAGTTGCACACTGTGTGATAGGCATCTCAGTTGAGCCACAGGTGTATTTCCTGTATGTTCTTGTCTTTATTCTTTATTTATCTACTCTAAAATGTAGATATTAATAAACCACAAATTGCTAACATTTTCATTCTTTAACCACAAATTCATATACCCAATGATATGCATTTTCCACATAATTTGAAGGACACACATATTATCTGAATCTATGGGGTGCGTTTTCCATGTAATTCATGTACCAGTAATAGTTTGTATAAATACTAAAGTGTGATGTTCCAGTTAAGTGTATCTGAGTCAAATATCATAAAAAATAATGAGGAGGAAAAACAAAGCTTATTATGTACATTTAAATTCCATTTTATTGCTGTAATAAATGGTGGCCGATATGTTGCCTAAGCCCCAGTCACACATTCACATTTTACAGAATAAAAGTGCTCCGTGAGGTCTCAAATTTGACAAGGCAGTTTGTGATGAATCTCTTTATTGCATAAGTGCTCCAGATTTACCTTAAATATTCACTGGTGGATCACTCCACTCTCATAGAAACATAAGGCTGCGCCAAACAAAGGGAGAGTTACATTTTTCTTTCATTTGCTTATATTAATTAAAATCTATTTTGGTAAAATTGATTTTTTTTCTGAAATTTACTACTTAAGTAGGAAATGAATCAAGAATTGAGTCAAAAGTAAAGAATGGATAAATGATTTGATTCTGAAGGCCCTCATGTTACCTAACTAATATCACAAGATATCATAAATAAGGCTTAGTTTAAATAAGAGGATACTTCAACAGAGAAAATTAGTGCATTTCCCACATTAGCTTGACATAAGTGCCCACTTTAGTTTTGAGAAAATAGAGGTGTCCACATCAACCAAGCATAAATAAGGAGTACATAAATGAGACTTTCAAAAATTGTCTACTATTTAGACATGTCATACTAAGAGAGGTTTTACTGTATATATACATTATTCATGGCTAAATTGTGTCCATAAAACTGGCGAACAATATATTGCTAAATTACCTGGACTAAAAGTAAACTGTCAATTGATTATGGAAATTAGTCTATAACAATTAAATATAGACTGTCTTTGGTTATACTAATATGACAGTGACCACCTATGCTGTAAAGAATCATGGCACCAATCATACCTACACCAAGGCCAGTCCTTAGCAGAACTGTGGGCAACTTTGACAAACCATAGCAACACCTCAATGTTCCTTGATGGTACAATAGTACCAGAGGGCACCACTCTGGTATTATAGCCTACCTTGGTTGCCATAAAACCATCCGCCGCATTACCTGCCTTGTGTAGTCATAGTGATACATTTGGACAATGTTGAGTAACCCTAATACAACCATGCTCCATTATTTTCCTACAGCAATCTGCGTGAACACTACAGACTGATACTGTTTTCTGGTCCCCCTTAACACCCAAAACACCTGTGTTTTGGGTATGTGACAAAACACAATGAAACACCCACCTCACTTCAAATTTTAAGCAAAAAAATAACATCAATCGAGAAATTATCATAAGTTGAATTTATCTATGCAATACTGTATCGTAAATTTAAGACATAAAGATAAATGAGTGTTTTGTGTTGCAGTCAGTTTATCAGCAGATACGGTAGCCATTTATGTCAGTTATACAGAGCCCCCTAGTGGCACATGTCGCAATCAAGCTGGGCGCTTGTCAGGTGTACAAAACACTTGTTCTCTTTAATTTTTCAAAGTATTGGCATAATACAGCATTCAAATAGTCAGCAGAAGATAATTTATCAACTGATGCCAGTTTTTTGCTTCAAATTAGAATTTAAAAGACTGTTTCGTGGTGTTTCATCACAAATACCGTCACAAATTTTGGGGGATCCCTGTTTTATTGTTTATAGAACTGATTATCCGAGGACGGAGGGAGACTATGAAAATTACTGTGCATATGTGACTTTGGCATTAACTAGTATTAACCATCACAGATACTCTTAAAACACTGGTTTGTTGGGCGTTCAGGAGTTACTCTTCACACTGAATTGCCTCTTACACAGAACACCAGTAATGCTAGTACTGGTAACACCTTATGATTGTTGATATCAAGCTATCCAACACATCGCTGGGATTAGAGTACCCTAACAAACGGATCCATTTTCAATATGACATGATCACATACCGGTATTCTTTTGAGTTTATTATTAATTTTGACATCACTACATGTCATCAGTATTGAAATATTAATATCATCCAGTCAAAATATATCTAGTAGAAAGATGGATTTGTTCATTTCTCATAAATCGATACTTTACCTTAGTATTTGCAAAGGCTCAGTGAGATCCAGTCAGACGTTACAACAAAAATATGCGAAAATTCCTCACAAGTTTAGAATTCTGGGTCACTCAATCCTCGACTTCCGATGTTGACTAACAAATGTATGGCTGTTACGTTTGCTATCATAGCGCCCCCATCGATATCACGGTTAATTCTATGTTTCTACACCATAAATCAATGAGTAGAAATATACCATGCAGTTGTAAAGTCATAAGTATTTCTGAGTATTTTATCAAGAAATTATTCAAAACTGGGTTACAAAAAAAAATATTTTTTCTTTCCGTTTTGTATATTAAGAGAGGAATGATTTTAGAAAGAACAGCAAATTCCAGGTCCCTGAATTCTACCTCTTTGCTTAGAGAACGCCTGTACCGTAATTAATACATTAAACCTCAATCGGCCTGCTGATGGTGGGATTTTGTTTTCTGCAGAAGAATTTAAGGAATTTGTAAATTGTCAGAAATCGGATAATTTTTATTGAAAAGGTGAATGCTGGGCTAATCTGAGGCATCTAGCTGCATGGTGTGTACTAATGAATGAGGTTTGTAAGAAGACCGGAGTTAGGTGATATTTAGTCTTTAACTTGTCTTTGATCTTTTGAGTTGAATCACAGGGAGCCTGTGTAGCTCAAGCAATATAGGTATAATGTGGTCATATTTGTAACATCCGCTTATAGGAGCAGCGCTGTTCTGAATTTGCTGAAGCCTCTGGATTGATGAAGACGGATATCAAAGCACTATTATAAGGCAATTCATAATCTATCTTAGTTATGATAAAAGCATTGATTAGACGCTCAAGAGAAGGTTGGTCGATATAATTAAGTTTTTATTGTATTTACTATTATTATATAATTATGTTATTAATGTTTAAATCATATGCTTACGTATTAAAAAAACTTATCTGTATGCGGGTCTTCGTAGGTAATATATATATATATATATATATATATATATATATATATATATATATATATATATATATAACTCTGGAGAAAAACAACACTGTTAATTCACAACAGTCTGTTTCACGGGGTGCGACCCGATCATCAGGTGAATGTGGTTAGAATGAAGCTAACGGGGTGGTTTGAAAAATATAATATAAATATACATCAACCAATGTCAGGGTTGGGCGGGTAATACCCAGGCGGGTAAATCCGAGCGGGCGGGCAATAAGCCTTAAAACCCACATGCGGGTTTTAATGGGCAATATGATTTGGGTTTTTCTAGAAGCATTCTTTTCAGTCTCAGAATTGCTGCATAAAATGCATATAATCAAACAAAGAGGGAAAAACTACAGCAATTGTCATGAAATAAGATTAATACCAATTGATGAACAACTTCATAGATATTAATGAAGAAGCTCACAAGCAAGAAATTGTGTCATGCACCAATGCTATTTTGATACATCATGCATAATGTTCAAACTGTGTTATACAAACTGCTACCAGTCCATTTCAGAATGTCCACAAAATGCACGATAGCAGGTCAAAAGCTTTGCAGCAGGTTGTACTCCAAGTCGACCAAGAATCTTGTTTTGTATGTAGCCATAGATAGAGAATACACATTCTACAGCAGTGGAATTGGCTGGCATACAGAGAAGATTGGATGCGTATGACACTAGCACTGAGGTGTCACTGTGGCTTCACCTGTGTGGTATCATAAACATGTACTGATAATAAGTTAATTGACACTTGGCAGCCAGTAACCATCTTGTGTCAACCAGTTAGCCAGTTTTTGTACACCCAATAACTAATTCGTCCGCTTTCAATCTTTCAATGACACAAAGGAAATTATTTCAAAATCATTAAATTATACAAATAATAGATTCAGGTAGAAATATGGTTAAAATAATGGGAGTTACAAAGAACAGTAGGTTTATACTCCATCTTAAAAACTCCTGATTTTATTTTTAAATTATCATTATAACTGCTATATATAACATAAATCATTTATATATTATATATATTTATAAAGTTATATATTTTTAAAGCAAAGAAGCATACTGATCACAGTATTTCCCAAGCTGGTACGAGAAATTTTGAGTTCAGTCAGTTGCCATTTGAGACTATATTGCTCATAAAACCCATAAAACCCGGGTTTACCCTGTGAAACCCACTGGGCTTGGTTTTATGCTTAAAACCCAGGTTTTGCCCAACCCTGACCACTGTGACATGCATGTTAACGTTCATAGTTCCTGTTGAGTTTTGAATTTGTTTAAAACATAATTCTCTTAAAAACTTGCCTTATTCATGAGCACTTAGAACGACACGGACAGCTCAATGCAGGGCCATCTGTCATACTAAAGAACAAAAAAGAAAACTATATTTTACTTAAAGACGCAGAGAGAGGCTGTTGAATAAATACAAAACAGATTCTACACTGAAAGCTCTAAAAGTGGAACGGGCGAAATACCGCAACATGCTTAAATTTAAAAAAAAAGGACCAATACAGTAAGTGAGAAGATACAATTTGCAAAAATGTTACAACGAAGCTGCTTGTCACTAAGATTATACAGGTGTTAATAAAGACAATCCACTGCCAAAAGGGCTGCATGTGCATGTGATGAGGATTTAGCTAACAAATTCGCCGATTTTTTCCCTGAGTAAAATAAATAAAATAAAAAAAAGTTTGGACGAATTTCCACATTGACGGCCTTCAAGAAATGATGTAAAATCTTTATATAATTTAGGCCTATGTCTCAGAAATAAGTTACAGTCAATATCAATAGTTTGCCAAGTAAGAATTGTGAAACAGATGCACTGCCTATATACTCTTCTTCAGAAATGCTTCCAGCAGTGATCACCAAAATAACAGACATTTTTTTCATTTCACTGTTTGAAGGGAGATTTCAGAAAAGAACGTCCCCTCCTGAAAAAAAACCTTGGTATTGAGTTAACGTCTTCAGATAACAGACCTGTTGAGTAATTTGGCATTTGTATCAAAGGTACTTGAAAAGCCGGCCCTGTCTGAATTTAATCAGCCTACTAAGAGCCAATAATTAATGTCAGATTATCAGTCGGCAATACAGAGAAAAGCTACTTGTGTGAAATACTGACTTTTCAAATTGACTAATGACATGCTATGGTCTATGGAACGTCAGGAAAAATACAGCAACGATGGCGATAGATTTTTCAGCCGCCTTTGACACGGTGGGTCACTCTATTTTATATGTACAGTTTTATACAATAAGTTTGGTATAAATGGAAAATTTCTTGAATGGTTTGACACTTATCTAAGACCCAGATCATGTAAAGTAAAAATAGGTGAGAAGTTCTCAAGGACTACGGATCTACCTTTTTCGGTACCTCAAGGAAGCTGTGCAGGGTCCATCCTTTACCTGGCTTATGCCAGTACAATACAGGAAGTTATTTCCGGAGACATTCAACTCCATGGATATGGATATGACCATGCAAGTATTCATTCAGTTTTAATAATCATCAGGCAGACAATACAACCACCGAAATCTAGAAACTTGTGCCAAAGACACGGCTGGTCAGGAAGTTAACGGCTGCAGGTCAAAGCTATTCACACATTGGTTGCCAAGTGATTACTCCAGTTTTAAGTGGTTAGTATAGTTACCCATACTCTAGAAAGAATCCAATTAAAATGTGGGCTAAAGGCCATGGTTATAAATCAGGGATGTTCACAATAATAACTTACTTTGTAGACCATCTCTATTTTTCTTATATATATGACCGTTGCATTTCAACTGGTACATCTCACTGTGTGGCCGGAATTGTGAGCGACACTTAAGATATATGACTCTCTTTTGTGTCAGCCTATTGAATGATATGAACATCATTAGTGCATAACAAAAACACTCTGTAGCCTAAGGTATTACTAAATGCTTCGGCCAGGCATTAAGACTATGAGAGTATTGTATTAAGGTTTGGCTACTGATTTATAAGATGATTGGAACATTTTGCAGTTTATTTTATGGAAACATAGCAATAAACTTAGTTTCCTAGATATCTAAATATTTCTTATACAAATCATCAGATATACCAGCAAATGTTTGTTTTGATAATATGTGGGTCTGTACCTGGATTTAGGATTGCTTTATTTGTTTTCCAAGACTCTTAGTGATGCTTTCTGCAATTCTTTTCTTTCAGGTTTTGCAGTTTACCTACCATGCTGACCCAACTAAAAAGTCATTGTATTTTAACCAGACATATATGTGATATATATTTCTTTCATCGTAGAAAGTTTCAACAAAATTGCCAAATAAGATCTTAAAAAAATTTGACTGGAAGTTGTGAATCTCAGCCCATGATGTCACAGGTCATGCTTGGCAGCTAAGCGTCATGACCCATGGGTCACTTGTTTTTAGTATAGAACTAGATAACTGTATATAGTAAAATATAGGCCAGTTATTTAAATTTAGAAAGAGAGATTGTTTCCACTCTTTTGTAAGAAATGTAGTTAAAATGTGACTCGTCAGCTTTGCAGGCCTCTCAATATTCACGATATTGGTAATATATTAAGTACATAAAATATTTTTATTTTAAATATCTGTGGTATAATCAGACATTTGTCCATTCTGTAAGCTTAAGAAAGAAACATATGCATATTTATTCTGAGACCGTACATGTATAAATAAAAAATGTTTGCCGAGTATACTATATCAATTAAAAAAACGGCTTAGACATAAATTAATATAAGAGTGTTATCTTCCAATAATTTTTTTGTTTTTACAGGTCTGATTTTCAACAAATAATATCTGTTTATTTGCAAATATCCACTAATGCAACCAAGTTTAGATGGTGTAAAAATAACCATTGGAAATTTTAAAAGGATAGAAAAATTCTAAAGCAGATAACAATAAGGAGAACAATAAAAATCTATATAAACTGCGGACATTATGGTTAACTTTATTAATAAATCATTATTAAGTTTACAAAACATTAAAATTACTAAGGATATATATATACGTATGGACGTCTAAAGAAACTATTCTTTGACGACACTCTCTGTAAGCCTACGTACATCCATCACACGAAAAATTGCATCGCTGTGACCTAAAAAGCTGCATCTATAATGCCACGTTCTGCCCGCGCACGTTAGGGTAACACTTGAACAGTTGTACCTAACCAGTTAGCGAGGGATCCAGGATTTAGGAAAAGGACGGGTCCAACCCATGAGGACTAAGGCAAAAATAAAAAAAAGGTATGGTTCTCAGGCACTTTTTTTCATAAATCAATGCGGGCGGGCGCTTTTTTTATTTTATTTTTTTTTTGGTATGTTTCGATAAAAATGTCAAATGATAAGGGAAAAGCATGAAAATAACAGTTTTATTTTGCTAAATAAGTAAAAGCACTACAAAACAAAGGAAATTGTATGATTTTTTTCTTCTAGAAAGAAATTTCGGACCGGCAGCAGCTCAAAATGAAAAGTTTTTATTGAAAATTAAAATAAAAAGTTTTGATGCGGGGGTTTAAAATTGATGCGGGCGGTGCCTGAGAACCATACTTTTAATTTTTTTTGGCCTAATGACTAAATTTAAAAAAAATGTCCCCAGGTCAGGAAAGGGGTCGGGGTACAGGCGGCAAAAAATGGTTTGAAACCCTTCATGGCGGATGAAAAGAGATAGAGGGGCTCCGAAACCCCGTGCCCCCTCCCCGGACCCGCTTCTGTCAGTATAAACTAGCCTACTGCATTAATTTAGGCCTAGTTTTTATTGTTTGGTCTTCCCGTCACATATGAAATCCTATATAGGCATTTAAATTTATTAGCGCATCACCACGTTCATGCCTTTTGTATAATTATTCAGATTTAGATATAATTATATACCTATACTTTATTGCAATTAGCTATACATGTCAGACACTCTCAAACACACTCATACATATACTAGTTTTGTATAGGTCTATATATTTAAGTAAGAAAAACCGTTGGTCTATATGTAGGCTACTGTCCAAGCTATCTACAACAGGCCTTTAGAAAGATGGCATCCAGCCTAGTCTATAATTATTATATAGGCAAAGCGTTAAAGAATCTATCATACAATAACCCAAAACTTAAAGTCCCATGCCTTTAATTGCAGGAATACTGCCAATTCTAATAAATTAGTATTTATTACCCCTTTTTCATAGTTACTTTTATGTATTAGT
Source organism: Sipunculus nudus (assembly GCA_026874595.1). NCBI lineage: Eukaryota > Metazoa > Annelida > Sipuncula > Golfingiida > Sipunculidae > Sipunculus > Sipunculus nudus. The sequence goes on along the minus strand of CM049306.1, from coordinate 104,327,904 downwards.
CCCATTAGATGTATGTTCACAATGAAACAGATATATATATATATATATATATATATATATATATATATATATATATATCATTAGGCCTAATTATCGAAACAGGCATGCACGTATAGGAGCCTGCAAATACAAGGGGTGCCACTCAGGATTTAATGGGAAAAAGTATAAAATCTTACTAAAAAAAAAGTAAAACAATTGTCTTAAAAAAAGTATAAAAATAAAATCTATCCAGTGATTTTGTAAAACATTGGCAATTAATGTCGCAAAAAAAAAAAATTCGCTGATGAAATGCCACTTTTATGAAATATTGACAGAGCATGTCTACTGCACTCATTTGGTTCAGGTAAACAGCCTATAATCAATACCTGAAGATGATGATTTAAGAAAAAAAAGTATCAAAAAGTATCCATCCCTGAAAAAGTATGAAAAAAAAGTTTAAAAAGAAGTTTTGCCAGAAAAAAAGTATGTAAATAAAAAAAAGTAGGCTATATATATAGTTGCAGAACTGAAAATTCAAATATACATATTCATCTGTACACATTATACATGTAACCACAGGCACTCGTTTCCAGCACTAAAATGGCCTAGAAACCGAAAACACATTGAGTATGGGCGATATACCCATTATAAAAGTTCTTTATAATGGGTATATCGCCCATACTCAATGTGTTTTCGGTTTCTAGGCCATTTTAGTGCTGGAAACGAGTGCCTGTGACATGTAACCTTAATTATATACCGTACACTGGCAGTTGTATTTAGGCCTAATCAATTTAAATCGTTTTACCAAATTACCAGTAACAATTTTAGTAAACAGGCCCGTGCAATGAATTAATTGTTCGAAACATATATTAGCTCCGAATAAAGGCCTATATATCTGTTCTTTGGCACGGCTGTTCTGTGTGCGGGCACTGTGTATCGCATGATAAACAGATCTGTTACGTGGCATCGCGAATCATCTCGATGCCACTATCACGGCCCAGTCAAGCTGGCTTGGCCTAGGACGCCATCTATTGTTCGCCCACGGAAGTTTTATATGTCTATTCAGGGTGCTTGTTGGCAATAATCGTTGGTCGACGGCAAAGAAATATACAGCAGTGCTCCACAATAATTTTTCACGCACCGGTAAGTGTCCGAATTTGCGTATTTTTAAAAGAGATATAAGCAAGTTTATTTTTGTGTAAAGTTCCGCCATGCCTGGTTGCCATGCCATGTTGGATGAGCTTCTGAAATTTCTGTCGCCTTGCCCTGGCGTTTGGTGCAAAACATGGCGGCGAACAATAAGGTCAAGGCAGTGAAATTTTCGTGCTGCGCTCAAGTGCACGACAGGGGAGGGCGTGGTTCACTGCATTGGGCAGTTGCAGTCACAACCCCTCTCAGGTTACAAAATGCAAAATGTGTAAAATATATTCCGACATTTTATAATGCTACGACGGGTTTATGAGATAATTTGGCAAATCTGTGCACACATATGACGACCCGGATACGTGTCAAAACGTTCTCAGCCGAAACCATAACCAGATATTGACGTCACTGCTTAGGCCCTAATTTGTGACCCGCGTCATTGGCGACAGTTTTACCTGCTAACTGGTCACATTATCAGTAATTTTGTCTTAAGTTATTATTTATCCATCAATTCAGGGGACCTAGATTAAATTGTGTTTGTGTCTTTTATTGTGTTTATATGAGTTTTTTTTATATAATGTTATATTATTTAATCAACAGTGTTATAATATCATGTAAACACTGTTAAAGCCTTTATCAGTGTTTACATGACAATTATAATAGTGTTGATTAAATTTCCATAAGTGAAGGGAATTATTTTAACAAAATTTAAGGGACCTGTTTATTTTTGTAATGTTGCTGAACTTAAAGATTGGTCAGTGTCAAATTATAATTATTATCAGTACTGTCAGTTTTGATTTTAAGAAAGAGAAGGGGGGGGGGAGGGTTCTTCAGTTCTTTTGTGATACTTGTCCTCACAATTTACTGCCACTACAATTATTCTAATCTTAATTATACTACAAGTATTTTAATCCCTATAGTTTGAGAGATCCAGTGTCAATTGTAAGTTTGATTTCAAATGTATCTATGTTACAAATGGCTGGTCTTGCAATCCTGAATGTTTTCAAATTTTTGACCATTAGAATTAAACTGGCCCAGTCCATGAAATAGTTCTGACTTAATTGTTGCTTCTGACATCAAACGTTCACGCATTGTGTTGCATTTAGTATTGGTACCGCCATCTTGCGGCAACTCATATAACTAATTTGCAACTATCTGACCCTCTGATTTCATGGACTGTCTTGGCCGGTTCCCGGACGGTCAGCTCAACACATCACCACCTCTCTGAACTAAGGTCTTTTTCCAGTGACGTCAGCAGTGGTCTTTCCCAGAATCTTTTTCGAAACCAACATGGTTCATTCAGTAATCGCCTATTATGGCCTTCAAATTGGCTACAAATATTCCCACTTAATTTGTCTTAATAATTTTAGGCCATCGCTTCCCTTTAGTTTGGCGAGACTTTATAAAACACTATAACTCTCAGCCTCAGTGTTAACGTTTATCGGACCAGTACTCTTGAAAGTTGGCCTGTTTAAACATAATGTAGGCCAAACTCTGGCTCAGCCAATCAGCGCAAGATATTCAGGTGCACTACGCGACAAGCGCAGTCAAAATGTACCGGCTGACTGAAACGATCCCAATTTGCGAGTCGCAATTTGACAGTTAATACACAGTTTCAGAAAAATGCTGCCAGCTGCTCTTGTCATCTCTGCAGAAGGAATTTTACTGGACCTGTCGGTACAAAATTGTTGCGGTAGTGTCTACAATATGCACTTACATTTGGCCCATGGCCCGTAATATTCGTTCAGCAGATATATATCATAGGACACGAAGGTTTATGTGTGGACTACCTGAACACATGATTTCTGTGCGAATGTTACCAAGCGGGTCGAGCTGTGGGACCGCTGTTGGTGTTCTCATAGCAACGATGCCACTCACATGAGGCGTGATGGCCTGATATGCAAATACGGGGGAATCATCAGGTCCTCAAAGAGTCTTGTGATGCCTTAATATGCAAATATCAGGGATTCACCATAGGGACTTAACAGGGCTTTAGTGATAAGAGCTGGCAGTGATTTAAGTCTATAGGTACATGGAATCACGTTTTATTTTAAGCATTTTATTAGTAAACGCAAATACTAAAGCCCGGGCAGGGCTACATGAGAATAATTGTGTTGTTGCATTATACTCGTGTTACCTTTAGGGGATATGGCATGTGGGGGTTTGGTGGGGGGGGGGGCTGTTGACTTCTGTTCTAATGACTTCAGAACAAAAGCTGATCTAGTACTTTATTGGATTATGGCAGTATTGATAAGCTAGGACAGACCTGTCAAAAATTTCATTTTATTAAATGTTTTATTTGTTGTCAGGGAAAATGACATGGAGGGATCGGAGGCATCACCAGCTGCTGAGATTGGATCCCAGGAAGTGAGCAGCAGCACCACAGTCACTGCGCAAGATTACAGACTACAAGGAGATGTGGAACAGGGACCAATATCATCATCTCAGCCCAGTGATAGCACTCCACATCAAGATTCAGGGGAGGCCAGTGTCAGCACCAGCCACAATGCATCCCAAAGTTACACATTCATGGTATCATCTGGCAGTGTGGCAGTACCCCAGCAAGTACCAGAATGTTATTCTCCTGAAAGTACCACCGAACACCTTGAGCACCAGCAAGCCCAGCACCAGTATTATGAAGGCCCCACAGACATGCTCGGCCAGGTGATCCAGCAAGCAGGACTTGGTCTTGAACCTCTCATATGTACATCAACTAACTCACAAAACAATGAAAACTGTGACCCTGCAGAAGGATCTTGGCAAGGAACTGACAGGTTGCAGGCTGGTGCAATGGGATCTGTTTATGATGACAGGACTTCTGTGCAACCCCAACTCCAGATGATGAATGATGAGCCATGTTCTTCAAATGCATACCAGTTACCTCGGGATCAAATATCCAGTCGTAATTCCCCTGTCATAGTGAAGGAAGAGGAACCTATAATTCCTCCAGTCTCTAGTGTTAATCAACAGGATGACGCGCTTGCTGTTCCTTCAGTCCAGGATCCAGGTGGTGTTTCTCAAGTGGCTGTCTTACAAAGAGGAGGTGGTGAATTCCATCAAAGAATTACACCTATTACTTCTGTAGTTCCATCTTCCAGTCAATCATCCTCTACTTTTGTGTCAGCAACACAGTCACATGGAAACAGCCTGGCAGACACAATTGGACAGCCTATCCTGAGAAGCAATGAAACAATTGATGTTGGACCGCAAGCATGTGTTCCAGACCCTAATGACACAATCAATGCAGAACAGTTTATAAATTCTGCAAGTGGAGTTGGGACATTCATTGTAAGACAAGAAGAGAATTTATTGACAATAAATCAGACTGAAGAGAACAATCAGTCAGAAAATATTTCACTTGCAGACCCTGAACCAACCAGCACAAAACAGAATGCTGATATTAGCCCGTCTCTATTATGGGCAAATGGCATACATGAACAGCAAAATATCCCACAAGCAATTTCTTCATTGGAATTGATAACACAGAAACATACATTGAATCTGGACAATGAAACAGGTACTTCAAATTCTGTGAATTCATTGAGGACCAATCATGATATAACATCAGCTCCACAATGTTCACCATGTGCTTCCAGTTCATCAGTGACAGAAGTCCTGTGCATCCAAAGCGACTCAAACCAGGCACAATGTCCAGACAATGCAAGCCATAAATCTGCTGATTTAGCAAATTTATCTACCACTGTGAAAATGGAGCAGGATGCTCCCTTGATTGATGATGATTCAGTGGAACAGCAAGAAAATCCTTCTTTACCCAGTTTTAGTTTTACAAATCATAATGAAAATTTACAGAACACGTCAGATATGCAGCCAAGTGCTTCAAAACCCTTTCCAGAAAGGGAAGATGAGGTAAAGGAGAAAGAACAGACTCAAACAGATGCTGAACCTGTGGCTGGTATAGGTGGACCATGTGATACAACTGCTGCTGGCATTCAGCAGGGCTCTGCTGATATAGAAATGCTACCTGTTCAACAGTTTGCTGGTGATGCAGCAGAATCTGTGAAGTTCCAGGAAGAGGAGAGGCAGCGACCTTCTGAAACTTCAGCAATGAATAGTGCTGGAGATTCAGCTATAAGCTGCCTCCCGGAAACTCAAGAAGGTGCACTTGATAATAATCCTGAGATTCATGTTCAAGAGAAAGGAAACGAGGGAAGGCAGGTGCCAGATGTTTGTCAGACACAGACAATCAACATAAATATGACATCAAACACTAGTAATGTTGAAACATTGGCAAATGAACAAATACGATCATGTAGACAGGATACGGATGAAGTTGAAAGTACAAGCAGGATTGATGAAAATACAAATTATTCAGTGTCAGCTGGTGCAGAAACTAAAAATTCATGTAACTTGGAACACATTACTGAAACAAACCCTTGTGAAAGAGTTGTTTTAGGTATCAATAATGAAGAGACTGACTCGGTAACCCAAGATTGTGAATCCCAAATGATGCATAACTCAGCACCTGTCAAAGAGACGGAACCCCAACCTGAAGTAGTAGTGGAAACAGTGCCTGCCCAGAACCTGACTGAAGAACAGATACTGGGCATTTTGAATAAAGCAATCATGGAAACTGTAATTGCTCTCTATGGACATGGTAGTACTGTTACAGTAACTGGCCAGCTTAAATATATTGCTTTTAACAAAGGTCAGGAAAACGTTAATATCAAGGTCAACCAAGCATACTGTCTCGATGAAAAATCGCCAGTGGAAGAGGATTGCTTCCTTGCAGGTTACACAATGTCCCATGAGAAATTTAAGCGAGGAAGACCACCAGGCTCCAAGTCAAGACCAACAGTGCTGAGAGTCGGCAAAAGAAAGCTACCAGAACTGCAGCAAACTGAGGCACCTCACAAACGCAAGAGAGGAAGACCAAGAAGTAAGTGAAATCTTAATGATGATCTCATATAGAGAAACCATAAGAAATCCAATATGGCTGCCAGGTAGTGATCTTTGATTTCATGTTACACAAAATATATCAAGAACCATTCATATTGTTGCCATAAAATATTATATGATGATTTGTCTCTATGTTTGATGTTTACTACCATATTTAAGACCCACCAGAAATCCAATTTGAACACCTGGCATGAATCTTAGGTTTCTCTTTCATTTATTATTTTAGAACTTCATGCATTTGCTGTCAAATTTGACATGAAGGTTGGTCTTTTATAACTCTTTATATATAAAATGATATGTGCTATCAAATTTCCAAATTTGAGACATATCAAATATTTATATGGCTGCCAGGCAGCCACCACAGAAACCTACATCCATTCCCATCACAATTTCTAATTTCCTTTCTTTGCTAGCTTAAAGTGCAATATAAGACTGACAGTTATGAATCAAGTAACCATATTGTCGCCGTTATCATATTTTGCCTGGAATGTTAATTTATATGCTTTACACAGAGGAATATTCCTGTCCTCCCAGAGAGTTTGAATAAAACTCTTTACAATCAAGTTCATCTAAAATATGGCTTACAATTGTGAATTAATGTCAAGCAAGTCAACCAAATGTCTTGAACCATGGTTCACTTGGCTTCCATCACTAACGTGGTTTTGTAATATGATTGGTATAGCTCTAATCAGATCCAAAATCTTTTTTGTTGTTGTAAATTTGATTAAATTCATCTGAATAAACCGACTCAACCATTCTCATATCTTAGAGTACCAGTGTTGTGCATGCTTTTATGCTGTTTGTTTGTGCAATTTGATTAAAGCTAAAAATGGTTCTTGTTCTGTAAAATGCTTAACCGAAAGATGAACTGTCTATGAACATCTACAGAAAATGAAATTCTACCAAAGAGGCCTGGGAGAAAAAAGTCCATTCCCCTCAGGAGGGTAACCCGTCTACAGAATTCAGTTGATGTCTCATCAGAAGAAGGTGAGAAGATAAATGATAATAGCTGTTGCAACCTTGTTAATGTGCTGTGTTTTCTTTTTTGAAATGATTGCATCAGATACAACAAATGAATACATAATTTGATTTAAATTAGAGTATATTTATCTTGGTTTTGATTTATAGCCTTTGGCTGAATTTAATAAATAATTGTATCCGCCAAAAACAAAGTTTTGCGGATACTATGTTTTTGACCGGGTTCCGCCGCCGCCACTGTCGCTGTTGTATTCGTTTCCGGATAACTCCTCTGAGACTACTGGACTGATTTTTCAGAAACTTACACCAATTATCAGGTCACATGTGAACTGGTGCCTAACCAATTGGTGTTGACCTCTGACCTTTCCTCTCTTCCCAGCGTCCATTTGTGCATCTGTTTCCAACCCATATATCATGGAAACAGTTTGACCAATCACCAAAAAAACTTTTGTACAAATGTAGCCCTTGGATAGCTTTATAACATACACAAAAATGGTGGCACCACCTGCAACCATGTTTGCACAGTGTCCATCTGTTCATCTGCCTTGGGTTAAAATCACTCATATCTCTGCAGTTGTTTGACTAATTCACCTGAAATTCCGCATGCGTATACATCCTAAATAGCTTTCTTGATTTTATGACAGGTGGCGCCACCTAAATTCATGTTCATGCTGCGGACATCCATGCTTATGTCTCCGGACTGGTTTGACGTATCTTCCTGAAAATTGCAAGTGTATAGATCTCACATAGCTCTTTATCATACGCAAAACTGGTGGTGCCACCTGCAACCATTTTTGCACAGCATCTGTCTGTTTGTCTGCCATGGGATAAAATCACTCATATCTCAGCAATGGTTTGACATATCTGCCTGAAATTGTGCAGGTTTATACATCCTGGACAGCTTTCTTGATTTTATGACAGGTGGCTCCACCTACATTCTTGTATATGCTGCAGACATCCAAGCTCATATCTCGGGATCCTTTGACCGATTGGGCCAAAATTTTGCATTTGTATAGATCTCTTTCAATGCTTTTTTCGTGGTGAGACTTTGCACAGCGTTTGTCTGTTTGTCTGCCGTTTGCTAAAATCACTCATATCTCAGTGGTGGTTTGACTTATCTGCCTAAAATTTTGCGTCTTTATACATCTTTAATAGCTTTCTCAATTTTTATGGCAGGTGACACTGCAGACATTCAGGCTAATATCTCAGGACTGGTTGGACATATTCCCCTGAAATTTTGCATGTGTATAGATCTCACATAGCTCCTAATCATACACAAGATTGGTGGCGCCACCTGCCACTTTTTTTGCACAAGTCCTTCTGTTTGTCTGCTGTGGGATAAAATCATTCACATATAGTGGTTTGACTTATCTGTCTAAAATTTTGCATATGTATACAACTTGGACAGCTTTCTGGATTTTGTGGTAGGTGGTGCAACCTACATGCACATTTCGCTGCAGACATCCATGCTAATATGCAAAACACCTAACTCTATTTCCCCTTGCCACTAAATCCATGCCTCACTTCACCTGTTCCACTCTGATTTTGGCGGATACATGTAGTACCTGTATTCTATTTTTGTTATTACAATTTGTACTTTTTTTCAGAAGATGACATAGAAGATACAACCAAAAATGCACAAGGACATGAAAAGCATAAATGTGACAACTGTGGGTTTCTCACCAGCAATGATAGTGTATTCAAGAACCATACCAGGAGGTGTTACCAGGCACATGATTCAGCTGCTGGTAACACACAGAACCAAGCGGCCATCACAAGAAAAAGTACTCTTCAAACGGAGGAACAGATAAAGGCAGGACCAAAGAAAGCAAGACTGAGGATTCATCTCCAGCAGCAGGAGGCTAAAGAAAAAATGGCTGCTGCTGAAGAAAAAAATACTGAAACAAATTTGGCTGGAAAATTGCAGGAGGTAGATGGAGATGCATTAGATCTAACACACAAAACTGTCATACAAGACTCAGGCTCTGAGTCACCAGATCCTGCAGATGATGTAGATGATGAGGACCCAGACTATAAGCCTGCAGATGCAGCTGGTGACAGTAGTGCTGAAGACTTAAAAGAAGATGCCGAGAATAACAAAAGGAGATGTAGAGTATCCAGAAGAACAAGAAAGTCGGATGAAGCTCAAGTGGAACAAGATACAAATGAAGATAACAAAGGTTACACTCGAGATGGTATACTCTTCAAATGTAAAAGATGCCCTTACCAGACTGATCACAGTAGACATATCATCGATCATGTCAACACACATCTAGGAATTAAACCATATGCATGTGAAATGTGTGACAAACGTTTCACAAAACCTGTTGACCTGAAAAGGCATCAGGCCTTGCATGACAGGGAGTACAAGTGTGATCAGTGTTCCATTGATTTTAGCACTAAACGTGAAATGTCCTCCCATTTCAGAACAGCTCACGGCCTTAGTGCCAAAGATATATATTTCATTTGCACAGTTTGCCGTAAACAGTGTCTGTCACAAGAAGATCTGGATAAACATATGTCAGCTACCCATGAGCACATATGCTCTATTTGTGGTGAGACTTTCAAAGTAGCATCAGAATTACGACGACACAGGACAAAGGTGCACTCCGAAGAAACCCTGCTATGTAGCGTCTGTAACAAGCAGTTTCAATCAGAATCTGCATACAACAGGCATGCTAAAAGACATACTGAAGAAAAATGTACTTGCGATGTATGTGGAAAGATTTTCTCTTCGCAAGGTAGTCTGTATCACCACAAGAAAGCTCTACATTCAGGGGTGAAGCAGTACAAATGTGATCAGTGTGAAAAAGAATTCAACTTTTACCACAGTCTTAAACTTCACAGATTGCAGCATGAAGGAAAGCGGCCATATAAATGTGACCAATGTGGAAAATCATACCTCACAGCCAACCATCTCAAAAGCCACAAAGAAGGTGTCCATGCCACTGAGAAGAAGTACAAGTGCGTTATATGTAACAAGGCTTTCCCATATGAAAACAGCCTCAGGCTTCATACTCTGCTTCACACAGGAACACGTCCATACCAGTGTGAGATATGTGGAAAAGGGTTTGTGAATAAGGGGGCATTGAAAACCCACCTAGCAAGTCATGAAGAGGGGAAGAACTACCCTTGTGACAAGTGTAACAAAGTATTTAAAGCTGAGAACTTGTTACGGGCACACTGGCGCAGGCACACAGAAGATGGTTCACGTTTCATGTGTGACATCTGTGGTCTCACTTTCATGTACCGCAGCAATCTGGAGCAGCATTCAGCTGTACATGGGGATGAGAGGAAATTCACATGTACGACCTGTGGAAAGTCTTTCAAAACCATGGCAACCTTGTACTCTCACAGGCTTGTTCATGTTGAATCTAAACCTTTCTCATGCTCTGTGTGTGGCAAATCTTTCAAAAGTAAAGACAGAGTGTTGGCTCATGAAAAGCGCCACTCTGGGCTGAAACCCTTTCAGTGTGAACTGTGTGGTAATGCTTTCCCAGACAAGGGTGGTCTGTCAAAGCACATGAAAACAGTCCACTGTAAAGTGAAACGGTTTGCATGCCCTGTGTGTGGGAAACAGTCCTCAAGGATGGACAACCTTCGGGTTCACATGAAAACTCACCCTGATAAGAACGTGAGCATGGTGCAGGTGTTTGATGGAGATGAGGTAAGCACTATGCCTTTGGCACCAATGAAGAGCGGAACAAACACCTCCTCCCAAAACACAGTTGTGAAAGCCATGGCATCTTCATCTAATTCAGTGACCTTGACCCCTTCCTTGAATGTAGCTGTGACCCCCTCTGACACCCATGTGAGTATGGCGCCCCCATCAACTTCTCATCTACCAGCTCCACAGCATATGCAGCAGCATCACTTGCCAAATACCAGCCAGATGGAGCATCATGTAGTGGGTCCTGCCATGCCTAGTTACACTGTCCCTGGGGTTCATGCAGCTCACATGATGGTGGCTGCTGGGACAGGATACCCAGAGCTCGGCCAGCTTCAGCCGACACCAGCGGAGCAACTTCATGTGTACCCAACACCCTCCAGTCAGAATATGTCCAGCACGGTAGATGCCAGTGCTATCCAGATGGTCAGTACCCAGCTGCAGCAGCACCAACAACAGCAAAACATTCACAGCAACACCCCATGGAACCTCAAGACCAACTGGCAGTGAGTGATGCCAGCACAGTAGACTGAATCTCAAAATATTTGCCAATGGCTGGTACCAACACACAGTAACAGTCCTTTGTACCTATAGATAATTGGGCAAGGAGCCGTTTCAGCAAGAGGCACTACTTGTGTACTGGTAAATTACATCTGCTTGAACACAAGAATATCACTCGTTGTATCCACAGACAAAGTCTTGGGATACTAAGGTTTTAGCATAGCGCAGCCAGCACAGAAAAATCTTGTGAGCGAAATATTTCACGGATCTTTATCAAACTTTACATTGGATAGATATGGATGAGAGGACAAAACCTATTTAAAATGGGGTCATGACCTTTACTAGGAGAATGACCGTTACCTTGAATAGGTCCATTTTTTTTAAATCACACAAATTCCTACATATCTCAAGAAAGCTTGCATGGATTGGTCCAAAAATCTAGGTGATCAAAGATCTTGGATAGCCTTGTCATGTACCGGAAACTGGTTACAAATCTATTATCCTTTTCTTAATTTCACACCTTTTTTTACCCCCATCATTGCCACTTGACAGTACTGTGAGCATTATAAGTAAAAAACTAATGGACAGACATCTTTCTTATTCTGCACATGCATAGATATTGGTTATGGAATGAAGTCTATTTAAATATGGGGCATGACCTTCACCATGAGAGTGGCTTGACCTTGAATATTTTCATATTTGGTGTAAAAGTTATCTCCAGTTTAGATTGACATATGGATTTCAAACTTGACTTATATATGGCCCACCACTTAAGTAAGAACCTAATAGGTTTTAGGGTCATGAGGTCAAGGTCATAATAAAAATATTGTGGATGCATTTTAAGCTGAACTTTTCCTCCCAGACCTTCCATCTTATAGCACTACTAATAGAGGAAGATCCATATCAGTTTATGGGTCACAAGGTCAAAGTTGAAGGTCACAGGAGCCATCTGTCCAAATATTTGTTTCCAGATGATAATTCCAGCTTGAATTGATATATGGGTTTCAAACTTGATTTATATATGGCTCACTAATAAAGCAAGAACCCTATTGATTTTGGGGGTAATGAGGTCAAAGGTCAAGGCCACAAGACCCACATCTCTTAAAAGATTGTGGATACATTTTAATCAAAACTATTCATCCCAGACCTTCCATCTTGCAATATAGCTCACCTGCCAATAGGTGAAGAGTCCTATCAATTTGGGTTCACAAGTCAGACAAGGTCAAACATCAATGTCACAGGACCCATCTGTCCTCAAATCTGTGGAAACAGGATTTTGATTAACTCCATAACTTTTGAAGTACTGATTCTGTTTCCTTCAAATTTGACCGAACAATCTCCACCGAGATGCCATACAAGTTTAAACATTTGTGACCTTTGCCCTGGTGGCCTTGTCAATATATGCTTCAGAAGAAGAGGGCCTATTTTATAAGGGAGTATGCCTTATTTGTCTGGGGATACAACAGCATATCTGATGCCAGAAATTTTTAGTTTATCTGTAGTAATAAAAAGTTGGAAAAATGTTATGTAAAATATTTAACTATAATTAGGAAAAAAAATATTTTACATTCAGTCGTGAACTTCTTAAATTATATTGAGAGGAGATAAACTGGAGCAGTGTAATTGGTTCATCAAGAGTTCTAAATTTTACAGATATTTACAAATTTCTGAAAATGTATACTTTCAGTGGATAGGTCATGGAATATTTTGCAAGGAGAACATACATTCATGGTTTATCTTTTAGTTTTCATTATGACATCCATGTTCATGTGTAGGAGTTGTAAAATACAGGCTCCGTTGAGGACAATTGATCACACAGGTAATATCTTAAAAGGTATGTTTGAAATTTGGCTCAAGGTGTGCAGACTAAACTCTCTATGGGTTATTTTCGAAAGATTGATATTTGAATGCCTTGGTGAGCATTCAATTTGTTGTTATGGAGTATTTTATCAGTTCAGGTGATATATATGATAATTAGTTTCTCTGCACCATGTCTAGAGGCTGCTGTTCAATCATAACTTTTTAATTCTAGTTATGTGTTTAATTAGTATATTGCATTTACTCTGGTTGTTTTAAAGAGACTTTTCATAGGTATATTTTTCAACAGTTGAATATACTTTCCATGAGTGGGTCAGTTATCATGTCACTCACAAAGTTTATTGAAGTTTTCTTGAAGTTACCTGATATTTAACGCTCACACTTGTTTATTTGTGCTGCACTTTGATTTATTTGTGACAAATGATATGTGTATATGGGCATGTGATTACAAAGATAAATGATTAATAGAGAATTCTATTTTTGCACACTTTGAATATATAAATATATTTTATAGCCAAAAATTAGATATTGTTCCATTGAAGATGTCATATATACAAATCGAATAGACCAGAGACAAAACTACTCAGCCTTGAGTTCATCTGGGATTAAATTTTTTGTATAGTATACCGGTAATTCTTTTGGGGATGTAGGACCGCATCTTTCTATGCACATAGCATAAGTATAAGATGTAAATTCTATCATGCAGAAAAACACATCAACGCAAATGTTATGCATCATATAAAGTGTAGATTCTTACTTTACATTCATGTTATACAGTTTTCCATATATATATATATATATATATATATATATATATATATATAATTTACTGAGTAGATAATTTAGATGGTAATGTGGAGCTTATTATGCGTTGTTATTTATAATTGTTTTTTGTTAAGTTGTGTGCAAGTTTTGGTGAAAGGTCAAGGGTGTCTATTTCAGAAATCTAACTGTATACACTTGCTTTGCTTGATTAAAATAAATAAATATTTTCATGAACATTGTTTGCACTTTTTCTATAAGTTTCAAGCATAGTTGGTTGAGGAATTGCTTGTCTGCTGGCTGCTGTTCAACAATGTGAAAAATATCCATTCTGTCCCTTGACTATAAGGGTTTGTGGATGGTCTCATTATCATTTAAGATTTCCCTTAATATATTGCAAACTACTACTTTGGGACCCCTTGACATGTAAATATTCTCAAAACTTAGAATATGCTCTGCATTTTGGTGATTGTAAACTTCTGGTTTTCCAGTAATGGTTGATTTCATCTACATATTACAATATTTAATATCAGGTTTTTGACAAATTTTTTTCCAGCATGCTAGTACAAGATACTATATATGGTACCTCTTGGCATCCTGGTTAAATACAGGTACTATAGGATATTTTAGTTTGAAGTGTACATGAATTTTCATCAAATAAAGGGTCATTGGTTGAAATCGAATAAAAAGGTTCACAGATGGAAATTAAAACTTTTGAACGTAGCTGAGAAATATTGATTTAAAACTATAAAACATTTTTTTCATTCTTAAACAAGGCCTAAAAGCCTTAGGTGAACCAGTACAATGGGATTTACATTAGATATAATGCTTCAATGCTGGACCATTACCTTTCAAGTACATGTGTAACATCAAGGAGTTTACAGGACTGGAGTAACAACTGTCAGAAGCCCTGCCAGGTCGCGAGTGTCAGTCGTGCGCTAATTGCAATTAAGACATGATAAGCCCATTAACTCTATTGTACGCCTATTGTGCCGCGGTGTCAGGCGCAGCGGCGGCACGGCCTTTGATAAAGCGAGCCTGCTAGATGTTACTTCTGCGGTCCGCTGTAGCTCGCTGAAGCGGAGAGCGATATATCCAGTAACTGAGCAGTAAATCACTGGAATAACATTGACCGGAATTATGAAAGCGCAAATGGTTTGTTTTGTCAAGAATTATGCGCAACAAATATATCTAGAGAGGTCTCGTGTTGAGGAATCACTTGACCAATTTTTGGATAGATGCGGACACTCTACATCAACTTATGCCGTGATTCATGACGGACGACTGGTAAGTGTAAACCTTACTTTCCCTGAATAACTTCGGAATTATAAAAAATTCCATCAGTTCCCACACTTCTGACTTATATTAATAATTGGCCATGTATTATAGTATTCCGACGATAAAAAAAAATTTTAGCTTATGCTCGGATGACTTTCATTTTGATGGATAACAGCGAGCCATTGTCCGCTCTGTCACTGACGGCGTTGTTCTCGTATTATCGCCCATATGTACCGCAGCCAAGCTATAGCTCAGGCGTCATTAGCAACAACAGATTCACACACGATTCCCACACATATGAACATATTGTGTTCAAACGTATGATTGTTTAAAAATTTATATTAAATACTACCGGAGATAAAATTGGGGAGAAACTTACTCATCCTTGTCACAATAATTCCGAAGTCACGCCGAAGGGGGTCTCTCGCGCTGTATCAATTAGCACCGAGCTTAATTATCAGCGGCATCTCTTTGTGCCTTAGAGCAGCGAGTTTTATGACCCCCGTCAGCAACATCCGACACGGCCAGACTCTCACTTGATACTCCATCCCTGTAAACTCCTTGGTAACATGTATGTGAACAATGCAAGTACTAAACATTTTGAACAAGAACCAATTACACAAACATCACTGCTGAAATCCTTGCATGGGTGCACATAACACAAAAATGGTTGTAGGAGGCACAACCAGTCTTGTATATGACCATAAAGCCTGTTGCCCCGAGTGAACAGTGACAAATTGATGGCTCAAGCTATTGCACTGAGTGAACTCTTGACCTGCACCTGGCTGCAATGAGTGAACTCTTGACCTGTTGCATAATATGAACCAGTTGTAAATATATCCAGACTGACTTTTGGCCTGTTGCCAAATCTGAAATGGTTGGCAGGCTGCCAAGCTATTTATAGATACAGACACAATTTTGGCCTGTTCGTAAATCTGTTTTACACATACTGAAAGACTGGCTAAAATGCTTTTTTTTTCAAGCTGACGTATTCATTAGATTTTAAAAAATGAAAATGTTTAGAATAATAAAAGGTGCAGTCCTTTCGTTTTAAAAGGTCTAATAATTGTGCCAAAAAAATCATTTAAGTAAACTTGTACAAAGACCACCTAAGAATAATTTTTTTGCAATGTTACATAAATTGAAACATGAGTTTTGCAGAAGAAGACTATTGCAGCCCTTAATTTGAAATAGGATTACTTATGGCCACAAGACCAACTTCACCTTTCTATGACTACAAAAAACAATGAACCCAATCTATTCTTATACAGTTTAAAAAAACCCCTATCCAAGAATATTCTTGTGAAAAATTAAACCATTCAGCTGTACAGTTTCATCATTATACATTTTCAAGCTGATTGAGGCTAAAATACAAGGTTTCTGACTTTACAACCAGGTAACCTCAAAATCTACATATTTCTTCAGCTTTGGGCAAGTAAGCCATGTGTGAAAGATGGAATGTTTGGGGTGAAAAGTTTGATTTACATTGCATCCATAATCATTTTAAAGATATGGCTCTTGTGACCTTCATCTTTGACCTCTGGACCCTGAAAATCAAAATGGTTTTTACTTAAGTGGTGGGTCATTAATAAATCAAGTTTGAAGCCAATCTGTCTAGCCAAAGCAGAATTATCATCCATAAACTAGTTTGTGAATGGATGGACCCTGTGACCTTGACCTTTGACCCTATGACCCCATATCAAAAAGAATCTTCTCCTATTGGCAGGTGAGTAATATCCTGAAGATGGAAGGTTTGTGATGAAAAGTTTGGCTTGAAATGCATACACATTCCTTTTAAAGAAATCAGTCCTGTGACCTTTACCATTGGACCCTAAAATCGACAGGGTTCTTACTTTAGAGGTAAGCCATATATAACTTAAGTTTGAAACCAATATGTCAGACTAAACTGGAGTTATCACCTGGAAACTAATTTGTGAACAGAAAGCCCCTGTTACCTTGACCATTGACCTTGTGACCCCAAATTTATTTATGCTCTCCCGGCCTATACTGGCAACTCAGCTAAATGTGCAAGATGGAAAGTTTGGGATGAAAAGCTTGGCTTAAAATGCAGCCATAATCTTTTTAAATAAGTCAGTCTTGTGACCTTGACCTTTGACCTCATCACCCTAAAATCATACAGGTTCTTTCTATGGTGATGGGCCATGTATGTCATGTCTGAAATCCATATATCATTCCAACCTGGAGTTATCATCTGGAAATAAATTTGTGTGGATGGACGGATGGACAGACAGCTAGACAGATAAACAAACAGACAGACAGGGTGACTACTATAGGGCATCCAATTGTGATCAATAAACACACCAGGTTTTGGGACAATAGATGGAATAATTGCTGAGAAACTGACATGATTGTTGTCATTTTATAGTAAAAACTTACCAGCCCCGTAGCTCGAGGATATAGGTCGCAGTAACCTATTTTCAGGTTTTCAAGGAGATTTTTTATGGACCTCCCTAGATTTTAAGTTATAGGCTTTTAGGGTCAGCAGTTACGATTTGTGCCCAGCTAACGGACAGCTAGATGACCGGACGGACAACGGACAAAGCACCACACCTGACTTATTGTCAGCTGAGCTAAAAACAGGTTGATGTAGCCTTGTAAGTGGTGCCACAAAAACTGCAATTTCAAATATGAGTCACGTTACCAACATTTGCACCAAATTTAATGAACCTAGCTCCTATTGTTTCTGAGATTGTTATGTTAATGACTAATTTCAAATTCCTGTAACTAGGCAAAAATTCATCAAACCAAAACCATTTGAACAAAGGTGAGAGAGCTGGGATCATTTCTGTGAAATATTGAACCATTTGGGTGAATGATTTCAGAGAAGATTGTCTAAGGTTTTTTAGCTTTTTACCTGTAAAATGTAAGTAAATGCAGGTGGCCCCACAAAACGCTAAATCCTTTAATATTTGAGATATAACAGATTGATGCATAAAATTTGGGGATGCTAGCTCCTGCTATTCCTGAGAAATTATGGTTTAATGTACTGATGACCGATTACTCCTGTACAGAAAAAGTCAATGCTGGTGGGACCACCAATACCTCAATTTAAACAAGGGACCTATGGGTCACGACGCTCAGCTGTTATATATGATAAAAAATATTATTTAGAAATGAGGCACATGCTGGTTTTGTGTGGTAATAAATATAAGCTGTATTATGAGTTGTTGTTGTTTAGCTTATGTATGATTTTGATAGTACCTTTGGAGACAGGGAAGAGGATTGATTTAATTTATTTTATTAACAATTGGAGTACTATTGTCACACAGATTTTGACTTGGCCATATAACTTATAAGCAGAACATATAATATAAGAGTTTAACTATTTATTAAAAAAAATACAAATATTGTCCCAAATATAATTTTTATTAAAAATAATAAGAGAATCATATGATTTTTTAAAATGAAATATAACTGATATGATTATTAAAATAATATTAAAGAATATATTCATGAATGCATTCATGAAAACATTTTGAAAGTATTTGCACGAGTATTCATATACTTTCATTTTTACCTGAATTCCCATTCTTTATGCAAGAAATTTTATAATGGAGTACATAATCATATTCTTATTTAAATACAATTACAAAGTATTCGCACCATGTCTGGTATTTATTCAATTTTCACCAAACAATGATGTTGAGAATCCAGAATATACAAAATTCACACATTTAAATAATGATCATAAGTACCTGGTTTTATGGCTTTTATTTATGTTAAAAAATAACTGTAAAAAATTCATTTTGGACTAATTTCACATCAATGTACACACTAGACACAGTAGGAATCTAGATTAATATTATCAACTGCATCTTTGTCTATCATTAATTTCCTTCATATGATCCCTAATGATTAGTAATGAATAATATGATTTACTTCTTTATCATTAAAATTGAACTGAAAAATGCCATAGGTGACTGCATGGTGTTATTTGGAATATGTGACATTCTACCCATCGATACAAGATTCTTATATCATCAGTAACTGCAAGTTAATTTCCTGTTATTATAAACTAACAAATTCCTTTTCTATTTTTCTTTAATTTGTTATTAAAAACCAATAAAAATTTATTAATTTGTTGTTTATTGTTATGTTGTTGGTTAAAACTACTAGATGAGTTGGGTTGGACACCTGGATCAACTGTGGCTGGCCATAAGCTGCCTGGATTCCTGTATGCCTCGCCTCAAGCGTGCATAATTTGATGAAAGGTCAACAAGGTAAACATACAGGTGACTCAAGAGGGGCTGGAGAGAGCCAAAGTCTGACAGGGTCTCATAAAAAACATTAATAAAAGCTACAATTTTTGGCCAATTTCTGTCATCTTTCTAAACTAAAAAGCTGAAATCCTTATGTGTGCATCATATGAAAATTATATCAACAGTGCTCACGGGAAACAAACGTGCCATGGTCACAGTTGGGCAAAATTTAAGGTACTAATTTTATATTTATACTAATAACTTATAAAATTTGAAAAATTCAGAACTAATTTTGGGTATTCAACTGAATCTTGATTAAATAATGTTACATCCCTGACAAAAAAATCTCTAGCAATGCCCTTGTTAAGGGAGTAAATATATTTCTTGATTTTTTACAAAGTGCATTATGTTTGGGCCCATAACTTAAAACAATTACGCAATACTGACATCATTCTGGGATGTGCATTGAGAATGAAAAATATGTATATTGTTTATGATTAAAGTCAGATCAGTGGTTTTGAAATTAGGCAGTCTTGAAGTGTAACAATGGGTTTTTAATGGGAAAATGAAGTTTTTCATTAATATCTCGAAGGTATTAAGTCCTAGTGACCAAATTCTTGGCATGGTAGGGGATTTTGGAGACATCTAACTGTATGCTGAATTTAAGGAACTTAGAGCTGAAGCTGGGGAGCTGAGCTTTTGCAAACTGCATAACACTAGCTTGATGTAAACAATATGTTACAAGGTGCTTGAAAACTTGAGTAAAATCTACAGTTTTTGATCAATTGGTTTCAAATTTTTGGTGTTAACAGTTGAAATGCTGACAAAAACATGATGTGAAAATTAAATCCACAGTACTTACAGGAAAAAAACGTGCCATGGTCAAAGTTGGGCAAAATTTAAGGTACCAATTTTTTATTTTTATTAATATTTTAAAAAATTTAAAAGATTTTCATCTAATTTTGGGTATACAATTTAATTTTGATTAATTAAAGTTATATTACTGGAAAAAAGGTCCACAGCTTTAACATTTTTTGTGTTAAGTGATCAAATATCTTTCCTTATCTTTTTCAAAATGCATTATGTTTGGGCCCATAACTTTTTTAAATTATACAATACAGACATAATTTCTGGCATGTCCATAGGAACTATATAGAGGAATATTTATGGTAAATATGAGGAAAAACAGATGAGTGGTTTTGATATTAGGCAGTCCTAAAGTGTGAAAATAGGTTTTTAATAAAAAATTGAGGTTTTTCCTTAATTTCTCAAAGGAACGAAGTTGCAAAGACCTAGTTTTCGGCTTGGTAGGAGATCTTGGGGACATCTAACATTATGCTGAATTTTGGATTCCTAGGTCTTACGGTTTCAAAACGTGCCACATCTACGGACGGACGGACGGACGGACAGACGGACGGACGACGGACAATGGACCACGATTATAGCTCAGATGACTTATAGTCAGCTGAGCTAAAAATGACCCATGTGACCAACATTTGCAAAAAATTTGGTGATGATAGCTCCAGCTGTTTCTAATATCGTAATTTTAGTATCTTCGGACAATGCCAAACCATCACATATTTAGCTCACTGGTTCGCTAAAAAGAAACCAGTTATGGGAAAACCCAGTTTTTAGTTTTTATAACAAGTTTGTATACCATTTTTCAGAGAATATTTTCAGCTTTCAGCATATGCAAGTCAAGTGGTCCAAGAGCATTGGTTTGGGTGATATCAAGAAAAAAAAAAACTGAATGTTAAAACAACTTGTGAGATAGTTCTGAGGCCCGAAGTAAAATAGCCTTGTATCAAATATGGTTATAATTAGGATGTGGCTAAAAAGCCGGCAGAGTGCCAGCAGTTTACTCCACAGGCTAAACAGCCAGCAGAGAAAATGGACCTTACCGGCAGTTCAGCCCATGGGGCTGAACTGCAAGCAAATGAATGCATGCTCTATTTTAGAGTTTAAGTGTGATACTCTGTTCTTTCAATTATTATTTTGACAATGACAATGAGACTGCCAGCAAGGTAATTTTTCCCCGCTGGCTGTTTAACCTGTGGACTAAACTGCCGGCACCCTGCTGGCTGTTTAGCCAGTTCCTTATAATAACCTACTTTCTTTTGTAATGGGTCATACCAAGAAAATTAATGTATTGGATATATAGTTTTGTGCTGGGATTCCAAGTTGCATTAAAAGCTCCCAGATCTGACTTAATGACCCACTCTTTCAAATGTCAACTCATCAGCCAGACACATTATTTAACAGAATGGCTTGATATACTGACTATGTTAAACAATGCATTAGGAGTAATATTATCAAAAACTCTAAGAAAACCCTGTTTGATTATTCAAAATTGATGTCTGAGATTGTGAATTGATATAGAACTTATCTAAAAATGGCAAATATTAGCAAAGCTGAATAAACAAGTTTTAGATTATATTTGAGCATCATTCAAAGATTAAGAGGATTATCAATTTTTTTTAGGGCAGATTGACCATATACAATTTTGTTTGTTTATATTCAGACAATGTGGATTTTCTATAATGCTGAACAAAGGTGATACTGCTGCTGGACATGTTTTTTTAAAATATATTTTACTGATATATAAAAAAAATCAATATTTAAATCAATAAGTGCATGTTTATAAATCATACAAACATGTTCTCCTTTTCCCCATCTATAAAATTAATATATATTATAAATCACTGGGTCCAGGCTGATAAATAATAAAATATGTCCTCCTAATAGTCAGCTCTAACATTTCATAAAAAAACTCTTTAAATTTTATAATAATTTTATTAAAATGACAAATTTTGCTGCTTTCTCTGTTGAACTGATCTAGAGTGGGTGATCAGTATTGCATTGAGAATGTTGCCTTGTTCTGTTGACTAAAATCGTTCCCTAAACTAATGCACAAGGCTACAGTACATGCAGTCTGTATACATAGTGATATATTCATAAAAATAAAATAATGTAACTAAACAGGTGGTAAATAATATATATATATATATATATATATATATATATATATATATATATATTTGTATATATTTAAAAATAAAATGTAAACAACCACAAAATAAAAATGCATCCTCATATCTACACATCTAATTTCAATATACATGTACCTGTTTCAAGACTGGTAACTTGTATTATTACACTGCACACTACAATAATCAAATTCTACAATATCATTTGATCTCACAAATCAGCCATTATATTCCACAGTGACTGTATCATTTATCATACTTCCTACATTTTGTCTACATTTTTTGTGCATTTTTTGCAGTTTAGCTTATTCAGTTACATCAACTGCTACAAGTTTATGTCAAGTCTCGGTCACTCTGTTCAACAGTATTATTGCCATTGCAATACATGTCTTTGCTAAAAAAGATGTCACTGCCTTTCCAATATAATACTTAAGTCACAGTGTCATAAAACTATCAATCTCCTTTTTTTGGTTTTAAATTGTGTGGTTTTCATGGACATTTAATTTATGACTCAATATCATTCTATCACTACATTTCCAAGCACACACTGTAGTTCACAGTCTCACTAACCCATTGTATTCCACAGTGATGACATTATACTGTAGATACTGCATCGGTTTTGGTTTTAATTTTGTAGATTTCTCAGATATGTGACCTTTTAAAAAACAATCCAATACCATGCTAATGTAGATTTCAAGGACTGATACTGATTGATATTTAACAATTCATCCTTAATTATTTCTTGATGATAACTGAAAACCATATATGATCTGATAAATACAAAACCACACTGTTTTTAAGGACAAAACAGCAATACTACCACAACATTATCTATGATATTGTACAGAATCATTGTAGTTTTTACCCGGTACATACCACAGAAGAATGATCTTACCTTCATACACCAAGATCAATTCTGTGAAGAATACCATTTCCAGCATATTTCTGATCTATGTCATATGTTTAGGCTGTTCTGCCTCCCCCATTTCCTTTACATAACATCTCCCTTTTCATCATTCTCTCTTCATAACCATGCATTTTGTCAAATTTTGCATATCTTTACATTAACCTCCTACAGATCTTTATCCCTGACTCCTATTCCTATCATCGCCATTGGATCCACTTACATATCATCACTGTTATTTTTCATCACAGTTTAAGTCTATGTTTATCAACATTTCTTACCAATAGTATAAGGGTTTTTACAACAGGCAAAATTTAACCAGTTCATGATCACACAGGACCCTTGTGTGGAACATCCGCAAGCATCGTTGGATTTCTGCCGTTCACCTTATGCATGATGTGATGCAGGACCTGCAGGTAAATACCATAGGGTTCAGACATGTTTTTTCCTTTGCACAAACTTTGTGCAGGTCACAGCACCAATCCTGCACAAGTGGAAAAGTTCAGTCAACATTCAGAAGCCTGTGTTGAATAATTATGTCTACATTTTATAATAAAACTCTGTTGAAAGTTGAAAAGCAATAAACTCTAATCAGTATTTTGGCTTTCTAACACAGCTTTGCCACAACTGTTAAAGTAATCATGCAGTGCCATATATTCTAAGCCATTACAATTAATATGTGAAATTTCAGAAGACAAATATCCATAAAACAGTCTTAACCCAGGATTGACTGTTTGCCTAAGAAGGGCAAATTCTATAAAGCACCACAATAACCCTGCTGACTCCACTAAAAGTTGGTTTCAGAATGGCTGAGGCTCTGTGGTGAATGCTGTCCTCCTCACGGTCACCATTGATCAAGAGAATTTGTTTAAAATTCTACAATATCTAAAATCTAGAAATTCTGAAAAATCCTTAAATAAGTGCACTTAAACATTAGGTTTAAGAAGCACCAGGCTGCCATCACTGTTGAAATATCAAAATTACAGCCCCCTATATATAGCACAAGGCTGACAGCAGATGAGAAAATGGATATGAAAATCTTTGGAGTATTGATTGAATTCATTTTCTGACCCAAAATAAGAAATGGTATTCTTTTTGGCTCTTCCTATCATTTCTGTAAATTTTGCAAAATAATTTGGTTGAGTGATGTGACTGATGACAACAGAAACCA
Organism: Sipunculus nudus; assembly: GCA_026874595.1. NCBI lineage: Eukaryota > Metazoa > Annelida > Sipuncula > Golfingiida > Sipunculidae > Sipunculus > Sipunculus nudus. Next base: position 104,303,579 of record CM049306.1, on the reverse strand, counting down.
AGTGCCCAATAACAACAATTACTTATGCTATCCAATATTTCAAAGTGTGCAAAAAGTGAAATATTTATCTAAAAAGGACAAGAATCCATGAATCTGTTTGAATATATAGCAAGTATTTGGCCAGGGTCATTTTGTCTTTCCTCTGGCCAGGGTCATTTTGTCTTTCCTCTGGCCAAGGTCATTTTGTCTTTCCTTTGGCCAAGGTCATTTTGTCTTTCCTTTGGCCAGGGTCATTTTGTCTTTCCTTTGGCCAGGGTCATTTTGTCTTTCTTCTTCAACAACTGAAGATTTCAGCCTATGGCCAAATCTTCTTCCCTTTACAGTCTGATGTACGACTTATTTGGTATGGTCTGCTAGAACCTTCTACAAAAGAGGTACACTAGTATTACTATGGCTGTCAAGATGATGTGCCTATTGCAACCATATCAAGTATGGGGCATACCAAGTGTTTATTACTTCATCAATAGAATGGTAACTGTCTATCATCAGAATGAGAATTAGGAGCTGATATTTCTGTGAATGCCCTAAAAGAACTTGTTTTAATAATAATTAAACTCTAAACTATCTACAATATTCTTTTATCTTTGAAGATGAAGTTGATGATTATCAAGCAAGTTCTGGATTGCAGCAAAGTCCCTCAGGCTTTGATGACAAGTATCTGTCCAGACTCCCTTATCTGATAATGGTCTCAAGATGTGAACAGCAAGTCAGCTCTGCAGAATTCTCCTGTGTCCAGATTCTTTGCCATCAGCTGGTTTGGATCAGCATTTGGCACCTTATGTTGTAGGTAAAGCCTGGACAAGCAGCAGTCCTGAAAAGACACAGAATATGACAAATAATGAAAAAAGAAATGTAAAATCATTTAAACAAGCAAGACAATTGGTAGTAAAACATTCTGATGAAACACCTCCCTGACATGATCATTTGATTTTGAAAACTAGTTTGGTCCATCAATTTAACTTTATGACATCTGCTGATGTTAAAGTAACACAATTGGTCACTGGAACAACCAAAGGAATGCTGCAGGTAACAGCATGGAATAATTCTCCAACAAACAAAATTCCTACTGAATACACTCCTAAGGGGAGACACACACACAAAACAAAGACTAAATATCACTCTGTAGAATGCATGCTGCCTCCCTAGGGAAAACAGTCCTACTGGATTGGTTGTACCTTGCATTTCAAGGTCCATTTACATGATATCATGAGGCATCCCTTCCACTGAACAGCTTTGTGTGAGTTAAAAAATGTTCTTTGTAAGTTTCAGCACTGTCAGAATATATCTGATATATCTGAACAATGCCCACTGTGAATATTAACATAGCCCGTGCAGCCAATACTTTCAGCTGCCTAAACTCTTCTGTAAAAGAAACAGTAAACCATACTAACCAGTAAATACCTGACGGCGGCAGGAGACACCATGGCACAACCATTCAGGAAGATCTCCTCCAGGTAAGGACAGCTGTTAGCAAGAGCAAATATACTCTTGTCTGTGAGGTTGTGGATCCCAGAGAGGACTAGGTACTTCAGAGGACAGAGTCTGGCCAGTTCTGCCAGGCCTAGGTCTGTAACCTGAGATATAATTTATAAAACAGTAAAATACACTCGTTTAACTGATTGCATAAACAAACTCGATGTGTCAGAATGATACGAATGACCCTGCGAGGAGCAAATTAGAAATGTTATTTAAAGTGGTGGAGCATAAATGTGGCAATGCTGATGGTACAAGAATTTTATCATTGTCTCTTTATGATATAAAAATGTACAGTAAATCAAGATCAATGATGATGATGATAAGAAAATCCATTAAATATTCTTACTAAGCAGAAAGAAATGCAAACTGGACCTGTAATTGATCTTTCTAAAAGTACACACTAAAGATCAGTTCAATGTGTGCAGGCATAATAAAAAGAAATAACTGCAGAAATGAATAACCTAATGAAATTGTCTTTTGAATAAGGAGTGTCATGTGTCATTTTCTAATTTTCATGAAATTTTCTAAGTTCAGGAGCAGTCATACCATCAAAAATAGGTCAGCCGGGATGAAAAATGAACTTGATCTGTAACTAGTCATCATCCAACCACACACTGAAAGTCAGGTCAAGATCTGCAGGCATTGCAAAAAAAATCTGTACAAGTGCATGTATCATAAAATCTTCTGAAAATTTCTATGTCAGGAGCTGTCATACCATCAAAAGTAGGTCAGCTGGGACGAAACGCTAACTTGATCTATAACTGGTCATCAACTATCCAGACACCAAAAATCAGATCAGCTTCGCAAAAAATGTCTGTACAAGTGCATTTATCATGAAATTTTCTTTGTTCAGGAGATGTCATTCTGTTAAGAGTAGGTCAGCTGGGATGAAACAGAAATATGATCTGTAACTGGTCATCATCTATCCACACACAAATTTTCAAGCCAATCTCTGCAGGCATTGCAAAAAAAGTCTGTACTATTAGATTTTGGAAGGACAGAAGGGCAGAATGACAGAAGGAGAGACATGGGTAAAACTATATGAAGTTTCAATATTTAGGCTAATTTTAGATATTTTGAGAGTTAGGCTCTCTCCTGCTATACCTAACAAGTGTAATCAGGAGTCTTGATCACTGGTGATGATTTATTATTGTAATACATCAATATGCAAGAATAAGCATAATGCATGGTCCACTGCTTTATATACTGGAGGGGAATTCACTGGTGCTCCTATAATATGATTTCATTTAAGATCTTGTGTGCCCCTTTGGACTGCATGTTATTGTTGCTTAAATATGTACAATCAACATCTTGTTCTGGTACTGCCGAGGAAGTGTTTACTTCTGAGGCCAGCGTAAATTGTGATATTTTCCAACTATCAGTTAACAGAATCCAGAACGAGTTTACCTCTCTGCAGCCTTTAAAGGGTTTAGTGTTTAGTTTATGAAAACATGGACTTATCTCTCTGCAGCCCTTTAAGTGTATGGTGTTTAGTTTATTGACACATGGACTTACCTCTCTGCAGCCCTTTAAGTGTATGGTGCTCAGTTTATGGCATTTTTCTGCTAGAGCGAACAGGAGATGATCATCCACACACAGAAGCCCTGACACATCAAGCACCTCCAGGTTATCACAGTTACTGGACACTGCATACAGTACATCAACATTCAGCTGGAAAATAGGCAAGGATGCAAATTATTTGTACAATACATTTCATATATTTTTAACATATATAGAAAGAATATTTATATAAGTAGAAATGATCTGCGGGTATGCAGTCTTTCCTCCGTGGTCACACAGCCCTCTATGTTTTGAAACAGAGCATGATATGTTAAGGTATGTGATGAATCTGGATCAAGACCGTCGGTTTCTCCTCGTCGGTCTGTCAGGTGACTGAAATTCAACTAGTTGCGATATTGGTTTTTATAATTTCTTTTTAGCACGGTTGGGTGCCCTTGGACCATGGTGGCAGGTGGAACAATTTCTGAACGTTTGTTCAAAAGGTTCTTTTGTTTTGAGCTTATGATTGCTAGTTTCTCTGCCAAAAACAGATTGCACTGACGTGAAGAGGTCATAAATGTGTTTGACTGCTGAATTATAGACCAGGTGATAGTGAAGCTTTGTTGCTTGTCTTCCAGGGTCCAAATGTGTTTGGCAAGCTGGGTTTCATTTGAATGGGTCCTGTGCGTGAATGATTTCTTGTGGTTGTAATACCTATGTTTGAAGGGGCCTCCGGTCATGCCAATGTATGAGTTAACTGTACCGTTACTGTGTACTTCAGCTTGGTAGACAATGGACAGGGTTAGGCACTTTCCATTGAGAGGGCAGTCAGATTTGTCACAGCAGTTGCATAGCCTTTGTTGTGTGGGATCTCCTTGTTGCCTTTCAGACAGTAATCTTGTATTGTGGCTTTGTATTATTGATCTAACGTTCTTCATGCAGCTATAGCTTTTCTGAAGGTGTTTTCATCTTGAGAAAGTTCTGAAAGGCGCTTGTTGACAGCCACAGGGATGTTCCGAATAATAGCTGGGGGGTGGTCTGATTTGGTATTTATAAACATTGGTTGATCGTTTGGCTTCCTGTACGGGCTGAAATTTCCAGATTGGAGGTCCAGTGAGACATCTAGGTAGTTGACTGATGTCAGGTTTGTTTCCACTTTGATTTTCAGGTCCATGGTGGAGAAGATTTCAGTGAGTTTTTTCCTGATCCTGTCTGCTTTGGGTCCTGATACTGATTTCAGGGCTGCTAGTCCATCGTCTCTGTACAAACCGACGTTAATATCAGGGAACTCTTTTCATATGGTGCTCAGGGCGTATAAACCGACCAATTCACACACTTCAGCCCGTCGTAACTGCCCATCGTTACATCAAACGTGCTGGGCCCTTTCTCAGTCTTTTGCCAGGGGGTGCTGTTGTCAAATAAGAGGGAATTTCGAGAGTGCATGATGGCTTGGAGGTTCAGGTCTGAGATGTTAGTGTATTTTCCCGTCCACTTAAAAGCCGTTGCCAGCAAGTGGTGGGATATTGATGGGTAGAAGTCCACAATGTCAAAGACCATGAAGGTATGTTTAGGTTTATCTTGTATGGATTTGAACCAGTTCATTACTGACCTTGTGTTTTTCCACTGATTTACTGGTGCGGAACATCGCACGCATTGGTTGATTTGGTCTAGGATAGCTTTGCTGACTTTTCCCATTTCACTTTTGCAAGGATTTATCAGTTTTGAAGCTATTTCGAATAACTCGTCGTTGATGTTTTTCACGGTGGTTTGGTCAGCGGCTTTGTACTTTGATGTGATATTGTCCCTTAGTAATTTTTTGTATTTGTGAGGTTCTATTGTGTAGCTAAGACTATAGCTTTCTTACTTGATGTAATTTCTTTGATGTCCTTTTTCAGTTCTGAAATGAATTGATGATTTGCCTGAATTCTATGTTTTCCGTCATTTCAATGAGGTCGGACTCAAAGAGTCTTAACTCCTCAATCTGCGGTGGGGTGCGCCTTGATTTAAGTCCAAACTTGTTGTTCTGGTTTCCGTCACATTCTCTTTCGTTCCTTTTGTAGAAAAATGCCTTCCATCTCATTCTTTTGATGACCAGCTCGACTTTTTCTATAAGCCGTCGCTTGTATTCCTTTGGTGATGGGAGAGGGATGTTTTTAGCTGAATAGTTAAAGTTGAAACGGTCCATCACCATCACAGCAGTCAAACACATTTATGACCTCTTCACGTCAGTGCAATCTGTGTTTGGCAGAGAAACTAGCAATCATAAGCTCAAAACAAAAGAACCTTTTGAACAAACGTTTGGAAATTGTTTCCACCTGCCGCCATGGTCCAAGGGCACCCAACTGTGCTAAAAAGAAATTATAACAAGTGACCCATGGGTCATGACGCTCAGCTGACTTGGAAGAGATTCGCAAAAGGAAATTTTATCATCAGAATGGTAGTATATACCCATTCAACTGAAGCATCAAACAGATTAACCAACAGGCCAAGATTTAGTCTGTATTTATAGATCTCAAAAATAGAGAAAAATGTGTAAACTTTTAAATTGGATTACGGGTAACCGACAAGTGACTACATGTATCTGCCAAAATCGGATAGTGAGGCATGGATTGAGTGGCAAGGGGAAATAGAGTGAGGTATGTTGCATATTAGCATGGATGTCTGCAGCCTAAATGTTTATGTAGGTTGTGCCACCTACCACAAAACCAGAAAGCTGTCCAAGTTGTATACACCTGCAAAATTTTAGGCAGAAAAGTCAAACCACTACATGTATATGAGCGATTTTTGCCCATGGCAGACAAACAGACAAACACTGTGCAAAAATCTTTGCAGGTAACCCCTCCAGTTTTGTGTATGATAAAGACCTATGTGAGATCTAAACACATGCACAATTTTGGCCCAATCGGTCAAATGGTTCCTGAGATATGAGCTTGGATGTGTCCAGCGTTAACTTGAATGTAGGTGGCGCCACCTGTCATAAAATCAAGAAAGCTGTCCACGATGTATAAACCTGCAAAATTTTAGGCAGTTATGTCGAACCACTACAGAGAAATGAGTAATTTTAGGCCACGGCAGACTAACAGACAGACGCTGTGCAAACATTGTTACAGGTGGCGCCACCATTTTTTGTGTATGTTACAGAGCTATCAAAGGGCTACATTTGTATAAATTTTATTTCCTGATCGGTCAAACGGTTCCCAAGATATAAGCTTGGATGTCATCAGCGTGAACGTGAACGTAGGTGGCGGCACCTTTCATAAAATCAAGAAAGCTATCCTGGATGTATACACATGACGAATTTCAGGTGAATTAGTCAATTCACTGCAGAGATATGAGTGATTTTAACCAAAGGCAGATGAACAGATGGACACTGTGCAAACATGGTTACAGGTGGCGCCACCACTTTTTGTGTATGTTATAAAGCAATCCAAGGGCTACATTTGTATCAATTTTATTTCCTGATCGGTCAAACGGTTCCCGAGATATGAGGGTTTATGAGTGGAAACAGACCCACAAATGGACACTGGATAGAGAGGAAAGGTCAGAGGTCAATGCAAATTGGTTAGGCACCAGTTCACATGTGACCCTATAATAGGTGTAAGTTTGGGAAAAATCGGTCCATTAGTCTCCGAGGAGCTCTCTGGAAACGAACGCCGCGGCGGCGGAGGAACTCGGTCAAAAACATAGTATCCGCAAAACTTCGTTTTGGTGGATACAAAAATACAGGTGGCTCCATCAGTCTGCAGAAACTAATAAAAACACTTAATGGTCAATATCCATGCAAAAAATCATGGTGATCTCTGCATTAGTTGTTCAGATACTTCAGTTTTTGTATCAAATTGTCCATTATTCTGAGGGATACTTCGGAGTCATATAGCTTGAAGGATATGGGTAACAGAGACCTAATTTCAAGTTTCCACAGACACCTTTCATGGGCCTCCTTGCATGACAAGAATGAATATTCTAGGTCCAGTTGTTGCGATTTGTACCCTGTTGACAGATAACCACATCTTTAAAGGTCTCAAAAAAAAGAAAAAAATTTGTAAAAATTTGAAAAAAAAATAGAGGTGGCACACCCAGTCTGCAGAAACTGATGGAACAGCTCATGATCAATATGTATGCCAAAAATCATGACCATCAGTGTTGTAGTTATTGAAATACTGCAGTTTTTGTATCAAATTTTCCATTATTCTGGGGGGGGGGGGTATTTTGGACCCATACAGCTTAAAGAATATGGGTAACAGAGACCTAATTTCAAGTTTCCATGGAGACTTTTCATGGGTCTCCCTGTGTGTCCAGAATGAAGATTCTTGGTCCAGTTTTTATGATTTGTGCCCTGTTAACAGATGTTCATATCTTTAAAGGTCTCAAAAATACAGAAAAATTTCGTAAAAAAAAACGAACAAATACAGGTGGTGCCACCAGTCTGCAGAAACTTATGAAACACTCCATGATCAATATCCATGCAAACAATTATGGTTATCTCTGCATTAGTTGTTCAGATACATTAGCTTTTGTATCAAATTTTCCATTATTCTGAGCTGTACTTTGGAGTGCCATAGCTCAAAGGATATGGGTAACAGAGACCAAATTTCAGGTTTCCATGGAGACTTATCATGGGTCTCCCTGTGTGTCAAGAACGGAGATTCTAGGTCCAGTCGTTACGATTTGTACCCTGTTGACAGATAACTACATCCTTAAAGGTCTCAAAAATGGAGAAAACAATTCGTGAACATTGAAAAATACAGGTGGCGCCACCAGTCTGCACAAACTGATGAAACATCTCATGATCAATATGTATGTCGAAAATCATGACCATCAGTGATGTAGTTAATGAGATATTGAAGTTTTTGTATGAAATTTTTGACTATTCTGGGGGGTAATTTTGGGCCCCATAGCTCGAAGGATATGGGTAACAGAGACCTAATTTCTGGTTTCCATGGAGACTTTTCATAGGTCTCTCAGTGTGTCGAAAATGAAGATTCTAGGTCCAGTCGTTACGATTTGTGCCACGCTAACAGATGACAGCATCCTCAAAGGTCTCAAAAATAGAGGAAAAAATCGTAAAAAATCAAACAGTACAGGTGGCGCCACCAGTCTGCAGGAACTGATCGAACATCTCATGATCAATATGTATGCCAAAAATGAAGACCATCAGTGATGTAGTTATTGAGATATTGAAGTTTTTGTATGAAATTTTTTACTATTCTGGGGGGTACTTTGGGGCCCCATAGCTCAAAGGATATGGGTAACAGAGACCTAATTTCTGGTTTCCAAGGAGATTTTTCATGGACCTCTCAGTGTGTCAAGAATTAAGATTCTAAGTCCAGTCTTTATGATTTGTGCCTTGTTAACAGATGTTCACATTTTTAAAGGTCTCAAAAATAGAGAAAAAAATTTGTAAAAAAATCGAAAAATCCAGGTGGCGCCACCAGTCTGCAGGAAGTGATGTAACATCTCATGATCAATATGTATGCCAAAAATCATTACCATCAGTCAAGTAGTTAATGAGATATTGAAGTTTTGTATGAAATTTTTGACTTTTCTGGGGGGTACTTTGGGGCCACATAGCTCGAAGGATATGGGTAACAGAGACCAAATTTCAGGTTTCTATGGAGACTTATCATGGGTCTCCCTGTGTGTCAAGAACGAAGATTCTAGGTCCAGTCGTTACGATTTGTACCCTGTTGACAGATAACTTCATCCTTAAAGGTCTCAAAAATGGAGAAAACAATTCGTGAACATTGAAAATTCAGGTGGCGCCACCAGTCTGCACAAACTGATGAAACATCTCATGATCAATATGTATGTCGAAAATCATGACCATCAGTGATGTAGTTAATGAGATATTAAAGTTTTTGTATGAAATTTTTGACTATTCTGGGGGGTAATTTTGGGCCCCATAGCTCGAAGGATATGGGTAACAGAGACCTAATTTCTGGTTTCCATGGAGACTTTTCATAGGTCTCTCAGTGTGTCGAAAATGAAGATTCTAGGTCCAGTCGTTACGATTTGTGCCACGCTAACAGATGACAGCATCCTCAAAGGTCTCAAAAATAGAGGGAAAAATTGTAAAAAATCAAACAGTACAGGTGGCGCCACCAGTCTGCAGGAACTGATCGAACATCTCATGATCAATATGTATGCCAAAAATGGAGACCATCAGTGATGTAGTTATTGAGATATTGAAGTTTTTGTATGAAATTTTTTACTATTCTGGGGGGTACTTTGGGGCCCCATAGCTCAAAGGATATGGGTAACAGAGACCTAATTTCTGGTTTCCAAGGAGATTTTTCATGGACCTCTCAGTGTTTCAAGAATTAAGATTCTAAGTACAGTCTTTATGATTTGTGCCTTGTTAACAGATGTTCACATTTTTAAAGGTCTCAAAAAGAGAAAAAAATTCGTAAAAAATCGAAAAATACAGGTGGCGCCACCAGTCTGCAGGAAGTGATGTAACATCTCATGATCAATATGTATGCCAAAAATCATGACCATCAGTCAAGTAGTTAATGAGATATTGAAGTTTTTGTATGAAATTTTTGACTTTTCTGGGGGGTACTTTGGGGCCCAATAGCTCGAAGGATATGGGTAACAGAGACCTAATTTCTGGTTTCCAAGGAGATTTTTCATGGACCTCTCAGAATCCATAGTTACAAGGTTCTAGGTCCAGCGGTTACGATTTGTGCCTGGTTAACGGACGGACAGACGGACAGACGGACCACGGACAAAGAGTGATCGCTATAGCTCAGATGACTTTCAGTCAGCTGAGCTAAAAACCAATATCGCAACTACTTGAATTTCAGTCACCTGACGAGCTGACGAGGCGAAACCGACGGTCGTGATCCAGATTCATCACATACCTTAACATAGAAAGATTATTTATATATTTTCTCAGAAGCTGGGTTAAACTATCAAATGGATGATCATAAAAGTAAACAAGAGTACCGCAAATGTGAATAATAGTCCCATTGTATGTCTTGTGACCTCTGACTTCATTAAATATGCATGAAATATGCTGAGAATTTAATTAAGGTGAGAAACTATTGGTAAATATGTATTATGAGTTTCATGAAATTAAAAGGATTTTTGTTACGTCACCATGGTGCTTTCAAAGTGCGGTGACCTCTGACCTCATTAAATATGTGTATTTTGTTAGAAATTGATCTTAGGCGAGATATTTTATTGATTAACATTTCTGATGAAAATCCTTCATATCTTTCGTAAATTATCACAGCGAAACCACAAAGTAGCCTAGTGACCCATGACCTAATTAAATATACGTTGATTTTGCCCATAAATTAACTTGGGTGAGATAATCTGTTGGTAAGTACTTATGGTGAGTTAGGCAAAAAATCCATCAAAGCTCCGGTAAGATCTCAGCAACAATAAAAGTTAACGGACAGACGGACGGTAGGTATACCATAATACTCCTGTCATATGATGGGCGTATACAATCTTTTAACAGCAGTATATTAGAGTGATAGAACTTAAGAGAGAGTCCCAGATCTTTGCCATGAATCTACACACAGTAGAACCCCATAATTATGACCAATCTGGAGACTGACCAAAGTGGTAGTAATTTTGGGGTGGTCATATTTGTAAAGTTCTAAGCTTCCTGGATCATACATTCTTGACCGAGAAAAGTGGACATAATAATGAGGTAGTTGCAACTGTGGGGTGGTTGCAAAGAGGGGTTTCACTGTGCCGCAGTTACTTTATGTAATACAATGGCATGGTGCCACTAAAATGGTATATCACTGAGTGCTTTTAAAATATCAATTTGTTTTATTTACAAAACAATACAAATAATAACAAATTATGGAGTCTCCAAGCTGGAACCATAATACTATATTATTGGGGCTGGCTGCTTATTTTTAAAAAGTACTGCTTCATTTAATGTGTTACTTACCTTTCTACAGCAGAGCCTGAGGACTCTGAGGGATGCTGCTTTGTAAGGGTCCTGTAGCAGAGGCAGCAGAGTAATGCAGGTAATGTTTTGTAGCAGACTCAGGGCCAGCACCTCCAGGTTGCTACAGTACTTAGACACTGCAGATAGACCCTCGTCTGTGATGGTTGACGTGACACTCCCACTCAGGTCCAGTGTTACTAGCTGAGGGCCAATCACCTTCAGGATCTGTTTATCATTGACACAAAAAATATTCATCATCTATATTACAGAAAAATATATATTTGATACACAGCAAAGTCAAGAAGATTCTAATAGGAATCTATGACATTTTGTTTCCAGGCAACTGTCCTATCATGTGGGCCATCAAAGAGCATAGACAACTTTCACTGATGCCTGACACTTTTATCAGAAGAACAGATGCATTTTTAATTAAAGGAATGAATATATTAAAAACAACAAGGGCAGAGCATTGTGTACCATTACTCTGCAAATATCCAATCTTGAGTACTCACAAGAATATTTTATCAAATAAAGATGCAAGGTATTTTACAACACAGCAAATGTCTCATAAACAACATATGAACTGAAAATTTACTGATAAAATTGTGACTGTGATACTCAGGCTGTCACACAGTATATCACAAAATAATCAATATGCAATCAAAATCATGAGAACTGAAAGAAGACAGAATTGCAGATCATAATAGGTTTGAATATTGGTGGGAAATCTACCATAATGGATCAAATTATAAAATGTTGTTCAGATGACCAAATGCTCTCCCAAGCTAGAATACAAAAGCTGTATACTTTAGCTTATATAATGGTATCCCTGATTGAAGGACCCTGTGTACATTTACCTCATATCATCCTACGAGGCAGTTAATTCAAGATCAAACTCTAATGCAAAATGTGCCAAATGCAGCCATTTCTGATGTCTTTTCAAGTTTCTGTAATATGTTTTAACACAGCATAATAAAAATGATAAATAATAAGTATCAGGATGATTGGCAATAAAAAACACTGTCCAGTGCCCACACTGCTGTGTTGAATGAATAGGCTGGTCAGGCTTGGCACTAGGGGTCACTAGTTGTTTGCCTGCAGTTTTTCAAGCAGGCAGTCATTTACTGCCTCCACGTACGAGAGTATTGGTATAAGCGATATCCCACTAATATCCCACATTGAAAAATCTGTAAAGAATCTGAAAATTAATAAAAATCAAAACCTAATTAAGTGGCTACACATATAAGATACACCCACAATTTCAATAAGAAGAAAACTGAAATGTTGTGAGATATTGTGTAGTATTACTGGTACAGTGTTTGAACTGGGTGTTGGAGGGTTGAGGAATTGTGAAATCAACAGTGCCCTGTTTGCATTGGTTTGAACATTATTTGCCCTCTGCCTATCCCTCTGATGGCGATATCCAGCAAACAGTGCTAAAGAAAGCAGTGATTAAGTGAAAAGGAGTCACAGAATTAATGAAATGTTGGCATCAAAACAGGAAAACTTTTAAAAAATAATGAAAATCATTCAAGGATGACCAAACCTTATCAAGAGACTTATGATTCACCTACCAATTACAATTTAGAAGTGGATATGAGTAATAGTTTCTGAGATATTGTGTTACACATGAAATACTGAAATTAAATTGAAAAATATGTAAACAGACTGAAATAAATCAAACATGAATGAAAAATAATCTAACAAGTAAATCAATCTGTAAGATACTAGAAAGAAAGAAAGATCAAGTTTATTCAGGTAAAAGGCCTCAATCCCAAAGTAATATTACAATGTTGTGGTGAACATAAATAAACATAAATACAAGCTGATATATATAAGATCTATAAATTCTGAAGAGTATAGAGCAAAGAGACAAAATCATTTTCATCTTTGACACACCTGCACTCAGATCATGATGATGCCTGACACTGAGAAATTATGTCATTACCTGATGTAACGTGTCATTGTTAAGAGCTGGGACCCCACAAAGACGGACATCCTTGAGTGACGTCAGCCTCTGCATGCACTCCACCAGCAGAGTCTCATCTTCAATCAACACTCCGCACAGAGACAGTTCTGAGATTGATCTTGGCAAGGCAGTAAGGCACAATGATTCAACTGGAGAGTGGATCTTACAGTAGGAAAGATCCAGGGCACTTAGTCTGACACAGTTCTGGAATAACTGTAAACAGAGAAAAATGAAATATTGTCAACACACAAAAATGAAACTATTTATTACCTCTGACTTTTCTAGTATTTAAATGATTTGAGTATCTCAGAGAGAGAGAGAAATATATTTCAGAAATCAGGTAAAGTTAGGCAACATAAGATTATTGTAAATTTCTAAGCTGACCTTAACAAGTCTAAAGTTATTCTTTGAATATGAAGAAACTCTAACATATTATTGTATCCGACAAAACAGAGTTTTGCAGATACTATGTTTACAGCTAAGTTCTGCCGCTGCCTTCGCTGCCACTGCCACGTTAGTGTCTGGATAACTCCTCCAAGGCCGCTGAAGCAATCTTTCTGAAATAGTGCATAATCATCAGGTCACGTGAACTGATGCCTAACAAAGAATGGCTGGTGCCATCTGCATTACTTTTGCTTGGAGTGGCCACCTGTGCATCTTAGTGATAATAGCCCATATCTCAGGAGTGGTTAAATATATTGAGCTGAAATTATGTATATCCATAGAGCTTGGATACCCCCCATCTTCAATCAACACTTCGCACAGAGATAGACATACTCAAGACTGGTGTTGCCATCTGCAATTTTTTTTGAGTGGCATCCATCCATGCCATGCCATCAGTGCTCCTTAGTGATAATAGCCCATATCTCAGGTGTGGTTCAATATATTAGACTGAAATTGTGCATGTCCATAGATCTTATACACAAGCCTGGTGCTGACATTTACAATTGTTTTCACATAGCTTCAGTCCACAAATATGTTTTTGGTGAAAATCGCACTTATCTCAGGAGTGTATGGATGTATAAGCCTGAAATTTTGCATGCTTATCCATCTTGGATAGCTTGGTTGTAGACCAGACAGATGGTGCCACCTACCATTCAGTTTTTGTAGAACACATTGATGCCATTTTCTCAGGACTGGTTTGTTGTATCAGCCTAAAATTTTCTAGGATGGATTATCTTGTACATGATTAGTGTTGACACCTAAATTTATCTTTACTTTTGCCCATCTGTGTGTCTTGGGATACCTGGGCATCTGATTCAACAAATTTGGAGGGCTGTCACATTAGGAGAGACTCCATGCCTAACTTTATCAATGCCTCCGTGATTTGGTGGATACCTGTGCTCACTTGTTCCCTGCCCATATTCTAGTTTTCTTTGTTTTATTTGTTTTCTGTTATTCAGACAAAATATAAGTACCTTTCTGAATAAATTAAAATGATTCGTTAAAATAAAAGGTTTGGGTATAACTTTTACCTTAAGCATAGAAGTTTTTGTTATTCTGTTGCAGCCATGGACGTCAAGCCTATTTGTAAAACAAAAAAACACATCACAAACTGTAAAAAATACTCAGGTTAATATAAGCAATGACATATGGCAAGTTAATGTAGCATATTTTAAAATGTTCAAAGTATATCACTAGACTAGATGCCATAAATGTTACCATAAAAAAATTAAATATATGACAGGTCCAGCCAAATGTACACCATCATCAGTAAATACCAGTTTTCTGGTTTGAATGACAAATACATTTAATCACTTTAAACAGTTTTTTTTTTAGTTTCCTAATACATGTAGCAAAAATTACAAGATTTATTACCTGCTGTTTTATATATAGTAATAACAAGGCATTCAGGCCTAATGTGAACCTATGCAATGGGATATACATCAAGTATAATGCTTTTATCAATATCCATCAAATTCCTGGTCAGTTATCCCTGCAACACTACAAAGTACCCTACTGATCTCTGACCTTATTAATTATGTGAATGGACAGACGTTCTTTTACAGAAAGGAAAAAATGAAGCAAGGGACAACACACCTGTATGCTTGATTTTTAGTACTTTTGTCAATGGAGGTGTGTCCATTTTTTTTAATTCATGCTAATGAATGGTGGGCCAAGAACGGTCAGGAGGTGTGACGTCAGCAATGGTCCAGGCTTGAAACAGGAAATTGGGAGCAAAAAAGCCTGGGTCCGCGTGCTTAATGGTTGATAGTGTAGTCTGACCTTTCCGGTCCAGAGGAGGGTCCATGATCGTCAGTGTCTGATCAAGGCGAGAGCTGATAGTCCCAGGGGGACTACAACGGAGTCGTATTTACATAAATGTTCATGTGTTTCTGCCATGGTGGAGTGAATGTCAGGGTCTGCGGACTACCATGGATAGCTCTCAAATGAACTTGAGAATATAATCTAAAACGTTGATGGGTTTCTGCCATAGTGGAGTCCAGTTACGCTAGGACAGTTAGGACTTGTGGTACTGAATATCATCTTGCACAGTGGAATATTTATGTCAATGCTACTGGATACGTCAGGGAGTATTTGTCTGTGACAGACATTTCCTAAGTGCTCTTTCAGAGAGGGCTGTGAGCCTCTGTTGGTGATACCAGAAGTTTTACCATACTGTGTGCTGACCCAGATTTGGAACGCTGGTGATTGCCTGTGTGTACGCTGTGTAAGTGGCCTAGACTGGATGCTGGGTTCCAGTGGCACATGCGAGTTGGGCAAGTGATCGGCCAGTGAGTTGTTTTCTCCTGGCTTTTTCGTCCTTTTGAGTGTATGTGAGTGTCGCAGACGATTTAAAAGAACCTTGACATCCATTCCTCTAGGGGTGTGACAACCTCACAAAACACATACCTGGTCAAATTAGGACAATTTTCTGCAAGGCTGCAAAGCCCATCATCATCAAGTAAATAAAGCCCACTCACAATCAGCTCTTCCTGAAAAACATTAATAAATCAGATAGGATAAAAAAGAGATATGTTTAGGCTCACAACTTTCATGCTCAGACTGAATAGTCTAGACATTCCCTCAATGGTATCTCAGAAATATATATACTGTGATGGAACTACTTCCACACATAAACAATTATGGGTGCACATGCAGTAAAACAATAATAAAATATCATATGGAGCACCACATAATTTTATTTTGTAGATTAGAATGAAGGCATTTCAATTATAATGTTTCTAAGCACAATCTTCAATGAATTTCTGTAGAGGATAGGATATGAGATTATATGTGTTTTGAAGACCCATGAATTTCTGGAAAGTAGTGGAGGGAATGCTGAAACTGATGTATGCAATTAGTATAACTAACTGAACCATTACTACTACACTCACACATATATTCACAAGGTATCATTGTAATTTGGACCTGCCTACCATAAAACAAGTTCCTGATACAGAAGTATTAATATGTTAAATGGTTAACTGTATGGAATCATTGAAAAGTATTGTATGATAAAAGTCAATATTTCACTCACCAGTTTTTCCTTAAGAAGCTCTGCTACTGTCTGAAACACATTTTCATCTAATTTGTTGCAGTGACACAGATTTAAAGATTTCAGCTGTTGATTATTTTGGAGTACTATTTTGACACCTGTAACAAATAACATATTTGGAGAAAAAATTATACACAAGTACCAAATAAACATTCTGTAAAAAAAAAAGCAAATTCGTGGAATTAATGTCCCCTGCTTTGGATTCTTGTGGTCTTTCATGCTTGATAAGCAACCAAAATTATGACATGTGGAGAAAATCTTGAGGGCACAACTTAAAAAACTAAAAACAGATGCACTATGACTTGTAGAGACATCTGCAGTGGAACATAAAAACTAAAACACACTGAGAAATAGACCAAAATCCACTAAGACATGTGGAGACATCTGCAGGTGAACAAAAAAAACTAAAACACACTGAGAAATTTTTAAATTTTTTTTTGAGCTTGAGAGAAATATTTTTCAGATAGACACTCCAAAACCAATCCCAACCGAAGTATGCATGAGAGCAAATTTTAATGAAATCTGATAAAATTTAGGAAAGTTATCCCACGGAAATGAAAAAAACCTGACGGACGGACAGACAGACAGACAGACAAACCTAAATCAATGTCCCCCGCATCCGCGGAGCAGGGCACAAAAAGAATTAGTTACAAAAAAATATTCTTTTAATTATATATCTTCACATAGAATCAGCAAGATAGGCCCATAAAATCTGAACACACAATTAATGTAATTTATTACAAATGGATAAAAAACAGATCATACAGACAAGCTGGGCTACTGACTCTGGCTAAGATAGTTTATATCTGATGTAAACTTCACTATAAGTACAAATGGTTCAAAGTTAAAACATGGCAAATGTTTTAATTTTTTCTGCATTCTAAACTTGCATTTAAACCTGTAACAAATAGAGTTCCTTTTTGATGATATTTAAATCAAGAGTCCGACCCTGTGATTATTACAAATCTGTTACTGAATGAGGGATTTAGCTTTATGTTCAGGTATGCCAGCATCCCTTTTTATATAAATATTCATATAAGTAATTAAAAGAAATAATTAAATAATGTAACCATTGTTTAATTAAAAGGCAATATTACAGTATTATAAACAATGCAGTCAGGTAGACTCTTTGATATCTGTAGTATAAACTGACCTTGTGTTTTTAACTGTTGGCAGCCCCGTAGATCCAGCTTCCAGAGTTTTGGAGAGAGTATTTTTGTTACACCATTCTCTGTCAGAGACAACTTTCTGAGCTCCAGTTCCTCAAGGTACTTTTGATCCTGAGTCACATAGCATATACCCTGGTCTGGAGAAATAGAGAAATAGGGATGTCATACAAATATGACTAAACAGTCAGATTATGATTTGTCAAAATAGTGATGATAATACAGTGAAACCCCTCTTGGGCGGACAGTCACGGGACTGGACAGTTTATCCATAATAGCGGGGTGTCCGCCAAAGAGGGAGTCTGGCCCGGGAGCTGCGTCTGCTACCACATGTCAGAGGCCCAAGTATGGGAGTAAAATTTATTGCTACTGGTTGTTGTGTGATTAATTTTTTTTTATTTTGGAATGAGGCTTTTAATATTAACTGGAACATCATCGTCATTACTTGTGAGAAAATAATATTCTGATATTGACAGGACTTATTCGTCTCAACGTATATATTTCTGCACTGGGACCATAAAATTTCTCAGTTACTCACTCTTTCTGTGATATTTAAAGAATCCCTAATGGAATAAATAAATTTCTGACATCTCGTTAAAGTTGTGTTTAAAATCCATTGGGAGCGTAAGCAAATATGATAAATAAATTAATTAGTCGGTCATTGTCGGCTGGGTTTAACAAAGATCAAACGACTGGGGACCTGACTGCCGCCACTCTAGTTCGGTATAACAATTCTGAGTATAGGGGCGAAGTACATTTTGTTTCATGTAAGTTGGTTCGGATCCGGAACTCAAAGTTTTCTGTTATATATTAGCCAATTATAACTTACACTTGTTTGTTCCCTAAAGACTTGTCTGTAACTTGAGTCTTCCGTTGTAACTGACCCTGTTATAATGAGACTTCCCTGTAAATGCATGATATCATATACGCCTTATGATTGGTAGGTGGGCTTTTTTTTCCATGATGCAAACGTTACAGGATTGGGGATTGGTTGATTTTGCTGAGCTCCCCCCACCCCCCCCCCCCCCCCCAAACCAGGCCATAACTTTTATTGTCCGGGTGTGTACCAGATACGTCATTATCCTTGGGCCCATGAAAGAATAATTTTGACCAGATTCAGAATGAATATGTAGCTTCACTGAATGCTCGGCACAATAGAAACTCTGTGAATTCCGTCATTTTGTGGGCATTGCTATTGATAAAAGGATACAGAAATAAATGTTCCAGCTGAAAAATAAGGTAAATTGAGTAAAACTAGCTCTGGTCTTATAGTCATAGCAATATGCCTAAATCATAAGAATTTTAAGTGATATAAGGTGCACCAAAAGCAGACCATATTTGCAATTTTAAAGTATTTCCGCCGACTTTGATCAGGGCGGCCACCTTGGTGTCCCTTAGCTGGGGTGATTTTTGCCAATGGGCAGACACAAAGTGTCTGTTGTCCCAAAAAGTGAGGTGTCCACCCCATATGGGTTCTCAACTTTAGTAGAAAAAACCCTCTGTCTGCCCAAAAAGTATCTGTTAGGCGGGGTGTCTGAAGCCCGGGGTTTCACTGACTACTAGTGAGTTCCCCAAATCTCAGTGTGATTTAATGTGATAAAAACACAGACTTTACACACGGTTCTATTTTGTAATATGTTCTATTTCTATTTAAATTCTCTATTCTAGTTTTATTCTCTAAATATTCTATACCCTAGTTTGTCCATGCTTCACTGTGTCAAAATAGAGTAATTCAAAGCTGTTGTGTAGGTTATACTACATGTATTTCAAATATTGTTTTCATGAAACTTACAATAAAAGATTTTGGTATTGCATTATATATGGATTGATTTCGATATCTACTACATTATTTGGTATTGATTAATGAAAAGTATGTTAATTCTTATGCTACTTGTACAATTCAATGGAACTGATATATGTTTTAACCAACTTCAGTCTCACAGCAAGTATTAGATTTAAACAACTAGCTTGATTATGTACCTGTATTTCCTGTACTAGCAAATGCGAGTTATGTTACCTTCCTGAATTCTTAATCCAAGATCAATGTCATATAAAACCCTGCTTCACTCATCATAGCATCCATAATCGAATAAACAGACACATCACTGGAGACTACAGGGAAGGGTGGGGGTGTAAGGGGATGTTAATTGACTCAGGCTATCATGAAACCTGTCATCTCCAGAACCCAATTTAGTAACAGCACCACTAAGAATTCAATTTGAGCTGCAAGCCTGATACCACAATATTATGCATATATTTATTTGATCATGCCTCACATATCTACAGAATTTCTCTTTGCTTCTTTATGGGCCAGCAAAACAGTTCATGAAAGCATAATTAAAGCATGTTTACAGGCCCATACTAACATGCTTTGTTCATGAACTGATTTTAATAGGATTAATAAAATCATTCTGATTGACTGTTCAGTTTGTCAGAATGAAAAAATTATTTTGTAAAGTTATTTTTGACATGTTCTTAAAGAATAAATATAGTTATACCTTGAATAAGAAGGCTTAAGGTGTAAATTATAATTAAATTTTGTAATGTTTGACGTATACCTACTACTGCAACATAATTCCTTACCAGTGACATTAGGACACCCATGTATAGTGAGATAGGTCAAGCTGCAGCCACTGGCACCAAGCTGTTTTAGAAATCTGTCATCCACTTGGCTGCATTTGTACAGATTAATCCTCTTCAGAGTTGGAGAAAACAAATTATAAGTCACAAAAGGCAGAAGTTCAGGTGTAAACATATCATGGTAGGCCAGCCATTCTACTAACTCTTCTTTATGTACTGTGGGCAAAAATTTACCAGCTCTCTGGATGCGGTGCAGGTTTTTTCCGATACAAATCAGACAAAGTTCTCTTAACTTTCTGCCCATTTTATCTTCTTATTCAAGCACCTGCTGAAGTTTTGTGACTTGGTTTACATAACTTTTTTTAAATGATGCATAGCTGCAAAGAATACAAAGAAAACAGGTTAATTATTTAGCACCTTATATTAAGTTTAGTAAGTAATAATGGTGTGATTAAAATATATCCCAAAGGAAACATGTGTAAAATAACATTCTAGTATATGGATGCCATGCTCATTTATATTCTTAACTGCACGGACCACTGATGTAAATGATAGAGGGTGCAAATGATTAAAGCCAAGGCCAATTTCAAGTACTGGTACGCTCGTATGTAAAATTTTGGTAGGTTCAGTCAAGGAAAGCTACCACACAATATTGGCTATTTTCAAATTATCAGACTTTTAATACTGTCATTAATTAAACTTTTCTAAATAATTCTTTGTTACAGACAGATATATTTATATGCTTTTCAACACTTTTATATTATGCTATGTCTGCAAGTGATCTGTTTTATCAGTGCCATATTTTTATATCATTGATTTCCTAACTGTCATAATAGACCATTTAATAGTCTAGCTTGTGAAAACAAGGGACCCATGGGTCATGGCGCTCAGCTGTTATATATGATAAAAAAATATGATTTAGAAATGAGGCACATGCTTGTTTTGTGTGAGAATAAATATAAGCTGTATTATGAGTTGTGGGTGTTTAGCTTATGTATGATTTTGATAGTATCTTTGGAGACAGGGAAGAGGATTAATTTCATTTATTTTATTAACAAATGGAGTGCTATTGTCACACAGATTTAGATTTGGCCATATAACTTATAAGCAGAACATATAATATAAGAGTTAAATTATTTATTAAAAATAATTAAAAATTGTCCCAAATATAATTTTTATTAAAAACAATAAGAGAATCGTATGATTTTTTAAAATAAAATACAAATGAAATGATTATTAAAATAATATCAAAGAATATATTCATGAATGCATTCATGAAAACATTTTGAAAGTATTTGCACTGGTATTCATATACTTTCATTTTTACCTGAATTCCCATTCTTATGCAAGAAATTTTATAATGGAGTACATATTCATATTCGTATTCAAATACATTTGCAAAGTAATCGCACCATGTCTGGTATTTATTCAGTTTTCACCAAACAATGATGTTGAGAATCCAGAATATACAAAATTCACACATTTAAATAATGATCATAAGTACCTGGTTTCATGGCTTTTATTCATATTAAAAAAAAATAAATGTAATATATTCATTTTGGACTAATTTCACATCGATGTACACACTAGACACAGCAGGAATCTAGATTAATATTATCAACTACATCTTTGTCTATCATTAATTTCCTTCATATGATCCCTAATGATTAGTAATGAATAATATGATTTATTCTTTTATCATTAAAATTGAACTAAAAAATACCATAGGTGACTGCATGGTGTTATTTGGAATATGTGACATTCTATCAATCGATACAAGATTCTTATATCATCAGTAACTGCAAGTTAATTTCCTGTTATTATCAACTAACAAATTCCTTTTCCATTTTTCTTTAATTTGTTATTTAAAAACCAATAAAAAATTATTAATTTATTGTTTATTGTTATGTTGTTAGTTAAAACTACTAGATGAGTTGGGTTGGACACCTGAATCAACTGTGGCTGGGCATTAGCTGCCTGGCTGCCCCAGTGTATGCCTCACCTCAAGCGTGCATAATCTGATGAAAGGTCAACAAGGTCAACATACAGGTGACTGAAGAGGGGCTGGATTGAGCCTTGGTCTGACATGGTCTCATAAAAACATTAATAAAAGCTACAATATTTGGCCAATTTCTTTCAGCTATCTAAACTACAAAGATGAAATCCTTATATGTGCATGATATGAAAATTATATCAACAGTGCTCTCAGGAAACAAACGTGCCATGGTCAAAGTTGGGCAAAATTTAAGGTACCAATTTTATATTTATACTAATAACTTATAAAATTTGAAAAATTCAGAACTAATTTTTTTGTATTCAATTGAATCTTGGTTAAATAATGTTACAACCCTGACAAAAAATCTCCAGCTTCAGCAATCCTCTTGTTAAGGGAGTAAATATATTTCTTGATTTTTTTTAAAGTGCATTATGTTTGGGCCCATAACTTAAAACAATTACGCAATACTGACATCATTTCTGGCATGTGCATAGCAAATGTATAGAAAAATATGTATATTATATATGATCAAAGTCAGATCAGTGGTTTTGATATTAGGCAGTCTTACAGTGTAACAATGGGTTTTTAATGGAAAAATGAAGTTTTTCATTCATATCTCCAAGGAATTAAGTCCTAGTGATCAAATTCTTGGCATTTTAGGGGATTTTGGAGACATCTACCTGTGTGCCAAATTTAAGAAACTTAGAGCTGAAGCTGGGGAGCTGAGCTCTAGGAAACTGCATAACATTAGCTTGATGTAAACAATATGTGACATGGTGCATGAAAACTTGAATAAAATCTACAGTTTTTGATCAACTGGTTTTTTAAATTTTTGGTGTTAATAGTTGAAATGGTAACAAAAACATGCTTTGAAAATTAAATCATCAGCAGTTACAGGGAAAAAACGTGCCATGGTCAAACTTGGGCAAAATTTAAGGTACCAATTTCATATTTTTGCCAATATTTAAAAACATTTAACAGATTTTGATCTAATTTTTGGTATACAATTAAATTTTGATAAATTAAAGTTGTATTACTGAAAAAAAGTCCCTACCTTTAACACTTTTGGTCTAAAGTGACCAAATATCTTTCCTGAATTGTTTACAAAGTCCATTATGTTTGGGCCCATAACTTGTTTAAATTAAATAATACTGACTTAATTTCTGGCATGTAGATAGGAACTATATAGAGGAATATTTATGGTAAATATGAAGAAAACCAGATGAGTGGTTTTGATATTAGGCAGTCCTGAAGTGTGAAAATAGATTTTTAATAAAAAATTGAGGTTTTTCCTTAATATCTCGAAGGAATGAAGTCCTATTGACCCAGTTTTCGGCATGGTAGGAGATTTTGGGGACATCTAACTGTATGCCGAATTTCAGATTCTTAGGTCCAATGGTGTTGAAACGTGCCAGTCTTATGGACGGATGGACAGACAGACGGACGGACGACGGACAATGGACCACGACTATAGCTCAGATGACTTATAGTCAGCTGAGCTAAAAAGCATGACATTGATAAGACCACATACTATATCAGTGTATGAATGGCACTATTCAGCACATTTAGACCTGAAATAGTCAAATAAAAATAGTCCAGTAAAGTAAAATATAGATAATTCCAAAAATATACAAACATACTTCAATCAATAAATATAAATAGCAATGCATTATTTAAGAAATATTAATATACAGACCAGGAGTTACTAACCTAATAAACATGCATGATGGATTAACAAAATTTAACTATACTATTATTTAATTACTATGTCTAGAACGAGTAGTAGTAGTAGTATAACGTTATCAAAATAAACTTATCATAAGGATTGTTGAAAATAGAAATCACATGCCAGAATAAGGCTGATATGACCAATATACCTGGGGCCGTGCTGGGCCTATGCCGGTTTCAGTTTGGGACATATATAAGCTCTGGCCTTGCAGGCACTATATATAGGTGTATAAACAGAGAGGGGTGACTCAAGGTAAGTGACAGGCCGCCTCCGCAATCCAAACAAACATGAATAGTTTGACACAATCTTCAGTAGAAGAGGTAAATATACACCAAAATAGAAATAGCGCTTATATCAATGAACATATAAGTAAACACTACCGCACAATTTTGTTTATGAATTTATTTATGAATAAAATATATACGATTAGTGTTCAATTTATAAAGAATTGAAGAGAATTGAGCTTAATAAAACGCTGAGGTCAAATGTTGAGCCTGCTTTGTTTCGTATGATGGAAGCGGCTCCGACGGTAGGCCTACACGTGAAAATTCATTTTGCCGCAAACTGCAACTGAGAGGTATGACTCGTATTTGTATTACATTTTTGTATGTTTCTTTGGCTTTTGTATTTTAAGGGATAAAAGTTTCCAGCACAAATAGTCATCTGTGATCCACTGACATGCAGTGTCACTGAGCGAGACAATCTACTGCAAGTACTGGTGTTAGCACTGGTATTTTACTGCCTGGTAGTGGTAAACTGGTGGGACTGCCTAAAACGCGTGCACGCAGTTTCTTCTACCAAAGCAAGTGCCTAAAAAGCGTGCGGCCAGATTCAGTAGACCAAAATATGCTAGGTCACCTGTTCAGCACATTATAAAATAAAAGAGCATAAAAATGTAGCTCCAGTCCTATTAGTTATATATAATAAACGAAACAGAAGGCAATATGCAGGAACGAGAAGAAAGAAATTATCAGTCCTTTAAATTAAATCATAATATAAGCTGGCCTGATTTTTAAATTCATATAAAGAATACAATATATCACTAATAATATTTCTTGAGTGTTTTTATTCAAAGAAAGTGAACTAAAGGTCCATACTGGTTGCAAAAATTTATTGTGCACATCACAATGAATACAGCAATCTGTAATACAGATATACAGAATACCATTTTTGTTATTAAAAAACAAAAATAAGAACAAGAGAAATTATTGTGACATACCAGTTATTTATATATCTGTACATATACTAGTCCCACTAAAAAACTAGCCAAACTAGAATAAATATAATTTATTATGGACTTGAATTTAAAATTTGACTTGTTAACACCATTATCCCAAAGCAAATTGTGTGCACAATGTAACAACCAAGAATACTAATAAAAATTATTTGCACAACTTGAATATGAAATACATATTTAGCTCAGCTGACTGTAAGTCATCTGAGCTTTAGCAATCACTCTTCATCTGTCGTCCTTCCGGCCGTCTGGCCGTCTGTCCGTTAACACTGGGCACAAATAGTAACTGCTAGACCAGGAATCTTCTAACATTACATCCAGAGAGGTCCATGAAAAATCTCCTTAGAAACCTGGAATTGGGTCTCTGTTACCCATATTCTTTGAGCTATTGGGCTCCGAAGTACCCCCCCCCCCAGAATAATGGAAAATTTGATACAAAAGCTCAAGTATTTGAAAAAATAATGCATTGATCACCATGATTTTTCGCATGGATATTGATCATGGAATGTTTCATCAGTTTCTGCAGACTGGTAGTGCCACCTGTATTTTTTATATTTTTTTACAAATTTTTTCTCTATTTTTGAGACCTTAAAAGATACAGTCATCTGTTAACAAGGCACAAAAATAGTAATGATCAGACCTCAAATTTTCTTTCTTGACATGCAGGGAGGCCAATGAAAAGTCTGATTGGAAACCTTAAATTTGTTCTCTGTTACCCAAAACCTCTGAGCTATGGGGCTTCGAAGTACCCCCCAGAATAATGGAAAATTTGATACCGGTACAAAAGCTCAAGTCCCAGAACAACTAATGCATTGATCACCATGATTCTTTGCATGGATACTGATCATGGAGTGTTTCATTAGTTTCTGCAGACTGGTAGCGCCACATGTATTTTTTTGGTTTTTTTTAATGATTATTTTCATTATATTTTTGAGACCTTCAAAGATGCAATCATCTGTTTACAGGGAACAAATCATAATGACTGTAGCTAGAATCCTGTTTCTGGACATGCAGGGAGGCCCATGAAAAGGCTCCTTAAAAATTTAAAATTAGTTTTCTGTTACTCATAACCTCTGATCTATGGGGCTTCCAAGTTCCCCCCCCAAGAATAATGGAAAGTTTGATACAAAAGCTGTTTCATTAGTTTCTGCAGACTGGTGGTGCCACCCGTATTTTTTTATTTTTTTTAAATATTTTTTTCCTTTGTTTTGGAGACCTTTAAAGGTGTGGTTATCTGTTAACAGGGCACAAATCGTAATGACTGAACCTACAATCTTCTAACTTAACATGCAGGGAGGCCCTTGAAAAATCTCCCTGGAAACCTTGTAATTAGGTCTCTGTTTACCATATTATTTGAGCTGTGGGGCTCAGAAGTACCCCCCAGAATAATTTAAAATTTCATACAAAAGCTCCAGTATCTGAACAACCAATGCATTGATCACCATGATTCTTTGCATACATATTGATCAAGGTATCTTTCATCAGTTCCTGCAGACTGGTGGTGCCACCTGGATATTTTTTAAATGTTAAAATTTTTTTCTCTATTTTTGAGACCTTTAAAGATTGTCCGTTTACAGGACAGGCACAAATCGTAACCATTGGTCCTAGAATCTTCTTACTTGACATCCAGGGAGGTCCAAAAAAAAAAACTTTGGATTCCTGAAATTAGGTCTTTGTTACCCATATTCATTGAGCTATGGGGCTTATAAGCACCCCCAGCATAATTGAAAATTTGATACCAAAGCAGGGCACAAATCATAACCTCTGGACCTAGAATCTTCTAAATTGAAAATCCAGGGAGGTCCATGAAAAGTCTCCTTGGAGACTTGACATTAGGTCTCTGTTACACATATTCTCTGAGCTATAGGGCTTATAGGCACACCCCCGGAACAATTGAAAATTTGATACCAAAGTAGGGCACAAGTCATAACCATTGAACCCAGAATCTTCTAACTTGAGATCCTGAGAGTTCTTCAAAAGTTCTCCCCAGAAACCTGAACTTTGGTCACTGTGACCTATGTTCTCAGAGTTATGGGGTATGTTTGAGCACCATAGAAATAATGCAAAATACACACAAATTGCAAGATTCCTCAGGAAAGGGTAGTTGGATTGTCATCAGATTTGGTGTGCTTATCGGACTTGATGAACTTAAGCTACTATGCATGAATGATGATGCCACCTATGTGATCTTAATTAGTTGCCTGTGCAAGGACATATTACCAACATGTCAGTCAGCTGAGCGTTATGACCCACAGGTCACTTGTTATAAAACTGTACCCTATTTACATAGGTGACAAATCCACTTTAATCTACTCAGTACTGGATTACCAATAGCACATGAAAGTGGAACAATTTGTCACAATTGTCGCATAGAGCCATATTTAGCTATACAGTATATATTGATATATAAAAAAAATGTTGATTTAATTAGTGAGGAAGTATAATGAGGAATAATTTTATAAAGATTAATGGCAAAATTTCATATATGCTCCTGTTGCTTCAAGTTAGTAGATCAACAATCCAGGATTAATGGCACCAAAGTAAGAAAGTAACCATGTAAACTGGTACCAGTCCTGTTGTACATGACTGGAGTAAAATAATTACAATCGATCAATTGCATTGGACTAAAAAATAGCTTCTATTCAAAATGATGTTGCTTGTCTTGTAGAATTTACATTTTTTTAGCCAACCTGTGAGCTTATGCGAAGGTGCGGCAGAGTCCGTCGTGTGTCGTGCGTCGTATGTCGTCTGTACGTTAACCATAGCTATCTCAAAAACAGCAGGAGCTGGCATCACCAAATTTTTTGCAAATAATTAGTCATCCTAAAAACTATATTGGATTTTGTTTATTTTTTTCTAACTGCATTTTCTTAGATTTTATAGGGAATAAGCTAAAAAAGCTTTAAAAATCTTCTTCTCTGAAACTGTTCAGCCAAATTGTCCAATATTTCACAGAAATGATCCCTGGAACAATCTTTCTCAAATTTGTTCGAATGGTTCCAGTTTGAAGATTTTTGGCCGAGTTACAGGAGGTTGAAGTTTGTTAACTGTGCAAAAAAGCATATTAAAATTTAAATCTCAGAAATGGCTGGAGCTATCATCACCAAATTTTATGCCAATGTTGGTCACATAGGTCATATCTGAAATGGAGGTATTGGTGGCGCCACCTGCATCGGCCTTTTTTTTTGTACAGGGTCATTAGTGCCTGTATCACACTGATGGTTACAAAAAACTTCTTCTCTGAAACCATATGGCCAAAATCTTCAATATCGCACAGAAGTGATCCTAGGGTAGTGCTTTCTGAAGTTTCTTCAAATGGTCTCTTTTCAGTGACTTTTGGCTAAGTTATGGGAAGCTGAATTTAGTCATATGCCATAACAGCCCATTTTAGCTCAGTGGCTACAAAGATCTTCTTCTCAAAAACCACTGGGCCAAATTCTTAAATCTCACACATTAATTATCCTCAGATGTTGATAATTCAAGTTTGTTCAAATGGTTTTGATTCAGTGTTTCTTGGCTGAGTTGCGGGACGCTGAACTTAGCCAGTTTGCTGTATCTTCCTTTATGAGTTATGAACTTTCGAAACGTTTTTCGACTGATGCCACTGAAGCCAGTTAAATGTTAAATATTTTACCAGAATAATCCCTACAATAATTCTTATAATAATTGTCATTAATGGTTCCACATGAATGATTTTTGGTTGAATAATGGAGATGGAATTGAGTCATTTTACCATATATGTTAGCTGTGTGATGCTGTTACATCTAGCCTGGCACCAGTTTATCAACATCTATTACATCATGCCACTAGACATTTAGATTTTTGTTATATTTGGTTAATATTGACAAGTAAGTTTTTTTTAAAGGTTTTAAAAATTTAGATTTATGATTTAAGTTATTCATCATACCAGGCAATGTTACAATCATGGATATTCAGCTCTCTGTGGCTATATAAAGACAACTGTACATGGATTATAAATTATTGGTATCCCTCTTCAACTTAATTCAAGAATTTGCCATCAATGATATATATCTGTATTTTAATTTTGCATTCAGTATGCATCCGTAATAATTTTACATATATTCCTGATTTCTTTTTTATAAAAAGTCAGCTGAAAAGCATTTTGTATTGGGAAAATAAATGTCTAAGTTATTTCAAGTAGGGACCACTTTTGTGTACAGATGTTTACCATTGGCAGATTGCCAGTGCCTTGATGTTGGCCATAAGCCAAGATGATGTCAGCTCTATAAATAGTTTTGGCACAGTGCCAGGATTGAAAGAAGTGCAGCCAGGTATAGAACAAGAGTTCACTCAGTGCAGTAGCTGCATTCTGTTTATAGCTTTGGCAGACTGCTCACTGCATCATATTTGGCACCAAAGTTCAGCCTGAATCTATTTATAGCTTTGGCAGACTGCCAACTGTGTCAGATTATGCAACAGGTCAAGAGTTCACTCAGGGCAGCCAGGTACAGGTCAAAAGTTCACTCAGTCTAGCCAGGTGCAGGTCAAGAGTTTACTCAGTGCAGTAGCTTGAGGCAGCAATTTGTCACAGGTCACTTGGGGGCAACTGCCTTACTCACCTTAGCCATGTCAGCCAAGTGCATCAGACTCTGGGGAAGTTTGATGTATTGGACTGATACCTGTCTATGCGTCTTTGATGGTATTCTCATTTACAAGACAGGTTGTGCCACCTACATTGATTTTTGCAGTGTATGCGCCTGCTTATTTCTACAGAGGAATTTGATACATCAGCCTAAAATTGGGTATGTTTATACATATCAGGTAGCTTTATAGTGTACAAGACTGGTGGGGCCACCTACAATAATTTTTGCACAGTGTATGTCCCTGCTTATTTCACAGAAGGGGTTTGACATATCAGTCTGACATTGGGCATATGTATATATCTCTTTGTTGAATATAAGACTGGTGGTGCCAGCTACAATCATTGTATCCGGCCAAAACAGAGTTGCGATGCTGCCGCCATTGCCGCTTAGGTTTCCGGAGAACTCCCTTGAACAGAATTTTTTAAAATTTGGAATTATGATCGGTCACATGTGAACTGCTGTGCCCTCATTTTTGGTTGACCTCTTACCTTTCCTCTCTGCCCAGCGTCCATTTGTGTGTCTGTTTCCACACATAAACCCACATATCTCGGGAACAGTTTGACCGATAAGGCTAAAGATTTTGCACAAATGTAGCCCTTGGAAAGTTTCATAACATACACTAAAAATGGTGGCGCCACCTGCAACCATTTTTGCACAGCGTCCATCTGTTCATCTGCCTTAGGATAAAATCACTCATATCTCGGCAGTGGTTTGACTTATCCACCTGAAAATTTGCAGGTTTATACATCCCTGACAGCTTTCTTGTTTTATGACAGGTCGGGCCACCTACATTCAATTTACGCTGCAGACATCCAAGCTCATATCTCAGGAACCATTTGACCGATTAGGCAGGTGGCGCCACCTATATTTATGTATTCGCTGCAGACATTCAGGCTTATATATCAGGACTGGTTTGACATATCCCCCTGAAATTTTGCATGTGTATAAATCTCAAATATCTCTTAATCATACACAAAATTGGTGGCGCCACCTGCCACCATTTTTGCACAGGGTCCGTCTGTTTGTCTGCCATGGGCTAAAAATCACTCATATCTCAGTAGTGGTTTGACTTATCTGCCTAAAATTTTGCATGTTTATACATCTGGGACAGCTTTCTGGATTTTGTGGTAGGTGGCGCAACCTACATACACATTTTGGCTGCAGACATCCAGGCTATTATGCAACAAAACTCACTCTATTTCCCCGCCACTCAATCCATGCCTCACTTCACCTTTCCCACTCTGATTTTGGCGGATACAAGTAGTCGCTTGTTGACTACCCATATTCTAGTTTTTGTGTTGTGTGCACCCATGTCAGAATTGCAGCAGTGATGTTTAATTGTTTCTTGTTCTAAGTGTATAGTACTTGCATTGTTCATATACATGTTCCACATGTTCTTGAAAAGTAATGGTCCAGCATTGAAGCATTATACCTGGTGTAATCTCATTGCACAGGTTCGCATTAGGCCTGTAGGCCTTGTTTCTCTACAAGTAATGAACACATGGAGTTAAATATGACACATGGAGTCATAATAAATAAGGTAAATAATATGTAGCTTGTTATTACAAAAAGCTCTTTGCAAAGCGTATATTCTTCGGATCATTGTCTCTAGATTCAGTCATTTTTAGACATAATTTTAATGTTTGACAATCTTTTCGCCATTTTGGTGATGTTCCTATGAACAGTGAGAAAATATATTGTTGATTTTTTTTCCCCACATAAATTATATTAAGTTCCAACAATCTATAAACAAAGACCCGACAAAATAAATTTTCTGGAAAGACTTTGTGGTCCGCAAAATCTGGCCACATGCTTTTTAGGCACTTGTGTAGTTGGTGAATCTGCGTGCACAAAGGTGAACACGTTTTTAAGGCAGTCCCTTAACTGGTAACATTAGTGGTACTGCCACTAGTACGTACTGCCTACTGCCATATAGTACTGGTACTATTGGTAGGCAGGAAAGGTGGCCCGCAGAGTCTCTTTTATTAAACTATACTCTGTTCTAACACCCAAACACACCTACAATATGATTGTTATTTGTAGGTGGCTCAACCAGTCTTAAGCACAACACTGAGATATCGAAGAATTATAGACATGTACAATTTCAGATTAATACATTGAACCACTCCTGAGATATGGGCCTTTATCATTAAAAAAGGCACACAGATGGACACAGTGCAAAAGGTTTGCAGATTGTGCCAGCATTATTTGATAGGTACTATTTCACATGTGACCCAGTAATTTTGCTGGGTATCCCAAAGATCGGTCAACGGGTCTGAAAACATAGTATCAGCAAAACTTGACCTATTATCTCATTAGGACATTATATGATAGCCGTGTATCAGTTTCCTGCAAAATGGATAGGAGCCCAGTGAGGAATGCCCAGAGCAAGTGTTGTTACATTTCATTTTGACTGACAGCTCACCAGCTCACAGGACCTGTGCCAGTGGGGTATTGGGCCCCTCTTTCTGAGCCTGTGGCCTACACAAGCAGGTATCCATTATGTATATAGGACTGTAAAAAAAAATGGGTATGTCCATCCTGTCACAGTAATGCTGTCTTACTTTGGTATACAATTAATGCTCATATTTGGTGTGGAACCTGTTTTCATTGTTGTGAGATAGCTGAGTCATATGTCAAAGTTTAGTGACTGAAAAGAGACTTCACATCTGCTTTACTCTGACTTTTCAATTCAAGCTTTTCAGAACAGCTTACTTTCAAATTTACTTAGGGTCTAATCATCGTCAAACAACCTTGGTATAATTTAGCTTTAAAATTCATATTGATAATAATTTTAGACACAGTGATGTATATATATTTAGAATCCTTAGAATATTCTCTATTAGATGAGATATATTTAAAAAGTGTAACGGTGTCCATTTTGAAAATTTAAAACTTGAAATGATTTAAAATTTTTTTTTTTAATTGGATATATCTCAAAATTGGCATAGGGTATGTATGTGAAAATAGTATCATTTAAGCTTACATACAAATATCTCCAAGCGTTTTTTTTGTTATATATTTATTGTCTTTTTTTCATAATGAATTTTAAATTTAAAAAAAATGTGTGATGTTAACAATACTTATTTTGTTTAAATAACGTATTTCTACTACACTAAAAACAATATAGGAAAAAGAAAAAACGCATTTTAGAATACTTGTTGGTTTACCTATATGCAAAATTTGAAGACTCTATATTCGATGGTTTTTGAGAAATATCGGTCTGAAGACCGTTCAGTCTCCTGAAATACTGTTTTGAGAAAAAGGCCAAAAACTGTTTGGGAAGAGAAATTTCGTTTTGAGTGGAAAACAGGGATATAAGCGCAAGTGACAGTTGTATTTTTTCACTAAATGTTCGGATGAGAATCGGTTTCAATATATAAATTATAAAATTTAATGGTTTATCAGTGTTAAAAAAAAGATTTTATTAGGCATCATGGCAACTAGAGAACTGTCAAACTAAAGTAGGCGGAGCTTACTGGTCCGAGGGGTCGGTCATCGGTAATCAGGTCATGGGCTACCGCGCCGGGGCACGCGTCAGGTGTGAAGTGACTGATAAGAACGATCACTCTGTTTACTCTGCGCTCTCATTCAGACCTCCATATACCCTAATCCAATTAACAGCTTGTCTCCCTCTCACAATTATATATGAGACACTACATAGCTAGCAGCGACACATATTTCCCTCTCTCATTAGATTTATTTATACCAGTCATATGCGCGCTAAATCGTGCTGCGGCCGCTCTTCCTTTACCGATCGCTCTCATAGTTAAGACTCTGGCGCGGTTCACTTCGCAAAATTTGTTGGCAGGCGACGTGGTGGTGTAACTTGGTGCCGCGTTCCTCTCACAAATTTCATTCGTCCAACACAGTCCCATATTGCTGCACCACCCACGGCGTTTATCTACATCCTCCACGGGAACCTTGTGATCAGCAGTATGTGACTGTCTCTCGTTCAAATAGCGAATTTTATCTTCGCTCATTCTATTCTATTTTCTTCAACCCATGACGTTCAGTTTGAAGATAGTGTATATTATAGAAGAAGGAACAATGTATTCGGTAATGGTTTTGGTGATGTAATGATGGACCCTGGGAGAAAATGTTATAGTGTATAACAGGGTCAATATTACAGAAATAACAATCAGTAAATTAATATTTCTATGTAAATTCTTGGTGCCAGGACCATTATTGGGTGACACTTACATATTTTAGGGCAGTGACATAGACATTATTCGGCGACTGGAGGAGTACGATGTACAGTTTACTTCTGGGTTAGGCGTATAGGGGGACATGTTTGTATTAATTAGTGCCAATTAGTAAGTGCCGGTAATAAAGATAAGCTCTTTCCCGGCTGACTGACCGCGGCTTCCCCACTCCTGTCAATCAACCATTTGCCTAATACTGCGAGCGCATGGTTAACCAATATGCAAATTACACACTGCTAACTCTCTCCGAGCTGACAGCTGGTCCTGTTTGCACCCCACGTGGGGTTGACATCTGAATTAAAATACTTATTTTTTCTAATTGATACAATATAAGCTTAGGAACGTGTTTTTGTGAAAAGATAGGTATAGCAAACATCTATAAAACCAGATGTTTTTCAGAAAAATGTAATTTTCATGATTTTTGACGATGATTAGACCTTAAGGGGGAACATGACACTTTACTGGCGCCCCCTACTGATGACATTGCAAATTAAAAATATCTGGTTTAATTATATTATCAAGAGGCTACATATTTTGCTGTTTCTGATTTTTGTTGTCATGAACAACGTCATCGCTTCAGGGCATCATTTTAGTCTCTCCAACAGACGCCATCATTTGAGAAAAGTAACTACGATGAACAATAATTATAGGAATGTTCAGTGTGACAGCTTTATTTAATTATTTTTAGCTCAGCTGACTATAAGTCATCTGAGCTATAGTCGTGGTCCATTGTCCGTCGTCCGTCCGTCCGTCCGTCCGTAGATGTGACACGTTTTGAAACCGTAAGACCTAGGAATCCAAAATTCGGCATAATGTTAGATGTCCCCAAGATCTCCTACCAAGCCGAAAACTGGATGTTTGCAACTTCGTTCCTTTGAGAAATTAAGGAAAAACCTCAATTTTTTATTAAAAACCTATTTTCACACTTCAGGACTGCCTAATATCAAAACCACTCATCTGTTTTACCTCATATTTACCATAAATATTCCTCTATATAGTTCCTATGTACATGCCAAAAATTATGTCTGTATTATTTTATTTAAAAAAGTTATGGGCCCAAACATAATGCATTTTGTAAAAAATCAGAAAAGATATTTGATCACTTAACACAAAAAATGTTAATGCTATGGACCTTTTTTCCAGTAATATAACTTTAATTAATCAAAATTAAATTGTATACCCAAAATTAGATGAAAATCTTTTAAATTTTTTAAAATATTAATAAAAATAAAAAATTAGTACCTTAAATTTTGCCCAACTTTGACCATGGCACGTTTTTTTATTGTAAGTACTGTGGATTTAATTTTCACAGCATGTTTTTGTTAGCATTTCAACTGTTAACACCAAAATTTGAAACCAGTTGATCAAAAACTGTAGATTTTAATCAAGTTTTCAAGCACCATGTAACATATTGTTTACATCAAGCTAGTGTTATGCAGTTTGCAAGAGCTCAGCTCCCCAGCTTCAGCTCTAAGTTCCTTAAATTCGGCATACAGTTAGATGTCTCCAAAATCCCCTACCATGTCAAGAATTTGGTCACTAGGACATTCGAGATATTAATGAAAAACTTCATTTTTCCATTAAAAACCCATTGTTACACTTCAAGTCTGCCTTATATCAAAACCGCTGATCTGACTTTAATCATAAATAATATACATATTTTTCATTCTCTATGCACATGCCAGAATTATGTCTGTATTATGTAATTGTTTTAAGTTATGGGCCCAAACATAATGCACTTTGTAAAAAATCAAGAAATATATTTACTCCCTTAACAAGAGCATTGCTGAAGCTAGAGATTTTTTTGTCAGGGATGTAACATTATTTAATCAAGATTCAATTGAATACCCAAAATTAGTTCTGAATTTTTCAAATTTTATTTAGTATAAATATAAAATTAGTACCTTAAATTTTGCCCAACTGTGACCATGGCACGTTTGTTTCCCGTGAGCACTGTTGATATAATTTTCATATCATGCACACATAAGCATTTCAGCTTTTTAGTTTAGAAAGCTGAAAGAAATTGGCCATAAATTGTTGCTTTTATTAATGTTTTTTATGAGACCCTGTCAGACTTTGGCTCTCTCCAGCCCCTCTTGAGTCACCTGTATGTTGACCTTGTTGACCTTTCATCAAATTATGCACGCTTGAGGCGAGGCATACATGGAATCCAGGCAGCTTATGGCAAGCCACAGTTGATCCAGGTGTCCAACCCAACTCATCTAGTAGTTTTAACCAAGAACATAACAAAAAACAATAAATTAATAAATTTTTATTGGTTTTTAATAACTAATTAAAGAAAAATAGAAAAGGAATTTGTTAGTTTATAATAACAGGAAATTAACTTGCAGTTACTGATGATATAAGAATCTTGTATCGATGGGTAGAATGTCACATATTCCAAATAACACCATGCAGTCACCTATGGCATTTTTCAGTTCAATTTTAATGATAAAGAAGTAAATCATATTATTCATTACTAATCATTAGGGATCATATGAAGGAAATTAGACAAAGATGCAGTTGATAATATTAATCTAGATTCCTGCTGTGTCTAGTGTGTACATTGATGTGAAATTAGTTTAAAATGAATTTTTTACAGTTATTTTTTAATATAAATAAAAGCCATAAAACCAGGTACTTATGATCATTATTTAAATGTGTGAATTTTGTATATTCTGGATTCTCAACATCATTGTTTGGTGAAAACTGAATAAATTCCAGACATGGTGCAAATACTTTGTAATTGTATTTAAATACGAATATGATTTTGTACTCCATTATAAAATTATTGCATAAAGAATGGGAATTCAGGTAAAAATGAAAATATATGAATACTCGTGCAAATACTTTCAAAATGTATTCATGAATGCATTCATGAATATATTCTTTAATATTATTTTAATAATCATATTAGTTATATTTCATTTTAAAAAATCATATGATTCTCTTATTATTTTTAATAAAAATTATATTTGGGACAATATTTGTATTTTTTTAAATAAATAGTTAAACTCCTATATTATATGTTCTGCTTATAAGTTATATGGCCAAGTCAAAATCTGTGTGACAATAGTTCTCCATTTGTTAATAAAATAAATGAAATCAGTCCGCTTCCCTGTCTCCAAAGGTACTATCAAAATCATACATAAGCTAAACAACAACAACTCATAATACAGCTTATATTTATTACCACACAAAACCAGCATGTGCCTCATTTCTAAATAATACTTTTTTATCATATATAACAGCTGAGCGTCGTGACCCATAGGTCCCTTGTTTTAAATAGTACCAAAGTTTTACAAAGAAATTTTCACCAGAATATCACCAGAAGAGGCTCAAGTGCAGGAATATACCAACGGCTATGTTGTCAACTGTCAGTTTTGACAGTTGCAAGTAGATGACAAAAAAGAGCATAAATATCACCATATGATTGAAAGTGACAATGATGGTGTATTTCTGAAGAGATAGTATATACCCATAGTTTTTTAGTGCTGATATTTATATTTCTTTTTATATGGGCATCTTAAAAGCTGATCATATGTTGTTGACGCCAGAAGCCATTGGATACCAGTCGATTCGTCACCACAGTCATTTCGTCACCAATTTACATGCGGTACCAAATGGTCAATTCGTCACCAATATTTTGTATGATAAAATGTTATCTATTACAATTAAAATTAAAACACACAATGATACCAATACTGAAAAGTTTGTTTTGTTGTTGATTCTTTTAATTAACGGCTCAGGATACACCATGCAAGGAGTGGATTACATATAAATACAAACATTGCGCAGCATGGCCAACTGGCCGCCAATGCCAATGGTATTCAGGGCTATTCACGTCACTCCTCACCGCAAACGAATTCCTCACGGCAGCATCGCTTGAAATGTTCTTTTATTTCACGCACGCAGGTGTTTTCGTTAAATAAAATCCACGTCCACAATTGACACAGAGAAACAAGTCACCAAAAGAACTTTCTAAAATCTTAAACGGCCTTTGCAGAGTATAAAAGTTTTTTTTTTTGCAGTAACTATTTTCCCAGCCATATTTCATTCATCTGTCAATCATTAATCTGTTCTACTGTCATTCCCTATGCATTTGAATTGCTGATTTTAAGAACGTGCCCGGCCAAGTCCAGCCTGTTGCATTTTGACGGTCACTTCGTCACCAATTTCTTTTGGTGACGAAATGACTGTGGTGACGAAACGACTGGTTCCCAAGCCATTTATGTGTGGACTTGCTCTCTGTCTCACAACCACCAGCGCCACCTTTGGGGCTTTTTCTAAACTAATAATGTCCAAAATTTTCATATTTTGGCCTAATATTTTAAAAATTAACTCATTGACATGCACATTTTTGTCTATGAATAAAATGAATATTTAATTCTGCATGTTCAATTAGAATATTATGAAAAATACATTGGTCAGTTTTTTAAAATATGTAACTTTTGTTTCCCCCTTAGTTAAAATATCATATAAAAACCCACCACAAGTGTCAATTTTCAACTTCATATACTGCAAAAATAGGCACATTGACCCTGAAATTTCATTTCATAATTTTACAAAGTATGTCTTGTAGATATCATGTGCAAATTATCTAAGAAATTCCATTGGTAGTTTAAAGTGTCATGTTCCCCCTTAAGTGTATGACAAATCTTCATTTATAGGGCTGACTGTGATTTGCTTCTTTTTACAATTGTGTGTTGCATTGTTACCTATATCTTGCGGGGTTCCACAACTTAAATAGTTGTTAGGTATGACTGAGTAGTTTCATTTTTTGCCCACTTAGAAAGCTGTATATTTTTGGGTATTAATTTTTTCAGGGACGTACACAATGGTTTTCTTCAACTGCAATGCCTGCGGAGAGTCTGTGAAGAAAAACCAGGTTGAGAAGCACTACCAATTCCAATGTCGTAACTGTGAAGTCTTGTCATGTGTGGATTGTGGGAAAGAATTCTGGTAGGTTACTCATAGCACTTATTCCCGTTACTTATGGCATCTTGATTCCAAACTCTGTAGGTATTGTGAATAATTAGGGGTAGTACCCACAACTGTTGAGACATGTGTTTACTGTAAATTCTCTACTAATTATGTACCTGAAACGAGGCAAATGAAGACAAAATAGTGATATATTAAATAATCAGCTATCAATAATGCACTTATTCACATGTATAGAAAGTTGTCCACTGTGGATCATTAGTAAGTGATTTGCTGATTTCATTGGTCACCAGCTGACAGTTTATAACCATGCTTGGACATTACAACTGGTGATCTTCAGTAATGTAATCAAGTCCACACCATGTGAGTCTGAGTGCAAGTTTGAGTCCGGACCACGAGTCCTTGAGGTTCGACTCCAAGTCTACCTTCTTAAAGTTGTAGTCAATTGGACCACAGATCAAGGCCAAGTCTAATATAAGTCCCCAGTTAAAGAAATTGAAAAGGAACTGTGAGATTACCATACATATTTTCTGTAAGCTTACACATGCTTTTTATTTGAATGTTAAATTACATTAAGTTCACAATGCAGAGCTAAAGCTGGATATATATAGTCTTTTGTGTAATATTCTGTTAGCATACAGTATGTTTACTATACAGTATGTGACTGAGCTTTTTTTATCCTGGACTTAGGATGGAGTCCGCCTGATTTCTTGATTCCTTATGCCTACAAGTCCTAGTACAAGTCTGAGTCCCTGAAAAGGGGACTCGAGACCAGACTCGAGTCCAAGTCTGGATTTGAGTTCAACATCATTGATGATCTTATTATGGCGATATTATCAACTTTACTGTAAATGTTAACGTTGTGAATGCTTTCAGAAAAAGGAAGGATATCAGTTATACTTTAAAAAGTTATACTTTTATTTGAGAATTGATTGCTTGTTGTAAAGCTGGCTGGGGTCTATAATTTCTGCTCATATTGGTTAACTTTTTTTTGTGAGAACAAAGATTAAGATAGTGAAGTTCAATCTGGCCACTTTTATTTTTGGATTTACCATTAGTTATGTCATTGATTTATTGTTTTTAATATTTTCAGGGGAGATGCCTACAAGGAGCACAATAAATGTATCAGTGAGGAAGAGAAATACTCCGGGAAAAATTACAAACCAAAGCCAGGGGCAAACAAAGGAGAAGCTAAACAGGAACAGTGGTTGCAGGTGAGTAATGCCACCAACCCAAAATAATAGGACT
Source organism: Sipunculus nudus (assembly GCA_026874595.1). Lineage (NCBI taxonomy): Eukaryota > Metazoa > Annelida > Sipuncula > Golfingiida > Sipunculidae > Sipunculus > Sipunculus nudus. The sequence goes on along the minus strand of CM049306.1, from coordinate 104,263,520 downwards.
ATAATCCTGTGTCTGTGCTGAACAAGGCTGTGCAGAACATTGTTTGAATCAAACTGTGAAGGGATGTTTGCCATTTGATGTTCTATTTCTTCAGATTCAAAGCATGTATTCTGTTTTTAGTTATTGTAAAGCAATAAAGTACCCCATTGTGATGGTCCTTTGTCTGTCATCTGTCCATCTGGTGGGCGTCCATTAACAAGGCATGTTTTGAAACTGTTAGACCAACAAATCCAAAATTCTTCATACAGTTAGATGTCCCCAAGTTCTCCTACCAAACCGAAAACTGGGTTACTGCAACTTCAATATATTAAGGAAAAACCTTCGTTTTCAAGTAAAAACCTTAAGTTACACTTCAAAACTGCCGACCACGAAAACAACTGGTGTTAATGTATTCATGTTTGATATAACCATTCATACATATATTTCCTATGTACCCGTACATCCCAGAATGTAGATCTATATTGCCTAAATTATTGAGGTTATGGGCTCAAACATAATGCACTAGAGACTTTTTTTCTAAGGATATATCTTTATTTAATCAAGATTTAATTGTATACAAGAAATTAGATCAGAATTTCATAAATTTTTAAAGTTATTAGTATTGTGAAATCAGTACCTTAAATTTGGCCCAACTTTGACCATGGCACATTTTTATGCCCCCCCCACAAAGTGGCCGGGGCATATAGTTTTACCCATGTCCGTCCTTCCGTCATTCCGTCATTCTGAAATCAAACAGTTGTACAGACTTTTTTTTGCAATGCCTGCAGATATTGGCCTGATTTTTGGTGTGTGGGCAGATAATGACAAGTTACAGATCTAGTTCGCGTTTCGTCCCAGTTGACCTACTTTTGACCGTTTTACAGCTCCTAAACTTAGAAAATTTCATGAAAAATAGAAATTTTCATGACAAATACACATGAACGAACTTTTTTTCGCAATGCCTGCAGATATTGGCCTGATTTTTGGTGTGTGGGCAGATACTGACCACTTACAGATCGAGTTCGCGTTTCGTCACTGTTGACCTACTTTTGACCGTTTTACAGCTCCTTAACTTAGAAAATTTAATGAAAAATAGAAATTTTCATGATAAATACACATGTACGGATTTTTTTTCGCAATGCCTGCAGATATTGGCCTGATTTTTGGTGTGTTGGCAGATAATGACCAGTTACAGATCGAGTTCGCGTTTCGTCACTGTTGACCTACTTTTGACTGTTTAACGGCTCCTTAACTTAGAAAATTTCATGAAAAATAGAAATTTTCATGACATGTACACATGTACGGATTTTTTTTCGCAATGCCTGCAGATATTGGCCTGATTTTTGGTGTGTATGCAGATATTGACTAGTTACAGATGAATTCACGTTTCGTCCCAGTTGACCTACTTTTGACCGTTTTACAGCTCCTAAACATAGAAAATTTCATGAAAAATAGAAATTACATGAGAAATACACATGTACGGACTTTTATTCGCAATGCCTGCAGATATTGGCCTGATTTTTGGTGTGTGGGCAGGTATTGACCAGTTACAGATCAAGTTTGCGTTTTGTCCCAGTTAACCTACTTTTTGCCGTTTGACGGTGCCCTAACAAAGAAAATTTCATAAAAATTATAAATTTTCATGACAAGTGCGGACTTGTACGGACTTTTTTCCCTGCAATGCCTGCAGATACCGCCCTGATTTTTTATGTGTGGGCAGATAATGACCAGTTACAGATCGAGTTCGCGTTTCGTCACGGTTGACCTTCCTTTGATTGTTTTACGCCTCCTAAACATAGAAAATTTCATGAAAAATATAAATTTTCATGCCAAATGTACATGTACAGCCGTTTTTAGCCCTCAGCTCAAAGGCTGATGGGCTATTGTCATCACCCAAGCTGTCCGTCTATCCGTCCGTCCATCTGTCTGTCCGGTGTCCGTCTGTCCGTTCCGCGTCTGTTAACTTTTACCTTTGTAAGCAGGATATCTCTAAAAGGATTCACCGTTGGAATTTTATTTCATCAGTGAAGATGTATATTGATAAAATCTTGGTCAAGTTCGAAGATGGGTGACCTTGACCCATTTTTAGCTCAGCTGACTGAAAGTCATCTGAGCTATAGCGATCACTCTTTGTCCGTCGTCCGTCTGTCCGTCGTGCCGTCTGTCCGTCCGTTAACCAGGCACAAATCGTAACCGCTTGACCTAGAACCTTGTAACTTGGGATTCTGAGAGGTCCATAAAAAATCTCCTTGGAAACCAGAAATTAGGTCTCTGTTACCCAGATCCTTCGAGCTATGTGGCCTCAAAGTACCCCCCAGAAAAGTCAAAAATTTCATACAAAAACTTCAATATCTCATTAACTACTTGACTGATGGTCATGATTTTTGGCATACATATTGATCATGAGATGTTACATCACTTCCTGCAGACTGGTGGCGCCACCTGTATTTTTCGATTTTTTACGAATTTTTTTCTCTATTTTTGAGACCTTTAAAAATGTGAACATCTGTTAACAAGGCACAAATCATAAAGACTGGACTTAGAATCTTAATTCTTGACACACTGAGAGGTCCATTAAAAATCTCCTTGGAAACCAGAAATTAGGTCTCTGTTACCCATATCCTTTGAGCTATGGGGCCCCAAAGTACCCCCCAGAATAGTAAAAAATTTCATACAAAAACTTCAATATCTCAATAACTTCATCACTGATGGTCTTCATTTTTGGCATACATATTGATCATGAGATGTTCGATCAGTTCCTGCAGACTGGTGGCGCCACCTGTACTGTTTGATTTTTTACGATTTTTTCCTCTATTTTTGAGACCTTTGAGGATGCTGTCATCTGTTAGCGTGGCACAAATAGTAACGACTGGACCTAGAATCTTCATTTTCAACACACTGAGAGACCTATGAAAAGTCTCCATGGAAACCAGAAATTAGGTCTCTGTTACCCATATCCTTCGAGCTATGGGGCCCAAAATTACCCCCCAGAATAGTCAAAAATTTCATACAAAAACTTCAATATCTCATTAACTACATCACTGATGGTCATGATTTTCGACATACATATTGATCATGAGATGTTTCATCAGTTTGTGCAGACTGGTGGCGCCACCTGTATTTTTCAATGTTCACGAATTGTTTTCTCCATTTTTGAGACCTTTAAGGATGTAGTTATCTGTCAACAGGGTACAAATCGTAACAACTGGACCTAGAATCTTCGTTCTTGACACACAGGGAGACCCATGATAAGTCTCCATGGAAACCTGAAATTTGGTCTCTGTTACCCATATCCTTTGAGCTATGGCACTCCAAAGTACAGCTCAGAATAATGGAAAATTTGATACAAAAGCTAAAGTATCTGAACAACTAATGCAGAGATAACCATAATTGTTTGCATGGATATTGATCATGGAGTGTTTCATAAGTTTCTGCAGACTGGTGGCACCACCTGTATTTGTTCGGTTTTTTTTACGAAATTTTTCTGTATTTTTGAGACCTTTAAAGATATGAACATCTGTTAACAGGGCACAAATCATAAAAATTGGACCAAGAATCTTCATTCTTGACACACAGGGAGACCCATAAAAAGTCTCCATGGAAACTTGAAATTAGGTCTCTGTTACCCATATTCTTTAAGCTGTATGGGTCCAAAATACCCCCCCCCCCAGAATAATGGAAAATTTGATACAAAAACTGCAGTATTTCAATAACTACAACACTGATGGTCATGATTTTCGGCATACATATTGATCATGAGCTGTTCCATCAGTTTCTGCAGACTGGGTGTGCCACCTCTATTTTTTTTTCAAATTTTTACGAATTTTTTTCTTTTTTTTGAGACCTTTAAAGATGTGGTTATCTGTCAACAGGGTACAATTCGCAACAACTGGACCTAGTATCTTCATTCTTGTCATGCAAGGAGGCCCATGAAAGGTGCCTGTGGAAACTTGAAATTAGGTCTCTGTTACCCATATCCTTCAAGCTATAGGACTCCGAAATATCCCTCAGAATAATGGACAATTTGATACAAAAACTGAAGTATCTGAACAACTAATGCAGAGATCACCATGATTTTTTGCAAGTGTTTTTATTAGTTTCTGCAGACTGGTGGAGCCACCTGTATTTTTGTATCCGCCAAAATGAAGTTTTGGGGATACTATGTTTTTGACCGAGTTCCTCCGCCGCGGCGGTGTTCGTTTCCAGAGAGCTCCTCGGAGACTAATGGACCGATTTTTCCCAAACTTACACCTATTATCGGGTCACATGTGAACTGGTGCCTAACCAATTTGCATTGACCTCTGACCTTTCCTCTCTATCCAGTGTCCATTTGTGGGTCTGTTTCCACTCATAAACCCTCATATCTCGGGAACCGTTTGACCGATCAGGAAATAAAATTGATACAAATGTAGCCCTTGGATTGCTTTATAACATACACAAAAAATGGTGGCGCCACCTGTAACCATGTTTGCACAGTGTCCATCTGTTCATCTTCCTTGGGTTAAAATCACTCATATCTCTGCAGTGAATTGACTAATTCACCTGAAATTCGTCATGTGTATACATCCAGGATAGGGTTCTTGATTTTATGACCGGTGGCGCCACCTACGTTCACGTTCACGCTGATGACATCCAAGCTTATATCTCGGGAACCGTTTGACCGATCAGGAAATAAAATTTATACAAATGTAGCCCTTTGATAGCTCTGTAACATACACAAAAAATGGTGGCGCCACCTGTAACAATGTTTGCACAGCGTCTGTCTGTTAGTCTGCCATGGCCTAAAATTACTCATTTCTCTGTAGTGGTTCGACATAACTGCCTTAAATTTTGCAGGTTTATACATCGTGGACAGCTTTCTTGATTTTATGACAGGTGGCGCCACCTACATTCTAGTTAACGCTGGACACATCCAAGCTCATATCTCAGGAACCATTTGACCGATTGGGCCAAAATTGTGCATGTGTTTAGATCTCACATAGGTCTTTATCATACACAAAACTGGAGGGGTTACCTGCAAAGATTTTTGCACAGTGTTTGTCTGTTTGTCTGCCATGGGCAAAAATCGCTCATATACATGTAGTGGTTTGACTTTTCTGCCTAAAATTTTGCAGGTGTATACAACTTGGACAGCTTTCTGGATTTGTGGTAGGTGGCACAACCTACATACACATTTAGGCTGCAGACATCCATGCTAATATGCAACATACCTCACTCTATTTCCCCTTGCCACTCAATCCATGCCTCACTATCCGATTTTGGCAGATACATGTAGTCACTTGTCGGTTACCCGCATTCTAGTTTTAAAAGTTTACACATTTTTCTCTATTTTTGAGATATATAAATACAGACTAAATCTTGGCCTGTTGGTTAATCTGTTTGATGCTTCAGTTGAATGGGTATTTACTACCATTCTGATGATAAAATTTCCTTTTGCGAATCTCTTCCCAGTCAGCTGAGCGTCATGACCCATGGGTCACTTGTTCTCCATTTTTGAGCTGATTATAGAAAAACACTCAGAAGCTTTTATCTCAGGAACCATTGTGTGGATTTTCACAAAACTTACTATGATCATTGGGACTGATGGTCTGTATGTGCTGCACAGTTTTGGTGGCACCACCTGCAATTTCTGATTTTTTAATGAAATTTTATCGGATTTTTCCATTTTGGCCTTTTTGCAGGATATCTCCAAAGGTATTCAACACAGAAACTTCATTACTTCAGTGCTATTGCGTTATATTTACAAAATCTTGGTCAAGTTCAAAGGAAGCATTTGGTGGATTGTTATGAAACATGGTACATACATCTCCAATTTCAATTTATAACTGATTTTCAGCCTTTGCTAATATTCTAGTTTCGCAATGCAATGCTTACAGATACTGGCCTAATGTTTGGTCTGTGGCCACATAATGACCACTTACAGATGGAGTTCGCGTTTCGTCCCAGTTAACCTATTTTTGACGATATGACAAATCCTGAACATAGAAAATTTCATGAAAGACAGAAATTTTTATGAAAAATGCACATGTATGGACTTTTTTTCACAATTTCTGCAGATACTGGCCTGATTTTTAATGTGTTGCTTGATAATGACCTGTTACAGATTGAGTTTGCATTTTGCACTTGTTGACCTACTGTTGACCATAAAACACCTCCTGAACTTAAAAAATTTTACAAAATTTGGCAAATGTTTCTAATTTGCCCCATGCGGGGGCATTTGTGTCGTTCCGACACATCTAGTTTTCCTATAAGAACTATTGATTTAATTTTCAAAGTAAGTATAAATAAGGAAATAATCTTTTAAGATCTGAAATTTGAAAATAAAAGCTTAAAAATTGGGCTAGAAATGGAATTTATATTATTATATTGACTTGCATAGTCAGTCCCCACGCAACCCATTTCTATTCACTTCATCCCTGCCTGGGTAACCTAATTTGTAATGCAACACTGTTTGAGCTCACTTGCTGTTACAGGTGTACAGCAATTCTCAAATCACCAACCCCCCCCCCCTTTACATCGCCCCACCCCCCCACACAGCAATATTCACTAAGTGTAATGCAATAATTGTTATTGTTTGAACCATATTTTCTTAATTGTAAAGCTGTTTCTCTCCAATGTATCAAACTTTGCTTGAGTTAGTATTTCAAGGAGTAATCCAGAGGTAATGTAGCATGTTTAAAGAAATTAATTTCCTTTTAAATGATTTTAACAAATTAAAATATGATTTAATAATAAATAAACCCATCAGTATGCATAATTTGATAATATATGAGCCAAATTATTGATAAATAAAAGTGCAGTTTAGATTTGTGGATTCTGTATCAAGTTTTATTTTCAGATATTTATTGTTTTGTTATCAGATATATTTTAGTGTTATCTGAAAAAGTAAGGGATATATGGTGATGCAATTTAGAATTGTGAATCAACTTATTTGTAGATTTATGGCAAGTGTTCTGCAATCTATATTTTAAGTATATAGCTGTAAATTGTTATATATTCAATCTTATAAATGATATGTTAAAGCCATGATTAAAATGTTTTGAATTGCATTTGGAAATATGTTTAACCTGTTTTTAGAATTATTAATTACATGAACACATTTTTTTTGTTTGTCAAATGTATCCTTTCATATAAATCTCTCTCAGGCCCATCATGTTTTTTTTTCCTTATTGCATTTGTTAATGGTTTCAGGTCACAATTTTCATGTAATACACTGTGCAGTATGTACTTATCAGATTTAGTTTATGCTCATTTGAAAATGTGAAATTTTAACTATTTACAGCATTTTATTTCAGTGAATATATCAAATGTGTATCATTATACTTCAGCTAATCTCCACTTCCTTCCTTTTACTATAATTTACAGGTGTTCATACATTCCCATGGTTATTTTATGCACATATTACTGTCACTTAGCTGAAATAATGATACTTCTAGAAATATTTCATCATGAAAGACTCCTGCATCTTTGACATAGTCCATAAAAGTACACAATATTAGTTAGGTAAATGTATATTTAATATTTGATTATCACCAGTTAGCAGGGCCATTTCCTCTTAGCTTTTCAAATTCTACTATTTATAAGTATATTTTGCATTTGCTAAAATGTTCCAAAATTCAGCTGAGGGACATGACCCATGGGTCCCTTGTTTCCACTGCCTTAATAAATCAAGGAAGTCATAGAAATATATTACAGAATGTAAGGATTGCATAAAAACTGAAAAGTTTTGATTTCTTTACAGCTGGTTCATGCTGCTATTGAGAAGGCTCCCAAAAATAATTCACAGTTGAAAAATCTTCTGCAGCAACTTGAAGATTATCCTAATATTCCAAGGAAAAGGGCAAAATTTGAGGTAAGTCAAAGACATATCCCACAATATATGCCAAAGAGTGCAGTTTAAATATAAAAATAAAGATCTTATTGCCAAGCAATAAAGTTCAGCTTATCCTTATTTTTTATGCCTTTGGAAAATTTATTGTTCTGCCAAAATTAAGTTATAATTTGGCATCTTGAAGTAAGAGGTTCAAACATCTAATTATGCTTTCAGGAAAATTGATAAATAATGATTATTGCTTTGAGGTATCAGACTGTGCTTGAAATAATAATTTATCTGAATGACGTTGACTGAATGAAGTTACCACCACATATAAAGGAATTACTGCTAAAAGAAAAGAAAATTCAGGAAAGTGCCCCAATTGTTGAAAAACTGTTGCACTGCCTACTGAAGTCTTTTTGTTTAAACCCATATTTACAGAGGTATTTCAAGTGGTTTGAACAATAGTTCTTTATCACTTTATTATTGTTCATCAAGAATACCCAAAATTGGTGATTTTAGTATCTATGATGAAACACCCACTTCAAATTTGAAGCCAAAATATGACATTAATTTATAATTATCCCCTGTTTAATATATCACTGAATTATTGTGTCATGAAATGGCAAAATGAAATTAAATGTGTATTGTACGCCTGAAACAAATGGTAAGCTTGGTACCAATGGGAACCACCAGGTGGCAGTGGCATAGCCATTATAAATGGTTTTCATCCCAAAACACAGTCATTTTAACTTAATTTCATCTAATTATGAAATAATTAGATATAGATATTTTCATCAGATGATTATACAAAGGATGATTTATCAAACAACATAAGTTATATAGACTTCAAATTTGATGTAAAACTATGAAGGGTGAATCATTGTATTTTGTCACTGGTACCCGAAACACTGGTGTTTTGGGAGACCAGATTATTATTCACTTCTTCATACTTTTTTTTTTTAAATCTTGGCTTTTTTTTCTCTTCTGAAGAATACAGGTGGCGCCACCTTGTGTCGTTTTCTTGCTTTTACACCTGTTAATACCACACCATTGCCACTTGACAGCACTGTTAGCATGATAAATTGAAAACTAAAGGACAGATTTCTTTCATATCATGTATATAGATATTGGTTACGGAATGAGATATATTTCAATTTGGATCATGACCTCTCCTATGAGAGTGACCTTTACCTTAAATATGCCCATACCTATAAGAAACCTTGGTGGCTTGCCAAGTGTCAGTCTCTGCATCTGAATTCAAGATGGGATCCTATTCTTCAAGGCTGGGAGGAGGGGGGGGTTATTTGTCTGGGGATACTATGGCACCTACGGTGCCAAGAAATATCAAGTTCACTTCTTGTTACTGTGGAGACATGGTGTCATTGATTTGGTTTGGTTTATTCAGAACTTCCTCAAGAACAGCCTGAGAGTGTGGGACAAGAGCCTGGCAGGACAGGTGTGGGACATGTTGGGACTGGACAAGGTGAAACAGGTAATATAGCTGTCAGATATGTGGATAATTTATTATCCTTACATAGTGCTTCACTTCATGTAAGCTGACTTACATGTCAGTTTGACCAAAGAGTTTGTTACAAATGGAGTTCCAACTAGGAGTCTGGCCATGTCGAATGTTGCTGACTGGGGTCATAAAATCCTCTGCTTAAAAGCACAAAGAGATGCTGCTGATAAGCCCGGTGCTATTTGATACAGTGCGAGTATCCCTCCTTTGGCATGACTTCAGAATGGCTCGTAAGTTCACGGAGACCCTAAACATGAACTGATGCTGTTTTGTCAGTTAAGTTAATTTCTCCTCAAATTTATCTCCTCAAGTATTTTATGTAAATATTGTATATGTAAATATATTTTAATATAAACATTGTGTAGCAAGAGAAAATGTGTGAAGCCATCGTTGCTAATGCATCTAAGCTATCACTGGGCAGCAGTTAACAATACAAGAATAATGCCATCAGTGACGCAGCAGGCAAAGGCTCACAGTTATCAATGAAAATGAAAGTCATCCGGACATTGGCATCATAACATTTTGTTATCCATGGAACAGTATAAAACAAGACTAATTTTTAATACCTGCCAGAAGTGTATAGAATGATGGGAACTTATAGAATTCCAAAATTATTCAAGGAAAATAAGGTTTACACTTACCAGTCATATGTCATATATAATTGTAGTTAATGACGCAGTGTGACTGCATCTTTCCCAAAATCGCTTCAGTGTTTCCTCAACATGAAAGACCTCTCTAAATATACCTTTTGCACATAAATCTAAACAAAACAAAAGATCAGCACATTCATATTTCTGGTCAATGTTATTCCAGTGATTTACTGCTTAGTTTCTGGATATATTGCTCTGGGCCTGACAAGCTTCAGTGGACTGTGTAAGTAACATCCAACAACCTTGCTATAAGCACCTGACACCGCGGTACAATAGGTGCACAATAGGGTTAATGGGCTTATCATGTCTTAATTGCAATTAGCGCACAACTTACATGCTAGACCTGGCAGAACTTCTCAGAGTTGGAACCCCATATGTTATAAACTCCTTGTTTTATTATGTAAACATAATTGTGAGCTGTTTCTGTATTAATGAGAATTTTCTCTGTTAAAGTTTATAAGCCAGTGTAAGCCAACTGAAAATTTTCCCTTATTGGGCCTATTATCGCCCATCCCGCCTCGTTCCCATGTATCTAGGTCACACTTCCATTTCCTGTAATCACTTTTTAGCTCAGCTGACTATAAGTCATCTGAGCTATAGTCGTGGTCCATTGTCCGTCGTCCGTCTGTCCGTCCGTCCGTAGATGTGGCACGTTTTGAAACCGTAAGACCTAGGAATCCAAAATTCGGCATAATGTTAGATGTGCCCAAGATCTCCTACCAAGCCGAAAACTGGGTCTTTGCGACTTTGTTCCTTTTAGAAATTAAGGAAAAACCTATTTTTACACTTCAGGACTGCCTAATATCAAAACCACTCATCTGTTTTTCCTCATATTTACCAAAATTATTCCTCTATATAGTTCCTATGTACATGCCAGAAATTATGTCTGTATTATGAAAATTTAAAAAGTTATGGGCTCAAACATAATGCATTGTGTAAAAAATCAGGAAAGATATTTGATCACTTTACACAAAATATGTTAAAGCTATAAACTTTTTTTCCAGTAATATAACTTTGATTAATCAAAATTAAATTGTATACCCAAAATTAGATCAAAATCTTTTAAATTTTTTAAAATATTAACAAAAATAAAAAATTGGTACCTTAAATTTTGCCCAACTTTGACCATGGCACGTTTTTTTCCTGTAAGTACTGTGGATTAAATTTTCACAGCATGTTTTTTTTTAGCATTTTGTCTGTAAATACCAAAAATTTGAAACCAGTTGATAAAAAACTGTAGATTTTATTCAAGTTTTCAAGCACCATGTAACATATTGTTTACATCAAGCTAGTGTCATGCAGTTTGCAAGTGCTCAGCTCCCCAGCTTCAGCTCTCAGTTCCTAAAATTTGGCATGCAATTAGATGTCTCAAAAATCCCCTACCATGCCAAGAATTTGGTCACTAGGACTTAATACCTTTGAGATATTAATGAAAAACTTCATTTTTCCATTAAAAACCCATTGTTACACTTCATGACTGGCTAATATCAAAACCACTGATCTGACTTTAATCATATATAATATACATAATTTTCATTACATTCTCTATGCACATGCCAGAAATGATGTCAGTATTGCGTAATTGTTTTAAGTTATGGGCCCAAACATAATGCACAAGTTTTGTAAAAAATCAAGAAATATATTTACTCCCTTAACAAGAGGATTGCTGAAGCTAGAGATTTTTTGTCAGGGATGTAACATTATTTAATAAAGATTCAATTGAATACCCAAAATTAGTTCTGAATTTTTCAAATTTTATAAGTTATTAGTATAAATATAAAATTAGTACCTTAAATTTTGCCCAACTTTGACCATGGCATGTTTGTTTCCTGTGAGCACTGTTGATATAATTTTCATATCATGCACACATAAAGATTTCAGCTTTTTAGTTTAAAAAGCTGAAAGAAATTGGCCAAAAATTGTAGTTTTTATTAATGTTTTTATGAGACCATGTCAGACCTTGGCTCTCTGTAGCACCTCTTGAGTCACCTGTATGTTGACCTTGTTATACATGCTTGAGGCGAGGCATAAACTGGGGCTCCAGGCAGCTTATTCTATAATGGCCAGCCACAGTTGATCCAGGTGTCCAACCCAACTCATCTAGTAGTTTTAACGAACAACATAACAATAAACAAATTAATAAATTTTTATTGGTTTTTAATAACAAATTAAAGAAAAATAGAAAAGGAATTTGTTAGTTGATAATAACAGGAAATTAACTTGCAGTTACCGATGATATAAGAATCTTGTATCAATGGAAAGAATGTCACGTATTCCAAATAACACCATGCAGTCACCTATGGTATTTTCAGTTCAATTTTAATGATAAAAAAGTAAATCATATTATTCATTACTAATCATTAGGGATCATATGAAGGAAATTAATGATAGACAAAGATGCAGTTGATAATATTATTATCTAGATACCTACTGTGTCTATAGTTAGTACATTGATGTGAAATTAGTCCAAAATGAATATATTACATTTTTTTAAAATATAAATAAAAGCCATAAAACCAGGTACTTATGATCATTATTTAAATGTGTGAATTTTGTATATTCTGGATTCTCAACATCATTGTTTGGTGAAAACTGAATAAATACCAGACATGGTGCGAATACTTTGCAATTGTATTTAAACACAAATATGAATATGTATTATAAAATTTCTTTCATAAGAATGGGAATTCAGGTAAAAATGAAAGTATATGATTACCAGTGCAAATACTTTCAAAATGTATTAATGAATGCATTTATGAATATATTCTTTAATATTATTTTAATAATCATTTCAGTTATATTTATTTGAAAAATCATACTATTCTCTTATTATTTTTAATAAAAATTATATTTGGGACAATATTTGTAATGTTTTTAATAAATAGTTAACCTTATATTATATGTTCTGCTTATAAGTTATATGGCCAAGTCAAAATCTGTGTGACAATCGCACTCCATTTGTGAATAAAATAAATGAAATCAATCCTCTTTCCTGTGTCCAAAGGTACTATCAAAATCATACATAAGCTAAACAACAACAACTTATAATACAGCTTATTTTTATTACCACATAAAACCAGCATGTGCCTCATTTCTAAATCATATTTTTTTATCATATATAACAGCTGAGGCCATGACCCATAGGTCCCTTGTTTCTTCTGGAGTCCGCCATGATGGACGTGTAATCACGCTCTGCGCGATTCGTCCACTGTTTCGGTTTGTACAGTCGGGTTTGCCAACTGAACTGTAAGTTGTGTTTCTTTTTCCCTTCCTGCCATGGAGAACCCCTCTTATATTGCTACTTGTGGTTCATTAATCCCTGCTTGGGATTCTCACACCACTTGTTTCCCCTGCCGTTCTCACAATGACTCCTGCCGGGGTCCGGCCAATCCATGCTTCTATTGTCTGACTTGGTCCTCTGACACATGGGCCTTGTTTCATGCATGGTCCCATTCCCCGGTAGTTGGGATTTCCCCGTCCCGGGTCCCATAATCTGGTCCCGTGGTTACCTCGGGGGGGGGGGGGGGGGGGATCCTACCATGGGTGAACGCAACACGGCCGTGTTATGTTCCCCATCCATTACCACCTGTGCCGTTACATCCCCAGTCGTTTCTACAGCAAAATTATTACTCTCAGTTTCACGAAAGCGGAAGTCCTCCCCGGTTCACGCGGCTCCCCGTTCGGAACCCCCGTCCTCATATTCCATACTGAGTAAACTCTCACGGTTTTGCTCTTCACTGATGTCGGATCTAGATGATAAGTCTAGACCCAAGTCCATTCGTCAGGTGGCCTCCCCTATTCCCCCTATGCTTTCCCCGAGGCCGATGTCCTCACCCCCGGCCCCTCACCGGCTTCCTTCCTTTTCCCCCCGAGCCGGCTGGCGCTGCGGAGGTAGGTATTTCAGGCCCTCCTGCCTCCCCTTCCTTTCAGCCCCACTCGCTTCCGATGACTCCGGCTGTTCCAGCGGACCGTTCTGCATGCCCTGGCCGGCCTGCCGGCTCTTTCTTTCAGTCTCCGTCTGCAGTGCCGTCAGCGGCCCCGGTTCCAGTGGCTTTTCAGGTTGTTCCTGCTGCCTGCTGATCCGCTTCTTTTTTTCAGCCTCCGGTCTTTACGGCTCCACTGGTTTCCCTTGATCCCCCTCAGGCGTCCCCGTCATCTTCCGCTGCCGATCCCGCCCTGGCTAACGATCAGTGGTCGGAGGTCGCTCTGCAACGCCAGGCTTGGCATGCGTGCAAATCTGCGCTGCTGGACCTCGTTGCTACCTCCACTCAGGAGGTGCAACCAGATGGTCTGAAGTTCCGTCGTTTGCAACCTCGGACTTCCACGGCGTCGGCAGCTGGTTCATATTTGAATCTATCTACATTTACTTAGATTTTACAGGCAAAAAGTTCTTGAGCGTGGGATCCGAACTATCCAAATGGGCCACTTGTATTAGGTAACAATAATACAGAGTATATGTTAACATATCCCAAATGATTAGTTTTCAGAATAGTGCCCTGACTTGTGTATTAATTACTTTTCATTTTCTTTGCTTTCATGCTAAAATTAAGAAAAAAAATATTAATTGATAAATTTTTATTTCAGGAAAGTCAACAGCAGGTTCAAGAGACAGCAGCTCCCAAGTCAGAAAATAAATCAGAGGCAAGCACAGTGGAGACACCTGGTGATGAGGAAAGTAACCAGGGAAAGGAGCATAAACTGAGCAAGAGAGAGAGAAAAGAAGAGAGAAGGAAAAAAGCTGGTAAATTGGAAAAAAAAGACAGAAAAGCAAACCAACAGGAGGATGAAGAAAATGAAGGAGTAAACAAGAAGAAGAAAGGAAAGAAAAGGAAGCACAGAGAGGAGGAAGATGAGGATGACAATATGAATAATGTTAAAGATGAGGTGACTAACGGAGAGACAGAATCTAAGAAAAGGAAGAAACGTGAGGAGAGCCCAGATACAGCAAATACAGGTTAATTACTGTTCATGAAGAGTTCAGTGTATGTTAATTCTGCTTGATAATTAAAATAAATTTTAAATTTCTCCAAACAGCAAAGTGAAATTATTTTGATACATTATCTTTGTATTTAATCATATATGATTATATTATACCTTACACACACACACACACACATATATATAGCTGTATGTCAATTGATGCTTTTTAGCTCTCAGCCATTAGGCTGATGGGCTATTGTCGTCACCCAAGCTGTCCGTCCGTCCGGCTGTCCGTCCGGCATCCATTAACCTTTACCTTGTGAGTGGGATATCTCTAAAAGGATTCACCGTAAGAATTTTATTTCTTCAGTGAAGATGTGTCTCGACAAAATCTCAAGGTCAAGATCGAAGATGGGTGACCTTTACCTATTTTTCTACGTTTTAGAGCAGATTATAGAAAAACACTTAGAAGCTTATATCTCAGGAACCATTGGGTGGATTTTCACAAAACTAACTGTGATCATTGGGACTGATGGTCTGAACCTTCTGCACAAGTTAGGGGGCGCCACCTACGATTTCTTATTTTTAATGAATTTTTCTTGGATTTTTCCACCTTGGCCTTGTTAGCTTGATATCTCTAAAAGGATTCACTGTAGGAATTTTATTTCCTTGGTGGAGATTAACATTGACACAATCTCGGTCAAGTTCGAAGATGGATAACCTTGACCTATTTTTCTACGTTTTAGAGGCGATTTTAGAAAAACACTTAGAAGCTTATTTCTCAGGAACCATTTGGTGGATTGTCACAAAACTTACTATAGTTATAGGGAGTGATGGTCTGTACCTGCTGCACTAGTTAGGGGGCACCACCTATGATTTCTGATTTTAATTAATTTTTCTTTGATTTTTTGTCTTTGGCTTGTGAGCAGGATAACTCTAAAAGGATTCACCGTAGGAATTTTATTTCTTCGGTGAAGATGTATATTGACAAAATCTCAGTCAAGTTCAAAGATGGGTGCCTTGACCTATTTTTCTACGTTTTAGAGCGGATTATAGAAAAACACTTAGAAGCTTATATCTCAGGAACCATTGGGTGGATTTTTACAAAACTCACTATGAACATTAGGACTGATGGTCTGTACCTGCTGCACAAGTAAGGGGGCGCCACTTAAAATTTTTGATTTTTTATGAATTTTTCCTAGATTTTTCAACTTTGGCCTTGTGAGCGGGATGTCTCCAAAGGTATTCAACTCATTAACTTCATTTCTTTAGTGCTGATGCATATTTACAAAAACTTGGTATTATTTAAGGATACTTTTCAAGGTTACATAGCTTAGAATAGAGTAAAATTTAGGAGCTTATTTCTCAGGAAGCATTTGGTGGATTGTTATGAAACATGGTACATACCTCTCCAGTTTAAATTTATAACTGAGACATGTACAGATATACATCCATGTGAGAACAAATATTTCGTACTTGTTACTGTTACTGCCTATAAACACTATTCTTTTGGCTGAGGGCTTTTGCCACCTTCTGCTGATATTCTAGTTCCTCATTATAATAGTAGCTGCCAAAACAGAGTTTTTGAGTGTTTTCAGTTGTACGCCGCCGAATAGTTTTCCAGAGAACTCCTCCGTAACCACTGGGTGGAATTTTTTTAAATTCGGGTTTATGATCAGGTCACAAGTGAACTGCTGCACCCTAAGTTTTGGTTGACCACTGACCTTTCCTCTCTGCCCAGCATCCATTTGTGCATCTGTTTCCACACATTAACCAACATATCTCGGGAACCATTTGACCAATCAGGCTAAAAATTTTACACAAATGTAGCCCTTGGATAGCTTTATAACATACACAAAAAATGGTGGTGCCACCTGCAACCATTTTTGCACAGCATCCATCTGTTCATCTGCCTTGGGATAAAATCACTCATATCTCTGTATTGGACTTATCCAACCAAAATTTTGCATGTGTATACATCCTGGATAGCTTTATTGATTTTATGACAGGTGGCGCCACCTACACTATGTTAATGCTGCAAATATCCAAGCTCATATCTTGGGAATTGTTTGACTGATTGGGCCAAAGTTTTGCATGTGTATAGATCTCACATAGCTCTTCATCATATGCAAAACTGGTGGTGCCACCTGCAACCATTTTTTGCACAGTGTCCATCTGTTCATCTGCCTTGGGATAAAATCACTCATATCATTGCATTAGTTAACTTAAATTTTGCATGTGTATACATCCTGGATAGCTTTCTTGATTTTATGGCAGATGGTGCCTACATTTATGTTTATGCTGCAGACATTCAGGCTTATATCATACACAAGATTGGTGCCACCTGTTTGTCTGCTGTGGGATAAAATCACTCATATACAAGTAGTGGTTTGACTTATTTTGCATATATATACAACTTGGACAGCTTTCTGGATTTTGTGGTAGGGGGGCAACCTACATACACATTTTGGCTGCAGACATCCATGCTAATATGCAACACACTCTATTTCCCCTTGCCACTCAATCCATGCCTCTCTTCACCCGTCTCACTCGGCGGATACAAGTTTTCGACTACCCATATTCAATTTTTTTTCTTTGCTTCAGCTACATTTTGTACAAGTTGCCATCCTTGATAATAACACACAATTTTACATGATATTAACTATATTTTTCAGTTTTATTGCACAGTTGTATTACTTGTGTTCACTTGAAGTACAAGCATGACCCTATCACACTGCAAAGTAGGGAGAAATCTGTCAAATTATTTCCTATTTATTAGAATCCATAGAAATCAGTATGTGGAATTATTATTATTACACACATTAATGTGTTGATTATTAGTGTATCACTTGAGACTGATTTAATTAAATATATTGACTTTGAAGGAGAATCAGAAAACCCAGATGATTCCATCCAAGAATCAGAGTCTCCCAGAAAAGGCAAGTTTAACTGGGAAGCTGTCATTGTCCACCTGTTGAAGAAGGCTGATGGCGCCGAGCTGCCTATAAAAAGATTAAGGAAAAAGGTAAGCATATAAATTCATAATAAATACCACACACAGAGGCTGATATTGGATAAGTTCCATTATAATATAAGGTAAACAAGGGAAACTTCTACACATGAAAGTATGGCATCTGTTTACTACAGATGTACTTCCTTTAGAGGTCAAAGGTATAAAGTATAATCACCTGATTGGATGACTTCTATGGGCTATCCCATCCACTGAGATGGTATCCATTCATCCCTGTTCATGGGATTGTTTGTTCACAACATAACTTACACAGTCATGAACCTTTTCTCATGGAATTATCAGGGCATTTCAGGAATGGGCCAGTGAAGTGCCAGTTAGATTTAGGTGTGGTTCCTGCATATTATCTGGATTAAGGAATGTCATCAATACAATCACTGATGCACGAATGAACCTGGGAATATTGGCTGAATAAGTGAATGCAAACACAATTGGGAACATCCAACAATAGCAACCACTCAGTAGCAGAGGCTTGCATTCCTTAGAATGCAGATTTCTAGTTTACAAGAGGTCTTAGTGGAGTCATGTTCTGCACTCTGTTATGTTTATCACAATATACCACTTGTTTTAGATAACTATCAATGGATATCAGGATACTTAAATGTCAGGCCAAGAAATATTCTTGTGATCCTTGTGTGCTGGTTCAAAATGTATTACAGTGTATGTTGCCTATATCTTCTTACCAGTGATTATATAAAACCAAAGCTTCTGCTCATGTCGCAAAACCCTGCTAACCCTGGTCACTACACTGAATTCATTTGAGCAGACACACTTCTGATATGTATATACCTTGTGAAAAGGATGCATGACCTTGTTTATTTCAGCATATATCAGGATATTTCTCTTGCAATTCATAGTCAATAAATTACAGAAACTGTCATTAAAACTACAAGAGATGGACTACAGTGGAAGCCAAAAAGAAAATTTCCACATGACTTGTATTTTTATATCCCTCACAATAATGATGGTGTAATAAAGAGTACTGGTTTTTGGTATGGTACTGGTAAATTAGCTATAGTTCTTAGAATGGCTTAGAATACTGAGACAGAATATTTGTACTGATGTATATGTTTTGTGTGAGAGATAACCACATGAGACACCTGTGGTTATGTGTGCTATATTCCATCTATGTTACTGTATGTTTATGTCTTGCAGGTGTTAGCAGAATATTCAACCTATGGTGGCAATGGGAAGACAGAGGAGAAGTTGCTGTCTAAATTCAACAAGAAAATCTCTACAAATCCAAGATTTCGTGTTCATAAAGAGAGAGTAAAGTTAAAACAGTAGCATAAAATATGTTTTATTGCACAAGTAAGTCATGCCACATTAAGAGAGAATGTTATTAAACAGTACAAAATATAGGCCACATGCTTTTTTTGCCAGGTGTCTTAATGTCTCAAGCAGTGAAATGTGCACTTCTATGAGGAAACTAATGCAAATTATATAATGCAGTATTTAATTTGCTATATCAACAATTTTGAGTGTAGCATATTAAGTGTTGTCTAGGACACACATATATATATATATATATAAAGGGATAATTTTACAGCTTGAAGAATGAGAACATGGGAGGATCTTCATGGGAAGAATGAGAATCAAGAGAGGGGATGAAATGATTCCTGTTCTTCCAGGGATAATTGAGAATTCCAGTCTCTCCTGGGAGGATTGAGAATTCACATTTTTCCCAGGAGAGTTAAGAATTCAGTTTTGAAATTCAAAGCTAGGAAAACTGAGAAATTTATTTTTTTCCAGTTGGAAAAGGAACCATTTCTGCCAGATTTAACTCTTATTTTTACCCAGATTCTCATTCTTCCCTCGACATAAATGCACAAACTTCAGTTGAAAGTGATTAGTACCTCGGGTTAGTAATACGCCTCCTTGAAGAAGATCCTGTTGGTCAAGCAGTTGCTGAACTATTGCAGTGACTGTGACTGGTTGCATGTCTGGGTTCTGATGATTAATTTCTGTGCTTAATTTCAGAAATCTGCTCGCTGTATTTTTAGATGAGAGAATTTTTTAATAAAAAAATACATTTGTCACAAAGTGTGTGCATGCTTATTTAGTTTGAGAAGTGTTTTGCAGTAGTTCTCAAAATGATTAAACCGAGACCAAGTTCACACTGGTTTGATGTAATCTATTGAATATCAAATAATAGGTGTGCCTCAATGTGAACGTGTTGAATCAAATATTTTTCTTACTTGGAAGACATATTTGATCATGATCATGGTCACATCAGCCGCAGTGTGAACTTAAGATGTATAAAGCATTAAGAAACGGAAGATGGTCTCTTTGAGCCCTGTGATTTGGTACTTCCGGACTTTGTCCTTTCTGTGAATTTCTCCCTTAATATCGTTCTACTGTGACTGGAGCAGATTGCTGCCACGGCAACGAGAAGCCCCTGTGAGGCGTTCAGTATAGTATACAGGTATCTTACAACGGACGATCCCGTGAATTTTGATACAAATCCAAGACTCCAGGTTAAACCCATCAGAACAAAGAGTTTCATGTACAAGACGGTATTTGCCCGATGGTCAACAGAACGTGAACAAGCGTACGCGGTGCGACAGAGTAAAACTACGGCCACCGTAAAACAGACGCCATTGAGTAAGAGGACTCCCGCCACAGGAACAGCAGAAAAGATCAACAGCGGATACGTCCGAGAGATCCAGCAGTGTTTCCCGCCATAGTTCGGTTTTAAATCTGCTCTCACATTGGTCTGGTCGACGATGAAAGAAACTGTCACGATTAATGCTGGTAATCCAATAGCAACTACGCAGTAGTACGCGAAATTTTTGTAGCTGATGTTTATCTTATGGAGGCGGGAACTGGATAAAATCATCCGGGCAATGTCCACAGCAAGGACAGACATCCAGGCAAACATGATCAAGTAGAACCAATGCAGAAACACACCCATTACATAACAAGCAACACTACCGGGCTGAGGTAGAGCCCTCAGCAAGAAGAGGAGATGGAAAAGTAGCATGGCGGCCATGTAGGCAGTCAAAAGCCTGCCACTGGGATCTCTGAATTCTTTGATGATCATATACATCCCGATTCTAATACCAAGGGCAACCAGCGACAGGGACTGAAGAACAATCTGCATAATGGTCAGAATCTTGTCAAAACGTCGGTTATCGCTTTCAACTAAATAATCCAAACAGGCGACGTTCGCATTTGATACGTTTGCTGTGGCGGTTGAAGCGAACAGCGATTTCATTATGTTCGTTTCGTACAAAGTAAATTGACAAAGAACGTAAAGCCCCGGGTAAGGCTGTGGTCTAAGTTTAACATAAACGGCGAGGGTCATATTGACACGTTTGATGAGCCAAGGGTTTTTGTTGAACAGTAACTGGACCTCGTGTGTGACGCCATCTTTTATCACAGCAGCGACTTCGGTTGGTTTGATATCTCGGTATGTTTCTGAATTAACAGTCACCTCCACCCCAACAATCCTGCTCGTGTCGTTAAAATAAATATCAACGGCGGCATTATGTTGTAAAG
Source organism: Sipunculus nudus (assembly GCA_026874595.1). Classification (NCBI taxonomy): domain Eukaryota; kingdom Metazoa; phylum Annelida; class Sipuncula; order Golfingiida; family Sipunculidae; genus Sipunculus; species Sipunculus nudus. The sequence goes on along the minus strand of CM049306.1, from coordinate 104,242,107 downwards.
AAAGCTTCGTTTGTAAAGTTTCCTTCAGTCTCTGTAAACAGATTTTAAATAATTCGTAACTACTGCACGTTTCATTCAATTCTCTTTTGTCAGTATCTAGCAAGCCATTTAATTCAACTGCAGGAATGTTCTCGCTCCTGCCACAGATATCAATGTTTTTTCGAATGTAGCCAGGCGGGCATTTATAAACGCGGTTAAGTTTAAGCTGCACAGACAGTTCATCACTATCAGTAAAGTCAAATAAGATGGACAAGGACATCTTAGAAATGTCATATAATCCACGTGAAATGCACCCGTCAGTTGAATTATATATGGATCGGCAATTTACACATTTACACAGCACTTCCATAGTATGCTTGTCGCTAGAATTGCAGATCTGTGTAAAATTGCGGTTTTCTTGCAAACTTAATTCGCAGCTGGGGTAGGTATAGTTGAAAGAGCGCCCTCTGTCGGTGACTCGACAATCTGCACACAGCTTCTGCCCTGGGGCAGCATTACTACATCTCTTAACACTCTGCCCCGGAGGACGTGAAAAATACAAAGTCCTGTTGGATTTTAATAATAGTAGATCATCAATAGGGTCCCTCGCGTGCACATTTGACTTTTGTACATCACTGATTTTTAGTCCCCAAGGTTTAATATTTCGGATACCATTGCAAATCGCACACTTAATGTTGATAAAATTCAGACCTGTATCGTTATCGGACACTGGAAGGAAACTGTATATATCATGTTTGATATATCTGCATGCTTTGTCGTTTTGTGGACAAGAGGCGATTAAAACTGGAGGGATAATCGTATCCCAACAGGCTTCAACATGAGGCACGCTGCAAGACGGTAAAGCACCTCCGAATCTCTCAATCAAATGTAATCCCCGAACGTTGTCCTGAGAACACGCGAGTCGGAAGTCATGACAACAGTCCTCGTACAGAAAACATAGGTGATCACAGCTACAGTCATTTGACCTCCGCAGACCGCAGTATCCTTCACAGGAGTGGCAGAACGGAAATTCCTCTGGTGGTTTTGGGTAAGAGCCTGCGTTTAACGCGTGTAACAACACTGGCAAATATAGAATGATATAAAATATCGTCAGCAAAGTCATATTGTCCATCTTGAAAGTTTGATAATCCATATGTACTTTAAAAACTCACAATTTGCAGGTGTCATGCACTTGCCTCTAGATCTCTTTTCCTTCTACTGTACACTGTGTCCTTTTTGTATCCGAAAAATCCTTGTGGTGATTGTGGTGAAACACAAACAACTAAGCCTTATATCATGAACTCAGTAAAAACAAAATTTTATTAGCAAAGGATGTGGTTTTACCACTTTCAACTTTATCTGGTTTCATTTCCCTTAATACTCTGAATCATCCCAAGATATCAAATAAACATGTAGGCAGCCCCGTGCAGTGTTCTCGGCAGTCTTTGTTATCTCGCTGATGCTTATCGTCTATCCCCATCGTAAAAAAAATATTCAGAATAACCCGTGCCGTGCAAGGGAATCAGATATCATTGTATGACGCAGACACCAGTTTGTTCCTGTTATAATATTGTTATCAAACAACAGCCTCACCGACATACACGGGCTTGCTGGTATCCTGTATTCTCCTTCTTGTCTGAAAGACAGCACCCGATGCAGAGGAGCTTAGAGGACAGTCACCCTGAACCAACACATGCTGCGACTTCACACCACATTGTTATATACAAAGATGCCGTGCCGGAAGCATTAGTTTGAGCAGGCCGTTACTCTTCATTGACCATGCCAATACATATAGCTGTTTTGCGGATTCTATAGTCCATGGGCCAGTAATGTTATATAATGATATTGATATGTAGGTTTGCCTTAAAGAAGTAAAATGTGTCAATTCTTAGGCCATTTTATTACACCCTACCTCATTTTTTTTTTCAGAAAAATTGACATCTTTTGCATGCACACATTCTTTGTTCCAAAGGCATATATATGTATGATTTAGGCACATCATTGGACCTAACTTATTTATAACTTCTTTCAGCACAAATGCATATTTAACATTAGTTTTCAAAATTATGCAAACTAAGACACAATATAATATAAACAATCATGGACAGACAAGTAAAATATTTTCAGAATTAGCTTCTTTAGTGTCCTTTCCTTCATAGCGTTTGCAAATCTCATCATATCTGTAGGCTAGATCTTGGTATCAATGAATTTGTAGAAACTATCCTATTTCAATGATAATATAAATGATCGTATATGTGAGAACAAGAAGGTATGTGCATATATGTTATTCATGCAATTTGTGTTAGGAAATACTTGGAAATGTGTAAAGGAAAACTAGGAAGGTCGCGAAAGTTCCCTTGGGCGGGGGGATACTTTCTTCCCCATGCATGGACTACTATGTTTTCAACCAAGTTCATTTCCGAAGAAGAACTCTTAGATCCCTCAACCGATCTTTCTAAAACATGGCATAATTATCGGGGCGCATGCGAACTGGTACCTAACTAAGACTGGTGGCTGGCAATCCTTTCCGCGTAGTGATCATCTGTGTGTCTTTGTATAGTGAAAAATAGCTCATATCTCAGAAGTGGTTCAATGAAATTGGCTGATATTATGCAAATCCATAGATCTTGGATACCTCTATCTTGTACCAAAAACTGGGGGCGCCATCTGCAATTGTTTTCGTGTGGCGTTCATCCATGCGTCTGCTTTGGATGAAAATCACTTATCTCAGGAGTGGTTCTGGTATCGGCCTAACATTTTGCATGTCTTTCCATCTTTGACAGCATTCTCGTATCCTTGACAGTTGGTGACAGTCGAACCTCTCTTAGTGGGCACCTCCAAACTGAAATGTAAAGTTTTGCATAGCCTTAAATGTGTACCTGTTCATACATTCTGAGAGTGGCTTGTCTCAGAGAAAGTTTGTAAAACAGTATGGTATATGTAAGGATACATTGGGTAACTTATCAAAGTATTAGAAAGATTTAAATGACAGGATCAATCTTGTAGGTTATGTCCATTGATATATATCATAAATTACACACACACACACACACACATATATATATATATATATATATATATATATATATATATATATATATATATATATATCAGGGTAGAGTTTGCGATCTAGTAAAATCGGAGTTTCTACTGGGAGAAACTACAATCGGAGTCTCTGCTGGTAGAAACCATGATCAGAATTTCTACCAATAGAAACTCCGATCCCACTGGTAGGGATTCCGATCGTGGTTTTTAGCAGCTGAAACTGCGATTTATCATTACACAACTAATTAACACCTTAACTGTGACAGCTTCCACACCTTGTGAGTTGTTTGGTTACAAGAACATACATTAAAGGTAAAACGTTAAAGGTAAACATTTCACACCTAATCAATACTTGTCTGTTATCTTTCCCACTTAGTGAATTATTTTGTTTGAAGAACAAACATCAAGGGTTATAATTTAACAACACAATGGTTCCTTGCCTGTGAAATACTGAAAAATAAAAAGGAAATAAATTCACAAGTTTTTAAAGGGGTAAAAGGCATAAGAAATAAAGTCATTTTTTTAAGAAAATTCACATATTTAATATTTAAATTAACATATAATATTATTAAACAACCACAGAAACTTATTTCGGGATTTGCACCAATGGAGTTCCTATCTATAGAACTGAAGTTCCTACCAGTAGGATCGCAGTTTCTACTTGCCTGGTAGGATCGCAGTTTCTACTGGTTGGCCCGTCAGTAGAATTGAAGTTCCTACCAGTAGGATCGCAGTTTCTACTGGTTGGCTTATCATTAAATGCAGTTCCTACCAGTAAGATCGCAGTTTCTACTGGCCTGGTAGGATCGCAGTTTCTACTGGTTGGCCCGTCAGTAGAATTGAAGTTCCTACCAGTAGGATCGCAGTTTCTTGACTTTATTCAGGTAGGAACTATGATTGGAGTCTCTACCAGTATAGTATCAGTAGAACTGAAGTTCCTACCAGTAGGATCATAGTTAAATTCCTTCTGGTAGAAACCATGATCGAAATCTCTACTAGTAGGATCGGAGTATCTACCTGTAGAAACTCCGATCGTGGTTTCTACCAGCAGAGATAGTACATGAGTTAACTCCTCCATATAGTGGGCACCTCTATTAAGTGGGCAGTTTGGCCTAGTCCGCAGGGTGCCCACATTATAGAGGTTCGACTGTATTCTTGGAATACATCCATGCATTTATCTCCGGGGTGTTTTGATGAATGTTGATGAAATTTTGCTTGTCCATAGATCTTTTATACTTTCTCGTCCATCCATTAATCTGTGTGTGTATGTGAAAATTGTACATATCTCAGTAGTGGTTGGATGTCTCAGCTTGAAATGTTGCACGTTTAACCGTCTTGGATAGCCTTGTCGTAGACCAGACAAGTGGCGCCACCTTTATCTCGTTTTCGTAGAATACATTGATGGCCTTTTCTGAGGAGTAGTTTCGCCTAAAATTTTGCATGTTGATCCATCTTTGGTAGATTTCTCGTACACGAGACTAGTGGCGCCACATACAATCACGTATTCGTAGAATACATTCATGCATTTATCTTAGGAGTGGTTCAATGTTTCATCCTGGAATTTTGCATGTCCACATATTTTGGAATGGTTTATCAAGACAAGTTGTACCAACTACAATCAGTTTTATCTGGCGTCCAACTATGAGTCGCTTTTTTGTGTAAATCACGTAAGGTGGTTCTTGATATGCATCTGTTTTGTGTTAAAATCATATATATCTCAAGGGGGTTTGTCGTATAGGCCTGAACCTGTGCATGTAGATCCATTTTCGGTAGATTTCCTGGCACAAGACTGGTGGCGCAGTATTTGTAGAAAGCGATTACCGGTAGGCATTTATCTCAGGAGTGGTTTGATGTTTGATGCCTAACAGTTTGCATGTCCATATATCTTGGAATGTTTTATCTTGTATAAAAGACTAGTGGTACCACCAACAATCAGTTTCTGGCGACCATCTGTAAGTCGTTTGTGTGTGTGTGTGTGTGTGTGTGTGTGTGTGTGTGTGTAAATCACGCATATCTCAGGATTCGTTCAAAATAACGGCCTGAAATTTTGCATGTCCATCTATCTCGGGTAACTTACTCGTATACAAGACAGGTGGCGCCACATGCAATCATGTATTTTTTAAAATATATTTATGCATTTATCTCAGGAGTGATTTCACCTATCAGCCTGAAATTTTGCATGTCCATAAATCTAGGATAGCATTATTTGGTACATATGGAAGATGGTTTCACCTACAATAATTATTTTTATTTTCGTCCATCCGTGCGTTTCAGAATACTTGAGCATCTCTGATGCCACAAATTCGGAGGGCTGTAGGAGAGTTTCCGTATTTCACTTTATTCATGCCTCTGTGATTCGGCGGATACCTATAGTCCCTTGTTGACTGCCCATTTCTAGACTAGATATGAAGTAGGCATGAGATTTTCTTTGGCAAAGCATGTATCGATATATTAATTCTGTGTCACTGAGACCATACCATTTTCCGAATTAAAAGAGCACTTACAGAGATCCAAATAAATTATAACTGTTCAGAGGTTTATATAATTACACACAGGAGGGTTAACACATGATTTACCCGTGATTGTTTAAGTCCGTGATGGTTTGTGTAACAAAGACATGGATTCATGTCAAATAAAATAAAGAAACGGATAGTTGGCTCAGCTGACTGAAAGTCATCTGTGCTATAGCGATCACTCTTTGACCGTCGTCCCTCCGTCTGGCCATCCGGCCGTCCGGCCTCCGTTAACAGGGCACAAATCGTAACCGCTGGACCTGGAATCTTCTAACTTGACATCCAGGGAGGTCCATAAAAAATCTCTTTGGAAACTTGAAATTAGGTCCCTGTTACCCATATTCTATGAGCTATTATGATAAAAAATATGATACAATAGCTTCAGTATCTGAATAACTACTGAATTGATCACCTTGATTATTTGCATGAATATTGATCATGGAGTGTTCCATCAGTTCCTGGTGGCGCCACCTGTATTCTTTCTAATTTTTACGAATATTTTCTCAATTTTTGAAACCTTAAAAGAAGCTGTCATCTGTTAACAGGGCACCAATCGTAACCGCTGAACCTAGAATCTTCTAGCCTGTCATCAAGGGAGGTCCATGAAAAGTGTTGTGCTTTGGGTGAAAATTGCTCATATCTCCGGAGTGGTTTAAGGTATTTGTCTGAATTTTGCATGCCCATCATCTTGGAAAATTTTTTCGTAAACCAGACAGGTGGAGGCATCTACATTCCCGTTTTTGTAGAATAATTTTATGCTCCTTTCTCAGGAGTGATTTGCCGTATTGGCCTGAAATTGTGCATTTCCATAGATCTTGCTATCTTGTACTCAAGACTCATAGTGACATCTGCAATCGTTTTCCCGTGGCGTCCATCCTTACACGTGCTTTGGGTGAAAATTGCTCATATCTCCGGCGTGGTTCAAGGTATTGGTCTAAAATTTAGCATGTTCATCCATCTTGGTCATCTTCTTGTAAACCGGACAGGTGGCGCCACCTACCATCTCGTTTCCGTAGAATAAATAAATGTTTTTTTTTTTCTTAGGAATGGTGTGTAGTATTGGCCTGAAATTGTGCATGTCCATATATCTTGAACTCCTCCATCTTGTTCTCAAGACTAGTGGTGCCATCTGCAATCGTTTTCCGGTGGAGTTCATCCGTACATGCGCTTTGGGTGAAAATTGCTCATATCTAAGGAGTGGTTCAAGGTATTGGTCTGAAATTTGGCATGTTCATCCGTCTTTGACAGTTTTCTCGTAAACCAGACAGGTGGCGCCAGGTGTTTTTGTTGATAACATTAATGCCCTTTTATCAGAATTTTAGTGGACTATATTCAGGAGTGGTGTAACATACCACTCAATCCATCCCTCAGTTCACCTGTACAACTGACTTCGGCGGATACACGTTGTCTCTTGTCGACTCTCTGTATTCTAGTTATGAATGTGATACACAAACTCCAGTATCTGAATAACTAATCCACTGATGGCCATGATACTTTGCATGCATATTGTTCATGGAGTGTTTCATCAATACCTGTTCACTGGTGGTGTCACCTGTATTTTTTTCAATTTTAAGGCATTTTTTTTCTCTATTTATGAGACCTTTAAATGAAGTGGTCATCTGTTAACACGGCACAAACCGTAACTGCTGATTCTAGAATCTTCTTACTTGACATCCAGGAAGACTTATAAAAAAATCTCCTGGGAAACCTGAAATTAGGTCTCTGTTACCCACATTCTCCGAGCTATAGGGCTCTTAAGTACCCCCAAGAATAATTTAAAAATTTTATACAAAAACTCCAGTATCTGAATAACTAATGCCTTGATAGCCATGATTCTTTGGATATATATTGATCATGGAGTGTTCATCATTTCCTGCAGACTGGTGGCACTACCTGTATTTTTCATATTTTTATGCATTTTTTTTCTTTTTATGAGACCTTCAAATGAAGTGGTCATCTGTCCAAAAACCCATAGAAACCTTTTTCCAAGAACTCTTCACAAAATTCATGATTTGTTTTAAACTCTGGCAGTCATTTTGCTCATTATTCAATATTTCTTGAATTCAGCTGAGCGTCATGGTCTACTTGTTTTATTATACTAATTAAAAAAAAATAAGAATACAGAATTTTATGTATTTCAGGTTATACAGTAATATATAATTGTATCCGCAGACAAAGTCGGGGATACTATGGTTTTAGCACGGTTCTGCAGCCGCAGACAAATCATGTGAGCGAGATAGCTAAAAAATTAGGTCACGGGTCCTTATCAAACTTGAAACGTGCAAAGATATGGGTGAGATAAAAAAAACCTATTAAAAATGGGGTCATAACCTTTACAAAGAGGGTGATCTTGACGTTCAATACGATTTTGAGTGAAAATCGAACAAAATCTTTAAAATATCAAGGAAGTTTGCATGGATTGGTTAAAAAATCAAGTTGACCGAAGATCTTGCATAGCTTTGTCTTGTACGAGAGACTGGTGGCGCCTCCTATTTTCCTTTTCTTGTGACTCTAATACCCTCTCTTGTAATACCCCCATCATTGCCACTGATTATCATCTCGTTGTTCATCTCAGTGCTTGCTTTTACAATAATGCTAAGTATAACACTAAATATATACTACTAACACAAACTGTTCAGTTATTATAATCAATATAAAATCAACAACAAGGTGTTTCTTTAATGTCTTTTAATTTCGGTTTAAACAGTTGCTCATTCAGAGGTATATAATCATTCAACACTTAATTACTGAAATTTGCTTAGGTATTTTCTTTATAGTCTTATTGATAGTTTCGAATGCATTATTCAGTGCTATATAGGGCGTATAATTATCGAAATTTATAACGTTCAATGTTTTTTATATATGTTAATTCCTATAAATTGTGTTTCCATATCTTATCCACAGATGCACCATTTATATTTCTCTACTTCAAACAATCAATTCATTGTTTCATGTCCACTAGTTGTAACTGCCATGTTCATATTCAAATCATTTGCACATTGTTATTATATATAGCTAGCCTGGGTTTAAGATACCTATTATGACCCAGAAATTGTTTACCTGTATCCTTTTACTCCCTTGCATGTTCCATTTACACAGCGTATACTTAATATAAAATGTCCTTATCGGCAATAGATCTTTCTACACAGGTTTTATCAGGGCCCCGCCTGGATGAGCGCCCTTTTGTTATAGGTTGTCGGTCCAGCCGTCATTCTCTTGTCGCCCTCTTTTCCTTGCATTGTCTTGAGAATTGTATCCCTAAAAATCCCGTGAAAATTTTACTGAGGATCTTGGAATTCTATTCGCATGCATTATCTAAAGCACCGTACCACGGTACCAGCAATTGCCTTGACAAGTTTACTGACACCCGTGAGAGGATGGGCATGTTTTAGGTCCATTGAAAAGTCAGTGTGGCCGCAGCAGCAATCTGGGAATTCCTTTCGCGCGCATTATATCAGGAACCGTAGCAGCATGCAACTGCCGTGTTACAAAATCTAATTTAGCTTTAACGAACTGAGAATATATGTATATATTAATATGTATGGCACCTACAACCTATATTCATTTTTTATTCCATAGATCTTGAAACATGCTTGTCATATGGCACTGAATACTTTAATTGGAGGAACAATTTCACTTCATTCCAAAAAGGGCAATATTGAATAATGATTAAAAAATTATGCAGACGTTTCTGAATAAAAGGATTCATATTTCATACGCCATATATTATAACAAAAGTTTTATGTTCTTGCTATAATTTAACTCTCATTTAAAGAACTAGAAATTTCCCTTCTATTGCATTCAAGCCTCCGTCATTCACTTATTCGGCCCATATTCCACGGTTCATTCGTGCATAAGCGACTTTCGTGCATAAGTGCCTTTACATTTGTGAATATTCATTGATGACGTTCTTGGTTCCAGATCATGTGCCGGATCTTCACCAAAATCTAAACGATTCTTCCTTGTTCCACTCACGAAATGATCTGAAAATGTCAAGAGATTCCGTTCATGGCTGTGCGAGTTATATCGTGAACAACCACACCCCAACACACGACGGGGATGAACGCAATAATGTTTAACACTTAACCTTTCTCCACCACCATCATCATCATCATCATCATCTTCAGGCAGATGTACAGTAAGATCAGCTTCTTATATATCTTCTTTGGCTTGGTCAGTGGTCACGGGTTACTAAAAGTTTTATTTTTTACGTTAAATAATATTTAGGCTATTCTTCGTCAGAGAATGATACTTAGTATGAACATATATTTAGTGCAAACCATTAAATTTTCAGTTATTTGTAACAGATCTGCCTTTGAAATCAATACTTTTCTTATTCCTTCTTTTTCAATTATTTTCCAGTCAGCATACATAAACCCCATCTTTGTGCGACCAAAAGGTAGGAACAGTTCACAACGTTGAACATAATTTCGCACACTTTAATATTGTTAATTATAATGTTCAATTTTAATTGTGATTTCATTTATTTCTAATTATCAATCAATTAAAATTTGCCTTCTTTTTATATATTCCTAAATCCGCGTACGGATATTTTTGCTTTAACAATCTATAGAATTCGGGCACATGGAACCATGCATTTGTCTCCTATCTGAACAATATACAGTCCCTAACGGTTAACCGGTGGAACGCCTATGATTACAAGAATTTACTTTTCTTTTTTGTGTGATTTGATCTTTGAACAAAATCTTTGACCTAATTTGTGTTTTATAAAAATGGGCTAAAATATTAAAAATATAATACATTGCTGTGCGGGTATGGAGAGAGAGAGAGAGAGAGAGAGAGAGAGAGAGAGAGAGAGAGAGAGAGGAGGGGGAACTATCGGGTGTTGATACAAGAATAGCGTTTGCATATTTTGCCGTCAAAATTTCCTATGGAGGGAGATTTGTTTTGGTCTCTGAAGCAACGATCGTCTGCTAGCTGCTGTACGTGACAGATCACAGATCGATGAACACATCATCCGTCAGTGGAAGATCATAAGACGAGTAAAGGAAAGAGAATGTCTGCCACTTATTTTGGACTGGTATGTCAGGTCTAAGTATTCAAAATACTCCCAGTAATCTAATGAAATGTTTGCTCACTTGAATTGACAACACTCTTCAAGTTCACTGCTTCAGTCTTTGCCAGGCCTTACCAATAGAATACCAGTCTTTGGGACACGACTATAGAAAAACTCACGCACCTCTCTGTAGTCCCCGTGATACATCGATTTAATGGCAAAATTTTATGGTTAATTTCAGGTGTATTTTCCGTTGAAGTATATACTTTGGGACATTAGAATATGGCAGTCTTAAGTTACACAGCCGGTAGTTCTGCCCTGCAGCTCAAAAAAGCCAACCACTCCCCCTATATCAGTGATTTGCCACAATCATGCCATGCCACCTTCGGACCACAATATTTCTGGAATGCCTTCTCAGATTTGGATAATCTTGGTATCTGGTTGTATGTTTTCAAGCATGGCCGACATGATAAGCATAATTTCACGGCCATCTGAGGTCACAATCAAGGCCAAAGGTCAAGGTCACTTTAAGGCCCTTAAAGCAGATTATATCCTATTTTTGCACGAAATATTCATGTATGTTATTATTTTGACACAATCTCACAGTTACATTGTAAACAGTGGAAGATTGATTAATTAAGGTTCCGATAAAGTAGTTCTCAAAGCATAGTAACTTATTTCAAGGTCAAGGTCATCAGTTACACAAAACAAATAGGTTTAGGTTGATCCGTTGTATGGTAATACAGACAAGTTTGAGTAAACTTATCTGATTAATTATGAGGTGATTCTCTTATTTACTTGCGGAATATACATACACTTTAAATATGCGAAACCAGTTTCAAAATATAAATTAATTCTTCTTATTCTCGGGCTTGTCAAACAGTACCAGCTTCAGTTTTGAAGACAGTGAACAAGTAATTTTGCGCCCTTTTTGGGATTAGGAGCAAGTGCTAAGATATTAACTGTGTTTGGCACACACTTCTTCCCAACAAGATTCCGCAGAGAAAAGCAAAGCAAACTCTGTCCAAGCTCAGTTCCTTTGACCCCACCAACCTTCCCTGCTGCCTCAATGTCCTTGAGCGGAAATCTCAAGGGTCAAACTTCTCAACCATATCTCGGCAAATGCGCACAAGGCTCTTATAAATGATTGGGAAACATGGTTGGATGAAGGAGGAAATTTCATCTCTAAATTGTTTAATGGAGAGCGAGTTCCAGATAACCTGTTTCATGAGGAAAATGAGACAGGATGATGATATGAGCTTTATTGATAAAAAGCTCCAAGGGATTACTTTTAGTTTTTAAGATCAGATAGGTGATTGGGCCCCATTAACGTGATGGTCATCAGGTCAAAGGTCACAGAACCCACATTTTCATAAAGATTGTGGAGGCATTTTAAGCCAAACTTTTCATTCCAAACCTTTCATCTGGCACATATACCAGCCATTAGCGGAAGAATTTCGGGTCACAAGGTTATAGGTCAAGGTCACAGGGGCCATCCATTGACAAATTAGTTTCCAGATGATAACTCCAGTTAGGTTTGACAAATTGGTTTCAAACTTGACTTATATACCACTAAGTAAGGACTCTATCCATTTTGGGGTCAATAGGTCAAAGGTCAAGGTCACAGGACCCATTTCTTTAAAAAGAATCTGGATACATTTTATTCCAAACTTTTCATCACAAACCTTCCTTCTTCAAGATATTGCTCAAATGGCAATAGGGGAGGATTCTTTTTGATTTGGGGGTCAAAGGTTCAAAGGTCAAGTTCACAGGGCCCATCCATTCACAAATAAGTTTAGGACAATAACTCTGGTTTGGATAGACCTATTGGCTTCAAAATTGATTGATTTATGACCAACCACTTAAGTAAGAATCAATTTATTTTGGGTTCTGAGGTCACAGGACACATATCTTTAAAAAGGTTGTGGATGCATTGTTAATCAAACTTTTCATCCAAAACCTTCCTTCTTTCACACATGGTTTACCTGCCCAAAGTGGAAGAAATCTGTAGACTTTGAGATTACCTGGTCAGAGGTCAAGGTGAAAAGACCCACTACTTTTTAAACAATTGTTATGATAATCTAAATGCTGTAAGTTCAAGGATAGTAAGTTCTCAGATTTGTTGGTCACAAGGTCAAGGGTTAAGGACCCATATTTTGACAAAGCTAAAATAAAATATCCTTATAGACAAATTCAGCTGAGTGTCAAGACCCATGGGTCCCTAGTTGTTAAATTTCTGACATAAATTCCAATATCTCATAATTTAGTGAATAGATTATTTGCCATAAAAATTTCTGTGCATTAATCATGGATAGCATTATTGTTATTGGACTAGTGGTGCCACCCACATTTATTTATTTCTCTTGTTAATATATATTAATTGTAATGTGTAGATTGAAAAATAGTTATCATGTGACAGTTATAGCTATATTTTTAATTTTTTTCTCAAGGTAGAAATAAATTACCTCATTTTAATATGCTTTTAATTCTTTTAGTCATCCAGAATTAGTTCTTCAGAATTGTCACTAATAGTTGTAAAATATCACTACAGTCGGTCCATTAAGAATAGATTTCCATACAAAAGCTTCCAGTTTTCAATGATGCATTGATTACCTTGTAATTTGTTAAGCCTTATGATCAAGGGTGGCTCTGTTGGATATATGAGACAGTGAAACTGGTTACTGGTATGATGGTACCTGAATTTATTATAAATTCTCATGCAAGTGTAATGGTAAGTTTTAGACTGACACTTAAAGCAGTCTTGTGACAGTTTAAAGTTGCAGTCATATATTTTGCATTTGATCATACTCTCAAGTTTTCATATGTTTGTCTTTGTGTTCTTGGTATATAAAGATGACTTATGTGTTAATATCACTGTCACAAGCTGAACACTTGGGGAACTTTATTTAAATTATCTTGGATATTAGCCTTTATTGCATAAGTCTGTTTGATGAGGTATATTTACTTACATATACATATGATGTATTTGATGTGCATTTATATTTCAGTGTTGCTTAATGTAATGGGTATTTTCTTTTCCATATTTTGCTTCGAAACAGACCGAATATTCACATGAAGAGCATCATGCCATCCAGGAAGCACTACGACAGCAGCTGGGACCCAGCTACATCAGTCAACGTACAGGAGCAGGCAGTCAGAAAGTGAGCCTAAGTGCTTTGCTTGATGATAAGACTGATAATGATACAAATGATGTCTGTTGTATCATTATTCATGTTTACTGTGGAAACATGGCAGATGATTCCCAGTGGTCAGGTGTGATTAATGTTTTAAATCCATTATGAATCTACAATTTGATGCCTATTGTCTCTTGTTACTGATGTTTATTTTATTTCTCCGTTGTCTCTTTCTCTCTCTCTCTCTCTCTCTCTCTCTCTCTCTCTCTCTCTCTCAAAGTGAAACATGTCCATTCAGTGATGAAGCATTTGTCACAAATATCTATGTACATAAAAATGAGATGAGTGCTATTGACATAGTAAGATGAGTTTTAGATTTACCTTTTTGCAGATTATATCTACCAAAAAGTGTATACATTTTAACACTAGCTCATTTATTTGACAAAATCATATTCCCTTTGTGTTTTTTATCAGTAATATTTACCCATAAGCAATCTATGTAATTCAAAATATTCTCACAAAATGTGCAAGTGTCAAATACAAGTAAAAAATTCCTGTCTAACTTACAATCATTAGGACATATTTTATCTTACAGCTCGCGTACATTGAAGGATGGCGACTCATTAATCTTGCCAATGAGACATTTGGTTTCAATGGATGGTCACACTCTGTATCACAGATCACTGTTGGTATGCATTTCTGTATTTACATGGTGAATGGTGTTGATCAGGGCTGTAACGATACACTGGTGCACTGACACATCATGATACAAAATATTGTAACAGTATCGTCAGATGTCTTGTATTGTGATACTGGATAATCAAATGGAAAAACAATGTCAGACATTCTACAATGCATTATAATATTTATGTAAGCTGTCATTACTTAGAAACAAGGTGATCTGACATCTGATGACATTGTTCACAATTTTTATATATGGTTTAAAAATGAATTTTAATGTAGAAAATTGGTTATCTTTCTCTGAACAAAGAAAAACATTGGTATTGAATCAAAACTTTAATATACTGGATATGTGTTGCACCATAAGCAAAATATATTGTGATATCTATCTTATTGCAAGAAAATTTATCGTTACAGCTCTAGTGTTGTCGTCAATTTCCATACATATGCCATAATGTTATGGATCTGTAATCTTGTCCTGTAGTCTTATTTGTTTTAATGTTTAATGTTTAAACATGCAGAACATTAAGCAGCAGCTTAATATAAATAAAATTAAGTATTGTACATTCAAATTCAGTAATAAATCCAAACAAAGTACAGTATAAAACACTAGGATTTCAAATTCTGTCTGTGAACAGATGTATTTTGTTCACATTACAAAAGCAGGAAATTAATAAGTTGACTCATTATACCATACAGTAAAGTTTAATTATCCATGAACACGCCCCATGTTTTCAGATTTTGTGGATCATCACAACAGCAAGTACTATGTAGGTGTGAGTGCTCTGGTCAGAGTTCAGCTGAAGGTAAGTTAAGCCTGTTCTCTTATATAATATCTGTCATACCATTAGATGTTTAACAACTATATTCCAGGTATGATTTCACATTTTCACTGGCAGTAATTGCTTTTGCTGTTGATTCATTAGGTTTTTAGAATGTAAATAAATTCATTTATAAATGATACAGTATTCTGCTAAAATAAAAATGAAACATTAATGGAAGTTCTTATCATGAACATTAAATTATTGTCAGGCAAACAAGGATGTAAATTTTACATACAGGTAATTTTCATGTTCAATTAAGTATTACATATTCATGGGTTTACAGGATTTATGCATGTCAGTATTACATGATATTAATTATTATTATTTATAATTATAATTTATTATTACTTAACTGATTTTTTACCATAAGTATTTCCACTGTATTTTGCCCTAGGATGGTGTCTTCCATGAAGATATTGGTTATGGTGTTAGTGAAGGCATGAGATCCAAAGCCCTGTCCATTGAGAAAGCACGCAAAGAAGCTGTCACTGATGGCCTGAAGAGGGCACTCAAGTTAGTTTTATTTTGATGGATTTCAGTTTGAAGTAGATCATATTGCTCATATATTCTTTCGGTTACTTCATCTTTTATATGTATCATATGCCAAATGAAGTTTGAATCCCTGAAAATCTTTGATAGTTCTCACATCTGACACTAGGTGTCACACCTTCTTGTTCAATTGGTTAAAATATTAACAAAAGCTCTCCAGTGATTCTTGAAAATGTACAATAGTTTCTACTCTCTGTCATAAAAGTTTGATTTCTTTCATGTAGACAGCACAAAACAAATTTTGAGGATTCAAACAAATCACAATAAATAGTCTGGACTCCAGTGTAAAACAACAGACTGATTCTTCATGGACCATTGCTTAATTGCTGGCTTCTAAAGTAGAGATAGTAAAATATACAGCCGGATCATTTATTTTGTATAAACACAAATTTTTGTCATTTTTTAACATTTAAATTTTTAACAATTCAATATAAATATATGAATCATGCCTTATAAATAAGTCAGTAACATTGAAAAACTAGAGTGCATTATTATTAGGGTTACTTTGACTATTACTTTGACTATAGTTTTCTTATTCATACTCCTGTAGATGCTTTACAGCATTTTTCAAGCCACTGATATAGCTTCAGTATCTTTTGATTAATAGAAATATTCCTGTTTAGGAGCTTTGGTAATTCCCTGGGAAACTGTCTTGGAGACAAACAGTACTTATCAACCATCAGCAAAGCACCAAAGGCAGTAAGTTCAAGTCTGAACAAAAATCCAAGCAAAAATACTGTAATACTGTATTATGTTTCTGTTGTGAATTAACTAACGTGTTACATTTAATATTTTTAGATATTGTATTGATACTGTCCTAGTATATCCACAAGACAGATGAATACTAATGTAGATGTTAAGAATTGTACCAAAATAATTTGCAGTATGATTCATACATCATGTCATGTGAACAAGAAAAATTGTAAAAGAAAAATTTAAGCAGAACACCAGTTAGAATTGATAAGCAACCATAGTATTGCCATAAATAAGGATTAATGTGATTTTAATTATAGCATTAAGAACATTACATTTTCATGGTGTTTTATATCTGCAGCCTACAATGTTATATGATGTCTCCACAATGAAACATACAGATCAAAATCAAAATATAAACAAGAATCGCTACATAAAACCAGCAAAGAGAGTATCTCATGATGGAAGCCCAGGAAATAGGAATTCAGATACTGCAATTGAGTCCTGTGGTTCTGGTACCAGTACAAGTCCAGCACACGTGAGTAATGAACTGGGAAATGGTGATAACAAAATGGCACCATCAGCAGTAAAACAAGGAAATGTTCAAACAGCTAACTGTAGCAGTTCCATTAAGGACATTAGCAGCCATAAAGGGGTTGGTGTGCCTGTGATGTCATCAACCAATCAGTGGCAGAGGGAGTCAAAAAGCCATGAAACCACTAAGGCACCAACAGCACCTTCAACCAATCAGAGACATAGGGAGACAGCAAGTCATGAAACAACTCAGGAACCAGTAATGCCATCAACCAGTCATATGCCAGTCAGTAATAAAATTCATAATAAGTCTGATGCAGGTGGCACAAGTGTATCCTTTAACAGAAGACCAGCAGTAATACCACCAGGAAAAAGTTGTAATGCCAAGAACCCTTCAACAAGGTAAGTTTGAGTATTTATAACTTTTGAATTCTATAGTGCTAATTATGGCATTAATACATGAAAAATTATTGTTAATATGTATTGCAATTGATCATCACTTCCATATTGTTCTAATTCTATGAAGCAGACTTACTATTTGGAAGAGATTTTTTTTCCTGGGAAAAAATATTTTTGATATCATTATATCAAAGATAAATAGGATAAATAGGAAATATTCAAAGAGTGATCACCAGAGGGCTCTGACATTCAGTTGATGTATTATTATAAATATGATTTGAATATGAAACTACCTGGGTAACAGTAGGAGGAACTTTTGCTGAAGTAAATTATTGTGCTAAATTTTATGTTGAACTCTACTTAGTGCTTATTTATTTTTGCTACTTCATTTGAGAATTCTGTCTATCTTAATTTGTTAGGATTTTTGAACCACATATTAAAATGCCATTAAAAATATAGTAAAATCAGAGGTATAGCATATTTGAATCATTTTATCCTTCTGGTATAATACAGAGAATGCAAAAGCAGTTGAATACTGGAAAATACATAGGTTTATAGCTTTATTAATATATTGATCCAGTAAGCAACAAGCAGCAGAACAAACAACATCATCAAGCTCTGGATCTACAGTATCTGGATTGACTGGATCTGAAACTGAGCAGCGAAGACAGTCGTTGGTATCGGAGGATAATTTTGGTAAGTGTTGATTTGTGTCATTATGTATTGTATGGGTCGTAATAATGTTAACATCCTGTACATTTGTTTTTAATATTAAATCTTCTACTTAGCTTCTGATTATTCTTGGTTTTTTTTTCCAAATGGTTTTATAAACTATGTTCTGTCAAGGGGTGCCCACTGAAATTTGGCAATGTAGTTTATATTTTAGCAGAAAATCCACAAAGTAAGCTGTATTAGAGGAAGGAATGGAGCATAAACCTGACTAAAATTTCACCAAAAAAAATCCTTGCAAAATGATTTAGAAAATGTATTTTTAAAACATATTAAATCCATTAATGTTGGTCATTGTCACTGGTTCCATGGACAAGTATTTTATTTAAATCTGCTAATTGATTGAATCGTGTAATAAATATTCTAAAAAAATATATTTGATCAAAGTTGAGTTGAAGAGGCCGTTTCACTTAAAAATATCTGAAATATCCAGTAGAATCCAGAAGGTTGCAAAATGTTAATGTTTGTGTTTATTGTGAAGTTTTAAGTGATTTAAGCTGTTCACACACACATTTATGATCTTAACTTTCTACAAGAAATATGCTTTGACCATTTCATCAGAAATATTGTGCAGTTTGTTGAACGTCTTGCTGAAATCTCATCCATCACTGTCAAAATGTGTGAAATATAGAAATTTACAATTTTTTCTGACAATATCTTAAAATCAGGAGTGGCAGTAATGCAATTTGTGCTAGTACTTATGGTAGTTGTTGTCTTTTATTTAAAGATGATCCTGATTTGTGGAATCAAACCATTGATTCAGAAGACATGCTGCGAGCCATGGATGAAAACATAGAGAATTATGGAGAGGAAAATCCCAAGATACAACCAGTCACACCTGTAAACACCAGCACATCACACTCGTTCCTGATGCCAGCGCCCTCTCCAGGCACTGGCATGATCAACAGGAGTAGTTCCACTACAAATTTAAGACAAACCACTGCTCAAGGTGTGAGGAATATGACAGGCAAGACTTCAAAATACAGATACAGTTGCAACACACAAGTATTACTAACAATTTCAAAATAAAATATTTTATTTTCTGCTTTATTTGTATATTTCATATCAGGTTGGATTATGACTATGGTAATTTAATTGCAT
Source organism: Sipunculus nudus (assembly GCA_026874595.1). Classification (NCBI taxonomy): domain Eukaryota; kingdom Metazoa; phylum Annelida; class Sipuncula; order Golfingiida; family Sipunculidae; genus Sipunculus; species Sipunculus nudus. The sequence continues at coordinate 104,222,909 of CM049306.1, read as the reverse complement.
TCATAATATGAACACAAGATGGTATGTTTCTTTTTGCAGTCTTTATATTGTGTACACTTCATGTTTTGCCTGTCTCCAGGTGTGCCTAACAAGAAGAGGAGGATGGATGAGCCAGGTAAGACTGAGAGTTTAATAATGTGGCTATTATTATATTTTACCATTACCTGATTTCTTTGTGGATTTAAAAGGCTCACACATATCTATATAGATGTCAGCTCACTCATTTTACTCCTCCTACACCTTTCACTAAAGGAGAGAATTCAATTTAGTTTTAGTTTTTTGTAACAGTTTATTGTAGCAGTATGTAAATTTGAAACAAGTCATAAAAAAATTATAGGTTTTGACCCATAGGAAATTTCAGAATAATAAAAATCTGATAAATCTGTAAAATACTAGTATACTAATATTTGTGTTTTTGCAGATATACATGATATACAGCCCAAATTAAATTACTAATAAATGACAATGTATGTTGAATGAGAAAATGATATAAATCTTTACATTGATGTTTACAAAAGAGTACTTAATCTAAAAAGCCTGTTGCAAAAATTATTTAAGAACATTCGGACAAGTTTTGTATAAATTTACATTTAAGCTTGCCTGCTGATGTCCCCTGACTTTTTTTTTTTTTTTTTTTTTTTTTATTATTATTATTGCATGAAAGCTATACAGAAAAGCATTTACAAAATGAGAAAAAAAAAATATATATGTATACATATGTATATATATATCAAATCATACAAGCATTATACTGTGCATGTACATATACAAAAGCATTACTTCATATATAGGTAAGAGGTACTTGGGTATCACTATCACATATGGTGTTACAAGTCTCTGAATGATGGTTTTAAAAAGTTCATAATCTGTAAAATAAAAAAAAAAAAAAAAAAAACTCGCTTTGAATTAGATAAAGCAATTACCTTATCATCCAGTGACACAGTTTGCCTACTATTTAATATAAACAAAAATAAGTTGGGTGTGATTGTAATATTCATATACTTTATGAAGATAACTCTTCTATCCGCTCCATAAGTATACACTTAATAGGAGCCCATTTATTTATATGTGTTTCCATCTTCCCTCTGTTTAGAGCTATACACTTTTCTATTTGGTGTATATTTTCTATAAAATGTCGGATTCCCTGCTGTGTTGGTTTCTGTTTATAACATCTACTGACATACAAGTACCGTTTTATCATCAAAGTTAGAGAATTCAACCATTGGTGTTCATAGCTACCCAGTATAACTTTTTCTATCAATAATGTAAACGAAGGGTTTACTGACTTATGTAGTTTCAACACTTGCAAGATTCCATCCCATATAAGTTTCGAAAAGGTGCAGTCCCATAGAAGATGTATCAAAGTTTCCTTCTCATTTCGACAAAATGTGCAATCAGCACTTTCTACAATATTGATTTTATGTAAGAAAGGATTTAAAGTAATACGACGATGAAGTATGTGGAACTGGAAACTTCTCATTTTAACAGATATAGTAGAATAATATACATTACAAAATCCTTTGTATATTTCATCATCAGAGTCTAGCGTCAGATCTATTTTCCATTTAAGGATACTGTTGCTTGGCTTCTCTGTATATTCCTTTATTAATTTCATATATACTTTTTTAACTGTATTTGTCTTTAAAAGAAAGTTACTCAGTCCGTCTAAATATGCTCCAGTTTCCATACAAGTTTCCTCTTTTCCTAGAATAATTTTCCATTCATCTGGAATTGATGCTAGAATACTATTATAACTTAAAAAATCTATATTAACTGAATATTTTTGACAGAATGTTTTGTGGCTCAACCAAAGAGACCTTTTATTCGTGTGATCATACAGATCTGAAATATAGTTAACTCCTGCCTCATATAATGTTTTATAAAACATAACTTTACCCTCCCTTTTAATATGCGAGTTAAACCATAAACACTGAGACATTATTTCCAGAGTTTTTGTTGGATTAAAGAAATTATATGAACACCACACTCGAAGAACATCTTCCCAGAACGGGCATGGCGTACAAAGTAGATTTGTTGAGTCATTCGTTGCTAAGTTGCATTTAAATGATAATTCCTTAAGCTTTAAATTATCTAGGATAAGTAGTCTCCAAATATCATGTTCTGGTTTTAAGAATACACGTTTAACCCAAGCAATTTTACAGGCATTATTTTTTGTCAGTAAGTGAACCATATCTAATCCACCTTCGCATGCCGGCGCAATTAAGGTGTTCCTTTTAATTAATTCTCTTCCTTTATTCCATACAAAACTATAGAGTAATTTTTCTACCTGTTTAAATATTTCTTTTGTTGGACTTGGAAGAACTGCAAGAAGATAAAGAAATTGTGATATGATGAAACTTTTTAACACGATGATTTTGCCAACTGGGGTAAGTTTTCTCTGTGACCATACAGCTATTATATTCTTCATTTTAGCTATTTTAGGAGTGTAATTTAAGTCAATAATATTTTCCAAAGATGGAGTAATAGTTATACCCAGGATATTGATATTATCTTCAATCCAAGTTAAACCAATGTTTTTTATTTTTTCTTTTTCAATGTAGTTACTATTTTTTACAAGTGGCATAATCGCTGTTTTTTCTAAATTGATCTTCAGGCCTGAAATAAGTTGAAAATCTTTGAATACCTCTAATGCAGATTTTATGCTTTCAAAATCTGTAACAAACAAAATTGTGTCATCTGCATATTGTGATAGCTTAAAAGTACCTGATTTGTATGGGATGCCATGTATGTTTTTATTTTTTCTAATAGCAATAGCAAGTAATTCTATACATAGTATGAATAGGTAAGGGGAGAGAGGACAGCCTTGTCTTACTCCTCTGGACACTTTAAAGAATTCCGAGGGGTGGCCATCATTTATTACACAGCTCATCAAATCCTTATATAGTACCTTTATCATGGATATAGCAAGCCTATCGAAATTCATTAAATTCAGTATCTTATAAATATAATCCCATTCCAGTCTATCGAAAGCTTTTTCATAATCTACCGTCATAATAAAGGCTTTTGATTTTTTATTGGATACATAATTTATTAAAGATATAGTTTTGTTAATATTTTCACCAATGTATCTCCCTTTAATAAAGCCAGACTGGTCTTCATGAATTAGATTTTTGATTATTGGTTTAAATCTATTAGCTATGCATTTTGAAATTATTTTATAATCACAATTAAGTAATGTGAGTGGACGCCAATTTTTTAAATATCGGAGATCTTTGGCTTTCTTTGGTAGTAAGCTGATGATCCCTTGTTTCTGTGTGATAGACAGTGAACCATTCTCAAAGCTATATTTAATGCTATTCATAAAGTATTCTTTAATATCCTGCCAAAAGAATTTATAAAATTCGGCCTGAAGTCCATCGGTTCCTGGTGATTTACCATTTGGAAAAGATTTTATACTGTCTAATATCTCTTTTTCTGATAAATGTACTGGCCATTGTGTACCTTGTAATTTTCGGGGAACGATAGTGTATTTGTCAATAAAGTTATCAAATTTATGTATATTATGCATTGTGTCGGAAGTGTATAAGTTTCCATAGAAGTTTTTTTCTAATGTTAAAATTTCTTTGGGATCAGTTACTATATTATCATTAATATTAACTTTGTTGACTTCTCCCCTTCTTCGTACCATCTCACTTTACTCCTGACTATAGACCCTTTACTTTTCTCTTCTATAAATTTCTGTAGCTTTTCCTCGGTTTCTCTTAATTCTTCTCTCCTAGTATCCCTAGTGTGAATGCTATCTTCTTTTTTTAATTTGCAAATTTTATTTTCCAATTCCAAAATGTTAGTTCGTGTATTTTTTTGTTTATGAATACTATAGCTAATACATGTTCTTCTGATTGCCATTTTTATGGTGTCCCACAAGAGAGGTGGAGAAGCTTCTTTGTTTTCATCTGCAGTATTTTTAATACATGTTTTAATTTTGTCAACAAATAGTTTATCATGCAGTAGTGAGGAGTTAAATTTCCAAAAGCCGCGTCCTCTCTCAGTTTTTAATATTTGCAGACATATATCTATTGCACAGTGATCCGTTTTGTGGGCTGGCAATATTTCTGCACTATTTACATATTTCAGGAGACCTTTAGAAATCAGAAAATAATCCAATCTTCTTGCAGTATATGTAGGATTCTGTCTTGACCAAGTAAATGTTTTAACCTTTGGATTCAAATAACGCCAAACATCAATAAGGTCTAGTTCATTCATCCATTCATTAAGTATTCCACTCTGTTTGTTTCTTGAACCGACTTGACTAGTTCTGTCATATTTCATATCTAAAACAGCATTCCAGTCTCCTCCTACTATATTATTTTCATTGTTACTATTTTCCAGTTTGCTAAATATTCTAGAATAAAATCGGGTGTCTACACTATTAGGTCCATACAAGTTAATCAAGTTTAATCTGACATTATCCAGAGTGATATCTAATATTATTAATCTTCCCTCATTATCCTTAAATGTACTGTGTATTTCATAGTTGACATTATTTTTTATAAGGATGGCTACACCACGTGCATTGTGTGCACCATGGCTAAATATAAATGTGTGTCCCCACTCTGCTCTCCAAAGGGCTGAGGTTTTAAGTGTGCTGTGAGTTTCTTGTAAAAAAATGACATTATGTGGCTTGTTTTGCATCCAGTAGAAGATTTCTCTTCTTTTACTGTTGTTACTCAAACCTCTCACATTTAGTGAGAGTATTCTTACTTTACTCATCATTGATAAAATTGTATGTTAACATCCTGGCTTTGGGAGGTATGCATATATACCTTTGCATACATAAAGTGTGCCCATATATACTCATATATGTATATACATATGCACATAGATATGTCACTATATGCACACGACTGTTGATAAATGTGGAGAATTGTTTTAGTTATAGTATAAACATTCATAATAATTCTCAGCTTGCTAAACGGCAATGTAACAGCTCTGAGCTGCATAGGTACTGTAGCTAACACCAGTATTGTCAGTAACATTAACAATAACATTAGGAGTAATGCTATGTGACATTTCACAATATTAATGATTTGGACAGAATAATTAATGATGAACATGCACAACCTTGGAAACTTTGTAAAGCGAGAAAAAAAGTAAATATACTGATAAAAGTAATAAGTGTTCCTCACACGACAGATCTAAACTTTATGAGACTGTGTTTCAATGCTGTTCTTCACTAGAGATCCCCATTGTCACTTGTTTGTTGCCATCTGCTATCTGCGAAGCTGCTGCCGTCTATCGGCGAGTTTCTGAGCGTGGCACTGCTGTCATCTCTTGACCGGTGTTGTGACTGTCCTACTGGTTTGGTGCGCATGCGTGATGTGCGTTCCACGTGCATTGGATTGTAATCCCCGTCATTGTAAAATAAAAGAAAGGTCGCTTAGCGATTGTTACTTGCATGGGGGGCCAACACTGGATGGAGAAAGGTCTCAGAGTTTTGAACTTTTCACCCTCACGCCGCCGATAAATCTTATTCAGAGGTTGGGTTTGCGGTCAGTTCTTGAATGCGGACAGGCTGGCCGTTAATGTAAAGCTTCCCCCTCCAGAAACGAGCCTTCAGGCCATCGTTGTAGGCTTTTGTCATTTGCGGTTTCGCTTTTTGTTTTAATTGAAAGTCCACTGCTGTCAAGTCTTCAGTGAACCTGACTTCGTTACCTCTCACCGATTTTTTACTCTTTATTATTATCAAGTTTCTGAGTGGTCTGCTATAAAGTCTAACTAAAATATGTCTCAGTCTGGAACCTTTCCGGCCTGTTCTGTGGGCATTTTCTATTGCTTTAGCAACTTCAGTTTCCTCCATGTCCCCTGCCAGTTTATTCTGGGCTATTATTTTAGCTGCGGTTGTTTTACAGTTTTCCGCTTCACCGATTTCTCCCACTCCAACTATCCTCAGATTCCACTCTCTCTGGTATCGCTCTACCTTATTTAGCTCTTCTGAGACTTTCAGTTGCATACTTTCAATTTGTGCATCTTTGCTTTTATTTTGCTCTTTAACAAGTTCTAACTCTTTTTTCAGTTCCACTACTTGTCTCCTTAATTCTCTCTCACCCCCTTTAAGTTCAGTAACTGTAGTGTCTAACGTGGTAAAGCCAGATTCTATCGTTTGTATGTTTTCCTTTATCTTCTTCTGCTCTGTGGACAGACCTTCTAATTGTGTCTTCAGTTCTTCATGCATGTTATTTATTGACTGTCTTATGTCCTCGTTCGAGGTTTTTACTAAATGTTTCATTTCAGTTAGTGCGTGTTTCAATTGGGTTTGAAAATCAAGGTCACTCACCGCAGCGCTTGTACTTTCGTCAGTCTCAGCTTAAGCGTGTGCTTCATTTAACAAATATTTGTCCATATTTGAGGATGACTGACTTGGCTTTTTCCCAGATTTGTTTTGCCTTGTCATGTTGCTGGTTTTATGGCACTCCTACAGAATATAATATCCAGGTAGCGGGAGCTCTGAGAAAACACGTCCTCACTCGCTTGTCATGTGACCGGAAGTCCCCTGACTTAATGCATCCCTGTGTGATCAGTTGAGGAAAATATTGGAAATATTTGAAATATTTTAATTATAATGATCCAAGGAAGCACTATAGTCTGTTCCACACCCCCTGTCCACCTGATTTTTTATATTTACTCTACATAAGACAAACTTGCCAAACAAAATTTGCACCAATGGCATAAAGAGGCAAAAGCGTAATTTTTGGTACCTTACCTATGCACAATATAAAAATTATTTACTTTACGACCTGGTTGACATGTCTCATATATATCCGTGGTTCATAGCATCCCTTATAAGTGGCCCTTGTTTATCCTCCTTGGATATGGATATAAAGTAATGTGATGTAACAGTGAAGCACGTCTACGCTGAGAATACAAGTCTCGCTATAAACAGGGGTCGGCAGCTCTTGATTAATGGTCCTGTGAATGTTGGTGCCTCTTAAGTACCTCAAGTCTTTTATGAAGTCATCACTATTCCCTGATATGCCCATTTCACAGATTAGTGCCAAGATGTGGCTACAGAATAGACTAGTTACGTATAAAATGATTTTAAATTGTTCACAGGAAAATGACAAAAGGTAGGCGGTTATTTCCATAATAGTTTATTATGCTTTTTCCTCTTACTGACCTAAGGTCAAAAAGTTTTGACATTCTTTGATTCTCAAAAAAAAAATAATTGCGAAAAAACAGGTGGACAGTGGTGCTGGAACAAATAAGTATTTGTAATAAGTGGTAAATAAGTATTATATCTGAAAAATGATCAGCAGTGCTAGTATAAATTTGTTCCCCACAGAATAAGCCACCTAAATGGACATCAGGTTGTATATTAAGAGTTGTATATACACCATGAGACAGGTTGCGACTGTTCCCTCCCCATAAACCTTCTGTTGAGTTTACATTATTTTTTACAGTGTTTACATTGAGCCAGTACTGGCTGGGCTGCCAGGTCTTGTACCAGGCTTTTTTCTGCTTATCTGAGAGTTCTCTGCCCGGGAGAATGTCTTGTTTTGTAGTAGCCTAGGATTACAGGTGAACACATATTCGGCAGCACTGGAACTATAATACACTTTATATTCATACATAAAGAGAAACAGGGTTATTGCTTTCAGAGAAATCAAGGTGTTTTGGTCTGTTTGTCAGATTTCAGAAGAACAGTTTCATATATTCATGTGAAACTGGCAAGCAATTTTACTTTATCAAGGTTTTAAAATTTTACATTGAATCTGTGCATGGAGCAGCCAAGGATAAAAATTATGTTTCAAACTTGTTTTCCATTAAGCCATCAGAGGGCAGCATTTTATCCGTATCTTCATTGATGCTGCATTTTCAGCTCATCTGAGCTATAGTGATGGTCCTTTGTCTGTCATCCTTCTGTTAACTAGGCAAGTTTTGAAACCTTTGGATCTACGAATCCAAAATTCTACATAGAGTTAGATGTCCCTAAGTTCTCCTACCATCCAAAAACATGTTCACTGCAACATTGTTCCTTCAAGAAATTAAGGAAAATCTTATGTTTTCCAGTAAAAATCTATTGTTACACTTAAAAACTGCCCACTATGAAAACCACTGGTGTTAATATATTCATTTTTGGTATAACCATTCCTGCATATATTTCTTCATGCACATGCCAGAAATTAGGTCAACATTACATAAAAATTTTGAAGTTATTGGTTCCAACATAATGCACTTTGTCAAAAAATCAGGAAATATGTTTACTCACCTAAACAGATAATTGTTGAATATAGAGACTATTTCCAAGGATATAACTTTTTTTAATCAAGTTTCGATTGTTTACCAGAAGTCAGATCAGAATTTTGTAATTTTTTAAGTTATAAGCATAATTGTAAAATCAGTATCTTAAATTTGACCCAACTTTGACCATGGCACATTTTTTCCCAATAAGCTCTATTGGTTTAATTTTTCACAGTGTGTATTAATAAGGATTAAATCTTTTAAAATCTGAAATTTGAAAATAAAAGCTCATACATTTTGCTAGATATTGAATTTTTATTTGGAGGTCCTATTGTATTCACTTGCATTGTCAAGCCCCAAGCAGCCCACTTCTGGTCACTTCAGTCCTGACTGGGTAGCCTTATAAGTAATGCAACACTGGTTGGGCACCCCTGCTGTCAGAGGTGTACAGTAATTCTCATATCACCCATTCCCCCCGTACCCCCCCCCCCCCCCCACCACACACAGAGAGCAATATTCACCAAGTGTAATGCAATAATTGTTATTGTTTGAACTGTATTTTCATAACTATAAAGCTGTTTCCATTCCAATGTACTAAACTTTACTTGAGATAGTAATTCCAAGGAGTACTCCAGAGGTAATGTAGCATGTTTTAAGAAATTAATTTCCTTTTAAATAATTCTACCAAATTAAAATAAAATTAAATCCATTATTATGCATAATGTGATAATAAATGAGCCAAATTATAGATAAATAATGGTGCAATTTTGCATTGTGAATTCTGAATCAAGTTAAATTTTAAGGTATTTTGCAAATTAATACAATGTATTTATATATTTTTGTGATAAAAAAATACACCCATATGCATAATGCGGAGCTGTATGAGCAAAAGGGATAAGGAATTAATGATGATGCAGTTTAGAATTGTGAATCAACTAATTTATTCAGCATATATGTTATATTGCAAATTAATAAAATTTAAAAACTTGAAAAAGATTTGATATAATAAAAAAAAAGAATATAATGTAACGATTTGTTCATCATTTTCTGCCTCAGCAGAATGGGAAATGAAGTGATATGTTTGTCAACCTTTCTGTTTATTATCAAATATTTAATAATCATGAATCACATTTTACCTTCAATATCAACTTCAGCTGAGTACCTTGACCCGTGTTTTCAAATCATGTGCTGCATTAGGATTATGTTTACTGTACAGCTTATTTACCCAGGTCACCTTATATACATGTGAATGGTGTGATCTAGTTAAGTTTGCTTTTAATTTGTATATGCTCATTGACTTCATGTGTCAAGTAAAAGAAGGCTTAGTTACCAGATTAATCAGTGTGTAAAACCTTCCTACCATCAACAAATAATGTAATTCCATTCTAATTGCCGGGTCAGTTTGGTTCATTTTAAATATGTTATTTTTTTTGGCAAATTGATGTTTGTGTGCTATATGGATTTTTAATGGTTAGCAGGGCACAGATCATAAGCATAAGGCCTAGGATCTTGAAAATGTGCATTATCAAAAATTCTCCTTGGAAAACTGAATTGAGGTCACTGTGAGTTACAGGGCCTTTGAACACCAAGAAATAATATAAAATACTAACACATGGCTGGATATCTCAAATTTGGCTTGATCAATTGTTCTTGAAATCAGGTTGTCAGAAGATCTTTGATAGCAATTTTTGTACAGAAGACTAGTAGTGCTACTGATGATCTTTTTTAGGGGTTTTGCTGTTTAAAACCCCAGTAACTGCTACTTGAGAATAGTGTGAGTTAATAACTATAAAACTGATCAGCAGATTTTCTTATATTGTGTGCATACATTGAAATGAATCATAGGATGAAACCTATTCTGGTTGGGAACATGGTCTTCAGTATGGGAGTGGCATTTATCTGGAATAATTCTATTGAAATGAATTGCATTGAAATGAATCATAGGATGAAACCTATTCTGGTTGGGAACATGGTCTTCAGTATGGGAGTGGCATTTATCTGGAATAATTCTAAATTTGGTGAAAAAACTCATAAAACATTAAATTTCTCAAGAATGAGTGGATGGAATGTTATGAAAATAAGAATGATGCAAGATCAAGGATAGTAAGTTGTCAGATTCACAGGGTCTACATTTTTTAAAAGCAATTAAAAACATCATTATAGACAAGTTCAGCTGAGCATTGAACCATGAAACCCTTCTTCTGTTGTAAGCACAATGTTTTACTAATTTACTACTTTATGATGTGATTAATGTTGTAGGTTCCCTTAGTAAATTTTCAGCTTATTTTGAAGGAGGATATGTAAGTCTGCGGTACAAAATAAAAACAAAAATTGTCAAAAATAAGTGGGCTTCCTTCACTGGAATGAAAACCTTGTCCACATAATTGTATCGCCAGACATAGTCTGGAGATACTATGGTTAAGGCACGGTCGCGCCGCCGCCACCGCCGCTGCAGAGATTTCTTTTGGACACAATAACTCAAAAAAAATTTCACGGATCTTTACCAAACTTGGTATATGTATAGATATGGGTGAGAGGACGACGCCTATTTAAAATGAGGTCATGACCTCAACTAGGAGAGTGACCTTGACCTTGAATAGGTTCAATTTTGGGGAAAATCACACAAATTCTTAAATATCTCAAGAAAACTTGCATGGATTGATCCCAAAATCTAGTTGATCGAAGATCATGGATAGGGTTGTCATGTTCCAGAAACTGGTGGCGCCACCTATTATTCTTTACTTGTTTTCATGCCGTTTAATATCCCCAAAATTGCTACTTGACAGTACTGTGAGCATTATAAGTCAAAAACTAATGGACAGATTTCTTTCATATTATGCAAATACATAGATATTGGTTATGGGATGATGTTTATTTAAATTGGGGTCATGACCTTTCCTATGAGAGTGGCCTTGACCTTGAATATTGCCAAATATAGTGAAAATCACACAAAATCATTAATTTCTCAATAAGGGATGCATGCATTGGTCCAAAAATCAACTTGACCAAAGGTCTTGGATAGTAATGTCATGTACCGGAAACAGGTGGCGCCACCTGTTATTCTTTTACTTGTTTTCGTGCCGTTTAATACCCCATCATTGTCACTTAACAGTACATTTATAACCTGTGAGCATTATAAGTCAAAAACTAATGGACAGATTTCTTTCATATTATGCATATACATAGACATGGGTTATGGGATGATGTATATGTAAATTGGGGTCAAGACCTTTCCTATTAGAGTCGCCTTGACCTTGAATATTGCCATATATGGTGAAAATTACACAAAATCATTAATTTCTCAATAAGGGATGCATGCATTGGTCCAAAATTCAACATGTTCGAAGATCTTGGAAAGTATTGTCATGTACCGGAAACAGGTATTTCTCAATAAGGGATGCATGCATTGGTCCAAAATTCAACATGTTCGAATATCTTGGAAAGTATTGTCATGTACCGGAAACAGGTGGCGCCACCTGTTATTCTTTTACTTGTTTTGTGCAGTTTAATACCCCATCATTGCCATTTATCAGTACTGTGAGCATTATAAGTCAAAAACTAATGGACAAATTTCTTTCATATTATGCATATACATGGATATGGGTTATAGGATAATGTTTATTTGAATAGGGGTCATTACCTTTCCAATGAGTGGCCTTGACCTTGAATATTGCCATATATGGTGAAAATCACACAAAATCATTAATTTCTCAATAAGGGATGCATGCATTGGTCCAAAAATCAACTTGACCGAAGATCTTGGATAGTAATGTCATGTACCGGAAACAGGTGGCGCCACCTGTTATTCTTTTACTTGTTTTCGTGCTGTTTAATACCCCATCATTGCCACTTAACAGTCATTTATAACCTGTGAGCATTATAAGTCAAAAACTAATGGAGAGATTTCTTTCATATTATGCATATACATAGACATGGGTTATGGGATGATGTATATATAAATTGGGGTCATGACCTTTCCTATTAGAGTGGCCTTGACCTTGAATATTGCCATATATGGTGAAAATTACACAAAATCATTAATATCTCAATAAGGGATGCATGCATTGGTCCAAAAATCAACATGTTTGAAGATCTTGGAAAGTATTGTCATGTACCGGAAACAGGTGGCGCCACCTGTTATTCTTTTACTTGTTTTGTGCCGTTTAATACCCCATCATTGCCATTTATCAGTACTGTGAGCATTATAAGTCAAAAACTAATGGACAAATTTCTTTCATATTATGCATGTACATGGATATGGGTTAAAGGATAATGTTTATTTGAATAGGGGTCATGACCTTTCCAATGAGTGGCCTTGACCTTGAATATTGCCATATATGGTGAAAATCACACAAAATCATTAATTTCTCAATAAGGGATGCATTGATTGGTCCGAAAAATCAACTTGAATGAAGATCTTGGATAGTGTTGTCATGTACGGGAAACAGGTGGTGCCACCTGTTATTCTTTTACTTGTTTTCGTGCCGTTTAATACCCCATCATTGCCACTTAACAGTATTGTGAGCATTATAAGTCAAAAACTAATGGACAGATTTCTTGCATATACATAGACATGGGTTAGGGGATGATGTATATTGAAATTTGGATCATGACCTTTTCTATGAGAATGACCTTTTCTATGAGTGTGGTCTGATATTAATTGTTGCTGAAGATGGGGGGCCTATTCTTAAAGGGGGGGGGGGGATTAATTGTCTGGGGATACTATGGCACCTGCGGTGCCAAGAAATATCTAGTTTAATTGTGTATTTATACAATTTCAAAAAAGTAATATTTATAAAATAATAAAAGGATGGGGGAAAAATGCGATATATGCTCTTGGGAAATTAATAATTTTGGCATCAATAATTCATATATATCATATATGTTAAAACTGGTTGAAAAATGTGTCTCTGATATTCTTTCACAGGGGCAGAAAAAAAAAATATTTATGTGCAAGGATCATTTTCTTCTTTTGCAGGTTTGGGAAAACCTGGCAATAGGTGAAGGAAAAAATAAAAAGAAAATGAAGAAGCAAAATACTGGTGATAAATTAAATGCTTCCTTAAGGAACCACCTGATCAGGTAACCTACCTGTGCCAGGTCATAAATTGCCTTGAAGCACAGGACTGATGCCACCCACCTGTTACTGGTCAAGCCTTACCTACAAGCACCGAGCTGAGGTCACATACCTGTCATAGGTCAGGATTGACCCTGAGGCACCTAACCATAAGGCAAAGAACTGAGGCCACCCATCTGTTACAGGTCAGGATTTACCCTGAGGCACCTAACCGTGAGGCACAGGACTGAGGCCACCCATCTGCTACAAGTCAGGATTTACCCTGAGGCACCTAACCATAAGGCACAGGACTGAGGCCATCCATCTGTTACAAGTCATGATTTACCCAAGGCACCTAACCATGAGGCACAGAACTGAGGCCACCCATCTGTTACAGGTCAGGATTTACCCTGATGCACCTCACCATTTGGTACAGGACTAAGGCCATCCATCTGTTAAAGATCAGGATAAACTCTGAGGCCTCCCAACCTGAGGGACAAGACTGAAGCCAACCATCTGTTTTAGGTTAGGACCCAGAGGCACAGGACTGAGACACCCATCTGTTACAAATGAGAATTTGTAAAAGGCTGAAGCTACTCACCTGTTATAGGTCAGAATGTAAACAGGGCTGTAGTCACCAACCTGTTACAGGTCAGAATTTAAACAGGATTGTAGTCACCCACCTGTAAGAGGTGAAAGTTTGCTTTCACTTACAGGTCTGAGGGTCCCATCTGTTATAAATACGAATTCCCTTAAAATTACAGAGCTACCACCACCCACCTGTGAATAGTTCATCTGAGGCACATGATTGATGTTAACCATCTGCTACAGGTGGGATTGAAATGTATAATAATTGTATCTGCCAAAACAAAGTTTTGCGGATGCTGTGTTTTTGACTGGGTTCCGCTGCCACTGCCTCCACAGCGGAACCGGAATAGAACTCTGAGACCACAGGACAGATTTTTCCGAAACTTCACACCATTATTGGGTCACATGTGAACTAGAGCAAAAATATTTATGCTTGAACTCTGACCTTTCCTCTCTCCAGTGAGTCTATCTGTGCGTCTGTTTTGACACATTAACCTACATATCTTCGGATTGTTTGACCAATCAGGCTAAAAATTTTGCACAAATGTAACCCTTGAATAGCTTTATGACATTCACAAAAATGGTGGTGCCACCTGGAACCATTTTTGCACAGTGTCCATCTGTTCATCTGCCTTGGGACAAGATCACTCGTATCTCTGCAGTGTTTGGACTTATCCACCTGAATATTTGCATGTGTATACATCCTGGATAGCTTTATGATTTTATGACTGGTGGAGCCACCTACATTCACGTTCAGGCTGCAGACATCCAGGCTCAATTCTCAGGACTGGTTTGACCAATCCTCCTGAAATTTTGCATGTGTATAGATCTCACATAGCTCTTTATCATAAGCAAAACTGGTGGTGCCACCTGCAACCATCTTTGCTAAGCTCATGTCTGTTTGTCTGCCGTGGGAAAAAATTACTCCTATCTAGACAGTGGTTTGACTTATCTGCCTAAAATTTTTCATTTATATACATCTTGGATAGCTTTCTGGATTTTGTAGCAGGTGGTGCCACCTACATGTATGTTTACGCTGCAGACATATAGGCTTATATCTCAGGACTGGTTTGATGTATTCTCCTGAAATTTTGCATGTATATAGATCTCACATAGCTCTTAATCATAGGCGAAACTGGTGGTGCCACCTGCAACTTTTTTTGCACAGCGTCAATCTGTTTGTCTGCCTTGGGAAAAAAATCACTCCTATCTCGGCAGTGGTTTGACTTATCTGCCTCAAATTTTGCATGTGTATACATCTTGGATATCTTTCTGGTTTTGTGGCAGGTGGCGTCACCTACATTTATGTTTATGCTGCAGACATCCAGGCTTTTATCTCAGGACTGGTTTCATGTATCCTCCTGAAATTTTGCATGTGTATAGATCTCACATAGTTCTTTAACATACACAAAATTGGTCGCGCCACCGGCAACCAATTTTGCACAGTGTCCTTCTGTTTGTGTGCTGTGGGATAAAATCACTCATATACAAGCAGTGGTTTGACTTACCTGCATACAATTTTGCAAATGTATGTAGCTTGGATAGCTTTCTGGTTTTGTGGCAGGTGGGGCCACCTACATACACATTTCAGCTGCAGATATCCAAGCTAATATGCAACACACATCACTCTTTTCCCTTACTACTAAATCCATGCCTCACTTCACCTGTCCCACTCTGATTTCGGCGGATACACGTAGTTCTTTTTGACTACCTGTATTCTAGTTGAAAATGAAATGACTAGTGATCTTAGTAAAAAATCATATGAATGTGCTAAAAAATGATTTTCTCAGGAACTGTATTTTCAGACTGCATTTGAAAATGTGATCTAAACTTGCCTGTTATTATGAGGAATGAATTGGTATGCGGGCCATAGAATTCAATTTTCAAGTACCAGATATCATTGATATGTTATAATGGAAGCAACTGCATGGCATTCATTCCAGCCTTTCCAAGATAAAGTTTGATTCATATTTAAACCTCTGCAGATAAAATACCCAGGCACTTAAGTATGAGCTGGTGAAATCAGCACATTTTATGCCAGTTTAATGTGGTCAGCATGTTTGGATTCTGTTTAATGGGCCATGTGGTATTGTATTGTAACCCGAAAGCATAATTGCATAACATAAAAGCTGTCTTTACATTGTTGTTAAAGTGTTGTACATTTTTTCATACTCTGTTCAGTTTGACCCTGGCTTATTATGTTACAGGTATTTATATTTTATTGGATACCATGTATAGGTCTTTGAGTCTTTTATTTGAATTTATATTTAATCTGTGATATATGGTCATTGATCTTGTATTGTTGAAGGGTCTTCATATTTCATTGAGATTTGAATTTATTTATTATTACTATGGAATTTTATTCATGTGGAATCATTTTGTAATATTAAATTATGCATTTACCAAGCCAGTACAAGACAATTTAGGAGAATATAAGATTTAGCAGTGACAGTTAACTTGTCGGCAGGAGTGATTACATCATACACAGTGACATATAAAGTTTCCTTGGGTTTAAGTAATAATCCCTCATTTATAGCTGAATTATACTCTTCCTTTATATATATATCTAATGATTAAACTAGATATCAAAACTGATTAAAATTTAAAATTCTGTATTCTTAGACTTGTAAACTAGACATGGGATATCTTTGTGCACCAAAGATCAGACAGGTTTGTACACAGGTACAGAAACATATTAATGATAACATTGTCTAGTCTTTAAAATTGGTGGTATCAAATGTGTGGTATGAATTTCTATGAAACATGATCTGCAAAAAGATTGAGAGGTTTAACTGCATAATTTTCCTCATTCAGTATGATTACAATATCTTAAAACATGATCTTACACTGTAAAATGTGTGTAAGAATATAAAATGTTTTATTGTATAAAATGCATGAATAACTTATTGTTACTTGTACTTTTTCAAATATATTGCATAAATAAATTTTTTCTATATTTGTCAAATTTTATATTATGGATACCCATATTCTGCTATGAGCTCACATGTATAAAATTTATACTACTCATTATCCTAAATATAAAACTCTTGTTACTAAGCTTCTGTTGTTTAATTGTTCCCTTTTACTTTTGATAATGTGGGTACTTTATTTCTGCAGATGATGATATGACTATTACTTCACTGAGAGAGTAAAGTAAGTGCTGTGTTTGTGAAATAGGGCTCTCAGACTCCGATCATTTGAAAGAGAATGATTAAAATAACAGGAAAATTTCATGAAATTTCATGACTTGACATAGCCCAATTAACTATATTTTAATAATTACATTGTGATAATTCAAACTGAAAAAATAGAAAAAAGACATCTGTGAGTCTGCAGATAGAAGTAATTAGATTATAAATGTTTTAACATCAGACATTTTAAGAAAAGATTATATTTTAATCAATGAAGAAGATACAATTATGTGTAGCCTAATAATCACTATATTTGACATAAACAAGAAACATAGAATATACCAGTAAAATCCTTTGTTATGACATAAGCTGACACAAAACACCAGCACTAATGCTAGGAATTTCCTGACAAGTGCTTTCTGTCTGTGTCTGTTATGATTCCTGACCAGCCAGTACAGACACCTGCATAAAGGCTGCAGCAGCCAGCCAGATGTCACAGTGACATCCTGGCATGCGACTCAGAATTCCTGACTTCTGTGTCATATCCTTGTAGTGTTCTTTGATGCAGCATCTTAAAACAGGCCCAGGTACAGTTCCTTGTAATTAACTTTGCCAAGAAAAAAAACCCAAAAAATATAACTATGAAATTATTCAGAATAAAGATTGAGAAACTTGGCAGGAGGAACACCTCCACAGAGGCTGAATATTTAGGCCAGTGTTTAAAAGTGAAAATATACCCTGTACATAAAGCACTGTATCTGTAACGGTACTTTAACCTGCCAGCAGTTTTTCCAGCAGAGTTTATTCATATTGAGAGTTTTTATGCACTGTCTGACTGCTCGTACTTACAGTAAAACTGTTTAATATATTCTGTTTCCTTTCTAATCACACCTACCATTAATAATGAGGAGTCTGTTATATCTTTCTGTCTGCTGACAAGCAGATCTTCCATGGGTGCATAATAAATAAGTTTATCCTGGCAAGTCTAAGAAAACATTGATTGTTGCCCAGATTAAAAACATTTATACATTGGTTTATTCATTCATTTATTCCTTTGTTAATTTCTCATTTAGAGCATGACATTAATATTTTCACTTGTGTAAAGTGATGTCAGTGTACAAAGTGTGAACAGCCTTTGCAGTGTAGTTTTCAGCATGGTCACAGTCATGATGCAAAAGTAGGCCCTGGTGATTAAGTTTTATTTTCTTTTGATTTAAACCCTACTTGTAGTTTGTGCAGATCATTGGTACCCTGTGCTTCCCCTTGACCAATGATTGGGCAGGGGCACAATTATGAGGAAAAAAATGTCCAGGATCATCTGTTTCTATTCCATTAAATTTTTTTCTTTATGCCAGCATAAGTCACATGACCAGGTCATGAGATGACCAGCTTATTAACACGATTAATCCTGGGCTGTCTTGTTGATCATCCTAAGATTCTGAAACAAGGTGAGTTTTTTCAGACTATGGTTATTACCGGTATCTGTATTCATAATTTTTCTGTATGAAGGGTTTTTTAGTTATAAGCTACATACACATTAATTTCAAACTGCAGTAACTGTTTGATGACTATATAAAAAATGTTAATGGTACAATGGTGAAGTTGGATATTAATTATGCAGTAAATAATGTTAAGGTGTAAATTTATTATAATTATTATTATTTTATTATAATTATTATTACTATTACAATTATTATTTATTTTATATAATTTAAAAACCATGAATTACCACTTTAGGAAGGGACAGTTAGAATACTTACATATATTGTAAGTTATAAAATTTGGAAGGAAAGCTTCAAGTTAAAATGTAGCTTCTAAAGCTCATGGAAGTGAACAATTTTGATTTAGTTAAAATGAAAATATTTAGCATGTATTTATGATATTTCTGAATTTATACTGATGTAAGTTTACTTTGATTTGAGGACAGAGCGGCATCACTGGTGTCTGGATGCATGTCTGCCAGTACATTGGCTGTGAGACTGTTACACAGTTTAACACAAAGCTATAACAATTCACAGGTTGGCATGTAACCATCTGACTGTAGGCTGGATTTATGTGTTTTACCAGGGTAATAATATAACCTGTTTTATACAAACGTCATACCAGTCTCCTTTGCCTTATACATGGTCTGTTTCTTTCCACATTTAATATCTGATATTTGATAGGGCCGGAAGCCACATGGAAGTGTCTTGCCTCATTTCAAGCAAAGTAATGGGGGTGTGTGCGTGAAAACCATCCCACCCGGCCCATTTGGCAACCCAGCACACTTTTAGTAAGCAGCTCAAGCTAACACACGGATAGTACAATAACTCTGCCTGCCGTCCCGACAAAGGTAAGTTACAAGCTACAACCTTACACTCTTATCAGACCTAAACTTGTTTACTATTGAGGTTTAAAGAACTCTCCACATGTGTTAAATGTTAAAATGCTATCCAGCAAATATGCTGAATGTCTTAGTGGTTTCACATATCCTGCCATGGACATCACCATGTCAGATGTACTGAATCCCCTGTGACACGTGACATTCCCTTTCCTTTCAAAAAGCTTATATTAGCTTGTGTATAAGCTTGTTGTGTATTGTGCATAAAATAAGCTAAGCTATCCCAGAATTATATAGCCAACTTAAGGTTTATTATGCATGCATCTACCCCAAATATTCAAGAATTCTTAACCCTAATTATCATAAGAAATATCCTTAAAGTCACATTGTATCTATTATTTATGGAACAGCTGTGTATCTTACTGAAGTAAAAATTATACATGTATCATACACATGTTGTTAAAGGGTTTTAATGATATGTGAAGTGACATTACTTCTCGCCCATTACTGTCATAAGGAAACCCTTAGCTGTAACATGTGGCTGTATCCTCTGTACATAACACCCTGGGACAGCCCAGGACCAGCTCTACTTGTGTGCAGTGAGGCTGGATCTGTGGTGCAGTAAACCCCCACCTGTGGTGTGCACAGTGGGTTGTGGAGAACTTGAGATGTGGTCACTGAGTGTAGAGTCATTCTGTGATGTGGTTGTTCACACTTTCTTACAGTTATGCACTGGATCAAGTGAGGTCTTGTGAAACTTAGCATACAAAATATTTTAAGGTTGAGTGGGATTGCAAGATAATCCAAAATAAGGTAGAGACTCAAGTTCTGGGAAATAAAGCAAGCATATAGGGGGAGAAACCGTAGCCATTGATGTTCTTGATTACTTCCTCAAAGGCCTGTTGTCATGACCACTCTTGGTGACCTCTGCATATGGGTCTCTTGTCATGGACACTCTTGGTGACCTCTGCATATGAGTCTCTTGTCATGGACACTCCTGCTGACCTTTGCATATGAGTCTTGTCATGAATACACCTGCTGACCTCCACATATTGGTCTGTTGTCATGGTCATCACTCCTGCTGACCTTCACATATTGGTCTGTTGTCAAGGTCATCACTCCTGCTGACCTCCACATATGGGTCTCTTGTCATGGACACTCCTGCTGACCTTTGCATATGAGTCTTGTCATGAATACACCTGCTGACCTCCACATATAGGTCTGTTGTCATGGTCATCACTCCTGCTGACCTCCACATATGGGTCTGTTGTCATGGACATCACTCCTGCTGACCTCCACATATTGGTCTGTTGTCATGGTCATCACTCCTGCTGACCTCCACATATGGGTCTGTTGTCATGGTCATCACTCCTGCTGACCTCCACATATGGGTCTGTTGTCATGGTCATCACTCCTGCTGACCTCCACATATAGGTCTAGTGTCATGGTCATCACTCCTGCTGACCTCCACATATGGGTCTGTTATCATGGTCATCACTCCTGCTGACCTCCACATATGGGTCTGTTGTCATGGTCATCACTCCTGCTGACCTCCACATATTGGTCTGTTGTCATGGACATCACTCCTGCTGACCTCCACATATTGGTCTGTTGTCATGGACATCACTCCTGCTGACCTCCACATATTGGTCTGTTGTCATGGACATCACTCCTGCTGACCTCCACATATGGGTCTGTTGTCATGGACATCACTCCTGCTGACCTCCACATATGGGTCTGTTGTCATGGTCATCACTCCTGCTGACCTCCACATATGGGTCTGTTGTCATGGTCATCACTCCTGTTGACCTCCACATATAGGTCTGTTGTCATGGTCATCACTCCTGCTGACCTCCACATATGGGTCTGTTGTCATGGTCATCACTCCTGCTGACCTCCACATATGGGTCTGTTGTCATGGTCATCACTCCTGCTGACCTCCACATATTGGTCTGTTGTCATGGTCATCACTCCTGCTGACCTCCACATATGGGTCTGTTGTCATGGACATCACTCCTGCTGATCTCCACATATTGGTCTGTTGTCATGGTCATCACTCCTGCTGACCTCCACATATGGGTCTGTTGTCATGGACATCACTCCTGCTGACCTCCACATATGGGTCTGTTGTCATGGTCATCACTCCTGCTGACCTCCACATATTGGTCTGTTGTCATGGTCATCACTCCTGCTGACCTCCACCTATGGGTCTGTTGTCATGGACACTCCTGCTGACCTCCAAATATGGGTCTGTTGTCATGGACATCACTCCTGCTGACCTCCACATATTGGTCTGTTGTCATGGTCATCACTCCTGCTGACCTCCACATATGGGTCTGTTGTCATGGACATCACTCCTGCTGACCTCCACATAAGGGTCTGTTGTCATGGTCATCACTCCTGCTGACCTCCACATATAGGTCTGTTGTCATGGTCATCACTCCTGCTGACCTCCACATATGGGTCTGTTGTCATGGTCATCACTCCTGCTGACCTCCACATATGGGTCTGTTGTCATGGACACTGCTGCTGACCTCCACATTCGGGTCTGTTGTCATGTTATGGACAATCAGTGTAACCTGAACATAGGCTGTTGTAGTGGACACTCCTGGTGACTTATGGATCAGCCTGCTGCTATGGACTTTCAGTACAAGGGCTTGTTGTCATGGATACTCTAGAAGGACCAGTTGCCTTGGATTCCTGGTTTCTTTCATGTATGCCGGTTGTCATGGACCGTCCTGATGACATATAGATTTTTTTTTTATTTTGGACACTGACTGAAGTCTTATGTGCTTTTTGTCTTGGACACTCTGTGACCTTTACATAGATCATTGTTTTGGACACTCCTGATAAAAATGAATCAGCCTGTGTGATGGAGACTCAGTGTAACTGAACAGGGGCCTGTTATTGTAGACACCTATTGAACATTGGTGGGCCTGTTGCTGTTAAACACAACTAATTACCTATAGTTAAGCTTGTAATTATGGACTCTCAGTATAAATGTACAAAACCTGTCTTTTAGTATGGACTCGGTGTAACTGCACTTGACCCGTCATTATGTACTCTCAGTGTAACTTTACAAATCCAATCTTGTATTATACTATAGATTATGTAACTGTACATGACCTGTTATTATTGACCCTTGTAACTGTACAAAGACTATCTTGTATAATGGACTCTCAGTGTAACTTTACAAAGCCTATCTTGTATTATCTTATATTAATAGCGTCAGGCGATCATATATTAATTTCATATATAAACCATGTTAATTCCAGGTACATGAGGGAGCATATGATATGGGGAAATTTCTTAATACACAAATTGAGGAGGACATTAGAGGGAATTTTCACAAAAACATATGTGGATTTTCTCTTTCTCAGACACTGCATAATGCAGTCAAGGGTATGATATGGGGAAGGGTACGATATGGTGAGGGTATAATATGGGGAAATTTCTTAATACAAAAATTGAGGAGGACATTAGAGGGAATTTTCATAAAAACATATGTGGATTTTCTCTTTCTCAGACACTGCATAATGCAGTCAAACTGTAGATGTGATCAATATTTTATATTTATATTTCTTCAAACTTATGATATAAATTTCAGTTTTCAACATGCAATGTAAATGGCAATAAGATGCATATACATTAATAATTCGTAAAGTATTACCTCTTAAATGTAATGCTTGGGTTAAGATATCTGGAATGTTGAAGTCTTATGTTAAACTCTGCATTTTACTGTGGTCCATGGTGTAAAAAGCACACAGGACTCAGCAGAGCACTTAGCATGAGTTAGAGTACGGGCATCAGCAAGAAGGGTTGAGATTGTTCAGGGTCCACCCTAAACAGGGTTGGCGCTCTGTTCTTCGGCTGTTTATAAATATCCTCGACTACTGAATTTGATAGTAATAAACTGTGGATAACTTAAATAAAAACTAATTGCTTATGAATTAAAAAGAAACCTGAAAATGAAAATGAATCACGAAAATTGGGAAAATAAATAGACAAAATGAGATATTGCAGCAATTGGGAAGTGCCTGCCGTGGGCTTCCCTTCAGGATCCGCCACTGGTAATATATAGCAAGCAATTGGATGCATATATATATATATATATATATATATATATATATATATATATATATATATATATATATATATATATATATATATATATGCATATGGGTGGTAGGGTGTGGTTATAAACACCTCAGAATAATTCAACACAACATACTCTTTTAATTCCAATTAGAAATATCAGTTACACATATCATATTGGCAGGATCAAACCTAATGAAATGTAGAAATAAATCCCAAATGTGCAGATACCAGTGACAGGAATTTCATTATTTGGTATTATGTTTTAGAAAATTTAATCATGCATGATTAAACCAAGTGAAATTCCGTGAGGACCCTGACTTCTGGGTCGGCCGGGGTGGGGTGGGTGGATGGGGGGCCCCCTGCGCCCCTCCCCCCTTGATTAAGCTATAATGAATGCATTGACTGTCTCACTGGAAAATATTGGCTCAGCTTTCAAACATGAATGGTCTTTGGGGATGCGCAATATTGAAAAAAATATACAGCCCTTAAATGAATTCATACTATAATGCTACCACTAACTTTTGCGCAGCGGGATTGCCTGACCATGTGAGTGCTCAGTTTTTGTGCGCTACTGTACTACCATGCAAGATAACAGGTTCCTTTACTGGCAGATTGACAGGCCAGGATTGTAACTTAAAATAGCGATGTTCAACATAATATATTTTCATATGATGATGATTTAATTTATCATATAAACTTCTTCGAAAATTTCTCCGGTCAATCGCTTGCCTTCAATAAGATTTTTATGCATAGCACCATACATATAATAGATCTATATGATAATATAAAAAAATAACACCGTACGGATTGCCATGATTTTCAACATCAATATACTCCAGGTTTGTCCGAAGACTCCACCATTAGAACTTATTTGTCCAAGTCATTATGACTCAGACACAAGGTCAACTCAAAGACAGAACACTTACACCAAATGATGTCTTCAAAGAGATCTTATGACGTTAACATTGTACAACCAACACATTCAACTATGAAAGACTATTTGACATCAGAACTAACTGATCGCCCCAAACCGTGCATAGAACGGGTAATTGCTAGTAGACTTTGTAACTGTACAAGACCTGTCATTATGGACTTGATGTAACTGTACAAAGCCTATCTTGTTTTATGGACTCTCATTGTTACTGTACAAAGCCTATCTTATATTATGGACTCAGTGTAACTGTACATGACCTGTTATTATGGACTTGATGTAACTTTACAAAGCCTGTCTTGTATTATTGACTCTCATTGTAACTGTACAAAGCCTATCTTGTATTAAGGACTCAATCTAATGGGTCTTGATAATTACTGAAAAGTACAGAAAAGTACTGAAAAAGTACCGAAACGTATACAGAAAAGTACCAAAAAGTATACTTAAAAGTACTGCATAGTTGAGATGGGAATATTCCAATGTACACTAGTTCACAATGGGATATCCAGAAGTCAACCAGTTCACTTTGGGATATCCTGAAATATACTAGTTTATTTCAGAATATCTCAATATTTTAGTTATTCATTGTTTATTATTATAAAGGATGCATACTGCATACTAGTATTTTAGATTGTGATTTCAATGTAGTTATGGAATTGCTACAAGTAAAATGTAATAAAAGAGTATCTTACAACATGTGTTCTTGTTTGTTACTCTCCGAATATACATGTATAATCCTAGTTTTTTTTAATTCCCTCATTTATATATAGAATAATATCTGTAATTTTTTGCAGCTACTCATAGTTCTGAGGTTGGCCATGTATTATCATCCTGGCATTAAATTAACATATATTCAAATTTTCTTGTGTCCACTTAAAAGAAATAGGGAAAATATATCTTAACAATAAGGTTGAGATATTCTTAAATAGACTAGTGTTTTTCAGGATATTTTGAAATGAACTATTTCACTTGGTAAATTCTAAACTAAAATATTCAGATATTCTCAAGTTAGATGGGAATAACAGTGACCATCCCCATCTATACTGTTAAGATGGGAATTCCCATCTCAATTGGTTGAGTTCTGAACTCAACTGGATTCCCATCTACACTGTGACATATAAACTAGTGGGTACTTTTCAGTATACATTTCAGTACTTTTTGGTACTTTTCAGTATACTTTTTGGGATTTTTCAGTACTTTTCAGAAATTATCAAGACCCAAATGTAACTGTACATGACCTGTTATTATGAACTCAGTGTACTTTTACATGACCTGTTATTATGAACTCAGTGTACCTGTACATGACCTGTTATTATGGACTCAGTGTACCTGTACATGACCTGTTATTATGAACTCAGACTACCTGTACATGACCTGTTATTATGGACTCAGTGTACCTGTACATGACCTGTTATTATGGACTCAGTGTACCTGTACATGACCTGTTATTATGGACTCAGTGTAACTACATGATCTGTTTTTATGGACTCAGTGTAAATGTACGTGACCTGTTATAATGGAGTGTAACTGAGTGCCCCTGAGTGCATACACATCCCAGCTGTTATTATGGACTCAGTATAGCTGTACTAGGCCTGTTATTAAGGACTGCCTGTGTAACTGTATACTTGGCCTGTTATTATGGACACAGAGTGAAAACTGCAAATAATTGTAGACACTCTTGGTGACATTAGGATGGGCCTGTTAGTAGGGACACTCAGTGTAACAGCATACTGGCCAGTTGTTAAGAGCATTTTTGATGATCTTTCAATGGGATCATTGCCAAAACACTCCATGTGGTCTGCACATGATGATGTGATGCCAAAAAAAAAAATCCTGAATTGTATTTAAGATAAATAACCATCAGGAAACTTTCAGATAAGGTTTGTCTCTAATTGTACAATTACCATAGATTCAACTTAGTCTAAAAGTCTGTTAAATATCTTAAAATGTCTGTTACCCATTTCTGTTGGTTGTAATGTTGTACTACATTTACCAGAAGATACTTGTAAATTTTTGAGGATGTGATTTCATCTAGTTTGTGCCCATCAATAAGGACATAAATATCTCAGCAGGGCATACAAGAGGAGACATCTTGTCTCGGTAGACTTTTGGGTGGTTCCAGATTCAGTGTCATGTTGCTCCTATCCTTGTTTCCTGCAAATTCCTGACTGCCATATCAGATAAATGTATGTGTTGAGGGGTGACAGATAAAGGACAAGAAGGATTCAGACCAGATGGACAGTCTTATGTGACACATGTATATACATGTACAGAGTAACAGGCTGCCCTGATTGTCCCAGCAAACATGCTAATACTTACAGAGGCTTTAGAAAGTTGTGCATCCCAAACTTAGTGGTTGGGTAACTCAGTCACTTCTTTCCAATCAGCATTATATTACACAAAATTATCAAATGGGGCATGCATGAATATGTAACAGGTATTCCTTGAAATAGGGAGTCTTCTGAAGCAACCAGTTGTTTTTAGCTCAATTGCTGACCTGAAGGTATAACAATGGCGCTTTGTCTGTCATCTGTCTGGCCATCTGGCCAGCCGTTTGCAAGGCACAAATCATAACGGCTGACCCTAGAAACTTGTAACTGAATATTGTGGGAGATCAATAAAAATTTTGAAAACTTGAAATTAGGTCACTGCAACCTATATCCTCAGAGCTATGGGGCTTGTTTGTATCCCCAGATATAATTAAAAATTGATACAAAACCTCAGTATCTTGATAATAAATGCACGGATGGCCATGAATCTTGCCTATAATATTAACCATGAATAGTTTTGTCAGTTCCTGAAAACTGGTGCCACCTGTGTTTTTTTCTAATTTTTTTTATCTTCAAGTCCACTCTGTGGAATTCTAGGATTATTGTGACCCCTTTTAACTTTTGAAGCACTG
The DNA here is from genome assembly GCA_026874595.1 of Sipunculus nudus. Taxonomy (NCBI): domain Eukaryota; kingdom Metazoa; phylum Annelida; class Sipuncula; order Golfingiida; family Sipunculidae; genus Sipunculus; species Sipunculus nudus. Next base: position 104,195,684 of record CM049306.1, on the reverse strand, counting down.
AAGATTTTTCCCTCAAATTTAACAAACCAAACTCCATGTTCTAAAAAGATTTTGAAAACTGGTGTCCTTGACAAGGTCATATCTGCAGGAATATGTGATTATTACAACCCCAACTTTTGAAGCAGTGCATACTTTTTTCTTCAAATCTGACATACCAGTTATTTTTGCCATATTCTTGGAAGAGTTTGAAATCTGAAAAACTTGACCTGGATCTTTAGGCCTATGAATAGTGATAAGCCTTAGAATCAATTTGATTTTCGATTCATATACTTTCGATTCAGTTCTTGATTCAATTATTTCCTTTGTAGTAAATTTAAATCTCCTAATTAAAAGCAAACATTTTACAACCATGGATGTCAGGTATTCTAAGCAAGTATAGGAACACTATAGTTCTCCCTCAGTTTATTGCCACCATTTTTAAGCTCAGCTAACTGAATGTCAAGGAAGGAATAGTAATGGTGCTTTATTAGTGCTTTGTCCAGGGTTTGTCTGTCCAGCCGTCCATGAGCAGGGCACAAATTGTAAGCAAATGGGTTAGGATCATAAAACTGTGCATAATCAGATATTCTAAAATTATCTCCTTGGAAACCTGAAATGAGGTCACTGTGACCTGTATTCTGTGAGTTACAGGGTGTGATTGAGCACCTCAGAAATAATATAAGTTAAATACAAATGTCCAGATATCTCAAGTTAGGCTTGATCAGTTGTTCTTGAAATCAACTGCCAGAAGAACTTGGATAGCTTTAACTTGTATGGAAGACTAGTGGCACCCCACCACCTATGATCTTTTTGAGGTTTTGTGCAGTTTAATACCCCATCAAAGCCTCTTGAGAATAGTGTAAGTAAGTAACTAAATAAAAACTAATCAACAGATTTCCTTTATATTGTGTACATGCATTGATATGAATCATAGGATCAATTTTATTTAAAACTTGGGTCATGGCCTTCAGTATTAGAGTGTTTATCTTGAATAATTCCATATTTGGTGAAAAACTTATAGAAATTGTTCTGAAAATCAAAATGGTACAAGTTCAAGGATAGCAAGTTCTCAGAGTTCTCACATGGTCAAGATTCAACTTTCAAGTTCACAGGTCCCTCATTTTGAAAAAGCTCATAAAAATATCCATATAGACAAATTCAGCTGAGCTAGAGACCCATGGTTCCCTAGTTAAATCTGAGTTACCGGTAAGCGATATCTATATTTCACAGATATGATCATCTTCTGGCAGGGAAAATGGCCGAGTTTTGCAATACTCAATATTAAAGCTGAAAAGCATTTACTAAAGCGGCATTTACTGGGTGCGCTGATTGTGGCAGTGGTATGTGGAATGCGGTATAGATCGTGGGGCATTATTTGGGCATGCGGTAAAACACTGCTTATACATCAACCAGGCAGATTTACCTTTTACCTCTATGGGCTATGCTGACAATGCGGATCCAATTCTCCATTTGACTGCTTGTCTCATGCCGCATACCGCAGGGCTGGTAAACGCTTTATGATATAATACCTAGACCAAAAAAATCTTTTTCTCATATTGCTTACCGCATACCGCATGCCCGGGTAAATGCAGCTTAACAGTAATTAACAGTGGGAAAAAATTCTTAGAACTCTTTTGTTTGTACTGGTATTCAGACTATTTGAAAAAGCAGTTTACAGAATGCTGGAGTCCAAACCTGCAGGAAAACAGGATACCAACTTGTGTGTGACTGTGTGATTTACATCTTGTGCTGTTTAATTTTACATGAAGGTTTTAGAGTTTATATGAGAAGTTATCTGTTGCTTCAAAGAATTACATTTATATTTTGGTAGAGGATATTTTATATAATTAAATGCAGCTGTATGACCTGGTACAGAGCTAGTGGGGCATCAGTCTGAGTACATCATGAGATCCATCATAAGCTTTGATTGGTTGTAGTTGAAAAAGCTGTCCAGATGTCATCAAACTTTTCAACCTTTACAGTAAGTAAAAAACCTGCAAACAAAATATATTTCAAACAGCGTCCTTGTTTATATTCAGAATGTTCCTACTAAATAACATATTAGTTTACACTGACATTATTTATTAAGACTAAATTGCTGGAAAACAGGATACCAAACCCATGTGTTGTGCTTTTTTATACTTTATCATGTTTTACTTTCATTTTGATGCACATCTTTGAGTTTATCTGGTGCTGCAGAGAATGACAGGTTTTGTGCAGGGTATGTCATAAATTAAATGCAGATGTTTGACCTGTAACAGGGCAACAAGAGGGAAATGTCAAAAGTCAACAGTAATACAGTTCAATTTGAAAGGCTGGTTGAGAGATGACACTGGTCTGATATCAGTTCTTATCTCAGGCTGTCAGACTGTCAATCAGGGGTGCTGATGCAGTACTTATTGTAGCCCTGGGTTTTACCTTAAAATACATCAAAGTTAAGAGAGGTTATCAGTTTGTAAACAGGATGCCTGGTGGTTGTCACGGTGATGATTGGGGAGCAGGTACTAAGTGGGTGATAATCACTAGGATATCAGAGGAGCTGGGGCTGGTGTAACCTACTGTATGTAACCTGTAAACTACAGTGTGGATGTTCTGATAGATACCGATTCTGAGATGGTTCTCACCCCTGGTAACAGATGGAAACCATCAAAAGCTGTCAGTCAACTCTGTGTACCAAATGTTCACTGGCTGGTCACAGTGTTTAAGCAGGTTAATGGATGGCATGACCTCAAGAGAGTAGATGTTAATCCATACCACTATTTACAGTAGTCTTGTACATGCAGGTGTGTGTGTGTGTATGCGTGTTGTTATTGCTCATGTTGTGATTATTACATATCAGGATATCCATCATGTATATAGTAAACAAATTACCAATATTGTTCCCTGTATCATGGTGCAATTCAAATATTTAACACCTTTAAACAATTATAATTCTGCAAGATTATAAGTGCACATTGTTTTATATTTATATGTAATTAGTAATAAGAATAAACCATTAGGAAAATGCTAAATGCTGAATCCAGTAAATAGGTTTTAATAATGTAAAAAAATATTTTATTGGAGATTTGGGACATTTTTAGTTGATAAGTGCGCATCATGCTCTTATATCCTACATATTGTGATATTTTTAGAGTGACTTGGTGTGAAAGTGGTTATCACAGTCCCTTAGGTTAAAAGAAAAGCAATAACTTAAAGAAATTCTAGTTTTCTGTAGTAATGGAAGGGGCCATGGTTTGTTTGTCCCTGGCCCTGTCACAGACATTGGCAGATTACAGTGTCCAAACTGTTCAGTTCCTCTCCTGTGTTACCCCTCCCACAGTTCTGACCCCCAACTCTGCAGGAGGACCTGACACTGTTGGAGTAACCCACTGGCCTCTGTGGCCCTGAAAACTCCCTGGGCTCCAGATCAGGCCACCTACAGGCATATATCTGGTTATCTCACCTGTAGGTGCAGCCTTAATGACTAACATATGGCTGTGTCTGACAACAGGTTCCCAGCAGTTGTTAAGTAATGTGTAACAGACAAGCGCTTTACCATGTGTATCCACAGATGGTTTTATGGTGGTGGAGTATGATATGGAGAGGATCAGTTCAGAAAATTCAATATCACATATGATGTATAGTCTGTATTAGGGACACACAATGTGTACCAAGAAAGATGATGTAATAAAGAGAAGCATATGTGAGTTTTTTCAACATCCTTCTGTATACATTTAATATTAGATTTTTTTTTATATATATACATATATATTTAAATACAAGAACATAGACTCACAAAACCACCCGCCAGGGGATATCTCTCCAAGGCACAAAGTACTTATTATGAGACCAACTTAGCTATTGTGTTTAAATATATCTGATACTATAGTGTTTGAATATATCAGATACATATTTCTGTATGTTACCGTCACCATCCAGCGAGAGCCTGGCCTTCTTAATCAGATCCATCAGTAAGCTGGATCAAGGATCAACAAGTCATTTATGTAAATAAACCCTAATTGATTTATCCTTCAGGAGCCTGAGAGTTGGGGGATGAGTGGTCAGGGTCCCAGCTGGGGAAGAGGGTGGAGTAAACCTAGACATACTGACAGGGGTGTTCACACACCCTCTTCTGATCACAGGGCCTGTGTATCGCATTGTGAGTGTCCCTCTACACTACAGCTGTTCCCTAACCACTGGATTATCACAAGGATATATCACACACCTCTCGGACTGTAAGAGTCTTCACTCCACCTGCCACTACAGACAGCAGGCCTGGCTGGTACTTGGTGTTTACTGCAGGCTCCTGCAGGCAGTGCTGGACTACTACTCTGCTCTTTGGCTTATATTTAATGGTTCGTCTTGGCACTTGGATTTCATCATCTGTACTGTGTGATTTCTGCTTTATTTGGTGACTGAAGTACACAGGTGGACCTTTTACCCTGGGGACAGTTTATGACAGCTAGGCCTACAAACTTACTATCAACAGGAGAGAGCTTATAGATACAACAAAAGAGTCAACAGGTACAGTGGTTTATCAGTGAAAGGCTGTCTGCCCAGCTGGGTATGTCAAATCTGTGTATGAGGAGAGGCCAGTAGCATTTATATATTGCTTGGCTTTTCTTGTGGATTTTAATTGATAGGCGTGCGATTTTTGTTTTGTTTACAGTCTGCTGTACTAGGCTATTTCTTCAAGTCTCTTTTATATTTACATTTTTTTTTCCAGAACCATGGCTGCTCTCCACTTCCTAGCATTCCTCACAGCCACAGCTTTTGTAGCAGTTTCACAAGGTAGGTCATACATGTACACATGCAGAGAGAATTAGACACACATACACATATACACAGCCATGCATATGGTCTTTGTATCTTGCTTATATACACACAACAAACAACAAAATATCACATAGATCTGTTCTCTCTATCTGTTTATGCCTTTTTACCTCTCTTTATCTTCATGTCTCTCTCTGTGCCTTTTTTGCTTCTCTTTGCCTTTCTGTCTCAATGTCTGTCTCTGTGCCTGTCACTGTGTTTGTCTCTGGCTCTGTGTGTCTGTCTTTTTCTCTCTCTATCCAATTTTTGTGGCTGTCTGCCTGTGTATGATCTGTCTGTGTATTATCTGCCTCTTAATCGCAGTCTGCCTCTCTCTTTCTCTTTCTTTCTTTCTCCCCCACCCTTCATGCACACATATAGAAATAGATTAATGTTTCCAGAACCCAAACACACGGGTGTACAAACCTGCCCTCACACACTGACATTTAAATACAAACATACAACCTTATGTGAACTTACAGATAATGAGATATACATGAATACGGATCTTTTTCAATTATATGAAATGATTTGGTGCTAGGAATGGGCAGAATTGATTGCATGTAGATACCATTATATATACTCCATTCCAGTACTCTGTCCACATGTTTTTTGACACAGTACTTTTGGTAAAATGTACATATGCTTATGGTACCTTTCCCCACATGTATACAGCAGAAATGCATTGTGATGGATTAGCAGAGAAGAAATTTTCTTCTTTGTTTGAATTCCATGTAATTTAATATCAAATATGACCAACCAGTCCAGTGTGTTGGGCTAATATATTGAATGGGTCAACTAAGTGGATTTAAACCAATCAGTTTGCAATTCATCAAATGACATCACATGGCCAGTGGTATCTCTCATTTATTGCACATGACAGAGTTTTGCATTTAATTCACAGACATATTTCCTGTACCACAGGACGAAGCAAGAATGACCACTTCTAGAGTTGCCATCAAGGCCCATCATATATTTCTTCCACATTTACTTGAATTATCATTAATCACCACACTACTGTGAGACCTGCTGGATTTTAGTTGCTTGTGAAATAAATGTGTCAGAAAAATTGCAAAAATAAGGGAAAAAACATGTGGACAAGGGTGTTTGAATGGAGGATTGACTGTGTAGACATTGGTTGACACTGCTCATACATGCTGTACAAGTAGTTCTGGCACAGCATATGTTTAATGACCAGCACTTGCATAGATATTGAGACACCAATCAAATTGTCAAACTTGCACAGTATTTGGACAAAATGTGCGCCAACAAAATGCCACAAGACATTCCCTCAGCTGACACCACTTTGAATATATCCACAGTTTTGATGTCAACATGTAATGTATATTTAAGAAAATTGCCTCAAGGGGGGGGGGGTACCTGTCAATATAAGATCTACCTTTTATACAAACCAGGCAGCCACAGAAATTTGGACAGGCAAAGGTCTTGATGTGTAAAACAATCACAGGCCATTTTTATATGATTATAATTGCAGGTACATAGCAGTAGATTAAGATACTCTTCACCTACTCAGTATTGTTATACAAACCACAGCCAAATCAAGTCATCATATATAATATCAGTCAAAGGGCCCAGGGTAACCCTAAATGTACAACAAACCATGCTATCACAGTTAAAAAGTAATTAGATAAAACAAAAATATACAGTAAAAGCTGGAAACCTCTCCTTATAGCCATCATGAGGTTACTTAGGTGATCTTGTGAATGGTAGATTTAGAAGTCTCTTATACTTCTCCTATTCTGGCACACCTCAAATACTGGCAAAATATTAGGTCTGTATTTTGGAGATTCCTTATGTTTCCATCCACATGCAGATGTTGTAGATGAGAATTTTAGTATGACCATTAATGATTGTCCTGTGGCATTTTGTTTGTGGATATTTTGTCCCAAATTCTGCTTATGGTGCACCTGCTGTCTGCTCAAAAATCAAGCTTATTGCAGGATCTGAGAGCATCATCAGCTATTACCCTGTTGCTTAAATACAGATCTGAATTATTCATGATTTTGATGGTCTATTTATTACTAAATGATACAATATTGATAAAGACTGAGGTTATATAAGACTCAGATCTCCTTGTTCTGGTTGTGTGTGTACTGCACTGCACTTAACAGTTCTTTAACTGCTGTATTGGTGATAAAGGTCTTTAGAAACAATCAAAAGCTACACTTGACACTTTATTTAAGGAATCAGGGCAGCCATAAACTAGCTTCTCTCAGATTATTACAGATTTTACTGTAGTGAGTCTAGTGACAATGGTATGCCTTAGCTCTTGGTATGGACACATCGTGAAACAGCCATAGTCAGTGTTTGAGTTTCATGCTGACATTTACATATATAGGTGAACAGTTGTGGCAAAAGAAAAAAGTATTTTTATGATTAATTTCAATTTCATTTGTTGAATAAGAATAGTTCTAAATGTAACATTTCTGGCGTAAATATAATAATATATAGCAATTATTACATATAATAAACAATATATAATAAGAAATATAATAATCTTTAATATAAGGACACATACTATAATATATATGTTATATTCAATTGTTCTGGTTTAAGAAAATAAACTTTTTTCAGTTCAGGTTTGTTTTTTTTTATATAAGATTATTTTTGTCTATTATTTAGTATTCACTACATTTTCTTTAACTTACTCTATTGTTCAGTCTGGGGATACTCAAGTGTTTGCCAGGAAAAAAACAAAACATGTGAAGTCCACATTTCTATGAACCTGACCAGGCTAACTTTATTTCTAACCAGATTGCTTATCTTCTTCATTCTTGTAAAAATGGGATATATATCGTGTTCAATAAAGTTATTTTGTGTGATGATCATTTTAAGTATTACTGATATGATAATTCCTGTTCTTTTATATTCAAAATTAAGATTTTTTTAAATATATGAAAGTTATCAAAGACTCGCACTTGTTTTCCAGTTTTAGCTCTGTGAACTAAAGTCATTTTCATCCAAGCAACTGTGCATGCTCTGTAACTGTTACAACTATAATGTCCCATATGACATGCATAAGATCTTTGCAAGATCTCCTGCCAAATCTTTCAGTCACTGTACTTTCTCCTGTGAGATCTTGACTGAAAATGACAGTAAGGTTATTATAAGATCATCAGTATTTTTCACCTTTTTTCTTGATGTTCTTTAAAATAAAGTCCTGACCATTATTATCTAAGATTCAGAACTTAAATTCTGGTTTCATAGAAACTTGTGTGATATTATTTTATGGGCAAAGCAAGAATCATCATCTATCTTTTTTTCCAAGTAAAGGAGAGCTGATTTTGTTTACACCTCTAGTGTGATGAGTTAAGCCAAACATGGGAGTTTTAAAGACCAGGACATTATCAGATACAGATGATGGGAGTAAGTGCTCTGTTCTTCATGGCCTTTGAAACTTAGTTATGGTTGTCTTAACAAACAAGACAGTTTTGTTTGAGCAGACTTGAAAAGGCAGGATGTTTATACAAGAGGAGTTTTCAAGAGTGGAATCTGTACCAAATTAAGGACGGGTTGTTGTTTTGTAAAGACAGCATGTGAAATTAGTGTAGTCATTTTTTAGCTCAGCTGACTATAAGTCATCTGAGCTATAGTCGTGGTCCATTGTCCGTTGTCCGTATGTCCGTCCGTCGGTCCGTCTGGATGTCTGTCCGTAAGACTGGCACATTTCGACACCATTGGACCTACGAATCTGAAATTCGGCATACAGTTAGATGTCCCCAAAATCTCCTACCATGCTGAAAATTGGGTCAATAGGACTTCGTTCCTTCGAGATATTAAGGAAAAACCTCAATTTTTTATTAGAAATCTATTTTCACACTTCAGGACTGCCTAATATCAAAATCACTCATCTGGTTTTCTTCATATTTACCATAAATGTTCCTCTATATAGTTCCTATGTACATGCCAGATATTAAGTCAGTATTATATAATTTAAAAAAGTTATGGGCCCAAACATGATGGACTTTGTAAAAAAATCAGGAAGATATTTGATCAATTAAGACCAAAAGTGTTAAAGGTAGGGACTTTTTTCCAGTAATACAACTTTAATTAATAAAAATTTAATTGTATACCAAAAATTATATCAAAATCTGTTAAATTTTTTTAAATATTGGCAAAAATATAAAATTAGTACCTTAAATTTTGCCCAACTTTGGCCACGGCACATTTTTTTCCTGTAAGTACTGTGGATTTAATTTTCACAGCATGTATACATAAGGATTTAATCTGTTCAAATCTGAAATTTAAAAATAAAAGCTGCAAAATTAGGCTAGTTATTGAATTTTTTTGGAGGCTCTTGTTGTATTCCCTTACATTGTCAAGCAGTCCACTTGGATGACTGTAGGTCATTCAGTGCACATCTCTATGCTCCCCAGAGTGTTGGCATAATTTTAGATGTCCCCAAAATCTCCTACCATACCGAAAATTGGGTCATTAGGACTTTGTTCCTTCGAGATATTAAGGAAAAAAACTCCATTTTCCTTAAAAAAAAGCCATTGTTACACTTCAAGGCTGCCTAATATCAAAACCACTGATCTGTTTTTGATCGTATATAGTATTCACATTCTTTCATACATTTTCTATGAACTTACCAAAAATTAGGTCAGTATTGGGTATTATTTTGAAGTTATGGGCCAAAACATAATGCAGTTTTTTAAAAAATCAGGAAATATATTTACTCACCTAACATGAGAATTGCTGAACCTAGAGACTTTTTTTCAGGAATATAACTTTATTTAATCAAGATTCAATTGTTTACCCATAATTAGATCTGAATTTTGCAAATTTTTCAAGTTATTAGCATAAATAAAAAATCAATACCTTAAATTTTGTCCAACTTTGGCACTGTTGATTTAATTTTCACAGCATATATACATAAGGATTTAATCTTTTAAAATCTGAAATTTCGAAGAAATTGATTGGAAAGAATAGCTTTTATTCATGTTTTCATACACCATGTCAAGTGTTCTTTACATCTATCCCACCTAGTAGTACAGCCTTCACTTGCATTATGTAACCCACCCCAGGCAGCTTGCCTTGGGTCAGCTTGGCCACTACCAGCAGGCTTCCCCTCTGCCCTTCACTCCCCCCCCCCCCCCCAGATGGTGCATAAACTAGATGAATGTTATTATTTTCTGTATTTGATTCATTCTTATTCCAGGCTATGCTACATTTTAGATTTTGTATTGTACCACCAGGGTTACAATGATTAAAGTGTACATTTAATTGTGTCCACAAAGTGGTGTATTGCTATGAAAGTGTGGATGTTCATGAGATAAGTAATTCCTTACTTCAGAGGAGTAAAAACTTCACCAGGTGTGAAATTGACTATTAATTCCAGTAATAAATTGAAACTGGGATAGTAATTAGCACAATGATATTGTTTGTCCCTCATTCAACCAACAGTGTGTATACTTTATTTGAAAAGATGTTTTATTTTATCAAATTTACTGAATCTTTTATTTTATTTTAGTGAATAAAATTAAGCATGTACTGAAAACTCCAATGTGCAAAACTTTTTAATAGTGATTCAAGGAATATTCTTGTAGATGCCATGTTGTGGCATTATTTTCTTTTAAATTCAGTTTAAACATTTATGATTTAAAATAATAAAATATATGTGTATGCATAATATGACCCAATATGAGCTACACTCTGGATATATGATGATTGCAACTTTTGCAACTATTCTAATATTTTAACTTATAGTTTCAGTTTTTTACTCTGTATCTATAATGATTGCAACTTTTGCAACAATTCTAATATTTTAACTTATATTTTCAGGTTTTTTTATTAAAAATTTATAAAACCTGTAAATAAAAAAAATGATTCAGATAAATACTTCTTAATGGAAAAAGTGGATATGCTTAAAAAAATAGGCTTATATATAAACTTAAATGCATTATTCCCTTGAAAGTGAAATAAGGGTATTAGTCCATTCTGTCCATTTGCCTGTCCATCTGTAAATTTTCATATGCATTACAGTATCTCAAAACTTTTACTGTTTTTCTTCATGACAGTCTTGTCAGAGTATTAGTTTGCAATCATATATTTAGAACTTTACTATAACCAAGTAGGAGGGCCCCTTTCCTCTCAGCTTTTCATATTCTTATATAAATGAAAAACATTACAATAGAATATTTCTACATCCACCTTCGTGCTGCCCTCACTTTTCCCTTCTCCGAACCCCATCCTAAAGTCAGCCTCAGTAAGCAAGAACAAGATGAATAAGATATATTCATACTTTAATATTTTGTATAACTATTCGTCCATAGGTACCTATGTACATGCCAGAAATTATGTCAATATTGTGTAATATGTAGACATAGTGGGCATCACAATAATGTACCTTGTCAAGACTAAAGAGATATTGTGTCATACAGTCACAAATTCATAAATCACTTCATCAGCATAGTTAATCATAACATCATATCTGTCAAATTGAAAGCTTGCAGACTACCATACACTTTAGATCCTTCAACAAATAGCCTTATCATCATTCTACTACTGCTTATTACTGCTGTCATTGTATTCATATTTGCTCAAATATATCACAATTTTCAACCCCTCCTAAATAAATAAAAAATAAACCACTATATTTGACTCTATTAATCCATCAGTCAGGTTATTTCCTTTATCATTTACTCACATATTACATTACATTCCTTTATAATAGCCCAACATGTCCATGATATTCATAAGCTTTATCAACTCGATATAGTATCACAGTGGAGAAACATTTATAATCCAATCACGATCAGCTGAGCGCCGTGACCCATGGGTCCCTTGATTTACATATGTTAAAGTATTGGGGTTTTCCAAAGACAGAAACAGTGTTTCTGCAATAGGAGTGCTTTGACACAGTTGAATATAAATCAAAATGATATATTGGGAAGCCATTTAGTCATAAATACACAAAAAACTCCCAGGTCTTGTATTGAGTAAAGAAATGATTTTTTTTCTTATTAATTTGGAGGAATGTGCCTGCCTCCCTGTATGAAGGTTTTTGCCAGGAATATTAGAGTAATGTACAGTAATATTCTAATGAGGTATTGTTCATAAATTAGTCATACAAAAAGAAAAGCATGACATGAACAAGTGAAGAACAGCAAAATAGTTATATAACTAGAAAGCCCTTAAAGAGCACATACCTCCTCCAGTATTTAAATCTGTATCCAGATCTATACCACAAAATATAATAGATTTTCCTAAAATTTTATTCACTTTTCCCTTAACATGTAGCTTACACTAAAAAATCAAGAAATGTGTGGAATTGTGTATAAGTGTTGACAAATATAAAGAAAAACAGGCTGAGGGGATGATTTGGTCAGATTCTCATCCAGTTTTGCCATTTAAATTAACTTGATCCATCTAAAAATTTAGGAGTTTCCATGGCCCACCCATCCACTAAATTTCCTTGAAATTAATTGATAACTGTCAGGGGTATTTTTGGGTCAAACGACAGTGAAAAAAACCTCTGCTAGCTTTGTTAGTGCAGGTAACACAACAGGTAACTTTATTCTTATACAGTTTGTTAAGTTCAGATCAACAGACAGAGATGTGTTTATTACTGCACAGTGTGTTTTTATGTCACAGACATTAAGTATGTCAGGTAAAGCTAGGACAGGTGCAGGTATCTGCTGCTTGGTTTTATGAGCTTAGTTGGTGACTGACATTTGGCCACTAACCAGATTATGATGATGAAGTGGCACCACACGAGGGGCCTAGTAGAAAAAAAAAATACCCGGCAGGAGCTCTCTGTCTGTGTGATGTCTAGGACCCACATCACTCTAATCTGGTACACAGAATTACAGGAGAGAAAAAAAACTGTCAAAATACTGCATCCACGGTGTGAGGGAAAAATCACTGTTGTGGCAGTGTGCCATGTATTTTGGAATTGTTTGAGGGGATTAGGATATCATATTGGTGTACGCTTCATGACTTACAAAACAACATTGGGAGGAGTATAAGCATTTAGTGTCAGATAGTTGGCATAACAGTGTTAACAACAATGTACAAGTGTATGCTGTCGGTCACAGGAAAACCACTCTTTATTAACATCCCACTATGAAGGGCACTTTTAGTTTGCAGTTTAGAACCCCACTTGGTTAAATCCCTATAACTTCATGAAAGCAGACACTTTTGGCTGATTATTTGGGAAATGGTAACTTAGTTGAAATAGATGGCCACTTGTACCGGTCAGCAGATCTCCTGAAATGCATGTAATCTTGAAAGAATTGAAATTCCTGAGTGATGAACAGCTAGCTGGTTAGATAAGTGTGATTCTGATTCAGACAGGCTATGTCCCATCGGCACTAGAAATCGGCTTTATCCCATGGGCTCTAGAAATCAGCTTTATCATTATTTCAGTTTGTCTGCTTCAATCTCGCAGATCGGTCAACAATACTTGTGTCTTTCTCTAAAAATTTCTGTGAACCTTTAATAACCAATGTTTATTTAATGCAAAAATTTTTAGTGATGATTGAATAGAAAAAATGTTCATTGTCATATACATAATTTAAACCCTTAAGTTATTGTGGAACATAATGATCAGTGAAACACATGAAAGGTATTAGAAAAAACAAATGGCTTGTTTTGGCCATGTCTGGTTAAAAGTTGCATCAGTCATATGTAATTATGCTACACTGTGCACTTTTTTAACATCAAACAAACCAGTATGTAAGAATTCTGGGTTGTGGGTAGGAATAAGGTGTAATTTTATACAACTTGTTTCCTTATGCCTATCCACGAAAATCAGATTGTTAGGATATTAAGCATTGGACCAATATTTAAGCTTAGACTTTGTGAAATAGTTACTAATTTACAAAGTACTTTTTATCAGCTTTCTTATTTTGTTTAAAATGTGTTTCAGTACCTGATGTAAACACTTATCAAATTTCTTACACTAAACGATTTTCTGAAACATTAAGATTCACTGCATTTCTTGCTGGGATAGAGTAACAACAGTTAGAGAATGGGCAAAGGGTATATTAATTAGTGAAGAGACATTGTGTTGATAAACTTGGGAGTGGGCTGAGTGCAATGATTGTATAAATAGCAGATATAGGGCAGTCTGGGTGTGTAATGGATGAATTCTGTATCTGCTGATTTGCTATCTCATCAGTTATGACCATTAATAAACAGACATATGTTTATCATCTGTGAGGTTCAGTAGCTTCAGCATTTGAGAGAGAGCGAGAGAGAGACAGAGAGAAAGAGACAGACAGAAAGAAAGAAAAAAGAAAAATGGGGAAAAAAGAGGAAATTAAGCAAATGTTGTCTTTTTATTACAGACTGAACTAACTTTTCCTCGAATGATAACCAAAAGGATGTATTTTTTTATGTCTCTTTATATTATAGAGCAAATTAATTTTTTTTTTCATTTAATACTTAGGTGATAAGGAATCTTAATATTAAGGTGAAACAGGGTTAGCTATCTATGGATAGCATTTTGCAATAATTGATTGTAGATTTATTAACGGGAACAGTCTGTAGCAGGGCAAATAGTAGATTGCAGATTGTAGATTACACAAACTCATAACATTTTTTACTGTTAAATGACAACAATCATGTCAGTTTCTCAGCTGTGATTCCATCTAGTGTCCCAAAACCTGGTGTGTTTATCGATCACAAGTGAATGCCCAATAGTAATCACTCTGTCTGTCTGTTCATCTGTTTATCTGTCCATTGGTTTATCCACATAAATTTGTTTCCAGGTGATAAGTTCATTTTTGATTGACATATGGATTTCAAACACAACTTACAAATTGCCCACCACTAAAGAAGAACCTGTATAAATTTTGGGTCATGAGGTCAAAGATCAAGGTCACAAGACTCACTTATTTAAAAAGATTATGGCTGCATTTTAAGCCAAGTTTCCTCCCAAACTTTCCATTTTGCAAATTAAGCTGACTTGCCAGTATGGGGAGAGCACAAATGAAATTTGGATCACAAGTTTCAAAGGTCAAGGTCACAAGTGCCATCTGTTCACAAAACAGTTTCCAGATGATAACTCCAGTTTAGTTTGACATATTGGTTTAAAACTTAACTTAAATATGGCTCACTACTTATGTAAGAACCCTGTTGATTTTGGTGTCTATAAGTCAAAGGTCATTGTCACAGGACCCATTTCTTTAAAAGGAATGTGTATGTATTTTAAGCCAAATTATTCATCACAAACCTTCCATCTGCAAGATATTACTCACCTGCTGATAGGGGAAGATTCTTCTCGATTTGGGGTCATAGGGTCAAAGGTCAAGCTCACAGGGACCATTCATTCACAAATTAGTTTGTGGATGATAATTCTGCTTTGGCTAGACAGATTGGCTAGTTTTGTTAAATAAGTGGCATTTATGCAATATATTCAAATTAAATGAAGACATGACAGAAATGCTGCTATGATTCAGGATCCTTCACCCCTTTTACTCTATCCTTCTATTTGTTACCCCTCTGTGTTCCATGGAGAGAGACAGATGGTGTGAGCACAGAGTGTTAACCTAACTGTAATGATAGTATCAGAGGTTCCAAAGGTATGTAGCACCTGTTGACAGTGATTCATCTATACACTTGTACACTCTTATTCAAGCTCCTCAACACCTATAGCCTCAGGCTCAGGTACAGGAGTTATAGCTTCTGGTACAAGGAATTATGTCCAACAATCATGAACAGTGTGGAGTCACTCTCACTCTTAGTCTTTCTAAGTTGCCTGGATGCAAAATATTTCTACTCATGTACATTTCATAGTCATGTGACAGAGAATTATTATATTGGTATACAGAAATATTATTGCCATTTATTATGATATTAAAGTTTGTGAAAGCTGGTATAGTTGCCACTAAATCATTCAATGTAAAATTTTACAATTAGTGTTCTGTATTCTTCCAACAGATGTTACTCACCTCATTTAAGCTCATTTTCTTGTAAGAGAAAATATTCTTGTGTAATTCTTAGCTCAGCTGACTATAAGTCATCTGAGGTATAGTCGTGGTCCATTGTCTGTCGTCCGTCAGTCTGTCCATTGATGTGGCACGTTTTGAAACAGTAAGACCTAGGAATCCAAAATTCGTCATAATGTTAGATGTCCCCAAGATCTCCTACCAAGCCGAAAACTGGGTCTTTGCGACTTCGTTCCTTTGAGAAATTAAGGAAAGCCTCAATTTTTTATGAAAAACCTATTTTCACACTTCAGGACTGCCTAATATAGATACCACTCATCTGTTTTTCCTCATATTTAGCATAAATATTCCTCTATATAGTTCCTATGTACATGCCAGAAGTTAGGTCTGTATTATATAATTTAAAAAAGTTATGGGCCCAAACATAATGCATTTTGTAAAAAATCAGGAAAGATATTTGATCACTTAACACAAAACATGTTAAAGCTATGGACTTTTTTTTCCAGTAATATCTTAAATTAATCAAAATTAAATTGTATACCCAAAATAAGATCAAAATCTTTTAAATTTTTTAAAATATTAACAAAAATAAATAATTGGTACCTTAAATTTTTCCCAACTTTGACCATGGCAAGTTTTTTTCCTGTAAGTACTGTTGATTTAATTTTCACAGCATGTACACACAAGGATTTAATCAGAAATTTGAAAATAAAAGCTGCAAAATTAGGCTATTTATTGATTTTTTGGAGGCTCTTGTTGTATTCCTTTACATTGTCAAGCAGTCCACTTTGGTCACTGTAGGTCATTCAGTGCAGCTCTCTATGCTCCCCAGGCTGTTGGCATAATGTTATGTAATCCCATCACTAATGCAAGCCCTCTCTCCACTGGGTTGAGCTTGATCAGGCTGTCTGCAGTTAATACCACATGGCGCCGTTTTCTCCCCATCCCCCCACCCCATTCTGTTGACAGACCTGTACTATGAACAAGATAAATCTTATAATTAACATTTTTTTTCAGCAAGAAGCAGTAACAACAGAGACCCCCCCCACCCCTTTAATACACAGGACTAATAAACAAGATGATTCTTATAATTTAAATGTTAAATAAATTCTTTTTTGATGTGACTTGGACATTTTTTTTATTTTTTTAAAGAAAAAAATGTTCAGGAATTTAATCCTAATACTCAAATGTGATAAAATATAAGGATCTAATGTAAGTGCTAACTGACAAGATTTAAGAAGATATAAATACTTTGTAGCATTTCATTCATATTCAAGTTGGCGGGGCCTAGGAGTGAATAACACTGTTAACTTAGTATTAAAATTAGGAATATTGGTCAAACTTTGTGGGATTAATCTTTAACTCATATGGCCATATATTTAACTTTTGAAAACTTAATTATCTTCACACAAAATTTGTTTATGAAATATTTCCTTTATATAACACTTACCATTGGCACATTTTTTTTCCCTTGGTGCATCACTAAATGGTTTAGCTCATGTCCATTATTCTATAATTTACAGAGTTTCATTTTAGCAGGGCCATTTTCTCATAGCTTTTCAAATGATAATATACATGAAAAACCAAAGGAAATAAAAATATTTTGCAGTGACTAATATTTTCCAGAATTCAGCTGAGTGATGTGTCCCATGGGTCCCTTGTTTTATAGTCTGTTAATTAAAAATAGTGTACTGTTATTACCAAACCATACAATTCTGAATTTTCCATAGTGTTAATAAGAATTTGTGTAAACCGCAATTGTGGAAGATCAGTATTGACTCTTTTGGTGTAGAAATCTGCACAGCTCAACTTAACTTGATATATCTTCAAGGATGCTTAATTTATACTGGATGTGTAATAAAATATTATGATATTTATCAGTTCACTTTAGTTCCAAGGTTTATTATTGTATCCCCAGACAAAGTCGGGATACTATGGTTTCACGAAGGTCCCGCCGCCCTGCAGAAAAACCTTGTGAGCCGGATAACTCGAAAAATATTTCACTGATCTTTTTCAAACTTTACATTTGTATAGATATAGGTAAGTGGACAAAGCCTATTTAAATGGGGTCATGACCTTTGCAAGGGATAGACCTTGACCTTGAATAGGTCAATTTTTGCTGAAAATAACACAAATTCATAAATATCGCAAGAAAGCTTGCATGGACTGATCCAGAAATCAAGGTGACCAAAGATACTGGATAGCCTTGTAATGTGCCTGAAACTGGTGGCGCCATTATCCTTTTCTTGTTTTTACACCTTTTAATACCCCCTTCATTGACACTTGACAGTACTGTGAGCATTATAAGTCAAAGCTAATGGACAGATTTCTTTCATATTATGAACATGTAGAGAGATGGCTATTTAAATTTGGGTCATGACCTTTACCATGAGAGTGGCCTTGACCTTTAATATTTCAATATTTGGTGAAAACCACACACCTCTTATGATATCTCCAGTGTTGTAGCCATATGGATTTCAAACGTGACTTATGTATGGTCCACCACTAAAGTAAGAACCCTGTAGGTTCTAGGGTCATTAGTTCAAAGATCAAGGTCCCTGGACTCACATCTAAAGATATATAAAGATATAGGGGATGCATTTTAAGCCAGATCTTCCATCTTGTACATATAGCTCACTTGCCAATTGTGAATGATCCATAACAATTTTGGGGTCACAAGGTCAAAGGTCAAGGCCACAGGAGCTATCTGTCAAAAATTAGTTTCCGGATCATAATTTCAGCTTTTTTTCATGTATGGATTTCAATCTTGACTTATATATGTCCCATTAAAAGAGCAAGATCCCAATTGAATAAGGGGTCACGAGGTAAAAGGTCAAGGTCACAGGACACAATCTTTTAAAAGATTGTTGATGCATTTTCAGCCAAACTTTTCATCTCAGACCTTTTATCTTGCACATATAGTTCACCAGCCAATAGAGGAAGACCCCTATCCATTTTGAGGGCACAAGGTCAAAGGTGAAGGTCCCAGGAGACATCTGTTTAAAAATTAGGTACCGGGATGATATTTCCAGCTTGGATTGATATATGGATTTCAAACTTGACTTCTATATGGCCCATCAATAAAGCAAGACCTCTGTTGATTTTGAGATCATGAGGTCAAAGGTCAAGGTCACAGGACACACATCTATGAAAAGATTGTGGATGCATTTTCAGCCAAACGTTTCATTTCAGACTTTTATCTTGAACATATATTTCACCTGCTAACAGAGGAAGACCCCTATCCATTTTGAGGGCACAAGGTCAAAGGTGAAGGTCCCAGGAGACATCTGTTTAAAAATTAGGTACCGGGATGATATTTCCAGCTTGGATTGATATATGGATTTCAAACTTGACTTCTATATGGCCCATCAATAAAGCAAGACCTCTATTGATTTTGAGGTCATGAGGTTAAAGGTCAAGGTCACAGGACACATCTTTGAAAAAACTGTGGATGCATTTTCAGCCAAACTTTTCATCTGAGACCTTTTATCATGCACATATGGTTCACCTGCTGATAGAGGAAGACTCATACATTTTAATATTTAAATTGGGGTCATGACCTTTCCTATGAGGGTGGCCTTGACCTTGAATTTTGTCATAAATGGGAAAATCACACAAAATCATAAATATCTCAATAGGTAATGCATGGATTGGTCCCAAAAAATCAAATTGACCGAAGATCTTTGATAGCTTTGTCTCCTGTGGAAGACAGGTAGCGCCACCTTCTGTCCTTTTCTTGTTTTCGGGCCTTTAAATTACCAATCATTGCCACTTGACAGTACTGTGAGCATTATAAGTCTAAAACTAATGGACAGATTGGGCTGAAATTGTGCATGTCCATTGATCTTGGATACCTCAATCTTGTATTTTAGACTGGTGGCGCTATCTGTAATCATAAATGTGTGACGTTCATCCGTACTTTTGCTTTCAGTGGAAATTGCTTATATCTCAAAAGTGGTTCAAGGTATTGGTCTGAAATTTGGCATTTCCATCCATCTTGGAAAGTGTTCTTGTTTAACAGACAGGTGGCCCCACCTACCTTCCCATTTTTGTAGAATAAATTAATGCCCTTTACTGATGAGTGATTTGCCCTATTTGCCTGAGATGCAACATATTGGCCCCCATATTTTGTGAAAAATATTTTTTCTCAAGATGATAGATGGAAGAAACCATAGTCACTTGCCAAGTGTCAGTATATGCTGCTGAAGATGGGTCCTATTCTTAAAGGGGGGGGGGGGGGGTAATTGTCTGGGGATGCTGTGGCACCAGTGGTACCAAGAAATATCTAGTTTATATTTATTATCATTTAACATTGAGAAATGTTTGTACCATAACATGAGCTGTTCAGTTTAACCTTTCACTTGATGAACAGATGTCAACACTAAACTTAACTGCTTAGTAAGAAGTAGGTACTGAATATACTTGGAATCTCAGGTTTATGAACACATTAGCAGGATAGGTAAATAAATATGATTGTTTGCTGAAAGGTAGGATATTTTATGCCAGCAGAGATACTTAACCTGTGAACCATCAGGTATATATATACAATAGTTATCTGTATTTGATAATGTCACTGTTCACAGCTAAATAGCTTATCTATAAATAGAAAAGATCATTTGAGTGAGGAATTGAAAGGCTCAGGTAGCTGATGATGGCCATATACTAGTATGTGGACTGAAATATGGGACAGGTGATCTTGATGATTGGTTATGTCAATTTGTTAGGATTCACAAAAAGGGGAAAAATCCATTAAAGGAGTAGTTCAATTAGTATCATAGTTACAAGTCTTCTCTTACTGCTACAATACCAGCTCCTTTGAGTTACTAAACACTCCCATATTATAATGGTATAAATCAGTCATTCACTCTCATCTTCAGCAGTATTTGGAGTATTTATCCACTTTTCACTTCTATGCTTCATACTGACCTGTGGTTATTAGTTTCCTGTTCATTCACTCATTTATAAATATCAATATTAACCAGGTGGTCACCTATTTCCCTCGAACCATTTTGGTACTGTTACCTCACCTGAGCTCCATTGCCTTTTTGGTGGCACTGTCTCCTGATTAAGGATATAGATAATATATGTTAAGATTGATAATTAAATATGTTATCATTAATCCTTCAGGGTTTGATTTTATATGCACTATGCTGTAGTGATAACATATCATTACCTGTCAGACTTAACGAGCAAACTTCTAAGATGCTTTTGAGATTTCACCATTTTAATTTTGAGGCACTGGTGCAGTTTGACCTATTATAGGTTGTTCTTGGGTCTGGAGACATTTTGCTTATGAATAAAATGTATAGAGAACACTTAACCCTAATGGTATATAGTTTATAAATGATAATCCATATTTTGATGTTGGACCACATTGTGTCTGCTTATTTTAAACCTGAATTTGTCTTGTTTCTCATTATAAAACACAGCTTATAGCACTGGTTAGAGACCTGTATTATATCCTGCATGCCAGCTGTCAGTAAATCACACAGCTGTGGAACCTGGTAGTTCAACTGGATCTCATGAGCCACAAAACTCCTGTTATATTACCAATAGCTGGATCATGTTACAGGCCTGGCCACATGATGTATTCCTGAAACCCTGCAGAGATGATGTCCCAGGCTGTATAAAAGTAATATGGGTCACCCAGCAAGGCAACTAGGAGAGGAAACCAAATTCTTCACAAAACATTATTAAACTGTATTATAAGGTCAAAATATATCACGTCACATATATCACATGGGGAGGCTTACAAGGGTGATGAGTTTATTTCTATATTCATATTTGAATACTTGGGACCTACTTAACTCAGTATCTTCCACCTTCCAGTGGAAGTCAGATTGCACCTTATGGATTATAATGCGTATATATTAATCACAGCTTGCACATGAATTTAATATTAATAATATAAGAAAAGAATTGGCTTTGTGTTGCATCTTTCTGGTATGGTGAGCTACTCAGATATTTGATGGATGATTTTCAGCTGATTGTTAAGACCCGTGGGTGTCTGATCTACAGATAAATTCAATTATCGAGTGTTAATACAAAATTGATGAAAATTAATGTGATCAGAGAATAATAAATTTAATATATCATATTTTACAGTGCAGATGTGCATTTCTTTGCTCAGATTCTTGTCATGCAACTAATGCATGCTTTATGATTTGTATGCTATATATTTGCCTGCAAATCAGCAGCCAATCACATGCTTTTAATTAACCGCTTTCTCCTGTTCTTTCATTTGATTGGACCATTGGTCAATCAGATGCATATCCCACAGGTGAATTTCTTGCATATGAGGACCGGTGTTGTAAACTTGGCCAGGAGTGGTTTGTCACCAGTCGGGAGCGCTGCGGTCCGTACCGATCACGGGTGGCTGGACTGTCAGGGCAGGATCAGATGAACTGTGCAGCACTCGTGGAAGTATGCTGTATCAAAGAGAAACACAAGAAACAGTGTGAGCATGGCAAGAAAGTAGCCCGCAATCAAAACTCATGTTCTGTTATATATTCATCAACCAGTAGCAGCATACCAAGGGTAAGTCCTTACTTAATCCTCTCTTCCTTTCTACAACATTAGTGTACCAGTTTAATTTTGGGATAATCACCTGGTAATTTATGGAATACAAGCCCAAATTTGTTTGCTCAAAGAGCAGAAAGATTTCCCTGTAAATAGTTTAAAACAATTCAAGAACCAAGCTCATGCTTTAGTAAAATCTTTCTGTCAGTGGCAGCATATGCACATGGCAGAGTACAAGATAAACATAGTAATATAGCACATGCATACAAAAGGGACACCCCTGACTAAACAGGGCTATACATTAACTTTTGAAAGTACTTGCCTGATAGGGCAAGTGACCATGAGCATTAACTTGCCCTACATGGATTTTTACTTGTCCCACAAAAAATCAGTCATTGCATCCACAACCACTAAAAATGTGATCCTCATGACTATATACAATATACATATTCAAAAGTTTGTTTGTTAATAATATTTCTCTTTAGGATTTTCACAGACCAAAACATGCAGGTAATTTAAGCTAGAGGTATTACAATATGTTTTCACTTCTCCTGAAAAAGAAAATGGCTAACTAATGATTAGTCAAGATTCAGTTGGGCAACTAGGAATCCTCTTTTGGTTGCTCTACCACATTTTCTAGAACTTTTACTTGCCCCAGGCAAGAGGTTAACCATTAATGTAGAGTCCTTCTACAGACTGGTCAAGATTCCATTATTTAAGGGGAAGTTAAATTATCATCATATTTACAGCTCTGCTTGTACTGCCACAGTACCAGCTCCTTTGATTTACTGAACACTCCCAAATTGTAATGGTATAAATCTGTCATTCACTCTTATCTTCAACAGTCATTGGGGTATTTACCAATATTTCATTCCCATGGTGCAGACCTGCCTGATATTATTAGCCAACCACCAGTTCTCTCATTTAAAAATATCAATAATAACCAGGCAACATTTGGACAATGCAGAGTACAAGATAAACATGGTAATATAGCACATGCATACATAAAGGGACACCCCTGGCTACAGAATGAGTGGTCAAGAGCTCCAGCCCCCCTTTTACAGTGATGCTTATACACTTCATACATGCACATGCTTCACTTTTATGTCATAACCGCTCCTCTGAAGGCTAGATATGATAACTCTCTATTGGCATTGAATCACAGATACACACACAGACCGGTCAACCAAGCTATTAAGTACACATTTAAAGTGGCCGACGCATATAGTTTTACCCATGTCTGTCATTCAGTCCTTCCTTCATTCCAAAATTAAATAGTTGTATAGACTTTTTTTCACAATGCCTGCAGATATTGGCCTGATTTTTGGTGTGTGGGCAGAAAATGACCAGTTACAGATCGCGTTTGCATTTTGTCTCGGTTGACCTACTTTTGATTGTATGACAGCTCCTGAACATAGAAAATTTCATGGGAAATAGAAATTTCCAGACAAATGCACATGTGAGGCCTTTTTTTTAGCAATGCTTGCAGATATTAGCCTGATTTTGGTATGTGGGTGCATAATGACCACTTACAGATTGAGTTCGCATTTCGTCTTGGTTGACTTACTTTTGAATGTATGATGGCTCCTGAACATAGGAAATTTCATCAAAAATAGAAAAAAACAGACTTTTTTCGCAGTGACTGCAGATATTAACCTGATTTTTGGTGTGTGGCTGGATCATGACCAGTTACAGATGGAGTTTGCGTTTTGTCCTGTATGAGGGCCAAAGAACAGAAAATTTCATGCAAATAGAAATTTTCATGATAAATTCACATGTACAGACTTTTTCACAGTGCTTGCAGATATTGACCTGATTTATTGTACCTCACCAGATCATGACTATAGTTTCAGATCGAGTTTGGGATTCATAGCAGTTGTCTTATTAGACTGTTTGACAGCTCCTGAACATAGAAATTTCATAAAAATTGAAATTTTCATGATATATGTGGATGCATAATGACCACTCACAGATCAAGTTAACATTTTGTCCTGGTTCACCTACTTTTGACCATATGACAGCTCCTGACATAGAAAATTTTACAAACTTTAACAAATATATCTAATTTGCTCCAGGCGGGGGCATTCTTGTACTTCCCACACATCTAGTTTGCAAGTTTTGTTTGACCAGTCTCCTTACCAAAACACAAGAGATATACAGGGGTAGTGGATTAGACTGAAATTATAACAATCATGCAGAAGATTGAGAGCATGATTTATGTTTTAATCCTTATTGGGCTCAAATGGTTCCAATCATGAGTGCATCTAGATAATATAAGAATACTTTATAATGAAACAAGACTTATTTTATTTATCAGAATTGTTTGCTCAAGTGTATTAACAAAATTAGTGCAGTATTTATAGGCTTATGTTATGCCTTGCATTGTTTTGTCATAAGAATGAAAAGCTATTATTAATATCAATTAAACATGACTCCCAATAGAATAATAAGATTGCACAAGAAAACTCATCTCTAGCACCTTTCATTACCACATGGCTTATAAGTACAGCGCAGGTCTGCATTACAAACACTGGTTGTGTGTTCAGATCACAAACCACGAGGAATGCTGAGACAACATTAAACTTGTACAGGAGTTTTTGACCTAATCTAATGGAGACAGCACCATATTCCTTGAGTTTAGTGATGTTTTATTGTTTATCAAATACAGCAGTCTGTGGACATAAAGATTTGATGTCTCCTCAGGAGCTCTTTTTGAGGTTCTTCACATTATATTACACAAGTGACTGGCATACACACACATGATGATTTATTTTTTGTGCCTGTGCCTTGTGCTGATGTATCTCCTGTATGGCTGGGAAGGAATGTCATTGGTTTCTCTGTCAAAGACCTGGACAAGTATTAAACTGTACTAGAAAAGCCATCACAATCCTTGCTGGGAGCACTTTGTAAATAGAGCATAAAATGATCATCAGAATGCTATGAAAATGTAGTGCAGGCCCAACCTTGACATGTTTAGAAAGTCTTCTACCTTTAACCTATATACATGCAAAGGATTCTTAACAATGTTGTTCATAAACACAGGTTGCTCTGGCCTCATTTTAAGACACCATTTAGGTTAGCATTTGAAAAGTGGAATGAAAATTGTTTTAAAAATACTTTTTGGCTGGCCCACCATGCAGGACTCTTCTACTTTTTGTTCAGTCATTTTTAACATCCTTCATTTAGTTCTGTCCCTCTCCCTGTTGTTTGCTATACTGAATGTCCCACTGTCTCCATCACACAATAACCATGCCACTTTCCCATTCCCTCTTTCTCGAGCTATATTAAAATTTCTGCTGTATCCAGTTTTAACATATTTTTGAAGGCCATTGTTTTGGGACTCTTTTCGACAACTAAATTCTGTATAATTAAATATATGATACAAAAGCTCCAGTATCTGAACAACTAATGCATTGATCACCATGATTCTTTGCATGCATAATCATAGTGGAGTGTTTTATCAGTTCCTGCAGACTGGTAGCATCACCTGGATTTTTTCAAATTTTGAGGCATTTTCTTTAAATTTTTATTTTTGAGACCTCCAAAGATGTGGTTGTTTGTTAACAGGGCACCTAGAATCTGCTAACTTGATTTCAAGGGAGGTCCATTAAAAATCTCCTTTGAAACCTGAACTTAGGTCTCTGTTACCCAAAACCTTTGAGCTATGCTCCAGTTGAATAGGGATACCACCTACCAAGTTTTGCATTCAGATGATAAAATTCCTTATGTGAATGTCTTCCCAGACAGCTGAGCATCATGACCCCTGGGTCACTTGTTACTCTTATTTTTTAGACCTATAAAAACCGTTAGACCTAGAAAATTCTAACTGTATATCCAGAAAGGTTCTAGGCATATCTCCTTGGAAGCTTGAAATTAGGTCATAGTAGCTTATATTTTGCGAACTATAGACATTTTAACTACTGCTCAAGGTTCCTTGAAATTCAGCTGAGCGTCATGGCCCATGGACCACTTCTTTAATTGTTCATGGTAATGTTCCCATCAATTATTATTTCAGGAAAGAAGGTTATATTACCACCTCCATCTGTCTGTTACAAGGATTACATAAATCTTTTGAACCAATTTCCAGATCACTTTTTAGCTCAGCTGACTGTAAGTCATCTGAGCTCTAGCGATCACTCTTTGTCTGCCGGCCATCTGGCCGTCTGTCCGTTAACAAAACACAAATCGTAACCGCTGGACCTGGAATCTTCTTACTTTACATCCAAAGAGGTCCATGAAAGATATCCTTGGAAACCTGGAATTAGGTTTCTGTTACCCATATTCTTCAAACTATGGGGCTCCAAAGTACCCCCCCAGAATAATGATCACCATGATTTCTTGCATGGATATTGATCATGGAGAGTACCATCAGTTTCTGCAGATGGCGCCACCTGTATTTTTTCATTTTTTTACAATTTGTTTTCTCTTTTTTTTTAAGACCTCCAAAGATGTGGTGATCTGTTAACAGGGCACAAATCGTAATAGCTGGACCTGGAATCTGCTCACTTTACATCCAGAGAGGTCCATGAATAGTCTCCTTGGAAACCTAAAATTGGGTCTCTGTTATCCATATTCTTTTAAGCTATGGGGCTCCGAAGTATCCCCCAGAATAATGAAAAATTTGATACAAAAGCTCAAGTATCTTAACAACTTATGCATTGATCACCATGATTCTTTGCATAGATATTGATCAATGGTGTTTCATCAGTTTTTGCAGACTGGTGGCGCCACCTGTATTTTTTTCAATTTTTAGCTCAGCTGACTGAAAGTCATCTGAGCTATAGCGATCACTCTTTGTCCGTCGTCCGTCTGTCCGTCTGTCTGTCTGTCCGTCTGTCCGTCTGTCCGTCCGTTAACCAGGCACAAATCTTAACCGCTGGACCTAGAACCTTGTAACTTGGGATTCTGAGAGGTCCATAAAAAATCTCCTTGGAAACCAGAAATTAGGTCTCTGTTACCCATATCCTTCGAGCTATATGGCCCCAAAGTACCCCCCAGAAAAGTCAAAAATTTCATACAAAAACTTCAATATCTCATTAACTACTTGACTGATGGTCATGATTTTTGGCATACATATTGATCATGAGATGTTACATCACTTCCTGCAGACTGGTGGCGCCACCTGTATTTTTCGATTTTTTACGAATTTTTTTCTCTATTTTTGAGACCTTTAAAAATGTGAACATCTGTTAACAAGGCACAAATCATAAAGACTGGACTTAGAATCTTAATTCTTGACACACTGAGAGGTCCATGAAAAATCTCCTTGGAAACCAGAAATTAGGTCTCTGTTACCCATATCCTTTGAGCTATGGCGCCCCAAATTACCCCCCAGAATAGTAAAAAATTTCATACAAAAACTTCAATATCTCAATAACTACATCACTGATGGTCTTCATTTTTGGCATACATATTGATCATGAGATGTTCGATCAGTTCCTGCAGACTGGTGGCGCCACCTGTACTGTTTGATTTTTTATGATTTTTTCCTCTATTTTTGAGACCTTTTAGAATGCTGTCATCTGTTAGCGTGGCACAAATCGTAACGACTGGACCTAGAATCTTCATTTTCGACACACTGAGAGACCTATGAAAAGTCCTGAAATTTGGTCTCTGTTACCCATATCCTTTGAGCTATGGCTGTCCAAAGTACAGCTCAGAATAATGGAAAATTTGATACAAAAGCTAAAGTATCTGAACAACTAATGCAGAGATAACCATAATTGTTTGCATGGATATTGATCATGGAGTGTTTCATAAGTTTCTGCAGACTGGTGGCACCACCTGTATTTGTTCGGTTTTTTTAACGAAATTTTTCTGTATTTTTGAGACCTTTAAAGATATGAACATCTGTTAACAGGGCACAAATCATAAAAACTGGACCAAGAATCTTCATTCTTGACACACAGTGAGACCCATGAAAAGTCTCCATGGAAACTTGAAATTAGGTCTCTGTTACCCATATTCTTTAAGCTGTATGGGTCCAAAATACCCCCCCCCCTACAAAAACTTCAATATCTCATTAACTACATCACTGATGGTCATAATTTTCGACATACATATTGATCATGAGATGTTTCATCAGTTTGTGCAGACTGGTGGCGCCACCTGTATTTTTCAATGTTCACAAATTGTTTTCTCCATTTTTGAGACCTTTAAGGATGTAGTTATCTGTCAACAGGGTACAAATCGTAACGACTGGACCTAGAATCTTCGTTCTTGACACACAGGGAGACCCATGATAAGTCTCCATGGAAACCTGAAATTTGGTCTCTGTTACCCATATCCTTTGAGCTATGGCACTCCAAAGTACAGCTCAGAATAATGGAAAATTTGATACAAAAGCTAAAGTATCTGAACAACTAATGCAGAGATAACCATAATTGTTTGCATGGATATTGATCATGGAGTGTTTCATAAGTTTCTGCAGACTGGTGGCACCACCTGTATTTGTTCGGTTTTTTTAACGAAATTTTTCTGTATTTTTGAGACCTTTAAAGATATGAACATCTGTTAACAGGGCACAAATCATAAAAACTGGACCAAGAATCTTCATTCTTGACACACAGGGAGACCCATGAAAAGTCTCCATGGAAACTTGAAATTAGGTCTCTGTTACCCATATTCTTTAAGCTGTATGGGTCCAAAATACCCCCCCCCCCAGAATAATGGAAAATTTGATACAAAAACTGCAGTATTTCAATAACTACAACACTGATGGTCATGATTGGCCTACATATTGATCATGAGATGTTCGATCAGTTCCTGCAGACTGGTGGCGCCACCTGTACTGTTTGATTTTTTACGATTTTTTCCTCTATTTTTGAGACCTTTGAGAATGCTGTCATCTGTTAGCGTGGCACAAATCGTAACGACTGGACCTAGAATCTTCATTTTCTACACACTGAGAGACCTATGAAAAGTCTCCATGGAAACCAGAAATTAGGTCTCTGTTACCCATATCCTTCTAGCTATGGGGCCCAAAATTACCCCCCAGAATAGTCAAAAATTTCATACAAAAACTTCAATATCTCATTAACTACATCACTAATGGTCATAATTTTCGACATACATATTGATCATGAGATGTTTCATCAGTTTGTGCAGACTGGTGGCGCCACCTGTATTTTTCAATGTTCACAAATTGTTTTCTCCATTTTTGAGACCTTTAAGGATGTAGTTATCTGTCAACAGGGTACAAATCGTAACGACTGGACCTAGAATCTTCGTTCTTGACACACAGGGAGACCCATGATAAGTCTCCATGGAAACCTGAAATTTGGTCTCTGTTACCCATATCCTTTGAGCTATGGCACTCCAAAGTACAGCTCAGAATAATGGAAAATTTGATACAAAAGCTAAAGTATCTGAACAACTAATGCAGAGATAACCATAATTGTTTGCATGGATATTGATCATGGAGTGTTTCATAAGTTTCTGCAGACTGGTGGCACCACCTGTATTTGTTCAGTTTTTTTAACGAAATTTTTCTGTATTTTTGAGACCTTTAAAGATATGAACATCTGTTAACAGGGCACAAATCATAAAAACTGGACCAAGAATCTTCATTCTTGACACACAGGGAGACCCATGAAAAGTCTCCATGGAAACTTGAAATTAGGTCTCTGTTACCCATATTCTTTAAGCTGTATGGGTCCAAAATACCCCCCCCCCCCCAGAATAATGGAAAATTTGATACAAAAACTGCAGTATTTCAATAACTACAACACTGATGGTCATGATTGGCCTACATATTGATCATGAGCTGTTCCATCAGTTTCTGCAGACTGGGTGTGCCACCTCTATTTTTTTTTCAAATTTTTACAAATTTTTTTCTTTTTTTTGAGACCTTTAAAGATGTGGTTATCTGTCAACAGGGTACAAATCGTAACGACTGGACCTAAAATCTTCATTCTTGTCATGCAAGGAGGCCCATGAAAGGTGCCTGTGGAAACCTGAAATTAGGTCTCTGTTACCCATATCCTTCAAGCTATAGGACTCCGAAGTATCCCTAAGAATAATGGACAATTTGATACAAAAACTGAAGTATCTGAACAACTAATGCAGAGATCACCATGATTTTTTGCATGGATATTGACCATTAAGTGTTTTTATTAGTTTCTGCAGACTGGTGGAGCCACCTGTATTTTTGTATCCGCCAAAACGAAGTTTTGCGGATACTATGTTTTTGACCGAGTTCCTCCGCCGCGGCGGCGTTCGTTTCCAGAGAGCTCCTCGGAGACTAATGGACCGATTTTTCCCAAACTTACACCTATTATCGGGTCACATGTGAACTGGTGCCTAACCAATTTGCATTGACCTCTGACCTTTTCTCTCTATCCAGTGTCCATTTGTGGGTCTGTTTCCACTCATAAACCCTCATATCTCGGGAACCCTTTGACCGATCAGGAAATAAAATTGATACAAATGTAGCCCTTGGATTGCTTTATAACATACACAAAAAATTGTGGCGCCACCTGTAACCATGTTTGCACAGTGTCCATCTGTTTATCTGCCTTGGGTTAAAATCACTCATATCTCTGCAGTAAATTGACTAATTCAACTGAAATTCGTCATGTGTATACATCCAAGATAGCTTTCTTGATTTTATGACAGGTGGCGCCACCTACGTTCACGTTCACGCTGATGACATCCAAGCTTATATCTCGGGAACCGTTTGACTGATCAGGAAATAAAATTTATACAAATGTAGCCCTTTGATAGCTCTGTAACATACACAAAAAATGGTGGCGCCACCTGTAACAATGTTTGCACAGCGTCTGTCTGTTAGTCTGCCGTGGCCTAAAATCACTCATTTCTCTGCAGTAAATTGACTAATTCAACTGAAATTCGTCATGTGTATACATCCAAGATAGCTTTCTTGATTTTATGACAGGTGGCGCCACCTACGTTCACGTTCACGCTGATGACATCCAAGCTTATATCTCGGGAACCGTTTGACTGATCAGGAAATAAAATTTATACAAATGTAGCCCTTTGATAGCTCTGTAACATACACAAAAATGGTGGCGCCACCTGTAACAATGTTTGCACAGCGTCTGTCTGTTAGTCTGCCGTGGCCTAAAATCACTCATTTCTCTGTAGTGGTTTGACATAACTGCCTAAAATTTTGCAGGTTTATACATCGTGGACAGCTTTCTTGATTTTATGACAGGTGGCGCCACCTACATTCTAGTTAACGCTGGACACATCCAAGCTCATATCTCAGGAACCATTTGACCGATTGGGCCAAAATTGTGCATGTGTTTAGATCTCACATAGGTCTTTTTCATACACAAAACTGGAGGGGTTACCTGCAAAGATTTTTGCACATTGTTTGTCTGTTTGTCTGCCATGGGCAAAAATCACTCATATCTCTGCAGTAAATTGACTAATTCAACTGAAAATCGTCATGTGTATACATCCAAGATAGCTTTCTTGATTTTATGACAGGTGGCGCCACCTACGTTCACGTTCACGCTGATGACATCCAAGCTTATATCTTGGGAACCCTTTGACTGATCAGGAAATAAAATTTATACAAATGTAGCCCTTTGATAGCTCTGTAACATACACAAAAAATGGTGGCGCCACCTGTAACAATGTTTGCACAGCGTCTGTCTGTTAGTCTGCCGTGGCCTAAAATCACTCATTTCTCTGTAGTGGTTTGACATAACTGCCTAAAATTTTGCAGGTTTATACATCGTGGACAGCTTTCTTGATTTTATGACAGGTGGCGCCACCTACATTCTAGTAAACGCTGGACACATCCAAGCTCATATCTCAGGAACCATTTGACCGATTGGGCCAAAATTGTGCATGTGTTTAGATCTCACATAGGTCTTTATCATACACAAAACTGGAGGGGTTACCTGCAAAGATTTTTGCACAGTGTTTGTCTGTTTGTCTGCCATGGGCAAAAATCGCTCATATACATGTAGTGGTTTGACTTTTCTGCCTAAAATTTTGCAGGTGTATACAACTTGGACAGCTTTCTGGATTTGTGGTAGGTGGCACAACCTACATACACATTTAGGCTGCAGACATCCATGCTAATATACAACATACCTCACTCTATTTCCCCTTGCCACTCAATCCATGCCTCACTATCCGATTTTGGCAGATACATGTAGTCACTTGTCGGTTACCCGTATTCTAGTTTTAAAAGTTTACACATTTTTCTCTATTTTTGAGATATATAAATACAGACTAAATCTTGGCCTGTTGGTTAATCTGTTTGAGGCTTCAGTTGAATGGGTATATACTACCATTCTGATGATAAAATTTCCTTTTGCGAATCTCTTCCCAGTCAGCTGAGCGTCATGACCCATGGGTCACTTGTTTACGATTTTTTTTCTCTATTTTTGAGACCTTAAAAGATGCCAACATCTGTTAAGAGGGCACAAATCGTAACTGCTGGACTTGAAATCTTTCACTTTACATCCTATGAGGTACATGAAAAGTCTCCATGGAAACCTGAAATTAGGTCTCTGTTACCCATTTTCTCTGAGCTATTGGGCTTAGGAGCACCCCCCATCATAATTAAAAATTTGATACCAAAGCAGGGCACAAATCATAATCATTGGACCTGGAATCTTCTAACCTAAAATCTAGGGAGGTCTATGAAAATCTCATTGGAAACATGTATTTAGGTCTCTGTTACCCATATTTTCTGAGCTATGGGGCTTATAAGCACCCCTCAGAATAACTGAAAATTTGATACCAAAGTAGGGCACAAATGATAACCTTTGGGCCCAGAATCTTCTAACTTGACATCCTGAGATTTCCTCGAAAGTTCTCCACAGAAACCTGAAATAGGGTCACAGTGAATTATATTCTAAGAGTTTTGGGGTATGTTTTAGCACCCTAGAAATAATGCAAAATACACATATTGCCAGATTCCTCATGAAAGGCTGGTTGGTTT
The DNA here is from genome assembly GCA_026874595.1 of Sipunculus nudus. Classification (NCBI taxonomy): domain Eukaryota; kingdom Metazoa; phylum Annelida; class Sipuncula; order Golfingiida; family Sipunculidae; genus Sipunculus; species Sipunculus nudus. The sequence goes on along the minus strand of CM049306.1, from coordinate 104,162,555 downwards.
GTCATAAGATTTGTTGTGCTTATGGGTCTTGATGAACTTAAGCTAGTATGCATGAACAATGATGTCACCTACATTATCTTAATTAGTTGTCTGTGAAAGGACATATTGTAAACATGTCAGTTGGCTGAGCGTCATGACCCACGGGTCACTTGTTGGAGTTGAGTATTATTGGCTAGAGATGACCCTATTAATTTTTGGTAAGGATCTCTATAAAGGGCAATGCAGCTGGATTATTTTGCCTTCACAGAGGTACTAGTATGTGCTCTACTGAATGTCTCCCTAGTTTACTGGTATGTCCAGATTATTAGATTTTTCAGCTTTAATTATAATGTCTGCTTCTCTTTCTTCAGGTGTGCTGCAACTGCTGTAAGCTTGGCATTGTTGCATACAACTCTGGTCTGTCATGCAATCTATTTGAAAAATATGGATCACCATGTGACCATTCCTTCAAGGACTGCTGTGAGACTCGCATGATCACTGTGGCCCCCACAACAACATCAGCTCCACCTGTTGGTGATGGTATGTTATAGGTGTCACAGAAATTGATCTTCTTTAATATTAAATGCATAATCTGTTGCACAAGGAATATTCATAAATAATATTTGAGAATCTGTATGAACAAATGTGCACTCTATTTCTGTAAAACAAGTGACTTCCCTTACTGAAATTATTACACATAAATAGTTCAGACAATTTCTTCATCCAGTATCTTTCAGTCACAAACAGTTTAAATTTACATATAATAGTTCTTAATTGAAAGGATACATGATTTTCTTGCATATCTTTCTCATTTTGTAATTTATGTCTATTCATGTGCAGACAGTTAACCTTAGTGCTATTTTCTATATTTTCTTATTATCTTTGAATTTGGCAGAGGTCACATTGTTACCATTGTTTTTCTGTATCTGTTTGTCTGTATGTCCATAAAGTAAGTAAGTTCTCACATAATTGTAATGAATTTTATGAAAGGCTTTACTCAGGGCATTTTTTTAAATGCTAAAATTTTATGTTGCAGGTTGATGATTCAATTTGAGAACAGATCTGAGATTTGCTATTTTTTTTCGTATGTATGTCCATACAGTATTTCCAAATATTTTAAATGAATTCTAGTAATTTTTAAATGAGATTACCAATTAGCAAAGGAAAAAATTTCAAGGGGGGAACTGAAGTTTTCAGAAGATCTGGATCTGAAACTAAGTTTTGATAAAGTTAGTATTTTTTAGTTTTAAGTTTCAAGATGCAAGTTGTTAGTTCATGTCTTTTCTATCACAGATGATATTGATGAGTGTGCCAAGTTCCCTACACAGCTGTGTCAACATATCTGTGTGAACACTCCCGGGAGTTACAGATGTGACTGTTATCCAGGCTTCACATTACAGTCTGATAGTCGCACCTGCAGAATGAACCGTAAGTACCTGTATCAAGATTGGAAGGAGTTGAATATACATAAAGACATTACGTTATCTGTATATGAGTAAGCATTTGTTTTAGAAAAATAAAGAAAAAAAATTATGTGTTAGAAAATCATTTCTTTAAGCATTAGCCTATTACTATATAGAAAAAATGCAGTTTCTTTTACATGATAGTAGTCTACATATGTCAAATATGATGTTACTTATCATAAGGTTTCTCAGTTTAGTTGTTGTGATCCTCTAAATTATTCACGGGATGAAGTGGTCCCCAAAAATTCAGGACAAGAAAATATTTTTTTTAATATAAACAAACCACAGAGAAAATCTATCTGTTTCTAATTAAAAGATTTAAAATTTATGTACATCATCATCTGATCCTTCTGCAAATGGTTATAAATATGTTCTCACCTTCTTGAAAATAACTGTTTCATCTATAGACATCTGTGAAGTTACAATGATTGAATCATTGTCATGGAGACCACAAGTGCATAAATAACTATAAAATGCAAATTTGAAATATAATTACCTGCATGTATCTGAATCGTAAAATAATGAAACTAGCTTGAGCTTGGACTAAAGCATAGCTAAGCATTATTATTTAATGTCTAATAATCCTGGACAGCTTTAGCTTGAGACTACATGCTCCGCGTCTTACCCCAGAAAGCCTCACAGCACTGGAAATGATCAGATCTCCAGCAAGACTCTTAGAAACAGTTGAGTCATTGTATAAACTTTACAGTCAGCGTGATATAGTGTTGAAGTTTGTCAGGTCTGCCAAAAGGTGGAAGGACTGGGGGAGGTTTATAATGTTTACCTCCACAGTATGTTTGGTATCATCCTTTTGCCAAAGATCAGACAGGATAATTATGGAGTCAATTGGTCACCAGATGGTGGAATCAACAGCTTTGAAAAAGTTAACTGACAAATGAGTGCTCCCTTTGGGAGGTTCCTTTTTTTTTGGCTGTGACCCAGCAGTAGGGATTATTACACAGCCATTACCCACAGGTGCATCTTCACAAGGGTGGTTAACACCAGGATATAAAATAAGAGGGCGCCTAGTCCCAAATCAAGTAGAATTCAGCAGATATACATATGAAAGAAGTTGCATATAAAAAAAAAGATATGGTTACCTCCATCAAAGAAAAATTAATTAAAAATTAAATAAAAAACAAGTTATGATCAAGATGTAGGTGGATTAACACTTAAAGTGAATGCTCAGGATGGTGCAGTAACATTAATTCTAATACTTCTAATGCCTCTGCTTTATTCTCATATTGTAATACTAGAAATTAAATGTGTATATTTTAATATTGATGCTTCATTCATTATTTTATGGCTATCTGCATCTTGATTGAACATATGCTTCCATTCATGGGATATGTCCATGAATTAACTTAAAGGTTAACTTAAAGGCTAACTTAAAGGTATATAAGATAATAAAGTTATGATAAGGTATCATTCATTATATATAGTCAAATATCTTATTATATTTTGCAAGGTTCATTTATCAACAGTTAGGAACAGCTTACAAAACATATTGCTAGCTATTGTTAACCTCTGGCTGAGAGAGACATGCACGCTGGGTAACAGTTAACCGCATGCCGGTTACAATGACATGTTCCGGGATGAGTTAACGGTGTCCACTTTGCATGTCCTAGAAGTGGTCACTACTCTTCCAGCCATTGGGGATCGCTGTCAGAAGAACAACCCTTGCCAGCACGTCTGTGTGGACACTGGAACAGCAATCAGGTGCAAGTGTAACCCCGGCTACATCCTCCTGTCTGACTCCAAGTCATGTGGAGGTGAGTGAAACAGTCATAATAAACAGGGTTCAATATTAATGGTAAAACACTAGCACAGGGCAGGTAAAAGTTACAAATAAGCCTGTTAGGATGCACAGGTGACACTGACTGGGCAAGTTACTTATTCAACATGACCTTAATTTACATTTTTTCGTAATTTCCCAAAAATTTTTTTGTCATGTAAAATTGCATATAAAATGCTTAAAGGAGAGATAATAAACATACATTGAGACACACATTTGTCATTTTTAAAACATGCAGAGCAGTCATATGGAACACACTTTGTATTCCTGGCCTTGATTATTCAAATTTGTATAGTAAGTAATGTTTTTAGCTCAGCTGACTGAAAGTCAACTGAGGTATAGGAATGGAACTTTGTCCGTCGTCCGTCTTGCTGTCCTGCCACTGGTTAGGAGGGCACAAATCGTAACCACTAACCCTAGAAAATTGTAACTGAATATCCAAGTAGGTTAATAAAAATCTCCTTTGAAACCTGAAATTAGGTCACTGTGTCCAGTATCCTCTGAGTTATGGGGCTTGTAAGTACCCCCCAGAATAATTAAAACTTTGATAAAACCTAGAGTATCTTGATAATTAATGCATGGATTGTCATGAATCTTGCCTTGAATATTGACCATGATTAGTTTTGTCAGTTCCCAAAAACAGGGGGGGCCACCTGTTTATTTTCTAATTTTTACGATTTTTGTTTTTGGGTTTTCTAGACCATCCAATGACAGCTAATATGTCAGTTTTCCCAACTTTCAACTTGTGTCTTGAAACACCTGGTGTGGCTATTGATTATAACTGGATTCTTCAGTTACTGAAGGCTGGTCATGCTACCTGTAATTTTTCTGTTTTTGCTGCATTTTTTCCTTTATTTGAGACTGCTAAATTATATAAACACCATCAGTTTGTCAACTAAGGTTTCATCTGGTGTTCTGAAACCTTTTGTATTTAATTTTTTAGTTATCACCCTGTCCATCTGTATGTTCATCAAAGTTGTTATCGAATGATAACTGCAGTTTGGATTGTCTTATATATGGCCTACCTATAAGCAAAATCTCTACTGATTTAGGGGTTGTGAGGTCAAAGGTCAAGGTCACAGGACCCACTTCTTTAAAAAAATGTGGATGCATTTTAAGCCAAACCTTTCATTCTAAACCTTCCATCTTCCACATATAGCTGACCTTCAAAAAGTGGAAGAAACTTAGGGATTTTGGGGTGACAAGGTCAAAGGTCAAGATCACAGGGGCCAGCTGTCCACATATTCGTTCCACATGATAACTCAAGTTTGGATTGACATATTGGTTTCAAATTTGACTTTCAAAATTGACTTATATATGACCCACCAATAAAGTAAGAACCCTTTTGAGTTTGAGGTCATGAGGTCAAGGTCTCAGGATCCACTTCTTTAAAAAGGTTGTGGATGCAATTAAAACCAAACTTTCATCCCAAACATTCCGTCCTCCACATGTGGCCCACCTGCCAGTAGTGGAATTTTGATTTTTGGGTCACAAAGTCAAAGTCAAGGTCACAGGGCCCATCACTTCACAAATTAGTTTATGGATGATATCTCCAATTTGGGTAGACAGACTGGCATATTGAAAAAGCTCATATTAATATCCTTTTAGACAAATTCAGCTGAGCATCGAGACCCATGGGTCCCTTGTTTATAGGGTATGCAAAAGCTAGATGTCACCTTCCAAATAAGGCAAGTTCATACAAATGTGATTGTTAAACCCTGAATTATGAAAGTGCTAATAAAACCATATCACTGGTGTGTCACTTTGCACATGCTTCTGCATTTTATAAATTAGAGTGCAATAATATAATGATAGTATTAGAACCAGTGTGCATACACTCATCCAATACCTTGAGCACACTAGTTTTGTTGCTGCCGGATGTCACTATTATGACTTAATCAGAGTAGACTTTTCTTTGGATATAAATAAAATACGCACTAGTATCTTAGTTTTACTATATTCATTACAATGTAAAAACATCAGTGCATGTCAAAATGGATAAAGTTAAATAATTATAATTTAAGTTTTTAAATTCATCAAAGAAATCTAGGGGAAATTTAATTGTCTCCATGAAATTCTGGGAATCCTGTATAATGAATAAGATCACTAGGTAATGTTGATATTAGGCTTTTGTCATGTAGCTCATGATGGGAGAAAACCTGTGCTGCCCCCTGGTTGCAGTTATACAAACTAACCAGTAACAGTCACAGTTTAAAAAAGAAGTAAAACTTTCTATTTTATATCATTATCTTAGGCACTGAGGAATTGCTTTGATTTTAAAAAGGCTAAGGATTTATCCTGTGATTGGCTTAATATATAAGAAGATATAATATCCATTTGAAGTCATAAGATATCAGAAAATATGAATTTGTTTTGATTTTGAAGTGTAAGGATTTATCTTGTGATTGGCATTGGCATTTCAAATTAATTCTAAGTTATAATACAACAGGAAATATACTCAAGAAAATGTAAACTTTATTTGGATTCTATTATTTATTTGACTGGGCAATATGCCCTGATGATCAAAATACCATGGGCATAAAAAAACAGTATCTATTACTTAATCATATATTGGGTCAGTATATGCAGATAATCAGGGTTTTTGCAATTTACTGCTGTATCATAATGAAAATGACAAAGTCTTCCATAGAATTCAAATACATTGATAATCCAATGCATTTGAGCCATAATTTTGTTTAAATGGCCCTTTTATTCTAGAAATGCATTCAAACAAAAACTGTAACACAACATTGATATAAACAGACATTGATTCTATATATCTATATTCCTTACAGACATTGATGAATGTCTGATTGGGACAGACAACTGTGCTCCAGGAACCATGTGTAAGAACACAGAGGGCAGCTTTAAATGTGAGGGCAGTCCTACTGGTAACGGGAGGCCTATCAACTGTGGTGTTGGCTTTGTGTTCAACCCACGTACAACTGAGTGTGATGGTGAGTTCATGTATTAATCTTATACAGATTTTAAAAGCAGTGATCTGCCTACATCAAAACAGGGTTGCCAGTGGTCAGGGAAAAGTCAGGGAAAACATAATTTTTTCAAGGTCAGGGAAAACTCGGGGAATTTCATTAAAAGTCAGGGAATTCTTTGATATTTTGGGAAGTCAGGGAAAAGTCAGGGAATTTTTAATTGCTATCTCTTATAAAGTTGCGGTGTGTTTGCAGATTTAATCTTGTTCCCTTTCAATTTTTATATATTATGTAGAGTATGGATACACAACATATAACACCAACAATTAATGATGGACCAATTCCGTTTCTGAGCAGTGACATACAAAAAAAACTTATCTGGTGATTTTTCTGGTGTTCCATACATTCTTCTAATTAGTTTTTCCAATAAAGTTTGCATTAGATTTGCTCTTGAATGACATTTCTGAGACCAAATTCAAAATTTATGGGATGATTTATCCTTGAAAATCAACCGAAAGTCAGGGAATAGTACAGGAAAAGTCAGGGAATTTTTTTCAGAGTTGGCTGCTGGCAACCCTGCAAGACGCAAACTTAGGCAATAGTTATGTCAATAATTTGTCCCATTGATTAGCGTTAAAGACTGAGAACAGCTGTGCCAGTATGATAGACTAATCAACTGTGTGATGATCAGTCAAGGGTTTGAATGGAAGATAGTAAATCAAAAACTCAGTGGTACAATCTGATGGATGGAACAAGATAAATATAAATGAAACTTAGGTAGATGTAAAAAAACAGAATTAACATCAAGCACAACTCAGTCATACAGTCACATAAACTTCTGGGGATAAGTGTGAATGAGAAAAACTTTGCCAATGGTAAAAAAATGCTCCTAGAGCTCAAGGATATAGTATGATAGAATAAATTTAATTGAATGATCGTTAATAAAGCAGATTGAAAGCAGAATTGACAGAATTAGTCCTACAAGCAAGTCTGATGTCAGTTAATACCAGAGGGATTTACTATCGTATTGTTCCACTTATATTAGGGTATAAGGGATGTGGATGATAACACAGAAGTTTGAAGTGAGGTCTTTACAGAGTGAATACCACAAGCAATATTTTGCATTTTTATGAGAAAATGATTAATATCCTTTTGTACATCTGACTATCATTAACAGATATTTTAATCAATTATGAAGAGTTTTGCATCATTATCCTTTATACATTGGTTGTCATGTGTTCCCTCATTCCTACTCCCATACACAAGATGTGGATGAGTGCAAGAAGGGAAAGCACCACTGTTATAAAACACACCAGATCTGTCGCAACACCATCGGTAGCTTCTACTGCAAGTGTGCATCAGGCTTTAGGTATAACATTCTTGTCAACGAGTGTCAAGGTATGGGGAATGGTGTGCCGGCAGTTTGTGCAGTTCAGTAGTGCATCCACCTGACCCCCTCTGTGAAGGTTACTGTTTATGACACGTTATATCTATCCTTGCATGTTTGAAGAATTTCTTTGGATTAAGTTATTCACCTTCATGCTGTGGTTGATGAACTTTCTATTTTATTTACTTGAAGCTTGTGTGGTTGATTGTTTAATGGTTTTATCCTCAAGTTTAATTTTCAGATGGAGCATCGTTTACATGTTACATACTTTGAATATTGTGTGATTGAAGACTTTATTTCATTTATTTGTTGCATCTGTCTGAAACCATATTTAATGTTTGACATTTGTTGAATGTTTTGTTTATATGATTTGTTCCTGTGTAACATTTTTGCATGATTATACTTTAATCCAGTCTAAATTACCCTTCAGACTTGTAACATTGTCTGTTACTGTATTGCAGTGTAATCTTTTCAACTATTTATTTCAGCCAATGATGATTATTTGATTTTCATGCTTTAAAAATGTGCCTTATTCACCACTTTTAAGTTTCTTATTCTTATATCATCCACATTATATTTATGATGCTGACACCAGCTTTATTGCTAGTTGGGTGAATGTTTCATTGTGCACATTTTTAGCTGTAACAAATGCTTCAATTCACTTATTATATAATGTTCCTAGTTGTAAAAATAAATCTGAATAGAATGATGTCTTTAATGTATTATAAATAAAAAAAAATTTTCTTTGTGGGGGATCAGCATGCTGAAAATGTCCATCAGTGATATGTGAACATTTCATCTGTTTTTTTTTTCTGTGTGTTCACATAATTGTAATCTTATCTCCAATCAAACTTATTTTTTTTATTTTTATATTTCAAAAGATATTTATTCCCATTTACCCACTGAATCCAACACTTGTACAATAATATAAATCTGAGCTTGACTTATGATAATTAGTGTGAAATGAAGATGTTGTAATGTTCCCTCTATGTATAAGAGCATTTCTTGTTTAGATTCTAAACAATTACATTTTACAGAAATCTCTTATTCAACTTATATATTTTTTTTCATTTGCTTGTGTTTCCATCTGATATTATTAACATATATTTATCAAGGTGTAACCCAGTAATATACTGTGTATTGTGTTCTGTATTGAATGGGTGTGTGTAAACTGTAAACCTGAATATTGTGTTGCTACACATGTGAGCAAGTGTTAATAACCTGCAGGTGTATTGTGTTCCTACAGATGTGAATGAGTGTGTGTAACCTGTGTATTGTGTTCCTTTATATGCGAATGAGTGTGTGTAACCTGTGTATTGTGTTCCTTAATATGTGAATGAGTGTGTATAACCTGTGTAATGTTCCTTTATATGCGAATGGGTGTGTGTAACCTGTGTATTGTGTTCCTTAATATGTGAATGAGTGTGTATAACCTGTGTAATGTGTTCCTTTATATGTGAATGTGTGTGTGTAACCTGTGTATTGTGTTCCTTAATATGTGAATGTGTGTGTAACCTGTGTAATGTGTTCCTTTATATGTGAATGTGTGTGTGTAACCTGTGTAATGTGTTCCTTAATATGTGAATGAGTGTGTGTTACCGGTGTATTGTGTTCCTTTATATGTGAATGAAAGGGTGTAACCTGTGTATTATGTTCCTTGATATGTGAATGAGTGTGTGTAACCTGTGTATTGTGTTCCTTTATATGTGAATGAAAGTGTGTAACCTGTGTATTTTGTTCCTTGATATGTGAATGAGTGTGTGTTACCGGTGTATTGTGTTCCTTTATATGTGAATGAAAGTGTGTAACCTGTGTATTGTGTTCCTTGATATGTGAATGAGTGTGTGTAACCTGTGTATTGTTCCTTTATATGTGAATGAAAGTTTGTAACCTGTGTATTTTGTTCCTTGATATGTGAATGAGTGTGTCTTACCGGTGTATTGTGTTCCTTTATATGTGAATGAAAGTGTGTAACCTGTGTATTTTGCTCCTTGATATGCGAATGAGTGTGTGTAACCTGTGTATTGTGTTCCTTAATATGTGAATGAGTGTGTATAACCTGTGTAATGTGTTCCTTTATATGTGAATGTGTGTGTGTAACCTGTGTATTGTGTTCCTTAATATGTGAATGTGTGTGTGTAACCTGTGTATTTTTTTCCTTGATATGCGAATGAGTGTGTGTAACCTGTGTATTGTGTTCCTTAATATGTGAATGAGTGTGTATAACCTGTGTAATGTGTTCCTTTATATGTGAATGTGTGTGTGTAACCTGTGTAATGTGTTCCTTGATTTGTGAATGACTCTGTGTTACCTGTGTATTGTGTTCCTTGATTTGTGAATGACTCTGTGTTACCTGTGTATTGTGTTCCTTGATATGTGAATGAGTGTGTGTAACCTGTGTATTGTGTTCCTTTATATGTGAATGAAAGTGTGTAACCTGTGTATTTTGTTCCTTGATATGTGAATGAGTGTGTGTTACCGGTGTATTGTGTTCCCTGATATGTGAATGAAAGTGTGTAACCTGTGTATTGTGTTCCTACAGATGTGAGCAAGTGTGTGTATTCTGCGTAGTGTTCCTACATATGTGAGCAAGTGTGTGTATCCTGTGTATTGTGTTCCTACAGATATGAATAATTGTGTGTATCCTGTGTATTGTGTTCCTTGATATGTGAATGAGTGTGTGTAACCTGTCTGTTGTGTTCCTACAGATGTGAGCAAGTGCGTGTATCCTGCGTAGTGTTCCTACATATGTGAGCAAGTGTGTATCCTGTGTATTGTGTTCCTACAGATATGAATAATTGTGTGTATCCTGTGTATTGTGTTCCTTCAGATGTAAACAAGTGTGTATAATCTTTGTATTGAGTTCCTATAAATATGAACAAGTATGTAGGTTACAAACTTGGAAATACACCCCGGATTCATTTCAATCATTCATTAAAGACAAAAGGTGAATACATGAATTGTATTATAAGGAATACATGAATTGATTCTGAATCAACAAGTAATACACGGTAAAGCTTAATAGACTCACAATTTTCTTCATCCTGTCTGTACTAATAAGGATCTGTCTGCAAAAACATAGTTGTATAACCCAAATAATCCATAATAAAAACAGTATATCCACCTGAGCCTGATGGCTGACATATGTTCAAGTAACCCTCCATGAACTCTCACCCCACTCATGTACAGTTCCAATACCACATCAGACTGACTGACCCTACACGTATAACCCACTTTGGTATATTAACTATTACTTGTACCCCCCCCCCCCCCCCTTTGGGTATACTAATGACTACAGTGACCCTTCTAGCCTCTAAAACAGCTCCCCGGAGCCCTTTGGGGATTTGTGTCTACCCGACTGTTCACTGGAACCAAACTCAAAATACACAGTATTAATTCCCTTATATATTGTATATTCTGTGTACAACATTATAATCTAATCCAAGCAGTAAACCTTAAACTTTATATAAATTAACCTGTTTATGATAATTCCATTTTAGAACCTCAGTGGTAAACATCAGTATTCTAATCACTCCCTGTCTATAGCTATTACGTAATATGTAAACAAATAGTTACTCTCCTTTCAAGAGTCTGTTTACCCCAATATACATTAATACATCAACATTTATATGACAGTGTATTAGTGATGTTTACAAAATTAACATATTACATAATAAATTATCATATGAAACATTTGGTCTTGGATATCATTAATCATCATTAAATATTGGCATTTTAGGAAAATGTTTAATCTGTGTATTGTGTTCCTGCAGATGTGAACGAGTGTGCACTGAACAGAGACACGTGTCTACAAGGACAAACCTGTGAGAACACCATTGGGTCCTTCACATGTCGACGCAGCATCAACTGTGGAACAGGCTACACCCTGGATAAGGATTCACAACAGTGCCTGGGTAAGATTCTGAAAAATCACAGAAACTGCCCCCAGAAGTTAAATAGTATTAGTTTTACCAGGGCAAAGTCAAAAGGTTTGCAGATTTTCCACTACATTGACTTCTATCACATAGTCAAGTGACCAGGATATAAGAAATTCAAGAATATGCTGTATCCTTGAGGAAAGTTTGAGAGATCAAGTAAAATGTGTGAAAAGAAATTATACCAATCACCAGAATCTTTAGGGGGGGGGGGGGAGTCTTTCAGGGAGAGGTGTCTTTGATATTTTGTACTGCCTTAATTATATCTTGTTTAATTATATCTTTATAAACTGTTTTACTGTACAGTGGTTCCATTTGGTTAATATATTATATACTAGTGCACAGATTGCATACATGACTCAGAAACTGCAGGATGATCAGACCATAGATTTTTTTTGTGTGCAGAAAATGGAATGGGTGATATGCTGTCATATATGCTATTTTCGACAGACACAACACAATTAAATAAAAAAGTAGGTTCAAAGGAATTAATTTGATTACATATGGAAATAAGGGCTGTCAAATATATAGTTTACTTTTGATTAGAATGAAAAATACTGAACACTGCTGTACAGCATGCTGTGCATAGGAATGAGATTAGAGATAATGAGCTCATGTATTTCATCAAATTATCTCAAATTTTGATTAAGATTCATCAGGGAATCACCGGTTGGGAAAAAGCATGTTATCCTCTTCCTCAACAGAGCAGGTATAGTGATCAGCTCCATCTGTCTGTCTGTATGTCAGTAAACAATTGTAATGCAACTGGATATCTTGAAAAGTTTTACTCTGATCTACTCACAAAACTTTTTATGGCACCCTGGTGACTTACCAAAAATCTTATGGATTTTCAAGAAACTCAGTAAACATATTTACCAAAAGAGTTTCTCATCCTAATTACATTCTCATAAAAATTCACGCATATTCACGCATAGGTCAGAGGTCACCAGATACACAACTGGCGTATTATTCATGTTTACGTCAGCCTTGTTATGAATTGTTTTATACAAAATTTTTACATTTCACCTGCAATACTATTTCCTAAAAAGTTTTCCGCGGATCTACTTCTAATTATAATAGCAGGTGCATCATATTGGTCTCCAGTGCTGATTAGGTTTTGTTCACACTTGGTCCCTTTTTATCCCTTCGCAACGAAGTAGCAAAAGGGATATAGTAACGCCTCTATTTGTGCGTCTGTCCGTCTGTCTGTCTGACCGTCCGTCCGTCCGAATTGCCTTGTGGATCAATTTTAAGCCAAACCGTTTGCCCTAATCCTTTCATCATGCACATATGGCTTACCCACCCATGAATGAAGAAACCTATCGAATTTGAGGTCACAGGGTCAAAGGTCAAGGCCACAGCACCCACTTCTTGAAAAAGCTTGTGGACCCATTTTAAGCAAAACCGTTTGACCTAATCCTTTCATCTTGCACATATGGCTCACCCACCAGTGGATGAAGAAACCAGTCGATTTTGAGGTCACAGGGTCAAAGGTCACGGCCACAGCACCCACTTCTTGAAAAAGCTTGTGGACCCATTTTAAGCAAAACCGTTTGACCTTAACCTTTCATCTCGCACATTTGGCTCACCCACCCATAGATGAAGAAACCTATTGATTTTGAGGTCACGGGGCAAAGGTCATGGCCACAGCACCCACTTCTTGAAAAAGCTTGTGGACCCATTTAAAGCAAAACCGTTTGACCTAAACCTTTCATCTTGCACGTATGGCTCACCCACCCATAGATGAAGAAACCTAATGATTTTGAGGTCACAGGGTCAAAAGTCAAGGCCACAGCACCCACTTCTTGAAAAAGCTTGTGGACCCATTTTAAGCAAAACCGTTTGACCTTAACCTTTCATCTCGCACATATGGCTCGCCCACCCATGGATGAAGAAACCTATTGATTTTGAGGTCATGGGGTCAAAGGTCACGGCCACAGCACCCCTCCTCATTTTAACACTTGCGTGATATACCCCATATCATTATGCTCCCATGCGAGGGGATGCTCCGCTTTGCGGTGCCCTTGTTAGATATTTATATGAAATCTAAAGTTGTTTGTATTTTTGGATAAATTTTGGAATCCTTACCAATTCATATGCAATGTAAGAATAAAAAACTATCTCTCAAATGCATCTTTCCTAAAATTGGGGGCATATCTTAAAGAACTATATGCCTGAACAGGTTAAGCTCATAGGTTGATGGATTGTGGTTTTTATTTATGAATTTTCGTACTTTTCTACAAACATTTATTTGCAATGCAGTATCTTAAAAAGTGTTACTAAAATCCATTTGTAATTAACAAGGCTGGTATATTTTTTTATCCTCACTTGATTAGGTTTAGGGGCATTCTTAGTTTATTTTGTGATTTTTAGCTCAGCTGATTATAAGTCATCTGAGCTATAGTCATGGTCCTTTGTTTGTCCGTTCAGCCGTCTGTTAACAGCTTATATTACCGCACAAAACCAGCATATGCCTCATTTCCGAATCATATTTTGTGATCATATATAACAGCTGAGCGCTGTGACCCATGGGTCCCTTGTTTTTCTGCATCTTTTATCATGTTTCAGATTTGATTACAAGGCAAAGTACACATCTCTCACTTAGGTCACTCTCCGTATTGGCAGCAGATTCAGTTCTCTGATTAAGCTTGCACAATGTGGACCGTTCTTGTTTTCAGGCAATTCTGTGACTGGGAGGGTGTACATGACTGTGTGTACACATTTCTCACGTTCCTTTTTGGCAGGGGATCCAGTCCTCTTGACATTTTCTAGTTCTGTTAGCAATACAGATGGTGTGTGTAACAACATACATGTACCATCATCATGTTTCATAATCTGCTTATTCTTACAGCACTTATGACCTGTCTATAGTTCTGCAGATTGTTGCTTGTCAATTTCTAGATCTGAAAATAATTTTTGTACTTTGCCATGTTCAGAGATGCATTACCTGATATTGAAGATATCAGGTACAATGGTACTATTTTGACAAACTCTAAATAATAACTTATATTTGAATGCTTCTTCTCAGCAGTGTAAATATTAATATTATATAAAGTTATGTAATATTTACATGACATTGCAGATGATGATGAGTGTGAGCTTGCCACACACAACTGTGGACCCGCCAGGGAATGTCGTAACATCCCAGGATCATTCAGATGTGTAACAAAGACTTGCCCACAAGGATTCCGACTTAACCCACGTAATGGTCGCTGTGAGGTGGTCAACTGCCAAGCTGGTCACCGACCAGATCCTTATGGAAGATGCAAAGGTCAGTGGAGAGCAGTTGAATTGACCTAACCATGAACTCTATGTGACCTTATTAACATATTCCTCTATTGAATAATCATGAGCAGAGCAGTGGCGTGCAACCAATCAAGTTATCGTAGACAGTGTAAACAGTCAATCATCTGATTTGGGCAGGATTTACATAATTGCTTGCTGGAAACTGAAGATTTCTGCAAGCATGTTGGTCAGTTGCATATGTCTATGAGTGTGTTTGTTTGTCCACACTCTACTGGCCACAATTTTGTAGCAATCGATCTGAAACTTATACAGTTGATTGATAATCAAAAGTCCTGGAAGTCTATTGTTTTTGGTCAATATAGGTCCAAGGTCAAGATCATAAAAATGTCAACATTTTATTTTTGTCATAACTATATCAAATAGAGGCCTACCTACATAAACTATAACTCATTTTGTTCCGCTCTGCTTTCTCCATGAAATGGTCTAGTCAGTTGTCATCTCAGATGTGTCGTTGTGTCAGGATGGCCGCCCTGTCATGCTGTGCTAAAGTGATGGGTCTTTGCCCCATCTATGCATCACTCAATTTGATTCAAACTTCATATTTATTGGTCTTTTTGCTTGAAGAAAAACTTATTGATTTATGGGGTCAGCTTGTCAGGAGGTTAAAGGTTGCAGGTCAAAATTATTCACACATTGGTTGCCAAGTGGTTACTCCAGTTTTTAGTGGTTAGTAGTTTAAGTGGTTGGTAGTAACCCATCACTCCAGAAAGAATCCAATTGATATGTGGGCAAAAGGCCAAGGTCTTAGGTCAGGGATGTTTACAATAAAAACTTACTTTGTAGACCATCTCTATTTTTCATGTATATACCATTGCACTCCAGCTGGTACATCTCACTGTGTGGCCCTAATAGTGAGCAACACTTGTGATACATGACTCCCTTTGATGACCAGCAAGTGTTTGTTCTGATAATTTGTGGCCCTGTACCTGGATTTAGGATGTTTTACAAGACTTGTAATGATGCTTTCTGAATTTCTTTTCTTTCAGATTTTTCAGTTTACCTACCCTGCTGACCCCACTAAAAATCAAGGTGATAATTAAAAAATAGTGGACTATTTATTTTAACAGCATTTTATTTCAGTCAGTAAATTAAATGTTTATTATAATGCTTCAGAATTCTTCCATTATTCTAGAATTTACAGTTTTATAAGTTTCAAGTCAATATATTCATATGCATATTACAGTCACTTAGTTGAAATACTGAAACTTTTACAAATACACGTATGTGATCAACAAATCATGTAGTCCTTAAAAGTGCATAGTCAACACAACCACTAGTTCTTATGTGCATGCCTGTTTCCATAAGGGACACCAAATATTCGGATTGTCCATCATGATTTAAGCCGGTCATGGATCCTAGTAAAGGGTACACAAATATGTCAGCAGAAAGAAGGCTAACACTTTCACTGCTGGATAAAATTTTACTGCTTGACACAAGCAGTACAACTTGGTATGGTTGAACAGAGCTGTTCATTTACGTTTGGGCACATATTTCTTGTGTAGCATGAAGATACCAAACGATGGTGTCAAGTAGTACAATTTGTAGCTACTGTCAAGCCAAACTACGCTCCTTGCTTTCATTTTAAAGTGCTTTTAAGTACGTCCCCAATTGTACCAAAACCATGCATCTGAGATAATCTTAAAAGTTATAAATAGTATTTACTCTTTTTGACAACTATACATTCAGTGAAATATTCCCGGCAGTAAATGTCATGGACCAGTATATAGTGGGTAGGAAATGCTTGAATACGCTGTGTCAAGGTGAATCAGTTAATGCACTGTGCACAGTTAATGAAAGAGCCATGTGCACCCTTGTTCAGAGGGAAACAATGTTACCAACTGCATTTTGTGTATAAATGGAACAGCCACATGAAACACCGGGGTACCTAGTGTTGAGAGGCCCGCATGGGCAGATTCTTGTGGACAAGACTGATGGTGCCACCTACAATAATTTTTTGTTGTTTGCACCCATGCCAGTATTTCAGCAGTGATTTTTTTGTAATTGGTTCTTGTACAAAATGTGCTGTAGTACTAGCATTGTTCATATACATGTTACACGTGTACTTGAAGAGTAATGGTCCAGCATTGAAACATTAAACCTGGTCTATAAACCATTGCACTGGTTTGCATTAGGCTTGTAGGCCTTGTTAAATATTTAATAATTATGAATAAACTTTTTTTCCTGTAAGCACTGTTGAATTAAATTTCATAGCCAGTATGTATATGCAAGGGTGTTGTAACTCCCCAACTCCTCCCCCCTCCCCCCCCCCCCACCTCACACCCACCATAAAGCCCTTCCACCTGTGGTGCAGGAACACAATGGCAACTGTAAACATTTTATAAAACAGAAAAAAAATTTATTTAATAAAAAAAATGGAATGTAATTGGACAAATGTGTACACTGCTGAACTGTCAACAGCTTATCAAAAAGTCAACCAATGATCATGGTAATAGTATAGATCTTATATTCATAGACTGCTTACATGCTTCAGTTTCAACATTAGGAAACACATGGTCAGATTGAAAAATATCTTTTGCTACAATTTCTTCATTCATATTAACCAACCATGGCCTACCGGTATATTACCTCTTCCTTTCAGACCTTATCCTCAGTTTGATATAATTTTAGATTTTTACCTTCAAAGTCATCTTCAGCTGAGCACAGTGACCCATGGGTCTCTTTTTTTATTAATATACAGCAACACATGTTCATAGACATATATGATGGGATACACAGAGTGTTGTTTTTCATACAGATATAAATGAATGTGTGGAACAACCAAACATCTGCCCTGCAAACCATGAGTGTATCAACTCCCAAGGCTCCTATCGCTGCCGCAGTCGTCTCAACTGTAGATCTGGCTTTGCCATCAATGATGAGGGGGATGAGTGTGTTGGTATGTAGCTCACATTACTGTCACAGAATATGTGTGTCTTTTATTATTATTTAAATGTAACTTTATATCAGATTTTATGGAATTTGTTCCGTTTCATGTGATATTCATCTTAATTGATGGACAAACATGTATTCTTATATCATATTTTGTGCGGGCACAATGTTCAATGGGATATTGGTAGTCCCCCCTGGTAGATCATGAGGTATAAGGACAAATGTCCATCCATTTTGGCTAGATTTTTCATATATAAGACCAGTGGCGCCACCTACATTCTCATTTTCATGGAATGCATCCATGGACATATCAGCTTGAAATTTTGCAGATCCATGCATCATGAATAACTTTCTCATGCTCAATACAGTTAACTCCTTTGATTCGGCAGATACACAAAGTCTACTGCTCATTTGCTGGACCAATATTTCTTCTGATTCCAGGCATAAATATGGGGAATTTTAAAGTTTTAACTTAGGCTGGATTGACGATGTTAATGATAACTTTTATGTTCTTCATTTCTTACAGATGTGGATGAATGTGCTGAAAACAAGCACAACTGTGTTGGTATCCAGCGCTGTGTGAACCGACCTGGAACGTTCCACTGTCAGTGTCCTGAGGGTTACAGGATGAACCATCTTAGGAGACAGTGTGATGGTAATTTTACTTGTCTGTTGTCTGCTCCACGTCCCCTGTTTTGTCGAACAGCTTTTTCCTCATGAAAGTTCATTGTGAACTTTCCATGTTGCATGAAAAAACTCAGGCATGAGCCTTATTCACAAAAAAGGAAAGCAATACTGACCTTTCGTTTTGTTTAAGAAATCATATTAATTATAATCTTAAAAATCAGTCAAACATTTCTACCACTTGTAACAGTTAAGCAGACAAAAATATAACTGGCTAAAACAAATGTGGCTACCTATAAGGGGACACATTTGCTCAGTCTTATCCCCAGAAAAGAATCTTAATACAACATAAATTTGTGATTTACTGTAAAAAAGCTTTAATAAACAAAGTTTTCAATTCAAAATTCATAATTTAGTTTCCTATGAAATTATCCAAAATATTATGACTGGTAGTAACCCTTGGAAAAACATGTATTCAGTAGGCAAATGATATATATAAGAGAACTTTGGGGCAGCAGTCATCAATAAAGGCATTTTATTTGACCAATCATTTCGTTCATCTAGAAAAAGGATAGTTATTTAATACATTACCACACATGATGTGGAACATGTATGGGTGTAAACATACTGTGCAGGATCTAGTGTATCTCTGCAGACTTAAATATTATGAAAATAGAAATACATGTTGAGTAAGTGCATTATGATGAACATATAAAACTTATTGCAAGTTCCTCACCATCAACACAAGGTAGAACTTGTTTACATAGCTCCTGTCATATTTGGTGTCAATAATTACCACCTGGTGGGCATCTTTTAAAGATAGCAAACTGTTCATATGTGCATTTGTGACTCAGTTTGATATTCAGTTCTAACATGTAGCCATGTTTTTAAAACCTTCACGTCTTTTTCAGACATTGATGAATGCCGTCGTTTTGGTCAGGTGTGTGCTCTGAACTCCCAGTGTAAGAACTTGCCAGGGTCATTCAAGTGCATCTGTAAAACAGGGTTTAAATCAATCAAAGATGGGAGACAGTGCCAAGGTAAGTAGACAGACTCATCAGATAAGCAACACCTGTAAGATTAGAAATCATACAACACTGCTACTTGACAAAAATGTGTTTACCAAGTAAGATTATATTAGCCTCATAGGATAATGGGATATAGTCAGGGAAACATAGTTGATAATATTTTATAATGTTGTGTTTGACAGAAGATAATGGAGGTCTAGAAGCTTCTTGGTGGCTAAGCTGGTAATTTCCATGGAGAGAAGTCTGTAGAACATTTGTTGACTAGAACCTTCCTGTAGTTTCTTAACTTTCATTACTCGTGTATATATAGAGGCTGGCTCCAAAGCCGAGAGGATAGTCTTTGCAGCTGGATGTGTTGCAAAATGTAGATTTGCACCAGACTGGTTGTTATTTCAAGTACCACAGTAGGACAAGTATTGGTCCTAGGATTTCATGTTTATTTAGCGAAGAAGGGTGTTAGAATTTTGTTGACTGTGTATCTGTGAAGTTAGAGCATGGTTGGCAAAAGCCAAAGAACTGTTGAAGAATTATATTGTGAGATTGGAACCAGTCTACGGCAGTGAAGGCCAGTTGGTGGATGTTACCAGAAAAAAACCTGTGTTTTATTAACCCCTAGAAAGTGTGATTATTTTGGGTTTTATTTTGCATGAAAGTTCCCGGGAATATATGTCCGCTGCATGCATGGTGTGACACTACTGAAAAATAAGAATTTGTAAGAAAAATTTAGAAATTAATTATGTGATAATGGGTATTGGCTGTGATGTAAACAGGATCAGCAAAGAAGTGTAAGACTAAAATTACTAATGTTAAGAATAATTGAAAATAAAGCTGTACATCACAAAAATCAAGAGTAACTTATTATTTTAAATACTGTAATGCAGATTCTTTATGAGATGTGTTTATTGATGTAATGAAATGGATGACAGGGTATTCTAGTTCTACCAATCCTTAGATGTCAAGCATTGTTATATAACTTTCTTAAACGATATCACTAGTTTCAATGGACGTTTTTGTTAATCCTCACATGCTTGCTTGGAAGGTGTTAGTCATTCACTGCTGCAAATACCAAAAGTTTACAAATATTTTACTGTGATAACTGCAGAAGGTTAAGGTTCATACAGGTTGAGATAACTTAAAATGAATACCAGCACAAAAATATGACATCCCTTAGATATTATTAGATGTATTAATAAACTGCAGGTAACATAACCTTGTTGATATAAGTGAGTGATATTACCTTAAAGAAATAAGTGAGTGATGATACCTTGTTGATATAAATTGGTACTTGTACCTTTAAGACATAAACAAATGTAATGTTTCATTGTAGATATAAATGAATGTGATGATAAGGACATCTGTCAGCACAACTGTCGTAACACCTGGGGATCATATCAGTGCACCTGTCGCCCTGGTTACCAACTGGCTGCTGACTCACGCAGCTGTGAAGGTGAGCTGATTTTCACAAATATCTTTGTATAAAAAAAGAGTAAAAGAAAGACTAAAAAAGTCTGTTCTGCTTATTTTATTTTTATCTGCTGATGCTGACTTGACTGAATTAAAGTTAAATGGGAAAATCCGATCATCATATTTGTATATTTTGATATACTTAAATATTTTTCCATGCCAGATTGACAGATGTGCCGTCCATGTAGAAAATTGCAGAGAAGGATATAAATTTATTATAAGCACCTACATCACATAAAATGTTATTGGAAACCAGGCATGTATGTTTGAAATTTGAACCAAACAAATATTTGACCCTATATCACACATATATGGTAGGTAGGGTAGGTAAGTCTGCTGGGCTTTTACACCCGAGGCTAATAGCTCATCAGGCCGTAGCTTATCCTGGTTTCGGTAGCGTGAAGCAACTTAGGAGTTAAACTCCTCCTGGATGGGATGCTAGTCCACTGCAGGTTACCTTCCCCGTATTTACTGGTACCCATTTCTACTGCTGGGTGGACAGAGGCACACTTGCGGTTGGGACCTTGCCTGAAGGTCTTGGCACGGTGGGGGTGTGACCGGGATTCGAACTCACAATCTCTCAATCATGAGCCTGACACCTTAACCATTACACCACCGCCCCCTACACATATATGGTGGATCAAAATAAATGTTTATTGGAATGGAACATATAAAAAATACCTACATCACATACATTGTAGAGGGTAACTTATACACCTTGGATGTTTATGGCAATTGCAAACTGTACTGTTCTTTTCCAGATATTGATGAGTGTAACCTGTGGTCCAACAGAGGGCGCCTTTGCATAGGTATCTGCCAGAACACACAGGGTTCATATGAGTGCTCTTGTCCAAAAGGTTACCGCATGATGTCAGATGGAAGGACTTGTCAAGGTGATACACACAGAGTTACTATTAAATATTCTTTCTTAATTCATAGCCTTTCCATTGATGTATTAAATTTATGGCTCATTGTTATTATGTCTCCCCTCCCACCTCCAAGGGAGACATGTTGTTTTCTGCGCCATCGTCTGATTTTTTCTGTAGGATATCTTGTGAACACAAAAACTTTTGAAGGGCTGCATATTTTCCTCTGAAATTAATACCCTCATGGTTCTTGCCAAAATCTCAGATGAGTTGGAAAACCAGTGACCTTGACCTTCATCATCTTTTTTGGGTTATCTTTAACTTTTAATGGGCTGCATATTTTCCCCTAAAATTTAACACACTCATGGCTCGTACCAAAATCTGGGACGTGTTTGAAATTAGGTGACCTTAACCTAAATCTTCAAGGTAAAATCTGCCGAAATGTAAAATTCTTGTAAACCCCATAGCTTTTGGAACAATACACATTTTGTCCTCAAATTTGGTAAACAAATTGTTCCTACCAGGTTTTTGGTTTGAAATCCAGTGACCTTGACCCTCATCTGTAAGGTCATATCTGCCAAAATGTAAAATCCTTGTGAACCCCATAAGTTTTGAACCGCTTCACATTTGCATGGTCCTCAAATTGGTACACAAATTGTTCTTCCCAAGTCACCAAGTTTGAAAACCAGTGACCTTGAACAGGATCCTCAAGGTCAAATCATATATTTTCCTACAAAATTTAAGCACTCATTGATCCTAACAAAGGATCAGACGAGTTTGAAAACTTGTGACCTTGGCCTTTATCTTCAAGGTCAAATCTGCCAAAATGTAAAATTTTTGTGAACCCCATAACTTTGAAGCGCTTCACATTTTGTCCTAAAATTTTTTACACAAATTGTTCCTACCAAATTCTTCGCAGAGTTTGAAAACCGGTGACCTTGACCAGGATCTTCAAAGTCAGATCAGCAGATTATAGTTATTGCCTTGTGAACGTGAGATCTTTTGAAGGGCTGCAAATTTTCCTTCAAAATTTTAAACACTCATTGTTCCTACCAAAACTCAGAAGAGATCATAAACTGGAGACTTTGGCATGTGGCATTTGAAATTTAAAATCTATGGGAACCCCATAATTTTTTAACCACTTCTCATTTCTCACCATGTCTTTATTTATACAGGAGATAAATGGGGGGAGACATCTGTTTTTGCAAGTGCGAAACAAGCCATTCTAGTTAATTTACTGGATGTGAACTTCCAATAAAGTAAACATGGTAATTAGTAATTATTATTTCTTGCTGGCATTCACAGGAACTCCCAAAGAAATATGGATGTTTCATTCTTGGGAATATGGTGATTGGCTTTTGTAAAAATTTAATATTTTTTTAAATATATAAAATATATATTCAAATAGTGATACTCTAATAAAAATTGCTCTACTGAAATTTTATTATGGTCATGAGAACTTAGGACAGGCTGTACAGTTCATATAAATATATTTCTGCAGATATTGATGAATGTGCACTGAGGACTGCAAACTGTAATGGACAGGATGACTACTGCATCAACACACGAGGTGGATACAAATGTGAAACTATCCGTTGTCCAAATGGCTTCATTAAAGCGCCACCTAGAGGCAGGAGGAGGAGCAAGTAAGATATTTTGTTCAGTGCACGTTGTGTCAGAACCCATGGACTGCAGTGTTGCATGAGTTCTACACTGATATTCATTATGAATGCTGTTGTTTTCCTGAACTCTGTTTCTATCTCAGCATAGAGCAAATGTGAACCATCCAAAATTAATGAATGGTATGAATTTGTGTCAGCTCGTTAGAACAGCAGCCCAGATGCTGCTATATATGCAATTGAAGTATAAGACATAGGTTAAAAACACCCACTTGAGGGCTCGCCTAATAAGACTTCACCCAGTGAATTGACATTTTAATTGTACATTTCAGTCATTACCCTTGGTGAGTACAGGTTTAAGCTTAGAGTGTGAAATGGTCTCTCAATATAACTGAAATAAACCAACAGAAATGTTAAAACCTAAAATTGATGTTTATCTGATTTGAGAAAGTAATTTAGTGTTTTACCAATGTTAACCTGCTGCTTGTAGTATCTAAATATCAGTTTGTTCATTAATTGACTTCTTTAATATATATTTTTTCAATATGGACTAAATAAAAATTTTAAACACATGTCAGAAATAAAATTTATGCTGCTAATATAAGTTTGGTTTACTGTGATCTTGTTTTTAGAGGCAACAAATAAATCAACTTCAGTAATGTCTATGTTAGCTTCTTTATTTAAAGAAGCTTCCAAAATTAAATTTAATCCTGCTAACTGAAGTTTGAATTTAATGTAATATTGTTGGATGAGGAAACCCATACTATATTTGTATATTAACTTTTGCCCTTTAAAATTTCAATCAACTATATATATTTTGTATTTTTTAAATAGTGATTAAAACCATTGTGTAACATACAAATTAATTCTAAGTTAAAATCCTACATCATTGTCTGACTATGACAAAAAATGTATAAATTGTCAAAATAAAATAAATGCTGTCAGTCAGTGATTTAGATTACAGCTATAACTGAATGGAAAGGGGTACCCAGGTAATCATTAAAAATTACACTGCAATGCTCCATAGAGTGACAAAGGAATTAGCGACACTTAGAAAATGGATCCCCATTAAATGAGTTAACTTTTCACAAATTTATGTTAAAACCTGCAGTGAGTGTAAAATTAGTATAAAATTTGCACAAAAGCTTTTTAGGTCCATACTTTTTTTGTGTTAGATTAATTCATTTAGTCCAGCTTATACATTCAAAACTAAATCTGAATGTAATGAAAAGCAAGTGAGATATTTTTCCCATAGCTTTCTGAGGGTACTAATAACATTTGTAGGATTTTAGTCCAAGAATAAATACACCTTCGTAGAAATCTGTGTTTTGGGAGCTTTGAGTAGTTTTTATGTTGTTGGTGATGTGCACATACATGTAATGTTTAGTTGTATACCTGAAGATGTTTAATTTTTTCATCTGTTGCATGTGTTGAATGTTTTGTTATCTTGTGCTGTTTTGTAAAGTTAATCCTGTTCAGATATTGTATTTCATTTAAAAATTAGGGCTTTTGGTTTTTTGTTCTCTCTTTTCTCAAGGTTCACACCAGGTCCCATTCAACAGTCAGTCTCTGTGTTGTGTTAATTTTATAGATTTACTACAAATTTAAATGTAGAATTATTAGTTATTAATTGGTGTGTTGTTTCTCCATTCCTTCTGTCAATGATGATTGACCAATGAACCTGCTGTGGACCTTAGTTAAGTTCTGCATGAAGTTTTATTTTCTGTATTTTGTGTGAGTTTTTATTTTCCTCCTTTTTTCTCCCCTGTACGTCTGTGTGAGCAGCAGTATCCGGTGTCAGCGCAAGTCGTTCGTGTGTGCCCAGGGTGACACAGAGTGTTTAACAGCACCTCTGTCATACTCTGTCAACTTCATCACATTCCCAAACAAGATCCGTATACCTGCTGATCTGTTCACTATGAGAGGACCTCTGTCAACTTATCGACGACTCGATTTCTCCCTTCGTGTAGTGAGGGCTGAGAATCCCAAAACAAAAGTCCAGGAGGTGGACGAGAGCTTCTTCCAGCTGCAGAGAACTCCGGGACACCCCAACGAGGCTGTGATCCAGCTGAGGAAAGAAATCCCCGGACCCCAGGACATACAGCTGCAGCTTAACATGAACATCTACAGCAAGGAGTTCAGACGTAACCAACAGGAGGTCTTCTTTGGTACTGCAGTGGCCAAGATTATGATATATGTGACGGGGAGTGACTGGTAAAACAGGTTTATGATGGTTAACAAGAGTACAATCAAGGTGATTGTATTATTTTAGTTTAGGAACTGAGACTGACTGGAATCAACCATGATCATCTGGACCTGACCAGCAGTTACAAATGAATGAAATGAACAACACAAACAAGTATTTGCCTTCTGTGTCGAAAGCTACCTTAGGCACATGAGATAATGGAATTTAAATCATATACCAGTGTTTATGACCCAGTTTCATAATCTGAATACATAATACAATCAGTCTTGCATGTTTATCATCTTCTCAACATATACTGTATGTAGAGAAAACAATTCTATCAAACAAATCAATTTTGTCTGCTCTATTGGTATTTCAGTGATAATCTGCATGAATTTGTATTGTGCAAACCTTGATATAGCAAATCACTGAAATATTATGCGAACCAGACATTGTCCTGACGGTCGATCACTGAATATCTTGAATGTTTCATTGAATGTGGATTTGTTAACTTAAAATTTAAAATGAGAGCACGTAGAAAATATTGCCAGTGGGTATGCACTAGACATGGAGCAAAAAACCCTAGGTAGGATCTGTTTATCACAAGAGTAAATGAAACAATGAACGTGTGTATGATAGCAGTAACATATAATGTTGCCATAATTCTTTGTTTTGCCCTGCTCTGAGCATATATTAATGTCAAATCTAGGTAGCTGAAAAAATATGATAAGAATATAATCCATTGTCATAGTTTACAGTCATACTATTCTTACTCTATGTACTGTACTAATAGTACCGGTAGTCTGTTTTCCTGGTCTTTTTTATTAAGGAGAACCTGGCACAAACCAGATTTAGATACACAGTTGACAAGTGCCATTAATTTAGAAATTTTGTTTGGCATTTAATGAAGGAAAATGACTCAACTGTTTTACACTTGTTATACACTACAGAGCTGGGTTACATATAATGTACATAAGATTGATACTGCATGGTGTACTTTGATTTCTGTACAGAATTTGTTTCATGCTTATTATTTTTGTATGTTTTATGCTGGTGGCATTGAGGGACCAAAGATTTGTATTGATATTGTAGATAATGCAAGAGTTTCTGTTAATACACATATTAGAATTAGTATATAATAGCATTGGATACTCTGATATCAACAGAGAAAAATTTATGCTGATGTGTGGAGAGACAAGCAGTGTCAGACTTAATTATAATTTCATCTTATGGAGAAAGTATCATCTGATACATATTACATTTGTCAGGTGCATTCTTGCATATTTTATATTCTGCAACATTAAAATAAAATCTAGTCATATCTTAACTTTTTAATTATGTGATTAAAGATTGGAACTGGCTGTTAGTTTGCCTGAAAATTTCCAGGTTTTTCCTCAGGAGCAATGTATAGGTTTAAGTACAGATCTAAACCACAAATATGAGTTTAAAATGTGGTTCTCTTTCACATAGACTTCAGTTGATGCCACAGTGGAGCTGCTGTGTGGACTTGGTTATTACACTGTTGCTGTCCTCTCACACTGCAAATATCATGGCTCTCTAACTGTTATGTGTTGGCAGCATTGTAGTCCTTTTTTAAGATAAATGCAGCACTGTTTTCCAGCTGTAATGTTAAGACAGTAATCATGAAGCCTATTGCTGTCCCACCATTTTCTAATACATATCACTCTCTGATCGAGGAATTGTGAAAATGATTGTCATGTATAAAAATAAATTTTGTACTGAATGTATCACTTCTTTTATGTTCATTTCTTAAATATACTTTCTTGAAGTACTTGCACAAGGAGAATCAGAAATGGCTCTAAAGCAATAATGAATAAAAGGAAATGACATTTGCTCAGCTCTGATGATCCTTAACTCTGTTGACCAACATTAAGTTGTGTCTAGATAATTAATATTTAGATGACAAAAACACCATTATGTCCCTAGATCTTTTTTGCACTGTACACTCTATTAGTAGAGAAAATGAGTTTCATGTACAGCATGCCCTGGAATACAAAGTATTCTAATAGGAATTGTGATGAAAGTATTTGTTGATTTCATTAATAATGACTTAATTTGAGACATCAGATTTATGGAGATTATTTTGATTTCAATATTTTTGTCACTTTCTGCACAACAAGGAGCTGATGTAAGTATATTTTGTTAAGTTTGATCTAGAAAAAAGGTATAAATTTCAACCTTAACGGAGAAAATGAAGATGTGTGAATATGTCTTTTTCTCAGTTAATGTGTGCATGAAGGCATGAATTTTTTTCCATTGTAATACTTTTATTGCTATAGCACAGTCATTTCAAAATAGTAATGGCATTACTGGATGTAAAAACACTGACAGCTTTTTTTTTTATTTCATTAAGATTTAAGCCAAGTGAAGGGAATTTAAGCTGTTCATTACTGTACATATGTTAATTTTCCTTGATAATTTCATATACAAAAGTATTTAAGAAAATACAGATCAAAGGTTTGCTTCAAAATTTTCAAATATAAAACTAAACCAGATTATGGTATTTGATTACCATAAAAATGATTTTGGTTAGATTTTATAATAATAATAATTATAATAATATTTGGATGATTTAAAAGATATATAATATTAAAATTTATTTTTAGTTCAGTTGATGAAGACACTGATATCTGATATACCAGAACTTTGATATATCTGATCTAATGCCTATATGATCTCAGAGGTTTACCAGCAACATAATTTTTTACAGACCAAAAGATGACAAAGTGAAAGGAAGAAAAAGTTCCAAGAGGAAACGAGTGAACACCCTTAGAGGTCTTGTGGAACCTCTGGCCCATCAGTAAGTAATTTAACATAAGTAATTATAATACTTCTACTTATTGACCCTCTGGCACATTAGTAAGTAACGAACCTTTAGTAGCTCTAACACTTCTAATGGAACCCTTTGTCCATCAGTAACTAACCAGTAGTAGCTGTAAAACTGTTTCTTGTTGAACCTCTGGTCCACCAGTATTAACTGACCATTAGGAGCAGTAATACTGACCATTAGTAGCTGTAATACTACTACTACTCCTTTATCCTTTTGCCAATCTTTAAGTAGAAACCAGAAGTTTCAAACCAGAAACTGGTATAAAAATAGATAGGACCAGTATTTGACAAGCACATCTGTAATATTAGTTGATTCCCTCAATGAACAAAACCAGTGAATGGTCTTTCTGTTTAAAAAAAAAGCTGCAGGACATAGACAAAAGTATAAAACATGATCACTTGATCAAGACAGTAATGTCTAAAAATTGGTTTGAAGAAATAAGCCAGCTTAAAAGGCTTACAGAAATATTAATTAAACATGGTCCAAAGATCACCAAAAGTATTAGTGACAGCAAACAGAGGAAAAAGAATCTTTATAACATTATTTTGTATTTATCAGCGATGCCAGAGAGGAAGACTTGGGTGTGTTATGTCAGAGAATACAGTGTGAGGCGAACAACATCCAATGTCTGCTGAACAAAACTAAGACGATACAGTGGCAGCACGTCTCATTGCCTACGATCAGACGGCTCCGCAGGCCAATCACCATCCTTAATGTACACACCATGGGGGTCAATGTCTATCCCAATGTCAACTTCCAGATAGAGTCTGGTAATGAAGGGAATTTATTTGAAGTCAGGAGAAATGAGACCGATGGAAGCCGAGGTGAGTGAGATTTGATTTTACCATGTGGAAAGGTTACCATCACAAATAACCATAGTGAGTGATACGGAAACACTGTCACATGTCTAGAAAACAACTGAGGTTTCAATTTTCCAGAAAAGGGCTTACATGGAAATTTCCTTTTCTGACTGAAAGTCATTGAAAGGTACAAGTAGAAATAAGTGTACCATACAAGAAAGATCAAAATAATTTGCAGACAAGAAGATTGAATCTCACAGTGGCAGGTATAAAATTCTCACCCTGGCTTTGTTTAGATTAACTTTTTTCTCACCTTGGTTTTGTTAAAATGAACTTTTTCTCACCCTGGCTTTGTAAAAATGACTTTGTCTCACTCCATATTTGTCAAGACAAATTTGGTCTCACTCTGTATTTGATAAACTGATTTTTTTCTTACCCTGGCTTTTATTAAGATGAATTTTCTGCCTTTGTAAAGGTGATTTTAATCTACCTTGGCTTTTTTTCAGATAAAAGTTGTCTTTCCCTGGCTTGGTCATAATAAATGTTGTCTCTCCCTGGCTCGGTCATAATAAATTTATGACATCTTAACCTTGTCATGATGAATTTTATCTCACTCTGGCTATCTCATGATGAATATTTTTCACTCTGGCTTTATCAAGATTAAATTTTGTCTCACACTGGTTTTATTGAGATGAATTGTTATATTCTGTCAGAATTAAAGTTATCTCCAGCTTCATCAAGATGAATATTATATAATGCCTGTACCAGAAGGAATAATGCCCCACAGCTATTGTCAGGATGCATATTTTAATGCTGCTATAAAGGATAAATTATATCTCACTTTATCCTACTTGGCTTAAATTATATGTCAGTTCTCATCTGTTTCAGGCATTCTACGTCTCTTAAGGCCCATACGAGGCCGCACTGAAATGATGCTCAGATTACGCATGGACAACAGAAATTTGTACAACTACTTAATATCCTCACATATTGCCTTCATACACATACATGTTACAAGTCGTGATTACTAGCAAGAGGAACAGAGACTGAGAACTAATGGACTATAATGGCTGATAGCAGTTGTGTTTTAGCCATTCATGGTAATGTGTATCTGTATGATTGTGCATATTTTTTGTGAGCAGGTCTTTATACAAGGTTTGTATATTATTTATATTTTCATAGAAAAGTGTTCAAAAGCTGAAGTGAATATGCACTTTGATGTATTTAGATTCTGAAGTGCTGTAACATATGTCTGTTATAGTATCTATGTATTTCATGTTCTATATTTACTAATGTAATTTATGTATTACATATTACATATGTATTTCCTTTTTTTCATCCTTGTTTATTTTGTGATAATAAAAATGGATAGTTTCACAGAAAATCTATTGATTTTGTCATAGTGACAATTAATATATGTTACACCTCAGTGTGAAGTAATGTGCTCATACTGAATGTCAATTACTAGTTGGCGCTTGTAGCTGTTCATTGTTTTTGTATGACAAAGGCTTCTGCCTGCTAAGTCACAATGTCATGAACTATACTCTTTATTACTGTCCCTATCCACCTGGCTATCTGTGATATCCATTTAAAATAAATTTAGCCTAGAAACCAAAATAAAAAAATGCACTCAGAAAAACATATCTCTATGGCAAAGCAAAACCAGAATATTGACTTGCCCCTGTAATGGCCGATGTAATTTGAATGCAGTTATTCTAGGCCCACCTATGAATCCAAAACTGTTGGAGGAATCTGGTTCAGGACGGTTTATTTAATCTTTCTAACAGGATAACAAATGTATAACAAACAGACAGAGGTGAATAATTAAACTTCTTGGCAGAGGTCATGAGAAAAATATGTAGATTTTGTTAAGTATTATATATTTATATTACAACATATCTTGTGATTATCCTATAGAGTATGTCTTTTGATGCTGCCATTTACCCATTTGCTTTGCAATGCACGAGTAATGATGCAGACACCACATGAATCACTTTTCAAAATACTTAAATTTTGATGTAATTAATTTATCAGACCTTGTTTTGTGTTTGGGTTTTCAAGTTGTAAATATTTTACAGTTTCTCATTCTTCATTTAAAAAACATTACAGGATTTCACATAAGGTAAATAATTAACTTGTTCATGGTTCTGCTTTTTTTTAAAAAAAATGTGGCTAATTCTCTGTGTGAAAAATAATTGAATACAGGTGGTTGTGGAATAGGGTAAAATTCTAAAAACATTTACTAGTATCTTATTCTAAAAGCATTGATCTTATTCTTTTCTTACAGCTCAAGGAAAAGTGACTAATGATCATCATAGAAAGACATTAGCTATCCTTACACGCAAGATGATATTCAATTATAGAGATTATATTACTTTAATCCTGTGTATATATTATATACAAGGGTTTGAACAGTTCACCAGTGCACATATCCTGGTATATTGTAATACTAAGTCAGATATCATATTGGTTTCTCCAGGTGTCCTTGCATCAATAAGTTTATGAAATATGACAGTTCAAAAAGTTGAACTTTTAACTACCATTAGCAGCCTCAGGCATTTAATAATAGTCATTGGCCAAGTCTATGTATGGCAAAATATCATTGGCCAGAAATCAAGTACCGGTACTCAGCATCTGATTGGCTGATCACTGTATGATTGTAGCATCTGATTAGCTGACCACTGTATGATCACAGCATCTGATTGGCTGACAACTGTATGATCGCAGCATCTGATTGGCTGACCACTGTATGATCACAGCATCTGATTGGCTGACCACTGTATGATCGCAGCATCTGATTGGCTGCCCTCTGTATGATCGCAGCATCTGATTGGCTGACCATTGTATGATCACAGCATCTGATTGGCTGACCACTGTATGATCAAACCAAAAGAATGGGCTGTTTCATTCATTGTTACTTTTGAAGAGCATGGTAAACTTGAAATTCAAGAAATAGAGAAGAGCAATGACTAGGAATCTGAACTCTTGTATACTAATTATATGTATTGTATTATGTATTGTATTATGAGTGAAGTATCATGATACATACAATTAATATTTTATCCTCAGTCCTACTATATGCACTGTAATATTTTATTTGTTACATGTGTTTGGTACATAAACAATACTTGCATTCAGGAATATGTTTTTTAGGGATGGCTGTCATTCTAAGAGGCATTCATATAAATGATTACATGCCTACTTCTCTTAATACATCCATACAGTAATGCAGTGACAAGCACTTATGGTTCTCTGTAATTTTTGAAAAAACAGAAATACTGCATTTTAAGAATGCCTTATTTCATGAGTCACCTTTCCTGCAAACATACTGGTTTCAGATACATGTAGATAATATATATATATATATATATATATATATATATATATATATATATATATATATATATATATATATATATATATATATATATATATATATATATATATATATATATATATACAGGTGTTATGTCATTGTGAATAAAAATGGTACATGAAGAAAAAAATAATCTTGTCAGTTTTCCATTTCTTGGAAGATTATGGCCAGCTTTCTCAGTGGTAAATGAGTTGACAGGTCTTAATTATTTTCTTACATTGCATACCAAGAACACAAATGTCCTTTGAAATAATCTTTGCAGAACTGGATGTGACCACTCATCTTTGTAATCATAGAAAATATTGATGCAGAAAATATTGTTAACAAACCACATATTTACTTTTCTGCGAAGACTTTGACCTGATATCAGATTGCTTGGTCTGATCTACAGGAGTTTAACTTTGGAAGTTAAAAGTTTGCATTATGAATGGTTTATCCTCATATTCAAGTGGTTCAGGATACAACTTGAATCATGTGGCAGATAAAAAGAACAATCAGGCACAGTCACTAAATTGGTAAATTTACCCCTTTTGAAGGCTGAGAACCAGAAGATACACTTTCAAATACTCTAAAAAGGCACCCTTCAACGAAAAGCCTTCCCTCCTTAAGTCAAAACAATAGGTAACCCTCCAAAGGCCAAAGAAATGTGCTTTTGGAAAAATTCCCAACAGGAAACCCCTTGAAAATGCCAAATGGAAAATTCTGAGGCCAAATACAATTGGGTACACCTCCAAACATTGTTACCCTTTCAGAGGCCAACAACAGGGTATGCCCTTTCAATGGGAAGCATTAATCGTATAAATATTAAATAATAGGTAGAATTTTGCTCCCTCTGTATTCCTGCTCCATTTGCACATCCTTGTGAATGCACATGGTGGAGTGTTGGGCCAGTCTTTCTGAGCTTGTGGTCAAAATGGCACATGGGTTACTGGGCTATTGAGCCGTCAGTCGAAACAAAATGGGCTGTGCAATCCTCTCTGTTTTTCTGGCAATGTAGATCCATGGCTACGATTAGTCTCAATATCATAAGCGGTCCATGGAGCAGGAACGCACAGGGAGCAAAGTTTGACTTATTATTTAACAAGGCCTACAGGCCTAATGCGAACCTGTGCAGAGTTTGGGAGTGTGAATTGAGGTTTATTTTTAAAATTTAATATTGATGTTTTTAAGTCATGCATATCTACCTTAGTCATTATGATTTCAGCAAAATGGACATTTCAGACCAGCAAGTTTCAGACTAGGACATTTAACAACTAGAATATGGGTAGTCGACAAGCGACTATGTGTATCTGCAGAAATCAGAGTGGGACGGGTGAAGTGAGGCATGGATTAAGTGGCAAGGGGAATAGTGAGGTGTGTTGTATATTAGCATGGATGTCTGCAGCTTAAACATGAATGTAGGTGGCGCCACCTGTCATAAAATCAAGAGAGCTGTCCAGGATGTATAAACCTGCAAAGTTTCAGGTGGATAAGTCAAACCACTGCTGAGATATGAGTGATATTATCCCAAGGTAGATGAAAGATGGATGCTGTGCATAAATGGTTGCAGGTGGCGCCACCAGTTTTGCTTATGAGGAAGAGCTATGTTAGATCTATACACATGTAAAATTTTGGCCCAAGCGGTCAAATGGTTCCCAAAATATGAGTTTGGATGTCTGCAGAGTAAACATGAATGTAGGTGGCGCCACCTGTCATAAAATCAAGAGAGCTGTCCAGGATGTATAAACCTGCAAAATTTCAGGTGGATAAGTCAAACCACTGCTGAGATATGAGTGATATTATCCCAAGGTAGATGAAAAGATGGATACTGTGCATAAATGGTTGCAGGTGGGGCCACCAGTTTTGCCTATGAGGAAGAGCTATGTGAGATCTATACACATGCAAAATTTCGGCCCAATCGGTCAAACAGTTCCCGAGATATGAGCTTGGATGTCTGCAGCTTAAACATGAATGTAGGTGGCACCACCTGTCATAAAATCAAGAAAGCTCTCCAGGATGTATAAACCTGCAAAATTTTAGGTGAAAGAGTCAAACCACTGCTGAGATATGAGTGATATTATCCCAAGGCAGATGAACAGATGGACGCTGTACAAAAATGGTTGCAGGTGGCGCCACCAGTTTTGCCTATGATGAAGAGCTATGCGAGATCTGTACACATGCAAAATTTTGGCCCAATCTGTCAAACTTTTCCCGAGATATGTGCTTGGGTGTCTGCAGAGAAAACATGAATGTAGGTGGCGCCACCTGTCATAAAATCAAATAACCTGTCCATGATGTATAAACCTGCAAAATTTCAGGTGGATAAGTCAAACCACTGCTGCGATATGAGTGATTTTATCCCAAGGCAGATGAACAGATAGGTACTGTGCATTAATGGTTGCTGGTTGCGCCACCAGTTTTTGCCTATGATGAAGAGCTATGTGACATCTATACACATGCAAAATTTTGGCCCAATCGGTCAAACGGTTTCAGAGATATGAGCTTGGATGTCTGCAGAGTAAACATGAATGTAGGTGGTGCCACCTGTCATAAAATCCAGAAACCTGTCCAGGATGTATAAACCTGCAAAATTTCAGGTTGATAAGTCAAACCACTGCTGAGATATGAGTGATATTATCCCAAGGCAGTGAACAGATGGACGCTGTGCAAAAATGGTTGCAGGTGGTGCCACCATTTTTAGTGTATGTTGTAAAGCTATCAAAGGGCTACATTTGTGCAAAATTTTTAGCCTGATCGGTCAAACAGTTCCCAAGATATGTGGGTTTATGTGTGGAAACAGACACACAAATGGATGCTGGGCAGCAAGGAAAGGTCAGAGGTCAACAAAAAATGAGGATGCAGCAGTTCACATGTGACTTGATGGTAAACCCGATTCGCTTAAAATGCAAACCAAGTTTTTTCAAACAGTTGAAAGATATAGTTCCAATAATCTGGGAATTCTGCATCTAAACATTGTGTCCAGACGTCTAGATGCTGTGTTTAGACGTCTAGACACATTGTCTAGACACCCCCCCCCCCCCCCCCCGAGCCAGGTCAGTTGCCATGGTGATGTCTGGACCCCACCCATTTGTACTGAGTGACCTCTTGACTTGGCTGCTGAAACTCAGCATAATGTCAAATCTGTTTTCTAAAACAGGAAGCCTTTTTCAATTGGCTACAATGCTTTTTTAAAACTGTATTTACCCAATAAATTCTTATAAAACTGGCAGAAACCTACCATAGAATAATTCTTGTAAAGTTTAAACCAATCGGCTTAACAGTTTCATCATAAATCAGTGTATAAGCTAGAAGAGTTTAAAAATTACATTTTTGCTTGTAAAAATCACATCAATGTAGGTAGCGCCACCAATACCTCAAATCAGATATGACATATGTGACAAACATTGGTATAAAATTTGGTGATTATAGCTCTAGCCGTTTCTGAGATTTTAATTTTAGTGTGCTTTTTTGGACAGATGACTAAGTTCAACCTCCTGTAACTGGGCCAAAAATCTCCGAACTGTAACCATTCGAACAAAGTTGAGAGAGATTGTTCCAGGGATCATTTCTGTGAAATATTGGACAATTTGGCTGGACAGTTTCAGAGAAGAAAATTTTTAAAGGTTTTTAAGCTTTTTCTCTATAAAATCCAAATTAATGCAGATACCCAATAATAAGCTCCAGGGCACCAAGTTTCACATGTGACTAATTCTTACATGTAATTTGGAGCTGCTAGCTCTGAGGGTTTCCGACTTATTGCCATGGACAGCGGAAAGCCAGCCCTGGACGGCGGACAGCCGACGGCTGACGCTGCGCCATCGCATAAGCTCACAGGTTCGCTAATAAGAGAAGGGAAGCATCTGCCTAACTGTCAGTCCATTTACTTTTGTGTCACTGTGATAACCATCTCAGCAATTTAGACGACTTTTATGATACTCGCTAGATCTATTAACCAATAGATCCCCCACTCCCCTTGATTCCCAACAAAAACCCACACATATATACATATGCTATTTGGGAACAAATTCCTGGCTTGCGCTTGACATTTTACAGTAAAAAGGACAGTAGTGATACAATGTGGGGTTTGGGGATGTCTCCAACTGTATCACATACGGTAGCTGATGTTGGTGGCTGACAATGTTCCAAGACCAGTTTGATGACAGAAGCCTTTATTCAATAGCAAGAGGTCTGGGACAGTCTCTCTCTCTCTCTGAGAGAGCCGCCCAGTCTCTCTGCCTCACTCTGACTCACAGTGCGCACTACAGATAGTTTTGTTACAGAGCTTTCACGTGACATATGAGACGTACATATCCATATTTCTGCATTTCTTCATAAAAGCTAAACCTTATTGGATGACCCAAAGTAGGTCACAATTACATCAGAGGTGTAAGTGTTCTTCCTAACTTTTGTGAGATCTGATTGGACAAAAGTTCCAAGGAAAATCCCAAGTCTGACCTGACATGCATCCAGTTTTAGACTGACCTACAAGTCCTATTTCCAAACTCGTATAAACATAATCTGCCTGCCTCATCATAGAAACCAATTTAGAGCTAATTTGTGAGAGTACATTTAGGCTCTATAAACATACTGAATTACCATTAGATACTTGGTCATCTGATGAACATTAATAATTCTTTGGCTCTGTCTGAATATCAGAACAGACTGTAACCAAGATTGATTTTCATTTGCCTCTAAAGTAAATTTTAGATGAAATATTGAAATATTCCTTTAAATATATGTCAAGTCACATATACACCCTTTCCTACTCCATAACATATCCCTCTGGTATTCAGAATGAGGCTCCGGCCTCATTGGCTAAGTTGGAGAAAAATTAGTTATTTCAAGAAGGATAACTGGAATGTAGATGACA
Source organism: Sipunculus nudus (assembly GCA_026874595.1). NCBI lineage: Eukaryota > Metazoa > Annelida > Sipuncula > Golfingiida > Sipunculidae > Sipunculus > Sipunculus nudus. The sequence goes on along the minus strand of CM049306.1, from coordinate 104,125,206 downwards.
GAAATACAAAATGTGATGGATATATGTCTGTAGATAGTAAAATAGTACATCACTGATGTGGGTTGTGATGGAATTACACAGATCAATATAGATGTGGAATACATTAACATATGTCACATTTCCAGATGTAACAGTGTAAGGAATTGGAGAAAGTGCCTATTTTAAAATTATGTAGCAGTACAACAACGCCTAAGCTAAAGCTTAATAAGCTGAGAAAGGAGATATATATAGTTACACATAAATGCTTACTAACACAAAATTTCTTTTTTTTTGTGAATGGACAATCCTAAACAATATCTAGAAGATAAAATGCTGATGTATAAGGAATCAGGAACAACATCGCAACCATGATGACATTATTTGACATCCTAATATAAGCAGTCAACATTAGATTAAATAAGTATGGCAGTATTTAAATAGAATCAATAAATAAATATCTTAATAGACATGATTATAGCATCATGTTCATAATGAATGCACAGCTAGAATATGCAAGTACTCTGCATACCGTATAAGCAATGGAATAAGTCAAAGTATGTGAACCATTCTAGCATACAGTAAGTGATGTTACATGAATATGTTCTGTATAACAACAATGTGCATTTCAAAAATGACAAGTGATTGCTAACAATGTCTGTAGCTAAACATATAATTACTTTTGAGAAATGGATAATGAATTCCTAATCTGTCAAAGTTGATATATTCTTGTGCCTAAGAGTTTAACATATACATATGTACATATGACTATCTGCTCTGCGTGTTGATCAGTACCAATGATTCAAAATACATCTTGGCTTTCATACTTGCCATTGGGACAAGTTGACTTTTGATAATGGATTGATGGATATGCTACTCCTTTAGCATAACACAACTGGTGTACCTTACCAGCGGATAAGTACATGACAGAATGATGTCATTCCCATTTATTACCCATTTTTGTGCATGAACAAGGCGAAATATGAGTCAAAACATGTTCATGAAAAATGAAATAATTCACTGACAGTTGCAGGTTCTGATCTAGTCCCAGGATTAAGATGGTAATTTGTACGTACATCATTTTGTAAGATCAAACATACATCTGTAGAGTGATGATGTAAATTAAAAGAATGTTAATGCTTGAAATCCTTGTCACTCCACATCTTGGTTTATGGGTTATCAGTATCATGAATGCAGCGACCAGAATGCATTTGCTCATGAAACATGTCTGTCATAGTACGCGTTAATGTGAATTCCTATGAGAAGAATTCCTATGTTAACCTACATATCTTGCCTGGCATTTCCAGCTATTAATGAGGTTAACCATATCAAACCCTTGTTTGAGGCAATAATGTGACCACAGGTCAGTGCATTATTGACTTTTGGAGTCATCACACTCCCCAGTTTGTCCAATTCCCTATATATTGGGGGGCTTCCCATGAACCCGTGTTTGAGGACCAAACTGTGACAATTAAAAATAAGCATCGCATTGTGCTTTTGTGACACAATGTGCTACCATTCCATTAAATTTATAGCCAAGAGAGCATTTCGATACCTCTGATTTGGTATGGAACAACACATGAGAATTTCTCAATATAAATAAATGCTAATTAATATGCTGATGATGTTGCATATTGCTCTACTCTAGGAATTATTGAATGTAAATCAATACAGTCATTTTGGTGACATTACATGTAAACATCTTAGATAGACATTACTATATCAAATCTAACATTGACAGTTCTACACTGTTTATGATTTTTTTTGTAAGCCTATTCCTAACCATATCAGTTAGATAGAGACATTAATTTATATCATATTACAATTATGACACAGAAATAAGAGAAAGTTATAGAATACACAGACATATATTTATTTTTGTTCACAACATATACATGCAAAATATTCTGAAATGCCCCAATATTATAGTAGGCATGTAAAATTCAGAGTCTCTGGTTTTGTTTTTCATTACCTCAGGAAATCTTGTCTTCTTTGGGTCTTCTGTGGTCTTCTCTGCTCACTTGGCTTCTTTTTTTCTTTCTGGAGTCATGGTATGGAAGGTGATGCAGAAGATAGCAGTAGAACGGCGAATCTGCTTCTTGTAGTTGCAGGAACATAGCATGAACTTGTTGTCACACTAAACACAGTGCACGTGGTATTTGCCAGTATTATTGTTGACATAGGCCCGAAGCTGGCTTGTCCCGATATTGATTTTTTTTATGTGGCTGGTCAGGAACAATGATGATCTCAGGTTGAGATATCACAGCACTTTTTTTAACGAAAGGAGTCATTTTAGCAACTTGAAGTCACTGTTAAAGCAGTATGCTGATTACAGTGTCCTTTTGGTTTAAAGATACAGAGAAGTCTTTGATCCTCTCAAGCAGAGCACTAAGAAACTGCAGCCAAGTTAAAGTTTGAAGAGAGAGTTCATAGCAAAGTTTGATACCTTCAGCAGCAGAGATGACATTCTTGATGTTAGAGTGTGATGCTGTAGACATCTAGGTTCCAATGCAGTTGTGAGATGGGAGACCAGTCAATGGCGCCTGTGGCTGCGAGGGAGGATCTTCTTTCTTCACTCCAGCTGGCAGCATTGTCGGTTTTTCTGGTGCTGATGTGCTGGAAGTGAATCCCGGTTCATCCACCATAATGATACGGGACCCGGTCTCCACCATAATGATACAATGTGGGGTTTGGGGATGTCCCCACCTGTATCACATACGGTAGCTGATGTTGGTGGCTGACAATGTTCCAAGACCAGTTTGATGACAGAAGCCTTTATTCACAGGACAGAGTCTGGGATAATCTCTGCCGCGGCCTGCCGGCCTGGCAAGAGATTGTCCGTCTCTCTCTCTGACTCTCAGCGCGCACTACAGATAGTTTTGTTACAGAGCTGTCATGTGACATATGAGACGTACATATCCATATTTCTGCATTTCGTCATAAAAGCTAAACCTTATTGGATGACCCAAAGTAGGTCACAATTACATCAGAGGTGTAAGTGTTCTTCCTAACTTTTGTGAGATCTGATTGGACAAAAGTTCCAAGGAAAATCCCAAGTCTGACCTGACATGCATCCAGTTTTAGACTGACCTACAAGTCCTATTTCTAAACTCGTATAAACAAAATCTGCCTGCCTCATCATAGCAACCAATTTAGAGCTAATTTGTGAGAGTACATTTAGGCTCTACAAACATACTGAATTACCATTAGATACTTGGTCATCTGATGAACATTAATAATTCTTTGGCTCTGTCTGAATATCGGAACAGATTGTAACCAAGATTGATTTTCATTTGCCTCTAAAGTAAATTTTAGAAATATTGAAATATTCCTTTAAATATATGTCAAGTCACATATACACCCTTTCCTACTCCATAACAGTAGTCCTCAGACTTCTTTGTGGAATTTGCAAAAACTGGCAAACAAAGTTCTTTAAAATTGTGAATTTCAGCCAATTATGTCAATAACCCCCTAGGATATCCAAAAGCCAAAAATAATAAGGTACACTCAGCACTGATGACACATGCGACCAAAACAAGAAAATATTGAATTCATGTTTATGTACAATTTATTTTTTCAAGTATGACTATACAGCAAGCCATGGTACATTCATGGTATCATTAACATGACTACGATGCACAGAGATGTTTACAAAAATATACAAATTCAAGGCACCTGTATGAGAAATGGTGATCATGTTTATTGTTGATAAATTTCCACGTTTGAATATTTTTTTTGTAGATCATTAATTGTGTAAGTATATAACATTTGTTGGTTTTTCAAGCACATATCAAATTAGTCTTCTGAAACCCAATACTTTCATAAACAGCAAATTTCCTAAATGTGTGTCAATACATAATCATTGCGACCACTTACATTTGGTATCCATTATCTGATAAATAAAAAATGAAATTTTACCTAATACATAATTTTTACCCAATACAATTTTACATAATATACTGTTTGTAACTCAAAACCAAAATAGCAAGTCTGGTAATTAGCAGTGTGTCATATACTTTGAATATATAAACTATTTTACTTGAATAAATAAAAATGTAAACTTCAGCAGATTCATCAGACTTTAATAACTAACAGATTACTTTTCCAAACTCTGAACTTGCCACTTTAAACTTGTAGCAGCCAAGAACAAAAGTTATAATAAAATAGTACTGAACTACTTCACAAGTAACCACAATCACTGATAAAAGGGGAATTTCCTAAATAACCATTTGAGAAGATAATCTCTCATTATTTACTTTCAAAGAACTTTTTCATGAGAACTGAAACTGAAGACAGAAACTGTTAACAAATCATTTCACATCAGTTCAACTTTGTTCAAAGTTTGTGTCATTATGCCTTAAGTTAGACCAAACCTGTGTTACCATGACACAAGTCTTCATGACTAATGTTGAACACTCACCTACTTGTGACTTCAAGTCACCAACTTCAAGTCACCCTGAATAAATTTGAAATTTGTCCACTCACCAATTACAAATCAACATGACTACCCACGATCAATTTACCCAGCATCATATCATCATCACTAGATGTACAGAAACCGTTCAACCCCAGAAAAAACAAGGGACCCATGGGTCAAGGCACTCAGCTGTTATATATGATAAAAAATATGATTTTGGAAAGAGGCACATGCTTGTTTTGTGTGGTAATAAATATAAGCTTTATTATGAGTTGTTGGTGTTTAGCTTATGTATGATTTTGATAGTATCTTTGGAGACAGGGAAGAGGATTGATTTCATTTATTTTATTAACAAATGGAGTGCTATTGTCACACAGATTTTGACTTGGCCATATAACTTATAAGCAGCACATATTATAAAAGAGTTTAACTATTTATTAAAATTTAATAACAATATAATGTGCCAATATAATTTTGATTAAAAAAAATAATAAGACAAGGGACCTATGGGTCACGACGCTCAGCTGTTATATATGATAAAAAAATATTATTTAGAAATGAGGCACATGCTGGTTTTGTGTGGTAATAAATATAAGCTGTATTATGAGTTGTTGTTGTTTAGCTTATGTATGATTTTGATAGTACCTTTGGAGACAGGGAAGAGGATTGATTTCATTTATTTTATTAACAAATGGAGTACTATTGTCACACAGATTTTGATTTGGCCATATTACTTATAAGCAGAACATATAATATAAGAGTTTAACTATTTATTAAAAAAATTACAAATATTGTCCCAAATATAATTTTTATTAAAAATAATAAGAGAATCATATGATTTTTTAAAATGAAATATAACTGATATGATTATTAAAATAATATTAAAGAATATATTCATGAATGCATTCATGAATACATTTTGAAAGTATTTGCACGAGTATTCATATACTTTCATTTTTACCTGAATTCCCATTCTTTATGCAAGAAATTTTATAATGGAGTACATAATCATATTCGTATTTAAATACAATTACAAAGTATTTGCACCATGTCTGGTATTTATTCAGTTTTCACCAAACAATGATGTTGAGAATCCAGAATATACAAATTTCACACATTTAAATAATGATCATAAGTACCTGGTTTTATGGCTTTTATTTATATTATAAAATAACTGTAAAAAATTCATTTTGGACTAATTTCACATCAATGTACACACTAGACACAGTAGGAATCTAGATTAATATTATCAACTGCATCTTTGTCTATCATTAATTTCCTTCATATAATCCTTAATGATTAGTAATGAATAATATGATTTACTTCTTTATCATTAAAAATGAACTGAAAAATGCCATAGGTGACTGCATGGTGTTATTTGGAATATGTGACATTCTACCCATCGATACAAGATTCTTATATCATCAGTAACTGCAAGTTAATTTCCTGTTATTATAAACTAACAAATTCCTTTTCTATTTTTCTTTAATTTGTTATTAAAAACCAATAAAAATTTATTAATTTATTGTTTATTGTTATGTTGTTGGTTAAAACTACTAGATGAGTTGGGTTGAACACCTGGATCAACTGTGGCTGGCCATAAGCTGCCTGGATTCTCCCCTCAAGCGTGCATAATTTGATGAAAGGTCAACAAGGTCAACATACAGGTGACTCAAGAGGGGCTGGAGAGAGCCAAAGTCTGATAGGGTCTCATAAAAAACATTAATAAAAGCTACAATATTTGGCAAATTTCTTTCAGCTTTCTAAACTAAAAAGCTGAAATCCTTATGTGTGCATGATATATAAAATTATATCAACAGTGCTCACGGGAAACAAACGTGCCTTGGTCACAGTTGGGCAAAATTTAAGGTACTAATTTTATATGTATACTAATAACTTATAAAATTTGAAAAATTCAGAACTAATTTTGGGTATTCAATTGAATCTTGATTAAATAATGTTACATCCCTGACAAAAAAAATCTCTAGCTTCAGCAATGCCCTTGTTAAGGGAGTAAATATATTTCTTGATTTTTTACAAAGTGCATTATGTATGGGCCCATAACTTAAAAAAATACGCAATACTGACATCATTTCTGGCATGTGCATAGTGAATGTATAGAAAAATATGTATATTACATATGATCAAAGTCAGATCAGTGGTTTTGATATTAGGCAGTCTTAAAGTGTAACATTGGGTTTTTAATGGAAAAATGAAGTTTTTCATTGATATCTCGAAGGAATTAAGTCCTAGTGACCAAATTCTTGACATGGTAGGGGATTTTGGAGAAATCTAACTGTATGCCAAATTTAAGGAACTTAAAGCTGAAGCTCGGGAGCTGAGCTCTAGCAAACTGCATAACACTAGCAATATATGACATGGTGCTTGAAAACTTGAATAAAATCTACAGTTTTTGATCAACTGGTTTCAAATTTTTGGTGTTAACAGTTGAAATGCTAACAAAAACATGCTGTGAAAATTAAATCCACAGCAGTTACAGCAAAAAAACGTGCCATGGTCAAAGTTGGGCAAAATTTAAGGTACCAATTTTTTTTTTTGCTAATATTTTTAAAAATTTAAAAGATTTTGATCTAATTTTGGGTATCCAATTTAATTTTGATTAATAAAAGTAATATTACTGGAAAAAAAAGTGCTTAGCTTTAACAAGTTTTGTGTTAAGTGATAAAATTTCTTTCCTGATTATTTACAAAATGCATTATGTTTGGGCCCATAACTTTTTTAAATTAAATAATACAGACCTAATTTCTGGCATGTGCATAGGAATTATATAGAGGATTATTTATAGGAAATATAAGGAAAAACAGATGAGTGGTTTTGATATTAGGCAGTCCTAAAGTGTGAAAATAGGTTTTTAATAAAAAAATTGAGGTTTTTCCTTAATTTCTCAAAGGAATGAAGTCGCAAAGACCCAGTTTTCGGCTTGGTAGGAGATCTTGGGGACATCTAACATTATGCTGAATTTTGGATTCCTAGGTCTTACGGTTTCAAAACGTGCCACATCTACGGACGGACGGACGGACGGACGGACGGACGGACGGACGGACGGACGGACAGACGGACGGACGACGGACAATGGACCACGACTATAGCTCAGATGACTTATAGTCAGCTGAGCTAAAAATCATATGATTTTTTAAAATAAAATATAACTGAAATGATTATTGAAATAATATTATAGAATATATTCATGAATGCATTCATGAATATATTTTGAAAGTATCTGCACTGGTATTCAAATACTTTCATTTTTACCTGAATTTCCATTCTTATGCAATAAAAATTTTTAATGCAGTACATATTCATATTCATATTCAAATAAATTTGCAAAGCATTCACACCATGTCTAGTATTTATTCAGTTTTAGCCAAACAAAGATGTTGAGAATCCAGAATATACAAAATTCACAAATTTAAATAATGATCATAAGTACCTGGTTTTATGGCTTTTATTTATATTAAAAAAATAAATGTAATATATTCACTTTGGACTACTTTCACATCAATCTACACACTAGACACAGTAGGAATCTAGATTAATATTATCAACTGCATCTTTGTCTATCATTAATTTCCTTCATATGATCCCTAATGATTAGTAATGAATAAAATGATTTATTTTTTATCATTAAAATTTCACTGAAAAATACCATAAGTGACTGCATGGTGTTATTTGGAATAACATTAACATTGACATTCTATCCATCCATACAAGATTCTTACATCATCAGTAACTGCAAGTTAATTTTCTGTTACTCATCAACTAACAAATTCCTTTTCTATTAATTTTTCTTTAATTTGTTATAAAAACCAATACAAAATTATTAATTTATTGTTTATTGTTATGTTGTTTTTCAAAACAACTACTTGATGTTGGGTTGGACACCTGGATCAACTGTGGCTGGGCATTAGCTGCCTGGCTGCCCCAGTGTATGCTTCGCTCAAGCATGCATAATCTGATGAAAGGTCAACAAGGTCAACATACAAGTGACTGAAGAGGGGCTGGATTAAGCCTGGGTCTGACATGGTCTCATATAAACATTAATAAAAGCTACAATATTTGGCCAATTTCTTTCAGCTTTCTAAACTACAAAGATGAAATCCTTATGTGTGCATGATATGAAAATTATATCAACAGTGCTCTCAGAAAACAAACGTGCCATGGTCAAAGTTGGGCAAAATTTAAGGTACTAATTTTATATTTATAATTATAACTTATAAAATTTGAAAAATTCAGAACTAATTTTTGGTATTCAATTGAATCTTGATTAAATCTTGTTACATCCCTGACAAAAAATCTCTAGCTTCAGTAATCCTCTTGTTAAGGGAGTAAAAATATTTCTCGATTTTTTAAAAAGTGCATTATGTTTGGGCCCATAACTTAAAACAATTACGCAATACTGACATCATTTTTGGCATAGCAAATGTATAGAAAAATATGTATATTATATATGATCAAAGTCAGATCAGTGATTTTGATATTAGGCAGTCTTACAGTGTAACAATGGGTTTTTAATGGAAACAAGTGACCCATGGGTCATGACGCTCAGCTGACCGGGAAGAGATTCACAAAAGGAAATTTTATCACCAGAATGGTAGTATATACCCATTCAACTGAAGCATCAAACAGATTAACCAACAGGCCAAGATTTAGTCTGTATTTATATATCTCAAAAATAGAGAAAAATGTGTAAACTTTTAAAACTAGAATACGGGTAACCGACAAGTGACTACATGTATCTGCCAAAATCGGATAGTGAGGCATGGATTGAGTGGCAAGGGGAAATAGAGTGAGGTATGTTGCATATTAGCATGGATGTCTGCAGCCTAAATGTGTATGTAGGTTGTGCCACCTACCACAAATCCAGAAATCTGTCCAAGTTGTATACACCTGCAAAATTTTAGGCAGAAAAGTCAAACCACTACATGTATATGAGCGATTTTTGCCCATGGCAGACAAACAGACAAACACCGTGCAAAAATCTTTGCAGGTAACCCCTCCAGTTTTGTGTATGATAAAGACCTATGTGAGATCTAAACACATGCACAATTTTGGCCCAATCGGTCAAATGGTTCCTGAGATATGAGGTTGGATGTGTCCAGCGTTAACTAGAATGTAGGTGGTGCCACCTGTCATAAAATCAAGAAAGCTGTCCACGATGTATAAACCTGCAAAATTTTAGGCAGTTATGTCGAACCACTACAGAGAAATGAGTAATTTTAGGCCACGGCAGACTAACAGACAGACGCTGTGCAAACATTGTTACAGGTGGCGCCACCATTTTTTGTGTATGTTACAGAGCTATCAAAGGGCTACATTTGTATAAATTTTATTTCCTGATCGGTCAAATGGTTCCCGAGATATAAGCTTGGATGTCATCAGCATGAACGTGAACATAGGTGGCGCCACCTGTCATAAAATCAAGAAAGCTATCCTGGATGTATACACATGACGAATTTCAGGTGAATTAGTCAATTCACTGCAGAGATATGAGTGATTTTAACCCAAGGCAGATGAACAGATGGACACTGTGCAAACATGGTTACAGGTGGCGCCACCATTTTTTGTGTATGTTATAAAGCAATCCAAGGGCTACATTTGTATCAATTTTATTTCCTGATCGGTCAAACGGTTCCCAAGATATGAGGGTTTATGAGTGGAAACAGACCCACAAATGGACACTGGATAGAGAGGAAAGGTCAGAGGTCAATGCAAATTGGTTAGGCACCAGTTCACATGTGACCTGATAATAGGTGTAAGTTTGGGAAAAATCGGTCCATTAGTCTCTGAGGAGCTCTCTGGAAACGAACGCCGCCACGGCGGAGGAACTCGGTCAAAAACATAGTATCCGCAAAACTTCGTTTTGGCGGATACAAAAATACAGGTGGCTCCACCAGTCTGCAGAAACTAATAAAAACACTTAATGGTCAATATCCATGCAAAAAATCATTGTGATCTCTGCATTAGTTGTTCAGATACTTCAGTTTTTGTATCAAATTGTCCATTATTCTGAGGGATACTTCGGAGTCCTATAGCTTGAAGGATATGGGTAACAGAGACCTAATTTCAAGTTTCCACAGGCACCTTTCATGGGCCTCCTTGCATGACAAGAATGAAGATTCTAGGTCCAGTTGTTGCGATTTGTATCCTGTTGACAGATAACCACATCTTTAAAGGTCTCAAAAAAAAGAAAAAAATTCGTAAAAATTTGAAAAAAAAATAGAGGTGGCACACCCAGTCTGCAGAAACTGATGGAACAGCTCATGATCAATATGTATGCCGAAAATCATGACCATCAGTGTTGTAGTTATTGAAATACTGCAGTTTTTGTATCAAATTTTCCATTATTCATGGGGGGGGGGGGGGTATTTTGGACCCATACAGCTTAAAGAATATGGGTAACAGAGACCTAATTTCAAGTTTCCATGGAGACTTTTCATGGGTCTCCCTATGTGTCAAGAATGAAGATTCTTGGTCCAGTTTTTATGATTTGTGCCCTGTTAACAGATGTTCATATCTTTAAAGGTCTCAAAAATACAGAAAAATTTCGTAAAAAAAACGAACAAATACAGGTGGTGCCACCAGTCTGCAGAAACTTATGAAACACTCCATGATCAATATCCATGCAAACAATTATGGTTATCTCTGCATTAGTTGTTCAGATACTTTAGCTTTTGTATCAAATTTTCCATTATTCTGAGCTGTACTTTGGAGTGCTATAGCTCAAAGGATATGGGTAACAGAGACCAAATTTCAGGTTTCCATGGAGACTTATCATGGGTCTCCCTGTGTGTCAAGAACGAAGATTCTAGGTCCAGTCGTTATGATTTGTACCCTGTTGACAGATAACTACATCCTTAAAGGTCTCAAAAATGGAGAAAACGATTCGTGAACATTGAAAAATACAGGTGGCGCCACCAGTCTGCACAAACTGATGAAACATCTCATGATCAATATGTATGTCGAAAATCATGACCATCAGTGATGTAGTTAATGAAATACTGAAGTTTTTGAATGAAATTTTTGACTATTCTGGGGGGTAATTTTGGGCCCCATAGCTCAAAGGATATGGGTAACAGAGGCCTAATTTCTGGTTTCCATGGAGACTTTTCATAGGTCTCTCAGTCTGTCGAAAATGAAGATTCTAGGTCCAGTCGTTACGATTTGTGCCACGCTAACAGATGACAGCATCCTCATAGGTCTCAAAAATAGAGGAAAAAATCGTAAAAAATCAAACAGTACAGGTGGCGCCACCAGTCTGCAGGAACTGATCGAACATCTCATGATCAATATTTATGCCAAAAATGAAGACCATCAGTGATGTAGTTATTGAGATATTGAAGTTTTTGTATGAAATTTTTTACTATTCTGGGGGGTACTTTGGGGCCCGTTAGCTCAAAGGATATGGGTAACAGAGACCTAATTTCTGGTTTCCAAGGAGATTTTTCATGGACCTCTCAGTGTGTCAAGAATTAAGATTCTAAGTCCAGTCTTTATGATTTGTGCCTTGTTAACAGATGTTCACATTTTTAAAGGTCTCAAAAATAGAGAAAAAAATTCGTAAAAAATCGAAAAATACAGGTGGCGCCACCAGTCTGCAGGAAGTGATGTAACATCTCATGATCAATATGTACGCCAAAAATCATGACCATCAGTCAAGTAGTTAATGAGATATTGAAGTTTTTGTATGAAATTTTTGACTTTTCTGGGAGGTACTTTGGGGCCACATAGCTCGAAGGATATGGGTAACAGAGACCAAATTTCAGGTTTCCATGGAGACTTATCATGGGTCTCCCTGTGTGTCAAGAACGAAGATTCTAGGTCCAGTCGTTACGATTTGTACCCTGTTGACAGATAACTACATCCTTAAAGGTCTCAAAAATGGAGAAAACAATTCGTGAACATTGAAAAATACAGGTGGCGCCACCAGTCTGCAAAAACTGATGAAACATCTCATGATCAATATGTATGTCGAAAATCATGACCATCAGTGATGTAGTTAATGAGATATTGAAGTTTTTGTATGAAATTTTTGACTATTCTGGGGGGTAATTTTGGGCCCCATAGCTCGAAGGATATGGGTAACAGAGACCTAATTTCTGGTTTCAATGGAGACTTTTCATAGGTCTCTCAGTGTGTCGAAAATGAAGATTCTAGGTCCAGTCGTTACGATTTGTGCCACGCTAACAGATGACAGCATCCTCAAAGGTCTCAAAAATAGAGGAAAAAATCGTAAAAAATCAAACGTTACAGGTGGCGCCACCAGTCTGCAGGAACTGATCGAACATCTCATGATCAATATGTATGCCAAAAATGAAGACCATCAGTGATGTAGTTATTGAGATATTGAAGTTTTTGTATGAAATTTTTTACTATTCTGGGGGGTACTTTGGGGCCCGATAGCTCAAAGGATATGGGTAACAGAGACCTAATTTCTGGTTTCCAAGGAGATTTTTCATGGACCTCTCAGTGTGTCAAGAATTAAGATTCTAAGTCCAGTCTTTATGATTTGTGCCTTGTTAACAGATGTTCACATTTTTAAAGGTCTCAAAAATAGAGAAAAAAATTCGTAAAAAATTGAAAAATACAGGTGGCGCCACCAGTCTGCAGGAAGTGATGTAACATCTCATAATCAATATGTATGCCAAAAATCATGACCATCAGTCAAGTAGTTAATGAGATATTGAAGTTTTTGTATGAAATTTTTGACTTTTCTGGGGGGTACTTTGGGGCCCCATAGCTCGAAGGATATGGGTAACAGAGACCTAATTTCTGGTTTCCAAGGAGATTTTTTATGGACCTCTCAGAATCCCAAGTTACAAGGTTCTAGGTCCAGCGGTTACGATTTGTGCCTGGTTAACGGACGGACAGACGGACAGACGGACAGACGGACGACGGACAAAGAGTGATCGCTATAGCTCAGATGACTTTCAGTCAGCTGAGCTAAAAATGAAGTTTTTCATTAATATTTCGCTAAACACTAGCCTAACACTAGCTTGATGTAAACTTGACGTGACATGGTGCTTGAATAAAATCTACAGTTTTAGATCAACTGGTTTCAAATTTTTGGTGTTAACAGACAAAATGCTAACAAAAACATGCTGAGAAAATTAAATCCACAGTACTTACAGGAAAAAAAAACGTGCCATGGTCAAATTTGGGCAAAATTTAAGGTACCAATTTTATATTTTTGCCAATATTTAAAAAAATTTAACAGATTTTGATCTAATTTTTGGTATACAATTAAATTTTGATCAATTAAAGTTGTATTACTGAAAAAAAGTCCTTACCTTTAACACTTTTGGTCTTAAGTGACCAAATAACTTTCCTGATTTTTTTACAAAGTCCATTATGTTTGGGCCCATAACTTTTTTAAATTAAATAATACTGACTTAATTCCTGGCATGTACACAGGAACTATATAGAGGAATATTTATGGTAAATATGAAGAAAACCAGATGAGTGGTTTTGACATTAGGCAGTCATGAAGTGTGAAAATAGATTTCTAATAAAAAATTGAGGTTTTTCCTTTATATCTCGAAGAAACGAAGTCCTATTGACCCAATTTTTGGCATGGTAGGAGATTTTTGGGACATCTTACTGTATGGCAAATTTCAGATTCGTAGGTCCAATGGTGTCAAAACCTGCCAGTCTTACGGACGGACATCCGGACAGACGGACGGACGACACGACAGACGGACGGACGACGGACAATGGACCACGACTATAGCTCAGATGACTTATAGTTAGCTGAGCTAAAAACTGTCCTTTTATCTGCGACAAAATTTATTATGTCCTTTCCTCGACCAAGCCCTGTCCCTTCACAAGTTTCATAGAAACTGTTAAAGTAATTTATGTGTAATCCTGCTAACATACCAAAAAACAGACAGACACAAGTGAAAACATAACCTTGGTGGAGTAGATAATGATATAACCCTTCATTCCAGAACACAAGGCCCTGACCTCCTAAAATCACAACAAATTAAGACTCGAATGCCTGATATATGTATTCTATAACAGGTTCAAATGAAAACACCATCATACTACATTCACTCTTTCATATGGTCTTACATTATGAGTATTCACCATTTTAGATCAAATATCTGAGAATAACAATGCTGGATAGCTGGCAGTGTTCAATCACACATCCTCATATTTGTTCTGTAATAAACATACAAACTGAAGTGACCTGCACTTGTCACAAAATCATCACTGTACACAGTTCATAACATTACATGCCCTTCAACCATATCTGTTGTGACTTCCACTATCAAGATCTACATAAATCTTGTCTTTCATTAAACAAAAATGATAAAAGCTTCCAGCTTCATTTGAATTGCAAGAAATCTTCATTAAGAGATTTCCTGTAAACAGCTAACAAATATAAATAATTTAATGGCAATTCTGTCTGCTTCCCTATGGTCACTTGAAGGGGTTATATGACATGTTGAATTGCCCTCTAAATAGCACCTGAAGTCCATTTCTTAATACTTATTTAATGCATCAAGGAAATGCACTGAAAAGTCAGCTGTTTAATAAAGAAAGCACCTGTTCTGTAAATCAAATAACAAACAAGTCCTACGCTTCTTGTAAAAGACTGAACAATGTCTTGTTTAAATCCTTTCCAAAACATGCAGACTGCAGAGTTGGTGCATAGCCATAAGATATTGCACTGAATTCCTAAATCCTGTCAGACATCATCTGGTACGATTGTAATGATCAGTTTCCTCTCTGGCCATCTGTATGTCTTGGGTAGCTCCACCTGATGAATAAATAACAGATAAATTACATATCTGCAGGTGCTAAGATACACTCCTCCGCAGTGGTTATACACTGCAGCCATTCTACATCTCCTTCGCTTTAACCGCTGCTCTGTATATCAAGATTCTTTGGGTTTCACCATCAGGGCCATCAAAGGGCAAAGCATTGTAATCAAATGGATGAGAGCATGTAATCTCATTGTGCAAAGTTTTAAACCAACGACAACCCTTTCTCGTTAGTCTGATCTGGAACAAGGGACCTATGGGTCACGGCGCTCAGCTGTTATATATGATTAAAAAATATGATTTAGGAATGAGGCATATGCTGGTTTGGTGTGGTAATAAATATAAGCTTTATTATGAGTTGTTGGTGTTTAGCTTATGTATGATTATGATATTATCTTTGGAGACAGGGAAGAGGATTGATTTCATTTATTTTATTAACAAATGGAGTACTATTGTCACACAGATTTTGACTTGGCCATATAACTTATAAGCAGAACATATGATATAAGAGTTTAACTATTTATTAAAAAAAATTACAAATATTGTCCCAAATATAATTTTTATTAAAAATAATAAGAGAATCTTATGATTTTTTAAAATGAAATATAACTGAAATGATTATTAAAATAATATTAAAGAATATATTCATGAATGCATTCATGAATACATTTTGAAAGTATTTGCACTGGTATTCATATACTTTCATTTTTACCTGAATTCCAATTCTTTATGCAAGACATCTTATAATGGAGTACATATTCATATTCGTATTTAAATACAATTGCAAAGTTTTCCCACCATTACTGGCATTTATTCAGTTGTCACCAAACAATTAAGTTGAGAATCCAGAATATACAAAATTCACACATTTAAATTATGATCAAAAGTACCTGGTTTTATGGCTTTTATTTATATTAAAAAAAACTAGATGTGTCGGAACGACACGAATGCCCCCGCCTTGGGCAAATTAGAAACATTTGTAAAATTTGGAAAATTTTTTAAGTTCAGGAGGTGTCGTATGGTCAAAAGTAGGTCAACAAGGGCAAAATGCAAACTCGATCTGTAACGGGTCATTATCAAGCAACACACCAAAAATCATGCCAGTATATGCAGGCATTGTGAAAAAAAGTCCATACATGTGCATTTTCCATAAAAATTTCTGTCTTTCATGAAATTTTCTATGTTTAGGAGCCGTGAAACAATGAAAAGTAGGTCAACCGTGATGAAACGCAAATTCGATCTGTAACTGTCATTATCTGCCCACACAAAAAAAATCAGGATGGTATCTGCAGGCATTGAGGAAAAAAAGTCAGTACATATGCATTTGTTATGAAAATTTATATTTTTCATGAAACTTTCTATGTTCAGGAGCAGTCAAATGGTCAAAAGTAGGTCAACTGAGACAAAACAAGAACTCGATCTGTAACTGGTCATTATCTGCCTACACACCAAAAATCAGGCCTGTATCTGCAGGCACTGCGAAAAAAAGTCCATACATGTGCACCTTTTTATGAAATTTTCTTTGTTAGAGCACCGTCAAACGGTCAAAAATAGGTCAACTTGGACAAAACATGAACTTGATCTGTAACTGGTCATTATCTGGCCACACACCAAAAATCAGGCCAATATCTGCAGGTATTGTCAAGAAAAGTCTGTACAATTGTATTTGTCATGAAAATATATATTTTACATGAAATTTTCTATGTTCAGGAGCCGTAAAACAGTCAAAAGTAGGTCAACCAGGACTAAACGCGAGCTCGATCTGTAACTGGTCTATATCTGCCCACACACCAAAAATCAGGCCAATATCTGCAGGCATTGCGAAAAAAAGTCCGTACATGTGTACCTGTCATGAATATTTCTATTTTTCATGAAAATTTCTAAGTTTAGGAGCCGTAAAACAGTCAATAGTAGGTCAACCGGGACAAAACGCAAACTCGATCTGTAACTGGTCTATATCTGTCCACACACCAAAAATCAGGCCAATATCTGCAGGCACTGCGAAAAAAAGTCCGTACATGTGTATTTGTCATGAAATTTCATATTTTTCATGAAATTTTCTATGTTTAGGAGCCGTAAAACGGTCAAAAATAGGTCAACCAAGACGAAACTTGAACTCGATCTGTAACTGGTCTATATCTGCCCACACACCAAAAATAAGGCCAATATCTGCAGGCATTGCCAAAAAAAGTCTGTACATATGTATCTGTCATGAATATTTCTATTTTTCAAGAAATTTTCTAAGTTTAGGAGCCGTAAAACAGTCAAAAGTAGGTCAACCGGGACGAAACGCAAACTCGATCTGTAACTGGTCTATATCTGCCCACACACCAAAAATCAGGCCAATATCTGCAGGCACTGCGAAAAAAAGTCAGTACATGTGTATTTGTCATGAAATTTCATATTTTTCATGAAATTTTCTATGTTCAGGAGCCGTAAAAGGGTCAAAAGTAGGTCAACCAGGACGAAACGCGAACTCGATCTGTAACTGGTCTATATCTGCTCACACACCAAAAATCAGGCCAATATCTGCAGGCATTGCGAAAAAAAGTCCGTACATGTGTTTCTGTCATGAATATTTCTATTTTTCATGAAATTTTCTAAGTTTAGGAGCCGTAAAACGGTCAAAAGTAGGTCAACCGGGATGAAACGCAAACTCCATCTGTAACTGGTCATTATCTGCCCACACACCAAAAATCAGGCCAATATCTGCAGGCACTGCGAAAAAAAGTCTGTACATGTGTATTTGTCATGAAATTTCATATTTTTCATGAAATTTTCTATGTTTAGGAGCCGTAAAACGGTCAAAAATAGGTCAACCAGGACGAAACGCGAACTCGATCTGTAACTGGTCTATATCTGCCCACACACCAAAAATTAGGCCAATATCTGCAGGCATTGCCAAAAAAAGTCTGTACATGTGTATCTGTCATGAATATTTCTATTTTTCAAGAAATTTTCTAAGTTTAGGAGCCGTAAAACAGTCAAAAGTAGGTCAACTGGGACGAAACGCAAACTCGATCTGTAACTGGTCTATATCTGCCCACACACCAAAAATCAGGCCAATATCTGCAGGCACTGCGAAAAAAGTCCGTACATGTGTATTTGTCATGAAATTTCATATTTTACATGAAATTTTCTATGTTCAGGAGCCGTAAAACGGTCAAAAGTAGGTCAACCAGGACGAAACGCGAACTCGATCTGTAACTGGTCTATATCTGCTCACACACCAAAAATCAGGCCAATATCTGCAGGCATTGCGAAAAAAAGTCCGTACATGTGTTTCTGTCATGAATATTTCTATTTTTCATGAAATTTTCTAAGTTTAGGAGCCGTAAAACGGTCAAAAGTAGGTCAACCGGGACGAAACGCAAACTCGATCTGTAACTGGTCTATATCTGCCCACACACCAAAAATCAGGCCAATATTTGCAGGCATTGCGAAAAAAAGTCCGTACAACTGTTTGATTTCGGAATGACGGAAGGACGGAAGGACGGAATGACGGACATGGGTAAAACTATATGCCCCGGCCACTTTGTGGCGGGGGCATAAAAATGTAATATATTCATTTTGGACTAATTTCACATCAATGTACACACTAGACACAGTAGGAATCTAGATTAATAATATCAACTGCATCTTTGTCTATCATTAATTTCCTTCATATGATCCCTAATGATTAGTAATGAATAATATGATTTACTTTTTTATCATTAAAATTGAACTGAAAAATACCATAGGTGACTGCATGGTGTTATTTGGAGTACGTGACATTCTATCCATCGATACAAGATTCTTTTATCATCAGTAACTGCAAGTTGATTTCCTGTTATTATAAACTAACAAATTCTGTTTTATTTTTCTTTAATTTGTTATTAAAAAACAATAAAAATTTATTAATTTATTGTTAATTGTTATGTTGTTGGTTAAAACTACTAGATGAGTTGGGTTGGACACCTGGATCAACTGTGGCTGGCCATAAGCTGCCTACCTGCAACAGGGTATGGCTCGCCTCAAGCATGCATAATTTGCTGAAAGTTTAACAAGGTCAACATACATGTGATTCAAGAGGGACTGGAGAGAGTTAAGGTCTGACATGGTCTCATAAAAACATTAATAAAAGCTACAATTTTTGGCCAATTTCTTTCAGCTTTCTAAACTAAAAAGCTGAAATCCTTGTGTGCATGATATGAAAATTATATCAACCGTGCTCACAGGAAAAAAATGTGCCATGGTCAAAGTTGGGCAAAATTTAAGGTACTAGTTTTATATTTATACTAATAACATATAAAATTTGAAAAATTCAGGACTAATTTGGGGTATTCAATTGAATCCTGATTAAATAATGTTACATCCCTGGCAAAAAAACTCTAGCTTCAGCAATCCCCTTGTTAAGGGAGTAAATATATTTCTTGATTTTTTACATAGTGCATTATGTTTGGGCCCATAACTTAAAACAATTACGCAATACTGACATCATTTCTGGCATATGCATAGAGAATGTATAGAAAAATATGTATATTATATATGATTTAAGTCACATCAGTGGTTTTGATATTAGGCAGTCTTGAAGTGTAACAATGGGTTTTTAATGGAAAAATGATTTTTTTCATTAATATCTCGAAGGTATTAAGTCCTAGTGACCAAGTTCTTGGCATGGTAGGGAATTTTGGAGACATCTAATTGTATGCCAAATTTTAGGAACTGAGAGCTGAAGCTGGGGAGCTGAGCTCTTGCAAACTGCATAACACTAGCTTGATGTAAACAATTTGTTACATGGTGCTTGAAAACTTGAATAAAATCTACAGTTTTTGATCAACTGGTTTCAAATTTTTGGTGTAAACAGACAAAATGCTAACAAAAACATGCTGAGAAAATTAAATCCACAGTACTTACAGTAAAAAAACGTGCCATGGTCAAAGTTGGGCAAAATTTAAGGTACCAATTTTTTATTTTTGTTAATATTTTTAAAAAAATTTAAAAGATTTTGATCTAATTTTGGGTATACAATTTAATTTTGATAAATTAAAGTTATATTACTGGGAAAAAAGTCCATAGCTTTTGCAAGTTTTGTGTTAAGTGATCAAATATCTTTCCTGATTTTTTACAAAATGCATTATGTTTGGGCCCATAACTTTTTTAAATTATATAATACAGACATAATTTCTGGCATGTACATAGGAACTATATAGAAGAATATTTATGGTAAATATGAGGGAAAACAGATGAGTGGTTTTGATATTAGGCAGTCCTGAAGTGTGAAAATAGGTTTTTAATAAAAAATTGAGGTTTTTCCTTAATTTCTCATGTGAATGAAGTCGCAAAGACCCAGTTTTCGGCTTGGTAGGAGATCTTGGGGACATCTAACATAATGCTGAATTTTGGATTCCTAGGTCTAACGGTTTCAAAACGTGCCACATCTACAGACGGATGGACGACGGACAATGGACCACGACTATAGCTCAGATGACTTATAGTCAGCTGAGCTAAAAAAGGGCTAATTATTTAGCAGCAGGTAAAGCTAAGGAAATCTGGAAAGACTGCAATGTATAACTGCAGAGTATGGAGTGTAGTGCAACATATATTTGTTGATATTTATTATGCTCACAACATGGGATGGTATGAAGATTATCAACAGGGTCATCAGTGTTAAACATGACATGGACACCATGGCCAAAAACAGAAGTTCAAAGTTCCCATTAAGTGAAATATGTACAAATATGTACAATATATAAAATATGAAGCCTCAATATTTTACACCCCAATTTAATGTTAACTGTCAATGGTTCTGAAAGCTTCAGTAATACCAGAAGTCCTTTAAACAGGTTTGGCTTTGAATCATATTCAAAAGTGACACCATACCCCCATACGTGGATAAATACCCCTCCTGTTAATCACTGACATTTGACCATGACCCTGTGGCCTATGACAAACACTGCAAGTAATATGTAATCCTCCTTTACATGGCAAGTAGGCCAGCAGGGACAGCCATTTCATCCAGTTTTATTTTCATGATCCTGTTGCATTATGTTACAAAGACAAATGATTGCTTACCTCCCCTAAACTCTGTAGGTCATGAAAATCATTTAACAAGGAGTCCAAGAAATCTTCTGGAATCAAAACCTGCAAATTAGAAAACCAATTAAGCAGGTAACAACAATACCTGTACAGGTAGCACAACAGTTAAAGATTATTATTTCCTGTGATGTAAGGGTAATCAATCCCACTGGAATGAATTCTATTTATTTTCCTTTTTTTTACAAAGTCAGAATTTGTGTTATTTAAGTCTACCATCTAGATATCTAATAAGCCCCAACTGACCCATCAAAATAATACAATTCATGATATTGTAGTCCTGATTCCGAACCAATGCTCTTCTTTGTTCACAGGGAGATGACTAAATAACCTAATCTTTTTTTACAAAATTATTTTTGAGTGATGAAGTATCCCCTTACACACCTCATTACCATCCCAAACATCTTATGGCATATCAGACGTCACTTTACATGATAAAATATTAGCAAAATATTGATACAAGGTCAGACTTGTGATTCATCTGTGTACCAGTGTATCTATACACTTCTATTCATATCCTGGAGCTGAAAAAATGAACTAGGTGATCATTTTGTGAATAACTGACAGTTACCTGTAACCATGGTCCATGTGCAGCATAGGGATGTTCCTCATCAGTGAACGAGCCAACTACACTGGGAGACACTAATGTTATCGCTGAGTCATTCAACACACTCTTGAATGTGAAGTGACGTCCATGTTTTAGCCGCCCCCTGCAAATATCAACAGTTTTTATGAAAGCAGATGTCCATTTCAGTCATTATCACATAAAACTTTGCTGAACAACTGTATGTTGTCTCCTTCACTTGATTTACTATGTTTACAAAATTTAAGACGTATCACTTGTGAGTCTGTCCGTCATGTTAAGGGAGCATTACATAATTTATAAACCATTCAGTACAGGATACACAGGTATTATTCACAACATAATGTTTCGTGTATCCATCATGTATGCTCATACACAGTTCCTACAATTTAAAATTAAGGCCTCACCTACTGGCCGGGGTTACACTGCTCATATTTTACAGAAATTAATATTACATCTTTCTGCCTTGTATAAATCTGCATATAATTCAACATAATTCACATATCCAATGTTTAAGCTATCTATTTGTATTCTTCATAACATACTTACCAACTGAGGGCCATGTGTATATACACTGTCAAAAAGCTTACTAATATGAGGGCCATGTATACAACAGGGAATAACCAAACTTGAAGGCGATGTATATGCGAGTGAACATACAAACCTGAGTTATGAGGGCCATGCATACACCCATGTATACTAACCTGAATTTCATCTATAGACACATCTGTACTATCATATATACCATGTATACACCAAAGTGTACTAACATGAATACCACATATATGACCATGTGTACTAAACTGAATACCATGTATACACCCACATGTACTAACCTGAATACCATGTATACACCCATTTCTACAAACTTGAATACCATGTCTACACCCATTTATAATAATATGAATACCATGTATACACAAATGTGTACTAACATGAATACCATGTATACCCACATATGTAATAACATGACTACCATGTATATGTCAAGGCCCAGATCCCGAGCTGGACCAATTGGCGATTGGTCCAGACCAGATCCCGATCGGGATTTGGTCTGACCTAAACCCCAATTGGGATCTGGTCCAGCCCTTGTCCATATATTAATATATGTAATAAAAACATGAATATATACATATATTTAGTTGAAAATGTTGATAAGAGAAGTTATAAATTGTTGGTTTTCATGAAATCAGGACTTTTCATTTGAATGTGAGCTGTTTATGAGTTGATACCAGTTAAGAATATCCATATTTGAAAACTGGGGATTGAAAACTTCATATGATACTTAACTTCTTATATATGTCATCCATCTAACAATTTATTCTTCCTACAAAACGCATCAAATATATACACTTATTTACACAGTGAGTCAGCTTAAACTAGTTCAATTGTTATATAAAAAATCGAACAAACAATCTGATGAAAATACTGGAAATAATAATTCAACTTGAAAAATAATACAAGGACTTGAAAAATAATTACAATAAATATAATCACTCAATTAATTCAAACTTAAATATTAATTGAGTTATTGAGATAGAATAATTAACACTGACTACAAACTAAATTAACATTTGTCATTACTTATTAAGTTATAATTTCAGACATACAGACAGGGATATAGGCATGCTCTAAATCTAGGTCTGGGCTGACCTGAACTTTGATAAATTCAGAAAGGAACTCATTCTATTAACTAAAAGTTAATGATCGGGGAATAGGCCGGACCAAATCATGATTGGCATCTGGTCCGGACCAATTGGCGATTGGTCCAGACCAGATCCCGATCGGGATTTGGTCCAGCCTAAACCCCAATCAGGATTTCGTCTGGACCAATCACCAATTGGTCCAGATCGGGATCTGGGCCTTGACATATACAACCAAGTATACTTACATGAATGCCATGTATACACCCATGTGTACTAACCTGAATACCATGTTCACACCCATGTGTACTAACCTGAATACCATGTATACACCCATGTGTACTAACCTGAATACCATGTATACACCCATGTGTACTAACCTGAATACCATGTATACACCCATGTGTACTAACCTGAATACCATGTATACACCCATGTGTACTAACCTGAATACCATGTATACACCCATGTGTACTAACCTGAATACCATGTATACACCCATGTGTACTAACCTGAATACCATGTATACACCCATGTGTACTAACCTGAATACCATGTATACACCCATGTGTACTAACCTGAATACCATGTATACACCCATGTGTACTAACCTCATTACCATGTATACACCCATGTGTACTAACCTGAATACCATGTTTACACCCATGTGTACTAACATGAATACCATGTATACATCCATGTGTAGTAACATGACTACCATGTTTACACCCATGTGTACTTACATGATTACCATGTATACACTCGTGTACTAACATGAATACCATGTATACACCCATGTGTACTAATATGAATACACCTGTTTTCCATTGTTTACACCTGTTTACTAACCTGAGGGCCAGGGGCAGTAGAGAACCAGCTTCTGTGTTGAACTTGAGGTGGACGGCATCCATGGTCTGTGTCCTGATTAGTTCTGATGGGGCATCGCTGCTTGTGTTGCTGTCAAATGACTCCTTCCTACCCGGCCTCCTGGGGGCAAATGGCAAACAAAATGTCAGAAGCAGTAATTTCGCTAGAAGCTGAAATATGCCTCTAGTACCAGCAACCTTAGTAAATATATTCATGTCTACTGGCAACAAAAGCCATATTTAGACTGAATCTCACTTGACTTCCTAAATTTAATTAAGGGACCAGGCTGAAGCCATCAGTACAGACTATTTCTCTCCCTTAAATTAAAAAATATATATTTAAACCTAACTTAGGTCTCTGCTGGCCTTTTTTATGAACTGTCTAGTTGAACAAATATAGCCACTAAATGTGTGATCATAGGATGGTAACAAGTTTTTTCTGTCCATCAGTGTAAAATGAGCAAGGCAATACAAGCTGGTTTGAAAATGAGCACTGTAGTTCATACAGATATAACATCTTACCTGTCTGACTCTCGTAAGCTGGATTTTGAGAGTGATGATCCTTTTTTCGTCTTTAAATTTTCTGAAAAGAAAAATGGAATCTGAATCACTGAGCTTCCATATAATTTTAATGATTAGTCACAATTTCATAGATAACAAGGGACCCATGGTTCACGGCGCTCAGCTGTTATATATGATCATAAATTATGATTTGGAAGAGGAGGTAGGCAAAGGCTGGTTTTTAGTGGTTATATAAGCACTATTATGAGTTGACAGTGTTTAACTCAAGTTATGTAAGATTTTGATAATACCCTTTGAGACAGGGAAAGGATTGATGTCATTTATATTACGGTATTTACAGTTGGAAATTGTGTGCTATTATCACTAAGGGTTTTGACTTGGCCATAAAACTTTACCTACATTGCAGCAGAATTATTTGAAAAGTTAAACTATTTATTAACAAGTGACCCATGGGTCATGTCGCTCAGCTGACAGGGAAGAGATTCACTAAAGGAAATTTTATCATCAGAATGGTAGTATATACCCATTCAACTGAAGCATCAAACAGATTAACCAACAGGCCAAGATTTAGTCTTTATTTATATATCTCAAAAATAGAGAAAAAATGTGTATACTTTAAAAACTAGAATACGGGTAGCCGACAAGTGACCACGTGTATCCGCCAAAATCAGAGTGGAACGGTTAAAGTGAGGCATGGATTGAGTGGCAAGGGGAAATAGAGTGAGGTATGTTGTATATTAGCATGGATGTCTGCAGCCTAAATGTGTATGTAGGTTGTGCCACCTACCACACATCCAGAAAGATGTCCAAGTTGTATACATATGCAAAATTTTAGGCAGAAAAGTCAAACCACTACATGTGTATGAGTGATTTTAGCCAACGGCAGACAAACAGACAGACGCTGTGGAAAAATGGTTACAGGTGGCCCCTCCAGTTGACCTATGTGAGATCTATACACATGAAAAATTTTGGCCCAATCGTTCAAACGGTTCCCTAGATATGAGCTCGGATGTCTGCAGTGTAAACTAGAATGTAGGTGGTGCCACCTGTCATAAAATCAAGAAAGCTATCCAGGATGTATAAAACTGCAAAATTTTAGGCAGATATGTCAAACCACTGCCGAGATATGAGTGACATTATCCCACGGCAGAAAACAGACAGATGCTGTGCAAAAATGGTTGCAGGTGGCACCACCAGTTTTGCGTATGATAAAGAGCTATGTGATATCTATACACATGCAAAATTTTGGCCCAATCGGTCAAACGGTTCCTGAGATATGAGCTTGGATGTGATCAGCTTGAACGTGAATGTAGGTGGTGCCATCTGTCATAAAATCAAGAAAGCTATCCTGCATGTATATGCATGCCGAATTTCAGGTGAATTAGTCAATTCACTGCAGAGATATAAGTGATTTTAACCCAAGGCAGATGAACAGATGGACACTGTGCAAACATGGTTACAGGTGGCGCCACCATTTTTGTGTATGTTATAAAGCAATCCAAGGGCTACATTTGTATAAATTTTATTTCCTGATTGGTCAATCGGTTCCCGAGATATGAAGGTTTATGTGTGGAAACAGATGCACAAATGGACGCTGGATAGAGGGGAAAGGTCAGAGGTCAACACAAATTGGTTAGGCACTAGTTCACATGTGACTAGATAATTGGTGTAAGTTTCGGAAAAATCGGTCCAGTTTTCTCAGAGGAGCTCTCTGGAAACAAACGTGGCGGCGGCGGAGGAACCCAGTCAAAAACATAGTATCTGCAAAACTTTGTTTTGGAGGATACAAAAAAAACAGGTGGCTCCACCAGTCTGCAGAAACTAATAAAAACACTTAATGGTCAATATCCATGCAAAGAATCATGGTGATCTCCGCATTAGTTGTTCAGATACTTCAGATTTTGTATCAAATTGTCCATTATTCTGAGGGATACTTCAGAGTCCTATAGCTTGAAGGATATGGGTAACAGAGACCTAATTTCAAGTTTCCACAGGCACTCTTCATGGGCCTCCTTGCATGACAAGAATGAAGTTTCTAGGTCTAGTTGTTGCAATTTGTACCCTGTTGACAGATAACCACATCTTTAAAGGTCTAAAAAAAAGAGAAAAAAAATTAGGAAAAATTTGAAAAAAATAGAGGTGGTGCACCCAGTCTGCAGAAAGTGATGGAACAGCTCATGATCAATATGTATGCCGAAAATCATGACCATCAGTGTTGTAGTTATTGAGATATTGAAGACTTTGTATGAAATTTTTGACTACTCTGGGGGGTACTTTGGGGCCCCATAGCTCAAAGGATATGTGTAACAGAGACCTAATTTTCTGGTTTCCATGGACAATTTTCATAGGTCTCTCAGTGTATTGAGAATGAAGATTCTAGGTCCAGTCGTTACGATTTGTGCCACGCTAACAGATGACAGCATCCTTAAAGGTCTCAAAAATAGAGGAAAAAATCGTAAAAAAAAAAAACGAACAAATACAGGTTGTGCCACCAGTCTGCAAGAACTGATGAAACACCTCTTGATCAATATGTATCCCAAAAATCATGACCATCAGTGATGTAGTTATTGAGATATTGAAGTTTTTGTATGAAATTTTTGACTACTCTGGGGGGTACTTTGGGGCCCCATATCACGATGGATATGGGTAACAGAGACCTAATTTCTGGTTTCCATGGAGACTTTTCATAGGTCTCTCAGTGTGTCAAGAATGAAGATTCTAGGTGCAGTCGTTACGATTTGTGCCACGCTAACAGATGACAGCATCCTTAAAGGTCTCAAAAATAGAGGAAAAAATCGTAAAAAAAAAAACCGAACAAATACAGGTTGTGCCACCAGTCTGCAAGAACTGATGAAACACCTCTTGATCAATATGTATCCCAAAAATCATGACCATCAGTGATGTAGTTATTGAGATATTGAAGTTTTTGTATGAAATTTTTGACTACTCTGGGGGGTACTTTGGGGCCCCATATCACGATGGATATGGGTAACAGAGACCTAATTTCTGGTTTCCATGGAGACTTTTCATAGGTCTCTCAGTGTGTCAAGAATGAAGATTCTAGGTGCAGTCGTTACGATTTGTGCCACGCTAACAGATGACAGCATCCTTAAAGGTCTCAAAAATAGAGAAAAAAATTCATAAAAAATCCAACGATACAGGTGGCGCCACCAGTCTGCAGGAAGTGATGACACATCTCATGATCAATAGCTATGCCACAAATCAAGACCATCAGTCAAGTAGTTAATGAGATATTGAAGTTTTTGTATGAAATTTTTTACTTTTCTGGGGGGTACTTTGGGGCCCCATAGCTCAAAGAATATGGGTAACAGAGACCTAATTTCTGGTTTCCATGGAGACTTTTAATAGGTCTCTCAGTGTGTCGAGAATGAAGATTCTAGGTCCAGTCGTTACGATTTGTGCCTTGTTAACAGATGTTCACATTTTTAAAGGTATCAAAAATAGAGAAAAAAATTTGTAAAAAATCGAAAAATACAGGTGGCGCCACCAGTCCTCAGGAACTGATGGAACATCTCATGATCAATATGTATGCCAAAAATCATGACCATCAGTCAAGTAGTTAATGAGATATTGAAGTTTTTGTATGAAATTTTTTACTTTTCTGGGGGGTACTTTGGGGCCCCATAGCTCGATGGATATGGGTAACAGAGACCTAATTTCTGGTTTCCAAGGAGATTTTTCATTCACCTCTCAGAATGTTAAGTTACAAGATTCTAAGTCCAGCGGTTATGATTTGTGCCAGGTTAACGGACAGACGGACAGACGGACGGACAGACGGACGACGGACAGACGGACGACGGACAAAGAGTGATCGCTATTGCTCAGCATGACTGAAATAAATAATTAAAATAATATTATAGAATATATTCATGAATGCATTTGTATTCAAATACTTTCATTTTTACCTGTATTCCAATCCTTATGCATGATATTATGGAGTACTTATTCATATTTGCATTCAAATACATTTACAAAGTACTTCATCATGTCTGGTATTTATTCAGTTTCAGCCAAACAAAAGTTCTTGAGAATCCAGAATAACAAATATCACAAATTTAAATAATGAACATAAGTAACTGGTTTAATGAATTTATTTATATTCAAAAAATATATTCACTTTGGACTACCTTCACATCAATCTACACACTAGACATAGCAAGATTCTTATGACAATTATAAACATTACAGAAATCATAATGAGACCTTGTCTAAGATCTGATTTTTTATCATATTCAAATTTTTTATTAAAAAGAAATGTATCAGAAAAAATTTTGAAGTAATCTCAGCTATGAAACCATTAAAATGTGTAAAAAATAACCCAAGGATAAGAACACCCTATAAATTATACAAGGAGAAAACTAGAGATGGGCAAGTTAAATCTTATTAACTGAGATATAGGAACCAGTAATATAAATTTTGATTATTTACATAGTCTTGTGACAGCCGTTACAACCACATGTCTTAATGTCATTAGTGAAACAGATTGACATCTTTATTAAGTACTTGTCTGAGTAAAATTTAAAAATGTTGACATATTTAATTTTTTTTAAATTTTGAAATAAATATAAATTAACAAGTGCAAACACTTGGAAAAGACCTGGAAATTTAGATTAATATTATCAACTGCATCTGTCTATCATTAATTTCCTTCACATAATCCCTAATAGTATAGAACAATATAATTTGATTTTTTTTATTATTAAAATTAAAAAGAAAAATACCATAGGTGACTAAATGGTGTTATTTGGAATACATTTTCATCCATCCATACAAAAATCCATAAAACATCAGTAATTGCAAGGTAATTCCCTGTTACTCATAAACTATCAAATCCTTTTCTATTGATTTTTTTAATTTGTTATTATAGACCTATAAAAATTTATTTATTTTCATTGATTTATTTATTTATTTGTCAATTTATTTATTTATTGTTATGCTGTTGGTCTAAACAACTAATAGATGAGTTGGGTTGGACACCTGAATCAACTGAGGCCAGCCATAAGCTATGGCCAGTAAGTATATGCGCCGCTTCAAGCGTGCATAATTGGCCCGAGAGGTCAACTGGGGGACAAACAGGTGACAGAAGAGAGACTTGGTAGAGCCTAGGGGCTGACATGGTCTCATAAAAACTATAATAAAAGCTACAGTATTTGGCCAATTTCTTTCAATTTTCAAAACTAACAAGCTGAAATCCTTATTTCTGCATGATATGAAAATTATATCAACAGTGCTTACAGAAAACAAACATGCCATGGTCAAAGTTAGACAAAATTTAAGGTATCAATTTTACAGTTATGCTAATAACTTGTAAAATTTGAAAAATTCAGAACTAATTTTTGGTATACAATTGAATATTGATCAAATAATGTTAAATCCATGACAAAAAATCTCTAGCTTCAGCAAGTCTCATGTTAAGGGAGTAAATATATTTCTTGATTTTTTACTCCCTTAAAAAATGTGCCATGGTCAAATCTTGGCAAAATTTAAGGTACTAATTTTATATTTATGCTAAAAACGTACAAAATTTGAAAAATTAAGATCTAATTTTGGTTATACAATTGATTCTTGATTAAATATAGTTATATATCTAAAAAAAAGAATTCTAGCTTCAGCAATTCTCAATTTAAGGGAGTAAATATATTTCCTGAATTTTTACAAAGTGCATTATGTTCGGGCCCATTACTTCAAGAATTTAGAAAATATTGAACTAATTTCTGGTATGAACATAGGAAATATATAGAGGAATTTATATATGAAAAATGATCAATATCAGGTCAGTGGTTTTGATATTAGGCAGTCTTGAAGTGTAAGAATGGGTTTTTAATGGAAAACTGAGGTTTTTCCTTAAATATTCGAAGGGACCAAGTCCTAGTGACCCAATTTTCGGTATGGTAGGAGATTTTGGGGACATCGAAAGGTATGCTGAATTTCAGATTCGTAGGTCCAACGGTTTCAAAACGTGCCAGACGGACAGCCGACGGACAAAGGACCACGACTATAGCTCAGATGACTTATAGTCAGCTGAGCTAAAAATTATGCAAAGGACATTCAAGAGTAGTACACTGAATAATTCTTAAACTAAACATCACATAGTTTAGAAATTTTACATTTAGATGTATCTGTTAACTCACAGAATTTCCAGGCATTTTTCTCTTCTGCTACTGATGGCATGCTGTCATTATATGTGTTTATGTGAGCATGTGTATGCATAAATAAATGTTAACAAAGTGGAGCTTCATAATGGAGTGTAGTAATTCAGCAACAGTCATTCACTCGTGTCTAACAGGTAAGATATTATAACTACAATATGATATTAGTGCCTTACAGGAGTGATAGACTAATACCATCTGATATTTATGCTTCACTGGTGTGCTATGCTCACACAATTTGCTAACTCTGCCTTAAGCAGGGGGAATTTACTACATATCCCTAAATGAAAAGATGAAAATAATCTACTGTTTGTCTTTTACTTTAATGTAATATACTTACCAAAATCTGCAATCTTTATCTCTTTTTTTTAGTGTGGTATAATAAACTAATCACAACCTGTCACTTGCATCTTATTGCTGTGATATATCAAACACAAAGAACCATTTGTGTCTCATTAATAGTGTCACATACTGACCAAATTTATAATTGTGCCGTACTGGAATGTGACCTGAATGATAGGATCTGCCACAGTGAATTACCACTACAGTATATTGGACACAATCTCTTATGTATGTCTAATTGGTGTGATTTGCTTCCTAGACTAATTGTAAATCTCATTGTAGGGTAATACATTGACCACCAGCTGATAACTGTGCCTGAAAGTGGTGATATATAAATACAATTTGTCGAGTCTGTGCAACTTAGTGGGGTGTACTGATATCCCTTACTAATATGAAATACTGACCAGATTCTGTTATTGGTGCCTTATAGATATGATATACAGACCACAAGCTGCTATTTGTGCCTTATTGATATGATATACTGACTACAATCTGCTGTTTGTGCCTTACTGATGTGCATTACTGACCACAATCTGCAATTTGTGCCTTACTGATGTGCTAAACTGACTACAATCTGTAATTTGTGCCTTATTGATGTCATATACTCACCACAATCTGCTATTTGTGCCTTATTGGAGTCCTGGCCCTCTGTAAATTGGTTTTCTTTATCCTCCTCATTATCCCACAGTTGCTGCTCAGTGGGCTCTTCCCATGAGCACCTGCTGCTCACACCACTCAGATTTGATCCCTCCAGCTCAATTCCATTGTCTACTTTCTCCTACAGGTAAACAGAGACATAACATTCATTGTCTACGTTCTCCTACAGGTAAACAGAGACATAACATTCATTGTCTACATTCTCCTACAGGTAAACAGAAAAATAACATTTATCCATTGTCTACATTCTCCTACAGGTAAACAGAGAAATAACATTCATCCATTGTCTACTTTCTCCCACAGGTAAACAGAGACATAATATTCATTGTCTACTTTCTCCTACAGGTAAACAGAGAAATAACATCTTCCATTGTCTACTTTATCCTACAGGTAAACAGAGACATAGCATTCATCCATTGTCTACTTTCTCCTACAGGTAAACAGAGACATAACATTCATCCATTGTCTACTTTCTCCTTCAGGTAAACAGAGACATAATATTCATTGTCTACTTTCTCCTACAGGTAAACAGAGAAATAACATTCATCCATTGTCTACTTTCTCCTTCAGGATAACAGAGACATAACATTCATCAATTGTCTATTTTATCCTACAGGTAAACACAGACATAACATTCACTGTCTACTTTCTCCTACAGGTAAACAGAGACATATCATTCATTGTCTACTTTCTCCTACAGGTAAACAGAGACATATCATTCATTGTCTACTTTCTCCTACAGGTAAACAGAGACATAACATTCATCCATTTTCTACTTTCTCCTAAGGTAAACAGAGACATAATATTCATTGTCTACTTTCTCCTACAGGTAAACAGAGACATATCATTCATTGTCTACTTTCTCCTAAGGTAAACAGAGACATAACATTCATTGTCTACTTTCTCCTACAGGTAAACAGAGACATAACATTCACTGTCTACTTTCTCCTACAGGTAAACAGAGACATAACATTCATCCATTTTCTACTTTCTCCTAAGGTAAACAGAGACAAATCATTCATTGTCTACTTTCTCCTAAGGTAAACAGAGACATAACATTCATTGTCTACTTTCTCCTACAGGTAAACAGAGACATAACATTCACTGTCTACTTTCTCCTACAGGTAAACAGAGACATAACATTCATCCATTTTCTACTTTCTCCTAAGGTAAACAGAGACATATCATTCACTGTCTACTTTCTCCTACAGGTAAACAGAGACATAACATTCATCCATTTTCTACTTTCTCCTACAGGTAAACAGAGACATAATATTCATTGTCTACTTTCTCCTACAGGTAAACAGAGACATAACATTCATTGTCTACTTTCTCCTACAGGTAAACAGAGACATATCATTCATTGTCTACTTTCTCCTAAGGTAAACAGAGACATAACATTCATTGTCTACTTTCTCCTACAGGTAAACAGAGACATATCATTCACTGTCTACTTTCTCCTACAGGTAAACAGAGACATAACATTCATTGTCTACTTTCTCCTAAGGTAAACAGAGACATAACATTCATCCATTTTCTACTTTCTCCTAAGGTAAACAGAGACATAACATTCACTGTCTACTTTCTCCTACAGGTAAACAGAGACATAATATTCATTGTCTACTTTGTCCTACAGGTAAACAGAGACATATCATTAATTGTCTACTTTCTCCTAAGGTAAACAGAGACATAATATTCATGGTCTACTTTCTCCTAAGGTAAACAGAGACATAATATTCATTGTCTACTTTCTCCTACAGGTAAACAGAGACATAACATTCATTGTCTACTTTCTCCTACAGGTAAACAGAAACATATCATTCATTGTCTACTTTCTCCTAAGGTAAACAGAGACATAACATTCATTGTCTACTTTCTCCTACAGGTAAACAGAGACATAACATTCACTGTCTACTTTCTCCTACAGGTAAACAGAGACATACATTCATCCATTTTCTACTTTCTCCTAAGGTAAACAGAGACATAGCATTCATTGTCTACTTTCTCCTAAGGTAAACAGAGACATAACATTCATTGTCTACTTTCTCCTACAGGTAAACAGAGACATAACATTCACTGTCTACTTTCTCCTACAGGTAAACAGAGACATAACATTCATCCATTTTCTACTTTCTCCTAAGGTAAACAGAGACATATCATTCACTGTCTACTTTCTCCTACAGGTAAACAGAGACATAACATTCATCCATTTTCTACTTTCTCCTACAGGTAAACAGAGACATAACATTCATCCATTTTCTACTTTCTCCTAAGGTAAACAGAGACATATCATTCATTGTCTACTTTCTCCTACAGGTAAACAGAGACATAACATTCATTGTCTACTTTCTCCTAAGGTAAACAGAGACATAATATTCATTGTCTACTTTCTCCTACAGGTAAACAGAGACAAAACATTCATTGTCTACTTTCTCCTACAGGTAAACAGAGACATAACATTCGTCCATTGTCTACTTTCTCCTACAGGTAAACAGAGACATAACATTCATCCATTGTCTACTTTCTCCTAAGGTAAACAGAGACATAATATTCATTGTCTACTTTCTCCTACAGGTAAACAGAGACATAACATTCATTGTCTACTTTCTCCTACAGGTAAACAGAGACATATCATTCATTGTCTACTTTCTCCTAAGGTAAACAGAGACATAACATTCATCCATTTTCTACTTTCTCCTAAGGTAAACAGAGACATAACATTCATTGTCTACTTTCTCCTACAGGTAAACAGAGACATAATATTCATTGTCTACTTTCTCCTACAGGTAAACAGAGACATAACATTCATTGTCTACTTTCTCCTACAGGTAAACAGAGACATATCATTCATTGTCTACTTTCTCCTACAGGTAAACAGAGACATAACATTCGTCCATTGTCTACTTTCTCCTACAGGTAAACAGAGACATAACATTCATTGTCTACTTTCTCCTACAGGTAAACAGAGACATAACATTCATTGTCTACTTTCTCCTACAGGTAAACAGAGACATAACATTCATTGTCTACTTTCTCCTACAGGTAAACAGAGACATATCATTCATTGTCTACTTTCTCCTACAGGTAAACAGAGACATAACATTCATTGTCTACATTCTCCTAAGGTAACCAGAGACATATCATTCACTGTCTACTTTCTCCTACAGGTAAACAGAGACATATCATTCATTGTCTACTTTCTCCTAAGGTAAACAGAGACATAACATTCACTGTCTACTTTCTCCTACAGGTAAACAGAGACATAACATTCACTGTCTACTTTCTCCTACAGGTAAACAGAGACATATCATTCATTGTCTACTTTCTCCTACAGGTAAACAGAGACATAACATTCACTGTCTACTTTCTCCTACAGGTAAACAGACACATAACATTCACTGTCTACTTTCTCCTACAGGTAAACAGAGACATATCATTCATTGTCTACTTTCTCCTAAGGTAAACAGAGACATATCATTCATTGTCTACTTTCTCCTACAGGTAAACAGAGACATAACATTCATCCATTTTCTACTTTCTCCTAAGGTAAACAGAGACATATCATTCATTGTCTACTTTCTCCTACAGGTAAACAGAGACATAACATTCATTGTCTACTTTCTCCTAAGGTAAACAGAGACATAATATTCATTGTCTACTTTCTCCTAAGGTAAACAGAGACATAATATTCATTGTCTACTTTCTCCTACAGGTAAACAGAGACATAACATTCATTGTCTACTTTCTCCTACAGGTAAACAGAGACATAACATTCGTCCATTGTCTACTTTCTCCTACAGGTAAACAGAGACATAACATTCATCCATTGTCTACTTTCTCCTAAGGTAAACAGAGACATAATATTCATTGTCTACTTTCATCTACAGGTAAACAGAGACATAACATTCATTGTCTACTTTCTCCTACAGGTAAACAGAGACATAATATTCATTGTCTACTTTCTCCTACAGGTAAACAGAGACATAACATTCGTCCATTGTCTACTTTCTCCTACAGGTAAACAGAGACATATCATTCATTGTCTACTTTCTCCTACAGGTAAACAGAGACATAACATTCATTGTCTACTTTCTCCTAAGGTAAACAGAGACATAACATTCACTGTGTACTTTCTCCTACAGGTAAACAGAGACATATCATTCATTGTCTACTTTGTCCTACAGGTAAACAGAGACATAACATTCATTGTCTACTTTCTCCTAAGGTAAACAGAGACATAATATTCATTGTCTACTTTCTCCTACAGGTAAACAGAGACATAACATTCATTGTCTACTTTCTCCTACAGGTAAACAGAGACATAACATTCGTCCATTGTCTACTTTCTCCTACAGGTAAACAGAGACATAACATTTGTCCATTGTCTACTTTCTCCTTCAGGTGAACAGAGACATAACATTCATGCATACAAACTGAAATGCAACTTGCTATGTTTCACAAAACTTATAAGATTTCAGAATTTGAAACTGCTTGTACAATAAAAGATTTATTATCTGCATATATTTCTAAAAAATATTGTTGAATTATTATCTCAAATACAGATAATGCATATACAGGAACTTAGATAGACTACAGACTTGGCAAATATGCAAAAGATACATATCCAAACTTGGGTCATATCCCATAAATACCATGGCTGCTTTTTAACACTAACCTGTAACTGTGGATCAAGTTCAAACACTGTTTCTCCACGTCTCATATCAGTGATGAGCCAGGGTCCACCAGCCCTAAAATATACAGTACAATTATATATGTACAGCTTCATAGAAGTTTATGTTTTCAATTTATGCTTGCTGAAAGGTCACAATGATAACTTTGTTTCTGTCATTCATTAAATCAATATTGACCAATATGAGGCATAATGTTGCTGAAAAGCATCTCTACATGAATACAGGTTTATAATAGAATGTTTCAGCTGAATGACCAACAATTATAGATAAATTCCAAACTCATCTGGGTCAAACAGTATAAGCAACTGAATGGTATATTGAGATGTTACAGTTTACATAGTTTGCAAAAAGATATCTGCATAAGATTTCCACTGTAAACAAGACCTCAAGTCAACCTGGCAATATCAGTGGTATTGTTAGATCAATAAATAATTTTCCAATGTACTCACAGGGTTGTCTGCTGGATCAGATCCAGCACACCGGTACCATTCCAGTGCTGGGCTGCTCGGACTTCTTCCTCACACACTCCTATCACCTGAAACAACATCAATCAGGCTGACAACAGCACATCTCACAAGCATTGTACTTGTACTGCTACGTGTCTTTGTCAAAATAAAGTCTACAGGTATAGATGTGCATGGATCCTCAAAGGATAAATTGAGAACAGCAGTGTGGAAGATGTGCCTTTCAAAAAATATTCTGGTCTAAATGACAACATTTATGGACGTCTGAGTAATTTCTGATGTCAAAAAGGCAACTGCATTTTTGCCTAGAAAAGTAGAAATATTCACAACAATCAACCGCCTTCTTTGTCACAGAATAAGCTAACATTTTGTGAGTTTACTGATACCTGAAGAAAATAAATACATTATTCCAGTCACAGCTCAGTTACTTAATATCTAATGCTGTGGTGATGGTCTGTAGCTGTCATACGGGATATGGCTGGAGGCAGTAAATGACTGCTTGCATGAACTAGAATATCAGCAGAAGCTGACAAAGGCCATCAGCCAAAAAAACAGTGTTTAGAGGTGGTAACAGTAACAAGTACTAAATATCTGTTCTCACATGGATGTATATCGATACATGTCTCAGTTAAAATTTGTAATGTACCATAATTCATAACAATCCACCAAATGCTTCCTGAAAAATAAGCTTCTAAGTTTTATTCTATTATAAGCTCTGTGACCTTGAAAAGTAGGTCAAGGTCACCCATCTTCGAACTTGACCGAGATTTTGTCAATATACATCTTCACCAAAGAAATAAAATTCCTATTGTGAATCCTTATAGAGATATCCTGCTCACAAGGCCAAGGTTTAAAAATCCAAGAAAAATTCATTAAAAATCAGAAATTGTAGGTGGCGCCACCAAACTTGTGCAGCAGTTACAGACCATCAGTCCCTATGATCATAGTAAGTATTGTGAAAATCCACCCAATGGTTCCTGAGAAATATGCTTCTAAATGTTTTTTCTATAATCAGCTCTAAAACGTAGAAAAATAGGTCAAGGTCACCCATCTTCGAACTTGACCGAGATTTTGTCAATACACATCTTCACAGAAAAAATAAAATTCCTACGATGAATCCTTTTAGAGATATCCCGCTCACAAGCCCAAAGTTGAACAAGGGACCTATGGGTCACTGTGCTCAGCTGACGTTAACCTTGAAGGTAAAAATCTAAAATAATATCAAATGGAGATAAAGTGTAAGAGGAAGAGGTAATAAAGGCCATGGTTGGTTTATATGATTGGTTTGTATTGATGAGCAAGAAATTGTTGCAAATAATATTTTGTGACCTGACCATGTGTTTCCTAATGTTGAAACTGAAGCATGTGAGCAGTTTGTGAACAAATGATCTGTACAATTACCATGATCATTAGTTGGCTTTTTGATTAACTGTTGACATTTCAGTAGTTTACACATTTGTTCAATCGAATCTTTTTTTTTTGTATAATATATATTATTAAATATATGTTTTTTTTTATGAAATGTATACAGTTGAAATATAACTAATTAACAACATAAAACATGGCAAACAAAGCCTGATCTCAAATTCTGCTGATGCCGGAAAATAATGAACAAATGTTTGTAATAAATCCTCATTTTTTTATCACATCAATTTTTTTTTTAATTTAAGTTTATATTTCTATACATTTTCAATATAACATATATATCTGAATATAAAAGTTGATTCATAATTCTCAATTGCATCATCATAAATCTCAATCTTGTCAGATAACACCACATCATGCATACAAATGTTTATTTATTTTTTACCACAAAAATATATCTTTAAAATATGCAAAACAATAAATATCTAAAAAAAATACTTGATTTAGATTTCACAATTTTTTATTGTGTCTTTATTTATCCATAATGTGCTTCATATTTTATCATAATTTAAGCATACTGATGGGTTCCATTATGAATGGTAAAATCATTTAAAAGAAAAATGATTTCTTTAAAAATGCTACATTACACAACATTGCATCTTCTGGATTACACCTTGTATTACTTTTTCAAGGAAAGGTTTTGCATATCAGAGTGGAAACAGCATTACAATTAAGGAGATACAGTGAAACAATAACAATACTGCATAACACTTGGTGGGTTGGGTTTGCGGGGGGGGGGGGGGGGGGGGGGTCATTGGGGTGGTGATATGAGAATAACTGTACACCTGTCACAGCAGGGGATCTCCCCCAGTGACTGTAACAAATCAGAAACCCTGGCATAGCTGACTTCCAGTGACCTGGAGTGGGACCCTGCATCTGTAATCTGTAAACAAAGCAAATGACTACAATAGAGCCTCAAGAAAAAAATCAATAACTAGATTAATTTTCAAGCTTTTACTTCCAAATTTCAGATTTGAACAAATTAAATATTTATGTTTACATGCTGTGAAAATTAAATCAATGGTACTTACAGGAAAAAAACGTGCCATGGTCAAAGTTGGGCAAAATTTAAGGTACTGATTTTATTTTTATGCTAATTACTTAAAAAATTTACAAAATTCAGATCTAATTTTGGGTATACAATTGAATCTTAATTAAACATAGTTATATACTTGGGAAAACAGACTCTAGTTTCAAAATTTTTCATGTTAAGTGAGTAAATATTTTTCCTGATTTTTCACAAAGTCCATTATGTTTGGGCCCATAACTTAAAGAATTTATACTTAACAGACTTAATTTCTGGCATGTACATAGGAACTATATAGAAGAATATTTATGGTAAATATGAGGAAAAACAGATGAGTGGTTTTGATATTAGGCAGTCCTGAAGTGTGAAAATAGGATTTTAATAAAAAATTGAGGTTTTTCCTTAATTTCTCAAAGGAACGAAGTCGCAAAGACCCAGTTTTCGGCTTGGTAGGAGATCTTGGGGACATCTAACATTATGCTGAATTTTGGATTCCTAGGTCTTACGGTTTCAAAACGTGCCACATCTACGGACGGACGGACGGACGGACGGACGGACGGACGGACGGACGGACGGACAGACGGACGGACGACGGACAATGGACCACGACTATAGCTCAGATGACTTATAGTCAGCTGAGCTAAAAATCCAAGAAAAATTCATTAAAAATAAGAAATTGTAGGTGGCGCCACCAAACTTGTGTAGCAGGTACAGACTATCAGTCCCAATAATCATAGTAAGTTTTGTGAAAATCCACCAAATGGTTCCTGAGTAATAAGCATCTAAGTGTTTTTCTATAATCAGCTCTAAAATGTAGAAAAATAGGTCAAGGTCACACATCTTCGAACTTGACTGAGATTTTGTCGATATACATCTTTACCGAGGAAATAAAATTCTGACGGTGAATCCTTTTCAAGATATCCCGCTCACAAGGTAAAAGTTAACAGACGCCGGATGGACAGACGGACGGACAGCTTGGGTGACGACAATAGCCCATCAGCCTAAGGGCTGAGGGCTAAAAACTGCAATCAAACGACTAGTGCCCCCAAGCGTCTAGCCTGACCAGCCCATTCATTCAACACAGCAGTGTAAGCACTGGACATAGTGTTTTTAATCGCTGATCATCCTGATACTTATTATTTATCATATTAATTATGCTGTGTTAAAACCTATTACAGAAACATGAAAAGACATAAACTAGATGTGTCGGAACGACATGAATGCCCCCGCCTGGGGCAAATTAGAAACATTTGTTAAATTTTGTAAAATTTTTAAGTTCAGGAAGTGTTGTATGGTCAAAAATAGGTCAACAAGGGCAAAATGCAAACTCAATCTGTAAAGGGTCATTATCAAGCAACACACCAAAAATCAGGCCAGTATCTGCAGGCATTGTGAAAAAAAGTCCATATATGTGCATTTTTCATGAAAATTTCTGTCTTTCATGAAATGTTCTATGTTCAGGATCTGTCATATGGTGAAAAATAGGTTAACTGGGACGAAACGCGAACTCGATCTGTAAGTGGTCATTATGCGCCCACAGACCAAACATTAGGCCAGTATCTGTGAGCATTGCATTGCGAAACTAGAATATTAGTTAAAGTTGATAATCATTTATAAATTTAAATTGGAGAGGTATATACCATGTTTCATAACAATCCACCAAATGCTTCCTAAGAAATAAGCTCCTAAGTTTTTTTCTATACTAAGCTCTGTGACCTTGAAAAGTAGGTCAAGATCACCCATCTTTTAACTTGACCAAGATTTTGTAAATATAATGCAATAGCACTGAAGAAATGAAGTTCCTGTGTTGAATACCTTTGGAGATATCCTGCACAAAAGGCCAAAATTGAAAAAATCCGATAAAATTTCATTAAAAAATCAGAAATTGCAGGTGGCGCCACCAAAATTGTGCAGCACATACAGACCATCAGTTCCAATGATCATAGTAAGTTTTGTGAAAATCCACACAATGGTTCCTAAGACATAAACTTCTGAGTGTTTTTCTATAATCAGCTCTAAAATGTAGAAAAATGGGTCAAGGTCACCCATCTTCAAACTTGACCGAGATTTTATCGATATACATCTTCACTGATGAAATAAAATTCCAACGGTGAATCCTTTTAGAGATATCCCGCTCACAAGGTAAAAGTTAACAGACGCGGAACGGACGGACGGACGGACAGACACCGGACAGACAGATGGACAGACGGACAGCTTGGATGACGACAATAGCCCATCAGCCGCTGAGGGCTAAAAACGGCTGTACATGTGTATTTGTCATGAAAATTTCTATTTTTCATGAATTTTTCTAAGTTTAGGAGCCATAAAACGGTCAAAAGTAGGTCAACCGGCACGAAACGCAAATTCCATCTGTAACTGGTCATTATCTGCCCACACACCAAAAATCAGGCCAATATCTGCAGGCATTGCAAAAAAAAGTCCGTACATGTGTATTTGTCATGAAAATTTCTATTTTTCATGAAATTTTCTAAGTTTAGGAGCCATAAAACGGTCAAAAGTAGGTCAACCGGGACGAAACGCGAACTCGAACTGTAACTGGTTATTATCTGCCCACACACCAAAAATCAGGCCAATATCTGCAGGCATTGCAAAAAAAAGTCTGTACATGTGTATTTGTCATGAAAATATCTATTTTTCATGAAATTATCTAAGTTTAGGAGCCGTAAAACGGTCAAAAGTAGGTCAACCGGGACGAAACGCAAACTCCATCTGTAACTTGTCATTATCTGCCCACACACCAAAAATCAGGCCAATATCTGCAGGCATTGCGAAAAAAAAGTCCGTACAACTGTTTGATTTTGGAATGACGGAAGGACGGACATGGGTAAAACTATATGCCCCGGCCACTTTGTGGCGGGGGCATAAAAATTGCTGCATTCAGCAGGGTTTGCATTAGAATTTGATCTTGAATCAACTGCCTTGTAGGATGATACAAGGGAAACATACACATTTGATAAACCTCAAATTTTACAAGTTTCCTTGAATTTGTCTGGTACCAATCAACTTTAACCTCATATTAATTAAATGATCATATTAATTAATTAGAGTCCATAGCATATATAAGCTAACAAAGTGAGGATTGTCAGTTTCGTCTATGCTAATGAGTGTCTGGCTGAATCATGCTTGCCTGCACAAACAGGCTTCCTGCTGCACCAGCCAGTCATTTTTCTCCTCCATCTACACAAGAAGCTGCATTAGCGATATCCCGTATTATGAACTGCTATACCTGTATAAAGCAGTCTGTCCCAAATGCTATGTTGATGGTTTGTAACTGTAATTATAAACTATACCTGTATAAAGCTGACTGTCCCAAATGCTGTGGTGATGGTCTGTAATTGTAATTATAAACTACACCTGTATAAAGCTGACTGTCCCAAATGCTGTGGTGATGGTCTGTAACTGTAATTATAAACTACACCTGTATAAAGCTGACTGTCCCAAATGCTGTGGTGATGGTCTGTAACTGTAATTATAAACTACACCTGTATAAAGCTGACTGTCCCAAATGCTGTGGTGATGGTCTGTAACTGTAATTATAAACTAAACCTGTATAAAGCTGACTGTCCCAAATGCTGTGGTGATGGTCTGTAACTGTAATTATAAACTACACCTGTATAAAGCTGACTGTCCCAAATGCTGTGGTGATGGTCTGTTACTGTAATTATAAACTATACCTGTATAAAGCTGACTGTCCCAAATGCTGTGGTGACGGTCTGTTACTGTAATTTTAAACTACACCTGTATAAAGCTGACTGTCCCAAATGCTGTGGTGATGGTCTGTAACTGTAATTATAAACTACACCTGTATAAAGCTGACTGTCCCAAATGCTGTGGTGATGGTCTGTAACTGTAATAATAAACTAAACCTGTATAAAGCTGACTGTCCCAAATGCTGTGGTGATGGTCTGTAACTGTAATTATAAACTACACCTGTATAAAGCTGACTGTCCCAAATGCTGTGGTGATGGTCTGTAACTGTAATTATAAACTATACCTGTATAAAGCTGACTGTCCCAAATGCTGTGGTGATGGTCTGTAACTGTAATTATAAACTATACCTGTATAAAGCTGACTGTCCCAAATGCTGTGGTGATGGTCTGTAACTGTAATTATAAACTAAACCTGTATAAAGCTGACTGTCCCAAATGCTGTGGTGATGGTCTGTAACTGTAATTATAAACTAAACCTGTATAAAGCTGACTGTCCCAAATGCTGTGGTGATGGTCTGTAACTGTAATTATAAACTAAACCTGTATAAAGCTGACTGTCCCAAATGCTGTGGTGATGGTCTGTAACTGTAATTATAAACTAAACCTGTATAAAGCTGACTGTCCCAAATGCTGTGGTGATGGTCTGTAACTGTAATTATAAACTATACCTGTATAAAGCTGACTGTCCCAAATGCTGTGGTGATGGTCTGTTACTGTAATTATAAACTATACCTGTGTAAAGCTGACTGTCCCAAATGCTGTGGTGATGGTCTGTAACTGTAATTATAAACTAAACCTGTATAAAGCTGACTGTCCCAAATGCTGTGGTGATGGTCTGTAACTGTAATTATAAACTAAACCTGTATAAAGCTGACTGTCCCAAATGCTGTGGTGATGGTCTGTAACTGTAATTATAAACTATACCTGTATAAAGCTGACTGTCCCAAATGCTGTGGTGATGGTCTGTAACTGTAATTATAAACTATACCTGTATAAAGCTGACTGTCCGAAATGCTGTGGTGATGGTCTGTTACTGTAATTATAAACTATACCTGTATAAAGCTGACTGTCCCAAATGCTGTGGTGATGGTCTGTTACTGTAATTATAAACTATACCTGTATAAAGCTGACTGTCCCAAATGCTGTGGTGATGGTCTGTAACTGTAATTATAAACTATACCTGTATAAAGCTGACTGTCCCAAATGCTGTGGTGATGGTTTGCAGCTGAGGGTCCTCCTTCATCAGCATGTGCTGGATACGAGACTCGCTACCATCCAGCGGACTGTGCCATGGAACATGATCACCCGCACACAGGGTGTTCTCTGCAATAAATATAAACCAACATGCTTAAACAGACATTTTCTATGACCATGATTCTGTTTGGTCATGTCTCTATTCCTACAGAGACATCCTATCAGAAGTTCTGATACTACAAGATCAACAAAATTACAATGGGTTCATTGTGGGATTTTCACTTAAGAAATATTCAACCAAAGCCATAACAATGTAGCATTTACTTGTTAATGTTTAAGTACAAAAAATATTAAGGTAGGACTAAGCACATAGTAACTTTTTCTTTT
The DNA here is from genome assembly GCA_026874595.1 of Sipunculus nudus. Lineage (NCBI taxonomy): Eukaryota > Metazoa > Annelida > Sipuncula > Golfingiida > Sipunculidae > Sipunculus > Sipunculus nudus. Next base: position 104,080,252 of record CM049306.1, on the reverse strand, counting down.
AAACTACCATCAATGTTTGTAAAAAAGTAAAAGTACTACCAAGAAAACAAGAGCACCACAAACATGCATAGTATTAGTACGCTGGTCTTATGTATTGTGACCTTTAACCTCATTAGATAATATATAATAATAAATATGCGTGAATTTTTCCAAGATTTAAATTCAGGTGAGAAACTGTATTGGTTTATATTTATAATGAATTTCATGAATATCCATAAGATTTTTGGTAAGCCATCACAGTGCAACCAAAGTCTGGTGACATCTGACTTCATACAATCAGCCGAGCTAAAAATGATATCTGTTCTTTCAAATTATCTGCCATTGACGAACAGTAATTTCCACTGGGCCAATGTTATCTTTGGTCCCCGAAGATTTTTCCCAGTACTACAGTATAAAAATGTTACAGGAACAATCTGTTCACATTTTTTTCATCATTTGTATATCCCTCACAATCTTCACCTGATTACTGACCACTGTGTGCCACACATGCATGACTGTTGATTGATACCTGGGACTCTGATCTAGGACAACAGCTCTTTCAGCTGGTTTGTTTATTGATCCAAGTATATTAAACTTTTAAGCAGGCAGATCAACTGTATTAAATAAAGTAAAGGCTTACCTGTCTGGAATACATATCTAGCAAGAGCTTGCATCAGGGCAGCGGGCCAGGTGGGCGGGGCTGTCTCTGTGCTCTCTCTTTTCAATCTGAATGACAACTCGAAGCCAAAACCACTCAAACCGTCAGGTCCTGCACACCTCCTGATAGTAAAACATAGTACAATAAAAATAATAAGGCCTGTGAATTGCTGATGAGTCCTCCATTTAATATGATTAGTGGTGACTCCTTTTGTTTCAATTTCCACTTTGTTAGTTGTCAACAATAGTCTTACAGATCTATAGAGGAACAGATCTACTTAAATATTTCATGTATGATGATCATTATAATGAATCAACATTTATGAAATCAGTTAATTATTAAACCTAATAACTGTGCTGTCTAATGCAGGAAATAAGGTTTCATACTTTGGAAAAAGATGATTATCTATCATTATTCAAGGTGTTCCAGCAGTGCAGATATGACACAATCAGTTGAATTGAAAATGTACTAACTCATGAACTCTTCCATCACCATGGAGATCAGACAGTCCCATGGAGATATAATGCCAGTGTGGTGGTATGTTCCTTTTGGGGTCTCCTGGATTAGCATACATACTGATGTAGTCCAATGGATCTGGTCCTCCCAGCCTGTGATAACAAATGCAGACATTAACACATGCTATAAAAGACCAATGGATCTGGTCCTCCCAACTTGTGATAACAAAAACAGACATTAACACATGCTGAAGTAGTTCAATGAATCTGGTCCTCCAAGCCTACGGAATAATACAGAGTAGGACATACCCTCGTGGAAACCCTTGAAAACAAATAAAAGGCAACAGGTGAAACCTTAAGAACAGAACCACATCTATATGACATTTGGATCATTCCTGACTCCATGCATATAAAACCTAAAATCCAGAAGGCTCTGTAACTAATAAAATATCATTCTTCATTCTGTCAATTGTGTGTTTACTTTTACCCTCATTAAAAGTAGAATAACACTTAAAACATAGAACTGATTAATCATTAAGGGGTATCCATGAAGGGGGAATGTTTTTAACTTATCAATAGCAATTGTTATATATACAGTCAGTCAACTTGTCCATCATTGAAATTATTGGCCTTGATCTTTGATCTTCTGACACCAGATCTGACAGGATATACCTTCTTAAGTGATGGATCACTTACATGTGAAGTCTGGCTCAAGTCATGACTGGTATACATGGGTTGTACAAAAGAAGATGAAGACATTTAAATTGTGAAATTCACAACTGTTAGTGAATATTAATGAACTAGAATCATCAGTTTTTTCACATTATTTATGCATTTTGATAGGAATATAAGTGTTAATGAAGAAGTTAAAATTTAATTTTGTGATTCCATATTTACATATAATACACACAGAAGCATGTATATAATAAATATACATATATCCCAATCAAAATGTGAAACTGGCATCAATTTACCAAAAACAATCTATTAGGTTATTTTCTTACATTTGAGTAATTTTGAAGTACTTTAATTTCATCACTTCTGAAGATATTTAAGGCAGTAAGAACCCTGCATAAACTAGGATAAGGTGTATTAATCAGAATTTAGGATAAAAAAGGGTAAAATAGTCACTTAGATATTCCATATATAATTATAATCAGAACCATATAGAATAAAACATGAAAGTTTTGAAACAATAATCACTGTGCTTTATGTCACATACAATTATCAAACAATGTCTTACTCCAGGGGATATGACAGCCACTGAGACACACTAAACAAAGTGACAAACAACATACAACACTGAATGGGAGGTGCTGTTCCATGAAACTGAATGTTTCCATTTGATGTGTTTACAACTTGGTGACTCACAGCAGTGACCTTAGGACTGAGTGCAGTGTGACAATGCAGGTCGTCTGGTGCTTCTCACTAACAAAATCACAGGAATCTTCATCATATGCCACAATAATATTAACATAGATACAAAAACAAATATTAAACCTTTAAAGATAACAGTAAAATTAAGGGGATGGAAAAGGTTATTTCAGATACCCGACAATATGTGTTGCAGAAGGGCTGAATGTACATCATATCACACTGGAATACAAGAACCCTGTAAAGGTCCTTTCAAGTTTAGCGGTGACACTGATTGCATAATCTAGGCCTGTAGTCCTCTGATTTCACTGCTGCACCACTAATTGGCCTGACTGTTTGCTGTGAGCAGCAATTAGAGATTATAATTGCCCTGAGGTTACCCAAGAAAAATGTCCATAATAGTATAATTTATAATAAAATTTGAAAAAGTCCATTCTTTTCATACACTGATATGCCAATGGTAAACAAATAATAACTTAATAATTAAATAATACAAGTAATTAGATCAACAAGTCTACATGTACTGAAAACGTCAATTATATTACTACCTGTACTAAATAAAAGTAGTTATTTATTAATCTTACAACACGCAAGTTTTTTTTTTTTGTGGTCAAGACACCCAGAAAGATAAAAAAGGCAGGGATGTATTGTTTGCAATAAACATTAGCATAAATATAAAAGCTTTTCTAGGGTTTGAATTAATCACAAGATTTAAGTACAGATGAAAATATGAAATGGAAATTGGAAGAGGAAAGACAACACATTATCACAATTCATGTGTTACCATTTTGCTACACAGCAATAAAGTTTACTCCTGAAAAAATATATTTTGAATCTTCATCTTTTATATGTTTTTATTTTCTCTGATTATACATTAAACATAGCTCTCTGTGTGAAATAATTCAGTTATATCAGCTAATAATTAGAGCAATATAATAATAACATATGGAATGGAAAACTGTTTTCATGAAAAGACATTATAAAAAATTGAAAATAATTATGTCTCTCCCATGAACACGTGAAATTTAAATTATTAATTACATTCTGATTTGAACAGAATACCCAATTTAACAAAATATACTGAAGAAAATGGTTGTAGGTCAAAGGATAGGATGGGTCTGACTAATTACCCCAACAGACCCAAAACTTTGAAGGATTGTTCTTTGGTAGTAATTTCCTCATTTAATGTCTTCTTATGACGAAAACTTTTGCTTTTATTTTTTTTTATGTTTTAAATTTTAAACTGAAATAAAATTATTGTACATTTTGGTCCTATTTTGTCCCATTTGGGTCAACTGTCACATCTGTTTGGGTTAGACCCGATAGGATCACTCTAATCTGGATATCTGAAGTTCACATTAATTTTAAATACATTTCATGGATATGATGCTTAAATAATAAAAATCAAATGTGAACATAAAATAAGATTTTAAAAAATGTTTTATTAAATGTTTTGGCCCCTAGGAATCATGAAATTCTGATTGCCTTATCAAATATCAAATTATGTGTTAAATTTTTTTAATTATGTTTTTTTCTGAAAGGTATAGATAATATATATATATATATATATATATATATATATATATATATATATATTAGGCCAAAAAATAAAAAGGTATGGTTCTCAGGCACTTTTTTCTTAAATCAGTGCGGGCGGGCAGTATTTTATTTTTGACATTTTTGAATGTTTAATAAAAATGTCATATGATCAGGGGAAAGCATGAAAATAACAAATTTGTTTGCTAAACAGGTAAAAGCACTACATAAATTGTATTATTGTCTTCTTGAAAGATAAAAATCAAAATAAAAATTTTTGAAGCGGGGGGTTAACATTGACCAGGCAGTGCCTAAGAACCATACCTTTCATTTTTTTTTGCCTGAAGGTATATGTGTATTTTCCCCTAAAAATGAATAGACTGGTTAAGCTGAGTGTGGTTCCAAATAAAGAAGCAACTGTCTTTGCTGATGGATGAACTTTGGAGCCATGTTTTGTTGTGTTACACTAGAGCCATGTTCAAATTCAAAAACGGCTGGAGCTTTTTCAAGAATATCAAAACTAAATTATTTTCGTGACACAAAGACCTACTCTCTCCTGGGCCCTGTATGTTGTGAACAACTTGTAATTTTTTAAGCTAAACTTCTATACCAGACAGTGACACAAGGAGACTGTGCTCGAAATGACTGGATATCAGGAATAAACTGCTTTCTTACCAGTATTTGACAACGGCTGTGACTTGCAGAGGGTTTGGCTGCTCTGGATACAGTTCTTTACAAGCATTATAGATGGCCTCCAACCCTGGGGGAGGGTAATGAGGAGCTAGGTAGGGTTCGTCCCTGTCTGGGCCTAGGTCCATGTTGGCTTCTGAAATGCTATGTGCAGTGCCATCTGTCAAACAGACTTGGAGGAAGTATGAAATAATTCTTATTTTATTAATCTGATTGTGATGATTTTACATTTTAATCACTTTAAAAACATGCAAACCGTATATGCAAACCATAACAATGAAGTATTGGTTAATTTAGTCAAAATAAAACTCTAAATCTACAAAGATTCCCCTTAAAGTCACGGGAGTGTTCAATCCTTAGAACAGCCAAAACACTCTGGGTGGCAGACCACCCAAGTTGTCAATATGTACAATTTTTCACAGTATTTTTCAAAATAATAAATAACATACATATGCAAAGTAAGTATTGTATGTAATCTTTTACAATGATCAGAAACTTTGTCAACATTTTGTACATTATATTAACGGGAAGTTGTTGTTAACATGTTTGTTTATATATCGCAACCGAGTGGCATGCTTTTCCGCGAAGCAAAAAATTCTACATCCGTTTGCGCAGACGCACCTAAAAGCAGCATCATACCGGAAGTGGAATCTGACAGCCGGCCGAGTGAATGAAAACTGTCTGAATTATCATTCATTTGGCCTTAAAAGCAGGCATGGAGGCATATGATGTGATTGCTAACCAGCCTGTAGTCATTGATAATGTAAGTATAGCAATCATCCGATCAGAATAAATGATGTGGAAGACCATATATGATAGTTTATCGTAAATGTTTGGACAGCTGTCATTCACAGCATCTGTCGCTGGATGGCCGTCTGACTCAACCTGTCTCTGCTGATCAATTCTGTCATAGACAGAATGTAGACAGAACACTGTAGCAGTTATCATATGTTATTTTGTAAAGGCTAAATAATGTTGTGCCCGAGTATGTATGATACCTGTTTGTGTGTAGAAAAAGAATAGTGAATAAAATTACCCACCCTATTCTTAAATTTTGAATTAATAAAACTTTTTTATTCTTCATCCTGATTTAGTCATATCTGTGCAAACTAACTTACTATGTGAACATATGTGTATAGACTATAGATCTCTGAACCATATTTTCTTTAAAATAATGTCGATCCATACAATATATCCCCATTACTGCTTTTAAATGCTGTATTTCCTTTTATATTTTGACAGACTAATTTCTCACATTTATGTCTTTATTTACATGCATTATATTTTTCATACCATCAATAACAGTCTACGACTTTACTGATGGTCTACAAACTTTTTCCCATTTGATATCTGGGTAAGAAACAGGCTTGGTCAAATCACTTGGTTTAAGCAAAAAGCCCAGCCCAGTGGGTTTTTCTTGGTAAACCCAGGTTTTACGGGCAATATAGTCCATTTCCAATAAGATAGGATTATATGTGCACAGTGGTTAATATGAAAATGTATTTTGAATTTATATTAATATAAAGCTATAACAAGAATAAAGTCTGATATATTATAACATTTAACTTACATATCTATAGCAATTATTATGATACATTTAATGAAAAAAAGGAGGAGAAATCATGAGTCTTTTGATGCAGTGAAGACCTACAGTACTTTTATTTCATGAAAATGAATTACTTTATGGGTTAATATTCAAGTTTTTAAAAGCCAGTATTCAGCATACTTCTATTTATAGAATTATGCTGGCTATTGGCTTTCAAAAACTGGCTAATAAGGCTACTAATTTTATTTTGTAATTTTTCAGTAAGTTTTATGAATAGTGTAGTAGGGCTTGCATATGTTTGCACTGACATCATTTACACTGTTTATTTATAAATTCCATGTTGATACCACCTTTTTTACACCCTAGTGTAACATTTAAAATAAAAACTCTCTATCTGTGATTTCTTTAATGCAGAATTCAGTAATCATCTAATCAGAGGGGTATCGTTATCATACCCTGATGATACTAATGATACACCTAAGACCACCATAGGCATCACAGGCTACTTGAGATCCAATTAACAATTATCTGCTGTTGCCACCAGCCACCTTGCTTGTGCTGTGCTCACCCAAGCCTCTGTTGTTACCAGTATGTATGGTCCAGCTAAAGGGGTGATTTTGTCAGCAAATGTCCACATGCAAATAGCAGGGAGTTAAATGTTGGGTGTGAAGGGGATGCCTGACTCACAGCCTGAGTAACCTTGATACAATTGAAACTTTCTCCTGTTAGGTTGCCATGATTGGCTAGCCCTAATGTTACTACAGAGTACAGATGTACTATGTGAATACACCTTGCCAGTGCTGAATGGGACAGTAATACACACTTAGGCCTTAGTAAGACACCTGATTTGGTCGAAGAAAGCTTCCAAGCTGGTCATTTACTCTAAGGCTCAGAAGGAATTCAGTCACGGGCAATTGATGACACTGGTTATCTTAATTCACTTATAATTACAGTGATTGACTTTATCGTTTACAACCAAATGAGATGTAAACAGTCATATTTATCAGTAAATTTACGACATCATATGCCATATTGCATTCCTTAATAACTGGAAATTTTCATGTAACACAAAGTTTTCAGAAAAGACCATATCATATTGCCAACATGTGGGTTATAAGTCTTTTTGCTGCTTTGACTATTAAAAATAGTGTAGCAATATCAACCTGTGAAACTGGCATGAGTATGAAGAAAGCTTATTTTCTTCAGTGGGCTGCAGACTGATGGTGCAAGAGTGAGCATCTATCTTTACCTGGGATAAACTCATGTGCTAAACACAGTTTAGGTTGATCGTCTCAGCACAAAATTGATTGGGCTGAACAATTTGTGAACTCACAAAATTAGTTGTATGATATTAAGAGTATATACCTGAATACCCTCAGGTGGAGATACTACAGTGCATGGCAATCTCTATTTTTGTGTGGCCATATACCTCTTAGTCTTATGGACATCTGTTTTACTGCACTCTTTCTTTTTAGCTCAGCTGACTATAAGTCACCTGAGCTATAGTCGTGGTCCTTTGTCTGGCCATTAACAGGGCTAATTTTGAAATTGTTGGACCTACGAATCCAAAATTTGGCTTACAGTTAGATGTCCCCAAAATCTCCTAACATACAAAAAATTGGTTAACTAGGGCCTCGTTCCTTTGAGATATTAAGGAAAAACCTCCTGTTTTCCATAAAAAGCCATTGTTACACTTCAAGGCTGCCTAATAACAAAATCTGTTTTTGACCATATTTAGTATGTATATTCTTTTATACATTTTCTATGTACATACAAAAAATTAGGTCAGTTTTGCATATTGTTTTGAAGTTATAGGCCCAAACATAATGCAATTTTTAAAAAAATCAGGAAATATATTTACTCACTTAACATGAGGATTACTGAAGCTGGAGACTTTTTTTCAGGGAGAACTTTGTTGAATCAAGATTCAATTGTTTACCAAAAATTAGATCTGAATTTTGCAAATATTTTTAGTTATTTGCATAAATAAAAAATCAGTACCTTAAATTTTGTCAAACTTTGGCCATAGTACGTTTTTCCCTGTAAGCACTGTTGATTAATTTTTCACAGCATATATACATAAGGATTTAATCTTTTAAAATCGTAAATTTCAAAGGAATTTGTTGAAAAGAGTAGCTTTTATTCAAGTTTTTATACACCATGTCAAGTGTTGTTTACATCAAGCCCACCTAGTACAGAGAGCTTTCACCTCTGTTATGTAACCTGCTCTAGACAGCTTGCCTTTGCTCAGCTTGGAGGGCTTCCCCTCTGCCCTGCACCCCACCCTCACTCCCCAAGATGGTGCATAAACTGGATGAATGTTATAATTTTCTGTATTTGATTCATTCTTATTTTAGGCTATGCTACATTTTAGATTTTGTATTGTAATACCAGGGTTACAATGATTAAAGTGCACATTTAATTATGTCTACAAAGTGGTGTATTGCTATGAAAGTGTGGATGTTCATCAGATAAGGAATTCCTTACTTCAGAAGAGTAAAAACTTCACCAGGTGTGAGATTGAACATTAATTCCAGTAATAAATTATAGCTGAGATAGTAATTAGCACAATGATATTGTTTGTCCCTCATCTAACCAATAGTGTGTATCCTTTTTTATGCCCCCGCCACAAAGTGGCCGGGGCATATAGTTTTACCCATGTCCGTCCTTCCGAAATCAAACAGTTGTACGGACTTTTTTTCGCAATGCCTGCAGATATTGGCCTGATTTTTGGTGTGTGGGCAGATAGTGACCGGTTACAGATCAAGTTCGCGTTTCGTCCCGGTTGACCTACTTTTGACCGTTTTACGGCTCCTAAACTTAGAAAATTTCATGAAAAATAGAAATTTTCATGACAAATACACATGTACGGACTTTTTTTCGCAATTCCTGCAGATATTGGCCTGATTTCTTGTGTAGAGGGAGAAAATGACCAGTTACAGATCGAGTTCGCGTTTCGTCCCGGTTGACCTACTTTTGAATGTTTTATGTCTCCTTAACTTAGAAAATTTCATGAAAAATAGAAATTTTCATGACAAATACACATGTACGGGTTTTTTTTTGCAATGCCTGCAGATATTGGCCTGATTTTTTGTGTGTATGCAGATATTGACCAGTTACAGATTGAGTTCGCGTTTCCTCCCGGTTGACCTACTTTTGACCATTTACGGCTCCTAAACATAGAAAATTTCATGAAAAATAGAAATTTTCATGACAAATACACATGTACAGATTTTTTTTCGCAATGCCTGCAGATATTGGCCTGATTTTTGGTGTGTATGCAGATAATGACCAGTTACATATTGAGTTCGCGTTTCGTCCCGGTTGACCTACTTTTGATTGTTTTACGGCTTCAAACATAGAAAATTTCATGAAAAATATAAATTTTCATGACAAATGTACATGTACAGCCGTTTTTAGCCCTCAGCTCATAGGCTGATGGGCTATTGTCGTCACCCAAGCTGTCCGTCTATCTGTCCATCTGTCTGTCGGGTGTCCATCCGTCCGTCCTTTCCGCGTCTGTTAACTTTTACTTTGTGAGCGGGATATCTCTAAAAGGATTCACCGTTGGAATTTTATTTCATCAGTGAAGATGTATATTGATAAAATCTCGGTCAAGTTCGAAGATGGGTGACCTTGACCCATTTTTCTACATTTTAGAGCTGATTATAGAAAAACACTCAGAAGCTTATATCTCAGGAACCATTGTGTTGATTTTCACAAAACTTACTATGATCATTGGGACTGATGGTCTGTACGTGCTGCACAATTTTGGTGGCGTCACCTGCAATTTCTGATTTTTAAATGAAATTTTATCGGATTTTTCAATTTTGGCCTTTGTGCAGGATATCTCCAAAGGTAATCAACTAAGGAACTTCATTACTTCAGTGCTTTTGCATCATATTTACAAAATCTTGGTCAGGTTCAAAGATGGGTGGTCTTGACCTACTTTTCAAGGTCACAGAGCTTAGTATAGAAAAAAAACTTAGGGGGATATTTCTCAGGAAGCATTTGGTGGATTGTTATAAAACATGGTACATACCTCTCCAATTTAAATTTATAACTGATTACCAGCTTTTGCTAATATTCTAGTTTCGCAATGGAATGCTTACAGCTACTGGCCCAATGTTTGGTCTGTGGGCGCACAATGACCACTTACAGGTCGAGTTTGCGTTTCGTCCCAGTTAACCTATTTTTGACCATATGACAGATCCTGAACATAGAAAATTTCATGAAAGACAGAAATTTTTATGAAAAATGCACATGTTTGGACTTTTTTTCACAATGCCTGCATACTGGCCTGATTTTTGGTGTGTTGCTTGATAATGACCCGTTACAGATCGAGTTTGCATTTTGCCCTTCTTGACCTACTTTTGACCATACAACACCTCCTGAACTTAAAAATTTTTTACAAAATTTAACAAATGTTTCTAATTTGCCCCAGGCGGGGGCATTCGTGTCGTACCGACACATCTAGTTTTAAAAGATGTTTTTAATTTTATTTTACTGAATCTTTCATTTGGGTGAATAAAATTAAGCATGTATTGAACTAGCCGTGAAAACCCGACTCAGTAGGCAATCGGATAATTGGACTGGTAAGTCTACTCAAGTCATGATACTAGTAATATGGAGGAATGTGTCGCAGTGGTCTTGCATCTGGTTGCTTTCATATTGTGGGAAAGGGCCCATAATCTCAATATTATGCTTGGAATGATGAATAAACACAATAGTATATATGTGAGCTTGCAACCCAAACTGAAACACCGTCTCCATGGACATGGGTCATTTCCTGTATCGCCTGCAAGCTGCCTGTGTCCTGTAACCCGTGCGAGTGATGCTTGTGTTCATGCGGTCATAAATTCAACAAACATGCCGAGGGGTTTACCAATGTGCTGGGTTAAACAGGAACTTTTGTTGCTCATATTTGGTATTATTAGAAAGTACCAAAAAAAATGCTATCAAATGGTCTGGTTTATGTTGATTGACAGTGTACCTGTAGCCCATGAAGCGTTGTCAGTAATGACAAAAATATTTGCATCTTCATAAGGCCTTATAATGGGATCCTCGGACAAAGATGTCATGACACTCTGGCGCTAGTAATCTGGTCGTAATGCCAGAGGGTCAATATGACGCTAGTACTGAACACTCCAATGTACAAATCTTTTTAATAGTGATTCAAGGAATAATCTTGGAGATGCCATGTTGTGGCATTATTTTCTTTTGAATTCAGTTTAAACATTTGTGATTTAAAAATAATAAAATATATGTGTATGCAGAATATGACCCAATGTGAGGTGAATTCTGGATAAAATAATGATTGCAACTAAGAATTCTGATATTTTAACTTATATTTTCAGATTTTTTTATAACAAATTTCTAAAAATGAATCTGATAAAAACAATCAATGGACAAAGTGGATATGCTAAAAAAATAGGCTTTAATATAAACTTAAATGCATTATTCCCTTGAAAGTGAAATAAAGGTATCAGTCCATTCTGTCCACTTGCCTGTCCATCTGTAAATTTTTCATATGCATCACAGTATCTCAAAACGTTTACTGTATTTCTTCATGACAGTCTTGTCAGATTATTAGTTTGCAATCATATATTTAGAACTTTACTATAACCAAGTAGGAGGGCCCCTTTCCCTCTTATATATGCTTATATATATGAAAAACATTACAATAGAATATTTTGCATATTTTGCATTTGCTAATATTTAAAAAATTCAACTGAGTGCTGTGACCCATAGGTCCCTTGTTTTCTCATTTTTAATGGTGTTTTCTTCTTTTTTTTACTCAGGGCTCTGGAATTATCAAGGCAGGGTTTGCAGGAGACCAGGTTCCAAAGTACCATTTCCCAAATTAGTAAGTATGATAAATATGAACATTTTACATCCAGACAATGACTGTAGACCTTAGATCATAAGCTTGACGATGCAATTAGCTGTAGTAAAACTGTAAATATATGTATGATTTAAAATGTTTAAATAAGTACTGATATACTTTCCCAGTGGCACAGTTATTAACAAAATTCATAGCTTCTTTAGATTGTAGATGATAATTTGTTTTCAGTGAGTATGAACAATTATAATTATGTAGCATCCACTGTCTGCCTTCTGTTTATGTAGTCAATACCCTACCTGTTGTGTTAGGAGTGACCACAGTTCCTTACTTGACTATTATACAAATAAGCTTATTCAGGTTCCTCCTAAATTTACATAGAATTAGGAAGCAGAAGTTTTTTTAGTGTGTCATATAAATGTATAATATATAAAAAAACTTGCAACCCTGTCACAAAATATCCAGTATGCAAATGTAAAACCTTGTCATTATTCTAAATATGCATGAGTTAATACATTTGGTTTTATTAACAGCATTGGTCGACCTAAACATGTGCGGGTTATGGCAGGTGCATTGGAGGGAGACATGTTCTTGGGACCAAAGGCAGAGGTGTGTATCATATCAGCTAAATGGAACTTGTTTAAACTTAAATTATGATGATCTTCAGGGGCAGATCCAGAATTTAGGAAAAGGAGGGGTCCAATCCAGGAGGACTAATGACAAAGCCTGAAAAAAGGTCCCAGGTCCAGAAGAGGGGGGTCCAGGGTGCAAAGTTGGTCTGAAATCCTTAAAATAAAGGTTGCAGTGTCTGAAAAGGGGGGGGGGGGGGTCCAGACCCCCAGGATCTGCTTCTTATCTTTTTCATAGTCAGTCTGCTTTTGAGCAAATTTATCACCCATGTAGATCTTCTGCAAAATAATCAATTGATTGTGTAATATTTTTTAAACATCAAGACATGCTTTTACATTCATTTTCATTTTACAGCCTTATTGTACCCAACTGGAGATTAGTAAAACAAATATGGTACATTTCTTTCTCCAAATTATAGGGGTTCACTTACATTGTTCTTCAACCATTGATTTCTGTCACAGGAATACAGGGGTTTGCTGACCATACGTTATCCCATGGAGCATGGTATCGTCACAGACTGGAATGACATGGAACGTATCTGGCAGTACATATACTCCAAAGACCAACTACAGACATTCTCAGAAGAGGTGCTTTTTACATTCCATATCTTTTCTACCACTGTGCTGTTATGTGTTTTTCATGTTGTATGTCTAGCTCGCTTTATATTATAGAGCTTTACTTTCTCATTATAATCATATAAATATATGAACATTTTCTCATGGTTCAGAATAGTTTTTAGTTTGTCATAAGTAAAAATTCCCAGTTTCATACATTCCTGGTATCAATTATTGAAAAGTGAATTATTGTTACATTCAGACCTACAAAAATATCATCATATATGGCTTGAATATGGCTTTCAAGAAAGCATAGTACTTATGAATTAGTATATCACTCAGTAAAGCTTATATCTCTGCCAATGCAAAAATCACATTTGATTAACCTTTTACTACATTTTACAAGGGGTTTCTTAGTCCAGAACCCAGCCATCCACAAAGTTTTGTGCTGTACTCCTTATGTATAACTCTGCTAACAGACACAAAAAATAACCTCTTTGGCAGCATTAATAAAAGATAATGATTAGTAATTAAGTATAACAAAACCAAGACATTTAAAAACTGAAATATCCAATAACAGTGAAAAAGGATGGAATCACAGTTGCCCTTGATGTTTTTTAGAAAATTATAATGAAACATATATACTTGCTACTCAGACTTTGAATAAGAGCTCTATCTGTTGCTCATGTTATGGTTGATTTGTTTTGAGTATGAGACTTCTTCTTGTTGATCTGCATCACACTACAGATGAAATGTGTGGTCTTCTAAAGTTATACCACTGGGCCGTACAGCTTAGTATGAGACTGAGAAATGCCATCTGGCTCTTGTGTATTGTAGCATCCGGTATTGCTGACCGAGGCCCCTCTCAACCCCAGGAGGAACAGAGAGAAGTCGGCAGAAATTTTCTTTGAAACTTTCAACGTACCAGCACTCTTCATTTCCATGCAGGCTGTTCTTAGTTTGTAAGTTAACTGACTCTGTGTTTTACCCCAAGCTTTTTTAGCTCAGCTGACTATAAGTCATCTGAGCTATAGTCGTGGTCCATTGTCCATCGTCCGTCCGTCTGTCCGTCCGTAAGACTGGCACGTTTCGATACCGTTGGACCTACGAATCTGAAATTCGGCATACAGTTAGATGTCCCCAAAATCTCCTACCATGCCGAAAATGGGGTCAATAGGACTTCGTTCCTTCGAGATGTTAAGGAAAAACCTCAATTTTTTATTAGAAATCTATTTTCACATTTCAGGACTGCCTAATATCAAAACCACTCATCTGGTTTTCTTCATATTTACCATAAATATTCCTCAGTATAGTTCCTATGTACATGCCAGATATTAAGTCAGTATTTTATAATTTAAAAAAGTTATGGGCCCAAACATAATGGACTTTGTAAAAAAACCAGGAAGATATTTGGTCACTCAAGACCAAAAGTGTTAAAGGAAGGGACTTTTTTTCCACTTTTTTCAACTTTAATTAATCAAAATTTAATTGTATACCAAAAATTAGATCAAAATCTGTTAATTTTTTTTAAATATTGGCAAAAATATAAAATTGGTACCTTAAATTTTGCCCAACTTTGGCCACGGCACGTTTTTTTCCTGTAAGTACTGTGGATTTAATTTTCACAGCATGTATACATAAGGATTTAATCTGTTAAAATCTGAAATTTGAAAATAAAAGCTGCAAAATTAGGCTAGTTATTGAATTTTGGAGGCTCTTGTTGTATTCCCTTACATTGTCAAGCAGTCCACTTTGATGACTGTAGGTCATTCAGTGCACATCTCTATGCTCCCCAAGCTGTTGGCATAATTTTAGATGTCCCCAAAATCTCCTACCATACCGAAAATTGGGTCATTAGGACTTCGTTCCTACGAGATATTAAGGAAAAAAAACTCTGTTTTCCATAAAAAAAGCCATTGTTACACTTCAAGGCTGCCTAATATCAAAACCACTGATCTGTTTTTGATCGTATTTAGTATTCACATTCATTCATACATTTTCTATGAACATAGCAAAAATTAGGTCAGTATTGGGTATTATTTTGAAGTTATGGGCCAAAACATAATGCAATTTTTTTTTAAATCAGGAAATATATTTACTCACCTAACATGAGAATTGCTGAACTAGAGACTTTTTTTCAGAAATATAACTTTATTTAATCAAGATTCAATTGTTTACCCAAAATTAGATCTGAATTTTGCAAATTTTTCAAGTTATTAGCATAAATAAAAAATCAATACCTTAAATTTTGTCCAACTTTGGCACTGTTGATTTAATTTTCACAGCATATATATATAAGGATTTAATCTTTTAAAATCTGAAATTTCAAAGAAATTGGTTGGAAAGAATAGCTTTTATTCATGTTTTCATACACCATGTCAAGTGTTGTTTACATCTAGCCCACCTAGTAGTACAGCCTTCACTTGCATTATGTAACCCACCCCAGGCAGCTTGCCACTACCAGCAGGCTTCCCCTCTGCCCTGCACTCCCCCCCCCCCCCCGATGGTGCATAAACTGGATGAATGTTATAATTTTCTGTATTTGATTCATTCTTATTCTAGGCTATGCTACATTTTAGATTTTGTATTGTACCACCAGGGTTACAATGATTAAAGTGTACATTTAATTGTGTCCACAAAGTGGTGTATTGCTATGAAAGTGTGGATGTTCATGAGATAAGTAATTCCTTACTTCAGAAGAGTTAAAACTTCACCAGGTGTGAGATTGAACATTAATTCCAGTAATAAATTTTAGCTGAGATAGTAATTAGCACAATGATATTGTTTGTCCCTCATTCAACCAATAGTGTGTATCCTTTTTTTTTAAAGATTTTTTTAATTTTGGTGAATAAAATTAAGCATGTACTGAAAACTCCAATGTGCAAAACTTTTAATAGTGATTCAAGGAATATTCTTGTAGATGCCATGTTGTGACATTATTTTCTTTTAAATTCAGTTTAAACATTTATGATTTAAAAATAAAATATATGTGTATGCATAATATGACCCAATATGAGCTACACTTTGGATATATGATGATTGCAACTTTTGCAACAATTCTAATATTTTAACTTATAGTTTCAGTTTTTTACTCTGTATATTTAATGATTGCAACTTTTGCAACAATTCTAATATTTTAACTTATATTTTCAGGTTTTTTTATTAAAAATTTATAAAACCTGTAAATAAAAAAATGATTCAGATAAAAACTTCTTAATGGAAAAAGTGGATATGCTTAAAAAATAGGATTATATATAAACTTAAATGCATTATTCCCTTGAAAGTGAAATAAAGATATTAGTCCATTCTGTCCACTGCCTGTCCATCTGTAAATTTTCATACGCATCACAGTATCTCAAAACTTTTACTGTTTTTCTTCATGACAGTCTTGTCAGAGTATTAGTTTGCAATCATATATTTAGAACTTTACTATAACCAAGTAGGAGGGCCCCTTTCCTCTTAGCTTTTCATATTCTTATATAAATGAAAAACATTACAATAGAATATTTCTACATCCACCTTCGTGCTGCCCTCACTTTTCCCTTCTCCGAACCCCATCCCAAAGTCAGCCTCAGTAAGCAAGAACAAGATGAATCAGATATATTCATACTTTAATATTTTGTATAACTATTCGTCCATAGGTACCTATGTACATGCCAGAAATTATGTCAATATTGTGTAATATGTAGACATAGTGGGCATCACAATAATGTACCTTGTCAAGACTAAAGAGATATTGTGTCATACAGTCACAAATTCATAAATCACTTCATCAGCATAGTTAATCATAACATCATATCTGTCAAATTGAAAGCTTGCAGACTACCATACACTCAAATATATCACAATTTTCAATACCTCCTAAATAAATAAAAAATAAACCACTATATTTGACTCTATTAATTCATCAGTCAGGTTATTTCATTTATCATTTACTCACATATTACATTACATTCCTTTATAATAGCCCAACATGTCCATGATATTCATAAGCTTTATCGACTCGATATAGTATCACAGTGGAGAAACATTTATAGTCCAATCACGATCAGCTGAGCGCCGTGACCCATGGGTCCCTTGTTTCTGTATTATCTTAATATGTGCTGCAGTTTTTCCCTGAATATTGTGAACATTAATGATAAGTCTTATGAATGAATATCAGCAAACTGGTGGAAAAATATATTGTAGTTCTCATTACAAAATTCAACTTATAGCACAGTGGAGGTAGCCACACATAATCTGGTCTCAAGAAAAAGCTTGCATATATTTAGCTAAATAAAATATGAAGTGACTTGCATGTTTTGGAATGTTAAAAGATATCATATGGGGATATTAAATGTATGAAACATATTTATTGTTTTGAAGCAAGACAGCTGTGAAATTAGGAATACAGATGAGAAGTTCCATTTGGCTGGACAAACTAGTGGAATATTTAAGCTGAGCACCTGATTTATGAACGACAAGTGACATTTTATCCATGCATACACAGATCTGTTCAAAATCAGGAATAAAACTTAAGTCTTCTTGTTAAGTTTAAAAAAAAAAAAACTTGAAATCCAGGTGACATTACCGCATATTTTTGTCCTCATACTCTTTGTCTTCATTATAATCTTGGTAGTCATATCCTCTGTAGGCCTTATTCTTCAGCAGTATATTGATGGAAATGTTCATTCACTTTGTAGATATGCGACTGGTCGCACAACAGGTGTGGTGCTAGATGCAGGTGACGGAGTCACACATGCGGTACCAATCTACGAGGGCTTTGCAATGCCACACAGCATAATGAGGGTTGATGTGGCAGGCCGGGATGTTACTCGCTATCTACGCTTGCTGCTTCGTAAAGAGGGCCATGACTTCCACACATCTGCTGAACTTGAAATTGTCAAAACTATAAAAGAGGTAAAAATTAAATATTCTAGACACTTTTTTTTCTCTCATTTCCATCTCAGTATACAATGAAAAGAAAAGTTTTAAGAAAGTTAGAAAGTGTGAAATGCTTGTATTGCCTGCATTCTATTTTGTATTTTAATCTCTCTGTTTCTCACAGCATATATGTCACTTATTTCTGTTAAACTCATTTAAGCATTGAGATTTGGGATTATACAAAAATTGTTCACTTTATCTTTAGAAGCTGAAATTTGGGCATCTCATTAGCATTAACTCTTTTTCACAGTAAGTGAGGTTCATATCTGTAATAGGTGAATTTTTGATAAAAAAAACTATGTGGAAATAACATTAGTTTAAATACATTTAATTGTGTGAGAATTACATTAAATTAATATGTTTGATAAACTTAAATCAAAGCTTCATTCTTGCAAAAGTAATGTAATATTAAGGTTGGTTTTGACATAAAAGCCTAATAAGGCTAATTATAATGATCTGTATATGTTTCCAGAGGGCATGCTATCTTTCAATTAACCCTCAAAAAGAAGAGACAATGGATGCTGAGAAAACTCAGTACACTCTGCCAGATGGCAGCACATTAGAAGTGAGTTATTTATTATATCTGTCTCTTTTACATTTTTTCAAAGTCACTATGACTATCAAGTGCTAATATCCGTGGTATTAAAACTGTAGTTCATACGCCAGTTAAATGGTATTGAAAGATTTTAAAGCACCAACAGTTCAGTCATTCAGAGCTTCTCATTATTTTCTAAGCTGTTGTACTAGGATAAGAATGTGATGTACAAAAGTTAGATTTACCTGTTCAGGGGTAAAAATTCACAGAAATGCCTTCAAGACAGGAAGTAATTAGACTAATTATGATACATGCAGTATCAGTTGTACACTATAGTATGATACATCAACTGCTTTTTATATATTGTATATCGTTGATCAAGTAATGAACCATATTTTTCCTTTGTATCTGGTGAGATAATTCATTTGTTCACTCTTGTTGAATGTATACATTGATGGTGTGTGTGCAGGTTGGTCATGCTAGATTCCGTGCACCTGAGGTACTGTTCAGGCCAGATTTGATCGGTGAAGAATATGAAGGAATACATGAAGTTCTAGCGTACTCCATACAAAAGTCAGATATGGATCTTAGACGAATCCTCTTCTCCAATATAGTGCTATCTGGTGGATCTACTCTTTTTAAAGGTAATCTGTGATATACTAAAGGTACTCTGTGGTATATACTTAAGGCCAAAATAATTATTGTATCCCCAGACAAAGTAGGGATACTATGGTTTCATGACGGTCCCCCTGCCGCCGCCTCAGAAAAACTTTGTGAGCAGGATAACTCAAAAAATATTTCACTGATCTTTTTCAAACTTTACATTTTTATAGATATAGGTAAGGGAACGAAGCCTGTTTAAAATGGGGTCATGACCTATGCCAGGAGAGTGACCTTGACCTTAAATAGGTCCATTTTTGCTGAAAATAACACAAATTCTTAAATATCTAACCCTTTAATGTTTACATTTATTTTAGATTTCCGACAAATTCTGAAACTATTTATATTGACACTAACAGCCATATCTTTTCAAGCTTTTTTTGTATCTTTATCAAATTTTCAACAGTTCCCTCTATGAGGGTTGCTGAAGATTGTTGGAAATCATTGAAACTTAGAAATAATATGCAATATTTTTGTCCTGAAAGAATTTAAACATATCATGGCATTCTCGTTGCCCATTTTGAGTGCTCTTTAGTGGCTTGTAAACAGTAAAGGGCTAAAGTAAGCTTGCATGGACTGGTCCAAAAATCAAGGTGACCGAAGATCTTGGATAGCCTTGTGATATAGTGGAAACTGGTGGCGCCACCTATTATCCTTTTCTTGTTTTTACGCCTTTTAATACCCCCACAATTGCCACTAGACAGTACTGTAAGCATTATAAGTCAAAAACTAATAGACAGATTTCTTTCATATTATGCACATGTAGAGAGATTGGTTATGGGATGAGGTCTATTTACATTCGGGTCATGACCTTTACCATGAGAGTGGCCTTGACCTTTAATGTGTCCATATTTGGTGAAAATCACACACCTCTTATGATATCTCCAATGTTGATAGCCATATGGATTTCAAACGTGACTTATGTATGGCCCACCACTAAAGTAAGAACCCTAAAGGTTCTAGGGTCATGAGGTCAAAGATCAAGGTCACTGGATTAGCATCTTAAAAGATACTGTAGATGCATTTTAAGCCAAACTTTCATCCCAGGTCTTCCATTTTGAATATATAGCTCACTTGCTAAGAGAAAAAGAACCCTATCTATTTTGAGGTCACAAGGTCAAAGGTGAAGGTCACAGGAGCCATCTGTTCAAAAATTAGTTTCTGGAAGATAATTCCTGCTTTTGTTGATGTATTGATTTCAAACTTGACTTATATATGTCCCATTGAAAAAGCAAGACTCCAATTGATTTTGGGGTCATGAGGTCAAAGGTCAAGGTCAAGGTCACAGGACACATCTTTAAAAAGATGGTGAATGCATTTCCAGCCAAACATTTCATCTCAGACCTTTCATCTTACACATTTAGTTCATCTGCCAATAGAGGAAGACCCCTATCAGTTTTGAGGTCACAGGGTAAGAGAGAAGGTCACAGGAGCCATCTGTCCAAAAATTAGTTTCTGGAAGATAATTCCTGCTTTTATTGATGTATGGATTTCAAACTTGACTTATATATGTCCCATTGGAAAAGCAAGACCCAAATTGATTTTGGGATCATGATGTCAAAGGTCAAGGTCACAGGACACATCTTTAAAAAGATGTGGATGCATTTTCAGCCAAACAATTCATCTCAGATCTTTCATCTTGCACATATAGTTCACCTGCTAAGAGAGGAAAAACCCTATCAATTTTGAGGTGACAAGGTCAAAGGTGAAGGTCACAGGAGCCATCTGTCCAAAAATTAGTTTCTGGATGTTAATTCCTGCTTTTGTTGATGTATAGATTTCAAACTTGACTTGTATATGTCCCATTGGAAAAGAAAGACCCAAATTGATTTTGGGATCATGAGGTCAAAGGTCAAGGTCACAGGACACATCTTTAAAAAGATGTGGATGCATTTTTAGCCAAACATTTCATCTCAGACATTTCATCTTGCACATACAGTACCCCTGCCAATAGAGGAAGACGCCTGTCAATTTCTTGGATAGCCTTGTGATGTGCCAAAAGGTCAAGGTCACAGGACCAACATCTTCAAAAAGATTGTGGATTGATAGATGGAAGAAACAATAATTGCTTGCCAAGTGTCAGTATATGCTGCTAAAAATGGGGGCCTATTCTTAAAGGGGGGCCATACTATGTCTGGGGATACTCTGGCACCTGCGGTGCCAAGAAATATCTAGTTAAAATATGTTTCTCAGGCATTTTTTTAGAAAATGATGTGGGCAGGCGGCTTTTTATTTTATTTTTTTACAGTGAAAATAGCGAAAAATCATATATTATTTCTCTGCACTGACATAGAACTGACAAGTAATGATTAAAATAAGAGATATTAAACCATGTATAGGCTGAATTTGTCAAAAATTTGAAAGAATTTTCAAAATATGTGACATTTATTTTTCTTTTTATATGTAATACTAACATACAAAGCAGATTTACAATACTAAGGGTGTCAAAATATTGCTGTGAACACCAGAACATGTGGGCCATGCTGATGGCTATGACATGGGGGTGGGGGGGGGGGGGGGGATTCCCCATCCAAATGCATTATGGTCATGCAATGTTAAAACAAGATCTGAGATTGTTTAATAAAGATATTCAATAGAAATTTTTCTAAGTCTTATAAAACCTTTGTTGATATTTCTTATTTAAATTTTAATTGCAAAAACAGTATAGTGGAAGTTGGTTTAAAAATCTCTTTCTGCCGATGGACCACGATGATAGTCATGTTTAATAATGCCAAACTGTCACAAAGCATGAAAATTGGTAAAATAGGCAAAAAAAAATATATATTTCTTGGACAAAGTTTTACATTTGAATTTGTTCACACAAAAATTATACCAATTCCAAGAGTGTAGGTTTTTTGTGAGAACGGAGCATATTAACACATCGTTAGCTATGAACCCTGCATAGCGGCCATTACAGAAAATAGCCAACACAGACGGAAATGTGAGATAATCTTGAACAAGGTTTAGGTCTATTTGGTCAAAATTTCTAGAAGAATTATTATGTTTTAAAGTATATTCATTGGAAAAAATGGCCCCAGTATCATTTGGAGGGAAGCTCACTGAGTCAGGGTCATGATAAAGCACGTTATGAGATTACCACATGACACCTGGGCAATAACGTTGTTTGACATGGGGGGGGGGGGGGTGTGTAAAGTGATGCAGGGGGTACCTGGGAAACATTCATTTATTTGCTTAAGGTACTCTGTGATATACTGAAGGTAATCTGTGATATACTGAAGGTAATCTGTGATATACTGAAGGTAATCTGTGATATACTGAAGGTAATCTGTGATATACAAAAGGTAATCTGTGATATACTAGCCTTTTTGGTAATGATAATTAGTTTCATCGAAGCCGTATTTATAAAGATAATTGTTGATATTTTAGTTTTATGGTATTATGAAAACATTTCCTTATTGGAATTTTTGAATTGACATGTATTCAAATTAAGAATATAAGTTATTCAGTATACAATGTTTTATTAATCACAAAGTTAAATTTTGGAGGAAATTCAAACTTTAAAGCTGCCAGATCAACAAGCCACTGTCACAGACCTTATTACAGTCTGATATCTGTGTGTGACAAAAGTACTGAACAGTAACAGTGTTAATGCAAGTCATAGACTATTGATATATTTCTAATATATATATGCCATTCATTTTTCAGGTTTTGGTGATAGACTGTTAAGTGAGGTAAAGAAATTAGCTCCAAAGGATATTAAAATCAGGGTAAGTAAATCATTTTGTTCTGGAAAGATCTATGCAGATAGATAATGCACAAGGCTGGTCTATCAGTTTCTGCTCTAAATAATGCCATGTCACTGCTGCTGATCAAATAAACATTTCATAGATTAATCACTAGTACATGGAAGATGACTAGAATAGCACACAATAGGGTGCATACCTCAACCAAGGCTAAACAATCCTACTGGATCTGTCCCTTTGTCAGGACAAGCACCACACTATAGTAGTGCTTGAATTGTACATGTATGTTCCAAAGCCTGCATGCTTTAATACCAAAATCAGCAGACAGGTGGCAGCAGGTTGGTTTGCAAAAGCATTTTATGTTCTCCTTTATAAAATTGTATATTTATGTAATATATATATAGTTAAAATATGTATAATAATTTGTATCATGTTTTTTTTTGTTACAGATATCTGCTCCCCAGGAGAGACTGTATTCAACATGGATAGGGTGAGTCTGAGCTTAATTTTACATAAAACGTTTCCATGTAAATGAAGGTTCATCTTTAAATAGAATCTCATAGCTTAATCTTGCATTAGTTATAAATTTGCAAGATGAGCTGGGAAACTGCTCAGCAGCAAACATTGACTGTTTGATTTACCCAGCAAAAATAGAACATTTACACATATATGACAGAGGAAAATCATACCACCCAGTTAGTCTATGGCACCAAACCTTGTCCAGCAGCATGTGATTCAGAAAGTCCACCACTTTTCAGATACAGCAAGCTTCACGGATATGGCCAGAAGAAAACCTTATAATGGGGTTTAGTGCCATAAGTATTTAATATAATGAAAGAAAAAGTAGAAGACTATATCAGATTTGTATCAGTATATTACATTATTAATAAAATAGGTAACATAAATCAATTGAGGAATTCCTTGGTGTAGCCTTTGTTTCATTACATATCATCATAAAAGTGATACTTCTCTTTTACAGTGGTTCCATTTTGGCTTCTTTGGACACTTTTAAGAAGATGTGGGTGTCTAAACGAGAGTATGAAGAAGAGGGGGTGCGGGCCATCCACAGGAAAACATTCTAGAACTTAAGTCACTGCTCGTTACAAACAAATGTACAGACAAATCATGCAGTAAGCAAACACTCAAACCTGTTTCTCCTGGAGAATGTATACGTTGGCTGCTCAGTGACGTCATGACATTATGCTGCTGGGAATGTGAACATGAAAGGGGGTATCATTCCAGTGGCATTAACACTAGCCATTCATGTTTTAAAGAATCACATTTAATTCATGTAACCATGTATAAAAATATGATGCCTGCTTTTTTCTCATGTACACAATTTCTTTTTAATTTATGATAGTCCAGCAAACCTTTGGTCCAGATTTGCTATGGACCTCATTTTTTACCATGGTTATTTTATTCTTTCTTTTTTGTTTTTGTCAGTGGCAATACAGAATTGCCAACTATCAGATATGCCAAAGCTTTAGTGGAGGGCAAACACAGAAGCACCCTCTGCAGGGTCTGTTTTCAACTAATTTCTTGGTCACATATGTATGACTACTCTCCTTGTCTGTCATTTATGTACAGCATGACAAATTCCATCAGTTTATATAACATGGGCATAAATGCAGTGTATGGTCTGTAATACTGGAGTATAACAGCAAGTGAAGCATTCTCACAGTTATACATTGTGACAAACATTTTGAAACATGTTCACATTAAATGGGAATTTTATGTTATAGAAATTATAAGTCATGGAAGTGTTAGATGGTGACAAGAATTTTTTAATTAAAAAAGAAATCATTAAAAAATGAAAATGGCTGCAGTAAAGTAAATAATGTGAAGATAAGAGATCAGAGTGATGATAGCAACATAATACCACAATGCCAGGATTTCATGTTTATTTGTGACAACTCAGCTGCACTCCCATTGTCAGAATATACCATACACTTTATTACTGTCCTGTTGAGATGAAATTAGGAATTTTCTTTTTTTATTTTTTGGTAGAATATCATGGACAAAGAGTCCTCAAATCGCACCTGCTGCCTTCATTCCTACTAATATACACAGTCACAATGAGGTCAAACTGTTTAGAATTTTTTGGTTTTAGTGACATTTAATCTCTTGATGCATCAGCACTATATAATGCCTGCTGTTGTTAATCATAGCCTTGGATAATCATATTGTATTATGTTGGGACATGATCCTTTAGGTTTTCATGTACTAACTATTGAAGTGTGCAGTGAACAAAGATTATAGTATCAAAACATATATCATACTAATAACTCTTAGAGAGCTCTAAAATTGGCTGACCAACATTGAATTAACTTGAGTAGGGACCTTATCCTATGTAACATCTTAGAACATACATTACAAGCACCAACTATTAATTAGGGTTATTAATGCATTAATCATGACAGTTAGGGTAATTATAATTATAGAATTTACTTCATAGATTGTTCTATTTTCTTACCTGTACATACAAACACACGCATTGTAAATCTTGTGTAAAGGTGCTAAAGAAATTTTCCCCAAATCTTATTTAAGCATTCTCCTGTTTGAGCGAAACTACTAATCTCTAAGTAAAATTTCTGAAAATGGCTTTGAAATTATACTGTAAAGAGAAAATGACACTAATGAGATGTTAATTTATCAAATTTAAGAAATTGTAGTGTTGTTGCTGAATGCTTATTGCTAAAAACTGAAAAGAATTTGAATAAAATGTGTTCATTTTGCTCTGACATACAGACCTGGCATGCAACTGATCATGATGTATAAATTATCTAAAAACTCAAATATGAATGTATGTGCATAATCTATATCTTGTGCATGCTTTCAGTTTAGGGTAGTAAATGTTCATGTGTATCCAACCTCATTTAAAGGCTTGAATATTCATGTTGTGTTTAACAGTGTACCATACTAAATTTACCTCAGTGGATATTTAAACCTTGTATCATGTGATATATTAATCCAGTGAATGACTATCCATTTTATGTACCAAGTAGGATTTATGCCAGGGAGACCACCTGGTCTAGTCAGCTGTGTTTGACAGATAAAAACATGCACATGATGTATTGTATATGAGATGGTGGACATTAATCTCATTATTCAATAATTCCAATATTAAATCTGAGGGTGCTGTATTAGATTTTAAAATCAAATTCCTGTTACTCCTGTTGGTAGAGTGTTCATAGGTGTTCAGTTATAAAAGCTAAAGGCACAGATCATCACACAGAGCCTGTTAATCTTGTGCAATTCACATTCACAAATAATATTTAATCTTTCATGTCTAGGTATTTAACAGCCTCATGAACAAGAGGAACTACATATACAGAACTTCATTCCTGATACAAGGCTGTCATGGGCCAGCATTTTTTTTTTTTGGCTTGCCTTATTGTTAGTTAGTTAGGACTAGGGTTTGTTTTCAGTATATTTCTAATATAACAGCTCTGTCACCCCTTCAACAGTACTGATCAGATGAAGTCACATGTAGATAAGCACAAATTTTGAAAGATATATAGAACTGTACTCAAATATACTCCCAAATATACCAGTATCCTTGTTGGAGCCATTGCAGTGTTTTCTTGATTATAACTGTATTATTTTTTATTTTGATACTTCTCAGGCTATTTACAACCAGGCTTGTATGCATGCACAACCAGTGATAAGCATTTAAATTAGTATGTATCATATAATTTTTATATGCATTGATGGGCCTAACTTGGTGCAATGGGAGCTTTTCACATAACTGGTGATTTAAATCATATATGGCATGATGGAATAACAAGTATTACAAATAGATTGATAGGGTTCAACATACTGTTTTGTGAAAAGTTGGGTTAAGAAAGTCTACTTAGATTTCCTGCAGAGGAAGATCAAAATTAGTATCAAGCAGAAACATAGACACAGCAGGCTGAACAGAGAAAACACTAATAGGTAATCATTTAAGCTCCTGTAATAAGACAAAACATGTATTGTCTACTTTGTACTAAGGTCACTTGATGTTCAAAATAAACAAAAAATATGGATAAAGATATGGAAAAAATACTGGAGAAGCACTATTAATGAATGTAGTTTTGAACAACATAAGTACCTAATGCTCAGTTGTTGTTTCTGCAGTTGCTGGTGTTAGGGTGGTAATCGCATCCTAGCTGTGCAGGATATATCAAATGTTTAGTATGCTACTGCTGTTTATTACAGAAAATTAATTATTAAGAGGGTTAGATTAAGCTTATCATCAAACTCAGCTTGTCAGGGGTGACAGATTTAGGGTCTTTGTACAGTAGGTTACTATCAGTATATTTATGGCTTGTTCTTTGTATGTGTGATGTGCATACATTGATTCCTCCTCTCATACAATAAATGTGTGCTAAAATGTACATGGACTTTATTATTTATAATTCAGATTTATACTAAGACTGCACACCTATGTATGTGTGCCTGTATTAATACTGCAGTCACATATATATCTGTTGATTTGAACTGCATAAACTGCACTGTAGTGTTCAGAGTTGTCAATACACATCTACTGGTAACTTTCTTAAACTGTGGCCTCATTCTCAAAGTTTTTGCACCAAAAGTGCATTTCATTATAAAATTGAATCTAAAATTTGAGGACAAATGGGTATTCACCCCAGCTGTGTAGATCAAGGGCCAACTGATAAATCTTTCAATGCACTTGTTGTGGATATTAGTCTAAATTCATCTTACATGTGTGGATTTTCTTCATCATGGGTTGAATGATTAGCGGCTTACATTATGCAAGTGACAATTGGGTCCCTATGCTGAGCTGATAACCTGTGATACTGTCCTGATAATACCCACATGAGAACAATAGATCTGAGAAAAATGGCAAATAGGTTAAAGTACTCGGCTGAGGACACATGCTGTAACCCTATGATCAAGGACCTGAGAGTGCAAACAAAAGGTGAAAAAGACACATGCAACAGATACTGCTTAATCTGAAAGAAGTACAAATTATCTGCATGTAGATATTCAAGAAAAATCATAACCATGTCAAAGACTACCAAAGAACTTACCAGAGGAGCTTTTGTACAAATTTTGCATGGTGACACCATAATTTATGATTGAGCATTTTTCAGTTATAATTCTATATTAACCATGTTTATTCAGCCAAATATGCGGCCCAACAAAATATATTTAGAAAATATGCACAAATGTTTTAATAAAACAAAAGACCTGGCATGCTGCACCAGGTTTATCAAACGTCAATAAACATCAAATTCTAAGTCATTCTTTGCAGCAATTATTTAGGAGTTTCAATCTGTGCATGAATTTTTACTCAAAATGCATTTTTTATAGAAATAAATGACCAAATATTCTTGTAACTTGCATAGATGTCTGAATAGGCCACAGGATTCCATTACAATAAGATGCAAAATACAGGATTGATGTGCTGACATTATGAAACAGCTGCAGTATCAACAGAGACAGCTGCTGTGTCAGTCTCTGCTGATACTACAAATACAGTTAAATATGTGTAAAAATAAAAGAACTGAAGGTGGTGCATCAGACTCAACATTTAATGGAAATTACAAGGTAATCCAAGCAACACATCATTTGATTTTGTTTTCTGAGTGGAAAGTTGATTTACTTATTTGTTCAGAATTTGCTAGGTGACAGGGATATATGTATAAATGAGGAACATTATTTCTATTATATGATCCAGTGTAAATGTGTTCAGCACCCTTAGACATCAAGAAGAGTCGTAATTTCAAGATGTTCAAAACAGTGACTGCCACCCAGCTCCAAGGTCACAAAAAATTTTTATTCAGGTTTATAGGGAGATTTTATGAGTACCTATCAAGATATTAAGTGGAATTTTCAAAGATTATAGTTCGTTCCTGCTAATGAGAAAGCCAGCCAGACTACAAGAGGATGAACTGTTAACCATGCCTGATCAATATGAAAACAAACAATATTTCTGTGCACATTTTTATTAGTAAACAAAACAAATGAAATAAATTCTTTCACCTATGTCCACACTAATGTTTATAAAATTATCTGACACTGAGTTACTTGGGCATCACTTAACCTCCAGTTAATTTATCCCTAGTTTGATAACTCATGATGATTTTTGACCAAACAAAATGTTGCTGTTATCTAAAATCTTTCAAAAGCAAGCGGCTTCAGATGACTCAATAAATACCTACATAATACATGTATGTTATCTCTATAAATAAAATATTACACCAGAGGTGCAATCACACAATAAACAGGCTACTTTAGAACCATCATATTCATAAATCTGAGTACTTGTGTGAGTGGCACAGTGCCTGGCACATGAAGTATGTGCCTGCTGCAGTTTACAATTGGCTAACAATGACCACAATACAGTTTGGTGGATAAAATTACTTGGTAACACATAATGTTAGCAGTTGCACACTTTTAATAAATTATTTATCATGTACTCAAATGTGCAGAGTATCCAGTGGATAAAGTAGTTTTGCTGGACCTACATTATCCAGTGAGATACTTGCTTGTAGAATGCTACCCCAGTAACTGTGCATGTTGGCAATGGTCATGCTGCATAAATCTCTTTATATCAGACAGTACTATTATTTCAGCTAAAAGGTTGAACAACCACTGCATATAAAATACACCTAGCATTCTTTGGTGTAAAATATTGCAATACTTGACTTCCTATTTTACTGACATTGAACAACTAGATTGTCACTCGCACATTGCAAATCTGTCTTTTTAAAATCCATAATATCATGATACAAATGTGGTTCCATTTCATGTACAGCCAACCACTCCGATATACACAACGGACCACAAATTTGTGTTGATGACAGTTACAAGTTTACATTTATGTGTTTAAAATAGAAATCCTCATAAAGTTTGTATCAGTAATATCAGAATAGGTGACAGAGATCTGAAAATATCTGTTTTCATCTATGACCTGAAAAATTCAGCATGTGTATTCCGCGGTCGAGGGCAACATACAGGTGCTGAGGGTCAAAGGTTAAGGAATACACAGGACTGCTGCTCCGACCAGCGTAGTAAATCTGAAATACACGAACTATTCAATTACAAATTTTATAAATGATTGTGCAAGTGCAAAAATAAACAAATTAATACGGGAACATTTGATCAGAACATTTACAAATAATATATTAAAGACTATCACTGGGAAGTTAAACAGTTAAAGAAATGTTCTTAATATCTATTGTTGAATATACACTGGCTGTTTGGATTGTCAGATAGCACTGGTAATGATCTTATGCATAATGTTAAGTATACCTGGCAAATATATATACCAGTATATATATATATATATATATATATATATATATAAATTCACCATGACAACATTTACATGATTCAACCTAAAACACTGATCATGTAGTAATAAAGTCCAAAGACAAGGTCAGCTGAGCCAAAATACATGAACAGTGCCTCCGCTGGGAGGGTATGAGTTCATCCCCATTCATGTGTGTATTTCTGTTTTTGTTCACAACATAATTCATGCAATCATGAACAGATTCTTGTTAAAAGTTTTAAGGGCACTTCAAGAACAGGCTGATGAAGAATTGATCATATTCTGGTGTGGATCTGGCATGTGATACAGATTTAGGAACACCATCAAGGAATATTCACAAAAGTATAGTCACTAATGCAGAAATGAAACTGGGAATATGGGCTAAATAAGTGAATGCAAAACTGGTTTTGGGAACATTCCACATTGGAGACCCCTAACATGGTGGAGGCTTGCATTCCTTAAAATCCAGACTTATAGTTTATTATTATTTATGACAATTAGAAAAAACTCAGTGGTAGCCAAGTAAACATACAAATATCAAGCAAATCATGGACAACAGCTACTCTGCTGCAACAGTATTCATTAACCTGAGCTGAAAATGATCATCACCTGCACTGGTTCCTTGTGTCTCTTGTCCCACAATCGGCACATTCCATAATGAGATGTTCCCGTGACGATAGCATTGTGGCCATCAGACTTTAGGCAGTAGATGGTCAGATCAAAGGGTTCCTCAAACCTCAGCATACTGTCAACACACAAATAGTGGTTAATACAGATCAAACAGGTCCTCAAACCCCCCATTCCCCTCCCCGTGAATGGTGGTTTTGTTAGTAAACGGATGTGAGCTTTCCTGTATTAATGAGAGAATATTTTCTGTTAGTATTCACACGCCAGAAGCCCCACTTACAAAATTTTCCCCGAGTAGGCCTATCATCGCCCACTTCCGCCTCATTCTCAGTTTCTAGGTCATGCCTCGTTTTGGTAGAGACACTTATTCGAGGGTGAAGTAGGAAGTATCGGGGAAGGGAGAGATGATTGCAATACAGAAAAGCTCACATGTGTTTACTAACAAAACCACCATTCACGGGGAGGGGAATGGGGGGTTTTATTACGTAAACATCGATGTGAGCGTTTTCTGTATTAATGAGAAGAAACAGATAAACCATAGGGAGGGAGATACTGACCTGGAACTACGAGGATGAAGAGAATGCGGTCAGCAAGTAGAAGAAACCACAGCAGATGACGACATTGGCAGGGAGGTAGCGGGCCGAACCTGAGTAGACGTCGATGAAGCTGTGCTGGTGATGTGAACCAGTGCGCCGGCTGCAACCACGGGACCCATGGCATACAGGCCGGAGTCCTGCAGGCATACGTCCTTGAGGTAAAATTGAGTAAACGTGGAAGGGGACTTCCAGATACCCATTTGACCAGTGGGGTAGGAGACACGCCAGAAAGATGAGCGAAGGAGGAGGTTATAGCCCGGACCTCATGAGCCGTGACACGCAAGGACTGGAGGTCAGCTGGACGCAAGGACTCATGGGCGGTGATAATAGCAGCCTTGATCCAGTTACTAATAGTAATGGGACTGATTTCTTTATCGGGACGTACGAGAGTGGACCCACTTGAGAAAATCCGTAAAGACCGGATGACGGAGAACGGAATCCCGAAGGAGGGGGCGAAGCACGGAAAGGAGAGCCGCCCTAAAGCTGCTAATAGAGGGGTAGGATAAACGTTTATCCTGCAATAAATGGAGCAGGAAATCAAGCAGCAACTGGACTGGTGGATCAAGCGGATCTATACAATGCTCCCTGGCCCATCGAGAGAAGATGAGCCAGTGGGAGTCATACACACGGTCGGAAGATTGTCGACGGGGAGCCGCTGCAAGTGCCGCAACCGGCGTTGAAAACCCCTGAACTTTGAGCGATCGGACGACAGTAAGAAAGCGCTCAGAGGGTACGACTGAACAGCATGAGGATGGAGTGGAAGATCCACCGACAGCTGCAGCCTGACATGATGAGCCTGAAGTGTAATACCTAGAGGGATACACAGATTGAACAGGCAAAAGTTTCCCGCAGCAGCGAGGGTGACCGAGTGCCGCCCTGCCTGTTGATATATGCAAGAACCGTTGTGTTGTCCGTCAGGACCAGGACATGACTGGCAAAGAAGCACGGAGACCAACGGTTGAGCGCACGATGGACTGCTCAGAGCTCCAGAACATAGATATGGAGCAGACGCTCCCGAGGAGACAAGAGGCTGGAAAGCTGAAGATTGGCTAGGTGGGCAGAGGAGTTAAAAACGAAATTCGGAATTCAGGCCGGATAACAGGCCTGAAGGCGGCCGCCAACCGACCGGGAGAGACACTACGGCCGTGCCCCCTCCAAGAGGATTTACCACGAAAGGAGGAGGTCTGGCGAGACCCGGACGTCCGAGCAGACGGGTGGGCGGGAGCCACCAAACGACTAGCTGCCGGAGCCCGGACAGGAGCAGTACGGGACTGGTAAGGTCGAGACGCCTGCAAGGCTGGAGGTGGCGCTGACCGGAGGCGGGCCTGACAATCTGAACAATCCAGGGCAGCCTCATACACTCGGGACAGATGACCCCGGAAGAGTAGAGATCCGGTGAACGGCTGAGTGTATAAATCCGACAGATCCATGGGTGACAGCCCGGGCTGGACGGATGGAAGGGTGCGGATACACGTGGCGCGGCGGAGTAGGATAAAATCCTCGACCAGCCGCCAGGTCAAGTGTTGCAACTCAGCACATGCGTGAGCGAGATCCGGAGAAATAGACAATAGGCTGGTGACAGCCTGAAGGTCATTGACAACACTGGCGGCCTGGCGGGCGAGAGCCTCCATGTCCGAGAGCTGAGAATCGGATACATGTGCCGCCAGTGAAAAAAGTAACCTACCGTCAGAGAAGGGTTGATCAAGACCCAAGTCCGCCCGCATCGGTTCCGACGGAACAGCGGGGAAGGCTGGAGACAGGACGAGCTTGTCAAGGCAGGTCGCACGATACGCCTTAGGTGACCATATAATACCGATCTGCCAAGGGCATCACGCACCAGGCGGCACCGGCGACCCAGAATGGAGATAGCGCTGGTGACGGCGGCATGATGATTGTCAAGGAGCCGAGCCGTCTCATCGGTGAATTCCATGCATACCTGAGGCCCGCAAGTCGGAGCTGAGAGTGTGGACGGGTTCAGGTAGAACCCTGCCAATGCCGCAGAGGCGGGCGGTGGCTGGAGGCGTTGGAAGGTCGGCCCATCCGGTCGAGACGCCTGCATGGCTTGGGCTACCTGATCAAGGAGGTCAGACTTCATGGTGCACCACGCTGTCTCTGTGTGGTGAGAGCAGTCCACTGATCCTTGCCACCCGGAGGCGCCTGATCTGTAAACACAAGCGGAGAACGGACGGACGGAGAATCAAGAGCGGAGAAGGCCTCAGGAGCGGTCTGGACACAGACGGGGACCGCAGTAGGGACTGCAGGGCAGGCAGGAGACGCAGACAGGACGGGAACCGAACCACCGGAAGGATAGTCAAGGAGGTGGTCCCTGAGGGGGCGAAGGGACAGACGGCTGGGATGGGGGGGATCAAGCAGAGGGGGACGGACGGATGGATGGGAGTAGCCCGTCGACACATTCGTCTAGCAGAAACGCTAGAAGAATAAGTGTCTCTACCAAAACGAGGCATGACCTAGATACCGAGAATGAGGCGGAAGTGGGCGATGATAGGCCTACTCAGGGAAAATTTTGTTATGGGGCTTCTGGCGTGTGAATACTAACAGAGAATATTCTCTCATTAATACAGAAAACGCTCACATCGATGTTTACGTAATAAAACCTCAGCATACTGTGTATATACAAATAGTGGTTAATACTAATAGTGGGTTAATACAGATCAAAGGGCTCCCAAACCACAGCATACTGTCTACATATAAATAGTGGTTAATACAGACCAAACAGGTCCCCAAACCTCAGCATACTGTCAACATACAAATAGTGGGTTAATACAGATCAAAGGGCTCCCAAACCACAGCATACTGTCAACATATAAATAGTGGTTAATATAGACAAAACAGGTCCCCAAACCTCAGCATACTGTCAACAAACTAATAGTGAGTTAATACTGATCAAACAGGTCCTCAAACCTCAGCATACTGTCAACATATAAATAGTGGTTAATACAGATCAAACAGGTCCTCAAACCTCAGCATACTGTCAACATACAAATAGTGGGTTAATACAGATCAAAGGGCTCCCCCAAACCACAGCATACTGTCAACATATAAATAGTGGTTAACACAGATCAAACAGGTCCTCAAACCTCAGCATCCTGTCAACATACAAATAGTGGGTTAATACAGATCAAAGGGCTCCCAAACCACAGCATACTGTCAACATACAAATAGTGGGTTAATACTGATCAAACAGGTCCCCAAACCTCAGCATACTGTCAACATATAAATAGTGGGTTAATACTGATCAAAGAGGTCCTCAAACCTCAGCATACTGTCAACATACAAATAGTGGGTTAATACAGATCAAAGGGCTCCCAAACCACAGCATACCGCAACATATAAATAGTGGTTAATACAGATCAAAGGGCTCCTCAAACCTCAGCATACTGTCAACATACTAATAGTGGTTAATACTGATCAAACAGGTCCCCAAACCTCAGCATACTGTCAACATATAAATAGTGGGTTAATACTGATCAAACAGGTCCTCAAACCGCATACTGTCAACATACAAATAGTGGGTTAATACAGATCAAAGGGCTCCCAAACCACAGCATACTGTCAACATATAAATAGTGGTTAATACAGATCAAAGGGCTCCTAAAACCTCAGCATACTGTCAACATACTAATAGTGGTTAATACAGATCAAAGGGCTCCTCAAACCTCGTCATACTGTCAACATACAAATAGTGATTAATAAAGACCAAACAGGCCCTCAAACCTGAGCATACTGTCAACATACAAATAGTGGATATTACTGGTCAAACAGGTCCTCAAACCTCAGCACACTGTCAACATACAAATAGTGGTTAATACAGATCAAAGGGCTCCTCAAACCTCAGCATACTGTCAACATACTAATAGTGGGTTATTACATATCAAAGGGCTCCCAAACCACAGCATACTGTTAACATACAAATAGTGGTTAATACAGACCAAACAGGTCCTCAAACCTCAGCATACTGTCAACATACATATACAGTCCAGGGGTGTGTTTCAATAACATAAGTCCGAAAACTGACTTGCCTAAGTCCAAGAGTTAAGTCCGATTCAATAACGCGGTTTTAACAAAGTCTGACTTAAGCCTGGGAAATCCCCTTTTCAGCGCCACCTAACGGCCGGCAGAACGCGGGAAAGGGGCCATGCTTATGGAACAGAAAGGAACACATTAACAGTGTCACTTCTGTTATGTGGATACAGGATTTTAACCTCAATGGTTGTGGATTAGAAAAAATTGGCTTAGTAACATTGTCTGACTAGATGTTTTAAATGACATGACATGGAAACTTGTACAACAACGTACTATTCATAGTATTATAATATATAATTCTAATTCCTTTTATTAGTTTTAATATAGTTTTATACCATTGGCATTCTGTTTTTCCTTTGCAATATATAAATTTTATTCTCTGAATAGTGGGGGGGGGGGGGGGGAGGGGGATGATAACAATGACCATCCTCCCCTTGCCAAAAATTAAGTGGGGGATATATACCCCCTCCCCCTCCCCCCCCCCCCATCCCACTATATTGACGCCCCTGTTCAATGAAGTATTATGTTAAATGTTGCAAGTCTAAGATTCTAGAAATTAATTTAAATGAAAGCTTTTAATTTTTATTTTATTTCATATCGATTTATATTCATGACAGAGACCATGAAATAACTAACAAAAATATCAAAATCGTGTTTTAAAACACTTAATTTCCCCACTTGTGATGGACTTAATTACTGTGGTTGGCTTTATATTTACGGCGCTCAATTTTCGCGCTTAAGCAATTTTTCCTAGTTTCACGGGGTTTTATTCTCGCGATTGGGCATATATCAATATTTTAATAAACACCAAAATAGGTATAAATTCTGTTTCAAACATTTGTCTTGCCCAAACAAAAATGACCGTAAATACCGGAACCTGGCGATGCCCCTTCAAAGGGTCATTGGTTTCACAGCTTGGCCATCACAGATCAATATAAAAAGGGCCCTCTTCTCTACCCTAATCATACCATGTTCCGATTACTTAATAGATACATTGTTCGATGGATATAACAAGTTGTTTACGGAAGGGGCCTTATTAGTGAAGCGGCGCGCATGGAAGGTCTGCCTGATCCCCGCGAGTGTGAACTTGAAGAAAGAGCAGAGTTGGTCTTAGCGGCGAATGATCAGATCGACCGTCAGCCGACAAAGCGTAAGCGGGGAGAGTTCAAGCAATTCGGCTAAGACAAACGGCTTGCGATCGCAGTTTAATAAATAAATCAGACGTGCAGAACTGCTAATGAGAACTAAGCATTTTTTTATATTAAACTAGATCGATAGTGGATACGTTGCACGCTGCGATCAACATGATCATCATTTAGATTATATTTATTTTCCACTATTGCCCATTATTGCTACCTGGTGGCAATTGCAGAGACTATGTACCCATGACAGCAAGGTTTAATATCTGCGTGGTTTCAATTTCGCGGCTTTTCCCCGACCGCGAATATCGCGAATTTGAAACCACCGCGAATAACAAGCCAACCACAGTAATTTCACTTTAATTTTATATTTTGATATCATATAGGAGTCAGGATGGATAGTTAGATCAAAGATATTAGTACAGTGAAATATTTAAGATAATCAGTACCATTGTAAGATATAAATCATCTGTATATGGATCATTATGTAGCTATAAAAATGCTACTATAGTATAGGAATGACAGCTCAGGCAGATCAGGAGAAATCTGTTTCATTCAGGTTCTCACACGAATGTCAAGGACGCTACACTTTTATTTAGCAACCTGCCTCTGTACAAATACCTGTCAGTTTCACTTATTCAGTAGTCATTTGCAACTGTTTTTAAGTGTTGATTTACGCCTCTTTAGTATCTAGTTTGTACCTCGCCTGCTCGGCCCCGCATGGAGGGGATATGAGTTCCGTGGCCAGCTGCACAACGAGCATCAGAGTGACCGTTCTGGGAAACCAGCGACAGGCAGTCACCTCCCTTTCAACAAATATGCCAATAGTCTTGCCGTGTTTCCATAAAATACGCTAATCAAGTTGAATTTTGTGCCGGATATGCCTCAAAACAGTGTGTCATGTGGCCATGTTTTCTGGACTTAAGCCTGCTACCTGACAGGTTTGGGGCTTAAGCCCCCAAACGGACTTAAGTCATTTTTGGTATTTTTACTGAATCGGGCTTAACTCTTCAGCTGGGTGGCTTAAGTCAAGATCGGTCATTTTCGGGCTTAAGTCAGTTTATTGAAACACCCCCAGATGACATAATAAAGCAAGTGATTATCCAAGATTACCATAAAATCAGTTTATGCAAACAAGCAGAACAGAAAAAGATAAACCTTATAAATATAACTGAATTAGACATTATTGATAAAAAGTAGCTACGGTTTAAAGAGAAGTCTGCTTTACAACAAGCACATGTTGCAGACTAAGGCTTGTTCAATAAAATGATACATCAATCAACTGATGCAAGAAAACCAGTATATTTACAATTACTCTTAGATAATCAATACGATTGTCTGAATGACTGACAACCATGATGATTGATGGCTCCATTGATTCTTTCTAAAATACATTAAGTGTTTGTCAATGAGACAAAACTACATATTAACTTGAGGGCTAATAGCTCAGAGATGATCATCACATAAGCTAAAGACCACTTGCCACTGGTTTATTAAGCATTATAGTACCATGACCATACCTGACTATGGTTCTTTCAGCACAAATTTAATTATTTAAGTTCTTGAGATTCTTTATTCTTAAAAGTTTTTAATCAGATTCAAATATACCTGTTGATAAAAAGATAATAAACCTTTAACAAACCACAGTATTTACCTTTTCTGGCAAGAAGCCCTTGTGTCCCATAATCGGACGATGGTGTCATAGCCACAACTCAGCAGGACATGAGGGGTCTCGTACTGAATGTCTAGCACGCCGGCTCCATGACGGTAGTTTGTGCCCAGCATGGACACCAGCTGTGACCTGATTCATGGAAGTTATTAAAACATTATACACTGGTACATGGTGAGTCCATGTTATCAATTGCTACACAAGTGCATTAGACAGCTCACATTACCGGTATTCTAAATGAGGTAACACTAACCCAGGGTGTGACTTATCAGGATCTAATCATAGCTATTTAGATAAGTCTGTGAATATAAAAGGAGTGGGTATTATAAACATATATAAAACATCTTATGTGACAGAAAATGAAATTCCTGCCCATATTTAAGAATGTACCTATGTTCAGTGTTAATGTATGTCACCTGAAGGCTGTACAAAGACTAAATCAAAATAGCCTAGTATATGATGATGATGATATCAACTGTATACAATGGGTTAAGTAAGAAGTTGTCAAACAAAGAGAAATGTATTGTTTAACTTAATCTACCCACATGCAAAGATGCTCAACTACTGCATTCAAGGCAGATCTTGAGTAAACAATGTGAATGCCAAACAGTCAGGGTTAAGGATGTGAGGTCACAGAGTGGATATTTTTCAACTGTTACAATCAGCTCCGAGGGTGAGAATGGAAGTTTCTCGGTCATTTCACAGAAACAAGGTCTCTATATCTTATTTTCTGGTTTCCAAGGAGGGGAAACCTGAACCAAACTGGATGCAAGCTGATGTGTTTCTAACCTTATGGTTACAAATTATGCTCTGATACCAGGAGAGATCATCAGGGCCATCTCAGTTATTCTAATGGCCTGCAGTGTTTACTTTCAGGCTTTTCACTATACAAAAAGATATTTTCATTAATAGGCTGATGTGACTAAAGTACAGACACGCCTGTTTTACTTTTACTAAATGATAAGGCTAAAAGCATAAAGATTGCAGTACTTAGTAGCTTTGAACAGCCGACATCATAACTTTCCAGATATTAACAGCCTGATTTATTGGCAGCAATAAAATGCATTGTGTTGAAAGTAAAACACAAACTTAAAACGTATACAAGTTTGGAAAAAAATGCATCTTTTCTTACGTTTCTGCATCCCAAATATTGAGTGGAGGTAAAATATGGTTCAGACCAGCAGTCCCAACTGCAAAGGATCTAAAAAAGAAAAGAAATTGCTCTAACTTCTGAA
This sequence comes from Sipunculus nudus, assembly GCA_026874595.1. Taxonomy (NCBI): domain Eukaryota; kingdom Metazoa; phylum Annelida; class Sipuncula; order Golfingiida; family Sipunculidae; genus Sipunculus; species Sipunculus nudus. Next base: position 104,040,571 of record CM049306.1, on the reverse strand, counting down.
GCTTAAATACAGGAAACCCTCTGTTAATAGGGACACACAGATATTTGTATTTAGCTGTAAAGGGGAACAGAAGGTATAACTTTACCACAGATTGACATCTGACTTTTTTACAAGGCTATTTCATAACCTTTTGTCATGTTAATAAGGTTACTTAGGAATTATTTTAAAATATCCATACCTTACTTCTGACAATATAAATCTAGAATATGCACTAGAATTTTTTTCATTAAAATAACATATAAATAAATTCTGAATCCAGTCTGATATTATAACCAAATAAAACAATGTTGGATCTTTCAACAAGCCTGATAACTTTTCTGGGAATATACTGTAGCAAACTTATCATCATGGTATTATTATTACGCACCTTCCTCCTGGATTGAACGCCACTGAGCAGACTCTGTCTTGTGTGATGATGATGCTTTTATGTGGATCCTCGTCACTCTGGTCCATGCTCCACAGCTTTAATACACAAAGTTCATATCTCACTGGTTATAGTAGAAACACTGAGTACCATAAATATCTCAACAAAATACTTTGCCTCATCAGAACACACCCCGTCTTTGTTCAGAATGTTTACTCATTGATGCACACATATTACCTGCGCAAAAGTCTGTAATAGAATACACAACCATATTAAGCTCAAACCTAACCCCAACTCCTACCTTATACGATAGAATTGATCCAGAAATTTTAGATTACCTTGTATTCACATACAACAAACAATAAATACTCATGTTTTATTCGTTTTACAAACATTCAGCATACTGATGAATGATCTGATGACACAATGGCCGGAGATGTGGTCACGCAGGGCAGGTAAGTGGGTGAGCCCGGCAGTTCCTGCCAACTAGCACATGAATGGAAAGCATCACTGACCGCTGTAATTTTTTTAAACTGTGAAAAAAATACAGTGAAACCTCTTTGTGTCAAAGTCGAAGGGACCCTCAGAAAACTTTGACACATCAAAAGTTCGACACAAGCAAGTTTTATTTGCTCATAATATAACTAAAGTTGTCCGGAATATCGAGTCTGTAACCTCGACATAAGCAGGGTATTCCACTTAAGCGAGTTCGACACAAAGAGGTTTCACTGTATATGCATGAACATATATCTCACAATGTCTTAACTGTATTACTATTCATGCCCCCGAATGGATATATATCTGAAGTGTATGTGTGCCAAGCTAGAGGACATCCAGTGGGGCTTAAAATTAATATTTAATAGGAGGTATTCTTTCACAATGTGCTGTATTGAGTTAATGCTAATGAATAAAATGTGTTACCATAAAAAAAAATAGTAAATGTAGCCACTCGGGTAGTGCCACCTTGTGTCTGTATAAAAGACTAATACTGATATGCCTACCAAAATCAGATGACATGCCTATTTTGATCAACATGTGATTGGTTAGTGATGATGAACTATGTGCAGATATCTATAATCATATATTTTACAACTTTTTCACTAAACACACTGTGAAAGCAGTTTAAAATATTTTTAGTCTTTTATATAGAAATCAAATTTGTGTTTGTTAGAAAATACAGTAAATTTGAGAAAGCACATAACTTCCCTTAACTGCCCCTATTACTGCTTACTCTCAGTTATTTTCATGACACTAGATTTGATTCATGGTGAAGCCCCAAATATAACATGCAGATGGACTCCATACAAATTTCCCCAATTTGTTAATGACATTATCTTAATATCATATGTGTATTCTGTTAGAGACTTGACAGTATATAACTATGGATATATACACGTTAAATATAGCATACAGGGAAACAGGCCACGGTAGTAGTCCAATGATAAGAGGACTTCTAGGTCAGCAACCACTTTTAAATGGGCACCTATACACTATAAGTGAACAACTTGGCTGGGTCCTGAAATATTCACCATTTGGAAGTTCCACAATGTATATTTAATATTATTCTCCTGGTCGGTACTATCTTTAATGAGATAAAAATAAATTACTTCTCAGACCAGGGCCTGTAAGCTGCATGTCCTTTTTATTATGCTGTAGATATAGCAAATATCTTTAAAGCACAATAAAAAGGTTGGTTAAGTTATTAGCTGATGTCTCTATTTACCCATGGAACTTTTATAAACAAAAGGTGAGTTTGTATCAATAGAAAATGGCTTACTTTGACTGATGCATCTCTGGAACCAGTGATGATGGTGTTGTCATGGAAATCAACTCCATGAATGTCTCTTAAGTGACATCCCTCTAGCTGTAACAGACATCTGCCAGTCTCGCTACAAAAGCTGCATACGCTGCCATTTCTGTCAAATACAAGGTCAGATATGGCAGTTTACAGTACATTTTTGCTGTTTCAATTACAATAAACCAGAATGGCTATCAGTAAAAGGCCATACATTCTATAGTCTCACTGTAATATTTAAATATTACATACATTAACAATCTGATCACTGTCCTTATCAATTCTTGTAAAACAGCTTCCAAAACAATTACAAATAAACGCATGCACATGGAAAATATAAACAAGGACTCATAACTGACTACAATATTTGAATGAACTAGACATTTCTTGGCACCGCAGGTGCCAGAGTATCCCCAGACATAGTAGGCCCCCCCTCCTACAAGAACAGACCCCCATTTTTAGCAGCATATACTGACACTTGGCATATTTATTGTTTATTCCATCTAACAATCCACAATCTTGTTGAAGATGTTGGTCCTGTGACCTGATCTTTTTAAAGATGTGTCCTGTGACCTTGACCTTTGTTCTCATAACCCCAAAATCAATTTGGGTCCTGCTTTTCCAATGGGACATATGCAAGTCAAGTTTGAAATCTATACATCAATAAAGCAGGAATTATCATCCAGAAACTTATTTTTGGACAGATGGCTCCTGTGACCTTCACCTTTGACCTTGTGACCTCAAAATTGATAGTGTTCTTCCTCTCTTGGCAGGAGAACTATATGTGCAAGATGAAAGATATGAGATGAAATGTTTGGCTGAAAAAACATCCACATCTTTTTAAAGATGTGTCCTGTGACCTTGACCTTTGACCTCATGACCCCAAAATCAATCTTGGTCTTACTTTTCCAATGGGACATATACAAGTCAAGTTTGAAATCCATACATCAATAAAAGCAGGAATTATCATCCAGAAACTAATTTTTGGACATATGGCTCCTGTGACCTTCATCTTTGACCTTGTGACCTCAAAATTGATAGGGGTCTCCCACTCTTGGCAGGTGAACTATATGTGCAAGAGGAAAGATCTGAGATGAATTGTTTGGCTGAAAATGCATCCACAATCTTTTTAAAGAGGTTTCCTGTGACCTTGACCTTTGACCTCATGACCCCAAAATCCATTTGGGTCTTGCTTTTCTAATGGGTCAATAACAAAGCCAAGTTTGAAATCCATACATCAGTAAAAGATGGAATTATCATCCAGAAACTAATTTTTGGACAGATGGCTCCTGTGACCTTCACCTTTGACCTTGTGACCTCAAAATTGATAGGGTTCTTCCTCTCTTGGCAGGTGAACTATATGTGCAAGATGAAAGATCTGAGATGAAATGTTTGGCTGAAAATGCATCCACATCTTTTTAAAGATGTGACCTTGACCTTTGACCTCATGACCCCAAAATCAATTTGGGTCTTGCTTTTCCAATGGGACATATATAAGTCAAGTTTGAAATCCATACATCAATAAAAGCAGGAATTATCATCCAGAAACTAATTTTTGGACATATGGCTCCTGTGACCTTCACCTTTGACCTTGTGACCTCAAAATTGATAGGGGTCTTCCACTCTTGGCAGGTGAACTATATGTGCAAGAGGAAAGATCTGAGATGAATTGTTTGGCTGAAAATGCATCCACAATCTTTTTAAAGAGGTTTCCTGTGAACTTGACCTTTGACCTCATGACCCCAAAATCCATTTGGGTCTTGCTTTTCTAATGGGTCAATAACAAAGCCAAGTTTGAAATCCATACATCAGTAAAAGATGGAATTATCATCCAGAAACTAATTTTTGGACAGATGGCTCCTGTGACCTTCACCTTTGACCTTGTGACCTCAAAATTGATAGGGTTCTTCCTCTCTTGGCAGGTGAACTATATGTGCAAGATGAAAGATCTGAGATGAAATGTTTGGCTGAAAATGCATCCACATCTTTTTAAAGATGTGTCCTGTGACCTTGACCTTTGACCTCATGACCCCAAAATCAATTTGGGTCTTGCTTTTCCAATGGGACATATGCAAGTCAAGTTTGAAATCTATACCTCAATAAAGCATGAATTATCATCCAGAAACTAATTTTTGGACATATGGCTCCTGTGACCTTCATCATTGACCTTGTGACCTCAAAATTGATAGGGGTCTTCCACTCTTGGCAGGTGAACTATATGTGCAAGATGAAAGATCTGAGATGAATTGTTTGGCTGAAAATGCATCCACAATCTTTTTAAAGAGGTTTCCTGTGACCTTGACCTTTGACCTCATGACCCCAAAATCAATTTGGGTCTTGCTTTTTCAATGGGACATATATAAGTCAATTTTGAAATCATTACATCAATAAAAGCAGGAATTATCATCCAGAAAATAATTTTTGGACAGATAGCTCCTGTGGCCTTGACCTTTGACCTTGTGACCCCAAAATTTATATGGATCATCCATTATTGGCAAGTGAGCTATATATTCAAGATGGAAGACCTGGGATGAAAGTTTGGCTTAAAATGCATCCACAGTATCTTTTAAAATGCCAGTCCAGTGACCTTGACCTTTGACCTCATGACCCTAGAACCTTTAGGGTTTTTACTTTAGTGGTGGGCTATACATAAGTCATGTTTGAAATCCATATGGCTATCAACACTGGAGATATCATAAGAGGTGTGTGATTTTCACCATATATGGCAATATTCAAGGTCAAGGCCACTATCATAGGAAAGGTCATGACGCCAATTTAAATAAAAATCATCCCATAACCCATACCTATGTATATGCATAATATAAAAGAAATCTGTCCATTAGTTTTTGACTTATAATGCTCACAGTGCTGTAAGGTGGCAATTTTGGGGGTATTAAACGGCACGAAAACAAGTAAAGAATAATAGGTGGCGCCACCAGTTTCTGGAACATGACAACCCTATCCATAATCTTCCATCAACTTGATTTTGGGATAAATCCATGCAAGATTTCTTGAGATATTAAAGAATTTGTGGGATTTTCCCCAAAATTGGACCTATTCAAGGTCAAGGACACTCTCCTAGTAAAGGTCATGACCTCATTTTAAATAGGCGTCGTCCTCTTACCCATATCTATACATATACCAAGTTTGGTAAAGTTCCATGAAATATTTTTTTGGTTATCGAGCCAACAAGATTCATATGCGGGGCGGCGGCGGCGGCGGGACCGGTATGAAAACATAGTATCCCCCGATTTTGTCTGGGGATACAATTATTGGTTATAATATCAGGATTAACTGGAGTCAGGTGACTGGAAATTTTTAGAGGTCATAGGCCACGCTCGCACCAGAAGTTTTCAGCAAGTGTGGTATCTTAGTTACGTAGGTTTTTATTTGTAATTGTAATTAGTAATTTCATAGGTATATATGTTGGTTCAGACTAGATAAATGATAAGCTTTGTGCATTGTGAGTATCTAAGAAGTTAAGGCTTGACAATAAAAATTTCAAAAGTCAATGTGACGTAATTTTGTTAAAAGTCACAATGCTAGCATACTTTTTTCTTATAGGCCCCTACCTTGCACCACTGACTACAAGCCCATTTTTGGCCACAAATCGAACCACGTCCTCAGTGTGACCCCTGAGTGCTCGCTCAGGTAACTCCTGCAGTGTTCCACGTCGCTTTCTTCTGTAGCATCTGATTTCATTTTTGTCCGATATCCACATGTAATCATTAAACTGTATCCAAGGAAGTTGTCTGAAACAAAATCATTAAATAATGAAAATAAGGGAAAACTGACTGATATCAATAGCAGAAAAATGTTGTTTTAGCATTAGAACTTAATTACTCTGAGGATAAAATTCTGTTCAGTGTACTTAGTTCCTTGTGCTCCTGTGGTATTATTTTTTTAAATAAACATTTCATACCCCAGTTTACAAGCTTATACTTACTTAATTTTATGGCGGACAACTCTGACCTCTTGAAATGTTCCATTCAGCCATTGAGTAGCAATGCGGCATGTCTCTTTCCCTGATAATCTAGGGCTACTACAAAAGAGCCAAAAAGATCTCAATTAAGATCGGATTAACAAGGAGTACAGGTAGTGTATCAAACATCAAGGACATAAATCAAACACAATTCAGTCAAACTTCATTGTGTCAAAGTCAAAGGACTTTGATAAAGCTTTGACTTTATTATAAGGTAATAATTTCAGTTCAAACTTCGAGCATGACAAATGGGATATTCAATTAAAGCAAGCATGATTCAATGAGGTTTTACTCCATTTTTATGGCAATTTTGGATCCCAAAATGAGAACATAATAATCAGAAAACATTAAACTCTTTCATGGAATATATACAAACTATTTGGTCATTTACAGAGAGCAGCAATGACCAAAAGGTAAAAAAAACCCAGAGAATTCACAAGCCTTAACATGCGACAAGAAGGATCATTAACTATTTCATATCACTTAATCAAAGACTAGGTATATCAGCCACTAAATCTAAGGCATGAATAGGTTCATCAATCACCCAGTTTTGAACTAGAGGAGCCAGAGAGGGTCATTTAATATTTCCTGGTTGTATTAATGTCAGTGATATGCCCTCTCACTTATTTATCTGCTACTGAATTCAGAAGATGCTCCTCACAGCGGTTTCACAGGCCACAGGTGATGAGGCAGCTGTTAAAATTAAGCCATGCCCAGGGTTATCAACAGACTCTAATGTAAACTGTAAGCTAGTCTTGTCTTCAACATAAATTTAGTTTTTATTAATTTACACAGCTTTAGCTTTAAATCATGATTGTATTATTTTTATGCTTTCTAGGCCTTTCTCCATTATAGAGACTTAACAGTCGGGGCTGAAAATGTGACTCCTTCTCTGCACAGGAACTTAAAATGTAACATATGTGCCCCCCCCCCTTACACTCTACAGTGCTAGCATCAATGCATAAATATACAAAGCATTTGATACAAGCCAGACACCAAAATGAACTTTATGGAAGGTTTATGGTTTCTATGCTTGAAGAATAAATATTGTAACAGGATACTTGTCCTTCAGACATGCATGGTGTGTCCCATGATTACAGGTTATCATTCCAGGTGATCATTTTTCATTTTGTTTCATTGGAATGGTGCGGCACCATTGGTGCCAGAACAAATTGTGATACACACATTTCCTTGAATAAAAAACTCAAACCCTGGAATATTTCTGTCATAACAATGCAAGCTAAATGTTCCTGGATCATCAGCTCTTTATGCTCCATCAAAGTTTTATTCTGTTTTGCCAAAATATACTCATTTACACAGCTAAAACATAAATAAAAGTAATTTTTTGACAGTCATGCTAGAAAATAATTTCACTTTAGTCTGTTACACCAAAGGTTGGCCACTGAAAATTGGAGATTATTCTCTTAAACTTAAATATTATCACACAATTTGGCACTAAAGCTGAGGGGGAAGCAAAGGCTTAATATGAGATGTAAAACTACACATGTGACCCAGGGGTCATGATGCTCAGCTAACTAGGAAAACATCCAGAAAAGGAATTTTATCAATGCCAAATTCTGTAGGTGGTATCCCCATTCAACTTAAGCATAGCTCACAGGATATGGGTAACAGAGACCTAATTTCAGGTTTCCAAGTATATTTTTCATGGACCTTCCTGGATGCGAAGTTAGAAGATTCTAGGTGCAATGGTTACAATCTGTGCCCTGTTAACAGAAAAACACATCTTTGAAGGTCTCAAGAAAATGCTAAATTTGAAAAAAATTCAGGTGGTGCAACTAGTATGCAAGAACTGTTAAAACACAGTTACACTCCATGATGAATGTTTTTGCAAAGAATCATGGTGATGAATTCATTTTTTGTTCAGAAACTGGAATTTTTATATAAAATGTTGAATTATACTGAAGGGTACTTACAAGCCCTATAGCTCATTGGATATGGGTAACAGAGACCTTATTTCAGATTTCCAAGTTTTTATATGGATGTCTCTGAATTTTTAATTAGAAGATTCTTGGTTGAATGGTTATGATTTGTACCCTGTTAACAGACCAGTGCATTTTTGAAGGTCTCAAAAATAGAGAAAAAATGCATGAAAATAAGAAAAATTTGAGACCACGAGTCTGCAGGAACTGATGAAACAGTCCTTGATGTATATGCATGCAAAGAATCATGGTGATCAATGAATCAGTTGTTCAGATACTGGAGCTTTTGTAAAAAAATTTTCATTATTCTGAGGGGGAGAGGGGTTAATTCTGAGCTCCATACCTCAGAGGATATGAGTAAAGAGAGACCTCATTTCAAGCTTCCATGGATATTTTTCATTGACCTTCTTGGATGTCAAGAAAGAAGATTCTAGGTACAATTTTAACCATTTGTGCCCTGTTAACAGATAACCATAACTTTGAAGGTCTCAAAAATGAAAAAAAAAATTATTACAAGGGACCTATGGGTCACGACGCTCAGCTGTTATATATGATAAAAAAATATTATTGAGGCACATGCTGGTTTTGTGTGGTAATAAATATAAGCTGTATTATGAGTTGTTGTTGTTTAGCTTATGTATGATTTTGATAGTACCTTTGGAGACAGGGAAGAGGATTGATTTCATTTATTTTATTAACAAATGGAGTACTATTGTCACACAGATTTTGACTTGGCCATATAACTTATAAGCAGAACATATAATATAAGAGTTTAACTATTTATTAAAAAAAAATACAAATATTGTCCCAAATATAATTTTTATAAAAAATAATAAGAGAATCATATGATTTTTTTAAATGAAATATAACTGATATGATTATTAAAATAATATTAAAGAATATATTCATGAATGCATTCATGAATACATTTTGAAAGTATTTGCACGAGTATTCATATACTTTCATTTTTACCTGAATTCATATTCTTTATGCAAGAAATTTTATAATGGAGTACATAATCATATTCGTATTTAAATACAATTACAAAGTATTCGCACCATGTCTGGTATTTATTCAGTTTCACCAACCAATGATGTTGAGAATCCAGAATATACAGTATTCACACATTTAAATAATGATCATAAGTACCTGGTTTTATGGCTTTTATTTATATTAAAAAATAACTGTAAAAAATTCATTTTGGACTAATTTCACATCAATTACACACTAGACACAGTAGGAATCTAGATTAATATTATCAACTGCATCTTTGTCTATCATTAATTTCCTTCATATGATCCCTAATGATTAGTAATGAATAATATGATTTACTTCTTTATCATTAAAATTGAACTGAAAAATGCCATAGGTGACTGCATGGTGTTATTTGGTATATGTGACATTCTACCCATCGATACAAGATTCTTATATCATCAGTAACTGCAAGTTAATTTCCTGTTATTATAAACTAACAAATTCCTTTTCTATTTTTCTTTAATTTGTTATTAAAAACCAATAAAAATTTATTAATTTATTGTTTATTGTTATGTTGTTGGTTAAAACTACTAGATGAGTTGGGTTGGACACCTGGATCAACTGTGGCTGGCCATAAGCTGCCTGGATTCCTGTATGCCTCGCCTCAAGCGTGCATAATTTGATGAAAGGTCAACAAGGTCAACATACAGGTGACTCAAGAGGGGCTGGAGATAGCCAAAGTCTGACAGGGTCTCATAAAAAACATTTATAAAAGCTACAATTTTTGGCCAATTTCTTTCAGCTTTCTAAACTAAAAAGCTGAAATCCTAATGTGTGCATGATATGAAAATTATATCAACAGTGCTCACAGGACACAAACGTGCCATTGTCACAGTTGGGCAAAATTTAAGGTACTAATTTTATATTTATACTAATAACTTATAAAATTTGAAAAATTCAGAACTAATTTTGGGTATTCAATTGAATCTTGATTAAATAATGTTACATCCCTGACAAATAAATCTCTAGCTTCAGCAATGCCCTTGTTAAGGGAGTAAATATATTTCTTGATTTTTTACAAAGTGCATTATGTTTATGCCCATAACTTAAAACAATTACGCAATACTGACATCATTCTGGCATGTGCATAGAGAATGAAAAATATGTATATTATTTATGATTAAAGTCAGATCAGTGGTTTTGATATTAGGCAGTCTTGAAGTGTAACAATGGGTTTTTAATGGAAAAATGAAGTTTTTCATTAATATCTCGAAGGTATTAAGTCCTGGTGACCAAATTCTTTGCATGGTAGGGGATTTTGGAGACATCTAACTGTATGCCGAATTTAAGGAACTAAGAGCTGAAGCTGGGGAGCTGAGCTCTTGCAAACTGCATAACACTAGCTTGATGTAAACAATATGTTACATGGTGCTTGAAAACTTATTTAAATCTACAGTTTTTGATCAACTGGTTTCAAATTTTTGATGTTAACAGTTGAAATGCTAAAAAAAACATGCTGTGAAAATTAAATCCACAGTACTCACAGGAAAAAAACGTGCCATGGTCAAAGTTGGGCAAAATTTAAGGTACCAATTTTTTATTTTTATTAATATTTTAGAAAATTTAAAAGATTTTCATCTAATTTTGGGTATACAATTTAATTTTGATTATTTAAAGTTATATTACTGGAAAAAAGGTCGATAGCTTTAACATTTTTTGTGTTAAGTGATCAAATATCTTTCCTGATTTTTTACAAAATGCATTATGTTTGGGCCCATAACTTTTTTAAATTAAATAATACAGACATAATTTCTGGCATGTACATAGGAACTATATAGAGGAATATTTATGGTAAATATGAGGAAAAACAGATGAGTGGTTTTGTTATTAGGCAGTCCTGAAGTGTGAAAATAGGTTTTTAATAAAAAATTGAGGTTTTTCCTTAATTTCTCAAAGGAACGAAGTTGCAAAGACCCAGTTTTCGGCTTGGTAGGAGATCTTGGGGACATCTAACATTATGCCGTATTTTGGATTCCTAGGTCTTACGGTTTCAAAACGTGCCACATCTACGGACGGACGGACGGACGGACAGACGGACGGACGACGGACAATGGACCACGACTATAGCTCAGATGACTTTTAGTCAGCTGAGCTAATAATATTTAAATATCATATAAAAAATCCTGGTGGCGCCACCAGTCATCAGGAACTGATGCAACATTCCATGATCAATATTTATGCAAAGAATCATGGTGATCAATGCATTAGTTGTTCAGATATTTGAGCTTTTGTGTCAAATTTTCCATTATTATTGGGGGTACTTCGGAGCCCCATAGCTCAGAGGTTATGGGTAACAGAGACCTAGGTTTCAAAGGAGATTTTTCATGGACCTCCCTAGACGTGAAGTTAAAAGATTCTAGAACCAGCAGTTACCATTTGTGCCTGGGTACTGGACAGACAGGTGGACGGACAGACAAATGGAGGGACGCCAGACAAAGAGTGATTGCTCTAGCTCAGATGACTCACACAGCTGAGCTAATAACAAAAATACTTATATTTTGCAATCTTCTGTTTCTTCTGAATCTTTTGGCCAAGTATCATGGCCTCTGTCAAAGGTAAGCAGCCTCACTTTGACAATTACATTTTTTTGAGAATATTTATGACACTCAACAACCAATCAGCAGCTTTTAAATAATCAAATATTGTAATTTGAGCATGTGACCATGCAGTGATCTTGGTTTTTGACAAAAAATAGACTGTTTTCTCAGATATTGATTTTAATGAAGTACCTAACTGTGGAACAGAATATAGTGTGATACAAGATAAATCTCCCTGTTTTGACAATCCTGTTTGACCCTGACAATTACATTCAAAGCATGCACATTTAACAGAAAACCAAGTTTCTTCACCAAGTGTAGTTAGTAATGTTGTATGCACATGATGTCATATTAAAATGCATAATACAGACACTGTCCATGTTCACTACATATGTGGGTTTCTGGTTTTTAGTCAAATATCAATAAATTTGAGCCAGGGTAGATGGTACAGTCCTGTAGAAATAATTCTAGGAATTTGAAAATAAAGTTTTTTTATGGTTAAGAATGAATAATGAAAACATGAACATTCCATTCAGAGGGAATAAAATACAAAAGGGTAGTGTAAGTGGCCCATCTCAGAAGATCATATCTCATTCCTTATCTTATTAAACTTTCATGAACCCTGTGTCTGAGCAGAAATATTAGGACTGTCTAACAGTGAGAATGAAGGAGTCTGAGGTGTATGATCTATACTATGCTTGGGCCTAAACAAAGATTACATTCCTATATTGATAGTACCATAATAAGTCTGCAACAAGAAGGGACAAAATAATTGCTTTTTATAAAGTTTTACAAGATGTGTGATTTATTCATAAATACTGACACAGGTGATAAGAACTTGATGATCCATTCAATTATAGTAAATATAAACAAACAGTAGTAGAAGAATGAGCTATGTATAATCATAGGCCTAATGATTTTGCACCTAACTCTGTCACACCACTATATATGGAAGACGAATATGTCTGACGACCATAACATGACCCTGAATCTAGGCCACCAGTACCAGCTGTGAACTATGATTATATCAGACCCCTATGAATGTCAGTTTATGACCATTCTCTCTAGTTTTGTAAATCTCATGACCACATTTCATTATGACAACGGATATTTAAACTGGCAAATAAAAGCAGAAGACATGGCAGTGACACAAACTTCACCTACGGTGAGTGTAATATTTGATTCCTTCAACTTTGATAGGTATTCACTGGTATAGCACATAAAGGCACCAAATGAATATATAGCACCCTTTAAATAATAAAAACATATTAAACCAAGCCAAAAAGCACTGAACCAAAATCATTTGAACAAACTTGAATTATCAACATCTGAAGATGATTATTGTGTGAGATTTAAGAATTTGGCCCAGTGGTTTTTGAGAAGAAGATCTTTGTAGCCACTGAGCTAAAATGGGCTGTGATGGCATATGACTAAATTCAGCTTCCCATAAGTTAACCAAAAGTCACTGAAAAGAGACCATTGGATTAAACTTCAGAAAGCACAACCCTAGGATCATTTCTGTGCGATATTAATCATTTTGGCCATATGGTTTTAGAGAAGATGTTTTTTGTAGCCCTCAGTGTGAAACAGGCACTGATGACCCCTGTACAAAAAAGCCTGATGCAGGTGGCGCCACCAATACCTCAATTTCAAATATGACCTATGTGACCAACATTGGCATAAAAGTTGGTGAAGATAGCTACAGCCGTTTCTGAGATTTAAATTTTAATATGCTTTTTTGCACAGTTTACAAAGTTCAACCTCCTGTATCTTGGCCAAAAATCTCCGAACTGGAACCATTCAAACAAACTTGAGAAAGATTATTCCAGGGATCATTTCTGTGAAATATTGGACAATTTGGATGGACAGTTTCAGAGAAGAAGATTTTTAAAGCTTTTATAGCTATTTCCCTATAAAATCTAAGAAAATGCAATTAGAAAAAAAATAAACAAAATCCGATAAAGTTTTTTGGATGACTGATTGTTTGCAAACAATTTGGTGATGCTAGCTCCTGCCGTTTTTGAGATAGCTATGGTTAACGTACAGACGACGCACGACACACGACGCACGACGCCGCACAATCGCATAAGCTCACAGGTTCGCTAATGATTGGCTCAGACCATTATCAGTTCAACTATATCCTAGACACATCAAAGGTATGGATTGGATAACGTTAGGTTTATCAATAACTTCTCTTTAATGCTTTGTCGGCGAGAGAAGAAAGGCATGTTCATGAGTGACAAATTGGCCAAACAAGTAAACAACGGACTAGGTATGTCGGCCATCGCGCGTGATGAGAAAGATTCTTGCCGGTAATAATTGTGTAACTGGTCATCGCGGCTGTAGGTATGATTGTTGGACCGTGCACAACTGTTGTCCAAACATTAAAGCTGCATGACCTTGAGTCGACAGAGCCATCGCGCTTGATGAGTGAGAACCCGGTTGGTATTAATTAATTATGACTGGTCATCATGGCCCAATCATGATTGACGGGCCCTGCACAACTGTTATCCAATCATGACTTCGAGTTAAGCGATAGAAATATTAGCTGGGGACCAAGAAAACACCTCAACACATCCGGTTTTTCGACACATCCGACTTCGACACAAGCAGAGTTAAATTAGTAAGGTTTTAACTATTTTTTGCAGGGACCCCACGTTCGACTTCGACACATGCGGGAATTCGACTTAACCGAGTTCAACACAACGAGGTTTCACTGTATATATATATATATATATATATATATATATATATATATATATATATATATATTTATAGTACAATGTGTCAAAGATCCAAATTAACTGAATGTTCTAACTTTTAACTACTCTACTAACTGGTTCTTGAAATATAGAGAAAACTATTGGTTGAGGTTACTGCCTGATACTCCGTATCATATGTTGAATAATGATTAAGTGAAAATTAGAAAACTCAATAAATGTGCATTGTTACCTGTACATTCCTTTGTTATTAATTCTGTTACATTATCAATACTCATATAGTTCCTACATGCATAATTAAGCAGAAATTGAAATTAAGCGATTGATAATAATATATATTTATATATATTATTATATTGATATATTTTAAACCTGCAAGGCATGTCACATAATCAGTGATTGGGCTGTAGCAGCCATAATATTGGAATTTCAACAGGTCTGAAATTCAAAAGGTCTGGAGCCCTTATGTGTGCCAATCATCCCTGTGAATTTGAGAAAGCTGTTATTGTGTGAAAATCAGCAATTTGGCTGTGGTGGGCATATTGGAAATCTAACAGGTCTGTAATTTGATTGGTCTGGAGCCCTAATATGTACCAATCTTCCCTGTGAATTTGGAAAAGCTGAAGTATGTTGTTGTTTAGTTATAGTGTGCAAATGAAAGTGTCACTGATGGATGGACGGAAGTACGGAAGGAAGGATGGATGGTAGGATGGACTTACATGGAGATCACTATAGGGCAACTCATGTCAAGCGGCACCATAATAATAATGATAATAATAGATGGTATTTATATATCAACAATTCTCTGTAAGTAGGACTCACAGCATAATTCACAGTCGCAATCATACCAACTTACAAAGCACAATTTATCAGAAACCTACACCCAGTGCCTCTCCCTAAGCTCAATTTTTTTTGCACCTTCTCTTGTGTGTTTATCCATTGTAACTGACTTACATAAAAAGGAAAATACATATTATTGACCAAGAGCTTGCCAAAAGAGATGGTTTTGATGGAGATGTACAAAGTGTATTGGGAAGCAAATTCCAGACTTTGGGGCTTTGAAAAGGAAGGAATGTTCACTGACTTTCACATGACACTTTTGGATTTTTTAGAAGATTTCTGCCAGTCTAATGGAGTAAACCCAAAGGCTGACATGATATAAATTTTCTTTCAGACTCATGGAGTGAGCCATCTAAATTGCAGTAAACAAGAATAACAATTTTTCATTGTATGTGGTACCTGAAGGAAAGCCAATGGAGCTGCTTGAGCAGTGGCCTGACATGATCAGTCTGACAGTCTTATGCTTCTTAAGAATGCGGGGTGCAGAATTATTTCTGAACCATCTGCAGCCCAGAGACTCACTCTGCAGGTTACCCAGCAAAGAACAGAATTACTGAATAACAGTAATCTAGGAAAGATAATACCGTGGTGCAAATGAGCTGACAGCATACTTTAGTAGAGAGGTAATGCTGGATGGAAGTTATACAGTGGAGCTCAAGAAATATTGCACAACATATACTACTGATTAATCATCCACTGAAAGATTCTGATCAATCTTAACACCAAGATACTTCACAGAAGATTGAAAAGGAACAGTACAGTCACTAACCCTTATGACTCACTATCAATCAACAGGGCTTAGATCAAACAGGCATAACTTCAGTCTTACTGAAGTCTGTTGCTAGTCATCCAAGATAGTACATCCTCAGTATCTCACATTAATTTAAGGACTGCATGTAAGGACCTGTAACATATAACTATCTTGGCTACCATCTGAGTAGCCAATTTGTTAAGCAGCTTTGACAGAAAATTTCAGGAGATCAAGGTTAAGCAGATAGGTCTTTGACAGTCTAGCAGAATGTCAACAGCAGGTTGTGACCGTTGTGTTTGCTGGCATGAGGTAACTGATGATACCCATGGGCTGATGTTTACAACATTGTACTCCTATTGAATAACAGGTCACTTTACCCTCCTACTTTTTTCTCCATTCTTTGACCTATTGTAACATTAAGACTATTTTATTGCATGTTCCCATCTGCATCAAAAAAGGAATGGATCACAAAGCCAAGCAGGAACATCCTGGCGTTAGTGTTGTTACATTTTACTTACACCAGACCTGGAGTTAATTCTAATTTTACAATTCCAATCCAAGAAATTTTTTGAAACTTCAATTCCAATTCAATTCAATGTACTAGAGGAATTAAAATATCAATTCCAATTCAATTCAAGTAATTCAAGTAATCTTTCTACCATGGGTGGAAATGGTAGATAGGGTAGAAATTAGCCCTGACAACCCGTCTCAGTAGGCAATCTGATAATTGGGCTGTAAAGCCTACTCAAGTTGTGATACAAGTGATATTGAGGAATGTATCACAGTGGTTTTGCATCAGGTTGTATTCATATTATGGTAAACAGCCCATAATCTCAATACTATGCTAAGAATGATGAATAAACACAATAGTATACATGTGAGCTCATAGCCCAAACTGAAACACTGTCTCCGTGGACATGAGCCATTTCCTGTATCTCCTGCAAGCTGCCTGCGCCCTGTAACCTGTGTGAGCCATGCTTGTGTTCATGCAGTCATTAATTCAACATACATGCCGAGGGGTTTACTAATGTGCTGGGTTAAAACTGAATTTTTCTTGCTCAATGCTCATAGTTGGTATTATTAGAAAATACACAAAAAAATGCTAATGTTTGGTCTGGTTTATGTTCATTGACAGTGTACCTGTAGGCCATGGAGCATTGTCAGAAATGACGAAAATATTTGTACTTCATAAGGCCTTAAAAGGTGTTCCTCAGACTTAGATGTAATGACACTCAGCCAGCAATAATCTGGTCATAATGCCAGAGGGTCGATATGACGCTAGGTAGAAACTCTCATGGGAATTAGAAAAAATATATAAAATCATTTGTTTAATGGCATAAAAGACTAGAATATCAGCAGAAGCTGACAAAAGCTATGCTAAGAATGATGCCAAAAGAACAATGTTTAGAGTTGGTAACAGTAAAAAGTACTTAATATCTGTTCTCACATGGATGTATATCTGTACATGTCTGAGTTATAAATTTAAAATGGAGAGGTATGTACCATGATTCATAACAATCCACCAAATGCTTCCTGAAAAATAAGCTTCTAAGTTTTATTCTATTATAAGCTCTGTGACCTTGAAAAGTAGGTCAAGGTCACCCATCTTCGAACTTGACAGAGATTTTGTCGATATACATCTTCACCAAAGAAATAAAATTCCTATTGTGAATACTTTTAGAGATATTCTGCTCACAAGGCCAAAATTGAAAAATCCAAGAAATATTCATTAAAATTCAGAAATTGCAGGTGGTGCCCCCAAACTTGTGCAGTAGTTACAGACTATCAGTCCCTACAATCATAGTAAGTATTGTGAGAATCCAGCCAATGGTTCTAGAGAAATAAGCTTCGAAATTTTTTTCTATAATTAGCTCAAAAACGTGGAAAAATAGGTCAAGGTCACCCAGCTTCGAACTTTACCGAGATTTTGTCGATATACATCTTTAATGAGGAAATAAAATTCCTATGATGAATTCTTTTAGAGATATCCCGCTCACAAGGCCAAAATTGAAAAATCCGATAAAAATTCATTAATAATCAGAAATTGTAGGTGGCGCCACCAAACTTGTGTAGCAGGTACAGACTATCAGTCCAATTAATCATAGTAAGTTTTGTGAAAATCCACCAAATGGTTCCTGAGTAATAAGCATCTAAGTGTTTTTCTATAATCAGCTCTAAAATGTAGAAAAATAGGTCAAAGTCACCCATCTTCGAACTTGACCGAGATTTTGTCGATATACATCTTTACCGAGGAAATGAAATTCTGACGGCAAACATTTTCATAATATCCCGCTCACAAGGTAAAAGTTAACGGATGCCGGACGGACGGACAGCTTGGGTGACAACAATAGCCCATCAGCCTAAGGGCTGAGGGCTAATAAAATTATCTCTGATATAAAGGTAAAACGTTTGAACCTTTATAAAGTTAATTAAACAATCATCAGGGTTTGTCAAGCTGAGCCGGGCACAACTCAGTCATGTATCACACACATTACCCTGCATACATCATGGTTTCTGAAACCCACCATATGTGATGGTGATATGTGTTGGTTTTCATTATTATTTACTTGAGCACAAATAAATGATTAAATCAATTTAAATGACATGCATCACTGCATATAGGAAACCCCGCTCAGGCTGGCATAGGTTCCAGAAACCCTACTGGGGACATTTTTCTAAGGGAGTTATAGTTAATTAATTTTTATGCCTCACTGAGCTGTTGCATAACATCATATTTCAGAATGTTTTATATATCCATCACTAAAAAATTCTGATCAACTTCCAAGCTAAAAGTGGTCCCTTCCCAGCATTCTCCTCTGAATCAAATAGTAAAGTGAACCCCACTAAATGGTGGCATGCAAAAAAAGGTTTTGGGGTAAGCCTTGCATTTACAGACTTCAGTGTTCAGCTTCTGCAGTCTCCAGCATCTTCAGCATCTACTGAGAGGGTATTTTCAAACATGGCTTCCATCCACAGCAATTTTCTTAACAGACTTGGAAATAAAATTGCCAGTAAGCTCCTCTCCTGCTTTCGGATGTTAAGGGGACAGACAGACCTGATCTACTGAAGAACCTGATGTTCAAACCAACATGAGAGTAACCTAAATCATCATGATTATATTGCACTGATCTGTACATTTAGAATTAGTGAATTAAGAGTTTAGGATTCAACAAAGAAGCAGAGAAAGAACTGTACATTCATGTGTACATACCAACAGATTATTTGGCATGCAGAACACTTGTCTTAAAAAACTTCATTTTTGGTTAATGTTTTAATAAATTTTTATAACTTGTTTGTTGACTGGTTATTAACTTTCATTATTTCTGCATCCACTAAAATGTGCCCCTTAAACATATTTCTGTCAGGCCAGTTGAGGTTTCTACCCATTCCTGCCCTATTTTTACCAAGTAGAAAGTTATTTGTAGAAAGTTATTTCTACCATTTTTACCCTAAGTTTCTACCGGGTAGAAACCCAACCCTGTATAATAGTATGGTATGTGCCAATACTTCATTCTTAACAATATGTTTAATCCTGTACAGGAGTGGGAATATTAGCTTCTTACTTGTGAATTGTTGCCCCAGCACAAGATAAGACCTGATGCTAATTATGTGCAAAAGAAAAATTTAGTTTTAAACTATTCATGCACCATGTCTTGTATATTTTAGTGGTTGGTAACATATTTTAGTTCGGCCTGATGAGCGGTCAACATAAGATTCAATTTCAGATTTAATATTTTTTGTTCACTGAGTATTAATGTAAACTTGTTTTTATTGAACCAGTAATAGTTAATAATAATAGGATTAAAAAATAGTTATATCCACCTATTACTTTTGGTGAAACACTGAAAGTAATGGGTAAACACCCAAAATAGTAGTAATAGGCCCTATTATTAAAACCAGTAATAGGCCCCATGTTTGCTGACTGCATAAGTCGCCATACAGGTGCATAATTAACGCCTGATTGTCTTTGATCTAAAGCCAAGCTGAGCCCCGGACCAAGGCGAGAGGTCATGACCTCGAAAGTGGTCATCAAGATGTGTAACAGATATGTTACTATCCTAGCTCCTGGGCATATGTTAGAATATTGTGGCCCAAATTCAGAATAAATATGCAACTATCCTGAAAACTCTGTGAATACCATATTTTCGTTTGCACTGCTATGAATAATTAAGATGACATATAGAAGTTTCTAGCTTAAAGAAAAAACAAGTTAAATTGAGTTAAACAAGCTCTGGTCTCATAGTCATGGTAATATGCCTAAATAATAAGAACATTTAAGTGGTATAACAAATGCGTACTGGAAAAGCAGACCATGTTTGCAATTACAAAGTATTTCTGACAACACAAATCAGGGCGGCGGCTTGAGTATCCGTCAGCGGGGGTGATTTTGGCCACTGGGTGGACAAAAAGTGTCAATTGTCCTAAACAGTGGGGTGTCTGCCCCTGAGGAGTTCTTAAAATAGTAAAAACACTTGGTTGGCCCAAAAAGAGTCCATTAAGCAGGGATGTATGCAGCCTGGGGTTTCTGTATACTGTGGTTGGCGTTATATTTGTGGGGTTAAAAGTTTGTAACTTTCACTTTTTCATTGTTTTTGTGAAGGTTCTATTTTCACGATGTCACAATACAAACAAGGGACCTATGGGTCACTGTGCTCAGCTGACGTTAACCTTGAAGGTAAAAATCTAAAATAATATCTAATGGAGATAAAGTGTAAGAGGAAGAGGTAATAAAGGCCATGGTTGGTTTATATGATTGGTTTGTATTGATGAGCAAGAAATTGTTTCAAAAAATATTTTGTGACCTGACCATGTGTTTCCTAATGTTGAAACTAAAGCATGTGAGCAGTTTGTGAACAAATGATCTGTACTATTACCATGATCATTAGTTAGTTTTTCGATTAACTGTTAACATTTCAATAGTTTACACATTTGTTCAATTGAATCTATTTTTTTGTATAATATATATTATTTAATATATATGTATTTTTTTAATGAAATGTATACAGTTGAAATATAGCTAATTAACAACATAAAACAGGGCAAACAAAGCCTGATCTCAAATTCTGCTAAGGCAGGAAAATAATGAACAAATGTTTGTATTAAATCCTGATTTTTTATCACATTAATTATTTTCTAATTTAAGTTTATATTTCTATACATTCCAATATAACATATATATCTGAATATAAAAGTTGATTCATAATTCTCAACTGCATCATCATAAATCTCAATCTTGTCAGATAACACCACATCATGCATACAAATGTTTATTTATTTTTTACCACAAAAATATATCTTTTAAATCTGTATAACAATAAATATCTAAAAATAATACTTGATTTAGATTTCACAATTTTTAATTGTGTCTTTATTTATCCATAATGTGCTTCATATTTTATAATAATTTAAGCATACTGATGGGTTCATTTATATTTGTTAAAATCATTTAAAAGAAAATTGATTTCTTTAAAAATGCTACATTACACAACATTGCATCTTCTGGATTACACCTTGAATTATTTTTTCAAGGAAAGTTTTTGCATATCGGAGTGGAAACAGTATTACAATTAAGGAGATACAGTGAAAACGATAACAATTACTGCATAACACTTGGTGGGTTGGGTTGGGGGGGGGGGGGGGGTGGTGATATGAGAATAACTGTACACCTGTCACAGCAGGGGATCTCCCCCAGTGACTGTAACAAATCAGAAACCCTGGCATAGCTGACTTCAAGTGACCTGGAGTGGGACCCTGCATCTGTAATCAAAGCAAGTGACTTCAGAAAAAAATCAGTAACTAGCTTAATTTTCAAGCTTTTATTTTCAAATTTCAGATTGTGACAAACTAAATATTTATGTTCACATGCTGTGAAAATTAAATCAATGGTGCTTACAGGAAAAAAACGTGCCATGGTCAAGTTGGGCAAAATTTAAAGTAGTGATTTTTTTTATGCTAATAACTTAAAAAATTTTACAAAATTCAGATCTAGTTTTGCAAAGGTAAACAATTGAATCTTAATTAAACATAGTTATATACTTGATAAAATAGACTCTAGTTTCAAAATTTTTCATGTTAAGTGAGTTATTATTTTTCCTGATTTTTTACAAAGTCCATTATGTTTGGGCCCATAACTTAAAGAATTTATACTTTACAGACTTAATTTCTGGCATGTACATAGGAACTATATAGAGGAATATTTATGGTAAATATGAGGAAAAACAGATGAGTGGTTTTGATATTAGGCAGTCCTGAAGTGTGAAAATAGGATTTTAATAAAAAATTGAGGTTTTTCCTTAATTTCTCAAAGGAATGAAGTCGCAAAGACCCAGTTTTCGGCTTGGTAGGAGATCTTGGGGACATCTAACATTATGCTGAATTTTGGATTCCTAGGTCTTACGGTTTCAAAACATGCCACATCTACGGACGGACGGACGACGGACAATGGACCACGACTATAGCTCAGATGACTTATAGTCAGCTGAGCTAAAAACCTATACAAAAGTCATAATGTATAACCATTATTATGTGAATTAATTATATCAAAATTCATTAAAAATTGTATTAAAATTATTCTTTGGTATAGGCAGATACGCTCTTTACACAGTGCTTTACCCATAGGCCAACTACCTATATCATTAGTGCTGTTTGTTATGACTTTGTATCCTGAATCGCTACACCAGAGGGGAGCACTGTATTTTGGTGCAATCAGATGAGACCCTGTGCTGGAAGCAAAACGGTTTACCAGCCAAGCAAAAATACACGAAGCTGATGTTGTTCATTTCGTTTGGAGTGACAGCTCATCGTGACCATTTGAACAGACTACAGGCTCAGAGAGAATTGCCCCGCACGTGGTTTTTGGGCGGAGCCTGATGCCTGTTGAGTGTTTGTTGACTTGCATTTGGTTGGTTGCAAGTCACATCAGCGTTTTTTTTCAGCAGACAGGCCCATGTGCACCACAGGCTGCGGGAAAATCAGTAGCTTCTTTAGAAGCCGAAGATTTCCGGGTATAGGCCAATTTCGGCCGACTGCCGCCGGCCTCAAATCGACCATATCGGCCGCCAGCGCCCAGCGGGTAACCATTTCGGCTGCAACCCCAACGATGCCACTGCTTGGCCCGGACTCTGGGCAGTCAACCATATTGGTTGCGACATGGGCAGCTGGGCACCATTCGCTGCCGGGCTTCCTCATTACTAGCTGCCGTTCTTCTGGGCTACCTAATTACTACGTACACTGCTACATATCAAGTCTTAGCTGATTAACCTTAAATGTGAATTTCATCATTAGAAGAACTCAAGCGCACAAATTTACGGACACACATTTACACAAACACCTTCATACAAAAACATCTACGCATGCAACCTTAAACAGAAATAAATAAACAAAGCATAATACGCTTTTTTAAATCAGATATTATTACATATATGATAATTTAAAAAATCACTTATTTTATGTTTTTATTTAATTCAAATGAAATCTAACTATAAATCATAACTTTATACAGAGGTCACAAAAGAAAACTTTCTATCCCAAAATATAAACAATTTTGTCTGAAAACTATAAATTAAAACTATAAACATCTTGCTAACAAATAATGCTGTCCATGCAGGATGGGAATCGCATTGTGGATGACAACACACTGACTGACAGAATGAAAGACAGTCATGATGGTCAAGATTATATAGATGCAGGGGTTCTATGGTTTATCACAAGTGCACCTTTACTTGCATTAATTACTACTAACGCTACTCACCTACCACTCCAACTATATAACAGTCAAGTACAAATTGAATAAGCAGGAAAAGGGCACAGCGCAATGGACACCGGCTTTTTACAGGCAGGTGCTCTTGCAACTGACCATTTATTCACAGCAACAATTATTGCCCAGTAAGTAAGTGAAATTTAAATGTATTTATTTCAAATGGATTCTACAAGTAGCACAATGTACTTACTGACTTACTTTTTAACATACAATATAATCATGATATATATATATATATATTATATATATATATATATATATATATATGTTTATATATATATACCATGTAAACATTAAGACTGAAGCAAAAAGTAAAAAAATAACATGAGCAAACTTAATTAATCACATATATCAGAGGATATATTAAATATATTTATATACTAATACTTCGGTACACACGTCATTAGAAATACAGCAATTATATACACAAACACACACATATAACTATATATATTGAGAAAGTTTGTATATATATATATATATATATATATATATAACAGAAAGAGAGAGAGATTTATCATGTTTATTTTTTTTGGTGGGGTCTGTTAATAAAACTTGAGACTATTTGCTTAAAATACGTTACGACAATTGAAACCTGGTTTGCTATCCTTTCATATACATTTGTCCATCATATTTCTGGTTGAATACGCTAGTTCTAATTATGATGTAACCGTGTTTGTGGTAATGAGGAAGCCCGGCGGCCGAAATGGTTGCCTGCTGGGCGCTGGCGGGCCATATGGTCGATCTGAGGCTGGCGGTCGATATCGTTGGCGGCCGAAATCGACCTAATTCAACTTCCGCTGCCTCGGGAGCACAATAAGCAGACAACTGAAAAGATCTATATCACTTTAAATATCAATCTTTAAACATAATCTATTTTTATATGTCATCCTTTTACATTTCAACTTTGCTTCTGACGACGGGACTTCTTATATTCAAGGTTTTATTTTCGTGATAATTCCACTTTCGCGAATATTACGAATATAAAACCCTCAGGAACAAAATGACAACGGCAGTATACATTTGGATCTATACCGTTAGGTGTATATAAATATTAAAACATTAAGGAAATTCAAAAATTAAGTTTTGTTTTACCTCTCTTGTTTATCGACTCTAGCATCCCGTACAGTAGTAAGTTTTCGTTGGAGGCGAATCCACACGCACTCTTTGGCGACGAGTCTGTTAAATCGTTTACACACCTGTGCCACTCGGCCTAAACTCTGGACGTCCAGATATCTGAACAGTGTGAACAGGACGTCGTCAAGCAGGGTCACTATGGTTGGCCCCTTCCTCTCTCCCGCCAGCGTCATCATAAACTACGCTCAACCAGGAAGAGCACGCAAAGCTTAAAATGTTCTCTTTGTAATGAAGAATATTTCTCTTACCGCTGTCTTTATCTGGCATTTTCACTTGTGCAATATTTAGATTTCAAAATATGTTATGAAGTTTTCATGGATGTAGCCATGTTTATACCGGAAGTTATTGATGTAGGTTAAGAAGATCAAAATTCTCTAACGGTAACGATATTGTTTAATTTACGATCGATATTACCAAATTTGACCAATATTTAGTCAAGAAATGTCAAGAAAATCACTAATTTTTTATCAAGTAAATCAAACGAGTGTCTTTACAATGTTACTCTAAGTATGCTGGTCTAAGAGGTTGTAAAATTGTTAAAAAATTCGTTTCCTATGAAGTACAAATCCTGACGTTGTGAGTCTGGAATCAGGTCAAAGGCCAAGGTCTGTCAAATTTGTTTTTATTCTGTCAAATTGGTCCACTGGTCTGTATGACACAGGTAAACATGGTCTATTTTGTGGATTGTAATGTATAACATGATTTTATGTTCATTCGGTTCTATGAAAATGTTTCAGTCATGCCGTACCATTCAATCTCATGTTCATGTAAACTTTCATGGTGTTTTTCTTAGGAATACTGTATACTGATGACATGAGATATTATATCAATGCTCACAGTGACAGTGCTCATGTAACATGGTACTCAGGTGCGTATTGTCTGCATCCTGCCATCAGTGCAAGTTACAGCACTGCCTTAAGCTACACAACAGGACACAACTAGAGAATTCTTTATTCCAGTGATATAGGGCTCGAGTCAAGACTTTGACTGGAGTCAACTGTAGGTAGTGGTGGTTCATTTTTCATAATCGATCATCGGTTTGAGCAAACTGATTGATGATCGATTATTAATCAGTTCAGACAAATATAAAGTAATATGCAGTTATCTGTGAAACTGTACTTTCTTAACCCAGCTCGCATATCTTCGTAATTCTACCTTAAGAAAAGAAGTTTTGCCTTTTTTATATTTTCTTGTTATAATTTCTTATTATATTCTTATTATATTCAAACAATCCAGGACATCTACTTACTGCATAGACCTGGTGAATTTATAGAGCATTTTAACGCCATACCACCCATATTGTTCAATGTACATCTTGTTACAAAACTCCCCGCTAATTCTGCAGCTCCCTGCCAGTTCACAGAGGTTTTTAAGTCCTCCCTTCTCGCACCTTTGTTATACTTCGTTACATACGGAAGTTGTTTGGGAACAAAGACTCATTATTTGAAGCACAGAATGTTATAAAAAATGGAATAATAATTTTAGCCGATAACATAAAGGCATTCTGGAAAAAAACAAGCATGATTATGATGAAATCGATAGTTGCCTTTGGTAATCTAGTGCTTGAAAGTGGCAGCAAACCAACTGACTTTTGATAAAACTCAGTGATTGTCCCACCACTAACTGTAGGCATATGATACACACTGCCAGGGGCACTGCATTCATTGCTGCAACAGCCAGTGGTCAAAGCCTGCTGGGCCTCATAGTTATCCCCAATCACATCTGTTATGCAAATCAGGGCATCCTGCAGCCTTTTGTTTGTATCAATAATCACCCTTAAGAGCCGTCAGAACGAGGTTTGTTGAGGCATGGGCAATGCATAAGCAACAAAGTGTCTTGGGATCAAAGTACAATGATAACTTTGCCAGTGTCTGATCAGAAAAGATGACGAGCCCAGGTCTTCATTATTATTTAACATTTTCCCCCAGATTCTTTAGAATTAGAATGTGTGCTATCATATCTTATAAAAACTCAAGGACTTGGATCTGATGGTCCTAGCTAGAATCAGGCTTGTTCTCAGACTCTAAGGGAAGGACTCAAGAAATCAGGCCCAGTCGATCTTGAGTCCAATTGAAAACTCTGTCACATTACAGGGACTTGTGTATATCAAGTGGTGCTGTTTATTAGTCTTTTGTATGTTCACCCATCACACTATCTAAAAAGGCAGAAGCTAGCATCACTTACTTTTATCCAGTTATCAGTCATCTTAAAAACTTTAGAGATCTTTTCTCAGAAACTGTCGAAATAAATTGTTAATATTTCACAGAAATCATCCTAGAAACAAGCTCTCACAAGTTATGTTTAAATGGTTCCAGTTCATTGATATATTTGGCCA
Organism: Sipunculus nudus; assembly: GCA_026874595.1. Lineage (NCBI taxonomy): Eukaryota > Metazoa > Annelida > Sipuncula > Golfingiida > Sipunculidae > Sipunculus > Sipunculus nudus. Next base: position 104,013,376 of record CM049306.1, on the reverse strand, counting down.
AATTACAGGAAGCTGAACTTATAGTCATTTGGCCAAATAAGCATACTAAGATTACAATCTCATTAAAGTCAGGAGCTAGCATCACCAGATTTTATGCAAATGTTGGTCACATGGCTAATATTGGAAATTGCAGTATTGGTGGCACCAAATGCATCAACCTTTTTTTCAGGGTCATATGTTTTTTCTACATTAACCTATAATATCTCAGGAAAAGCAGGAGCTAGCATCACCAAATTTTATGTGAAAATCAGTGTCACCAGAAATCGGTGACAATATGTACGGTGTTTTGTATCATAGTTTAACGAAGTCTGTTCTCTATTGATATTGACGTGAAGCGTCATCCTAAAGCGTTGACAGGTCTTGATTGTATATATATATATTGTGTATTCTTGTATGGAATCCCATCGGCTATCAGCTGATTTATCCGTGTCACGCATCGTGTGTAATTATTACATTTGGTATGTGGGTCGCCATGGTGATGCTAACAGTCAAACTAGGTCACATATATCCTTATATGGGACACTTGAGAAATAAGCCAATCAGAGAACCGGATCGCCGTATTGTGACGACGATTGTGACGTCAGAGTTCAGGGAGAGACGCTGGAAGCTGCCTTCAGTTGGGTCTTGAAGCTTGAGGGGGCAGCACGCACGAACGGGAGTAGGAACATTGAAACGCCAGGAACGGCATAGAAGCAAGCTTCTACATGAAGCAAGGACCCAGCTCATAAGAACTCAGCCATGCTGCCGAAAGAGCTTCGTATTGGCGATATAGAGAGAGCGCGCTTGTCACCTGCCGGCCTAGTTCAGCTTGACCTAAATACATAACCGCCGTAAGCCGTGAACCCATTGCTACACGAGCAAGGTCAAGGACTCTAAGCTCAACGTAAACAAAGGGCGCTATTGCATTCATGTGATCGTAAACCTACCCGGGTCGCTGACAAGCAAGATCAGTTGAAGATCGCTAAACTCAGAAAGACTATATGCTGCTAACCATACGCTAGATTCTACACAAAACAGTAACCAGAGATCTCTGAAGGAACTGGACTTTATTGGTTTTTATACACACCACGGACTCAGTAAAAATATCCTGTAATTTTAATGTGAAGGACTGTCGTATTGACACATCAACGCACACACACACATCTACATCTTTGTAAGTATTGTCTTGAATTATATTGTGAATTTAACCTGATGTCTCATAGTTTCTATTGATCTGGGTGTATGATTGTCTGGTATTTTAATACATGTCCTTAAAAGAACCTGGAATGTCACCTGTAATGGCCGGGATCTAATTTCTTGATTAATGAAATCAAGTGGCAAGCGTTAACCCATCCTATTGTTTTATAGGATATATCCGTTGTAAAGTTTTCTCGTTAAGTTAGGGGTGACAATCAGTGACATAAAATGTTGTGGGATTGAACTTTTTGTGGTGCCACCTGCATCGACTTACATAATTCATTGAAAAAGCTAGAAAATCTCTGAAAATCTTCTCCGAAATCATTCAGCAAAATCATTTAATATTTTTCTTGAATTATCCCAGAGACAAGTTCTCTCAAGTTTTATGAATCCCAGAAATGAAGGGGGGCAAGCATCACCAGATCTAAGCAAAGGTTGATCTCAGGACTCATATTTGAAATTCAGGTTTTTGTGGCAGCAAGTGCATTGACCTGTTCTTTATGGGTTCAACCTAGTAATTTTAGCCTTTTTCAGTCACTACTATAAAATTCTATTTTGATGAAACTGTCAAACCAATTTGTTTAATATTTCACAAGAAAGATCCTAGGGTAGGGTTTTATCAATCAAAAGAATAGATGGGGTTCATTGATTTTTGGTAGAGTTATAGAAAGCTGAAGTTGGTCATGTGGCCAAATAGGCCTACCAGTATATCAGACTAATGGCTGCAGCAATCTTCTCTTGCAAAACTGCTGTTTAAAATTCTTTAACCTTGTACAAAATAATTCTCAGGTGGCCTTTGGTCAAATTTGTTTAAATGATTTTTGGCTGAAATAATGGACCTTTGACAATAAAAGGATGGAGGTATTCAGGTTAACAAAGCTGACAGATGTTTGTAAGAGTAGATGAGCTCTGTGGGTATATAAGCAGAGCTGTACAGACAGTATAAATATTTGGTCTTCATATCCAGCTTATGTGCAAGGTAAATGCATGAATGAAATATCTCTGTATTCTGATTTTGCTTACAAAAGGCATCTGTAATTATTCTAAAATTTTGATATAAAAAAAATCTTATAAATATGTCAACTTGTCTTTCAGGATGTATTAACAGATTAAGTTTCATGACAAAATTATGTCAGTATCTATAAATAGGTTTGGCAGAATGCCAACTTTTTCAGATTTTGCAATAGACCAACAGTGGAGACACTTGAGTAGCTTCACCTGGAACATTAGGGGGGAGGGTCAGCTAAGCTAAGCTCCCCCCCCCCCCCCCCCAACATTTTTCGATACAAGACTGGCGGTGCCACCAACAGTTGTTTTTGGCTTGCAATTGCATGCATCTGTGCACATAACTCAAAGAGTTGTTTGATGTATCGGCCTGAAATTTTGCATATCCATGTATACTGTGGTTGCCTTTTTGTTCGCGAGGGTTTTAATTTCGCGATATTCGCGAATGGGAAATAATCGCGAAAATGAAACCCTCGGGAATAATTGGCCAATTGAGAATGTTCTTCTCATTTAGTGTAATCAATACTTGTATGGTAATCGGTTAGAACAGAGAGAATTTTTTAATAAATTACATCCTTGCAGGTATAGGGAAATTTAAACCTTAAATTTGAACTAAACCACCTATGCTGTGTGTACTGGCCCATCATTATATAAGAAAATGTCACAAACTCATGACCTATTCTCATTTTATAAAACACAAAGGTATATGGTTTTGCCAAAGATTTGATATACTAGTAGGTTCTTGTGAGATCCCGAAAATGAAACCCTCGCAAAACATTAAAAATGGAAAAATCACGAAATTTCAGCCTCGCAAATATGAAGCCAACCACAGTATTTGATGGCTTTCTCAGACTTAAGACTGGTGGTGCCACCTACAATGAAAAGTTTATGTCTCTGGCACGCTCTGTTAATAAATCAAGAGTGGTTTTGTGAATCTGCCTTAAATTTTGGATGTCCATGCATTTATCATCAATGGCTTTCTTGTACACAAGACTTGTGGTGCCACCTGCAATCATTTTTGCATATTGTACATCCATGCCAGTCTTGTTATTTATTCCAATACATTAAGATTAGGTCAAATTTCAGATAAAACCAGCTGCAGATAGAACTCTCAGCCCTGTTTATGTGGATAATATCGCTCCTGCCTTGTTTTCAGGATTCTGAGAACATAACTGCACAATCACTAGCTGTGTTCAGCTGGGAGAACAGGTGGACCCACCGGCCATGGGTTAACATGGATATTCCATTCCGGGCAGCTTTACCACTGTTTGGTGTCGGAGGTTTCACAGTGTTGATCTGCCTGCTATTCTGTTGCTACTTGTGGAGGTAAGACAACTTACACTATCAGTAGAGTGGAGGTAAACTAGACTGTGGTGGTAAGACAGCTTAGACTAGGGGTAGGCTGGAGGTAAACTATGCTGTGGAGGTAAGACAGCCTACACTAGAGGTAAAGTGGAGCTAAACTAGACTGTGGAGGTAAGACAGCTTACATCAGGGATAGAGTGGAGTTAAACTAGACTGTGGAGGTACTACAGTTAACAGCCTACACTAGAGGTAAAGTGGAGCTAAACTAGACTGTGGAGGTAAGACAGCTTACATCAGGGATAGAGTGGAGGTAAACTAGACTGTGGGGGGTAAATATAGCAAACCAGGTGCGTGCGTGATACATGAGAGGTTACCCGGCGAGTCTGGTGGGGCAATTTACAGATCAGGGGAGTGCGGGCACGAACCTGATCTGTGAATTACCCACACCAGACGAACCCGGTAACCTCTTATGTGTCAAGCACAAACCTGGTTTGATTTTTATCACCCCACATGAATGTGTTTTTATCTGTGAGAATGTGTTTTTATTTCAGTAAATTCAAAATTGTAAGTGGGACTATGTCTTAATAGTAAACATATTATGGAATTTCATTGATACCCTACATGACTTACATGATTAGTATTCCTACACCCATGTGCATATTATTACACCAAACTAAAGTGATCCATATAAACCATAGGAATTTTAAATATTAAGTCCTCTCTCACTCTATAAAAGAGCTTATTTTCAGTTTGAAAATTAAGGATGTAATTATCACTCACTAGCTACAGTCATATGTTTAATTTCAAAATAATAAGTAGGACTATGTTTCTTGGTAGTAAATGTTTTTTAAGGAATTTCATTGATGACCTACACCCACTGTGCGATTCTTCCACACACACAGATCCATTTAAACCATAAGAATAACTAAATGTGTAACCCTCTATATTGAAACCAAAAATTGTCCAGAGGAACTCTCGTACATGTTTGATGTTGGGCCGAGCAGGTGAGGTATAAAATTAATGAGAAAGTGTGCTGGACTTAAGCTATGCCAAGTGTTTTCAAGCGGTTAAGGACAAACATCAACAGACATACATCATCAGCACAAACGCAGGTTGCTAAGAGTCCTTGACAACATGAGTGTCACCAGGGAACGGTGACAATGCGGTGTACTTTCTTTTAATTGGGTTAGTGATGTCACCAGAGAGCGGTGACAAGCCGATTTTAGAGAACAGGTTTAATTCAGGTTCTTTTGTATGTCGTAGGCGGGTGTGCGCCGGGTTTAGGAATGGCGGGAATGTAGTTTCGAGGGTAAGCTTGGCGCCGATTGGCTAGGCCAGGGGTTGACCGGGTGCATCACTATATAAGACCCCAAAAGGGGCGGAACGGGGGGATATCTGTTAAAAACTGCGTGTGTACGCAGGTGTTGTTCATGTCATGACGAGGTAGCGGGACGAAGTCTCCTCAGAGTCGCGTACTGGGAGAGTACTGGCAGTCGACAAGTGTTAGCCGACAGTAACCTTGGTGCAGACTTCGTTGCGGGTGTAAGTAGCCCATTAACTGCTTTTAGTCGTCGGGAAAATAGACTATTGTCCACGCGTTCAGATGTCCCAGTGGAGGGCCGGATCCTACGTACCGGGCCGGCAACAGGTCAGTGATATTCCATGAGGGAATACTCATGCTGTCAGGACCTGAAATATATGGATTGTGTAAGACTGTTTGTATCAGGACCACCGAGTCCTGAAGGTAGGGTGGTTTACGGGATCGACCACGCAGGGCGGAAGCCTGACTGCTAATCGTTTGGCAGATTGGAGCCGTACGCCTGTGCACGTGCCTTAGGCCGGACAGATTGAACGGACTATCGGCGTATTGAATATATTCACTGGAGCGATACTGGATTCGCGGGCGCCGTAAAGACTTTCCTTGTTCGTGTGTTGTGTTGTTAATGCAGTGTCTGTGTCGTCACCAAGAGGAGAACTTTGTGTTTACGTGTGTCATATGACTCTTTTATGTGTCCCGAGTTGTTCCTGTGAGTTAATAGGAATTACTCCAGAGCTGTGATGGTATTTACTTTGCTCTGATAGTGTGAGTATAACGTTTGCCATATCTTTTCTTTTAATTATATTGTTTCTGTTAAAAGGTGTTGTTTCACTTTTTAGGCATGAGTGTACTTGCACCAGGGTGTCCTTCCGCAGTCAGATTTAATTTACATCAAAATGCTCTATCATATTTAAACAACCTGGAACCACACGGAGTACCGTGTGACATTTGGCGAGCGTGCCAGGATTGACACGAAATTTAGTTCAGATTGAGCACATGTATAAGCTTTAGTCTGTGTACACGTATTGTTAAAGTGTCAGAATTTGCCGTATTTAGCCGACGTATTTTGTGTTCTTAGATCCTTGTAATAGAATTACAACTGATTTTAAAGTTACATTCTAGGCTGATTATCCTGTGACACCTGGTTCATGTACTCGACACATGTATGGGATAACTATTTGTCATGTACAAAGTCTTCAAAGGTTAGTTAGGTTATTTACAGATGTCAGTCCGGGATTGTTGAGCTGAGGCTCAGCTGTAGAAAAGGTTTATTAATCAGTGGTATATGTGGTGATAAGGGATGGTGAAGCCTCAAAACAGGTGAGTAACTCCTTCTGATTTCATGCAACTGGCACCACGGCCACGTGTTCTGTGAAACAATCCTTCCGTCCGTCGTTTTAACGTGGGCGTATCTCTGCGTATTGTTTAAGATCTTTTACTGCGGTTGATGTGACTTGTATTTACCATATTTTCGGCTACGTTGCGGATAAATTTTTTTATTTTCTGTAAACTTAGCGTGTTTTCTCGTGATTGTCATTAGGGCTATCAATGGCCATGGATCCGATGAAGTCCGTAATTGAATGTGGACAGGCGTTAGGTTATACAGGTGAGGCGTTGCAGGATTTCGTTTCTAAGCTTTTAGGGGTAGTAGAAGCGAAGCAACGGGAAGATGCTGAACGGGATGCAAGGGTAGCCGAGAGGGAACGCGAGTTCGAGTTAAAAAAGTTACAAATTCAGGCTTCACAGCCAGTAGAGCGCAGTAATAGTAACCCGTCTGAAACGCTTCCGAAATTTAAGCTTCCGGCTTTTGATGAGCAACGCGATCGGTTAGATGCGTTTCTCGAGAGGTTTGAGAGAGTTGTGTCGTGTCAAGGTTATCCAAAAAAGACTTGGGCTCTACATCTGAGTTCGTTGTTACGCGGTAAAGTGCTTGATGCGTACGCACAGTTATCCACAGAGGATGCAATGGATTACGACAAATTAAAACTCGAATTGCTTAGGCGATACCAGATGACAGAGGAGGGGTACAGATACAAATTTCGTACGTGTAGGCCGATCGGAGTGAGACTCCCGGTCAGTTTGCGGTGCGGTTGAGCGGATATTTAGATCGGTGGATAGAATTGGCAGGCGTAAAACGTGATTTTGACCAGTTGATTGACCTGCTGTTGCGTGAACAGTTTTTAAAGTCTTTATTAAGAAGAGACAGTGTAAGAGCATAGGTGCTATGGCGGATACGGCCGAGCGATACACAGCTGCCCATGGTCTATATTGCTTTATGATTAGTCCGAAGAGCAGTCCTCAGAAATCGGGATCGGGGCCACCGATAGCTCAGATAAAAACCACTCGCGAAACGGAGCGCGTAGGGCGTACTCCGGTAGTAAAGTCTTCCGGGGGTATTCGTTGTTTTAAGTGCAACGGATTAGGGCACGTAGCTCGGGAATGTAGGCAATCCTGTAATAGGCCAGGGCCTAGGTCTAGCCCACAAGCCTTACACGCTGTGGTAGAGCAGCGCGGTTCAGAATCTCAGGACGGTCAAGTGTCTAAGCCTAAACGGAACGCTGAGACACTGTCAGCCATAAGCGGAGAGATAGGGACTGAATCGGTTAAGTCGGAGAATCCAAATTCGGGAGGTGAACGCAAGACATTCGGATTAATGTCTTGGCAGGGGTCCGCGTTAAGTCTGCCCATATGTGATGGGATCGTGAATGGTCAACCAGCCAAGATCTTACGTGACACTGGTTGTTCATCGGCAGGCGTTCGCGATACGTTAGTAACGGCGGACCAGTACACCGGAAAAGAGGTCGAATGTAAATTGTTCGATGGCACCGTGAGACGATTCCGTACAGCCGACATTAAAGTGGAATGTCCGTATTTTGTAGGCTCGATTGAGGCTATGGTAATAAAAGATGCTGTATGCAACTTGGCGATAGGCAACGTCACCGGAGCACGGGATCCGAATGATCCTGATCCCTCGTGGGGATCACCGGCTGCGGGTGCGGTGCGTAGCAATGTGGAAACGCCCGTTGAAGTAACATCGGCCGTTGAGACTCGGGCTGCGAAACGTAGACATGAAAACCCTTTACAGGGCCTCAGCGTTACTAGCCCTGTCGCGAATGTAAGTCCCGGGGAGTTTCTGAAAGCCCAGGAGGACGATAAATCCTTAGATCCGTGATGGAGGAGTGCTAGATCGGACAACGCTAGCGGGAGCACATTCCAAGTCAAAGACGGTTTCTTGGTAAGGTTAGTTAGAGATAAACAAGGTAATCTCGACGGTTCGCGTGTAGTAGTGCCCATCGTATTGCGACCGGATGTGATGAAAATGGCCCATGAGGCAATAATGGCGGGACACCAAGGCATTGACCGTACGCATGACAGATTAGAGCCCAGTTCTATTGGAAGGGCATGTACGATGACGTAGTACAATACTGTCGGTCATGTCACGTTTGTCAGAAAACTACACCAAAAGGCAGAGTGCCTGGGGCCACTCTCGGTAAGATGCCTCTGATGGACGAGCCTTTTTGCAGAATTTCCATGGATCTGGTCGGACCGATCCATCCGGCGTCGGACAACGGTAACCGCTACATCTTGACCATAATAGATTATGCGACTCAGTACCCGGAGGCGATAGCACTCAAAAACATCGATACGGTGACGATCGCGGAGGCATTGGTCGATGTGTACTCGCGTGTAGGGGTTCCTACGGAAGTTCTTACCGACATGGGTAGCCAGTTCACGTCGGATCTCATGAAAGAAGTCAGCCGTTTGCTATCGATCAGGCAACTGACTACAACGCCGTACCATCCGATGTGCAACGGCATGGTCGAGAGATTTAACGGAACTCTCAAGTTAATGCTCAAACGAATGTGCTCTGAAAGACCCAGAGACTGGGATCGATACTTAAGTGCGGTGCTCTTTGCATATCGTGAGACGCCACACGAGAGTACCGGGTTTTCGCCCTTCGAATTGCTCTACGGTCGGGTAGTACGCGGTCCTATGCGGATCTTACGGGACTTGTGGACAATGAGCGAAAAGGACGCGGAAACGAAAACCACGTATCAGTACGTCTTAGACCTCAAAGATAAGCTCAGTGATACGTGCGCATTAGCTCGGGAGGCCATGGAGAAATCGGCTAATCGGTACAAACAAAATTACGACCTGGGTAAGCGTACTCGGACGTTTGAGATCGGGGATGACGTTTTGTTACTTCTCCCAACAGATCGCAACAAGTTACTAGTACAGTGGCAAGGGCCGTACCCCGTGGTTATGAAAGTCGGTGATCTGGACTATCGAATCCGTGTCGGAAACAAAATCAAAACGTTCCACTTTAACATGCTCAAGCGGTATGTAACCAGAGCGAAGCCCCAGCACCTTCTGTCAGCCGTCACGCTAGAGACAGAAGCTAGTTCCGACCCGGACAGCTCTCTTTTGGAATCCGAATATTCCGAATCCGGTAGCGAAGAGGGACTGGAGGAGGCCTTGTTTGAGTCATTCCCCTCTACGGTGAGGAGAGAAAATGAAAATCACGTGCATGTTAATCCAGAATTAAGCCAAAAGCAGAAACGCGAGGCACGCGATTTATTACGCAAACATGCAAACGTATTTACTGACGTTCCCAAACTCACAGACGTTATAGAGTGGGATATCAAACTCACGTCAGATGCACCAGTGCATTCCAAACCATACCGAGTTCCTTGCGAGATGCGGGAGACCATGCGTTCCGAGATCAGCGATATGCTGAAGTTAGGGATTATCGAGAAGTCTGAATCGTGCTATGCTTCTCCGTGCATTATGCTGCGCAAGCCAGATGGCAAAATTAGGTTTGTAATTGATTTCCGTCGCCTGAACCGGTCAGTGGTGTTTGATCCGGAACCGATGCCAGATCCGGAGGCCCTGTTTGCGGAAATAGCACAGAGTCGGTTTTTCACGAAAATCGACTTAACGAAGGGCTACTGGCAAATTCCATTTGGCCATGGACGCGAAAAACAAGACCGCATTCGTAACGCCAGATGGGCACTACCAGTTTCCGGTAATGCCTTTCGGTCTTGTGACAGCCGGTGCCATTTTTACACGGATGATGCGTAAGGTGCTCGGGGGCCTCCCGAACGTAGTTTGTTATATCAACGATGTGATAGTTCACACAGAAACGTGGGAAGACCACCTAAAAGTGCTCACGGAGGTATTGACAAGGCTCGAACGTGCGAATCTTGCGGCAAAGCCCATGAAAACCTTTGTCGGTTACCGTAACCTAGAATTTCTCGGCCACCTAGTCGGGTCAGGGTATTTAGCCGCGAATCCTGCCTTGTTGCGGAAGATAGAGGCCTCAGAGCGACCGACAACAAAGAAGGCCTTACGAGCGTTTTTAGGGCTGACCGGATATTATAGAAAGTTCGTACCGAACTACGCAGAAATTGCGGTTCCGCTGACCGATATGACCCGGAAGCGTCAGCCCAACAAGCTAAACTGGGAGTACATACACGAGAAGGCCTATCGCACTCTGAAGGCTAAATTAGCCGAGCCTCCTATCCTACAGCAGCCAGATTTCAGCAAGCGGTTCGTAGTCCGGTGTGATGCGTCCGACATCGGAATAGGTAGCATCCTCTTACAGGAGCATGAAGGCGTCATGCATCCTGTTGCATACGCGAGTCGGAAGTTACTTGCAAGAGAGCGGAACTATTCCGCTATAGAAAGAGAGTGTCTGGCCATCGTGTGGTCAGTGCGGAAATTTGAAATGTATCTGTCTTGCAGGTCTTTCACCATACAGACTGACCACAAGCCACTGCAATGTATCAACAAATCTAAGTGTGTTAACAAAAGAGTCGTGAGGTGGGCCTTGTTCCTGCAAGAGTTTAGATTCGATATCGAGTCAATTGCAGGCAAATTGAACCATGGCCCAGATTTTCTTAGCAGGATGTCAGAAAACTAAAACGACAAGTCTTGTTTACATAACGTATATATATATATATATATATATATATATATATATATATGTGTGTGTGTGTTCATTCCAGATTTGAAATAGATTAAATGTAGGAAGTTTGATTTCTGGAAAGGCGATGAGAAAATACTGCGTATTTTCTTCTTTAGGGGGGAGTGATGTCACCAGGGAACGGTGACAATGCGGTGTACTTTCTTTTAATTGGGTTAGTGATGTCACCAGAGAGCGGTGACAAGCCGATTTTAGAGAACAGGTTTAATTCAGGTTCTTTTGTATGTCGTAGGCGGGTGTGCGCCGGGTTTAGGAATGGCTGGAATGTAGTTTGGAGGGTAAGCTTGGCGCCGATTGGCTAGGCCAGGGGTTGACCGGGTGCATCACTATATAAGACCCCAAAAGGGGCGGAACGGGGGGATATCTGTTAAAAACTGCGTGTGTACGCAGGTGTTGTTCATGTCATGACGAGGTAGCGGGACGAAGTCTCCTCAGAGTCGCGTACTGGGAAAGTACTGGCAGTCGACAAGTGTTAGCCGACAGTAACCTTGGTGCAGACTTCGTTGCGGGTGTAAGTAGCCCATTAACTGCTTTTAGTCGTCAGGAAAATAGACTATTGTCCACGCGTTCAGATGTCCCAGTGGAGGGCCGGATCCTACGTACCGGGCCGGCAACAGGTCAGTGATATTCCATGAGGGAATACTCATGCTGTCAGGACCTGAAATATATGGATTGTGTAAGACTGTTTGTATCAGGACCACCGAGTCCTGAAGGTAGGGTGGTTTACGGGATCGACCACGCGGGGCGGAAGCCTGACTGCTAATCGTTTGGCAGATTGGAGCCGTACGCCTGTGCACGTGCCTTAGGCCGGACAGATTGAACGGACTATCGGCGTATTGAATATATTCACTGGAGCGATACTGGATTCGCGGGCGCCGTAAAGACTTTCCTTGTTCGTGTGTTGTGTTGTTAATGCAGTGTCTGTGTCGTCACCAAGAGGAGAACTTTGTGTTTACGTGTGTCATATGACTCTTTTATGTGTCCCGAGTTGTTCCTGTGAGTTAATGGGAATTACTCCAGAGCTGTGATGGTATTTACTTTGCTCTGATAGTGTGAGTATAACGTTTGCCATATCTTTTCTTTTAATTATATTGTTTCTGTTAAAAGGTGTTGTTTCACTTTTTAGGCGTGAGTGTACTTGCACCAGGGTGTCCTTCCGCAGTCAGATTTAATTTACATCAAAATGCTCTATCATATTTAAACAACCTGGAACCACACGGAGTACCGTGTGACGGAGAACCTGAACGAAACAACTTCAATAAAAAAAAACTTGTGTTTACATGATCTGACAATCAGTGCTAAGCTCTCTGTCATGAGCACATGTATGTATGAATGTTAAAAAATACTTAATTTAGTGAGGTTTCTCAATTTAAGTGGAGAACACGTTTGTGAATATTTTATTTAGTATCTATCTATATATATATATATATATATATATATACAAGTTACAATAATGTTCTTATAATATATATGTTTAAAAATATAATAACATTAAAGACTAAAGATGGTTAATTGTACGGTTACAGTTGTGCAATATTTTGTTATATCCTGTCATAGATCTAGATTTCAAAAAAATTCTCATAACATTCTTAAACATAACTACTAAAACATTTTCTTTAATTTGGAAGTTCTTTGACCGAGCTGTACAACTTATAGTAAAAGTATAATTAAAAGTCAAAGAGACTATTGATATATATGAGTAGATGACTAAACTGCCGGCAATGCCGGCTGTATTTAATAATGCCAGAAATTGAGCCACTTCCAATTAATATTATGACCTGTTTATTAAATTTCTTAAAACTACATTAAAATTTTACATAAATTTATTACGATTACATACATTTTCTGCCAAATCACATTAAAATGTCAGTATTATCCATTTCTTAATGAATCTAGACCATCCAAAAAATATTCAGGTAGGCCTAGAAGATTATTTGGACAACATTTTCTGCCACCTGAAGTTTCTGCTAGGTGCAGGGTAGGTATATGTCGTGGAACAGCAGGCAACATATTCCATGGTGTCAAGCTATATCAGTATATGTATGGTAAAGGGGGCCCGTAATTATTTAGTTCCTTTCTTTTTTTTTATTTTAGTGTATCCTTACGTACAAAGATAACTTTTGGTGAAAATATATTTTATCCGTCCCAAAACCCCTTGTCTGCATGTACTGTTCGCAAATAATATTTTATTTTTAAGAATAATACAGTTTGGTTTAAAGTAAATATACAGATATTCTGCTTATCTTGTGTGAAGAGATATAATATATCATGTAAAAAAATATTTACTTTGCGGCCCTTTTGTGAAATTTATGCTGATGGACCGATATTGACTGCTGCAGTGCTTGAAAGTACATTCATCAGTCGAACACTGTCCAAACACATTTCATGTCATGGCTGTGTGGTGTTTGTGAGACAATTTGACGTCACAATGATCGGTCGCGCGTCACCTTCAATGGACTGGCGTCATCAGTTTGCCTGGCTTATTATTCGAGCCAAAGAGTGCATCAATCATATTAGGCCTACACTCTTTGTTCTGGCAATGAAAAAGTCGTTCACGCTGTCACCTGTTTTGTCATATTTTGGATTATTGATCTCTTACAAAATCAAAGCAAGGTGAAGTTTTATTCTCTAGCACCTGCAATTTTTGACCAGAAAGGTTTACACTGCTTCACCTGTATACAACATTATAGTCCATTTTACCAACTGCTGTCCACCTGTTTTTTGTAGATGATTTACTTAAAAGTTTATATTTTTCAATATTTTCCAAGAAAACAACATATGGAAGTGACAACCTAATATGGCAGTTAAGAATTTTACATAAATCCCCCGTTTATGTTTCACAACATTTTAGTCTCTTTATCATGATCTGGCAGATATGGTGTGTCCCTCCATAAGTAGCCATCTTTGTTTTAGCTGGTTAGATTTTTTTAGAGTGTTTACATGAGATCATCCATTCAGCAGCTGTCAGTTAAGACTGTTTTTGCATGTGACCAATGACCTTGACCGCCATAAGTGGGTCTGATATGTTGTAAAATGTGGACTGATTTCTCATATTTTCAGAAAATTCTGTTACTCAAATAAGGCATAATGTAGGAATTTGGTTACCTTGTTGAAAATTAGATTCTGTAATCCTTTAATTCCTCTACAATATAATTGTTTCCCTTGAAATGTACCTAATAAAAATTTCCATAGCAAAAAACAGGTAGACATGAGGGGATGAAACAGACTATAGCATGGTACATGTATAAAAAAAATTATCCTGAAAAAAACTAGCAGACACCGGCACTGGGGCGGACGATACGGCGATATTTCCAAGGCTACTGGGTGAAAAGTGTTGAGAAAAAAATAGTTCCGACACTAGCATGGTATGGAAAGTAGTTTCGACACTAGCATGGTATGGAATGCCATACCAGGTTAGTTTGAAATCCTTGTATTTGCCCTTGTATAAGGTGACTACATGTGCAGTTGGGGTGATAAGACAGCTTACATCAGGGGTAGACTGGAGGTAAACTGGACTGTGGAGGTGAGAAAACTTACACTATGAGTAGAGTGGAGGTAAACTAGACTGTGGAGGTAAGACAGCTTACACTAGGGGTAGACTGAAGGTAAACTAGACTGAGTATCAGTTGCTTCCATGCCTATACCATATAAATAGTACTATGTTATGATTTATTAAAGAACTTCATAGTCATGAAACAAGAATGAAACACTACACACCTTTTATGTCATGACCCTTGTTACTATTTTATAATATTATATTCCTTTAGGCAGACAATAGGCTTTTAGCATGGTTAATCCACTGCCATGGCAATATTTGTTTCTCCTCTGAAACTGCTTGATTGTAGTTTCTGGAAATGTGCATGGTTTAGGGTCACGTGAACTGGTGCCTTGCAAAGACTTGTAGAACCACCCACATATATTTTCTTTTGGTGTTCATCTGTGTACATATATCAGGAGGGGTTTGATGTAATACCATTAAGTTTTGCATGACTAATCAATTTTCCCACTGAGGCATCAACTGTAGGTTTTTACGCCATAGCTTTGCCTCTTTGGTGCCCATTTTTAGCTCAGCTGACTATAAGTCATCTGTAGGTCATTCAGTGCAGCTCTCTCCACTGAGTTGAGCTTGATCAGGCTGTCTGCAGTTAATACCATACCACAGGGAGCCTTTTTCTCTGGCAACCCCCGCTCCCCCACCCCCCACTCCCTACCCCACCCCCATTCTGTTGACAGACCTGTACTATGAACTAGATGAATCTTAAAATTAACATTTTTAGCTCAGCTGACTATAAGTCATCTGAGCTATAGTCGTGGTCCATTGTCCGTCGTCCGTCCGTCTGTCCGTCCCGCCGGCCATCCATCCGTCCGGATGTCCGGCCGTAAGACTGGCACGTTTCAACACCATTGAACCTATGAATCTGAAATTCGGCATACAGTTAGATGTCCCTAAAATCTCCTACCATGCCGATAAATGGGTCAATAGGACTTCGTTCCTTCAAGATATTAATGAAAAACCTCATTTTTTTATTAGAAATCTATTTTCACACTTCAGGACTGCCTAATATCAAAACTACTCATCTGTTTTTTTTTTCATATTTACCATAAATATTCCTCTATATAGTTTCTATGTACATGCCAGAAATTAAGTCAGTATTATTTAATATAAAAAAGTTATGGGCACAAACATAATGGACTTTGTAAAAAAATCAGGAAAGATATTTGGTCACTTAAGACCAAAAGTGTTAAAGGAGGGGACTTTTTTTCAGTAATATAACTTTAATTAATCCAAATTTAATAGTATACCAAAAATTAGATCAAAATCCGTAAATTTTCTTAAATATTGGCAAAAATATAAAATTGGTACTTTAAATTTTGCCCAAGTTTGACCATGGCACGTTTTTTCCTGTAACTGCTGTGGATTTAATTTTCAAAACATGTTTTTATTACCATTTCAACTGTTAACACCAAAAATTTGAAACCAGTTGATCAAAAACCAGATTTTATTCAAGTTTTCAAGCACCATGTCACATATTGTTTACATCAAGCTAGTGTTATGCAGTTTGCTAGAGCTCAGCTCCCCAGCGTCAGCTCTAAGTTCCTTAAATTTGGCACACAGTTAGATGTCTCCAAAATCCCCTACCATGCCAAGAATTTGATCACTAGGACTTAATTCCTTTGAGATATTAATGAAAAACTTCATTTTTCCATTAAAAACCCATTGTTACACTGTAAGACTGCCTTATATCACAACCACAGATCTGACTTTGATCATATATAATATACATATTTTTCTATACATTCGCTATGCACATGCCAGAAATGATGTCAGTATTGCGTAATTGTTTAACGTTATGGGCCCAAACATAATGCACTTTTTAAAAAATCAAGAAATATATTTACTCCCTTAACAAGAGGATTGCTGAATACTAGACATGGTGCAAAAGCTTTGCAAATGTATTTGAATACGAATATGAATATGTACTGCATTAAAAAATTTTATTGCACTGTAAAGAATGAAAATTCAGGTAAAAATAAAAGTATTTGAATACCAGTGCAGATACTTTCAAATTTATTCATGAATGCATTCATGAATATATTCTTTAATATTATTTTAATAATCATTTCAGTTGTATTTTATTTTAAAAAATCATATGATTTTCTTATTATTTTTTTTGACAATAGCACTCCATTTGTTAATAAAATAAATGAAATCAATCCTCTTCCCTGTCTCCAAAGATACTATCAAAATCATACATAAGCTAAACATCAACAACTCATAATAAAGCTTATATTTATTACCACACAAAACCAGCATGTGCCTCATTCCCAAATCATAATTTTTATCATATATAACAGCTGAGCGCCGTGACCCATGGGTCCCTTGTTACTGTTGCCGCCAGAAGTGACACACTTGAACTATACCTGACCCACCCTCACATTGAAGTCTGTGAATCATGGATTGGAGCCTAGTCTTTCTTCCTCATGCCGGAGCCTTGTCCCTGTCAGGTCCTACCCGGACCCCCAGCAATTTATGTCTGGGAGCCTCCAGGGCTTGGTTCCATGCTGCTGGCAACTGATGAGCCTATTCCTTTATTGAAAAATAACATTGGGTCTTTTAGGTGCTCATCCCCTGTTGAACATCTGATGGACAGCCCATTTTGTTCCTTTTGCAGGCAGGCAACTGCAAGTTCCGGAGCCATATCTTACCCCTCCCCCAACTTTTCAAGTGGGGTGGTAACCCTTATAGCCTTCTCCTGCCACTGATTTTTAGCCACTCTTTAACCATGCTTTAAGGTCTTTGTATAACGTCTCATGCTTCACCTTATCGAGATAGCCCTTGCTTAACCTGTGCATGAGATCCACCACATATTTGAAGTCCACCTTCTCGTGAAGCACAGTCACCCTGGTCCTTCATGGGAGTCTCAGGGCTACTCTCAAGCTTTTGTTCTGAAGCACTTGGAGGTTTCTTAACTTGCATTTTGAGGCCATGATTTGTGCCACATTTCCATAGGTCATGACTGGTCAGATCCAAGCCTTGAAAAGGTATATCAAACTGGGGGAGGACATGCCCCCTTTCCTTGCTCGGAGCGCCCTCAAGCAGTTTAGTCTGTTATCACTCTGTGTCAGATATCCTTTATGTGGCCTCCCAAGGAACTTGACCAGGAACTTGATCGTGTCTGTGAATTGAATTGGTTCCCCAGCCAAATTCAGTTCCGGAGCCTTTGCTGGCTTTGTTAACCCTATGGAGTTTCCCTAACTTAAATGCCTGGGGTTTTGGCAGCATTCACCTTTACTCTCCACTTGGCACACCACTCACTTGTGTCATGGAGTCCCACCTGTATTCTGGGTACCGCCCGTCTGCTGTGTGTCCACAGCACAATATCATCCGCCAACTGGCTCACTGCACCTTCTGACACCTCCTTTGTCACCCAGACCAGGCAGGTCATTGACAAAGATGATGTAAAGCAGTGGTCTCAGAGTGGAGACCTGTGGTGTGCCTGTGGCTGACTTGATCTTGTGCGACTTTCCCCGCCTTATTTGTCCTATAGCTTCATGTCACTTAGGAAGGATGAGAGAAACCTCACAATTCTGCCTGTATAGCGAGCTTATACCTTAAGCCTTCTTGCCACACTGAGTTAGCATTGTCACAGATATTGGATACCTTTATCTCAGTCAATACTTGTGGTGAAACCTACTATCATTTTAGCTAAGCATCTGTCAGTGTGTCTGTTTTGGGTGAAAATCACACAAATCATGGCAGTGATGTCCATGGTATCTGTTTTTAGTGAAAATAACTCTCATACAGATATCTCTGGTTTGTTGTATCAGCCTGATATTTTATGTTTCAACCTAAAATTTTGCAGATCCATCCATCTTTGATATATTTCTCCTGCACAAGACAGACATGGATACCTACAGTTTTTTTTTATAGAATACATCTATCTCAGGATTGGTTTGACTTGTATTTGTAAGGCTGAAATATTATTTATTCATAGATCTTGTCTTTTTCTTCTCATATTCAAGACTGGTAAGGTGCATTCAACAACATTTTGTGTGATGTCCATATGTGCATCTGAAAATTAATCTCTTACAATTGTAGCTAGGCCGAAGCGGTGGCCAATGAATCCAAAAGTATTGTGTTGGGAGACAAGTTTATTGTAGTTAGTTCCTCTGGTCATAAACAGCAGCACATATGTTTACATAGACCTAAACATAAAACAAAAACTGTGGTTTGTCCAACTGTTAAACACCTGCAACAAATAAAATAATGATAAGACAGTCTGGTTATATGTTACTGCCAACCCTAAACAAATATGTCTAATATTGTATTATCAAGAGAAAGAATATTCAGTATCACATAGGTAAATAGTCTAAACTATTCAAATTTGACTTGGAAAAAAAAGAAGTAAAAATATTTAATAAATATTTAATAAGAGATGGTTACCTCAGACCCATTAATATGGATACTTTATATGTATTTCCTGATCCCTGACTAAATAAATTTGATTCAAGTGTATACTAGAATACATTTTAACAAACTCTCGTGTTATAACATGCATAGAAAACACAGAACACAGTTGTCTATACAATGTAGACAAAAATATCTGTCACCTGAAGTAACATAACATTTACAGTACCATAGTATGGAATGTAATAGCCTGTACTGGTAATCTGTACTAAGAGAACAAAATTAAATCTATCTGGTCATTCACAGCAACAAACGTGATCACAACCATCCATGACCAATGAAAACAGCTGTTTACTATGTTGAATACAATGGACTAGCCAAATATTTAAAGTTGATGTGACCAGCCTGACCTGTGACCTGAATCTATGTCATATAAAATGGCAGGGCAAAATTATTTGTTTCAGGAAGGTTCCAACTTCTAAATGAGCTTATATCTTAAGAAATATTGAATGAAAACCATCAAAAACACTGTCAAAGTTTCATTTGAAGCATAAAGAATTAAGATACGTATAGCATTTACCTGGTATTCCTGTGATTCCTCTGCAATATCCAATTTTAATCAGAGAATCCTCCGCAACCAAAAACCTGGCATTGAACCGAGAGAAAGACAAGTGACTAACAGTCACATGACCGTAACTAAAAAAAATGTTTCAATATTGATACTCGTTTGGCGATAGTTGGCACCACTGCCGGATGATATTTCTGTAACTAAAGTAAGTTGTACAAAAGACTATCCTTTCGTAGCAAACTTTATTCGTACACGTACACCGGATGACTTCATCACACTAATATCTCTGGTTTGTTGTATGAGCCTGATATTTTTTATGTCAACTGGTCATACATTGCTTTATCTTGTACATAAGAGTAGTGGGGCCACCTAAAATAATCTGTGTATCTTTGGATATTTAACATCTCTGATGCCAAAAATTCTCCAAATAAATAGGTCTTAATAAACATCAGATAGGATGTTAACCTGCCTTGGTAGCTAGGGTTTGATAGAGCTGGTATGTCAGGATTATCAATCGCTCTGACAGGAATCTGATTGTCAGTGCATCAGTATGATTACATGTGGCTCTGATAAATAATCATTATCAAAATTAGATATAAATTACTTAGTTAAAATAAAAAACCAGACAAAAACTTTGATTATTTTTCATCTGAATTACACAGAAACATTAATATTTGTCACACTGAAACATTGCAAGAACAATTTTGTGAGTCTGTCAAGATATATCATGACAAGTACATTTACACGAATATGATTCTACTTATTTCCAAGACAAAAAAAATAATCTAAGCTTTTGCATGCAGACAGAATTTAACTAAATTTAACTAAACCCACTTTTAGGTAATTTGCTCCCTCTGTGTAGCTGCTGGATCTAGAGGAAAGCTGCTTCAAATGTGTTTTCTTGGTCAGTTAATAATAAACAAACCCATTTTCTAATAGTCCCCTCTGTTGATGGCTGTTTGAGAAATTGTGAGACTGGTTTATCGTGGAATTTGAATCACCTGCCTCTTTGTTTGGTTCATGATGACAATGTGGTCTTTGTTCTGGTGTTGTCTATCCACAGGGTCAGACTAATAACCGAAAAGGACTGAAAAGCACCAAAAAGGTCCAAAAAGCGCCAAGATTATCGCTTACTTATACTTTCAAGTGATTTTTAATAGTACATTTGATTGAATCTTGTACAAATCATCTTGCAAAAATATGTAACTTGAGATTGCCAACATAACTGAAATACTGACAATTGTGACTGGGCTTGTGGTGATTTTGTATGTAAAGTGGCCACCAGGTATCATCAGTGCATACAGGCACCAGATGATGCCCGTGACAGTTGATCATGGAGGGGACAGTTGGAAGATTATTTTGACATTCACATAAATATTTGTATTGAATTCGACCTAATATTTACTTTTAGACGATTAATATGTAGAAATAGGTGACATATTGGAGCTTTTTTGGTACTTTTTTGTCCTTTTCGGTAATTAGTCTGACCGCTATCCACAGTGACACTGCTGGCAAGCAAATCTATATAAATTAAACCCATCTTGTCATAAAAAATGATTTAATATTTATACTTCGATACCAATAATCAGTGTATATTTTAAATTCACCCCTTAATATTATTAATAATTAATCACACAATTAACCATAGCAGATTATTGGCGGTTGTATCACCCCTGATAGCCAGCCCTAGCATGTAATAGAAGCCTAAACTAACTACCAGCCTGATTAAGAGGTAATTTATGGCATTATAGATGTTCATATGTATAAAGGCTGACTGTGGGATCTGGCTCTCATATTCATTAATTTAATTTATGGTCCCTCATTTCAGGCTGAGAAGACAAGGTAGAATTGCTCAAGTAGGGTACAAAAAGGTGAGTCAGGTGTTCATGGTATATGTTCGTGATTCTTTTGCAGATAACTGGAAAGATATACAAGTAACTATTTATAATTTGAAAGCAATTAAAAATAAGCCCTTCCTCATGACATGAAAACTAACTCACCACACAGAATCCCTCTTGGTGAGTGATTTTATCAGTTTGTAGTGCATGTGTGTACTTTTGCAAAGGGCAGCCTGGTCCATAAAGACATGAACTAAACATTTCTTCTAGAATGACTTTGTATTAAATTTACAGAGACAAACATGAACAAAGCATTAGATGAACTTAATTTGAAACTAAAACTTACCACAGGATCAATATCCGATGAATGCTTATACTAATTACTATGAAATACTCAGCTGAACACTGCTTATTGTAATCATTTCGTCACTTCATTTTTACCAGTAATGTATGAAGTTTTGTTATTCATCACAGATATCATACAAGAAGAGGAAGAAGTCGGTGAATGAGGTGAGCTCCAGCAGTTGTTTTAAAAAGATATAAAAGATATAGATATCTAAAATGAAATTTATGGGTAGGTCTTTATTGAACTCACTGAAGGAAGGCAAAGTGTCATCAACGGAGGTCTGCCAAAAGAGCACAGAAATATTACCACATGAAAATGTCTATATTTCTCCAGCTCAAGTAAGTCTTAGATCAACATATGATGTAATAACTCTTCCCCTGCTTTCCCAGATGTTCCCCAAAAACTTGATATTTGTTATCTTACTCAGTATTAAAATTATTTCTTAATGTTCATTAATTTGGTAGCTCTTTCGTACTGCATACAGTTTTTTGTCTTGCATAGCTGATCATATGCACAAGCTGTATATTGGTACCATCAAAACTCAATTAAAAACACATGTATATATGTATCCGCTGTTACTTTAGTAATGTTCTTCTAGTAGTTCTACAGTAAAAGTATGTTCCACATTGTATTGAGCTTGATTAGAAATCATCACTTACATTTATAATTGTATCGCCAGACATAGTCTGGAGATACTATGGTTTAGGCACGGTTGCGCCGCCGCCGCCGCCGCAGAGATTTCTTTTGGACACAATAACTCAAAAAATATTTCAAGGATCTTTTTCAAACTTGACACATTTATAGATATAGGTGAGAGGACGAAGCCTATTTAAAATGGGGTCATGACCTCAACTAGGAGAGTGACTTTGACCTTGAATAGATCCATTTTTGGGGAAAATCACACAAATTCTTAAATATCTCAAGAAATCTTTCATGGATTTATCCAAAAATCAAGTTGGACAAAGATCTTGGATAGTGATGTCATGTACCGGAAACTGGTGGTGCCACCTAGTATCCTTTTCTTGTTTTTGTGCTGTTTAATACCCCCATCATTGCCACTTGACAGTACTTTCAGCATCACAAGTCAAAAACTGATTGACAGATTTCTTTAATATTATGCATGTACATAGGTATGGGTTATGGGATGATGTATATTAAAATTGGGGTCATGACCTTTCCTTTGAGAGTGGCTTTGACCTTGAATATTACCATATATGGTGAAAATCACATAAAATCATGAATATCTTAAAAAGGGATGCATGGATTGGTCCAAAAATCAAGTTGACGGAAGATCTTGGATAGTTGTGTCTTTTGCAGAAGATAGGTGGCGCCACCTGTTGTCCTTTTCTTGTTTTTTGCGCCTTTGAATACCCCATCATTGCCACTTGACAGTATATACTGTGAGCATTATAAGTCAAACAGTAATGGACAGATTTCTTTCATGTTATGCATGTATATAGATATGGTTTATGGAATGAGGTATATTTAATTTTAAATTTAATTTTAAATTTAATTTAATTTAAATTATTTTTTTTTAATTTAATTTTTTTTTTCAAATGTTGGATATTTTGGAATGCAGTTTATTGATTTGGGGTCATGACTGTGACTATGAGAGTGACCTTGACCTTGAATATTCCCATATTTGGTGAAAAACATAAAATCATGAATATCTTAAAAAGGGCCACTTGACAGCACTGTGAGCATTATAAGTCAAAAACTAATGGACAGATTTCTTTTATATTTTGCATATACATAGATTTGGATTATGGGATGAGATATATTTAAATTTGGGTCCTGACCTTGCATATGAGAGTGGACTTGACTTTAAATATTGCCATATATGGTAAAAATCACCAACAATCATGAAAATCTCCAGTGAACCTGGGAGATTGCTTCAGCTAGTGGTCTGCACATGGTGTTGCATCATGTTTTGCCCAAACATCAGCAGTGCTGGGCCATGGTCAGATTCTATAAATAGATATGATGGTCAGTGATAAATGAATTAGTGCACTGGGTGTACCACAGAGTCACAATTGGATCATTTTCCTTTGAGAGGGGTCTTGACCTTTGGACGACAAAACCTCATTTGTCTGGCGATACTATGGCACCAGCGGTGCCAAGAAATGTCTAGTTTTACAATTGATAATATAAACGTTATTTATTTTACATGGATTGTACAACTAGTACTAATAACTAATACGTGGCACTCTCCATGGCTTGGATGTTGGCCCTCGGTGGTCAGTAAGGGTGGAGAAAACCAGAGAACCCAGAGAAAACCACTGACCTTTCATGGGCCACTACAACCCACTCTCATAGCCATGCCAGGAATCAAACCCAAGTCACCAGCGGAGAAGGCCCAGCATTTTACCACTCAGCTGTCCAGGCCAATGATCATTGATATGACATAGATTCATATAGAATGGTTTATATTTTTGATCTTTTACAGACATGCTCAGTGTGCCTTGAAGAGTTCAGATCTGATGAGAAGGTGGCTCTCTGTCCATGTAAACATGTATTCCACTGCAAGTAAGTACAAATCTCATATACCTATTAGTTACTGATTTATTTCAGCACCTCTGTGCTAAACAGATCATGGGTTTTAATCATCAGAAGATGGCACTGAAATAAGCTCATTACGGTGTTTTCATAATCTTGTTTTATTCATTTATCAAAGACTAGCATGGTTTTCTAATAATTACTTGTTTAGGAGTTGTTCATGTAACTTTAACTGTATTCCTGTTTTAATAATCTAAACATTATTGTGAATGGTACATCTGGGTATCCTAAATATTGTACATATAAATATGAATTGTGACACTATTCAAGTTTTACTGTAAAATTTGTTTTTACCCCTTGATATACATCTGGCACAGTGACAGAACACATATCTGTTACATATTCTTTAATGGTTTGCTAAAGTTTGATAGCATGCCTGTTGTGATAGAACGCATATCTGTTATAAATTCTATAGCAGTTTGCTTATGTATGACATCATGGCTTTATTGACAAATCTCATGCATGTTTGATATTTTGTGACCTTTGATACTTGATAACATGGCTGCAGTGATTACACGTCTTTGTTATATTCTATGAATATTTTCCAGATGTTTGACAGCATGGCTGCAGCGACAGAACACATGTCCATTATGTAAAGCTCAAGTGTCCTTTGAACCTGGGGAGACCACAGGACTTGTCAATACAAACCCATTTGGTGTGGCCTGAGCCACTGGTCTCAAAACCTGCTGTCATCTTCTAATGTTTAGTCACTATTGCATAAAAATGCAAGTGTTTTTGTCAAGCAGGTGCTTGAAACAATAAGGAACATCTAATGCAAATGTTAAATTGAGTTTCTATCTAATGTTTGGTTATTATGTACTTTGTAATGCTACTAAATGATTAGATAACATTAGCAAGGACTTCAAGATTCTGACAATAACAATACTTTAAGAAAATCAGAATTCCAATTCTAGAACATAGCTTTACTGAAGGGAGGAATTTTATATATTGCTACAGGAAGATCTGAAAATGCAAAATTAATATATTGCAAGGAACAGTATGATATATATAATTTTTCTTCTTCCTTGTAAGAAACTCAAGTAAGGATTTCATCAAGATAATCGTTTATGAATTATGTTTCGTGAAATTATTTTGAAATTTGAAATACCTTGATAAATCAATTAATTTACAAAACTCAGCTTATATAAAATGTACAAGGGCATCAGGCATTTATTTATTGAATGTAATCATGTATAATGAATCTTTCACGTTTATTAATATTATTTTCATTTTAAATGGGGAAAAATCTGCACTGGTCTGTGGTTCAAGAATTCAGATGAGTGATTTTATAGAGATGAAACAGATTTATTTTAGTAATGGTACAATTTTTTTTATTCATACAGTCTCTTAATGTGACATTTCCAGAAAAGTTAAGATTAATGGTGTGGAAAAATGGGTAGCAGTTCAAATTATATACATATCTCTGAAATCACCAAAGTGACTCTGTAAACTTGGCTGTGGCAAGGAAATTGCCTTGATGTTACTTAAATTACCATGACAGCATTTTTATTTGGTGTATACGCAGTCACATCAAAATGAAACTTAAAATAATCACCATGTGTATGACATGTTTGGTCATGGAAACATAATTTTATATGGTGCAATATACTTAATACACTTGAATGTTTGAACTAGTCTTACTGGCTGATAATCTTAATGAGATTTTTCACATCATGAACATTTATGACATGCAGCCTGTTATACTGTATGTTCCTCTTTACTAGCACACATGTACATACACACACACTTTAATTAGATGTTTATTAATACTGCTCTGGCTTGTTTTTTGTACACCTATTTGTTGTATACATGTGGTATAGTTGCTAGTGCAAAGAGTCTAGCAGCCTTATTATACAGACATTTCAGGCAAAGTGAAACACAGGCCAGCATTGTAACACACTGAAATGTTTGATTGTGATTCTGTAGGATCAAGACACCAAGTAGTGGATTTTGCTGATGTATTTCTTGACGAACAAAGAGCGCATGTTGCTCATGTGGGCTGTATATAAACCACATGTAAAATGTAAACTAATTTGTGTGGTATGTACACTAATGTGTGAACTCAAGCATGTATATTTTTTGGATGCCCAGTGATATGATATTTTTTTTGTAATTATGGCGTTATCACTTCTTTGACTTTTATGAAAGATGCTTTACCCAACTTGGTGTTAAAATTATTAGTATTGTGAATGATTAGAAGTTTGGCCTCCTGGCCTTTATTCATGTTATACAGGGTCTTCCTTTTATTTGATCATTTTCTTTTAGTTACTTACACTACAGCTTATATATCCTTTTTTTCTACTTTTCAGTTAGATTATTGTAATGTTGATGTTAACTTACTGTGACATATTTGAAAGGCAAATTTTTTTTACAAATTATGTCCTTTTGACATGTAAGGATTAGGGATGTAATGATACATCATTGCACTGTAACACTGCAATACATATTATCATTAGTGTCAGATTTCAATGTATTGACAAGTTCATGACATTTAATCGAGTCTAAAACAACATCCAGCAATCATCAGTCAGAAGCAAAGATTGGCTCATCCCAGATTAATATATTCCATATGGAATTTTCTGTGTTTTTCTTTAAGCAAGGAAGAACCTTGTCTAGCACTCTAAATTCTAACGCAGGCTACGTATAATATATCATATATCATATCTTGAGTGACGTATTACATTATGTGTCATGTTGTGATAGTGTATATCATTACAGGCCCAGTGATGATAATATTCCATAAATGGATCATATGCCTTGAACAATAAGATTCCTAAGGTTGGGTAGTTTGACACATATTTCAGTCACATACAGAACACAACCTTATTTCTTTTTAATGTGCAGACTAAGTAACGTGTTGAGCACCCAAGAATGCATTGTAGTATTTTTATAAGCATAACATGCATAATTTGTGAGACACTGAAATCATATTCTTAGTGGGTTTGCACTGCTAGCCAGTGGTTTCTCCAGTCCAGGGCCTAGCCATTCTCAACTGACACAGCATAACTTCATATTTTGTACCTGTACAAATATGACGGTTTTATACTAGCCGAGCGGAGGGGGGCCTCTGGTGGAGAATGAAGGAACTATTGCTCATTCTGATTTACTGTATGGAAAATATACCAGGAAGGGAACATGGCCTTTGAAGTCTTAAACAGAAATTCAGGGGAACACCTTATTCAATATTGTTATTTACTTAATTTACAACATAAATGTATCAGATGGAATGTAAATACGTAATTGTATTGTATGTACAGTTTATTTCTTGAGCGCAATTATCATATTCATGTCCATGCACTTTACAATTCAAACTTGAAACAAGTAAATTTTCAGGCTCTTCTGAAAGATGCAAGAGAGTCTGCCATTCTGAGATCTAGTGGGAGGGAGTTCCATGCAACTGGTACAAATCTGGTAAATGCTCTATTCCCTTATTGCATTATGCGGTCTAGGAACAAAAAGCTGTTGTGTGAATTAAATGTCACCTTTTATTAAATATACGAAACATCAAATTTATTTACTAAAACCCAGTGGGGTCAGAGTACTATATATTGTCAACTCTGTGTTGCTAAGTGTACACCTAAAGATAAGAGTGTCATATATTATATAGTTTAATTGTTGTATAAAAAATATTGCTGTCTTTATAAGGTTTGTTCCTGAAGTTGCAGGAGCATTTATTAGTATAAGTATTGTGATGATCTTACAAGTATAGTTGTTGATCCAAATCCAAGAGTCATGTTATAGTCATTCTGAGACATTTGATCCCTCTGCCGTTCAGGCCTGATAGATCCATGGATATTAAGCAAAATAATCAGCTGGTCCTCTGTCAGCCAACTCGATCATCCGTTCCCCTGTCAGCCCACTCCTTCACCGCCACTCTTTTTTCACACCATGTACACCTTCATGATCCAGTCCTTTATCAGCCCACTCCATGACCAAGTCCTATATCAGCACACACCTTTATGATCCAGTCCTGTATCAGCCCGCCCCTTCATGACCCAGTCCTGTATCAGCTAGCCCACACCATCATGACCCAGTCCTATATCAACCAACTCCTTCATGACCCAGTCCTGTATCAGCCCACTCCTTCATGACCCAGTCCTGTATCAGCCCACACCTTTTATAACCCCAAACTCCTTTCAGCCCACACCTTCATCACTGAATCCTCATTCAGCCCTGATTCATTCTTAGATTCCCATGCTTCTGTCAGCCCACATCTTAGGTGCCCATGCTTCTGTCAGCCCACATCTTAGGTGCCCAGGCTTCTGTCAGCCATCACCAACCAATCATCTGTCAGCCCACACCTTTGTCTCCCTTTCATACTTCTGTCAGCCACACCTTCACCACATTATAAGACTTTCACTCTGTCAGCTCAGTCCATAACCAACCAACCCATTCACCATGCAGATCTATTTTAGCCTATTCTATTATCAACAGTGTCTGATTCCATTAGTGCCAGATCAGCCAATTCTAGGTCTGACCACTTAGCTATTTGTCAGCCCACTACTTGGCCACTCACTCTTCCCTCCACCCACTCATCGATCAACCTGTCCTTGGGTTCATGTTTTCTTTTTGTTATGTAGCTATTTAGAAACTAAAATGCTTGGTGTGAAAAGCTTTTGTCAAATTTCTTATCTCAATTTTTAAATTAATTATGGTGCTTAGAACAGTATGTGATACTTCTGTTTGTGTACATGGTGAATTTATGTTGTATTAAAGCTCTGTTACTAATGTTAGATATATATACATGTATATATATGTGTGTGTGTGTGTGTGTATTTAGGCAATTAAAAGCTAGATTATTTTTGTTAACAGGAGGCAATATGGTTAAGGGTCAGCAGAAAATGGTCATTACAAGACATATTTAAGGCCCATTTGTGAAAGCTTTGAAGATATAGCACACCAATCACATTTAAAAATTCACTCAAGGGATTGATCATTCTGAGAAATTACAGATAATGCCAGAATCAAATGTTCTGGTATGCACTGTGGTTTCAGTGTAGCATTTGATCAAAATAAATTGTGTGCCCTTGTTTGTTATAGACACATTTAAATTATCATATTGTTGCCATGGTTAGTTGTTTGACATCAATCCGGTGTTTGATTGCTAAATAACAGTCCGTTTTACTACACAGTATTTACCAAGTTTGCTTTTGTAATGCTATTGCAAAAATATTCTCTGCCAAGTTTGGAAGTAATTAATTAATATGGTGAGATAAAATTGATGAGATATATATATTGACTTGCTAATATCAGCTCAGATCTTACAGCCATCAGGGTGTGACTGGGTGTTTTTTTCAGCTTAGGCAAGTAGCATCTTTATCTGACAGTCATTTTCCTTTTAAATTGACAAAACAACATCCAGTGTAACCCAGGTTATTTGTGAATAGTTTGGATGCAGTCACACCGGTCATTGTTATTATTGGATACTTTAAGCTAAAATTTGTTTCTGGGGGAAAATGTCATGGTATATATCACAGTACTTATAAAGGATGTTTATATTTTACTGAAGTATACAAGTAGATTCATTATTCATTCTTTTGTCATAAATAGCTCCTGACTAACCTATTGTATAATTGATAACAGTACAACAAAAAATGTATACAAGACATGTTGTTGAAACCAAGTCTTGATGATAGTCAAATGCTGGTGAGTTTTTACAGTTTACCGATTTACTGGACATATCTTCATGTAACTGTTGCTCAGTGTTTAATGCTGTAGTTAGACCATTGCACTATGAAACTCAAGTAGTGAGGGGAGCTTGTAATGGACTTATCCATGACACCAATGTGAATTGTGGTCACCTCATGTATTTAGCTCAGAACACAACAGTGACAGTACACATGTAATGATGTGCATGTCTCAGAGTGTCTAGATTTTGAATTACAGCAGATGTGATGCATTGAGATTCAGTTGAAATCTGCAATATAGGTGATAGGTGACCCATATATAGTGTGAATCCAATTAATCATTCCAAATTAGAGTTTTCATCCAGAAAAGACAAAGATGAAGTGATTGTGATAGGGCATCCTTTTTTTTTTAGTTGGGCCCTAAATAAAAGGGTATATAATTAATTATATAGGCTTTTTAATTTCTACAAAGAAATACACATTTCTACAAAAATTATATAATTTCTACAAAGAATTGTTTCAGTTCCTCAGAAATCTCTTATCCCCATTATAATTCAAAATGGAGCTAATGACCAGACCGACTACGACTGATCTGTTTTTTCATTAAAACCTGCTGATTACACTTGTCTATGACACCAGTATGAGTTGTTTGTGGTCACCTAATTAATATTTCAGAATATACCAGTGACAGCACACATGCAATGACACATCTTGCAGCATCTAGATTTTGAATCATGGCAAATGTGATGCAGTAAGTCTAGATTTTGAATTACAGCAGTTGTGATGCAGGAAGATTTAGTTCTTATCACTTCATTGTTGCAACATGTTTCAGTTCACCACTGAGACAAAGACCATTGGCTGTTGTCAATGGCTTCTTTGTATCATTTAGGCCATAAAAATTAATGTTACTCCATGTAAAAGAAATGAAATATGGTTGGCATTGTTTCCTAATATTGTTTGTTAATAGTGTGCTTTGTTAAATTGTGATAATGCTTGCAATGAAATTCTCTTGTTTTATTGATATTTGTGTATTTTGTACAAACCTTTTTATAATGTATAAATCTGGCTCCGAACAAACTGACTGCTCTCTTTTTTCCCCATTTTTTTTATCCGATGACTTTGTCAAATAACAAACACAAAAGTAACTGCAGCTCATTTAGTTAATAACAAGTTGGAAATAACTGACATTTAAATATTAGTGACATTCATCACTGGATCACAGATACCTGGTAACTATTCATTCTACATAGAGAATGCAATAGAAACAGTCCAGCAATAGTTTCAGTAAACTTAGAAGAGTCATACATGGACTGGTCAGGCAGTGTCTTGCAAATACAGCCTTATTTCATGTGAACTTTTACCATAAATTCAATGGATTTGATTCCTGGGTGACTGGTATTACATTTATTAAGTCATAATTCAATGTATCATTTTATGTGGAGTTCTTATTTTGAAAGGAAATAACAAATAACTTAGATTTGTGGCCTCTAACCTTTTGACCCAATTAAATAAGTTTTTCCTTCAATGAGGAGTTGCACATGAAGTTTAATAAAAAATCTTATCAAATCAGTACTGGTAGTTGTAACCTCAGACCTGATAATTCAAAATCAAGAGGGTTCATCATTTTGTAATGGGTGACATTTATTAACAGACTAACACACACATATATAATATATAATATATATGTTTATAAAAAAAAGTCTCAAAATCCAATTCATAACCCTAACTGGACAGTGGCAGATTCAGAGGGGGGCACCTGTGGCGCATGCCCCCCCCCGATTGGGCTGTAATATTTCTCATTTTATCTATTTCTTTTCCCAGTTATTCGTCCACATTTTATTACTTTCTAATTCATTAATTAAGGATATTAATGTACAGCTCTGTGATTAAGATAGCATCCAAATGTTCCTATACTGAGGGAGGGAGTCTATCTATTATTACACTGCTGGATCATAAAGCTGAGGAAACCCCCCCCCCCCCCTTTTAAAAAAGTGCATTCTCCTGCGTGAGTGAGGCCAGCGTGGGTTTGGTCGACCATGCAATATCTCAAACCTCCTTGGCTGATACTCGAAAATATGGTCTATGCTCTGTTGAGTCTGTTGCGCTGCCTAGACCACAGATGCCGGCAAAGTTTAACATGCCCTACTTTAATTTATCAATTAATTACCAATGAGGATTACATTTAAACAATATTACTTGGCATGTTATAAATGTAGATGCACATTTTCACCATACAGACATAAGCATGTTTCAAACGAGTGAATGTTTGGACTTTCCAGTTGAATTTAATAACCAAATTTTGAAGAAATTTAAATTTTATAGCCACAAGTGAAACCCCTACCCCTAAAGTTTGACTACATTATCCAAAAACATTTTAGAGAACAATGGTTGAGGAACAGAAATCCTCTCATATATTGTGAAAGTGCCTCAAAATGTCTCAAATAAAATTACAGTTATCACTTAATATAGTGCACTTTTATACTCTAATAGTCAAAGGCGCTTAACAATCATAACAGAGTTTAAATAAATGAGTCTTTAGTCCTGACTAAAATAATTCAACAGACATGTCCTCTGTGTTTCTAAGATTCTAAGGTAAAGCATTCCAAAGCCTAGGAGCTACCTGTACAAAACAACCGTGTAGAGTTAAAGACAAATTACACCTGGCTGGGATAGGTATCTTGCCCACTGTGGCTGACCTTTACCGTTTATTATCATTTAATTTAAGAGCTTCAATCAGATATTCTGGTGCTGTTCCCTTAATACACTTAAAAGTTAATACTAGTATATTATATTTTATCCTGTTTGGAATTTTCAGCCAGTGAAGGGCTTTCAGTGAGGGCATGATGTGGTCATACTTTCTTAGACCTGTTACAAAACGAGCACACATGTTCTGAATACACTGCAAACGGTTCAATTCCATCTGGGACGCACCAACGAGTAGACTGTTGCAATAATCGACCCTACTCATGACTAATGCTTGAGCTAAAATTTTCCTTGTATCTGTATCTATATAGTGTCTCACTCTACACAGTCGTTTTAACATGAGAAATGAGGAGGAGCATACTTTATTTAAATGCTCTCTACCAGTGAGTGTACTACCCATATAACAAGTGACCCATGGGTCATGACGCTCAGCTGACTGGGAAGAGATTCGCAAAAGGAAATTTTATCATTAGAATGGTAGTATATACCCATTCAACTGAAGCATCAAACAGATTAACCAACAGGCCAAGATTTAGTCTGTATTTATATATCTCAAAAATAGAGAACAATGTGTAAACTTTTAAAAATAGAATACGGGTAACCGACAAGTGACTACATGTATCTGCCAAAATCGGATAGTGAGGCATGGATTGAGTGGCAAGGGGAAATAGAGTGAGGTATGTTGCATATTAGCATGGATGTCTGCAGCCTAAATGTGTATGTAGGTTGTGCCAACTACCACAAATCCAGAAAGCTGTCCAAGTTGTTTACACCTGCAAAATTTTAGGCAGAAAAGTCAAACCACTACATGTATATGAGCGATTTTTGCCCATGGCAGACAAACAGACAAACACTGTGCAAAAATCTTTGCAGGTAACCCCTCCAGTTTTGTGTATGATAAAGACCTATGTGAGATCTAAACACATGCACAATTTTGGCCCAATCGGTCAAATGGTTCCTGAGATATGAGCTTGGATGTGTGCAGCGTTAACTAGAATGTAGGTGGCGCCACCTGTCATAAAATCAAGAAAGCTGTCCACGATGTATAAACCTGCAAAATTTTAGGCAGTTATGTCGAACCACTACAGAGAAATAAGTGATTTTAGGCCACGGCAGACTAACAGACAGACGCTGTGCAAACATTGTTACAGGTGGCGCCACCATTTTTTGTGTATGTTACAGAGCTATCAAAGGGCTACATTTGTATAAATTTTATTACCTGATCGGTCAAACGGTTCCCAAGATATAAGCTTGGATGTCATCAGCGTGAGCGTGAACGTAGGTGGCGCCACCTGTCATAAAATCAAGAAAGCTATCCTGGATGTATACGCATGACGAATTTCAGGTGAATTAGTCAATTCACTGCAGAGATATGAGTGATTTTAACCCAAGGCAGATGAACAGATGGACACTGTGCAAACATGGTTACAGGTGGCGCCACCATTTTTTGTGTATGTTATAAAGCAATCCAAGGGCTACATTTGTATCAATTTTATTTCCTGATCGGTCAAACGGTTCCCGAGATATGAGGGTTTATGAGTGGAAACAGACCCACAAATGGTCACTGGATAGAGAGGAAAGGTCAGAGGTCAACGCAAATTGGTTAGGCACCAGTTCACATGTGACCCGATAATAGGAGTAAGTTTGGGAAAAATCGGTCCATTAGTCTCTGAGGAGCTCTCTGGAAAGGAACGCCGCCACGGTGGAGGAACTCGGTCAAAAACATAGTATCCGCAAAACTTCGTTTTGGCGGATACAAAAATACAGGTGGCTCCACCAGTCTGCAGAAACTAATAAAAACACTTAATGGTCAATATCCATGCAAAAAATCATGGTGATCTCTGCATTAGTTGTTCAGATACTTCAGTTTTTGTATCAAATTGTCCATTATTCTGAGGGATACTTCAGAGTCCTATAGCTTGAAGGATATGGGTAACAGAGACCTAATTTCAAGTTTCCACAGGCACCTTTCATGGCCCTCCTTGCATGACAAGAATGAAGATTCTAGGTCCAGTTGTTGTGATTTGTACCCTGTTG
Organism: Sipunculus nudus; assembly: GCA_026874595.1. NCBI lineage: Eukaryota > Metazoa > Annelida > Sipuncula > Golfingiida > Sipunculidae > Sipunculus > Sipunculus nudus. The sequence goes on along the minus strand of CM049306.1, from coordinate 103,979,002 downwards.
ACAGATAACCACATCTTTAAAGGTCTCAAAAAAAAGAAAAAAAATCGTAAAAATTTGAAAAAAAAATAGAGGTGGCACACCCAGTCTGCAGAAACTGATGGAACAGCTCATGATCAATATGTATGCCGAAAATCATGACCATCAGTGTTGTAGTTATTGAAATACTGCAGTTTTTGTATCAAATTTTCCATTATTCTGGGGGGGGGGGGGGTATTTTTTGCCCATACAGCTTAAAGAATATGGGTATGGGAGACCTAATTTCAAGTTTCCATGGAGACTTTTCATGGGTCTCCCTGTGTGTCAAGAATGAAGATTCTTGGTCCAGTTTTTATGATTTGTGCCCTGTTAACAGATGTTCATATCTTTAAAGGTCTCAAAAATACAGAAAAATTTCGTAAAAAAAAACGAACAAATACAGGTGGTGCCACCAGTCTGCAGAAACTTATGAAACACTCCATGATCAATATCCATGCAAACAATTATGGTTATCTCTGCATTAGTTGTTCAGATACTTTAGCTTTTGTATCAAATTTTCCATTATTCTGAGCTGTACTTTGGAGTGCCATAGCTCAAAGGATATGGGTAACAGAGACCAAATTTCAGGTTTCCATGGAGACTTATCATGGGTCTCCCTGTGTGTCAAGAACGAAGATTCTAGGTCCAGTCGTTACGATTTGTACCCTGTTGACAGATAACTACATCCTTAAAGGTCTCAAAAATGGAGAAAACAATTCGTGAACATTGAAAAATACAGGTGGCGCCACCAGTCTGCACAAACTGATGAAACATCTCATGATCAATATGTATGTCGAAAATCATGACCATCAGTGATGTAGTTAATGAGATATTGAAGTTTTTGTATGAAATTTTTGACTATTCTGGGGGGTAATTTTGGGCCCCATAGCTCGAAGGATATGGGTAACAGAGACCTAATTTCTGGTTTCCATGGAGACTTTTCATAGGTCTCTCAGTGTGTCGAAAATGAAGATTCTAGGTCCAGTCGTTACGATTTGTGCCACGCTAACAGATGACAGCATCCTCAAAGGTCTCAAAAATAGAGGAAAAAATCGTAAAAAATCAAACAGTACAGGTGGCGCCACCAGTCTGCAGGAACTGATCGAACATCTCATGATCAATATGTATGCCAAAAATGAAGACCATCAGTGATGTAGTTATTGAAATATTGAAGTTTTTGTATGAAATTTTTTACTATTCTGGGGGGTACTTTGGGGCCCCATAGCTCGAAGGATATGGGTAACAGAGACCTTATTTCTGGTTTCCATGGAGATTTTTCATGGACCTCTTAGTGTGTCAAGAATTAAGATTCTAAGTCCAGTCGTTATGATTTGTGCCTTGTTAACAGATGTTCACATTTTTAAAGGTCTCAAAAATAGAGAAAAAAATTCGTAAAAAATCGAAAAATACAGGTGGCACCACCAGTCTGCAGGAAGTGATGTAACATCTCATGATCAATACGTATGCCAAAAATCATGACCATCAGTCAAGTAGTTAATGAGATATTGAAGTTTTTGTATGAAATTTTTGACTTTTCTGGGGGGTACTTTGGGGCCACATAGCTCGAAGGATATGGGTAACAGAGACCTAATTTCTGGTTTCCAAGGAGATTTTTTATGGACCTCTCAGAATCCCAAGTTACAAGGTTCTAGGTCCAGCGGTTACGATTTGACAGGCGGACGGACAGACGGACGACGGACAAAGAGTGATCGCTATAGCTCAGATGACTTTCAGTCAGCTGAGCTAAAAACCAAGGTTTCTTACACATTTAGTTGCCTGGATAATATCATCACCAATCTTTAAGATCCTGCACTTTCTTAAGATTAGATTTGGTACCAATCATAATAACTTCAGTCTTGTCTTCGTTCAGTTCAAGTCTGTTTACCCTCTCCATTATCTAGTGGATGATATACACTCTTCTAATCTAGAAACAGTCTCATGAATGTTTATTTTGTCCTTCGATCAAATGAACAGTATAACTACTGATTGTCTGCATAACCATGAAAGTTAACATAATATTTCCTGCAGATATCCCCTAGGGGAGTAATGAAAAGTGTAAAAAGAAAAGGGCCCAGGATTGAACCCTGTGGTACCCTGTACTTAATAAACTCCGAAGATGAAAACAAACCGTTTATAACCACTTTTTGTTTTCTATTAGTAAGGTATGACCTTGGCCATGAGAGAACAGTACCGGAAACTCCAAACCGATATTTCAGACGATAAGCAACAAGTCATGAATCACCATGTCAAAAGCGGCTGATAAGTCCAGCATAATGAGACAGACCACCTTTACATTGCACAGTCTCCTTTTCATTGCATATTTAAAAATTACCTTAATATATGAACTCCTTCCCATACCCTCCCCTGTGTACCTATAATTAACTTGACAAAAATAACATGGCCCTAGATTTTATTCATGTAAAAGAATAAAACAAGTTGTATTTTTCATAGGTTGAAAATATATCACTTAATAATTATATATATATATATATATTATATCTTTATACCATGCATCAACCACTCATCCAGTATTAGCACCCCTGTTTCATATTTCTGGATCCACCACTGCTGGAGTTTTCATTGGGAAAAGAAAATTACAATCACACTGATGAACAGAATAATTATGATAGGAGATCATTTTTATTAAGCAGGTCCTTGACAATTTTGACAAAGATTTGCTTCAGTGCCCCAGAAATACCCTTCTCCCCCTTAAATGAAGCTCCTAACTTCGTTTATACCAGGCTTATCTGTTCCCACAATTAAAACATGCTTTTTGAGGGAAAAAAACTAATATATCAATTCTACACTTCATACATTATAGGGTACACCTAGGGTTAATTAATTTGGTCCCTTAATTAACACTTCCCCGATCTTCTATAGCAATAGATCCTGTTAGCAAAAAACTTTCCACATAGAAAGCAACATTTATGAGCTCATTTTAATGGAAAAATAATAACCATTTGCATTAACAAACTTATAAAAAAAATAACCTATGTGGGTTCTTCCATTGAGATAACAGCATACTGGACAGAACCAGAAGTCTCAATGGGCATCACTGTAAAACTGGAACCATAGGCTTCTGACGGGACTGCAACAGTGGTTGTCTCACCAGTTGATAAGGTTTCAGTAATATCTGGTTGAAACTGGAAAGCAGTGAGAATTTCAGATGAATCGGGAGTGTATGATAATGCCACAGCATTTCCCGAGGATCCCTGTAATGAGTTAGTATTTGATGTAGAAGATTCACAGACCACTGTCTGGCAGCCATCCACACTGACAGAGCCTGATAAAATGGTGTCAGCAGTGGGATCCTGTTCTTGTACCAAACTTTTATACTTCTGTTGAGTGTTAAAAATTATTTCAGGGTAGCCAGAATTTGTACTAATATCTTCTACTGTTGAAAATGTTTGCTTTTTATTTCCAGAACTGCGTACACCTGATATGTCAGAAATAAAAATATGTGTTGCCCCCTTATTACTCGGAAGCATATGCTTTTGTTGGATGTTTGAACTGCTGTGCTCCTTTCCTGGAGTAACAGAGTTTGTTGATGGATTAACACTGTAGCTCTTCTGTACTGAAACTGGGTGTAATGAAGAAGTGAGTAATTTTTCTAAAGTTTTTGAAGAAGCCAATGGTGGCTCCTTTGTATTTGCTGCTGTAGGTATAGTGCTGTTTGCACTTTCATCATACTGACATGAGGATCTATTGAATAAATCAGTTGATTCTATCTTAGTTGTAATATCACTGTTTATTGTATACCCACTATGTGCAAGACTCTCTGACTTAATAAGGCAGCTGGCTGCATCAACTGTGCTCAGATTACCAACACTGGCACAGTCTAATTGTAATTTCACCGCACTGACCAGATCAGTGGCACCTATCACCAAACCTTTTTTGCTGACTTGAAGTCCTGCCTGTACTGCTGCCATACGGATTGTATCTGATGTTAAAGTTAACTTATCATAATCGCCTTCAAATATCTTAGCTGAGCTTAAACTAACTTGGTCCACAAGGTCACCAGGATCCTCAGATTTTATTTCTGTGGCAGGCAGCAGTGACGCTGTTGGCAATAGGTCTGAGGCAGTCACAGTGTCAGTATTCTCTGCTGGTACCATCACTTGGTATAATGTTGGTGCAACCTTTTCAGTTTCCTGTTCTTGTATGTGCAGGTCCTGATGTTTCAGGTATGTTGCGTGGGATGGGAATGCGGTTGAACAGACTGTACATGTATACCTCAAGGCTTTATGGTTCTGCTTTAAATGCTCAGTCAGATGCTGCTTCTCACTGAATGCTTTGATGCACAACTTGCAGCTGTAGGGTGGCTCCTCCTGGTGGCCAACTTCATGCAGCAGCAAGGTCACTGAAACATTAAGCATTTAAAAGTAAAATGTGTGATGGCATTTGAATACTAAATTCTGAACAAATTACATGACTATAGCTCATGCACTGGTGATTTTGATACAATTTTTATTTAATAATTATTTATAAAGAGCTATCTCCAGTGCTGAAACATGGGATTCACATTTGAATAATTCATCTTGTACCAAAAAATGATAATTTATATTTTTATTTTTTTATATTGAACTCCTTGATAATGGGCATGCGGCATGCCCCAATTCAATCTAGAACATGATTATGTCAGTAGATAACAGTAGATGACAGGCTGTTTGATAAGCACAACTGCTCTTTCTGGGAGGAAACAGTGGCATATTATTATTAGTGTGGTTAAACCAGAGTTGATTGGCTTAGGGTAACACCTGGATTGCATATACTCTGATAAGAAGGTACAACACTGGCACATTACTCAATAGAAGCCTACACAAATAACATATATGTAAGATTTGTTAAAGTAGCCCGATCACCTGTCTGACCTTTATAAAGTAAAGGTAATCCCTGGGAGCTATTATGAAAATAGGCCAGCGAGTCAAATAAGCCAGAGCTTTGATAATGGCGTTTTGCAACAAGTGACCTTTCTACCTCTGCATATATGCAGCCTACCACCTTAAGTTGCATGTTTTTCCCATTTGTAAACATTGCTGTGTTTACAAACATGTTGTTGATAGTTACATCCTTCAAGGAGGCCTTATAAAACTTTTCATAAACAGAATTACCCTTAGTTCAGGAATATATACACAAAGGAAGCCATAAATCAAATAAATTCTTTTTCAAAAGGTATGTGAATAAGCACCTTTAAGGTTTTGTATGTAAAAATGGAGGCAGCTACATCAACAAAAAAAGTTCTATAAAATATAATTTACATTTAGGTAATAAGGCATTGCACTTAGGATAACATAATTATGTGAAGACATGTACTTGGGTCCGGATGATATGGTGCCATGATGTATTTATAAAATAACTTACACTTGTCAGGAAACTTGTTATGACATGTGTGGCACTCATGTGTTTTCCTTCTACTTCTTGGCGGTGGTCTGTCAGGGTCGTGGTGTCGCTTTCTGTGTACTACAAGCTGTGACCTTTGTGTGAATGAAGTACCACAAAGTTCACAGAGGTGACTCTTCACCTGACCATGGACCAACTTGTGCATCGTCAAAGCTGACGGGTGGGAGAAGGTTTTCTGGCAAACTGGGCAACTGAAAAGCAAAATAGTAATCATCAAAATATGCCCTGAAACAAAGCTCCTTCAAATTGTGTTGTTGTTTCTGTAGACTACAAGTAAATGAATAAACATTCAGGATTTTCTGTATTTTATTATACTGAGCAACTGAGTATAACCACCCACATTTCATATGGGATCTATGTCACACATTGTGTTTTGTAAATGGTTACATATCATGAGTGCTTCATGATCAGATTGTGCAGCCCTCTGGTGGGCAATTGGTAAACAAATCTGCAATAATGTCCCCCCTGGGTTTAAAAATACTGGAAATACAGAAAATAAAAATCAATCTAAATATCAACATTAATCACTCCAGCAAATACATACCAATAATTAAAACTACTTGTGCTTTCTGTAAAAACCTTGGTTAAACCTGAGAGAGAAGTTTTAGATTTACACAAAAAATCTGCATTTAGATAAAATGTTAACATGAAATACATCATACTGGTATGTGTCATAAAATATAAATGTTGGATGCCTAAAAAAATCTGGTCCCTAGATTTTTATTTCGAATGCATCTATAGATAACGTCAGGTCTAGCAGTATTGTATACATCTTCCTGAGAGCCAGGTCTCTTGCTCAAATGTGCGCGCTATTTCATGAATTATTATAAAAGAATTTAAACCAGTCAGGTGGACCGCAAAGTAAATCTGTTGCTACTTTTAAATCACCTGTCTGGCTATCGGCAGCATTAACAGAATCTGACCAATCATTGGCTAGTTCTACACCTGATGAGGTTCTGGTGCATTTGTTCCCTTAATGATTAAGCATGCAAACAATGTGTACCATTAACTTTTGCAGTGATTTGGTTGGTCATGATTTGGGCATCATCACCTGCATGCCAGGTCAAAATCCATGTGATATCAGGCCAGGAGGCCCGCTGAAGAAAGGTCTCTGCATGACTGAGCCAGAGGCTGGGCTATCAGGAAGATGATCATTTTCAGAAATCTGACTTAAATCATTTAATGGCAAAAGTGTCTGTTGTTAAGTTGCAGGTGATAAATTTTTAAAGCTGACCCATCACAGAAAAAATTAAAGGAACTCGCTTAAAAGGCCTCTCTCCTGTATGTATACGTTCATGTATGGTAAGTGTTTTCTTTTCAGTGAAACTTTTTTCACAGGTGGAACACTTGTATGGTCTTTCTCCTTTATGGCCCCGCTCATGGCGCCTCCTGTTGGTAATGGTAGAGAACGACTTCTCACAGAATCCACATTTGTGTGGTTTTTCACCGCTGTGACTTCTCATATGAACTGCAAACAATGCATCTTACTTTATATACAGTGAACCGAAAGTGAAATAATATTATTATTATGGATTAAGTTTAACTGTGTGACAAATACAATTAAGATGGTTATAATTAAGTGACATACATGTGTAGATGCACTCTTTTTAAGTGTCATATGTTTACCTATTTTCTTACATTAAAAAAAATCATTCAGAATGAATAATGAATGATATAACAACCTTGTTTTAATATCAACAGCTTTGAAAACTGCAAACATGAAAACAAAAAGAGCTTCCTCTTTGGATTTTATGAAAAAATAGTAACAAAAATATTATGAGAAAAATATTTTTTTAAATATGCGAAAAAAAAAAAATCTTTACTGAGGTATTAACTTGCATAACATTCTGCTGTATTTGATTCTCAAAACAAGCTCCAGGGAGGACATTTGGAGTTGTAAGGTTAGTTTCTAGTCCTCAGTATTTCATATTTCCAGTAAAATTGTCAAACACTTGAGAACAAAGCATAATGTTGCTAATAATTAAAATGTTCTGAAAAGTGTTTTCAGGTGAAAATTACAATTTTGAAGATATCTACGCAAAAAAGTTTTAAAAAGCTGATCAAGTAAGAAAGGAGTTTAAAAGAAGTTTCCCCTAAAAGAAAGATAACATTTTAAAAATATGCAACCCCGAAATTATTACAGACAGCACACTAGTAGTTCCTAAACAGATCACAGTACCTCTGAGGTTGGAGGCATTGCCTAGCACCCTGCCACACAGCTTACAGGTCAGACTTTCTACAGTAGTAACCTTCTTCTCTCTCACTGTTTTCTCCTTAAATGTCACAGATTTGCTGTTTGGTTCATTTCTCTTTTCTTTCACTGTTCTGTCTTTCAACTTCACAGATTTAGTATTTGGTTCATTTTTCTTTTCCGTAGCTGCAGATCTTTGGCTTCTTTGGGTTTTCTTGGGGATCAAAAACCAGATCTCCTTCTTTGTTTTCTTCCTCTGTCTGTTGGACTTTCTGGTTTGATTTTCTTGAGTTTGTAAAAAAGAATCTTCCTTGGAACCAAGAGTATTTGGAACTAAAGTAATGTCATTCACTGTAATATCTGAATGACCAGTGTCTGATGCCTGTAACTTCCCATCTTTGTCCTCATCAGAGTCATCTCTCTTGGAACCATTCTCTATATGCTTGAAGGTGCTCTTTGGCAGGCTTTCAGCTGAACAAAGAGAAATGCCTTTTTTGGATGATTTACTGTTTGTGACATCAACATCACCAGTCCTAGATGTCACTGTAGTAGTACAGCAGCTGACAGAGACCAATCCATCAGTTGTGTTGACATCACCTGGACCATGCACTGACAATGCTGGCAAGTCATCTGATTGATGCTGCTCACAACCTATGCTGCTGGAATCTTTTAAATCAAACCCCTTGTTTGAGTTTATCTTACTGATAACATCTGGTGATTTAATATCTTTGTTATCACTGATACCTTTGGGTGCTGGTTGGATGGGATACTTTCTTGGTCTGCCCCTCTTTCTTGCAGGCTGTCTACTGTCTTTAGGTTGGGTTGGCTCTGCTGTTTCACTTCCCCTGACATCTTCTTTAGCCACAAGTGTTTTATGAGGATCAGACTTTGTGGAGCATGTGTAAGCCTGTGCTGGGTCTGTTAGATTGTCTTCATGATACTGCGTTCCTTGTTCCTTCTCCAACGGAAATCCTGATGAGCTGAAGAGCTGTAGAAGCAGCTGTTTACAGGAATGATACAGCATCCAAGCTTGAAGATGTTCCTCTGTTGGCAAATTCTTGGCCAGCAACACTGCTTGGATTATCTACATAAATAAAAAAAGATAAAGAGCTGATATCATCAAAAATGTACAAGACAGTTCATGAAAATAAGAACTAAATCATCTACAAACTGAAGAAGAATTAAGTGTTAACAAGGGACCAATGGGTCACGGCGCTCAGCTGTTATATATGATAAAAAATATGATTTGGGAAAGAGGCACATGCTTGTTTTGTGTGGTTATAAATATAGGCTTTATTATGAGTTGTTGGTGTTTAGCTTATGTATGATTTTGATAGTATCTTTGGAGACAGGGAAGAGGACTGATTTCATTTATTTTATTAACAAATGGAGTGCTATTGTCACACAGATTTTGACTTGGCCATATAACTTATAAGCAGCACATATAATAAAAGAGTTTAACTATTTATTAAAATTTAATAACAAATATTGTGCCAATATAATTTTATTTAAAAAAATAATAAGAAAATCATATGATTTTTTAAAATAAAATAACTGAAATGATTGTTGAAATAATATTATAGAATACATTCATGAATGCATTCATGAATACATTTTGAAAGTATCTGCACTGGTATTCAAATACTTTCATTTTTACCTGAATTCCCATTCTTATGCAATAAATTTTTTTAATGCATTACATATTCATATTCGTATTCAAGTACATTTGAAAAGCATTCGCATCATGTCTAGTATTTATTCACTTTTAGCCAAACAAAGATGTTGAGAATCCAGAATATACAAAATTCACAAATTTAAATAATGATCAGAAGTACCTGGTTTTATGGCTTTTATTTATATTAAAAAAATAAATGTAATATATTCACTTTGGACTACTTTCACATCAATCTACACACTAGACACAGTAGGAATCTAGATTAATATTATCAACTGCATCTTTGTCTATCATTAATTTCCTTCATATGATCCCTAATGATTAGTAATGAATAATATGATTTATTTTTTATCATTAAAATTTCACTGAAAAATACCATAGGTGACTGCATGGTGTTATCTGGAATAACATTGACACTGACATTCTATCCATCCATACAAAATACTTACATCATCAGTAACTGCAAGTTAATTTTCTGTTACTCATCAACTAACAAATTCCTTTTCTATTAATTTTTCTTTAATTTGTTATAAAAAATTATTAATTTATTGTTTATTGTTATGTTGTTCTTCAAAACAACTACTAGATGAGTTTGGTTGGACACCTGGATCAACAGTGGCTGGGCATTAGATGCCTGGCTGCCCCAGTGTATGCTTCGCTCAAGCATGCATAATCTAATGAAAGGTCAACAAGGTCAACATACAGGTGACTGAAGAGGGGCTGGATTAAGCCTGGGTCTGACACGGTCTCATAAAAACATTAATAAAAGCTATAATATTTGGCCAATTTCTTTCAGCTTTCTAAACTACAAAGATGAAATCCTTATGTGTGCATGATATGAAAACTATATCAACAGTGCTCTCAGGAAACAAATGTGCCATGGTCAAAGTTTGGCAAAATTTAAGGTACTAATTTTATATTTATACCAATAACTTGATTTTTTTAAAAAAGTGCATTATGTTTGGGCCCATTACTTAAAACAATTACGCAATACTGACATCATTTCTGGCATGTGCATAGAGAATGTATAGAAAAATATGTATATTATATATGATCAAAGTCAGATCAGTGGTTTTGATATTAGGCAGTCTTACAGTGTAACAATAGGTTTTTAATGGAAAAATTAAGTTTTTCATTAATATTTCGAAGGAATTAAGTCCTAGTGATCAAATTCTTGGCATGATAGGGGATTTTGGAGACATCTAACTGTATGCTAAATTTAAGGAACTTAGAGCTGAAGCTCGGGAGCTGAGCTCTAGCAAACAGCATAACACTAGCTTGATGTAAACTTGATGTGACATGGTGCTTGAACACTTAAATAAAATCTACAGTTTTTGATCAACTGGTTTCAAATTTTTGGTGTTAACAGACAAAATGCTAACAAAAACATGCTGTGAAAATTAAATCCACAGTACTTACAGGAAAAAAAAGTGCCATGGTCAAACTTCAGCAAAATTTAAGGTACCAATTTTATATTTTTGCCAATATTTAAAAAAATTAACATCTTTTGATCTAATTTTTGGTATAAAAATGGCATGTACATAGGAACTATATAGAGGAATATTTATGGTTAATATGAAGAAAACCAGATGAGTGGTTTTGATATTAGGCAGTCCTGAATTGCGAAAATAGATTTCTAATAAAAAATTGAGGTTTTTCCTTAATATCTCGAAGGAACGAAGTCCTATTGACCCAATTTTCGGCATGGTAGGAGATTTTGGGGACATCTAACTGTATGGCGAATTTCAGATTCATAGGTCCAATGGTGTTGAAACGTGCCAGTCTTACGGACAGACATCCGGACAGATGGATGGACAGACGGACAATGGACCATGACTGTAGCTCAGATGACTTATAGTCAGCTGAGCTAAAAACTCATACTTAAACATGTTTTGTGCCTAGTAATCATTGTGCTGCTTGGTTGTGTATATGCTGAGGATGATGCATGCATTGCTCATCATATGAGGAATTAATTAATTTAATACATGCAAAGCTTTAGATCCCCTTTAAAGCCTAAATAGCAAAAGGAACTATGTATGATCAGCAATTCAGGATATTTCCTGGTGGCCTTTCCCTATTAAGTGTAATATAGAAATCTATATTCGAGGAATAGGGCAGGGCAAGTTGTGTTTTGAGGGTTGACTGACATGTATAATATATATATATATAGTAGTTCAGTTATGCTTGTGAATGTATTTTGGTGACATCTACGCTCCAAAGGCAGCAGCAATCTTGCACTTCTATTGATTTTTTTTTATATGCTGCCTGGTTTGACCTTTTATGATAGACTTAAACACCAGGTGGCTGGTTGGTGTCTGCTGAAAAACGTGTGTATGACGTGACTAGCAGCCAACCAAATGTCAGTTAACAAACACTCAACAGGCAACATTGCCCCGCCCATAGCTGTGCTTCAAGCGCCGTTTGATGACAGTTTTACTCTTGGTAAATAATAGTTGAATTTAAATTGCTCTCTAGATCTGCGTTATGGCATCATTGACCAATTATGACATAACAACTATGTTAGCGTAGCCATGCATCTGTTGCCAGCAAAACAGAAATCAGCCAGCGAGGTGTGCACGGAGCAAATGTTGTTACAGTTCTTTTAAATTTATACAGCTCACCTGCCAGGCATTCTGTATGCACAAGGACCTCTGCCAACAACGTGTTGGGCCATAATCTCTGAGCCTGTGGCCTATTCAAACGGTTGCCGAGGCGATGAGCTGTCACTCAAAACGAAATGTATCAACATTGGCTCTGTGCATTCCTTGCTTGGCTTGTAAACTGTTTTGCTGGAAACACGTCCCAATTATGTAGATTTCTTGTTGCATATGGGCACTGTTAACACGCATTCAAGAGGACCACAAATATTTATGGAATCAGTTTGTAGTCTAGCTCATACACAATTGCCTCTTCCACCCCTAAAAATTTTTGCCAACAGCATTTATATTTGCTATAAATCATGTGACCATTTTAGCAAATCATAGAGGATGTAACTTCCAGCACCAGCTCTCATCTGATTGGCCCAACATACAATGCTCCCCTCTCGTGTAGGGACCAGGCCAAAACAAACAGCGCTTGGGATATAGTTAGTATGTAAAGTGCTGTGTAACTTAGACCATAGGTGACATCATAAACTGGCATTTTCCTATATAATATGATAAACTAACTGATAAACCTGGTATACCAGGCTTTTTACCTGGGTTGGGGAGATGTATTAACCGAGATCTGAGGAATGTTGACTCATTTTTTTATTCTAAATGTTGAAAGAAAAAAAAAAGGTTTTCAGTCAGACACTGTCTCAATAAGATATGTACAAGAAAAAGCTACAAATATTATTTTACATTTATTTTGTGCCGCTGTGTTTTTGGCAAGAAATTCATAAATAAATATGTTTAACTAGAACACCTGGTCAGTGATGATGTTTACATTTGCTAACCAGAATTTATGGATGGCATTCAGATTTTTGATGATCTTTAAATGGTAATTATTGTTAGTTGTATAAAGAAAAGCTAGGTTCATGTGAGGAAGACATGAAAGATGATTAAAATGTACATTTCAAGGCAAGAAAGCTGTTCCTGAAAAAAGAAACGGAAATATGTATACCTCATTAGCAGCAGAAGTGGACCCATGCATGGGGAGTCCAGGAGGTCTGTTCCTTTTTTTAATTGTTAAGGATTAATTTTTTAGGCCTGGGCAATCAACCTCCCCCCCCCCCCCCCCCCCCACTCTCTGAACACAGTGCATCAGACCTCCTGGCCCCGATGACCTTCCACTCACACGCTGTGAGAAATAACAGGATTTTTCAGGTATGGAAACACCCAGTCAGTTTTCGCTGGATAAGGTAAAATCTGATTGGCTCTGCGTTTAAACAAATCTACAGAACTGGTAGAAGAAATCTGATTGGCTTAGCGTGTACATAGCTATGCCCGTGGGAAGCTCGTGTAGCACACAATAAGGAAATATGCATACAGTGGGTGATAACTGACCTCAGGCAAGTCAGTATACAGACCGTGTTGAAAGCATCATGTGTATTCCAATGGGGACAAAATGTCAGGCCAAACATGCTTAAATCCATCATTTACAGCAGGGGTTATTGATCATATGCACAATAGTCCATAATCCTGGAGACAACCACACAGGCAATCCGGTCTTTGCCAAAGGCAGTTCAGCTGTTTTCATTGGTTACCTCCACACAATTCACAAAATGCATAAAAATCACTAAAAATTATGTGACTACATTAAAATTTATCTATTCTCACATTGGTGAGGTCACTGCGGGAACAAGAACCTTAAAAATGTAGTATGCCACAGTGCCAATATAACACAACACATTAACACACATTAACTGATATGACCATAAGAGGGAGCCACCAGAAAAATGCCCCAATTTCAACTGACCTCACTGTTATAATCTTGTACATTGCTCCAGGTGAAGATAAAATCATTGTAATTTGATTACACTTAATCAATTATCAGTATTTGTAAAAGAAGAAATTATTATCAATTTATGTGATTCTCATATATTATTGGAATATACCATGCAGTTACTCTCATATATTGACTGTCATTATATACTATATGGGCAGTATAATATATGGCAATATATGTTGCATTCAATTTCAGAGATGGAAACATTTTTTTCACTATATTTATTAGTTATACTGCATTAGTTAAATTCTACACTGGTTTAACTTTTAGAGCATAGTAATGGATATATAAATGTTCCATGATATAGATAAATACCAATTTTACTGCAATTACTATTTGTTCATTTAATTTTATAAGCTTGATTTAATAATTAATAAACAATTTTCCCATGGTTCAAATAAATTTATCCCTATTCTAACATTAGTTAATCATACCAGTACAATTATAAACATATATATGGTAGTTATAATACAAATACTTGAAATAAGGCATACATCAGTATGATCTGAACATTTGTCCCACAATTAAATGTCACTGCCTTGAAATGAGCTAAACAAGACACGTTTGACCACTGTGAACCTTGAAGAGTCACCAATCACCAATTGTGATTATATAATTTATTAAAGAAACGTTTTTCTGAAAAAGTATATGAGGTATTATTTGCGAAAAGAGTGTAACCTTTTAAATTGTATCGTTTCAACACTGGTCTCGAGGCGGGCTTTTTCCTTTGGAACAGCCCCTTAGTGTGATAGTCAAGTAAAACTGTATGCACACTGACCGATCACCTTGCAGAATTTTCAACACTAAGTCATGATAAAATATCCTTGCATTAACACGTACCAAATCTTTAAACTGTCGAAAGCACCCTGTGTTTACTTCCATATCAACAAAAGGCTGGTGTACCACCACAGACATGGCCAAAGTCACTAAAAACCGGCTGGCATAACTGTTTCAGAAAGTGATCATGACATCGAATTGACAGCAGCCATATTTGTAGCATCACATTTTTAGAATTCGCTTCGTAAGCAAATTTGCATCAATCAAGCAAAGTATGAACAAACTGTGTTTGGATATCACTTTTGGAAATCATTTCTATTATAAACAAATTAAATAGTAAGAGTTCTCAACGATATTCATTTTCATTTACCATAACTGTGAAAACATTTCAGGGTATTTATAGCATTTTTGTCCTTTGTCATTTCACACAAAAAAATCATCATTTTAATCCAACTGATCTCGCGTTCTTTAGATTTTCAAATTTATTAGATAACAGGGAACATTATTTGCAAGGGTTGGAAATTTACGAAACTGAGGCCAAAACTGGGCTAGCTCCGCGGTGCACGGTGTCAGATCGAGCGTGATCGATCTTGGCCATGGCTGAAAATCTTGGGTTACTGCAAGGTTTCAAGGCATAACCTTGGTGAACAGGGTTTGTGATCTGTCTGTCGCTTTTGATCTTATCACAGCTATTCGTCACCATGGCGGAGAGCGAAGGAAGTTCTGCAAACACAATTTTACAAGAGTTCCAGTTAGGGGTAAGAAATTAAGCATGGCGGATAACAGTCGTGATTGGAAGGGCTGTTCCAAGAAACAGATAATAACTAGAAAAGTGAAAAGCGGGGGGGGGGGGGGGGGGGGGGGGGGAATAAAGATTCTATCCTTTATTAACAAATTTTAAGATTCTGTCTTTTTAAACATATATTCCAGAATTTTAAATATAATAATATCAAAAGCAGCCTTTAATTATTTATCAGTTTGTTGATATTTTAATTTTTATTTCCATACATAATTTTTCATTTCTGAAATTCATAATTCAATCTGTGCATTATAAATTTCTTATTTATTCATATGATATATTGAATCATCACATGTATGATGTTTGCAACCAATTATATTAATCAGAATGGAACATAGAATTCATACAAAAAGTTTACTAATATTAATGACATTTTTATATGTTCAGATTTACATTCAGTATTTAAATAAAATATACTCTGAACAGGATGGTAACATTTTCATTATTTGATAATTAATATAATAATTCTAATTAGTATTAGAAATTAAAATTGTGTTTTCACAAAATTTGGGTCATACATCAATCTTTAATATATTGATAGTGTTAGCAAGGTTTCTACCAGGTTAAAAATGGTTGATCAGAATTTTAACAATGAACATTAAAAAATCAGTTGCTCAGTTCCATATTTATTATGAACTAATGAGGGTTTAATTTTGACCTTTTTAAAGAAAGTTGATTACGGATCACTTTTGTTCTTCTCTAGCTGTAATTAATATATATATATATATATATATATATATATATATATATATATATATATATATATATATATGATAAATTTTATATGATTTATCTATATTTCTCAGACTGACAGTGTGAATTATTCTGAAATTTATTATGCATATTGAAATTGAATTAGTTCTAACCATTGTACAACTACAAGACTTGTGGCACTACCTACATTGCATGCCAGTAGTGGCAGTAGATATATGGATCAGAGGACAGCCATCATATAAAAAGGTCTGCAGATACAATATCATGAACAGTCCTAGAAATCTGTAGATTTCTGAAATTGATTCATTTTGGGGGTTTCATTATGCTTTTGTTTGACAGTTAGAACAGCAGTTATCACTTGTTGAAAATATGGATGACCACCAGAAAGCACAAGCCTGGGAGCAGTGGAAACAGCTGTCGAGTATGATGCAGAACATGGTGGCTGGTAAAAACAAAGAGCTTCAACAACAAGAGGCAGGTGAGGTCCAGGGCTAAAATCAAGTAACCTTAATCTTGGATTGCAAACTAGAATGGCACTCCATGAAGCACAAACCCCTGCCAATTCAAGGCCAGGCAATCCTACAGGATCTGTCCATCTTACCTGGACTTGCCCCAAAATTTAATGGGACCTTCTTCGGTTCAATTGTCACTCCCATCCCCAACGTTATTGTTAAGTTAATTTTTAGCTCAGCTGACTGAAAGTCATCTGAGCTATAGCGATCACTCTTTGTCCGACGTCCGTCTGTCCATTAACAAGGCACAATTCGTAACCGCTGGACCTAGAATCTTGTAATTTGGGATTTTGAGAGGTCGATGCAAAATCTCCTTAGAAACCAGAAATTAGGTCTCTGTTACCCATATCCTTCGAGCTATGGGGCCCCAAAGTACCCCCCAGAATCATCAAAAATTTCATACTAAAACTTCAATATCTCATTAACTACATCACTGATGGTCATGATTTTTGGCATACATATTGATCATGAGATGTTCCATCAGTTCCTGCAGACTGGTGGCGCCATCTGTATTTTTCAATTTTTTACGAATTTTTTTCTCTATTTTTGAGACCTTTAAAAATGTGAACATCTGTTAACAGGGCACAAATCGTAAAGACTGGACATGGAATCTCATTAACTACATCACTGATGGTCATGATTTTTGGCATACATATTGATCATGAGATGTTTCATCAGTTTCTGCAGACTGGTGGCGCCACCTGTATTTTTCGATTTTTTACGAATTGTTTTCTCTATTTTTGAGATCTTTAAAAATGTGAACATCTGTTAACAGGGCACAATTCGTAAAGACTGGACCTAGAATCTTCATTGTGAGCACACTGAGAGACATATTAAAAATTTCCATGGAAACCAGAAATTAGGTCTCTGTTACCCATATCCTTTGAGCTATGGGGCCCCAAAGTACCCCCCAGAATCATCAAAAATTTCATACAAAAACATCAATATCTCATTAACTACATCACTGATGGTCATGATTTTTGGCATACATATTGATCATGAGATGTTCCATCAGTTCCTGCAGACTGGTGGCGCCATCTGTATTTTTCAATTTTTTACGAATTTTTTTCTCTATTTTTGAGACCTTTAAAAATGTGAACATCTGTTAACAGGGCACAAATGGTAAAGACTGGACCTAGAATCTTCATTGTTGGCACACTGAGAGACATATGAAAAATCTCCATGGAAAACAGAAATTAGGTCTCTGTTACCCATATCCTTCGAGGTATGGGGCCTCAAAGTACCCCCTAGAATAGTCAAAAATTTCATACCAAAACTTCAATATCTCATTAACTACATTACTGATGGTCATGATTTTTGGCATACATATTGATCATGAGATGTTTCATCAGTTTCTGCAGACTGGTGGCGCCACCTGTATTTTTCGATTTTTTACGAATTGTTTTCTCTATTTTTGAGACCTTTAAAAATGTGAACATCTGTTAACAGGGCACAAATCGTAAAGACTGGACTTAGAAACTTCATTCTTGACACAGTGAGAGACCTATAAAAAGTCTCCATGGAAACCTGAAATAAGGTCTCTGTTACCCATATCCTTTGAGCTGTGGGGCTCCCAATTACCCCCCAGAATAATGGTAAATTTGATAAAAACAAACTGCAACATCTCAATATCTACAACACTGATGGTCATGATTTTTGGCATACATATTGATCAAGAGGTGTTCCATTTGTTCAGGCAGACTGGTGGTGCCACCTGTATTTTTTTTTTTTTCCCCTTTTTTTTGAGACCTTTAAGGATGTAGTTATCTGTCAACAGGGTACAAATTGTGACGACTGGACCTAGAATCTTCATTCTTGACACACAGGGAGACCCATGAAAGGTCTCCATGGATACCTGAAATTAGGTCTCTGTTACCCATATCCTTTGAGCTATGGCACTCCAAAGTACAGCTCAGAATAATGGAAATTTTGATACAAAAGCTGAAGTATCTAAACATCTGATGCAGAGATCACCATAATTGTTTGCATGGATCTGATCATGGAGTGTTTTATCAGTTTCTGCAGACTGGTGGCACCACCTGTATTTGTTCGGGTTTTTTTACAAATTTTTCTCTATTTTTGAGACCTATAAAGATATGAACATCTGTTAACAGGGCACAAATCATAACAACTGGACCTAGAATCTTCATAAATGTTGACACACAGGGAGACCCATGAAAAGTCTCTATGGAAACCTGAAATTAGGTCTCTGTTACCCATATCCTTTAAGCTGTATGGCTCCAAAATACCCCCCAGAATAATGAAAAATTTTATACAAAAACTGCATTATCTCAATAACTTCAACACTGATGGCCATAATTTTTTGCATACATTTTTTTCATAAGGTGTTCCATCAGAATCTGCATACTGGGTGCGCCACCTGTGTTTTTTTTTCAAATTTTTATGAATTTTTTTCTCTATTTTTGAGACCTTTAAAGATGTGGTTATCTGTCAACAGGATACAAATCGTAACAACTGGACCTAGAATCTTTATTCTTGTCATGCAAGTAGGCCCATGAAAAGTGTTTGTGGAAACCTGAAATTAGATCTCTGTTTCCCATATCCTTCAAACTAAAGTATCCGAAGTATCCCTCAGAATAATGGAAAATTTGATACAAAAGCTGAAGTATCTGAACAACTAATGCAGAGATCACCATGATTCTTTGCATGGATATTGATTATGGAGTGTTTCATCAGTTTCTGCAGACTGGTGGTGCCACCTATATTTTATTCAATTTATCAAATTTTTTTCTCTATTTTTTATACCTTTAAGGATGCTGTCATCTGTTAACGTGGCACAAATTGTAACAACTGGACCTAGAATCTTCATTCTTGTCATGCAAGGAGGCCCATGAAAAGTGCCTGTGGAAACCTGAAATTTGGTCTCTGTTACCCATATCCTTCAAGCTATAGGACTCCGAAGTAGCCCTCAGAATAATGGGTTAATTTGATACAAAAGCTGTAGTATCTGAACAACTGATGCAGAGATCAGCATGATTCTTTGCATGGATATTGACCAATGAGTGTTTTTATTAGTTATTTCAGACTGGTATTTTTGTATCTGCCAAAACGAAGTTTTGCAGATACTATGTTTTTGACTGGGTTCCTCCTCTGCTGCTGCTGCGGCGGCGTTCGTTTCCGGAGAACTCCTCTGAGACTTCTGGACCGATTTTTCCGAAACTTACACCAATTATTGGGTCACATGTGAACTGGTGCCTAACCAATTTGCGTTGACCTCTAACCTTTCCTCTCTGCCCAGCGTCCATTTGTGCGTCTGTTTCCACAAATAAAACCTCACATCTCGGGAACCGTTTGACCGAGCAGGAAATTTTTTTAGCTCAGCTGACTATAAGTCATCTGAGCTATAGTCGTGGTCCATTGTCCATCGTCCGTCCGTAGATGTGGCACGTTTTGAAACCTTAAGACAAAATTTGGCATAATGTTAGATGTCCCCAAGATCTCATACCAAGCCGAAAACTGGGTCTTTGCGACTTCGTTCCTTTGAGAAATTAAGGAAAAAAACCTCAATTTTTTTATTAAAAACCTATTTTCACACTTCAGGACTGCCTAATATCAAAACCATTGATTTGTTTTTCTTCATATTTACCATAAATAATCCTTATATAGTTCCTATGTACATGCCAGAAATTAGGGCTGTATTATATAATTTAAAAAAGTTATGGGCCCAAACATAATGCATTTTGTAAATAATCAGGAAAGAAATTTGATCACTTAACACAAAACTTGTTAAGCTAAGCACTTCTTTTCCAGTAATATTACTTTTATTAATCAAAATTAAATTGTATACCCAAAATTAGATCAAAATCTTTTAAATTTTTTAAAATATTAGCAAAAATAAAAAATTGGTACCTTAAATTTTGCCCAACTTTGACCATGGCACGTATTTTTCCTGTAATTGCTGTGGATTTAAATTTCAAAGCATGTTTTTGATAGCATTTCAACAGTTAACACCAAAAATTTGAAACCAGTTGATCAAAAACTGTAGATTTTATTCAAGTTTTCAAGCACCATGTCACATATTGTTTACATCAAGCTAGTGTTATGGAGTTTGCTAGAGCTCAGCTCCCGAGCTTCTGCTCTAAGTTCCTTAAATTTGGTATACAGTTAGATGTCTCCAAAATCCCCTATCATGCCAAGAATTTGGTCACTAGGACTGAATTCCTTCGAGATATTAATGAAAAACTTCATTTTTCCATTAAAAACCACTTGTTACACTTTAAGACTGCCTTATATCAAAACCACTGATCTGACTTTGATCATATTATATATACATATTTTTCTATACATTCGCTATGCACATGCCAGAAATGATGTCAGTATTGCCTAATTTTTTTAAGTTATGGGCCCAAACATAATGCACTTTTTAAAAAATCAAGAAATATATGTACTCACCTAAGATGGGAATTGCTGAAGCTAGAGACTTTTTTTTCAGGAATATAACTTTATTTAATCAAGATTCAATTGTTTACCCAAAATTAGATCTGAATTTTGCAAATTTTTCAAGTTATTAGCATAAATAAAAAATCAATACCTTAAATTTTGTCCAACTTTGGCAATGGCACGTTTTTCCCTGTAAGCACAGTTGATTTAATTTTCACAGCATATATACATTAGGATTGAATCTTTTAAAATCTGAAATTTCAAAGGAATTGATTGAAAAGAGTAGCTTTTATTCAAGTTTTCACACACCATGTCAAGTGTTGTTTACATCTAGCCCACCTAATAGTACAGCTTTCACTTGCATTATGTAACCCACCCTAGGCAGCTTGCCTTGGCTCAACTTGGCCACTACTAGCAGGCTTCCCCTCTGCCCTGCACACCCCCCCCCCTAGATGGTGCATTAACTAGATGAATGTTATAATTTTCTTTATTTCATTTTATTCTTGGCTATGCAATGCTACATTTTAGGTTTTGTATTTACCACCAGGGTTACAATGATTAAAGTGCACATTGAATTGTGTCCACAAAGTGGTGTATTGCTATGAAAGTGTGGATGTTCATCAGATAAGTAATTCCTTACTTGAGGAGAGTAAAAACTTCACCAGGTGTGAAATTGACTATTAATTCCAGTAATAAATTATAGCTTAGATTGTAATTAGCATATTGATATTGTTTGTCTCTCATTCAACCAACAGTGTGTATACTTAATTTGAAAAGATGTTTTTATTTTACCAAATTTACTGAATCTTTTATTTTATTTCGGTGAATAAGATTAATCATGTACTGAAAATTCCAGTGTGCAAATCTTTTTAATAGTGATTCAAGGAATAATCTTGTAGATGCCATGTTGTGGCATTATTTTCTTTTAAATTCAGTTTAAACATTTGTGATCTTATAATAATAAAAATATATGTGTATGCATAATATGACCCAATATGAGCTACACTCTGGATATATAATGATTGCAACTTAGAATTCTAATATTTTAAATTATATTTTCAGTATTTTTTAATACAAATTTATAAAACTTCTAATTAAAAAAAATTAATCAGATAAAAACTATTTTAATGGAAAAAGTGGATATGCTTAAATAATAGGCTTATATATAAACTTAAATGCATTATTCCCTTGAAAGTGAAATAAAGGTATTAGTCCATTCTGTCCACTGGCCTGTCCATCTGTTAATTTTTCATATGCATCACAGTATCTCAAAACTTTTACTGTTTTTCTTCATGACAGTCTTTTCAGAGTATTAGTTTGCAATCATATATTTAGAACTTTACTATAACCAAGTTGGAGGGCCTCTTTCCTCTTAGCTTCTCATATGCTTATATAAATGAAAAACATTAAAATAGTATATTTTGCATTTGCAAAAATTTCAAGCTTAAGCTGAGCGCCGTGACCCATGGGTCCCTTGTTTATAAATACAAATGTAGCCCTTGGATAGCTTTACACCATACACAAAAATGGTGGCACCACCTGCAACCATGTTTGCACAGTGTCCATCTGTTCATCTGCCATGGGTTAAAATCACTCATATCTCTGCAGTGGTTTGATTAATTCACCTAAAATTCGGCATGCATATACATCCTGGATAGCTTTCTTGCTTTTTGATAGGTGGCGCCACCAACATTCGTGTTCACGCTGCAGACATCCAAGCTCATATCTCGGGAACCGTTTGACTGATCAGGTCAAAATTTTGCATGTGTATAGATCTGACATAGCTCTTTCTTATCGTAAAACTGGTGGCGCCACCTGCAACTATTTTTGCACAGGGTCTGTCTGTTTGTCCGCTGTGAGCTAAAATCACTCATCTCTGTAGTTGTTTGGCATAACTGCCAAAAATTTTGCAGGTTTATACATCCTGGACAGCTTTCTTGATTTTATGACAGGTGGCTCCACCTACATTCTAGTTTACGCTGCAGACATCCAAGCTCATATCTCGCGAACCATTTGACCGATTGGGCCAAAATTGTGCATGTGTTTAGATCTCACATAGGTCTTTCTCATACACAAAACTGGAGGGGCCACATCCAACCATTTTTGCACAGGGTCTGTCTGTTTGTCTGCAGTGGGCTAAAATCACTCATCTCTGTAGCTGTTTGACATAATTGCCTAAAATTATGCAGGTTTATACATCCTGGACAGCTTTCTTGATCTTATCACAGGTGGCTCCACCTACATTCTCGTTTACGCTGCAGACATCCAAGCTCATATCTCGCGAACCATTTGACCGATTGGGCCAAATTGTGCTTGTGTTTTTGGATCTCACATAGGTCTTTATCATACACAAAACTGGAAGGGCCACCTGCAACCATTTTTGCACAGCGTCTGTCTGTTTGTCTGCCGTGGGCTAAAATCACTCATATACATGTAGTGGTTTGACTTTTCTGCCTAAAATTTTGCATATGTATACAACTTGGACAGCTTTCTGGATTTGTGGTAGGTGGCACAACCTACATACACATTTAGGATGCAGACATCCATGCTAATATGCAACACACCTCACTCTATTTCCCCTTGCCACTCAATCCATGCCTCACTTCACCCATTCCACTCTGATTTTGGCGGATACATTTAGTCACTTGTTGACTACCCGTATTCTAGTTTTTAAAGTTTACGAATTTTTTCTCTATTTTTGAGATATATAAATACAGACACAATCTTGGCCTGTTGTTTAATCTGTTTGATGCTTCAGTTTAATGGGTATATACTACCATTTTGATGATAAAATTTCCTTTTGCGAATCTCTTCCCAGTCAGCTGAGCATCATGACCATGGGTCACTTGTTTTCAGTATTGACAGTTGTTACTTCTGCTACTGATAATTAACAGATAAAGTAACATGCAAACAGGGGAATATATATAACCACCTTTGTGGAAGGAATGAACAATATAAAGATTTAAGTACTGTAAAATATCATAAAATCTAATCCCTTTGTTGGGTTATTAGGAAAATACAAGTTATTATAACAAATATTTGTCACAAACATTTCAGCTATCCTGAATTTTGGTGCTTTGTTTTATTGAATATAATTATATTTTATAGTGCAGAAGACATGTCTGACTGTAAATAATTACAAGTTGCTTTAAATAAATAAAACACACACAGGCCTGTATGAAGGCTTCTTGTGGCAGTCATTTGGTTGCACATTTTCAGGAGGCCTTTGCAGAATTTACTTATTATAACTTATTATTAACTTTAATATTAGAAAAATAAACAATGTACTTTTACAGTTTTAGGAATGAAATTTACATTAAATTATTTGTATTTATTTTAGAAAATTAATTTATAGCTACCAGTATGGAAACAGTGCAAAATTTACTTATAAAGATATTATTATCTGCAGTCATGTGCTCGGATACCTGGATAATTTGCCATATGCTGACACTGAGAATTACCTTTAAAATGCAGATTGTAATATGTGGCTTTTTTATTTAATCTATACTTTTCAGTACTGTTTAACAATAGACATAGGTGTTAATATTTTTAAGAATGTTTAGAAAAAACAGTTTCATTCATGACATCCAGTATATGACATTTTTCATTTTATTTTTATCTCAACTTTATTTATTTTTTCTCTGTGTCAGGTCAACTTGATGCTCAGACCATTGAGATTTCTCTCCCACCATTATCAAGTACTGTGGAGGAACAGAGGCCTAGTGAAGGAGACACCAATAGTGAAAGTAACAAGACAGTGACAGAAGTGGTGATAGTGAAGGCAGAACATCAGGAGAACCAGGAACTGCTAAATGAAGAGTCAACTCCAAGTCCTCCCAAGAAGGGTGGAAGGAGATCAAAGTCTGCACGCATCGTGTGTCAAGTCTGTGGGAAAAGTTTGGCCCACAGGTCTAGTTACAGAAGTAAGACCTGTCACAACAGTCATATATAAAATTGTTCTCCTTTATGTCATGATGCCCTCTGGTGGAGAATTCCTGCAAATCATTTTCCATAATTTGGTACTAGATAAACATGAAATCAGTATTAATATCAATCTGCTGCACATCGTGCTCTCTGTGTAGAAAAATTAATTTCCCGGGTGAACATAATTGCAAAAGTACTTCCATGTATATTCTAATTTTAAACAATTTGCATTTAATCCCACTTTGTTAAATACTTGTTTTTTTCTTTCATTTCCACTTCACATGTTAAGTTGTTATAATTATAATATTAATTAATTCAAATTGATAGTCTATATCACTGTATTGATGATTAGTTTAAGATTGTTTCAAATAATAAAATACTATAAAACTGAGAATCTTAGGATGCCAGTAAGGATCACAGGACGTATGACTTGGATCGTTTTTTTATATTGAAATATTGTGACACATTATTTTATTGTAGCAGACAAACATCTTAGTAAGCCTACACATATGCTTAAAGATTACATCCTGTTTGTACTGCATTTAAGATTTTTCTGTAAATTTCCCCTAAATACCTAATACCTGAGATAAAAGAAATTTTTTCTGCAGCTCACATGAAGATAATGCATCCCCACATATCACTACCACGTTACACAAGTACTAAAGAGCCAAAACGCTACTACTGTGCCAAGTGTGGGTATGAGGGAAGTGATCAAGAGAAGGTCAAAGTTCACATACAGACAGAACACAAGATGCAGGCTGTTCCAGAAAATATGGTGCTAATACAAGATAAGTAAGTTTTTTATTGTTGGCTAAGGGAAGTTGCTGTTGAAGTGAACTCCCAGTTGTAACTTTTCATGAAATAAACTTAAATTTTGTAGCACGGCTGACTGAAAGTCATCAGAGCTATAGCGATCACTCTTTGTCCTTTAGTCTGTCTGTCCATTAACCAGGCACAAATTGTAACTGCTGGACCTGGAATCTTCTAGCATGACATGCAGGGAGGTCCATGAAAAATCTCCTTGGTAACCTGAAAGTAGGTCTCTGTTACCCATATCCTCCAAGCTATGGGGTTCCTAAGTACCCCCCCCCCCCCAAATAATTAAAACTTAGATACAAAAGCTCCAGTATCTGAACAACTAATGCATTGATCACCATGAATTTTTGCATGCATATTGATCATGGAGAGTTTCATCAGTTCCTGCAGACTGGTGGTGCAGCCTGTATTTTTAGCGAACCTGTCAGCTTATGCGATGGTATGGCGTCGTCCAGCGTCCGTCGGCCGGCGTCTGTATGTTCACCAATACTAACTTGAAAACAACAAGAGTTAGCATCACGAAATTTTATGCAAAAAATTAGTCATCTAAAAAACTCAATCGGATTTTGCTTATTTTTTGGCTAACTGCATTTTCTTAAATTTTATAGGGAAAAAGCAAACAAACCTTTAAAAATCTTCTTCTCCGAAACTGTTCAGCCAAATTGTCCAATATTTCACAGAAATGATTCCTGGAACAATCTTTCTCAAATTTGTTCGAATGGTTTAAGTTCGGTGATTTTTGGCTGAGTTACAGGAAGTTGAACTTAGTCATCTGTCCAAAAAAGCATACTAAAATTACAGTCTCAGAAACGGCTGAAGCTATCATCACCAAATTTTATGCCAGTGTTGGTCACGTGAGTCATATCTGAATTTGAGGTATAGGTGGCGCCACCTGCATTGGCCTTTATTATAGGGGGGTCATCAGTGCCTGCATCATACTGACTGCTACAAAAAACTTCTTATCTGAAACCATATGGCCAAATTGTTTAATATCGCACAGAAATGAGCCTAAGGTAGTGCTTTCTGAAGTTTGTTCAAATGGTCTCAGTTCAGTGACTTTTGGCTGAGTTATGAGAAGCTAAATTTAGTCATATGCTGTAACAGCTGATTTTAGCTCAGTGGCTACAAAGATCTTCTTCTCAAAAACCACTGGGCCAAATTCTTAAATCTCACACTTTAATTATCCTTAGATGTTGATAATTCAAGTTTGTTCAAATGGTTTTGGTTCAGTGATTTTTGGCTGAATTATGGGAAGCTTAACTTAGCCATTTTGCTGTATTTTCCCATATGAGTTATAAACCTGTAAAACATTTTTTGACTGATGCCACTGGGGCCAATTTGTTTAATATTTTACAAGAATAATTCCCTGAATAATTCTTATAATAATTGTCTATTATGGTTCCAAAGAATGAATTTTGGCTGAATTATAAAGATTGAATTGAGTCATTGTACCATATATGTTAGCTGTGTGAAGCAGATACATCTAGCCTGGCACCAGTTTATCAGCATCCGTTGCATCATGCCTCTATAGACATTTAGATTTCAGGATATCTATGGTTAATATTGACAAGAATGTTTTTTTAAAAGCTTTTAAAAAATGTAGATTCATGATTTTAGATATTCCTCATGCCAGGCAATGTTTCCAATCACAGGTATACAGCTCTCTGTGGGTATATAAAGACGGCTGTACATTGATTATAAATAATTGATAACCATACTCAACTTAATTCAAGATTTTGCCATCAGTGAGTTGTATCTGTATTATAATTTTGCATTCAGTATGCATCTGTAGTAATTTTTAGCGAACCTTTGAGCTAATGTGATGATGTGGCAGTGTCCATCGTCTGTACGTTAACCCATACTATTTTGAAAACAACTGGAGCTAGCATCATGAAATTTAATGCAAAAAATTAGCCATCTGAAAAATTCTGCATTTTCTTAGATTTTTTAGAGAAAAAGCTAAAAACCTTAAAAAAATCTTCTCCGACGAAACTGTCTAGCCAAATTATTCAATATTTCACAGAAACAATCTTTTATACCATCTCTCTCAATTTGTTCGAATGGTTCAAGTTCGGTGAATTTTGGCCGAGTTACAGGAATTTGAACTTAGTCATCTGTCCAAAAAAGCACACTAAAATGACAGTCTCAGAAACGGCCGGAGCTATCATCACCAAATTTTATGCCAGTGTTGGTCACATGAGTCATATATGAAATTCAGGTATTGGTGGTGCCACCTGCATTGACCTTTTTTTGTACGGGGTCATTGGTCATCTGTACATTAACCCATAATTTCTCAGGAATAGCAGGAGCTACCAACCCCAGATTTTATGCAATAATCTGTCACATTTAAAATTTTGTGGGATTCAGCTTATTTTTTTTTACTATCTGCATTTACTTAGATTTTATAGGGAAAAAGCTGAAAAACTTTTAAAAGTCTTCATGTAAACGGTCCAGCCAAATTGTTCAATATTTTACAGAAATGATCCCAGAGGCAAGCCCTCTCAAGTTTGTTCAAATGGTTTGCATTTGATGAATTTTATTGGAGTTACATGAATTTGAACATTCATTTGGCCAAGTAAGCATATTGACAAAGTAATCTCAGAAATGCAGAAGCTAGCATTACCAAGTATTGTGCACATGATGGTCACATAACTCATATTTGAAGTTGCAGATTTTGTGGTGCCACCTACATTGACCTGTTTTTTATGGGCAAAACCTAACAATTTTAGCCTCTTTCAGCTTAAAATGTTAATGATGAATTTTTCAAGTTGAATCATTCAATTTTTAAAAGAACTATCCTAGGACATGGTTCTTTCAATCATATAAGAAAAGCTTAAGTTGGTCTTATGGCAATTATTATGTCTATTTCAAACTGAGGACTGCAAAACTGTTCTTCTACAAAATTATTGTTTCAATTATAACTTCTGTAACATTGCACAAAAATCATTCTTAGGTGGGCTTTGTTCAAGTTTACTTGAATGATTTTTTGCAGAATTATTGGACCTTTAACAATAAAAGGACTGCATCTTTTATCATTCTAGATATTTTGATAACAAGTTTTTGAATATGTCAGCTTTAAAAAAAAAGCATTTTATCCTAAGTCTTTCAGTATGTGTTAACAGTTTTACCATCAGGCCAAGATTGTGTATCTTTAATAGGTTGAGAAACTGCCAACTGTTTCAGATTTTGCAACAGATCAAGAGTTCATTCAGTGCAGCCAGATATAGGTCAAGAGTTCAATCAGTGCAGCCAAGCACAAGGCATGTGATCACCTCATGGGTGACATGTGAACACCTCATGGGCACCATGTGATCACTTCATGGGTGTCATGCCCCTCAGGGCAGGGCCCCTGCATGTGCTTATGCAATGGTGTGGCTACTATTTCAGATTTGGCAACAGGCTAGAGATCAGTCTGGATCTATTTATAGCTCTGTCAGACTGCCAACTGTATCAGATTAGGCAACAAGTCAAGAGTTCACTCAGTGCAGCCAGGTACAGGTCAAAAGTTCACTCAGTCTAGCCAGGTGCAGGTAGACCTGCAACAGGTCAAGGAAAAATTTTTTTCATTTTCTTGTATCACGTTTATTAATGTTCAGTGATCATTTTATAATTCATGTATTGGCCCCTTCTGTGGGGTGCAAATAGTTTACTCTCTTTCTGTAGGGGGCCCCACTATCACTAAGGGGTAAGGACTACATGAGAATCCTCTACAATTGAGCACACAGACGCCACCTGTAGTTATAATTGTGAATTACTGGAACTGGTCATGGAAGCAATAGGGAAGCTGGACATAGGGTCAACAGTGTAACAGAATAGGGGTTGCTGTTACTTGGGGTATATTTATGTAAGACCAGAAACAGACAAAATTATAGGGACCTACGCAGGTCTAGGTGCAGGTCATGAGTTCACTAAGTGCAGTAGACTGAGCCAGCAAATTTGTCACAGTTCACTCGGGGCAACTGCCTTTCTCATCTAAGCCTGGTCATCCCCATGCATCAGACTCAAGGTAAGTTTGATGTATTGGCCTGTTATTTTGACCTGTCTATGTGTCTTTGATGGCTTTCTTGTTCACAAGACAGGTGTTGCCACCTACAATGACTTTTGCACAGTGTATGTGCCTCTTAACCGCTGAACCTTGAATCTTCTAACTTGACATCCAGGGAGGGCCATCAAGAATCTCCTCTGAAAACCTGACTTTAGGTCATAGTAGCCTATGTTCTGCAAGATATGTAAAAGAACATGATTTGAGCATCTTACAGGACACATTTGCATGATTAGTTAGATGGACCTAGAAGCTTCTAATTTGATTAAGATACAGGGAGTTTCATGTAAAATTTCTTGAAATGATGTCACTGTGACCTATAATCTGCAAGCTTTGTGAAATGATTTTAACACTATAAGTCAGATGGGCACAAATGGTAGCAGCTGAATGTAGAATAAGGTAACTGAACTCTATATCTAAGGTCTATTGGCAAAATGCATGATTTAGAGCACTCTGGGAGTCATGTTACCCATTGATCAAGGTTCTTTGTTGCATTCAGAAATCATGGCTGGCCAGTTATTATAAAGACACAGATTATTACTGCTTGACTTAGAAACTTTTTTCATAATACCTGGATAAACCTCCTTGCATACCTAAAAGCATACAAGTCAGCTGACCATCATGACCCTTGGGTCACTTGTTCACATGCTGTGCAGACTAAAAGCAAGTTTATTCACAGGTGTTCAAATGATAATGGTAAGAATATTTTGTTTTAATGTGGCAGGCTGAAAATAGGGTATAAATAGATATGACTTACTCATAAATTAAGTATTTGGTGGAAGAATAAGATTGGTTTATCTATCAGTAAATTTACTTTAACAGACAGACATATTTAACTTCACTACAGATATGCATACAACAATTTACAATTTATACATTATTTCTTGTCCTTATGGTGTATGCTTTACTAGATGAAGAAATGTCTTACTTGATCTTTGCTCTTATTTCAGAACACTTAACATTGAATCTCCACCTGTTATGCTCAGTGATAAAAAGATTGGTAAGTATAATACATACCTATGTTTATCAGTATCATCTCAGGCATTAAGATTAACTGTGGAAGTATTTATGCTCCATGTTTTATTGGCTTACACAACCGCTCAGTATTATGTCATTTTCCTTAATTTGTTTCTGTAGCAGTTTGTTGGACATGGCTTGTCAGTGAATGCACATCTCATTCTGTTGATTCTGTAGCTGTGTTAATAATAAAATGCAGCTGGATTGATGTTAATGCCATCAAATGTTTATAAGAAAATATCAAATTAGAAATTGTTTCATAAGACATTAAAACAATGCTTCATATATTCTCTAAAGGACCTGGAGTGCTCACAAAAAAAAATCATAAAATGGTAAATTGTTTTCAGTCTGGACACCAGGTGGCACTGATAGGCCAGATATATTAATCAAGTGTCTGCAGCAGTTTTTATGGACATATTCTGTCCTTATACTTGCAGATTACCTTTTAGAGGTGTAGTAAAAGGTTCTAGTTATCATCTTATGAAATATTTTATATAAATGTCAGTATTTTTAAGATTCAAAATTTCATGTTTCTCATGATCTTTCTTTGTAATGTCATAGTACCTTTTTCAGTGCAAGGGCATGTTTTATAGAGTGGGAAGGTGAGGCTAGTAATGATTCAAATTGTGTATGCTTTATAAGAATGTCTATGCAACAGGAAATGGCAAATGGTAACTTATCAAATAAGTGCAAATATTTATCAGCATTTATAAAATGTTATGCATGCAATAATAACAGTTGGATTATTAGCCTTTGGTCTCTTCATAGATGTGGAAGTTGATGTAAAAAATGGAAGAAAATTATATTTATGTAAGATCTGCAAGAAAGGTTTCAGTTTCCGTGGAAACATGTTGAGACACCAAAGGACTCATGAAGGTAGCAAACCTCACAAATGTCTCTTCTGCCCTTTGACCTTTACTGAAAAAGGCAGTGCCTTAAAACACATGCAGCGCAGGCACAAGGAATCACTGAAATCTCAAAAGTAAGTTTTCTTTGCGTAAAACTTTATAGTTTAGTTTCTTTTATGTAATTAATACCAAGTTTTTAGGAACATTGCTTCATGAATCAGTGGAATTAGTGATTTTCTTATTAAATATCCTATAAACCTTATGAATAATGATCTGTAGTTTTGAATTTTGAGTATTTATATGGATATTGTACTGGAAGCACCAGTGTCAAATGATGAATTATGAAACTGATTACGACTGTATGATCTAGACTTGTAATTGTGTATATAAGTGCATTATTTGCATATAAATAAAGTGGGTATTAATATTAAGTCCAGTAGAACACTCATAGCTGCATTTGTAGCAACAACTTTTGTTTGCTATTCATTTAAATATATGTATAAAATTGAGATCACATATGCTAGCAAAAATTATTAACGTGTGATTATGATGCTATAAGTATGTG
Source organism: Sipunculus nudus (assembly GCA_026874595.1). Lineage (NCBI taxonomy): Eukaryota > Metazoa > Annelida > Sipuncula > Golfingiida > Sipunculidae > Sipunculus > Sipunculus nudus. The sequence continues at coordinate 103,946,878 of CM049306.1, read as the reverse complement.
ATAATGTGGTTTCCTTCCAGATTTGATGAACCATATGTTTACCACTGTGAAGAATGTGGAAAATCTTGTCCAACACAAGGGGTGCTACAAGGTATGTTACTCTGTACAACACAAGGGTTGCTACAAGTATGGGACTCTGTACAACACAAGGGGTGCTACAAAGCTTGTAACTCTCTACAACACATGGCATAAAATTCTCCCTAGTACAAGTTCTGTAGTTAAGCCCAATGCACAGTATATTACCTTATTAACTAAAAGAACTAAAATGCTTCTCTGTCCGATACAAGGATCCAGTATTTTACATACAACCATGTGGTGTCCCTAGTTATTCCATAGAATCATCACTAGTGATAATTTTAGTGCTTTGAAATAATTCTTTTAAAGAAACATTTGAATGAATAATAAACTGTATTATTTTACTTAGAGTTTTACATTAGATAAAATAAGGTTTAATTATTAGGAGCAGAGGGGGAGGGGTCACTATTAACAAGATGGTACTAATACCCTGAGAAACAGTCCACAACTCCTCAGGGGAGAGGAGGTATTAAGCATTAAAATATGGGGAAACTGGTGCCAAAAGGTAATTGTTCTCCTGTAAAGGAGGGGTTAATCACCCCCCCCCCCTTCTAAGTCTGCCTTGTATATAAAAAAAATTTTTCAGTTCATCAGAAGATGCACAAGACGGGCCTGCATACATTCTCCTGTAGTCAATGCCAGTACGAGTCAAGCCTCAAGTCTAACCTGGTGCGTCACATGAAGCAGCACGGTCAGACCAAGGCTGCCGTGTGTAAATACTGCCGTCTTGGGTTCACATCACAGGACTTACTGAACCAACACCATGAGCAAGAGCACAAAGAAATGTAAGGTATCTCATAATGTCAGGCATCTTACTCAGTGATAATGTCATGCTTCTTACCCAGTGACAATGTCAGGCATCTCACTCAATGAAAATATCAGGCATCTCACTCAGTGATAATATCAGGCATCTCCCTCAGTGATTATCAGGCATCTCCCTCAGTGATAATATCAGGCATCTCCCTCAGTGATAATGTCAAGCATCTCACTCAGTGAAAATGTCAGGCATCTTACTCAATGATCATATCAGGCATCTCTCTTAGTGATAATATAAGGCATCTCTCTTAGTAATAATATAAGGCATCTCACTCATTGAAAATATCAGGCATCCCACTCGGTGATAATTTCAGGCATCTAACTCAGTGATAATATCAGGCATCTCACTCAGTGATAATGTCAGGCATCTCACTCAGTGATCATGTCAGGCATCTCTCTTATTGATAATATAATGCATCTCACTCAATGAAAATATCAGGCATCTCGCTCAGTGATAATTTAAGGCATCAAATTCTGATAATCAGGCATCTCACTCTGTGATAATATAAAGCATCTCACTCTGATTATATAAGGCATCTCACTCTGTGATTTTATTGCATTATATATCTCTGACAGAGACAGTGAACAGTTGGACAGAGACAAGAAAAAGGACCACACCTGTAATATATGTGGCAAGACATTCAGCACACATGGAAACATGATAGGTAAGTAGGGGGCAATCCCCATGTTATGAATTACTTTAAATGATTCAAGCAAGTCAAGCATATGTCTGTTTATTTGGTTGTCTTTTAAATTCTTCTTAACAACCACTAGGAACCTTTAGTTTAAGTAAGAATGGTTGAACTGCTGAAATTTTACACCAGAATGATGTTTATTTGTTAGCTCATCTAAGTAATTTTATTTAATAAATATCTATAATAAATCTGTAATTATAAGTTTAAGTTAAATATAATTATACTTTATGAAGAAAATATAATTTATTGAAAAATTGCAGTGTTACTTTTATTATATTCTTATTATCCTGATTATTATTACATATTACATACTTTATCTAAGCAGTGAATATAATTATTTGTTATTATAATTTTTTTTATTGTTCAGTACACCAGAAAATCCACTCAGGGGATAAGCCTTATACTTGTGGTACTTGTGGGAAGCGATTCAGAGCTAAGTCCAACCTACAGCGCCACGAACAGTGTCACTCTGGTGTACGCCCGTGGAGGTGCAAGGAATGTAACCGCAGCTTCACTGTGAAACGATGCCTGATAGTGCACATGAGAACTCACACAGGAGAGAAACCTCACAAGTAAGTAAACTCAGCCCTACTGATAAATGATGCCTTAGAGTGCACATGAGAACACCCACAGGAGAGAAACCTCACAAATAAGTAAACTCAGCCCTACTGATAAATGATGCCTGATAGTGCACATGAGGACTCACACAGGAGAGAATCTTCACAAGTAAGTAAACTCAGCCCCACTGATAAAAGATGCTTGATGGTGCACATGAGAACTCACACAGGAGAGAAATCTCACAAGTAAGTAAACTCAGCCCTTCTGATAAAAGATGCCTGATAGTGCACATGAAAATTCACACAGGAGAGAAACCTTACAAGTAAGTAAACTCAGCCCTACTGATAAACAATGCCTGATAGGGCACATGAGAACTCACACAGGAGAGAAACCTCACTAGTAGGTAAACTCAGCCTTTCTGATTAACGATGCCTGATAGTGCACATGAAAACTCACCCACGAGAGAAACCTCACAAGTAAGTAAACTCAGCCCTACTGATAAACAATGCCTGATAGTGCACATGAAAACTCAATCAGGAGAGAAACCTCACAAGTAAGTAAACTCAGCCCTACTGATAAATGATGCTTGATGGTGCACATGAGAACTCAAACAGAAGAGAAACCTGTAAAGAAAGGGTCTGGTTCTTTAACTTTTCTGATCATGAACTGTTGGATTGTGAATTCCTTTTTACCTTGCCCTTATCCCCTTCCCTCACACAGATTAACCCAGATACACATGGGTGGAGAACTTCTTTTTACCTGAGACATGCAACTGAGAATGCAGGGCTTCTGCTTACTCTTATGTTTTCCTATTTTAAAAAAATGACACATAATTTGCTATATTTTTTCTAGTATTTAGATCATAATCTCCTATATTCCTATATCTTTTTGCTGTGCAATCATGTTTCTGATGTAAGTTATCACTGTATAATTATTGTTATTTAAATCATTATTATTGAACACATTCAGCTCTTTGCAGAATCCTCCTAGTTACAGTTATACATGTACCGCCCTCTAAACGGCCACAGAACCAATTAAAGAGACTTCACATGCTGCTTGGAGAACTGATGGTCATTGAAAATAACCAAGTAAACCACAATTATGCAGTAAAAGCTTCTATATTTTTTGGCCGAAAACTACTATAAAACTCATATAATTAATTAATTATATTATACTATGTGTATAGTACTGTTTTGTGGGTTAAGCTTGCCAGCCAGCCCACTACTCAGGTAAAAACTGAAATGATAATGTGTGAATTTAGTCCGTTTAAATTAGCTTGATAAAGCTTGGGTTATTGAGTTCGTTTAGGTTTTCGCCACATTATAAATGCTCCTCATATGGTAGAGCACTTTCACTGTGTTGTATTGAAACTTTATGCATTTTTTTTTATTATTTAATTATATATATATATATATTTATATACATAATATATATATACATATACATATTCTATAACTCAAAGCATTACAATGATTAAGAAGAATTGATAACAGGATGTCAGAGGTACATATATTGTTAAATTATAATTTATAACATATCTAGGTAAGTAATGAAATATCTTATAAATTATGCATGTCATTTTTTGTTTTTAGGTATGAATGTGAATATTTTCTCGAAGATATCATGTGTGGGTTGAGCTGTAATATTATTACAAATTTTTAGAATGATAAATTTTGTAAACAGATGATGAATTGTAAACATCTGATGTGATTTCATTTTTTTTTATGATCAGGTGTAATGTGTGTGGTAAGCAGTTTGCTCAGCTGTCTTCTCTGCGATGTCACGAGCGTATTCACACCCAGCAGAGGGAGTACCAGTGTCAGATCTGCTCCAAGTCATTCATCCAGAAATCCCACCTCACCCTGCATCTCCAGCGACACGAAGGGAAAAAGATGATCGACTGCCCTCACTGTGATATGAAGTTTTATCGAAAGGGTAAGTTCTGGTTAATGTAAGAGCTCATAACATGAATCCATTGTATAATTTTATTCTTGTCTGGTTTGGCTGCAGAGATTTATATTGACATACAAATAGCATTGCACAATAAATATGGCTGTTTGATTGTTGCTGTAAATAAAGAGTTTCGTACATTCATACTTTCATTCAATTGTCTCTCAGCATTATTATCCCACCTTGATATCAGGTAATTATGACACTCTCTCAAGGAATAGGATGTAACATAGTGGTCTTGTTTGATACCAAAACCTATTTATATATCAGTGATAAATTAATGGAAGATTTGCCCTAGATAATGCCTTCACATATGACATCTGGTTTATTGCCTGTCTCATGAATATTAAGCAAGAAATCCTAATGGCTAAAGTATGCTATAGTTCTTATTATATGGCCACCTTCATTCTCCCTTAATAGACAGCGCAACCATTAGGCCATATTAGACTTATCCATGAAAATTTAACAGGACTATCAGAGAAGAGGCATCTTTACCTGAAATTTACAGCATTGTGTACTGGTAGGTTTAACCACATTCACGTGGCTGCAAGGTTCAAGTGCACATGACTTCATCTAAGGTTTTTTGATCCTGTGACATTTTCAGCAATTTTGAACATAATGCATTGTGTGTGACAGTTAAATGAGTATATGTGAGCAGTAACAACAGAAAAATAAATTATTTCTCTACATACATAGAAAATGTTTTACTTTATTTTTTCAGCTGATTTAGATCGACACATGCCCAGACACACAGGAGAGAGGCCATTTCTTTGCCAAGAATGTCCACGGACTTTCACAAGAGCCCAGTATCTCACAGAACACATGAACACTCATACAGGTGAACGCCCATTGACCTGCAAGTTCTGCCCTCAAACATTTGCTGATCATGCAAGTCTTCACCGCCACGTCAAGCTTCATACAAACTTGTACGAGCCCACTCGAAAAGAGGTTGTCAAGGTGATAGCACCAGCAACTGGCTCGGAGATATATGAAGCGAGTTCATTGAATACTCACATTGAGGACATGACATCTGGTGCTGTGGTCATAACAGACCGAGATATGGAGTCAGTCAGCAGTGAATCAGTACTTATAACAGATCAGGTAGTCACTATAGAGGCAGTCACTCATGAGCAGACTTTGCTAGCAGAGGGCAGCACTGTCGAGCCCAGGGAGGGTTTGACAGTTATTGAGAATGATGGAAGCGGTGGCCACACTCAGACTGTGGTCATTGATACAAGTGAGATGGACGAGTCCCAGTCTAGTGTATACAGCTATCTAGTCAAACTAGCAGCAGAATCATCTGGTGAACCCAGCCAAATCGTTCTTGTATCAACTCCAGAAGAGACATCAACTCAGGAGCTCTCATGACCATCCTTCCCTCTACCTCATGGGCACATCAAGCCTTGATCACTGCCAAAGAAGACATCAGCACAGGAGCTGTTGGGACCTCTCTTGACAGATTCGTTCATGTGTCAAAACCAGTCGATCCTATACACAAGAAATTTTTTCACCACCCTACCATCCAACCTCTTGGGTGGTTTTAGCTTATATGACTGCCAAAGGAAACACAGGTGCAAGAGTTGTTATGACCTTTCATGAACAAATTTTTCTTGTATCAAGACCAAAGGAGTTGTCATGACAATAGCATATATGTGGAGGTATGTGCTCTGTGACTGCTTTCTAGTTTCCTGTGATATTAAGTAAGCTGCTGTCAGGAGATATCTAATCAATTACCTGGCTGGTTATAGAGAGTTTATTGAAAAATATAGGGCTCAATATCAAGAGAAATATTTATATTTATTATCAGCAAAGGATTATCAAATTGGAATCAGTGTTGTTTTAAAATGAGAGAGCATGTAAAATTTATATAGATTACTGTCCCTGGAAGCAAAGTAGCAATAATGGTAATAGAAGAATAACCACTCCAGCTTGAAAAAACAACAAAATTGTTACATGAAATATTGAGATAGATTCCTCTAAATTCAATGTTGTAGAACACTTGAAGAATAATCTTAAGACTTGTTTGTTTGCTTTCCCAGTTTATGAAAAAGCTGTTTAGTTTTTATATTGATTCTTTCAGAGTCATCAGTAATCATATTTCAGAGCCATTTAAAATAATATTTGTCCTCTTATATCAGGCAATATGTCAATGTATCATACTTCAAAACCCTTAGTCATTTTATAATTCTGATTTTCCTTGACCAGTTTTTACAAATGTAGAGGCTGTCTCATTGTCTGCACATTTAATGTTATTTATTCATGTTTATTCTGAAAACAATTGTAAATTTATAATATTTCAGTAAGATCTTATCTATTCATTTTCTTGTGATTATCATATATTTAGAGAAAATATGAAGTATCTAGTCATTTGTTGGAATATAGAACTAAAAAATTGATATAAAATGCATGTTCAGGGATCATAATGGTTCATCTAACTTCAAATCATGGAATCTGTGACCTCTTTGCTGAGTGTAATACCCTGATTCTTTAAAAAAAGAAGGGTGTGGAAATGTTACATTGCCAGGATTCTCAGGAAATTATTTGTTTTGTTATTGTGAGTCAAAATAAAATAAAATATCCTTTCGTGATATTAAATATAATATATAATGACTGTTAAATGTGTTCTTGACATCTGTTCTTGTTGGCCGTTTTGACAAACCATTCACCTGCAAGCTATAGCTCTTGTAAAAAGACCATGCACCCACAACCTTTAGACCTCATAGACAGATGTGGCACCTGAGACCTGTAGGTATTGTAGACAGACCTGACACCTGCTAAATAAAGTTCTTGTAGACAGACCTGCCAAATGTAGGTCTTTTAGACACACCTCTCATCTGTAGTCATTGCAGAAAGACAAAGCATCTGCAGATCTTGTAGACCGACAAGACAACCTCTTCCTGTATGCTTTATAAACAAACCAGGAATGTAAGAGTCATCTACAGGTCTTAAACTAACAATGCACTTGGCACCTGTAAGTCCTGTAGACAGACCATGCACCAGTCACCTTAGATCTTATAGACAGACCTGGCTCATGTAGGACTTTGAGACAGAACAAACACATTTAGATATTTAAACAGGTCTGGAACCTGTTGGTGTTTTAGACAGACAAGGCACATGCCATTTATTGCTCTTTTGACCGATAAGACACCTGCCGCACGTAGCCTTGTGAACATATATGGTACCTGCTACTATAGATCTTATAGCCAGACCTGGCACCAGTGGGTGATAAAGCAATAACTGGCACACACGAGAATCATAGTCAGAAGTAGCACATGTAGATCTTGTAGACAGCACCAGCACCAGTACAAATTGTAAACAGAGATAGCACATGTTAGTCTTGAAGACAGAACTAGCACACATAGTAGCTGTTTTAGAGAGAACTATTGTACTTGTAGATAACTTAGACTGACCAGGTTCCTCCAGGTCTTTGAGACAGTCCAGACACTCTGTAACATATTGGGCTTTTTGCAAGATAGAAAACTGCCATTTATAACTGTAGAAAGACCAGACACATGTAGGTCCATTCACTATGCTTCGGCCTTGGTCCTATAAACAGATGAGGCGACTGACACTTTTAGACCTTGAGGAACCTTGCAGTTCGGGTCATTTAGATGGAAGAGACGCCTAACATTTGTTGGCCTTGTAAAAGGACAAGGCAGCTGAAAGTCTTGTAGAAAGATCAGAGACCTGACACCAGTGGGTCTTGTAGACAGACCAGGTACCTGATACCAATAGTCCTTGTAAACAGACGACATGGCTTACAGTGTCTACAGGCTTTTTAGACCAATAGGGCCTGTTGGTCTTGTAAACAGTCCTGGCACCTGATAGTTCTTGGTTTTGTAGACCAGTTGGACATTTAGACCGATCAGGAAGTTTTTCATCTATAGCTCATGTTGAAATTCCAGACACCTGCCACATGTAGGTCTTGAAGACATAATTGGCAAATGTAGATCTTGTACACAAAACTAGCATATGCAGGTCATGTAGACAGAACTAGCACATGTAGGTCTTGTAGGCAGAACAATTTCCTGCAGGTGATTCAGACATTCTAGGCACAATGCCACATGTAGGAACTGAAACAGACCTGGGCCCCCAGAGTTGTCAACAGGATTTTAGGCCGACCAGGCACCTGACACCTGTGGATCGTATAAATAAACCAGGCATAAGAAATCGGGAGCACTCTTGTGTCAGGGGACATTCCATGCATCACTTCAACAGCCCCTGCCCCTGTGATTCCGCATCACATTCTAATTGAGTGTTATCAGCCGTATGGCTTTAACTGCCAATTAATAATATCTTTACTGGACCAAAAATGATCTGGCCTTGCATTTCTACAGTCACACAGTTTAAAACCTCATTGACATGATCAGTGACACCTGTATCTGCAGAGTATATCTCACACTAAATTCTGGCAAGAATTACACTTCAGTTATAACTCAACATGTGGCTGCAACCTGTCAGCTCGAATATGTCACAGTAACAGGTCCAGGCTCAACAGTTATCTCAGCCAGGGCTTATATAGTAATCAATGCACTAAACATAATTGGAGTAATAAACTTATTACGTATATGTTTGAGTGGTAAAGAAAACTAGGTTGCCTAAGTGGCAGACGGAGCAGGGTCCCTTGATATAGGCCAGCTTTGCACATATAGAATAAAGGTTCTGATCACCTTCACCAGCACAGCATATATTTTGCAAACAAAATGTGTTCGTTTTTGTCACAAGGCAATGGTGAATATATAGGACTTCTAGAATTTTTTTATTGAGTAAGTTGTTTCTTAATATAGAGAGGCTCTTAATGCTTGAAAGAAGGTTAATATTTTAAGTATGGGAAATCATTTCTAGAGTATAGAGATGGCATCTGCACCTTTATTAACAGCTATTGGTTTTATAGGTTCGTTTATAAGACGTTATGAACATCTATGGAATGTGTTGACTGTCAAGTCAAGACGGTCGGTTGTGTCGATTTCATTGAACTGAATTATGAGTCAAAGACATTGTGATTTTAAAGATTCAGGATTCTAACAGATTCAGGTTAAGGGAAAAGCTTATATGGTTGACAGCTGGCATATTCCAGTATGTGATAGTTTAATTGTGATGTCAGTTTGTATGTAAGGAAAAATTGTCAGATGACAGAGCAGGTAGGTCTCGAGATATAAGTCGGATAGGTCTAGTGCTTTCAAGGATTCTTACTGGATAGACAGAGATCTTTACACGTAGATACATTACACTTAATGATACTTCTTTGAAGGCTAAGCTCTTGTGTGTTGGAATGGGATAGTCTGAAGGGTCGGTGTGGCCGGGAAAAGACCTCATTGTAAATACTTGTCGGTAAAAGGACAAGTACGACATAAGAGGAGTATGACGAGTTAGTGTCAGATACAGATGGTATTGCAGGATAACAGAATTGATGTCTGATTCAGGTGGTGAGGCAGAATAACAGAGCTGATGTAAAGATTCAGATTGTGAGGCAGGATAACTGAGTTGATGTCTGATACAGGAGGGGAAGCAGGATAACAGAATTTATGTCAGATACAGATGGTGTAGCTGGATAACAGAGTTGATGTCAGATTCAGGTGGAGAGGCAGAATAACAGAGCTGATGTAAAGATTCAGATTGTGAGGCAGGATAATTGAGTTGATGTCTGATACAGAAGGGGAAGCAGGAAAACAGAGTTTATGTCAGATACAGATGGTGTAGCTGGATAACAGAGTTGATGTCAGATTCAGGTGGTGTAGCAGGATAACAGAGTTGATGTCTGATTCAGGTGGTGAGGCAGAATAACAGAGCTGATGTAAAGATTCAGATTGTGAGGCAGGATAACTGAGTTGATGTCTGATACAGAAGGGGAAGCAGGATAACAGAGTTTATGTCAGATACAGATGGTGTAGCTGGATAACAGAGTTGATGTCAGATTCAGGTGGTGTAGCAGGATAACAGAGTTGATGTCTGATTCAGGTGGTGAGGCAGAATAACAGAGCTGATGTAAAGATTCAGATTGTGAGGCAGGATAACTGAGTTGATGTCTGATACAGAAGGGGAAGCAGGATAACAGAGTTTATGTCAGATACAGATGGTTTAGCTGGATAACAGAGTTGATGTCAGATTCAGGTGGTGTAGCAGGATAACAGAGTTGATGTCTGATTCAGGTGGTGAGGCAGAATAACAGAGCTGATGTAAAGGTTCAGATTGTGAGGCAGGATAACTGAGTTGATGTCTGATACAGAAGGGGAAGCAGGATAACAGAGTTTATGTCAGATACAGATGGTGTAGCAGGATAACAGAGTTGATGTCTGATTCAGGTGGTGAGGCAGAATAACAGAGCTGATGTAAAGATTCAGATTGTGAGGCAGGATAACTGAGTTGATGTCTGATACAGAAGGGGAAGCAGGATAACAGAGTTTATGTCAGATTCAGGTGGAGAGGCAGAATAACAAAGCTGATGTAAAGATTCAAATTGTGAGGCAGGATAACTGAGTTGATGTCTGATACAGAAGGGGAAGCAGGATAACAGAGTTTATGTCAGATACAGATGGTGTAGCAGGATAACAGAGTTGATGTCTGATTCAGGTGGTGAGGCAGAATAACAGAGCTGATGTAAAGGTTCAGATTGTGAGGCAGGATAACTGAGTTGATGTCTGATACAGAAGGGGAAGCAGGATAACAGAGTTTATGTCAGATACAGATGGTGTAGCAGGATAACAGAGTTGATGTCTGATTCAGGTGGTGAGGCAGAATAACAGAGCTGATGTAAAGATTCAGATTGTGAGGCAGGATAACTGAGTTGATGTCTGATACAGAAGGGGAAGCAGGATAACAGAGTTTATGTCAGATTCAGGTGGAGAGGCAGAATAACAAAGCTGATGTAAAGATTCAAATTGTGAGGCAGGATAACTGAGTTGATGTCTGATACAGAAGGGGAAGCAGGATAACAGAGTTTATGTCAGATACAGATGGTGTAGCTGGATAACAGAGTTGATGTCAGATTCAGGTGGTGAGGCAGAATAACAGAGCTGATGTAAAGATTCAGATTGTGAGGCAGGGTAACTGAGTTGATGTCTGATACAGAAGGGGAAGCAGGATAACTGAGTTAATGTCAGATTCAGGTGGAGAGGCAGAATAACAAAGCTGATGTAAAGATTCAGATTGTGAGGCAGGATAACTGAGTTGATGTCTGATACAGAAGGGGAAGCAGGATAACAGAGTTTATGTCGGATACAGATGGTATAGCTGGATAACAGAGTTGATGTCAGATTCAGGTGGAGAGGCAGAATAACAGAGTTTATCAAGGCTAAATGGATAAAATGCGTAATTGGGTCCTATATCGCTGAGCTGTTGCAGGATGAAGGCTTTTTGTGGAAGAGCCTGCGCCGGGCTCTAATTTATATATGTGCACAATATACAAAATATTAGCATGTGCAATGGCAAGTGATGTTTAGACTGCTATGTTGGCATGAACGGCGCCATCATCTGCTAAATGAAAGAAGGTGAATTCCTTCTACTGACTGGCAAACAGTCCGTAGAAATATCCGGTACGGGAAAGCCAGTGTCTATTTCAATTTAATGGAAATTTCTATACGATTTAAAAAAAAAACTTGCAAAATAAACAAATACATCTTATATAAGTCCCACAAAGGTGGGGCAGTGTGAAAACAGGTTAGATACCATAAATTTTGTTTTATGAAAGAACGCAAATTATTGTCAGTGTTAAGCGTGAAAAGTGGAGGAATGGATATAAGAAGAAATGGCCATGTGGTATCATATTTGACTGAACTTTCCTTCAGAAAAAAAAATATACAAAATGATACAGTTAGATGTTCCTTAGTTCTCCTGCCATACCCAAACCTGGGTCACTTCGACTTCCTTCCTTCAAGAAAATAAGGAAAAACCCTCCGTTTCCCAGTAAAAGCCTGTTGTTACACTTCAAGAGTGCCTTATATTAAAACCATTGATGTTGTTCTGTTTATATTTGGCAAAGGTATACCTCTATATATTTCCTATGTACATGCAAGAAATTAAGTCAATATTGTGTAATGTTTAGAAGGTATGGACCTGAACATATTGTACCTTGTCAAAACATCAGGAACTATAGTTTCTAATTTAATATAGTAACTGTAAAAGCTAGAGGCTTTTTCGGGGATTAAACTAAAAATACATAAATGTAAATTCAATACTTTAAATTTTGTCACACTTTGACAATGGCAAGTTTTCAAACATCATGTCAAGTATTGCTTACCTCAAGCCAACCCAGCACAGTGGTATGCATTGAGCCCTCACCTAGACAGCTGCTATGTAACTTGCCTAAGTCCAGGCAGCTAGCTCCCTTTGCTCTTTCCCTCAGGTCCCTTCCTTATATTTTAACCTTCCAGGTGTTTAAGTACTGTTGAATGCTCCATCCCCTCTCTCTGTCTCTCTTTCTCTCTCTCTCTCTCTCTCTCTCTCTCTCTCTCTCTCTCTCTCTTTCCTTTTCTCTCTTCATCCACCTCATAGCTGCCCTCACTGTTCCCTTCACTGAGCCCCATCCCAATGTCAGCCTCAGTAAACAAGAACAAGATGAATCAGATATATTCATACTTAAATATTTTGTATAACTACTCGTCCATAGGTACCTATGTACATGCAAAATTATGTCAATATTGTGTAATATGTAGACATAGTGGGCATCAAAATAATGTACATTGTCAAAACTGAAGAGATATTGTGTCATACAGTAACAAATTCATAAATCCCCTGATCAGCATAGTAAATCATTACATCATATCTGTCAAATTGAAATCTTGCAGTCTTCTATACACTATAGATCCTTCAACAAATAGCCTATTCATCATTCTACTACTGCTTATTACTGCTGTCATTGCATTCAGATTTGCTCAGATATATCGCAATATTCAACCCCTCCTAAATAAATAAAAAAATAAACCACTATATTTTACTCTATTAATCCATCAGTCAGGTTATTTCATTTATTATTTACTCACATATTACATTACATTCCTTTATAATAGCCCAACATGTCCATAATATTCAAGGGGTGGATCCAGGATTTTTAGGAAAAGGGGGGGTCCAACCCAGGAGGACTAATGAAAATCCTAAAAAAAGGGCATCACGTCTGGAAAAGGGGGGTCCAGGCCGCAAAATAAAACCCCTTAATAAAGGTTGCTTCGGGTGAAAAAGGGGGGGTCCGGACCCCCTGGACCCCCCTGGAATAGCTTCTGTATTCATAAGCTTTATCGACTCGATATAGTATCACAATGGAGAAACATTTATAGTCCAATCACAATCAGCTGAGCGCTGTGACCCATGGGACCCTTGTTGAATTTGTTTTGTATTACAAATGGTTACAATGAATGCACATTTAATTATCGGTGTTATATATTGCTATAAAAGTGTTGATGTGCATGTTGTGAGGAATTCCTTGCTTCAGATGACTTAAGATATGTTTGCTTTCTTTTTTAACATGTGAAATTTAGTATTAAATTATAGATGAGATAATATTTAACATAATGATTTTGTTTCTCCCTCATCTAACCAACAGTGTGTATACCTAATTTGACAAGGGATTTTTTAATCAATTTTACTTTATCTTTTATTTTAGTTAATAAATTAAACATGCACATTAAACTAAAAACTCCAATTTACAGACCTTTTTCGGAATTGTGATCCAAGGAATCATCTATAGAAGATGCCATGTTTTTTATAATTTTATCTGAAAATCAATAATTTTCTTTTAAATTCAGTTTAAGCATTTTATGATTTAAAAAAATAGCAAAAATATGTGTATGCATAATCCGACATGACCAAACTAATGATAAATATGATGCAGCTTATAATTCTAATTTATTTATATTGACATATTTTTTTTATATTGCAATGTTATAAAATTTGTAAAATAAAAAAAAAATCAATGTGATAAAATTTATTTATTACATTAATCATTATTCTCCTTCCAAAAATAGACATGTTGAAAAAAAACAGGATTTGGTATAAACTTAAAATCATTATTTTCCTGCCTCAGCAGAAAGAGATAAAGTTGTCAGTTCTTTCTTTCCACCCATCTGTCCATCTGTGAATATTTCATATGCAACACAGTATCTCAAAAACCTGCTTTATCCCATGGCAGTCCTGTAAGAGTATTAGTTTATATTTAGTACATGAATATTACAAAATAGCAGGATCATTTCCTCTTACCTTTGCAATTGCTACTAATTAATAAAAAAAGCATTGTAAATAAATATATTTTGCATTTGCTGAAACTTTACAAAATTTATCTGAGCGCCATGACCCATGGGTCTCTTGTTTTAGTGATATTTGAATTCAATCTTCTGTCTTTAAAATGAAAAAAAAATGCATTTTCCACGATATAAAATCCGTTCTGTAATAATAGTAAAAAAAAAAAAAAAAAATAGATAAATAAAATGCCCCCTCGTTGGTGGTTTGCTTTCCGGAAAACACCCCCAATACCCCCTAAGAATAATAATAAAAGAAAATCAAGACCCAAATATTGATTTAAACCCCAGTAAGCCTCTCATTGTTTTGACTTCAGATAAATTCAGTGAAGTGATCCTGACCAACGTGCCATATAAAGAAAGTACGACGTTCTCCTGCTATGTTACTTCTTCCATACTCCTTTTTTGATTACAAATAATCGACACACGATATTACCGTGTCTGATCACTATTGTCAATACTTCACACCCAACTCCACGTGTCGTAAGTCTGGACTACGGCATGCGCTGGGCAGAAGGCCCATCAGACGGTTTTCATGTCACAGCCGACATCCACCTTTAACACCACTTATGTAGGGCTTCATTCAGTGACAGGGCCATTACATACCTCTTATGTTGGCATGGATGTTACAAGGTCCCACTCTTGTTTGGCTGGCACGTCACTGGAGATCATGAATTTTTCATGTACTATATGCAGATTCTAGGTTTCAAGTCTAGGAACATTTATCTAAGTGTGTAAATGTGTACAGTGATATGGTCAAGGTTACACAGGTTACCCCGAACGAAATCATGAATCTATACATTATATGACACGGTCACTGAATCTCAAGTGAATTGTATACTATATAGCACTCGGTTGTTTAGTGTAATGTTGCTGTGAATTGCAAATATCTTGGCCCGACTTTGCTATTGACAGGCTTGAAGTCAACATATTCACTTTTTGGTCAATAACTCTCTCTCTCTCTCTCTCTCTCTCTCTCTCTCTCTCACACACACACGTCCATATGGTAACACTAACAATATAAACATGCACAAATCAAAAAGATAAATAAGAAAATTCAAAGGACTTATTTAATAAAAAATATTTTTAACATGTTTATTTGGATTAATTAATATATTTTATACCATACGCTTCCTATGCATGGCGTAAATATAGGCGGTTGCTCAATAAAATTCTTATTCATATGATTAATAAGAAAAATTAATTCGTGCACGTACACATTGTCCTAGGGTTGGTGAAATGTAGATTCGGTTACGAACACTGCCGGCGGTGATGTCTTATTGAGGTCTTCTGCTGAAGTGTGACTCTGTGCTGGCGCAGACACTGTGCTTTTAGAGTCCTCCTCGGTGGTTTTTTTAGGCATACTGACCTGGATTGGCGGGAGGGTGAGGCCTCTTATGGGCCGGCTACCCCTTGACATGACACTGCTTCTACCAGCTAATAAATCCACGCTTGTGTGAGTCCGGTGCTGCCAGCTTTTTATTAAATTTGGCGTGGTCAGACGACGGTCCAGAACTTCAATCGGGCGTCTCTGTCGAAGCAACTTTAAAGACTGCACCTTTCTCTTTACGGCAGGATCTAACCTTTTTCTTTCAAGTTCCAACAAAGGGAGCATTTCGTTCATACTTGCCTTTGGGCCATATCGACCAAAATTATCATTGTACATCGGGTCCGACTCCCTCAGACGCAGAATGTTACCAAGCAGGTTTCGATGAGCTAAATAATCTTTAAGGCTTTCTCGTAATGCGTGGCCTTCACGCAGTGTTTTCATTTCAAAAAGGTGATGTTCATTTTCAGCCTGGCCCCATTTTGACCGCAGCCTGGCATGCTCACTCCTGTTGAGTGCCTCTGCTCTCTTCTCCCTGGTTTTACACGCACGTTCCACTGCCTCCACTTTAGTTTCAAAGTAATATGTCCCGGAATGATCGTCATATATTAACTTGCGAGTTTTGTGCGGCGGCCCCGACTCTTCCATGACTAGCAGTTTATGTATTTAAATCCAACTTTCGATGTTTTATCAAAGATACTATATAGTGCCTCCTATTGTATCTTTGGTCTAAAACCAAACCAGAAAGTAACTTCAACGAAGAAATTGTGAGTTATGTTTAGTGTATAGACAGAGAATCATAATCTGTGCAGCTCTTGAAAAAAGTCTTCTCGCTGCTGTAACCAAGGATGAGAATAAACAATATTGTTGTTTCAGCCTTGTCACCGTTACCATGCAAAGTGACATTGATAAGCAACTCCTTTTACCATACACAACGCAGCGGTTGATCTATACCTGTCCCGGTATTCAACTCCAGGTGCCCGTCCCTCAAGAAAATCATTTAAGACGCGAACACGTCCTTCCTCCTCTGTTTGCATAACCAACTATCAATAACTTGGAAGTCTTACTTAGCAATCTGAAGCCACAAAGGTGCGCCACATAAAAAGTCGGTTTGATAACTGACTCCACTGAGCACTTTTAGTAGCTTAAAGTACAAGATGTCCCGAGAAAGCACTGTCGCCGTACTAGCTGTGAACTGTCCTTGTTACATGGTTATCTGCGCACATACAAGTTCACAAATCCGTGGTACTTCTGGACCCTCTCAACATATAGAGCGGGCACTTACTGTCTAAAGTGTAAGCATATGTCACTAACGTGTTCAGTATAGATCCTATTGGCCCGCCCATTCATTGAGGTTTGATAAACATTGACGTGATCAAATGAATTGTAACTACCCACCAATGTACACTATTCAGCGAGAGGTTCGCAGTAAGAGAGTGTACCAAATTGAATATCCGTTATATACGCTTAACAGTATTGGTTGTCATGGGGCGTGCTTGTATGCCCACAGGCTCTTGCAATATACCGTGGCAAACTAAAACGCACGGCCTTGTTTTGGAAAGGACTGGCACACGCCCCAATACCGACACGCCCTTCTGGCGGCTTTTTAAAGAACGACATTTCTAGACACGCAACAGGCAGTCCGAGGTCAACCCGATTCAGGGCTTTACAGAGTGAAGCTCTGGGACGTCAATCTGAAGATCCACTTGTCGGCTACACAAATTTAATTAAGTCAGCCCCGGAGCCAATTACCTCAGTTGGCAAGCCCAGTAAAACCAGGTGTGTGATGTTGAGGGGTTAACATTAGGCTTCCGAGATTGGCAGTGCCCTGATCCTGCTAATTAAATCGTTTGGTCAAATATCTTCAGTGAGATAAACACTTTAGATGAACAGCGTCACCTTCCAGGGATCATTGAGCTTACTTCACCAGCTGCTATGATACATGCATTGATTTCCAACATCAGTGTTGTGCTCTCACGTTTTGGTCAATTTTTGGTCAATGGTGACATATATGCATAACCATTAGTCCTATTACTAATTCATGTATGCTCCATTGTATACATATATTTAATCCTACAATAGATGTTTGCCGTTTCTATGAACTTTCTTGCGATTTCCATGCCGCCACTGCCGTACCTTCAATCTCCTTAATGTACAATATATGGCATTGGGTAATTTAACCCTTTATGTGACTTACTGGCTTTAATATTGTAACAGCCATGCCGCTATAGATCGCGAAAATCTCTCAATCAAGGTACACGCATGGCAGTTTGCGGGGACGACTGGGGTGACCTCGGAGTGTGTGCCTTGTTTGTTGTTATATATAACAACATATAAATACCCAACCCCGTCACGCATCCCCTTTGTTTTTGTAGTCCTATGTTGCATTTTCTCTTCCTTATAATGCCAGATTACAGTATGCATCACATTATAGATGCCCATAAGTGAATACACTTTTAAACAATTTACAAACTTGCAGTTGAAATTAACGCTTTAGCAGAACTGTCTGTTGTATTACGTTCTAGATAATTTGCACCCTTAAATAAATGCTATACATAAACACAAAAAGTGACTGTATAAAAACATAATATTATGACTATATACAGACCGTCGTAATTACAATAAAATGTCAACATGTTGAGTGTCAAGGCACTCTATTTTTTTCACACAAGAAGAAAGCACATACGTATATGATTATACTGTGCACCGGAGGGAAAAATCTTCTATAAACATGTGGCAGGGGTTTGTTATAGTGTTCCGTAAGGTAATTTACTGTTTACACTTCGTACATTGTGCGTTAAGGGAGAGAACGCCTGTTTGGATGACAGGTTATTGTTAGCAAACTGAACGTGCGCAATGGGCTGTTTAAGTGCGCGGCCAGGGGCAGACTTATGTAAGTATATATATATATATATATATATATATATATATATATATATATATATATGTGTGTGTGTGTGTGTGTGTGTGTGTGTGTGTCCCTTAATATTTCTAGGTTTCTGGCTGAAGTAAAAATTGCTTAAGAAAACAAAATTAAGTCTTTAATTTGGAACTTAAACAAGTGGCCCATGGGCAATGACGCTCAGTTGATTTAAATGAACCTTGAACAATGGCTAACAAAACTCCAAGAGTGCTCAAAATCATGCATTTTGCCAATAGACCTTAGATTCAGGTTACAGTGATCTTATTCTACATTTAGCTGCTACCATATGTGCCCATCTGACTAATAGAGTGTTAAAATCATGTTTTTCACAATGCTTGCAGAATATTGGTCTCAGTGACCTAATTTCAGGTTTCCAATGAGATTTGCCAAGGACCTCCCTGGGTGTACAGTAAGAAGATTTTAGGTCTGACAGTAACGATGTGTGCCCTGATAACGGAGGACCGCTTCATTTGAAGGTGTAAAAATCGGGGGGAAAGTTGTAAAACAATACAAAAAAATACAGGCGGCGCCAACAGTCTACAGAAAATGATGAAACTATCCATGATCAATATGCATGCAAATAATCATGGGGATCAATGCATTAGTTATTCAGATACAGGACCTTTTGGATCATTTTTTTAAATTATTCTGGGGGGTTCTTACGAGCCTAATAGGTCAGAGGATATGAGCAACAGAGACCTAATTTCAGGTTTCCACGGGGAATTTTCATGGACCTCCCTTGATTTTAAGTTTGAAGATTCCATGTCAAACGGTTATGATTGTGTCCTGTTAACGGGCGACCGGACGGTACGACGGCCGGTCGGCCGGTCTGCCGGACGGACGACAGACAGAGTGATCGCTGTAACTCGGATGACTTTCAGTCAGCTAAGGCCTTTTACAGACTAGGCCTATTTCGGGGTTCGAGATCGATCTAGTGACGACTAGACCGCCTTGAAGGCGGTCTCGATGGGACCTGCTCTCGACGTGGTGTTGTTTAGATCGATCTCTTTGAGACCTATAAACCGCTTGTGTTCCAACGTGTACAGGCTTGGTCTATATATTGGGATCGAACTCCATAGTGTGCGCGTTGGGCACGACCGAGGACCCGGTCACGTTGAGACCTGTTCGAAGCCGGTTCCACTGACTGATGTTGTGCTGTTTGAACATAGCCGGTCTCGATAGGATCGATCTGACGTCTGAGATCGATCTTAGTCTGTACACGGCCTAAGCTAAAAATCACGATTCAGCATCCTGTTATAAGGATAAAGTAGTTATATATGTAATTTGGATGCTCGTATTATAGAGAGTGTGCATGTATTAGTTTATTTTATACTTTTATGTTATACGTTATAGCCTCATGGTTTGGAAATAAGATACACTGTTGATCATATGTTTGTATAAATACACATGCGAGGAAGCAATTGCATGGTTCTTGGTGAGCAGTGGGTGAGTAGTGGGGAGCAGTGCTGATCTTAAAAAATTCTTATAAGTCAAGGAATGATAAAGGGAGTCAAGACAATCGAATTTATTCTTACAAAGTTGACCGCAAGCAGTTGCACATGAACAAATTTTTTTATAAACATATACTCAGGACGCAAAATTAAATGCAATCAATACAACTTAAACAGTCAACTGTCATCCCGCAGCTGTAAATGTATGAGAACCATAAACATAACAAACAAAGAATTTTAAAAAAAATTTCAGTATTATTGATGTAGCTTCATATTCAATCTGTGCTCACGAAGCTGTATATTCTTAATTGTTTACATGCATGTCCATATATAGACACGCTTTGTATCTTTCCTAGGCGCTGCACCAGCTCAGTGTTATTCAAGGAAGATTTCCACATTGCCAGTTGACCCTCTTCCAAAATGTGGGGTAGAACTAGTAGCTACTATAGGATCCAACAAGCTTTGAGCAGGGAGAGTTTCATCCCTCACACTGATCGTTCGTGTGCGGATTGTCGTCCACATGCAGTTAACTGCCTGGTGGACGTTCCAGGTGTCCACTTGAAAGAGGGCTGGCTGTCGCATTCTCACCTGAGCCAGAAAGCCACCAGCATGGACACGTCAGATGTATGTTATCACTAAGTGTGTTCGGCTGCCCGTTCAAGAGCGATGGTTGACATGTCCTCAAATCCCTCGATGACTTGGTCAGGTAGAAATGCAAGTCAATCAAGTATTCTCAACATGTAGGACTCAACATGTCTTGAATCCTGAATTCTCCGCCACGTGCCTGATGTCAGGGGGTAGAAATACCCTTGGATTTGCAGTCCTGGTGAGAAGGCAGCAATGGTCGCATGGATGCGCATGGCAGCTGCTTTGAAGTCCATGACTATGCGGCGGATACGAGGTTAAAGACCCAGGGCGATGTACTTGTCCATTATGTGGCCTGCAAGAGTTCGTTATATATGCTTCATATGACGTGTGGTCTATATAGGTAAGCGTAGGGTAGCATGTTGTAATGGTTATCTCCCCAAGTGGGGCCCTGATGATTAAAGCTTTATGAGATGTTACCGTCTACAAACCAGAAGCGAAGTGCTGGATTAGTTCCTATATGTGACAAAGTTCTATCCACCTGGCAGGAGCTGGCCCATTTTCATAAAGCCAAAACTGCACAGGTCTTGGACCACAGTCATTGTCCATTAAGGGTTGCTCTTCAGCTCCGCTAGGTTGAGCGGTTAAAACTGCAGGACCCCGATGTTGTTTTACAACTTTAGATATTCGTTTTCGATTGATGTGAAAGGCCCGATTGGTAGTGAATACATATCCAAGTGTCTCATGACCAGTCTCGCCTACATACATTCAGCCAGTTTCTGTGGTCCTGTTTCTCATGGGGGAACATGGGTCCCATAATTATTACATATCTTTGATTTTAAATAAATGCAGAATATTTTATTGTTTTCATATGTTTGCTGAGATACACACGATAAGTAAGCATGAATGTAAGTTCAGTAGGAAATATTTGTTATGTTCCCCGGTGGCAAGAGAACCCGGGGAAAATGGAACCCGGGGCAATGTTAAACAGTCTCACGAGAGCTATGCAGATGCTGCCACCTGTCAGTAACATTTTTCACATAAACGCCCTTTTTAAGAAAAAGAAAAGACTATTGAATTGAATGAAAAGAGGGTTCGCACAGGTTCTTCATTCAGTGATTTTCACCTAGTAAGGAACTCGAGCGGGGTTTAAAATGGCTGGTAATTATATACCTCCGTCGGTCTCGGATCGTCAGTTGTTAGAAATAATTTGGAAGAAAATGACTGTCATAGATGAAATGAATAAAACAATACAAACTTTCGTTAATCGAATGAACTAGTAGAAAAAGAAGAAACTGAAACAAAAGAAGTAGGATAAATAGAGCGAGGGGTTTCATACCTTGAACACTAAGCCAAGCCAAAAGAAGTATACGCTCATCGAGCAGCTACAGGTTGCTGCGGTCAAGACCTCAGCCCTGTGCGCTCCTTAAGCACGGAGCCAACAGTCGCAGTGCCACGCCAAGCCAAGCAAGGAGCCATAGGGGGCGCCCTCTTCTCTCCAGGGTTGAAGTCCTTGTTAGAAAGCTACAGCACCCACAGCCACAAAGCCCGAAGCAACCCGCATTCCCTCCACCGATCCAAGCAGCGGAGACCCAGCCATGCCATTCGAGAGCCGAACTCGATCCTTGTGAACGACTTTACTTCGAGACGCGAAGCCCTTTTAAACGGCTGTTCCTTTTTTACTCATGATAGTAGTTGTCATGACAGTAGAGGAGTGGGGACATCGCAACAAGTAAATTTCAAGTTGATTACAACAAATGCTGATAATGCAGGTCGCACTGTTTTCTTCATTGTATTATTCAAGGGCATGCATTTATTCTGGTGAATACGTATGCAACTAAGTTATTTTTGGGGAAAAAAGAAATTCTATAAAGATATATTTACGAGACAGATAACATTTACACAGGAAGACTGTAAAGCATATATAAGTGGTATATATGCACACCTAAACTATCGGAGAGAGAACAAAAGATCGTTGAGGAGGATATAAAACTGGTTGAAGTACATTAAGCAACTCTTTCAATGCCAAGTCGAAAACCCCCAGGAAATGATGGGTTACCCATGGAGTTTTATGTACATTTGTTTTCTTTGGTCGGAGAAGACCTATATAAGAGTATTCAAAATAGCCTCATAACAGGAAGGCTTTCAACAAGCCAAAATCAAAAGTTCATTAAATTGATTGAAAAATCAGAAAAGGACAAGAGATATCTAAAGGGTTGGCGGCCCGTAAGCTTACTAAACATGGACGTAAAAATCATATGAAAAATTATTATCTTCTCGTTTGAAACCGTGTTACATTCTTTAGTTAATCAAGATCAGTCGGCATTTGTTGATGGTCGTTGTCTTGGGGAACCGTTAAGAATAATGTCGGATGTGCTAGAATATATTAAAACAGAAAATAATAAAGGATATATTGTTTGCCGCCGATTTTGAATCTGCAAACAGACTATGTATTTTTAAATAAAGTTTTTAATAAGTTTGGGTTTCCATTTAGTATAATACAGTGGGTTAAATTGTTATATAATAATGCTGAATGTTGTGTAATAAACAACATGACAAGACTGGATATTTCAAATTGCAGTGTGGAACCAGACAAGGTGACCCTTTGGCACCTTAGTTTTTTTATTTTAATAGTTGAAATTTTAGCAGCAGCGATAAGAGATAATAAATCTTACATATTAAAGGGATATTAATAGATGAAACTGAAATAAAACAATCTCTCTTCGCAGACGACTTAAAATTTTTCTTGAAGGATCTCCAGTCCAGTACGACGCATTAAAACGGAGTTTTAACCTACTGTAACCTACAATGTTCAAAAGACCACTCCGTTCAGGAAAATGCGACAAGAAGGTGCAGCTGATTTGACTGAAGATGCTTTTGCTTTATCCATCAGCTACAGGTTGCTGTAGTCAAGACTACAGCCCTCCGTGCTCCTAAAGCGTAATGTTTGAATGAGCCAAAAGGCGTGATGCCACCAAGCCAAGCAGGAAACCGCGAGAGACCACCATCGTACCCGTACCGAGAATCCAGAAAGATGGATAGGAGTCGAAGAGGAAAGAGAAACTACTCACAAAGTAATCTCATCATCGCAAGGGTGAAGCTGATGTCGTGGCAAAAGAGACTTGGATGTTTCAGGTAACATCACATTTGGGACCATATAATTAGCCCCATATACGAAGAAAAAGTAGCCGATGATATCAGATGTTGTATTTGTCACATTCATATACCCACAGTTATCCCAGCAATCGCGTAAATCAGTTGAAAAAACTTAACGAATGTGGCCAAATCTCCAGAGTTATATTTTACATAATTTGATCTTCTTTTAATAATTAGCCATGGAATCCCGAATCATTAAAATTTACCACCTCTGTGCTAAAGATTTCTAATTATAATAACATGGTGCCCGTAATAATTAATTTTTTTTAATTGATTTGTAGTTTCTTCTAAATTTCAGACCAGTATTCACTGAGATACAGGAAAAAGACCTGGCGGACTACATGTTATTTATGGAGAACCGGTTATTCGGATTGACTCTTAAAGATTTCTGTCAACTATTCTTCCAGTATGCAGAACACAATGGTGTCAAGCATCCATTCAACAAAGATCTTAGTATGGCCGGGGAAGATTTTGTATATTCGTCTTTTAAGCGCCACAAGACATTTTCACACCATACACCAGAATCTACCTCGCCTGCAAGAGCAGCTGGGTTCACAAAGTAGCAGTGTCTGAACTTTACAGACTTTTGAGCTCAATGTATGATACTTATCATCTATATAACAGTGATGAAACGGAAATGTGACAGTGCCTAACAAAAAGTCTAAAGTTATCTCTCTCAAGGGCAAGAAACAGGATGGCACTCTCTCCTCGGCAGAGCAGGGGACTTTTGTAACGGCAGAAATTTGTTTCGATGGTCTTAGAAATTACATTCCCCTACTACTTCCCTACGGAGAATCACAATCCCCTGTTTGAAATAGGAGGACCTCCAGAAACTCCCATCGCCTGTCATCCATCTGGATGGATGCAGTCAGAAATATTCGCACAAAGGTAGTTCCCCTTCCGGTCCTCCTATTTTTCGATGGCCATGCAACCCACACCAAGAACATCAGCTAAACTGAAATGGCGAGACAGAATCATGTTCATATCATTGTTATCCTACCACACACATCGCACCGCTTACAACCCTTTGACGTGTCGTTTATGAGTCGGTCCGTGTAGTGACCTGAATTGGTGCGCCACCTTGTGGTTGCATCGGAACTATTGCTGTCTGTGATATTTACGGTAAAAAATAAGTTGATACCAAGCTGTTGTTCCTTGAGTACGCCTCCGTGGCTCGGCTTGAAGAGTTGTCCATGAGTGACATACTTCATACGCGCTGGAACACTTTTCTTGTGAAGACTATTCGAGCGATAAAGCAACATGGCAGCGGCAACCATCGGTCATGCAGGACCGTACGTTCCCACTGATGAAAAATGGTCAAATTATCAAACCAAACTCGAGTTATGGATGTTGTCTTACAAAATAGAAGACGAACAGAAAGCTGCTACTGTCCTGACTGTCATCGGTCCAGCGGTCTTTGAAACCGTGAGTAGTTTAATATTTCCCGCTCGTGTTGTTGATCAAACATATGACGCACTAGTTTAAGTGCTGAATGAAAATTATAGGTCAACATTATAGACTTAAGTTCACGTTAAGAAAACAGAATGTGGGTGAAACAGTTAATGAGTATATTGCTGACTTAAAGAGATTAATTGTTGATTGTCAATACACCCGTGAGGATAAAGTTGAGGAACGTTTGTTAGAAACATTGTG
This sequence comes from Sipunculus nudus, assembly GCA_026874595.1. NCBI lineage: Eukaryota > Metazoa > Annelida > Sipuncula > Golfingiida > Sipunculidae > Sipunculus > Sipunculus nudus. The sequence goes on along the minus strand of CM049306.1, from coordinate 103,921,463 downwards.
TCATGGAGTCCGGGATAGCAGAATTATAGAGACTGTTAGATGAATCCACTAAAGCCACATTAACCTGGAATAAAGCTTGCAAAATAGCTTTAGCAATGGAGCTAGTAGACAGGGATATGAAAAGCTATAATCAGGTTTCTGAAAATAATACCCAAGTCAGGTCAGATAAACAGACTTAAAGGCAGAGGAGGTAAATGCCAATATAATAATTTTAAGCCTGTAACGCATAAACAAGAGAAATGTCACAGATGTTATGGTGGGCACAATGGTGCCAACTGTCCACATAAAGAGACCAAATATTTAAATGTTCAAAAGTTGGACACATTGCAAGAGCATGTCGCTCACAGGTTAGGAGGGGAAATCGCAAGCAAGGCCTCATGAACCAAGGATTTAGATATAAAAACAGACAGGCAAACTATATTGATGTTGACAAGCCGGATGATGCAAGGACTTTAAATGCAATTAACAGTATGGACAGCACTAAAAAACCAGATGAGTACAAGGTCGCACTATTTTATTTGTTATAGTTCCAACTGCATTAGCCACTGTGATTGGTGAGAGAACATACTATCAGTTCTTACAGAACATTCCATGTGATGAAAGTAGAATTAAACTATGGAGTTATAATGGTGAGCGGACTGAGACAATAGGTGATATCATGGTGTCAGTGACACATAAGAATCAGAGACAGAAATTACCACTGGTCATAGTTAAAGGTGACAAGGTATCTCTCTTGGGTTGCGATTGGTTGAATAAAATTTATCTAGACTAGAAACAGATATTTGCCGTGAATAATTGTAAGATTGATAGTCAGTTGCAGGAGATATTAGCAGCCCATCGGCACCTATTCCAAGGCAATGGACAGGTTAAAGAATTTAAAGCTGAGATACATTTGAAAGAAAATGCTGAACCAGTGTTCCTCAAACCACGACCTGTGCCATATGCATTGAGAGAAAAAGTTGCAGATGAACTGAGAGACTTGAGCAATCAGTGTACTTGATCTTAGCAATGCATATGCGCAGCAAGAAGTCGAGGAGGAATCGCTGAAACTCCTTACTGTAAATACTCACAAGGGACTTTACGGGTACCAGAGACTTGCATACGGTGTGAAGACTGCACCGCACATTATCCAGAAAGTTATGGATCAAGTACTTGTTGGAATACCACAAGTTGCTTGCTACCTAGATGACATCTTGATTACAGCCAAATCTTATGCAGAGCACCTGCAGACCCTAAATTTGGTCTTTCAGATATTAGCACAGCATGGAGTTAAATTAAAGAAGGCCAAGTGTCAATCTATGGCCTCCAGTGTTGAGTACTTAGGACACAAAATAGATTCGCAAGGCTTGCACCCTACACAGGAGAAAATTGAGGCAATAACAAATGCTAAACCAACTGAGAATAAATCTGAGCTGAAATCTCTGTTGGGTCTCATCAATTATTATGGAGGATATCTGGAAGGGCTTTCAACTAAGCTAGAGCCCCTACATAGACTCTTACCCTCGGAGAATAAATGGAAATGGTCTACAGAATGTGACCAGACCCTACAAGCTGTAAAGGACAAGCAATAAGGTTCCTGTTCATTATGACCGAAGTAAACAGTTAAGTTTAGCTACAGAAGGCTCACCATACGGGGTGGGCGCAGTATTATCACAGACTGGTGATGACGGTATAGAGAGACCTGTAGCATTTGCGTCGAGAACCCTCAGTCCAACCGAGAGAAAGTACGCACAGATTGAGCGTGAGGCAGTTGGAATTATCTCTGTTATAAAGAAATTCCAACAAATACCTTTATGGGAGATGGTTTAAACTGATCACTGATCATAAACCCCTCACAGCTATATTTAGACCTATGAAAGGCTTACGAACGCTGTCAGCCCTACGGTTACAAAGATGGGGTCTAATTTTATTACCTTGTATGCAGATGGACTGCAGATCGTGGGAATGCAGATTTTTTTTCAAGGATGCAAACACAGAGTGATGATGAACTTAAAGCACCAATCAATTATTTCACACATGTTAATGACCTACCAGTCACAGCACAGGACATAAGTAGTCAGACCAGAAAGGATGTAGCCCTCTCAAAGGTGTACCATAATGCAATGTCAGGGTGGCCGACAAATCCAAAATATATTCGAGATGAGCTCAAGCCTTATTACCGTCGCAGAGATGAGATTTCTTGTGATCAGGGATGCCTGCTTTGGGGTATGAGAGTAATAATTCCCCAAAAATATGAAGAACAACTGGTCAGAGAGCTTCATAATGAACACTTGGGAATTGTTAGGACCAAAGCATTGGCCAGGTGTTCTTTTTGGTTCCCAGCCTAAGATAAGTGTTTAGAGGACATGGTGAAAAGCTGTGACACCTCCTTAAAACTACAGAAGGATCCAGCACTTTCGCCATTGTATCCCTGGAAAAACCCAGAGAAGCCATGGTCTAGGATACACATGGATTTTGCGGAATACAGATCAAAAACATACCTAGTGATGATGGATAGTTATTCTAAGTGGCCTGAGGTAGTTCCTATGAAAACTACAACAGCAGGTAAAACCAAAGAAGTACTAAGAAACATATTCAGTGTGCAGGGATTGCCTGAGGATATTGTCACAAACATTTGACCGCCTTTTAGATCACAGGTTTTATGTGTTTCCTCAGAGTAATGGAATTAGCACACCTTACGCCTGTGTGTGCAAACAGTAAAAAAATTCTTTAAAGAAGCATTTCCTGGAGTCTAAAGACAACACTACAGATAGTCACAGAATAGCCAATTTTTTACTGACATACAGAGTTACTCCCCATACAGTGACTGGACAGTCACCAGCTAAGATGCTGAACAAACGCAGACTACGGACACGTCGGGAGCTACTGAAACCTGATATTAGAAAGGTTGTAGAAAGGAAACAGGATAAACATGGTACACGCACACAAATGAGAGGGTTCACGAAAAAAATGAAAAAGTGAGAGTGAAAAACAGTAGAGATAACAAGGAACTTAATTTGTGCCAGGCACCGTGATCCAACGGTTTGGACCATTACAGTACATTGTGTTGGTGGAAAGCAACATTTTGTCAACGCAGATCATTTAAGGAAAGTGGGAGATACCAAATCTCCATCAGCAGCTCTAGACACTCCAGACATTCAGGAATTTGATCTTGTTATTACTGATACGGAAACACTGGTCACACAAAATCAGCCAGTAAATCTACCTATGCAAAAAAACAGTAATTATACACCAAGTGGCAACAGACAAAGTACAGAAACAGTAACTACCATTGATCAGTCACACTCATCAGGTCTACCCAGTAACAGTTTGCCTGAGGATTGTTCTACCAGAACGCTGCTTGATACCCAACAGTCGCCAGGACCAGTTTCAGAAAGGCGCTATCCACGGAGGTAGAGAAGAGAGCCTGTAAATCAAAGACTATGTTAAGAGATAAAGACTATAATTAAGTAAACATGGACAGTGTAGTATATTGGTTAAACCATTCTCATTGCTATCACTGTGATGCATATGTAATTGCTATACTGTTATCTTCACTTCTACATGTCATACTTAATTGTGTAATTTATTTATATGTCATATCATTTGCTGATTGGTATTGTTTATATTGGCAACTACGAGTTAAGGCATCATCATATGGTATAATCATAAGAACTGAACTTGCCATGATAGGATATAACTTGTCTTTAAAACCAGTTTGTCTTTAAAACTGATGTAATAGATATATATTTGAGACATCATATGAAGCTGGTCAACGTTATCAAAATAATAGTCTAAGTAATGTTTGATATTATAACAACTAGATGTAACAACTGGAACTGATAAAGACAGGAACACTTATTCTCATGAGTAATAGAAGTCTTTTATTTAAATGTTTCATGTATTAATCTATATTCCTTAAGGATGTCACACAAAGTTGTTGAATAGTAACTACAGTTTGATGGTTTAATATGTATACAAGTAAAATGAAGAATGTTGGTTTGACACATAAGTAACTGTGATCAGGACAAGTATTCAAAATAACTGCCAGGTTAAGATTTGCATTTTTGGTAATCACACACTTAAAGGTGGAGGAGTGTAGTGTTCTGACTTGGTGCGCAACCTTGTGGTTGCATCCGAACTATTGCTGTTTGTTATGTTTACGGTAATAAATAATTTTATGCCAAGCTGTTGTTCCTTGAGTACGACTCCGTGACTCGGCCGCCTAATAAACACAAAAGTCCGCTAAGCACGTATTATAAACAAGAAGCCCGTGTGTGGCTCGGAACCCACCCAGGGAAAGTCATTATACCATCTACCAAGTCGCTGCCCTTTTTGGCACTGCCTATACCAGAAAGCTGCAACATCATCAACGGCTGGATTTGCAAAGACTGGCATTTGTCCCTTTAACCGCAACAATTTCCTAGATCATATGTTTGCAGCTGCCGACACCACAGAGAAGCCTTTTACCCAACCAGACGGCACCTTTAACATCAGCTACGGCTTATAGAGCTCCAAGCACCATTCAGGCGGCCTTATCAGCTCAAGCCTCCCAAAAGGCAACATCAACAGCTCAAGTGAAATCTCAGTCAACACCACAAACCCATCCCTGTCGAAGTCTATCCCACAAGCACCAGGTCCGTCTGTGGCGGCACATTCAGTGACAGCCCAATCTGTGGAAGTACCACGAGCTCCGTGTACATCAGTGGCGTGACCCCCTGCAGGCCAATCCGTGGCTGCATCACAAGCAACAGACCTATCTGTGACGGCACCCCACCTGAATGTCAGTCTGCGGAGGAGCCACCAGCTCAGGTGGTGACGCAAGGTCATGTTCAATCTGTGGAGGCATTATCAGCTACAGACCTATCTCAGGTGGCATTCCAAGCTCCAGTATCTCCAACTACCTGTCCATTTGTTGCGTCACCCTTAGCTGCGGGCCATTCTGAGGTGTTACCACCAGCTACAGACACATCAGCTGCACTCCGACCTACAGGCGAATGTGTAGCAGTGCTACAATATTCTAGTCCATCTGTAGTGACAACACACGCTCCGGGCCAATCCGTCGCGCCACTTCCACCTGCAGCCCCATCAGAGGTGGCACTCCTACTGATAGGCCAACCTGTGAAGTCATCCTCACCTACAGGTCAAGCTGTGGATGATCCACCGTCGACAACTCCAGCTGTGGTGGCACCATCAACTACAGGCTGATCTCAGGCGGAATCACCAGCTCCAGGCCTGTCTGCGGCGGTACTCATCCCATCAGTAACAAGATGGGTCAAGGTCGTCTGCTACACCAACCTCTGACATGCAAGAGTCTAATTGTGTATCCCCATCAGACATAATGGGAGTCCCTAAGGTTCAACACACTGCCAAAAGGAGACAAAGTATCAAAAGGGGCAGGACTGTCAATTTAAGAGCAGTCCTGAATTGAAAGAACTGCGACTGGATATCGGTAAGAAAGTTAAGAAGTCTTCATGTGGTTCAAGAAAGTACTTTTGATTGGTTCCACAAAAAAGTAACGGTAATGGTCCAACCAAGTCCAAGAGTCACGCAGCAAAAGGTAAGAAAAAGATGCAAAATACATTGGGTAAAGGAAAGTCGCGAAAAACATCAGAAAGACAAAAAAGGCAAATAGTTGAAAAGCAGTCCAGCTAGTGATGAGGATGTCCCATGTTTCTACTGTTTCGGGTAGTACTCTGATTCGAGAAGAGGCGAGGAGTGGATCAGGTGCAGCATTTGCAACAAATGCGGCACATGAAGAATGTGCAGTATCAGACGACAAAAATAATGATTACACTTGTGAGTTCTGTTTGGAGTAGGAAAACAGTCATACGATAATAGGTTTTCTGCGGCAGGTGCTGAAATAGGCATCCCGTAACGCTCCTTCGTAACATTATTTTGTAGTTTAAAGACATTCCATTTTGCCCTATGACAGTTTTCATTTTGCCCCTAAAGTTCGGGGCTCGCTTTTTCTGCTTCCAAAAAAGCGCACAGGAAAGCGTACACGTGAAACGCTTAGGCCCAAAAAATAAAAGGTATGGTTATCAGGTACTTCCTGGGTCAATTTTAACCCCTTCGCATAAAAATTTTTATTTTAAAATTCATCTTTCAAGAAGATAAAATAATACAAATTTGATAAGTTTTCCGTTGTTACATGTTGCTTTTATCTGTTTAGAAAAAATATGTTATTATCATGCTTTTCTCTGATCATATGACATTTTTATCGAACCCCTACAAAAAAGGATATTAAAAAAACCCCATCCTCACTGATTTCTAAAACATAAGGTGCCTGACAACCATACCTTTTTCTTTGCCTTACTCCTTATCTTACAGCCTTATCTCCGTCCCGTTCAGTCGCTGTTTCGCGATCGGGCCCTTCTCCGTGTGGAATCCGATCGCCCCACGATGCTTCCGTTTCGTCCAGCCTGGAAGCTAGTTCCCCCGTCTTTCCCTCTTCTATCTTTCAGCTTTATATGAAATAATTTATTTTTTTCGGATTTTGAGGGGAATTAGCTCACATGGTAGAGCGCTTGCTTAGCATGCGAGAGATACCGAGATCGATACCCGGATTCTTCAGAACGTTTTCTTTCTGTCCGGCTTGATATTCTTTACCTTTAGTTCCTCGTGGTTGCATTTCCCACGACACCAAGTTCCTCACCAGAGTGTCCCCAAACCTGTTCATTTTCAAAGCGACCGGGTAATTTCACATAAATCCCGCAGATGGCACCACTCTCTATGCCTCCGTGCCCCATTTGGCCTATTGCTTAATATTATTTGTCAAGTTATTATATAAGTTAATTCTGTTTCTGAATTTGTCCAATAATTTAATTTTAGCGAGATGTTAAATTGGTTATTTAATATTTATTACAGTTATGTAGGACTTGAGTCCGGACTCCGGACTTGGACTCGAGTCCAGTTATAGAGGGAAGCGGACTGGCAGACCTGGACTCGAAGGTTCTGTACTAAGACTTGTATACTTGGACTCAAGAGGTAAGGACTAAGGACTCGAGAAACCAGACGGAGTCAATCTCGAGTCCAGTAGAAAAAGATCTGTCACATACTAAAAAGACTCAGGCCTATATACATGCGCGAACTACCAACATAAGATTAGGCTTAAAAAATGAGACTATATAGTAATTTGACCAAACTAAAGCTCCAAATCAAGAACTAAAGGTAATTAACATTCAAGTAAAAAGCATCTATGAACTAACTTAAAATACTCATGTTTAAAATTTAAACATCAAAATAAAATTTCCTGTGAAAAGGAGATCTGTTATGGATTCGGACTCGGACTTTAGGCCTACTCGGCTATCAAGTGATTCGAACTCGAAGAAGGCGGCCTTGTACTCGAACCTCAAGGACTCGGACTCAGTCTCGAGTTGCCTGGACTCGAACTTGCCTCGGACTTGGATGTTGTGGACTCGACTACATCACTGAGTTTAAAAAAAAATCCATCACATTTTGGTAATCATCAAGGACCACTTAAGTCTGGTTACCTCTGTCATAATTAAATATGCATGGATGTTGCCAAGAATCAAACTTAGGCGTGATATTATATTGGGTAATATGTCTGTAGAGTTTAATTAAAATCCATCGCATTTCTGTTATTAAGTTATTCTAGCGACACCATCAAGTAGCCTAGTGACCTCTGACCTCATTGAATATGCGTAGATGCTGCCTAAAATTGAACAAGGGCGAGACAATCTTGTTGTAATGTCACAGAACATCAGTGTGCTAAATGTGATTGTATTATCTTCATTAGCAACGTATCAATGAGCCTAATAAATTAAACCGTAAACTTATTTCTTCTAGAATAACGGTGCCTTGTGACCTTGACCTCTGACCCCATATCTTAAGAGGATCCCCCCGAATACACACACACACACACACACAATACATTGTATGAAATATGAAACAAAAGTAGGGCGAATAGTTGATGAATTGAAAACTTAACCCAAAACCTTAACCAGAGCTGACTTTGGATCTGTACAAATTGTGTTCTTTAAGTGCTAATTACTGAGAAGAAATTAAAACATGGGGGAAATACTTAAGCCGGCCATTCATGAGGCGACATGTTCTGCAACATATTTCTCAACATATACCAACAAAGGTCTACCAACTATTTTTTAAGCAGGCCATACTCGAGGAGGCAATACACGAATGTTCCGCGATATGACGATCAACATATACCCCCCCCCCATAAACACAGCAACATGTTCTGCAACATATTCCGCAACATATACCAACTAATATTTCAAGCAGGCCACACACGAGGCGAAATGTCGCGCGACAACTTGTCCCGCGACAAGTCGCCCCGTGTATGGAGGTTGAGTTGCACGACATGTCGCAGAAGAAGGAACATGTTCCTTTTTCCTGCGACTTGTCGCGCGACATCAAGCCCAGTGTCGGGGAAAGCCAACGAATATAAAACGACTGATCATGTTATCTTGTAGTATTAAATGTGACCGTCCATGGTTTCACTGTGTCTGATTAGGGTGCCATGTGTTTGGTGCGGTAAACAAGAAACTCAGATGAAGTTGTGTAGCTATCCAAAAATACCTAGGCCTATGCCTATTTCCTTATATATCTATATTAATAAAGAGAAACAAGACAGAATATATCCTAGGCAGAATACATTTTTCGTCACACGCACAAATATTGATAACTAGAATACGGGTAGTCGACAAGCGACTAGGTGTATCCGCCAAAATCAAAGTAGGACGGGTGAAGTGAGGCATGGATTGAGTGGCAAGGGGAAATAGAGTTAGATGTGTTACATATTAGCATGGATGTCTGCCACGTAAACATGATTGTAGGTGGCGCTACCTGTTATTTGAACGAGAAACTATCAAAATGTATACACATGTAAAATTTCAGGTGGTAAAGTCAACCCACTGCCGAAATATGAGTGATTTTACCCCTCTGCAGACAAACAGATGGACGCTGTGCAAAAATGGTTGCAGGTGGCGCCACCAGTTTTGTGTATAACAAAGAGCTGTGTGAGATCAAAACACATGCGAAACTTCAGGAAGATACGTACGTCAAATGAGTCCGGATATATTAGCATGGATATCTGTAGCATGAACGTGAATGTAGGTGGCGCCACCTGTAATAAAATCAAGAAATCAATCCAGGATGTATACGCATGCCCAATTTCAGGTGTACAAATCAAACCACTGCCGAGATAAGAGTGATTTCAGACCAAGTCAAATGAACAGATGAACGCTGTGCAAAAATAATTGCAGGTGGCCCCACCTGTTTCTTGTATAATAAAGTGCTATGTGTGTTCTGAACACATGCAAATTATCAGGGAGATACGTCAAACCAGTCCGGAGATAAAAGCCTGGATGTCTGCAGCGTGAACGTGAATGTAGGTGGCGCCACCTTTCATAAAATCAAGAAAGCTATCCAGGATGTATACGCATGCCCAGTTTCAGGTGAAAAGGTCAAACCACTGCCGAGATATGAGTGATTTTAGTCCAAGTCAAACGAATAGATGGACGCTGTGCAAAAATGGTTGCAGGTTGCGCCACCAGTTTCTTGAATGATAATGAGCTATGTGAGATCCAAACACATGCAAATTTTCAGAGAGATACGTCAAACCAGTCCGGAGATATAAGCATGGATGTCTGCAGCGTGTACTTGTAATAAAATCAAGAATGCTATCCAGGATGTATAAGCATGCCAAATTTCAGGTGTACAAATCAAACCACTGCCGAGATAAGAGTGATTTCAGCCCAAGTCAAATGAACAGATGAACGCTGTGCAAAAACAATTTCAGGTGGCGCCACCAGTTTCTAGTATGATAAAGAGCTATGTGAGATCTAAACACATGCAATTTTCAGGGAGATACGGCAAACCAGTCCGGAGATATAAGCATGGATGTCTGCAGCGTGAACGTGAATTTAGGTGGCGCCAACTATCATAAAATCAAGAAATCTATCCAGGATGTATGTGCATGCCAAATTTCAGGTGTACAAATCAAGAGAGATAAGAGTGAATTCAGCCCAAGTCAAATGGACAGATGAACGCTGTGCAATAGTAATTGCAGGTGGCGCCACCAGTTTCTTGTATGGTAACGTGCTATGTGTGTTCTAAACACATGCAAATTTTCAGGAAGATACGTCTAACCAGTCCGGAGTGTAAGCATGGAGGTCTGTAGCGTGAACGTGAATGTAGGTGGCACCACCTGTCAGAAAATCAAGTAAGGGATCCAGGATGTACACGCATGTCGAATTTCAGGTGAATTAGTCAGACCACTGCAGAGATATGAGTGATTTTTACCCAAGGCAGACGAACAGTTGGACGCTGTGCAAAAAGGGTTTCAGGTGGCTACCCCATTTTTTGTGTATGTTATAAAGCTATCCAAGAGCTACATTTGTACAAAAAAAATTTCTGATTGGTCAAACGAGTCCAAAGATATGTGGGTTAATGTATCTAAATAGAAGCACAGAAGGACGCACTGGAGAAACGAATACGGCGGCGGCGGAACCCGGTCAAAAACATAGCATCCGCAAAACTTTGTTTTGGCGGATACAAATATAATGTTACCATACAAACAATGGTTGTATCCTGGATGTTATATTTAATGCTTGTAGTTTTTTATCATAATTTTGCTGGACATGTTGCAGTTCATGTCGCTGTGTGTATTTACGGTTCATGTTGAGCGACCTGTCGCAGATTATTCTCATTCTGCGAGCGCGACATGTCGCCTCTTGTATGGCCGGTTGTGTATATGTATTGTCAAATTACATCAGTATACTAAATTTAAACACTTCTGCGTTGAGCCTGTGGGTGTTGCTTCTCTCCGGTCGCCTCACGACATTCTCTTATTTGCCTTGCCCCCCCCCCGGGCACGCTAGTGGATGAAACGACAACATGTATATGTTTGGCTTCTTGGCATCAGCGTCTTCGACTCCAATCAAAACTAGAATACGGGTAGTCGACAAGCGACTAGGTGTATCCGCCAAAATCAAAGTAGGACGGGTGAAGTGAGGCATGGATTGAGTGGCAAGGGGAAATAGAGTTAGATGTGTTACATATTAGAATAGATGTCTGCCACGTAAACATGATTGTAGGTGGCGCCACCTGTTATTTGAACGAGAAACTATCAAAGATAATTATACATGCAAAATTTCAGGTGGGAAACTCAAACCACTGCCGAGATATGAGTGATTTTATACCACAGCAGACGAACAGATGGACGCTGTGCAAGAATGGTTGCAGGTGGCGCCACCAGTTTTATGTATGATAAAGAGCTAAGTGAGATCCATACACATGCAAAACTTCAGGAAGATACGTACGTCAAACCAGTCCGGATATTTAGCATGGATATTTGCAGCATGAACGTAAATGTAGGTGGCGCCACCTGTCATAAAATCAAGAAAGCTATCCAGGATGTATACGCATGCAAAATTTCAAGTGAATAAGTCAAACCACTGCAGAAATATGCAGGTGGCGCCACCATTTTTGTGTATGTTATAAAGCTATCCAAGGGCTACATTTGTGCAATTTTTTTTCTTTTCCGAATTGGTCAAACGAGTTCGAAGATATGTGGGTTAATGTGTCAAAACAGACGCACATATGGACGCACCGGAGAGAGGACAGGTCAGAGGTCAACGCCAAATGGTTAGGCACAAGTTCACATGTGACCCGATAATTGGTGTAAGTTTTGGAAAGATAAGTCCAGTAGTCTCAGAGGAGTTCTCCGATAACGAATACGGCGACGGCGGCGGCGGCGGAACTCGGTCAAAAACATTGTATCCGCAAAACTTTGATTTGGCGGATACAATGAGGGCGCAGCAGTAAGATCTATACACAGCAGAAGTATCAGGCTTATATGTCAAACCAGTCCTGAGATATTCGCATGGATGTCTGCAGCATAAACGTGAATGTAGGTGGTGCCACCTGCCATATAAATGAAAAAATCTATCCCAGATATATAAAAGTGCAAAATTTCAGGTGAATAAAAGCACACTAGAGAGATATGTAATTTTAACCAAAAGCGGACAAACAGATGGAAGCCATGCAAAAATGGCTATAGGTGGCGCCACCTGTGTTACATATTATGAAGAGCTATGTGAGATCTATTTACATGCAATTTTTTGGCCCAATCGGTCGAACGGTTCCCGGGATATGAGCTTGGATGTCTGCAGCGTAAACGTGAATGTAAGTGGCGCAACCTGTCATAAAATCTAAAAAGATACCTACGATATAAAAACATGCAAAACTTCAGGTGGATAAGTCCAAACACTGCAGAGATAGAAGTGATTTTAACCTAAAGCAGATGAACAGATGGACAATGTGCAAAAAATGGTTGCAAATGGCGCCACCAGTTTTTGTGTATAATATAAAGCTATCCAAGAGCTACAAACATACAAAATTTCAACCCGATCGGTCAATCGGTTCCCGAGATACGTGGGTTTATGTGTGAAAACAGACGCACAAATGGACGCTGGGTAGAGAGGAAAGGTCAGAGGTCAACCAAAAATGAGGGCGCAGCAGTTCACATGTGACCCGATCATAATTCCGAATTTTAAAAATTTCTGGCCCAGTGGTTACGGAGGAGTTCTCCGGAAACCTATGCGGCGGCGGCGGCGGCGTGCAACTGAAAACATAGTGTCCGCAAAACTCTGTTTTGGCGGATACAACTACACCAAGGGTGCACCAATGAACGGGTCTAAGATTCTTCTAACTGGAGCGCTCGCAGGGCTTTACACATCTTCAGTCAGTCAGTTTACGCCGACTCTGCCGGGGGTACGGTATAAGCTCTCCTGAACTTCCGGCGAGCTAAAAAGTATATCAAAAGTGTATCACATATCTCTCCATGTATATAGACACATGGGGAGATTCCCAAACTTTCACATCTATAGGCCTACCTATACTTGGGAACCAAGATCAACAAGTACGTACATGTATAATGAGTGTGACCGAAGTACTTGGTATCTGTCCCTGTGAATAAAGTAGTTGTTCCTCTGAATATGATGTACCTCAGTTAATGGGAAATGGTTGGCAGACAAATGTATAAAGTTGTCAGTTCAAATGACCTTTATTGGAATTAGCATTATCTGTACCAACCCCCAGGATATTTCTTAAATACCTGTGCCTAGGTATTATTGAAGTTCTGTACCTGCACCTGGACCTGACCATTTCTCAATATTGTCGCTTATATACCTGACCACAACCATGTGGGATTCCAAGTTGGAGCGAAGCGAGTCATCCCCCAGGTGCGTTCACTACGCTTCGGCCTTTTGAAAAGATTGTTTGTTTTGACTTTGCCGAAGAGTAGGTGCAGAGGAGGCACGACACGGCATGCTCAGTATAGGGAGTGCTGTCCTCTAGTGGACAGGAGGAAAACAAATTGTCATGTTGGTACATGATCATACCCAAATGGCGTATATGTTTTATTCATAAAATCGTCCTTCATATTTATGTTTCGAACCTCTCATCTACAAGCCCAATCCACATCCACGCCCACAAGTAGCTCTTTAAAGTCTTGTAATTCAAACATTTTGATTTAGTAACTAGTAACCCTTCTAAAAATTGTATTTGTTTATGAATAAAGTATATTATCGAGAAGACTATATATCTTATGAAATACGCACACACGTTCCATCAGTTGTATAATAAACATGGCGTTCAACACGCATGACGTTTTCTTCGGAGTTAAGAAATTTTAACAAGTTCGTAAACAAACATTCTCATATATACTCCCTGGTTCTTTGAGACACGTTTTTTAAAACACTTTAACCCAAAACACAAACTTTATAGTTTGGGCTTTGGGGCTCATATGACAAGTGGATAAACTACCCACATAAAGTTTTGATTATCTTGTTATAAGTACTGGTCATCAATGTGACATGGCGAGCAAATGCAAAACTAACAAGAGAGAGCGAATGCCATAAATACCAAAGATATTAACGAAAACAGTTCCATAAAAAAAAAACAATTTTGTCCCCCCCCCCCCACGAATCATCAGACCTCAAATAACTCTATCATTGTTGGTTGCGACAGTTTCTCGTCAAGAGTACTGCTATATATATATATATATATATATATATATATATATATATATATATATATATATATATATATATATATATGTATAGGTAAAGATAAAGAGTAACGCCTTTTAGATAGACTAACATGTTTATAATAAACAAGTATGTCTATCTAAACAAGTTAGTCTATCTTAATGGCGTCACTCTTTATCTTTACCTATGCTTCAACTACGGACTAACACCGCTATACCACTTTACCATTTCTCTTTGGTTTGATTTGTATGATACTAGTCGCTTCCCGTAACTGTGACGGTTGACTACGTATCGGTATTAAAATAAATAAGATCAAAAGCTATAAACATATATATATATATATATATATATATATATATATATATATATATATATATATATATATATTTATATATATATATACATGTACATAAACATGCAATTCACGCATGAACATTTCGCAACAATGGGCAATTTGTGTCAGTGTGTGTAGTGTGTGTAGTGTGTATGTGTTGCACTAAACAAACTTTTTATTATCACAAGAAAAATTATTTTGTACTATACCAAACTTTTTCCAGGATCCACTGACATTCACAAATATATATCCTCTAGTGTGACATGTATGCATATGTATACGTTAAACATCATTTATGGACTTTAAAGAAATACTTGTAATCAAAACCAGTCACCAAAACATCCATTAGGCCTATTTAACTATTAATCTAAGCTCTACATTCACCAAACCATTTCTTTTTTAATGAATAGCTGATACTACTGTGTTATTGTATACAATTTACCTCTGACTGAGGTAAAACGTACCTGGGTTATCATGTTTATTAAGTTAAAACAAAGGTGTAAGTCAATTATGGGATTTATAACAGATGTTTGCCTATGTTGTCATAATTATTGAAATTATTTTGTTACTTTATTTTCATAATAACGAGAGAATAATGAGAGAACTAGGTTTTCATCCACTAGTATGGTACCCTGCTATATTGATTCACGAAAAGACAATTTCAGTAACGAAAAAGAACATGTATCAATCTTGAACCAGTACATTCACGTGACGCAGAGAGATTCACGTGATTGTAAAGAGTGTGAATCAGTAGACACATCAAGCGCCACCTCGTGGATCAAAGTCGTGTTCTAAAAATATCCTCCAATCAGAGAGCTTGTTACAGACATCGCTCGGACTGTGTATTTACAACATCGCCAGGCAACGGAAACAACACATTCTTGTCAGTTTACTGAGCTGTCATTCAAAATAACATCCGTTGATACGACAGCTGACATATTAACCGCAGGTAAGAGTGGCCAGACTTGTTCGTCTGCTTGCACAGCACTGCTTAAATAGCACAGATATTTAACGATCTAACCCAACTATTTTGATACTGGTGTTTCACTGCTGCACGTTTTTCATTTCGTATTTTTTTCACAGTAACAATCCCATATCAGCCGCATTAACAACCTGAAGATATTCCGTTCGATAAATAAAAAGCACTATTTTGGTGACCTATTGCACTAGACCTTCCAACACATTAATAAGCAAGATTCTATCACTGGTTTTATCATTGTATCTGGCTCTTAATTTCAATTAATTTACTTTTGAGTTAGACTGAATTTTAAAGACCCCCACTGTTTGTGTTGCTTTTCTATCTGCAATAATATATTTTATCAATAAGTTTACATAATTCATAATACAGTTAGAGCAGTAATAATCAGGGTTGTTAATTTCCTGGGAAATAAGCAAACTGGGATTTCCAGGGAATTACTGGGAATTACACTGATCTATGAAATATACCCAAAATATTTCAGAAAGGTGCAACTATTAATCCTATAATTAATCCTATAAACCAATATATAGGAATAATAGTCACACCCTCCCCAAGTAAATTTAATAGGCTGTCTAAAAAATTATTATTACTGTGCAGGTTACCCTGGTTTGTTGTCTGAACTTACCTGTATAAACAGTCTCATTCATACCCTATAACTTAATAGTATAAAGCTGTGTTTCCATGTATCTGTAATCTTGTACGTCTCGTACGCAAAAAATCGCAACCCTCTTTTTAAGATGAACTGTTTCCGTGTGTACATTTTAACGTGCTCCGTGTGTGTATCCGCAAAAACGGACCGCATCGAAACGGGTCGGTGAGCAATTCAACCTTTTTGTGGATGGCAAAAATGCCTTCATTTCCCAACAGTGCCCTGGCGCCAGGTGAGATGAAACATTGACCTTTTTCCTGCCTGTCATCCTTGCAGTTTCAAAAGAGGCACGCGAAAGGGTATCAACAAGTAAAACGTACATACTTATGGAAACAGTTTTTGCGGACTGTGCACTATGGAACATACGTACATCTTTTGGGGATACGTTTTTTGCGGATACATGGAAACACAGCTTAAGGCTATATGTGGTAATTATGACAAAAGAAACCAACATTTTACTTATGTGGGAAACACAGAGGGTCTGAGACACCTTGTTTTATAAGGGGCAAGTATCAGCTGAAGATGTACTGGTAATCATGTATTCCTCCCCTGCAATTATGAATATCTAAACAGGTCATTTAGATTGTGGAACCAGACTTCAGCTATCATATTACCTTTAATAGCATACAGTAGCATAATGGACTCAGTGGGCAGTATCTAGAAGTATATATGATGCACCATATAATCATAACCTCACCATAAGTTTCATTGTTCATCACAAGAATAAGAAGTAAAAATGAAGTAAAAATTAGATTCAGATGTAAACAATTCTTAACCGAGTTAATAAAAATCAGAACTGATTGCATGAAATTATAAGAATCTGACTACTTTTTCAACACTTCCGTCATTCTTTTATTCAAACAAAACAAGACTAATGAAAACCATCTGAAGGTCAGATGTATCCCTTAAAATAGCTTTCTCTATCATGTAGGTATTATTTTTAGCTTTGTTTTTTTTTAACAGAGGAATTGACATTCATGTTACAAACTGACTACATTATGCAGACAGCAAACAAGCTTTTAAATTTAATATTGAATAGGTTGAAACTACTTTACCAGTGCTGAAATAGTTAAAATTTGTTAACCTTATTAATTAAGTAAACAAATAGACAGATATTTTTTATTTCCCAGTCACATGAGTATTTCCTAGGGTTGGATTTCCCCAGAAATTCCCAGAAGGGAGTATTTCCCAGGGCGGGAATTCCCAGGAATAACCACCTGGAAAATCCCACCCTGGTAATTGCTGGACAACCCTTGTAATAATTCTTATATACTGCTGTATCTTCTGACGTACCTGAACTTAAATACAACATGGTATCACCCCTTTTCAAAGTAAGGGTAATTGTGTTTCTCCTTCAGTTTGTTTTACTATTAAGGTGTAAATATCATCTCACATATCATTTGCTCGATTATGGCAGGTTTTTCATACTATACCGGTATGAAATATGCTGTCATCCATTACAATTTACAAGTTACATTGACTGGCATGAGTCATCAAGCAGGCATGATTGTTTTGACTCAGTCATGAGATTTCTATATCCTTTGTGGCACCATGCTACGGTAAATGTGGATTTTTGAGGTTTTTTCAAAGAGTTCTTTAACTACCTTTAAGGCATTATTTCCACAATTTTATTATTCTATAATAAGGAGCAATGCAAAAAATAAGGCTTATAGAGTTTGATAACCAATATATTTAAAGAAGCATTCTCTAAAATTACACTTCATATTTTTATTTTTAAATTTGTTTAAAACATTTATTTTATCTCAGTCCTCATAATGTGATAATTTTAGAATATTTCAGTATGATGCATTTACTCAGCCTTCAAGATGGGATGATTCCTCTAGTTTATATATACTCCTTTTATTGTAGCTATGACTACTGAGCAACCTAAGTCAATGACTCGTCCCAAGGTATGGACGGAGGAGGTGGAGGAGGCGTATCGGTTTCAGCTGGCAGGATACAGAGACGCTATGGAATACAAGGCAGTCATTGGAAGTGAGGTAGGTCAAGATGCCTGCTTTAAATATTTAATCTTTTAACATTACAGGTGCATTATGGAAAGTAGTTAGCATTAGGTCAATGAGTGGGACTTTAGTTAGTGGTGTGAATATGCCACCAAGAAACCCCCTAAGCCAAAAGATAACTGCTGATGTACTGGGAACATATTGCACAAGTATATTTGCATACAAGAAATCACTCCAGTATGACCACCACACCTCATTTTGCTAACTAGTATGATAAGTTGATAACATGACCACCCAGCTATGATTGCCACCCTGATAACATGACCATCCGTGATCCCACCATGCTAACATCCCTGATAACATGGCAGACCCAGCATGCTGACCACCCTGACAACATGACAATCCCACCATGCTGACCACCCTGACAACATGACCTTCCCACCATGCTGACCACCCTGATAACATGACCATCCCACCATGCTGACTACCCTGATAACATGACCATCCCACCATGCTGACCACCCTGACAACATGACAATCCCACCATGCTGACCACCCTGACAACATGACAATCCCACCATGCTGACCACCATGACAACATGACAATCCCACCATGCTGACCACCCTGATAACATGACAATCCCACCATGCTGACCACCCTGACAACATGACAATCCCACCATGCTGACCACCCTGACAACATGACAATCCCACCCTGCTGACCACCCTGACAACATGACAATCCCACCATGCTGACCACCATGACAACATGTCAATCCCACCATGCTGACCACCCTGATAACATGACAATCCCACCATGCTGACCACCCTGACAACATGACAATCCCACCATGCTGACCACCCTGACAACATGACAATCCCACCATGCTGACCACCATGACAACATGACAATCCCACCATTCTGACCACCCTGACATCATGACCATCCCACCATGCTGACCACCATGACAACATGATAATCCCACCATGCTGACCACCCTGACAACATGACAATCCCACCATGCTGACCACCATGACGACATGACAATCCCACCATGCTGACCACCCTAACAACATGACAATCCCACCATGCTAACCACCCTGACAACATGACAATCCCACCATGCTGACCAGCCTGGTATAAACTTGACCACAGGCACTTGAATCCCTATAAACACAATATATATGGTGTGAGTACATGCCCCTTTTCAGAAAAAAGGGGCATGTATTCACACCCGCAGGTCTGAAATGGCGTCAAAATACTTTACCTTTATATATACCTTGACACACAATAAATATCATGTTTTTAGGGATTCAAGTGCCTGTGACTTGACCACCCTATCTTGCTGACCATCCTGATAACTTGACCCACCATGTCATGCTGAACAACCTGACATAATGACCATGTTACTATGATGACTACTCTGATAACATGACTATCCCACAATGCAGACCACCCTGATAAAATGACCACCCCTTACTATGGTGATCTTCCTTATAACATAACTACTCCCAACCATGCAGACCACCCTGATAAAATGAACACCCCTTACCATGGTGATCTTCCTAGCTGATAACATGACTATCCAACCATGCTGACCACCCTGATAACATGACCATTCCACCATGCTGACACCCCTGATAACATGACCATCCCACCATGCTGACAACCCTGATAACATGACCATTCCACTATGCTGACACCCTTAATAACATGACAATCCCACCATGCTGACCACCCTGACAACATGACAATCCCACCATGCTGACCATCTTGACAACATGACAATCCCACCATGCTGACCACCCTGACAAAATGACAATCCCACCATGCTGACCACCCTGACAACATGACAATCCCACCATGCTGACCACCCTGACAAAATGACAATCCCACCATGCTGACCACCCTGACAACATGACAATCCCACCATGCTGACCACCCTGACAACATGACAATCCCACCATGCTGACCACCCTGACAACATGACAATCCCACCATGCTGACCACCCTGACAACATGACAATCCCACCATGCTGACCACCCTGACAACATGACAATCCCACCATGCTGACCACCATGATAACATGACAATCCCACCATGCTGACACCCCTGATAACATGACCATCTTACCATGCTGACACCCCTGATAACATGACCATCCCACCATGCTGACCACCCTGATAACCTGACCATCCCACCATGCTGACCACCCTGATAACCTGACCATCCCACCATGCTGACCACCCTGATAACCTGACCATCCCACCATGCTGACCACCCTGATAACCTGACCATCCCACCATGCTGACCACCCTGATAACCTGACCATCCCACCATGCTGACCACCCTGATAACCTGACCATCCCATCATGCTGACCACCCTGATAACCTGACCATCCCACCATGCTGACCACCCTGATAACTTGACCATCCCACCATGCTGACAACCCTGATAACATGACCATCCCACCATGCTGACAACCCTGATAACATGACCATCCCACCATGCTGACCACCTTGATAACATGACCATCCCACCATGCTGACCACCCTGATAACATGACCATCCCACCATGCTGACCACCCTGATAACATGACCATCCCACCATGCTGACCACCCTGATAACATGACCATCCCACCATGCTGACCACCCTGATAACATGACCATCCCACCATGCTGACAACCCTGATAACATGACCATCCCACCATGCTGACACCCCTGATAACATGACCATCCCACCATGCTGACACCCCTGATAACATGACCATCCCACCATGCTGACACCCCTGAAACATGACCATCCCACCATGCTGACACCCCTGATAACATGACCATCCCACCATGCTGACACCCCTGATAACATGACCATCCCACCATGCTGACCACCCCTGATAACATGACCATCCCACCATGCTGACCACCCCTGATAACATGACCATCCCACAATGCTGACCATCCCTGATAACATGACCATACCACCATGCTGACAACCCTGATAACATGACCATCCCACCATGCTGACAACCCTGATAACATGACCATCCCACCATGCTGACCACCCTGATAACATGACCATCCCACCATGCTTGCAACCCTGATAACATGACCATCCCACCATGCTGACAACCCTGATAACATGACCATCCCACAATGCTGACCACCCCTGATAACATGAACATCCCACCATGCTGACAACCCTCATAACATGACCATCCCACCATGCTGACCACCTTGATAACATGACCATCCCACCATGCAGACCACCCTGATAACATGACCATCCCACCATGCTGACCACCCTGATAACATGACCATCCCACCATGCTGACCACCCTGATAACATGACCATCCCACCATGCTGACCACCCTGATAACATGACCATCCCACCATGCTGACCACCCTGATAACATGGCCATCCCACCATGCTGACACCCCTGATAACATGACCATCCCACCATGCTGACACCCCTGATAACATGACCATCCCACCATGCTGACACCCCTGAAACATGACCATCCCACCATGCTGACACCCCTGGTAACATGACCATCCCACCATGCTGACCACCCCTGATAACATGACCATCCCACCATGCTGACCACCCCTGATAACATGACCATCCCACAATGCTGACCACCCCTGATAACATGACCATCCCACCATGCTGACAACCCTGATAACATGACCATCCCACCATGCTGACAACCCTCATAACATGACCATCCCACCATGCTGACCACCCTGATAACATGACCATCCCACCATGCTTGCAACCCTGATAACATGACCATCCCACCATGCTGACAACCCTGATAACATGACCATCCCACCATGCTGATACCCTGATAACATGACCATCCCACCATGCTGACAACCCTGATAACATGACCATCCCACCATGCTGACAACCCTGATAACATGACCATCCCACAATGCTGACCACCCCTGATAACATGAACATCCCACCATGCTGACAACCCTCATAACATGACCATCCCACCATGCTGACCACCTTGATAACATGACCATCCCACCATGCAGACCACCCTGATAACATGACCATCCCACCATGCTGACCACCCTGATAACATGACCATCCCACCATGCTGACCACCCTGATAACATGACCATCCCACCATGCTGACCACCCTGATAACATGACCATCCCACCATGCTGACCACCCCTGATAACATGACCATCCCACCATGCTGACCACCCCTGATAACATGACCATCCCACCATGCTTACAACCCTGATAACATGACCATCCCACCATGCTGACACCCTGATAACATGACCATCCCACCATGCTGACCACCCTGATAACATGACCATCCCACCATGCTGACACCCCTGACAATGACAACCCTTATAATGTGACCATCTCGCCATGACGATCACCCTGATAACACTTTAAATATGATGACAATTTTTGTCATTTTTTTTGTCATGAATGTTGATTGTTTATCAGGGTTTTTCCATGTATGATTAGCTGTTTGCATTACCTGAATATCATCATGACAGCAAATCCATTTCATAAATGCCTTTGTTCTCCAGTATATTTCCTTGATTTGTGTTTTTTTTTTCAAAATCAAGAATTAATTTAAAAGAAAACACCTTATCTTTTACTTATGCTATTCCTATATTTATGTAAAAGAGTTAAACATAATGATGACCCCCATTCCCCTGTTTCAACCTGGAAACAATTTAAAAAATTAATATCCAGTTA
Organism: Sipunculus nudus; assembly: GCA_026874595.1. Taxonomy (NCBI): domain Eukaryota; kingdom Metazoa; phylum Annelida; class Sipuncula; order Golfingiida; family Sipunculidae; genus Sipunculus; species Sipunculus nudus. Next base: position 103,898,785 of record CM049306.1, on the reverse strand, counting down.
AAACAAACTGTGAATAAAATTTCTCTGTATAATAGCTTCTGTTTCAGTGATATGATGAGAGGATAGATATAATAAATTCTTACAACATTTTAGAGAGATTATGTATGATGATTTAAAATGGGGGTTTTTTGACTGTATTGCTTGTAAGGAGAAGATATTCCATAGAACATATTCGAAGCTATCTAATACATGATGTATTCAGTATTTATTTTATTGTTAAATGAACTTAAATCTTTTCGTATTTCTGTCAACAGGCTGACAGGTGGGACCACAATGGATGGGTTAAAAAGCTGCAGAGAAGAGATGGGTGTTTTTACTACTACAACAAGGCCCGCGAATGCTCCGACAAAGACGTTCACAGAACAAAGCTATATGCCTACTAGCTCAACTGGATCTCATTCTGTTCCTCACAACTATCAAATGTGTGTTCCAAGCAATAAGCTGCAGGGCGTGGAGAGCGTAATATGAATTTATGCAGTCCTACAGATTTTATGCTAAGTCATGTCAGCACATTCTCTGTGTGGACTCACAAAACAGGATTGGAGAAATAATGGGCTCTGAATGGAATGCTGTGGAAACACTCAAGTTTATTTATTCATCTTTATGAAATGTTTGACAAATGAACATAGTATTAAATTTGCATACAGATAGGATGTAATCATACTGTATGTCACAAAAATTTGTTTCACTTTTAATTATGATGGTGTTTGTTATTTAAAAATTCACCGTAATATATAGTTCGTTCTCCCATGATCCCTTCACAAAATTATGAATATGACGTTTAATCCGTGAAATGGTCAAGAGGTCTAAAGGTCTTGTGGAAGGCCCTGTAAATCAAATTTACATGCACAACACCTGAGATTATTCTGGTTGGACTTTTTTTAAATGTATGGTTTAGCTTAGCTTCAAAAGTACATTGTACCAGTGTGTTGTAGTAGTTGATATATTTGGATATTTTTATTTCATGCATGCACATGTACATGGACCATACGTAATTGTGGTAAATTTAGTATCATAGGAAAGCCAGAGGTTCACCTGTATGTTTCTGAAAGTGTACCCATTTTAAACTTGTAAATAAAAAAGATATTTGTATATGTGGTGGATAAATGTTGGTGTTGATATTAAAACTAATAGTGCACAGTGTAATTTAGTTTTTATTGTTAATAACTTTAGCCCAGGCTTGCTGTATTAAAAATACCCGGTCAATTCATCAAAACATTCTGTAATTTCATTTCATTCTTTATATTATGGGTAAAAAAGTGAGCAGAGGGTGAAGAGAAGCACGAGAGACTACTGTATGTTTTTTGTATCTTGTTTTATGTGCCCGTCTTTGATGGACCTTATTACCCTATAGGCCTACCCACTGTCCATCCATCTGTCCGTCAGTTAACGTAGTGTCGTAACGATAACTTGCCAGGGCTTTTAATTTTTACGAAACTCTCCATAACTAGGCTACTTACTTTGCCATAGTTCGAATATTGGCAAAATCCATGCATATTTGATAAGGTCAGAGGTCACTATTTTAGAATTATAGTGATTATGCACTTTGCGAGGTTTTATTTATAAACTTATGACTATTTGTTATTCAGTAAAGTATTTAAATAAATTTCAAGTAATGATATGATTTAATTTCAAATGATTTGTCACAATATAAAACAATTGTCTGTAGGTAGTAGATAATGGAACTGTTAACAGAATTAACAGTACAGGTAAATATATCTTTAATTTAAGTTTTGAAAGTTAAAACTGATACTTGATACGTATGTTGAAAATGTGGCTAAGCGGCCAGGGGGATTCATCCCGCCGGACAGTTATAATAGAATTATATTTCAAAGTTAAAATAATTTCTGTATAGGTCTGGGTGTTTATTGGTTTTATTCACGTTACATAAAAGATCATGCAGGTCATATTGGTTAATCAAAAGACACAGGCATTTAGGTAGTACTCATTATATACACGATAGTGTAAACGTCTGTATTTTAACGAGACTGATGTTAGAGTATGAAGAATCATGGAAAAAGGGCATTTCAGGTTGTTTCATGCTGTTTAAATATCCTGGAATTTCGGGTATTCAAGGGTTCAAAAATGGAAATTCTTAATACTTTCCAAGGAAAGAGCAACACAATTCTTCAAAATATTTTTCGCACAATATGTACGACAGACAACCCACCCCCACTACCTGGTGCCATTGGTCTTCTGGCAGGATTTTTCCCTGGTGATTATCAGATGCTGCTAGGGATTTCTGTAAACGACGACCGCCCTGAAATGCAGGCTTTTTGCATGATTGGTCAGTTTATCGATGGCGTTCTGACATTGCAAGACCACAGATCTAACAAAGAATAACTACAGATATGTATTTCTTTCCTCTATAGAGATCGTCCGCAAATAATTTTGTTGGTTCCACCGCCAAATGTTTAATCTCTGAAATTCTTGAAAAGGGACAAAAAGGCCAAATTTGAACTTTTTGAGGAACCCCTTCTGCCACTGATTATACTAAATAGCAGAAATGCCGCCCCAACAAATGTACAATTCGTTCGCTAATCATTCTGTAGGTTCTACTGTCCAGTTTATAATCCCTGGAATACTTGAACATGGGACAAAAAGGCCAAATTTGTACTTTTTGTGGAACTCGTGCGACTGATTAAACTAAATCCCAGAAATACCGCCCCTAAAAATGTGCAAATCGTTCGCTAATCATTTGGTAGGTTCAAAGTTTATAATCCCGGGAATACTTGAATATTGGACAAAAAGGTCAAATTTGTACTTTTGTGGAACTTATGCCACTGATTAAACTAAATCCCAGAAATAACGCCTCCCCCCCCCCCCCCCCCCCCCCCATCCAAAAATGTGCAAATTGTTCGCTATTCATTTGGTAGGTTCCTCTCTCCAGTTTTTAATCCCTGGAATACTTGAACATGGCACAAAAAGATCGAATTTGTACTTTTTGTGGAACTCCTTGTGCCACTCATTATACTAATTCCCAGAAATTCGCCCCCCCCCCATCCAAAAATGTGCAAATTGTTCGCTAATCATTTGGTAGGTTCCTCTGTCCAGTTTTTAATCCCTGGAATACTTGAACATGGCACAAAAAAGATCGAATTTGTACTTTTTGTGGAACTCCTTGTGCCACTCGTTATACTAATTCCCCGAAATGCCTCCCCCAGAATGTGCCGCCCGGGGCGGACCGCCCCTGCCGCCCCCCTTAGGTATACGCCACTGAATCGAGGTGTTGTGATCTGTTAAGACGCTGTGACCTGTTCAGATGTTGTGAGTGGTAGTTCTCAGATTAGATATACTAGTATATTATTTTTTTATTGTGTTGGAACATATATATATATGTAAACATTGTCTATATTGACCTGGAATCCGCAGATATATATATATATATATATATATATATATATATATATATATATATATGTATATATATACGCCTAGGTGCGAGTTTTTGATCAGATTTTGCAAGTTACATCGGGCCGAAATAAACCGGGCAGTACTAGTATGCACTCCTTTCCATTAACTTCTTGACTGGACCCACTAACTGAGTCGGTATGTCCCACTCAGTCAGTTTGCATCATATTGCTATAACAAACAGCTCTCTGGGTGTGGACCACATATTTGAACGATTTCGACGAGACACGCTAAATTTAGGTGCGAACCACAGTAAAGGGATAGGTTTGGTGCTTTGTCAAAAACAGTGTGACGCTAACGACCACTGGTAAATAAAAAACGGAGGTGACAATGACAGCTAGTGAGAGAGAGAAGATGATCCTCCTAAACAAGTGACTGTCAATGCCCCTCGGTAAAAGCCAGGAAACCAGGTAAAACTTTCTGATTTAAAACCGGTTGAGGAAGAAATTGCTGAGGTAAAAATGGTTGAGGTAAAAATGGCTAAGGTTAAAATGTCTGAGGTAAAAATGGCTAAGGCAAAATTTGCTAAATTGAAAATTAACAGGTGACAAGAGTAAATTTTTAATTTGGAAATTCAAAACATGCCAATTCAGCAGCAAATTGCGTGTGGTAGACGGACATTTCAGATGGGACTTTCTGGACTAGGATATTTTGGCCAGATTACTAATAAAAAAAGGGTAATGATAATTAATTTCCATAATGAATTAATCATTTTAAATATTCTTCTTGAAACTGATAATGTATCAATTTACAACAATTTAAAGCTGAAAAAATTACATCTGTAACAAGCTGTTACACATAAAAAACTTACATGAATACAAGGGCGTGCGCAGGATTTTAGCAATGGGTGTGTGTGTGTGTATATATATATTATATACGCCTAGATGCAAGTTTCTTATCAGATTTCGCAAGTAACATCGGGCCGAAATAAACCGGGCAATATGCACTCCTTTCCATTAAAACCATTTGACTGGACCCACTGATTGAGTCGGTATGTCCCACTTATTAAGTCAGTTTGCATCATAATGCTATAGCAAACGGCTCTCAGGGCGTTGACCACATGCAGTAAAGGGATAGATTTGATGCTTTGACACAAACAAAATGACATATTTCAGCATTTGAACGATTTCGACGAGACACGCTATATTCAGGTGTGGACCACATAAAAGGGATAGGTTTTGTGCTTAAATTGTCACAAACAATGTGACATGTTTTAACATTTGAACGATTTCGACGAGACACGCTATAGCGAAGACCACGTGACCGCGGAGGAATACTTCGCATGCGAAAACACAAGAGCCCACGGAACCAATGCCGACGACCGTTGACGACCACTGGTGCATAAGAAACGGAGGTGAAAATGACAGCTAGTGAGAGAGAGAAGATGATCCTCCTAAACCAGTGACTGTCAATGAAGCCCACGGTAAAAAGCCAGGTAAAAATTGCTGATTTAAAACTGGCTGAGGTAGAAATTGCTGAGGTAAAAATGGTTGAGGTAAAAATGGCTGAGGTTAAAATGGCCGAGGTAAAAACGGCTAAGGCAGAATTTGCTAAATTGAAAATTAACAGGTGACAAGATTAAATTTTTAATTTGGAAATTCAAAACATGCCAATTCAGCGGCAAATAGCATGTGGTAGACAGACATTTCAGATGGGACTTTCTGGACTAGGATATTTTGGCCAGATTACTAATATAATGTTCCAAAAAAAGGGTAATTATAATTAATTTCCATAATGAATTAATCATTTTAAATATACTTTTTGAAACTGATAATGTATCAATTTACAACAATTTAATTTCAGCTCAAAATTACATCTGTAACAAGCTGTTACACGTAAAAGACTTGCATGAATACAAGGGCGTGCGCAGGATTTTAGCAATGTGTGTGTGTGTGTGTGTATATTATATACGCCTAGGTGCGAGTTTCTTATCAGATTTCGCAACTAACATCGGGCCGAAATAAACCGGGCAGTATGCACTCCTTTCCATTTAAACCACTTGACTGGACCTACTGATTGAGTCGGTATGTCCCACTTATTAAGTCAGTTTGTATCATATTGCTATAGCAAACGGCTCTCAGGGTGTTGACCACAGTAAAGGGATCGATTTGATGCTTTCACACAAACAAAATGACATGTTTCAGCATTTGAACGATTTCAACGAGACACGCTATATTTAGGTGTGGACCACATAAAAGGGATAGGTTTTGTGCTTTAATTGTCACAAACAATGTGACATGTTTTAACATTTGAACGATTTCGACGAGACACGCTATAGCGAAGACCACGTGACCGCGGAGGAATACCTCGCTTGCGAAAACACAAGAGCCCACGGAACCAATGCCGACGACCGTTGACGACCACTGGTAAATAAGAAACGGAGGTGAAAATGACAGCTAGTGAGAGAGAGAAGATGATCCTCCTAAACCAGTGACTGTCAATGAAGCCCACGGTAAAAAGCCAGGTAAAAATTGTTGATTTAAAACTGGCTGAGGTAGAAATTGCTGAGGTAAAAAAGGTTGAGGTAAAAATGGCTAAGGTTAAAATGGCTAAGGTTAAAATAGCTGAGGTAAAAACGGCTAAGGCAGAACTGGCTAAATTGAAAGTTAACAGGTGACAAGATTCAATTTTTAATTTGGAAATTCTAAACATGACAATTCAGCAGCAAATTCCTTGTGGTGAAAAGACATTTCAGATGGGACTTTCTGGACTAGGATATTTTGGCCAGATTACTATTATCACAGGCGCTTGAATTGCTATTAGTATAGATTTAGGTTAAATTTGTTCCTTTTCTGGTTCATTTTCTATCTGGCATTTTCCCCGCGTTTTTCGCATTAAATGGTCCATCTCTTTATTATTTACCTAATATTTGAGATAGGCTGGCAAGAAGCCCCCGTTGTCAGAACCGAAAGCCATGGCACATCGGTCTCAGGCTAAATTTAGAGTACATGCGTGATTGGCTGAACCATTGTTACGTCAGTGGTGTCACCATCTGATGACTCCAGTAGTAGACATACCAGCCAATCAGAAAGTGCGTCCTCGGTTGCTATGCCATGGCTGTCGGATCTAACAACGGGGGCTTCTTGTCAGCCAATCTAAAATATTAAGTAAATAATGAAGAGATGGACCATATAGTGAGAAAAACGCCAGGAAAATATCAGATAAGTAATAATTATAAGGAAATGACCAAGAAAAGGAACAAATTAAACACCAATAGCAATCAGAGCGCCTGTGCTGTTATAATGTTCCATTAAAAGGGTAATGATAATTAATTTCCATAATGAAATAATCATTTTAAATATACTCCTTGAAACTGACAATGTATCAATTTACAATAATTTAAAGCTCAAAATTACAACTGTAAAAAGCTGTTGCACATAAAAAAACTTGCATGAATACAAGGGTATGCGCAGGATTTTATGCTACTATATGTATCAATTTTACCTAAAAACAGGTAAAAAAAAAAAAACTTACCCTCTCTGAGACCGTGTAAAGAAGTCTAATTTTGTTTCTGGACATTCTATTCTTCTGATTCAATACATATATACAGGCTGTAAACAGGCTCAAAAACTAATTAAGCTACTAGTGACGAATTGTTTGCCCAGGTTGTTCTTATGCTGTTCTGCATTGTGTTGTGCATGAAAAGTGATGTTTGAGTAGAAATGATATATTTTATTCAGTTTTCTTGAGATAATATGTCGCCGCTTTGAATAAGAATTAAAAGGGGACATATCACCTATAAAGCAAGTTGAATTAACACGAAACTTAGCTTATTCCCTTTAAAATAAATCTGTACTTGCCAAAATATTGCCTTGAAACCGTTTGCTTACTTTTATAAACGAGTGTTAAAAACGGTGGAACGGGCGCGATCACAGGTATCAAAATAAACACAGCGCATAGGGCCGAGTGCATCGCGGAGCCACAACACGTGTCAGACAGGAGATGTTGTGAATGACCTGGCCAAAAAACATGTAATACATGTTCCCGCTGGCTGAAACATCGCGTCTTGCGGCTCACAATCGAACCTTCGGTCACGCGGCCTTGTTATGGTAGGCAGACACACGTGAACTGTGTTTACCAATAGGCAAAGCCATAACAATGTGTTAAACAGTCGTATGCTAGGTAATGGAACTGTATGTTGGGATTGTTTTGCTGGTAAACTTGTGTATAAAGCAAAACTGAAATGATAGTGTGAACAAATAGGCATAATATGGCTCCAAAGTATGTCCCTTTAAGCAGGGCCTCCGAGAGAAAATTTTCGAGGGGGTACAAAAGGTTTCCGGGCCCTGCATTTTATTCGTTATAATAACCATTCAGTTTTACAGAAGTATTAAACGGATGTTTATACTTTATCCACCATGATGAACTGAGCAATAAAATCATATGGAGGTCTTTGCAGGCATCCCTATAACCTAAAGGCAAGCAACCTGTAAAGAGGTTACCCGCACGACAATCTGTGCCTCTCATCCTATATGTATACTATCAACAACAATACTATCACAGCAACGACAAAACCAATTGAAACTTGGAAGAATAAAAAATTATTAACAGGAACATAAGAAGGGTTAAAATAGTTTAAATAGTTCCGCCGCAGCCAAAGCGAGTGCAGGTGCGTCAGATTGTTACATACTTTGACAGGTGTTAGATCATCTGTGGAAGCCGTATGGAGGACTTCTGTGATTCTGTGAAATCTTTCTCTTTTTTATATACAATAGCTCAAGGGTTACATCTATCAGCTTGCATCATGTTCCACCAAACAGATCGAAGGAACTACCAAAGTTTTATTTATTTTTTAGCTACATTCGCCGTGTATAATAAGAACGTTTAATATAAATAAATCCAGACCTACATTTGCTCGTATGAATTTGAATATGTGATACGCGCATACATACCTGGTTTGTCACAATAATAGGAAGCTATATGCATGGGTTCATGATAAGTTGATCATCGAATATATATATATATATATATATATATATATATATATTGTTGGAGCACGGGAGTTTTAAACAAGATGAAAGCGACCCCCTTCACCCACCCACGCACACACAAAGAAAAGCATCCAGATAAATTTTAAAAAATTAAAGTGAAAGGAGCCTCTCCACTTAATTGTTTTATATTCAGTGTGAATAAAAAAATAAATTTGGTTTCTTGTATAATTCTATTCACGAACACTTAACCAAAGCAACTAAACTACATTTTATACCTTCTCTATATACTAAAAACCGAGTAAAAGAATAAATTGAAAACAAACAGCATGTACTTCCGGAATGAAAGACTGTGCTTTCCATGGCCCTCCGGACCATACAAAATGAATGCAAATAAATATTAATTTTGGTTAATTTCTTCCATGCACTGATCTGTTGTTCTAAATATAAGATATACCATTCTGTTATGCCGTAACCACTGTGTACCATCACTCAGGAATTTCTACATTTCCATGCATTCTTATGGGTATTAATTACCCTTTGGACCCAACGGGTTAAAACCAATATATAAACTAGCTAATGCTATAAAAAAACAAATCCGAGACTTAAATAATTTGATACCTCATCGTCAAGCCTGTTCTTGTGCTATTTGAAAATTTTGGGCCCTAGTCCCCATAGGACTTTCCGACCATTTCTGATTAAAACTATAAGCTAAAACAAAAGAGAAAAAACAAAGTTTCATATTAACAAGAATTTAACTGGGCCCTATATGTAGGAGACAAAGTCTCAGCCGGGCCCCTTTAAAACTTCCTGATTACAGCTATGTAGCTGCAAGTAAACATAAAAGCTAAAACAGATTTTCTCATTTCAAGTACTTACTGGTGTTCTTCACGTAGGAAACTCCTGACGAGCCCTGGCCCCTTCGGATCACTCGCTTTTAGAGACTATATTTACGTTTCGTAAAACACGTGACTTAATCATTTTTGAGCTTTTTCTTGGGCCTTATTGGAAATCCCTATGCTAAAATAAAATCAAACGAGACTTCAAAATTTTCAAACATTTCATTGGGCCCTATAGGAAACGAGTACGGTACGGTACGAGTCCTTTAATCTAGGCCACTCAATTTTGATAAATCATTCTGTGTACATGCTTCTCAAATGACAAACGAGAAGCGGATTTCTTTCGCCCTATATAGGACTGCCTTGCCCCATGCATAGCATAACACCTTATGACCTACGCATGAGCAGCAGCTTCCAAGAGGCCAATAGATGGTGTCATCCTATATTCGGTTACTTAATTGAAATAGTTTCAACTATGGCCTGGGACTTACAAATGAAACTGTGTGAGATTATTTTGCAAAAGGCTTAGGCACGCCCTGACAATTTACGAAACTGGAGGCCCTTTAAAATTGCTGAACAGATTTTAAGGGGGGGGGGGGGGGGGGCTGTCGCGGCCGCTCTTAACATACCCCTGGTCTACATGAAGGAAAATCAAATGTTCATTAATATAATTGAAGCAGTCAACTTCAAATTAAATTTAAATTCCCACACATTTTTCAGAATGAGTTATTCATGAGTTATTTTTGATCTCAATTCAGATTAATTATTTAAAAAGGGCTCAAAGGAATGTTGATAGATCAACATTTTTTCAATATCTACTAACTCATTAATCACTAAGAACTCGGCATCTGCCTGGACACTACAGGAGGTATAACCATATGAGGTAGGTTCACCAATTTCTAATCCATGCATAAACTTAAGCTTATTAAGTATACACAGTGGTTCTGATGGTCCATCCAAGGAAATTATAAAAAATTCTGTACACTCTAAATCCCCTTGTGTTAAACATAACACAAACTTGTTTTTCTTAAACAGAAGTGCTTTTGTCTTATATAAACATCGTCAACTTGTGTTTAAACAGCACAAGAACTTGTGTCAAACACAAGACGGGGTAAAATTAAACACAAGTTGCTTTTGTTAAATGTAACACAATCTGTGTTTTTATTAGTATAAAACTTGTCTCAACGATAACACAGTGTTGTATTATATATAGCACAAGTTACTTATGTTATAGTTGACGCAAGGTTTAGTTAATATAGGACCCTATAGTTATCTACAACACATGACCATGCAGAGCACACACCAAAGGTATCAGCATCACACAAAACAAAATAAAACATGTTGCATTTAAATGATTGTATTATCTTTTAGAAGTACAACAAAAATGTTACATACCTTGATTTCCTGAAATACATATCAATGGGGATATTTTGAAATTTACGATTACAATTAATAAAATGTAGTGAGGTGCTAATAATTATATACATACTGAACGAATCTGAGTTTTGACAATGAGTAATTCAGTGTATATAGAATATCACATTGTGTTGCTTAACCAATACATGTAACATAAAAAATTATGTTCTTTAAAAGGTCTGGCATTCATCCACTGTAGGAATAAATTGGAAAAAAACGTGATATTTCCACAAAACCGATATGTTCAAAAACCAATATGTTCTGTTGCTGATATGTTCAGTTAACAATGCATCAACGGTTGACGGCGTTTGGCTGAAGTTGTCGTTAAGGGTAACTTTTTAAAGTTCTAGCATAGAGGAAAACAGTATACAGTTTGATATTTTAGTATTTGTTTGCAAATGTAAATGTAAGTGAAAGTATTATTTGTAGGTCGAATTGAAACTACACTGCTATTTATTAGTTTAATATAACAATTAAAACTACAATACAAAGAAAATAAAAGAAATTCTGTATCGCCACTTACCTCATAGAATGGATAAATATATTCAAGATGCACGTGCATTCAACGGAAACCATGTATTAATCAGTGAGAAAGAGGTGCTTAGGTGTGAATTGCTACCGAGAATAGCACAACGCCATGCATGCAGTTATATCCTTTAATAAATTGAATATGTTGAATATTTCTGTGCCTAACAGTAAATGGCCTCATATTCAACCACATGTAGTGAAACAGGATCAAGATAATAAATGGTTTGGTTATCTTGATCTTGGTTTTATGTTGCCAGATCCTCTAGCGCGTGTCCCAAGGATGTACCAGTCTGTAAGTGTAATATATACAATAAAAGGCCTTGAAAAAGCATTAACAATTCCCTGCATGCATGTCAGAATAAATCATTGGAATAGATGCAACATTACAATAGGCTCCTTTTAAATGGGACATAATCAGGATTAATATTATGCCTATCCTTTTACACTATTAGTTCAGTATTGCTTTATACAGAAGTTTCCCAGCAAAACTATCCGAGCACACTGTCTCAGTACCTCTTACACGGCTGTTTAAGACCTTGTTATGACTCTGAGTGTTGGTAAACACAGTCCAGACGGTCTGTTTACCACAAAAAGGCCACGTGATCGGAGGTCCGATTGTGAGCCGCAAGACACGATGTTTCAGCCAGCGGGAACATGTATAACATTTTTGGGCGAAGTCAATCAAGTCATTTCATGATTGACATCCGTTGTGACCGGTCAATACACGCAGTGTTTATGTTGACACCTGACATCGCGCCCGGTCCACTGTTTTTAACACTCTTTCACAGGAGTACGCAAACGGTATCAGGGCAATATTTTGGCAGGTACAAATTTATCTTAAAGGAAAGAAGCTATTTTTTTGTGTCAATGCAACATGCTCTATTGGTGATTGGGCCCCTTTACCGTTATGCGAATGAATAAAAGAATCGTGATTTCTCTCAGAATTTAGTGGGTTGGTTTTGCAGACAGAGATAATATTTACAAAATCGGACCTATTACATATAGGTTTAAATATACAAGTTGGATGCATATAATTATATAATTAAGGTTGCATCTATATGATCACACATCACAAATTCACCTGTGACCAATTCATGTGTTCCTGTATACTTTTGTGAGACTTACTGATTAATTAAGGGTTAATTCCGATGGAAAATTAGACGGAGATCCGATAAGGAGTGAACATGTTTAGTCAATCTTTTATTATAAATAACAGCAAATATAATCTTTAAAAATGTATTTATGGCCGCTTGTGAAATTTCGACATTCTATTATATCATGAACTGATGTTTCATTAATTGAGTCACACTATAGTCTCCTTTCCTGCCAAATAATGCAAAAATAAAATAGTACAGTATAGTTTCCTTTGTTTTGATTCTTAATTTGCTGGCGGAAAGCATGTTTGAGTACCAGGGAAAACGTGTTCGGACCAGACCATGAAAATCTGTGGCGGACTAGACAGGATTCTCAGACCTGCCCGATCCCGTCCGATCTCGTCTCGTTTGCTCTCTCACTATTACATCCATATCTGGCATTAGTATATGTCCGTGAAGAAAAATAAGTTACAATTAATAAAAATACTCACGTAATGGGAGTTGAATATATCTTTAAAAAATAAAATATTAATTCTAACTCAACTGAAAATTAATATATTTGTACTGTAAACTTGTATTTTTACACCAAGTCTGTTTCCACATAGCGACTTTTTTTTCAGACTGCATGGGTGCATGACCGGATATAGTCCATGAATCCAAGGGCCAATAGGGGTATATAGCTCCCCTCCCCCTGGAGAATTTTCTTGACCCTAATTTTCTTTCACCTAGATGTCTCTTGTCTGTGAAAATGAATAATGGCACAAGGCTGATATTTTTCTCTAAAAAAATGGGCCATTTTATCAAATTGCTCCGAGGTACCATATTTCAGGCTGAGTGAAATCGGTTAAGGGGTATTGTCAAGGGGGTAACTTCTTTAATATAGTCCAGTTATCCTTAATACTAGTCCTATGGGGGTGAAATGAACACCATTTTACTCCTCTTGTATTTGCCAAATAAAATAGATATAACTGTGTTGGCATTTGGACGAGTTGCATGCTTATATAGGCGCACTTATATCCAACTCACAAAATAATTTTGAATTTGTTTTATGTGTGCGCATTTTTACCAAATGTTTTGACACAATAAACTGTATGAATTTTCTTCGTTATCTTAGTTTATTTTATTGTTTCGAAAGGTCCTTATTTATGAAAATGAATGTTGGCATTTTTCTTCATTGATGCTATCTAGAATTGTTAAGATTTATTATACCTTTTGCATACACCAAAAAATCATATGAATCAGTTCAAATGTAGATAAAATAATGCTTCGACTACTAGTGACATCTAACGGCAACAAGACACTTGTGAAAATTTACATAACCGTGGTTCAGCATTTATCTGTGTCCATTGCATAAATTATATTTGAATTAATTATATATTTTCTAACAAATATGATAAAGAAATAAAAAATTTACTTGGTTATACTCACAAAGCCAAATGTTGTGGAAAAATTTAATGTAGAAAAATCCTAAAGTAATTCTTCGGTTATCAGTCTTGAATGAAATATCTGATAAGACATTTTCATGTTAATTTTGTTATTATTCTTGCCGTTATTAATTACCAAAAACAAAAACCCAGAGTCATTTAGAGAAAATATAATCTCTTAATATAAGAAAATCGTGCCATTTCCGATGACCATAAATTGTTATTTTTTTTCAAAACAAATTATTTATAAATACTAGTATTATAGATTACATATAGTGAATTTAGTAAATATTTTTCCCCATGCAATACACATGCAGCATATTGTCCGTATAATTGCACAGTCATTTTGCATGCATTCAATAAATGATTATGTCATCTATACCGTTATATCATCGTCTAAATCACTATCACTGTTATGACATCATATAGTAGCATTATTAAGCATTAATATGATAAATTTTTCTTTCATTCTCGTTATAATCACTTAAGTAACATATAATCATACACTAGTATTCATCACCTTCGTCACGTTTTTTCTCCACAATGTAGTAACATCATCATCGTCATCACAACTGTAAATTATCAATGTTATAGTGGTTTTGAGTTTACATACTCAACCTTCAAATAAGTTTGAATCTCTGATGAAAACTTATTTTTTTTGTATATTTGTTTGATAATAATGTCTGATGAAATATTATAGTGTAATTATTTTTTGCACCCATTTGTGCTTTAAAAAAGGCGTGTTATTATGCTGATGCATATGTTAATGGATATTGAATTAGTATTCGAATCGAACCAAATACCGTACGCTAATGCTACATGTTTCCATGTTACGTTCAGCTGTAATATACGGCTAATTATATTGTCCAAATTGCTTTTACCATTTTACAGTTAAACAGCATATGACATTCGTCTAGTGTGTTACAAATATGACAACATGCATGGGTTCACAGTATTTTCCCATTTTACAAAGTCTTTAATTAAATTCGGCGGTTTTCTTACATGGAAAAAAATTCACCTTTAGATTGTATATATGTCTTCCAAAAGGATTGGTATATTGTGAATTTTATGGGTTTTTTTTTCTTCCAAATTAAGGTATTGCTGGAGATTCAATTTTTTTCTCTACTACTATAGGGTAAGATAGTTTTGCAACGGTTATACACTCTTGTGTACGACATGCGCCGTAAGTTAACGGTATAGTATACCCGCATCCGTCGCTGCCGGTAGTCTACCGTAGAAAAGCGGTAGGCCGTAATCTGCAGATTACGGTAGGACGTAAAATAACGGCAGACTACCGTACTTTGAGAACTACGTTATCGGGTCAAATTACGGTGGAATATCGTATTTTCACGGTATTCTCTGTAATAATATTGTGGTTATTATTAATATTATAAAAAAATATTATATATCTGGTACTATTTTGATTATGTACGATTGTAATATTATATATGTATGTTTATGTATAGATGTGGGTATGTGGGGAGGGGGAGGGGGGCTTGCACTTGATCCACTGTCACTGTGAATTTGGATTTCACAAATGGTAGGTATAGTTAGATCAGCTAAATAGGAAGGTACATTGAAGGAATGAGAATGAAACAGCAAAAAAAGTATATTCAAGGGAAAACTTTATTATAAAACACAAAATTATCAATACACATATTCACAATCAACAACTCTGAGAAAAACATGATTTAACATGCATAAACGTGTATATCAATGCATCTGTTCATACACACAAACACATTTGGGCGAAATGTAACACAAACTTGTAATTAAACTCAAACTCGGCATTGCATTTTGCAGATTTAAATAAAAAATGCCTTTTGAGTCCCCGTGTCAATCATACAGTCAGTGTGTTGATGAACTCGCGTTTTTCACAATCAGCCTGTTCAAATTAGACGCGAAAATACAATATGCATATATCATATATACCATTATAATATATATATATATATGCATATATATATATATATATATATATATATATATATATATATATATATATATATATTACGTCCAAGATGCCTATATTTGGTAAGAAGTAACTCCAAGTGGTAATTCCTATTCGTCTTATTCATCTGGTCGGTGATGACTGTAATTGTTGATTTCTCTGCTTTGGGTCAAACTCATAGTCTAAAACAGAGAAAATACAAAAAGTATCAGTTACATAAACATGATTTGAGTGTCTGAAATATATCATATATAAATTATGTACGTATTGAGATATAAGTCAAAAGATAACTTGGATATTTTCAATGAGAGACTCGTATACTTAAACAAATATGCAGAGTGTATTTCTAAAATAATCTGAATGTTCGTTTAAATCACACGTAAATGGCACACATGTATTTCCACATGAGATGAAGAATAAAAGAAGTTAAAACAAGTATGTACAGCAGTGGTGTTATCATGATGATAAAAAAGGGCTGTATTTAAATTCGGAAATCATGTAAGCCAATATGTGATATACACGCGAGGCCGTATATCTGCGATATATTTAACTAACAATATATCAACACACCGTTTTACACACAATATACAAAATACACAGCACGAACAGTGATACCACCAAACCAGGGATGGTGTGATTTGGAGTGGCCAGTTTTGGTAAAAAATCTAAAATTATCAAAGAAATATATATAATACGTGCCAGTTAAAGATACCTAAAGTAGTTTGCGAAACAATTAAGGCATAAAGGTAAACTCGCCAAAAACATGGGATTATTCGAGATTGTACGCCTCTGCGAGCTGCTAGAAATGTCAAAGATGGCGGTGAAAAACCTGAAAATGCCCGGATGTTAACAAAGGAAACGCACGTGCTCGGGGCCCCCTGGGGTGACCAGATGGTGACAAGGCATGATAAGACGCCAGGGCTGGCTCAAATTACGGTAGTCTACCGTTAATCGAGTAAAGTACGGCCGGGCCGTGAAATGACGGTACTACCGTGAAAGAAACACGGTAAACTACCGTGAAACTACAGCCATGTCTAAGAGTGTAACTTAATATTATATGTTGATAAAATATTGGCAGTGATGAAAATATTCCAAAATCATTTGAATTCGAAATATTAGTTTGCATCATAGATTGAATATGTAAACCAGTTTCTTCTAAAAAGAAATTTAAAATACTTGACTGTCGGTAATTTCCATGTAGAATTTTTGGTACCCATGCGCATTTTGCAGCATTGAATGTTGACTCAGTGTCAGGAAAGACCGCCCCGAGTTACCGATCCTATTAAAGTATATTTATTTTTATTCTATCACGCTGTACATTTACCACAGATTTATTAATAATTTTCTGCCTACGTTATCACTTTGTTTATTGATAAGGGTATATAAATAATACTTCATGCCTTAGCCTTAGCATGCTGAAATTAATCCTGGTGGTTGACACAGGGGCAATTTTCTAGAAATGGCCCTTTTATCAAACAGCGTCAAGAGCGATGTTTGAGGCTGAGGGAAATCGGTTAAAAAAAGACTGTTCACACGATTTTCCCCTCTTTTATCGCCAATGCCTATAGCTCACATATACACCGGGCGCCGTACGGTCTTTTCAGCACGGCAGCTTGTCATGGGTATTCGAGACCGTACGGTCACCGTGTGACTTTTTATCCACTATTATGTTTTATATAATCTACAGCGACCGCACGATGGCCTCCGAAACTTGGTTTGTAAGGAGGCCGTCCGGGAACCGTAGGAAGACCATGCAAGTACAACGTGCGCCCACTGTCAGGGTATTTCCTGCTATATATATATGTAGCTTGTTTTAAAAAAAAGTAATTTGTTTAACATGAAGCGAAAGAATAAGAAAGAGAAAGGAAAGAATAGTAAAGTGCAAGTCGAGGTGGAGACATCAAGCGGCGAAGATGTGGATTGGACGGAAAGCAAAATAAAACAAGAGGATCTTATCGTGGACTTTTTTTTAGGGGCATTTAATTATTATATTTTTTCTTGGAAAATTTTTATTAGACATTTGACCCTAGAGTCCACGCCCCGTCCTATTTTGATATTGATAAATGAAACAGGTATATTGTAAAACAACAATACACAGTAAAACCTTGCTTAACGGCCACCACAGTTAAGCGACCACCCCAAACTAACGACCACCTTTTCTCGGTCCCAATTCATTTTTGCTTTTAATTTCAGAATTCGCTTAGACGACCACTTCAAAATACAACCACTATATCGAGGTCCCATCGGTGGTCGTAATTTCTGGATTTTACCGTTCTAAGGTGATATTTATATATTTTTCCAGATCAAGCTTAATCAATTTGAGTCACTTGTTCCTAGAATCATTTTTTTCAGAGAAATGTTGTCCTTATATATCCGACAGTTCAGATTCAGGCACCATGAGGACACTGCACGGGCAAAATTTACATCGCAAGGGAGCCAAACGGACCCCGCACGGCAGCCATTCGACTTTTCACATATCGCACAGGGCCCTTGCGGGGACCGTAAGGCTATCGCACGTGACCGTACGGCAGCCGCTGACACCGCAAGGCGCCCTAGAGAAAATTACCCGGAAATTGTACGGGTGCCTGTAAGGTGCCCGCACGGGCTCTTTACGTCCTGTCCACGGCGCTTCTAAGGGCTTACGGTAAAGCTTCGGTCACAAATAGGGTAGGGTCGCCGTAGGCGATTGTTTGGGATATACCGTGAGGTTGACGTACGGCAGCCGTGCGTTTTTCGAAGGCCGCAGGGATTCCACAACGACCGTAACTGACATTAGCGCAAGCGCAAGTTGGTGCGGCGGCCGTACGTCAAGCGGGTATCTACGGCCTCCGTACTGGCATCGTGCAGTAGACGTACGGATGTCGTAGGATGCCCGTGCGATTTTAACGCCTTCTAGGCTACCCGAGAGACGTACGGTGTACCTGCGGCTGTCGTTAGGGGTCTTTGCGGCTTCAGCAAGGTTAGCTTGCGGCGTCTGCAGGGTTAGCTTACTTAACCGTGCGAAGGCCCTGAGAATGAGGACGACACCTTGCCTTTTTCGCACGTCGGCCCCATAAGTATTCCTGAGGTTTTCAAAAACCTAACGGCGATCTACGGTGTGCGGTGACCACAGCGGGTTGTGACCGATGTTTAAGTATTCCTGCGGTCCCAAAAAAACCGTACGGTACTCTACGGTGTGCGGTGACCGCAGCGGGTTGTAATCGAGGCTTTAGGCAGCCACCTACGGGCTGTAGACGCACGGATGTCGGATGATGTGAGTGCGATTTTGAACGCCTACCTTACTTTACCGTGCGAACGACATGAGAATGAGGAAGACCTTTCCGTTCCCGCACGTCGGCGCGGGCGCATTAGTATTCCTGCGGTTTTCAAAGACCGAACGGTGATCTACGGTGTGCAGTGAACGCAGCGGATTGTGACCTAGGCTTAAGTATTTCTACGGTACTAAAAACCGTAAGATAATCTACGGTGTGCGGTGACCGCAACGGGTTGTGACCGATGCTTAAGTTGAAAACGCCGGTAAAAATTGAATCGTATGGGTACCTTGCGGGCACAGTGCGAATATAGCCAAAAATGCTGATTTTAGTCACGGTACGGGCCAAGTATAGGCTATATGTGATTGCAGCATTAACAATGTTTTGTTTGAGTTACATGCTTATAAAGTGCATTATGTCCAATGCACTAAATGATTTTGAATTTTATGTGTGCACATTTTTTAACCAAATTTTTTGACACAATAAATTGTATGGATATTATTTCATTGCTTTCTCTGGTTAACAGATTATGAAAATAAATTTTTGGGTTTGAAACAAGGCAAATTTCTGGAGAAATGGTCTCTTTATCAAACCGTGTCGAAGTGCCAATTTCGTGGCGCAAGGAGGGCGGAAAACCAACTATAACTTCCTTAATACTAGTCCTAGGACCATTTTATTCCTTTTTCTTTGCTAAAAAGATTCGTATTAGTTTTTTTACGTGAAAGTTAACTAATAAAAACAGATGCACCCTATAACAAAATTAAATTAATTTTAGATTTTTACATATATATCTATTTCTTTACCAAAAAGTTAAGGTGAAATAAATAAGATAGTCTCGGGCTGCCCTTGTGATTTATAGTATACCTGAGTGTAAAAAAGACATGATTGTAGTGAAAACCCGTAAAAGTAATTAATTAACAGTCACTGGTTTGAAAAGCGTCAAATCTTTAAAAAATGCAGGGTACTTAAATTTACAAAATATTGCTCTAACATATCAGAGTCTGGGCCATTTTGTTTTGCAAAGTTGCAGGATTAAACATTGCAAAACTTCTAACGTTAGACCATATTATTTTAAACCAATATATATATATATATATATATATATATATATATATATATATATACAGTAGAGCGTCGTTTGTCCGAAAGCGTCGGGGGACAAGCTTTTTGTTCGGAAATTCGAACATTCGGAAATGCGGACAAGGGTCTAGCGGCAAGTTCGTAGGACAGTTAATGATTAACTTAATGCCATTCTACCAGAGGAACACGGTGTTTCTTTTTTTGGATTGAACTGCTTATTTGTATGGCCTAGCCAGCATGCTATGGCCCGCACCTAAACCTGCTCGAGCAGAAGCGTTTAATAAATGATACCTCACCAATGATGATGCGAGTAAACTGCTCAGTTATTTGGCCTGACATCCTATCCCAAGCCGACGAACTATGTTTGCTTGAGTACAAACGAGATGTGGTTGATAACACACAAGTGCTCATAGATAAACTGCTCAGTCTCCTGCTAGGGGTACAGGGAGCCGATCGTTGCGGGGCTAGCTGTAGTTTTCACACCTTTGCCCCTTCGACATAATAGGCCCAGAACTAATTAATTAGGGTCACCACTGGGCTTAAACCCATGACTGCAGGCCTTGGGACTCGTAAAAAAAATAACCTTTAAGGTATTTACATACTTGAAATACGTTTCGGAAATACGAATAAATTTTCGGTTCCCCATTTTAATTTTCGGAAAAAAGAAATTTCGTAAATTCGCCATTCGGAAATACGGCGCCCTACTGTATATATAATATATATATATATATATATATATATATATATATTGCTTTATTCACACACATATATATGTATATATATATATATATATATATATATATATATATATATATATATATATATATATATATAACCCGGTCTTTAAATCCAGTTGTCAGACTCAAGTGATGTTAAGGAGAGCGCGCAATTTCATTTTGCTATGTGTGTGTGTGTGGGGGGGGTATTTATATACATTATTATTAAAAACCAATATGACAGTGAGGATTTGCCAAAAGCTGTGTAAAGTAGAATGTAAAACTCGAGATTCTGAAATAGTAGGCTGAATTAAGCACATACATCACGTAATTTGTCATATACATGCATGTATGGTATCCAGCTATATCTGTGCCATTATCAGGTCACAACACTGAATCTGTATCTATGTTGTTTATAAAGGTACAAAAATGATTATTATTATTTTATGATTTCCATTGATACATATAATAAATGTGTTGAATCACTTTTCCTCTACATTATTATAAAAATAAGTGATTTATGAATATTCTGTTGCAAATTCCATAATTTCCCCTAATATCGCACAAACACTACCCCCTGAAATGTTTACGATAAAACAATATCAAACTTTACTTTAAACTGAAATTATATCCCCAAATTTCCTTTTTCAACATTTCGGGTGACATATTCAAGAACAATATCCCATATCTATCGTGCAAAGCGGTAGTACTGATACGAAAAGAACACTTATTCCGAATATTGCCAACTACAGCTGCGTGCATAAAAGTGAGCCATTAATAAGACAAGCGGTACTTCTTCTGGATATTGCCGATAGTTTCTATAAATGTGTAACTAGGCCTTAGCGTCACAGAATACCAGAATGCAAATTATGTCCTGCTAATTTTCAGATTATAATTAAATTTCTGTCTGGTCGACCATTAAATAGATTTCTATTTGTTTTAAAATCTCCAATAGTTGACATGTTGAATGATGAATTAGGCTCTTGTCTCACGGCCCCATTTGTGATTTACAGGCGCCACGTGTGAATACCGATATGATGAAATTTAAAAAATCTTCTTGTCGATTGGCCCCGTTTCATTTTTACCTCAAATCAACGGTGGGTTAACGTTTTATGTAAATGTGATGTGATCGGGTGTTATAACCAATTAGATAGGGGATGTATCGTCCGGCACATGTCTGTCACGGCTGAATAACTCCTTTTTAAGGCTCGGGCCGGTCGAAGCTTGTTGCCCAACACTGACCCGATAAACCGCTACAGGTGCACCGTGTGTATAGCATCTCAGTCGGGCCACCGGTGGATTACCTACATGTGTATATGTTCTCGTCTTCCTTGCACATATGTAAATATTAATGAACCACTGACACAATTAACTGACAATTTTAATAGGATTCGGTATTTTTATAGATATTTTTCATTATAGTAATGAGGAAGTTACATTAATTTGTTAGCCTTAGGAAGTGAGAGTTTGAATAGCATGCATGCAGTGTTTTAGAATTGACTCTTTTCAGTCTTTTTAATCAGATTTATTAGAATTTTTAATGAATTGTCTTTCAAATAACTCAACTAAATTTATATTTATTAATTTATTAATTAATGTAAAAGGAATTAAATGGTGCCAATTTTGATCCTTTTGGACAAGTATTACGGAAGAAGTTGATTTTAGTGACCATACCCCGTTTCCGCCTCCCTTGCGCCACGCAATTTGCACTTTGACGCAGTTTAAAAAAGGCCATTTCTCCAGAAAGTAAAATGTTTAAACATCCAACATTAATTTTTCTAATCTAGGGACCATAGGAAGCTAAATAAACTCAAATTACCAATAAAACCACATAACGCATTGTGTCTAAACATTTGGTTAAAAGATGTGCACACATAAAAAAGATTCGCAATTATTTTGTGAATTGGACATAACTGTACTTAATAAGCGTATAATTCATCCAAATACAAATACATTTATATCTACCTATTTAGCAGTGAAAGAGGCGCAACTGGTGTTTGTTATGGTAGTGCCCATCAATAGTGCTAGTTTAAGGACATTCAATCTTGTGACCATATCCCGATATCAAATTATCCTCGGCCGCCACATGGTACTTTTATTCGTTCTGATAAAAAGTGCCATTTCTCTCGAGAAGCCAGCCTATTCTAAGCGACAACATTTATTTCAACAGAATAGAGCTCTAGGTACAAGAAAATTAGTTGCAGTTTGTTGATCAAGTAGCTATACGTTTGTGATGCAATGATGACCCAGACCACAGTGTATGCCTGCATGGAGGAAATGACATGAGCTCGAACAACTATACTCGGCTCGCAACCACATTGTCAATCAAATTTAAGTAGAATAGAATCAAAGGTATGTTTTTTGGTCATGTTTGAAGACATAGTGCGTGAACCTGAATGGTGATGGTCATCCCGCATGACGCTCAGGAGATGGTCAGGGCATGTCTGAGCTGAACGGCCACACCGCTGCTTCAATGATGCAAGGACTGAATTGGGCAGTAAACATGTCGCTCTTACGGCAACGCTGTATCACTAAAACCGTATTGGTTATTGTCGGCTTGGTAGTACTGGTCATGTGCCTGATGCAACGTAAAGGTAATCATCACTTCTTTATTAATATCCAAAAAATCACAGCTAACATTCAGTAAGGAGTAAAATGGTACTTATTTGGTCCTATAGGACACCAGACACCTAGGACATTATTTAAGATTGTATCCTTGGCGAGAAAGAATTCTATTTAAAATCGTTCCCATTTCGAACTTATTATATGCATTAAGCCGCTTTACTGAGTGACAATTTATTTCTGGAAAATAGACGGGCATTTGTCGGCACACACATCACACGCTGTAGAATATACGCCCAGTTTTGATGGCTGTATCAGAAAAAATGTGTATTCATCCTAACAGAAACTAAACCTGACAGATGAAAATTGTAATATCCTTTAAATCAGCATCCAGCCATCTGTTACTCATTGATCGCTAATGGTAATGGGAGTTTATTTTTTTTTTTCATATTCCATTTCAATTGTGACAGGAGTCACTTTATTAAATACAGTCAGAATCCCAGTGCCCGAGCATGGAGTGTTTCAACAACGAGTACGGACGCCAGGTCAGCTGAGCACCGACAGGGGGCAGGTAAAGCATGATTTATAATGATAGAAGTAAGCCAAGAGATTGACAGTTAAACGACTCAAAATATAAGACATGACAGTTACATATGTCTCCAAGTATAAGATACTGACAATTATATGTGAATTAAAGTATAACATATTGGAAGTTATTTAGGACTCCAAGATTAAGATACTGACAGTTATATATGACTGTTATGTATGACTCCAAGTATCCGATATTGGCAGTTATATATGATTAGGGATGTACTGCAAGTATACGAAATTGACATTTATGTACGACTCCAAGTAGAAGATATTGACAGTTATGTATGACTCCAAGTAGAAGATATTGACAGTTATGTATGACTCCAAGGAGAAGATATTGACAGTTATGTATGACTCCAAGGAGAAGATATTGACAGTGATGTATGACTCCCAAGTAGAAGATATTGACAGTTATGTATGACTCCCAAGTAGAAGATATTGACAGTTATGTATGACTCCCAAGTAGAAGATATTGACAGTAATGTATGACTCCCAAGTAGAAGATATTGACAGTTATGTATGACTCCAAGGAGAAGATATTGACAATTACGTATGACTCCAAGTAGAAGATATTGACAGTTATGTATGACTCCCAAGGAGAAGATATATATTGACCATTATGTATGACTCCCAAGGAGAAGATATTGACAGTTATGTATGACTCCAAGTAGAAGATATTGACAGTTATGTATGACTCCAAGTAGAAGATATTGACAGTTATGTATGACTCCAAGGAGAAGATATTGACAGTTATGTATGACTCCAAGGAGAAGATATTGACAGTTATGTATGACTCCCAAGTAGAAGATATTGACAGTTATGTATGACTCCCAAGTAGAAGATATTGACAGTTATGTATGACTCCCAAGTAGAAGATATTGACAGTTATGTATGACTCCAAGGAGAAGATATTGACAGTTATGTATGACTCCAAGGAGAAGATATTGACAGTTATGTATGACTCCCAAGTAGAAGATATTGACAGTTATGTATGACTCCCAAGTAGAAGATATTGACAGTTATGTATGACTCCCAAGTAGAAGATATTGACAGTTATGTATGACTCCCGAGTAGAAGATATTGACAGTTATGTATGACTCCCAAGTAGAAGATATTGACAGTTATGTATGACTCCAAGTAGAAGATAATGACAGTTATGTATGACTCCAAGGAGAAGATATTGACATTTATGTATGACTCCCAAGTAGAAGATATTGACAGTTATGTATGACTCCAAGGAAAAGATATTGACAGTTATGTATGACCCCCAGGGAGAAGATATTGACAGTTTTGTATGACTCCAAGGAGAAGATATTGACAGTTATGTATGACTCCCAAGGAGAAGATATATATTGACCATTATGTATGACTCCCAAGGAAAAGATATTGACAGTTATGTATGACTCAAAGGAGAAGATATTCACAGTTATGTATGACTCCAAGTAGAAGATATTGACAGTTATGTATGACTCCAAGTAGAAGATAATGACAGTTATGTATGACTCCAAGGAGAAGATATTGACATTTATGTATGACTCCCAAGTCGAAGATATTGACAGTTATGTATGACTCCAAGGAAAAGATATTGACAGTTATGTATGACTCCAAGGAGAAGATATTGACAGTTATGTATGACCCCTAAGTAGAAGATATTGGCAGTTATGTATGACTCCAAGTAGAAGATAATGACAGTTATGTATGACTCCAAGTAGAAGATATTGACAGTTATGTATGACTAAGGTATGTACTCCTCTAGTCCAGGCCGTTTATCACTGTATACGCACGACTCACTAGCGCTTCTCTGTAACGCCGTCTGTAGCATCACTCAGACAATGTCTGTCATAACCCTGGACATTGTCAACACTCTGTACCAGAATATGCCACAACAATATTCGGCCCTAATCACAATGATTAGCGTATCAATGGTCCTGGTCTGTTTGCCGGGCTTCACCACGACAGCAAAAAAAACATCGGTTGCATTCAAGTCCATCAGTAAACACTACTAACATGTCCGTTAATGAGATTTACGTTGGTCGCCCGCAGACTTTGACGTACAATTCGGAAAATCACCCCTCAGCTGATTAGTTCACAGACAATCTCGGAAACCCCTCTAGACCGACAAACCGTCAGCCTACACCATTTGGACCTAGGAGAATTGTATTTACTTTCCGTTTCCAGCAACATGTACAAATGCTTGCGTCACATTTCCTGACCGCTCTTGGCCTATAGCCTTACAATATTATGCGGTCTGTCTTTCAATGCATGAATACTAAAATGGACATGCCGCCAGAGACAAAAGTATGGGAAAATCAAGCATGCAGGTGCGTTGCCTTTGAAGTTCTACAGTTTACAATTTTACTACAGGAACCGTCTGGACAAAAACCGAGAACCGATTCTCACGGAATTACAATTGTACTGAAACCAACATCAAATAAAACTGCTGGGTTCTCTAAACCTACGTTCCAACGTTAATATTGATACATGACCCTGCATATTAATATACATCAAATTAAAGAGACAATCATCTGGTTATACTATCCTTACTTGAATGAGTAACACCATAATAAAATTAATATCTCACAGTTCTCTCGTGACAATATGATCAGCTGATGGTAAAAGCATGTGACGGTGTGATGGGCCAAATAAACAGACGTTGAAAGTTGCGTTTGACAAGGGTGTTAATGGTCAATTTGTAGACGATGATGGTCATTTTGTGGACGAGCTCATGGTAGGATTAGGGGAAATGTTTAAAATGTCTGAACCACCAAACAATTTTATATATGTTTATTTAAATTCAAAACCTTAAAGCTCAGCTAAAAATTCTAGAAAGCAATAGCAGAAACTACGTAAAGAGCAAACATATATTGCAGTTTGAATTGCTTTATCTGTTTCCACTCAATCGCCGAGAAAAAAGTTGTAAGGGCATAGGTCATTTTTCATTACATGGACTAATAGGCGAGTGAAAATATTTCACTGTTAAGTATGAGGACATTTGAGGTAGGAGGTTCGTATCCAAATAAAAATTGTCTGAGCACAGATAGGAGTGACTGGAGTTTGCTCGTCGATATGAGAGGCTTACAGTGGCGGGTTACACATAGCAGAGTTGTAGATTGATTACAAAGTATATCTGACAGTATCACATATGTATGTGAATATATATAAATAAATTAGTTCCATCGCCAACCGTTCATGTTTTACAGGTGCATTTTCTTGATTCAAAAGTATATTCCTATGTAGCTTCTCTTACGATGTGCTCAGTTTCCTGAAAAGCCTTTCGGGTGAAAGGAGCCAATTCACACACCAGGTATGTTAAATATACATCAAGTATAGTGTTTTCTCCTAAAATATTATGGTATGTGCCATTATGTCGTTCTAGAACAGTTTGCATATTCCTGTACATAAGTGGAAATAAAATTTAAACGGACGCTGTCAGTTGCGCATACATGATTACAACAGTCACGCCACCTAGTAGCATATGCCGAGTAACATCACAATTCGCCTTTCCTGTTTCAGCTCCCTGTTTCGTAGACGTTGCGCATACGCAAGAAACAGACACACGCAGACTGACTTTACATACACACACACATACACATATCAACGTAACAACAGGAAACTTTGTAATTCCGTGTGACGGAATTTGTTTTGCCGTTAAAAAAATTGTATTCAGCAAATATTTTGTGACCACGGGCCCATGTCACGCAGCTTGTGGTCCTACTACATTCGCCAATATTAAGCAACCTGTCTTTTTAACTGAGGACAATAATTTCCCGCACAAACGTGGCATGAAACTTTCCTGGTTTTCGACCCTGTCTTACCATCGGTCCTTACCCTCCCTATGGAACCTGTGCAGCGACATTCATCCTATCTTGGTCAAAATCCAAGATGGCGACCAATATGGCAACCAAATTATAAAATATCAATACATCCGATTTCTCCTACAATGCATTGCAAGTGCACTATTCCTGTGTTTTGGAAGGAGAATTTCACTTCTAAGGGTTTCATGTCTGTTAAATGACTCGGTTAATGAATTTGGTTTTGTTGTTACTGAAATTGTGCTAAAATTGCACATCACACAGCAAAATTGATTTATTTACTTCTGCACACCACTCGCATGTAAACTTTGTGATTGTTATCAGAAGACATTGTCATTTGCTTGCTAGGTTTGCTGTTTTGTCATGCATTTTGATGCTTGAATTGTAGAACAATTTTTTAAGGTCTGTAAATTTACTCTGTGAATGAATTCTGATTTTGTTGGCAGTTGGCAGCTCTTATCAGCACACCGAACGGTAAAACTTATTTGTTGAATACTGTTTTGAAATTCAATATATTTGTTAATTAGGGTCCCGATTGACAAGAGATGCCCTATAGTGATCACCGTGTCAGTCCGTCCTTCCGTCCATCCGTCCTTCCGTACCTCCGTCAGTGACACTTTCTTTCGCGCGCGATAACTCAACAACAACAACATACTGCAGCTTTCCCAAATTCAAAGGGATGATTGGTACCTATAAGGGCTCCAGACGTGTCGAATTACAGACTTGTCGGATTTCAAATATGTGTGTGTGTATTATTACATAATATATTTCACCCTATGAACAATATTAATAAAACCTTGAGCCATGTTTTTATTTAAGATATTTATATTTTCACAGGGGGAAGTATGGGAGGGAGTGCCCCTCTACCATATGGGGAAAACTTTTTAAATATGCAATGTAAAAACGACATTTGAGGCATCTAAAACAAAAGATTATGAGGATTTCTGTTCCTCAATTGCTATGTGTTCAAGCTTTAGGTTGTTGGGGCTAATGGGTGGGTGGCTTTAATATTTATATTACTACAAAATTACGGTATAAACTAGAAAGTCAAAACATTCAATAGTTCGTGACATGTTATTGTCAATAGTAAAATGCGCATCTCTAGGTTTATAACGGGCAAAATGTCATCTTTTAAATGTATGCGTAGTACTCGTTGTAAAATAATTGATATGTTTAATGTCTTATGTCAAACTTTGCATTTTTCCGGCTTCTGTGTTCTAGGCAGCGCACAGGCTCGGAAAGCAGAGCACAGAGCGTGAGTCTCAGTATCAGCCGAGGAGCTGTGAGATTTTTCACGGTCGATCCCAGCCCGAGCTGAGCTCTGTGGGGAGTCCCTGCCTCACTCTCACGCTAATGCGAGGGGTTGGGGGATTCCTCGGTGTTATGACAAGCAGAGAGTGAAAACGGAAATATTATATCTCGAAATATTATAGTATGAATTTGGATGCTTTCTAAGTGGAATAAATCACACAGTTGTTCATTAATTGATGAATTAATTCAAGAATTGGAAAGAAATAAATAAAAAAAAATCTGATTGCTAGGGCATAAAATGGTAATCTGCAAAAATGAAAATTGATAAGGAATAAATAGGAAAGAACTCGATAAAATGAGAAACGCTACATATTATATCAGCACAGTCGGATGTGTGCATTTGAAATTAACAGAGTCTGGACAACTATTCTGCCAAGTTTCATTCTTCTTCATTTTTCACAATTCTTCTCTTAACATTTGGACTACCAACTGCAGCACGTTTTACACATTTGATGGAAACTGTGATTCCACATGCATATCAAAAACCATGTTTTAACCACGATGTAGGAGGCTTTTATTAGCTATCGTCATGTTCTGACGCTACCACTGCGCCTCTCACCCTGTGACCCTGCCATCGGCTTCACACAAAACACCAACCTATACAATGGTTTACAAGGCAACCCTTATTTAAGCAGCATCTATCACTGCCATCGGCCTCGCTCATAAATAAACCGTAAAGTAGTTTCAAACACATAAGATGTGACCTTTATCAGGCAGCATCAATTATCACCACCGGACTCGGACAAAAATTAAACATTACGATTAAGGCTTGTCCTTTGCTAGGTCAACCTGGGTTAAATGATTTCTTATCCCAAACAGGTTCAGTTCCACAGTTGATTATAGCAGAAAGATTTACAATACTGCAGACATTAGTAACATGTGACAGATTGGAGAACAAAGTATGCAGTGTCAAGAAGTCCTAATGAGCCATGTGGAGGTCAGTTGCATGGGCAGTGAAACTTGTCCTCCTGTATAAATGCTGGGTGACGTCACATGAAAAGGGTCTATTCTTTGAGCTATGGGGCTAATATGCTGCAGAAGGATACAGAAGTAACCCCCCCCCCCCCCTTCCCAGCAGAATAATTAAAAATTTGATACAAAAGCTCCAGTACCTAAACAACTGATGCATTGATCACCATGATTCTTTGCATGCATATCCATCATGAAGTGTTTCATCAGTTCCTGCAGCCTGGTGGCGCCACCTGTATTTTTTTCGATTTTTTAAAATTCTTTTTTTTTTATGTTTTTGTGACCTTCAAAGATGCGGTCGTCCGTTAACAGGGCACAAATCGTAACCATTGGATCTAGAATCTTCTAACTGGACATCCAGGGAGGTCCATGAAAAAAATATCCTTGGAAACCTGAAATTAGGTAACTGTGACCTATATTCTCTATGTTACGGGGGTGTTTGAGCACCCCAGAAATAATGTAAAATACACACAAATTGCTAGATTCCGGTCCTCAGGAACGGTTAGAGGGATTTTCATCAAATTTGCGAGTTATGGGTCTTAATGACCTCAGCTACTGGGCATGAATGATGATACCAACTACATTATAATAGTCCATGGGCTAGGAGGGGGTCACCGTGCACCCCCCCTGGGATTTTACGACATAGGTATTTTTAGATCCCCAAGTATGTCCAATTAAGGAATTAAGATGTTAACATTGATTATTTTGGGATACACTACCCTTTTAGGCCATTTAAAGACAACCGCGTCTTTACGCACGGCACGCCGACAGGTAGCCTTGATAAGGGGGTAGGGGTATGTCATAATCGCTTAATATTTGACATATTCACTTCAAACAAACTGCATTGTGTTTGCAAATATTAGGAAAAAGTAACTGGCAACAATAATCATATGAATGTTTTATTTATTTCTGTTGATTAAGCAATTAATTACTATACATATAAAATATCCAAAAAGAAAATTGAATTTATCAGCTTTTTCTTTAATTTTTCCCAACAGTAGTTTATTTTCAAGATGATGCTGCATTTCTGAATTTCTTGTGCATTTATACATTAGTTCCTGACATTCTTACAAATCTTGTTGAAAATTATGAATATTTTTCCACATATACCTGTAATGAATGACCAATTGTTAATTCTATTTGATGGTATCCCTTGTTTATAAGACAGATGTGGTGTTCCATGTTCCTCTCCAGATGCACTGATTTTCACTGTGATGCTTCCTTGATACTATGAATTGTTGTCTGAACCTGAAGGTGTTTATTGGTTTTAAAAATAATGGAAACCCTTTCTTGAGCAATTTTTTGCATATAATAATTATACAAAAATAATCATATTTAGACCCTAATATAGGAAAGGTCACTGTGCATTCCCCTCCGGAATTTTATTTAGATATATAAATTTAGTATATTTAGGTTCCCGAATATGTCCAGTTAATGAATTCAGGTGTTGAAACTGATTATTTTCGGATACACTAGTCTTTTATGGAACTGAGAGTGAGACAACAGCGGATAGGTATAGCTTGATAAGGGGGTAGGGATATGTAAATGCTTATAGCTCGCTTAATATTTGACATATTTACTTCAAATAACTGTATTGTATTTGCAAACAATCGGAAAAAATCACTGATCAATATAGTCATATATATATATATATATATATATATATATATATATATTACATGTTTTTTGTTGATGAAGCAAATAAGTTATGATCTAAATAAAACATCCTGTAAAGAAATTTCACAGATTTTTATTTAAACAATTTTCGCTGTGGAATATTTTACAAGATAATGCTGACATTTCTGAAGTTCTAGTTTATGAATACATAAGCCTTTGTCAATCCTAAAACATTTAAAAAAATAAAATTATGTAGACATAAATGAATGATATAGTGTTTTATAACATGTATATACGAGGTGGTTCGTGTTCCTCTCTCGATGTATCTCACCATGACGCTTCCCTAATACCAAAAATAGTCATTGCTTTGAAACTAAGGGTATAAACACTAGTAAACTCTTTATCCATGCAGATCATTTTGAATATATTAGTGTATAAGGATATTAAACTTTCTCCAAATATAAGCACTAACCAGTGTTATGTTAGCCCTTCCGAAATGTTGTGAGGTTTTCGTCCTTTATAACCAGATAATTCAATTACTTTGGGATTCCTGAAAAGTTTGGGCCCAGTGCACCAGGCCTGTAAAGTAGTAATAAGGAAAAGTGTCCACCATAATTTTTAGGCAAGTTTCAATTATCATGCATAATTATTTATCTAGCTTCTACTGCGTTATTGCTTTATTTTATTATAGTTGACGTTTTCTTGTCTGTTTTATAGTTATTTTTTTTTATTTATGTTGTTGTTATTACATACATAGTATGACCGAGCAACATATTCTCCAGCAACACTTTCCCAGTCCATTAGTCGCCTCTTCCGGTACAATACGTATTGCGATACAGTTAATTCGATACCGATACGTATTGACGATACGTTTCATTTTTCTGTTTATATCATTGCTTAAAAAAAGATTTGTTTCTTGTTTTTATATGTTTTCTTTTTAATTTAACATACAACATATTTAGTATGCTACGCACTTAAGCAGCTTAACAAATAAACAAACCAGTTGATTTTAATTATCAAAAATCTATCTAATCAAGACTACCAAAATCTCGATTTTCTTTGAGCCCTTAGCATCCCCCCTGCACAAAACTGTTTTATTGCATTTGGTTTGGAAGATCATAGGCTGTATTTTTATATAATTACACAGGTTTGTATATTTCTGTGAATATCAATCCCATTAGACACTCCCCTTTTTGTACAGGATTTGTACCCAGGCTTTAACCATTCATTCGACATCTGATGTCGAACGCGGGAGTTCCGAGCAACCTATGACCGGCTGCGTAAATAAAAAAATAGAGATAAAATGACATATCATAAAGCGAATAAGTGCCTATTATCGCTCACATGCGCCTGCTTGTCATGAAAGTACTGCATGTGTATATACATGTACATTTATTAACAAGTCTTAAAAGCCAAAGCAACAAATATACAGTGCATTTAGAATTATATCTCTATTCATTAGCAATCAACCGATACGACCAATACAGCATGCAACGCATTTCGGTTATCGTATCGACGTCGTGTATCAATTCGTATCGATATATCGATATATTGATACATCCCTAATATATATATATATATATATATATATATATATATATATATATATATATATATATATATATATCACTGATCAGAATATTTTCATAAGTGAATTTCCCAAGTATTTGCAGATACAATGCAGTAAATTTGAACTTAATAATTCAATTATTAAGCGATCTATAGATAAGCATTTGCATACCCCTATACCCCCTTATCAAGGCTACCTGTCTGCGGTTGCGTGCGTAATGACGTGGTTGTCTTTAAATGGCTTAAAACGGAAGTGTATCCAAAAATAGTCAGTGTTAACATTATAATTCATTGAATGGACATATTTGGGGATCTAAAAATACCTATGTCATAAAATCCCTGAGGGGGTGCATGGTGACCCTTCTAATATAATGGCTGAAATATGATTATTTTTTGTTAATTAATTATTTGTTAAAAATGGCGCAAGAAAGGGTTTCCATTATTTTTAAAACCAATAATCACCTTCAGGTTCAGACAAATAACAATCCATGGTATCAAGGAAGCATCACAGGGAAAAATCAATGCATCTGGAGAGGAACATGGAACACCACATCTGTCTTATATGCAATAGATACCATCAAATAGAATTAACAATGGGTCATTCATTGCAGGTGTTTAAAGTCAAATATTCATAATTTTATCAACAGGATTTGTATAAGAATGTCAGGAACTAATGTATAAATGCACTAGAAATTCAGAAATGCAACATCATCTCGAAAATAAACTACTGTTGGGAAAAATTAAAGAAAAAGCTGATAAATTCAATTTTCTTTTTGGATATTTTATATGTATAGTAATTAATTGCTTAATCAACAGAAATAAATAAAACATTCATATGATTATTGTTTCCAGTGACTTTTCCCTAATATTTGCGAACACAATGCAGTTTATTTGAAGTGAATATGTCAAATATTAAGCGATTATTACATACCCCTACCCCCTTATCAAGGCTACCTGTCCGCGGGTGCCGTGCGTAAAGACGCGGCTGTCTTTAAATGGCCTAAAAGGGTAGTGTATCCCAAAATAATCAATGTTAACATCTTAATTCATTAATTGGACATTCTTTGGGATCTAAAAATACCTATGTCGTAAAATCCCAGAGGGGTGCACGGTGACCCCTCCTAGCCCATGGACTATAATTTTCTTAATTAGTTGCCTGCGCAAGGACATATTGTCAACATGTCAGTCGGCTGAGCGTCATAACCCATGGGTCTATTGTTCTAAATTGCATCATTATATGGTTTCAAGCTACAAGTTACATTTATTATACAGTGTAAATGTGATTTATATCTAATTGGCTTGCTTTAACATGCTCATTAAATTTTGTTTATGCTCTTTTGAATTTTTTACAGCTTTTTATTTCAGTTAATAAATATATGTTTATTAATATAGACTTTTGCTAATGTCCATAATTCTATAATTCACATGGTTTCATTTCATTTCCTTTTTAGTTTTTTTTTTTAAATGCTAATATATTTTAAAAACAAAAAGAAATAAGTTTAATTTCCGTTTGCTAAAAATTTCCAAAATTCAGTTGAGCGACGTGACCCATGGGTTCTTGTTATGCATTGTCTCGCACAATTGTGTAGATCAATTATCAATCCCTCATTGTGGTTAACTATTTTATATGATACCGTTTAATTTTTCAAGGATCTCATTATTAACATTTCTTTTTAGAGTTATATATGGTTATTTACTGTTTGTAAAGTCAATTGAGGGCAATTGTACTCATGAAATGTTTCCTCTGTTACTCTGTATGAAAGACTATGTATTTCATGAGTCTTGAGTGTAACAAATTTCTGAGTTCTGTACCCCTGTACTTACCTGACATTTATTGCATGTTTTCCTGTAGGAGAGTGTTAAAGTCCTGCTGGTGACGTACATGCGCGGCGGCTCGTCGTTTCTGGGGGAGCTGATAAACAGGAACCCGTCAGCGTGTTACTGGTATGAACCGATGGAGGCCATGTATCAGTCCATGTATGGAATAGTTAACAGTCTCCTACCACTTGACATTATATTTAACAACAATGGATCCAGGAGGTAAATATTCCACTTAGTAACAGTAGTTATTTTTTATATTAAAAGCTCATTTTGTCTGAACCACTAGAAGACGGAAGGCAAGACTCAAAGTAAATGGAAGTCCGTCCGGCCGTTTGGGCGTCTTTTGAATGGCCGTCCGGGCGTCCGTTAATAGGGCACAAATCGTAACCGCTAACCCTAGAAACTTGATACTGAAAATTCAAGTAGGTTAACAAAAAAAAAAATCTCTTTGGAAACCTGAAATTACTGCATCACTGCGACCTATATCTTCTGAGATATGGGGCTCGTAAATACCCCAGAATAATTAAAAATTTGATCAAATCCTCCAGTATCTTGATAAAAAAAGGCATGGATAGCAATGAATCTTGCCTTGAATTATGACCATGACTAGTTTTGTCAGTTCTCGAAAACTAGTGGCGCCACCTGAATTTATTCTAATTTTTACGATTTTTTCCTGTTTTTGAGACCATCAAATGTTAGCAGTTATGTCAGTTTCTCAGCTGTAGTGTCTTCCAGTATCCTGCAACCCGATGTGTCTATTGATTATGATTCATTTCCTCAGTTCCTGAAGACTTCTGGCGCCACCTGCATATTTCCTTTATTTTGAGACTGCCAAATTATATTTATACTACCAGATATCCAACTGTGGTTTCATCTGTGTCCTGAAAACTTGTGTTTATGAGGGCCACCGTTGAATAAGCAGAGGCCCCTTTATCAGTCACCTTGTCCGTTCGTCTGTTAGTCTTTCAGTTGTACCGGTATATCCGTCAAATTTGTTTCCTGATCATGAGGTCAAAGGTCAAGGTTAAAGGACCCACTTATTTAGAAAGATTTTTTTATGCATTTTAAGCCAAACTTTTCATCCTAGACCTTCCATCTTGCACGTATAGCTCACCTGTCTATAGGGGAAAAAGTTGATCTATTTTTGGTTCACAAGGTCAAAGGTCAAGGTCACAGGGGCCATCTATCAACATATTTGTTTCCGGATGATAACTCCAGTTTGGATTGACATATTGGTTTCACTCTTGACTTATATATGACCCATCAATGATGTAAGAAATCTTTTAATTTTGGGGTCGAAGGTTAAAGGTCAAGGTCAAAGGGCCATATATCCGCATATTTGTTTCCAGATGAGTTTATGTTGACATATTGGTTTCAAACCTGACTTATATATGACCCACCAATATTGTAAGAACCCTTTTGATTTTCGGTTAAGGTCAAGGTCACAGGATCCACTTTTCAGAAAAGTTTGTGGATGCATTTTGAACCAATCTTTCCATCCTAAACCTATAGTCTTCCACATGGCGTACCTCCCACTAGGGGAAGGTTCCTTTTGGTTTTGGGGTCACTAGGTCAAAGGTCAAGGTAATCTATTTACAAATTAGTTTATGGCTGATAACTCCAGTATGGGTTGGCTTCAAACTGATCACTTGACCCATATTTTGAAAAAAAACCTAATAAACACATCCTTGTGGACAAATCAGATGAGCGTCGTGACCCATGGGTCCCTAGTTTACATAGGCCTACTGTCTTTTCAAATGCTGTGAAAAGTAAAATCCCTATAAAACACAGAGGCCTATTAGTAGAAGGATTGTAAAGATATAGTAAACTTTGTTTTGTTTCTTTTCAGGGTTTATTCGGCGTATGAGAAAGCCAATCTTGTTGAATACACACAAAATATATTCTCAAAAAAGTTTGAACACTTACCGCTCCCTATGTTTTATAACCGACTTATAATCGACTCAAAGTCCAGGTGGACACAAGGCGTCAGGAAATGTATCATGCAGCGCTCTCTCGGAATGGTTAACTGGATGGACCAATGGAGGAGGAGCAATTGTACAGAATGTAAAAAAAATCTAACTCTTGATGAATTGAACGTATGCCACAGATATACGGAGAAAGCAAATGGCACAGTCCAGTTAATGACAAATAAAGATCAAATCTATCCCAAGTGCCCAGAGGGTGACCAAGTTTTATGCGTAAGAAACTGCATGGCTCCTATGTTCAGATATATGAAAAC
Source organism: Sipunculus nudus (assembly GCA_026874595.1). NCBI lineage: Eukaryota > Metazoa > Annelida > Sipuncula > Golfingiida > Sipunculidae > Sipunculus > Sipunculus nudus. The sequence goes on along the minus strand of CM049306.1, from coordinate 103,861,656 downwards.
CTGTGAGGCCTTCGTGTCTAAAGCCAAGGCAGAGTGTGCACGTAAGCAAATTATTGGAATGAAAGCAATAAGAATGCCAATGAACCTTGTGGGTGATCTGTTGAAAGCTGATCCTTCTATAAAAGTGATACATTATGTCCGTGACCCACGCGGAATCACCGCTTCTAGGACAAATACTCCGTGGCTGCAAGCCAAACTGTCCGACAGGTCCTGGCTCAAAGAAATCACCTTACTATGTAAGCGCATCATGGATGACGTCACAACCAGGAAGGAATTAGAAAACGGCTTTCCAGGTAAGATGTTAACATTACGATACGAAGATTTAGCGACCGATCCACAGACGCGAGGAAAAGAGGTTTATGATTTCATAAACACCTTATTTCCAGTCGATGTTCAAAAGTGGTTGTACAGCAGTACTAACGGTAAGGGATCCAACATTTTCGGGACATTTCGTGAAAACAGTACAAAAACAGCCTATTCTTGGAGAAGTAAGGTTCCTGGTGAAACTATTAGACAATGGACAGAGCCTTGTTTGAACGTTTTGAAAGAATTAAATTATGATGTGTGATGAGGAAGAAGAAGCATATTAAGGAAAATATTCCTTAAATATAACAAATTGCATCCGCTTGAATAATGAATGGAATGGTGAAAATACAAATATGAATTATGTGAATATTAAACATTAATGAAAAACATAAAAAAATCAATTTAAAAATCAATTGACATCAAGGTGAGAAACAAATTAACAAATTTTACTACTAAAAAGAATAAATAATTAATGATACAACATACATAGCATTACATAAAGTACATTAATGAGCAAAATACACATAATTATAAATACATATAAACTTGTCAAGAAAACTATGACATAGTCTCAATGAAAACACTATTGAATATATTTAAGAATTCTCACGTTTATATCCTTTTCATTGAACATTTTCATCTTTAAAATTATACTAAATAAAAGTCTCAACTACGATAAACTACTAATCCCTTTATAAAGGCATGAAATATAAAAACTGCCATATTTGTAATAAATTAATGATCTTCAAAATTGTTTTCATTTTGGACATGATATTTCTTCTGTATATACTTTTTCCTGAAATCTGTGTACAGAAGGCGCTCCATCGAAAAAGTAAGGTTAATCTTCGATAATATTATAACCATTTCATAAACAAAAGCAACGTGTTCTGTGTACAAAAAGCGCTGCATCAAAACGTGAGGTTCATCTTCGATAATATTATAACCATTTCTTAAACAAAATTAACGTGTTCTGTGTAGAAAAAACGCTGCATCAAAACGTTAGGTTACGTCGATAATATTATAACCATTTCTTAAACAAAAGAAACGTGTTCTGTGTACAAAAGGCGCTGCATCAAAATGTGAGATTCATCTTCGATAATATTATAACCATTTCTTAAACAAAAGCACGTGTGCTGTGTACAAAAAGAGCTGCATCAAAACGTGAGGTTCATCTTCGATAATATTATAAGCATTACTTAAACAAAAGAAATTTGTTCTGTGTACAAAAGGCGCTGCATCAAAACGTGAGGCCCATCTTCGATAATATTATAACCATTTCTCAAACAAAAGAAACGTGTTATGTGTACAAAGGCGCTCCATCATAAAGTTTAATCTAAATTAGGGCTTCTCTTCCGACTTAGTAAAATAATTCAAACTTCCAGTTTAAAAATTTTTTCAGAGGCACATCAAGTACTGTATATCTGTTCGGGGCAATTGTTTCGAATCGTATTTAAGTCGAATTCAAAAACTACTGAATAAGGCTGCAGGCATCGTAACAAAAAAGTTGACAGCAACATATCGTCTGCGTCTTTAATTAACAAACTAGGTTAGATGACTGTGGAGCAAAGGTATCGCTACTATATGTGTGTACTTGTATATGAATATTTATCTTAAGACGTACCTGTATATATAAAAAATGCTCTTAATTATGAAGAGATTCCATACAAGAAATCTTCTGCTAACCTCAATTTAACCTTACCTATACCCAGAAGTGAATGTTTTATGTCCAGTTTTTGTTACGCTGGGCCTTGTCTTTGGAATCACCTGCCATTTAGTTTAAAGACCACCTCAGATATCGATCATTTTAAGTACTTGTACAAAAGTTCGATACAGAACATTTTATAATTATATGTACTCTTACCTGATATACGCCATCTTATTAGATTTCTCGTAATTTAAATATGTGCTGTATTGTTTTAGTTTATAGTCATTGAGTTCACCAATATCATGCTTTGTATTTTCATTTATGTGTTAATGTCTTGTTTTTTATTATTCCTATCCCTGTCTTGTATCAGCTTATTTTCAAGTCAGCCTCGGAGAGTGAAGACTTTATGGACGCCACCTAATATTTTATAGTTAGATGTATACTTATACTTATATCTTCTTTTTATTATGCTTGCCCTTGTCTTATGGATCAGTTGCCACTTAGTTGGATTTCTGACTTTTACAAAGACTTTTTCAGCCCTTATACAGAGTTTAATGTAGCAGAACATTTTATTTTTTATAAATACTTACCTCATAATTGCCATTGTCATATCCTCGTTTGCATAGTGTTGTACATGTTTTAGTTAATATCCTAGAGTGTACAATTATCCTAATAAAACATCTTTGAAATAAATCTTCGATAATATTTTAAATATTTCTTAAACAAAATTAACGTGTTCTGTGTACAAAGAACACGTTATTAAGTGAGGTTCAACTTAGTTATTTTTATAACCCTTTCTTTAACAAAATAAACGTGTTCTGTGTACAAAAGGCGCTCAGTCGTAGAATGAGGTTCATCTTCGATAATGATATAACCTTTTCTTTAACAAAATATACGTGTTTTTTCTTCTTGTTCAAAATCTCGCCGTCACTGTTCTATTGCTGTATAGTGATTTTTACATCTGAATTTTCATCATCATTCATATCTAAATTGAACACAATATTCATGACACTGTATCGCGTATTTGATTAATAACGGGAGCAGCCACATTCACCTACCTCTTATATTTCTAGCGTTTGTTCTAAAAATTTAAGGTAAAATTACCAAATCTATATCTATATCTCTAACAATTAAATCTTAGTTTAACCCCATAATTTACCTCCGTATAAAAGGATAGGTAAAACCATGTTGTTAAATAAGTGAAAACTATATAGAATAAAACCTGCCTCTTCTTTTTGTTAGGTAGTTTGATGTTTAACCTCGGAAAACAAACGCAGCGCAGTATGCTGTACGGTACCCTGATTCGCTTTTGATAATATTTCTTCATCAGCAAACCTGAAAATATGTTATTTAAAATTTCCCGATATATTCATTAAAAAAATGTCTTCATAATTTCTTATAAAGGAAATATTAAATCCAATTAAAACCATTAGGGGCTGGAAATTTTCCAATGGTTATTCACTCAGGATGAGCACTACTTGTCCCATAATGATTGCCGCCTTACACTTCATCCCACCAATCAGGATGAGCACTACTTATCCCATAATGATTGCCGTTTTACACTCTTCATCCCACCAATCAGGATGAGCTCTTCTTGTCCCATAATGATTGCCGTCTTACTCTTCATCCCACCAATCAGGACGAGCTCTACTTGTCCCATAATGATTGCCGTCTCTTACTCTTCATCCCACCAATCAGGATGAGCTCTACTTGTCCCATAATGATTGCCGTCTTACTCTTCATCCCACCAATCAGGATGAGCTCTACTTGTCCCATAATGTCGGTAATATTCCTGGATAAAAATACTTAAAGCCTAATAAAATATTACAATTGAAATGAGTCCTTAATTAGCATAAATAAAAAAATGGCAGCCAGGGCCTTATCTTGAACTATACTGACTAATCTTTAGCGTTTACAATTCGTAACTGTTGAGCTTAGAGACTTCTTACTTAATATACCCTGAGAGGCCCTAGGCAGGTCTCTTCGGAAACACGAAATTAATTCACGGTCATCTGAATTCTCGATGTTTGGGGGCAAAAACATCATTTTCAGCATCCACAAAGTCAGACAAAGGTGATGTTTTTTTTTTGTGTGTGTGTTAACCGTGTAGTATGTGGTTAAAGTATAGGTTCTTAAAAGCATAACGGGTCCATGCATGAACATAATGCCTTCCTGTGAACAACTGCATTGACAGATTTTTATTCAACTGGAACTGGAATATTATAAATGATATGAATAAAACCATATATTTGGGGAAATCCGTAAATCGATTCATTTGTACAAATTTCTCTCGAAAAATGTATACACAAGATCATTCCAAACAAGGTCATGCTCGAATTGCAAATGGGATCTATCTTCTCTCTCATAAGTATGTATTGATTCTAAGGTGTCATTCAATTATCTTATAAGGTTTTCAATTTGTTTTCGTGGTTCAGTGATGTGAGGTAAAAAACCGCTAGCTAAGTCTCGGGGAACATTAGCCCATGGACCCTTGTTTCAGTTCAAGTAATAAAAGTTTTCACCTTACATTGTATATAATTTTGAAGTTATGTGACAAAAATGATTTTTGAGGTGGTAAGGGCGCAGCGATCCGTGGTGGCTTTATTCCAAAAATGAAAAATTCGTTTCGAGATATTACTGCATAAGATATGGTGCATGAGTCTTCAAGTCTATTTCAAAATTAGGGCCTCTGGACCATCATTAAAGGAATCTCCCAAAAATCACGTACAGCGCCCCTGGTGGTAATTTCCGAAGACGAAATAAAATCGTGTAATCTATATATTAATAGCGTAAGGAGATTTTTGTGATATTCCGTATCTCCTCTGATACCGCCGTACGGATTGCCGTGATTTTCGACATACATATGGTCAGGGTTTGTCCGAATAGATTCCACCCACTTTTATTTGCAATATTTGCGTATTACGTGCATAATTAATAATTTTAATATTTGCTCCCCCGCGGGCGCCTCTTTTCTTTGTGTCTTCGGGCCTGGTAACACAATGTCCACAGAGTGTTTGATAGCGGGACAGAGTTTTTCTCCGGGGGCCCTATCTAGGCTTTTCTTAAATTTGCGGTGACCGGCCCGAAATAATCCCCATTGGTGATCCCTTCTCAAAAGGCAACCTCCGCGCAGCGAAAAGGTCTATTGTGCACAAGGAGATCTCGCGTGAGGAAAATGCTCAAAAGGGGGATCTTTCAAAAAATGAAAATTTTCCGAGCGGTAGTGAATGCAGGGTAGTGTTTAAAACCCGAACCCCACGGTCCCCGGACCCCATAAACCTATTTCCTCATTTTCCATTATTAATACCGATAAAAACACCACTATTGTTGATGTAAGGACAGAGCAAAGTCCCTTAATGTTGCACATTTGTAAATGACCGATTCACTGAATGATTTATAATTACAAAAATATTTCGATGAAGACGGACCTCATTTACTTGAATTTGCCGACTGTTCAATTTTGACGGACCCTAGTAACCACCGCTCATATTTTTATTTATGACTAAAAGAGGACAAAAATAGCACTCATGTCACACACTAAATATAGTATTTGTTGTTTTAAATTAAAAAAATAATAGTGCGGACACAGTGGGGGAGATTTAATTTGAAGTGCACTAACAGTTGAGCGGACCTGAGACTGATATATCAGAGCACTTCCACATAACAACAGGTTTCGTGCTCCGTTCATAACAACCATGCAATTTTAAAGTTGGCAATAATATAAATACCGAAAGGAATTGTTGATTTCAAGCATTTCAAGCAACTACAGGTTCCAAAATAATGATTTTGTAAATGTTTTAAATTATAATACTTTTTAAAACGCTACACAAATGAAATAAATAGCAAATATAAAATTATGAATAAAAACTGAGACAGAAATGTTAAAATACAGATACAAACACAATAATAAACCACAAATGTGTCATGGCTAAACGTGATGTAAAATACATGTATGTACTAAAGAAATGGTAAAACAACGAGAAAACGGGGTCCGTGTAATCCGTGAGGTCCGTGCCCCATGGTCCGTAAGTGTTTTTTTTTTTTTTTCTTTATCAAATTTTGTTGCAAAACAGACTATTTTGTATGTTTTAACCAAACATAATATTAAATATGGCTTTAGATACGATTATGCTAAAATATCTGGACAAATTACCATGAGAGTTTAAGAATTACAAATTTTTCTTGGGTTCCGGAATCCGGAGTGGGATCCGGGTTTAACACACTGCCTGAACGCAGTGACTGTCTCACTGGAAAACTTTGGCTCAGCTTTCAAACAGAAAGGAGTGCGTGATATTTAAAAATATATACAGTCATTAAATGTACCACATAACATAATGCTACCAAGAACTTTTGCGCAGCGGGATTGCCCGACCATGTGAGTGCTCAATTTTTGTGCGTAATAACCGGAATGCAATTATCGAGATCACGTCTCAGCGCTGTACTGTACTACCATGCAAGATAACAGGTTCCCTTACTGGCGGATTCACGAGCGCGGAGGGCACCTTTAAATGGCGATGTTCAGCATAATATATATTTTCATATAAAAAATGATTTTATTTAACATATCAAATTCTTCGAAAATTCTCCGGCCAACCTCTCGGCTTCAATTAGAGTTTTATGCATAACACCATGCATATAATGGATCTATATATTAATAGCGTAACGCGATTTGTATGAATTTACGTCTCCTCTGACACTACGGTTTGCCGTGATTTTTGACATACATATGCTCCGGGTTTGTCCGAAGACATTCCACCATTCGGACAAGAACGTATTCGTCCAGGTTATTCAGACACCGACACAAGGTTAACTCAGAGACAGAACACTTATACCAAATGTCGGATTCAAAGAGACAGTAACATTGTACACCCAAGCGATGAAACTATGACAGACTATTTGACATCAGAACTAAATGCTCGCCCAAAACCGTGCGTAATTTCTAGTACTAATTAAACTCTACATGATGCAAAAAAACTAGACCTCTCTAGCTTTAAAAATGACCAATAACAATAATAGGGTTAACCTTTTTGAAATTTCGTGAGCTTCATGGACGACTGCACATGTTCCTAACTGCAATCTGCTCTTCAGCTGCCGTAACTTACGGTCCACACCCTGGCGCCACTTACAGTTACGGTGATGGGATGTATCTTCATCATTTGATGAAAAACGATGTGAGATTTGACGAGAACTGCAAGAAAATGACAGAAATATGAACATTAATTTGAATGGTCGTGTGTTCTCGTTTGCCGGCAAATAGCACGAGATATGACAAGATATGAACTTATATCACTTAAAAAAGGGCGAAAAGAAAAAAATAGGTCTTCCAAATAGGCAACTTGCAAAATTAATCAGGAAGAAAACACCTCGGGAAAAGATCGAAAGCTTTTATAGAAAATTTGAGACCGATATCGGTTCTACCTATTGATTCTAGATATAAGCAAAAATAATTGCAAATCGTATAAAAAAAAAAGATGTTGTCAAATCTGATTCATACTGATCAGACTGGTTTTATACCAGAGCTTTACATTTGAGAAAATATAAGGATAATTCAAGATATTATCAATCTTACTAATACTAGCAATAAAAATATCAGTAATATTATTCTCCTGCTTGATTATGAGAAAGCTTTTGACAAATTAGAATGGCCATTCATTGAGAAAACGCTTGAGAAATTTAACTGAAATGATATCGTGGGTCAAATCTTATAGTTTATTGCCTCCAGTACGATACAAAATAATGGTTAACTTTCTTCTTTATTCATGATAGAACGAGGTGTCCGCCAGGGCTGTCCTTTATCACTTTATTTATTCATCCCCAGCATATAAATACGAGCTAACAATATTTGACAAAACAATAGAATAAAAGGAATAAATATAAAGGGGAAAGAAATAAAGATATCATAGCTGGGCGATGACACACCGTGCTTTGTGGCTGATACTGAATCCGGTAAACATGTAGATATTCTGATTAAATCTATAAAAATTGCCTGGCTTTCCCGTCTCATTAAAGACCAGGACTCGGTATTGCCACATTTAGTAAGAACATACTTAAGGGTAACTGTATTATGCCATTTTAACATGCCGCTCTTTCGAATCGACATCAAGCAATCTGTCGCCAAAGTATAGAGATATATTGGCATTTCTTCAAATTTTTTATAGCAAAACAACCTCTTACCTGTTCAGGATGTTATTAACGAGAAAATATGGTACAGCGATTTAATACATCTTAGTTGTTAAAGGCATTGGTATAATGATGGTATCCGTAAATTCGCCTACTTAATAGACAAAAAAGGTAATCTCTTAACAATGAATCGATTAATGACAAAGTACAGAATACTGAACAGATATATACCACAGAAAGAAATATTGCTCAGAAGAAAGGATATATAATTACACTTTAAAAAATGGAATCCACTTTTTGTAGAAAACACAGATGGATTCAGGTCTCTTTTAAAATGCACCCGTACAAAATTATTTAAGAGTCGAATTTTTGGTCTTTTGAATGACTTTTATATTTTTTCTGAGTGTATTGTTATTTGCACATCGTAAATCCCGTTTCAACGCAATTCAGGCCTGTATGCAGTGAATCCAGTCAGTCCTTATTTCAGCAATCAATAGTTAGATATAATGCTTTTAACTTTGACTGGTAAAAGATTAACATATATAATAGACCAACACAATCAATTTTGGTTAAGATTATGCTAATAACATATAAATTAAAGTGTTTAATACCACCTGTTATGTACAGTATTCTATTTATAATGTGTGATTCAGAGCATGGTAACGAATATTCCGTTACACCTTATGCCAGATGCAATATTAATTGATGACATGGGTCTAAAGGTCAGAGGTCACTCTCAGATACCATTCTCAATGTCTGTGTAACGGAATAAAAGTCCTTTGTTTTACAATACACGGTGTTGTACCGTTATTCGAGCACTCGCAAACACCAGCAAGAAATGTTACAAAGGCGACGATCGGCTGGAATTCAGTCAGGACTAAAAACTAAGGGGAGAAAACTGTCAAATGCATAAATCAGTCAAGTCCCCGCTATATGCTCTAAATCAAATAGCTGCCATGTCCGGCTCAAGTGCTTACCCGTAATACCAGCCATACGATGCACACGTAGAGTCAACATCGCTTGGTTATGGGCAAAGAGCAAGACAGAGCCCTACAGTCACTCAAAGATTGTCTCACCAGTGACTCCGTAATGGCCTATTTTGACCCAAACAGACCACAGTAGTCATAGTCGATGCAAGCCCAGTCGGACTTGGGGTGTGCTCATATAGAAAGACGCAGACAGTGAAACACGGAAATTCATTTGTTATGCTTCAAGATCATTGTCATCAGTAGTATAGGTAGATATTCCCAAACTGAGAGAGAAGCCCTCGCCATCGTTTGGGCATGTGAGAAAATCCATCTATACATTTTTGGTCAAGATGTCACTGTAATCACAGACCATAAGCCGTTGACGTATATGTTCAGGAGATCAAGGATCAAATTGTCAACCAGATTAGAAGGGTGGTCACTTAGACTGCAACCTTACAGCATTACTATCATATACAAGCTAGGAAGAGATAATCCAGCGGATTATATGTCCTGTCATCCTAGTGCCCTGAAAAATGATAGCAGCTGGCAAGAGTAAGTGGCTGAGGAATATTTTGAATTTATCGTCAATCATCAAAGCACTGACAATGGAAGAAATTCAGTTATAGACCCAGACTGACCCGACTTTACAGGCTGTTATCAAAGCAATCGAGACTGGACGCTGGTATAATTCCCAAGGAGCCGGCTTCAAAGTGATTTTCAGTAATTCAGAAAACTACATTTTGACCTGACAATTTACCTAACAAAAAACGTTGTTGCGTTAAAAGATGTATTTCCCTACTATGAGCCGTCAAGTTGAAGAGAAAGTACGTTTTTGTATATCCTTCCAAGCTACAGCAAAGGTGACAAGAAGTGAACCTTTACAGATGAGTGAACTACCAGAAAATCATATAAACTTCTGCAGGATTACCTTCTAGTCATCGTCGATGATTATTCTCGTTTTCCTGAAGTAGAGATAGCATCTTCCACGTCTTCGAGAGCCGTAATCCCAAAACTGGAAAGATTGTTTTCGGCATATGGGATACCAGAAATAGTTCGATCTGATAAAGGCCCTCCGTTTAATGGTGATGATTTTGCCCAGTAGGCTGATTATGTGGGATTTCAGCATCACAAAGTGACTCCATATTGGCCTGAACACTGGGGAAAGTCGTACAAACCGCGCAAAATGAAGGACTTGCATGGAAACAGGAGCTGTATACATTTCTCAGAAAGTATAGGTGCACCCCGCACAGCTCAACTAATAACTTCCCCGGCACAGGTGGTGTTCAACCGGCCAATGAGGTACAAGATTCGTTCATTGACTCTTTAAAGTGACGAGATGAATACGGACATTCGCGTCAACGATCACCAGGCAAATGTCAAAATGAAAAGGCACGCTGAGCATCATAGAAATATCAAGCCGTCAACATTGAGAGAAGGCGATACTGTCCTCGTGAAAAACTTGCAACAAGGCAAGCTCATTCCTCATTCAATCCTGAACCATACGAGGTTACAAAGGTGAACGGATCGAGGATCACTGCTGCGAGAGAAGATCATATTGTAACCCGTAACTCTTCCGACTTCAAGAAAATATACGCAAAAATACCTGATCGCCGATCTATCTCCGAGAATTCAAGATATAAAGATGATGTCGACATTGACTCGATTAGTCATGATGTGATGACTTCTGATCAAGCGTGTATGCCTCCCGCTCACTCTAGTGATGTTCGCAGATCCTCATGAGTCAGGAGTCAACCAGCTTACCTGAAAGACTTAGTCTAAAATAAACATGATAAACAAGACTGTAAAGTGATCTGATAACTTATTTGCATGTGTTAACTACTGGGCAGTAACTTAAATGTATTTGGGTACTGTCTTACTTCAAGGTACTCCTTGTCCGATATGCGTATAAACACATTAAGTCGAAATATGTTGCAATTGTAATTTTGCGGTCTTTATAATATTTTTTTCTTCGGCACAAACTGGTTTCTATAAGGTAAATATGTTTTACACTCAGTAATATTTAAAAAAATAAAAATGTAAGCAAGATCAATCAGTAATTAAAAGGGTGACTAAAATTAAAATAAAAAAGGAGTGATAACATGTACAGTATACTATTTAGAATGTGTGTTTTAAGCATGGTACAGAGGTCACGCTCAGATAGTGTGTCAACGTGTTCTCAAAGCGTGTGTAACGGACGGGGATAAAAGTTCTCTGTTTGGACTATAGACGGTGTTGTTCCGTTATTCGACCACTCGCAAACGCCAGCAGGTATTGGTTATAGCCAAATGAAATGTAATGCAAGCCGTGAATTTGCTTGATGATTGACACAAGCCGAGCAAATCTCTTGGCTTGCTTTACATTTCATTTGGCTAAAACTGATTTGTCCCACATGCCACATCCATGGTCGAAAGGTCACGCGTGTCATTTTTTGGGCTACGCACCAGATCTTTGCCATATTTGGAAAATCGCCATGCAACTCCACTTGCATGGTCACTTTTCATGACCCTGTGTTGCAAGCAGATTTGAAACTACAGTCAGAACAAAGGAAAATATGCCGCATATGGGACAAGAAAAGTTAGATCACCTGCCATAATGACCAGAGCCTGCCATGCAGAACTGACAAAAACAATCAGTGTTGTAATTCATCTTTAAGGCTCATTGACCCCGAGTAATTGACCCTTATGTTTTCGGTCCTTGTCAACTCGCCTGTTGAAAGCCCGTCCCACGGGCGGGTCCCAACATAAGAACTGTAATATGCTAAATGTATAATTGGTGGTAACTGAATAATTCTGAGGCTACGCCTCGGAAATGCCTGTTAATTTCGTTTTGAATTAATGAGACAATGCCAAATGTGTCTTAAGGGACATTTTCCATATATTTTCTATAAATCTTAAGGAATTCACAATATTTTCGCAAACGTCTAGCGCGTCGCAACTTGGCCCATGGTCAATCCTTCCCCCGGCGTATACCAATGGACCTGTCCCAGCAAAGGAACAGTTAATACTGCACGTATAACGCACGCATGTCTATACACTCATTTTACTTCATGCAATTAAAAAGTAAAATAGTTAAAAAGTTATCCCTGTATGCATCATATTAATATAAGTGCAAGAATTTTGTGTTTATTTTCAATAAAGTATAGGGATTATCGAAACATTCTTTCCTGTGTATTTTAATGTTTTAACAGTATACTATGTTCACTTAGTCATGATTTAATAAAAAGCCTTGAAATGCCATAATTTGCAAAAAATACAATGCCACTTGTCAAAATTTACATTAAAATGAATTATTACGTATCGCCGGACACAGAAGAATAGATAAAGTGTCCTGAATTTAAAAAAAAAAATCACCTTACGTTCTGAAATTACGTAAAGATGGAAATGAAATATTTACTGTCCTTAACTGCAGATGAAACGTCAAGGTTTTTTTTTGTTCATGTGCATAACGTCTAATGAAAAACACATAAATAATACATTGGAAATATGCATGTCAAGTTATTTTGCAAATACGGGACTATTGTCTTGTGTAATATATTTAGGTTTTGATAAAACGAACAGCTTACGCATTCTGTGGTCCAGGGGTTGAGCACAGGACCCATAGCAGGGAGATTATGAGTTCGAATCTCAGCCAAGGCGGTGAGATTTATCACTTTCTGTCCCATTGATAAGCCGGATGCAGCAATCATTATGCTTGGAGATTTCAATGGCTTTGATGCGAAAAGTATTTTGCCCCAGCTTCGGCAGTTTGTTACATGTAAAACCAGACATGAGGCAACCCTGGACCAATATTTTCACAACATAAAGGATGCCTACAAAATTTAACAAGCTAGACCCTTGAGTAATTCTGACCTTAACAATATTCACCTACACCCAAAATCACAAATTAGGCTTAGTTGAGGGGACAGTATTTTACACACTGATTAAAAGTAAGGGACAGTGCTTTTTTCACGTACACACACAACATACATGCCTGTTCATATGCCAATACTCATTTATATAATTCGTACAGTACAGTACATTTGTACAGTAGGCCTGCAAGGTACCCAAATCGATATATACGTTGCTGACGCCCATCACAAAATCAGACCAATAGCTGTCAATAACATCAGGGGCGTAGCCAGGATTGAGGTAGGGGAGGGGGCCGTATTCAGTGGCGGATCCAGAAATTCGAGAACGTGAGGGGGGGAGGGGGTCATATTCGGTTGGCGTTGGATGGGTATTATTATTATTATTATCTATATATTTTAATACAAGGTTGGGTTTTTTCTAGACCACGGTTTCCCTGCTTTTGTTCTGGTTTGACTCTCCAAAGTCGGCAGACGTATCGGTGGTGTGCTCTTCTAGGGCAAGTTTGTTTTATTTTGCGGGATTATGCCCTATCACACTGAATAAATATAATTTTAATATTTCCCCATTGGGTGCCCCTATTTCTTTCGTGCTGCAAGGTCCTCCACGCCTTTTTCAGGAGGCGCCATATATATTGGTTCACCTTGCGAGTGGCAGAACAAATAAATACGAATGTGTGGCTTCTACACGGGGACAAAGGAATGGTCCTTTGTCATAATGGCATATAAGATATATATTGTGGTGATTCGTATTACTTCCAAAATGAAATGGACTATTGATATGTCTTTACCCTAACCCTCTACAAATGTTCAGCAAAACATTTTTCGCCTGTCACGCTTTTTCAGAAGGCGACCCTTATTCCCCACTGAACGCCATATCACTTATATTGCCTGTTAAGGAATTTTACTTTGTCAAAAGGAAGTAAAAATTTTAAAATTAAGCGCGGAACACATGTCCACATGAATCTTTTATTAGGGAGCACATTTCCATTGAGTGGAGAGCTGAGACCCTTTATACGATCACCGTTTTATAGGTTTACAGGTATGTTGATTTTTATATATTCAGAAGTATCTTTCCATGATAACCATAGTTTTAATAGTTCGGCCGATTTATGGGTTGTTTGAAAAAAAGTTTAAAAGTTTTTCAAAAGGAAGCCCGGGGGGGGGGGGGGGGAGAGGGGGTTCAAGTATATGTACTCGCTTTATTTCATCATACCAGTTCTGAGGAAAGGATACAGAATACACATAATGCCTCTCAGATGACTAATTTAAAAAACAGAGAATTGTCAAAGTAAATCTTTCCACCCAACATAAATGGTCACGTAGCGATACATGTATACGTTACTACTGTTAACGTATGTATTTTAACTTTAGGCGTCTATGCTCCTGTGCAAATATGGTGCAACGTCCGATCAATAATGTTTAAAAATGAACATACCAAATTGATGAAAATTTAAAAATTCACATGAAGAACTCTACGAAGTACTTTTTATACACATATATAGTGCAACATGTTCAATCATGAATGAGAAAGAGAGAGAAAGGATAAAAGTAGAATAAAAAAAGATTATTATTCTGCATGGAACAAATACCTGAACACCACAAGTTGGGATAGCCTATTAATATTCAGGAACCATAAAAACAGCTTAAAGATCAACAAAAAAAACTATTTAAACGCCTTAAATACTTCATCATGTGTTGGTATTTTGAAATATCAAGAGTAAGATACGTACGTTACTTTTTTCCTAAAGATTTACAATGTGCAGTTTACCCCATTTTTTTCTCGTCAAATCTCTATTTTCTTGTTGTTAACGACTAGAAACAAAATAAACACTTTCATTTGGAAATTCGACACAGTTGTTATATATTAAAATGGAGCATTTGTTTGCTGAGGCCTAAAAAGTATATTTTTGGAATGTTGGTTAAAAACGACATGCATACATGTTTATCATTATTATATATCACCTTTTGCAGTTTATATTTGTCGGAATATTTTAAAGTGTCCTTCAATGTTGCCTTAGAATTGATGGACACCTTCCTCACTCCTCTAAAACGCTACGGGAATTACCCGCAATTTCTGGAGAAAGATACATACGTTACATTCTTCAAGGTTTATCTATAAGAATTTAGTCCTTCTGTCAGGTGAATTCACATTTTTTAACACTTTTCTCGTCATTTGAAACAGTTATTGAACTTAAATATTCATGTAGGTGGAAAATATGATGTCTGGTAAAAATGAAGATACATTACTATGAAAGATGTTCTTTCAGATTACCAATAAACCCAGACACGAGTTCAGGTTTGAGAGTGCTTCCCTGTAGTATTTATGTCACGGAAACATATAGGTGAAAAATATTAGTCTCACCTCCTTTGTAAGTGTGTACTCCATGAACTATATCCCTTGTGAAATCACTTTATACGATTACTAATATAATGTTGATTTCTCTTGGGAAACTTAGCAAAAGATGGACACAAACGCATGTACACGCGAATGTATTCGAACTTCAGTTCGCCAAAAAAAAACAAAAAAAACCCAGAAGAATGTATATCGCCCTTTGTCCAGTGGACCAGCTCGTCGGGCACGTAGATGCAGACATTGAAGCCTATCACGTGCCCTGTAACATGTGGTCCTTCAACTTGCCGCCTTAAGTTGATAGTCTGCATTATTTCGCTCCGCTTGGATGTGACTGGCTGAGAGCAGTGTGACCTTAATATAAACGGGGTGCCAGTCTAATTAAAAAAGTGGGTGGAACAAGCGGGCGGTTTGAAGCGGATTGAAAATTATACATCCAGGGTACGACAGACCAAAATGTTGATCATGTCCTTGAAATGATTTCTGATAGGCCAATTTGATGGATTTCCCCGTGCGATGAAAAACAAACAACATAAAAAAATACGCACATTCAAATATAATTCAAGGGTGGTATAGGTCACATAGGGTTATATGGTTCGGCCTTCTCTGGTTGACTCTTGCCATTCTGCCAGGTATCCTTAGAAAACGATTGTTTTAGTTTAACAAACAAATTGACAATATCAGTCACATCTATTTTAGTCTGTGTCAGTCAAAGACATATTTTTCAAATGACTGTTCGGGAATGAGGGGTAAAACTGGCATAACTGCATTCAGACAAGGCCTGTGAGAAAACGTGATAGACAACGGCTGATTTTCTTGGCCTTGTGTGACTGCAGAACATGAATGGTTGTGTGGAATACAACCTTTGTTCTATTGGAGATGAATATACGTCTGTAAGGCCCTTGTCCATTATATCCCCGATACCGTTTTCTGATATGATTTCCCATTCTGTCCATAGTGCCTGTGCTTGACAAACAAACTGGGTGAATCTTAATTTTGTTTTACATGGTCCTTCCATTTCCACATACATCGTTAAAATATATATGAGAACAACGTATGCCATTCCAAGCATTAAAACAAGGACCACAACAAAGATTCATGGAACATCCAACATGAAGAACTTGTACAGCGGGTATGACCTCTTCCAAAGCGGATTAAGTGACCAACCAGGGGAAAAGGGGGGGGGGGTCCTCCCCCACACCCTCTGCTCTTAACCAACAACCTTGTTTAAGACAATTTTTATGCATGACACCCGTTGACCCCTCCCTGCAAAAAATCCTGGTTACGCGCCTCATAGTCCACCTGATTTTCTCTGGTTCGTCGGTTCGTCAGTTATATAATTGTTGATGCGCATGTTGTGAGGAATTCCTCGCTTCGGGAGAGTTTTAAAATGTTTGCTTTGTTTTTTAACATGTGTGAAATTTAGTATAAAATTATAGTTGAGATGATATTAAGCATAAAGAGGTTCTTTGTCCTTCAGCAAACAAACCATGGGGTTACCTGATTTGTAAGACGTCTTCATTGTTTTATTACTATTATTTAAGAGACAACAAATTAATCATGAAAAATAACGGACACCAAGTAAATATATTTTATTGAATGATACATTCACATACGAACCTGAATTCCACGAGGATTATCATCGTCAGGGGACAGACCTTGCACGACGAAGCGGTGGCGGTCAGTCATTCAAGCCGGCATATGGACAAAATACGTCTCTATTGTTTAATTCATATTATTTCAAAGAAAATATATTAATAAGTAGAAATAACAAACACCAAGTATATATATTTATTGACCGCTACATCCACATACGTACTTGAATTCCACGAGGATTATCTTCGTTAGGGGACAGACCTTGCACAACAGAGCGGTGGCAGTCAGTCATTCAAAGCAGCATATGGACAAAATACGTCTTTATTGTTTTATCAATGTTATTTCAAGAGATCATATAGATTATGAGAAATAACAAACACCAAGTAAATATATTTCATTAATGGTACATCCATATACGTACCTGAATTCAGGTCACCCTTTCAGCATGACCACCTGCAGGGTCGGCCTTCACGGACACAGTCAATGTAAGCCATGACAGCCTTCACGGACACAGTCAATGTAAGCCATGACAAACTTGACAACTGACTCTGTTGTTTATGTATGGAGGGTGGGGAGTCACAACACAACCTCGATACTGCACGGTGACTGTTTTATTCAAACGCATCTTAGTTAGGGCGGACGAACCCAGGTACAATACCATAAATACAGGTGAAACAAAAAGGTGGTTGGCACCATCCTTCCATGGGAACCTCGTAGGGCATAACTGCCTGGCAACTGAATGCAGCAGACTGACCATGTGTTGTCCATACACATTAGTGTCGGCCGACTGGATGAGTAGTCTAACCTCAGATCAGTCAAGGTCACGGCCGTACTCTACAGCTTG
This sequence comes from Sipunculus nudus, assembly GCA_026874595.1. Taxonomy (NCBI): domain Eukaryota; kingdom Metazoa; phylum Annelida; class Sipuncula; order Golfingiida; family Sipunculidae; genus Sipunculus; species Sipunculus nudus. The sequence goes on along the minus strand of CM049306.1, from coordinate 103,843,980 downwards.
ATATACAATTTCAGAAATAATAACTCGGGCAAAAACTGCGCACCTACATCATGGAGAAACGTTTCCGGAAAAGCACCTAATGCGCATGCGCAAACTCTAAAGTTTACTTCAGCTGGCTGCGGCTTTCGGCCAACCCCAGCCGAAGGCGACATCTGCTGACAAGACTATTAACTGTACTGACCCTCTATAAGAAAGTGAATATCTTGGTCACATTCACCCCTCCTCTTGTGAAGATAACACTTTCACCTCTACACCCATGAAAATTCTAAATTCTAGCTAGCTAGACCAACATCAGATGTGACATGTGAAGTATGCAATCGGGTGTGCATGACACAATGAACAAAAGTGTTGAGGTACTGAAAATTGGGTCGGTTCAATTGAACCTGTTAATCTAACAGAAACGTGAAACGTAGTAGCATCTACCAGGCAAGGAAGATTATTCTCACTACAAAACATCATTTAATTGATCCTGGTCTCTAACAGCCGATCTTGGCAGGTGATAGGGGTTACGATGTTTCCCTACCGTACATCTATCTGTCCTCCGTATAGACGGTTCTTGAACTTCTAGCCCATCAGGAAGTTCATCTACTTGCCGCTCTGGTCGCATTTCTTGCTGAGGAGGGACCTGGACCCAGTGACGTGGTTCCTCTGCAACCAAACATTCTGGGAACTCATTTCCTGATCCAGCCGTATCATCGCCGTACACCTCTGCTGGTTCTTCTTGCCATTCAGGTAGTTGGGCAGGTTCAGTCTCCCTGGGCACTGGACGGTTTGTCAGTTGTCGGCGATTTACCCATTTCTGTGTGCCAAATCCATCAGCAGGCTCAATCAAATATATATCGTCCTTTCTTTGGATTATCTTGTAGACTTTGGGTCCAAGCGCGTCCTGTATTTTGGAACGCCCTTCGTGATACTGTCTCAAGTACACTCTTGAACCTACTATCAGAGGAGCCTCAGCAGCTTTTTATCATATATCCGCTTTCTCTGAGTAGCTGCATGCTTGAGTCTTTCTTGTACCGGGTCGTATGCCTTTTGCAATCTTTGTTGGTGAAGTTTGACCCAATTGGTAGGACTCATCTCTTTGTCTTCATCCTCCTGATGTAACGTGATTCCAAGGCACAGGTCGGAAGGAAGTCTGGGGTCCCGACCATATAACATGTAAAAAGGTGAGTATCCTGTTGAACTGTGGGGCGTCACATTATATGAGAAAACGAGTTCTCTAACGTAATCTTGGTCTTTTGTTCGGGTGGCAATGACCTCAACAAATCGTGCATAGTCCTATTGAATCTCTCCGTCTGGCCGTTGCCCATCGGATGATATCTGGTGGTGTGTGATCTCTGGACTCCATATCATTTGAATATCTCTTGAACTATCTGCGCTTCAAATGAACGTCCTTGGTCAGCATGTATACGACAAGGAGGTCCAAAACGGTGAAACAACTCTCTGACCAACACTTTTACAACAGTAGCTGCATTTTGGTCTTTTTTGGCACCGCTATCACCCACTTGGTGAACACATCTGTTAGCACCAATACATTTTCACGTCCGTCTTTTGCCTTCTCGAGAACAGTAAAATCTATGGAGACAACTTCAAGCGGTCTATTGGCAAGGATGGACCCAAGAGGTGGTCTGACCTCCTGCAACCTGGCCAATTTACATCGCTCACACTCGTCGATCCACTTTCGTACTTCTGAAGACATCTTTGGCCAGTAATTTTTCGACCTCAGCATCAGCTCTGTACGTTCGGCCACTTGATGGCCCTGGCGATCATGTAGACTCCTCAAGGCTTCTGAACGAAGTGACTTGGGTAAAACAATCTGCTTTAGCTCTCCAAGTAATGGATCACGAACTTGTCTGCAGAGCACTCCCTCTTTAATACCCATGCGGTTCCACTGACGAAACATAAGCTGTAGTGGTACAGACTGGTCTCTTCTCACTCTTAGAGTAGGCTTTTCTTTCTTTGTCCATTAGCGTAAAAATTCACTTATTTCTGGGTCTTCTGTCTGTAACTTTGCTACCGCATCAAAAGATAAAGTTGTAAGCTCGGTTGCTCCTTCCCAACTGCACACTTGCTCCTTGCATTCTGGAAGATATCCTTGTTCTTTCTGAGCTGTATGTACCTCAAGCGGAATCTCAGTAGAGTCTGATGCTTGGCAAAGTGCCTTGTGGACTTCCTGAGATTCCCACGGTCTACGTTTTTATCTAGACAGCGCGTCTGCATAAATATTAGCTCTAAATGACCGGTACCGAATCTCGAAATTGAAACTGGCAAGTGCGGATGCCCACCGTTGTTCCACAGCTGTCAACTTTGCTTGACTCATTACGTACGTCAGGGGATTGTTGTCTGTCAACACTATAAAGCTCCCATACATGAGATAATCCCTGAACTGGTCACAAATCGCCCACTTAAGCGCAATGAACTCTAAGCGCTTCGAACTGTATTGGTCTCGGTTTTTCTCTGTGCCTCGCAGACCTCTGCTTGCATAAGCTATAACTTTTCTGGATCCGTCTTGGTCCTGCCTCAGGACTGCACCACGTCCTTTCATTGACGCGTCGGTCTCCAAAATGAAAGGTAACTGGAAATCAGGATTACCTAACACGCTAGAACTGGTTAAAGCCTGTTTGAGCTGGTTAAACGCCAGTTGGTGGAATGGCGCCCATAATCCAGTGAGACTGATCTTCTTAGACCTTCGGGACTTATCTGTCTGCACTGCAACACTGGTGAGTTTGTGCAAAGGGGCAGCGATTCTCGCAAAATGTGGTACGTGCCGTCTATAATACAATGCAAATCCGAGGAATTGTCTTAGTTCTCTCAAATTCCTTGGTTCAGGCCACTCAGCCACAGCACAAATCTTATCAGGGTCGGTAGAGATTCCCGCTTCTGAAATTTCATGTCCAAAAAAATTGACGTTTGTCTAAAAAAGCACACACTTCTCGGCCTTAAGTTTGAGACCATGTGTCCTCAACCTTTGTAGCACAATCTTGAGGCGATCCAAGCCCTCAGCAACAGTCTCAGAATAGATGATAATGTCATCTAGATAAACCAACAGTATGACAAAAATGTCATCCCTGAATACACGAGACATCAATCTTTGCCAAGTGGCAGGACTGTTGGCCAACCCAAACGGCATGCGACAGTATTCGTAAAGCCCAAATGGCGTTGTAAAAGCCGTCTTCTGGCGATCGGCAGGCTAAACCTCCACCTGATGATATACGGATGCCAAGTCGAGAGTCGAAAAGTACTTGGAACCTTTGAGAGCCTCTAACGATTCCTGTATTCGAGGCAAGGGGAAAACATCTGTCAGTAGTTCTTCCAGCTGATGTCTCTCCTCTGTCATCCCCTCGAAACTGGACAGATAGACAGGAGGCAAGTCCGCCATGTCATTACTCGCATTACTATGACGCACAAACAAACCGCTTTCATCCTGTTTCACAGTAAGGATCTCTGGTTCTCTCTCGACAGGTCTTACTGCTGAAACAACTCCAACTCTAGTGTTTGGCCCGAAAAACATATCAACGTCACTTGAGTTGACCACTGGAACAAGCACTTGCCTAGATGAGGGATCAACAAAGGTGGGAGTAAGTGGTACACGTCCCTTCACTGGCCTAGAGAATGGTCCCACTAACAAAGGTGTTTTACTCCTAGGCACATTCACTCTGATAGAACAGACACTATTCGCGGGTACCCTGACCCCCCCCCCCTAGCTTCAGCTACTCTCGCAAAACGTCCTGACAGGTAGCTCGTCTGCTCTGATCGGTCGGGTGCCTCCCCCTGTAGAACAATATTCTTGTATCTCGGTATATAAGCCAAAACATTAGTCCCCAACAAACCTGGCATGATTATCTTTTTATCCTGTACCTCCGGTGTATCTTTGGCCACAAGTACTCCAACATCCTCAACTGTGGTACCATCAACCTGTACATTCATAACTAAAACGCCTAAATAAGGAATGTCCAAACTATTGGCTGCACGAAGTGTCAGCCATTAATGCGTTTCATGTAATTCTTCCTCACTAAAGTTCTCTATAAAAAGTGCTTCGGAGACAGTTGAGACCTGTGAACCGGTGTCCACCAAACACTTGACAGTATGGCCTCCAAAGACAGCTGAAACAACGGGTCTCCCTCCAACAGTCTTGGAAAGAAGCTTTTCCTCCGACTGACCTGTCATCATGGTGTCAGTCTCCTCTGTACTGGCCCCAGTATTTGCGGTACCTTGGTTTTCCAGATCTGCTTTCCGTTTGTAGCAGTATCTCCGAATATGGCCCGGTCCATTGCAGTAACAACAAATCACCCGTTTCTGTTCTGTAGGGGTCTCTGTATCCGGGGTACTTCCTATGCGCTTTATTAACTCTTTATTCTCCCTAACTAGGTAAGCTTGACACCGTCGGCTCTCTGCCAGCTCTGCCTTGAGCCTTGCAAGGTCCTTTCTCAGTTCCTGTGCTTCCTGTACAAGTGATCGCTCAGCGCTACTTTCCTCAGTCTTAACCATTGTTTGATGGGAGGTTAACTTCCCCTCTGGACGAGCATCGTCCTCTTCCGCTATCTGAAAGGCCTCTGCCCTTAGCTCCTTAAAGGTCATTTCTTTATTAAGACGAACCATTTTCTTGAGCTCACGCCGCAGTTGTGATCACGAACATTTTCAGCAAAGCGCGTTTTCAATATTTCGTCTTTGTTGGGTATACGGTCACGATCTTTACTAATCACACGCTCTATTAGCGCCATCAAGGCTAGCGAGAACTCACGCAAGGTCTCCTTGCTTTGTTGCTTTCGTTGGTAAAAATGTTGAGGAGCTGCTCTGCAGTACGTTTTTCGCCAAATGTAGACTCTAGCAGCAGGAAAAGCTGTTCTGGTTCTGTAACAGCCTCACAACGAACTTCAGCCTTTGCTGGGCCCTCCAGGTGGGAGATAAGAAAATCTACAGCTTCCTGGTTTTCTAATCCCTGGCTACGAACGGCTCCTTTTGCCTCAAGTATCCAATCTGCCAACTTGAGTGGATCACCACCATAACAAGACAGATTTCTCTGCGTGTATACCACTCTAACAGGTGCCTGCGGCTGAGGTGGTGGCACTACTGGCTCTGCTGGATATATGCTCTGCTGCCGCCCCCTCAACTGCATCTAGTCTCATTTGTAATTGACTACCTAGGTTACGAAGCTGAGTAACTTCCTCTGACATTTTGTTATAGTTACCACAAGATCAACACAAGAGAACTTGAACAAACAGCAAAACTCGTTCACTGTGTAGATACAGGAAAAGACAGGAGCTATCAACGATAGACTGCGATACTACAATACACATAAACTGTGTACCAGGCTTACACCTTTACACCAGCTCACCTGCCTACATGAACCATATAAACCTTGAGCAGTCAAACAAAGCACTGTTAATGATGCACAACGAAATGCAAAACAACTATATCACATAGTAGAAAAGCAGTGGCTGCTCAAAATCCTCTGTCAGCACTTTAAAGTGTAACTTTACATGCAAAACTTTTAAAACAAACAATGATAAATAGTCTGGCTAAACAATACACATCAGCTGCTTCAAAACACTCAGGTAATATGCCAACATGATATGCCATATCACTCACTACCTGCTCAGCAACAACACCTTGGCCATTTGCACAATATTCAGTAACACAAAATTCTGACCAATATAGCCTATATAATGCATAATCAATAAACGCTTCTACCACTCTTGGTATACTAACACATAATGTAGCACATAAGACCTTTCATCATCCAAGTAGTGTGACTTAGCCCTTAAGAATGGTTTTACTGGTACTCAAACCATACAGATCTGAGAACAAAATATCATAACAATGTATAAATCCAATGTTTACCTCAATCACAAACACTTACTAATGTCATCAGGTCATCATATATATTATAGCACCCTTATGTAGTAACTCCGTCCAACAGGAAGCTAACAGTTTATGCATAATAATCACTGAGAGTCATAGAATCAGTCAAACAGGAAGCAAACAGTTTATGCATCATAATCACTGAGAGCAATGGGCTCAGTCCAAAAGGAAGCAAACAGTGACATCAGTCCATATGGTAGCATGACGAAGATCCATCCACAACATTTGTCCACTCCGTCTGCCAACCACCTCCGTTGCCACCGCTGCAGTATCCCACCGCTGCCACCATTAATGTAAGGAGGGTGGGGAGTCACAACACAACCTCGATACTGCACGGTGACTGTTTTATTCAAACGCATCTTATTTAGGGCGGACGAACCCAGGTACAACACTATAAATACAGGAGAAACAAAAAGTTGGTTGGCACCATCCCTCCATGGAAACCTCGTAGGACATAACTGTCTGGCAACTGAATGCTGCAGACTGACCATGTGTTGTCCAGACACACTAGTGTCGGCCTACTGGATCTGTAGTCCAACCTCAGATCAGTCAAGGTCACGGCCGTACTCTACAGCTTGATATACAATTTATAATCAGAAATAATCACTCGGGCAAAAACTGCGCACAAACATCGTGGAGAAACGTTTCCGGAAAAGCACCTAATGCGCAGGCGCAAACTCCAAAGTTTAACTTCAGCTAAAGTTTAACTTCCATGGGGGAGGGGCGCTTATTACGTCTTTACGGTATATGTGTATACATAACTTGACATGACCAAACTAAAGATTAATAATGACGCAGCTTTTTGTTCTAAATAAACTTGTATTTGCGGATATTTCGAAATGCAATTTTATCGATATGTGTCATTAAAAAATTCAATGTGATTAAATTTATTCATTCAATAAATCTTTCTTCTGCTGCCATGCAGGAATGGACATGCTGAATAAAGGGTTTTATATTATCTTAAACATAAACTCTCATGCAGCAGTCTTTAAATAAAGGTATCAGACCTTCCTGTCCACCTGTTTTTCTATCTGTAAATATTTCATATGCAACACAGGAAACCGATGCAAGTGTTCCATAGCAACCAGGTCAGCGTATTAGTTTGGCAATCATATATTTAGTTCGTGATTATCTTCTTAGCTTTGCAAATACTAATATATAAAAAAGAATAACAATGGAAATATACTTATTTTGCATTTGCCGAAATTTTACAAAATTCAGCTGAGCACTGTGACCCATGAGTCCCTTGTTTATATTTATTCATGATGTACAACTGATATTTCCTAATGGAATTAAACATTAAACATTAATATGTTGTATATATATATATATATATATATATATATATATATATATATATTGCCTTTTCCAAATATTTCGGCTCCCTCCCCTCCCTCAGTCCTGGTTACGCCCCTACCAAGGGCAATCCTGGTGTACTTTATGTGCATGGTACATCCAGGGCATCTTGCAATCGGCGCTGAATCCACCAAAGCAAGGTCAAACTGTTGCTTAACAACCTGGTCCATTAGGTCATTGTTGTCCAGGTATGTTAGAGTCTTTGCATTCATAATATTCTTCCTATTAAAACCAAGGTTTTAATAGTTCGGCCCGTTTCTAGGTTGTTCAAATAAATGAACAAAGTTCAGAACAAACATTTAATACTCTTGAGATTTATTTACCTACGTCTGTCTTTTCTCATGGGCAAGCTGTACATTGCAATTTTCGCGTGCCTTTAACGACACACGTGTCTGTTAGCATGCCTGGGACTGCCGACAATTGGCAGCTGAAAAATCTTTTTTTTTTCTGGTGATGTCCTTTGACATTCAATTTATGCAAAGTTATCTGTGATTCCTTCAAATTATTTTCACAGTAGATGGCTTCTATATAAAATCATTATATCACTTTTATTATTATCACTGGAACAATGATGATGTTGAACCCATGTTGTTTATCGGGAAAAACATTCTCATTCAAAATTCGCACACTATATTTGCTTCCCTTCGTTTTCCAAAACATATTTTTTGTCTGATTCCTTGAACAGCTTGACATCAAAACCTGCAAATCACGCCAAATCTCGCATCATGTCTCATCAAACGAGAAATTAACGAGATTTCACAGATATGCTTATAACTCGGCGGTTTTTCAAGTTAGACAGGTCTAGTTTTCGGCGTTTGGCCAGTTTGACATGACCGAACTGTAGATCACGCCAAATCTTGCACCAACGAGAAAGTATCGTCTTGCACGGGTGCACCTACTTAATGCTTTCCATTATAACAATTGCCAGGTCAATTTTTTATATACTGGACCTCAAAGGGTTAGTATTAGGTTGTACCCATAACCCAACCCCGCAACTCTTATTAACTGGACAATATGGCTGTCCATGCAGGATAACCCTCTTTATATTAGGCATGTGGCTCATCCAACGATGTCAAGTTGGGACTAATCAGGGATAGATTTAGAGTGGCTGGAAGGGAAAATATATATACACTCAATACTAAAAAGCAGCGCTTGGTGCCGTTTCTTCTACATACCCGAGGTATGAAGTAAGCCTACGCTAGTCCAGCCTGAACCAAATATCATGAATTTTCCCCCAAAAAGCATAACCATGGTACCAGGAGATTAAGTCATTGAATGGGGAATAAACTGACGTACAGTTTATGTAACTGCGATGAATCTGCACGAAGATACCAAGAAAAACTACTTTGTAGTATTCAATGACCTTGGCCTTGACCTCTGACCTACTCGGACCAAAGACTATGACTTCTAGACCATCAAGCACACTTTTAACTGTATAACATTCAGAACGATTGTTAAAAAAAATATGGCCTCTAGAATGCCATCTGTCAGATCAAAGATCAAACATCGAAGCGAATTTAACGACAACGGACGTGCTGTGAACATAACAAAGGGATATAAGTTGAGGCAGGGGCATTACAGTTGGTGCTTGTGACCAGGTGGTGACGCTCACGAACTAACATTCAATAGAAGACAAAAACGTTATAGTGGAAGTTCTCTCCACCGACCACTGAACATGCAAAGCACACATGATCACAAATGACACTAATCCCTGTACTGCAACTACCGGTTCCTATGGACACGGCAAAGGGATGTATCGTCATCATTTGATTTACAATGATGCAAATTTGATGAGACTTAAAATACAGTCACTCAATATGACTGAAAGGGTCAAACGCTATCAAATGGTGAAAAACATAGGTCTTCAGCATGAAAAAAAATGACACAATTATTGACATTTTTATGGTCCCATCTTCTCTTTTGCTGGCAAACGGTGATGCACCTATGTCACTTAAAACTAGTCAAATGATTCTTGAACAATAAAAAAAAGACATCTCTAGCATTAAAAAGACCAATCTAAGCATTTGTTCGAAATCTCGACTATATTCTCGTTTGGTGAGGGATTTAGCGAGATTCACAGTTTTATTATATCAAGCTTCTCAAATGCTACCAAATGCTGAAAACTACTCCTCTCAAGCTTAAAACTTTATCGAGTTATAAGAATTTCTGTGAAATCTCGTAAATTATCGGCAAACCTTTTGAGTTTTCAAACTGATTGACCTGGAACTAAAAATATGGTTCCTCACGCACAAAACAAGACTTCTCCAGCATGAAACTTGAATGAGATAATGCATAAAACTCCATACTTTCAGATTCTCAAGTTTTACCCAGGTTCTGGTAACCGGAGCACAAGGAATGTGCTCAGGAATAAGCCAATGTATCTTAGATTTAAATGCGACAATAAGGATTGTGATGTTGAATATTTTATTTTAGATCGCAAAAAGAATGACATTATACATTGTTTCATGTACCTCGGACCGTGTTTTCCCTAGTTTCAATAAAAAAAAATTTTGCTATGAGAAATTGCCATAAAATATATGTTCCATAGCTATTTATAAAAAATTGTGACCTGTGGATCGTATTTATTGAAATCTAAAAAAACTCTTTTGACTAGAACGGTGCGAGCTTCTGCGAGACTCACAAACGTATCATAATTAATACTACCTGATGCAAAAAAAGAACCTCTCTTGCATAAAAAAATGGCAAAGTTAAACTATTCAAATTTCATGAATTATTTTATAAAGATATAACGAAAAATAATTTTGAGGGCTTATGATGACCTTCACTTTGACCTTTGACTGATCATGACCAAAAAACAGTAGGCTCCCAGGAGTATCTAATATACACGAACACTATCAGTTTCATAACAAATGCTAAAAAATTGTGGCCTGTAGCGCGCGAATAGACAGACAAACAGACATACCGAATAGACAACCAGAGGTCAAGCGCTCCGCGGAAGTTGAAATAGAAAAAAAACGGACAGACAGGTGAACCTGTTTAAAGCAACCCTTATTCTGGAGGAAGCAGGAAAAATTATATTTATGCAGCTATATTGATTTTAAAAAGTGGAGGACTAAAACAGACAGACGGATGGACGTACAGAAAAAGTAATCAAAGGCATATTATTCTTTTAGTTTATGAGGAATGGAGAGGAGTGTAAATCAAGCTACAGATTATGTGATACGAATATCGTTGACCAAGTTATGAAGAAAATCACACATTTGGGCGTGTTTATGACCTTGACCTTTAACCAATCTTGACAGAAACAAAGAGGCATCATCGGATAATATATATGTACAAACTGTATACGTTTCAAAACGATAACAGGAAACTGAGGCCTGCATCAAAGATAGGAATATCTGAATACTTTCATCTTCAACATGTTTATTCTAAGTTAGGTCACCATGATAATGGCAGAATATTGCCGGGTCTTAGGCCATTGATCCTAGTTTCACATACAGCAACAAAAATTATAATATTATTTATAACTTTGGAGAGATATGGCAAAATAATGATATTTTTTAGTGTTTCAAGTGCAGTGCCACCTGATGGCCATATGACAAAAAAGGAAAAATACATTCTGAAATATTATTGACAAACATATAAAATATATCAGTTTCAAAACGATTGCTGCAAATTGAGGCCTCAAGGGCGTAATTTGGTGATATCTCGCAAAATTCATTTTGAGAAGATATTTTGCGAGATATTGAAATATTTGAAATGAAATCTTATTACTCTAATAAAATGCTTCCTAATGCAAAAATAGAACTCTCTAGCTTTACAAATAAAAAAATAGAAAAGTTAAGGGAAAATGCAAAGAATTTAACTCTTAAATAGGTCACCATGGTAACCGAAGAATGAAATCAAGTGTACCCAGGAATAAGCCCCTTGATCCTTATTTCAGATCCTGTAATAAAAGTTGTAACATTGTTTATAGTTCTAAAGCTATGGGACAAACAACTTTTTTAAAGTGGCTGATCCGCAGCACCCCGTAGGGGCTTTATTAAAAAAATGAAAAAGCGGTTTCGAGATATTTCTGTATTATATATAATGTGTAAGTTTTGAAGCGATTACTTTAACATTGTGGCCTCTAGGGCTTCATTGGTGGTCATTTGCGAATACTCTGAACAAAAACGTGTGATACTAATTAAACGCTACATGATGCAAAAACGTAGACCTCTCAAGCTTTAAAAATGACCAACTAACAAAAATCGAGTAAAAATTTTGAAATTTCATGAATTTTCCCCAGAAATTTAAAACCATGTTAACAACAGAATGAGGCAGTCTTTCCTCAAAAAGAAAGGCCATTGAATGACGAGAAAAAGGAACTATATTTTATGTGGCTGCGATCATTATTGATAGAGATATGAAGAAAAATGCCATTTTAAGGGGTCCTGATAGGCTTCTACTGGGGACGATTATACACTTACTATGTAAAATTGAAAGTAGTTGTTGCAAATTTTGGCCAGTAGAGAGCAGACAAACAAATAAACAGATTACCCTGACCTTGTCTTTTGACCCATTATGCCCCCAACAATAGGCTGCAATTGGGGACAATTATATACCAACTATACAAGTTCGAAAGCAGTTGCAAACAAGGGACCCATGGGTCACGGCGCTCAGCTGTTATATATGATAAAAAATATGATTTGGGAAAGAGGCACATGCTGGTTTTGTGTGGTAATAAATATAAGCTTTATTATGAGTTGTTGGTGTTTAGCTTATGTATGATTTTGATAGTAGCTTTGGAGACAGGGAAGAGGATTGATTTAATTTATTTTATTACCAAATGGAGTGCTATTGTCACACAGATATTGACTTGGCCATATAACTTATAAGCAGCACATATAATAAAAGAGTTTAACTATTTATTAAAATTTAATAACAAATATTGTGCAAATATAATTTTTATTAAAAAAATAATAAGAAAATCATATGATTTAAAAAAAAAAATAACTGAAATGATTATTGAAATAATATTATAGAATATATTCATGAATGCATTCATGAATACATTTTGAAAGTATCTGCACTGGTATTCAAATACTTTCATTTTTACCTGAATTCCCATTCTTATGCAATAAAATTTTTAATGCAGTACATATTCATATTCGTATTCAAATACATTTGCAAAGCATTCGCACCATGTCTAGTATTTATTCAGTTTTAGCCAAACAATGATGTTGAGAATCCAGAATATACAAAATTCACAAATTTAAATAATGATCATAAGTACCTGCTTTTATGGCTTTTATTTATATTTAAAAAAAAATACTTTCACATGAATCTACACACTAGACACAGTAGGAATCTAGATTAATATTATCAACTGCATCTTTGTCTATCATTAATTTCCTTTATATGATCCCTAATGATTAGTAATGAATAATATGATTTATTTTTTATCATTAAAATCTAACTGAAAAATACTATAGGTGACTGCATGGTGTTATTTGGAATAACATTGACATTGACATTCTATCAATCCATACAAGATTCTTACATCATCAGTAACTGCAAGTTAATTTTCTGTTACTCATCAACTAACAAATTCCTTTTCTATTAATTTTTTCTTTAATTTGTTATAAAAAACCAATACAAAATTATTAATTTATTGTTTATTGTTATGTTGTTTTTCAAAACAACAACTAGATGAGTTGGGTTGGACACCTGGATCACCTGTGGCTGGGCATTAGCTGCCTGGCTGCCCCAGTGTATGCTTCGCTCAAGCATGCATAATCTGATGAATGGTCAACAAGGTCAACAAACAGGTGACTGAAGAGGGGCTGGATTGAGCCTGGGTCTGACATGGTCTCATAAAAACATTAATAAAAGCTACAATATTTGGCCAATTTCTTTCAGCTTTCTAAACTACAAAGATGAAATCCTTATGTGTGCATGATATGAAAATTATATCAACGGTGCTCTCAGCAAACAAACGATCCATGGTCAAAGTTGGGCAAAATTTAAGGTACTAATTTTATATTTATACTAATAACTTATAAAATTTGAAAAATTCAGAACAAATTTTTGGTATTCAATTGAATCTTGATTAAATAATGTTACATCCCTGACAAAAAAACTCTAGCTTCAGCAATCCTCTTGTTAAGGGAGTAAATATTTTTCTTGATTTTTTAAAAAGTGCATTATGTTTAGGCCCATTACTTAAAACAATTACGCAATACTGACATCATTTCTGGCATGTGCATAGCGAATGTATGGAAAAATATGTATATTATATATGATCAAAGTCAGATCAGTGGTTTTGATATTAGGCAGTCTTACAGTGTAACAATGGGTTTTTAATGGAAAAATGAAGTTTTTCGTTAATATTTCGAAGGAATTAAGTCCTAGTGATCAAATTCTTGGCATGGTAGGGGATTTTGGAGACATCTAACTGTATGCCAAATTTAAGGAACTTAGAGCTGAAGCTGGGGAGCTGAGCTCTAGCAAACTGCATAACACTAGCTTGATGTAAACAATATGTGACATGGTGCTTGAAAACTTGAATAAAATCTACAGTTTTTAAACAACTGGTTTCAAATCAAATTTTTGGTGTTAACAGACAAAATGGTAACAAAAACATGTTGTGAAAATTAACTCGACAGTACTTACAGGAAAAAAACGTGCCATGGTCAAACTTGGGCAAAATTTAAGGTACCAATTTTATATTTTTGCCAAATTTAAAAAAAAAAAACAGATTTTGATCTAATTTTTGGTATACAATTAAATTTTGAACAATTAAAGTTATATTACTGAAAAAAGTCCCTACCTTTAACACTTTTGGTCTTAAGTGACCAAATATCTTTCCTGGTTTTTTTACAAAGTCCATTATGTTTTGGCCCATAACTTTTTTAAATTAAATAATACTGACTTAATTTCTGGCATGTATATAGGAACTATATATAGGAATATTTATGGTAAATATGAAGAAAACCAGATGAGTGATTTTGATATTAGGCAGTCATGAAGTGTGAAAATAGATTTCTAATAAAAATTGAGGTTTTCCTTAATATCTCGAAGGAACAAAGTCCTATTGACCCAATTTTCGGCATGGTAGGAGATTTTGGGGACATCTAACTGTCTGGCGAATTTCAGATTCGTAGCTCCAATGGTGTCGAAACGTGCCAGTCTTACGGACGGACATCCGGACGGACGGACGGCCGGACGGACGGACAGACGGACGGACCACGGACAATGGACCTCGACTATAGCTCAGATGACTTATAGTCAGCTGAGCTAAAAATTGTGGCCTGTAGAGTGCAAACAAACAGACATACACAACAGACCAACATACTTGCCGAAATCTTTGATTCAGCCAATAATTTCGTTGTTTACTTAAAATTCTATATGATTGTCTGAAACCATTCGGACTACGGCAAATGGTGCAGCCAGCAAGGTTTTATATAAAGCAGTACTGTACTAGTTTAAGGCCATAGAGTGGACGTGCGCGGACGGACGACGGACAAAGACTGTCAGTCAGCTGAGCTAAAACCTTTTCAAGCATGACCTTGAGTGACAAAATATACCTAAACACTGAATCAACCTTTTTCAAGATTGTATTTACATCAACATTCACCCCGAAGTGTGGCAGGGTATTGAAAGCCGTTCCCCGGAGAGATCTCCGGGTTGACTGTAAGATTATTCCTTGAGGGAGACCTGTTAAATGATATTTTATTTCGTACCTCAATTGTTAATAATTCACTTCCCCTTTTCCCACAGTACCTGAATATAAGGGAATTCTAGGTAATGGACTAACACACCAGCAGGGTTAGAGTCATTTGACTGGGTACCGTGAACAGCCTTACTTCTAGTGCCACCTATGGCAGATGTTAGTTTAGCTTGATTTTCCAGTATAATCAGAACAACAAGCTGCTTTTGACCAATTTAAATATTTGCTAAACTCTGCACCAGTCCTTGGTCACGCAGACTTCCATAAACCGTTCATTCTTTATACAAAGGCTAGCGTGGATGGGTTGGCGCTATCCTGTATCAGGAGCAAGACGGTAGTAACCGCGTCATCGGCCATGCAAGCAGGACGTTGTCTCCGTGCGACAGACATGATCCCGGTGCACAAACGTGAATCTCTAGCGTAAAAAAAGGCTGTATCAGACAAATTCCGTGACTTCTTGTTTTCAAACAAATTTACTGCCCATACGGATAACATGCCGTTAACGTAGGTATTTTCATCTTTCAAACTTATAAGACTGCCTTAAATCTACGCTCTTTACACAGTGCTTTACCTATAGGGCTACTACCTATATCGTAAGCGCTGTTTGTTTTGACCTCGTATCCTAAATCGCTTCACCAGAGGGGGCACTGTATTTTGGTCCAATCAGATAAGACCCTGTGCTCGAAGACGGTTTACCAGCCAAAAGAGGTTTTCACGGAGCCAATGTTGTTCATTTCGTTTCCAGTGACAGTTCATTGTCCCGGCAACCGTTTGAACAGGCCACAGGCCCAGAGAGAATGGCCCAACTCGTGGTTTGCAGAGGTTCTTGCGTACATAGGATGCCCGTTCGGTGAGCTGTAATCCAAACGAAATGTAACAACATAGGCTTCGTGCACACCTCGCTTACTGGTTTCGTTTTGCTGACAACGGATACATGGCTACGCTAACATAGTCGTAATGTCATAATCGAATCGGTCGATGATGCGGGAACACAAAGGGAGCAATGAAAATTCGACTTTTCTTATGAGTTACCATAAAACTGTCATCAAGCGGCGCTCTCGGCGGAGCCATGATGCCTGTCAAGAGTTTGTTTACTGGCATTTGGTTGGCTGCTAGTCACATCAGCATTTTCTTTCAGCAGACAGACCCACCACCGGGTGTCTTAGTGTATCATAAACGGTCAAACCAGGCAGGGGGAAAATCAGTAGCTTCTTTAGAAGCGCAAGATTTCTGCTGCCCCGGGAGCGTACCTTAAATCAAGTGAGTAAAATAAAAACAAGGCCTACAGGCCTAATGCGAACCAGTGCATTGGGAAATACACCAGGTATAATGCTTCAATGCTGGACCATTACTTTTCATGTATATGAACAATGCAAGTACTAAACATTTTGAATAAGAAACAATTACACAAACATCACTGCTGAAATTCTGGCATGGGTGCACACAACACTAAAAAGATTGTAGCTGGCACCACCAGTCTTGTATACAACGAAGCTATCAGAGTTATATACATCTGCCCAATTTCAGACTGATAAATCAAACCCCTCCTGATAAAACGCAGGGACACACACTGTGCAAAAGTCATTGTAGGTGGCGACACCTGTGTTGTGAGCTAGAAAGCCATCAAAGACACATAGACAGGTCAAAATATTAGGCCAATACATCAAACTTACCTTGAGTCTGATGCATGGGGCTGACCAGGCTTAGGTGAGAAAGGCTGTTGCCCCGAGTGAACTGTGACAAATTGGTTGCTCAGGCTACTGCACTGTGTGAACTCATGACCTGCACCTGGCTAGACTGAGTGAATTTTTTACCTGTACCTGGCTGCCCTGAGTGAACTCTTGACCTGTTGCATAATCTGACACAGTTGGCAGTCTGCCAAAGCTATAAATAGAATGCAGCTACTGCAATGAGTAAACTCCTGACCCATACCTGGCTGCACTGAGTGAACTCTTGACCTTTTGACTAATCTGATACAGTTGGCAGTCTGCCAAAGCTATAAATAGATCCAGACTGACCTCTAGCCTGTTGCCTTTTATGCCAAATCTGAAATAGTAGCCACACCATTGCATAAGCTCATGCAGGGGCCCTACCCTGAGAGGCTTGACACCCATGAAGTGATCACATGGTGCCCATGAGGTGTTCACATGTCACCCATGAGGTGTTCACATGCCTTGTGCTTGGCTGCACTGATTAAACTCTCGACCTATATCTGGCTGCACTGAATGAACTCTTGATCTGTTGCCAAATCTGAAACAGTTGGCAGTTTCTCAACCTATTTAAAGATACGGATTCCATCTTGGCCTGTTGGTATATCGGTTTACACATACTGAAAGACTTTGGCTAAAATGTTTTTTTTTTCAATTCGACATATTCATAAACTTTTTATCAAAATATCTAGAATGATAAAAGATGCAGTACTTTCATTGTTAAAAGTCCAATAGTTCTGCCAAAAATCATTCTAGTAAACTTGAACAAAGGCCACCTAAGAATAATTTTTGTGCAATGTTACAGAAGATATAATTGAAACAATAATTTTGTAGAAGATCACTTTTACAGTCCTCAGTTTGAAAAAGACATAATAATGGCCATTAGACAAACTTAAGCTTTTCACAACTCGACCAAAAATCAACAAACTCAGTATATTCTGATATGATTGAAAGAACCATGTCCTAGGACAATTCTTTTGAAAAACTGAACAATTCAATTTGACAGTTTCATCATTAAGCTGAAAGAGGCTAAAATTATGAGTTTTTTGCCCATAAAAAACAGGTCAATGTAGGTGGCATCACAAAATCTGCAACTTCAAATGAGTCATGTGATCAACATTTGCACAATACCCGGTAATGCTAGCTTCTGTCATTTCTGAGAGTACTATGTCAGTATGCTTACTTGGCCAAATGACTGTTCAAATTTGTGTAACTCCACTAAAATTCATCAAATGCAAACCATTTGAACAAACTTGAGAGGGCTTGCCTTTGGGATCATTTATGTAAAATATTGAACAATTTGGCTGGACCGTTTACAAGAAGAAGACTTTTAAAAGTTTTTCAGCTTTTTCCCTATAAAATCTAAGTAAATGCAGATAGGGAAAAAATAAGCTGAATCCCACAACATTTGATATGTTACAGATTATTGCATAAAATCTGGGAATGGTAGCTCCTGCTATTCCTGAGAAATTATGGATTGATGTACAGATGACCAATGACCCCCGTACAAAAAAAGGCGCCACCAATACCTGAATTTCATATATGACTCATGTGACCAACACTGGCAACAAAATTTGGTGATGATAGCTCCGGCCGTTTCTGAGACTGTCATTTTAGTATGCTTTTTTGGACAGATGACTAAGTTCAACTTCCTGTAACTCTCACCGAACTTGAACCATTGGAACAAAATTGAGGGAGATGGTATAAAAGATTATTTCTGTGATATATTGAGTGTTTCGGAGGAGAAGATTTTTAAAGTTTTTTTAGCCTTTTCTCTATAAAATCTAAGAAAATGCAGAGTTTTTCAGATGGCAAATTTATTGCATTAAATTTCATGATGCTCACTCCAATCATTTTCAAAATAGTATGGGTTAACATACAGAAGACAAACGCCGCCACACCATCGCATTAGCTCAGAGGTTCACTAAAAATTATTACAGATGCATACTGAATGCAAAATTGTAATAAGATACATCTCACTGATGGCAAAATCTTGAATTAAGTTGACTTTGGATACCAATTATTTATAATCCATGTACAGCCGTCTTTATATACCCACAGAGAGCTGCATACCTATGATTGTAAACATTGCCTGGCATGAGGAATATCTAAAAATCATAAATCTACATTTTTTAAAAGCTTTTTAAAAACATTCTTGTCAATATTAACCATAGATAACCTGAAATCTAAATGTCTAGAGGCATGATGTAATAAATGCTGAAAAACTGGTGCCAGGCTAGATGTATCTGCTTCACACAGCTAACATATACGGTTAGATGACTCAATTCAATCTTTATAATTCAGCCAAAATTCATTCTTTGGAACCATAAAAGACAATTATTATAAGAATAATTCAGTGGATTATTCTTGTAAAATATTAAACAAATTGGCCTCAGTGGCGTCAGTCAAAAAACGTTTTACAGGTTTATAACTCATATGGGAAAATACAGCAAAATGGCTAAGTTAAGCTTCCCATAACTCAGCCAAAAATCACTGAACCAAAACCATTTGAACAAACTTGAATTATCAACATCTTAGGATAATTAATGTGCGAGATTTAAGAATTTGGCCCAGTGGTTTTTGAGGAGAAGACCTTTGTAGCCACTGAGCTAAAATGGGCTGTTACAGCATATGACTAAATTCAGCTTCCCATAACTCAGCCAAAAGTCACTGAACTGAGACCATTTGAATAAAATTCAAAAAGCACTACCCTAGGATCATTTCTGTGCGATATTAAACTATTTGGCCATATGGTTTCAGAGAAGAAGTTTTTTGTAGCCGTCAGTATGATACGGGCACTGATAACCCCCGTACAAAAAAGGCCGATGCAGGTGGCGCCACCAATACCCCAATTTCAGATATGTCCCATGTGAACAACATTGGCATAAAATTTGGTGATGATAGCTCCAGCCGTTTCTGAGATTGTAATTTAAGTATGCTTTTTTGGACAAATGACTAAGTTCAACTTCCTGTAACTCGGCCAAAAATCACCGAACTTAAACCATTCGAACAAACTTGAGAAAGATTGTTCCAGGAATCATTTCTGTGAAATATTGGACAATTTGGCTGAACAGTTGCGGAGAAGAAGATTTTTAAAGCTTTTTTAGCTTTTTCCCCATAACATCTAAGAAAATGCAGTTAGCCAAAAAATAAGCAAAATCCGATATAGTTTTTTAGATGACTAATTTTTGCATAAAATTTCGTGATGCCCTTTTCAAGATAGTATGGGTTAACGTTCAGACGACGGACGCCGGACGACGCCACACCATCGCATAAGCTCACACGTTCGCTAAAAAAGAGAGAAAGCAGCCCGCAGCTTATAACACATTTCAAGAGGAGCCAGGTTTAAGAAAGGAGACAGAAATTTGGTTTGAATTCTCCACGTGAAAGGTAAAGCGAAAATCGCATATATGTGGGAATCAGATATATATGTGGTAGAAAAATCCTGATATACCGGTGTACTCTCTTAAGAAAGAAAGTTCAAATGGATCTGCAAGAGTGTTACACAGAAATCATATACTGTCTGTAGGGGAATTAAGACAAAAGCGGAGCCAGAAGGGCCACAGGGGGCACCCCATCCCCCACTTAAGCGTTGGTATTTTTATTAATTTATGTTAAAGTCCTGCATACTTCATTCGGTCTTTCATCTGAATTTGACCATGGATGTAACCAGAGAAAATTTTTTTTTATCTCATGCTGATCACCTTATTTATCCTCTCACACAAACGCCCTCTTTTTTCAAGGGGAACCGAGCGATATAAGTGTATGGAAACGCCACTTGGTGGGGACTTCAGGGTGCATTACCCCATACCTTCCCGAATGGAAATGATACTACTGATAAGTACTGCGTGCACATAAATTTTTACACATTTAAAGTAAATTACCACTATGCCCAGATAAAACAAGACAAAAAAATGGTATGGTAAGTTTACTCGTATACACCATATACTTTACAGTGTTCTGGAAACATTGCCATTTTATTTTTATGTAATTTTAATATTTTTGCAAGGTAATGTTTCTACTATAAAAGGACATACTAGTATTCTTTCTGAAGATTTACTGACCCATTGTATGGATTGTTCATGAATAAGTTGATGACGTGAACAGGTGAAAGTAGGTATTGGAAAGCATATTTGCATGGAAAAAATAAAGTTTGCCGTGAGGAATACTTGCACAGTTTATGCCTCGTCATAATACCTAGTCTATGGTTGCTGTGAAAAGCGCAGCTGCCACAGACTTAGTTGTATGAAGATGACTTTCAGCATCTTTAAGCGGTTTTTTTTTTTGGTTTGCGCAAATTTGGTTCAGGAATTATATTGATATTGTTTTATGAAGACTGTGTAAATTATTGGTTCGGAGGTTGTGGAAAGTCAGTCCCCCGCGGCTTCAAAATAGGGTAGGTTACTGAAGGGATGGATCTGTGAGGGGTGGGGTGAAACCCACCGAAGCAGTTGTTATATATTAAGCCGAAAAAAAACCGAATTGTTGTTAAACAAATGCTTCAATTTTATTTCAGTGTTGAGTCTCTCTTTTGTCCAATCTCCCTGTTCATTATTGTATACACAACAATTTTCTCTGCTTCTAGAATAAAGAATGTGCGAAGTTTAGCAACTGTGACAATGACCTAATTTTTTTATGGGGGGGGGGGGGGGGGGGAGTTAAAGTCTTTCCACGCCCAACGGAGCAGTCAGCAAATAATCATTGGGCTCATGTGAATATACATGAAAATTTCCCCAGGCAATTGTTTTGTATACTGACCTTGAGGTACTTTATGTTTAAAATGCAATTACAAAATTTAAATGAATCGCCACACATCTGCTAGGAGTTTGACTCGGCATCTTGGCAAAACAGGGAATTGAAAAGAGCCGCAGATACAGCATGTTTTAGAAGCCCAAGAGAGGAAGAAGGTAGAAGCAACGGTACTTGTGGAATCAGGAGGATTACCCTGCCCGAATACAGTCGTCCTTGCAGATATTAAACTGAGCCTCATACGAACCCACAGCAGACATGACAAATAAAAACACTTTATACAAGAAGTAAATAAGGGCAAAGGGTAAATTCAACAGCAACAGTTATACATACCGAAAGACATGTTACATATATACATGCAGATGTTAGCAGCAGTTTTCCAGTACGTACGACACATAATTTTTACACTGGACTCGCACTGGATTTGGCATAAATTTCTAGACCTGACCTCAAGGTAAAAGTCCGAGTTCATCACCCTCCAGTTCAATTGTCAACATCATTTGGCAAAAGTACGTGTTACCCTGCGTGCCCTCGTTCAATATATTCTGCCCTGCAATAAATTACACTGTCTTAGAACTGTCTTCAGCCCTTTCAGTGAATTACTGTGAATAGGTATCCATCTTGGATGTCATATTTTATATTTTAGTTAACCAGATTACCAAGTGATACTTTTACTTGTCTAAGTACCTTATTTTGTATTCCCTAAAACCAAGCGGCTAACATCAGACTCGCGTCTATGATTAAAAGGTAACTGCTTCAAACCATATCAGAGTAAAATTATTCGGCGGCTATCTTGGATGTTACCAACTTATTCAAGCTTTATAGCTTTATACATGAAACTTTTATCACTGGGCAAATTTTAAGTCCTTAAACGAATAGGTACTAGCACCAAAACTATGGCAATAATACAATGAGTGACCATTATAACTCTGTGATGAAAAGTAAATTATTTAAGGTCATTTTAAAGAACTTGTTGGCTATTCTGGAAGCCATTTTGGATTTCCCATAAACATAGTTACAAAATGATATTTTGTTGGCCCAATGTATTTCTTGACCCCAAAAACCTAGTATTAGATACCAAAATTACAATTTTATGATAAAAAATTATTTATTGCCATAATAGGGTTTTGGAGGCCAGCTTGTACGCCATCTTAAAAATAACAACTTTCCCGGAGTTCAGTTTGGTAAACTTTTGATATATTTAAGCTATTCCATCAGAAACACCTTAAAACAATTTCTTGCAATTTTTTAGGTGTTGGGGGTGTTTATTTTGACACTTCTATATCGGGATAATCTGACTTCTTTTGATGTTCATATTTAATCGTTTTTGAACGATTTGCAAAAGTGCAATCGCGTAAATAGGCTTGCTATCAAACTATATAATATAATGCATCTTACAGAATCCGCGGCCTGTGGCGGATCAAAGGGGGTAGCTGTGGGAGCTATATTCAGGTTTTGGCCTCTGGGGCCAAGAAAAAAAAAATAAAATAAAATAAAATAAATAAAATTAAATAAACATTAGGCAGTAGCTATGCTGGTCAAGCATATGTTTTGGACAAGTTTGCCTCTGCATCTGTACGACGGCTGCCTTTTGTGATTTAACTTTTTATAATTTCACTGAAGTTTCAGATGAGATAAGATAACTATTATAATCATACATGTATAGTATAAATTAACTATACTTAGTTAACATCTGCATTTTCTTCACTGTCTATCACTGTTTACTATGATAACATATCTGAAATACTATAAAAACGTTAAGGTCCACAGCCTTGAAAAAAAGTTTATCATAATTTCAAAGTATAATTGATGGGAATGATTAAATGGGTTGCAAAATTCATGGAAAATACATGTCTTTGAAAAAAAATAAGCATTACTACATTTCAGAATATCATTTAACTGAAATGGTTATAATATTCATTATTGTAATAAATATATTTATAATAAGTGAGTTTGTTCCCCGGTGTATAGTTAAACGTATACTTGACAGCTTATAATAATTACGTAGTCATCGCCTTCATCCCACGAGTGAAATGCTAGATTGTACTACAACGCAAGGATTTTATTCTCAGCTACAAAAAGTCCTTCCTACTATAGCCCCACTCTGCCTTCCCCCATCCAAGGTTTGCACACATTTTAGATGCCAGTAACACTCTGCGACATATAAGCCACCCCCCCCCCCCCAAAAAAAGAATAAAAATCCTGAATCCGGCTCTCCGCTTATTGGCCTGCATGTTTTCATGTCTGCTTTGTTTTCATTTCCGTATATGAACTTTCATCTTTTTACTTTTTTGTTATTATAAATGTTTATAAATCCAATTTGACCTTAGTTTATCTTGTATTGATTATATTAGCTATTCTAAATTTATAATCATACAATAAATTACAGCCCATTCCTTAAAATTAGTTGGAAAGGGCTTCGGGATACCGTTATATCGCAAATATGCATGCATGCACGAAACATGCTTTGCATATGTGACGTCACAATCAAATGTGACGTTACGACCAATATCACGCCGGGGAGAGGCGGCCATGCGTATGACTTAGAAAGTAAAGTTAACTGGTAAGTGTTCAAGAAATATATTACTTCAGTTAATTCAAATCTTTGTAAAGATGCAGTAATCTTATCTGCCTTATAGAATGGCATTGCCCATGCATGCACCCCTCATTCTTCCTTTGATTTTGTATTTTATTGTTTTTTTTTTGTTTTTTTTTTATTTAAATGTGAAGTGTCCACGGAGTAGTCTGATGATATCACTGAAGGTATCCCACAATGCATGTAGGAGCAGTAAATAAATCGGTTACTTTCTTTACTATCAATATAAGGGAAGCGGGTCACTGCTACAAACCCAAAGCTTGTTAAACTAATTGATCTGAGCTGTTACGAAAAAAAAACCATCCAACTGTAGATAAATTTGCGTGTCATCGTGCAAATTCAATATAATTTAGGCCTATTAGTATTACTGTCATGGCCAACCCAGTTATACTTAATTCCTTACATTGTTTGCTTGTCCAAAACGCTATAGGAATCGTATTCAAATGGAGCGTTCCGTCCATGTTTCTTTTTCCTTTTTTATAATTTATATTTATTACTTTTTTTTTCAATTATTTTAAAACAAAAAGACAGCTACCGCAACCCTGTATAGGGCCTATAAATGTGCACTTATGTAATACCCGAGTTATATACTTTCAATATACATAAATTCAACTATCCTTAAACAGAAAATAAAGCCTATACATGAGTGTGCCTACATTTATTTTATACAGTGCAAAATCAGTGTACCTTTCCCATGCAAGTAAATCTGGTGAAAATTCAAGCATAGGCCTAAAGCGATTTCTGTAGTCTTTTTTTACACCCGCCAGATTATTTTTTATCAGTCTCAGATTTTATTGTAATCTGAATATAAATAGTTTCCTTATATAGTGAAATTAACAGTAATTCTTTAGATGGTCTAAAATAAGACAAATCTTACGAAGCGAAGAAAGGCAACATTATGTTGTCATTTTTGGATATCTCGTGAACCCAGTATTTTCTGTTGCAGAGCAGCATCTTAAATTTCCAATAATGGCCATCGTTAATGTTACATACTGCCAAACTTCTTAGATGATACTATGCAATTTTCATGGTCAGCCGCTGCCAAACTTTTCTGTTTGTCTAGAAGATGGAGCACGAACAAACAGAAAAGGAAGAGCGGGAACAGAACGCTAACCAAGGAGACAACGCAGTGGCGGAACTAGTGACGTCATCACGCGATAAAATCCTTCCCACCATCACTGTGAGCGACAGCAGTCTCACGTGCCGCATATGTCAGTTTGGAGAAACAGGTGGTTACTTAATTTATTTTCTGCCTTTTTTACTTGTTATCAGTTCCAGTTAATTTTGAAAACGTGTTGAAGAATTATTATTAGTCAGAAACGGGAAATCGTGACTAGTTTCACATTCATATTTTTGCAGGGTTTGTGATATAGGGTATATATACCTACCAGACATGACTATATCTCTTATATATCGTAAAATATTCATTAATAATTAAAGTTTTGTCAACTTACACTAAATGTAAATATCGCTGTGTATTCAAAGTCCGAACCACTGACCATTTTGAGGACTAATAAAAGCTGCGATGCCTTTTAAGACTATGCATGCACGTGTTTAAATGGTATAGCATTAGAACCATTATCGTCACCGTGATATTACATCGGGAGTTCTCGTGACAATAAATGAGGATAACAGTGTATCGAGTCCTAGCTGCTCGACAGTCCATTCTGAGAAGAATTGCACCCCCACCCCCTCTATAATGGCCAATTGCTTTGTAACTGATGTAAAAGATATGATTTCTTTCAAGTTCCAAATGGCAGAATAAATATTTACTGACAAGAAAGAACGTATATTACAGAAACAACCCTAGTCTTTTGTTACGCATTAAAATTCAACTCTGCAGTCGAACTCGATGAAAGATGGCTGTAGGGGTATACGGGTGGAGGAAACCATCGGCCTTGGGCGGGCAATTACAACCACTCTCTCCACACCGGGAATCGAACCCGTGTCTTCAGCTGAGAGAGACGAGCGTTTTACCTCCCGACTGTCCAGCCCCTAAATTTGATATAACATCCTAACTGTTATGTCAGCCAAAGAAACGTACATTAAATATATTGTGCAAATCATCTATCTGCTTAAATCTTATATACTAAGTAACATTCATAACGATATGAAATATAAGTAAAACATTTTACCAATAACATTTTATGACACTTTTCTTGTAGAAGACGAGAGTTTAGAACGTACAAACTGCGATTGCCGTGGCTCAATCAGTCGGAGTCACCGCCGCTGTCTGTTGGAGTGGGTCAGCTTTCAGAAGTCCAACCAATGTGAACTCTGTGGAAAATGTTTCCGGCATCTTAGAATTATCAAGGTGACCAGAACGGTAAGCTCGTGTTGCAGACACATGTACATGCAAATATATGTTGTACGGGAAATGGTTATATTGTAAATATACATTCTATGATTGAATAGAATGTTGGCACCAGGCCTGTTGGTATTACCTGCTTGGTTTGCTTGACAAGTTTGCAAAGTATCAATATTTATCTACAATTTTATTAAACGGTTGCCGAAGGGTCAGATAAAATAAAGAATTATTGGAAGTAAAATAAACAGTTGATTTTATTTATATATATGGTAGTAAAAACTCACTGAAGTTCAAACTGAAATCACTCAATACTCAATACACAATAAATTAGGAAATGCGAGACTTTTTAAGCTTTACAGTCAAGTCTTACATAATACAAATACCAAGTCTGAAATCGCTGGGAATAATTGTTTAGTCATCATTTACGAACACGTACACCCATTTAAATTTAAACTATTTCCTGTGCTTAAGGAACAGCTTCTATATTTGGTACTTGTAATTTGTATCATATTTACAGATAGTTTGTCGGTCCGTAGACTCTCGAGTGCACCACCTCTTTTTTGCAGACAATAATCCAAGTCCCGTCGGCTTCCGTGATAGAAAGATTTATGTAAAGACTTCCGCTTATATATATTATTGCAAGGGTTTCAAAGGGTTCGCCTTGTAAATATATCTTTCCCTATTTTATATTTAACAGCGAATACCTGAAAGCGCCGAGTCGGCAGAGCTAGCCCTCCTGCCCTGTTACAGATCTAGGCGGCGATGGTTTGGTCTGGCGTTCGTGATACTGCTCCTGGCAACGGCAGCATCCGCAGCTCTTACGTTCCTCACCATGGAAACATACGAGGACGCTTGGTACGAGCATTGGCATCATCTGACACCTTTAACCGATCTGGAAGGCGCTCGCTTTAATTACAACGTGTCTCTGGCTTTGTTGGTTTTCTTCGCATGTGTCTGTGTGGCTGTGCTCCTGCTGTGGGCGTTCCTGGAGATGCAATGCCCCGCCCGGAATAGAGAGATTAACGACCGACCACGCCCCCTGATGGCACCAAATGTCCTTACAACAATCGAACCACAAACGCAGAGTGAAATGGGTGTGTGAGGTGACCGTCATCCCAATATAGATTTATCTTACCACATGAGAATAACATGAAACATGGCTTTCAGGGACGCCTACTCTTGTTTTATTTGCATTGCAATACAATAAGGTTCACACCAGCCACATGTAATATAGACGCGACTACCTGTACAGAAAGAAAGTCACTGGTGCATAACTGATCAAACGAACTAGTCACAAATAGTAAATATACATCTTAAATGCAATACCTTTACAAATGTTTTGTGAGAAATGAATAAAACTATTTTAAATAGATATAAGGTATCATTTTATTTTCTGAATGACTGAGGTTATGCTGCTACTTCCACAGATCCTGTGATAATTCTCAACGACACAAAGCTCGGGAGACTTGTGATATATGAGATTATACTGTGGGGACCCAATCAGAATTTCAACTCAGCATGCAGCCATGCTCAGGAGACTTGTGATCCATGAAGGCCCCAGTCAGAATGTGTACTCAGCATGTGGCACATGACCAAGGGGGTGGGGTGGGGGGGCGGCTTACACAGTGATAATCAGACTGATGGAAATGGAGGTTTTGAGGGAACAAGACTTGCATTATGGTTCAATGTTCAAAACATACCTATATAATTTAATATAAAACAAGATAAGCATATTCCATTTATATAAGATATTTATTATATTAAATAAAACCAAACTATCTAAACATGACTAGTGATCAGAATCAACCCCATCTTCATCTGATGAATCTTGGAGACCAAATGTTTGTGATTTAGCTGCCGCCAGAGCAGCCACGCCTGATGGTATCCCACATGGGATGCCCGATAACCTCTGCACTTTAGCCAGGAGATCTTCCTTTTCAGTTTCATTAGCACTGTTTGTATCCTCCATTAAGTTTTTACCACCTTCTCCATCTGCTGTACTGTTCCATTCAAGTTTTACAGGTGAATTTGACTGGTCTCTGTTTATACCTATCTGCCGGTCATTGAGACTGTCATTTAAGTGCGTGACTTCATTATTGGTCTGTCTGTCTGTACGAGGTAGTAATTGATAAGTAAAAGACCCCTGCATTTTTGTATCATACTCTACATCAACAGAAGTATCTGCTTTGTTTGTCTGAGATTCCAACCCCATATGATCATTAATGTTATCTGACGGTTGTGCTGCATCAGATCTCTCCTTCTGAGGCGACGAGTCACACCGGGATGTATCTAAACTGTCTTCTGACTTCCCTGACCTCTGCAGGGCTTTTCTTTCACGTTCCTCCCTCTCTACTGCCCTCACAGCGATCACAGATCTCAGCTCCTTCACCAGCCTGATGGCCTCCTGTTTGGCTTGCTTCTTCCTCTCCTGAAACAATTCTGATGCAACTAGTCATCACTTTCAGACTCCTGGCATCTAATGTCTATGATGTGGTCACAATATAGCAACAGGTGCTGTGCTTTACCAAGTATTACAAGTTTATTTGTTGTATATCTAGATTATATAATTGACAAAGATATGCTATTTAATGGTACTTGCTTATTGTGCTATGTAGAGATGTGTACTTCATGATCATGGAGTATGTGCTGTTTTGATAGTCTTGCCCTAGCAGATACAGGGCTGTTATTTTTATTAAGTTCAACTTCAGTCAGCTGAACCCAACTAGTCCCTTGCTTATCTTATGTCAGGCATTACCCAAAAATGTAATACTTATTTATATTTATTAAATTATAATTATTTTGCAAGATGCTAAGGATCTCTAAACACTCACCCTTTCTTCCAGGCTCAGCAGCATATCCATGTCCCATTCAGCCTGCTCATTCTCTGTAGGATCAGTGTACGCTTCAAACACCTGCAAAAACACGATATTCACTTCCTACTGATTTACACACTATCAGCCTGACATGTAAACTAATTGATGTACATCATTTAATATGACAGGTTGTGATGTAGAGGAAATATTTCAAAGTCAACTGGTAATACAACCAGATTATTACTTTTGAGTGATAGCTAAAACCATAAACACTAGAACCATTATCACCTTTATATAGATAAAGAAAACCCTGCTGCCATTAAGCCTGCTGAAAGTAACACTTGAGTTAGTTAACAAGGCCTACAGGCCTACAATGTGAACCTGTGCAAAGGGATATATATACCTCAGGTACAACGCTTCCTTGCTGGACCATTTTTTTTTTCATTTAAGTACATGTAAGATATGTATCTATGTACAATGAAAGTACTAAACATTTTGAACCTGAGTATAAGCACCAATTAGACAAATGTCGCCCCTGAAATACTGGCACAGTTGTACACAACACAAATTGTAGGTGGCGCCAACAAACAACTCTTGAGCTATGTGCACAGATGCAAGAACCCCAAAAAGAATTGTAGGTGGTGCCCCAAGTCTTGAATACAACATATCTATCCGAGATGTATGGACATGCATAATTTCTGGCTGACATGTCTTATCACTACTGAGAAATAAGCAGGGACATACACCGTGCAAAAGTTATTGTTGGTGGCACCACCAGTCTTGTATCTGATGAAGCTATCCGAGGTGTATACATAGGCCAAATTTCAGGCTGATATATCAAATCCCTCCTGAGAATTAAGCAGGGACAAACACTGCAAAAATCACTGAAGGTCGGGACACCAGTCTTGTAAAGGAGAAAGCCTCAAAGATGCATAGACAAACCAAAATTTAAGGCAAATAAATGCAGCTTCTCTTGAGTCAGGTGCACTTGGCTGACCAAGCTCAGCAGAGGCAGGCAGTTGCCCCAAGTCAAGCGAAGCTAATTGCTAGTTGCAGCTACAGCACTGAGGGAACTCTTGACCTGTACCTGGCTGCACTGAGTTAACTCTTGACCTACTGCATAATCTGATACAGTTTGCAGTTTGCTAAATCTATAAACAGACCAAGACTGAAACTTGGCCTGTTGCCAAATTTGAAATAGTTGGCAGTCTGCCAGGCTATTGAAAGATACAGAAAAAATTGTGGTATGTTGCCAAATCTGTTTACACATACGGAGAGACTAAGGCTACACTGCTTTTTTCAAGCTGCATATTCTAACTTTTTTATTGAAATGTTAAGAATTATAACATGTGTCCTTTGAAAGCAAAATCAGAATACAGATATTTTTTTTTTTCGTTGATTTATTTAACACATAAGCTGGATATTGACACCAGTTATTTATGTTGCCTGTATAGCACTGCTAAATCTCCTAGCTTTGTTTACCAAAGTATCTCACAGTCCTTTCATTGTTAAAGGTACAATATTTCTGCCAAAAATCATTTAAGTAAACCTGAATAAAGGCCACTTAAGAGTTATTTTTGTACAATGTAACCAAAGTTAAAACAACAGTTTTGCAGAAGAAGACTATCGCAGCGCTCAATTTGAAATAGGCTATAAGACCAACTTCAGCTTTCTAAGACTCTACCAAAAATCCATGAACCCAATCTATTCCTTTAAAATTGAGAGAACCCTACCACAGGATAATTCTTGTGAAAAATTAAAACCATTCAGCTTTAGAGTTTCATCATAAAACATTTTAAAGCTGAAAGAGGCTAAAATTATGAGGTTTTTGCCTGTAAAAACACAGGTCCATGTAGGTGGCGCCACCAAAATCCTCAATTTCAAACATGAGTCATGTGACCAACATTTGCACTAAACTGAGTGATACTAGCACCTGTTGTTTCTGAGCTTGTTATGTTAGTATGCTTGCTTGGCCAAATGACTAAGTTCAAATTCCTGTAATTCCGCCAAAATTCACCAAACAGGAACCATTTGAACAAACTTGAGCGAGCTCATCACTGGGATCATATCTGTGAAATATTGAACAATTTAGGGATGCTAGCTCCTGTTGTTCCTAAGAAAGTAAGGGTTTATGTACTGATGACTGATGAACCCCGTACAAAAAAGGTTGATGCAGGTGCGGCACCAATACCTCAATTTCAATGACTCATGTGACCAACATTAGCATAAAATTTGGTAATGAGAGCTCCAGCCATTTCTGAGATTGTAATTTTAGTATGCTATTTTGGCCAGATGACAAAGTTCAGCTTCCTGTAACTCCGCCAAAAATTACAGAACTTCGACAATTTGAACAAACTTGAGAGAGATTGTTCCTGGAATAATTTCTGTGAAATATTGGACAATTTGGCTGAACAGTTTTGGAGCAGAAGATTTTTAAAGTTTTTCTTAGCTTTTCCTATAAAATGCAGACAAATGTAGATGGTGCCACAAAAAGCACAATCCAATAAAGTTTGACATGTTACTGAATCTTCAAAAAAAATTTGGCGCACCTAGCTCCGATAGTTTTTGAGATAGCATGGGTTAATGTACGGTTGACAGACTATGCTGCACCATCGCATAAGCTCACAGGTTCGCTAAAAAAGGTAAAATATCACATTTTTCCTGCCAACTGTACCTCAATGTCAGAAGATCAATAATTCTTTATTTCACCATATATCACTTACCAATCAGCTATATAACCTCCTTGAGTTATATGCCTGAGCACTCTCTTTCCATCTGGATCTACCTTTATCTGATCCTTACCTCATCATGAATAACAGGTCCTTCTCCTTCAAACAGAGCAACAGGGACAGCTCTGTTCTGGTCTGTTGTGGGTGGTGGTGCTGCATCTTCCTCTGAGCCTTCTTCTGCATTAACAGGCAGACATAAGATAAGATAGTTATTTACTACATAAATGTAACAAAATATTACATACAATTGCATATGTCTTGTCAAGCTTGTTGTAAAAGAATACACTGGTTAAAAAATAAAAATATATTCGTAAAATTTTATATAAAAGATAACTGTCTGCAGATCAGATTTCTGCAAGGGATCTGTTAAGTTCCCAGATGGCTAATACATAGGTACTGGTTGATTAACCTGGCATCCAGTAACAAACTTCAGATTTTATTAATTGAAAAACAAGTAGATGGTGGTTAAAATCTGTGATAACAGCATTCGCTTTGTATTTTACAACGAGCATGTATTCAGATAATGTGTAACACAGTATTCAAAATTTTATTAGTTTTAACAACAGGGTTGCAAAATGGAATGCCATCAAAGTAATCTCTGCACACTCTATGTATACCCCTGATTGTAATATATTATATCTTTCACTGTAAATAGAGATATAATGGGAAATAATACATAAAACAAGCAGTCACTTCAGTACTCTTGTTATTTTCCAACATGAATGTTCAAATTATAAATGGGTTACACTTTATAAAATGTGAGAACCATGAACTCGGCCGAGACTGCTGCATGTTGATGAGTTGTACATCTGATCATCCAAGCTATGGTTTGATTTGAATCTTGCTATCCCTGATGTCATACCAATAATTTTACTTACTGATAAACCAAATAAGCAATCACTACTATATAGTGTGGACAGGTTACAGAAAATATAAGACAATGCACTGTGTTTCACTACCTGCATTGTTTCCAAACAGCTGTGCAGTGTATGTTTATAAGCCCTCTATTTATTAACATATTTTAACTTCTCACCACATACATACTGACCACACATGCAATATGTAATTTGTAATTATTATGGCAGAAAGTGTATAAATAAAGTAATTCTGACCTGTTTTACCATCTTTATGTACATGTGTAGACTGAAGTCTAGAGAAGGCATCTTCCCAGCACTCTTTACAAGCCTCAATATCAGCTTTGATCACCTGCAGTTCTGCAGTCAGACTATTACAAACTGAAAGGTCCTGGATCGACTTCTCATTGGCTAACTGCTCAAGCTTCAATGAAATATCTCGGCTCCTGAAAAATGGAAACAGAAAAACATAATTTAATCAATGAATAAATTATATTATTCATTAGTACAAGGTTTCTGACATTTTTTAAGTCAACTGGTCATCAAACATACATGTTCTCCAAAGCTTATTACCTTTGTTTAAATCCAGATTTGTAAAAATTGGATAAAATGTGGGCAGTACTCAACCCAATAAATATTTCATATTAGGCATTATCCAACCAACTTATGGTACAAATGCAGAGACTGGTGACAGATGAATTCAAAACTGAGGTTTGGCATGCAGGTGAGGTTATGCAGACAATATCAAGAGACACTGTTCAAAATTTGTGCTAGACATGTTTGATATTTGGTGTTCTATTTAATTTTGCAATGAATGCTACTGATTTAAAATGAGAGTTTAGAACTTCATGATAGGTCGGCCATCTGATACTGCATGGATGTCATGACTATAAACAATGATGAAAGATCACTAGAAACATGATCAGATCCATGCAAGATCTGTAAACTTGAAATCTGATATGTTAGATCATCATGTAAGTACTATTTACAGAAACTTAAAATAAATATGCAAAAACTACTTCAAACATTTTTATACATATTTAAAAAATTATTTTCATATATTTTTGATTAAAACATGATAGCGTAAAAAATCCATACAAACCTTCTGAGAGCTGCCTGTAAGTGCAGGTCAAGGCTGTGCACTGCTGTGTACAGAGGTTTGATTACACTGCTCTCTGGTGTTGGTTTTGCACATGGCTCTGGCTCCAGCATCAGATCTCTGTGGAGTTTGTAACTCTGTATCAAATCAGACGTCTGCTGCTTAACCTGAGACATCATGACTTCAGCGGAGGATGAAACATTCTTCAGACCTTAAAAATTAAACACCATTTTGTTCAAGCTACATTTTGCAGTGTTCCATAAAAAACTTATTCTTACTTCATTAATGTGTGACAGGTTTTTATCAGTATTTGCAAGCTTTATGTCATTTCCATTTATGATTTTACTCATTTTAAAATAGAATTATATAACACAGAGGACAAGAATGAGCTCAATTTAAAAATGTCCATTCTAGTTAGAAGTATCTTGTAATTATCAATGATGGTACAGTTTTATGTAAAACAACATATTCTAAAGATAACACATTTGACATATCAGCCAACATTCAGTTTAAAGAAAGAACAAAGTTTTATTAAATACATTACTTGGTAATGTATATCTTAAATATCTTACATTCACTAATATTAATCAATTGTTCATCTTTTCACAGACAAAGAGTTCTGAATTCAGTATTCAGAATAAAAGGCATTTGTTTGTATTTCACACACCATCAGTAGCCCAGCCTGCAGTCAGTGCAAGTCGCTGTAAATACTCTGATATATGAACCTGTAGAAGCTGTACCACAGCCTGTAAAAAAATTCAATGATTATATTATCTAACTGCACTCCAGTACCAGAGTTTCTCATGTACAAGAATCTACCATGCAGGATGATCATTTAGCCTGGAAAGTAAGCCATTTTTTTAAGAAAACAGTAGAACTGAATGACATTACACAACTGATAAGCTCCGGAAATTAAGCTTTCGATGGACAGTGTATTTTTAAAAAAAAATAGGATAAAGCTAATACTTGGTAGAATCTATTAAATATATGATAATAAATCACAATGTGTGACACAAGTAGTTCTGTTGAAGGTCTCAGGAGCCTGTTTAATTATAGTGATAGGCCTAATTACCATCAAAAAACTTCACCTTCATTGCTGCTATAGAGTAGTTGTCTGTCAGCTGCTGAAGGGAGTCAGGGTCCTCTTCAGTGATACAGGCACCATACTCCTCCAGGGGAACTTGACATAAGTAGTTCCACGTGTCACCAACTGTCTCCTGCAGGGGAGCTGTGGTTTTGTCAAGGAGACGGCTGTATAAGTCTCAGCACATATCATATCAAATGCTGATATCCAAAAGATATAGTGTTTAATAAATAATACTCCATGGTTTTATGTATCAGGCAGATGATCTGCTTCAGTTATGAAAACTTTACATGAATATATTATAATATATATATAAATATCACAATTTAATATACCATGCTAATTTCAAATGGCTGAAAATTTTGCATATTAGTAACAGAATGGAATCAACACTAAGTGCCACATGATTTGTATGTTGTGATATGTAAACGAATGTGATATGAAAATGACTATAATTTGTAATTTGCCTCCAAGTGAAAAAACATTGTGTATGTTCACAGTTGTGTATGTGTATCAAACTGGGTATGTGCTGTCACCTGTTTATTCTACAAAATAACGTCTGAATTTAAATTTATGTTCCTTAAATCAACTTTTCTTCTTGTAATCACATGAGGAAGGATATTTTGCGAGCATGGCACACGTGGCTTCTTTGAGTGTTATGACTAGATCTCTGGCTGTGTTGAATACTCGTGCCCTCAGCTTTGGGCACTGCCTCTGTCTGCTGCTGGACTGCTTGTGCTGCTCCAGTCTGTCTGCTGCACCCACCAGCCTTGCTCTAAAAACAACCAGACATCTATTCAATGTATTCATAAAACTTTCTTAATCATCTTTATTATTTACTCAATGACCTAACACAAAAATTATAATACTAATACAAACAAGGGACCCATGGATCACAGTGCTCAGCTGAAATTTGTAAAATTTTAGCAAATGCAGAATGTACTTAATTATATTTTTTTACATATAAGCATTTGAAAAGCTCAGAGAAATGGCCTTGCTGTTTGGTGATAATCAAATACTAAATATATAAATACAAGACCAATACTTCATGTGCACTTTTTGGACTACATCAAAGATGCAGGAGCCTCTCATGATCAAATATTTGTAAAACTAACGTTATTTCAACTATGTGAAAGTAAAATGTGTTTAAAATACACAGGGAATATATGAAACCCTTTAAGATATAGAATAAAGAAGAAAGTGGAGATGAGCTGATGTATAATACAACAAATTTAAATTTATAAAGTGAAATAAATTACTGTAAAAAAATAGAATTGTTCATCTTCAAATGAGCATAAACTAAATCTAATAAGTATATTTTGTACTCTGTAATATATACCTGAAACCATTTAATCATGTAATAAGGGAAAAAAGGTTTGGGCCTAAGAGTTATAATAAAGGATATATTTGATAAACAAAAAATGTGTAAATGTATTTAATAATTCTAAAAACAGTTAAAAGATATGGCCAAATGAGCTAAAGATTAAATTCCAAAAAACTTTGCCCAATGTTTTGATTGAGTGTACCAGAGTGATTTTGACCTTTGACCTCATGACTCCAAAAATCAAAAGGATTCTTACATTATTGGTAGGTCATATATAAGTCAAGTCTGAAACCAATATGTCAATCCAAACTAGATAATCATCAGGAAACAAATTTTACAGACATACAGAAAGACGTACAGACGGACGGACAGGGTGATTAATATAGAGCATCTGCTTATTCAATAATAAACAACACAAGGTTTCAGGACACATGAAACCACAGTTGTGAATCTGATAGTATCAATATAATTTGGCAGTCTCAAAGTAAAAGAAAAATGCATAAAACTAGAATACGGGTAGTCAACAAGTGACTATGTGTATACTCCAAAATCAGAGTGGAACGGGTGAAGTTAGGCATGGATTGAGTGGCAAGGGGAAATAGAGTGAGGTGTGTTGCATATTAGCATGGATGTCTGCAGCCTAAATGTGTATGTAGGTTGCGCCACCTACCACAAAATCCAGAAAGCTGTCCAAGTTGTATACATATGCAAAATTTTAGGCAGATAAGTCAAACCACTGCCGAGATATCAGTGATGTTGTCCCACGTTAGACAATCAGAAGGACTTGTGCAAAAATAGTGGCAGGTGGAGCCACCAATTTTGTGTATGATTAAGAACTATGTGAGATCTATACACATGCAAAATTTCAGGGGGATATGTCCAACCAGTCCTGAGATATAAGCCTGCATGTCTGCAGCGTTAACATAAATGTAGGTGGCGCCACCTGCCAAAAAATTGAGAAAGCTATCCAAGATGTACAAACACGCAAAATTTTAGGCAGATAAGTCAAACCACTACTGAAATATGAGTGATTTTAGCCCATGGCAGACAAACAGACGAACACTGTGCAAAAATGGTGAGGTGGTCCCTTTAGTTTTGTGTATGATATAGAGCTATGTGAGATCTATACACATGCAAAATTTTGGCCCATTTAGTCAAACGGTTGCCGAGATATGAGCTTGCATGTCTGCAGCCTAAATTAGAATGTAGGTGGCGCCACCTGTCATAAAATCAAGAAAGCTGTCCAGGATGTATAAACCTGCAAAATTTAAGGCAGATATGTCAAAAGACTGCCGAGATATGAGTGATTTTGTCCCATGGCAGACAAACAGACGGATGCTGTGCAAAAATGATTGCAGGTGGCGCCACCAGTTTTGCATATGATAAAGAGATATGTGAGATTTATACACATGCAAATTTTCAGGAAGATACGTCAAACCAGTCAGGAGATATAAGCATTGATGTCTGCAGAGTGAACGTGAATGTAGGTGGCGCCACCTGTCATAAAATCAAGAAAGCTTTCCAGGATGTAAACGCATGCTGAATTTTAGGTAAATTAGTCAAACCACTGCAGAGATATGAGTGATTTAAACCCAAGGCAGACAAACAGATGGACACAGTGCAAACATGGTTGCACGTGGCGCCACCATTTTTGTGTATGTTATAAAGCTATCCAAGGGCCACATTGGTACAAAATGTTTTTCCTGATCAGTCAAACTGTTCCTCAGATATGTGGTTTATGTTTGGAAACAGACGCACAAATGGACGCTGGGCAGAGAGGAAAGATCAGAGGTCAACGACAATTGGTTAGGCACCAGTTCACATGTGACCTGATAATTGGTGTAAGTTTTGGAAAAATCAGTCCAGTCGTCTCAGAGGAGTTCTCAGGAAAGGAATACGGCATCGGCGGCAGAACCAAGTCAAAAACATAGTATCCGCAAAACTTTGTTTTGGCAGATACAAATAGAAACTAGATGTGTCGGAACGACACGAATGCCCCCGCCTGGGGCAAATTAGAAACATTTGTAATATTTTGAAAAATTTTTTAAGTTCAGGAGGTGTCGTATGGTCAAAAGGAGGTCAACAAGGGCAAAATGCAAACTCGATCTGTAACGGGTCATTATCAAGCAACACACAAAAAATCATGCCAGTATATGCAGGCATTGTGAAAAAAAGTCCATACATGTGCATTTTCCATAAAAATTTCTGTCTTTCATGAAATTTTCTATGTTTAGGAGCCGTAAAAAACAATCAAAAGTAGGTCAACCGGGACGAAACGCGAACTCGATCTGTAACTGTCATTATCTGCCCACACATAAAAAATCAGGGTGGTATCTGCAGGCGTTGAGGAAAAAAAGTCAGTACATATGCATTTGTTATGAAAATTTCTATTTTTCATGAAACTTTCTATGTTCAGGAGCGGTCAAATGGTCAAAAGTAGGTCAACTGGGACAAAACAAAAACTCGATCTGTAACTGGTCATTGTCTGCCTACACACCAAAAATCAGGCCCCCATCTGCAGGCACTGCGAAAAAAGTCCATACATGTGCACTTTTTTATGAAATTTTCTATGTTAGAGCACCGTCAAACGATCAAAAGTAGGTCAACTGGGACAAAATGTGAACTCGATCTGTAACTGGTCATTATCTGCCCACACACCAAAAATCAGGCCAATATCTGCAGGTATTGCGAAGAAAAGTCTGTACAAGTGTATTTGTCATGAAAATTTATATTTTACATGAAATTTTCTATGTTCAGGAGCTGTAAAACAATCAAAAGTAGGTCAACTGGGACAAAACGCGAACTCAATCTGTAACAGGTCAATATCTGCCCACACACCAAAAATCAGGCCAATATTTGCAGGCATTGCGAAAAAAAGTCCGTACATGTGTATTTGTCATGAAATTTCATATTTTTTTCATGAAATTTTCTATGTTCAGGAGCCGTAAAACTGTCAAAAGTAGGTCAACCAGGAGGAAACACGAACTCGATCTGCAACTGGTCTATATCTGCGCACACACCAAAAATCAGGCCAATATCTGCAGGCATTGCGAAAAAAATGTCCGTACATGTGTATTTGTCATGAAATTTCTATTTTTCATGAAATTTTCTAAGTTTAGGAGGCGTAAAACCTTCAAAAGTAGGTCAACCGGGATGAAACGTGAACTCGATCTGTAACTGGTCATTATCTGCCCACACACAAAAAATCAGGCCAATATCTGCAGGGAAAGCAAAAAAAAGTCTGTACAACTGTTTGATTTCGGAATGACAGAAGGATGGAAGGACGGACATGGGTAAAACTATATGCCCCGGCCACTTTGTGGCGGGGGCATAATAAAAATACAGGTTGCGACACCAGTCTTCAGGAACTGAAGGAACCAATCATAATCAATAACCAATCTGGGTTTCAGGACACTGGATGAAACCACAACTGAGAAACTGACATAATTGCTATCATTTGACGGTCTCAAAAACAGAAGAAAATCGTAAAAATTAGAAAAAAATACAGGTTGCGCCACCAGTTTTCAGAAACTGATATAACAAGTCATGGTCAACATTCAAGGCAAGATCATGGCAATCCATGCATTAATTATCAAGATACTGGAGGTTTTGTATCAAATTTTTAATTATTCTGGGGTGGGGGGGGGGGGTACTAATGAGCACTATAGTTCGGAGGATATAGGTTGCGGTGACCTAAAATCTGGTTTGCCTTGCTAATGGATGGCCGGAGAGATGGCCAGAAGGACAGACGGACAAAGCGTCATTCCTGAAACCTCAGTCGACTTTCAGTCAGCTGAGCTAAACACCGTTTGGAAAAACAAACAATAGAAAATATGTGATGATGACATACAGATGCATTAATACTTCAAATATGTGATGAAGACATACAGATGCATTAATACTTATATTTGTAAATATAATATAAAGTAATATAACTTACATAACAATACTTACATTGTAAAGCCTCTGGACACCAGCTCCATCTCCTGGACAAGACGGATGGCTTTCTTTAACACAGAAGAAAGCTCTGTTACATGTTCAAGTAACTGTCTCAGTGGCGCCACCTGCTTCTTGTGCTGTGCGTGACACCAGCTTTGGTAACACAGATGCACACATGCAGGCAGACCTAGCAGCGCTGCTGAACAAAGAGTCACCACCGATGATACCTCTGAGATCTGGTTGCTCAGGATAGGGCTAAAAGGCACAGTCAGCAGAGAGCCCGAGATCCCAATGCTGAGGGGGAAAAGAGCAAACATCAGGTCATGGTAAAGGCATATTCTGTCAGCTTAGCTACATTTACAGACACATATGTGACCAAAGTTATTTTGTGTTAATAGTCTCCATATTTTGTATTATCTCATTGTGCAAATGCAGCTCTCAGCAAATTCCTCAAGATACTTACTGAAATATTGTGCTTAATGGCACAAATAGTAGCTTTTTTATTGGGGGAGGGGGTGTTGGTGATAGGAATTCATGGTACTAACTAAAGGAATACCTTTGAGGTGCATAGTTACTATAAAGAAAATACCTAGCATAGAGTATATGAAAACCTAGTTATTATTTAACTGGAGACTTTTTAAAGCACATGCAACAAATTTATATATATATATATATATATATATATATATATATATATATATATATATATATATATATATATATATATATATATAATCTTATTGATAAAGGTCACACCTGTGTATCATACCTGGCATTTATAAAGTTACAGGCATCTGCTGTTTAAAGTACCTGACAAGGTGTGGAAGCCACCACATGTTCTGTTCTCTGGAGTTCATAGTCTGCATCCAGTCTGGTTGAGTATGCTCCAGCAATATTCTATCCTCGTCTTCCAGCAATTTGCATTCCTGTACCAGCCTCCAGATAACATTCCTGTATGTCTGGGCCTAAATCAAAAGTTGACATCTGTATATATTATATAAGTTGTGTTCATGGCAAAATTTGACAAAGTCAAGGCAGCTGCATTTTCATAACCAGTCATTTCCTACTTGAGACAAAAATGTGTTAGTTGAATTTTGTAAACAAAATGAATATTTAGTAAATGGTTAAAAATTTTCATGGAATTTTGAAATATTTCAGGCCTTTAAATGTATAATTATGAATAAATGCATGTGTATGATTATACAGCAAATATACACAGCTCATATGGAATAAAATTACATGTTTAGGACAAATTTACATACCACCTTGTCACTTTTCTTCTTGACACTTTTAGAGCCAATATTGCTGGGAGTTTCCTGGAATGATATTTTTATCACATTTTAACCACAACGATTTATCTGCTAGTTAATAGAAACAAAGTATTGTGTGATAAAAATTGCAGAAAAGGCATCAGTAGGGTACACCAGTCATCCATTCAAACAATCACACCTGGCCTACCTACCAGTAAACTTAGAGGCAGAAAATTAAATAACTTATAATTAATTTGAGCGATTAAACTAAGCCTTACATTATCATTTGTTAGTTAGATATTAAATTTGTAACAAGGTCTACTATATTACAATAATTTTACTCAGTAATTATCCACATTATCATCTGAAGTTAGTTAAATGTTTAGTGAGGTTAACCACACTGTGTACAACCCCAGGGGATCAGTAATTTGGATTTTTCTCCTATGAGATTTGTTAAAGTGTTATGGTGGTATGCATACATATGTGGTCAATCAATGGTGATTTGAGGTCCCTATCTAAGGACAGATAAGGTCACCTGATGCCAATAACTTCATTCACATTATGGAACCTAAATTTGATAATAGCACAATATTCTGAGGAGTGTACAAAACTGCTGCCCCTAAATGTACAGGTATCTTATATTTAATCCTGTAGGATTATTTCACAACATCTACCTGATGTGTTGGAATCTCCTGAGATGACAAATTCTCTTCCATCTTGAGGTCTTGTTGATGCTGATGTAGAGCTGGTTCCAGGCCAAGATCTCCAAGGCCCACTTCTTGCAGGTGCTGGCCAAGTACAGAGTTCTGGAAAAAGAGAAATTTACAAAGGCTGGAATCAACACATATCACAGAAAAAATAATGCTGTAGTTAGTTCTACAAATAACTTAACAATGATCTAGATTTATAGAAAATATATGTAGGAATCCTTATTCTAAACATGAACAGACAAGTGTTTTTTTTTATGTTAGTCTAAACCGCAGTGTAACAATAGTTAACAATAGGTCTTCAATGAAAAAGTGACCTTTTCCTTAATTTCCTGAAGGAACAAAGTCACAGTGACCCAGTTTGAGGTTTAATTAGTAGTAGAACTTAGGAACATCTAACTCTGTGTTGAATTTTGGGTCCACTGTGACCTGCCAGTCCAACAGATGGACAGACAGACAACGGACAAAGGATCATTGCTATGGCTCAGATGACTTATAGTCAGCTGAGCTAAATAACTGAATTAGTTTGATGATAAAGCCTCCAGAAATGTATGTATGGGACCAGAAAATAGTGCAGAGCTGTGCTTATAGTTTTAAGTATATACCTCAAAAGTAACATCTTCATCAAAATCATCCATCTTCAACGTTCAAACTGTATATTTAATTGATCAATTATCAATGAAAAATTTTCAGCCCATTTTCCTTCTTTTTAAATGTTAACAGTTCGTGCAATGATCTTCCTGCAGCACTTCAGATTTTGGAGCACTGATGTCACGTGGATAACAACCCCAAACAGTGAGCTGGTGAGTAGTCAGAGTATCACTGAGCCGTCAAACGCCTGGAAGGGTACACGTGCACTTACCGGTCTGTCCGTTTACGACACAACGACATGCAACAATCCTTTCATTTTTACCGAATTTGTTATATAAAAAAGTTTCTATTTAACGTGTTATTATTCACACATATATGTAGATAACCGATGAAATTTACATTTTATTTAAAAAAAAATTTTTTTTTGGGATTACGACAATTATGATTGACTCGTTTCTGGCAAATAAACTAATAAACATGGCTGCGCCCATGGGTCAGGGTGTGTGACAGGCTGAGGTAATTTGCTAGACTTTTACACAAGAATGCCTTGTAAATAGTGTTTTGCAATGCCGCACAACAATTACCTAAACGATAAACAAGAGATATCTCCGTTTCACATATGAGACACTGACGTATAAAAGCTGTCCTACTGATCCATCAATCAGTGCTGAACCTAGCTGTGGAACAACCGACAGTGACGGACTGAGGCTGTGTGTAAAACCCGGACGTCGGACGCCGATTTTACAAATATCGACATATTTTAATG
The DNA here is from genome assembly GCA_026874595.1 of Sipunculus nudus. Classification (NCBI taxonomy): domain Eukaryota; kingdom Metazoa; phylum Annelida; class Sipuncula; order Golfingiida; family Sipunculidae; genus Sipunculus; species Sipunculus nudus. The sequence continues at coordinate 103,800,572 of CM049306.1, read as the reverse complement.
AATACTCATCAAATACCTATAAAATTTCACATGGCCAGAGGGCGCTCGTGCATTTTCAATGCGCACTTTTTTGACTCTAGGTCTCGGTGCCATTTGAAATTTATTCCCATTTGTTACTCTCATTTGCAAGGAAAATTTTTTATTGAATATATATATATAAAGGGAGAACTGGGAGACGTAAATATTTAATATTGAATAATAATTTATTTATTAATTGAATGTTTCAAGCTCAATTTTTTTTTTGGAATATAAAATAGGAAGAAAAGAAGGCTGGAACCTGTTCAAGAAAACCTTTATTAACGTACAGATCAAATATATACATGGAAAGGTAGATAAAAAGACAAAGTGTATACATTTAAGAATGAAAACATCAGAAATATCCCTGACATATATACACAGAAATATAATAATGGCTAAATACAGAACTAATAAAATACAGCCTCTCGTATATTCTGCCATAATCTTCTGTTGCTGTCTCGTGTCAGATGAACACCATCCCGCACTACTCCGTCTTCTCTGATGTCTGTTACTTTAACAACAGTAAATCCTTTCTTCTTGGATTCGTTTTCAACATCTTGTTAACCGCTTTCCTTCTTTTCTCATAATCTTGTGGATAGTTTCTGCCACAATATGGTGAAAATCTAGCTAGTAGTGGAGAGAAAACCATCTTTTTCACAGCAAAGTTGCTTGAGATACAGTTTGCCAGGCCCATGAGTCCTTTCACCACTTTGCTTGGTGTAGTGCTGTCAGCAGACACATCATTCCCTCCCAGATGAATAATAACTGTATCTGGCTTGTAGAAATCTACCAGTGACATAGCAGACTCTGCCTTCTTTACAGTCATTCCACCTCGTCCAATGAAAGCAATCTGTTGATGGCTTGGGACTGTGGCCATCTCCCGAACATACCACTCCAGTCGTTTGACCTCACTGGCCCAAAATACCAAAAGTCTTGGTAGATCTGGCCTGGGCACAAGACTTCTGATGTCCATTAAGATGACACCCAGTCTGTTCTTTCCCCTCCAGTCAGCTGGCTGGACCTGATGGATGTTCCCGTGATAAACTCCAATCCCCCAATAGCGATCAGTTGTCCCTTCTGCGAGGTATTTTGGAGATGTGGCCAGTAGAAGCTGCTGAAGGGCCTTATTGCTAAATTTGGCAGTTAGAGCTCTTGTCATGACTTCCTCCTTTACGCTTTCCCAGTCACCACCAAGTGGAACTACCTGACCAAGCTCCTTAATCTTCCATGGATTTTTGGTGGCCATGATGGCCTCTGTTAATGCTGTTGCTCCATATCTCTTGGCCTTTGCTGCTTGGAAAAACTGCTCCACATTTGCATAATTCATTCCTTCAACTACCATCTCATTTATATCATTATTATTACTATCATCATCATTATTATTATGATTAATATTTTTAATATTATTTTTATTTTAATTATTAATTATGATTATTAAAAATGCACATGGAACAGACACGAGCGCCCTATGGGGTCAGACAGGTGTGACGGAAAGGGTGTCCTATTTTGTGGAACAGCCCTTGATAAACTCCCTGCGGCATCTGAGTGTAACAAAATAAGTGATAACTAAATTAATGTGGGGAATTGAAGCCTAGGATTGGCTGTGCTTGAGTTTTTATTCAAAAACTATATATCTGAGTACTTTTTGCACAGATAAATTTTACCATAATTGCAAAATACTTGCATTCCAGTTGACGTCCAGCCGACGTCCGACTGACGTCCGAGATGAATGAAGGTAAATAAAATTATAATTAGTCCTTATTTATTCACGTTACTACGTAAGATCAAAGATCTATTTAAGGACAATGGCCATGTGAAATTTAATAGGTATTTGATGAGTACTTATTAAAATATGTCGATATTTGTAAAATCGGCGTCCGACTTCCGGCGTCCAGGTTTTACACACAGCCACGGACTGACGGAGACAGCTGGAGACGTAGTAGAGTAAACAAACACTACGGGCAGACAACAGTCAGGACTACAACACCAGTCAAGGAGAGCAGTGGCAAAAATTTATAAGCATCTAGCGCCATCATATATACAGATAGTGAAGACACGGATTATAACAGTTTGACAAGGACAAGGTATAATTACTATAAACTAGAATAAATAAATAAAAAGTTACATGTTCAGAATTGGCCATTATTGGGCTTGTATGTGTGATTGATCAAAACAGGTGTCACATTAACTGCAAATTTTTAGGTATCCATGGAACTGCATAAAAAGCTTCAAGAAAACTGAATAAACGTAATTTCTGTACTGTACAAAAAATTGCATAACTTATAAAATAAAATATTATGTTAATTTATGACAGGGAAACCTAAACTTTTGTGGCAAGAAAATGTTTATGTACTTGAATGAACAAAAAATTTTGCTCAGTTTATCCACTTGAAAAGTTTAGCCCCCTTGCACCTGACATATGTTCCTAATGTTGGGACACATCATTCTCCATACAGAAGATTTACCATAAATGTCAAGTTAAACACAACTGATTTTGACCCTGCGCTGGAGGTTGATGGAGGGTATGACGTTTAATGTGGGGGAAATCCTCCTCTGTTTTTACCACTTTAGACGGAGATTTAAAGGACTTAACAATGTTTAAGTGGTATGTTATGCTAACACATGATAAAGATATGTTTGTATTCTTATATCTGAAACTTTTTAGCCAGGATATTATAGTTTTATTGTCCTCTGGAATATCTCCAGTTTTCAAACACCTTTTACTAGAGCTCACTCACAGGGGAGGAAAACATCGCATGGGGAGAGATCAGAGAAGCTAGGGCTAGTGTCCCATATGTTGTTGCTTCATTACAAAGCCTTTGTCAAAGGCCAATTATTTTTTTTTTCCTGAGAAATTCCTATTTTGGAATTTACCCACACCTGGAGTTTGTTATATTAAAGGAATGGTCCAGGGGGGGGGGGGGGGGCTTCACTTTGTAAGTAGGGGTGTGGCCACAGCAGCCCCCACCATCCATTTAATTTAACTGTTCAAATACAAAATGGTTCCCCATCTACTTGAGTGATGGCACTTTGCTTGTAGCTATAAATTGATACATGGACCAAAATCACCAAAACTGGTATGTTTCTTAGTATAAAGGTCAGTAACTTTTCTTGATTTATTGATTTTATTGAGGTAGTCAGATACATGCATATAACAGACATTTGTATTATCCATTGAAGTGTTCATGCAAAAGATATAACTTATAAGTTTACATTGCTAGGGGTATTCGAGCAAAAGTTTAGACCCTACATGTTCACAATTTTTTTAGATAATACTTATTTTTGTTACAGGTTGTAATTAATAATCATGAAGGTTGATCAAGTTAAGCAGTGTATATTCTCCAGCTGGTATAATCAGTTCAAGGAGGCCACAATTAAAAGGTATGTATAAGGGAAAAAAAAAGGTATGGTTCTGAGGCACCACCTGCCTAAATTTAACCCCCCCGCCCCCATCAAAAATTTTTATTTTGATTTTCATCTTTCAAGAAGTTAAAATAATACAATTTTTATATGATTTCCTTTGTGATGTAGGGCTTTTACCTGTTTAGCAAAAAAATTCTGTTATTATCATACTTTTTCTTGATCATATGACATTTTTATCAAAACACAAAAAAATTAGAAAAAATCACCTGTCGGTACTGATTTAAAAAAAGTGCCTGAGATCCATACCTTTTTTAGCTCAGCTGCTTGAAACTCATCTGAGCTATAGCGATCACCCTTCGTCCGTAGTCCATCCGGCCGTCCGTTAACAGGGCACAAATCGTAACCACTGGACCTGGAATCTTCTCACTTGACATCCAGGGAGGTCCATGAAAAATCTCCTTGAAAATCTGAAATTAGGTCTCTGTTACCAATATCCTTTGAGCTATGGCGCTCCAAAGTACCCCCCCCCCCCCCCCAGAATAATGCAAAATTTTATACAAAAGCTCAAGTATCTGAACAACTACTGCATTGATCACCATGAATCTTTGCATGAATATTGATCATTGGATGTTCCGTCAGTTCCTGCAAACTGGTGGCACCACCTGTATTTTTTTCCAATTTTTACGAATTTTTTTTCTTTATTTTTGAGACCTTCAAAGAAGCTGTCATCTTTTAACAGGGCACAAATTGTAACCGCTTGACCTCGATTCTTCTAACTTGACATCAAGTGAGGTCCATGAAAAGTCTCTGTGAAAACATGTAATTAGGTCTCTGTTACCCATATCCTTCATAGTAAGTACCCCTCAGAATAATTAAAAATTTGATACAAACAAAAGCTCCAGTATCTGAACAACTAATGCCTTGATAGCCATGATTCTTTGGATATATATTGATCATGGAGTGTTTCATCAGTTCCTGCAGACTGGTGGCACTCCCTTTATTTTATCAAATTTTTACACATTTTTTTTTCTATTTATGAGACCTTCAAATGAAGTTGTCATCTGTCCAAAAACCCACTGAAACCCATTTCTAAGGACTCTTCACAAAATTCATGATTTTTTTGCACTCTGGCACTCATTTTGCTCATTGTTCAACATTCCTTGAATTCAGCTGAGCGTCATGGCACATGGGCTACTTGTTAATTTTTGGCCTTACCAGAAAATTTGTACTGAAAGATTAACTTTACATAGTGTATGAATCAAGAGTAACAGTTTTTATATACAATAGTTGTATCCAGAAAAACAGAGTTTTGCAGATACTATGTTATCAGCTGAGATCCTCTGCTGCCACCTTGTCTGAGACCCCTGGACTGATCTTTCTGAAACCCAGCATAATTATTGGTTTACGTGAACTGGTGCCTAACAAAGATTGATGGTGCCACCTGCAATGCTTTTCCCATAGCAACCATCTGTGCATCTTTTTTTTTCAGTAATGATGGCCAATTTCTCAGGAGTGGTCCAATGTACTGGGCTGAAATTGTGGATGTCCATAGACCTTGGATAAATCCATCTTGAACTAAAGACTGATATCACCATTTACAATTGTTTCATATGGCATAAATTTGTTCATTTGCTTTTGAAAAAAAATTACTCATGTCTCAGAAGTGGTTCAGTGTATGACCTTGAAATTTGGCATGTTCATCCATCTGGGAAAACTTTCTCATTCACAAGCAGTTGGTTCCACATATCAGGGTAGGCAGTTTTATCCACAGACAGATTAATCCAATAGATTAATCCGGATAAAACTGAAAGGATAAACCAGGTTTTATCCAGTTTATGTTGACTATTATGTGAAACAGGTTTTATCCAGTTTTATCCAAAGTTTGGGTGTATTCTGTCTGTGAAGCAGATATTTGTCTCAGAAGTGGTTCAGTGTATGGCCTTGAAATTTGGCTTGTCCATCCATCTTGGATAACTTTCTCATACACAAGCAGGTGGTTTTGCTGACAAAAAGTGATTCATGAACCTGGAGGAACTTGCCAAGTAGATATATCTAGCTTTTATATTGTCAATATATTGATAAACCTTATGAACTTATTAATTCAGATTAGCATTTATGTTTATTTAATTAAATTTACAAAAAGATTTTTAGTTTGATCCAGTTTAATCCTGCATAATATGGATTAAGCTGGATAAAACCCACTTTTATCCATAGTCCTGGATCAAACAAGTTTTTTTCCGGATAATCATGTATTTGTAGAACTCATCCATGCATTTATCTCAGGAGTGGTTTGACATATTGGCCTGAAATTTTGCTTGTCCATACATCTCGAATGGCATAATTTTGTACACAAGGCTGGTGGCGCCACCTACAAAAATGTTTTTATTTTCTTCCATCTGTTCAATTTGAGATACTTGGGGGTTCTCTGATGTCATCAACCTGGTGGGCTGTTACATTAGAAGAGATTCCATGCCTCACTTTATCCATATCTGTGATTCAACAAATACCTTAAGTCGCTTGTCAACTTTCCATATTCTAGTTCAAAATGGAATTGGGTTAATACAAGATTGAAAGTTTGCATTAGCTCTGATTATTATATAAAAATAATAAAAGTTTCATGGCATTTTTGTCCTGACTCTTTGTACAGTCTATTATGAAATTTGTGTAAATGTTATCTATTCTTTACCTATCATTTAAACATTTTAATGACCTTAAAATACAAATATATATGTTATACCTTGTAATGTTGCTTAAATGTTATGAAGACTGTGATATTTAAAAAAGTTTAATTGTTAATATTTTCCTTTATATTCCAGTCGCATATTACCTCTCCCAAAAGAGTTTGTAGATTATCTGCTTGCTGATGGTCTAGTACTTCCGGAGGGGTAGGTTTTAATGTTGGATAAGTTCTGCAGAAGAACAATTAGTTTTACTATAGCAGAAACAATGATGATGTTCCTCAGTAATGAATATAAAATTATATTATTTACTTATTATTCTGTTAAGAGTTAAGTGTATAGATATTGTGTTAACTCAGATTTAATTTTGAACCTAGTGATAATTTCCTTTAGCACTGTGGTAAGGAGAAAATTCATGAGGTATAGTTTCACAGAAACTTGAAGAAAGTGGATGACCATAAAAATACCACATCAAATATAACCTGCTTTAATTATATTAATCATATTATGTTATCATAATTTTGAAATCATACAAAAGTAGAACTGTATTGATAATACTACGAGTTTATTTAAATATTTACTTGGTAAAAATAAATGGCAGCTGGGGAAGAAATGTATTTTATTGTTTTAGAAATAACTTTTTTAAAAACAAATATAATTCTGTGATATTTGTTTTGTATTACCAACAGGTGTGTACAGAATCCCCAAGGAAGCAGCAACTACAGTGATGACGAAGATCATGAGGTAAGTCTTGTGTTGATGCACCTTAAATTTTAGTTGGAATAGGAACCTTCGAGTTTAAAATCAGTAAAATTATTAAACTGATAAATATCAAATAAATCATAAGATTAAGTCTGTCAAAAGTCTGTGTTGCTATTTGTGATAATTGCTTGAAATTAAGCACTTCCCAGTGACTGTTTTCTAGTGAATCACTTTATTATAAGGGTACTAAAATTTTCTTGAGTGTGCATTAGAGAGTAAAATTAATTAAATGAGAATAGATCCAATATCCATAGTCATCATACTTTTACCCATTTCCTTTATGGAATGGTTCCTTAAAGTGTATATTCATTAAAAAATTTTATTGATTTGTAAATTGCTAACAAATTGTATCTTTTGATGTAGGAAAATTATCATTCATACATACCGATAACAAATTTACAAAAGTATGCACATTTATAACACTAATGTGTATGATTTTTCTTTTCTATATTTGCAGTCATGGGATGATCAGAGCACAGAAGTCCAGGTAAAAAGCTGTGATTCAGCACATATTATTCAAGCATGAAATATAGTGATAGATATTTATGTGTTATTAAACTATGCATCAGGTATTGAATAATGCTTAGAAATCTGTTCGTAAAGATCTAAACCATTTGCTTCCTGATGTGCTAACATTATTATATGTAAGAGACTAAGAGTAGGACAGAATGCTGAAAAAATAAATATCCTAAATATATATATATATATATATATATATATATATATATATATATATATATATATATATATATGGCAATATTTAAATATTAACAGAGAAATATTATGATAATACAAGTATGCAGTTTTGACAATATCAAGATTCCCTTTGCACATTCTTGTTGATAATATGATAAAAGGCCCTCCTCATGAGATGAAACTCTGCAAGTCTTAATCCTTGTACAAAAATCATCAGAGCCATCACTCGTTATATCACACACTTACCTTCTGAGGAGGCTGGTTGGTTCACTTCAGCAGAATCAATGTATTTTTAGCATGGCTGCCATGACATACTAAAAAAGTTACAGAAATCCACATGAATACAGATACTTTAAATGATTACCAGTATTCTGATATCCTTCATGTTAAATGTCTGGACATAAAAAAATTTGCTAAACTCTACAGTTAACTGATATTGTTAAAAATGAAGACAATCCCCTTGTCAGCTGGAGGTACTGGGATCAAATCTAACTGTAGTTACACAGATTGTGTCATATTTTTACTCAACTAAGGGTACTATTTTATTCCCAGCCCTGTTCAGAAGGATGTTGAAATCTTCTATGGTTCATAAAAAACAAATCATTAATTCCATTTGAATAATATCAGCCTTATTAATATACACTATGAAGTGTAGAATATTAGGCGGTAATTCTTTTTGTAAAAAATTTCTTTCATATCAGCATTTGGTATTTGCATAAAATTTATATTTACTTACAATTCTAGATTGTTTCACTGCTTTATTATAGAGTTTATATATTCGATTTCAGGCACCTAAGTTCCCAAAGTTTGAGGCAGATGTAAAGAGAGCGATCAGAGCTCTTGGGGGAGAAGTGTTTCCAAAGCTGAACTGGAGTGCTCCCAGGGTAAGGCAGGGTTATAGAGATAAAACAAGCTCCAAGGGTAAGGCAGGGTTATAGAGATAAAACAAGCTCCAAGGGTAAGGCAGGGTTTTATAGAGATAAAACAAGCTCCAAGGGTAAGGCAGGGTTTTATAAAGATAAAACAAGCTCACAGGGTAAGGCAGGGTTTTATAAAGATAAAACAAGCTCCCAGGGTAAGGCAGGGTTTTATAGAGATAATACAATCTCACAGGGTAAGGCAGGGATTTTTAGTGATAAAACAAGCTTCTAGGGTAATGCATGTCTTTTAGAGATTAAACAAGCTCCCTGACTAAGAAAATGGTTGAGATGTTGGGATAAAACAAGTTCCTAGGGTATGACAGTTGTTGAGATATACTGATAAAGAAGCTCCAAATATAAGGTAGTGGTTGAGATGTATTGATAAAACTATTAGTTATAATTCAGGTCTCATTATTTAAATATAAATTTTTCTCTTTCCCTTTTCAGGACATGATTTCTTAAAAAAAGTATTGTCATGAGAGCAGAGGGAGGATTTGTAGACATTAATGAATGTATGCCTGCTAAAAATGTTATAGAGATATAGTGAAAAACTAGCTCCCAGGGTAAGGTAGTGGTTGAGGTATAGTGATAAACAAGCTCCCAGGGTAAGGCAGTGGTTAAGATACAGTGATAAACAAGCTCCCAGGGTAAGGAAGTGGTTAAGATATAGTGATAAACAAGCTCCCAGGGTAAGGAAGTTGTTGAGATATAGTGATAAACAAGCTCCCAGGGTAAGGCAGTTGTTGAGATATAGTGATAAACAAGCTCCCAGGATAAGGCAGTTGTTGAGATATAGTGATAAACAAGCTCCCAGGGTAAGGCAGTTGTTGAGATATAGTGATAAACAAGCTCCCAGGGTAAGGAAGTGGTTAAGATATAGTGATAAACAAGCTCCCAGGGTAAGGCAGTTGTTGAGATATAGTGATAAACAAGCTCCCAGGGTAAGGCAGTTGTTGAGATATAGTGATAAACAAGCTCCCAGGGTAAGGCAGTTGTTGAGATATAGTTAAAAAACTATAAGTTAAAATCTAGGTATCATGATTTAAAAATATTTTTTTCTCTTTACCTTAAATAATGCATTAAGACACATTTTCAGGACATGATTTCTTAACAGTTTGTCACAAGAGCTGAACAATAATTAATGCATGTCTGATAAAAATGTTGATATAATAATAGTTAATCATTGCTATTTTAAAGTATATAACTTAGAGAGAAAGATAATTGCAGAACAGTGTCTGGTATACAGTATATGAGAGTGAGATTGTTGAACATTCTGTTTGATGTTTTCAGGATGCCTCGTGGATCAGTGCCACTAACACATTAAAGTGTACCTCCCTCACAGATCTGTGCCTGCTGTTAAAGAGTTCTGATTTTATCAGCCATGATCTTACTCAGCCGTGAGTTGCAAAAACCCCAATATCTAAAGTCAGTCCAAGGGTTGTTTTACATCCATATTAGACGCATAAAGTATACAGTATGTTAAATCTGGTAGTGTTCTTTCTGATTGTATACATATTAAAAAAATGTTCACTCCTTTTCATATGATATTTTATTATTTTAACTTTTTGTTTAAATTTTAAAAAGGTAGCTATTTTAGGCACCCAGTAATTGCAAGTAACTTTTTAGCAGACTGATATTAAACTACATGACAATTTCCAAAAGTGTTTTTAAATGTTACAAAATCATGTTAAAATAAATGAAAAGTTAAAAAAAATGTTCTATCAGAAAGAATAAAAACTACTGATATTGGCAATAAAAAATTATCATAATTTATTATGTTTTATCTATTTAAAATTATGATAGCTGTCAGATATATATAAACTTTTGGGTTAACCTTGCCACTCAGCTACACACCTTTGATCCTGGTTCTCTGTATGATACATAGACAAATAGTTATGAAATTTGGTTTGATTTAGTAAAATTGCAGTACAGAGACCCACCATGTTTCTGGTTTCAGATTTAACCACTGTGATGACTATAATCCCCAGCAGATAGAGCCACCAGAGTATGAGCTGGTACTACGGAGATGGCATGACTTGGTCCCAGCTGGAGAATTCAGATGTTTTGTCAAAAATAATACTGTAATAGGTGAGGTTCCATCGTATTAACAAACTAGAGGGTTGCATGTAAAATAGTAACATATCAAAGATTACACTAGCAGGGCACAGTATAAAGAGGATTTTACTTTGATATAAATACATGAACTCATATACCTACCAGCAGATGATACAGATATAATTCACCCTGTGTCATCATGTATCTACTGGTATGCATTATCTATTGCTACAGCCCCATTAAAAACCGATTCTTTCATTCCAGGCATATCTCAGAGGCATCACAGCTGTTTCTACCAGTTTGTATATAACCAGAGACACACAGTTACTGATGATATTGTGGAGTTCTTCAACAGAGTCATCAAAGACAAATTTAAGTCCACTGATTGTAAGTTTGTAGCCAGCAAATTAGCATTTAATGGGGTATTAAGGAGTGACATGTTGAGTATAACACTTTATCAAATTTTTTTTTTAATTTAGTTAGCAGAGGTTGTTGTTACACTCTTAAGGTAGTAAAAGGTCATTTTTAATTGATAAGAAAGGTGGCATTAAGTAACACTACAAAGCACCTGTATTTTAGAGATAGAGGTCTCATAGTATTTTATAAGAAGTCACTGTAGAGAATGTGTTTACAGTTTACACTAAAGTAAAAGTAATCACATCTTTGACTGACAGTGTATTTGCGTGGATTCAGTAATACATTAATTTATTACATTTGTTTCATTTTCAGATGTATTTGATGTCTACAGAAAAGAACAGGTAAGTGTATTCATAAGGATGCAGTCTATTTTTTAAGGTAACATTCTTTATAATCCACCAAAGAACCAGTGATGATAACCTACATATAAACAACTGCCAGAGGAAAGCATTTTAAGTATTACTCAAAGACTAGGCTACTGATAGTTACACATCAATAAAAGTTATATTATTTGTGGTTTGTGTCCAAGTAGATAAATTGAAATTAAATAATACTGAAATAATGTTGTCACATTGCTCTCTTTATTAAGAAAAAATCAGTTGGTAAACAACTATTTTCAGGAGAACACCAGATGTTGCCAGATGACTACAGCTGTCTTCCCTGACTAATACATACATTTGCCTCTATGTTTTGTCAGGGTAAGGTGTACCTGCTAGATTTTAACCCCTATGGAGAGGTCACCGACAGTCTGCTGTTTACCTGGGAGGAACTGCTCGAGGATGAGCCACTAACTGATGTTGACGGTGAAGTGAAGGTATACACTTTGATAATGGCTGGTCATATTATTCTTATTGGCATATTTGACAACAGAAAAACAGTCCATTGCTGTTATTGAAAATACACAAAAGAACTGTTCAGCAATAATACTTTTGATATAATTGAAGTTTGACTTGAGTGACAATGTCAAAATGCATGTACAAAATTACAAATTATTTATTATATATATTAATTATTAGAAATAGGAGGCAATTTTTTACTGAGAGGGCATATAGTTTAAAGTTTGAGGTGTTCTTTAAAGCCAAAAATACTGTCATGTACAGTGGAACCCCACCTTGTAACCACTCCAAATTTGTGACCACCCCAAAATTAAGTCCACTTTTCTTGGTCATGAATATATGATCCAGGTAACTTAGAATTTCACAAAAGGGACACCCCCACAATTATGACCACATTGGTCAGTCCCCAAGGTGGTGGTTATGGTGGAGTTCCACTGTATATTGTGTATTGAGACTGTTCACATAAACTTGCAATATTGACACATCTAATTGCAGATGCCAGCCTTCAGATGTGTAAAGACCTGCCAGGGAGTGCAGCCCAACCCCTACAAACATTACGCAATGCCACTGGACTTTGTGGACCTGTCCACAGGCATGGATGCTAACAAGTTCATGGACTTCCTTAACCTGGTGAGCAAGTCATGATGTTATAAGTTTTTTTTACATTTTCATGAAGTTTATACTTTCTTTTTTTATAAGAATTATTTTTGCAGCTCTCTGTTACTCTTATACCTTTCAGTATGTATTTGAAATGAATCATAACTTCAGTTGTTGAATACAACTTTTCACTTGAAGTTCCCACTGTTGCCAAAATGATTTTAATACAGTTATGATGGTCATAGGTAATAAGTTAATATATTTATCCATTTTCTCTGTATGTAAAAGCAATACTTTATTTTAATTATTGCCACTGTCAATATAAGTTTAGGAGCTCAAGTAATTTATTTCTGTTTTAGAAAATACAGTCACCAGAGAATGAATCACCATCAGAGGATGAAGCTGAGGAATCCACTCAAGAGAAAAATTAGCAGCTAGCTATCATATTAATGTGTGAGAACTGAAAAAGACTTGGAGACTGGAGAGCCATGAAGGAGGGGGGGGGGGGGGGGTCAGGGTTGAGATGTCAAAGTTAAATAAGAGGTCACAGCTAGAGTATAGTTCAAAGATTAAAATTGTTGGTAGACTTAAGATTTTCATTTGGCAGGAAAAACATTTCACATCACACTCTGCCTTTTCTCTTTGCTTTTGGTCTGTCTGGTAACAGGTGGAAACTTTTGTTTCTTTTCTGTGATATGTTAATGAAACATTAATTTTAGAGGCTGTTGTAAAATTGATGGTAAATGTGGGAAAATTCATTATATTTTTGTAAGTATACCATTTTAAGGTGATTTACCTTTCAACGTGTAACGCATCTTCATGACTCCATGAATATTCTAATACTGTGCAATTATCATGTTTGAAGGAAATTAAAGCTCTGAAATTAAATATGTATTGTTACAATTACTAAGATCAAAAGTTGTACCTTTTTCATTTACATGTTGATAATGAAAGCAAAAAATGTGGTGAAATAATAGTGTCCATATTGGAGACATAAATGCTGCAAAATTCTAAAGAAACAAATTAAACATAAGTACACGAAAGGGGCACAGTAAAGAGAGCCATTTCCAAAGAGGACAACACAGCACAAAGAACCATGTACACAGATGTCAGGTGGGGCAGAGCATAGAGAATAACACAGTACTACAGTAGTTGTACAGCAAAGGGAACCATGGGCACGTCGGTATAAAACAGAGAATTATTTAAACAGTAATGAGAATCATGAACACAGGTGGGACAGAGGACAAAGAATAATGTACACAGTGGGCAACCAGAGATCAAAGTCCACCAATAGGACAGCACTGAGCGCCATGTACAGTCATTGTACAAAAAATGGGAAAAAACATATACCATTTGGGAGTCGGGACACGGCACACAAAACCAAGTACAGAGGTTGACACAGCACAGAACCAAGTACACAGTTTGACACAGCACTGAACCAAGTACACAGTTTGACACAGCACAGAACCAAGTACACAGTTTGACACAGCACTAAACCAAGTACACAGTTTGACACAGCACTAGACCAAGTACACAGTTTGCACAGCACAGAACCAAGTACACAGTTTGACACAGCACTAAACCAAGTACACAGTTTGACACAGCACTAGACCAAATACACAGTTTGCACAGCAAAGAACCAAGTACACAGTGACACAGCACTAAACCAAGTACACAGTTTGACACAGCACTAGACCAAATACACAGTTTGCACAGCACAGAACGAAGTACACAGTTTGACACAGCACTAAACCAAGTACACAGTTTGACACAGCACTAGACCAAAAATACAGTTTGCACAGCAAAGAACCAAGTACACAGTGACACAGCACAGAACCAAGTACACAGTTTGACACAGCTCGGAACCAAGTACATAGTGACAGCTCGGAACCAAGGACACAGTTTGACACAGCACAGAACCAAGTACACAGTTTGACACAGCACAGAACCAAGTACACAGTTTGACACAGCACAGAACCAAGTACACAGTTTGATACAGCACTGAACCAAGTACAAAGTTTGACACAGCACAGAACCAAGTACACTGTTTGACACAGCAAAGAACCAAGTACACAGTTTGACACAGCACAGAACCAAGTACACAGTTTGACACAGCACAGAACCAAGTACACAGTTTGCACAGCAAAGAACCAAGTACACAGTGACACAGCAAAGAACCAAGTACACAGTGACACAGCACAAAACCAAGTACACAGTTTGACACAGCACTAAACCAAGTACACAATTTGACACAGCACTAAACCAAGTACACAGTTTGACACAGCACAGAACCAAGTACACAGTTTGACACAGCACAGAACCAAGTACACAGTTTGATACAGCACAGAACCAAGTACACTGTTTGACACAGCTCGGAACCAAGTACACAGTTTGACACAGCACAGAACCAAGTACACAGTTTGACACAGCACTGAACCAAGTACACAGTTTGACACAGCACAGAACCAAGTACACAGTTTGACACAGCACTAAACCAAGTACACAGTTTGACACAGCACTAGACCAAGTACACAGTTTGCACAGCACAGAACCAAGTACACAGTTTGACACAGCACTAGACCAAATACACAGTTTGCACAGCAAAGAACCAAGTACACAGTGACACAGCACTAAACCAAGTACACAGTTTGACACAGCACTAGACCAAATACACAGTTTGCACAGCACAGAACCAAGTACACAGTTTGACACAGCACTAAACCAAGTACACAGTTTGACACAGCACTAGACCAAAAATACAGTTTGCACAGCAAAGAACCAAGTACACAGTGACACAGCACAGAACCAAGTACACAGTTTGACACAGCTCGGAACCAAGTACATAGTGACAGCTCAGAACCAAGGACACAGTTTGACACAGCACAGAACCAAGTACACAGTTTGACACAGCACAGAACCAAGTACACAGTTTGACACAGCACAGAACCAAGTACACAGTTTGATACAGCACTGAACCAAGTACAAAGTTTGACACAGCACAGAACCAAGTACACTGTTTGACACAGCAAAGAACCAAGTACACAGTTTGACACAGCACAGAACCAAGTACACAGTTTGACACAGCACAGAACCAAGTACACAGTTTGCACAGCAAAGAACCAAGTACACAGTGACACAGCAAAGAACCAAGTACACAGTGACACAGCACAAAACCAAGTACACAGTTTGACACAGCACTAAACCAAGTACACAATTTGACACAGCACTAAACCAAGTACACAGTTTGACACAGCACAGAACCAAGTACACAGTTTGACACAGCACAGAACCAAGTACACAGTTTGATACAGCACAGAACCAAGTACACTGTTTGACACAGCTCGGAACCAAGTACACAGTTTGACACAGCACAGAACCAAGTACACAGTTTGACACAGCACAGAACCAAGTACACAGTTTGACACAGCACAGAACCAAGTACACAGTTTGATACAGCACTGAACCAAGTACAAAGTTTGACACAGCACAGAACCAAGTATACTGTTTGACACAGCAAAGAACCAAGTACACAGTTTAACACAGCACAGAACCAAGTACACAGTCTGCACAGCAAAGAACCAAGTACACAGTGACACAGCAAAGAACCAAGTACACAGTTTGACACAGCACAAAACCAAGTACACAGTATGACAGCACATAACCAAGTACACAGTTTGACACAGCACTAAACCAAGTACACAATTTGACACAGCACAGAACCAAGTACACTGTTTGACACAGCAAAGAACCAAGTACACAGTGACACAGCACAAAACCAAGTACACAGTTTAACACAGCACTGAACCAAGTACACAGTTTGACACAGCACAGAACCAAGTTCACAGTGACAAAGCACAGAACCAAGTACATAGTGACACAGCTCGGAACCAAGTACACAGTTTGACACAGCACTGTAACAAGTACACAGTTTGACACAGCACTAACCCAACACATTTTGACAAAGCACTGAACCAAGTACACAGTTTGACACAGCTCGGAACCAAGTACATAGTGACACAGCTCGGAACCAAGTACACAGTTTGACACAGCACTGAACCAAGTACACAGTTTGACACAGCACTGAACCAAGTACACAGTTTGACACAGCACTGAACCAAGTACACAGTTTGACACAGCACAGAACCAAGTACACTGTTTGACACAGCAAAGAACCAAGTACACAGTTTGACACAGCACTGAACCAAGTACACTGTTTGACACAGCAAAGAGCCAAGTACACAGTTTGCACAGCAAAAAACCAAGTACACAGTTTGACACAGCACAGAACCAAGTTCACAGTGACAAAGCACAGAACCAAGTACACAGTTTGACACAGCACTGAACCAAGTACACAGTTTGACACAGCACTGAACCAAGTACACAGTTTGACACAGCACAGAACCAAGTTCACAGTGAAAAAGGACAGAACCAAGTACACAGTTTGACACAGCACTGAACCAAGTACACAGTTTGACACAGCACTGAACCAAGTACACAGTTTGACACAGCACAGAACCAAGTACACTGTTTGACACAGCAAAGAACCAAGTACACAGTTTGACACAGCACTGAACCAAGTACACTGTTTGACACAGCAAAGAGCCAAGTACACAGTTTGACACAGCACTGAACCAAGTACACAGTTTGACACAGCACAGAACCAAGTTCACAGTGAAAAAGGACAGAACCAAGTACACAGTTTGACATAGCACTGAACCAAGTACACAGTTTGACACAGCACTGAACCAAGTACACAGTTTGACACAGCACAGAACCAAGTTCACAGTGACAAAGCACAGAACCAAGTACACAGTTTGACACAGCACAGAACCAAGTTTACAGTGACAAAGCACAGAACCAAGTACACAGTTTGACACAGCACACTAAACCATGTGCACAGTTTGATACAGAAAACACATATACACAGCTCGATACAGCACAAGAGAACAATTTACACACACTTGGGTACAGTTGAGACCATCCTGTGTGTGGGAGTTTAGTAAAGGGCAATTTATTATCTTTGAATGGAACAATGAAAACAAGCCAAATTAACAGATATTTTATTGCTCTTTCTGAAATAATATTAACCTTTGTTTGTAAGGTAGTGTGTACAGACAGCAATCTCTTACAGTTGTATCACAGCCTTTGCATAACACATTTTATAGGTAGACCACATGTTAAAATATTCAGAGATCCATTTCAAATAATTTTATATCTAAGTATATATTATTAGCAACAAAATAATGAACCGGTTACAAGTACTGGGCTCATCGTTAAATATACAATTTTGATTAGTCTTAATTTTGGTCCACTGGTATTTTAAACATTTTCCGGGTAACAAGAACTGTCAAGATGTATAATGGCTGAAAAGATTAATACAGGAACGCCAAAGCTCAATCCAGTATACCCAAACCCTTGTTGGTGGGGGTATAATTATTCAAGCAAGAAGCAGTGTAGTTTCATGAATTTTTACTGATCATGAGGGACAGATCAGAATAAAATAACATAAAAAAATAATACTGATATCTCATATGATTATGATATTAAAATTATGCAATAGATGTAATTATTGAGGATTTATTCAGTAAGTGTAAACAATCAAGATCACTGAAGCTAGTAATGTGAAGCTTTTTTTTCCAGAATAATCTGCATAAGTAAGCAAAAATTATGTTTATATCAGATATGAAACAAAACAACCTAAAACTCTTTATTATAATTCAGGTCCTCTGGTCTGAAAGTCGCCCACACAAGGCTCCTTATACTCAAATATTGACTCATCAGGTGCAGGGTTTGATATATAAACACATGATCAAATAAGACTGTACCATCAATATTATGGCCTGGTTGTACACTTGGGTATAACAATAATGAACCCATACACACTTTGATTGTAACTAAAACTGCAGACTGGTGTCCACCTGTGTTGGCTCAATACTACTACTTACTAATACATAAACTTGTGCTTGACACAGCCAGCTGTATATGGAATTGAAAGGCTTCATTTTGCTTTTGATATTGATTATCAATGCTACAGCACTAGGAGCAGGTCAGATACCATGAAGGCCCCAAGTTATTAATGACTTATTTAGATGCTGGGTCCAGTATCTATATTTGACATTAACATGAGATCAATGCACCAATCAAAAGGCTCCCTATAGAAATATGAGACAGGAAGGACTCGATGAGACCTGCCTTTTCTTCTGGTCTGTCAATATAACATAAATCTTTTACAGATTGTATCCTGGCTTGCTTGATAACTAGGATCGAACAGGGCCATAGTCCAAACAATAGAATATTCTATCTGCTTATTAGTACAATGTTTTCACTCAAAAGAATATGAAAATATGAATACCAAGACAGGTCCCTTTATTCATGAAGTTCACTTTGAATTTATTTAAATACTACAGTGGATTTGTGACTTACTTAATTTGCTGAATAACATGTAGTAATTATTATTTCTTAATACACTTTTGCCGTATGCATAATTCAACAAATCATTGACCTTTCATCTCGATACTGATCTGCCATCATGGAAAGTCATTATTTGAGATGCCAGAACAGTTAAATATTGTGCTCTGTGATAACTTGAAAACTGAATAACCATGAAGAGAAGAGGACAAGGAATTTTGCATTCCTGATCCAATAAAACCCTGGGCAATAACAACATTCCCAACTGTTGAGCCTAGGCAAGCATATCTCCATAAGTGCACTGTGGTGATGAATAAATTATAACACATTAAATATTCAACAAAACAAGAGGAACAATTCTGGCATTTAAGCCATTTTTTAACAACAAGTGATAGAAATGTGTGCTGGTTCTCATGTGTTCTGCTTTTCAGCTCCTCAGTAGAAATATGCTTTAATGAATGCTACTCAAGCATCAATTTATCTCAAGGTCACAAAATACAGTCATAGTGGCCCAGTCAATGGTATTAAAATTTAGAAGAAACTAAGCTTCATTCTTCAAAACATGTACATGTATTAAAGATGTGCCAAGAACATGCCCACTGCTGCAGAAATTACTATGTTTAAGGAATGCTGGAATATCACATCTTTTTAATATGGCACACATTTTGTGTTGATGTGTGTTTCACTGTGACACTGACCAATCACAAGTAGCAATAAAAAATTTTAAGTGGTCACCATAAAGGTTACTGATCAGCTGTCCTCATTAAACAATCATTACACGTCTTCGCGCTTTTGGCACTATATTCCACTATATATAAATCTTCCAGACAGCTTCCATAATAAATAAATCTGACACTAACACATGGTAACCAGTGTCTTTTCAACACAATGATTATGGAAAACCTTTGGCAGATTAATTTAATCAATAATGGAAGCAAATTTTAGCAGACACAATCAGGAAATGTGATTGGAGAGGCAAGTTCAATTTTAGTGATTCTGCACCAATAAATTCATGGAAGCTTTGTTGATTCAGCCTTAGCACACCACCCTAAAATAAACACCCCTGCCAGTTAATCATTGTAAAAGACACATTTATTGTATATGTATTAAATTATGTATGTGCTAAAAAGTGCAAGCTTGGGGAAAGGCTCAACTATAAATAAAACATATATTCATTAATAAATATATCAGCTTTGTATAAAAAATATGTTTAGTTAGATCATTATCTAACTGAGAGAATGGTGCCAATGGTTCAATAAACCAGGCTTAAACAATATCACAGGTTGACACTTTGTTAAACAATCCTGACACCTTATTATACAATGCTTTTTATCCTGTCTATTTGAATTGTGTGTGTATACTGTTTTCACATGTTCTAACAAGTGAATATTCTGCAGGGTCTAACTGTATAAATCCTGGGTAAGCTGATTAATTCATTTAACAACTATTGTCTCGTAAGTGAACTCTTCATGGGTTGAACTGATGGCAGGGCGTGTATGCGCTTGTATTTGGGTCCTTTCGAGGGGTGCTGAGTGCCGCCCCATCCCACACTGGACAGCTGCGGTAGACCCAAGGTTAATGAACTTTGTTGCTGTACCAAGACCACTGAAAAAACAGGATAAAATTATACAGCAATAAATTTACTGTCATATCACATCATGAAAAGATGAAATAAAGGATAGCCTTCTCCAGAAGTCAGATGGTTCTCAAATCTCTCAAAACTAATACAACATAATAAAAAATAGACAAATAGTCATGGATAAACATTCAAGAAAATGAAAGAAGACCCTCACTGCAATACTGACATGAATTTCTTTGTAATACTCAGGATATCATTTTCTTAATAGTCAAATTACATTAAAGAACTTTAATTCTTATTTATATGTAATTTTTTTTTAACCTGGCCAATTCAATATCAACAAAATTAAATATTTACAAAATTGTAAAACATTTTGAGATTTGGTTTTTACACATATATTTGTCAATGATGTGTCAGAGAAGTGCATAGGGAAACTCCCCTGGTTATATGTACTGTATAATAATAAAATTAATTATAATTAAATCTATCTGTAGATCAGATAGATGGTTTGCTGGAAGGAGAATACATACAAAGGTAAATGTTATTAAATGACTAGTTTTTACCATGTTGTTTAAAAGCCAATAACAGTGAGAGCGTATGTACACAATGCTTAGGTATAGATAAAGCTATCTACCATGACATGAGGTAATCAAGAACATTTTAAGCTGTTAGACATCTAAGTGAAACTGATAACAGTTCTGTAAGTGTGGGTTTTTGATAATAACTGCTGACTCTACATTTGATACACATCCTTTCAGGGGAAACCACAGAATGGGCTTTACAATTCCAACTATTGGTATGATAGCTATGATTCCAATATATAAACTGTCTTCACCAGTAAACACATGACAAATATCTACACCAAGTGTATGACACACAGAAAGCTTGTTTTATTGCAGCTGTGCATTCATTTATATACAAACAACCTACTGTATTAACAGCAAATATCTTCCAATTGTGATTATGATCGACATTTTATCATAAACACACTAGCATTACATCAGTTCTCTGAACTTACAAAATCATGTTAGTATTATTTATTATTTTTTATCATCACTTAACCATTATGATGTTTGATGATATGAAAAAGTTAGTTTTGGAATACTGAACAAAATAAGAAGAACAATAATAAAACAAGTATCATGGCAAACAGCCCAAGAGCGCAACACTGACAGTCAGCAAAATAGCTTTAAAATACATAAGAAGATTCACCAGGGGAAAAAAAAGTTCAGGGTTCAGTGATTCTGTGAGGTCAGTGTCTCATTTAAAAACGATTCCAGTTGAACCTGTTCACGTTGTGCCTGGTATTAAACAAATAACAACTTCAAATGCTTGCTGAGTCAGGTTTAAGCCAATACAGGCTGTGATCACCACTGTTAACGATCCTCTGTATACTTACAACTAAGTTAAGGTATCCCTTCTTTTGTCGCTTTGTCCTACATGTACACACACACACGTACAATAAGTAACTTAACTTCACATGTTAGGTGATACCATGCTGGGTCATGGCTTTTACACTTTGGTATATAATTTGTGTTCACACCTCTCCATGTCTGCACTACACAATACAGCAATGTGTGATATATTCCCTTTGGATGTCCAACAGACAGACAACTACAGATATAGGAGTGTGCACCACTTTCACAGCACATATTACTGTGTTAATAGAGGAGTCTGTTCTACATGTGAATAAACACAGTTTCTTAAAAAAACTGAACTTAAAATCAGTTCCATGATATGTTTACAATGATTTAAATATAACTTCAGGAAAAAGCCAAAATATTAAATTTTTAAATACAACACTAATGTTAGGAAATGCCCTGATGGAGCTGTGAAAGGAAATCAATAACATCTTAAAAATGAAGGCAATTACGTAATATTTAAAACCAAACTCTTGGGGGTGGCATTTGCTTAGGAAAACTAGCAGTGACATTAATATCAGAAGGTTATGGGTAAGTGAAACAAACAACTGAATTCTTAAAAGAATAAGTTATCATTCAGCTATACTGAGTCTTTACAAGTTTAATAAGTCAAGAGTTAGTACCGGTAGTCAAATCTGCTTTGGAGGCATTTACTGAAGCAGAGCCTTATTTTTTCATGGTTTTGAAATTAGAGTGAGACATCTCATAGGTAAACAGGTATATCTATTTATGACAGACAATAATATATGCCATGAAAGTGGTGTGTCCCTGTAAGCACAGAGACCTGAGCAGGGTTCAACTGTACATCACTGCAACCAAAATTTTAGTGTTTAATTATGTGAAGGAAATAGATGCATCATGGGAAGACATCGACCAATCAGTGGACAGCATATTACGCTTGCTGTCTTTCTGGCTATAACAACTGGTTTAATATCACTATCCATCAAGGTTTCTACCAAATAAAACAAAAACTGAATGGAGCCATAATACAAGACCAAAATGTTACAGGTAAATGGGTTATACTGTATAGGCCCTCACTTTCTTCAGAGGAAGTTTGGTTAAGTTTGTGATACAGCAACGATGATCTAGTGTTATATGGAGTAATGATATATAAATAATTATATATAATATATTAGTCTCTGTCCACTGACTGGCCACTTGAACCCATCTAATTGCATCTATATGCTCCTATAGGCAAAATATAACAGCAGCTGCCTTAGTAACATTCTGAACCAAACTCACAGCACGCGCAAGCTCATTAACAGTACCCCTGCTCGTCAGCCACTTATTAGCTGCGTAAATGTCGGGAAATCGACTCGGTGGGTTATCTGTCGCCCCTGCCCAGGTGGGGTACCTAGTTTTGTATAGAAATATACACTGTTGAGTGCTGCAGCGGAGAGCAGTATCAGGTGGACACAGCAAACCAGGCTTTATACATAAATATACACAGGCATCATATACAACATTCAAAATATGATACAAATCATGTCATCTACTGACATGTTTGTATCTGTCAATCAACATCAAGGCTGTAACTACATCTACTGGCTCAGGTGACATTTGTCATCTGTTGATTTGTGTAACCCATTCCACACTTAAAACAGAACTCATTTTGTTTGATATGATATGATCATCACAGTTGTATCATAGGTCTGTAGAATCTACAGTCAGTATATCTTATACTCTGTTCAGCCATCAGGTGTCCACTGTATAAGGATACCTTAATGAGACAAGCAAATAATGGTTACTGGATACACCTCTGATATGTGAGCATGGAATTACATTTCTGAGTTATATTAAATGATCCTATAGACTTGTCAGAATATTCATAAAATCAGTTTCCAATCATCAGTTTCAAAGGATTTTTAGTAATGTGGCCTCTTTCCAGTAACCTTCTATATAACTTTGTTGAACTGTATAAACCATGGCCAGATATTTAAGCTTAATGCTTTTTTAAAATGAATTTTGCCATTTTAAACAACTTGAATCATGGTGGACACCAGATGACATAAGCAGGTACGAAAAGGGTTGTCAAACTCTGGAAAGTAGTAAATGAATAGAGAAATAGAAATGTTACAGTGTAGTTTCATAATGATATATAAGATATGCACATAAGCAATTGTATCTGCTCTTTTAGGGTGTATTTTGGCCATTTATGATCACTATTGGCACAAATTATTAATTTCATCAGTTTCTAAGAAAGCCCATCTCATTAAATCTGAGAAAAATATAATTTTCTAAAACTAATCCAAATTTTCATATGCATGAATACAAATTTTTAAATGGTTTACCATCTTTTGGAGAGTTCATTCTTAGACAATCATACAAATTTGGTGATTAAATTAGATAATCATGTTCATGGTCAGAGAGATTTTCTTTGAGAGATTTGTATTAAAAACATTTGGTAGGTGTGCAGAAATGCAAGCAGTGAGAACGGGAGTTGGAGGAGGTGCTTCATTCAGGATTTGCACTTACTGGTATCAGGGTAGGGTTACCCATGATGGCTGCCCGAGACCTATTAGCACGCATTATGAATGTGAGACAATAACAGACTGGACATGTTCATGGTGTTACAGGACAGTTCATGCACAGGTTTGTGAGGATGTTATACATTACAGTTCGTTCAATTAGATTGGTGCATGATTCGCTGGTTATAGCTTTTATTTTACTCTAACCAATTCCTGCCAAAAATCATGAAATAAGTCATATAAACCAGATTAATCTACAGAATGCAACTTGCCATCTTTTCAAAGTGAAGTACATGTCTGTTCATATGATGTAGTTTTCATTTTGTAACTTTAGTCTGTTTGTGTTCAGGATATGGGCCACAATATTTTTAATGTTTTTTTTGCTGGTGAATACTGACAATGAACCTCAGTTTGTGTGTGATACAAGCACTTTTTGAAGTGAGGTATTCACATGCATGACATTTTGTGTCAACACATTGTGTTACCACTATAGGTTTTCTGAAGGGAAGGATCTACAAACATGGTGCACATGCAAACCAACAGTGTATATCATGTATGTACCAGTAGTCTGACCCCTGTTAATGAGTTATTAGCTCTATGTATTGAGCCCTAGCATGCATGCTTTGACACGCGGTCCACCAAAACACTGGGTACCTATGAAGAAACACCATGAAAGACCCATATGACCTCAAATTAAACAAAGCTGGCATCGGTTGATAAAAATCACCCACTGACTATTTCTACACAATATTCTCTTATTATGAATTATGTGCATTCAAGTGAAATGCAAATGTTTTCTGTTCACAATCAATCACAACAGCAATGATGGCTATGTAACATAATGTTGCTGCCACCTGGTGGCGGCAGACACCAAGCTTAGCAATGGTGTACAAGACAATAGCATTTAACTTTACCTTACATATAGGTATGCAATAACCCAGTATTTATATATTCCATAGGAGATCATTGATCAACTGAAGTAGGCTTTTTGTTTCTTATATGAAGTTAAAAAGGTGTTACATCATAGGTACCCTGAATCACAATTGCTTTGGGTGTTTAGTTGGCCCCTTAACATGTGATGTGAGGATGCAGTGATGAGATCATGTACCTGATGTGGTAACCATGGATATGCTCCTCGCTGTCACCACTCGACAGCGACGAGTTTGATGTTCTCTTGACAATCCCAGTCTCCAACGTTAATCCTGGGCTGCCATGACGTCCTATACCAGCACCTCCGATCTCACCACCCCAAGCTGATCGCATGCCCTTTCTTCCATGTTGGGGACTGAAAACAGGAAAATTGCATCAATCATAAAAAGACATAAAAAATAATATTTCAGTGCTGCACTTTGTCCTTATGGTTTATGCTTAAAATATTAATTACATTCATAATGTATACTGTCATATGTAAGCTGTGACAATACATTCAACTGAAATCAGTTGTTATTCAGTAATTAAATCAGGCATGCAAAAATCCATTAATTAATTACAATTACTGCAACTTCAATTGTTCTGATACCTTTTGACCTCAAGCACATATACAAGTTCAATTAATCAGTATACATGATTTAGAAAGCACTGTAATATATAACAAAGAAAGTCACCTAATATATTTAATAAGGTGTTAACTCATGAAGGTAAGAGACAATTTAAATAGTACTTGATCCATGTAAATGCCTGAGTACACTGTTTATCTTAGCACCATCTGCGAAAAAACATTCAGTACATATACATCTCTGACACAATCTTATGACTGTTTACAATAATTGAATAGGGAATCAAATCAGGCAATAATTAGCAACTGAATTGAATCAAAGACCCCTTAGCAATTTACAGACCTATCATATATACTAAATATATCATCATTTCATTATGATATCAGTCAGTTCAAAAACTGTTTTGTGTATGGTCAATAAGATAACCATGGAAGCGAGTACAAGTGACCTTACATTATGCTTTATCTTTTCTGAACCAGATATACATGTCTCTACAGCAGAAGACTAATCACTTAACTGTCCTGTCATTTCTCTTTATAATGTCCTATTATATAAAAACTCTAATTATGTTCATCTTAAACATGTCAAATATGGATTCCTAAATACTTCCAAGAATGGATTTCCATGTTTTTGAAGTAAATGCCTCCGGGGACTTATACTGAATACTGCCAATAATTTACCTGAACTTGAAGTCCTTTGGCAGACAATGGCCTGTGTTTGAGAGTCGCATGGTTGCCATGACCTGTTTCTGAAAGTCCTTCCGAGCATTACCATACCCATTAAAAATGTGATCACAGAATAACAATTTACCATCTTCATACATCTGAAAAATTCAAACATGTTTAATTTACTGTATTACTGTTAAGTTTTTTTTTATAATAAGAAACTACAAAATGAGGTCCTCTTAACATAAGGGCAGGTTAGAATGTGTATACAGCAGCAACGTAATCACTGAAAATGCTTTAACTGATAAGATTTTTATATTGGAACTGCATATTATACATCAATGGCTGATCTATTGACATTGTAATAACACTAGATTTATAATTAAATTTAGAATCAATATTACAGTAACCATCCTAAGTTGGTATTTATCTATATATTCTCATGGCAAAGGTCTATATTAATATTTCTTCCAATGCTCTGCCCTAATCTCATGGATAACTAATCACTGTACCAGTGCAGATTATCAATATTAACATTTCTCCATATTTCCATCCTTGTTTATTTTGCTGTTTGGGGCAAGGTGTCATGGCTCATACTTACTAAGTACATGCCAGGAAGCACGTTGTGTCTTCGCAAAAGTAGAGGCTGCATGTAACCGGAATCTTCTGAAGCAGTGACTAAATCATACACAAACAGTCGATATGGATCCTGCCTTGCCTGTAGACATGGTCGCGTGCGATTTTTATTCCTCTCGGTGTGGATGTTTGTTACCATATCTTGAGTATTTCCTGATTCAGGAAATCTGAGGAGAGACCAAGCAAGATTACGTAATAATGAAGCTGATATACATGATTATCCCCCCTAGCCTCAAAAAGAATGATCACTATAACTCACAGAAGGGCAGTATTACTATTTAGTTAAAAAATGCAAAAAATTCAGGTTTAAATTTAAGTTATTGATAATGCATAAACAACTCAGACTCCACTTAGATGATTTAGAAATGTCAATAGTTTAAAAAAAAACTGAATTCCTGAATTCTCCCTAGTGAGTATAGTATAAGAACAATATAAGCTTATGCAACATTAAGATACACTTAACGAGGTTCAGATTTTTTTTTTCTAAAATACAGGTCCAATAGAGTTCTGTTCTAACAGTTAATACTCACAGAGATGATACGACTGAGATGATGGCTAGCTGTCCCGGTGGCATGAGGCTGAATACAAACTCATCATACTCAATATCAGTTATTTGGGGGACTTTGTGACGAGAACATTTGCAGGTTGGCCGCTCCTCACCAAGAATGGCTTGTCGAAGAGCTACAGGACAGACACCTCGCGGCGGGGACCATGTTCGTTCTACAGACATGGAGGTCATTGGTAAGGGTGCTGACCGACTCCGCCCTCCCGACTTTCCTGTAGACACAGACCTGGATAACACAGAGGTACATACTGATTCACTGTTGGAAGCTGATATCTGTGTGCACAACTTAACTGTGCATGGCCCTTTAAAAGAAACAATATGACCTTATTATTCACCATGTACTATGTAAGACAGTCACTATGTGCAAACTTAATGGTCTACACTCCCAATAGAGCTGCAGTGATACTGACATATATTTAGTAACAAACATCATGTATAAAAAAATGTCAAATTTGGCAATCAGCAAACTTTTAAGCTCCAGCAAGATGCAATTTTACATATACTAAAAATCAATTCATACACATATACATGTTCATACACAAATTGTTTGAAAACCAGTGTGAGTATATGTATATGCATGTATGTGTCAACTGGCAGACATTTTTTGAGTGACACTGCAAGGCATATCAAGTGCACCCTGCCCCCCACCACAAAAAACAACATTATTTTAACTTATGGTATAAAGTGACACAAACCCAGGGAATGGGGAGACGCATTCTACTTCAGGAATTTCCACCTCTTCTTTCCTGTCATCAAACTTGACTGTAGGCGAGAGTCGCTGGGATGCTTCATCTGTCGGTGTGCTCTGTGGTCGTTCAGCCTTAGATGGGGCTAAATAAAAACATGCACACATATTCTGTTTACATTTTTTATCCATTTAAGATGGAAAAATAAAATCATGTGTTCTTTGGGGCACAGATATTTGCAGATTTCTGATAATAAGAGTGTGGCAAACAAAGAATGCTTGGTGAATATCTAGGTTCTTGTAGGGATTGTAATTTATCAAAATTTTTAATAAATTAGTAGCACAAACTTGAAATAAAGACAGGTATCAAAATTACCATCTTAAGCTTTGATATATACAAAGAAATATTGGAATTCAATTGACAATAACCTAAGCGCCAGGATCTAATATCCATGTAATACCTACACTTATAAAAGTATTCCTTGGCTTATACCTGGATTATCCCCGTCTTACTACAGCAGGTCCAGGGTTAAATCACTATATTTACACAGCAGGGATTAAAATTAGGTAGGTTCGGCAATAAGTTTATACTAAAATATAACCATATTTTGATAGCTCTTTTTGCTGTACCCAGACTTTTCCACAAAAACTCTGGGACTGACAGTCATCCTGAATACTCACCAGCAGCAGACTGCACTCTCCTCTGAGCTGAAGGAGTAGCGATAGACGTAGCCTCTCTTTCAATCAGCACCCTGGTTTCCCCTGAGTGTGACTTTGCTGACGACACCCCCTGGCGGCTCCTCTTGGGGTTCTCCTTCATGTTCCGTATGTGAGGGGACTTGATGCCGACAGCGATACGGTAGTGTTCTAACCAGTCCTCCACCAAGGTGCGCGTCTTACGCTGAAGTCGGTACAGCTCTTTGTCTGCATCAGCATCGTTCTCTGTTGGTTCGGGGATTTCTAACAACCTCTGTACATCAGGAGATGCATTCTTTTTATCTGGCTGGTGAACATATAGAAACATACATTACACCATGGATTCTGTCATTTGTTCATGTAGATTCAACTGTCAGGAAAACAAAATTATCACTCTCACCCAGAGTTTATTTGTTTTCATATCCTGTTCTTCAACCGTTACATGTCACTGTTGGGACATAGATCTGGTATGACCTAAACAATTTGACCTAAATGTTGAGACACAGATCTGGTATGACTTAAATGATTTGACCTAACTGCTGAGACACAGATCTGGTATGACTTAAATGATTTGACCTAACTGTTGAGACACAGATCTGGTATGACTTAAATGATTTGACCTCACTGTTGAGACATAGACCTGGTATGACCTAAACGATTTGACCTCAAGAACAGGGTAAACAAAGCTGTCTAGTGAAGTTACTTAACCAATCCTTAAACACAACAAGTCAGCCCTGAAATGCCCATGACTTACAGGTGTTTAATACACATGATCATGTTGTACAGGAGAGAGCTGAAGGGTGTTTGTGCTTTATTATAGTGTTTGTCATACAGGGACATTTTATATCTGGTCATGATGACCATGAAGATGACAATACTCTTGACCTTAACTAAACATTGGAGACCATGATCTTACATAAATAAAATCTTTAACAAGTGGCCAATGGGCCATGATGCTAAGCTGAATTCAAGGAACCTTTAACAATGGATAACATGACTCCCAGAGTGCTCAAAATTATGCACTTTGCCAATAGACCTTAGATATAGGTTACAGTGACCTTATTCTACATCCAGCTGCTATCATTTGTGCCCATCTGACTAACAGAGGATTAAAATCATGTTCTTTCACACAGTCTGCAGAATATAGTTCACAGTGACAATACTTCAGGTTTCCAAGAATTTTTACAGGAACCTCCCAGGATCTTAATCAAATTAGAAGTCACTAGGTCCAACTTTAACAATTCATGCAAACCTGTCCTAAAGGGTGGTCAGATCACCTTCTTTCACATATCTTGCAGAATATAGGTCATTATGACCTAATTTCCAGTTCCAAGGTTTGCCTAAGACCTCCCAGGATATACAGATATAATCTAGATTCTAGGTCTAAGGGTTACAGTTTGTGCCCTTTCAACAGCCAGACTGTTTCATTTGAAGGTCTCAAAAATAGAGAGAAAAAGAATTTTAAAATACATGTGGTGCTTTCAGTCTACAGGAACTGATGATACACTCCATGATCATTATGTATGCAAAGAATCATGGTGATCAATGCATTAGTTATTCAGATACTGGAGCTATTGTATCAACTTTTCAGTTATTCTGGGGGGGGGGGGTACTCACACGCCCCGTATCCCCCCCCTGAGGATATGGGTAACACAGATGTAAATTCAGGTTTCCAAGGAGATTTTTCATGGACCTCCCTGGATATCAATTTAAAAGATACAAGGTCCAAAGGTTACAATTTGTGCCCTGTTAACTGACAACCCATTTTTTATGGTCTCAAAAATAAAGAAAATATTGTAAAAATTAAAAAAAATACAAGTGGCACCACCAGTCATGACCAGGGGTCATGACACTCAGCTGACTAGGAAAACATTCAGAAAAGGAATTTTACCAATGCCCAATTCTGTAGGTAGTATCCCCATCAACTGAAGCATAGCTCAGAGGATATGGATAACAGAGGCCTAATTTCAGGTTTCCAAGGAGAAATTTCATGGACCTCCTTGGATATCAAGTAGGAAGATTCTAGGTCCAACGGTTAAGATTTGTGCCCTGTTAACCGAAGGACAGACGGCACTACAGACAAAGGACAGAGTAATCACTACAGCTCAGATGACTTCGAGTCAGCTGAGCTAAAAAAAATAATTTTTCTGATGACCATACATATGCAAGATTCCTTTATAAATGAAAATTATGTACTTTTTTATGATTTTGGTGTTATTTTGGGGCTTACCACTTAACATCCCAATAAACAGTCAAGAATTTTAAAAGACATCAGCAGAAACAATATCTGAATGAATTGGACACATCATAATAAACAGTGAAGTAAATGAAAATCTAGGCCATTGCCTAATTCTGTTGACAATTAAGCATATATAGATACCATATATGTCAGACATGGTTTGCGCAGAGTGACATGTAAAAAATTAAATATGTAGTGAAAGTTCACAAATAATGCCAACAAAGAAAGTAAAACAAAGTTCTTAAAACTGTTCTGGTTGAAAAATAATTATTTTTTTAATCAATTTTTAATAAAAAAATTAATTAAACTAAAATTAAATTAAAATGACAGCCAGTATATATCACAATGGATGTACATGTTAACTAAAACACCAACAGCCAGTGATCAGTACATACCACATATAAAAGCCTGCTAGTTCCATAATGACCAGTACATACCACATATATAAGCCTATTACAATGACTAGTACATACCATGCTTGTGCCTGTGATCATGATCATGATCTAACAAGTGACAGATAATGAAAACATGGTAAGTGCAAGATCACATCAGTTATCATTCAATATGTTCTGTATGTTTTGGAGTGCTGTTTTTTACTGTTGACGTAAAAGACACATATGAACTAGGAGCATCCTAGCCTACCAGTGAACAAGTAAATAGTGCCACATACTAAACAAAGTCTTAGTTGGTAATAACATGAGCATTTACCTCACTTTTATATAACAATAATATATTATTTAGAATGCTTAAGTGGTATGATCCTTAAATCAACAGCTATTTAGCACTGTACCTGGGGCGATCCCAGGCAATAAGGAAATCAATTTGGGCAGACTCTCAGCTTTTACCCATGCTGTTTAGATTAATATTATTTCATTACACTGGAACATCAATACTCACAGTATATATAGTGAGTGCTGAAACATATTTTGGATTTTATGCTACCTGTATCAACTGTAAAAAGGTACAAATACACATTACTTGTAACTGTGCCGTATCCTTATGGTGTAAAGACCATGTGATGACTGTATATTTACCTTCTGTTTGACATTTAGTTTCCCCTTCAACTTGTGCCTTGACTTTGCAGGTCGGGCAAATTCCTTGGCTGTCCTAGAGCTAAACTCTACTCCAGATATCATATAACCCTGTAATATAATCCTTTATGAATACAAGACTTTACATAGGCAGAGATACAAAAACCATGCACATATAAAATTGAAAGTAATAAATCAACTAGTAGGAGAATATTCAGTCTTTCATATAAAGACAAAAAAAATGTACAAATATTTTCTTCCTTTTCATTTCTGTCTGTCTCTCTGTCTCATGCAGACACTAATGCATAAACCAGTATCTCTGTACTTAAAGAATAGATTCATTGATCTTTATATCAGTTTCAATGAGAAATCTTGCATTACATCACTTCTATGAAAACATTTCTGCATAACATTAAATTTGCAACATTAAAATTAGTGAAGATACTGTCATTCAATTCCAGAAATGTAATCATGCTATTTGAAAGGATTGTGAAGACAATCTCGAAACTTTGAGATTTTTATATTTGCCTTTATCTTCCTGTATCATAATAAATTAATAAGACAGCACAGTGGCTCCTTTTTTATTGTAATACAACAGTAAATAGAGTGACAGAGAAAAATTAAATAACAAATAATGACATATAAACGCACTTTGCATATGAACCCTTGCTCCCAGATACTTTAATTAACACATGATCAATGTGTCAAACTCACCAGTTCATCCCTCGATGGCACCTCTTCACCTTCTACAAGACCTACATTGAATTTTGCATTTTCTCTCTGGCAGCTGAAGTGGACTTGCATCTGGGTACGACTCACACAGCGGAAAGTCAATGAGGTAGATAGCTGGAACAGGTCATACGAAAGTAAAGAGAGGCATAACTAACACATACTTATGATTGAACACTGGTGTTATATAAATAACCATTCTATGTTTCACACGTTATTTGGACATGTTTTTGTGCCCTGTTACACAAATGTGTACATATTAACTTTTACTGTATTTTTTATAGTTTCATGTATAAATATTTAAGAACTATTTTATACGGGCAATGTTTAATACATGTATAAATTGAGTAGAAACTAATATATCATGATATATATGATAATAAGTAAAACCTGGATTAAGTTCAAACAACTATTCATTTGTAAAGCAAACTGGGAAAGAATTACAGCTTAACATTAAATAATTATAACCAATACAATGATAGTAAACTAACAGATTTAATGAGTTATATCTGGATACAAACCTGGAGTATAATGGAAGCTGGGAGTTTAGCACCATTTGCTGGCCAGTCCCAGCGTTTTGACACAGCTCCGTCAGATTCAGCCACACTTCCGCCTGTCTCAGTAGCCAGGAACCTGATGACACCATTCTGGTAATAACAACATCCCTGTCCAGATGGCGTGAAACATGCCAGCATCTGCTGCTCTGGGCGATCCTCATACACGATTGTGTAAAACCCCCGCTTCTGTAGACCTGCACTTGTTGAAAGGACAGCCGTTCTTCCAGAGGGGTAACTGTCACAGTTAAGGCTTAATCCAGGCACTAACTATTAATAATGATCATAATATAATACTAAATTAAAGCAATAAAAGGTTTATTTTTTCTCCATGAATTTATCTTGAATGTATAGTAATATTGAACTATATTTCTAATATGGAGAAGCATTTATATACTTTGAAGCAAAGGAACAGATGAAACTGTTGTCTTCCTGGATGATCAACTATTGAAATGTAGTTGATACTACTGTAATTTCATATACATACTATAACTATACACTCAGTAGTGATTTAAATAATAAGATGTCCAAATGTTGTGATTCCAAGTGCAATTGTACAAATATCAAATATGAAAAGCCTGTCACCAGAGAACTGTGATGTGTTTATTTATTATTACGGTATTGAACATTTAAGTAAGGGTAGTATAACCAGATGATTGTTTCTTTAGAATGTTATGTATTAATATGCAACATCATGTATAGATGTGAGCATGGGAACTTGGGTTTGGGGAATCCAGGTTTTTGTTTGATGTAGGTTTCAGTTCAGTCGTTGTTCTGTGAGAAAAGTTTGTCAGATTCTTCAGCGTTAGTCTAGACAGTTTCCTGTAATAACATTGACTGGTGTAGATTTCAAAGGAAGAGCACCTGCAAACATAATTTTCT
Source organism: Sipunculus nudus (assembly GCA_026874595.1). Classification (NCBI taxonomy): domain Eukaryota; kingdom Metazoa; phylum Annelida; class Sipuncula; order Golfingiida; family Sipunculidae; genus Sipunculus; species Sipunculus nudus. Next base: position 103,766,176 of record CM049306.1, on the reverse strand, counting down.
CATACTTTTGTCCCTGGAGACTTGTCTATTTTAAAACTGATGCATTGAACGACAGGTCTCATAATACTGTATGGCGATTGGCCACAGGCGGTCAGGATGTGTGACATAGGCATGAGCGTATATGCTGAAGACGCAAGGACACAATATCCTGGGTCAGGGTGCTATATGGTTACTTCTTGCACTTTTGCAGTCCAAAGGAAGATCAGAGATTGTCAGTAAACTGATCAGCAGAGGGACGATTATCTGGTGTATTGCATGTCAGATGTTTGCGGGCATCCAGCCTAAATCACTAACAGACGTGTGAGTTATATTTACAGAAAGACTTGTTAACAGCCAATGTTTATCCACCATGAGTGAGCCCAGTGAACAGACCAGAAGACCGTTAATATGCTGTTCCATGTGTGTAGTACCAAATACTGTCTTGTGCTATGGCATATTTGGGTACACCAGAGCAAACAACATTGGCAGCTGCATGTTTTACAGACATTGTCTATGTGAAACTACAGTGACAGACATTGTCTAAGTGATACAACAGTGAGGGCTGTGAGCCTATCTGCCAGGGTTCTGGAGAAGCAAATGCCTAAAGGATAGAGACTGTGTCAAGCCAGGTAGTGTTAGGTATCAGGTGTACTGTGTTAAACCACCAGGACTTGAGAAGAACATTCCAAAGTCGTCACGTGCGCGATGATCATGTGACCAGTGACCTTGGTACCATGTGTACATTCTGTGTACCATGCTCACAGCAAGTTTCAGGATTTATCTCTATGCATTTCCGTACTTATATTGTACCATGTATGTGGAACGCCTTTCCAGAGAATTGTAAGTTCATTTTTTATTATACTTTTATTGTTTCTTACACACATCTTTTTCATCTTTTTGGGTGTATGTGTTAGCTTCAGCCAGGTTAATCCAATGTTTAAAAGAACATTTAAAAAAAAAGTTTTTCTGGCCTGCAAACATGAAAGTATTCTGGAGCCCTGCTGAGCCACAGATAACTTGAAAAGGATACAATACTGTTGTAGTGCCATCAGATACAGCCGTCATGAAGAGCTTCTTTCCATCATTCCCTCTGATATCCACTGTAGGAATGCTTGGCTTCTGGCCTTTACCAATTTGAGTGTTACTGAGACGTGGCATCATCCGTTTTCCGTACTTTCCCCCTCCTGCACTATGACTGTCACCATAGTAACGCAGTATGACAGGTTTGTCCAAACCGTTAGCTTTGTCAATAGCCATCTGTTCTTTCCTGCAAAAGATATACATCATTTTCAGTTCAGATCAGAATTAACTTGATTGAATTAAATAATGCTCTAAATTCACCATTTCCTCATCAATTACAAACAGGTGGTACATGAACTGGAATGCATGCAAAATATGTTTTATACACTTATATACTAATAATATTATCATATACAAATTATACAGGTACATCAATATATCTGGAATGGTCCCATCATAGCTTGTAAAATTTAACTAGAATATCAGCAGAAGCTGACAAAAAGCCCTCAGCCAAAAGATCAGTGTTTAAAGGTGGTAACAGCAACAAGTACTAAATATCTGTTCTCACATGGATGTATATCTGTACATGTTTCAGTTATAAATTTAAAATGGAGAGGTATGTACCATGATTCATAACAATCCACCAAATGCTTCCTGAAAAATAAGCCTCTAAGTTTTATTCTATTATAAGCTCTGTGACCTTGAAAAGTAGGTCAAGGTCACCCATCTTCGAACTTGACCGAGATTTTGTCTATATACATCTTCACCAAAGAAATAAAATTCCTGTTGTGATTCCTTTTAGAGATATCCCGCTCACAAGGCCAAAGTTGAAAAATCCAAGAAAAATTAATTAAAAATCAGAAATTGTAGGTGGTGCCCCAAAACTTGTGCAGGAGTTACAGACCATCAGAACCTATGATCATAGTAAGTATTGTGAAAATCCACCAAATGATTCCTGATTAATAAGCATCTAAGTGTTTTTCTATAATCAGCTCTAAAATGTAGAGAAATAGGTCAAGGTCACCCATCTTCAAACTTGACCTAGATTTTGTCGATATACATCTTTACTGAGGAAATAAAATTCTGACGGTGAATCCTTTTCCAGATATCCCGCTCACAAGGTAAAAGTTAACGGACGCAGGACTGACGGATGGACAGCTTGTGTGACGACAATAGCCCATCAGCCTAAGGGCTGAGGGCTAAAAAGGAAAAGGCTTAGCAGCCTTTCAACAGAAAAGCATTTTAGAAGAGGATGATAATAAACATATGATCACACAGAAATTCATTAGGAGCACTTAGGGGTAACAAGATATATCAGCACAACTAGCGTGGGACAGTTAATACTTGTTTCTGGATATCTTAGCACTGTTGATAGTCATTGTGCACTAGTAAATCAAGTATCACTCGTAGACATTAAAACATGATTATACAAGTACAAGTGGTTGTGTATAAGAGACTGCAGTAACCCTGTGAGTCAGTGTGTGTGTGATAACCACCTACTTTTGTCTGAGGGATAGCTGTAATCGCTGAGTGGCCCATTCCAATATGGTTTCTTGTTCAAGGTCATCTCCAGGGTTGTGAACAATCCAACCTATTAAAATAAAAAACAGACCTAAGCATACTCTCATGTGTGCATAAATGAAAATAAACTTGCACCCGGTTCAATCAGTCATTTATGCAGTAAACCAGTGTGTTAATAGAGTAGAACCGTTAAAATGTAAGAATGTACATCTATCATAGATTATGTTTCTGTTTAATGGTGGCTAATATATGAATACAAATAATGGATGCAATATGTTTGTATGTCTAGTAATTCACAGATGAATATTTTCAAAAATGATCATATTATGATGCATGTTCAATCTGTCATGATTTGTTCGCCCTAAAATGAATTTTTCATGTGTAAATAAGAAATATTTATATACTTGTTGATTACTCTCATACATACAGTTCTTTGTGAGTATAAACTTTTTTTTTCTTTTTTTATTACATGTATATGGTATGCATTAAGTGTTAATTTTTGTCACATATTTTTTGTTATTTCTCAATTTTCAATTTTTGTATAAGGATCTAATGAAGTGTAATGAGCTACTATCGCATCAGTTCTCTTTATCTGTGTTTTTTTTGTTTTGTTTTTTCCTCATTTTTATTTGTATTATGTATTTTGTATTAATGTGTATTGTCGTTTGTACAATTTGTATTAGGCTATTCAAGTGTATTATTGTATCATTGTATTATTTTTGTTTATCTTATTTTTTCAATTCTTATTTATTGTTAGGTTATGCATTGTATTAATTGCTTTTATGTATTTTGAATGCTATGTATTTTTTCTGTGTACTGCTTGCATTAGGGGCATTTAGAGTGTATTATGCTATCATTGAATCATTCTTTTTTTGTTATTATTATTACTATGAGTATTATTATTGTTATTTATTTTAATAATACACTATATTTCATTGAATATCTATTTTTCTGCATAATCTAATGCATGCAAGATTTTTGTATTTCTTATTTATTTATTTATTTTTTTTTGGTATTTATTATATTGTTGATGTAATGTTTGCATATTCATATAAACAAGTGCAGTTGTACTTCTCATTGGTTCTATGGGCCGGAGGCCTTTAAACCAGAATAAAATATTCATTCATACTCTCATGTCAAATGAATAAATAAACAAGATGACCAGAGGTCACGCGCTTGCCGGAAATGGAAATGATACAGACAGATAGACAGAGAGTGCATGTAGAAACAGTCATATGAATGAGCAACATTGTGGGGGCAGCAGAAACGGATAATATGTTTATTTATGCATGCTGACCTTTAACAGCTGCATATCTTTCTAGTGTAAAAGGGACCAAGTTCAAAATTTTTTCATGAAATTCCGTTAATCTCGTTTGACAAGAAGCAGTGAGACGTTTTCAGGTTTGTCATGTCAAGCTGGCCAAATGATATGAAATGCCGAAAACTGGACCTGTCTATCTATAAAAGCCGCCGAGTTATAAGCATTTGCATGAAATCTCGTGTTTTCTAGTTTGGCGGGAAATGGTGCGAGCTTTGGTGAGATTTCCAGTTTTGTCATGTCAGGTTTGTCAAATATTACAAAATGCCGGAAACTAGACCTGTCTAGCTGCAAAAGTCGCCGTGTTATCAGCATTTACGTGAAATCATGTTTTTTTCTCGCTTGACGAGATATAGTACGAGATTTGGCCTGATTTCTTTTCTGGCGTGTCAAGCTGGTCATATGTTATGAAATGCCGAAAACTAGACCTGTGTAGCTATAAAAGTCGCCGAGTTATAAGCATTTCCGTGAAATCTCGTTTTTTCTCGTTTGATGATAAACCAAGCGAAATTTGACGAGACTTGCAATTGAATGACTTAGAACCAAGGGGAAGCAGCCTTATGCAAAAAACTAGACCCTTGAAACATAAATATTAACCGAGATAGAAGCCAAAAACTGCATATTTTCAGATCGTCAAGTTTAACCCACAAATTTGGTAACCATGGTAACAGCAGCACAAAGCTACATGTGCGGAGGAATTAGCCAATGTTCCTAGTTTAAGATACAACGATAAAAATTGTGCCATGCTTAAAATTATTTTAGATATTGCAGAAAAATGATATGTTACAGTGTTTCAGGTACCACGCCCCCTGGTGGCTATTTCCAAAAAATGAAAAACTGATTTCGAGATATTTATAAATAACACAAAATATATCAATTTCAAAGCCATTGTTAAAAAAAAATGCAACCTGTAGGTCATATTTAATGAAATCTCGAAGACTCTTGTTTGACAAGAAACGGTGCGAGATTTTGCAAGATTTATGATTGGATCACCGAGAGCTCACCAAGGGCTACAAGATGCAAAAAAATTGACCTCTCCAGCATAAAAACTGACAGAGTTAGAAGCTGAAAACTGCATATTTTCAAAATTCAAAAGTTTTACCCCAAAAATAGAGAAATCTGGCAATAGCGCACTTTGGCACCTATGCGCAAAAATAAGCCCATGGACCCCAGTTGAAGGTGCTGTGATGGAAATGGCCCAATGTTTAATCTTTGATTCCGGCAAGCAATAAATATGAATATGGTGACACTTTTTACTGCAGTACAATTGACAAGTTCAAGTATAAATATTACTCAGATTTATTGAAAAAAAAACTACTGATAATATATAAACTTCTGCTAATTATATATACCATGAGTGATGATTAAAAGCAATATTACACAGAACTTTTATTAACATGAACAAACAAGCAATTATGACATGGTAGTTTACATCCTTTTAACATGAATTAGCAGAATATCAATGAGAACATATTATACTTTTACAAAATCTGCTTGTGACATTGGTTATTGTCAACAGATGGTGGTTATTGAATCAGAACTCTGAGTCCCCTTTATGCCAACAATAAAGGAAATATGAAGGATAAGGTCAAAATATAAGTTTAAAGGAAATTATACATAATAAAGTATTAATTTCGAGCACAAAAATAGGTATTTGAAAAAAAAACATATACAGCAGTTCTGGAGACCCTGCAAAGTCAAACAAGAATGCCTTTGATGTAAATCATTTTTAATCATTGTTTAATATTGTTTAATTAACTGATATTACCTTTATCTTCACAATGTTTGGATGACAGCTGGAACTGTATGACAGACATGAAGTAGCCACTCTTATCAAGGCCTGCTGATAAAACATAGAGAACAAAGCATGCAGAAACATAATTGTGATCTGGTGTATTGTAATAAACAGTCTACTCAGTGACAAATACCATGTGCCACTGTGACTACACTTACAAAGTGTGTGAGGTGAGCTATGTATTTACATGTGATCTAAGTGGGCTGGAACACTGGCATATTTTAAAGTAATCTTGTTACATTAGCAAGCAGACAATAAAGTAGTTGATCACACAAATTAGATCATGTGAGTGAAACACAAATGGTTTACAAAAACATGTTTAAGAGAAACAAATAGTGTCTTTTTTGACGAAGCATAAAATCATAATTAACTAATTAAATGTGCTGTACAGAACTAGTATTTAGATCTGGGATCAGTTTCATGGAAGGATCCCTCAGACATTTAGAAAACTTATGAAGAATGATCCTTTACTTTTGCTGCCTTCGGACAAGATGCTGCTTGCTGCTATTATAGAGCCTGTCTCTTCTTTCATACCACTTGGCCGTCGGAAACCAACAGAACTGGTTCTACGATCTGAAAATACATTACACAGGTACACAAGATTCAGGTTATGTTTGACATTTATACCTTGAAGGGTTTGATTCATCATCTGCAGAGTTAACTTAATTCTTATAGATAAAAAAATGTCACTGAGCTCATATAAGATGGGCAACAAGTAACATAAGAATTCATATATGTATGACAGCCAACTACATTAACAAAATGGTGAAACAAATTCTGACACTCCAGGTGGTTACATTTACTGTGAAGTGGTTTATTGGACTGAAATAAGTTAAGGAATAATACTATCCAGCTTACTAAATGAGCCATATATACTCAATATTAGTTATATTGAATGTGAAATGGTTTATTACAATAAACCCTGTACAGGCAGTACCGGCAGATATTTGGGTGTGCACAAAACAGATCTTTATGAACAGGGACAATCAATTACTAAGATAATGCTTTTATTTCCCTCCGTTAGTCATTTAACAGTCATTTGAAATCAAAAGGCCTAAAAATGCTGGCAGATTTCTGGTTATACATTTAAATCTTGTATGAGCAAAATTATTATATATTGTGTCAAATAGTATAACCAAGCTGACGGTGGTGCTGTAAACATATGGAGCCATTTACAAGCCCAAGGACATGTCGTACAACAAGCACTGAAACTTGATTAATGGAAGGGAGTAACCAGTGCCCTCAGGGATAGAAGATTCTGATCTGGTTGAAAAATCAGTTGTTTTTTTTTTGCTGGTGCCAATGTCCCTGAAGGTCTCAGACTGACTTTACCACAAACAGGAGTCTGGTAATTAGATCCTGGTGGTTTCACATGTCACCAAGACAAATATTTATCTTGTACCAAGTACAAACAGCAAGCTGACTGCTTGGAGCCATGTATTTGTACAATGTTTGATAATGGGCAAGGCAAAATACTGTGTTTATCGTTTCTTATCAGGTAAATGCTGCAGTATAAATAATTTATCCTGTGTATGAAATACAAGTAAACACTGCTGGAAAAGTAAAGCATGTTGTTTTTTTCTTGAAAAAAGTCAATTTCATATGGGGGTTTAACACATTTTCAGTATGTCAATGCCTTATGCATTAGAATTACTCCATATTTTTTTCTTCATTATGACACCTGGAAAAAATTATTCCATTAAGTTACTTAACAAGTATTACAGCAATGTATTATGCACTAATTTAATCTACAGTCATTCTTAACTGATAATATCTAAGGTTACAAATCCATTTCACTATCAGAATTAATATAGACTGTTTGTTTAATATTATTGTTATAATTCATTAATCTTATCACAGTTAAATAATTATCTAACAGAGGATCCCCTAAACAACTGATGCATGGCAACAGGCATACCTGACCATGATTGTTGCCATGCAGTCCCTTGCCTTAAGCCAGTTAAGGTGAAACCATGTCACACCAAAAATCTCTGACTTTCAGTTTTCTTTTACCAGGGGGTCTTGAGTAATTATCAGTCATTAAGGTTACAATAATATTTCTGTCATACCGAGTTTAAACCGAATGTTACTACATTTATGCTTTCATTTTGAATAATATCCCTTGGTAAATAAATTAATATATGTATGTATAGAAAAGTACATCATTGGAGAAAAAAATACCACATGGCAAAGAAGTAAACTTATACACAGGTCAAAGAAACACTAAAATCATGATGAATGAATGAAATAGCAAAGGAAACACCTGTAACTCTCAGTTTTATTTTTTAAACTGCACTAACTAATAGTTAAGTTGCCTTGAGTGATAAATGATATTAGAATGTGCTCCACTGAGTGGCAGTGACTTTAAACCTTTCAGAAATGACTCAAAAACACATCAGAGAAATTAATTTTCGGCAGGATGTATATATATATATATATATATATATATATATATATATATATATATATATATATATATCCATAAGAATAAATGAAAGGGCTCCAGGATATGGTGATTACAGTTAATTAAATGCATCACTGACAATGTCAGCAGAATACAAAGTAACTTTTATAGATTCCTCACTAACATATATCAGTTGATGCCAACATGTTAGGTGGAGTATGTCATAAACAGCTCCCTAATGTCAATAAATATCAACGTATCTATGGTGTGAGGCACAAGTGCTACTCACAAAGATTAATAAACCTGCCCTGATAGTTCACTCACTATGAAAGGCACCCTGACATATACTTCCCCGCAATCACCTAGTCATAAACACTTAACCTGTAGTCACAAAGGAAGCATATAATAGAAGATATCATGTGTAAAGGAGGCCATTTTGTCAATATTGGAAATTCAGCAATATGGATAAGGTGCTATTCAATGACTGCTGTTGTTCCCTGTTTGCTTGTAGCTTACGTAGCCGTGCCTGTTACATTCTGTAATACAAACACCAGTTCGTATCTAAACATGGATCACTGTGTGAATGTCTTGGTACATACATTATGATCGGTGGCACTCCTCACAGATCAGTGAGCTGTGTTTTACCGTAATGGCCAGTTTTAGCCACTGTATATGCGTCTGGTTCTGCATAAAATGAGTAATCAGTTATGATGATCTTGACCAAGTTAATTGGTGATATAACATACAAAAAAAGCAGATGCAACTACAGTAAAGAATATATCAGAATATATATGAATTTGCTGCAGTCTTGCAGCGCTGACATATATATAGTAAACAATACAAGCGCTGCAGCCTCTGGCGGGGAGAGAGTCTATACTATCTAAGTTTGTACAGATCCGTACAGACCCTCAGACACGTTTATGCCTTGTGAAGCGTGAGGACACCAATCAAACCCCACATATTATAATTGTTACAGATGCTTAGACTCCGTTGGGACCAAAACTTTTGCTGGATGATCAGCATTAATAAAGTATGGGCACTTTCTCTGGATGAAGTCAGATATTGCTTCGTCTCCGTCTGGCCGATGGCGCTTTCCAGTTGGAACAACCAATAGGAAATTAGCATCATTGACAACATGAGTTCAAAGGATAAACAAGGGACCTATGGGTCACTGTGCTCAGCTGACGTTAACCTTGAGTGTAAAAATCTAAAATAATATCTAATGGAGATAAAGTGTAAGAGGAAGAGGTAGTAAAGGCCATGGTTGGTTTATATGATTGGTTTGTATTGATGAGCAAGAAATTGTTGCAAAAAATATTTTGTGACCTGACCATGTGTTTCCTAATGTTGAAACTAAAGCATGTGAGCAGTTTGTGAACAAATGATCTGTACTATTACCATGATCATTGGTTGGTTTTTCGATTAACTGTTGACATTTCAGTAGTTTACACATTTGTTCAATTGAATCTATTTTTTTGTATAATATATATTATTAAATATATATGTATTTTTTTTATGAAATGTATACAGTTGAAATATAGCTAATTAACAACATAAAACAGGGCAAACAAAGCCTGATCTCAAATTCTGCTGAGGCAGGAAAATAATGAACAAATGTTTGTATTAAATCCTGATTTTTTTATCACATCAATTATTTTCTAATTTAAGTTTATATTTTTATACATTTCCAATATAACATATATATCTGAATATAAAAGTTGATTCATAATTCTCAATTGCATCATCATAAATCTCAATCTTGTCAGATAACACCACATCATGCATACAAATGTTTATTTATTTTTTATCACAAAAATATATCTTTTAAATCTGTAAAACAAAAATATCAAATTAACAAAATTAACAAAAATCTGTAAATATCTAAAATAATACTTGATTTAGATTTCACAATTTTTAATTGTGTCTTTATTTATCCATAATATGCTTCATATTTTATAATAATTTAAGCATACTGATGGGTTCATTTATATTTGTTAAAATCATTTAAAAGAAAATTGATTTCTTTAAAAATGCTACATTACACAACCTTGCATCTTCTGGATTACACCTTGAATTATGTTTTCAAGGAAAGTTTTTGCATATCGGAGTGGAAACAGCATTACAATTAAGGAGATACAGTGAAAACAACAACAACTAGAATACGGGTAGTCGACAAGCGACTACTTGTATCCGCCTAAATCAGAGTGGAACGGGTGAAGTGTTGCATATTAGCATGGATGTCTGCAGCCAAATTGTGTATGTAGGTTGCGCTACCTACGAAAAAATCCAGAAAGCTCTATACACATGCAAAACTTTGGCCCAATCGGTCAAACGGTTCCCAAGATATGAGCTTGGATATCTGCTGCATAAACTAGAATGCAGGTGGCGCCACCTGTCATAAAATCAAGAGAGCTGTCGGGGATGTATAAACTTGCAAAATTTTACGCAGATATGTCAAACCACTGCCGAGATATGAGTGATTTTATCCCATGGCAGACAAACAGATGGGAGCTGTGCAAACATGGCTGCAGGTGGCGCCACCAGTTTTGCATTTGATAGAGAGCTATGTGAGATTTATACACATGCAAATTTTTTGCCCAATCGGTCAAACGGTTCCCTAGATATGAGCTTGGATGTCTGCAGCGTAAACTTGATTGTAGGTGGCGCCACCTGTCATAAAATCAGAAAAGCTATCCAGGATGTATAAGCATGCCGAATTTCAGGTGACTTAGTCAAACCACTGCAGAGATATGAGTGATTTTAACCCAAGGCAGACAAACAGATGGACAGTGTGCAAACATGGTTGCAGGTGGTGCCACCATTTTCGGTGTATGTTATAAAGCTCTCCAAGGGCTACATTTGTGCAAAAGAATTTTCCTGATAGGTCAAACGGTTCCCGAGATATGAGCTTGGATGTCTGCAGCGTAAACATGAATGTAGGTGGCGCCACCTGTCATAAAATCAGAAAAGCTATCCAGGATGTATACGCATGCCAAATTTCAGGTGAATTAGTCAAGTCACTGCAGAGATATGAGTGATTTTAACCCAAGGCAGACAAACAGATGGACACTGTGCAAACATGGTTGCAGGTAGCGCCACCATTTTTGGTGTATGTTATAAAGCTCCCCAAGGGCTACATTTGTGCAAAAGAATTTTCCTGATCGGTCAAACGGTTCCCAAGATATGAGCTTGGATATCTGCAGCGTAAACGTGAATGTAGGTGGCGCCACCTGTCATAAAATCAGAAAAGCTATCCAGGATGTAAACGCATGCCCAATTTCAGGTGAATTAGTCAAGTCACTGCAGAGATATGAGTGATTTTAACCCAAGGCAGACGAACAGATGGACACTGAGCAAACATGGTTGCAGGTGGCGCCACCATTTTTGGTGTATGTTATAAAGCTCTCCAAGGGCTACATTTGTGCAAAAGAATTTTCCTGATCGGTCAAACGGTTCCCGAGATATGAGCTTGGATGTCTGCAGCGTAAACGTGAATGTAGGTGGCGCCACCTGTCATAAAATCAGAAAAGCTATCCAGGATGTTTACGCATGCCCAATTTCAGGTGAATTAGTCAAGTCACTGCAGAGATATGAGTGATTTTAACCCAAGGCAGACGAACAGATGGACACTGTGCAAACATGGTTGCAGGTGGCGCCACCATTTTTGGTGTATGTTATAAAGCTCTTCGAGGGCTACATTTGTGCAAAAAAATTTTCCTGATCGGTCAAACGGTTCCCGAGATATGTGGGTTTATGTGTGGAAACAGACGCACAAACGGACGCAGAGCGCAAAGGAAAGGTCAGAGGTCAAAACAAAATCGGGGCGCAGCAGTTCACATGTGACCCGAACATAATCCCGGGTTTCGGAAAATTCCGCCCAGCGGTTACGGAGGAGTTCTCCGGACACCTACGCGGCGGCGGCGGCGGCGGCCAGCTGAAAACATAGTATCCGCAAAACTCTGTTTTGGCGGATACAATTACTGCATAACACTTGGTGGGTTGGGTTTGCAGGGGGGGGGGGGGGGTTGGGGTGGTGATATGAGAATAACTGTACACCTGTCACAGCAGGGGATCTCCCCCAGTGACTGTAACAAATCAGAAACCCTGGCATAGCTGACTTCCAGTGACCTGGAGTGGGACCCTGCATCTGTAATCAAAGCAAGTGACTACAGAAAAAAATCAATAACTAGCTTAATTTTCAAGCTTTTATTTTCAAATTTCAGATTTAGACAAACTAAATATTTATGTTTACATGCTGTGAAAATTAAATCAATGGTGCTTACAGGAAAAAAAACGTGCCATGGTCAAAGTTGGGCAAAATTTAAGGTACTGATTTTTTTTTATGCTAATAACTTAAAAAATTTACAAAATTCAGATCTAATTTTGGGTAAACAATTGAATCTTAATTAAACATAGTTATATACTTGATAAAATAGACTCTAGTTTCAAAATTTTTCATGTTAAGTGAGTTATTATTTTTCCTGATTTTTTACAAAGTCCATTATGTTTTGGCCCATAACTTAAAGAATTTATACTTTACAGACTTAATTTCTGGCATGTACATAAGAACTATATAGAGGAATATTTATGGTAAATATGAGGAAAAACAGATGAGTGGTTTTGATATTAGGCAGTCCTGAAGTGTGAAAATAGGATTTTAATAAAAAATTGAGGTTTTTCCTTAATTTCTCAAAGGAACGAAGTCGCAAAGACCCAGTTTTCGGCTTGGTAGGAGATCTTGGGGACATCTAACATTATGCTGAATTTTGGATTCCTAGGTCTTACGGTTTCAAAACGTGCCACATCTACAGACGGACGGACGGACGACGGACAATGGACCACGACTATAGCTCAGATGACTTATAGTCAGCTGAGCTAAAAACATTTACAGGCGCACATAAAGGTGATATATCGATTTAATTTGATACATAAAAAGTTTATTTCTATATATAAATACAAGATTGTTTCTCTATCGCACAACAAGCAGTGATAATTCATGTTACAGGTCCCTCCATGTACGGCAGGGTGAACTCTCACCGCTAGACGGTCGGACTCCATATCACAGATAAATGGAGTCCGTACGTGGCGGACTATATGTGAATGAGACTGCAACTGCAATATCTTGAAAAAGGATCTATAAATTATGACATGCTTAGCAGTTTTGATTTAAATATATATATATATATATATATATATATATATATATATATATATATATATATATATATGGTGGGGGTGGGGGGTAAATCTAGTTCCTTCTGTTATGAAATTAATAAATATTTTTACTTGTACCTTTAACTGTTAGGAAAAGAGGAAACAATGAGACATAAAACTTGAGGGTTAAACTTTTTTATGCCCTAAACATTATACAATTTGATCTTGTTAAATATATAATACAGTAATATCTACAAAATATGTTACTTGGTGTCCAAAGTTTATAGGATATCAGCTGACAAATTAAAAATAACTCAAAAGCGGAATCACAGCTTTCTGTTGATGAGAATAAAGAAAAAGGAAGCAGAGAAAGAAGAGCCAGTTGACCACACACACCACTCAGACTTCACCTGCAGTAAATGTGGTCGAGGCTGCAATGCCAGAGTGGAATTACCCTGTCTATTTAAATACTGCCTGAAGACTGACTGACCTGCCATGGCAATACCATTGTCTCCTGAGACAGAAGGAAGCTTACTACAACAGTTTATATGAACAGAGGGAATGATTCATTGTTACAATGCTGCTACATTATGAACTAAATATATATATATATATATATATATATATTCACAGAGACCATGTAATAAAGTATTATCTACCACATCACTTGGTTAATCTGAGAAAACTAAATGTTTAATGGAAATGCAAGTTTTCTTGCAACTCAAGATATGCATTTCATATAAGCAAAAGGCATTTGAAAAGCATCAAGGCCAAAATCCTGAGGAAAAAAATACACAAAAGAAAAGACCTTTATAAAAGTTACATATTTTTGTTTTAGCCTACCTGTTAACATTCTTTGATCTGTTTGCATGGACTTGAATCTGTCAAGTCTCGTCTTTGGCTTGGAAGATCCGCGTTCACCAGCATCACGTTTCCCTGATGCAGGGATACCTGGGGCTTCTTTATTGTGACTTGCAACATCTGAGTCTTGATATTTTGAACCAGTTTCTTCATCATCCTCAACAATATCAGTCAGAGGACCTGCAATCCTTGTTACTTTGACCTTTCTTTTGGATTCAACATCTTTTGATTTACTGCTATCATCAGAATCTTGTCCGGCTGACCTAGAGCTTTGTGCTCCATCAGCAGGCGTTGCTCTGTCAAAACTTAGTGTACTTTCCCTGCCATCTTCCCTACTAATAACTGACGCAGCACCTTGATCGAGAAGTCTGGATTCTAATGAAGCATCACGATTGGCTGGGCACTGCCATTCCCGTGGAAACATAATTACATCTGCAGCAAATTCTTTATATCCACATAATAGTAATCCTTCTAAGCTTCTGGGTATATTAACTTTATAACCATCAAATAAATATAATATTCTTGCAAGTTGTGTTAACACATCATGTGCCTTAAATTTAGCTTCATCATATAAAACCCTTTGTGCATCATCATTATTGCCTAAAGTGCTGTCAAGACGTTGTCTTATCAAGGCGACAGTTTGACTTATCTGAGGTAATAAACTTTTGTTCCCCAGTCCATCATCAAATAACCCATCACTGGACCTTTGTTCCTTATCTTTACTTGCTAAGTAGGCAGCTAGCTTGGGGTTAAGATGGGCGTATCGGAGTTCTTCGGGCAGTTCGTCGGGAGTTTTCCTGTATCTTCTTGGCGTTTTCCTGTAAGTGGTCTGTTTATAAAAGAAGAATTCTTCATTGACTGACGTCGCCTCGGGCGACTGTTCATCGGTTTCTGCCATTGTAACGTCACAAACGGCCGTCAAACTCGAAAGAATCTACCAAGATTTGGCGCCGTTTTTGTCTGGTCAGTGTGGCGGGCGCTCCATTCACTGTCAAAAGAAAATCAGGCTGTCACTAAACCTCTGAAGTTAAACAACAAATTTACAAATCTATGCTGTTCTTTAACTCAGCTGCAAAGGCAGTTCTTTCTCCGTTGACATCGTTCAACGGCTCATGCGATGAAATAAACTTCGACATCGTTGCACAAAAACAATTTCTTGGTCAGTTCAGTTTGAGTAGAATTATTCGCATTTACCTCAGAAATCGACGGAATTCAAAGTGTTGACTTTGCTGAAGCGCAGAATTAGACGTAAAAACGAACATACCTTGGTAAGGTCAACTTTAGTCATTTCATCCGGTCCGAGCACCTGGTCCTTGTGACGCCATGTTGTTTATATCATGTAAATAGGTCAGAGCCCTAGCAACTGCTGTAAGGGGGCGTTTCCAAACACCCGTTATGCCTGAGCTCATCCAGTTCAGTGCAATTGAAAGGGTTGCTTCGATCTGCTTACAGATAATTAAAAAAAAAACCAAATTATTACCCCAGTGCACTTATGGAGTATGGTGTGATCAGATTACTCAGGGTAATTAATTTAATAATGCCCCAACACGACACAAAAGAGCCTAAAGTGATAGTTCAAGTACATGAATTATCAGATAAAATAATAATAAAATGCATGATACATTAAACTGTGGTACTTTGGCTTATGAGTCTCATGCAGTACTGGTTCATTAATTTATCCCTTTTCTTTTTCATAAATAAACATAAAATAATTGTTTTTGAAGTTATATTAAAGTCTCGCTTTAAATTAAACGATTTCATTCGTTTCATTAGTCTTCTCACGAGGCTCAATGCAGGTTGCCAAGTTTTACAAATTTCAAGAAATCCAGCAACGCAATTGAGATTTCAGGTCCAAAATTTCAATATACTTGGAAAATATGCAAAGTCAACCAAAACAATCAACTTCATGCATAAAATTTAAAAAAAATCACAAAACCTCTATTTAATAGAAAACTAAATGTTAAAACAATAAAAAATATAATAAATAATGAAAAAGGAAGTATATGTTTATTAAAAACAAATCCAAAATAAAAAAAACTTGAATCATATGATAATAATACCAATACTTGCATAGCTAAAAAAATATACAAAAGAATGGTCATCGATGATCCTCCCATCAAAATGGTATTGGATCTGGCGGTATTATATTCAGGTAACAATATTATATTTAACTTTCATGAAAAACTAAATGCGAATTAATTATTTTTTACTAATAATAAATGTTCATGCATGATATGTAACTGGGCAAATAGACTGTATACATTTGGATATTAAAACTGGATTTTCCCACTTCAAAATCTTTTGAAAATAGAATTAAACAATCTTGGCTCTCGCATCTAAAATAAAAACATGAACAACGAATAAATATTAATAAATATATATATTTTTTTCCAATATTACCATGCATGTGTTTCTTGCATATAACATGGTGTAATTGCTTTAAATGAAATATTAATGCATATGACGTTGTTCTATGGCACGTTAATAGGCAGGAACGCCGTAAATACATAGATAAGACCTATAATGCGATCCTGTGTAATAGGATATACATCAGGTACACCATCACTGATAATGTACTTAACCCTTATTTGAAATGCGCTTGAATATTTTTTAAGGACATGTGTGAAAAGTACATGTATATACAAAGCAACTACTAAAATATTTTCGACCTTAATATAAGTACCAAATACAAAAAAAAACCATAAATTCACTTGACCAAAGTCTGATGCAGGGTTATCAGGCAACTGGTCATTCTCATACAAATGAAAGGTCTAACACCTCGATCACCTCCATACACAGCGGTGTTGAAACACTTGGTTCAGCAATTAAAATGAGCAGGTAAATATTTTTGTAGAAAGGTTACTCAGATCTATAACTTCCAAAGTGTTTTATCATTTCTAGTGATGAGCCCATATTTTAGAAAATTGCATTGTGTGGTTTAAAACTAGAATATTGGCAGTCAACAAGCGATTATGTGTATTCTTCGAATTCTTAAGTGAGTATATGGAATTTCTCCTGATGTGAGAGCCCTTTGAATTTCTCGCATCAGAGTTGTTAAACTATTGCTTGACTTTGGCAATACCAACTTTTGAACAAAAAGGTATCTTGTGATCCCTAACTATTATCATGCTACATTCATGATGCCACAAACCATTATCAGTGGGTACTGGTAAGTGAAATGAATGAGAATGAGATATGTGTTATTTTTTTTTCAAATTAGTAGCATAGAATGATGGCACGCATAAATGATTGTCGGTTGCGCCACCAGTCTTGTGTACGAGATAGCTATCTAAGACAAACGGTCAAGCATAATTTCAAGCCTGTAGGTCAAACCACTCCATAGATGTTCACTACATAACAATAATTGTAGGTGGAACCAACATGTATGAACGTACAAAATATCTGGCTGATATGTCATACTACTAATGAAATACATGCACGCATGTACACCCAGAGGTCGTTTCTACTCAAAACGAATCTCTTCTGTTTGGGCACTGTGGGAAGGACCGAACTACTTGACAAGTGTAGCCTGGTACCTAATTCTCTTAAATTATTTAACAGGAAATTAATGGACGGACGATTAACCATACCTACAGCACATATACCGGGTAACTTATCAGCTAATAGTCAGACGTCAGCTGATCTAAAATTGTGGGTTCCCTTACTTGCTGAAGTTCAGCCCCGTATATATTATGCACCTATAGTACGTCCCAGTACCCGTGATCACATTTTTTCTGGGATAATTTTTCACACGTGTAAAGCAGTGTAAACTGTAAACCTTTCTTGTCCAAAGGTCCAGGAGCTATTCCGCCGACTACCTGCGTTAAAAGTAATGCCTTACCTTGTTTTGATTTTGTATGAGACAATCTAAAATATGACAAAACAAGTAACAGCGTTTACTATAGTCTGTTCCAGTGCCCCTGTCCACATGTTTTTTCGCAATTATTTTTTGCGAATCAAAGAACGCCAACACTTTTTGACCTGAGGGCAGAAAGAGGAAAAAGCGTAATTGACTATTATGGAAATAATAGCCTATCTTATATCATTTTCCTGTAAACAATTTTAAACCATTTTATGAGTAACTAGTCTATTCTGTAGCGACATCTTGCCACTAATCTGTGAAATGGGCATTTCAGGAAATATTGATGACGTCACGTACTAACGAGGCACCAACATTCACGTGACCAATAATCAAGAGCTGCCAACCTCTGTTTACAGCGCACTTGTATTCTCCGCGTGCACGCGCTTCACTGTTACGTCACATTACTTTATATCCATATCAAAGGAGGATAGAAAATGGCCACTTATCAGGGACGCCATGAACCGTGGATATATATGAAACATGTCAACCAGGCCGTAAAGTAAATAATATTTATATCGTGAGTAGGAAAGGTACCAAAAATTACGCTATTGCCTCTTTATGCTATTGGTGCAAATTTGGTTTGGCAAGTCTGTCTTATGTAGAGATAATCGCGAAAATCAGGTGGGCAGGGGGTGTGGAACGGACTATAATTATTTCTTGTCTGAGAACTGATAATAGAAAAGCCAGTCAAGCTTATGACGTCAGAAGGTGACGCGCGACCGATCACTGTGACGTCTTTGTGACGTTACTGTTGTCCAACAAACACAAAACGCAGCCATAGACATGGAAAGTGTACCATGGAGGAACGTTCGTACTGTCCAGCAGTGCCGGGAAGACGCCATCCACGGTATTTCAGCATAAATAACGCAAAAGAGTCGCAAAGTCGCAAAGTCAATACGTTTTACATGATATATAACTACTTTACATAAAATCCAACGCATTTTAACGGACTACATTGGCTCCTTTTCACCACTTGTGTATTTCCGCTGTCAGTGTACATGTTGATGTCGCACGGTGCATTGTTGGGGTCAGATTTTGACTCCCTCAAACCCCTGACAGCAGTGTCGTCATATGGAGAGTCCGAGTCTGCGCAGTGTGCACGCATGTATACTATCCAAGTAAAATTGTAGGGGGCGCCACTAGTCTTGAATACGAGTAAGCTATCTAAGGTGTATGGACATGCAAAATTCAAGGCAGATACATCAAACCACTCCAAAACTTTGGACATGGATGTTCTCAATGCAAAAACAATTGTGGCTGGTGTGCGAGAAAGCTATCCAAGATATATAAGCATGCCAAAATTAGACTGATACTTCAAATCATTCCTGAGATTTGTGCATGGATGTACACGTGTGTTATGTATGAGAAAACTGGCAAAGGTGTACAGACATATTGTAAACATTTAGGTACATACGTCACTCTACAGAACTAAACATGAAAATGCAATACCTAAAACAGTTGTATATAGGCAGCTAAATTGTAGCACAAGTCCCTCTTAATCCTGATGTTGTCTAAAGTTTTTATAAATACTGACAGAAACGTGACCTGTTGCTACACCTGAAACAGTTGTCAGTCTGCCAAAACTATTTATAGATACAAACAAAATCTTGACCTGATGCTAAACCTGAACTATTTAGTGCTAGCATCATGCCAAATCTAGTTATAAATTTTGACATAAATTTGGCTACATAGATTTTCAAGTTGATAGATTGATGTTTAATGTATGAATATATTTAGAATAACAACATATGCCAATTAGAAGCTAAAACAGAAAACAGTTTGATATATTGTGTTCATGGAATAATCTTACACATAATTTGGTTATGGACATAAATTATCTATATTACCTGTACAGGTCTGCTTATTTACCCACATAACTCCAGATTTATTATGTAAATATATACTAACTATGTTAACCCAGTTTTCTCACAATTCTATCGTTTTAAAAATTTCCCCCAAAATTTTGGTTGATATTAACCATAGATTACTTGAAATCCAAATATCTCATGGCAGGTTGTAGTGATTATGAATTTGTGTCATGTCAGATACTACGTACAGCTTCAAATAATCAATTTAAAATAAATGCTTAAGTTCAAGGGCACATGATTCAGCCAAAAGTCTTTTGAGCAGAACCATATTAACAAACTTGAACAAGGAAAACCTGTGTGCAATATAAAAGACTTTGGCACAGCAGATTTGCAGAAGAAGACTAATATACGGCAACCTTCAGTCTGATACAGGCTTACTCGGCCAGAAGATCAAGTCCAGATTTCCATAACTCTAACAAAATCACTGTACTCAAACCATTCTTACACATGCACCAAACAGAGTTCTGCCCAAAGATCATTCTTTTTAAATATTAAATAATTTTGTTTGGTGAGACTTTTAAATTAGCGGCTGAAAGAAGCCGAATTAACTAGTTTTTCACCGTAAAATATAAGTCAATGTAGATGGCATCACTAGAATCTCAATTTCAAATATGAGCCATTTTACAAATGTTTGCGTAACGTTTAGTGATGCTAGTTCCTGCCGTGTCTGAGATTGTAATCTTGTTATGATACTTGGCCAAATGACTAAGTTGAGCTTCCCATAACACCGAACCGGAACCATTTGAACAAACTTGAGAGAGTTCCTTTCTGGGACCATTTCTATTTAATATTAAACAATTTGGTTATATGGTTTCAGTAAAGTAGATTTTTAAAAGTTTACAAGATTTTTCGTCGAAAAAAAAAATCAGGTGGCGCCACAAGAACCTCAGTTAAACAACACTTGGCATGTGAATGTTTTTGGGTAAAAGCGCAATTATTATACAGATGACCTACTTAAACAAGCTTCCTTACTGATGATCTGCCCTTATTTTTTTGCTCCCACATGGAGCTTACTTGATGATTCCATCTACATACAAACATTATCTTTTAATGACGACATCACACTAATTTAAAGGACAAATTAAGTATGAGGAATGCCAGTGTGTGGCAGGTCACATGATGCAATAGCTCCTGACGTTCATTAGATGGCACGCGGACGACCCGATAAAAAATGGTCGAATCCAGCTCCTGCATGCCGCTTCTGAGATTGTTATCTTGGTATGCGTACTTAGCCAAATGACTACGTTAAGCTTCCTGTAAATCGACCATTTTTGTTCCACGGTTTCGGAGAAGAAGATTTTAAAGGGTTTCGTGCTTTTTTCATACGAATGACACCACAGTGAGCTCATGTAATCCGTCAACATATATCATTTTCATACGAAAAATGCAACCACTTTTGAAAACAGTCTGTGTGGAATTCATACGGCAATTAAATTTTTCTAATCGATCAAAACAGCACTATTTTCTATTTGCCTGGGTGTATCGTTCCCCCTAAAACCGGTTATATAGAGCCTTAAATATATCAGTGTGAAGGTATGCGTTGAATGTTATGAAACTTGTTTGATTTATCCACATTACGCAAAACATTTTAGAACCTCTCCTAGCGTAAAGAATTGGCATATATAAATGCATGTATATATATATATATATATATATATATATATATATATATTATGACGATTTAACTTTTTTAACATATTAAGGTATTTATAGTACTTATATGTGAATCAGAACTTTAATGCTGCCCGTGACAATCAAATCAGCGATCAGACATTGCATATTCATTCATGTATGTAATATATTTATTTATATATGCCATGGAGACCACCTTTTAGTCGAGCGGTGTCCAAAACGTAAAAGACATAAAGTTTATATTCTGGCCGATTTCCTTTTTCGGTATTACTGAGACCAGTACGCATCTCCCTGCCTGCGTGGTCTTATATTTAATCACCACAGGGAAACCGAGGATCGATTTGCTCATTACAGGCATGCAGGCATGGCGTGCAAGTCGTTAACCCTCACTACCCTGCTGTCGCACAGAGCACAGAACCCTCAGTACAAATTAAATACTTTATGAACAAGTCTGCAAGGTCCTGATATTGAAAGTAAGCCCCCGTGAATCAGAATCGAAACTGTTTAGGGTCTGCACAGGTATATATTGAACTGATTACGATTTGTGCAGAGTTCAGAATATCGATACAGTCATTAGGCCTATATTGTGACAGCTGTTCTGCGCAGGCCTTATTAAAGCCTAAGTCACAAACACCCTACGCAGGGCCGCCAGAAATGTAACCAGTTTCGAGAGAGGTGTTTTTTTCCTTCCGTGAAAGCGTTCACATATGAAATATATGTTGTACGACAATCGTGGGAAAATTGGTCAGGGCCGTCTAAAGGCGGTTTCACACCGTATGCGTCCGAACGAATATGACACGAACGAATATTTCTGTCGTTCCGACTAAAATCATGTCGCATCCGAAATTTCATTCACACCAAATCCGAACGATATTTTTGGTTTCCGACCTAGGAATTGTCGTCTCCGAAATTCGTATTGGACAGCTATATGAGCAATTTATCGGATGCACTAGGCATATATATATATATATATATATATATATATATATATATATATATATATAGAGAGAGAGAGAGAGAGAGAGAGAGAGAGAGAGAGAAAGAGAGAGAGAGAGACCTATTAAGAAAATTTCGAATATTTCTGAACTTGTAAATTGATTTTCTCATTAATTTGTAATTAATAATAATTAAGTTTATCTCTGAGTGAACTGACTGTATTATTGAAAATTATTGGGCCTTGCAAGTACCAGCTATAGTCATGAGTTTACAGGCAACAGATATTTACCACTGACTGGACAAAATTCCAATTTCAACGTGCCTTTAAGAATAATTGCACAACCTGTTGTTTCAACAGAACAGATTCCATTGCAATTCCTGCATTTCAAGTTAAATCAAAGTTTTAATCACTAGTTTAGTTTAATTTATATTTGATTTTCAAATCTGCCAATATGATTTAGAACAGTCTGCCCACAGCTTTGGAACTTCTGTTTATTTGCAAAACGCTGAACTAACAATAATACTATTATAATAATAAATATAACACATGAAAAATGTTATTGTTCCATGATTTTTTCTCTTATTATATCGCGGAACATTTTATTATTGGGGAGGGGTTGGGTAAGGAACACGAAGTCCTGGATAATGTTGCTAATTTGTGTTCATATCGCTTATTCGACTTATATTCAGGGGCGTCAATATAGAGGGAAGGGGTAGGGGGGTGATGAATGTAATCATCACCCCCTTCCCTCTTCAGAGAATAACTTTAATATATTGCCAATAATATATTAAGAATTAGAATTCATCATGAAATATTATATCTTAACCTGGTTTAATGGTATAAATGTTTTGTCCCCGGTTGTAAATTAAAACAAATGGCCAAGCGGTGATTGAAATCCCCTTATTACATATAATTATCCCCAAGGAAA
Source organism: Sipunculus nudus (assembly GCA_026874595.1). Taxonomy (NCBI): domain Eukaryota; kingdom Metazoa; phylum Annelida; class Sipuncula; order Golfingiida; family Sipunculidae; genus Sipunculus; species Sipunculus nudus. Next base: position 103,742,897 of record CM049306.1, on the reverse strand, counting down.
TATACATATTAAATAAAAAGAAGTCTGATTAAAATGGGAAAATCTTTGGAGCTAAAAAAAAGTTATAAATATCTGTTTGAATCAAATAAATTTGATTGAAATAAAAATAATCCCTGTATTTATATTTTTATCACATAATTTTAAAACAGTGGACAACGTAACAGCATTTCTTTGTTGTACAGTATTATATATCAAATATAGGTAACGTACAAATGAACCAGTCTGGTTATAAATGTTCAAGCTCTTTTGTGTTGAAGGTGAAAAGAAGCCATTCTTGTCCGATGCGAACGACAAAAAATAGAACATGTTCTATTTTTTTCGTTCGGATAGCATCGTTCGGATTAGATGTGTATGCACCAACATAAAATAAAGGATTTTATTTTTTCGTTCGTATAGCAAATTTTCGTTCGGACGTAAAATTCGTTCGCACGCATCCGGTGTGAAACTGCCTTAAGTCTAATCCGGTATATACGCTTTTTTTCTACGAGAGTCGTATGAGGTCCCTACGATGGTCGTACTATAAAATAAAAACTCCTCAATTTTCTGTTGTAGGCCCGTTGTATATATGTGTTGTGCGCTGTATGTGACCTAGGCTAAAGACAAACCTACGTACGGTAGAACGTGCGGTAACCCTTGGGCTGTCGTAGGAAAGTTCCGTTCAACGATTCGTAGGGCTTCAGATAACCAAAAAATCGTACGAAAGTCGTAGGTTTATTGTAGCACAGTCGTAAGGCATCGCACAACAGACCTACGAGATCGGCCTCACGTAAAGAATAACCTACGACATTGACAAAAAAAAATTGAACGTGTTCAAAATTCTACGACAAGGGTCTATGACAGTTTTTTCCGTAGCAAAACACCTGAATTTCGTACGACGCACCAACGAATATCCTAAGAATTTACCAAATTTTCTGTCGTAGACCTGTCATATATGTGTTTTGCAATTGTGCGATGTATGTGACTTTGGCTTAAGGTTTACACATTGAATATCAATGCAAAATGTTGAACAATTATGTTCTGGTTGTCTCATATTGGCCTCAGTAATCTTTTAACTGTGCATCTCACATTCAGAACATTTAGGATATGGCATGTCCTTTTGAATCTTCATGAACGTTGGCCTATATAAAACCAAGTATGTTGCTGATTTATGTTCTTATTTAAAACTAGGGTGATTTAGATCAACGTACATTATGAAAAATAAAGTGTTTAAATTAAGCCAAATATGTTTTTCATGTAACCGTATAATATGTAGTTTGAGTCCAGAAAATATGCATTGAAAATGTATTGGGCTTCTATGCATGGTATTAAGGGCATTGTCGAGAGGAAATTCCGAACAAGAGCTTGTTCTTATTTCCATTAGGGGAAGCTATAAGGTCTGTTAGCACTTTTAAGAAATGTCCACTTTACATATATTTCTCAACGGTGCTTGATCCTTTGAATTATGATCTATTAATCATTTTTATTATATTAAGTTTGAATAGTGGACTGTTCGGGTCATTTTAAAGATACTGTAAAACATTATGAAAATTCAAATATTTCTTGAGATGTCAAGACGTTAATATATATTTTCATTTTAAAACTAAATCGATGCTAGAATGAAAACATTTTAGTCAAAGTTTTATTTCATTCATAAATGGTTTTATCCTTGTATTTTCCCTACCTATATAGACTGCCGTATAGTAATGGTTATAATAAATAATCGACCTTGCGTCAGGTTGAACGCTGTGGAGTGTACTTTTTATACCGTCCCCTTTCTCATGATTATTCACAAACCGCCCGCAAGGGGCACTGGGAATTTACCCAATGAAACGCGATTAGAGCATTTGCCTCGTACCTGTTTGTCTCCATGAAAACAAATATGGCGTCAAATCACGCTGACACCGCTGATGGCACAAATGTAGCCCAATATATGACAAATATGGACGAAACAGAATTTGCCAGGACTCACACAGACATCCTTAAGCTGGACGAAGATCCCGTACTCAGCGATGGCTTGCCTGACAGTGCTTTTGAAGGGCCAGCGACACTTGAAGATGGCGAACCACTCATGGACTCGGACTTCAGTGATGATGAAGAGGAAACTGTGGAGGTAAACATTATCACTGTCACCAGTGTCAGAATTAAAATAAGTAGAATTCTTTACGGTACGAGTCTAGAATTTAGGCTGCTGTTCTGGACACGTTAAGACACCACGGATACATGTGAAACGTTGTAATAATATATCCAGTTTACTCCTTTTATAACTATAAGTTAATGGGGGTACAGGTGAATTCGGCCCATTTCTAACCCGGCCCGTACCAACCCGGCCTGTACTTACCAACCCGGCCCATTCAAATTACCAACCCGGCCCGTACCTGGACCTTGCCTATACAATAACGTGAATCAATATATATTATAATATGAAAATTTACATATGTCTAAAATATTAAAATGGGTGTAAACTAATGGAGATTTAGAGGAAGGTTTTAGCCTAGCGCGCGCTCTCTCTCACTCTCTCTCTCTGTTTCTACACATACACATACACATAAATAATATACACAATATTCATCGAATCCATATCTTTTTATTTACCTCTCTTAATAATAATAAAGAATCATAATAAAAAAACTACTACAAAAATATTATATACTATTCAACATATGCATAACTTTTGAATATTTATGTGCGTTTCCTGTCATTTACACATGCAGCCTAAATATGTATATTATGAATAAGTCTTTCCGTTGAAACACACTTGTTGCGCAAATACATGTAACTAATGTATTACATTTCATCACAACTATTTAATATTTCCTTCGGGTAACATCAAAGGTTTACATGATTATAACGTTTATCGTAAAATTTAATGTCATGTTTGTCGATTTTAAAAATATAAATTATTCTTCACGGATATAATTTGATACCATACATGATAGCTATTTAATGACACTTTCATTTAAAAGTGCAGTTTATTTGAACAAATTGCTCTACATTATTTATGTTATCTCATTTATAATGTCACAGGTGAAACAAATATTAATCAGTAAAATTAGTTCTCGTTCCTGCTCTCTCTCTCTCTCTCTCTCTCTCTCTCTCTCTCTCTCTCTCTTCTCTCTGTCTCTCTCATAAAAAAAGTAAAATATGAATATAAAAAATATTGGGATTAGACAAATTGTGATTGTTAATATTATAATATATATTATCGTTATTGTATAGGCAAATTCCAGGTACGGGCCGTACGGGCCGGGTTGGTTATTTGAATGGGCCGGGTTGGTAAGTACGGGCCCGGTTGGTACGGGCCGGGTTAGAAATGGGCCGAATTCACCTGTACCCGTTAATGGTATCCTATATCCTTCCCATGTACCTCTTACCCTGTAATTACGTACTTTATCCTTCCTTCAGGCAATTTAACATGCTCATATCCATCATGATTCCTCCCTTTTGCTTGTTTACACCACTTGGCTTATGTGCACATGTCCTGCCTACGTCATTCACATCCGTTGTCTTGCGACTTCCAGGCATTTGTACGCACACACATCATGGATATATTTGGTGTATTTCAAGGGTTAGGGTTCACAAATAAAACAGTGACTCCACCTTGTCCAGGCGAAGCCCGAGACGGAGTACGGTTTAGTGACAGGCAGTTAACAAACAGGTGAGGGTTAATTTTAAGCTTTTGCGACGTCCGGGCGCGAAGTGCTCGGACGACGCATACGCTTGACAAAAATTAACCCTCATTTTAACAACTATGACCAATTCTGAAAAGTAGATTTAAATATCCCCACTCGACCCCTCACACCCAACTCGTCTTGCATGGTGCAGTGGTAGCGCATAGGACTTGTTAATCCATGATTGCTGGTTTGAGACCCGGTGGAGAGCTTCACAATTGCATGTAATGTGTACTAATAATAACATTTCTCATTACAGGTTCGCCACTAGACGGAGACACAGATACATACGGCAGACATACGAACAAGAGACTAGAAACCATGACCATAAACACCAGAAGTTTTGTTCATTGACTCAAACTCAATGGCTCAAGCAGCAGCCTGAATTCTAGACTCGCGCCTTATTTACAAATTTTTAAACATTTCCAATATTTTCTGATATATATGAGATCCTTATTGATTGGATTGTAAATCATTGTATGTACGTTACAGTTACAGATCGAGTTACTGGGAATCTGACTTCAGTGGTTACACTGAAACTGAGTGAAAGTAAATCTGTTTTTCAGTGTTTGCCTATATGTGTGTATACGTGGAAAACTAGCTGCGTTTCCATGTTTACTTATTATAATATATGCATTTATATGTGAACTGGTATACATTGTTAGGGATACAGTCAAACTAGCAGGTCTTCTTAAAAAAAAAAAATTGTGGAGTAATGCCATTTTACCCCAAATCCTTGAGTTCAACGCAGACCAAATCCTGACAATCACACCTGTGGCAATTATAATCTATATTTCCAAATATGCATATACGATGACACCACAGTTACAAAGTATATGAGCCATTTCTGCGATTTACTCACACACGTGGAAACACAGCTCAAACTGAAAACCAAACATAATTTGTGTGAGCTAACAGCTAACTCAAAATTTGAGCTCATTGTGGGTGGGTACGAATGAAGATACCAGGAACAGTTACTTTGAGTTAGAAGCCGTTCCAGACATCACATGAATCAATAATTATCTTTTGAATATATCTTTTCCATGTTGTGTAAAATGTAAATTAGGTTGAAAAGGGAGAACTTACTTCCACACTAAAACACTTGTTTCTCATGCCAAGCTTTATATCCAGACTATATATATTTCAGACCTTTGAGGCTTTTACCATAATGTATTCTTTATATAACAGATTTATTTATGAATTACCTATTTAACTAATATTTCTTGTCAAATATTACAAAATGAGCAGAAACTGCATTTTGTGTTGTTCTTTGAATTTTCATAATGCTTTGGTGTGTTCAGTGTAAAATGTTCAGTGTATTATAGTCTATAACATGTATAAAATACTACTTTCAGTTGTCACCAGATGGCATTTTGGATGAAGAAACCATCGGACAAAACTTATCGAACTTGGGCAGGTCTGCTGATGGAACACAGCTTGTTTACCTCCATGTAACAATTCCAGTAAGTGGTCGAAACAAACCACACCAAATCTGTCCAACATAGAAACATGATTTAAAACTGTTAGTTGAAAACAGTAAATAGACAAAATTTGAATATATTGTTATAGTGGTAAAAAAAAAGTTTTGCAATGTTGTTGTACCACAAGACATTACAATGTTACAGCAGTGAATCCTATCATTATGTCTGAGTTATATGTGTAGATAGAGCATCATCAAGGTAAAATATGTAAAATCTATTGATAAAAATTCTTTTAATCATAAAATGTATCATGGTTCCCAGTAATTATAACATATTTTATCTCTTCAGGGGTTCAGTTTGGTAGACATAAGTCTTCTAGCGGAGTATTCTCATCTACAGAGAGTGGAGGTACCTTACAATAACCTATCTGGTCAGTGTTTGTTAGTTTTTTTAGCATGCAACACACTTTAAAAATGTTAATGAATTAGCTAGGATCATATTATTTTCCACCAAGGTAAATTGGTTTGCACTTTTGGTAGAATGCTGATTTAACATAAAGGGAATATATCTTATTATTTGAAAGCAGGGCAGAGTGTTTATAAATGTTCCTTAGTTCACCTCTTCATTGCATTTTACCTCTGTGTTGAAACTGAAGTGTGATGATATATATTAAAAGTATATAATAATAAAATGCTCTTAAAAATATAAAAATAAGAAAACAAAAAATATTGTTCTCATATTTCATTTGTATTATTTATATAAGATGGTAGACTTTTTATAAATGTATGGCCTTCCAAGGAGGTTCATAAGGCATTATGCATACAATAGAGTGCAGATTGTCCATATTTCACAAATTTTGTTATCAGCATTTTTTAAGATATAAAAACTCACTGATGTAGAATAAGTTAAAAATGTATTGCAGATCTGACCCCTCTGAGTCATATGCCATTCCTGCTAGAACTGGATGCTTCCCACAATAAAATCACCAAGATGTTGGAGTTTGACCCACCTCGTAACTTGAAGAATGTGGATCTGTCATATAATCAGATTGAAGAAATGGAAAACCTCTCTCCCCATCACTACCTGCAGAAGCTCAATCTGGATAGTATCCTTACATAATGATTCACAGATTTTTATGTCTAACCAGGGTGTCTTATAAAGAACATAGTGTTAAAATCATAATATGGTGAATGTACTTATGCCAGCATAAGTGTGTCTTTTGTGCAATATGAGAAATAGTTGAAATTGGTATGTGGGTAACTTTAAAGAATTAGCACCAGGACATAAAAACTATTTAAATACACTACTCCTGAGCTGAAATTGCTGTTAACAAGAATATTTGAAGTAATATTATTTGGTAATGCTTATATATTTTATTTATTAGATTAATATATCACTTAGCATTTGTCAAGAATATTCACACTCAACCAGCAGAAATACAGTTTATAAAGATCATGGATGATTATTTCATAAAGATTTGTGGTGATTGTCATACTTTACACCAGGATAATCTTTTGTAAAGATTGATATAGTGGGCTTTGAATTAGGCCCCTTTTCCATGCGAGCGGAAACGCGCGCGTTTCAGCGCGCTGAAAAAAACGCGCTGAATTTAGCTTTTCCATATGCACCGAAACGCGCGCGTTTCCGCGGAATCCCCCCTCCGCATAACGTGCTCTTATAAGGGAATCCCCATCCTAAATCGTTCCCAGTAACATGTCAAGCATGTACATGTATTTGTACATGTCACTGTACATGCATTTATAACTTTAAATTCGTTATATTAACAGGAACGTATATTTTTCATTACTATTGACATTCAGAATAATATTTATATATATATATATATATATATACATATATACATATATATATATATTAAATAAAGTGGAAAAGCAGAGCAGCGATAAAGTATGATTTGTCACCACGATCAATGCTGGGGCGTCTGCAAGCAGAGAGCATTCGTGTACTTGACCTCTACAAGAAGACTCACCCACGCGCGTTTCCGCGCGCATGGAAAAGGGACACATGATTAACACTGGTGCGACTTTTCCGCGCGCGGAAACGCGCGCTGAAAAATCGCGCATTGCACGATGTCGATTTTCGCGTGCATGGAAAAGGTATATCTGATTTACACTTGCGCGATTTTTTCAGCGCGCGGAAACGCGCACGTTTCCGCGCGCATGGAAAAGGCTCCTTATACAGAATATGACCTGTATTCAGTAGTCTTATCATAAACAGGCCTATTAATATCTCCTTTAAATGTTTATGTCTTCTGTCTTCACCTTTTCATCGTTTGGATTTCTTTAACACATCTCAGACAACCATATCAGTGAGATTAAAGGCTTGGAGAGATGTCAGAGACTGACTCACCTAAGCCTGGCTCATAATAAAATAGATCAAATCAAAGGCTTTGACAATCTTCCTCTCAAGACATTAAATCTGGTATGTGTGGGTTTTTTGCCATTTGATATGTACCTATACCTGCATAGTCCCTTTCTATAAAATTATTCTTGGATTACATTTTGGCAGTGGAATCTGAACTTTATTTAAAGTCATTCTGTTGTATATAAAATCTGTTGAGTTATCAAGAATTTATTTGTATAATGCCTAGTCAAAGGAAGGTGCATGAAAAGCCAAGTCTATCAATTGCTGTTTTATTTATTTAAATATATACTATATATTTATAATTTATTTAAATTTTAGTAACAAATGTCAGGGATGGCATATAATGGATTTTCTTTTAGAGTTTCATGAGACTTATTTAGCTTGTTCATATAAAATTATCTTTGACAGACATTACTGTGATTGTGATTGTAAGTTAATCCAGTGGAAAGAAACAGTGTTATGGGTTTTAATTTTAAGATCTAAATGCTGTAAATCCTGTATAGATATACATGTAGTAACAATATACATGGTTTATCTTTTACAGAGATGCAATAATTTGTTGAAGATAGAAAACCTGAGCACCTTACGCCTACTACAGGTAAGTCCACTTAAAGTTAAACATTTATATAGGGAGCTAACATAGTTGCAAGAGGACTGGACAGAAAATATGAGGGGCAAATTATAGTTTATCTGCTTATAATAAATTGAAAGACAGCACTTAAAATTAGTTTCATTATATAGTGTTGCAACTTGTTTTAGGGTTTATGCTGTACTGAAACTTTGTGTAAGTGAATTTTCTTCAATGTGAACAGTTCTGAGAACAAAATCGGCAAAATAAAAATAACCAGTTAATAAAAATCTTCAAGATTTGTTGTTGGAGAAGCTTGTAAAATTTTGGACATATATTTTTTTACAATAATTAATTAATTATTTTGTAGAGTTTGAACTTCTCTGGGAATAAGATCCGCAGCATGAGTGGACTGGAAGGTCATGATTTCTTGGAAACCGTGGATCTAGAGGACAATGAGGTAATATATGCTGTAGTTTCAATACATTTAACAATAATTGAGTCAATTAATAGTCTTTTTCACCTATGACAAATAAAATCTTTGGCACAATTATTAGCTCAGCTGACTGTAAGTCATCTGAGCTTTAGCAATCACTCTTTGTTCGTCGTTCGTCTGGCCGTCTGATCGTCAAGCCGTCTGTCCGTTAACAGGGCACAAATTGTAACCGCTATACCTAGAATCTTTTTACTTGACATCCAGAGAGGTCCATGGAAAATCTCCTGGGAAACCTGAAATTAGGTCTCTGTTACCCATATTCACCCAGCTATGAGGCTCCGAAGTACCCCCCAGAATAATGGAAAATTCCATACAAAAGCTGAAGTATCTGAACAACTAATGCATTGATCACCAAGATTCTTTGCATGGATATTGATCATGAGATGTTCCATCAGTTTCTGCTGACAGGTAGTGCCACCTGTATTTTTTTATGTAATGATTATTTTTTTTTACTCTATTTTCGAGCCCTTAAAGAAGCAGTCATCTGTTAACAGGGCACAAATCATATTGATTGGACTTAGAATCTTTCAACTTGACATCCTTGAAGGTCCATGAAAAGTCTCCAAGAAAACCTGAATTAGGTCTCTCTTACCCATACCATTTAAGCTATTGTGCTCAAAAGTGCCCTCAAAACAAAAGTTATAAACAAAAGCAGTGCACAAATCATAACCATAGGACTTAGAATCTTCTGATTTTACATCCAGGGAGGTCCATAATAAATCTCCTTGGAAATTATAGGTGTCTATAACTCATATTTTCCAATTATGCGGCATGTTTGAGGACCCCAGAAATAGTGCAAAATACACACATTGCTAGAGTCCCCAGAAATTGGTGAATGGATTGTACTAAAATTTGGTGTGCTTATGCGTCTTAATGAACTTAAGCTAATTTGCATGAATGATGGTGCCACCTCCATTATCTTAATTAGTTCCCTATGCAAGGACATATTGTCAACATGTCAGTCGGCTGAGCATCATGACCCATGGGTCACTTGTTTTGTTTTCCTCCAATGTCAGGTGATTGACTTATCAGAAGTGGAGCACTTGGACAATTTGAGAATGCTGCGGCAGCTGAACTTACAAAGGAATCCAATACAGGAGCTGCCTGATTATCGTCTCTCCATCATCTTTCATATCCAGAGACTGAGTGAACTCGACAGACATCGGGTAGAAGTAGATGAAAAGGTAAGTATCACTCATACTGGATCACATTCACAGGGTCTCAGGGAATCTTGTAACACAGCAGCTAACTTAAAGGAGACATCAGTATTTTGGAAAAAAAAATGATATCATCTGTTACTTAGATGAATATTTCTGAAGTAACAGTGTTTGGAGACCAGCTCAAGACATCCTACTTTGTGATACTGGTGTTAGGCCATCAGAGCACAGACTTGTACCATGTGTTATATGCTTATTGAGCTCAGCCAATGATGATGACCAACAAACACCAGCCATTTTCTGATTATACAGTCAAGTAGAAATTGCAGCTCATAAATATCTTTATTGTTTCCCTTCAGTTCCCATGTTACTGTATATATTCTCCTGCCTTGGTTTTTACATGAGCAAGTGATGGGGCCTTTTTTGTGCAGAGAATCATGAAAGCAGGTTAAGTGAATAACTTATGTACAATTTTGGTCAGTTACATTACATTTGTTTCAATATTGTCACAATTAACAAGGAATCTTTGTTTTTTTCCAGGTGGCAGCACTGAACTTATTTAATCCCCCCATGGAAGTGATCGCTGCCAGAGACCACATCATGCATGTTGTCTACAACTTTCTGCAGCCTTGCAAGGTGCTTGAGAGGTAGGATGTAAACAGATATGTTGGCTAAGATACCTCTAGCTGTCTAAATTAATGTTTCTATCTTAAGGGACTGAATGTACGTACCGTAATCAGTCTTTGCATGTCCTTCCAGGTATTTGACAGCTTATTCACAGGGTGTGAGCTAGAACCTACTAGAAATATACCATGAAGGAAGGTCAGTTCCAGATCTCTGTAGAACCTGGAATAATGTAATTGTAATCATGTTTGTCATAGGAAAAGATACCACTTTTAAGAAGATTGATAAAAGAGATATCCTTTCTGTGAGGACTTGATTCAGTAGTTTCACTTTTTTCTAGACAGTTAATACTATCCATAAACTTCCTGTGAACATGGCATAAGGGAAACTAGTTCTAATTTCAGTTTATTCTTTCTTCAAGAACTGATAGAACTAAAACCATTTTACTTTCCTGGCTTCACATGTCTCCATATTCTGTTTTGTACAGTACTCTGCCTAGTGTTGAGACACCATACCCCATGTTGGTCCTGGTTGGTCCTCAGGGCTCTGGGAAAAAAGATTTGGCTCTGAAACTTGTGGAAGAATTGCCTGAGTACTTTGGATATGGGTAAGTCAGCAAATATACTTAATATTACTTATCTTTATTTTCATACTCAGATTTAAAATTTGAGAAATTGTTCCATGCCTATGAATTCCCAATACTCAAGTAAAAAATGTCTACCTTCAGTGCTTTTTTTTTAAATCTTTAACTGAGTTACTTAAAGGAAATGATTTATTACATTTGTCAGATCAGCAGAAATATTCATTAACTCAGTACCCAGAGTTCTATTTCACTATTAATGAGTTAATTATATATTAATACCTATTCTGACTGCCAGTATAGCAGGACATGTTTTATATCTAGAATTAATAATGCAGTCATTTATATAAAAAAAACCCCAAAAATTTACTGCATGAATTGTAATATATTTTTAAAGGATCTCACACACGACACGTAAACCTCATGCTGAAGAAGCACAAGGGACGGACTATCACTACATCAGCCTTGAAGACTTTGAAGCACATATCAAAATGGTAATCTCTTTTTTATCTGTGTATTTTTCACTGTAACCCTAATTAATGTTTTATTTGTCACTGTTTTTCTCTATTTGTCAAGCTGTTATGCACCATTTAATTGTTTCAACTGTTAATGGACTTATTTATGCTAATCATCAGGAGCTTATTTTTTGTCATTTAAATGAGATTCCCCATTGATAGTGTTCAGATAAAAAAATCAGTCTCCAAAAGGCAGCTAACTGAAATGATCACAGAGAAACAAGTAAATTTTGAACCACAAATCTTTGAGCCCCCTGTGAACCTATTTTAGGAAAAATTACTAATCAAGCCTGGAAAGTGACATATTTTTTCCAAGCTGCAGGGATGAATTCTCTTAATAGTTAAAATTAATACAAACACCAGGAAAGACGATGGATTTTTTCATGACACTTGGTGTACTCAATGATCTTGTACAACTCCAGTTGATTGGTGGTGCCATCTATAATTTTTTCATTTGTATGTGTTTCATCATTTTGACCTACCCTTTTGTGGGCCAAAAAATCATAGCTGTTAAACACAAATTTCCAGCTGCATGTCTAGACAGGATGATATTGGGATGTCCCAGGTGTGGTATTGCATAGACCTATTTCTTCTGAGTGAGGGGGCCAAGGACACAGAAGGCGACAAGCAGTACCTTATAATTAGCAGGGCATCGATTCTGACCATTGACCTGGGAAGTTCAAACTTTAAGGGCAGACAGTTTATGGTCAGACTTTCTTGGACACACCAGATTTAGTCACTGTGATGGACATTTATGTGCTGTGGCTTTTGAAATATGTCAGCCTCATATTCAGCTGAGTGTCTTAGCCCATAGCCCACAAGTAATCAACTAGAACTGCACATTTTGCCTGTTACTTTTCTTAAATCATCAGACATCATCATCCACTCAGTGTTTCTACCAAACAGGGCAAGTTCTTACAGACATACCAGTACCATGGCAACCTATATGGTCTCACCATAGATTCTGTAGAAGCCGTTGCTAAGGAAGGATTGGCTTGTGTCACTCATATGGAGCTGGAGGTGAGCAAGTTGTTAGTGATTTATGAAGTGGATATCCTGAGCTTTATCACAGAAAGTTGTGACCCAGTGCCCAGACAATGTTGTACAAAGACAAACTCGTCAATGCCTTCACGATGTCAACACACAACTTTTATATCAGGTTCCCTTTCATAGGATTAAGCAAAGATAACACACAATGGTATCCTTTACAGCATATGATGATCTAAACATTATGATAGACTGTTTATAATTATCTTTGATAAGATACTTTAAATCATGAGTATCCATTTATGTAATGACTGTCCATGTTTGAAAGTGTAATTCTTTATTAAAAGATTGATTGGCCTTTCCCCTAGTGTCCTGAAATTTGGTATGATTACCTGTATTGAAATTTTTATTTCAGTTTGGAGTCTAGTAGCACACTATGCTTCTCTTTAGCCTTTATGAAAGTTTTTGTACATATTGAACCTAGTTTGCTTTTTAGCCCTCAGCCCTTAGGCTGATGGGCTATTGTCGTCACCCAAGCTGTCCGTCCGTCTGTCCGTCTATCCGGCGTCTGTTAACTTTTACCTTGTGAGTGGGATATCTTGAAAAGGATTCACCGTCAGAATTTTATTTCCTCGGTAAAGATGTATATTGACAAAATCTGGGTCAGGTTCGAAGATGGGTGACCTTGACCTATTTTTCTACATTTTACAGCTGATTCTAGAAAAACACTTAGATGCTTATTAATCAGGAACCATTTCGTGGATTTTCACAAAACTTACTATGATTATTGGGACTGATAGTCTGTACCTGCTTCATAAGTTTGGTGGTGCAACCTACAGTTTCTGATTTTTAATGAATTTTTATCGGATTTTTCAACTTTTGGCTTGTGAGCGGGATATATCTCTAAAAGGATTCACCGTAGGAATTTTATTTTTTCGGTGAAGATGTATATTGACAAAATCTTGGTCAAGTTCAAAGATGGGTTACCTTGACTTATTTTTCTATGTTTTAGAGCTGATTATAGAAAAAACATTTAGAAGCTAATTTCTTAGTAACCATTGGGTGGATTTTCACAATACTTATTATGATCATAGGGACTGATGGTCTGTAACTGCTGCACAATTTTAGGGGTGCCACCTGCAATTTCTGATATTTAATGAATTTTTCTTGGATTTTTCAACTTTGGCCTTGTGAGCAGGATATCTCTAAAAGGATTCACAATAGGAATTTTATTTCTTTGGTGAAGATGTATATCGACAAAATAATGGTCAAGTTCGAAGATGGGTGACCTTGACCTACTTTTCAAGGTCACAGAGCTTATAATAGAACTAGATATTTCTTGGCACCGCAGGTGCCAGAGTATCCCCAGACATAGTACGGCCCCCCCCCCCTTTAAGAAAAGGCCCCCATTTTTAGCAGCATATACTGACACTTGGCAAGCAATTATTGTTTCTTCCATCTATCAATCCACAATCTTTTTGAAGATGTTGGTCTTGTGTCCTTGACCTTTGACCTCATGTCCCCAAAATCAATTGGGGTCTTGCTTTTTCAATGGGACATATATAAGTCAAGCTTGAAATCTATACATCAATAAAAGCAGGAATTATCATCCAGAAACTATTTTTTTGACAGATGGCTCCTGTGGCCTTGACCTTGGACCTTGTGACCCCAAAATTGATATTGATCATCCACTTTTATATGTAAATCAATAAAGGTCTAGATTTATTGATGGGCCATATATAAGTCAGGTCTGAAATCCATATATTAATCCAAACTTGAATTATCATCTCAGGAACTAATTTTTGACAGATGGCTCCTGTGACCTTCACCTTTGACCTTGTGACCTCAAAATTGATAGGGGTCTTCCACTCTTGGCAGGTGAACTATATGTGCAAGATGAAAGATCTGAGATGAAATGTTTGGCTGAAAATGCATCCACAATATTTTTAAAGATGTGTCCTGTGACCTTGACCTTTGACCTCATGACCCCAATCAATTCAGGTCTTGCTTTTCCAATGGGTCATATACAAGTCAAGTTTGAAATCCATACATCAATAAAAGCAGGAATTATCATCCAGAAACTAATTATTGGAAGACAGCTCCTGTGACCTTCACCTTTGACCTTGTGACCTCAAAATTGATAGGGGTCTTCCTCTATTTGCAGATGAACTATATGTGCAAGATGAAAGGTCTGAGATGAATTGTTTGGCTGAAAATGCATCCACAATCTTTTTAAAGATGTGTCCTGTGACCTTGACCTTTGACCTCATGACCCCAAAATCAATTGGAGTCTTGATTTTTTAGTGGGACATATTTAAGTCAAGTTTGAAATCAATACATTAATAAAAGCAGGAATTATCATCCAGAAACTAATTTTTTGACAGATAGCTCCTGTGGCCTTGACCTTTGACCGTGTGACCCCAAAATTGATATGGATCATCCACTATTGGCAAGTGAGCTATATATTCAAGGTGGAAGACCTGGGATGAAAGTTTGGCTTAAAATGCATCCACAGTATCTTTTAAAATGCAAGTCCAGTGACCTTGACCTTTGACCTCATGACCCTAGAACCTATAGGGTTCTTACTTTAGTGGTGGGCCATACATAAGTCACGTTTGAAATCCATATGGCTATCAACACTGGAGATATCATAAGAGGTGTGTGATTTTCACCAAATATGGACACATTAAAGGTCAAGGCCACTCTCATGGTAAAGGTCATGACCCAAATGTAAATAGACCTCATCCAATAACCCATCTCTCTACATGTGCATAATATGAAAGAAATCTGTCCCTTAGTTTTTGACTTACAATGCTTACAGTACTGTCAAGTGGCAATTATGGGGGTTTTAAAAGGCGTAAAAACAAGAAAAGGATAATAGGTGGTGCCACCAGTTTCCGGTATATCACAAGGCTATCCAAGATCTTCGGTCACCTTGATTTTCGGACCAGTCATTGCAAGCTTACTTGAGATATTTAAGAATTTGTGTTATTTTCAGCAAAAATGGACCTATTCAAGGTCAAGGTCACTCTCCTAGCATAGGTCATGACCCCATTTTAAATAGGCTTCGTCCCCTTACCTATATCTATACGAATGTAAAGTTTAAAAAAGATCAGTGAAATATTTTTTGAGTTGTCCTGCTCACATGGTTTTTCTGCGGCGGCGGCGAGACCGTCGTGAAACCATAGTATCCCAACTTTGTCTGGGGATACAATAAAACTTAGAAGCTTATTTTTCAGGAAGCATTTGGTGGATTTTTATGAATCATGGTACATACCTCTCCATTTTAAATTTATAACTGAGACATGTACAGATATACATCCATATGAGAACAGATATTTAGTACTTGTTACTGTTACCACCTCTAAACACTGTTCTTTTGGCTGAGGGCTTTTGTCAGCTTCTGCTGATATTCTAGTTCTTTTATGCAAAGGTTTCCCAGTGTTCCTTAAGTATCCAGCACATGTTTCTTTAGAAACACTTTGTCTCCTGATGCATGGTGTTTTGTCAGATCAGTATGGGCTTTCCTATTTCTGCAGGGTGTGCTTACCTTGAAGAACACTTACTTTGAGCCCCGCTATGTGCTTATTATGCCACACAACAGAGAATGTCATGAGCGACGTCTTCGGGAACGAAGCATCTACACGGAGCCTCAGATTGAATGGACACTGAACAGGACAGAACTTTATGCCAACCACAACAGAGAAAATCCAGGCTTCTTTGACACAGTCATTAATAGTGGTATGAAATCCATTGGGCATTTACCGGAGTGATGATATACTTTAAAATGATTTATGCTCTGCATTCAGGGTATGAATTAGGCTAAAAAATTTACATGCTCTAGGTGCACCTTTGCAACAAAACCTACATGCACCTAAAGTTTCAACATGCACCTTGTAATAGTAGTGAGAAATCTGCTTGACACCTGAGTGTCGATCATGAGGGGTTGTTTCTCAAGATGATCAACGCATGATTAGATAATTAAAAGCCAATGGATGTGAATATTTCTATTGACATTATTAAAAAAAAAAAAGTTACTGCACATATTTTTTAATTTGTTTTAAATAATAATACTTGCACAGAGTGTACCCTAGGTACAATTTCTACCTGCATAAAAGAAAATGTTCATGCAAAAGTGCATGTGTGCACCCTCTATTTCGCACCCTGAATGCTCTGCATGAGTGGAAATAAGTTTTGGCAATTATGTCAAATTGCACGAGACTATAATATATTTCTAAATAAAATGTTATCTGATAAAATTATCTCATATACTTACAAGATTCTTGTAATGTGTGTCTAACAACATTCCCAATTTAGCCTATTAGGTCTTCTTGGAAATACATTTGGCGCTTAAATTATTTAAGTTTGATTTCTTTTCCAACAGGTTATTCATGACTTCACTGTCATTTTCAGATGACATAACCGAAGCATACAGAAGACTGCGTCGCCTGGTCATGGACTACCTTGGTATTGCTGTACAGACCCCCTCTGAGTCTGACCCACTGGAACAGTCTAACACGGCATCTCAGTTAGAAAAAGAGGCCACAGAGACATTAACAGCAAACTCTGGCCTGCTGGGAGCAAGAACATGGTCCAAACCAAGCATCCCAGATAGTCTTAGCCAAGCACACGCAACACTGAAAAAGGCCACTCAGTCACCCATGCCACCATTTGTAAGAGGTGTTGTGGTGAGTTAAATCGACTAGTTTGTTTATTGTGTATTTATCTGCCGTATATTATCCAGGCAGCTGTATTTCAGTATTTGTTTGCATGGCCTTAAACATTTTGAGAATAAATGATCAGACCTTGATCAGCAGGGATAATGTATATCTCTCTTTTAGGATACAGAAGTAACATACATTTTTTTTTTGTTACATTGTTTATACCAAGTCACATTCATGAAGCCGTTTACTATTATTTCCATAAACTTAAATGCTGTTACCTGGAAATCAATATGTAAGAGAGACTATTAATGAATTTAACCATTTTTGGAGCATGAATGTGATGTTATGGAAGTTTTGTTTTTATACTAGGAATGCATGTATGCCAAGACTTAAACATGCTTACACACATGCATGTAATAAGCCATATTTATAATATGAGCTGTTCTTGTTTCAGGAGGAGGAATCGATTAAAAGACGTCAGAGCGCTGCAAAGGAAGCTGTATCAGGGTTTATACCATCCATTTATGACCAGATCTTAAGGTGAGGTAGACTCTGACAAATTTTTAATACACATCATCTCATCAGATGTTCCCTTGTCTGATGTTACATAACATAATTTGTTTCTATTTTAAATTTCTAGTAGCAAAAGCACGGGAGAATGGTTGAATGAGTGATCAGATCAAGTGTACCGATAATTTGATTGTTGAATAAACATGTTTAAAGAACAAATACATTTAGTGCTCAGCATCTTGGCAAGTCTCTTTGGAAAACAACCAACTCCATTCTAACACATAAAGGATATCAAATTCTGTTGAACGGTGGTATTTGATTGCATGGAAAAATAATTCCTGTTAGTGCCATATAGAACAGTATAAATATGCATGCAGTTCTTGAATATACATGGTGAAGGTTTTTTTTTAATTTTTTTTTTTAACAGTGCACCAAAGACAGTTCCTGCATCAGTCCTGGCCCAGCAAGGCTTGGGTGATGATGAAGACCCGAGTGGTCGAGCAGTGTCAGCTCCTGTTAATAAAGGCAACATGGATGCCTTACCTCCCTCGTCACCAGACTCGAGTCAGGGAGAGGCTGGCACCAGCTCCAGCTTGTCAAACATCTCTGATGTACACGGTATGGAGGATGATGTCGAGCTAACGGGGTCTCCAAAGGGTTCTCAGAAGGATTTGGACCTCGTCATGGAGGCCGTCGATCGACTTGAACTCATGTCTGGTTCTGCTGCTCAATCAGGATCAGGTGGGCTGCCTGCACCTCGTCCTCCCAGCGGACCACGACCTCCAAGTGCTGGGTCACGACCTAGGTCATCCTACAGCTCCAGACCAGGCTCCGCAAACAGGATTGGTTCTGATAAGCATCCAGTGCTGCCACCTATTAGCAGTCCACCTCCTGTAGATCCACTACCTGAATACTAGCAGAATATATATGTTCACACCTGGATCCTACTACCAGTAATCAGCTCCATGTATATAACAGTTCAGACTCATGTAATGTGTGGACTATTTGCTTCCACTGACAATAAAGATAAGTACCTGATGCTAGAATGGTAATTCCAAGTCATGTATCCTTTGACTTATAATAAATACCATCATCAAGGATACCTGAATAATGCCAGAGACAGGAGGCTTGAATTCTAACATTACTTTGTGTGCCTGTCAGGTAGGACAACGTGAGCACCAAGGCAGCCACTGTCTTTAAAACACTGATCCATCAAGGACTTATCACCTTATTTACATAGATTATGTTGTTCTTTGTCTCATCAGTACATCACTATTTTGTTGTTCTTCTTATGTCATACATATCATCATAAAATTTCTGTGTGCCAAAGCAAAGTTTATACATGAATGTACAAGAATGAATAAACATATATTGTTTGTTTTTTTCTCCTGTGAATGGATTGAAGCTATACAGAGGTTCCTGTTAAAAGGAAACCTCTTCCGGTTAGGGATTGTGGGACAGCCAGCACCACTTGTCTCAAGTTACTCTCAACTGTCAAACATATAACATTTGTTACAATTTAAGAAATAGCCTTTTTCCATTACACGTACTCCAGCTTATCAAATGTTACTTATTTCATTAAAGGATCCATTTCTTGGAGATTACCCATACTAAAATTTTTCTGGAACCATTTTTTAAAATAAGCCAAAAAAAAAATGCTTTCCTCTGGGTTACAAGCTGTCTGATATCCACATCTTGTAAATGTGGGGAGGGGGCACTAAAATGGCCAGAGATCACAGGTTTTTCCAAGTGTATCCTACAAGGACATCTGGCAGCCAATCTGATGAACCAGAATTTTAAAAATGACAAAAGATGACATTGCTTAACCATGCTCTCAACAACAACTGGTGACCATTTCAACTTCCACACATCCCTAACACCTCCTGTCATATCGTTTCTAGTTAGTTGACATGGGCCAATGTACCACGAATACCACCAACTTGCAGATCAGTTCATATATCCCTCACAGGGGGGTATAAGAATTTTTTATAGCAATACCTGCATTTCCTTGACATGTACCTCTTGTAAACTAGATATTACAATAATTTCTACAAATAATGCAAGTGATAGTGGGCTTAAAAGGGGGGGGGGGGGGGGGGGGGGGGGGGGCTAAGACCATTTGATAAGTCCTCTTTCCTGTGGTAAGGGAATTCAAAAGTAACCTGGCATGACTACTGACTTGAGCATTTCTTCAGTGTGTTATCTTCACCATTCACAACTAGAAAATGTCCAGAGGACTGTATCCCTTGACAAAAGGGGATGTGAGAAATGTGTACACACACTATCACACACGGCCTCATTCACAGAACTGACCAAAAAACTGTGCAGGCTTAATCAGAAAACCTTATCTGCTGCCAATATTGAAAGTAACTTGTAGGAGGCACCTGCTATTATAATAAGAAGTAAATCCCAGTAAAACTTTTTGAGAAATAGTGTCGCATGTGAAATGTAAACATTTTGCATAAAACAATTCATAACAAAAGCACAGTAAACAAACACGGCAAACATGCATATTATGCCCGTTGTGTATCTGGTGACCTCCGACCTGAATAAATATGCATGAATTTGTGTGTTATCTTCACCATTCACAACTAGAAAATGTCCAGAGGACTGTATCCCTTGACAAAAGGGGATGTGAGAAATGTGTACACACACTATCACACACGGCCTCATTCACAGAACTGACCAAAAAACTGTGCAGGCTTAATCAGAAAACCTTATCTGCTGCCAATATTGAAAGTAACTTGTAGGAGGCACCTGCTATTATAATAAGAAGTAAATCCCAGTAAAACTTTTTGAGAAATAGTGTCGCATGTGAAATGTAAACATTTTGCATAAAACAATTCATAACAAAAGCACAGTAAACAAACACGGCAAACATGCATATTATGCCCGTTGTGTATCTGGTGACCTCCGACCTGAATAAATATGCATGAATTTTGATGAGAAAGTAATTCAGGTGAGAAACTCTTGGTAAATATGTTTATTGCGTTTCATGAAAATCCATAAGATTCTTGGTAAGTTGCCATTGTGCAACCAAAAATGGGTGACCTCTGACCTTCTTAAATATGCGTGGATTTTGCTGGAAATATAAATTAGGTGAGATTTCCTATTTAATATTTCTGCTGAGTTTGAATAGTTTGATCAAAAAACATCGTGTTCCTCGTAAGTTATCATGGTGACACCACAAAGTAGTTATAGTGAGTTTCATGAAAATCCATGAAAGCCCTGGAAGGTTATTATAGCGACACTAAAAATTAATGGACGGTTGGAAGGACTTTAGGTATACCATAATACATCCTGTCCCAGACAGGCACATAAAAAAGTCATACAAGTGTGACCGAAACCTATTCAACTCTGGAGACCCTTAAGATGCACCTGCTACTCTAATAAGGGGCAGAACCCAGTAAAACATTTTGAGAATAAGTATTGCATATGAAATTAAAAGTTTTGTATAAAGAAATTCATAAAAAATAAAAAAATCATTCAAGTGTGACCAAAACCTAATCAGCTTTTGAGACCCATAAGATGCACCTGCTACTACAATTAGAAGTAGATCTGTGTAAAACTTTTTCTCGATATCGCATATGAAATATTAAAATTTTGCATAAAAATTCATAAACAAGGCCTACAGGCCTAATGAAAACCTGTGCAATGGGATATACACCAGGTATAATGCTTCAATGCTGGATCATTACTTTTCAAGTACATGCGTAACTTGTATATGAACAATGCAAGTGCTAAATATTTTGAACAAGAAACAATTACACAAACATCACTGCTGAAATTCTGGAATGTGTCCACACAACACAAAAATGATTGTAGCTGACACCACCAGTCTTGTATACAATGAAGATATATATACATATGCCCAATTTTAGACTGATATGTAAAACCCCTCCTGCAAAATAAGCAAGGACATACACTGTGCAAAAATTATTGTAGGTGGCTCCACCAGTCTTGTACATGATGAAGTGATCTGATATTTATAAATATGCCCAATTACAGGTTGATATATCAAATTCCTCGGTAGATATATAAGCAGGCACATACTCTGTGCAAAAGTCATTGTAGGTGGCATCAAAGAAAGCCATCAAAGATGCATAGACAGGTCAAAATATCAGGCCAATACATCAAACTTCCCTTGAGTTTGATGCACTTGGCTGACCAGGCTTAGGTGAGAAAGGCAGTTGCCCAGAGTGAACTGTGACAAATAGCTGCCTCAAGCTACTGCACTGAGTGAACTCTTGACCTGCACCAGGCTAGACTGAGTGAACATTTGACCTGCACCTGGCTGCACTGAGTGAACTCTTGACCTGTTGCATAATCTAACACAGTTGGCAGTCTGCCAAAGCTATAAACAGATCTAGGCTGAACTTTGGTGCCAAATCTGATGCAGTGGGCTGTTGTCAAAGCTATAATTAAAAATGCAGCTACTGAGTGAACTCTTGACCTATACCTGGCTGCACTTCTTCCAATCCTGGCACTGTGCCAAAGCTATTTATAGCACAAACCACTACTTGTATGCGAATGATTTTATCCCACATTAGAGAAACAGGAGGAAGCTGTGCCAAAATGGTGGCAGGTGGCGCCACTGATCTTGTGTACGATCTGAGCTATGTGAGATCTATACACGTGCAAAACTTTAGGGGGATATGTCAAACCAGTCCTGAGATACAAGCCTGAATGCCTGCAGTGTAAACATAAATGTAGGTGGCGCCACATGCCACAAAATCAAGAAAGCTATCAAAGATGTATAATTATGCAAAATTTTAGGCAGATAAGTCAAACCACTACTGAGATGCGAGTGATTTTAGCCCATGGCAGACAAACAGACAGACGCTGTGCAATAATGGTTGCAGGTGGCAACCCAAGTTTGTGTATAATAAAGAGATATGTGGGATCTATACACATGCAAAATGTCAGGAAGATACAGCAAACCATTCCTGATATATAAGCCTGGATGGCTGCAGCATAAACATAAATGTAGGTGGGGCCACACTGCCACAAAATCCAGAAAGCTATCCAAGATGTATAAACCTGCAAAATTTTAGGCAGATATGTCAAACCACTGCTGAGATACAAGTGATTTTATCCCACGGCAGACAAACAGACAGACGCTGTGCACAAATTGTATCAGTGGGGGGCCACCAGTTTTGCATATGATAAAGAGCTATGCGAGATCTATACACATGCAAAATTTTGGCCCAATAGGTCAAAGATTCCCAAGATATGAGCTTGGATGTCTGCAGCGTAAAGATGAATGTAGGTGGCGCCACCTGTCATAATATAAACAAAAGCTGTCCAGGATGTATAAACCTGCAAAATATCAGGTTGATACTTCAAACCACTGCTGAAATACCAGTGATTTTATCCCAAGGCAGATGAACAGATGGACGCTGTGCAAAAAATGGTTGCAGGTGGCGCCACCATTTTTAGTGTATGTTATAAAGCTATCCAAGGTCTACATTTGTTCAAAATTTTTAGCCTGATCAGTCAAACGGTTCCTGAGATGTGTGGGTTTATGTGTGGAAACAGAAGCACAAATTGATGCTGGGCAGAAAGGAAAGGTCAGAGGTAAACCAAAAATGAGGGTGCAGCAGTTCACATGTGACCTGATCATAATCCCGAATTTAAAAAATTCATCCCAGTGATTACGGAAGAGTTATCTGGAAACCTATGCGGTGGCGGCGGCGTCCGACTGAAAACATAGTATCCGTTTTGGCGGATACAAAAATATATAGTATTTATATTGTATATATTCAGTATTGCATGTATCAGAGATCTTAAACCCAAGCTTGCTTATAAATTTTGCAACAGGAAATTTTAGTTTCCTTGTGATTTTGGACAGACTTAAGTATTCCAAATTGATGTAAATATGTCTGCATGAGTACGGTATTATACTTCAAAAATTCTGGCTCATGGTTATTTCTGAAGGCTAAAGTAGCCCATATGTCCATTTAATTATTTTTCTTTACATCACAAGGAACAGAAATAATGCAAAATCTGATTTTTTTCTCTTGGTATAACAGTGTTCAATGATTAACTGATTTTCATTCCTCTAAATGCCTTGCAATATTAAAAAATATTTAAAAATCCTTATGCAGAAAGTTATATCTTGGATCAGTTAGTTTTCTATGTTGGCAGCTTGTTACATTTCAACTCATACTGAATATGTGAGTAAAGGATAACACAAGTTATTCCTAGGAAATTTCATTTAATATCACTTCAAATCACACATATATTATTACCAGACAAATCAGAAGACAGTGACACATGCACCCATTCTGTTCATTAAATCCAGTGCTGTATTTGGAGTGTAAATCCTAGCTGTCATTATATCTCTCTTATCATTGTCTATACAATAATTATTAAATCAGGCTTTTTTCTTCATGGCTCGTTTTCCCTCTCCTTTCTTGGGTTTGACTTTTCCCCTCAAGGCCCGCAATCTCTTCATTTCTTCTTTGAAATCTTTATGTTCATCTCTGGAATTATATTAGAACAATGCTCAGTCTAAATAATTAAAATGCACTCATGACATATTTATCTCGTTTTTTCTTCCTCTGTATACCTATATGTTGGTCCTGATTGTCAAGATTTTAGTAGCCATTCTGAAATTTTTCGTTTTGATCTCTGTCAATGAGATCACCTCAAACCAGGTTTTCTCACCAGAAAGTACCATAGGTAATACCAAACGTTAGAGAATGGCAAGCTACTTGCATATATATATATACTAATATTTCCTATCTGGAGTCCAGATTTTAGATTGTGAAATAAATTGCAAATTAGACTGAATAAATGATACTTGCACCACCTGATCTTTTTCGTTTCAAATTCCAATTACACAACAGGCTGTAGTAATCAAATTAAGTGTACAGCAAAATAATTAGATTAAATACAGAATACATTAATGTTAATCTGAATTTGACAACTTTGCCTATGATAACTGGAAAGTTCAGATTTACTTTATAAAAAGTATACTTATCCATCTGATATATACTAAATTATCTGATAAAAAATCGCCAAATAGTTAAGTAAAATTAACTTATTAGCCCTTTCTCAGTATTAATATCCTGGGTCCATATTTGCCATTAAAATTTAATACCAGAATAATCAGATTTATTCAATTTTTGCAGCAGACAAAGATCTCATGACGAAAGGTGTGTGCACCAAAACACAAACTCAAAAGAGACTTGGACTTACCTATATAATCCTAACTGGCGTAACTTAGACATTAAATTGTTTATATTGGGGTGATTTGGGTAATAATCCACAATGTCTTTTCTCGTTTCCATTGGCTGGGCTTCAAACATCCTCACAACTTTCATGGATTTAGAGGTGGTTGGTCTTACAACTTCACCAAATATCCTGGCACTTAAACGAGCCATTCTTTTGGCATAATTTGACATTGAAGCCATTGTCTTTTGTTTTGTGTTCAACTATAACCCCTTGTCACAACAGGGCCTGCAAAGACAAAAGGAAGACCTGAAATTGTTTTTTTGTTAAAAGCAACATCAGACCTAAACTTAATATCAGCTGATGTGCTTGATCTGTGTTATGCATTGGGTGATAAGTAAATCGGAAGGGCTCATGCAGGATGTTTCTATCAAATAACTGATTGGCAAGAACCTTTTCCTTTGAAACATAAATTTGAAAATGACTAAATTATATGTAAAAAGCTAAACATATTTTCCACGAAACCTGAAATATGAGTTAAATTTTTGAGTATCAGACATTCAACCCATATAATTTAACATCGAATGTCCTGTGTTTCATTTTATATATTTTTGTTGGAGGTAACTTCCTCAATTTTAATGTTAGCTTAACCAGACACTATGTACATCTGTAGAATTCTATTCTGTTTTTTTAGGGGAGATGCAATTTATGAATATATACATATAGTGCCAGACCAGTGCAGACAATTGTCCATGCTGGTCAGGTGCTATTCAGGATGATTTACCATGGTATTTATTTTCAAAATGAATTGACAGTCCAAAATGCTTGTACCATAATACAGGAAGTTTAGACACTTTGTCTCACTTTTATGCAGTGAAAATGCAATGAAAATAAATGGTTCCTAGTGGAATTCTAGACTATGTCAAGCCTCTCCAACAGCATAAAGATGGACACTGATGTGAGCTATGAACTGATCGTGGCATGGGATCACTACACTCCAGGGTTCTGTTTACACTTATAATGGGCCTTTTCCTAAATGAATGGGTCATGCTTGATACTACAAAACAACCAAATCCAAACCAAATATTCTCCTAATATTATCAATGTACTTTTTCTGCATCTTTTAATATAAACTCTTTAATTAAAATCAAATTTATATATCTCATTAAATATATCTTAATATCTGTAGAAGTTGATAACAAGGGACCTATGGGTCACGACGCTCAGCTGTCATATATGATAAAAAAATATTATTTAGAAATGAGGCACATGCTGGTTTTGTGTGGTAATAAATTTATATAAGCTGTATTATGAGTTGTTGTTGTTTAGCTTATGTATGATTTTGATAGTACCTTTGGAGACAGGGAAGAGGATTGATTTCATTTATTTTATTAACAAATGGAGTACTATTGTCACACAGATTTTGACTTGGCCATATAACTTATAAGCAGAACATATAATATAAGAGTTTAACTATTTATTAAAAAAAATTACAAATATTGTCCCAAATATAATTTTTATAAAAAATAATAAGAGAATCATATGATTTTTTTAAATGAAATATAACTGATATGATTATTAAAATAATATTAATGAATATATTCATGAATGCATTCATGAATACATTTTGAAAGTATTTGCACGAGTATTCATATACTTTCATTTTTACCTGAATTCCTATTCTTTATGAAGAAACATATAATGGAGTACATAATCATATTCGTATTTAAATACAATTACAAAGTATTCACACCATGTCTGGTATTTATTCAGTTTCACCAACCAATGATGTTGAGAATCCAGAATATACAAAATTCACACATTTAAATAATGATCATAAGTACCTGGTTTTATGGCTTTTATTTATATTAAAAAATAACTGTAAAAAATTCATTTTGGACCAATTTCACATCAATGTACACACTAGACACAGTAGGAATCTAGATTAATATTATCAACTGCATCTTTGTCTATCATTAATTTCCTTCATATAATCCCTAATGATTAGTAATGAATAATATGATTTACTTCTTTATCATTTAAATTGAACTGAAAAATGCCATAGGTGACTGCATGGTGTTATTTGGAATATTTGACATTCTACCCATCGATACAAGATTCTTATATCATCAGGAACTGCAAGTTAATTTCCTGTTATTATAAACTAACAAATTCCTTTTCTATTTTTCTTTAATTTGTTATTAAAAACCAATAAAAATTTATTAATTTATTGTTTATTGTTATGTTGTTGGTTAAAACTACTAGATGAGTTGGGTTGGACACCTGGATCAACTGTGGCTGGCCATAAGCTGCCTGGATTCCTGTATGCCTCGCCTCAAGCGTGCATAATTTGATGAAAGGTCAACAAGGTCAACATACAGGTGACTCAAGAGGGGCTGGAGAGAGCCAAAGTCTGACAGGGTCTCATAAAAAACATTAATAAAAGCTACAATTTTTGGCCAATTTCTTTCAGCTTTCTAAACTAAAAAGCTGAAATCCTAATGTGTGCATGATATGAAAATTATATCAACAGTGCTCACAGGACACAAACGTGCCATGGTCACAGTTGGGCAAAATTTAAGGTACTAATTTTATATTTATACTAATAACTTATAAAATTTGAAAAATTCAGAACTAATTTTGGGTATTCAATTGAATCTTGATTAAATAATGTTACATCCCTGACAAAAAAATCTCTAGCTTCAGCAATGCCCTTGTTAAGGGAGTAAATATATTTCTTGATTTTTTACAAAGTGCATTATGTTTGGGCCCATAACCTAAAACAATTACGCAATACTGACATCATTCTGGCATGTGCATAGAGAATGAAAAATATGTATATTATTTATGATTAAAGTCAGATCAGTGGTTTTGATATTAGGCAGTCTTGAAGTGTAACAATGGGTTTTTAATGGAAAAATGAAGTTTTTCATTAATATCTCGAAGGTATTAAGTCCTAGTGACCAAATTCTTGGCATGGTAGGGGATTTTGGAGACATCTAACTGTATGCCGAATTTAAGGAACTAAGAGCTGAAGCTGGGGAGCTGAGCTCTTGCAAACTGCATAACACTAGCTTGATGTAAACAATATGTTACATGGTGCTTGAAAACTTATTAAAATCTACAGTTTTTGATCAACTGGTTTCAAATTTTTGGTGTTAACAGTTGAAATGCTAACAAAAACATGCTGTGAAAATTAAATCCACAGTACTTACAGGAAAAAAACGTGCCATGGTCAAAGTTGGGCAAAATTTAAGGTACCAATTTTTTATTTTTATTAATATTTTAGAAAATTTAAAAGATTTTCATCTAATTTTGGGTGTACAATTTAATTTTGATTAATTAAAGTTATATTACTGGAAAAAAGGTCGATAGCTTTAAATTTTTTTGTGTTAAGTGATCAAATATCTTTCCTGATTTTTTACAAAATGCATTATGTTTGGGCCCATAACTTTTTTAAATTAAATAATACAGACATAATTTCTGGCATGTACATAGGAACTATATAGAGGAATATTTATGGTAAATATGAGGAAAAACAGATGAGTGGTTTTGATATTAGGCAGTCCTGAAGTGTGAAAATAGGTTTTTAATAAAAAAATTGAGGTTTTTCCTTAATTTCTCAAAGGAACGAAGTTGCAAAGACCCAGTTTTCCGCTTGGTAGGAGATCTTGGGGACATCTAACATTATGCCGAATTTTGGATTCCTAGGTCTTACGGTTTCAAAACGTGCCACATATACGGACGGACGGACGGACGACGGACAATGGACCACGACTATAGCTCAGATGACTTATAGTCAGCTGAGCTAAAAATTAGAAATACATGTATTTATTTAAACCAAAATGAACCTGAAATTTTATAAACACTTATTTTTTAAAATTAATTTATAAATCGAGAGGGTATTGCACAGAGTTACAAAATTTGAAATTCTAACACAGATTAATTGATAGGGTTTATTTTTACAGTGGAAAGATGGCCTGCTTGGTGTACGTTTGATAACATATAAAATTATACAATGAATCACTTTTTTATGGCAAGATAAACCATAATCAAAACCCAATTATTACAAATTTTAATGATTTTTTTTTTCAGATATTCATTCAAAGTATCTGAATTATGGTTACTTTTCACATTTAATCTGAAATATGTGTGGATGGGTTGTAATTATTCCAGAACTGATTGTCAGGAGGCTGCACCTCTTCATTAAATACAGGTGGTACCACCAGACTGCAGAAACTGATGAAACATTCCATGATCAATATCCATTCAAAGAATCATGGTGATCATAGCAATAGTTGTTTAGATACTTGAGCTTTTGTTTCAAATTTTCCATTGTTCTGGAGGGTATTTCAGAGCCTAATAGTTCAGAATTTATGGGTAACAGAGACAACAGAGACTTTTCATGGGCCTCCCTGCATGTCAAGAGAGAAGATTCTAGGTCCAGTCTTTACAATTTGTGCCATATTAACAGATGACCACATCTTAAGAGGTCTCATAAATGAAGAAAATAATTCGTAAAAATAAAAAAAATACAGGTGGCACCAATAGACTGCAGAAACTTATGAAACATTCTATGATCAATATCCATGCAAAAATCATGGTGATCAATGCAATAGTTGTTTAGATACTTGTGTTTTGTATCAAATTTTCTATTATTCTGGGGGGTACTTCAGAGCCCCAAAGCTCAAGAGTTTATGGGTAACAGAGACCTAACTTCAGGTTTCCAAGGAGACTTTTCATGGGCCTATCTGCATGTCAAGAGAGAAGATTCTAGGTCCAGTCTTTAAGATTTGTGCCCTGTTAACAGATGATCGAATTTTTTAAGGTATAAAAAAAAAGAAAAAAAATCGTAAAAAAAATTTTAAAAATATAGGTAGCGCCATCAGTCTGCAAAAACTGATGAAACACTCCATGATCAATATCTATCCAAAGAATCATGGTGATCAATGCATAAGTTGTTCCAATACTTGAGCTTTGTATCAAATTTTCCATTATTCTGGGGGGTACTTTGGAGCCCCAAAGCTCAGAGTTTATAGGTAACAGAGACCTAATTTCAGGTTTCCATGGAGACTTTTCATCAGCCTTCCGGCATGTCAAGAGAGAAGATTCTAGGTCCAGTTGTTATGATTTGTGCCCTGTTAACAGATGACCGCATCTCAAGGTCTCAAAAATAAAGAAAAAAATTCATGAAAATAAAAAAAAAAATACAGGTAGCGCCACCAGTCTGCAGAAACTGATGAAACATTCCATGACCAATATCCATGCAAAGAATCATTGTTATCAATTCATTATTTGTTCAGATACTGGAGCTTTTGTATCAAATTTTCTATTATTCCTGGGGGGGGGGGGGGTACTTCAGAGCCCCATAGCTCGAAGAATCCGGGTAACAGAGACCGAATTTAGGTTTCCAAGGAGACTTTTCATGGATCTCCCTGCATGTCAAGAGAGAAGATTCTTGGTCCAGTCGTTACGATTTGTGTCCTGTTAACGGACAGATAGCCGGAGGGATGGCGGACAAAGGGTGATCGCTTTAGCTCAGATGACTTACAGTCAGCTGTGCTAAAAATGGGCTTTCTTAATAAATTTCTTATTGCATGTAGGCCTATAACTTTTAAAGATTACCCATAAATTGCACAGATTATTAATCATAATGCTGATGTCTGTATGTAGGCCTACTTATCCCTATTGGTCCGACTAAAGAATCCTTGCATACACATAAAACGACTTGGTGCGACTGTAGAATTAGTGCCTACAGTTCAGGACTCTTGTATCCACAACGGATGCATGTTAAGTGTATGTTAATTGTATCCTATAGCCTTTTCACTTTTATCTTAGCCCATAATAATGTATAATTTATCCTTTCTTCACCATTTCAATTTGTCGTATTTGTCATGATTCCTCCCTCTACTAACTACTTGTTTACACCATTTAGCTTTTGTGCACATGTCCTGCCTATGTCATTCACTTATGTTGTGTTGCGCCCTCTTCGCATTTGTATGACAAGGATCACAGCTATCCCACGTATATTTGGTGTATTTTGAGGGTTAGGGTTTACAAATAAACCTGTGACTTCACCTTGTCCTTGGGAAGTGCGAGACAGAGTACGCTTAAGTGGCAGTTAACAAACGGCTGAGGGTGAATTTTTTTAAGCTTTTTTGACGTCAAGGCGCGAAGTGCTTGGAGGATGTGTATGCTTAACAAAAATTATCCCTGAAAAATTAACCCTCAAAACCCTCTGGACCTTACGTTCTGGGGCCATGCGTCCGGGTCCGGACCTCAAGACATTTCGTTAGACTGACCCGTTGACAGGATGATCCCCCCCCCACCTTTCACTAAT
The DNA here is from genome assembly GCA_026874595.1 of Sipunculus nudus. Classification (NCBI taxonomy): domain Eukaryota; kingdom Metazoa; phylum Annelida; class Sipuncula; order Golfingiida; family Sipunculidae; genus Sipunculus; species Sipunculus nudus. The sequence continues at coordinate 103,711,827 of CM049306.1, read as the reverse complement.
TACCTCAATTATCGCCCCTGGCAAATCATGTAATTAAAGAATCACCCACTATTTACAATAGTTTTTACAATAAAGTACACACATACTTAACACCCTAAGGTTTCCTGGCCCTGATTGGAGATCACTCTCCGAATGCGCGGTATTTCCTTCTTCAAGGTGAATTGTCTGTCATGTCCTGTTATTGGAAGCGGCCACACGAGCGGTACGGAAAAATACCTGGATGTCGGCAGTGAGACCTTGGATACCAACTCTGACGGAAACTCGGATCCCATTCTGCCCACCTGCCAACAGATGAATCACAATAGATTTGGGAGTTTTCAGTGAAGTATTAAATTTAATTATGTTATTAGAAAATTTCTCGTTATATTTACAATTAAGTAAGATTACGAAGTCTATATATTCTTTGGCATCATTATATTAAATCGTAGATAATCAAATATTATTATTTTTTATGATTAAGTTTTCATCATTTAAATACATTAAATTAACACGGTCTTTGCTCTAAGGCTACTAAAAAATACGGATAAAATAAAAGTTTCCAGTTTATCCCCATTATTCTGTACTCTTTGAAACTAAGGTGCCAGTAATTTGTATTCTTTCGTAGTTCTTTATGTAAGCTACAACGATCCTGCATGTCATTTTATATTTCATTTAAAAGGTAAATATTCATTTGCAATAATATGTGTATTATGTAACGGGTCTACCTTAAACTCGTTTAGTTCGCCGACCTTGGTTCACCGACCAAACTCCTTCGATTCGTTTCCTGAGTTCTCCCTCAGGGATTTGCTTTATTTTTCTGCTTATTCTAGGCCAGGGTTCCCCCTTCAGATTTGGTCATGTTTTACATAACAATAGAGTAGGTAAGAGCGGGAAATCTAGCCGTGGAGACGGCATTCCGCTCATACTGTTCGTTGTGGCAGCACGCCATTTCAACATTTGTCTCTATTGTCTTGTAAGTGAGTTATCATTTTTCATAATGTTAAAGGTTTCTTATTTTTAACTACCTTTATAACTGTCTTTTCTAAAAGGTCTCTAAATATATGCTTTGACGTAACTTTTAAGATTGACTCAGTTTTGCTCTCGAGCTTAAACGTTACTTTTACTCTCTCCGAAACCCGACTTTAGTTTTTCTAACGCATAAAATACAAACATGCGACTGTTTTCTTAATGTATTATTTCCGCATGTGTATTAACACGTTATAATGATTCCGCTCATACTGTTCGTTGTGGCAGCACGCCATTTCAACATTTGTCTCTATTGTCTTGTAGTAAACTTATGCACCACCACTTGGCGTCATTAAGTTTCTTTCTCGAGAGAGAAAGAGAGACCAACATCTCCCCGAACACTCTTTTACGACCCCGTTACAATTATCTTACACTATTACTCCATTTTGGCTGAATAGAAAAGTTTCCAAGAAAACCATCTCGGCACATGGACAATTCGATCATCTGTTTTATACTTTGTTATGGTTTACGTGAGAGTAAACACAGTTAGTCCACGTGTGTCTGTTACCACAACAAGACTCCGTGGACAGAAGTCCGTGTTTAATATTTTACTTTCATCTATATGCTATATGTAAGCTGTAGTTGAAAGTAGCAATTCTAAAAAAAGATATCCCAAATAGAAGTAAATTAAGTTTACGAATGTCACGAACAAATTTATTTATTTGATTATCTAATTAATATATATATATATATATATATATATATATATATATTTAATTATCTATCTTAAATAAATATTTCTCGTAGGCTTAGGGTATCTCACATGTACGCAATACAAGGAACATAATATAATATAATATATAATATAATATATCATAATACAATACAATACAATATAAAAAAATTGTATTTCTGTTGAATATATAGGAAGGTGAGCGGTTCACATAATATTAAATTCATTATATGTGTAAAATATATTTGTTAACACTAATACGTCATTTGCGCTGAAAATGCACATATATTTTGATTCCTCTGTTGGAATATGTTATGGCATGGAGGTCCGGCTTGTTCCGACTTGGCATCCAACATTCGACTTCCGGGTTTTAGTCTAGACCATTCTCCACACAGAAAATATATCTATATTTCTATCAAGGCTCCAACAGATATTAAGCCATGCGTGGAGGTTGAAAACACATGCACCCGTCAAAAATGGCAGAAGCAATGCGTGCGAATGTTGCCAGTCTTTTAAGAGGAATAGACAGGTATAACCCTGAAAATCTTGCAACTCTGGAGAGGTACATTGAAATGGAGGCCCGGGAAAACACTTATGATTTGGAAGCAAATTTAGCAGTCCTGAAGTTGTACCAGTTCAATCCGATGTACTTCCAGACTTCGGTGACAGCCCAGATCTTATTGAAGGCATTGACAAACCTGCCGCACACAGACTTCACTCTCTGCAAATGTCTCATAGATACAGTAAGGCTGACAGAAGAACCACTGGTGAAGATAAATGAACTGGCTGAATGTCTGGAGGTGTGTAAATTCAAGCAATTTTGGGATATAATTAGAGAGTACCCAGACATCATTGTGGGGATATCAGGATTTGAGGATTCCATAAGGAAATTTATCTGCCACGTCGTGTCAATCACATATCAGACAATTGAAAGAGGACAACTACAGGAGCTTCTTGGTGGAATCCCAGAGTCTGCAGTGAGACAGTGGATCCAAAAGTACGGCTGGCAGGAACATGGTCATGATGTCCACATTACTAACCAAGAGGAAAACATCAAAAGTAAAAACATCACTGAAAAAATTACGTTTGAAACTGTGGCAGGTATAATGGCGACTTCAAAATGAAGAAACAAGTTGGATACCAGCAAGAACATGCAGTTACATTTTTATGTGAGGATTACCAAAAAGGCAGTGCTTACAATATGTAGACAGTCAAAGGGACCTATTTACATACCAGGCTTGTTAAATATACAAGAAGTATAGTGTTTTCTTCTTTAAATGTTATTATATATATATGCCAATATTTCGTGCAAAAACAAGTTTGCTTATATCTGTACACAACTGAAATAAGCTTGCACCAGGCACGATCGTTGGTGCTAAACAAACATTGCTTGATACCACCTGATTACTGTACCATGAAACTTCACAAATCAAATACTTCAAGCTTTAAAATGGGGTTTGTTATGTGTTTCTTGTTTCATGTTTCTTCTCCTGTAGAAGTGCGCACGATCGGACTTCTGGTTTTGCAGTCTTGTTATGGTAAACATGCATGGATTGTGTTTACTCGCACACACAACCATTACTTAAAAAAAACCTCGGTTAAATCTGATTAAGTACAAGTCCTTGTGTGGGATGGTTTTGCCAAGAACCTTGCATTTAGTCAACTAAACTTATTATAACATGGGAAGGTACAAGTATTGAACAGTTTATATACCTGTTACACATTCATGCTCAACTATATTTTAAAAGTTTTGTAAAAATCCCTGGCATAAAAAAATGGCAACATGCCTATTTCTATTCATTTGTATTATATACAGTGAAATGGTCTATGAGAAGCATGTTATACCAGGAGCTGAATGAGATCTGCTTTAAACCCGTGTATATGATTGTTCTTTTCTTGTGTAATAATCATTTTTTTTTCTATACATCTTATTGTGAAATTGTTGGGTGTCATGTACCATGAAATGTGTGTGAATGTTTTCTTTTCTGCAAGAGGAACAAAGACCAAGCAGTTAGTTTGAATTACCTAATTAATGAGCTCGCACTGTATGTGTACACAGGTAACCTGGCAGGCGCGGCGTATGCCATCCAGATTATATGTCAGCTATTTAAGGCAACGGGGCGTGGCGTATGCGATCCAGATATACCAGCATTTTAAGGCAAAGGGCAGGTTCTAACATGCATGTCATATAGTATTAGCAATTAACAATACTCTCGCAAACTCATTAAAATGAAAAATCCCTCTGCTGTAAAGTAAGACTGAGGGCCTTATATGACTGGAAAAATACATTAGATTGGGGGCCTAAGTAAGCATTTGCTTTTTAAATCAAACTACGATATTGATATTAAATTTGCCCCCTCAACAGTTTTAACAAAATACTAAATGAAGCTAGATAAGCATTTGAAAGTGCACATGTTAATGTGCAACAAATTCTACCTTTCGTAATATATTTTTAGCTCAGCTGACTATAAGTCAACCAAGCTACAGTCCGTCCAGCTGTCCGTCCGTCCGTTAGACTGGCAAGTTTTGAAAGCGTTGGACCTACGAATCCAAAATTTGGCATTCTATTAGATGTCCCCAAGATCTCCTACCAAACCGAAAATTGGGTCACCGCGACTATGTTCCTTTGATCAATTAAGGAAAAACCTCAAATTTCAATAAAATCCTATTATCACACTTCAGGACTGCCTTGTATCAAAACCACTGATTGTTTTCCTTAATATTTACCAGAAGTATTTTCTGATATATTTCCTATATACATACCAGAAATTAAATTCGTTAAGTGTAATTTCCTGAAGTGATGAGCCTGGACATAATGCACTTTTTAAAAAAAATCAGGAAAAATATTTACCCACTAAACATGATTTTTTTTAAGCTAGAGAGTTTTCTTCCGAGTATATATAACTTTGTTCAATTAAGTTTCAATTGTATACCCAAAATTAGATCCAAATTTTGTAAATTTTTTAAGTTATAAGCATTATAATAAAATCAATACCTTAAATTTTGCCATCTTTGACCATTGCACGTTTTTTTCTTGTGAGTGCTGTTGAATTTATTTTCACAGCATGCATGTAAACATCTATATATTAATAGCGTAAGGCGATTTTTGTGATTTTCCGTATCTCCTCTGATACTACCGTACGGTTTGCCATGATTTCTGACATACATATGCTCAGGGTTTGTCCGAAGAGATTCCACCCACTTTTATTTGCAATATTTGCGTATTACGTGCATAATTAATAATTTTAATATTTGCTCCCCCGCGGGCGCCTCTTTTCTTTGTGTCTTCGGGCCTGGTAACACAATGGCCACAGTGTTTGATGGCGGGACAAAGTTTTTCTCCGGGGGCCCTATCTGGGCTTTTCTTAAATTTGCGGTGACCGGCCCGAAATAATCCCCATTGGTGATCCCTTCTCAAAAGGCAACCTCCGCGCAGCGAAAAGGTCTATTGTGCACAAGGAGATCTCGCGTGAGGAAAATGCTCAAAAGGGGGATCTTTCAAAGAATGAAAATTTTCCGAGCGGTAGTGAATGCAGGGTAGTGTGTAAAACCTGAACCCCACGGTCCCCGGACCACATAAACTTATTTCCTCATTTTCCATTATTTATACCGATAAAAACACCACTACTATTGTTGATGTAAGGACAGGGCAAAGTCTCTAAATGTTACACATTTGTAAATGACCGATTCACTGAAAGATTTATAATTACAAAAATATTTCGATGAAGACGGACCTCATTTACTTGAATTTGCCGACTGTTCAATTTTGACGGACCCCAGTAACCACCGCTCATATTTTTATTTATGACTAAAAGAGGACAAAAATAGCACTCATGTCACACACTAAATATAATATTTGTTATTTTAAATGAAAATATAATAGTGCTGACACAGTGGGGGAGATTTAATTTGAAGTGCACTAACAGTTGAGCGGACCTGAGACTGATATATCAGAGCACTTCCACATAACAACAGGTTTCGTGCTCCGTTCATAACAACCATGCAATTTTAAAGTTGTCAATAATATAAATACCGAAAGGAATTGTTGATTACTTGCAATTCAAGCAACTACAGGTTCCAAAATAATGATTTTTTAAATGTTTTTAATTATTATACTTTTTAAAACGCTACACAAATGAAATAAATAGCAAATATAAAATTATGAATAAAAACTGAGACAGAAATTTAAAAATACAGATACAAACACAATAATAAATTACAAGGGTGTTATGGCTAAACGTGATGTGAAATTCATGTATGTACTAAAGAAATGGTAAAACAACGAGAAAACGGGGTCCGTGTAATCCGTGAGGTCCGTGCGCCAGGGTCCGTAAGTGGTTTTTTTTTATCAAATTTTGTTGCAAAACAGACTATTTTTTATGTTTTAACCAAACATGATATAAAATATGTCTTTAGATAAGATTATGCTAAAATATCTGGACAAATTACCATGAGAGTTTAAGAATTACAAATTTTTCTTGGGGTCCGGGATCCGGAGTGGGATCCGGGTTTAACACACTGCCTGAACGCAGTGACTGTCTCACTGGAAAACATTGGCTCAGCTTTCAAACAGAAAGGAGTGCGTGATATTTAAAAATATATACAGCCATAAAATGTACCACTTAATATAATGCTACCACGAACGTTTGCGCAGCGGGATTGCCCGACCATGTTAATGCTCAGTTTTTGTGCGTTATACCCGGAATGCAATTATCGAGATCATGTCTCAGCGCTGTACTGTACTACCATGCAAGATAACAGGTTCCTTTACTGGCGGATTCACGGGCTCGGAGGGCAACTTTAAAGGCGATGTTTAGCATAATATATATTTTCATATAAAAATGATTTTATTTAACATATTTCTTCATTTTATTTAACACAACTTCTTCGAAAATTCTCCGGTCATCCTCACGGCTTCAATTAGAGTTTTATGCATAACACCATGCATATAATTGATCTATATATTAATAGTGTAACGCGATTGTGTGAATTTACATGTCTCCTTTGACACTATACGGTTTGCCGTGATTTTTGACATACATATGCTCCAGGTTTGTCCGAAGACATTCCACCATTCGGACAAGAACGTATTCGTCCAGGTCATTCAGACTCCGACACAAGGTTAACTCAGAGACAGAACACTTATACCAAATGTCGGATTCAAAGAGACAGTAACATTGTACACCCAAGACATGCAACTATGACAGACTATTTGACATCAGAACTATATGGTCGCCCAAAACCGTGCGTAGCACGGGTAATTGCTAGTTAGTATTTAAATTGTTTAAATCTGAAATTTTAAAATAAAATCTTGAAAATTAGGATAGTTATTAACCCTTCGCAACGAAGGGACAGAGTAACGCCTGGATGGAGACCCCTTTTGATTTTGAGGTTATGGGGTCATAGGTCACGGCCACAGGGCCCACTTCTTGAAAAAGCTTTTGGACCCATATACAGCCAATTATTTGACCAAAACCTTTCATCTTGCACATATGGCTCACCCACCAATGGGTGAAGACCCCTATCGATTTTAAGGTCATTGGGTCAAAGGTCACGGCCACGGGGCCCCCTTCTTGAATAAGCTTGTGAACCCATTCAAAGCCAAACCGTTTGACCAAAACCTTTCATCTTGCACGTATGGCTCACCCATCCACGGATGAAGACCCCTTTTGATTTTGAGGTTATGGGGTCATAGGTCACGGCCACAGGGCCCACTTCTTGAAAAAGCTTTTGGACCCATATGCAGCCAAACCGTTTGACCAAAACCTTTCATCTTGCACATATGGCTCACCCACCGATGGATGAAGAAATCTATCGATTTTGAGGTCATGGCGTCAAAGGTCACGGCCACAGGGTCCACTTCTTGAATAAGCTTGTGAACCCATTCAAAGCCAAACCGTTTGACCAAAACCTTTCATCTTAAACGTATGGCTCACCCACCTACGGATGAAGGCCCCTTTTGATTTTGAGGTTATGGGGTCATAGGTCACGGCCACAGGGCCCACTTCTTGAAAAAGCTTTTGGACCCATTCAAAGCCAAACCGTTTGACCAAAACCTTTCATCTTACACGTATGGCTCACCCACTCACGGATGAAGACCCCTTTTGATTTTGAGGTTATGGGGTCATAGGTCACGGCCACAGGGCCCACTTCTTGAAAAAGCTTTTGGACCCATTTAAAGCCAAGCCGTTTGACCAAAACCTTTCATTTTGCACATATGTCTCACCCACCCACGGATGAAGACCCCTTTTGATTTTGAGGTTATGGGGTCATAGGTCACGGCCACAGGGCCCACTTCTTGAAAAAGATTGTGGACCCATATACAGCCAAACCGTTTGACCAAAACCTTTCATCTTGCACAGATGGCTCACCCACCGATGGATGAAGAAATCTATTGATTTTGAGGTCATTGGGTCAAAGGTCACGGCCACAGGGCCCACTTCTTAAATAAGCTTGTGAACCCATTCTAAGCCAAACCGTTTGACCAAACCTTTCATCTTGCACGTATGGCTCACCCACCCATAGATGAAGACCCTTTCGATTCTGAGGTCGCGGGGTACAAGGTCACGGCCACATTGCCCACTTCTTGAAAAAGCTTGTCGACCCATTATAGGCCAAACCGTTTGACCAACACCTGTCAGTGTTATCCTGCTCATATAGCCAGCCCACCCATGGATGAAGCACCCTATTTAGTTTGAGGTAACAGGAGCAAAGGTCAAGGCCAGAGAGTTGCCCTCCTCATTTTCCCTCTGTGTAATTATTGGTGGGACTCGGTTCCTTTTTCATAATCGATCATCGGTTTGAGCAAACCGATCGATGATCGATTAATATTCGGTTCAGGCAAATATAAAGAAACATGCAGTTTTCTGTGAAACTGTACTTTCTTAACCGAACCCGCATGTCTTAGTAATTCTTAGTAATTAGAATTTCTTGCTCTGCTTTGCGGTGCCCTTGTTGAATTTTTCGTTTAGGCTCTATTGTATAGTTACTTGGTTTTTCCATATGCAGGCCGCCTACTCCTGGACACTGGAAGTCAGCTGTGCCAGGGTTCCTGGTTTTTTTACAGTCACTTGGGGAGATCCCCTGCTATGACAGGTGTACAGTAATTCTCAAAACACCAACTCCCACCCCCGGCAACCTTACAAGCCAAGTGTTATGCAATATTGTTTTTAATTGCACTGATTTAGTAACTTGTAAAGCTGTTTCCACTCCAATATACAAAACTTTCCTGGAAAAAGTAATTCAAGGAGTAATCTGGAAGATGCCATGTTAGGTTAATGTAGCATTTTTAAATACATTTTAAATAAATTTTCTTTTAAATGATTTTAACCAATTAAAATAGAATAAGACCCATCAGTATGCAAAAATTTATAAAATATAAAGCAAATTATGAATAAATAAAGGCACAATTTAAAATTGTGATATCTGAACCAAGTATTATTTTTAGATATTTATTGTTTTGCAAATTTAAAAGATATATTTTTGTGGTAAAAGATAAATATATACATTTGTATGCGTGATGTGACAAGATTGAGATTAATGATGATGCAATTTAGAATTAGAAATCAACTTTTAGATTCAGCTATATATGTTATATTGGAAATGTTTAGAAATATAAACTAAACATTAAAAAATTTAATGTGATAAAAAAATGAGGATCTAATACAAACATTTGTTCATTTTTTGCCTACCTCAGCAGAATAGGAGATCAGGCTTTGTTTGCCCTGTATGTATATATGCATAAGTGTTGTAAATGCTTCCTCCCCCCCCCCCCCCCCCACACACACACACTTTGCTGCCATTTTGCAAATGTGCAAAATATATTTAACTTAATAAATAATTGGATAAAAAAATAAAATTCAATTAAAACATATTCTTGTCTCAGGAGAATGGAACATAACGTGAACAGCTCTGTCTGTCCATCATCTCTCTATTATCATTAAATAAATATTAATTATGAAATTATTCCTATAAGCACTGTTGAAATAACTTTCATATGCATGGTGTATGTGGATTGATTAAAGCTATTCAGGGCTGAAACTTGAAAGCAACTTCTTTATTCAGTTGTGTAATATTGCAGACGCTTCTCACAATATACTTGTTGTCTCAACATATATTTGAAAAACTATGTTTTACTTTTATACTCCATATATCTGCTTTGATGATGAATAACCATTCATCGAAACAAAAGAAACGATACCTCAATTTGAAAGAATAACATGTAAATAAAAAACACCATGTAAATGCAAAAAAATAAAAAAAAACTTAAATTGGTCTCGGGTTTTCCATAACTGGACCCGGGTCCCGCTTACGGTCAAAATAAGTCTCATTATAATGCTGAGAAATTCATTTGAACACATCTATAATTCTTATAGTAACATTAAGGTCAGGTTTATAAAAGGCGTTTTCACTTTAAAAACAACTTGACACCCGTGTTTGGCAACGACTTTGTCTTTGGTTGGTCCCGCCTTTTGTTAGTACCGAAGCTGATGGACCACAATAGTACTTACACTTCGCCTTATCTTCAATTGTTCTCGTAGACACTCGGGATATAGAACCTCAAGCATCATGTGGCGTATATACTGAGTAAGAGGCAAATGTTTGGCAATTCTTTTCACTGATCGCTTCGAAGCACTTTATGCAGGAGCAAAATAACCTGGGCACAAACGTGCATGGGTAGCGCGGCTAGCGCCATTTCGGTCCTGTGACATAGAGTCAACAACCAGCGTAAAAGAACCAGAGTACCTTCACATCTAGCGTCGAGAACCGCACTGTAATGCTAGATGAGAATGTAAATATTTTCAACATTTTTGACAACGCCTCCTGGCCTACAAGTACGCCAGTGTCACTTAATTTATAAACGTGGCCAGGCGTTAGCTTTTTAGTATACTTTCTAAAAAAACCCCAAAAAACAAGCATATACGAGAACAATTCTGTCATTATTCGGTATATTGGTAAGACCCTCTGCATGTTTGTTGAATTTCTGAATGCATGAATACAAGCATGGCTTATACGGGTAACTGGAAAGTAGCCACCTTGTACGCGATACAGGAAGTGACTCTTTACCATATACCATTTCCAGTTTTGTTTGTGAGTTTACATTTGTGTTAATGCATCACTCGTAGCCTAATGTTAATATCAACGCAATAGGATGAATAACCTTTGAAGAACATTCCCCCGTATGGCTTGTACCACGACTCATGTTAGGCTTCTCAGTCCCAAATAAATGCGTACTTAGTCGTGTATTCTTGGCTAAAACGTGGGCCGATGTACGTTGAAAAGCTTACACTTTGCAAATTCGTACCAGGATTAACCTATTAGGGCGTATATATTTTTATTACATCCTAAACAGCTTTTCACCCAGGCGTGGGTACTTCCTTGGAGTTATAGGTTATATATCTGGATCTGGTATGTGTTTGCAAACATTCTGTTATATTTTTCTGAGGGGTGAAAATCTATTAACATGCAGATGCGCGCTTCATTGAAACTCTATCCATTTACAAAATATCTTAAAATGTATTTAAAGGAATTCGCCCTATTCTCAGATATAATAAGATATAATACTTGTACGTACAAGTACTTGTATGTACAACATAGTTTTCAGTATAACAAAGTGACCAATTTGATGAAAATGGCTTAACGTGAGCTTATACGCCCCCGAGGCAGGGGAAATCTTGCGCCTCTAAAGAAGCTACTGATTTTCTCGCTGCCTGGTTTGATACATTAAGACACGACACTTGTTGGTGGGTCGTTGTCTGGCAGCCAACCAAATGCCAATTATAAAACATTCGACAGGCATCATGGCTCCGCCCATAGCTGCGCTTCAAGTGCGCTTCAGGTGCACTAAAGTGGTTACTCTTAGTAAAAAATAGTCGAATTTTAATTGTTCCCTCTACGTTCTCGCATCATCGACCGAATCTATTATGACATTACGACTATGTTAGCGTTTCCATAAATCCGTTTGCCAGCAAAACGGAATCCAGCCAGCGAGGTGTGCACGGAACCTATGTTGTTTCATTTCGTTTGAATTACAGCTCATCGGTCGAGCATCCTATGTACATGAGGACCTGTGAAAACCAAGTGCTGGGCCATTCTCTCTGAGCCTGTGGCCTGTTTAAACGGTTGCCGGGGCGATGAGCTGTCACTCAAAACGAAATGAACAAAATTGGCTCCGTGTATTTCTCGCTTGGCTGGTAAACCGTTTTGTCTTCCAGCACAGGGTCTCATCTGATTGGACCAAAATACAGTGCTTCCCATTGGTGTAGCGATTCAGGATACGAGGTCAAACCAAACAGCGCTTACGATATAGGCCTAGGTAGTAGGCCTAAAAGTAAAGCGCTGTGTCAAGAGCGTAGAGCTTACACGATGGCTAGGCGTGGACCGCGTGTTACAAATTACATCTTTTATTGTTGTTTTTTTCCAATTCTTTTCTTTGCGTTAGTCTCTAAGGTTTTGAGCTTACCCTGCAAAGTTTGGACAGATCTTACCAAAGTAGTTCAATTCACAATATTAGTGTGAGGACATGCAACAACCCTACATATTACACATTATACAGTTGTGTTGACTCAGGTGGGACATAAATTGTAACCAAATGTTTGGGATGTATAAAATATAGGCACTTTCTCTCAAGAAAATTGTTACCTCCATCGCCTGTTGTTTAAAGTCTGTCAAGAGAAAGCTCAGGAGATAATTCTTGGGCGATATCATGGGGATTTATGAGGAACCCATCAATCGGAAGGTTTAGGTAAATTGTTTAGATCCTCCTGTTAATTTGCCTGTGATTACTGCTTAAGGTTGTGTCGAATCAGAGGTGAAATATAGGTATTCGGATTCATCTTGAATGGAGGCTGAATATCCGGGCTGTCGGTATGTTAACCCATACTATCACAAAAACCTAGCAGGACCTAGCATCACTAAAATTCATGCAAAACTCAGTCACTTGTCAAACGTCGGATTGAGCTTATTTTCAGTTTATTTGCATCGACTTACATTTTACAGAGGTAAAGTTAAAAAAAAACTTGAAAAATTCCATTCTCCGAAACTGACGAGCCAAATTGTTTATATTTCACAGAATTTATAATAGAAATGAGCGCTCTCCTTTATAAATATGTGCGAATGGTTTGGATTCGTTCATTTTTATTCCAGTTATGGGAAGCTGAACTTGTAGTCGTTTGGTCAGATAAACCTGTATCAGATTGAGAGCTACAATTGTTTTCTTCTGCAAATATTTGTTGTGCCAAATTCTGTAATATTGCACCAAAATGATTCTTAGGCTGTCCTTGTTGAAGTTTGTTCCCATAAAAATAAATTCTGCTCGAATTATTTTTGAGTGAACTATTATGACCTTGAAAGTAACCATTTTATCTTATAATTGACTGATTGAAGCTCCTTATAAATTGACTGACTATAACAGTGACATTTGACATGGCACAGATTCATAAACATAACATCATGAGATCTGGATATCAAGTAAAATCTGGTTAATATCAACCAAAAATCGGGGAAACCTTTTAAACTGAACTAAATTGGAGACAAAACTGTTTATTAAGTAGATTTTTACAGTAATAAATCTGGAGCTCTATGGGTGTATAAGCAGAGCTGTAAGGGAATATAATGGTGTCCATATTCAACTATGTTTAAGATTAATCCGTGAATAGAATATATATGTACTCATATTTGCTTTCATGGGCATCTGTTATAATCTAAATGTATTGATAAACTGTTTTATCGGCTTCGAAAAATGTTGTAGATAATTTAAAAAAAGCTAAATATGAAGTTAGACGTGCCATTAAATTCTGTTTTTTTTATTTATTCTGTTACGGAACCTAATATAAACAGATCACGTATGCGTGATGAACACAAATTTTGTAATGGAGATAAAAACAAATCAGATTCTATAACACTAGGCAACGTGAAATGTCTAGGGGAATGAATAAAGAAGTCAGTGGTTTTTTGTTAACAAATAGCTATAATTTATTCTTAAAACAACCCTAACATTACAATACACTAAATCAATACAGTTATTCAGTAAAACAGCGGTATAGCAACAAGTCAATACAATCACATAGAAAATAATGTGCACAGTACCTGGATACAAACACCATCACAACGATAAGTCCTTTAAATGTAAACTCTCGGAGAGATCCAAAGCATAAAATCCAGGAGAAAGTCTTTGAAAATCTATAATTGCCGCATTTGTCGGATAAGGTCCTAGAATCAGACACACGCTTCTGCGTCCGCTGGAATCTTTTCTGCTCTCTCTCTCTGCCCGTTCTAAAACACAGCCCCTTTATATACCTTCACACCTGAAGCCGAGAATTTTCCATTTCTCGAACAGTCTACAAGGATCCTACACAGTAAACACGCATTTCAGGAATTCTCTAGAAAACATGGCTGTGCGTACCTCGACAATTTAAACAAAAGACAATACAAAGATTGGATCATTGTTAACAATACACAAGTGACGTTGACAGAATATTTCTTCAAATTATCACATCATTCTGTAATAGTTTTGTTAAATTTATCAGGAAGTCATCATTATTATTTGTATATACATAAACACACATATACCCCACAAATACATTACAAATATAAACACAAACATATATTCAATACACAAGTCATACACAATCCAATATGCATTGCACACTGATGCATATAAACATAATATTTAAACACATACACAGATTAACTCAAATTATTTGCTTCACAGGTACATAATAAGTTGAGATAATAAGATTTTTTGGTTTTTTTTTTTCAAGAGCCCAGTTTTCAATAACAAACATTTTAGGTTATCAGAGATAATAGAGGTTTCCATTTCTTTAGGTGGTCCTCTAGTTCTAACCCCTTTTTAGCAATGAGATATTTTTCTTTTTGCAAGGATTTCAAAGTACAAATGAATTTTGCAAATAGACTTGCGACAGATGGAAAAGATTTACCTTTAAAAATGATATACTTATATATGAGAATAATGGTATTTATCATATTTTCTTTACTGATAGGTAGGATTCCAAAAATAACTTTATTTTGTGGTATTTTTAGGCATATAAATATCACATAGTTTTAACCATTCCTTAAACTTAAAGTAGAAATTCTTTGTAACTGTACACTCACAAAACAAGTGAAAAATTTATTCTTGATATAAAAAGCAATAGTCACATCGATTCTTTCCAATTATTTTCCATTCATACAAATTTCTGTTAACTGCCAAATAATTATTCATAATTTTGTAAAGAAATTCTCTTAAATACCTGTCTGAAGAGATTTGATAAAGTGATGTAAAACGAAGTTCATTTTCTTGTGCAGTAACATCCAAGCATTCGTTCCATATAATGTTTCTGAACTCAGTTTTGTCCTGAATACATTTACTGTAAATCATTTTTGAATTTAATTTTGATATAGAATATTGCTTGTTGTTGATAAATACTGAATCATTGCATATATTTGTATTCTCAAACGTATGTTCTTTTATCAAAGAACGCAAGTTCGCTGACACTGAGGCAATTACTGACTGTAAGAGAAGTTGATCTAATTTAGTTAAATTGCCATTAGTCACATTATTCCAAGATTTAAATGACCCATTCTTTTTAACAAGGTCATTTATGTAATTAATTCCGACAGCTGATAAATGTTTGTAAAAAAAGGGCGCATTGTTAATTTGTAATAATGAATTATTCCATAATGTTTGAGATAATACTTCATACCTGGATTCTGGATAATTTTTTGAAATTTCGGTCCATGAAAACAAGCATTTTTTGTAGAATTTTTTGGCAGACCTTGCGGAATGCGTGCTTTATCAAAATTTGATCTTATGAAAGATGTTCCTCCTTTTCTACTTATATAACATGAGACTAACTGCGCCCAAGGTTTATTTTCGTCAGTAATTAGTCGTTTTATCCAAATGACTTGTTGACCTTTCAGCATTGATTCAATGTCTGGCAGTTTCAGGCCACCCATATCATATGGTCCTACTGCAGTGTTATATTTAACCTTTGGCTTTTTCCCCTTCAATATAAATTTGTTAATCATACCTTGTGCCTCAGTAACAAAACTCCTTTTTGGTTCACACATGTTTGTAGCATACAACATAGTGGTTAAGTGACCGAGCTATCTCAATTCTACCGTAAATTGTCATTGTACGGGTTCTCCAATCACTCAAGGTGTTATTCATCTTGTCTTTTATTCTTGTGAAATTCTTTTCCATTACAATATCTGAACCACATGAAAAGTAAATGCCCAAAATTTGAATAGCATCTACAGTTAGATTAATCCATCTACATTCAATAGGTCTGTCGCGTCTGGCTTTACAGCTTCCTAGCCATGCTGCTTCTGACTTATCATAGTTGACTTTTAAGGAGGAATAATATGTAAAAACATTTATAACATTTATCAGTTCTTTGAAAGACTCTGCATCCTGAAGGAAAAATGTTGAGTCATCTGCAAACATGCACAATTTATATTCTAAATCAAAAACTTTTATTCCTTGTATTTCATTTCTCGTACGAATCTGATGTGCTAATACTTCAACAACAAGCATGAAGAGGTAACAAGCTAATGGGTCCCCTTGACGGGTACCTCGTCCTAACAAAAAATATATGGTGTTACTCCATTGTTTATGACAGAACTCTCCAGTTTATTGTACATTGTTTTTATCCATGTTATAAAACTTTCTCCAAACCCAAATCTTTTAAGAACACTGAACAGAAAAACATGATCTACCGAATCAAAAACTGCTTCAAAATCAGCTGCGAACATAATACCTGTACCTTAACTTTGATTACAGTGGTATATAATATCGCTGATTAGCCTGATGGGTTCACCAATGAAACGACCACTTATATATTCATTTATATCCTGAGAAATTAAATGTGGAAGTATTTTCTTCAATTTTTTGACTAAAATTCGACTAAGTAATTTGCAATCAACATTAATTAGACTGATTGGTCGCCATGATTTAATGTATTTAGTGTCTTTGTCAGGTTTTTCTATTAAAGTTATTACAGCTTGTTTTTTAATTGTCGTGAGGTGACCTGGCCTGAAGTTACAGTTTAGACAGGATATCAATTCATATTTAATATCTTGGTAAAACATTTTGTAAAATTCATTACTTAGTCCTTCATTCCCAGGTACTTTATTTGAAGGCATGGATTTTATTGCATTTAATACTTCTGTCTGGACCATCACATACAGATGCTTGTTCATCAGATAGAACTGGTACATTAATATTTTTCAAATAATTATCACAATCTTCTTCTGTTACAACAGATGTTCTCGTGAACTTTTTTTTAATAAAATGCACTGATCTCCTCAATAATTTCTTTTTGAGAGGTTATCTCCTTCTCATTTTGTAGTAATTTACGAACTGTTGTTTTATGATAATTTCTTTTTTTCTAAATTGAGGAAATATGAAGAGTTTCGCTCGCCATTTTCTCTCCATTGTGCTCGGGAGCGGATTATGATTCCTTGTGTAACGTGGTCATAGTATCCAGTTGATGTTTAATTTCTTAGTGTTCCTTGATTACTGCCTCGCTAGAATCATTACACAATTTTCTTTCCAGCTCATATAATTTACTTTCAAGTTTACTTAATTCATTCCCTCTCTATCCAGCTTAAGCCCTTAAAAACTCAAGAGTGAAATGTCTTATTCTGTATTTGATGCATTCCCAACGTGTAGCAGAATTATTAAATGAAGTATCTTCTTTCCATTCCGAAATCTTGCTTTTTAATTCTTTGACATAATTCTCATCAGTTAACAATGAATTATTTAACTTCCAGTATGCTGGTCCTCTATTCTGGTCTTTAAGTAACTGTAATTTTGTCTCTATTGTGGAATGATCGGTGTTTATTGAAGAAATGATATCAGCTGTTACAACATTTGCCTGAATTTCATCAGAAACAATGAAATAAACTAACCGCCGTTGGGTCAATGGGAAAAAACGTCTCCATGTATATCTTTTAATGTCAGGGTTTCTTATTCTCCAAATATCTACAAGGTCAAATTCCGCCTTAACTGATTGTACATGCTTAATAGCTTGAACTTTAAGTTTTCCTCCATCTAAAACAATTTTTTTCCAGACATATGTTAAAATCTCCACCTATTATAATTTTTATGTCAGCATCTAGAGCAAACTTTTTTATTTCATTCTGTAAACTCTGAAAATACCTAGTTTGTTCTGAGTCGGTATTTGGCCCTTATATATTACAGAGTAAAGTGAGGCATTCATGAATATAACATTTCAACAAAATGTATATACCGTTTGCATCAACCACAACCTCTTCACATTTAAAATCTAGCTTTTCTCCGACAATTACCATAACACCTCGACTCAAAGTTGTCCCATGTGAGAAATAAACAGGTACTCGCCGTTGTTTTGTCCAACAGTTAACAATATTGTTCATCACTATGCGATTCTTGAATGAATCCTACACCACTATCACGTCCATGTTTATAGAACCAGTTTCATATTTTCCTTCTGTTGTCGTATTTCCTAAGCCTTCTGACGTTCATGGATATTATATTAAAAGTGTTCTTACTCTTAGGTGACTCCATGATTTAATGTGTTCAACAAGTTTTTCTCAGCCCTTAAAA
Source organism: Sipunculus nudus (assembly GCA_026874595.1). Taxonomy (NCBI): domain Eukaryota; kingdom Metazoa; phylum Annelida; class Sipuncula; order Golfingiida; family Sipunculidae; genus Sipunculus; species Sipunculus nudus. Next base: position 103,693,561 of record CM049306.1, on the reverse strand, counting down.
TATATTTTCTTTTTGGGTTGTAGGTAAAATTATATATAACCAAATTTATATTGTCATGGGTTACAACTTTTTGAATAACATGATACATCACACAGTACATGTTCTGTTTATTTTGTGCATATATTTTGCCATGATAATGCTTCCTTTACCCTTTGGTACACTTCTAGTTGTTCCTTACACAGATCATCTACAATCAAGATTCTTGTAGTTTTTAACATTTTCCTTGGTTTTATTACAGTCATTCTATCATCTGGTCTACGAAATTGGACAATCACTGGTCGTGGTTTCTCTTCGTCCTTCTTTCCAGCCCTATACAATGTATATACTGCATCTACTGATAGCCTAACTCTCAAACTATCTGTAATTAATCTAAGAACACTTTGTGTACAATTTTCATCTTCCTGTTCAGGAAGTCCCAATATTTTCAAATTTGATTTTCTCATTTGTTGCTCGTTATTTATTGCATGTACCCTTGCTTGGTGTGCAGCTATAATTACTTGTGGGCTTTCAGTTCTCAATATAGTATTTTCTGTCGCCAACTGGCAAACTATAGCAGACAAATTTTCATTATCATTTTCTAGTTTAAATACCCTATCTTCCATTCTCCCAATATACACCTCTAACTGAGTTTGAAACTCGGTTTTTATATCATTTCTTAATTTTTCAAGCATTTCACAGAAGTTCTTTTCAGTAACTGACCTGCTGTCATATTTTCAAGTTCTTCTTCACAACAGTTAAGAGAGTCTGACAGTATAAATATTTTGTTTCAACGAATGATGAATCTGAGGAGCTACTAGATAAACCTGACCTCATACGTTTTCTTTTTTCATCGTACGACATGCCAATACATATAACAAAATTTATATTTTTTTTTCCTTGGTAAAGCAGACCCAAGAGCTGCTAAAGACTACATGTTACAAATAAACATGTCACATATATAACAACTTTTCAGAAGCAATAACATAGCTTTGTGGCCAGTTGGTGCCTTCAACCCGTTTGGTCAAAGCAGTGTTGTGAAGCCAAAATGAAACAGGGTTCTAAAGTTCAACTGTACTGAGAGTAGGTTTGAATGGGAACTCAAATGTCCTGGGACCCTAATCCCTGGTATTGATATCTTTTGAAATTGAGAAATTTACAAATAACTCGAGTGTTTCAAGATTTTCATATTTTAAACTTACAAATAAGTAAAGACTGTATTCAGATAATTAAGATTATACAAAAAGTTTTAAATTTTTACTTGCCTGAAGATGTGAAATTTAAGATATTTTTGGAGTGCTCCCTGGTACGCCCCAACTGCTTTCATGCACCAGCTGACGTGCCATTAAATTCGATAAAACTAAATATACCCATAAAGCTGGAATCGAATTTACGGACAACTAATGATACCAGGCAGCTGTGGCAGCGAATACAAGCAATTGTACCGTACAAAAGCAAACTTAGTACCAACCCTATCTCAGACGATCCGGTCTTCCTGATGAAGTAAACTTCTATGCTCGCTTTAATTGGTCTGAAACCCTTTCTTAGGAAACATCCTGTGACGGTCCTCCTGTATTTGTTATTGCAACTCAGGCGCGGATCCAGGATTTTTCAGGGAGGGGTCAGCGGGTGACATGCATAAAAATTGTCTAAAAGAAGGTAGTTAGTTGAGAGCAGGGGGTGGGGGGTCTCGACCCTCGCGCCCCCGTCACGCACAAGATTTATGTAAAAAAAGGTCGTTGGATGAGAGCGGGTGTAGGGGCGGGTTGGGGGGGGGGGGGGGGTTTCGACCCCCAAGACTGTAGATACCAAGAGAATTCTTGCCTGCTTAAACATGCGCAAGGCGGCTGGTCCTGACGGTATCACGCAGCGGCTGTTAAGAACCTGTGCGGATGAAATATCTGGTGTTCTCACTATTCTGTTTAACTGGTCTTTGCGGTCGTGTACAGTGCCAGAGCTCTTTAAACGATCAGTGATTATTCCTTTTCCGAAAAAAAAATCTCATGCATCATGTATGAATGACTATCGTCCTGTTGAATTAACTTCTGTAATTGCAAAGAGTTTTGAGCGACTGGTGTTATCTCAAATGTTGTATTTCAGAAACTGTTAATCCTTTTCAGTTCGCCTATCGCAGTAATCGCTCAACAGAGGATGCTGTATCATTCACACTTTACCATATTTTAAAACATCTTGACTTACGAGAATCTACCTATGCTATGAATGTGTCTCTACTTCTGATGACTGCCTCATTGTAAAATTCGCAGATGACAGTTTCTTGGCTCACCGGGGGAAATAACGAAAGTGTTTACCGCAATGAAATTAAAACTTTAACTTCTTGGTGCTCTGAAAATAATTTGTAGTTAAATATAATGAAAACCAAGGAGGTGATTATTGACTTTAGACTGAAGAAAACTTAAATATTACCCTTAGTAATTGACGGCTCCGAGGTTGAAATCACTGACTGTATTAACGTTTTAGGAATTTATATTTCTTCTGATTTGAAATGGGCCGAAAATGTTAATCACTGCGTAAATAAGGCACAACGACGTTTATATTTTCTAAAGAACCAAAATGATTTCGGGCTTAGCCGACCAAGTTTTATCGAGCGGATATTGAAGGTGTCCTGACGATGTCAGTCACTGTTTGGGGAGGTGGTATCACTGTCGTGGAAAGAAACCGTTTTTCGAGAGTAGTTAGAACAGCTGAGAGGATGATTGGGTTCTTTTACCCACTGACTCTAAAACACGATTGTTGAAGAAAGCAAACGATATTATAGAAGACCATAGTCATCCGGCGAACCATGTGTTTCAAAAATGAAATCGGGGGTTCGCTATAGGATGCTATCAGGCAACTCCCAAAGAACTAGTACATACTTTTCGCCGTTCGGCAATTTAATATTTCACTTGCAGCACAATAACCTAGACAAATATTTTTAACCACATGTCTTTTTTTCATACACAATTTTATTATTTTGGTTTAATGTGTTTGTTTAAGCAAGCCAGTTAAGCCAAATACTATTGTATGTGATGATTGAATTACATATATAAAGCAATAAACTATATCTTATTTAATCTTATCTTTTGCAAAATACCAAGGTTTTTTTTCTGTTTCTATAAATAACTTTGGCAGACTGTCAACTGTTTCAGATATGGCAACGGGCCAAGTTCCTATAAGTATCTATAAATAGCCCTCGTATGATGGCACATTACTAATTCAGGTTTGGTAACTGGCCGAGTGTGGAGCCATTGGACTAGCCGCACAGGCCCCCCCCCCCCCCCCCCCGCAATTGACAAGATGCATAAATAGCCTTTGAACAATGTTAGGATTAAGAGAGCGGTGTGCCAGCATTTAGCTGCTTGCGTTTTTATTTTCAGTTCAGTTGAGTCGATGTTTACCTAATGTTTGCATTTCTATACATCTTCTACAGCTTTGGTGGCGCCATCTACGATCATTTTTGCTTACTTAACATTCATGCTCATTTCTCAAGAGTGAATTGACGTATCAGAATAATATTTTGCTTTTCCATTCATCTCGGATCGTTTCTCTTGCACAAGACTGGTGGTGCCACCTACAATTATTCTTGCATTTTATTCGTACAGTCGTGCACATAACTCAAGAGGTTTGATATATTGGCCGGGCATTTTGCATGTCCATGCATCTCGGATAGCTACTTATAATTCAAACCGTTGGCGCCAGCCTTCTTGCCACTTTGATTCGGATTAATACAAACTCACATGCTGACTGCCCATACTCAAGTTTTAAACCAGTCAATGCAAATTAGCTAATGTACCATTTTTACCGGCTTCCCAAGCCGTATTATCGATTTACCAGGGCTACACGCCCGAATTCTCTCTCTGACTGAGCGATAACTCAGGCGTCACATATTACGGATATTAAGGGGGGGGGGGGGTTAAGGGGGGGGGGGTTGTTTGCTTGGGCGAAAGGTAGAAACAACCAAAACTAGTCAACGGTAACAAGATGTTTAATGGTTTAACAACTTACAGTGGGTTATCCCGTCTATCGGCAGCTGCCTCAGAGCAGTCAACTAGGTGTATTGAACAGTTTCACCATCGTCTCAACGTTCTAAACGACCTGCCATCCTCCAAATTTGCTCCTCTCAGCTGCCCAGCCACGACTTAATCACCTCGACGTTTTCGCTAGACTGGCACCTGCCCTGATCACTGTCGACTCGTACCCACTCAAATCTACAACAACCCTTGTATCTACCCAAACTCCTCCTTCTAAAAATGTTTTCCCCCGGACAAAATCATTAAAAATTACCAAAAAATTACAGACGGACAAACCTAACTAAATAACTAACTATCCTGCAAAAGGAACAGGTTCATGCAGTCTGTTCGTGCCGCCATCAATAAAGTATTCAAACATGTATCTAGACATAACAAACATACAAAAACAAAAACAAAAGAAATTAACTAGATGCTATCGCACAACAAGGAGCCGCAATCCTCGTGAGTCATTCTATCATCCTCAACGTTGCGTCCAAATCCTTCATCTCTGGGCTGGAGTCCTCCCTATCGCCGTATGTGGGTCTGGTGTTGTCGATCCTAGGGAAGGCGTGCTCGCTGAAAGTGTTTTTCCAGAGACCAAAAACTAGGAAGGAACAGCTGTCATAGGCAGGTGGCCGCCGCGCACCTTCAACACGGGTCACGCCCCCATGGGTCGACGCCATCCGGTATTTTTCGTTGAGTCCCGCCCTGATGGAACCTCTTTGGCCGTCCTACATGATCTGGGACCCACGAGAAGAATGTCTTCCAGCTTGGCCGACGTAGGTTGATTTACGCCAATCCACAGGATCGTTCCCCTGTGGATATGTCTAAATTGATCCACATGACCACTTTCGGCTTCGATCAAGCCGACAGCTGGATCTTGTACAGCAAATCAGTCAATCGCCGGACTATGAAGTAGGAGCCTAGCCAACCAGAACCGAACTTGTCGTGTGCAGCGGGTGGGTAAAAACTCCTTCGCTGAAACCTCGTTCAGGTGCCTCCTAGCATAAACATGTGCAGGAGACAGCGCATCACACAACCACTCGGTGTATGCTACTGGACACTTGAAAACATCTCCTTCACAGGGGGAATGTCCAGCCATGATGTCAATAGGGAGAGCGACCTCTCTCCCAAACATCATCAGGTTCGGCGCGACACCGGTGCTCTCATGTATCATACTCCAGTAAGCCAGCTTCAAGCATGGGAGGTACTCGTTCCATTCGCGCTTGTTCTCACTCACGAAAGCTGCAAGCATCTGTGTCACTGTTCGGTTGAATCCCTCTATCATCCCATCATACTGCAGGTGATAAGGCGTTGTCTTTGCCTCTTGGATTTCTAGCACACGGCACATCTCCTTGAAAAGATTGTTTTCGAAGTCTTTCCTCTAATCAGTGTGGATGACCCGAGGCACTCCTAGCCTACAGATCCACTCAACCACGACTACAATCTGTGCCGTATGACCGGGTAGGCCATAGACCTCTGTCAAACTTGGTGATGTAGTCACCTATCACCAAGATGTACTGATTCCTAGACTGGGAATTCGACAGGGGTCCCATGACATGCAAGGCGATTTTTTCTAGGGGCAAGCCTGTCACCTCTCGTTTGAGCGGTGCATTGTTGTTATTTTGTCTTGGCTTTCCTGGCCCCACTGTCACTGCACCGCTTGCACCACCATTCTACATCTCCTTGCAGTCTAGGCCAGTAGAACCACTGTCTGATGTTGTGGATCGTTTTGGTGACGCCAAGATGCCTACCCGTTTTGTGGTTATGCAGCTGCATCATTAGCTCTTTGCGGATCTCAGATAGATTGTATCTGACTTGGCATCTTGATCAGATTTACGATAGAGTGCCCCATTACGGATCTCCATAATATTCCAGTGGCTCCAAAAGCCTTTAGATCCCGCCCTTCATGTGACATTTCGTGCCACTTTGGTCGATCTCGCCCATATACTATCAAGTGTCTGATCTGGCGATACCCGGATCCTCGGATTGGAGTTGGCACAGCTTGCCAACACTCCAGTTGTCTAGCCAGTTTGATTGAGCAGGCTGCTCAGTGTCTGTTTCGGTTGTTGTCATTTCCGTTTTCTTTGACTCGGTAGTGGTTGCACGACAATCATGCCGTTTGCACAGTGGGCACTGCTGCCTAGTGCGGCCTTCACCATTTCCATGTTTAGCCCCAGGAGGATGACGAATGGTAAAGTCATACGTATCTAGCACGGAAATCTACCTGGCTATCATGTTCTTTGGTTCCTTAAAGTTCAGTAATCATTGCAGAGAGGGATTGTCCGCCCCAATCAGAAATGCCCCCACAAGTACTTACGAAAGTGCTTGACGAATGTCACCACTGCCAGTAGCTCCCGTTTTGTTGTGAAGTATTTCCTCTGGACCGAGCTAAGTCCTTTGCCCGTATAAGCCACAACTTGCCATCTTGAATCTGTGAGAGGCAACTCCAAATGTTTACCCCACTGGCATCCGTGTATAGGATCAGTAGACCTTCAAGGCGAGGTTATGCCAACACAGGTTCTGCAGTCAGCTTCTGTTTTAACTACTGGAAGGCTTCCTCGCAGTTATCACCCCACTTAAACTAAGTGTTTTTCTTTGTCAAAGAAGTTAGTGATGAGATGTGTGCGTACTTTGGTATGAATCTCCTGTGATACAAAGCGAAGCCAAGGAAGCTTCTCACTTCAGACTGGCACTCTGGAGTCTTCCATTCCTGCACTCACTGGATCTTGTCTGGGTCACACTGGACTCCTTCACCAGACACATTATGTCCAAAGAACTTTACACTCGGCTGGAATAAGATACATTTCTTAGGTTTCAGCCTCAGCTTTGCTGATATCAGTCGGCTGAATGCCATCTTCAAGTTTGTCAGAGCCGGGTCAACGTCTGCACCAAACACAATTTATAGCGTCAAGATATACGAGACATCTCTCCTAGTGCAGTCCTCGGAGTACCAGTTCCATTAACCTGGAAAAGGTTGGCTGGGGCGTTGCCCAGCCCGAACAACAGGACTCGCCATTGGAACAGTTCCTTTCTGGTCGTGAATGCCATCTTTGACCGGTCTTTCTCCGCTATGCTGACCTGCCAGTAGCCACAGGTGCTTGTCCGTCCGCCGTCCACCGTCCGCAGTCGCCGTCCAAGGCTGGCTGTCTGCCGTCCATGGCTGTAAGTCAGAATCCGTCGGAGCTAACAGCTCTAAATTACATGTTAGAATTAGTCACATGTGAAACTTGGTGCCCTAGAGCTTATTATAGGTTATCTGCATTAATTTAGATTTTATACAGAAAAAGCTTAAAAACCTTTAAAAATCTTCTTTTCTGAAACTGAAATTGTCCAATATTTCACAGAAATGTTCCCTGGAACAATCTCTCTCGAGTTTGTTCAAATGGTTCCAGTTCGAAGATTTTTGACCGAGTTACAGGAAGTTGAACTAAGTCATCTGTCCAAAAAAGCATACTAAAATTACAATCTCAGGAACGGCTGGAGCTATTATCATCAAATTTTATGTTAATGTTGGTCACTTGAGTCATATCTGAAATTGAGGGATTGGTTGCGCCACCTGCATTGGTCTTTTTGTACGGGGGTCAACGGTGCCGGAAGCATACGGAGGGCTACAAAAAACTTCTCCTCTGAAATCGTAAAGCTAAATTGTTTAATATTGCACAGAAATGCTCCTAGGGTAGTGGTTTCTTAAGTTAATTTGTTCAATTGGTCTCTGTTCAATGACTTTTGGCCGAGTTGTGGGAAGCTGAATATAGTCAAATGTTAAAGCAGCCCATTTCTGCTCAGTGGCTACAAAGAAATTCTTCTAAAAAATCACTGCGTCAAATTCATTAATCTCACACATGAATGATCCTTAGATGTTGATAATTCAAACTGTTCAAATAGTTTTGATTCAATTATTTGTTTAGATTTTATACAGGTAAAGTTAAAAAAAAAAGATATAAAAATCTTCTTCTCTAAACCTCTCCAGCCAAATTGTCCAATATTTCAAAGATATGATCCCTAGAACAATCTCTCGCAAATTTGTTTGAATGGCACCAGTTTGGTGATTCATGGCCGAGTTACAGGAGGTTTAACTTAGTCATCTGTGCAAAAAAGCATACTAAACTTAAAATCTCAGAAACAGCTGGAGCTGTCATCACAAAATTTTATGCCATTGTTTGTCACATGAATCATATCTGAAATTGATGTGCTGGTGGCGCCCCCTACATTGATCTGTTTTTACAAGCAATAATGTAAGTTTAGACTCTTCTAGCTTATACACTGTTATTTTAAGAAACTGTTAAGCTGATTGGTTTAATCTTTCCAAGAATTGTTCTATGGTATTGTTCTGTCAGTTTTATAAGAATAGATTGGGTAAATACAGCTTTAAAAAAGCAGTGTAGCCAATTGAAAAAGGCATTCAGTGTTTGAAAACAAATTTGGCAGCATTGCAAGTTTCAACATGTCAAGTCAAGAGGTCAATCAGTGCACCCAGGTGCAGTCCAAACATCACCATTGCAACTGACCTGGCTCTGCCTGGTGTCCAGATACAGTCTGGAAGTCTAGAACCTGCCAACTGTGTCAGATTTTACAATAGGTCAAGTTACGCTCTGTATCTATAAATAACTTTGGCAGACTGCCAACTATTTCAGATTTGCCAACAGGTCAAGTTTTAGTCTGTAAGAGCCATTTGTAAGTTTCAGTCTGTAAGAGCCAGTGGTTCGGTTACATGTGGCACATTAGGTACCCTTGACCTGGGGGAAAGCTGAGCCTCCATTGCCAGGATGCATGAATAGGTGTGACTCAATACCAAGGCTAAAAGAGGAACTTGTTCTTAGATTTTATAGGGAAAAAGCTTAAAAAAACAAATTTTAAAATGTTCTTCTCCGAAAACATGCTGCCAAATTGTCCATTCATCTGTCCCAATATCCCTCCCTGGCAAAAAGAACATATCGGAAATATCCTGACTGATACATTCTAGTTTTAAAATATCCTAGTCCGAAACGTGCAGGTCCAAAACGTCCATTTGGCTGAAATCATAATGACTAAGGTAGATATGCAGGACATGAGAGGATCAATATGAAATTTTAAAATAAACATTCATACTCCCAAACTTTGCACAGGTTCGCATTAGGCCTGTATTGAATAAGATTTTATAGGGAAAAAGCTTTAAAAAACTTTTAAAATCTTCTTCTCTAATATCGACCAGCTTAATTGTTCAATATTTCACAGAAATATCCCAGAATTAATCTCAAGTTTGTTCGAAAGGGTCAAGTTTGATGATTTTTGGCCAAGTTACAGGAGGCTGAAATTTTTCATTTGGCCACATAAATTTGGTCATCTGTGCACATATCTCAGGAGTGATTTGAAGTATATGCCTGAAATTTTGTATGTCCATACATCTTCGATGCTTTTCGACATACACAACACTGGTGGTGCCACCTACAATATATTTTTGTGTCCTGTACATCCATGTAAGTATTTCAGGAGAAATTATGTGTAATTGGTGCCTGTACCTTTGTTGTTTAGTACTAACTTTCTACATGTACGTGTCATACATGTACTTGAAAAGTATTAAAGTACTTTTCCAATCATGGTCAAGCATGTTATCATTGAAACATAATACCTGATGTACGCGTATATCCCATTGAACAGGTTCGCATTAGGCCTGTAGGCCATCTTGGGTCCGGCCCTTCATCCTCCAGTTCTGAACTATCATTATGCAAGATCGTGTTGCATAAGTTTCCCGTTCTTGCTTTATGCACCTACGGAATTTCAGTTAGGTGCGATCACACGTCTCTTGTGCATGCCCTGGTGCAGCCAAGACCTGACTACTCCAGTAGGCCTATTTCCGGTACGTATATGGTATACAACAGAGTCAGCATTTTCAAAACTTCAGAAAATAAAAAATTACGATATCAAACTAATCTGTCGCTGGAAAATGCGTATAGGCTACTGAACAAATTGATCCGTTTATTGGTCCATAAAGCCCTAAACGGCCACATATAAATGGTAGAAAAATACTGTTGAATACGGAATACAAAGGTAAAAAAATATGCTTAGTAGGCCTTGTGTTTATGCGCCGAACAAAAAAGGGGAACGGAAACTTTTCTTTGAGGACTTAGAGAAACGGGTAATGGAAAAAAGTGATTCTTTATGGTGTATCATTATGGGAGGTGATTTTAATTGTTGTCTGCAAGTGATGATAGAAGCACGATGTCACATATGGCAGACCAAAGTAGAATACTATTGAAAAATATGTTAAATACATTAAAGTTAACTGATATATTGAGTTGTCACGGCAGGTTAAATAACCGATTAACATGGTCAGAAAGGAATGTAAGCAGTAGACTTGACTATTTTTTTATCTCTAAATCTGAACTCTGGAATTGCTTAAATTATGACTGTGAATACGTACTGTCAGAGCAAAAATAACATCGGTTGTCAGATCATAAAGCTATAAAGTTATGTCTAGATTTTAAAGTAAGCATTAGAGGGCCGGGATATTGGAAACTAAACGTCAGCCTATTTAATGATCCACTTTATATTGGGCTGATGAAAGACTGTAGTTACACCCGTTATAAACACAACTCTGCGAGGCTAGCTTGGGAAATGATAAAAATTAACATAAAAGAAACAAGTATTAACTACTCTAAATCGAAAAGAACAGAAAAAATAGTAAATTAGCTATAATAGACAAAAGGATTAAACAAATTTCACAGCTTATTAGTTTATGATATGGAACGATTAAAAGAAGAAAAGCATTTACTTGAAATAGAAAAAAATGAAATATTTGATAATATAACAAAAGGTGTTCAAATACGTAGTAGAGCTAATTGGATTGAACAAGGGGAAAAGAGTACAAAATACTTTTTCAAGCTTGGGATTAAAAACCAGTCAGATAACACTATTTATTAAATCAGAAAAAAAATAATATTAGAAGATGATAAAGGAATACTAAATCATATAAATAATTATTAAAAAAACTTATATACATCACACAATCCATGTGTGAAAGAGATACAGAAATACTTAAATAATATAAAATCTTTAAAAGTTGTAAGTGTTGAAGATAAAGATATATGTGATGCAGAAATGATAATGGATGAAATACAAATGAAGAAAAATAAGTCCCAAGGATTAGATGGCATTCCTATTGAATTCTACGTGACCTTTTGGGATGACCTAAAAGAGTTTTTATATAATATTTTTATATAATCGTATTGTCACAATAAATTATGTACTACATTGCGTACAGCTGTAATAGCAATATTATCTAAGAAAGGAGACAAATATAATTTAAATATTTATAGACCTATAAGCCTATGTAACACTGATTATAAAATATTAGCACAAGTATTATAATGCAAATAGATTGCAAAACATTTTACCAAAAATAATTGACAAAGATCAGACAGGATATATTAAAGGTAGATACATCGGAAATAATTTACACCTTATAATCACGGACATATTTGAATTTGCTAAGAAATATAATAAAGAAGGGGGGTTATTTTTTCTCGATTTTACAATGGCTTTTGATAGCTTAGAATGGAATTTGTGTTTGAAACTTTTAAAAAATTAAATTTAGTCAGAATTTTGTCAACTGGATTAAAACTATTTACAATAACCCACTTTTTACTACAAAAAATAATGGATGGTTGTCTTTTAAAAATGCAATGACAAGAGGTATACGACAAGGCAGTCCAGTATCTGCATTGCTTTTTATTATTTCATTTGAAACACTTGCACAAAAAATACGATCAAATGATCATATTAACGGCTTTATTTTTGGCAGTAAAGAAATAAAACTTAGCCAATATGCAGATGATACTACTTTGACACTGAGAAATGATAAATCAGTTTCAACTGCCTCGATGGAAATTCATGAATTTGGAAACCCAACTGGTTAAAACTAAATATGGAAAAACTACCGCTCTAGATCTGGGAAATAATAAGAGGTATAATGAACCAATAGGAGTAACATGGACAAAACAACCAGTGAAATGCTTAGGGTTTTTTTTTTATATGATGAGAAATGTATAGAAAAGCTAAACTGGGAAGATAAAATTGATAAAATAGAGAATAACATAAAAATTGGGAAATTGAGGAATCTAAGTTTAGTTGGAAAAATATTAATTGTTAAGACAATACTTTTATCCAAAATAGCATAACAAGCTTCGGTAGTACCAATTCCGGAAGGATTCGAAAAAAGAATGAACAAAGTTATTTATAACTATATTTGGAATAAAACAGAAAAAAATAAAAGGTCAGTTTAAATAAGAGATATATAGAGAAAGGCGGTCTTAAAATGACTGATATCAATAGTTGGTTACCTGCATTTAAAGCCGCATGGGTACAAAGAATACTTAATGAAGAAAATAAATGGAAACATATCTTTAAATATTATTTACACAACTGTTGGCTACATACAAACTGGGTATTTAACACAAACTGTGTATCAATAAAGCAATTTTGCATACTAAAACATATACCCAAATTTATAGAGAAGTGATATTAGCTTTTAATAAATGTAAGGTTAAAAGAGAGATTACTTCACCAGAAGATATTTTAAAATAACCATAATGGGGTAACACTGAATTTATGATCGATAATAAATGCTTATATTTTAGAGCCAGGAGTGAAGAAAATATAATTTATTTTCGAGATGTTCTGAACAATGATGGTACATTTATATCAGTCAGCAACCTTTTAAAGAAATTGAAAAATGCCGTAATAAAGACTCCTTCTCTTTTTCCAAAAGAACAATTCATAAAGAAATCGGTTTCCCTAGAACACACATACATGTGTGGTTAACATAATATTAAAATATATAAGAAAAAATCAAAATTCTTTTACAATGAATTAATAAGAAGATATATGTCTTCTCCAAAACATCAAATTATTTTGCAGGAAAAATTTTTAAAAAGAATTAATAAGTTAGACAAAAGTCTATCAGTGAAAAATTAAAAACATGGTGCCAACGAAAAAACTATCAGAATTTAATTTCAAATTATTACATGGCATTATTCCAACAGGTGCCAAAGTGTCAAAATGGAACTCAAATATTTCCCATCTTTGCAAATTTTGTAATGTAAATGAAAATGCAGAACATATGCTGTATGAATGTAAATTATTGAGGGGGATATGGGAAAATATCATGAAAATACTTCATATCCAGATAAACTGGGAATCGCTTGTAATTGGTCATAATTACGAACTAGATGGTAATTTTGTAAAAATGAACAATTCCATAATATCAACAAAATATTTTAAAGTAAAACATGCATTGTAAATATAATGAAATTTGCCTATCAGAGAGTAAAATACGACAATATGTATCACAAGATATCATATAACATGTGAATATGCAGAAATATTTAAAGCATCCTTACTGAAATCTGTATGTTAATATTGTTTAAGTTTATTTATCTTTCATTATTCTTATATGTTATTGTGCTGAGAGATAAAAAGTAATAAGTATTTTGAATGTATTCATTCCTTCCTCTATCTGTAGGAGTGGATATGGCTTTGTCAAAGGCAGAGTATATTGTAATAAAGATTATTTAAGATAAAAAAATATATATATATTTATTTTATTTATTTATTTATTTATACATATATTTTACCAAAATATGACACAAATGTAAACATATACAATTATAAAGATCAAGTAACTAAAATTCCGAGTTTAAAAACATGGAAATCATCATATATAGAAAGGATTTATATTGTTGTTTAAAACGCTTAACATCAGTTGCGTGTCTTAAATTATTTGGAGGTTCTAGTGATGTGGGCCTGCGTAAAGAAAGCTTGATTTATATCTGTCAGCTCTCGGTTTTACGATGGCAAGACTGCCACGGTTCGTGTGTTGTGTATTACACATATTTCATGCATATTTGAGGCCATGTCTAAAAGCAGGAGGTACATCACCAAATAAACATTTAAAAACTGAAAGATTTACAAAATAGCGATATCTCTGTTCCATGGTAATCCAACCTAACTGAATTATAAGTGATGCTGGAGAAGTATTTATATATCGAAGTTTTTTTGTAACAATACGGGCAGCTTTATTTTGGAGCCTCTGGATTTTTTACTTGTTCGTTTTCGAGCATCAATCCCAAACAGAAATACAGTAATCAATATGGCTTTGAATAAGAGAATGATATATAAGTTTTAGAGTTGGTGTTTGTAGAAACTTGCTAAGCTGGTAAAGGACATGCAACTTTGTTATAATTTTATCGTAAATATAATCTACATGATCCTTCCATTTTAAGCGGGAGTCGACGATTAAACCCAAAAGTTTTGTGTTATTTTCAGGAGTTAATGTAACATTATTAACGTTAATATTTTTAGTAAAATTAGAGTTATGACTGAATATCACAATACTTGAAATAGCAGGGTTGATACATAAATGATTTACTCTGAACCATTTTAGGGCAATGTCAATATTGCTTTGTAAATGGCTGATTGCATTATCGGCGGAATCAGCACAGGTAAGCAATGTGATATCGTCAGCATAAAGTATACACTTGTTATTCATATAGCTTGGGAAATCATTTATATAAATAAGAAATAGTATAGGCCCTAGTACTGTGTCTTGGGGAGTACCGATGTTAACGGTAGAAGTTTTCGAAACTGAACCACAACAGGAAATGAACTGGCGATTGTTGGATAAATAAAAATTGAACCATGCGAGCTCTATATTTTCTGTTCCATACTTCAGGAGTTTTTCAAGCAATATAGAATGATCGAGGCTGTCGAAACCCTTCTTTATGTCCATAAAGCACGCAGCTGTAATGTTATTATTATCAAGGTTAGTAAGACATTCATCGACTAGCGTATGTCAGGCTAAATGAGTTGATCGATTGGTAGGTATATACGAACTGAATATCAGTTAACATTTGATTTTATACATATATAATATTTGTTTTACAAATATCTTCTTTTTCGTAAAATTTCTACACGGTTATAAGGAGGCAATTCGGTAGCTTTTATTGAAAAACTTTCTCTTCATTAACATAAAATATTTAGAAAAAAAAATGACTTGATTACTTTCTAAATCAGATCACTCTGATTACAGTTCTGGGGTCATTATCTATGCAACTGTCATGTATAGTTTTACAATCGTTGTCTGTATTTACATTTTTACAAACATTTCTGAATGTTCAGGTAACTATCATGTTTTTTGTTAATGTTTCATGGTTGTTTTGTTTTACCTTTTCAAATGAAACAATGAAACAAATCAACAACACGTATATCTGTGAACTTCTCTGTTGTATTTGTGATCGGAAAGTGTTACACAATTCTGCTGATATAAATGTGACATAAATAACTGATGTGATTCCGAGAACCTTACGTGACTGCTGTAATTTTATACTTGAGCCTTCGATAGCTAGCCTATATATATGTCGCGGGAAGAATGAGAATCTGGGAAGATCCGGAATCCTCCCGGGTAAAATTAGAATTCTGATTTTACCAGGGAAAAATGAGATTCCAGAGATGGTATGAAGGGATTCCCAAATGAGAATTCCAGTCTCTCCCAGGAAAATTGAGAATTCTCATTTTTCCCCGGAGAGATTGGAATTCAGTTTTGTAATTCAAATCTGGGAAAAATGAGAATTCTCATTTTTCCCGGGAAGAATGGGAATTATTGATGCCAACTTAACTCTTTAATTTTTTTCATACTTATTTCTCTTTTTCAGAAAGAAACTTTGATCATCTTTCTTTCAAATTAATTCTGAACCGTTCAGGTGTTAAAAAAGAAATAAATAGTAAACTCACACAAAAATATGTGAATAAAATATATATATATATATATATATATATATATATATATATATATATATATATATATATATATATATGAAGTTCCTTCATTTTTGTTATAATATTATAATAATAGCTAGGTCAGGTTTCTGAATTGAGGTTCCCAGAGAATAAAAAAAATAAATTATGTTTAAAGGGCTTAGGAATAACTACACTTGTTGACACAAAGTATTATGATGCTGTTTGTGTGTTTGTTGATCTGAACCCTTTGATCAATAAACATCAATCAGTTTTGATTGTGATGCAGATAACATTAAAGATTGGTTATAATACCGTAGTAAAATATGCAAACTTAACCCACCTTTACTATAAAAAGGATATCATTTAACAAAATAGAGCTGGCTCTTCTTCCCGGGAAAAATGAGAATCAAATCATAGTATGAAATCAGAATTCTCATTTTTCACGGGCGGATTCCAGATCTACCCAGATTCTCATTCTTCCCTCGACAAATATATGACCTGACTAACGCCAAAATTGCAACGTCTAAGCAAACGGACCAAGGGCACGGTCTGCGCATTTCTGGAAAACTTCACCAGATACCGCACCATCTACCGATGATAAACTGCAAATGTAACTCATAACCGATAGATGGCGTTAGTATCCCAAACGATTTCATTAATACTTTACGGTCACTGTTTTGATAGGAAGAAGGAAGGAAGATGCCTTACGTGTCAGGCGGTCAGTGAATTTTTACTTTAATTTCCTCAGGTCACCACCTGTCATGGTGTTCCGTGCGTTTTAGAGGCCTTAAATTTATATTAAAACAGAATTATATTATTTTGCCACGTGTACCAGTTCTAAATGATTTCACTACTCAAATTTTAATTACGTGAAAACTGACGTAATTTAAATGAAATGTCATCATTAAAAGCCATTATAACTGAATCTACCGTCTGGACCATTACACTACCCGTGTCCGTATAATATTTTTTACGATTTTATATTGGGTGCGACGCCAGTATTATTATTATATTGTCATATGTATTGGTAGTTTGCACATGTTGGCCTATAAGGCTGTATATATTATAGTATACATGTATAATCAGTCCCAAAACCCTTGTCCACATGTTTTTTCACAATCATTATTATAAAAATATTCTTGAAAAATGCCATTTGGCCTGAAGTTGATAAACAGATATTCTGCCAATTTTGTGTAAAGTAGTTGTATATCATGTAAAACATATTTACTTTGCGACTCTTTTGCGTTATTTATGCTGAAATACCATGGATGGCGTCTTCCTGGCACTACTGGACCTAGCCATGACAACATGACACTCAGGCCTTCGGAAATAAACTGATAGGGCCTGGAGTCATGATGGCAGTCACAACAGAATGCCCATTCTAAGGGTCGGTTCAAAATATTTCCTGTCTGGTATTATTTGGCATCACAGGCTTATGTGGTCGTATTATATGTGTTTAATATCAAAGAAAACGGTTTTTACACAAAAATTATTTCATTTATTACCTCCTTTCGTCATTGTGGCACCGATTCACATGAAGCGGTACTACTCGTTCGAAACTGAAGTGTCATGACAAGGTCATGTATGTAAACTTGGAAGTCCGAAGCCAGAAACCAA
This sequence comes from Sipunculus nudus, assembly GCA_026874595.1. Lineage (NCBI taxonomy): Eukaryota > Metazoa > Annelida > Sipuncula > Golfingiida > Sipunculidae > Sipunculus > Sipunculus nudus. Next base: position 103,676,186 of record CM049306.1, on the reverse strand, counting down.
GGAATTGTTTTATAAATAATGCAGTTTAAAGCATATACAAAATGCTAACGCTTCAATACTGTTTTGCTTTTTCCCGATAGAATAAGATCTTTACTATCATTCTGTAAAAATTATAGTTATTCATTCTTTGATTTGAAAGTTATGGACGATTTTGTGCTCGGAAGCCATCTGGGAAGTCACTCAGAAGTGCTTGGATGTGATTCAAATATGTATAACTCGGAAGTCACAGAGACGCACTGGTTAACTTGTGGTCAGTTAAGAGCCACAGCCCAAATGCAGTTTCATTATAATTATAGCTGCATGCATATATGTAAATTGCTTATGCATGATTCTGCTTTTAATAAGTGTATAATACAATACATGATACAAAATAGGGAAAACTATGTTCTCAATTTTTTGCTTTGTTAATTTAATATAAATGTATACAGATATGTGGGTGTATTTTCACGTAATATATTTCACCCTATGAAATATATTAATAAAATCTAGAGCCATGATTTTGTTAAAGATATTTATATTTACATGGGCAGGGCATGGGAGGGGATGATTTTAATTCTTAAATATACAATGTAAAGACGACATTTTGAGGCACCTTAAACAAAAGATAATGAGGATTTTCTGTTCCGCAACTATTCTCCTACATGTTTTTGAAAAATGTATTCAACCTTTAGGTTGTTGGGCTTTGATATTTATAATTCTATAAAATTACGGTATAAACTGGAAAATCCAAATATCCAATAGTTTGTAACATGTTAATGTCAATGATGAAATACGCGTCTATACATTTATAACTTGCAAAATGTCACCTTTTAAATGTAGTACTCGTTGCAAAATAATTGATATGTTTAAGTCTTATAACAATCTTTGCATTTTACCGACTTTTGTGATCTGTGAGCGCACAGGCTCGGACAGCAGAGCACAGTGCGTGAGTCTGAGTATTAACCAAGGAGCCGTGTTATGACCAAGAAAAGTGACATGTGATAACGGAAAGACTCCATCTCTCAATATACTAGTATATTTTTGGATGCTCTCTAAGTGGAGTAAATCACAGACTTGTTCATTAATATCGACAACTTATGAACTGGAAAGTAAACTCAAATTAATTCTTGTTCAAGTTTTTAACACTTCCTTCAAACTTTTTCAATCTTGTATTTATATTCTAATAATTTCACTCCTGATGTTTCAACATAACATTTCAACTTCAAACAAATGGATATTTAATAATATTTAAAGTATATTTGCAACTGATTTCACTCTCAAGCGTTATAATATATGCATGATAAGGGCACTAAACAGAATGTGCTCCCTTCAACTTCGGATTACTGTACGATTACAACGATCTCGATAAAAATTGAAATTTTGTGTACAGAGGAGATCGTTGAATGTAAAATCTTTGATAATTAAATAACCATATAGAATTTTTTATCTTTATGTAATCCATCTGAATATTCCGTGCATACTCACTATTTTTATTTGATTCTTATATTTTAATCCTCAGAAACAAAATTAACAGATAGGATGCTTTTTCTTAGGCCTGGTAATCACCGGTCTATAGTCGAAATTCTCGATACAGTAGTACCGTGCGCTTTCGGACCTCCTGCCCTTTGGACTTGATAGTTGCTGGTATCAGTTTCTATAATTAAACAGAATTTTTTTTATATCTATAACATTTGCTCTTTGCTCATTTATTTTTAAACATTTACTGAACTTTTCTGGCTATGCCAAATGTTTTATTTAATGTTTTATTGATTTGTTGTTGATTTTTTTTTTTCAATTGACGTATTTTACAATATATCTATAAAAAGTATTGATGTTTGTGCCCTGCGATTTTACAAATTTTCAGAACATTAATTTGATGAATATTGTACCTAACAGCATAAAATATATCGATTAAATATTGAATCGGTCTGCAAAAACAGAAACTATTGTTTTTATATTATCAAAAATATTTACAATCGGCATCATATCTATTTACACATGCATTGTGTATTTCTCTTTGTCAAGGTATTGTTATGTTTGTCTTTTCTTTTTTAAATTTGCAGGATACGTCTGATGAAATCATTATCAAACAAATTATTGAAAAGCATCATGTATATTACGCTATTTTGGCAAAATTTCACAACATGAATTGAAACAGGTTCCATTTACAGCAGGAACATATAGGGGAAAATATCACATTTTGATATATATATATATGTTTGACTGGCTTGTTTATTACAAGTTCTCGGGCAAGGAATAAGTGGTAAAGGCTGTAACTTGTTTTGTCATATTTTGGATTTTTTATCTCCTACAAAATCAAAGCAAGGTAAGGCATTACTTTTTTCGCAGGTAGTTGGCAGAAAAGCTACTGCAACCATTGGACAAGAAAGGTTTACACTGCTTTTCTTGTATAAAAATTATCCTGGAAAAACATGCGGACACGGGTACTGGGATGGACTATATAACTTAAGTCATTATAGTATGGGACATTTTTTTTCTTTTGTTTGACTAAAAATGGACTTGGCTTGATTTATCAATTCCTTACCACAGAGTCTGAGTACAAGTGTGATTTCAGGGCCTTCAAGTCCAAGTCCGTGTCTGTAAAAAGGTGGACACGAGTCTGGACTCAAGTCAACTCAATGCTAAAATCTGCAAAATACATCACTGTATAGGACAGTCCCAAAGGCCAAAATATGACAGAACAGTGAACAATGCTTGTGATGTGTTCATCACAAGAAAACAGAAATAAGCTGGACATTTCTGCTGATGATATCAGCCAAAATTTATGCAAAGTTATGCCCACTGACCTTTGTTTTATAACCAACTCTCAGAACTTTGGACATGGATAGGCTCTCAAAGCCTTCCATGATAGAACGATTCCACGAAAGATCCAGCTTTGCCAGAAAGACACCATTCACAATCATTGACATATACAATGCAACAGGGTCACAAAGTAAAAACTTACTTGATTTGGGCCTATTATTATTTTACACATAATTGGCAGAACATCTGCATAAAAATTTTAGGCTGGGAGTGATTTGAAAGGAATATTCTTCAAACAATTATTGGGAAAACAGGTTGACTTGGGCCCCAGGATGGATTTTAGCCCAAGCTATCTGCCCAAGCTATGATGTGAAAGAGCCCCAGAAGATTCTTTTGCAAACTAGAGACATTCCAATGAACAGAATAATTATAATGACATGGCTAAAAAGTGCAGTTTTCAATAAATAAAGGTTATTGAATGTGTATATAACGTGCCACTTCAAAGCATATTTCTCTACATAAAATATGGATTGGGGCGGGTATGTTCCATATAATTTAATAGCTGCTTTTGAGCTGCAACAAACATTTCTACCCTAGGTTTCCCTCACAAACCACACACAATTTGTCCCTGACAAACCAGACGCCTGCACCACTATGGTAAGGATTATTCAGTCGATAACTTGGTACAATATGTCCCCCCCCCCCCCCCCCCAGAAAGAGTATTGTTTTGATCCTAAATGTAGTTAAACAGAAAATTTACCAAGGTTTCTCGATAATTGTGATGCCATTTGAAATTTCTTTCATTTTTCTGGTTTTAAGGTTTATTTGAGAATGTCAAGTATCTATGTCACAATATTACATCAGCAGTCAATACTTTGAATGTGAAATTATCATCAAATAACATGTTTTAACCAGACATAAATATCTGTTTCCCACAAAGCTTGAAGAATTTAGGCAAACAAGATACTAAATGTTACTTATATTATGAATATATAATACCATGCTTGTTGATCAGCTGAGTGTCATGTGCCACGTTTGTTTAAAGTAAATTAAAAAAACTGAGGTATAATTTTGATAACTTGAATGACATATATATGGTGTTTTAATATGCAGAGTGCTTTTTTCTTTCAGGTCAGTTGGTGGATGACAGGTCGCCGTGGCGACTGTCAGTCATATCAGAGACTTTCTGGGGTATCATCAACTTTATAGTGCTTTTGTAAGTTACCAATATTGTTTATATATAAGCAGTAAGGTGAAGTTAACCGTAAAATCATAATTATTATTTTTTTTGTAAATTCAAAGAGTTTTGTAGTTCTTGTTTTCATTATGAGTTTGGATTTAATAATTGAACACTAAGTACAAAATAAAACCTCTCTTGTCCATTTGAACACTTGATACTGATAGTTGGAGCCTTATCTTTACTTGCAAACAGGCCTACAGCATCTTTTAATATTTATTAATTTAATCATCTTAAATTATATTTAGAAGTTGCCCGTTTCATTTTAATGTTTTTACTTTTTTCAGTTTCCAAACCATGATAAACGTGAGTATAATCTCTAAAATCATTTTACTTTGAAATTAAATATTTATTTTATAGGATTGCCAAAGAATATAGATGTTGCGACTTAAACGTTTTAATAAGAAATAACATTTTGGTCATAAACCTACCATGTTTTCCCCACTTTTATTCTCAAAGATTTAAAAGAATAAGAAATACTTTATTCATGAGAATGATTTCCTAGAGGTAACAAAATGTTTAACTATGTATATAAGACTATAGTATCATGGGTGTAGGGTTAAAAAAGTATCCTCTGTTCATATTTGGATATCAGATTCAAGGATAATTTAAGTAGAAATCAAATAGTTTTTAAAAAAAATGTGCTTAATGTAGAAAATGGCTTACTATGTTAAGAATCTTTAGGTTTGCCCAGAATAATAGTACAATAAAGTGTATATTGACATTTAGCGTTCTTATATTACAGCCAGATGCAAACAGCAAGGGAAGTGGATACTCCTCAGATTACAGAAAACCAGGAGGCAATGGGTGTGTATAACAACACTACAAAACAAATCAGAGCTAGTTACTAATCATCTTTTTGTTCAATACTTTTCCTGAAAAATTAACCTTAGGTGGCCCTTAGAAATGATTATACAGAAGAAGAAAACGGCTATTAGATATTTGATTGTTTCATAAATTCTGCCTCAGCATAACCTTTTGTACTCCAGAATCACACATGGTTGCACTGAGATCTCACTTAGGTTCATGCATTTGCAGATTCTCACTGATGAGGTCACTTTCATCTATTGTGTTTAGATTTTGCTGCCCTATTATATGGATACACAGCATAAGTAATTGTCATCATATTTGAATTTCTGCAGCATTTAAAATTTTGCTACAGTACAGACACTGGAGACTATCAGTCTTAATATTAACAAGGCAAACCAGTGTGGCTACCAGAAGTTGTTCATCACCAGTCACATGTTGCTTCAGAGAAAGTCCTCCCTGAATCATTCCTCTACAATTCACCAAAGAGCTGAAGAGTGCTAAGGAAACTCCAGGAAAAATAATTATAATGCAGTATTTGTAGAGTGCAGTTGCAGGTTTGATATAGGGCCAAAATAAAAAAAAGGTATGGTTCTCAGGCACTTTTTTTCAGAAATCAATGCGGGCGGGCGCTTTTTTTATTTAATATTTTTTGGTATGTTTCGATTAAAATGTCAAGTGATAAGGGAAAAGCATGAAAATAACAGTTTGATTTTGATAAACAAGTAAAAACACAACAAAACAAAGGAAATTGTATGGTTTTATCTTCTTGAAAGAAATGTCGGAGCAGCAGCAGCTCAAAATTGGAAAGTTTCTATTGAAAATCAAAATAAAAAATTTTTGATGCGGGGGTTTAAAATTGATGCGGGCGGTGCCTGAGAACCATACTTTTTATTTTTTTTGGCCTAACTGATATTTTTTTTTAATTTATGCAATGGGATGTTATGGACAGTATCTTGAATGAGTATCATCTTTTTTTCCAGACCATTTGATGGACCAGGTGGACCAAGGAGGAGAATGGGAGGATTCAGAGGAGGTGGAGGTAAGTGAACTGTACATTCAAGCAGAGATGCTTTATATTGTAAAGAAAATATACTGGTTGTGGCAAGCAAATCTTAATGGTGCTAAATCTCAATAACACACGATGTATTTATAATTGTATTTGTAAATGATAAGGAAGACTTCTGACACCCTTAATATTTCATGAAATATCTAACTGTGCCTCAGAACATTTTAAAAAGAAATTAAGTTATACAACAGAGAGGATTTGCTCAAAGGGAATCTATACAGTGAAAATAATAAAGCGATATACTGTATGTTTATCCTTAGAAAATCTAGACAAATGATGCAGTTTAAGGTGCCCAGTTCGAATGCACTTTATTTTCATCCAAGCCTTTATCTTACGCATGTCAATGTAGACCCTCAAAATCTTATTACAGTATCATTTGATATTTCATGGTCAATTTGGAAAGATGTTCCTGTAATAACTTGAGTTTGATCAGAAAATTGATGCACAAATATGTTTTAAATGTAAATCTTAATTAATTAGTTCTTTCCTTTATTTTAAAGGAGGCCTAATGTTTCAAAAGCTGTTTTATAAAATTTCGCATCGCTTGTGATATGTAGAACTAACAGGAAATTTATCAGAAGTACACAAGCCTTTACGTAGGTAATTTTGATGAATGTTATGATGTTACGCTGCCTCTGTTTCAGGCGGCCCGAGCCCACCACCGATGATGGGAGGAGGATGAGGAAGGTAAACGGTCCCTACTCTTCATGGAGTCGGGGACCGTCGTCTCAGCCACCACGCTGCTGTCTGCTCAGCTTCACCAAACATAAAACATTGTAACCCATCTTTCTTTAATTCAGGATAATTATATTTCCTTATGCAACATGGAAAGCAAGTTTTATTGTCAGAAGTATTATTTAATCTCATATCATCCTTGATGCTGGAGCAGCACCATCTGGTGGCTAACCAGGGAACTTGAAGCTGCCAAGGCTGTGAACTTGGCGTATGATGACCTTGAAGTCAACCTATTAGAGGTCTTGGAGGTCTGATGATGCTTGGATTTCTCTGGATTTCATTTATATTACAGACTGTAAATAGTAAATGGTGGTTAGTTCTTGTATTATTGTATATAAAGATGTTACAGCTTAACATACTGTTTATATGTACTTGTATGTTGAATGGGGTATGGACCTGAAAAAAACAGCCAAATTAATAAAATATTATGCATTCAGCTAGTGTTTATTTTTTATTTAAACAGTAGTTGTTCATAGATGTGGACCAGAAACAACTCCTATGTTACATAAATGGAAAAAAGTAGCAAAAATAAATAACAGAATATTGTTATATTTCTATCTTGAAAGCTGTTTCTGTTAAATTTTTTATTCTCCTTTCCACAAGAAGTTTTCTGTTCTCATATATAAATTTCAGAATTGCATGCAAATGTAAATCTGTGAATAAGACTAATTAGAGTATAAAACAATTAGAATTAAACAGGGTAAAAGTACTTAGGGATTTTCCATCACCTTCTTTAGATAAAGTATTAACCAGTACGTGGAGTGTGGTGGCGTGATGGTTTTGGTGGCTGGACTTGTGATCAGAAGGTTGTGGGATTTTTCCCATTTTTGACCACCTTTCCACAGAGACTCCTAACCAAAGTCTCCAAGGGTGTGACATCTCCATCCAGGTGTGAATGGCTACTGGTCATGGGCAGCAGGATGATGCAGGATCAATAATTATAATCATCTGGTGTCTGTTATGGCTGCTATGGTTGAATGTTCTTCTGGGGCCTAGAAAAGCTGTAGGAATGAACTGGCCATGATGGCGAAGTGTTAAGCAATGTCTGACATAGTTAATGACAGGGTTGGTTTTCTTCCGGAAGAAATTTATTTCTTCCGAGACATTGGAAGAAAGTGGAGGAAATGGGGTTTCCTCCACTTTCTTCTGGAAATAATGGATGAAAGTGGAATTTAGTGGACAGTAAGAGTAATAGTGTGATACACAAATCAAAACAGATATTGAACTATTTTTAATTCTTTTGAATAATATAAAACAATATGACTTTTAATCAGTGTACAGGAACAATGCTATGATTAATCTAAATATTATTTTGTTAGTTTTATTCTGATAGTATTGCCAATATTGCAGCTGATGGATGTGTAGAAGTATGAAGTGTTGCATAGTATGTGTTGACATGTTAATTAATAAAAGATTCTTGTTTATGTCTACCTGTTCTCACATTAGGGTTAGAAGATGTTTTCTGTATTTGTAACTAGTCCTTACCTAATCTGTGTCACTCAGCTTTATTACTTTTGCATGATAGAGAATTACAGATTGATATACTACAATTTTCTCATCATGTATCTTATCAGGCAAGTGCATAGCTGCCAAGGTTAATGTAGTGCTGCATACTAACACACTAACTAATGTAAAGCTAAATAGTATGCAAACTGCACTTCCTACAAATATAACACAATAGTAATATCCTATGTCATATTACACTATGACTGATCAGTGATCACCAGTTGAACCTATAATTATCACTCATTTAAAACTTAATGATATCATACTATAAACCTTGTCAACATATACATTCTTTGTCACACAGAAACATAGATATCACATAGACACAATTTTTAGCCAACCTGTGAGCTTAACCCCATACCATCTCAAAAATGGCAGGAGCTAGCATCAAATTTAATGAAAACAAGGGACTCGTGGGTCACTGTGCTCCGCTGAAGTTGACCTTGAAGGTAAAAATCTAAAATAATATCAAATGGAGATTAAGAGGAAGAGGTAATATAGGCCATGGTTAGTTTATATGATTGGTTTGTATTGATGTGCAAGAAATTGATTCTAATAACATTTTGTGACCTGACCATGTGTTTCCTAATGTTGAAACTGAAGCATGTGAGCAGTTTGTGAACAAATGATCTGTACTATTACCATGATCTTTAGTTGGCTTTTTGATTAACTGTTGACATTTCAGTAGTTTACACATTTGTTTAATTGAATATTTTTTTTATAATATATATTATTAAATATATTTATATTTTTATTTTATGAAATATATACAGTTTAAATATAACTAATGTCCCCAGTCCACAGATGAAAGGACTTTGTGGTGGGTGGGGATGGGGGGTGTCGAATGGTGGGAGTTACAACATATCTGTATTATTATAGTGTATATCCATAGGATTTTCACTTGATTCAACAATGCTTACAAAATAAAAAAGTTCATTCATAATTACTTAATACTTGAAAAAGGACAAACAGACTGGTAGACAAACAAAGCTGATAATATATGAAGTTACAATTATTGTATCCGCCAAAAACAAAGTTTTGCAGATACTATGTTTTTGACCAGGTTCCGCCACTGCCACCACCGTATTCGTTTCAGGAGAACACCTCTGAGACTACTGGACCAATTTTTCTGAAACTTACACCAATTTTTGGGTCAAATGTGAAATGGTGCCTAACCATTTGCATTGACCTCTGACCTTTCCTCTCTCTAGTGCGTCCATCTGTGCGTCTGTTTTGACACTTTATTCCATATATCTGCAGACTCGTTTGACCAATCAGGAAAAAAAATTTACATAAATGTAGCCCTTGGATAACTTTATAACATACACAAAAATAGTGGCACCACCTGCAGCCATTTTTGCACAGCGTCCTTCTGTTTGTCTGCCTTGGGTTAAAATCACTCATATCTCTGCAGTGGTTTGACTTGTCCACCTGAAATTCAGCATGCTTATACATCCTGGATAGCTTTCTTGTTTTTTGACAGGTGGCGCCACCTACATTCAGGTTTACACTGCAGACATCCATGCTTATATCCCTGGACTGGTTTGACGTATCTTACTGAAAATTTGCATGTATTTAGATCTCACACAGCTCTTTAATATACAAGAAACTGGTGGCTCCACCTGCAACCATTTTTGCACAGTGTCCATCAGTTCTTTTGACTTGTGTTAAAATAACTCATATCTTGGCAGTTGTTGGCATATGTATACATCCTAGATAGCTTTCTTGATTTATTGACAGGTGGCACCACCTCAATTACATTCAGGCTGCAGACATCCATGCTTATATCTCCGGACAGGTTTGACGTATCTTCCTGAAATCTTGCATGTGTTTAGATCTCACATAGCTCTTCATCATACAAGAAACTGGTGGCGCCACCAGCAACCATTTTTGCACAGCGTTCATCAGTTCGTTGGACTTGGGTTAAAATCACTCATATCTCAGCAGTGGTTTGACTTATTCACCTGAAATTTGGCATGCGTATACATCCTGGATAGCTTTCTTGATTTTATGACAGGTGGCACCACCTACATTCATGTTCATGCTGCAGATATCCATGCTAATCCACGCGGGACTGGTTAGCTGTACCTACCTGAAGTGGTGCATGTGTTTGGATCTCACATAGCTCTTTATCATACAAGAAGCAGGTGGCGTCACCTGCAACCATTTTTGCACAGTCCTATTTGTCTGCTGTGGGATAAAATCACTCATATCTCGGCAGTGGTTTGACTTTTCCACCTGAAATTTTGCATCTTTATACATCTTGGATAGTTTCTAGTTTAAATAACAGGTGGCACCACCTACAATCATATTTATGTGGCAGACATCCATGCTAATATGTAACACATCTTACTTTATTTCCCCTTGCCACTCAATCCATGCCTCACTTCACCAGTCTTACCCTGATTTTTGCGGATACACATAATGGCTTGTTCCTTAATTTATTTATTATATCAAATTTTTTAAAGTTTAACATCTGCAATAATACACAACTGAATATATAATTTGCTTTCAAATTTCAGACTTGGTGGATGGAGATGGTGGGATTAACAACACTTCTGCATATACATAAAGGGCAAACAAAGCCTGAATTCCAATTGTGCTGAAGCAGGAAAATAATGAACAAATGTTTATATTAGATCCTAATTTTTTTATCACATCAATTTTTTTATTATTATAAGTTTATATTTCTTTACTTTTCCAATATAACCTGTATATCTGAATATAAAAGTTGATTCATAATTCTAAATTGCATCTAAATCTCAATCTTGTGAAATAAAACCACATCATGCATACAAATGTTTATTTTTTTTTACCACAAAAATAAATTTGCAAAACAATAAATATCTAAAAATAATACTTGATTCAGATTTCGCAATTTTTAATTGTGCCTTTATTTATCCATATGCATACTGATGTGTTTAATTATATTTGTTAAAATTATATATAAGAAAACTGATTACTTTAAAAATGCTACATTAACAAAACATGGCATTTTCTGGATTACACCTTTTCAGGATTACTGTTTCGAGGAAACTTTTTGTATATTGGAGTGGAAACAGCATTACAATTAAGGAGATACAGTGAAATCAATAACAATTACTGCATAAAACTTGGTGGGCTGAGTTTGCAAGGGGGGGGGGGGGAGGGGTATGAGAATTACTGTACACCTGTCACAGCAGGGGATCTCCCCCAGTGACTGTAACAAATCAGAAACCCTGGCATAGTTGACTTCCAATTACCTGGAGTGGGACCCTGCATCTGGACAAAGCAAATAACTACAAATGAGCCTGAAGAAAAAAATCAATAACTTGCCTAATTTTCACAGCATGTACACATAAGGATTTAATCTGTTAAAATCTGAAATTGAAAATTAAAGCTGCAAAATTAGGCTAGTTATTGAATTTTTTGGAGGCTATTGTTGTATTCCCTTATATTGTCAAGCAGTCCACTTTGGTCACAGTAGGTCATTCAGTGCAGCTCTCTATGCTCCCCAGGCGGTTGGCATAATGTTAGATGTCCCCAAGATCTCCTACCAAGCCGAAAACTAGGTGTTTCTGACTTCATTCCTTTGAGAAATTAAGGAAAAACCTCAATTTTTTATTAAAAACCTATTTTCACACTTCAGGACCGACTAATATCAAAACCACTCATCTGTTTTGCCTCATATTTGCTATAAATATTCCTCTTTATAGTTCCTATGAACATGCCAGAAATTAGGTCTGTATTGTATAATTAAAAAAAGTTATGGGCTCAAACATAATGCATTTTGTAAAAAATAATAAAGATATTTGATCACTTAACACAAAACATGTTAAAACTAAGGAGTTTTTCTCCAGTTATATAACTTTAATTAATCAAAATTAAATTGTATACCAAAAATTAGATCAAAATCTTTTAAATTTTTTAAAATATTGCCAAAAATAAAAAATTGGTACCTTAAATTTTGCCCAACTTTGGCCACGGCACGTGCAACTCTCTATCCCCAGGCTGTTGGCATAACTTATGCAATCCCATCACTAGGGCAATCCCTCTCTCTACTGAGTTTAGCTTGATCAGGCTGTCTGCAGTTAATACCATACCACAGGGAGCCTTTTTCTCTCTCCCCCCCCCCCCCACCCCATTCTGTTGACAGACCTGTACTATGAACTAGATGAATCTTAAAATTAACATTTTTTTTCAGCAATGAGCATTAACAACGGAGACCCCTCCCCCCACCCACCCCTTCAATACACAGGACTAATAAACAAGATGAATCTTATAATTTTTATGTTAAATAAATTCTTTTTGATGAGACTTGGACAATTTTTATTTTTTTTTAAAGAAAAAAAAATTTCAGGAATTTAATCCTTATATTCAAATGTGATAAAATATTAGGATCTAATGTAAGTGCTAACTGACAAGATTTAAGAAGATATAAATACTTTGTAGCATTTCATTCATATCTGTTAAAGTTGGCGGGGCCTAGGTGTGAATAACACTGTTAACTTAGTATTAAAATTAGGAATATTGGTCAAACTTTGTGGGATTAATTTTTAACTCATACTGCCATATATTTAACTTTTGAAAACTTAATTACCTTCACACATTATTTGTTTTTGAAATGTTACTTTTATATAACACTTACAGTAGGCCTATTTGTTCCCTTGGTGCATCACTAAATGGTTTAGCTCATGTCCATTATTCTATAATTTACAGAGTTTCATTTTAGCAGGGCCATTTTCTCATAGCTTTTCTAATGATAATATACATGAAAAACCAAAAGAAATAAAATATTTTGCAGTTACTAATATTTTCCAAAATTCAGCGGAGCGATGTGACCCATGGGTCCCTTGTTTACAGGCAAAAACCTCATAATTGTAGCCTCTTTCAATTTAAAAATGTTTTATGATGAAACTGTCAAGCTGAATGGTTTAATGTTTCACAAGAATTATCCTAGGGTTAGGCTCTTTCAATTGTATAAGAAGAGATTGGGTTCATTGATTTTTGGTAGAAAGCTGAAGTTGGCCTTTGGGCCATTAGAATTGTGGCCATTAGTAAGTTTTTTACAAACGGAAGGCTGCAATAGTCTTCAAATAATGACTCTTAGGTGGCCTTTGTTTAAGTTTACTTTTTAGATTTTTGGCAGAATTATTGGACCTTTAATAATGAAAGGACTATCTTTTATTATTCTTAATATTTTGATAAAAAAATCTTGAAATAAAGCATTGTAGCCAAAGTCTTTCAGTATGTGTAAACAGATTTACCTACAGGCCAAGATTGTGTCTGCATAGCAGGGCAGACTGCCAACTGTTTCAGATTTGGCAATACGCCAAGGTCAGTGTGGATCTATTTATAGCTTTGGCAGACTGCCAACTGTATCAGATTAGGCAACAGGTCAAGAGTTCACTCAGTGCAGTAGCTGCAGTTTGTTATTTGTTCCAGTTCACTCATGGCAACTGCCTTGCTCACCTGAGTTTGGTCAGCTCAGTGTACCTGACTCTAGAGAAGTTTGATGTATTGGCCTGACATTTTGACTTGTCCATGCATCTTTGATGGCTTTCTCATACACAAGACTGGTGTTGCCACCTACAATGACTTTTGCAGTTTATGTACCTGCTTTTTTCTCAGGAGGGATTTTATATCAGCGGGATATTGTGCATATTTATACATCAGATAGCTTCATCATATACAAGACTGGTGGCACCACCTACAATAATTTTTGTGAATGTCCTTACAGGAGGGATTTGGTATATCAGCATGAAAATGGGCATATGTATAGGTACATCTCGGATTGCTTCATTGTATACCAGACTTTTTGTGCCACCTACAACTGTTTCATGATTTGTACACTTAGCCCAAGAGTTTGAAGTATTTGCCTAAAATTTTGCATGTCCATACATCTTTTATTGCTTTCTTGTACACAAGACTGGTGGTGTCACCTGCAATCATTTTTGTGCTGTGTACATCCATGCCAGTATTTTAGCAGTGAAGTTTGGGTAATTGGTGCTTGTACTCAGGTTCAAAATGTTTAGTACTTGCATTGTACATTTACACGTCACACGTACTTAAAAAGTAACGGTCCAGCATGGAATCATTATACCTGATGTATATCCCATTGCGCAGGTTCATATAAGGCCTGTAGGCCTTGTTTATTGATCAGCGAAAACAGATCCAGTCTGATGAAATGCAAGAACATGCCTTAAGCAGGGGTGGTGTTCACACTGTACCTCGCACCCAAGACTACAGAATGGATGATCATTTAAATACAATTTCCAAGTACAGTTGGATGATATTACAGGCCTCCTATTTGCAACCAAAAAACACCATATTCTTTGTGTGATAAATTGTTATAGTCTTGTACAAATGAAAACTTAAATGCAGAATGAAGACATTGTGCTGACTTGACTTACATGACATCAATTGAATGGCAAGTCATTCACATCAGCAAATTTGACAAAAAATGGTCTATAAAGGGGGCTGGGGGCTCTTCTGGGATCAGAAACATTATTTTCAGTCAAATATGGTCATCTGATCTCTTGAGATTTGCTTCAATGTCTAAGTACAGGCATACCTCTCAGCTTCTGTATAATAACTAAGCATGACATGACGAGAACTTAACCAAAACACCTGTTGTCATTAGATTACTTTTATTATCACTTGATACACAGTCATGAGTGATTCCTACAGCGAACCTAATCTGTAAAACTGAAATGCACTTGGTGCAGGATCTGTCACAGACATCATCACATTACTTTTAAAGTCTCTCAATGTACAGTTGTGCTTTTTAGGGTCTTTATGATATCACTTTGGTATATCTCTGTTTGCCCGCAGCACATCTCCTGGGCTTGGATAAGGTCGCTGCTGGAACAGAGGGCCAGAAGCTGTGACATCAGCTCCAGTTTTGGCTGAACCTCGTCTGTCCAGGCCTGTAGACCATGTGCCCCTGCAATACCAAATACAGCTGTCAATCAGAACTGGTACACAACAATAGAGGGGAAAAATACAGTATGGAATATGATGCAGCCCAGGGATGCAGAGAGATGAGCTTTAGAGGGTGGGAAATCAGATGGGTACAACACACTTGCAAATTGGCTTTGTGGATATATAGCTGTACTGTATATTACTATAACTGCAAAGTCTGATCCTCATCCATGGTGAGCAAAAACACTGCATCCCTCTTTTAAGTATACATTTTACCCATGTACCTACTATGCATGTGCATCAGTGGAAACAGACCATGTTATGAAGGATTTTGAGTGTCATTTAGGAGATCTGCAGATAACAATACTGACTATTTCCAAGTGCAGATCACCGAGTACAGCCTCAATAAAATTCTTATATGGGCATGTGTGAAAAAATGGCTGCCTAGTTGAAAATCTCATTTGTATTATACACAGAAACAAAGCCTCTCTGGTCTCAAACTGAAATGGACTGCTCACAATACATATTAAATTTGGCCAACATTTGGACGAGCATGGTTGAGATACTGGTTATAGTGGGGCAAAACTCTAAACAAGGGACCCACTGGTCATGGTGCTCAGCTGAATTTTGTAAAATTTCAGCAAATGCAAAATATACTTATTTCCATTGTTACTGTTTTTCATACAGGGCTAAAAATACTATGAAGTACTATTTCCAACAGAAAGGTGTTAATCATGTTTGCCTTTCCCCAGAAAAAAGACTTTCTGCTAAAGGTGCCTCCTACCATCATATCAACCTTTAAGTCACAGTTCCTTTAGTGTATAACTAATTCTGCCATCTTACATGCCATCCTACATGCACACTTGCATCCAAAAAGAACTAAATGTTTACAATAGTAACACTGTTATATCAGAAACTAGATTTTGCAGTGAAACAAAACAGGAAAATACAAGAGATGAGGGACTAAATCCCAGAGAGTATAAGTAATGATAGACCATTTATAGGAAAATATAGAAAATATAGGGAGCCAGTGGAACACCACCTGTAAAATATTTGGTTTTTGTGTCACGTGTGTTTCTACTTATCAGCTACTAATGTGGAAACATCAAGATGTACACCTTTCCAATGGATTGGTACAAAACAAACAAGGGACCCATGGGTCTCGGCGCTTAGCTGAAGTTAGAAATTTTTGCAAATGCAAAATATGCAAAATATTCTATTGTAATGTTTTTCATTTATATAAGCATATGAGAAGCTAAGAGGAAAGGGGCCCTCATACTTGGTTATAGTAAAGTTCTAAATATATGATTACAAACTAATACTCTGACAAGCCTGTCATGAAGAAAAACAGTAACAGTTTTGAGATACTGTGATGCATATGAAAAATTTACAGATGGACAGGCAAGTCGACAGAATGGACTAATACCTTTATTTCACTTTCAAGAGAATAATGCATTTAAGTTTATATATAAGCCTATTTTTTTTAGCATATCCACTTTTTCCATTTATAGTTTTTATCTGATTCATTTTTTTTTTATTTACAAGTTTTATAAATTTGTAATAAAAAACTAAAATATATGTTAAACTAGAATATGGATAGTCAACAAGCGACTACGTGTATCCGCCAAAATCAGAGAAGGACGGATGAAGTGAGCCATGGTTTGAGTGGCAAGGGGAAATAGATTTACATGTGTTACATATTAGAATGGATCTCTACCACATAAACATGATTGCAGGTGGCACCACCTGTTATTTGAAGAGAAACAATCAAAGATGTATACACATGCAAAATTTCATGTGGAAAAGTCAAACCACTGCAGAGATATGAGTGATTTTATCCCACAGCAGACAAACAGATGGAATGCTGTGCAAAAATGGCTGCAGGTGGCCCCACCATTTTTGTGTATGTTATAAAGATATCCAAGGGCTACATTTGTGTAAATTTTTTTTCCTGATTGGTCAAACGTGTCCGGAGATATAAGCATTAATGTCTGCAGCGTGAATGTGAATGTAGGTGGTGCCATCTGTCATAAAATCAAGAAAGCTATGCGGGATGTATACGCATGCCAAATTTCAGGTAATTTGGTCAAACCACTGGAGAGATATGAGTGATTTTAACCCAAGGCAGACAAACAGATGGACGCTGTGTGAAAATGGCTGCAGGTGGCACCACCATTTTTGTGTATGTTATAAAGCTATCCAAGGGCTACATTTGTGTAAAAAAATTTTTCCTGATCAGTCAAACAGTTCCCAAGGTATGAGCTTGGATGTCTGCAGCATTAACTTGAATGTAGGTGGCGCACCTGTCATAAAATCAAGAAAGCTATCTAGGATGTATACGCATGCCGAATTTTAGGTGAATTTGTCAAACAACTGCAGAGATATGAGTGATTTTAACCTAAGGCAGATGAACAGATGGACACTGTGCAAACATGGTTGCAGGTGGCGCCACCTTTTTTGTGTATGTTATAAAGCTATCCCAGGGCTACATTTGTGTAAAAAAATTTTCCTGATCGGTCAAACGGTTCCCAAGATATGTGGGTTTATGTGTGGAAACAGACGCACAAACGGACGCTGGGCAGAGAGGAAAGGTCAGAGGTCAAGGTCACTTGGTTAGGCACCAGTTCACATGTGACCCGATAATTTATGTAAGTTTCCGAAAAATTTGTCCAGTAGTCTCAGAGGAGTTCTCCGGAAACGAACCCGGCGGCGGAACCCGGTCAAAAACATAGTATACAAATATTAGAATTCTAAGTTGCAATCATTATATATCCAGAGTGTAGCTCATATTGGGTTATATTATGCATACACATATATTTTATTATTTTTAAATCACAAATGTTTAAACTGAATTTAAAAGAAAATAATGCCACAATATGGCATCTACAAGATTATTCCTTGAATCACTGTTAAAAAGTTTTGCACATTGAAGTTTTCAGTACATGCTTAATTTTATTCACTGAAATGAAATAAAAGATTCAGTAAATTTGATAAAATAAAAACATCTTTTCAAATAAAGTATACACACTGTTGGTTGAATGAGGGACAAACAATATCATTTTACTAATTACAACTCAGCTATAATTTATTACTGGAATGAATAGTCAGTTTCACACCTGGTGAAGTTTTTACTCTTCTGAAGTAAGGAATTACTTATCTGATGAACATCTACACTTTCATACCAATACACCACTTTGTGGACACAATTCAATGTGCACTTTAATCATTGTAACCCTGGTGGTACAATACAAAATCTAAAATGTAGCATAGCCAAGAATAAAATAAAATATAGAAAATTATAACATTCATCTAATTAATGCACCATGGGGGGGGGGGGGGGGGGGGAGTGCAAGGCAGAGGGGAAGCCTGCTAGTAGTGGCCAAGCTGAGCCAAGGCAAGCTGCCTGGGGTCAGTTACATAATGCAAGTGAAGGCTGTACTACCAGGTGGGCTAGATGTAAACAACACTTGACATGGTGTCTGGAAACTTTAATTAAAGCTACTCTTTTCTATCAATTCCTTTGAAATTTCAGATTTTAAAAGATTAAATCCTTATATATATATGTTGTGAAAATTAAATCAAGATTGCTTACAGGGAAAAAACGTGCCATTGCCAAAGTTGGACAAAATTTAAGGTATTGATTTTTTATTTATGCTAATAACTTGACAAATTTGCAAAATTCATATCTAATTTTGGGTAAACAATTGAATCTTAATTAAATAAATTTATATTCCTGAAAAAAAGTCTCCAGCTTCAGCAATTTTCATGTTAGGTGAGCAAATATATTTCCTGATTTTTTAAAAATTGCATTGTATCTAGGCCCATAACTTCAAAATAATACCCAATACTGACCTAATTTTTGGTTTGTTCACAGACAATGTATGGAAGAATATGAATACTAAATATGATCAAAAACAGATCAGTGGTTTTGATATTAGGCAGCCTTGAAGTGTAACAATGGTTTTTTTTATGGAAAACAGAGGTTTTTCCTTAATATCTCCTAATGACCCAATTTTCGGTATGGTAGGAGATTTTGGGGACATCTAATGGTATGCAAAGTTTTGGTTTTGTAGGTCCAAAGGTTTTAAAATGTGCCATGTTAACAAACAGACGGCCGGCCAGACGGACGGAGGGATGACGGACAAAGGACCATGACTATAGCTCAGATGACTTATAGTCAGCTGAGCTAAAAATGCCCTTCCATGCACTTTTGCCTGTCTTAGACAGGCAGAAAGGCGTCATTTCAAGCCCTGTTATATATTAGCATTTGAAAAGCTAATCTTGAGGAAATGATCTTGCTATTTGGTGATAATCAAGTACTAAATATGTGATTCCCAAACTTATACTCTGACATGAATGCCATGGAAAAACCAGTATAGGTTTTTGAGATACTGTGCTGCATATGAAACATTTACAGACGGAAAGACATGTGGACAGATCACAAAAAGGATGGATAACTGTTCTTGCTGAGGCAGGGGAATAATGATTTTAAGTTTATATTAAATCCTATTTTTTTCAGTATGTTCAATTTTTGACAAGAATAAGGATTTATTTAATGAAACAAATTTATCACATTGAATTTCTTTTTATTTTACAAATTTTATAAATTTTCAATATAAAAAAATCTGCAAAAATATAATAATGTTAATTCAGAATTATAAGTTGCATAATTTTTTATCCTTAGTTAAGACATGTAAAAGTATGCATACACATATATTTTACTTGTTTTCAAATCATAAAATGCTTAATTAAACTAAATCAAAAAGAAATTTATTTTTATAAAGATAAAATCCCTAAAAAATTGCCATAACATGGCATCTTCTACATTTTTACTAGGATCAGTATTAAAAAAGAGATTTCAGTTTAATTTACATGCTATAATTTTATTAACCAACATAAAAAAATTTGATTAAAAATCAGTTTTCAGATCAGGTATACGCACTTTTGCATGAGGGAGAAACAACATCATTATACTAAATATTACTACTGTAATTTAATACTTAATTTTACTGAATTTAACACAAACAGTTTATTAATCTTCTGAAGCAAGGAATTCCTTGCAATCTTAACACTCTACAGCAAAACATAACATGGTGGCCACATAATTAAATGTGCCCTCATTGTAACCCCTTGTAATACAAAACAAATTCTAAAATGTAGTAAAAGTCAAGAGAAGAGGAATTAAACAGAGAAAATTATAAATTTCATCTTGTTTATATGCATCCTCTCAATGGAAGAAGGTAACCCTAGATCTGCTGAGCAAAGGGAGCTAGCAAATGCCATAACAGCTGGATCAGTGAGGGCTCCAGTGCTGTGCTAGGTTGGCTTGATGTAAACAATACTTGAGTTGGTAACTCAAAAACTTAAATCTACATTTTTTATTGATTCCTTTCAGATTTCAAAAGTGTAAACCCTTAAGTGTAACTGTTGTGAAAATTTAATGAACAGTATTTACAGGAAGAAAATGTGCCATGGTCAAAGTTGGGGAAACTTTAAGCTATTGATTTTACATTTAATAACAATTTGAGAAATGTACAAAATTCTTATCTAATTTCTGGCATTCAATTTTAAATCTTGATTAAATAAAGTTTTATTCTTGAAAAAACCGTCTCTAGCAGTAACAGCTCCCATGCAAAGTAAGAAAATATATTTCCTAATGTTTTGACAAGGTACATATTGTTCAGGTCAACAACTTCTAAAAAATACAAATATTGACTTCCCACATGTACATAAGGATTAAGGAATATACAGAGGAAAACCTATGCCAACTAGATAAAGTTGTATTTGCATCAAAATACATGAAGCGCCCAATAGTCACTTACTCAGGAAATCATATCAACATGTCATACTGCAAAACTAATGTATAAGAAATATAGACCTGAATGATAAAGTGAGCACAGAAGCTGTAAAGGGAGAAACAAATTAATGATGCACTAAGTCTCATGTGACTTGAGAGCATAAGTTAAAGTTGTGAGTAAAATGGGTACTTTTAAGCTAACTGATGAATAATGCATGGTTTGGTCAAATTGTGATGAATAATAGAAGAGCCAGTGGCATTGATTAAGGTATCCTGACTGAACAAGTTAAACCGCTTAATTAGGTCAGAATAACAGAATGACTCTGGAATTAGTATGATGCAATACTGATATACTAGAATATTAAGCAGTAAGCCTAAGATACCCCTAAAACCACTTTTTGATGATATTTAGCCATTGGTGAAAATGCAAAAGTACTAATGAATTGTGCAAATATGGGTTAAGGTCAACCAAAAGTTAATAAGTTTGAGAGAGTCATCAGTCGATGCCTTCCACAAAATTAAAACAAAATCAAATCAAAACCCTTGGTACTATGGAACAAACGATGCCAAAAGTCTACAGTCAAGGTCACAGCACCAGGAAATTTTTTAGCCTCAATAATACAGAATTCTTATATAATAATGATAGATGCTTGTATGTAGGATATATAAGCATTTTCAAAGAGCGGACACTGCTGCCCACCGGGAAAAACAATAAGCTCCCCTGTGGGTTGTTTAAATATAATCAAAACAACACAAATGGTTTAAATATAAGGCACTCTTGAAAAGTAACAACAGGCTTTTACTGGATTTAGGTGATTTCTCCTTAATTTCTCAAAGGAATGAAGTCATTGTGACCGAGTATTGGGTTTAGCAGCAGAACTTGGGGACATCTAACTGTATTTGAATTTTGGTTTTGTAGGTCTACAGTTTCAAAACTTGCCCTGTTGACAGACAGGTGGACAACAGACCATCACTATAACTCAGATGAATTATAATCGGCTGAGCTTAAAACCCATCCTGATTTTTATCTTTGCAGCTTTCAAAGAGGCTTGCACAAAGTTGTCCATCATAAAATCTTATATAAGGAAACATTTGGAAACACATGATGGAACACATATATGCAAGTGGACCTGGATTAGTCCGTGGACTGTACAAAGCTAAATTTGCTTTTGCCATATTGGAGGACCAGCCTAATTGAATTCCTCTAACTCTTCTGTTAGAACATAAAAGAGTGACTTGGCAAGGATGGCTTAAAACCTGATTTTACAAAACCAGACATTTACAAGAAAGTCAAAGAATACATACTGACCAGAAACTTAACTTCTTCAGATATTCAAAGATTCTAGTTCGATTAATCAGACTGGCCTATTTAGAGTAGCCATGACAATCTGATTCAGTAGGCAATGATGATTGGTTTGGTAAGCCTGCATGAGTTGTGATACAAGCAATAATGAGGAATGCATCACAGTGGTCTTCCATCATGTTGCATTTATATCATGATAACAAGGCCTACAGGCCTAATGCGAACCTGTGCAAAGTTCGGGAGTATGAATGGGGGTTTATTTTTAAATTTAATATTGATCCTCTTAAGTCCTGCATATCTACCTTAGTCATTATGATTTCAGCAAAATGGAGGTTTTCGGACCTGCAAGTTTCAGACTAGGACATTTTAAAACTAGAATATGGGTAGTCGACTATATGTATCCGAAGAAATCAGAGTGGGATGGGTGAAGTTAGGCATGGATTAAGTGGCAAGGGGAATAGAGTGAGGTGTGTTGGATAGTAGCATGGATGTCTGCAGCTTAAACGTGAATGTAGGTGATGCCATCTGTCATAAAATCGAGAAAATTGTCCAGTATGTATAAACCTGCAAAATTTCAGGTGGATAAGTCAAACCACTGCTGAGATATGAGTGATTTTATCCCAAGGCAGATGAACAGATGGATGCTGTGAATAAGTGGTTGCAGGTGGCGCCACCAGTTTTGCCTATGATGAAGAGCTATATGTGAGATCTATACACAAGCAAAATTTTGGCCCAATCGGGAAGCAATCACAAGGCAGATGAAAAGATGGACGCTGTGCATCATTGGTTGCAGGTGGCGTCACCAGTTTTGCCTATGATGAAGAGCTATGTGAGATCTATACACATGCAACATTTCGGCCCCCCGAGATATGAGCTTGGATGTCTGCAGAGTAAACCTGAATGTAGGTGGCGCCACCTGTCATAAAATCGAGAAAGCTGTCCCCGATGTATAAACCTGCAAAATTTCAGGTGGATAAGTCAAACCACTTCTAGGATATGAGTGATTTTATCCCAAGGCAGATGAAAAGATGGACACTGTGCATCATTGGTTGCAGGTGGCGTCACCAGTTTTGCCTATGATGAAGAGCTATGTGAGATCTATACACATGCAACATTTCGGCCCAATCTGTCAAACGGTTCCCGAGATATGTTGGTTTATGTGTGGAAACAGACGCACAAATGGACGCTGGGCAGCAAGGAAAGGTCAGAGGTCAACAAAAATTGAGGGTGCAGCATTTCACATGTGACCTGATGATAAACCTGATTTGCTTAACATGCAAACCAAGTTTTTTCTGAAAGATATAGTTCCAATAATCTGGGAATTCTGCATCTATACATTGTGTCTAGACGTCTAGACGCTTTGTCTAGACGTCTAGACACATTGTCTAGACACCCACCAGAGCCAGGTAAGTTGCCATGGTGATGTCTAGACCCCACCTGTTTGTACTGAGTGACCCCTTGACTTGGCTGCTGAAACTCAGCATGGGGTCAAATCTGTTTTCAAACACAGAAAGCCTTTTTCAATTGGCTACAATGCTTTTTTAAAGCTGTATTTACCCAATCTATTCTGATAAAACTGGCAGAACCCTACCATAGAATAATTCTTGTAAAGTTTAAACCAATCAGCTTAACAGTTTTATCATAAATCAGGGTATAAGCTGGAAGAGTTTAAAATTACATTTTCGCTAGTGAAAAACACATCAATGTAGGTGGCACCACCAATACCTCAATTTCAGATATGACATATGTGACAAACATTGGTATAAAATTTGGTGATGATAGCTCTAGATGTTCCTGAGATTTTAATTTTAGTCTGCTTTTTTGGACAGATGACTAAGTTCAACCTCCTGTAACTCAGCCAAAAATCTCCAAACTGGAACCATTCGAACAAACTTGAGAGAGATTGTTTCAGGGATCATTTCTGTGAAATATTGGACAATTTGGCTGGACAGTTTCGGAGAAGAAGATTTTTAAAGCTTTTTTAGCTTTTTCCCTATAAAATCTAAGATAATGCAGTTAGAAAAAAAATAAACAAAATCCGATAGAGTTTTTCACATGACTGATTATTTGCAAAAAATTTGGTGATGCTAGCTTCTGCTGTTTTTGAGACAGCTATGGTTAACGTACAGACGACGCACGAAGCACGACACACGACGGACAATGCCGCACCATCACATAAGCTCACAGGTTCGCTAAAAAGCCTATAATCTTAACATTATGCTACCAATGATGAATAAAAACAAGAGAATATATGTGAGCTCACAACTCAAACTGAAACCCTGTCTCCATGGTAACAAGTCATTTCCTGTATCCCGTACAAGTTGGCTGCCTCTAGTAACCTGTGCGAGACAAGCCTATATTCATGTGGTCAGAAATTCAACAAACATGCGGAGGGGTTTACAAATATGCCAAGTTAAAATGGAACTTTTCTCGCTCATGTTTGGTGTTGTTTAAAAGTACATATAAAATGCAAACAAATGGTCTGGTTTATATCAATTTACAGTGTACCTGTAGGACATGAAGCATTGTCAAAATAGACAAAAATATTTGGATCCTCATGGAGCCTTATAATGTGTTCCTCAGAACTAGATGTAAAGGCACTCTGACAGCCACTTATCTGGTCGTAATGTCAGAGGGCTGATATGGCCCTATATTTAGAGTAATGCTCCTACTACTCTAAACCACTAGAGCTGCAAACTTTACACACTTACCTTGGTATATCGGAATAAGAGGCTGGGTCCATAGGGTCCAACTCATCCTTCTCTTTCCTCTTACCTGAGAATGATACAATTTCCAGAATTGGTAAAAGCTAGGTTTGAATATATGATGGGTAAACAGACTCTGAAACTTAACTACAATATTTTTTAAACATTACCCAGATCAAGTAGAGCAATTTTACAGAATGTATGTCATCACTTGAATCTGTATCTGTAAAACCCTTATAAACATAACAAAGCGACCTGGTGGTGGTTCAGTAACTTGCTTAAGAAAGTTAGCAATAAAATAAAACTGAAATACCATTTAAGCTTTCAGCAGATGAAACATAAATGTAGATAAAAACATCATACCACACATGATCAAAATACTTGTAAAGTTTGTTGATGAGAGCTACATCCACTCCTGAGATATTTGATAATGGTAAATGACATCATATTACACATGCAAACAAAAAAGTCAATGTGTGTGAAAAGAAAAATTTAAGTTTTGTGTAGAAATTAAAAAAAAAAATTCATACTCATTTAATTCCCTTACTCTAAGGAAACGTTAACGAAGATAAAACTATAACGTTAAAATTTTCTGACTTATTAAAGAATCTGAAGAAAAGATCATTTTGGCTTATAAAAGGGCGACATAAGTGGTGTCACCAAAAGCAAAGTCTTGCATATTTATGACTTTGTCAATGTGTCTGCTAATTTTCATCATGATTTTCTGTAGATATCTTGCAAAAATGCTGGACTGGTTTTTTATTGAAGGACACAGGAAAAACAGTCATATCTATGCTATTTCTTCGGGAACTATGGCACTTAATTTAAATTAAATCAAATATTAAAGTTGCCATCTGGAAAAGAAGTCTGACAGACAACAAACACAGCCAAACTACTGTCACCTGTTCTTAAACAAGGCCTAAAGGCCTAATGCGAACCTGTGCAAAGTTTGGGAGTATGAATGGAGGTTTATTTTTAAAATTTAATATTGATCCTTTAAAGTCCTGCATATCTACCTTAGTCATTATGATTTCAGTTAAATGGACATTTCAGACCTGCAAGTTTCAGACTAGGACATTTTAAAACTAGAATATGGGTAGTCGACAAGCGACTATGTGTATCCACAGAAATCAGAGTGGGATGGGTGAAGTTAGGCATGGATTAAGTGGCAAGGGGAATAGAGTGAGGTATGTTGCATATTAGCATGGATGTCTGCAGAGTAAATGTGAATGTAGGTGGTGCCATCTGTCAGAAAATCAAGAAAGCTTTCCAGGATGTATAAACCTGCAAAATTTCAGGTAGATATGTCAAACCACTGCTGAGATATGAGTGATATTATCCCAAAGCAGATGAACAGATGGACACTGTGCATAAATGGTTGCACATGGTGCCACCGGTTTTGCCTATGATGAAGAGCTATGTGAGATCTATACACATGCAAAATTTTGGCCCAATCGGTCAAACGGTTCCGGAGATATGAGCTTGGATGTCTGCAGAGTAAACCTGAATGTAGGTGGCACCACCTGTCATAAAATCAAGAAAACTGTCCAGGTTGCATAAACCTGCAAAATTTCAGGTGGATAAGTCAAACCACTGCTGAGGTATGAGTGATTTTATCCCAAGGCAGATGAACAGATGGACGCAGTGCATAAATGGTTGCAGGTGGGGCCACCAGTTTTGCCTATGATGGAGAGCTATGTGAGATCTATACACATGCAAAATTTTGGCTCAATCAGTCAAACAGTTCCCAAGATATGAGCTTGGATGTCTGAAGAGTAAACCTGAATGAAGGTGGGGCCACCTGTCATAAAATCAAGAGACCTGTTCAGGATGTATAAACCTGCAAAATTTCAGGTGTGTAAGTCAAACCACTGCTGAGATATGAGTGTTTTTATCCAAAGGCAGATGAACAGATGGGTGCTGTGCATTAATGGTTGCAGGTGGGGCCACCAGTTTTGCCTATTATGAAGAGCTATGTGAGATCTATACACATGCAAAATTTTGGCCCAATCAGTCAAACGGTTCCGAAGATATGAGCTTGGATGTCTGCAGAGTAAACCTGAATGTAGGTGGCACCACCTGTCATAAAATCAAGAAAACTGTCCAGGTTGCATAAACCTGCAAAATTTCAGGTGGATAAGTCAAACCACTGCTGAGGTATGAGTGATTTTATCCCAAGGCAGATGAACAGATGGACGCAGTGCATAAATGGTTGCAGGTGGGGCCACCAGTTTTGCCTATGATGAAGAGCTATGTGAGATCTATACACATGCAAAATTTTGGCTCAATCAGTCAAACAGTTCCCAAGATATGAGCTTGGATGTCTGAAGAGCAAATCTGAATGAAGGTGGCGCCACCTGTCATAAAATCAAGAGACCTGTTCAGGATGTATAAACCTGCAAAATTTCAGGTGTGTAAGTCAAACCACTGCTGAGATATGAGTGATTTTATCCCAAGGCAGATGAACAGATGGGTGCTGTGCATTAATGGTTGCAGGTGGGGCCACCAGTTTTGCCTATGATGAAGAGCTATGTGAGATCTATACACATGCAAAATTTTGGCCCGATCAGTCAAACAGTTCCCGAGATATGAGCTTTGATGTCTGCAGAGTAAACCTGAATGTACGTGGTGCGACCTGTCATAAAATCGAGAAAGCTGTCCAGGATGTATAAATCTGCAAAATTTCAGGTGGATATGTCAAACCACTGCTGAGATATGAGTGATATTAACCCAAAGCAGATGAACAGATGGACGCTGTGCAAAAATGGTTGCAGGTGGCACCACCATTTTTAGTGTATGTTATAAAGCTATCAAAGGGCTACATTTACAAAATTTGTAGCCTGATCGGTCAAATGGTTCCCGAGATATGCGGGTTTATGTGTGGAAACAGATGCACAAATGGACGCTGGGCAGCAAGGAAAGGTCAGAGGTCACCAAAAAATGAGGGTGCAGCAGTTCACATGTGACCTGATGATTAACCCGATTCACTTAAAATGCAAACCAAGTTTTTTCAAACAGTTGAAAGATAAAGTTCCAATAATCTGGGAATTCTGCATCTAAACATTGTGTCTAGATGTCTAGACGCTGTGTCTAGATGTCTAGACACATTGTCTAGACACCCCCCAAGAGCGAGGTCAGTTGCCATGGTGATGTCTGGACCCCACCTGTTTGTACTGAGTGACCTCTTGACTTGGCTGTTGAAACTCAGCATGTTGTCAAATCTGTTTTCAAATACAGAAAGCCTTTTTCAATTGGCTACAATGCTTTTTTAAAACTGTATTTACCCAATCTATTCTTATTAAACTGGCAGAACCCTTCCATAGAATAATTCTTGTAAAGCTTAAACCAATCAGCTTAACAGTTTCATCATAAATCAGTGTATAAGCTAGAAGAGTTTAAAATTACATTTTTGCTTGTAAAAAACACATCTATGTAGGTGGAGCCACCAATACCTCCAAATCAGATATGACATATGTGACAAACATTGGTATAAAATTTGGTGATTATAGCTCTAGCCGTTTCTGAGATTTTAATTTGTGTGCTTTTTTGGACAGATGACTAATTTCAGCCTCCTGTAACTTGTCCAAAAATCTCCGAACTGGAACCATTCGAACAAACTTGAGAGAGATTGTTCCAGGGATCATTTCTGTGAAATATTGGACAATTTGGCTGGACAGTTTCAGAGTAGAAGATTTTAAAAGTTTTTAAGCTTTTTCTCTATAAAATCTAAATTAATGCAGATACCCAATAATAAGCTCCAGGGCACCAAGTTTCACATGTGACTAATTCTTACATGTAATTTAGAGCTGCTAGCTCCGATGGTTTCTGACTTACAGCCATGGACGGCGGAAAGCCAGCCCTGGACAGCGGACGGCGGACGGCGCTGCGCCATCGCATAAGCTCACAGGTTCGCTAAAAAAGAGGGCTTTAAAGTATGGTACACTATAGGGGGTATCTACAGAATAACAACCGACTGGTCATGACAGGGCTTATCATTTTACTCTGCCTTCAGTTAGTTTTACATTTTCTGTTCAGTTTTAAATGACGTTCCCTGTTCATTCATACATATTCTTTTAAAATTATTCTTTTATTCTTAATACTTATCTGTTATTTGACAGTACTAATTTTGCAGACCTCCTTTCAGCATCTTTAATTATGTTAATTTATATTTTGAAAATTTAATAAACATTTGTTCACAATAATATTATTGTGCCTATTCAGACACAGGAAATTTGGATAGTGACACACTACGAACATTTCTCACAACTGAAGAATAGGAAATGATAAATGATAAATTGTAGAGAAAAAGGACATGTCTGAGGAAAACAGGTCATGCATGCTACCAATATTGTAAAGTTTACCATCTCTTTGTCCACACACAAGAAGTCCAGTGCAATGGAATAAAATATGGCATCATATCCAAATGAAGATATATACACCCCTTAGCTAGGATAGTCTTGTCTCCAGTTTGGTTCTGTCCTGAATGTTGATGTAAACAGTATTTATATTGAATCTATCAATTAGGATTTGGAAACAGGGCATAGCCCTATATTAATTCATCACCAGTGGAAATACTGTGAAGATGAAAAGTTAGCCATAAAACCTGAACTTCATTCTGTAATATTACGATATGTTACACTTATGAATATACAAGGAATGACCTTGAAGTGCTATATATTTTATGTAGTATTGGTATGGTATAATAAATGCTTCAATATAATGGATGCTAACCCTGAATGATAAGATTAACTTTATGAATCCCTTTGCAAGGAAATTGCATTGTCTTGTAATTAATATAAATAGTATTCATTAACATATTAATAAACCAATGTAAGGAAAACATTGATCATTTAGGTTTCAATAGATAAATGAACAGAATTAAAGATGCTGAAAAAATTATGATCCCCAGTATCATTAGCCTTTAAAGTCACATGTTAACTTCATAGTTTAACATAAGAAAACTGTGTATTGTGACTTGGTGATATAGGTGCTTGTAATATTAGTTTATACTTGGGATTGTAGTACTAGTTTATGGCATTGTTGACTGTGCAAGGTCTGGAATCCTCCAATCAGCATAAGTAATAGTAATAGTAATAGTAATAGATACCCAAGTAATAGTAATAGTAATAGATGGTAAATTGTGGTAATAGTAATAGTAATAGTAATATCAGAAATTGAAAGTAATAGTAATAGTAATAGTAATAGATCAACTGTAATAGACCCCAATGAACTTCATTGACTACTCATTATTTTCAAAACAGGAACTTTTAACAACCTAATTATATATCATAGTAATTAACATCCATCCATAAGAAGTTTATGCTTGTCGAGCAGCTACAGGTTGCTGTGGTCAAGACCTCAGCCCTGTGCACTCCTTAAGCACGTTCTCTGAGCCAACAGACACGATGCCACACCAAGGCAAGCAGAGAGTCCGCCACCGTACATCCTGAGCCGGTGACCTTTTAGGAAAGCTACAGCATCCACAGCCACAAAGGCAGAAGCAACCCATATTCCCTCCACCGATCCCAGCAACGAAGAAACCAGCCATGCCATTCAAGAGCCGAACTCGATCTAGTGAACGACAGTGTTTCGAGACGCATCGCCTTTATACTTGCAGTTTCGGCCATTTGGACCGTATTAGTATTTAACAAGAATTCAAGATATTTATGATTTACTTAAAAAGAGGAGTTACCATTGTAGTACCAATATCTACCATCCATGAGGTCCTGAAACTGTTTCATGTTAGATACTGCTCAAAACTGAAATGAGTCGACACGTGATGATCATTACCTCTACCAATGAGGTTATGTTTTCACCAGCATCTGTTCGTTGCTTGCCGGTCTTTTTGGTCAAAATAGGTCAAGGTAACCAAAACACTTCAAAATGTTCTTCATATCTTTGTCACAAATGGTCTTAGCCACTTCAAATATAGCTCATTCAATTCACCACACCATGGCTGTGCTTTTTGCTGTAAAATGGCCTCATTCTGCTGTTACTATGCTTATGTATTCTTTGGGAAAATTCAGGAAATTTGTAAATTGTGACCCATTTTTGTAACTTTGCTTTTTAAAAGCAAGGGAGGTCTACATTTGAGCATCATGTACTGTTTAATTAGTTAAATGATTTTATTTCAAGTCTTGTGAAATCTCCCAGAGTTTCTCGTCACACAAGAATTTTGAGATTTGATGTAATGATGCCTAAGAGGCCACATATATGCAGTTATCATTTTGAAACTGATACATCTTATCTACTACCATAGTATCTTGAAACAAATTTTTCAGATTTTGAAAATAGCCACTAAGGGTGCTGCAGGTCAAACACGTGAAACATCACTTTTATGCCTTATCTCTGAAAGTGTAATCAATATCTAAACTTCTATCCCAGCATCTGTAACCAGGATAGATGGTCTTATTCCTAGGGAAAATCTGACATACTCTTCCCTTGCCATCGTAACCTATTTTAGGGTCAAACTTTTTAAATTGAATATATGAAGGTTACCTCTGTCACACGCCACAATTTCGACGTAAAAGCTTTCAAATTGATGCAGGTGATGCATCTATTTTCCCTCAAACTCTGCTAGTTTTTGGTCACATTAGGTCAAAGGTAAAGGTCACCGAAGAGCCTAAAAATTTTACTTTCCTCAAAACTTGGTAACAATTTATCTACACAGACTAAAGCTCATTTTGTTCCTGTATGCATTCCCCATAAAATGCTCTAGTCAACTGTCATCCTAGATGTGTCAGTCTGTCAGTAAGTCTGTCTGTTGCTCCCTTGTCATAAAATATGTCTCCCTGCTTGTTCTTCTGTCTTACATGTGGCATTCAACAGGCCACAATTTTTTAGCAATCACTCTGAAAGTTACAAAAAAATAGTATTTCCTTCAAATCTTTGCCAAGTATCATCTTATCCACATTAACTGTAGCCCATTTTATTTGTCGTTCCAAGGGCTTTTTTCTGATGTGTTGCTGCCTCAATCTGCTGTTAGCATGGTTACCCATTTTTGGGGAAAATTCATGATACTGAGAATTATTGGGTTTTATTTTTCTAGCTTTCTCACTTTAAAAGCTAGAGAGGTCTAATTTTTTGCATCAGGAAGCATATCATAAGATTTACATGATTTCTTGAAATCTTGTCAAACGAGATTTTAACTTTTCTCATTCCATAGGCCACATTTTATTGATCAATCGTTCTGAAAGTTATAAAGTTACAGGAAATCAATTGCCCTAGAAGTATGTAGTTTTGATTTGAGTTTAGTCAAAGGTCAAGGTCAATAAAAACACAGAAATCTATTTTCCTTATAACTTGGTCTTAAATGGGCCTATCCACACAAACTATAGCTCATTGTGTTCCTCTGTTAGTATTACATGGTCTGGTCAACTGTCATCCAGGTTGTGTCAGTATGCCAATCTGTTTGTCTGTTGTTGTCATATGGTCTGCCTGCTTGTTTTTTTTCTGACCTATGTCATCCTGCAGGCCACATTTTTTAGCAATCAATCTCCTGGAACATTGCTTATTCATAGGTTTGTTTCCACATGGTCCCCTGTCTGTCTTTCTGTTGCATATAAACTTCCAGCAAGCACTCGACCTCTGGTCATCTAGTTCTTTTGGTTGCTTTGTAAACAGAATTACACATAAACTACAGACCCATTTTCAATGAAACCTTATAGACATGGGCCAGGGAAGGCCTGATTAAATTGTGGTGCTGATCTTAACAAAGGGACAAATCAAGCATGAGATAAACTCTTCTGACAGCCATTCAAGTAAAAGAAACTGCTATTTTTTTTGCCTCTGAGTATTTTGTACTTGTTTATGGCCTCACCTCTTCTGTCCCTTGAACTTTTCTGGGCCAAAACCTCTCTCTCCAGCTCTTCAAAGTCTTTATCTGCTAAATCTTCAAACTGAAAATATTGATGGGTTGCTAAATGTAAGGAACTAATGTATTGAGCTTTAAACATGGTATGTATGGTGGCTTTATATCTACAGGTATGAAACTGCTCAATTTCATAATAAATATCATATTCTGTATATGTGAAGAAAACAAAGGTAAAATTGATATATGGAAGTTCACCCACTGAACAGAAAACCATGTCTCGTGTAAGGCTGAGATTTTAAATTGAAACATTTAAAAGTTAATCCAATTCCAACAGAAACTTTAATAATATTAAATTAATGTTAATATACAGCAGAAAATAAGAAATGGATAAACCAACTTACATCTACCTCCATGCCATCATCAACCAATGCATCTGCTTTTTCTTCCACAGCAGGAGGCAGCTCTGTAAATTGCAACAAAAATCATTAAAAACATCTTAATACAAAGTCCTGGACAGTATGATGTCACTGCTCCAGATGCTCACTGTCTACTAGTAGTACTTATGTACACGGAATCAACATCCATCTTCATTTTGTTTGTTGACTGACCTGTACATACCTTTGACTAAGTGGAACATGAATGTGATTACATGAAGCCCAGTGATGTCAGATCATATACTGAACTTCATGAATGGTTGCATGATCAAAACTCATTAAGATAATGCAGCATGCTGTGGTAAACGGTGCTGCCACATACCATAAAACTCTCATCCAAGGGTTATTTGTGTGTGGATTTAATAAAATCTTAAATACTATGATATATTCCCACTCCCTATTGATTAATTAAGTTTAAATATTAAAATGTTTTTTAAATCCATAAAACTTTTCTTAATCTCTTGCAGAAGTACACATACAATACGCCTGGTCTTGCTTCATGCAGGGCTTAATATAGAAGACTGGCAGTAGAGGGAACTGTGTCTTGAATGTAACTATTCATTACAGCTTCAATTACATCACTGCTAACACAGTTAAAACTTGACTTTATCTTGAGTGAGTCTCACTGCATATGTTTGGTTACAATTTTGGTTTAGCCTGACTCATATACGTTTAAGACAGGCACAGCTGGAGACAAATTCAACTTAAGAAAATCAGAGAGGCAAACACCTCTATTTTGCATTAAAACAATCATTATTTTGAAAATGAAACAATTTTCTGTGTGAAATGTCACCTGAACTGATTGTAACTAGAAACATATACAGATATTGAGAGATCAACTCATCAGGTGCTTTGCTATATACATTTTTACCCTTATTTTCCTTGAAGGGTTTTTTATTCTGATTCTTAACTGTCACAACACAATTAATATTAAATAAAGCCAATTTATACATATATATATATGTTGTGTGTTTCTTAGTTATGTGCTTCTCTTCCTGTTAGTTCATACCTTTAGTTTTCTCTGCTGGCTGGGTGACCCTTGACCTGGGATGTACAGGTGAGAGCCAAGAGACCTCATCTGTTTGTGTGTTCCAGTAGTAGAAGCGACCTCTGATAATAAATTAAGAATAGCTTATGTTCCGTACAATTCTGTATTACTTATTTTGTGCAAATCATGTTTGTAAACAATTACTGGTGTTTAATGAAAAAAGTGACAATAATACATTTTAGCAACAGCATTAACCTGGCTAAAGTGCAACAAATGCTTACATAAACATATAATATACACATGTAAAAAAACTAAAACCGTGACAAGGTTTGAATGCAAAAACATATTGTTTGCAAATGTATATAAAGCAAAACCCAGGCTTAATATTAAACAAGGGACCTTTGGGTCATGGCGCTCAGCTGTTATATATGATAAAAAAATATTATTTAGAAATGAGGCACATGCTGGTTTTGTGTGGTAATAAATATAAGCTGTATTATGAGTTGTTGTTGTTTAGCTTATGTATGATTTTGATAGTACCTTTGGAGACAGGGAAGAGGATTGATTTCATTTATTTTATTAACAAATGGAGTACTATTGTCACACAGATTTTGACTTGGCCATATAACTTATAAGCAGAACATATAATATAAGAGTTTAACTATTTATTAAAAAAAATACAAATATTGTCCCAAATATAATTTTTATTAAAAATAATAAGAGAATCATATGATTTTTTAAAATGAAATATAACTGATATGATTATTAAAATAATATTAAAGAATATATTCATGAATGCATTCATGAATACATTTTGAAAGTATTTGCATGAGTATTCATATATTTTTATTTTTACCTGAATTCCCATTCTTTATGCAAGAAATTTTATAATGGAGTACAAAATCATATTCGTATTTAAATACAATTACAAAGTATTTGCACCATGTCTGGAATTTATTCAGTTTTCACCAAACAATGATGTAGAGAATCCAGAATATACAAAATTCACACATTTAAATAATGATCATAAGTACCTGGTTTTATGGCTTTTATTTATATTAAAAAATAACTGTAAAAAATTCATTTTGGACTAATTTCACATCAATGTACACACTAGACACAGCAGGAATCTAGATTAATATTATCAACTGCATCTTTGTCTAATTTCCTTCATATGATCCCTAATGATTAGTAATGAATAATATGATTTACTTCTTTATCATTAAAATTGAACCTAAAAAATGCCATAGGTGACTGCATGGTGTTATTTGGAATATGTGACTTTCTACCCATCGATACAAGATTCTTATATCATCAGTAACTGCAAGTTAATTTCCTGTTATTAAAAACTAACTAATTCCTTTTCTATTTTTGTTTAATTTGTTATTAAAAACCAATAAAAATTTATTAATTTATTGTTTTTTGTTATGTTCTCGGTTAAAACTACTAGATGAGTTGGGTTGGACACCTGGATCAACTGTGGCTTGCCATAAGCTGCCTGGATTCCATGTATGCCTCGCCTCAAACGTGCATTATTTGATGAAAGGTCAACAAGGTCAACATACAGGTGACTCAAGAGGGGCTGGAGAGAGCCAAAGTCTGACAGGGTCTCATAAAAAACATTAATAAAAGCTACAATTTTTGGCCAATTTCTTTCAGCTTTCTAAACTAAAAAGCTGAAATGCTTATGTGTGCATGATATGAAAATTATATCAACAGTGCTCACGGGAAACAAACGTGCCATGGTCACAGTTGGGCAAAATTTAAGGTACTAATTTTATATTTATACTAAATAAAATTTGAAAAATTCAGAACTAATTTTGGGTATTCAATTGAATCTTGATTAAATAATGTTAATCCCTGACAAAAAAATCTCTAGCTTCAGCAATGCTCTTGTTAAGGGAGTAAATATATTTCTTGATTTTTTACAAAGTGCATTATGTTTGGGCCCATAACTTAAAACAATTACACAATACTGACATCATTCTGGCATGTGCATAGAGAATGAAAAATATGTATATTATTTATGATTAAAGTCAGATCAGTGGTTTTGATATTAGGCAGTCTTGAAGTGTAACAATGGGTTTTTAATGGAAAAATGAAGTTTTTCATTAATATCTCGAATGTCCTAGTGACCAAATTCTTGGCATGGTAGGGCATTTTGGAGACATCTAACTGTATGCCGAATTTAAGGAACTTAGAGCTGAAGCTGGGGAGCTGAGCTCTTGCAAACTGCATAACACTAGCTTGATGTAAACAATATGTTACATGGTGCTTGAAAACTTGATTAAAATCTACAGTTTTTGATCAACTGGTTTCAAATTTTTGGTGTTAACAGTTGAAATGCTAAAAAAAACTTGCTGTGAAAATTAAATCCACAGTACTTACAGGACAAAAACGTGCCATGGTCAAAGTTGGGCAAAATTTAAGGTACCAATTTTTTATTTTTATTAATATTTTAAAAAATTTAAAAGATTTTCATCTAATTTTGGGTATACAATTTAATTTTGATTAATTAAAGTTATATTACTGGAAAAAAGGTCCATAGCATTAACATTTTTTGTGTTAAGTGATCAAATATCTTTTCTGATTTTTTACAAAATGCATTATATTTGGGCCCATAACTTTTTTAAATTAAATAATACAGACATAATTTCTGGCATGTACATAGGAACTATATAGAGGAATATTTATGGTAAATATGAGGTAAAACAGATGAGTGGTTTTGATATTAGGCAGTCCTGAAGTGTGAAAATAGGTTTTTAATAAAAAATTGAGGTTTTTCCTTAATTTCTCAAAGGAACGAAGTTGCAAACACCCAGTTTTCGGCTTGGTAGGAGATCTTGGGGACATCTAACATTATGCCGAATTTTGGATTCCTAGGTCTTACGGTTTCAAAACGTGCCACATCTACGGACGGACGGACGGATGGACAATGGACCACGACTATAGCTCAGATGACTTATAGTCAGCTGAGCTAAAAATGTCATAATATTAACTAATAGTATCATATCTGAGAAGAGTCCAGACTGGGAGTTACATTAAAATAATTGTAAATATAGGAAATTTGTATAGGGTACTGACCAAACTTAACCTCTTTTTAAATGCAATTCAAGACTGTTCTTAACTCAGGGAGCCAATTAAATTTTAAAACATGAAGTCTCAACCATTTGGGATGTACGTGAAGGGCCTAAATTAATTTTAAAAATAACATACATTATTTTAATACAGATATAAACTTACGTCGTAGGATCTGCAACTTCTTTCCATCCATCAGGAAGGGGGTACTTCCTCAGCATCCGCTGACGTCTACGGTCTGTCTCTGGGTCTGTTTCAAAAGGCTTCATGCCCCATCTCTTACGGCAAAACTCCACACATTCATGGAACGTGTTGTTGACATTTGGACAGTTAAGTACGTCATGAATTAAAGGTGAGGGATCTGTATCTACTTCTTCTATGAGTTCTTCCTCTGTTTCCAAGGAAACATCAGGTGCAGGGATCTGTGGTTGTGGTTCATCGTAATCTTCAGCAAAGACCTCTTCTACTTCCTGTGTAACTACAAGGCAAGTGAAATAACAAAAGTGAACATAAATAATGCAGGCTGATCATGATAAGCAAGTTATTATTTTCGGTTTTGTACTGGAATGATAAAATATTCAAGGGACATGTTCTCTTGCGATGGAAGGCAGCAAAAATACCCTTTAATTAAAGTGTGTGGCAGGGTTGGCAGTTTTATCCGCAGTTAGTTTAAACCACTGGATAAATCCGGATCGGATAAAACAGGTTTTATCCAGTTTTATCCGACGTTTGGGTGTATACTGTCTGTGAAGTAGACATTTTAGATTAATTTTAGCTTTCCACTGTAAAAAATACAGTTCTTATAAGGAAAATTTATGTCTAGTTAACTGAATTATTATGTGACTATATATTTATACATAAAACTTACTGTTTCTGTCACAGATAGTCATACCATGATTATAATAATAATCTTGAAACTTAAAAATATTTCTCTTCTTCAGTGAGGTCAGTTCAAGTATGACTTATAAAAACATGATCACCTATTTTGTACATTACACTATAAAAAAGCTTAACAACTGCAGTTCACACATGTTTAGTTTAACTCCACAATCAGTGGTACTATAGAATATCATATATTCACAGATAAGCATCTATTCTTACATCTGAAAAAGATGTACATAATCCTGTCATTTATACAGGGACATCAATCAATATGTCAATAATTTTGTGTCGAAGACCTTTCAAGAAGCAAAGGATAAAATACTTGAAAAGCTATCTTGCCCAAGTTGGTTTCTCTGAATGTCGGGTAATAGTGTGATTCCCTGATCACCAAAAAGGCATGTTTATACAAGCAGCAACAGTTGGCTAACATTTGACAACCATCCAGTCATGACAGCCTGAGAGGAAATACCTCCATTGGATCAAAGTCATTCAGGCATCCTCCTCCACAGATTCTCTATAATGACAATTGGGCTACAAAAGTCACCCTATAAGATTGCCCTGTGACTATCAGTAAATATTTGAGGTAATGTATAAACATGTTACATCCAATTGAAAAATTGACAACCAGCCAGAAAAGAAACATAGAAGACAAAGGGATAGCTCCTCAACCTGGTGTGTTGAGCATAAGCTAATAGTGGATGTTGACAACAGTGAAACATGAACCTGGAGGAAATAGCCAGACAGTAAAACCGAGACTTTACTTTTATGTCAGGATAAACTAGTTATTTCTTTACACTGCAGGTGCCATAGTATCTCCAGACAATTAAACCCCCCCTTTAAGAATAGCCCCCCCCCCCCCCATCTTCAGCAGCATATACTGACACTTGGCAAGCAACTATGGAACATCTATCAACTTGAGAAACAATGTATTTCACCAAATATGGGGGCCAATACGGAGAATCAATCTTATGGGAAGGGGATAAATTTATACTTGTACTTATTTATACTTTATACTATAAAATGGTGAGGCAGGTGGTGCCACCTGTCTGGTTTACAAGAAAACTCTCAAAGATGGATGTACATGCCAAATTGGAGACCAACATATTGAAGGACTCCTCAGATATGAGCAATTTTCATCTAAAACAAATCTACAGATGGATACCACACAACAGAATGGCAGGTGGTGCCACCATTCTTGCATACAAGATGGAGGGGGCCAAGATTTATGGTTACTGCACAATTTCAGACCAACACAGCACACTACTCCTAAGAAATGAGCATTTAATTATGCTACAACAAGGCCTACAGGCCTAATGCGAACCTGTGCAAAGTTTGGGAGTATGAATGGAGGTTATTTTTTAAATTTAATATTGATCCTCTTATGTCCTGCAAAACTACTTTAGTCATTATGATTTCAGCTAAAAATGGACGTTTAGGACCTGCAAGTTTCAGACTAGGACATTTTAAAACTAGGATGTATCAGTCAGGATATATCAAATTTGTTCTTTTTACCAGGGAGGATTATTGGGAAAGATGAACAGACAATTTGGCAGCATGGTTTAGGAGAAGAACATTTCTTAATGTTTTTTAGCTTCTTCCCTATCAAAGAAAATCAATGAAAATGCATTTAGCCAAGAAATAAGCATTTTGATGACAAATCTTTTGCAAAACATTTGGTGATGCTAGCTCCTGCCCTTTTTGCGATAGCTATGACGCACGACGGACAACAAAAGACGGACGAGGCCACACCACTGCATAAGCTTACAGATTCCCTAAAAATGCAAACCAATTTTTTTCAAACAGTTGAAAGATATAGTTCTGATGGTTCTAATCTGGGCATTCTGCGTCTAGACGCGGTGTCTAGACATCTAGACACATTGTCTAGACACCAGACAGAGCCAGGTCAGTTGCTATG
Organism: Sipunculus nudus; assembly: GCA_026874595.1. NCBI lineage: Eukaryota > Metazoa > Annelida > Sipuncula > Golfingiida > Sipunculidae > Sipunculus > Sipunculus nudus. The sequence goes on along the minus strand of CM049306.1, from coordinate 103,636,272 downwards.
GTGATGTCTGGACCCCACCTGGTTGTACTGAGTGACCTCTTGACTTGGCTGCTGAAATGCGGCATGTTGTCAAATCTGTTTTCAAACACAGAAAGCCTTTTTCAATTGGCTACACTTTTTAAAGCTGCATTTACCCAATCTATTCTTATAAAACCAGCAGAACCCTACCATAGAATAATTCTTGTAAAGTTTAAACCAATCAGCTTAAATGTTTCATCTTAAAACAGTGTATTAGCTAGAAGAGTTTAAAATTACATTTTCGCTTGTAAAAACACATTAATGTAGGTGGCGCCACCAATACCTCAATTTCAGAAGTGACAAATATTGGCATAAAATTTGGTGGTGATAGCTCTAGCTGTTTCTGAGATTTTAATTTTAGTGTGTTTTTTTTACAGATGACTATGATCAACCTCCTGTTAGTGGCCAAAAATCTCTGAACTGGAACCATTAGAACAAACTTGAGAAAGATTGTTCCAGGGATCATTTCTGTGAACTATAGGACAATTTGGCTGGACAGTTTCGGAGAAGAAGACTTTAAAAGCTTTTTAGCTTTTTCCCTATAAAATCTCAGAAAATACAGTTAGAAAAAATAAACAAAATCCTATAGAGTTTTTCAGATAACTGATCATTTGCGAAAAATTTGGTGATGCTAGCTCCAAAATCTTTTCCAAATAACAAGAACTTGAATCATGAATACCCATAACATTAACACCTGGCTCAACAAGGCCCCTCCACAAACTTACATACACAGAGCCCCCCTGCCACCCCCCCCCCCCCCTTTTAAAAAAAAAATCAAATCTTACTTGAACAAATAAAACAAATGCCAGCAGGATGTCAGCCCCCAAATTCTGTGCTCTCTCTTTATGCTTCATTTCTCTCCGTTGAGAGAGCCCTAGTAAGAGGTGTTTGAAAACTTGAGACATTCAATTTGACAACAAAACAATAATATCCCGGCTAAAACAGTGTCTCATATATAAGTATGCAAACATATTTGTATCTTATGGTAACATAAAATACCAATTTAAAATTGTTATTGTCCTTTAAACAGTTGAATCAGGAAGGGTTCCATCTCAAACAATAAAAAGAAACATTTCTTGAGGGGATTTCCTTTGGGTTCCCCCACTTAAAACGTCCGTGTTATCAATCTCAGGCACAGAATCAAGGTATGTTGTGTTCACCCTTGACATTCATGATAAAGCTTCAGTATGGAGAATGATGCACAAAAGCACCACCAAATTCAAAAGTTTCCCTGTCATACACAGAATGTATGACTTTACATGAATTTTTGTCCAGTACAGGATTTTAGTTCTCCAGTTTACTTGAAGCTTCATATGTAGCGGAAGTATCCATGGAATGAATACATATACAATTAGTAGGATGTGTGAAACTTTAATATTTATAGCAGAGGGCCTGGTTCTGTAAACTGATGGTGTGCATAGCACGCCAAGAGTTGACATCTGTGTTGCACTATGGTAAACTTCAGAAGCTGGTCTCTAGTGGAAAAATGAGATACGCAACCCCCTCTTTTCTGCAATAAAATAAACGGAGTGCTTATTGACACACGGTCCGAAAGTCTCGGTTACCTGGATTTGGAAGTCTCGGTTACCATGTTTGAGGTCTCGGGTACTGAGAATTGGGAGTCTCGGTTACCGTGTGTCACCAGTGGTCAGTCATGCGTACCGCAATTAAGCTGGCGCACCGTTGCCCCAATTAATCACTTTGATCACTGGTGTCCTAGATCAAAGGGCCAGGTAACTTCAAAGGCTACCCGGGAAACTGGGCGTCATGAAATGTGGGTGTTTTTTTTTATCATTGCGAAGACTTTCTTTTGCCTTATTGTAACAGGGGTTTTCCAGGGTAATTGTGTAATTAACATTTTTTTTCAATGGCCTATTTTCCATCTTTAACGCAAATTATAAACAAATGTAATGTTCTGTAATATAAAGGAGATGTATAATTTTACAAACAATAAGCATTTTATTAAAGGTGGTGTTGTTTGAGAGTCATTGTCTATCCTAAGTGGAATTTATCAGCTCAAACTTTGATCTACCACCATAACGTTATGCATGACGTTGATATTGATAAAGTCGCTAAGAAAATGTTGCATTGCATTGTACAAGCTATATTTGACTAATTTGAGCACATTTAGTCATAAAATATCAAATATGGTAGTTATTCTTATATAGATATCCATTTCCATTTATTATAGAATAATAAAAATTTGAAAATAATGCGTCAAAGATAATAAATGAAACAAGCCTTTAAAAATTCTCTAGTTGCATATTTACCTCATCCAGGGCCCCTGCATGGCAGGGCATGCATTAGGAAACACTGTTCAGAATTCGAGAAGGATGATACTGAAGAAGACTGTATTGGAATATTTAATTTTATATGGAACTTGCTGAATATTTATGTACGGTATATTTTGTATATAATAAAAATATGTATGCATGTTTGTGTCCGTATCTTAACATGTTTATATTGTGTATATTAATTGTGTATATTTTATATAGCATGATGAATTGTTTGGATTTTCTTTCTTTTTTTTATTACAGAAACGTAGTACATGCATAACGTAACATTACATACATACAAACATACATATAGAAATTAATATTTCAATAACAATTTACATTGAATCGTGAAGATTATTCATGTAGAGGAGAGCAGGTCGGTAAGGTTTTCCCATTTTGAATAATGTTGAGTTAATTTACCTCCTCAAAGTTTCTTAGCGATTACATCACATGTTGAATAAATCTGCTTAACATTGCTTGTACATCCATGATAGTTCGGTTACATTTTGAGACATCTGCAATTACAAACATACTTTTAGCAACCAGTGTTAGCATATTTAACCATCTATGTTCGCTTTAACCTAACAAAACTTCATATACTGAAAACTTAACAGAGGAGTTTAATGACGAATTATTCAAAACCTCTTGTATTTTTAACCAAAAAGGTACAAGTAGGAGAATATATTAGCCTACATTCAGTCTATGAAGAAATGGGTTTAACGTCATCCGACGTTGTAGTTCATAAAACTAAAAATTCCTAAGTGGTACGAAATTTGTTGTGTCGTAAATCTTGGAGAATCCCATATAAACAATCTCCTCTGATATATCAATTAAATCTTGTTTCCATTTCTAAACTACTAAGTCTGGAGTGACTAAATGTTTCTCTTGTTTTCTCTCATCATTAGAGTGTACGGGTTGTGCTTTTTTCTAACGGCGTAAAAGTAAATTTTTACACTTGTTCCAACAGCGGACCAAGTATTCTACCAAAGTCTTACCGTTATAATTTATTAATTAAACCAATTGAATTGTATTATCAAGTATAGGAAACTGCATAATTGTGTAAGATGTTTTATCATTCAGAATTGTTAGGGGTTCGTAATATAGGCAGAACATTCAAAACCATTGTGCCTCTCATCTTTGACGTCACCGTTTTTACATATGACACAGCCCCTTGCTTCAGTGTTTAGGTTCTTGTATTTATTTGGTGGTATCAGCCTATATATGGTGTCTAAAATCTGTCAGTTTCACTTCTCAGCGCAAGTATCCCACACCAAAGCCGAGCAAGTGTACTGAACTTTGCTGTCTTCGATCGGGCTATTTACTTTTTACGTATATACTTAATTATGTGCCGTGCACTGAGTGCTGATAAAACTGATAAAAAAATCTTAATTTCAGAACTGATCGGTATCGTTCAAGCCATTTATGTTGGTTATCAGAACGTAACTTCTGGTTCAGATTACGTTGGCAATGCGGCGCTATTTCATTATATGTGTGTATTAATATACATCAATGGATTCGAGTATCTTACTTCTTTGCATCTGAGCACTCAGTTATCCGCGACATGCAAGGTTATAATCCAATATGAATACTTTCTTGGTTAGACTTGTGTAATCCATAGTGATTCCAAAACCGTAACATCTCAATCAAATGATATCTACATGTTAAACAACCAATGTCTCTTTTAGAGCAGCAATTACACATGCAGAACCTGTGAACACTAAAAAGGTAACAGAGAGGTCTGTTTTGAATTTTATCACATGACGGGGTTTATGCATATTCCCATAACTCAGACGCATAATCTATAGGACTGTTACTACCAGCATATAGTATTTAAGTTTGTCAAGGATTCATATAAGTATAGTATCCTTAAAATTCTTAAACTTGCTCAATACTAGACCAAGAGATTACAATCCAACAGGCGCTAGGAAATCAGAACTTTTAGGCCATAAAAAAATGGATTTTATACAGACATAAGGCTTTTAATTTTTTTCTGCTAAGCCGTTAATACATACATATTAAACAGCGTGACGGATTATATCGCCTTGTACCTCACATAGTACCCCAAACCAATTTGTGAAAATATTATTACTTAATCATACATAAGCTGAATAACTACTATATAAACTTTTTTTATGGTGTTATAGATTTTGTAATCAAATTTTAGTCCAAACAGCCACGAGTGAAGAGTAGTTTCCTATATTTACCCATCAACAGGTTTTTTCCTGCATGCATGCACATGCCCACTTACTAGGGCGACGTGTTTCTATTCCTTGAGGCAAACGATTACTAAATACTGAAATAACTAAAAAATATGATCAGGACAGGAGCGACCTTTCGAACCCCATTCTGATTTTTGGCTAAAGGGTTAAGTTTGTTGAAGTAAGACGCGTTATTCTATAATCGATCAGGCCACGATGATGAGTTGTTGATAAAGATATGACCATTCCATGGCTTGTAGTAACTAAGCCAATTTCATTTTCAGTTTGTTTCTCTGATTTTTAACATGTACACTTTACATCATGAAAATCTGGAAAAGTATACATCTCATAAAGAAGAATGTGACAAAATTCTCAGTAATCATGTCACTATTAAAATTAGAGTAATAAAGTATCCACTTCTCCAGGTTATTAGCAATTATTTAATTATTCAGTATCTATGTGGTTATCAAGTTTGTATATTTAGTAATAAAAAACTATGATTAACTTACTATATTTTGTATTAATATCAATAAAGCTTATTTGTTCCTATTATCCTTGTTTATTATTTTCTGATTAGAAAAATGCTATTGAATAAAACGAGATATATGTATGTAAATTATATTTTAATTTTAAATTGTTGAATATATTTAAAATTTTGAAATGAGTTAAATAATTTTCATCAGGGATGTAATTTTCATCCCCGAAATTAGTAGCACCCCGCCTGGTAAAAATATGTTTTAAACTAATTAATATACCTAGGTGATGAAAGTAATAAACTATTATAAATGTTAAACATTTGTGTCAGAGATCAAAGGACCCCAATGGTAACACCTGATTAGTCCAAAGCTACCACTTCTCCTACACGGCCCGGTAATTAAGACCTGCTATAGTAACAACAACTCGCGTTATTGACACACGGTTTCGGGTATCACGACAGGGGTTTTAGTGACACATGGTGAACGCCTTGCCATCTAGCAGGAGTGTGACAGATTTGACGCATGCGCAGTTGAACCGTGTGTCAATAAGCTGGACCTTATTGACACACCCCGTGTGTCAATAAGGGCGGCCTAAAATAAAATTTCAGGTGTTGATCTTGAGTTTGATGTCATAGACTCGATAGAAAAACTTTCCAAGTGCACCCAACATGTGCACCTTATATGAATATATATAGTTGCTTGGAAATACGTCCCTCTAACCTAAACACTGTCCCTGATAGTGATATGCTGGACATACGGTCACAGTGACCTATTATCGCTCAGGCGATGCTGCTTTACCAACTTCTTATCTTCTCGGGGATGTTGCATTCATGTTATAAACTTATTAATTACCTTTCTTTGGTTCTTCTTTTGGGATTATTCCTCTTTTCGCCAGGCGAGCAGCAAGTGCTGGAGGCAATGGCATGTTTTCTGATCGTCAGTGTCGCTCTGTAAACAGGTAAAGGGATGCCTTACGGTAATGGGAAAATGACCGTAAACACAATATTGAAGCACCGAGTTCAAGCTATCCGGACGTTGCGCCATCCGGAGGTAACATATCCGGACCCAGTTGGTTAACACAATATCCACCAGAGGTCGCTACCGCTATGCTTACCAACAGGATGGACGTCGCAGGCAATGCCCATACACTTTTGTGTGGTCCAACTGCACCAGAGACTGTGTCCTGATGTGACTTGATGATGGAAGTATGACGTCACATGAAGTATTCATAAACGCCGACGTTAATAAAAAGAAAAAAACAGATATTTCAATAATAAATTAATTAAAGAGCGTTTTCCGTGATATATTGCGCTGGCCAAATGGAGGGTTTGTAACCTCTTATCTCAGAGGCTGTGACACCAAGCCATGCATGTCAAGCCCCTTTGAATGGTTTGGATTATCTATAAAAATTATTTGCATGGGTTTCTCATTGGGTTTAAGGACCAAAACCGGGTTTTGTAGCTATACGTCTATATTCCTATATGGTGAAGGCCAAATTTAATGAAGGGTTTAAGTATCTCTTATCCCAGAGCCTGTGACAGCAAGACTTGGAGCGGTATGAGTTTTCTCTGCGTTGGTGTCTGACAGGGACAAAGGGCCCAAACCACGGTTCAAAGTGGGGTTATACCACAATCTTAATTCATTATATTGGCCAACCTGAGACAAACGGGAATTCAAAATGGGGCTATGCCTTTATATTAAATCATTATTTTGGCCAAATTGAGGGTTTTTATCTCTAATCACAAAGTCTGTGACAACAAGCCATGCATACCCACCATCTAAAAAAATAAATTAACATTGGTGTCTGACCGGGTTCAGGGGCCCAAACGACGGTTCCAAGTGAGGCTATACCTCTCTCTCAATTCAGCAACATGGTGATATCTCTAATCTTGGAGAATGTCACAATTACAGTTGCATGTCACCTAACTGGGCGGGGATCGAACTATTCAGAACCAAATTTGCAATGTGCCTTGACTGGGATCAGGGGCCCAAATCAGGGTTCGAAATTGGGCTGTATCTCAATCATAATTCATTCTGTTGGCCAACCTGAGGGTGTTTATCTCCAACTTCAGAGTCTGTGACAGTTAGAGATGCATGTTACCTGGCTTGGCGGGGCCCTAACTGTCTGCAACCAAAATTGCAATGGCCTCTGACCGGGATAAGGGACCAAAAAAGGGTTAGAAATGGGGCTATACTTCTATTTAAACTCATTTTGTTGTCCCACCTGAGGGCTTTTTTCTCCAATCTCGGAGTCTTTGATGGTTAAAGATGCACATGTCACCTGACTGGACGGGGCTCTAACTGTCTACGAGCAAATTTGCAATGGGCTCTGACCGAGTTCAGGGGCCCAAATCAGGGCTCGAAATTGGGCTATACCTCTATCTAAACTCATTTTGTTGGCAAACCTCAGGGTGTCTATCTCTAGTATCAGAGTCTGTAACAGTCAGCGATGCATGTAACCTGACTGGGCTCAAATTTGTAATGAATCCCGGCAGGTTTCAGGTGCCCAAATCGGGGTTAGAAATTGAGTTACACCTCTATGTTTACTCATTATATTAGTCAACATGATGGTGTGTATATCTCTAATCTCAGAGTCTGTGACAGTTAAAGATGCATGTCACCTTCCAGTTATCTACAAGGATATTTGCACAGGGCCCTGACCGGGTTGACGGGGCCCGAACCAGGGCTCGAAATGCGGGTATACCTCTAACTCAACTCATTATATTGGCCTGAGGATGTTTATCTTTAATCTCAGAGTCTGTGACAGTTAGAGATGCATGTCGCCTGACTGGGCTCAGTTTCATCTGACTGTTATGAAATTTGCAATGGGCCCTGACCGGGTTCAGGGGCAAAAATCAGGGAACGAAATGGGGTTATACCTCTACCTAAACTCATTTTGTTGGCCAACCTGAGGGTGTCTATCTCTAATCTCAGAGTCTGTGACAGTTAGAGATGTATGCCACCTGACTGGGCGGGTCTATAACTGTCCTCAAGCAAATTTTTACTGGGCCCTCACCGGGTTCAAGGGCCCAAATCAGGGCTCAAAATGCGGCTATACCTCTATCTCAACTCATTATATTGGCCTACCTGAGGATGTTTATCTCTAATCTCAGAGTCTGTGACAGTAAGAGATGCATGTCGCCTGACTGGGAGAGGTTTCATCTGATTGTTTGGAAATTTGCAATGGGCCCTGACCGGGTTCAGGGGTCCAAATCAGGGTTCGAAATGGGGCTATTCTTCTATCTAAATTCATTTTGTTGGCCAACCTGAGTGTGCTTATCTCTAATCTCAGAGTCTGTGACATTTAAAGGTGAATGTTGTCTGACTGAGATCGGATCCAGCTGTCTACAAGCAAATTTTTACTGGACCTTCACCGGGTTGAAGAGACCAAATCAGGGTTCAAAATGTGGCTAAACCTCTTTCTTAACTCATCATATTGGCATACCTGAAGATGTTTATTTCTAATCTCAGAGTCTGTGACAGTTAGAGATGCATGTCGCCTGACTGGGAGAGGTTCCAGCTGTCTACAAGCAAATTTGCACTGGGCCCTGACCGGGTTTAGGGGCCCAAATCAGGGTTAGAAATGGGGTAAAACCTCTATCCTAACTCATTGAATTGGCCAACCTGAGAGTGTCTATCTCTAATCTCAGAGTCTGTGACAGTTAGAGATGCATGTCGCCTTACTGGGAGAGGTTTCATCTGACTGTTTGGAAATTTGCAATGGGCCCTGACTGCTATCAGGGGTTTAAATCAGGGTTCGAAATGGGGCTATTCTTCTATCTAAACTCCTTTTGTTATCCAACCATGAGGTTGCTTATCTCTAATCTCAGAGTCTGTGACAGTTAAAGGTGCATGTCGTCTGACTGAGAGTGGTTCCAGCTGTCTACAAGCAAATTTTTACTGGGCCCTCACTGGGTTCAAGGGCCCAAATCAGGGTTCAAAATGTGGCTATACCTTTATCTTAACTCATAATATTGGCCTACCTGAGGATGTTTATCTCTAATCTCAGAGTCTGTGACAGTTAGAGATGCATGTCGCCTGACTGGGAGAGGTTTCAGCTGTTTACAAGCAAATTTGCACTGGGCCCTGACCGGGTTCTTGGACCCAAATCTGGGTTAGAAATGGGGTAAAACCTCTATCCTAACTCATTAAATTTGCCAAACCGAGGGTGTTTATCTCTAATTTCAGAGTCTGTGACAGTTAGTAATAATTGTAACCTGGCTGGGCTGGGCTCTAACTATCTGCAAACAAAATTGCAATTTGCCCTTCTGCCACTGATTATACTAAATCCCAGAAATGCCGCGCCCCCCCCCCCTAAAAAAAAAAGGGTGCAGAACGTTCGCTAATAAATTGGTAGGTTCCACTGTCCAGTTTATAATCCCTGGAAAACTTGAACATGGGACAAAAAGGCCAAATTTGTACTTTTTTGTGGATCTCCTTAAGCCACTGATTAAACTAAATTCCAGAAATGCCGCCCCTAAAAATGTGCAAATCGATCGCTAATCATTTGGTAGGTTTAAAAGTCCAGTTTATAATCCCAGGATAATTGAACATGGGACAAAAAGATCGAATTTGTACTTTTTGTGGAACTCCTTGTGCCACTCATTATACTAATTCCCCGAAATGCCGCCCCCCAAAACGTGCCGCCCGGGGCGGACCGCCCCTGCCGCCCTTTAGGTACGCCACTGAGAGTCTGTGACAGTTAGAGATGCATGTCGCCTCACGGGGCTCGGTTTCATCTGACTGTTTGGAAATTTGCAATGGGCCCTGACCGGGTTCAGAGGTCCAAATCTAGGCTATTCTTCTATCTAAACGCATTTTGTTGGCCAACCTGAGGGTGCTTATATATATATATATATATCCGACGAAAGCAACGAGTTGTTCATCTCTGTTGAATTACTGGCCGGGGCGCTGAAATTTCCTGCTACGGTACAGATTCATTGGAAATATTTAGAACGGAAATCGACAGTGTTTAATGTAAATACGGGAATGGATGATTCCTTCACTTGATCGTGCTGCTGTCTTAGGCTGACATATGACCTTTTTCATAATTCTGGGGTTTTTTTGTGTTATTTTGCAGGTAAAATATCCTTTTGTTAACCAATATGTATGGGCTTGAGAAACACTGACATAATTTCGCGGCATCAAACTCATCAAGCGGGGTGATAAAATAATGAGAAATTCTCAATCCTTGTATTCTAAGGGAGATGCCTAAAAATTCCGGGGGGGGGGGGGGGGGGGGCTTATTACGTTATTACGATCCATGGTGTTGTAAACTTCAAGCAGTGTTTGATCATTGCACTTATGAAAGTAGAATTGAAGGAATGAAAGTATAATTATAGGTCGGCTTATATATGTCAATCTGCTCTTGTCCACTCTGACCATTTTTCATACAAGCCCAATTCTTTGGCCATGGTGATGACAGTTAAATTTCTGTAATTTATTAATAATTAGAATTATAGACTGATAACATTTCTGAATTTACTATGAAATATTATATGTCTAAAACTGGTTTATAATTAACTTATCCTTGAAATATATTAAATAACTTATTTTTTTTAAATGTTATACTTCATTGTAAATTCTTTGAAAGGTGTCACAGAAAATTATATATATATATATATATATATATATATATATATATATATATATATATATATATATATATAAAAGTTGTCCAAACTTTGATTACCCTACAATTTCTACGAGTTGTCCTCCACCCTTGAAGAAAAAAAATTGACGTCACTGATAATACTCAAATAGTCTTTCTAAATTAGTTACATCAGGCTGTTGAGACTGTCAGATGCCAGAATGTGTCCTCTTTACCAGGGTCTAGTTTGGAAATACAGTGTCCCCTAACTGATGGACATTCAGATCTATGAAATGTATTGACTGTCCATATACTAACTATGCTTTAGCACAATAGACTTTTATAAGGACCTGCTTCAAACGAATAATACGATTGATAGTTTTCACTGACAACTTAAGTATATAGTCCCTCCTTAGAGGTGTTGTGTACAAGACCCCTGTACCCTCCACATCATTCACAATTTGACCCCTGTCACCATAAGGTGAGAGGCAAGTGTCTCAGCTAAGGGTTATATCTGCACTGACTGAAATAAAGCAACGTGTGTGATAGCTGCTGTGTAGTTTTAAAATGCTTTTACTGACTGAACACAAAGAACACCTGTATGGAAAACTCCTGTTTAACTGTTCAATATATTTTAGATAATTTTATGGTGTGCAATTAGTTAACAGTGATTTCTTTAAAAATACTGCAAATATGAATGAAGTGCAAGACTGATGTATTGATTATTTTTTTAAAGACGGACCAGATCAACAAAACCATGATGGCTGGAAGCACTTCATTTGAACAAGAATGCATTGATTACCATCAGGACGTTAACGTTATCACATAATTTGTATTCATATCCAGGGTAAGACATGATTGCATATTATTGTATTGAAATGCATTCTGTCGAAGCGTGCAGACTAGGATTTAGCATATAGTATTCTTTACATTATATTGTCATCAACAGTGATGAATGACTTAAGTTCAGTCTAGAGTATTATTTTTCCACGGACTTCCGTTTTTTTTTTGTTTCGGTTATGCCAATTAACCATTCTGACTATAATTGAAGATTTTATAATAATAACTAATATCAAAATATTTTAGTATCTGTTTGAAACATAGTGTCATTATGGAGTGTTTTTATTATAGTAAACTTTTTATTTTTACAGATTTCCTATAATAAAAGTGTGTTATCACTATTACATTTTTTGAATGTTTATTACTGAAGGAAGACAAAACATAAATAATCCTTACATTTTGTCATAATAATACTTTAATATTCACCAATCAACGCCACCCGTCTCCCCCCCCCCCAAAAAAAAAAAAAAACTTTTAAAAAAGGGCCCCGGGGTTTGGCACAGACGGCCCAAGAAGTTTTACAATTAATCTGACTCTGGATATACTGGTATCAGCCATCAAGCAGACATAAATCCACGAGCATTGTCTATGGGTGTTGCAAACGTATGCTATATTAGTTTTCTGTGTGCCAGTAAGAAGTACTTTTATCCCACCCCCACATAATGTGTGTAGCCTGGTTCTTGATAAATGTGCATACTTTAACAAACCTGATCCCTCCCAGTCATCAAACACCTCAGATCATAGATAACTTAATCATAACTTGACAAGACGGGCCAACCATCAGTGTGTAACTGTTATTCTCAACACATATACCCTTACTGGGAGAGGGTCAAAATGGTTACATACCAGAGCTGAGTATCAATTTGTAACACTGTCACTGAACCTCCAGCAGCACTGACCTCCCCCATTATGTTAAGAATCAGTGTCTAGTGTCATGGACCAAACTAACTGTTTAAGATGGACGATTCAGACCATTCCGAACCCTTACTTGCCCCTGAACCCGGTCAGTGCCCATAGCAAATTTGCTAAGTGACAGATGGAACCGAGCCTAGTCAAGTGACATGCATCTCTAACTGTCACAGACTCTGATGCTAGAGATAGACACCAATGCTGGTCAACAAAATGATTTAAGATAGAGGTATAGCCCCATTTCGAACCCTGATTTTTTCCCCTAAACCCGGTCAGAGCTAATTGCTAATTTGCTTGCAGACAGTTGTAGGCCCGCCCAGTCAGGTGACATGCATCTCATACTGTTACAGACTCTGTGATTAGAGATAAACACCCTCAGGTTGGCCAATTTAATCAGTTAAAAGGGGGTATAGCCACATTTCGGACCCTGATTTGGGCACCTGAGCCTGGTCAGGGTCCATTGCAACTTTGCTTGCAGACAGTTGAAGGCCCGCCCAGTCGGGTGACATGCATCTCGTACTGTCACAGATTTGAGTTTAGAGATAAATACCCTCAGGTTGGAAAATTTAATCAGTTAAGATAGAGGACTAGCCACATTTCGGACCCTGATTTGGGCACCTGAGCCCGGTCAGCGAGAATTGCAAATTTGCTTGCAGACAGTTGAAGGCCCGCCCGATCAGGTGACATACATCTATAACTGTCACAGACTCTGTGATTAGAGATAAACACCCTCAGGTTGAACAATTTAATCAGTTAAAAGGGGTTATAGCCACATTTCGGACCCTGATTCGGGCACCCCAGCCCGGTCAGGGCCCATTGCAAATTTGCTTGCAGACAGTTGAAGGCCCGCCCAGTCAGGTGACCTGCATCCCTAACTGTCACAGACTCTGTGATTAGAGATAAACACCCTCAGGTCGGCCAATTTAATCAGTTTAGATAGAGGTATAGCCACACTTCGGACCCTGATTTGGACACCTGAGCCCGGCCAGGGCCCATTGCGAATTTACTTGCAGACAGTTGAAGGCCCCCCTAGTCAGGCAACATGCAACTATAACTGTCACATACTCTGTGATTAGATTTAATACATACCCTCAGGTTGGCCAATGTGTAATCAGTTAAAAGGGGATTTAGCTCAATTTCGGACCCTGTTATAGGCCCCTGAGCCCGGTCAGGGCCCATTGCAAATTTGCTTGCAGACAGTTGAAACCCAGGCAAGTGCAGTCGGGTGATTAAGGCATCTCTTAATTTATTGATCCTGGACTTGAGATTAAAGATAAAAACTCTCAAGATGACTTACATAATGAATTAAGATATAGGTATAACCGTATATATAGCCCCATTTTGAACCCCGTTTTGGGCCGGGTGCCTTTACCCCCTGAGAAACCTATGCAAAAATGTTCATAGAAAATTTAATTTTCTCCAAGTGATATGCATGGCTTGCTGTAACAGACTCTGCTATAAGAGATACAAATCCTCCTCCACATGGGCAACACATTGTATGAATACAGACGCGGAGGTAAAGTTCCATTTTGAACCCTGGTTTGAGTGCTTGAACCCGGTAATACCCATTTAAATAATATTTATAATTCATATATCTTCATTATTTATTTATGAATTTATTACAGCTGAAATACTGATGTCACGGCTGTCTCCGGATAGCTTGAGTCCTGATGACCTTCCGGTGACCTCCGGATGGAATTCCCTCCGGATAGCCTTCGTCCGGATAGCTTGAGCATGGTTATTGAAGCAGTGGTGCGTGAGTAGTGTCTTTCACAGACACACGGTGGCGCTCGCCTATGGAAGGCCCACAGGGAAAATCTTCAGCTGTTTCTGATTGGCATCGAATTAACTTTTTTTTCATATCTGAATGACAAATAAACAATTTAACAAAAGATAACGAAAAACACATTTCAATATTACTGTGATATCATTTAAGCTCCTTCACAACTAAAATACAGTACTGAACATGACTTTTTAGATAAAACGAATCGAGTAATTAAGGGCTGACTATATATATATATAAAAAAAATATTTTATTTGCATCCAGCCGAATACTAAGAAAAACTAACAATTTAACCATTAAATGTAACACTGCGGACATTATGTCTAAAGAACATGTTAAATATCTTGGGGTAGTACTTGATCAGACCCTTTCTGGAAATATCATATAGGTAACACAGTCATAAGTAAAATAAATTCTGGAATAAAATTTCTTTACAGGAAACATGCAAATTTGAATTTCAGGGAAAGAAATTGTTATGGTTTCACTTCTACAGGGACTTTTTTAATATGCTTGCAAACACGTGGTAACGGGGACTTCATAAAAAATGAAGATTTGACTTCAGACTGCTCAAAATAAAATGGTACGTTTAGTCAGATTTATTTTCAAATAGAAAAAGCTTAAGAGTAGTTGATTTTAAAAAGCTGAAATGGTTGGATGGTTCGCTTTTTTACCACTGGGTTGAATTTATAATACTATATGTTCATCACCTTTGTGATATAGAACCTGTTAAACATATAACACAGGCAAAAGTATAATCAAGTTTATTTTGTACCTCAAGTCAAAACTCGGGGGTAAATATATATATATAGTTTTAAATTCAATGGCATAAAATTATGGAATAAATTACCATCTATTATTGAAACCTCTAACAGTAAGATATTATATATGAAGAATTGCAAAGATAACTTATTTGGGAAAATGAAGGAACTGCAAAATGGAATTTTTATTACATAATTCTTAATCTTTGTCATTTTTAATCTTTGAAACTCTTAGTCACAATATATCAAATATGGATCTCACAGGTACAGGACTGTCTTTGTTACTCTTAGTTCATTTAGTTATTCTATAGTCATATTTTACTTATGAACACTCAATCGTTTTAAACTATACATGTAAACAGTATTATCACTGTAATTCTTATTATAATTCGTATAGTGCCAAATTTTAATATATGAAACTGATCGACATATGTAAATGTGTATTTTCATGTTCAATAGTCTTAGCACTTTGAAATTAATTTAATATGATATATTATCTAAATTTTATGAATGGTCTGCTAGTTTTTTTAAAGGTCTATATACTATGGAAATAAATATACCTCATAAAATGTAAAGTTACTTTTTAGTGTTCCTTTTTCATGGCTTTTTAATACTTGCAGATTTTATGAATATAATTTTGATGGATATATGTGTTTATATTTATCCATTTTATTGTGTTCTGTATGTGTTGTCGTTGTGAATAAAATATATCAAGAGACCTTGTTTTATATCGAGCCACTCGATCTGCTTGCTACTGCATAAATCACGAAAAAGCCGGCACCTGATGCGTATTCGTGAGGGCAAAGCACACCTAATCATAAAAAAAGTAAAAAGAACACAAGAATAAAAATTATTTAAATGCATGCTTATGAACATTAATACATGTAGCGGAAACTGTAAAAGTTTAACAGATTTTAATTTCATTCTAGCATTACGAGACCGATTGTCTAATAATAGCAACAATTTTTTTCCGCCGTTACGAAAAATAAGCATAAACGAGCTAATTAATTGGGCCAGTTTATCTAACTTCATGAAATAGCCTATGTAGCTAGAGTGGCTCGATAAAGCAAGGTCTTTGAACACTCGACACTGACCAAACCGATTTGTCAGTTTTAACATCAGACACAAAAGTGCTCCAAATCAAACACAAGAGATGCAAACTTCACTGGCTGAGGGGCAAAACGTCCGACTTGTATGCGAGCGGTCACAGGTTCGGGTGGACTGAAAGTAGCAGTGCACACATAAATGTGTCCACTAGTCTGACCAGTTTGAATTGGTTCATGTGACCAATTTATTATCTGATTTAACCAGTTTGTTTTGGTTGACCTCAACCAAAGTACATTGGTTGAGAATAACCAAATTATTTTGGTCAAACTGACCAATTTTGTTGGTTTAAATGATCAGCTGTGTTGGTTGCTCTGACCAATATATAGGTTGATTTCACCAACACCTGTTATTTGATTACGACCAAAATAAATTGGTTGTTTTTAACAATAAATTGTTTGGACATATTTTGACCAATTAAATTGGTTGAATTCAACCAATTTTTAGGATGATTCAACCAACCTGTTTTTTGAGTGAAAGTGTTGCTTCAAGAGTCTTGCTTTTAAGAAAATGAACTCACCACAAGAAGTGTAACTGGCGCAACGCTTTGATGGGGAAATTATTTATAAATTAAAAGAAGGCAAGTTTTTAGAGTTCTAAGTAGATTCAATCCGGGAAGCTGGTCTGAATAAAGCTCCTACCGGGATTGAGAGAATACAGGCTAAAAATGTAGGCCGGAATAAATTACCACTCTGTGCGGTGTAGTCAGTTCGAATATTGCTGTTTTATTGACATAAAATTGTATTTTATTTCACCACTGGATGAATTTGCATATACATGTAAAAACTTTGAGTGTATAAAAAGAAGTTAAATTATCAAATAAATTTGAACATTTCCTTTTCAATTCGCCTTGTATTCCAGGATTCTGGTGATTTCTAGCTTATATCACTTTAAAGTGAACGCGGATGGAGAATTTTTTATCACTGAAAGAATACGTATTTAAACTAACTATATGTAAATCGCTGCCCTGGGCCATATTGGTTTTCAATAGGTCTTGAATTCGATAGCACATATCTTTTTACGGGTGGTAACTACAGTAAAATATTCACGGCAATTGCATGAATGGTTCTTGAGATAATGTTGTTTTTCTGATGGGTCTGAAATTCGATCTTCAATAAAATTTTCTTTGAGAGAGAGATAGAGGCAGGTAGTAAACTTGCTAACCCCTATCATATTGACAATACTACAAATTTTATTAGGCTTATCTTGATCTTTTCGATCGCCGCAACCTCTTATTACGGGGTTAAGCAAAATATTTTTGGCCTTAACCTATTATAGATATGCAGAGATGACTCTTTTTACAGCTTTCTCGTTAGTCTCAATGGGCTGGACTCCCCCCACCCCCCCTTTTTTTTTTAATTCCAGAACCAACCCTTCAAGCAAGAGTGTATACGGGCTGCTGAGCGTAGATTAATCTTCCCTGGTTGTGTTTCTTTCTTCAAGTGTCATACCATCAGGTTAATATAAACAGCCAGAAAATGTCTAATGCTTTTATTCTTTTTGATTGTTGTGACGTTATTTAAAATGAATCATATATACTGCAATATAACAGGGCTATACTCTCTTGAGATGTCTTATAATGCATGCAAGATGTATTTATGATTGAGACAGGATTGGGTTCAATGGCAAATACGTTTGTAACTGATAAGTTTAAATGCACAGCAACCATGCAGTGACTCATTTGAATCTTTTAGAGTATTTATATTTGACAATTAATGTTAAACTAGAATAAATAGATATGACCTGATTGTCATTTATAAATGCTACGTTTAGAGGTTAAACATATATGTTTCGGTAAACTTCATTAATACATGTGTAATAACTTTGCTTACACTGGACTTCTAATTGAGATCAAATGATTTCAGATTTACGGTACTTCAGAACGCGTTTAATCCTCTAGATGCTAAATGTGAAGCTGCAATAATATCTTCACTGGTTGTATCTTTAACAAGCTGTCTGTACAAACACTTACCGGGGAAAGTCTTAATGCTAACAGCTAAAAAGTGGACCTGTTCAGTGACTCAGTGTGCGTGTAGCATATATTACCAATGTATAGCCAATTATACTTGATTATACATTGTATTCAGATTAAGCACATTCAAATATTCCCCCAGTACATCTACCTATTTTGGTGAACATCTACATTGATCATTGGCGGCGAAACCAAATTTTCATTGGGGGGGGGGGCGCAAGAGTAGACCAGTATATACACATATATACGTGCCCCCTCCCCCCCCCCCCCCCCCCCCCCCCGGTTTCACCGGCCATGTTGATAAAAATATTCTGCGGATAAAATTCTTATCTATATCCACAGATAGTTGGATGCTATACGCAAAGGAAGTAGCTCATGGAATAGATAGGGTCTCCTTGCATCTCTGTGGGATTTTATGACACAAGTATTTTTAGATCCCCAAGTATGTCCAATTAATGAATTAATTAGGATGTTAACATTGATATTTTTGGGATACACTTCCCTTTTAGGACATTTAAAGACAACCCCGTCATCACGCACAGCACACGCGGACAGGTAGCCTTGGTAAACGCTTATAGCTCGCTTAATATTTGACATATTCACTTCAAATAAACTGTATTGTATCAGCAAATAGTAGGGGAAAAGTCACTGATAAATATTATAATACAAATGTATTTTATGTTTTTGTTGATTAATCGATTTATTACGATACTAATAAAATATCTTGAAACAATAATAAATATAAGGGCTTTTTCTTTGAACTTTTTCCAACAGAGGTTTTTAAATGATGTTGACATTTTAGAAATTCTAGTGCATTGATACATAGTTCTTGACTCTCCTAGAAATCCTTTTGATAAAATTATGATTATGTGACCATATACACATGTAATGTATGACCCCCTGTTAAGTCTATTTTATAGTAACTGTTATATATTCATTGAATGTGGTGTCCCATGTTCCTCTCCAGACGCACTTGATTTTCACTGTGATGCTTCCCTAATACTATGAATAGTTTTTCTTCTGAATCTGAAGGTGTTATTTGTCTTTAATAATAATGAAAGCCTTCCCTTGAATCATTTTGAACATATAATAATAATAAAAACTAATGATATAAATGTTCTAATATATTAAGACCTAAAAGGGTTATTGCTAATTGACCTGAAATATTTTGATGTATATGTCCACAAAATCGAAGACCAAATAAAAATAACTTAATTACTATGGAAGTCAAAGCTCAGTGCATTAGACCCGGATAAGTAGTGTACGTAGATGTACGGATAAGTATAGTCTTGTACCCCAATAATCACACGAGGTTTAAAGTTTTGTCAAATTGAGAACAAAACAAAAAAAAAAAAAAAAAAAAAACAAGAAGGCAGGTGCAACAGTTGCAATTATCATGGTAGGACGAGGTAAGAGTATCAACAGCAGCAGGGAAGCAGAGGAGCGGAGTAGTCTTCACAATGACGGTACCAAACAGGAAGGTGATCATACATGTGCTATTCATTAGGAAGAATCTAATTTTATGCACACAAATCATTTCTGATTGTAGAAGATTTCGGTATATGAAGAAGCAAACACAGATATAAATTTATTATGAATTAATCAGAAGCAATTGGATCTAAACATAAATGAACAAAGCCTTTGCCCTTATTCGGGACACAGTTTGACGATACCATTTGGACCACTTCCAACGATTCAGTCTCTAACATGTGCGTCCAAGTGTATCATAATTTTTCTTATTTTATATAGTTTATTTCCTTTTATATATTTTATTTTATTTCGGTAAAAAAACTGTGAAAGACAGCTCCTCTCAATTAATCATAAACACACACCTTTTAATGTGCGTTATAGCGATGCATGATGGAGAACGACCCCTAAAGCAACCCCCCCCCCCCCCCCCCAGAATCCGCTTCTGACTTTATTGTGGTTGAATATCATGTAGAAATAGATAATTAAAAAAAATGCTAATGTTTCTTTTTAGTCGATCCCTGCATAAATATTCGCTAATATATACACAATGGCTACTGGTGAGTACTCAGGCTTATCTACAAAGGTCCTCTCCTGCAGTAGGCCTATCATTTAGAAAATTATAAATGTTTATTCAAAATATTGTTCAATACTGATAAAAGTTTTCAAATAATACATGTGATAACTGCTGGGTTTTAATTAATCTTGGGCTAATCATTAAAATGTGAGGTACATCGAGAGAGGAACACAGAACACCTCATACATGTTATATACAAAGGGTACCATATAATATAATGATCATATTATATGTGTATATGGTCAGACAAACAAAAGTGTTTTCAGGACGGTCAAGAAGTAATGTATTCAGAAATATCTACATTATCTTGTTAAACATCAACTGGGAAAAGGTTTAAGAAAACGCCGTGAAATTCAACAAAACTTTCGGGAAATTTTATTTATAATTTAGTAAATCAACAGAAACAAATAATACAAACATATAATTGCAAATACCATACACTTTACTTGAAATAATTTTGTCAAATATTAAGCGAGACATAATGTTACAGGTGCTCTTTTTATTGTGTGACACGGGCGTGGCTCCTGTTGTGGCCGCGTATTACATTCTATGTTTAATCCGTACTCATGTAAGCCTTGGGTTTTCACGCCTGGTCGTGAGATCACGTGTACACCGTGGTGTGTAGAGGCACGGCGATGTCTTTCTAGAGAATTCCTGAAACGCGTGTTTACTGTGTTGTGCAAGATCTTATAGACTGTTCGAGAAGTGGAAAATTCCCGGCTTGAGGTGTGAAGGTATATAAAGGGGCTGTTTTTTTAGAACCAAGAGGGCAGAGAGCAGAGAAGATTCCAGCGGACGCAGAAGCGTGTGTCAGATTCTAGGACCTTATCCGACGAATGGGCAATTATACATTTTCAAAGACTTTCTCCTGGATTTTATGCATTTGGACTTCAGTTTTCTTTCTGGGTTGTTGCAAGAACTTTCCACTGGACTGTCATTCTCCGAGAGTTTACATTTAAAGGACTTATCGTTGTAATGGTGTTGGTATCCAGGTACTGTGCACATACATTATTTTCTCTGTGATTGTATTGACTTGTTGCTATACCGCTGTTTTACTGTATAATTGTATTGATTTAGTGTATTGTATTGTTAGGGTTGTTTTTAAGAATAAATTATAGTTATTTGTTAACAAAAAAACACTGACTTTTTTCCCTAGACATTTCACGCTGCCTAGTGTTAGAGAATCTGAATTATTTTAATCTCCGTTACAGAATTTGTGTTCATCACGCATACGTGATCTGTTTATATTAGGTTCCGTAACAATAAGCATTAACATACCCCTACCCACATACCTCTGTATGTCCTAAAAGGGTGATGTATCCAACAGTAATCAATGGAAACATCTTAATATATTAATAAAACATACTTTGGAATCTAAAATACCTATAAGTCATAAAATCCCAGAGTGGATGAACGGCGATCCCCCTTGAGCCCATGTTCTATATTGGCTATCATTATTTTTGTATGATTATTATGTGTTCAAAATGGCTCATGAGAGGACTTTTATCATTATTAAACCAAAACAAAACACCTTCAGGTTCAGAAGAATAACTATTCGTATTATAAGAGAACATTACAATGAAAATTCGGTGCGTCCGGAGAGGAACATGGGACACCATATTCACCTTGTATACAAAAGGTACTATAAAATAGGCTTAACAGTGGGTGATGATTGATTGCATGTGTATATGGTCAAATATTAATAATTTTATCAAAAGGATTTCTAGGAGAGTCAAGAAATAATGTATCAATAAACTAAAATTTAAAAAAAAGTCAACATCAGCTAAAAAAAAACCTCTGTTGGGAAAAGTTCAAAGAAAAAAAAACCTCAAATTCAATATTCTTTTAAGATACTTTATTAGTAACGCAATCAATAGCTTAATCAACAAAAACATAAAATACCTTTTCCCGACTATTTGCTAATACAATACAGTTTATTTTAAGTGAATTTGTCAAATATTAAGCGAGCGTAAAGCATTTACATGCCCCTACGCCCTTGTCAAGGCTAACTGTCCGCGAGTGTTATGCGTAATGGCGCGGTTGTTTTTAAATGGCCTAAAAGGATAGTGCATCCTCAAATAATCAATGTTCACATCTCAATTCATTAATAAGATATACTTGGGGATCTAAAAATACCTATGTGATAAAATCCTACATGGGTTGCACGGTGACCTTTCCTAGCCCATGGGCTAAGTACATGCATAAATAATTTATGAATACTATAATTAATTATTATTGGAATATTTATTGACTGAATCATTGACCCTTAGTTTTCAATCATGATACTTTATGCATGGTAAGCACAAGAAGGTACGTCCGGTGGAATGATTAGAAAGTGTTCAAGGTCCTTTCACTCCCCCGGTCTCTGCATGATCAAGGGCGCAAAAACAGGGGGGGATATATCCCGCCACTTTTTAGCAAAGGGATGGAAATGTAATCACCCCGTGCTATACAGAGAATAGAGTGTGTGTGTATATATATATATATATATATATATATATATATATATATATATATATATATATGAAATATATTAATAGTTAGAATAACAGACTTGAGTTCCGTTTTATAGTTTACAATGAAATATCTTATATCTAAATCAGATTGAGAATTAACCTATACTGGTATATATATATATATATATATATATATATATATATATATAAATTTATCAACAAAGTTGTCATAATTTTGATTATCCTCCCACACCTTCGAGACATCCCACCCTTGAAGATAAAATGACGCCACTGCGGATGATGTTGGTACATTTTCGTGACCGAATTCAAAACGCACCAATAAAATGGAGAATAATCATGTGTATTAGTACAACTTCTGTGTTATCATTGCATTTCAAAGCAAATAATTTCAAATAAACAGCACTGGACTCGATCGCTAGACTGATCAAATTTCCGTAGAGTTTTATGTATACATAACATTATAAACTCATATTATCAAATATGATTTCGATGTCATAGTTTGTTAAGGAATATTTTGGAGATCAGTACAGTAATCCCCATAATCCATTTTTGACATGATAATCTGCCCCCGATGAGGTGTAGATTGTACTGTTCTGTTCTCCTGGTGATGAAGATGACGTCATCATGGCAAAGTGATATTCTGACGACGGAGGAGAACCTGCAGTAGACCTAGTTATCATCTGGTTCTGTGGCCTGTGCATTTGTCACCTTGGCTGTTGGTGTGTGGCTCTGTCAGAACTGTTGTTGTGGTGTGTGGCTCTGTCATAACTGCTGCTGTGGTGTGTGGCTCTGTCATCCCTGCTGTTGTGTTGTGTGGCTCTGTCATCCCTGCTGCTGTGGTGTGCGGCTCTGTCATCCCTGCTGCTGTGGTGTGTGGCTCTGTCATTACTGCTGTTGTAGTCAGGGTTGGGGTAATTGTAATGTGTAATTGTAATTACCTATAATTAATTACAATTTTTCAAGTAATTGAAAGTAATTTGTAATTGGACAAAATTCAATTCAAGTAATTGTAATTGTAATTATTTGAAAAAATGAAAAAAGATAAATTTTCAATTACTTTACAATTACTTTCCAATTACTTTCAAAACTTATGACAGAGCACTGTACCTATAAAACTTCATCATTTGTATCTTTTATCAAGACACTCGTGGATAGGGATTATAAGTATGTAATTAACAGGAGAACAAAATTAGTATGTCATATATTGGTCTTTCATTTGAAGCATTCGTATTTTTTTTTTTGCAAATGTCTTTAATGCCATCTAGATAAAGTAATATACTTCTTTAGTGCACTCATGTCTAGAGCCATTTGTGGAACATGCTCCTACTGACCTGATTTCATCAGTGTTTATATGTTAATTAAATAACACTGAGAGAGTCACAGGGACGAAAGAAGCCAATGATCTGGGAAGACTGATATCAGAATTACCTCCAGTGGACGGCCCATGAGGTAAACAGAGATTGCTATCAAGATAGCAAGGCTGTCTCAGTTGGCTGACTGTAGCTGACTGTCTCCACTGTTTCCTGTGACAGACATGGCCTGGGGACTCTGGACAATGTACACTACTTATCATTCATAAAGAAAACCATGGTGAATGTACTGAATGTTCACTCACTTTTCCTAACTTCATTGCATTAAATTTTGATATATTATACATTTGTAATATATTATACATTCAGCATGTTTATATTTATATGAATTATTCATATGAAATATTAACATTGCTGACTGTGATGAAGATAACAATGTATTTAAAATTTCAGTAAATTTACAACATATCTTTAATGGGCTTTGACATTGTAAGTTAAAACTTTAGGATCTACGTGCTGATTAATGTGAAGGATCAGTAACTAAGGATTTCAGATCATCAGAGGTTTGAAAAAACAATTGTTTCCACAGGTTATTTTTTAAGTGCCAATGTTATCTAGTAGAAATACATATGTCCTGTAAAGGATAGTATGTGGTTGAAGAATATTAGATGAAATGTTTTACACAGATGATATTTGAAAGTGATAGTTGTTGACTTCAAGATAATACATAGTTTACCTACATATGCTTTCAGATACTCTACTTCATGTAAATATAATTAAAAAAGTTACAACTCCTTTATCTACACGTAAAAAAAGGGATGTTCACATATGTGTTCTGGCAATCAGTTTTGCCTATCCATAAGAAATTTAAGGAATATGATGCCATCATTTATGATTGTCCTTGGTAAAGATCTCATGCACTTTAATATGTGACATCAGACTTCACGCGTGATTTGTTGTTTTCCCTTCACATTTTTAATAAGGTCTCCTTTCTGGTATGAGTGATATTTTTCACGAACCATGCTTAGAACTATAGATTTTGTATAAAGTAATTAACTTAATCATTACATTGTGAAATTTAAGTAATTAGAAATTTTAATTGTAATTGGGATTTTTGGAAGTAATTGTAATTGTAATGATTACTTTCCAATGTAATTGGCCCCAACCCTGGTTGTAGTGTGTGCCGGGGGTGTAGGACATGGCAGGACACAGCTATTTTCGTGCGGCACCTCGCATCTCTTTGTACATGTGTCATAAATGCGACCCGATAGACATTCATATCCAGACAAAATCTCATTTTCGCAGCGCCAGAAGACTGAGGGAAAACTTCTATCTGCATAGACTTGACATTCTTGGCATGGAACTGGTACTCCATAGCAGGGACCTGGTAAAATGAAACGGGCTAGGCTTAGTTTGTTGAAGTCACATCATTTTCACAAAATAAATTTATACAAAGTCGAACCTTCCTAAATCCATATTCGGTTTAGAGACAAAGGGTGAAAAAATTGGTTGTACTATATTTGTATGATTTTTCTCGGCATAAGAGATAATTAGTTGATCTAAAGAAAGATCACAAAAGAGGCTTAAAAATACCAGAGGTGGCATACTTTACCTGCTGGACTACTTGGTCCACCTGTTGGAGCTTGGGTAGAAGGACAAGGGGGCTCGCAGGCTTTATCGTATCTGCAACTTTGTTCGTTTCTGTTCCAGAAAAGAGTGACAGGGCAAGGTTGTCTGTGTACGACATCCCCGGGTGCACATTGAAAGTAAAAGCTGCAGTCTGAAGGGTCTCCATATAAGGTACTCATATTGCAAGGCCGTGGGATATTACATGGTCTCAGCGATCCTGAAGCCTCGATTGGATCTATTATCAAGATAAAAATATGAATAAATAAATAAATGAACAAAAAAAAAAAAACAAACAAGAAAACTAAAAATAAACAATAAATGGTTAGATAAAAGGACTGGACTAGTTTCTCATGCAGCACGCATACATTAATGGTTCTTCTTGATGATTTTGCTGATAAACGTTAAAGGCAAGACACACTGGTGCGGGCGGCATGCGGGCGACAGCGTTTATAGAATTAAAAATGCACTGGCGTGGGCGGCAAGTGGGGATTTTTTTTTTTAATCGCTGCAAAATATCTCGATGTCATACCTGTTATATTTACATACAAATTGCAGTGAATATATCCATAGGAAAAGTAAATTTAATGTATTTTAACTAAGGCACAATAGATATTTACAAGAAATTCGCACGCGGCAAACGAGAGCTAAGTAAGCAGCAAAATCGCGCAGGGAGCGATCGCGGAAACTGGCTGCGAAGCCGCCCGCTTGCCGCCAACGTTAGTGTGTTTTGTCATATGTCGATTACAGGGATGCGATTTTTTCCCGGTTGCCACCCGCTGCAGTGTTTTGGTCTTCAGAAAGTGAAAATTTACGTTGGTATTGTCTTGGCTCATCCCAGGCTAGCTACTGATGACGAAGTATAGGAATTTTATAGGAGCACTTGAAGACTAAGAATAGGGGTATATAGAAATGTAAGCCAGAAATATAAAAGATGAAGGCATAAATACTTGAAAATATAGGAAATTACAAGAGATATTTTTCTCATAGTAAAATGTGGGAATATAGAAAATATGAGTCGTCGCATATATTGAAGTAATATTGAGATAATATCTTGAACCCTAAATAAATAAATAACCGAAAAAAAACACCTATCCTACGATACCCTTACAGGCTGCCCGTTTTGTTTATATCCATGTGTTTATTACATATAGGGGGCTCTCTAAAATTGCTGCCGATCGTTATCCAAACACACCTGACAAAGACATCTGGTGGCATATCAGGTTTTTTTCAAAATTTTTCTAATGTCAAAAGATGATGTTACTTCACATGCACTCATCGACAAAAAACTTGTAACCTTTCGTCTTCCAAAACATGTTAAATGATTTTAATCAACCCCATCTGGACACAAGCTAGTGTTAAATGACAGCATGATGACAATCAAGCTCATACCGTAACAGGGCTTTATAAGAACTTTTCTTAGCAGATATAACCTAAGTTCATTTATACATACCCAGTGTAAGTCACATTCAGTTAAATTCTACAAGGTGAATAGCTGACTTTAATGTTGGGAACTGACGTGCACATTTATTTGATCTTGCTCACTTTTGGTAAAAATGACACATTGCATGGTCATGATGTCCAGCTGATGAAGAAAGTTCATACATGTAGACCTGGGTTATGATTAACAAAGCCCGCGTGTGCCATATAAATACATTTTAAAATTGGTGATTCTGAGATTGGGGGCAAAATATTGTCCGATACACCCGTGGTTTGAAATTATCCTTTACTGCATGTTAATTGATACCACTTACCATTTTATACATCTCTGGGTTCCAAGCAAAAAATAATAACTAAAGAAATATGAAGCAATCATGTTTCTAACAACACCAGGCAGACCTAAAGTTTGACAAGAGGTAAAAATCTGTTGTACATGGTATTCAAATTTTGATAAACTATTTTAGCATTTTACCACAACATACCAGGTTTATTTATAAATATTGATTTTGTTTAAAACAAAAAACAAAAACTGGGTGATTGTTACATGTAGATTTTTTTTGGAAGACCATTAATGTGTTGTCCTGAAGATTCGTCAACTCCTTTACGAGTGTATAGCGGTGCCATCTACTATAGTAAAATAAAACGTAATTGTTTAGCATATCACATCCACTCTTTCATGTGATCACAGTGGAAATGAGTGACCATTCATTTTGATGAATTCTTTGCAATTTTCTGTAATAAACCGCTGTAAAGGTATGTATTATAATTCTTCCGTCACCTCCGTTACACTAGTTCCATTAAAACCACGCATAGAAAATTGTTATAGCCATGGCACAATAAGAGTTTATCAGTGCCTCATCAAACATCATATTAATTTCCTACGTACTCTGTACAATGTGGTTTCTAGCTGGTCATACGTTAAAGAATCATTAACTCTGTTACATCAACTCTGTTAAAAAGTGTAACGGTGTTGACGTAGTGGAGTTGGTGAATTTTCATTAAGAGCGTTATTTGCTAGAGATAAATGTAAGTCACTCATTATAATTGCTGGTTTCAAAGCTGGAGTAAGTACACTCCTTGATCGTGCTCAACTTGTTGCCTACGCTTGTCTTTTTATGGTCTTAACAGCAGTAAAACAGTCTAGTTAGGGTATTAAAAAAAGATAAACAGGTTTTACAAAAGTATGCCATGCCGCCTAAGACACAGACAGCTAGATTTATAGTTTAAGTTGATGTCAGAACATTGAGCTCCAACTGTGGTCTATTCTGATGATTACAGTATTGTTTTCAGATAAATTGTCCCGTCTCCTCAGCCATGATTGTTTTACAATTTTATCCATTGCATAACAGGTATCAACTCCGTTACAGTTAAGATGTGTTTTTTCAAAGTTCTTGTCTGCATCTGAAAAAGATAGTTTTATTGAAGGGGATAAGGAGATCATGCAAAGTTATGTTCTTCATGGTTTATTGGTAATGTCTATGATAATAATGGACAGATTGTGGCTAGATGGTAGGAGAAGATGTGTCCTTGACACACCGTTACATTTGTGAAACTAGAATCGAAAGGTCAGTGTCTAGTTAAGAACTCCGTCTTTCATTTCATTTTTATCTAGAATCAATGCTTCTAAATGATAAGAGTTTAGTATTAAGTTATTGCAGATATTTTTGATAATTTGACCGTTTAATTTACTACAAGCTGTTAAAATAATTTAAAGAAATCAACTCCGGTATAGGTGCATATCTTCAAAGCCTTAGATAAAGTACTCCTACCTCAGCTAGTGGACATATTTAATTCAAACGGGTATATAAATATGTAGTTTAAGCTAAATTTGTTTGTCCCTGCCAGTATTTGAACCCAAGAAACTACGATCCATGAATTCTAGTGAATAAATATTAAACCTAAATAAACATGATAATTTCCAATCAAGAAGTACTTATTTTTCTTTTAAATAATACATAACCCTATTTTCGTTTGATTTGGATGGAAGTATTGTCAATGTATTGTCAATGAAATTTTATAACATAAAGGCTTGTAATGGAGTTGACATTGTAGTGTTTATTAGTATTTTTACACGTTGAAAATTAGTTGATACAAGTGTAAACAATTTTTTTTGGGGTGTTGTTTCAGAAACCTAGCTTATCAGCTCTGAAGAAAATATTTAAATCGCACACTGGGAATGATATTTATTTTTCAGCTATGAAAATCCTCAATTTGTCCCCTAATCTAAGAATCTCCCAAATACCAGGACTTCCCTTTATGAGCATAATACAATTTTCGGAAATTGATTACCAGTTTATATATGCTTATCCGAAGAAGCAAAAAAAAAAAAAAAATGACGCTTGTGGCCTGATATTATAAAAAAAATATTGAACAAATTGATAAAATAAAATACTCCTTAAAGATTTACTAAAAAAAACTCCGGGTACTGACTTAGGGAGAAGTGACAAGTAATACGTGTATATGTGGACTCGCCAAATTGCTATAATTCAAATCCACTTGCATGACAGCTACATGTTGTGGAAGTAACTTGCATGCACAGTTGACAATTAAGTAATACACGCGGCTGTTCTCTTTAACACATAGTAGCTCTATTCGACTGGTTGCCAGGGCAAAAACGTTCATTCCTATGCTGCAGAGTTTTCAAGAACCTAAAATCCCAAGAGTAGCTACTTGCTCAGTTATGGCCAATAATTAAACTTTAAGTATAAAGTCATAATAAAACTAAAATTGGACTCAGTATTATTAGGTCCTTTAAATACATGCCCGTTCAGTTAGAATTTCACATATACAGTCTAAGAGTCTAAGCGTTCTGCTTGCACCGGACGCTATCAGTGTTACACAACCCTGTGGACTTATATCCATCATTCCTCTTACTGTTTGGGAGTTCTCACACATTTCCTCCGGATAGGCGCTTTTTCCATTTCAAACATCCTGTGTATACTCACACAAAGAACCATAACAACGAGTTAAGAACAGGTAAATTGGAGATACCTACTCCATGTGCCTAGGTGGCTTTATTTTTTATGTACACAAATATTTATGTACCTTTAAATGAAATAAAATTTTCGGTTAAGCCTGTGCAAACGTAGAAGTGAATACACGATGCAGTGCGGTGGTCGTGGACTCTAATGTCACAGGGCCGAAATTGGGCCAGTACCATGAATATATAAATTTTGCATGTAGGTCTATAGATAAAACAAATGTTTCTCTGTTCCATCGTATTGCGTATTGGGACTGAACATATAATCGTCTTTAACATGACAAGAGAAACTACATGCATTTTCAGATGTTTAAAAACATAGTACTTTCATATACCTAATTTGTACTGAGATTTAAGGGTAATGAGGTGATTGTTGGACTTCATATACTTGCAACAGGGAAACCTACGATGGTTATGCTGAAACAAAGTAGAAGTGAATCACAGCTTACCACACGGTTCAGCTTGAACTCTAGAGACAACAAGAACAGCTAAAGCCACAAAACTTATGCAGGCGCTTCCCATAGTGGCACTCTGTCTGCTTAACCTGGGTTTCTCGGACTGCTCATGTACACGAACGGAACAATCTCTCCACTGATTATGTTCAAGAATGTATTAAGTACTAGTTATCATGCACCTGTCAAACTTGCCTTTTTGGTCCATACTTCCCGGTCCAAATTACAGAAATGTCATATGAGATGATATATATGAATAAGAAAAACAGGTTATAAATTATAATAGTCATATCTATATAAGACATACAATCAATAGATAGGTGGGCCACCGAAGTTCGATTTTTTTACGAAACAGCTCTGTTAACATGACTGAACCCTGCACATATTTGCCGGTCAGATACAGCCATGGACAGCCCTGGTGGTCCGACTGAACCAGTGGCGGGCTTGAGGGGATAAACAGCCCCGGACATTTGTGTGAAAGCATGCAGCCCATGGCACTTACTGAAAAAAAAAACTTGAAGAAAGGTAGTCGACAAAAGACTACGTGTATCCGCCGAAATCAGAGTGGTACGGGTGAAGTGAGACATGGATTGAGTGCTAAGGGAAAATAGAGTGAGATGTGTTACATATTAGTATTCATGTCTGCTACGTAAACATAATTATAGGTAGCGCCACGTGTTATTCAGCGAGAAATGAAGTTATCCAAGATGTGTACGTATGCAAAATTTCAGGTTGATAGGTAAAACCAGTCCTGAGAAATTTTCATGGATGTCTGTCGTTTAAACATGTTGATAGGTGACGCCACCTCCCAACTCAACGAAAAATCTATCCAAGCTGTATACTAATGCAAAATTTCAGGGGTAAGTCAAGCCAAAGCCAAAATATGAGTGATTTAACCCTAGACAGACAAACAGATGGTTGCCACGCAAAAATAGTTGCAGGTGGTGCCACCAGTTTTGAGTATGAAAAGAGCTATGTAAGGTCTATAGTCATGCAACATTTCAGGCCGATACGTCAAACCAGTTCTGAGATATTAGAATGGATATCTGTAGCTTAAACGTGATTGCAGGTGGAGTCACCTGCTTGCATAGAAATGAACAATTAATCCTTGATCTAACAAATGCAAAATTTTAGGCGGACAAGTCAATCCACCGTCGAGATATGAGTGATTTTAACCCGAGGCGGACGAACAGATGTACGCTGTGCAAACATGGTTGGGAGTGGCGCAACTAGTTTTGCGTATGCGAAAGCGCTATGTACGATGTATAAGCATGCAAAATTTTAGGCCTATACAACGTACCAGTCCTGAGATATTAGCATGGATGTCTGCAGCGTAAACATAAATGTAAGTGGCCCCACCTTTCATATAAATGAGAAACTTATCGATGTATATACATGCAAAATTTCAAGAGGATCTATCCAATGAAGAGATATGAGTGTTTTTTTACCCAAGGCAGACGAATGGACGTCTTCAAAACGTCTTCAAAAGTTTGTTAAAAGCGATAATGAGAGTTCATCTCTAATGTGACTAGGAAGTTCATTCCATAATATAGGAGTTTCAGTTCTAAAGGATTTGTTTCCATATGTAATCACCCTTGACTTTGGAATTTTTAACTGTACACAAGAGGCTGATCTCAAAGCTCGTGCTGGTTGGTACCACTTGAATAGTTCACCGATATATGCTTGTGCAAGTGCATGTAGTAACTTAAAAATACATAAGAAACCTTTATATTGCAACCTATTTCCCACGGGTAGCCAAAGAAGGCCAATGAGGACAGGTTTAATGTGATCTCGCCATTTGGTTTCAGTTTGTGACAAGTCGAGGTGCTGTATTTTGCATGCGCTGGAGCGTGTCAGTTAAATATTTTGGTATCACATATAACAGAATATTTGCATAATAATCTAGAAATAACCATACATTTAACTAAATTACCTCAACGATCAGTGGTTATATACTGTTTTATATTTCGGATCATATGGCAGCAGGACCTTGTTACTGCATTTACCTATTTTTCAAGGATAAGTAACTATCTTGAAGTAAATCTAATTTTTACATAACTAGATCGACCAAATGTGACAATTCAATTTGCTGAAAGAACCCGAGTTTTCGGGTGAAAAAAAATATAAATTCAATTTTTTCCTGATTAAGCATCAGCACATTTGAAACTCATCCAACACAAGCAGCAAGTTTGGATTCTATTGAACCCAAGTCCTATTAACCAAATTCTATTGATTTGGCTAATCAAGAACTCATGCAGGTTTATTTTATTTTTATATTTATATTTTGGGATAAATAACTAATTAAACGCTTTGGTGTAAAAGTAGATGACCAAATGTCCTGAACAACAGCTATAACAAATTACATGTGAATTTTATAATTTTTGACTACCTATATATATATATATATATATATATATATATATATATATATATATATATATATATATATATATATATATATATATATATATATATATATATGGCTTTTATAATAAAACAAAAGAGCGAACGCATATAAACAGCAGTTAGCTATAATTTTCGATGTTAACTCTTGAGCCGCGGTCATAATCAATATTTACAACTTAAGCAACGTCTTTTATTTGGCAGGATAATGAATGATAAATTAAATCAGCACACATTGAATCAAATTAATTCAAAATTCGGTCGATCGGATATATAACTTTTTTGTGTCTTTTTACAAATATTTCAGGTATGGCTGAAGGCTACCATCAGCATCATATTATAATTAATAATTCGACTGCAATATGATTTGGATTGTAGGTGACTTACTTGTGTCAGCAGAAATCATTTCCCCACTTCTCAGTAGAGAAACCATAAAAGACTAACAACTGATGATTTTGGACACATCATTCAGGCGTCATGTCTGTTACAAGATACCCTATGATCGGCTGCAGCCATCAGCATCAAATCACATTTTTATACGAGGATAACTATGCGTTATAACAAAGTTTTTTTTTAAATCCCCCCCCCCCCCCCGAAAATATTGTGACATCGGTGTATTGGACCAAAAAGAGAAATAACTTTTTAACATTTGAACCTTAAAAATACAAGGACGCATATGTCGGCAGCGTAGAGGTGTATACACATAAATGTGCACAGAAAGCATCAAGGAAGGTTAAATATAATTAATGGTACAGTGTTAAGCGGAACATACACCATGGTTAAAAAAGTCAATTTTTTTCTGTGAACAGATTAAGGGATATACTACAACCGAAAACCCCCTGGTTGTCCTTAAAAAACCAAAGATAAATTTCAAATGTAAACGGCTTTAAAATCACTAAATAAATTAAATTTTTAAATTTAAGTTAAAATATTTCCTTGGACAGCAGAAGTTACCCATGTTAGCTCATAGAGAGTGTGCTGCTATAACTTTACAAAGGCTATACTTTAAAGAGGTCGGAACGGATTGGCTCAGGTAGAAATCTTATATAACAAGCTGTACATATGTGATATAATCCCCTTGGCAGTCTGTAACACATTCCTGGACACCTCTGTTTGGCTGATTAATCTCTAGTAGCCCATGGGCTAGGAAGGGTCACCGAGTACCCCCTCTGGGATTTTATAACAAAGGTATTTTTAGGTCCCCAAGTATGTCGTATTAATGAATAAAGATGTAAACAATGATCGGTTTTTTATATACTACCCATTTAGGACATTTAAAACCATCCGCGTCATTACGCACAGGTATAGCCTTTATAAAGGGCTAGGGGTTTGCTTATAGCTCGCTTTATATTTGACATACTCACCTCAAATTAACTGGTACAGTATTGTATTAGCAAATAATCGGCAAAGCCGCTGATAAAAATAATTATTCAAACGAATTTAATTTTTTTGTTGATTAAGCAATAAATTATGTTACTAATTTCTTGTAAGAATTTGAATTTAAGGGCTTTTCTTTGAACTTTTCTCAACAGAGGATTTTTTAGATGATGTTGACGTTTTTGAATTTCTGGTGTATCGAGTTCTTGACTCTCTTAGAAATCCTTTTGTTAAGATTATGAATATTGACCATATACACATGCAATCAATTACCCGATGTTAAGCTTAACTTAAAGTAAACATTGTATACAAGGTGAATGTAGTGTCCTATATTCCACTCCAGACGCACCAATTTTTGACCTTATTATATGAATAGTTATTCTTCTGAACCCGAAGTTGTTTTTTTTTTTTTTTTTTTTTTACTTTAATAATGATAGAAGTCCTCTCATGAGCCATTTTGAACACATAATAATCATACAAAAATAACGATAGCCAATATAGAACATGGGCTGGGAAGGGTCGCCGTACTCCCCTCTGGGATTTTATGACTTGTAGGTATTATAGATCCCTAAGTATGTTTAATTAACAAACTAGAAAACTGACAGGTCAGGAAGGGCCCCGCAAAAGATGCAGTCATTATAAATTGAAGTACTGTGAATTTGGTGTACTTTGGTAGCATGGGCTAATAGAGTGATATTTGAACATTAAAGAACCTGTAAAGAACAGCTGACATGTATAAACTGGAATAAAATATATGGTAAAGTGAAAATGTTCAAAGCTATCCAAATAATGATATAAAAGAACTGCATGCATTTTTAGTTTCTGTATTTGTGTATTACCTGTGCCAATTATTCTTGGTTGAAGTCTTGGCTGGGCTGTGTCAAATATTTTTCCAGTATTTGCATGTTGAATTGGCTTTATTATATGTGAGGCTTGAGTCTGTACATGAACCTTGTAGTATTAGAGAGAGTCAGCTGTTGGTTAGTAGTGATAAAATGGTCATTCTCTTGAACTGAGATTCGGCTGTTCTTGGGCTTGGGTCTACAGATGCGCCGTTTTGTATAGAATGGCGACATATGAATATCAATGTAAATTTGTTGATGGTCACTATAATAGGTCCAACTTCCCTGAGATGTTGGAAGTGGAGATAGATTTGTCCAAACATGGTCTAAATGAGAGCCACTGTGGTGCGTTGGACCAGTGTATCCTTTTCTGGGGAATCTTCAAATTGTCTGTACAAAATATGCTGTGAAAATGTAATGCCGCTGTACAGGAGTGACTCGAAAAAGATTCATCAATTTCTGGCCTGCTGAAGGAGACAACAGCAACTGAACACCAAACTGTGTATTACTTTTTTTTTTCCTTCTAACCAAAATATCAAAAGCTTCTCCCTTAGGCCATGGGTGATACATATTATGTTTGAATCCTATCCATCATATGTTAGGGGAGTTATTATGCAGAAACAAATTTGATTGTTCGTCTAATTCTTCGCGAGTTATTGCATTAACATCATTTGAGAATTATCGCCTCTGTCAAGGTCATCCATCTTCGAACTTGACCTAGCCCTTCATAACAAACATTACTGGTGCAAGTTCCGTCAGTGTTAGTCAAATTTTTTGCGAGCTATTTGGTTAACATCATTTTAGCATTATCACGTCTGTGACATTGAAAATCCATCAAGGTCACCCATCTTCAAACATGATGTAGCCCTCGAAAGGACCATCACTGCCGTGAGTCTGGGGACCTTATATGAAATACTTTTTATTATTATTTAACGAGTTATTGCGTTAACAATGTTTGTCCTTTTGCATGCATATTTTCTAAGAGAGACCAACCTTACTAGGTGTTCAGTAATGGTTTTTACCGCATAACTTTCAGAAAAATGGCTGACTATGACCATATATCATGCCTCGTTGCTTTTGACATAAGGACCTGTCCTACTGTTAAGGTGGAACAAACAATTATGGTTACAATTATGAGTTCTGCCCTGCTGAAAGAGGGACCTAAAATTTAACACCAAACTGTGAATAATTTTTTTTACCTTTGACCTCCGGACCCCAAAATCGATAGGGATCTTCCATAATTAATGGTTAATACATAATTGTAACCGCCAAAACAGAGTTTTGCGGATACTATGTTTTCAGCTGCACGCCGCTGCCGCCGCCGTTGCCGCGTAGGTGTCCGGAGAACTCCTCCGTAACCGCTGGGCGGAATTTTATGAAACCTGGGATTATGTTCGGGTCACATGTGAACTGCTGCGCCCCGATTTTGTTTTGACCTTTGACCTTTCCTCTGCGCTCTGCGTCCGTTTGTGCGTCTGTTTCCACACATAAACACACATATCTCGGGAACCGTTTGACCGATCAGGAAAATTTTTTTGCACAAATGTAGCCCTTGGAGAGCTTTATAACATACACAAAAATGGTGGCACCACCTGCAACCATGTTTGCACAGTGTCCATCTGTTCGTCTGCCTTGGGTTAAAATCACTCATATCTCTGCAGTGACTTGACTAATTCACCTGAAATTTGGCATGCGTATACATCCTGGATAGCTTTTCTGATTTTATGACAGGTGGCGCCACCTACATTCACGTTTACGCTGCAGACATCCAAGCTCATATCTCGGGAACCGTTTGACCGATCAGGAAATTTTTTTTGCACAAATGTAGCCCTTGGAGAGCTTTATAACATACACAAAAAATGGTGGCGCCACCTGCAACCATGTTTGCACAGTGTCCATCTGTTCGTCTGCCTTGGGTTAAAATCACTCATATCTCTGCAGTGACTTGACTAATTCACCTGAAATTCGGCATGCTTATACATCCTGGATAGCTTTTCTGATTTTATGACAGGTGGCGCCACCTACATTCACGTTTACGCTGCAGACATCCAAGCTCATATCTCGGGAACCGTTTGACCGATTGGGCCAAAGTTTTGCATGTGTATAGTTCTCACATAGCTCTTTATCATACGCTAAACTGGTGGCGCCACCTGCAACCCTTTTTGCACGGCATCCATCTGTTTGTCTGCCAAGGGCAAAAATCACTCATATACATGTAGTGATTTGACTTATCTGCCTTAAATTTTGCATATGTATACAACTTGGACGGCTTTCTGGATTTTGTGGTAGGTGGCGCAACCTACATACACAATTTGGCTGCAGACATCCATGCTAATATGCAACACATCACTCTATTTCCCCTTGCCACTCAATCCATGCCTAACTTCACCCGTTCCACTCTGATTTAGGCGGATACAAGTAGTCGCTTGTCGACTACCCGTATTCTAGTTCAGGTTTGAACTCAATCCGTCAATCCTAACTGGAGTTATCATACGGAAAAGAATTTGTGGACGGACGGATGGACGGACGGACAGACGGACGGACAGACAGACGGACAGGTCGATTACTATAGGGCACCCGCTTTTCAAGCGGAGCCCTAATTAAGATGTTTCCATTGATTATTGTTGGATACACCAGCCCTTTAGGACATACAGACACAACCGCGCCATTAGCACCTGCGGACTGGTAGCATTCATATGGGGAAAGGGTTGTGTAAATGCGTTTGTCTCGCTAAATATTTGACATATTCATTTCAAGTAAATTGTATGGTATTTGCATATAGTCGGGAACAGATACCAATAAATGTATTATAAGTTTTTTTTGTGATCAATTACAATATAAACTAGAATACGAGTAGTCGACAAGCTACTACGTGTATCCGCCAAAATCAGAGTAGGACTGGTGAAGTGTGGCATGGATTGAGTAGCATGGGGAAATAGAGTTAGATGTGTTACATATTAGTATGGATGTCTGCCACGTAAACATGATTGTAGGAGGCGCCACTTGTAATTTGAATGAGAAACTATCCAAGATGTAAACACATGCAAAAGTTCAGGTGGAAAAGTCCACCACTATCTAGATATGAGTGATTTTATCCCACAGCAGACAAATAGATGGACGCTGTGCAAAACTGGTTGCAGGTGGCGCCCCCAGTTTCTAGTATGAAAAAGAGCTATGAGAGATCCAAACACACGCAAAACTTCAGGAAGATACGTCAAACCAGTCCGGAGATATTAGCATGGATATCTGCAGCATGAACGTGAATGTAGGTGGCGCCACCTGTCATAAAATCAAGAAAGCTATCCAGGATGTATACGCATGCCAAATTTCAGGTGAAGAAGTCAAACCACTGCCGAGATATGCGTGATTTTATCCCAAGTCAAACCAATAGAAAGACGCTGTGCAAAAATAGTTGCAGTCGGCGCCACCAGTTTCTTGTATGATAAAGAGCTGTGTGAGATCTTAACGCACACACATTTTCAGAAAGATACGTAAAACAAGTCCGGAGATATAAGCATGGATGTCTGCAGTGTGAACGTGAATGTAGGTGGCGCCACCTGTCAAACAATCAAAAAAGCTATCCAGGATGTATACGCATGCCGAATTTTAGGTGAATTAGTCAAACCACTGCAGAGATAGGAATGATTTTAACCCAAGGCAGACAAACAGATGGACACTGTGCAAACATGGTTGCAGGTGGCGCCACCACTTTTTGTGAATGTTATAAAGCCATCCAAGGGCTACATTTGTACAATTTTTTTTTCCTGATTGGTCAAACGAGTCCGAAGATATGTGGGTTAATGTGTCAAAATAGACGCACAGATGGAGGCTCTGGAAGAAGGAAAGGTCAGAGGTCAATTGGTTAGGCATCAGTTCTCATGTGACCCAATAATTGGTGTAAGTTTTAGAACAAGGGACCCATGAGTCACGGCGCTCAGCTGATCGTGATTGGACTATAAATGTTTCTCCACTGTGATACTATATCGAGTCGATAAAGCTTATGAATATCATGTACATGTTGGGCTATTATAAAGGAATGTAATGTAATATGTGAGTA
The DNA here is from genome assembly GCA_026874595.1 of Sipunculus nudus. NCBI lineage: Eukaryota > Metazoa > Annelida > Sipuncula > Golfingiida > Sipunculidae > Sipunculus > Sipunculus nudus. The sequence continues at coordinate 103,597,340 of CM049306.1, read as the reverse complement.
AATGATAAATGAAATTACCTGACTGATGGATTAATAGAGTCAAATAAAGTGGTTTATTTTTTATTTATTTAGGAGGGGTTGAAAATTGTGATATATTTGAGCAAATATGAATGCAATGACAGCAGTAATAAGCAGTAGTAGAATGATGATAAGGCTATTTGTTGAAGGATCTAAAGTATATGGTAGTCTGCAAGCGTTCAATTTGACAGATATGATGTTATGATTAACTATGCTGAAGAAAGTGATTTATGAATATGTGACTGTATGACACAATATCTCTTTAGTCTTGACAAGGTAAATTATTGTGATGCCCACTATGTCTACATATTACACAATATTGACATAATTTCTGGCATGTACATAGGTACCTATGGACGAATAGTTATACAAAATATTAAAGTATGAATATATCTGATTCATCTTGTTCTTGCTTACTATGGCTAACTTTGGGATGGGGTTCGGAGAAGGGAAAAGTGAGGGCAGCACGAAGGTGGATGTAGAAATATTCTATTGTAATGTTTTTCATTTATATAAGAATATGAAAAGCTAAGAGGAAAGGGGCCCACCTACTTGGTTATAGTAAAGTTTTAAATATATAATTGCAAACTAATACTCTGACAAGACTGTCATGAAGAAAAACAGTAAAAGTTTTGAGATACTGTGTTGCATACGAAAATTTACAGATGGACAGGCAAGTGGACAGAAAGGACTAATACCTTTATTTCACTTTCAAGAGAATAATGCATTTAAGTTTATATATAAACCTATTTTTTTAAGCAGATCCACTTTTTCCATTAAGAAGTTTTTATCTGAATCATTTTTTTATTTACAGGTTTATAAATTTTGAAAATATGAGTTAAAATATTAAATTTCTTGCAAAAGTTGCAATCATTATATATACAGAGTAAAAAACATTGGGTCATATTATGCATACACATATATTTTATTATTTTTAAATCATAAATGTTTAAACTGATTTTAATAGAAAATAATGCCACAACATGGCATCTGCAAGAATATTCCTTGAATCACTATTAAAAAGTTTTGCACATTGGAGTTTTCAGGACATGCTTAATTTTATTCATTAAAATAAAATAAAAGTAAATTTGATAAAATAAAACATCTTTTCAAATAAAGTATACACACTGTTGGTTGAATGAGGGACAAACAATATCATTGTGCTTATTACTATCCCAGTTTTAATTAATTACTGGAATTAATAGTCAATTTCACACCTGGTGAAGTTTTTACTCTTCTGAAGTAAGGAATTACTTATCTCATGAACATCCACACTTTCACAGCAATACAACCCTTTATGGACACAATTAAATGTACACTTTAATCATTGTAACCCTGGTGGTTCAATACAAAATCTAAAATGTAGCATGTCCAAGAATAAAATAAAATACAGAAAAATTATAACATTCATCTAGTTTATGCACCAGCTGGGGGGATGAATGCAGGGCAGAGGGGAAGCCTGTTAGTAGTGGCCAAGCTGGGCCAAGGTAAGCTGCCTGGGGTGGGTTACATAATGCAAGTGAAGGCTGTACTAATAGGTGGGCTAGATGTAAACAACACTTGACATGGTGTATGAAAACATGAATAAAAGCTATTCATTCCAATCAATTTCTTTTGAAAGTTCAGATTTTAAAAGATTTAATCCTTATGCATATAAGCTGGGAAAATTAAATCAACAGTGCCAAAGTTGGACAAAATTTAAGGTATTGATTTTTTATTTATGCTAATAACTTGAAAAATTTGCAAAATTCAGATCTAATTTTGGGTAAACAATTGAATCTTGATTAAATAAAGTTATATTCCTGAAAAAAGTCTCTAGGTTCAGCAATTCTCATGTGAGTTGAGTAAATATATTTCCTGATTTTTTAAAAAATTGCATTATGTTTTGGCTCATAACTTCAAAACAATACCCAATACTGACCTAATTTTTGGTATGTTCATAGAAAATGTATAAAAGAATGTGAATATTAAATACGATCAAAAACAGATCAGTGGTTTTGATATTAGGCAGCCTTGAAGTGTAACAATGGCTTTTTTTTTTTGGAAAACAGAGTTTTTTTTCCTTAATATCTCGAAGGAACAAAGTCCTAATGACCCAGTTTTCGGTATGGTAGGAGATTTTGGGGACATCTAAAATTATGTCAACAGCCTGGGGAGCATAGAGATGTGCACTGAATGACCTACAGTCATCAAAGTGGACTGCTTGACAATTTAAGGGAATACAACAAGAGCCTCCAAAAAAATTCAATAACTAGCCTAATTTTGCAGCTTTTATTTTCAAATTTCAGATTTTAACAGATTAAATCCTTATGTATACATGGTGTGGAAATTAACTCCACAGTACTAACAGGAAAAAAACGTGCCATGGCCAAAGTTGGGCAAAATTTAAGGTACCAATTTTATATTTTTGCCAATATTTAAAAAAATTTAACAGATTTTGATCTAATTTTTGGTATACAATTAAATTTTGATTAATTAAAGTTGTATTACTGGAAAAAAAGTCGCTACCTTTAACACTTTTGGTCTTAAGTGACCAAATATCTTCCTGATTTTTTTACAAAGTCCATTATGTTTGGGCTCATAACTTTTTTAAATTATATAATACTGACTTAATATCTGGCATGTACATAGGAACTATATAGAGGAATATTTATGGTAAATATGAAGAAAACCAGATGAGTGGTTTTGATATTAGGCAGTCCTGAAGTGTGAAAATAGATTTCTAATAAAAAATTGAGGTTTTTCCTTAATATCTCAAAGGAACAAAGTCCTATTGACCCAATTTCTGGCATGGTAGGAGATTATTGGGACATCTAACATTATGCCAAAATTAAGATTCGTAGGTCCAACGGTGTCGAAACGTGCCAGTCTTACGGACCGACATCCAAACGGACAGATGGACGGACGGACCGACGGACAGACAGACGGACGGACGACGGACAATGGACCATGACTATAGCTCAGATGACTTATAGTCAGCTGAGCTAAAAATCAGTCCAGTAGTCTCTGAGGAGTTCTCCGGAAACGGATGCAGCGGCGGCGGAACCCGGTCAAAAGCATAATACCCAGAAAACTTTGTCTGGTGGATAAAATAAAATTTCCCGAAAGAATTGTTGAAATTCACGGCTTTTTTCAAACATTTCCCAGTTGATGTTTTAACAAGATAATGTGACAGTCCTGAACTCTTGACCTGTACCTGGCTGCACTGAGTGACCTCTTGCATAATCTGATACTGTTGGCAGTCTGCCAAAGCTATAAATAGAACCAGACTGACCTTTGGCCTATTGCCATATCTGAAATAGTATAGATACAGACACAATCTTTGCCTGTTGGTAAATCTGTTTACGTATACTGAAAGACTTTGGTTAAAATGCTTTTTTCAAGCTGACATATCCATTAGATTTTTATTTTATCAAAATGTTTAGAATAATAAAAGATGCAGTTATTTTATTGTTAAAGGTCCAATAATTCTGCCAGCAATAATTTAAGTAAACTTGAACAAAGGCCTCATAAGAAACATTTTTTTGTGCAATATTACAGAAGTACATATACAACAGTTTTGCAGAAGAAGACTATTGCAGTCCTCAGTTTGAAATAGGCTTACTAATGGCCACAAGAACAACTTCAACTTTCTTTGCCTCACCCAAAAATCAACAAACCCAATATATTCTTATACAGTTAAAAGAACCCAACCCTAGGATAAATCACGTGAAAAATGTAATGATTCAGCTAGACAGTTTCATCATAAAATATATTTCTGCTGCAGCGGTAAAAATTATGAGGTTTTTGTCTTTAAAAAACAAGTTGATGTAGGTGGCGCCACAAAAAAAAATTTCAAGTGACAAACATTTGCACAAAACTTTGAGATGCTAGCTCCTGTCGTTTCTGAGATAATTATGACTGTATGCTTCAAATTCAAATTCAAGTTCAAATTCCCGTAACTTAGCCGAAATCCATCAAACCCAATTTAAACAATTTGAACAATTTTGAGAGAGCTTGTCTCTGGGATAATTTCTGTGAAATATTGAACAATTTGGCTGAATGATTTTATGGAAGACGATTTTTTTTAGCTTTTCCGCATAAAATGTTAGTTAATGCAGGTGGTACCACACGTTTGGTATGCAACAGATTTTTGCATAAAATTTGTTGATTCTAGCTCCCGCTTTTCCCGAGAGAGTATGGGTTAATGTACCTATGACCGATGACCCTTGCATAAAAAAAGGTTGATGCAGGTGGCGCCACAACTACCTCAATTGTAAATTTGGGTCATGTGACCAACATTTGCATAAAATTTGGTGATGATTGCACCAACTGTTTCTGATAATGTAATTTAAGAATCATTTTGGCCAAATGACCAAGTTTAGCTTCTTGTAACTCGGCCAAAATTCACCGAACTAGAAACATTCGAACAACTTGAGAGAGATTGTTTCAGATTTAATTCTTACGAAATATTGAAAAATTTGGCCAAACAGTTTCGGGGATGAAGATTTTTAGCTTTTTCCCTATAAAATCTGATAGCAAAAAAATAAGCAAAATCCAATAGTTTTTTATGACTGATTTTTCTGCATAAAATTTGGTGAGGCTAGCTCCTGCAGTTTTTGAGATAGAATGGGTTAACATACAGACACAGACGACGGCACACAATCACATAAGCACACTGGTTCACAAATGAGAGAAAAGGAAATTGAGTATTCCAAGATTAATGCTTCATACATATATGTGAAATGCATATGAGTATTCAAGGTCATTTCAAATGACAACACAAGTTTGATCATCTGGACTGACAGTTTATTCTACTTTGTATGCTGCCTGAACTGGCCCTGTTGGTATGTTTGTCACTATATTGCAGAACCTAAGAGCATGTGAGACAGTCCTAGATTCTGCCCTCTGATGGCAAATAATGTAAATAAATCACACTCAGTGTCCCATTAAGTGTTTAAAAAGCTGATACAGAAATGTCTTACTCAGTTCTGGCAACTTATATAAGGAATATGTTTCATCTGAATATCTCAAACATGTTTGTGGCAAATATAGCTATAAAATGGATTGACAGGTCTAGCGTAATATCAGAATATCAGTATAATTGAAGGCTCGTTTCCTGGTTTTTAGGAGTTCATATATAAGATATATTTTAAACACCATCGTGCTGGAATGGAGATTATAAATAAGATTGTGATCTGTTATTTGATCACCATCATGTTGACTAGGGAATAAATATGGAAATGTAATGTTATTCAATCATCATCGTAAATAGTGGCCCATGGGCCATGACGCTCAGCTGAATTTGACACTCAGGTGATGCATGCATTAATTTTTGATATTATGAAATGGTGCAAAATATTTGTTTAGGAATCTTGAAAAATGGTTAGAACGACCTCCAGGGACCTAAAAATCATGCTCTTTGGCCATAGCCAATGGCTTCAAAGTAGATGTTACTAACCAGGAACTCCCTAGACACTTAGTTAATGGTTTCTACATCCAACTGATACCATCTCTGTCCGTCTGCCTTATAGGGTGTTCAAAAAATTTTTTTTTTGCATATCTTGCTTAACATAAATCACAGCAACCATAGGTTTCTAAGATTTTACAGGGAACCCCATTGATCTTAATAAAATTAGAAATTTCTAGGTCCATCTTGTACAATTTGGGCAAATCTGACTAACAGTTATGATTTGTGCCCTGTCTGACTCCACAGGTGTAAAATCATATTTTTGGACAGTAGATCACAGGTTCTCACTAGATATTGCGTTAGAAAATTCTAGCTGTACCATTTACAGTTTGTGCCCATCTGACATTCAGGGTGCTCAGTTCATATCACCATTAATTAATTCAAGGTTTCCAAGGATGTTTGCCTAGGGTCTCCCTGAATGTAGAGTAACAAGTTTCTAGGTTACACTTTAAGCCATGTTAACTGACAGACAGCAGGCCAGCTGGGGTGGGGGGGGGGGGGGGGATAACAAACAAAGGGTGATCACTACAGCTCAAATGACTTACTGTTAGTTTAACTAGAAACATAACAAGTGACCCATGGGTCATGACGCTAAGCTGACTGGGAAGAGATTTGCAAAAGGAAATTTTATCATCTGAATGGTAGTATATAACCATTCAACTGAAGCATCTAACAGATTAACCAACAGGCTGAGATTGTGTCTGTATTAATATATCTCAAAAATAGAGAAAAAATGAGTAAACTTTTAAAAAAATACAGGTGGCTCCACCAGTCTGCAGAAACTAATAAAAACACTTAATGGTCAATATCCATGCAAAGAAGCATGGTGGTCTCTGGATTAGTTGTTCAGATACTTCAGCTTTTGTATCAAATTTTCCATTATTCTGAGGGATACTTTGGAGTCCTATAGCTTGAAGGATATGGGTAACAGAGACCTAATTTCAGGTTTCCATAGACACTTTTCATGGGCCTCCTTGCATGACCAGAATGAAGATTCTAGGTCCAGTTGTTACAATTTGTACCCTGTTGACAGATAACCACATCTTTAAAGGTTTCAAAAATAGAGAAAATAATTCGTAAAAATTTGAAAAAAAAATAGCGGTGGCACACCCAGTCTGCTAAAACTGATGGAACATGTCATGATCAATATGTATGCCAAAAATCATGAGCATCAGTGTTGTAGTTATTGAGATACTGGAGTTTTTGTATCAAATTTTTCATTTTTCTGGGGGGTATTTTGGAGCCATACAGCTTAATGGATATGGGTAACAGAGACCTAATTTCAGGTTTCCATGGGGATTTTTCATGGGTCTCCCTGTGTGTAAAGAATGAAGATTCTAGGTCCAGTGTTTATGATTTGTGCCATGTTAACAGATGTTCATATCTTTAAAGGTCTCAAAAATAGAGAAACAATTTCGAAAAAAAGCCCGATCAAATACAGGTGATGCCACCAGGCTGCAGAAACTGATGAAACACTCCATGATCAATATCCATACAAACAATTATGGTGATCTCTGCATTGTTTGTTCAGATACTTCAGCTTTTGTATCAAATTTTCCAGTATTCTGAGCTGTACTTTGGAGTGCCATAGCTCACAGGATATGGGTAACAGAGACCTAATTTCAGGTTTCCATGGAGACTTTTCATAGGTCTCCCTGTGTGTCAAGAATGAAGATTATAGGTCCAATATGAACCCTGTTGACAGATAACTACATCCCTAAAGGTCTCAAAAATAGAGAAAAAAAAATGGTAAAAATTTGAAAAATAAAGGTGGCGCCACCAGTCTGCAGAAACTGATGAAACATCTCATGATCAATATGTATGCCAAAAATCATGACCATCAGTGATATGGGTAACAGAGACCTAATTTCTTGTATCCATGGAGACTTTTCATAGGTCTCTCAGAATGTCAAGAATGAAGATTCTAGATCCAGTCTTTACGATTTGTGCACTGTTAACATATGTCCACAATTTTAAAGGTCTCAAAAATTGTGAAAAAAATTTGTAAAAAATAAAAAATACAGGTGGCACCACCAGTCTGCAGGAACTGATGGAACATCTCATGATCAATATGTATGCCAAAAATCATGACCTTCAGTGATGTAGTTAATGAGATATTGATGTTTTTGCATGAAATTTTTGACTATTCTGGGGGGTACTTTGGGGCCCCATAGCTCGAAGGATATGGGTAACAGAGACCTAATTCCAGGTTTCCAAGGAGATTTTTCATGGACCTCTCTGGATGTAAAGTAAGAAGATTCCAGGTCCAGTGGTTACGATTTGTGCCTTGTTAATGGAAAGACGGCCGGATGGCCGGACGGCCGGACAGCCGGACGGACGACAGACAAAGAGTGATCGCTATAGCTCATATGACTTACAGTCAGCTGAGCTAAAAATATATATCATTCAGTAGAAATATCACAATTCTCAGAGGCTTCATACAAATAAAAAAACATAATCATCACTTCACAACAATACAAGTGTACATGTAACATGAAAATTGCATATCTTCTCAAATCAGACTCGCCGGTAAATTTAAATAAAATTGATGTAATTTTAACTTCATGACAACTGTAATAATTTTTTTATTTTTTATGTAATTTAACATGAGAATTGGAATACAACAGGGCAAGTTTTCCAGGGATATTACTCATTAACAAGATTTGTATTCATACAATCACTTAACAACTATCAGCTCAAATAGGCATCATAAAGACAATCATTCTCTAAGAAAACTATAGTCACCTATTAAATTAAATTCTGTTTTTATTTGCTTTATATGAAATCTTATATCTTTGAGAGACCCGCTGACATGTGACTTTGAGAACAAAACTATTATCTTTAGAAATGACTGTAAATATCTTACAGCACAAAACATATGGCCATGCATGTGACTACAAATGAGTATTACTATCTGTGTCAGGTTCTAATGATGCAAAAAATCAGCTCATACAAAAATATTTTTTAAATGTCGTAGAAGTGGTAAAAGATCTTTATATAGGACTATACATCATAACAGCAAATAGACATTGATGAATAGTTTACTATAAAACTTTATATGAATATATAAATATACTTTAAACATTATATCTAAAGAAAACTTGTTACAAGGTAGGTATGTCATTTAAGTTTATTTATAAATTTATAGGAGACCATTCATCTTTGTTGTATACATAGACAAAATATGCTGTAAAATGTGTTTTGGTCCCAATGGGTAAAGTATATTCTATGAGAAACACACTAATTCCTGGCAATAGCTAGAGCAACTGTACATGAAATTATGTTTAACATGACAGGCACTTGGAATAATAACAAAGTACAAACACTGTAATTATCACCGGTACCAAAATACAAAATACCCATAACAAAAAATATTTGGTGTCAAATAAGAGCCCCTGATCAAGTCAGCCATCAGTTGTTTACAAGCTGCTGATACATGGCTCTGGCCTTCTCCCTGAAGCGGAGTTTGACACTGTGGTAAGCAGAGACCCTCTCCAGTTGCCCCGAGTATGGGTGACTGGTAACCTGGTTACACATGGCTCCCTGACACACCGACAGCTTCACCAGTTTAACGTTCTCTCGGGCCAGGATCTGGGGGTCCACCTTGGCAGCCAGGTTCATCATCTGATCAGGATCTTTGTCCAGGTCATAAAACTCTACAAAACTCTGTGGAATAAACAAGGGACCTATGGGTCACGACGCTCAGCTGTTATATATGATAAAAAAATATTATTTAGAAATGAGGCACATGCTGGTTTTGTGTGGTAATAAATATAAGCTGTATTATGAGTTGTTGTTGTTTAGCTTATGTATGATTTTGATAGTACCTTTGGATACCTAGAGGATTGATTTCATTTATTTTATTAACCAATGGAGTACTACTGTCACACAGATTTTGACCTGGCCATATAACTTATAAGCAGAACATATAATATAAGAGTTTAACTATTTATTAAAAAAAATACAAATATTGTCCCAAATATAATTTTTATTAAAAATAATAAGAGAATCATATGATTTTTTAAAATTAAATATAACTGATATGATTATTAAAATAATATTAAAGAATATATTCATGAATGCATTCATGAATACATTTTGAAAGTATTTGCACGAGTATTCATATATTTTCATTTTTACCTGAATTCCCATTCTTTATGCAAGAAATTTTATAATGGAGTACAAAATCATATTCGTATTTAAATACAATTACAAAGTATTTGCACCATGTCTGGAATTTATTCAGTTTTCACCAAACAATGATGTTGAGAATCCAGAATATACAAAATTCACACATTTAAATTATGATCATAAGTACCTGGTTTTATGGCTTTTATTTATATTAAAAAATAACTGTAAAAAATTCATTTTGGACTAATTTCACATCAATGTACACACTAGACACAGCAGGAATCTAGATTAATATTATCAACTGCATCTTTGTCTAATTTCCTTCATATGATCCCTAATGATTAGTAATGAATAATATGATTTACTTCTTTATCATTAAAATTTAACTGAAAAATGCCATAGGTGACTGCATGGTGTTATTTGGAATATGTGACATTCTACCCATCGATACAAGATTCTTATATCATCAGTAACTGCAAGTTAATTTCCTGTTATTATAAACTAACAAATTCCTTTTCTATTTTTCTTTAATTTGTTATTAAAAACCAATAAAAATTTATTAATTTATTGTTTTTTGTTATGTTCTTGGTTAAAACTACTAGATGAGTTGGGTTGGACACCTGGATCAACTGTGGCTTGCCATAAGCTGCCTGGATTCCATGTATGCCTCGCCTCAAGCGTGCATAATTTGATGAAAGGTCAACAAGGTCAACATACAGGTGACTCAAGAGGGGCTGGAGAGAGCCAAAGTCTGACAGGGTCTCATAAAAAACATTAATAAAAGCTACAATTTTTGGCCAATTTCTTTCAGCTTTCTAAACTAAAAAGCTGAAATGCTTATGTGTGCATGATATGAAAATTATATCAACAGTGCTCACGGGAAACAAACGTGCCATGGTCACAGTTGGGCAAAATTTAAGGTACTAATTTTATATTTATACTAAATAAAATTTGAAAAATTCAGAACTAATTTTGGGTATTCAATTGAATCTTGATTAAATAATGTTACATCCCTGACAAAAAAATCTCTAGCTTCAGCAATGCTCTTGTTAAGGGAGTAAATATATTTCTTGATTTTTTACAAAGTGCATAATGTTTGGGCCCATAACTTAAAACAATTACACAATACTGACATCATTCTGGCATGTGCATAGAGAATGAAAAATATGTATATTATTTATGATTTAAGTCAGATCAGTGGTTTTGATATTAGGCAGTCTTGAAGTGTAACAATGGGTTTTTAATGGAAAAATGAAGTTTTTCATTAATATCTCGAATGTCCTAGTGACCAAATTCTTGGCATGGTAGGGCATTTTGGAGACATCTAACTGTATGCCGAATTTAAGGAACTTAGAGCTGAAGCTGGGGAGCTGAGCTCTTGCAAACTGCATAACACTAGCTTGATGTAAACAATATGTTACATGGTGCTTGAAAACTTGATTAAAATCTACAGTTTTTGATCAACTGGTTTCAAATTTTTGGTGTTAACAGTTGAAATGCTAACAAAAACATGCTGTGAAAATTAAATCCACAGTACTTACAGGAAAAAAAAGTGCCATGGTCAAAGTTGGGCAAAATTTAAGGTACCAATTTTTTATTTTTATTATTATTTTAAAAAATTTAAAAGATTTTCATCTAATTTTGGGTATAAAATTTAATTTTGATTAATTAAAGTTATATTACTGGAAAAAAGGTCCATAGCATTAACATTTTTTGTGTTAAGTGATCAAATATCTTTTCTGATTTTTTACAAAATGCATTTATTTGGGCCCATAACTTTTTTAAATTAAATAATACAGACATAATTTCTGGCATGTATATAGGAACTATATAGAGGAATATTTATGGTAAATATGAGGTAAAACAGATGAGTGGTTTTGATATTAGGCAGTCCTGAAGTGTGAAAATAGGTTTTTAATAAAAAATTGAGGTTTTTCCTTAATTTCTCAAAGGAACGAAGTTGCAAACACCCAGTTTTCAGTTTGGTAGGAGATCTTGGGGACATCTAACATTATGCCAAATTTTGGATTCCTAGGTCTTACGGTTTCAAAACGTGCCACATCTAAGGACGGACGGACAGACAGACGGACGGACGGACGACGGACAATGGACCACGACTATAGCTCAGATGACTTATAGTCAGCTGAGCTAAAAAGGTATGGTGTACGTTCAGGTTTAAGCGGATGCTATACTTTGTCATTTATACTGTACTTATTAGAAGAAAGCATTGTAGTCTCTTACACAGACACATAGAGCCACTACACAACTCAAGTGGGTCTGTCACTGGACCCCATTTAAAACAGAAAAAGAGGAAGTCGTGATTGGCATGAGAATAGAATCCCCTAAAGTAAGTTACTCCAGCAGATGGCAGGTGCTCAGTGATTTGGTGTCAGGAATAACCTGGTGACAAATAAATACACTGGCTCAAAGTATATGAACTAGATATTTCCGGGCACCATAGGTGCCATTGTATCGCCAGACAATTAATCCCCCCCCCCCCCCCCCCCCCCGCTTTAAGAATAGTCCCCCCATCTTCAGCAGCATATACTGACATTTGGCAAGCGACTATTGTTTCTTCTTCCATCTATCAACTTGAGAAACAGTATTTTTCACCAAATATTGGGGCCAATAAAGAGAACTACTCTTATGAACTAGAATATCAGCAAAAGCTGACAAAAGCCCTCAGCCAAAAGAACAGTGTTTAGAGGTGGTAACAGTAACAAGTACTAAATATCTGTTCTCACATGGATGTATATCTGTACATGTCTCAGTAATAAATTTAAAATGGAGAGGTATGTACCATGATTCATAACAATCCACCAAATGCTTCCTGAAAAATAAGCTTCTAAGTTTTATTCTATTATAAGCTCTGTGACCTTGAAAAGTAGGTCAAGGTCACCCATCTTCGAACATGAACAAGATTTTTGTCGATATACATCTTCACCAAAGAAATAAAATTCCTATTGTGAATCCTTTTAGAGATATCCCGCTCACAAGGCCAAAGTTGAAAAATCCAAGGAAAATTCAATAAAAAATCAGAAATTGCAGGTGGCGCCCCCAAACTTGTGCAGCAGTTACAGACCATCAGTCCCTATGATCATAGTAAGTATTGTGAAAATCCATCCAATGGTTCCTGAGAAATAAGCTTCTAAATGTTTTTTCTATAATCAGCTCTAAAACGTAGAAAAATAGGTCAAGGTCACCCATCTTCGAACTTGACCGAGATTTTGTCAATATACATCTTCACCGAAAAAATAAAATTCTTACGGTGAATCCTTTTCGAGATATCCCGCTCACAAGCCCAAAGTTGAAAAATCCGATAAAAATTCATTAAAAATCAGAAATTGTAGGTGGTGCCACCAAACTTGTATAGCATGTACAGACTATCAGTCCCAATAATCATAGTAAGTTTTGTGAAAATCCACCAAATGGTTCCTGAGTGATAAGCATCTGAGTGTTTTTCTATAATCAGCTCTAAAATGTAGAAAAATAGGTCAAGGTCACCCATCTTCGAACTTGACCGAGATTTTGTCGATATACATCTTTACCGAGGAAATAAAATTCTGACGGTGAATCCTATCCCGCTCACAAGGTAAAGTTAACGGACGCCGGACGGACGGACGGACGGACAGCTTGGGTGACGACAATAGCCCATCAGCCTAAGGGCTGAGGGCTAAAAAAGGATCTCTTCGGCGGCGGTGCAACCGTGCCTAAACCACAAAGTCTGGTGATACAATAAGACTAGCCATTTACAGGCAACCAGCGAAATATACAATGAGGCACAAATGCTTTGGAAGATAAAATAAATCAATACCTGACCAATCGGTCTTGTAGTGAGCATGTGACAGAGGCTAAAAAACATTTTAGGAGTGGTCAGGTCTGGGTTGATACATCTGTTTGTTTACACATCTTACAGGTTTCTTTGCGCCAAAGCCCTTACTTCAAGAAGAAATTTTTATATATATATTTTTTTTTCAAAATATATTAATAATATCCCTGTGGAATATAATCTTCTATAATTCATGGTGGCATAATATGGGTATCATCCAACTTCTTGCCATAAAACCTGATGAATCTGACAATGGATTTTAAGAAGGATATAACCCAGCACCATCTATCATAAACAATGTGACCTCAGCCCAAGGAAAATTCAACCAGAACGGTCTCAACCTAAAAATGGAATTGTGCTAGTGTCATATACTGGTAAATGACTATCTGGAAAGGCCTTATATTGAAGGTGTCATCTTGACAAGTTTTTTTGAGACAGAAAGAACGTGGGCAAAATTACTGTTTGAACAACTTGGTTTTACTGTGAAAACAGCAGTGAATGTACCATAGAAGGTTGTTTTAAAAAAAGTAAATGGAATAGGAATATGCTACAACGTTCAAAATATTTGTTCATAATATCTAAGAAAAGATGTAGATAATTTTATGTACACATTAAGCAAAAAACAGAAATATATTTAAGTTTCTTCAAAAATACCTTTTAACAAGTACTATTTAGCTGGATTACTTGTTCATGAAGAAATCTGATTTAAACATATATATCACCGTAACAATGTAAGAACAGGATTTAGAGATGTAGAAATAAAACCTTACCTCGCTGTCCTCAAACTCACAGTACATCAGGTTCTGTTTACTGCTCATGGTCCGCACACATGTGTACGTGTTGTTCTTCGCATCCTCACAAACACAGTCTATACCACAATTCTGTCAACATAAAAACATGAAATAAATAGGTTTAATTTTCTGAAATCCAAATATCCATTATATAAATATGTTTGTAGCAGTAAAGGAATCACTTATCATGTACCATACCTTTCTTGTGTTTTATAGCCGACAATCATATCTTACATGCTTGGCCCCCAGGTCTCTTGGTCTTTAAATTCCTTCTATTAATAAACCAAAACTATTGGTCCCTGTGTGATACTAGGGAAACTTGGTTGTGGTTTTGGCACTTTCTATGTACTGATCTGGATTACCTTTCAGCAAAGTAGGTATAGGTTTAACCAACTCCCAGTACCATGTGTGCTGATAAAATGTTACAAATTGGGTGGGTAAGTCACTGTCTTATTATATCAAATAAGTCAATTTGGACTTGTATTTCGAGTAAAAGTGAACAGAGAATTTATGAGTACAGGATAACAGATGAAATAGCCACAAATGTATTGGTCGGGGGGACTTTTTGATGGCTGAAACAAGTAGTGAGCTACTTACTAAAATTACCTTAACATAACATTACCTGTGTTCACATGTTCCTGGGAAATGATAAACAAACTTGCCAATTCAAACTGATGAATGTGAAAAAACATACGCTAACCAGGCCTGGGATGGGATACAGAAGTAGAATACCTGTTAAGTGAAACTGATTATGATCCACTGTAGCTGCATGGTCATACTAAGCAGGTTTCTGACAGCTAGGACTTATGACTGATGTTTAATGGCAGTATAAAGCATGGAAACCAGCATGTCAGTAAACCCAGCTAGGTCTACATTGCACCCATGTGAGGATAAAAGAGCACATTACAAGATATGTCTTCATTAGCAAATGTAAATGAGCATAAAATCCTGTGAACACAATGTTGACACTAAAGGAATTTAAATGACTTACCCCCATCATCTGATTGGTCCACTGGGGACATCCTTTGATGACAGGTTGGTATTCCCCGGAATGTTCTACCATAAAGTGAGTGCGGAAATCATCCCCGAGTGGTTGTGGTGACATCAGCACCTTCTTAATGCTGAGTCCGTCCATGTGACCAGGTGCAGGTAGTCCAGCCAGGTCAAGAAAGGTCGGCGCAAAATCAATGTTCAAAATTGGCTCCTGGAGTCCAAAAGTGAAAAATTGTTGATTTTTTATGGAGAAAATTGCCTTCATTTTTAATGCTGGCTTAACTAGATATTATGTACTTCAGCAGAATTCCATTATAGTTTGGGACAGCACGGAAACACAAGATTATGTTGGTGTTAACCAGGATCTTTCTGGTGGCCGTCGGTGTGTCACACAGAGGAAACCTGAAAGGTGCACTCCTCTGGGGCTTAGTTTCCCCAGTAAACCTGCAGAGCAGTCACTCTGGATGGGGGCCAACTGTGAAAAAATCTCACCACTCCTCTAATATTCAAACTCACATCTCCCCGTAGGCCGCAGAAGCCAACAGAAAGTGAAAAATTTATACATAAACAGATCTTTATATTGAATAACTGTATCATGACTTCAGCTGATAACAATGTTTATCATATTCTGAAACCTGTATTTCTGTGCATATGAAATAGTTTTACTGATACCATGAGAGAACATAAAACAAATTCAGCTAGAATATGGGTAGTTGACAAGCCACTTTGTGTATCCTCCAATATCAGAGTGGTATTGGTAAAGTGAAGCATGGATTGAATGGTAAGGGGAAATAGAGTGAGAAGTGTTGTATATTAGCATGGATGTCTGCCACATATTCATTGTACTACGTCATTTGTCACACCTGTCATTTGTACGAGAAAGCTATCTAAGGTGTACATACATGCAAAATATCAGGTGGTTATGTCACACTACTGCTGAGATATGAGTGATTTTCACCCTGGGCAGATGAAAAGATTGACACCATGCAAAAATTGTTAGAGAGCTATGTTATAATGTAAGATCTATACACATACAAAATTTTAGGCCTATACATCAAACCAGTCCTGAGATATTAGCATGGATGTCTCTAGCAAAAACATGATTGTAGGTGGCTCCATCTGCCATATAAAAGGGAAATCTATACAAGATGTGTTCACATGCAAAATTTCAGGCAGATGAGTCAAACCACTGCCAAGATACGAGTCATTTTTAATCCAATGCAGATTAACTGATGGATGCTGTGCAAAAATGATTAGAGATGATGCCACCGGTTTTGCGTATGATAAAGAGCTACGTAAGATCTATACACATGCAAAACTTCAAGACAATATGTCAAACCAGTACTGAGATATTAGCATGGATGTCTACAATGTAAACATAAATGTTGGTGTCGCCACGAGTCATATAAACGAGAAACCTATCCAAGATGTATATACATCCAATATTTCAGGTGGATAAGTCCAACCACAGCAGAGATATGAGTGATTAAAACCTCAAACACACAGATGGATGCTGTGCAAATATGGTTGTAGATGGAGCCATCACTTTTGCATATGATATTAAGCTAGCCAAGAGCTACAATCGTGCAAAATTTATGCCCTATTGGTCAAATGAGTCCCAAGATATATGGTTTTGTGTGTGAAAACAGATGCACAGATGGACACTGTGCAGAGTGGAAAGGCCAGAGGTCAACCCAAAATGAGGGTGCAGCATTTCACATGTGACCCAATTATAATTCCGAGTTTTATCAATTCTGTTCCAGTGGTTATGCAGGAGTTCTCCAGAAAACTATGCGGTGGCAGCAGCTTCTAGCTGAAAACATAGTATCTGCAAAACTCTGTTTTGGCAGATACAATAAGAGCCAAATGGAAACTGCTTTCGTGTCAGTAATAGTGGAGCAACCTGCAGCTTACATCAGCAAAACATCACAAGATCAATACCCCATTCTAAATAACTCAAGTCCATTCAATTAAAACTTACCTTTTTGATCTGTCCTGGCTTTATTCCTGGTCCACGAACCATCAAGGGAACTCGGATATCAAACTCATACAGCTGACGTTTATCATACGGCAAAGAAAACTGACCTAAAATTGTACAATCAGACATCAAAATCATATGGCTGACCTTTATCATATGGCAAAGAAAACTGATAAAAAATTGTAAAATCAAATATCAAACTCATACAGCTGATGTTTATCATATATGGCAAAGAAAACTGGCCTAAAATTTGCAATCAATAGGTGAGAATAAAGTTGGTGTTATTGGTCCTGTTATAATAAATAGTGCTGGTTTATGATTAGGCTTATAGCCTGAAGTTAATGTCATCAAATGAATAAGGATAGGGAGAACACCAATAGTCTGTTACATAGTACAGTGCCAATCAAAATTTGACAATATTTTAAAAATATTGCAGATTAGTTAAAAAAGTAAGGTGCACAGATGGTATGAGGCACAGACTTGAGCAACAAATTGCAAACCATTTTTGAAATACAATGTGTTAAAAGAAGATATATTTACTAAGTCTCATTTCATCTAACTATATAGTAAGGAAGTAAAGATATGCACCTACCTAAATGGTAAGGAAGTCAAGATGTACAACTACTTAAATGGTAAGGAAGTCAAGATGTGCACCTACTTAAATGGTAAGGAAGTCAAGATGTGCACCTACCTAAATGGTAAGGAAGTCAAGATGTGCATCACCTAAATGGTAAGGAAGTCAAGATGTGCACCTACCTAAATGGTAAGGAAGTCAAGATGTGCACCTACCTAAATGGTAAGGAAGTCAAGATGCGCACCTACCTAAATGGTAAGGAAGTCAAGATGCGCACCTACCTTAATGGTAAGGAAGTCAAGATGTGCACCTACCTAAATGGTAAGGAAGTCAAGATGTGCACCTACCTAAATGGTAAGGCCTAAATGGTAAGGAAGTCAAGATGCGCACCTACCTAAATGGTAAGGAAGTCAAGATGCGCACCTAGCTAAATGGTAAGGAAGTCAAGATGTGCACCTACCTAAATGGTAAGGAAGTCAAGATGCGCACCTACCTAAATGGTGAGGAAGTCAAGATGTGCACCTACCTAAATGGTAAGGCCTAAATGGTAAGGAAGTCAAGATGCGCACCTACCTAAATGGTAAGGAAGTCAAGATGCGCACCTACCTAAATGGTAAGGAAGTCAAGATGCGCACCTACCTAAATGGTAAGGAAGTCAAGATGTGCACCTACCTAAATGGTAAGGAAGTATGATGTACACCTACCTAAATGGTAAGGAAGTCAAGATGCGCACCTACCTAAATGGTAAGGAAGTCAAGATGTGCACCTACCTAAATGGTAAGGAAGTCAAGATGCGCACCTACCTAAATGGTAAGGAAGTCAAGATGTGCACCTACCTAAATGGTTAGGCCTAAATGGTAAGGAAGTCAAGATGCGCACCTACCTAAATGGTGAGGAAGTCAAGATGTGCACCTACCTAAATGGTAAGGCCTAAATGGTAAGGAAGTCAAGATGCGCACCTACCTAAATGGTAAGGAAGTCAAGATGCGCACCAACCTAAAAGGTAAGGAAGTCAAGATGTACACCTACCTAAATGGTAAGGAAGTCAAGATGCGCACCTACCTAAATGGTAAGGAAGTCAAGATGTGCACCTATCTAAATGGTAAGGAAGTCAAGATGTGCACCTACATAAATGGTAAGGAAGTCAAGATGTGCACCTACCTAAATGGTAAGGAAGTCAAGATGTGCACCTACCTAAATGGTTAAGAAGTAAGATGTGCAACTACCTAAATGGTAAGGAAGTCAAGATGCGCACCTACCTAAATGGTAAGGAAGTCAAGATGCGCACCTACCTAAATGGTAAGGAAGTCAAGATGCGCACCTACCTAAATGGTAAGGAAGTCAAGATGCACACCTACCTAAATGGTAAGGAAGTCAAGATGTGCACCTACCTAAATGGTAAGGCCTAAATGGTTAGGAAGTCAAGATGCGCACCTACCTAAATGGTAAGGAAGTCAAGATGTGCACCTACCTTAATGGTAAGGAAGTCAAGATGTGCACCCACCTAAATGGTAAGGAAGTCAAGATGTGCACCTACCTAAATGGTAAGGAAGTCAAGATGCGCACCTACCTAAATGGTAAGGAAGTCAAGATGCCCACCTACCTAAATGGTAAGGAAGTCAAGATGCCCACCTACCTAAATGGTAAGGAAGTCAAGATGTGCACCTACCTAAATGGTAAGGAAGTCAAGATGCGCACCTCTCTAAATGGTAAGGAAGTAAGATGTGCACCTACCTAAATGGTAAGGAAGTCAAGATGTGCACCTACCTAAATGGTAAAGAAGTCAAGATGCGCACCTACCTAAATGGTAAGGAAGTAAGATGTGCACCTACCTAAATGGTAAGGAAGTAAGATGCGCACCTACCTAAATGGTAAGGAAGTCAAGATGTGCACCTACCTAAATGGTAAGGAAACCAAGATGTGCACCTACCTAAATGGTAAGGAAGTCAAGATGTGCACCTACCTAAATGGTAAGGAAGTAAGATGTCCACCTACCTAAATGGTTAGGAAGTAAGATGTGCACCTACCTAAATGGTAAGGAAGTCAAGATGTGCACCTACCTTAATGGTAAGGAAGACAAGATGTGCACCTACCTAAATGGTAAGGAAGTCAAGATGCGCACCTACCTAAATGGTAAGGAAGTCAAGATGCGCACCTACCTTAATGGTAAGGAAGTCAAGATGTGCACCTACCTAAATGGTAAGGAAGTCAAGATGTGCACCTACCTAAATGGTAAGGCCTAAATGGTAAGGAAGTCAAGATGCGCACCTACCTAAATGGTAAGGAAGTCAAGATGCGCACCTACCTAAATGGTAAGGAAGTCAAGATGTGCACCTACCTAAATGGTAAGGAAGTCAAGATGTGCACCTACCTAAATGGTAAGGAAGTATGATGTACACCTACCTAAATGGTAAGGAAGTCAAGATGCGCACCTACCTAAATGGTAAGGAAGTCAAGATGTGCACCTACCTAAATGGTAAGGAAGTCAAGATGCGCACCTACCTAAATGGTAAGGAAGTCAAGATGTGCACCTACCTAAATGGTTAGGCCTAAATGGTAAGGAAGTCAAGATGCGCACCTACCTAAATGGTGAGGAAGTCAAGATGTGCACCTACCTAAATGGTAAGGCCTAAATGGTAAGGAAGTCAAGATGCGCACCTACCTAAAATGTAAGGAAGTCAAGATGCGCACCTACCTAAATGGTAAGGAAGTCAAGATGTACACCTACCAAAATGGTAGGGAAGTCAAGATGCGCACCTACCTAAATGGTAAGGTAGTCAAGATGTGCACCTACCTTAATGGTAAGGAAGTCAAGATGTGCACCAACCTAAATGGTAAGGAAGTCAAGATGTGCACCTACCTAAATGGTAAGGAAGTCAAGATGTGCACCTACCTAAATGGTAAGGAAGTCAAGATGCGCACCTACCTAAATGGTAAGGAAGTCAAGATGTGCACCTACCTAAATGGTAAGGCCTAAATGGTAAGGAAGTCAAGATGCGCACCTACCTAAATGGTAAGGAAGTCAAGATGCGCACCTACCTAAATGGTAAGGAAGTCAAGATGTGCACCTACCTAAATGGTAAGGAAGTCAAGATGCGCACCTACCTAAATGGTAAGGAAGTAAGATGTGCACCTACCTAAATGGTAAGGAAGTAAGATGCGCACCTACATAAATGGTAAGGAAGTCAAGATGTGCACCTACCTAAATGGTAAGGAAGTCAAGATGTGCACCTACCTAAATGGTAAGGAAGTCGAGATGTGCACCTACCTAAATGGTTAAGAAGTAAGATATGCACCTACCTAAATGGTAAGGAAGTCAAGATGTGCACCTACCTAAATGGTAAGGAAGTCAAGATGTGCACCTACCTAAATGGTAAGGCCTAAATGGTAAGGAAGTCAAGATGCGCACCTACCTAAATGGTAAGGAAGTCAAGATGTGCACCTACCTAAATGGTAAGGAAGTATGATGTACACCTACCTAAATGGTAAGGAAGTCAAGATGTGCACCTACCTAAATGGTAAGGAAGTCAAGATGTGCACCTACCTAAATGGTAAGGAAGTCAAGATGCGCACCTACCTAAATGGTAAGGAAGTCAAGATGTGCACCTACCTAAATGGTAAGGAAGTCAAGATGCCCACCTCTCTAAATGGTAAGGAAGTAAGATGTGCACCTACCTAAATGGTAAGGAAGTAAGATGCGCACCTACCTAAATGGTAAGGAAGTCAAGATGTGCACCTACCTAAATGGTAAGGAAGTCAAGATGTGCACCTACCTAAATGGTAAGGAAGTCAAGATGTGCACCTACCTAAATGGTAAGGAAGTAAGATGTGCACCTACCTAAATGGTAAGGAAGTAAGAGTGCACCTACCTAAATGGTAAGGAAGTCAAGATGTGCACCTACCTAAATGGTAAGAAAGTCAAGATGTGCACCTACCTAAATGGTAAGGAAGTCAAGATGCGCACCTACCTAAATGGTAAGGAAGTCAAGATGTGCACCTACCTAAATGGTAAGGAAGTCAAGATGTGCACCTACCTAAATGGTAAGGCCTAAATGGTAAGGAAGTCAAGATGCGCACCTACCTAAATGGTAAGGAAGTCAAGATGTGCACCTACCTAAATGGTAAGGCCTAAATGGTAAGGAAGTCAAGATGCGCACCTACCTAAATGGTAAGGAAGTCAAGATGCGCACCTACCTAAATGGTAAGGAAGTCAAGATGTGCACCTACCTAAATGGTAAGGAAGTCAAGATGCGCACCTACCTAAATGGTGAGGAAGTCAAGATGTGCACCTACCTAAATGGTAAGGCCTAAATGGTAAGGAAGTCAAGATGCGCACCTACCTAAATGGTAAGGAAGTCAAGATGCGCACCTACCTAAATGGTAAGGAAGTCAAGATGCGCACCTACCTAAATGGTAAGGAAATCAAGATGTGCACCTACCTAAATGGTAAGGAAGTATGATGTACACCTACCTAAATGGTAAGGAAGTCAAGATGCGCACCTACCTAAATGGTAAGGAAGTCAAGATGTGCACCTACCTAAATGGTAAGGAAGTCAAGATGCGCACCTACCTAAATGGTAAGGAAGTCAAGATGTGCACCTACCTAAATGGTTAGGCCTAAATGGTAAGGAAGTCAAGATGCGCACCTACCTAAATGGTGAGGAAGTCAAGATGTGCACCTACCTAAATGGTAAGGCCTAAATGGTAAGGAAGTCAAGATGCGCACCTACCTAAATGGTAAGGAAGTCAAGATGCGCACCTACCTAAATGGTAAGGAAGTCAAGATGTACACCTACCAAAATGGTAAGGAAGTCAAGATGCGCACCTACCTGAATGGTAAGGTAGTCAAGATGTGCACCTACCTAAATGGTAAGGAAGTCAAGATGTGCACCAACCTAAATGGTAAGGAAGTCAAGATGTGCACCTACCTAAATGGTAAGGAAGTCAAGATGTGCACTTACCTAAATGGTAAGGAAGTCAAGATGCGCACCTACCTAAATGGTAAGGAAGTCAAGATGTGCACCTACCTAAATGGTAAGGCCTAAATGGTAAGGAAGTCAAGATGCGCACCTACCTAAATGGTAAGGAAGTCAAG
This sequence comes from Sipunculus nudus, assembly GCA_026874595.1. NCBI lineage: Eukaryota > Metazoa > Annelida > Sipuncula > Golfingiida > Sipunculidae > Sipunculus > Sipunculus nudus. Next base: position 103,574,482 of record CM049306.1, on the reverse strand, counting down.
ATGCGCACCTACCTAAATGGTAAGGAAGTCAAGATGTGCACCTACCTAAATGGAAAGGAAGTCAAGATGTGCACCTACCTAAATGGTTAAGAAGTAAGATATGCACCTACCTAAATGGTAAGGAAGTCAAGATGTGCACCTACCTAAATGGTAAGGAAGTCAAGATGCGCACCTACCTAAATGGTAAGGAAGTCAAGATGTGCACCTACCTAAATGGTAAGGAAGTCAAGATGTGCACCTACCTAAATGGTAAGGAAATCAAGATGCGCACCTACCTAAATGGTAAGGAAGTCAAGATGTCCACCTACCTAAATGGTAAGGAAGTCAAGATGTGCACCTAAATATTTGGTAAGGCCTAAATGGTAAGGAAGTCAAGATGCGCACCTACCTAAATGGTAAGAAAGTCAAGATGCGCACCTACCTAAATGGTAAGGAAGTCAAGATGTGCACCTACCTAAATGGTAAGGAAGTCAAGATGCGCACCTACCTAAATGGTGAGGAAGTCAAGATGTGCACCTACCTAAATGGTAAGGCCTAAATGGTAAGGAAGTCAAGATGCGCACCTACCTAAATGGTAAGGAAGTCAAGATGCGCACCTACCTAAATGGTAAGGAAGTCAAGATGCGCACCTACCTAAATGGTAAGGAAGTCAAGATGTGCACCTACCTAAATGGTAAGGAAGTCAAGATGCGCACCTCTCTAAATGGTAAGGAAGTAAGATGTGCACCTACCTAAATTGTAAGGAAGTAAGATGCGCACCTACCTAAATGGTAAGGAAGTCAAGATGTGCACCTACCTAAATGGTAAGGAAGTCAAGATGTGCACCTACCTAAATGGTAAGGAAGTCAAGATGTGCACCTACCTAAATGGTAAGGAAGTCAAGATGCGCACCTACCTAAATGGTGAGGAAGTCAAGATGTGCACCTACCTAAATGGTAAGGCCTAAATGGTAAGGAAGTCAAGATGCGCACCTACCTAAATGGTAAGGAAGTCAAGATGCGCACCTACCTAAATGGTAAGGAAGTCAAGATGCGCACCTACCTAAATGGTAAGGAAGTCAAGATGTGCACCTACCTAAATGGTAAGGAAGTATGATGTACACCTACCTAAATGGTAAGGAAGTCAAGATGCGCACCTACCTAAATGGTAAGGAAGTCAAGATGTGTACCTACCTAAATGGTAAGGAAGTCAAGATGCGCACCTACCTAAATGGTAAGGAAGTCAAGATGTGCACCTACCTAAATGGTTAGGCCTAAATGGTAAGGAAGTCAAGATGCGCACCTACCTAAATGGTGAGGAAGTCAAGATGTGCACCTACCTAAATGGTAAGGCCTAAATGGTAAGGAAGTCAAGATGCGCACCTACCTAAAATGTAAGGAAGTCAAGATGCGCACCTACCTAAATGGTAAGGAAGTCAAGATGTACACCTACCAAAATGGTAAGGAAGTCAAGATGCGCACCTACCTAAATGGTAAGGTAGTCAAGATGTGCACCTACCTAAATGGTAAGGAAGTAAGATGTGCACCAACCTAAATGGTAAGGAAGTCAAGATGTGCACCTACCTAAATGGTAAGGAAGTCAAGATGTGCACCTACCTAAATGGTAAGGAAGTCAAGATGCGCACCTACCTAAATGGTAAGGAAGTCAAGATGTGCACCTACCTAAATGGTAAGGCCTAAATGGTAAGGAAATCAAGATGCGCACCTACCTAAATGGTAAGGAAGTCAAGATGCGCACCTACCTAAATGGTAAGGAAGTCAAGATGTGCACCTACCTAAATGGTAAGGAAGTCAAGATGCGCACCTACCTAAATGGTAAGGAAGTAAGATGTGCACCTACCTAAATGGTAAGGAAGTAAGATGCGCACCTACATAAATGGTTAGGAAGTCAAGATGTGCACCTACCTAAATGGTAAGGAAGTCGAGATGTGCACCTACCTAAATGGTTAAGAAGTAAGATATGCACCTACCTAAATGGTAAGGAAGTCAAGATGCGCACCTACCTAAATGGTAAGGAAGTCAAGATGCACACCTACCTAAATATTAAGGAAGTCAAGATGTGCACCTACCTAAATGGTAAGGAAGTCAAGATGTGCACCTACCTAAATGGTAAGGAAATCAAGATGCGCATCTACCTAAATGGTAAGGAAGTCAAGATGTGCACCTACCTAAATGGTAAGGAAGTCAAGATGTGCACCTACCTAAATGGTAAGGCCTAAATGGTAAGGAAGTCAAGATGTGCACCTACCTAAATGGTAAGGAAGTCAAGATGTGTACCTACCTAAATGGTAAGGAAGTATGATGTACACCTACCTAAATGGTAAGGAAGTCAAGATGTGCACCTACCTAAATGGTAAGGAAGTCAAGATGTGCACCTACCTAAATGGTAAGGAAGTCAAGATGTGCACCTACCTAAATGGTAAGGAAGTCAAGATGTGCACCTACCTAAATGGTAAAGAAGTCAAGATGCGCACCTACCTAAATGGTAAGGAAGTAAGATGTGCACCTACCTAAATGGTAAGGAAGTAAGATGTGCACCTACCTAAATGGTAAGGAAGTCAAGATGTGCACCTACCTAAATGGTAAGGAAGTAAGATGTGCACCCACCTAAATGGTAAGGAATTAAGATGCGCACCTACCTAAATGGTAAGGAAGTCAAGATGTGCACCTACCTAAATGGTAAGGAAGTCAAGATGTGCACCTACCTAAATGGTAAGGAAGTCAAGATGTGCACCTACCTAAATGGTAAGAAAGTCAAGATGTGCACCTACCTAAATGGTAAGGAAGTCAAGATGTACACCTACCTAAATGGTAAGGAAGTCAAGATGCGCACCTACCTAAATGGTAAGGAAGTCAAGATGTGCACCTACCTTAATGGTAAGGAAGTCAAGATGTGCACCTACCTAAATGGTAAAAAAAGGTCAAGATGCGCACCTACCTAAATGGTAAGGACGTCAAGATGTGCACCTACCTAAATGGTAAGGAAGTCAAGATGTGCACCTACCTAAATGGTAAGGAAGTCAAGATGTGCACCTACCTAAATGGTTAAGAAGTAAGATGTGCACCTACCTAAATGGTAAGGACGTCAAGATGTGCACCTACCTAAATGGTAAGGAAGTCAAGATGTGCACCTACCTAAATGGTAAGGAAGTCAAGATGTGCACCTACCTAAATGGTTAAGAAGTAAGATGTGCACCTACCTAAATGGTAAGGAAGTAAGATGTGCACCTACCTAAATGGTAAGGAAGTATGATGTACACCTACCTAAATGGTAAGGAAGTATGATGTGCACCTACATAAATGGTAAGGAAGTAAGATGTGCACCTACCTAAATGGTAAGGAAGTATGATGTGGACCTACATAAATGGTAAGGAAGTAAGATGTGCACCTACCTAAATGGTAAGGAAGTCAAGATGTGCACCTACCTAAATGGTAAGGAAGTCAAGATGTGCACCTACCTAAATGGTTAAGAAGTAAGATGTGCACCTACCTAAATGGTAAGGAAGTAAGATGTGCACCTACCTAAATGGTAAGGAAGTATGATGTACACCTACCTTAATGGTAAGGAAGTCAAGATGTGCACCTACCTAAATGGTGAGGAAATCAAGATGTGCAATTACCTAAATGGTAAGGAAGTCAAGATGCGCACCTACCTAAATGGTAAGGAAGTCAAGATGTGCACCTACCTAAATGGTAAGGAAGTCAAGATGCGCACCTACCTAAATGGTAAGGAAGTAAGATGTGCACCTACCTAAATGGTAAGGAAGTAAGATGCGCACCTACCTAAATGGTAAGGAAGTCAAGATGTGCACCTACCTAAATGGTAAGGAAGTCAAGATGTGCACCTACCTAAATGGTAAGGAAGTCAAGATGTGCACCTACCTAAATGGTTAAGAAGTAAGATGTGCACCTACCTAAATGGTAAGGAAGTCAAGATGCGCACCTACCTAAATGGTAAGGAAGTCAAGATGCGCACCTACCTAAATGGTAAGGAAGTCAAGATGTGCACCTACCTAAATGGTAAGGAAGTCAAGATGCGCACCTACCTAAATGGTAAGGAAGTCAAGATGCGCACCTACCTAAATGGTAAGGAAGTCAAGATGTGCACCTACCTAAATGGTAAGGAAGTCAAGATGCGCACCTCTCTAAATGGTAAGGAAGTAAGATGTGCACCTACCTAAATTGTAAGGAAGTAAGATGCGCACCTACCTAAATGGTAAGGAAGTCAAGATGTGCACCTACCTAAATGGTAAGGAAGTCAAGATGTGCACCTACCTAAATGGTAAGGAAGTCAAGATGTGCACCTACCTAAATGGTAAGGAAGTAAGATGTGCACCTACCTAAATGGTTAGGAAGTAAGATGTGCACCTACCTAAATGGTAAGGAAGTCAAGATGTGCACCTACCTTAATGGTAAGGAAGTCAAGATGTGCACCTACCTAAATGGTAAGGAAGTCAAGATGCGCACCTACCTCAATGGTAAGGAAGTCAAGATGCGCACCTACCTTAATGGTAAGGAAGTCAAGATGTGCACCTACCTAAATGGTAAGGAAGTCAAGATGTGCACCTACCTAAATGGTAAGGCCTAAATGGTAAGGAAGTCAAGATGCGCACCTACCTAAATGGTAAGGAAGTCAAGATGCGCACCTACCTAAATGGTAAGGAAGTCAAGATGTGCACCTACCTAAATGGTAAGGAAGTCAAGATGCGCACCTACCTAAATGGTGAGGAAGTCAAGATGTGCACCTACCTAAATGGTAAGGCCTAAATGGTAAGGAAGTCAAGATGCGCACCTACCTAAATGGTAAGGAAGTCAAGATGCGCACCTACCTAAATGGTAAGGAAGTCAAGATGCGCACCTACCTAAATGGTAAGGAAGTCAAGATGTGCACCTACCTAAATGGTAAGGAAGTATGATGTACACCTACCTAAATGGTAAGGAAGTCAAGATGCGCACCTACCTAAATGGTAAGGAAGTCAAGATGTGCACCTACCTAAATGGTAAGGAAGTCAAGATGCGCACCTACCTAAATGGTAAGGAAGTCAAGATGTGCACCTACCTAAATGGTTAGGCCTAAATGGTAAGGAAGTCAAGATGCACACCTACCTAAATGGTGAGGAAGTCAAGATGTGCACCTACCTAAATGGTAAGGCCTAAATGGTAAGGAAGTCAAGATGCGCACCTACCTAAAATGTAAGGAAGTCAAGATGCGCACCTACCTAAATGGTAAGGAAGTCAAGATGTTCACCTACCAAAATGGTAAGGAAGTCAAGATGCGCACCTACCTAAATGGTAAGGTAGTCAAGATGTGCACCTACCTAAATGGTAAGGAAGTCAAGATGTGCACCAACCTAAATGGTAAGGAAGTCAAGATGTGCACCTACCTAAATGGTAAGGAAGTCAAGATGTGCACCTACCTAAATGGTAAGGAAGTCAAGATGCGCAGCTACCTAAATGGTAAGGAAGTCAAGATGTGCACCTACCTAAATGGAAAGGCCTAAATGGTAAGGAAGTCAAGATGCGCACCTACCTAAATGGTAAGGAAGTCAAGATGCGCACCTACCTAAATAGTAAGGAAGTCAAGATGTGCACCTACCTAAATGGTAAGGAAGTCAAGATGCGCACCTACCTAAATGGTAAGGAAGTAAGATGTGCACCTACCTAAATGGTAAGGAAGTAAGATGCGCACCTACATAAATGGTAAGGAAGTCAAGATGCGCACCTACCTAAATGGTAAGGAAGTCAAGATGTGCACCTACCTAAATGGTAAGGAAGTCGAGATGTGCACCTACCTAAATGGTTAAGAAGTAAGATATGCACCTACCTAAATGGTAAGGAAGTCAAGATGCGCACCTACCTAAATGGTAAGGAAGTCAAGATGCACACCTACCTAAATGGTAAGGAAGTCAAGATGTGCACCTACCTAAATGGTAAGGAAGTCAAGATGTGCACCTACCTAAATGGTAAGGAAATCAAGATGCGCATCTACCTAAATGGTAAGGAAGTCAAGATGTGCACCTACCTAAATGGTAAGGAAGTCAAGATGTGCACCTACCTAAATGGTAAGGCCTAAATGGTAAGGAAGTCAAGATGCGCACCTACATAAATGGTAAGGAAGTCAAGATGTGCACCTACCTAAATGGTAAGGAAGTCAAGATGTGCACCTACCTAAATGGTAAGGAAATCAAGAGGCGCATCTACCTAAATGGTAAGGAAGTCAAGATGTGCACCTACCTAAATGGTAAGGAAGTCAAGATGTGCACCTACCTAAATGGTAAGGCCTAAATGGTAAGGAAGTCAAGATGCGCACCTACCTAAATGGTAAGGAAGTCAAGATGTGTACCCACCTAAATGGTAAGGAAGTATGATGTACACCTACCTAAATGGTAAGGAAGTCAAGATGTGCACCTACCTAAATGGTAAGGAAGTCAAGATGTGCACCTATCTAAATGGTAAGGAAGTCAAGATGCGCACCTACCTAAATGGTAAGGAAGTCAAGATGTGCACCTACCTAAATGGTAAAGAAGTCAAGATGTGCACCTACCTAAATGGTAAGGAAGTCGAGATGTGCACCTACCTAAATGGTAAAGAATTAAGATATGCACCTACCTAAATGGTAAGGAAGTCAAGATGCGCACCTACCTAAATGGTAAGGAAGTCAAGATGCACACCTACCTAAATGGTAAGGAAGTCAAGATGTGCACCTACCTAAATGGTAAGGAAGTCAAGATGTGCACCTACCTAAATGGTAAGGAAATCAAGATGCGCATCTACCTAAATGGTAAGGAAGTCAAGATGTGCACCTACTTAAATGGTAAGGAAGTCAAGATGTGCACCTACCTAAATTGTAAGGCCTAAATGGTAAGGAAGTCAAGATGCGCACCTACCTAAATGGTAAGGAAGTCAAGATGTGTACCTACCTAAATGGTAAGGAAGTATGATGTACACCTACCTAAATGGTAAGGAAGTCAAGATGTGCACCTACCTAAATGGTAAGGAAGTCAAGATGTGCACCTACCTAAATGGTAAGGAAGTCAAGATGCGCACCTACCTAAATGGTAAGGAAGTCAAGATGTGCACCTACCTAAATGGTAAAGAAGTCAAGATGCGCACCTACCTAAATGGTAAGGAAGTAAGATGTGCACCTACCTAAATGGTAAGGAAGTAAGATGCGCACCTACCTAAATGGTAAGGAAGTCAAGATGTGCACCTACCTAAATGGTAAGGAAGTCAAGATGTGCACCTACCTAAATGGTAAGGAAGTCAAGATGTGCACCTACCTAAATGGTAAGGAAGTCAAGATGTGCACCTACCTAAATGGTAAGGAAGTAAGATGTGCACCTACCTAAATGGTAAGGAAGTAAGATGCGCACCTACCTAAATGGTAAGGAAGTCAAGGTGTGCACCTACCTAAATGGTAAGGAAGTCAAGATGTGCACCTACCTAAATGGTAAGGAAGTCAAGATGTGCACCTACCTAAATGGTAAGAAAGTCAAGATGTGCACCTACCTAAATGGTAAGGAAGTCAAGATGAACACCTACCTAAATGGTAAGGAAGTCAAGATGCGCACCTACCTTAATGGTAAGGAAGTCAAGATGTGCACCTACCTTAATGGTAAGGAAGTCAAGATGTGCACCTACCTAAATGGTAAAGAAGTCAAGATGCGCACCTACCTAAATGGTAAGGACGTCAAGATGTGCACCTACCTAAATGGTAAGGAAGTCAAGATGTGCACCTACCTAAATGGTAAGGAAGTCAAGATGTGCACCTACCTAAATGGTTAAGAAGTAAGATGTGCACCTACCTAAATGGTAAGGACGTCAAGATGTGCACCTACCTAAATGGTAAGGAAGTCAAGATGTGCACCTACCTAAATGGTAAGGAAGTCAAGATGTGCACCTACCTAAATGGTTAAGAAGTAAGATGTGCACCTACCTAAATGGTAAGGAAGTAAGATGTGCACCTACCTAAATGGTAAGGAAGTATGATGTACACCTACCTAAATGGTAAGGAAGTATGATGTGCACTTACATAAATGGTAAGGAAGTAAGATGTGCACCTACCTAAATGGTAAGGAAGTCAAGATGTGCACCTACCTAAATGGTAAGGAAGTATGATGTGGACCTACATAAATGGTAAGGAAGTAAGATGTGCACCTACCTAAATGGTAAGGAAGTCAAGATGTGCACCTACCTAAATGGTAAGGAAGTCAAGATGTGCACCTACCTAAATGGTTAAGAAGTAAGATGTGCACCTACCTAAATGGTAAGGAAGTAAGATGTGCACCTACCTAAATGGTAAGGAAGTATGATGTACACCTACCTAAATGGTAAGGAAGTCAAGATGTGCAACTACCTAAATGGTAAGGAAGTCAAGATGTGCACCTACCTAAATGGTAAGGAAGTCAAGATGCGCACCTACCTAAATGGTAAGGAAGTCAAGATGTGCACCTACCTAAATGGTAAAGAAGTCAAGATGCGCACCTACCTAAATGGTAAGGAAGTAAGATGTGCACCTACCTAAATGGTAAGGAAGTAAGATGCGCACCTACCTAAATGGTAAGGAAGTCAAGATGTGCACCTACCTAAATGGTAAGGAAGTCAAGATGTGCACCTACCTAAATGGTAAGGAAGTCAAGATGTGCACCTACCTAAATGGTAAGGAAGTCAAGATGTGCACCTACCTAAATGGTAAGGAAGTAAGATGTGCACCTACCTAAATGGTAAGGAAGTAAGATGCGCACCTACCTAAATGGTAAGGAAGTCAAGATGTGCACCTACCTAAATGGTAAGGAAGTCAAGATGTGCACCTACCTAAATGGTAAGGAAGTCAAGATGTGCACCTACCTAAATGGTAAGAAAGTCAAGATGTGCACCTACCTAAATGGTAAGGAAGTCAAGATGCACACCTACCTAAATGGTAAGGAAGTCAAGATGCGCACCTACCTAAATGGTAAGGAAGTCAAGATGTGCACCTACCTTAATGGTAAGGAAGTCAAGATGTGCACCTACCTAAATGGTAAAGAAGTCAAGATGCGCACCTACCTAAATGGTAAGGACGTCAAGATGTGCACCTACCTAAATGGTAAGGAAGTCAAGATGTGCACCTACCTAAATGGTAAGGAAGTCAAGATGTGCACCTACCTAAATGGTTAAGAAGTAAGATGTGCACCTACCTAAATGGTAAGGACGTCAAGATGTGCACCTACCTAAATGGTAAGGAAGTCAAGATGTGCACCTACCTAAATGGTAAGGAAGTCAAGATGTGCACCTACCTAAATGGTTAAGAAGTAAGATGTGCACCTACCTAAATGGTAAGGAAGTAAGATGTGCACCTACCTAAATGGTAAGGAAGTATGATGTACACCTACCTAAATGGTAAGGAAGTATGATGTGCACCTACATAAATGGTAAGGAAGTAAGATGTGCACCTACCTAAATGGTAAGGAAGTCAAGATGTGCACCTACCTAAATGGTAAGGAAGTATGATGTGGACCTACATAAATGGTAAGGAAGTAAGATGTGCACCTACCTAAATGGTAAGGAAGTCAAGATGTGCACCTACCTAAATGGTAAGGAAGTCAAGATGTGCACCTACCTAAATGGTTAAGAAGTAAGATGTGCACCTACCTAAATGGTAAGGAAGTAAGATGTGCACCTACCTAAATGGTAAGGAAGTATTATGTACACCTACCTAAATGGTAAGGAAGTCAAGATGTGCAACTACCTAAATGGTAAGGAAGTCAAGATGTGCACCTACCTAAATGGTAAGGAAGTCAAGATGCGCACCTACCTAAATGGTAAGGAAGTCAAGATGTGCACCTACCTAAATGGTAAAGAAGTCAAGATGCGCACCTACCTAAATGGTAAGGAAGTAAGATGTGCACCTACCTAAATGGTAAGGAAGTAAGATGCGCACCTACCTAAATGGTAAGGAAGTCAAGATGTGCACCTACCTAAATGGTAAGGAAGTCAAGATGTGCACCTACCTAAATGGTAAGGAAGTCAAGATGTGCACCTACCTAAATGGTAAGGAAGTCAAGATGTGCACCTACCTAAATGGTAAGGAAGTAAGATGTGCACCTACCTAAATGGTAAGGAAGTAAGATGCGCACCTACCTAAATGGTAAGGAAGTCAAGATGTGCACCTACCTAAATGGTTAAGAAGTAAGATGTGCACCTACCTAAATGGTAAGGACGTCAAGATGTGCACCTACCTAAATGGTAAGGAAGTCAAGATGTGCACCTACCTAAATGGTAAGGAAGTCAAGATGTGCACCTACCTAAATGGTTAAGAAGTAAGATGTGCACCTACCTAAATGGTAAGGACGTCAAGATGTGCACCTACCTAAATGGTAAGGAAGTCAAGATGTGCACCTACCTAAATGGTAAGGAAGTCAAGATGTGCACCTACCTAAATGGTTAAGAAGTAAGATGTGCACCTACCTAAATGGTAAGGAAGTAAGATGTGCACCTACCTAAATGGTAAGGAAGTATGATGTACACCTACCTAAATGGTAAGGAAGTATGATGTGCACCTACATAAATGGTAAGGAAGTAAGATGTGCACCTACCTAAATGGTAAGGAAGTCAAGATGTGCACCTACCTAAATGGTAAGGAAGTATGATGTGGACCTACATAAATGGTAAGGAAGTAAGATGTGCACCTACCTAAATGGTAAGGAAGTCAAGATGTGCACCTACCTAAATGGTAAGGAAGTCAAGATGTGCACCTACCTAAATGGTTAAGAAGTAAGATGTGCACCTACCTAAATGGTAAGGAAGTAAGATGTGCACCTACCTAAATGGTAAGGAAGTATGATGTACACCTACCTAAATGGTAAGGAAGTCAAGATGTGCACCTACCTAAATGGTAAGGAAGTCAAGATGTGCACCTACCTAAATGGTTAAGAAGTAAGATGTGCACCTACCTAAATGGTAAGGAAGTCAAGATGTGCACCTACCTAAATGGTAAGGAAGTCAAGATGCGCACCTACCTAAATGGTAAGGAAGTAAGATGTGCACCTACCTAAATGGTAAGGAAGTAAGATGCGCACCTACCTAAATGGTAAGGAAGTCAAGATGTGCACCTACCTAAATGGTAAGGAAGTCAAGATGTGCACCTACCTAAATGGTAAGGAAGTCAAGATGTGCACCTACCTAAATGGTTAAGAAGTAAGATGTGCACCTACCTAAATGGTAAGGAAGTCAAGATGCGCACCTACCTAAATGGTTAGGAAGTCAAGATGCGCACCTACCTAAATGGTAAGGAAGTCAAGATGTGCACCTACCTAAATGGTAAGGAAGTCAAGATCCGCACCTACCTAAATGGTAAGGAAGTCAAGATGTGCACCTACCTAAATGGTAAGGCCTAAATGGTAAGGAAGTCAAGATGCGCAGCTACCTAAATGGTAAGGAAGTCAAGATGTGCACCTACCTAAATGGTAAGGAAGTGAAGATGTGCACCCACCTAAATGGTAAGGAAGTCAAGATGTGCACCTACCTAAATGGTAAGGAAGTCAAGATGCCCACCTACCTAAATGGTAAGGAAGTCAAGATGCCCACCTACCTAAATGGTAAGGAAGTCAAGATGCGCACCTACCTAAATGGTAAGGAAGTCAAGATGTGCACCTACCTAAATGGTAAGGAAGTCAAGATGTGCACCTACCTAAATGGTTAAGAAGTAAGATGTGCACCTACCTAAATGGTAAGGAAGTAAGATGTGCACCTACCTAAATGGTAAGGAAGTATGATGTACACCTACCTAAATGGTAAGGAAGTATGATGTGCACCTACCTAAATGGTAAGGAAGTCAAGATGTGCACCTACCTAAATGGTTAAGAAGTAAGATGTGCACCTACCTAAATGGTAAGGAAGTCAAGATGTGCACCTACCTAAATGGAAAGGAAGTCAAGATGTGCACCTACCTAAATGGTAAGGAAGTCAAGATGGGCACCTACCTAAATGGTAAGGAAGTCAAGATGTGCACCTACCTAAATGGTAAGGAAGTCAAGATGGGCACCTACCTAAATGGTAAGGAAGTCAAGATGTGCACCTACCTAAATGGTAAGGAAGTCAAGATGCGCACCTACCTAAATGGTAAGGAAGTCAAGATGTGCACCTACCTAAATGGTTAGGCCTAAATGGTAAGGAAGTCAAGATGCGCACCTACCTAAATGGTGAGGAAGTCAAGATGTGCACCTACCTAAATGTTAAGGCCTAAATGGTAAGGAAGTCAAGATGCGCACCTACCTAAATGGTAAGGAAGTCAAGATGCGCACCTACCTAAATGGTAAGGAAGTCAAGATGTGCACCTACCTAAATGGTAAGGAAGTCAAGATGTGCACCTACCTAAATGGTAAGGAAGTCAAGATGTGCACCTACCTAAATGGTTAAGAAGTAAGATGTGCACCTACCTAAATGGTAAGGAAGTCAAGATGTGCACCTACCTAAATGGTAAGGAAGTCAAGATGCGCACCTACCTAAATGGTTAGGAAGTCAAGATGCGCACCTACCTAAATGGTAAGGAAGTCAAGATGTGCACCTACCTAAATGGTAAGGAAGTCAAGATGTGCACCTACCTAAATGGTAAGGAAGTAAGATGTGCACCTACCTAAATGGTAAGGAAGTAAGATGTGCACCTACCTAAATGGTAAGGAAGTATGATGTGCACCTACCTAAATGGTAAGGAAGTCAAGATGTGCACCTAACTAAATGGTAAGGAAGTCAAGATGTGCACCTACCTAAATGGTAAGGAAGTCAAGATGCGCACCTACCTAAATGGTAAGGAAGTCAAGATGTGCACCTACCTAAATGGTTAAGAAGTAAGATGTGCACCTACCTCAATGGTAAGGAAGTCAAGATGTGCACCTACCTAAATGGTAAGGAAGTCAAGATGTGCACCTACCTAAATGGTAAGGAAGTCAAGATGTGCACCTACCTAAATGGTAAGAAAGTCAAGATGTGCACCTACCTAAATGGTAAGGAAGTCAAGATGTACACCTACCTAAATGGTAAGGAAGTCAAGATGCGCACCTACCTAAATGGTAAGGAAGTCAAGATGTGCACCTACCTTAATGGTAAGGAAGTCAAGATGTGCACCTACCTAAATGGTAAAGAAGTCAAGATGCGCACCTACCTAAATGGTAAGGACGTCAAGATGTGCACCTACCTAAATGGTAAGGAAGTCAAGATGTGCACCTGCCTAAATGGTAAGGAAGTCAAGATGTGCACCTACCTAAATGGTTAAGAAGTAAGATGTGCACCTACCTAAAAGGTAAGGACGTCAAGATCTGCACCTACCTAAATGGTAAGGAAGTCAAGATGTGCACCTACCTAAATGGTAAGGAAGTCAAGATATGCACCTACCTAAATGGTTAAGAAGTAAGATGTGCACCTACCTAAATGGTAAGGAAGTAAGATGTGCACCTACCTAAATGGTAAGGAAGTATGATGTACACCTACCTAAATGGTAAGGAAGTATGATGTGCACCTACATAAATGGTAAGGAAGTAAGATGTGCACCTACCTAAATGGTAAGGAAGTCAAGATGTGCACCTACCTAAATGGTAAGGAAGTATGATGTGGACCTACATAAATGTTAAGGAAGTAAGATGTGCACCTACCTAAATGGTAAGGAAGTCAAGATGTGCACCTACCTAAATGGTAAGGAAGTCAAGATGTGCACCTACCTAAATGGTTAAGAAGTAAGATGTGCACCTACCTAAATGGTAAGGAAGTAAGATGTGCACCTACCTAAATGGTAAGGAAGTATGATGTGCACCTACCTAAATGGTAAGGAAGTCAAGATGTGCACCTACCTAAATGGTAAGGAAGTCAAGATGTGCACCTACCTAAATGGTAAGGAAGTCAAGATGTGCACCTACCTAAATGGTAAGGAAGTAAGATGTGCACCTACCTAAATGGTAAGGAAGTAAGATGCGCACCTACCTAAATGGTAAGGAAGTCAAGATGTGCACCTACCTAAATGGTAAGGAAGTCAAGATGTGCACCTACCTAAATGTTAAGGAAGTCAAGATGTGCACCTACCTAAATGGTAAGGAAGTCAAGATGTGCACCTACCTAAATGGTAAGGAAGTCAAGATGTACACCTACCTAAATGGTAAGGAAGTCAAGATGCGCACCTACCTAAATGGTAAGGAAGTCAAGATGTGCACCTACCTAAATGGTAAAGAAGTCAAGATGCGCACCTACCTAAATGGTAAGGACGTCAAGATGTGCACCTACCTAAATGGTAAGGAAGTCAAGATGTGCACCTACCTAAATGGTAAGGAAGTCAAGATGTGCACCTACCTAAATGGTTAAGAAGTAAGATGTGCACCTACCTAAATGGTAAGGACGTCAAGATGTGCACCTACCTAAATGGTAAGGAAGTCAAGATGTGCACCTACCTAAATGGTAAGAAAGTCAAGATGTGCACCTACCTAAATTGTTAAGAAGTAAGATGTGCACCTACCTAAATGGTAAGGAAGTAAGATGTGCACCTACCTAAATGGTAAGGAAGTATGATGTACACCTACCTAAATGGTAAGGAAGTATGATGTGCACCTACATAAATGGTAAGGAAGTAAGATGTGCACCTACCTAAATGGTAAGGAAGTCAAGATGTGCACCTACCTAAATGGTAAGGAAGTATGATGTGGACCTACATAAATGGTAAGGAAGTAAGATGTGCACCTACCTAAATGGTAAGGAAGTCAAGATGTGCACCTACCTAAATGGTAAGGAAGTCAAGATGTGCACCTACCTAAATGGTTAAGAAGTAAGATGTGCACCTACCTAAATGGTAAGGAAGTAAGATGTGCACCTACCTAAATGGTAAGGAAGTATGATGTACACCTACCTAAATGGTAAGGAAGTCAAGATGTGCACCTACCTAAATGGTAAGGAAATCAAGATGTGCACCTACCTAAATGGTAAGGAAGTCAAGATGCGCACCTACCTAAATGGTAAGGAAGTCAAGATGTGCACCTACCTAAATGGTAAGGAAGTCAAGATGCGCACCTACCTAAATGGTAAGGAAGTAAGATGTGCACCTACCTAAATGGTAAGGAAGTAAGATGCGCACCTACCTAAATGGTAAGGAAGACAAGATGTGCACCTACCTAAATGGTAAGGAAGTCAAGATGTGCACCTACCTAAATGGTAAGGAAGTCAAGATGTGCACCTACCTAAATGGTTAAGAAGTAAGATGTGCACCTACCTAAATGGTAAGGAAGTCAAGATGCGCACCTACCTAAATGGTAAGGAAGTCAAGATGCGCACCTACCTAAATGGTAAGGAAGTCAAGATGTGCACCTACCTAAATGGTAAGGAAGTCAAGATCCGCACCTACCTAAATGGTAAGGAAGTCAAGATGTGCACCTACCTAAATGGTAAGGCCTAAATGGTAAGGAAGTCAAGATGCGCACCTACCTAAATGGTAAGGAAGTCAAGATGTGCACCTACCTAAATGGTAAGGAAGTAAAGTTGTGCACCCACCTAAATGATAAGGAAGTCAAGATGTGCACCTACCTAAATGGTAAGGAAGTCAAGATGCGCACCTACCTAAATGGTAAGGAAGTCAAGATGCCCACCTACCTAAATGGTAAGGAATTCAAGATGCCCACCTACCTAAATGGTAAGGAAGTCAAGATGCGCACCTACCTAAATGGTAAGGAAGTCAAGATGTGCACCTACCTAAATGGTAAGGAAGTCAAGATGTGCACCTACCTAAATGGTAAGGACGTCAAGATGTGCACCTACCTAAATGGTAAGGAAGTCAAGATGTGCACCTACCTAAATGGTTAAGAAGTAAGATGTGCACCTACCTAAATGGTAAGGAAGTAAGATGTGCACCTACCTAAATGGTAAGGAAGTATGATGTACACCTACCTAAATGGTAAGGCCTAAATGGTAAGGAAGTCAAGATGCGCACCTACCTAAATGGTAAGGAAGTCAAGATGAGCACCTACCTAAATGGTAAGGAAGTCAAGATGTACACCTACCTAAATGGTAAGGAAGTCAAGATGCGCACCTACCTAAATGGTAAGGAAGTCAAGATGTGCACCTACCTAAATGGTAAGGAAGTCAAGATGTGCACCTACCTAAATGGTAAGGAAGTCAAGATGTGCACCTACCTAAATGGTAAGGAAGTCAAGATGTGCACCTACCTAAATGGTTAAGAAGTAAGATGTGCACCTACCTAAATGGTAAGGAAGTCAAGATGTGCACCTACCTAAATGGTAAGGAAATCAAGATGTGCACCTACCTAAATGGTAAGGAAGTCAAGATGCGCACCTACCTAAATGGTAAGGAAGTCAAGATGTGCACCTACCTAAATGGTAAGGAAGTCAAGATGCACACCTACCTAAATGGTAAGGAAGTAAGATGTGCACCTACCTAAATGGTAAGGAAGTAAGATGCGCACCTACCTAAATGGTAAGGAAGTCAAGATGTGCACCTACCTAAATGGTAAGGAAGTCAAGATGTGCACCTACCTTAATGGTAAGGAAGTCAATATGTGCATCTACCTAAATGGTAAGGAAGTCAAGATGTGCACCTACCTAAATGGTAAGGAAGTAAGATGCGCACCTACCTAAATGGTAAGGAAGTCAAGATGTGCACCTACCTTAATGGTAAGGAAGTCAAGATGTGCACCTACCTAAATGGTAAGGAAGTCAAGATGTGCACCTACCTAAATGGTAAGGAAGTCAAGATGTGCACCTACCTAAATGGTAAGGAAGTCAAGATGTGCACCTACCTAAATGGTAAGGAAATCAAGATGCGCACCTACCTAAATGGTAAGGAAGTCAAGATGTGCACCTACCTAAATGGTTAGGAAGTCAAGATGTGCACCTACCTAAATGGTTAAGAAGTAAGATGTGCACCTACCTAAATGGTAAGAAGGTAAGATGTGCACCTACCTAAATGGTAAGGAAGTATGATGTGCACCTACCTAAATGGTAAGGAAGTCAAGATGTGCACTTACCTAAATGGTAAGGAAGTCAAGATGTGCACCTACCTAAATGGTAAGGAAGTCAAGATGTGCACCTACCTAAATGGTAAGGAAGTCAAGATGGTCACCTACCTAAATGGTTAAGAAGTAAGATGTGCACCTACCTAAATGGTAAGGAAGTAAGATGTGCACCTACCTAAATGGTTAGGAAGTCAAGATGCGCACCTACCTAAATGGTAAGGAAGTCAAGATGTGCACCTACCTAAATGGTAAGGAAGTCAAGATGTGCACCTACCTAAATGGTAAGGAAGTCAAGATGTGCACCTACCTAAATGGTAAGGAAGTCAAGATGTGCACCTACCTAAATGGTAAGGAAGTCAAGATGTGCACCTACCTAAATGGTTAAGAAGTAACATGTGCACCTACCTAAATGGTAAGGAAGTAAGATGTGCACCTACCTAAATGGTAAGGAAGTATGATGTACACCTACCTAAATGGTAAGGAAGTATGATGTGCACCTACCTAAATGGTACGGGGGCAAGATGTGCACCTACCTAAATGGTTAAGAAGTAAGATGTGCACCTACCTAAATGGTAAGGAAGTCAAGATGTGCACCTACCTAAATGGTAAGGAAGTCAAGATGTGCACCTACCTAAATGGTAAGGAAGTCAAGATGGGCACCTACCTAAATGGTAAGGAAGTCAAGATGTGCACCTACCTAAATGGTAAGGAAGTCAAGATGGGCACCTACCTAAATGGTAAGGAAGTCAAGATGTGCACCTACCTAAATGGTAAGGAAGTCAAGATGCGCACCTACCTAAATGGTAAGGAAGTCAAGATGTGCACCTACCTAAATGGTTAGGCCTAAATGGTAAGGAAGTCAAGATGCGCACCTACCTAAATGGTGAGGAAGTCAAGATGTGCACCTACCTAAATGATAAGGCCTAAATGGTAAGGAAGTCAAGATGCGCACCTACCTAAATGGTAAGGAAGTCAAGATGCGCACCTACCTAAATGGTAAGGAAGTCAAGATGTGCACCTACCTAAATGGTAAGGAAGTCAAGATGTGCACCTACCTAAATGGTAAGGAAGTCAAGATGTGCACCTACCTAAATGGTTAAGAAGTAAGATGTGCACCTACCTAAATGGTAAGGAAGTCAAGATGTGCACCTACCTAAATGGTAAGGAATTCAAGATGGGCACCTACCTAAATGGTAAGGAAGTCAAGATGCGCACCTACCTAAATGGTAAGGAAGTCAAGATGCGCACCTACCTAAATGGTAAGGAAGTCAAGATGTGCACCTACCTAAATGGTAAGGAAGTCAAGATGCGCACTTACCTAAATGGTAAGGAAGTAAGATGTGCACCTACCTAAATGGTAAGGAAGTAAGATGCGCACCTACCTAAATGGTAAGGAAGTCAAGATGTGCACCTACATAAATGGTAAGGAAGTCAAGATGTGCACCTACCTAAATGGTAAGGAAGTCAAGATGTGCACCTACCTAAATGGTTAAGAAGTAAGATGTGCACCTACCTAAATGGTAAGGAAGTCAAGATGCGCACCTACCTAAATGGTAAGGAAGTCAAGATGCGCACCTACCTAAATGGTAAGGAAGTCAAGATGTGCACCTACCTAAATGGTAAGGAAGTCAAGATGCGCACCTACCTAAATGGTAAGGAAGTCAAGATGTGCACCTACCTAAATGGTAAGGCCTAAATGGTAAGGAAGTCAAGATGCGCACCTACCTAAATGGTAAGGAAGTCAAGATGTGCACCTACCTAAATGGTTAAGAAGTCAAGATGTGCACCTACCTAAATGGTAAGGAAGTCAAGATGCGCACCTACCTAAATGGTAAGGAAGTCAAGATGTGCACCTACCTAAATGGTAAGGAAGTCAAGATGTGCACCAACCTAAATGGTAAGGAAGTCAAGATGTGCACCTACCTAAATGGTAAGGAAGTCAAGATGTGCACCTACCTAAATGGTTAAGAAGTAAGATGTGCACCTACCTAAATGGTAAGGAAGTCAAGATGTGCACCTACCTAAATGGTAAGGAAATCAAGATGTGCACCTACCTAAATGGTAAGGAAGTCAAGATGCACACCTACCTAAATGGTAAGGAAGTCAAGATGTGCACCTACCTAAATGGTAAGGAAGTCAAGATGCGCACCTACCTAAATGGTAAGGAAGTCAAGATGTGCACCTACCTAAATGGTAAGGAAGTAAGATGTGCACCTACCTAAATGGTAAGGAAGTAAGATGTGCACCTTCCTAAATGGTAAGGAAGTATGATGTGCACCTACCTAAATGGTAAGGAAGTCAAGATGTGCACCTAACTAAATGGTAAGGAAGTCAAGATGTGCACCTACCTAAATGGTAAGGAAGTCAAGATGCGCACCTACCTAAATGGTAAGGAAGTCAAGATGCGCACCTACCTAAATGGTTAAGAAGTAAGATGTGCACCTACCTAAATGGTAAGGAAGTCAGATGTGCACCTACCTAAATGGTAAGGAAGTCAAGATGCGCACCTACCTAAATGGTAAGGAAGTCAAGATGTGCACCTACCTAAATGGTAAGGAAGTCAAGATGTGCACCTACCTAAATGGTAAGGAAGTCAAGATGTGCACCTACCTAAATGGTAAGGAAGTCAAGATGTGCACCTACCTAAATGGTAAGGAAGTCAAGATGTGCACCTACCTAAATGGTTAAGAAGTAAGATGTGCACCTACCTAAATGGTAAGGAAGTATGATGTGCACCTACCTAAATGGTAAGGAAGTATGATGTGCACCTACCTAAATGGTAAGGAAGTATGATGTGCACCTACCTAAATGGTAAGGAAGTCAAGATGTGCACCTACCTAAATGGTAAGGAAGTCAAGATGTGCACCTACCTAAATGGTAAGGAAGTCAAGATGTGCACCTACCTAAATGGTAAGGAAGTCAAGATGCGCACTTACCTAAATGGTAAGGAAGTCAAGATGCGCACCTACCTAAATGGTAAGGAAGTCAAGATGCGCACCTACCTAAATGGTAAGGAAGTCAAGATGCGCACCTACCTAAATGGTAAGGAAGTCAAGATGTGCACCTACCTAAATGGTTAAGAAGTAAGATGTGCACCTACCTAAATGGTAAGGAAGTCAAGATGTGCACCTACCTAAATGGTTAAGAAGTAAGATGTGCACCTACCTAAATGGTAAGGAAGTAAGATGTGCACCTACCTAAATGGTAAGGAAGTATGATGTGCACCTACCTAAATGGTAAGGAAGTCAAGATGTGCACCTACCTAAATGGTAAGGAAGTATGATGTGGACCTACATAAATGGTAAGGAAGTAAGATGTGCACCTACCTAAACGGTAAGGAAGTCAAGATGTGCACCTACCTAAATGGTAAGGAGGTCAAGATGTGCACCTACCTAAATGGTTAAGAAGTAAGATGTGCACCTACCTAAATGGTAAGGAAGTAAGATGTGCACCTACCTAAATGGTAAGGAAGTATGATGTACACCTACCTAAATGGTAAGGAAGTCAAGATGTGCACCTACCTAAATGGTAAGGAAATCAAGATGTGCACCTACATAAATGGTAAGGAAGTCAAGATGCGCACCTACCTAAATGGTAAGGAAGTCAAGATGTGCACCTACCTAAATGGTAAGGAAGTCAAGATGCGCACTTACCTAAATGGTAAGGAAGTAAGATGTGCACCTACCTAAATGGTAAGGAAGTAAGATGCGCACCTACCTAAATGGTAAGGAAGTCAAGATGTGCACCTACATAAATGGTAAGGAAGTCAAGATGTGCACCTACCTAAATGGTAAGGAAGTCAAGATGTGCACCTACCTAAATGGTTAAGAAGTAAGATGTGCACCTACCTAAATGGTAAGGAAGTCAAGATGCGCACCTACCTAAATGGTAAGGAAGTCAAGATGCGCACCTACCTAAATGGTAAGGAAGTCAAGATGTGCACCTACCTAAATGGTAAGGAAGTCAAGATGCGCACCTACCTAAATGGTAAGGAAGTCAAGATGTGCACCTACCTAAATGGTAAGGCCTAAATGGTAAGGAAGTCAAGATGCGCACCTACCTAAATGGTAAGGAAGTCAAGATGTGCACCTACCTAAATGGTTAAGAAGTCAAGATGTGCACCTACCTAAATGGTAAGGAAGTCAAGATGCGCACCTACCTAAATGGTAAGGAAGTCAAGATGCCCACCTACCTAAATGGTAAGGAAGTCAAGATGCCCACCTACCTAAATGGTAAGGAAGTCAAGATGCGCACCTACCTAAATGGTAAGGAAGTCAAGATGTACACCTACCTAAATGGTAAGGAAGTCAAGATGCGCACCTACCTAAATGGTAAGGAAGTCAAGATATGCACCTACCTAAATGGTAAGGAAGTCAAGATGTGCACCAACCTAAATGGTAAGGAAGTCAAGATGTGCACCTACCTAAATGGTAAGGAAGTCAAGATGTGCACCTACCTAAATGGTTTAGAAGTAAGATGTGCACCTACCTAAATGGTAAGGAAGTCAAGATGTGCACCTACCTAAATGGTAAGGAAATCAAGATGTGCACCTACCTAAATGGTAAGGAAGTCAAGATGCACACCTACCTAAATGGTAAGGAAGTCAAGATGTGCACCTACCTAAATGGTAAGGAAGTCAAGATGCGCACCTACCTAAATGGTAAGGAAGTAAGATGTGCACCTACCTAAATGGTAAGGAAGTAAGATGCGCACCTACCTAAATGGTAAGGAAGTCAAGATGTGCACCTACCTTAATGGTAAGGAAGTCAAGATGTGCTCCTACCTAAATGGTAAGGAAGTCAAGATGTGCACCTACCTAAATGGTAAGGAAGTAAGATGCGCACCTACCTAAATGGTAAGGAAGTCAAGATGTGCACCTACCTAAATGGTAAGGAAGTCAAGATGTGCACCTACCTAAATGGTAAGGAAGTCAAGATGTGCACCTACCTAAATGGTAAGGAAGCTAAGATGTGCACCTACCTAAATGGTAAGGAAGTCAAGATGTGCACCTACCTAAATGGTAAGGAAGTCAAGATGTGCACCTACCTAAATGGTAAGGAAATCAAGATGTGCACCTACCTAAATGGTAAGGAAGTCAAGATGTGCACCTACCTAAATGGTAAGGAAGTCAAGATGTGCACCTACCTAAATGGTAAGGAAGTCAAGATGTGCAGCTACCTAAATGGTAAGGAAGTATGATGTGCACCTACCTAAATGGTAAGGAAGTATGATGTGCACCTACCTAATTGGTAAGGAAGTCAAGATGTGCACCTACCTAAATGGTAAGGAAGTCAAGATGTGCACCTACCTAAATGGTAAGGAAGTCAAGATGTGCACCTACCTAAATGGTAAGGAAGTAAGATGTGCACCTACCTAAATGGTAAGGAAGTAAGATGTGCACCTACCTAAATGGTAAGGAAGTAAGATGTGCACCTACCTAAATGGTAAGGAAGTCAAGATGCGCACCTACCTAAATGGTAAGGAAGTCAAGATGCGCACCTACCTAAATGGTAAGGAAGTCAAGATGTGCACCTACCTAAATGGTAAGGAAGTCAAGATGTGCACCTACCTAAATGGTAAGGAAGTCAAGATGTGCACCTACCTAAATGGTAAGGAAGTCAAGATGTGCACCTACCTAAATGGTTAAGAAGTAAGATGTGCACCTACCTAAATGGTAAGGAAGTATGATGTACACCTACCTAAATGGTAAGGAAGTATGATGTGCACCTACCTAAATGGTAAGGAAGTATGATGTGCACCTACCTAAATGGTAAGGAAGTATGATGTGCACCTACCTAAATGGTAAGGAAGTCAAGATGTGCACCTACCTAAATGGTAAGGAAGTCAAGATATACACCTACCTAAATGGTAAGGAAGTCAAGATGTGCACCTACCTAAATGGTAAGGAAGTCAAGATGGGCACCTACCTAAATGGTAAGGAAGTCAAGATGCGCACCTACCTAAATGGTAAGGAAGTCAAGATGCGCACCTACCTAAATGGTAAGGAAGTCAAGATGCGCACCTACCTTAATGGTAAGGAAGTCAAGATGTGCACCTACCTAAATGGTTAGGAAGTCAAGATGTGCACCTACCTAAATGGTAAGGAAGTCAAGATGTGCACCTACCTAAATGGTAAGGAAGTCAAGATGTGCACCTACCTAAATGGTTAAGAAGTAAGATGTGCACCTACCTAAATGGTAAGGAAGTAAGATGTGCACCTACCTAAATGGTAAGGAAGTCAAGATGCGCACCTACCTTATTGGTAAGGAAGTCAAGATGTGCACCTACCTTAATGGTAAGGAAGTCAAGATGTGCACCTACCTAAATGGTAAGGAAGTCAAGATGTGCACCTACCTAAATGGTAAGGAAGTCAAGATGTGCACCTACCTAAATGGTTAAGAAGTAAGATGTGCACCTACCTAAATGGTAAGGAAGTCAAGATGGGCACCTACCTAAATGGTAAGGAAGTCAAGATGCGCACCTACCTAAATGGTAAGGAAGTCAAGATGCGCACCTACCTAAATGGTTAGGAAGTCAAGATGTGCACCTACCTAAATGGTAAGGAAGTCAAGATGTGCACCTACCTAAATGGTAAGGACGTAAGATGTGCACCTACCTAAATGGTAAGGAAGTAAGATGTGCACCTACCTAAATGGTAAGGAAGTATGATGTGCACCTACCTAAATGGTAAGGAAGTCAAGATGTGCACCTACCTAAATGGTAAGGAAGTCAAGATGTGCACCTACCTAAATGGTAAGGAAGTCAAGATGCGCACCTACCTAAATGGTAAGGAAGTCAAGATGTGCACCTACCTAAATGGTTAGGAAGTCAAGATGTGCACCAACCTAAATGTTAAGGAAGTCAAGATGTGCACCTACCTAAATGGTTAAGAAGTCAAGATGTGCACCTACCTAAATGGTTAAGAAGTAAGATGTGCACCTACCTAAATGGTAAGGAAGTCAAGATGTGCACCTACCTAAATGGTAAGGAAATCAAGATGTGCACCTACCTAAATGGTAAGGAAGTCAAGATGCGCACCTACCTAAATGGTAAGGAAATCAAGATGTGCACCTACCTAAATGGTAAGGAAGTCAAGATGCGCACCTACCTAAATGGTAAGGAAGTCAAGATGGGCACCTACCTAAATGGTAAGGAAGTCAAGATGCGCACCTACCTAAATGGTAAGGAAGTAAGATGTGCACCTACCTAAATGGTAAGGAAGTAAGATGCGCACCTACCTAAATGGTAAGGAAGTCAAGATGTGCACCTACCTAAATGGTAAGGAAGTCAAGATGTGCACCTACCTAAATGGTAAGGAAGTCAAGATGTGCACCTACCTAAATGGTAAGGAAGTCAAGATGTGCACCTACCTAAATGGTAAGGAAGTAAGATGCGCACCTACCTAAATGGTAAGGAAGTCAAGATGTGCACCTACCTAAATGGTAAGGAAGTCAAGATGTGCACCTACCTAAATGGTAAGGAAGTCAAGATGTGCACCTACCTAAATGGTAAGGAAGTCAAGATGTGCACCTACCTAAATGGTAAGGAAGTCAAGATGCGCACCTACCTAAATGGGAAGGAAATCAAGATGCGCACCTACCTAAATGGTAAGGAAGTCAAGATGTGCACCTACCTAAATGGTTAAGAAGTAAGATGTGCACCTACCTAAATGGTAAGGAAGTATGATGTGCACCTACCTAAATGGTAAGGAAGTATGATGTGCACCTACCTAAATGGTAAGGAAGTCAAGATGTGCACCTACCTAAATGGTAAGGAAGTCAAGATGTGCACCTACCTAAATGGTAAGGAAGTCAAGATGTGCACCTACCTAAATGGTAAGGAAGTCAAGATGTGCACCTACCTAAATGGTAAGGAAGTCAAGATGTGCACCTACCTAAATGGTAAGGAAGTCAAGATGTGCACCTACCTAAATGGTAAGGAAGTCAAGATGTGCACCTACCTAAATGGTAAGGAAGTCAAGATGCGCACCTACCTAAATGGGAAGGAAATCAAGATGCGCACCTACCTAAATGGTAAGGAAGTCAAGATGTGCACCTACCTAAATGGTTAAGAAGTAAGATGTGCACCTACCTAAATGGTAAGGAAGTATGATGTGCACCTACCTAAATGGTAAGGAAGTATGATGTGCACCTACCTAAATGGTAAGGAAGTCAAGATGTGCACCTACCTAAATGGTAAGGAAGTCAAGATGTGCACCTACCTAAATGGTAAGGAAGTCAAGATGTGCACCTACCTAAATGGTAAGGAAGTCAAGATGTGCACCTACCTAAATGGTAAGGAAGTAAGATGTGCACCTACCTAAATGGTAAGGAAGTAAGATGTGCACCTACCTAAATGGTAAGGAAGTCAAGATGTGCACCTACCTAAATGGTAAGGAAGTCAAGATGTGCACCTACCTAAATGGTAAGGAAGTAAGATGCGCACCTACCTAAATGGTAAGGAAGTCAAGATGTGCACCTACCTAAATGGTAAGGAAGTCAAGATGTGCACCTACCTAAATGGTAAGGAAGTCAAGATGTGCACCTACCTAAATGGTAAGGAAGTCAAGATGTGCACCTACCTAAATGGTAAGGAAGTCAAGATGTGCACCTACCTAAATGGTTAAGAAGTAAGATGTGCACCTACCTAAATGGTAAGGAAGTAAGATGTGCACCTACCTAAATGGTTAAGAAGTAAGATGTGCACCTACCTAAATGGTAAGGAAGTAAGATGTGCACCTACCTAAATGGTAAGGAAGTAAGATGCGCACCTACCTAAATGGTAAGGAAGTCAAGATGTGCACCTACCTAAATTGTAAGGAAGTCAAGATGTGCACCTACCTAAATGGTAAGGAAGTCAAGATGTGCACCTACCTAAATGGTAAGGAAGTCAAGATGTGCACCTACCTAAATGGTTAAGAAGTAAGATGTGCACCTACCTAAATGGTAACCATTGTCTGAGGAGTAGATGATGTAGGTGTTGTCCAGGAGTCCTTTCTGTTGCAAAGTGTTCACTACGTCCTCAACCATGTCATCTACAGACAGTAAAGTCCTCCACCTACCAAAGATTGTGTTATGTATATCAATAATAAAACTAGTCATCCTTGACCAAAATAGAGTCCTCCACCTACCAATGACATAATGTGTCTTGTATATCAAAGAAAACCCCTTACAATAACCCTCTACCCTTTGTACAATGTGCCTTGTTTACCAATTAAAAAAAACCACAATGCCTCTCTACCAAAATACAGTCCTTCATCTAATAATATATTAACATTACATATGACAACTTTATCATGTTGAAACCTAGTGGTAAGAAATCAAACATGTGTGACCATGTCAGGCTCACATCTTATTCAATTTGGTAATTAGTGATAACTAGTGTGTATCATGATACAAGAAACAATCAATTTTTCATGTGACAGCAAACATTATATTCCAGGAGTTATATAATACCAATATATATCATATATATTCATAATTATAATTATAAAATAATATACCTTTAATATACCAAGACCTGAGTTGAGTCATGTTGGGACAAAGGACCATTACAAAGTAAAATTGGTGTTAGTATAAGTATTAAATTAAACTGATCAAATGTCTTCAAGAACTGAGGGGGAAATTTTTATTTATATCTCCTGATTGAATGGGTGCAAGTCTTAAAACACTGGATTTACTTATTTTTAAAGATTCCAGTGACACCAGTTTAATTTGGGATGTAGATAACTAGTGCACTGTACACTAATTAATTGAGTTTGGTTACCTTTGACTGAATAAGAAGAGACAAACACAACATCATTTATTCTTACCTATTCTTAAATATCTTCTCAATGGTGTCTGTCTCTGTCTTTGTCATTGGGTTTTTAGCTTGGGTCAGCAGCCAGTGTTTATCCTTCACAAAATAAAAGAATAAGTTATATTCACATCTCCATGAATCATGTGGAGCACTGAATTATTCTTGTGTAAAATCAATACTTTACATAAAACTATGTCTAATTATTTCATGCCTGACCCGTTCCGTAGAAATACTGTTTGTCTCACTGAAAAGTTATTTGAAACAGTTAAACTGGGGTTTAAAAAACTTGTAGCACTGACAAAGACCAAAATAATATACTTAAACCTGTAACTTTGAAAATTCACTGATGATTTCATTGTTCTTAGGAACCAATAATTTACACAATAACAGTAAAATAGCCCTAAGCTTAGGAAAATGTCATATTAGCAATATTCCTATTTTAGAAATATAAAACACAGGAAAAAAAGAACTTGAAAAATGACCTTTCACATTGTGTACATAAAATGTGTGTGAGGATTTTAAAGTATTAACAATATTCATCCAACAATCCAGAAAATGGCAGTTAAAAAATTGCACATCAGAACTTCTATAGTTTTAGGATTTGGGGGGAGGTCACAAAAAATGTTTTTCTGCCCTAAAGTAAGCCGATACAAGTCCAACTGCCACACAACTATCTCCTCAGATACATTCACAGCAGGAGGATGTCCTCAGAGTCCTCATGTTACATCCTTTGTTTAACCCCTATTGATTGATCAACCCAGTTATTAGACATGGCCACTATCACAGGCCACCGTTTTCCAAAAGACTAAAACCCAGATGCAGCAAGCCAGTTGAAGGAGTTCCACTCATATTATAATAATGCATGCAGGTCTTTCATTGCGTGGACTTACCTTGGCGTATGTGTTGTAGCTCTTTGTTTTTGGAGCAGTCTCATTTTGGAAAGCATTCTGATACTGCGGGGCTGGAGTAAAAGGAGCATGACAGGCTGGAGTAGACAGCATCATAAAGAAAGGGCTGCTGTCTGTGTGCTGGAGGCCAAGGAAGTCCAGGGCTTTCCTGTGCTGCATAGAACATCACAAACATAGATATGTAAAACAACACAGTCATAAAATAAATTCAACATCTACTGATACATCCTTTGTTATATATGAATATTTTCTTATGCAATGATGGTAAATAAGTTCACAGTGACTTAATGCAATTCATCAATGGTCTTAAGCACTTAAAGGAAATATGGCAAATACTGATGTTTACTCACAGTGAATGCTGCTGGCAAAAAACTGAACAAAACCCCCCATTCCCCTCCCCGTGAATGGTGGTTTTGTTAGTAAACGGATGTGAGCTTTTCTGTATTAATGAGAATATTCTCTGTTAGTATTCACACGCCAGATGCTCCACTTACAAAATTTTCCCTGAGAAGGCCTATCATCGCCCACTTCCGCCTCATTCTTGGTATCTAGGTCATGCCTCGCTTTGGTAGAGCCACATTATTCGAGGGCGAAGTAGGAAGTATCGGGGGAGGGACAGATGATTGTAATACAGAAAAGCTCACATCCGTTTCATAACAAAACCACCATTCACGGGGAGGGGAATGGGGGGTTTTATTACGTAAACATTGATGTGAGCGTTTTCTGTTTTAATGAGAAGAAACAGATAAACCATAGGGAGGGAGATACTGACCTGGAACGACGAGGATGAGGATAATACGGTCAGCAAGTAGTAGAAACCACAGCAGAAGACGACGTCTGCAGACAGGTAGCGGGCAGAACGTGAGTAGACGTCGAGGAAGCCGTGCTGGAGAAGTTGATGATAGTGCCTGCGGCAACCACGGGACCCATGGCATAAAGGCCCGAGTCTTGCAGGCGTACGTCCTTGAGGTAAAATTGAGTAAACGTGGAAAGGGACTTCCAGATACCCATTTTGACCAGCGCGGCAGGAGACACGCCCGAAAGGTAAGCGAAGGATGAGGCGATAGCCCTGACCTCATGAGCCGTGACATGGAAGGACTGTAGTTCAGCCCGACGTAAAGAGTCATGTGCGGCGATGATAGCAGCCTTTATCCAGTTACTGATAGTAATAGGACTTATTTCTTTATCGGCTGCACCCAATTTTGAAGAAATAAAAAGTTTCTTACGGCCCCCCCGAGAGATTTTATAGCCTTAAGATAGTATCTTAAGGCTCGGACGGAGCAATTCGTGGCGCCGAACCTGTACCGGCCGTTTGGCAGGGCAGGAACGTGCCATGAAATTGCGGGGTCATCGTAAGACTGCGATTTACGATAAAAGTCCGGAGGAAAGTGAAAGTCCGCGGATGAACCGTCAGCCGCAATTTGAGAAAATTTAGGATCAGCCATGAGAGCATGAAGCTTAGCTCGACGGCCAGCAGTGGCGAGCGCCAGGAGGAACGCCGTCTTACGCGACAGATGGAGCAGGTGCGCGGAGCGGAGCGGCTCATAAGGAGCGCCGCGGAGGTGTCGGAGTACCACGTCAAGGCGCCAAGAAGGAACTACGTACAGCGGGCGGGACGAACGAGCGCGGACCCCCTGGAGAAAATGGGAAACAATGGGATGACGGAGAACCGAATCCCTACGGAGGGGGCGAAGCACGGAAAGAAGAGCCGCCCGATAGCCGCGAATAGTGGGGAAGGATAAACGTCTATCCTGTAATAAATGCAGGAGGAAATCAAGGAGCGACTGGACCGGCGCATCCAGTGGATCTATATGACGCTCCCTGGCCCATCAAGAGAAGATGAGCCAGCGGGAGTCATACACACGGTCGGAAGATCGTCGACGGGGAGCCGCTCGAGAGCCGCAACCGGCGTTGAAAACCCATGATCTTTGAGCGATTGGACGACAGTAAGAAAGCGCTCAGAGGGTACGACCGAGCAGTGCGAGGACGGAGCTGCAGATCGACCGACAGCGGCAGTAGAATGGGTGGACAGACGAGAAACGAAGGACATCGAGGAAACCATGGAGCTGTTGGATGAAACGGGACGATCAGGATGAGGTCCGTGAGAGGTGCCGCCGAGAGACGCAGGAGTAACCGCGGGATCAGGGCCGGGGCCTGGAACCCGTACAAGAACCGGCCGGTCCAGGCGGACGGGGGCGAGTCCGGGAGAAGGACGCGAGGGCGACGTAGCCATGGACCGGACGGAACGAGGGGCAGAGGGTTCGGGAATACGAACAGGTCGAAATATGGAGTCCCTCAAGCGCCGAAGATCCCCTGGCGGAGGGAGAGAAACGGCTGTAAGGGTACCGAGGCGATCCCGGGAAAGGGCGTCAGCGAGGACGTTCACGGCACCGCGGACATGACGAGCCTGAAGTGTAATACCGAGAGGGATACACAGATCGAACAGGCGATAAGTTTCCCGCAGAAGCGAGGGTGACCAAGTGCCGCCTTGCCTGTTGATATATGCAAGAACCGTCGTGTTGTCTGTCATGACGAGAACATGGCTGTCAAAAAGCGTGGAGACCAGCGTTCGAGCGCACGACGGACCGCTCTGAGTTCCAGAACATTGATATGGAGTAGACGCTCCCGAGGAGACCAGAGGCTGGAAATACGAAGATCGGCCAGGTGGGCACCCCAGCCCAACTGAGACGCGTCGGTAAAGATCCTAAAGGTCTGCGTGAACGGAATGCCGCGAAGGAGATAAGACAGCCGGAGCCAGGGTGGAGGGCCCGCCAGGCCTGGTGGGCAGGCAGAATCGCCGTACTCTGAGATGCCGAACCCAGGAGACGCGCGGAGCGGAGGAGTGACTGCACCGGGCGGAGGAATAGGCCGCCCATGGGGACGAACGTGGCCGCCCAGTTGAGAGAACCGTGTAAGGAAGCCGCCAGATTGGAGCTGACACGACGAGCCGACAGAAGGGAGCGGATCCGCAGATTGACCGCGAAGTCGAGCGGGAGAGATACACGACCGGCCCGAAAATCCAGGACCACGCCCAGAAACTGAATGGTCTGGGTAGGGACCAGATAAGACTTCTGGACATTGACCAGAAAGCCTAGATCGCGAAGAAGGGAAAGCACGAGGGCACGGTGGTGGAGAAGTAGATCGTGAGAAGGGGCGTGAACGAGCCAGTCGTCCAAGTACGGGAGGACTGATACCCCGACCGACCGGAGCTAAGTGGTTACAGCATGAACAAGGATCATAAAGATCCAGGGCGCAATATTGATCCCGAACGGGAGGGCCCTGAACTGAAACACGCGAGGGCCGTAGGCGAACCGAAGGTACGGCTGAGACACAGGGTGGATCGGTACATGGAAATAGGCGTCTGTTAAATCCATCTTGAACGCCCAGTGGCCCTGGCGGACGGTGCGGAGCACGGCGGGTATATTGAACATTCGGAAACTTGGAAACCGAAACGAACTGTGCTTAAAACTAGGGGATGCGAGGTGACACGCCTCCAGGCTGGATAACAGGTATGGAGACCGCCTACCGGACCTGGAGTGTCACTTACGGCCGCGACCCCTCCGAGCGGATTTACCGCGAAAGGTGGAGGCCTGGCAAGACCCGGACGTCCGAGCAGATGGGCTGGCGGGAGCCACCGAGGGGCTAGCAGCCGCAGCCCGTACCGGAGCAGTACGGGACTGGTAAGGGCGAGACGCCTGTGAGGTTGGAGGAGGCGCCGACCGGAGGCGGGCCTGACGATCTGAACGATCCAGGGCAGCCTTATAGACGCGGGAGAGATGACCCCCGAAGAAGAGAGATCCCGTGAACGGCTGAGTATAGAGATCCGAGAGCTCCGTGGGAGATAGCGCGGGCTGGACGGAGCGAAGGGTGTGGAGACACCCGGCGCGGCGGAGCAAGATACAATCCTCCACCAAGCGCCAGGCCAAGTGTTGTAACTCGGCACATGCGTGAATGGAAGCCTGCCATATTTTATTTAACATGGCAGGATCCGGAGAAATAGACAACAGGCTGGTAACGGCCTGAAGTTCGTTGACAACGCCGGCGGTCTGGCGGGCAAGAGCCTCCATATCCGAGAGCTGAGAATCGGATACATGCGCCGCCAGGGAATAAAGCAACCTACCGTCAGAGAAGGGTTGATCAAGCCCCGTTTCGGCCCGCATCAGTTCCGATGGAACAGCGGGAAAGGCGGGAGACGGGACTAGCCTGTCAAGGCAGGTCGCCCGATACGCCTTAGGTGACCACAAGGTACCGATCTGCCAAGGGCGCCGCGCGCCAGGCGGCACCGGCGACCCAGAAGATGAGGATATAGCATCGGTGACGGCGGCATGATGATTGTCAAGCAGCCGAGCCGTCTCATCGGTAAATTCCATGCAGACCTGAGGTCCGGAAGTCGGCGCCGAGAGTGTGGACGTGTTCAGATAGATCCCGGCCGACATGACAGAGGCGGGCGGCGGCCTGAGGGGCTGGAAGGTCGGCCCGTCCGGGTGAGACTCCTGCATGGTGCGGGCCACCTGATCAAGTAGGTCAGACTTCATGGTGCGCCACGCCTGCCTCTGCGTGTTGAGAGCAGTCCACTGATCTGTACCGGCCGGAGGCGCCTGATCTGTAAATACAAGCGGAGAATGGACGGACGGAGAATCAAGAGCACAGACGGGGTCCATATCAGGAACTGCAGGGCGGGTGGCTGGAGACCCAGACGGGAGGGGAACCGCATCAGCGGAAGGACGGTCCCTAAGGGGACGAAGGGACAGACGGCTAGGAAGGGGCGGATCAAGCAGGGGGGGAGCACTTACCTGCGCTGGAGCCGGTGGGGAACGGGTGACCTCCAGCTGAGCGGGACGCTGCGGGGACAACACAGGAGGATCGGTCAAAGACACCTGCCCCGGAGCCGTGGCCTGGGGTGCGGACTCCGACTCAAGGTCGAAATCCGCCCTTAAGGATACACAAAAACAGGAGAGACGGTGAATGAGGGAAACGGCAAGAGCCTTCTCGGGGGGCCCGGGCGGGGTAGGGGTCGGATGCTTCCTGGAGGGGGCAGCTAGAGCCCTAGCCGGAGCCCCAACAGGGGTCTGGAAGACAGAGCCCTGAGAGGGAGGGACAGGATCGGGAACGAGAAGGGGATCCGCAGAGGGGGAGCGTAGGGCCACCCGACTAGACACAGAAGGTGTGGCGCCCCCCCTGCTCCCCGCCACCGGAGCCGAAGACAGCGCAGGAGAGGGCACAATGGGACCAAGGGCAGTCGACCATGCATGAAGTCGAACCCATTGAGAGGGCGGCCAGGTGTGACAATAATAACATGGGTCCGCCTCACCAAGGCATGTGCCCTCACTGGAGCGACAGCCGAGACAAGAGGGGTGGGTATCCCAGGAAGGTAGAGACGCTCCACAAGAGGAACAAATCCGAGAGACGTCAATAGTGGCCAAGGGAAAATGAAAGCATACTTACAGTAAGTGAAGCAACAAGCATGGGAAAACCAACAGCGGACGGACAGGAGGATCCCGTCGATACGTCCGTCTAGCACAAACGCCAGAAGAATAATGTGGCTCTACCAAAGCGAGGCATGACCTAGATACCGAGAATGAGGCGGAAGTGGGCGATGATAGGCCTACTCAGGGAAAATTTTGTAAGTGGAGCTTCTGGCGTGTGAATACTAACAGAGAATATTCTCATTAATACAGAAAACGCTCACATCGATGTTTACGTAATAAAAACTAGAATACAGGTAGTCGACAAGCGATTATGTGTATCCGCCATGTCACAGAGACAAGGGTAAAGTAAGGCATGGAATGACTCCAAACTTGTGGTATCAGTGATGGCAATTCAACTCCTCATTTATGGGCAACTTTCACCAAAAGCAGATCTACAGAATGATAAACCATGCAAGGTTTCAGGCCAAGACACCAATCCACTACTGAGAAAAAGTGCATCAAAGTATTCTATAAAACCAGAACAGCAGGCAGCGCCACCTGTCTGGTCTACATCAAAGCTATCCAAGACGGATAAACATGCCAAAAATTTCAGGCTGATAAGTTTTGACTACAAGATGGAGGTATCCAAGATCAATGGACGTGTACAATTTCAGGCCAATAAGGCAAAATCCTCTTGAGAAAAGAGGTTTAATTTATACTATGAAAACAGTAAGGTAGGTAGGGCCACCTGTCTGATCTACTGAAAACTCTCAGAGATGGATGTACATGCCAAACTTCAGACCAATACATTGAGCCACTCCTGAGATAAGAGCAAGTTTCACCTCAAGCAAATGTACAGATAGATGCCACACAAAAATGATTGCAGATGGTGCCACCAGTCTTAGTTACCAGATGGCCAAGATCTATGGACACGCACAATTTCAGCCCAATATGTTGAACATTTCACTCAGACGAACAGATGGCAAACGCATGGATGAAAACCACGAGAAAATCATTGTAGGTGGTGCCACCAGTCTCTAGTATGAGATGGAGATATCCAAGATCTATGGATATGCAGAATCAAAATTTCAGCTCAATAAACTCAACCAATCCTGAGATATGGGCTGTTATCAAAAAGACACCCAGATTCATACTGCACAATAAGGACCACAGGTGGCACCACTAGTCTTTATCAGGCATAACTATATAGGTGTGTGAATAACTATGCTGGGTTTTGGAAAGATAGGTCAAAGGGTCTCAAAGGAGTCCTCATGAAACATATGAGGCGGCCGCGGAACCTGGTCAAAAATATTTTATCTGCAAAACTTTGTTTTGGCAGATACAATTAATATGTAAAAAATCTGAACTGATAGGTATCACATCAATTATCTTGAAGTGACTCATAATTATTAACAAGCATACAAATATATGCTTATTAAATACTGTTACTAGTATTTTTTCTCTCTATTTGTGTGTTTTATACTTTAATTTACACACATGTCCTTATTTAAATATCTAACTTTGAACATCTGAGTAAATATCCGTGTATAATTAAGATTGTGACATTTTGAGGTGCTGTTAAGAACAAAAATATGGATTTTAGCTCTGAAGTCAAAAGCCTGAATGCTTTTCCATATGTATGTAGTCTGTATTTTTTACGCTACATGCAAAGTTCACTTGCTTATCCTAAAAAAATCCCTCTGTAGAGTTTTTTTAACTCAGTTGTTTCCATTCATCTGTATATGTATATTACCCATGCTTAGTCTACAAACATTGCTTGTATCCAAAGACCTAAAGAAATCCTTTTCGTCCACTATGCATACCAATCAAACTGTCCATATCATGGGGTTTCCAAGTTTAGGCTTTGTTGTATGACCATGCTCTATTTTTTTAACATAAATGGTATTTCTTTAATTGAAAATTTTGGAAACATAACATGTTAAGATATGGTTGTATTGTGCAATTTTTATTCTATCAAACAGAAAGAAAATTCTAATTTATTAGATTATTATTGAAATTTTTTATACTATAATCATCGATTTCATGTAGCTGTCTTGCAAAAAATATAAAAGAGTAAAGCAATTTATGGTTAAATGGTTATCAAAATCAGTAGTTATCAAACAAGAAAGAGTTATGACTATGCATACATACTTGTGAAAAACAATTTTGCAAATTTGTCCTATGCATTCTGACTACTTATCTGCAACATGGAAATCCAGCTTTAGCCTCTATAGAACCATTATACACCAGTTAGAGGAACTTACAATGATATCAGTGAGGTAGTCTTGTTTGTAGTCATGCTTGTGTACTTCCTTTGTTCCATTCACAGACAGAGAAAAGTCATAATACCTGGAGTTACCCACCTGTAAACATGAGCCAGAAAGAGAATTATTCAACTATGATGTCATTACATCAAGGGTCTGCTGCATTACCGTGACATCAGTCATGTGTGGCCAGAGGAGTGTGAGTTACCATGCTAACCATTATGATATAACCATAGTAACAGTAGTGTTGTTCAATGATGGAAGTTTAAATTAATTTTACTGCAACAGGCCCCTACTGATAAGAATAAAATATATATAGTTCAATAGCTAATCTAAATGATCAGTAACCACAAAGCTCTGATAAACCATGCATTAAACATAATTATTCAAGGTTGGCTGGAAGAATCAGCAGCAGATACAAGCCAAGCAGTCTTCAAAGGATATAACATAAAACTGCTAGTATATTTAGTAGTCTTATTCTGGTTTGTCAATACCACATGGTTTCAACTTTAAGTTAAGCTGAGACAGCTTGAGCCAAGAGTAGTTACATTTTAATATGTGGTACTTAAGTACCTGTACAGGCAAACTCTGAATGGATCAGGATAAATTAGAAATACTCATGCTACGGTCATGCCTTTTTTCCTGTCAAAGGATATTTGATGATCTCATAGATTTACCTGGTAGTTTTACTTACCAGACCTGTCCACCAGTCCCAGCCTGGGGGAATATGTTCAACGCCACCTGTCCGTGGGAATCCATACTACAAAAAGGAAAAATTCGCTTCAACTTCTCAAGGTCTCAATAACAAAACTGCTCTTATGTAAATCAAAAGTGTTCACCTAGAATTATTGGTACACTTTCATACAATGACAGGGATATAATAGTCAGTTAAGAAGGACTGAGGATACTTTTACTGCCAGGAGGTAATTACATGATGACCTGTACATATATATATATTAATATATAAGGAGAAATAGATGTCCATTTGTACCTACCAGACAGACTGCATTACTTGAGTGGGATGAGAACACTCACTTTTCTATTTACTTTGGATTATAAAATATACTAGGAATCTACATGGACAGACTGAACAATGTTCTACCTATACAATAACTACATGGATATCTTTCAAATCTAAGATGGTTCACAAAATTATTGCATATTTAAGTACCATTAATTAACCTACCTGGTTCAGGTATTTCCCAGCAAAGAATGTGTTATAGCCAGCCTGCTTGAGGTAGGTAGCGAAAGCCCTCTTTTCTGGCCCCTGCTGCCAGGCAGGTGAGCTGCAGTTTCCTGAGACTGAGTTGTTTATGGCGTTGTGGTTGTGGACGTAGCTCCCTGTCATAATGCTGGATCTGCTTGGGCAGCACAGCGGGCTGGTGACAAACTGCAAAATACACAGGAAATGATGTGACACAGCACAAAGGGCAAGTGACAAACAACAAGATACTGAGGAAATGATGTAAAACAGCACAGAGGGCTGCTGACAAACTGCAAGATACAGAGGAAATGATGTGACACAGCACAGAGGGCTGGTGACAAACTGCAAGATGCAGAGGAATCAATGTGAAACAGCACAAAGGGCTGGTGACAAACTGCAAGATACAGAGGAAATGATATGAAACAGCAGAGAGGGCTGGTGAGAAACTGCATAATGCGGAGGAAATGATGTGACAGAGCACAGAGGGCTGGTGACAAACTGCAAGATGTAGAGGAAATGATATGAAACAGCAGAGAG
Organism: Sipunculus nudus; assembly: GCA_026874595.1. Classification (NCBI taxonomy): domain Eukaryota; kingdom Metazoa; phylum Annelida; class Sipuncula; order Golfingiida; family Sipunculidae; genus Sipunculus; species Sipunculus nudus. Next base: position 103,537,386 of record CM049306.1, on the reverse strand, counting down.
GGCTGGTGATAAACTGCAAGATAAAGAGAAAATGATGTGAAACAGCACAGAGGGCTCATGTCCAATTTCAAGATACATTATATGGAGACATTTCTGGCATCAGGGAGGCTGAAGTATCAGGGATAAGAATTGTTATCAGACAAACATGATAGCCAGGTGTCGCATTGTGCATCCAGCTCTCAGTTTTTAACCTGTGACACCCCGGTACCATTTCTTGGCCTGTGGTTGTAAAACCCAGAAAATCTTACCAAACACAGCAGCCGTTAAAGTGAAAGAGATAAAGAATGACTGCAGTGAATAACTGCTGCTTAAGGAGTGTAATGATAATATTGATTATATATCAAATCAATTTAGCTAAGGCGACAAACAGCAGAATAAGTAAGTGTTTCATGTTAATAAGCTCAGGCATATTAAATTTGTCATAACAGGTACATGCACACCGAGCTTTCCCAAATGTAGTTAAAATACATGCTACCTACCATGTTGTCAAAAATAATGCCTTGATCCCCAATCAGTGCTTTGGTCTTCTTGATGGGTTTCTGGATAAGATCATATTGTATAATGTAAATTAGTAGAAATGTTGTGACAAAATGGGAAGTACATCTTGCTTATCAGATGTGACAGACTGACAATTATGTATCTAGTTGATCTTGCTGTTCAGTTCATTCTTAAAATATATTTATGAATAAAATATGTAACAAAAATGTTTTCACTCTGCTCCTTCTGAGGTGTTTGTTAATTTTTTAAGTTTTTCCTTAAGAAAATGCATGAACTAAAGGACGGTCAAACATTTTCTTTAATCAGGGAATATTGTTTACATATATATTGGGTATACATGTATTATAACATAATTTATCATCAGAATATTTTTTAATTGTCTGCATTTTCTGTTTAAGCTTCATTCTAAATGCATCAGTTTTTTACCTTGAGTAATTTATACCTACTTCTCAACTCAGACAAGTACTCTTACAATCTACAAAGGTATAATTAAAAAGCCAAACCTATTCACAAAAATTTCTCACTGTTTTTTTTTTTAAATATCTTATAAGTTTGGTACATTTGTGAAAGTAATCTACCACTAACATTATTAACACAAAGCAGATTACAAGATTAGGCATGCATATATTATATACCCTTAAAAATGAAATTGGCACTTTCATAAACAACCACTCTTTAACTTAAGTATTATGAATATATTTCTTAACTCTGTATGGTATTCCCAGTAGATGTCTAACTGCATAAATGCCAAGTGGAATGTTCTCTATAAACCACTCCTATTAAGAAACTAGAATACAGGTAGTTGACAAGCGACTACGTGTATCCGCCAAAATCAGAGTAGGACAGGTTAAGTGGGGCTGAGGCATGGATTGAGTGGCAAGGGGAAATAGAGTTACATGTGTTACATATAAGAATGGATGTCTGCCACGTAAACATTATTGTAGGTGGCGGCACCTGTTATTTGAACGAGAAACTATCCAAGATGTATACACATGCAAAATTTCAGGTGGAAAAGTCAAACCACAGCAGAGATATGTGATTTTATCCCACAGCAGACAAACAGATGGACGCCGTGCAATAATGGCTTCAGGTGGTGCCACCATTTTTGTGTATGTTATACAGCTATCCAAGGGCTACATTTGTGTAAAAATTTTTTCCTGATTAGTCAAATGAGTCGGGAGATATAAGCATTAATGTCTGTAGCATGAATGTGAATGAAGCTGGCACCATCTGTCATAAAATCAAGACAGCTATCCAGGATGTATACGCATGCCGAATTACAGGTAATTTGGTCAAACCACTGCAGAGATATGAGTGATTTTAACCCAAGGCAGACAAACAGATGGACACTGTGCAAAAATGGCTGCAGGTGGTGCCACCATTTTTGTGTATGTTATAAAGCTATCCAAGGGCTACATTTGTACATTTGTTTCTGATCGGTCAAATGGTTCCCGAGATATGTGGGTTTATGTGTGGAAACAGATGCACAAACGGACCCTGGGCAGAGAGGAAAGGTCAGACGTCAAGGCCAATTGGTTAGGCACCAGTTCACATAGGACCCGATAATTGGTGTAAGTTTCGGAAAAATCAGTCCAGTAGTCTCAGAGGAGTTCTCCAAAAATGAACGCAGCGGCGGAACCCAGTCAAAAACATAGTATCCGCAAAACTTCATTTTGGCGGATACAAATATTTGCGGCCCTATTAATTTGTAAGCTTGAATGAAAATTTAGTTGTTACATGGAGTTGTTTTTTGTGTCTATGCAGTGTGGCATAAAAAGAGCCCATGCAAAAATGGCATATAAAAAAGTGACACGATGTAATGACCAAAAAGGCATATTTGCAGCATAAGTTCCATTTAATGTGTCTGATTCTTTAACTATTCAGCATATATACTGTAACAATATATTAGGCTCTTTCTGCAAGATGGTGCCAGAGATTCAATTATTTATTCATTTTTAAAATTAGATTTTGAACGTGATAAGTGCAAATTATCAATTCCATTTATAAATTGTGAAAAATTATAAAAAATTGGATCATTATAATTTTTAGTTGTTTATTAAGTAAAAAATAACAAAATTAAAAAACAATGATATTATGCTGAATATTTTCATTTTTTGTTATCATTTGGTAAAAATTAGTGTTATTTTTTGGCATATAGGACCAAGTTGATACTCTTGATATACATGTATTTTTAACTACGTGTCAGTATCCATTTGTCTGTAACAATTATACAAATAATTGTAAATGAATTTTTACAAACCTCATGATTACTTAAACAGTAATGCAATAAACTGAAATATTCAAATGTTTTGTCATCATTTTGTGCAAAATAGTGTTATATTTGCATGTATGATAATGCTGATACAGTTGATATACCAGTAAGCAAAACTAGAACCAAGCTGAGATTCACAGCTTAAATTTCATGAAATGGGCAAGAAGACTTATGCTATTTTGCAATTTTGTGCATTGGCAAATGCAACTGCCTATTAAAGAAAAGGCTAAATGGCTGCCCATTTAATGAAATGGGTAAATTCACATTTGGGGTGTAAAACAAACATATACACATTAAATATTTCTCATAAACTGACTTATAAGCCAGGGGTATGTAGCAATTTCATCATTTGCAGTTAAGTCCGGGAGAATGCTCAAATACCATGGATACCATACAACTGTGATGTCATGAAGGTAAAAGGTGCCCAATCACCTACCTTTTGAATAAGAATTTATGTGATTTCTGGCTTCCTCTTTGTATATATTAGTGATCTAAGGGTAATTATGGTTGTTAAAAGTTCTTATAAGGCCTTCATGAAGGATGCGTGAACTTGTTTATCGACAACATGTTTATAAACAGAGCAATATTGACAAACAGGAAAACATATAACCTAAGGTGGTAGATTGCATATATGCAGAGGTAGAAAGGTCACTTGTTGCAAAAGGCCATTTGCAAAGCTCTGGCTTATCTGACTTGCTGCCAAATGCCCTTGTTGAATTTGTTTCAATTATTTTGGCAGGCCCTTACATATTAAACATGTTGATATAAACAAAAAAAAAGCAGCCTGTGTGTGGTGATATCCATGTTTTCTAGCCTATTTTTTTAAAAGCTCCAAGGGATTACCTTTAGTGTAAAAAGGTAAGATATGTGATTGGGCCCCTTTGACACAGAGTCAAACCTTGTAACTTAAAAAAATTTGTTCAATAAGTCAATTTACTGCAACTTTTATTTAACAACATCAAGACCATATCTGGTTTTATAGGGTGGTTTACATAGTACCTGAGCATTGAATTCACACCTGGGTGTTTTGCTGGAAACATTTATCCTGCTTTACTTACCTGCCCCCCAAGAAAGACATCCTGATCATCTGTCAACACAAACACTATGTTTGGCTGCTTGTGCTGCTGCCTCTGTGTTGCCATGACAACAGAGACCACAAGGCTCACAAGTATTACATGGGTGCTCATTATCATGCTGAAAAAATCATAAGTACACATCAGTTTACCATCATGAACTCTACTAACAGATAATTGGCAATAATTGGTTGTTTAGGGAGTATGGAATTTCTGATTAAATACAAACCTGCCCATTTTTTCCACTGATATGTGGACGTACATGCTGGCTAACATATGTAATCATTTTATAACCTGCATGTATATAGTAAACTAAGGTACTGAAGTTTTTGGTACACACAGATTATTCTCAAGTTTGCTTGCATAAATTATATAAGTACATATTTGTTCATCACTAAGTCAAGGTCATGAGCAAAGCTTTAATTTATAACTGATTATGGCTGAGTTTCACTGAAGTTGTTGATAAAATCTCCACATCCCCTTCCCCTTATTCACTGATCAGGTGACAATACTGGGTACACATGTACATAATATGATATAACCCTGAGTTTCACTGAAATTGTAGATGATATCTCCTAATCCTTGTTGGCTACCTAATCATGATATATCATGTGACATTGTACACACAGTGATCATACAAAGTACATGTTGCCCTGTTGCATTCTTACCTGTACTTTATATATTTTCAATCAGTTTCTCAAAAAGTTGATATTTAAAATGTTAGTTTGGTCACAAAGGACATCTCCATTTATTTGCAAGACCTGTACCAAGCTGATTAAGTATAACTACAGCTTATTTACCTGAACACAGTCAACCATTTCAGTTATTGGCTTTGTTTAGTGAGTGGCTCAGTTGAGAGAATTTATTTAATTTTGCTATTTACAATTATTATTTACAATTATTATTTAGTCTCAGGCTAATATGTTAAATGCTGCAGCTTATCACATGTATACATATCCTCATCATGTTATCAGAATCAATAAAATCATGTGCTTGACATTAACAACTAATCATTTTTTTCACCTCCAATCAGCTATTGGTAATATGCCTTTCGCTGGTGGCAGGTTTTATATCAATGACACGGTTTTGATCTGAATCACCTTTTTTCATCAGTATAGACTGATAAGCAATGAACTTTATAGACACAAAACAGAATGAGCCATTAGTCATTCTGCCATTTTTGTTTTCCTCTTTGCTCATGAGAATCTGCCATCTTATTACATACACACCCCTCATGAAATTAAATGTCAAAAAGAAAATGTGAAAATGCAATCATGATTGTAAATTCCATGAGATACCCTGATTTTATCAAATTCCAAATTCTGAGTTCAGTTAATAACATAAATACAAAATTAGTAAAGGATATTTATCTGTAAAGTTTAATTCATTCATATATTTTAAAGATAATGAAAAAACTCTTTTCCTGCATTTAAACCTCTCACTTATACTCACCATCATTATTCAATATTTTAAAAAAAGTGGCAGCATAAGTTTTTTATTCTGTAATTATCAAACAAAATGTGAAAAACCATCAACCAAAAATAAATGACAAAAAAACATGAAACAAACATTTCTGAATTTAGAGAGATCAGTGAATAATAAGTTTGGTTGCTTTGTAAAATTCTGTGACCTCTTACATAGTTTACCTGAAAATAATCCTTTTTATGTAATTTTATTTGAGATTACTGACAGCACTTTTTATAATCCTGTGTCACTGTCTGGCCCTGGATTTACAAATCAATTAGTTTCAGGAAAAGAAATCACAAGAAATAAAGTCACAAACCTGGGCAGGAAATAGGATCATATGTTTGTGCAGGTAAGATGTCAAAGAAAATACAGTACAAGTTTTTTTGAAGGGAAACACATAAATTGAATTGAATTTACTTGAAAAAGAAAACCCTTAAATTCTAACTGATCACTTTTATTTCTGCAATTTGAGAATTGACGTTTTTAAATACAATGTCAATATGGCAACAGGACAATTACGTACCCTCCCCCCCAGACAATAACCCCCTGAGATAATTACCCCCTGAGATAACTACCCCCCCCCCCCCATTTATTTCCCCCAAGGTAGATGTTGATATAAAAATACTTAAGATCACAAAGCATAGAGGCACTGCCTACAGCTTGGCTCTTTTATGCGCATTTAATCATGTTATTGATTTTTTAATTTTTTTTATGATACATTTTCTGTCAGTAAATTTGTTTCCTTTGAACTTACAATGTTTGATATCAGCTGTTTTCTAAAGTTGTTTCCCTTAGAATCAGAACATTTAAGCAACCCAAGGCTAAAATAAACACTGAAAAACAACCAAACCAATATGTAAACAGATTGCTATTCTCAACTGAAATTATTCCCAAAAAGTAGTAGAATATATATATATATATATATATATATATATATATATATATATACTTGTTCTTAACTTTGTATAATGTTTACTTTAAAATATATATTCATAACACAGGGGTAATAATCATGCAATCACGTACTTGTCCCGGGGGGGGGGGGGGGTTATTGTTTTAAGGGGGTTGATGACCGGGGAGTAGTTGTCTCAGGGGGTTATTGTCTCGAGGGGTAATCGTCTTCGGGGGGTATTTTTTTTATTTTAACTTATAGTTTTAGCCAACCTAGGTAACCTAGAAATAGAAACAAATGGGGTATTCACATATATAGTATAGGGGTAAACTGTGATGATAAACATAGAAGTAAACTGTCAAAAACTGACAAGTGGCTTTACAAACGTGTTTATTAGAACAACCACTTCAGCTTACCTGTTACTTCCAAACTAGTGTTCAGTGTTAAGTTTGTTAAGAAGCGCCCACTCCTGCTTCAGATATCTGTTTCAAGGCGTCTCACATGAAGGCCTCTGACAGTGTTTGTTGATATCATGTGCCACGCATCCTTGACCTTTACCATGAGGGAAATCCCTACCCTGACGTCACGTGAATGGGGAACCCATGAATGATATATATAAGCACAGACGCTTCAATCCCTATAAACATGATATACGGTTTATAAAGGTATATTTTACGATAATAAAGTATTCTGACGTGATTTCAGACATGAAGGCGTGAAAAGGCCGATGTTTCCCTTTTCTGAAAGAAGGTTAGGGATAGGCTAAGGGGGCGCATTAATAGATATAAAATATTTCACAGTAAACTCATAAATGGAACCAAAGTCTATAATTCTATTTATTTAAATATTTCATTTGTAATATATATATAGTTTTCTCTGGATAGTGGGGGATGATTACATTGACAATCCCCCCACTTGCCAAAAAGTGGAGGGGATATATATACCCCCCTTCCCCCCACCCTATATTGACACCCCTGGCATAAGCATAAATTAAGATAAAAAAATAATAGTCCACAAAATGAAGTTATATTAATAAATTGTTGCACTAATTAAGTCATAGTGAAAAATAAATTTAACATTTACTGAAGATTTCAACATTCATGAAACAGCTAAGTTCTATTTCCTACTGATTGACATTGACCATAAAATTAATAAGGATTATACACCAGTTATTACTTAGGATCACATCAAATGGCCAAATTGACCCAACACAGATGTAAATGTAGGGTAGACTGGGGCAAGACGCCCACAGGGGGTAAAAGGCCCACCCCTTGTATTTGTTCTGTGATGTTTCATATCGTGTTTTAGTTCATGAAATGTTCACAAGCACCTCCTATATTAAAAACTGAGTACAATTTTGCCAGGCTTAAAGGCCTATGGAGACGCTATTCAGCTCACGGCATTAAAACAAAGGTAAAAATTAACGCGTGTACCTCATTCATTGAACTCTGTCAGTTGTAGTATAGGTTAGAAATTAAAAAACAACACATCGCACATTTTATTAAGCTTGCATTGTCTGAATGTAGGCTATAACGTTGAAAGTCTTGAACTATTCCGAGGAATGTGCAGTGTGCAACGAAACACAGCCACGTAGTTTGGGGTAAAACGCCCAGCGTATGTCGGGGCAAAATGCCAAGTGGGGGCGTTTTGCCCCCATCACATAAGGCAAAGTGCTTAAAATTAGATGTGGACTTGCACCATATATAAAGCCTTACGATGGAGTTATTATGATATATTATAACGCCGTTGCCCTGCAAATAGGCCTATAAACATGTATTTATATAAAAAAGTATACACTGTAAATATATTATATACACTTAGACTGACCAAGAATTTAAAATATTTTAGAATTTAAAATATTTAAGTAATCAATAGATCTACAAGGCTACATTATTATACCTCCGTTAGGTTGAGGGAAGAATTATGTTGTACCCCATGTCATATGGTTTATCTGTCAGCAAGTTTCCTAAGCCTTAATTTTGTAAAAAAAAAAAAAAAAATATTTATTAAGGTCAAGATCGAGCCATTGATATAAAGGTAACTATAGTGAATAGAATATTCTTTAAAAGGTAACCATAGTGAATAGAATGTTCTTTATTCTTGTTTTATGTTGTCAATGTTCCCGAGCCTATGTTCCTAGTGATTTACGGATAGGATCTGAAAGCCCATATATATATATATATATATATATATATATATATATATATTTATATTTATATATATATATATATATAAAACTATGAATAAAAAAAAACTGTAAATTCACTACAGTCATATATATATATATATATATATATATATATATATATATATATATATATGCCTAGATCCTTACTTTATAGTATGAATGTTTAAGTGCCGTTATTTAGATCGTGATTCAGTCATCACTTGAAAAATATTTGAAATCGAATACTAACTATGACCACTCAGTGTGCCACTAGATTTTCATATAAAAACTCTAATAAACTTTTGCTTCAAACTGCATCGCCCCTATCACCGAGCATGTCACTTAATTTTAATTATGTAAGCATGACATTTGTAGTTGACGCGGTCTGAATACACATTGATGTAGACGGATCGTACATATAAAAAGAACGCCGCTTTGAAAAATGCTTTCTATTGTCTTGATGGATGTCCGTCTTCAGGTCCAGTAAATGAAAAAGGGGGGATTGGTGGTGTCCAGGCCACTAAATTTACCCAGAAGCCATGAAAGATTGCGGTGGCCAAAGAAAAAAAAAAAGGGGGGGGGGGAGATGGGCGTACCGTCTCCGCCCCCTGAACCCTCCTTTGGATCTGTTTCTGCTCATAAATTGAGAAAGTGCACATACATTGAGCATGCATAACCACCAATTATTCAATTATTTATAAATATTGTACAGCTTAATAGGCCCACTTCTATTAAAACAGAAATCGCCCAATATTGTTTATAAGCATTTATCATGTTAACAACCCATGCAATTATCTCACTGTTCTTTCACTTTTTTAAAAGCCTATAGGCCTATTTTAAAATTTTGGTCAATATTTATTCCATATTATTGGAAGCCAGACATCTCTTTGCGCGGTGTAATAAAATGTTGATAAATTCCTGCCATGTCAAATTTTACAGCTCCTCACAGCTAACTAGTGAAGTAAAATGACATGTAATTCACTTCGTATCCTGCATTTTATCATCAAACCCTCTTTTCCAGTATATCTAGCATATTGACGATAAATATATATATATATATATATATATATATATATATATATATATATATATTTATCTTCATGTTTTGGCTAAACTGTTATAGGACCAGGATTTAAACTAAAGTGTCCTTTTGAGAACAAAACAGATTATAAATAAGGAAGGCTGAGGTCGGGGAAAAAAGCCCACCTATGGGCGTCTTGCCCCAGGACTGGGGTAAAACGCCCATGTTTACGGAATTGTTCTTTTCCTATTTATTTAAATGTTTTCTTTGGTTTCGCAAACATTTCAGTTATAATATATTTTCACCATGAAAACCATTATTTATGGAAGAAGAAATAAGATTTAAACCTATATACAAAATGGCAACAAAGATTTTCCTTAGGGTGGGCGTCTTGCCCCGGTCTACCCTAATATATGGGTCATTCTCCAAAAAAAGTACCAACTTGAGTTACTCTAAAAAATTTAAACATTACATCATTTTGAATATGTGAATGATCAATATTATCCTTAATTATGACAAAACTACTTAATTCAACGTGAAAAGATGAACTAGCTACTAATTTAATTAATTATTTTCTACGTAAAAAGATGCAAAATGTACAGTTACCTACTGTTACTCTCCTGTGGTTCCATTACTCTATCTCATTTTACTGAAAAGTTTTGAACTTTGAAATAAAAATGTCAGTCTTTATTGATTAATGTAATTGCAAGGAATACAAAAGATTAATAATGGAAGGTTTGTTGCATCGTTTGACATAGATTTCATGGGTATTTCATTGTCACTGATTTTTTATGTCAGTGGTGTTACTTGAGACAAAAAGGAATACAAAACTAATAATTGATCCCTATAGCTTAAAATTTCAACACTCGTGGGCATTTTAAACATAACTGAAGCAGACACTGAGCAGAATGGTGAGTATTTTTTAACAGTTTATTCACAATTTAGACATTATCCTTCAAATTTCCTTCGCATGTTTTTATTCATAGTCAGTGGTGTTCTCATTTTTTCTTGCTAAGTGAGTTAAATTATTAAAAAATCGACTACAGGGAACTAATAATAAATGTTAACCAAGTAGCCACAAACACTCAATTTTGAAGAAAGTTATTATTCAAAATAATTTTTCAGTGGTGTGACTGGTCAGTAGTGTTACAGTTTCCTTGATAACCCCAATGACCCATAGAAACACTACTGACTTTTGTAGCTGATTTTAGACAAGTTTGTTTGTTTTAACCAATTAGACACTCCAAAAAAATTCTATATTGGTTTCTATATTTCGCCGATTTCGTGAGCCATGGGCCTTTATACTGGACACGTGGACGCAAGTCTAGAGGCTACCAGCTTTTAGTTCTTTAATATTGTCCTACTTTCTTAAATATATATTTTATACGTAAAATATTCAAATGTAACTCAATCTCTGATGGGGTGGTTCCTAATGAACACTCTGAGATTGAAGACCTCACTCTGAGGTTGAAGAAATACATGTTTTAAATTAACCTTATTGGCAGATTTTAAATATAAATTGTAATTCAACATGGTTTAGACAAGTTTTTGTAAAACTAGCCATGAAACATGACTCACAGACCTTTTTTTAATAAACAGGCCGTTTTTCCATGAAACAGAGGCAATCCATCTGCTTACATATAGCCTATACCAGGAATTCCTTCACTCCTTCTGTTGAAAATTAGTGTTAAAAGGCGATTAAACAGAATGTAGCTGACTTTTATAAATAGAGTAAATGCTATATAACATGACCAGTGAGTGCTGGAGCAGGCACTGTTTGTATCACCAGCAGGCTTGAGCTGCCAGATGGCCCTCATTAGTGGACAGTTCCGGAATAGATCTATTTAACGCCCATAGGTTTGAAATCGCGTGAGAACAGGTCATTTAATAATTATTATCATAAAATATACATTGACAAACCATATTTAATGTGTTTATAGAGATTCAAGCGCATGTGATATATATAGGCCTAACCACAGTCACAAGACGTGTAAATTCAGAATAAAACAGTGCATTTTTTTTTCAAAACAAAAACGATAGATAGGCCGGGCTGGCCGGCCTAGGCCTACATCATTTATGTTTTGAAAAACTACTTATTTATTCTACGTTTACACGTCAGGTGCATATTGGCTTATCGCTCTTGCTTCTCAGCGCAAAGCCAGTTTTGTTTGTGCGGAGGCTTGTTTATCTTCCGTCATTATGGCATGTTAATTTTTGGATGCCCTTATAAATTTATTCTCCTTAGTCTTAGCGAACCAGAAAAAAGGAGATATCCATTTTTCTTTCGATGTTTAATGACCTTATCATTCTAGTCAAAGGTCAATTTCGCCTGAGATAGGCCTTCCGGCCGGTATATCGATCCACTGTCAGTGATTTTAACTGTTAAAATCAAGTTAGTAAATAATATTTTCTGTATAAATGTACTTATTTGTGCTGATCCCTATGATATGTAGGCCTATATTTCCATTAAAAAGATGTTTGAGTCCAACTAATTGTTAGGCCAATATCATGCATATTTTAATGAGAAAATCTGTATATTTTAAACAATGATTAATGTTTACATTAAAGCAAAAGAATAATAGTAGTGATTTAAATTAGGAGACTATATCAAAGTTTTCATTTTTATACAAACCTTATCACAAAAAAGATTTACTGATTATTCTCATTCAGAGAAACTATATAGGCTTATATTCTTTAATTCAATCCCCCCCCCCCCCCCCCCGCGTTGGGGATAAACAGAATCACATGTACATACCGGTATCCTTAGAGAACCACATTCTACTGGTGCTGAATGGCTGGGAAATGGAGCTTTGCCTTACCTGACACCTGTGATTATGAACTGCAGTACATAGGCCTACGTGCAGAATGGATAAGAGTTATAAAAGAGAACGGGAACAAAATCAGATCATAATATGTTACACAACTATTACTTGCATTTACATCTCAGTCAGTCCGTCAACTAGGATAAAAATAGTGTTTCCAAACAGTTTTTGGCCATTTTCTCACAACAGTATTTCACTGGAAACAATCGTCTTCAGAGAGATATATTTCTCACAAACTCTCCGGCGTGAAACTATCAAATATGTTTGGAAACATAATATTTAAAACGCGTTTTGGTTGATGTTGATTTCATTGTTAAATGCAATATTTACTGCCAGATGTGAAATATATCGCCTCTTAAAAAAATGAAAAATTGAATTTTAAAATCTTCAGACCAACATGAAAAATTATATGTAAATATAGCAGATCTTTAGAGGATGTTCTAAGGATTCATTATATACCTGTCATTGGAATTTAAAGTTATTTCGATATGTATTTTAAAGCTAAATAAACCAAGGCAGTTCGACGATATTAAGAAATTAAGACATGAAAACGTAACAAAAATAATATACATTATTTACATGAGAAAACAACCCTGAAATAATTTTGAAAATAATTGTTGAAATAAAGCCAATTAATGTCCATGCAGCTTCCATCAGTATGCAAACAAGTTTGTAGCGCACGGGGTGCGTTAATGTAAAGTGTGAAAATTTGTAATACATGAAGCTTTGCTATAGACAGAGCATGCATTAGTAAGAACAAATCTTTAAAACCGTTATCCGGGCATACCTGAAGTTCCATGAAATACAAACAAGACCGTTTACGAAAGTCTAGTGAAAGCTGTTTAAAGAATGAGAAAGTTAAGTAACAACAGCATAACGAGCCGAGAAATTTCCTAAAGCTTTTCTCTTAAAGCCGCTTGTTAGTTCATTTGTGAGAAAGAATAACAATCGTTGAAAGAAGAATTTTAAGATCATCCTCTCAGGTTAACACTAACTGCAATATGTGGGCTCAGTTTCACAATACAATTTTTCTGCAGAGATTTTCATAATATAAATGCATTTTCCATAAAGGTATCACACTGGCAGCATTCAGTGTAAATTTATTTCACACAGTCCTCCCTGTTCTTTATGTACATGTATATGTTACATCAAATGATTTTCTTTCAAAGTATGGCAAACATTCATGTTATAATGGTGCTAATTATGTTTCTACTGCACAAAAAGTCACTTAGTTGCCATAAAGGAATAAATATGGGAAATGTTGCGAAAGCATTAAACATTATTCATTTAAAATGCGACATGAAAATGCATCTCAGTAAGAAAAGTGACAAATGTAACATTTTGAAATGGACCAAACATAAAGAGATCATAATTCCATGGAATTAACATTGAAACAGTGAAACAGTGAAAGTAGCGAAAATGAAAAAAAAATCGTTTGATTAGCCCTGTATGCATGTTTGCTAGAAGAATTGCTTAAATTACCTAAAAAATCTAACGAACACTAAATGAAAACGTTAAAGAGATATGGTTGAGAGAAATCAACCCAAAGCTTTAAAGATGAAAGGTTTCTTGTTATACTGTAAAAATTAATAAAAGTTTCACTAAGCAAATTATCTAATTAAAAATGCATGGTTTAATAATTAAAATTCATTTAAAATATAAAAACGACGACTTTGATATAATCTATGATAAAATAAACCTCATTGATGGAATCAGTATACCAGAAAGATAGGTCTCACGGAAACCGATGCGGTAAACTGGTCAGATCAGGTAAAGCTGCACAGTTCCATTTATTGTATTACTGTCTCCAGGTAGAAAGCAAATTCTGTAGAAAAAAAACAAATGTTCCTGAGGAAAATTTTTCATGTACCAATATATCTAAAATGCAAGAAAATATACAAAAGAAAATATCAGATGTTTGCATGCGTTGATGAAGATATATCATTGGATCGTTTATAAAATAGAGGGTTTGACAAATTTTGTTCAGAGCTAAAAGCAAAATCTCAACAGTTATATATTTGTCTTACAGTTAAATTATTGAATATTGAAAAAAATATATATATATTTCGTGTTGAAATACCACCAAACTTATTCCCAAGAGTATAGTTATTAAGGCAAGGAAGATCTAAAGTTCAACATATTTTAAATGCGATCTTTTTATAAATGTTAACATGCATGCTTCTCCAAATGCCGTTTGATAGGTTGTGTATTGAATATGTTAAACAAACTTTGGAAGAGTTTTAATAAATTTCTCTTGATTTCAATTAAATGAGAGTTTTCACACAGAAATTATTTGATTAGCTCTCGTTTTTCATCAGAATTCAGTTCCAGAATTCCAAGATACCTTTATTGCGGTTTTTCGTCTGCTTATGTTTTCATTCAGTAATTTAACATTTTTATAAGTTATTTGTAAATAGTTGATGTAGACGCATGATGGAGATGTTCAAAATCAAGATGAAGAAAAGGATTGTGTTTCTTCTGTTTGTTCTCAAAATTCTCTGGAAACAAAATTCTGACTTAATTTATTATTATGTTGATACTGTCTAATATGATGATATAAAAATAATTTTATCCAGGTCTTTAAAGATAAGTATATACCATACCATGAAATCATGTAATTAATTAGCTTATGAAATACCCGGAAAATGTATGTAACTTGCATTACGGCCATTTAGACAAATTCAACAAAGGATCTGTGTTTAGAAGTTTATTAATTTTTATTATATCAGATATCTGGTAATAGAGAACTGCGGTTTTATAACTACGAAGTACTAAAAATTAACAATAGTCCAAAGCTACTTTGATATATCCATACAAGTCATTAATAAATATATTGAATATTAAGTACCCCCCGCTGCTTTTGAATGGCCTCCAAAAGTACCGACGGACAACTTTAATTTTGTCTTAATGCAGAAACTGAGTTATATAAGATGACGTCTTGGAAGTATTTAAGTTAGGCATTTATTAATTTTTCAAAGAGTTTAGAGATGGTACATAAAATAATAACAGGTCTATAATTTTTCATTATTAGTGGGGCATCCTATTTAGAAACTGAGACAACATTGGCAAATGTATATAGAAGGTAAAAATACCTTCAATGATACAAGTATTCAATTGTAAGTTAATATAAGTGACACTGTCGGTGCTGGACTGTACCAGGCCCTAACAGCCTCTTATTTAACCAACAGGCCATGACAGACCACGTTATAAAGTTCAGGTACACAATAAACATTTTAGATGCAAGATGTTTGTTAACATTTCTTTATGTGTATTAAAGTTCTCATGATAGTCAACAGAAAATAAGCTCATGCTCTCAGTGCATATCAATCTGTATTTTGTTTACATACATATATATATATATATATATATATATATATATATATATATATATATATTCTGATTTTGACTCATGATCTTAATATATTTGTAGTATACTTATTTCAGTAGTAATGCATATAGGAAAGCAGAACTATACTTTATTTAATTAACAGAGTTGGATTAAGGGGGGTGCAGGGTGCGTGGCCCCCCCCCCCCCCCAACCTCCTGTTTTTTTCGACCAAAGCAAAAAAAAAATCTGGTGAAAAGACTCAAAGTACACCAAGTGTGTAGAACAATTACAATGTATATTTTGTTTGTAATGCATTTGACTGACCCCAGATTGCAAGATAACAACTTAATTTTCACAAAATTTCTACACCTGGACCCATTTCCTCCCCCCCCCCCCCCCCCCCCCGTACATGCCTTGCAAAGTGAGCCCAACCCCTCCCCCCCCCCCCTTCTAAATACCTGTATCTCCGCTAATTAGTGGGTAATTTGAGAAGTTTATAAGAAAGGAAGTTCAACTGACCAGCTGCACTAAGATTACCGAGGGCAAGCTTGACCCCCCAGTGTCTGAGCTGTATGTTGCACCACCCATATATGATAGTGGTCAGGATCAGAAGTATTCATTAGATAACAAAAATCAGCTGTTTTCAAGGCAATATTTTGGCAGGTACAGATTTATTTGAAAGGGAAAAAGCTATTTTTTATGTTATTTCAGCATGCTTTATAGGTGATCGGGCACCCTTAATTTAAAACAGGGTTGTAGCTAGGTGGCTGCAAGCTCAGTGCTCAATGTATTTCATGAATATTGGGTTGAGAATGGCAGTAAATTTTGATCTCTTTTCTGAATTGTGTGAATGTACTTCTTTTACGGGCCAGGAAAAGATAAGGAGCACTTTCCCCTCCCTGCGCAAGGACACAGAAGGTAATCTTTGTTACATATATATAGTGATGAGGAATATTAGGGTAGGGCCACTTCAGTAATAACTTACTTACAGAGACCAGCAGTAATGAAGCTTTCTAAATTCTAAATTGTATGTTGTAACTGAGTCGAGACTGTCACATTTGTGGGATGAATAAGTAACTTTAGTAATGTTTAGAGGTTTAGAATGAGAGGAAAACTTAGAGGTATAGTTGATGGAGTTATAAACCTGGAGTGGGTATAATATTTTCATAAGACAAGGTATATTTTTGTAAGAGGCTTATATCCTTTTACTTTGATAGTATATTTTCAAATATTTTCATTGAGTATTTTTTTTATATTTTGTATAAGTATAGTATTTTATTAATATTAATTTTATTAATAACTTTAAAACTCGTTAATTGGTTATGTTTTGTGCTCCAGAGTATCAGAGAGAGAACAAACTGATGGATGGATCTTGCATGAAGGATTCCTGGCCCATTTAGTATCTTTTTAGGTGTGTGATCCACTGGCCAGCATTAGTCAGTATGTCACATTTAATTGTGGAATATCATTATAAAAATATTATATTACATGTCTGGCAGCCCATTTATGCATTAAGGGGGGTTTAAGGTGAAGTGAACGCAACAGTTGCATAAAAATATCAGAAACAGAAACAACAATCATGATTTGCACAGAAATAACACCAGAAAAATTGTCCCTCTTTATTTTTGTACAAAGAACAAATCAAAGGAGAAAAATTCAAAACATTCAATTTAAGCATCAAAATTTTACTAAAAATAAAGTAAAATATACCGGTAGATGGTGATCGAGTAAGACTTAAAACTATATAAAAGAAAGCCTTCTACAATATAATATTACATGAATTAAGACATGTAAAACTGCTTCTAGAAAAATCAAAGTGGGGCCAACTTTGAGTTCACCTTCCTAAAGCATGCTATTATATATATATATGTATGTGTTTGTGTGTACACAGCACTGGTATCATGTATAACTGCAAACTACAACTGTAAAGTGAACATGTATGACAGTATTAGATACCACTTTTAACTTGATGTATTTTTCATAACTGCCAGATGCAGGGAATTACCTATTGATTAATTGATCCTAATCAGTCTACAAGAGAAAATATTATCCTAATTTCCAGGATAATTCCCAGCAGTTTCATCATGCATGTAATTATTTGTACAGTATACATACATATATATATATATATATATATATATATATATATATATACACACACACAGTTGATTATAAACCATATCAACTTCTTGCAAACTTGACACATTGCATACTTTTTTCTCTGCTCCATCTTAATGTATGCAGACATGGGGCTCATAAGGAGCCAAATGGAGCAAAATCTAATCTGATATGAAAAATATCTGATATTTCCGCCTCAGCTATTCATTTCAATAATTTTTTTACTCTCCGTATGGAGATTCTAACCCATGTCTGCCATACAAACCCAGTTTTCCAAAAGCTTGGCCAATAAAGCAAAAAGACAAAAGATAGCTTGTTCTAAATGATGCCAAACTATATTCAATGTACTGGTTCCTGTGGTTTAGTGACAGAGCACAGGATTCCAAGGCGATTCCAGGGAGTTTGAATGTCAGCTGTGAGATTTTACATGGTCGACTCCTACCTGATGTGAGCACTCTGTAGGCTTTTTAATGATTTACAAGGCATATAGATCCACTCTGTGTACAGCCAAAAAGGGAAGATAACAGAGCCATATTCGTGAAATTAGATGTAATATTAGGACCAACAGTTTGTATTTTCAAAGTCTTTGGCATTATTATATATATTATTGTTATCTGATATTGTTTCCGATTTATTGAGGATCAGATTAAAGAATTGATAAAACCTTACATAAGTTTATTTTAGTGATATCCATGGTGAATAAAATTTTAGAGAGGAACAGTTAAAAACAATCATAGAAAAAAATTTCATACTAATTTATCAGAAGCAGATCCAGAGGGGGGGTCCAAGGGGTCCAGACCCCCCTTTCTCACCCGAAGCAACCTTTTTTAAGGGGTTTTAGACAAAATTTTGCGGCCTGGTCCCCCCCCCCCCACTTTTCTGGACCTGATGACCTTTTTTTTAGGATTTTCTAAGTCCCCCTGGGTTGGACCCCTCCTTTTCCTAAATCCTGGATCCGCCCCTGTTTATACTACTGTATAATAATTCCATTTATTTAGAATATCCTGGTTAACATTATTGGATACAGGTCTGTAAAAAAAGTGTAATTCTCATCAACTCAGTATTCCATTACATTGTGAATATTATTTTTTAATAAGTGATAAAAATATCAATTTCCTATATAAAGTTATCTTCATACCATTTCACCTTTTTAAGATCATACCACTGCCCAGATAAATTTACATATTTAATTTGTTCTTTTTACTTCTTTTAATTTGAGCTCATCCCAAAGTATAAACATGATATAAACATGCTATAGATATGCATGTCCACTGACACAAATCTGGAGTCTGAACACACTGTCAGCACTCTTTAAGTGACCACTGGCCAGGGTCTGCAAGCACATGTCTGTAGTGTGAACCCAGCTTTAGCTTGACAAAGTTCATGTTGAGGACAGCAGTGACTCCTGGCATTCTCAGTGGGTCAACAGATACTGTGCAGACACTGGTACTGACAAGAGCAAGTATGATAGGGAGCATGCTGACCAGGCTTGACAAATGGTGCCTGTCTGATCAAGGGATAAACCCAGTTTGCCGATACCCCGGGTACAACTCTATATGCCGGGGTAGGAAGACTTCATAGAGTAAAGGAAGGTGTAACGATATGACGTATGAAACAAACCGGAGGAATACTCTCAGTGCCTCAAGGACAAAACAGCAAATATGTTAATGCAGGGTTCGAAATGAACAAACTTCTAATCAAAAGAAGGCCAAGGGACCAGGATATACATAAATCGCCTTTTAATATCTCAAGAACCATTTCTAGCTGATATAGAGGTTAAATATATTGCTTATTTATATAATATATGAATATTATAATGAATTATGAAAGTAAATGTAGAAGCGGATGGGGGGGGGGGGGGGAGGGGGATGTCCAGGGGGTCCGGAGAGGGGGTTTCCATTCTGTGACAGGAAGAAAAAATTAAATTAAGAACGGCACAAATTCAGGATTACAAATGCACAGTTTCCGTTTAGAACTCCATAAATATAGGTCAACTGCGCGTTGAAACATACTCTGGAAAAAAGAGACAAAATGAAAAGGAGCCTCATGGCCTTATCAGCGAGGTTAATCCATAATACTGGTTAATCAAAAATTGATTAACCATGAAGAATTTTCTGTCATGGTTGCTGTGTAACATGTATATGACCAGTGCGTGGGGTCTTTACGAATATGTACTTGTAAACAAATGACATATCTGGCCCACTTGTGAATCATTCGATGCTGAGCCTGAAGGATAGCCTTATTTCCCATTCCTCATGTGATAGTCACAACTGATTTGTGCAGCCTGTCATATAAATTTAACATAAAATTAACAAAGGTATTCATTGATATTCAAAGTTTGAAGATTAATACGTTGTATTTGTGAAATTTTAACTTTAATTTTGGTTCAACCAATCTTTAAAAACAAAATTATTTTATATTCATTACGGCTCATGCAGTCTATTAAAACGATACAAATATTTTACATTCATAACAGTTATTCAGTTTATTAAAAATACAATATATGCATACAACATATATACATCTCTCTTTTTTTTTTTTTTTTTTGCTTTAATTTTGTACGAAATAATACATAATTCAGAAATGAAAATGAAAACGGAACATAAAAATGAAAGCCTACAACTTTGATAAAAGCACTTGAATAGAATATTACATTGACCGGCTAGATATGCCTTATGCCTTTAAGTAAAAATGATTAAAGGTGAATTCGAACTCTTCTGGAATATGTCTTTGACTGAACGCTTCAAGGTTTATTTATCCATATATGATAAATATTTACTGATATCTGATGTATCAGTTTGACCACCATCAAGCTTGCCTTAAATTGTATATTATATTTATAGGGGAAGCAGATATAAGAATCAATCTCTTGCATAAAGTTAAAATTGCTTCCTGGCCAGTTACTGGTTAAAAAATCTCCACAGCCAGGGGTCTCGTTCACCCGCTTCGTGGCCTCGCAATGTGAGCCCTCACCCCCTATTCTAAATTCCTGTATCCGCCCCTGACAGCAAAGCATTTTTGATCACGCCCTGTGCCACAGGGAAGCAATAATAACTATGGTCTTCCTCAACAGGGCCACCTGTCGGTGACAACGCACGCTGCATGGGTAGTCGGATCCCAAGTGCCAAGAAAGTGCCAAACACGCAGATGACTATTACGCGCAGTGTGCATTGCGTCATTCCGTCATAAGTAACAGCCCTTGAACAGAGACATTCTTTAAAAATAAGTCAACGATGGAATGAGAGGTATCAGATCTACAAGAACAAATTTGTATTATAGACCAGACTTTTTCAAACCTACATAACAAGATGTTAACAAATATACATTATTTATATCCAACTGTTCCTTCCATAATTTCATAGTACAAAGAGGGTATTAGTCACCAAGATTGTATCAATCACTAAGATTGTTATATTTTGGGCACTAGGAGAACCCGGAAAAAATCTTCAGGAAAAAATAACAATTAGGCTTACGAGACAAAACAATTTCCATAAGCCAAATCTATAAGAAAAATCAGGCCCCGTATACATATCACCTAGTAACAACGTGACGTATAGAAAGAGTAGTATAGAAAGTTCTGCGCATCACAAATGCCATGCAAATCTAATATAAAAGGCCGGATGTTCTGGCCAATGCAAATAGAAAGGGCTTGGATCAATAAATCTTAATAAAAAGTTAAGCCGATGTCATTATCAACAATTGGGTTTTCAGTATCGTCTGGAAAATCCACACAGGTATCCATGAAGAATCGTTTGATTTCATGCGGTATACAAACGCTTGTGGCAGGATAACGTATGAGATAGGACAGAAATTTGTAACAAAGGAATCTGGTGTACAAATTCTACATTTTGTAACACCAGGATAATGAGTCCAACCAACCGTCTTGAAAAACTGCTGTGTCTTCAGGTCATTACGTCAGAATGAGCATCAGAGATCGTCCCAGCTAGGCTGTATAATATGGTTACTTACTCAACATACTCTACATCCTTAACCAGAATCCTTAACCAAATCAAACACGCTAACTTGTAAACTATGGAGTCACTGTTACCTGAAACTCTGGTCCACTGTTATGTAGTTCATAGCCTAATGAATTTGACTAAACGACTTTATGTGATAGGTTATGGTCGTGTGTACATAAATTTAAATGATAGTTAACTTTCATTATACCAATCCTCAAGATATCAATGTTCTGTCATATGTATAAACGTTTATGGCATATAACAAATAACATCTATACTTGTTACAGAAATAAAATGTTTGCAAGCTCATAGAAGAGGAAATAACTTGTGTATAACTTCGACACACAAAAAAAATGAAAATTCCTCAGGAGCATAAAAGTGGTTTGTCAGTAGATATATAAGAACTGAATTTTAGTACTGTACAAAGCAAGAATTACAACTCCACATTTTCAATTTTCAACTGCATTAATAATAATAATATTCATTGGCCTAGGTGGACACTTAAACCAAAACCTTTGGTTTTAGAGCAGTGGCAAAAAGTACCCGAGAGATCTACGCTTCGACGGGTTCTAGGCTTTACCACTGACCCATACGAATCGTGTAGTATCCCATACCTCTGCAAGATGTTATCAGATATATGTGCAAATATGCACTGCTTATTTGACACAACATCTTTCCAAAATCCTTGAAACATCCTGTCAAGTTGATAACACAGAGGAATTATGAAAAAAATCATTATATTTGAATTATTGCAAAATTTATTTTTGAAGGTTTAATTGTTGACAAATTCAGAACTGCAAAACGTCCACTTTTAATTCCCAAGAAGTAGATCATAAGTATTTCGGTGTTCCATGGGTGGTCCCAGGGCCCCACGAAGTCGCAGATGAAATAACCGTACCTGCTGGGAACTGACCGGCCATTCTATGTAGTTCGTGTTCAGTAGAAGCGTAACAAGACTGCGTGGAAGGAGATCCTGGTTCTTGTTTAACAGGGCAACTACCTTTGGATGGACAATAGGAACCACAGTTTTCTCATGACGCGAAAGGCCGTGCATGTGAGCAAAATCCGTCTCAAATTCGCACCATCCGGAACTGAGGAAATTCTTTGAGATACAAACAATTGTCTTCCTGCTTTTAAGGATACCGTCTATGATATTGTCAAGGATTGGGTAGCCAGGACGGAAATGTCGATAATGTATACAGAACTGATAGGCCCCGTTTTCCGTGTCCATCAGCGGCTCCACTATGCGTTTGTGAACAAAGTTCTCATTTTTATTATGATAGGAGAGAAAAGCATCAAACAAGACACCTTCCCTCTGTGGTACATTTGACTCCCTGTGAAGGAGGTGCACAACTAACTGATGATAATACACAATCTTCCACCTGTAACGACATAGCAGGCTGACCGTCAAAATTACGAATAAAACCAATGGGAAACCCACAACGACCACCATGAATCCAGGAAAAGGCACGCTGTAACATAAACGCTGCAGTCTGGTCACTTCGTCCCGGAAAATGACTTCAGTCCCAGTCTGATTCAAACAGGTTAGTAGGTTACTTCCAGAACGAAGGCCAAGAATGTTAATTCTGATATGCATCATTAGGTTGAGGTCAGGTAAATGCACACAGTCACATTTCAGCCAGTTATGCCTCACGTCCAGGGTTATATTTCCAGTCTTCTTACGTTGTTTCTCTACAAGGGATCGGAGTAACTTTGGGTACAGGGACCTAAGATGGTTGTATGAGACATCAATGTACTCAATGTTTCTGAGGGAACTGAATACCGTAGCATTCAGTGTTGTCAATTCGTTATGACGTAATATGAGTTTCTTCAGATTTGACTGGTTTTCAAAAATATAATCATCCAAATAAACCCCTGTGTTAGACAAATCTATGTGTTCAAGATATTGATTTCTACAAAAAAGGGTCGGATCGACGGGTTGTATAGTGATTTTGGCAAAGGACTGTTACTCATCACGAAAACCCTTAAGTTCCTAAAATTATGCAGTAGTCTCTCATCAATAATCAAGAAGTTTACGTTGGAGGCATTGAGATATAAAAGTCTTGGTGCACAACAAACAGATCCGTGAATTTTCAGGGTGTCACTGTATGATACATCCAATGCAATCAAATGTGGTATATTATAAACTACTTCCGAAAAATTCGTGTGTGCATTTCCTATTATCCGATCAAGCATCGCTGTTCTGAGATTGGGCAAAAGGGACATCTGTATGACCGACGACTTTTCAGCTACAACAGCGCCCTGCAGTATGTTTTCGTCGAAAGGCGACAATGACGGTGGGGGAATACTCGGGGGGTGACATTTATGCTTCTGAAGTTGATCTCCGATGTCGATGTAGGTCAGGTTGGTCAATGGTACGATAAAGATGAGCGATCCACCGTCCACATCGTTACACCTTGCGGAGAATATCTCTAGATGTCTTAAATTTAGTACAAATCCAGGTGTAACTTTTGCAATTTTATTCTCAGTGATATACAGTGCTTTAATATACTTTGATCGAAGACATGCGGAAAGTTTGTCGTCCAGAATAAGGCCTATGGCCCAGGGAGAATACGGGAAAACATTGTTAATTGAAATACTCTCAATGCGGTCAGGAAGACTACAAAATGCCTTGAAGGCTTCCTCAAATCCCAGCCAACATGACAATATGAGTGATTTAAGAGATACTAACGGCGCGAAAACAACATGTGGCAATGTGATAATAGAACACATATGGTCTTGGGTGATTGTTAGATATTCAAAAAATTTTAGACCAGTGAAAGTCTCAGATTCTAATGTCGCACCGCGGAGTAAGTTCAGCTGCAGATGTACAAGATTAGGAAAAGTTATAAATGACCCATTTTTTATCTTATTATCCTGATGGTCTAAATCCACACTTTGCAGCGTTAACGATGTGATTCTCCGTGCCGGGGCCAGCTTTTTTAAATCCATGGAGGATGGAGTTCGAGGAATCCCGGAACAAGTGACGTGCACTCCGCCAGGAACACTTCTCGGGTCTGGCTGTGAGCGACAGTGTGTAATCCAAAAGTGAGCATCCTGGCCACGTAACGCTAAATGAACTGCTATGTCTCGTCGTCTTTGAAGATTGTCTTCTTCTTTAGGGACATATAGATGTCGCCTCGTCCTTTGCTTGTTTAGTGAATAGACGGCACGCAATATCTTCCGATTAGACCCATAACTGACGTTGCCTTGTCTTATAGATGTACCAGAACTAGCGGTGTGACGCATGTCGCTCTCAGATTTGCCTGAATACAGTGCACGTAATGTCTTCTGGTGAGAGCCAAAACCAAAGTTGCCCCTTTTCAGTGGTGTACCAGAACTAGTATTTTGCACTGATTTCCTCTCTAAAAGAGACGACTCTGAAACGATGTAGCCAGGGATGCCTCGGACGTAATTTGAATGCCGGGATCCACAGAGAAGGCAAAGGGCCGTGATTAGGTAGTAAACCAGGTCAACGAGCTTCATCTGTGTTTCCATATCGTTCAACAAATCAGACTCCTGAAACAATAAAAACATAACATCACCTGGTGGAGTCTAAATTTTAGATGATAAGACTCAAGATACAGATACTTTATCAAGAGCGCTTTTTCGTATAATAGACTTAATATCCAGCATATATTACCATAAATTTTTGTTAACACTTTCGTGAAGAATTGAGAACTCATTCTCCATCTAAATACTTGTATTATACATATATTTACCTTTGGCACATCCGTAAATAAAAATTACTTAGAATGCACATTTGAGATTATTAATGATAAATGACCCTAGGGAAATAATTTAGTGGAAAAGCAAGAACTACGCATACAAGCTATGAACAACGAAATCGAAACTTCAATAAAAAAAAGAGTTGTCTTTTGTCACACTGTTACCATGTGTCAATGTTGTTTTATATTATACTAGGCATAACATCCATTTGTCTAAATTGATTCAATGCCTGACTGTCTGAATTAGGTTTGGTTTTGGCCGCCAAAATTCGGTCTACTCCTAAGTGGTAAAAGTGGTATCATTTTATTTGTTAGGATGTCTAGATTTTGAAAATCGAGGTTATGGTTGCCGCAAGTGCGCACAATTCACTGATTTAACCCGTGGCCTGCCAAAACAGGGGAAAATTAATTTTTCTTGGTTTTCTTTTTTTTTTTATGAATTTATATGTTTAACGATTATCACAGTTTATATCAACTCTGATTGATAAAAAAGGTACAAAGAAATAAATTTCATAACATTTTGTGGTGATCATGGGTTTCAAGGTCAATAATAAGCCTGAAGGAGCGTTATAAAAGTGATAAAAATTTTCCGTTTTATGATTTAGAATTTGTGTGTTATAAAACTTCATTTGAACACAGTGAAAAGTGTATTGGGATCGTTTAACTCTCGTATTGGGACTTCTTAGCATCCCATACGTAGATGAAATTATATGGCCAGGTCTAATCGATAATGATTATGTAAACTTTATATGATGGTAAAGGAATTAAGGCATTTCTATTTATGGTTATGGGATTGGAAGACCACAAATAACCACAATATTTTACAATACTGCGGTATTTTTTTTTTTTTTTGTGGTGAAATATACATTTTCTTAAATGTTGCGGTTTTCAAGCTTCACAGTAACCATGGTTTATTAATTCCTTATCATGTAAATTTTTCTGACAAGGTGAAAAGGATACGAATTTCAGTTTTCTTTTTTTATTTCATGAAATAACCCCTTTTAAATATAGGTATTGTCCACAAATTGAAAAAACAAAGTGTTCAATGATCAAGGAGCACATCAGACTTCAGGATAATCATTCCTAGGAAATCTAATATTTTGTATAAAATGCACGGAACATTATTCATTCACATGAAATAGAATCAAGTTATACCTATAGTCATATTCATTTGGTAGACTGTGCTAGTGACTGTAATATTCCTACCGTTATTAAAGAAATTAAGCCACAGTATGTCATAACGCCTGGGAACACCTGTTTCACATAATGCAAGGCTGCAGTATATGTTTTTCTTCTTCACTGACCTGACTTTTATCGAAATATGTGAAATATGACGAATTGTTTATGGTGGTTCCTGATATATACCAGTTTATGGGAGGAAGTCCATCCTTGTTTCAGGTTTGGTCGGAAATTTCGTCTAAAGTATGTCATATCGAAATAATGTAGCTTTGGCTGAAAATGGGCCCTGTTAACAGACGGACAGCTGATCAGTGTAGCTTAGATTACTTTGAACTTGTTTACCTTAAAGAAAGCTGTCTATATATTGGAATGTAATTGGGGATGGGTCAGAGGTCAGGCAGAGCCTATTTAATTTGGTTTATGGCCTTTACCAGGATCGTGACCTTGGTTTTATCGGTTGTTTAAGTATAAAGCTGGTTCTTAATGAAAGAATGCGAAACCCATATATATTGTACAAAGTATTGTAGAGAAGGTAAATATACGACTTTTCACATGCATAACATGAACATTTTACTTTGTCACAAATAGATGTTAAGACCTAATATGACCGTGAGAGGATAATGAAAAGTAATCGGGTCCATTACATATTCAGAAGGTAAATTTGGTAATGCACAAACTGTAAAAATACAGTTAGAGATTTGTCTTACATTTTAAAATTCAATACTTATACTTATAGATATTACACTGTTTCTACCTTACAATATTTTATGTCTGATCCACATAACCTCATGCTTCAACTAATGGAACAATATTTTACATGCCATATTTTGTGGGAATGATTGGTGGGAGGACATCATGAAAAAATTGTGAATATACGTTGTATATTTAAAACTGAAAACAATTGATTTTTTTAGCTCAGCTGAGTGTAAGTCATCTGAGCTATAGCGGTCGACCTTTGCCCGTCATCTGTCCGGCTGTAACGTAACCGTTAGACCTAGAAACTTCTAACTGTATATATAGTGAGGTCCTAGGCAAATCTCCTTGGAAACATGATATTAGATCATGATGACCTATACTCTGCGACATGCGAGCCGATTTAGAGCACCAAGACAGTCAGACGGGGCACAAATAGTATCTATTTAGCCTAGAGTCTCCTTAGGGGGTTCTTGGCAAATGTCCTTGGAAATATTAAATTAAGCACCACGACAGTCAGACGGGGCACAAATTGTATCTATTTAGCCTAGAGTCTCCTTAGGTCACATTCAGGGATGTTCTAGGCAAATGTCCTTGAAAATATGAAATTAAGCACCCTGACAGTCAGACGGTGCACAAATTGTATCTATTTGGCCTAGAGTCTCCTGACGTCACATTCAGGGAGGTTCTTGTCAAATGTCCTTGGATATATGAAATTAAGTCACTGTGACCTTTATTCTGCGACTTATAGGAAAAAGATGTGTACCCTGATGAGTACCCTGAATGACAGATGTACACAAATCGTATCTGTTCGGACTAGAATCTTCTAACGCCGCATCAAGGGAGGTTCTGGAGCAAATCGCCATGTTGACCTAGAATTAGGTTATGGTGACCTATATTTTGCGACCTATAGGCCAAAAAATGATTTTGAGCACAAAGACAGTCTGACGGGGCACAAATTGTATCCATGAGGCCTGGCATCTTCTAACGGAACATTCTGAGAGGTCGTGGGCAAATGTCTTTCGAAACATGAAATTATTTCACCGTGACCTATGTTCTGCGACTGGGCACAAATTGTAACCAGTAGGCCTAAAATCTCGTAATGTAACATTTAGGGAGTTCCTGGGCAAATATCCTTAGAAACACGATTTTGGGCACCTTGAATGTCTGATGGGCACAATTGGTATCTGTAAGCCTAGAATCTTCTAACTTAAATCAATGCAGGTTCTGGATAAATCTCCTTTGAAACCTGAAATTGGGTCATGGTTACCTATATTCTGCGACCTATGCGGCGAGGTCTTATGCAAATGTTCTTGGAAACATGAAATAAAGCACCATGAGGTGTATTCTGCGGCCTGTAGAAAAAAATATGTCATATGAGCACCAAGACAGTCATACGGGGCACAAATTGATCCACTTAGCCTAAAATCTTCTAATTTAAGATTGAGCAAGGCCCTCGGCAAATGTCCTCAGAAACCTGAAATTAGGCCATGGTGACCTATATTCTGCGACCTATAGGTAAAAGATGTCATATGAACGCCTTGAATGTCAGATGAGCACACATCGTATCTGTAATGCCTAGAGTCTTCAAACACAATATCCAGGGAGTTTCTAGGCAGATCTCCTTAAAAACCTGTAATTAGTTTATTGTGACATATATTCTGCAACCTATGGAAAGACGGGGCACAAACTGCTTTGTACAATTTTCCTTGGTACCTTCTATTGTGAAATCCAGGGAGGTACTTGGCAAGTCTTCTTTGAATCCTTAAATTAGTTCATCTGATTCTTATAATACATGTCAAATCCATCCCTTTTGCATTTATAGAAAAAGATGTTAACGAGTTATATTTGACATATTCCACCTTAAACAGTGCCTAAATGGAGCCCTATAAAGTTGAGGTTTCAAATATATATATATATATATATATATATATATATATATATATAAATATATATATATCGTTTTACACCATATAAAGTCGACATGACCTTTATCGATTACAATAGGCCATATAATTTTGACAGAGTACGAAATACCAAGGGAGTTGCCTTGCCAGGTTTGTGGAAATGATAGATTTGCATTTTGGCATCGTCACAATAGGATCGGGTTTCAAGACTAAGCTCTACTCAATTTACTGGGTTTATATAAAGTTTAAAAAACATTTAGAATTATAAAACGGAAAATTTTGTCACTTTACCAAGTCCATTTTTTTTTCAATAATTAGAAAAATGATACAATTACCTATTTTGCAAAATGGATTCATAAAATTTTCAAATTAAAGGCTTATTCTTGACATTGAAACAAATAACCACCACATATTGTTATGGAATATATTTCTTTTCCTTCGAACAAAGTTGATCTAACCATCATGTATAACCGGTAATCACATAATTTCATAAATTAAAGAATTACCAAGAAAATTTAACATTTCCATGTTTTGATGAAAATGGGTTAAATCAATGCTTTGTGCTCATTTATGGCAACAACATCATCGATTCACACAATCTAGACATCCTAACCAATAAAATGATACAACTTTCAGTTTGTTTTTCCTCCTGGTATATGTCCGTAAATATGGTCCTCTGAGTTTTCGCCGCTACACTAGATCATATATAATCAGCAATAAGACGACACCAGAACAGCGCCGATACCGACGACAAATTTTTATCAAGACTTTATTTTTAAAACACTTATGCGATACACTTTTTGCGCCAATGTGCACGACTCCTCAAAATGAAATTAAAATATGCTGAGATAACATGTTACAATTTTCTCATAATTATGGTAATTATCACGAGATTATGACTATACCACAAGAAAGGATATTGTAATAGATCATGAGATCTGAACACATAATCTGATGCGGGCTGTTAAAGGTTCACTCGAAATAATAGTAGGCATAACGTTATACATCAGTTTAAAATCAAAGCCTTGTACGTAGAAAAAGAACACCGAATCGAATTTCTGTATAACTCAGAGCTAACAAAAAAAAAATAAAATTAAACTATAAAACCACTGATATTACAGAAAAAAATCAATTTGAGCAGAATTTCGAATATGAGCGCCCGTTAATAAAGGTGAATACTCCACACCCCTATACCGAATTAGAGTTGATAATACCAAATGTGTTGGTTTTCAACAGAAATTAGAGGTATAAACAGCATGTTTGTATTTTGACTTTTCCAAAAGAAATCATTAGATCATTTAACCTCAAATTTTGTCCAAACACCACACCCTGTCGTGCGAACCGTTTCGAAAGTTTTCAAAAATACTGAAATATTTTACCTATCAGTTCCATGTTTTTAGAACGATAATAGGGCGAATCTTCTTGAAACTTTGTATGGTAATAGCAAGACACCTGAATTAACCAAACTGTTTTCACTTTATGGAATAATTCAATGGAACATATTCATCAACTCCAACAATTGGTCTAGCTGTTTATATATTTGTGCACTGCTAAGGAGGTCAAAGTTTTATTCTGCGTTAAAATTGTCCCATCCTTTTCTACTATTTGTATTTATAAAGGCATTACATACACAAATTTTACTTTCCTTTCTTCTTTGGAAGATGCATGTTAATATTACAATTCAGCAACAAAGATTCACATTTTAAAATATCTGAGACAATAAACAGGTATGAACGGAAGCTGAACAGTTAAACAACATGTTACATGGGTTGTATGACATGCGTTGTGTTATGAAGAGATTCAGAAATCCAAGGTGTTAATCTTAGTTGTATAATGGTACAGACAGCGTTTTCGTTAACGTTAGATAGGGATATCGAATGGTATAGATAAATTATTTGTATAATAGTACAGACAACGTTTTCGCTTTACGTTTGATAGGGATATCGGATAATCTCACCTTATAGCACCAGACCTGCCAGATCAATGTACAGCAACAACTTCGTGCTCACTAATACCCTGAATGAGGTTAATGGCCTTTAGTCCGGGGGATATAACTATAACAGGATATCACCAAATATAGCCATTGATTCACATACCAGCAGCAACTCTCCCCTCGCCCCGCCATTCGAGAAAAAGCGGCAACAACTCATTTTCTACCATTACCCATTATCCATTATATCATTTTTACCCGCACATATACTGAATTCCACGAACTGGTGTATATTGATGCCAAGAAGCCCCTGGATGAATACTGTATTTCTTTGATACAACAGGATGGCTGAAAACCTATAACGCAGTAATATATATATATATATGTGTGTGTGTGTGTGTATAATTATATATAATTATATATATATGTATATATATATATATATATATATATATATATATATATATATATATATATATATATATATGTCAAGGCCCAGATCCCGTTATGGACCAATCGCCGATTGGTCCAGACCAAATCCCGATCGGGGATTAGGCCGGACCAAATCCCGATCGGGATCTGGTCTGCGATTGGTCCGGACCAGATGCCGATCAGGATTTGGTCCGGCCTAAACCCCGATCATTAACTTTAAGAAAGAGAATGAGTTCCTGACTGAACTTATCAAGTTTCAGGTCAGCCCAGACCTAGATTCAGAGCATGCCTATATCCCTGACAGGATGTCTGAAATTATAACTTAATAAGTAATGACAAATTGTAATTTAGTTTGTAGTCAGTGTTAATTATTCTACCTTAATAACTTAATTAATATTTAAGTTTGAATTAATTGAGCGATTATGTTTATTGTGATTATTTTTCAAGTCCTTGTATTATTTTTCATGTTGAATTATTATTTCCAGTATTTTCATCAGATTGTTTGTTCAATTTTTAGCTCAGCTGACTATAAGTCATCTGAGCTATAGTCGTGGTCCATTGTCCGTCGTCCGTCCGTCTGTCTGTCGGTCCGTCCGTCCGTAAGACTGGCACGTTTCGACACCATTGGACCTACGAATCTGAAATTCGGCATACAGTTAGATGTCCCCAAAATCTCCTACCATGCCGAAAATTGGGTCAATAGGACTCCGTTCCTTCGAGATATTAAGGAAAAACCTCAATTTTTAATTAGAAATCTATTTTCACACTTCAGGACTGCCTAATATCAAAACCACTCATTTGGTTTTCTTCATATTTACCATAAATATTCCTCTATATAGTTCCTATGTACATGCCCGAAATTGAGTCAGTATTATTTAATTTAAAAAAGTTATGGGCCCAAACATAATGGACTTTGTAAAAAAATAAGGAAAGATATTTGGTCACTTAAGACCAAAAGTGTTAAAGGTAGGGACTTTTTTCAGTAATACAACTTAAATTAATCAAAATTTAATTATATATCAAAAATTAGATCAAAATCTGATAAATTTTTTTAAATATTGGCAAAAATATAAAATTGGTACCATAAATTTTGCCCAAGTTTGACCATGGCACGTTTTTTCCCTGTAACTGCTGAGGATTTAATTTTCGAAGCATGTTTTTGTTACCATTTCATCTGTTAACACCAAAAATTTGAAACCAGTTGATCAAAAACTGTAGATTTTATTCAAGTTTTTAAGCACCATGTCACATATTGTTTACATCAAGCTAGTGTTATGCAGTTTGCTAGAGCTCAGCTCCCCAGCTTCAGCTCCAAGTTCCTTAAATTTGGCATACAGTTAGATGTCTCCAAAATCCTCTACCATGCCAAGAATTTGATCACTAGGACTTAATTCCTTCGAGATATAAATGAAAAACTTCATTTTTCCATTAAAAACCCATTGTTACACTGTAGGATTGCCTAATATCAAAACCACTGATCTGACTTTGATCATATATAATATACATATTTTTCTATACATTCGCTATGCACATACCAGAAATGATGTCAGTATTGCGTAATTGTTTTAATTTATGGGCCCAAACATAATGCACTTTTAAAAAAAATCAAGAAATATATATACTCCCTTGACAAGAGGATTGCTGAAGCTAGACATTTTTTGTCAGGGATGTAACATTATTTAATCAAGATTCAATTGAATACCAAAAATTAGTTCTGAATTTTTCAAATTTTATAAGTTATAAGTATAAATATAAAATTAGTACCTTAAATTTTGCCCAACTTTCACCATGGCACGTTTGTTTCCTGAGAGCACTGTTGATATAATTTTCATATCATGCACACATAAGGATTTCATCTTTGTAGTTTAGAAAGCTGAAAGAAATTGGCCAAATATTGTAGCTTTTATTAATGTTTTTATGAGACCATGTCAGACCCAGGCTCAATCCAGCCCCTCTTGAGTCACCTGTATGTTGATCTTGTTGACCTTTCATCAGATAATGCACGCTTGAGGCGAGGCCTACACTGGGGCAGCCAGGCAGCTAATGCCCAGCCACAGTTGATCCAGGTGTCCAACCCAACTCATCTAGTAGTTGTTTTGAAAAACAACACAACAATAAACAATAAATTAATAATTTTTTATTGTTTTTTAAAACAAATTAAAGAAAAATTAATAGAAAAGTAACATAAATTAAATTGCAGTTGCTGATGATGTAAGAATCTTGTATTGATGGATAGAATGTCAATGTTATTCCAAATAACTCCATGCAGTCACCTATGGTATTTTTCAGTTAAATTTTAATGATAAAAAAATAAATCATATGATTCATTACTAATCATTAGGGATCATATGAAGGAAATTAATGATAGACAAAGATGCAGTTGATAATATTAATCTAGATTCCTACTGTGTCTAGTGTGTAGATTGATGTGAAAGTAGTCCAAAGTGAATATATTACATTTAACTTTTTTTAATATAAATAAAAGCCATAAAACCAGGTACTTATGATCATTATTTAAATTTGTGAATTTTGTATATTCTGGATTCTCAACATCATTGTTTGGCTAAAACTACTAGACATGGTGCGAATGCTTTGCAAATGTATTTGAATACGAATATGAATATGCACTGCATTCAAAATTTTTTTTGGCTAAAAATTGGAATTCAGGTAAAAATGAAAGTATTTGAATACCAGTGCAGATACTTTCAAAATGTATTCATGAATGCATTCATAAATATATTCTATAATATTATTTTAATAATCATTTCAGTTATATTTTATTTTTAAAAAATCATGATTTTTATTTTTAAATAAAAATTATATTGGCACAATATTTGTTATTAAGTTTTGATAAATAGTTAAACTCTTTTATTATATGTGCTGCTTATAAGTTATATGGCCAAGTCAAAATCTGTGTGACAATAGCACTCCATTTGTTAATAAAATAAATGAAATCAATCCTCTTCCCTGTCTCCAAAGATACTATCAAAATCATACATAAGCTAAACACCAACAACTCATAATAAAGCTTATATTTATTACCACACAAAACCAGCATGTGCCTCATTCCCAAATCATATTTTTTATCATATATAACAGCTGAGCGCCGTGACCAATGGGTCCCTTGTTTATATAACAATTGAACTAGTTTAAGCTGACTCACTGTGTAAATATAGTTTATATATTTGATGCATTTTGTAGGTAGAATAAATTGTTAGATGGATGACATATATGTAGCGAATGTTAAGTCGGGAGAACAGCCGGCTTGTCTCCCCTGCGTAATATTTCTTCTCTTTTCCTTCACTATGGCATTGTTGGCATTGTCGTCTTGGTGACACTGTCACCAGAAACTGTTTTAATCTGTCTCTCTGGTTGACTCCCCTGAATAGAAATAATTTTTCAGATTTATCATTTTTATATAAAGTTCTATATCATTAACGTTTAGATTTATATTTAATATTTATATTTAATAGAGGTCAGAATAAAGGCGATATCAATACAATTATTATGTGTATCGATCCCCACCATCTCGGGATTTGCCGAAGATGTCCGATACTGAACGGCTATGTGGCATGAAACCTCCCTGACCGGTTTTTGAGAAACCTAAAGCAACAATAGGACAGGTCGCATGGCATGGGTACTTGGGCGTGACGTGCCCCTACTGACGATCCCGTTAGGGACATCACGTCAGTCCAGCCTCATGTTATGCTTTCGACAACACGTCGATTCTGATCTTGTCCACTTTGTTGCAGGTAGGTAAAATTATTTTCAAAATGTTGTAGATAGATGCCAAAGTATAAATTGAATGTCAATTTAATATTCCCTAATTAATATTAATATATTTTCTATCTGGGTGCTTTAATTATATATCCTTGTAAGATTATCGTTATTACTACGGGACCTCTGAACCTTCGACCTCGAGTTCTTTGTTTGCACTGGAAACCCCGTGAAATATTCCTGTAAATCTTTAAAGGGACCCACACCACAAGTCAATATGCCAAATTATTGCTGACCTCTAAAAGCATTTCCACGTGTCCAAATAATTTCCTCGTGTCTAGATAATCTCCAAGTGTCCCGATAGAATTCCACGTGGGACTGAAAGAAGGGCCAATAAACGAATTATATCTGTACTGGTACATCTAACCTCCGTTATTTCCGTCTGTCCATCATTTATTTTCCCCCCACTTGCAGCAGCAATATTTAAAAATTAGCTTGAAAATGCATAGAATGAGTAAACCGAGAATTTAAAACATAACAGAACTAATTGTAACACTCGTATTGATTAATTCTATAAAATCGTATTTTCTTTTATAAAATATGAGAAAATGGGTCTACGGCATAAATATGAGTAAAGAGAAAATGGTTCTATAGCAACGGCCTTCTCTCAAACAAACGCAGACGTTATGACTATAACCGTGCTGCCGTCTATCGGTGGATGCTCGCACTAATTCGAGCTAACCCATAACATCCCCCCCCCCCCCTTTCTCTCTCTCTTTTATTTTTGACAAATTGAATTACCACGAAATGTTAGCGAAATGAATCAGAAATTCCTACAAACGTTCATAAACCTCACATAAACGTATTTTAAACTTAAACCACTTAGCATTGTGGCAGAACTCACTGTGGGAATATGCAAAGTTACTTTCAACCTTAAAAATCTGATCCTTTAAATAAAAGTACGATCCTATGCATTAAAATACCAGAACCACTAACCAATGACTGACTCCCAGTAATTTTCCACTTAATTATTTATTTTGAACCTCACCTGTGATAGCCCTGCTGCAAAATTCACGTTGAATTCATACACAACTTTCACCAAGCGTTCTGCGCCTGGCGATGTTGATGATTCGTCACCGGGAACCACCTGTTTGCGCGCGACGGCCTCGTTGTTCTGGCTCGCTGTTCCCTTTATAAACCATTCCCCTTTTATAACACACATTAGTCCTTCTATTTATTATGTTACGAAGTAATGTTATTATGGGTGATCAACCAAAGATATCCCATACCTACAAAGCAATAAATATTTACCGAGGCAGATTTCTTGAATTTCCTAGGGGAGATAAAGCACCATTATCCGTCCCTCCAAATATAGTGGGATACCCCCTTCGCTCTTCCATCATAGACTCTCAGAAAATAACCACCCCGAATGTTTTCACTTAGAAATTTACTACAATCATTGGTCATATTTATATTTTATCTTGTAATAGCATAATTACTTTGAATGATAACAATATAAAACATTATGTACTTAAGAATGACACTTAGCCTAGATGTTTCACATTTGTATACTTAATGTATGTTATTATAGATAGGAGACATACATAGGAGATGTAATAGATAGAAGATATAAACGAAGTGAAATCTTAGCGCTATTGTTTGTGAATAGTTGTACACAAACATAATTTGTGTATGAATAGTAAGATGTAAACAAATATAAAACTAGATGAGTGTTTGAGATAAAGATTGATAGATATGTATAAACAAGATTTAAGATAGTATGAGACTAGGAGTTGTTTAAAAGATATGTATAATAACATGGTTATAATAATAACATGGTTATAATAACATGAAGATTTCAGGTAAACCTACCTTAATGAATATCTTGTGTACTTGTTGCAGAGGCATACATTGCATTTGAGTATATTTATATACAGTTTAATAAGCAATCCAGTATTTGTAAACAATATGTTGAGTACCTTTATATACATTATAATGAGCAGTCCAATATTTGTAAACAATATGATCACGTGAGTCCAGCCTCATGTCATGCTTTCGACAACACGTCGATTCTGATCTTGTCCACTTTGTTGCAGAATAAACAGTTGTCAAGTGTCAGCTGCGTGTCGTTTACCATTTGTGTGTGTGCGAGTGGGCCACGAACCAGACCCCGCCTTACCGCCCGCCCGCGACATATATAAGAAGTTAAGAATCATATGAAGTTATCAGTCCCCAGTTTTTAAATATGGATATTCTTAACTTGTATCAACTCATAAACAGCTTACATTCAAATGAAAAGTCCTGATTTCATTAAAACCAACAATTTATAACTTCTCTCATCAACATTTTCAACTAAATATATGTATATATTTGTTTTTATTACATATATTAAAATATATATAATTATGTTTTTTACACAACTTGGTTTATTATTTTCATGTCTAATATCATGCTGTAATATCAAAACGTTACAGCATGAGAACATTAACCTCCGAGATATAACGAGTCTAAATCTGGTGTACGTTTTGAGACACGATTTATATTTTCTTGGCTACAATGTCTGCCCTGTACAGTGACGGACCGGTGGACGGACTAAGGATAATCGTCATCACTAAGACGGCTGTTGAGATAAAAAGAAAACAAGGAAAATACCGCAAACAAATCTCAAACAAAACAGAATAGTTGACAAGTGGCCCATGGGCCATGACAGCTCAGCTGAATTTGACTGTATGCTCATTTCTTCTATTACTGTTCTATATCGTCTGTGAGAATAGCCTATGGCTAGTTTTACTATGTAATAAAACGGACGGAAGATAAACATTTCAGGATTCAAAGGAGACTTGTCAAGGACACTCCTGGATTTTACAATAGAAGGTTCCAAGGAAAATGGTTACAATTTGTCCCGTCTGTCAGTCTGGGTGCTCAAATATCGTTTCTCTAGTCCATAGCAGCATATAGGTCACCATAACCTAATTTCAGTTTTTCAAAGAGATCTGCCAAAGACCTCCCTGAATGCTATGTTAGAAAGGACTAAAATGGATACGATTTGTGCCCTATCTGACTGTACAAAATCATGCTTCTGGTCAGTGGCTTGCATAATTTAGGTCACTATGACCTAATTTTACATTTCAAAGTAGATTTGGTCAGGACCTAGGCCTTATGCATACAATTTGTACCCATCTGATGTTAAAGGTGCTCAAATCATGTTATTGTCCTGTAACGGGAAGGTTTCCAGTGGGACTAGCAAGATCTCCATGGATGATGCGTAAGATGATTTTAGGGCTTTAGGTCCTATCTGACTGTATTCGATATGTATAATAGGAATTAAGGTACCAAATTTCAGGAATAAAAGACTTATACAAGACTTGCCAACAACCTCCCGGACTTTAAAAAGAAGGTTCCAAGGGAAATAAATACAGTTCGTACCTTGTCTGTCTGGGTGCTCAAATTCATTATTTTGACTAATAGCTTGCAGAATATAGCCTGTTAGGTCACCATTACCTAATTTCAGGTTTCCAAAGAGACCTGCCTAGAACATTCGTGAATGTTATGTTAGACGATTCTAGGCTTAATAGAAAGAATTGTGCCAAGTCTGTCTGGGTGCTTAAAAATCATGTTTTCAGCCAATAGCCTAGGTCGCAAAATATAGGGCACCTTGACCTAATTTCATGTTTCTAAGGAGATTTGCTTACAACTTCCCTGGTTATTGCGTTAAAAGATTCTTAGCTTAACAGATATAATTTCGGACCATCAGGGTGCTCGTATGACATCTTGTTCCTGTAGGTCGCAGAATATAAGTCACCATGACCTAATTTCATGTTTCCAAGGATATTTGATCAGGATGTTCCAGAATATTACATTAGATGATTCTAGGCCATATAGGTGCAATTTGTGCCCCGTCTGACTTTCTGAGTGCTCAGAATCATGTTTTCGCCTCGTAGTTCGCAGAATATGGGTCGTTATGATCGAATTTGAGGTTTCCCCGTAGATATGCAAATTACATCCCTGGATGCACAGTAAGAAGTTTCTAGTTCTAACGGTAACGATTTGTGCCCTGTTTACCGCCTAAAAGGACGAAGGACAAAGGGTGATTGCTATAGGTCAAATAATTTGTAAATTATAACTGACTTGCTGAATATATATTTTCATAGTTTTCAATTTTTATCGAAATGAAGAATATATCTTTTTTATTTAGTGGTGCTGGTGCGAACGAAACTGGTGCAGATTCGGTAATATTGGAATTTGTGCGCGGTGCTTGTATTTTTCTGCATGCTGATAAAAAAATACCCAACACCAATTCCTGTCCGTTCGTATGTTCAGGCGAACATTTATTTTTTTTCACGTATGCAAGGGCACATCAGGAGACCAAAAGAGATAAGACGTGAGACCACCTGAAGATCATTACCCCTCTACATGAGCATAACGTGTTCCTATTGATAACAAAACTTGAATGACTAAAATCGCATATAAAATAAAATAATCATCTATATATCATTGTTTTCCTATGAACCTTGTACTGCTAGGTTAAAGGACACCAATCATCATGTATAAGCGAAAGGCAGTATCTTTCTTCAAGATCCATTGGCAACATTATACATATGTTCTAGGAAAGAAATGTACGTGCGAGAGAAAAAAAAATAAGATAGCGACATTTCTTTGAGTGCGATGGGTTGATGTTTTTTCCGTAGGGTGGGTGTGAGAGAAGTTGATGCCGGTATTTGTATCAGGGGCTTAATTTGGTTATATCCCAGTATAGTTACATTACTGAACTTATACAAACGTTAAACTTATACACAACATATATGGGTAATCACGACGTTGATACAGCAGGTTGACCTCACAAGGCTGATACATTCAGATGAGATCAACCAATATACCTATCAAACGTAAACAAGAATGAAATAAGGTGAATCTGTCTGTACTTCTATACAAAAAAATGTTATGGTCTGGAATATCTGGACCTTGAGAGAACCTAACGCATACCAAAGAGTCCTTAATTAAAGATCTATAAACATATTGTAACGATCGATAAGCATACTGTAAATAATTGTTTTTAATTTCTCGCTCGTTGTTAATCATGTTTCCAAATGAATAATAAATGTGAATCCTTGCTGTGGAAATATTAAACGTAGAAGCATCTCAAACTAGAATAGAAGAAAAACTTTTATATATTTAATGATGTTATCATTACCAAATGTGAAAAAAATTTAAAAATGAAATGTACATGTATTATGTAGTAAAGCACTTGAAAGATTGCAATGGCTGTAATTTTTCTTATTATCTTCAAAAATCTCATCCATGATTTCATTGATGAATACAAGTCTTTAGAATATTACCGCAAAAAAATTCTGAAATGGAGGGAAGAAAATTACAGGAGAGGAAAATATACTCAGGGACTGCTTTGCTTCACGTGTTACATGGTAACAATGCGAAATGTGCAGTTGATGCATAATGATTTATTTTTTTGTTAAATACAATGTCTTAGTTTTGCAGGCCAGAACACGTACACAAGTCGTTTCAAAGTGCTAAAAACACATAAAACTCACATAACTCGCAGAATAAAGGCCAAAGTGAGGTAAATTTCGGTGTGCAAGAATGTTAGCCTAGGCCCTACTTGGATATTAATTATAAGTCTCTAGATTAACCCGTTATGATTTGTGCCTTCTGCATATATGTTAATTTATTTAAAATGGGAATTTCGGGTATGAATCAGCTGCCACATCTCTGTTTTGCAAAGAAACCATAAAGAACTCGATGGACAGATTTTAAATGATACGTATAAATGATGCACGTTATTGCAATGTAAAGAACTTGTTTGCTGAACTACTATTGTGACATGTCCAAACTAATATTTAAGTCTAACAAATATTATTAAAAAAAGTAAAATTAGAGAGAACAATGCAAAGGCTCTCCGTGATCAATAAGATTACCGGATGTGAGATTAGTACCATATAAAACTATTGAGATATATAAAGTAAGAATTTCATATATCAACAGTCCAAAATGTAAATATTTCGCAATTGTGTCCGCTGCATGGGCTTACTTTTTAGCGTTTGCTTGACCTTTTGGTAACACATATGTGACCTGACTATCTTATAGGGACCCGTGTCGAAATAAACATTCCAAATCGATCTATACAGACTACATGGGCTATATTGAGACCAGCAAAACTGCTAGCACTTTGAACAATCCAGCCGTCACAAGTCTAAATCCACGGGTTTTGTTATCTTTGACACAATATTTCTCAATAAAAGCCGCGCCTGTCTTGGTCTTTCCAAAATTAACTTTGGCACAAGCACAAATGTGATTTTCCCTTAATTTCAGATGATTCTATTTAAACATTCTGATTCAAAATGATTCCCTTTCCTCAGTCTTTGAACTGTTTTTTTTTCATGCCTAATATAATGATATTATAATGTCCGTAGTCTAGAAAGCATTAACTCTTTGTTTCCACTCTTCTGATCATCGTCATATCCAGAAATGCACATTACTGGTACTAATTTCCAAGAAGGAGATCATATGTATTTCGGTGTTCCATGGGTGGTCCCAGGGACCCACGAAGTCGCAGATGAAATAACCGTACCTGCTGGGAACTGACCGGCCATTCTATGTAGTTCGTGTTCAGTAGAAGCGTAACAAGACTGCGTGGAAGGATATCCTGGTTCTTGTTTAACAGGGCAACTACCTTTGGATGGACAATAGGAACCACAGTTTTCTCATGACGCGAAAGGCCGTGCATGTGAGCAAAATCCGTCTCAAATTCGCACCATCCGGAACTGAGGAAATTCTTTGAGATACAAACAATCGTCTTCCTGCTTTTAAGGATACCGTCTATGATATTTTCAAGGATTGGGTAGCCAGGACGAAAATGTCGATAATGTATACAAAACTGATAAGCCCCGTTTTCCGTATCCATCAACGGTTCCACTATGCGTTTGTGAACAAAGTTATCATCTTTATTATGATAAGAGAGAAAAGCATCAAATACGACACCCTCCCGCTGTGGTACATTGGACTGCCTGTGAAGGAGTTGCACAGTTAACTGATGATAATACACAATCTTCCACCTGTAACGACAAAGCAGGCTGACCGTCAAAATTACGAATAAAACCAATGGGAAACCCACAACGACCACAATTAATTCAGGAAAAGGCACACTGTAACATAAACGCTGCAGTCTGGTCACTTCGTCCCGGAAAATGACTTCAGTCCAAGTCTGATTCAAACAGGTTAGTAGGTTATTTCCAGAACGAAGGCCAAGAATGTTAATTCTGATATGCATCATCAGGATGAGGTCAGGTAAATGCACACAGTCACATTTCAGCCAGTTATGCCTCACGTCCAGGGTTATATTTCCAGAAGTCTTCTTATGTTGTTTCTCTACAAGGGATCGGAGTAACTTGGGGTGCAGGGACCGAAGATGGTTGTATGAGACGTCAATGTACTCAATGTTTCTGAGGGAACTGAATACCGTAGCATTCAGTGTTGTCAATTCGTTATGGCTTAGTATGAGCTTCCTCAGCTTGAACTGGTTTGCAAAAATGTAATCATCCAAGTGAACCCCTGTGTTAGACAAGTCTATATATTCAAGATATTGATTTCTCCGGAAAAGTTGTCGGACTGACGGGTTATGCAGTGATTTTGGCAAAGTGCTATTACCCAGCACGAGAACCCTCAAGTTCTTTAGGTCGTGAAAGGCCAGCTCATCAATCATCAAGAGTTTTACGTTAGAGGCATTCAAGTAATAAAGTCCTGGTGCGCAGCAAATAGCTCCGTAAAACTTGAGTTTATCACTATATGATACATCCAGGGCGTTCAGATGCTGCATATTATAAACTACCTCCGAAAAATTCGTGTGTGCACTGCTGATTATCCGATCAAGCATCGCTGTCCTGAGGCTGGGTAAAACTGACATCTGTATGACTGACGACTTTTCATGTACAACATTCTCCGGCAGTATGTTTTCGTCGAGTTGCGACACTGATGGCGGGGGGATACTTGGAGGTTGACAATGATGCTTGTGAAGTTGACCTCCAACATCAATGTAGGTCATGTTGGTCAATGGTAAGAGAAAGGTAAGACTCCCACCGTCCACATCGTTACATCTTGCGGAGAATATCTCTAGATGTCTTAAATTCAGTACAAATCCAGGTGTAACTTTTGCAATTTTATTCTCATCGATATACAATGCTTTAATATCCTTTGATCGAAGACATGCGGAAAGTTTGTCGTCAAGAATAAAACCTATGGCCCATGGAGAATACGGGAATACGTTGTTGATTGAAATACTCTCAATACGGTCAGGGAGACTGCAAAACGCCTTGAAGGTATCTTGAAAACCCAGCCAACATGATAATATGAGTGATTTAAGAGATATTAACTCTGCAAAAATACCTTTTGGCAACGTTGTTATACTATCCATATTGCCTTGGGTGATTATAAGTGATTTCACAGCTTTTAGACCAATGAAAGCCTCAGATTCTACTGTCGTACCGCGAAGTAGTTTCAGGTTAAGTTGCACAAGATTAGGAAAAGTTACAAATGACCCATTTTTTATCTTATTATCCTGTTGGTCTAAATCCACTCTTTGCAGTGTTAACGATGTGATTCTCCGTGCCGGGGCCAGCTTTTTTAAATCCATGGAGGATGGAATTCGAGGAATCCCGGAACAAGTGACGTGCACTCCGCCAGGAACACTTCTCGGGTCTGGCTGTGAGCGACAGTGTGTAATCCAAAAGTGAGCATCCTGGCCACGTAACGCTAAATGAACTGCTACATCTCGTCGTCTTTGAAGATTGTCTTCTTCTATATGGACATACAAATGTCGCCTCGTCCTTTGGTTGTTAACTGTATAGACGGCACGCAATATCTTCCGATTAGACCCGTAACTGACGTTGCCTTGTCTTATGGGTGTAGCAGAACTAGCGATGTGGCGCATGTTGCTTTCAGATTTATTCTCAAATAGTGCTGAATGTGACAAGATACCCTTACGTCCTGACCCATAAGGCACGCAGGGGACCACTATAATGCAGTAAACCGTCACTATGAGGTTCATCTTTCTTCTTTGTTCACCATGTAATTACTGAAACAACAAGGAAGTGTGTGTGTTAAACCAACAAGACTGTAGATACGTAATTTGATAGTGCTACATTTACGGACTGACTAAGTCAATGGAATAAGTGTTAAATAAAGAAAAAATCATTTTTTATGAACTTTTCTTTGAAATATTCTTGTAAATGCATATGACAGAGAGATTTTATGAAGCCACGGAAATTACTAGGTCACAGTAGACTGATGTTTTAGGGCTGAATGCCTGACTCCTGTCTCAAGAAATGTAATTAAA
The DNA here is from genome assembly GCA_026874595.1 of Sipunculus nudus. Lineage (NCBI taxonomy): Eukaryota > Metazoa > Annelida > Sipuncula > Golfingiida > Sipunculidae > Sipunculus > Sipunculus nudus. Next base: position 103,492,840 of record CM049306.1, on the reverse strand, counting down.
CGAGAACCAAACATCCGAGTCATCGTTCTGTTTAGGTCGGTATTGATATTTATAGGTCATTTAACTATGTATTCATGCTAGATAAAGTTCATTTATTTATTTTTTATCACTCCTTTTGTCTATTAGAATAGTAGCGTCTGAATCTTGATCAGATCCAAAACTTATCGAACAGCCTTGTCCAAAAAGCTGCATCATTTTAAACTGTCACTGGTAATGCTGGGAGATAGATAGAAACTACAGACAGACCAGGAGTGAATCATAACCGACATGCAGATTGTGGGTATAGTACGGAGTACTTGACAGATATTATCACTTCTTAGAATACATTCGGAGTTACTTCAAATCAGGGTATGGTCTTGCTCGTGATTAACCCGGAAAATAGATAACGTGGTTATGGGGGATACCACAAGGGAGGGATGAGATATCTATGAGATATAACTGTATTTAAATATGTGTGTGGGCTACCGGCTGCTCCAGACGAACAGTGCAAAGATATTAAGAGGAAAAGGCACAGTCACTCCTTAGTTATAAACTTAACATGAACTTAAAATTAACTTATATTTACTGCAAAACTAGGGAAACTGGCAAAAAATTTAACGTATTGTGTCTAAGAAATAAAAACATATCGCTCGCACAATATATTTGTTCCAAGGGCCTATAGAACAATATTTTATTTTCGTCTGGTCTTCATGCGTAACACTAGCACTTATTTTACCAGGATTATATATATGTATCTCTATATTTCTATTTGTACATTGCCTAGTGGTTAAACTGTTCGACAATACTTTTTCTTTCCATCAATATTACAATTTATAGTCTCCTTTAAACATTTACTAACATATCATGGTAATTTAGACAAATTACAAATTTCCCTTCCTAAATGAATGCATATCCATCACATTATATCCACCTTATAAAATCATGCAGTGTGAATTTTAAGACTATTCCATGATACTATTTCATTACTGGTATATATGGTTTAACTAAAAAATTATGCATCGTATTCCATGACTGTTTATGTATACCAGACAAAGCATCTATTTGTGTACAAGAGAGAATGATGTTACCTTATACGTTGCTTTTGTTCACGTTATCCTGACAGCTCGCCCAGGTCGATCTAAAGCACCAACTTCATGTTTATCCACACAAATTCTGAATGAGGTTAACGCCCTTTAGACCAGGTGTTGTAACTATAACCGGATATAACCAAAATTCGACCCCGGATATTTTCTCTACTGCTACAACCCCCCCCCCCCCCACACACACACACACACTCGCATACACCTCTCTCTCTCTCTCTCCCTCTCTCTCTGTCTCTCTCTCTGATGCAAACTGCGATATGTGGAGAATAGCCAGCCCTGGTCTACAAAGAGGCCTGCGAATCATGTTTTTTTTTGGAGGGGGGGGGGGGGATCGGGGGGGGGGGGGGTGTTATTGGGGGTTGTTATTCATTCGAGTGAATCCTGCAGGGACTGAAAACACAGGACACATACGAGGATGTAGGCTTGTATGTTTGTGACAAGGATGATCAACCACTTCCCAGTCACATGACTGCAATATATAAAATATGAGGAATGGTATATTAATACACAGAAGCCGGCTATGCAGAACAGGTACACATGGCTTGAAGTCGTATTTGGCGACAATAAAAAGCACATTGATAGGCTAATTAATTAGACTGATTATCCTAACACGCAATGACCTAGCTAGTGTTAGCCATAAATCTGTCAGTCACTGTACAGGCTTCTTCTCCGCAGCTTAATCATGAAAAATCACCAACAGTTCATAGCAAACCGCTCACCTTAATTACTACTCATTTGGGTCGTTATATCAATCACAAAAAAAGTATATTCTAACGCAACAGACAGAGGAAGGCGGGGGGGGGGGGGGCGTGAACAAGTGTGCCGGGTACACTGGGTACTATCGCCTGCGTGATTAAGGGAGAAAAACGATTCGGGTCGCAAATACGGACCCCTTTCTCAGTATCAAGCGTGAGTTTTCTTCTTTTTTTAATATTTTGTTAGATCGAAGGGGTGGGGGGGGGGGGGAGGCCACCCTTGAAACCACCCCTGACAAAGACATATATTTTGCTGTACATGGGATAAACACGGCTAGTGCATGGTAGGTTGGTTCATGGGTTTGAGATAAGCGCGATGTGGGGGTTAGCGGCAGTTTGTCACGGAAACTGCGATATATTTACTGATATTTAGTGATATTTATATATTATATTAGTAAATATCAGTAAAAATATCCCAGTTTGGTTGATCAATTTGCAAAACGAAGTATTCACCGTGTATTCACTGAAAACGAATTCGTTTTCATTGTAATCGAATGCGAATACGAATACATTTGACATTTTATAAAAGTATTTGAAACCGAATACTCAAAAAATTGTGAATACTAATACCAAATGTCTGATATATATATATATATATATATATATATATATATATATATATATATATATATATATATCCTGATCGGTTTAATTAACAAAAAAACTAACTATCGTTCAGGGGTTTTTATTAATTCCAATTAATCTTTCAATAACTCGTTCGAGGATAGGTGTTTGTTTGTGACAGGGTGTTTTATAAAATAGACATATGGCGTTATGTAGTTCTTACAATAGATATCAGACCTATAGAGAAATCTATGGGATTGGTGAGAAAACTAAAAAGGCCCCTTTAACCAAAATGAAAACCTTGAATTGATGTTGATGGAAACAATGCATCATGCGGCGTCCTTTGACGAGAATGATAACTATTTTAAGACTATTTTTTTATTTAAGAATTTTATAAATCACAGTAATCAGTTTACTTGTCGATGTGTTGAACAGCTTAGGAAGCTTCAAATCGAAAACTTTTTTTTTTCAATGAAACCTCAAATTTGAAAATGACAGAAAGGTCTTCCCTGCATGTACTAGGGGCAGTGTTTTTCCTATCACCCTGCATGTACTGCTGTGATGTGTCGGTACTGTATAGGTGACCTGATCACGTGGTAATATTGCAAATAAACCAGCTATGAAGTGACGCATGCATGTTTTGTTAAACCAAATGATTAGGTTTCATTTTTCGGGAAATTTAAACTATTGAGCCATTTTGTATCAGGAATTTCAAACTCGTCTTAAGTAGGTATTAATTGTTTAGTATAAAACAAAATGTGTTTTGATATTGTATGATCACAGATAGATATGGTTATTCAATAAGCATAAATAGGTTGTATTGCATTAGCAGAGAAACTTTCCATTTTTCTGTGTGTGTGTGTGTGTGTGTGTGTGTGTGTGAGTGTTGGTGTGTGTGTGTGTAGGTGTGAGTATGATGGTGTGGGTTTGTGTGTGTGTGTGCGTGTGTGTGTGGAGAGAGAGAGAGAGAGTTACATATTTCTATGACCTATTTCTAACATAATCAACAGTGCCGTATCTTTGTATCTATATCTTTATTTTACTAAGCTCTGTTTGCTCTCGTATCGCTGACCATGATTTACAAATATTTCTAGTCTTATCTCAAACCTCCTGTCTCTGGACGTGATCAGGCATGTATCAATACAGAGCTGCGTCTAATCTACCCGTGACAACCCGACTCAGCAGGCTGGTAAGCCTAATTGAGTCGTGATACAAGCAATATCGAGGAATGCACCGCAGTGGTCTTCAGTCATGTTGCATTCATACTGTGGTAAACAGCCCATCATCTTAACATTATTCTACGAATGATGAATTAGTAAGAGAATGTTAACTTACAACCTAAATTGAAACCCCGTCTCCATGGTAACGAGTCATTTCCTGTATCGCGTACAAGTTGGCTGACCAAGTAACCCGTGCGGACCGTGCCTGTATTCATGCGGTTAGAAATTCAACAAACATGCGGAGGGGTGTACCAAAGGCTGAGTTAAAACGGAACTATTCTCGCTAATGTTTGGCGTTGCAAGAAAGTAAACTAAAAGTACTAACGATGTACTTGTTCTTGTAGGCTATGAGGTGTTGTCAAAAATGTCGAAAATATTTGCATCCTCACGAGTCCTTATAATGCGTTCCTCAGACCTAAATGTAAAGGCACTCTGACAGCCAGTAATTTGGTCGTAATGTCAGAGGGCCGATATGGCGCTACATCTAATCGGGTCGTACTAACTTGCATATACATTGCTATTTGGGTAATTCTATGAAAAACGGCCCATTTAAGCAGGTGCACATCTAAAAAATTACTTAACCTATTATTTATTTTATAATCTCACATGGAAATAAAAAATGTAAACTACATAAAATTAATTTGAGCAGAGCACTAAAGTCCATGAAAAATTATAGTTGAGGCATATTTAATGCCCCAAGTGTATCATCAATTTCAACAACGTTACAGACTCTAAGCAGAGCTTGGAAATTATTATGAAAGATTGAGTTGGATATTTTCTATGACACGAGTCTTAGCGAGGCTACCATGAAAGAGTTGGATACATGTGCCTGAGCAGCGGAGGGTATTGAAGCTAGAGGTTGCAAGGGGATTTTTGTTTTAAAATATCATTTAAATTTAATATGTTAACAATATTAGGCACCCGAATTTGAATTTCTCTAAGTTAGAAAATTCATTTGATCAAAAGACCTTAAACTTTCTAAAAGCCGACATAGTTATGGTCAAGAAAATTAAAGGATCAATTTCAAACGTTATTTTGATGTAAAAAAAAAAAAAACTGGTCACAATCACATTTCAGACAGTCCGAGGTATAACCAATTAAGAATTCTAAGTATATCTTTAGTTCAAAAAATAAAGTTGACACATAATGCTAACAATACGCACGTGTAAAGTCTAGATATCACATTTTTTGGAAAGTATAATTACACATTGAATGCTGACAAAACATAATACTATATGTTCTTGTACCTTTGGGGGTCCCATGTTGAAAATTTGGAAGGATAAGTTAGCTGTACATTTAGAAAATGTACCCAACGGTTTTACCAACGGTTAATATCATGTGTGTTAGACATATGACTGGGATAAAAGTCCAAATGTTTGGCGAATTAACTGCATACATTTTACGTCTTGAACTGCAGGATTTTGATTTAACTGATATTATCCATGCTAGATTCATACGTCAGACAGGCAAAGCTGCCGCGATCACATTTGGCAATTAACACTTTGGAGAGATTACTTTTATGACCAGAGATTTGTATCTGCTGAAACAGAGTTACTATGTTTTCAAGCTTGTTCGGCCGCGACAACCGCCTTCGATTCAAAACTCCTCTGTGACCAACGTACGGATCTCTCTGAAACCCATCATAATTGAAGAGTCACATGTGAACTGGTGCCTAACAAATATATAGAGGCGCAACCTGAAACCTCTTCTCCATGAGTTTAATTTTTTTCTAGTGATAACCCTACCCAAAGAATGTTACACTGTATTGGGCTGAAACTTGCATGGCAATAGAACGCAGATACCTTTATCCTCTAAGACTGGTACGCCAAATGAAATCGTGTTCGCGTACATCCGTCTTTTTGCTTTCAGGATTACATAAATATATCGGCCTGAAATCTTGAATTTTCATCCATTTTGGACAGATTTCTCATACACAAGACTGGCGGCGACAAAACTCTGGTATTCCTTTGATAAACCCAGGCATTTATTTCGGGAGTGGTTTGATATAAGCTCCTGAAATTTTTCACAGATCTTGGATACCTTAATCTCGTATACAAGGATATATGGTGTCACCTACAACCGTTTTCGCATCCATAAATCTGTGTAAAAATACACATATCTCAGATATGGATGGGTATATAAGCCTGAAATTTTAACGTTTGTCAATCTTGGATAGCTTTGGCGTAGGCAAGACTGGTGGCGTCACTTACTGACATTTTTTCACTTACTGTCCCGTGATGCCAATATCTCAGGAGTGGTTTGATGTATCCGCTTGATTGTTTGCGAGGCCATAGATATTGTAATGCTTTATAATGTATACAAGACTGGTGGAGCCACCTACAATCAATTTGATCTGGCGTCCACCTGTTGGTTTGTCTTTTTTGTAGAAAATGACAAATCTCGCAAGAGTTTCAATGTATCTACCTGATTTTTTTGTCCACCCATCTTGGATAGATTTCTCTTACACCAGACAGGTGGTACCATCTATAATCATGCATTCGTAATATATATATATATATATATATATATATATATATATATATATATATATATATATATATATATATATATATGCATTTTCTCAGAAGTGGGTGGGTGTATCAGCCTTAAACTTTGCACGTTTATTCAGCTTGGATAGCTTTGCCGTACACAAGACTTGTGGCGCCGGCTCTATTAGTTTTTAGTTTTGTCCATTCAGGATTCTTGGGATGATCTGGCATCTCTGATGCCACAAATTCAGACGGCTGTCACATCAGGAGACAGTCCATGTGTCACATTAATACAAACCGCACTTTATCATGCAATCACGTATTTGTAGAAAGCAACTCCTTGCATTTACCCCAGGAGTGGTTAGATGTTTATGCAAGTTTGCTGGTCCATGGATTTTGGAATGCTTTATCTTGAAAACAACACTGGTGGTGTCACCTCCAATCAATATGATCACCGTCCATCAGAATGTCAATATATCAACCATAAATTTTTAAGTCCGTCTATCTTGGACAGCTTTCTAATACACGAGACAGATGGCGCCACCTGCAATCATGAATTAGTCAAATACATTCATGCATTTATCGGGTGGCATTATTTCAAGATAGAATAGGATATATTTCTACATCCTGTCAAACCTTTCTTATATTTGATGAAAACCACACACTTCACCGGAGCCTTTATGTATCAGCCTGAAAGTTTGCATGTCTAAAAATCAAGGATTGCTTTATGTGTTACACATGACTGGTCTTGGGATGATCTGGTATATCTGATGCCACAAATTCAGACGGATGTCACGTCAGTAGACATTCCATGCCTCCCATTATCAGTGCCTGTGTCCGTTGTACCATTAGTGGGGGTTTGTGATACATGTTGCGTCCCCGTCATACAGTCACAGAGCATAGGTTCTGTATGAACACAGAACCCAAAGCTCACAGTTGACATTTTCTGTATGATGACGTTATAAAGTCAAGAATTATTCTATTTCATACAGGAAACGTATTCAAGTTTAATTCACAGAGAATACGATATGATGGCCTCACACATGAACTTAAATAATAAGTTGAATATTTTTTTTAAATTTGAAATGCCAGTTCCTAGGCTTAAACCACCTAAGCTTTTGAACAGTTTGCTATTTCGCCATGGCTGCTATGACTGCTATGCTCAGGATTAACAAATTTACAATTGGCAGTTTCTAAAAATTAGTTCACACGGTTCACGTCAAAGACTCGCTTGTCAGATGGTGCGCTGAACCGACTTTATTTACCACTGCACAATTTAACACTAAGCTGAATTAGTCGAAATTACTGATGAAATGAAATAAAATGAAACCTGCCTACAAAAAAAAACTATCCTATTCCTCTCACTGCTCTGCAGAAATAATATATATATAATTAAGTGAAGACCTGGGTGCAACTTTAATGTTTTAAGCTTAATAAAACACAATACTTTTTTTTATTTCTCGGTGTTGTATTCGGAGTGTGAATAAATGTGTTCTAGCATATCTTTTGAAGATACAGAATATCTCTTGTCCTCATTGTAAAACCTTTGTAACACAACTCATAAAGAACATTTTGAATGTTTTCTTTGAAAATTATGATTTCCCAGAATATTATTGTTAAATTTACACGCATAGAAATTAGTTTTAATTAATAATATTTTTCCTTGTCAATGTACATCAAATTTTTTTTTATATGAGTTAATAAACTTAATGTTTAAAACGGATTGCTCAGACATTTTCAGAGTAAAATTAAAATACATAAATGTAAAAATAAAATGTTTATAAATTAACAAGTTTTTAAAAATATCCAAAAAAGTTTCCATACACTTGAGGATAGAAAATATTCTTTGCTTTCAGAATATATACCTTAACTAGTCGGAAATCGTGAATATTAAGCAAAACTGACAAATTTTTCCACATTCCAGAGAGAAACCGAAGACCTTAACAGATACAATGAGTTAAGAAATAAATAATTTGATTAGTTTTAACTCATTAGCAAGGTGACTGAGGAACATGCAGCAAGAATACATACAGAATGACCCACAGTGGATTAAGATTAATTTACATTAAAACAGGAATATATCGAGGTGTGCTAATGAATCGTGTACTTGAATTAAATAATTATAAATGCCTGTAAAGCAGGCTTTAAAACTCTTTCACCACCATTAATTCTTAATTGGTCAATTCTTAAAAAAGGCATGTTATGGTCTTAGATGTATATAATTATTTAAACTATCTAGGTTGGGTCCTCACCAGTGCCTCAAAGAAAAATTTCCTCCCTATGTACATTATCAAAGCTCACTTCCATGGAAGCAGCATGAACAGGAGTAGACAGTAAGTTTTGTTTGGATTTTCACTACGACAGACCGCTGACCTAAGGTGTTTTTATTTTTCATGTTCAAAGAGCAAGCGCATGAATTCCTATTCAAATGTTTTATCTGACAAATTAATAGGACTATAGAATACGTTTATCTGACCTGAGTCCAGGCATACATGGAAGTATTGTAGATGCATTTGATCTCTAGTGGTCAACCGAGGTGCAATATACATGTACCTATGATACCAAGTACTAAGGTTGGCACCCCTTTCCTGGCATGGCAATATATTTAAGACATATGAGGGATGGTAGTAACAGGCATTAAATATCTGAGTATATATTAGTCTTGACCAAGACTAAAGTGTAATTTAACGTCAGGTCGCATGACAAGGTATATGCAAGACATGTAAGGTCACATGGCTTGAGGACTTATTAGGGCGACCATAAAAAGCACACTGAGAGGCCAATTAATTTGACTAATTATCCTGACACAAAATGACCTAGTGTAGGTCATAAATCTGCCGGTCTCTGTACCAGCTTCTTCTCTACAGCTCAGTCATGAAAATAATAATGTTCAGTTCATTGCAACCGGCTCCGCTTATTAGGTAGTAATCACTAATTTCTCTTATTAAATCAGTCGGAAAAAACGTATATTTTACGCAATCTGTGTTAAGTGTATTTCTGACATCTTCAAATAAGGCAACATTCAGGGGCGGATTAAGGAAAAAAAAGGGGGGGGGGCGTAACACCCTGGCAAAGTTTAACAAGTGTCCTGAAAATACCGGCAACTATCGCCTGCATTATAAGGGGAGAATGCGGTGCGAAACGCAAAGATTGACTCTCTCCTATTACAGTTTACAATAATATGTAATATTTATATAATTCAATCTATTATCACACAATTTTTTGTTCATTTTGGCCAAATATAAACGTTTACAAGAAAAAGACTTGGGCCTTATCAGTGAAATTATTTTTTAAGTTGTTTTGCTTTTGTGTGTTTGTGAACATAGCCCACGTGTATCTGTAACCATGTGAATTCGGTAGGTGGCATCACTGATCACGCTTATTCCCACTTGCGTACAGTGCACAGAATTCAGCAAACTGATATATAACGGCTAATTGACATACACCATTAAATATTTAGGAGAAAACGCTATAAATATGTATATTTAACATGCCCGGTATGTGTATACTGTATACAGTGGCGGATCCAGAGGGGGGTCCAGGGACCCAGGGACCCCCCCCCCCCCCCTTTACGCCGCAACAACTTTTTTTAGGCTTCAAACCAATTTTTGCGACCTGAACCCCCCTTTCCAGAACAGAGAACCTTTTTTTTAGGTTTTCGCTTAGTCTACCTAGGTTGGACCTTCCCCTTTCCAAAATCCTGCATCCGCCCCTGGTATATAGGTCTATTTAATGAGCAAAGGTTATTCTTAACATGGTTGAACTTTGTGGAAGGGAAATAGCTGAAAAGTCGGCATATTAATTGCAAATCAACATGACAGGCTTCACTGGAAATCAGTCACAAAGAGATGCTGCAGCCTTCGACAAGGGTTGAAGTCATATACCCGTGCTTAATATCTATAAATACAGAACAGATGACCATTTCAACGGCCAGGCTTACTGAGCTCATAGACGCAGCTGATATAATCAGGACTACTTACAACGTGAGTGTATCCAAGGTCTTATTGATTCATGCAAGGCGGCACGTCGCTCGCCATTGTTTTACTAGTTCGCTGTGTCAGCCACGCCCTGGGGTGGTCATCTCCTACACGGAGCAATTCACCTACTCATCAAATAGATACCTGTACAATAGAGAAACAGCCGTCGAGTGAACAACCAGCGTCTAACCTGACTAATGAGGATTTATAAGTACTTCCTTGTGGTTAGTTTGGTTGGATCCATTATCTTCTGTTCTCTGACAATTATTCTTATACCCAATGGAACTACTGTTATGGGAACGTTAAGGCCTGTCCTTAACACTGATGAAAAATCATTTTCCAAGGATGCTCACACTCGGAACCTTACGTATTCTGAAAACCTGAGAAAACAATGGGTCTTTTTGAATGATTATCAGGAAGAGTGCGCCAAGGGCGGCCATGTTACCGCCCGCTGCCCATGCGTCCCCCGCAGTTTACGTGAGTACCTTTAATTGTATTTAATCGAGACAACAAACTAGTCAGCTGTTATGCTATATGGTTGATGAATCTCTAAGGATTTACGCATTTTACCTCCCTTTTTGCGGGGGGGGGGGGGGGGAGAGGTTACTATGACATAGGTCTTACTCCTAGCGAAACTCCAGTGCAGGTGCGCGATGTGCCTGCATGTATGAGGGTTGTCCTTGGATTTTTTTATTTAAATTACCAGTTGCAGTATCTGTTAATAATTAATAGTCTCAGGATCAGGATCTTATTCACATCTGACTGATATAACATTCATCTTGGTACAAGTTGTTCAGGATTGAGCAAGAACAAAACGCATTGTCCGCTTTTTCCTGTATGATTCAGGAATCTGAATTAAACTGTGCCAGAAAATCTATATTCGTTGGCGTTTTGTGTCAAACTTTATTTTACCTTTGGTTCCTGAATACATAAGAAGCATTTACCAATCTGATTTTCCATGCTTTTTTTTCTTTTAAACTGAAATTTCTTTGTTATCCTTAGATTTCCTGTTAGACCCTGTAGGTTCTGATCAAGATGTAAAATTAGTATATTAAATTCGTTGATTTATATGTCCGCTATTATTTGTTTCTTTATCCTTACCATTACATATAAAATGTTAAAATTACAAAAATGTGTGGTTCCTGTAATTATTGTACGCGTTTTGAAGGGAACAGTCATAATATTTCCAAAAATTTGGTATTTTGTTTGTATTCGCCGTATGAAAGATTTTCTGGAATTAAAATATGAACTATAGATTATACAGGAATACGTTTCGACTGACAATTTTAAACATTTTAAATATAAAGTTAGAATAGCCACAAAGTACACTCATTTAATATAAATTTGTTAAATTCAATTGTTAAGACTGTTACGAAGTCCACGAGATCACGTTCCATATTCCTTGAATTTTTAAGCCTAATAATCATAAGATTATTATTATGGGATATATTATATATGATAGATTATAAATATAGTATAAATATAAATAATAGATTATAAATATACCTTTAAATAATAATATTTAAAGGTATTGAAGACAGAAAAATCCCATATTTGGTAAATAAGAGCAAGAGTGGAAGCGGCCAAGTAGGAAAGTTGCATAATCGTTTAAAGCCTTATTTCGGAGTAATTATAGCATATCTAGGTGGATAGGCAGTCAAAGTAAGGGAACCTAGTTTAATTATGGGAAAGGTGGATCGATAGCCGTCATAACACCCTTCTGCCAGATTTCGTTTCTCCTCAAAACAAATCTCTCCTGTTTGGGTACTTTGGGGGCGGCTGGGAGTATACGTGTCTCAATTGTCAAACTTCAAAATCGAAATTTGTTACATTTCAAGGAAACGCTCTCTGTTTACACTTAACATGAGTATGCTTACAAAAAATATTACTTATTCCTTTAAGTCAATCAAACCCCCTGTTTTGTGTGTACCTTGCCTTGAAACAATTCTTATCCAACATTTGAATGCAGCACATGTCCTCCTCACGCCTGCTGGTGTATCTAGAAGCCCCATTGCATTGTGGGGGCCAGCTTTTTATTCCAACAATCCCTAGACAGCAGTCGTACTCGTATGAATCCGAGTCTGAGCAGTGTGGTTAAAATAATAAAAATGCTTATTCAACTCAGAAGGACCCCTTCGAGGTATACAGAGTGATGCAGTACAATATCAGAACACCTTATATGGCTAGAACACAACCGATATAAAACAAATTTGGAACAACCGTTGATGACTGACAAAATTATTAAGTTAAAAAATATAGTTTCACATGCTATTGCTATACATCATCACAGTACAAAGTAATTAAAGGCAATGACTTATGCCAGCATCAGTGCAAAAAAATTAAACATATATAACTTATTATCTAAAGACTGGAAGAAGTGTGACTAGAGGATAAATATTTACCAAGTTCACTGATATGGATGTGTTATTACAGTCATTATGTTACAATAAAAAATAAATAAAAAAATACATCTGTTATGTATAAAATATACATATATTATCTAAATCATATATAACCTAACATCTATATACATACATTATGTAAAACATAAATAACCTAATATCTATATACTATCTTTATCAATAGTGTATATCAAAATGAAACTAAACAGCTCAATGTGAGGTGGAGCATGTATATGTTCCATGCAGTACACACACACACACACACATATATATATATATATATATGAACATATACATACACACATACATATATACATACACAAACATACATTTATACACATACATACACATATATAAAACACAAATCCACACCCTTAGGCATCGTTAAGTACACTGAGATACATTTCCACCACCAACAGCTGAATATGTGTCATGAATTTAAATATCTATTAGCAAATAAAACCACTGGTTGCTGTATGAAAAAAGTGTGACATGTAGATGAAAATTTACCAGGTACAGTGGTATGGATATGATATTGCAAGCATTATATAACCAAAGAATATATACAGATATATACATTGAAATGTGTGTGTGTGTTTTTTTTGGGGGGGGGACTCAATATCTACATCAGTGTAGAAAGAAAAGCATATGCAACTTGCTATCTTAAGTCTATCTCTATCAATACACCAAACAAACACTAAAATGTATACAGAATGCATATATATATATATATATATATATATATATATATATATATACATAAACTGAAGTTCAGGTCAATAATTACATGCGCATTACATACATGTACACCCTTAGATTAAGCACCATTCTCAGATTCTGTGCATATACAATCATATAAATAAAAAATCTGTTATATGAAGAGGATATTACCTAGATTTTTTGGGTGCAGTAATATTTTTACATTAACACTGACATGATTTTCTTTGCAAACTTTGCTAAATTTGACAGCTGCAGTTGGTCATCAGTGTTGAACAAAGTATGCAATTGTGATGAGGGGTCTGGGCACGGCACGGAAACACGGTTCCGCGGCCATATTCCGGGCCTCGTTGTGAAGTGGCGAGTAAACAAACACGACGTGCTTTGGTTTCCGAAGGGAAATAAAGGTAGATCATCGCATTTTCTTGCATGGTTGTGTTAAATAAGTTATAACCTGACACTGATGAAAGTAAACATTCCACAGGTATTAAAGAATCGTATCACATCACACGATTAACGCAAACAGCCATACAGTCATTACCTCCTTGACATCACTTGATGTTAGTGTCTCAGTTATTTCAGTACGCTCTTTACACAGCGCTTTAACTATAGGGCTACTACCTATACCGTCAGTAGCCTCTTTAAAAGCGCAAGATTTCCGCTGCCACGGGAGCGTATTAGTTCAGTGGGCAAAGCTTTCCCTATGATACGGTTTTCGGGTTAGGAAAGGAAAATCATGATTTGCTCATTATATTTGTTATACTTCAGTGAATATATATATATATATATATATATATATATATATATATATACAATAATGAGACTTTAGTTCGTACACAAAAGTTATACCAGATTCATGATAATCAGTATTTCATGAGCTGCTAGATTTAATAGGCTGTCAGTGTCAGGAATCCTCTTAAAGACCGACATATGTAATCAAAATGTAAAGTCTGCTGTTAAACCTCAAATGGAGTGAAAACTTATCTATAAACAAACCACGGCCTGGACATTTTGTCAATGTTATTATTGTTAATAAGATGTGATGACAGATGCATACCAGACCAGAACAGCCATACGGGCCCGTCAACTGACTGTCTGACAGATGATAGATATCATAGCATTTAAGCTAAATTTGGTTATTACATCAACGGCTTAACCTATTTTTTGTTTTACTCGTTCAATGGGAACGTAAGTTTAGAAAAAATACCGTGTTAATTTACACCAAAACAGGGGTAATTTTTTTTCCAAAATTTTAAACCAACACCAAGATAGAAGCACCAACATGCTATTGTTAACTCGCCAACGGGATGTAAACAAAGAATACATCCAGGGCTCTCCCTTCATAACAAGCCAAACCGTGTTTCTGTGTGATAGTTCGCTTCCCTGAGATATATATCATAGTGACCCTTAACCTCCCGTCCCTGCAAGGTTTCTGCGCATGCCTACGGGACAATAACAAGTGATATTTCATACGCGTTATCAAAATCATTTAAATAACATACAGAATAACGCGGTCGCACAATATCATACATGCGTGGTATAAAACGTTCTTTATGTTCTGCGGTACACATTGCAAGAAATGAAACGGAGGACAAAGAGATGAGAGGTCTTATTCAATATTTCTTTGATATAAAACCCAAAGATGCAACACATTTGTGATCAAAACCAAGAGGAATGAGGATTATTAAATACTTAGACCGGGCTGTGACTTTACTTTTGATCCTACTCATTTGCGCCATGATTAAGAAGACCGACAAAGAACCACACTCAACCTAAAATTGACAACAATTTCTTTACCAGTGATGCTAATTATGACAGTTATGGAACTTTAATAAAACAATGGTCATTCTTGAAGGACTATCAGAAAGAATGCTCCCTGAAGAATAACCACCTGCCAAGGGCGGATCCAGGATTTAGGAAAAGGAGGGGTCCAGCCCAGGAGGACTGATAAAAACCCTAAAAAGAAGATTTCCATGTCCGGAAAAAGGGGGGGGGGTCCAGGCCGGAAAATTGGTCTGAAACCCTTAAAAAAAAGGTTGCGGCGGCTGAAAAAAAGGGGGGGGGGGGTCCGGACCCCCTAGACCCCTCCCCTGGATCCGCTTCTGCCTGCTCGTGTGTTTCTGGGGACCTACGCAGGTACACTTCCATGTATTCGTCCATTCATGTATTTCTTTGTCATAAGAGTGCATGTCATTTCCAGACTTCCACGTACACAAACAATATATACTGATCGTTTTATACTGATATTTTTCTGGGATGAATTTTATACAATAATCCTCCAAGGGTACATGCAATATCCTTCCGCAATATGGGGATCTGGGACGGTGACTTTGTATCGCTGTAAGACATCAGGCCTACTACCCCTGATCTATATTTTGACTGACCCATTAAATAATAGGCCACCCCAATTGTTAGTCAGGCTGACCTACAGCTGGGAATCTACAGACAATCCCACTCTTCCACTTGTGCTTGAATGATCCAGACGTGGGCCTAGTGGCCAACGTCTGGTCGGCACTTGGTTAAGCCATTTTAACGTGTTATTGGACTAAACAATAATCGACATAAGGCGAAGTTCAGTAGCCTGCTACGACCATTCTAGCTCTCTGTTTATCATGTTTAACTATTAGACTGGCATTATATGTTTCGGACAGACCTTTCGGCCATTTCGTGATTTTAAACTTAAAATTCTGTGTTGTTTCCTATTATTTGTGGGACAAATCCTACATTGTCAAGCGTGTCATCTTGAAAATCTTGTTATTTGCAAGTTGTGATACGAATCTATATTTCGACACATAAATTACTTTTGCAATATTTATTTTCTTCGAAATTGTAAATTAACTGCTTCACCTAAACAAAGTAGTTAGGTTTATCAAATTAAGAAGAGCGAAGATGAAGACGACCGCCAAGTCCAGAAGTTACAGGTTCCTGGAAATACTAAGGTATACGAATTTTGAGTTTGTGTGTGTGTATGGAGTAAAATATACTATAGAACGTTTCAGAAATAGGCTTGAGAGGCTGAAAATACTTCATTGCCAAAGATGGCATGAGAATGGCCCTGAGCGGCTTGACATATAAGAATTGCCGTAAATGGCATGAAAAATGGCCCTGAGAGGCTGGAAATATGGAACTGCTGTAGATCAAAGGCATGAGAATGACCCGAAGCGAGCCTAAAGATAGATACTTTGACCTCGGCGCTCGGAATGTTCAAACGAATGTCGACTTTAGGCGAAACCTGCAGTAGCCTGCCGCGACTCCTTAAACCTTTCTATGGCGCTCAAACGAGTACTGGCTGTATAAGTAGATAAACTAGAACACGAGTAGTCGACAAGCGCCTACGTGTATCCGCCGAAATCAGAGTGGTACGGGTGAAGTGAGGCATGGATTGAGTGGTAAGGGGAATTAGAGTGAGATCTGTTGCATACAAGCATTAGCTGATAAACCCGGTATACCGGGCTTTTCGCCGGGGTCTGGGAGATGAATTAATTAAGATGAAGAACGTTGGCTCTTTTTTATTCTTAAATTCATATACCAGTTTGTTTACCTTGAAGACTTGGTGAGCAATGTTTACATTTGCGAACCGGAATGGGGCGCGGGGACATTCAGGTTTTCGATTATCTTTGACTGGTTACGTTTATTGGACGTGCAAAGAATACGTTGATGTGAGGAAGTCATGAAAGATGAATTAAATGTACATTTTAAGGCAAGGAAATTATTCCTGAAGAAAGATACGGAAATATGCATTCCTCGTCAGTAGCGGAAGCGGACCCAAATGAAGTCGCAACCGTTTTTTAATCATGTCAGACCAGTTTTGAGGCCTGGTAACCCCGCCTCCACCTCTCCTCACACCTGTTCCGGAAATGCCAGCCTTTTATTAGAATTTGTCATTAATCCCCTTGGTTTAACCCCTCCTTTTCATAAAGCAAGTCATGTGTTTTTCACATTTACTGTCCATTCACATGGGTCAGAGCCAATAATGCATAATAGACCTTAATTTAAGCCGCTTAATCCCGTGCTTGAGGGATTTTTTTAATTAAAGAAAAGTCGCATTCCGGTCTTTGTTGAAGGAAGTTCGGCTGCTTTCGTAACATGGTACTCTCCCCCGCAATGTGGAAAGCAGGGAAATCACTAAAAACATTGTGTACATAAAAAATTATTGATTGCCGTAGGGGCCATGTCACTGCGAGAATAATAAGCTTTAAAATGAGGTATGGCACAGTGTCATACGCATCGTGGTTTCAGAGAACATTGAGGACAACGGTGAAGCGAATTCCTTTTATAAGTATTAGATGGATGTCTGCCAAGTTAACATGATTGTAGGTGGTGCCACTTGTCACTTGAATAAGAAAGCTATCTAAGATGTATATACATGATTAATTTGAGGCAGATCGGTCAAACAACTGCCGATGTGAGTGATTTTTACCCCAGTCCTGAGATATTAGCATGGAAGTCTGCAGCGTTAACATGATCGTAGGTGGTGCCACATGTCATATAAACGAGAGAGCTATACAAAGTGCATATAGATGCAAAATTCCAGGCCGATAAGTCAAAGCACTGCCAAGATATGAGCGATTTTACCTCAGACAGACAAACAGATGGACAACATGCAAAAACAGGTGCAGGTGGCGCCACCGGTTTTGTGAATGATCAAGAGCTATATTGAGTCTATACACATTGAAAATTCCAGGCAGACACGTCAAACCAGTCCAGAGATATTAACATGGATGTCTTCTGCGTAAACTTGATTGTAGGTTGCGCCACCTGTAATATAAACGAGAACGCCCTCCGAGATGTATATACATGCAAAATTTCAGGCAGATAAGTCAAACCACTGCAGAGATAGGAGTAATTTTAGCCCAAGGCAGATGAACAGATGGACACTGTCAAAAATGGTTATAGGTGGCGCCACCCAGTAGTGTATGATATAAAGCCATCAAAGAGCTACACTCGTGCAATTTTTCAGCCTGGTTGGTTAAACGAGTGCCAAGATATGTGGGTTCATGTGTGAAAACAGACGCACAGAATAGACCCTGTGTAGAGAGGAAAAGTCAGAGGTAAACCCCAAATGAGGGCGCAGCAGTTAAGATGTGACCCAATCATAATTCCGAGTTTCGTAAATTTCCGTCCATTGGTTAAGGAGGATTTTTCCGGAAACCTTTGCGGCGGCAGCGGTAGCCGGCTGAAAATGTAGTAACCGCAAAACTCTGTTAAACTCAATTATGGCGACCCGTGCCATGGTGCAAGTAATGTGCTAGTGCTTGTGGTATAGAATGATTTAAGTATTGTGTTATTTGATTGGTCCGGGGGTAGGCCTATATTGTGAGAAAATGTTCTATATGCATTGTACTTTTGACACAGGTATGCGCCACTACAATTTGATGTACATAAAATGAAGGAAATGTAGAAAATGTTACTTTGAGTGTATCTGTTAATAGTACAAGGTAAGGCAGCATGAACTAATTGTGTAGAGATAGAGCAGCGTGCTAAGTTTATGTAAATGTTGAGGTTCAATGGTTGATATGTCAAGTAAGCGTTGATATATCTATTGTAAGGTTCTGTAAATCCTGTTTTTGGCAATGCAGACCATTTATGATATATGAGGGGACAGGAAATCGTTAATTTATTAATTATTCTGTTGAAGTGCTACATATATAGATACAGTAATAAAGTGCAAACCCGATAGATTAAAGTTGATACAAAAACATGGTAACTGAGCAAAATCTTGTTATATAAATACTTATCATTATTAATCCATACTGCAATCATTAAAGTATTGTTTATATATTTATTATATAATATCATTTTTTAGTTTTTGTTAGACTTAAAAGGCTGGTTCAAATGCCTTATTATGGTGTCTGAACAAGATCTTACAATTTATAACTTTTTAAAGATATAAGTACAAAAGCCTTAAAATAATTATTAAACAGATTTTTTAATAAATATCTATAAAAACCACTGAGTGTATTTGTGTACTCCAGTCTGAATAACTATGCTGAACCTGTAAAAAGTCATGAATGTGAACGTCTGTGAATTTTCTGTCATTCGCAGGTCGGGGCAGCAATTAATGAAAGGTTTCATCTGATACTGAGTTTTCTTACCTGTTACGGGGCCATGCGGCAAGAATTTCTTTCACTGATCCATAGGGAAAGGCTAAGTAAAGAGCAGAGTATGAAACTAAAATCTAAATAGATACATTCCACAATTATTTAAATGCTGCAGGCCATAACTTATAAGTAAACATTTAGCATTTCATGTTTAAACAAATAAAACCAGTAATTTCTCATTTTAAAATGAATCTGATCTACAGATTAAAACATCGCCAGCGTCCAATTCACTAGTGAAAAAGGAGTGATCCCAAATCTTGAAGAACCAGTCTAAGAAATCACAATAAATAAAATAAAAAAAAAAAAAACAGAAAAATTACAAATACAAAAAAAAATGCATAACTCTAAGGCTCAAATGGATAACCTATAATTTGATACTAGGTGCAGGTGCAGAATTTGTTGTTTTAGGGCCAAGGTCTGTATTCTCTAGATTTCAATCGTATTTGGTATTTTTGTGTAGTTAAAATCAGTCATCTAAACTTTTAATAAAAACCCTTAAGTGGTAAATAACAAACCAAACATATATGTGTTCCACTCTGAATAATATATATTAAATTAATTCTCTCTGAGATACAGTAAAAATATATTTCTGTTTTGCCTAGAAAAATAAAGTCCCTAGTGAACACCTGGTGCAACTGAAAGAGGAATTTGTAAAGTGATTATGTAACACACAACGGTCACAGCCCTTTGTGAACCCTGACACTAATAATCTCCATCCCTGACAACTCATCACTAGCCCGCTGTGACGAATCACTAGCCCGCTGTGTCCGAGATACGAACAAAGACCTTCACTGGTTACCCTAGCCACCCTCATTGATAACAAGTCTGATATCTACCTAGCACCTGAACTTATTTCATGTCTTTGTGCGTGTAAGTATTCGCCTGTCAAAATGTTTATCAGGTGCAGTAGCTTTGCGCACATTTTGAGTGTCAGAAAGACCGATAAAATCCAGTATTTCAAGATCGGTTAAATCGAATAATGTATGTTTGGTGAATGTCAAGTGTACTGAAGGTGGCATTTTAGAAACAGGAAACATATTGTAATATCTGTGGATGCCATTAACCACCTTGTACACAGTCTAATAATTCAACACATAAACAACTAAAATCAATAGCTCATTTCTATTTCTAGTTGTACACATTTTAAATTACTGGGTTTAAACATTAAATGTGAGCTATTAAATCTATTAATACAGACATGTTAATTTAGGAATGACACCCAATATATTATTGTTAGCTTGTTATTAGATGGTTCAATCTCTCGCATTAAAGAACTGAATAAATAGTGTGATATTTTATTTATAATTCGACCAACTGTTCTGTTGATGTCTGCAAAAATGATACAGCTATCTATTGATACAGCTTACGGTTTAAGGGTATTTACTTTCTGCCTATTAATATAATGTTATTATTACTTTCATAATCCAGTATAACAAATAATTATGAAAACATTTTATTATACTCTGAGTTTAATTGTTATTCGTGCTAGCATCCATTTAGGTACATATAAACCCTGTTAATGTATTATTACCTGATTTTTTTCATTCAACCTGTATCAATTGTTACATTGACCAAATCAGCATAGCATGTCAAGTAATTCAAACCTTTTAGCTCTAAGGGGTATAGTCATTAAAAAAATCATGATGACTTTACAATCAGAGTTGTACATTATTGTTATATACTGTGATCAGGGATAGGGTTATAGTAATATGTAATAGCGATAGTAATAGAAAATTACAGGTTTTCAAAGTAATAGTAATAGAACCCTAAGTAATAGAATAATAGCTATTACTTTAACTATTGTACAACTGTTGACTTAAACAGGTAAGGGGTGGAGCGTTTATATGACTATAATGAAACATAGGAAAAGTTGTAGTGTGATTAGCTCATGCAAGATGCTGTCATGGTCCAGTGGGCACAGGGCATATGGTTCTGGCTTGAGATGATAACCAATTAGATAAACCCCTGGCTTGTCTGTAGATTCATGAATTAGGCTTGGTCAGTACCCATTGCAGTAGTTATTAGCTAGCTTACACATTATGTGGGACATGTTATTATTGTCAGCTGAGGCTTGACAGTGCTACTGATGGTTGAGTACTTCAGAGTAATTCTGGTGAGTTATAATTAGTGATGCCACAGAGAGTGAATGACGCCCTGTTTGTACTAACCATGTCATGGTACCATGGCTTGGACAAATCTTTTCGAGTGTGTTTGAAAATCTGTTATCATGAGTATAATAAACACCTGCTCAAGATAAATTAAACGAAGTGTCTAGATCTCCGGACCCAGACACATTGCCCCAGAACTAAAGGTCCGGACTAAGTCCGGCTAGCACCTAGCAATTAAGTGAAGAGCTAGAGGTACATAGAGACATCAGCATTATGAGTAATACTATGTGCAATTTTTGTATACACTTTAAATTTACAGGGGTACATGTAAATATAAATTTATTAATAAAGCCCATTATATTGATAAGTTTTCAATAATTTCATAACATGTTAAACTGAAAGTAGGCCTTATTATATTTTCATGAAAAATCATATATGGACTTCATCTCAAACTTATAAACAATGAATATATATTTATTTAGGTCTTTAGTTAAAACATTGATCTGTGAGTATGCCTACACATACTTTAAACTTGTTTAGGTCATGGTTGGTTAAAACCAAGCAGTTACCTTCTGTCACATTTTATGAAAGCTCATTGGTAATTTTGCAGATCTCGGGGTCTATGCGTATTCTCAAAGTTGAAGAAAGTCTACTATTAAAATTAAATTAAGCAACAGCCTAATTGAAAATTGACTTATGAAAAAAAAATGTAATATGTTGGTGGTATAGACACAAAATTCACAAAACTTCGTGTTTTGTTGAACATGAACAGGTTGAATTTGAATTATACAAGCAAGGAGTATGTGCACATTGTTTATTCTATAATCAAACTATATACAGATATACGTGTATATTACTTGATTTATGCTGTGTTCAACAGGAACTGATCATATTTGATTACACTATATTGGCCCAACTCTTCCTTTAATATTTTTGTGTTTCGGGATTATTCAAACCTTACTCTTTTTCTTGTAAACCGTGCTTAACATGAAGATTTTTTATCTAACTTTCTGTTGAACATTGTTTGAAACGTATAATTAAATATAAACGACAGGGTCTTTGTTAATGGTGAATAGGAACCTACCGGAACTGGATTTATGTTGTACTGTTCGCGTGAACTAGCTTTAAATAATGCTGCACTCACCCAAACTGTGCGTATTAATTGCGACAAAAACCTCATTTATATTAAAGGATTTAAATCTTTTAAATTTTCATTTTTAATTAAGGACAAGAATTACAATCTAGATATATGAACACGTTATCTGATGTATACATCCTAGGAGATTTTAATTCTATAAATATATATATATATAGATATAAACAAAACGGGTTCATTATTTGCATCCATACTAAAACAGTTTAAAATTGATAATGGTTATGTCTTCTCCGATTATATTTCTTAATAATGCATTCACATATGTAAGTGACACTTGGTCTACTACCTCCTGGTTGGACCACTGTGTAAGTACCCAGGATGCTCATGGAGCAATCGATATGATTGATGTTTTATAGGATTATGTGACGTCAGATCACTTACCATTGTGCATGTCTGTTAATACCTCTTGCATACCTAGTGTAAAACATGAAGCCAGAACGTCCAGTTGTAAAAGTCCAAACTGGGCCAAAACAAGTAAACAGTCACTTGTCGTGTACAATAATGCTGTTGCGACTGCAAAACATGATTCTTTGGACCTTTTTCATGAGACTGAACACTGTCAGAATGTCAAATGTCAGGATAAGAATCATTTATCCAAAATTGACCTGCAATATGATTTCTTAGCTAACGTAATGCTCAATAACGCAGATTGTTATATGTTCAGAAAGGCAAAATTATAAAATAATACCGGAGTGGAATGAGTACGCTCGAGACGCACACGACGCTCCCAGAGAAGCCTTTTTGACATGGCAAAGAGCAGGGAGGCCCATCAGCGGCCCTATCCATGACGTTATGATACACACTAAGAGATTATTCAAGTATGCACTGCGTTACTGTAGAAGACTGGAAGAGCAAGCAAATGCGAACTCCCTAGGTCGGGCTTTAAGCGCGAAAGAAAAAAAAAGAAAAGAGACACAGTTCTGGACTGGAATAAAAAAATGCTAAAACATTCACGCCTACTGTACACGCATACGGTCATATGCATTACAGGCGACGAAGACATTTTAGACATGGTGCAGGCGCACTACAAATCCTTTTTTTTTTCTTGCGTTCATCATGATGCTGAACTGTTAAATGAAATATCAAGCAATTTTAGATTTGTCACGCATAATCAAAACATACGTGTAAGAGAGTCTGAAATGATGGTCGCTCTGTCTAAACTTAAATCCGGAGAGCCCTATCACCCAGATGGTTTAGGAGCAGAACACTACATTCCCGCGAAGGACGCGCTTGTACAACCATTATGTAAATGTTCACTTCACTCCTCGAACATGGTTATATGCCTGAACATATGATGAGCAGTATAATAGTGCCGGTAGGTAAAAATAAAACACAGAGTATAACTGATAAAGCAAATAACAGGCCCATAGCACTGTCCACTATAATGTCTAAACTCTTTGAGTTCGTGATTTATGAGAAAATTAAACATTTTGTTAATGTAACTGATAATCAGTTTGGATATAAAACGGGTCATGGCACAGAGCTTTGTGTAGGGTTGCTAATAGAGATTCTTCGATTTTACCAGAAGAAGGGATCACATATGTTTGTGTGTTTTCTCGATGCATCATCGGCTTTTGATAGAGTCTGTCACACAACATTATTCTACAAGCTTTAAGAAACAGTGTTCCTTTATACCTTGTAAGAATCGTGTATTACTGGTATATGCACCAAAGAATCTCTGTAAGATGGAACTCGATCAGGTCGGACTATTTCACAGCCACCAATGGTGTTCGACAAGGAGGGGTGTTGTCGCTACTCATGTTCAATATTTACATGAACGATTTGAGCTTTAAATTAAACACACACAGTTGGTTGTTGTATGGACAAAAAAAATCACCAATCATCATATGTACGCTGATGACATAGTGGTTTTTGCTACGTGGGTCAAAGGTCTGCAAAAACTAATTAATCTTGCCTATGACTATGACATTTCGCATAATATTAAATTTAATATGACAAATCTTTGTATATGCACATAATAGGAAAAGATAAAACCAGGCCATCCTCTGGCCCATGTCTCAAAATGGGACAAATGCTTTTATCCCCTGTCAAGCAGTACAAATATTTTGGTTGAATTATCAACAACAAACTGCAAGATGACAAAGACATATTGTGGCAAATGCGCCTACTGTACGTACGGGCTAATATGTTAAAACAAAAGTTCAAACTTTGCTCCGAAACAGTTAAGATATTATTATTTAAACTGTTTTGCTACACTTTATATTGTGCCAGTCTCTGGAGTATATACAGAAAGTATAGCATAGAAAAGGTGAAAAGGGGCGTACAACAATTGCTTTACGATATTTCTTGGCTTTCCAAAACATTGCAGCATCAGCTAAGAATTAATAAGTCGTAACATTACCACTTTTGACGCACTAATGCGCTAACAGATCTATTCACTGAAAATGAGAATAACTCAATCTGACAACCTGTATGTCAGAACTTTGTATGATTCTGATCTTTATTTGAATTCCGACTTGTCTAATGTTCATAACCAGAAGATGTTTGTTATTAGATTATAAGTAATAATGCAGCTAGCCTAAATGTTGTGTTATTTGCTTTCTACTGTTTTTTTTTCTTTCTATTCTTATTCCTTTCATTGTTTGTATATGGACCATGAGTCTGTAATAAACGTTATTATTTTTATTATTATTGTTAAAGTTTCACCTACAGGGAATGGGGTAATGTAGAAGGCAAGGTCAGCATATGATAAGATTACTATTTGAAAGTAAAGTAATAGTAATATTAATAGAAATATATGAAAAAAATGTAGTAATAGTAAAAGTAAAAGAAGGATCAAGTAGTAATAGAAATAGAACCCATGTAAAAGGATCCAGCCCTGATTGTGATCCAATTTGTGTGGAATATATACTGCAGCAATAATTTGTTGCTGGAGAAAGACATGTTCTGCCTCCGGCCCATTCCAGTATGTTCAGCACAGCTACATCCCGGGAGATACAGTTGATGTAGTCCAGCAGCAATGCTCCTAACATTTATATTTAAATAATTATTACAATACAATAAGTAAAATTTGCCAATAGACTTGCCACCTTGTGCAAAGTTATAAGGAAAAGACCTTTTAAATGTTACATGCTCAGTGATTTATGATTTATATTTCACGCTATACTGACACAGTGCAGCAAATTTGGACATTATACAAAATATTTTTCACACATGTATATTTTACTGGTGCAAGAATTGCTATTGTATGTTATTATCACTCAATGACTATCTCATTTGTTTATTTGAATAAATTTGCCACCATAGCAAATATGGGCGGGGAACATATAACATTATTGCAGTTATATACAATAAATACTCCCAGCTCTTACAAGCACAGTTACAAGCTCTAGGTTTTTTTTTTCTGGAAATTATGTCCTCAGATATTTTTACTTGGAGGCTGTAATGTGTGTCTGTTCCAAAATTGCCTTTGCCTGTGTACGGCCAAGATGTGTTCTTGCTTTTTTAGCTCAGCTGACTTTCAGTCATGCTGGGCTATAGCGATTGGTCTTTTGTCCGTCGTCCTTCCGTCTGTCCGTCCGGCCGGCCGTCCGCCCGTTAGCAGGGCACAAATCGTAACCGTAGGGGCTAGGGCCATGAACCCTATGCAGTCTTAGAGGTTCTAAAAAGATCTCCTTGCAAACCTGAAATTAGGTCACTGCGACCTATATTCTCGAAGTTATGGGGTGTGTTTGCACCCCCAAGAAATAATTCTTTTAGCCAAAATTTTCATCCCAAACCTTCCATCTTTCACATACAGCTCACCTACCAACAGGGGAAGAACCATAATTATTTTGAGGTCACAAGGTCAAAGGTCAAGGTCACAGAACCAACTTCTTTGAAAAGCCTGTGGATGCATTTTAAGCCAAACCTTTCATCCCAGTTCTTTGATCTTTCACATATAGCTCACCTACTAAGTGGGAGAAGAATCCTATAGATGTTGAGGTCACAAGGTCAAAGGTCAGGGTCACAGGATCCACTTCTTTGAAAAGGTTGTGGACACATTTCAAGCTAGACCTTTCATTCCAAACCTTTCAACACTGATATCGCTTCTCTGCCAACAGGTCAAAGGTCAAGTTCACAGCAACCTCTTCTTGCATGGAGTCATTTTCAGGAAAACTGTTCAATCTATACTTTCCATCTGTCATATATGGCTTACCTACCAATAGGGGAAGAAGCCTATTGATATTGAGTTCAAAAGGTCAAAGGTCAATGTCACAATATTATTCTAAATGCTTGTGAACATATTTCAAGTGAAACCGTTCAACCCAAACCTTCAGTCTTTCACATATACCACATCTATGCATCACTCAATGTGATTCAAACTTCATATTTATGGGTCTTTTTGCATGAAGAAATAACTAATTGATTTTGAGGTCAGCTGGTCAGGAGGTTAAAGGTTGCAGGTCTAAGTTATTCACTCATTGGTTGCCAAGTAATTACAGCCGGCCAGATGTAATTGGTTAGTAGTTACCCATCATTTAGAAACAATCCAGTTGATATGTAGGCAAAAGGCCAAGGTCATAGGTCAGGTCAACTTATTTTGTAGACCATTTCTATTTTTCTTGTATATATAAGCTTGCACTCCAGCTGGTACATCTCACCGTGTGGCTGTAATTGTGAGTGACACTGGTGACATATGACTCCCTTTTGTATCAGGCTATTAAGTGATAGGGCTGAGTGATAAGTACCTCGTTACTGCATTACAAAACACTGTTGTTGGAATACTTCAGCCAGGAATTAACACTATGAGAGTATAGTATTAAGGTTTAGCTACTGATTTATTAGATGATGGGAACATTTTGCAGTTTATTTTATGGAATCATAGCAATAAACGTAGTTTCCTAGATATCTGAATATTTTTATATAAATCACCACATATAAAAGCAAGTGTTTGTTCTCATAATATGTGGATGTGTACTTGATTTAGGATGGCTTTATTTTATTACAAGACTCTTAGTCATGCTTTCTGCATTTCTTTTCTTTCAGGTTTTGCAGTTTACCAACCCTGCTGACCCCATTTAAAAGCAGAGTGATAATAAAAAATATTGGACCTACACTTTTACATTTGCATATCTATAAATCTGATATGAGCGCCTGAACATGCCTTTTGAATTGTTTTGGACATTCATTACTGTAACATCATTTGGAGAATTCGCCCCAAGTTTGGTCTCTTATTGGGGGATGTGTGATATCAAATGTCAGACTTGTCAGAAATACATTTTGTCTGCCAGTTAGCCACCTTAGAAATCCTTTTTTCAGTGCAGTTTCAGTAATTTTCCTTCAATTTTTGGTCCGATTTAGAGAATGGTTGTTATCTGATTTCAGACCTGTCAGAAGTCAAAAAAGGCCACCAGGCAACCATCTTTAAATTTCTTTTGATCATATTATCTCAAGAACTGTTAAAGTGAAGGCAGTCGGACGTATATTAATGTAACCTTGCAAAGGATTGGGTCAAATATTTCTTAATAAATATTATCATCATATTTGAAAGTGCAGTACAGTTGGCTTGTATTGAATAAAAATTCACACAGAAGCACCTGTTTCTCAATAATTCTTGCATGGATTTCCTTGATTTTTTGCTATATATTTTGATCTTATATTTGCCCTTTGTGGTGTTCCTTTTGAGACTGACAGGTATCAAGTAAGCTATTGGAATAGTTCTGGATACCTTAACAATCATACATTTTCCTCAGACCATCAGTTCACTGTGTTTCAACCAGACATAGGTGATATATATTTCTGTTGTCGTAGAAAATTTCAATAAATTGGCAAATTGGTTCTTCAAAATTTAACTGGAAGTTGTGAATCTCAGCCCATGATGTCGCAGGTCATGCTTGGCAGCTGAGCGTCCTGACCCATGGGTCACTTTTTCATATAAGGGGGGGGGGGGGGTGTCGTAAGACATCAGGTCTACTATACCCCTAATCTTCTATATTTGGACTGATCCATTAATAAGCCACCCCTATTGTAACATAGGCTGGCCTACAACCGGGAATCTACAGACCACCCCACTTTCCGCTTTTGCTTGAATGATCCAGACGTGGGCCTAGTGGCGCACGTCTACTATGCCGACGTCTGGTCGGCACTTGGTTAAGTCATTTAACATGTTAAGGGGCTAAACTGTAATCGACATAAGGCGAAGTAGCCTGCAGCATACGTTCTAGATCCTTGTTTGTTCCGTTTAACTATTAGACTGGCAGTATATGTTTCGGACAGACATTTCGGCAATTTGGGTGATTTTAAATTCCTGTCTTGTTTTCTATTATCTGTGGGGAAAATCCTACATTGACGAGCGTGTTAGCTTGTAAATCTTATTATTTGCAAGTTGTGATAAGAATCTTTATTTCGACACATATATCTTTTGCAATATTTTTTTTTCTTCGAAATTGAAAATTAATGTTTAATTGAATGTTTAAAATTTTCATTCAAAATATATCAATATTGACACGATTTGAGTATATAATTATAGGGATTAGCATTAATTGCTTCAGAAACCAACCAGAATTAAAATAATACCACAATGCGGTGGAAATTATCAAATAATGTCCTGTTATCCGTTATTTTGGTATTTTATCCATTTTTAGCTCAACTGACTGTAAGTCATCTAAGCTATAGCGATCATTCTCTGTCCGTTGTCCGCCCTGCCGTCTGTCCGTTAACAGGTCAAACAGCGTAACCAGTGGACCTAAAAATTTCTAACTTAACATCTAGGGAGGTCCATGGAAATCTCATTGATAAATATGATTCTTTGCATGCATATTGATCATGGATTTTTTTATCAGTTTCTGCAGACTGGTGGCGGCAATTGTATTTTTCGATTTTTAAGCATTTTTTCTCTACTTTTGGGACCTTGAAAGATGTCGTCGTCTGTTAAGAGGGCACAAATCCTAATTGCTGGACCTAGGATATTCTAACTTGACATGCTGAGAGGTCCATGAAAAGTCACCTTGGACATCTGAAATTAGCCTACATCCTCCGAGCAATGGGGCTCAGAATTAGTGCTCGGAATAATATAAAATTTGAAACAATAGTCTGAACAACTAATGCGTTATTCTTGCTGCATGTAGCTTATTTGCTGTAGCTATGTTCACTTAAATGAAATCCGCTACATACTGATATTGGAAGTCGCCATTTAAGTGTTGCTGTAACCATGAACGATTCCTCTGCCCACTCATTATCTTTAAAAAGTGAAATGTTACGAAACTTTAAAAAAAAGGGAGGATGTAGCCAGGATTGTTTGACATACCTGCTGAGCTTATGGTGCAAACATGCGTTTATATATATATATATATATATATATATATATATATATATATATATATATATATATATATATATATATTCTTATGTCAAATGAATGTCAGCTGTGTCATGATTGTGTCTGAATCTTGAGTATTAAATAAATCAGTTACGTTGGTCATCGTTACATACCCTTATCTTAAAAGTATTTTCAGTTGTATTATAACATTTTGACAAAATAAATTTTGTCAAATGTATATATTTTTCCTCAGAATAATGAGGATATTTATGGAAGAACCTAGAGACTAAAACAAACTTAAATTACCTGGGCAAATTACAGACCAAAAGAAGCAATACAATGGTTAAAAATACTGTATAAAATTATAAAACTACTTTTCAGAATAAGCATGTCAGTGCAATTGTGTCACGGATGTTACGAATTACTCCAGAAATGAGCAATAAAAAACAATGGGGTCACCCAAACGGCAATATTAAATGATTTCGCGTTCGCACTCGTACAGTTAAAGAAAAAAACATTAACCTTTTTGATGTGCAAAAATATACAGTTTTTATTCGTTTTATAAAACTCAAACACGTCTGATAAAAATATATATGCAAGGTCTTCGCATGTTTGTTACCAATGACCTTCTGACCTTCGCTCGCTCCACCTACCACCTGCCGTATTTCCGTTTGACCTATATTAGGATATTGGCGATATATTGTCATTCAATGGGTAACATCCCACATCATGTTTTACACACCAAAGTCATTTCCCGTATACCCGTAAATGACATGGCAAGGACATACATGTACATGTATATAAATGTAGTAAGTAAAAAAGACCTGCATCAAATAGATCTGGGCAATTGATATCACTATCTACAGTACCATGGCCTACCCACACGTTTATCGCAAATGATCCTTCACAGTTGCGAGACATTCGGGAGATAAGGCATATTGTCGATGGGCAGGCAGAAAAAGAGTGCGTGGTAATAAAGACGTCATCGAACAATCCCGGGGCGGAATTGTGTAATACACATAAAGATCGTGGTAACATGCAACCACTGTTTATGTACGTTTATGTTGTTTGTTTAGATGTACGATGTCATAAGGGCCCCGCTTAAAAAACGGTGCCCCATAGTGATTACAGTGACAGTTTTATGGAATCTAATAACAATAGATCATGTAATCGTGACGAGCACAAATTTTGTTATAAAAAAATCAGATTCCGCAACACTAGGCAGCGTGAAATGTCTAGAGGAATGAATAAAGAAGTAAGTGATTTTTGTTAACAAATAATTATAATTTATTCTTAGAACAATAACATTACAATACACTAAATCAATACAATTACACAGTATAACAATAATAAAAATGTACAGTACCAGAGTGACCGGATCCTAGGCTTTGGTTTCTGGATACCACCACTGTCACAGCTCAACAAGAGTCCTTTAACACAAATATTCCAGATGAACAGTTCATGTAAAACTCCTCAGAGAATAGTCCAATTTAATCGCGAAAACAATCTGTTGTATTCCAGAAGTGAAGTTCTGGTAATAATCCCAAAGGCAGACTTAAGACAATCCGTATATGAAGGCTGTATAAAATCCGTTGAAGATCTGAAGATCTGAAGTTCTGCAATTATCGGAAAGGTCCCAATGAAACACTGCCCCTATTTATATCTTTTCACCCGAAGCCCAGAAACTTCCATTTTTACGAACATTCCAAACACAACAATACACGTACGCCCACAGCGCCTGAACAGACCCAAGCCATATAGAACACTAGAACACTGTGTCTCCACACAACAACAGACCCGAACCAACAACAGAACACAAAGAACGCTGTTTCAGACTTCACACGAAAGCAGGAGCCCAACAAGCGCGGCTCCCACAGCAAAGAACAGGGCCTAACACGAATCAGAATGTCAATGTAACATGTAACGTTCCCCCTCCTGTTAGAAAAAGACAGTTTT
This sequence comes from Sipunculus nudus, assembly GCA_026874595.1. NCBI lineage: Eukaryota > Metazoa > Annelida > Sipuncula > Golfingiida > Sipunculidae > Sipunculus > Sipunculus nudus. The sequence continues at coordinate 103,461,052 of CM049306.1, read as the reverse complement.
CTCTTTTAAAAAAAATTTTTTTGCGATCACAATCAATAAATCTTTACAACATATTATAAACATCTTATTAAAAACATTATGTAATCATCTAGTTTACAACATCTCGATAAGCAATCAGCAAGTACATTGTCTTTCCTTTAATGTGTCTGATTTCAAGATTATAATTCTGTAAAATCAAACTCCATCTCAACAATCTGTGATTTTTACACTTTAACTTGTTCATGAACGTGAGGGTATTGTGATCATAAACATAAACTTCAAAATGTTGCAATGCCAAATCAAAGCCATACATCCTTTTTCAATAGAAGAGTAGTTTATCTGGTTTGTATTAAACTTTCTTGAAAAATAACAAATTGGATGATCTATGCCATCACTACCTTCTTTTAACGACACAGCACCAGCAACAGTATCACTAGCATCTACAGCTCACATAAAAGTTACTGAAAAGTCTGGAGCTGCTGAAACTGGTGAATTTTGCAGAATTGCTTAAAAATTCTGAAATGCATTTTAACACTGAACATTCCATACAAACCTTTTTTTCTCTTAACAAATTAGGTAAAGGTTCAGCTACGGCAGAAAAATTTGGACTAAACTTCCTGTAGTATCCAATCATACCAAGAAAACGCATTATTTGCTTCTTGTTTTTGGTTTAGGAAATGCAGAAATAGCACTAATTTTAGCATCAACAAGTTTTACTTGACCCTGCCCTACATTATGACCCAAAAATGTTACTTGTGCATTTCAAAACTTAGATTTGACTTAGTTGACGGTCAGTGGTGCTTCGCTGAGTCTTTCGAAGAGGTCGCGAAGACTTTTCAGATGTTTCTCCCGGGTGTCGCTGTACACGATGAGGCCATCAATAAATGCGTCGCAGCCATGAATGTCCTTGACAATTCAGACGGATGAGACGCTGGAACGTGGCTGGCGAGTTCTTCTCGCCAAACGGCATAACTTTATACTGGTACAGTCCTTGCGGCGTCACAAATGCGGACACTTCTTTCGCTCGTTCTGTCAGCGGAACTTGCCAGAATACTCTTAGCAATGAAACTTGGAAAAATATCATGAGCTACCGACTCTATCAACACAATCATCGATCCTTGGAATTGGGAACGTGTCAGTCTTGGTGACAGAGTTAAGTTTTCGTTAATCTGTGCACAAACGGTAACTTCCATCAGGTTTGGGCACAAGAATCCATGGTGAACTCCATTTACTGTTACTAGGTTCAATAGAATCATTGTTCAGCAATATTGAACCTCATCTTGTAGATAGTTTTGCTTTTCTGGATTCAGTCTATAAGTATGCTGTTTGATTGCGCTTGCATCGCCAACATCGACGTCATGGCACATTCTGTTAATTCGCGTTGGAATGTCATTAAATAAATGTCTGTACTTCTGCAGCAGGTTCTTGAGGTCTTGTTGTTGTGCGGTGAGGTGTGACAGTTTGGCATCCAGGTTGTTAAGCACGTCTGAGTTTTTTTAATGGTACTGTACCACACAGAATGTTGACATCACATTTACAATCAGTATCTACTTTTACTGGGTCAGGGTCAGTTTTAACACATTTAACAGCAGTAACATTATGTACAACATCTGATGTGCTATTTCTGTGATAATATGGTTTCGACATGTTAACATGGCACAATTGCTTTTTTAGCTCAGCTGACTGATAGTCATCTGAGCTATAGCGATCACTCTTTGTCCGTCTGTCTGTCTGTCTGTCCGTTAACCAGGCACAAATCGAAACCACTGGAGCTGGAATCTTCTTACTTGAGATCCAGGGAGGTCCATATAAAATCTCCTTGGGAACCTGAAATTAGTTCTCTGTCAACCATATTCTTCGAGCTATGAGGCTCCAAATATAGAAAATATGATACAAAATCTCAAGTATCTGAACAACCATTGCATTGATCCTCATGATTCTTTGCATGGATATTGATCATGGAATGTTTCATCAGTTTCTGCAGCCTGGTGGCGCTATATTTTTTTTTTCGATTTTAAGATTTTTTTTCTCTATTTTTGAAACCTCTTAAGATGCAGTCATCTGTTAACAGGGCACAAATCGTAACAACTGGAAATAAAAATCTTCTATTTTAACATACCGGGAGGCCCATGAAAAGTCTTCTTGGAAACCTGAAATTAGGTCTCTGTTACCAAAACCTCTGATCTATATGGCTCCAAAGTACCCCCAGAATATTGGAAAATTTGACACAAAAGTTCAAGTATCTGAACAACTAATGCATGAACCCTCATGATTTTTTTGCATTGATATTGATCATACATTGTTCCATCAGTTTCTGCAGACTGATAGCGCCTTCTGTATTTATCCGATTTTTTCTCTATTTTGAGACCTTAAAAAATGGGGCCCTTTGGTCACAGGGCACAAACGACTGGACCTAGAATCTTCTTTCTGAACATGCAGGAAGGCCAATGAAATGTCTTTTTGGAAACCTGAAATTTGGTCTCTTTTACCCATAATCTCTGAGCTATGGGGCTTCAAAATAACTCCCGAATATTGGAAAATTTGATACAAAAGCTCAAGTATCTGAATAACTAATGCATGAACCCTCATGAATTTTTTGCATGGATATTGATTATGGAGTGTTTCATCAGTTTCAGCAGACTGGTGGCGCCACCTGCTGTTTTTTATTATTTTCTCTCTTTTTGAGACCTTAAAAGATGTGGTCCTTTGGTAACAGGGCACACATCCTAACGACTGGAAATAGATACTTCTATCTTAACATGCAGGGAGGCCCATGAAATGTGTTCTTGGAAACCTGAAATAAGGTCTCTTTTACCCATCACCTCTGAGCTATGGGGCTCCAAAATAACTCCCGAATATTGGACAATTTGATACAAAAGCTCAAGTATTTGAACGACCAATGCATTGATCCTAATGATTCTTTGCATGTATATTGATCATGCAGTGTTTCATCAGTTTCTGCAGATCGGTGGAACTACCTGCATTTTTTTCAATTTTTACGCATTTTTACACAGTTTTTTCATACCTTTGAAGATGTGGTTGTCTGTTAACAGGGCACAAATCGTAACCATTGGACCTCAAATCTTAATATCCATGGAGGTCCATGAAAAATCTCCTTGGAATCCAGAAATTAGGTCTCTGTTACCCATATCCTCCGAGCTAAGCTTCAGTTGAATGGGGATACCACCTACAAAATTTGGTATTCAGATGATAAATTCCTTTTGTGAATGTCTTCTTTGTCAGCTGAGCGTCATGACCAATGGGTAACTTGTTATTACGCGTATCTGGTGTTAACAGTATGAAATTTAAATCACTTACATTTTTGTCAACTATGTAAGGACCAAAATACCTAGCATGAGACGTCTGCCAGGGATTGGTAGTAAAGCAAGGCCCTTTTCACGAGGCTCAAATGTCTAACTTACAGTGTGCTTGTCATACTTTGTTTTCATTTTACTTTGTCTATATTTTAGATTAGACTTTGCAATCTCACAAGCATTGTGTATTTAAGTGCGAAAGTCTGAGGCCCATGCAATAAACTAAGAGAATCAGGATTTTCACACAAGAGTTTTTCTTTCAGCAATTTTAATGGACGTCTAACTGAGTGTCCGAAAACTAGTTCAAATGGACTGAAACCCAAGGACTCTTGAAAGGATTATCTGACAGCAAACAGCAATAGGGTGATTCTTTCACCCCAGTCTTTCTGTGTGTCATAACAATAGGTCCTAATCGTGTTTTTTAGGGCGCCCTGACTTTTAGGATGGTATGGCGAAGAACTGTACTGTTTTATACCTAGCTCAAGCATATATACATATATACAGACATAAAATTAGACCCATGGTCAGACTGGACGGATTATGATAATCCAAACATTGTAAAAACATAATCAGAGCCTTGACAAAACTTTTGGCATTAATTTATGCGCAATGGTAGTGCCTCAGGGAACCTGGTAGATGCGCATATAATTGTCAGCAAGTCTTCATGTCCAGAATTTGTTTTGGGCAGTGGTCCAACACAATCAACAATAATCCTACTAAATGGTTCCCTGAAAACAGGAATAGGCCTAAGTGGAGCCCTAGGAGGATTCTGATTGGGCTTGCCTATCATCTGGCATGTGTGGCATGATTTACAGTATTGTACAACATCTGTCCTAAGATTAGGAAAACAGAAATCTGTTCTAATTTTCTGACAAGTTTTATTTATACCGAAATGGCCAGAAAAAGGAGCCTCATGTTCCATACTTAGAATTTCATCGCGATAGCTTTTGGGCACTACTTTTTGATGTTAATGGCCCACTCATCATCAGCGCATCCAGCAGGTGGCTGCCATTTACGCATAAGCACCCATTTTTATTATAGAAACAAACTGGGTTTTGTTACTGGGTGTACATGAAAGCGGACCGAACTGTCTGGCTGGTGAAGCTTGCTTTTCTAGTGAAGCGGTTGGTACGCCGGACTTGTGCGCCACCGTTATGGGTTCAATCCCGGATCGGGCCCGTAATTTTCCTTGAGCAATTTGTCTTCGTAACACGGTTCATCTTTAGAAACTGCCCTTGTAGACATGAAATATCAGGATCCTTATGCTGGTCCGCGATAAGTTCGGACCTGGAAAATGCTGTATCATGTACGGGCGATTCGTTAGACGAGTCACCAGTGAGTCCCAGAGCGTTATTATCTGGACCATTATACTCATGTGTGTTTTCCTTGGCCATAGATCTAGTTACAACACATGTAGGATACAAACCAGGAATTTCCTGATTTTCAGGATCAGTATCTTTATCAAGCGACGGCTTTTCCGTCACTATTGGTACAGGCTGTACTTTGTTACCTGCAACATCATTGCCTAATATCAACTGAATTCCCCAAAAAGGGTGAAGTAGTTCTTATGCCCACAGTAATATTCTCATAAATCAAATCTGACTTTAAATGTACAATGTAAAGCGGAACTAAAAGGTTCTTCCAAGTGTGCTTGTCTGAAAACACACCAATAACAAGTGCATGTGCACCAGTAAAAGACCTATTAGAAAATTGCTAAGCGTTTGCTAACATGAGAGTTTGGCCCGAACCAGTGTCCCTCAACATTCAAATAGGGGTAATATCTGAAAAATCACTTGAAAGAGATACAAAACCATCATGTATGAATGTCTCAAATAACTCCATTTCAGAGTCAGGAGAGGAATCTATTACCTCAATTTCATCAAACAAAGAACTTACACTGACACTGTCAGTAACAGACTCTTTTTTCGAGTCACAAAAGGAAACTTCATCCTTATTACAATTAAACTCCTCATGGGAGTGAACAGAGGAATTTTCCTCAGCAGAAACAAACTTCTGTTTGTCACAAGGGGACCTGGCCTCACTGGAAATACTCTCGCAAGAGTCATTAAGGGCTTAGCGTTATTTAGAGGATACTCCTCGCAGGAGTCCTGAAAGGACTTCGCCATATTAAATTCCTCCAAGGAATCAAATGAGGTTTTTTCATCGCAAGCTACGGATTCTTCTTTGGAGTCAGATGGCACGTTGGCCTCCGTAGCATCAAACCCTTTTTTAGAGTCAATAAAGGACTTGTACCCCTTATTTACATGAAAAGAGCTTGGCTCTTGTACTATGCTATGTTGAAACAAAACCAGAAGGTTTGTTCTTTGGTTTATGTGTAAGTTTCAAGCAGTCAGATATTAGATGACCTTCCTTTTTGCATTAATTACAAATTTTCTTTGAAAATGACTGGTCTTTGTTTGACTCAGTCACAGTGGACGTGCACTGAGGTGTAGCAGTGGAGTTTGTTGAACTATCAGGATTACTAGTACGGGGTGACTGCGCCATAAACTTCTTTTGACCATATTGATTTACATTCTTATTTGTGAATGACTGGTTTGATTTGCCAGTAAATGGCATTTTGTGTGTTAATGAATAACCACCAGCTAATTGAGCAGCTATGTCAAGTGTTTCAGGCCTTTTAAAAAGGTTTTAACATCTGCGTAAAAAGCAGCGCTTAAATTTTAAAGCAAAATCAACAGGCAAATTGTCATAATCTTTCATTACATTTTAAGAACTACAACAGCGATCAAACAACTGCTCTGAAGTCCTAGAAAATACAACATAGGTCTGATTTTTGCGCTTTTCCCAGTTTCTGGATCTCTGGTGGTAAGTCTCCGAATATAACGCATAACCTTTAAGGATTAATCGTTTAACCTGGTCATAGTCAGCAGCGGCTTCTACAGACAGTTCTTTACATATTTCTCTGGCCTTGCCAGTCATTACACTTTGTAATAGCATAGTCCAATTTTCCTTAAGCCTTTTTAAATTTTTCAGCTACCTTCTCAAAGTGTAAGAAATATTCATTAACCTCTTTTTCTTGAAAAGGTGGGACAAGTTTATTGTGTTTAGTAACATTAAAACTGTGAGTTGGGGCAGCACGTAGACCATGTTCTAGTTTAAGTCTCTCTAACTCCAGTCGTTTTAACTCAATTTCTTATTCTTTTTCTAGTCTTTCTCTTTCTAACCTTTCACGTTCTTCCCCCCTTTCTCTTTGTTTTTCTAATTCTAACTGTTTTGACCTTTCATGTTCTCCCTCTCTAACTGTTTTAATGCTAGCTCATGTTGCCTTTCTTACTTTTTTAATTCTAACTGCATAGCAAGGCTGTCATTTTTTTATGTTTCGATTTCACTCTCTTCAATTAAACCTTGGCTAACCAAATCTTACATGATTCTAGCAATGATATCAGGTTTTCTCAAAGTTTTTTTTTCACACCTAGCCCTAAGTGTTGTTCAAAATGCATCAACTGATCTTTTATCGAATGTTGAAGTTGATCAGGGTCTGGATCTTCAACAAATGCCTCAGGTTCGAAGTCCGCCATGTGAAGATGTTAAAACAATAACAAAAACACTGGAAAAATCTTGTAAACAATGTATTGTAAACAATGTGTCTAGGTCAAGGCCTAATAAATTTTCAAAACTTTTAAGCATCCCGGACGAGCCCCCAATTTTATGTTACGGACCCTAATAACAACAAATCACGTAATCGTGACGTGCACAAATTTTGTTACCTAGATAAAAAACACTAGGCAGCGTGAAATGTCTAGGGGAACGAATAAAGAAATCAGTGGTTTTTTGTTAACAAATATTATAATTTATTCTTAGAACAATGCTAACATTACAATACACTTAATCAATACAATTACAAAGTATAACAACAATAAAAATGTACAGTACTAGAGTGTCCGGATCCTAGGCTTTGATTTCTGGATACCACCACTGTCACAGCTCAACAAGAGTCCTTTAACACAAATATTCCAGATGAACAGCTCATGTAAATCTTCTCAGAGAATAGTCCGATTTAATCGCGGAAACAATCTGTGGTAATCCAGAATGAAGGTCTGGTAATAATCCCAAAGGCAAACTGAAGAAAATTTGTATATAAAGTCTGTATAATATCCGTTGAAGCGCTGTAATCCGTTGTAGTTCTGCAATTATCAGAAAGGTCCCAAAAACATTGACTAGAGAGTCACACACTTCCGCGTCCGCTGGTATTTTTCTCTCTGCCGACTCTTAACATGCACAGCCCGTTTTTACCTGAAGCCCAGAAACTTCCATTTTCACGAACATTCTAAACACAACAATACCTGTGCGCCCACAGCGCCTGAACAGACCGAACCATCTAGAACACATAGAACGTAGTGTTTCCACAAAACAGTACACGTGCGCCCACAGCGCCTGAACAGATCCGAACCATCTAGAACACAAAGAACGCTGTGTCTCCACGTTTCACACTTCATACGCAAGCTACAGCCCAACTAGCGCGGCTCCCTCAGCAACGAACAGGACCTGCGCCTAACACGAATCAGAATGTCAATATATACATGTAACACAGTCCGTTTGTCTGTAACGCTTTTTTTCGTGCGCTGTATCTCAAACAGAATATCTTTAGTCTTTCTCATATTCACAGGGATGATCGGTGCCTATATGAGGACTCGACCCATAATGAAATTCAGACCCGCCCAAAATGAAATTTGGCCGCCAGACCACATGTTGGTGATTTTTTCATGCGCATTATCTCAACAAATTACGTTTTGCTCTTTCTTAAATTCACAGGGATGATTTGTGCCTGTGAGGAGTCCAAATCTCTGTCAAATAAAAGACCCGCTCAAAATTCAATATCGCCGCTAGACCACAATTGGAGATTTTCTGTCGCACACATTTTCACAAACAGAACACCTTTGACCGTTTTCAGATTCATGGGCTGATTGGTGCCTATATAAGGACATTGACAGTGATTTCCCGGGAGTCTTCACAGGAACATTCATATTCAGGAAGATCAAAGGTTTTCTATTTGTGGAACTGTGTGCGACAGAAAATCTCCAGTGTCAAATATGGCCGCCAGACCACAATCGAAGATTTTCAGCTGCACACATTTTCACAAACAGAATACCTTTGACCTTTCTTCAAATTCACGGGGTGATTGGTGCCTAAGAGAACTCCATCCCCATTCAATTACAGACTCGCTCAAAATCAAATATGACCGCCAGGTGACGATCAGAGATGTTGTACTGAACACATTTTTTAAACATACCTTCTTGAATACGATTTAAACCTAAAGGCATAATAAAATGTGAACTAACCAAAACTTAAGTGCTAAGATTACAGAATGGAATGAACGTGTCTATATATTAACAGATCCCCTTCTCTCATCATCACACGAATTCTTTGATTTAATTGTATCCGCCAAAACAAAGTTTTGCGGATACAATGTTTTTGACCGGGTTCCGCCGCCGCCGCATTCGTTTCCGGAATAGAACTCTAACATAACTGGACAGATTTTTCCGAAACTTTACACCATTATCGGATCACATATGAACTGGTGCCAAAATATTTTGCGCTGACCTCTGACATTTCCTCTCCCCAGTGCGTCCATCCGTATTTCTGTTTTGAAACATTAACCCACATATCTTCGGACTCGTTTGACCAATCAGGCTAAACATTTTGCACAAATGTAGCCCTAGATAGCTTAATAACATACACAAAAATGGTGGCGCTACCTGCACCCATTTTTGCACAGCGTCCATCTGTTCATCTGCCATGGGATAAAATCACTCATATCTCTGCAGTGGTTGGACTGATCCACCTGAAATTTTGCATGTGTATACATACTGGATAGCTTTCTTGATTTTGTAGCAGGTTGCGCCACCTACATTTATGTTTACGCTGCAGACAGCTATGCTTATATGTCAGGACTGTGTATAGATCTCACAAAGCTCTTTATCATACACAAAACTGGTGGCGCCACCTGGAACAAATTTTGCACAGCGTCCATTTGTTTGTCTGCCGTGGGTGAAATCCTTCATATATCGGCAGTGATTTGACTTATCTGCCTAAAATTTTGAATGTATAAGCATCTTGGATAGCTTTTTGGATTTTGTGGCAAGTGGTGCCATTTACATACACATTTCGGCTGCAGACATCCATGCTAATATGCAACACACCTCACTCTATTTCCCCTTGCCACTCAATCCATGTCTCACTTCACCCATCCCATTCTGATTTCGGCTGATACACGTAGTCGCTTGTCGACTTCACGTTTTCTAGTTAACAAAAAGCGCTCCATAAAAATCAGTTGGCTATGACATCAGATCCTTTTCTGGAGTCAGCACATATGATAGCAATTTCATAAATATGGCTGAAACCATCATCATTCATATCTCAAGATATCGATATCCCAGGATATCCACATCAACTGAATGCAGCTATACAGAATGCTGACAGAGGCGGTGTCGTTTGCCTGCCCTGACAGTTATAAAACTGCCCCCTTGTAGACAAGTATAGAAGCTCTGGCTGCCTTTAACTTGTTTAATGGACAATGAATTCAGATTGTTTTGATCTACCGAAGTCAAAATGTGAGGAATAATATATATAATATATTTGCCCGTTACATATCAGAAATTTTAAAACAAAACTTGAACCCCAATTGCCGACTGTATTTGGAGGGGATTTCAACATCGTTTTTTTACAAACTCAGGGAAATGACCAAGAAAGCAACATTTTCATAAAAAAAAATTTACACATCATGTTGTTCAACCAACAATTGTTAAACCATCACAGATCTCTTCTGAATCATGCTTGGGCAAATAGCAATATCCTTGTTTGCCACATCATAACATCATGTTCAAATGAACTGTGATCTTGTCTAAGAAGCTAAATGAATTCTCAGCACAAAGGTTTGGGACTTTTCTGTCTGATATTCTCAACATGTCTATTTAAAATCCTGTATCACTCATACCCTTCCAATGCAAACACAGGTAATTCGTAGAGACCTTGTCTGTTCTTCATACCAGAAAAACATCAGTGCTTCATAAGCGTTTCTTACTACAGTTTTTAGGTCACTTCCATATCCAGCAATACTTACTGAGGGCTCTTTGAGGACCATTGTCCGACCACATCTATTCACTTCTAATTGCCTCCTCGGGAGGGTATGCGTTCATCCCCGTTCGTGTGTGTGTGTTTATATGTGTCTGTGTTTGTTCACAAACTAATGCAGACATGAACAGAATCTCATGAAAGTTTGAGGGCATTGCAGGAACGGGCCAATGAAAACTTTATCAGAATTTGGTGTGGATCCGGTACATGAATCAGGAACGTCATCATGAAATATTCACAAATGTAGAGTCATTTATGCACGAGTGAACCTGGAAATATGGCCCGATTAAATGAATGCAAAAACAGTTTAGGGAGCATCCCATAAAAGGCTTGCATTCCTTTCGAATGCACAGATTTCTAGTTTTCATTTAAATACTTAGGAAAGAAATTTTGCCAGAAATTCACAGGTTCTTTACAGTCATTTCTTTCTGGTGAAATCATGTAATGTGAAATACATTTTCTTGACCAGAGCCCGGATCATGCACGAACTGGGCTGGTTTTGTGTAAGTGAAGTTATAGTTAAAACAGTTGTCCGACCAACAATTTGAATAGTCATTTAGTGCCTTAAAATATACCGGTGACCCAAACCACGGTATGTACAGCAGAAAAACTTGAAACTGTATAAATCCTTGAACATTCACAGGTACGGTTTACGCACGTTGTGTTTGCCCAAGTTGCATTCTGTTCAATAATTTATCACCGGTGTTTTTGATGAGGCCATGTGCTCACGGATGAGAACAAAATAATAATCTTTTTATAACGCTGAGGCACGGCATCGGTCGATGCATGAGAAATGAACTAGAATCATTGATTTGTTTTAGCCTACAACCCTCTACAAAAACAGCTTTTGCTGAATAGATTATCCCTGGGAAATATGCATTATAGATAAATAAATCCATGGCCTCGACAAGAATCGCTTTATTGATTCACCCCAAATAACTAGCAAGAAGAACCAGTCACTGAGGCTGGTTATACAGACTGGTGATATGTATCATGTATCAATGTATTAAATATTATATACATATATATTACTCTGTCTGTCCGTCCGTCAGGTTTTTGTTTCCGTGCGATAACTTTCCTTAATATGATCCGATTTCATTCAAATTTGGGTCAGTGATTGATCTATCTCATGCATACCTTGATTGGAATTGGGTTAGGAGTGTCTGTCTGAAAATTTCTTCTCTTCAGCTCCAAAACAATTTTAAATTTTGTTCCTATTTCACAACCAAAATTATGACATGTGGAGACATCTTCGGGCAAACAAAAACTGAAACATACATCAGGTATGCATGAAAGTCTTTACCATAAGCGTGCGCTCTCTCGTCCCAGGAGTGAATGGGTACTGATTACGGGAGGAAGGCAAATGTAGAACGAATAACCTTCCAGCGCCAGATATGGCTGCTTGGGTTGTTTGCTCCCCAGGGAGCTGAGAAAAGCTATCAGAATGAACAGGCCAGAGACCAGGAAGGCAAAGTGTAAAGTCAGATGAGACTGACATGGTCTGTGATATCAGACTATAAACCCCAAACTTTACCTTTTTCACCTTTTACTCAAAGTTTGGGAAATAAAATAAATGCAAGAATAATATCTCTTTTCAGAAGTTTCCGTCAAGATTAGATCTGATTCGAAAATACCAACATGGCAGGACATGATGTCAAAACACCATGACGTCATGCCGGGAGGCCAGTGGGAGCCCAGCAACTGCCAGGCCGATCAGAGTGTTGCCATCATAATACCATACCGTGACAGAGAGGAGCACTTGAAACGGTTATTGCATCACACCATACCGATATGGAAAAGACAACAACTTAAGTTTACCATTGTGGTCGGGGAGCAGGTGAGAACACACGTGTAAACACACGCACGCACGCACACACAACTCCCATGTTCAAACCAGCACGCGTTATATTAATAAAAAAGTAGATAATGCCATGTATTATTTATCAAATTTATTACGAAAATTAACACTATATCCATATCCAAATATTCATTCATTAGAGATTTCAGAGAATTCTTTCAAGCACATTCTATCAGACCTTAAGAAATAACTTATTAATGTTATGAAATCTGTTATGAAGAGAAATTGTTGAGGGGAAAATCCTGGGCCAATCCAGGAGTCGAACCCAGGTCGGTGGCGTACATGTCCGGCGTCCGCTTTTATGTCACCACGTAACACACCCCCTCTTAAGAGCGTTCTGCTATCAGTTCAAAACTAATTATCCCAGGAGTCACACTTTGGTGAGCTTATTTCCTGGGCCACAAAGTTAACCGTCACGTTATACGAGCCCCCATTTTGTTACGAAGAGAAATTGTTGAGGGGAAAATCCTGGGCCGATCCGGGAGTCGAACCCAGGTAAGTGGCGCACAAGTCCGGCGTCCCAACCGCTTCGCTAAAAGCAAGCTTCACTAGCGAGATAGTTCGGTCCGCTTTTATGTCACCCCGTAACAAATCCAATAGAACAAGGGTTTAAATAATTACGGTTGATAATGATTGTTCTGGAGTAACTGGTTGATCTATCAAACTGTAACAACGTCTGTGCTTAATTGTGGATCCTCATTTGATTATTTTATTATTTTATGTGTATTTGATTCTACAACTTTTTGTATTAGCCAAGTCCTCATTTTTAGCTCAGCTGACTATAAGTCATCTGAACTATAGTCGTGGTCCATTGTCCGTCCGTCAGTCGTGTCGTCCGTCCATCCGTCCGTCCGTTAGACTGGCACGTTTTGAAACCGTTAGACCTACGAATCCGAAATTCGGCATACTGTACGATATCCCCAAGATCTCCTACAATACTGTTAACTGGGTCACTGCGACATCGATTGTTCGAGAAAAACCTAAATTTTCCATTAAAACTTATTATCACACTTTAGGAATGCTTATCAAAACCCTTCGTCTATTTTTTTCATATTAACCATAAATATTACCCTATTTAATTCCTATGTACATGCTAAAAATTTGGGCAGTATTATATATTTTGTTAAAAGTTACGGGCCCAATCATAATGCGCTTTGTAAAAAATCAGGAAAGATATTTACCTGCTTAACATAATAATTGTTCAAGCCAGAGAAATTTTTTTCAGAGATATAACTTTATTTAATGTTTAATCAAGATTCAATTGTATACCAAAGATTAGATCTGAATTTTGTAATTTTTTAAAGTTATTAGCATAAATATGAAATCAGAACCTTAGATTTTGCCCTATTTTGACCATGGCACGTTTTTTTCCTGGAAGTACATTTGATTTAATTTTCACAACAGATACACATAATGATTAAATCTTTTAAATTCTGAAATTTGAAAATATACCAGCAATACCAGGGTACCTAATTTGTCACAGGTCACTGGGGAGATCCCCTACTGTGACAGGTGTACAGTTATTTACATATCAAACCAACAACCCCCCCCCCCCCCCAACAAGTGTTATGCAGTAATTGTTATTGTTTACACTATATTTCCTTAATTGTAATGCTGTTTCCACTCCAATATACATTTTTTTCCTGAAATTGTAATTCATATTTGTAATTGTAAATCAGAAGATGCAATGTTGTGGTAGTAACGTATTTTTAAAGAAATCTATTTTCTGATAAATAATTCTGGCAAATTAAAATATAACTAAATCCATCAGTATGCATAAACTGATAATATATGAGCCAAATTATGAATAAATAAAGGCACAATTCAAAATTCTGAATCAAGAATAATATATTTAGATATGTATTGTTTTGCAAATTAAAAGATATATTTTTGTGGTGAAAAATAAATACATTCATATCCATAATGTGGTTTTATCTGACATAATTGAGATATATAATGATGCAATTTAAATAATTATATGTGTTTTTATCTGACATAATTAAGATATATGATGATGCAATTATAATTATAAATCAACTTTTATATTCAGACATATAAGTTATATTGGGAATGAAATGAAAATTACAAACTTGAAAAAAATTGTAATAAAAAAAGGAGGATCCAATGCAAACATTTGTTAATTTGTTCCTTCTGTCTCAGCAGGACGGGAGATTGTTTGTCATTTTTTATATATTCAATAATTGGCAATGAACTTTTTTTCATCCTGTAGGCACTGTTGAATTTTGTGCTTATCCTGTATGTATATACAGAGAAGTTGCAACTCCCAACATTCAATCCCCCCTCCCCCCCCCCCCCCAACACACGCACACACACCCTCACCTCACACTCACACACCATCAAGTCCTTGCACCTTTGGACTGAGGACACATGTTATATTATTTAATAATGTATTATAAAAAATAGATCTAATTAAACAAATGTGTAATCTGCTGAACTGTCAAAAGTTGATCAAAAAGCCAATAAATGATCATGGTAATAGTACAGATCATTTGTTCACAAACTGCTCACATGCTTCAGTTTCAACATTAGGAATCACATGAACATGTCACAAAATATTATTTGCAACAAGTCCTCACACATCAATACAAACCAATCATGTGAATCAACCATTGCCTATATTATTACCTCTTCCTCTCACACTTTATCACCATTTGATATTATTTAAGATTTTACCTACAAGGTCCACCTCAGCTGAGCACATTGACCCATGGGTCCCTTATTTATTATATATATATTAATAAGGAGAACAAATAGAAAAATCTATAAAGTCTTATGAAAGGTTCGGCAAAGAACCCTTTAGCCAGGAACCTCAGCTGTAGCAACAGGAACAACTACAAATGGTTCCAGATGGAATCATGGTTCTAGATGAAACCTTAAGGCTCCTGAAGAGAACGTTCAAGAGCCCTTTTTAACTTTCGGTACAGACATGTCCCCATTGACTCTATGGTATATAAGCGTGTTGAATGGACTGAAATCTACAGGAAAATTTGTTTAAAATTAATGTTTGGTGTAGAAATAAGTATCATCCGCTCACCAGAACAATGTTCATGTGGACTTCATTATTTTTCTTTCTAAGACTGGTACATCGATCTTTAACAAAGCGCTGATAATGAACGCCGCGTTCCTGGAGACAGAGAAACTCGCCAGGTTTGACTGTTTCATCTTTCATGACGTGGACATGCTGCTTGAATCTGATCTTAACCTCTACAAGTGCCGGCGCTCACCCGTACATCTTGGAGTGTATCTTGACAAATTTAATTACAGGTTGGTTTATTAAAAATTGCATTCTTCTGATACTCATAGCCGATCACTGAACTTATAGGAATGAAAGATCAGGTGACCGAAAAGTCTGCCCATCCGTTCATACAAAGGACAACTCAGCCCGCAGTTCCTGAAACTGATATAAAAACACTTCTCACGGGATAACAAACTACACAAAATCTTTAACAAAAATACAATCAAAATTAGCTAGTTGCATGAGAAATATGATGCAAATAATAACAGCCCATTACAAAATAAACACTGCAAAAAAAAAAAAAAACAACCAAGAAACTAGCGAAAAAAACCTGCAACTGTAGGCTGAAAAAGACGGGAATGCCTTGCTAGCAATATTGTTTACAAAGCGACGGTTAAGACCGAACACTAAACCTCTCAGTACATCGGATAAGCACGTGGCCCATTTAAGACTCGGTACAACAACAATACAAATCATTCCGCAGTTAACTTTACGAAAAAGAAACAAAACTATCGAAGCACATCTGGACCCTTAAGAGAAAGCAGGTACAATTTTTGACAACCTGGGAAATAATCCAACGCTCTAACACAATGAAACTCACCTGGGACCAATTTAACCTCTGTATGGAGTGGAAATACAGCATACTGCACCACAAAAGCGACAAGTCGATTATCCTATTTAACAGGCCTGAAACTACCGATGTTTTTTAAAAAGAAAGTAACATTAATAGCTGGGTCCCAACAAGCGTCAGTTATCTGATGATCGCCCGGGTGCCGATACCGGCAACGGCGTGTAACTCGAGTTATTACAGGATGCTCCAGCTTGCTAAACGTTTAGTTAATCTGCTCTACCTAAGCTGTATCGAGCACTATACTGCAACCACTAGGATCTACTTAGGATGATATATAACTTTTTTAATCGGTTGACTATAAGTGTAAGCATGGCATAGGTTACATTCCTCAGTAGTGTATCCCTTATCAAACGCGTCAGCTTAACATTATTACCACAATGAACCTTCTGCTCATGTATGGGTAACAATATACTCGCATAAGATTTAATATTATGTCAAACATTCGGGCAGGATCTTGCCCATTCGTAACCATACACACACACACACACATATATACCATTCCTGATGGCTATATATCGAATATGAAAGTTTAATGCTTAAAAAGGTATATACATTTTCTTTCTGACAGAAAATAAATATACATTATATTACAAATATCTTAAAATACCCATAATAAATATTTTACTTGGCATATTAAGCACCATACAAAGGTATGTCCTAAATTCCTCTGTGAATGTAATTCTTGAACACCTTTTAGTTACTCTTGGTTACTGTTGTAATATTTGCCTTCAGTTTTGTAATACTCCATGACTCCTGTAAATTCCAGGATTCTTATAGCGTTGTGTCTTACGAATTAATCTATAATTTAAGTATGATTCTGCTAAAAGACGTTCAGTTGAATATACTGAAATATATATATATATATTTTAAGGTATGCAAAAATTGAGACCTATTCATCCTTGACCAGACCATGGGTGCTCTATATGTATGCAACATGAATTTTTAACGTGTACCAACTGCTTTTTTTTGTTCATAGAACCTATCTTTATTTGTTAGTGTCGACTCAAAGACACCATATATTGGCCCAATGCCAGAAACATTAACTGGTGCTGACCACATGGAGAGGTGAATTGGAACGTTCATTGCCTCCGCCAGTAGGGTATGCGTTCATTCTCGTTCGTGTTTGTGTGAATGTAGCCCCGGCTCATGATCCAATTTAGGATGTACTAAAAATGTGCGGTCATAGAGGAATGGGGTTTTGAATATAATTATTCAAATTACTTTATTTGTTTTATGCTGCGTGCTGAATATAAATGATTCTGCATATGGGGAGGTATCGGTAGCTCGTACGTTTGTCTGGGAGGGGGGCTTTCATTTGTTCCTAATGCATGCTATAATGTCAACAATTAACTTTCACGAACGCACGTCCCTTCTCATTCCATCAAATCATATGGATGGCTGCGTTTGCAACACGTGCTATATATTCCATATTCAAACAAACTTATGCTTGGTCTTTATATTTAAAATCTTTTTAGGAATGTTCTTAGAGAGTGAATAATCAAATTAACGGTAGGTTTGATCTATTTCGTGGAATATGATGCTGATATACACGAGCCGTGAAATCGGGACATCTTCAACTGTTTATCTAACGCTTATGACATTGGAACTATATATATATATATATATATATATATATATATATATATATATATATATATATATATATATATATATATCGTTGGAAAGGTAAACACCTTTGCTGCTACAGATAAACAGTCTGCAAACTGACGCATGCGCACTCTCTTTGGGTGCGGCAGAACAAGGTGACCAATCAGGCAATAATAGTATTCTGTCAAACTGCATTTTGTGTCCTTGTCATTTTTATCATCCTTCAAGGCTGCAATATGTTTTGTCTTTTTTAATGAAAATAGTTTTATTTATCGAACACACAGCACAAGAGTCACAAACTGTTGTGGGGGTAACCTCTAACGTGTACCTTCTTTGAGGATATAACGATGCTGGGTTAACAGGAGCGGATCAAGGATTTAGGAAAAGGGGGGCCCAACCCTGGAGGACTAATGAAAACCCTAAAAAAAGGTCCCCTAGTCTGGAAAAGGGGGTGGGGGTTCAGGCCACAAAATTTTGTCTGAAGCCCTTAAAAAACGTTGCTTCTGATGAAAAGGGCCCCCCCCCCCCTCTGGATCCCCTTCTGGTTAATATAAGCTTTTATTACAATTTTATATTTGTTTGTGTTTTCTTTACATTTTATTCAAACATTTAGGCCTAATTAATCTGTCAGGTATGTTAAGCTTTGGTCTCCGTGAAAAATATGACAGTGGTTTCATACACGAAATTTTTCGTGCTTTTTCCTTTGCCTATAAAAGGCCTCCAATGACATCATTTTCAGAGTTTATCATGACGGATAAGTATGAGAATACAAGATCTCAAACGCAGAAAAAACACTCAAGCCTTCCTGCATGTGCAACACCATCCTGTGACCCATTGTCTAAATCCCATTCATGCATAGGCTAGAATGCTTCAGACCTAACTCGAATACAGTGTTGATTTACATGATATAACTGGAAAGGTATATAAAGAGGAAAGGAGAGGGAGGGGGCTACCCTTGTGTACCGCCTCTAAAATTCCTTTCGGAGGTCCTGCTTGGAATGCAGTTTTCTAGTTGTATATATATCCGACACTTCTATCAATTTTATTTACTAATGGGAACTTGATTTTCATACTGTTACAGACTTAAAGTGTGGTGGATAGTCGGTGGAGTGTCGGCTGTGACATCAGACCAGTTCCGTCGGGTCAACGGGTACTCCAACAGATTCTACGGGTGGGGCGGAGAAGACAATGATTTTTATAACAGGTCAAAAAATTACATGCTTTCAAGATTCTAGTTCAAGTATGCCAGGGGAAGATGTGGGAAATAATATTTAATAATATATAATAATATCTGTTTCTGCAGGGTAGAAGAAATATTTAAGCAAAGTAATTACATGCAGCTCAGAACCTTACATGCAACGGACTGGTTTCTCCTTGGTTGAAACCCGCAGAGGGAAGTAGATAAAATAAAACGGACAAAACGTTTTATTCTCGAATGACACGTATTCCAGCATAGCCATAATCACAATTATAGTATTTCATAACACAATATCAGATTTCAGTTAACGATTTACGAATTATATTATAAAGTCTTATTACTCGGCCGGTAAAATCCTATGGACTCCCATTTAATTTACCTCATTTTCACTTTTCATTTTTTAAATATTTTTAATTGCATTAATGCTCTCTACTATTCTTCAGTTATTATGATTATTATATGTGATCTTGCAGAATCAAAGACAAAAACATGTCAATCATACGCTACCCCCAGGAGGTGGCTCGCTACACCATGATCAAACATGAGCAAGATTTGGGAAACAAAGGCGACCAATACAAGTAAGTTTCATTTTTTTTACCGTTATTCTATTTCATCTTAATTGTACAGTACTCTTGTAAGACATATCAAGAACCATAATTAATAAAGCGATTTTTAATTTTACAATTATAATGCACACGCGTTAGCAGCCTGTCACAGCCAAATACAGCATACCTTTGTAGTTTCATCCCGGCGCTCGGCGGGCTGGAGCCCAGTCCTCGGCAGCGGTCGTACAAAGACCATAATAACCGGGCTGTGATAAGAACTAAGCACCCGGTCATAACACGCTTTACGCCTTTACGAGTTAGTAATATCATAGCAGCCACCAGCCGGACCAGTTATAGTTGTCCGGGTTGATTAGGACAAGTGTTATGTCTCTGATGTCTTTGATGTAACACACTTGTTACATGTTTAACACGAATATGTATCCACAGGGGTATAAATGCCAGACCTACATCAAATGTAGAGAGGAGAACAATCTCGTTTATATCCTGTACATAAACATTAACATGTACTTGACGCAGGTTTGCTTTAGCATCGTTTGATTTTAACTGAAGAGATCCACCGTGTCGTTAGGTTCCGGATAACAAGCGCCTCTTGCATCAGTTTAAGCAAATTGGGTTGATTTTTGTATTTTTTTCCGCGACAAACAAGGTGTTTATGCCCATGTTGTTATTGTCCTTCATACATGCTAATAGTCCACTCTCCATTGTGCCTTATATTTCTCATAGATTTTGAGGGTCATATTGCAGATTTTTTTACATTATAAGTTCCTGATCGTGTTCCTTTATAAACTGGGTGAAATAAAAAAAAAGTGGTATGACATGCAACTTGTCACTTAATGCCCAGATGCACAATTTTATTGTTTATATGATGCCTCATATCAACTTACAGCGTCCCAAAGTCTGCATATGAATTATATTTGTAAATAAAATAGGCTATACTGTGTATTGCATCATTAGAGAATGCATTTTTCTCGTAGGCTGTACCCAAAATCACGTTGGACGGGTACTGATATCATTGTCAAACCAGTTTCTGAGGAACCAGTTGTCGAGTATGAGTAAGTCTATCTACAGAAAGCGAGTTTTGTTAATTATTACATAATGAAAGAACCAGTATTACACTAAAAGTGTAATGAAGTGACAAGTAATAACTAATAAATAAAGATATATATACCGTTATTAATTAATTTCATTTTTGTTTTTGTTACAGGCAAGTACTAGAGAAGCTCAAGATAAAAAATTACGACAAAGAAGGCCTAAATACAGCTAATTACACCTTAATTAAAACGGAAAAACTACCTCTGTACACATGGCTGCTCATAGCAATATGAAGATTGTCGAAGCTGTACTCGGTGTCTTTCATGACGCATGCGCACAACGTAAACCGAACACACAACTACCAAGGAATATTCCAAGGTGAAGACATCTTTCTGAGTTTGTTAAATTTACTGAATGCTGAAGATATTCTAAGATTTTTATCCAAGTCAAGAGTCATCCTGCGCGGGGAAGACCAGCACCGCGAGTAGAGGTTCTGTTAGTGTGCGTGGGGATCCGTAACCTGGAAAAAAGTTCTCAAAAGATATTGTGAAAATCAAACATGCTTGAGCTGTTTCTAAGATGGGACCGCCACGACATGTTATCATAAGCGTTTATGCATTTTACACGTACATACTTTAAAATTTAAAATATTTAGGATAAACATCTTTTAAATTTTTTTACACACATACAAACACACACAATGGGATAGTTTTTCTACAACCTTGTATATTTACATGGGAATAAAATTGGAATGGGGTATAGTCGTTTGCGTTTGAGATTCATGGTCGTTCTACTATTCAGATTATTAAATGTTATCAGGGGCTTTTGGAGTGGCTGGTTTTGGAATGGCTGTTTTCCTGCAGGTGATTTTACTGTTTAGGATACAGTTATAGATTTCCTGTATGTGTGCAGAAAAAATGTACAAAAGACAGTACCTCTTCAAAACTAGCAAAAAAAATAATAATAATAAGCTGAATCCCACAACATTTGATATGTGTCCGATTATTGCTTAAAATCTGGGGATGGTAGCTCCTGTTATTCCTGAGAAATTATGGGTTAATGTACAGATGACCAATGACCCCCGTACAAAAAAAGGTCAATGCACGTGGTGCCACCAATACCTGAATTTCATATATGACTCGTGTAACCAATACTGGCATAAAATATGGTGATGATAGCTCCGGCCGTATCTGAGACTGTCATTTTAGATTGCTTTTTTGGACAGATGACTATTTCGTTCAACTTCTTGTAACTCGGCCAAAATTCACAAAACTTGAACCATTTGAACAAACTTGAGAGAGATGGTATAAAAGATTATTTCTGTGAAATATTGAACAATTAGGCTTGACCGTTTCGTCGGAGGTTTTTTTTAGCTATTTTTTCTCTATAAAATCTAAGAAAATGCAGAGTTTTTTTCATGATGCTAGCTCCAGTTGTTTTCGAGATAGTATGGGTTAACGTACAGACGACAGACGCCACCACACAATCGCATTAGCTCACAGGTTCGCTAAAAAATTACTACAGATGCATATTGAATGCAAAGTTATAATACAGATACATTTCACTGATGGCAAAATCTTGAATTAAGTTGAGTATGGATACCAATTATTTATAATCCATGTACAGCCGTCTTTATATACCCACAGAGAGCTGTATACCTGTGATTGTAAACATTGCCTGGCATGAGGAATATCTAATCATAAATCTACATTTTAAAGGCTTTTAAAAAACATTCTTGTCAATATTAACCATGGATAACCTAAAATCTAAATGTCTAGGGGCATGATGTAATGGATGCTGATAAACCGGTGCCAGGCTAGATGTACCTGCTTCACACAGCTTACATATATGGTAAAATGATAATTCAGCCAAAATTCATTCTTTGGAACCATAAAGAAAATTATTATAAGAATTATTCAGGGGATTATTCTTGTAAAATATTAAACAAATTGGCCTCAGTGGCGGCAGTCAAAAAAACGTTTTGCAGGTTTATAACTCATATGGGAAAATACAGCAAAATGGGTAAGTTTAGCTTCCCATAACTCAGCCAAAAATCACTGAACCAAAACCATTTGAACAAACTTGAATTATCAACATCTAAGGATAATTAATTTGTGAGATTTAAGAATTTGGCCCAGTGGTTTTTGAAAGAAGATCTTTGCAGCCACTGAGCTAACATAGGCTGTTATTGCATATGACTAAATTCAGCTTCCCATAACTCAGCCAAAAGTCACTGAACTGAGACCATTTGAACAAAGTTCAGAAAGCACTACCGTAAGATCATTTCTGTGCGATATTAAAACAATTTGGCCATATGTTTTCAGAGAAGAAGTTTTTTGTAGCCCTCATTATGATACGGGCACTGATGGCCCCCGTACAAAAAAGGCTAATGCAGGTGGCGCCACCAATACCTCAATTTCAGATATGACTCATTTGACCAATATTCGCATAAAATTTAGTGATGATAGCTCCAGCCGTTTCTGAGATTGTAATTTTAGTATGCTTTTTTGGACAGATGACTTAGTTCAACTCCCTGTAACTCTGCCAAAAATCACCGGACTTAAACCATTTGCACAAACTTGAGAGAGATTGTTCCAGGGATCATTTCTATGAAGTATTGGACAATTTGGCTGAACAGTTTCGTCGGAGAAGATTTTTTAATGTTTTTAAGCTTTTTCCCTATAAAATCTAAGAAAATGCAGTTAGCCAAAAAATAAGAAAATTCCGATATAGTTTTTTAGACAACTTATTTTTTCCATAAAATTTTGTAATGCTAACTCTTGCCGTTTTCAAGATAGTATGGGTTAACGTACAGAGGACGGCCGACGGACGCCGGACGACGCCACACCATCGCATAAGCTCACAGGTTCGCTAAAAATCTTGAGCGATAAAATCAGGATGACTTATTTCAAGGAATCATCAACGCTAATCTGCAGTGATGTTTCACTACCAGTGTTAGAGGTCTTTGCTTCGTGGCCTAGTTAGGCTCGGGTCAGCGAAAATGATAGAATTAAAAAATGCAAGGTTATTAATGGTTCAACTCATACCAGATTAAAGATATTTTATCCCAAGAAGGTATGGACTCTGTCCCGGATGGTGATGACGTGGCCTCTGAGGTTCCGAAGAACTTGAAGAACACCATTCACTAGTCATAACTACCATATCACTACTTTCGACCGTTGTTTTAACCTGGCTTTAGACTCATCAGAAGCTAAATTGTCGAAGAATTGCCTCGCAAGCTATACGGGTGTCTAGCTACAGGCTTTTCTCCTTAGAAAGTTTTTTTTCTTGTTTAAATTTGCTTCACAGGCATTTAGTGGAGAGTTTACCGTGTAAAGTTTGGTCAGGTCTGACCAAAGTGGTTCAGATGACGATACTCGACGTTCAGCGTCAAGATATGCAAATTAGATTGGTGGGCTCAGGTGGTACAAAAAATGTAACATTAAACTTCATTATGTATGAAAATATTGGCCCTTTTAAGATATCCAGATAATTGTTGTCTCCTTCGGCTTCCGTTTATAGCCTGCCTGACAAGCCTATAGCTTGCTTGGGAGGCTCAGAGGAGTCTGTCCTTACTTAACCGACGGCATGGGGACCCTTGAGGGATCTATACCGTCTGTCATGTGTTTAGAATTAATTTGCATGGACTCCCTGTTAATTCGGACCATGCTTTTATGTAAAACTGAGGTCGCGATGAACCATTATCACCGTGTTTTTAATTTGAATTATAGAAAAATATCAGCACCGCTAATGGTGCATTATATGCCCGTTGCATATTTTGTGACCTCTGGCCTCATTTTGGGTTACATGAAAATCCATAAGATTTTTGGAAGTCAGTTTGGTGAACTCTGACAACATTAAATATGCAAGGATTTTGCTGGAAATAGAACTTAGGTGAGATATTATAATGATTAATATTTCTATTGAATTTGATCAAAATCCATTATGTTCCTTGTACGTTGTTTCGGAGCCACCACGAATAGGTCTTTGTACCTCTGTGTGGGAGGACTCAGGTTCGAAAACTCAATTGGTAAAAATGTTTAATGAGTTTCATGAAAATCTATAGGATTTTTGGTAAGTAACCAGGGTGCCTCCAAAGTGCAGTGACCTTTGACCTCATTAAATATGCAGGGATTTTGCCCGAAATCGAACATGGGCGAGATATATTATCGCTCAACATTTCTGTTGTTTAATCAAAATCCTTCACATTCCTCGTTAGTTATCACAGCTAAGTAGCCTAGTGACCTCTGGCCTTATTAAATATGCGTGGATCTTGCCAATAATCGAACTCAGGCGAGATGATCAATTGGTTAGTAATTATGGTAAGTTTCGGGAAAATCCATCAAAGCCCCGGTAAGTTCTCGTGGCGACACTTAAAGTTAACCTACGGACAAACGGACCGTGGGAATTACTATTATACGTCTTATCAGAGACAGGCGTATAAAACATTAAAATTCGCGCAAATTTATGGAGGACGAGCACTCCGTGCGTTTGGACGAATAAGGGATTTTTACAAACAGATTCATCGGAAGAGTTCATCTTAACACACTTTAAATATCAGGCAAATACGCCAGGATTAGCCTAGAAGCGAACTTTGAAAATAAAGCTGAAATCGATACACAAAGTGCTTTGATACCGACCAGATTACGGACGGAAGTACTACTGACAGAGATCGAATGCTACAGCTCACCGGACCCAAAACAATCAAGATCCGAGATGCTTTGATCATTTAAAATTTTAAAATATGTAATCCTTCAAATACATGTGCATGATACAACAGGTAAACAATGTCTGCAGGTCAATTTACCACAAACTCCGTCAGGTCAGCGAGGTACGCAAGCATCTTACTCCGGACGCATTTAGAACAGCCAGCAACTTACTTGCCGTGTCCAGACTGGACTACTATATATTGGGCTGTTGTATGGAATACCGGGTGGATGCCTTTGTTGAAATCAACCCAAAGTGTAATTACTCCCGAAAAAGAAATATTTGAATTGCTCTTCATTTCCTCTCATGTGGTACAGTTTACATGCCTTTCTCAAGTCTGTGTATAAACAGGAGTGTACTGAATAGTTTTATGTATGTTTATTTCCAATCAATAAGGCACTTTTTAATATTTTTATAACCCCATCGGGCAATTTTTGATAAATCAGAAAAAAAGGATGAAAAAGAATGTTTGAGAACAATATTTCAATCTTCACTGCGGTATATATAGTTGATTTTGTGCCTACAGAATGAAAGCCATTGGGTGAGGCGGCGGAATCAATGTATATATATATATATATATATATATATATATATATATATATATATATATATATATATATATATATATATATATATATATATATATATATTGATTGTTTTATGATGGTCTTTCTGTAATGTTTAAAGATAAAGTAATGAAACACACCTGGTAACTTCATTACCAGTTGCAATATATTCATAATCTACCAATGTCACTTCGATGTCATTTTGGTCTTTCGTCGAGGTGATTACAATATGTGCCAGTGGCGTATTTATAATACCAAAGGCATTTTTGCGATACCAAGGGTTAGTGTGTTCGCAAAATGGCTAACCCCGTGAGCTGGTAGAAGCAAATCTATGAGGGTTAGAGCGCGGGTATGTGACACGAAAGTACTCCGAGAACAGTGTCCAAGCGGGAATCTATCTGCGAGTATGGCGGCAAGGGCACGTATATCGGCAGAGTTTACAACAAAGAATAATTCTTTTTGCCATTTTGGACCACGCCCTAATCCACAAATTATAGTAGGATTTACCATGTTTGTACAGTGACTTTTGGTTTTAATTACGCAAATTAAATTTTATCTAGCTATTTTTGTTACATGTATTTTGTAACAAATAACTAATCTTGTTTTGCTATCAGTCACAAGACAATATGCGACCACGGACAAATTAATATCATTTAGAAACGGCTTGTTGTGGACCTTCAGCTAGTAAAGCACACACAAAACATTGTCTACCAACACTGAAATACATACACTCTGTACCACTCACTGATTAAGAAAAAAAGAAGGATGACGTATCTGTAACAAACTTGATATGGAAAGTCATTTATAAGTAACCATAAGTATCCCCATAACATTAGGTTAAATATTTGCATGGTGTATGTACAAATTAATTGATTAAACAATCACCCAGATGTGCAGATGTGTAATCTTTGCAGTGTAAAGGGATTCCAATCATATATTTTTGTTAAATGCGAAATTTTAACACCTCCAAACTAAACAATGATATAATTAACGAAAGTGCACAATTATGAAAACTTTACATGCAACTAATCATGCTAGATTTTTTGCATTTTATTTTTAATAAACACTCCATTATAATACTGTCTTCACTTTGAGCACAAAAATATAGCTTTTTATATTTGAGTTATAACTGAAAACTATTTTAAATATTCAAGTAACACTCCCAAGGGAAACCATTTAAATACTGTACAAGATGACCAAAACTGAGGAAGGTAAAACTAACTTGATTTTTTATAAGACTGTTTTAAAAGTATTCAAAACAGAACAAAATTACTGCTTAGCAGACCAAACAGCATAAATTAATATTGACATTTAAAATCTACAACTTTGTATTTGATAAATTATACAGATGTCTTTTAAAATTTAACATCAAATGCAGGTCACTAAAATATTTCGACTGGGTAGGCAACAGCTATCAATTAAAACAGTCCTTTTCTAAACTATATTTGGTTTTATTCTCACTTGTAAAAAAGAATAAGAAGATTACTGCATATGACATCACTAAATAAATGTACAGTCTTATGAAAATTACAGCAGGAACATCAAGAATCAATACAAAGAGTTTTAAAATTCTCAACAGATTATCAGGTATAAAAACTGCAAGTGGGCCAGAGCAAAACCTCACAGAAGTAATAAACAGAGCAATCTAAAGGAAAGAAGAATTGACTAGATTTATCTTAATGAATTCTGCACCTCATCATCAAACCAACTGGAAGTTGACATCCTTAAATTTATTATACCCCTGGCTGGTGTGGCTTGTGCTTAAAATTATTTTTAATTCTGTGATAATTTTTTTATATATGCCATTAGATGGCAGATTCTATGAATTAAACTCCTACTGACCTAGAACAGAATTTCCTATCCAGACATGATTTCACATATTTAAGAGGTAAATACAATTGTAAACATGCCTTGCAGGTCCAATTGTGCCCCATATATTCATGCATGTATGACCTATGCTGTATTATACATTACTAACTGATATGCTTAAGATAAAAGAAATGATATAAAACACCAAGAATATGTATATGTAAAATATTAATTAATGAAATTCTTAATATAGGTAGAACATAGTAATCTAATCTTGACATAATATCATCACATTCTTTTGTGTCTTCAACAAATTCACCAAATGTAAATTTTAATCTGTTTTCTGAAAGGTGTTAGGATATTTTTTCACCATAAATGGCAGTCATTGAGACTGGTATTATCTGTGGCAAGTGTGGTTTCAGTTTTTGTGAACAATAAGTTTTTCCAATAACATGTGCAATAAGGAAACTTGTTCACGGCAGGAATCATCTGGGTCAAGGTCTTTAGACTGGAGGAGAGAACCAGTAATCTTGTGGAGGCTTTTCAAGGTGAAATAACCTGTAAAGACAAAAATAAATAAAATGTCATTACACATCAAAACTTGAATACAACATTTTCTAGTAAATACAGTCACCTGACTTTAAAATTAGATCAATATCTGATTATTGGTTTCCAATGATTATCTTTATATTTTGCTGATAAGTATAAGTAACATAATAGAGTATGAGTCCTGA
Source organism: Sipunculus nudus (assembly GCA_026874595.1). Lineage (NCBI taxonomy): Eukaryota > Metazoa > Annelida > Sipuncula > Golfingiida > Sipunculidae > Sipunculus > Sipunculus nudus. The sequence goes on along the minus strand of CM049306.1, from coordinate 103,432,702 downwards.
TATAAAAGCTTAAATCATGATCACGTGAACAAACCAGTCATGACAATTAAAAGGTTTAGAAAGTTATATGTCTGTCTTATTTCCTTGTTTTCAAAATTAGGTTAAAACATGACTCACCCCAGCCCTCATTTATACTTGGAGCAAGAGCACCCTCTAGGATGGATCTGATGCACCAGCTGGCAAGTTCAATATGACCAGGAAAGTGTTGAGGGTTCAGTAACTCTGACAGGTGGCGCAGCAACTTTGTCCCATCAAGCTGACCTTCAATACTGAGACAACAGGAATAGGAACACTTAATATATACAAGAAAAAATAACAATTTAAACAGTACAGTCAAAGATTATACAATATTTTCCGAGAGAGCTGGTTATATAATAGGGAGATACAATAAAATTTACTAACAAAGCATCTGTATTTACCTGTCTGAGAGTGCTTCCAGGGCATTGAGTGCTAGAGCATGGTCAGTACTTATATCTACCTGTCTAATGAAGCTTCCAGTACATTAAGTGCTACAGCAGGGTCAGTCTCTATATTTACCTGTCTGAGGCTGCCTCCAGGACATTAAGAGCTAGAGCTGGGTCAGTCTCTATATTTACCTGTTACCAAGAGAACCTCCATTACATGAGTGTGAGAGCAAGGTCACTCTCTATATTAACCTGTCTGAGAGTGTTTCCAGGACACTGAGTGTTACAGCAGGGTCAGTCTCTATATTTACCTGTTACTTAGAGATCCTCCATTACACTGAGTGTTAGAGCAGGTCAATACTATCTATATTTACATATCTGAGAGTACTTCCTGAATGTTAAGTACTAAGGCAGGGTCAGTCACTATATTTACATACCTGAGAGTACTTCCAGGATGTTAAGTACTAAGGCAGGGTCAGTCTCTATATTTACATATCTGAGAGTATTTCCAGAATTTTAAGTACTAAAGCAGGGTCAGTCTCTATATTTACATATCTGAGAGTACTTCCAGGATGTTTAGTACTAAGGCAGGGTCAGTCTCTATATTTACATATCTGAGAGTACTTCCAGGATGTTAAGTACTTAAGCAGGGTCAGTCTCTATATTTACATATCTGAGAGTACTTCCAGGATGTTTAGTACTAAGGCAGGGTCAGTCTCTATATTTACATACCTGAGAGTACTCCCAGGATGTTAAGTACTAAAGCAGGGTCAGTCTCTATATTTACATATCTGAGAGTACTTCCAGGATGTTTAGTACTAAGGCAGGGTCAGTCTCTATATTTACATATCTGAGAGTACTTCCAGGATGTTTAGTACTAAGGCAGGGTCAGTCTCTATATTTACATATCTGAGAGTACTTCCAGGATGTTAAGTACTTAACCAGGGTCAGTCTCTATATTTATATATCTGAGAGTACTTCAAGGATGTTTAGTACTAAGGCAGGGTCAGTCTCTATATTTGCATACCTGAGAGTACTTCCAGGATGTTAAGTACTAAAGCAGGGTCAGTCTCTTTATTTACATATCTGAGAGTACTTCCAGGATGTTTAGTACTAAGGCAGGGTCAGTCTCTATATTAAAATACCTGAGAGTACTTCCAGGATGTTAAGTACTAAGGCAGGGTCAGTCTCTATATTTTCATATCTGAGAGTACTTCCAGGATTTTAAGTACTTAAGCAGGGTCAGTCTCTATATTTACATATCTGAGAGTACTTCCAGGATGTTTAGTACTTAGGCAGGGTCAGTCTCTATATTTACATATCTGAGAGTACTTCCAGGATGTTAAGTACTTAAGCAGGGTCAGTCTCTATATTAACATATCTGAGAGTACTTCCAGGATGTTTAGTACTAAGGCAGGGTCAGTCTCTATATTTACATACCTGAGAGTACTTCCAGGATGTTAAGTACTAAGGCAGGGTCAGTCTCTATATTTACATATCTGAGAGTACTTCCAGGATGTTTAGTACTAAGGCAGGGTCAGTCTCTATATTTACATACCTGAGAGTACTTCCAGGATGTTAAGTACTAAGGCAGGGTCAGTCTCTATATTTACATACCTGAGAGTACTTCCTGGATGTTAAGTACTAAAGCAGGGTCAGTCTCTATATTTACATATCTCAGAGTACTTCCAGGATGTTAAGTACAAAAGCAGGGTCAGTCTCTATATTTACATACCTGAGAGTACTTCCAGGATGTTAAGTACTAAAGCAGGGTCAGTCTCTATATTTACATATATGAGAGTACTTCCAGGATGTAAAGAACTAAAGCAGGGTCAGTCTCTATATTTACATACCTGAGAGTACTTCCAGGATGTTAAGTACTAAAGCAGGGTCAGTCTCTATATTTACATATCTGAGAGTACTTCCAGGATGTTTAGTACTAAGGCAGGGTCAGTCTCTATATTTACATACCTGAGAGTACTTCCAGGATGTTAAGTACTAAAGCAGGGTCAGTCTCTATATTTACATATCTGAGAGTACTTCCAGGATGTTTAGTACTAAGGCAGGGTCAGTCTCTATATTTACATATCTGAGAGTACTTCCAGGATGTTTAGTACTAAGGCAGGGTCAGTCTCTATATTTACATATCTGAGAGTACTTCCAGGATGTTTAGTACTAAGGCAGGGTCAGTCTCTATATTTACATATCTGAGAGTACTTCCAGGATGTTAAGTACTTAACCAGGGTCAGTCTCTATATTTATATATCTGAGAGTACTTCAAGGATGTTTAGTACTAAGGCAGGGTCGATCTATATTTGCATACCTGAGAGTACTTCCAGGATGTTAAGTACTAAAGCAGGGTCAGTCTCTTTATTTACATATCTGAGAGTACTTCCAGGATGTTTAGTACTAAGGCAGGGTCAGTCTCTATATTAACATACCTGAGAGTACTTCCAGGATGTTAAGTACTAAGGCAGGGTCAGTCTCTATATTTACATATCTGAGAGTACTTCCAGGATTTTAAGTACTAAAGCAGGGTCAGTCTCTATATTTACATATCTGAGAGTACTTCCAGGATGTTTAGTACTTAGGCAGGGTCAGTCTCTATATTTACATATCTGAGAGTACTTCCAGGATGTTAAGTACTTAAGCAGGGTCAGTCTCTATATTAACATATCTGAGAGTACTTCCAGGATGTTTAGTACTAAGGCAGGGTCAGTCTCTATATTTACATACCTGAGAGTGCTTCCAGGATGTTAAGTACTAAGGCAGGGTCAGTCTCTATATTTACATATCTGAGAGTACTTCCAGGATGTTTAGTACTAAGGCAGGGTCAGTCTCTATATTTACATACCTGAGAGTACTTCCAGGATGTTAAGTACTAAGGCAGGGTCAGTCTCTATATTTACATACCTGAGAGTACTTCCTGGATGTTAAGTACTAAAGCAGGGTCAGTCTCTATATTTACATATCTCAGAGTACTTCCAGGATGTTAAGTACTAAAGCAGGGTCAGTCTCTATATTTACATACCTGAGAGTACTTCCAGGATGTTAAGTACTAAAGCAGGGTCAGTCTCTATATTTACATATCTGAGAGTACTTCCAGGATGTTAAGAACTAAAGCAGGGTCAGTCTCTATATTTACATACCTGAGAGTACTTCCAGGATTTTAAGTACTAAAGCAGGGTCAGTCTCTATATTTATATATCTGAGAGTACTTCCAGGATGTTAAGTACTAAGGCAGGGTCAGTCTCTACATTTACATACCTGAGAGTACTTCCAGGATGTTAAGTACTAAAGCAGGGTCAGTCTCTATATTTACATATCTGAGAGTACTTCCAGGATGTTAAGTACTAAAGCAGGGTCAGTCTCTATATTTACATATCTGAGAGTACTTCCAGGATGTTAAGTACTAAGGCAGGGTCAGTCTCCATATTTGCATATCTGAGAGTACTTCCAGGATGTTAATTACTAAAGCAGGGTCAGTCTCTATATTTACATATCTGAGAGTACTTCCAGGATGTTTAGTACTAAAGCAGGGTCAGTCTCTATATTTACATATCGGAGAGTACTTCCAGGATGTTAAGTACTAAAGCAGGGTCAGTCTCTATATTTACATATCTGAGATTACTTCCAGGATGTTTAGTACTAAGGCAGGGTCAGTCTCTATATTTACATATCTTAGAGTACTTCCAGGATGTTAAGTACTAAAGCAGGGTCAGTCTCTATATTTACATATCGGAGAGTACTTCCAGGATGTTAAGTACTAAAGCAGGGTCAGTCTCTATATTTACATATCTGAGATTACTTCCAGGATGTTTAGTACTAAGGCAGGGTCAGTCTCTATATTTACATATCTTAGAGTACTTCCAGGATGTTAAGTACTAAAGCAGGGTCAGTCTCTATATTTACATATCTGAGATTACTTCCAGGATGTTAAGTACTAAAGCAAGGTCAGTCTCTATATTTTCATATCTGAGATTACTTCCAGGATGTTAAGTACTAAAGCAGGGTCAGTCTCTATAATTACATATCTGAGATAACTTCCAGGATGTTAAGTACTAAAGCAGGGTCAGTCTCTATAATTACATATCTGAGATTACTTCCAGGATGTTAAGTACTAAAGCAGGGTCAGTCTCTATATTTACATATCTGAGAGTACTTCCAGGATGTTAAGCAGTAAAGCAGGGTCAGTCTCTATATTTACATATCTGAGAGTACTTCCATGATGTTAAGTACTAAAGCAGGGTCAGTCTCTATATTTACACATCTGAGAGTACATCCAGGATGTTAAGTACTAAAGCAGGGTCAGTCTCTATATTTACATATCTGAGATTACTTCCATGATGTAAAGTACTAAAGCAGGGTCAGTCTCTATATTTACACATCTGAGAGTACTTCCATGATGTTAAGTACTAAAGAAGGGTCAGTCTCTATATTTACATATCTGAGAGTACTTCCAGGATGTTAAGTACTAAAGCAGGGTCAGTCTCTATATTTACATATCTGAGAGTACTTCCAGGATGTTAAGTACTAAAGCAGGGTCAGTCTCTATATTTACATATCCGAGAGTTCTTCCAGGATGTTGAGTACTAAAGCAGGGTCAGTCTCTATATTTACATATCTGAGATTACTTCCATGATGTTAAGTACTAAAGAAGGGTCAGTCTCTTTATTTACATATCTGAGAGTACTTCCAGGATGTTAAGTACTAAGGCAGGGTCAGTCTCTATATTTACCTGTCTGAAAGAGCTTCCAGGACAATGAGTGCTAGAGTGGGTACAGTCTTTATATTTACCTATCTGAAAGAGCTTCTAGGACAATGAGTGTTAGAGCAGTGACATTCTCTATATTTACCTGTCTGAGAGAGTTTCCAAAACATTGAGTGCTAGAGCAGGGTCAGCATCAGCCAAGGTGATGTATCCAGGGTACAACTTCTTCATGTACTGAGCTGTTTCCTTGGGAACACCTGCCTGTATCATGGCGCTTGGCAGGGGCACCTTCAGGGTTTCTATACACTGTATCCTCCCCTCATCATAGCAAGCATTGCACAGGTACTGGAGCAACTGGAAAGATACTGATACCTTTGTGCTTTTTACATATCCTTTCCTCTCCAGTTCCCAAGTTACTTAACTAGCGACATCCCTGAGTAAGGCTAAATCATATGATTCATGTATTTTTATACAAATAAATTAACATTTAATCAAAAATAAATCCTGCAAAACAAAATTAAATAGATGTAAACTGTTTACAATCATCACTAATAAGAAACAGCTCATATAGATATTGAAATATATTACAGATAAATACAGACCTTAAGAATATACCAGCCTGTCCACACCTGAATTCTCATGGTTTTATAATAAGCTGTCTCTGTTGGGTGGGTTTACCTCAGCATTAACCTTTCCTTTGCCTGCCCAGATAATATAAAACCACTTCCACCATTCAATGGCAATGATTATGAAACAAACTTGAGCTGATTCATAAACAATGACAGAGGTTTGTTTGCACTGGTTTCCAGGTGCTTCTGTGCAATTGAAAGAAGTTGCTCTTACCTTTGACCTGGTTTCCAGATGTTTCTGAACAGAGTTGCTGTCCAGAAGAAGATCTGCCAGAATGTTCACCTCTCCTTCAGGGACATCCTCATCTTCTGTTACAGTACTCTCACCTTTCTTTTCTTCAACTTCAGAACCATCATTCACATCTCTAGAAAATGCAGCACTGTGCACCACTAAAGTATTATGTCCCTGCTCATTTGTGGTTAAAGTTTGAATTTTTTCTACATGGTTTGTTACAGATACTCCAGAACCATTATGAACATCATCAACAATCTGCACAAATTCTTTTGAATCATCTGGTGTGAAGCTTTGCTTAAGTTTAAGTTCTTTCACAACAGATTTCCACATCATCCTGTTCATCCTGATCTCTTCTTCTGTTTCTGGACAAAAATCACTCACTATGGAGCTGTTCATGTCACATGACCTCATGACAGCATAATCCATTGAATCTTGCAGGGACAGACTTTGCTGTGAGGTTGTTAGGATATCATTACCCTCAGGACTGTAGACAGAACCCCACTGTTTTCTGTTAATATTCACTTTCTCAGGGCTAAAATGACGATGACCAAAACTATCATCACTTGTATCTACAATGAGTTCTTCAACACATTCATGGTCTCTGTCCAGCAACTTGTGATCACCTTTGTTGCCTTGAAGTTTAACCTTTGGACTAGAATTTGAAGTTTTGTCACAACTGGTAACAACAGATAATTCAGTTTTGGCAGTAGATTCTACATTCAACTCTAAATCTATTTTTTCTGACTGATCTAGACTTTTCTTACTGAGTCTATCATGGAAGCTTGAATTTGTTTCTTCTGGGGCTGCACAATTTGATTTGCTGGTAATCCTCCTAATGCAGTCATGTTCTGTAACTATGGTTACAGATCTGGCAAGGTCTTTTTTCTCACCACTGCCATAATTATCACAAGGACTAGGCTCATCATCAAACATGTCTACTTTTTCTAGCATAGTTAATCTGCCTGTCTCATCTCCAACATAATCCTTCTCTGTTAGCTGCTTCTCAGCTTGTTTTTGATCAGTGACTGAATTCCTGCTAAAATCAACTGAATGCCTGATATGAGATTTCTTAGCAGGGTCATGGTCTGATATGTATACTGATGTGTCAACCTCTGGAGTTTCTTCTTGTTTGTTATTTATCTTTTCATCACATATTGTCTGATTTAATACCACATCATCTGTGAACAGAAAAGGTTCATGTGTGTCATTTGATGCAATGCTATGTTCTGGATCACTTTCATTCACTCCTGTAGGTTCGACATATTCACAATTAGTTGTTTGATTTTTAGTGACAGTGGCACCACCTTGTGGCATCATCACTGACTGGGTCAGTGTATCATGTTCTGATTTCTCTGGTTCAAGCTTACTTCCATTAAATGAAATCCTCTGAGAAATACTTCTTTTATTTTCTTTTCTGAAACATAAAAATACAAAATAATACTCAGTTGAAGTTATTCTTTATCAAAGTAAGGTGGTCTTAAATATGGTATCATTAATAATAGCAGAGGTAATTTACTATTATAAACTAGAATACTGGTAGCTGACAAGCGACTACATGTATCCACCATAATCAGAGTGGGATGGAAGAAGTGAGACATGGATTGAGTGGCAAGGATCAGAGTGAGATGTGTTGCATATTAGCATGGATGTTTGCCACTTAAACATGACTGTAGGTGGTGACACCTGATATTTGAAAAAGAAAACTATCCAAGATGTATACATATGCAAGATTTCAGGTGGATAAGTCAAACCACTGCTGAGATATGATTGATTTTCACCCTAGGCAGATGAACAGATGGACACCATACAAAAATGGTTGTAAGTTGGGCCACTGAATTTGTATAAGTTGTAGAGCTAGGAAAGATCTATACTCATGCAAAATGTCAGGCCGATATGTCAAGCCAGTCTTGAGATATTACCATGGATGTCTGACATGTACAAGTGAATATAGGTGGCACCAACTGTCACAAAATCAAGAAAGCTATTCAAGATGTATACATATGCAAAATTTTAGGCAGATAATTCAAACCATTGCCGAGATATGAGTGGTTTTATCTCACAGCAGACAAACAGAAGGATGCTGTGCAAAATTGGTTGCAGGTTGTGCTACAAGTTTGCCTATGATAATGAGCTATGTGAGATCTATACACATCCAAATTTTCAGCCCATTTGGTCAAACGAGTGCGAAAATATGTAGGTTGATGTGTGAAAACAGATGCACAGATTGATGCACTGCGGAGAGGAAAGGTCAAAGGTCAATGCAAAATGGTAAGGCACCAGTTCACATGTGACCTGATAATGGGGTCATATTTTGGATAAATTGGTCCAATGGTCTCAGAGGAGTTTGCGAGAAATGAACATGGCTGCGGTGGAACCTGGTTAAAAACATAGTACTTGCACAACTTTGTTTTGGCAGATACAATTAGATCTCAACTTTCTTAAACATTATTTTTTATTATACATTAAAAGATAGATTTAATAAAAAGGAAAGAGGCATCTTCATACTACCAAGTCTATAGCAGCTCCACTTTTCATAGACCTTGATTCAGCGAGCAACTCTGGCATCTATTTGATGAATAAAAAACAACGCAATTGAACCAATAAAATGACTCCCATAAAATTGTTTTACACAGCTACCAGATCAACTCTGGCATCTATTCAATGAATAAAAAAACACAATTGAACCAATAAAATGACCCACGTAAACTTGTTTTACACAGCTACCAGAGCACTTCGGGTGCTAGTTCTACACAGGCATTTAGCACTGAAGGGAGAGCATCAAGATTTTGACCAATCAAATAAAGATATTTAAACATGTCCCATTTTTTGTGCACTCATGTTCTTGTTCAGATAGCATTTGAACAGTGTATTGTTTTATAAATATTGTTCATTGGTTCTGACTGACAGTTTTGATTTTGGCCAGAACACTTGCAGGCTTGTTCATTTTTCATGAAATAGATATCAGGTCTGTGAAAAGCTGCCACAGACTTGGTAGAATGAGGATGGAAACAAGGTATAAGGTGAATCAGTCAGCTTTATGCATATACATACCCTGATATGTCACCTTTGAAAAAATTCAGGATACGTCTGCACTCACAATATAATGTGACATCATCACTATAGCTCCTCAGTGTCTCCATGACAACTTCTACAGCATGAGTATGTAAAAACTCAAGGATACCTAAATTCCTCTCTGTGTGTTCAGGTTCTTTTGTCACTTCTGTAAATGGAAAAAAATATATAGTTTTAAACTTTCTTTTAATCTAAAACACATGCTCAAAGTGAAGCATCGAAAGATGACATATTTTTCTTTTTAAAAATCTAGCTCTGACTAAATAAAATTTAGCTACTTGAAGAATAGATATTTATTATGCTAGATATTGGCTTAAACACACACTTCATAACAAATATTTATATCAATGCAAATGCTCCTTTTTAACAATTTGAATAGCATCTACATTATAAACACCCTGATATTATAAGTATTCCCTGTGTGGTAACTGAGAAACAAGCCAGCTTTAGTACTGAGCTACCTCCATTGATAATATCTTGAAGTGTACTGGTAGTCACAGTAGTCAGATTAGCCAGTGCTCTGCATGCTGGTCTCAGCACAGACAAGTCCTGACTGTGAGTCTTCATGGCTTTGACAATGAGCTCCACACCACTCTCACGTACAGGACCCTGCAATCACATCACATCTGGATCAACATTTAATGAGTAACATGGGTGTTACCGGTGCCTCCATTTTGTCCTCATACTTCTTATCTTTCATTTCAATAAAAGAATTGTAGTCCTCGCATGTAATCAAAACATGCCTAGTGTACAGAAATAGTAAAATAAAGATATCATTTGTAAATATGCAGACTATTATTTCACAGATATCTTTACATTCAATTCATTCAATTCACACATAGCTTTTGGAAATATTTACTGAATAAAAGTAATACAAATGATATGAGTATGTTTTATAATAAAACAATGATTTATACATTTTATCCTGCAAATGCACTGATTAACACAATCTGTAATCTATTCTATATACAGTTAAACCTCCCTCTATTGACACCTCCCTATTACGGGCACCTCATGGATGCCTGATGTGGTTCATGATAAAGTAGGTAAATACATTTGCAACCTCAATAATAAGGACATCTTACTATAATGGACAAATGCTTGAAGTGGTTCATGATAAAGTAGTTAAATACATTTGCAACCTCAATAATATGGGCATCTTGCTATGATGGGCAAAAATTTCAGGTTCAACATGTGTCTGTCATTGGGTGGACCCACTGTATACACTTGTACATAAAAACATTAGATAGACCAACCAATAACACACCTTCTGTCCAACCATAGGTCTGTATGTACTGAGTTGACCCAGTATGAGGCAGCCATAGTGCTGCACCTCACTGTGGGCTGAGTGTGCTGCCATGGTTCCCATGACAACTCCTGCTGTCTGGTAACACAGGAACACCTCCACATTAGGTGTGTAGTGGCTAAAGGTGTACAGTAGACGTAACCATAACACATTGTGTTCAACTGGGTCCTGAGGATGTAAAAAAGTAAATATACTTAGTCACTAAGCAATGATTTTCTCACTTCATAGTCAGCAAATAAATCCTCTTGTTTCTACTTCCAGCAAAAGATCTAAAAATAAAATTGATATACTCCTCTCTGCTATGTGTAAGTGAAATCCATTGAAATGTTTCATATATACCTTGATACTTTAAATACATACATGAACAATCAGAAAGACAGATAGACAAAAGGACAGGCAACATGCATAGAAGTTAAACCTTTGTTCAACTTTGCTGTACCATGTGGAGTGATCATAATTTTTTTTCGGTTGAAACAAATTTTCTGAGAAATTATCAAGTAAAAACATTTTTTTCTGTAAAATTATTTCTAGGAACACTCAGTACAGATAGTTTTTCTTGTCACCTTAATTGTAAATTTCATTTGGAATTACAGGGGTCAAGTTTGATGAATTATTAATTCTAGAATTTTTTTTTTCAGAAAGGACAAATTTGCTAAATATAAATCAGTTTATTAATTACTCCAGAAGACAACTAAGAGACCAGATCTGAAATCAGTCACCAATGAATTTCGCTTTAACTTAAGAGATTACACCTGGAAATACTCACCAGACTGGCCTTGAGGAGATTTGTTAACAGGTGTATCACGGGGCCATGGAGAGCTACTGATGAAGTCAAGGGTAGTGTCACAGGCTGCTGTGAGGCCTGTATAGACCTCTTGTAATCTACAGCAAACTCCAACAGCATATCCTCCTGATCGACTGCTATCTCCTGTAAATGAAGAAAATACAGCATCTGTTGAAAGAAATATTTATACTGGATGCAAACAGCTTTAAACCTGTAAGAAATTATACACAGTTTCCATTTGAAAAATATTTATACTTGATGCAAACAGCTTTAAATCTGTAAGAAATTATACATAATTTCCATTTGTAATTAGTTTCTTATAAATATTTACAAAGTCATAAATAAATTTAAATTTGACTAAATTTAAGTTGTACAGAGCTAAAACAAGCTCTCAAAATTTTATGATAATCTGCATAGTAATTTTTGCTGAGACATCTTACTGAAAATATATTTTTATGCTTAAAACAGGTCATACAATTATAAAAAAAAAATATCTGTATAAAGTTATCCATATATACTTATCCATATATATGATCACAGGGATCATGTGACGACAAGTGGGACAAGATCCTAGAATAAGATTTCTTTGATGTCATAAGAAAAGTAAAGGAGGCACTTAACATCTAGTGCCACTGACCTGCCATGAACCTTGACCTGGCCCTAGAACTCCTGCAGATTTACAACCACTTGTTGTCACATGATCTCTGTGGTCATGTCACAAGCCCTGATGATGACTGTGATTCAGTCAAAAACTACAGCTATGTACAATTTAAGTCCCTGTGTTTAGAGTTTTACTAATGTTAAACATAACTAATGGCTACATAATTATGCTTGATGGTTTTTTTAAATATTCCAAATCTGTATAAAAGATAGAATGATACTTGAATTTAATCAATGATAGCCTACCTGCATGACTCTGTAGATTTTGTCCATGTCCACTGTGGAGAGGACGATGTCAGTGTGGTGGAGCAGCTGCCTGCTCAGGTACGATGCTGCTAAATTAGCGATCTGATCACTGGTACTCAGCTGACTGAGTAACTCCTCATCCAGAGTAGCATGAGTAACCACACAGAAGCTCTGTAACAGTGACCTGTCTGTCTCCTCATCATCCTGTAATAACAAAAATAATTATATAAATAATAATAATAATTATAATAATAATACAAAAACAACAGCAACAACAATAATAGTGAAAGAATTATATGCTTTACATACTCTCCTAAACATACATAAGAAATAAATACAAAAAAGTATTTACAATTATAATAGATAAATTAAATATTCATATATAAAATATATTTTTCTTCTACTACTACTTCTTCTACAACCACTAATCATAATAATGATAATTATTATTATAATAAAAATAATTATCATAATAATAATAATAATAATATAACAATAATAATAATAATACATGAACCAGTAATAATGATAACAATGATAATATTAAACAACATAATGACATTATGACTCTTTCAAACATCATACTATAGAATGCTTTAAATTACATGTTTATTTTCCTTGAATGTGTTGTCATCCTCGAGTCATGATACTTATCTCAGGTCCTGCCCTCTCAACTGTGAAACAAACATCTCACACTTGTAGCAGCCATTACACCATATTTCAATTTATTCTTTCCTTCTTCTGGTCTATTAAAGCAGCAGAGTTTATTCACACGAGAAAGTTTCCAAATTCCAAAATGCTACCAGGGACTTGTTTTTTTTTTTAAATTTCCATAATATATGTTATTCATACTAAAGACAAGAATGTAACATTTATGAATGCAGACATATTCATTACATCTATATAATAATTCTTGAAAAACTTCAAACAGTAAGGCTTTCCATAAGGCTTTTGTAAACAACAAAGCTAAGTATATCAAGGAGATGATATATACTCCTATAAACTCCTGGATTATATCAAATATTTATTTGCATTTCTCTACCTCTTCCTCAGGTTGTTTTAAGGACACTTGCTTGTGATTGGATCTCTTTGGTTTAGGAGGAGGCTCCCTATTGGCTGAGAGCCCTGGTACACCCAGTCTCTTGAGACTGGTCCCCCTCTGATGAAACCTGATAAACCGATCTCCAGCCTTGATAGTGGATCCTGCAGAATTACACATTCATGTTGTACTGTGACCAACAGTAAAATACATGTACTTTTGAGAATGATTAATAAAATACCTCCAAGTGAACTTCCTGACAGATAAGTAATTCCTATAACACATCTGAGACGGAAGTATGAGCTTATTTATATACCTACAAAAAGTAAACTAAAGCAATATTGACAGACTGAAAAACCATGTACCGGTAATGTAAGCTTAACTTGTTGCATATGTGAGGAAGTTAAAGATCACAAGTTGCAAAGCCTCCCTCTTCAAAATTCTGGTTCATCTTGTTGTCAGATGTCCGTGTTGAAGTGTTTGGATTATTTTGGCAGAGGCTAGTTGAAAGTGTCTCAATTATTTTGGCAGAGGCTTGTTGAATGTGTTTGGATTATTTTAGCAGGCCCCTTATATAATAAACATATGGATGTAAGCAAAACAACTAACTTAAGTTAATAGATGTCAGATATCAGAATGGACCCCTTAATATCTCTTTCTCCCTCTTTCTCTCTTTCTCTCTCATTCCATTAACAAGATCCCATTCTATATGACATGTATAATTGTTACATACACCACAGACCTACTCCATATTACCTTTGCTCAGCAGCACTGTGTTCTTCACATCGTCATCATTCACCAGACAGGGAAGGTCAGGGTTTGGATTCAGCCAGAAACCATCTTCCTTTCTTAATAAACTGAATAATAATATCACCAGCTGGTCCTGCTTTCCTTCAGGTTCACATACCACACTGTCCTGTATGGTGAGCCCTGTGACAAACAAGTAGAAATTCTGTATGTGAAAATGTGCTGTAAGCCAAAGTAAAGTAAACCACTGGTTTTGCCTATTATTTTGCTAGAATAAAATTTCTGTACAGGAAACATGCAAATTTGAATTTCAGGGAAAGAAAATTGTTATGCTCTTCACTACTACAGGGAATTTTTGATTATGCTTGTAACACTTGGTACCGGGGACTTCATAAAAAACTGAAGACTAGGCTTCAGACTGCTCAAAATAAAATGGTACGTTTTGTCAGAAATTATTCAAATAGACAAAGCCTAAGAGTAAGTGACTTTAAAAAGCTGAAATGGTTGGATGTTTCACATAGGGTTGAATATTTAACACTGGGTCTAATGTATAATACTCATGTTCATCATGCTCCGGCATACCTTAGTGATATGGAACCTGTTAGACATTGTTATAACACACGAAGAAGTAATCAAGCTTATGTTGTACCTCAAGTCAAAACTCAGGGTAAATATAGTTTTAAATTTAATGGAATAAAATTATGGAATGAATTGCCATCTAGTATTAAAACTTCAAACAGTAAGAGATTATTTATGATGAACTGCAAAGACTACTTATTTAGGAAAATGAAGGAACTGGAAAAGGGAATTTTTATTACATAATTATTAATCATGGTCACTTTTTATCCTTGAATCTCTTAGTCACAGTATTTAATAGATGTAACTCACAGTTACATGAATGTCTTAGTCACTTTTTTATGAACACTCAGTCGTTTTAAACAATACATGTAACTATTATTATCACTGTAATTTTTAAAATACTGTAGTCAATAGTTTTACATATATGTAACTGACTGACATATGTACATGAATAAGTGTTTCCATGTTCGATAGTCTCAGTCAGCATTCTGAAATCAACTAATATGATAAATTATCTAAATTGTATGCATGGTCTGCCATCTTGTTAAATGTGTTTCAAGGTCCACTATGGAAATAAGTATACCTCACAAACGTAAGGTTACTTTTTAGTGCTCCTTTTTCATGGCTTTTAACACTTGCAGATTTTATGAATATAATTTTGATAGATATATGTATATTTTATATTTATCCATTTTATTGTGATCTGTATGTGTTTGTTGTTGTGAATAAAATATATCTATCTATCTAACCTGTTACAAATAACTACAAATAATCAATGTGCCATAGAATTAATTTGATAAATATTATGGTCAGTATCCTTACATCATCTAATAAGGTAAAAAATACTTGTTATATTACATTTGTTTTCATATTTTATATTTTTCATACCCATATTATATGATATATTACATTACAAGTGTACTCATTTGTTTTTTTCTGTGCAACCAAATACTAATTTGCAAAAGATATGACTTATAAAAATATGTAAATATGTCATTTGCACTAAATGATAGGATATCTTATAAGTTATATCATATGCTTGTGTTATATATCATTATAATAGAACAAATTTTAAATCATTAAAAATAATGACTATCATTCAGTTAGTTTAATATGCAAAATTGATGTATCTTTTAATTAATACAAGTAGACCACAGGTTTAGGTTCATCTCTTTTGATTTTTTTTTATTCAAAGAAAAGGAAGGAACACAAGTTTCCTTGTTTCAAGCATTGTTTACTAATCTGTATAAAAATTGCCAGATGTTGAACTTGCCTACAGAAAATACTCCTTTGTCACTGACACTATTCACCGGTTTCTCCCAGCAAGGCAGTTTGATATTAGCTTCGTTCTGTAAATCAAACAACCAGGCCGGGCTATCAAAGCTGGAATCATCCTTCATTTTGACATTTTTTCATAGCTCAGTCCCTCTATCTCTTCCATGTTAGCAAAAGCGGAAATCCCGGGAGAACGTTGACAACTTCCCATGTGACATGTGTTTTGACAAGCACCTGAGGTCATAGGTCAACTATGACGTTTCATGTAAACAAAAGGGCTTTTCCTACCTCCTGTACACGAGCGTAGCATTTCTGCAAAGAGAACACAAAATGCATATACAAACATACAGAATCTCTCTCTGAATGACCCTGACGCCACAGCCTGAGCGCGGGTAAGTAACCCTGGTAATACAATACCATCTAAACGACTTGTTTGTAAAAAATATTCAAGAAGTTCTAGCTTAAAACGGCCGGCTGGCCAAACTGTGAGCGATAAAAGGAGGTTATATTTCTATGTCAATCTGGAGTTTTCATACAGGACTGTGCTTGACAGATACATATGTTCTGACACATGCAAATTGCATGAAATTTAATTTTTTTGATGGCGAAGAAAAAAATGAGAGATTGAATAACACGTCCAAGTACATGTTTTTTTTATAAAGGTCTTAAACAGTACTGCCAACCAGACCACTATAAGTCTATATGTGATGTATAGCTGTTAGTACATTGGTCACCCTCTATGCATCAGTGCACAGTCAGCCACACCATACCTTCTAGTTTGATGAATAGCTATATAAACAAATGGAGGCATATTTAATCTGTGTACCACTACCATATAGTACCATATAGTAGTGTTGCAATTGATCATATATACCAAGCTGTATCTTTTTTTTAATCTGAAATCAGTGTTCATACCACTGATCCAAAGTCGATAAAATTAACTATATTAAAATTGATAAAAGTAAACCAAAAGTAAGAAATAATTAATTTATTAGCAAAATAATAACAAGTATTGAGGAAGTAGAATAATATCTGTAGTGATGGTGTACATATTCCATAGCCAATTAACTTAACACACACATTATTAACCTTGTGTGTGAGTAATCTTTGATGTGTTGGTTGTCAGAATGGGAGTATGTTGTGACAGTACATAGGAATACACATACAAAACCAATTAATCAATAGAATAACAATAACCAGGTAGTCAAATATTTAATATAAATCATAACCATAAATATAATTTGTATAAAATCACAAATTCAGTGTAACATTTAACATTTTATTTAATTACTGTTGTGTGGAAGATTAAATACATTTAAATGGTGTTATCCAATAAATATATATATTAGTGTAGCAATATAAATATACTAGTGTTGTTAATAAGAATTATTGAAAGGGAATAACCAATATTTGTGATACTCAAACAGATAAATATCTAAGTATCCAGAAAACCTAAACTGGGTATAGTGAACTTACCTGGAATCTGGGGGGGGGGGGGGGCTTATATAGGTGATTATAAGGTTGTTTATCCTACACCAAAGGATATAATAATGAATGAATATCTTCAATTTTATGTACAGCAACAACAATCTTTCACAGGGCTTGCCCTACTTCCAAAAATCTTTAGCCACAATTTTAGCCAAAAGGAATTTTCTTTAGCCATTTCAGAAACATTTAAGCCAGTACTTATTCTCTGAAAAATGCGAAATATCCATATTTAGCACTGAGCAGAATTCAAAATATCATGAATTGATTATATCATTACAAAATAAATATGAATATTATTTAGGCCCAAGGGCATTTGAAAGATAGTTCTCGCCAGTAAATTAGCCAGAGAGGATTTTGTTTTTGCCAGATCTCTCCATTGCTAGCCATTCAAGGGGCGAATAGGCAGAACCAGCCCTGATTTCATGTACTGTCATAACACATTCCCACTCAGACAATCAACTCACGAAAGATTAATTTGTCTTACATCACATGAAACTCATTAAAGCTTCTGAAGAGATCAAAGGGAATTAACTTCACGGAGTGATCATTCAAGGTTGTTTGAATTTAATTGTCTGTGGTATATACCATCACTACAGTTATTATTCTACTTAATATATTGTAGCATTATTAATGATATGTTAAATAACATCTTATTAGGTTATTGTTAGGAATATTTGTCACTGTTTAGATCTGTGGTATAAAGGCTTATATCACTCACTTTTAAAAAATTGGAGCCCTCTTTCAATGTTGAATACAGATTATAAAATAACTGCAAAAAACTTGTAAAATAGACTATAGACAATATTACCTCATATTATAAATTAAGACCAATCAGGATTCATTATAAAAACAGATACATCAGGGAAAATATGAAAATTACAGATATATTTGCATATGCCAGAAAACATAAAATAAATAACTGCTTTATACCAATTAATTTTGAAAAAGCTTTTGATTTGTCAGAATGGTCCCACATTCAGAATACTCTTAGTATCTACAATTTTTGAGAATTCTTAAAAAATGGTTTAAGATTCTTTACACTAACATCAGAAGTTGTGTCATGAATAGAGGTTGGGCTACTGAGTATGTCACATTTTCTCAAGAAGTAAGACAAGGTTGCCCCTTGTCACCATATTTATTCATTTTAGCATCAGAAATATTAGCAGGTAAAATCAGAAATAATACAAATATTATAGGAATTCATATCAGAGATAAAGAATATAAATTAATAAAAAATGCAGTCGATACCGCTCATATACTGACAGCTTTAGGGTGTTACCAGTCTATCAAGGAAGCTGTTAAAACATTGAACATCTGTTAATCTGTTCATACAGCTATTCATCTAATATGATGGTATGGCGTGGCTGGCTCTGCACTGATGCATAGAGGGTGACCATAAACATCACATGTGGTGGTCTGGTACAGTGGTAGGCAGTACTGCCAACCAGAACACACTGCCAACCAGACCAGTAGTGCTTTAGACCCTATTGTGTTTGTTACCTGTCATTTTGTTTGTATTAATAATAACTTTCTGATCAATATTCTGACCTGGACAACTTTTTTAGGCTAGCATTAACATAAGAATTGTTCATGAAAACCTTGTCTGTGTCTCACTTTTACAGGGCTTTAGTTTACTCTTAATTTCTTATAATGCAAATGTGGGACAGAGCTACAAAGAGTACGGTACAACAATCTGTTTGAGTTTAACTAACACAGATCCACCTAAATGCCTGAAACACCAGTGTTTTGTGGATGGTTCCTGTGACAAAACGCACATATAACTTCCTATAAAAAGAAACTATTTAAAAAAACAGTTGATAAATGGTCCTCTGTGGTATATATCCAGGGTGTATTATTGCATAATTGTGTCAAATAGAGTTCAACAAAAATATTTTGTAAACCAAAGAGTTTTAGAAAACCCTAATTGTTTATGTTTAAATTGATGTCCACTGGAGTCACCAAGAGTCAGCACCAATGCCTCAATAAAAGGCATCTGTATTTTCCAAGTATGTAACCCATTAAAATATGAAACCAGATCTTGTTTATTTAGAAATAAAATTAAACAGGACAATTTTAACAAAGATTATCAAATTTCCATATGATGCAGTTTTTACCTATAGGTGTTAAGAGATCCTGAGACAGCTGCCAATCAAGGCTGATCATCTGGCATTCAACATGTCTACTTTTTTTCAGTTAAAAAAATAGAAATCTGTCTATAGGGCTTCTGTATTGGACTTTGACTTGGCTTTTGTACAAATGAGAAGAGCATGCTTGCCAAGAAAATAATTAAAGGGAACCCCTGTTATCTGACAGTTCTAGCCCTGAATAATTTCCAGTTGATCAATAACCCCCCCCCCCCCCCCTAAAAAAAACCAAAACATATCCCCTGATAATAGATATATTTGAGTGAGTGTACACAACTAGTCTAGTTGATGTGATCTTTTCTTTCTTAGCTAAAGACTATACAAGCTGTACAAACCACATTCACTCCAGCAGACTGTGTGAACTTGAGATGAATTCATACTAAGTAATTATTCAACTTAAGAAAAACCCCACAGTGAGACTTGCAGTCCAAGTCATGCTCAAGTAATTTTATTCTGATACCCAGAAGGGTTGTTTGGATGCCCTTTACATAATAAAGGTTGTGAAATCAGTCCTTTTGATTTGTACTGATACAACAGGCAAAAATGTCATTTAAAAAATAAAATT
This sequence comes from Sipunculus nudus, assembly GCA_026874595.1. NCBI lineage: Eukaryota > Metazoa > Annelida > Sipuncula > Golfingiida > Sipunculidae > Sipunculus > Sipunculus nudus. The sequence goes on along the minus strand of CM049306.1, from coordinate 103,412,818 downwards.
GACCTGTATGTTGTGATTGAAGTTCTTACCTGGGAAGAAATTGTGGGAAGAAAACCTTCCTTTCCCTCCAGGAAGATTGTGCCAACCCTACTTAGTAATGACTCCTGACAGGAATGGATCCCATTAATAAGTAGAACAAAATTTTAAAATACATCTCTTTGACCAGCCCATCAAGGATAGGAAACATCAGAAGTCTAAATGTGTTGTCACTCATAATCATATACAGCAGCCGCCTCATTTTGCTACTTTTTTTCTTATTTGTTTAACTGATTTGGAGGCATTTGTTGTATCATATTGTTTTAGGTCAAACATTAGCCTTTCATGCTGTGTGTGTGTATGTATGTTCAGGAGTTATTCTGTCTTTCAAGACTTGGCCCTCTTCCTTAACGGGGAAGGAGTATTTTTGCACCATCAAAAATGTGAAGGTGGAATTTTATGTAAATATTAAAATAACTCAAACGTTTCAGAAGGGAAGGTGCAGAAATAAGGCTTCTAGGCTTAGGACAATCCCTGCATGGTGTATGTGTATGAAGATATTTTTCTTATGTTATAATGGAAAAATCATATCTTAAAGTATTGTAACTTTGTGGTTTTTAGGTGACTGGACAGTATGGCAGCTCCCCCAGACTTCTTCTCCGGTGGATCAGGGGACCTGTCCAGCTACAGCATGGGGAGGATGGAGAAACCAGGCAGCTACAGCACAGCGGCCAACCCCCACAACCCAGAGCTGTTTGTCCACACAACAAGTTCACTCTACCAAGCTAGCTGCCCTACAAACCCAGTTACAAGCAACAAAGAAAGTGCTCTCACAGTTCAGAATACAGGCGGCATGAATATTCAAGAACATGTGAGGTATCCCTTCATGAATATGCATGAGGGGACCAGCTTTTTGCCTCATGCCGTAAGCCAAAGTGTAGTGCCTGGATATTTAACATCACAATCAAACAGACATTATATTGACTCTCTGACATTGGGAAGCCATGTGAATTTACAGACTGCAAATATGGCACCAGCATTGAGTGCTACAAGTGTGTTTCAGTCAGCCAGTGAACAACTGTTAGGAAGGGGACAAAGTACACCAGCCTCTGCTTCAAATTCACATATGAATGAAAACATTCAGCATTACACAAGAGACAGTCTGTTAAGTAGGGTCAAAGGTCATCAGGAAACAGTAACAACCATTCAGTCTGGACATCATTTCTCAAATGATCAACCATCAGTTAGGGTCAAAGGTGAACAGAAAGCAGAAATTGATGTTCGTTCTGTTCATGTCTCCAACCCAGGTATAAGTTCTCATCTAAATGAGAGCCTGCAGAAATTATCAAGAGATTTGCTGTCAGGGGCAGTGAGAGAACAACAAAAAGTAGAGACAACAGTGCTGTCTGCTCAGCAAGTCCCTGGACCAATTACAAGTTCACAACTAATTGAAAATATTCATCAATTCTCAAGAGACATAGGTCAACAAAAAACAGAGACAATCAGTCAACCAGTGCAGAATATTTCACCAACAGAAACTAGAAAATCAAACATCATCACAGTTAATGATCAGATCAAACCAAGGGAGAGTCTGAATGAGAGGTTTGTTGAAAGTGTCATCAGTCATACCAGTGTGGGTCCAAGTAGACTCCAAGGCCACAATAGACAGCCATGTGACATACCAACTGGAACGTCTGGTAGCACTCAAAACTTGCAGCAGACAGAAGGCCAAAAAGAAGCTGCCCAAGAATCCATTGTGGATTCTGAATCGAGTAAAGGAAATAGTTCTGATCCCAATACACTCTCAAAAAGGGTCACTAATAGTGAAAACTGGCAGAACAGTACCAGTGGTTCTTGTGACTTCTATGATGATTATCCCTACAGTGATGATGAGGAGGACTACATGTCCACAGATGACGACCAAGATGGAGACCAAGAAGGGCTTCAAGTGGATGAAGATGAAGATGATGATGATGAAGAGGAGGGAGATGATGAACGAGAGATGGATGGAGATTTTGGAAATGTTAATCAAATGAAATGGAACATGTGGAAGGATAAATCAGAGGAAAGGAAAGAAAATATGAATGAATTGGGTGATAATGATCAAGATAAAAATGATTCATCAGAGGCTGGTAACAGTGGTGTGATTGCATCCAGCAGTGCTGATGCTGCACAAGAACAGTCAGACAGCAGAGACCAAGTTACTGATATGAGTGATAATGTTTCAAGGTCTCAGAGTGGTGTAATGCCAGATTTGTCAAAATATTTTGTTACCCCAAATCAAAACGCGCAACATCTGCCAACTCCCAGTCCCAGTACCTTGAGATATGGTACCTTCCCTATATTGAACAAAAGAGTGAATAAAAGGCCAAGAAAAACTGACAAGCCCTACCGCAAATTCAATTTTCATCATGTCTGTGGCACCTGTCATATAGTGTTCAGGACTTTCTTGGAACTGAGTCGCCATCAAAAGGAAAGTGGTCATGTAGTTAAGATGTTCAAGTGTCCAGATTGTAACTTTGTATGTAATCTACGCAACAAGGTAACATACCACATGCGCAAGGAATACCATGGGGGGCTTGAGCCATTTATGTGCAAGGAGTGTGGGCAGTTATTTCCACAAAGAGATCATTTAGAAAAACACAGTGCTGTCCATGGAGCCACAGAAGAAATTCAGTGTCCAGTCTCTGGCTGTCCAAAGAAATTTTCAAGACTCGATGTCCTAAATCGCCATATCAGGTTGTGCCATAAAATTCTCCATCGAGTCACCAAACAAAGCATAAAAGCAGGTCAGAGTCAACTTCTGTCAGAGCTGGCACTAAGCATGGCAGGGAACAGTTTGGCTTCACCGTTGCTGCCGGGACTCATGCCATACTCAATGTTGCCCTTCATGCCTCCAGGGATGGGTGGCCTCATGGGTACGGCAGGAGCCAACTCCTTGATGAACCTACATAGTCCTGGATTATCATCCACAAGTTTAGGAGTTCCTGGACTTAATCAACTGGCAGTACTCTCAAGTCTAGCCAAACAGCAACTGCCTATACAGGCATCTAGTGCAGCATTACCTTTTGGCCAGGGAATTGATCCTACTCTATCACTTACTGGAGTTCCTGCATCATCAACAAGTATGGGAATGCCTCAACATCCGGGCCTCCTTCCTTTCTCAAGTGTCAGTAATACACTGAAACCAACTGACCTTCTGAGGTCTGGTGTAGGAACTCAAGGTCTTGCACAGAACAGTCATATTAAATCTGACCACACTGATGAAGCTGGTAAAATGGTTAGTAGCTTGCCAAGTGGGATAGATACATCTGTCTCCTCGGTGGTTGCTAACAGTATGGATGTTTCTACAAGCAACCAACAGGAATCGCCACCTAATTTATCACCTACACACAGTGAAAGTGTTAATACATGTACCAATAAGGATCAAATTGATGAAAATATTACCACTGGTGTCACTGTTAAAAGTGTTGGTGATTCATCAGGATTAAACTCCTCAGAAAGACAGTCACACAGAAACAATACAACTGGTGATGCAGCCCAGCATTCACTTACCCACATACATAAGGTCATACAACAAGCAAACACGGTTTATGCACAGTTACTGGCCTTACTGCCTTCTTTGGCTGCAACTCTTAATGGACAGCCACCCAGTCATAATGAGTACAGCAGTGTTGTAGGTGATGTAGAGAATAACCCAGTAAAAGATGAAACAAAAAATCTGTCACCTTCAGGTGTAGTTGGTGGTGATTGTCATGATGATGGACTGTCTGAAGAGGAAACTGTAACTAAGGAAACTGTGAGAGCTGGTGTAAGCTCATTGTACCTACAAGCAGTGAATGTAGCAACGATGAGTCAGCAGTTATTGTTACCAGGGCTGGCGTCTCTCATGGGTATCAACTTGATGAACCTCATGATGAACAACCAGCATCAGAACCAAATGCTGCTTCATCAGTCACGAGTTGATCAAAGTGCAAATAGTAAAGAAAGCAGCCATGGGTTTAAACTAGGACCTGGGCATGAGAGGATTCCTCCTTCTACATCTTCAATAATTCAAGGCCTACCAACTTTGTCAGGTGACACATTAAGTCATGACAAGCAAGTGTCACCTCTCACCAGACCAAGAGCATCTGTCATTGAAACAAACTGTCTGATTAGTAAGGGAGAGAACTCGCTTAAACCAGACCAGACTGGCTTGTTACAAGCAAACAGAGATGGGAAACTTGAAATGTCAAAAGAAACAGACAGTGCTACTGCTGAAATCAGTTCTGGCCTGAACAGTGACATTCACAGTGGGTCTGTCATTGCTGCTACCAGGCCTAGTAATTTGTTAAAGCAGCAAGAAAATGTTGACACCTTTAAACAAGAACCAAAGTTCACATACCCACCCATGCATGCTCTCACAGCAGCCCATCGATTAGTGGATTTTAATGCTTGCACAAACAGTAAAAATGAAAGCATATTATCAAATAAAGGCATTACACCAGGGGGTGACACGCAGCAGGTTTCTCCCAACCAGACTTTTACATCTGACACTTTATATAGCAGTGCAGCTGCAGTTTCAGTCAGAGCACACTTGGTTGCAGAGCAGCAAATAAAAAAGACCAGTGCTGATTTATGCTTTACAACAGCAGAAGGGACTGCTGCAGATCCTGATGGTGGCAGCAGCCAAGCAGTGGTTACTTCTCCATCTGCTGACAAAAAAATTACTTCAGTGGCAAGCAGCAGTAGCAGTGTGAATGGAGAGCTTCCAAATCTTTTAACGACACAGTCACAAGACCATTCCTTGGGGATGATGTACCCATCTTTCTTTCCTGGTGTCATGCCCTCGGGTCAGGTTCTGCCAAGCTTTTCAAGCCTGTCCAGAAACCTACCAATCAACAGAAGTCTTGGAGCCCAGATCTCACCACCAGCCAGTGTTGGAAACATCACACTTCCTCTGCCAAGTCTTCCAAGTGTCATCTCTGCAGTGTCACAAGGCAGCAGCAGTACCCAGGCCATGCCAGCCTGGTCACCATCCAGACAGACAGGGGATCAATCGCAGGGTGAAGCACAGCAAAAACCCAGTGCAGCAACTCCAATGAAGGATGAACCATCGGAGAATGAGTCTACTGCAGTGACTCCAAAAACCACAAGCATGGACTCCAGTCAGACTCCTCTTGGTGGGTTAGGGAGTCCTGGATCTGGGTTTGCTGCTACTCCTGGAACTCCTTCTCTTGGGCAGCTGTGGACACCTGGAATGTACCCAGGTCTCAAACCTGAAATTGTGCACAAGGGACAGCAGGTGTATGGTAAAACACCCCTGGGGTATATCTGCCTGGACTGTTTCCGTCAGTTCAACAGCAAGAACGTTCTCGATTATCACCAAAGGAAGTATTGCCATGGAGGCATGCTTCCCCTCGTGTGTAAAATATGTAACCGTACATTTGGGCAGAAGTGTAGCCTGGACTCCCACATGGTGACCCACACCAAGGAAAAGAACTACCGATGTCCACTCTGTGATAAACATTTCACACGAGCTTCCACCGTCAAAATCCACCTGGACACAGTCCATCAGCATGATACCCGAGGACCCATCAACCTGCCATCCACACCTTCATAGTTTCTGGGCATTAAGTGACTTAATGTATGTAAAAGGTTACCTGGTGTCATGTCATGTATAAGTCGACTGTAATGTGCACAAATGATAATTACTGTCAAGCCTGGGTGTCTTAGAATTTACAGAGAACAGAAATTTTTCAAAGAGAGACTAGGCAAGTTTATTTCAAAATGCAATTTTGTTGTATGTATTATGAACAAATGTGTATTTTGGGAATGTGTATTTGTTAATTTATATTGTTACTACCCAAATAGATGTATTAAGAATATAGGATTATTAGTTTGTACAATAAAGTACATATTGCATGAAGAAAAGCACAATTTTCATTTAGTTTCATGTCATTTTTGTGCAGGTTTTTAGAAAATACAGAATAAGTGGTTGATAACATGTTTTGTTAGACACATGAAAAAGCATTATATTATGAATACATGACATGAAATATACTTGTTTTATGAGAATTTTTAAAAAGATGAACAGGTTCACAGTGGGTTGAATCAGCATTCTTGAACAGTGGAAGTAAAAGATTTATTGAAGCATTCCTATTTGCAGCTTGTTTCCTATGAGTTCTTACTTTTGTAAAACAGAGCAAAATGATTATGTTAACTTCAAACTTGCCCTGCCTGAATACTGTATATAAACATAGATACGAATCCTAGTATTTATTGTATTACCATATAGTCATATGAACAGTGTAGTTTACTGTTCATTCAAGAAATGATATTTTAAATGTGATGGAATCACTAAATGTAGATGTAAGGCACCACCATATTATTTATTGCAACATAGAAATACAGGAGATCATTATAAAATCATCTCACCATCTACACCAATTTATAGCTTGTATGCATAATGGGCAAATTAAATTAAGTTATGACATTTAATAGTCCTTTCGATCACCTCAAGTTTGCTGAATTTTTATAATTTTTCATAATTTAAGGGCCAAATTAACACTTTAATAATAAGTGATAGTAGTAAACTTCATCTCAGCAATATTGCAGGTTGTGTGAATCATCTTTTTTATTAAGTTTTTATTGTTTTAAAAAGTTAATTGGCTCCTTTCAAATTAAGCTACATTTGTCTATTTGCGTACAAACAGTCCTTGACCATCTCTGTCTATGACAACCTGCATAAAATAAATTGTAATTTTTGTTGCTCTCTTAAAATTATAATCAAAATATTGGTTGGTAGAAAGGAAATAAAGTGGCAGCATGCTGACAGACCGTCAAAAGCTGTGATAAGCTGATGTAGTTTTTGTGGAAAAGTATCTTATTAATTACTGATTTATGCAGATTATGGAGCAGATGTGGTCATTTGAATTATTTTCAGCAAGCAGCATCTTTGAGACAACAGTAGTTCATGTACTATTTGTATAAATATATATATATGTGTGTGTTTATATATATTTTCAAGTTAAGAATTACCAGTTCCTTTCATATGCCAGTAGCCCTGGAAATGTGTTTTATTAATCTTGTGTAAATTTGTGCCTGATTTCTTCCCATATCATTCCCATATGTAGCTTTTCTATGTGTATTTTTTGTCAGCCATGAACAGATTTTAAACGGGAATCTCAAACAAGTTTTATTAGCCAGGAGGATGAAATCTGGCTTCAGAGTGTTAATAATACTACAGTTCGGAACAGTGAGCGATGATGATTGGATTAAGGTTCTAAATAGGCCTCACTTAAAAATGAGAAACAGGTTATGGTTCTGTATTATTATTGTGAAACCAAAACTTGTTTTTGGTGAATCTGCCAAGCTAGCTACCTCTAGATCGGATTTCCATTTCACCAAAGACATCCAATCTATAATAATAATAATAACAGACATTATGGTGATGGGGAACAGGATAGAGCCAGTTCTGTCATATTATAAGTGAAATCCATCATTTCTTTATTAGCCTTACATCATTAAAGCTGGACATCTAAACAGTCATTTAGTCTGGTTTAAATCAAAATGTTGATCGTGTTGGCGCTGGAGCTAAATTTAGATAATAACTACAGTAAAATTGATCTGTCAAAAATAATAAAACACAAATCACATATTAAGGTAGCCCAGGTATAGATCCCTGATAGCTCTAAACATTTTTATTATTTTTGATATATCAATCTGGAGTGTTACATATAGTTTGTTCATTAAAATTGAACTTATAAATACAAAGCATAATCCTAGAGAACTAGTATTAGTGGAATCAAAACTGGTTTCATGTTTTAAGTGGGGCCTTTGTTATCTTGATGTTTTGGTTTTAGAGGGAGTCATAAAAAGTAAAACACAAAAATTAAGTTTAAGATGAAATTATATGCTTTACACTAGAATGACCAAGAAGCATTGGGCAACATGAAGCATGTACATTTGTCATCAGATACTGATGGGTCATTATGTTGTTATTTTAATTTAGAAGTGTATATTTCTTAACAAAGACATGGCATTTATATTAAAAAAGTAGCATATTATTGCATTGAGGTAATTTTTTAATTCTGTTGGACCAAGTTGAAAATATTATAATTTTTTTCATTTGATAAGACATATATCAGCACAATCATAGCATCATGCACCCACATTTTTATTTGTAACAATGATTACTGGAAGAGATCCGCCATATTTTTGTCATGTACTTTTTCTTTGTTACCTTGTGATGTGATTTAGTTGTATCATGTGACCCTGTGGTGTCATGTGACATTGGTCAAATTAGTGAGGCACGCCTATTTTATTCAAATCTTATTCTTATTAATTAATGACATACTGTATATTGTGTGATTCAAGAGAAATGAGCTTGGAAGAAAGAAGTTTGTTTTAGGTTTTAAATTGTGCATTTTGTTAAAAAAAATGAATGTTGATACAAACATATACTCATTTTCATATTTGTAAATGCATGCTTATCATGAAACAAGATAATCTCGGATGAGAGAAGAAAGCTTCTCTACAATATTCCATATGTAGTGTTATAGTTTAGAAGAATAAGTTTGCATTACAAGTCGTTGGTATCCGTACTGAAATATTTGTCAATGCAGCACAACGATAGACATGGTTTCTCATGTTGCAGATAAGAGGTAATTTCAGCCATATCTGCCTTGCAGATATTTGTTAATTGATTTGAATTTGGGCATTTTATAGTCTTTTATCCAAAAGTGCACAAAGTTATGTGTGCAGGTGACATGGGTGCACACTGTTGTGATAGCCACAACCCAATCACCGCTGATTATTGTTAATTATAGTCACATTATAAATGATGATGTTGTTTGTAAACTGAATTGTAGCTATGAATTTAAATTATTTTTGTATTTTATGAGCACTTTCATCAAGTCTGATATGGTTGCTGTCATGTAGGAAAAGGAGTTTAAGATTTGTACATGTGGCCCACTGTGTCACCATGGTTACAACACTTTTTCAATTTCTGCTTGAGTTAAATTTGTTACTTATCTCTCCCCTTTTATTGCTCATTAAACAAATCTGTATATAAATTATATTGATTATTTATTATACATTGTCTATATATATATTGAAGACTAACTTCTCTTACAGGTATCTTGATTCAAGTAGGTGTATATGAGGAGCACATTGTAAATGTATCAAATACTAAGAAAATATAGCATCAAATAGAAAACCAGCACTCACTGTCATTTAAACCATATTTCTACTGTAACCTACTTTTTTGGATTCCAGTAGTATGCAAGATATAAATATCAGAACCTTTTCAGGTTTGTCATATTGCTGAATGCAGTTATCATAACTGCTGATAATGACAGTGTGGTACTGCTGAATTGTTGTTTCATTTAAATGTTAAAGACAGTGTACATTGGGAATGAAAGAGATTTACATCAAACATGAATGGCTTAGGTATGGGATGTTTTTGTTGTAAAAACATGACATGAAATTGGTCTGATTGGCAGATTTGTTTGTGGTCTTGAATTGCATTTTCCCTTTATAGATGTAACTTCTCTAACCTCTGTGCCAGCTCCTACACTCAAGCATGACCATGATGGTTAAAGAACCATGAATTAGTTTTATAATTTGCAACCAGGTGGCAGTACCTGTCTTATGTGTTGCAGTTTTGATACAGCCTGCTTTAGTACCTTAGCCAGTCAGTGATACATTATCCACATTACAAGTCGCAATATTGATAAAAACACAGCTGGAGAGGTAGTTATGATGTTGTCTCTGTTCATACACCTAGGTATGGTACCACAAATGTATTGCATAGTCCTTGTCAAATTGTTCAGCAGAAAACCTCTAAGGCTTGACCAAAGTGGGTTGTACTTGATAATAACCAAAGGGAATATATATCTCACCATAGCTTGTTACCAGTGATGTAGTCCAGTCCACACCATCCACACCAGGCCACCAAAGTCTGAGTCCTTGAGGTTCGAGTCCCAAGTCCATTTTCTTCAAGTGTGAGTCATTTAAAGCTGGAGTCCAAGTCCAGTACAAATATCCATAAAAACAATTTGGAATGTAAATTTCAGATTATCATGTACATTTTGAAGTTAGTTCAAGCATGCCTTTACTATAATGATTAATTAGATTTAGAGCTCCTGATCTGGAAAGCTTGGTATATATACCAGGTGTCATATTATTTTGTAATATTCTTTTGGTAGTTCCCAGATACACATGAGTCTTTATTATATGTGACCATGTACATAAGTCCATATATTGTTGGACTTTAGATGGATTTCTTGAGTCCTCATCAGAGTCTGAGTACAAGTTGATCTGAGTCAAGGACCCCCTAGTCCAAGTCAGACTCGAGTACTACATCACTGCTTGATACAATGCAGTGGTGGATCCTGAGGAGGGGGGGGGGGGGTCCAGGGAGTCAGAACCCTCTCCTTTTGACCCTCAACAACCTTTTTTTCATGGTTTTAATTTTAAAAACTTGACCCTTCCCTTTCTGGATCTCGGGACCGTGTTTAGGTTTTCTTTATCTAATAAGACTTCCTGGGTTGAATCCTGGTTGTTAATGCCTTGGATGTGTGTGTGTGTATAAATAAATAAATATATATATATATATATATATATATATATATATATAAAGGCAAATTAGAGGGACATTTATGAAATAGATACAATTAACAGCTGTACAAATCTGCTTGAAGAGACCAAACCTGGTCAAAACAAGGTGAATTTAGATCTGATTCAATGTTTATCCTATATTGATATGTTTATTCACAGGGGTATTAAATTTCCAGAACAATGATGACACAGTGGGATGCTTCTTTATAATCACCATTAAATGGACCACAACTTTACAGAGAGGAACAACAAAACTGTTCAAATAAATGTATATTATATGGTTTCTGTCTTGTATTTATCTAATACATATGCAGACTTTGGCTTTTTTTTGGTAATCTTTTTGTTGTCTTTAAATAAGGGTACATAGCATTATATCAGACATACTTTAGCACAACCAACTTAGTCATGATGAGCATCAGGGTGGCGTCGGGTTGGATATCATCACCTTGATAATCATAACCATTAGGCATGGAGAGTTCTAACTTAGCTCTCAGACAGGTCCCGTCTCCATTGAAATTCAGGCTCAGGGTATCGCTTACTTGGTCTTGAAGACCTGTTAACCCTTGATTAGTAGGCACCTGGGTATTGCTTACTGGGTCTAGAAGACCTGTTATTCCTTGATCAGTAGGCACCTGGGGATTACTTACTTGCTGCTGAAGACCCGAAATCTCTTGATTAGTGGGCACATGGGTATTGCTTACTGGGTCTGAAGACCTGTAATCCCTTGATTAGTGGGCACCTGGGTATTACTTACTGGCTGCTGAAGACCCGAAATCTCTTGATTAGTGGGCACATTGGTATTGCTTACTGGGTGCTGAAGACCTGTGATCCCTGATCAGTGGGCACCTGGGGATTACTTACTGGGTCTTATAGACCTGTAATCAAGTGATTAGTGGGCACCTGGGTACTGCTTACTGGGTGTTGAAGACTTGTAATCCCTTGATTAGTGGGCACCTGGGTATTACTAACTGGGCCTTGAAGACCTGTAATCCCTTGATTAGTGGGCACCTGGGTATTGCTTACTGGGTCTAGAAGACCTGTTATTCCCTGATCAGTAGGCACCTGGGTATTCCTAACGAGGTCTTGAAGACCTGTAATCCCTTGATTAGTGGGCTCCTTGGTATTGCTTACTGGGTGTTGAAGACTTGTAATCCCTTGATTAGTGGGCTTCTGGGTATTACTAACTGGGTCTTGAAGACCTGTAATCAAGTGATTAGTAGGCACCTGGGTATTGCTTACTGGGTCTATAAGACCTGTTATTCCTTGATCAGTAGGCACCTGGGTATTACTTGCGGGGCCTTGAAGACCTGTAATCCCTTGATTAGTGGGCTCCTTGGTACTGCTTACTGGGTGTTGAAGGCTTGTAATCCCTTGATTAGTGGGCACCTGGGATTGAAGACCTGTAATCAAGTGATTAATTGGCACCTGGGTATTGCTTATTGGCTCTAGAGGACCTGTTATTCCTTGATCAGTAGGCACCTGGGTATTACTTACGGGGTCTTGAAGATCAGCAATCCCTTGATTAGTGGGCACCTGGGTATTAATTACGGGGTCTTGAAGACCTGTAATCCCTTGATTAGTGGGCTCCTTGGTTTTGCTTACTGGGTGTTGAAGACTTGTAATCCCTTGATTAGTGGGCACCTGGGTATTACTTACTGGGCCTTGAAGACCTGTAATCAAGTGATTAGTGGGCTCCTTGGTATTACTTACTTGCTGTTGAAGACTTCTAATCCCTTGATTAGTGGGCACCTGGGTATTACTAACTGGGTCTTGAAGACCTGTAATCAAGTGATTAGTGGGCACCTGGGTATTGCTTTCTGGCTCTAAAAGACCTGTTATTCTCTGATCAGTAGGCACCTGGGTATTACTTACGGGGTCTTGAAAACCTGTAATCCCTTGATTAATGGGCTCCTTGGTATTGCTTACTTGCTGATGAAGACTTCTAATCCCTTGATTAGTGGGCACCTGGGTATTACTAACTGGGTCTTGAAGACCTGTAATCAAGTGATTAGTGGGCACCTGGGTATTGCTTACTGGGTCTAGAAGACCTGTTATTCCCTGATCAGTAGGCACCTGGGTATTACTAACGAGGTCTTGAAGACCTGTAATCCCTAGATTAGTGGGCTCCTTGGTATTGCTTACTGGGTGTTGAAGACTTATAATCTCTTGATTAGCGGGCACCTGGGTATTGCTTACTGGGTCTTGAAGACCGGTTTTCCCTTGATTATGGGGCTCCTTGGTATTGCTTACTGGGTCTTGAAGACCTGTAATCCCTTGATTATTGGGCTCCTGGGTATTGCTTACTGGCTCTAGAAGACCTGTTATTCATTGATCAGTAGGCACCTGGGTATTACATACGGGGTCTTGAAGACCTGTAATCCCTTGATTAGTGGTCTCATTGTATTGCTTACTGGGTGTTGAAGGCTTGTAATCCCTTGATTAGTAGGCAACTGGATATTACTTACTGGGTCTTGAAGACCTGTAATCAAGTGATTATTGCGCACCTGGTTATTGCTTAATGGCTCTAGAAGATCTGTTATTCCTTGATCAGTAGGCACCTGGGTATTACTTACCTGGCCTTGAAGACCTGTAATCCCTTGATTAGTGGTCTCATTGTATTGCTTACTGGGTGTTGAAGGCTTGTAATCCCTTGATTAGTGGGCACCTGGGTATTACTTACTGGGTCTTGAAGACCTGTAATCAAGTGATTAATGGGCACCTGAGTATTGCTTACTGGCTCTAGAAGACCTGTTATTCCTTGATCAGTAGGCACCTGGGTATTACTTACTGGGTCTTGAAGACCTGTAATCAAGTGATTATTGTGCACCTGGGTTTTACTTACTGGCTCTAGAAGACCTGTTTTTCCTTGATCAGTAGGCACCTGGGTATTACTTACGGGGTCTTGAAAACCTGTAATCCCTTGATTATTGGGCTCCTTGGTATTGCTTACTGGCTCTAGAAGACCTGTTATTCATTGATCAGTAGGCACCTGGGTATTACATACGGGGTCTTGAAGACCTGTAATCCCTTTATTAGTGGGCTCCTTGGTATTGCTTACTGGGTGTTGAAGACTTGTAATCCCTTGATTAGTGGGCACCTGGGTATTACTAACGAGGTCTTGAAGACCTGTAATCCCTTGATTAGTGGGCTCCTTGGTATTGCTTACGGGGTGTTGAAGACTTGTAATCCCTAGATTAGTGGGCTCCTTGGTATTGCTTACTGGGTGTTGAAGACTTATAATCCCTTGATTAGCGGGCACCTGGGTATTGCTTACTGGGTCTTGAAGACCGGTTTTCCCTTGATTATGGGGCTCCTTGGTATTGCTTACTGGGTGTTGAAGACTTGTAATGCCTTGATTAGTGGGCACCGGGGTATTACTTACGGGGTCTTGAAGACCTGTAATCAAGTGATTAATGGGCACCTGGGTATTGCTTACTGGCTCTAGAAGACCTGTTATTCCTTGATCAGTACGCACCTGGGTATTACTTACTTGGTCTTGAAGACCTGTAATCCCTTGATTAGTGGTCTCATTGTATTGCTTACTGGGTGTTGAAGGCTTGTAATCCCTTGATTAGTGGGCACCTGGGTATTACTTACTGGGTCTTGAAGACCTGTAATCAAGTGATTAATGGGCACCTGAGTATTGCTTACTGGCTCTAGAAGACCTGTTATTCCTTGATAAGTGGGCACCTGGGTATTACTTACTGGGTCTTGAAGACCTGTAATCAAGTGATTAGTGGGCACCTGGGTATTACTTACTTGGTCTTGAAGACCTGTAATCCCTTGATTAGTGGTCTCATTGTATTGCTTACTGGGTGTTGAAGGCTTGTAATCCCTTGATTAGTGGGCACCTGGGTATTACTTACTGGGTCTTGAAGACCTGTAAACAAGTGATTAATGGGCACCTGGGTATTGCTTACTGGCTCTAGAAGACCTGTTATTCCTTCATCAGTAGGCACCTGGGTTTTACTTACTGAGTCTTGAAGACCTGTAATCCCTTGATTAGTGGGCACCTGGGTATTACTTACTGGGTCTTGAAGACGTGTAATCAAGTGATTAGTAGGCTCATTGGCATTGTTTACTGGGTGTTGAAGACTTGTAATCCTTTGATGAGTGGGCACCTGGGTAAGGTTTACTGGGTCTTGAAGACCTGTTATCAAGTGATAAGTGGGCACCTGGGTATTGCTTACTGGCTCTAGAAGACCTGTTATTCCTTGATCAGTAGGCACCTGGGTATTACTTACGGGGTCTTGAAGACCTGTAATCCCTTTATTAGTGGGCTCCCTGGTATTTCTTACTGGGTGTTGAAGACTTGTAATCCCTTGATTAGTGAGCACCTTGGTATTACTAACCGGGTCTTGAAGACCTGTAATCAAGTGATTAGTGGGCACCTGGGTATTGTTTACTGCCTCTAGAAGACCTGTTATTCCTTGATCAGTAGGCACCTGGGTATTACTTACGGGGTCTTGAACACCTGTACTCCCTTGATAAGTGGTCTCATTGTATTGCTTACTGGGTGTTGAAGGCTTGTAATCCCTTGATTAGTGGGCACCTGGGTATTACTTACGGGGTCTTGAAGACCTGTAATCAAGTGATTAGTGGGCACCTGGGTATTGCTTACTGGCTCTAGAAGACCTGTTATTCCTTGATCAGTAGGCACCTGGGTATTACTTACGGGATCTGGAAGACCTGTTATCCCTTGATTAGTGGGCTCCATGGTATTGCTTACTGGGTATTGAAGACTTGAAATCCCTAGATTAGTGGGCACCTGGGTATTACTTACTGGATCTTGAAGACCTGTAATCCCTAGATAAGTGGGCACCTGGGTATTACTTACTGGGTCTTGAAGACCTGTAATCCCTTGATCAGTGGGCTCCTTGGTATTGCTTACTGGGTGTTGAAGACTAGTAATCCCTTGATTAGTGGGCACCTGGGTATTACTAACTGGGTCTTGAAGACCTGTAATCAAGTGATTAGTGCGCACCTGGGTATTGCTTACTGGGTGTTGAAGACTTGTAATCCTTTGATTAGTGGGCACCTGGGTAAGGTTTACTGGGTGTTGAAGACTTGTAATCCTTTGATTAGTGGGCACCTGGGTAGGGGTTTACTGGGTCTTGAAGACCTGTTATCAAGTGATAAGTGGGCACCTGGGTATTGCTTACTGGCTCTAGAAGACCTGTTATTCCTTGATCTGTAGGCACCTGGGTATTACTTGCGGGGTCTTGAAGACCTGTAATCCCTTGATTAGTGGGCTTCCTGGTATTTCTTACTGGGTGTTGAAGACTTGTAATCCCTTGATTAGTGGGCACCTGGGTATTACTTACTGGATCTTGAAGACCTGTAATCCCTTGATCAGTGGGCTCCTTGGTATTGCTTACTGGGTGTTGAAGACTTGTAATTCCTTGATTAGTGGGCACCTGGGTATTACTAACTGGGTCTTAAAGACCTGTAATCAAGTGATTAGTGCGCACCTGGGTACTGCTTACTGGCTCTAGAAGACCTGTTATTCCTTGATCAGTAGGCACCTAGGTATTACTTACGGTGTCTTGAAGACCTGTAATCAAGTGATTAGTGGGCACCTGGGTATTGCTTACTGGCTCTAGAAGACCTGTTATTCCTTGATCAGTAGGCACCTGGGTATTACTTACGGGGTCTTGAAGACCTGTAATCAAGTGATTAATGGGCACCTGGGTATTGCTTACTGGGTCTTGAAGACCTGTAATCAAGTGATTAATGGGCACCTGGGTATTGCTTACTGGCTCTAGAAGACCTGTTATTCCTTGATCAGTAGGCACCTGGGTATTACTTACTTGGTCTTGAAGACCTGTTTTCCCTTGATTAATGGGCTCCTTGGTATTGCTTACTGGGTGTTGAAGACTTGTAATCCCTTGATTAGAAGGCACCGGGGTATTACTTACGGGGTCTTGAAGACCTGTTATTCCTTGATCAGTAGGCACCTGGGTTTTACTTACTGAGTCTTGAAGACCTGTAATCCCTTGATTAGTGGGCACCTGGGTATTACTTACTGGGTCTTGAAGACCTGTAATCAAGTGATTAGTGGGCTCATTGGTATTGTTTACTGGGTGTTGAAGACTTGTAATCCTTTGATTAGTGGGCACCTGGGTAGGGGTTTACTGGGTCTTGGAGACCTGTTATCAAGTGATTAGTGGGCACCTGGGTATTGCTTACTGGCTCTAGAAGACCTGTTATTCCTTGATCAGTATAGACACCTGGGTATAACTTGCGGGATTTTGAAGACCTGTAATCCCTTGATTAGTGGGCTCGTTGGTATTTCTTACTGGGTGTTGAAGACTTGTAATCCCTTGATTAGTGAGCACCTGGGTATAACTAACTGGGTCTTGAAGACCTGTAATCCCTTGATTAGTGGGCACCTGGGTATTACTAACTGGGTCTTGAAGACCTGTAATCCCTTGATTATTGGGCTCCTGGGTATTGCTTACTGGCTCTAGAAGACCTGTTATTCATTGATCAGTAGGCACCTGGGTATTACATACGGGGTCTTGAAGACCTGTAATCCCTTGATTAGTGGGCTCCTTGGTATTGCTTAGTGGGTGTTGAAGACTTGTAATCCCTTGATTAGTGGGCACCTGGGTATTACTTACGGGTTCTTGAAGACCTGTAATCACTTGATTAGTGGGCTCCTTGGTATTGCTTACTGGGTGTTGAAGACTTGTAATCCCTTGATTAGTGGGCATCTGGGTATTACTTACGGGGTCTTGAAGACCTGTAATCAAGTGATTAGTGGGCTCCTTGGTATTGCTTACTGGGTGTTGAAGACTTCTAATCCCTTGATAAGTGGGCACCTTGGTATTACTTACTGGGTCTTGAAGACCGGTAATCAAGTGATAAGTGGCCTAATTGGTATTGTTTACTGGGTGTTGAAGACTTGTAATCCCTTGATAAGTGGGCACCTGGGTAAGGTTTTACTGGCTCTAGAAGACCTGTTATTCCTTGATCAGTAGGCACCTGGGTATAACTTGCGGGGTCTTGAAGACCTGTAATCCCTTGATTAGTGGGCTCCCTGGTTTTGCTTACTGGGTGTTGAATACTTGTTATCCCTTGATATGTGGGCACATGGGTATTACTTACTGGGTCTTAAAGACCTGTAATCCCTTGATTATTGGGCACCTGGGTATTGCTTACTGGCTCTAGAAAATCTGTTATTCCTTTATCAGTAGGCATCTGGGTATTACTTATGGGGTCTTGAAGACCTGTAATCCCATGTTTAGTGGGCTCCTTGTTATTGTTTACTGGGTGTTGAAGACTTGTAATCCCTTGATTAATGGGCACCTGGGTATTACTTACTGGGTCTTGAAAACCTGTAATCCCTTGATTAGTGGGCACCTGGGTATTGCTTACTGGCTCTAGAAGACCTGTTGTTCCTTTATCAGTAGGCACCTGGGTATTATGTACGGGGTCTTGAAAACCTGTAATCCCTTGATTAGTGGGCTCCCTGGTATTGCTTTCTGGGTGTTGAAGACTTGTAATCCCTTTATTAGTGGGCACCGGAGTATTACTTACTGGTTCTTGAAGACCTGTAATCCCTTGATTATTGGGCTCCTTGTTTTTCTTTACTAGGTGTTGAAGACTTGTAATCCCTTGATTAATGGGCACCTGGGTATTACTTACTGGGTCTTGAAAACCTGTTATCCCTTGATTAGTAGGCACCTGGGTATTGCTTACTGGCTCTAGAAGACCTGTTGTTCCTTGATCAGTAGGCACATGGGTATTATGTACGGGGTCTTGAAAACCTGTAATCCCTTGATTAGTGGGCTCCCTGGTATTGCTTTCTGGGTGTTGAAGACTTGTAATCCCTTTATTAGTGGGCACCTGAGTATTCTTACTGGTTCTTGAAGACCTGTAATCCCTTGATTATTGGGCTCCTTGTTATTGTTTACTGGGTGTTGAAGACTTGTAATCCCTTGATTAATGGGCACCTGGGTATTACTTACTGGGTCTTGAAAACCTGTAATCCCTTGATTAGTGGGCACCTGGGTATTGCTTACTGGCTCTTGAAGACCTCTTGTTCCTTGATCAGTAGGCACCTGGGTATTATGTACGGGGTCTTGAAAACCTGTAATCCCTTGATAAGTGGGCTCCTTGGTATTGCTTTCTGGGTGTCGAAGACTTGTAATCCCTTTATTAGTGGGCACCTGAGTATTACTTACTGGTTCTGGAAGACCTGTAATCCCTTGATTATTGGGCTCCTTTGTATTGCTAACTGGGTGTTGAAGACTTGTAATCCCTTGATTAGTGGGCACCTGGGTATTGCTTACTTGCTCTAGAAGACCTGTTATTCCTAGATCAGTAGGCACCTGGGAATTACTTATGGGGTCTTGAAGACCTGTTATTCCTTTATTAGTGGGCTCCTTGGTATTGCTTACTGGGTGTTTAAGACTTGTAATCCCTTGATTAGTGGGCACCTGGGTATTACTTACTGGGTCTTGAAGACCTGTAATCAAGTGATTAGTGGGCTCATTGGTATTACTTACTTGCTGTTGAAGACTGCTAATCCCTTGATTAGTGGGCACCCGGGTATTACTTACTGGGTCTTGAAGACCTGTAATCAAGTGATTAGTGGGCTCATTGGTATTGCTTACTGGGTGTTGAAGACTTGTAATCCCTTGATTAGTCGGCACCTGGGTATGGCTTATAGGGTGTTGAAAGACCTGGATGTTCCCCCATACCTTGTACACTTAACTAATTTGAAGTAATTTGCTCAAACTGTTCATCAGAACCCTTGCAGATTCAACTGCCAAAGCCCAGCCATTCATGTCTCAAAATGTACAATCCTGACATGAACTGTATATTGTTGAACATGAGGAAAGCCATTTAGTTTTAGCACTCATAACACATAATCCAGCTACTTTTCATGGTCAGACAAGATAACACAAGCCTTATAAATTATATATTTTTATTACATTACCATCTTACAAACAATACAATTTATATATACATGTATCATCACAGTTTTGAAGCAGAAAGTTTCACCTGGCATTTGATCTTGTCCCCATTAACCCCTTATCAACCCATGGCTTTATTATAATGTGCACCATACCACTTAACACTTGCTTTTGTGAAATCTAAATTGTAAATGAAAGAATAGAAAACAGAACAAGCATATGAAAGAAATTGATTAATCTCATAATCAAGGACTCTCTAGTTTGATAATATCATTTGCTGGCTAACACTTGATATTCAAAGAAATTAAGGCAGAGAGAATTTGAACTTAAAAAAGCCCTAACGTCCCTTAGCTTAAGGTATGACTTTAATAACTTGGGATTTATTTTAAAAAAAAGTCAATGGTCCAGCCCCTTTAGAACTCCAGTCATGATACTCTACGTTTCAAAATCTATAAATGATTCTTTGACTTTTCAATCAGGTATTAATTAAGCTCTGGAACAGGATTAAGTTACCTTGGATAACCTATTAAAGCTTTGTAAACATATCTCCACATCTTGTGCATAAATATACAAACTATCATTCACAATTTTAAAGGCCCATCACCGTTGCTTCTTCCCAGTGTCCTGTGGAATGTTGTTCCAAGTTATCAGTGACTTCATGCTTTTATCTGTCTTGATACTTCCTTTAATCTCTGTCATGCTATCTGGACAATGTGTTTCAACACCTGTAGTCATGACCATGATGATCACTTCATTAAATATGATTGAAATTATCTATATAAAATGGTCCTCCTTTTCTGCTATGTCTGATGCTTAAATTAATGAGAGAGAAAGAAATACTGTACTATAGTGCAGAGACATATCTGATGGAGATTGTTCCTATGGTTACAAGATGCTATTCTGTGGAAGGACTGCGATGGTGCTAACTTGATATCACCCACAACCTTATCAAACCTGCCTCCGTATCATATGATGAGTGAGGTGAACAAGGAACCTTATCAAACCTGCCTCCGTATCATATGATGAGTGAGGTGAACAAGGAACCTTATCAAACCTGCCTCTGTATCATATGATGAGTGAGGTGAACAAGGAACCTTATCAAACCTGCCTCTGTATCATATGATGAGTGAGGTGAACAAGGAACCTTATCAAACCTGCCTCTGTATCATATGATGAGTGAGGTGAACAAGGAACCCATGGGTCACGGCGCTCAGCTGATCGTGATTGGACTATAAATGTTTCTCCACTGTGATACTATATCGAGTCGATAAAGCTTATGAATACCATGGACATGTTGGGCTATTATAAAGGAATGTAATGTAATATGTGAGTAAATGATAAATGAAATTACCTGACTGATGGATTAATAGAGTCAAATATAGTGGTTTATTTTTTATTTATTTAGGAGGGGTTGAAAATTGTGATATATTTGAGCAAATATGAATGCAATGACAGCAGTAATAAGCAGTAGTAGAATGATGATAAGGCTATTTGTTGAAGGATCTAAAGTGTATAGTAGTCTGCAAGCTTTCAATTTGACAGATATGATGTTATGATTAACTATGCTGATGAAGTGCTTTATGAATTTGTGACTGTATAACACAATATCTCTTTAGTCTTGACAAGGTACATTATTGTGATGCCCACTATGTCTACATATAACACAATATTGACATAATTTCTGACATGTAAATAGGTACCTATGGACGAACAGTTATACAAAATATTAAAGTATGAATATATCTAATTCATCTTGTTCTTGCTTACTGAGGCTGACTTTGGGATGAGGTTCGGAGAAGGGAAAAGTGAGGGCAGCACGAAGGTGGATGTAGAAATATTCTATTGTAATGTTTTTCATTTATATAATATGAAAAGCTAAGAGGAAAGGGGCCCTCCTACTTGGTAATAGTAAAGTTCTAAATATATGATTGCAAACTAATACTCTGACAAGACTGTCATGAAGAAAAACAGTAAAAGTTTTGAGATACTGTGATGCATATGAAAATTTACAGATGGACAGGCAAGTGGACAGAATGGACTAATACCTTTATTTCACTTTCAAGGGAATAATGCATTTAAGTTTATATAAAATCCAATTTTTTTAAGCATATCCACTTTTTCCATTAAGAAGTTTTTATCTGAATCATTTTTTTATTCACAGTTTTTATAAATTTTTAATAAAAGAAACTGAAAATATAAGTTAAAATATTAGAATTGTCGCAAAAGTTGCAATCATTATATATACAGAGTAAAAAACTGAAACTATAAGTTAAAATATTAGAATTGTTGCAAAAGTTGCAATCATCATATATCCAGAGTGTAGCTCATATTGGGTTATATTATGCATACACATATATTTTATTATTTTTAAATCATAAATGTTTAACTGAATTTAAAAGAAAATAATGCCACAACATGGCATCTACAAGAATATTCCTTGAATCACTATTAAAAAGTTTTGCACATTGGAGTTTTCAGTACATGCTTAATTTTATTCACCAAAATAAAATAAAAGATTCAGTAAATTTGATAAAATAAAACATCTTTTCAAATATAGTATACACACTGTTGGTTGAATGAGGGACAAACAATATCATTGTGCTAATTACTATCCCAGTTTTAATTTATTACTGGAATTAATAGTAAATTTCACACCTGGTGAAGTTTTTACTCTTTTGAAGTAAGGAATTACTTATCTGATGAACATCCACACTTTCATAGCAATACACCACTTTGTGGACACAATTAAATGTACACATTAATCATTGTAACCCTGGTGGTACGATACAAAATCTAAAATGTAGCATAGCCTAGAATAAGAATGAATCAAATAAAGAAAATAATAACATTCATCTAGTTTATGCACCATCTGGGGGGGGGGGGGGGAGTGCAGGGCAGAGGGGAAGCCTGCTGGTAGTGGCCAAGCTGACCCAAGGCAAGCTGCCTGGGGTGGGTTACATAATGCAAGTGAAGGCTGTACTACTAGGTGGGCTAGATGTAAACAACACTTGACATGGTGTATGAAAACGTGAATAAAAGCTATTCTTTCCAATCAATTTCTTTGAAATTTCAGATTTTAAAAGATTAAATCCTTATGTATATATGCTGTGAAAATTAAAACAGTGCCAAAGTTGGACAAAATTTAAGGTATTGATTTTTTATTTATGCTAATAACTTGAAAAATTTGCAAAATTCAGATCTAATTTTGGGTAAACAATTGAATCTTGATTAAATAAAGTTATATTCCTGAAAAATAGTCTCTAGGTTCAGCAATTCTCATGTTAGGTGAGTAAATATAATCCCTGATTTTTTAAAAAATTGCATTATGTTTTGGCCCATAACTTCAAAATAATACCCAATACTGACCTAATTTTTGGTATGTTCATAGAAAATGTATGAAGAATGTGAATACTAAATACAATCAAAAACAGATCAGTGGTTTTGATATTAGGCAGCCTTGAAGTGTAACAATGGCTTTTTTTTATGGAAAACAGAGGTTTTTTTCCTTAATATCTTGAAGGAACAAAGTCCTAATGACCCAATTTTCAGTATGGTAGGAGATTTTGGGGACATCTAAAATTATGCCAACAGCCTGGGGAGCATAGATATGTGCACTGAATGACCTACAGTGGACTGCTTGACAATGTAAGGGAATACAACAAGAGCCTAAAAAAAATTCAATAACTAGCCTAATTTTGCAGCTTCTATTTTCAAATTTCAGATTTTAACAGATTAAATCATTATGTATACATGCTGTGAAAATTAAATCCACAGTACTAACAGGAAAAAAATGTGCCGTGGCCAAAATTTAAGGTACCAATTATATATTTTTGCCAATATTTAAAAAAATTTAACAGATTTTGATCTAATTTTTGGTATACAATTTAATTTTGATTAATTAAAGTTGTATTACTGGAAAAAAGTCCCTACCTTTAACACTTTTGGTCTTAAGTGACCAAATATCTTCCTGATTATAAAGTCCATTATGTTTGGGCCCATAACTTTTTTAAATTATATAATACTGACTTAATATCTGGCATGTACATAGGAACTATATTTAGGAATATTTATGGTAAATATGAAGAAAACCAGATGAGTTGTATTGATATTAGGCAGTCCTGAAGTGTGAAAATAGATTTCTAATAAAAAATGGAGGTTTTTCCTTAATAACCCAATTTTCGGCATGGTAGGAGATTTTGGGGACATCTAACTGTATGCCGAATTTCAGATTCGTAGGTCCAATGGTGTCGAAACGTGCCAGTCTTACGGACGGACATCCGGACAGACTGACGGACGGACAGACAGACGGACGGACGATGGATAATGGACCACGACTATAGCTCAGATGACTTATAGTCAGCTGAGCTAAATATACTGTATAATGAGTGATGTGATTGATACTACCATTACATTAACATAAGCAACAAAGTAAAGTGTGAAATATTTAATGATTAACAGCTTCAGGTCTGTGATAATGATACCATGGGTTCATCCTTTTCTTCTGTTTGTCCTTGCATGGCTGATGTATTCATCATATACTGTTATTTATGTACAGGCCTGTAGTCCCTGCTGTAACAGCTCCAACATCACTGGGTAGATCGGAGCAAATTCTCGTCCTTCCCGTGCACGCACACCCTGCACATATGACTCCAAAGTTCCTCTGAAACAGAATAAATATGTATGTAGTGTGCGTATGTTTGTACATATGCTTTTAATGCATGTGTGTGAATATATATATATATATATATATATATATATATATATATATATATATATATATATATATAAATATGTGTGCGTGTGTGAAAACATGGGTGCATATGTATATGCCATGTCAAAATAAATACACAAAGAATAATTTTTAAAATTTCAAAATTGTTTGCGTGGCCATATTTCCTCTCTATCTCATTTTTAAGTGAAACCTGGTATGATTTGTTAGGGAGCAGTTAAATTTTTATTTTTACCAATATATTATTTAATATATTTATTTCCAATCAAACTCAATATATGTATAAAAGAGCATACAATATTTTTTCTTTTATGTTTAAATTGTCATATGTGCAAAAAGCTAATAACCAAGTGTGCAGATTTTGTTTGCATGGTAGTGTGAGGCTCTGTTGCATATATTATGATACTGACTGCAATAACAAGGCTGTGGTTATTTCGGACAGTTAGAAACGTATGAAACTAAAAATGATTGGCTGCTTTATGAAGAAAGAAGAAGAAAGAAATGAACAAATTATGTACATATGTTTTTTTCATTAATTAGAATATGTATCAGGATCATATTCACTTACTTGATGAGGGTCAACCGATCCTTCTCTGTCGGATGGTCATCCAGCCACTGTGAGTACCGAGATACTGACCAGTTAGCAGCCTGCAATACATTTATTTACTAACCTCTCAGCAGTCTGTGTTACTACTGTCTAAGGAATAAATAGGATTGTATCTTTCTGAAGGGGAGGAAAAATAATGTATTTTAAATAAAATCCTGAGTGGGTTGATAAAGAGAGTTCTACAGTGGATAAAATTCTTGTATTAACAGTTTAACAAACATTAGATAAATTTTACTATACAAAGGGAAGACTAAGTGTGATTACATTTTATCTTTACATTAGTTCAACTTCAGATTTGGATCCCCGTAAAAAATAAAATATTACTGTGATTGAGTATGAGGCAAAAAAAATATAAATAAGTGCAAACATTACCCAAACAATTAAACTCAATTTTATACTAACCCTTACTTTTGTTGGTTAATATTCAAAAACTTCAAAAATTTACAAAATAACAAAATACAGAAAGATAAAATGCACATTTCCATGCTTTGCCCCAATGGTGTCAATTACAGTATATGTTAATTCTAAACCAGTTTTAGATTATATTATTTCATAGTAAACTCAGAAAATGAACCAAAGTCTATAATTCAAAATATAGATATATTTAATTTGCAACATATAAATATTTTTCTCTGAATATCAAGGGGAGGGGGGATGATTACACTGACCAACCCACCCCCCTTGCTCAATAGTGAAGGGGAGGGGGGATATATTGCCCCCATCACCCCCCCTCCTATTGATGTTCCTGCTTTGCCCTCCTATTTTGTATGTTGATCCCCATCTCTTTTACCGCCTTAATGTGTGATATTAACCTGGTGTGGTGATCTGAGCTCCTGCGGAGCCCGGGCAAACAGGAACTGTATGGCTGTGCTGTGAGGAATGATTTCACCCAGGGCTGGGCTGGTAGCTACATGGGCACTAGTTTGGAACAGTAGTGGTCTGAAATGGAAGGAAAAAGGTTAAAATCCACAGACAAAAAAGTATTTATCATGTAATATGCCTAACTCTGACTGTTAACAATCTATCACTGAAGTAATTTTAAATCATAATACAATATAACAGTATAAAAACACATCAACCAGCCATAATATATAAACACTCATATATTACAGTTCAACTGTACAGCTGTCTACATAAAGAATATAGCTGACATGTATTGCACGCCACTGTTAATAAATTATAACATGAAGATTTGAGAATATATCCGTCTTGTACAAGCCTCACAGATGCTAAATGATGTCACAATGACCTATTTCTGACTAAATATATTTGGTTCTTTGCATTATATATATAAGAATTACCAGTCTGACAGTAATAATGGCCTGATCCTTAGTTATCTTCAAAACAAAATCATATCATGTAATTAAAATGAACTGCATAGCTGAGCAACTCAATGAGCATACAACATAGTGAAAGTGTGCAACATATTCTCTTTCGTAACTCTTCAAATAAGAACCTTCCTTTACTAATTCCTGTGATCACTGACAGGTAATATTTTGCCTGATTTCCAGTACTGGCACAGCTGTTCAATCAACAAAGCACTAACATTCCCTACTTACCATAGAACAAGAATTATATAAATTTTTCTTTGGAATCAAGAAAACATTGCTGTTTTTATCTTGAAGATTTAATGATTTATTGATTAAATTTAAAGGACGAGCAACCTGCCTTTATTTACATATGGTATCTCAGCATTGTTGTATTTAAGAACTTTTTATTCAGATACCTTTACATAATATTTATGAAGATTTGTTATATGTTATTTCACTAGATCTTCTATCAGGGTATGTTTGATGTAGAAGCATCCTGACTGAATGAATGTTCTTATCTTAATACTGATCTAACTATACATAAATATTCTGCTATTAGAGTGAAAACCTGAGAGCCAATAACCCCATTAAATATTTGTAAGACTAACACAAGCTCATAAATCATTCTGAACCAAAGGTGGGAGTTTGATTTACCTGAAAGCTCTCAGCAGTCTGTATGGTTTACCAAGGTCCCCTACTCGGCGACATAAAGGTGCCAAAGCCAACTCCATCTGAGCAAAATCTGCCGCTAATCTCATTTTACCTCCCTCCCCCAGGGGGCGCACCAGACTGGCATGTCTGACAAACAGCTCAATACTGTGGCAAGCAATCGGATGTATGCTGAAAGAGAGGCTAGACTGTAATACTCTGTAGACTTTGGTTCAAATGCATTGCATTGTTATGTCACATTTGCACTTAAAATCATATGTACAGGAAACAAAGCATTTAAATGCACAGCTGAAAACTTTTTTTATTTTCAAATGTTAATGTAGTTCGAAGTTTTCTCTTGGGATAATAAACATAACAAAACCTTCATTAAGGATCATATAAACATTTTACAATAGTTTGTTCTACCATGATTAGTTTCAACGGCTTCATAGACTTAAGTTGAGCCACAACATGGTTACATATCTTGATATACATTTGCAAATGCAATGCATTCGGTAATAATTTTTCAAATCTGCATTTGATAAATTTAAATCACTTTTGCCGTTTATTTATAAGAAACCTCTGCTTTGCATTTTAATGTACAGAATCCCATTTGAATCAAACCCTCATTCCACATCACATTATGCACTTTCTATAATGATAAAGTAATTTGTTTAATTAAAATTGACTTGTTTTAACTCCCTTTGATAAAGATTTATATAAAAATGCTGTGCTTGCAGAAAGTTAATCTTTCGTTGAAAAAGTCCTTACACAAAATAAGGATGACATTGGTTTCTCTTACTGTTCTGTACAGTGCTGTCAGATTCTTGTTAAATTAAGCAATCTTTAAGCCCCATCTGAATGACACCTACCTGTTTTTTTAACTGTTTACAAAATATGATGTTAATTACTAACTGAAAATGTCATTAATTTTAATGATTTTTCAAGACATATTGCATGGACAGCACCTAAATTACCATTATATACACAAGCCTGAATAACCTTGTGTACTTTACCCCATTACAATAACATAATCTTACCTGTCCATAATAAAATCTTTACACAGGAAGTCTGCTAGGTAAGATGCCTGGGCTCGCGCTATAAACTGCTGTAGTTCCCTCATGTACAGAGAGCACTGGGCATCCTCATTAGGTCGGCTAGATGGCTGAGGCCTGTAGGAACAAAGTGTGGCATTATATCCACTCAAACTTTGCTTAATCATACTGGTATCTTCACTCCATACATACACTGACACAACATTCATACCTGTATAGTCCATTTAAGTAAGGGAAGGATTTATAAATATGGAATTTATAGAGCCTACATAAATAGGGATATTGCCTATTGAAAAATAAAAGCTGATATATTGTTACATATACAATGTAATTAATCAATAGAGGATTAAAACAAACAGTTTTCATAACAACAGTACACACAATTAGGAATTACTATGTGCATTCAAATTTAAATAAAGGCAAGAATGATCCAATGATCTAATGATTGTAGTTTTTTTTTTTATTTCAGCACATATTCCTGCACAGTATTCTGTTCCATTGTCATAACTCATTTCCAAATAAACTTCTGTAAATGTTAAAAAAAATGCAAGATTTACTTTTACAATAATCACTGAACATACATATGTTTGTTTAGCACTGTAAATTCCAGTTCAGATGGTGCTTATTTAATATATCAGTCAGTCTCTACAGAGTATACATACGCTGAGAAGTCTTCATTGTGTATGGTAAGAATAATGGCCTCCAGAGCGTCAGCAATGGATGTCAGGAGAGGCTGGATGGCATTCTGCATCTGTGTTACTACTTCCTGGAAATAAAAAAATTTCTTGGAATCAGTACAAAAAGGAAATAACTTGGATGTTTTACTACAAATAAATGGAAAATGTAAGATTTTTTTTTGTTCATCATTTTAGGTGAAAAAGTCGTCTAATATTAATAATCGGTACTCTTTCCTACTTCACAAAGGAATCAAACACTGACTGACTAAAAAAAAAACAACAACAAAAAACTCCAGTATCTGAGTAACTAATGCACTATGATTCTTTCCATGCATATTGATCACAAAGAGTTTCAATAGTTCTTAAAGACTGGTAGTGCCACCTTTAAGTTTTCTAATTTTTATGCATTTTTTCTGTATTTCTGAGATCTTCAAATATAGCTAATAGGGCACAAACCATAACTGTAAGGCCTAAAAATGTCTAACTCTATGTCCAGGGAGAGCCTAGGCAAATCTATTTGGAAACCTGAAACTAGGTTATGGTGACCTATATTTTGCGAACTATGGGCTGAAAACATGATTTTGAGCACCTGGTGAGTCACACTGGGCACTAATTGTATCCATTTGGCCTATAATCTTCTATCATGATATTCAGGGGGTCCTAGGTAAATTAGGTCATGGTGACCTATATTCTGCAAAGATATGTGAAAGAACATAATTTGAGAACCCTGGAGGACAGATTTGCATGACTGGTTACAGTTGGACCTAGAAACTTCTAATCTGATTAAGATCCAGAGAGGTTCCTGTAAAAGTTCCTTGGAAATCTGAAATAATGTAACTGTGACCTGTATTCTCTACGCTATGTGTTTTTATTACTGTATCAGAAGGGCACAAATTTGGGTGCACAGTTGGATGCAGGAACTTCTTTCTTAGCTGTAAGCATCTAGGGGGTTCCTGGTAAAATCGTCTTGGAAAGCCTAGATAAGGTTGTTGTAACCTATTTTCTAAGAACTATGGGCAAAAAGCAGGAATTTTAGCACTCTGGAAGTCATTTTACCCATTGTTCAAGGTCCCTTATCATATATTTTTCACCAGATTATAACATCAATAATTAATAAATGTGCACCTGTATGTCAAATTCAGCCGAGTGTCATGGTCCACTTGTTTTTGTCCTGAGGTTCACAGAACAATTCATTGCGTGGCATTTTTCTAAAAATAACTTTTAATGTTTCTATATGAAAACCATTTTTGATCTATTGCTCAGATAATAGAATACGAGTAACAGATCTTACCTCAAGGGCTCCTTGGATACATGCTATTCCTGATGTTGGGAAATTTTGCAGATTGGACACAACCTGTAGAAGGAGATGAGTGATTAAAGCATGAAGTATTGGAAAGATACTGTCATAAATCATTTACATTTTGCATTTATATCAACAATCAACATGTGTGATTTCTACTGGACATATGTTGATTCAGATAAAAGTTCTATCCAGTTAGAAACAACTTATCATATTTTGAGATTATTCAGCTAATTGTATTGTATTATAACTACTGGATGATAATTGAACTGGTTATGCTTCCTGTCCTTGGATTTCATGTTACAGATTAAATATAATGTAAAGGTATATAGACAATTTAGCTTGCTTTAGTCATTTCAAAAATTTATGTCACATCTGCTTGAATTAGCCACATTTGAACTTCTCAGCTGTCTAGAATTTCAGCGTAATAACCATGAGACCTCAGTGACCTCTGACCTTAGAAACTGCTTGATGTAGCTGGTATAGTGCATTCACAACAGCCACATTTCGCTGCTGGCCTGGTGTCGGGTTTCCAATCACTTGACTTGCTTCTCCATCTGTTGACAGCTGGTATAAAAATACAAAATCATAAGTGCAATTTTATGCAAACTAGTCTTTCCATATAAGAGGCATTTTTTTATGATGGCAGTCCATTATCCTTACTTTTACTAGCTTTTAAGCTAACTTATCTGTGATGTAATTCAAAAGAAGAAATTTTTCCCTCATGCTTCCAGTTTATATTAGTGTGATAAATAATTCTTTATTATGCTATTATTTATATTTTTATATTATTTATTATTATATGCTATTATACTTTATTATTTATAATGCTGAAAATTCTCCACATCCATAATTTTTCCAATGAAATTTTATCTCAAAACTTCATATGAGCACACTGACTGGAACATTACCACAAGAGCGAAGAAGTTAACATAATACTAAGCAATGAACCAAAACCCTAAACATAATTAATAAATCAGTTTATATGAATACCAAGCAGCATTACATGGAGGCCGTAAACAGGTTATGTCATAAATTAGTAGAATAAAGATAAACCCTCTGCCTACAGAAATAAATCTAAGATGAAGGAGCAGATACTAAAAGGGCATTACTTACAAGCTGTTCACATTTTACAGTGTAAAGCTGTACAGTTTTAGCGACATTCTTTGCCACAGTGACACTCAGCCCACTGTCCACAGCAGCCACACTTAGCTCACTGAGAAGTAGAAGAAACAATAATTATTTTAACATCATTCCAAAGCAATTAAATAGGGGTCTCTGTATATCTTGTCAACTCTGGATAAAATATCATTTCCTATATACATAAAACTGAATGACTATTCAACCTATGTGACAATAAACAATGCACCATTGTTTTGCTCACTAATTTTTTTTATTCATCTTTGTATGTTTAAGTGGAAATTAATGACTGCTAAATATTTCACATTATATGCTGAGACTACTTAAAATGATAGGTATTTATGTACAATCATTGTCTTAATTTCACATTATATTACCTTCATAAAATTTTTTTTTGTTAACAAATTTATTGATAAGCTTACCATGACATTTGCATGCATAAAAATGTCAAAGAGAATCATGTATATACCTGGACACATTATTTCATGAAGTGTGATATACGCCACTCACCTGGAAATAGTTTTAGATATGTTATCAATCTCCTCTGTTGTTGGTGCATTCAGTGCCCCTGTTGCAAATACCAGGTTAATAGGATCAAACAACCTTGACAAGGACCTTGACAGATAGGCAGTTTCAAATGTAGAAAGGGTGTCCCTGAATACAGTCTCTGGTCTGCAATGAAATCAGTCATTTACCAAAGATACCACATTACCAAAGGGATAACAGGGAAAAAACAAGGGACCCATGGGTCACAGCACTCAGCACTCAAATGCAAAATATGCAAAATATTCTATGAAATTTCATATATATAAGCATATGAGAAGCTAAGAGGAAAGGGGCCCTCCAACTTGTTAATAGTAGAGTTCTAAATATATGAATGCAAAACTAATACTCTGACAAGACTGTCATGGAGAAAAACAGTAAAAGTCGTGAGATACTGTGATGCATATGAAAAATTTACAGATGGACAGGCAAGTGGAAAGAATAGACTAATACCTTTATTTCACTTTAAAGGGAATAATGCATTTAAGTTTATATCAAAGCCTATTTTTTAGCATATCCACTTTTTCCATTAATAGTTTTTATCAAATTCATTTTTTATTTACAACTTTTTATAAATTTATAATAAAAAAATCTGACATAGGTTAAAATATCAGAATTCTAAGTTGCAATCATTATTTATCCAGAGCTTATCTCATATCAGGTCATATTATGCATACACTTATATTTTATCATTTTAAAATCACAAATGTTTGAACTGAATTTAAAAGAAAATAATGCCACAACATGGCATTTTCAGGATTATTCCTGTGGCATTTTAGCATGTATAAACTGATTTACCAACAGGCCAAGATTGTGTCTGTATCTATAAATAGCTTGCAGACTGCTAACTGCTATAGCTCAGATGACTTACAGTCAGCTGAGCTAAAAATCCTTGTAACAACAGCAGTCTCACCTTTGGATTTAAGGCCAAATGTCATATTGGGTCTACTAAAAAGGTCTCATATTTGGTCTCTAATAAAAGTCATCTGTTCTCCAGGGTCTTATTTGGCCTCGAGAAATATTTTCTGATCTATTCTCTAGTAATTCATGTTTTCTACTCTGCACATATTTTTTCTTCCATGCTGATATACAGTAACTCAAGCATTGAAATAACTTCTTCATGCTGATATTATAACATTTTTATGTCTTAATTTCAGATGAAATGAATCACAAGTAAATACAAAAATTCTCAGCCAAACTAGTCCTCAGAGGGCCCCGCATTTCTGCTAGTGCTGGACTAGTTTACATATGGGTGAAAAATTAAATTAAATTTGAAAAAATATCACAAACAGAAACAGGTTTTTATCAATATGCATAGGAAAAGCGCATACTGGATTAAAGAAGATATGTCTGAAATAATGTGTACAATAGAAAATCACCGAATGTAGTCAGTTCTAAAGCCATATTTGATTTTGAGCAAGTCTGTAATTCAATAGGTCTGGAGCCCTCATAGGGACCAATCATCCCTGTAAATTTGGAAAAGCTGAAGTATGTTGGTGTTTAGTTATCACACACGAAAGAAAATCAGCAATTAGGCAGTGGCAGCCATATTAGAATTCCGCCAGGTCTGTAATTCGATAGGTCTGGAGCCCTCATGGGTATCAATCTTCCCTGTGAATTTGGGAAAAAAGCAGTAGGTTGTTGTTTAGTTATCACGCAAGAAAGAAAATGTCACTGACGGAAGGACGGAAAGACGGACTGACATGGTGATCACTATAGGGCACCGCTTGTCAAGCAGGCCCTAATTAATGTTATATATTTTGTTTATCTTTCTTTACATCAGTAAAATAAATGAATTTACACATTCAAATGTGTTTACATTGTCAAGAACATGCTTTGTAATTAATGATATTATTATTAAATAGGCTAATAAGCATAGATTCATTTGGTATGTACTCAATATGAATTAAGTTTAAATTGATAAAAATTCCTTTAATTTTTTTCTTCTCGACTTAATTATGTTGACAATAGAACAGGTAATGAAATCTTTTATGAAATGAACTGTTACACTTGCCTCTTGAGGAACACTTACTCATAGTCTGTGCCCTTTGATCCTTCAGCAAACAGGTCTGTTTCATCTTTCCTCCGGTCTTGATCAAGGGCATCTGCTACAACGCCCCCACCAAGACTGGCAGTCACCTGTAGATTACTGCTGAACTGCTGCAGTCTTTTCCAGAGGTCATTATATAAACGTAATAACTTGGGGTATTCTCCCTCAAAGGACTGTCTCAGGAATGTTGATGCTGTAAACAAGAAAATCTGTGGTAGTCTAGATCTGATGAATTAGAACCATTCACTTAAACAGTACTGAATTAGAGGGCACTTTGCGGAGAGCACAGTAACTCAGTCAAGGCTGAACTTCAAAATACTTAGAAACCAAAGAGATATCCAAGAACATACAGTATTTGAATCTGGGAAACTGTTTTAAATGTAGAGCCTTTGGTTTCTGGAGCTTGTAATCATGGGTTGTGGAGGAATATGATTGCAGTAGGTAGAGGATTTAATCAAAAGGGATTTTTTTAACCCAGATATTCTGTAACTATTTAACTGTTAATTCTTGATATATGATATTTGTTTTATAATTTTTAAAGAATAATCCTGCTAAACAATAACCATTTACAAACAGACAAATATTAACAGATATTCAGTTGGTGTGTATATTATCAATAAAAAATTCCAAAATAACTGTTGCATGAGTATAAAAAGGAAACATGTTTCAACATGCATTATACAAAACAAATTACATTAGTCCCTAATACATCAGGCAGGTGGCGCCACATACTGATGCAGAGTTTGGCCCCTACAGAACAAATCATCTGCTAAATGTCTATGCAAACTCACAGTTAGCTGCTCCATCCAGCTCTTGTTTCAGCATCTGAGTGATATTCATCCAGAATATCTTCATGATATTAACATCAGCCCCCTGCATCAAAAAACAATCAAAACATTTTTATTATTAAATTAGTAGCAGCAGAAGTAGTGTAATCATTAATATAATAATTACTAATATCATTATCATAACTGTTATCATTATCAGGTACATAAAATATACATTTTCACAAAAGTTGATACCAATTTGATTTACAAAAAATAAACATAAAGACAATATTACATCTGGTATGTATATACATAAAAAATCTACATACACTGAACTGTACTGAGATTATAGATTATTATAGTGCATAACAACACTTGCATGTTACCTGTTCTTGCTTACTGATAGATGATGCTGTAATAGCCTGTTCACAAACAATGTCAAGTTTCTCAGGATTTATGGGTAAACTTGGGAAATAGCATACTTGACATTGTTCCAATAAAAGGCATCCAACAAGGTGTTGCACAGGAGTTGCATGACAAAAGTCCAGTGGCACCACCATCAATTATAACAAAGGTTACCAGCTTATCACTGCCAAAAAGGAAAGTTGTTGGTTTTCCTCTCTCAAGTATTGTCACTTTTTCATACCCTGAAATCCTGAGGGAAAACTAGTTTGGAGGAGAAATACCATAATCCCCACAGTTAGTGTGTGAAGAGGATCAACAAGAATATTTAAGCAATAGCATGAGTCAGCTAAGAAGGAGATCTTGTTTTTCTTTTTCAATAAGATTAAGTAAAACCTCAGGAAATCAAGTATATTGAAAACCATCACATGTAGTCATATCTGAGGGTTGTGTGATCATGATAGGATCTAAAGAAAATTTTTTTCATCTGATTTATGGAATGGCATCTTTGTCAACATTCTCTTTAATCAAATGTAAATTTCTTTAACATAACAAGATTGGTCATATTTTATTGATTAGTGGTATGTTTTAACTATTGACATAAAAATGAGTGATGTTTTTGTCTCACCTTAGCTTTAGCAAGCTCATCAATGAAACACACATGGGTCACCGGGTCCCTCTTCTTAACTAACACCTTCTGCAGGTGTTGAACCTGAAAATATTATATGATTATCATATAGAAATGTTTCATCATGGTTTAAAGAAATATTCATGTTACATCAACTAATTTATAATTAATTAGTCTCAAATAGTAATAAATTGATATTAAAATTTAATAATGCACTCTGTATTTTGCTGCATTAAATTCAACCTTTCTGAATTATTATGATAATGAATCCTAATTATAAACACAAAACATTGTTACGAAGACAAATTGTTCAGGGGAAAATTCTTGGTCAATCTGGGATTCGAACCCATAACGGTGGCGCACAAGTCCAGCGTGCCAACCACATTGCTAGAAAAACAAGCTTCACTAGCAAGACAGTTTGGTCCACTTTTATGTCACCCCGTAACAACATTCCATGTAAATTTAAGTTTAAACATGGTATAGCTAAGTGATAAAAAATGTTCAGCCAGAGTAGCATGAAACAGACTTATCATCTATATTAACTTTGATACCTGGGCACAGGAGGAGTAGATATGGTCCATCAATTTCTCCATGTTTGTCCACAGGACAGCTCTGAACTGAGCCGTGTTTCCTGGAGCTGGCATGGCTGCTCTGCCAGGCCCACCTGTAATACACAGACAGTTGATAACTTGATACAGCACTATGTACTAGTTATATAGGCATTATCTGACCAAGAACTGAGGTAAGTTAATTAAGCAGAGTACTGTCGGAGGAATAGAATAGTTAAAGGGTGACAAAGTTCACTGTACGTTGTACTCACAAAATAATAATATTAATACAGTGCTATTTTTAAAGTTAAATTCATCTAAAAGTTCTATTTAAAACTCCCTCCAAGAAATGAGGAAAAATATTCCTGAATGATTTCATAAATTGCATGAATGATGCCTATTTGGAGATATATATTAAAGTATATTGTTGTAATAAATCTGTAAACTGCAAGAAGAACAAGGCCTAATGCAAACCTGTGCATTGGGAAATACACCAGGTATAATGCTTCAATGCTGGACCATTACTTTTCATGTATATGAACAATGCAAGTACTAACTATTTTGAATATGAAACAATTACACAAAGATCACTGCTGAAATTCTGGCATGGGTGCACACAACACAAAAATGATTGTAGCTGGCACCACCAGTCTTGTATACAACAAAGCTATCAGAGATATATACATATGCCAAATTTCAGACTGATATATCAAACCCCTCCTGAGAAAACACAGGGACACAAACTGTGCAAAAGTCATTGTAGGTGGCGACAACTGTCTTGTGAGTGAGAAAGCCATCAAAGATACATAGACAGGTCATTATATTAGGCCAATACATCAAACTTAGCTTGAGTCTGATGCATGGGGCTGACCAGGCTAAGGTGAGAAAGGCAGTTGCCCCTAGTGAACTGTGACAAATTGCTTGCTCAGGCTACTGCACTGAGTGAACTCATTACCTGCACCTGGCTAGACTGAGTAAACTTTTGACCTGTACCTGGCTGCACTGAGTGAACTCTTGACCTGTTGCATAATCTGGCACAGTTGGCAGTCTACCAAAGCTATAAATAGATCCAGGCTGAACTTTGGTGCCAAATCTGATGCATTGGGCAGTCTACCACTGCTATAAATAGAATGCAGCTACTGCACAGAGTGAACTCCTGACCTATACCTGGCTGCACTGAGTGAACTCTTGACCTGTTGCCTAATCTGAAATAGTAGCCACACCATTGCATAAGCTCTCAGATTGGTTCCACATGCAGCCCTGAGGGGCATGACACAAATGAGGTGATCACATGATACTCATGAGTTGATCACATGCTACCTATGAGGTTACCACATGGTGCCCATGAGGTGTTCACATGTCACCCATGAGGTGATCACATGCCTTGTGCTTTGCTGCACTGATTGAACTCTTGACCTATATCTGGCTGCACTGAATGAACTCTTGATCTGTTGCCAAATCTGAAACAGTTGGCAGTTTCTTAACCTATTTAAAATTACAGACACAATCTTGGCCTGTTGGTAAATCTGTTTACACATACTGAAAGACTTTGGCTAAAATACTTTTTAATCTTTTATATCATACTTGAACCATTCGAACAAACTTGTAAGATATGATATAAAAGATTATTTCTGTGAAATACTGAACAATTAGGCTTGACCGTTTCGTC
This sequence comes from Sipunculus nudus, assembly GCA_026874595.1. Taxonomy (NCBI): domain Eukaryota; kingdom Metazoa; phylum Annelida; class Sipuncula; order Golfingiida; family Sipunculidae; genus Sipunculus; species Sipunculus nudus. The sequence continues at coordinate 103,375,243 of CM049306.1, read as the reverse complement.
GGAGAAGATTTTTAAAGGTTTTTAAATTTTTTTCTCATTAAAATCTAAGAAAATGCAGAGTTTTTCAGATGACTAATTTTTTACATTACATTTCATGATGCTAGCTCCAGTCGTTTTCTAATAGTATGGGTTAACTTACAGAAGATGGACTATGGACGCCGCCACAACATTAAATTAGCTTACAGACTCACTTAAAATTACTACAGATGCATATTGAATGCAAAATTATAATACAGATACATCTCACTGATGGCAAAATCTTGAATTAAGTTGAGTATGGATACCAATAATTTATAATCTATGTATAGCCGTCTTTTTATACCCACAGAGAGCTGTATACCTGTGATTGTTAACATTGCCTGGTATGAAGAATATCTAAAATCATAAATCTACATTTTTTAAAAGCTTTTAAAAAACATTCTTGTCAATATTAACCATAGATAACCTGTAATCTGAAGGTCTAGAGGCATAATGTAAGGGATGCTGATAAACTGGTGCTAGGCTAGATGAATCTGCTTTACATAGCTACCATATATGGTAAATTGACTTAATTCAATCTTTATAATTCAGCCATAATTCATTTTTTGGAACCATAAAAGATAATCGTTATAAGAATTATTCAGGGGACTTTTCTTGTAAAATATTAAACAAATTGGCCTCAGTGGCGTCAGTCTAAAAATGTTTTGCAGGTTTATAACTCATATGGGAAAATACAGCAAAATGGTTAAGTTAAGCTACCCATAAATCAGCCAAAAATCACTGAACCAAAACCAATTTGAACAAACTTGAATTATCAACATCTAAGGATAATTAATGTGTGAGATTTAAGACTTTGGCCTAGTGGTTTTTGAGAAGAAGATTTTTGTAGCCACTTAGCTAAAATGGGCTGTTGTGGTATATGACTAAATTCAGCTTCCCATAACTTAGCCAAAAGTCACTGAACTGAGATCATTTGAACAAACTTCAGAAAGCACTACCCTGGGATCATTTCTGTGGGATATTAAACAATTTGGCCATACGGTTTCAGAGAAGAAGTTTTTTTGTAGCTGGCAGTATGATACACGCACTGATAACCCCCGTACAAAAAGGGCCGATGCAGGTGGCGCCACCAATACCTCAATTTCAGATACGACTCATGTGACCAACATTGGCATAAAATTTGGTGATTATAGCTCCAGCCGTTTCTAAGATTGTAATTTTAGTATGCTTTTTTGGACAGATGACTAAGTTCAACTAGCTGTAACTCAGCCAAAAATCACCGAACTTAAACCATTCGAACAAACTTGAGAGAGATTGTTCCAGGGATCATTTCTGTGAAATATTGGACAATATGGCTGAACAGTTTCAGAGAAGAAGATTTTAAAAGCTTTTTTAGCTTTTTCCCTATAAAATCTAAGAAAATGCAGTTAGCCAAAAAATAAGCAAAATCCGATAGAGTTTTTCAGATGATTAATTTTTTGCATAAAATTTCGTGATGCTAACTCTTGCCGTTTTCAAGTTAGTATGGGTTAACGTACAGACGACGGACGACGCCACACCATCGCATAAGCTCACAGGTTCGCTAAAAATTTAAGAGGTCTTTTGAGGGTATCCATTATATCACTGATAAAGTCCTTCAAAGTTTCCCTTACATATGCAAGTGCAATTTTTAAGTGAATGCCCTTATGTATTAATTTGTGGAGATGAATTCTGATAAGTTACCCAGGAACTTCATGGGTACTGTCTATGAGTTATTGTCCTGGGGCTGCTGTCCTTCTACAACTTACCTCTGCCCTGGTTACCTTGCTGGGATATGGCCTGGACATCTAAAGCACTCCGGACATTCTGGTGAAGGGTTTTCTCACAGAGTTCAACAACACGATCTACAGTCACATGCAGGCAATTTAGGTTGTGGAATACCTGCAGGGCTGTCGCCACTTGGGTTTGATTCTGAAAGAATGCAGCACTCAATTTATTGATTACACCCTACAAAGAAAAACATTCCTGTTGATACATATGTCTGCCTGATTACAATAAAATTCTAAACATGAAAACATTTAATCTGGATTAAATAAATTGCTAAAAAAAGTAGGTGTTCAAAGATAAAATTTTAACTGATCAGGAATCAAATTTTATTGAAAGCCAGTCAACCTTTCATCTGTTTCAGGCACACTATCACCAAAGATAATTATCAACTACGTGTATCCGCCAAAATAAGAGTGGGACGGGTGAAGTAAGGCATGGATTGAGTAACAAGGGGAAATAGAGTGAGGTGTGTTGCATATTAGCATGGATGTCTGCAGCCGAAATGTGTATGTAGGTTGTGCCACCTACCAAAAACAAGGGACCTATGGGTCACGGCGCCCAACTGTTATATATGATAAAAAATATGATTTAGAAATGAGGCACATGCAGGTTTAGTGTGGTAATAAAAATAAGCTGTATTATGAGTTGTTGTTGTTTAGCTTATGTATGATTTTGATAATACCTTTGGAGACAGGGAAGAGGATTGATTTCATTTATATTATTGAAAAATGGAGTACTATTGTCACACAGATTTTGACTTGGCCATATAACTTATAAGCAGAACATATAATATAAGAGTTTAACTATTTATTAAAAAAATTACAAATATTGTCCCAAATATAATTTTTATTAAAAATAATAAGAGAATAGTATGATTTTTTTCAAATAAAATATAACTGAAATGATTATTAAAATAATATTAAAGAATATATTCATGAATGCATTCATGAATACATTTTGAAAGTATTTGCACTGGTATTCATATACTTTCATTTTTACCTGAATTCCCATTCTTTATGCAAGAAATTTTATAATGGAGTACATATTCATATTCATATTTAATTTTCAATTGCAAAGTATTTGCACCAAGTCTGGTATTTATATAGTTTTCACCAAACAATGATGTTGAGAATCCAGAATATACAGAATTCACACATTTAAATAATGATCATAAGTACCTGGTTTTATGGCTTTTATTTATATTAAAAAAAAATAAAACTTATATATTCATTTTGGACTAATTTCACATCAATGTACGCATAAGACACAGTAGGAATCTAGATTAATATTATCAACTGCATCTTTGTCTATCATTAATTTCCTTCATATGATCCCTAATGATTAGTAATGAATAATATGATTTACTTTTTTATCATTAAAATTGAACTGAAAAATACTGCATGGTGTTATTTGGAATATGTGACATTCTATCAATCGATACAAGATTCTTATATCATCAGTAACTGCAAGTTAATTTCCTGTTATTATAAACTAACAAATTCCTTTTCTATTTTTCTTTAATTTGTTATTAAAATCAATAAAAATTTATTAATTTATTGTTTATTGTTATGTTGTTGGTTAAAACTACTAGATGAGTTGGGTTGGACACCTGGATCAACTGTGGCTGGTCATAAGCTGCCTGGCTGCCCCTGTGAATGCCTCGCGTCAAGCATGCATAATTTGCTGAAAGTTCAACATGGTCAACATACAGGTGACTCAAGAGGGGCTTGAGAGGATCAAGGTCTGACATGGTCTCATAAAAACATTAATAAAAGCTACAATTTTTGGCCAATTTCTTTCTGCTTTCTAAACTAAAAAGCTGAAATCCTTTTGCGTGCATGATATGAAAATTGTATCAACAGTGCTCACAGGAAACAAACGTGCCATGGTCAAAGTTGGGCAAAATTTAAGGTACTAATTTTATATTTATACTAATAACTTATAAAGTTTGAAAAATTCAGAAATAATTTTGGGTATTCAATTGAATCTTGATTAAATAATGTTAAATCCCTGACAAAAAATCTCTAGCTTCAGCAATCCCCTTGTAAAGGGAGTAAATATATTTCTTGATTTTTTACAAAGTGCATTATGTTTGGGCCCATAACTTAAAACAATTACGCAATACTGACATCATTTCTGGCATGTGTTTAGAGAATGTATAGAAAAATATATATATTATATATGATTAAAGTTAGATCAGTGGTTTTGATATTAGGCAGTCTTGAAGTGTAACAATGGGTTTTTAATGGAAAAATGAAGTTTTTCATTATTATCTCGAAGGTATTAAGTCCTAGTGACCAAATTCTTGGCATGGTAGGGGGTTTTGGAGACATCTAATTGTATGCCAAATTTTAGGAACTGAGAGCTGAAGATGGGGAGCTGAGCTCTTGCAATCTGCATAACACAAGTTGATGTAAACCCCCCCCATTCCCTCCCTGTGAATGGTGGTTTTGTTAGTAAACTGTTGTGAGCTTTTCTGTATTAATGAGAATTCCCTCTGTTAAAGTTTATACGCCAGAGTAAGCCAACCGAAAATTTTCCCTTATTGGGCCTATTATCGCCCATCCCGCCTCGTTCCCGTGTATCTAGGTCACACTTCCGTTTCCTGTAATCACATTTTTCGAAGGCGGAAGGAAATGGACTGGGAGGGAGCATTGTTTGTAATACAGAAAAGCTCACAACAATTTACTAACAAAACCACCATTCACAGGGAGGGAATGGGGGGGTTTATTACGTAAACATAATTGTGAGCTGTTTCTATATTAATGAGAATATAACAAATAAACCTTTGGGAGGGGATACCTACCAGGAACGACGGAAAAAGGAGAACAGCACAGCAGCGAGGAAGCAGATGAAGACGTTGTCGCCGGAACAGATGTAGGAGGCGAGGACGGTCTGGAGAACAGGAGGACCTCACCTGCCGAAATCACAGGGCCCAAGGAAGAAGGGACCGAAGCTGGTAACATGACATCCGACAGATAGAAGAGGGGAAGTGAGAAGGCAACATCCAAGAGCCTGTCATGACCAGTTGGTACTGGGAAATCCCCGATAAAGGGGCCAAAGACGGAGAAATGGCCGGGACGGCATGAGCGTGACGTGAAGCTGCGCCAATGATGACGGAGAAGCAGATTCATACGCTGAGACAATGGGAACTTTTAGCCAGGCACTAATGGAGATAGGGTTAATTTCATGGAGTGATTTAGTGACTTTCGTTGAAATAAACAACTTCTTGCGCCCCCCCCCCCTCTGTGAAGAATGAGGAGCTTGAAGAGAGTAACTGAAAGCACGAACAGGGCGAACGTGAGCCCCGTAACGATACTGGCAGTGAGGGAGGGCCGGAACGGGCCAGGTTAACGGAGGATCATCGAACGACGGTACTTCTGAGAAAGACCAGAGGGAAGGGAAGGTGGCAGACGCAACGTCTGCCGCAATGGAGAGGAAAGGGTGAGGCGGCTACGAGGGCATGAAGCACAGAGCGGCGACCAGCAGAAGAGGTGCCGAACGCAGAGGCACAGAAGGGGTTCGCGGAGGTGACGGAAGACAACATCCAGGCGCCAGGAAGGCACGACAAAGCGAGGACGAGACGCGCGGGCATGGACCCGCATGAGAAAATCCGTCACTAACTGATGAGGAAGGACACGATCGTGACCCAGCGGACTGAGTATGGACAGCCGGGCGGCACGAGAGCCACGCAGAGACAGAAAGGATAAATGCTTATCCTGCAGGAAACATGAAAATCCAAAAACCGCCGCGAGCGATGGATCGAAAGGAGAGATTCGCGGGCAGACGCCAACAGGGAGTCAGAGAGGCGGGCCGAAGAACTGCGACGGGGAGCCAAGGCAAGGAGAGCAGCAGGCGCACAGAGGGCACGACCGAAATGGGCGACGGATTCGTGGGAACGACGGTAAGTAGAGCCGTCCCATCCACGCGGTGAGGGACCGGAAACGCAAGGAGAAACCAGCGAGACCACACGGACGGTGGGGAGTCAGGGAGACCGCGTGAGGGAGACGGAGACGCGTCGCGGTAGGCTCGAGAAACGGGGAGGTGGACGGAAAGTCAAACAGATCGAATTCAGGCTGCCCCAGGCGAGCAAAAAAACACCGAACAACCGGAAGGAGCACCGGCGGAGGAGGAGACGCAGGGCGATGGGAAAAGGCGGCGGCAAGAATGGGTGACAGGCTCGGAAGAGGCGACGCACAAAGCGAGGCCCAGGGAAGCATAGATCGAACAAAAGGGAGGTCTCCTGCATCAGTGAGGGAGACCGAGGACCGCCCTGCCGGCGGAAAAACGCCACGACCGGGGTGTTGTCAGTCCGGACAGGAATGAGACGGCCAAGCAAGCGGGGGGACCAGCGGGAGATCGCACGACCGAAGGCACGCAGGTCTAGGAGAATGATGGAGAGATGATGAAGAAAATAAGAGGAAAAATATTGATATACCAGGGAAGTAACTTCACAGGTTAATGTGTATGGGGAACGTAACACGGACGTGTTGCGGCCACCCATGGTAGGATCCCCCCCCCCCCCCCCCCGGGGGAACAACGGGGCCAGATAAGGTCACCGTGTACGGGGAACCCCTACAACCGGGTTATGGGACCAGGCATGGAACATGGCCCATGTGTCAGACGACCAAGGCTGACAAAAGAAGCAGGGATCGGCAGGGCCCCGGCAAATGTCATTGTTTGAACGGCAAGTGAAACAAGGGGGGTGAAATGCCAAGTGGGGATTAATTAACCACAAGAAGAACAGTAAAGGGCTCCATGGCGGGAAGGGAAAATGAATCACTACTTACAATTCAGTTGGCAAACCCGACTGTACAAACCAAAACAGTGGACGAATCACGCAGAGCGTGATCACACGTCCATCATGGCTGACGCCAGAAGAAAAATGTGATTACAGGAAACGAAAGTGTGACCTAGATACACGGGAACGAGGCGGGATGGGCGATAATAGGCCCAATAAGGGAAAATTTTCGGTTGGCTTACTCTGGCGTATAAACTTTAACAGAGAAAATTCTTATTAATACAGAAACAGCTCACAATTATGATTACGTAATAAAACAATATGTTACATGGTGCTTGAAAACTTAAATAAAATCTACAGTTTTTGATCAACTGGTTTCAAATTTTTGGTGTTAACAGACAAAATGCTAACATAAACATGCTGTGAAAATTAAATCCACAGTACTTACAAGAAAAAAACGTGCCATGGTCAAAGTTGGGCAAAATTTAAGGTACCAATTTTTTATTTTTGTTAATATTTAAAAAAATTTTAAAGATTTTGATCTAATTTTGGGTATACAATTTAATTTTGATTAATTAAAGTTATTTTACTGGAAAAAAAGTCCATAGCTTTAACATGTTTTGTGTTAAGTGATCAAATATCTTTCCTGATTTTTTACAAAATGCATTATGTTTGGGCCCATAACTTTTTTAAATTATATAATACAGACATAATTTCTGGCATGTACATAGGAACTATATAGGGGAATATTCATGGTAAATATGAGGAAAAACAGATGAGTAGTTTTGATATTAGGCAGTCCTGAAGTGTGAAAATAGGTTTTTAATAACAAGTGACCCATGGGTCATGACGCTCAGCTGACTGGGAAGAGATTTGCAAAAGGAAATTTTATCATCTGAATGGTAGTATATAACCATTCAACTGAGGCATCAAACAGATTAACCAACAGGCTGAGATTGTGTCTGTATTAATATATCTCAAAAATAGAGAAAAAATTCGTAAACTTTAAACAAATACAGGTGGCTCCACCAGTCTGCAAAAACTAATAAAAACATTTAATAGTCAGTATCCATGCAAAGAAGCTTTTGTATCAAATTTTCCATTATTCTGAGGGATACTTTGGAGTCCTATAGCTTGAAGGATATGGGTAACAGAGACCTAATTTCATGGCATTGACACATATTGACACTTTTCATGGGCCTCCTTGCATGACAAGAAAGAAAGATTCTAGGTCCAGTTGTTACAATTTGTACCCTGTTGACAGATAACCACATCTTTAAAGGTCTCAAAAATGGAGAAAATAATTTGTAACAAGGGACCCATGGGTCACAGCGCTCAGCTGATCGTGATTGGACTATGTTTCTCCACTGTGATACTATATCGAGTCGATAAAGCTTATGAATATCATGGACATGTTGGGCTATTATAAAGGAATGTAATGTAATATGTGAGTAAATGATAAATGAAATTACCTGACTGATCGATTAATAGAGTAAAATATAGTAGTTCATTTAGGAGGGGTTGAAAATTGTGATATATTTGAGCAAACATGAATGCAATGACAGCAGTAATAAGCAGTAGTAGAATGATGATAAGGCTATTTGTTGAAGGATCTAAAGTGTATGGTAGTCTGCAAGCTTTCAATTTGATAGATATGATGTTATGATTAACTATGCTGACGAAGTGATTTATGAATTTGTGACTGTAGGACACAATATCGCTTTAGTCTGGACAAGGTACATTATTGTGATGCCCACTATGTCTACATAATACACAATATTGACATAATTTCTGGCATGTACATAGGTACCTATGGACGAATAGTTATACAAAATATTAAAGTATGAATATATCTGATTCATCTTGTTCTTGCTTACTGAGGCTGACTTTGGGATGGGGTTCAGAGAAGGGAAAAGTGAGGGCAGCACGAAGGTGGATGTAGAAATATTCTATTGTAATGTTTTTCATTTATATAAAAATATGAAAAGCTAAGAGGAAAGGGGCCCTACTACTTGGTTATAGTAAAGTTCTAAATATATGAATGTAAACTAATACTCTGACAAGACTGTCATGAAGAAAAACAGTAAAAGTTTTGAGATACTGTGATGCATATGAAAATTTACAGATGGACAGTCAAGTGGACAGAATGGACTAATACCTTTATTTCACTTTCAAGGGAATAATGAATTTAAGTTTATATATAAGCCTATTTTTTTTAGCATATCCACTTTTTCCATTAAGAAGTTTTTATCTGAATCATTTTTTTTATTTACAGGTTTTATAAATTTTTAATAAAAAAACTGAAATTATAAAATAAAATATTAGAATTGTTGCAAAAGTTGCAATCATTATATATCCAGAGTGTAGCTCATATTGGGTCATATTGTGCATACACATATATTTTATTATTTTTAAATCATAAATGTTTAAACTGAATTTAAAAGAAAATAAAGCCACAACATGGCATCTACAAGAATATTCCTTGAATCACTATTAAAAAGTTTTGCACATTGGAGATTTCAGTACATGCTTCTTTTTATTCACCAAAATAAAATAAAAGATTCAGTAAATTTGATAAAATAAAACATCTGTTCAAATAAAGTATACATACTGTTGGTTGAATGAGGGACAAACAATATCATTGTGCTAATAACTATCCCAGTTTTTATTTATTACTGGAATTAATAGTCAATTTCACACCTGGTGAAGTTTTTACTCTTCTGAAGTAAGGAATGTAGCATAGCCTAGAATAAGAATGAATCAAATACAGAAAATAATAAAATTCATCTAGTTTATGCACCATCTGGAGTGCAGGGCAGAGGGGAAGCCTGCTGGTAGTGGCCAAGCTGAGCCAAGGCAAGCTGCCTGGGGTGGGTTACATAATGCAAGTGAAGGCTGTACTACCAGGTTGGCTAGATGTAAACAACACTTGACATGGTGTATGAAAACGTGAATAAAAGCTATTCTTTCCAATCAATTTCTTTGAAATTTCAGATTTTAAAAGATTAAATCCTTATGTAAATATGCTGTGAAAATTAAATCAACAGTGCTTACAGGGAAAAAACGTGCCATTGCCAAAGTTGGACAAAATTTAAGGTATTGATTTTTTATTTATGCTAATAACTTGAAAAATTTGCAAAATTCAGACCTAATTTTGGGTAAACAATTGAATCTTGATTAAATAAAGTTATATTCCTGAAAAAAAGTCTCTAGGTTCAGCAATTCTCTAATAGGTGAGTAAATATATTTCCTGATTTTTTAAAAAACTGCATTGTATTTTGGCCCATAACTTCAAAATAATACCCAATACTGACCTAATTTTTGGTATGTTCACATAAAATGTATGAAAGAATGTGAATACTAAATATGATCACAAGTGACCCATGGGTCATGACGCTCAGCTGACTGGGAAGAGATTCGCAAAAGGAAATTTTATCATCAGAATGGTAGTATATACCCATTCAACTGAAGCATCAAACAGATTAACCAACAGGCCAAGATTTAGTCTGTATTTATATATCTCAAAAATAGAGAAAGATGTGTAAACTTTTAAAACTAGAATACGGGTAACCGACAAGTGACTACATGTATCTGCCAAAATCGGATAGTGAGGCATGGATTGAGTGGCAAGGGGAAATAGAGTGAGGTATGTTGCATATTAGCATGGATGTCTGCAGCCTAAATGTGTATGTAGGTTGTGCCACCTACCACAAATCCAGAAAGCTGTCCAAGTTGTATACACCTGCAAAATTTTAGGCAGAAAAGTCAAACCACTACATGTATATGAGCGATTTTTGCCCATGGCAGACAAACAGACAAACACTGTGCAAAAATCTTTGCAGGTAACCCCTCCAGTTTTGTGTATGATAAAGACCTATGTGAGATCTAAACACATGCACAATTTTGGCCCAATCGGTCAAATGGTTCCTGAGATATGAGCTTGGATGTGTGCAGCGTTAACTAGAATGAAGGTGGCGCCACCTGTCATAAAATCAAGAAAGCTGTCCACGATGTATAAACCTGCAAAATTTTAGGCAGTTATGTCGAACCACTACAGAGAAATGAGTGATTTTAGGCCACGGCAGACTAACAGACAGACGCTGTGCAAACATTGTTACAGGTGGTGCCACCATTTTTTGTGTATGTTACAGAGCTATCAAAGGGCTACATTTGTATAAATTTTATTTCCTGATCGGTCAAACGGTTCCCAAGATATAAGCTTGGATGTCATCAGCGTGAACGTGAACGTAGGTGGCGCCACCTGTCATAAAATCAAGAAAGCTGGATGTATACGCATGACGAATTTCAGGTGAATTAGTCAATTCACTGCAGAGATATGAGTGATTTTAACCCAAGGCAGATGAACAGATGGACACTGTGCAAACATGGTTACAGGTGGCGCCACCATTTTTTGTGTATGTTATAAAGCAATCCAAGGGCTACATTTGTATCAATTTTATTTCCTGATCGGTCAAACGGTTCCCGAGATATGAGGGTTTATGAGTGGAAACAGACCCACAAATGGACACTGGATAGAGAGGAAAGGTCAGAGGTCAACGCAAATTGGTTAGGCACCAGTTCACATGTGACCCGATAATAGGTGTAAGTTTGGGAAAAATCGGTCCATTAGTCTCCGAGGAGCTCTCTGGAAACGAACGCTGCCGCGGTGGAGGAACTCGGTCAAAAACATAGTATCCGCAAAACTTCGTTTTGGCGGATACAAAAATACAGGTGGCTCCACCAGTCTGCAGAAACTAATAAAAACACTTAATGGTCAATATCCATGCAAAAAATCATGGTGATCTCTGCATTAGTTGTTCAGATACTTCAGTTTTTGTATCAAATTGTCCATTATTCTGAGGGATACTTCCGAGTCCTATAGCTTGAAGGATATGGGTAACAGAGACCTAATTTCAAGTTTCCACAGGCACCTTTCATGGGCCTCCTTGCATGACAAGAATGAAGATTCTAGGTCCAGTTGTTGCGATTTGTACCCTGTTGACAGATAACCACATCTTTAAAGGTCTCAAAAAAAAGAAAAAAATTCGTAAAAATTTGAAAAAAAATAGAGGTGGCACATCCAGTCTGCAGAAACTGATGGAACAGCTCATGATCAATATGTATGCCGAAAATCATGACCATCAGTGTTGTAGTTATTGAAATACTGCAGTTTTTGTATCAAATTTTCCATTATTCGGGGGGGGGGGGGGGTATTTTGGACCCATACAGCTTAAAGAATATGGGTAACAGAGACCTAATTTCAAGTTTCCATGGAGACTTTTCATAGGTCTCCCTGTGTGTCAAGAATGAAGATTCTTGGTCCAGTTTTTATGATTTGTGCCCTGTTAACAGATGTTCATATCTTTAAAGGTCTCAAAAATACAGAAAAATTTCGTAAAAAAAACCGAACAAATACAGGTGGTGCCACCAGTCTGCAGAAACTTATGAAACACTCCATGATCAATATCCATGCAAACAATTATGGTTATCTCTGCATTAATTGTTAAGATACTTTAGCTTTTGTATCAAATTTTCCATTATTCTGAGCTGTACTTTGGAGTGCCATAGCTCAAAGGATATGGGTAACAAAGACCAAATTTCAGGTTTCCATGGAGACTTATCATGGGTCTCCCTGTGTGTCAAGAACGAAGATTCTAGGTCCAGTCGTTACGATTTGTACCCTGTTGACAGATAACTACATCCTTAAAGGTCTCAAAAATGGAGAAAACAATTCGTGAACATTGAAAAATACAGGTGGCGCCACCAGTCTGCACAAACTGATGAAACATCTCATGATCAATATGTATGTCGAAAATCATGACCATCAGTGATGTAGTTAATGAGATATTGAAGTTTTTGTATGAAATTTTTGACTATTCTGGGGGGTAATTTTGGGCCCCATAGCTCGAAGGATATGGGTAACAGAGACCTAATTTCTGGTTTCCTTGGAGACTTTTCATAGGTCTCTCAGTGTATCGAAAATGAAGATTCTAGGTCCAGTCGTTACGATTTGTGCCACGCTAACAGATGACAGCATCCTCAAAGGTCTCAAAAATAGAGGAAAAAATCGTAAAAAATCAAACAGTACAGGTGGCGCATCCAGTCTGCAGGAACTGATCGAACATCTCATGATCAATATGTATGCCAAAAATGAAGACCATCAGTGATGTAGTTATTGAAATATTGAAGTTTTTGTATGAAATTTTTTACTATTCTGGGGGGTACTTTGGGGCCCCATAGCTCGAAGGATATGGGTAACAGAGACCTAATTTCTGGTTTCCAAGGAGATTTTTTATGGACCTCTCAGAATCCCAAGTTACAAAGTTCTAGGTCCAGTGGTTACGATTTGTGCCTTGTCGGACGGACAGACGGACAGACGGACGACGGACAAAGAGTGATCGCTATAGCTCAGATGACTTTCAGTCAGCTGAGCTAAAAATTTGAAAAAAATAGAGGTGGCACACCCAGTCTGCTAATACTGATGACACATGTCATGATCAATATGTATGCCAAAAATCATGAGCATCAGTGTTGTAGTTATTGAGGTACTGGAGTTTTTGTATCAAATTTTTCATTATTCTGGTGGGTATTTTGGAGCCATACAACTTAATGGATATGGGTAACAGAGACCTAATTTCAGGTTTCCATGGAGATTTTTCATGGGTCTCCCTGTGTGTAAAGTATGAAGATTCTAGGTCCAGTTGTTATGATTTGTGCCATGTTAACAGATGTTCATATCTTTAAAGGTCTCAAAAATAGAGAAAAAAATTAAAAAAAAAGCCCGAACAAATCCATACAAACAATTATGGTGATCTCTGCATTAGTTGTTCGGATACTTCAGCTTTTGTATCAAATTTTCCATTATTCTGAGCTGTACTTCTGAGGGCCAAAGCTCAAAGGATATGGGTAACAGAGACCTAATTTCAGGTTTCCATGGAGACTTTTCATAGGTCTCTCAGAATGTCAAGAATGAAGATTCTAGGTCCAGTCTTTACGATTTGTGCCCTGTTAACAGATGTTCACATTTTTTAAAGGTCTCAAAAATAGAGAAAACAATTAAAAAAAAATTGAAAAATACAGGTGGCGCCACCAGTCTGCAGAAACTGATGAAACATCTCATGATCAATATGTATGCCAAAAATCATGACCATCGGTGATATAGTAATGAGATATTGAAGTTTTTGTATGAAATTTTTGACTACTCTGGGGGGTTCTTTGGGGCCCAATAGCTCGAAGGATATGGGTAACAGAGACCTAATTTCTGGTTTCCATGGAGACTTTTCATAGGCCTCTCAGAATTTCAAGAATGAAGATTCTAGGTCCAGTCTTTGCGATATGTGCCCTGTTAACAGGTGTCCACATTTTTAAAGGTCTCAAAAATAGAGAAAAAAATTCGTAAAAAATAAAAAAATACAGGTGGCGCCACCAGTCTGCAGGAACTGATAGAACATCTCATGATCAATATGTATGCCAAAAATCATGACCATCAGTGATGTAGTTAATGAGATATTGAAGTTTTTGTATGAAATTTTTGACTACTCTGGGGGGTACTTTGGGGCCCAATAGCTCGAAGGATATCGGTAACAGAGTCCTAATTTCTGGTTTCCATGGAGACTTTTCATAGGTCTCTCAGAATGTCAAGAATGAAGATTCTAGGTCCAGTCTTTACCATTAGTGCCCTGTTAACAGATGTTCACATTTTTAAAAGTCTCAAAAATGGAGAAAACAATTCGTAAAAAATCGAAAAATACAGGTGGCGCCACCAGTTTGCTGCAGAAACTGATGAAACATCTCATGATCAATATGTATGCCAAAAATCATGACCATCAGTGATGTAGTTTATAAGATATTAAAGTTTTTGTATGAAATTTTTCACTATTCTGGGGCATAGTTTGGGGCCCCATAGCTCGAAGGATATGGGTAACAGAGACCTAATTTCTGGTTTCCATGGAGACTTTTCATAGGTTTCTCAGAATGTCAAGAATGAAGATTCTAGGTCCAGTCTTAACGATTTGTGCCCTGTTAATAGATGTCCTCATTTTTAAAAGTCTAAAAATTAGAGAAAAAAAATCGTAAAAAATAAAAAAATACAGGTGGCGCCACCAGTCTGCAGGAACTGATGTAACATCTCATGATCAATATGTATGCCAAAAATCATGACCATCAGTGATGTAGTTAATGAGATATTGAAGTTTTTGTATGAAATTTTTCACTATTCTGGGGGGTACTTTGGGGCCCCATAGCTCGAAGGATATGGGTAACAGAGACCTAATTCCAGGTTTCCAAGGAGATTTTTCATGGACCCCTCTAGATGTGAAGTAAGAAGATTCCAGGTCCAGTGGTTACGATTTGTGCCCTGTTAACGGACAGATGGCCGGATGGCCGGACGGACAAAGAGTGATCGCTATAGCTCAGATGACTTACAGTCAGCTGAGCTAAAAAATCGAGGTTTTTCCTTAATTTCTCAAAGGAACTAAGACCCAGTTTTCGGCTTGGTAGGAGATCTTGGGGACATCTAACATTATGCCGAATTTTGGATTCCTAGGTCTTACGGTTTCAAAACGTGCCACATCTACGGACGGACGGACAGACAGATGGACAGATGGACGGACGACGGACAACGGACCACGACTATAGCTCAGATGACTTATAGTCAGCTGAGCTAAAAATCCAGAAAGCTATCAAAGTTGTATACAAATGCAAAAAGTCAAACCACTGCCAAGATATGAGTGATTTTATCCCGCGGCAGACAAACAGACGGACACTGTGCAAAAAATGGTTGCAGAGCTATGTGAGATCTATACACATGCAAAATTTTAGCCCAATCGGCCAAACAGTTTCAGATATATGAGCCACCTGTCAAAAAATCAAGAAAGCTATCCAAGATGTTTAAACCTGCAAATTTTTAGGCAGATAAGTCAAAACACTGCCGAGATATGACTGAATATATCCCATGGCAGACAAACAGATGGACGCTGTGCAAAAACGGTTGCAGGTTGCGCCCCCAGATATAAGCCTGGATGTCTGCAGCGTAAACATTAATGAAGGTGGTGCCGCCTGTCACAAAATCCAGAAAGCTATCCAGGATGTACATACATGCAAAATTTCAGGTGGATAAGCCCAACCAATGCAGAGATATGAGTGATTTTATCCCAAGGCAGATGAAAAGATGGACGCTGTGCAAAAATGGTTGCAGGTGGTGCCACCATTTTTTATGTATGTTATAAAGCTATCCAAGGGCCACATTTGTGCAACATTTTTTTCTGGATCTGTCAAACGGTTCCCAAAATATGTGGGTTAATGTGTCAAAACAGATGCACAGATGGACGCATTGGAGAGAGGAAAGGTCAGAGGTCCAAACAAAATCAGGGCGCAGCAGTTCACATGTGACCCGAACATAATCCCGGGTTTCGTAAAATTCCGCCCAGCGGTTACGGAGGAGTTCTCCGGACACCTATGCAGTGGCGGTGAGCTGAAAACATAATATCCGCAAAACTCTGTTTTGGCAGATACAATTACATCACAGTAAGGCCCAAAATAGAATGTCTCTAGAGACCTGACTGACCTTTAAATTACATGGATCCAATTGTCTTTATGACTTCTCTAGAAAACTCTGTGCCATAACTTAGAGACTGAGCCAATGAATTAACAGAGTTGTTGGTGAATTTTAGTTGGCAAAATAATAACGGTATTATTGTTAAAATGCTAAAAATCCTGTTTGACAGATTAAGCTGCACTGACTTTTGAACGGTACAGTTCAGTAGGAAACCCTATCTCCTCAGTAGGAACCGAATCCCACCACCTACTTCATCCATTTCATGTTTAAAATGATTTCAAATTTTTTATTGAATCAAACTTTAAAAGTTAAATCTTGAGTTGGATAGAAGCATGATGGGGGGTGGGGGTGGATCAGTTTTGAGATACTGTCATGTAGTTTGATATAAACATTTAAACTTGTCAAAAATATTACAATTTTATGTGGATATATAGTTCATGGAAACATATTCTGATCATATCTCAACTTCACATAGCTGCATTTAGACATTCCATCAGCAATGTATTCATTCAGATTAACAGTCAGTGTGCAGTATCTACCTGCGTCTCCATCCCCTGCTCCAGCATCTTCTGGGCCTGGGATTCAACCTCAGCCCTGGCTTGTTTGATGAAGCGGCGGTCAGCCTCTATCACCTCTATACCGGTCAAGTCCATGCCTTCAGACAGGTAATCTATAGGGGAGTTCAAAATAATATAACAATACAACTAATGTTTTTCTGCTTCACTTGACTGGTCACAAAGACACACAGATATATTTACTGCACTTTAAAAAGCATAAATTTATAAATCCATCTTATACAAAGAGATTGCTTTCCATTAATATATTTTGTTCTTATGGACAGCTAAGGTGATTTGCTTTAACAGCCTTTCAAAATTCCTGTGTCTAGGTATACATGGTAAATATTACATCATGTTACCCATGACTTAGTAAAGTTTCAGTTATTATTAAATATATAATATATAATTCAATGAAACTCTGGCCTGCTCTTGGGATTTTACAGGGGGATTCATTGAAATAATGAGCAGTTTTAGATGATTTCTAGGTAATTTTTCACACTCGAGCTTACCTGAACCATCTAAACTCTGAGGAATTTGGTTATTTTGATACTGTGTTTTATATAAGTATATAAATCTTTGAACATTGTTAGTCATTTACCTAATTCATTGAGACTCTGAGCAGCCTTAGTGATTTCTCTGGCTCCACCCTGAAGTTGGCCATGCAGTCGCTTACTCAGGTAAGCTATTCGGATGATGCGTCGCAGCAGGTCACATGTCTCTTGTAACCTCCGCAGCTGAGCTGTACGAGTCATGATCTTCTGGTATGGCTCAGAAACACGGGTCTTTATTCTGAGTTCACATGAAGGTCAATTTATGTAATTTTCACCAGGGTGAGTCAAATAAAACATCAGTGCTAAATTAATGTCAATTACTGTAAAACTTACAGTTGATCCTGGACTCCTGTTGCATGATATTTAAGGTAAGGATCTTGGTACTTAGGGTATGGGTAATGACAGCTTTATTACAATGCTGCAATAATCACATTCTTAATGAGACTCAAAGTATGAGATTAAAAAAAAGGCTGCAATCACTGTTCTAACTGATGCTACTACCTAAAGTACAACCTCTTCCCTTACTGCTTTGAAGATTGCACAAATAGGATCATTCTAGGTCCTCCAATGGTCTTACTGGTAAGCAATGCATGAATTTATTCTGACTACAACAATTCTTTAAGTAACTATAAAAATATTAAAATATTCACACCCAATCCCAATATTACCATAGATATTGCCATAAAAAACAGAATGGAAATCTCTTTTGTCTTGATCATGGATTTGACGTACCTTTCAATGGCAGCCATCAAGCTCTGAATCCTTGTTTGCATCATCTGTAGCACACCTGAATGAAAAAGTAACGTTTATGTAAATGTCAGTTAGGAGTACTGGTATGTCAAGGGATACCTCAGTGAGCAATTAAATTAATATATCTTGTCTATACTGAGAGTATTCTAATAATCATACAAAATTCCAAGCTAATTATTTAAGCGCACACATGTAGTCTTATGATATTTCTGCTATTTCTGTACTTGATGCAGTAATAAAGGCATTATATTCAAATAATACACAGATAATTATCTATCTTCAACAGCTTGACACGATGATGTGCAGTCAGATCCACACAGTTTAATATTATAATTAACATTCTGTATAATCAAAATGAACAGTCAATATACCATATCTCAACAAAATAAAAGATAATGAAAGAATTTGAAAAAATCAACATTACAGTAAATACATCATATATATTTTTGACTGCAGGAATAAACTAAGCATTACATTTGGCTACCAATGTAAATTTATACTGATGCTGCATTATCTATTTTTAATAAACATAACAATACTAACCCTCCAGAGTCTCAATGCCAGTGGCTTGGGATAACAGATCTTCATGGTGAGCAACAACCTGCAAACACAAAGAATACACAAATCACAGATTTCAAGTGTAACAACATTCATGAACAATACACACATCATATTAAGGCCTAGCTGTAAACATTTTATGGATATCTTTATTTTGTGGAGCTGTTATGCAATTTTATAACTCACAGAATGCACACAATTATAATAAATAATATTGTTACATATAATTATATATTGAATAGATACACAACCTGCATGGTTGTAAACTGAATCAATTAACTGACAGAGGGATTTTAACAGAAACAGAGCAATAACTGTTTTACATTTTATCATTATTTCTTTGATATTTTTTTAACAGATTAAGGAAAAATTTCAAAATGTTCACTTACCATGGACAAATATATTACATGTAAATGTAAAATATAAATATATTTTTGATGTACCTGTGAGTGAATTTCATTGTCCAACAGACTGATGCCTTGGCAAAGTTTTGCCAGTTGTTGTGCTATAGCAAGGCCTTGAATTGCTTTGGTAGCATAAGCTTTGGCTTCAAAGTCATTTTGAAGGAACTGCTGAAAGACATCTAGAAAGAAAAAGAAATAACTTTGAATATAAAAAATACAGAAAATAAGGATTTCATCTGATAGTGTATCAATTCTTCCTTGGCTGAATAAATCTAACCCTGTACTGGCCCATGTTCATGCAGAGAAGTGGGAATTATAAATGCACTGGTGTAAGTAAGGTAATCAATATTTCATATAAACCACATTTATGAGTTATAAGTGGATTTGTTCAGCTATTTCCACGGGCAGATTTATAACATCCCCTCTATGAAAAATTAGCAAAGGGCTTGATTTGCAATGTACATACATGTATATTTCATAAAATGGGATTTCAGGTTTCATGAAAAAGGGGTTTGACATTTGCGTAAAAAAAATTTTATTGGGAATCTTATTTACATATATTTCCAGCATGCAGCTGATCCCTACCAATACTGCCAGAAATGATTAATCTTCCTGGAAATGTCTTCCATAGACAGACAGATAACAATTAATTAAGGTTTAATAAAATTTCAAATTAAGAATGTACACTAAATCTCCTAGAAATGTCAATTAACCATAGAAATATAATTATTAATGATTGTTAAAATTTGTTAAAATACATATATTTATTATATCAATTATCAAATTGAGTAAAAGAAACAATTTAAAAATTAACTGATATTTTATTATTGTATTTTGATTACTGATATTTTTTTTCTGCAATATAACTTATATATAAGTTGATAAGGAACTTTTACAAATTAATTCCAATATAAATGTATCTCAATACATAGGTGGCTTACAGACTGGGGACAGTTAGACAAAGAAAATAAGAATTAAATTATTCTGTAGATAAACTGTTTAAACAGATAAACATTAAAGGCTTATAATAATAAACTTCAGTAAAGCCTAAAAAGGGGTGTGGTCTCTTCAGAGTTTGTTGTTGCTACCATTTGCCCCTAATATCGCCCTGACACGTTGACAGCTACAAATACCAATGTATATATTTTGCATTTGGGGAATATAATAAGTCAGTATTCAAAACATTTATGATTGTGAATCTCCACCAGATTCGCCAAATATTAAGGACTTACCGTCTTGTTCCAGCTGAGAGACCAAATCCTCTTCCATTTCGCATTACCAGATTACCGCAAAGACACCCTGACACGTAAATTTACCGAAAGGCACTGAAATGTATCAACGTTCACTTTTTCGGAATATGTTTACATATCCGAAAGGAACGACTTACCGAATATTTGATTGTGCCCTTTCACCTCTGACCTGCCCTGTCAACATATTCCATGTGCGTGTGCATGAATGAAACCACATTTTTGTCTACCTCTGGTCACAGATGTCAAAAATGGAAAATCACTGCGATGAAACGGTTCACGCGCGGCCAATGGAGTTGTTTGAAAATGGTCGTCTTGTTAAGATGTGTGCCCCGATGGTGAGGTACTCAAAGTAAGCTATAATTTTATTGTAGTAATTTTGCAATGGATCATGTTCATACTGTGAACGTGCCATATCACATAATGCAGCCTATCACTTCATTTATTATGTCTTTAAAGAGATGCATTCATTAAATCAAATTTTTACATAGAAAACTACATAAAACCTAGTTCATAAAAATGGAACCTGTTTAATCCAGAGAGTTTGTCCTTAACAGAACGCAGAAAATGGTCGAATAAGAAAATTTCAGTGGAGATACTTAGAACCATTTGTGGCTCTGTTGTAAACAGAGCCACAGGCCCCTGCCTCTATATATTTAGCGGATGGGAACGCATGCACTGTTAGACGATGGTTAGCCACCAAGGGTGACTATAAAATGTTAGATATATCTGAGAGTACATTTTATAGTCACCACCCCATGTATGCACTTGGGTGGGATTCTAATCTCTGGGTGATCTTGGTCTATAAAAGGGAGAAAACCCCTCAGTAACTCGAGTATCTCATTTTTTAAAGACAAAATTTTGTTATGAAAAGCTAATTGCATAAATACCATGATTAATTAAGTCTATAACTCTTACAAAACTGGACCAGTACACAAAACATTGTCCCCGCTACATCCCAGCAAACACATAACGTAACAATAACGTTCCTGGAATGTCCTGGTTTTGTCACGAAAAGGACGTCGCCAAATAACGTCACCAGGACGTTATGGGAACATTTTACTGTAGCTGCAAGAAATGTGCATGCGCACTAGATGACATCGCTACTGGAGACGCCGTCATATTATCAGGATAATCTGAATAATCTACATTATACCAACTGCAGTGGAAGACATCCATAATTTCAAAGTAAGTGAACTTAAGACATAATACCCAAAGAAAACTAAGATATAATTATTTTGTGATAAAGGACAATTTAAGTAGTAATACAAAGAGTGTTTGAAACTTCAAAATACTCCCATGCCTGGTTTGATGTTTTTTGCTTGCTCTGAGGGCATAACCGGTAAATCTTTAAAAAGAATGATGAAAATATGGCATTGGTGTACAAAACACTCTGTGTGAAGAAGCAGCCTGTAAAAATTAAATTGATATCATTATTTTAAGCTATTGTAAACAAAGTCCAGTTTGAACGTCACAAAAACGTCCGGAAAACGTCAGTTCTTTTACCATACCTATAATATAGGCTATATATATATATATATATATATATATACATATATATATATATATATAGTTCCAGGCGCGGATCAAGGATTTTTTGCATCGAGTGGTCAATGGGTGTTATGCATTAAAATTGTCTATATAAAGGTCGTTGGGTGAGAGCGGGGGGGGGGGGGGCACGTTATATAAAACAATACGAAAGCATATTGCTGCCACCTGGTAAATGAAAATAAACTATTGATCTCGTACGTATGATATAGGCCTACTTTATATCTCGCACGAGCGACATATTATCTCGTACCGTACGTACGACATATTGCCTCGGACAAGAGCTACAGCTACCAAATAGCCTGATTTTAAGAGATATTCAATTTCAAAATTGATCTAAGAATTAGATATTTGACATAAAGCACGGTGTGGTGGGTCGTTTAAAATATTTCATGCATATAGGCCTTTACAGCCATTTCAATATATCTCACAATTATCCATTCTCAAACACTTAAAGTCAGGCTCATAGGCAGCTGTTACCTCTTGCCCGGACCCTTTTTTCTACAAGTAGTTTCAATTTGGCAAAGGCAATATTTTTTAGCTCGGCTGACTATAAATCATCTGAGCTAAACACGTGGTCCATTGTCCGTCGGTCCGTTTGACTGGCACGTTTTGAATCCAAAATATGGCATATGGTATACTTTTAGATGCCCCCAAGATCTACAAACCGAAAACTGGTTCACTGCGACTTTGTTACTTTCAGATATTAAGGAAAAACCTCAATTTTCCATTTAAAACCTTTTACCACACTTTGGAATGCCTAATATCAAAACCACTCATCTGTTTTTCATATTTACTCATTTTCTTCATATTAACCATAAATATTCCCGTATATAGTTTGAAACTGTTTCCATGCATATGTTTGAACATGCTTCAGTTTGAACATTAGGAAACATATGGTCAGATCACAAAATATTCTTTGCAACAATATCATATCAACCATCCACGGCCTATATTACCTGTTCCTCTCAGACATTATCTTCATTTGATATAAATTTAGATTTTTAACTTCAAGGTCAACTTCAGCTGAGCACAGAGACCCATGGGTCCCTTGTTTTCTTATAAACATTATGACCGGCTCACTATTATAACATCATACGCTGCTATCATACCTATCTAAAACTAAAAGTTTTGTATATCACGTGCAGACATCGATTTGATATATTTCACTTCCTTGAAATATTTATAATTTTGTGTGTGTGTGTGTTCGTTTCAACTGTGTTTCAGCGGTTTGCAAGAAGGTGGAGCTGTTGTAAAGTTAGGATGAGAGCATGCCTTATTTAAACAGATATATATAGGTCTACATGGCTTATATATCATTATCAGCTGGCCAAGCTTTTCTTTGTAATCTGTGAATGAGTTCCGTAAGATTACTTATATATATGTCGTACGTAGGGGACAATATGCATGTCGTACGTAGGAGATAAATCATTTTTTTACCAGGTGGCAGCAATACCATTCCGTTAAACACAAGTGAATACCATTTATGAATATTTTACACATGGTGCATGGCTGTAGTTTCTTTCAGATCCAAACTTCGCTGTCGTGCATGGTACTTAATCCTCAGTACATAATGCTGTGGAGGTGGTCCACTCTTCCTGGGTAGATTGCGGATATGATGTGAGTCAGTTCATCAATTCCGTGTTCAATATCCAGTTTATCTTATTTTCGGATGTTAAACAAGCACAAAGAATTAGCATTCCTACAAGTACAACTGGTCATCTAAAGTCATTACAGGTCATCGGATTAATACTGCATTTTTCAAGGTTCTTAATTCGCTTCACGGATAAAAAAAAGATCATTCCATAAAGCGGAAAGGATGCAATCCCTGATAAACATATGTGGAAGACTTGAAGTGGGACTAGTTTTATTTACAGGGGAGAACCGGTAATGTATTGGCCTAGTATATGTACTAGAGGTTGCACTCTCCATTAATTTGAAATTGAGCTCGAAAGTTAACACCTTAGAATAGGAAATTTGATATTATATGCTTTCTTGTCCATTATATCATACAGTATAATATAAATCGTTGTGAAATGTATACTGTTGCAGAAACATGATATGGCCCTACCGCACAGCAAGCTGCATGAGATAACAAGTATATCGACACCTCTGATGAAAGTGAGCCGCAATCATAAGGAACGGACATTGCAATGAGTTGTATCTGCATTCTGAAGAAGACGGAGATGGTAAATGTTATAATTTCATGGAATAATCTGTTGTTAAGTTTTGAGTGTTCTATATATTTTCGAATCAAATGAGATTCTTGCGGTCATTTATAAAAAGTATAACACATTGGTAATAGGATTCGATTATGCTTTATAATTTTCGCACATAAAATGCTATTGAACTGAAGTTGTATGTATTTCCATATTGTATATCATAATTGACAGCAGGGCCAATATTCCGCTGTCATGCATCTCATCTGTGGCCACGCCTGGGAATGCCTTTTATTCTTTAATTAACGGGAACTATATGCCGGGTTTGTTATGGGGGGGGGGGGGGGAGTCAACTTCATTTCCTTTTTTTTCACCTAAATCTTGAGAAAGTGACACAATATATCTCCAGGTATCGTCACAGCGCCTTCTATTTTATCAGAAACTACATATCCACATAAGAATGGACAAAACGTATAAATAATGAATAATTTTTTTTTCAGATGAGAGTTGAGATATATAGGTCGATGAGAATTTAAAGGCTATACACCAGCACATCTTTCGGTCACTCTGTTCCTGTCAAAGTTACATCCATTTTCCTAGCCAAGCTGACTTCGCCTTTTATGTTCAAGCCCTGGTACTTCCGTCTACGAAAGCAGGTAAATCTGTTATGACATTTCTGAGTTAAAATTAATTTGTGATTGTTTATACATTATAAAATATTAAGCATCTTTCAGCTCATCTGTATAAGCTATTACCACCGCTTCCAATGTCCGTTTGTGAGCACCTTTTCTCAGAAATGACTGATGAATGTTATTTAAATTTTGTGCACATGCATGTTCAGTCGGGCAGGGATTAGCACATCCCACTTTTGGTTGTTACACATAAAACTATTTATTTTACACGGACTGTACAAATAGGTATTATAACTAATAACTAGACACTGTTAATAGCTGAGGTTATGGCGTCGGGTAATGTGTAGGGGTGAACTCTAATATCCACGCCTGGAATCGAACTCTGGTCACCAGCGGAAAGAGCTGAGTGATTTATCCCATGACTGTTCAGGCCCTGTATTTTGTTTATTTTAAAAAATCTTGGTTTAATAATGAATTACAGCACAGATTTGTGGCATTCTGTGCCACTGGTGGCCAGATATTCACTAAATTATATCTTATGTTTATCTTGGTTAAAGAGTTTCACATGACCAAAACACGTGCATGCATGGCAACTTACTTTCATATAGTTATAAGCGATATTATTCTGTTTCAGCAGTTTTTATTGTACTTTGTACAGACTTTGAATAAGTTTTTATATTTGATGTTACGATCGGGCACGGTATTTGTTTCATTGGTGAGCATGCATGGTCACTTGTGTTCTTTTTTGAAGCTAATAATTCATGTTGTGTTCATGTGTGTCGGTTACAGCTATCATATGGCATGTGGGAGACATCACAAGCTAAGGCAAAGTGAGGGGCTGCTGGGAGATCACAGTCATGCCAACAATACACCATTTAGCGACTCTCAGGGGCACACAACAAGAAAACGACGAAAGTAAGTTTTTTAAGGTTTATGTTATAAATAACACTTGTTGTCAATTCAAGCAAATGATATCTATAAAACTGAATTGAATTGAAGGGTCGGCTTCGAGATAATTATGCAAACAAATTCCTGTTCTTACCTTGTGTCCTAAGACTTGTTACATTGCCTTTTCGTTTTCCTAAGCTATCAGTTAATCATATCAGAATTACTATTGACTTAACTTTTCTTTACCCTACGTTTCATTTATACAATAAGAAGTATCCTTATAATATTTAAGAATATGTCCTTTATAAGGTTGAATTTTATTACTTAAGTTTAATTGATACAATCTGTCAGCATTGTAACTTTTCCACAATCTTACTTGAGTACATGACTTGTTCATACAATATTTGCAGTATGTTTTCTATTGGCAGGAGGCCTTTAAAGCATTGCATAAAACATTCAAGAAACTTAAGTATCTGTTTTATACCCATTAAGGAATCCCAGGCCAAGAATGCTCCAGCCGTAATACGGAACAGAGAACAGCTGCAATATACGGAACAGCGCACAACCATCAAAACCGGGGTTCGAGCCACCAAGGACAATATTAAAGCCCGCATAGCGCAACATCTGACACCGAGACTTCAATAAACCATCTTAAATAAAACACGTAGTTCTCCAAATGAATGTTTGCATGAAAATGAAAGGGATTTAAAAGGTTGTGTGAAGGTTCCTGGAATGTCATTTCATGACGTTATAGCATGACGTTCAGGGGACGTCTACAAAACTCCACACATTCACGTCAGCAGGACGTTCGGGTCGAACGTCCCCATGACATACACGTAACGTCACCCTAACGTCCCCGAAACGTTATTTTGTTTGCTGGGATATACATTATAACCAACTGCTTCTGTCATGGCGGTTATGAGCAGAACAACCCATGTTTTCTTAGACCAAAATAAACAATAACTAAAGTAAAATGCACTTACAGTTCCCAGTATGTTGCAGTTGTATTGAAAATAAGATACTTTTGTCATAGTGAAGAAGTTTTAATGTCACCCCATCCGTGAAACTGAAAATTTTCTGGAAAATATGATCGTATCGTGGTCACATACCACTTATCTCTATATATGGAGAGGTGACGAAACAGTCGTCCGTTAACAGTGCAAGACGTTTCTCGCTGCAGGCGGCTAGATGATGGTGAGATAGGGTGATTGTTTCAGCGGTGTGCAGTGCATGTGTTACATCATCACTGCTAACTTCTTGACCCACCAAGCTGAAATGTGACACATGCACCTTGCCAATTGAAACAATCCAGTCCATAACCCTGGTAACAAACCTGTGTAGCCAGTGGTCCAGTTACAAGGAAACTCATAGCAGTGGTGATGTAACACGTGTACTGGACACTGCTGGCTGAAACAATCCCCCTGTTCACCACACCTGAGAAAAGATACATGTACTAAAACTGGGTGCATCATCAGAAGATGCACGTGTTCCTGTCTGCTAGATAAATAAAGGCAGGGGCCTGTGGCTCTGTGTTCACAACAGAGCCACAACTGGGTCTCTAGTAGGGAGATACTTTATGTTATAGCCAGTTGTATGCTTTAAAGAGGTGTCAGTTTGCACAGGTTTCACAGTAAATGCTTCAGGATATTGTAGTAGGAACGGATTAAATGACCTGCCCAAGGATCCGGGACCCGTCATAGGACCCCCCAGTTTTACGCCAGAAGACCTCCGGTGAGTGTCGTGTGTATAAGGGCCGAGCTGTAGAGAGCCATCGAGGAGTCCATGTCCGATTGGAGCTGCCTGTTGGCGTGTTTGAGGTCGTACTACGAGGTGAGACTACCTACATCTACTATAATGGCGACGAAGGATGATTTGGAGCGGGTTTAGCCCCGGTTTTACCTCTTAGATAGTCGGTAGTCGTTGTATCTAGATCTTAGCTCGGCAAGGAGCCGCCATTTTGCTTGGCGCGCTAGTCAAAAACTTTGGTCCCTTTGCTGACTTCAGCAGTCGAGACAAGCTTAGTACAGCGTTGTCTTGTGTTTACTTAACTGGACAATTAGTTGTTCTTGCCTGTTATTGTACTGGATAGAGCTGTCAATAGTCTTAGTGCTAGCAATAGTCGAATTTCGGTCTTCTCCATATCGTTTTGATCAGAGCTGTGATCACGTGACCCCGTGTTTCTGGTCAAGATCCCCGAAATTCTTCACTCTGAACGATTTTT
This sequence comes from Sipunculus nudus, assembly GCA_026874595.1. Classification (NCBI taxonomy): domain Eukaryota; kingdom Metazoa; phylum Annelida; class Sipuncula; order Golfingiida; family Sipunculidae; genus Sipunculus; species Sipunculus nudus. The sequence continues at coordinate 103,347,646 of CM049306.1, read as the reverse complement.
TGTCACGTACTTCCTTGAGTATTGCCCTAGAATATTTCATATTCTTCTCTGCCCCCTTGATTAGCTGCAATTTCTGTGGTTACAGGCAATTTTCCTTTATATACCTTGTTAGGTTCGGAGTTTGTACGAGTTTATACTTGTATGCTATTACTGTAGTATTAGCCCCTTTTGTAGTTCACAGTCTGCCTGTACTGAGGCCCAATCTTGTATTTTTAATGTGCAGGTAAGGTCAAGGTTGTTTGCTGACAAAATTTTTTTTAAGCCATCAGTAGTAATGGGTGGGTAAGCAGGAAGCATGAGGTAACCCCATATTGCTGTTGTTGTATTGTGCTTCCACCAAGTTCTTTTATAGTCTATTATAGACTGGAAAGGTACTTTTAGTGTAGTAGGTCACGATACTTTTTGCATTATTTTTCATATTCCTCTTTAAACTGTATAGATCTGGACCCTGTGCATGCACTTTGCTGACTTACTTGCTTGTTCATGTTGTTGAGCCCCTATTACCTTTGTTGTTGGTTATGAGCCTGGCATTGCTTTTTGCTAAATTTGCGCATCCCTAATCAGCTTGCGTTGTTTGTTTTGCTAATCATTGCATATTCCTTGTGTGCATTGGGCTCCCTGTCACACAGGCAACCTTCCCTGTCCCTTGTTACAACTGGCATCATGGCCCAATTTCAAAATTCTATTGATGTAAGTTCTGCTTCGGTGTCCCAATTGGTCACCTATTTCACGGATATGCTGTCCCCAGCCACTATCCTCCACATTGTTCGGTTGCGTGAGTCAACCCCTGATTTTGGCCTACCTGATTTGGCTCATGCTACTGGTCTAGCGTTAACCTTTTGGGAGCGTCTTTCCCGGGAAGGCAAGATTCGTCTTTCGGGTAAGATGGGTGGGCCCCCGAATCCCGGCCCATACGATTCCTCCATAGATCGAATCCTTCATGCACTTCCTACCGAAGCTGTATATGTCCCGCCTCCAAATATGTTGAGGGAGGGGAGTGTAAGAGGTGACTGTTTACCCCAGTCTAGAGGTGTGGGAATGCGAAATGGTCCCAGTGTAGACCAAACCCAGCCTGAACTCGGTCGTCATGCTGGAGCCCCCAGCAATGAAGGCAGTAGTCCAGCGTCAACAGCTGGATATTCCCAGCAAGGTATAAGTAACCTTGACATATTAACGATGATTGGGAATTCAGGTCCTCGGTCCACCCAGGGCGATATTAGGGGGGAAGTATACTATCAGGGAACAAATGAGGGTTTTGACCCAGCTACAGGTCCTGCTTTAAGCGTGCGTCGGACTTCTGCCCCCTTACCAGTGAATTCACGCCCGGGTACTCAACGGGCCTCAGGTAATGTGGGTCCCTATAATCACACACAGCGGGAGGCGTACGACCAGGGCGTCCTCTGGGCTCAGCCCACTAGATCTAGCCGAGTTAGCAACAAGAAACGGTCTTCAAGGCCTAAGAAGAGTGTAGACAGACACGCACGGCGTCGCCGGCATAGGTCCAGTTCCTCTGAGTCAAGCGACTCAACCTCTGAAGAACGTGGCGGCACATGGTCCCGTAAGAAGCATCACCGGCGTCGGGTTAGGTCCATCAGCTCTAGTGATGGTTCGAGGCATATGAGAAGGGATAACCGAGCCAGTTCTTACTCCGAAGATTCAGACTGCTCTTGTTCACCTCACCGCCATGGCACCAGAAGGAGAAGAAGGAGCCCAGACATCATGAAGTTAGGCACCTTCACAGGTGATAGGAATTGGAGTGGTTTCTTCTTCCAGTTCCAGAGGTTGGCAGACAGGCGAGGATGGTCTAGACACAAGAAAGCAGAAAAACTTGTCGACTCCCTTGGTGGGAGGGCCCTTGATTATGTCAGAGAGCTTGAATTGGAAGGTGACTACAAACGCTTAACTAAGAAGTTAGAGCAACGTTTCGGCATGAGAGATGCAGCTATCACTGTGCGAAGGGAGCTTCAGTTTGCAAGACAGGAGGACCAGGAGACCCTGGAGGAGTTTAGCGAAAGGGTTCACGTCCAGGTTATAAACGGTTTCCCGGGCGCCACAGAAGATACAATTCAACAGCTTGCCATTGAATACTTCCTGAGGGGATGCGGCGACAAGAAAGCAGCAGTTAGTGCCATGGGAAGGAACCCAAAATACCTCCACAAAGCTCTTCAGTACGTGAAGGATGCCATCAACAACCACCGAGCCATTTATGGGAAGACACACATAGCCCGTAAAACGGTAACGTTCGCCGAGAGTGCAACGTCAGATATGGAAGGTCAAGTTGACACAAAGCAGGCCCAGTCGACAATATCTGAAAGGGTCAACCCGCGGAATGGCACACAACCCGAAACCAGCGACCAGGCTTGGGCCCAAATGAACAAACGCATTGACAGTCTGGAAGGATTGATCAAGAAAGCATTAATGGTGTCCAGGCCCAGATCCGTAAGCCCATGTAGGCCCCAGCTAAAGCCTGCTAATAGCGTCTGCTACAAATGCAATCAGCGGGGACACTTTCAGAAACAATGTCCAAATAGTGAGGGCAATCCTGCCTATAAGGAACCAGGACAGGGTTTAAAAGGCCAAGGGTTGCGTTAAACGGCCTAGACGCAACCCAGTTATCAGAAGGCCATTTACAAGAAACAGAGGCTGACGAGGCCAATCGTCAACACTCATCGACCCCGCTAGGTGGGGCGGAGCAAGGTCAGTCTCCCCTTCAGCGGGGGGACTCCTCTGTCAGTTCAGGTACTCAGGAACGTTTCTGTGAGGCAGAAGTTAAAGTGTGCCAAACTCAAGGACTAACGCTAGTAGCCCCAGTTAAGATAAACGGGGTTGACACCCAGGCTGTGATCGACAGTGCGTCTCAAATCACTGTGATCAGCCTCAGCTTTTATGATAGTCTACCTGAGAAGCCTGTATGCACAGGCACAGCCACCCTGAAAGGGATTGGCGGGGATGATTCGGCGCTTACAGCAGAGCGCGCCCCCGACACAACTATCCAGTTCGGAAAGAAAGCGTACCATTGGCCAGTGTACATAGCCAAGATATCAGATTCAGTGCTTCTTGGTCTAGACTTTCTACTGGCACAAAAGTGCACGGTTAATTTAGAAAACAAAACCGTAAGCTTACCGGGAGAGGTAGTACAGGCTTCAATCCGGACAAGTCCGGATGACGATATCTGTGGATGTTCAGTAGTCGCTGCAGCGCGGAGGGTGCTGCAACCCAATGCGGTGAGCACCATCCCTATAAGAGTCCTTAGTTGCAGAGTTGAGAATTGCGACTACTTAGTTGAACCCAAGTTTAGCCAGGCGGAACTATGGTCCCCCAAGATGCTCACTAGGAGTAGTGGGCGCATAGAAGTTTGCAATAGTTCCAACAGGTGTATCACGCTTCGCCCAAATCAACCTGTGGGCGTGGCGACAGGAGTAGAAGGGATCCTTACATCCCTAAGTATCGAGTCTGCGGACTATAACAGTGCTCCAACAGGGGGCGCTGTGCCGGTTCCACCAATGCCAGTGCCCACTGTCAGACGCGTGTCTGGAATTGCAGGGGACCAGTTAAAGGAGAATACAGAGGGCAGAGTGGTACCAGACCATCTGAAAGAAATTGTCAGTCAGGTCAGGGAGACAGCATCAAAGGATCAGGCCACACAATTAGAGAAGCTCTTGCTAACGTACCAGGACGTTTTTGCTAAGCACGACCTGGATCTAGGTTGCTTGTCTGAGGTTCGCCACAACCTGGATACAAAAGGCCACGCGCCAGTCCACCAACGTATGAGGAGAGTTCCAATCAGTTTCGAACAGGAAGAGAGGAGCCACCTAGAGAAACTCCTAGCAGCAGGGGTTATTCGCCATTCTAGTTTGGAGTGGGCCTCAGCACCAGTGTTGGTAAGGAAGAAGGACGGAGGGGTGAGATGGTGCATAGATTTTAGAGCCCTGAACGAAAGGACAGTCAAGGACACCTACCCTCTCCCCCTAATCGAAGATTGCTTGGATACCCTGGCTGGCACTGTCTATTTCTCCACTCTTGACTTAGCCTCCGGCTACTACCAGATAGAGTTGGAAGAAGAGGCGAAAAGGAAAACAGCATTCATAACAAAGTACGGGTTGTTTGAACACAACCGTCTCGCTTTCGGCCTTTGTAATGCGCCAGCGACCTTTCAGCGTGCCATGAATCACGTGCTGAGGGGGCTCACGTGGTCCGAAGTCATCGTGTACATCGATGACATAATCGTCCTCGGTACTTCATTTGACCAACACTTGGCCAGTTTGGAGAAAGTATTCGGACGTCTGCGGACACACAACCTGAAACTCAAGCCAAGAAAGTGTGAGTTCCTGAGATCTGAAGTAGAATTCTTAGGACGGACCGTTAGCTACGAAGGTGTCAAGATCACAGACGGGAAAACGGACATAATCAGAAGTTGGCCAGTCCCTGTCACAAGGAAAGAACTCGAATCCTTCCTGGGATTCTGCAACTATCATCACGCACACATCCAAGGCTATGCGGGAATTACTGCATGTTTGTATGAGCTGGTGAAACCCAAATCCATTTTCGTATGGTCTGAACAGCACCATGATGCATTCGAAGCACTCAAGGAGCGGCTGACTTCAGCCCCGTGCTTAGCGCTGCCTTCAAAGGAAGGAACGTTCATTTTAGATTGCGACGCCTCCAACTACGCAATAGGGGCTGAACTCTCGCAGTTGCAGAACGGCCAGGAGCGTACCATCTCATATGCGAGCTTTACTCTGACCAAGGAGCAGAGACGCTACTGTACCACCCGCAAGGAACTGCTAGCGGTAATACGGTTTTGTCGACATTACAGACACTATCTCTTGGGGAGACCATTTGTGGTAAGGTCTGACCACAATTGTCTGGCCTGGCTTATGCGTTTTCGGCATGTAGAGGGTCAGCTAGCCCGTTGGCTGGAGGAACTTGCTAACTATGATTTTAAGATCGTGCACCGGGCCGGCAATAAGCATTGCAACGCGGACGGCCTTTCCAGAATTCCAGCACCGCCATGTGAATGCTACAGTGCAGGAGCTCGTACCCAAGACCTCCCTTGTAAGGGGTGTCAGTACTGCCAGAGAGCAAGTGAAAAGTGGATCCGATTCACAGAAGATGTAGATGATGTGGTTCCTTTGGCAGTCAGGACATGTGAACTTGGGGTTACGGCCGAAGATACAGCTGGTGAAGAGGAACCTGGAGATGCGAGAGAAATTGACGGTTCCTCAGATGCATCTGGATGCCATACAGCCACGGATTCAGGCAGTGAAGTGTCCGACACAGAATCCATCCCGGACCAGACGCCTAATTGGCTGGAAGCTTACTCTTCTAATCAGCTGATAGAGATGCAGGAAGCTGACCCGGACCTAAAGCCCTTGGTATTGTGGTTGGACAATGGAGAGCCGAAGCCGGCAGAACTGCTCCTTACTAGTCCTGCAGTTAAATCTTTGTGGGCGTGTAGGTCCCAATTGCAGTTGAGGGGCGGTGTACTCCATTATATGTGGGAAGGCGATGATGGGGCGCACCCCTTATTGGTGGTCCCTGAGGGTTTAAAACAGGAAATCCTTAAACTTTGCCATGGCTGCCCCACGGCTGGGCACCTAGGAAGAGATAAGACCTTGGCACGCCTCCGTAGGTCCTTTTTCTGGCACAATATGGTCAGAGACTGTGCACTGTATGTGGCACAGTGTCAAGTCTGCAACCAACATAAACGGCCTGTTAGAACTGCAAAAGCAGGATTAGTCAACTATCATTCTGGATATCCAATGGAACGTGTGCATCTGGACGTCCTTGGGCCATTTACAACAAGCACACAGGGGAACTCTTACATCTTAATGATGTGTGACCAATTCTCCAAATGGCTTGAGTGTGCGGCTATTCCTGACCAGACAGCGGAGACTGTGGCCAAGCAATTCATCATGCATTTCGTCACCACCTTCGGTTGTCCGCTTATCGTTCACACCGATCAAGGCCGCAATTTTGAGTCGAACCTGTTCAAAGCGTTCTGTGAGAGGATGGGTATAGCCAAGACTAGGACTACGCCCTACCACCCCTCTTCGAATGGCCAGGTTGAACGGCAAAACAGGAATGTGTTGCAGATGGTGCGGTGTATGATCCAAGGCCGGACTCGGGAGTGGGACGAAGATCTACCACTCGTCGTTATGGCTCTGCACTCGATGGTCAACCGAATGACAGGTTTCTCTGCAAATCAAATTATGCTGGGACGCGAAGTTTACCAACCCACCGATCTGATACTTGGTATGAACACAGATGAGCAAAGCCATACTCCTGAGAGCTGGGTCCATAACCTCACGAAGCGTATGGAGGCCATTCACCATCGTGTGAGGGAGAAGTTGAAAGGTAACCTCGAGCATCAAAAACAACTGTACGACATTCTCGTAAGAGAGGATCGTTTTGGGATGGGTGATGTGGTTTACCTCCGTGACAGGTCAACAAAGAAGGGGCAAAGCCCGAAGCTTCAACCCATCTGGAAAGGGCCTTATCTAGTGGTTAAGGCAAAGCCTCCATTGTATTTGGTCAGGACAAAGAAAAAAGAGTCCTACCATCACCACAACAACCTGAAGCGTTGTGCAGACGGCTTTCTTCCCCATTGGCTACGAAGAACTCGCGCTCAGTTATTCCATCGGGAAACAGCCACCTTACTAGATCAGTCTGAATCCATTCCAGAATCCTCTGATGGTGGTCAAGATCCGGCAGAAGGAGGGTCAGCACCGACCTCGTCAGGGGAACCTGCAGTAGCTGTTGCAGCCTCAGAGGGCGCCCTTGGTAGTGATCCCGCCGTTTCGGATCCTAGTAGCAGTATAACTGAAGATATTCCAAAGGGAAGTCCAGAGCCTCTTTCTGAGTGCCAGGATTCGGGGATCTCGCCACTAGACTCACCAGCCCATAGCAACAGGGAGTCGAGGCGTAAGTGCCGGAAGCCGGCTTATCTTAAGGATTATCTTATGCCATAGCGTAAGGTGCATGGAGTTATAGATAAGGCGTTGCCACTTATTGTTATTTAGAGTTACATTTTGTAGAGCAATGGAAGACCCAGAGAGTCTTGGGGAGGACAGATTTGTTCCCAATTATGAGCCCGTTCCTGGGGCTAAATCCGGTGCTACTGGCAGCAGCAGGAAGTCCAGGCGCCAACACACTTGTCGTATATGTGGGGAAGATAGCAGTTCCCTTGGCCGGCATGTGGCAACTGACCATTTGCCCTGGTGGCACCACCCGTTCACAGCATGCTGGACGTGCAGAGTCCAGGAGTCGTCCAAATGTTTCCCTAATCTGTTTGAGGACTTGTGGGGATTATGGGTATACCAGTTCATCCAGTTCATTACCCAAAAATTAGGCTTGGGTGAACCCTCTGATCTCAAGGTATATATATTTCAACACCAGTTGCATAACCCTAATCCTCATCCGCCAGGGTTTAACGAGGAAGAGCAGGTACTCTTAGCCAAGGTAGCTTCTAAGTACGGATGGGAGATACCCAGTGTGTTTAGTGCTAGGCCCCCTAATTCGGAAATCTGTGTGATTCACTGGGACGTTCTAATGAGGCTTTTAGCCACACTTCCAGTTGATACTAGGTCTGCCATCTCAGGGTTCGTCCCCGACTCTAACACTCATGCCGCAGTAGTAGGCATCATAGATTCACACTGCCACCTTGACGTCATGCTTAGCAGGGCAGATGCCAGGTCTCTAGCACAGTTCGAAGCCTCAGTGGGTGAGCCAGAGCGAGCGGTCTTAGGCATGGTTTCGAACTTTGTGTTCCCTCATTACTGGGATAGTCACCTTAGTTTGTCTGGGGACCGACGTATAAAGTGTTCTTTTGGTGTCCACCCTCGCCTCATCAAGTCCAGGGCAGCTCGCCAACAGCAGTTATTGTCGCTTGAGCACCTTTTGGCCTTACCTTCCTGTGTAGCTTTGGGTGAAGTGGGGCTAGAATTCACTCATACTAGCACTAGGGAACAGCTTTTGCAGACTGGGTTCTTCAGGGAGGTTCTTAGTCTTCTGCGCCGGGAGGATTTCCAGTCCAAGGTCCTCATTCTCCACTGTAGGGATTACGGCTCGGGGGAGGCGGCTAGACAAGCCTTAGCCATGCTGTTGGATTCTGGGTTGCAAGGACATAAGATCCACCGTCATTGTTTCTCAGGGAATAAAGACGAGTTAGAGACGTGGGTTAGTCGTCTTCCGAATTGTTACTTCGGGTTCACATCTACAGTACGTAGAAGTCAGGAAACAGAGGAAGCAGTATCGGTAGTGCCTCTTAACCGAATCCTAGTCGAGTCCGACAGTCCATACCTCGCTGCTTCCCCATGGCATCTCGGAGAGCTGGTTAAGTATTTGGCCCAGTTGAGAGGGTTACCAGTAGAAACCTTTGCAATGCACTGCAATGCTAATGCACAGGAGCTGTACGGAGCCTTTCCGGAGGGTACAGCCGATGTCTGCGATGCAACCCCTCGGTGAGTCCTCTGAGAGTATTCGTACAGCTAGTCCCCCTTATAAGTTGTACTCCAGTGGGAATAGCTCTCTTCGTTTATAGTTCTTTTCATAGTTCACTTGTTATTACCTGTAGGGCAAGGTTTTGTTGAGACAGTTTAAACTAAATAGGTTTAGAAGCTGTACAGTGTACAACGGATGCGTTGCCAATGTCTGCGGGGCAAGCCTCGGTGACCCTTCCGACTTTGTACAGCTGATTGTCCCTTAGGGCATCACTAGATATGTCGTGTTGTTCCAAGCCAGAGTAATCTAGACCTCAGGTCGACAGGGTAATTTTAGTGTTCAGTGTCCAGTGTACTGTCCAGTTTGACTACTTTGTCCAGTTGTTAGCTGCAAACATTCAATATCCATAGTCTCGGGATATAGTCGCCTCAGTCCATTCTTTTGGAAGATGGGCTCACCTCTCACAAAAAGGGGAGGAATGTAGTAGGAACGGATTAAATGACCTGCCCAAGGATCCGGGACCCGTCATAGGACCCCCCAGTTTTACGCCAGAAGACCTCCGGTGAGTGTCGTGTGTATAAGGGCCGAGCTGTAGAGAGCCATCGAGGAGTCCATGTCCGATTGGAGCTGCCTGTTGGCGTGTTTGAGGTCGTACTACGAGGTGAGACTACCTACATCTACTATAATATTTTGAAGGATTGTTTTTTAGTTGCTATTGCTCTGATTTCATGAATTTTTTTAACAAAAAAAATTTGTTGTTTTTAATAAATGTAGGTTGAGTTTCCGTAACCTGGTGAGGAAGTATGGATGTGATGTGGCATTTACTCCGATGATCATGTCAGATTCTTTTGTCAAGTCCAAGAAAGCCAGAGATATTGAGTTCACAACAAATTCAGGTTGGTTAAAGTGCTCAGTGAAATGACAGTAAAACTGATTTAAATTTTATATCCTTCTCCAAAAAAATATTTCACAACAGAAAAAAATAAAATATAACAAACCAATGAAATCATTTACTGACATTTTTCATGGATATGCTTTAACAGATTTATCCATGAGGTACGCAAGTCCTCATTAAAAATGTAAGGTACTTCAGGGGTGTACGTGGGTCACATTGCCCTTCTGTGAAGGCTTTATGTGTGCTAGAACACCATAAAAGTAAATGAAATACTCTGTGTTTACTTCTATATGTGGTATAAAATTGCTTTTACATTATAAAGTATTGCAATATATGTATTTTATCATATAAGCTTATAAGATCAATATGAATAAATATCTGAGTGTACACTTTTTTAAAAAGAATAACCATTGAAATATATGCAATAGACTGTTATGGCTTTTGTTTGTGTAATTTCAGATGATCGGCCTTTAATTGTACAGTTTGCTGCTAAGAATGGAAAAGATTTTGCTGAAGCCACTGAACTTGTCTATCCGTAAGTCATTTGATATGTTACCTCCATTTAATGGACCACAAGTAAGGCAACAATAAAAAGAGATTCTTAAAAAGAATTGAAATTTTCTACATGGTTATGTCTCCTGCAAATATATCTTGGGCAGTTTCTTTATTCATCAACTTGTAAATATTTTAATTTGTTCATAATTGTCCCAGAAGTTCTTCAATAAATCATGAAAATAGATTTTATAATGTATAGATTCATAGGAACAACAACTCTCAGGTATTTATAGATGCAATGAGGATACGTTTTAATTAAGAAATACCATGTATATAATTAATTTGTAATAAAATACCTTACCAGTCACTCACCCTGGAGTGGTACACTTTGTATAACTTCAGATACAAGAAAATGGTCCAGAGAGTTCAGCCATTACCTTGATGTGTATTTTACAGGACAGTCATTATATGTATTTTCAATAGGAAAATACATTTAACATTGTGGTGGACCATAGTAGCTTGGTAATATTCATAGATAATTCACAGTTTTCCTATGGTAATCTGGAGAATCTTTGATTTGTAGGTATGCTGATGGTGTAGATCTCAACTGTGGCTGTCCTCAGAGGTAAAACATCTTAATTTTAAGATCAGTCAGTTACACATTAACAGAGTATTTATCCATCATTATGGAACTGGAATTTTTAGGGACATCCAAGGCCATGTACTAAAAAATTTCCTTAGAAATAATTGTTGACAAGCCTGCTCATATGTGTATCAATGCTAAATGACTTGATTTTATGTTATCATTTTTAATGTGAGGTAAAAGCTAATGTGGTTCTGCTAAAACTATCATTTGAAAAAAATATGATGCACCAGGTATACAGTATATATCTTTAGACAGTTTTCACACAAGGACAAAGCTCTATATCAAAGACTATATATATACATATATAAATATATAATCACTTGCAGATAATTTTGTATTATATGATGATAATATGTGTATCAGCTTTTCATAAATCCTACAGATGGGCAGTTCAGGAGGGTATAGGGGCCTGCCTGATAAGAAAGCCAGCATTGTTATCAGATATAGTACGCCATGCTCGAGCACGCATCAGTGATCACAACTTTACAGTGTCCATCAAGATCCGGGTCCATCATGACATCAGGTATGGTCATATAGGTGTGTCAAAATTTAAAACCAAGCCATTCTACCCTTTCATCATCTTTTGATGGCAATTATATTATCTTGGTGAAGTGATGAAACTCCTTCATGTGTATTTAACATGATATTAGTGATGTAGAGCCGCGGTAATTTATCTATAGTCTGTCTGATAGTAGAGTGCCCATTGAAATTTGGCAAATTTTCTTGAATTGACAGATTAATTTTAAATGTTATCATGCAATGAATGAATGGGACTAAAATAGGCCTTATTAACTATGATGAAGTAAAAACCATACCTTGCAAAATATTTTTAATATATAATATTAAGGATTAAAAGTATAAACACAATTTTTCAATGGGCACCCACTGGTTGAACAGACTACAGTCATTGCATTTGATCTATTAAAGATCTTTGTGGTCCATGACCTGCCTGTAAGTAATCATGACTGCAGCACAACAGCCACTAAGTTCTACCTTATCAGAGAGTTCCTGTCAATAAAAATATTTTCCAAGCTGTTTTACAGAGAAAAAAGCTCCTAAACCATAAATCTTCAATGTGTCAGATTTAATAGAATTTAAATGAGTAAAACTGAGATAACTGTTCCATTCATGAAATTAATAATGTTAAGAGACAGGTCAGAGAGATTTGAAGGTCAAGAATTTTCCGTATTTGTTTTATGCCTTCTCAGGAAGACAGTGGACATGTGTCAGCAAATTGAGAAGATGGGAATCTCATGGGTCGCAGTTCATGGTCGGACAATAGATCAGAGGAAGGAACCAGTCAACATCGAAGCTATAAAGACTGTGGCAGACTCAGTATCTATACCAGTCATAGCTAATGGGGATATATGTTCTTTAGATGATGCTCTCATGGTCCAAGAAAAGACTGGAGTCAATGGTAAGTTTTGACAGCTTTCAACCTAACAGGTTAGGAGAATTGCTTCTTGGAAACCTTAAATTCAAAGTCCCTGTATCTTATTTTCTAAGGCCTATGAACAAAATGTCTGACTTTTGACCACTCTGGAAGTTATTCTATTCATTTTTCAAGGTTCCTAAACAAATATTTTTTTTTACCCAACAGAGCATCATGGCCCATGGGCCACTTGTTTTATCTGAGTGATGTATAATGAATGCCTATGCCTATGCATATAATGTATATATTTATAAATCATGTTGATTTTTCACCAGGTTTGCCACACCCACCAACTCCCAATACATTTAGAATCTCACGTTTTTTAGGTTTACAGTTTGCCATCCCTTATACAAATGTTAACTGCGTCACAAGAATATGTATGTATATTTGTTGTTTTTCCCAGGTGTAATGGCAGCACGTGGTCTGCTGGCAAATCCAGCGATGTTTGCTGGTTATAAACACACTCCCATGGCATGTGTTCAGGACTGGGTGAGTATCTAGTCAAAGACGTCAGTAAATAGAGAGAGTCCTTAGTGCAGGAATAACATTTATTTGAGTGGACAAATTTAATATGAAGTATTTTTATGTGTTCTGAGTGTTTTAACACAAGAGTCTAACTTTAAAAAAAATAATCACAAACACTATATATCTACATATGTCATATACAAGGGAGTCTATTCAGATGTGCAGATTGAGGCTGGGAAGTGTAAAGACATGTATTTAAACTTTTTTATTGTCAGGGTACAAGGAGAAACTTGCTATAGCTTTGCCCTAATATAGAGTTTACCTTTGCACTTATGTCTAATTAACTGACTTTTAATATAATATTAAGTCTTCAGTGTATTGATGGATCTGAATCTAGCTGTCACAACCAGACTCAGTAGGCAATTTTAATTGGGCTGGTAAGCCTAACCTGAGTTGTGATACAAGCAATATCAAGGAATGCATTGCAGTGATCTTCCATCATGTTGCATTCATATCATGCTAAACAGACCATTATCATAACATTAGGCTATGAATGAAGAATTAACACAAAAGAATACATATGAACACACAAACCAAACTGAAACTCCATCTCTATGGTTAAGAGTCATTTCCTGTATCACATACAAGGTGACTCAGCCGGTAACCTGTGCAAGCCATGCTTGTATTCATGCAGTCAGATATTCAACAAACATGCGGAGGGATTTACCAATATGCTGAGTTAAAACAGACTTTTTTCTCACTAATGCTAGGTGTTGTTAGAAATTATAGTTAAAAGCTAACAATCAGTCTGGTTTATGTCCAGTGACAACCTACTTGTAGGCCATGAGGCGTTGTCAGAAATGATGAAAGTATTTGCATCCCCATAGAACCTTAAAGTGCGTTCCTCGCTGAAGGATGTAATGGCACTCTGACAGCCAGTATGCAGGTCATGGACTCTCTAATGTCAAAGGGGTGAAATGATGCTAGTCTGAATAATTCTTGTACAGTTTAATCTACCCCCTGTCAATAGTCAGAGTCAGCATCAAGTCCTAGCCATAAGCTGCTATAATATAGACAATTTATTTTCTCTTTATTTCAGGTGGATCTGAGTTTACAGCTGGGTACGCCATTTCAGTATTTTCATCATCATCTTACACATATGCTAGATGACATTGCAACCAAACCTGACAAACGTCTGTTCAACTGTCTCTCAAGTACTGCTGCAGTTTTGGACTTTTTGCAACAACACTATAATATAGATACAAATACTTCATTAGCCACTAGGTGACAATATATTGAAATATATACTCAATTATAGGAAAATGAGTTTTACAGTAATTCTTTTAACATAAAAAGAGAAGAAACATGTTTAGAAAAAAATATATGGTAAAAAGATAAACTATAAAACAATAGACATGTTTTATTTTAATGATCACATTAATTGAAATACTCTTATTTTCAAATGTTATAATAACATTATTAGATGCATATGATACTTTTTATTCATGTTGACTCTTTTATTTCTAAAAAGCAGATGTAGGATTTGCATGTGTAAAATATTTACATTCAGTGATGTATGTATTTATAAAATAAAATAATTTATATACCTTGCTTGATTTTGATATACATTCAAATGTAATCTTTGAGAATGGCTATGATCACTAAGAAGAAAGAAGACAACTGCAGCCCATAATATTTATTGTCTCCTCTTTTATAAGCACCTGCATGGATACAATTGTTTCACAAAGAATAATTTACAAAAACAGGACTTGTACAGGCTGTCTCTCAGTGGAATGTAGCTCAGTTTTGTGTGATAGAATATCTGAAAATTTGACACAAAAGCTCAAGTATCTGAACAAATAATGCATTGATCACCATGATTCTTAGCATGCATATTGATCTTGGAGTGTTTCATGAGTTCCTGAAGACTGGTGGTGCCACCTGGATTTTTTTAAATGTTTATGCAATTATTTCTCTATTTTTGAGACCTTCAAAGATGCACAGTCGTCCGTTTACAGGGCACAAATTGTAAATTTGGACCTAGAATCTTCTAACTTGACATCTAGGGAGGTCCATGAAACTTCTTCTTGGAAACCTGAAATTAGGTCTCTATTACCCATATCCTCCAAGCAATGCTTAAGTTGAATGGGGATACACCTACATAATATGGCATTCAGATGGTAAAATTTCCTATTGTGATAGTCTTCCTTAATTTAGCTGAGCGTCATGACCCCTGGATCACCTGTTGTTAACCCTATAACTTTGGAAAACTGTTTCCCTTAAATTTGACACACACAAATTTCCACTAATATCTTGGATTTGTTAGGCCAAAATAAATAAAGAGTATGGTTCTCAGGAACCTTTTTTTCAGAAATCAATGCGGGTGGGCGTTTTTTTATTTTTAATTTTTTGGTATGTTTCGATAAAAATGTCAGAAGATAAGGGAAAAGCCTGATATTAACAGATTTATTTTGCTTAACAAGTAAAAGCACTACATAACAAAGAAAATTGTATGATTTTATCTTCTTGAAAGAAATGTCAGAGTGGCTGCAGCTCAAAATTGGTAAGATTCTATTGAAAATCAAAATAAAAATTTTGGATGCGGGGGTATAAAATTGATGCGGGCGGTACCTGAGAACCATACCTTTTATTTTTTTTACCTTTAAAGACTTGTGACCTTTAGCTTGGTCTCCAAGGTCAGATCTGTGATGTTAGGATTTTTGCATGTTTACACCCTCAGACTTTAGATCAAAGTACGGCATCTGTTCCCTTCAAATTTGACACCATTTAAAATATTTCCAATAGTATCTCAGATTTTTTTTTAAGACTAGTGACCTTGAACTTGGTTTTGAAGGTCAAACCTGAAGAAAACCCTGGTGTCCTCATCAAGTATCAGTATATGCTTCTGAAGCTGGGGCATTATTTTTTAAGGGGGTATTCGTTTAATTGTCTAGGGATACTATGGTATCTTTGATGCCAAGAAATTTCTAGTTCTTTAAACAATCATGCAGTAAATGCACAGTTGAAGTACAAACACCATAAAAACCAACACTATGATTTTATTTTGGTTTCACAGCAGTTGAGCAAGAACATATAATTGTATGTTTGTGAATTTTTTATACAAACCAGTGTGCTGTTGCACCAATATCTGTCTTTAGTCTAGTCGGAGGACCACATTGGAAATAAGTATGCCTTTTAATGTCAGCTTTTATTTGTTATCCTCATTGATTGTCATCATTATAGTATATATATGTATTTTGTTATGTGCACGTACATGTTTACTGGGCAATAAACTGACATAAAATATGTTCATATTGTATAGTTATGTGCATGTTAATAGATCTGTATATCTTATACACATTGAACAGTATACCACAGCACAGTACAGACTGATCTTGATGGACATGACATTGTGAACAGGGTGTAATATGAATAGTTCACATTTTCCACACCAGGGGACAGCAGTTGTTGCCCTCATCGGTCACACAATCCTGATGACGCCTTAATTATTACACACGTATCTTCATGTAATAAAAATCTACAAATTAGCACCACAGTCACATTAGATTATACATTCTACTATATTTTAACATCAACCTGCATGATACTTTACCATGTTATATATAAGGCCGCGTCTATTGACACACATGTATATGGCCATTCCGTATGTATAAGCCCACTTTAATATCATGTGGATACTAATGATAAATTGTGGGAACTATGCATAAAATAAAATTGTTTTGATATTTGTTGTTGTCCCTTATGTTTAAACTTAAAAAAAGCCTGTGTAGCAGGATAAGCCTATATTTTATATTGATATAAATATACCTGAATTTAACAAGTAAGCAACAAAACAAAATAATAATAATACGTACCAGAAGTTCATAAAATGTACATATGTTTAAATACTCAGTAACACAATATTTCTATATAAACAAATTTCAATGAAACAGCGTACATTTAAATATTATCGCATATATTATATATCTAAATTTATATTTTGCCCAATTTATATTTTGGGATGAACAAAATTTTCATTTAGTAAGCTAAAATTAAGGTAAAAGTGTAAGTCAATTTTTTTTTAATTTTTCGTTTTACAAACAGCGCTGACCTCTAAAATGGCCAAAATGACAACAATAAATAAAATAAGATTTTATGTTTACATATTTATCCTTCCGCCCGCCGATCGTTAAAATTAACAAATTAAAAAATAACTTCCGAAAGACGTTTCCAGGCAATACAGCGGTGCACGTGATACTAGATAGAGCGAGAGCTGTAATTGGTTAATGTCCACATTATTATAACTTCAGGGGGTCGCTATTGAGTTGCCAATCAGGAACTCTTGTACTCTGGATGCCCTCGGAAACGGCACACTTTAATATTGAAAAGTATGATATGTGTGGGAGGGGTGCGATTGTGTGGTTGAATTTCTCAATTTTGGATGGAAATTCAATAAGATTCAAGAAAATATGCCCCGTATAGAGACTACAGAGGTCATCTTATAATAATTCTGTGTTGGGGCTAACCCACGCGATGGGCGAGATTTTTGGCTGCGGCTACAGATTTTGACTAATCAGCAAATTTTTTTTTTTTATGATCTGCTGCAAGCGCACCTAGGGCAAAAAAATCTGCTTTAATCTGCTAGAAAAATTGCTCTTCTTTTTTGTGCTTAGATTCTCTTAATTTCCATTATGAATGGTATAAGGCTACCGACGATGCAAATAGTTTAATTTGTGCCCTAAAAAATAGCCTGATTGTGCCTATATTCGTGGAACAATCGATACACTCGTGTGCGAGAGGAGAAAAACTACTGGGTAACCGCTACCAAATTTAGTTACTTGGGAGAAACAGCCTGAGAAAAAATTGGGCAATTAGAAAAGGTTTTCATTTGATCAGGCCTACAAATAAAGCGGAAGCTCATCGCTATCGCATTAAATGAAAGTTCTCTCGACATTTATACTGTCAACCGTTCGATACATTGGTATTTAAATCGTGTGACACGTTGATTTGCATAGACACGTGCTTCCCCAACGCAAACTTTCTTGTGAATGTCGAAGCGATCATGTGTGATCACAGGCGCTTGAATTGCTATAGATGTTAAATTTTCCTTTTTTTTGGTCATTTCCTTATAATTATTACTTATCTGACATTTTCCAGGCGTTTTTCTCACTATATGGTTCATCTCTTCATTAAGTAAATAATAAAGAGATGGACCATATAGTGCGAAAAACGCGGGGAAATGCCAGATAAGTAATAGTTATAAGGAAATGAACCAGAAAAGGAACAAATTTAACCGAAATTCATACTAATAGCAATTCAAGCGCCTGTGGTGTGATAGAGGGCCAGTAAGAGCTTCGTAGTAAAAATTCACATATATGTGACTTCATTCATGACTATTTGGCGGGAAAAATATTCACTGACATCGTGTCGCTTAATTACGATGATTATAATTTTCAGCTACATCACGGTGGCACCGTGAGAATCTAAAGCAAATGACGCGATCCTGTTTAATATGGAACCTGCAACTGACGATGTCCAACGCATGATCCCCACAAATCAGATGTACAGCAGGCCTATTAACATTCAAGAATTGCGTGATTTCATCAGGTCTGTGGCGATCATGACAGGGTTATGCAAGCAGGTTGGTTTCTGATGAATCGTTTTTTACTGGCCACAGGGGATCAAAACACGCATAAAAATTTAGCAATCGTCTTTTATTGGTTGTGTTTCTGTATAACTGCCTTTATAAATGTATTCTATCTTCTTAAAATCCTTTAAAGTAAACTGGTATTTCCTGACTGTACGGTGTTTCTTGTTTAGGCTAGATGTAGGCAAGATACATGTAGATCAACATTGCTCGCTCAGTCATTAATTACAGAAATGTAAAATACTTGATTAACAAGAGGATTTTTAAAATATGAAGTGATTGACAATAAACTGAAAAAAAAATATTGAGAAATAAGCCTTAATGCCCATGAGTAATATTACAAAATTATATTAGTACATGGGCTTAAGTTGCCGCATATGCACAATTGCTGATATATATATATATATATATATAATTATATCAGAGTATGATCCGTCAGATGCCAAAAAGTCGCTGATGCATTTTTTTTTATTATGATCAAGCAGGGCATCTGATAACTGGCACTGAAAAGCAAACAAAAGTGACCTAGTTTTTTTAAACAAAAAACAAATAGAAATAAATACCCCAAAAGTTAACGTTATACAAATAGATCATACGTGGCTAATTATATTTTAGCTTATAATCAATTTCGCATAATCGAGGTATATATACCGACGTGTAATATAGGGTTTCATCTTTAAAAAAAATACAGTTTTACATATACAAATGTATTTATATATCCATTCAATATATTCTAATACCTTAACGGGCTTTGACTATTATTAAAGAGTTCATTTATTACCATCATTTTATTCCTCTTCATTTGCAAAGGAAATCTACACTGCACTCATTCATACAGTTCTGGCACTCGCATACGACAGAAAATAAAATCCTCTGCAAATCCGTGTGAGATCAAGATCAACACGCCTAATGCGAACCTGTGTAATGGGATATAGATCAGTTATTATGCTAATTATTATAACATGCCTGACCATTATTGGAGAAGTGCTTGATTACTTTATAAAAACGTATATGTTTGACAAGTACATGTACAAAGCAAGTACTAAAACATTTTCAACCCGAGTACAGGATTAAAAGCCTGTAATAAAACACAAAACCTATTCATAGATACCTTGTTGCTCATGATTTAATGTTATCGAGGCGAGGAATGAATGGAGTATGGGTATGTAATATGACATAAACCTCAAAATGCTAATATTCGGTAAAAAGGTGTAGTAAACCCCAGATCCTCCTTTAACTTTTTCCTCCTACCTTGTGACATTTTTAGGACCAATGTTAGCCGAATCACAGAATTTTTCAAAGATGGTCAGATGTACTGGGGACAGTTGCCAATGACTTTATCTCAGCAGCCGTAAAACGGATACTTGAACATTCGGATTCTAGACGGACCGGACGCAAGCCAAAAACGGTCATAACCATAGGACCAAACTTGATCCACAATGCCGATAAGTGCTGTCGTCAGCTTCAACATTTAATAACATTCTATTCTTGGTAAAAAAAAAGAAGATATTTTATGAAGTCTCAAGGGTTTTGTTGTTAGAAGTTTTAAAAAAGGGACAGACAATGCGTTTTATTAAAAATAATACCATTTTAAATGGACATGACTAGCTTTGAGTGGAATTCTGATTAAACATCTTTTGGAGTTTTTTTCTTTTTTATTCCGCCCTCCTACCTTTAAACAAAATCAAACCCGTTCGCAAAACATATGCCTCATCTTCTGAGTATTGAATTTTAAATTTAATTTAAATAATTATAGTTACCATATAATACACAGAAAAAAAGCAAGGCTGTAAGTAGAATTATGAAATTGCTTATCAAAGATTTGATAATTAATTATTTATATAATATATGATGCAATGCAGTACGTTCTCCTGAAACGGCGGAACCTGTCTGTGGTTACTCATATCATTCACTCATATTTGGGCGAAATCTTACCGAAGGTTTGTGAATGTTGCCAAACAAGCGCTGAGCTGTCGTTGACATGCAAGCGAAGCAGTAGTTGTGAAACACATCGACTATGAACGAGCGTCAATACAAGTGTTGACAGGCATCATCTCTAGAGGACACAGTCGTCAGGGTAAGATCTTTTATTAAACACA
This sequence comes from Sipunculus nudus, assembly GCA_026874595.1. Lineage (NCBI taxonomy): Eukaryota > Metazoa > Annelida > Sipuncula > Golfingiida > Sipunculidae > Sipunculus > Sipunculus nudus. Next base: position 103,327,525 of record CM049306.1, on the reverse strand, counting down.
CAGCTGGTAGTGTCAAGTCTGGATATACACGGCCAGGCAGTGTCTGTTGTCAATGTCAGTTAAGTTTTTTTTTCTTGTGAACTCCCTTCCTCGTCAACAGTACAAATCACAGTGCTGTGTGGCCTGGCCCGTTTGACAGGTCTTGATCATGGCAAAACCGGTATTATCCAGGCAGCATGACCAGGCTGTTGCAGCTCTCTCTCTCTCTCTCTCCATATAACAAAGAGAAAACTTTAATCATATATTTAATCAAAAGCTCCCATCTGGCTTAATTCTGGTTCTATGAGAAGTTAATATTATTCTGTCTTAGGGTCAGTTAGGGGTGCAATTATATTTTATTTTTGCACTTTAGGATATGGGGAGGGTGACCCTCCCTCAATACAGGAAAATTTTCACATATTTCTTTCAAAATTTAAGCAGTTTAAAGCAATTTTGGTATAAAATAACCTGGGAATATTCTCACTTCAGAAACCAACAAGTTATTAAAGTGTTTGGCCTAAAATACTTTGGGCAGCAAATGTCCCCTATAAGAAACACCCCCAACCTCCCTAAAAAAAAAAATTGGATCCCCTGTGATTATTTAACAATAAAACTTCAAGTCCTGGTTTAAATTCTCAAAAGTATTGTTACAATTTGTAAGACAGGACTTCATTCCAGATCAGATGACAATGATGTTACAGCAGAATGTTAGTCTCCCCTCTCAGAGTGCCATCTCTGACAGAACCGTGTGCTATGCAAGACTTTTTGATAAAGAGTTGGATTGACATTCTTGATGTTAGAATGTGATCCTGTAGACTCTTGGCTTGATCTTTAGACAAGGATTCACCCAGACAACCGGGCAGTCGCAGTCAGTATGTGTTTTCTCCAGGTGGATTGTCCATGGCTGAGACATAACAAGCAGTTTCACCTTTGGTGTTTCCGTTCTTGTTCTTTGGCATCTTGGGGATGTGTAGCTGGTAGAACAGTGAGGTACAGGACCAGGTCCCCACCACTATGTTAAGAGTGGGTGTTAACTTGTTTCCACTTGAAACACAAACTTCATTCGGGCACGCATGATGCAATGTAACTGAGGCAGATCAATTTGATGATATTGTTTTCTTCCAAGTAGAACATACAGTGATGTACATTGGGCTGCTTGCTGGGGCCTGCCTTATGCCAACGGTCCCACAACACCGTTTTTGCTTCCCTGACAGAGTGACATCACAAAAACATGACATCCCCATTATCTTTTCTGATTGGTCGCATATATGATCATAATGTGTTCCTGTAGGCTCAGTTTCACTCATGACCTGTTCTGACGTCACACTTGTTATACAGCCTAATATGGTGCAAGCTCTCATGTATGTCTACAAAATATTTCTGGTTTTACCCAAATGATGTCATTGAATTATTTCTAGTGACCATCCTAAAATATATTCGCCTTTGTTCTTAGACAGAGGAGTTGATCCAAAGACTGAATATTATTTTTACCAATTAGTTCGTAGACACAGTGAATTCTTTAAATAATGTTTTGTATGGGATTCATATAAGTGCTTGTCTAAATGCAGGCTCACAGTTAATAACAGTGTCCACAGATGAAACTCCCATCAATCCTCAATATTGTCAGATCAAAACTAATATACTACATGACTACTTGTAAGTGTTTACTTAGTATAACTTTGCATCAGTGCAGCTTCCAAGCTTTAATCTGATTTATAATGGTCTATCTAAACATTTACCGAAACAAATTTCACAACTAATCAGTAAGCATGACTACATTTTTTGCTTCTCTCTTTCTTCTTACTGTGGTGTTATTCTGTCATAAAGATGCTTAAAAATTACTTTTACCAATAATATACATATAATAAATATTTTAATCTATTGCACATAATATTATTATCTCTGAGGTGTTTAATATTGAGCTCCGGCTCAAACACAATAATTGAGTCATATACAGAAAGGTGCTAAACCGACATATCGAAATATATAGTGAAATATCTAATTGACACATACTTTTTTTTGTTTTGTTCTATGTTTTTTTTTGTGCGAGTTATATCAGGAACACAATTTATAATATATTTACACATAGATAACATCACATCCTAATTTAAGCAGTACGATAGCAGATTACCAGTGTAAAAAAACGGCATTACAATATGAAGTATCTTGAGAGATTTATAAAATCAGTATCATAATGGATACAGTTCTATAAACAAGGAAACAATTTACAGGAGATGTTACATAAATCATTGCACATTGTAGTTGGATGATATACAGATAGAAACAGTAAGAATATCTATGCATACATTAATATATAAAAAGCTAAATACAATATGTGACATCTGTATTTGTATGAAGACCTGTGTTAACACTGTTAAGCATGTACAACATTCATTTTATATCCATGATGCATGATTATTTTTTTTTACAAAGATTATAAACATCAGTAAGATAAATATACACAAAAATGATTCACAAGGATAATACCGGTATCAGCAAATATAACCTGATCTCTACATCGAGTATCACTGCATATGCAAAACAATGTGTGAATCAGATTTACAATGCATGCATTATTCACCAAAAGAAATTTATATATATACAGTGTATATGGCTTCAACATTCACTTGGTACTGTACCAGTCTATGATAAAAATGGTTGGTGGTCAATATTATGAATTATCGGCAATGTAGAACATACTGCCGTGAAAATTGACAAAGCTGAGAACATTAATCTTTGTGCCTGACCCTGATCCTTTTGATGTCATCTGAGTGACATGATTTAGTAATTTGATTTGTACTTGACAAGAGTGTAGCATATAAATTACTCCTGATGTGTGTTCATCAGTACCAGTGATTTAGAACAAATCATGAATACCCATGCATGCAATTTCAAATAAAGGTGACTGTCTTACATAATGGTATGGGTTTGCCATTCATTTAGCAAAACATAACTTGGGTACTATACCAGGGCTTAAGTATGACGTCCCCCCTAACCATAGATGTATGTGTTGCTTCCCATTTATTTTCCAGTTACTATGCAGGAGCAAGGAAAATGATGTGATTAAGTGTGATAATAAATGAAAATAAATAACAGACTGATGCATGTATCAACCTACTCCCTGTTTTTTTTTTGTAACGCGTTAAATTATATAAGACCAAACATACATCTGCATCGTGAATTAATTGCACCTTTATAAGTAAAATGTATGATATCCTTGGCACTGCATGTAAGGGTTATGGTTAATGCATAATAGGTAAACAGCAATCATAAAGTTGCTTTAAAATTACTTTTACCTAACATAAATATACAATAAATATTTTAACCTATTGCATGTCATAACAGTATGCAAAGATTATTTAATTTGTGTGCTTTAATAATTAGGTTTTACAATGTCACAGAAAGGAGTGAATAATGCATGTATATTCAGTCATCATTTAAGTTAGTTATTTAGTTATTTCTGAAAGATTATTCTCCTTTATTTTTAAGGAAACTGACAGTTTTGTAAATAATTTAGTTTTTATGGCAAAATGAAATTCTTTGATTTGCCAATTTAAGGGTGGTGTGAGGGAGGGGTGTGGGGGGGGGGGGGGCGTGGGGGTTATGGTGGGTTATATGGTTTGTGCACTTCTGTACTGTCTTATTAACAGTTCATAACTCAACACTACCAGCCATCACAGTGTGGCTCCACTCAAAGAATGTGGATCGCAAACTCATTAAAAGTATACACAGTCGGTATAATTGTGATTAAACCCTACCCTTTGTAACCTTCCTAAGCATATCTTAATCAAGCATTTGATATTAACAACCATGTAACTGTGGTTATCCTTCATCGTTCTACAATCTACAACATACATTACACATATTATTGCACATTTTAATGTTTTTTAATGTTTTATTTAATCAAACACTTCTGTGTGACTTGGTTCTTGTTATTGCAAAAGCAATGATGTAGCAAATATGATTTGTAAAATATAGTATGCATACTTTATTATGTTATAATTGTCTGCATATTTCAACTATATGTCTGTCTCTCTGTCCGACCATCAGTTTTTTTCGTTTCTGTGCAATAACTCTTAAATTTTATCCAACCAACCAAAAGAAGTATACGCTCATCGAGCAGCTACAGGTTGCTGCGGTCAAGACCTCAGGCCTGTGCGCTCCTTGAGCATGTTCTCTGAGCCAACAGTCGCAGTGCCACGCCAAGCCAAGCAAGGAGCCATAGGGGGCGCCCTCTTCTCTCCTGGGTTGAAGTCCTTGTTAGAAAGCTACAGCACCCACAGCCACAAAGCCCGAAGCAACCCGCATTCCCTCCACCGATCCCAGCAGGGGAGACCCAGCCATGCCATTAGAGAGCCGAACTCGATCCTTGTGAACGACTTTACTTCGAGGAGGCAAAGCCCTTTTACTAGCGATTTCGGTCATTTGGACCGTTTTAACCCCTAATTTTATCCAATTTCATTCAGATTTGGTTCAGTGATTGCTCTCATGCATACCTTGGTTGGGATTGGTTTTGGAGTGTCTATCTGAAAAATCATTCTCCCGAGCTCATATATAAAATTATCAAATTTTGGTCAAATTTCTCAATGTGTTTTAGTTTTTAGCTCAGCTGACCGTCATCTGAGCTATAGTGATCACCCTTAGTCTGTTGTCCGTCTGTCTATCCATCTGTCTGTTAACCAGGCACAAATCATAACCGCTGGACCTAGAATCTTGTAACTTGACATTCTGAGAGGTCCATGAAAAATCTCCTTGCAAACCAGAAATTAGGTCTCTGTTACCCATATCCTTCGAGCTATGGGGACCCAAATACCCCCCCCCCCAGAATAGACAAAAATTTCATACAAAAACTTCAATATCTCATTAACTACATCACTGATGGTCATGATTTTTGGCATACATACAATTTTTTACGAATTTTTTTCTCTATTTTTGAGACCTTTGAAAATATGAACATCTGTTAACAGGGCACATATCTAAAGACTGGACCTAGAAACTTCATTCTTGACACAGTGAGAGACCTATGAAAAGTCTTCATGGAAACCAGAAATTAGGTCTCTGTTACCCATATCCTTTGAGCTAAGGGGCCCCAAAGAACCCCCCAGAATAGTAAAAAATTTCATACAAAAACTTCAATATCTCATTAACTACATCACTGATGGTCGTGATTTTTGGCATAAACATTGAACATGAGATGTTTCATCAGTTTCTGCAGACTGGTGGTGCCACCTGTATTTTTTCCGATTTTTTACGAATTGTTTTCTCTATTTTTGAGACCATTAAAAATGTGAACATCTGTCAACAGGGTACAAATCGTAAGGACTGGACCTAGGATCTTCATTCTTGACACACAGGGAGACCCATAAAAAGTGTCTGTGGAAACCTGAAATTAGGTCTCTGTTTCCCATATTCTTCAAGCTATAGGACTCCGAAGTATCCCCCAGAATAATGAAAATTTTGATACAAAAGCTGAAGTATCTGAACAACTAATGCAGAGATAACCATGATTCTTTGCATGGAAATTGATTATGGAGTGTTTCATCAGTTTCTGCATACTCGTGGTGCTACCTTTATTTTATTCAATTTTACAAATTTTTTTCTTTATTTTTGAGACCTTTAAGGATTCTGTCATCTAAGTACGTGGCACAAATTGTAACAACTAGACCTAGAATCTTCATTCTTGTCATGCAAGGAGGCCCATGAAAAGAGTCTGTGGAAACCTAAAATAAGGTCTCTGTTACCCATATCCTTCAAGCTATAGGACTCCGAAGTATCCCTCAGGATAATGGAAAATTTGAATCAAAAGCTGAAGTATCTGAACAACTAATAAAGAGATTACCATGATTCTTTGCATGGATAATGACCATTAAGTGTTTTTATCAGTTTCTGCAGACTGGTGGATCCACCTGTATTTTTTTTAAAGTTTATGCATTTTTTCTCTATTTTTGAGATATATAAATACAGACACAATCTTGGCCTGTTGGTTGATCTGTTTGATGCTTCAGTTGAATGGGTATATACTACCATTCAGATGATAAAATTTCCTTTTGCGAATCTCTTCCAAGTCAGCTGAGCATCATGACCGATGAGTCACTTGTTATGTTCCCCTGCAGATGTCAGATTTAAGTTTTCATGTGCCCTCAAGATTTTCTCCGTATGTCATAATTTTGGTTGCTTATCAAGCATGAAAGACAAAGAGATTCCAAAGCGAAGGACATTAATTCCATGAATTTGCTTGTTTCCTTCTCATATTGAATCCTAATGACCTACAGTTCAGGAGTCATAACAATTGTTCCTGACAACAGACATTGCTATGTTCCATGAAAATTCTGCCACTCCTGTCCAAGTGGTTTTTTTTCAATATATTTGGTAAAATGCAACAAAGCTGCAATTAGTTAGGACAGCTATTTCCACCTGGTGGCTGATTTTATATTTATAAATAATGTATAGTTCTTTGACTGTCATGCAGGCAGGAAGCTCCACCATAGTGTTTGCCAGTTATTGTAATGTTTATATCAAGAGTAACCATAGATCTGTTATTATTTTCAACCATTTGTTTTTTTTAATTAATGTTTTGTCTCGTCTACATTTGTTCATATGTGTTCAATGAATTTTCAGTGACCTGTAATTCTGTCAGACTGATCTGGTATTAAAGGGAATGTCAAAAATAGACAGCACTGTTTAGGTGACTGACTCTCTCACAAAATGCTACTGTATACCTAAAACACCCTGCTTTTCCATGCTTAAAGTTTTGTTGTGGAATCAAAAGTAGTTTTTAGAAATTTGCATATAAGAAAACAAGATGATAACATTTTTTCTATATTAGGTGTTGCTTGTTTCAGGGATAAATACTGTCCCTTGACGGTGGTCTGTGAGAAGTCAAGATGGCTGAATCAAAGCTAAACAAACCAAAACTGAAGACATCTAACCTGCTGCTGACAGGGTCATCAGGTAATATGTTGAGATGTTTGATGTTTTTAAACAGGGAGGTGTATCATCTAATATGTAAGAAAGTTTGACCACCTGTTATATGTGACTGCATGAGACAAGGTGATGTGACTGCCTATTATAGGTGTAACAGATTTATCAAAGATAGTATAAATTTATTAATGAGTATTGCATCATTTAGCTGTGAGAACGTGACCACCTGCTACATCAAGTACATGTGACTGCATGAAACATGTTTGTGTGACTGCTTGGTATATGGGCAAAACTGTTTTCTTTTGAATGATATGTATTTTATATTTACTTGCTTATGTATTCCATTTGTAACGACCAAAATACATACAAGAACATTTAGCAACTAAGTGAACATGTTAAAAATATTCTGCTGCAAAAATCAAAGAAAGTAAGCTTTTTAAATTTGATAAAAATAATTATTTTACTCAGATATCTGACAGATTTCCCCATTGATATCTGCCTTATCTTCTGCATGTACATGTAGCAACATGCTTTCTGTCGTAATCAAAATCATCTTTCTTTTTGCAAAGTTATCTGGAAAGAATCCTTTATTTTTTGTATGAAAGCTTTTGCATGCATGAAGATTTCCTTTTTTAGCTCAGCTGACTATAAGTCATCTGAGCTATAGTCGTGGTGCATTGTCCGTCGTCCGTCTGTCATGCCGTCCGTCCGTCCGTAGATGTGGCACGTTTTGAAACCATAAAACCTAGGGATCCACAATTCAGCATAATGTTAGATGTCCCCAAGATCTCTTACCAAGCCAAAAACTGGGTCTTTGCGACTTTGTTCCTTTGAGAAATTAAGGAAAAACCTCAAAAATCTATTTTCACACTTCAGGACTGCCTTATATCAAAACCACTCATCTGTTTTTCCTCATATTTACCCTATATATTCCTCTGTATAGTTCCAATGTACATGCCAGAAATTAGGTCTGTATTATATAATTTAAAAAAGTTATGGGCCCAAACATATTGCACTTTGTAAAAAATCAGGAAAAACATTTGGTCACTTAACACAAAACAAATGTTAAAACATTTTTTTCAACTTTTTTTCAGTATTATAACTTTAATCAATCAAAATTTAATTGTATAACCAAAATTAGATCAAAATCTTTTGAATTTTTAAAATATTAGCAAAAATATAAAATTGGTACCTTAAATTTTGCCCAAATTTGACCATGGCACGTTTTTTTCTCGTAAGTATATTTAATTTATTTTTCACAGCTTGGATACATGTTGATTTAATCTGTTGAATTCTGAAATTTGAAAGTAAAAGCTTAAAAATTATTCTAATTATTGAAGTTTTTCAGATGCTCTAATGTATTTGCGTTTTGCACATCTAAGACCCAACTCTTGCTCACTACAGCATTGCCTAGGTAACCTTATCAGTAATGTAGCACTGGCAGAACAGCCCTGCTGTAATAAACATACACTTATTCTCATGGGCCCTACCCTAACATCCCCCCCCCCCATTGCCCCCCCCCCCCACACACACACACACACCACCACCATCACCAATTATATTGCAATACATGGTTTGTTATTGTCAACTGTATTTCTTTAAAGGTAAAGTTGTTTTTGATCCAATGTGCACAACTATTCTTGAAATATTAATTCAAGAAGTAATCCAAGAGGTGCCATGTTGTTCTATTGTAGCATTTTTAGCGAACCTGTGAGCTTATGCGATGGCGCAGTGTCGTCCGTCAGCCGTCCAGGGCTGGCTTTCTGCTGTCCATGGCTGTAAGTCAGATACCCTTGGAGCTAGCAGCTCTAAATCATATGTAAAAATTAGTCACATGTGAAACTTGGTGCCCTGGAGCTTATTATTGGGTATCTGCATTAATTTATATTTTATAGAGAAAAAGCTTAAAAACCTTTAAAAATCTTCTCATCTGAAACTGTCCAGCCAAATTGTCCAATATTTCACAAAAATGATCCCTGGAACAATCTCTCTCAAGTTTGTTCGAATGGTTCCAGTTCCGATATTTTTGGCTGAGTTACAGGAGGTTGAACCTAGTCATCTGTCCAAAAAAGCACATTAAAATTAAAATCTCAGAAATAGCTAGAGCTATAATCACCAAATTTTATACCAATGTTTGTCACATATGTCATATCTGATTTTTTTGGCGCCACCTACATTGATGTGTTTTTTACAAGCGAAAATGTAATTTTAAACTTTTCTAGCTTATACACTGATTAATGATGGAACTGTTTAGCTGATCGGTTTAAATTTTACAAGAATTATTCTATGGTAGGGTTCTGCCAGTTTTATAAGAATAGATTGGGTAAATACAGTTTTAAAAAAGCATTGTAGCCAATTGAAAAAGGCTTTCTGTATTTGAAAACAGATTTGACAATATGCTCAGTTTCAGCAGCCAAGTCAAGAGGTCCCTCAGTACAAACAGGTGGGGTCCAGACATCACCATGGCAACTGACCTGGCTCTGGGGGGGTGTCTAGACAATGTGTCTAGACGTCTAGACACAGTGTCTTGAAGTCTGGACACAATGTTTAGATGCAGAATTCCCAGATTATTGGAACTATATCTTTCAACTGTTTGAAAAAACTTGGTTTGCATTTAAGCAAATCAGGTTTATCATCAGGTCACATGTGAACTGCTGCACCCTCATTTTTTGTTGACCTCTGACCTTTCCTTGCTGCCCAGCGTCCAGCGTGTGTCTGTTTCCACACATAAACCTGCATATCTCTGGAACCGTTTGAATGATCAGGCTAATAATTTTGCACAAATCTAGCCCTTTGATAGCTTTATAACATACACTAAAAATGGTGGCGCCACCTGCAACCATTTTTGTACAGTGTCCATCTGTTCATCTGCCTTGGGATAATATCACTCATATCTCAGCAGTTGTTTGACTCTTCCACCTGAAATTTTGCAGGTTTATACATCCTGGACATGTTTGTCCATTTTATGACAGGTGGTACCACCTACATTCATGTTTACTCTGCAGACATCCAAGCTCATATCTTGGGAACCGTTTGACTAATTGGGCCAAAATCTTGCATGTGTATGGGTCTAACATAGCTCTTCATCATGGGCAAAACTGGTGGCGCTGCCTGCAACAACTTATGCACAGCATCCATCTGTTCATCTGCCTTGGGATAATATCACTCATATCTCAGCAGTGGTTTGACTTATCTCCCTGAAATTTTGCAGGTTTTTACATCCTTGACAGCTTTCTCAATTTATGACAAGTGGCGCCACCTACATTCACGTTTACTCTGCAGACATCCAAGCTCATATCTCGGGAACTGTTTGACGGATTGGGCCAAAATTTTGCATGTGTATAGATCTCACATAGCTCTTCATCATAGGCAAAACAGGTGGCGCCACCTGTAACCATGTTTGCACAGTGTCCATCAGTTTTTCTGCCTTGGGTTAAATCACTCATATCTCTGCAGTGGTTTAACTAATTCACCTGAAATGTGGCATGCATATACATCCTGGATAGCTTTCTTGATTTTATGACAGGTGGCACCACCTACATTCACGTTCATACTGCAGACATCCATGCTTATATGTCTGGACTGGTTTGACGTATCTTCCTGAAATTTGCTTGTGTATAGATCTCACATAGCTCTTTATCATACGCAAAACTGGTGGCGCCACCTGAAACAATTTTTGCACAGCGTCCATCTATTCGTTTGACTTGGGCTATAATCACTCGTATCTTGGCAGTGGTTTGATTTTTTCACCTGAAATTTGCTATGTGTATACATCCTGGATAGCTTTCTTGATTTTATGAAAGGTGGCACCACCTACGTTCACATTCACACTGCAGACATCCATGCTTATATGTCTGGACTGGTTTGACGTATCTTCCTGAAAATTTGCATATGTTAAGATCTCAAATAGCCCTTTATCATACAAGAACAGAAGCGGATCCAGAGGGGGGTCCAGGGGGTCCGGACCCCCTCTTTTTCATCAGAAACAACGTTTTTTTAAGGGCTTTAGACAAAATTTTGCCGCCTGGACCCCCCCTTTTTCAGACCTGAGGACCTTTTTTTTAGGGTTTCCATTTATCCTCCTGGGTTGGACCCCCCCTTTTCCTAAATCCTGGATCCGCCCCTGAAGAAACTGGTGGCGCCAAATGCAACCATTTTTGCACTGCGTCCATCTATTCATTTGACTTGGGCTAAAATCACTCTTATCTTGGCAGTAGTTTGATTTATTCACCTGAAATTTGGTATGTGTATACATCCTGGATAGCTTTCTTGATTTTTATGACAGGTGGCATCACCTACATTTACGTTCCCACTGCAGACATCTATGCTTATATCTCTGGACTGGTTTGACATATCTTCCTGAAAATTTGCATGTGTTTAGATCTCACATAGCTCTTTATCATACAAGAAACTGGTGGCGCCACCTATAATTATTTTTGCACAGTGTTCATCTGTTAGTTTGACTTGGGTTAAAATCACTCATATCTCGGCAATGGTTTCACTTATACACCTGAAATTTGGCATGCATATACATCCTGGATAGCTATCTTGATTTTGTGACAGGTGGCGCCACCTACATTCACATTCATGCTGCTGATATCCATGCTAATATCTCCGGACTGGTTTGACGTAGCTTCTTGAAGTTTTGCATGTATTTGGATCTCATATAGCTCTTTTTCATACAAGAAACTGGTGGCGCCAGCTGCAACCATTTTTGCACAGCGTCTATCTGTTTGTCTGTTGTGGGATAAAATCACTCATGTCTCGGCAGTGGTTTGACTTTTCCATCTGAAATTTTGCATGTGTTTACATCTTGGATAGTTTCTCGTTCAAATTACAGGTTGCGCCATCTACAGTTATGTTTACATGGCAGACATCCATGCTAATATGTAACACATCTAACTCTATTTCCCCTTGCTACTCAATTCATTCCTCACTTCACCCATCCTACTCTGATTTTTGTGGATACATGTATTCGCTTGTTGACTACCCGTATTCTAGTTTTATAAAGTGTACAATATATGAACACCTTCATCAGTGCATCAGAATTAAATAACTGTATGATTGCTGCTTAAGGTAATCAACATGTAAGTTCTGTGTTAGCTTAAATATGCCTGCTGTTTGAGGAAGTAACTATATAAGTTTTGTTTTAGCAACATCAGGTCATTTACTTGGAGGATCTCACCAGTCGAGTGCACTGAGCAATCAGCTGCTGTCCAGCTCCTTACTCTCAGGGTCAGCTGTCAAAGCAAAAAGTGGTGATGTGAAAGTACCAGGACAAAAGAAGAAAGACAGCCGAAAGCCCCATCCATATACACCTCACCCCGGTGGACAGCTACTGTCCACTCAGCAAGAGAGCTCACTACTCAAACGTACTCATGGGGAAACTACGCAGGCATCTCTACATAAAAGAAATGTCCTCACAGGACTCTCCAACCTGACGAGCATGCTGACAGCCAAGCCATGCAGCGCATCCAGTGCACTCACAGCCAAGCCACACAGCCAAGCTCCCAGCTCATTATCAGCTGGACAGACCATGTTGGGTAGTTCTCATACTAACAGGACAGCGTCATCTGGTGAGATATCTTTGAATTAATCTATTATTAACTTCTTTCTTATTTACCGACAACAAATGTGGCAAAATGGCATGCAATAGTGGGTTTACCCAGTCACCTCAGATACTGCTCACTGACAGACTGACAAGCCATGAAGCTGCCTTTGTCTCCTGAGACAGGAGGATGCTTACTACTACTTTTCAATTAAACTGAATTTCTCTTCTAACAAACTAAAGATTGGGTATTGGGGATTGTCCAGTTTGAATAGATTTAACCACAGACAGTATTACTTCTGACAGGTTATTTTGAAATCTGTGTTAAATAAACTGTGGTCAAGGAAGAAGGAAGAGTTAACTGTCATCTGCTGGTTGTTTACATCATAAACTGCAGAGGCAGGCAAATAGGTGCATTTGACATTTATACAGGGAAAGTGTAAACCGTGTCTTGTAAAACCTGAATCTGATCATTTGTATACAATACATCGGCTAGCTGTTGGCCTTGACTCAAAACTTTGATTTCTTTACTGCCCACCAGGGGCTTGAGTGTTATGGAAAGATAAACTTCTTCATGGCAATGTTCCCAGTTGTATACTAATATCCTTTTAATTAATTTTCTTTGTGAAGGAGGTAACATTTATCAGTCTAGTCTATTTGTTATTTATGCAAAACTTTTCTAAACTGATTTCCACAAAACTTCATGGAATGTGGGCCACAGGCTAGGAAAAATTAGATTTTTGTGTGGATAAAAATTAGATTTTTGGGCCACAGGCCAGGAAAAATTAAATTTTTTGTGTGGATAAAAATTATGTTTTTGTGTGGTTCTAAATAAATGGGTGGATCTGATATGATTGTGTTGCCTTTGTTAACTCTAGTGTACTGTTCTGATTTCATTTTGCTATCTACATAGCTAGGTAGTGGTCACAGACCATGAAAGCATTGAAATGGGAATATCATAACTTTAATTTAATATTAAATAAATGTCACTTTGTACTTCAAGGTTTAACTCTTGGTGGTAGCTTTTCCGGGTCACTCAGCCTCAGGTCTGGTCCTTCAGGTTTACTCAGCACTGGATTAAAAAGTGGAGGACTTACTTCTAGTCTTCTCACAAGCTCAAGTACCACCAGGAACATCTGTGGTGCTGGATCACTCCAAACCTCCACTAGGCTGCAATCCAGAATAACATCCAGTACACCAAAGACATCCAGGCAGAGTTCAATAAATACCAAAGAGAAAAGAAAAAGGAAAGGACCAGGACCAGTGAAAACCAGCCAGAGTTTACACAGAGAGCCAGAGTTTGAAATACCTGACTACAAATTTGGAAGACAAGAAAGCCAGGATGAAAATGAAGACCCATCCAGGAGGGCAAAGAGGCCAAGATTCCTGCCTCCGGACCAAGATCCAGAGTTAACCAAAATGACAAGGCCCATTCATGATGTCCAGACCATGAAGGTTTTGAATTGTTTAAAGTTCACTGTACCATAAATTCTCTATTTTAAGCCACGTATCTATTATAAGCCACACCTGGACTTTTTTAAAAGTTCAGGTGTGGCTTATGATAGATATGAGGTTTAAAATAGAGAATTTACAATAATATTAAAAGCCAAGGTCCAGAAACTAAGAATTATTTGTGCTAGGTTTGGCTAGTGGGGGGACATGTAAATATTGATTATCAGCCCAGGCTATATTGACAAACTCTCACAATCTTTGTGCAGCAATGCTTTCTCTGCCACACATATAATGAATAATAAAAAAAACTTGGCAGTTTGCTGTACCAGCTTGTGACAGTTTATTTGTTAATATTGATTCTTATCAGAGTAAACAGTAATCATTTCATTTCTTGTCACAGATACTGATAATCATATTGATTCTTATCAGACTAATCAGTAATCATATCAATCCTATTCAAAATCATAGTGATTGTAGATGCCATCCATTATTGTATTGGTTTTAGGTATTAGTCAATGAATTAAAATATCTTAACAGCCCCCATTTTGCCTTTTAAGATGTCCCCATAAAATTTGTTTTAGAATTTTGTGTTGTGATTTTGAAAATCTGGTTTGAATTGGAGCATTTAGGTCACTGTTTTATGAAGCATCTGCAGTTGTGCATGCAGACATATTATCATGGATACTAGTGCTCTGATTGTTTGCCATAATTTTTCAGGCAACTTTGATCAATGCTGTGAGTGCATCATTGATTAAGTCACCAGACTTTAAGGACAGAAGTGATGGTGTGAGACTGGAACTGATTTCCATGGCTGACAGCGTGGCTGTATATGATGCTGAGTTCATACTGAAGGTAGGTTTTCCTTTAGACTTTTCCAGTGAGAACAGGGAATGCGCTAATCATAGACGTTCCATTCCCAGGTAAAATTATTCTGAAAAAAGAATTGTTGAATAATTTTGACTTTGTTTGTTTTTTGTTTTTACTATTCATATTACTATTCTTATTTTTATTATTATTACTCTTATTAGGTCCCTGCTTGAAAAGCGGTGCCCTATAGTGGTCAATGTGACAGTCCATCTGTCCTTCAGTGTGTCTCTCAGTGACACTTTCTTTCGCACACGATATCTCAACAAGAATATGCTTGATCTCTCTCAAATTCACAGGGATGATTGGTTCATATAAGGGCTCCAGACCTATTGAATTACAGACCTGTCAGGATTCAAATATGGCCACCAGAGCACAATCAGTGATTTCCTTTTGTGTGCCATATCTCAACAAGAATACCGTAGATCCGCGTGTTGCCGCCCTGGCCATAAAATAAGACTTACAGCTGAAAATCCTGACTAATATTTCTGGACAAGGGATGCGGCTATAAAACGCAGGTTAGGCTAAATTTAAACATGTACAAGAGGCTCGACAGCCCACCAAGGGCACAATTGGCGATAATAGGCTGAGGAAGGAGTGAATACTGAGAATGTATATTTAATGATACTGCATATTTGTATATTAATTTTATTCATTGTTAATTTATAAAATGTAAAATTGATATTTTAAACAGGCTTATATGTATTATAAAACTTTTCTTTCAGTTATAAACCACGGCCATTTTCACACAATGATTGATAAAACATTGATATTCACTCGCCAAATTATGCACTCTTACCAGACTAACAGTTGTATCTATATTTGAGTTTGGCTGCAATACCAGTGAAACATTATTTTGAGATATTTCTTGAACAAATCATTTCTTTAAAAATAAACTGTAAAACAAAAGATAACCAAAGACCATACATTCTTTGGCAATTAAACCTGTGTAAACGTTCAGATACTTCTTCGTTCATCATATGCATTCCTAGCTGCAGCCTAGCATTTAAGAAAAGAACCTTTTTTCATTGTGTTCCCATTCACCACCCGGCAATGGAACGTGGTGAGAAAGTGGTGCGGCCATTGAGTTAGGTTTTGGGAATTTTTTACTCCAGTGAAGGAGCCTTCCAGATATTTAATGAACATGGGGTGCGGCCATTAAAACGACATGCAGCGGCAAAACGCGGATCTACGGTAATATGCTTGATCTTTCTCAGATTCACAGGGATCATTTGGGTCTATGAGGGCCCCAGACCTATTATCTACAGGCCCTTCAGAATTCCAATATGGCCACCAGGACCCTTTCACTGATTTTTTTTACCATTCTTTATCTCAACAAGAACATATTTGACCTTTCTCAAATTCACAGGGATCCCTTAGGCATATGAGTGCTCCAGACCTGTTGAACTGGAAACCTGTCAGAATTCCAATTTGGTTGTCAGAGCACAATCGGGATTTTCTTGCGTGCATGATATAACAACAAGAAGATGTTATTATTTTATTCTATTCACAGGGATGATTGTTACCTATAAGGGCTTCATCCCCGTCAAATTACACATCCGCCAAAAATCTTATATGGCAGCCAGACCACAATCTGAGATTTTCTGTCACAAACATTTTCACAAACAGAATACCCTTGATCTTTTTCAAATTCACAGGGATGATTGGTGCCTTCGAGGACTCAATTTCTATTGAATTACAGACTTGCTCAAAATCAAATATGGCCACCAGAGTACAATCAGTGATTTTGTATTGCACACATTATTTCATACATATCTTCTTTAATATGATTAGAACCAGTAGGATTTTTGTTCCCTCCTATACAATGATAGAAACCTGATTCTGCCTGTCATAATTTAAAACTATAAACTAAACTTTTTACCCATATGTAAACTGGTCCAGCACTACCAGAAATGCTGGGCTGTCTGAGGACCATTGAATGACTACATAGAATATTAATATTCTCCCAGTCATCTTCATGGAAATGCTTAAAATAAAATTAAGATATGTTGATTTTTGTAGCTGGCTTTATATTGTCGCAATGAGCTGAACATTCGCACATCAGCAAACTTCTTGTTAGCTTATGCTGCAAGCAATAAGGGGTGCCGAATCTACATCGGAAAATACTTCAACACATCAATCAGATTGCCATCAGACTGGATAGATGTAGCAGAACAGTACCAGATCTTTGGAGACAAGACCTTGACCCTTGGGTCACTCCCATCAGCCCTGCGGCGAGCAATGGTAGCCAAATTCCCGGACTTTGACAAATACCAGTTGGGTAAGTATCCAGTTAATAAGATTTACTGTATTAATGCTATACCCTTTTGCTCTTCCTCCTGATGTCTCCGATTTACTTGCAAATGAATGACTTAAATACTGTGGAGGTACAATATTTTATTCCATTGATATAAATGAGGAAACTTTATGCAATAAACTTTCCAGTTGGCAAAAACATTCCACAAAACTGGTGGACAGGTTTTTATGAATCAGACTATTACTGATTTAATACCATGTTGTGGTTAGCAGAAAAAAAATCGGGGCACAGTGTAAAAGAATCGGATTCCAGCCAATGCCTGGAATTGATGTTCCTCTCTTACTTGGGCACAATCAGGGTATCTGATGTTTAAAGGTGCTACTAATCAGACTCAATGTCCTGTCCATTCAGTCATGTACTGGACAACCATAAGCTTAAATGAAAGGTAACAGGAGCCCTCAGAGTTTGATGCTTTGTTCATCTTAACTTATTTCAGTTTTTTGAGTTTGCCCACTGTTTATATTGAAGGATTTATTTCTGTGCCTGGTTTGTTTTAAATTTGTGTCCACTTTTTTCAGCAAAGTACAACAAAGAAAGCTCTGTCAAGAAGAAGAGAAAGAAAGCAAAGATGGAGGAATCGGGGGGAGCAGATGGAAGAGGACGAGGAAGGGGAAGAGGTCGTGGAGGTCACATCAGAGGTGGCTTCAGAGGTCGTGGGGCGGTCAGAGGTCAGGGGCCAATGAGAGGAAGGGGAGCCATGAGAGGGCGGGGAACTGGTAGACCTGCTGGGAGTTACGGCCTGTTCTCTTCTGACTCTGAATCTGAGAGTGATGTGGAAGATGCAGAGGATACAATAAAAACTCTGGCACACCAGGTCAGTTATCATCACTACATAATAGTTACCCCTTTATAAATCATCATAGTCAATCAGTAAATGATATATTCCATAATCCATCACTATGTAATATATTTTCTATAACCTATGACCATGTAATTTATTCCATAACCCATCACCATATAATATATTCCATAATTCATCACTGTATAATAAATTCCATAACCTGTCAATATATAATATATTGCATAAATCATCACTGTATAAGAACATCACTTCTTTCATACACTGAAAAGGTTTGGATGATGATAGTCCTCCACTATGGCCCCACAATGCATATCTACTAACAGGTCTTGAGAAAATCTATGTGAAAGAGCATGCTGGGATAATGTACATGAAAGAGCATGGTACATAGCTTGAAAGATGAAAGAAAATATAATTACTGTTATTCATCCACATAGAAGGAGGGTTGGGGGAGGGGGGTGCTGTTTACTCTTGTTCAGCATAAGAGGCTCCTCATTCATTTGTACTCTCAAAAATTATTTATCCACAGACATGAAAGGATGGTCATATAAGTACTACACAGTCTATACCAAATGAATGCCATCATTGTCTTTTCCTATGGTTGATTATAAGTAGAATAACAGATATTATTAATGTATTGACAGTCATCTGTGATCCGTGATGACAGTGACAGTGAGGAGGAGGTCCGTCGTCTTAGCTTCACCCTCAAACAGCTGATCAGGAAACTTCACATATGTGAACCAGTAGAACATGTCATGTGCCTTATTGGGAAACGGTAAGTTACAAATGTGGAGTGTGTTATTTTCCTTATCAGAAGATATTGAAGAAGGTAGTATATAGTGATATGTTAATTAACTGCTCAGTGCAAGAAGACCAATCTAATTATTATTGGCTCTGACAAGAATCAGTCAGTATAAAATTAAATGCAATCATCATAATTAAAACAAACCAGGTACACTATAAGATTATTCTGAAACCATACAGCACTGAGCATATTGCAACAAAGATTGTCAGAATTTGTTAAGACACTTAAAGCAAATTAAGTGTAACAGCTTTATTATGACAATGCAGTAGTTCTGTTTTCATTTTAGCACTGCTAGGTGTGGTTATCTGAATATGTTTTACAGGCTATTTTGTTCAGACATTGATATTTCACTGATACTCCCTTCCCTGTAATTGATATTAATAGTTCTTTCCTAATATTAACAGTAATTGACTGCTAAACTGGTACTGATAATCATTGATAAGAAAATGGTAAGTGACATTCACATGGAAAATGTCTTGTGCTCTACAGGAAAAAGGTGAGACATCTTTAAGATACTATGGCAAGGCGTTTTAAAGTTATTATTGCATTCTTTGATATTAAACAGTATAGGCATTTGGATATCACCAATTCTTTTGTTTGCCATGGCAGCTATCCTTCCTCACTTGAAGACTTCTACAAGTCTCGGTTACCCGGCACCTGGGATGAGCAGAGAGCGGGTAAGAGGATGAAACTCCCAACCCCAGAAACATGGGAAACCCAGGTGTCTCTGAAGGGCAACAAGGCATCGACATGGGAGCAGCTCATTGGTGAATATTAACTACATTTGTGTCAAATTCACGCAAATGGTTATTGTTATGATTTGTGAGTAGGGAGGTTTAAAGTGTTAATCAATTTTATATTATGTGCTTGATATTGTGTGTGTAATGGTATAAGTGGTGCCAAATATGCAGAGGTTACTTGCAAAAGGTTACTTGCCCTCTTTTTCTTTCTTTCTCTCTATCTCTCTCTCTTACTTTTTCTATAGGTTTTTTTTCTGCATTTAATGGCCTCTGGTACCTGGATTGTTATGACATATTTCCATATTTTATTCAGTAAGACCACATTTATCCTTATAATTAGCCACCACACTTTGTATATATTGTCCAGCTTTAAGAACAGTATCTGTGGTCAGTCCAGGATGCAACACTTTCGCTTTTTTCAAAACACTTTGACTTCAAATACCTTGCCTTTTTACATTTGTGCTTCCTTCAAGTTACTTGACCTAAAAAAATCTTTACCTTGACCTTCTGGGTTCTTGCAAGGATATATTTGTGCTTCCATTAGTTTTTAGCTCAGCTGACTAAAAGTCAACTAAGGTACATAGGAATGGTGCTATGTCCATCGCCCATCTGTCTATCCATTAGCAAGGCACAAATTGTAACTGCTGGCCCTAGAAACTTTTATGTGAACATGCAGGGAGGTCGATAAAAAATCTCCTTGATAGCCTGAAATAAGATCACTGTAACCTATATTCTCCAAGCTACCCCCCCCCCACAAATAATTAAAAATCAAAACATATCCTCCAGTATCTTAATAATTAATGCATGGGTTACCATGAATCTTGCCTTGAATATTGACCATGACAGGTTTTGTCAGTTCCCAGAAAGTGGTGGCACCACATGTATTTTTTTCTAATTTTAACCATTTTTTTTTCTTTTTTTGAGACCGTTGAATGACAGCAGTTATGTCAGTTTCTCAGTCATGGTTTCATCCAGTGTCCTGAAACCTGGTGTGTTCATTTATTATGATTTGTTTCTTCAGTTCTTGAAGACTGGTGGTCCAACTTGTATTTTTTCTGTTTTTGATGCATTTTTTCCTTTATTTTGAGACTGCCAGGTTATATTGATACTATCAGATTACAGCTGTGGTTCTATCTGTGTCCTGAAACCTTGTGTGTTTATTAGGGCCTTGCTTAAATAATCGGATTCCCTATATTAATCAACCTGTCTGTCTCTCTGTTTGTCTATCTGAATGTCTTTCAGAATTGTCTTGATGATAACTCCAGTTTCGATTGACATATGGATTTCAAACTTGACTTAAATATGGCCCAACTCTAACCCAAGAACTCAAAGGTCAAATTTCAAGGTCAGAGGACCCACTTATTGTCCCCCACTTCCTTGGAAGGAACAGGGGACATTGATTTGGGTTTGTCTGACTGTCCGTCAGGTTTTCATTTCCATGAGATAACTTTACTAAATTTTACATGATTTCATTCAAATTTTGGTCAGTGATTGTTCTCATGCTAACCTTGCTTGGGATTGGTTTGGAGTGTCTGTCTCACAAGATAATATGAAAATATGATATTTCATTTTTTATATGATGAATCAGCTCATTTAATTTCACTTATTACCAACAGCTGTTGCTATAAAATACTTGATTTTTTTGGCAGTAACAGCCAGGTGTTGCCATCTTTTGAATGTAGTTAAACTATTTGTACTTTGTCACCAAAGGCTTTAAAATCATCCCAGACTTGAAGGTCGAAGCAGGGGACATAAATTCCATGAATTTGCTTGTTTAGAAAGAGTATGGATGTATTTTAGGCCAAACTTTTCATAACAAACTTTCTATCTTGCACACATAGCTGACGTGCTGGTAGCTGAAGAACCTGATCAATTTTGGGGTCCCAAGGTCAAAGGTCAAGGTCACAGAGGCCATCTGTTTACATATTTGTTTCTGGAAGATAACTCCAGACATACTGGTTTCAAACTTGACTCAAATATGATCCACTCATAATGTTACAAACTCTGTTGGTTTTGGGGGTATGAAGTCAGAGGTCAAGATCACAGGAACCACTTCTTTAAAAAGATTGTAGATGTATTTTAAGCCAAACTTTTCATCCCAGACCTTCCACCTCCCAGATATTGCTCACCTGCCTCGGTGAATGAAACTTAGGGATTTTGGGGTCCAAAGGTCAAAGGGCGCACCCACTCACAAATTAATTTATTCATGATAACTTCAGTTTTGTAGACAGGTTTGCTTCAGACTTATACAGGACCAATATTTTGAAAAAGAACTAAATGAATTCAGCTGAGTGTTGAGACCCATGGGTCCCTAGTGTTAATCTGGACTTCAAAAGTATTTACCTGATACCACAAATTTCATTATTTCACTAAATTAATATGTTGTCTTTGCTGATTTACTTCTTATAAAAACTGGCTTACAGAATAATGAGTACATTTATATATCATAATGGCTGACTGTCTGTTTACAGACCACAAGAAGTTACCTTACATGGCAATGTTGAGGAACCTGAGAAACATGATCCAGGCTGGCATCTCAAACAAACATCATGACTGGGTCCTTAAGAAACTAAAGGATCAGGTAGGACTTTATATGTGCAGGTCATTAAAATGTAATTAGAATTTGATATTAGATAGAATTTCCGTCAATAAATTATATCAGTGATAATTAGGGATGCATTATAAGAGCACCATTATATTTGTTTGGCATGGTTGTTGATGCAGGGGGCCGTGATCAACAGCAGACAGTTCCCGTTCAGATTCTTCTCTGCCTATGAAGTGTTGGATGAACTGGAAAAGAAGTATGAAGAAACACGTAAGTTATACCCCCAACACAAATTACAGTCTGTTCCCTGTCCACCTCTGAATTCTACTGTACCATTGGAAGAAGGAGAATTAAGTACTTGGGAATTAAGTTTTAAGAAAAACCATAACTTACTTGATTTGATTTTCAAGGAAACATTTTTAAACGAAATATGAGAATCACATCTACAGTTAGTGACATCTTAATCTTTCCATCATCAGCATGAAATGGACATGGCAGAGAACAGTGATAATATCAAAATATATACACAAGAAGCAGCCACAAGTATGAAACCAATTATTGACAACTATGGGCCACTTTTTACAGTGATGCTTGTACTTGTCTCATAAACACATCACTGTAACATCACACATGTCGTTACCGTTTCCTGGAAGGATAAATAAAGGTCTCTCTATGTGCTTAACTTGGAAATACACACACAAGTTAACCAAACCATAAAGTGAAATATTTTTATTTCATAACCAGGTATTGTACAAAAATCATGCATTTACTCTATCTGTCCTTGGTGCAAGTTTTGTGTGGCCAGTTTGACTTAAGCAAAAAATTATCTAGAAAAAAAAATAGGTATACATGGGAAGTGGAACAGACTTTAATAAATGGATTACACAAGAAATACTTAAAATTAAATACTTACTATGTTTACAGTTTTAGCAAAATTATTCTCTCTAGAAATATCAGATGTAATTTTATTTTAATTTTAGAGAAAGCATTAGTTGATAATGCAGTGGCTGAAACTTCTTCAATGGCCAGAGGTCGAGGCGGCAGAGGTCGTGGCAGAGGTCACGGCAGAGGTCGAGGCCGGGGTGGAACATCTGGGGGGAAACAGAAGGAGCCAAAGTAAGTCCCACTCAGTGGAAGGGGTATGGCCTAGTGAGGGTTAATATTTTGTATTAGTGTGTTATTTGTTGTGTTTTATCTTAACTGGTTAAACTTTTTTGGACAGTGCCCTTTGAAGTTTTAGTTTTTAAACCATTCTAGGAACACACCTTATATTATCATCTGTATCGCTTTTCTAAACTGTTAAAGCTTAACTTGAGCCTTTGAAGTTTTGTTTTTTCTAAACAATACAAGGTTAAAACTAAGTGTCCTCAAGGGTTACAGCCTCCTGAGTAATAAGAATGCCCAACAACTAATGTACCAAATATTCCTGACTGGATATTAAACACTAAAGTATGGAAGCCTGAGATTTTTAGATAAGTTTTTATTATTTTTATAACTTTACCTGTCTTCTTGGCCATTGCTATGTTTGTTCAATCTTCTGTAGAGAGACAGAATACGACCCACGTCTGCTGACTAGGTACAGGAAGGCAGTGGATGAGGCACTAAAAGTCGCAACAGTTCATAACGTTGCTCCCATCAGAGGTCGGACGGTGATCTTCTGTAACACGTCAAGCAGTATGATACGCCCCTGTGCCGCAAGAGGACTCGGCGGAGTTGGTGGAAAAAGACAAGTCAGTGTTGTCAAAAATGTATAGTAAATGCTGTTTACAAAACAATGGCCAGGTTAGACAATTTACCGAGAATATTCTGCAAATCTCCCGGAAGACAAATTTGCGATTTCACCATTTCAGTGTACCCCTAGCCTGGAAGTCAATGGGTTTCCGCCTTCACTGCCACCACTGCTAACAACCCTTGCAATAGCATAATTTTCATGCATGATGCTTCCTGAAATCTGTCATGTTTATTATTGAGATAAGATATTTTTTCATAATCATGACATAATAATATTCATCATGTTAACATGTGATATTTTTTTCCTCTCTTATTTATTAAGATAAAATATAATTTAACTAAAAATTACATAATTGTTCCACATTTATATCTTAACATTGGTTCGATTAACATGCCTCAAATGTAGACTGAATTTTTTCTATCACTGTTTATTTGATGTGTTTAGCTTCAGGTTTTGGAGGTTGGCATCCTGCTTGGTCTCATGTGCAAGTATTCGTGTGAAGACTGTGAACTGAACATGTTAACGCGTGAGGGCCATGCAGAGGTAGAACTGGAGAAGGGAACCATCTTGGCCAACATGTCCAGTGTTCTTCAGATGGTCCATGTAGGTATTACTTATCTTTTTTGAAGATTGCTGTCAGAAAGTAAAGAAATATTTATTATTTTTATGCCCCCGCCACAAAGTGGCCGGGGCATATAGTTTTACCCATGTCCGTCATTCCGTCATTCCGTCCTTCCGTCATTCCGAAATCAAACAGTTGTACAGACTTTTTTTTGCAATGCCTGCAGATATTGGCCTAATTTTTGGTGTGTGGGCAGATACAGACCAGTTACAGATCGAGTTCACGTTTTGTCCTGGTTGACCTACTTTTTACTGTTTTACGGCTCCTAAACTTAGAAAATTTCATGAAAAATAGAAATATTCATGACAGATACACATGTACGGACTTTTTTTCGCAATGCCTGCAGATATTGGCCTGATTTTTGGTGTGTGGGCAGATATAGACCTGTTACAGATAGAGTTTGCGTTTCGTCCTGGTTGACCTACTTTTGACCGTTTTACGGCTCCTGAACATAGAAAATTTCAAGAAAAATATGGAATATCATGACAAATACACATGTACGGACTTTTTTTCGCAATGCCTGCAGATATTGGCCTGATTTTTGGTGTGTGGCCAGATATTGACCAGTTACAGATTGAGTTCGCATTTCGTCCTGGTTGACCTACTTTTGACTGTTTTACGGCTCCTGAACATAGAAAATTTCATGTAAAACATAAATTTTCATGACAAATACACTTGTACAGACTTTTCTTCACAATACCTGCAGATATTGGCCTGATTTTTGGTGTGTCGGCAGATAATGACCAGTTACAGATCAAGTTCACGTTTTGTCCCAGTTGACCTATTTTTGACCGTTTGACGGTGCTCTAACAAAGAAAATTTCATAAAAAAGTGCATATGTATGGACTTTTTTTCACAGTGCCTGCAGATACGGGCCTGTTTTTGGTGTGTAGGCAGATAATGACCAGTTACAGATCGAGTTCTTGTTTTCTCTCAGTTGACCTACTTTTGACCATTTGACTGCTCCTGAACATAGAAAGTTTCATGAAAAATATAAATTTTCATAACAAATGCATATGTACTTACTTTTTTTCCTCAATGCCTGCAGATACCACCCTGATTTTTTATGTGTGGGCAGATAATGACAGTTACAGATCGAGTTCGCGTTTCATCCCGGTTGACCTACTTTTGATTGTTTTACAGCTCCTAAACATAGAAAATTTCATGAAAGACAGAAATTTTTATGGAAAATGCACATGTATGGACTTTTTTTCACAATGCCTGCATATACTGGCATGATTTTTGGTGTGTTGCTTGATAATGACCCGTTACAGATCGAGTTTGCATTTTGCCCTTGTTGACCTACTTTTGACCATACGACACCTCCTGAACTTAAAAAAATTTTCAAAATTTTACAAATGTTTCTAATTTGCCCAAGGCGGGGGCATTTGTGTCGTTCCGACACATCTAGTTTTGAGAGCTATGGTGAGATGTATAAATTAATAAGCAGCAGATCTGCTATGCTGAATACCTGATTTGATTTTAGTTAATTTAACATTCCTACTCTAAAGGTCAATTTTCTTAAAAGAATAGTAACACTTCCAATTTATAATGACTGAGGCTCAAAAGATCCTGCATCAGGCATGTATTCTTCATCCTCAATCTGGCAGCTCACTTTCAGCAGCAGCAGCAGCAGCCAGATTTCTTCTGATGATAGATTTTTGTTCTTTCTTCTTTTCAGAATCGAGGTGTTCCGGACCAAACCAAACTTCCTGAGAAATACTTTGAGTCTCTGTTAATTGACAGAACTCAGGTAAGTATGATCACTGCTTTAACTAGTCTGTATGAATTTATTTATTTTTTAATGCTCTAAGTGCCAGAGCTGTATGGTATTTCTATAGCTCCCAGGCTGCAGAATTTTCCTATTTTCTACTGATAAGAAACATTTGTATAAATCCCTATGTTTGAAAAAAAATGTGTGTCCTTCCTTTATTGTTTGAGGATTGTTCTCTAATGCTTTCTTTTTGTATTGCCAGAAAGATTGTCCACATACACCTTGTGCTGATTCATTTATTACCTATTAAATTCTACTGTTAAAATTAATTGGAATTCAGATATGACAATTTTTCACCTGGCCTTGTTTTAGATTGATAACTTGGTTATCCTGTCTGACGGAGATTCCAGGGACCCCATGCTAACAGGATTCTTACAGAAGTACAGACGTCTGGTCAATGCTAACTTGCTATTTGTGAACATTGATCTTGGAGGCAGCTCAACTGCAGGGTAAATATTTTAAGTTTTGATACAATGTACCAAAGTTTTAATATTGATATAATGAATTAAATTCCTTATGCAGCAGTTATACATTGCAGTCATTCAAAATCTCCTTCACTTTAACCGCTGCTTTGTTTAACATGTTTTTTTTTTGTCTCAACACCAGAGCTGGCACAGGGCCAAGAATCAGACCAATGAGAGTTGGTGTCGCAGGTTTAAAACCTAGAGTTTTATGCACAATGCGATACCATGCTCTCATTGGTCTGATTACAATTATTTGTCCTGTGCCAGCCCTGCTGGTGAAACCAAGAGAACCGTGCTATGCGTAGCAGTGGTTAAAGCAAAGGAAATATAGAATGACTACAGTGCAAAACAGTTGCAACAGGAGTGTAAAATGAATGTACAGAATTCTTTTTTTCACACTGTTCCTTGTCCCCAGGTTCAGTCATCCTGGACCCTTTCTCATGTTACCAACTCTTAATTTTAACCCAGTTTTGTTTTTCCACGTAGCTTATATTTAATCTCCCTTCACCTTCCAATTTGTTTTTACAGATTCAGCAAAAATGAACAACATGTGCATGAAAATGATATCTTCATCGCTGGATACAGTGACCAGATCCTAAGGTGAGGAGAAATTATCAAACAACCATTAAACAACAACAACAGGTTAATTATTAACTCTGTAGGTCAACCATATCACTCTTGTATTGGATTTTGGAAAATAATTGGATTAGGTTTGAAGTTGAGGTGCCATAGAATAAATGAAAGAGTTGCATACTGAAAAGTGAGTCACCAAAGCTTCTGATATTCCTCTGTAATATTATTATCTGTAATATATTATAAAGACTTGATAGGTTTAATCACTGCTTTTACTTGTATACATTCCACATGATGATGTCAGATAGTAAAAACTTCAA
Source organism: Sipunculus nudus (assembly GCA_026874595.1). NCBI lineage: Eukaryota > Metazoa > Annelida > Sipuncula > Golfingiida > Sipunculidae > Sipunculus > Sipunculus nudus. Next base: position 103,300,070 of record CM049306.1, on the reverse strand, counting down.
TATGATAATATTTTCAGCATGTGCCATCTTCACTATTAATAGAATAAGAGCGCCATATGCAGGCCACAGCCTAAACTAACAAAATAAAGAAAACTTTTAATTAACTGATGTTGAGATGAACAATATATGAAGCATATGCAGCCATATGACCTTCTGTGTTGAATGGTTTGGAAGTACAATTACGTATGTTCATGACTCTGGTGTTATTTTGTCAGATTTATCGCTGAGAGAGGCAGTGGAGGTCAGCTGACTCATGTGGAGAACATTGACACCGCATACAAACTCAAACCTGTGCCTGGTCTGGCATCAGAGAGGGAGAACCAAGGTCATTTCAAGGTCATACCAAGAAGTCTGTCTGTGCTTGATAAAACTCAAAAGTGAGTCTTCATACTCCCCATTCAGCTCTGTCACGCCTCTGACTTAACTTACACAACATGGCAGCCAATGCATTAGTGTCTCTGGTCCTGTGTATAAGATTGTGCTTTTATGATGCCAGCCGTTTACCATCTTATCATCTTGTGCATTTTAGTTCATTCTGAGGTATTGTCATTGTTACAAGGTGAGGTTTTGGTTCCAAAGGAATTACTAGAAATGTGTAATTTAGTGGAATAAAAATATCCCCTCACAAGTTCCTTCAAAAGTATGAAAACAGAATATGAGAAAAGTGAGTGCTTTCATTTACATGTACAGCACAAGCCACAAAGAATGGCATTGAAGGGGTATTGTGCATGTGATCATAGCAGTTCACAAAATGGCTTAAAGGAAGCCATGAGAGACATAGTGGTGTATTCATAAAGATAACAGGCTGCATAGAAAACATTCTTTACATTTAAGCTGACTATACATCAGAAAATGACACATCTCTCTACTCTCATTTCTGTTTTTGGTTTCCTAACTAAATGGATTTGAAGGAAATTTAGCAAATAGCAATTAGACAGTGTAAGTGGAGTAGAGTATTGTTAAAATTGTGTCTTATTAGAATAAATTTATTTTTAAGGTGGAGAACGGTAAGAGTGTTCATCTCATCAACATTCCGTGACATGCACGGAGAACGTGATCTGTTGACCCGCTTTGTTTTCCCTGAGCTGCGGGCCATGGCACGTAAACAGCTGATCAATCTGTATGAGGTTGATCTGCGGTGGGGAGTGACAGAGGAGGACACAAGGAGTAACCAGTGAGTTCTGTTTCATCCTCTTAACATCAATAGCTATGGTGTTAAAGTCATGATTTAAGTCATGTGGTGCTGTCAAGCTTATTAACTTTTCACTTATTTCCTTGGTATTTATTATGTTAGTAATGGAAAGATTGCTCTGTCTGAAAGTGATTCTCTCTGATTTCTTGAGAAACATGGAGAAAAAAAGTATTACATATTCAAGGACCAATACCTACCCTCACAATTTATAAATTGTGAGATATATTTGTTATATTGATATATATCAATTCCATTGATTATGAATACTTGAAAAGAATCTGGAAATTTTTCCACTAAAATATTACAGAAAAAAAAATTTTTTTTTATACATTTATAAGTAGTTAAAAATATAGTTTCTACTTTGTTTGAATAAAATGCATTCTTTATAATATAACTTTACTATGACATGTTTCTGTGTATCTGTCTTTCAGGACTCTAGAGCTGTGTCTCTCTGAAGTAGCAAAGAGTCAGTTGTTCCTGGGTATCCTGGGAGAGCGTTACGGCTGGATGCCGGACAAATATATAGTTCCCGACACTGAGGAGTTTGACTGGGTGAGACAGTACCCACCAGGTGCCTCTGTTACAGAGCTCGAGATCCAAGCTGCTGCACTAGCTGACCCCAAGTCAGCTCAGGGAAAATGTTTCTTCTACCTCAGGGACAATGCTTTCTCAAGGTCAGGACAAAGTGCTCCACAGCAAATATTTTTGTTCTGAAAATGAATTAATAAAATGTTAAGGATACTTTAGAGTGTATATTTATATTGATATCTATGCATAATAAAATTAAAATTATTAAGTAGATGCACACTAGACCCTGATGATACTGGTAATTTGACCTTCATAAGTGATCAGATATTGCTTGGTTAAGGATTTTGTTATTATTATTATTTTTATTATTATTATTATTGCTTCTTTTCCATCATAATGCTAACATTTTGCCAACTGTGATATATAATGTCACATTCTGTTACATCACACTGGTGACATCACATCCAAATTGTTGCTTGATGGAACTTCTGACTTAGTCAGCATACAGCATGGTGACTGATGGTAGTTGTGTATATATATATTTCCAAGTCAACAACATCAAAACATATTGGGGTTGTGTTTTAAGATGTTCATTCATTTGTGGTGATGTATATTAACCACCATTGATTTCTGAATGAGAACACACTGTTGCTGAAGTGTTCTTTATTCCTGTACTCACAGTGATATCCCTAAGACCTTTAAGAAAGACTTTGTATCAGAGTCTGGTACAGCATTTGAGAGGATGCAGAAGCTGAAGCAGAGGATAAAAACCAGTGGCTGTGAGGTATTTGACAGGTATGTACATTTCATTGAACCTGCTTTGTTTGGCTAACATTAAAGACCACTCCAGCCTAAAATGACCATCTGTTTAAATTTCAATACTGAAAGCATTACTCATGGAGCCGCCTAACATTGTTACTCTGCAGATTGTCAAAGTCAGAGAAAACATTCTGTCCTGATGATCAAGCTGTAACTACAGAATTCCATAAACAAAAGTGATAGGTTTAAATTACCTACCGGTAGCATGAGTCATATTCACCATTAATCAGTAATTTTATGTCAAGGGTAAGAGCATTGAAAAAAATGGGCTTGTATTTTGATAAAAACAGATTTAATTGGTTTATTTTTTATATATCATTAAATTATTCCTAGGCTGATGAATGTATCATATTTTGCTTGATTTTGTGTACAGATACCCATGCCGGTGGGGTGGTGTGAATGCGGGGAGACCCCTGGTGGCAGGACTTGAGGATTTTGGATCCAGGGTGTTGAACAATGTGTGGACAGCTATCCAAAAGTACTGGCCTGAGGAGGTGTGTTAAACTAAAATTTTTTTCACCCAGAACCATAATTCTGTGCAGTCTACACAAATTCTTTTTCATGGCTTTGATCTAGAGCCACACCCCCCTAGTGATTGCCAAAGAAAACTTGGGTCTTAGGTTGAATTAGTTACATATTTTCACATTCATTTGAAAGAGTTACATGATTTGTATACTAGCTGCAAACACTTTACATGCTCATCCTCAGCTCAGTCTCTTCAGATATAAAGGAATGACTAGGATATGGCGGGAAAGTTTTCTTTGATTTCAGTCTCTTTTTGGCAATCTTATCTGAACATGCAAAGGTCAGTTGCTTTATAAAAGTGCGAAGAAGTTGAAAATTAGATCTCATATCTTATATCCAGAATGAAAATAAAGATAGTTTGTCTACATTTATAGGCTTTGACACCTTGTCATCTAGCTCTTTCCATTTAGCCTACTTCTCTGATTTATGTACTCTATCTGTATTTGTTCCGCACCTTGTGCCCCAGGATGCAGAGCTGGATGAGCTGAGCCATGAAACAAACCAGCACAAAGCGTTCATGGAAGCACAGCGGGAGCTGTTTGTTGGTCGTAAGAACCTGCTCCAGCAGGCCATTGACAAGCTGCGTGTGATGGGACATGGGCTGGTGGTGTTCCACGGGAAACCTGGCAGTGGCAAAACGTCATTCATGGTGAGTCAGCTTAGATAACAGGTGTTTCAGGTGATTTAAACATGTATCAATGTCAGTGATGTATGAGTCGATTCTTGACCCAGACTCAAGTCTGGACTTCAGACCACTTTTTCAGGGACTTAGTCTTGGACTCACACTGTTAGGTTCTCATACTTGTACTCGGACTCTTAGGAAGGACTCAAGAAATCAGACTGAGTCCGTCTCCAGTCAATTAGCAACTCCAGCGCGTAAGGACTGACATTTCAACTGGAAAACCAGTATGACATATTTGTGAACTTATGACAGATGATTAAAAAAAAATTGAGATTTTGGACTCTTAACTTTGACTCATGTTAAAAAAGACTTGGACTCAAAGTTTAATCAGACTTGGAATGGAACCTCAAGGACTTGGACTTTGGCTCGTGTGGCCTGGACTAGGGCTTGTACTCGGACTCAGAGAGTTTGGATTCGACTACATCACTGTGAACTTATGACAGATGATTAAGAAAAATTAAGATTTTATAACACTCAGTATCAGCATTGGGAGTTAATTGAAATGTAATATTAAAATTTAAAGCATGTGTAAACTGACATAATGAAAATACATATGCTTATCTCTAATTCGCATTTTAAAGTGCATTATAAAAATTGAGACATTTTGTACTCTCATCTTTGACTCATGTTAAAAAAGACTTGGACTCAAAGTTTATCAGACTTGGACTGGAATCTCAAGGACTTGGACTTGGGCTTGTGTGGCCTAGACTAGGGCTTGCACTCGGACTCAGAGAGAATGGATTCAACTTATCACTGATTAATGTACAGGTTATTGATGTACACACAGGCTGCCATGGGTAAAGCTGTATGACACTTAGGGTTTTGTGAAAATGACAGTATTTTATTGTACATATTCTCCTTTCCTATGTAGTTTTATTGTAGAGTTAATGGCAGTTTCTGACACTCTTTACATTTCCTTTACTGGTAATATCTTGGTGAGCCTTTGTTTAAATTTCCACAATTTTTTACAGTTTTCACAGAGAGGGTTAACTTTAGGTCAAGGGGACTCAACAGAACAGAAAATGAATATGCAATATGTTTTAACTCGAGCAGACTTGAGGGAGCCTTTGGTGCTCCTCAAGAGAATGCTCGAGATGTCTTCTGGGTAGTACAGGGTTTAATTTATTTCAACACTATTTCCTTGTCATTATAATTAGTACCATCCTCAGTTTAAGCAAGCAATAGGCGCATGTTTACTTTATTTAGTTGTTGTGACTAGTTGTGAAGCAATACCTGAATCATAAATTAAACAGAGAATCAAAATTATGTGCAGCTTAAAAAAAAATACACAGTGATGATGTTGAACAAACTTCTAAAGTTTAAAACTTAAAGTGTTTATCCATATTCATTATAAATCAGCCTAGTATTAATTTGAATATTATTATGGTTTAACACTAAATCTTGAGGCCTACTATGAAGCATTTTATTTCTGGCAGGCTTTATCTAGGAAGTTTCAGACCACAAAAAATATACATGCACATGGTGGCATGAACACATGGGGTTTCAGCCATACATGAAATTATTTTGGATATAATGCAAGGATAAAGCTTAAATACCACTAGCTTGTGATGGTTACCATGGTTACTAACACTCATATAAAGAAAAATTTTACTAAGTTAAGTCATTTTATGGAAACAATCTCCTCCAAATGATGTCAGTATTTAATGCATGTATGTGTAAATGTACCTTTGCTAAATTTAGATCAATGTAGATTATTTCAATTCATATGCTTGTTTTGGAATATTTGCCATTTTATATTTGAAACTTAGATTAATAACGTGACTTAAGTTATATTTTTGATTTAAGTCAAGGGTCATACGTGAGTTAATATGGAAACTATAAGATCATCACAATTGTAAATTTTTTTTTTTTCAGTAGACCCATAGACTTAAATCTAAGATAATGTTGTTGCAGCAGACTCTTGATACTCTAATACAGATCTTTGTCTTCTGTTTTGTGGTATCTTCAGGCCTCCTTAGTTCATCAGTATGTCGAATCTAAGCACTGTGACAGCGGCCTGACAGTACTTACACACTTCCTGGGGGCAGCACCTGGTTCTACTAACATTGTCGTGATGCTGCGAAGGCTTTGCCACGAGATGAACAGACGCTTCAATCTGCAGACAGAGGTACCTCAGGACTTCAAGTAAGAAACCTGAATTTTGTATACTCATTCAGTGAACAGATGGACTGTCAGAAACAAATGCTGATTGTCCGGTTAGCATCATTTGGAATTTCTCTGATAGGATATTTCGTGTTACTCACTTATTCTCAAGATTATGTGAATTCTGGAAATAATTAACTAATATATAGACCTATCATGGGGTTATCTTCAAATACAGGAAGAGACAGCAGGACGTAATATCTTTTATTAAACACCTGCTCACTAGCCTACCTGCTAAGGTCCCTACATTATTTTTACTCAGGGTAATTTACAAAAGTTCCAACCACAAAGTTTAATGCTGGCTAAGGTGTCATGTGACCTTTATTGCTTTCCATTTCCCAGCCACTCGACAGTTCAATCAAGAATGAAGTACTCTTTGACCAGTGGTCTGCTCCTATTTGTCTTGTTTAGATACAGAAATCCTATAATTTGCAGATGAAGGCATGGTCATCCATAGAATGTTCTTCAAGCTTTTACTTTGTAGATATGGATCTAATTGCCACCAGTTCTCTCCATGGATAAATTTTCTTCTTCAAACTGTCCTCAGAGTACCTTAATCTCGTATTTCCAAGCCTGTATCAAACCCTGATCTTTCAGAAATTTTGAAACCACTCTTTGGTTCAGCAGGTTTGCCTCTTCTTATCAAAATTTGTACCTGCAAGCATTCACTGAGATAAATGGTACTAGTTCTGCCACCTATTGTCTTTTTCAGGAACTTGTCTGTGAAGTTTGGAGAGATGCTGAAAGATGGGTCAAAGGTCTGCAGCAGCCCTCTTGTGCTGTTCCTCGATGGCCTTGACCTTTTGACTGACATCCATCAGGCTCGTCAGATGGACTGGCTTCCCACAGATTTGCCTCAGGTAAACATTAAAAATGAATTAAAGATAACGTTTTTAGCGAACCTGTGAGCTTATGCGATGGTGCGGCGTCGTCCGTCGTGCGACGTCTGTCTTGCGTCGTCTGTACATTAACCATAGCTATCTCAAAAATGGCAGGAGCTAGCATCACCAAATTTTTTGCAAATAATCAGTCATCCAAAAAACTATATTGGATTTTGTTTATTTTTTTCTAACTGCTTTTTCTTAGATTTTATAGGGAAAAAGCTTTAAAAATCTTCTTCTCCGAAACTGTCCAACCAAATTGTCCAATATTTCACAGAAATGATCCCTGGAACAATCTTTCTCAAGTTTGTTCGAATGGTTCCAGTTCGGAGATTTTTGGCCAAGATACAGGAGGTTGAACTTTGTTAACTGTGCAAAAAAGCATATTAAAATTTAAATCTCAGAAACGGCTGTAGCTATCATCACCAAATTTTATGCCAAAGTTTGTCACATAGGTCATATCTGAAATTGAGATATTGGTGGCGCCACCTGCATTGGCCTTTTTTGTACAGGGTCATCAGTGCCTGTATCACACTGAGGGCTACAAAAAACTTCTTCTCTGAAACCATGTGGCCAAAATGTTTAATATCGCACAGAAATAATCCTAGGGTAGTGCTTTCCGAAGTTTGTTCAAATGGTCTCTTTTCAGTGACTTTTGGCTAAGTTATGGGAAGCTGAATTTAGTCATATGCCATAACAGCCCAAGTTATGGGAAGCTGAATTTAGTCATATGCCATAACAGCCCATTTTAGCTCAGTGGCTACAAAGATCTTCTTCTCAAAAACCACTGGGCCAAAATCTTTAATCTCACACATTAATTATCCTCAGATGTTGATAATTGAAGTTTGTTCAAATGGTTTTGGTCCAGTGCTTTTTGGCTGAGTTACAGGAAGCTGAACTTAGCCAGTTTGCTGTATCATCCTATATGAGTTATAAACCTGCGAAACAATTTTTCACTGATGCCACCGAAGCCAGTTTGTTAAATATTTTACAAGAATAATTCCTACAATAATTCTTATAATAATTGTCATTAATGGTTCAACATGAATGATTTTTGGCTAAATTATGGAGATTGAATTGAGTCATATTACCATATATATTAGCTGTGTGATGCCTGGCATCTAGCCTGGCACCAGTTTATCAGCATCTATTAAATCATGCCACTAGACATTTAGATTTCAGGTTATCTTTGGTTAATATTGACAAGAAAGTTTTTTAAAAGCTTTTAAAAAAAATTACTTTTATGATTTAAGTTATTTATCATACCAGGCTATGTTACAATCATGGATATTCAGCTCTCTGTGGCTATATAAAGACAACTGTACGTGGATGATAAATAATTGGTATCCCTACTCAACTTAATTCAAGAATTTGCCATCAGTGAGATATATCTGTATTTTAATTTTGCATTCAGTATGCATCTGTAATAATTTTACATATATTCCTGATTTCTTTTTTATAAAAAGTCAGCTGAAAAGCATTTTGTATTGGGAAAATAAATTTCAAAGTTATTTCAAGTAGGGACCACTTTTGTGTTCAGATGGCAGCACTTGGTTTACCATTTGCAGATTGCCAGTGCCTTGATGTTGGCCATTAGCCAAGATGATGTCAGCTCTATAAATAGTTTTGGCACAGTGTCAGGATTGGAAGAATGCAGCTGGGTAGAGTTCAAGAGTTCACTCAGTGCAGTAGCTGCATTCTATTTATAGCTTTAGCAGACTGCTCACTGCATCATATTTGGCACCAAAGTTCAGCCTGAATCTATTTATAGCTTTGGCAGACTGCCAACTGTGTCAGATATTGCAATAGGTCAAGAGTTCACTCAGTGCAGCCAGGTACAGGTCAAAAGTTCACTCAGTCTAGCCAGGTGCAGGTCAAGAGTTCACTCATTGCAGTAGCTTGAGGCAGCAATTTGTCACAGGTCACTCGGGGGCAACTGCCTTACTCACCTTAGCCTTGTCAGCCCAGTGCATCAATCTCTGGGGAAGTTTGATGTATTGGACTGATATTTTGACCTGGCTATGCGTCTTTGATGGTATTCTCATTTACAAGACAGGTGGTGCCACCTACATTGACTTTTGCACAGTGTATGTGCCTGCTTATTTCTACAGAGGAATTTGATATATCAGCCTGAAATGGGCATATTTATACATATCGAATAGCTTTGTCGTATATAAGACTGGTGGTGCCACCTAAAATAATTTTTGCACAATGTGTGTCCCTGCTTATTTCTCAGAAGGGGTTTGATATATCAGTCTGATAATTGGCATATGTGTATATATCTGATAGCTTCATTGTATACAAGACTGGTGGTGCCAGCTACAATCGTTTTTGTGTTGTGTGCACCCATGCCAGAATTTCAGCAGTCATGTTTGTGTAATTGTTTCTTATTCAAAATGTTTAGTACTTGCATTGTTCATATACAAGAAAAGTAATGGTCCAGCATTGAAGCATTATACCTGGTGTATTTCCCAATGCACAGGTTGGCATTAGGCCTGTAGGCCTTGTTACTTTAAAATTTATTTATTTATTTGGCCCAACATCTAATGGTCAAATAGTGATAATCCAGGCCAAACATTAGATGATCAAATAATGATAACTGTTACTCAACATGACATATTTTTGTCAAGGCAGAAGAAAAAAGTTTTAATTACAATGTGCTGTCAAAAATCAGTATTGTCTTGTTTTGTTTCAGAATAGTATAGTTGTGGTCAGTGTACAAGAAGACACAGATGTGTTCCAAGCTCTGAAGAGACGGAAACCAGAAATGGCTCAGGTAGCAGGTCTTGACCTGCTAGATAAAGCCACCATTGTACGAAAGAGGCTGTCTGCTCATCGTAAACAGCTTGACGAGTCCCCATTCAACAACCAGGTAGTATACTACATTACATTTTTTTAAATGTGGACTTTGCTAATGTCTCTTTAAATAATTATTGATCAAGTTGTCATCTAAAGTACATGAACACCAGTACTTTAGACTTGAATGGAAATGTCACCATGATTATGGTTACCTATATTTGATCTTTTGCAGTATTAAATTTTAATTAATAAAATTGTTAATCAAAACTACTGGAGAAATAATAAGTGCATTTTACATATAGTGAAGTCATCTGTTTGTCACTTACAAGAATAAATTGAAAGAAAGTAATATGTAACTTTTTCTTCAGTAAACATAAAGATGAATGTTTCGTGCAGTTTTTAAGACATTGTAAAATAAAATAGTCCTGTATATTTTCTGCTTGATTTGACCTTCAGTTGAAGCTGCTGCTGGGTAAGAGAGAAGCCAACATGCCGCTGTTCTTGACACTCGCCTGTGAGGAGCTGCGGGTGTTTGGTTCATTTGAGAAGGTAAAGACTATACCTTCATGTTATACTGTCAAAATTATGTGCCTCAAATTGTTTGCCATTAATTCTTAATTGGCTGTTAAATTTTTAGCTCAGCTGACTTTCAGTCATGCTGAGCTATAGCGATCACTCTTTGTCCGTCGTCCATCTGTCCGTCTGTCTGTCCGTCCGTCTGTCTGTCCATCTGTCCGTTAACCTGGCACAAATCGTAACCGCTGGACTTAGAATCTTGTAACTTTACATTCTGAGAGGTCAATGAAAAATCTCCTTGGAAACAAGAAATTAGGTCTCTGTTACCCATATCCTTCGAGCTAATTGGCCCCAAAGTACCCCCCAGAATAGTAAAAAATTTCATACAAAAACTAATATCTCATTAACTACATCACTGATGGTTATGATTTTTGGCATACATATTTATCATGAGATGTTCCATCAGTTCCTGCAGACTGGTGGAGCCACCTGTATTTTTAGATTTTTTACGAATTTTTTTCTCTATTTTTGAGACCTTTAAAAATGTGAACAACTGTTAACACGGCACAAATCGTAAAGACTGGACCTAGAATCTTCATTCTTGACACAGTGAGTGACCTATAAAAAGTCTCCATGGAAACCAGAAATAAGGTCTCTGTTACCCAAATCCTTTGAGCTATGGGGCCCCAAAGTACCCCCCAGAATGGTGAAAAATTTCATACAAAAACTTCAATATCTCATTAACTACATCACTGATGGTCATGATTTTTAGCTCAGCTGACTTTCAGTCATGCTGAGCTATAGCGATCACTCTTTGTCCGTCTTCCGTCTGTCGGTCTGTCGGTCTGTCCGTCTGTCCGTTAACTAGGCACAAATCGTAACCGCTGGACCTAGAATCTTGTAACTTGACATTCTGAGAGGTTGATAAAAAATCTCCTTGGAAACCAGAAATTAGGTCTCTGTTACGCATATCCTTCGAGCTATGGGGCCCCAAAGTACCCCCCAGAATAGTCAAAAATTTCATACAAAAACTTCAATATCTCATTAACTACATCACTGCTGGTCATGATTTTTGGCATACATTTTAATTATGAGATGGTCCAACAGTTCCTGCAGACTGGTGGCGCCACCTGTATTTTTTGATTTTTAACGAATTTTTTTCTCTATTTTTGAGACCTTAAAAAATGTGAACATCTGTTAACAGGGCACAAATCGTAACGACTGGACCTAGAATCTTCATTCTTGACACACAGGAAGACCCATGAAAAGTCTCCATGGAAACCTGAAATTAGGTCTCTGTTACCCATATCCTATGAGCTATGGGGCCCCAAAGTACCCCCCCAGAATAGTCAAAAATTTCACACAAAAACTTCAATATCTCATTAACTACATCACTGATGGTCATGATTTTTTGCATACATATTGATCATGAGATGTTTCAACAGTTTCTGCAGACTGGTGGTGCCACCTGTATTTTTCGATTTTTTACGAATAGTTTTCTCTATATTTTAGACCTTTAAGAATGTGAACATCTGTTAACAGGGCACAAATCGTATAGACTGGACCTAGAATCTTCATTCTTTACACAGTGAGAGACCTATAAAAAGTCTCCAAGGAAACCAGAAATTAGGTCTCTGTTACCCATATCCTTTGAGCTATGGGGCCCTAAAGTACCCCCCCCCCCCCCCAGAATAGCATAAAAATTTCATACTAAAACTTCAATATCTCATTAACTACATCACTGATGGTCATGATTTTTGGCATACATATTGATCATGAGATGTTTCATCAGTTCATGCAGACTGGTGGCGCCACCTGTATTTTTCGATTTTTTACGAATTTTTTTCTCTTTTTGAGACCTTAAAAAATGTGAACATCTGTTAACAGGGCACAAATCGTAACGCCTGGACCTAGAATCTTCATTCTTGACACAGAGAGACCTATGAAAAGTCTCCATGGAAACCTGAAATTAGGTCTCTGTTACCCATATCCTATGAGCTATGGGGCCCCAAAGTACCCCAAAGAATAGTCAAAAATTTCATACAAAAACTTCAATATCTCATTAACTACATCACCGATGGTCATGATGGCATACATATTGATCGTGAGATGTTTCAACAGTTTTTGCAGACTGGTGGCGCCACCTGTATTTTTCGATTTTTTATGAATAGTTTTCTCTATTTTTTAGACCTTTAAGAATGTGAACATCTGTTAACAGGGCACAAATCGTACAGACTGGACCAAGAATCTTCATTCTTTTCACAGTGAGAGACCTATAAAAAATCTCCATGGAAACCAGAAATTAGGTCTCTGTTACCCATATCCTTTGAGCTATGGGGCCCCAAATACCCCCCCCCCCCAGAATAGCAAAAAAATTTCATACAAAAACTTCAATATCTCATTAACTACAATACTGCTGGTCATGATTTTTGGCATACATTTTAATTATGAGATGTTTCAACAGTTTCTGCAGACTGGTGGCGCCACCTGTATTTTTCGATTTTATAGGAATAGTTTTCTCTATTTTTTAGACCTTTAAGAATGTGAACATCTGTTAACAGGGCACAAATCGTATAGACTGGACCTAGAATCTTCATTCTTTACACAGTGAGAGACCTATAAAAAGTCTCCATGGAAACCAGAAATTAGGTCTCTGTTACCCATATCCTTTGAGCTATGGGGCCCCAAAGTACCCCTCCCCCCCCAGAATAGCATAAAAATTTCATACTAAAACTTCAATATCTCATTAACTACATCACTGATGGTCATGATTTTTGGCATACATATTGATCATGAGATGTTTCATCAGTTTCTGCAGACTGGTGGCGCCACCTGTATTTTTCAATTTTTTACGAATTGTTTTACAAATCGTATAGACTGGACCTAGAATCTTCATTCCTGACACATTGAGAGACCTATTATAAATCTCCATGGAAACCTGAAATAAGGTCTCTGTTTCCCATATCCTTTTTGCCCCCCCCCCTCCCCCAATGATGGAAAATTTCATACAAAAACTTCAGTATCTTATAACTACAACACTGATGGTCATGATTTTTACATACATATTGATCAAGAGGTGTTCCCTCAGTTTCTGCAGACTGGTGGTGCCACCTGTATTTTTCAATTTTTTACGAATTGTTTTCACAAATCGTATAGACTGGACCTAGAATCTTCATTCTTGACACATTGAGAGACCTATTATAAATCTCCATGGAAACCTGAAATAAGGTCTCTGTTTCCCATATCTTTTTTGCCCCCCCCCCCCCCCCCCCCCGAATGATGGAAAATTTCATACAAACTACGAATTTTTTTCTCTATTTTTGAGACCTGTAAAAAATAGGTTATCTGTCAACAGGGTACAAATCTTAATAACTGGACCTAGAATCTTCATTCTTATCATGCAAGGAGGCCCATGAAAAGTTTCTGTGGAAACCTGAAATTAGGTCTCTGTTTCCCATATCCTTCAAGCTATAGGACCCTGAAGTATCCCTCAGAATAATGGACAATTTGATACAAATGCTGAAGTATCTGAACAACTAATCCAGAGACCACCATGCTTCTTTGCATGGATATTGACCATTAAGTGTTTTTATTAGTTTCTGCAGACTGGTGGAGCCACCTGTATTTTTTTTTTTTTTTTAATTTTTTTCTCTATTTTTTAGATATATTAATACAGACACAATCTCAGCCTTTTTGTTAATCTGTTTGATGCTTCAGTTGAATGGGTATATACTACCATTCAGATGATAAAATTTCCTTTTTGCGAATCTCTTCCCATTCAGCTGAGCGTCATGACCCATGGGTCACTTGTTATCATCATGTCGTGAGTTTATTTTCAAGGCAGCATTTTTCAGTTATACTAAGGTCAACATTTTATCTATCCGAAATCTTCAATAACACTGCTAAAATTTCATCATTAGGCCATCATACAAAGATTTCATTTATCTCTTTAGTGGCTGTATCATTTCATCAAGTCTACTTAAGGTGGACAGCACATTTGTGTAAATCTTACAAGGTTCTGTACAGTTGTACAGAACTGAATAATTTGTATCGACGTTTCATCAGAGGTACAAATAGAATAGAGTATATACTGCTATATACTGGTGCTAAAGTTCACAATATTCCTACACAAGCATACAGCTCTTTAGAGATTGGTGATATACCCAAATATAAAATCTTGATGTATCTTGAGGATCTTGACTTTAATGTTTAACTTCAGATAACAGAGAAACTGAAATCCCTGCCACACACTGTGCCAGCGCTGCTTCAAGAAATCCTCGCTCGACTCGAGGAAGATAATAGTCACGAGCTGGTTGCTATGACAATGACCTTGCTAGTCTGTGCCCGTAATGGTAAGGGGCTGTATAACTAATGACTTACATTATCAAATGGTAAAAAAAATGTATTGATTCATTGTTAAATTGTATGTGTAAAAATTGACTCCCTACAGACTGATATGAAGGAAGTTCTTGTTAATTGTATAACAGTTATTGTTTATCAAAGAACCAATGATAAGCATAATTATTACATATGATACAAAGATCTGTCACTTTAAACTCATGCAGAGAGGATAGATACACATACTCTGCCTACAATGCTTTTTGATTAAGTTAACCTGTAAGGTATTGACCAGTACGTTTGCGTTGACAGGTCTGACAGAGAGTGATCTGCACGACCTCCTGAGCTACCACCAGGCTGTACCAGCACCAAAGTCAGTGTCTGACATCACCAGCTGCTGCCTCACACCTGATAAAATGATCCCTAAAGGAGTGTTCTCCAAACTACTCAGGGGGATCTTAATGTTCCTCAGGCACAGTGACTCAAGGTAATTCTGGTGAATCTTAGGTCTTATTTACATTTTTCAGCTGAAATATTGATTATTGCTGTATTGACAGTTGGTCTTGATGACATTTTGGCTGTGTTTTTCAGAAATGGTATGTTGACCATTGCTCATGATTACATTTTTAAATTTTTAGTGATGGTGTGTTGACTATTGCCCATGATGACATTTCGACTTTTTCAGTGATGTTGTGTTGACTATTTCCCACGGGGATATAACACACATAGTAAGACAGAGATACCTGAAGACTGGTGGGAGTGAGGCTGAGGTCAGACTACACCGGTTACTGGCAGGTTAGGACATTTGCTGTGCAGTCATATCTTTGCACCCAGTTTAAACAGAATCATGTGCATAGATTAAATATTCAGTATTAAAGATGAAGATTATTTTTAGGTCTTTTGTTCTCATATTTAAATGTGTTCACTGATTGATTCTCCTGCCGTAGGCCATTTTGGATGCAAGAAAATGTTCAACCAAGTGAATTTCTTCTGTCTTTTGACAATTCAATGTAAGGCGGCAACAAACAAAATAAGTGTGAAAAGAACTTTTTTTCTTCTTTGGAAAGCATCTCAGACAGCTGAGTTATCATTTTCTATGCTTTTCAACAACATGTCTCATCGTCAATGCAGTTCCGAGATAAACAGATTTATTAAAAAAAAATATACATGTAAAAACATGAAATTTCCACACACCCAGAACTTGATGTGGGGGATTGTCTTATTTGTTTGAATATTACATGCCAGCTTCACCACAACACTTCATGTAAGTCTGGCGTCTGTAATTAAGATTTTCAGTTGAATCCAGAATTTTTTCATGTTAGAAAATTGATGTGTCCATTTATTCAGTTTACCTCTAATAAAAGCTGCTATGCTCTGATTTTCAAGCTCAAAGCTTTCTATAAATGCTTCTTTGATTATTCAGTGTTGGCTGCAGTCACTAAATCACAGCCAGATGAAAAGGATGATTGTATCCGCCAAAACAAAGTTTTGCGGATACTATGTATTTGACCGGGTTCCACCGTGGCGGCGTTCGTTTCCGGAGAACTCCTCTGAGACTACTGGACGGATTTTTCTTAAACTTACACCAATTATCGGGTCACATGTGAACTGGTGCCTGACCAATTGGCCTTGACCTCTGACCTTTCCTCTCTGCCCAGCATGCATTTGTGCATCTGTTTCCTCACATAAACCCACATATCTCGGGAACTGTTTGACCGATCAAGAAAAAATTTTTGTACAAATGTAGCCCTTGATAGCTTCATAACATATCCAAAAAATGGTGAACCCACCTGCAGCCATTTTTGCACAGTGTCCATCTGTTCATCTGCTTTAGGTTAAAATCACTCATATCTCTACAGTGGTTTGACTAATTCACCTTAAATTCGGCATGCATATACATCCTTGATAGCTTTCTTGATTTTATGACCGGTGGCGCCACCTACGTTCACGCTGCAGACATCCAAGCTCATATCTTGGGAACAGTTTGACCAATCAGGAAAAATTTTTTACACAAATGTAGCCCTTGGATACATACACATAACATACACAAAAATGGTGGCGCCACCTGCAGCCATTTTTGCACAGCGTCCATCTGTTTGTCTGCCTTGGGTTAAAATCACTCATATCTCTGCAGTGGTTTGACCAAATTACCTGAAATTCAGCATGAGTATACATCCCTCATAGCTTTCTTGATTTTATGACAGGTGGCGCCACCTTCATTCACATTCACGCTGTAGACATCCATGCTTATATCTCCGGACTCGTTCGACCAATCAGGAAAAAATTTTACACAAATGAAGCCCTTGGATAGCTTTATAACATACACAAAAATGGTGGCGCCACCTGCAGCCATTTTTGCACAGCGTCCATCTGTTGGCTACTGTGGGATCAAATCACTCATATCTCTGCAGTGGTTTGACTTTTCAACCTGAAATTTTGCATGTGTATACATCTTGGATAGTTTCTCGTTCAAATAACAGGTGGCACCACCTACAATCATGTTTACGTGGCAGACATCCATTCTAATATGTAACACATGTAACTCTATTTCCCCTTGCCACTCAATCCATGCCTCACTTAACCCGTCCTACTCTAATTTTGGCGGATACACGTAGTTGCTTGTCGACTACCCGTATTCTAGTTGATATTGTGACTTATTGTTAATGTGACCTATAGTAAATGACCATATTCCTACTGTTGTGTTTATCAGGGTACTACATGAATCAAGCTGATCCCACTAATGATGGGATGTGGAATGGTCGACAGACAAAAGCCTTCACAGAGCTCTCTTATCATCTGGTGAGTAAACAACATTATTTCTTTACCATAACACTATGAATATTATACATCATTTCTGAAATGTTTATCTGTTCCATCATTTTAGAGAAAACTCTGGATGTAGAAAATTACAAGGGCTTGAAATATCTTGGTTTTGTCTTCAAAGC
The DNA here is from genome assembly GCA_026874595.1 of Sipunculus nudus. Classification (NCBI taxonomy): domain Eukaryota; kingdom Metazoa; phylum Annelida; class Sipuncula; order Golfingiida; family Sipunculidae; genus Sipunculus; species Sipunculus nudus. The sequence goes on along the minus strand of CM049306.1, from coordinate 103,282,682 downwards.
ATTTCATACAAATGTTAAATTTTGTGGTTGTCATATCGTGAAATGCCTTTTAACTCATTTTAAAAATTAAATATATAAAAAAAAATTGCAATCATGGTATAGGTTTGGTGAGCATACTGTGGTTGTGTAAACATGATATTTTAGATATTTTTATTAATTATTAGCTCAGCTGACTATAAGTCATCTGAGCTATAGTCGTGGTCCATTGTCCGTCGTCCGTCCGTCTGTCCGTCCGTCCGTCCGTCCGTAGATGTGGCACGTTTTGAAACCGTAAGACCTAGGAATCCAAAATTCAGCATAATGTTAGATGCCCCCAAGATCTCCTACCAAGCTGAAAACTGGGTCTTTGCGACTTTATTCCTTTGAGAAATTAAGGAAAAACCTCAATTTTTTATTAAAATCCTATTTTCACACTTCAGGACTGCCTAATATCAAAACCACTCATATGTTTTTCCTCATATTTACCATAAATATTCCTCGATATAGTTCCTATGTACATGCAAGAAATTAAGTCTGTAAAGTATAAATTCTTTAAGTTATGGGCCCAAACATAATGGACTTTGTAAAAAATCAGAAAAAATAATAACTCACTTAACATGAAAATTGAAACTAGAGTCTATTTTCTCAAGTATATAACTATGTTTTATTAAGATTCTATTGTTTACCGAAAATTAGATCTGAATTTTGTAAATTTTTTAAGTTATTAGCTTAAAAAAAAAATCAGTACCTTAAATTTTGCCCACATTTGACCATGGCACGTTTTTTTCCTGTAAGCACCATTGATTTAATTTTCACAGCATTTAAACATAAATATTTAGTTTGTCTAAATCTGAAATTTGAAAATAAAAGCTTGAAAATAAAGCTAGTTATTGATTTTTTTTTCTGTAGTCACTTGCTTTGATTACAGATACAGGGTCCCACTCCAGGTCACTGGAAGTCAGCTATGCCAGGGTTTCTGATTTGTTACAGTCACTGGGGGAGATCCCCTGCTGTGACAGGTGTACAGTTATTCTCATATCACCACCCCAATCACCCCCCCCCCCCCCCCCCCCCGCAAACCCAACCCACCATGTGTTATGCACTATTTGTTATTGTTTTCACTGTATCTCCTTAATTGTAATGCTGTTTCCACTCCGATATGCAAAAACTTTCCTTGAAAAAATAATTAAAGGTGTAATGAAGAAGATGCAATGTTGTGTAATGTAGCATTTTTAAAGAAATCAATTTTTTTTAATGATTTTAACAAATATAATTGAACCCATCAGTATGCTTAAATTATTATAAAATATGAAGCACATTATGGATAAATAAAGACACAATTAAAAATTGTGAAATCTAAATCAAGTATTATTTTTAGATACTTATTGTTTTGCAGATTTAAAAGATATATTTTTGTGGTAAAAAATAAATAAACATTTGTATGCATGATGTGGTGTTATCTGACAAGATTGAGATTTATGATGATGCAGTTGAGAATTATGAATCAACTTTTATATTCAGATATATATGTTAAATTGGAAATGTATAGAAATATAAACTTAAATTAGAAAATAATTGATGAGATAAAAAAATGAGGATTTAATACAAACATTTGTTCATTATTTTCCTGTCTCAGCAGAATTTGAGATCAGGCTTTGTTTGCCCTGTTTTATGTTGTTTATGAGCTCTATTTCAACTGTATACATTTCATTAAAAAAATACATATATATTTAATAATATATATTATACAAAAAAATAGATCCAATTGAACAAATGTGTAAACTACTGAAATGTCAACAGTTAATCGAAAAAACAACTAATGATCATGGTAATAGTACAGATCATTTGTTCACAAACTGCTCGCATGCTTTAGTTTTAACATTAGGAAACACATGGTCAGGTCACAAAATATTTTTTGCAACAATTTCTTGCTCATCAATACAAACCAATCATATAAACCAACCATGGCCTTTATTACCTCTTCCTCATACACTTTATCTCCATTTGATATTATTTTAGATTTTTACCTTCAAGGTTAACATCAGCTGAGCACAGTGACCCATAGGTCCCTTGTTTTTTTTTGCTCTGACGTTTTCACACAACAGTTAACAAATCTCATGAGATTTAAAGTACTCAGATAATACTAATACCACAGAAGGTTGTTGTTTCATGTTCTTTTTCATTTTAGTATTTGAAATTATAAAAAAAATACAGTGAAGCCTACAATTATCAGAAAAACCCTTTTCAACAAATCTGGTAAAAGGTATTTTTAAGGAAGTCTTTTATGTTATGTATAGTAATTTGTGTTAGACCTGTATGAATTTTCCCGATTCAAAAACAAAACTCTATTGGTGTCTTTTTTACAGATATGTCATGTCTTGTTTCTCTCAGACTGCCACAGTTCAAATACAATTCTATAAATGATTGTGCAGTAATAATAATTACTGAGGAGTTATGTTAGTGTGTATTTCTTGTTTATGCAGGCTGGAGGGAGTAGCTACCAGGACCTGACCAGGGTGCTGTGTAATCTCCGCTTCATTCAGACCAAGTGTGAATTAGGGTTGGCAGGGCAGCTTCTGGAGGACTTCGAAGCAAAAGGTCAGTTTAAATTCAGGGTGACAGTTTTAAAAAACAAGGTAGATGTTTAATATGAATTGCAAAACATTATAAGTGTTCCTTAGCCTGTTAATCAGTCATGTATTCTTTCATTTTTTTTTTTTTTTTTTCATTGTTTATATCAATTGGCATTCTCTGTATTGCAGAAGAAATGTTTAAATTGTTATGCATATCATATAAAGTTATACCATTAATTTGCAAAAATAGGGCTGTAGCAATACCTCACCTCATGATACAATACACAATACGATATACTCACAATACAATACATAATACTGTACCTATATGATATATATTAAAAACCTTGTGGTGTCAAGGTCGAAGGGTCTGGTGAAATTACTTTGACACAACTGGAGTTTGAGACTACTGATATTCATTATATTCAACCTTCTTCAGCTTTGATTATTATCAGTAATTACTGCACATGTATAGGGCCTATATTGTATAGTTCTAACAAATGTTTGTGTGAAAGAACAACATAAATGTTATATTAAATTTATTTGTTAATAATAAAAAAGCACATAAGTACCACCAAAAATAGGATAAGGTAAATAAAATAGTGAAGCAGTGAAACAGTATATAACATGCTCTATGGTAAATAAGGGTTAGTCTGCAAGGTGTCATCTTCCCCCCTATATATAGTCACTTCTCATTTCGAATTAATGTTTTGTCGGCGAGCGAAGAAAGGCATGATTACGTGTGACTAATTGGCCAAACAGGTAAACATTTGACCATGTGTGTAAACCGTCATGCCTGATGGGTTGGATCCTTGTCAGTATTAATTATATAACTGGTCATCACGGCCATAGGTATGATTGTTGGACCGTGCACAATTATATCCAAACATTATGGCTGCATGACCTTGAGTGGAGCGACAGAGCCATCACACTTGATGAGCCTACGGTAAGAGCCTTGCCGGTATGAATTAAGTATAACTGGTCATCACGGCCCAATCATAGTTACAGTCAATAGTTATTTTTTTGTTCACCAGGTGGCAGCTGCAGGCTCAGTGAACGGGAAAGGAGCAGGTTCACACAGCAGCCATCAGTACAGCAGTACCGATCGTTTGTCTCTCGCAACCTACATATCCTGAGCAGGTGAGTCACTGTGTCGGAATGCACAAAGGTATTAAGACATACTGTTCAGTAAAACATAACAGGCTTTTGTTGTCAGTAAGACTTGCTCCAGTATCTACTTAATTGTCTAATATTCTGAAGTCAGACCATTCTCATGGTATCAAGTGAGACTTTGGTTTATGATCAGAAAACTTGATCATGATCATAGACACTGCCACCACAGGTAAAAATATCCTAATATCATGACATTACCATCCAAGGTGTTCACATAATAAAATCAACAGCCATTGATGATGGTTTAAGGTTTTATTACATTGTTTCTGTTAGAAAATAACAGGAGCTGAGGTACATTACTGTAAGACTGGGTTGACAGCTCTGGATTTTTACAGATACCCAGCACTGACTTACCAGCAAGCAGCAAATGAACCAGCGGACACACAACCAGCCCTGGATGCCAAGAACATGGTGACCAGTGGTCAGTCTGATGGTCTATCCATGATGGAATGGTCAAACAGACCAAAGGGCAGGGACCCCTGCAAACAGACCCTGACTCAGTTCACCAAGGTAGGCCTTAACTTGCAAACTGAGTTAGAAACACTACACATGAATTCTTTGTTTATATTTAGCCATTTTAAACTACATACACAATGATAGATTGGGATTATATGTAAATATGTGAGTGTATTCAGTAGAATGTTGTTGTTCTGTTTCAGCCTGTGACATGTGTGGCTGTCTCAGCTAGTGGACAGTACATGGTTTGTGGTACAGAAGACTGCAGTGTCAGGCTGTATGACCTTGCCACATCTAAGGTTAGTCAATTCTTCATTTATACAGTTTTTATATGCCCTTCATATGACAGTAGTATTATGGTATACTTACCGTCCATCCATCTGTCTCTCATTTTTTACTGTCGCTGCAATAACTTACTGAGGCATTGATGGATTTTCGTGAAACTCACCATAAGTACTTACCAACAGATATCTTGCCCAAGTTCGATTATGGGCACCGTCCACGCATATTTAATAAGGTCACTGGTCACTCGGCTGCTTTGTGGTGTTGCCGTGATAACTAATGAAAAATTTGAGGGATTTTGATCAAACTCATCGGAAATGTTAATCAGTAAAATATTTCACCTAAGTTCAATTTCTAACAAAATCCACACATGTTTAATGAGGAGAGAGGTCACAGCACTTTGGAGGCACCTTTATGACTTACTAAAAATTTTAAGGATTTTCTTGATACTCATTATACATATTTATCAAAAGCGTTTCTATGTCAGACACACTGTTACCATGTAATGTTAATTTTAGATCAGGCAACTATCTCAAGTGTAATCCTTGTGTTATCATGTAGCAAGATTGGATCCACAGAATTTAGCATCATCAGTTTTGCATCACTGATGCATCATATTGGTAAAATCATTATATACTATATCCTGTTTTAAGCCGGGTGTACTCCAATACAGTCTCCAGACAGCTGTGAAGTCAGTCACTGCCCCACACTCTGTGACCAGAAAGATGCATCGTTACCTTAGCAGTATGGTAAACTGAACTTTTTCAGTCCCATAGTTTATGTGATATAATGTTAATATAACAAGTTTTTTTGTGTCTGTAGGAGCTGAAGACTTTCACTGGTCACTCTCACACTGTTACATCGGTCAGTTTTGCTGGAAACAACCGTATGGTCAGTGCTTCTACAGATAAAACCCTGAGCTTGTGGGATGTCAACAGTGGACACAGGTCAGTCGTTGCTCTGTAAGAGTAGACCTTTCATGACAAATGTTTCATATGGTTTTCAGCAACAGATTTCAGTCAAATATTTGTATTTATATGATCAGAGGGCCTAAAAATTGAAGCAAGCAGATATCTGTCTAATTCAAATTAAGAATTATCTGTTTTGATTTGCTGTGCCAGTTTATGAAAGATTGTATTTATTATTATAACAGTTCTGGCAGAACCATCAAGACATGTATCCATTCTTGTTCGAGTCATCTATAATCCTACTGATTCTTGTCAGAGCCGTCTTAGAATATATTGTTTTTCTTGCATTGGTATTTGATAGATCTATCCAGCCTACATTGATGTATAAATATTTGCCAAATAACTAAACATACTAGAAAAACCTGTTAAAAGAATGTAAATTGTCTTACATCATATCAGAAGGTTGTTGGTTGTTGCTGATATATATATTTATATTTTTTATTTCACCATCATTAGTGGTCACTGTAAAAATGGAATTTGATTGTATGAAGTATAATAGTAAACATCACTGAGGATATTTCTTAATAATTCATTTACATGAAAGGTCAATAAGTGCATATTCTTTAGAATCCACAGAGGCACATATACAATAATTTAATGTCTGATAATTGGAAGTTTACTGTCCTGCATATTTTGGTTTTATGATGATGCAATGAAATTTAAGTACAAAACTATATCTCTTCATAACAGGATTGCAGTACTGACAGGACATAATCGGCGGGTCCAGGGATGTGCCACTGACCCTGCAGGCAAGCTTGTTGTGTCAGTCGGATGGGACAGCAGCATTAAAGTATGGAATGCTCAGAACGGAAAATTCATGTGTGACCTCAGAGGCAACCAGTAAGTTACAGATTAATAGACTTAGATTTTGTCACGAGGATGATGGGTTAACAATCTGAAATATTTTCACAGCACTTGGCATTAAAATATTATTATAACATCTATATTATATTTAAAAAAAAAAGGTTTAAATTTAGAACAGTTAAATTCAAAGAGTGTGGTTGTAACTGTCTGATGCAGATAGGTTCACAGTTAAATCATTGTTTGTTACATATAGACATCAATTAACTAATTTTAACATTCATAAGAGCAGAAATTAGATTGAATTTAAGAACTATATATTGCATGATATCAATATGTGGACCATCTTAAAATGAGGATTGCTCTATGATTGTGGGACTCACTACTTGATGAATATGATATCTAACCAATAAATATGACATTCAGACCAGAAATTTCAGTAGGAATATCTGAAGCTTGATGCTCTGTAGCACTTGATGGCCATGATCAAGGGTTCCACTGCATGGTGAAGAAAGATATTTGGACAGGTTGATTTTGGTACAGAAATGTAATTAACTTATATTTATCTGGTAACAGGAAGCCCTTGAATGCCGTCAGCATCCACCCTGAAGGTCAGCTTATTGTGACTGGGGGTTGGGATGCCACGCTCAAGATATGGGACACATTCAACAAAACTCGTAAAGCTGTGAGTAGATTTTACCTAGTAATGTCAGGATCTGTCATGGCATATTTGTCTGTTACATGCTGAACTAGGCATTTCTTGTGCGTATGTAACTTTTATTTTACAGTGGTGGCACTCTCTCTATCCTTTAATGAATTTTGTACACTTTATTTGTTATACTTGTCAGTTATTTTTCATATAATGAACCATTAATTGTTTCTTAATATGTAAAATAAATTTGATATGCCATTACTGATTTACATGTTAATACTTTCATACCCAATAACCTTATGACTATATTAGACTGAATTTATTATAATGTATGAAGTAATGCCTACATTTTCTTGCCATCAGTTGCATTTTTCATGATTGTTATATTCGTTGTAGATCCTTCGAGGTCACAGCAGCTCAGTGCGAGCAGTCGCTTACAGTCCAACAGGTCAGCACATAGTGTCTGCAGCACTAGATGGGGAGGTCAAACTCTGGTCTGCTACAAATGGTTCACAGGTATAATAGCCTGAGGGATTTACTGATTTTTCACATACTTTGTGAGAAAACTCGGTGTGGTTCGTATGACCTTCATCTATATGTATCATACATGTTTGAAAGGATGTAGCTACTCAGGATTCCAACAGAATCCTTGGGATTTCCTTAAATGCAGATCTGTATGTGGACCTATTCATGGCTTTCCTACATTACCAGTCTCCCTTAATGCTTACCATTAATACAAAATAATTTATTGTAAATTCAAATGAAAGGAAAATATTTCACAAACAAGATAATGTAATCATAATTTTTCCTGACAGTGCCATCTTATATGCAAAGATAATCATCTGGCAACCAGCATTGGTCAACAAAGCGTTGGTTCAAATTAATAGATCATGACTTGGACCATTGGAAATCATAGTCACTGATTATGTGTTACTAGAATAATTCAGGAGAAGGCAATTAATATACATTCATTATCCAGTCAGAAAGTACAAAGGCCTTATAGGACCAACTCATGTCCCTAAGTCTTTTTGTCCAATAAAATGGAGCATTTCTTTTCATAGTCACAAATCAGTTGCCATGAATAATGAAAAAGGAAATGATTATACAATTTTTTTCAAGTTATAAAGCCCTCACAATGATCATACCAAGAAATATATCTAAGAACTTGGAAAAACCTGTTGATTACTAATACATGTGTAAGAATATTGCTAATATGAGGCAGGCTGTGGATTGACATGTGGTTTCATGTGATGATCCACATTGAGGAAGATCCCAAAGTGTTTATTACCAGCAAGGACATTAAAGTAATAGAAAGCAATGCAATATTCAAGTGTCTGTGGTTCATGTTCTCCTTCACTCTCCCTAAGTCACCTCACATCTGGTTTTGTATATGCATCTGAATGACACAGCCTGTTTATTAAAGAGAAAACACCAGTTCTTTGTCCAAACACCCATTGAGGCAATGTGGCCGGCAAATCATTCACATTACTCATGGGCTCAGTTATTTTGGAAACCTCTAGCCTTATCTTACTAATGTTCTGTATATTTCTTATGTTCCTTTTCCCCCTGATCTTTTGATCAAATACCACAGTTTAGAAAGGAGATTATTCCATTTCAAACATCACAGCTGTTTTATACCAGAAAGTCCAATTAACTCCTTGAGTGTTCTTGTTATTGCAGGTTGGTAACCTTAGAGGTCATTCCATGCCCATCAACCAGCTGATTTTCAGCCCTTCAGGACAGGAGATCATCACTGTAGCAGACGACCACAAGGTCAAGGTCGGTGCAGTCATCACATGCTCATCAAATATAATTAGACATGTCAATAAGCTGTGTTATTGGTGTTAATAAAACTAATCTGGTCTGTGATACCTCATACAGCCAATGTTTTCACATAATATTCATAAAATGTTTTAAAGGTGACTTATATCAGTGGAAATTATGCATTACCGTGGATTCAGAAATTATTGTGGATTTAAAAGTTTTTGGTTTTGACCTTAAACACTATTGGCTGGGTTAAAATTTTCATAGATAAATTGTTCCTGGTTATGCATTTTATCAAAATTCATTTTTGTGAACAGACCTGAAAATAAGCCAAAGATTGGTGATTTTTCGGTAAAAATACACTGAAAGTTTACAACCTTAAGACTCATCAAATAAATTTCAGATCCATGCAGTCCCCGTGCAAGCAGTGTTGGCTCAATGACACAATAACTATAATGTTAATATTGTTTGACTTATCTGAAATGTTGGTGAAAATATCTAGATAAATCTTGATAGATTTCTCAGGGATAATTACACCTGAGTCCATCAAATGAAGTCATGCATCACTAGTTTAAGAGTACAAGTACCGGCGCTTGAGATTGGTATGTCGTTTGTTCAGAAGAAACCCTGTTTCCACTCCAATGGGGATCAGTTCACCTCCAGAAAGAGGCCACAGTTCAAAATTGTGCTCAGCTGACCGTGACTCACCATCCAGCCCGGGAACTAACTAGATTAACTCTGCCACACCTTTTAGCTCTTATTGTTTGGGCAGTTATTGACGGGATACAGCTATAGAGTGGTGATGCCCACATCAGCTGCGAGTCGGCTTAGCCTGTTATTACCAGCATCCAACATTATTAATATAAAAGATCAGTGTCTGCTGTTTTTTATTCAATTAAAAAATGACATTACTCTAACAAACAGTTTAATACGACCAGTAGTGCAAAATGACCTTTAACCATGAAGTTTTGCGAGATAATATGAGAGAGAGCAAGTCCACAACAACCAGTGTAAGGTAGTGCACATGCACTTTCAAATTGTCACTGGTACAAGTTGTAAGTCCGACACTGCTGAAATCTTGATTTTTTTACTCAACCCAAGGAAGAACTAAATATCTTTTCAAACGAAATAAAATTTGTTAAGTATTTTTTAGCTCAGCTGACTATAAGTCTTCTGAGCTATAGTCCTTTGTCAGTCGTCCGTCCATCCGTTAACACGGCACGTTTTGAAACCATTGGACCTACGAATCCCCCCCATTCCCTCCCTGTGAATGGTGGTTTTGTTAGTAAACTGTTGTGAGCTTTTCTGTATTAATGAGAATTTTCTCTGTTAAAGTTTATACGCCAGAGTAAGCCAACCGAAAATTTTCCCTTATTGGGCCTATTATCGCCCATCCCGCCTCGTTCCCGTGTATCTAGGTCACACTTCCGTTACCCATAACCACATTTTCGAAGGCGTAAGGAAGAGGATTCGGAGGGAGCGATGTTTGTAATACAGAAAAGCTCACAACAGTTTACTAACAAAACCACCATTCACAGGGAGGGAATGGGGGGGTTTTATTACGTGAACATAATTGTGAGCTGTTTCTGTATTAATGAGAAAAAAACAGACATGCCTTGGGGAGGGAGCACCTACCTGGAACGCTGGAATGAGGAATCTCAGTGCTGGGATGGAGCAGCAGTCGACGGCGGTGGCGGAACAGACGGAGAGGAAGAAGATGGCTGGGAAAATTGGAGAACCTCACCAGACGCTATCACAGGGCCCATGGAGTAGAGGCCCGAAGCCTGGAGCTGAACATCTTTCAGATAGAAGCGTGTGAATGTAGAGGGAGATTTCCAGTATCCCTTCTTGACCAACTGATTGGGGGAAATCCCGGAGAAATGGGCCAAGGAAGTCGAAATTGCCCGAATGTCATGGGCCTTGATGTGAAATTGTTCCAACGTGGATGGAGAAGCAGAGTCATATGCGGCGACGATAGTAGCTTTGAGCCACGAACTAATTGTGATAGGGCTAATCTCCTTATTGGAAGATGTGACTTTTGTAGAAATAAACAATTTCTTGCGCCCCCCCCGTAAAGGATGAGTAGCCTTTAGATAATAACGCAAAGCACGAACCGGGCAATTGGTAGCCCCATAACGGTACTGACCGATAGGGAGGGCCGGAACGTGCCAAGCAGACGGAGGGTCATCGAAATTTTGATTTTTCCTATAAAAATCCGGCGGAAAATTGAGGGTGGCCGACGAACCGTCGGCCGCAATTTGCGTGAATTTCGAATCAGCCACGAGGGCATGAAGCTCAGAACGGCAACCAGCCGAGGCAAGAGCAAGGAGGAAAACCGTTTTCCGAGACAAATGGAGAAGATGGGCCGAATGCAACGGCTCATAAGGGGGTTCCCGGAGGTGACTTAAGACGAAGTCCAGGCGCCAGGAAGGCCGACATACCGGGGATGAGACGCACGGGCATGAACCCCCTTGAGAAAGTCCGACACCAACGGGTGATGAAGGACACGATCGTGACCCAGTGGACGGAGCACCGACAGCAGGGTGGCGCGATAGCCACGCAGAGAGGGATAGGATGAACGTTTATCCTGGAGTAAGAACACGAAAAAATCCAAAACAGCCGCAAGCGACGGATCTAAAGGGGAGATTCCGCGGGAAGACGCCCACTCAGTGAAAAGACGCCACCGGGAGTCGTAGATGCGGTCCGAAGAATGGCGACGGGGAGCCGAGGCAAGGAGAGCAGCCGGACTTGAAATGCCCTGATCCTTGAGGTGTCCGAGGAGAGCACGCATGCGCATAGAGGGCACGACCTAAACGGGCGACGCGCTCGAGGGAACGACGGGAGCGCGAAGCGGAGCGGTAGTATAAGCGGGGGGCGAGAGAGAAGCGAGCGCCACAGAGGAAACCAGGGAGCCGCAGGATGAAACGGAAGGATGAGAAGCGGGGTAGTCTGGTCCGCGCGGGACAAGCGGAGAAGTACACGGCAGATGAGCGGAGGCGCCGGAAATGCAAAGAGAAACCGGTGAGACCACCCGGACGGCGGCGTGTCGGGGAGATGGTCGCGAGGGTGACGTAGACGCGTCTCGGAAGGCACGAGAACGGGGGGGGACGGAAAATCGAACAGATCGAATTCCGGCCGCCCCAGGGGAGCTAAAACACTCTGAATAACCGGGAGCCAGGTGTTCCGAAACGGGAGGACCGTAGGACGAACCGAGGTGAACCGGAGAAGGCCGTGACGGCGCAAGATAGACTGAATCGGACGGAGGTACAGTCGGCCGAACAGGATGAAGGACGCGGCCCAGTTGAGAGCACCGTGGAGAGAGGCCGCTGTGCGCGAGTCGACACGGCGCTGCGTGAGAAAGGAACGAATCAGGCGGCGGAGTTTGAGAGCAAAATCGCGCAGGAGCGACACTGTGCCGGACGCAAAATAGAGCGTGACACCCAGAAATTGGAGGGACTGGGTGGGAGTGATGAGAGACTTCTCCGCATTGACCAGGAAGCCGAGGTTCCGGAGTAAGACTAGAACCCGGGAGCGATGCGACAGGAGGAGGGAGCGATCGGCCGCATGGACCAGCCAATCGTCCAGATAAGGGAGCACAGAAATGCCCTGGGAACGGAGATAACCCGTGACCGTGTGAACCAACATGGTAAAAATCCAGGGGGCCACGTTGATCCCGAACGGAAGGGCCCGGAATTGATAAACGCGGTTCTGGTACGCGAAGCGAAGAAAAGGTTGAGACGAGGGATGGATGGGAACGTGAAAATAGGCATCCGTAAGGTCTATCTTGAACGCCCAATCCATCCGCCGAACAATGCGGAGCACAGCATGGATATTGAACATCCGAAACGGGGGCGGACGGATGAACGAATTGAGGGGCTTCAGGTCTATAATCGGGCGCCAGCGTCCGTGCGGTTTGGGAACGAGAAAAAGGCGAGAGTAAAGCCCCACGGTGGAAGGGGAAACCTCGAAAATGGCCCGTTTGTCTATCGATTGAATGGCCTCCTCCAAAGCGAGGCGTTTTGCCGGATCGGGCGGAGGCGGAGTGAAGAAAGGGTGCAAAGTGACGGGAGGTGCGTGCAAAAACGTAAGACGGAACCCGAACTTGACGGTGCTGAGAATTAAACGCTGTGAGATGATACCCGCCCACGCGGGAAAATGGGCGCTGAGACGAGCGCCGACCGGAGCGAGAGAGTCATTTCTTGGTCGAACCTCGTTTAGAGGAGCGACCACGAAAGGGCTGAGAACGGCTGGAACGGCCTGAAGGACGAGAAGACGTAGCAGGCGCGCGCCGAGGCGGAGTGGAAGCAGTAACCGGAGGCCGAGGGCGGGGAACGCGGAAGGAGGGCCGAGGCGCAAGAGAGGCCGAGCGGAGGCGGGCCTGACGATCAGAGCGTTCTAAGGCGCGGTCAAAGAGAGGTCGTTAGTGGCCGCCAAACAGCAGGGAACCGGTAAAAGGTTGACTATAAAGTTCGGTTAACTCCGCCTGAGTAAGCTCCTGCTTGAAGTGTTTTAACGACTGAATGCAAGCCGTGCGGCGTAATAAGATGGAATTTTCCACCAGGCGCCAAACAATCCTGATTTAACTCAGCGCATGTATGTGCAGAAGCCTGCCAGATGTCGTTGAGCGTGAGCGAGTCCGGAGAAACGGCGAGCAAGCTAGTGACAGCCTGTAAGTCGTTAACCATGCCGGCCGCTTGCCGACCGAGCCCCTCCAGATCCGACAATTGACGATCCGAAAGGTGGACAGAGGACGGAAATAAAGACTTTCCGTCCGCAAACGGCTGTTCCAGGCCGGACTCGAGGCGCATGGGAGCCGACGGAATATCCGGGTTATCCGGAAAAGGGAGCAAGCGATCGAAACAGGTTGCCCGGTACCCACGTGAATTCCAGAGGGTAACGGGGGACCAAGGTTTCTCCGAACCCGGCGGAAGCGGGGCCCCAGTAGCAGTGGAGCGAGACCCCGAGACCACCGCGTGGTGCTCACGTAAGAGAGCCCCCGTGTGTTCGGAAAATTCCATACACACGGCGGGCGCGGCTGAGGGCGACTGCAGGGCGGCAGGATTCAAAAATGAACCGGCCCCCGACGCCGAGGAAGTCCGAGGTTGTAACCTACGGAACTTCGGACCAGAAGGGTTAGCCTCCTGGGTGGAGGTAGCCACAAGGTCCAGAAGCGCAGATTTGCGCGTACGCCAAGCCTGGCGTTGCAGCGCGATCTCCGACCACTGGTCAGGTGCCAGGGTGGGATCGGCTGACTGAGAAGATAGGGACCCTGGAGAACCCCGGGAAGGGGGAGCCAGAGAGACCCGCTAAGCCGGAACAACCGGAGGCTGGAAACAGGAAGCCGGGGAACGAGCAGCAGCAGGACCCATCCTGGAAGGAGCCGAACCGGATCCGTCGGCCGCACAGCAGACGGCGTCTGAAATAAAGAACCGGCCGCCCGGAAAGGGAGGCAGGAGGGATCGATGCACTTACCTGCACCCCAGGAAGGGCCGGGCAATCCAGCGGGACGGCTCCAGCCGGCCCCGGCGACAAAGATGGAACACGGCGAGGAGCCGGGGGCGACGAGAACAGCCGGGGAGAAAGGACCGGGGGCGCCGGGGAGGGCGTCGGACGGACAGCTGCGGGTCTAGACGAATCGTCTAGATCCGACATCAAGGATGAACAAAACTGGGACAATTTATGCAAGATGGAATAAGCAGATGAGCTGTCAGAACGGGATGCCGTGTGAACGGGGGAAGATTTCCGTTTCCGGGAATGAGACAGCAAGGATTTTACAGTCGAAACCACAGAAGAGGTGACAGGACCGGCGGGAACGGACGGTGAACGCAACACGGCCGTGGTGCGGTCAACCAGGGTAGGCTCCCCCCCCTCCCCCCCGGAGACAACCACGGGGCCAGATAAGGGAAGAACGGAGGGGGAATCCCCAATAACCGGGGAATGAACCCAATCCTGGAATAAGGCCCACTTGTCAGTGGACCACGTCTGGCAATGGAAACAAGGATCAGCCGGACCGCAGCAGGAGTCATTGTTGGTGCGGCAACTATAACAAGTGGGTGGGAGTCCCAAACCGGGATTATAGTGCCACAAGAGACACAATAGGAGGGGTTCTCCATGGCGGGCAAGGGAAAATAAGAATAACTTACAATCAGTTGGCAAACTCAAAACGACAAACCCAACAGTGGACGAATCTCGCAGCGCGGGATCAAACGTCCATCATGGCGAACGCCAGAAGAAAATGTGGTTATGGGTAACGGAAGTGTGACCTAGATACACAGGAACGAGGCGGGATGGGCGATAATAGGCCCAATAAGGGAAAATTTTCGGTTGGCTTACTCTGGCGTATAAACTTTAACAGAGAAAATTCTCATTAATACAGAAACAGCTCACAATTATGTTTACGTAATAAAACCAAAAGTTTGCATTTAGTTAGATGTCCCCAAAATCTCCTACCATACTGAAAACTGGGTCACTAAGACTTTGTTCCTTTAAGATATTAAGGAAAAACCTCGGTTTTCCAT
This sequence comes from Sipunculus nudus, assembly GCA_026874595.1. NCBI lineage: Eukaryota > Metazoa > Annelida > Sipuncula > Golfingiida > Sipunculidae > Sipunculus > Sipunculus nudus. The sequence goes on along the minus strand of CM049306.1, from coordinate 103,267,516 downwards.
TAAAAACCCATTGTTACACTTCAAGACTGCCTAATATCAAAACCACTTATCTGAATTTGATCATAGTATACATTAATATTCTTCAATATATTTCCTATATACATACCAAAAAATAGGTCAGTATTGCCTAATTTGTTGAAGTTATGGGCCCAAACATAATGCACCTTGTAAAAAATCAGGAAATATATTTACTTACTTAACATAAGAATTGCTGATGCTAGAGACTTACTTTCAGGGATATAACTTCATTTTATCAAGATTCAATTGTATACCAAAAATTAGATCTGCATTTTGCAATTTTCTTAAGTTATTAGCATAAATGTAAATTAGCATCTTTAATTTTGCCCAACTTCAGCCATGGCACGTTTTTTCCCTGTAAGTACTGTGGATTTAATTTTCAAAGCATGTACACATAAGGATTCAAACTGTTAAAATCTGAAATTTGAAAATAAAAGCTGCAAATTTAGGCTAGTTATTGAATTTGTTTTGGAGGCTCTTGTTGTATTCCCTTACATTGTCAGACAGTCCACTATGGTCACTGTAGGTCATTCATTACAGCTCTCTATGCTCCCCATTCTGTAGTGATGTAATCTCATCACTCCGCAAGCCCTCTCTCTTGTTGAGCTTGATCAGGCTGTCTGCAGTTAAAACCACAGGGAGCCTTTCTCTCCCCCCCCCCCCCCCATTCTGTTGACAAACTTGTATTATAAACCAAATGTACTTATAATTTCACATTTTTTTCAGCAACAAGCAGTAACAACAGAGAAACAGAGAACCCCCCCCCCCACCACCACCAACCCCTTCAATACTCAGGACTAATAAACAAGATGAATCTTTTAATTTTAATGTTAAATTAATTTTTTTTGTTGAGACTTGGACAAAAATGTTCAGGAATTTAATCCTTATATTCAAATGTGATAAAATATTAGGATCTAATTTAAGTGCTAACTGACAAGATTTAAGAAGATACAAATACTTTGTAGCATTTCATTCATATTCTTAAAGTTAGCTGGGCCTAGGGGGTGAATAACACTGTTAAACTTAGTTTTAAAATCAGGAATATTGGTCAAACTTTGTGGGATTAATTTCTAACTCATATGGCCATATTGTTTATTTGAAAAATTAATTACTTTCACACATTATTTGTTATGAAATGTAACTTTTATATAACACTTACCGTAGGCCCATTTTTTCCCTTAGTGCATCACTAAATGGTTTCAGGTCAAAGGTTTCATTTATTACACAGTGCATATGCTTTAGCTCATGTCCATAATTCTATAATTTACAGAGTTTCATTTTAGCAGGGCCATTTTCTCGTAGCTTTTCAAATGGTAATATACATGAAAAACCAAAAGAAATAAAAATATTTTGCAGTTGCTAATATTTTCCAAAATTAAGCCAAGTGACGTGACCCATGGGTCTCTCGAATTTAAATTTATAGGCTACATATTGCTTTTGTGAGTTTTATTGAGCAATACAAATGATAGTATGGACGGTGACAGCGGCAACCACGATGTCATCACTCAATTTTGCACACAGGAACAACAGACTTTTAAAAATTTGACTTTCAAGCATAATGATCATTGAGTTTTAATTTTGTGGATAAAAGTCTCCCACAAATTCCAAGAAAATAAAAACCCAACAAATAATTCTGAATCCACAGTATGTAATTCACACTAACAAATAGTTCTTTAAGTAGTTTGAAACATTATACTTTTAGTTTAGAGTTTTGTTCTTTATACTCTGCTAATAGAGTTAGCAAAGAAAACTTAACATTATCCCATATACATAAAGGCTTAACTCTCAGGAAATCATTGCACATTGTTTGAACCAGGTTTGGTCTGGACATTTGGGGAAGCCAGTGTCCCACCTTGGAAAGGAAGACCATGGACCTGTCATGTCTGTCTCAGTTCATCCAGATGGCCACCAGGTGGCAGCAGGCTACCATGAGGGTCATGTGAGAGTGTTTGACATACAAACTGGTATGTGCTCATAATTATAACACTTTATCAATTAACACTAGGGATGTAATATATTACCTCAAGAAATGATACATATCATTTTATTTCATCCTGATATGTACACAATAGAATACATTATCTCAAGAAACGATATCTATCATCATACTTCAACCTGATACGTACACAATACAATACATTATCTCAAGAAACGATACATATCTTCATACACCATCCTGATACACCACACAATACAATACATGATGAGAATTCAGAGTTCATGTCAGTGCTTTTCTGCTTTCAAGATCACCATGCTCAGTCCAGAGCCTGCTGACTGTATTATAAGCCAGAGGTCACTTGTTAAATGCTGGATCTTCCGCATGTAGGATGGTCATATATCATCTGTGTATCAATATATGAACATCTCACAATTCTGATATGATATTTGACTTTGTATCACTATGTAATAGGGCACCTGTGAATCATTGCAGCTTCTCTTATCATTGTGATGCCCAGTCACAAATTTACAATAAAATAATATTTGGTGATCTCTTAAACTCTGTGGATTTCCTGTATTATTAAGATTTTGGTGTACTAGAATATAAGATTTGCCCAGTCAAAAATTTACATAAAATAATATTTTGGTGATTTCTTAAACTCTGCGGATTTTCTGTATTATTAAGATTTTGGTGTACTAGAATATAAGATTTGTTTTTTTTAATTTAGACAAGCAATATAGCATGATTTTTGTCATGCCTTTGATAAATGATTAGTCTCCTTATGTGCTATTATTTATCCTAGTGATTCTAACTGAACATATGGTATGCTTTATTCTCATGTCAGAAGTCCACTATTGAGTTTGTCTCACAGATTTCAACTTCACCACCTCATACCCTCTGTACAGTTTCTCCAGTACTTCTAGGCTGTGACCTGTATTTTTGTTTAAGGGTTCCTATTCAGTATTTCTTAATGTTTTATTTACTTTTTGACACAGGTTTGGAGGTTGGTTGTCAGTGCCACCACACAGCCTCGGTACGCTGCCTTCAGTACAGCCCAGATGGTGAACAGCTGCTGAGTGGATCTGATGACACTAAAGTCATGGTAGGCTGGCAGCTTCATTTATTTCCTGAAATACAAACAGCTGCTGCTTCTTATATTTAAATCTGTCATCTGAGAGTTCACTGGCTGTGACTTAGCTGCTTACATTTTATACACCCAGCATTAAGGGTCAATGATTGTAGTAATAAAGCTGCCTTGACAAAAGCTCAGTTTATCTTAAAAACCCCAAAAACAATATGAATCTGCTGACAGCTGATATTTAATGTGGATTTGGTTTGATTATTTAAATAGCAGTATACCCTTAACTACATGTGCAACGTGACATCCAGCTTTAGTCTGACCACACAGATGGCAGCTCCATGAGTGTTTCAGAATTATTGTGAGGTCAGGAAAGTCTTCTGAGGATAGTCTCAAGGTAGGTTTGTTTCTGTGGAGAAAGTTGAGAAGCCATTTGACTTGTATAATCAAAGTAGAAGCTGGAGGAACGCTTTTGGGATGACCCTGCCCTCATCTAGCTGCAAATTATAGTGGGATATATGCATTCCATTTGAATTCTTATAATAAAATTCTGTTTCTGTGTAGTGGCTTAAATAGTATATAACAGACCTGTAGAAGGAACTTAATCTTATGTGACAGTAATTTTCAACCATTGTGGTTTTAGCTAATGGACAAGAAGTTGAAGCTACTTCACACATCCCCGAGTCACAAGAAGCCGGTGCTTGGTCTGAAGTATGGACAACGTTACGCTGCCTCAGCTTCGGAGGACTTTACAGCTAACGTGTATGAGTTGCTCAAGAGAAATGACCGCACTGTTGAGTGAGTTTTATTTATTTGAAATATTGTTTTTGTTATGCCCCCGCCACAAAGTGGCCGGGGCATATAGTTTTACCCATGTCCGTCATTCCGTCCTTCCGTCATTCCAAAATGAAACAGTTGTACGGACTTTTTTTTGCAATGCCTGCAGATATTGGCCTGATTTTTGGTGTGTGGGCAGATATAGACCAGTTACAGATCGAGTTCGCGTTTCGTCCCAGTTGACCTACTTTTGACCGTTTTACGGCTCCTAAACTTAGAAAATTTCATGAAAAATAGAAATATTCATGACAGATACACATGTACGGACTTTTTTTCGCAATGCCTGCAGATATTGGCCTGATTTTTGGTGTGTGAGCAGATATAGACCAGTTACAGATCGAGTTCGCGTTTCGTCCTGGTTGACCTACTTTTGACCGTTTTACGGCTCCTAAACTTAGAAAATTTCATGAAAAATAGAAATATTCATGACAGATACACATGTACAGACTTTTTTTTCGCAATGCCTGCAGATATTGGCCTGATTTTTGGTGTGTGAGCAGATATAGACCAGTTACAGATCGAGTTCGCGTTTCGTCCCGGTTGACCTACTTTTGACCATTTTAGGGCTCCTAAACTTAGAAAGTTTCATGAAAAATAGAAATATTCATGACAGATACACATGTACGGATTTTTTTTCGCAATGCCTGCAGATATTGGCCTGATTTTTGGTGTGTGAGCAGATATAAACCAGTTACAGATCGAGTTCGCGTTTCGTCCTGGTTGACCTACTTTTGACCGTTTTACGGCTCCTAAACTTAGAAAATTTCATGAAAAATAGAAATATTCATGACAGATACACATGTACGGACTTTTTAGCTCAGCTGACTTTCAGTCATGCTGGGCTATAGCGATGGGTCTTTGTCCGGCGTCCTTCCGTCTGTCTGTCCGGCCTGCCGTCCGTCCGTTAGCAGGGCACAAATCGTAACCGTAGGGGCTAGGGCCATGAACCCTATGCAGTCTTAGAGGTTATAAAAAGATCTCCTTGCAAACCTGAAATTAGGTCACTGCGACCTATATTCTCGAAGTTATGGGGTGTGTTTGCACCCCCCAGAAATAACTCTTTGAGACAAAATTTTCATCCCAAACCTTCCATCTTTCACATACAGCTCACCTACCAACAGGGGAAGAACCATAATTTTTTTTAGGTCACAAGGTCAAAGGTCAAGGTCACAGGAGCCTCTTCTTTGAAAAGCCTGTGGATGCATTTTAAGCCAACCCTTTCATCCCAATTCTTTGATCTTTCGCATATAGCTCACCTACTAAGTTGGAGAAGAATCCTATAGATTTTGAGGTCACAAGGTCAAAGGTCAGGGTCACAGGATCCACTTCTTTGAAAAGGTAGTGGACACATTTCAAGCTAGACTTTTCATTCCAAACCTTCCAGCACTGATATCGCTTCTCTGCCAACAGGGGAAAAGACCTGTTGATTTTGAGGTCAAAGGTCAAGTTCACAGCACCCACTTCTTGTGTGGAGTCATTTTCAGGCAAACTTTTCAATCTGTACCTTCCATCTGTCATATATGGCTTACCTACCAATAAGGGAAGAAGCCTATTGATGTTGAGGTCAAAAAGTCAAAGGTCAAGGTCACAATATTTAATTGTTCTAAATGCTTGTGAGCATATTTCAAGTGTAACTGTTCAACCCAAACCTTCAGCCTTTCACATATGCCACATCTATGCATCACTCAGTTTGACTCAAACTTCATATTTATGGGTCTTTTTGCCTTAATAAATAACTTATTGATTTTGGGGTCAGCTGGTCAGCAGGTTAAAGGTTACAGGTCAAAGTTATTCACCCATTGGTTGCCAAGTAATTACACCAGATTTAAGTGGTCAGTAGTTACCCATCATTTAGAAAGAATCCAGTTGATATATGGGCAAAAGGCCAAGGTCATAGGAAAGGGATGTTCACAATTACTTATTATATAAACCATCTCTATTTTTCTTGTATATATAACCATCCCACTCCAGCTGGTACATCTCCCTGTGTGGCTGTAATTGTGAGTGACACTGGTGACATATGACTCCCTTTTGTATCAGCCTATTAAGTGATAAGGCTCAGTGATAAGTACCTCGTTACTTCATAAAAAAAACACTGTTTTCAGAATGCTTCAGCCAGGCATTAAGACTATGAGAGTATAGTATTAAGGTTTAGCTACTGATTTATAAGATGATGGGAACATTTTGCAGTTTATTATATGGAATCCTAGCAATAAACTTAGTTTCCTAGATATCTGAATATTTTAATATATATCACCACATATAAAAGCAAGTGTTTGTTCTCATAATATGTGGATGTGTACCTTGATTTAGGATGGCTTTTTGTTTTATTTCAAGACTCTTAGTCATGCTTTCTGCATTTCTTTTCTTTCAGGTTTGGCAGTTTACCTACCCTGCTGACCCCATTGAAAAGCAGAGTGATAATAAAAATATTGGACTTACACTTTTTACAATTGCATATCTATAAATCTGATATGAGGGCCTGGACATGCCTTTTGAATTATTTTGGGCATTTATTACTGGATAATTTGCCCCAAGTTTGGTCTCTTATTGGAGAATGTGGGATATCAAATGTCATACTTGTCAGAAATCCATTATTTCTGCCAGTTAGCCACCTTAGAAATTCTTTCTTCAGGGCAGTTTCAGTAATTTTTCTTTAATGTTTGGTCCGATTTAGAGAATGTTTGTTGTCTGATTTCAGACTTGTCAGAAGTCCAATATGGCCACCAGGCAACCATCTTTTAACCCTTTACTGTTCAGATTAGCCTGTGGATTGTCACACTCCTACTGTTCAGATTTATTTTGCATTTTTTCCACATTTTGACATGAATCTATATAAGAGACATTTACTCAGTAACCGTTAAAGGTATCTTTGTGAAATTTTCAGCTTTTACTGTCAGGTATATGTCCTTCATGTTATTTTATTTAATTTTCTACATACCTGGTTTGATATGTATGTAACCAAGGTATATACAGGTAAAAACAGGTAAATCTGTACTACCTGTATTTCCACTCACTGGTATATCACCAAAATGACCCCTTTCATCCTGTTCAGGTAACCCATGAACCATTTGATAAAAAAAGGGAAATGTAAGGATTTTTTTTCACTCTAAGGTAATTATATATTAAAGGTAAGAAAAAGGTAAATGATTTGTTTTAACACTGGAAAGGGAACCACCGACGAACCAGAATGTGCTAGTAAAATTGGATTTTTCTGTGGGAATCATATATTTTTCACCTGAAAAGCTTGCTGACCAAAAGAGCACATTCTATGACTATTGACATATAACACATGTTTACCTGTACAGGTAAGAAAAGGTAAATTATTTTTTTTTCTGAATATATACGCAAACACCTTGTTCATCATTATAGTTACTATAAATTAATACCTTCTCTATTTATGGACTGTATAATTAATTTTGATATAAGAACAGGTGCTTTTAATACAGTAATTAAGTTACCTATGTGAATAGTACCTTTGTTCTTCAACTGATCTAATTACCTGTGACAGTGACAAAATCATGCTGAAAAGTGGCTGGTGAGAATAGGGATAAACAAGTGTCAACTGTGTAAAACCATAATATTTTGATTTTTCAGACATGTAAAACATAAATTGATAATTTTGGTTACAGTTACACATAAAAACATACTCACCTGTACAGGTGAGTTCAGGTAAATCCAGGTAAATTATTTTTTAATGAAGTATATATTTTATACATATAATTAGGGAGGACAAAAAAAAACAAACAACTTAATTTTGAGTGCCATGTGTAAAATTTATGAATTACAGGTACTAACTGCACTATTTATTGGGTTACCTGAAATGATACCTTTGATCTTAAACAGATTTAATTACCTTTGTAAGTACAGAATATAAAGACAACTTTTCATTTTAAAAGTGGAAAGGAAATTTTTGAAGGAGTCAAAACAATATGCAGAAGCTATCTTTTAATTTACTGCACAGCCATGAGACTTGTGCATTTCAATTTTGCCAATTGCTACCTGTAAAAGTTTACTCACCTGCACAGGTAAGATCAGGTAAATAAAGGTAAATTCTCATTTTTTAAATTTAAATTATATATTGCACTTGTTATAAGGAACATCGCAATAAAAACTATTTACTTTTGTCCAATGTGCAAAATATATAATTTATGGGTGTAAAATGCACAAATTATCTGGTTACCTGTAATATACCTTTTTATGTCAAATTAATATATTTTAACATGTGTAGGCAAAAACAAATCGCCGACGGATTATAAAATAAAATCTGGAAAATTGTGTCTTCTCTGTTTGTTTACATTTCATGCAATAATAAAATTGCTGTTTAGTTGGTCTGTCGCGTTTATCTGCACAGGTAAAAATCCAGGTGCGACAGGTAAACAGGTGTGCACTTGGTTCGATCAACGATTAGCCTTAATAAACGTTGATATATCCAAATCTTTCCCATTCTAAACAGTGCAAATGTACTAAAATTTGAAATAAAAATCAAAACAAATATGTCTTACACTTGTGAAAACTGTTATTTTCCTAATTGAGGGTATCCATGCAATTTCTTTTGAAGTACCCGCCCCTTCGCGGCTGACGGTGATTGAGCGATAATGAGTGAATTCAGCAATGTGTAGCACACAAGGTACATTAATGACGCGGTTTTGCGGACTTTAGTCGCAGGATTAACCTATCTAGTCAATATAACGGAAAAATAAAAATAAATTAAAACTTTTACTGGGCAATTAAGATGCAAGACGACACGTCTGTTTGGGTTTCTTTCCTGAATGGTCCAATTCAACCGCGTCATCCCTCAGCCAGCGATGACGCACTGACGCTGCAAACTTTTCTCACCCAAACGCGTCTACTTTTACATCGGTAAGGTTCACGTGACTGGGTCTGGCGTGTTTACTTTGTAAAGTCTTTTAAATGGACAAGGTTCACGTGACTAAGTCTGGCGTGTTTATTATAAGAGGCATCATGAGATGCAGTGCCGACTGGCGGTCGAATTATTCTTTTTTTTTTTTGGGGGGGGGGGGGTTATTTGTTGGAGTTACCTGGAAACATCCTTTCACGTCATGCAATATATGTATATGCATTAGAAGGGATTCTTTCCCGCAGGGATCAGAAACAACGAGAACACGTACTGATAGTACTTAGATAGTAGAACAATAATTCATTACATATATAATATATATGCACATTAATGTAAACAAATCGTTATTAACAAGAATATAAAATAACGGAAAATCAATATTTTTTATTGTTGGAAAGGTGTTTTTAAAATGTGCTATTGGGATAATGCACATAATACCAAAGTTTATAAACGTGGGAAAACGATACTAAACTGTGAAGTAACACCAAAGAAACATGTTTTTCACAGTACATTTTAATGTATGTTATGTTATTCAAATATATAGGCCTACGTATGTCCAACAATGCCTATCAAAATTATGCCTAGTTACTATGATTTCATAGCAGTACATTCTGGTATCTTAGAGGAAAATTGCACGTACATATCTTTATGCACTTACTTATCCAGGTCTTCAATTTGCACTTTATTTCATCTTAGAGGAAAATTGCACGTACATATCTTTATGCACTTACTTATCCAGGTCTTCAATTTGCACTTTATTTCATCTTAGAGGAGAATTGCACGTACATATCTTTATGCACTTACTTATCCAGGTCTTCAATTTGCACTTTATTTCAGTGACATTTAAATGAAGCATAATTACGTTATGAAATTAATATAAAATGGAAATATAATATATAATTACATTTATTCAATTCAACTTCACTTGAAGAAAAGTAGGAAATTTATTTAATAATTTTGAGACGCACAATTCCTTGGTTAACTAGATGTATACACGAGACCTAACTTCAAATCATATATCTAATCTGGTAACCTCCGTATGCAACTTTGTACATTTAAGCCTTCATATAGTCAGAATGCATAAGTCATGCACTGCTGATAAAACTTCAGCTTCAGCAGGAATGCATGCGGTCTCCCCAGGCTGCAAGGTGGTGATTTCACAGAGATGCAGAGTTCCAGTTAATCATAAAACAACATGCAGCAACAATTCAATAATTCTAAAGAAGCGCCTGGAATGTTCCAAAATCTTCTAATAAGTTATGATCCCTTTGGTGTTTGTTTATTTATTTATTTTGTATTCACCAGTCCCGTCAGCTGTAGAGACGCGGACCATGACCTACACCTTGCAATTATACATGTCGTTCGGTTCCCGAACATTGTAAATGATATCCTTTGTTGATTGATGTAATAGGTGCCAATTTAAAGTAGTAATTTCCACTCCGAATCCCTGCATGGTTGGCCACATGATGTGTGCTGTCTTTCCGCTAAAATCTTCTGTGTGATAAGAAAATTTCCGTGTGCTAATAAAACTGTCAATCAAACGTGAAAATGACAAGGTCTGGTGGGTAAAAATAGAAGCCGACACCTTGTGGTATTTTAGGTCTTCGAAAGGGGCAAGTTTGAGACAAAGCCATCAAACATTTTGCAATATAGATATATTTGTATACCTGCGTCTTTTAAATCTTATCTTACAGCAATGGAAAGGTACAATTATATTTCAGTCTAATTTGTCCACCTGCATGGTTTCTCGTCATTTTGAATACACCATGCGCATGCATATCGAAAGTCCGCATCTTCGGTCTTTATATTTTACTTTCACTGTGTCACCGTCACTATATATATACACGCTATAGCTTCTAATTTAAGATTGGCAAATGCATTTTATTCATTTGTCCTGCATGTATCATGACTGAGACTGACTCCGCCGTATGACTTTAAAGGATTATCATGACCAAGACACATTTTCCATATTTAATCCCTGGGCCATGCATGCACGGTGACTGGGTTTTGAGAGCGATATCAATTTAAAGCGGCGTTTATACCGGGCGCACGGTATATGCGATATATATGCAGGCGGTCTGCGGTATACACTATGTATTTTTTATGAATATAGGCAGCGAATGAAACCGATTTGAGAAATTGACATGGATGAGTGTAAAAAGGAGTTATAAGTTCTGGTATCAGTGGTAAGATTTTATGTTTAAAAGGTACAAACATTTAACGCAGTACTATTCCTTACAACAATGAATAGCCTGTTATAGGCAAACATGTATTATACCAAAAAAAATTATTTACTTCAATTCATAATATAATAGGTTATAGTTTTATAATTTTATTTGCTATGTGCCATATATATTTAAGGATGTTTTGCAGCTCCTCCCAAAATCTGTTTCACTGGCAGTGACAGTGCTTTTTTCAATCACTAATGAAAATTATAATACGCACATACTATATACATGTGTATATATATATATAGGCCTATATACACACACATGCACACACAAAAGCGCGCACACGTGCACATACACATGAAGCCTATACATATACAGAAAGTACTACACATATACAAATTTGTAAAATCTGTTCAGTATGTGTTGAAACTGTATTAATACATATTTGTTCAAGCGTATAAGTCACTTACTGTCTTGTCTTACATATTCAAGGATCTGGGTATAAGCGTGCAGTTCCACGTACGTCGTATAATAATTACATCAATATTTCATGAAGTATATTATCATTATATTTTACACTGGAAAATTAACTATATCCATAAATTATCTGGCTCTTTCTAAGTTAAGACGGTATCAATTTTATTTTCAATTCATAAAGTCTCTTAGAATGATTGACAGTTCTTGTGCACGGCCGATTGTGCCCGATAACGATTGTACATAGAATGTTTGGCACAGAAATGATCACTAGTAAACAATCAGACATCACATATATATACGACATGATATATGACAGTATCTTCGATTTTTATTTATGAAAATATGTTAATATTTAAAATAAATACTCATCTTATTATATGATATCGGTAAAACATGGTTTTCCAGTGCCATTACATGACACAATTAGGAGGTCACTCAGATCACGTGCGTGGTGTCTGTCAAACGCGTCAGTCAGTCGTTCGGCGATCATTGGTCACAAGTTAAACCAATAAAAAAAGGGATAATATATGATCTTGGAAATATTTAACGGAAGTTAACTCTGTAAACACATTGCACTTGGTTTTCTCACTGGAATTGACAGCCAACATTTAGTGATTTACCGATTTCTGATGAATTTAGCGAAAGTGTCTGATTTTACTGTCGCAGGCGACATGTTACCAGGGCCCACGTAACAAGGCTACGTGAGTGAAAGTCAATCATTTTTATTTTTTTCCAACAAGTCGGCGTCCGCGCCAGTTTGGATCTTGGTCACATGTTAGAACAACTCTTGACGTTCTGCTCTTTCATTTAAGTACAAATATGATAGATGACAATAGATATTTCACCCCCAAAACTTGCCCCAAATACGGGTATGTAAAATGGGCTTAAGCGCGCCCTGGCGGGCGCCTTTGAATTCTAGGCCTGTGACAAACCGTGCGCCCGCCAAGGCGGTATTGGAGTTTAAAGGCTTAATTCCTTTTGATCATATTATCTCAAGAACAGTTAAAGTGAATGCAGTTGGATGTATATTTATGTAATTTTGTAAAGGATTGGGTCAAATATTTCTGAATAAATATTACCATCATTTATAAAAGTGCAGTACAGTTGGCATGTATTGAATAAAAATTCATACAGAAGCACATGTTTCTCAATAATTCTTGCATGTATTTCCTTGATTTTTGCTATATATTTTGATCTTATATTTGCCCTTTGTGGTGTTCCTTTTGAGACTGACAGGTTTCAAGCAAGCTGTTGGAATAGTTCCTGATAGCTTAACAATCATGCATTTTCCTCAGACCATCAATTCACTGTGTTTTAACCAGACATAGGTGATATATATTTCTGTTGTCATAGAAAATTTTCAACAAATTGGCAAATTGGTTCTTCAAAATTTGACTGGAAGTTGTGAATCTCAGTCCATGATGTCACAGGTCATGCTTGGCAGCTGAGCGTCATGACCCATGGGTCACTTGTTTTCACAATGCCTGCAGATATTGGCCTGATTTTTGGTGTGTGAGCAGATATAGACCAGTTACAGATCGAGTTTGCATTTCGTCTTGGTTGACCTCTTTTTGACCGTTTTACAGGTCCTGAAGATAGAAAATTTCATGAAAAATATGAAATTTCATGACAAATACACATGTACGTTTTTTTTTTCTCAGTGCCTGCAGATATTGGCCTGATTTTTGGTGTGTTGGCAGATAATGACCAGTTACAGATGGAGTTCGCGTTTTGCCCCAGTTGACCTATTTTTGACCGTTTGGCGGTGCTCTCAAATAGAAAATTTCATAAAAAAGTGCACATGTATGGACTTTTTTTCGCAGTGCCTGCAGATATGGGCCTGATTTTTAGTGTGTAGGCAGATAATGACCAGTTACAGATCGAGTTCCTGTTTTGTCTCAGTTGACCTACTTTTGACCATTTGACTGCTCCTGAACATAGAAAGTTTCATGAAAAATATAAATTTTCATAACAAATGCATATGTACTGACTTTTTTTCCTCAATGCCTGCAGATACCACCCTGATTTTTTTTGTGTGGGCAGATAATTACAGTTACAGATTGAGTTTGCGTTTCATCCTGGTTGACCTACTTTTGATTGTTTTACGGATCCTAAACATAGAAAATTTCATGAAAGACAGAAATTTTTATGGAAAATGCACATGTATGGACTTTTTTTCACAATGCCTGCATATACTGGCATGATTTTTGTTGTTGCTTGATAATGACCCGTTACAGATCGAGTTTGCATTTTGCCCTTGTTGACATACTTTTGACCATATGACACCTCTTGAACTTAAAAAATTTTCCAAATTTTACAAATGTTTCTAATTTGCCCAAGGCGGGGGCATTCGTGTCGTTCCGACACATCTAGTTTGTATTCTAGTTTTAGTGTGTTGAAAATATGTGCAATTATGTCTTATTCCATCATCTTTAATTGTGCACAAAAACTAACCAGTGGACCTACAGGTTCTCACATGATATCCAAATGGGACTCGAGATAATCTCCTTGTAGTTTTGACATTACTGGATGATGACCTGTATTCTTACAGCTACTGCACAAAAGCATGATTGTGTGACCTTTAGAGGGTAATGATTCCTAATATTAAGGGTTGCTGTACGGATATTTTTAATATGTCAATTAATTTAAAGTAATAAGTGTTAATCAGTCATTGTGTTCTTGTCTTTAGTTTGAATAAAATAAACAAACTGTTATATATATATATATATCTTAAAATAGATGTGATCTCTTAACAAAAACTAAACTGCATAAATTGTTGCTAAATTTTTTGTTGATTATGTAGAGATATTTTGCTTTCTTCGCACTATTTATTTATAAAACAGTACACAAAATTTCTTATACTCTTTTATTGAAGCACTTAGTACCCATTGACATGTACTGTCTTGTTGGCAAAATTCAGGAAAATTAAAAGGTGACCTGTATCACTGTTCCAGGCTGGATAGGCTTAGCCAACTGGTTGGACACACAGGGCCAGTCACCTCTTGTTCATTTAATGAAGATGAGACCAGGCTAGTGACAGCAAGCAGGGATGCGGTAAATACCATATCATAACATCACCACCACTGGCTTCATCATAACACCACTACCACTGTCTTCATCATAACATCAATATCTTCATCATAATATCAGGACCGTCATGGGAACTTCATTGTGGTCGTCAAAACACTACTACCTTCATTGTTAATCAGTACCTTCATTACAACATCAGTATCTTCATCATAACATCACTACCTTCATCACAACATTAATATCTTCATCATAACATCACTACCTTCATCAAAACATCAGTATCTTCATCATAACATCACTAGCTTAATCACAACATCAGTATCTTCATCATAACATCACTAGCTTCATCATAACATCAGTATCTTCATCATAACATCACTAGCTTCATCACAACACCAGTATCTTCATCATAACATCCCTACCTTCATCACAACATCAGTATCTTCATCATAACATCACTGACTTCATCACAACATCAGTATCTTCATCATAACATCACTGACTTCATCACAACATCAGTATCTTCATCATAACATCACTGACTTCATCACAACATCAGTATTTTTATCATAACATCACTGACTTCATCACAACATCGGTATCTTCATCATAACATCACTACCTTCATCAAAACATCAGTATCTTCATCATAACATCACTAGCTAAATCATAACATCAGTATCTTCATAATAACATCACTAACTTCATCACAACACAAGTATCTTCATCATAACATCCCTACCTTCATCACAACATCAGTATCTTCATCATAACATCACTGACTTCTTCACAACATCAGTATCTTAATCATTACATCACTGACTTCATCACAACATCAGTATTTTTATCATAACATCACTACCTTCATCACAACATCAATATCTTAATCATAACATCACTGACTTCATCACAACATCAGTATCTTCATCATAACATCACTACCTTCATCAAAACATCAGTATCTTCATCATAACATCATTAGCTTCATCACAACATCAGTATCTTCAACATAACATCACTGACTTCATCACAACATCAGTATCTTCATCATAACATCACTACCTTCATCACAACATCAGTATCTTCATCATAACATCATAAGCTTCATCACAACATCAGTATCTTCAACATAACATGACTGACTTCATCACAACATCAGTATCTTCATCATAACATCACTGACTTCATCACAACATCAGTATCTTCATCATAACATCACTACCTTCATCACAACATCAGTATCTTCATCATAACATCATTAGCATCATCACAACATCAGTATCTTCAACATAACATCACTAACTTCATCACAACATCAGTATTTTTATCATAACATCACTACCTTCATCACAACATCAGTATCTTCAACATAACATCACTGACTTCATCACAACGTCAGTATTTTTATCATAACATCACTGACTTCATCACAACATCAGTATCTTCATCATAACATCACTGACTTCATCACAACATCAGTATCTTCATCATAACATCATTAGCTTCATCACAACATCAGTATCTTCAACATAACATCACTTACTTCATCACAACATCAGTATTTTTATCATAACATCACTGACTTCATCACAACATCAGTATCTTCATCATAACATCACTACCTTCATCACAACATCAGTATCTTCATCATAACATCACTACCTTCATCACAAATCAGTATCTTCATCATAACATAATTAGCTTCATCACAACATCAGTATCTTCATCATAACATCACTGACTTCATCACAACATCAGTATCTTCATCATAACATCACTACCTTTATCACAACATCAGTATCTTCATCATAATATCATTAGCTTCATCACAACATCATTATCTTCAACATAACCTCACTGACTTCATCACAACATCAGTATCTTCATCATAACATAACTGACTTCATCACAACATCAGTATCTTCATCATAACATCACTACCTTCATCACAACATCATTATCTTCATCATAACATCATTAGCTTCATCACAACATCAGTATCTTCAACATAACATCACTGACTTCACAACATCAGTATCTTCATCATAACATCACTGACTTCATCACAACATCAGGATCTTCATCATAACATCACTACCTCCTTCACAACATCAGTATCTTCATCATAACATCATTAGCTTCATCACAACATCAGTATCTTCAACATAACATCACTGCCTTCATCATAACATCATTACCTTTAACATATCACTCGCTTCATTTTGTTTGGCTTTACCACTAACACCATGGTACTTATCCATATCAGGCATTACAAATGAGATATCAGTTATGATGCAGCTTGTAGAAATATTTTTAAAAACATACCAGTATGTTTTTTATAAGATATCTCTGCGTAGAGGAGCTAACTGTATTAAGTTGTCAATGCCAATAAGAAAAGTGCAGATAAAATGACATTCCGTTTACAAAGAATTGTGTACTCAAGGGAATTTGTTATCTTAAAAAAGATGTTTCCATATTTTATGTCACATATTTTATACACAGTATCCTAGGACCAGTCAAACTTTTCTGTATATGAGTTCTCGAAGGCATATGCCTTTAAAAATCTGTAGATATGACTAAACATTTATCACCAAAGGCACATCAATACATCAACAGAGCTTGCTCATCAGGGCTTTTTATGAATTTCCATATCAATTTCTTGTGAAATGTTTCTGACAGAAACAGTATGCTGTAACTACTGAAACAAGCAGTTAGTACAGAAATATGCAGTTGATGTGGATATAAGATACTGTATAAAACTACATTTGCTGTGAATACTATTTTGAACAATTCTTTTAATTAATCTTAAAAATATGTTTATTTACAGTCACTGATGATCTGGGACTTGACTGGACTCTCTGACATCAGTGCACAGCCTCTACAGGTGCTGCACGCCTGTCATTCTGACTGGATCAACAGCTGTGCTTGGTCCAACACTGGAGACTTTATCGTAAGTCATGTCATGACAGGGGTAGGATGTATCCTTGTGGTTAAATGGTATATGGTTCAAACCCTACCACAGCCTAAAAAACTATATGATGAAATCTCAATTAAACATCAGAGGTCCGCTTTGATAACTTAATGACAGATTGTCACTTTGGAATGTCCCTAACCCCTTGCATATAAAACCTGAAAACCAGAAGGCTTAATAATAATGTATCATTCTCATGGTATGCTTACCTTAATCATTGTGTAACAAATCTTTTATCCTTTGAAATAAAAATATAGTCACTGGTCAGTTATTTGGTGAAATACTGTTTGATTCATGGACAATGTCACATGGGCTTATACATTTTAAAAAGAGAAATTCATTCTGTAACAACACACACTGTTCACCTCTTTTCTTTTCTTTCCAACTGGAAAGTTCATTATGAAAAGTAAGTTGCAAGAGCCAGCTGAGTCATGAACTTAAGTACCAACACAGGAACAAAATACCAATCATCCAGAGTATGTAAGAAATCCATTTAATTCAGTATATTATGCTAGTGAGGAAAAAAAACAACATTTCAGTGTCATTTATAGCAGTCATGATCATTTACCATGTACCATAACTTATGTAACAGACACCAGATTGTTAATGTGTATTTTATATGACATTAATACCTGTATACAGGTGACAGCATCCAATGACTTCAACCTGAAGCTGTGGGACCTCAAGACAGGAAACGAAAAAGTCAAGTTCACTGGTCATGTTTCAGCAATCAATGCTGTTGCATACAAGGTAATTAGATAAGCAATATCTGCATTTTTATGATATAAACAGCACTATCAGTGAAGTAAAGTAATTATTTCTGTAACATCCTTAATGTCTCAAATCCTGCAAAAAATTCTATCACTTGAGAACATAGATATCTCTGTATTTGTATACTGTCTAAGATGTCAGCCTGGCAACCTACTTAATTAGACCAGCTGGCAACCAAGAGCCTGCAGAAATAGTTATTACTTATTATACTGCTAGCATTCTTGACTAAGTGATTAATGAATTATCTTAAGTATCTTTTATCTACATTTAAACCCCCGTGAAATATAAATCGTTATTTAACCAAATACAATGTTCTGTCAAATGGGATATGTATCAGTGACATACAGAGCTTCATTTTTTTTAGAAATAAGCTAAATAAACAATTTAAAGGCACTTTGGGATATTATCATGTGTCTTAGTTTCTGTCCATTACAATTTGGCTTGTTTTTACTTGGTGCATAGAATATATTTCTTTTTTTTGCATTTTTATACATGTCATTTTTACTATATTCTCATATAATAAAAAGTTCAGTGGACATATCATAGCAATATACGTACAATTTTGCAGAAAACAGTGCTACATTTTGAATTACATACACCTTATGGTGTCTAAACTTAAAACAATCCATTATGATATTCTTTTGAGTAGATTTTAATTGAAGCAGTTCCAACCAGCAATTTCATGACAAATTAGAAGATATAATATAACTGTCTCTTTGTTTCAGTACGGTTGCATTGTGTCATGTGACTTCGATGGAGCAATGAAGGTCTGGTCACACAAAGGAACTGAGGTCACGACCCTTCAAGGCCACAATAAGAGAGTCAACAACTGTGACCTTTGGGTTAAGGTCAAGGCTGACAAAGGTAAATAGAATCACATGGATATATCCTTTAAGTTTTATGATCTTTATATTGAATATAGTTGTATCAATAATTATCAATATTTAGCTTAGCTGACTGTAAGTCATCTGAGCTATAGTGATCACTCTTTGTCCATCATCAGTCTGTCCGTCTGTCCAGCTGTCTGTCCGTCCGTCTGTCCGTAAACCAGGCACAAATGGTAACCGCTGGACCTAAAATCTTGTAACTTGACATTCTGAGAGGTTCATGAAAAATCTCCTTGGAAACCAGAAATTAGGTCTCTGTTACCCATATCCTTCGAGCTATGGGGCCCTAAAGTACCCCCCCCCCCCCCCAGAATAGTCAAAAATTTCATACAAAAACTTCAATATCTCATAAACTACATCACTGATGCTCATGGATTTTGGCACACATATTGATCATGAGATGTTCCATCAGTTCTTTCAGACTGGTGGTGCCACCTGTATTATTCAATTTTTTACGGATTTTTTTCTCTATTTTTGAGACCTTTAAAAATGTGAACATCTGTTAACAGGGCACAAATCATAAAGACTGGACCTAGAATCTTCATTCTTGACACACTGAGAATCCTATGAAAAGTCTCCATGGAAACCAGAAATTGGTCTCTGTTACCCATATCCTTCGAGCTATGGGGCCCCAAAGTACCCCCCAGAATAGTAAAAAATTTCATACAAAAACTGCAATATCTCATTAACTACAACACTGATGGTCATGATTTTCGGTATACATATTGATCATTAGATGTTTAATGAGTTCCTGCAGACTGGTGCTCCACCTGTATTTTTCGATTTTTTACAAATTGTTTTCTCTATTTTTGAGACCTTTAAAAATGTGAACATCTGTTAACAGGGTACAAATTGTTAAGACTGGACCTAGAATCTTCATTCTTGACACAGTGAGAGACCTATGAAAAGTCTCTGTGGAAACCTGAAATAAGGTCTCTGTTACCCATATCCTTTGAGCTGTGGGGCTCCCAATTACCCCCCCCCCCCCCCCCCCAGAATAATGAAAAATTTGATAAAAAAGACTGCAACATCTCAATAACTACAACACTGATGGTCATGATTTTTGGCATACATATTGATCAAGAGGTGTTCCATCAGTTCCTGCAGACTGGTGGTGCCCCCTGTGTTTTTTCAAATTTTTACAATTTTTTTTCACTATTTTTGAGACCTTCAAGGATGTAGTTATCTGCCAACAGGGTACAAATCGTAACGACTAGACCTAGAATCTTCATTTTTCACACACAGGGACACCCATGAAAAGTCTCCATGGAAACCTAAAATTAGGTCTCTGTTACCCATATCCTTTGAGCTATGGCACTCCAAAGTACAGCTCAGAAAAATGGAAAATTTGATACAAAAGCTGAAGTATCTTAACAACTAATGCAGAGATCACCATTATTGTGTGCATAAATATTGATCGTGCATGGAGTGTTTCATCAGTTTTTGCAGACTGGTGGCGCCACCTGTATTTGTTTGGATTTTATTACGAATTGTTTTCTCTATTTTTGAGACCTTTAAAAATGTGAACATCTGTTAACAGGGCACAAATCGTAAAGACTGGACCTAGAATCTTCATTCTTGACACACAGGGAGACCCATGAAAAGTCTCCATGGAAACCTGAAATTAGGTCTCTGTTACCCATATCCTTTAAGCTGTATGGCTCCAAAATACCCCCCAGAATAATAAAAAATTTAATACAAAAACTGCAGTATCTCAATAACTACAACACTGATGGTCAGGATTTTTGGCATACATATTGATCATGAGGTGTTCCATCAGTTTCTGCAGACTGGCTGCGCCACCTCTATTTTTTTCAAATTTTTATGAATTTTTTTCTCTATTTTTGAGACCTTTAAAGATGTGGTTATCTGTCAACAGGGTACAAATCGTAATGACTGGACCTAGAATCTTCATTCTTGACACACAGGGAAACCCATGAAAAGTCTCCATGGAAACCTAAAATTAGGTCTCTGTTACCCATATCCTTTGAGCTATGGCACTCCAAAGTACAGCTCAGAAAAATGGAAAATTTGATACAAAAGCTGAAGTATCTTAACAACTAATGCAGAGATCACCATAATTGTGCATAAATATTGATCATGCATGGATTGTTTCATCAGTTTTTGCAGACTGGTGGTGCCACCTGTATTTGTTCGGATTTTATTACGAATTGTTTTCTCTATTTTTGAGACCTTTAAGGATGCTGTCATCTGTTAACGTGGCACAAATTGTAACAACTGGACCTAGAATCCTCATTCATGTCATGCAAGGAGGCCCATGAAAAGTGTCTGTGGAAACCTGAAATTAGGTCTCTGTTACCCATATCCTTCAAGCTATAGGACTCCGAAGTATCCCTCAGAATAATGGAAAATTTGATACAAAAGCTGAAGTATCTGAACAACTAATGCAGAGATCACCATGATTCTTTGCATGGATATTGACCATTAAGTGTTTTTATTAGTTTCTGCAGACTGGTTTCTCTGTTTTTGAGATATATAAATACAGACACAATCTTGGCCTGTTGGTTATTCTGTTTGATGCTTCAGTTGAATGGGTATATATTACCATTCAGATGATAAAATTTCCTTTTGCGAATCTCTTCCCAGTCAGCTGAGCGTCATGACCCATGGGTCACTTGTTAATATCAAATGTTTACTGTTTATTCAGCCAGGAATAATTAATAAGACTTTCAGTGGCTCATGACAGTAGTTGACACTTGTATGTGTTGTTTAAGTGGTTGCTTTGTTGTCCATATACATTTATGTTCAGATTCATGGTCCTAGCTTCCAGTAGTGTGTAGGTGCCATCAAGCTGGCTGTAAAGTATTAAGGATATATTGAGAAATACTAGAATATTTCATACTGTGATGTCTGTATATCAATATTGTGGGACCTTCCAGATATGGACACTTGCTGGACTTGGTGTTATGCCTTAATATGGATATCCACATATTAGAGAGGTTAATATAAACCACCCCAGTTTGTTCTCACTGGACTCCCTAATGTTTTCATATTGAAGATATTATTACCAGAGCTGTAATGATATATTTTCTCACAATGCTATACCTATAATGATTCACTCACAATATGATACATGATTTGATACATATAAGTAATATTAGAATACAGATTCCAAGTTTGCCATGCCATTGTCTCCACACATTACTAATATTGAAACAAACCCTCAGTTGGTCTGATCATGCACAGATTAGCCATTCATGGGCTTTTCTGCTGACTGTTATGAAATGTCTAGCTAAATGTCAGGCTTTCTTTGTGTCATGTATCTTCAATGTACCGATGCAGAAAAATCTAATGATACCAAAAATTTATTTGACATGCAGTGTGTGGATGCCCCTGTGAAGCAGTTATAAAGTACGGGTTATAAAATTCTGCAATGAAAATTTGACACATCCCAAGACTGCTTTAGCTGTCTGTAATAGAGAGGTCCATGTATTGAGAGGATTCCGTCATTTATTTATGCTGACCATGTTGTTTAGATGAAGCTGAAGACTTGGCAGATGAACAGATGATGGACTGGGCGACCGCCACGGTAGAAGAAGAGTGGAAGACGAAGCACGAACAGACAAAGCTGGACAAGGGGGTCAAGGTCGAAGAGGTCATGGTGGCATCATGCTCTGATGATGGAACCATAAGAGTGTGGCGACCTCTAGAGGCAAGAATTCAGAGTATAATTGAAGAGTATCAAATCAGCACACTTTCATTTAACTTGTGTAAACATGAGTTAAATGTTAGTTTTCCATACCTAAAGATATACAAGGAAAATTATGTAACAGATCGCAAAACAAATTGTAGTTTTATTGCCATTTCAGATATTGTTGTAAAGGAATGTCAGGAAGACTTTAAGACTTTCAAGAAAAACACTTTAATTTTAAATTAATTCAACTTTAATATATTTCATCATTTATTTGTACTCTGTTAAAATAAATATGATTTATTATTACACTGAAGTCAGTTCTAAAGTTTCATCACACACATTGAGAGTAAAGTATGTCAGACAGAATTATGTGGAATTTAATAGAGTGAGTAGGGTTTTTTTTCCTTTATTCAAAGACATGATATTTTGTAACTTTTAAGAGAATCACTGCTTCATTTGCCTCATGTGTTTGATCATACATATTCATATATTTTGCAGGCCAATGAGCTTTCATGCTTCCTGGGTCACTCTGACAGAGTCTTGGCAGCGGCAGCCAGTAGCCAGGGTGTCTTATGTACAGCAGGCCAAGACCAGACAGTGAGAATGTGGGACCTGTCAGTCAAAACACACTCCCATGGCAACCACAATGCTGAGATCTCCATGGCAGCTTTCTCTTGTAATGGCAATATTGCTGTTACAGGAAGCAGGTGAGGTCAAATGAATCAGCCCAAACTAAGCTAAGCTCAAAAAGTATTGTTAATTTTTGTGAATTATAGAAATTATCACGTCTCCTGTCCCATTAAGTGTTTTGGTCTGTTGTCATCGGCATCTGTGTCATTTCTTGTTAACGTGATTACTTTTGACCTAATACATATTTTTTTTTAATTTGAAAGTTTAATTGATTTTACCAGTAACTCAGGCAAGTTTGAAAACCACTGATTGGACCTTCACCTTCAAGGTCAAATAAGTCAATTGCCATTCATTTATAAACCCCGGTAACTTTTTGAAGTACCAATTTTTCTCCTAAAATTTGGTTCTAAAAATTTTGTCAATAAAGTTCTTGGATAAATAGGAAAAATGGTGACCTTGATCATCTTCAAGGCCAAATCAGCCGAAATATTTTGTGAACGCTTTAACTTTTGAACCACATGAAATTTTGAGAAATAAGATGCATGAATTGTTTCTAAAAAATCCTGGATTCCTTCAAAAACTGGTGACTTTTACCTTCTTCAAGGTCAGTTTGATTTATAAACATCTTCAAAATTCCCTCCAATTTAGAATAGGCACAAATATCTTCTATAATTTTATGGTCATATCATATAGACATATTGATTCAAGCTTACAGGTTCTTAAATTTGTGATTGCCCAAAAACAGGACAATTTCATGAAGTTTTTAAAATTACCTCCAATTTAGAATAGGCACAAATATCTTCTATAATTTTATGGTCATATCATATAGACATATTGATTCAAGCTTACAGGTTCTTAAATTTGTGATTGCCCAAAAACAGGACAATTTCATGAAGTTTTTAAAATTACCTCCCATTTAGAATAGGCACAAATATCTTCTATAATTTTATGGTCATATCATATAGACATATTGATTCAAGCTTACAGGTTCTTAAATTTGTGATTGCCCAAAAACACGACAATTTCATGAAGTTTTTAAAGGAGTCCATGTGTAATTATATCACCTGCTGGTGATTAAAGATCAAGGGTTCATTATCATTCCAGCCAGGCTTCAGCAAAAACACTTGATGGCAGTAATTTGGAGTTACCCTGAACCATCCCCCCCCCCCCCATATTATATAATATAAAATCATAACTGCATTCAGTAGCCCTATATGCCTATTTATATATGAGAAAGAAAGGTTCCTCTGGCTTTCATTTAAACAAATCTATCCATTTACATAAAGTAATAACCACTTGTGTCAATGCTCAAAACATTTACTTAAATGTACTTAATGTACTTGTAGAGATGGTATGGTCAGGGTCTGGACACAGGATGGTGAAGATAATGGGGGAGAGATGACTTGTGTGACAGAATTCAAGGTAAGCTATGCTATTATTGTTAACCCAATAAAATTAGTTTATTGTCTGGTCAACAATGTCAATCAACCATTTAGTCATATGTCCCCCCCCCCCCCCCACTCTTGCATGGAGCATGTCCACCCCTAGTTTTTTTCAACCAGAGGTGACATAACATGTTATGTATATCCTCGCCCTAAGCCCACCCCCCCCCCCCCCCCCGCCACCTCCACAAGACTTGTTTCCAGGACAGCTATGTTGTTATATCTGTTTTAGGCTCTTGACAAGGCCATAGTTAACCAGACGATTATTAGTGTGCTGTTCCTGTGTCTGTTTCAGGCCCATGACAAGGCTGTGACAGGAGGGGTGTTCTTCAAGAGTCCAGCACGACAGTTTGTGACGGCCAGCGAGGACAAGAGTCTGCATGTGTGGAGCATCATGACAGATCCTGTGGTGGCTAAGTTAGTAGATGTTCTTCATCCTTAACACTCGGTCATGTTACCTCACTCATACCTGAGTCATGCATGTCTCATATTAAAGAGAATCATATTCTGAACAAAATATGTTTTTTCCAGAATATAACTACATCTAGATATAAGTGAACACCAAAACAAAAAAGTTTTTACTTAAATATAATTGAATAATTGTATCCGCCAAAACAGAGTTTTGCGGATACTATGTTTTCAGCTGCACGCCGCCGCCGCCGCCGCCGCCGCCGCCGCGTAGGTGTCCGGAGAACTCCTCCGTAACCGCTGGGCGGAATTTTCCGAAACCCGGGATTATGTTCGGGTCACATGTGAACTGCTGCGCCCAGATTTTGTTTTGACCTCTGACCTTTCCTTTGCGCTCTGCGTCCGTTTGTGCGTCTGTTTCCACACATAAACCCACATATCTCGGGAACTGTTTGACCGATCAGGAAAATTTTTTTGCACAAATGTAGCCCTCGGAGAGCTTTATAACATACACCAAAAATGGTGGCGCCACCTGCAACCATGTTTGCACAGTGTCCATCTGTTCGTCTGCCTTGGGTTAAAATCACTCATATCTCTGCAGTGACTTGACTAATTCACCTGAAATTGGGCATGCGTAAACATCCTGGATAGCTTTTCTGATTTTATAGACAGGTGGCGCCACCTACATTCACGTTTACGCTGCAGACATCCAAGCTCATATCTCGGGAACCGTTTGACCGATCAGGAAAATTCTTTTGCACAAATGTAGCCCTTGGAGAGCTTTATAACATACACCAAAAATGGTGGCGCCACCTGCAACCATGTTTGCACAGTGTCCATCTGTTCGTCTGCCTTGGGTTAAAATCACTCATATCTCTGCAGTGACTTGACTAATTCACCTGAAATTGGGCATGCGTATACATCCTGGATAGCTTTTCTGATTTTATGACAGATGGCACCACCTACATTCACGTTTACGCTGCAGACATCCAAGCTCATATCTCGGGAACCGTTTGACCGATCAGGAAAATTCTTTTGCACAAATGAAGCCCTTGGAGAGCTTTATAACATACACCAAAAATGGTGGCGCTACCTGCAACCATGTTTGCACAGTGTCCATCTGTTTGTCTGCCTTGGGTTAAAATCACTCATATCTCTGCAGTGACTTGACTAATTCACCTGAAATTTGGCATGCGTATACATCCTGGATAGCTTTTCTGATTTTATGACAGGTGGTGCCATCTACATTCACGTTTACGCTGCAGACATCCAAGCTCATATCTCAGGAACCGTTTGACCGATCAGGAAAATTTTTTTGCACAAATGTAGCCCTTGGAGAGCTTTATAACATTCACCGAAAATGGTGGCACCACCTGCAACCATGTTTGCACAGTGTCCATCTGTTCGTCTGCCTTGGGTTAAAATCACTCATATCTCTGCAGTGATATGCAGTGACCTGAAATTCGGCATGCTTATACATCCTGGATAGCTTTTCTGATTTTATGACAGGTGGCGCCACCTACAATCAAGTTTACGCTGCAGACATCCAAGCTCATATCTAGGGAACCGTTTGACCGATTGGGCCAAAATTTTGCATGTGTATAAATCTCACATAGCTCTTTATCATATGCAAAACTGGTGGCGCCACCTGCAGCCATGTTTGCACAGCTCCCATCTGTTTGTCTGCCATGGGATAAAATCACTCATATCTCGGCAGTGATTTGACATATCTGCCTAAAATTTTGCAAGTTTATACATCCCCGACAGCTCTCTTGATTTTATGACAGGTGGCGCCACCTGCATTCTAGTTTATGCAGCAGATATCCAAGCTCATATCTTGGGAACCGTTTGACCGATTGGGCCAAAGTTTTGCATGTGTTAGAGCTTTCTGGATTTTTTCGTAGGTAGCGCAACCTACATACACAATTTGGCTGCAGACATCCATGCTAATATGCAACACTTCACCCGTTCCACTCTGATTTAGGCGGATACAAGTAGTCGCTTGTCGACTACCCGTATTCTAGTTCACTCTTGTAAATGTTGGTCTACTTTGAAATGGCACAAGTTTTTTCTGTATGCACTGTTGATTTAATTTTCACACCATGCATACATCATACATATGCCCATGATGGGACATTTTATAGTATACCCAGCAAGCGTAGTGCCATCTGTCCGTGAACGTTTAGTCACGGTTGCCACAATAACTTACCGAGGCTTTGATGGATTTTCACAAGTTAAATTTCGACCCTGACTTACAAGAAATCTTATAGATTTTCATATAACTGGTGATGAGTATTAACCAAACAGTTTCTCACCTGAATTACATTCTCAGCAAATTCACACTTATTTAATGAGGTCCAAGGAAACAAAATATGAAACAAGCATATTATGCACCATTTGTGGTGCTCGTTTCACCTGATGTGACTGTAGATCCCTGAAAAGCTCATGTACATATGGATAATATTAAAATATTAAAAATAATTTACAAATCTTGTTTAAAGGGGCCTAGTTACCTATAAAGCATGTTGCATTAACAAGAAAAAATAGCTTCTTCTCTTTAAAATAAAATGTACCTCCCAAAATATTGCCTTCAAGTTGAAACTATTTGTTTACTCCTGTAAATGAGTGTTAAAAACAGTGGATCTTGAGTGATCACAGGTGTCAACATAATCATAGTGCATGGGGCAGTGTGTATCTTGGAGCCACAACAGGTGTCAATCAGGAGATGCCCTAACTGACATGCCACAAAAAATGTAATACAGCAGTACCTGCCGTCAGGGGACACCATTGGGACAGAGCCAAAGTGTCCCTACATTGCAGGTGTCCCTTCGTGAGAGGTAGGGACAGATGGGGGGGGCCATTTGGTGGGGGGGGGGGGGGGGTAGTTAATGATTATTGTACAGAGACAAAGGTTCAACAATTTTAATAAAAAACACATAGGTATAGAAAATAAGTTTATTTCTGAACAATAAATAAAAAAAAGAAACATATTTACACATTTTCTACAATAAAATTAAAAAAATTACATGTACATCTACACAAATTTCATTTTATTGTACAGAAAGCAACAATCGCACTAAAAATCCCATAGGTACAGAAAATAAGTATTTCTTAACAACAAATAAAACACATACACATTAAACATATTAACAATCTCTTGCTGCCATCATAGATCGTGATCGGTAATCGTATTGAACTTGAGTCGTGTAGGTCGTAGTGAGAATGTGATCATTTGCAGAAATCGACGTAGATTTATAGGCAAAATTAGCCCTTGATCTGGTCCAATGGCCAGTCAAGCAAAGATTTCGTCACAGTTTATCTTGCTTAGTTATTCCTATGTTGTTGTTTATACAGTTATCAAAGACCGCTTATCCTTTGACAACGTAATTATAAAGCCTTTGAATAGCGGGTTTATCATGTTAAGAATACTAAAAAACCGTTAATTTTTGCTTACCTGAAGACGCTCAGCTAATTAACGATCACTCAGTTTATAACACATCCATGCATTGCTTACATGAATTTAATATATTTTAAAGCAGTTTACCCTCCACTAAATGAGTGGTAAAATTACTAATATTTAAAATTTAAATGTGAACTCGGGACCCTGGACATGCCAGTTTGGTTAACATTTTGACCGACAGGTGCCACCACTGATATGAAGTGAAGAGCTATCCGAAATCGCATCAATTATCATGTGTCAGTTAGATCATTTACATGTTTAATTGAAAAAAATATATATATAAAAATACATAGGACAACAATATTTTAGTTCATGTTTCATTCGTTATATATGATACCACTAATAAATGGGTAGTATCAATGCATGGTGAGTCGTAATTCCACTCAACTGATACGATCGCTATTTAAAATGAATATTACGCGGATTTCAACTGACATGCAATCACGTGAATCTGGACATTGTGGACAGCGGCGTTAGAATTATTTTTATTCAGCAAAATGTGATGGTTTTCATGTTAAATATTGGCCATCGTATTGGGTCATAGTGTGTCACCTGATTTTGATCGGTTCAGTTTTTAATTAAACTACAAATACGTTTACTTTGAAGTGCCACGGACAGTCCGCCCGTGTTGTCTGCTGTGCTTGTTAATCGCACCTGCCAAGGCTTTACTCGTGGGCTCAAAGACCGAATGTTGTCGCTGAGCAGTTCAAAAACTTAACGCGTAGTCAAACATACTTGGTTGATATTACAGCATAAAGGATTAATCTAAGCTAATTACTCATGAATCCAGGGTGCATTTATGCCCGGTCAAGCATGCTGTCAGCACTTGCACGACAGTCCCCCATTTCAATACAATTGTGTGCGCTGATCAGTGAATGATTCACTAAGCGCACTGAAAACGATCTCCATGAGTGAGTGTCCGTCCAGATTCTTACTCAGGTGTCCGCTCATGACAGGGTTAACAACCAAATATGACTGTCCCTGTCCGCGTTCAGCAGGTGTCTGCTCATGACAGGTAAGTTTTAAAGGGAAAAGGGTCGGGACATTGGCTTAGTGTCCTTACATTGAAGGTGTCCGCTCGTCATGGTGTCCCCTCATGGCTGGTACTGGTGTACATGTTCCTGCTGGCCTGAAACATCACTTGTTGCAGCTCACAATCGGACCTCCAGTAATGAGGCCTTGTTATGGTAAACAGACACATTTGTTTACCAACATGCAGAGCCATAACAAGGTGTTAAACAGCTGTGTGCAAGGTGCTGAGACTGTGTGCTGGGATGGTTTTGCTGGGAAACTTTTGTATAAAGCAAAACCGAACTGATAGTGTGAAAGAATAGGCATAATATTGCTCCTGATTATGTCCCTTTAAAGCCTGGACTTTAGAGAATCATGAAAATACCATGTGCATGTCATATAAGGCTAATGAAACAGTATTTGTAAGAAGACTGTAAGCTAGGGTTGGGACGGTTACCGGTATTTGGTATTATCACGATATCTGACAGCTACGGTTATCATACCGTCAACTTTCCTATTATCGCAATACCATCAAATAAATTTTTGTTCACGATTTTGATTCACAAGAAAGCCCTTGAGGTTCAAAATAAATTTATTTCAAAGAATCACATTTATTTTTTATACACCACATGTATTTAAATACACGCTTGTGGGTGGAACCGTGTGCTTACAGACTTACGGGATTTGTCAGAAATGTCCGGAAGTAGCAGGATGAATCAGAGAGGACAAAAGCTTGAGAATTCCAGGAGAAAATAACATTTTAATGAAAGAGTTACAAATTCACATTTATGCTTTTATTGCATGGAACGAAAATGTCAATATAAAAGTGTATCCACTGAATCGAACATTCCACATGGGTTGCATATTTTGCTATATAAAATTGTTATGGTATATTTAGCCATGATTGGTATGACACACTCTCCGAAAATTCGCCGGGATTCTCCGGCTTTTACATAGCTAGCTATAGGAAACTGATAGAAAGTTCTGGACAAGCATGATTCGACCATGGGGGGGAGGACTTCCCACGCCTCAAGCTTGCACACCTGCAGGACCTTCATGCAACTTACATCTCTTAATGAGTCATTCTGTGGTAATGGCACAATAGGTATAAATGATATTAATAGTTAACCCGTTGTAAAAAGTCAAGACTTTTTAAGGTGGTTGTTATAAATATCATTATTGATGGCTTATTAATGCTGTTATATATAATTAAAAATAGCGCGATATCACAGTATATCGCGATAAAATTTGAATAATTATCATGATATCAAAAACTAATATCGTCCCAACACTACTGTGAGCCCCTTTACTCTCTAAAGAGACCATCAAATGTCCAGCCACTGCATGTATAGTCATAGGTGTACAATCAAAATCATATTTATTTGAACTAAGAGAAGGGAAACTGTATACACAGGACAGATATATCAATAATATTGCCAAATGGCAGTAAGAGTTGTCTTTACATTTTCAAGTAAAAAATTAAAAAAGGGCAGTTTCTATTCTGTATGCCAGGAGTTGACAAATTGCTATCAAATGCAGATTCAGCTGAACACTGTGAATTATGGGTCCTTGATTCTGTATTAATTCTTTATTGATAAATATTCATTTATTTATTTATTACAGACATTTGAGGAGACAGGAATTGAAGTCCCCTTGCTCAGATGTAAGCATGGATACTGAGAGCTCCATTATTGTTGCATCTCACTGGAATGGTACAGTCACCATATGGAACTACAGAACAGGAGCCAGACAGACTGTTAATATGGGGTAAGTAAATCTACATGTATCTTAGTAGTATGATCCATGGGTAAGGCACATTAAAGCCAGCTATTCACCTACCTTCCTGAAGAACTTGGGTGATATCAGGCTTACTCTGTGAATATTTGATAAATTTTAGGTAAATACTGCCAGGGAAAGTTCTTATAATGCCTCTGTGATGGATGTGTGAGCATGTCAATAAACAAATTCTTAGTAAATATAGTACGTGCAGGACTGTTGACAAACATAAAAAAAACTTGTAATTGAAGATGGTTGGTTGCATGTGTGCAGAAGTTGAAAGGTCACTGGTTGCAAACCACCCTTTGCAAAATTCTTTTTTTTCTGTATGACTTGTCACCAGGTGTCCCTGTTGAATGTGTTTGATTTCTTTTGGCAGGCCCAACAAATGTTATAAACAGCTTTTTCTGGCCTTTTTTTATAAATGGTTCAAGGGATTGTCTTTAGTTAATTGATGTCAGATATTGGAATAGGCCCCTTTAAGGTTAGTGGAATGTGTGTCAGTAAGAGCCACCACCAGAAATACAACTGGTCTTGTAAAGTGAAAGTCCTGGATATAAGATATAAGATCAAAGCAAAGCTTATGGTTAACCAGTACAACTGATTACATCAGCTGATGGAAAAGGAACTGGCCATCCTGGTTCTGTTTCCTTAAGAGGTGAATCTAATATGAGAAAAAGAAAAAAGTGACAGGTGGTTTTCTGTTTCCTTTTACCTTGTACTTCCTAAGTGATCTGTTACATCAGGACACTGAGGACCGGGAGTATACTTGCACATCAATTTGTAATACATCTGGTATGGAACCACAAACCACAACTGGGTAAGGGATGGATTGCATTACATCCCTTCAGAGCCAAAAGAAATTGTACCCTCTGATTTGCCTTCAGCATCTTTTTACACTGGTGTGCTGTAATGTATCAATATATGTTCTTGGTGGCTGATATGTTTTTGTGGATCACTGTTGTATATATTATGTGTATATCATCAGGATCTTGAGGCAGGGGAAAATTACTGTTCACTGAAGTAATTACCAACATTTTAATGCTGACAGGCTGTGGTATTAACTATTTATTGATGGTATCAAATTTGGGCAGCTTTCACTCAAAAATGTCAGGTCATTTTTCAATTTGGTCTGCCCCTTTTATCAATGTATCTGTTGTTTGTTATCTTTTTCTCTCACATCCAGACCTAAGAGGTGGAAAAGTATATTTACTTCTGTGTTCATAGCCATAGCCCCATGGAAATATTTGTTATTTCTTGCATTTTGTACAGACATGCAACAACGAGGATAAACCTCACTAATGTTCTGCCCAGCAGTTCCCTATTTGATTTATGACTGGGGTGGAGATGTGTGTGTGCGTGGGGGGGGGGGGGGGGGGACTTGCTATTTCTCATCAAGTGACATATTACCTTAGCCCCATTGATATCTATGTGTATGTGTATGTACTGGTATCATTGATATCTCTGTGTACTGTGTATGTACTGATATCATTGATATCTATGTGTACTGTATATGTACTGGTATCATTGATATCTATGTGTACTGTGTATGTATTGATATCATTGATATCTATTTGTACTGTGTATGTACTGATATCATTGATATCTCTGTGTACTGTGTATGTACTGATATCATTGATATCTATGTGTACTGTGTATGAACTGATATCATTGATATCTATGTGTACTGTGTATGTACTGGTATCATTGATATCTCTGTGTACTGTGTATGTACTGGTATCATTGATATCTCTGTGTACTGTGTATGTACTGGTATCATTGATATTTATGTGTACTGTGTATGTACTGATATCATTGATATCTATGTATACTGTGTATGTACTGGTATCATTGATATCTATGTGTTCTGTGTATGTACTGATATCATTGATATCTATGTGTACTGTATATGTACTGGTATCATTGATACCTATGTGTACTGTGTATGTACTGATATCATTGATATGTGTGTGCTGTGTATATACTAATATCATTGATATCTATGTGTACTGTGGATGTCCTGATATCATTGATATCTATGTGTACTGTGTATGTACTGGTATCATTGATATCTATGTGTACTGTGTATGTACTGATATCATTGATATCTA
The DNA here is from genome assembly GCA_026874595.1 of Sipunculus nudus. Taxonomy (NCBI): domain Eukaryota; kingdom Metazoa; phylum Annelida; class Sipuncula; order Golfingiida; family Sipunculidae; genus Sipunculus; species Sipunculus nudus. The sequence continues at coordinate 103,233,983 of CM049306.1, read as the reverse complement.
TGTGTACTGTGTATGTTCTGATATCATTGATATCTATGTGTACTTTATATGTACTGATATCATTGATATCTATGTGTACTGTGTATGTACTGATATCATTGATATCTATGTGTACTGTGTATGTACTGATATCATTGATATCTATGTGTACTGTGTATGTACTGATATCATTGATATCTATGTGTACTTTATATGTACTGATATCATTGATATCTATGTGTACTGTGTATGTACTGATATCATTGATATCTATGTGTACTGTATATGTAATGATATCATTGATATCTATGTGTACTTTATATGTACTGATATCATTGATATCTATGTGTACTGTATATGTACTGATATCATTGAATCTATGTAAACTGTGTATGTACTGATATCATTGATATCTCTGTTACTGTGTATGTACTGATATCATTGATATCTATGTGTACTGTGTATGTACTGATATCATTGATATCTATATGTACTGTGTATGTACTGATATCATTGGTATCTCTGTGTACTGTATATGTACTGTTATCATTGATATCTCTGTGTACTGTATATGTACTGATATCATAGATATCTCTGTGTACTATGTATATACTGATATCATTGATATCTATGTGTAATGTGGATGTCCTGATATCATTGATATCTATGTGTACTGTGTATGTACTGGTATCATTGATATCTATGTGTACTGTGTATGTACTGATATCATTGATTTCTATGTGTACTGTGTATGTTCTGATATCATTGATATCTATGTGTACTTTATATGTACTGATATCATTGATATCTATGTGTACTGTGTATGTACTGATATCATTGATATCTATGTGTACTGTGCATGTACTGATATCATTGGTATCTCTGTGTACTGTATATGTACTGTTATCATTGATATCTCTGTGTACTGTATATGTACTGATATCAGTGATATCTCTGTGTACTATGTATGTACTGATATCATTGATATCTATGTGTACTGTGGATGTCCTGATATCATTGATATCTATGTGTACTGTGTATGTACTGGTATCATTGATATCTATGTGTACTGTGTATGTACTGATATCATTGATATCTATGTGTACTGTGTATGTTCTGATATCATTGATATCTATGTGTACTTTATATGTACTGATATCATTGATATCTCTGTGTACTGTATATGTACTGATATCAGTGATATCTCTGTGTACTATGTATATACTGATATCATTGATATCTATGTGTACTGTGGATGTCCTGATATCATTGATATCTATGTGTACTGTGTATGTACTGGTATCATTGATATCTATGTGTACTGTGTATGTACTGATATCATTGATATCTATGTGTACTGTGTATGTTCTGATATCATTGATATCTATGTGTACTTTATATGTACTGATATCATTGATATCTATGTGTACTGTGTATGTACTGATATCATTGATATCTATGTGTACTGTGTATGTACTGATATCATTGATATCTATGTGTACTGTGTATGTACTGATATCATTGATATCTATGTGTACTGTGTATGTACTGATATCATTGATATCTATGTGTACTTTATATGTACTGATATCATTGATATCTATGTGTACTGTGTATGTACTGATATCATTGATATCTATGTGTACTGTGTATGTACTGATATCATTGATATCTATGTGTACTGTGTATGTACTGATATCATTGATATCTATGTGTACTTTATATGTACTGATATCATTGATATCTATGTGTACTGTGTATGTACTGATATCATTGATATCTATGTGTACTGTATATGTACTGATATCATTGATATCTATGTGTACTTTATATGTACTGATATCATTGATATCTATGTGTACTGTGTATGTACTGATATCATTGATATCTATGTGTACTTTATATGTACTGATATCATTGATATCTATGTGTACTGTATATGTACTGATATCATTGAATCTATGTAAACTGTGTATGTACTGATATCATTGATATCTCTGTTACTGTGTATGTACTGATATCATTGATATCTCTGTGTACTGTGTATGTACTGATATCATTGGTATCTCTGTGTACTGTATATGTACTGTTATCATTGATATCTCTGTGTACTGTATATGTACTGATATCAGTGATATCTCTGTGTACTATGTATGTACTGATATCATTGATATCTATGTGTACTGTAAATGTACTGATATCATTGATATCTATGTGTACTTTATATGTACTGATATCATTGATATCTATGTGTACTGTGTATGTACTGATATCATTGAATCTATGTAAACTGTGTATGTACTGAAATCATTGATATCTCTGTTACTGTGTATGTACTGATATCATTGATATCTATGTGTACTGTGTATGTACTGATATCATTGATATCAATATGTACTGTGTATGTACTGATATCATTGGTATCTCTGTGTACTGTATATGTACTGTTATCATTGATATCTCTGTGTACTGTATATGTACTGATATCAGTGATATCTCTGTGTACTATGTATGTACTGATATCATTGATATCTATGTGTACTGTAAATGTACTGATATCATTGATATCTATGTGAACTGTGTATATACTGATATCATTAATATATATATATGTACATTGTATGTACTGATATCATTGATATCTATGTGTACTGTATATGTACCGATATCATTGATATCTATGTGTACTGTGTATGTTCTGATATCATTGATATCTATGTATACTGTGTGTGTACTGATATCATTGATATCTCTGTGTACTGTGTATGTACTGATATCATTGATATCTATGTGTACTGTGTATCTACTGATATCATTGATCTATGTGTACTGTGTATGTACTGTTATCATTGATATCTATGTGTGCTGTATATTTACTGATATCATTGATATCTATGTGTACTGTGTATGTACTGATATCATTGATATCTATGTGTACTGTGTATGTTCTGATATCATTGATATCTATGTGTACTGTGTATGTACTGATATCATTGATATCTATGTGTACTGTGTATGTACTGATATTATTGATATCTATGTGTACTGTGTATGTATTGATATCATTGATATCTATGTGTACTCTGTATGTACTGATATCATTGATATCTATGTGTACTGTGTATGTTCTGATATCATTGATATCTATGTGTACTGTGTATGTGCTGATATCATTGATATCTATGTGTACTGTGTATGTACTGATATCATTGATATCTATGTGTACTGTGTATGTACTGATATCATTGATATCTATGTGTACTGTGTATGTACTGATATTATTGAATCTATGTAAACTGTGTATGTACTGATATCATTGATATCTATGTGTACTGTGTATGTACTGATATCATTGATATCTATGTGTACTGTGTATGTACTGATATCATTGAATCTATGTAAACTGTGTATGTACTGATATCATTGATATCTCTGTTACTGTGTATGTACTGATATCATTGATATCTATGTGTACTGTGTATGTACTGATATCATTGAATCTATGTATACTGTGTATGTACTGATATCATTGATATCTATGTGTACTGTATATGTACTGATATCATTGATATCTATGTGTACTGTGTATGTACTGATATCATTGATATCTATATGTACTGTGTATGTACTGATATCATTGGTATCTCTGTGTACTGTATATGTACTGTTATCATTGATATCTCTGTGTACTGTATATGTACTGATATCAGTGATATCTCTGTGTACTATGTATATACTGATATCATTGATATTTCTGTGTACTATGTATGTACTGATATCATTGATATCTATGTGTACTGTAAATGTACTGATATCATTGATATCTATGTGTACTGTGTATATACTGATATCATTAATATATATATGTACATTGTATGTACTGATATCATTGATATCTATGTGTACTGTATATGTACCGATATCATTGATATCTATGTGTTCTGTGTATGTTCTGATATCATTGATATCTATGTATACTGTGTGTGTACTGATATCATTGATATCTCTGTGTACTGTGTATGTACTGATATCATTGATATCTATGTGTACTGTGTATCTACTGATATCATTGATCTATGTGTACTGTGTATGTACTGATATCATTGATATCTATGTGTGCTGTATATTTACTGATATCATTGATATCTATGTGTACTCTGTATGTACTGATATCATTGATATCTATGTGTACTGTGTATGTTCTGATATCATTGATATCTATGTGTACTGTGTATGTACTGATATCATTGATATCTCTGTGTACTGTGTATGTACTGATATCATTGATATCTATGTGTACTGTGTATCTACTGATATCATTGATCTATGTGTACTGTGTATGTACTGATATCATTGATATCTATGTGTGCTGTATATTTACTGATATCATTGATATCTATGTGTACTCTGTATGTACTGATATCATTGATATCTATGTGTACTGTGTATGTTCTGATATCATTGATATCTATGTGTACTGTGTATGTACTGATATCATTGATATCTATGTGTACTGTGTATGTACTGATATCATTGATATCTATGTGTACTCTGTATGTACTGATATTATTGATATCTATGTGTACTGTGTATGTACTGATATCATTGATATCTATGTGTACTGTATATGTACTGATATCATTGATATCTATGTGTACTGTATATGTACTGATATCATTGATATCTATGTGTACTGTATATGTACTGATATCATTGATATCTATGTGTACTGTATATGTACTGATATCATTGATATCTATGTGTACTGTATATGTACTGATATCATTGATATCTATGTGTACTGTGTATGTACTGATATCATTGATATCTATGTGTACTGTATATGTACTGATATCATTGATATCTATGTGTACTGTGTATGTACTGATATCATTGATATCTATGTGTACTGTATATGTACTGATATCATTGATATCTATGTGTACTGTGTATGTACTGATATCATTGATATCTATGTGTACTGTGTATGTACTGATATCATTGATATCTATGTGTACTCTGTATGTACTGATATTATTGATATCTATGTGTACTGTGTATGTACTGATATCATTGATATCTATGTGTACTGTATATGTACTGATATCATTGATATCTATGTGTACTGTATATGTACTGATATCATTGATATCTATGTGTACTGTATATGTACTGATATCATTGATATCTATGTGTACTGTATATGTACTGATATCATTGATATCTATGTGTACTGTATATGTACTGGTATCATTGATATCTCTGTGTACTGTGTATGTACTGATATCATTGATATCTATGTGTACTGTGTATGTACTGATATCATTGATATCTCTGTGTACTGTGTATGTACTGATATCATTGATATCTATGTGTACTGTATATGTACTGATATCATTGATATCTATGTGTACTGTATATGTACTGATATCATTGATATCTATGTGTACTGTATATGTACTGGTATCATTGATATCTCTGTGTACTGTGTATGTACTGATATCATTGATATCTATGTGTACTGTGTATGTACTGATATCATTGATATCTATGTGTACTGTGTATGTACTGATATCATTGATATCTATGTGTACTGTGTATGTACTGATATCATTGATATCTATGTGTACTGTGTATGTACTGATATCATTGATATCTATGTGTACTGTATATGTACTGATATCATTGATATCTATGTGTACTGTGTATGTACTGATATCATTGATATCTATGTGTACTGTGTATGTACTGATATCATTGATATCTATGTGTACTGTGTATGTACTGATATCATTGATATCTATGTGTACTGTATATGTACTGATATCATTGATATCTATGTGTACTGTGTATGTACTGATATCATTGATATCTATGTGTACTGTGTATGTACTGATATCATTGATATCTATGTGTACTGTGTATGTACTGATATCATTGATATCTATGTGTACTGTGTATGTACTGATATCATTGATATCTATGTGTACTGTGTATGTACTGATATCATTGATATCTATGTGTACTGTGTATGTACTGATATCATTGATATCTATGTGTACTGTGTATGTACTGATATCATTGATATCTATGTGTACTGTATATGTACTGATATCATTGATATCTATGTGTACTGTGTATGTACTGATATCATTGATATCTATGTGTACTGTGTATGTACTGATATCATTGATATCTATGTGTACTGTGTATGTACTGGTATCAGTGATGTAGCCGAGCCCACACCATCTAAGTCTGAGTAAAAGTCCAAGCCACTTTAGTCCAAATCCAAGTCCTTTAGGTTTGAGTCCAAGTCTGCCTTCATCCAGGCTGATTCTTTTATGAACACAAGTTCAAGTCCAAAATGTTTCTACATAAATTTGAATTAAAGACCATCATGTGTGTTTGTAAGTAAGTTAATACAAGGATTTTACTTAAACATTGAATTTCATTTAACATTTAATGCAGAGACTGAGTTTGGTACATAGTAAAAACTTCTTATTTGTAATATTCTGTCATTAGTTTTTGTATGTTAGTCTTTATGGTAGGTTTTCTTAATTGAATTCCAGGCCTTACGTGGCAGTAATTGTATCCGCCAAAACAGAGTTTTGCGGATACTATGTTTTCAGCTGCACGCCGCCGCCGGCGCTGCGTTGTTTTCCCGAGAACTCCTCCGTAACCGCCGGGCGGAATTTTACGAAACCCGGGATTATGTTCGGGTCACATGTGAACTGCTGCGAACCCCGATTTTGTTTTGACCTCTGACCTTTCCTCTGCGCTCTGCGTCCGTTTGTGCGTCTGTTTCCACACATAAACCTACATATCTCAGGAACCGTTTGACGGACCAGGAAAAATTTTGCACAAATGTAGCCCTTGGAGAGCTTTATAACATACACAAAAAATGGTGGCGCCACCTGCAACCATGTTTACACAGTGTCTATCTGTTTGTCTGCCTTGGGTTAAAATCACTCATATCTCCGCAGTGACTTGACTAATTCACCTGAAATTTGGCATGCGTATACATCCTGGATAGCTTTTCTGATTTTGTGACAGGTGGCGCCACCTACATTCACGTTTACGCTGCAGACATCCAAGCTCATATCTCGGGAACTGTTTGACCGATCAGGAAATTTTTTTTGCACAAATGTAGCCCTTGGAGAGCTTTATAACATACACAAAAAATGGTGGTGCCACCTGCAACCATGTTTGCACAGTGTCCATATGTTTGTCTGCCTTGGGTTAAAATCACTCATATCTCTGCAGTGACTTGACTAATTCACCTGAAATTTGGCATGCGTATACATCCTGGATAGCTTTTCTGATTTTGTGACAGGTGGCGCCACCTACATTCACGTTTACGCTGCAGACATCCAAGCTCCTATCTTGGGAACCGTTTGACCGATTGGGCCAAAGTTTTGCATGTGTATAGTTCTCATATAGCTCTTTATCATACGCAAAGCTGGTGCCGTCACCTGCACCCATTTTTGCTCAGCGTCCATCTGATTGTCTGCCACAGGCTAAAATCACTCATATACATGTAGTGGTTTGACTTATCTGCCTTAAATTTTGCATATGTATACAACTGGGACGGCTTTCTGGATTTTGTGGTTAGGGGGCAACCTTCATACACAATTTGGCTGCAGACATCCATGCTAATATGCAACACTTCACTCTATTTCCCCTTGCCACTAATCCATGCCTCACTTTACCCGTTCCACTCTGATTTAGGCGGATACACGTAGTCGCTTGTTGACTACCCGTATTCTAGTTTTCTGGTGGACTAGACATGGACTTGACCTGAATGCTCAGATCCTATAACCTCTGAGTCTGTGTACAAAAGTCCAAGACTCGAGTCTAAGTCTCTGAAAAAGTGAACTTGAGTCCTACATAGCCGACTGACATGTTATTTTTACTGCAGGCCAACTCGAGACTGGCTCCTGAGTGTTGTGCTGGTGCCCTCAGAGGTGACAGAGCAGAAACTGACTATCTTAACAGCAGCAGGGCAGTCCTTATTGATCAACCACATGGTCAAGGTAGATATATATAAATCATTGGTAATTTATAGAACAATGATATGTGAAGTCATAGTGATGATACAGTGAAACACATATCTACTTAAATTTAATATTCAAATATTTTAACTTGTTTCTAGCCAACTAGTTCTTCCAAGTCATAAAGATTTATTGTGTTTCATATTAAATACAAGACAAACAATAATATATGAATTATGTTACTATATAAATCACAGACAGATATCCCATTGCTCTATACTGTCATTTGTATTTTTTCAAGCAAACTGGACTGTATAAAACAAGTGCCCCAGCAGGTGTACCATCAGCTCTTAATATCACTTACCCTCAAGATGTGGACACACCACCAAATAAACGAGAGTGCAGGTGGCTCCACACGCTTGCTGTTGATAGAACCAAGATATTCCTGGGAGACTCACAGGGCAACTTGGTCATTTATAGCAACATCTCAAGTAAACTAATCCTCAAACCCACAAAGGTAATAAACTGATGTGGTATGTCCATATTTTCATTCAAAGATAGATATATTGTTCATATTTCTATTTTTCCTTATTTTAAGTTTCTGTTCCTTACCTATGAATACTTAGGAGTATCTGAACTTCTGTAGACCATTTGAACTTCTTTATTCTTGCTTAGTTGGTTTATAGGAGACTTGTCATGACATTTAAAATGTTCCTAAAACTGTTTTGGAATTACAATTCACATCGCTTTTGCAAGAAAAGGGTATATTATAAAGCATCAAAGTCCAGAATGTAAACATATGTTTATATACAGAATAATACATTCTTGATAATGAACTTTTTCCTTAATCTTTTCCTGTTATAGTTATTATTGTCATGATCATCTTGATTCAGTGTGGGTGTAGTTAGAGAAAATTCATGTTTTATTTGTCTTGATGATTAAATATTTGATGCTGAACCTGTGCCTTTTGTTATCAGATTCATGGTGGGGCTATCAGGGCACTAGTGCTGCATAAACAGCTCCTATTGACAGGGTCAGCTGACAGCACCATCAAGGTGTGGGACTTCAGTGAAATCAAGGATTCAGGTGTAACGGACAGCCAACTAATACAGGTAAAGATGTAAAATGTATAAAGGCAGAAATATCTTATCACAACGCTGCCAAGAATGGTTTTCTTGGAAAGTTTAATCCCCCCCCCCCTTACTCCCAATAATTTCTTATTATCAGAAAAACTAATCTTATGGAAAGAAAATTTTCTAGGGGTGGGGTAAGAAATTTTTCTTGTTATGCTAAAGAAAAATTTCCTTATGATAAGATTCTTTTCAAATAATGTGATCATTTTTTTTTTGCTATCAGAAAAAAGATATCTTATGGCAGGATATAATATCATGGGATATCTTGTTGAAGGAAATTTTTCTTGTGATAAGATAATATATCTTGTCTTATAAATGTCTAGCTATATTTAAGAATGCTACCTGTAAAGAAGATAAAATATCTGGAGGATATCTTGTTTACAGAAATATTATCTTTGAATAGAAATGTTCTTTTCAAGAAAAATCTTTTTGGCAGTGTAGGTGCTTGTAAAGACAATTAAGTTTTGATGTAGGAAACATTGAGAGAAGTCTTCGTTTAGATAGTAAATTTGTTTACAGGTAAAACTGTGACAAAAGAAAGTCTTATTTACCATAAGAATAGGTAGCACAGAAGGACCCTTAATTATTAAGTACCTTTTGAACTTGTGCACAATACATGAGTCTAGGTGTTGCAGTCATTTAAGGGGACTATTCTCATCCCAGACATGTTACATATAAATAAATAAATTTCTTCTGTGTTTCTTCTTTCTGTTTTCTTCTCCTTGATGGGAACTTGTCGCACATGAGCAAGATCGGACCTCTTGTCACGCCGTCTTGTTATAGTAAACAGACACACATGGACTGTGTTTATTCACAAATAGAACCATAAAAATGCATAAAACATGTGAACTGGAGATAGTAAGTCAAAGTGTGTGGATACTTTTGCTGAGAAACTTTTGGATTCAGTCAAAATGGACAAATAGTGTGAGATAAAAATACACAGGTTACTGAAATGATTATATACCTTTAAGTTTGATATCTGTCTGTATTTGTGTAGTGAAAGAAGGAAAAGAAGTCTTCTGTGTAACCAAAATTTATTTATTACAACTTTGACCATTATTTGAAATATATATATATATATTTTATATACAGATTGGACAGTATCACACAACTGGACCCGTCAGCAGCCTCGCTTGCTGTGGAGGAGGGGCAGCACTGCGATTGATCTGTGGTGATACTCGGGGCAGTGTCAGTCTGCTGAAGTTCCACCATGGACAATAAACATGATGTGAGGAATGTAAATAAAAAAATGTGGAATTTCTTGTAAATTAGTCTCAAGTCATTTAGTGCCAGGAATATACATCACCAAAAAGAGGGGGAAAATATGAAAAATTTATGTAAAATTAGGCTCGAGTCATTTAGTGCCAGGAATATTCATTACCAAACAGAAGAATAAAATTAGAAAATGCCTGTTAAAATTTTTTGCAGAACCTGGTTTTTCTGTTCCTTATATGTTGACAGTTGATTCACATGAGGATTAAGATGGGGAAAATGAAAATGAAACCCCTGACCACCTAAAGTATTTTATGGGTTTTAAGGTGGGAAAAACATGTATGTTCAGGTTATCATCTTACAACAAGGTTTGCCAGTCACAGACTTTTGCACAATGTTAAATAATTTATGACTCAGTATGTATTTGTTATGTCTTATAAGTGAATGCAGTTTGTTAAAGTTTGTTATAGCCGCACTGAAATTATTATTTAGGCACTAGAATTAATGCATGTAGATCTATGTTAAAAACATTCTTTAGTTAATGGTGTATTAAATTCCCATGTTTTACAAAAAAAGTAATCATGAAAGCACTGATGAACTCTTTGTCCATATGTACAGTTAGTTTTCTTCTCCTTGCATGCTGTACAGTTGACTTCTCAGCATGTCTAGCAAGCTGTATACTGCTATCCCAACCACACTGGTTCTGCCCAAGTTCTTTCAGTGTTTTCATACATTCAGGAATGTTGTAATGAATCAGAGATGTGTTTCTCATAGCTATCCCTAACTTAGCTGATCCATTCTTCAAATGTTAATTTTACAAAAACAAAAGAAAAATAATGAAAAAAAGGGTTATTGGTGAAGTAGTTAAGAGCTATATGTGTACATGTTTATATTTTTATTTTGAGTTGAACAAATCTACTCGACGATGATGCATTATGTCATAGTATGGACAATATGAGAATAAACAGTGGCAGTAAATAAGGACATTTTGCCCTATTATCTACACACAGTGTAAGTATTCTCATAGACATTTGAACATTTCATGCACAGCCTACCTTTTTAATACATCTGCCCCACGATTTCCCTCTTAAATATTCTAGCATATGTCATATTTTGAAGAATGCTAACACATAGATGAAAGAAACGCTTATCCAAATCGATGGCAATTATGTGTCAAAGTGTACTTTAAATTTTTTATTTATCCAGTAATTGCAGTACTTTTGCTATTGGGAAACTTGCAATTTTACTGTTTTTCATGTTATAATTGTCATAATGCCTGTTATAATTATGATGACAGGAACATTTCACATGGTCTTTTTATTTTTATTTAATGATTAATTAGGATATGTGATGATGTCATGTTCAAGAGGGAGGGGGGGGGATACTTGTGTTCTGATTAAAATTGTAAGTTTCCTAATCAACAACCTGAATTCTGAGGAAGATAACATTTAGGCTGAGGCCTTACAAGTCAAAGCAAATTTGAATTGTCAGCCAGTTAATTCTTCCACACAAATAAGTGTGTGTGTGTGTGTGTGGGGGGGGGGGGGGGGGTTGGTGGTTGTACCCCTCTTACCCATCAAATTGCTCTCATCAGTCTGCATGTGTTTATGGCCTGTAGGAGACCAAATATCTTTCTTCTTGACTGGTGGTAGATCTTTCTCATTGCTGTACTGTATTGTGTAAACCTGATCCCAATTGTTTCTTACTTCTCTTTAGTCAGTGCTTAATTTTCATACCATCAACCCAAGGTGTGTGTTGGTCTGTATAAGAGGTTGATGTGATGTCAAAGCAGAATGCTGTGTAGATATGTAATTATTACTCACTTCAAAGAAAACTGAAGATGGTTGCATGATTTGTAATATTTATCAAATTTTCTGCCAGTGGGTTAGCAGGCAGTAAGGTTTATAAGAGAATGTTCTCTAGTTTATAGCTTATTTAAACTAATTCAGTTCTTGTGCCCCTTTGACAGGTATAAATATGAGTTTCATTATACCAGTGCAAATCTCATACTTGACTGGTGGTACAAGTTGTTTTACATATATACATAATGTGTATGAGATCAGGAAGTGATAATGATGGTTTCAGTGCATTAATGGTTGACTTATTAAATATTCAGACAGTCACCATGGCAACCACTGGTTCCTCAGACTTGCAGTTTTGATATGTGAAGGTAGTTGAACTTGACTTGATAAATTTAGTTGTTTAACTTAAACTAGATAAGTATGACATATTTGATGTTTCACACACATACTCTAATAGATATACATATATATTGCCAGGTATTAAAGTAATCAGGTCAGTTGAACTGTGGTATATGTAGGGAATGGGTTCAGCTTGAGTGACCTTATATTTTAACAGTGTTGTGATGGACCATTTGTATAGTCTATGTAATAAAATGATGTTTATAAATGCTTATAATTTAGTTTGGTGATACAAACGTTATCCTGCCTAAACAACTCATTTTCTTTAAGTTATAACCTCTGTTGCTTACAGTATTGTTATATGTTGTTAAACTATTACACTTTGACACAGTTAATTGTTTTACTAGTCAGTCTTGCTTGATATATCACAGTTGCCACAGATATTTACAATTAAGTTCACAATATTTTCATTACATTTAGAATTTTATAAATTAGAGATAATCATGTGTACGTACAAAAGTCATTGATTTTGCTTACCGAAGAGTAACATTTAATTAGAAATCATTAATTGACACAGCACAATTTTTTTGGTTGACTTTGAAAGATCTAAGATAATATATTGTGATACGGTTTTGTACATGACAGTTGAGACCAGCCTGAGGCGTGTACTGTCATTTTTATGGGTGACACCTTTTTCCTGGGTTCCCCTGGACCAGTGTTATAGATTAACGTGACCAGGGCTGGTGCAGTCTTCATCTTAGAAGCTCAATCAGCCGGGTCACATCTGTCTGCAGTGATGTTATATTTACTCAATAAAGTTTATATTTGTACAATCTTAGTATTTTTATTCTCTTCATAACATCCATTTCTGTTAACACTTTTGGTCATAAACTTTATAATTTATAATAAATCTACATAATGCTAAACAGAAATTACACAAATGTAACTTACAAAGGGCTTTTTAACCACCTCTGAAATTAAAGGACTGTTTGTGTTTATATAATACTGTAAAATTCCATAACAGAAATAACATCCTTATTACTAGTCGCACCCTGACTTTAAATGGAGGTGACCCAACCACCTGGTACCAATGGAATTAAAACAACATTGTATCCGCAGACAAAGTCGGAGATACTATGGTTTAAGCTCGGTCTGGCCACTGCAGACAAATATTTTCATCACAATAACTCAACAAAATATTTCATGGATTTTTATCAAACTTGACATGTGCATAGATACGGGTGAGAGGACGAAGCCTTTACTAGGAGAATGACCTTTAATAAGTCCATTTGTGGTGAAAATACTAAATATCTAAAGAAATCTTGCATGGATTGATAAAAAAATCAAGTTATTTGAAGAACTTGGATAGCTTCGTCATCTACTGAAGACTGGTGGTGACCAGTATAACTACATATATATATATATATAAGAATTTTTTAACCCCTTTACTTTGGAAATACCCCATCTTTTTCCTTTTAATGCGACACGCAGATTGTTTCCACCAGGATGTCACATGTTTGAAGACATGTTTGAATGTATAGGAGTTTTGTCTACACCATAACTTTGAAGTACTACATCTATTTACTTCAAATTTGACACAAAATAAATTTCAACCAATAGCTCGGATTGTTTTAAGACTGGTGCACTTTAGTTTATTTTTGTTTCAAGCTTTAACCTGAAAAAAGTAGGATTTTTTAACCCTATTATTGTTGAATACTAACTGCTTATTTTTTCTTCAAATTTGATACATGAATTATCTCCACAAGATGTCTGACAAGTTCAAACATTTTTTACCTTGAACCCGGTGGCCTTGGCCTTCAAGTGTCTGAAGAAAAGGGGTCTATTTTAAAGGGGGGAGGTATATCTTAATTGTCTGGGGATACTGCGGCATCACGTGAAATTTCTGGTTGCTCCCTGCGGTGTAAGACTACTAATGACGCCACCGTAGTACTAACATTGATTTATAAACTAGATTTACCATTTAAAACAGAAAAAAATAACAGTTTAAATGCAGTGCCTATATATAAGAAATAATAGTAATATAACATATGAAGTCCAGTTTCCATTGTCGGATAAGATTAACACAGTGCGCTTGATTCCGAGGTACAGTTTTGTCAGATTACATTTTTGCATACGTCATACGAGTTGTGAAGCGGCTGCTGCATAAGTGGCATAAGAGAAATCTAATACCATTTTTAGTGACTATATGAATATAATAAATAGCCTGAAACAAAATAATACCACTCTTACAACTACTTTAATGCCTGGGGATCGTCTAGATTGGATTCTTTAATTATTGCACACGTAAAGAGTCACAGTCCGCTACGTTTTGGCTCATTTCGACTTTTTTTAGCGAACCTGTGAGCTTATGCGATGGTGCGGCGTCATCCGTCGTGCGTCGTACGTCGTGCGTTGTCTGTACGTTAATCATAGCTATCTCAAAAACAGCAGGAGCTAGCATCACCAATTTTTTTGCAAATAATCAGTCATCCAAAAACTATATCGGATTTTGTTTATTTTTTTTCTAACTGCATTTTCTTTGAATTTATAGGGAAGAAGGTAAAAAATCTTTAAAAATCTTCTCCAAAACTGTCCAGCCAAATTGTCCAATATTTCAGAGAAATGATTCCTTGAACAATCTTTCTCAAGTTTGTTCGAATGGTTCCAGTTTGGAGATTTTTGGCCGAGTTACAGGTTGAACTTTGTTAACTGTGCAAAAAAGCATATTAAAATTTAAATCTCAGAAACAGCTAGAGCTATCATCACCAAATTTTATGCAAATGTTGGTCTCATAGGTCATATCTGAAATTGAGGTATTGGTGGCGCCACCTGCATCGGCCTTTTTTGGACAGGGTCATTAGTGCCTGTATCACACTGAGGGCTACAAAAAACTTCTTCTCTGAACCATATGGCCAAAAAGATATCGCACAGAAATGATCCTAGGGGAGTGCTTTCTGAAGTTTGTTCAAATTGTTTCTTTTCAGTGACTTTTGGCTAATTTATGGGAAGCTGAATTAAGTCATATGCCATAACAGCCCACTTTAGCTCAGTGGCTACAAAGATCTCCTTCTAAAAAACCACTGGGTCAAATTCTTAAATCTCGCACATTAATTATCCTCAGATGTTGATAATTCAAGTTTGTTTAAATGGTTTTGGTTCACTGCTTTTTGGCTGAGTTATGGGAAGGTGAACTTAGCCAGTTTGCTGTATCTTCCTATATGAGTTATAAACTTGCGAAACGTTTTTCGACTGATGCCACTGAAGCCAGTTTGTTAAATATTTTACAAGAATAATTCCTACAATAATTCTTATAATAATTGTCATTAATGGTTCCACATGAATGATTTTTGGCTGAATTATGGAGATTAAATTGAGTCATTTTATCATATATGTTAGCTGTGTGATGCTGTTACATCCAGCCTGGCACCATTTTATCAGCATCTATTACATCATGCCACTAGACATTTAGATTTCAGGTTATATTTGGTTAATATTGACAAGAAAGTTTTTTTAAAAGCTTTTAAAAATTTTAGATTTATGATTTAAGTTATTCATCATACCAGGCAATGTTACAATCATGGATATTCAGCTCTCTATGGCTATATAAAGACAACTGTACGTGGATTATAAATTATTGGTATCCCTATTCAACTCAATTCAAGAATTTGCCATCAATGATATATAACTGTATTTTAATTTTGCATTCAGTATGCATCCGTTATAATGTTACATATATTCCTGATTTCTTTTTTTTATATAAAAAGTCAGCTGAAAAGCATGTTGTATTGGGAAAATAAATTTTGAAAGTTATTTCAAGTAGGGACCACTTTTGTGTACAGATGGCAGCACTTGGTTTACCATTGGCAGATTGCCAGTGCCTTGAAGTTGGCCATTAGCCAAGATGATGTCAGCTCTATAAATGGTTTTGGCACAGTGCCAGGATTGGAAGAAGTGCAGCCAGGTATAGATCAAGAGTTCACTCAGTGCAGTAGCTGCATTCTATTTATAGCTTTTGCAGACTGCTCACTGCATCATATTTGGCACCAAAGTTCAGCCTGAATCTATTTATAGCTTCGGCAGACTGCCAACTGTGTCAGATTATGCAACAGGTCAAGAGTTCACTCAGTGCAGCCAGGTACAGGTCAAAAGTTCACTCAGTCTAGCCAGGTGCAGGTCAAGAGTTCACTCAGTGCAGTAGCTTGAGGCAGCAATTTGTCACAGGTCACTCGGGGGCAACTGCCTTACTCACCTAAGCCTTGTCAGCCCAGTGCATCAAACTCTGGGGAAGTTTTATGTATTGGACTGATACCTGTCTATGCGTCTTTGATGGTATTCTCATTTACAAGACAGGTGGTGCCACCTACATTGACTTTTGCTGTGTATGCGCCTGCTTATTTCTACAGAGTAATTTGATACATCAGCCTAAAATTGGGTATGTTTATACATATCGGTAGCTTTATAGTGTACAAGACTGGTGGCGCCACCTACAATAATTTTTTGCACATTGTATGTTCCTGCTTATTTCACAGGAGGGGTTTGACATATCAGTCTTACATTTGGTATATCTCTTCGTCGTATATTAGACTGGTGGTGCCAACTACAATCATTGTATTCGCCACAACAGAGTTTTGCGGATACTATGTTTTCAGTCGGAATCGACGCTGCCGCCATCACCGCATAGGTTTCCGGAGAACTCCTCCATAACCACTGGGCAGAATTGTTTAAAATTTGGAATTATGATCGGTCAAATGTGAACTGCTGCACCCTCAATTTTGGTTGACCTCTGACCTTTCCTCTCTGCCCAGCGTCCATTTGTGCGTCTGTTTCCACACAATAACCCACATATCTCGGGAACCGTTTGACCGATAAGGCTAAAGATTTTGCACAAATGTAGCCCTTGGAAAGGTTTATAACATACACTAAAAATGGTGGCGCCACCTGCAACCATTTTTGCACATCTGTACAGCGTACATCTGTTCATCTGCCTTGGGATAAAAACACTCATATTTCTGCATTGGTTGGACTTATCCACCTGAAATTTTGCATCTGTATACATCCTGGACAGCTTTCTTGATTTTATGACAGGTGGCGCCACCTACGTTCACGTTTAAGCTGCAGACATCCAAGCTCATATCTTTGGAACCGTTTGACCAGTTGGGCCAAAATTTTGCATGTGTATAGATTTCCCTTAGCTCTTTATCATACGCAAAACTGGTGGTGCCATCTGTAACCATTTTTGCACAGCGTCCATCTGTTCATCTGCCTTGGGATAAAATCACTCCTATCTCGGCAGTGGTTAGACTTATCCACCTGATATTTTGCAGGTTAATACATCCTTGACAGCTTTCTTGATTTTATGACAGGTGGCGCCACCTACATTCAAATTTACACTGCAGACATCCAAGCTCATATCTCAGGAACCATTTGACCGATTGGGCAAAAATTTTGCATATTTATAGATCTCACATAGCTCTTTATCATACGCAAAACTGGTGGCGCCACCTGCAATCATTTTTTGCAGTCTGTTTGTTTGCCGTGGCGTAAAATCACTCATATCTCGGCAGTGGTTTGACATATCTGCTTAATATCTGTGGCGCCTCCTACATTTATTTAAAAGCTGCAGACATTCAGGCTTTTATCTCAGGACTGGTTTGACATATCCCCCTGAAATTGTGTATAGATCTAAAATAGCTCTTAATCATACACAAAATTGGTGGCGCCACCTGCCACCATTTTTGCACAGCGTCCGTCTGTTTTTCTGCCGTGGGCTAAAATCACTCATATCTCAGTAGTGGTTCGACTTATCTGCCTAAAATTTTGCATGTTTATACATCTTGGACAGCTTTCTGGATTGTGTGGTTGGTGGCGCAACCTACACACACATTTCGGCTGCAGACATCCAGGCTATTATGCAACACACCTCACTCTATTTCCCCTTGACACTCAATCCATGCCTCACTTCACTTTTCCTACTCTGATTTTGGCGGATACACGTAGCCGCTTGTTGACTACCCATATTCTAGTTTTTGTGTTGTGTGCACCCAAGCCAGGATGCAGCAGTGATGTTTGTTTAATTGTTTCTTGTTCTAAGTGTTTAGTAATGGTCCAGCATTGAAGCATTTTACCTGGTGTAATCTCATTGCACAGGTTCGCATTAGGCCTGTAGGCCTTGTTTTAAATTTGTCTCATGAATATTTATTAGAGCTCTAAAATGAATAAAACAACCCTTGAAGTATTTTGTACAATTACATGGCCACCAAGGCTTGGTTATAACATAACTGGACCATGGAGATTTTGTAAGGTGCCCCCAGAAATTCGTACCCGTTAGCTTTATATGTCTTGTAGCTCAATGAGTGATTCACAGTGGCTTTACAACAGTTTCGTGAGTAGCCTACCTATATATACCAGGGTTCAGGTTCGTGTGTGGTCTTACAAAGTTTAACCAAGTCCTACTATTCATTTTGCAAAGATAAAGCTTTACAAGTCTTACTTTCTGTTTACCAGAAACTGAATTGATCAGTTTTGTACTAGGTTTGAATCGTGCAAGATGAAAATGAATAGACTGAACACGCAATTTGCATGCAAACCATAAACCTGAAAGTGGCAATTGGTTTAAGGCTTGTACCTGTTCAAAGCTTTTAAGTGTACTTCAGAACTCGTCTGTTAAGACTGTCGTGGGTTACATGGCCATGAGGGCACCTGGGTGTATTTTAAATGTGGATGTCTTGAAATGAACTCTATATAAGAAGACATGCATGCACCAGTAAGGGGCGGATACAGGAATTAAGAAAAGGGGGGCTCACTTTGCGAAGCCGCGGAGCGGGTGAGCCGAGGCGCGAAGGGGATTGGGGGAGGGGGTGTTAAGGCCCAAGGTGTTGACATTTTTTGAAAATTTAGGTTGTGATCGTGCTATCTGGGTTCGCTTAAACGTATTATAAGCAATACATACATTGATACTGCCAGTGTCGGTGGTGATACAGGGGGCTCAAAAGTTGCACAGTAGTTCATTACCGGTTGTACTGGTATTATTCTTTCCTGTGCATGTTTTTAATGCTACTCTCGCGAAATCATGCAATTTCTACTTGGCTGCGGATGTCAAAGTTGGACCGATCGCTAACAAAAATGCAACCACAGTGTCAGTCATTTTAGTATTTTAATAATATATAAAAAACTGTAAACATGTATATTTGTTAATACTTAGCTCATTTAAGGGTTTATACTGAGATCGACAACCCGTGCTTGCTTTGGCTGCGATGACACGAGGTGGTTTTTCACCGAGGTCGGTTTACTTGCTGATTACATTCCTAGTAATATTTCTAAATCTTCCAAGTTTCAGTTTGTTTTGTCTTTATTGTGAAAACTGGTTTTTCGAAAGTAAAGAGAAAGCGTGATCATCATGAACTTTGGCGAGGGTAATCTCTTGTACGTTACATACATAACTTGCAATTATCACAATTTTAACCATTTTCTGTTTTAATGCCTAGTTCAATTAGCCCGACTCTGCCTTTTGTGTTAAGGTTAAGTCTACCCCGAGCTATCTGACTGAAAGTTCAATTTTAATTTACGCCAGAATATTAGTAAAAATAGCTCTCATCTTCATACACAAAACATCTCGTGCAGATGATAAGGAGCGAGCTTAGGAAGAAGGTCAAGGATAAACTAATATTTCCTTTATTGAGTTACGCTCCTTAGCCATGCTGGATGAGGATACGGCGGGGGGGGGGGGGGGTTGGTTCTGTCAGGTATGTTGAAGTGGGCGAGTTATATGCCACGCAATCCCAGCTGAAGGAGGTGGTAAAGGTTCAGGAAAAGTTGTGGGAATGTATTATAAAACAACTGTAACTAAAACAGCCATCCGGTGCGAGGTCACAACCTTCACATCATCCGCATTTTACTTGCATCAATTATGGACAAGATGTACCCTATAGATAACCTTATTTTATCGGGATACATTAGGGACTTGCATTGTAAATGTGGATACTCATTCTGTTGCATCAGTAATCAATATACCCGGGTGAGGGAGCTTTCATTCCGGAACTAAAGGGATGGGTGTGGACCAAAAGGCATATTTTGGGGAAATAGGAGAAAAAAGGCAATCTTAAAGGGGTGTAATGAGTGAGAAAATTTACATGTTAAATTGAATGTAATCACAAATACATAAACCGTGGCCTAAGGACACAAGGCTCACCTGGGAATATTCCCCATAAATAAATACCGGGAAAGATATAATTATTCTATTTCATAAAGGGAACTTCTTGAAATTGAAAAAAAAAAATCAACTGAAGAACCTGCTGAGTTCTTATAAAATATAGGAGGTTATTTTCCCACAATATTGGACAGTGAGCACATTTGATATGCCTGCTATCAAGAATACATCTCCGGCAATTTTTTAACAGTTTGCAAATTATGCTTATATCAAATATTACAGTTTGAAGTAACTGCTGGACTGCCTCTCAGAGATATTATTGGACATATATGAAAAACATATTTTTTACTTTTCTAATGGTAGCCAAACTGCCTAAACTGAAATGAACACACTTAATGGTTACCATATGAGCTGAACATAAACTCGCTCATAACATCTATTTTTATGCGTTGTGCCCACAAATATGATCATACAATCTACTATTACTAAGAAATGAATATATGTGGGTACAATTAGGTAAAAATTCAAGCCAAATTTAAAAAAAAAGCCAACTGTATCAACAAAGGACTTAATTTTACGGTTGCAGGATTGTCTCAGGAGTGTATATAAAATGTTACACATATAAGACATATATACACATTATTAAATAATTATTAAATATAATAATAATTAGGCATTATTAATAAAATACCACATCCTTGTATTTTTAAAATGCGTGTTCATGATTATGATAAGAATTTATCAAGAATTTATTTTAAAATTAACATGAATAAAATATATTTTAAGGATTATTATCAATAAAGCTTAATTCCTATCAAATGTAGGCCAAAAATTACAGCACGATGTTGAAAATTGAATTTTTTTTTATTTTTGGCTAAGAAATATTCATGTAAAGTTAAAATTGCAAGTACTTTGATTGATAAAATATAACATCCTTAATAGAATTACCAAGACTGGTCTCATTCATTTCAAGTCAGTTTCCATATACCAATTAGTTTAGAATATATTAATTTTCATAATGTATAAACTAAGGCCAGCAGTTTGCGTCATATTGGGGCAACACCTAAACAATATGTACACACACTGCACCGAGAGTCGTAATACCTTAATAGATAAAATGAGTTAAGAAATTAACAATCAGGTATGGCTTAATTATCAAAAAGTAATCAGGATGAGCCATCAAGGTGGTTTTCAAGAGAACGAAAGGATCCTGATGTAGTAAGAGCATTATAAAAGCACAGTCCTGAGAAAAGATGTAATGAATGGTGTGTACATTTTCATGATTTTGTCCACTCTACACATGTTCTAATTTATACTAACAAATTCTGAATAGTAAAACTGAAAATAATTAAGAATAACGGAACAGACGATACACAGTGTGAAGTACTGAGGAAAACTAACAAGCTGGTGACAAGAATACACAATCAGCAAGGCACCACAACCTTCCAAATATCTATTTCATGAGTTGCTGTGATGGACTTAAGAACTAAGTCATCCAATTTTGCTCAAATTCTGCATAAAGAGAGAAATAAACACTGAAGAACGCTCATAAAATTTTTTAAAAAATGTGGGTGGAGCCACCAGTTTTGATATTTTTGGTCTACTTGGCCCATTTAACATAAATATATAAAATTCCATGCAGGAGTTCCTGTCCCAGAAGCGGATCCAGGGGATCCGGACTCCACCCCCCCCCCCTTCCCCTTTACAGTCGCAGCACATTTTTTAAGGGTTTCAGACAAAAATTTGTGTCCTGGATCCTACTTTTCCGGACCTACGGACTTTTTTTTTATTAGACCTCCTAGAATGAATCCTCCTTTTCTTCAATCCTAGATCCACCCCTGTGTCCAGCTCTTCCTGAGATAAGCCGCCAGTGTTAATATAGAAGGACTTAGATTCAAACCACAGACGACGGATGGGGTCGCACTATTGCTACAATTAACATGCAGTTGAGCTACAATTATAAATATTAATAAAAGCGTTAAGAGAATTTATATTGGAAAGGCTTCTTGACAGTCTACAGACCAAGGGGTAATTTGACGTTTTTAGTTACCAAGCTTACCGGGCATTCCCTTGAAAAAAAATAATGACGGGAAAGGGGTAATAGTGAAGGAAACATGGTTAGGAAGGAGATCAAAACTATCCAAAATTGGGTTATTTAGTCTGCACATACCCATATACTATAATATCGTGAGTGTCCTCTCCCCAGTTTGAATTAATAAATATGTCTGCATTCTTAAATGTTAGTGTTCATATAGTAGTCAGTTTTATAGAGTGTCCATTTTCCTAATCTTTAACTAATGCCTATATATGGGCTCCTCCATATTCCATGAAGTAAACATTTCTTTACCCCTAATTTTCTTTGTTTAATCATCTTCCTAATAACATTTCTAAGCCTTATTAATGATATTTTTAACATTGTCATATACCGACTTGTGAGAATATTTTTGTTTAAATAGGTGTTTTTATTTATTATTCTATGGTCCTGTATTCACTTTGTCTAAGGTCCCTATGAATAATAAATTACTCGTCGTACTTTGGTATTTGTTTGTGGCAGCAACAGTAATACAAATAGTGTAGCATTGTATGGCTTTCAGTATGTATGACCTTTTGGAATTTCGTTACCTCTTAGCTTTCATTCATATTCATGCAATGGGAAGCTTAGATATTTTCACTTTTAACTTACAATAACCCTCTAATGGATTATTGACTTTCAATGACTATATATATGGCTGTTCAAGTTGTACCTGGTGAGACGGAATGCTTTTCTTAGATGATTAATGGTATTTAGATTGTTAATACATCTGCGGTGTATTTGTATTCGTATTTTTGCTAAAAAAATGACTGATTATCTCTTAGTGTAATATACATGCATTCCGGCATGTCACTATATATTGCATAACCCATATTACTCTGTAATATGAGCCTCGTATAATTAAAAAAAATATGATTTAAATGGAATTTAAATATATTTTAAACTTAAACGGAATTCATTGTAAACTAATTTTTTTATAACATATTGCAAGACAGCCCTCCATCATAGAGAAGGATTACAAACTGATAGATTTAGCTAAAACAGATGAAAATAAGCTTTAGATTTTGCTTGATTCCCACGATATTAAGTAAAACATCATCTTTCTGCATAAAGGAAGTTGTATAGTTTAACTCGACTACAACCGAATTTTAAGAGCGTTCAGAACTTGTTTAGGAATGGATCTGATGGCCCCACTAATTACCTTCTCACAGAGTGCAACATTATTATAGCTATCTGAGAGAGAATTGTCTTGGAAGCAGCGAAAAATAAAAAAAAAAGTATTAGTGCCCCCTACCCCGGATCCGCCTATTAGAAGAAAGGTCCTCGTAACTTTTTTTTTAAATATGCCATCTTGCACAGGGACTTTAAAGAGATAATTGACAGATATTTAAATAACGTTAAAACAAAACAAAAATTAAATATGAAATCTACGAATAATTAAAACACTTTTCTTGCTTTCATGGAGTAAAAAGAACATCATAGACTTTAGAATATTTCCTTTAAAAAGAAGTATACAAAGAAGCAATTTACAAATAACTCTACAAAACTGAAACATCCACGTAGGAGTTTTTTATTCTTTTAGATTACTTAATTTTAATAAACTAGAATGAAAATTACACCAGTCATTGACTGGTATAAAAAATTATTTCTCGTTTCTCGTGTTAACTCACGGCAATGAATTATATAAGGTATAAATCTTACGTGTTTTGCTTTGATTGGCAGCTACTTGGTGTATTTTTAAAGCCAATTAATTGACCAATTTTGGGCCAAATATTAGGCTACATCATGTGAAGAATGCCACACATCCTGTGCATGTTGTACGAAACAAATTAGTATGAAATGCTTGGAAAAATCTTAGTTTAGATCGATCTACATAATATATATATATATATATGTATATATATATATATATATATATATATATATATATATATATATATATATATATATATATATATATATACAGTCGAGCCCACTTTGTGTCATATCGGTTAATAGAAAATCCCGTTTTTTGTCACATAAATCTGAAATCCCAAACCATTTCCTATATAAACAATGGTAAATCTGACCGTTTAATATCATGGAATATTGTCATAATCCCTTTTATTGTCATGCTTCGAACCCTTGGCAATCCTACCAGTTCGCAGTTAATATCACATCAAACGTCGACAAGGCGATCAACGAGGCCAAGAGTCAGGCGTATCAAACGATCGCATCTCCCACGTACCTGTGTGCGGCAGGCAAGTGCAGTGATGCATGCGGGTCACTCCCCGTTAATTAGCTAATTAACGTCTTAAGATACCACGGTAATCAAAATCATTGCGTTTCTTCGTACGTTAACAAGGGCGATGTTTGCGATCACATATCATACATAATGAACACCTGGCCTTTGAAAGGCCGCGGTTTACACTTCAGTTATGTTTCGCCGAGATGATTTGAAGCAGAGCTCTAAACGTTGCTTACGACTGGAAATCCCCTTTAAGGGTCCGCGAAAAGGTGGAGGTTTTGTGAGCACTGGAGGAGATACCCGGTGCAAAACCTTAATCGTGGCAAAACTTCAAAAAGTTGACAATGGCATGACGATGCCCGCTCCCCGAACAGTCCTGTCATAAAGACGATCATGGAAGTTTGAGTCATTAAAAAGATATCCGGAAAATAAGGCGCAATAGTCGGAAAAAGAATTATCTAGACATTTGACCTCATGAACCAGACGCTACGTCCCTTTCTGTTTGCAAGTCGGATTTTATGCCAGTTCCTGCGAAATGCGGCACAAAACCTACAGGAAATAAAATGTCAGATGCACATAAAGGTAATTTGATATGCCGTTTTGCAATAAAATATTCATAAACGTTTCTGTTTCCTTTTTATTGACGATTTATTTAATATCATTTGAGATATAACGCTTCTTCTAGGACTCAAAAGGACATCGATGTTGAAGCCCGCATAATGTCATATCCCGGTTATTGACATAATTTATGTATGCACCACCGACATGACAATAAGCGGGCTTGACTAATTATATATATATATATATATATATATATATATATATATATATATATATATATATATATATAGGTTCGGGTTTAGGGGCTGATTGGACATTAAAAAAAGACCTCTATTACCGAAGGAATGTACTCCCTAGTTCTTAGAAATAGTGGATTGAGATGACTAAAGCTCAAACATACACTCAGAGAGATTAGAAAGCCTTGTGTAACATAAACAAAAAATGTAATAAAGAAAATGAACATAAGAATTGAACTTTCAATTCTCTGAAGGAAACGTTCCACTCAAAAGTTACACCATCCATTGAGTCCTTATAAATACGAACGATCACAGAGTCTTGTTTGATCCTGTAACTTGATGTATCTCCAGTACCCGGAATGTTCTCAGAGCACACTTCACGATACATTCTAAAAGCACCTTTGCCGCTGGTCATATGACCGTCGTGCACGTGACGACTTAGGAATGTTCTCCTAGAGTCCTGGTGGTTTAACATAGTACACACGATACACAAGCGCTTCTCACCGTCAAACATGTCTAACTCTTAGGCACTCACTTCTTCGAAACACTGACTGATAGGCTTGAGCCTTCACTGTTATCTCATTCTGGCAATTTCAGTCAAACACGCAGCTGCCCTTGTCATCCACTCTGAATAAATCCAATATCTGTACATGAATGTTCCACAGCACACAACAATATTCGGTACCACACACAACGATCCGCGTATTAATTGTCCTCTGGTGAGATTTTACCCTTGTGTCCTCAGTTTATATACTCATGCCCACGTGACACATCCTGATCGCTTTTGGCCTATCGCCCAACAATTTTGTGACAATACATGTATGAAATTTGATATGGGTCAATGTCACTCATCAAGATTACCTCTGTGACCTAAAAAACTGCATGAAGGTCACCAACGATGGACTTGATCTAGCCCTTGATAAGGTGCATCAATGTTGCAGGTTTGGTGACTGTACCTTAAATTCTTTTCGAGTTATTGCGTTAACATCATTTTAGCATTACCACCGCTGTGACCTTGAAAAATGCGTCAAGGTCATCCATGTTCGAACTTGACCTAGCCCTTGATACTGCAATGGTGCAAGTTTTGTGACTGTTCCTCAATTATTTTTGAGTTATTGTGTTAACAAATGTGTGACGGACGGCACGACGGACAGAAAGACGGATGGACACTCACCATTTCTATGTCTAAAGGGCCGTCGGCGGGGAACAATTACTCATTCAAATGACAGGAAAAACTGAACGCATGTATGTCTCGCACGGAGAGTACATATCCCTTTGTCAGACTAATTATGTGAATCTCTTGTAAAAAGATAAATTAAGAAAGAGATAAACATATAGAAAAGAAAAGTGAAAACAAACACTGGCCGGTTGCTAACGCTTATTAAAGATGTGATTATTGTATATTCAAAAGCGTAGCCTCACTGGCCTCTGATTGTTATGTCACTGTTTAATTTATTTTAGTATAACTGCGGCGTATAGGTTTGAGGGTCCTATTCTTCGGACTTAAAAATTAAACCCGCACCCGCACCGCTTCATACCCTGTCAGCCCGCAGTCCGTCCCACAATCAAAGAAAAATTTCAGCTCGCCCCGCCCCGCAGTTACTATGATTCTTTCACCCCACAACCGCCCCGCAATATTTTTATGCAGCCCGCGCCCGCCCCGCATGTTTTAAGTTTCCGGCCCGCAGTCCAGCCCGCAAAATGGTATCAGGATCCAAAGGTTTACATATCAAGAATATTTTACAGCACAAATATAAGCCATGCTTATTATTAATATATATGAAATGTTTGATGGTTGGAATGAAAAATTAATTTTGATATGTGTTAGCAATTATTCAATCCATTATTCATAAAATATTTTTATTTACAATATAAAATTGCAGGGCCCTAAGGCACAGACACTTTTTCTTCAGAAATCAATCCGGGCGGGCTTTTTTTTTTTTTTTTTTTTGGTATGTTTTAATCACAAATGTCAAATAAACAGGGAAAAAGCATGTTGATAACAGATTTATTTTACTAAACAAGTAAAACCACTACATAACAAAGTAAAAATTATATGATTTTATCTTCTTGAAAGAAAAGGCCTAGCGGCTGGAGCTCAAAATTGGTAGGTTTCTATTTAGGATAAAAAATATTTTTGATGCGGGGGTTTAAATTTGATGCGGGCGATGCCTTAGAACCATACCTTTTTTTTTTTTTTGCCTAATAGGTCTCCCTTATCCCTATTGTACGACGGACGGCAGCGAAGCGTATGATACTCCATTATAATGCAGTATTATATACAGGAGATCGTACAAAAGCTGGTACACAAACATTTCTTTGACCAACCTTATTAATGATTTATTTTGTGACAATTTGAGAATAAAGTCTCCGAGATAGAGCTCTTTCTATGCATAAATTATAATCTGTAGATGAAAGTGTAATGTAATGATACTTAATGTAAACATGACTGATATTTTCTTTTTTTTTAATGATCTCCGTTCAATTCTTAATGAATTTGCTCCTGTGGCTAGCCAACGGAAAAACTTCTTTCGGAGGAGAATGCGACAAACGGTAATAAAAGAAAGACATCTGAACAACAAGCTTGGAAAAACTTCAATTGTGCCAATCTAATGGAAGAAAAACCATGTTAGACGCTCGCATATTTATAATAAGCCTACACGATTACAAAACATATTTTAAAATCGGATACAGTTCCCTTGAATCTGCCCAAATTGCTGTATCGTGTTGCTTTCACTTTTCCTGTTTATTGCACTGTACCTATGAGTCGATCGGAAGTGTGGTCGGGTTAAAAATAGGAACCCATTGTTCACGGCGCTCAGCTGATTTTGACGGACTGTAATTGCATCACCATTGTGGTTCTATATTGAATCAATAACTTATGAGCATCATGGATATGGTGGGCTATGATTTAGGAATATAGTGTATATATATATGTCCGAAAGTTAGATGGAATAACCTGATTCAGGGATTAATATGGAGTAAGATGTAGTATATTATTGATTAATTATGGGAGGGAATAACAAAGTGATATATTTGGGAAAATATAAGAACATTTAACTGAATTAACTGCTGAAAAAAATTCCATTTTCAAATGAGCTTGAACTAAATCTGATAAGTATATAGTGTACTGTGTAATACATGAATATTGGGGCATGAAACCATTTGATAATGCTATAAGGAAAATAATTGATGTGCCCAAGAGTTATTTTAAAGGATACATTTGACCAACAAAAATGTTAATTCTGAAATCAGGTTAAATAAGTTTCCATGTACAAATTGAAAACAATTTAATCATGGCCAAAAGTACCTCCTATCATGGCTTTATTATTTCATTTATAAGACTGAACATATTACAATTTACAGCTATATACTTTAGATTCAGATTGCACAACACTTGCATTAATTCTACTCATAATACAACAGAATTATTAATGACTTTAGTGTCTTAATGCCATCATTTAACCATAAAAATTGTCAGTATCTTATATTTTATCAAATAATTTAAAAATAAAAATCTCAATAAAAATTATAAATTTGCAAAATATAGAGCATGGGATTTAGGACCTGAAAATTTACTTTGTAATATAAATAAGTCAAAATTTATCAACAGCACAAAAACAGATATGAATATAAGATTCATCTTTTTTATTGAACCTCTCAATTGGAAATAGGATAGAGACAGAGAGAGAGAGAAAAAAGAGAAAGAGACATACAGACAGAGAGAGAGAGACAGACAGACAGACAGCTAGACAGACATACAGACAGAGAGGGGGTGGGGATGGGGGTCGGGGTGGGGTATTGTTCCCTGTGATGGTACTGCATGCAGGCAGCCTGGGCCTGGCCTACAGTGAGCTAGGTGCCAATAGTAACATAATTTCAAGGCCTGGGAGCATAGCAACATTACCTAGATAGCTAGTAACCTTACCTGATGTAACAGTTATCTATTTGGTATGGTATTCTATAACTTAGATAAAAGCTGCAGTTTTTGATTAACTGCTTTCAAATTTCATATAATAAAAGTTTAAAACCTTATGTCATTTATGTGAATATTAAATCAACAGAGCTTAAATTAGTTTATACCTTTGCATTTTACCATATATAACTGAATATAAGTTGATTCACAATGCTAAAGTGTATTAACATTTATTAATAATTTCGTCAGATAACATCACATTATGCAGACAGATGTATTCATTTTTTATAAGATATAATTTTTATAAATTTGCAAAGCAACAGATATCGGAAAAAATCATTTCATTTATTATTCATAATTCTAAAATGCACCTTTATATATCGATAACTTGGCTTATATATTATCGAAATATGCATACTGATGGGTTAAATTACGATTTGATTCCCTACATTTATTTAAAAGGAAACTTATTTCTGTTACAATTCAACATATGTTACCACATCGCAACTGCTGGAATACTCCCTGAATTACTATTTCAAGAAAAGGTTGAACATTGCAGTGGAAATAGCAGGTTGGTGGATATGAGGATAACTGCATGTAAACCTGCCACCGCAGGGGATCTCCCCCAGTGGCCCATAAATCAGGTACCCTGGCACAGCTGACCTCCCAGTGACTAGTAGTGGGCTGGCTGGAGTTTCACTGTGACAGTGAAATTGAGTGAATACAATAAGAGCCTAATTAAATTCCATAACTAGCCTAATTTTCTAGCTTTTGTTTTAAAATTTGAAATTTTAACATATTGAATCCTTAAGTCTATATGCTGTAAAATTAAATCAAAAGTACTTGCAGGA
The DNA here is from genome assembly GCA_026874595.1 of Sipunculus nudus. Classification (NCBI taxonomy): domain Eukaryota; kingdom Metazoa; phylum Annelida; class Sipuncula; order Golfingiida; family Sipunculidae; genus Sipunculus; species Sipunculus nudus. Next base: position 103,203,558 of record CM049306.1, on the reverse strand, counting down.
AAATACGTGACATGGCCAAAGTTGGGCAAAATTTAAGGTACTTATTTTATATTAATGCTAATAACTAAAAAAATTGGAAATCTAATTTTTGTAATACAATTAAATCTTGATTAAATTAAGTTATATCCTTGAAAAAAGTCGTTAGTTAAAACAGTCCTCATGTTAAGTGAGCAAATATCTTTGCTGTTTTTTTTTTTTTTTTACAAAGTGCATTATGTTTGGGTCCATAACAAATAATTTACACCATCTTGAACTACTTTCTGGTAAGTACATTGGAAATATATTGAGGACTTGTTATATTAAATATGATCAATATCAGTGCAGTGATTCTGATAATATGCAATCTCGAAGTGTGATAATGGGTTTTAGGGACATTTTAGGGACAGCCAACTGTATGCCGAATTTCAGATTTGTGGGTCCAACAGTTTCAAAACGTGCCAGTTGAACGTACGTACGGACGGACAACCGACGGACAAAGGACCATCGCTATAGCTCAGTTAATTGACTTATAGTCTTCCGAGCTAAAAACTGATGAACCCATTGAACCGTATCCATGCAGACACGCTGTATATAGGCAGGGGCGTCAATATAGGGGGGATGGGGGGTATATATACCCCCACTTTTTGGCAAGGGGGGATGGTCAATGTAATCACCCCCCCACTTTTCTGAGAATAATATTATAATATTGCATATAAAATAAATTAATAAACAAAATAAAGGCTTTGGATCCATTTATTAAAAGATGCTATATCTTAACCTTGCTTAGAATTAAAAAATAACTTATTTTGTAAATCATTATAATTATTTGAAATAAGATTAAGTTTATATATAATAATTATATATATATGTTTTATATATATATATATATATATATATATATATATATATATATATATATATATATATATATATATATATATATAGCTGAATGTCACTCAGAGGCCCTGGAAGAAAAATTGACGCCAATGTATATAGGTCTAAGTCGCGATCATGTGCACGAGCAAAGAAGGTGGATAGCATATATGGTTCCAAGCCTGCCTTGTGCTGCGCTCACGGAGAGCCCCCCCCCCCCCCCCTCTTCCTCACACACACACACACACCCTCACACACACACACACACACACACACACACACACACACTTTTTTTTACCTCAGCCGCGGCTGCAGTCATCTGATGTCAGGCCGCTTTGCGGTCAGCCGGGAAAATCGGAAGATTTTTTTTTTAATCCTGGAGAAAATTTCATAAGCTTAACGTGGTGCGATATCTATGCTTTGCCTATATTCAAACGGTTGAGTCCACAAAGTGCATGCGAACGTAAAGTGTTCACTAAAAACAGAAAACATCTTTAAATAATCAACTGATCAACAGTTTATTGAGTGCGCTCCGGGGCGTCTATCCTTTTGTCTACCGATCGTTTTCACTTTCACTTCATTGTTTTATGTCGGTATAGAGTATCCTGTTTTGCTGCCGGTATATAGGGTACATCCTGTTTTGCTGCCGGTATATAGGGTACATCCTGTTTTGCTGCACGAGTCATTGACTCATGTTATCAAGAGAAAACAATGGGAACATTAAACATGTAACAACCGATAAGCAGATACGACACTAGTACAGAACTGGACACTGAGGCATCCCCCCCCCCCCCCCACCGGTCCATGCTGGACTGGTAGTGCCCGATGTACACACTACAAGTAGAATATGCAGTAGCATATAGTCTGAGCGGGCTTCAGAAACACGTTACTTGGGATATCGAACGTACCCGCCATTGGTTTTAATATTTATTGATTGTTAGTTACAACAACCAATTTACAGCGGCGTTTTGGATAAGACAGAATGCTGCATATATAACATAACTATGAATATTCTGTTAAAACGTCTTCATTAATTCCATACTTTGAAAACGCGTATTACAAGTTATGAGGTGTCCTGTACAGAGACGAAAAGGATGTTTTGATTCTGGTGATAAGGTGCTATTAAATTTGAGTCTCCAATGCAAGGCCTCGTAGAAGACAGAGTACTTCCACGTGCCATAATTCGGTACTGCACCAGGCTGATACGGTAAGAACACACATGATGAGAATTCCATACGTTTACGAGCGCTCCTTATAATATAGAGAATACACGGGAAATATATTAAATTTACAAAAAAAAAATATGCTGACTATATATATATATATATATTTATATATATATATATATATATATATATATATATATATATATATATATATATATATGCCTTAACGCAAATGATGTCGACTAAATAAACGGGAATAAATATGCTGACTAACTATACAGAAACAAATATGCTGAGTAAAGATAGGAAATAATATATGCGGACTATAAAAGAAAAGAATATATGCGGTCTATATATAGGAAATAATAAAAGCTCATTAAATATAGAAAAGAATATTTGCAGACTAAATATAGAAGTTTAAATTATTCTAAAATAAATTTGTGTATTTCAGGATATCCCAAAGTGAACGTGTTGGCTTCTGGATATCCTAATTTGAACCAGTCTACATGGGACTATTTCAATGTCAGCTAGTTGAGATTGGATTAACAGTGACTATTTCAATATCAGCCGTTGAGATTGCAATTTTTATTGCAACTAGTTGAGTTCCAAACTCAACTGGATTCCCATCTACACTGTGAAACATACATGCATGTGCCACCTTTACTGCATGCCCTCGTCACCGATGTAACCTACAACACTGTAATGTTATTTAACGAAAGCGGAAGTATGAATCATTCCACGTTCGTGATTGGCCGCTTTGGCGTGGGCAGACGTTAATTATTTTCGTCATCATGTATGTTAATATAAGACAACATGCATGAAGTTCCATCGACACGGACATCAACAGCGCTCATCTGAACAATACGTAGCGGTCGAACACCGAAGGGCGCAAGAGAGGCCGATCTGTCTAAAACACTCAACATATAAACTGTGTCTCCGTCCGCACAGCTGAAGCAAACAAACAGATGTAACTCTTCCGAAAAGACATTGAATGGTTGAAATCCAAATATATAATTCAGGTAAATATGCCATTCATTAGTAACAATTAATTTTGAACCGACGCTGCAGGGCACGTAGTCTTGGTTATCTTCACAGGCTGGACATTTAAGTTCTTGATAAAAAGAAGACAAAAATGTTCTGCTCAAAAATGCCACTGATTGTCGTCTTGTGCGGTTTTTGCATCATGTGCGCATGCGCATCGTGCCCCAGACCAGGCAGACGCACAAACAGAAATGGCAGGCGACTGTGCGCGCGAGTCTACAAACATTATCACACGGACGAGAGGCAGTCATGTGGCGGGAAATCGCTTAGGATTTGGGACAATGAATATGTTAAACTGCTGGGTGGTGACATGAACGACGCCATTTCTTCCCTGGTTGTTGAGAAGTCGTGTGTTCTGACGGTTTGGGAACATGGACACAAGGGAGGGAACTATAAATGGTTCACCGGTGGTAAGGTAGTGACAAACCTGGCCTCGCATCATAGGAGAGGATTTTGGTTGAATTGGAAGCATTGGAATGACGTCATTTCTTCATATCACTGCAAATGTAACCACAAGACTTATCAAACTGCAGAGGAATCAATTAATTAAAACTGTATTTATACTATATCCATGGTATAGACCTCTTGAGCCCGGTGGTGGTGATGGCTCTTATCACAAACCATTTGAGAAAACAGGACATCTGATGATTTCCGGGGGGGGGGGGGTGGACGTAGGAATACATATATATCAAGATAAGTATGATTGTTTACAACAACTTAACTGTTATTGTGTAACAGGCAGGTAATACGGTAGCTCTTCTTAAACAAAAGCCATAAGTCTGAGGTGAACGAGAAATCTCTTCTTGTAAGTTGTAATGTTTTATTTTTATACCGTAGAAATATATATATTATATGACAGACATTTTATGTAGACATATTTTATTGTATTATTGGCTGTTTGAAATGCTTGGAATTTGTATTTCTTACATAAAGTATTCTTATCATATATTTAAAATCACAATTTTAATAACAGGAATGTAAAAAATATTATCTGTTACCATTTCAATAAAATAAAAAACACGATGAGAAGTGAAAGTTTTTAATGGTATTTCATAAATGCGATATATTTCAAGCATGACCTGTTAAATTAAGATCTATTGTAACGTGAGAAATCGAATCGACATTACATACAGTTCAACTCTATTAAACAATACTCCTATCTGAACATCAGAAAATCCAGCTAACATTGTACACCTGAAGATTGGGCTTAATTATAAGGAACCTGTATGTTGGACAAGAGATGTTCTTGGGTGTAATACGAAGGACTGTTAATTCTTGCTGGACGCGCTCTCTAGCTTTTAGTATACCTGCATGCAGTTACTTGCATATGTTAGGGTGTTTGATAGATCGGATGTTCACTAGTTAATGCTATATTTAACACGTATAGGTATTATATGAATAGTGAGGCAAGCAGGTTTTTGATTGCACAAATGGCATATTGACCATATAGATTTTTGTTTTTACAGTTGCAATTTACGGGACATTTAATTCCTAAATGTTCTCTTTGGAGCACTTCTATGTTTTTACTATGTTATATTAATTTAAAACATGGCACAGATCAATTTATAAAACAAGGATAAATACCCTAGAGCCTTCAGAGGTTTAGCATTACCAGTATTGTATAAGATGGCAAATGTTACTGAAATGTTATATATTGTTCACTAAGTTATACTACCCATTTATAACTTTAGAATTGGCATAACCTGTAATATTAATATTATCGTAATTCGATGGCGGATGTAGTCTTCTCTGTAGAACAATATATAATCTTTAATTTACTATCTTACTTATCATTTACTGTGTATGTGGGTGTGGGTGTGTGTGATGTCATGGGTAGCACATGACAGAGGGTCTATTTTATTTACCTTGCAAACACGTAGTATCTACACCTATCATTATGTCAAACTTTTCCATACCGTGTCAGGGGGACCCCCTCCCACATGCACCCAACCCCTATCGGACGCTTTCGCATACCCGTTTTAATGCGCGGTACAACAAACTAAAATATTATGAATACAGTTTATACCTAAGAACGCCATTATTCAAATTAAAGAATTTCCAAATAAAAAAATGAAAGACCAAATAATACTGAAATGGGGATAACTTTGTTAATCGAATGATGCTTCTTGAGTAGGAATGTCTTCAGCTGCTTCATGACCCAAACTTACCTCATGCATGTCTGCAGGCAATGGGTTCCACAGTTTAACACAAGACAACGTTCGATCACCATGCTGATGTGACACTTGGTGCACACGTATAGTTTCCACTGATCTGAGGGAAATGCGAGTTCTCTTCCAAGCTGATACACGGTTAACATCCGGGTCTTTGTACGGTTGTAACTGGAAAACGTGAAAAGCAATTCTGGATTTCTGCATTTCTAAATGTTTTGTTCCTGTCACAGACTGAAAACCTTTTTATGCCCATTAGTAATTAATTTAATTTCCTCGATTATGTAGTTGTATCGAGCGTATGCAATATAATTAAAATTGGCTCAGTTGGCAAACATTCTGTTAAATTGCCGTCATGATTATATATAATCTCGTATTTTCATTCATGATGTATTGATAACATTCACGTTATATGCATAAACTATATATGCAAACTCCAGATCAGTCTGTTATGGATCAGCCTTAAAATCAGGGTTGCACGCATGGTTTTGGTCACCTATAGCTGTTAAACCGGTTAAACATGAAAACAACCACCCCCAGCTAAAACAGGATTTAGCCAGTATTACCAAGAAGCGGCTGAAACAGGTTGAAAGCCTGTGATCAGTCTTACAATCATGGTCTGTTAAAGGCCTTTAATAGATGCATCATTCCAACAATGAGCATTTCTTACAGTAGAACAGGGGCGTCAATATGGGGGGGGGGGGGGGGGTATATATCCCCCACCTTTTCAGCAAGGGGGGGGGGGGTGTCAGTGTAATCACCCCCCCCTGCTATTCAGAGAATGATATTTACATATTAAAGACTACGGTACCATTTCTGAGTTTAATGTGAAATATTATATATCTAAACCTGGTTTAGGATGAGTATATACAAGAAATATAATGAAATTATTCTTTAATCTTATAATTATATGTAATATATTTGAAATGTGTCACACAGACAATTAGGTTTAAAAAGTTGTCCCGACTAAGATTACCCCCCCCCCCCCCTCCCCCCCTCCACACCGACGAGTCATCCCCCCAGCCTCGTAGATAAATAATTGACGCCATGGCAGTAGAAGGTGTCAAATGATAAGAGTGGTACTGATAAGAAGGCGCTCAAGATTAGACCTATTACCTACAAATCCCTGATTTGGTTAAATGTGAAGAGGTAAAACATATTGCACATTTATTTTCAGTTCTAAACATTTTCATTAACTTAAAGCAAACCCTCTCTGTCTAGTAACTTTTGAAAATTTTGTAAAGATACAAAAAATGCGTGCAAGATACAACCTTTAATGTAAAGAGTATGAGAAATTGTCTGAAATCTAAAATGAATCTGAACAAAGGTTAAATGTTGGTGTGATCACGTATAGATTTCTAATAATTTGATACTTCACAGGCTGTCTGATATATTATAGTTTCAGTGTACCTGTAAGCATATGGTTAAAGTACACGGGATGTTTTGGTCATGGTTTCATTATCAATCTGAAATTCATATTGTGAATTCTGGCAAGTGATATAAGTCAATGGATGGCCATCTTATATGCACTTCCTGTTAGAGGCGTTACTGTAACAGGGATGGCCTTCTTACATGCAACTTCTGTTATAGACGTAACTGTAACATGGATGGCTTTATTACATACACTTTCTGTTAGAGGCGTAACTGTAACATGAATGGCCTTATTACATACACTTTCTGCTAGAGACGTTATAATAACATTGGTGGCCTTCTTACATTCCATTCCTTTTTAGAGGTGTATCTTTTACATGGACGGCCTACTTACATACACTTTCTGTTACAGATGTAACTCTTACATGGATGGCCTTCTTACATGCACATCCTTTTAGAGGTGTGACCGTCACCTTTACGGCCTTCTGACATGCACTTTCTGTCAAACGTAACGGTTACTTAGTTGGCCTTCTAACATACACTTTCGGTTAGAGAAATAACTCTACATTGTTAGAGACGTAACTGATACATGGGTGGCCTGTTAGAATGTGTCTAATCTTGGCAATACGTGTTAAATAATAGAATAGACGGGGTATCACTGGGATGATCTGTTTCACGGCGAGAACATAATAAGCACGCAACTAAGTGTGCACTGAGCTTGCTTACGGAGCCAGTCGGTTTGATGACCTCAGTTTGTACTGCTACACTGCCTTGGACATTTCTAATGCCAGACACTTTGTTTCAGAGTTATTCAGTTTCAGCTTAATTAGCAGCATCCACTCTTATACCTCTGACAGACACCTTTCCATTTTTATCCTTTCTAACTATACCTACTCTTATTAAATCTATATTATAACTAGTGGTGGGTCACACGAGACTATTGTCACTCATTTTCTCAGTGGCTACGTCTCAGATTTGCACTTTTTGGTCTTGAACTTTCGGGAATGATGCAAGTTGTGCCCTAAGGGGGGGGGGCGCATTTCCCATATTTTCCCCTTAATCCTGATATATTTCACTTTTTTTTATCAAGGGGCAGTGGCAGAGCCCTCAATTAAACTGCACTAGGCCATTCAAGGTTGTTGTAGCGCACTGTTTTACCACTAGAGGGAGAGGACGACATCTAAAACTCCTGTACCATCACTATTATTATGTGAATGTATTAAATCAATAAATAGCTTCTGCTTTGGCCTCTTTAGAATGACTTAATAACTAAATGCCGATATTCTTTCGCAAAGTTTATCTTTTTCACACGTTTTGGCGCGACTTCAAAAATGACCTAGTCAGTCCTAAACCAGCATTTGGATACCAGTGTCTTTTACTGGTCATGTATTAAAACAAATAATAGACTTAAGAGACCCTGTTGAAGGTGTGACCACCATGGCCCAAACAAACTCATACCCAACCCACCTAAATAATTCAGTACCTCCATTTATGATGCGGCCATTATGACAATAACACCTGCTTTACACAGCTCTTCTAATAAGACGAGTGGACCCATGTAAGTCTTAATATGCACGTGGGCTCTTTTGTACCGGCTACAAAGGTATTTGTAGGTAATAGGCTATATTACCTACACCGGTATAGTCCAGCAGCCAAAGGTCATTTTTTTTGTTAACCTTGTTTCACAGTCTTAAGTTTTTTTCTTTGTGGATTTTGTTTGCCGACATATCAGGTGTGAAAAATATGTTTGTTGGCCCTCTGTCAGCCTTTGGCAATTTTTGCTGATTAGCATAAAACAAAATGGCTGCCAAAATAACGCGAAAATAGCAAAAATGCCGTAATAACCTTTACATTTAACATAGAGGGTCATCCAATACATGAATTCTGGGGTATTATGAACCAGAGAATTCATTTATGGCATTGTTTTAGTCATAATATCCACCATTTTCAAAGTAGCTGTTCTCCCATTAAAAAAACTGTAAATATGCTGATCTCATGATTTGGTTAGTACGTTTGTTCCAAAGCATTCTGCATATCGAGGGTAATAAATTAAACTTACTAAATACTCAAGTATAAATGAAGATGAGATGATCAAACGTTCTGGAAAACAGCTGTAATACATTATAAAAGTAACACGCTTTTTGGTTACTTATCTATGACCTTCATAATGAAACAATAAGAGCGAAACTGCCGTTATCCACACAGTTTTTATTTTCCCCCTTATGTTACGACGAGGCCCGACATTTACAACTTATACGATATTTTACTTAGTTGGAGGGGGATTATGTGAGCTTAATTTGGGTCGATTTAAATCAATATGGCACCTTTGCGGAAATTCATCTTCATTCGTGGCAAATGTAACAGTTGTATGTGTTTGTATATAATATTAAAGGGACATGCATGACAAAACATTATGTAAGTTTTTGAGGAGTGTATTATGAAGGGTGTATATACGAATGGACAAAGCTGTCACATGCATGGAAAACTAACTGGTCTCTCAAAAATATTTATATATAGTAAAAGCGGGATCGAAAAGCATTGCAGACAGCTGAGTCATGCTTGAAGTCCCTCCCCCCTTCTCCATGACTTTCATGCAGTCTTTACATATTTTGTCAAGGGTTATCTAACTGTGGACTTCCATATGTGGCCGCTACCATTCACAGACTTAGGATGTATATTTTATGTTTTACTTCCCTTACTTCCCTGGTTTGTTATTTGTTTGCTCTGTCTATATCAGCATCTTCAGTACAAATGTTGTAGAGGATTCGGGTGATACACAGGAAACAAATCCTTTCAATTTTGAAGACGATCCTGCATGATAACCACCATGAGATTTCTCTATCCCAACCAAGGCCCATGTTTATTTTTTCAGCGCCAACAATGCATGGAGATCGTTTATCGTGAAACACATTTTCAATGAAAAGCCCAACACATTTTGATGAAAGTCCTGGCGGAATAAGTGGTATTTGACTACTTTCTACCTTTTGATGATGTCCTGGTAATGTATCTGTCCGGCTCAGATCACAAATATGCTCGAACCCCTTCAAAAGCTTGTGTAAAAGTATAGTGGCACTGTGCCACAAGTACAAAGATAAATATCTTTAGACACAGAAACTCAGTAAATGGGAAAAAAATGCCTCTGGGTAAGGTAGGAACGCGGCTACACAGATCAGACAGGTGGATCTCGGAATCAACTAGTATAGTCTCATCCCCACTGACATGCACTAGACACTCAATGATTTAGCTGAAGCATGTATGATCTTCTGCGGACTTCCTGACAAATATTATCATAGGAATTTATTTTTTGACCAATTCCAGAATCGACAACAGGATAGACTATAGGTTTCAAGTCAAAGGCCTGTAATATTTCACGCTATAAGCAACGTTTTAGTGCCGTAAATTTCATTTATAAATCACATTAGTTCTTTAAAGTAAGGAAAGCTTTAACTTGTACCCTAATATGCAGACTCCCTATTCATATTCAGAACTTTAGGCGCAAACAAAGAGGAATGCTGAAAAAAAAATTATTACAATTGTATATTGTATATTGTATATTGTAGTAAGATTGTATAGCTGTTATATAAGTTTGGCGACATTATCCAATAAGGTAGACAATACATTTTAATTCTCAAAAATTTTCATATAGCAATAAAGAAAAGAATGTGTAAGGTGAAATTCCATAATATTTTTTTCATTGCTTATGCATGCCACCCACAGCCTTGGCTATACGTTAACCTATATAGTTGACTTTAACGAAACATGAGCTTAACCAAGATATTCTCGATATTCGTGTCCCAACCCATGGCCAACTATTACTTGTGATCAGAGCCCCTTCCCCCGTATGACCATTTATATATAAAGGTACCTACTACAGTCCAAGGTCATCATCTTTTTTATTTTCTTGGGAAATGTAGCTCAATCATCCTTGTGCATTAATTGATGGATTATTAAATGTATATGAGTAATTAATTAGCGATATTATAGCCATAGGCTGTTCAGGGCAAATCATTTTGTTTTCTGCATTTGCAAGTCTCTAAGATACAAGTATATATCCCTTTATTTGCGATATCATCTCACAGATCAAATTTGACATTACTAATTATGTTACGTGTTTCTATAATATGTACAAGCTTAATATTATACGAATTATTGCATTTAACCTTCGTGTTTTCTGTGTGCATACATGAGAATACATCTATATGTTGCCGATTTGCGCTCATGCATTTTTTAAGTTCAAAGTTTCAGAAAGACTTTTTTTTTTACCTTATGATGCAAAACACCGACGGCATAATTTTTTCTGGGGCGGGGCATTTGATCAAACTCTAACACATTGTCATCATTGTTTATATATCATAAATTTTGGCGCTGAAGGTTTCAGGTATTCCTGAAATATTTGATAACAGAAATGACATCAGAAGGGTGTGTTAATTCACATCAGTTGTCGTATGTTGCTATTGACTAAATTTGTACGTTTCCATGATGCCAATAAAAAAAAATCCGATTAAATTTATGCTCATGTGGCTCACCTTCTTCTAAAAAAGCTGTTAATTTTAATATAAAATCTAAAGTAATAGTCTTTTCTGGTTTAGCTACAGAAAATGGAGAAATGAGTTCAGCCTGCACAGACAAGTCGACATAGTTGGCGATCACATCGCAGACAAATAATTCCTATTAATATGATGCCGATGGCTCTATGATCCTGATGGAAGCTTGCAGCAGCATATTTGAGAATGTTGCTATATATGTGATATGGCTTGACATAGTATATGTAAACACATACAACTGTTACATTTGCCAACAAAGATGAATTTCCGAAAAGGTGCCTTTTTTATTGAATTGGACTCAAATTATGTTCATTTAATCCTCCTAAAACTAAATGAATACTCGTCTAAGTTTTAAATTACGGGCCTCGACGTTACATACGGAGGAATATGAAAATAATATGTATGAATAACGGCAGTTTCGCTTTTATTTATTTTTTTATTACGAAGACCATACATTGGTTACTAAAAAGGGTGAAGCAAACAAATGACAAACTAGGGAAGTAAAATAAAAAAATAAACATCCTAAGTCTATGAATGTTAACGGCCACATATGGAAGTCCACAGTTAGATAACCCTTGACAAAGTATGTAAAGACTGCATGAAAGTCATGGAGAAGGGGGATGGGGGGGGGGGGGGAGGGGGGCGGGGGGCTTCAAGTATGACTTAGTTGTCTGTAATGCTAATTTTGAAAGATCAGTTAGTTTTCAATGCATGTGACAGCTTTGTCCGTTCGTATTATATACACCTTCATAATACACTCTTCAAAAACTTGCATAATCTTTTATCATGCAAGTACCTTTAATATCATATACAAACACGTACACTGCCACGAATAAAGATGAATTACCGTTATGGAGCCATTTTGAGTTAAATGAACCCAAATTATGCTCATATAATCCCCCTCCAACTAAGTAAAATATCATCTAAGTTGTAAATTTCGGGCCTCGACGTGACACGAGGTGGGGGGGGGGGGGGGGGAATAAAAACTCTGTGGATAACGGCAGTGTCGCTCTTATTGTTTCATTATGAAGGTCATACATAGGTATCCAAAAAGCATATTATCTTTATAATGTATAACAGCTGTTTTCCAGAAGTTTGATCATCTCATCTTCATCTATATTTGAGTGTTGAATTAGTTTAATTTATTATTCTCGATCTGCAGAATGCTTTGGAACATACGTACTAACCAAATCATGTGTTCAGAATATTTACAGGTTTTTATGAGAGAACAGCTAAATTGAAAATGGTGGTCTTTATGACAAAAACAATACCAAAAATGAATTCTCTGGGTCTATTACCCTAGAATTCATGTATTGTGCGACCCTTTATGTCAAATGTAAAGGAAATTATGGCATTTTTGGTATTTTCGCGTTATTTTTGGGGCCATTTTGTTTTATGCAAATTAGCAAAAATTGCCCAAGGCTGACAGAGGGCAAACCAACATATTTTTCATACCTGATATGTAGGCAACCAAAATCCACAAAGAAAAATAACTTAAGTCCATATAAAAAGGTTGTCCAGTGGCGACTGGACTATTAACACAGCCTGGTGGGCTATTTAACCTGTGCCGGCAACATAGCCTCTGCCTATTTTTAATGGTGAGCTTATATTCAGAATGTCCAAATTTACCCAAGTTACCGAGACAATGTTAAACACAAATCCATGTTAAACTGTGTCTGTAGGTTGAAATCTTTCCCTGCTGCCCACGATTCTACTTTGGGGGGGGGGGGGTGTTAGCGTCTATAACACAAAAGTGCCAACGTCTCAAGGCAACAATGTCCCAAATGACGATAACAAAGCTTACCAAGCCAAAAGAAGTATACGCTCATCGAGCAGCTACAGGGGTTGCTGCGGTCAAGACCTCAGCCCTGTGCGCTCCTTAAGCATGTTCTCTGAGCCAACAGTCGCAGTGCCACGCCAAGCCAAGCAAGGAGCCGTAGAGGGCGCCATCTTCTCTCCTGGGTTGAAGTCCTTGTTAGAAAGCTACAGCACCCACAGCCACAAAGCCCGAAGCAACCCGCGTTCCCTCTACCGATCCCAGCAGCGGAGACCCAGCCATGCCATTCGAGAACCGAACTCGATCCTTGTGAACGACCCTTATTTCGAGTCGCAATACCACTTATCTTAGTATATTGGTACACGTCGAACCAGTCGGCTATCACATATATGTCAAAGGACCATTCGTCGCTGAAAGCGGCTACCGGGATCCGGTAATGATGAATGTGGGAGCTGAACAGATACGTATTTAGTAACGAGTCAGGAAAGAAAAAAAATGAGGCAGTACATCCAGCTGTGACAGCTCCACTGCAGTTTTTATCAATGTTGGATATATTCATGCGATGCGTAAACCCCACATCTGTGGATAATCATCACGGAATCTTATGTAGGACTACTGATACTTTTAGTTTTTCATCCAGTCTGTTAGAACTCCAGGATCGTCCGACGTCTGATATTACTGTTAATATCACTCTATATATAAATACTTGTTTAATATATTACTGTTAATTTCAATGTTATCTGAGCTATCACCAGCTTTACTTCGACAGGAGTACACTACCTTCTTGTGTTCAGTTGGTATTGACAGTTGTTAAATTGGAATGGCTTTTTTTTGCAAATTCGACGGGAAAATATAAATTAATTGGTTAATATAGAATCCTAATAGTTACGGCGTTTACGGAAAACATATGAATCCGCAGATTTTATCTTGAAGATCAAGGTCATCAAATTTGAAACTCGTCGGAGAACTAAGTGGAAAAAAACTGATGTATCAAATCTTAGGGAAAATCTTCTGGTTTTATATCTATCAAGTCAAAAACGCACTCTTTCTTAACACTTCTGATATTCGCAATATATTACACACCCTTTAACCAAAGTTACATTTATTCATTGAAAAGTATTACTGTACATGTTATGGTCATTTGATGCATCATATGATAACTGAAACAAATATGAAGAAATATATATGGAAGCAATTATAAATGAATTATCAAATTTTCCACTGCAGTGGCAACGCCTGTAGAGGCGACTCCAAAATCTTGATATTTAATCTTATGAGCTTCATACAGAAAAGCAGCGGCCGTTTTTCACCTTAGCTTCTGCACGCCAGAATTATTAATAAAGTCCACTAGTACTCCGTTTACATTAAGCAAGGGTGTTTACCCAATTCTATGGTCCCGTCTTCGACCCTGTGTGATTTATTTTTTTTAAAAATCCAGTATTAAATACCGGCTTATGGAGCCCTAACACAGCAACCTAACGCGCAGTGAGCATGGAAAGGCGAATATAGGAATTTAGAGAGAGAGAGAGAGAGAGAGAGAGAGAGAGAGAGGTGGGGGGGGGGGGGGGGGGTATCCCTAGCCACTTTTTAGAGCCTTGAGTAGTTTTTCGGTATTACCCGTGTGGAGTTCCATTTTGTAAACTTTTATATCGGGGGGTGGGGGGTGGTGGGGTTGAAAGGGTATAAGGCGCATGCTCATGTTCACACGTTTACTAGTATCAGGCTGACTGGCAGCACATCTCACCTCAATTAAACAGAGCATTTGACGTTGTAGCCGTGTATATATAACTCAAATACATATTTATATAGCCTGTAAGCCTAACTTGAGTTGTGATGCAAGTCACACGGTTGAATGAACAGCAACGTTTATCCATCTTGTTGCCCTGATATGGTAGTAAACATCCGATAATCTTCACATTAGGCTACGAGTGATGAGTTTACACAAAAGAATACATGTGAACCCACAAAACCAAACTGAAAATCAGTCTCTATGCGAACGAGCCATTTCCTGTATCGCGTACAGGTTGGATATCGTCCAGCAACCTGTGCAAAATACTTGTATTCATGCTGCAAGAAATTCAACATATATACAGAGATTTACCAAAATACTGTGTTAAAATAGAGTTTTTCTCGCAAATTTTAGGTGTTGTTAGACAGTATACTTAAAAGCAAACGATTTGTCTTGTTTATATAAATGTCATTTGACAGCCTACTTGTAGGCCGTGGTCAATTATGAGGAAGCAAAATTGAATCCTGATCGAGTGTTAAATTGCAGTCCTCGTTGCAACATGTAAATGCACTCTTCTTGTCGTTATTATTATTGTTATACCCCTGTTGTTTTATCTGTAACTATAAGATTCACAAATTTCTATGACTTTGTGTGCTACATTGAGCGGGTACAGATACTGAGAGTTATTTACGTGCAGTGCTCAAAGTTTGTAATTAAATGTCCCCATCTAACTGGGGTACAGAAGTCCCCCAGAGTTCTGTAACATTACATACATCAGCCTCATAGAGCCTTCCATTGTGGTAAATATACAAGTTTCGTCCGTGCCTGGTTTTATTGCAAAGTTTTCACGGTGCTTGGTCTTCGGACTCCTTATTTACTTTCGGTTTCTGGTTGACTGGGTCATGCTGTTAGAGTCTGTTGTAGCCCATCTTCGGCTGCCTGCGACATCTGCATTTGTAAGAACTGATAACGTCATTCCAATTAGTCGAGCGCCAGTACCCCCTCAGCTGAGAATGGACACCTGTCCAGAACGGCCTGCGTCTGCCGGAGAAACCAGAATGTTCATAAACAACCAACTAACACCAGGGTTCCACAACGAGCGATGAGATCTTGTCGTTCATATGTATTAACAGACGCCGCCGGATGGCGCCACTGAAGACCTGCAGTTTGCGCCCTGTACACGATTTGTGGCTGCTGGGCGAAGAATGTTCCTACATGCGCGCGCAGAGGCGCCTTCCATTCCTGCGGATTTTGTCCTCGCCAGGTTTGGGACATGAGGCCAAAATACAAGCGGCGTGTAAAATCATTACACAGCAGATGATGGCACTGCGTCTTATGTTGTTACCTGAATATATGTCTGTTATACAGATATTATTTCTTCACACTCCGTAATGGCTTGTCGATCTTTGCTGCCGTTTTAACAGACTGTTTACTGCACAGGCGCTGCAGTGTCACAGTCTACAGTCACTGAAGACAGGGAAGTGACAACCGTTAATGACATAACCCTCAAATCCATGTTTGTACAATCTCTTGTCGGCAAATTCTGATCAGATAACGCTTGAACAATAAAAGTTATACATATTAAAACAAAGCCAGCTTTTAGCTGATGATCTGATATGTTTTTAACAATCGATTTTTGTGTGCGGGGTTGATTTTATCAGGAGAGGAAGGAAGTCCATACGCATGTTATATCTATACGAGTCTATAAATAGGGGTCTCCTGTAAAAGGAATGATGGCATTTTTTTTATACAAGTGAACCCCCATACCAAACATAAGAAAATAATATACGCAATATAACTTCAATCATGTAATCAGGGAAAAGTCAATGACAAACTTTATCATAACCTTTCTTTATAATGTATTACTTAATTGTTGGTGTCCGTGGGTCCCCGGAACTAACAGCAACGGGCCACGACACGGGGAAAATTTTCGCATCAGCATTGCTCATATGAGCTGACTCACAATGCAACAAAATGGATATTTCACATGGACAGAATTTAATTCTTGGCGAGGTGCGCAGCGGCACGTAAACTTTGTCGTCTTTTGTGACTCTTAACCCTCCCCAACAGAACGGGTAAAATTGCAGTATACAGGTGCCCTGCCTAAAATTTCTTATTTATTTATAATGTCCTTATGTCCTTACTTTTCTTGCTCCCACATGGGGCTTACCTGATGATTCCATCAACATGCCCACCATAAAATTTACATAAATATAAGAATCTAAACTGATTCAATGGAAAAATTAAGTATGAGTAGTGCAAGTTTGCGGCACGTCATATATACTTCACTTTTGTCATAGAATGTAAGGAGGGGTATCGATTAAGCAGGAATGACTCCATGTCGGTCGCCTATGTAAAATAATTTTAAATGTCATGTGCAGTGACAATGTGCCTCGGTTCGCTCAAATGGTTAGGTCATCCACTGTCTTGCTCGTTTTAAAACCATGGGGATATCATGGGTAACCTTGGTAATCGTGTAGTACTGATTTAGTGAAAACATCACGCAAAAGGGTAACGTTACACAGTCAGATCGACGCTGTACACAAATAGACAGAGGATCAGCCGATTAATACTAAGATTTCTTATGTGCGGAATGCGGGATGCGTATAACGTCAGTATTGACTAAATAAATAAGGCGAGATTCCTTATTCGAGGACCCGGCATGGGAATGCATATCTGGCAAAACGAATCGCGCTACATGTAGCGATTTCTGAAGGTTCCGGATCGTATCCAGGGGCAACAAATATAACAGAAAACATGTATATGCTACGTACAGGTTCAAATGAAATCTCTTCGCATGCTGCATTCCGTACATTGCTTTAAGCTAAGATCTTTTATGCGTGAGATGCGGAAAAAATCGGTATTGACTAAATAAATAAGGTGAGATTTCTCATGCGCCGATCCGGTAGAACGAGTCGCTACATGTAGCGACTTTTGCCGGTCCCGCATGGTATCAAGAAGCAACACATGGAAAACATGCATATATTGCCGTCCTGGAACATATGAAATTTCTCAACACGAATTCCGCATATAAAGAATCTTAGCTTTAATGATTCAACAGTAATACTGATGTAAATTTCTGTTTTTATTGAGCAGCCGTTCCATTAACACATTCATTCACCGTGTACACATGAATACACTATATATACTCACCTTCATGTACTCATCATGTTCACTGCACAAATATATACTTATCTAAATCGTTACAAAGCCAGAACAATCTCAAACTTGTAGTCCAAAAATATTATACTAAAATTCCTCAGTAGGAAAATATACAAAAATGTACAAGACTATCCTAATGAAACATTGAACAAAACCTTTCAATACCTTTTTATATTTTAATTTTGACCGTTTCCTCAAACTTTTTTTGTTTTTCCAAATTGCCCCGAAAACTGTTAAGACCGATTAGTGTATGAGAGGGGAGAATGTCTGTCCCACAGGACCATCGGTTTTAAATGTTGCTGGACACATGTTTATAGTTAACATCTGCCTGACTTAGGATACGATAAACATTGTTTAAATGACCTCAACTTTTGGTCAAAGTCAAGCTAATGGCGAATTTTAATGTCTTACATCACAAATTTGCTAAGCAACCATTTCTCCTGTTTCCAGCAGATGTCGCGTTAAGCTATGTACACAGTCATCCGGCTATCTGATGTCAACGACAACGGTGATGACAATGCGTCTTTGGTTTACACATTAATTCGCCAACATTTATCATCCGTGGTCAAATCGCTTTTGTTCATGAAGAATCACGAAGGACCTTTACATATATCCTTCTAATATAATCAAGCCTTTGCCTTACATTATCATGCTTAAAAGATGAAGAAGAAAAGGAAAAGAAAGGAACGCATCTTAATTTATTTGATATACCTTGTGAAGTTAAAGAATGAATGCAGATGAACATTTATCTAGATTATTTTATTTCGACCGGTAAGCTGATATTTTGGTTTTCTGGCCTTTCTGGGGCATCTCGGCGGTCTTACCAGGACAAAACAATGCCTGGAGGGGATGTCCGTGCTTGGTGGTAGTGACGTCATTATGGGAGTGGCGCCGTACGATCAGTTCGACAACGGCAAATATTGACGTGTATGATAGACGGGTTTGACAAATTGCCGGTTAGTCTTACCGCATTGAAAATGCTGTAACGTACGCGTTTGAATACGCTAATGCATTTTCGTAGAACCGATTTTTGCCGTTGCCGTATTAGCGTTGTCAGATTAACGTTTCCGGATAACAGATTAATGTGTACATATCTTAAGCCAGGTTTTACCATAATTAATCCACCGAAGTGACTATTCCTCTTCTATTCTACGGCCCCATAAGACCCGCCAACACCCACTTCATATCAATGAAAAGAAATACCATTTACTGTAAATATTATTGACAATTTCAATAGGTGTACAACATGTCCGACTGAAGATGGAATTCAATACATGCGTATCCAGTATGTATGCGTTGCATATGTGTATGCAGCTGGGGATCGGCGACATATTTATTTGAATGATTCCATACATGCGTATGCAGTTCGTATGCGTTATAACTTATGCGTATACAACACATTTTGATCGCTCAGGGTGAGATCAGAAACGCATACACTATAGCCCCTTTGCAACGAGAGGGGTTATAAGCTTACACTAACCAGGTTACCTGGTACTGAAATTAAGAAATTATATTTCAAGAATGCTCGTGACTAGCATATGCTTATTTTATGATGCTACTTTCACGAATTTAAGCTGCCTACATTATTAAATTACATCATGAAATTGATTTCTTCCCCACATATTTCTTTCTACTATGTCTACCTTGAAATGAGATTCGCCTCTTATGTTAACCAATGCTTATTATAATAACTTATTTACACACGTTCAGTTGGAGTCCCATGTATCAACCAGCGTGGAAACCATTCAACGTCTACTTGACGATCGTTTTTTTTTTATATTCTAAGAGTTTTTAAAGAATTGAATTCCTCTTTCAATATGCATAGAAAACAATAACATGGCTTTCAGTGGTTACACAATACTTCCACTTCTTGTCATCCTGATCTGTGGTTGTGTAGCATTATCCTAGAAATAACCACTCACCCATTCAGGTTCAATTAGGGTCCTGCTATGCCACAGATCAGAGACAAAGTATACAAAAGAACTCCAAAGATGGATGCTGGGTGGCATTATAAGGGAATACTGAGGAGTATGAAATTCAGAAGTCAATATCAAGTTTCTGTTTACACAACAAAGCTGTCTTATGAGACTAATTGCATAAAAAAATAAAATATTGTGACTACAGATATGCACCTCAAGAGCTTAAAACAAGCAATTACAGTAACCTAAATGTTTATAACCAAATATTTCTAAATGTATGAATTTTAATAGAGATAAGTAACTATAATAATATTAACTAGATGTGTCGGAACGACACGAATGCCCCCGCCTGGGGCAAATTAGAAACATATGTAAAATTTTGAAAATTTTTTTAAGTTCAGGAGGTGTCGTATGGTCAAAAGTAGGTCAACAAGGGCAAAATGCAAACTCGATCTGTAACAGGTCATTATCAAGCAACATACCAAAAATCATGCCAGTATATGCAGGCATTGTGAAAAAAAGTCCATACATGTGCATTTTCCATAAAAATTTCTGTCTTTCATGAAATTTTCTATGTTTAGGAGCCGTAAAACAATCAAAAGTAGGTCAACCGGGATGAAACGCGAACTCGATCTGTAACTGTCATTATCTGCCCACACATAAAAAATCAGGGTGGTATCTGCAGGCACTGAGGAAAAAAATCAGTACATATGCATTTGTTATGAAAATTTCTATTTTTCATGAAACTTTCTATGTTCAGGAGCAGTCAAATGGTCAAAAGTAGGTCAACTGGGACAAAACAAGAACTCGATCTGTAACTGGTCATTATCTGCCTACACACCAAAAATCAGGCACGTATCTGCAGGCACTGCGAAAAAAGTCCATACATGTGCACTTTTTTTTATGAAATTTCTATGTTAGAGCACCTTCAAATGGTCAAAAGTAGGTCAACTGGGACAAAACGTGAACTTGATCTGTAACTGGTCATTATCTGCCCACACACCAAAAATTAGGCCAATATCTGCAGGTATTGCGAAGAAAAGTCTGTACAAGTGTATTTGTCATGAAAATTTATATATTATACATGAAATTTTCTATGTTCAGGAGCCGTAAAACAATCAAAAGTAGGTCAACTGGGACGAAACGCGAACTTGATCTGTAACTGGTCAATATCTGCCCACACACCAAAAATCAGGCCAATATCTGCAGGCATTGCGAAAAAAAGTCCGTACATGTGTATATGTCATGAAAATTTCTATTTTTCATGAAATTTTCTAAGTTTAGGAGCTGTAAAACAGTCAAAAGTAGGTGAACCGGGAAGAAACGCGAACTTGATCTGTAACTGGTCTATATCTGCCCACACACCAAAAATCAGGCCAATATCTGCAGGCATTGCGAAAAAAAGTCCGTACATGTGTATCTGTCATGAATATTTCTATTTTTCATGAAATTTTCTATGTTCAGGAGCTGTATAACGGCCAAAAGTAGGTCAACCGGGACGAAACGCGAACTCGATCTGTAACTGGTCATTATCTGCCCACACACAAAAAATCAGGCCAATATCTGCAGGCATTGCGAAAAAAAAGTCCGTACATGTGTATTTGTCATGAAAATTTCTATTTTTCATGAAATTTTCTAAGTTTAGGACTTCCGGTTCAACATGGCGGCGTAGAGGATCACCCTGTTAGAGCTCTCGCCAAAACGTTTACTTTATGAGGACAAATGGCAGATGCCTTAAGTGTTCAGACAAGAGCTATGAGTAAAAGTGATTCTGGAAATCTCGAGCAGCATACCATGGAGAAATTCCTCGATACGGGCAAGAAAAAGGGCAAAAATGCCAGCACGTCCAGAGACGTTAGAGAACAAAGCCCACAAAGGCCCACAGAGTCCATTACGGAGATGATTGATACCAAGATTGGTCAGTTGCAACAGACTCTTACAAGTGCATTAGAGGACTTTAAACTATCTTTGCAAAAGGATATTGATGAACTGAAAACGGATGTTAAAAAAATTGAAACGGTGTATACAGATTTGAATAAAAAAGTGGAATCGACAATAGAGAGTCTGGAATATACACAGAGGACAGTGAAAGAGGCAGAATCCAAGGTAGAAAAAGCTGAAACTGAAAATAAGGCACTGAAAGAAGAAATAGAGAGATTAAAGAAAGACAACAAGGAGAAAGATGAACGTTTATACTCCATTATCGAAAAAATTGAAAATATGGAAAGATACAGTCGTGAGTACAATTTAAGACTTGTCGGTGTGTCGGAACAAAAAGACGAGGATTGTCGTGAAATAATGGCTAAGGTGATTTGTGAACAAAGACTATTTGGCGACATGCCCATTGAAAAGATCAGAGACACAATAGAAAACGCGCACCGCACAGGAAAACAGAGAAGTCGGGGCCACCGTCATATAATTGGCAAGTTTTATTGTCGTCCAAAGCGGAACGAAATCCTCGGGGCACAGAGAGTGCGGGACCGTCAAAAGGGCAGAGGCGAGATCTTCTTTGTCGAAGACCTGACTCAAGAAGATTATCGGCTTAAAAGGAAAGCGGCACCCCAAATGCAGGCAGCCCATCGAAACAAGTGCAAGGTCCGCTTTTGGCGGGGTAAACTGATCATCGATGGTAAAGAGGTCCCAATCCGAGACGCCGAGACTTCGTCCAGCCGGTCTTCTTAGGCAATAAGGGCTCTTATCATACGATAGTCACTAGTCAAACTGCAGGTGACATTCCCACGAGCTTCCCGCGAAAACCAGAGCCAACCTGGTTTAAGTTTCAGTCACCAGGGAGCGCTGGTCAGATGAAATTCCATGTGTGGATAACAGAGACTTACTGGATATCAAAGACTTGGTTTTCTTTAGGAAAATACTTTAATTATCACTCAAAACAATGTTTAACTTTACGGAGTCTGTTTTATCAACTGGAACCGGGACCGCAACGTATTAGTAGATGGTTATAAATCAGGTCGGTAAATTTACCTTTTCATAGTGTTCTTTAGCTGTTGTTTATTATGTCAAAATTGCTTATTGATTTAAAAGTACAAAATTAGAGGAACGTTCTACTGTGCCACCAGAATTCAGCAGTAAACAAGTTATACTTGGTTAATTTGTACTAATAGCTAATGGTGTGTTTATGCCTTAATCAGTGATAATGGTTATTATAATAATTATTATTATTATAACACTAAATAGTGACTACTGTTCCAACACCAATCTACACTCATGAGTATCGACGTCCATGAATGGTAATAATCTGTTATCATGATGTTATATAATATTGGTTTTTTTTTTTAAATTATTATCATTATTAATTAAAATGAATTGGTTATTTATATAGTGGTGACAGTATTGTATTACCACCAACATGCAACCACTAGTATCAACATCCATGAATGGTAATAACCTGCTGTCATAGTGTTATTGGTTTATTATTATTATTAATTAATTTAAATGGAGTGTTCATTTATATAGTGGTGACAGTACTGTACCACCACTAATCTGCAATCACAAGAATTGATGTCCATGAATTCTAATAACCTTTTATCATGGTGTTATTGGTTGGGTTTTTTTTTTTTTTTTTTTTCTTTTATTAAAATGAAATGATCCACAACAGTGTTTCCTTTTACACGCAAGTATTGCATATATCCAGGATGCCTTCTGCTTTCATGAGGCAGAGTAGGGTATAAGCTGTGATGTACAATTGAAATAAAAGATTTTTTTTTATGTAATGAGACTCTACTGACCCTTTTCTCTCTAGCTGACAACTAGTTGTTTTGCTTGAACAATCTTGTATCTCTATTACAAATCTCACTGGAGAACTTCCAACACAACCTATGGCCCATTTAATGCCGTTTGTATAATAACAAAGGTATTTTCAGAGGGTTGTTATTACTATCATTTATCGAAAAATTTGATTAGGTTACTTGTGTAAAATTACATGATTTTGTTTCATAAGTTATAATCTTAGCAGTAATGATGCATGAATAATGTACATTGTTTATATACTCTAAATTTTTCACAGTATACTTTATGATGCCACTAGGTGTTATTAACAATTATGTGCCCAGGGAACAGTCTCAGGGAAAGTTGGATTATGATGCGATAAGTCTTGTGCACTGAATATATTTGTAATATTGAGGCATCTACAGTGTATATGCTGGCCTAGTGTTTTGATAATTGTACATTTATACTTTTCACATGTAATACACTAATATATGTCGGCACATTGCTTCATTCCTGTACAGGGACAGTTACAAGTTTCATCAGTCTGGGGGAAAAAGTATGTTGATATATTGGTATTTGCAAACAGCTGAAGCCTCTTTATATACTGGTACACTGTCATTTCTAGATTAAGACTTCTTAACGATAAACATATATATAGTAGACCTTGAGGAAAATTGGGTTGAGTTTCAACCAGAATCTTGTAATATATACTTGTTCAGATAATATTTTATAAATTACACACTGTTGCAGACATGACCTTAATCTCATAAACAGGTAGTATTTGGTGACAAATACATGGAAGCAAGATAAGTTCATGGATTTCTGTAATCTCACCAGTATTATTGCACTTGTGAGCTGTGAATTTTCACTAACTAAATTATTGCATCTAATAATCACCCACTTATAGTTTTTTTTTTTTTTTTTTTTTTTTTTTTTAAACATATTTCTTGTTAAGACCCCTCTTCATACAAAGGTAACAGATATTTGCTGCTTTATATTAAAAAAGTGAATTTAAACATATGTAGCTCTCAACACAATAAAGTCTTTTCAGTTATTGTAAACACTATTAAACCAGTTTTAAAATATTTTCAAGCATTTCAATTGCATTCACTATTAACTGTAACAGTTAGTTAAATCATCTAAGCAATGTATGCCGTCAGCTTGCAGTTTGTGTCACCTGCCCTGATACACTTACTGCATACAAAGGTGTTTCTTTTTCTTTACTTCTTTTTTTTATTTTTTATTTTTTTTTTTTGTCTTAAAGAAGAGTAACTTATTGGAAAACATGAAATCAGAGTTGCATTGTTTTGAAAATGATTAGTTCCAAGGTGTTGAAATGACTTTTATGATGCCTCACCTTTCATGTATCAGGTTGCCAATTATTGTCACTATGGAGAAGAGAGGTTAACATGAAAAATTGTGAAATACTATAATTTTGAAAATATTGTTATATTATTTTAATAATAGCTCTTGTCAAGGATGTCGCTTCTTTATCTAGGCATATGCAACAAACTAAATATGCTATTTAGTTCCTTTCTTTTCAGGTTATGTGCTAAAGGCGATTGAGCTGTAACACAGTATCATAGATAAGGCAAGGTTCCTCGGTCACTTTGTTTGAACCAGTAGTTAGTATATTATGGCACTGCTTTTAATTTATAGTGCCTTCATGTTGAATGTTTATTTATGTAAGTTATGTCAGTTTATATTTGTTTCAAGTAATGTGTCCAGTAACTTGACTTTCAATTTGTTTAAGGCAGACATTCAGTGCAATAGTACATCATTACCTTTATTGTACAACTTTCAGGGAAGCATTCCTTTGTACATATACAATTCATAGATATAATATCGTTAAATGTTAGAGGATTAAGGGATAATAAAAAACGAAGGGAAACTTTTCAATGGTTACATAGATGCAACGCTAAAATTATATTACTACAAGAAACCCATAGCACCTTTAATGAAGAGAATAGATGGAGAGCTGAATGGGGAGGTAAAATTTTCTTCTCCCATGGTACAAGTAATTCCAAAGGAGTTTGTATTATGCTGAAAATAATATAAGTTATGATATTCATGACATCAAGTACTGTGAGGAAGGTCGATTCTTAATATTAGATATATCAATTGAAGATATAAGAATCACTCTAGTTAATCTATATGGGCCCAACCAAGATGACCCCGCTTTCTTTAGTAAAATTATGGAAATTGTTGAGTCACTGCCAAATGATAATAGGTTGTTAGCTGGTGATTTTAATTTAGTTCTAAATACAGAAAGAGATAAAAAAGGAGGCACCTCTGTTACACATTTTAGATCACAAACACTGATAAATTCATGGATAGATAACTTAGATTTATTGGATATATGGAGAAAACAACATCCAGAAAAATCACAGTATACCTGGAAGAGAATTAACCCTACTGCATTATTTTGCAGATTGGATTTTATGTTGATTTCAAGAGGTCTCATTGGTTGTGTTAGAAAAACAGAGATTTTACCAGGCTTTAAAACTGATCACTCTACTGTTAAAATTACACTTGAACTAAAACTTGATAAAAGAGGGCCAGGATTCTGGAAATTTAATTCTAAATATTTATGTAATAAAGATTATGTAGACTTAGTTAAAGAAACCATTAAAGAGACAAAAGAATTTAATAAAAGTGCAGACCCAGCTTTATTGTGGGACACAATTAAGTGTAAGATAAGAGGTGCCACAATAGCATATTCTTTTAGAATTAATAAACAAAAAAGGACTTTGTTACAACAATTAGAAGATAGTTTGAAACTTTTAGAAGAACAATATACCAACACTCCTGATGATAGAATTATGGAAGATATAAAAGATAAAAAATCAGAAATTGAAAAAATAATTGAAGAAAAAACAGAGGCAGCAATGTTCAGATGTAAGTCCAGATGGTTTTCAGATGGTGAAAAACCATCTAAATATTTTTTAAATTTGGAGAAAAGACTATATAATAATAAAACTATAACAGAGCTAAACGTTAATAATAGACATGTAACTAAATCTAAAGATGTACTAATAGAGGCAGAAAATTACTACAAAACGTTATATTCTTCAGCTGAGTTGACACCAACTGAAGACCAATGAGCTGAGTTCTTAACTCAGACAGAAATTACCTTGTCAGATGAAGATAAAATATTGTGTGATAGTGAATTGTCAGATGAAGAACTACTTGAATGTTTAAAATCTTTTAAAAATGGCAAAACCCCAGGATCTGATGGTCTAACAGCGGAATTTTATAAACATTTTTGGGATGAAATTAAAACAGACCTGATTGCTGCCTATAAGTTTTCTTTTGCTAATGGCAGTTTAAATATTACACAAAGACAAGGAATCATTACATTGATCCCCAAAAAATCAAAAGACACAACACTACTTAAGAATTGGAGACCAATATCTTTATTAAATACAGATTATAAATTATTGACTAAATGTATGGCTCGTAGATTACAGAGAGTCCTCCAAAATTTAATCCATACAGATCAGACTGGATTTCTTAAACACAGATATATTGGTGAGAGCTTCAGTAGAATTTATAATTTGATGAATTATTGTACTAAAAATAAAATAAAAGCCAATTTAATAACAATAGATTTTGAAAAGGCTTTCGATTTATTAGAATGGTCATTTATTCAGAAATCATTAAAACACTACAACTTTGGTGATACTTTCTGTAAGTGGATTAAAGTATTTTATAAAGGTACATCATCATGTGTCATAAATAATGGATGGTCTTCCAGGTTTTTCCCAGTAAGCAGAGGAGTTAGACAAGGCTGCCCCCTTTCACCATATCTGTTTATTATTTCGGCAGAACTGCTTGCTGCAAGAATTAGAGACAATAATAATATTAAAGGCATAGAGATTGGAAATGTGAAACATGTTATCTCTCAATATGCGGATGATACTACATTATTTATAAGAGGTGGACAGCCAGTGGTTAAAGAGACTATAGAACAATTTAAAAGATTTAAAAATGTAAGTGGTTTAAAAATTAACATAGAAAAAACAGCAATTATGCCCATAGGTAATCATGAATACAATAAAGAAGAGATAATAAAACTTGGTCTGAAGTGGACAAAGGAACCAATTACAATTTTAGGCATTAAGATAAATAGTACACTGCAAAATCTTTATGAAATGAATTTTTTGCCATTATTAGATAAAATTAAGCAATTAATTAATATTTGGTCCAAAAGGGAGTTAACACCAGTTGGTAAGATCACAGTCATTAAATCTGACTTGATATCACAACTGCAGTACCAGTTGTCTGTTCTGCCTAAGCCTCCAGTGTCTTTTTTAAAAGAGGTTGAAAGTAAGCTTTTTAATTTCATATGGAATAACAAAATAGACAAAGTAAAAAGATTAACTTTGATAGCATCTAAAAATAATGGTGGTTTAGACATGGTTGACATATGGTCAAAATTACAGGCAACTAAAATTGCCTGGGTTAATAGATTGTTGAGCTCGGATTTGAAACAAGGATGGAGACAGCTTGTTGACTATAGTTTTAATAATTTGACTGAATATATATTTAAATGCAATGTAAATGCTGAAGATCTGGATCAACTTTATTTCTTTAAAAAGAATTCTTTTTTCTGGAAAGAAATTTTACATGACTGGTGTAAATTTAATTATCATACCCCAGACACCACAAATGATTATTTAAATCAATCCTTGTGGATTAACTCCCACCTTAAAATATGTGGGCAAATGGTATTTAATAAAATCTGGTATAATGCAGGTATTAGATATATCCACAATTTAACAAAGAAAGTAAACAATTCTTATGTATTCTACACTCCTGGGGAAATGAGACAGACTTATGGCATTGATATAAAAATAATGACATATAATAGTATTATTCACTCAATACCAGCAAAATGGAAACAAGAAATAAGAAACAACCAAGACGATTATACCTCAGTATTTAAAATTAATAACATTCTACAAATGACAAAACCTGTAAAAACTATATATATAAAACTCATAGAAAGGAGATATCTACACCCAGAAAATAGTATTTTATTGTGGCATCAAGATATTGTGGATTGTGATAAAGATAGAGTACTCCAGGCTTTTAAAAACATATATTCAATAACTATATCAACAAAACTTCGATACTTTCAGTTTAAGATATTACATAGAATTCTTGCATTAAATCCATTTCTGGTAAAAGCTGGTATTAAAGAGCACGAGTACTGTTCCTTTTGTAAAAAAGAGAAGGAGACACTGTTACACATTTTTCATGACTGTAGTTTTGTGAAACAGTTATGGCATGATGTATGTAAGTGGTTAAGGAATCTGGATCTTCCAATCACCCTTTCACATACAGTGATACTTCTTAATGTAAGTACAGATCAGTTGCTGGATAAAGTTATATTGATTGTAAAGTATTATATATATATTACAAAATGCAAAGAAGAATCGTTGTGTATTAACAGTGCAGTTAAACTGATTAAGAATTATTACTCTGTCGAAAAACAGGTGGCAATATCTAAAGGAAAACTTTTAAAACATGAAACCATCTGGACCAGACTAAAAATGATTGTGGGTTCAGAAAATTAAATTAAAAATTAATAATACTTTGAATTTTGCATGCCAACTGACCATTGTGGTCAGAGTTAGTTTATTTTATTGATGTCTGCCATATGCTACATACCTAAGTTTAGGAGCCGTAAAACAGTAAAAAGTAGGTCAACTGGGATGAAACGCGAACTTGATCTGTAACTGGTCATTATCTGCCCACACACCAAAAATCAGGCCAATATCTGCAGGCATTGCGAAAAAAAGTCCGTACATGTGTATTTGTCATGAAATTTCTATTTTTCATGAAATTTTCTAAGTTTAGGAGCCGTAAAATGGTCAAAAGTAGGTCAACCTGGACGAAACGCGAACTCGATCTGTAACTGGTCTATATCTGCCCACACACCAAAAATCAGGCCAATATCTGCAGGCATTGCGAAAAAAAGTCCGTACAACTGTTTGATTTTGGAAGGACGGAAGGACAGAATGACGGACATGGGTAAAACTATATGCCCCGGCCACTTTGTGGCGGGGGCATAAAAAAATCATTAAAGATTAATCCCATTGTGGAAACATAGCACCATGAATGGGCCGATTATCTGTTACCCAGGAGGAGGTCCCACATGAAAGGAATTGTAGCGGCAGTGAAGGCTGTATCATACCCGTGGTCAATACATTGGTGCAACTATTATACATCTCAGTGACTTCAATAAAGTGATATTTCATGCGGGTTAAAAATGTCTAATCTTAATGAAACAAAATGGCCTCAGTATAATGTTCTACACCAGCAAATCTACTGGTTAACCAAAACCTGAAACACAGTCTGGGCTGCCTGATGAGAAGCTTACCCAAAGTTGGTTCTAATAAATCATAACTTTTATCCATTAATAACTTTAAGAATCTCATTATAAACACACAGAATATGTAGGTCCTTTTAGTAAGGCCCAAACTTTTCAACCAGCTTCTCAATTAACCCTGTCTGGTTGAGTGTCCTCCAGCGGTCCTTTATATGGATGCTCGTTCTGGGATGGAGTTTGGCTTCAATAAGCACCGCTGCCCACTTGCCAACCCCACACTTCTGAACACCTTTGTACAGTTGTTCTGTCTCCCATTCTGTCCAGAATCGTCGTAACTTCGATGGAGACAAAGAACTCACTGATCTGTCTCTATGAGCTCGATCTTCTCTCGATAATTTCTCCATCTCGGGAGGCATCTGATGTGTTGGTGGCAACTTTGGAAATGAGTGACCTGCAGAGTTAAACAATACACTTGTAATGTTTCTTATCTTCTTCTACATTAGATTTTTCAGTTTTATATTTATTTATATTATCATATACAGTTTTTCAGGTATTTTCAAAATGAATGGAGTTTCTCAGAGTGACAGCTACCATGATTTGTCCTCTCTTTATGTATGTGTGTGTCTGTGGCATAATGTGAAGCTGAAATTTTCAAATATGCAGAAGTTATAATTTTGTTATTTGAATAGACTTTGAGGAGATTCCATATATATATTATCTTTACCAGGTGTCAGTTTTTTGGCTAGAATTGTATGCCTATGATGGAAATTTTGTGTAATTAAATTCTCATACTGCAAAAAACAACAAGGGCCCCATGGGTCATGGTGCTCAGCTGAGTTGATCTTGAAGATAACAAGGGACCCATGGGTCACGGCGCTCAGCTGATCATGATTGGACTATAAATGTATCACCACTGTGATACTATATTGAGTAGATAAAGCTTAGAATATCATGGTCATGTTGGGCTTTTATAAAGGAATATAATGTAATATGTGAGTAAATGATATATGAAATAACCTGACTGATGGATTAATATGGAGTAAAATATAGTGGTTTATTTTTTATTTATTATGGAGGGGTCGAAAAAAGCAATTTATTTGAGCAAATATGAATGCAATGACAGTATGCTAAGCAGTGGTATAATGATGATAAGGCTATTTGTTGAAGGATCTATAGTGTATGGAAAACTGCAAGAGTTCAATTTGACAGATACAAGGTTTTGATTAACTATGCTGATGCGGGGATTTATGAATTTGTGACTGTATGACATAATATCTTGACAAGATCGGTCTTGACAAGGTGCATTATTTTGATGCCCCTCACGTCTACATATTACACAATATTGATATAATTTCTGGCATGTACATAGGTACCTATGGACAAATGGTCAACCGTACTGAACCACCTGGAAGGTTAAAATCTTAAAAATATGATGAAATGTAGATAATGTTTGAGAGGAAGAGGTAATCTGGGCCATGGTTGGTTTATATGATTGAAGAAAATGTTGCAAATAATATTTGAGACCTGACCATGCCTTTCCATTGGTTAACTTTTTGATAAGCTGTTGACAGTTCAACAGTTTACACATTTGTCTGATGAGATCCAATTTATTTGGTAAACCTTTTTTATCAATTTTATGATATGTATACAGTTGCCAAAACGTCCCCATTCCACAGGTGCAATGACTTGATGGGGGGGGGGGGGTGTTGTGTTATGATCAGAGTTATAACGCCTCTGTCTCTCTGTAGATATTTTCTTTAATTATTAAATTTTATGCTATAGCCATAGAACTATTGTTCACAGTGCCAAGGAGCAAAGCCTCAGTGGGATGAAGAAGGGGATGGTGAGAGTTACAACACCTTTGCATATACATACAGGATATGAAATTTAATTAAACAGTGCTTATATAAAAAAAAAGTTTAATCATGAACATTAAATATTTTAAACAGACAGAAAGATAAAGAAACAAAGCAAATAATTTTTCCCCATTCTACTGAGCCAAGAAAAAATTAACAATATTTACATTTATTCCTTTTTTTCATTACATAATTTTAATCCAAGTTTCCAAATGTTACTATAAATTTACAGTATAACATACATGTGATTGTGAATATTTCAGTTAATTCACATTTCTAAATTGCATTAACATTTATAGCTAATGTGTCTAGTTTATAGTACCTGTCAACAGAATGGGCTGGAGGGAGGAAGGGAGGCAATTTTGGGAGAGAGAGAGAGAGAGAGAGAGAGAGAGCGAGAGCCAGAGAGAAAGAAAGATTGAGAAAGAAAGAGAAAAAGCAGAGGAGAGAGAGAGAAAGAGAGGCTCTCTGGTAATTACTGCCTGATCCAGCCTGACCCAGACACTTACAGTGGCAGTAGGTCAGACCTGAAGGTTTAATGTAACTGCCCAGTACACTGCATTTATACTGATCTGATGTAAACAATGAAGACATGGTACCTGGAAACCTGAATGAAATCTACAGTTTTGGATCAATTGGTTTCAAATTTCAGATTTTAACAGATGAAATGTTAATGTGTATATGCTATGAAAATTAAATCCACAGCACTAACAGGAAAAATTTGAATATTTATATTTTTTTAAATAGTATCAGGAAAAAAAGAAAAGTATTCTCAGCTATAAAACTAATACATGTGTTAAAATTAATCCAAGGATCAAAACACCCAATATATTATACCAGGAGCAAACTGGAGTTGGGAATGTTTAATTTTATGAACTGAAATAAAGGACCAGCAATATAAATTTTGATTATTTAGCCAGTATCATGTAACAACTGATACAACCATAAGTTATAAGTCAAACAAATAAAAATCTTTAATGAGCACTTGTCTGAGTAATATTTTAAATTTTTGACATATTTATTTATTATTTTTATTTTGTAATAAATATAAACCAACAAATTAAGCGCCTGGAAAAGACCTGGAAATTTAGATTAATTTAATATAATCAACTGCATCCTTGTCTATCATTATCTTGCTTCATATAATCCCTAATAGTAAACAACAATTTATTTTAATAATTTATTTTTCATTTTTATGGTTGAAATGAAAAATACCCAATGGTGACTGCATGGTATCATTTGAAATACAATTTTGGCCATCCATGGAAGATCCATAAATGATCAGTAATTGCAAGGTAATCCCCTGTAACTCATTAACTATAAATTCCTTTTCCATTTATTTTTTTAAGTTCTTATCATAAACCAAGAATTAAAAAAAAAAGTTTATTGTTATGTTTATGGCCTAAACAAATACTAGTGGAGGGGTTTGTACAGTTAGATCCAGTTGAAGCCACCCAAGAGCTGGCTGGCTGCAGAGTGCCTCGCTTCAAGCATGCATAATTGGCCTGAAAGGTCAATGTGGGGACATAAAAGAGGGGCTTCAGTACAGCCAAGGTGTGATATGGTCTCATAAAAACTTTCATAAAAGCTAGTTTTTGACCAATCCCTTTAATAACTTCAGAATTTAGAAGCTAAAATCCTTACATGTGCAAGATAAGAAAATTAAATCAACAGTGCTTACAGGTAAAAAACATGCCATGGCCAAAGTTGGGCAAAATTTAAGGTACTGATTTTATATTTATGCTAATAACTTATAAAATTTGAAAAATTCAGAACTAATTTTGGGAATACAATTGAATCTTGATTAAATAATGTTATATCCCTGGCAAAAAATCTCTACCTTCAGCAATTTTCATGTTAAGAGAGTAAATATATTTCTTTATTTTTTACAAAGTGCATCATGTTTGGGCCTAGAACTTAAAACAATTACACAATACTGACATCATTTCTGGCATATGCATAGCGAATGTATAGAAAAATATGTATATTATATATGATCAAAGTCAGATCAGTGGTTTTGATATTAGGCAATCTTAAAGTGTAACAATGGGTTTTTAATGGAAAAATTAAGTTTTTTCTTAATATCTCGAAGGAATGCAGTCCTAGTAACCAAACTTTTAGTATGGTAGAGGATTTGGGGGACATCTAACTGTATGCAAAATTTAAGGAACTTAGAGCTGAAGCTGGGGAGCTGAGATCTAGTAAACTGCATAACACTAGCTTGATGTAAACAATATGTTACATGGTGCTTGAAAACTTGAATAAAATCTACAGTTTTTGATCAACTGGTTTCAAAATTTTTGTTTTTACAGTTGAAATGGTAACAAAAACATGCTTTGAAAATTAAATCCACAGCAGTTACAGGAAAAAAACGTGCCACGGTCAAACTTGGGCCAAATTTAAGGTACCAATTTTATATTTTTGCCAATATTTTAAAAAATTTAACATATTTTGATCTAATTTTTGGTATACTATTAAATTTTGATCAATTAAAGTTGTATTACTGAAAAAAAGTCCCTACCTTTAACACTTTGGTCTTAAGTGACCAAATATCTTTCCTGATTTTTTTACAAAGTCCATTATGTTTGGGCCTATAACTTTTTTTAAATTAAATAATACTGACTTAATTTCTGGCATATACATAGGAACCATATAGAGGAATATTTATGGTAAAAATGAAGAAAACCAGATGAGTGGTTTTGATATTAGGCAGTCCTGAAGTGTGAAAATAGATTTCTTATAAAAAATTGAGGTTTTTCCTTAATATCTGAAAGGAAGTCATATTGACCCAAATTTTGGCATGGTAGGAGATTTTAGGGACATCTAACTGTATGCTGAATTTCAGATTCGTAGGTCCAATGGTGTCGAAACGTACCAGTCTTACGGACGGACATCCGGAATGATGGACGGACGGATGGACAGACAGACGGACAGACGGACAATGGACCACGACTATAGCTCAGGTGACTTATAGTCAGCTGAGCTAAAAATCTTAACTAAAAACAAAAAAAGTCTGACAGGAAGAGGTTGGTTTGAATTGGTAAGTAAGGAATTGTTGCAAAATGATATTTTGTGATCTGACAATGTGTTTTCTAATTTAACCAAGTGAGCAGTTCATAAACATAAGATCTATATATACTATTACAATGATCACTGGATGGCTCTTTGATATATTGTTGACATGGACAGCAGTTGACACATAATGCCAGTTAGATCCTCATTTTTTCTATTTTACCATGTTATTTTAAATTTTATAAATTTTACACAGTTGCAAAACACAATACATTTAGTGTCCCAACTGCACAGGTGCCTTGCTCAATGGCAGGGGGTGGTGGGGGGGAAGCTTCAACACCTCTGCATATACATGTACATACAGGTTATGAAATTTATGATGGCCAACAGACATTAAATTCATGGATGAATTGTCTAAATAATTAACAATATAATATCTCATACTAACAGATAAGCTAATAAATCCAATGCCTATTTGTGAGAGCACCTTCTGCATTGTATAAGCGGGCCATTCTACCACTTAAATTTACAGTGACTGCTTCTAGAAAATAAAGATATTTATCAGGTACAGAACCTCTAAGATGTCTTTCATATACAGAAAGTAAAGCATTAGAGAAAAAAGCACCCACCAGTGGTTCCGATATCAGAATGTCTGCTTCTTCGGAGAGTAGGCCTACAGAGACAAAAACACATAGATAAAACAACTAGTTTGTCATGGAGTTAAACTACAGTCATTTCTGAAAAATTTACCCCTAAAATTACAAATTATTGTTAAAAAAAATAAAATATCCAAATTTTCCAATCAAGTTTACCACAGCCAAACAAACAATTAAATATGAGAGTAAATTATTCACTGAAATACAATTTTAATGATTCAGATCCAATATTCTGCTAAATTGTTCTAAATGTGAATATATATTCATTTTTACTTATTCTTTATCAGTCAAGTACTGATTTAAAGGTTTCATCCTAAATTTCAGTGCAATTAAGACAATCCATAACTGCTTAACTGGTGGTAGGGATGGAAAAAAGCATTGAGTGTAACATGTTAACCTGCAGGAAGTGTGTTGACAGTACATCAAAAATGCTGCTGAGACAGACACTCTTACCTGGACACAACTGGGATGTTTTCTGTATCTTCATCCTCATCTGTGTCCAGCACCTTTGCTCTTGTCCTCCTGTCAATCGTAAAAATATTTATCAAAATATCTGTTCAAAACCAGATGAACTTGAATTGCATTTGCAAATACATAAAGTGTACCATCTGGTGCATTTCTTATGAAAATTTCACATTCAATTGCTATGATAAGCAAGCAATGGCTAAGCAAAGGTTAATGTTCACAGTAATGTGACACTGAGATCAAAGGTAAAGGTGCCATAAAAGTTTTAACTGATATTAATAATGATAAAGACTGCAAGTGTATAATATTGATCAATGTCAATACAGAAAACCAGAAATGTCTGGAATCTCAGAGACTGTAGTATCCCCAAGCATTTAGCATACCCCTTTAAAACAGAGCCCCTTCCACTGAAGTATATATTGAGATGCTACAAGGTCACCAGTTTTTGAACTTATGAGAAAATTTAGTTGAAACAATTTGTATGGAGTTCACCATCATCATGCATTTTGGCTGATCTGACCCTGATGATCAAGGTCACTGGTTTTCATACTCATTCGACAACTAATCATTTGACATTTTTCATTTTAATTTTTAAAAAATACATCCATTCACTTGAGAAACATAATGTTTTTGTTAGCTTTTCACCAAACATGGAAATATTAAAGGTCAAGGCCACTCTCATAGTATAGGTCATGACCCCATTTTGAATAGGCTCCACCCTCTCACCAATATATATGCAAATGTAAAGTTTGATAAAGATCTGAGAAATATTTTGCTTTTAAGAAAACTCAACAGCAGTTACAGAACCATGCTAAAACAATGGAATCCTGAGACAAAGATACTTCTGCATTTTATCAGTTTCATTCTGAATGAGAATATTACTATTACTCACTTAAGTTCTGTGGTGAGAGTCTCTACTTCACTCCGTTGTTTCTTGGTATTATGAAGCACCGTGTTAAGAGATACATCATTTTCCGAGTCCCTGACAATTGAAAAGACACATATTGAAAACGAAGGGTATAAACATGTAATTTATTCTTGATAGAATGTATGATGGTAACAATCAGGGTGTCTGAACCTGATTTCAAGGTGAAGCATATCACTCAGTTCCAGTACAGAGTTTGTTAAAATTGATGTGTTTTTGTCAAATCATGTTAAAGAATATAGATCAGCTACCTCACACATTTATGTGGAAAGGAAACATGTTAGCATGAAGCGCTACCTGATGTGGTCCAATAAATAAATATATTAATAAAGATTAGTATTCAAGCTAATGTAAAATAGATGTTATATCATCAATGTGTACAGTAAACTGTAAAATTTTATTTTATATTTAGAATTTACCAGCAATGTCTGCATAAGAGAATGCTTATATAAATGCAAATGCAATATGTTTCCAAGGGATGTTACCATTCACCAATGCACTAAAACATCTCATTACAAAGTCAAATGTTATTTATGTATCATCCGATATCCCTGTATCAATACATTAATGATATATTACAATCAAACAAGAAACCTGACATAAACTAGCAGGTTCCCTTGTTAAACTAGAATATGGGTAGTCGACAAGCGACTACGTATATCCCCCAAAATCAGAGTAGGACCGGTGAAGTGAGGCATAGATTGAGTAGCAAGGGGAAATAGAGTTACATGTGTTACATATTAGAATGGATGTCTGCCACATAAACATGATTGTAGGTGGCGCCACCTGTTATTTGAACGAGAAAATATCCAAGATGTATACACATGCAAATTATCAGGTGGAAAAGTCAAACCACTGCAGAGATATGAGTGATTTAATCCCTCAGTAGACAAACAGACGGACGCTGTGCAAAAATGGCCGCAGGTGGCGACACCATTTTTGTGTATGTTATAAAGCTATCCAAGGGCTACATTTGTGTGAAATTTTTTTCCTGATTGGTCAAATGAGTCCGGAGATATAGCATTAATGTCTGCAGCGTGAACGTGAATGAAGCTGGCGCCATCTGACATAAAATCGAAAAAGCTATCCAGGATGTATAAGCATGCCGAATTACAGGTAATTTGGTCAAAACACTGCAGGGATATGAGTGATTTAAACCCAAGGCAGACAAACAGATTGACGCTGTGCAAAAATGGCTGCAGGTGGCGCCACCATTTTTGTGTATGTTATAAAGCCATCCAAGGGCTACATTTGTGTAAATTCCTGATTGGTCACATGGTTCCCAAGATATGAGCTTGGATGTCTGCAGCGTGAACGTGAATGTAGGTGGTGCCACCTGTCATAAAATCAAGAAAGCTATTTAGGATGTATATGCATGCCCAATTTCAGATGAAACATTCAAACCACTGCAGAAATATGAGTGATTTTAACCCAAGACAGA
Source organism: Sipunculus nudus (assembly GCA_026874595.1). NCBI lineage: Eukaryota > Metazoa > Annelida > Sipuncula > Golfingiida > Sipunculidae > Sipunculus > Sipunculus nudus. Next base: position 103,165,411 of record CM049306.1, on the reverse strand, counting down.
TGAACAGATGGACTCTGTGCAAACATGGTTGCAGGTTGCGCCACCATTTTTTGTGTATGTTATAAAGCTATCCAAGGGCTACATTTGTACAATTTTTTTTTCCTGATCGGTCAAACGGTTCCCGAGATATGTGGGTTTATGTGTGGAAACAGATGCACAAACAGACGCTGGGCAGAGAGGAAAGGTCAGAGGTCAAGGCCAATTGGTTAGGCACTAGTTCACATGTGACCCGATAATTGGTGTAAGTTTTGGTAAAATCCGTCCAGTAGTCTCAGAGGAGTTCTCCGGAAACGAACGCAGCAGCGGCGGCGGCGGCGGAACCCAGTCAAAAACACAGTATCCCCAAAACTTCGTTTTGGCGGATACAATAACAGTCCGCAGTAAATGTGTCATAGGATTACCATTTGCCAGAATCCATTAAAATGGAATCGGACTGGCTAACCACGGCATGATCAAACCAACTAAAGGGGCTATTTCATTATTCTTTATCATCACACTACAAAGTTTGTGGCAGCTACGTTTTTAAAAGACCTTGATTCCATGACCCACTCTTGGAAACTTTTTATGAATAATGAACAAGGAAACTGAACCAATAAAATGACTTGAATAAACTTGGTGTACCTGGCTGCTGGAGTACATCCAGTGCTATAATTCTAGCCCAAATGTTTAGCATTGCTTGGAAGGCACTGAGAATATGACAAATTAAATAAAGCCTTATAAACCTGTCTTATTTCTTGTGCATTCATATTCTTGTTCAGATGGCATGTGAACAGTGAATTGTTTACATTTTATTGGTTATATCTGATTGGCAGTTGTTATTTCAGCCTGAACACTTTATGTTTGTTCCTTTTTTTATAAAATAGACACAAGAGTGGGTCACTGAATCAAGGTCTGTGAAAGCATAGCTGCCAAGACTTAGTAGTATGAAGATTAGAAGTATCAGCATGTTTAATTTGAACAAAGAAGGGCAACATGAACCTTTTAGTCCTTTAATACATGTATCATTTATGGTATCATGAGAGAAGAATCACAGCTACTGTGCTGTAACAGTCCAACAGAGATGTACACAGTGAACCTATATTTCTGTGTATTCATGTTTTATCCGTTACAGTCGTGGTATATCTTGATTCAAATAACACATTTAAAGGGAAGAATAAAATTAATTACTGTTCTGAATATGGTCATATTAACATTGTACAAAACAAGGGACCCATGGGTCACGGCGCTCAGCTGTTATATATGACAAAAAAATATGATTTGGAAATGAGGCACATGCTGGTTTTGTGTGGTAATAAATAAAAGCTTTATTATGAGTTGTTGGTGTTAAGCTTATGTATGATTTTGATAGTATCTTTGGAGACAGGGAAGAGGATTGATTTCATTTATTTTATTGACAAATGGAGTGCTATTGTCACAGATTCTGACTTGGCCATATAACTTATAATATAATATAAGAGTAACTATTTATTAAAATTTAATAACAAATGTTGTGCCAAATATAGTTTTTATTAAAATTAATAAGAAAATCATGATTTTTTTAAAATAAAATATAACTGATATGATTATTAAAATAATATTATAGAATATATTCATGAATGCATTAATGAATACATTTTGAAAGTATATGCACTGGTATTCAAATACTTTCATTTTTAACTGAATTCCGATTCTTATGCGAGAAATTTTATAATAATTCATATTCATATTCAAATACATTTGCAAAGTATTTGCACCATGTCTGGTATTTATTCAGTTTTAGCCAATCAATGATGTTGAGAATCGAGAATATAGAAAATTTACAAATTTAAATAATGATCATAAGTATCTGGTTTTATGATTTTTATTTATATTAAAAAAGATAAATGTAATATATTCACTTTGGACTACTTTCATATCAATCTACACACTAGACACAGTAGGAATCTAGATTAATATCATCAACTGCATCTTTGTCTATCATTAATTTCCTTTATATGATCCCTAATGATAAGTAATGAATAATATGATTTACTTTTGTTATCATTAAAAAACTGAACTGAAAAATACCATAGGTGACTGCATGGTGTTATTTGGAATACTTGACATTCTATCCATCCATACAAGATTCTAACATCATCAGTAACTGCAAGTTAATTTCCTGTTACTCATCAACTAACAAATTCCTTTTCTATTAATTTTTCTTTAATTTGTTATTAAAACCCAATAAAAATTTATTAATTTATAGTTTCTTGTTATGTTGTTGGTCAAAACTACTACTAGGTAAGTTGGGTTGGACACCTGGATCAACTGTGGCTGGCCATAAGCTGCCTGGCTGCCCCAGTGTATGCATCCTCAAGCATGCATAATTTGCTGAAAGGTCAATAAGGTCAACATACAGGTGACCAGGGTTGGCAAGTTTTAGGCAGGAAGGTTTTAACCATAGGTTATAACCTGGTTAAAACTGCCCCGCCTAAAACAGGTTTTAGGCAGGTTTAAGGCACCAAAAGTACCTAAAACCTATATTTGTTTAAATTTTTGACATAAAGATCTATAAAACTACCAAACTGGCTGGGGTGACTCAGTCACAAGGGATTGGGCTGGGCTTCTGGAAGGTTTCAGGTTTTAGTAATGCATGATTTACTGTTAGCTAGCATCATGCAGTCTTCAAACAGCTTGTATAGGTCCTTGAGCATAAGACCATGTTTGTGTGGCACATAGTTCATTGGCCAAGGTAATTTCATAATCAGGACCCTTTGGGTTTGCTGATGAAAGCCATGCTACCTGGAATGATGTAATAGCCTCCAGTATGCCTCCAGTAAGGCAGGGCATCAGAGGGGCAGACCATGCTTGATCAGACCAGTTAATTACTATTTATCAGGGTGATGGGTTCATTAGACCCAGTGGTTGTAAGTCCTACTGCTGTGTACTAGTAGATGTTGATATGAACTTTCATAACTGACCAGGAGGATGCAATCATTACTCTTGCCCTGAAACCTGTTGTTTGCAGTCAGGAGCCCTGACCATGACATGTAGGTTTCCCAGGCCTTTAGGTTGAACACTGCCCAAAAGTAATTATGAATATTCTGTGATTTGCAACATACCGGTATTCACTGCAATATATTTTTGCATTTTTCAGTTTTATACTAATTACAGGTGACTGAAGAGGGGCTTGGGACAGCCTGGTTTTGACATGGTCTCATAAAAACATAAATAAAAGCTACAATTTTTGGCCATTTTCTTTCAGCTTTCTAAACTAAAAAGCTGAAATCCTTTTGTATGCATGATATGAAAATTATATCAACAGTGCTCACAGGAAACAAATGTGCCATGGTCAAATTGGGGCAAAATTTAAGGTACTAATTTTATATTTATACTAATAACTTATAAAATTTGAAAACTTCAGAACTAATTTTGGGTATTCAATTGAATCTTGATTTAATAATGTTACATCCCTGACAAAAAATCTCTAGCTTCAGCAATCCTCTTGTTAAGGGAGCAAATATATTTCCTCATTTTTTACAAAGTGCATTATGTTTGGGCCCATAACTTAAAACAATAACGCAATACTGACATCATTTCTAGCATGTGCATAGGGAATGTATAGAAAAATATGTATATTATATATGATCAAGTCAGATCAGTGGTTTTGATATTAGGCAGTCTTAAATTGTAACAATGGGTTTTTGATGGAAAAACTAGAATACAGGTAGTCAACAAGCGACTACGTGTATCCGCCTAAATCAGAGTGGAACGGGTGAAGTGAGGCATGGATTGAGTGGCAAGGGGAAATAGAGTGAAGTGTTGCATATTAGCATGGATGTCTGCAGCCAAATGGTGTATGTAGGTTGTGCCACCTACCACAAAATCCAGAAAGCCATCCAAGTTGTATACATATGCAAAATTTGAGGCAGATAAGTCAAAACACTATATGTTTATAAGTGATTTTAGCCCGTGGCAGACAAACAGATGGACGCTGTGCAAAAATGGTAGAAGGTGGCGCCACCAGTTTTGCGTATGATAAAGAGCTATGTGAGAACTATACACATGCAAAACTTTGGCCCAATCTGTTAAATGGTTCCCAAGATATGAGCTTGGATGTCTGCTGCATAAACTAGAATGCAGGTGGCGCCACCTGTAATAAAATCAAGCGAGCTGTCGGGATGTATAAACCTGCAAAATTTCAGGCAGATATGTCAAACCACTGCCAAGATATGAGTGATTTTATCCCATGGCAGACAAACAGACGGGAGCTGTGCATAAATGGCTGCAGGTGGCCCCACCAGTTTTGCGTATGATAAAGAGCTATGTGAGATCTATACACATGCAAAATTTTGGCCCAATCGGTCAAACGGTTCCGGAGATATGAGCTTGGATGTCTGCAGCGTAAACGTGAATGTAGGTGGCGCCACCTGTCATAAAATCAGAAAAGCTATCCAGGATGTATACGCATGCCGAATTTCAGGTGAATTAGTCAAGTCACTGCAGAGATATGAGTGATTTTAACCCAAGGCAGACGAACAGATGGACACTGTGCAAACATGGTTGCAGGTGGCACCACCATTTTTTGTGTATGTTATAATGCTCTCCAAGGGCTACATTTGTGCAAAAAAATTTTCCTGATCGGTCAAACGGTTCTCCAGATATGAGCTTGGATGTCTACAGCATAAACGTGAATGTAGGTGGCGCCACCTGTCATAAAATCAGAAAAGCTATCCAGGATGTTTACGCATGCCGATTTCAGGTGAATTAGTCTAGTCACTGCAGAGATATGAGTGATTTTAACCCAAGGCAGACAAACAGATGACACTGTGCAAACGTGGTTGCAGGTGGCGCCACCATATTTTGTGTATGTTATAAAGCTCTCCAAGGGCTACATTTGTGCAAAAAAATTTTCCTGATTGGTCAAACGGTTCCTGAGATATGTGGGTTTATGTGTGGAAACAGACGCACAAACGGACGCAGAGCACAGAGGAAAGGTCAGAGGTCAAAACAAAATCGGGGCGCAGCAGTTCACATGTGACCCGAACATAATCCCGGGTTTCGTAAAATTCCGCCCAGCGGTTACAGAGGAGTTCTCCGGACACCTATGCGGCAGCAGCGGCGTGCAGCTGAAAACATAGTATCCGCAAACTGTATTGGCGGATACAATGAAGTTTTTCATTAATATCTAAAAGGAATTAAGTCCTAGTGACCAAATTGATGGCATGGTAGGGTATTTTGGAGACATCTAACTGTATGCCAAATTTTAGGAACTGAGAGCTGAAGCTGGGGAGCTGAGCTCTAGCAAACTGCATATCACTAGCTTGATGTAAATAATATGGTGCTTGAAAACTTGAATAAAATCAACTGATTTCAAATTTTTGGTGTTAACAGATGAAATGCTAACAAAAATATGCTGTGAAAATTAAATCCACAGCAGTTACAGGGAAAAAAATGTGCCATGGTCAAAGTTGGGCAAAATTTAAGGTACCAATTTTTTATTTTTCCTAATATTTTAAAAATTTTTAAAGATTTTGATCTAATTTTGGGTATACAATTTAATTTTTATTAATTAAAGTTATATTACTGGAAAAAATTCCTTAGCTTTAACATGTTTTGTGTTAAGTGATCAAATATCTTTCCTGATTTTTTACATAATGCATTATGTTTGGGCACATAACTTTTTTAAATTATATAATACAGACCTAAATTCTGGCATGTACATAGGAACTATATAGAGGAATATATATGGTAAATATGAGGAAAAACAGATGAGTGGTTTTGATATTAGGCAGTCCTGAAGTGTGAAAATAGGTTTTTAATAAAAAATTGAGGTTTTTCCTAAATTTCTCAAAGGATCGAAGTCGCAAAGACCCAGTTATCGGCTTGGTAGGAGATCTTGGGGACATCTAACATTATACTGAATTTTGGATTCCTATGTCTTACGGTTTCAAAACGTGCCAGTTTAATGGACGGACGGACGGACGTACAGCCGACGGACAAAGGACCACGACTATAGCTTAGATGACTTATAGTCAGCTGAGCTAAAAACACACCCATTTGAAAATCATTATGTACTTTTGTATTACTTACCTTTCAGCACTCTCATCTTCCATTTCTTCTGTCTGAGAAAAGTTGTTCCCTTCAACACAAACACAATGAAACATCACAAAACACAGATCATAAAACACAGATCACAAAACACAGATCATAAAACACAGATCACACAAAACAGGTTACACAGATCACAAAACACAGACCATAAATCACAGATCACTCCTTGATCTAACAAACCTAGCTGACTCAAAAGCTGTGTGAATGTGAAATAAGATGTTTGTAGCATCTGTGGCTGTCAAATTAGCCTGTCTGATAGTTTCTTTCAGCCTACAGAATGTGAAAATGACACAAATCCCAGAGTTTACAATCACTAACAGAAGCAAGTATTACAGAATTAGGATGGAATAACTTATATAGATAACCTTAAATTTTTTTTTCATAATACATTCATTTTTCATTATTTACCTATTAAAAAGCAACAAAAAGTAAAAATAAATGTAACTGCCTTTGCTTAGACAACTACATCCTACGATTAAGTGAATATTGTCTAATTCAAAGGGATAGGTACACCAAGTGTATAAATTTCTGTCTTAAACACATATGAGATAATTGATAAAAATACTGATAAAATCTAATAATAAGGGCAAAAAAAGGTGGGATTTTCATGCACTGCCCACATCAATTTGAACCTTCAGCATCAAAAATTTTTATTTTTATACAAATTGTGAGCTCCAAGCTTGGATATCACTTGCAAGAAGATAAAATAATACAATTTTGATAAGATTTCCTTTGTTAAAATGTGTTTAATCTGCTTAGCAAACACAATTCTGTTATTATCATGCTTTTTCCCTGATTGTATGACATTTTTATTGAAACATACAAAAAAGGGGGAAAAAAAATTGCCCACCCACACTGATTTCTGAAAAAAAGTGCCTGAGAACCCACCTTTTTATGGATTAAGTGGGGTTAACATAACATTTACTGGTAATAACTTTATCACAAGAAAACACTTTGTAAATAAAACTGAATGACTGGTAGGCATGCAAGTGTTACTGATTGGCCACCAAAAGGTAGTCATTTCTCCCATCCAGTCCTCAACATCATTAACTAAGTCCACTGATCACATGCTTTGTCATCTGTATCTGTGCCAAACAATGACATTCATATCTTTGTCATCTTTTATTAAAATCATTATTTGTATCTTTCAAACAAATGACAGTCAGGGTGGGGAGTAGTGGACCATTTCACACAGACTGTTTCTGCTGACTGCCCTGACTGTTTGTTTGAACATCATTTGGAAATGTTTTTCTGGATTTCAGAAACACTGTCAAAATTCACATACTTGAATATCAGTTTTATAAATGAAATATTTATGTATCTGAATGGGCAGTTACCTGTATTAACTACATCTTCTAAACCAGACACCTGTTGAAGTAGCATCTGTTTCTTCTGAAATGTAAAAAGAAAACATTATACACTACAAAGTACTATAACTTTACACCACATCACAGCAGCTCAGTCTACAAGGACTAGAAGGCTGACAAAGGATGAAGATCACATGTGTAAATATTAAAGTAACCTAGGAATGTATCTAGATCACATGGATGTAAATATTGTGGTAACTCAGATACTGGCTGAAATGTATCTTGATTACATGTATGTTAATATTGTGGTAAATAAGATACAGACCAGAATGTATCTGGATCATGTGTATGTTAATATTGTGGTAACTCAGACACTGACCAGAATATATTTAGGTTATGTGTATGACTGTATGTTGATTTCACCTTAATAATAACTTGAATCTTCCTGAGTAATGCTTGTTGAGATTCTTCATCCAGATTCCTCACACTTTGGATGCCTAATTTCTGTTGCAGTTGGAGGATATTGTCTTTGGATAAAACCCTGTCAATAAAGCAGAACAGAGAACTAGAATACGGGTAGTTGACAAGAGACTATGTGTATCCGCCAAAATCAGAGTAGGACTGGTGAAGTGAGGCATTGATTGAGTGGCAAGGAGAAATAGAATGAGGTGTGTTGCATATTAGCAAGGATGTCTGCAGCAAAAATGTGTTTGTAGGTTGCGCCACCTACCACAAAATCCAGAAGGCTGTCCAAGTTGTATATATATGCAAAAAGTCAAACCACTACTAATATATATGAGTGGTTTTATCCCACAGCAGACAAACAGAAGGACGCTGTGCAAAAATGGTGGTAGGTGGCCCCACCAATTTGTGAATGATTAAGAGCTATGTGAGATCTATACTAATACAAAACTTCAGGGGGATATGTCAAACCATTCCTGAGATATAAGCCTGAATGTCTGCAGTGTAAACATAAATGTAGGTGGTGTCACCTGCCACAAAATCGAGAAAGCTATCCAAGATTGATAAACATGCAAAATTTTAGGCAGATAAGTCAAACCACTGCTGAGATATGAGTAATTTTATCCCACGGCAGACAAACAGATGGACGCTGTGCAAAATGGTTGCAGGTGGCACCACCAGTTTTGTGTATGATAAAGAGCTATGTGAGATCTATACACATGCAAACTTTTGGCCCAATGGGTCAAACAGTTCCTGAGATATGAGCTTGGATGTCTGCAGCAAAAATAGTGAATGTAGGTGATGCCACCTGTCATTAAATCAAGAAAGCTGTCCAGGATTTATACACATGCAAAATTTCAGGTTGATAAGTCCAACCAAAGCAGAGATATGCGTGATTTTATCCCAAGGCAGACAAACAGATGGAAGCTGTGCAAAAATGGTTAGCGCCACCATATTTAGTGTATGTTATAAAGCTATCCAAGGGCTACATTTTTGCAAAATTTTTAGCCTGATCAGTCAAACAGTTCCCGAAATATGTGGGTTTATGTGTGGAAACAGACACACAAATGGATGCTTGGCAGAGAGGAAAGGTCAGAGGTCAACCAAAAAGTAGGGCGCAGCAGTTCACTTGTGACCCAATCATAATTCTGAATTTAAAAAAATTCTGCCCAATGGTTATGGAGAAGTTCTCAGGAAACCTATGCTGCGGTGGCCGAGTGAAAATATAGTATTGGCAAAACTCTGTTTTGGCGGATACAATAATTTATTAAACCTCAGGAACTGGTGATAAGTAATACAAAACTGACATTAATGAAATACAAGTAGCCAGGAATCTTTGTGTGAGTGTAGTTTGAACATCCCTGGGGCAACAGTTCTGATTTTAAGCCCTGCTCAGAATCACATTGACAGCTTTATGTGTGTCATTCTTGACACTTGACTCTAAAAACTTACATTCACTTTATGTAAACTGTGTTTGGCTGTGGGTAACCATTAAATAAATCAGCGATTAAACTAACAAGAGACCCAGGGGTCTAATGTTCACTCTGTTAATTACTGTGCATGATGGTGGGTGATTAAAAAAGAATAAAAGTGAATGTGAAAAAACCATTAATTCCTTTCAAAGTGGACAGTGTTCTATTGCACAAGATAGGTGGCGTGACCTGTCTGGTTTTACAGAAAACCTTCCAAGATGGATGCACATGCAAATTTCAGACCAATGCTCCTGAGATATGAGCAATTTTCACCCACAGCAAATGTAGCTCAATACAGGTGGCGCAACCTGCAGGTCAAAATCATTTAGCAGTCACATGATCAATATTCCTATGAAATTTGGAACTGAAGGCTCCAGCAGTTATTAAGATATTTGATAACAGACAATACATCATGTATAGAATCACATCAAGTTGCCAAATTTTGCGATCTACACAATTTGAAGTTCTGTACAGATGCCATCTTGAAACTGACTTGACTGAATTTATACTCAAATTATTCCACTTCCTCTAAAAAACTTTTGCCTTTGATATGAAACTGAAGGCTATAGCAGTTCCTAAGATATTTGGTAACAGACAATACATCATGTATGCATTAAACACATCAAGTTGACAAATTTTGTGATTGACACAATTTGAAGTTCCATAGAGATGCCATTTTGAAAATGACTTGACTGAATTTATACTCAAATTATTCCCCTTCCTCTAAAGAACTTTTGCCTATGAGACGAAGGCCAAAATATTAATACTTTATGACTTATCTTGGAAAAAGCAGAAAAGACCATTACAACCAGCAGAAAGTAGATCAACATAGGTGGCGCCACCTGGAGGTCAAAATCATTTAGCAGTTACATGATCAATATTCCTATGAAATTTGAAACTGAAGGCTCCAGCAGTTCCTAAGATATTTGATAACAGACAATACATCATGTATAGAATCACATCAAGTTGCCAAATTTTGCGATCAACATAATTTAAGTTCTGTAGAGACGCCATTTTGAAAATGACTTGACTGAATGTATACTCAAATTTTCCCCTTCCTCTAAGGAACTTTTGCCTATGATATGAAGACCATAATATTTTTACTTTAAGACTTATCTTGGAAGAAGTGAAAAAGACCATTTTGGCCCGCAGAAACTAGGTCAAAATAGGTGGCGCCACCAAAAGCTTATTTTCGCATATTCATCCCATGATCAGTAATTCTGCAAAGTTTCATGATGGCAGCTGCTGTGGCTGTTGAGATATTTGGTAACAGACGGTGGACGGTGGACAGTTGACAGTGGACGGTGGACGGCGGACACTGCGCCATGGCATAAGTTCACAGAGTGAACTAAAAACAGCCCCCTTATTGTTCTGATTGATTTTGCATTTATGACACTAACTCTGACACTTAATTATATATATATCTTACAGCTGATAACTCATTCAGTTTCAATTGGATCTTTATCAATTGTCAACTACAGAGATCATGTGCAACAGGATAATGATAACTTATAATTTTTACCTATATCTATTAATAAATCCAGGTATATTATGTAAATTATGGTTGGTTAGGCACCTTTGTTGAATTTTAGCAGGTGAGTACATGTACTGTCTACAAATTATCTGACTGGAGACACCATAGAAACAAGGAACAACAAGGGAATAGCATCTGCCTGCACCTAGGGCAATACTGTGGAATATCTAGGCAAAACATGTTAATGAAATATAATTAAGTTTAAAAGTAGTTAGGTGATGACTTATGAAAGAAAATGGTTATACATCTAAATATTAATAATTTTAGGATATAAATGACAAAGGTCTTGTTATATTTAAAATGAAACATAGTGCTAATTTAAAATTTAAAGATCAAATTGCAATTTCCTACCTGTCCAGGTAAGAAAACTAAGTAAGAACAAATTCAAAGATGAAAGAAAAGGTCAAAGTGACAGATTTATTCATAATATATGTGTAAAACATTATGTAGACTGGTCTTAAATTTGACAGAATAGTCAGAATAGATAATTTGTTTGTATGTGTTTTCCAAAAGTTACATTTACTTAGTTTACTTAGGTACTCACTTCAGTCAAATGGGATGGTTTCAGCCAGAAGCAGTGGTTAAAATATTGTACCTTTCTGACTGAACATTATATTCCCCATGCCAGTCATATCCCTGACACTCAGTGAACACCTAAAACTGATTACCACACTCACCTGTTGAGAGGAAATGACAGCCCGTGCTCTGTGTCAGGTGGGCCCTCTGTTTCCGCCATAGTGGATTCCTCTGACTGGGATGTTCTCTGATCTGATCGACCCCTTTTTTTACGTGGTGATGCTCCATCTTCAACAAATGAGGAATGAGTGCTGGCTTCTGTGGTGGTTTCTATATTCCTCCTGAAAGATCAATTTTGTAATTCTGTGATATCATACATAAACTGAATGTTTAAATAAAGATTAACAATCAGTTACTGTCAAATTGATTGTAAAAACCAAAGAATGGTAAGGAAGACCAAAATGTATGTTGAAGAGTTTCCCCTAACACACATGGTGTTACCAGCTTCTGTGGCTCAAGGATAGAGCACAGGACTCAAAGCCGGGAGTCGTGAGTTCAAATCTCAGCCAAGTCTGTGACTGTGAGATTATCACAGTCGGCCCCCAGCCTGGGTGAGGGTTCTGCAGGCTCAATGGTAAGGCTGTACCCCACAGCAGTGTACTACTCACAAAAGAATGCATCTTTGGGGGGTTCCTTGGTGTTATGATCCAGCAATGGGGATAATATGATAGGAAGCGAGTACTACTGCCCTGTCACGTAGTCCCAAATCGAAATGGAACTCTGCAGATGAACATACTTAGATTAAGAATTAGATAAGAGAGCATAAAACATGGAGGCAGTTACCTCCACCAAAAAAATCTTTAAAAAAAAAAACCACAAACACGGTGATATATAACATTTAATATTTAATATTAAAAATATAATTTTCAAAGATCAGATAATATACCAAAATGCTTATATGTCTGCTGTTCATATTAAATCAATTCAAGATTTACACAAAAATAAAGTGACCAGGCTTTGATCCAACAACCTTCAGTGTCAAATTTAGCTTTCAAGTTGCAAAAAAAAAAAATAATAAAATTTTTGTCTCTGGGAGAATACAAGTCACAGTGATAACATTTTAGATTTCCAAAATTGTCTTCCAAAGAAGTCCCAGTGACCCAATTTTTGGCTTGGTAGGAGATCTTGGGGACATCTAACAGTATGCGGAATTTTGGATTCGTAGGTCTAATGTTTTCAAAATGTGCCTGTCTAACAGACAGATGGACAGACAGCACGATGGACAGACAGACGGATGAAGGACAATGGACCATAACTTTAGCTCAGATGACTTATAGTCAGCTGAGCTAAAAATGACTGTAACTTCATTACCATCAATGTTATCAAGTTCTGAATACTCAATTGAAATGGGTAATGTAAACAGTGAAGTATTTAAATCCATGGGGTTAATACAAGTACTAAACATTGAAATATATTAATAAACTCTCCAGCAAGTTTAGAAATCTGGTTTGCAATCTGACCGGCTGAACTACATTTTGTAGAGATGATAAAATACACGAGATGCATACTTTGCCAGGGTGTCTGTGTCGGCAGATGGTGATACAGTGGCTCCACCTGTAGTTGCGGGTCTCTTCCTTGGGGAGCCTCTTGTCTTTTTTAAATTCTCTGGCGGAGCTGACTGCTCAGCAGATGTATCTTGAGGTGGACTATTTTCTCTGCAAGATTAAAATATATAAATATTCATTTAACTATTCTTGACTGCAAAGAAAATGTTCAACTGCACAGAATATTCAAAACAGTAAATTTTACTTTATTCCTTCAGATTTTCAATATTCTTTTAAGCAGACTGCACAATAAATTTCTGAAGTTATCACATAGAAGCTATACCAGGTGAATATATATATATATATATATATATATATATATATATAGTCAATGATCATAAAAAGAAGAGAGACATTAACGCCAACATTTCAAACAATCATATTATTTGGATAACATTTACAGATTGTTGCTAGGACCCGGAGAATTTAGAAATATATATATATATATATATATATATATATATATATATATATATATATATATATATATATTTGTGAATGTGCGAGTACAAATACAATGACAGTAAAAACCGACCTGTCAGCAGGATACAGTGTCCCCAGCAATAAGCCCTCATCTTCTGTTGCTGCTTCACCATCTTCTGTCGCTTCCATCTCCTCCGTTTCTTGTTGCTGGTCGTCTGTCCTCCCTCGTGCCTTCCTAGGTGAAGACTTGTTTGCTTGAACAGGCTGACTCCTCAGTTCAGTCGCGGCCTTGGTTCTCCTATATGGCACAAACTGCTTTTTTTTATTAATGATGTTACCTGGTCGGGTCAAGGCAATACTGGTTCTTATTATGGAAATTTCAAACTTTATGTTGATGTAATGAAGATTTAAAGAAATATAGGAAGTAAAAATTACAAAATCATTTAGCAGATACCAGAAAATAATGATTTAAACCTTCTAATTATTGTTTTCATTTCAATGGCAATCAATGTTGGCAGGAGGTATTGATGATTTCAGAATTCCAAATCAAGAACTACAAATGAATAGCCATGGGTTGGAAACAAAGTCAACAGTGCTGATAGGCCACTCATGGGTAGGAATTTTCTGTCATATGTGTGTTGTGATAAGTAAATGTAGGCAGCATATCAAAAATATAATTTGTTATCATAGCCATTTAGGAAATCCAGAATTGGAAACTGGACAACATCGTAAAATTAGATCAAGGGCAGAGTTTTGTTTGGTTGGTGGCTAGCAGAGTTATTAGTTTTGGAGGTGAAAGTTAGGTAGATCTACCCTGAACCATGACATAATTCAAATGGATCAAACTGAACAGAAAATAGTTCTAGGCCTACAATCAGTAAAGGAGTCATGTACATTATAACTAAATAGGCCTGTGACCTGCTAAGGGATGCTTGATTCAATCTGATTACTGATAATTGCTTTTTGATTCAATCTTTGCTTAATTATTGTAAACAATCATAATATTCTGTTTGTAATTACTCTCTACTGGAAACTGTCCCAAGATAATACTAAAATTAACATTATAATTTAACTTTAGCTAAGCATTTACTTGAATCAGCTAATTGCTGGGGAAGAATCTCCTGGGGAAAATGTAGATCCAGAGATGGTATGAAATGATTCCTGTTCCTGACAGGAAAACTTAACGGTAGAAATATCATTCTTCTGAGAGTAAAAAGAATTCCAGTCTCTCCCAAGAGAATTCACATTTTTCCTTGGAGAGACAGGAATTTTTAAATTCAAACCTTGGAAAAATGAGAATTATCATTTACCCTGGGAAGAACATTAATCATGTCATGCCAGATTCTCATTCTTCCCCAGATTAAAATATAATTCTTCACACCAAGTACTGCTCACTCAATCATTTATATTATTTTTCCGTGACTGGGTATGAGCTTGATATGGGAAAAAGGTACAAAAATAACTGTAAAATGCAATGACAAAAATTAATCTGTTTCTGCATTGACCATTTCATGATTGCATGACTGGCTTCAATTCAATGCACTGACTATTCTATGCATTATTACAGTCCTATTACTAAACACTAACCTCAGGGCCGTCTGCCCTGCATCAGATTCTGTGTCCGTGATGGACTGGCTGTCATCAGTGGTCATGCTGTCATTAGCTGACCCTCTTTTGGCTCTGGTAACTACGCCACTTGTGGACACAGGATGACGACTCATAGTCTTTCTATGGGGATCATCCTTTCTGGGTCTCCCTCGTTTTCTCTTAAAGGTAGCTGCCTCAGGTTGACTTAGTTCTGTAATAGTTGTGTCTGCAGCTTTTTTTTTCTTTGCTGACAACCTTGACATTTCACTTACACCCTTGTCAACCACAGATTTTGCTGCCTACAGTAAGTGAGAGCATAGTTCCATCATTTTACTCTCATGGACTGACCCTGAGAGAGAGAGAGAGAGAGAGAGAGAGAGAGAGAGAGAGAGAGAGAGAGAGAGGCTGAGGTCATAAGTACAGTAAATGATAAGCATCGTTAAAGAAATCACAAAGATGTTTATTAAGAATATCATATCCCATGAGAGTAAAGACTTGTTCATTAGTATCCTTAAGAATGCAAAACATTATATAATATGTAATATTAAATAGATGTTTCACATGTATAATTATGTAATTACTTCTAAAAAGAGAGAACAAAGAATTACTAGTGCTTTTAAGTATGATACTATTAGCCTGTGAGCCATAATGCTCAGCTGATCTGACATATTACCTTAGGCTATAACACATAATCATAAGACACAATGATTTAAACTGAGTTTCCAAGAAAATTCACCTCAATTTGTTTGTGCAAGTAAAGTTTTAACATCCCAGATCTTATGGTTAAAATTTCTCTTCCAAGGTTGAGACGTAAGAGCTTCTGCATCTATGCCTCTAACTTTATAATTTTTATGCAGGTGTTCTAGAAATTTTCATCAACTTTTGATGTGCCGCTGAAGTCTACAACTTTGTATCAAACAGCTGCTATTTATGCCCTGCTTAAGTATAAACTAATTATTCTAAAAAATATATAAAACTGCTCACAAGGGACCCATGGGTCACAGCACTCAGCTGTCCATCAGAGATGAATAATTCTAGCACAGATCTCTATTAAATGACTGTAATATTCGTATCATTATGAAACAGTTTTACATTAAGGAACCACAGATTAGCCCGAAAGTTTTAAGTACATTCTCTTGAAGGAAAATATGTCTGAAAATAAATCACTGACTGAGTGAGTGGGTCTATCTACTTTGACTAAACACACCAAATAGACAGGATTAAATATTGAATAATACTAATGATTACAGAGGAAACGTGTTGCCACAAAGCAACAAAATTGGCAAATTAAGGGAAATCAATGAATGATGATTGTGAAATAGTTGCCTTTTGTGTTTGATATTTTACTGAAAATGAACTAGTTCAGGTGAAGTTTCAAAAATGCTGTTCACATGTTAAATAAGTACACTGGTATATGCCATCCTTACCTTGATAATGAATGCCTCTGGTATGGTTGCATGTACTTGCTCTAGCACTGTGCTGAGTGAATGAACAAAGCTTTGGTATGACTGTTTCATCAGATAATTGTTCACTTTCTGCTGTTTCAACATCATCTTGATGTTTCTGAATGCAGTCTGAAAATAAACAGCAAAGATACAGCTTTCGAGACTTAGTTGTGTTTACAGACATGGGAGTACCAAGGGAGTTCAAAAACTAAGGATCCCAAAATCCACACTCAGGAACTTGAAAATCACACACAGGATCTCAAAACCCAAACTCAGGACCTTGAAATCCGCAATCCAGATCTTGAAATCCACACATAGGATTGCAAAATCCACATTCAGGATCCAGAAGCCCAATTTCAGGATCTCAAAATCCACACCCAGGATCTTGAAACCCAAACTCAGGATAAAACTAGATGTGTCAGAATGACACGAATGCCCCCGCCTGGGGCAAATTAGAAACATTTGTAAAATTTTGAAAAATTTTTTAAGTTCAGGAGGTGTAGTATGGTCAAAAGTAGGTCAACTAGGGCGAAATGCAAACTCGATCTGTAACGGGTCATTATCAAGCAACACACCAAAAATCATGCCAGTATATGCAGGCATTGTGAAAAAAAGTCCATACATGTGCATTTTCCATAAAAATTTCTGTCTTTCATGAAATTTTCTATGTTTAGGAGCCGTAAAACAATCAAAAATAGGTCAACTGGGACGAAATGCGAACTCGATCTGTAACTGTCATTATCTGCCCACACATAAAAAATCAGGGTGGTATCTGCAGGCATTGAGGAAAAAAAGTCAGTACATATGCATTTGTTATGAAAATTTCTATTTTTCATGAAACTTTCTATGTTCAGGAGCAGTCAAATGGTCAAAAGTAGGTCAACTGGGATAAAACAAGAACTTGATCTGTAACTGGTCATTATCTGCCTAAACACCAAAAATCAGGCCCGTATCTGCAGGCACTACGAAAAAAAGTCCATACATGTGCACTTTTTTATGAAATTTTCTATGTTAGAGCACCGTAAAACAGTCAAAAGTAGGTCAACTGGGACGAAACACAAACTCGATCTGTAACTGGTCATTATCTGCCCACACACCAAAAATCAGGCCAATATCTGCAGGCATTGCGAAAAAAAGTCCGTACATGTGTATTTGTCATGAAATTTCATATTTTTCATGAAATTTTCTATGTTCAGGAGCCGTAAAACAGTCAAAAGTGTAGGTCAACCTGGATGAAACGCGAACTCGATCTGTAACTGGTCTATATCTGCCCACACACCAAAAATCAGGCCAATATCTGAAGGCATTGTGAAAAAAAGTCCGTACATGTGTATCTGTTATGAATATTTCTATTTTTCATGAAATTTTCTAAGTCAAGGAGGCGTAAAATGGCCGTAAAACAGTCAAAAGTAGGTCAACTGGGATGAAACGCGAACTCGATCTGTAACTGGTCAATATCTGCCCACACACCAAAAATCAGGCCAATATCTGCAGGCATTGCGAAAAAAAGTCCGTACATGTGTATTTGTCATGAAATTTCATATTTTTCATGAAATTTTCTTGAAACCCAAACTCAGGATCTCCAAATCCACTCTCGGGATCTTGAAACCCAAACTCAGGATCTCAAACTTCACACTCAGGATCTTGAAATCCACACACAGGATCTGAAAGTCCACATTCAGGATCTCAAAACCCAAATTTAAGATCTCAAAACCTTAACTCAGGACCTTGAAATCCACAATCCAGATCTTGAAATCCACATATAGGATAGCAAAATCCACATTCAGGATCTTAAAACCAAAACTCAGGATCTCAAAACCCAAACTCAGGATTTAAATAGGGTCCCACTGGTCTTGACGCTCAGCTGGATATGTTTATGAGCTTTTTTCAAAATAAAGTCACTGTGAACAGTTTGAAACAAACCTGTCTTCTCAAATGGAGTTATCATCCATAAACTAATTTGTGATGGATGGGCCCTGTGACCTTGACCTTTAACCTGGTGACCCCAAATTCAAAAGGAACCTTCCCCTATCGGCAAGTGCTCCACATGTGGAAGACAAAGTTTTTACTTCAGTTGTGGGCTAAATATAAGTCAAGTTTGAAACCAATAATTCAATTCAAACTGGAGCTATCATCTGGAAACTAATATGTGGACATATGACCCCCGTGTCCTTTGACCTTGTGACCCCAAAATCTACAGGTGGGCCATACACAGGACAAGTTTGAAATCCATATGTCAATCCAAACTGGGGTTATCATCAGGAAACAAATTTGACAGACATACAGAAAGACAAACAGACATGGTGATTAATATAGAACATCCACTTCTTCAAGCAGGGCCCTAATAAACATACAAAGTTTCAGGACACAGATGAAACAACAGTTGCGAATCTGATAGTATCAATATATTCTGGCAGTCTCAAAATAAAGGAACACATTACCCATGGGTCATGACACTCAGCTGACTAGGAAGACATACACAAAAGGAATTTTATCATCTGAATGCCAAAATTTTGTGATGGTAACCCCATTCAACTGTAACAAATAAAAGTTCTTCTAAATCAACAAGATGAAAAAGTTTCATGATAGTATGTCCAGCTATTCCCATGAAACCTAGCCTTTCTGATTGCAGTCAGCTGAGCAAAAAATCACCATGCATATTTTTGAAGGACATCCCTTGATGTCAAGATAAAAGATACTAGGTGCAACAATAAAATTGTGTACCCTGTCTGACTTGCTGGGTGCTAAAAATGTTTTTTGCCAGTAATATAGGTCACCATGACCTAATTTAAGGTTTCTCTGGAGATTGCATGAGATGTTTTGATCAGAAGCACGTTCAAAATAGGTCATTATGACCTAATTTCAGGTTTTCATGGAGACTGCCTAAGACTTCCCTGTATATAACATTGGAAGATTTAGGGCCAGCAGATACAATTTGTGCCCATATTATTTTCAGGTTGCTATAATAATGTTTTTTGCCCATAGTTCACAGAATACAGGTCACCATGACATAATTTAAGGTTTCCATACAGAATAACCCAGCACCTTAAGGTCATGTTATAAGATTCTAGGCCTTGTAGATATAATTTGTGCCCATCTGACTGACTGAGTGCTCAAAATCATCTTTTCAGCCTGTAATTCTCAAAATATAGGTAACCATGACTTAAATTCAGGTTTCAAAGGAGATTTGCCTAGGACATTTCTGGATGTATAGTGAAGTTTCTAGGTCTAATGGTTACGATTTGTGCCCTGTTAACAGACAGACTGCTTCATCTGAAGGTCTCAATAACAGGGAAAAGTAGGGCCCCATGGTTCTCAACACTCAGCTGAATTTGTCCAAAAGGATATGTTTTTGAGTTTTAACAAAAATTTGGTCTTGTGATAAAGTCTGAAGGCAATCTGTCCAAGTAAACTGGAGTTATCATCCATAAATTAATTGAGGAATAGACCTTTACCTTTTGAACCAAAAATCAAACAGAATATTCCCCTACTGGCAGATGAGCCATATGTAGAAGATGGAAGGTTTGAGATGAAAAGTTTGGTATTAAATGCAACTGCATTTTTTTTTTAAATAGTTCCTGTGACCTTCACCTTTGATCTCATGACCCAAAAATCAATCCAGGTCTTACTTTAGTGATAGGCCAAATATAAGTCAATTTTGAAACCAATATATCAATCAGCCCTAGAACTTTCATCTGGAAACAGATATGAGGACAGTAACTCCTGACCTTGGCCTTTCACCTTGTGACCCAAAATCCAACAGTTTCTTCCACTATTGGCAGTTGAGCAATACCTGGAAAATGGAAGGTTTGGGATAAAAAGTTTGGCTTAAAATGCATCTACAATCTTTTTAATGACGTTGAGTCCTGTGACCTTGACCTTTGACCCCAAAATAAAAAAGGTCCTTACTTGATTGGTTGGCCATGTATAAGTCAAGTCTGAAACCAATATATTAATCCAAACTGAAGTTATAATACAGAAACAAATATGTGACAGATCTGACCTCTGACCCCAAAGTCAATCAGGTTCTTCCTCTACTGGCAGGTCAGCTATATGTGCTAGATAGAAGGTTTGGGATAAAACGTTTGTCTTTAAATGCATCCATCATCTTTCTAAATAAGTGGGTCCTGTGACCTTGACCTTTGACTTCATGACATCAAAATCAATGAAGTTCTTGCTTTAGGGGTGGGCCATTAAAAAAAAAAACTTTGAAATCGATATGTGAATCCAAATTGGAGTTATCATCAGGAAACAAATTTGACAGGCACACAGAAAGACCAACAGACAGTCAGACAGGGTGATTACTACAAGGCATCTGCTTATTCAATCAGGGCCCTAATAAGCACAACAGAGGTTTCAGGACACTGAATGGCACCACAGTTGCACATCTGATAGTATCAATATAATATGGGAGTCTAAAAATAAAGGAAAAAAATGCATAAAACAAGGCCTACAGGCCTAATGCGAACCTGTGCAATGGAATATACACAAGGTATGATGCTTCAATGCTGGACCTTTACTTTTCAAATACATGTGTATAATGTATATGAACAATGCTAGAAAACATTTTGAACAAGAAACAATTACACAAACATCACTGCTAAAATTCTGGCATGGGTGCAAACAAAACAAAAATTATTGTAGGTGGCACCACAAGTTTTGTTCATGACAAAGCTATCCAATATGTATAAATATGCCCAATTTTAGGCTGATATATCAAATTCCTTGGTAGAAATAAGCAGGCACTTACACTGTGCAAAAGTAATTGTAGGTGGTGACACCTTTCCTATGAACAAGAAAGTCATCAAAGACGCATAGACTGGTCAAAATATCAGGCCAACACATCAAACTTCCCTTGAGTTTGATGCAGTGGGCTGACCAGGCTTAGGTAAGAAAGGAAGTTGCCCCGAGTGAACTGTGACAAAATGCTTGCTCAAGCTACTGTACTGAGTGAACTCTTGACCTGCACCTGGCTAGACTGAGTGAACTTTTGACCTGTATGTGGCTGCATTGAGTGAACTAATGACCTGTTGCATAATCTGACACAGTTGGCAGTCTGCCAAAGCTATAAATAGAATGCAGTTACTGCACTGAGTGAACTCTTTGCCTGTTGCCTAATCTGATACAGTTAGCAGTCTGCCAAAGCTATAAATAGATCCAGGCTGACCTTTGGCCTGTTGCCAAATCTAAAATATTTGGCAGTCTGCCAAGCTATTTATAGATAAAGATACAATCTTGGCCTGTTGGTAAATCTGTTTAGACATACTGATAGACATTGGCTAAATGATTTTTTTAGCTGATGCATTTATAGGATTTCTAATGAAAATGTTTGGAAAAATAAAAGATGCAGTCCTTTCATTTTTAAAGGTCTTACATTTGTGCCAAAAATCATTTAGGTAAACTTGAACGAAGGCCACCTAAGGTTAGCGCATAAGCTCACAGGTATGCAAAATATACAGGTGGCACCACCAGTCTTCAGGAAATTATGTATAATGTATAATGATCAATATGCATGAACAGTTTCATGGCAATCAATGCATTAGTTATTCAGATATTTGAGCTTTTGTATCAATTTTCAATTATTCGGGGGGGGGGGGGGGTACTTATGAGCCCCTTAGCTCAAAGGATATAGGTCACAGTGACCTAATTTCAGGTTTCAAAGGAGATTTTTTTATGGCCCGCCATGGTTTTCAGTCAGAAGTTGTTTGATCCAGCGGTTATGATTTGTACCCTGTTAACAGACGGACAGACAGATGGATGGTCGACGGTCAAAGAGTGATCTGCTAAAGCTCAGATTTCAGTCAGCTGTTGATAAATGCATAATAAATAGAAGACAAAATACTGGTGGCACTACCAGTCTTCAGCATTGAAGATACCAATCATAATCAATAAACACACCAGAATTCAGGACACTGGATGAAACCACAGCTGAGAAACTGACATAACTGCTGTCATTTAATGATCTCAAAAACAGAAACAAGGGACCCATGGGTCACTGTGCTCAGCTGAAGTTGACTTTGAAGGTAGAAATCTAAAATAATATCAAATGGAGATAAAGTCTGAGAGAAAATGGTAATATAGGCCATGGCTGGCTGATAAGAATTGGTTTGATGTGTAATAAATTGTTGCAAATAATATTTTGTGACCTGACCATATGTTTCCTAATGTTTAAACTGAAAAATGAGGGCAGTTTGTGAGCATAAGATCTATACTATTACCAAGATCATTGGTTGGCTTTTTGATATATTGTTGACAGTTCAGCAGTTTACAAATTTGTTCAATTATATCTATTTTTATAATATATTATTAAAATTATATATTTTTTAAATGTATACAGTTGCAATATAACTAAAGTCCCCAGTCAACAGGTGCAAGAACTGGGTGAGGGGGGTGGAATGATTGGCGTTACAACATCTCTTTATATACACACAGGATATTTACTTAATTCAACAGTGCTTATACACATTCACAATTAATGAATATTTAAAAATGGACAGGCAGACTTGTAGAAAAAGCTGATCACTCCATCTGCCATTCTGATGAGACAGGAAAATAAAACATGAAGTTTCAATAAGATCTTAATCTTTTTATTATATCAAATTGTTTTAAAGTTTATAATTTTTATACATTTGCAATATTACACATCTGAATATATGTTGCTTTCAAATTTCAGACTTTAATAGCTTAAATCCATATACATACAGTATATGAAAGTAATTTCATAAGTGCTTATATGAAAAAAGTTCATAATATTTATAGATAACACAGAGATGGACAGAGCTGGTTACTATATGCTCTATTCTCTTGACACAAGGATATGTTTCATATTTGATCTTAATTTTTCCTAATACTTATTGTTTACAAATTTAATAAATTTTGCACATTTGCAATAAAACTAATGTCCCAATTGCACAGATGCAAAGACTGAATGGCAGGGGAGAGGGGAAAGGTGGGAATTAACAACTGTAAACACCTAAGCATATACATACAGGATCTCAAAACCTACTGAGGATCTCAAAACCCAAACTCAGGATCTCAGAACCTTAAACCAAGGTCTCAGAATCAAAAACCCAGGACAATGCTTGCCACCTATGTCTCTCACTAACAGGGATCCATTCAAGGAGCCTGCACATCACACCTCTTGACATGAGCAGTGACACTCCTTCCTGATGTAGATCATTCGTCCTCCCAGAGGGAAGCACCAAGACACATTGGACTTTTGTCTAGTTTCTGATCTTATTCATCTTGCTTCACTAATCTCTCACATCCCTTGAGGTCAATGTTTTTCAAAGACCCCCTTTTTAATATAAGCTGTACTAAATAAGACTTCAATAGCCTGTACATCTGTACCATAGAGTAGAAAGGAATAAAGATTCACTTAAGCTGATATCAATTCAATTTATAAAAGGAGTTACATTCAAGGCTGCATCTGAATAATCATTTAAGAGATTTATCATATGGTATGATGAGAAACAAAACATACATTTACTGAAATAGGAACATAACAGTTATTATTTTCACTGAGAGAAATGAATTTTCATCTGTTGATAAATAGAATACCAAAACTGTTTGTTACACTGTGGATGATCTTTCCTTGAAACAAGCACATTTTGAAACCTAAAACATTTCCTTTCATTAATTTACTTACAGGCTCTCCAAAGTTGGACACAATGCGATCCAGAACCAGCTTGCCTTTTTCAAACTGTCCTGCTCTGACACACACAAACACAGCCTACAACAATATGACATTCATTTTAGTACAAGACACACATAAATACACAGCCTACAAACCATGACATTCATTTTAGAACAAGAGCCAAACAGGGATACAGGAAATCCGTGAGATATGGGACATTTATGTACATGCTGTGTCTGTAATCTGGAAAAAAAGACACTGGGGATGATTAGTTGGCTTACAGACACTTAAAAGCTAACTGCCTTGCCTGGATACAGCTCAGGTAAATTTGTTACCTAGTGCAGTGAATGGATGGTTCCATGGTGGTCAGTCACACTGCAGGTGCCCGGGTAAGCTGCGTATCTCACTTACGTAAGCGGGGTTTGTCCGCTGGCTTGTAACAGCGATGTAGCGCTGGGTGATAACAGCCCGTGAAGGGCTGACCAAGCGGAAACCGCCTTCAGCCTATAAGTAGAGCGCAGAGCCTGTCAGATGAGAGTGTGGAGTGTTGCTCAGTCTGTTCTCAGGGTGGTCAGCTCTCGTGTCAGCTTTAGCAGTGATTCATTTACTCGCCATGGGGATTCTATACTGGAATATTCACACATACTTTTGAATTAACTATACTGCATAGGAGTTTATATAACTGGATAACGCTACCAACCTACCCTTACGGGGATTACTGTTTAGGGTATTGTGCATAGCGGAGTGACAACACACCCCCGGCTTCGCCTGCAACAGAGTGAGAGAGAGCCTCACCATCTACTTCTGCCATCTGAAAGTTATAGCTGAGTTGTATTAAAACCCTATTTATGTACTGCTGCCTTATTTCATTTGTGAATGCATGAGTGTCAAGTGCAGATACATCAAACCGAGCCGTTAGGACTTCATTAAACTAACCCTAACTCACGTGAGATACACCCCCCTCTGGGTGTTACACCTAGTAATGTCTACATACACCTCAACTGAAGGCAAAGATGCTTGTTGAGCAGTACCATAATAATTCATCACTTATCCTCTTTTTGTGACAGATCTGCTCATGCTCCCATGATGCTCTGTATCCAGGAGTAGGTTTTATATACAAACTAAATGTCTTACAGACGCCTAAAAGCTAACTTTCTGGCCTGGATACAGCTTACTGAGAATCATCATGGAATAAGATAGCCAATGGACATGTGTCTAAAGTAGCCCAGCAGTCTGTTTGTCAGGACATCACTGTGGCTCAGATGACTTGCAGTCAACAAAAAAATAATACATGGTACTTCATATAAGTAATTGGTGATGATAAATAACAGGAGTAAACTACCTGAGGACATACCTGCAGCTATGTGTGTGTGTGTGTAGTTTGTGTGTGTACTGGCCTCCAGCATTGACCCAGTTACCTGCTTCTTCATTGCGTCCATGATTTCTTCACCTGACTCCAGGTTTAGGTTCAGTTTCCTTCTGAGATCGTTGAAGGCCTGAAGTGCTCCCTCAAGAGGGGTTTCATCCTCGTTCCCGATGTAACGTGTATCTATGAGTTCTCCATCAGCCACCTTACACATTAGTAACACCAAACTGGCTTCCTTTGACTGGGCTTCACTGCTGTGCAAACACCTCCCCAATGCACCTGAAAGTACAGAATTTAACTTTTAAAGCTACCTTTAGTATGCTGCTTGAGGCAATTATGGAAGAAAGTATCAGTATAAATTTGCAATGGATATTTATTAGGAGTGAGGTCAAACACTGTCATATTGGACTGCTGATGTTAAAACCTGCAAGTTACAAAATTTACAGCCATGTGGCAGTACCTGTCTTATGTATGGGACAACTACGGACAAAGAGAAAATTAGCACCCCTAATGACAAAGAGAAATATGAGGCAATGTGAACGTTTACAGACATACAGTGTAAATGTGAATGTTGCCTGTCTCAAGAACTAAACTAGATGTGTCAGACTGACACGAATGCCCCCGCTTGGGGCAAATTAGAAACATTTGTTAAATTTTGTAAATTTTTTTAAGTTCAGGAGGTGTCGTATAGTCAAAAGTAGGTCAACAAGGGCAAAATGCAAACTTGATCTGTAACGGGTCATTATCAAACAACATACCAAAAATCAGGCCAGTATCTGCAGGCATTGTGAAAAAAAGTCCATACATGTGCATTTTTCATAAAAATTTCTGTCTTTCATGAAATTTTCTATGTTCAAGATCTGTCATACAGTCAAAAATAGGTCAATTGGGACGAAATGCGAACTCAATCTGTAAGTGGTCATTATGCGCCCACAGACCAAACATTAGGCCAGTATCTGTAAGCATTGCATCGCGAAACTAGAATATATGCAAAAGCTGATTATCAGTTATAAATTTAAATTGGAGAGGTATGTACCATGTTTCATAACAATCCACCAAATGCTTCCTGAGAAATAAACTCCTAGGGTTTTTTCTTTACTAAGCTCCTTGAAAAGTAGGTCAAGATCACCCATCTATCTTGACCAAGATTTTGTAAATATCATGCAATAGCACTGAAGAAATGAATTTCCTGTGTTGAATACCTTTGGAGATATCCTGCACAAAAGGCCAAAATTGAAAAATCTGATAAAAATTCATTAAAAAATCAGAAATTGTAGGTGGTGCCACCAAAATTGTGCAGCATGCACAGACCATCATTCCAAATGATCATAGTAAGTTTTGTGAAAATCCACACACCTGTTCCTGAGATATAAGCTTCTGAGTGTTTTTGTAAAATCAGCTCTAAAACAAAGATAAATAGGTCAAGGTCACCCATCTTTGCACTTGATCAGATTTTGTTGATATACATCTTCACTGATGAAATAAAATTCCAACTGTGAATCCTTTTAGAGATACCCCGCTCATAATGCCAAAATTGAAAAATCTGATAAAAAATTGATTAAAAAATCAGAAATTGCAGGTGGCGCCACCAAAATTGTGCAGCACATACAGACCATCAATCTCAATGATAAAAGTAAGTTTTGTGAAAATCCACACAAAGGTTCCTGAGATATTAGCTTATGAGTGTTTTTCTATAATCAGCTCTAAAATGTAGAAAAATGTGTCAAGGTCACCCATCTTCGTACTTGACCGAGATTTTATCGATATACATCTTCAATGATGAAATAAAATTCCAACAGTGAATCCTTTTAGAGATATCCTGCTCACAAGGTAAAAGTTAACAGACACAGGACGGATGGACGCCGGACAGACAGACAGACAGATGGACAGACAGACAGCTTGGGTGACGACAATAGCCTATCAGCCTGAGCTGAGGGCTAAAAATGGCTGTACATGTACATTTGTCATGAAAATTTACATTCTTCATGAAATTTTCTATGTTAAGGAGCTGTAAAACAATCAAAAGTAGGTCAACCGGGACAAAACGCGAACTGGATCTGTAACTGGTCATTATCTGCCCACACATAATAATCAGGGCGGTATCTGCAGGCATTGCAGAATAAAAGTCCGTACATATGCATTTGTTATGAAAATTTCAATTTTCATGAAACTTTCTATGTTCAGGAGCAGTCAAATGGTCTAAAGTAGGTCAACTGGGACAAAACAAGAACTTGATCTGTAACTGGTCTGCCCACACACCAAAAATCAGGCCCGTACCTGCAGGCATTAGGCAAGAAGTCCAAACATGTGCACTTGTCATGAAATTTATATTTTTTATGAAATTTTCTATGTTAGGGCACCGTCAAACAGACAAAAGTAGGTTAACTGGGACAAAACTTGACTCGATCTGTAACTGGTCATTATCTGCCCACACACCAAACATCAGGCCAATATCTGCAGGCATTGCGAAAAAAAATCCTTACATGTGTATTTGTCATGAAAATTTATATTTTTCATGAAATTTTCTAAGTTAAGGAGCTGTAAAACCATCAAAAGTAGGTCAACCGGGACGAAACGCGAACTCGATCTGTAACTGGTCATTATCTGCCAACACCAAAAATCAGACCAATATCTACAGGCACTGCAAAAAAAAACCATACATATGCATTTGTTATGAATATTTCTATTTTTCATGAAACTTTCTATGTTCAGGAGCAGTCAAATGATCAAAAGTAGGTCAACTGGGACAAAACAAGAACTTGATCTGTAACTAGTCATTATCTGCCCACACACCAAAAATCAGGCCAATATCAGGCAT
Organism: Sipunculus nudus; assembly: GCA_026874595.1. Lineage (NCBI taxonomy): Eukaryota > Metazoa > Annelida > Sipuncula > Golfingiida > Sipunculidae > Sipunculus > Sipunculus nudus. The sequence continues at coordinate 103,137,169 of CM049306.1, read as the reverse complement.
TGCGAAGAAAAGTCCTTACAACTGTTTGATTTCAGAATGATGGAAGGACAGACATGGGTAAAACTATATGCCCTATCCACTTTGTGGCGGGGGCATAAATAGAACATATAAAGTTTATATACATGACTTCACACCACAGTAATTTTAAGCCCTGTTTTTTCCGTTTTATAAATATTCATTTTCTGTTTTAATAAAATTAAAATTCCAGAATTTTCTGTTTTATCTCTATATTTTATATAATAAAATTGTTATAAATTTTTTAGAGTTAAATCTTGTAAAATCTGGATGATTAAATGAGTTATGTGTTCAATAAGCTGTTTAAAATGTTTTAAATTTAATTACTTCTTACACTGATGCCATATTTACTTGTGTATATTTAAAATTATACTTGGTCTTTCGCATAAATGGTTCTTCTTCAGGCCAACACTTAGGATCCAGCGCGTGTGTTCACTGTATTGGCAAGACAGTTGGTCTTCATCTGTAAACAAATCAGTAAGGACCTGCTCTGCAGCGTCTGCGTTTTACCGTCAATCATTTTAAAATTTTAAACAAGGATGGTAATATTATATTCAAAGCAATTTCTTCTCTGAGACTGTATGACATGCGGTAATTGTGTGTTCTCACGCTAGAAGATTTTGACCTGTTTGCTTTTTTAATATGGTTATGAGGAACAACACTGGTACTCTCCCACCCAAACAATTTTCACATTGTTGGTCAGTAACTATGTCTTTTAACTTTTACTTTAAAACGTTTACATCATTGTATAATATCATAAAATGGCAGTATCGGCATTTCAGGCATGTTAGTTAATATTCGTAACATTATATCTTGGTGCTTACTGTATCGGTTGTTGGCCAAAATTGGCAGACCTTGCTTGTTATGAAGATGGTTGGCAAATTTTGAAAAATTTTTATTTACAAGATATTGGCTGAGAATTTCTTTCTTTGCAGTTTAAATCTGCTCTAAATCTGACTTTCCGCTGTATTCCATGCATTTAATATAATTCTGTTTTTGAACCCTAATTCTGTTTTCAAAACCAAATTCCGTCTTTCCGTCAGTGTTTCCGTAATAACAGTAAAAATGGGGCTCTAAACATGTCACTCCATTAAATAAAACAGTATGTGAGACTGCTGTGGCAACCAGCACAGATTTATCATCAGTATGGCCAATAAAAAGAATAAAGTGTCCAAAAAAGTGACAATTATTACAGCAACAAATCTGCCCAAAAGGAGGCATGAATATATATTTAGAGAAACTTGCTACTATTTATAAACAAAACAAGGCCACTTGGCCATTGCAAGCAGTCACATTGCGGGGCTGATCTGCCTGTGAAAGAACAGGTCTGATTGGCCGCAAGGCCAAATCAGCTTTCTGCTGGGGAACAGGAAACTATTTATCATATAGAAGCCTCTAAAAGTTTTCCCAGCCCCTGTCCCCTAGGAATATGCCCACTTGCCAACAGGGGCTGCTGGCACTGGGGAGGAATGGCAGTCATCAAATACACACCCTAACAGACAAGAGGGGGCCGCCTTATTTTATTTTAAAAATTGCTGCCCCGGGCGTCTGTCCTTCATGTCACCCAGTACCCACCCTGTTTTGACAAAAGAACGATCTGGACCTTGTCCCCTCCAAGAGGCAAAAAAAAAAAATTAGGGCCTCCTGCTATCACTTAACTGCATATTTTTATGCAATGTATGTATCCAATCCATGGATATCCAAAAACAGAGAGAGCACAAGAGCCAGGGCTAGCTAGCCATCACTTAGCCTGACAGTCAAGCCTCCATTTAGGAATAAACAAGAAAAGACAATTTATGATCTGTTTGCATCACAGGCCAGAAGCTAGCCATCACAAGACAAGTGTTTGCTTTTGCCATGTTTTGGGCAGGTCTCCTATACTGCACATTTTTAAAGAGTTTTACCAGACATAAGGCCAGTTATCAGTCAATTTCATTAAGTGATGAAACAAAGCCTACAGGCCTAATGCAAACCTGTGCAAGGTTTGGGAGTATGAATGGAGCTTTATTTTTAAAATTTAATATTGATCCTCTAACGCCCTGCATATCTACCTTAGTCATTATGATTTCAGCAAAATGGACGTTTCGGACCTGCAATTTTCAGAATAGGACATTTAAAAATAGAATATGGGTAGTTGACAAGCGAATACTTGTATCCAGTGAAATCAGAGTGGTACAGGTGAAGTGAGGCATGGATTAAGTGGCAAGGGGGAAAAGAGTGAGGTGTCCCGAGATATGAGGTTGGATGTCTACAGCTTACACGTGAATGTAGGTGGCGCCACTTGTCATAAAATCGAGAAAATTGTCCAGGATGTATAAAAGCAAAATTTCAGGTGGATAAGTGAAACCACAGCTGAGATGAGTGATTTTATCCAAAGGCAGATAAACAGATGGACGCTGTGCATAAGTGGTTGCAGGTGGCGCTACCAGTATTGCCAATGATGAAGAGCTACGTGAGATCTATACACATGCATAATTTTGGCCAAATCGGTCAAACGGTTCCCGAGATTTGAGCTTGGATGTCTGCAGAGTAAATGTGAATGTAGGTGGCGCCACCGGTCATAAAATCGAGAAAGCTGTCCAGGATGTATAAACCTGCAAAATTTCAGGTGGATAAGTCAAACCACTACTGAGATATGAGTGATTTTGAGCCATGGCAGACAAACAGACTGATGCTGTGCAAAAATGGTGGCAGGTAGCCCCACAAATTTTGTGTATGTTTAAGAGCTTTACACATGCAAACTTTCAAGGGAATATGTCAAACCAGTCCTGAGATATAAGCCTGAATATCTTCAGCATAAACATAACTGTAGGTAGCACCACCTGCCTCAAAATCCAGAAAGCTATCCAAGATGTATAAACCTGCAAAATTTTAGGCAGATATGTCAAACCACTGCCAAGATAGGAGTGATTTTATCTTAAGGTAAACAAACAGACGGACACTGTGCAAAAATGGTTGCAGGTCGCGCCACCAGTTTTGTGTATGATAAAGAGCTATATGAGATCTATAAACATGCAAAATTTTTGCCCAATTGATCAAATGGTTCCCGAGATATGAGCTTGGATGTCTGCAGCATAAATGTGAATGTAGGTGGCACCACCTGTCATAAAATCAAGAAAGCTGTCCAGGATGTATAAACCTGCAAAATTTCAGGTGGATAAGTCAAACCACTGCTGAGATATGAGTGATTTTATCCTAAGGTAGATGAACAGATGGACGCTGTGCAAAAATGGTTGCAGGTGGCCCACCAGTTTTGCGTATGATAAAGAGCTATGGGAGATCTATACACATGCAAACTTTTGGCCCAACTGGTCAAAGGGTTCTCGAGATATGAGCTTGGATGTCTGCAGCTTAAACGCAAATGTAGGTGGTGCCACCTGTCATAAAATCAAGAAAGCTGTCCAGGATGTATACACATACAAAATTTCAGGTCGATAAGTCAAACCACTGCCGAGATATGAGTGATTTTATCCGAAGGCAGATGAACAGATGGACACTGTGCAAAAATGGTTCCTGAGATATGTGGGTTTATGTGTGGAAACAGACCCACAAATGGACTCTGGGCAGAGAGGAAAGGTCAAAACTAAAAATGGGGGTGTAGCAGTTCACATGTGACCTGATGATAAACCCCATTCGCTTAAAATGCAAACCAAGTTTTTTCACACAGTTGAAAGATATAGTTCCAATTATCTGGGAATTCAGCATCTAGACATTGTGTTTAGATGTCTAGACGCGGTGTCTAGACATCTAGACACATTGTCTAGACACCAGACAGAGCCAGGTAAGTTGTCATGGTGATGTCTGGACCACATCTGGTTGTACTGAGTGACCTCTTGAATTGGCTGCTGAAACTCAGCATGTTGTCAAATCACAGAAAGCCTTTTTCAATTGGTTACACTGCTTTTTTAAAGCCGCATTTACCCAATGTATTCTATTAAAACTGACTGGTCCCTACCACAGAATAATTCTTGTAGAGTTTAAACCGACAAACATTGGTATAAATTTTGGTGATGATAGCTCTGAGATTTTAATTTTAGTGTGCTTTTTTGGACAGATGACAAAGTTCAACCTCCTGTAAGTCGGCCAAAAATCTTTGAACTGGAACCATTCAAACAAACTTGAGAAAGATTGTTCAAGGGATCATTTCTGTGAAATACTGGATAATTTGGCTGGACAGTTTCACAGAAGATTTTTAAAGCTTTTCCCCCATAAAAACTCAGAAAATGCAGTTAGAAAAAAAATAAAATCTGATAGAGTTTTTCAGATGACTGATTATTTGCAAAAACTTTGGTGATGCTGGCTCCTGCCATTTTTGAGATAGCTATGGTCAACATACAGACGATGCACGACACACACTTCATGACACTGCACCACTGCATAAGCTCACAGTTTCGCTAAAAAGTGCAGCATAGGAGACTGCCTAGAAGCCATTACGCCAGCTTTCACCAGGCCATCTGGTAGTCCAATGCAGTTTCTTTCATGTATTAGGCCCAGTGTTTTGATTTAGACCAAAAACCAACCCAGGGGGGCCGGAGGGCCTGACTGCATGGCCAATGCCAGCAGGGTAGGTTATCTGCCAGGCAGAAAAGTATTTCTGCCCTGCCGATGGCAGAAATAAGGCACAAAACCATTGTGCCGGGCAGAAATGTTTTTTTCTGCTGCGCAAAAATAGCAGATTAAATTATCAAAATGTATTGTATTTTAACAAGTGATTCTGAGATAGTAATCTTAATAAATCAAAAGCTGTCTTAAATACAAGCATCATTTATTAATATATTAAGAAAACAGATATTTCTTTGCACCACAGTAGTTCCCGAGACAATTACCCCTCCCCCCTTAAGAATAGGCCCCCCAACCCCACATCTTCAGTAGCATATACTGACACTTAGCAAGTGACTGTTGTTTCTTCCATCTATCAACTTGAGAAACAATATTTTTCACCAAATATGGTGGCCAATACCTTGAATCTCTCTAGAGAAAAGAGCATTAATTTAGTTTACAGAAATAGTAAGGTAGGTGGCACCACCTGTCTGGTTTTCAAGAAAATTTTCCAAGAATGATAGAAATGCCAAATTTAAGACAAATATCTTGAACAACTCCAGAGATATGAGCAATTTTCCCCAAAAGCACATGTACAGATGGACACCAAGGCAAAAAGATATCAGATGGCGCCACCAGTCTTGAGTACAAGATGGAGGAGTCTAAGATCTATGGATATGCACAATTACAAGCTATTAGTGCAAATCACTCCTCAGAAAAGAGCATTTATTTATTTTACAGAAACCTGAAGGTAGGTGGTGCCATCTGTCTTGTTTACGAGAATACTTTCCACGATGGATGGATATGCCAGATTTCAGACCAATACCTTGAACCAATCACAAGATATGAGCAATTTTCAACCCAAAGTACATGTACAGATTGACGCCTAGCTAAAACGATTGCAGATGGCACCACCAGTCTTGAGGACAAAATGTAGGAGTCCAAGATCTATGTATATGCACATTTTCAGGCCAATACAGCAAATCACTCCTCAGAAAAGGGTATTAATTTATTCTATAAAACAGGAAGGTAGGTGGCGCCACCTGTATGTTTTATGAAAAAAAATTTCGAAAATGGCTGGAAATATATAGGTCAAGTTTGAAAACCATATATCAATCAAAGCTGGATTTATAAACAGGAAATGAATTTTTTGGACAGGTGGCTCCTGCGACTTTCACATTTTACTTTGTGACCTAAAAAATGGATAGGGGTCTTCTATATTGGCAGGTGAACTATATGTGCAAGATAAAAGGTTGGAGATGAAAAGTTTGGCTGAAAATGCATCCACAATCTTTTCAGAGATGTTTGTCCTGTGACCTTGACCTCATAACCTCAAAATCAATAGGAATCTTGTTTTATTGATGGGCCATATATAAATCAAGTTTGATACCCATATATCATTCAAAGCTGGAGTAATCATCAGGAAATGAATTTTTGGACAGGTGGCTCCTGCGACCTTCACATTTGACCTTGTGACCTAAAAATTGATAGAATTCTTCCTCTTTTGGCAGGTAACTATATTTGCAGGATAAAAGGTCTGAGATGAAAAGTTTGCCTGATATTGCATCCATAATCTTTTCAAAGATGTGTGTCTGTGACCTTGACCTTTGACCTCATAATCAATAGAGGTCTTGCTTTATTGATGGGCCATATATAGGTCAAGTTTTACATCCATATATCAGTCCAAGCTTGAATTAGCATCCCAGAACCTAATTTTTGGACAGGTGGCTCCTGTGACCTTCACCTTTGACCTTGTGCCCTCAAAATGGACAGTCCTCTTCCTCTATTGGCTGGTGAACTACCGGTATATGTGCAAGATAAAAGATCTGAGATATAAAGTTTGGCTGAAAATGCATCAACAATCTGTTTAAAGATGTGTTCTGTGACCTTGATTGCCCTTGTGCCCCAAAATCAATTGGGATCTTGCTTTTTTAAATGGACATATATAAGTCGAGTTTGATATCCATACATAAAAAAACTGGAATTATCATCCAGAAACTAATTTTTATACAGATAGCTCCTGTGGCCTTGACCTTTGACCTTGTGACTCCAAAATTGATATGGATCATCCACTATTGGCAAGTGAGCAATATTTCAAATTGGAAGATCTAGGATGAAAAGTTTGGCTTAAAATGCATCCAAAATATCTTTAAAGATGTGATTCAAGTGACCTTGACCTTTAACCTCGTGACTCTAGAACCTATAGGGTTCTTACTTTAGTCGTGGGCCATACATAAGTCACGTTTGAAATCCATATGGCTATCAACCCTGGAGATATCATAAGAGGTGTGTGATTTTCACCAAATATGGAAATATTAAAAGTCAAGGCCACTCTCATGGTAGTAAAGGTCATGACCCAAATTTAAATAGACCTCATCCCATGACCCATCTCTCTACATGTTCATAATTTGAAAGAAATCTTTCCATTAGTTTTTGACTTATAATGCTCACAGTACTGTCAAGTGGCAATTATGGGGGTATTAAAAGGTGTAAAAACAAGAAAAGGATAACAAGTGGCACCACCAGTTTCCGGCATATCACAAGGCTATCCAAGACCTTCAGTCACCTTGATTATTGGACCAGTCCATGCTAGCTTTCTTGAGATATTTTAGAATTTGTGTTATTTTCAGCAAAAATGGACCTATTCAAGGTCAAGGTCACTCTCCTAGCAAAGGTCAAAACCCCATTTTAAATAGGCTTCATCCTCTTACCTGTATCTATAAAAATGTAAAGTTAATATAAGATCAGTGAAATATTTTTTTAGTTATCCCACTCACAAGATTTTTCTGCTGTGGAGGCAGCAGGACCATCGTGAAACCATTGTATCCCGACTTTGTCTGGGGATAGAAAAATAGTATTTTTTCCCATTTAGTTAATATTAATATTGCCCAATGTGCCTCTTCACTTTCAGTAATTAGCAAGGTTTGCAAGTATTGGGCAGGGATGCTAAAAAGATTACGCATTTAGTACTTCTAGACCTAAGTGCTGCTTTTGATACATTAGATATATATTGTATCTGATATTTTTCAACATAAATTCAAAATTGGTGGGACAGTTGTTCACTGGTTTAGGGAATATCTTTCTGACCGTAACCAGTGAGTACTCATTGATGGCATTTTATCCAGCGAATTCAAAATGTGTTTTGGTGTTCCCCAAGGAAGTGTAGCAGGACCAGTGTTGTTTTTGTCATATTTATCTTCCCTGTATGACCTAATTCAAATGTACCTTCCAGATGTTGGTGGTTTTGCAGATGACAATCAGTTATATTTATCATTAAAGCCTAAAAGTGATGATGAAATCAAAGCATTCAGGGAAATGATATCCTGTGTTAGTGCAGTAAGGGAGTGGATGCTACAACATGAATTTAAAATAAATGACAATTAGACAGAAAATATACTCTTTGGAAGTAGGCAACAGCTGAGTAAACTTACTTTGAGTGAAATAAACGTGGATAGTGTCTCGATAGCGGTTGACAAAGTGTGTGATTTGGGTATGATCTTTGATGAAACCATGGGTATGAGAGAATGTATAAATGCTGTCTGTAGTAAAGGTTTTATCAACTATATAGACTGAGGCACATTAGGAAATACATAGAAAATAAAACTTTGTGCACTTGGTTCCTGGTTTTTTTACCTCACACTTAGATTATTGCAACTGGCTTGCTTTGACGTTGAACCGGACATTATAGTGTATATATAATACATAATAAGACTCAATAGAAAGAGATAATGCCTTTTTTATAAGATATATGTGGCACCCAACGTGGGGCCAGGTTCAAGAATCAAGACAGATGCGAGGTGAGGATTTATTCTGGAAGAAGATACAGGTACAGGCAATCAGTCGGCTGGTTGCCAACAGCAAGGTTTGAGCAGAACTGACGAGGCTGCCCCAAGACATCGTGGTCATTACGGGCTGTCATGCCTCGTTGCCCAAACACCGAAAACCGGTCCTGACAAAACTATATTCTTACAACAGGTTTTGCCGGCCACGCAGGCCATGCCATGCCATGCCAGGGCAACAGGTGGTTGACCCTTGACCTAAAGGAACCTGTCTTGTCGGTCACTTTGGAATGAAAGACAAAATGAAAAAAAAACATGGGGCTATATTACCCCGTGTTACACCCTCCCCCCATTCGAAGAAGTTGTCGACCCGACAACGGAAAATATGTGAAGAAATCATGGCTTCACTAAGGAAGTTATATCCAATTAATGTTGGACATAATCTCCAGACCGTAACCAGGTTGGAGGCCGTCTTTTCGGTCTGATCGCCTGGGCCTGGGGCGGTCATCTCCCAATTGGGAATTATCTGTAGTAACATGTGGTAAGTTTGCATTAGTTTCCTCACTCAATTCTTGATTTTCAACTAGATCTGTTAGAGATTCATAAACTTCAGGGATTGGTATGGCACTGTCATCAGTTTCTGTTATTCTTACAGGTGATGCATCCCGAACTGGAAAATCGGGACTGAATGGTCCTTCACCTTCGGGACTGGAAGTGGAAAGTGCAATTTCCGAACTAGGAGTGGAAAGTGGGAGCTTTTCTTCCTGATCTACGTGGATCAAAGGAATATTAACAGGAACTGACAATGGAGTGAAGACATAATCATCAGCATCCTCATCCGGACTTTCAATATCACTGGAGGATTCTACATCAACTATTTTGTGATCAGGTTTTTGCTTTTGGGTACATTTTGATGCATTAGAGTCAGTAACTGGGGGATTAAAGGGGAGATTGTTAATACAGAGAAGTAGATTACGATGAAGCGTGCGTATGCCACCCGTTGCTCCTTCCCTCTGCACCCTATAAACTGGAATATCCCCGTTTGGTTGTCCTACAACAGTGTATATAGGAGTTTCCCACACATCAGCGAGTTTTTGTTTACCAGTTACATGGAGGTTACGGACTAAGACTTTGTCTCCCACTTGAAGGGACGTGCCTTTAATCTTACGATCATAGCGCATTTTATGGCGTTGCTGGGCCAAAGAAGAGTTGTTCTGTGCCATTTTATAAGCATCTGATAGAGTATCCGCTAAGGACTGCACATATTTTGAGTAATCTGTGGCTGCTTGCTTATCCTCTTGATCTAAACCCAGAATTATGTCTATTGGCAGTTTGGGATGGCGACCATACATGAGAAAGAAGGGGGAGAACCCGGTTGTCTCATGTTGTGTGCAATTATAAGCATGGGTCAGAGCATTTAGGTGTATTTTCCAATTGGATTTGCCTTCTGGCTCTAAGTAGCCGAGCATATTCAGGAGAGTGCGGTTAAAACGCTCGCACTGACCATTCCCCATTGGATGATAAGGGGTAGTTCGACACTTGGAAATTCCAGCTAAACTACATAGTTCCTTGATCAGTTTGCTCTCGAAATTTCTGCCTTGATCAGATAATATTCTCTGGGGAAAACCATAGTGGCATATAAATTGATCAAATAATAATTGGGCTGTCGGTTTGGCCTGTTGAGTTTTACAGGGAAAAGCCCTGGCATATTTTGTGAAATGATCTGTCACTACAAGGATGTTTTCTATGTTACCTTTGCAAGGTTCTACTGATAAGAAATCTACACAAAGTAACTCCAAAGGTGCAGTGGAAGAGATATTGATAAGGGGAGCTCTTTGATTGGTAGGGGTCTTTCTCCTGACACATCTTGGACAGCAAGAAACGTATTGGATAATGTCTTTTGACATTTTTGGCCAGAAATACCGATCCTGGACTAGTTTAGTAGTTCTGGTTTGGCCCATGTGCCCCATTAGGTCATGTAAACCATGGAGAGCTACACTACGCAGAGATTCAGGCAATACGACCTGGTATGTTAGCTGATGATTTACGGTTCTCTTGCGACATAGTATATTCTGCTGTAAAACAAATTGCTTAGCTCGACTCTGGTATATACGCCAGTTGGAATCCGGTTTCCTGGTTATTTTCGGTTGATGTCCTGCTTCTAAGCTTTGAATTATTTGTTTGAGGTTGGGGTCTTCAAGTTGTTTGTCTCTGATATTAATTGGGGTCTGTGGAAGGTTGTCTGAACAAGCGCACTGATCAGCAGGTGCAGGTGTGTGTTGTAAGCCAATAAAATAAGGCAATTGGTAGTTACAGATAGCATTTACGGTTTCGGTGGAGAGATGGACTATCTCCTGACCAGGGGACCTTGATAACGCATCAGCATCTATGTTAACCTGACCTGAGCGGTATTTAATATCAAAATTGAAGTTTGCCAGTTCAGCAATCCACCGCTGTCCTGTGGCATCAAGCCTGGCTGAAGAAAGGACATAACACAATGGGTTATTGTCAGTTCTGACAGTAAATGTGCCACCATAAAGATAGTCTTTAAATTTCTCTGTGACAGCCCACTTTAAAGCTAGAAATTCTAGCTTGTGGGCTGGATAATTAGCTTCTGAGGGTCTAAGGCTTCGGCTGGCGTAGGCAATGGGATGTAGTTTACCCTCTTGTTCCTGATATAGGATAGCACCTAGACCTGATTTGCTAGCGTCCGTGTGCAGGACAAATGGCTTAGTAAAATTGGCAAACGCCAATACAGGGGTTTGGCACAATAAGTTTTTAATCTTATCAAATGCCTCCTGTTGTTTTGTACCCCATGTAATGGATGTGGTTTTAGGTGTGTACTTACCAGGTTTACCTTTCTTTTTGGGCGAGACTCCCTTCAGGAGGTCATGGAGGGGGCGTGCTACTTGGGCAAAATGAGGGATAAACTTACGGTAAAAACTAGCGAAACCTAGGAACCGTCTAACCTCTGTCAATGTACTTGGTGTAGGCCACTGTTTTACTGCATCTACCTTGGCAGGGTCTGCGTGGATGCCACCAGCTGAAACCACATGGCCTAGATAACTGACTTTTGTCTGAAAGAAATGACACTTGCTCGGTTTTAGCTTTAAACCAGCATTTTTGAGGCGTTGAAATACAGCCTCCAGCCGTTCAAGATGCTCCTCAAAAGTTGAGCTATAGACTATGATGTCATCCAAATAAAGGAGACATTGTGATAAATGCAAATCACCCATAGTTTTCTGCATTAAGCGCTGGAAGACGGCTGGCGCGTTCACCAGACCGAAGGGCATCGTATTAAACTCGGAAAAACCCTAAAGGACCGGCTGTAAATGCGGTCTTATGCTTGTCTTCTTCCTCCACCTCCACTTGCCAGTACCCGGCTTTGAGGTCAAGAGAGGAAAAGAATTTACTGCCTACAAGTGAATCTAAAGTGTCATCGATGCGAGGCAGAGAATGCGCATCATGGACAGTACGGGCATTCAGCTTCCGATAGTCCACGCAAAATATTAGTTTACCATCAGGCTTACGGACGAGGACTATTGCTGACGCGAATGGACTCGAACTTTCACGAATGACACCTGCCTCGAGCATTTCATTAAGATGACACCTAACTTCTTCAAAAAGATTAGGAGGAATTCGTCGATACGACTCTCTGAAGGGCGTTTCATCTGTTAAGACTATCCGGTGTTTTATCATATCGGTCTTGCCGATGTCTATTTCATCAATAGAAAAGATAGAGGTCCAAGTATTTAAAAGACTTAAAACTTTGTGACGCTCTTTCTCAGACAATGAGGTACCGATGTTAAATTGGTCTAGTACACCTGCAGGGCTTGTACTCTGATTGAATGAAGGTATGACCGAGGCCACCTGGAGGGAACAAAGTAAGGCTTTTGCCGGAACGGTAATTGGGCTGGAGGTCAAATTAGAAACTTTAACGTCAACCCGTTTACTGGTTTTGTTCCTCAAGTTAACTTCCATAAAAATTGGGTCTAACACCAGTCCTGCGGGTAGCTGACCCTCAGGCTCAGTCACAATAGTGGTTTTACCAAACGTACATGTTCTTGTTACCCCTGGTATGAAGTAGCTATGATTGGGTGGTACAAGGACTTGTTTATTGCTAAACACCCTCCTGAGAGGTTTGGAAGTAGAACCGTTAAAGAGACAATTGTTTCTACACGCTAAATGCCAGGGATCAGATAAGCCAGCTGTTTGGATAAATCTGGGTCCCTTGAGTGCCCTTAGGTGTCTGACGCACGGCTTGATAATGTTTTGGCCAATTACAAAGGGGGTATTTAGATTGAAGCTAGTGTTCTTGACTAGGAGGACTGGAGTGGGGAAAACTGTATCCTTCAAAACCGATGGAAAGTTAAGATCCAACTCAACAATACCTAAATAGTCTAGCCTACCGCCACCAGCTACCTCAATCTCCAATACCTGGTCCACAGGCAATATAGAACAAGAAGCTAGGTGTTTGTTATAAAACCACTCGGCAACCGTGGAAATGGCCGAACCAGAGTCAAGTAACCCAGTAGAGGAATTACCATTGGCTATGAGCTTTACCTGGTCGACATTGCCTACCAGTTCTACAGGAATCTTAGCAGGGACACGTCTCTCGCCTGCAACCCCCCACCGTCTGTTGCAGGCGGACTTCAGTTTAAAGGGCGGCCGTTCACATCCCTACGGGCCACACAATCACGCAGGAGATGGTTGTTTCGTTTGCATCTGCTACAAAATAAGCGATTTTGACCAGCAGTGCTACTCTGATCTTGGTTAGGATTGGTGCCTGAGGGAGATTTACTGGGGTAAGTAGCCTTTCCTTCTAGTTTACTTAAATGTGCCTCTAAGCCTTACATTTTTCTTAGTACCGTGTCTACAGCTTGGGCTAAATCAGGGTTTGTTTGCTGTTGCAGGGGCAATTTACCCTTTCCAGGCTGGGTTGGATGGGAAACCCGGACGGACGAATGGCCAGGAGTATATTCCGCCTCCAGTTCCCTAGCACAACTAAATAATTCATCGAACGACTTTCCTGTTCGCAGAATAACCCGTAAGGCTTCTTTTACTTTAACATAACTGGAGTGGAGTCCATACCAAAACCTTGATCTCAAGCTATGCTCTGCTTCCGTGGGGGTGATCAAATCTCTGCCTTTAAGGGAATGGAGTAACTTTTGGAGTCTGCAGCCCCACTGAACTATGTTTTCCCCCGGACCTTGTTGAGCTCCATAGTACTGTTCCCGGAGAAGATTATAATCTACAACATCCCCAAACATTAGGTCGAATTGATGGAGCAAATCAGAAACCTTTATTCCTGGTTCGGAGCATAATAAAATTTCTGCTGCAGTGCCCCTGAGTGACAAGCGGACTACCTCTTCCACTTCGCTCTTATGATAACTAGGGTTATCCAGCAGGCACTGGACTTGAAATCGCCACTGGCTATACGATATGTCTTTCCCAAGATCCCCAGAGAAGGTGGGTAATCGGGGGCGCTGACTAACTGTGTACAGAGGGGCAGGAGGAGCTTGTGTGCTAGGCACTCGACCTTCCAGTTTTGTTTGCAGTTTAGCCAAGTTATCAGAGCTTAAGGAATCTAAGAAATGCTCAAGAGGGTCAGGATCAGGGTCAAGCAATGCTTTGATCTTAGGCTCATCAGTCTCCTTTGCTGGAGCCAACAAAAGTTGCACTGGTTCCTTTAGGGCTGACAACTTAATAGAACTCAATGATTCTATGGCCGTGGGGACACTAGAGGGAGAGGCGTACACGATGAACAATTTGTCAGTAGAAATCAAAATGGATTCCACCGTGCCGACCGTACCGAAGTGCCCCTCGAGTTGTGACTGCTTCACATCCTTTGGTACGGACCTAACTACTACGGTGCGAGTGTACTTCATGGTAAGTGAATTTAAATGATACTAAAGGATACCTAGTCCTAAGGAGCTAAATTACAAAAATGTATCTGAATCTATGGGAAACAGATTCAACTAACATCTATCTATACCCCTACAGATGATACAAAAAAGTCTTACCTGTCTGAACTTACCACACTGGTAGTGGCAGGCAGACAAGGAAAGGTAAGGATACTTTTCCTCACCTTCTCTCATACACTTAAATGTAAATTACACTTAAACAGTCGCTACAAATTAAGCAATCATTACTAGTTAGCAGTTTAACAAGGGCGTTATTATAGAAGCAAAGAATCTTAGCAATCTTGCTGCAATCAACCAAAATATATATGCCTGGTGTAAGCTTACTGCAGAAAAAAAATCCATCTAACCATTACAAATCTATGCCTGTTGCATAACCATAAAAAGTCTGGATATCCATTATTAAATAAATAGTTTACCTTTATAATATAATTATATATTATAATTAAATTATATTATTATAATTAAATGCCTGAATCCTATATGTCACTTTACGCCACCCAAAAAAAAGGATGAAACATTTTAATATGCACTGTCCTTGCAGATGTCCATTGTGCTCTCACAAGCACGGAAAAAAATACCACTCCGTCACACACTGGCTATTAACGGGTCCCTAGTCCACTGATTCCATGCCGAGGTCAGTCCGGAACAGGACACCAGGCCGGCCCTTTAGCGCCCTGCGAACAGTCCATGCCACAGCACCTAGGAACCAACAAGCACAGGCAGAAAGCGACGGTGCGGTTGGTGATCACCAGAAAAGGGAAGACATCCGTCAGTTGGTATGTAACCAACGTTCAGTCCTCAAAACACAGGAAAAGTCCAAAAACACGACAACATAGGCCGTCTTGGCGAAACCATCCGCCAGCAAGGGAAACAGGACATACAGGTCAACCCGTCCACTCCATCCTGGTGTTCCATCAATCGCATCTTATCCTGCAGGCTGCGCCATTTTTGTGGCACCCAACGTGGGGCCAGGTTCAAGAATCAAGACGGATGCGAGGTGAGGATTTATTCTGGAAGAAGATACAGGTACAGGCAATCAGTCGGCTGGTTGCCAACAGCAAGGTTTGAGCAGAACTGACGAGGCTGCCCCAAGACATCGTGGTCATTACGGGCTGTCATGCCTCGTTGCCCAAACACCGAAAACCAGTCCTGACAAAACTGTATTCTTACAACAGGTTTTGCCGGCCACGCAGGCCATGCCATGCCATGCCAGGGCAACAGGTGGTTGACCCTTGACCTAAAGGAACCTGTCTTGTCGGTCACTTTGGAATGAAAGACAAAATGAAAAAAAAACATGGGGCTATATTACCCCGTGTTACACCTATGTAAACATAAGTCAAATATTCCCTGATTTTACCTGGTAAATGAGGCGTAAGACATGTAAATATGTTTTTGAATGCTCTAGTTTACCTGACGACGTACACCGTATATTGAACGTCATGAACAACGTTATGGAGGACTACACAATTTCCCACTACATTTTTTATTTCAACTGTGTTATATTGTATATTTATATATTTACAATAATTAAACCTTATTTTTTTATTATTTATACGTGTTCATTATATTGAATATATAATTTTTTTTTCAAAATTAATGTATATATATTCTGATTAATGATGCTTTACAAAAAAATCAACTAAAATGCACAATTACCAGTCACATGGTTCAATTTTAGATGCAATGACAATTAGGCAGCAGCAGATTATTTAAAGGCTTGGGTATCCATGTTTCCATGATCACCCGAATACTATGTCATAAGTACTGTTGTGTTCGCTCACTAGGGGTGTCCGAAACCCGGGGTTTCACTGTAAATGAAACATTACTCACTGTAGTTCAAATCAAAACAAGTTCAACTGTATGTCTACGTAAAGACGTTGTCTTCATACAAACCTTGTAAGAAATCGCGAGTAGGGTACTCCTTTACATTTCCGGTAGCCTGAAATTCCTTCCAAGTGAACTGATACGCCAGATCAACCAACCATTTGTTTATAATGCCCCACTGGGGCTCTGTAAATATATCTGGCAGATTTGAAGCGTCCGCCATGGTTGTAATGTAGTCTCCACGCAGATACTTGTTTAGCCTGGCCTTGCAGGTTTCTCTACAACATTATAGTGGTCAAAAATGGTGCAAATTTGTCATGATATTGCCTATTGAAAAAAATTAGTGATCTGATATCGCATGGTTTGAATTTGTTGAAAATATATCTTTATCGTTATAACCAAATCCCGTATGTTCCTGCCAACCTCCAAACGGGGCACAGAGGACCCCTGCGACCATAACCGGTGCTTTTTTCACACGCTTCAGGTCAGGCCAAGCACGTGGGGTTGTTGTTTGAGGTGAAAGGGACCGGTTGTGATTGGCAGGGACCAGTATGACGTCAGAAACACTTTTAGAAATAACTTAAATCCAGCAATACATGTTATTTTTCCTGTCAATTTGGAAAGCCTTTGAAAATCTAGAATTCTCGTCACAGCGAATTTTTCTGACATTGGCTTGCGTATATACTGCAAATATTCAGCTGACTCGGAAAGTGCACAGAAAGTAAAAAAGTCACTTAACCGCATTTTTTTTGGTTGGAAAAAATATTGAATATTTTTTTTTAGCCAGGAAACAAGTTATGCAAAATCCATGTAAATAATTTTACAGGTAACTGTAATTTGGTCTTTAAGATAATATAATGGGATATGAAATACGGATATACGTTCAATTTGCGTGACCTTCAATAAAATAATTTCCTGAATTTACAAAACATAAAAACTCCGTAGATGCCCGATTAATCTTCATTTCTTGGTTCTGAAATAGATCCTTATAAAAACGAAGTAAAGCTACTGTACGTAGTTATACCTGTCGCAGTTATATACACACTAATATATATGAAAATATTTATATAAAGTAAACATGCAATATGAAATATTTATTCCTTTTTTATCGTTTCTCATGCATGATTTACTTGCTACCTTTTTGTAGTCATGAGATTGAATGCTAAGTGTGCGAGCTCGAGAGTGCTATACCATTATCTCATTTATATTTCATATATGTTTGAATTCAAACTACATATGTGCCAAAAAAAAACAAAAAAAAAACTGGAATACCAGCACTATTTAAGAGACAATGTAACCATAACTCGATGTTATTTACAAAGTGAACACCCAGTGTGTGCATGGACAAGGCGATTCAGCATAAATCACTTAGGCCTGCACAATTTTTTTTCGTTTTTATCGCCACAGTGTTGAAATTACTATATTATTTAATTACCCAATGAAATAACCATGGAAAAAAATGCAAAATGTCTTGATCTATATAGACCCCAACCATGAAAATGGCATTAAACTGCATGGCATTTGTCTTAAAGGAGCCCAATCACTTAAGGCCTTTAGAGCTTTTATAAAAATAGGCCAGAAAACATGGATATATCCGCACACGCGATGCTTAATTTGTTTATATCAACGTGTTTGTAACATGTCAGGGTCTGCCAAAAATTCAACAAGGGCATCTGGCAGCAAGTCATGCAGATAAGCCAGAGCTTTGTAAATGGCGTTTTGCAACAAGTGACCTTTCAACCTCCGCATTGATGCAACCTACTACCTAAGGTAACATATGTTTTTCGCGCTTGGCAACATTGCTGTGTTCACAGACATGTTGTTGATAAACAAGTCCATACAACCATCACGACTGCGTTATAAGAACTTTCAAAAATCAAAATTACCCTTAGATCATTGATATATGCACAGAGGAAGCCAGAAATCACATAAATTCTCTTTAAAATGGTAGGTAAATGGGTACCTTTAATTTTATTACTCCATCGAAACACTTTAATGCCTGTGCATTTGAACTTACATTGAACAATTTTAAATAAACACACATATATAGGCTTAGACAAATTTATAGATCTAGACCCTACCGGATAAGATAAATATTCTCTACAGTGCATAATTATTAACAACTGGCTGTTCATTCAAATGGTCCATATATTTGATATGAAGTGTAAACACAGGCTTCAATAACGGTTGAATGTCTTGTTTTATGTCTATAATATACATGTAATATATCTGATGTATATTGGTAACATATGGGTCTACTTTTCTTTCATTTTAAATTTGTGCCTGTTTATTGATAGACCAATATCATATTAGAAATGTAAATATATGTATATGTTTGTTTTGTATAAAAATTACATTTTTTTCAGTATACGTTTAATTCAGAACTTGAAATATTATTTATTTGGTGACAGATTAATAAGCTGTCACTTAATGTGAAGAACACGTGTATAAATAGTCTTTCG
Organism: Sipunculus nudus; assembly: GCA_026874595.1. Classification (NCBI taxonomy): domain Eukaryota; kingdom Metazoa; phylum Annelida; class Sipuncula; order Golfingiida; family Sipunculidae; genus Sipunculus; species Sipunculus nudus. The sequence continues at coordinate 103,118,626 of CM049306.1, read as the reverse complement.
GCTTGCCGATCATGAAGCCAATGGGGGCTTGCTATACTAGACTTTGCTTACAACACTGAAAAACCATTGTTTATTTCAATATAAGGAAAATAATTATCTACTAATATAAATGTATTATGAAAATCAATTTCAGAAAATAGGTCAAGATTTAAATTTATTTCATTACTGTATTCTTTCATTTGCAGCAAGTTATAGGTAGAAGCAATTAAATCCATCCCCTGGACAATTTTTCTGAATTTTCATGGGTTAATGAATTAGTCATGGATTCCTTTAGTGATTATTGAATTAAATTGTTAGCTATAATTTATCAACCGTAATGAATTTCATGTATGATATGGTTTCTTTTCTTTTGTTTTGAAAATTAAAGTGTTACAAGAATATTATAAAGTGAAGGTAATTCACGCAGTATTTGAAGTTTTCCTGGATTTCAGTCTCGATTCATATACGCATGCGCTCGGGTGTATGTATATGTTATAGTATATATAACATATTGTAGTTGCATTTTCTTCAGCTGCGTGAGTCATTATTGTTTTAAGGAACCTTTTTTTCACATGCCATGCAGGTATGTTAAATATGAATGAATTTTTTGTCTTCTCCTTGTAGTATTATGATATCTGCCTATATTTCGCTCTAAAACAATATGCTTAATCCTGTACACAGGTAAAACAAAGTTTGCACCATGCGCGATTAGTGGCACAAAACATTAACATAGCGGGCACTCCACCTAAAGTATTTAACATGCATGTGAATCGGAAATATAAAAGCCCGTGTGCCGGAATGTTTTTCCTTGGAACCTTAAGTATTCAGCAAATAATAATAATAATAATAATAATATACATATTATTGGAAATATATATGTATCTATAAACTGAACCCTCATCAACACGTACAGCTGCTAAGACTTCATGCACTCGAAAGAAAAGGCCGTTACTCGGGAAATGAGAGATGTAAGAACGATGACCCTATTCCAGAATTTAACAAGGGCAAAGTTGATCTCTGGAAAAAGATCTTATATGCCTGGTGGCTATCACAGCTATGTATTTAGTAGGTATGGTTGGGTCCGAGGTCACTGATGTAATATGGACCTCGCCAGTACTTGTTAAGCTTTATGGATTTACATTTTGGGATGGCAGGGTTGAACATCCAGACTCGGTCTCCTAATTTGAATGCTGGATCCTGTGCAGTTCTATTGTAGTACTTCACATAGTGAGACTGTGCCTTCAGTATGTTTTCCTGAGATATTAGGTGCATTATGTCCAGTTTCTCCTATAATCACTGAGTGCATTTGGCAAGCTTTCTGGTATATCTAACATCGTGTCCACCGGTGCGCGCATTTCTCTGCCAAATAATATTCCAAAAGGTGAAAACTGTGTTGAGTTTACAGCAGGTGTCTTTCTGTAAGCCATGAGGAATATAAGCCAGCTTGGTAGAACATCAGACCAGTTCTGTTGTTCTTTGTCAGCATAGGCTTTCAGTGCCTGTGCAAGGGTACGGTTGAATCGCTCACATGTGCTGTTTGTCTGTGGGTGATATGCACTTGTGCAGTGATGTTTGATCTCCAATCGCTTGCATAATTCATTTATCTGTCCTGACATAAAATTTCTGCCTCTGTTTGACATTAGGGTGATAGGAGCACGATAGCGTGTTAACAAAACATCTGCTATTTCTGCCGCGGCCTGACCTTTAAGTGGGAATGCATCTGGCCATGTGGAGAAGCTGTCCGCTATTAAGAGAATATAACGGTTACCTTGGTGATCTTGGTTCACAGGCCCCAAAATGTCGATATGCCAGCGTTGGAACAGTTTCGCATCAGGAAGAAGGTGGTGTGGTGCTGGATATTTGTGTGTTGGATGTCTCACAACCTCGCAGACTTCACAAGTCTTGACATAGTTTTGTGTATCAGCATACATGTACATTCGAGGCCAGTAATATTTTGAGACCAGTGCAGCATAGGTACGCTCAAATCCCTGGTGAGCCCCACCTGCCAGACTGTCATGGTGTCCTTCCAATAATTCATTCCTCATGAGCAGGACTTGTGGGATGGCTAACTGCTGCTTAATCCTAATGTCTATTTTGGAGTTTCTTAGCTCGCCGATCCCATAAGTGATATAGAACCCCATCTATAACAGTGTATTGCTGGCTTTCTTTGTCCACTCGGTTTGCTTTTTGTAGGTTATCTGGTAACTGCATATTCACCATGTGCTGCCAGATGGGACCTAGAACAGGACATTCACGTTGTTGCATAACTAGAGCATCATGCCTTCCTTTGACAAACTCTTTTTGTTACAGGTCTGCTGATGCCTGCTCTGTCACACTAAATACTGTTTGTGCTTGACATTGAATATAGCTGTCATCTTCAAAACACAGGTTTACTTCCACTATATCACATTCTGGTCTTTCCTCGTGCTCTATGACTATGTCAGTTTGACATACATGCATCTCTCTAGGACTGTTGTCTATCTCTTTTTGCATGTCACTTCATCTCGAGGGAGCATCCGCGTCCTGGTGTTTACCATGCACCAGGTTTATGCTCTATATCAAACTGGTAACCTTGCAGCTGCAAAGACCATCTCAGTAATCGTCCTGTGGATTGCTTTATTTCCTTCAACCATGTTAATGCCACATGATCCGTGAGCACAGTGAAATGCTGGTTTGCCAAGTAGGGATGGAATGCTTTGACACCCTCAATGATAGCTAGTCCTTCTCTTTCAGTTATTGACCATTGTTTTTCATCTAGGTGCAACGACCGACCCCCATATGCTATGGGGTGCTCCGACCCACTATCATCTTTCTGCCAAAGGTTATATCCGATTACTTCACCTGAAGCATCAGTTGAAAAGAGAAAGGGATTGCTTAAATCGGGATACACTAGGACAGGTCTAGATGTTAGAATCGAGCTTGTTTTAAGGTGCATCAATGCTGCAAGTTTGGTGACTGTATCTAACACTTCTTATTGAGTTATCACGTTTACAAATGTGTGAAAGACGGACGAACAGACGGACGGCACAACGGAAAGACGGACGGACAGACGGACGGACGCTCATCATTTCTGTGTCCCCCGCCGACGGGGCCTTCGGCGATGGCGGGGGACAAAAAGCTTATCACAGCAACTGTAATGGTAGAATATCACTCCTTAGTCCGCCAAAGCTGCTTTGACTGGCGAGACTTCAGCTGATGGTAGAACGTGTGTATCCTTATGGCGGAATCTGTGCCGGACACGGTATACTGTTGACAATTTACATGATATTTTCTCAACCTAGCTCCAATTGAAATGCCGGGAGAAATGAAGACCTTGCTTATTTACTTTGTTAATTTTACCAAGGCTTTCTATCTTGTCGGTAGAAATTTAAATGGTTGTTTCATCTTCTGTGGAAGATTTGATCCCGACTGACCCTGCTCAGCATGACTAAACACTTTCATGCAAGCCTCTGTAAAAGGGACGTACAGTCAGCTTCAATTGCAAGACGTCTGCTTTCGGTATTCTGTATTTGCTGTGGAGTCAAACAGGGCTGAGTTTTGACGCAATTTGCCTTCCCATGCATGCACTACTGTTACTAAAACGACCCTAGTGAGAAATAAATACCTCACGACAGAAAAATAATTTAACGGGCTTAGTCCATGCAGTTACGTTCCCTCTATATTTGTTTTGGTTTGTAGTGCCGAATAAAGACCATTAAATGGTGACCCGGGCTATGTAACCTTTGGCCCAAAACTTAATATCATGTGAAAATAAGAATCAAAGCATCGCTTTCTGTTCTATGGTAAAAGAAAATGAAATTTTGCATGTTAAAGCAAAATTGCATAGATATGGCAGTATATATAAGGTAGGATAGCTATTTCGTCCATTAATAACAGCTGATCATTAGGAATAATGCATGGTTCGATTTCTATATAGACCTACTGAATCATGAACAATGAAATCTTGCATCTTAAAGCGAATAGGTACAGACACTACAACAGAAGATGGAAAGCTATCGTCCATGCATTCATAACCATGCATGTCATCTTTTAATTTCCGCAACAATTATGACATTCGTAAAAGTGAACATAATAGTGATAAATTAGACTTTCAAAACAGTATACAGGACACTGTCATTGTTTTTTTCCGACCAAGAAACAAGTATGAAAATCTATAAGAAAAGAGTCAAACGACAACATCACATGCATGCATGAACAGAGAATGAAACATATTGCATAAGAAATATTCAAGATTTTATATCGCGGACAGAGTACTATCTGTATATAGTATACTATATACGTACAGGGATTTTTTACATCAATACAAAATACACTATCAGTCATCAAAGGTATATTACTCATTCCTATATGCATGGTTAAGTCAACCAAGTATGAAATAAACAGTTTTAATTATCCGGGATCATTGACATTTTAAAAACAATCAGACACTCATGAACTGGAGAAAACTGTTAATGCTACAGTTGTTAATATATACATGAGCTTTTTGTAGTGTGATCAAACTGAAATCAGAACAGAAAACCACAAACATGTATAGAAAAACTCATTTCTCTATATATTTGATTCCATAAATGGCTGTAAATTATGGGTATTTCTACATAAAACGTCGCATTTCATGTCCCGAAACTATATTTGTTACTGAGAAATTAGCAAATGCTAAAAATGACATGAATAACCATTCAGATTGTTGCTAAAGATATAACCATTATTATGAGATAAAAATAATTTAAATCGGAGCAGAAATACATACAGAAAAAAAGCTGCAAATGTTACAATATACCCTTAAATTTCCGATGTCCCTTTCTCTCGGATCTTAAATTCAAAACAGCGTTTTTCTGTAACCACTGTTCCATTTATATAGATTTTGTTTTCCACGTTGTCACAGCGGTGAAAGTTTATTGAGATGATATTTTTGCTTGATTTTTCCTGACCGTTTTGTTTTTAATACAAAAATTTGGATATAAAAAGTATGTCTCCCAAAATATACTCGGCACCGTTACCTGACCTTTTGACCTTGCAGCGCGTGAACAGAAACCACTTTGCTGATGCAGGGAGCAGCGTTTATTAGAGTTCAGGAAATTTTATACACATACCGGTAATCCACAATTAAATTTAGTAACTGTCATATCAGTGTTCTCTGTTAATCATTAAAGGGTTAAAAAAAACCACCGTATGTTTATTTGGACTCGACACCGTTACACCTGCGAAAATTTAACCGTCACATATAACACTTCGAAAATGGCTCCCTCTTGTTGTTCATGTAGTGATAACTCGTGCTGCCCTCTTAGGGACTGTATAGAAGTAATTTTTGTCCTGCATTTGACGTATAGATAAAAAATCTCAGCACCATTTTCACTCGAAACCGTTACCTGCATGAAAAATAACGGTGTCGAGAGCAAGGTAACGGTGTCGAGAACTTGGTATTAAATCCAAATGATTGAAATAGAATTTGAAACATATTTTGGGCTAAAAATTTTAAACATTTGCGTTTCTTCTATTCAAACAGGCATTTGCTTGTTTTAATACATAATACTGGTATTCAAGTAGTCACTACGGTAATTTTTACTTCAGAAGCTCGACTCCGTTACCTATGCTCAACACCGTTATCTATGCTCAACACCGTTACCAAGAGGATTTAAAACCATGTTTAAATTTTATTTTCTGTGCATTCTAAAAAATTAACAAGGTATTTCGACTCAAAATCTGAAGGTAGATGTACCAAAGTACCGGTAAATCCCTGCAAATGCACCCCCTGGAAGCACAAATAGAAAAGAGACAATTTTATTCAAAAGTTAATTAAAAAGAAGAAAATATGTTCTTTTTTACACACTTTTTTTTTTTAAATCCATAACTGAAATTTATGTTTTGATTTAATCAAAGGCTATTAATTTTAATTTGATCGAAAATCACAAAAAAAATCTAGTCAAAACAATTTCTAAAATGTGCAAGTGAGATTTTACTGCGTGTCACGGTGTCGAGAAAAAGGTTCACATTTCCCCCTTACCTGGACTATTTATAAAAAAGGAAACTGAAAAGTGCACTATTTGCATTATTTTACCATTCTAACGATATTTTTCTACAAATTAAGTTTTGTTATATCAAAATCAAGATTAAAAAAAATCACCAAGAAAACCCTTGAAATGCGACGTTTTCTGTAGAAATACCTTGCATAATTTGCTCTCTATAGGCCTATACAGTGTTCCCTGTAAATGGCGATAAAATTAAGAATATGTTTACAATCAAAATATCACAATAAAAATGTTTTTAAGAATAATTCACTTTTATATATCATTTAAAGTTTCATCTATCTGTGATATGATTTGAAATGTTGGTCATATGTTTATTATTTATTCTAGAGGACATAAACGCTCTGTATAGTGCTTGTGTTATAGCCCCCCCCCCCCCCCCCCCACACACGTTTAATTATAGGCCTATAACCATGTCATAAACATGGTTGAATTGCCATGGAGTTTTGTTCGTTGCAAATTTTACCAAGCAATACAGCTGAATCTACAAATTTAAAAATAAAATAAAATTAGTGGCGAAAATTTTAGAGCTCTCATCAACGCCATTTGCAACTGATATCTTTAACGTTAAAAATGACCATCTTTTTTTTACATTTATTATTATTATTATTATTATTATTATAATTATTATTATTATTATTATTATTATTATTATTATTATTATTATTATTATTATTATTTAAGCTTTTTTTGCTGACGTTAGCCACCTCAATTCAACCCACTATTCTCTTGCATGAGTCCACCGATTTTGTCTGTGCGAAATGTCCCGGACGAATTTGTGCAGATTTGTGAAATTGATTACGTGCGAAACGTCTATCAGCTGCGCTTCCAAACTTCAAAGGTCCGCTCGAAGCGCCGGTAAGATATATGACAGTCTTTGCTTTGATGAAGTTGAAGTTGAGCTGTTATATATAAGCTATACATACCTTTCGTGAGTCAAAGGTTAAAGTTATATGTTAGATTATTTTTTTAAGGACCGCTGTTTTTATTTTTGTACTAATACTACACCGTTATACTGCCGACACATCCTGAATGTTTATTCAAGCCAGACTGAGAAACCTCTTGACTTGAGTCTTAGCTTTGCCGCAGGGGCGTCGATAAGGGTCTAAAACACTACTGCCACGCCTACTGGTCTGGTTGGCAGTGTGGTCTGGTTGGCAGTCCACTGTATGTGATGTATATAGCCACCCTCTATGCATCAGTGTACAGCCAGCCACACCATACCATCAAATTATATGAATAGCTATATTAACAAATGGGAGCATGTTAAATCTGTGTACCACTACCATTTACTATACAGTAGTGTTGCAATTAATCATATATAGCAAGCTGTATCTTTTATTTATCTGAAATCAGTGTTTATACCACTGATCCAAAGTCCATAAAACTTGCTATATTAAAATTTAATAAAAAGTAAAACAAAAGTAACATGCTAAGAAATTACTTATTGATTAGCAAAATAGTAACAATTATTTAAGAAGCAGAAAAATAACTGAAGTGATGGTTTATATATTCCATAGCTATCTTACTTTACACACACATTAACCTTGTATAAACTGCTAGTAACCTTTAGTGAGCTGGTTGTCAGAGTGGGAGAAAGTTGTGACAGCTAGTACATAGGCAATTAGGCATACACATACTTAAACAATTAATATAATTCAACAATAACCAGCTAGACAAACATTTTATTATAATTTCTTATTAATTTAGGATATATCAAAATAAATCATAACTATAAATCTTATTTATTTTAAATCACAATTTCAGTGTAATATTTAACATTTTATTTAATTACTTTTGTGTGGAAGATTATATACTTTTAAATGGTGTTTCCCAATATACATGTATATATTACTATTGCAATATATAATATTAATGTTGTTTAAATGGAAATTTAATATCCAATAATTTTTATATACTCAGACAGATAACTATCTAAGTATCCAGTAAGAGTAAACTGGGTATAATGAACTTGCCTGGAATCTGGTGGGTTTATAGGGTTTATAAGGTAGTTTATTCAAAGAATATAATAATGCACGAATATCTTTAATGTACTGCACCACAACCTTTCATGTACTGTCATAACACATTCCCACTCAGACAATCAACTTACCAAAGGTTAATTTGTCTAACATCACAAGAAACTCATTAAATATGATTAAAGCTTCTGATGAGATCAAAGGGATTTAGCCTCACAGAGTGATCTTTCAAGGTTGTGGAAATTTAATTATCTGTGGTATATACCATCACTACGGTTATTATTCTACTTTTAAATAATAATATATTGTGGCATTACTAATAATATATTAAATAACATCTTATTTGGTTATTTTTAGGAATATCTGTCACTGTTTAGATCTGTTGTGCAAAACTTGTATCACTCATTTTTAGCTCAGCTGACTATAAGTCATCTGAGCTATAGTCGTGATCCATTGTCCGTCGTCCGTCCATCTCTCCGTCCGTCCGTCCGTAGATGTTGCACGTTTTGAAACCGTTAGACCTAGGAATCCAAAATTCAACATAATGTTAGATGTCCCCAAGATCTCCTACCAAGCCGAAAACTGGGTCTTTGCGACTTCTTTCCTTTGAGAAATTAAGGAAAAACCTCAATTTTTTATCAAAAACCTATTTTTACACTTCAGTACTGCGTAATATCAAAACCACTCATCTGCTTTTCTTCATATTTACCATAAATAATCCTCTTTATAGTTCCTATGTACATGCCAGAAATTAGGTCTGTATTGTATAATTTAAAAAAGTTATGGGCCCAAACATAATGCAATTTGTAAATAATCAGGAAAGAAATTTGATCACTCAACACAAAACTTGTTAAAGCTAAGCACTTTTTTTCAAGTTATATTACTTTTATTAATCAAAATTAAATTGTATACCCTTAATTAGATCAAAATCTTTTAAATTTTTTAAAATATTAGCAAAAATAAAAAATTGGTACCTTAAATTTTGCCCAATTTTTACCATGGCACGTTTATATCCTGTAACTGCTGTGGATTTAATTTTCAAAGCATGTTTTTGTTAGCATTTTAACTGTTAACACCAAAAATTTGAAACCAGTTGATCAAAAACTGTAGATTTTATTCAAGTTTTCAAGCACCATGTCACATATTGTTTACATCAAGCAAGTGCTATGCAGTTAGCTAGAGCTCAGCTCCTGAGCTTCAGCTCTAAGTTCCTTAAATTTGGCATACAGTTAGATGTCTCCAAAATCCCCTATCATGCCAAGAATTTCGTCACTAGGACTTAATTCCTTCGAGATATTAATGAAAAACTTCATTTTTCCATTAAAAACCCATTGTTACACTTTAAGACTGCCTAATATCGAAACCACTGATCTGACTTTGATCATGTAAAGTATAGTATACATATTTTTCTAAAAGTTCGCTATGCACATGCCAGAAATGATGTCAGTATTGCGAATTTTTTTTTAAGTTATGGGCCCAAACATAATGCACTTTTTAAAAAATCAAGAAATATATTTACTCACCTAAGATGAGAATTGCTGAAGCTGGAGACTTTTTTTCAGGAATATAACTTTATTTAATCAAGATTCAATTGTTTACCCAAAATTAGTTCTGAATTTTGCAAATTTTTCAAGTTATTAGCATAAATAAAAAATCAGTACCTTAAATTTTGTCCAACTTTGGCAATGGCATGTTTTTTTTCCCTATAAGCACTGTCGATTTAATTTTCACAGCATATTTACATAAGGATATAATCTTGTCAAATCTGAAATTTCAAAGGAATTGATTGAAAAGAGTAGCTTTTATTCAAGTTTTCATACACCATATCAGGTGTTGTTTACATCTAGCCCACCTAGTAGTACAGCCTTCACTTGCATTATGTAACCCACCCCAGGCAGCTTGCCTTGGCTCAGCTTGGCCACTACTAGCAGGCTTCCCCTCTGCCCTGCACACCCCCCTACTAGATGGTGCATTAACTAGATGAATGTTATAATTTTCTGTATTTCATTTTATTCTTGGCTATGCAATGCTACATTTTAGATTTTGTATTTACCACCAGAGTTACAATGATTAAAGTGCACATTTAATTGTGTCCAAAAAGTGGTGTATTGCTATGAAAATGTGGATGTTCATCAGATAAGTAATTCCTTACTTGATAAGAGTGAAAACTTCACCAGGTGTGAAATTGACTATTAATTCCAGTAATAAATTATAGCTTAGATTGTAATTAGCATAATGATATTGTTTGTCCCTCATTCAACCAACAGTGTGTATACTTTATTTGAAAAGATGTTTTTATTTTACCAAATTTACTGAATCTTTTATTTTATTTCCGTGAATAAGATTAAGCATGTACTGAAAACTCCAATGTGCAAAACTGTTTAATAATGATTCAAGGAATAATCTTGTAGATGCCATGTTGTGGCATTATTGTATCTGCCAAAACAGAGCTTTGCGGATACTATGTCTTCAGCCCACCGCCGCGTAGATGTCCGGAGAACTCCTCCGTAACCGCTGGGCGAAATTTTACAAAAACTCAGAATTATGTTCGGGTCACATGTGAACTGCTGCGCCCCAATTTTGTTTTGACCTCTGACCTTTCCTCTGCGCTCTGCGTCCGTTTGTGCGTCTGTTTCCACACATAAACCCACATATCTCGAGAACCGTTTGACCGATCAGGAAAATTTTTTTGCACAAATGTAGCCCTTGGAGAGCTTTATAACATACACAAAAAATGGTGGCGCCACCTGCAACCATGTTTGCACAGTGTCCATCTGTTCATCTGCCTTGGGTTAAAATCACTCATATCTCTGCAGTGACTTGACTAATTCACCTGAAATTCGGCATGCGTATACATCCTGGATAGCTTTTCTGATTTTATGACAGGTGGCGCCACCTACATTCACGTTTATGCTGCAGACATCCAAGCTCATATCTCGTGAACTGTTTGACCGATCAGGAAAATTTTTTTGCTCAAATGTAGCTCTTGGAGAGCTTTATAACATACACAAAAAATGGTGGTGCCACCTGCAACCATGTTTGCACAGTGTCCATCTGTTCGTCTGCCTTGGGTTAAAATCACTCATATCTCTGCAGTGACTTGACTAATTCACCTGAAATTCGGCATGCGTATACATACATCCTGGATAACTTTTCTGATTTTATGACAGGTAGCGCCACCTACATTCACGTTTACGCTGCAGACATCCAAGCTCATATCTTGGGAACTGTTTGACCGATTGGGCCAAAATTTTGCATGTGTATAGATCTCACATAGCTTTTTATCATACGCAGACTGGTGGCGCCACCTGCAGCCATTTTTGCACAGCTCCTGTGTGTTTGTCTGCCATTGGATAAAATCACTCATATCTTGGCAGTGGTTTGACATATCTGCCTAAAATTTTGCAGGTTTATACATCCCCGACAGCTCTCTTGATTTTATGACAGGTGGCGCCTCCTGCATTCTAGTTTATGCAGCAGACATCCAAGCTCATATCTTGGGAACCGTTTGACCGATTGGGCCAAAGTTTTGCATGTGTATAGTTCTCACATAGCTCTTTATCATACTCAAAACTGGTGGCGTCACCTGCAACCATTTTTGCTCAGCGTCCATCTGTTTGTCTGCCATGGGCTAAAATCACTCATATACATGTAGTGGTTTGACTTATCTGCCTTAAATTTTGCATATGTATACAACTTGGACGGCTTTCTGGATTTTGTGGTGGGGGGGGGGGGGGGCAACCTACATACACAATTTGGCTGCAGACATCCATGCTAATATGCAACACTTCACTCTATTTCCCCTTGCCACTCAATCCATGCCTCACTTCACCCGTTCCACTCTGATTTAGGCGGATACACGTAGTCGCTTGTCGACTTCCCGTATTCTAGTTTTCTTTTAAATTCACTTTAACCATTGGTGATTTAAAGATATAAAAGTATGTGTATGAATAATATGACCCAATATGAGCTACACTCTAGATATATGATGATTGCAACTTAGAATTCTAATATTTTAACTTATATTTTCAGTGTTTTTTTTAATACAAATTTATAAAACTTTAAAAAAAAAAAATTATCAGACAAAAACTATTTTAATGGAAAAAGTGGATATGCTTAAATGATAGGCTTATATATAAACTTAAATGCATTATTCCCTTGAAAGTGAAAAAAAAGGGTATTAGTCCATTCTGTCCACTAGCCTGTCAATCTGTAAATTTTTCATTTGCTTCACAGTATTTCAAAATTTTTACTGTTTTTCTTCATGACAGTCTTGTCAGAGTATTAGTTTGCAATCATATATTTAGAACTTTACTGTAACCAAGTAGGAGTTCCTCTTTCCTCTTAGCTTCTCATATGCTTATATAAACGAAAGACATTAAATAGAATATTTTGCATTTGCAAAAATTTCAAACTTTAGCTGAGCGCCGTGACCCATAGGTCCCTTGTTTTTAAATTGGCACCCTCCTTTAATGTTGAATGCAGATTATAAAATAACTGCAAAGACCTTGTTAAATAGACTTCATACAATATTACCTCATATTATAAATTCTGACCAAACAGGATTCATTATAAAATAAATACATTTGTGGAAAATATCATGAAAATAAAAGATATATTTGCATTTGCCAGAAAGCATAAGATAAATAACTACTTTATATCAATTGATTTTGAAAAAACTTTCGATTTTTCAGAACAGTCTTACATTCAGAATACTTTAAGTCTCTACAAATTTGGAGCATTCTTCAAAATATGGTTTAATATTCCTTACACTAATTTCAGCAGTTGTGTCATGAATATAGTTTGGGCAACTGAGTATTTCATAATTTCTCAAGGAGTAAGACAAGGTTGCCTCTTATCTCCATATTTATTCAGTTTAGCATCTGAACTATTAGCAGGTAAAACCAGAAATAATCCAAATATTAAAGGAATTCATATCAGAGATAAAGAATATAAATTAATACAATATGCAGATGATATCGCTCTAATCCTGACAGCTCCAGGGGGTTACCAGTCTATCAAGGAAGCTATTTAATTAAAACATTTGAACACTGAGAAAAAACATCTGGACTTTAGATAAAGGTAGATAAAACTGTAGTGATGCCAGTACATGATATATTAAATGATGAAGAAAATTTTTTTTTTTTAATTTACATTTGTCATACAAATGTATGATGTCTTCATTTCTTTTTCTCTGTCCTGTATATGTTAGTCATTTATATATTATCTGTTGTATGATTGTATGTAATAAATTTTCTTTTTGTTTGAAAAACAACTTTTGCTTAGTAGCATGGTTTGGCTAAACAAATTATGTATTTAACATTTTTAAGCAAAGGTTACAGGTATATAAAATAATAAACCCATTAAAGGTTACTGACTTATTGTTATGTGAATACTGTTGTCAATAGTAAATACACACCATCACCCCAGTAATTACTCTATCTCACATGTAACCAGATAATGGCCTGGTGGGTTTATACAGCTGTTCATCTAATTAGATGGTATGGTGTGGCTGGTGTGCAGTGATGCATAGAGGGTGGCTATATACATCACATACAGTGCTGCCAACCAGACCAGTAGTGTTTTAGACCCTATTGGATGCGTCAATATGGAGTGGAGTGGGGGAGGGGGGGGGGGGGGTTTATACCCCCAACTTTTTGCAAGGGGGGATGATCTATCACCCTCCTTGAAATTCAGAAAAAAATTATATATTAGTTAGAAATATGCACTTAGTTCAATTTCTGAGTTTAATATTAAATATTTTATATCTAAACCTGATTTGGAATTAACATGTATATATAGTTATATGTGGCATATGTCACAGGCGAAATTAGAATCCAGGCAGATTTTAAATCCGCCTAGACAAGATTGAAATTTTGATTTCGCCTAGGCGAGATTAAAATTTCAATCTCGCCTAGGCTGATTTTAAATCTGCCTAGACGAGATTGAAATTCTGATTCCGCCTAGGCCAGATTAAAATCCTGCTATGATTATATGTAGGATTTCAATTTTGCCTAGGCTGATTTTAAATCTGCCTAGGCGAGATTGAAATTCTGATTTTGCCTAGGCCAGATTAAAATCCTAGCTTTTTAATCTGTGTCATTCAATTCTTTGGTTTAATCATGCTGATTGTTTCATAATAATTGCAGTTTATTCTCACATTTGGCGTGGAGAGATTTATCTGTTGAGAATTGTATATCTGAACATCTTAATGAATAGGACCATTTTAGGAATTTAAGATCTGCCCTGGCCAACAAGATGGAAATTTTGATTTTGCTTTGTTTTAAGTGTAAGTTTTACAGAAACTTTGGATTTTGAAAGATCAATTTATTAAGAACACTATATCTTTCAGTCTGATTTTTTCAGGTTTCAGCATTTATTTTTTGCCTTGGCAAATAACATTAAATTTTGGCTTTTTATTAGCTGAAAGGGGCAAGGAAGATATAGGTATTTGAATATTTTAGTTATTTTTATTGTTTATTATAAATGGTGCATACTGCATATTTTAGACTGTGATTACCATGTAGTTATGGAATTGCTAAATGTTAAATATAATAAAAGAGTATCTTTTTATACATGTGTTCTTGGTAGTTACTCTCAGAATATACACTCCTAGTCTGTTTAATTCCCTCATTTATTTATACAATAATATCTGTAATTTTTTGCAGCTACTCAATGTTCTGAGGCTCAATGTTCTTGTGTCCACTTAAAAGAAATAGGGAAAAAATATATCTTAACAATAAGGTTGAGATATTCTTAAGTAGACTGGTGTATTTCAGGATATTTTAAAATAAACTGTTTCTCTTGGTAACATCTAAACTAAAATATTCTCATGTAAACTAGTGTATTTCAGTTTATCCTAAAATGAACTGGTTGACTTCTGGATATCCCAATGTGAACAAGTGTACATTGGAATATTCCAATCACAGTATTGACTATCCCCATCTCAACCGTTAAGATGGGGATTCCCATCTCAGATAGTTGAGTTTCGAACTCAACTGGATTTCCATCTACACTGTGACATATATAAATTTTTTATCAACATTTTGTGTGAAAATGTGCTGTAGAACACGGTGGAAAAAAATTAAAATATTAGGTAGACTACCAGTTTTGCAGATGTGTACATTAACATATTTCGTGTTGTTTTGTCAGTCTGCTAAAATTAAATTGCTATTAAATATGTTAAAAATAAAAGGACAACCCCAGTAAAATCATGAGTGTAATAAATCCGAATTTATTTTAAGCTCAAGTAACTTGTTTTAGTCACTTATTTTATAATGTTATCATTAAATATTAAGATTATACTTTTGAAGATATACATTATAATGAAATAATCAGCATGATTAAACCAAATAATTGAATCAAGCAGATTAATAGCTAGGATTTTAATATAGCCTAGGCGAAATCAAAATTTCAGTCTCGCCTAGGCAGATTTTAAATCCGCCTAGGCGAGATTGAAATCCTACATATGATCATAACAGGATTTTAATCTCACCTAGGCGGAATCAAAATTTCAATCTGGCCTAGGCAGAATTTAAATCCGCCTAGGCGAGATCAAAATTTCAATCTTGCCTAGGCGGATTTTAAATCTGCCTGGATTCTAATTTCGCCTGTGACATATGTATATATATATGTATATATATATATATATATATATATATATATATATATATATATATATATATATATATATATATATACTGGAAACAGAATACCTTATTTTCTAAAGCTATATACTTAATTGTATACAATATATTTAAATGTTTCAAACAGACAATAGAAAAGGTATATATATAATATATATGTCGAGGCCCAGATTAGAATCTGGCCCAATTTAAAACTGGGCCAGCCCAGATCAAAATTTTTATTTGGACCGGCCCAGATCAAAATTCTAATCTGGGCCAGACCAGTTTTAAACTGGGCCAGCCCAGATTAAAATTTTGATCTGGGCCAGTCCAGATTAAAATCCTGTGGATGAAGACTTCAGGATTTAAATCTGGTCTGGACTTATTTTAAACTGGGCTGGCCCAGATTAGAATTTTGATCTGGGCTTGTTAAGTTTATTATCCTGTGGTGGACTGATTTTAAACTGGGCTGGCCCAGATCAAAATTTTAATCTGGGCTAGTCAAGATTACAATCCTGTGGTGGACTGATTTTAAACTGGGCCTAACCAGATCAGAATCCTAATCTAATCTTAGGCTAGCTTGATTTTTATCATCTTAAATCAGAGAAAACAGTAAACATTTATTCCAGATACAGCATTTTGAAGGGCACAAAACACATAATGAACAAGATGATTTAAAATATTTTAGTGAGGAAAAAGCTAATGACCAAATGTGATGTGCTCCTTAGGTTTCGTCTATTCTTCAAGCATACAAGTTCACATTTGAACTTCACCTAAATCAACTACCATTATTAATCACAGTTTAGAATATGTGTCAGTTCTGAGACATCTACTTGACTTAATATCAGAATTTTCAACTAAACTGAGATAATTTTCTGTTTTGAATATCAAAATTTCATGTGTAATATTAAATATATACATGCATAATGAAATACCAGCTTTACCCTTTTATAACTGAACAAAAGTAATTTATCAGTCTTGATGCTCATTTGGGTGAGGAGCATAACATTGTGCTCAAACATGGGGCTAGGGAGAGGTTTGTGATACCATTTCTGTATTTTTCAATAGCAGAAAATCCACAGCTGAGAAAATGATATGATTGTTGTCATTTGCCAGTCTCAAAAATAGAGGTGAACATGAGTGAAAATTGGATTTAGAATTTTAATTCAGAGGGTGACAAACATGGTGGAGTTTTCACTTTGGAGTTAATAATTTAAAAAATACTAATCTATAAACTGGTAACTAATGTAAATTGAAGATAGTTAAAAGCTGCAATACAAATATTCTCTACCTTCAATAGTTAAAACGCTGAGTTGGTTAATATTGTTCCCACTGTTCTATCTGAATAGATGTTTCAGGGCTTCTTTCCTTAATATGTAGTACGTTATAAGTTCTATGTCCAATGTTACAATAACTGCAAATTTTTTAAGGGGGGGGGGGAGGGGGGGGGGGGGGGGGAGATCACAGACAAAAAAACCCAACTTATGAAAAATGATAAATAACTTAACATAACAAATAAAATTTTGAATTTACAGGTCTTGGATGACAAGCTTAACATTGAGTAACATATATATTAATTATTATTGATTAAATTTTGTTTTAGTTTGTTGAAATAATGCCCATGTTCTGCAAACTATATTTGTAGATTTTAGCTGTAAAATACTAGTGTTTAACATGATTATCTTATAATTATATATTAGACATTTTACATGAGAGGAGAAATAACAAAATAAATATGACAGGATCCAACAAATGATATTTTCATAGAATATGAAATAAATTCTTTAAATATTAATTATTATTGACTTACAGTCTGACAATGTTTTACAAATTCTTTGAATTGATGAAAGGCCAGCTAGTTAAATATAGTGTAATTGAAGCCAGCCTAGGAGTAGATCAGGATTCTGATCTGGGCTGGTCCAGTTTAAAATCAGTCCACCACAGGATAATAAACTTAACCAGCCCAGATCGAAATTCTAATCTGGGCCAGCCCAGTTTAAAATCAGTCCAGACCAGATTTAAATCCTGGAGTCTTCATCACAGGATTTTAATCTGGACCGGCCCAAATCAAAATTTTAATCTGGGCTAGCCCAGTTTAAAACTGGTCTGGCCCAGATTAGAATTTTAATCTGGGCCGGTCCAAATAAAAATTTTGATCTGGGCTGGCCCAGTTTTAAATTGGGCCAGATTCTAATCTGGGCCTCGACATATATATATACAGTGTGTGTTTGTGTGTATGTGTTTGAAAAAAGTTGCTCAGAGTCATCCCCCACGCCACTGTCTGGGTCACTCACCTCACTTTTATGGACTGATCATTTGGGGCTAATCCTGTAGTTTTGCCATATCTCTGGTCAATGACATTTTGTCACATAAACAGATAAAGGTGTTTTGTGAAGTATCGAGAAATATACTGTCACTTTATGTATTAATTATTATATATAACTTTTGGCAGCAGGACACTGATTACCCCTGACTGACCTGGTCCTGAGTAATCCCCCCCCCCCCCAGACATTGTCAAGTTATAAGGATGAAGTCTAGGTTGGCAAGTTTTAGGCATGAAGGTTCAGTGTATGAAATACTCTTTAATGGCAAGGTGCACCTGTGCACCACATCTTATACAACTGGGTGCACAAAGTAAATTCAATGTGCACAAATACATTAATGTCATTACAGTTGTTTTTATTACAGCTATATTATAATTTATACACATATTTCAGTGCAGTAAAAATAAGCTAAGGGTTTAAATCTGGTCAGAATGGAAGCTTGAATAATATCCATCTAACGAAAAGCTCTGATCACTGGATCTATATACATGTAGTGTCTAGTGTGACATCATGCTTTAGTGTTTATATATCCTTGTTTGATCATCTTGACTGTCAGATGTGCATGTGTCTGTCCTGCTGATCTGTCCTAGTTACCAGCCTCAGGTGCACACTGTGCACCTTGCAGTGATACAATGGGTGAACAAAACTGTTCTTTGGTGCATCTTTGCACCTAGGCACCCAGTATTTCGAACACTGAGGTTTTAACCATAGGTTATAACCTGGTTAAAACTGCCCCGCTAAAACAGGTTTTAGGCAGGTTTTAGGCACTAAAAGTGCTTAAAACCTTAATTTGTTTTAATTTTTAGCTCAGCTGACTATAAGTCATCTGAGCTATAGTCGTGGTCCATTGTCCGTTGTCCGTCCGTCTGTCTGTCCGTCCGTCTGTCTGTCCGTCTGGATGTCCGTCCACAAGACTGGCACGTTTCGACACCGTTGGACCTACGAATCTGAAATTCGGGGTACAGTTAGATGTCCCCAAAATCTCCTACCATGCAAAAAATTCGGTCAATATGACTTCGTTCCTTCGAGATATTGAGGAAAAACCTCAATTTTTTATTAGAAATCTATTTTCACACTTCAGGACTGCCTAATATCAAAACCACTCATCTGGTTTCCTTCATTTTTACCATAAATATTCCTCTATATGGTTCCTATGTACATGCCAGAAATTAAGTCAGTATTATTTAATTTAAAAATTTTATGGGCCCAAACATAATGGACTTTGTAAAAAAAATGAGGAAAGATATTTTGTCACTTAAGACCAAAAGTGTTAAAGGTAGGAATTTTTTTTCAGTAATACTACTTTAAATAATCAAAATTTAATTGTATACCAAAAATTAGATCAAAATCTGTTAAATTTTTTTAATATTGGCAAAAATATAAAATTAGTACCTTAAATTTTGCCCAAGTTTGACCATGGCACATTTTTTTCCTGTAACTGCTGTGGATTTAATTTTCAAGCATGTTTTTGTTACCATTTCAACTGTAAAAACAAAAATATTGAAACCAGTTGATCAAAAACTGTAGCTTTTATTCAAGTTTTAAGCACCATGTCACATATTGTTTACATCAAGCTAGTGTTATGCAGTTCACTAGAGCTCAGCTCCCCAGCTTCAGCTCTAAGTTCCTTAAATTTTGCATACAGTGAGATGTCCCCCAAATCCTCTACCATACTAAAAGTTTGGTCACTAGGACTGCATTCCTTCGAGATATTAAGAAAAAACTTCATTTTTCCATTAGAACCCCATTGTTACACTTTAAGATTGCCTAATATCAAAACCACTGATCTGACTTTTATCATATATAATATACATATTTTTCTATACATTCGCTATGCATATGCCAGAAATGATGTCAGTATTGTATAATTGTTTTAAGTTCTAGGCCCAAACATAATGCACTTTGTAAAAAATCAAGAAATATATTTACTCTCTTAACATGAAAATTGCTGAAGGTAGACATTTTTTGCCAGGGATATAACATTATTTAATCAAGATTCAATTGTATTCCCAAAATTAGTCTTGATTTTTTCAAATTTTATAAGTTATTAGCATAAATATAAAATCAGTACCTTAAATTTTGCCCAACTTTGGCCATGGCATGTTTTTTCCCTGTAAGCACTGTTGATTAAATTTTCATATCTTGCACATGTAAGGATTTTAGCTTCTAAATTCTGAAGTTTTAAAAGGAATTGGTCAAAAACTAGCTTTTATGAAAGTTTTTATGAGACCATATCACACCTTGGCTGTACTGAAGCCCCTCTTTTATGTCCCAACATTGACCTTTCAGGCCAATTATGCATGCTTGAAGCGAGGCACTCTGCAGCCAGCCAGCTCTTGGGTGGCTTCAACTGGATCTAACTGTCCAACCCCTCCACTAGTATTTGTTTAGGCCATAAACATAACAATAAACTTTTTTTTTAAATTCTTGGTTTATGATAAGAACTTAAAAAAATGAATGGAAAAGGGATTTATAGTTAATGAGTTTACCTTGCAATTACTGATCATTTATGGATCTTCCATGTATGGCCAAAATTGTATTTCAAATGACACCATGCAGTCACCGTTGGGTATTTTTCATTTCAACCATAAAAATGAAAAATAAATAATTAAAATAAATTGTTGTTTACTATTAGGGATTATATGAAGCAAGATAATGATAGACAAGGATGCAGTTGATTATATTAAATTAATCTAAATTTCCAGGTCTTTTCCAGGTGTTTAACTTGTTGGTTTATATTTATTACAAAATTAAAATAATAAATAAATATGTCAAAAATTTAAAATATTACTCAGACAAGTGCTCATTAAAGATTTTAATTTGTTTGACTTATAACTCATGGTTGTATCAGTTGTTACATGATACTGGCTAAATAATCAAAATTTATATCACTGGTCCTTTATTTCAGTTCATAAAATTAAACATTCCCAACTCCAGTTTGCTCCTGGTATGATATATTGGGTTTTTTGATCCTTGGATTAATTTTAACACATGTATTAGTTTTATAGCTGAGAATACTTTTCTTTTTTCCTGATACCATTTAAAAAAATATAAATATTCAAATTTTTCCTGTTAGTGCTGTGGATTTAATTTTCACAGCATGTACACATTAACATTTTATCTGTTAAAATCTGAAATTTGAAACCAATTGATCAAAAACTGTAGATTTTATTCAAGTTTCCAGGTACCATGTCTTCATTGTTTACATCAGATCAGTATAAATGCATTGTACTGGGCAGTTACATAACACCTTCAGGTCTGACCTACTGCCACTGTGAGTGTCTGGGTCAGGCTGGGTCAGGCAGTAATTACCAGAGAGCCTCTCTTTCTCTCTCTCTTTCTCTCTCTCTCTCTCTGGCAGTCCAGCTCTCTCTCTCTCTCTCTCTCTCTCTCTCTCTCCCTCCCTCCCTCCCTCCCTCCCTCCCTAATTGCCTCCCTTCCTCCCTCCAGCCCATTCTGTTGACAGGTACTATAAACTAGACACATTAGCTATAAATGTTGATGCAATTTAGAAATGTGAATTAACTGAAATATTCACAATCACATGTATGTTATACTGTAAATTTATAGTAACATTTGGAAACTTGGATTAAAATTATGTAATGAAAAAAAGGAATAAATGCAAATATTGTTAATATTTCTTGGCTCAGTAGAATAGGGAGAAAAATTATTTGCTTTGTTTCTCCATCTTTCTGTTTGTTTTAAATATTTAATGTTCATAAATATACTTTTTTTTATAAGCACTGTTGAATTAAATTTCATATCCTGTATGTATATGCAAGGGTGTTGTAACTCTCACCATCCCCTTCTTCATCCCACTGAGGCTTTGCTCCTTGGCACTGTGAACAATAGTTCTAAGGGCTATAGCATAAAATTTATTAATTAAAGAAAATATCTACAGAAAGACAGAGGCATTGTAACTCTGATCATAACACAACCCCCCCCCCCCCCATCAAGTCATTGCACCTGTGGAATGGGGACGTTATGGCAACTGTATACATATCATAAAATTGATGAAAAAGGTTTACCAAATAAATTGGATCTCATCAGACAAATGTGTAAACTGTTGAACTGTCAACAGCTTATCAAAAAGGTTAACAGTGGAAAGGCATGGTCAGGTCTCAAATATTATTTGCAACATTTTTCTTCAATCATATAAACCAACCATGGCCCAGATTACCTCTTCCTCTCAAACATTATCTACATTTTATGCTATAGCCCTTAGAACCATCCAGGTGGTTCAGTACTGTTGACCATTTGTCCATAGGTACCTATGTACATGCCAGAAATTATGTCAATATTGTGTAAAATGTAGACGTGAGGGGCATCAAAATAATGCACCTTGTCAAGACAGATCTTGTCGAAATATTATGTCATACAGTCACAAATTCATAAATCCCCTCATCAGCATAGTTAATCATAACCTTGTATCTGTCAAATTGAACTCTTGCAGTTTTCCATACAATATAGATCCTTCAACAAATAGCCTTATCATCATTATACCACTGCTTAGCATACTGTCATTGCATTCATATTTGCTTTTTTCGACCCCTCCCAAATAAATAAAAAATAAGCCACTATATTTTACTCCATATTAATCCATCAGTCAGGTTATTTCATATATCATTTACTCACATATTACATTATATTCCTTTATAAGTCCAATCATGATCAGCTGAGCGCCGTGACCCATGGGTCCCTTGTTTACTTAAAGATCTATGAAAGTACCAAACTGGCTGGGGTGATGCAGTCACAAGGCTTTGCTAGGCTTCTGGAAGCTTTCAAGTATAAGTAATGCATGATTTCCTGTTGGCTGACACCATGCAGTCTTTATAAAGAGCCTGTATAGGTGTCTGGAGCATAAGACCATGTTTGTGTGGCACATCCTGAAGTAGTGTTGTATTCATTTGTTGCTTTTTTGTATCATGGTTTAATTTGTTTAGTTTGAATAAAGTGATCCTCAATTTTTAATTCCTAGATGTAATGAGGCCTTATTATTAACTAACCACTAATGCTCATTTGTGAGTTCTTTGCTAAACTGCTGTTCAATTATATATTCTTGTTTTTACCGGAAATAAGAAGAGCAGAATTGTCTGCATATATAAAATTTTTATTCATATGAACAAAGTTCTCTGACAGTTTAAGCTTGTATCCTCAAATCTTGTTTTGAGGTCTCCCACCTTTGCATGCCATTACTACCAATTTATAAAAGAATGCTCATACTGTAAGCTTATAACGAGATACTTTAATTGGCATTTTGATCACAAGGAGATTAAATATTGTGATATATGTGAAAGCAGTTTTCCTGAATTTAAAAAGTTGTACCATTTATACTGATGAATAGTCCTTTATACTGTAGTCTCATTAACATATCATGTATGTTTTGTATGCCTGTATCTTCTAATGGCAAAAAGCAAATTGATTCTATAGATTATAACAGATCTTTAATGCTAGCCATAAACTGAAATATAAAATCTTTTACATTGTCTGATAATGAACTAGAATTTCCACTAGCTGTTTATTAATTCCCTTGGCCATATCATCCCTTGTCAAATTTTAAGATTTTGTGCACTGACTTATTGTCTATATAATGATGGATATGCTCCGTTAACTGTACGATGAGATTGTGAAAATGGAACACTCATGAAACACTTTAATTAGTATAAAATTGAAAAAGGTGAAAAGTATTGCATTTAATAAGTTACAAACCAATCACTTTAGGGCAGTGTTCAACCTATAGGGCCTGAGAAATCTTCATGTCATGGTCAGGGGCCTAGACTGCATCACCCTAGTAAATAGTAATTAACTGTTCACCCCTCATTCAGTGTTATTTTGACTATACATGTAGTAATTGGTACTCCTCGCATCATATCTAAAACGAAAGTTACAAATATGTCAGAATGAAATGATCAGATATGTTTTAGGTAAGGACTCTAGGTTACATATTGGCTGCACCTAGTTCAATGGAATCGGATGTCTATATGTTAAAAAAACAGAGAGGTTCAGATTAAACTTTCACATATTCATAAGATTTTACATAATAATGCACCAATGTATTTTTTACAGGACCAGTTTGAATCCATATCTATATCTCATGGATATTTCACTAGAAATTGCCAATAAGCATTTTAAATTACCTTATGTTGGTCAAAAAAGATCTGAATCTTTCATGTGCACTGGGATTAAAAGTTTAAACAGCCTCCCTTTTAGTATACTTATTAATTGTTTAAACAGATTTCATATGATTTATTTATTTAGTTATTTTTAATGGAAACTTATTTTGCTTTGTTAGTTTGTCCACAGATTTATAAGTTTAAGGGAAACTACTCTTCCTGTCAGCCATCTTGAATATAACGGCCACTATGAAAATAAGTTTTTAACTTTATAGTGCTATCCTTGCTATATCAGGGTGTGTATGTATTTTATATTTTTATATCATATAAACTTGTATCTATTTTGTCAAATAAGCTTTAAAAATATTATATCACCCATATATATATATATATATATATATATATATATATATATATTAATTTTACTATTTATGTAATATATTATCAACCAATGAAAATATAGATTTTTTTATCTATATAAATAAAATTTAAATCCATGTTCATTTGGAAATTTTATTACAGGTACATGGTGTCCCCCTCCCATATTGAGAACATTTTTAGCTCAGCTGACTATAAGTCATCTGAGCTATAGTCGTGGTCCATTGTCCGTCGTCCGTCCGTCTGTCTGTCTGTCCGTCCGTCCGTCCGTCCGTAGATGTGGCACGTTTTGAAACCGTAAGACCTAGGAATCCAAAATTCAGCATAATGTTAGATGTCCCCAAGATCTCCTACCAAGCCGAAAACTGGGTCTTTGCGACTTCGTTCCTTTTAGAAATTAAGGAAAAACCTCAATTTTTTATTAAAATCCTATTTTCACACTTCAGGACTGCCTGATATCAAAACCACTCATCTGTTTTTCCTCATATTTACCATAAATATTCTTCTGTATAGTTCCTATGTACATGCCAGAAATTAAGTCTGTTAAGTATAAATTCTTTAAGTTATGGGCCCAAACATAATGGACTTTGTAAAAAATCAGGAAAAATATTTACTCACTTAACATGAAAAATTTTGAAACTAGAGTCTGTTTTCCCAAGTATATAATTATGTTTAATTAAGATTCAATTGTTTACCCAAAATTAGATCTGAATTTTGTAAATATTTTAAGTAATTAGCATAAAAATAAAATCAGTACCTTAAATTTTGCCCAACTTTGACCATGGCACGTTTTTTTCCTGTAAGTACCATTGATTTAATTTTCACAGCATGTAAAAATAAATATTTAATTTGTTTAAATCTGAAATTTGGAAGTAAAAGCTTGAAAATTAAGCTAGTTATTGACTTTTTTCTTGAGGCTCTATTATAGTCATTTGCTTTGTTGACAGATTACAGATGCAGGGTCCCACTCCAGGGTTTCTGATTTGTTACAGTCACTGGGGGAGATTCCCTGCTGTGACAGGTGTACAGTTATTCTCACATCACCACCCCAATGCCCTCCCCCCCCCCCCCCCCCCCCCCCCCCCGCAAACCCAACCCACCAAGTGTTATGCAGTATTGTTATTGTTTTCACTGTATCTCCTTAATTGTAATGCTGTTTCCACTCTGATATGCAAAAACTTTCCTTGGAAAAGTAATTCAAGGTGTAATCCAGAAGATGCAATGTTGTGTAATGTAGCATTTTTAAAGAAATCATTTTTCTTTTAAATCATTTTACCAATCATAATGCAACCCATCAGTATGCTTAAATTATGATAAAATATGAAGCACATTATGGATAAATAAAGACACAATTAAAAATTGTGAAATCTAAATCAAGTATTTTTTTTAGATATTTATTGTTTTGCAGATTTAAAAGATATTTTTTTTTGTGGTAAAAAATAAATAAACATTTGTATGCATGATGTGATGTTATCTGACAAGATTGAGATTTATGATGATGCAATTGAGAATTATGAATCAACTTTTATATTCAGATATATATGTTATATTGAAAATGTATAGAAATATAAACTTAAATTAAAAAAAATTGATGTGATAAAAAAATGAGGATTTATTACAAACATTTGTTCATTATTTTCCTGCATCAGCAGAATTTTAGATCAGGCTTTGTTTGCCATGTTTTATGTTGTTAATTAGTTATATTTCAACTGTATACATTTCATAAAAAAAACCCATATATTTAATAATATATATTATACAAAAAAAAAGATTTGATTGAACAAATGTGTAAACTACTGAAATGTCAACAGTTAATCGAAAAGCCAACTAATGATCATGGTAATTGTACAGATCATTTGTTCACAAACTGCTCACATGCTTCAGTTTCAACATTAGGAAACACATGGTCAGGTCACAAAATATTATTTGCAACAATTTCTTGCTCATCAATACAAACCAATCATATAAACCAACCATGGCCTTTATTACCTCTTCCTCTTACACTTTATCTCCATTTGATATTATTTAAGATTTTTACCTTCAAGGTTAATGTCAGCTGAGCACAGTGACCCATAGGTCCCTTGTTTAAATAGTGCAATATAAAGAGGACATTTTGAGGCACCTTTATTTTACAAACAAAAATGAGGATACTGTTCTTTTAAATGTCTTTGTATAATGTAGTCAAACTTCAGATGGTGGGGGTTCACATGTGGCTGGCTATAATATTTATGTTTCTTAAAAAATTTGGGTATAACGGTAACTGAAAAGTCAAAACTTTGATTAGTTTGTAACATTTTGATATCTATATGGAGGAAATGCTTATCTACATTAAAAACTTGCAAAGTAGAATCTTAAAATGTAATCCTTGTGGTAATATAGATATTTCGTTAGGACACAATAACTAAAAAATATTTTACAAATCTTAACAGAACTTGACATGTGCATAGTTAGGGGCGAGAGGACAAAGCCTATTTAAAATGGGGTCATGACCTTTACTAGGAGAGTGATGGTTACCTTGAATATTTCCATTTTTGGGGAAAATCACACACATTCTTAAAAATCTCAAGAAGTCTTGCTCAGATTGATCCAAAAATTAACTTGACCGAAGATCTTGGATAGTGTTGTCAGATACCAGAAACTGGTGTTACCACCTGTTATCCTTTTCTTGTTTTCATGCTGTTTAATTCCCCTATCATTGCCACTTACAGTACTGAAAGCCTTATAAGTCACTAATGGACTAAAAACTAATTGACAGATTTCTTTCATATTATGCATATATATAGACATGGGTCATGGGATGAT
Source organism: Sipunculus nudus (assembly GCA_026874595.1). NCBI lineage: Eukaryota > Metazoa > Annelida > Sipuncula > Golfingiida > Sipunculidae > Sipunculus > Sipunculus nudus. The sequence goes on along the minus strand of CM049306.1, from coordinate 103,091,403 downwards.
GTATATATTAAAATTGGGGTCATGACCTTTCCTATGAGAGTGGCCTTGACACTTGAATATTACCATATATGGTGAAAATCATACAAAATCATAAACATCTCAATAAGGGATGCATGGATTGGTCCAAACATCAAATTGACCAAAGATCTTGGATAGCTTTGTCTTCTGCAGAAGAGAGGTGGTGCCACCTTCTGTCCTTTTCTTGTTTTTGCCCCTTTAATACCCCATCATTGCACCTTGACAGTACTGTGAGCATTATAAGTCTTGGACAGATTGGGCTGAAATTGTGCATAGTCTTGGTCTGAAATTTGGCATGTCAATCAATCTTGGAAAGTTTTATCGTAAACCAGACAGGTGGCACAACCTACCTTCCAATTTCTGTAAAATACATTAATGCTCTTTTCTGAGAGGTGATTTGCCCTATTGGCCTGAAATTATGAATACCTATAGATCTTGAACTCCTCCATCTTGTACTCAAGACTGGTGGTGCCATCTGCAATTGTTTTGTGGTGGCATCCATCTGTACATGTGCTTTGAGTTAAAATTGCTCATATCTCCAGAGTGGTTAAAGGTATTGGTCTTAAATTTGGCATGTCTATCAATCTTGGTAAATTTTCTCCTTAACCAGACAGGTTGCACCATCTACCTTCCCGTTTCCATAAAATAAGTAAATGCTCTTTTCTCAAGAGTAATTCAATGTATTGGCCCTTATTAGGTGAAAAATATTGTTTCTAAAGTTGATGGATGGAAGAAACCATAGTCGCTTAATTGCCAAGTGTGAGTATGCTGCTGAAGATCAGGGGGGGCCTATTCTTCAAGAGGGGGTGGGGGGGGGTATTAATTGTCTGGGGATACTGTGGCACCTGCGGTGCCAAGAAATATCTAGTTTTTACAAAGTATATATTTATTTATAAGTTGTTACACACACTCAACATTGCTAGTAGACTACATTACAATGTAGATCTATATTTTTATACAGATCAGGTGTTTCAGCTCCATGCATGTTCATCAAATAATTTTGCAGAATCAGTGGTACTCTAGCTTGTTCATGTTGTTGCATCACACACATGCAGTCCATGTGATCCACTGGTGACTCACATACACAGACAGTGACCTGGACTTGTACTCTGTACCCTTACAGCACAGCTGATTATCGTGAAGAGCGCGAATGTTAGAAACAGTTGATGGATATTATATCACACAGAAACACGGTTTGGCGGCCATATTGGCCTCGTTGTGGTTTGGCAAGTAAACAAACACCACGTGCTTTTGTATTACTAGGGAAATAAACAAAAATCATCACTTAATCCACTACACCTTTCATATTTTCTATCATAACTGAGTAAAATAATGTTATATAACTTGACATCGTGGAAATTAAACATTCCACACCTGTTAAGGAAAATGTATCTCATGACACCATTAACATAGACAGCCTTCAAGAGGCCTGTATATCATCAGCTCCTTGATATCACTTGACGGCTGTGTCACAGTCAGTTCAGTGGGCAATGCTTTCCATATGACACGGTTTTTCGGGTAAGATAAGACAAATCATGTTTTCTTCATTATACTTATTTCATACTTGTATAAGTTTTAACCAAATATAATATATATATATTATCTATTATGTATATATTTATATATACATGTATATATATATATATATGTATATATATTTATATATATATATATATATATATATATATAAAACACATACATTGATATACAAAAAAGCAGGACAGACTATATATACATAAATTACTCTAATGTTACAGGGCAGTATCTTTGAGCACAATCTTCCACTAGACCTGTGTAGGTCCCTATAATTTTGTCTGTTTCTGATTTTACATAAATATACCCCAAGTAAAAGTAACCCCTATTCTGTTACTCTGTTGACCCTATGTCCAGCTGCCCTGTTGCTGCGATGACCAGTTCCAGTAATTCACAATCTACAGGTGGCGTCTGTGTGCTCAATCATGTAGTCCTTACCCCTTAGTAATAGTGGGGCCCCCTGGAGAAAGTAAGTTAACTATTTGCACCCCACAAAAGGGGCCAATACATGAATTATAAAATGATTACTGAACATTAATAGAGGTGATACAAAAAATGAAGTAAAAAAATTCCTCGACCTATTGCAGGTCTAAATCTTCCACATGTGAAAGCATGTGACGGGAGTCAAAATGTCAAATGAATGTGCTGGTGACAATGTTTCCCTATTAGAGAACACGGACGTCATCCAGTAACTGATATTTTAAAAGGGAAATATTATTTAAGCCAAAAAAAAACAGGGAAAGGGGCATGGTTAATTAACATTCCAAGGCAGCAACTTCGAAAACTATTTGCCGCGCAGGATTTGCGTCCCCATATCAGATGCTTTTTACCTAACCTGTGAGCTTATGCGATGGCCCAGCGTTTTCCGTCTGCAGTCAGCCATCCGCTTTTGCCGTCCCCCATCGTCCGTACGTTAACCCATACTATCTCAGAAACCATCAGATCTAGTGGCTCAAAATTGCATGTAAGAATCAGTTACATGTCAAACTTCATCTTATTGAGCTTATTTTTTCGGTATCTGCATTAACTTCAATTTTATAGGGAAAAACCTTAAAAACTGAAACTGTCCAGCCAAATTGTCACATATTTCACAGAAATGATCCCTGGAACAGTCTTTTTCAAGTTTGTTGGAATGGTTCCAGTTGGGAGATTTTTGGCTAAGTTACAATAGGTTGAGCTTGGTCATCTGTCAAAAAAAGCATACTAAAATTAAAATCTCAGAAACGGCTGGAGCTATCATCACCAAATTTTATGCCAATGTTTGTCACATATGTCACATCTGAAATTGAGGTATCGGTGGTGCCACCTATATTGATCTGTTTTTTACAAGCGAAAATGTTATTTTAGATTCTTCTAGCTTATACACTGTTTTATGATGAAACAGATAAGCTGATTGGTTTAAATTTTAAAAGAATTATTCTATGGTAGTGTTCTGCTGGTTTTATATTTTAGATTGGGTAAATGCAGCTTTAAAAAAGCAGTGTAGCCAATTTAAAAAGGCTTTCTGTGTTTGAAAACAGATTTGACAACATGCTGAGTTTTAGCAGCCAAGTCAAGAGGTCACTCAGTACAACCAGGTGGGGTCCAGACATCACTATGGCAACTGACCTGGCTCTATCTGGTGTCTAGACAATGTGTATAGACGTCTAGACACAGCATCTAGACGTCTAGACACATCGTCTAGATGCAGAATGCCCAGATTAGAACTATTGGAAGTAAATCTTTCAACTGTTTGAAAAAACTTGATTTGCATTTTTAGTGAAACTGTGAGCTTATGCAATGGTGTGGCGTCGTCTGTCTTCCGTTGTCCGTCATGCGTCATAACTATCTCAAAAAGGGCAGGAGCTAGCATCACCATATTTTTTGCAAAAAATTTGTTATCTAAAAAATTCTATTGGATTTTGCTTACTTCTTGGCTAACTGCATTTTCTTAGATTTTAAAGGGAAGAAGCTAAAAAACATTAAAAAATGTTCTTCTCTGAAACCATGCGCCAAATTGTCTGTTCATCTGTCCCAGTAATCCTCCTTGGCAAAAAGAACATATCTGGAATATCCTGACTGATATATCCTGGTTTTAAAATGTCCTAGTCCAAAACTTGCAGGTCAGAAATGTCCATTTTGCTGAAATCATAGTGACTAAGGTAGATATGCATCACATAAGAGGATCAATATTAGATTTTAAAAATAAACCTCCATTCATACTCCCAAACTTTGCACAGGTTCACATTAGGCCTGTAGGCATTGTTAATATTTAGCTCAGCTGGCTATAAGTCATCTGAGCTATAGTTGTGGTCCCTTGTATGTTGTCAGTCTGGTGTTCTGGCCATCCGTCCGTTAACAGGGCACGTTTTGAAACCATTTTGTTGTATTCCCTTACATTGTCAAGCAGCCCACTTTGGTCACTGTAGGTCATTCAGTGCAGCTCTCTATGCTCCCCAGGCTGTTTTTATGTAATCCCATCATTCTGGCATGCCCTCTCTCTTGTTGAGCTTGATCAGGCTGTCTTCAGTTAATACCACAGCCTTTCTCTCTCCCCCCCCCCCCTTCTGTTGACAGACCTGTGCTATAAACAAATGAATCTTATAAATTCACATTTTTTTCAGCAACGAGCAGTAACAACAGGGACCCCACCCACCCCTTCAATACACAGGACTAATAAACAAGATGAATCTTATCATTTTAATGTTAAATTAATTCTATTTGTTGAGACTTGAACAATTTTGATTATTTAAAGAAAGAAATGTTCAGGAATTGAATCCAAATATTCAAATGTGATAAAATATTAGGATCTAATGTAAGTGCTAACTGACAAGATTTAAGAGATATAAATACTTTGTAGCATTTCATTCATATCTCTTTAGTGTTGGCTGTGTGAATAACAGTTAAACTTAGTTTTAAAATCAGGAATATTGGTCAAACTTTGTGGGATTAATTTTTAACTCATATGGCCATATATTACCTTCACACATCAATTTGTTTATGAAATGTTACTTTTATATAACACTTACCGTAGGCCCATTTTTTCCCTTGGTGCATCATTAAATGGTTTCAGGCCACAGATTTCATCTATTACACAGTGCATATGCTTTAGCTCATGTCCATTATTCTATAATTTACAGAGTTTCATTTTATCAGGGCCATTTTCTTCAAGCTTTTCGAATGCTTATATACATGAACAGTCCTAGATAGCTATATGGATTTCAAAAGACCAGTAATTCCACTTGTATTTCAGATACACATTTTCCAGAATTTACCTGCCACCTTCCATCCTCCATCTGCTGTGAAATTTAATTATGGTTGTATACTTGCTAACATGGCTTCATTTTTTGGTATAATTACACTAACAATAATTCTTTCATTTGTGTCTGTCAGTCCTGTCAGTTAAACTGGCACATTTTAAAACCGTTGGACCTACAAAACAGAAATTCAGCTTACAGTTAAATGTCCCAGAAATCTGATACCTAACCAAAAATTACATCAAGTCAGTTGAGAACAGTGGTATGTAGTTTGCTAGAGTGCATAACTTTACATAACTGATATCTTTGTCATATACAAGACTGGTGGCTCCACTTGCAATTATTTTTGCACAGTGTATCTCCCTGCTTATTTCTCAGGAGGTGTTTGATATATCAGCCTGAAATTGGGCATATGTTTACATCCTGGATAGTTAGTCTACACAAGATTGATTGTTCCACCTACAATAATTTTTTTTGCACAATGTATATCCCTGCTGATTTCCCATGAGTGATTTGACCTGTCAGCATGAAATTTACATGTCCCTGCATCTCAAGTAGTTTGAATTATACAAGACTTGTAGGGCCACCTACAGTTGTTTGGGTTTCATTTATCCGTGCATGTATCATTAAGCTCAAGAGTGGATTGAAGTATCTGCCTGAAATTTTGCATGTCCTTACATCTTTGAGTGCTTTCACTTACATAAGACTGGTGGTGCCACTTGCAATCATTTTTCTGTTGTGTCCATCAATGTCAGTTTTTCAGGAGTGATGTTAATGTAATTGGTCCTTGTACTCTGTTAAAAAATAATTAGTACTTGCATTGTACATGTACATGCCTGGCATGTACTAGAAAAGTACCTGTAATTAAGTACTTTTCCAATAATGTTCAAGCATGTCATCATGGAAGCATTATACCTGACCTATATCCTATTACACAGTTTCGCATTAGGCCTGAAGCCTTGTATATTTTTGTTTTCACTAGCCCTAAGATACATTTAAGTTACGTAAAGACTGAAAATAGGAATTATGTTTTTAGCCATCTCTCTTTGTCTATTGATCGTTTGTTTGTCTTTTAACAGAGCAAAAATCATAACTTCTGGACCTAGAACCTTCTTATTTGACATCCAGGGAGGTTCTTGAAAAATCTCTTTGGAACCCTGAAATTAGGTCCCTGTTACCCATGATATCAAGGGTACCCCCAAGAATAATTAAAAATTTAATACAATAGCTCCATTATCTGGATTACTATTGTATTGATCTCAATGATTCTTTGCATGGATATTGATAATTGAGTGTTTCATCAGTTCCTTAGACTGATGGTGCTACCTGTATTTTTTTTTAATTTTACACATTTTTTGCAGTCGTCTGTGATCAGGGCACAAATTGTAACTGTTGGACCTACACCAAGGACCCGCAGGTGCAGTAGACATCAGGCCTGGGTGACACCAGGATGCATAATATAACATGATAGGAAGCAAGTGCTACCACCCTGTCACATAGTCCCAAACTGAAATAGAACTCTGAAGATGTACATGTATACTTAGTTTAGGAATTAGATAGGAGAACATAAAATAATGGAGGCAGTTATCTCCACCAAAAAATAAACTGTTTGAACTTGAATCTTCTAAGTTGAAATTCAGGCATGTCCATGGAAAATCTTCTTTGAAACCTGTAATTAAGTCATGATGGCCTATATTTTTATGATTTAAAGGCTTAAAACATGATTTAAGCACACAGTGAGTCAGATAAGGCACTAATTGTATCTATTTGGCCTAGAATCTTCTAAAATGCCTTTCAGGTAGGTCCATATAAAATCTAACATGAAACCCAAAATTAGGACACTTTGACCCCTATCCTCCGAGCTATGGGGCTAGTAAATACCCCCCAAAAAATTAAAAATTTGATACAAAACCTCCATTAACCCTCCCCCCCCCCCTGCCATTGAGCCCTTGCACCTGTGGACTTGTCAATTAGTTTTATAGCAATTGTATTGTATCAGGATTTATTAAATGAGAAAAACAATTTGCATTATTAAATGGTTTTAGGCTACAAATTTATACATTAAATAGTATATTATATACTAATTAAATTTAGTTTATGTTCATTTTAAAATGGAATTAAAAATTTATTTTATTGTTTTACAGCATTTTATTTCAGTTAATAAATTAAATGCATATTTTTAGACCTCAGCTAATCTCAACTTCCTTCCTCATACTATAATTGACAGCTGTTCATACATTCCCATGGGTTTTTTATGCATTTATTACTGTCACATAGGTGAAATAATGGTACTTCCGTTTAGTATTATTTGATCATGAAAGACTCCTGCATTTGTTAAAGAGTCCATTAAAGTGCACATTTTAAGTTTGATGAATATATATTTAATATTGGATTATCACCTGTTAGCAGTGCCATTTCTTCTTAAGACTTTGCTTTTCAAATGAGTATATTTTGCATTCGCTAACATTTCCAAAATTCAGCTGAATCACATGATCCATGGGTCCCTTGTTGTATCTGTCAAAACGAAGTTTTGCGGATACTATGTTTTTGGCCGGGTTCCGCTGCCGCCGCGTTTGTTTCCGGAGAACTCCTCTGAGACTACAGGACGGATTTGTCCGAAACTTACATAAATTATCGGGTCACATGTGAACTGGTGCCTAATCAAGTGGCCTTGACCTCTGACCTTTCCTCTCTGCCCAGCGTCCGTTTGTGCGTCTGTTTCAACACATAAACCCACATATCTTGGGAACCGTTTGACCGATCAGGAAATTTTTTTTACACAAATGTAGCCCTTGGATAGCATTATAACATACACAAAAAAGGTGGCACCACCTGCAACCATGTTTGCACAGTGTCTATCTGTTCATCTGCCTTGGGTTAAAATCACTCATATCTCTGCAGTGGTTTGACTTATTCACCTGAAATTCGAAATGCCTATACATCATAGATAGCTTTCTTGATTTTATGACAGGTGGCACCACCTACATTCACGTTAACGCTGCAGACATCCAAGCTCATATCTCGGGAACCGTTTGACCAATCAGGAAAAAATTTTTAAACAAATGTAGCCCATGGATAGCTTTATAACATACACAAAAATGGTGGCGCCACCTGCAGCCATGTTTGCACAGCGTCCATCTATTTGTCTGTCTTGGGTTAAAATCACTCATATCTCTGCAGTGGTTTGACCAATTTATCTGTTACTAGGCATGCGTATACATCCTGGATACCTTTCTTGATTTTATGACATATCTCTGCAGTGGTTTGACTTTTCCACCTGAAATTTTGCATGTGTATACATCTTGGATAGTTCCTCTTTCAAATAACAGGTGGCGCCACCTATAATCATGTTACGTTGCAGAGATCCATTCTAATATGTAACACATATAACATGAGGTAGGTGGCGCAACCTACATACGCTTTTCGGCTGCAGACATCCATGCTTATGTAACACACCTCACACTATTTCCCCTTGCCACTCAATCCATGCCTCACTTCACCCGTCCTACAGTGATTTTGGGGGATACACGTAGTCGCTTGTCGACTACCCGTATTCTAGTTTATACATTGTTTTCTCCATTTTGAGACCTTCAAATGAAGTAGTCTGGCTATTAATAGGGCACAATCCATAACGGTTAGACCTGGAAATTTCTAACTCTAAAACCAGAAAGGTCCTATGCATATCTCCCAGGTAACCTGAAAATATTTGTGAATTATGGGAGAAAACATAATTTTTAAGCAATCAGAAAGTCAGATGGGACAGAAATGGTATCCAATTGGCTCTAAAATTGTCATATATGACTTTCAGGAGGTCCATAAAAAATCTCCTTGAAAACCTGAAATGTCACTGTGACCTATCTTCTGCAAGCTGTGTGAAAGATCATGATTTTTAACACACAACTAGTCAGATGGGCACAAATGGTAGGAGCTGAATGTAGAATAAAGTCACTGTAACCTTTATCTAAGGTTTCTTGACAAAATGATTGATTTTGAGCACTCTGGGGAGTCATTTCACCCTTTGTTCAAGGCTCCTCGAATTCAGCTGAGCATCATGGCCAATGGGTCATTTGTTTCTCTATTTTTGAAACCTTCATTTTAAGCAGTCAGTCTGTAAACAGGGCACTGTTAACAGGTCTAACTGTTAGACTTAGAAACTTCAAACTGTACATCGGGGGAGGTCCTAGGCAAAACTCCTTGGAAACCTGAAATTAGGTCCTTGTGACTTATATTTTGCAAACTACTTGATTTTGAGCACCAAGTCAATCAGACTGGGCACAAATTGTATCTGCTAGGCCTAGAATCTTCTTAAGTTACACCCATGGAGGTCCATAAAAAATCTCCTTGGAAACCTGATATTAGGTCACTTTAATTTATATCCTCTGAGTTATGGGGCGCAAAAGTATCCCCCAGAATAATTATAATTTGAAAGCTCCAATTACTGAATAACTAATGCATTTATTGCCATAATTTTTTCATGCATATAGATCATGGAGTGTTTCATCATTTCCCGAAAGGCCGGTAGCGCCACCTGTATTTTGTTCTTATTTTATTCATTTTTTTCTCTATTATTGAGACCTTCAGATGAGGCAGCCTGTCCATATATAGGGTACAGATTGTAACCGTTATACCTAGAAACTTCTAACTCTATATCTGGAGTGTCCTAGGCAAATCTTCTTGGAAGCTTGAAATACCGTCATAGTGACATACCTGTATATTTTGTGAACAACTCAGGGCACAAAAGTAACTTTTTAATCCACCTGAAATAGGGTTCAGCACCCACAAAAATTGCTGAATCCCACAGAATTCCACCTGACACGACATGGTTGTTTGTTCCAAGTTGTTAATCTACTTCTCTCAGGCAGAAAACAAAACGTTGGCCCAGAGGAGTAGGATCAGCTACCAGTCATCATAGGTTACCAGTTTATTTCCATATATGGAAATATTCTATTTACAGAGCAAGAGATCTAACAGGAGGCAATTATTCTTGGTTAGGAGTCACACGGGTAACGTTACAACTGTCTACAGACCTCCTGCAGGAAGCGGTCACTTGTATTTTTGTCAGAGTAACATGAATGGGATAAAAAAAGGGACCATTGAGAAACTAATTGCCATTTCATGGGGTCAGTTGTTAATTTTGCATGGTGCTACAGGTTGAAAAACATGATTTGGAGCACTCTGTCAGTCAGACGGGGTACAAATTGTATAATTATTGTATTTTCCTAATTCCATAATTAAGGCTTGCAAGATAATCAAATGCCAGAAATCGTAACCGTTTGACCAGAAAACTTCTTACTTTATATCAAGATAGGTCCCTGGAAAATTTCCTTGCATTGCAAAAAGTAGGTCACTATAATCTATATTTTGTGAGATATGCAAGTTATTGTGTTTTTTGCACTTAGAAAATCAGACTGGTTTAAGTGTTCTTTAGTGTCAAAACAAAAAATTTGCACTAAACACTCAACAAAAATTTTGCATTGTATTAAATTCATACTTTAGATAAAATATCTCAGTAATGATTGCATGGATCTTTCTGGTATTGGACAGGCTTATCTATCATGGATAGCCCTTTCAGCTGTGTAAGACTGGTTGAGCCATCGACATTTTCTTTTTTTTTTTTACACATTTCTATATTGTATTTTTTTGTACTCAGAAATCAAGGCTGGCCAGTTATAATCAAGGGACAAATCTTAACTGCTTGACATAGAAACATTTTCCCCAATATTCTTGTATGTCCTTGGTAATTCTTCTTGCATACCAAAAATGCATACAAGTCAGCTGAGCCTCAAGTTCCATGGGATACCTAATTGTTACTTTAAGGTTTAATCTAACTTGTGGTTGTCCAGTGGTATTATTGGACGACTGGGGATGATACATGAGTCATGATTTTAAATATGTTCTTTACCTTGACATGACAGTATGTTTTTACCAGGGTGGCTGGCTGACCCTTGACTGTACCAGGAATACATCTATGACAGGATGGTAACACTATTCTGCTCCTTTACAGGGAGCCTTAATATAGAACACTTGATAAAATACTTCATACACATGAGACTTCAAGAGATGTTTGACATTGCTGATAAGTATGACTAAAAATGTTGCAGATGTATAGTTTTGCATGTTTTAGAGTCAGTCAGCAATTAAGAAGTACCAGAGTACCAGAGGAGGAGCCAGGGGCTCTACATTTGAACATGCCATTTTCTCTGGGTATGCTGCTGATGTATAATTTTGCATGTTTTAGAGTCAGTCAGCGATTATGAAGTACCAGAGTACCAGAGGGGGAGCCAGGGGCTCTACATTTGAACATGCCATTTTCTCTGGGTATGCTGCTGATGGAGGTCTCTACTTCCCAGAGAGCATCCCTACTGTCTCCATGGAAACTCTGCACCAATGGTCTAAACTGAGCTATGTAGACCTGGCTACAGAAATTCTCTCCTTGTTCATAAGTGAAAGTGAAATTCCAAAAAACACACTACATGGTAAGTGAGGAAAATGTGCCACATATGATAAAGCAATAAAAGTATCAAACAAGTATGGCTCTCTGTGATAGAAGACATATATAATGTTTATGGATGCTTATGCACAAGTGTTTCTTCTTGGACATGTGTGGTATTTGACCCTGCATCATTCCATTAGTAGTCAGTGAATAAGAAATTGTTAAATTCTTTTTTTGATGGTTTTTCTGAATCCTCAGATTCTGGAGTGAATTGGCACATACATTTATTCAGGGTTAATGAACAGTCAGATATTCTGAATGAACAATGAGACATAGCGAGGCTACCATGTCTTCGTGATTAATGAACCTGAGATGACATGTAGCAGCCAACTGAGGAATCAGTAGTTGTGTAGTCAGACTATTGGTGGCCTATCAAATACCCAGTTGTTTAAATTTCAATTTTCTACTTCAAATTTTAGAGAATATAATGAGGTATGATTACAGTTGTCTTTGTACTACAGAGTTAGAAGATAAAACTTTATACTATATGGATTGAATTATGATTTTAGTTGAATAATTCAGTCTTCAAAATTTCTTTGAAGAAGAAATTATTTTTGCTGTTATGAACTTGATCATATTAAGCTGACAAAAGTGCACAGTGTTAACACAATGAACATTTTTTAATAATCAGATTTAAAGGGATTTCTTTAAGGTTTCAACAAAGTGATTTAAATTATTTCTGCCAACAATATATATCATCATATATATTATTACCATATATATTATTGGTCTGTTAACAGTTAGGTGCATTTTCTACAGACATTTTATTCCCTCACAGGTCTGATGTCAAAGGCTTTTTCCAGGATAAGTGTACCTGACGTGGTGAAGATAACACACCTGGAGGGTGAGCTTAACGTGGCAGAATTGTTCCATGGCCCTACATATGCCTTCAAAGATTTGGCTCTCTCTTGCATGGGACAGTTCTTTGAATATTTCCTGAATAAGAGGAAAAAGCACATGACCATATTAGTAGGTAAGCAAAAAAAATATATATTAAATGATATACCTTAAGTAAGGCAGTGTCTTATAAATTATTTCATCACTTAAGCATGTTTTAACCTCAAATATAAAAAATAGCCTTCTATAAAAAGAGGTTTCAGTTCTTTCATGAAAAAATAATGTAAACATCAAGCTTAGCATATCAGTCCTCACACCCAGGTACACTTACTGTCAAGCACTGTAACATTTTGCTAACATGACTACTCTTTTCACGCAGTAATATCAAAATTCCCTGATAATAACAGTGATGTAACCAGAGATTATGATGTTGACAATTTCAGAGATTCCCTCTGATGAAAGCAATATCTTGTATATTAAGAAGAAAATTAAGTCCAGCCACAGACAGTAATATAATTAGGATGGAAATGATGGTGATGATTACAGGTACATCATGGTTAACACGGTGATGTTGCCAGTGATGATGATGATGTTGATGATGATGAATTTTACAGGTACATCAGGAGATACAGGAAGTGCTGCCATTGAGAGTATCCGGGGCCTGAAATGGGTGGATATTGTTGTACTCCTACCAAAAGGCAGGTGTTCTCAGGTCCAGGAGTTACAGATGACAACAGTCATAGAGGACAATGTGCATGTCTATAGAGGTACCAGTAATGTCTACAAACCAATGTATACTCAGTTCCAACAAGTCATTTGATTTTCACTGTAAATCCAGAATGTATATATCACAGAATCTTTCATGAAGTAGAATACAGGTGTGTCTTGGCAGAGTTAAATTCTCTTATATTTTATTTTTTTTATTCTTATATTTTTACACTTAAATGCAATATTCCTAACCTAATTTAACAACAGGATGATTTACAGTAAACTAATGTCAGACTACATTCAGATATCTCAAGAGGAATACTTGTTTGTTCATATATATATTATATTATCATATTTAAAATACTGTCATTCAATTTTAACAGAAAAAGGTCTCAATTTTCAGTAGGGATTTCTCCATAATTTATCAAATGTTAATGTTATGATGAAAAGGGATTAATTCTGATTAAAAATATCTGAAAAGATAATTATTTGTCTTTGATGAGGAATATTACAATATCAGATTTGAACCAAGTGCAAGTAATAGTTAAGACAGGATATCACCCATGTATTCCCAGTAACTGTACATCCTGGTTCTTGTTATACTTTCAGTGGAAGGTACATCAGATGACTTGGACCTCCCAATAAAAAGGTGTTTCACAGATGCTGAGTTTGCTTCTCAGCATAATTTATGCAGTATCAACTCTATCAACTGGGGACGGGTGCTGACACAAATTATACACTATTTCTACTGTTACTTCCAAGTAAGTACCGGGAGTATATCATTGATACACATCATTAAGACAAACATTCAGCAATATGGGAGACTCCTTATTGTTAGGAAAATTTATATGACAGATTATGTTTTGATAAAGGATATGAGGGTATAGGTCATGAAAAAGGAATAAGTATATAAAAAGTACAATATACTAAATAAAATCCTAAAAAAAGAAAATAAAGTTAAATTAACAAACAAAAAATTAAAAATGACATTGCACTGTTTAAATAATATGATTAAATGGTACTTGCATGGTAACCCCCCCCCCCCCTCCTATTTATGTTATTACATACTCTGAATGATTGCATGATGTATATCTGTATGTCTATTTATAGATGTGTCCTAGTTGTAATGGTGAGGTGGAGATAGTGGTTCCTACAGGAGCATGTGGAAATGTTACAGGTATGATCTCAACATGAAATTCACAAAATTCATTACAACATGAATGATAGCTTTTAACTTCTTATATACCGGTGACCTTTATATTTGTGAATTTTGTGGTTGATAGAGGCTTACTAAAAATTACATTTTATCAATAAAAACAATTTCATTAATACTGCAAAGAGGGTCTGCTTTAAAATAATGGGCATCTTTAGATATGAAATTAAGTGTGCCCTATATTTGATCAAAGAACATTCCGACAAATAAAGCCATACTTTATATCAGATTCATGTGTTTCTGAGTTGCCCCTAGAGGATTAAAGGGTTATTTTGTACATAAAATAAAGCTCAAATATGTAAGGAGTCATCATATCACAAAGAAAATATTCCAGTGTCATCCTTGGTACAATAATGTGATTATCAGTATGCACACAGACTAGTAAATGTGATTTTCTTGAGATAAAAACCATTTAATAAGTTATAACCAAACAATATTATAGACACAATGAGGATTATAGTGTAACCCATCTTTGGTATTGTGCTCTCTTTTTATGTTAAGGTGGCATAATTGCCCACCAGATGGGGCTGCCTGTCGGACTGGTCACTGCAGTGAACACAAATGATATTGTTGCTCGGACAATATCCCAGGGTGACTTTTCTATGGCCCCAGAAGTCCAGGCCACCTTTGCTAGTGCTATGGATATTCAGGTACGTAAAAGTAGATACAAACAATCCAGATTACAAGGATGAATTATTGTTGCTGTCTCAGAGAGAGAGGTATAATCTGTAGAATCTTTTGTTTTTTCCTGTACTGTATTTGGCCTGTATATATGAATGTATGAGAGTTGTTCAGATACTTATTAAATCATGTAACATTTTTATCAGATAATGTAACAGATATAGATGGTACACTTAGTAAATATGTGAATTAAAGTTGTTAAAAATTCAACTTAAAAAATTTACGCTCTTTACACAGCGCTTTACCTATAGGGCTACTTCCTATATCGTAAGGCGCTTTTTGTTATGACCTCGTATCCTGAATTGCAACACCAGAGGGGAGCACTGTATTTTTGTCCAATCAGATGAGACCTTTTGCTGGAAGACAAAGCCAAGCGAGGAATACATGGAGCAAATCATATTCATTTCTTTTTGAGTGACAGCTCATCCCCCAGCGTAACCTTCTGAACAGGCCACAGGCTCAGAGAGAATTGCCCCTGACGTGGTTTGCTTAGGGCCTTGGGCACATAGGATGCTCGGCCGGTGAGCTGTAATTCAAACGAAATGTAACAACAAAGGCTGCGTGCACACCTCGCCGGCTGGTTTCAATTCTGCAGACAACAGATACATGGCTACGCTAACACAGTCATAATGTCATAATCGAATCCGTCGATGATGCGAGAATGCAGAGGGAGCAATTTAAATTCGACCGGAAACTCATCAATCGGCGCTTGAAGCGCCGCAATGGGCGGAGCCAGGATGCCTGTCGAGTGTTTGTTTATTGGCATCTGATTGGCTGCTTGTCACATCGTACGCACGTTTATTTCAGTGGACAACAAACCGCCATCTGGTGTCTAAATATATCATAAACGGTCAAAGCTGGCAGCGTGAAAATCAGTTGCTTCTTTAGAAGTGCAAGATTTCCGCTGCCTCGGGAGCGTAAAAAAATTCTGCACTTTTCTCATGAGATTAACAATGTGTAACATATTGTCAAGAATGAAAGGAACCTTTAGAAATCTGTTCACATTGCATTAAACACAAGATGCATGAAATTGTTAAACATGGCAAGCAAGGTGAATAGTTTATGCTCTTCTTGCTCTGACTACTGCTTATTGAGAGCTAGATCTGCATTGATATTTAATCTTTAATATTGCAGGATATCTGCCACTTTTAGTCATTTGTGTGATCCTCTCATTGATCATCATGTTAACACTTTCGCATTCACCTCAATTAGGTCAACTGTAGACAACACTGTGTTTACTGAACTGATTTGATTTACATATTTGAAACAGCAGTACTGTTTGATTTGTTGATGTATCCTGGTTATTCAACATGGAGGTTCAATGTATCAAGTCTTGACATTTAAGATTACAACATTCCAATTGTTAAAACAGTTTAAGGGACGGTCTCCTGGTTTCAGATGCTGTAGTGAAAACAATAAAGATAATTGTCTGTACTTTTAAGGGGGAGGGGTCTCCAGGTGATGCCATCTGTCATCTGTCATAACGACCAACTGACATATTAGTTTGACATATTAAGTTGTATCTACATTTTCCATTTTATCATAATGGCACAAGTATAATTTCAGCAAACAATATTTCAGCAATATATCTCAAGAGTAGATAATTTTTCAGTCTGAGCAGAGAACATGTATTTGAATCTCATACTGTCCATGTTTCTTGTGATTTCAGATTCCCTACAACATTGAGAGAATGCTTTATATATTTAGTGGACTCGATAGTGACCTGATTCGTAAGCTGATGAAAGAGTTTGAAGCAGACAACCAGATGGAGGTGCCAGCTGATGTAAAAAACAAGGTAACTCATCATTCTCTCAGTATATTTATTTTATATTTCATGTAATGGCAACCATGATGAAATGTGTGTAATTACATCCATGTAGTGTACACAGACTGTGCTTTGGTTCAAATATAAGTTAGTATCAGGTCTCAGTACACCACCAGAGGTCTGGCTGCAAGCTGAGCATCATGACCCATGGGCCACTTGTCAAATGTTACATTAATTATCTGTATTATAAATAAAATGTTTACCTGTATTTAATTTAATGAATTCACATGTATATGAGATCACATAATTTAACTCTATTTGAAATTGGTAAATAAATAAAAACAGTTAATAAGAGACTTTTCCTGTATTTGATTTTAAGCATTATTTACTTTTAAGATTGTTCCTGCATTTTAAATTAATGCTTGAAATACCTGTCCTGTAGATGCAGACTGTTCTGAGTACCTTTCAAGGTGATAACGACCTGATAATTAAGACCATGAGAAGATGCTGGGAGGACAGTAAATACTTGCTGTGCCCCCACACTGCCCTGGCTGTTGCTTACCATTACAGCAAGAGTCACAGGTATGCAACTGATCCATACCAAGACTTAAAATGTCAACACCCATCTGTGCAGAAAAACTATAACCAATCTGACAGATTAGTTCTGTTTCCTTTATTGTACATGTCACACTGATACAGTGGTTATGAAAAAACTTCTGCCTGTTGGCACATACTGGTCTAAATGAAATGGTATTGACATCAGTTTGTGTTAATTAAGAGGTTTTCTTTAAGGGACAGTAAATATATATGACTCAGAGCAGACATGGTACAGTGTCCTTGAAGAAATAGGTTATGATGTCATAGCTAGGTTATAGTGCAGTCCTTGAAGGCTGTACCAGTGCCATAATATGCCTAAAGAGAGTACCCTGGTTACTTCAGCATAAGAAGCAATAATAACTTAAGGTAGCACTGTTGTCTGCATTCATTGTGTACTTTTGTCCCATTAAGTGAAAATAAGTGGTTCTATATGTATGCAAAACCGGATAAAGAACATTTAATTTAAACCTCATAAAATTATTTATCTGATGAAATATATTTTCCATCTCATCATTCACATTCAGTTTTAAACTTAAATGAAAACTTTATTTTTTATGTACAAAATTTTTTATCATCCTAGCATTTAGCAAATTTTAAGTAGGCCAATGTTAAAATACATATAAAATTCCGAAGGTAATATTTTGTATACTGACCCACCATGCATCTACCTTTCATGTTTAAAATGCAATAATGAAGTATAGCTCATGTAAGAATGATTTTTTTCACATGAAAAAAAAACATTTATTTGAAAGTAACAATTTTTGAAAAAGAAAGAAAACACATTTTAGAAAACATATAGGACTCTGGGGATTTGAAATTAGAAATGAATGTGATTTGTTGTTACTGAAAAATATCAGTTTAAATTCATGTGTTTCACTTATATCCCATTCTGAGAAGAGGATGAAAAACCATATATATGTGTTCCTGCTAAACTGTGGACCTTGACAAGGGTTTATTGTGAATGACAACTTGTTGTTGTTATTAAGGATACTGTGATAAACCAAATGCACCTTAATCATAGTAATTTTGTTTTTCATTTTGCAAGTTTAAAATTATTTTAATGCCCAATTTTTACATGTGACAGCTGAGAGAAGCATGTATACGTGTGTGGGCGGAGCTTAAGCATAGTCAGTGCCAGGTACCATGGTTGATGGCTATCAGTTGCTAAGAGGATTTATATCTGCCATGCTAACCGCAGCGACTTGGTCATATCTTCTGCTCATCAACTCATCAAAACAGACATAATTAGCGATATTATACTCTCTCTCTCTCCATATATACATGGTAATTATTCAGTTTTCCAGTATAAGCTAATTACAATCCTTTATAATTTACACAACGCAAGCTCAGAATGCATGAATTGAAAAACTGAGCTAGTTCCTGATCAGACAATTTAGGAAAGTCAGCCTCTTTCCTTAGGAGTTTTTAGCCAACCTGTTAGCTTATGCGATGGTGCGGCGTCGTACGTCGTGTGTCGTATGTCGTGGGTCGTGTGTCGTCTGTACGTTAACCATAGCTATCTAAAAAACGGCAGGAGCTAGCATCACCAAATTTATTGCAAATAATCAGTCATCCAAAAAACTATATCGGATTTTGTTTATTATTTTTCTAACTGCATTTTCTTAGATTTTAAAGGGAAAAAGCTAAAAAAGCTTTAAAAATCTTCTTCTCCGAAACTGTCCAGCCAAATTGTCAAGTATTTCATAGAAATGATCCCTGGAACAATCTTTCCCAAGTTTGTTCGAATGCTTCCAGTTCAGAGATTTTTGGCCGAGTTACAGGAGGTTGAACTTTGTTAACTTTGCAAAAAAGCATATTAAAATTTAAATCTCAGAAACGGCTTGAGCTATCATCACCAAATTTTATGCCAATGTTGGTCACATAGGTCATATCTGAAATTGAGGTATTGGTGGCGCCACCTGCATCAGCCTTTTTTGTACGGGGTCATTAGTGCCTGTATCACACTGAGGGCTACAAAAAACTTCTTCTCTGAAACCATATGGCCAAAATGTTTAATATCGCACAGAAATGATCCTAGGGTAGTGCTTTCTGAAGTTTGTTCAAATGGTCTCTTTTCAGTTACTTTTGGGTAAGTTATGGGAAGCTGAATTTAGTCATATGCCATAACAGCCCATTTTAGCTCAGTGGCTACAAAGATCTTCTACTCAAAAACCACTACCGGTAGGCTAAATTCTTAAATCTCACATATTAATTATCCTCAGATGTTGATAATTCAAGTTTGTTCAAATGGTTTTGGTTCAGTGCTTTTTGGCTGAGTTACAGGAAGCTGAACTTAGCCAGTATGCTGTATCTTCCTATATGAGTTATAAACTTGTGAAACGTTTTTCAACTGATGCCACTGAAGCCAGTTTGTTAAATATTTTACAAGAATAATCCCTACAATAATTCTTATAATAATTGTCATTAATGGTTCCACATGAATGATTTTTGGCTGAATTATGGAGATTTAATTGAGTCATTTTACCATATATGTTAGCTGTGTGATGCTGTTGCATCTATCCTGGCACAAATTTATCAGCATCTATTGCATCATGCCACTAGACATTTAAATTTCAGGTTATATTTGGTTAATATTGACAAGAAAGTTTTTTTAAAAGCTTTTAAAAAAATTTAGTTTTATGATTTAAGTTATTCATACCAGGCAATGTTACAATCATGGATATTCAGCTCTCTGTGGCTATATAAAGAGAACTGTACTTAGATTATAAATTATTGGTATCCCTACTCAACTTAATTCAAGAATTTGCCATAAGTGATATATATCTGTATTTTAATTTTGCATTCAGTATGCATTCGTAATAATTTTACATATATTCCTGATTTTTTTTTAAAAGTCAGCTGAAAAGCATTTTGTATTGGGAAAATAATTTCAAAGTTATTTCAAGTTGGGACCACTTTTGTGTACAGATGGCAGCACTTGGTTTACCATTGGCAGATTGCCAGTTCCTCAATGTTGGCCAATAGCAAAGATGATGTCAGCTCTATAAATAGTTTTGGCACAGTGCAAGGATTGGAAGAAGTGAAGCCAGGTATAGGTCAAGAGTTCACTCAGTGCAGTAGCTGTATTCTATTTATAGCTTTGGCAGACAGCTCACTGCATCATATTTGGCACCATATTTAAGTTCAGCCTGAATCTATTTATAGCTTTGGCAGACTGCCAACTGTGTCAGATTATGCAACAGGTCAAGAGTTCACTCAGTGCAGCCAGGTACAGGTCAAAAGTTGACTCAGTCTAGCCAGGTGCAGGTCAAGAGTTCACTCAGTGCAGTAGCTTGAGGCAGCAATTTGTCACAGGTCACTCGGGGGCAACTGCCTTACTCACCTAAGCCTTGTCAGCCCAGTGCATCAAACTCTGGGGAAGTTTGATGTATTGGAGTGATACCTGTCTATGCGTCTTTGATGGTATTCTCATATACACGACAGGTGGTGCCACCTACATTGACTTTTGCAGTGTATGCACCTGCTTATTTCTACAGAGGAATTTGATACATCAGCCTAAAATTGGGTATGTTTATACATATCCAGTAGCTTTATAGTGTACAAGACTGGTGGCGCCACCTACAATAATTTTTGCTCAGTGTATGTCCCTGCTTATTTCAACAGAGGGGTTTGACATATCAGTCTGACATTGGGCATATGTATATATCTCATCGTTGTATATAAGACTGGTGGTGCCAGCTACAATCATTGTATCTACCAAAACAGTTTTACTATGTTTTACTATGTTTCCAGTCGGACGCCGACGCTGCTGCCATCACCACATAGGTTTCCGGAGAAGTCCTCCATAACCACAGGGCAGAATTTTTTAAAATTCGGAATTATGATTGGTCAAATGTGAACTGCTGTGCCTTCATTTTTGGTTGACCTCTGACCTTTCCTCTCTGCCCAGCGTCCGTTCGTGTGTCTGCTTCCACACATAAACCCACATATCTCGGGAACTGTTTGACCGTGAGGCTAAAGATTTGGCACAAATGTAGCCCTTGGAAAGCTTTATAACATACACTAAAAAATGGTGGCACCACCTGCAACCATTTTTGCACAGCGTCCATCTGTTCATCTGCCTTGGGATAAAAATACTCTTATCTCTGCATTGGTTGGACTTTCCACCTGAAATTTTGCATTTGTATACATCCTGAACAGCTTTCTTGATTTTATGACAGGTGGCCCCACCTACATTCACATTTAAGCTGCAGACATCCAAGCTCATATCTCGGGAACAGTTTGACCAGTTGGGCCTAAATTTTGCATGTGTATAAATCTCCCATAGCTCTTTATCATACGCAAAACTGGTGGTGCCACCTGCAACCATTTTTGCACAGTGTCCATCTGTTCATCTGTCTTGGGATAAAATCACTAATATCTCGGCAGTGGTTTGACTTATCCACCTGATATTTTGCAAGTTTTTACATCCTTGACAGCTTTCTTGATTGTATGACTGATGGCATCATCTACATTCAAATATATGCTGCAGACATTCAAGCTCATATCTCAGGAACCATTTACCCGATTTGGCAAAAATTTTGTGTGTTTATAGATCTCACATAGCTCTTTTTCATACTCTAAACTGGTGGTGCCACCTGCAATCATTTTTGCACAGCATCCGTCTGTTTGTTAGCCGTGGCTTAAAATCACTCATATCTCGGCAGTGGTTTGACAAATCTGCCTAAAATTTTGCAGATTTATACATCTTGGATAGCTTTCTGGATTTTGTGGCAGGTGGCACCACCTACATTTATGTATACGCAGCAGACATTCAGGCTTATATCTCAGGACTGGTTTGACATATCCCCCTGAAATTAGGATGTGTATAGATCTCACTTAGCTCTTAATCATACACAAAATTGGTTGCGCCACCTGCCACCATTTTTGCACGGCGTCCATCTGTTTTTCTGCCGTGGGCTAAAATCACTCATATCTCAGTAGTGGTTTGACTTATCTGCTTAAAATTTTGCATGTTTATTCATCTTGGACAGCTTTCTGGATTTTGTGGTAGGTGGTGCAACCTACATTCACATTTCGGCTGCAGACATCCAGGCTATTATGCAACACACCTCACTCTATTTCCCCTTGCCACTCAATCCATGCCTCACTTCACCTTTCCTACTCTGATTTTGGTGGATACACGTAGTTGCTTGTTGACTACCCATATTCTAGTTTTTGTGTTGTGTGCACCCATGCCAGAATTGCAGCAGTGATGTTTGTTTAATTGTTTCTTGTTCTAAGTGTTTAGTACTTGCATTGTTCATATACATGTTACACATGTTCTTGAAAAGTAATGGTCCAGCATTGAAGCATTATACCTGGTGTAATCTCATTGCACAGGTTCGCATTAGGCCTGTAGGCCTTGTTAATATCACATCAGGAACCTGACGTGAATCTTGGTGACACTTGTTATAACGAAGTATTGCTTCGCTCTGTCTCTCATTTGTGAGGTTTTTTTGTGGCGGCCCATGAAGGTGAAACCTGAATTGTTTGTAAACTGTAGTGATCTAATGTTGTTAGAATCAAAGCTGATATTAAAGTTTTCATTTTTCCAGCTGTATATAGCTAGAGGCAATGCTCAAATTGTTGCAGTAACAGATGTAACCAGGTAGCTAGATTTATTTCAGGGGTAAGGACAGTCTCACTACACATCAATACCTTGCACAATGACATCTACCATGATTAGATACTTGACCGTGGAGTTGGTAATTTGCATGATATTTGTGTACTAATAATTATTGTTGTTAGGCAAAGACCAATTTACACAGATAAGCCTGTGCAATGCGCTCAGCTCTTAGACTGTAAGCGCTTCATTGGGTACACATCTCTCAGTCACGGGAGGGTGTAGTGGGGTCTGCCCTAGCTATCACTACAGATGCCACTGTAAGTTAGCCTACACAGTGTCCTCACACATGTATTGATTTGGTAATTAATTCATTAAATTTAAGTTGAAAAATCATAATGTCACCAAATGTATCTTCTCAGAAGTATTATGGAAAGTTAATAACCAAATAAGTTAATAAGTACCCCAATTTCCAAAAATCTGATAATTCAAGGATTTACAGATGATGGTGCTACCTTATGGAATTGGACATCAGTATCTTCAAGTTTGAAGCAATAAGAAACATGAATTCACATTAAAAACTGGTGTGTAGTTAATTGTCATCAGCAGTTCACAAAAATTTGAGATATATCTGCCAGGTCCTGCTAATGGTGCCTTTATAGATGTTGACTGTAGAATCAGTACCTGGAGATCTTGGACCTTTTACATCTCGGCCCATACAAAGTCGGACCGCTTCAGATCGGGCCATTACGATCTCGGACCACTGGGCCGACGATCTCGGACCACTTTGTATCTGGCCACTACGATCTCGGACGACTTTGCCAACGGGCAACTATGATCTCGTTATGAAATAACCGATGTTATGTATAAAATACACAATATTATTTCGTCTGCGCGCGATTCAGATATTAAAAATTCCATTTGGACAAGTTAGGCCTACGACATAGCTCAGTATGTATATCCACTCAAAAAACATTTGACACATACATGCACACACACTTTATTTACACTTAATTTAAAATAGTTTGTGTGAAACGCAAGACCATATTCTAACTCAAAGGGAAATGACAAAGTTTATTAGAATTTAATATAAACAATATTAAAAGAGGTATGAAACCCAAAATATGAAATTTGTGATAAACTACGTAAACCAAAACTGAACAAATAAGCACATGTGAATTAAAGAATCAGAACTGGTGTATCGCTGTTACATATTTACAATTCAACTACTGTACTAGATAATATGAAAGAGTGAAAACAGTTGTAGTTTAGATATAGAAACATAAATTCAAAAGTGGGAATTGACACCATATTTAAACTCAAAGAGCTGAAAGGTTTATTAGAATTTCATATATATACAATATAAAAACGAGATTCAATCTTTCTCTCATTAAGTCTTTCATTCATTTTGTCTATCTATCAATCAATTTTTCTTTCATTCAAACTGTCTATCATTCAACCTTTCTTACTTTCATTCATTCTTTCCTTCCTGCATTCAATCTTTTATTTATTTTGTCTGTCTATCATTCAATATTTCTTTCATCAATTCATTCAGTCCTTCGTTCATTAAATCTATTTTCATTCATTCTTTCTTTCATTCATTCATTCATTTAGTCTCATTCAAACTTATATTCATTGTGTCTATCATTCAATTTTTCTTTCATTCAAACTGTCTATCATTCAACCTTTCTTACTTTCATTCATTCTTTCCTTCCTGCATTCAATCTTTTATTTATTTTGTCTGTCTATCATTCAATATTTCTTTCATCAATTCATTCAGTCCTTCGTTCATTAAATCTATTTTCATTCATTCTTTCTTTCATTCATTCATTCATTTAGTCTCATTCAAACTTATATTCATTGTGTCTATCATTTAATTTTTCTTTCATTCAATCTGTCTATCATTCATTCTTTCTTTCATTCAATCTTTCATTCATTCTTTCATTCATTTAATCTTACATTCATTTTGTCCTCTTTCATTCTTTATCACACACTCGTATACTTTAGAATTATTTATAAATTATTATTAAGACGTTATAAAGCGAATGATTAATGATGGAGAGAATGATAAAGAGAGAGAGGCAACAGTTATGCGAGGAGTAATAATGTTTTAATAATTAGCTTTAACATCGTTTGAAGACGGAACATACACATTTAACAACGAAACCATGAGTCTGATCTTGGTCTGAATGGGTCCGATATAGTGGTCCGAGATGGTACGGAATGTGGTCCGAGATCGTCGACGGGGTGGTCCGAGATTGTACTAAGTGGTCCGACTTTGTGTGGGCCGAGATGTAAAAGGTCTGAGATCTCCAGAAAGCCCACCATCAGTACCAAGCCTGGGTTAAATGGCCTGAGGAATACAATGTATGTGATAATAGCAGCAGTGAAAACAAACACATCTACAACAGTCAGAATAAAGACAATCTCAAGTGCCTGTCAGTTGAGTTCATATCAATGAAAAATTGAATTTTGAACAAGAATAAAATATGCTAAAAAAAGAAAAACATGAAATTCATCATAACGTTGAGTGGTGTTTCTCATTTACAAATTACAATGCAGTTTATAAATGACACCTGACAAAAATAGCCTACACAAATTCACAAATAACGTTTTATAGTCTACTGTTTTAACCTAAGTTAATGACAGCTGATGTACATTATTTTCCATGCAGTGATTGTAAGAAGATTCCAAGGGTGTGCATTGCCACTGCTTCTCCGCTGAAGTTTGGTGAGGTTGTTACGGAAGCATCCTTAACGTTAGAGAACACGGAAGCCATTAACAAGCTGCTGACGATGACCACACAGTACGAGGACATGCTGAAAGGACAGAACTGGGACGAAATACTGAGAGAGAAGATAAGGCATATAACTCAAATGAGGGCTGGGCTGGTGTGAAAATCAAAAACTCTTGTTTTTGTTTAGTGATGCAATATGTAATACAGAGTCTGAGGCTTTTATGTTATGCATGAATTCATATGCTAGGGCAGCACAAACATACATGGTACTATATGTATTAAATGTATGTGTATG
This sequence comes from Sipunculus nudus, assembly GCA_026874595.1. NCBI lineage: Eukaryota > Metazoa > Annelida > Sipuncula > Golfingiida > Sipunculidae > Sipunculus > Sipunculus nudus. The sequence goes on along the minus strand of CM049306.1, from coordinate 103,065,724 downwards.
AATCATTTTACTATGGTTGAATGATATCCTGTTACACAAACAGTTAAGTTTATACTTCCTTGTGAAGAATAATAAAATGTCAAAAACATTTGATTGTCATGCTATAGTGACTCAGAAGTCATTTTGGCATAGATAACATGTATACACACATGCCTACACAAACATACACACACAGGTGCAAGCATTAAATTGTCCTCAACTGGTGAACACTTTTAATTGAGTACCAAAATGGAAGAAAATGGAGTACCTGATATGGACTACTTGATGTGGGATACTTTATTCATAGTTTTCCCTCTTGACTAAGAGAATGTGATAAAATAACTTTTTGGCAAATATACATCACTCAAATGGTATTCCCCTTTTTATCGAACCTGTGAGCTTATGTGATGGTGTGGCATCGGCCGTCGGCCACCGTCTGTACGTTAACCCATACTATCTTGAAAACGGCAAGAGTTAGCATCACGAAATTTTATGCAAAAAATTAGTCATCTAAAAAATTTTGCTTATTTTTTGGTTAACTGCATTTTATTAGATTTTATAGGGAAAAAGCTAAAAAAGCTTTAAAATTCTCAGAAAATGTTCACCCAAATTGTCCAATGTTTAACAGAAATCATTCCTGGAACAATCTCTCTCAAGTTTTTTCCAATGGTTAAAGTTCAGTGAATTTTGGCTGAGTTACAGGAAGTTGAACTTAGTCATCTGTCCAAAAAAGCAAACTAAAATGACAATCTCAGAAACGGCCAGAGCTATCATTACCAAATTTTATGCCAGTGTTGTTCACATGGGTCATATATGAAATTCAGGTATTGGTGGCGCCACCTGCATTGACTTTTTTTTGTACGGGGGTCATTGGTCATCTGTACACTAACCCATAATTTCTCAGGAATAGCAGGAGGTACCATCCCTAGATTTTATGCAATAATCTGTCACATATCAGATGTTGTGGGATTCAGCTTAGTTTTTTGCTGTCTGCATTTACTTAGATTTTATAGGGAAAAAGCTTAAAAAACCTTTTAAAGTCTTCTCCTTGTAAACAGTCCAGCCAAATTGTTCAATATTTTACAGAAATGATCCCAGAGGCAAGCCCTCTCAAGTTTGTTCAAAAGGTTTGCATTTGATTAATTCTAGTTAGACGAATTTGAACGTGTTCATTTGGCCAAGTAAGCATACTGACATAGTAATCTCAGAAATGACAGAAGCTAGCATTAACAAGTATTGTGCAAATGTTGGTCACATGACTCATATTTGAAGTTGCAGATTTCGTGGTGCCACCTACATTGACCTGTTTTTTATGGGCAAAAACCTTATAATTTTAGCCTCTTTTAGCTTAAAATGTTTATGACAGTGGCGGACCTAGTGGGGGGCGGCAGGGGCGGTCCGCCCCGGGCGGCACGTTTAGAGGGGCGGCATTTCAGTGGATTTGTATTATATTGAGATAAAGCATGACAAGTTCATCAGAAAGGTCCAATTCATTTGAACAAATTTAGCTGTTTTTTTTTAGGTTTTAATTTGTGTTTTTTTTTTGTGTTTTCCGAACCATGACGAAATTTTATCTTCATATAATTATCGTGTCTCTATAATCTGATAGCTTATCGTATTAGCCCTATTTAAAATATTCCATGCATTAAATTATTGGAAAATTGAAAAAAAAAAAACGTATGGTTATTGGTGTCCTTTTACGCAGGTCTCGAAGGAAACAATAAAATATGAGTAGTCTTACAATTACAAAACATTATCGGGATACTAACCTGTTATATAAAAGTATTTTTATCAAGCCGTTAACTGGCAGAAATTCTTGATGGCTATTAATTAGAGAGAAACGATACTTGGAGACCAGTGTACATCGATGGGGACAAGGAGGGCGGGTTGGGAGTAGGGGGTTACACAAAGAATATCTTTAAAAAACAGTCAACATGAATTTAGTTTCCTTCATAATTTTTACGCTCCTGAGGCAGCGGAAATCTTGCTCTTCTAAAGAAGCTACTGATTTTCTACGCTACCGAGGCAGGGGAAATCTTACGCTTCTAAAGAAGCAACTGATTTTCACGCTGTCAGCTTTGACCGTTTATGATATATTTAGACACCAGATGGCGGTTCGTTGTCCGCTGAAAAACAAGTGCGTATGATGTGACAAGCAGCCAACCAGATGCCAATAAACAAACACTCGACAGGCATCCTGGCTCCGCCCATAGCTGCGCTTCAAGCACCGTTTGAAGACAGTTAATGGTCGAATTTTAATTGCTCCCTCTGCATTCTCGCATCATCGACCGATTCGATTCTGACAGAATGACTGTGTAAGCGTAGCGATGTATCTGCTGTCTGCAGAACTGAAACCAGCCAGTGAGTTGTGCACGCAGCCTTTGTTGTTACGTTTCGTTGGAATTACAGCTCACCGGCCGGGCATCCTATGTGCCCAAGTCCCTAAGCAAACCACGTTTGCGGCAATTCTCTCCGAGCCTGTGGCCTGTTCATACGGTTACCGGGACGATGAGCTGTCACTCAAAACGAAATGAACATGATTGGCTCCGTGTATTCCCCGCTTGGCTGTGTCTTCCAGCACAAGGTCTCATCTGATTGGACAAAAATACAGTGCTCCCCTCTGGTGTAGCAATTCAGGATACGAGGTCATAACAAACAGCGCTTACCATATAGGCAGTAGGCCTATAGTTAAAGCGCTGTGTAAAGAGCGTACTGATTTTCCCGCGGCCCGCTTTAACCGTTTATGATGCACTTAAACACCAAGTGGTACATGTAGGCCTGTCTACTGAAATAACTGCTGATGTGATTAGCAGCCAACCAAATGCCAGTCAACAAACACTCGACAGGCACCAGGTTCCGCCTAGAACCACTTGTGGGGCCATTCTCTGTGAGCCTGCGGCCTGTTCAAACGATTGCCGGGGCGATGAGCTGTCACTCAAAACGAAATTAACAACATTGGATTCCTGTAGTCCTCGCTTGGATGGTAAACCGTTTTGTCTTCCAGCAGAGGATCTCATCTGATTTTACCAAAATAAAATTCTCCCCTCTGGTGTAGAAATTCAGGATACGAGGTCAAAACAAACAGCGCTTAAGATATAGGTAGTAGGCCTATGTGTGTAAAGCGCTGTGTAAAGAACGTACATGATTTTAAGTCATACTTTGTTATATACGATTAAGAATGTATTTCTTTCCCTGCATGAAGATACCATAATATATGTCACAGACCTAAATTTAAAAGACCTAAATCATATTTTTAAGACACCAAAATACCTCTTGCGTATTTCGCTATGTTCATACAATAGTCACATTAAATACTGCACAAAATATTGCACTCTCCTGAACATCGGAAGGACTACCTGAATTGCTGCTACATCTGTGTATGTACCACCGGTGATTAAATATGGTCTTAATATGACCTGTCAATTTATTCAGTGAATCGCCCCAATCTTTCACCCAGACCTGTGTATAAGCTTAAGTGTATATCCTTAAGGTAATTGTAAGTAAAATATTCCAATTATAAATGCCCAGAGTGGCGAAGTGGACGCCCCCTGGCCGCTGGTCCAAACGTTCAATATAGGCCTTCGTGTTAAGTATGAGAAATACTTCTGGAGTTCAAAACTGATATAAAATATATTTGCCTACACTGTTATATTAATTGCATCGCCAGACATAGTCTGGAGATACTATGGTTTAGGCACGGTCGCGCCGCCGCCGCCGCAGAGATTTCTTTTGGACACAATAACTCAAAAAATATTTCACGGATCTTTACCAAACTTGGTATATGTATAGATATGGGTGAGAGGACGACGCCTATTTAAAATGAGGTCATGACCTCAACTAGGAGAGTGACCTTGACCTTGAATAGGTTCAATTTTGGGGAAAATCACACAAATTCTTAAATATCTCAAGAAAACTTGCGTGGATTGATCCCAAAATCAAGTTGATCGAAGATCATGGATAGGGTTGTCATGTTCCAGAAACTGGTGGCGCCACCTATTATTCTTTACTTGTTTTCATGCCGTTTAATATCCCCAAAATTGCTACTTGACAGTACTGTGAGCATTATAAGTCAAAAAATAATGGACAGATTTCTTTCATATTATGCAAATACATAGATATGGGTTATGGGATGATGTTTATTTAAATTGGGGTCATGACCTTTCCTATGAGAGTGGCCTTGACCTTAAATATTGCCATATATGGTGAAAATCACACAAAATCATTAATTTCTCAATAAGGGATGCATGCATTGGTCCAAAAATCAACTTGACCGAAGATCTTGGATAGTAATGTCATGTACCGGAAACAGGTGGCGCCACCTGTTATTCTTTTACTTGTTTTCGTGCCGTTTAATACCCCATCATTGCCACTTAACAGTACATTTATAACCTGTGAGCATTATAAGTCAAAAACTAATGAACAGATTTCTTTCATATTATGCATATACATAGATATGGGTTATGGGATGATGTTTATTTAAATTGGGGTCATGACCTTTCCTATGAGAGTGGCCTTGACCTTAAATATTGCCATATATGGTGAAAATCACACAAAATCATTAATTTCTCAATAAGGGATGCATGCATTGGTCCAAAAATCAACTTGACCGAAGATCTTGGATAGTAATGTCATGTACCGGAAACAGGTGGTGCCACCTGTTATTCTTTTACTTGTTTTCGTGCCGTTTAATACCCCATCATTGCCACTTAACAGTACATTAATAATCTGTGAGCATTATAAGTCAAAAACTAATGAACAGATTTCTTTCATATTATGCATATACATAGACATGGGTTATGGGATGATGTATATATAAATTGGGGTCATGACCTTTCCTATTAGAGTGGCCTTGACCTTGAAAAATTGCCATATATGGTGAAAATTACACAAAATCATTAATATTTCAATAAGGGATGCATGCATTGGTCCAAAAATCAACATGTTCGAAGATCTTGGAAAGTATTGTCATTTACCGGAAACAAGTGGCACCACCTGTTATTCTTTTACTTGTTTTGTGCCGTTTAATACCCCATCATTGCCATTTATCAGTACTGTGAGCATTATAAGTCAAAAACTAATGGACAAATTTCTTTCATATTATGCATATACATGGATATGGGTTATAGGATAATGTTTATTTGAATAGGGGTCATGACCTTTCCAATGAGTGGCCTTGACCTTGAATATTGCCATATATGTTGAAAATCACACAAAATCATTAATTTCTCAATAAGGGATGCATTGATTGGTCCAAAAATCAACTTGAACGAAGATCTTGGATAGTGTTGTCATGTACGGGAGACAGGTGGTGCCACCTGTTATTCTTTTACTTGTTTTCGTGCCGTTTAATACCCCATCATTGCCACTTAACAGTATTGTGAGCATTATAAGTCAAAAACTAATGGACAGATTTCTTGCATATACATCTATAGACATGGGTTAGGGGATGATGAATATTGAAATTTGGATCATGACCTTTTTCTATGAGAATGACCTTTTCTATGAGTGTGGTCTGATATTAATTGTTGCTGAAGATGGGGGGCCTATTCTTAAAGGGGGGGGGGATTAGTTGTCTGGGGATACTATGGCACCTGTGGTGCCAAGAAATATCTAGTTAATTATGCAGCTGTTCCACTGTATCTACCGCCAATGTAACCTACCCTTGTTTGTGAAAAAGTTACAATGAACCACACTGGTATGCCATCTAAATTGGTACAAGGAATTTAATACGATACTTACACGATTAATGAATGATCATTAGGTAAAATACAAAACTGTGCCAAGTACAGAAGCAAATCACTAATTTTAAAATGAAAGTACGCAAAACGCAGAGAAAAAAAGGTTTGGTATGATGTGGTCTTGAATTGAATTAAAGTATGATTTTTTACTGTGAGGATAACAATTAAACAAATATTTTTTATATATATCCAAATATTGCACTTTTTTAAATAAACACTATGTCCATATAGCTAATGATATAATCTTCCGCTGCACAACCATCAAAGAGCTCTGTTAGGTTAATATATATCCGATATACAAAGAGGTGGAATTATAAATTACTAGATATTTGTGTTCAGGATATTAATATGTTATGGTCTTACCGTGGTTAGTTTGAAGTTAATCACAAATTGTATGAACATTATATGTGAAATATATGGGTACTGTCTACAGTACAGTGTCGTTTCCATGAACTGCATAATAAACATCCTTAATTGTTTGAGGTAAGTAAGATATCTTTATTTCGGTTTTCATTGGCAAATTCAGTTTGGGGCAAAAGATGTTCTTTCAGTGAATTACATGATATAATTGTATTGTCTACAATACATCTATAATGAAGAAATTGACCATATATTTTTGCATATGTTTCCACATTTATAACGTTGTTAAGAGGGGCGGCAAATTCTCTGACCGCCCCAGGTACGCCACTGGTTTATGATAAAATTGTCAAGTTGAATCGTTCAATTTTCAAAAGAATTATCCTGGGGACATGGTTCTTTCAATCATATCAGAATATATTGAGTTGGTTGATTTTTGGTTGAGTTGTGAAAAGCTTAAGTTGGTCTTATGGCCATTATTATGACTATTTCAAACTGAGGACTGCAATAGTGTTCTTCTACAAAATTAATTTTTCAATTATAACTCCTTTAACGTGCACAAAATTTATTCTTAGGTGGCCTTTGTTCAAGTTTACTTGAATGATTTTTGGTAGAATAATTGGATCTTTAACAATGAAAGGACTGCATCTTTTATTATTCTAGATATTTTGATAAAAAGTTTATGAATATGTCAGCTTGAAAAAAAAAGCATTTTAGCCAAAATCTTTCAGTATGTGTAAACAGATTTACTAACAGGCCATGATTTTGTCTGTATCTTGAAGTTGAGAAACTGCCAACTGTTTCAGATTTGGCAACAGATTAAGAGTTCATTCAGTGCAGCCAGATATGGGTCAAGAGTTCAGTCAGTGCAGCCAAATACATGGCATGTGATCACCTCATGGGTGACATGTGAACACCTCATGGGCACCATGTGATCACCTCATAGGTGTGTCATGCCCCTCAGGGCTACATGTGGAGCCAATCTGTGAGCTTGTGCAATAAAGTGGCTACTATTTCAGATTTGGCAACAGGCCAAAGGTCAGTCTGGATCTATTTATAGCTTTGGCAGACTCCTAACTGTATCAGATTAGGCAACATGTCAAGAGTTCACTCAGTGCAGCCAGGTATAGGTCAGGAGTTCACTCAGTGCAGTAGCTGCATTCTATTTATAGCATTGGCAGACTGCCCACTGCATCAGATTTGGCTCCAAACTTCAGACTGAATCTATTTATATCTTTGGCAGACTGCCAACTGTGCCAGATTATGCAACACGTCAAGAGTTCATTCAGTGCAGCCAGGTACATGTAAAAAATTCACTCAGTCTAGCCAGGTGCAGGTCATGAGTTCACTCAGCACTAGCAGTTTGTCACAGTTCACTCGGGCAACTGCCTTTCTCACCTAAGCCTGGTCAGCCCCATGCATCAGACTCAAGATAAGTTTGACGTATTGGCCTGATATTTTGACCTGTATATGTGTCTTTGATGGCTTTCTCATTCACAAGACAGGTGTTGCCACCTACAATGACTATGCACTGTGTATGTTCCTGCTTATTTCTACAGAGGAAATTGAGATATAAGCCTGAAATTGGGCATATTTATACACATCGAATTGCTTTGTTGTATACAAGACTGGTGGTGCCACCTACAATAATTTTTGCATAGTGTGTGTCCCTGTTTATTTCTCAGGAGGGGTTTGATATAACAGTCTGAAATTAGGCATATGTATATATCTCTGATAGCTTCGTTGTATACAAGACTGGTGGTGCCAGCTACAATCATTAGCTCAGCTGACTATAAGTCATCTGAGCTGTAGTCGTGGTCCATTGTCCGTTGTCTGTCCGTCCGTCTGTCCGTAAGACTGGCACGTTTCGACATCATTGGACCTACGAATCTGAAATTTGGCATACAGTTAGATGTCCCCAAAATCTCCTACCATGCGGAAAATTTGGTCAATAGGACTTCGTTCCTTCGAGATATTAAGGAAAAACCTCAAATTTTTATTAGAAATCTATTTTCACAATTCAGGACTGCCTAATATCAAAACCACAAATCTGGTTTTCGTCATATTTACCATAAATATTCCTCTTTAAAGTTCCTATGTACATACCAGAAATTAAGTCAGAATTATTTAATTTAAAAAAGTTATGGGCCCAAACATAATGGATTTGTAAAAAAATCAGGAAAGATATTTGGTCACTTAAGACCAAAAGTGTTCAAGGTGGGGACTTTTTTTCAGTAATAACACTTTAATTGATCAAAATTTAATTGTATACCAAAAAAAAAAGATCAAAATCTGTTAAATTTTTTTAAATATTGGCAAAAATATAAAATTGGTACCTTAAATTTTGCCCAAGTTTGACCATGGCACTTTTTCCCCTGTAACTGCTGAGGATTTAATTTTCAAAACATGTTTTTGTCACCATTTCAACTGTTAACACCAAAAATTGGAAACCAGTTGATCAAAAACTGTAGATTTTATTCAAGTTTTCAAGCACCATGTCACATATTGTTTACATCAAGCTAGTGTTATGCAGTTTGCTAGAGCTCAGCTCCCCAGCTTCAGCTCTAAGTTCCTTGTATTTGGCATACAGTTAGATGTCTCCAAAATCCCCTACCATGACAAGAATTTGATCACTAGGACTTAATTCCTTTTGAAATATTAATGAAAAACTTCATTTTCCCATTAAAAACCCATTGTTACACTGTAAGACTGCCTAATATCAAAACCACTGATCTGACTTTGATCATATATAATAACATATTTTTCTATACATTCGCTATGAACATGCCAGAAATGATGTCAGTATTGCGTTATTGTTTTAATTATGGGCCAAACATGATGCACTTTTTAAAAAATCAAGAAATATATTTACTCCCTTAACAAGAGGATTGCAGAAGCTAGAGATTTTTTGTCAGGGATGTAGCATTATTTAATCAAGATTCAATTGAATACCAAAAATTAGTTCTGAATTTTTCAAATTTTATAAGTTATTAGATAAATAAATATAAAATTAGTAACTTAAATTTTGCCCAACTTTGACCATGGCACGTTTGTTTCCTGAGAGCACCGTTGATATAATTTTTATATCATGCACACATAAGGATTTCATCTTTGTAGTTTAGAAAGCTGAAGGAAATTGGCCAAATATTGTAGCTTTTATTAATGTTTTTATGAGACCATGTCAGACCAAGGCTCAATCAAGCCCCTCTTCAGTCACCTGTATGTTGACCTTGTTGACCTGTCATCAGATTATGCACACTTGAGTGAAGCATACACTGGAGCAGCCAGGCAGCTAATGCCCAGCCACAGTTGATCCAGGTGTCCAACCCAACTCATCTAGTAGTTGTTTTGAAAAACAGCATAACAATAAATAATAAATTAATAATTTTTTATTGTTTTTTAATAACAAATTAAAGAAAAATTAATAGAAAAGGAATTTGTTAGTTGATGAGTAACAGAAAATTACTGTTACTGATGATGTAAGAATCTTTAATGGATGGATAGAATGTCAATTTCAGTGTTATTCCAAATAACACCATGCAGTCACCTATGGTATTTTTCAGTTAAATTTTAATGATAAAAAAATAAATCATATTATTCATTACTAATCATTAGGGATCATATGAAGGAAATTAATGATAGACAAAGATGCAGTTGATAATATTAATCTAGATTCCTACTGTGTCTAGTGTGTAGATTGATGTGAAAGTAGTCCAAAGTGAATATATTACATTTATTTTTTTTTAATATAAATAAAAGCCATAAAACCAGGTACTTATGATCATTATTTAAATTTGTGAATTTTGTATATTCTGGATTCTCAACATCATTGTTTGGCTAAAACTGAATAAATAATAGACATGGTGCGAATGCTTTGCAAATGAATTTGAATACGAACATGAATATATACTGCATTAAAAAATTTTATTGCCTAAGAATGGGAATTCATGTAAAAATGAAAGTATTTGAATACCAGTGCAGATACTTTCAAAATGTATTCATGAATGCATTCATGAATATATTCTATAATATTATTTTAATAATCATTTCAGTTATATTTTATTTGAAAAAATCATATGATTTTCATATTATTTTTTTTAAATAAAAATTATATTGGCACAATATTTGTCATTAAATTTTAATAAATAGTTTAACTCTTTTATTATATGTGCTGTTTATAAGTTATATGGCCAAATCAAAATCTGTTTGACAATAGCACTCCATTTGTTAATAAAATAAATGAAATCAATCCTCTTCCCTGTCTCCAAAGATACTATCAAAATCATACATAAGCTAAACACCAACAACTCATAATAAAGCTTATATTTATTACCACACAAAACCAGCATGTGCCTCTTTCCCCAAATCATATTTTTTATCATATATAACAGCTGAGCGCCGTGACCCATGGGTCCCTTGTTTTTGTGTTGTGTGCACCCATGCCAGAATTTCAGCAGTGATGTTTATGTAATTGTTTCTTATATTCAAAATGTTTAGTAATTGCATTATTTATATACATGAAATGTAATGGTCCAGCATTGAAGCATTATACCTGGTGTATTTCCCAATGCACAGGTTTGCATTAGGCCTGTAGGCCTAGTTTTTAAAAAGATTCTGAGTGCTATGCTTTATTGCACCTTCTTTTAGTGTTGTAGTTCTAATATTCAGACATATATTTGGAAACTATGCATCCATTGCCTACAACATTCTTTCATTGTAGTTTACCAGGAGGCATGCCACATAAACCAAAAATGCTTTTTTCCAGACTCTTAGAACTTTGGAGTTTAATTTTAACCCCCACCTCTTCTGGCTTAGTTCCCAGCACGAGTGCTACATGAACACTTCAAAAGTAAAAAATATATTTCACATCAGGTATTTTTGTACACTGTTAGAGAATTCACAAATACCTACACATGCTTGCACACATACACACATATGCACTCTCACATGCAGGACCTAGTACCTATAAATAATGCCAGAGAATGAGGAATATCAGCTAGAAACAATAGAAAATAGCAGAGATAATGTGTTTGTGAAATATGAAAAAAATTACCCTTGGTACTAAAGGGACATACTAATTGTGAATCCCAGTGATGAATCAGTTTTTCGAAAGTGCTATTTAAAAAAATTTAAACCTCTAGTCATCTTAAGTGCTCCTAACTGGGACTTCATGTCTAAAAGCTTGGAAAGCTAAGTGCCATTTGTGCAAGATAGCTTGAAGAGTACCTTTCTTGTGTATTTTGTATACTTTATATATATTTTGCATACTGCCTTGGTATATTGGTGTGTGTGTGTATATATATATATATATATATATATATATATATATATATATATACAAAAAGAATGCTGTGGAGTCTATTAATATTTTAAAGGATAACCAACTTTGTTAATGCATTGAAAAATTAGTTATTCTTATATTAAATTTACATTAATTTATATTTTGTGTGACTTTTACATTTGTTATCATCTTGTATATATATATATATATATATATATATATATATATATATATATATATATAAATATTGTTATAATTTTAAATATCTTTTAGAATCTGTAATAGGGGAATGGGTCTTAGAGTATATTATTTATAGGTGAATGTGCTTTATTATTTGGTTTATTAGTTAATGCTTGAGCTGGATAAAATTTACTGTCTTATTTAACTTTTGGTGCTCAAACTAACCCCAGCTCACACAAATCTTATCTATTTCATATAAAATATGGCATATGGTATTGAATTAATGAGTAAGTGAAATAAAGACAGCATATATTCTGTTTAATCAAATATATACTGAATGGTTTATATTTAACCAATTACAGCGTGTTTTCCCTGAGTTTATTTCACTTTTTTTCCAACTTCTAAGAAATCATATTTCTTGTATGATATATAATTACACACAAATACATCAGACTTTTTAATTGATTGTCACAAAATCAATAAATGTATCTTAATATTCTTAGGGTTCTATTTCTCTACTAAGATTTCAGGCTCACCAAATTTTTATCCCATCAAGATGAGTTGGGTTAAATTGAGATTTTCATTCGTTTCTGTCAAATCAGTTCAGTTTGTTTCCTCTAGATGGCAGCAACGAACATGTTATACTTAGACATCCAGTTTCGGTACAGCAGATATTGTGATAACGTAAAATGGCTGCATCGGCACTTGTCATGACTTCGTTATCCTAATTGAGACTTAGTATAATTGACAGTTGTCGTACAGGACTTTTTTCAAGGAACTTCAAAACTGCGGCCACACATCGGATATACACGTTTTTAGCTCAGCTGACTGTAGGTCATCTGAGCTATATCGATCATCCTTTGTCCGTCGTCCGTCCGTTTGTCTGTTTAGCTCTCCGTCCGTCCGTTAACCAGGCACAAATCGTAACCGCTCGAGCTGGGATCTTCTTATTTGACATGCAGGTATGCCCATGAGAAATATTCTTCAAGCTATGGGGCTCCGAAGTACACCTCAGAATAATTGATAATTTTATACAAAAGCTCAAGTATCTGAACAATCATTGATCACCATGATTCTTTGCATGGATATTGATCATGGAGAGTTTCATCATTTTATGCAGACTGGTGGTGCCACCTGTATTTTTTCGATTTTTTTCTCTATTTTTTGAGACCTTGTAAGATGTTGTTATCTGTAAACAGGGCACAAATCATAACGACTGGACCTAAAACCTTCTATCTTGACATGCAGGGAGGCCCATGAACAGACTCCTTGAAAACCTGAAATAATGTCTCTGTAACCCATATTCTTTGAGCTATGGGGCTCTGAAGTACCCCCCAGAATAATGTGAAATTTAATACAAAAGCTCAAGTATATGAACAACTTATGCATTGATAACCATGAATCTTTGCATGTTATTGATCATGGGGTGTTTTCATCAGTTTCTGCAGACTGGTGGCGCCTCCTGTATTTTTTATCGATTTTGTTTCTCTATTTTTGAGACCTAAAAAGATGCTGTCATCTGTAAACAGGACACAAATCATAAGAACTGGATCTAGAATATTCTATCTTGACATGCAGTGAGGCAAATCAAAAGTCTCCTTGGAAACCTGAGATTAGGTCTCTGTTTTCCGTAACCTCTGAGCTATTGGGCTTTGAAGTACCCCCCAGAATAATGGAATATTTGATACAAAAGCTGAAGTTTCTGAACAACTAATGTATTGATCACCATATGATTTTTTGCATCGATGTTGCTAATGGAATATTTCATCATTTTCTGCAGACTGGTGGCGCCACCTATATTTTTATATTTTTTTACGATTTGTTCCCTCTCTTTTTGAGACCTTTAATGTTGTGGTCATCTGTTAACAGGGCACAAATTGTAATGACTGGATCTAGAATCTTGTATCTTGACTTGCAGGGAGGCCCATGAAAAGATTCCTTGGAAACCTGAAATTAGGTCTCTGTTACCCATATTCTTTGAGCTGTGGGGCTCCGAAGTCCCCCCCCCCCCCCCCCCCCCCGCCAAAAAAAGTGAAATTTGATAAAAAAGCTCAAGTATCTGAACAACTAATGTATTGATCACCATTAATCTGTTCATGGATATTGATCATTGGGTGTTTCATCAGTTTCTATAGACTCGTTGTGCCACCTGTAATTTTACGAATTTTTCGCTCTGTTTTTGAGACCTTTGATGTTGTAGTAGTCTTCTGTTAACAGGGCACAAATCATAATGACTGGTCCTAGAAACTTTATGATTCATATTCTTTGAGCTATGGGGCTCGGAAGTACCCCCCCCCCCCCAGAATAATGTGAAATTTGAAACAAAAAATCGAATATCTCAGCAGCAATAGCATTGATCACCATGAATCTTTGCATGAATATTGAACATGGGGTGTTTCAAGAGTTTCTGTAGACTGGTGGTGCCACCTGTATTTTTTCGATTTTAAACCCATATTTTTTGAGACCTTAAAAGATGCTTTCATGTGTTAACGGGACGCAAATCATAATGACTGGACCTTGAATCTTCTTTCTTGACATGCAGCCTTCTTGGAAACCTGAAATTAGGTCTTTGTTACCCAAATTCTTCGAGCTATTGAGCTCCGAAATACCCCCCCAGAATAATGTGAAATTTGATACAAAAGCTCAAGTATCTGAGCAGTTAATTCTTTGATCACCATGATTCTGTGCATGCATATTTATCATGGGGTGTTTCATCAGTTCTTGCAGACTGGTGGTGACACTTTTTTTTCGAATTTGTACGCATTTTCTCTCTTTTTTGAGACCTCCAAAAATTCGGTTTCTGTAAACAGGGCTCATTTTGTAACCATTGGATCTGGAAATCTTATTACTTGACATCCAGGGAGGTCCATGGAAAAATCTTCATGGAATCCTGTAATAAGGTCTTTGTTACCCATATTCTCCGAGCGATGGGGCTTAGGAGTACCCCCTAGAGTATTTAAAAATTAAATACGAAAGCTACAGGATCTGAACAACTAATGCATTGATCACCATGATTCTTTGTATGCATATTCATCATTGAGTGTTAATCAGTTCCTGAAGACTGGTGGCGCCACCTGGATTTTTTTAGAATTTTTAAGCATTTTTTTCTCTATTTTTGAGACCTTTAAAGATGCAGTCATCCCTTGACAGGGCTCAAATCATAACCACTGGACCCAGAATGTTCAAACTTGACATCCAGATAGGTCCGTGAAAAATATACTTGGAAACCTGAGATTAGGTCTCTGTTACCCATATTCTCTGAGCTATAGGGCTTATAAGCGCCCCCCAGCATAATTGAAATTGTGATACAAAAGCATGGCGCAAATCATAACCATTGGACCCAGAATCTTTTTAACTTGACATCCTGAGAGTTCCTCAAAAAGTCTCCCCAGACACCTGAAATTGGGTCAATGTGACATATATTCTCAGGAGTTTTGGGGTATATTTGAGCACCCCAGCAATAATGCAAACTACACACAAATTGCCAGGTTCTTCAGGAAAGGCTGGTTAGATTGTCATCAGATTTGGTGTGCTTATGGGTCTTGATGAGCTTAAGCTAATATGCATATGCATGAACAATGATGCCACCTACATTATCTTAATTAGTTGCCTGTGCAAGGACATATTGTCAACATGTCAGTCGGCTGAGCGTCGTGATCCATGGGTCACTTGTTGGTCTTGATATGCGAGGATGATGCAAACTTTTTCCGAAGGGGGCCATTTCCCTTATTTCTCCACAAATTTAGAAAAACGTCAAATTATATTTCGAAGGGCCTATTGCAGCGCCACCTGTCGCCAACTCCGATCGAGTTCGCAGAAAGAAGCTTGTAATATGAAAGACGGCCCGAGGCCCTCCGCGCCCGTGCTCCGATCGGTTTGTGATGCGACTGTTTTGGGAAACCTCTAGTAGTTCAAGCTGAGGATGCTGAAAATGTTTCTTGACGTTGGAGAAATTTAAGATCCCGAAAATAATAAACCATAAGCAAAACGTATTCACAGTAATGTAATTCCTGCATTATGGCGAATTACATTTCTAAGACGTACTTTAGGCTTCACAAATCAGTACCTACAACGTGAAAAAGACCCTAATTTGTGCCATCAACAAAAGGGTTTTTTTGGTGATACCTTGATAAATTTTCTGAGACTTAAATCTTTAGAGTCAAAAATTGGTCAGTTGTTCCTGGAGTATCAACAAACATTATTGGATGTGGTGAGTAGGGTAAAACTAAAGTCTGATATGTTGCATATGAGTTTACAATTTATCTTTAGGCATGTTTTTTCGATAGCCTTATCAACAAAAGTTTTACATGTCACTGGGATGTTGTTGTGTTATGCATTAACCTATGTAGCCTATCTTTTACGGGTAGGATAAGCGCCGGTGTTCAGGAATGGGCGAAAGCCATCAGCACTATATGTATGGGATATATATATATATATATATATATATATATATATATATATATATACACATTCTGCAAAACCAGGACTGAATTCGTCTAATTGGGCATAACATTTTGATTTGTTGTACAATAATTCTAAATTAGTTTCTACAACTCACGCTTCAAAGATTAGCGTTCACAGTACCGGATCCTAAACGGTCAAACACTTTGAAGTGTGTATGTGTATATATATATATATATTTATATATATATATATATATATATATATATATATATATATATATATATACACACTCTGTTTCTCCGGACAATATTTTTGGTATCAGACATTCCTCTTAAGATAAATTTTCCTGGATACATGCTAAATGGAAGAGGGCGTCGGCGGTCACGTGATCATGCACCACCATGTTCGTATTTCCTACAATGAATGACCTATAACAAGAAGTATCACATAAAACACCTTTGTCATGGTCTAGTGCAAAAATCACGCGCCTGTGAAAAGGAATACATGGTATAAAACTAATAAAACACGTTCCTCCACGCTCAAAGGCCCCTTTAATGTTTATTATGGCATGTCAACAGGATTTGTTGACACCAGTTACATAAAAACACTTGTAACACATACATCGTGACTTGCACCATTAAGCTTAAATAAAAATAAGCGAGACCACACAATATATATGCAGTTTATATATATAAATATATAAAAACATACATGCCGTTTCTACCTTAATTGCCGCCTAGGACCCGATTTATACTCGTCTTCTAAACATCCATTCTTTGTGCTTAATACAAAAAAAGCTAGAATACTGATAGGCGAGGTGTCTATGTCCATAGACAACCTGTAGGGGCTGAGTGATATATAATGTAAGAAAATATAATAAACTATCTGTTTACATGCATTTATTCGCTCCCTAGGACCTTCCACTCAAACGATGTGAGAAATGAAAGGATTGAAAGGAAATGATGGCAAGCTGCCGAACACGCAGCAAACTAACGCTGAGTAAAACAAAATCTGATTGGCTCATCGTGTAAAAAAGCTTGTAAAGCAATTTTTATTGGCTCAGCTTGTAAACAAAGATGGCCTGCCAATGCGGAGCTCGTCCTCCGGGACTGCAAGATATAGGAGATTTGCAAACAGAGGGGGATAATTAACTGACCTCAGGCCACACCATCAAGTTACTAGTATAGTGTCCTGTAAGATTACGACTGCATTCCGTGTATTCCAAAGGGGGGTGTTGAAATATTACGCATGAAGGAATTCAAAAGAGACAGCACCGCCTAGTGACCAAACTTGACGGACAATCGCGCTTTCGTGCAGCAGTTACTGCGGAGCGAATAGTTCAGCATAGCGTAACCGCTCGGCTGCTTATTGAGCACAATGCATTGACTAAGGGAACTGACTCAAATCAGTTTTTAACTGAACTAAGATGTTAAGGTTTGAATCAGAGATAGTCCTGTACAAAGACACAGGAGTGGGGCATCCAAAGCAACAGAGGCATAATTAAATCTGATATATAAAACTGTAAGCCTGGTATTATTTAGTAGGATGGTTCTGTGACCATTGACCTTGTGACTTAAAATGAATCCACAACTTTATTAAAGATGTGGGTAGTATGACCTTTGATCTCATGACTCTAAAAACATAAGGGTTTTTACTATAGTGATGAGTCCTACATAAATCAAATTTGAAAGAATTATGTCTAACCAAACTGCAGTTATCGTCATTGAACAAGTGAGGGGAAGGATGGGGCCTGTGAGCCTGACATTTGATCTTGTAAAATATACAGGATTTTTTCACTACTGGTAGGCGAGTTCTATGCGCAAGATGAAAGGTTTTTGAGGAAAAGTGTGTCCTAAAATGTATCCACAATTTTTGAAAAAATGGGTCCTGTGACCTTGACCTCATGACCAAAAGATCAATAAAATTCTTGCTTCGGTATAGCGGGTCATATTTAAGACAAGTTTGAAATCCACATGTTAATCCAAACTAGAGATATCATCCGGAAACCATTTGTTGGCGGACAGACTGACGGACAGGGTGATTACTTGAGCACCCGCTTTTTCAAGGGGGGCCCAAATAAAAGTAAAAACATGTGACCAGGAGAGACTTGTGGCCTGCTTATATTGGGATAAAACCACTGAGAAAATAAAAACGTGAACGCCTCTCAATGATAAGGTGTTGACAGACGGCCGAGATATAACAGAAAACAGCCCTGCATGACTGCTGTCTGAATCTAACCAGAATGCAAGTGAAAAAAAAAATGCCAACGAAAAGGTAAACGCCTGAGCTAGTTAATACATAGAATTCCTTTTTCCGATAGAGGATTATTTTCTGCATAAGCCATATTTTAGAGGGTAATTTTCTCTTGCAGGACTTAAGCTTTTTGAGATTTATAATGCTTGAAGCGTACATATGGGTTAACTCTAGATTAAGGTCCCGATTATTTCTAAGGATAAACAGTTGTACTTTCACATATATTATAGTTTGTGCCATGTGCGATTGATCAGCCAACAGAAACTGATCACATGCAACCGGGTCTCTTCTAATCTAACTTTCGCCAATTTAAGAAGCCGCCCGTGATACCTGGCAATATTCTCTCTCTCTCTCTCTCTCTCTCTCTCTCTCTCTCTATATATATATATATATATATATATATATATATATATATATATATTATATATATATATATATATATATATATATATATAGTTGTGCAAGAGAATATTGAGTGATAAAATTTGAGAAAATTGCTTGTGTCAGATTTATACCCTTTTTTATACCAAACATAACATCGGCATCATTTTGTTTAACGGGAGCTCTCAACATAAGAAAAGACAGTGACATTAAACAGGCTTGGAATAATAAGTACTTCAATATATAAAAGTCCATGCCCGCGATGAGATGTTTCACTGTTAGACACCACGTAGGTTGAGCGCTTTGCAGGCTTCATGGGAAGGCCATGTTTCAACCACAAATGAGTGCGCTTTCGGGACTTCCTCGATGGTAGGACTTACGGAATTGGGGAGATTAGGCACCCAGAGCCCGCAGGTGCAATAGTCACCAGGCCTGGTTAACGACATGAAGCTAAAGGATGCGTGTTCTAATGTAATGTCACGAAGTCCGAGACCGGAATGTAATTCTGCAGATGTACTCAGTTAAGCTCACATGATACCAGAAACCTAAAAAAAAATATTTTAAAATTAAATCCATCATATATATATATATATATATATATATATATATATATATATATATATATAACAGCATATCAGACTGCAGCTGCTGATGAATTTACTCCGTTCTGTAGTCAGATGGTGAGATAAGAACAGACAATTGATGTGACCATGTTCACCTCTTCTTCAGCCTTTTGTAGGTATCTATATATGTTCCCGTATGAAGAGGGAGGGGCGTTTACACTGCTATTTATAAACTCCATGATCCCCAATTTTATTTGTTTTCATGCCATATAGGTCCTAAGGTTTGCATATCCACGATAATTACTAACATGCACTGAATAGCAGGACACTCAAAAGTGACTTTATTTTCATTATTATTTCGAATACTGCTCTGTAAACATGTAAAACTATTTTGGGGAATATAAAATCGGTGTAAATTCCACAGGAGTTTAGGCTATACGCGGGAGAGAGCGGTTGTAAAATTAACAGTGGCAGTGGGTTATATCAACAAACGACACTTTAAGGGTAGATAAGGGTAGATTTTTAGACCATTTTAAACACTTGGAAGTGACCTAAAGAGCCTCCCACGAGTGCGATGCACCCGCGACATGAATATAACCTCGTGTTCTGCACAAACAACACGTGAAAGGTCCATGGGAACATCATATCTGCCTGTTCTGATTGTATGAAAGTTTTAAACCGGCCGAATAATGCGTGGTCTAAAATCCCGGTTTTGTCCTTCACGGCTTGTTGTTGTTTTCCCAAGCACATACTAAGACAGTTTGAAAATAACGAAATTGCCGTCCAAAAAGCGAATTTTATGGTAAATGCATACACATACTTTATATTGTCTATGGGTAAATGCAAATAATTCTGTCTTACACCCGTTTCCGTTTTTAGCATACAAGTTGCAAAGTAACGGCAAATATATCAGATACATGGTTTTCTTGCGGAGTTAAATAAAATAAGACACCTTTGATAGATTTTTTTAATTCTCACAACAAGTCGAGAATGATCTTTTTTTATCAAAATTATGTTGACCTCGGAATCGGTGTCGTTGACCATGTGAAGCCTGCTCTGCGTATATACACGAGTAAAAAAATCACCGGTACGATGAAAAGAGAACGTGATACATATGTTCCTTACCCCCCTGATCTTAAAGTCGTTTATGGTATTGCTTTGTCACGGTCTCTGTCCTGGAATAAACAAAGAAACTAACATAAATTACATCCCTACACATACACAGAATATCTATATATATATCTACCTGTGTACCTCTCTCTCTCTCTCCTAAGGTTTTCATATCCATGATAACCGCAAACATGCGCTGAATAGCAGGACACCCCAAGGTGAAACTCTATTTTCATTATCATTCCGACTCCTGCACCATAAACATGCATGTATAACTATTTTGGTGAATATAAAGTCGATGTAAATTCCACTGGAGTTTAGGATATATACGCGGGAAAGAGCCGTTGTAAAATTTACAGTGGCAGGGGATTATATCAAAAAATAACAATTTATGGATAAATGGCCAAAGTGTAGCCCCATTTTTAGACCATTTATTACACTCGGCATAGTGACCTAGAATACTGTTGACCTTGGGAAAATGTGTCGTTGACTATGTGAAGCCGCTGACGCACTCCGGGACATGACGGACGGTGCACTGCGTTTATACACGAGTAAAAACATCACCGGTACGATGAACAGAGAACGTGATACATATGTTCCTAACCCCCCTGATCTAATAGTAGTTTATAATATTGCTTTGTCACGGTCTCTGTCCTGGAATTAACAAAGAAACTAACATAGGCCTAATTTACAGCCTTACACATACACAGTCTAATTATATCTATACATGGTATCTCTCCCTCTCTTTCTCTTTCTCTCTGTCTCTCTCTCTCTATATATAATATATATATATATATATATATATATATATATATATATATATATATATATATATATATTGTGACGGTTTTTAATGCAGGAAAGCAAAGTAGCGGGTGCTGGCTGAGTTCTTTGAGTGGGAAGCGTTGCTGAGATAAGGGTGTAGGTCAAAACCATGTACAGGGTAGGGTGAGCAGCACCTGGGACACGGTTCTTCGTAATTTGCCGAGCCCGCTGTTAGGCCATACAGGCAACAGGCTTCATTAGTTATCATCTCATGGTTTTAGTTATAATATAATACGGGTTCTTCTCCCAATACGGGCTATTTCTGTGGTGATTTTAACCCGACACCCCTGTCTTTGATGAATGGACCAACCTGTCTCGGCAGTCGTGTACCGCTGTCGTGTTTTCGTTTGACAAGCGATTGTTTATCATGCTATGGTCAGTTTTTGTAAAAAAAATTAATGGTTCATTTTCAACCAAATACAAATAAAGCTAGTAACAATTTTATTAATTTTATGGAAGACTTGTTTTTTAGATTTATTGAAAGGTTAGGATATATAACTTTTTATACGCATGGAAATCGGGACTATATGCCGAAGCATGATTGACAGAAATGTAACAGGGTTGACGCGGATTGATACAGGCAGTCTTATAATGTAATGACATGTAAATCCGACCAAATTACCTTACGTGGAGTGATATTGAAATGCTGGCCATGTGTTAAGACATTACGCAGTTTTTTTAACAAATCGGGGAGAGGTGCGCGGAACATAGAAGGGACCGGACGTGTTCATAGTTGATGATTAGAAGATAAGACGGAATTAACGCGGTAAGAATACATTTTGTTGCACTGTAGCTGGCTTTCCGTGACGGAGTAGGCTAGTTTACAATAAGGCTGTTTTACTTAGATTTACGGGGCTATTAATTGTAAATCCTGTTATTGTAGAATCCAGCTTTGTCAGTTTTGATTTACCATAGTGGGCCAACCAAACTCTGAAAAGTCCTCCAGAATTATTTTTTTTACGGCAACACATGTTAATAGCTGACATCCATTATTGTGAGATCTAACAAGTGATACGAGGTTAAAAAGATGTGGGCGGATGCAAACGCGAATTTTCAATCTGAAGGTCATTTTGAAGGTCATCAAGATCACAAGGTATAACATTTTTGGTTTTTCCTTGTTTTGTGTTATTTAGGCCACTTTTTCCATTTATAATGTCCAAAATTTTTAATTGTTTTGTTAATACCAAATGAATATATAATATTGCAAACTAATTATCTTGGAATGAATAAAAATAAAGTTAATTCACCATATAGGACTGTTTTCACTGAATTTTAAACCTAATTTATTCTGTATAATGTCAGATCATCCTGTCTGTTGGAATGTGTGTTTGTATTTGACTCTTGTGTGAGATGTCTTGAAGCAGAGACTCAAAACTTAGTCATTTTATCAAGCATGGCCATATTAGAACCCTATTGTTTGCTATATGACTGTTGCCACCAAAGGGCGCTGGCGACTATGGCACGGCTACGTTTTCTTTCGCTATAAATGTCAGTTTGTTAAGTGTGTTAACATATATTTACAATTTGACAGCTGTTTCTTGAACATTATTAAGTTGTCAACTCTTCCATTGTAATGATATAAACATTTTATTTCTCTCCTATTGCCACGAAGCATTGCATTTATTACCAGCACAATCGGATGTTCTCCGAGGTTCCGGTCACTTTGCAGTGCGTTGGAAAGCGCTTGGTAGCACAGACTTTTTCCATCCCGTAAGAATACACACGATGCAACCGTCAACTTTCAACATAGTCCTTATACTGACTTGCTGGTGTGGCCTCAGGTCAGTTATCCCCCACTCTCTGCATATTTCCTTTTTTGTCGTGCTACACGAGTTTGCCACTGGCGCAGCCACGCTAAGCCAATTAGATTGCTTCTAACAATTCTGCAGATTCTTTAAACGCAGAGCCAATCAGATTTAAGTGAATACAGCGCAAACTGACTGGGTGTTTGGCACTTGTCAAACCTGAAGAATCCTGCTACTTTCACAGTGGCCGGTGACCAGAAGGTCACGGGCTGTGTTCAGAGCATACATATATGTATGCTTTTGTGTTTATTTGAGTTAACCCTAAAATAAGCTGTAAAATTTTGATATATTAACCTTGGTGCTCTCATTAATAGCTTTCATGACAGATCTGGTGTTGTTATAAAGATTCATAACTCGGACATAAATTTTTAAATAGTTTATTATTCTATGCCATTTTAATTTTTATTTTCAGTTATTTTTAGGTTAGGATGAAAAGCCATGCCAGATGAAATATTTTTTCTCGATAATATATATGTTCAAATATAATGACACTTAGGCTAGGCCAGGTATATTTTAATCACTCACATGAAAGACTGGTATCCGTCAGTTGCTTTAATTAATTAAATCCTTGTGAAAGCAATATTGATATGCAATAAATAGGATACAAAAAGGATAAGTAATTAGTCAGCTACACAGACATATTGGATAAGATTGACATCCATGGGCACCTGTATCCATATTTTCCCCATTGTACATGGTGAGAGCTTGGCATATTGTGGAGGAGTGTATACTTTATGCTAGGATTGGTACTAAATTAATAATCTGCCGTTCTCAACTAGTCTCCAGCAGAAGATATACGGTATATACACATGCTGCCTCCTTTTTTTTTGCAACCAATAGATGTGACAAACGATGTTCAGCTGAATGAGTGATCTATTGTTAAACAGTATTTCGCAACATTCATCTGGGATGTGAAACTTTTATGTACACCGGAATTTATACTGTGATGTTTGAACGGTACATTCTATATGAAGTGTTCAACTTTGAAGTTGGCAAAATAAATGCTATATACTATTTCCTGTTTTGTTCTGTTTGACCTTGAAAATAACATTAAGAAGGTTTTTTGGACTCTTTTCTAAACACTCTGGTAAATGTGTTATAAAAAATAAAGGGCACTCATAAAAAGCGTATACAAGAGGTAAGAGCTCTGTAGATACCAACACGACTATCCGTGTCCAACGGATTAAATATCAGCTGACGCGCATTTGATAGTGTACTTGCTTTGGAGTACATTTCCGCTGTGTGTATCACAAGTGAAGTCATTATCAAAAGATACCCGAAGTAATTTTACAGAATAATCATATATGATTTCAGTGTGTTGGTTGTCGAACTGTACAATTACATTAAAGTAACCCATAACCAATGTTTTAAACTTATCGGAATTAGCTTGTAATTCTACAAGTACAGTTCTGAATCAATTCACAGTGGTAGATGATTCTTATACAGTATACATCTTTGAACATAGTTTCATCAGTATGATTAAAAAGGCATAAACACACTTGCATCAAGCGTCAAATCTGGTAACAGTCGATTCTTTTTATTTAACTATATATCGTTAGCCATCTGACAGGCACAACTTCCAACATGCCTGCTGATGGTATACGTTGGTAAGGATACAAAAGTTACATAACGAAAATAGAAGTGGTTCCCCTATACCACAAATTGCTTTAAAAGGCGTTACCAGTAAACAAGATTATAATACATTTTGGTGGGAAGGTTAGGGGATCCAAGGATTAAAGATCCCTTGTATCTATTGTTATTTAAACACCTTAAAGCATAATAAGAAAAATAACACCGTAACCTTAAAAGAGCATCTATTAACATCGTGCAAATATAACCGCCAAAAGATAAAGAGCCTGCTTTTACCCTATATAATGGACATATTGGCCCCCATCTCGGATTTAACAGGGCAGTTGTTATTTTTTAAATTATTCTGGTGTCCAATGACAGTTCAGGGAACCCTGAAAAATTGTTTTCCTCGTGTTACGGTACAGGCATGGTGGCATATATTGCGTCTCCTTGTCATCTTACCGTCTTATATTTATCAAATTCCCTTACGTAAAGCATGAACTGACTTAATGGCTAGTAACAAAATTTGTGTGGTTCCCTGAAGAGCTTTGTTGGCGATATATGCCACCGAATGATCCCATTTGAACTAAAACACGATGGTCTAATAAAACATTTATATTATAAAACACGATGGTCTAATAAAACATTTATATTATAAAACACGATGGTCTAATAAAACATTTATATTATAAAACACGGTCTAATAAAACATTTATATTATAAAACACGATGGTCTAATAAAACATTAATATTATAAAACACGATGGTCTAATAAAATATTTATATTATAAAACACGATGGTCTAATAAAACATTTATATTATAAAACACGATGGTCTAATAAAACATTTGTATTATAAAACACGATGGTCTAAAAATACATTTATATTATAAAACACGATGGTCTAATAAAACATTTATATTATAAAACACGATGGTCTAATAAAACATTTATATTATAAAACACGATGGTCTAATAAAACATTTATATAATAAAACACGATGGTCTAATAAAACATTAATATTATAAAACACGATGGTCTAATAAAACATTTATAATATAAAACACGATGGTCTAATAAAACATTTATATTATAAAACATGATGGTCTAATAAAACATTTATATTTCATGACTACTTTTTTGTCATTGTGACAACTATTTTTAGATGAATGCGAAACGTCCATCAAGTGTATTCTGCAGAAGTGGATTCAGAGGAGGGTTTCATAACCCCCCCCCCCCCTTCAGCTTCCGCAACCTCTTCAAGTGGTTCAGACCAGTAATTTCGGCCTGCACCCCTTTTTCTGGACCCTTTGGACCTTTTCCCAGGTTTTTATCGTTAGTCCTCCCGAGTTGGGTTATCCTTTTCCTTAATCATGGATCCTCCCCTGTTCTGACACCAAGAACTCGCTCCCAAACAACATTTTGATAAGCAAATATCCGTTATTTATGGATCTTTTATCCTGCATTTAAAAATTGTTGCCCGTTTTTTTTCTGTTATAATTAATGTGTGTTATAAAGACACTGAGGAACACGTATAGAAAGTATCCCTATACTCCGCTTCCATATAAATCCTGATTCAGAGTAGTAAAAACATCACTGTGTAAACAAAAACAGACATTGAAGTTGTACTTTTTATACTTTAAAAGTGTAAGAAATTATGGAAACTATTATTACGTCGCTTGGGTACGTTGCAGTTAACGAAAAATATCTCTAAAGCTTAAGGTTACCGAACATACATTGTTTTTATATATGTAGTAACACTATACCCGTTCAGGTTGGGTTATCTTCAGTTTGACCTTTAATATGACCTTGAAAATTGCCTTAACTGTTTAAATGTAAGATGGCATCCATCTACAATTTTTCTTTCACTGTCCGTTGATCAACAAACAATGTCCACATATGTGAAAAATCGGACTTAGCTGGCCCATTTTTCAGTTTATCCGTGAAATTCAAAATTTCAGGTGGCATATCCGCCCACACTTTTTTTCTTCCTCAATGGCTGATCGATCTAGCATGGATGCCTGCTAAAAACAAGCAATCAACTTTGGCTGGCCCACTACAATGACACAGGTGCTCTGATCATCACCATTTCATGTTTAATTTTTGTGTAAATTCAATACACTGAATGACTTAAATTGGTATTTGTAGTTTTATTATACATTTAGGCCCCTGCTCAATCCCCCTCCCCGTTAATTACTTCATTCTGTATCCTGCTCTCAAAGCAGGCCCCAATCCAGAGATCGTTCCACCCGAAGGGCTGATATATGGCTAGTCTCAACGAAACCATCCATCGACCTATCTCATCGAGAAGACGCACCTTACAGTCACTTTTCCAGTTCCAGTTAACCCACCAGCCCTGTCACACCAGCCCTGGCCGGAGCTAGGGTCGCTTATATATATATATATATATGTCACAAATAAAGTAGATTTGTCAAACCTGTAAACCTGTTTTGTTCCAGTGATCACTGTGTATGCGAGACTAGTAAAAACCAACTGCACTTAATTGACATAATTAAATATTTTAAACATCCCTTGACCACGA
Organism: Sipunculus nudus; assembly: GCA_026874595.1. Lineage (NCBI taxonomy): Eukaryota > Metazoa > Annelida > Sipuncula > Golfingiida > Sipunculidae > Sipunculus > Sipunculus nudus. Next base: position 103,038,736 of record CM049306.1, on the reverse strand, counting down.
ACTATGTTTACCTTGGAAGAGAAAAACAACCTACGGTGAACCGTACTTTGTTCCTACCGTATGATTTGACTCAAGCATTTTCACATGGTGAATATACAGAATACCCATATCAACACCACTCACAGCAACACGCTCATACAATACAAACATGTGCGCGCACAGGCCCAGCAGGTTATCAGGGCCATAAATATTACTGGCGTGCGTGAATGGTGGGCTCGGCCGACAACGGGCGTCAATACTACAGCTGGCTACGACCAACAAAAAACACGGCCAGAAATAAAGGACATATACATGCATAAATGAAGCCAGCTCCCGTGGGCGGTCAGTCCAAGTGGGCGTGGTCATATCAAGCTGACACGTAGGCGGGGATCGGGAGATGAAAGGCCCCGCACGGAGCATTTACTGAATGTTTGTATGGCCAAGTCGAGAGCTGCAGGAGAAATGCTCTATTATTCTGGTGTCATCAATAATCTGTTTATGGGAATGGGCTTTATACAAGAGATAGCGTGCCCCAGTTCAGACCATTTCTAGTCCTCGTTGTGCATTGCCGGTGTGTTTATACAGGAGACGAGGGGGATTTTTCACCGAGCAGGAAGCAAGAACATATTGTAATGAACCGATGGGACTGGGATACGGCTGGATGTGGGCTACACACGACACGTTGACTGGCTGTAGCAGCAGCAGTAGTGATTAGGATCCAACAACAGCAGCTCCATCTCTGCAGCTATCGGCTTCCTGCCGTTCAGACACGCTTGCTTCTCCACAAAGGACTAACGCCTTACAGGACAGCAAACTCGCGTGTCCCCACCCTGCGGGACTCGCCCTATCACGGAACGCGCCCATGGTTACAGTCCAATGAATGGCCCCTCGCATGAATGATTCGTGGTGGGAAGGTTGTGTCTTTCACACAGCACTTATAGGCCTACTATTGCGCTGGAGGCACCCTGACGGCTCGCGCGCCCCTGTAAGGTAAGTGATCACTGTAAACATTATCAAATGGGGGAGATCCTGATCAGGGGCTGTTTTAGCTTTGTTATCTCTCGTCTGTGAGGATCTGTGTATCTGGGCTACAGCCACGTGGCAGGACGGTAGGTATATAGCCTATGTCATATGTAAAACTGCAATGGTTTACAGGCTTATCCGTGTTTCTCATCTAGTACTGATTATTATATTAAGTGATCATATATTATACTTCCGCTGATCCGAGGAGCTTATCTTTTAATCCATGTTTGAATATTATTAGATTAACGTAAAACCTATTGAATACATGTCATACCAGAGTCCGGAATACGAGGATGATATGGGGGGGGGGGGGGGACAAACTAGGGGTGGGGGGGGGGGGGGGGGGGGGACAAACTAGGATTATTTTACCTTGGCCGGGTAGCGGGCTCAATCTGAGTCTACTGGGCGCCATCCCGGGCGATTGGCTTTATCTTAACTCTGTATCCTTTTGATCTGTATCCTGCATTGTTAATCAATACCAATACATATTTATAGGGTTTTATGCGTACTCATATTGGGTGCAAGGATGTATGCCTATATTGACTCAGTTAATTAAGATTCCTTTTTGGTACATTTCGTAATTCTACTGGAATATATATAACAATATATATCCTGCAGTTTCCTCCAAAAGAAATACATTTTACTTCTTAAGTGACGTGACGTCACTGTCCCTTACACGAACTGCAACAATGAAGTGACGGTAATCCGATCCTTTGTAAGGATGAAAATACCGTGACACCTTTTGCTTATCTCTCCGAATCGTATAAACAAACCAGCTTGCTTCGTCAAGAGTGTAAAGGGAATAACAGGAAACGATTAACGAATGTAAGTTATTGGTTAAACAGGTGATAGCATCAAGAAATTCACCATAAGCCCGAGAGCCCCTGATGTATTTTGTCACATATTGAGATCTGGTTTGCCCCCTCCTCAAATGTTCATATAACTGTAACAATATCCAGAGATCAACCAAAACCATTATATACAACATCAAAGGCTCCAAAAGATATACCCAAACTAAAAGAAGTTGGTGGACCTCCCAATCGAATTAACACAAAGCAAGACAGCTTAAATGGACCACCTCAGTCCTGGCAGTGTTGGTGGTCATTTAGACCCCTGGCGTGCTTTAACTAACGTATGTCAGCGTCACGGGAACCAAAAAAAAATCACGAGTGTCCAGCTTCTACCAAAATTTGTGACAGCATCAAGGGATCAACTAAAGCTGGACATCGTCAAGGGAACAAATAAAACGTCTTGAGTGTAAAGGATCAACCAAAATATGTGACAGCATCCAGAGATTTGTCTCGTCCAAAGTCGCTTCATTCCGATTCGCTCTGCTGCTCTACATCAACGTCTTGAGATTGACCATTATGAAAAAGGAGACCCCTTTGGATTCGTATAACTGAATTTATGGGCGGTGTAAATATAAGATAATTACCTTTCGTTGCCTTTGGATATTTTATAAAACTTCTGAAAGGTTGTAGCACAAATGTAATGCTCAATTGCCCTACGCATCCATTATTTTACCCAGCCCCTTAAGTTTTCATAGAGAAGATGTCGCCATGATTGCCGGAAGTGTTCCACAGTCTTTTGCAACGTGAAATAGACTGAGACCCCGCTCTGATCTTAACGCTAGTGGAACTGGGGGAAAAAAACTGGATTTTATTAAGGTCGGTGCAGGGGACCCGTCGATCAACGTCCGCTCACAACAAGTTCATTAAGGTTGTTATATTTAAATCATGGCGGGCTTACAGTGATCTTTACTGGATAATGTTTCATTAAAATATTGAGGTAAGAACGTAGTAATGTTGCTAAAAAAACCGCTTTTACTACCAAAGACAAGAACGGATGAATTTTGATATGTATATTAAGCCCTTTTAGACTTGTTTGGTGCCTTCCAAGTTATCACTACTACATGCACGGCCTTATAGTACAGGTCATCCCCACAAATGTGATGGTATCACAGATAGTATCACAGTTGTGCATTCTACAATAACCGGGGATCTACCAAAACGCCTTCAATTCCATGATCAAACAAAATATGTGACAGCATTAATCGATCAACCAATATACGCCATGAGTGTCCAGGATAAACCAAAATATGTGACAGCACCAAGTGGTCAACCGAAAAGTTTCATCCACAAGGGAACAAGTCAACCAAAACGCCGTATATATTTAAAGGGATGAACTAAAATGTACGATGCAATCGAATCAAAGGATTGCACCAATGCATGATGGGACTTAAGGATCAGATCCCTGCATGACATGTCATATGAGCCCGGCTGGTGTCGTCTGCTAACAGCCAGCGTAATTAACCTCTACAGTAAAGTATTGTCTGTCCTGGGACAGGGTCGGGGACACTGCGGGGTTTAATTGAGGTGACCAGATGCGTAAATTGATGGATCATTTGCCAGAGCTTCAGACGGATAGCCGGGTCAAGTTTGGTCAAGCGTGGTGTTCCTTTAGTCCAGCAGAACGAGGACACAGCGTTTCCGACCATATAATCTTGAGGTTCTGGAAAGTGCAACTTTCATTGTGATATCTGTACATATAATGTACGTGCTGACCACCTCATATAAAGGATTAATTTTGTTTTCACTAAACAAATTCATGATATTACACTTCCTGGCGTCAAACACTTTCTTGGTGTCAATGATGTATGTCGGAAGCCTCGTTATACACGTGTGATGTCGATAAGCGTGGGTGTATATCATTAATATTATAATCAATGACCATGCATATCACTGAAGTTGCCAAAGATTCTGATAAAGAACAAGTGTATACTTCTCGTATATATTTGGGTTACATGTTTGACAAAGATTCGTATGCACAGCGTTTTTTGTTGCTGATATAGGACCTGCATTTTATTCAAATTTCCCTCAAGGCGAGTAAAACCAAAAAAAAGTTCCAGCGGTAACTCGGTGCAGTATTATTTAGAACTTCCGAAGTAAAGAATATATGTATATATATATATATATATATATATATATATATATATATATATATATGGCTTTTACCTCATCGGGTTGAGGGAGAATAACATACAAATACCTGTTAAGTACATGATCTTTATTGGCAAAGATTCTTATACGACTTAAGCCTGCTTCAACCCCCCACCCCCTCTCTTTCTCTCGTGTTCTTTTTACATATGTGGGCTTTCTTGTATCTATTGGTAGGGAAAAAACATGGCAGATTCTGTGCATTTGTAACCTCATTCTGATACAGTTACTTTGTACCGATAGCGAGCCACTTTTCTTCAATTCACGAACAGATTCTGTCAGAGCTATGTTTATACATGTAGTCTGTCGATAGCACGGTCTGATAAAATCTGATTTTCAAGTCAGCAGGACTGATGGCCAAGTCAACATTAAATTTATTCATTGCCGAACCACGTGTACCTTTCCTGTCTGTAAAAAAAAACACTGACCCAGATTCTATGAATTTTCTCGTGTCTCCAGTAATAAATGTAAACCAAACATTTAATTAGCCTATATTTAGGTTATGCGTGATACAAGGTGATGAGAATATCTATATACTTATATAAATAAATATATATATATATATATATATATATTATTATTATTATTATTATTATTATATATACAGTAAATCCCGATTAAACTTCAATGTACATGTTAGTTACCACCGTGCATTGTGGTCGTTTAGGACATTCGAGGCAGTTGACTTGCTGGTCAGGGCCCATGAGAATAGGATTTACGGTGTGGCCGTCTGCAATATGTTTTTTCATTGAGTCATAACATCACACACTTCAGATATGCATATATAATATACATGTTATAAAATGTAACGTAGTATAGCCTGTTTATGTATGTCCGCTAACACGCATGTATGTATTTTACTTTTCACAGACCCATTTAGTTTATGGACGCAACATCAGCGGATTTATTTATGTCACTATACAACAAAACCATGTATATTTCAATGATTAATTAGATGATTTATAAGGTCTGCATTTAGGTGCAAATCTACATACAGGTTAAGCGTCTGACTGGCAAATCCGCGAAACAGACCTACCTGCTAGCGAGGGACAAAGGCAACTCAAGATCTAGAGTACATTTCTTATGATAGATTAATAAACATAAATATATATCATTTTACTGTCATAGCTTATACGTATAGTGCCTGTCCGGATATAATAAGTGTGAACATTCTTTGATTTGATCGAATTTTGGATATAAATCAGTGAATCAAAATGGTTTCATTAGCCACACATGCACACTCCTACAGACACATACACAAATTAAATACTTAACTAGAAATCTGTATTTTAATGAATGCAAGCCTCCGCCATTCACACATTTGGCTCATAATTCCACGTTGATTTGTTCATTAGGCACTGTACAGATGTGAATATTCCTTGTGACATTCCTGGATCCGGATCACGTGTCAGATCCACACCAAAATCTAATCGATTTTTCATTGGGCCATTCACGAAATGGCCTGAAAATCTCATAATATTCCGCTCATGACTACGTGAGTTTCGTTGCGAATAATCACAAATGGAAATGATCACTTACCCTCCAGGCAGAGGGAATAAATATGAATGGCTCGAGTGTTCAGTCAATTATTACTTAGCGAAGTTGAAGGGGTAACATGAATATCTAAACATGTATAACCATTATTATTTTATGTTTATTTTAATTAGTTTATAAGCGTGGATACATTTTGATATGTTAATCAAAATAATTTAACGACAGTGCACATTTGGGGAAAATGGCGGCACTGGGCAGCCTTCAGGAACGACGTCAATTCCGTATCAGTTGCATGCAGACTAACAGATCGATGGCCACGTCGGCAGGAGGTCACAAGAACGTCATCGGAGAGCTTATCTTTCAGCTCCAGAAGTCTCACTCTCAAAACCACATGTGACCAAACACGCACATTCAGGTTTAAAGAGACAAAACATCAATAATTAATACCCCAATCCGCTTGTTTTTGGGATTTTATATATGCTAGTCTTAATACCCGTGGACTTATGTTATTGCGCTACACGCCCATGTGAAGCAGTTTATAACCCAGTTATGAAGTCAGTAGTCATGGAAGCGAAACATTAAAAAAATTGATTTTATTTTATAATGACTAAACTGTAGGCTATAATCGCGGAAGCAGAAACTCGTTCAGTATATATATGTGTAGATGTATTCATTAGACCATAATATTAGAAAATAGAGCGTTTCTCTAAAGTTATAAATGGACGATAATAAGAGGAGAGTCAAGAAAATACTATCTCGAATTTGCTACCGCTCCAGAATAAATATGGATTCTTTTCTATTCTTCGGTTGGTAACAAAAAATTAATAAATGCATTATTCGGAGGTAGAGTATATTGTATATCCTCAGCAAAACTCCGACTCATATTTAGCTTTTATAGGTCACTGGGCGGTATGCCGGTACCACACCAAATGCTCGGCATATTTATTTCAAATCCGGATATACAGGGAAATCTCCTTTTTGACTTTCGTCGTATTGTTTATATCATTTTTGAATTGTCAATGCTTGTTTCTGTGATATATTAATATATGTCATAAAAACTCACTCATATAGAGTGAACCCGGCAGCTCGTTAAAGCTGCCCATTCACCTATAGTATACCTTATGAAAAAGAATTCATGTGATTTCTTGCTTCATTTGTATACATTAATGATCTAAGGGGAATTTTGGTTGTGTAAAGTTCTTAAAAGGCTTTCGTGAAGGAAGTTTGGACTTGTTTTTCAACAACATTTTTTGGTAAACACAGCAATGTTTACAAACGGGGTAAAACATGTAACCTAAGATGGTAGGTTCAACATATTCGGCGGTAGAAAGGTCAGTTGTTGCAAAACGCCATTTGCAAAGCACTGGCTTATCTCACTTGCTGCTAGATGTCCTAATTGTTGAATTTGATTTGATTATTTTTGCGGGGCCCAACATATTTTAAACACGTTGATATAAACAAGTAGCCTGTGTGCGGTGATATCTACGTTTTCCGACCTTTTTTTTAAAAGCTCCAAGGGATTACCTTAAGTGTATAAAGGTCACATAGGTGATTGGACCCCTAAACATGTACAAGGATTGCGATAATCAGATTATTGTCACAGGATACCTGAGTTTGGGGCGGGTTTCTTTTCATATGGTGGGTTCTTTATTTCTTTATTATTAAATAAGGAATATACAAAAGGAAACTATAGGGGTTTTGGCCCTTCTTTCAAAGGATCAAATAAACATTTAATCAGTCGATATTTAAATATCGTGATATACATAGACTTTCATCCCAATCATATGTAATCATACGATGTATATAAACCTTGTGTATATAAAAGTAAGCATATCGCAAAACTTTCAATTTGCTCGAACACCATATTTCTTTGCCACATTGACGTATTTCCTATCGGGTATATCCTATTGGTATTGACATAAATCTCGCCTGAGTTATAGAGAAAAGGCTTGGCTCGAAAAAGTTTTCCCTTAAGTAGTGGATATCAAACTAAATGGTTCCGGGATGTCCCATATTACGGTATCTTGCACAATAATAGTTTTGCAACCTCAATAATTGTTTTGCAACCTCAGTTAACCCGTTTTGTGAGATATGAGCATTTTTCAAGCCATCCCTTGAGTTATAAGGCTAGGTCCTTGTACGTTTATCATATGGCGCTTCTTTCCAGACTCGCTTATTAGCGACGGATTTGACAAGGGTGTTTCTGAACAAATCCCGTATATCTGTCACATGCCTGATTTTGGCGCCCGTCATCGGCTTTCATGTGCTCGTTTTCTCCCGAACGTTTTCTCCAAAGACATGAAGGTCCTGATCCCTAATCAACTTAAAACTGGCAGCAGGGCGCTGTCGGATGGAGAATTAAATCACGCTGTAGGTCTATCTGAAAATTCGGCGATAATGATTCTTCTTGTCTCTGTGGTCTGTCAGATAACCGTGAACTGCCATAAATGACATTCAGTTACTCAGAGAAATAATTTATTCCAACATCGACGCACATACTAGTGTCTTCCAAAGATAAGCAAATAAATGTATACAAATGTTATCACTTCATCCATATATATATATATATATATATATATATATATATATATATACACATGTATATATTAATAATAATAATAATAATAATGGATTGTGTTGGGAAAAGGTCCAGTAATCAATTATATATATATATATATATATATATATATATATATATATATATATATATATATATATTGCATTATTAGAGCACTGATTACCTCGGAAAACAGTATTCAACCATTTATTTATTAGAACTAATAGCATCCGTGATTTTATTCGTAGGAAGGGGTTATGTTGTCATATACTCGCTTTGTTTAGTACTGGACGTGTTTCATCCGTCCCTGATTCAGAGGCGGTGAATGGCGCGGGTAAAGGCAGGTTTATCCCGGCTTTTGCAGGTGCATTCTCCTCCTAGCCGCTTCCTACTGGAGGAACATAAAGCCTCCAACAGACGTCAAAGGAACCGCTGATCAATATTTATTTCATCTTATCTCGTATACAAGAAGTCGCTGTAAATCAGATGCACTGGAATATTTTATTGATATCTTCTGAATATTATTCATTGTTTCAACGCTTGTGTGTTTCCTATGTACATGCATTGGAGTGAAATAGCTCTAAAGGTTCTATTTCTGTTGTCCCACAGCCCGTGGATCATAAGATATACTCTTGAACGTAATTTTTTACGAGTATTTCAGAAAGGCCCAAAAGTATATACATAAATGTATATTGTATTGATGTATGTTGATATATGTAACATTTCATGATAAGTGGATGCTGACTCAATGCCATCATCAATCAAGAATTTCCCGTAGTTTCGCCTGCAGCGAATAAGAAATACTGTTAAATGATTATTCCTCTGTAATTAAGTGCTGATTTGTACCCTTTGGCAGTTTTATATCCTTTAATAAATTCTTAATATCTTGAAGCTATTGTTGATATCCTTCATTAGTCAACTTTTTACAGATTTAATAGCTAGTTTCCATCTGTCTATTTCTTTCCTTTCCATTTATAGCTTCTCTAAATGAGACCCTCTCGCCAAGGCACTTCATTTCCTGTTTCTGTCGGGGGGTCACGTGCCCAAATACAGCTGCCGTATGTGTCAAAGCTGTCGGTTTCTTCCCGCAGCCCTGGTGAGCGACGTCGAGGCTACAAGTGTTATATTCATGTTTCACACGAAAGGAAAAAATGTAAAGTATCTCCCGATACCCGCCTCCTATTTATAACTATTGATTGATTATTTTCATGTATATGTAACTTTTTTTACTACTAGATGGAGGTTAAAGTTGCAGATGGTTTGGAAATGTCTCAAACGTCTGTCAAAATTGTTGTTAACAAATGAAATCTTTGACGTCAAGTACTGCCAGAGGTACATTCCCGACGCCTTCTTCATCATTCGCCCACGTGGCACAGTCCTCGTGGTGGCGTGTTCTACGTCACAATGAAAAATCACAGTTAAGTTTAGCCATTGACGAAAATTTATCGATGACCGGACGCAAATTAAAATAACGTTTTATTAAGACTGATACCAAGCTTGTAAAACACGTTACACCTAGTCATCAAGAAGTAAATGAGGAGAAGACTGGCTTTATTTGGCCTTTCTGCATGCCTTAGGATATCGACCCAAACAGCCAAACCGTCGATAAAATACCAACATCGGGTCCGTGATTAGATCACACAGTTGTCTGCAAGAAATGCAGCTAGCATTCCTGATTTAAAAATCATTATCGCCAAACTCCATATCTGAAATTTATTTTTTTTTGTATAAAACTCAAATTAAAATAAAATACCAAGTATATTTTGTGAAACTGTGTAGATCGTTTGGAACAAACTAAAAAAAGAATATATATTAGACATTTGATAAAACTATTCAGCATGATGATACCAGTGTCAATTCATTAATTACAAAAGTGTAATGGATGGTAACATCTCCTTCCGATCTCTACCTCCCTATTCTTGTCCCCGGGATATACCAGCTGTTGTGGCCGCCGTCCTGGATCCTACAGGAGCAGCCCTGCCTCGTCCCAGTGTTGGCTTTTTATTAAACACCGGGAATCCTTGGACACAATATTTTACCCAAACGACCGCTCGTCCACTTTGAGCGAGATCCGCGCTGCCAGTTCGGCGTGGGAGCCTCATTCCTCAACTGAACTTCCCACGGTTTGTCAGTCTGCCCTCAGAGGACCGGAATCTTTCGGTTAATGAACAGAAATAATTGGAATCTGGATGCCGTGGGCGGGTTGTTACGAACAGGCTGATTGAAGGCAATGAAACCATATACTGTATTTAATGAGATGATTGAATTTCCCCAACACTGGTCCCTACTGTCTCAGACAAGTGACTTTTAATTGCATGCGGTAATGAGCACGGACCTGTCATAACAACAAATTCAGACACTTTAAGGACCAGTTATATTGATTTAACTGTAGTCGCTCGAATCCCTATTTGTGGCTGTGTTTTTTTATAAAGAAATTGACGATACTATGCACTATATATGTACATAGTCGTTCCCTAACGTAGTTTACTTCGTACGAAGATGGCATGTATCATTATAGTGTAGAGGTGTAATATTGCCTGTTCCCATTTCCTACTGAGAGAGGGAGTCGAGTGACTGTGATTAAACATGCACATCTTTCCGATAAATAAATATAGATTTCTGCTTACTGAAGAAACAAAGATTTCGAACAAAACCGTAATCTTTTGTTGCACGAGTTCCACCTTTTTTAAAATGATGTATACCAGTATCTCGCCTAAATTCAAAATACTGCAATAATGTACATTAATCGCACTGGAGATAGTCTTTACTTTTACAAATATTGATGCAAGAAAGTGACTATGTTGAAACTTTGAGTCAGAATTTCTTCTACATGACACAAATTAGCATAACATTTTTTTTTCTTTATTTCATGCACTTCGGCCAGGGGCTACGGTATTGTGATGCCGAAATTTCGATAGAATTAATTGTAAGAACTCTATTGGCTTCCTTTGCAACAGTGCATCTCCTGATACATTTTGTTATTCACATTTAGACTCTCCATGGACTTGTACTTGTTTATGGTTAAGTAAACCTAATATCACGTGGTCATGTTACGTGCATGGAAGATTTCATCCAAGCAAAGACCTGATGTGAATGACTGGTGCCAATGGCGTCAACTTATCTTCCAGGGTAGGGGATGACCAACACACCCACACCATCACACCCACCCACACACACACACACACACACACACATTATATGTCTGTATGACACGTTTCAAATATATATATGTATATATATATATATATGTTTATTATCACATTTCAAAATTATTACAATTAAGTTTTAGGTTTTAGAAATTAAGGTATTATTTTAACAGTATAAGTTAATTCGAAACCAGAATTAGATATATTTCAAATTTTACTCATAAATGGAACTAAAGTCTATAATTCTATTTATGCCAAAAAGTGGGGGGGGGGGATATATATACCCCCATCCCCTCATATATATATTAACGCCCCAGACTGATGCAAAGTGTGAAGACACAGGCAAAATTAAGAAATGATTAATCTAGCGATATATGTTGTTCATGTTGTTCCCTGAAAATTTTGGACAGACACTGTCAGATATACTAAGCTTTAGATGAAATGTAGAATTGTTAGTCACAGGTGATTTCCCTGCGTGTGACGTCACTGTCAAGTGGAAAGTGCTCATATATGTGCCATTAGATGTTGAACAAATCACAAAAACTCGTGTTTTTTTCAAAATAAACAGAAAAAAAAAATGTATTTTCTTCCAGGATTTGTGTTAAGTATATGTAAAATCTCTATATTAATATTTTCTTATGGATAATATAATGAGATTAGGAATATGTTTGCCCGATCTTGTATAGCAAAAATACTCAAGACAGGATCGACACAGATATCTCTCCACTAAAATCCAATTTATCCTCTAAAAGTGCCTGCTTCCAAGCCTAACATGTATTGAAATGGAGCATGTTCATCAGTTCTAACACCACTCTGGATCGGCTTTCCAGAAGATTTTAAACTTGTAGCCATTATTGCTGGTTTTAAAGGAAAGATAAATTTAGACATTGTTCTTCAAGACTGCATTCTGCTAGTGTTGTTGTGATCTTACTTTGCCCTTTACTCAATGTTTTAAAATATTTTGTTATCATTTATTATTCTATATCAGCGTCTGCGTGTGAACGAATCTAGTATAATTATTTATTACTTGTGCGTCATCAACTACAATATTTGTTTAATTAAAAGTTTTAAAACCCTTGTAAACTTGTTTTTATCGTGTAATGCGCCATGTTGGCATGTTTCGGTTCTGAGAACGATAGAGTCTTAAATTTTTAAGGTTTTGACAATGTTAGTCACCAACAGCTCGGCGAACTCTGCTTACCTGCATGAATGCACATGCTACACAATGACATGGCAGATCTCGCTATACCTCATGTTCCTAAATTTATCCATGACAAGCCTCAGGTGTAAGTTACTTATAAAAATATAAAGAATATAAATACTTTCTCACGAATTCACTCAAAAATGAAAGAAATATCAACAAATTATTTAATGAAACTATTTAATGCTTTGCCTCGTTATATCTGTCTTCACACATATATAACATTACTATATAGTGACAACTTGTAGCTCCGAAGTGAATTTGATCTCCACTTAGAACTCGAAATTAGATATGATCTTTATAGTAAGCATGACGATGCGGTTATGTTTGGTCTTAAGTCCTATATACTCGATGTGATCTCAAGTTTGTCCAGACTTATTGACTGTAAAGTGTAGATTTTATATCTAAATTCTTCCGTGATTTATATCTAAATCCTTATACGAATTATAATTATTCGTTTACTTTTTTATCAAGACAAGCTCTTTGTTGAAGGAAATAGCGATTGTGTAATATTTGTATGACATACTGTAATATCGAAATCAAACACTCTATGAAAAAAGGGTTACATGTAAAACCCTTAAGGGTTCTTTAGAGTGGATCCAGTGGGGAACCCTTAAAGGTTCCAGGTAGAACCCTCTGGTCAGGGTTCTTCATAGAACCCTCTCTAAGGGTTCTTCATGGAACCCCAAGGGTTCCATATATAATCCTAACCATGGGTGCTTCTAAGAACCCTACTGAAAGGTTCGTCAGGGTTCTTCATAGAACCCTCTCTTATGGTTCTTCATGGAACCCCCAAGGGTTCTTTGTATAACCCTAACAATGGGTGTTTCTTGTAACCCTACTAAAAGGTTCTTTCTTGAACCGATTCTTTAGATAAGGGTTCTGACAGGGTCTTGGTATGATAGATATATGGATGAATACTCCTTTTTATATTTTTATTAATTTACGAAATATTCTTTAGGATATGGGTTCACTTTACCTAAACCAATCAGATCTTATACATTTAGGGTATAGCTTTAAGTTGTGATGTGAAGATGAAATTTGTGTTAAAGCAGCTGTATTGTAGAGAAGCACAGTTGGGCAATTCATGCAAAATATTTGGCAGATATTTTTTAGGATCAACTTCATTTCTTTGCTAAAATGTAGAAGGCTGTACTTGTGCTGAATTTGTTGCGGTTTAAATATGCTTTGATTGTTAACTGAAAAAACAAATGTGCTCCATGTTAAAACATTTTAATTTGCATATTATAAACAACTGTAAACAGTTATATAAAACATGACCATGCGGCATGGATTGATGATATCGCATATCTTAAATCGCAAACGACACTTTCAAACAGTACGGGACAATGTCCATTCTTCATACTCGGCCACTCGGTCAGTCCAAAGGTAACATATATTGAATCCATACAATAAGAGTTGAAATAATATAATTCACAACACATGCAACGGACCCTTTTCATGTAATTTGATTTCCTATTTACTGCCTTACAACAAGACTTGATTACATCAATTAAACACCTATAAATATGCTCATCACTTTCATAGCCTCGGTAACAACAATAATTAAACTTGGATCCTAATTACCAATAACCGATCTTTCTAACAGTGTTGATTTTATGGTAATATTCAAGAGGTTTGATGAGCAATATTTCATTAAAATGATCCCTAAAACGTCCGATTGGAGGGGTTGATTTCAAACTTTTCCACACCGAGCATATCACACAGCCGCATCAGTTCAATCTCTTCTTTTGTCGCCTTTGACCTTTAATCACAATCCTACGGCCCCACAGACCCTTAAGACTGTTGGTCATTATGTTTTGGGTGGATCTGGCAGGTTCATGACCTGTGCATGGAGAAATTCCAACGTGTTTATCAGTCCCTTTGGATAAATTTTACTAAACATTAAGTACAACCCAATGACACAACATAAGGTTGTTGTCGCGTCCATAGTTGGATGCTCGTCCACGACGGTGCCGCGATCTAGGATTAAGTAAATTTGAACGGTTTGAACGTCTTCTGGATATTCTCTCTTCATTGGGCTGAAAAATATCACCGGGGTGGATATAGACATTTTGTAAAGATGTTGCATCCTTATGCAACTACAGACCAGCAAATCGGCATCTAAATTGCAAACAAAACATTTAAGACGATATGAACATATGGACAGAACCACTCATAGTTCTTTTATTTTAACGAATGTCAGCATAATGCTATCGAAACTTGGACTGGAGTCATAAGAGTTCAAGTCCGAATGGACTCTGCCTGTGGTGTAGACATATGGATGAGGAGGGGCTTGTTAAACTCAGGATTTCTCACAAAGTCTATTTCTGACTCATACAGGTGATTTAGTCAGTTTAGGGTCCCTGACCTTTAAGTGTAAAGACCTTTAAGAATTTAAGAATTTACACTTAATCATTAAACACAAACTATGCCATGTTTTCATATTTAAACCATAACTGCTACAAAACACCAGGCGTGATGACAGTTTTATGTTATTTATTGCCCAGGACTCCGCCTTATGAATGGAAAGGTTTTTTTTTATGAATCATATACTTCTTACTTGGTTCAAGACAATGACATATCTGATGCACAGGTTAATTTAGAGCAGGGTGAAGGTTTGTAAAGTGAAGCATGCACCTCCTGGGCATAACACATGCATCACATGGCGGCCTCTATCCAGGTCAAGCCAGATACTGAACCATTTACAATTTCACTTCAAGGTCATGTTAGAGGTCAGCGGTCGAGTCATTTTTTTGTAGGCCTACATTTATTTCCCTGTCATTATTCATACTAGAATACGCATATGGAGGATCGTTCATATCCTTTCAGACATGAGGTCGTATGGCATATTTTTAGCTCAGCTTTTTTTCAGTCAAGATGAGATATTTTAGCCCAACTACAGGACTCCCGTTGGTTTGTCCTGGTTCCGAATCATAAACAGTGGAAAAACCACATAATTATTAACACTCAATAAATTTATCTACAAATTATTAAGTCCCTTTGACAATTATTAAGGTGTTATTTTTACGTTAAGTGTTCGATAACAATTTAGAGTCACTATATTTCATTATATTTTATAGTTCGTTTTGTTGTTTATGTAATGGGCCGTGGGTCTGTCATGTCACTTGTTTATAGGATATTGTCACCTTTATGCAAGGGCCATGTGTCTGATACATAGGTCTTACGTAATTTATTACTCAACTACGTACAATTATTCTTGATCAAATATATCTGCAGATATCACCATATTTAATCTATATAGGACATACACGTGCAGCGTTTTACAATTTGATATTTTTATAATAATAAGTAATTACAAACACTTTGAATTCGTGCCTGTAGCCCACTTAAATACCTCAAAATGGAGATTAAGTTGCAATAAGTCAGGAGCAGCAGTACTACTTTTTGATTCACTCACTAGGGATCAGTTGGCCTGATGAAACCCAACAGACCCATGGTTATCCTAAGGATAAAGTATATATAATTCATGCATATATAGACCTAATAAATATTAAGTGCGGACTTCAGATCGATGTATAAATCAGTTCTTAAATATATCACTGAAACATATTTATTCATGTACATGTATATATATACATATGGCTTTTCATAAATACCTAGGCCTATAATGGGTTCATTTTGTCAGTAGACGTGACAATCATATATTAATAATCAAGCGGAAAACAGCGATAGTTCTCAGTTATGAGACTGATAACTAAATCTTTTATCTTGTGAATATGGGATTGCAGTAATTCAACCCACTTATAGAAGGATATAAAACACGAAAGCGAGGCATTATGACTGATGAAGCATTCTATCGATGGGATTGAAGTTGAGACTGGAGTCGGGTGATGGGTCATTTAATGTTCTTGTGTACTAGAAGTCACAGAAAGCGAGTAGACCAGACAAACCCTTCTTCTTGATATTTTATATAGACCAAGTGTAGATTAATTTGTTCAATCTAAAATAACCCATCGGTAGCAGATTTTTCCGACTGTGATTATTTAAAAAAAATTTAATAAGAAAATAAATGCTTTTCATATGTAAGCAACAGGAAGTCTCTGTTTACACTTTATAATGTAGCACAACATGATGGAAGCGGCACCCTTCAATCAAGCAAGGATACCACTTGAACTTTAACCTTTACCTCAGTCACGTGTGGATCTGGATGAAGCTGTTCTCCTTTCAAGGACTTGAACGTTTATAGGTTGAAAAAACCCCAAAAAATAATAATTAAGAATTCAAAGCTTGTGAATGATTCAAACAGATTTCTTAAAGAGCATCGCTTTGTTCAGTTGAACTTCTAAGGTGAACATTCAGGGGCGGATACAGGATTTGAAAATAAGGGGAAGGAGGGTAAAGGAGAGGATTTATTCCTTAACATAGTGTAGATATTTTATTTCAAAAGTTGCGAAAAGAAAGAATGCGATATCCTGATCTGTTTTTCGGTATAAAGCACTTATTGTTCGGGTTTGCCAAAATGTTGAGGTAACCCCAACCCCAACCCCCCCCCCCCCCCCCCGATTTAGTTTTTCACTTGATCCTTTATTGATGAGACATATCTGAAAAGAAAAATATATTTGAAGTTTTAGCAAGTAACTAAGATGCATCGATTCGAATGCAGATCATACGAGGCAAGTACAAGACCTTGCACGTGTTTAAAAAAAAATCATTTATTTAACACATAAACATATGGGTAAAAGATCGAGCATGTGACTGTAACAAATATTGACAGGTCGGCGTACAAACTGATTTACCCGATAACGTTAAATATTATAAAAACTCTTCTATACATTTAAACCTAGCGGTAAATGAACCTTGTAACGTTATATGATTTATTTATAATTAGAACTAATAGTGCCATAACCATAATTATAATAACAGTGCCGGGGGGGGGGGGGGAGACTAAGGGAAAGTGCATAATGCGTCTGTTACTTAGATTAGAAATATTTTCTCCAAATATAATGATAATACGCTTGTACCACAGTTGTTATGGTCCTGGTTGTATGAAGCTGTGCTGAATGTATTGTAAACTTTATAATATAACATCCTTATGCTCTATCTTTATTCAGATATTGATGGAATAACGTTAGAACAAACATGAACGATAATAAAGGAGAAGATAATGGTGACCAGACCGAGGCTTTCAACAATGACGAGCGGCCCCCTCCCAACCTGACACGTCGTGTGTCAGTGGTGGTCGACAGGCCCGTGTTCACCCAGCGCGAGTTTGACCAAGGTTACGACCGGCTGGAAAAGTCGTCCCGTCATATGAAAGATGTGATGAAACGGCAAGTGTCGAAACGGAGGTTTACGGCAGACTGTGGCAAATCTCTGATCAAGAAGCTCTTCCCGTTCGTCGGCATTTTGAAAAAATACTCGGTGAAAGAGGACCTTCCAAATGACATCATTGCAGGCCTGACGATCGGCATTATGCAGATACCGCAAGGTAAGCTGCTGTAATGAGTTATACCGCCTGGTCAGTCACATCCTGAAAATGATAAATTAATTAGTAATATCAATTATTCATAATTTACTCTTGCTATCTTGTAACCATCAATAAAATACAAAAAGGACCTTGATTTGCATATAGATCGGTCTCTCATGCTTAACCTAACAGAACATATGAAAAGGCAAATAAATTGTATGCTGAAGGTTTGGTTACTTTTAAACAAAAGGATTGAGATAATAAAGAAGAAAACAACCTATAAACCAAAGTGGTCCTATTATGCCTTTTAACTTGAGCCCCCCCCCCCCCCCCCTCCACCTAATTATGGTCCAATTTTAAATTCATTGCACCAATCTTATGCAAAACATTAAACTAAACGTAAAGAACAAGTTAATATCCCTGCAAAGTTAACGTAAAATATAAATGTACCTTATTGAACAAAAAAGCAATTTCTGGCAGTTTGCTTTAATACTAACTTCTATGTAGAACAATTCTTGTTAAAAACCCTTAAATTTGTAATCAAAATAATACAATAAACTCAACCATGAAGGTAAATTAGTCGCGATCCAAGTCCTTCAATAGCTCGACCCTTTTAACCCAAGAGATGTTAAACAGTTTCATTTTCTCTTCTTTTTGTGCCATTTAATATCCTTATAAATGCCCAGCACTGTCTGCGTGTATTTTCAGGTATGGCTTATGGCATGCTGGCAGAACAAGCGCCTATATATGGTCTGTATATCTCATTCTTCCCCATCATCGTCTACTTCTTCACCGGTACGTCAAGACACATTTCACTAGGTAAGTTCAACGACTTTAATTTAATTTCATATGGACAAATCTGCTGGCAAAATGTATAGTTTATAACACCATTGGCATCCTGCATTTCTAAGTAAAAAAATTTCCTTCGAAACTAGTTTTTTAGCTCAGCTGACTTAAAGTTATCTTTGTCCGTCTGTCTGTCCGTTAATATGGCACATTTAGTAACCGCTGGACATAGAAACTTCTAACTGAAATCCATCGAGGTCCATAAAAAAAATTTCCTCAGAAATCTGATATTAGGTCACTGTGACCTTTATCCTCCGAGCTCTCAGGCTCGTAAGTATCCCCCTAAATAATTAAAAAAATGATACAAAAGCTCCAGTATCTTAATAACTAATGCATTGATTGCCATGATTCTTTCCATGTATATTGATCATGGAGTGTTTCATCATTTCCTGAAGACTAGTAGCGCCACCTGTAATTTTTCTCATTTTTACGCTTTTTCTCGATTTTTGGGAACTTCAGATCAAGCAGTTCGTCCTCAACAAAGCACAAATCGTAATCGTTAGACCTAGACTCTTCTTACTGTACATCAAAGGAGGTCTTACGTCAGTCTATTTGGAAACTTGAAATTAGGTCATGGTGACCTATATTTTGGGAACTACAGACTGAAAAAATGTTTTTGAGCACTCAGTCAGATATGGCGCAAATCGTAACCGTTAGCCCTAGAAACATCTAACTGTACATCAAGGATGTTCCTCTCCATGGAAACCTGAAATTAGGTCACTTTGACTTATATCCTTTGAGCTATGGGGCTCGAATATACCTTCCCGAATAATTTAAATTTGACACAAGAGCTCCAGTATATGAATAGCTAATGCATTGATTGCCATGATTCTTTCAATGCATATTGATCATGGAGTGTTTCATCATTTCCTGAATACTTGTGGCGCTACTCAATTTTTTTTTCTAATTTTTACGCATGTTTTCTCTGTTTTTGAGACCTCAGATGAAGCAGTCCGTCCGTTTACAAGGCAAAATGGTAACTGTTAGACAAGAAACGTTTTAACTGTGCAGGAAGGTCCTAGGCAAATTTATTTGGAAACCTGAGATTAGGTCATGGTGACCTATATTTTGTGAATTTTCTCTTTTTTTTTTTACTTTCATACACAAACACAATTTCAAATTCATCCAATATTTTGCTCAATTGGTCATATGATCATGGTATAATATTTTAGTACAGCAGATCTCTTTCATTGAAACCTCTTTTCCAGCATTTTACACTGTTTTGCAGGAGGCATTGCTGTTGTCAGTTTAATGGTCGGAAGCGTTGTTGCCAAGTATGGACATATTTGTTGCCCGACAGGTGACGATTTTTTTTCTCTCGAATTCTGCCTCATATATTACCATGAAGAGATTAATTTTTTTATGTATATCACTCTTGTAGAGATGTAACTCTATATTATACACATCTGACGTATATCTTCAATTCCAGTATTTTGTTAATATTGTTTGTTCCGAGAAAACTGATATTATTCAAATATACATGACTGTTTGAGTAGTTGTTAAAATGAGTGTTCAAATCAGTAGTACTTTTATTGATAATATACTTGTATATTCTCTGAAACAAAAACAAAAATACTGACAATAATATTTTTCTACTGTCTAAGAAAATCCATTATTTTAACGAAACATATGTCGGATATTGTACCATAATTAGGGTATCAAGCAGGGAATAAAAAATCAAGTTCTGAGGGAAAAAAATCATATTTATTTTTAACTATATAAATGTACGACGTCTGTTTACGTACCATTAAATGTTAGTGGCTTAAGTACAGGATTTCAAATTTCAGCTGTCAGACGGACGTACAAGTGTAATTCAATTGTATTTAATCTTTTCTCAGAATGTTGATGACGATTTTGGCTATTTCGCTGAGCAATGGTCGAATATAAATCGACTTCAAGGAGTATACCATGGTTTTTGATTATGTTTATGAAAAGGTGCCAGTGTAGAGTTTATTTGAGGTGATTTGATCAAAGTTGGCTGTGATTGTTAATATATCGCCCATTATTATTCTGCTTGTAGATGGAAGTCCGATGAGTCCAAAGCAAGCCGCGTTTTGTTCTGAGTATACGAACGGAGGTTCTGGAGGTCTGACAAATATCACTTATGGTGGTGCCATGACGACTAATGATTCCTTCATGAACGTCAGTATGACGGAGCAACCCAGCTACGAGACTGATGAGTTTGACAAGTGTAAGGCGAAGATTGCTTCTGCCGTAGCTCTCATGACAGGACTACTACAGGTGTGCATTATACAAACATTAAACTTTATTCAGATATTGACGTACTAATACATCAAATGATGTATTCTTTAATGATGTATTCCTATGTCTTCCGCCAATCCACTCAAGCGCCGGGCCGATATAACGGTAATCACTTGGCCATGATATGGGCAAGGGCTCTTAGGCCAAATCTCATCAATTGAGGTACCTATTCTCGGTTAAATTTTCTTATTTTCATGCCTCTCTGGCACTTCATAAAAATCAGCTGAATGGAAGCATTCATACATGTTACAAATGAATGGATAAAAAGCGGTATTATTTGACTTTTACAATGTTTTCATTTCTTCAGCTTGGAATGAGTTTCCTGAAAATGGGATTCGTCACCATCTACCTGTCTGAACCCCTGACACGTGGCTTCATCACGGGGGCCGCGTGTCACGTGTTCTCAAGTCAAGTCAAGTATGTCTTCGGGCTCAAGGTCAAACGGTTCAGCGGAGCCTTCAAACTCGTCAGGGTAAGACCCCAATAAAAATGTTTGCTCCACAAGCAGCATGTATTGTAAATCTGTTGGATATTGATTTTTTGCATTATCAGTACACATGTATTAATATCATTCGATGTATATTATTAATCGCTTAATTACGGTATAAGCGGGTGTTCACATTAGCGGGGGATTAAAAATTTTATATTTTGGAGAATTCAGTTGATTAATTTTAGTCTTGATATATATCAATTATAAATGAACACACGAATTTTCATGAACGGATAAGATTTTTTGATATATCCTATAAGGTCTTAATGTGCCGGACCTAAGATCCAATTTAAAACTAGGCTCTGTTGAAGGTGAAATTTGTGATGACATTGGTTTATAAAAAAAGCACGACTCTATTCAGACAGTAGATAAAATTAACAGATATTTTAACAAGTGCATCATATATACATGTACCGTACATGTATTTATTTTAGTTTAAATATCGATTGTATATGTGAACATGTTTATTTAGTTGTTGTATGACTATTTTTAGATGTATATTGATCTGTTCAGCAAGATCACCAAGACAAACTGGGCGGCCGTTATTATAGCGGTTATATCTATGGTAATCCTGTACCTCACTAAAGAGTTCGTCAATCCCAGAGTAAAGAAGAAGTTAAAGGTCCCAGTGCCTATAGAACTCATTGTGGTAAGTGAAACAGGCAAAGAAATAACACGACATAAAGGTCCCAGTGCCAATAGAACTCATTGTGGTAAGTGAAACAGGCAAAGAAATAACACGACATAAAGGTCCCAGTGCCAATAGAACTCATTGTGGTAAGTGAAACAGGCAAAGAAATAACACGACATAAAGGTCCCAGTGCCAATAGAACTCATTGTGGTAAGTGAAACAGGCAAAGAAATAACACGACATAAAGGTCCCAGTGCCAATAGAACTCATTGTGGTAAGTGAAACAGGCTAAGAAATAACACGACATAAAGGTCCCAGTGCCAATAGAACTCATTGTGGTAAGTGAAACAGGCTAAGAAATAACACGACATAAAGGTCCCAGTGCCAATAGAACTCATTGTGGTAAGTGAAACAGGCAAAGAAATAACACGACATAAAGGTCCCAGTGCCAATAAAACTCATTGTGGTAAGTGAAACAGGCAAAGAAATAACACGACATAAAGGTCCCAGTGCCAATAGAACTCATTGTGGTAAGTGAAACAGGCAGAGGAATAACACGACATAAAGGTCCCAGTGCCAATAGAACTCATTGTGGTAAGTGAAACAGGCAAAGGAATAACACGACATAAAGGTCCCAGTGCCAATAGAACTCATTGTGGTAAGTGAAACAGGCAAAGGAATAACACGACATAAAGGTCCCAGTGCCAATAGAACTCATTGTGGTAAGTGAAACAGTTGAAGAAATAACACGACATAAAGGTCCCAGCGCCAATAGAACTCATTGTGGTAAGTGAAACAGGCGAAGAAATAACACGACATAAAGGTCCCAGCGCCAATAGAACTCATTGTGGTAAGTGAAACAGGCGAAGAAATAACACGACATAAAGGTCCCAGCGCCAATAGAACTCATTGTGGTAAGTGAAACAGGCGAAGAAATAACACGACATAAAGGTCCCAGCGCCAATAGAACTCATTGTGGTAAGTGAAACAGGCGAAGAAATAACACGACATAAAGGTCCCAGCGCCAATAGAACTCATTGTGGTAAGTGAAACAGGCGAAGAAATAACACGACATAAAGGTCCCAGCGCCAATAGAACTCATTGTGGTAAGTGAAACAGGCGAAGAAATAACACGACATAAAGGTCCCAGCGCCAATAGAACTCATTGTGGTAAGTGAAACAGGCGAAGAAATAACACGACATAAAGGTCCCAGCGCCAATAGAACTCATTGTGGTAAGTGAAACAGGCAAAGAAATAACACGACATAAAGGTCCCAGCGCCTATAGAACTCATTGTGGTAAGTGAAACAGGCAAAGAATTAACACGACATAAAGGTCCCAGCGCCTATAGAACTCATTGTGGTAAGTGAAACAGGCAAAGAAATAACACGACATAAAGGTCCCAGCGCCTATAGAACTCATTGTGGTAAGTGAAACAGGCAAAGAAATAACACGACATAAAGGTCCCAGCGCCAATATAACTCATTGTGGTAAGTGAAACAGGCAAAGAAATAACACGACATAAAGGTCCCAGTGCCAATAGAACTCATTGTGGTAAGTGAAACAGGCAAAGAAATAACACGACATAAAGGTCCCAGTGCCAATAGAACTCATTGTGGTAAGTGAAACAGGCAAAGAAATAACACGACATAAAGGTCCCAGTGCCAATAGAACTCATTGTGGTAAGTGAAACAGGCAAAGAAATAACACGACATAAAGGTCCCAGTGCCAATAGAACTCATTGTGGTAAGTGAAACAGGCAAAGAAATAACACGACATAAAGGTCCCAGTGCCTATAGAACTCATTGTGGTAAGTGAAACAGGCAAAGAAATAACACGACATAAAGGTCCCAGTGCCAATAGAACTCATTGTGGTAAGTGAAACAGGCAAAGAAATAACACGACATAAAGGTCCCAGTGCCAATAGAACTCATTGTGGTAAGTGAAACAGGCAAAGAAATAACACGACATAAAGGTCCCAGTGCCAACAGAACTCATTGTGGTAAGTGAAACAGGCAAAGAAATAACACGACATAAAGGTCCCAGTGCCAATAGTACACATTGTGGTAAGTGAAACAGGCAAAGAAATAACACGACATAAAGGTCCCAGTGCCAATAGAACTCATTGTGGTAAGTGAAACAGGCGAAGAAATAACACGACATAAAGGTCCCAGTGCCAATAGTACACATTGTGGTAAGTGAAACAGGCAAAGAAATAACACGACATAAAGGTCCCAGTGCCAATAGAACTCATTGTGGTAAGTGAAACAGGCGAAGAAATAACACGACATAAAGGTCCCAGTGCCTATAGAACTCATTGTGGTAAGTGAAACAGGCAAAGAAATAACACGACAGAGGTTATGAAGTAAAATGACTTTACGTCATCATACATTTAATACTAAAAAACTAATCTTAATTTCGATTGTTTATAAGGTCACGTAATATTTTGTTATTGGTAAACGTAATTAGAATAGTGGGGATTTCCTGTCAGTATTGTTTGCTTGGCAAATTTTGTTATAATCCTTTCAAAAGTATGCAAATCGGGCTTTATTGTAAAGCCTAGGTGTCAGTTACCATACACTATATAGATTTAATGAAAAGTAAGTACAGAAAAACTACATGTGAAATACCTAATGCATTACAACTTGATATAATAAGGACACAGTATGTAAATGATGAACACTTGATTGTATTCCTCTTCAGGTGATTGTAGCTACCCTTGCATCCCATTTCGGACATTTACATGACCGGTTCGCCGTACAAGTGGTCGGAAATATCCCAAGAGGGTAAATTACGTTTAAGCTTCCCACCTTTTACAATATACAAAGCACATTGGTTAAACAAACAATATTATTAACAGACATCTGTGTATCAATATATTAAAGTGTGAAGCACCCAATACAGGCCCTCTTTAGAGAGGGAAGTATTGACAACAAAGCCTTTCATTTAGTTTGAACATTTCCTTTCCACACGTATACAAGAATAACCATAACAATTTGCCATATGACATGACACATTTAGGCCACACGAAATAAAGAACACAAACGCGTTCAACGAGATCAAAAAGATGGTAATATTTAGCTCAGCTGACTGAAAGTCACTTTAGGTATAATTAACATCTTTTGTCTGTGTCTTTCTGATCGTCCGAGGCACAGGAGACAAATCACCACTGTTTGTCCTAGAGATAGCTAACTTGATGTTCAGGCAGGTCCTGGGGAAAATCTCTTTGCAGACCTAAAATTAGGGCAGAGTGACCAAAATGCTATGGGAAAAAGACCCGAGACTGCTTTAGCTGACAAGAAAAATTTTTTTAGGGACCATGGTTTCTGAATAAATATTTTGCATTGATTCGTCAGAAAGAATTAATACAGTATGATAAAAAGTGGTATGGTTGATGGATAATTGATGGTTTATCAGTAGAAGTAGAAAAAAAATCTAATTTTGATTTTTATAACGGAATTTTAATTGTATTTGTGAGACATCTGGAATTTGGGCTGTTAATTGTCCTGAAATTTTGCATACTTATAATCAGTTTGACATATATATATATATATACAAATTCGTAGAATTCAGTACATTTCAGTTCTTGAAAAGGTTTATATGAAAAAATCTGAACTTAGTCAAAATATCCAGAAAACCTTGCTGATTTTTTTAAAGATTATCCAGGAAAATGCACTAGTAACAATAACACCGAGGATACGGTAAATATGTGACTAGGCTCTTAGCCACTTTTCACAAGTGTATAGTTTAAAGAGACAAATAAAGACACATGTTTCAATGTAACTCTGTAATAAAAAGTGTTTAATGTCATTTGTTTTGTTTTCAGCATCCCTCCGCCCGAGATGCCGCCACCAGCACACTTCGGCTTGGTGATAGGGGACTGCTTTGCCATTGCAATCGTTGCTTTTGCCATATCTGTTTCCCTGGCCAAACTCTTCGGAAAGAAACATAACTATGAAGTGGACTCAAACCAGGTGAGTCATTTCGTTTACATGGTCGTGAAGCTTCAGTCTTTTACATATTTTTCCGATCCATAATCTGTCTAGTTCAAAAGTCTTAAATTTTGATGATTCAGTCAGCTCCCGTCAGTTCATTGCTAATGGTTACTTTTATATATAATATTTTAAAATTAAGTTCAGTATTTTCGGCCTTCTCCCAGTTAAGACTTTTTAAACACTGACATTTACGTGAACAATTCGCGTAACCCTACAAATATATAGTACAAATCAACATAGTGATGGGAAACCATTATTGTAGCCGTTTACCTACTTTCTTTCGGTGATATTTGTTACATATTTTTATCAATTGTCTTCCTTCAGAAATTGATATATTAGTACATTATTTGATTCAACGGACGAAAATTCATTCAGCCAAAATAAATAATTGCTAGGCAAATAACTAGTGAAAGAAAAAAGTAAAACCTTTAACTGTGACAACTTTACCTTAGAATCAATAAGATCTATACGTACTCGTGTTTTTTTTAGGAACTATTTGCATACGGACTTGCGAGCACCGTGACGTCATTCTTCCACTGTTACCCGGCAGCAGCTTCCGTCTCCAGGAGCGCTGTCCAAGAGGGGGCCGGCGGAGTCACTCAGGTATGTTACCGTACACATTCGTTTATGTATCAGGTCAAAGCTGGCCAGTTTAAATTGAGGTGCGGTTTGATGTTTGTTCATATCAATTTAAGGGGTTCAGGTCAAGTAAACGTTTTCGAAATCCCATTATATTATCCTTAAACATATTCGTCTGTAGGAAAACTTAAAATAGATTTGACAGGAAGAGAACATCTGTCTTGCAAAAATATATCATGAATTAGTGTGATTCGTCACATCTATGTGCACTCTCAACTCGGTAGTGACGTCAGCAAAAAAAACTTTGTGATTCCTGTGAATCTAGATCCCAACAAAAGCTGAGTTTTTTTTACATTGTCATTGCGTAATTTTCAGGGTATAAAAAAGACGTGTGTTACTCGTTTTAAGCTATATCCTTGAAGTTACACTTTACGCCCGCCAAAGAGCTCAAGGTCCACTCAGAATAAACCCACGTGTTTATATCCTTAGGGTAACGTCACAAAGACAAATCGACACCGACCTCTCAAACTGCATTTCACATAACGGTTAACCTCTTCTCCCTGTTGAAGCGTTATTTGAAACCATGCAGGATATAAAATATCTTGGAGTGGAATCTGTACGCACAAGTCGTTCAAAAGAGTCTAAAGTCGATTTATTTAATACCATGTTACACATAATGCTTCTTCTAGAACTCAAGAGGACATCGATGTTAAGCCCACATAATATTACATCCCGGTTATTATCATAATTTAATATTGTACCACCGACATGACAATAAACTGGTTAGACTCTATTTCTAAACGATTTGTACCGTGGAAGGGAATTTCAGTGTTCTCGCACGGACTTATCAGCGTTCTGGCCGGTTGCGTTAATTTCGAGGAAAACTGCGTCGTATAGGTCACGCCAGTTCACTTACTTTTGCCGAGTGTTACATCAAAATATGACAGTTTGGAGGGATTCAATTGAAAATTTAAGTCGTTATAAAAAAGTACCCGATATAGAAGCGTGATAGCGTCTTCCAGGCTACATAAGTGTTTGATTCTTTTGACTCATGGAAACCGTGTTAGCTTCTCAGCAATTAACAGCTTACGTCCGAATGCCAATAGTTTATCAGAAAATGATAGGATAAGAATTGTCTCTTGGTGATTTCGGTTGACCGTATCTACAGGGCTTTTTAACTGGATAATTTCGGCTATTATCGAGCCTCACGTGAAAAGTTGTTTGAGTCGAGTGGTATGATTTGCCAATGCGCATGTCTAAATTTCAATGGCTGTTACGTCTTAGGTGCGGCACCCCCTGGATATAACATGGTGCGTTTATACTTCGGAAATGAAATAAACCCTGGGAAAAAACGATGCGACAACTCACAACTCAACAGATCGTCAGTGAATATCACTTTAAACATGGTGGCCTCACTGAAAAAAAAATACATGTACGTTTAAAAATGTCGTTTGACAAACTTTCTCATCTTAAAATGTAAGGAATGAAATTGATCATGCAGGGCGTTTCTGATCGGCGTTTCTGCACTTATCACGTGGGCAGGATTTATGAAAATTAATTGTCAAAAATATGAACGCTTAAAATATAAGCGTGTCAAAAAATATTTGTTAAGTTCGCCGAGGGGGAACAGAAATTACTATATCGTTTTGTTTTTAAATCTACATACACGTATACAATTGACGAAATATAATGAATACACGTGGATAAAACGCTCGCTTATTTTAGCACAGACCACTTGGAAGATATTGGGTAAAGTTTTATTTACCTGCTAATTTGCTCTTTGCGGGTCAGAAAAGACTTGCGGAGTTCGTCGAAGGGCATTTGCGACTTGTGAGAGATGGTTATACATACAAAAGTGCGTAACTTGCCGCGAACGCATTGCGATGTCAAAGGAAAGTGAAAATATCAGGGTATCTTAACACGTGACACACTGAACTAGGACATAGTAGAGCCTGGGGGTCGCTTTTTTGGGTATAAACAAATATTTGTTAAAATTTAATTTTGAGAACGCTCGGGTCGCTTATTACGGTATATACGATTTTTAAAAGGAAAATATGACATTTGTTTGTTCAATACTGGAAGGTCTGCACCAGCAATCTTTGAAGTATATGAGAAAACAAATATTTATTAATCATGAAACACACTGAACTAACAAAAGAGTTTACCTTATATCGATATTTCATATTTAAACAAGTAAATTTATTTCTACATACGATATTTGTGTGTTATTAGGTCGCTGGTTTGGTATCCTGTTCATTGATTCTTGTCGTTTTGTTGGCGTTGGGCCCACTCTTCACCCAGCTTCCTAACGTAAGTTTTATTATCATCAGTTTTTTTTTCTCATCTCATTATTATCAATATCTTATAAGATGAATGATATCACAACCTCATACTTACCTCAAAAGAAATTGCTGCGTGGAATACAAGCATGGAATTGCAGCAAATGACCTGACAAAATCTCACAAAATTTATCTTCTGGAGGAAACTACTGTATACTCATTGTTTTTGAGATCGATTATGTCATTTTAAATGGCTAAAGACACTTAGGAAGCAGAATATAAATGTTTTAGATGAATCAAACATCTAACAAATAAAAAAAATATTGAATGGTGGCATTTGTCGGTAATTATAAACGATTTGGCCATGTGCTGTTAAATAAAAGTGGTCACCGCATCCCATAAATTAACAAAACTATAATGTGAGGCAGTGCTCATGCACAAGCATATATTATGTTAATAATCTCGTTGATGTTAATTCTTTCTTACAGGCAGTTCTGGCCGCTGTCATCATTGTCGCCCTGAAGAATATTTTCAAACAGATAACGGATCTGAAGAAACTCTGGTTCATCAACAAGTACGACTTTGTAAGTCACCAGTGTAGCTATATTCATCGGAAATCATCTTTTTATTTATTCTTATGTGCTATTAAAATTGCTTCATTTAGTCCTTCATGTTTCTTGTTGATGTATTAATTAATGTAGCATTTACATGAAAATCTTAATTGTCTTCTACTGTCGTGATGAAAAGTATTAATTTGATTCTTCAAAAGGAAACATTATTTATGTAAAATCATTTCTGTTAATTTATGTAAATGATAATTCACTTATTTAATTTCTGGGCGTTTATTGACTGGGTACTGTACTGTAGAGCATTTTCAAAAGAGTCAAATTAATAGAAACTGTAAAATATGATTCAGACAACATAATTTGTGTTATAGTGTTCCTTGTATCGTGTTAGAAATATGCCTTCCTTTTATCTTATTTATTTTCTCGGTTTATTTGCTAATCAGATAATTAGGAAATCACCCTTCAAGATGAAGTACGGGGGTTTACATAATTATTCCTGAGACCTTTGACCTTGCAGACTATCTGGCTGGTTGTTTTCCTTGCGACTGCTGTACTGGACGTGGATATAGGGCTGGCTATTGGTATAGCATTCTCCCTGTTGACCGTAGTGTACCGCACTCAGAACCCAAGTACCAGTACTCTAGGGAGGGTCCCCCACACAGACATATATAAGAGTATCCAGGTCTATAAAGCGGTACGTCTAGCGTTTCATTCACCATTATTGAAACCATTCTAATAACGTGAATTTACATGTATAAAATGGAAAGTGCGGGGCAGAGAGAGAGAGAGAGAGAGAGAGAGAGAGAGATTGACCAATGGATATATATGCCCTCGTTCATTTAATAGTGACTCACAAGGCAGTTATTAATTGAAGCTTTTGATACCTTTAAACTTTTGTACATAATAATAAAAAAATCACAGTGGGCTCTATCCGTGCACACAGCTGCACTTTTCTGATAATACGGTGACCACGGCTTGTTAATTAACAATCCATTTCGCCATTAACAAAAAATGTGTATATCAATACTTCTTTTGTCAAGTTATAACAGTCGTAGTAATATATATATATATGTAATGATTGTATTGAGTGAAATAATCTGAGCATTTTGATATCCAGCAAAAACGATAAAAAATGAGAAATAAGAAATTAATTTTAGAAGGTGTATTCTTGTCATTTATCTTTGCAACTCTTGGTTTTATTGCTGATTAGTTGGCACCCTAACTGATGTTATATATGACGTAGATTACATATTGTTATTGCCATACAGTGAAACTCCCCTAAGCCAGGCACTCAAGGGTTTGGAGGATTGTGTCCGTATTAGTAGATTGTCCTGTTTTAAGGAGTTTGGCATTTCATTTCATCTTTGAATGAATTTTTTTATCCTATGCTTTCAATAAATGTACGCCTAATTTGAAATAGGTTACATAAATTTGATTTAAATCATTTTCAAAATAGCTTAAATATGCACTTGCAATTTATATAAACAACAATTTCGATACTGTCTATTCACATATAACATTCCAATGGTTCACAAAATTACGCTTGTCCCCGGGTGTCGCTTTCACCAGAACAGGTCATACAAGGTCACGACCTCGGAGCGCCATCTCTTGGCAAATATATGAACAAAAATAGAACTTTCGATGTCCGTCCGCTTTAAATGGTCCTTTATATACACTGGATATGCTTGCGGGACGGAATAGTTTGTCCGTTGTCCGGGATAGTGAGTTGTCCCTTTTTTCTGAGTTTATGTTAAACATAATATAGAGACAAAATTGAAGGGACTGAGATTAAGTGTCCGCATTAGGGAGTTATCCGCCTTACTGAGTTGTCCGGAAATATTCTAATTTTACAATGACTCTGTCTGATTTTATGATAATTATCTAAATGAAAAGTATAATAATAACACAATGTTTTATTTTTTGCCACCTACATTGGTATATTGCACTCGTATGACGTTATATGTCCCCACTGTGGATAACTTTATAGCATTTAGTAATCGTGGATGCCATTGTTGTAATTAATGAACAGGCAGAACAGATTCCAGGGGTGCACATCTTCAGATTTGACTCCTCGCTGTATTACGCCAATAAGGAACAGTTCTACAACAAATTAATCAAGAGGTCAGGCCTGGACCCGAGGAAGTTACAGATCCAGCGAAACAAAATACTCAACAAGATGGAGAAAGAGAAAAAGGAAAGAGAGAATAGAAGAAAAAGGGCCGAGAAGAAGGTAAATAGTCACATTTTATCTGTATTTTTTTATCTTTTCTTCATATATATATTTCTCAATTCAATGTAACATGGGATTATCTGGGACTGGTATTCTGACTGGAGGTCTCAAGTATCGGAACAGATGCTGCATGTACGTGTTTCTAATGGAAACCATTCAATACATAGAGTGAGGCCATACTTGGTTCTTTCGCCGACCGGGCAAAGATTTGTTCCTGTCAACTGTCGACTTAATGATCGTCGTCAGCAGCAACACACATCACACAGTATACAAGCACGTAGTGTCGGGGCATCCCTGGAGTCATGCGGGTAATCTCTAATACACCAGCAAGCCATGGTCCGTGCTGCTGTGTCGATCCATGCGTCAGATGGCCTGCCTGCATGTCTCTGACTATGGGGGATGGATTTCTATGACAGCCATCTTGTTAATGAACCGCTCACACCAAGCTTCATATGTAATCCCTTCTCCCTCCGCCACGTCATGTAGTAGCTAAATCTTTTGATGCCATTTTGACTGATGTAATTAGCGAATTCAGTCTTCCGGAAGTTTAAGATTTATTCAGCTGAAAGCGTTCCTAGATCGAACGTGTTTTGCCTTTTGTCCCATTGGTCAATAGACTTACGGTTGGCACAGACAGATGAATGACGTCATCAGGTTAATATAAAATACATGGAAGGAGATAAGTTGAATCATTTTCATATTTGTCGCTACACTGCCGTCGGTGCATGGCAAGGTCCTTTTTAGCTTAGCCCTTTGTTCGGCGTCCGTCATTCCGTCTGTCCGTCCGTTAACCAGGCACGAATCGTAACCGCTGGTCCTTGAATCTTCTTACTTTACATCCAGAGGGGTCCATGAAAAATCTCCTTGGAAACCTGAAAATAGGTCTCTGTTACCCATATTCTTTGAGCTATTGGTCTCCGAAGTACCCCCCAGAATAATGGAAATTTTGCCACAAATGCTCAAGTATCTGAACAACTAATGCATTGATCACCGTGATTCTTTGCATGGATATTGATCATGGAGTGTTTCATCAGTTTCTATAGATTGGTGGCACCACCTTTATTTTTCGAGTTTTTACGATTTTTTCTCTATTTTTGAGACCTTAAAAGATGCCTCCATCTTTCAACAGGGCACATATCGTAACAACTGGACCTAGAATCCTCTGTATTGACATGCAGGGAGGCATATCAAATGTCTTCTTGCAAACCTAAAATAAGGGATCTGTTACCCAAAACCTCTGAGCTATGGGGCTTCGAAGTACCCCCCAGAAAAATGGAAAATTTGATACAAAAGCTCAAGTATTTGAACAAAAAATGCATTGATCACCACGATTCTTTGCTTGGATAATGTTCATGGAATTTTTCATCAGATTCTGCAGACTGGTGGCCCCACCACCACTTTTTCCCCACTTTTTTCTCTGTTTTTGAGACTTTTAAAGATGTGGTCATCTTTTAACAGGGCAAAAATCGTAATCACTGGAACTAGAATCTTTCAACTTGACATTCTGAAGGTCAATGAAAATTCTCCAAGGAAACCCGAAATTAGGTCTCTGTTACCCATATCCTCTGAGCTATGATGCACCTAAATACCCCCAGAATAATGCAAAAATTTAATACAAAAGCTCAATTATCTGAACAACTAATGCACTGATTACCATGATTTTTTGCAAGCAGATTGATCATGGATAGTTTCATCAGTCCTTGCAGATTGGTGGCTCCATCTGGATATTTGTATTTTTTTACAGATTTTTTCCTCTATTCTTGAGACCTTTAATGATGTGGTCTTCTGTTAAGTGGACACAGATCCTAATCACTGGACCTTAAACCTTCAACTTGATATCCAGGGAGGTCAATGAAAAGTCTCAAAAGAAACCAGAAACAAGGTCTCTGTTACCCATATCCTCGAAGCTATAAAGCTCAGACTTATCGGCAAAAAAATTAAGAATTTGATACAAAAGATCAACTGTCTGAACAACTAATGCATTGATTATCTTCATTCTTTGCATACAAAGTGATCATGGGGTGTTTCATCGTTTTCTGCAGATTTGTAGTGCCACCTGGATTTTTAAAATTGTAAAGAATTTTTTCTATACTTTTGAGACTTTTGAAACCTTTAAAGATGCAGTCGTCTGTTAACAGGGCACAAATCATAACCACGTTACCTAGAATCTTCTGATTTGACATCCAGGGAGATCCATGTCTTCTTGGAAACCTGAAATTAGGTCTCTGTTACCCATATTCTCCTAGCTATGGAGCTTATAAGCACCCCCCAGAATAATTGAAAATTTGATACTAAAGCAAGGCACAAATCAAAACCGTTTGACTTAGAATCTTCTAACTTGACATTCCTGAGAGTTCCTCAAAAGTTCTCCTCAGAAACCTGAAATTAGGTCACTGTGACCTATATTCTCTGCGTTAGAGTCCATGTTTGAGCACGCCAGAAAAAAATGTAAAATACACAGAAATTGCCAGATTCTTCAGGAAGAGCTGGATGGATTTTCATCAAATTTGGTGTGCTTATGGGTCTTGCTGAACTTGAGCTAATATGCATGAGCTATGATGCCACCTACATTATCTTAATTAGTTGCCTGTGCAAGGACTTAATGTCAACATGTCAGTCGGTTGAGCGTCACGACCCATGGGTCACCTGTTCATACTTACATGCACCCTAAGTGAAGTCTTACTTCAACTTGAATAAAACATTGGGATGTTAAAATTTTATATACATCATATATATATTATCTATATAAAAGGAAGATAATGTTTACTGTCATATTTCATGCTTTATAATAATTTTCATCCTTTTAACTTTTATCCTGAGTATTATGGGTAATGTCGTGCTTTCGATATTATTGCTGACATAAACAGATGTAAAAATTGTTTATTGTCAGATATTACAGATGCTTACATGGATTTTAGGGAATCATAATAGCTCTAGCAACAAATGGTTTTCATTTAATCATATATGGGCTCCATCATGTAAATAAAATATTTTTTTCGTTCATTTTATTGCTCTTGAAGTGAAAATATGACGTAAATGTAATCTGTTGGAAAATGAAAAAAAAACATTATAATCACTTGCTATAACTAGATATTCAATAGTAGCTTAAAGATTAGTACTATTAGTATAGTTAGGTTTGTACCTAGTATAAAAGTTTTCACCAAAAAAAACCAATATGAAACATTGATTTATATCAATGGAGTCTTATCTATGAAACAAATCGCCTGATTCAAAAAGACCTGACTCATATGATGTAAAATGTTCTTATTTGAAACATTCAGGCTTTAAACCCTTCATGTTGTTTGCAAAATGGGTATTCTCAATAGTCTTCATATCGCAGGGAGAGCCGTTTATTGAGGATGGAGAGAGCATTGAGATGAGCGTGAGGTTCCAGCTTCCGCAGCCGAGCATCCATCACGTCATTGTGGACTGTGGTGCCATGGGCTTCATCGATTACGTCGGGGTCTCCACGCTCAGTCAGGTAAATACTGTCGGGGTAAACTAATGCATTGATCTCCATGGCTCTCATTATTTCTGACAAAATATCCGTTATGTCGGAACATTTTTAAGGGTGCCCTTGGTACACTGTAAGAAATGTCAAGTGCAGATGATTTAATCTTCATCAGGGGCTAGCATGTTTGGTAAATTGGATTTCAAGCTGATCTACAGTACTTTTTTCATTGCAAGTTCTGAGAGGTAAATTTGTGTATTGTTCTTATGTCATTCATAGATTAAATTACTGACATATAACAGAAAACCATTTTCTTAGTGACAAATGCAAGATCCCAATAGACATGTAAGTTTACATTTATTAATGTTGTGCTTCTGTCTTCATAATGGAACTCTTTCATGTTAACTAACAATTTTTATTTTTATTTTATTTAGGTTATTCAGGATTACAGTGAAGTTGATGTTACAGTATTTCTTGCCAATTGCAAAGGTAAATATATATATATATATTTATATATATATATATATATATATATATATATATATATATAGATAAAACAGCTTAACTTCGACGCACATATATTCTTCAAGCATTAACGTGTTATAAATTTGTCAGATTAGGGCATTTCAATTTGAAGAAGTTGTTTAAAATTTTTTTTTTATATGTTGGTTCATTAAAAATCACAATAATACAACGTTCAATTTATAAGATTAAACACTTCTCGGTATATCACGTCTATCTCATCAGGTGGTGTGCCGTCTCTGGGCATTACAGTAGACCGCCGTCTTTCCGAATGCCGAATTTCCGAAAATTGGTTTTTCCGAAATTTAAAAACCCAAAATTTATTCGTATTTCCGAAATATTTTTCAAGCATGTTAATACCTCAATTGAATTTTTGTAACTATGAGTCACATAGGCCTGCAGTCAAGTGGTCAAGCCGAGTAATGACCCTAATTAATTAGTTCTGCTGGGCCGATGCTGTCGCCGGGCCAAAAGTGTGATAACTACAGCTATTCTCACAACGCCAGGCTCCGTATACCTCAAGTAAGCGGCTGAGCAGTTTATCCAAAAGCACTTGTGTATTATCAACCATATCTCGTTTGTACTCAAGCAAGCATAGTTCGTCGGCTTGGGCTTGGATGTCAGGCCAAACAACTTAGCAGTTTACTCGTAAGCGTATTGGTGAGGTATCATTCGCACATCGCTTGTGCTCAAGTTGGTTTAGATGCGAGGCCATAGCACGCGGGCCTTGCAATACATTTCTTTCCGAGAGAGCAATTTTGGCACTTACTGAAACTTGCCGTTATTCAGCTTATTTACTGCCAAGAAGAACACCAATCGGACCCGATCGGCTTGCAGTCACTTGCCAGAGATATAGATTCAAAGAAAAGAAAACGGACTGCGTTATGCATGTGCATCACTGGCGCCGCCTGCGGGCTGTTAAAGAAACTAACCTTTCCCTCTCGTGAATTTGTTGGAAAAATGGCACACAAGTATCCTAAAAGCAGGTTAAAATGAGTTTTACCTATCAAACTCTACAGTTATTCCGATGTTTTTATAAGTTCCGGTCGTAAATAACGTGGGTCGAAAAAAATACGGTGGTCCCTCATTAATAATACGTAAGTTTATCATTAACAATCATACGAAATTGGCCCTTGACCCCCGACCGAATTTCCGAAATTTGATTATCCGAAAGAAAAGCTTGTACTCCGACGCTTTCGGAAAAACGGCGCTCTACTGTATTTGCTGTACACTTCAGCGCTCGCATCTAGACGTTAACAAAATGTTATATTTCTTCAGCTCAGATACGAGACATGTTAGAGGTAGCTGGCTTCTTTGAGAAGATCGACAAAGACCAGATGTTTTTGTCTGTTCATGACGCTGTTCTGGTGTCCCTTGAGAGTGAACCAGAACTACTAGAGCAGGTACGTGCTCAAAAGAACTTATAAAAGAACAAATATAATGTATAAATGATGGTATATAGACGATTAGATTATATAAAATCTGTATATTTTACCCCTCATTATTTTTTTTATGAAAACTGTCGTTTTCCATGAGTTTTCATCATTTTTTTTCAGTTTATATTTTGTCAAAGTTCTATAAACCCAGACAACCGGATGAAGTTAATAAATAGAGATCTTGTGACAAACATAAGATACATTTTGTAGTAGTTTCATTTCAGTTATATATTGATTTTTAGTTTTTCATTTGAACAGTATCATCTTGTCTGAGCATCAGGATATTAACCTTATAATTTGTAGATCCAAACTGAGGTTCAGGTAGGTGATGAACAACAAGTTAAATTTATATTTAATATTTAATACGTTTCTATATATAACATATTCCACCTGGCAGTATTACCGGCTTCGTTCCGTATTAGGCTCATATTACTCGGGAGCAGTTTGGAGCTATACCTAGAGCTATCTAAAACTGTGTGTTTGGGTTTAAATGTGGCTTAACAAATTCCTAACTTTTAACTCATATACAAGCTTGCGGTAATTCAAGGACAAAAAAAATGTAAAACAAATTTAATGAAGACCAGGGTATGTTAATTCTACTCGAAAATTTCATATAAATCCTGTTATACACCCTGTAAATATGGATTGCTGTATGATGTGATTGTTGGAAGCTACTTATGCTCTTATGCCTTCGACAAGTGACCTCATTGCGCCTGATTGGTTCGCTGCTTCCTTTATTAGGCTGCATATATATTAATAAC
Organism: Sipunculus nudus; assembly: GCA_026874595.1. Lineage (NCBI taxonomy): Eukaryota > Metazoa > Annelida > Sipuncula > Golfingiida > Sipunculidae > Sipunculus > Sipunculus nudus. Next base: position 103,000,861 of record CM049306.1, on the reverse strand, counting down.
ATATCAGTGTTCGTTGCGGAGATGCTTTATGCAAGCTTATCCTTGATTAAAGTATGTTTCATCGGTAACAATGAGAGGACCAAACCTTGTCAGGGGTTGGACGTAGCCATGCGGTTAATGTGTTTGACCACGGACCTTCCCTTGGTCGATCTCCTCCGGTGTCTCGTTGGAACATCTGAGATTCACTTTGATGTTTTAACGACAGGTTATGACTTCTGGATTATTCCTTGCGCATGTAATACCTGAAATACAGATGGCTTAATAATAACATATTATACTTAACGTATGGTAACCTTGAATCCCATTCAACAGAGACTACTACCAACAGTCCACGGAACTCTCCTCTATTATTTTTTCATCCTGCCACTTGTTGTTATATTTAAAGCTTTTGTATATAGGCTTTATCTGCTTGTACGGGATACTGGGGGGGGGGGGGGGCACAGGTCGACATGTCTTCCTTTCTAATGTGTGATTCTCAGGGCATGTAATCATTGACCGATCATTGTCAACTTGATGATTTAACATATCCAGGCTTGTTTTTAATCATACCTTCATTTATTTATCATATCTTTATTTTAATGAAATGTATTATGTTAGAAGGAAGATCTCACAAGAAATGGATATCGCCTGTTTCCTTCGTGGTTTTCATATGATTATGTTTCTTCTTTTAACATATTGAATGATATTTAATGAATAATTGAATAATGAATTACGATTAATTTATAATCATGCATATACATAATAATATTATTTCATTCGAGATTCACGAAATAATTTTATCTCAATCTTTCTTCATTTGAGCTGACATTCCTTGCAGTCATCAAAGAGAGATGAGATTGAGTTATAAAATTAATAACATTTTAAGCATATTTTAACCAAGGCCCTGTAACGTGTTTAACCATTCATCTGCTATTTAGCCAGAAGATGGTAATCAACACTTGGCTTTAATATTTCAATAGTTAAATAAAATACAAAAGAATAACCTCATATACCTTATGCAGCAATGTTTAAGCTTCAACATCTATAAGCATATGTACTGGAATAACATATGAAATGCGTATAAATAATGTTAAAACAATTCCCTTTTTACAGGAAGCGGACTATAATAAAAACAGATTCGCGCAGAAGGGCGCCACTCCTAACGGTGAACCAGCAAATCCTACGGAGAAGGTGAGTCAAATGTTGTTTACGGTAATGAATAAAATAATTTGCTTAACAATTGAGAAGGGAGTCAGTCTAATCATTTCCCAAATATGAATGACCATTAATCGTCTAACATGCCCTGCTGACTACCATCTCACCTCAACCTATACCTGTCTTTTTAAATTTTAATATCTGATTTTTTTATCAGTATTAAAATTTACTCTGTTGATATTTATACAGAAATTACATGTATGTTTGTACAGGAAATAGTACTACTAGCCTTCTTTACTTGGACAGCCTAAAATGATTACATTTGTAAAAAAAAAAGGGTGGTGCGATCCTGGTAGTGAGAAAATCAAATCACAATACATCGTGGCATCCCCGCTCGAAAGGAGAGCAAGAGGTCAGAGGTCATATGGGTGGCGGAACACGAGTATACAAATTGCTAACGGTTTTACTGAGTATTTCCTCACTATTGCCAAATTTTTTTTCGGGGAAAAATAACACTTAGGTAAAAGAAAATTAGATGTCGGGCAATTGACTGTAACGCTCTTATTTGTGTATGAAAAGATCCAAAATTCATTTTTATCGAAAATAATTTTATTATATAAATAATTTTATCTCAATCTTTCTTCATTTGAGCTGACATTCCTTGCAGTCATCAAAGAGAGATGAGATTGAGTTATAAAATTAATAACATTTTAAGCATATTTTAACCAAGGCCCTGTAACGTGTGTAACCATTCATCTGCTATTTAGCCAGAAGATGGTAATCAACACTTGGCTTTAATATTTCAATAGTTAAATAAAATACAAAAGAATAACCTCATATAACTTATGCAGCAATGTTTAAGCTTCAACATCTATAAGCATATGTACTGGAATAACATATGAAATGCGTATAAATAATGTTAAAACAATTCCCTTTTTACAGGAAGCGGACTACAATAAAAACAGATTCGCGCAGAAGGGCGCCACTCCTAACGGTGAACCAGCAAATCCTACGGAGAAGGTGAGTCAAATGTTGTTTACGGTAATGAATAAAATAATTTGCTTAACAATTGAGAAGGGAGTCAGTCTAATCATTTCCCAAATATGAATGACCATTAATCGTCTAACATGCCCTGCTGACTTCCATCTCACCTCAACCTATACCTGTCTTTTAAAATCTTAATATCTGATTTTTTTATCAGTATTAAAATTTACTCTGTTGATATTTATACAGAAATTACATGTATGTTTGTAAAGGAAATCGTACTACTAGCCTTCTTTACTTGGACAGCCTAAAATGATTACATTTGTAAAAAAAGGGTGGTGCGATCCTGGTAGTGAGAAAATCAAATCACAATACATCGTGGCATCCCCGCTCGAAAAGAGAGCAAGAGGTCAGAGGTCATATGGGTGGCGGAACAGGAGTATACAAATTGCTAACGGTTTTACTGAGTATTTCTTCACTATTGTCAAATTTTTTTTCGGGGAAAAATAACACTATGTAAAAGAAAATGAGATGTCGGGCAATTGACTGTAACGCTTTTATTTATGTATGAAAAGATCCAAAATTCATTTTTTATCATATGCTATATTTTCTGCACGAGAATGCAGCTACAGGAAGTTTGATTGACACAGCTTTTGGCACAGCTGAATAAGAAATATTGTCAGTATAAAAAATACTGGATGAGAGTGGCATCGACTGAGCCCGGACTGACGAGGAAAACAGGCTAATTAGCCGTTACTGCTAAAAATAGATTCGCATGATCAAGTCTGGTGCGGGCTGGGGTTGAGGAAGCTCAAGGGGATTTTCCTGTTCAATAAGCGGCAGTTCCGTGCAAGCCAGAGGTCCAGGCGGTGCCACGCCCTCATCCAGATTTAGGCCTGCGTGGCCGGAGCCGCCGGTCGCCATGTTTATGTTTGCTCGGACGGTAACCCACAGATAATATAACACTAATTTTTATGCCTAGGACGGGAATGCTTAGAGGTAGATGAGTTTATTTCTGTCTCCATATTTGGGAAAAATAATTGGAGATGGACTTACGTAGGTTCCCCGAGTGAAAACCATCGATTAAAAAATATTTCTTTTTTTCGCTTTCCTTATTTCTGCCATTTTTTGGCTAGATCTCTGATGTGGATGATTTTGTAAGCTTTAAGTTGGGCACAAAATTAGTCCTGGGTAACAGATCGGCACCACATGTTTATATATTTTTTGTTTACCTTGACCTTCTTTCCAAGGTCATTTAAAAAAAGCCCATTTTCCATGTTCGGACATTCGCGATCGCCAGTAGAAATGTTCGTTTTTTAGCTTAGCTGACTGTAAATCATCTGAGCTATAGCGATCACTCTTTGTCCGTCGTCCGTCCGGCCTTCCGGCCATCTGTCCGTTAACAAGGCACAAATCGTAACCACAATACCTGGAATCTTCTTACGTAACATCCAGAGAGGAACATGTAAAATCTCCTTGGAAACCTGGAATTAGGTCTCTGTTACCCATATCCTTCGAGCTATGGGGCCCCAAAGTACCCCCCCCCCCCCAGAATAGTGAAAAATTTCATACAAAAATTTCAATATCTCATTAACTACATCACTGATGGTCATGTTTTTGGCATACATATTTATCATGAGATGTTCCATCAGTTCCTGCAGACTGGTGGCGCCACCTGAATTTTTCGATTTTTTACGATTTTTTTTCTCTATTTTTGAGACCTTTAAAAATGTGGACATCTGTTAACAGGGCACAAATCGTAAAGACCTGACCTAGAATCTTCATTTTTGACATTCTGAGAGGCCTATATAAAGTCTCCATGGAAACCAGAAATTAGGTCTCTGTTACGCATATCCTTAGAGCTATGGGGCACCAAAGTCCCCCCCAGAATAGTGAAAAATTTCATAAAAAAACTTCAATATCTGATTAACTACATCACTGATGGTCATGATTTATGGCATACCTATTGATCATGAGATAATCATCAGTTTCTGCAGACTGGTGGCGCCACCTGTATTTTTCGATTTTTTACGAATTGTTTTCTCTATTTTTGAGACCTTTAAAAATGTGAACATCTGTTAACAGGGCACAAATCGTAAAGACTGGACCTAGAATCTTCATTCTTAACATTCTGAGAGACCTATGAAAAGTCTCCATGCAAACTAGAAATTAGGTCTCTGTTACGCATATCCTTAGAGCTATTGGGCACCAAAGTACCCCCAAGAATAGTGAAAAATATCATAAAAAACTTCAATATCTGATTAACTACATCACTGATGGTCATGATTTTTGGCATACCTATTGATCATGAGATAATCATCAGTTTCTGCAGACTGGTGGCGCCACCTGTATTTTTTCAAATTTTGACAATTTTTTTTTCTATTTTTGAGACCTTTAAGGATGTAGTTATCTGTCACCAGGGTTCAAATTGTAACGACTGGACCTAGAATCTTCATTCTTGACACACAGGGAGACCCATGAAAAGGCTCCATTGAAACCTGAAATCAGGTCTCTGTTACCCATATCTTTTGAGCTATGGCACTCCAAAGTACAGCTCAGAATAATGGAAAATTTAATACAAAAGCTGAAGTATCTGAACAACTAATGCAGAGATCACCATAATTGTTTGTATGGATATTGATCATGGAGTGTTTCATCAGTTTCTGCAGCCTGGGGCACCACATGTATTTGTTCGGGCTTTTTTTCGATTTTTTTCTCTATTTTTGAGACTTTTAAAGATATGAACATCTGTTTACAGGGCGAAAATCATAACAACTTGACCTAGAATCTTCATTCTTTACACACAGGGAGACCCATGAAAAATCTTCATGGAAACCTGAAATTAGGTCTCTGTTACCTATATCCATTAAGCTGTATGGCTCCAAAATACCCCCCAGAATAATGAATATTTTGATACAAAAACTCCAGTATCTCAATAACTACAACACTGATGCTCATGATTTTTGGCATACATATTGATCATGACGTGTTTCATCAGTTTCAGCAGACTGGGTGCGCCATCTCTATTTTTTTCAAATTTTTACGAATTATTTTCTCTATTTTTGAGACCTTTAAAGTTGTGGTTATCTGTCAACAGGGTACAAATTGTAACAACTGGACCTAGAATCTTCATGCTTGTCATGCAAGGAGGCCCATGAAAAGTGTCTGTGGAAACCTGAAATTAGGTCTCTGTTACCCATATCCTTCAAGCTATAGGACTCCAAAGTATCCCTCAGAATAATGGAAAATTTGATACAAAAGCTGAAGTATCTGAACAACTAATCCAGAGACAACCATGCTTCTTTGCATGGATATTGACCATTAAGTGTTTTTATTAATTTCTGCAGACTGGTGGAGCCAACTGTATTTTTTTTTAAAGTTTACGCATTTTTTCTCTATTTTTGAGATATATTAATACAGACACAATCTCAGCCTGTTGGTTAATCTGTTTGATGCTTCAGTTGAATGGTTATATACTACCATTCAGATGATAAAATTTCCTTTTGCAAATCTCTTCCCAGTCAGCTGAGCGTCATGACCCATGGGTCACTTGTTATAGAAACCAGGGAAACAAGGCTGGATCTACAAGGGGGGGGGGGGGGGGGGCTTTCAGTGATCGCACTAATGGGTGATTGCACAAATCTAGTGTCTACACAACTGCAAATAACTGTATTCGGTCCTTTCTTTGGGACGGTCGCAATAAGTGCATAGTTTATAATCAACAAAGCTGGTGAAAAATAATTTTGATTTCAGATAAGGCTTTTTTGAACATTACAGTTGATTTGCATTGATTGTAATTGAAATATTTATAGATTGACACGGCTCAATTTTATTTGGAACATTTCAGGTAACTTATCAACGACCTGTTCTTCCTGTGGGAATGGGGTGTCTGATCATCTGTTGGAGTAACCATATCATTTATATTAACTTTATGTTTCCTTGGTAACAGTGGCATGAGCATTTTATTCGGCTTCTAATGAATTCACAAAAAAAATAGCAATGAAATTGACTCTGATTCTTTGGTTAGGGGACAGATGTTACATTGCTAAATTTAACATCATTTAATGAGTGTCATATTATATAGAAAAACTTCCTATTCCCCTGAAATTAGGTTAATTCGCCTTGTGATGTGCAAACATAGAAAATGATTAATTAACAGTATAATCTTGATTTTTATTTTATTGCAGAGCGACGGTCACGCGGTTGAAAGCAGTGAGGTTTGACAGGACTATTGATTAAGATCATCTCATATGCAAATATTAGCAATATGGAGTGAGCATTTAGCCTGTTCGTGAAGTGGGCGAGGTGTATACTGAATATACTGAAATTATTACAATATATGTGACCAATTATTTCAGTAATTAGGTGCTAGTAATATATATATATATATATATATATATATATATATATATATAAGAAATAGGAAATTTTTAAGACTTAATAATCGGTGTCATGTGTTGGTATAGGGATTCTAGTGATTATGTCTTCCTAAAACATTTCAGTGGTAACGTGTTAGAACATTTAGAATGCCATCGTACTTGGTGATTCCGAGATGTTTATTTAATATACGTGGTGACGGTGCCAAAATTGGCGCAGAACAATATCATATCAGAACCTACCTTTGTTGGGGGAGGCAGGTCCGTTATCATACTCACGTGAATCAGGTATTACATGGTAAACCCAGTTTATCATGTCTGGAGGCCAGCCAATTCAATAGTGCATGTTTCATGCTAAACTGTTAAAAGAGAATTACCGTGGAATTATCAGATTCGAATCCTGCATTTTGTCAATCAGTAATGTTAGTGGCATTTAATACAACTTTATAGCCAAAATATCACTCAAATTCATTATGAAGAAATCTGTCTAAATTGGGTTTCATGAAACCAAAGTATTCTGTATGTTAAGGGTCATATCCCAGGTAGTGCCTTCTCCCCAAGCCAAACACACTGTCTTTCGAACATAGCCATAGAAATACCAGACATTATCTGATATTAAAATGGGGAAGAGAAAATCATCCTGGTGAAGAGGAATCATCCTCTTCTGTGGCTCTCAGTTTTTTTGTTGTTGTATATTTTGATGATGGTGTAGTCAGATATTTGAAACTTCAGGGGGACAATAATCTAAGATCTTAAAAACAGCGCCATCTTGTAGCAAAATTGCAGGGTACATACACGATTGCACATTGATAATTTCCAGCTTCATTCATACACTCGATGTAGCCATGAGCTTCGTATGAGTAGGGTTCAGTCTACAGTCCTTTAAAAGGACAATGAAAGGAAAAACTGTCTTCACCTAAGAAGGGTAAAATTATCGGTACGAAGCAGTGTCCCTTTTACACTTGTAATGGGGTGAAAGTAAGGGGATCTTTTATACCAGTGAACGCGGTTCAGTAGACATATTTATTGGCCCTCTTTAAGGAAATTTTAAACATATATGGGGCCTACCTGTTATACTATTCCAATGCCGCTATTCCTCAAGTTATTCCATTTTTCATAGTTTCGTATATTTGCCTCTGGCGACAGTAATAATGATTTATGACTTGAAAAGTCTTAATTTAGGTTAGAAATTAATTGTTAATTTATGTTTATGTTTGTAAAGTTACCCCGCTCATTGTAGTAGGTACCGTTTAGCTGCTCGGTCCGTCATGAGAATTCGTTTAAACTTCCAGAGAATTTATCCACGCAGAGTAACTGCAACTTAGTGTTGAAAGTATTTCAGGCGAATGTAGTTAATATGGGCGAGAACCATTTATTTTAAGGATTATTATCTTTGCGCTGATCAGAATCACCCAGTAAGGCTTCATCAAATGCTAGCGTTGTGTACATAGGCCTACGTGTATTATGTTTTTGAACATATTGTTCTATAAGTTCCTTGGCGTTCCTTTATAAGATATTTTACATATGCATTATCTATATGCATATGTCGTTTACATATGTAAATAGCTTTCATGTCGGGTATGGGACAATACTCCGATTCCATGAACATATAAAGCATCCTCAATGCAGCGTTAGTAGCGTATCATGTATCGTGGGTTTCTAAACCCACCGATAGGTGACACTTGTTAATTTGAATGGGGTTGTAAAGGTAACATCAATAATCAGATTTGAAGGGAGTGGGACAGGTTAATTCACGTATTCATGTACCAGAGGCCACATATATACTCGCACATAACATATTTAATGGTCATACTCGTATTCTCTACTAGACCATGAGTAACACTTGGGTCATATTACCACGAACGGCGTCTTCAGCTCGTGTGTGGAGACTTGTATAAGCTATAATTGAAACAGTAAATTTCTTTTAAGATGGGTCACAAGAAAGATAAATCCGATATATTATTGGGAGTGCCCATTCCATTGTGTCAAATTTATGGTACATATCTGTATATTTTTGCACGCTTCCATTCAAGATAACATGTGTCCTTTCTTTGCTTGCCAGCCTTATGTTATAGCCGGTTGACTGAATAAGTGTGGTCATTTACGATAATATCAGAGTTTGGGCACATGGCCAGCAGAATTAGTGTGAGTACGCCGACAATCATACGGCTTTCTGTGAAATAGCAATTCTTTGCATGTATTACCAAATGCGAAAAAAAGTATTGGATATCAGTCACAAAGGAGAGAGCTTTCCATATAAAGAGCTTGCCATGTTTGTCTTTTCAACGATAAAATGCACGTAACATCATTCAGTTAGAAATATGCTGGGAACAGCACGGTTCAGATGTTACCGTTTAGTGTGCATAATTCTCTAACTTTACAATCTGCAGAAATACTCAAAGTATACTTCAATAGTTCACCATATAGGTGTACCGGACCGTAAATGCATTCTGAACATTATGTTCAGGTAGTAAAGTTCCGCCTGTCTTCACAAGTATCAGTATTATGTATACTCATGTGTGTCGCTTAAAACTCAGAATGTGTAGAGAAGCCCTAACTGAGAAAAGGTTCTCGGAGCTTGTTATCTGACTAGATGCCGAGAGCGTATATTAAACGCGCTCTCAGTCGTTGCGATATACTTGGCCCGGTCACGTTTGCTTGGCTGTGTTGGAGATTTTACCTGCTAAACATGCCAGCTCTCTTTAAAAAAAACTAGAGATCTTCCTCGGTCTCTTTAAGTACTCTAACATGAATATAAATCTATTACACTCATACCTGAGGAGATCTTCATACATTTTTTTAGATTCCTCTATCAAAAACTACCCTGCATGATGAATGTTTTATGAAATATTATTTTAATATTTCATCATATCAGGCTGTTACATTATATTAAGAGATAATGCAATTCTCTTACAAACTGTATTGCATCTTGTATTGAGTCAGTTCAGAGTTCGGCCAATATGGCTTCTTGTCTCTAAAAACTCTCTATTGTTGGAGGTGAAAAAAAATTATCCTGTTGTATTGGCTCCAGTGTATGTTTAGTCTTTAAGAGAACCTACTCTGATGATTTTGATTAACTCGGGATGTTTTTTGCATCTTAACTGTTGTATTTAGTAGAGATATGTTTTTTCTTTAAACTGTGTAATGTTTCTTTTGAGAGATTTTCTAATTTTGCCTGTGCGGTCAACTGCAAAACTATACAGATCTATGTATACTCCTTGTCTATGTTCTTTTATTGGCCGTTTTATGTATAATAAGTTTTCATCTCTTTTTTAGTGATATAAATTAAATTGATGTCTAACTTATATCAAACTATTTATAGACTTATATCTGGCCTTCCAACCATAGGCTTATAGAGTTATTAGATATTTAGCCTGCTTTGTTGAGGCTCTGTGTTATACCCGACGTTATTACATCAGATTATACTAAGTTTGAGAAATCTGTACATAAATGTAAATCAAACTACCTATAAACGGTAAGCCAGAAAGTTAATGAATCAGAAGCGGATCCTGGGGGGGGGGGGGTCCAGGGGGTCCGGACCCCCCCCCCCCCCCCTTTTTCACCCGAAGCAACCTTTTTAAAGGGTTTTAGACGAAATTTTATTTTGCGGCCTGGACCCCCCCCCCCCCCCCCCTTTTCCAGACCTGATGACCTTTTTTTTTTAGGATTTTCATTAATCCTCCTGGGTGGGACCCCCCCCCGCCCCTTTTCCTAAATCCTGGATCCGCCCCTGTGAATATTGCGCATATTAATATTATAGACTAGAATTATTCAAAATAAATTAGCAGTTACATATCATGTCTCTGTTAGTTATCAAAGAAATATGCTGGTAAATAATAGATCTAGTCTTGCTTAAAAGGTAAATGTGATAGACTAGACATCTAAATTATCAACATTGTGATATAACCATGTGATCAAACGAAGTGTCACCCCTTTCTCAGGACAGTGTGTATATAAAGCTTAGATATAACCATGTATGCATGAATCCTGCTGATGTCTGTTAGAAAAAATATGCTCCTTCATAGATGTGAGTATCTTAAATTAGGATGATCACTAATTTTACCATAAATAGATCTCTTTTTTATGATACATGTGTAGCGTATATATCATGGCGATCGTATTCGTCCGACAGATGGCATGACAACCCCTCTTTTTGCTAATAGGGTGCACGAATAACAGCATACACAGAAAAAGACACGGTAAAACTTTGCTTTATGACCACCCCAGTAATGCGACTACAACTGTGACGGACACTTATAGTTGTATCTTGCAGAAAATATGAACAATTGACATGAATGCCTAGAACATAAATTCATGTGCACCCATGTGTTTATGTAAAAAGTGTATGAAAAAAAACATTAATGCGAAATCTATCGAGCCATATAATCTCTCGCAAAACAGGACGCTAACTGACGTCGTTTCATCGGAAATTTATAAGTTCACGCATAACCTAGGTTCCTGCAAAACGCAGTTTCGCTTTGAACTTGAAGGGCTTTAGGAGCAAAACCATTCGTAAACATTACCAAGAGTGGTCGCATAACCAGGCGTTACTTCTCTAGCCATTACCATAAATACAGATGACAATTCACTGAAAAGCATTCTTTAATTGAGGGGATGTCTTCTGGTTAATGAATTTTGGTGCCATTTAGGTCATTTGTTAAAATCTTATTTTCTCACACTGGCTCTTGCTCAGAGTAAAAGTCAGGCGTGACAGCTTTGCACCTCGATTTATAATAATTACGGTTCACAGACCTCTAATTTTTATTTTACATTTTTAATTTCTTGTGCGTTTAGTTTTGCGGAATGTAACTCATGTAATGCTTAAGTTATTCAGGTGTAATATAAAATGGTTTTGAAGGACATAATGAATATTTTTGGAGCTTACTGCGGCAGTGACGGATCCAGAAATTTGAGAATAGCGGGCGCTAATATACTGGGTTAGCCGGTGATGGTATTAAGCAGTATATATATATATATAAATATATATATATATATATATATACATATATATATATGTTTACAATGTAACGCACATGATAATACCGTCGTCCATTTATATACCCTGGTTTGGTAGGTTCGACGTTGAGCCACATTTATGTTGATAAATGTAAAGCTGAATACATATTAATACGATGCTTTGAATCAGTTGGTCTGTTGCAAAAGCATGTAGTCCGAGAGCAGGCTTAAATACCATTGTTACAATTATGACATAAAAATGCTTACCATGATAACTCGCCAGTATCTGGTCTGCAGTCCAAAATATGACTTGAATACTTTATTGCAATAGGCTCCTAGTCGCTAATGTGACAAAGCATTATTTGTGTCTTATTTGTTTGCGTTTAAATATATGCTTCATTTATTCTGTGCTAGTGATCTGAAGGATTGGCATCTGTATATATATATATATATATATATATATATATATATATATATATTAATCATAGACCACCATGATTATATTCATCTTATATGTTACTCATTGTTAATTACCTAACTATCTATACGTGAACTAATTCAAAACATATCAGGGCTTTAGTCCAAGTCTCGAAAATCAATAGACGGATCAATAAACATTCCAATACAGAATTTACCGCTAGTCCATTATATAATATATATTATATACTTAAAATAAGATATATAATATATAATATATAATATATATAAAATATATAATATACTTTATATATTATATATGCACTATTAATTATCAGAATAATAATGGAAGGTGCAATATATGCAGATAATGCAATGTATAAGGATTATTACGCGCTATACTAACATAGAACACTCATCTTAAGGTGTTGATAATTCATGATGCATGATTGAGGCAGTTTTAAAATCCTTTATATAGGTGTCATGAAATATAGGTAACACTGCCCGCCTGTAACGTATCACATATATGCTGTAAATTGTCATATGATTAAAATGGTGCCATTATTTGTGATTTGTTTTTGTTGTTTTGTTCTGTATATACATATAATTATCACATATGTCATGAGACATTGAATGTCACAACGTGAATAAAATAAGATTCGACATTGACTTTGTTCCTTGTAGCAATACAAGTCGTGTTCTAACCTTGCTGTAATCTCAATCACAAAATCATTAAAAGACTATGTAAAAAAACAAGTGTATTGACAGTCATTAAACATGATTAAACAAAGATTTTTGTCTATAGCTGCAGCTTTGTATAATATTTTTCAATGACATGTCAACATTTGCATTATGTCCACGGAGCCGGCACAGCATGCAAGTTATTGCTGTCGGAACACAGTTTAAAGTTTGTATAATTATTTTCCTAGTCTGATACAAAGGTAACATGAAGGCGATATAACAGGTTTGCAATCAGCTTATACATTCAATCAATAGTCACAGTTTGCCACAGCAAAACAGGAGTCAGCATGTCTTGTGATCCAATTTTACGTCAGATGTCGCTGGATCTAGAGTGAAGAAGTTCATATATAATTCAACCAATACCTTTCTTTGTTTTAAAGTGGATTTATGTCCTATCCCAAGAACGCGTTATGTACGCGGCCCCAAGTGCTTATATTTTTTATTGTTTGTGGTGGTTCTGTGGTATTTTGTAAAGTTATAACAGCACGCTTTAAATTAATTTCCTTGGGTATCACAGGGTCCGCCCCTAAAACTGAAGTAATATGTCTGAAAAGATTGAAAAAAACCCTCGGAACAGGTGTTTTGATCAGAAAGGATATTTATGCTTTGACTTTCACATCTTCTTCATTCACAATATAACGCTCTTTGCTGTCTCTTTGTTTTAAATCCTTTACTTGACCCTAAACGAAACAAAACAGGTAGTTTTATAAATGTGACAAAAACGCAGTCTTTACCGCGTTATACCATACTAGGAATCAATGGTGCTGGTATTTTCTATTTTGACAGCTGATTTAAATCTGAACGGATTTTTTGCATGCTCAACCCACCTTTTACTCATTAACTATATGCTTTTTTTGGTCATTCGCCCAAATAGCCGGCTGATCCACGGGTAACATATTTGTGTACGCATTTTACGTATAGTCCGGTCACATGCTGCCCATTTTTGTAACTCTTTATTTATAGATCCCTGATTTTACAACAATTTTTCCTAGAGTTCACTTCATTGGTGTATACTAGACGCTTAGTAACTTTATGACAATATCCCCAGCTTAAAAAGTTTGGCCCTCTTAATTACAATGACCTATACTAGGAACCTCGAGTGCACACAACACAACATAAGAAGAATATTTAACATATAGATCATAAAGCGTATTTGAGAATGCGAGTTATTGTCGTCTCTGACTCCGCCTTCTGCGCCTTTCATAATTCTTGGAGAGTCTTTGCCCAATATTTGCCTAAGTTTCCCATGTGGTCTCTGTGAACTTTCACCATTTCACCTTGTACATCTTACTCTTTCCGTATCCTTTGCATGGTAAGAATCGGTCCACCTCGTCCACCTGATCATCGTTCAATTTTGTTTTGAATGTGGGATGTTGGGTGTCAGCTTTTGAAGAAGATTGTTGTATTGAGCCTTTTTACCTGCATGTTGATGAAAGTCGGACCTGTGTCAGGACCCAAGAACTTAAGTGGGTTAACGTGTATTAAGGAAGAAATCGCGTTTGTCTCTCGAACAGATGATACAATATACCTTCATTCAAGATGTCTTGTTCTGCTTTTGCCGCGATCTTTGCTGCTTCTGACCGGGTGTCTAGTAAGTGTCCGGAGGCAGGATCCTTTTTTAATGTGTTCATAATCTGGACAGGCCCATTGTTATTTAGCGAAGTCATGCTACAATGTCCCGAGTTCGACCGCTCTATTCTCAACCGAAACTTTTTGCACTGAAAGCTCTACAGCAGTGGACTTATCGATAGTATATTGTTCGTAGTACTCCAGTTAAACACATGCTATGGCTCGAACATCTGTGTGTGCAATGTAAGCAGTACTGTAGAGTGGCCGATCGTCAAATACACAGTCAGATGATTCTGTTTTCTGTGTGTACACCATGGCGATAATGCGTCTGCATGATCTATCTTTTTACAGGGTTTATCTTTTACTCCAAACGTGTAAGCTTGCAGAAGTAAGGCCCATACAGCAAGGCGACCGGCATCCTGTTTGACATTTCACAACCTTTGGAGGGCCGCATGGCCCATAATCAACGTGAAATCGTTGTTAGCAAAGTAGTGAGGGTACGCTTTGATACCTTCAACCAGTTCCGAACACACTGTTCCAGTGATAGTCAGTTTCTGTTCATGTGTGCTTATAGTCCTATACATCATTCACGTAAACGATTGCAGAACGCCATGTAAGTCCCGCCAGCACACGCGTCATCAACTTTTGAAATAACCCTGGCGCATTAGCCAGTCCGAAGGGCATTCTTTTGAATACCGTAGAGCGCCGTTTATTAAAAAAAAACTTTTATAGGTAAATTTTGACTATTTATTTGATTTTAAAACTCAAACTGTGGGTATCTAAAATAATATGTATTGTATTACTCCAGGTCCTGACTAATTAGTGAAGGCATCACCAGTTGCAGAGCTGCAGGAGTGAAAAAACATAATCAGCCAGGTTTTACAAACGCCGCCAATCATTCGCTTGGAATTGTATGACAACCGACCATATCCCCTAATAAACCTTTGTCCTGCTTTGTCTAATTGTTCACATCTGTAAACCATCCGACAATGAAAGCGAGTAGATTTTGTACTGGTAATATAGGGCTCTGACAGAGTCACCAATGTAGCTGTGTTGGCCAACGGCCAGAGAGTTTAGTTTTAGTAAATCAGCCATAAGTGACAAAAAGGAAAGACGTCTGAAGCTATGGGACGTCAGAGGCCAGATGCAAGACACTTAGGTTTCCAAGAGACGAAAGACGATGTGCAAGGCGTCTGATGCCAAGTGGGATTGACGGTCCAAACATACAGGGTGGCACCGAGGCGATTAAACTATCACGGCGGATATCCTCAGGTTTAGCGAGAGATTAACCGATTCATGGACTTCAGTGTTATTAACTTTCTATATAGGTAAACAAGTATTTATCACATACTCTGTTCGTGTCCCTTTTTTTTATTAAATCTGAAAGCTAACCTAAGTCCCTGACAAAGTGCCACTATTAATATTAGTAATACCGAGAAGTTATCGTCGATGCTACGATGTTATTTTACACATGACCATTCATCCGAACGTTCGTTTATGCCCCCCCCCCCCAGATGTTCGAATGAACGGCGCTCCACTGTAGTATATTATCTTGTGTGTTACAAACGCCGATTTTGCCCGTGACGCTGTGTCCATTGGCACCTGCCAAAACCCAAGAGCCAGACCAGTGGTGGAGAACACTTTGGGTTTAGATCCTTGCAAGGCATCAAACACATATTCTAGGCGAGGTGAGCGTTGGAAAATCAGTTTTGTTATTTCATTCAACTTCCGGTAGTCTATTGTGCACCGAAACTCACCCGATTTCTTGCGAACTAGAACCAGTTGGCTAGACCACTCACCTTGACTTGGCTCTATTTCACCGGCCCTGGGCATTTCATCAACCTGACGATGGATTTCCTTTTTAGCTGTAACCGATGTTTTATAAAAGTCCTGATGGATAAAAAGCGCATCCTTTGTGCTATCCCGTGAAGGTGTCCCTTTGCCCCTCCAGTTCGAGAAGGGACTTGGCAAATATGTCCTTGTTACTGTCGATAAAATCACTTCCTCACAATCACTGGCATCAGTACCGTTATGCTCATCTTCCATGGAAATCACCTCATCCTGTGTTTGAGGTACAGCAAAAGCTATGACCTTGCCAGCAGATAATTTGACGGAAGCGTTTAAAAGATTACATACTAGCACCATCGGTTTTTCACTACAGTTTACAATTGAACGAGCACACATGAGATTATGTCGGGTGACCAGCGTGTGTTCCGGCTCAATCAGGTAACAAGTGTTACTCTCCCAATCTAACGTTATAGGTACTATACACTCAGACAAGGGCGGTATGATAACTGAAACGGCAGAACGGGAGACTGACCTGTTGTCGTTTTCTCAACTGCTGATATATTACTCTGTCAATCTTTGGTAAATCCCATGTGGGTTATGCTGCAAATCCATGATTGCGTTGTGATCACTTATAAATTCCATGCCTAAAATGAGTGGACTATGCCCGCGCCAGAAAATGTAAACCTGCTGCACAACCTGGAGTCTGTTTACTGTAAGAGGAAGCTCAATCGTCCCTAAAACGGAGTGCCTCTCACCGCAAACACCGAGAATGTGTTTAATGGTTCCTGGTTTAAGACTGATCCTTAGAGCTGTCTACTGTAATGGTTCAATGCAATGCACGATATTAACGCTCCTGTAACGCTCAATAAGGGCAGTAATGTTTTGGGACGCAATCTAATCAACAGTGGGGTTATAATTCAACGGCAAAGTCATAATCACTGATTCAGAGGTTTTCGTCTCGGCACTTAAAGGTGAGTCCAGATTACTCAGGTCCGGTCGGCATAATTCAATAATTCCTGATCCACGATGGGTTGTTTACCCAAGCTTCCCCGGGTTGGCACGCATATCGTTTGACCGTAGGCACGTCCGCGTAATCCACATAATCGACGGAGATGGCCCACATTGTTACACTGGTAACACACCGAGTCTGCAGCACGTCAGTCGGATGGAGAGTGAAATTTACTTCCGCCCCGGACACAAGGGTCCACTTCACGTTGTTGGCGCCGATTGTGTCTTTGTGTGAACTCTCGCCTTTTGGGCTATGTATTGTTGTACCTCCTGCAATGGAAAGTTTCTCTGGCGTGTAATTTCTTGACGGGTTAGCAGCGGATACCGTTGTTGCAGTTCTGAAGTCCTCTGTCAACCTATCTGAATTTTAGGCATCAATATCCGCGACTAGTTTACAATCCGTTGAACTGGACGGGATAGCTGAAGATTCCATTCGTGTTGCGTACACAATGACATCCTCCAGGGAATTGCAGTCGCGCTGAATGACGGCTTGTCGCAAAGAGGACTTTAAAACTTAAAATATCAAGTTTCCAGGTCCTGCTGGAAACAAGTTGTAGCGCAAGGCTCTTTACTTTGCTTTGTCGGCGAAATCTTTGACGCTTTTGCTGTCCCGCTGCTCTGACTGCCAGAGTGTTCGACGTTTCTCCTACTGATTAGTAGGGCTGGGTATCAGTTCGCCTCATCCGGTACAATACGTATTTCGATACAGTTAATTCGATACCGATACGTATTGACGATACGCTTCATTTCTTTTTGTATATCATTTCTTTATAAAAGCTCTGTTTAATGTATATATATATATATATATATATATATATATATATATATATATTTCATTTTATATACCACATATTCACCCAAGTTGAGCAGCTTAAGCTTGATATTAAATAAATAAACAGACCAGTTGATTTTAATTATCAAAATCTAATTAAAACGACCAAAATCTCGATTTTTTTAGCCCTTTGCACCCCCCCCCCCCCCCCCGCACAAACAGTTTTATTTCATTCGATGGGAAAGATCATAGGCTATATTTTTTGCGTCATGTAATTACACAGTTTTGTATATTTCTGTGAATATGAATCCATCATTGAGAGAGAGAGAGAGAGAGAGACAGAGAGAGACAGAGAGAGAGAGAGAGAGAGAGAAATATTTTATTCGACATAAAAGTAAAGCTTCCATACAAAATATATTAAGGATGTCAATATTTTTGTTTTTATTATGTCTGGAGACTGTTGTTAAGCATTTTAATCCGCTTACACAACAGCCCCCTGTGCATGAATTATGGAGAGAGAGAAATAGTACATAAATATGGAGGTAAAATGATTATACATTCTTAATATTTGAGACTATATGATTTAATGAGGAAATTTGTAAAAAAAAAACTGGGACGATTAACAACCTGAATTACTCAAGGAATAGTTGATGGCATAGACTAATTTTTATTACAGATGTAGCAGTTTATCTTAAGGTGTTTGTCTTTATAATAATTTATAAAATGTTGTTTGATGTAGCAAATCAAACCTTGAAGACTATGAGTGAAGATTTTGTCAACAATGATTTAGTCGGTTTCATTTATGACTTTTGGTGCTATGTTTCTCAGACAGCTGTCTGCAATCTTAGGTCTGGTTTTATTTGTAACAAGGATATCTTTATGTCTTGTGTCATGTTCATGTGTCATGGTCCTTGTTGAAAAAATAAATGTTTGTAAATATTTTGGTTGTGCTTCATGGCAGTAATTATAGTAAATTTTCTATATATTTAGTCTGAAGATGTCTTTAATTGAAATGATTTTTAATTATTTAAAATCGGTTTTGTGTGGGCATTGTATTTGCTATTTGTGATAATTCTTATGGCTGTAATTTGTAGTTCTCATGGAAGTAGTTGTCAATAAAAATTTCCTATCAAGTCTTAAAAGCCAACGCAACAAATATACACTGCATTTTGCTTTATAAATCGTCAAGATTATAAATACAAACTTAGAGTCATATCCCTACCCGTTAGCAATAAATATTTTATATCGATACGACCGATACAGCATGCAACGCATTTCGGTTATCGTATCGACGTCGTGTATCGATTCGTATCGATATATCGATATATTGATACAGCCCTACTGATTAGTGGTATCAGGACCATAACGTGAAAGGAAGGCCCTTCTTCATTGAGCGCCGGTTACCACTCGAAGGCTGTGCCGGTCAGGTGTAGTGGTAGCGACGTTAACTTTGACTGTGGTGAGAGTTGTTTATGTGCGGCATATTTCTCGTATTTTGCTAGCCAGCTCCTCGCATTTTCTCTCTACTCCATGTCTGTGAAACGTTCATAAGCTATGTCGTCCTGGGCTGCCATCTGTACTGATCTTATTTTCAGACTTGATCTTGTGATCATGGATTCTATAAGAGGGTAATCAATGTATTTATATAACAATTATTTTTAATCCTATTTATTCTGTATATCTCTATTTACACTCAAGTGGCTGATGATTATCTGCCTGACTACGCCTAGAACCGCCTTATTTATACACTGTTACGAAAACAAATTTTTCAGGGGAAAATTCTGGGCCGATCCGGGACTCCAACCCATGTTGCTGGCACACAAGTCCGGCGTACGAACCGCTTTGCTAGCAAAGCAAGCTGCACTAGCGAGACAGTTCGGCCTTTTATGTCACACCGTAACACACCCCCTGTTAAAGGCGTTCTGCTATCAGAACAAGATTAATTATCCCAGGAGTCACACTTTGGTGAGCAGTATAACAACAGTACAACAGCAAATCAATATAATTAAACAGTATAATAAATAAAGTGTACAGTACCTTGATACCACCACTGTCACCGCGACAACAAGTCCTTTAAAGCGTATAATTCAGATGAACAGTTCACATAAATCTTCTCAGAGAATAATAGTCCAATTCAATCACAAAATCAATTTGTTGTAATCCAAAAGTGAAGTTCTGGTAGTGGTCCCAAATACAAACTGAAGATTACATAAAATCCGTTACAAATTTAAAGTAGATCTATAACTGCTCCAATTATCGGAAAGGTCCACAAACTGACTCACACTCTCCTCCCCCTTTTTCTCTCTCCTCCCCCTCGGCTGTAAAACACAGCCCCTATTTATAACTTTTCATCCGAAAATTCTAGAAACTTCTTTTTCACGAACAATCGAAAGAACCTAACTATACATAATACATACGCCCATAGAACATTACAAGACACGTGCTTATAGAGCGCGACCAGCCCGAAAAGTTCCAGATCAGCATGAGCATGTTTCTACACGTCAGACCCATCATGAGGGGCGGCCCGGCTCGCGCGTCTCCAATGGCAACGGACAATGCTAGCGCTACACAGACACCTGCAAGACTGCTGCACACAATAAAACAGACACCTGGTATAACACATATAGCGGATGTCAGCTGAACTCTCTCTATTTATAAGCCAATCAGCGATATTCTATTTCGACCCATCAGCGAAGGCCGGGTAATCACTGGACCGTATAGCGTCTGCTGATTCCGTCGGTGACGGACCTCTGTTTGCGCTGTGCCGTTGGTATATACTATACGCTATGCAACCTTATGACATATGTATAAAAATAGATTACAAGTATTTTGCTTTTTACATCCAAGCTAGGTCAGACATGGGTGGGGACAACTGCCTTCTATTTTCTATCAGCCATGGAGTAATTGTAATCGTAATCGATTACAATCGATTACATTATTTTTGTAATCGTAATCGATTACTTTTATTTATTCAGCAATGTAATCGGTATCGTAATCAATTTCTTTGCCTATGTATCCGCAATCATGGTGATTATATATAATTACACAGATTACTTTTTTCAAGTTTGAATAGCTACAATTAATGTTTCTTTACAACATGACCATTCATGATTACTAGTGATTAAAAACATCAATAAGAATGATTAACTGAGCTTTGTTTTCAACCATCAAACGAATCAGTGATAGGTAATGCATCTGATGGAAGCTCAATTTATTGAATTGTGAATATTGCCGTCTGATCGACAAATATCTAAACCCTTGTATATATGATTTATGCAACATATAGGTATATAAATAAATTACCTCACGTGCAACTTGTGCTGGTAAAAATGAGCAGTTATACTTACCCTGAGAATTTACACCCTTCAGCTACATCCTAAGCAGATCATCTAATTAGTATGAGGGTATAAGCAAGGCAACACGGCTAAGCATTCCCCTCATTAGTACCGTATTTCCTTGAACAAACGCCGGGCCTTAAATAGTCGCCTGTCTATTTTATCGCCGTGACAAAACAATATCCCAGAAAAATAAACGCTGATCTAAAATTGACCCGATCTAGCTCAGAGGCCTGGTGCCAGAGTAGTTTCCATGTTTCCCGCGAGATGTCTTTCCCATCTCTATAACTGGTGCATTTACCAGTCAAATTGACCGGGGATTGTAATAATTTCAGTCTGTGATTGTGTTGATAACATGTTCAATTCCTCTATAAATCTTTATATTTTTTTCTTATCCGTATGACTGTTTCCACAAGAGACACCAAATGTTTCCGATTTGTCCATTCTGATTAAAGCCGATCAGCAGTTCTAATAAACGCTTTACTGTCCCTAATAATATAAAGGCTATCACTATCAGTGCTATCAAGCTGCGTAAAATAGTACCGCTTGCCACAGGCGGTACAACTTGGTACGGTGAGAGTCTACCTCTGGTTGAACAAAACTATTCAAACAGGTTTGGGCACATCTTTCTTGTGTAGCATGAAGTCATGATTTGAAGGGATACAATTCGAAGCTACTGTCAAACCAAATAATGCTCCTTGCTTTCATTTTTTAAGCGATGTTTAGTGCGTCCCCAATGTTACCAAAACAACGCTTTAGAGATAATAATAAATAGTATTTGCTCTTTTCGACAACTATAAAGTCAGTGGAATATTCTCGGCAGTAAATGTCACATACCAGTATATACCAGGTGGAATAATATACGATGGAACCAATATTACCAGTTGTACGCGGTGTAAAGTTTATGGAAGAGCCAACCTATGTTCGGTGTATAGTAGATCGTAAAAGCTTGAATACTCTGTGTCAAGCTGAATCAGTTAAAAGACGGGAAGAAAGTGTATGAAAATTAATAACACTCTGCCATTACAAGTACCACCCCCCCCCCCCCCATCCCCCCCACCTCCATATATCGATGGAAGCAATGTTACCAGTTTTATGTGGTGCATATTTAATGGAAGAGCCAACCGTTATTCAGAGGGAAACAATGTTACGTGGTTTATAAAATAAATGGAACAGCCACATGAAAAATATATTGATAATTTGATATGCATAAAGTTTATTGTGTGTAAATCTGGTGTTGTCTTTTCACTTTATTAACAACATTCAGGTTTGTAATCATGTTAACAATCATGATTAATTTTTGAGGTAAAAGTAATCGTAATCGATTACGTTTATTTTTTCAGCAATGTAATAATAATCTTTTTCATTTATTTGCCCGTGTAAGCGTAATCGAAATTGATTACATTTATTAAGTAATCACCCCATGTCTGTTTTCTGAACTTTTCGTTTATAGTGCATTATTGCGTATTCTATACTCCAGTGTGTACTGTAGGTCTGTATCAATATATCGATATATCGATACGAATCGATACACGACGTCGATACGATAACCGAAATGCGTTGCATGCTGTATCGATTGCTTGCTAATGAATAGCATTCTAACTATAACTTTACATATAACCATGACGAACTATAAATCTAAATGTACTTCAGTCTATATATTTGCTGCCTTGGCTTTTAAGTCTTGTAAATAATGTATATACGCATGCAAGTCAGTACTTCCATGACAAGCAGGCGCATGTGAGCGATAATAGGAGAATGATAATAACGTTTCTCTTTATTAATGAACTGATATTCACATCACATATTGCTACAAGGAACAGGGTACATTTACGTATAAATCCTATCTTTATATATGTCATTTAATCTCTGATTTTTTAACGGTCATAGGTTACACGGAATTCCCGCATTCGACATCAGATGTCAAATAAATGGTCGAAGCCTGGGGACAAATCCTGTACAAACAGGAGAGTGACTAATGGGATTCATATTCACAGAATTATACAAAACTGTGTGATAACATGATAAAAAAAACAGCCTACGATCTACCCCACCAAATGCAATAAAACATGTTTTTTTTGGGGGGGGGGAGGGGGATGCTAAGGGCTCAAAGAAGATCGAGATTTTGCTTGATTAGATAGATTTTTATAATTAAAAGGAACTGGTTTGTTTATTTATTTAATGTCAAGCTTAAGCTGCTTAAGTGCATAGCATACTAAATATGTTGTATGTTAAAATAAAAAAAAAACATATAAAAACAAGAAACAGAGCTTGTATTAAGAAATGATATACAAAGAAAAATGAAACGTATCGTCAATACATATCGGTATCGAATTAACTGTATCGCAATACGTATTGTACCGGAAGAGGCGGACCGATACCCAGCCCTAGTGTACTGTGTGGTTATTTTTAAGATTAACAATATGTCACAGTCGTTATTCACCGGGGGATATCAGATCAGATGCAGGTGATATTCTACATCAACGATCCAATGATTATACGTTTCAGTAGTTCTAAAACTCCTTCTACATAACCACTATTTGCTTTAGCATGGAATACTGGGTTTTACCGCCAGGTGAGTGGTACAGGTCCATGGATACCTAGGCCAATGAAAGGAGAGTTTTGCTAAAGGTTTGAAACCCGCGATGCAACGAAATCGCGGTGCAGAAAAAAGCATTCGTTTTATTCCAATTAAATGTTTTGTCCTTAAACAGATGAATATGATTTTCACTACATGATTATCATGATGTTCCTCGATAAAATTAGCATGACATGACATCGATTGTCGTGATCTCGCTTGTCTTACTTCCAGGTTCTTTAAAGTATGTAGCAGTTCTTAACTGGATCACATCACAACACACCAAGTCAGAGATTTAAACAATTACTAATAAAGGAATTTTACTAAAACGTGACAGACAGTGCACAACCATGCATAATCAAAAATAAAATTATTAAAGTATAAAAAAATGTCATCGCACAGTGTTTTGGCACAAAGATCTCCAGTGTAACTTTCCTGGCAGTTCGTGGAACACAATCCATATTGCACAAATACAGTCATGAACATCTCTTTCCACACAGCACTCTATCAGTCCTCTCGTCTGCTCGGTCTGTAATCATAAGGCACGAATGTCTCTGACGTGTACATACAACCTTTTCTTTTGTTAACTGGACTGTGACCTTCAGCCTAATTGCTGCGCCGGCACTTGGCTTCAGGGGAACATTCAGGGGGTGTTATGACTTCTAAATATAAATGCCTTAGCACAAAATACATATAATACGGGGATGTCCCTTGTTGTATCACATCTTTCATACAGTTAAGGCATACTGGATTTTGATCCTTTCGATAGAATAGACAAACACAATTCCCCTGGCTTTCCACATGATTCTCACTGTTAGAAAACACGAACTTGCCCTCACATCGACAGGTCAAACAGTAATGTCCATATCAAAGACAAAAGCTCGTAGGATATCGTATCTCCAAGTACTAGAGTCTGTATCTGCGCGGTGTTGTAGGATTACCGTAACTGGAAATGATTTGAACCCTATAAAGTTCCTAAGTTAAGGTCCTGCGATGTCCAATTTCTACAAATCACAGTCTTGTAACAAAACTGGTTTAGGATAATGCAATAGAGCGTACGTCTTCATTCCGTCTACCTGCCTGTCCTTTTACTGGTCATACAAATCGTAATTGATAGACCTACATACCTCTGACTTCACTTGTCTTAAAATTCAGAGAGGCTCTGGTGGAATCTTTTTGGAAATCGGAATTAAGTGACGGTGACCAAAAGTTTTAGAATGAACACTGATAAAAAACACGATTTTGGGTCCCTTAAATGACATTTTTATTTCATTCGCGTTTAATGGTAATTATAGGCTTGTCAAATTCAGTAGCCGTGGAACAGTTATAACTCTGCAATCTTATATTTCATCTATAAGGTTATAACGATTGACTTTAGATACCAGTAACCGTTTATGTTAGCCAAGTGGATCAGTGACCAAAAAACGACTCCTGCACCGCGGTGTCTTCTGCCCTGCCACCACCTACTGCTGTTACAGGAATAGTGTTGGGAACACCCTGCATTACTTAACTCTAATTTCACAGCTAGCTTAAATATCAACTAGCTCTCTCTCCTTCCAGTGCCCTCTCCATCTAAAGTCGACATTTTTCTTCTTTATTTAATCAAGTCCATAATCTAGTAGCCAGTACTCAGAAACTGCTGATCCAGCACTTGTTTGTAAACTCATTTTATCGTTGGTGAGCGAATTTCCGATAATTCTGCTGTACACTTTTGTTTAGGCATCAACTGCCCTATTGTCCTATTATACATTCACAAGTCACAGGCGACCTGTATGTGTGACATCAACAATGCAATCGAGCTATTATACTCGAAGTAAATACATGCAGTGACATTCTGTTAAGGTAATGTTGTATGCGCTTGAAAATGACCCATGTAAAGGGGGATGTCGTATAAACATTAACAAGAATTTAAATCAACTGTTTAATATTCAATGTGTGTAAAAAATAATTTACCTGACGATTGACTACGTAGAGGTTTTATCAGTAGAGAGTGATCAGCACTTGACTTTTTTTTCGCCTTATCAAAGGTGGTATATCTACCCCGGACGCTTGTGCCGCTGCATTTCATTCTGTTATCTAGATCCGAAGTGAGAGGGACAGTTTTCCCTACACCAGATCTCCACCACACCAACTGGTGTATTTTGTATTAAATTGTATTCGTGATTGTCGGCGTCCTGGCAAGGTTTGTGTTTTGTCTTTTTTTAACTGTGAACTATGGCCCAACATCTCATGTACAACTCCACGTCTGTTTATGTTGGAAAGTCAACTGATAACGTGTAGCGTGTATACTTTGTAGAGAAAATGTTTTGTTGGGAATTTATCGTGGGATAATTTACAGGCGGTTCGAGAACTTAGATAATGTACACTAGCTATCGGGGACCATAGGTTATACATATCTATGTCAGTAAAGATTATTAGGATAGCAGAAACTGGGTTAATTTCACTGGGAATTAAAACACGTTCACTTTTCTTTGTCTATGTGATTGTTTTATAGTCAACATATATTGTGAAGCCCTTGTGAAGTAGATGTATCTGCATGTCTGTGACAGTTTCTTGTCGTTTATTGGACTAATGTCCTTGATGGATGTAATAATACTCATATATGCTTAAGAGTTCTGCTGTACCAATTGCAGACATCCTTTGAAAATTATGTTAAAGCAATTGTCATAATCAAATGTTGTAATACATGTAATCATCCATTTACACGCATAACAATTGTTTGCGTTTCTTTTAGGCAACTCTTATTTATATTTGTTAATTTAGACAAAAGTGAAAAAAGAATCTGCACAGTATGGACGGGTCGGGAGGTCAGGGGGTCATTCCTCCGATAGAGATGGTTGTAGATAATGAAGAGACTGAAAAGACGCCCGTCAGTCGAGGGGCCGTAATGGTCGAACGGCCGATTTACAGCCAGGTCGAGTTTGATGCCGGCTATTCCAGGAAAGAAAAACCGCGAACTTCCATAAAAGATATGTTGAAAAGAAAAATTCTCAAGCGGCGATACTCAGCAGAATGCTGTAAGTCGTTACTGTACAGAATGTTCCCTTTTGTCAACATCATGAGAAAATACTCATTACGTCAGGACTTGCCAAATGACGTAATAGCCGGTCTGACCATCGGTATCATGCAAATACCTCAAGGTAAGTACCACAATATTCCAACTAACGTGCTACTTTTTTTAATTCAATAGACAGTCGCTTAGTACCTTAATCACGCTTTTTCATCCCCCCCCCCCCAAAAAATACCCCCACTGCATTATTTGTGATCATGTTAAGAACCTCCTCCTTTCCTCTGTCTCTCTCTCACTCTCTTTCAGTTAGAACTTCCGAACATATATCTTTTGGTCCATAAAAAGCTAAATAAATCATGAAAAAAAAAACTCCAGCTAGCATGCCTACCTCGCTTTGACGAAAAACAACCACTTTTTTTCTTATTGCACGTAAAATTAGCTTCGGTGTCAGGAAAACTGAACGTGGTTTTAACAGAATGAACAACCAAGCCCTTATCGCATTACTTTATATTGCGTTAACAGTATTTTAGCAGGCAAACTAATGCTTACCCATGAGCAGTAAGTCACTGGTCTGTCACAAAGTTGACACCTGTTATAATTTAAGGACCAAATAAAAAAAACATAGCTTAATAAACATACCGATAACCGATAAATCATCGAAAGTTCTAAATTATTCAATAGGAACCAAACAACAACAGATCATGTAGTCGTGACGAGCATAAATTTTGTTATTGAGATTATAAAAAAATCAGATTCTGCAACAGTAGGCAGCGTGAAATTTCTAGGGGAATGAATAAAGAAGTCAGTGGTTTTTTGTTAAAAAATAATTAAAATTTATTCTTAAAACAATCCTAACATTACAATACACTAAATCAATTCAATTACACAGTATAACAACAGTATAACAGTAAATCAATACAATTACACAGTATAATAAATAATGTGTACAGTACCTTGATACCACCACTGTCACAGCGACAACAAGTCCTTTAAAACGTATAATCCAGATGAACAGTTCACATAAATCTCCTCAGAGATTAATAGTTCAATTCAATCACAAAATCAATCTGTTGTAATCCAAAAGTGGAGTTCTTTTAATAATCCTGAAAGCAAACTGGAGGCAGGCCGCACTAAATCTGAATAGAGTTCGTAGAATCCCTGACACTACTGCAATTATTGGATAGGTCCAAAGCTGACTAACACTCTTCCGTATCCGCTGGAATATTTCTCTACCCTCGGCTGTAAAACACAGCCCCTATTTATAACTTTTCATCCGAAAATTCTAGAAACTTCTATTTCACGATCAATACCGAAGAACCAAACAATACATAATACACACGCCCAAAGAACATTACAAGACACGCGCTCATAGAGCGCGACCAGCCCAGAAAGTTTCAGATTAGTATGAGCGCTGTGTTTCTACACTCCGCGAGAGTTCAGCAGGTGCGGTTATTTAAAGTAGCGCACAGGGTTTGCGCTTGACACAAAACTGAATACCTACAGACACATGTACCACAATAAAAGAGACACCTGTAACATATGTTACACGTTAATTTAATAAAGGTAAATGTACTGCTTATATGTACAGAAAATAATGAAATTATGGAAAATTTAATTTTTATGACAACAGAGAGAACTGCTATTGACATTCCATTATCTAAGCTCACTCCACGTATTACCCCTTTTATCGCTTCAGGGATGGCCTACGCCATGTTGGCTGAGCTGGCGCCGATCTATGGACTGTACATCTCGTTTTTCCCAATCATCGTGTACTTCTTCACGGGAACATCACGTCATATCTCACTCGGTGAGTGGTTTCTGATACTCACGTGCAGCTAGGGTGAAAACCCGAAATGTTTGCTGGATCGTGGCGGGTATAATAAAATGGATCTTGATCATAAACAGGAATGATGCAAATCCTGCTTTAATTTGCGGTTGAGGGAGCGGTCATCCGTAGAACGTTCATCCGGCTCGTACTTTGAAGATACAGGTCTAATGACCTAGCCTTATTAAACCCTAACTCAGCAAACATTTCTAATCAAAATTATATGAGGGCTGCCAATGTTCGAAAGACTAAAATCCGGATGTCGCAAGTGGCATGTCGGAATTAAGGATGTACTGCAATTTGTTAATAATTCTGCAAAGAAGTTACCAATAAGCAGTGCACACACAAGTTATGACTCAACAGCTGATTTACTCATCAAGAAGAAGCTTTACTTCGAATGGATATATCATGTGGCCCTTTCTTAGTCATAAATAACATGTCCTAAAATGGGATGGTTCTTCGTACTTGTTGAATAAATGATGTCAAAAGATTGAAGGACTTAGAATAGATGACCTATACATGAAGGACAGTGTGTCAGCTACATAAAAATTATATCTTTCTGGTTTAAACATCAATGACATCCCCCCCCCCCCCCAACTTTTCGATCCAGCTTTGTTTCCCTGGTTTCTATGGCAAACGAACATTTCAACTGGTAATTGCATGGTTTATCACATTCTCTTAAGTGTTTGCTGTGTGATATATCTTTTTTTATAATTAAACAGTAATTAATATATTAAACACAGCTGTGATAGTTCCTTTGAAGAAGTATAACCAGACCTCCAATGATAAAGATAACCCAATGTTTCATCCCTTGTAGGTGCCATTGCAGTAACCAGTTTGATGGTGGGGGCGGTGGTAGCTAAATACGGACAAATGTGTTGTCCGTCAGGTAAGGTTTTTTTTTTAATTGGCATGTGATATGGACCTTTCACTGAAGGGGTCAGGTACTCTGGCAATCATCACCGGATCTGGCAAAAAACTTTGAGTAAAGCAGTTTCATGTATCCGTCTGTTATCGTTACAACATGTTTACGTACGTAGCGGAGATGAAAGACAATTAGGTACATTGTTAATTGGATGTAGGTGTAGTTGGTACTAAAATTAATATAATAAAACACCTCGGTATCTGACAGGTTCTATGCAGCACAAAGTATTTAAGTATAAATTTCATAATATTTCATTTTCTATAACCGGAGAGCTCATAATGTGCCGTCAATGCCACACATTGAATAGAAATATGAACCTTTTACAACGAACATCATTTGGTGGAACGGACTATATAAGAATTAGGGCCAGACCCAGTATTCGGAAAAGGGATTAGATTATGGTCCAATCAAGGAATACTGAAAAAAGCCTTGAAATGTCCTCAGGTCCGGAAAACGGGGCTAGGGGTCAGTGCCACAAAAAAAATTTGCTGAAGCCCTTACTTAAGGCGTTGGGGGAATGAAATGGAGGGGGGTCTTGGTCCTCTGGATCTGCTGCCGTATATTGTGAGACTGACCATTGATTTTAAAATTGAATTTGTTTTCACATTATTTAGCTAAAAACTCTGAACAGATACAATATTATATAAAATCCTGTCATATGACTTTCCACTCTTTCTTACACCTGTAACAGATGGAGGAGCTATGACATCGAAGCAAGCTGCGTTTTGTTCAGAGTACACCAATGGGGCGCCTTCACCCGGCGTCTCATCAAACACCACCTCCGACAGCCTTCTTGGTTACACGTTGCTGACAACCACATCTTGGGTGAACGACAGCACCAGGACAGAGCAGCCTTCCGGTGCTGGTGTGGACGACTTTGAACTGTGTAAAGCTAAGATTGCAGCAGCCCTGACACTCATGACAGGACTCTTACAGGTGCTGTTCCTTATCAATTGTGCTGCTGTTTTTTTTATAATCCAATTCTTAGAAAGAGTAGCAAGTGCTAATCTAGGATTTTTTGCAGGGTGGGGTCAGTGGGTGACATGCATAAACAATTGTCTTAAAAAAGGTTGTTGGTTGAGAGCAGTTCGACCCTAACCCCCCCCCCCCCCCCCCCCCCCGATCTGCGCCTGAGGTGCCTATTTTAAACAGTTGTCCATGAAGCTATTGATACAGGAACAAGAAGAATGGTTCTTTTCGGTCCTTTTTCAACTGTCCAGACAAGTTCACGCAAAAAATAAATTCAATTAAAACAATTATAAGTAAAACTTTGATGCATAGGGCAAATATTTGATTAGGTACATAAACTCCTCAAGAAGTGGTCAAGCTATGTTAGTACTATAACACCTACCAAACAACTGCTTTCAACAGCCGGATTTCTTATATGTCACTACCAGGGAGTTGGCAAAGAACAAAGAATGTTATGGGGTATCGTAGGTCTAACCAAGTAAGAGAGTTCCTTACATCAAACGACACTTACTGGGATTTAAAAATCAAGACAATAGGAACAAGGCAAACAGTTTAGAACTAGCATATACGTCCAAGAACATATGACCGCTCTTATATATATTGATTATAAACAATTCAAGTACTTAAATTAAAGTGGCACTTTTATTCAATGGACCAATGAGTATTATAGGCAATGAATATGGCACAATGGGAAAAATTAAAAGATACATAGAAAGGAGAAAAGGAGTACAGGCGGACGTCAAAATAATTTTTTAAGGGTATATATGTGTATTGATAATTTTACTGTATGTCTGTTCCAGCTCGGTATGGGGTTTCTCAATATGGGTTTTATAACTACATACTTGTCGGAGCCTCTGACACGTGCCTTTATCACGGGGTCTGCCTGTCACGTGTTCACAAGCCAGGTCAAGAGCATTCTGGGTCTTAAGGTCAGACGGTTCACGGGGATATTCAAAATCATCAAGGTACACTCTAATCTTTATCTTCATAAAATATAATATTTCATGGATGTTCAGGAGCCATGAATATATAATGAAAGTTTATAGTTCATAATTTAGGTTGATAAAATTTTGAAACTGTCATGTTTTTATGTACAGATCCTAACTGTAAGGCAAGTTAAAGTTCTCATTTGTTAAACTATATAAATCATGAACTCGCTTCAGTGTTTTCTGCATATGTACATAAAAGGGTATTATTTTTAATGAATATCAATGTTTTCTCTTTCCCCTTATACCATTCAAATCCTATTATCTTGTTAAGGGAAAGATACATCATATTAATATTGATTGCTTTATACATATTTTGAATGTATCATTTCTTGAATAGAAAAATATATACCGATCTACATGGCATTATTTCAGACCTACATTGACATATTTGGAAAAATCGCCAGCACCAACGTTGCGTCCGTCATAATTGCATTCCTGTCAATGATAGTGTTGTATCTGACCAAGGAATACGTTAACCCCCGTGTCAAGAGAAGATTTAAAATACCTGTACCAATAGAACTGATAGTGGTGAGTTTTCTAATTTAAACACGTACATGTGTAACATTATCTAGATTTTTATTAATGTTTGCTCTATGCTTGAGACAATTTTATGCCAAAGTCAAGATTTTTATTATAAAGATACATATCAGGCGAAAGACTTATTGTTGAGTCATACGATGCTCAAGCTCGTAAAAAGTTCGTTAAAAAGGGCGAGTTCTACTTTTTCCCCAGTTGTATCAACCTATACGTTGGCTACGATATAATGAGGCAATCGGTATAGGTACCCTCATGCGTTGTACTCGCCCGCTCATGATATGAAGTCGCCTTGACTTGACATTGGCCCAGTTTCATATAGGTCAGCTACAGTCCATGTGAATAGCGTGTGGCCAGGATAGGGTTCATTCGTACTTGCATAAGGAAATGTTACTTTTTGCATTTAAATGCAGAGCTACCCCCCCCCCCCCCCAAAAAAAAAAAAAAAAAAAAAAAAACTGTAACATTTACATTTGAAATGTACTGCTGAAAACATTTTTTTTTGCCAGTGCAAAGCACATGTAAATGCAGTTCTTAAATGCTGTCTCAGAATTATATACACTTTAAAACTTTTTTTTCAACAAAAAACAATTCAAGTTTATACTGTACTGTATCATTGGTTTCAGGGGCTCGATTCATTGTGATTGTTATATATATACACACAAATCTCGATATCATTGGGCAAAAAAAGTTACAGTACTAACGCATAAGTAAATGCATTTGGATTTTAAAATGTTTATTGCATTTGAAAATATTTAATTCAAGAAGTAATTTCATATGCATCATGGAAAATACTTGCATTTTCATGTGCCCCTTCTTCGCATATCATATGGCCTTTTATCCTAGTTTTTATCCAGGTGATCCTGTTGCATTATGTTCAAATGGCAAACAAAAATGTCATTGCATGATTGATCAATCGTAGCTCCATCTTTTTTATATATCTTAGGTATAATCCTGTTGCCGTACACAACTAGAAAATTTACATCTACATACACGCCCATTTAAAGGTTTCTCGCAAATTTTAAAGTTATTTTTTCAGTTGTCATTTTCTAGCTTAGCTGACTGAAAGTCAACTGAGCTAAAGCGATCACTCTTTTTCCGTCGTCCGTCCGTAACCACTGAACATAAATGAAGGTCCATAAAAAATTTCCCTGGACACCTAAAATTAGGTCACTGGGACCTGTATTTTCTGGGTTACGGGGCCTGTTATTGCACCCCAGCAAAATTTAAAAAATGATACTGAAGCTCGATTGCCTTCAAAGGAAGCAATCCGGCCGTTTTCAGCGCACAAACCGTAACTATTAGACCAAGAAACTTCTAACTACATCAAGGGAGCTCTTAGGCAAGTCTACTATTATAGGTCATAGTGACCTATTCTTCGCGTGACCTATATTTTTGCGTGATTTTGAGTACACAGTGAGTCAAACGGGGTAAAATTGAATATGTTAGGCTTAGAATCTTATAACGGAACTTCCAGAGAGGTCCTGGGTAAATCTTATTGGAAACCTGAATCTCCACCAGGGTCACCTTTATCCTGCGAGCACCGAGCGGTAAACGTAATTTTTGAGCACCAAGGAAATGTCTTTATTAATGTAAAGGGTTCAGAGGGTTACAGCGGGATCCTGTTTCTTCGGAAACCTGAAATAATGTCATTGTGACCTATATTCTGCGATATTTGTGAAAGAACATGATTTAGCAACCTGTTAGTCATGCAGACGGACAAAAATTGTTGCAGATTCGTAGAAACGTCTAACTTAGCATCTAGAGAGTTCCTTATAAAATCTTCCTTGATACCCTAAGTAAAGTTACTGTAACCTATTTTTTAAGGAGTATGGACAAAAAGTATTAATTTTGATTACTCTTGAAGTCATTCTACCAATTTTTCAAGGTAAGATTCCTCATCGAGTATTTTTTCTCCAGATCATAAAATAAATAATTAAAATCCGTGGTTACTTACACTATAACTGTTAGGATGATGCAATATCACAAACACCAGCAAACACGCAGAATAAATGTGCTGGAACAGGTGCTTTTAGTCACAAAATTAAAGCCCCTTGTGCTGCAATCGTGTCAATTTCAATTCCTACACGAAACAGCTGGATTTTAGCATAAAAGCATGAACCACGGACATATTTAATAACATAGATGACCCCTGTCTAAAAGGAATTGGATGGTACCACAGCGCGCAGTATGCAGATTGCGACAACAGGACCTGATATCCGGAATGCGATATAAAATCGGTTGAGGCATTAAGTTGGCGTCAGGTAAAAACACTGCGGCACAGAACATGTGATGCAAAGACACTCTGGAACGCGCTGAATCCGTTGGTCATATATGTGATCACCAGAGCCCATGAGCGCCTTACCTGCGCGCGGTATGCGGATACAATTTTCCACAGTGAATTCCACTATATCGCGTCTAAGACCGCATTCCGCGGCCCCGGTAAACGGTTTATGATATAATAGCTAAAGCGAAAATAAATAAAAAAAACCCTCTTCGCATACCGCATACCGCGCGCCAGGTTAAAACTGCTTTTACCGGGCTTTACGCAGATATTGCGCACATTACACTACCTGTGGTTAAGTTCTAAAATAGATTTAGATCCCTTCACATCTCAATTTGTTTGTTATCAATTCAGGTCAATGTTAATACAGTATTGTTCTGAAATAAACAGACAGCTTACTTGAGTCCACGAAGAACAGTTATACTCCTTACACTTTTTAAGAGGCGTGTGTATAAAGAATATGGTTTATATTGAATATGTATTTGATGTGAGAAATATTAATTAAGCTGATCAACCGACTGTACATAGTTCGCCATCTAAGAAAAAAACATTATTATGCGCAATTCTCAGCCATCTCTATAATACGTGAAAACCGAATATTTGATAGCATGCAAGCAGTATTTTTTTTAGAATGTGCAAGTTAATAACAACTCAGTAGGAGTAACTGTGTGTGCTCTTTCACAGAAAATATGTAAGACAATAAATATCTCTGATCGCATGTATCTAACAACTAACATCCTGAATATATTTTTTGTCAATTTATAACTTCTGTGGTATTTTTCCCTATGCTCCTCTTCATACCAAGCAGTATATATGCAGCTTTTAATCATAAATTAATATTTGTTTTATTTCCCTTTACACTGGTTCGTCCATGCACATTTATTGTGTTTTCATGATTGAAGATTATCCATTGACAAATTAAAGAGGAACCGGACAACATTACAGCTGTCTTTAACGTGAATACACGTTATTTAACATGAAAAACAGCTGTGTTCAATAAGTACTATGTCAAACCATCCACAGTCAGTGACCCTGTGAACGCTAAACAGTTATAATTTGACACCTTCCGTGACATGACTTGTCATGTCTGGTTTTTACACAGGTGATCATAGCGACCATAGCATCCCACTTCGGCTACTTTCATGAGAGGTTTGACGTCAACGTTATAGGACATATCCCACGAGGGTAAGCACCTCTCTGTGATACATTGACAGTGAAGTTTATAAATATAGGGATAATCAGATCGCAGCCTCTGCTAAAGCCCCTGTCACATTAGCACGGCGTGCAACTTACGGGTAATAATATTTGCTGCCCGCGGCTCCCCGCGGTTGGCACGGACCTGGCAGTATCTCGCCCGTATCTAGTCCAGACTTGCCCGAAGGTGCGCACGGATGTCCGAATTGCCCGCAGCAAAGTTTTGAACATGTTCAAAACTTGGTCCGGGTAAGCTGCGGGAGTTTGCCCGTAAAGTCCACGCAGAACACCAGCAGGAGGTCCTTAGCGGCCGCAAGTCACAGGCAGTGAACCCGCTAGAAAAAAAAGTATGTTGGCCGCGGACCTGTGGCAATTTCGCGACAGCACGTGTCAGATGCGGGTAGGAGCGTGCGTTTTGCTGACAAGGAACGGTGTCGGTACTGCCGACCTGCTTGTGTATCCCGTCGTTTCTGTTGGCATAGAGCTAGGTATACGAGGAACGTGAGGGCATGTTCAGGGCCACTTACTGTCTTCATGCTGGCAATCTGAGGGCTGGCTGCGGGCAAGTTGCTGGAGTTCTGCGACTAATTCTGCCGTATAAATAACGTTAGTCCCGCTACAAGCACGCACAACTCTCGCGCCTTGCAGGCAACTCCCCCGTATGTGGCCCGGAGCTGGCACGCAGATAACCCGCAGTGCTCGTATGTGGCCCGGAGCTAACCCGGACCTGTTTGTTAGCTCTCACGCGCATGGCCTGCATGTCACATGGAGCACACGCAAGGCCCACGCAGATTCCACGCACCCATCAGGCAAGTTCCACGCGAAACCTGCCCAAATCTTGGCCTGCCCGCAGAATTTTCCCTGCGTGCAACAAAATTCATACACGCAACAAGCCCGTGTGCCCTACGCAGTGCTAATGTGACAGGGCCTTACAGCATCGATACACACGCAGTTACTTTATTATGTTACCGTATAAGGTTTTTATGTCATTTACATCATATATAATAATGATATTGTGTTAACCTTTTCAAGAATACACTCAGTTTACTTCCAGAAGACATACAATCCTGTATTTATTCATAAAATCGTTACTGAGATTTTTTTCAGCTAGATTTTTCTGATTTAGTTATATTATACATTTTCAAGATGCTATATATGAACATGGCCAAGCGGTCAGTTAATATTCTCATACTCTATTTTGTTCTCTTGCTGCTTTACATAGAATTTCATTGTATATCCGAACATTAAGTTTGTTATAAGTAACGCAAGTGGTGGTTTATGTGCTTCTATCTGCACATGAGCTTTTTTATTTGAAACACAGAGCGGAATTTATTGGTACAAAACTTGAAAATTTCTAGAATCCCCGCTCCCCAGGTGCCGCCACCGCACCTCTACGGCATGGTGATCGGTGACTGTATTGCCATAGCAATAGTGGCCTACGCGTTTTCCATGTCAATGGTTCAGCTTATGGCTAAGAAGAGAAATTACCAAGTGGACTCTAATCAGGTCAGTTAAGTATATACTTAATTCTATATGCAAATTTATATATTTATTTATGTATTCATAACATATTTTTTTTAATTCTGTTTACATAAGTTTGTTATACATACATAGAGAAATAACAATTATACATAATGTACTTTTTGGATCCTTACACAAAATTAGCAATAAACAGTCAGAATACATTAAGTGAAAGCGTAGTAAGCGCAGCTAAATTCTTGTTTTAGGTAGATTACGTGTTTGTAGCAGAGGTGATAATATATGGAAAGTGCTTGCTTAAAAACATTCAAATAAAATGCACTTTAGCGTTAAATGTATAATTGGAGTTGTTAATGAGTTCATTATGGTCTAGATAAAAACTGGTATAAATACTACAATTGGGAAATAAGATGACTGATAGTTTTTGGTCTTAATTCTGTTTATAAGTAAAAGAAATGAAAAGACTTTACACTAAATTAGTATTATTTTGTGTTAAGATGAGAGCGCAATAGACTTTTCAGTGGCGGATCCAGAAATTCGAGAACAGGGGCGATAAAACACGGGATTAAGGGTATTGATGGGCATTAAGGTATATATATATATATATATATATATATATATATATATATATATATATATATATATATATATTCAAGCTGCATGTTAAACTGCGCATTTTACCGGCTTCTGTGCAGAGCACCGGACTCAATATAACATAGATGGTGAGTTAAAGTTTTAGCCGAGGAGCCGTAACATTTTTCATGGTCGACCCAGCCTCACTCACAGGGAAGACTTCCTCCCTCAGTATAGAAACATTTGGATGCTTTCTTAATCACAGGGCTATTCATATATATCCTCAACTTATGAATTAGAATGTAATAAACTACGAAAGAACAAAAAATATAATATTTTTCTTAGGAATAAATAAGAAATCCAAACAATGAAATTTTATTACGAATAACTAAAAAAACGATTAAAATGAGAGATGTTACAGCTCAAGGGGGTGTGGTTGGGGGCCACCGGATTTTGAGAGTACCTGGTATGTACGTAAGTACATATTCGATAATGTTGTTTAGTAACACTTTTAAACGTAAAATCCAACCTAACACATCTATATCACTAACATATTTAATATTATATGCATTTGGACCAAATTTTCTTGACTCAATATTCTTAATATGCAGTACGACGTATATATGTTGATGTCATAAACACATAAAGTTGGTTTTATTTGATGTAAAATAAGATTAAAGGAACTAGATTAGCTCTTTAAGAATTAATTGCATTTTCACCCAGACTAGAGATACTTATGTTTGGCAATAGTACTGTCCTTAAAACCAGTGCAATACATTATCCAAATGCATATTGACCTTATTGCATAGTCAAGTGATGGTCCCACGTGTTCTTTCTTTCCCCTCGAAGACTTTGGATTTTAAAGAGCATAAAATAAACCCTGTTGAATTCAGAGAGACATCCGTTGGTCGCGCATGCGTATTTTCTTCCTTGTGTCACGTTTACGGTTCGAAATCCCCGTGATACTCGCCCTTAAAGTGGGTGTTAAGTGGTAACAATTTATGTATGACAGATTAAACAGTCGTACTCTACGTACTGCATGTAAGTGGATTGGTTTGAGTATATGTACACATTGTCCCTGAACCTGAGTAAACTGACAGCACTTCTTTTACAGATAGCCTGGTTAACATTTGTTCTGTAAATATTTTCTATATTTTAATGCCAGATTTTGAAATTCCTGATGTAAAAGTGCCAGAAGTACAAGATATTCCATACGTATTAACATATTCCAGAAACTTTGATATGTACCTTCTGGTATATTTGTATTTTTTACCTTTTTGTTTGGTGCACCCATTTGTGTACGATATATCGTATATAGTTTATATCGTATACACGTTGTATCGTGTATGTAACATTGAGGTTTTATTGTCGGAGGACTGATGGAGGTTAGTCAAAATATTTTGAAGAGGACGAGGATACCTTTACAGGGTGATATGATTGCCTGTGTGCATGTGCCCCTATGAAAAAAATAAAGGGAAGAGGCTTACCCTGTGCATGGACAGGGTAAATTTAATAACCTTGCCAGCAATTAAGTTATCAGGCTCAACTGACGGTATTAGAATATATGCTCTAATTGGAATTTGTTAAATATACAACTGCATATATATATATATATATATATATATATATATATATATATACCATAAATTTATATTTATTTATATATATACACAATCTAAGAAAAAAGGATTCTTGAGGGTTCTTTTAAAGAACCACAGAGTTGGGTAAGGAACTCCAGAGTGTTTTGATGCATAACAGGGTTCTTTAAATAAAGGTGGGTTCTTTAGATGATTTTAGGTTCTTTAACTGAATGAGGTTTCTTTGGAACCATGTAAAGATTTTAGTGTAGATCCACTGCTGCCCTTAAGCGAATAATAATTCGCTGCTTCAGTTAAGTAAAAATTAGGGTTCGGACAGTTACTGGTATACGGTATTATCACGATATCTGACAGCTACGGTTTTTCATACCGTCAACTTTCCTATTATCGCGATATCACGATAACAATTTTTGTTCACGATTTTGGTTCACAGGCAAGCCATTGAAGTATATATTTCTTGAGAAAACTAGCATCATAAGAGTCTGTCCATGTTCAAAATAAATTTATTTCCAAGAATCACATTTATTTTGATAAACCACATTTATTGGAATACCTGCGTGTCTGTGGAACCGTGTGCTTACGGACTTCGGGATTAGTCGAAATTGTCCGGAAATAGCAGGATAAATCTTAGAGAACAAAAGCTTGAGAATTCCAGTAGAAAATAACATTATAAGAAGAGCAATAAAATAGCATGGAACGATAAAACATAAAAGTGTCACCATTGGATCGAACATTCCTTACGGGTTGAATATTTTGCCATATAAAATTGGGTTGGAATATTTAGCCATGATGGGTATGACACGCTCTCCGAAAATCCGCCGGGATTATCCGGCTTTTTTGTAACTATAGGAAACTGGTGAAAAGTTCTGACAAGCGTGATTTGACGATTGGGGCAGGACTTCCCGCGCCTCAAACTTACACACCTGCAGCGCCTCCATGCAACTTAACTACTTAATGAGTTATTCTGTGGTACTGGCACAATGGGTATAAATATTATTAATAGTTAACCCCTCGTATATAGTCAAGAATTTAAAGGTGGTTGTTATTAATATCAATATTGATGGCTTATCAATGCTCTTATCTACTATTAAAAATATCGCGATATCACGGTATATCACGATAAAATTTGAATAATCATCATGATATCAAAAACCCATATCGTCCCAACACTAGTAAAAATTAAACTTTAGTTATACAATGACAAGAAAGCAAGGCAAGCGCCTCGTATTAAAATTAATCATAAGCTTTGAAGATGTAATTCCTCAACGAGTAAACCGACTCTCGGTAAGACCTTATTTACAATATACCCACAAGTGGCTCTTGAAATATAAGTAAATATATATATATATATATATATATATATATATATATATATATATATATATATATATATATATATATATACAGTAGAACGCCTGTATTACGGTCACCATCGGGACTGGATAAAAGTGGCCCTAATACAGGACTGGCCGTTATACAGGACTTGACCAGTATAGGGGAGTTAAAATGTAACACGAAACCGGGTTCAAATCTTTATTACAATAAAAAAATAAACGTATATACAGAGTATTAGTATAATAACTGTTATCAATAAAAAATAAAATATTTACAATCACGTCAAAGTGATTGGGACAGAGTATGCGCAACATTTCATACATGTAACAATGTTTATTTTGCATTCAATATTATTAATGTATGAGTAAATGGTGCGATGTTTGCCGCACTGTTTCGTTTGATGTACGTGTTCACAAGGACATTAAAGAAAGTTTAAAGATCCAAAGTTTGGCTAACGTTTTTCTGATGACATAATCATCGGGACCCGCTGGTTGTCGTTAATTAAATGACAAACACCCTGATTAAGATCCAGCTCGCACGACTGATTCCCAAACATACACTCAGGTGGGAACACATGCCTTACTATTGTGCATACTTAGAGGCTGAGTGGGGGGAGTGCGACACTGGCTACGTATCAAACAACTCAGTCACGGTCGAGTGGTTACCTTTATACAGGCACTCATTAACAGACAGGAATATGTTAGAGCGGACACTTGTGTAATAATATTGAGGTCAGAAGTGACCGCTCGATTTGTTGAGCTCATGTCACGGAGTCACTGCCCCTGACCGTAATTGAGGCGTTTTCCGGCCTGCGGGACCGAGAGACCTGGCCGTAATACGGAATAGAGGAGTGACCGTAATAGACAACCAAATGATTATGAAATATAACGGTCGAAAATTCGGGACCGGAAAATCTGACCGTAATAGACATATTGACCGTTATTGAGGCGTGGCCGTTAGCAGGCGTTCTACTGTTTATATATATATATATATATATATATATATATATATATATATATATATATATATATATATATATATATATATTTATATATATATATATATAGAGAGAGAGAGAGAGAGAGAGAGAGAGAGAGAGAGTGTGTGAGAGAGAGAGAGATAACAAAGAATTGACAAAATGTTCCTGTTAACGCGCCTGTCGTTTGCCGAGGTAACTTTGCTCCAGTATGCCATCTTGAGGTATTTCAAGAATGCTGTTTATACGACCGGGATGCAAAAGCTAGTTCAAAGCACAACGATCGTGCACTGGAATATAAGAGAATACAAGTCATGTAGGTATATAAACATCTATTTCACTTTAGTTTTAAATATATGACAATAATATGAATGGGCTCAACCAGTTCGAGAATAAGTGATAATGAGGTTCTGTTAGATGTGTTTGTGTATGGACTTTGAAGGCCTTTAAAGAAGACCGGATTTTGTTAATATGTAACTCGTGCCAGTTGGCCTTCTTCTTCATACACTGACAGCTAGATTTGTAGATATGTTAATGCAAGTATAAGAAGATGAAGGATATAACATGTACAATTTTCAGCAATTCACTGTAGGTGGTAAGAAGGCTTATTGAATGATCAGTGGTGCAAGGCAATAGATATTCCTACCATTTGATGTATCACAATAAAATTATACATCGATGAAAACAGAATAAATTAATGATGTATTAATGAAGATTGATCTTGTATAACAGGTCAGTCATGCAGAGAAGTCTATATCCATGTGGAGTTTACAGCTCACACTCTTTGTGAAGGAAGTAATGACAGCCAGGTTATACCAGGCCGGTATACCTCACTCAGATGAGCAGTGAAAAAGTGCAAAAGCGACTTGTTATCTTGGATTGTGACTCTATATATTCAAAGGTCTGGAAAAACAAGATGCTAATTCCACAATCGCATGAATCGTTATTTGTGTCTGGTATTTGGCCAAAAAAAAAAAGTCAGTACAGATGTAAACAAATAATCCACGAAGTCTGTTCCGAAGGATCGAAGTACGGAAACTCAAGTGTTTGGGTGCATGCAGTGATTTGGTGGCTAAAGCTATCCCTGCTTTGTTAAAGTGGTAGTATAAGATAGGAAAGCAGCCGCTTGAATCGAAACAGATACATGTATTGAGCAGACCACTCACCAGTGAATGACAGACAAATGTTTCCCATATTCAAAATAAATGAAATCGATGCTCTCAGGCGGAAAACGTTTTTCCTTGAGGCAATATACTGCTAAACATGGAAAAAAA
The DNA here is from genome assembly GCA_026874595.1 of Sipunculus nudus. Lineage (NCBI taxonomy): Eukaryota > Metazoa > Annelida > Sipuncula > Golfingiida > Sipunculidae > Sipunculus > Sipunculus nudus. Next base: position 102,958,238 of record CM049306.1, on the reverse strand, counting down.
TCCTATGTGATGTATACAATTCATTGGGTTTCCTTGTCAGACCCCATCCATTTAAAATTTTTTGTCGGATCGGTCGCCACCTGAATTAAACGAATCGGTCCTTCATAATATCAAATGTTCGATTCTATCCGCAACCACGACCGTATCGCGGCCGCAACGGCAACCGCGTAAAAGGAATCGTAGCTTAACTCCGCAATTAGCCAATCACAGAGCGGATTCTAGGGTATTCCCCATTTCACCACGCATAATTTATGATAATGTCAGGTTTTAAAACCAACCTCCGTAGAGGGGCAAGATCAATTGAAACAATAAAAGGACCCTGCACCCGATTGTTCACCCGAAACTGAACTTCAGCGGCCTTGACTGACATTGACCGAGGTTGCTGGGGCAACCATTCTTTACAACCATGGCTGACAACATGCACCGGGACGTCCCCGGAATCGCGCCCATTTACCAAACACGTGCTTAAACAAAATGACAATCATATTCTTTATAACCGTTAGGCTAAATTTGAATTGAATGTTGTCAGTGTATGTTCTTTATATACTCCATTGCCTTAGTAACTGTTATTATTAGTTGCCAGGCGATATGGCTCCCGTTCGGCTGGAAAGTGTAAAGTGCGCATGAATATTTGCAAGAGATCTATCCTTGAACTTCACATACATATATCGTTTGTGGAGAATGGTATTAAGCCTAAGTGCACACACTTGGTTTAGGAATATGTATAAGCTTTATCTTGACTTTTGCAATGTGCTATAACTTTCTTCTTAATGATTATTTTGGCTCTCGATTGATTCATTTTTGTAAACATCTCATGAGGTACAAATTTAGCGCAGTTTGGGGTAATAAATAACTAAAGTTTAACTGCTGGTAACTGTTGTTTTGACGATCATTAAGATATTTTGTGCCGGTCGTTGGGTTGCAAATGTTAGCTTTGTGCCCGCCGGCAGCAGCCCGGCCCGGCTACCCCCCGATCGGCGCCGACCGGTGTGGCTATATCCCTCCTTATGAGCAAACAAGCAGTGACATTTGAAAATGCGCAAACAACTCAAGAGATTTCAGATCAAAACATAAGCAGTTTGCTTGATTAAAGGCATTAAAATGGGACCTTGAGACAGCTTATGGAGGGCAAATTCAGAATTAATTAAAGCATCTCAGACATCTCCACATATCCCCTACTAAAAGCCTATGCCAATGCTAGGCCTTTCTAAAGGCAAGGTTAATTATCCCGGCCGGCAGTTCAGCCATAAGACTAAACTGCTGGCAATGTGCCGGCAGTTAAGCCACTTCCTAAATAAATCTCCTTTTGATATATGTGTATGAAAATTATATTTAAACAATGGCCTCTCTACATATAGGTCTGTAGGCAAACAATATAGGATACACCCTAGCCTGTGAAATACCTGACGACTGGATATATATGTGTATGTTAATACATATTTCAGGAACTGATGGCGTACGGCCTGACAACGACCATCACTTCCTTCCTCCATTGTTACCCAACCGCCGCTTCCATCTCGAGAAGCATCTTACAAGAAGGCACTGGCGGCGTCACTCAGGTAGGCAGGTTTAGAAATGTTATTTCCCTCATGTAGGCTTTCCGACACTGTAGTACACCTTAACAACCTTTAATACTAGCTCTCAAATTACATCGGACTTTCTAGTTGCTTAAATTAAGACAGATCCGAAGTGTCAACACATGAATACCTATCTTTCATTGTAAAGCAAAGTGCTCTATTACAGATTATTATTATTATTAAAATCTTATGATGTAACGTGCATTGTACTTGTACTTAACATTGTACTATATAAAGAATAATCTGTTTACTGACTTGACCTACATGCGATTGCAGAGACCTAGTGTAATACATTGCAGAGAAACCGTATAAGTTCGATGAAAATGATTTTCATACTTCTAACATCGATGCTACAAAGTATATCATCTTAGTTTGTAAATTTCCAAGGAAAAATGATCCTGTGATTATCTAAATTAGCCTACGACATCGCAATTTGAATCGTTATTCTTGCAAGCAAACAGAGCAAAAATACCGTTACCTATAGGATTCCAACCCAAAATCGTGAAAACAAAAACATGTATGTTCCCATTTAAATATGGAAAATCGAAAATATTCTTAATCTGTTGCTATGGAAAATTTTAAATATTCTCTTTTATTGTTACCATCCACCAGTTTCATACCTTCGGGTTTATCACATTTATATCTTCCTTCATGTTCAGTTTTACAACTTATTATTATTTACCACATTTAAGGATTCGGGGTTTAGTATCGTGTACCTTAATTCTCTTCATATTTGTTTGACCAGATTTTTCAGGTTGCAGGTTTAGTATCGTGTACCTTGATTCTCTTCGTGTCTGTTTCACCATATTTTCCAGTTTGTTGGTTTAGTAACGTGTGCCTTCATTCTCTTAGTATATGTTTGACCATATTTATCAGGTTACGGATTTAGTATCGTGTACCTTGATTCTCTTCGTATCTGTTTGACCATATTTTTAGGTTGCGTGTTTAGTATCGTGTACCTTGATTTTCTTCGTATCTGTTTGACCATATTTTTAGGTTGCGGGTTTAGTATCGTGTACCTTGATTCTCTTCTTTTTTTACCATAATTTTAGGTTGCGGGTTTAGTGTCGTGTATCTTGATTCTCCTCGTATCTGTTTGACCATATTTTTAGGTTGCGGGTTTAGTATCGTGTACCTTGATTCTCTTCTTTTTTTACCATAATTTTAGGTTGCGGGTTTAGTGTCGTGTATCTTGATTCTCTTTGTATCTGTTTGACCATATTTATCAGGTTACGGATTTCGTATCATTTACGTTGAATCTCTTCTTTTTGACCATAATTTTAGGTTGCGGGTTTAGTATCGTGTATCTTGATTCCCTTCTTTTTGACCATAATTTTAGGTTGCGGGTTTAGTGTCGTGTATCTTGATTCTCTACGTATCTGTTTCACCATATTTTCCAGTTTGTTGGTTTAGTAACATGTGCCTTCATTCTCTTAGTATATGTTTGACCATATTTATCAGGTTACGGATTTAGTATCATGTAACTTGAATCTCTTCTTTTGACCATAATTTTAGGTTGCGGGTTTAGTATCGTGTACCTTGATTTTCTTCGTATCTGTTTGACCATATTTTTAGGTTGCGGGTTTAGTATCGTGTACCTTGATTCTCTTCTTTTTTTACCATAATTTTAGGTTGCGGGTTTAGTGTCGTGTATCTTGATTCTCTTCGTATCTGTTTGACCATATTTATCAGGTTACGGATTTAGTATCATGTACCTTGAATCTCTTCTTTTTGACCATATTTTTAAGGTGCGGGTTTAGCATCGTGTACCTTGATTTTCTTCTTATCTGTTTTACCATATTTTTAAGTTGCGGGTTTAGTATCGTGTACCTTGATTCTCTTTGTATCTGTTTGACCATAATTTTTGGTTACGGATTTAGTATCGTGTACCTTAATTCTCTTTTGTTTGACCATATTTTAAGGTTGCGGGTTCAGTATCGTGTACCTTGATTCTCTTCTTATCTGTTTGACCATAATTTTAAGTTACGGATTTAGTACCATGTACCTAGATTCTCTTTTGTTTAACCATATTTTTCAGGTTGCGGGTTTAGTATCGTGTAACTTGAATATCTACGTATCTGCTTGACTATATTGTTAAGTTGTGGGTATAGTTTCCTGTACCTTGATTATCTTCATATTTGTTTAACCGTATTTACCAGGTTGTGGGTTTGGTATCGTGTACCTTGATTCTCTTTTGTTTGACCATATTTTTAGGTTGCGGGTTTGGTATCGTGTACCTTGATTCTCTTCGTACTTCTGGTTCTTGGTCCTCTTTTTCAACAGCTGCCAACAGTGAGTATCACCACTATCTACATCACTACCATTAAGTCTGTATAGCGTAAACCAGCTTTATTTGAGCTCATCAGTTATCATTGAACGTTTAGTTTTTTTTAAACAAAATATAGTTTTATTTCGTTCTCTTCGACTACGATACACAGTAGTATGGTATAATATATTTGCAGGCGGTCCTGGCAGCTGTTATCATTGTTGCCCTGAAGAATACATTCAAACAAGTAATGGACCTTAAGAAGTTGTGGTACGTCAACATGTATGACTTTGTAAGTTGTGTAATATACGACACTATTCATATCATTGCTATTTCAGATTTTCACTATACTTTCTGATAAACATTCAAATATTCAGCTTATTAAATCAGTCCATATGTTAGCGTTGAGTCTTGTTTTGCCTTATTTTATCGTTTTCTTTTATTTAAGCATTTTCTGCCCTGTCGCTATATACTTTTCTCTTGCCTTGTTATTCATGTTATATCTTGGATGTCGCTATATACATTTCTCTTGCCGTGTAGGTCATGCTTTATGTTGTATAGTCACTCTAAATATTTCTTTTGCCTTAAGCTTGTAAGGCATGTTATAGCTTGCATTGTCGCTTTATACTTTTCTCATGCCTTGTAAGTCATATTATGTCTTATAATGTCGCTTTACTCTTTTCTTTTGCCTTTTAAATCATGTTATTTCTTGTATTGTCTTGTATATCTTATCCCCCCCCCCTCCCCGGCCCTCCACTGCATTCCTCTTATTGTCAATTTTGTGGCAGACATTTATTTTTCGCTAATATTGCTTTGTGTCTTACATAATTCTATTGGTCTTACCTGATACTTTTCAACACACAGACCATCTGGTTGGTGGTTTTCCTGTCTACAGTGGTACTTGATGTGGACATAGGTCTGGGTATCGGTGTGGCTTTCGCTCTCATGACTGTGGTGTACCGGACCCAGCGACCATATACCAGCACCCTTGGTCAGGTCCCACGCACCAACCTCTACAAAAATATAGAAGTCTATGATGCAGTAAGTTTTATAATAAAGAAAATGCGAGCATACCCTATCACAAACCAAGTGTAACAAAGACAGTGATGACGATGGTGTCAGTATTAGAGATAATGTATACATTCGTTCGATAAAAAATTTCAAAAGAAATTTCATTTATCAGAAATTAAATAATTTCTAATAAATAAATATATGTATGTTATCATATTAAAATCAGTTATCGTTATATTGTTCATTTCACATTTCGAGAGTTGCAGGTACAATATACAAAACGGCGATGATTCTGATAATTATTTCCATTTTTCAGGCACAGGAGATTCCAGGGATTTTCATTTTTCGATTCGAAGCACCGTTATATTATGCGAACGGGGAGCACTTCGTGAATACGTTATTTAGAAAGTCAGGTGTCGATCCCAGAATTTTGAAAAGGGAAAACATGAAAATTATGAAGAAGATTGAAAAGGAAAAGAAAGAAAGAGAAAATAGGAAAAGAAAGATGAAAACACAAGTATGTATTGTTAAATTTGTAATTATCATTTGAAATAAGAAACACAAATTGGAACATGTCTTATCAAGAGTGTCCCTACGTTTTGAAAGTATGTTTCTTTCCTAACTGCTGCAAGTTTTACTTGATGTTGATGGGTCTTGACACACAAAAAGACGTGAAGGCACGAATTGAACCATGATGCTTCGTGTGGTGCGTGAAATGCGCCGGGCAGCCAATCAAATACGCTCGTCAGTCAGCGTTACAGTCATGTTGTAACAAAGTGCGCCGGCAAGCAGTAAGGCAACTCCTTAGGAAGTTTTATCCCCTGAAGTATACTAACAAATCAGTAGCTCCACTCCCTGTCGGTCAAATCAAGGAAACCAAGCCAACATTAACAGCACAGGTGTATATACACAAGATGCACATTGATATGTTGAAAATATATTGGAAAAGATTAAGCTCTTCTTAAGTTAATGGTATTTTTAGTAGTATAAGTACCACTTTTGTTTAAAAAAATCTATTTGAATAATTTTAATAAATTTATATATTTAAATGTCACATTTATGGTTTTATACTTGCGTGTATGATCTGCATTATATACTGATGTTAGTTTTAATAAGATTATCCTGTTCACACAGGTGAAGATTCAGAGAATGATTGACATTTGCTTTTATGGTATCCGGACTACATAGGGTCTAAATGGTCATGTATTAGGTTTATTAAGTGCCATAAATATTATTCATGTCATTTAGGAAACCTCGTATGTTAAGGACGAAGAGAACATCGAGATGAGCGTAAAGACTCAGGTCCCGCAGCCAAGGGTCCATCACATCATTGTGAGTTGTGGCTCCATGGGTTTCATAGATTCCGTTGGTGTCTCTACGCTCAGCCAGGTGAATTTTTTTAAAAATCAGTTAGAGTTTTTTATTTATTCATTACTAAACTCTACATTTGTGATCCTATGTTCCACTGGAAAATAAATAGTTAAGTTATTTCCAAATAGTTTCTAACATGATCATATTTCTACCATCTGGAATAGGTCATTCAGGAATACGAAGAGGTTGGCGTCACAGTATTCTTGGCAAACTGCAAAGGTGCTTTGCATTTTATATATTCATTGGCTTTTCTCCAAGTAAATTACGATTTTCTAATACATAATTTGCGTAAAATTAAAATAATAAAATCTCGACATTTCCTGATACATGTACTAACTTTAGTATGTTCGTCATACAGTGAGGATCAGAGATATGCTGGAGGTGGCAGGATTCTTCGAGAAGATCGAGAAGGACCGACTGTTTGTAGCAACACATGACGCCGTCCTTGTTGCTCTTAAAGGAGCATCGTTGTCAACTGAAAAAGTAAAATATTCTGGTGGTCAAGATCATCCATTAAGCGAAGTTTATTTAATATTTAACATTGTCTGTATCTTTTTGATACGCTGATTGATTGCGATCAAATTTAATCGGTCCCTTTTACACTTAAATCATGGTCTTCGTTCAAATTTTCTTTGTCTCCTTTCCCTTATACTATTGTCTTCGTTAACATTCCCCCAATCTCTTTTACTCTTATACCATGGTCTCGATGTGTTCAATGATTACAAATGTTCTAAAACAATTATCAAATCCTCCTCTATGTTTCCCTAGTTCTCCCTGATCTCCATTTGTATTGATTATGTCCCATCAGTAACCTTCATGTGTAGAAATATATTTCTCCATTATACCTTTTTTCCGTTTAATCATTATGTTATCATCACTGATTTCACTTCGTGCACGATCTAGCTAATGTCAAATATTTCAGGATCCGAGAGAAATGGCAAACATAAAGCAAGCGACGTCTATCATTAATTCAGAGAACTACACGAATGAGAAAGGGGAGGTAAGTCAGAGGCACGGATGTATGACGGCTTTGAACTGTATGACATCTTTAAATCAGAGATGTTGAGATAAATCAAAACAACGCAAAGAGAATATAGTTCTTTCTGAACTGATGAGTTTAGTTCTGATCTCCCAATTATCACCTAAATGTACAATAAGAACATTTTCATTTGATGGAATGAATCTCATCTCTGTCCGGGATATGAACATGGGAAGGGCGCGGCACCAAAATCATGGAAATTATTTCACTTTCACTAATATAGTTAGACACACATGTCACATATATGAGCATTTTACAACGAACAACCCCTCCCAGCTAGCTAACCATACCACCTTTGTACATACAGATGGTTTTCGTGAATGTGCATTTTATTACAAATTTCAGGATGTTTAAACCGGGAAGGGGTTGGGGTAAATGAATATGTAATTCTATATTTTATAAATTCCCTCGTAAATTTATGTAATTTAGATGTTAGCAGACGCCTATTTCAGACATCTCATTCTCAAACTAAATGCTTGAACGGTATTGGCTTTTTTGTAAACATCAAATTTTTAAGTAAAGTGTCTATCTATATAAGATATATCTGACATAGAATAACAAATCATATTTTGCAAGCTTGTTTTTTTTTTAATTTTGCTTTAATTAACCAAGTGTAACAGAGAAGGTATTTCAGACGCACTATATACACTCGTGGTTAAGGAAAGGAAGATTCGGGGGGGGGGGGGGGGGGGGAGGTAGGAAGACGTCAGTTTTCAATTGATTTGTACGAAGTTATAGGACCGATTGAGACATATTAATCTGGATGATTTTATTCATGCTGAATTATTAAACTAATATTTTGATTACATAAATTATCTTTAACTAACCAGCTCACCATTCTTGAATACGCTCCAGAATCAGAAATAAATTTCCAAGTGAAATAATAATTTTGAACTGAATGCGACCTTATTTAATTTCAGCATTTTGAATATGTGCATGTTTCACTGATTGATCAAATAAGTCATGTTGCACTTGAAATGTTGTTAACTGTTATAAAGGCCTCTGCATGTTTGCCGTTTGAAACATTAAGTGATACCACTGTTAATAATGCACTAACACTACTAATGTAAGTACTGTGTTGTTACAGTAATCAGACTAATCGTAAAACTAATTATCATTGTATTTCAACGGTTGTTCTCTGTTATCAAGCCAGCATGTCGCATGTAAGGAAACAAAATGTACATACTTTTTCAACAGTAATTGATCATTAATTACCATTGTGGTTTTTAATTTGAATCATCATAGAAGTAATTTGCATGTTCAAATAATAACTTCTATTCTAATAATCAGCAAGTCGTAACAGTGCACAATGTATAATGAACTGAAACTGATTTGTGAACCAATCAGTGATATTCATAAATAAATTCGCCATGTATTTTCTGTTGTGACTTTCTCTGCAGAGCCAGGCCCTACTGCCAGACGAAATGAATCCATATTAGACAAGGTCATTTGGATGCTACAATATATAAAACGATTGATTCATATATATCCTTGACCGTAGTTTTATGTATCATTTTAAAGTTTTGAGAAAGGTTTCGTTTAGTTATTTTTTAAGTTTACAAAGGCATATAAAACTCTTAGCACTCGCAAATATGAATACATTACTTGGCCTAAAATTAAAAAAAGTATAATCACTACATCCGTAACATATTGAAGCGATTTTAAGATAAAAATCGATCTTCATGTCACGTGTCCTTACGAATATCGTTTGCCTTAACTTCTTTTATTCATATCAATTTGGTTTATAAATGTATTGAGCAGAATCATTTGAATCTTGTACAGGTTGTGGTGACTTCGATTTAACAAATGGATAAACGTTCATCACGCAGTACCATTGGGAGGCCTCGACAACATGCGTTCCAACCAGAGAAAACGTATTTCTTAGATTAAAGGATTGCGCAACAATTTAATTTTAGCATAATTATACCATATGTAATGCTTATTTTGAATTGAAAAGTGAAAATTATGTATGTGTTATCTGACAATGAAACGCGTGAAATATCTTTTTTTGTTTGTTTAGTGTAATGTATATCGTGTTTTTTAATGGTCGTGTCATGAAACATTTCATTGCCCGCACGCGGGGTAAGTTAGCAGGGAAGGGTAGCAGGGGTTGCCCACCCAATCTGAGCGGGATGGTCGTCCTGTACCGTATTCTTCCGTTTTCCTGTACGCGAGCTTTTACTAGCATAGTCCATTAGCATTCCCGATTTCTACAAGCATTCCAGTGAGTTCATTAATGTTTTTAGAGATATTATGTTATTAGTTTCATATGAATTTATTGCAATTATTGCTGAATCTTTACTGGATGCCGTATCTTTCGTCCACGCTGACCTGGTTTCAACTCTAACTACGAGCAGTATAACAGACCTTGGGTTTTAAGAGGATTCGCTATATTAATTCATAAATTGAGAGGCTAAATTACCAAAGAGTATTAAATCAGTCGCTTTATAAAATCCCTTAAAGTGTAAATTTCTTTTAGCTCCAGAAAACAAAACCCAGTCAATTTCCGGGTCCCCAGGCATACGCTCGCGGAATAGAAAACAATAGAATTCCTATTAATTTTAATAAGAAAAAGATAATAGTTGTGCATAATCTGATGCAAGTTGCATGCTTGTTTGTGAATTTACGAACACGTGAAGACGATTGCTTTTCGATTTCAATAAAGATTTGTTATAGAATGTTTCGTCGTTATGCTGTACTTGGCAGCTAGGAGAAAGGTATGTTTTAATAGCGCCATAATTGTTCTTAATACCATTCCAGTCTCCACCAGAATTCAACTCCGCATTTGCTTTCGTAACAGTCACATGTCTAGCGCTTGAGACCTTCACCCTGAGCTAGAGATTGAAAACATATTTGTATTTTGGAAATCTTTTTCACAGACACACGACGGTGCTCCCTCATTTAGTGAGCCTACGGAAGGGGCTGTAAATTTTGCACTATTAGACCTGAGAATGTTATCTTATCTACTAACACCAGGGGACGCTTGTGTGTGTGAATATATAAATATATATATATATATATATATATATATATATATATATATATATATATATATATATATATATATATGGTAAAAAGCAGGTTAAGTACATGAAACTTAATTTTAGACGCCGTTTTATAGATAGAAAGGGATATCGCACATTTCATGGTTTCAATATTCCAGGTAAAAAACACGATGAGTAAGAAAATAATACCTTCCTTTTATAGAGCTACTAATATTAATTTTACCTGTGACACACGTGGTTATCCTACCATTGTCAACAGGAACCTCAGACAAGGTGAATATTTGTTTTGGGGTTGGAGCCTTATTGATAAATATGTATTCAGTGGACAATATACTTTCGCCATGACAAGGAAAGCCATTAACCAGTTCCTAAGCAGAATGTTCTAAAGTTTTTATATATGCATCGGTTGAATAACCCCCCCCCCCCCCCGCATCCCCAATCCACACCCCTCCAAATTTTTGGTCTATGGGGAGATCGATTCAGTAGTTATGATTTTGCGTAAACATGCTATATAACAAATTAGAACTCCTCCAACCCCGATATTTCCATTCGGGTTCAATCGAATATATATATATATATATATATATATATATATATATATATATATATATATATATATATGATTACGCATTGTCTAGGGGATGTTATAAGCTCGCTCCATTTACCAAGACCTCTCACTACAATTACTAGATACCTGGTCGCATCGCGAACCAGCCGGGCACTGAGGGTTATATAAGAAGGCACGTTTTTTCAAAGACGTGACGAAAAGTAACAAACAAGAGTATAATATAAAACTTAATTAAAATTCAAAGAAATAATGAATAAAGTAAAATAAAGTGAAACATTAGAATAATGATACTCAACTAGAACTACTGGTATTACTATGTGACTGATTGTATCTCTGAAACTACCAGTAAACATAGCGGTGTGATTTAATGGAATTTAACATGCAATCTGGATTGAGATTTTCTTAACGAGTTCGTGTACGTGGTTCAGCGTTCTTGAACATTTATGAGCTTGTGTGAGCATTATGTACATGTTTGGGTTCTTCTTGAGATCTTAAGCCCCCTTCCCACTTCCAAATCACCACAAACTGGCACCATAATACTTCCTAGGGAAGTTGTGGGAGTGTCGTATATGATGTCTTGAACATTCGGCAAGGTTGGTAGTAATGTCTTGTGCACTTAGAATTCGTTACTGTTCGTAGTCGGAGCTCCCTGTATCCGTAAGTGGACAGACAGTACAGTGTACACACGCGAAGAAACAGAAAACCGGGCAGCGCAACATTCCGATGTCACGTGTGTAATGTTATCAGGAGAAGTGTTAACAAGGGACTAATCTGTGTACTGTGATTAACGAACTTGTTGGTTGTTTCTGTGATTATTATCATATTATTATTATCATCAGTGCTTGTATGTATGGCGCGCCTCTCCTGAGAAACGTAATTGTATGTTTTCTATAATATATTGATTGATTACTTTTTGTTAACTCATGTCTTATTTATCTTTTGGAGTGTACGAATGCATGAGTTTCAGCCAGGTGGTTTGAACCTGGTTCATATCTCTAGTGGTGTGATACTGTCAATCTAGGATTTATTTCTAATTTTCGTTATATTCTAATAACTTGTCGTACGTATCAGTGGTCATATAATTTGCTTTTTTTATGGACATGAGATATTCTCGTGTAAAAATCCCAGTCATTTACTATAGAATCCAATCCTGAGATAAGTGATCAGCAGTTAAAATTTCTCGTAAATTCTGGACAATACACAGGATTTCTCACTGATCGTTGCTCTTCAAGATCAGTACAGCCACGGCCAGCATAATATTTTCTTCCTCCTACAAGGCAGCTCTAACAATAACTTATAGTTGATAACTAGGATGCAAAATAAAAAGAAATCACCATGTGATTTATATTGCCATGGCGTAGCAAGATTGAATGTTCGTAGGGGCATCGTCCACAAGTAGTCTAGTCTCCTAAAACCGTAGAGATTTCGTACCTGTTTCCTGGACGTCGCAGCAGAGTCGTGAACATCCTTATAAGTCTCGTGTTATATCGTGTCGTCGTAGTCTGTCGTACTGGCATCGTACTCCTCTCGTACGGCAACGTTCTCGTGATTGAATTTTTTTCACTCGATAGGCCGATCGTCCACGAACCGTCACGAGTCGGCCTGAAATTCGTGAGAAGTTGGAACGGGGCTTTAATCTCCCTACTCTAGCTCAGCTTCATTCACCCCAGCCCTTAACTCACCATCATGACGGTCAGCTCAGAATACGTTGACATCTCTGGCCGCAACCATCTTTCATCTACTTCCCTCTCTGTCTCTGACCGACTGACTGACTGAGTCCGAACTGTCATCTGACCAGGGCAACAGGTCTTAATATAGGACTGATCAACCAATCAGAAACAAGAACACGATTTAAGTTAAACATCACCTATGGAAAGTCACATGACTTGACTGTAAGCTACTCTGCACCCAATAACTCTTGGGAGAAATAACAAGACGTTACTATAGGGTTTTTTAAATCATAAATGGACTAATATTACAATCTGTATCCCATTACACATCAAAGCTATAACATTCCTGTAGTAAAGTTAAAGTAAACGGTCTTTAATCTAACTGAACACATGGAAAAATATAACCATACTCTACATACTGTTAAGATCTTTAGTGAAACTTAAAGTTGTATCATATATACTTTATAAAACCTACATATATACTTTATAAAACCTTTATAAAACCTACAAAAACATCACTACATATGCTTAATAAAACCTAAAATCACTACAATATAACAATGAGAGATGGAAATGTGTATCGCCTATCTTATCACAAATATTAAATAAAATCACATTTTGTGAAAACTGATAATAAAGATTTTAAAGAGTGCAGACGAACTACCGTCGGGCTGGAATCTTTTCTCAATTATGAACCATTATTATGATAACATTGTTTTTAAACTCAAGTTACCTGATGACGACTTTACCTCTATCACTCACTTTAACCTATGAAAGTTTAAGGTACCTTCCTTGTCCACAATATATCTCATGATGTTCCCCATAGATATAAAGATTTTTTGGTGAGTGGCCAATATACAGGACAAGGAAGCAGTTCAGTTTCGGGGCTGATTTATATTTCTGGACAGTATTAACAAGAAAACTTAAAAGAATGAGCAATTATATCGCCAATTTGACCTTGAAGATCTAAGTCAATTTCACCACTTTTCAAGCTAATCCAAAAACTTTGTTGAAAAAAATTGTGTATCATATTTGAGGAAAATATGCAATATTTCATCCAGAGGTAGAAGGTCAACCTCGGAGAGAAAGAGCGTCCGGAACCAGAGACAGAACAGAGATTTTGAGAAAGCTTGATCAGTGTACCTCCCTTTTGGGACTAGGTAACCAAGAGAGATATCTTCTGGGAGGCAAACGTATCTAGAAAGCAGTTCATTTTCTGGTAGATACAGGATCATCCTATAACATCCTGAGTGAGAAACTGTAGAGCTTCTCCCTTCAGATAGGAAACCCAGATTAGCTCCAGTAGAGAAGAAAATCTCCATGGCCTCAGGTGCGAGAATGCCTACCAAGGGTAAAGTAATTTTGAGATTGAGAGAGGCGTTGAGAATTGTGAAAACTCCTTCATAGTGGCAACCTTGTTAGACCCGGTTCTCATCGGTAGAGATGTTTTCAAGAAACTGAAAGAGTCGTTAGATTTTGAGAAGTATGATCTGATAGTTAAGGGTGTAAATTACCCCCTGTTTCACAACACATCATCCGGATGTTTTAGAGTCCATAGGCAAACTGTACGGGATTTCCCTGCAGTACATGAAGCTCAGATCATGTGTAACATCGAATCGCTCCGTGGTGTTAAAATACCACAGGAAGGTAACGCCTAACCTAGAATATGTGAGGGAGTTCAGCAATAGTTGATACCACGAAGAATGAGGGTCCCATTACAGTAATAAATCCTAACCAAAATCCCGTTAGGACAGATGCAAACGAGCCGGTTACTATGTTCAGGGCAACAGAGCAGATGTACCCACTTCAGGCATCCCCGTTCTTCCAAGCTCTCAGAGATTTCGAGTTGCTGACTTGAAACTGCATATGATTCATGACCAGAGACTTGCAGGGCATCTTGGTGTAAATAAAACTATCCACAATTTGAGAGAAAGGTTTTACTGGCCAGGTCAAAAGGACGATGTAAAAAGATGGTGCAGATAGTGTAAGATTTATGCATAGAGGAAACTCAGATTCGGTCCTTCTAAGTAACACTTACAACAGAAGCTAACAGATAATTAACTTTAAAGAATTGCACTGGACATTAAAGGTCCCTGACCCACGGCAGAGTCTGAAAATCAGTATATTCTTGAACCTACTGATTACTTTAGCAAATGGACCAAAGCTTCGGCAATCCCAGACAAATTAGTCACTAAATTTTTTTTGCTCTTTGGTTGTCCGTTACAAAAACATTCAGATCAGGAGGTGATTTTGAATCTAAACTTGTTCAAGAGCTCTGCACAATGTAAGAAGTAGACAAACTTCATAGTTCCATAGCGTCCACAGTCATATGGACAGGAAAAGAGCTTCATGCGTACCTTTATTGGCATGGTTTCTTCCTTTGTTAAGAAAAATCACGAAAATTGGTATGAAATGCTTCCATATGTAATGGCTGCTTATCTATCGTTCATAAGAATCTATCGTTCATTGTTCCCCAACCTACTATTTCTAAGGAATGACACTAGGATGCCCGTAGATCTTATTTACGGAAGCCCTCCTTCATAGACAAGACAGAATGTCTCATTAAATATGTAGAGTTGGTACGGGACGCATGAAGAAAGGCACATGAATTCGCCAGGAAGCAGAGTGAAAAATCAGCTCAGAGACAGAAACGTTTCTTCCTTTGTTAAGAAAAATCACGAAAATTGGTATGAAATACTTCCATATGTAAAGGCTGCTTATCTAATGTTCATAAGAATCTATCGTTCATTGCTCCCCCAACCTACTATTTTTAAGGAATGACACTAGGATGCCCGTAGATCTTATTTACGGAAGCCCTCCTCCATAGACAAGCCAGAATGTCCCATTAAATATGTAGAGTTACTACGGGACGCATGAAGAAAAGCACATGAATTTGCCAGGAAGCAGAGTGGAAAATCAGCTCAAAGGCAGAAACGTTATTATGATGTTAGGACATCGTCTGGACAAATGGCGATAGGTTCCTCGTTTTGGTACTACTATCCTCCCATTGGTAATAAGAAGCTAGACAGAGGCTGGCTAGGATCTTACCTTATAAAAGATCAGGTCATCAATGTCGATTACAAAATAAATACAAGAGTTGTCCATATAGAGCAAATTAAA
This sequence comes from Sipunculus nudus, assembly GCA_026874595.1. Classification (NCBI taxonomy): domain Eukaryota; kingdom Metazoa; phylum Annelida; class Sipuncula; order Golfingiida; family Sipunculidae; genus Sipunculus; species Sipunculus nudus. Next base: position 102,942,611 of record CM049306.1, on the reverse strand, counting down.
GAGTATGAGGGAGATCCCTTTTTTTTGGGGGGGGGGGGGGTTGGATTGCAGGCCTTCAACAACATAAGAGTTAGTTGAGAATGCTGCTGAAATCTCAGCCGAAGCAACCTCCTTAGACGAGACTGAGAAACTAAGTGCTGAGACTGAGCTGGAAATAGTTTGGCCGAGTATCAGAATGATGAAACTCAGGAAGTACGGTGTAATTCAACTGCACAATCACTCAAGCGTAGTAGACGTATCAGGAAGCCAGTGATCGTCCGGATTGGTTAAATATATTCATTTTGTGTATAAATGTGACTTTCTTTCTATACAACACGGCTTCTCTGCATTCACTCTTGATTCACACAACATACCTGCAAAAACTGTCATATTATAACATGTATACATTTTGTGACTGTAAACACTAGTTTTTAAATTAAAACCTAGAATTTAGGGTCAGCTTGAGTTAATTTGGTCTGACAACTCACTGTTGGCCTGGTCACATGTTGTGTAATCCTGTTTATACTGAAGATATGGCTGAGGAATAAGAGATGGCTCAAGCTGCTGTGAAAGCAGAAGACATACCATATCCGGTAGAGGATTGCAATGTTAAACGCAGGAATGACTAGGCATTCATGGATCATTGGGTCCTGTATCATGAACAGGTAACACGACGTTTCTTGTGTCCTTTACGGAAACATGAACAGTACATATATGGCAGTCCGAAAATAGACCACCTGAAAAGACATAGACCATCTTAAAGACAAGTGCCCGATTAAGGGTAATGTCCAATTGGTGACAAAGAAACACCTATTGAAAGTTGGGGAAACCCAAAACAAAAGTATGTACCTCGTAAACAAGTTCAACCACCTTCGAGTTTACAAGACTATTACAGACGGGAAAAGCTAAACAGAGTGGATGTGCCAATGACACAAATCATTCGAAATACAAGAGTGCCAAAGAAACTATCCAGAACACAAAAGATTAAAAGAGCTTTACAAAATAGAGCAAGACAAGAGACAAATAGCGAAATACAAGAAAGACAAACATAGTCTCAGATGGAAGTGGCTGATCAGGAAATGAACGATATCCTCCTCATTTGATTGAGATGAGCAGCTGTTCCGAGCCAATAATATCTAGCAGTTTGATCGAATCTGAAGGAGAGGTAGAGATAGACTTTGATAGTACTCAAAATGTAGAGCAGTCAACAGAGCCCTCTAGGCGGTGGTCAGCAGTTCAGGCTGAAGCGGTGTGTGCCACTAGTTAGACTGACTCTTGGATCGTCTAGTCCACTGAAAACGTGGGTAAACATTCTCAAGGAATTTCAATATATCCTTCAGACTCAAATCAACAGTTAATGTAGATGGAGGAAAAACAGCTGAATCTCAGAACACTATGTCCGCCACAGTGTGCGAATTTATTTTCGTACGGGGAATGTATTGATTTAGGTAAGTTCTGGATTACATTAGGAGATACCATGGTGGTAAAGTCTAAAAAAAGAGGACTTTCACCAGAACCAAAACATACGGCAAAATGCAGAAATGAAAGAGGAATTACAGTAGAGTCAAAGAGTCATATGCGAACAAAGCAAGCAGTTGAGAGCGATAGCTACAGAGCTGCAGAAGATGAAAGAGCGCGCTATACAAGCAGAGAGGAAGGCAGAAGTCTTCTCGCGTGCACTCGCTGCCCTGAACCAAAGCTGACAAGATTAATAAGACATTACGTGTAAGTCGTTTTATGGAAAATCACTTACGCAGTATGTGCCACACCGTGTGAATTTTCTCCGGACTTTTATGCTCAGGACTTATAAATTGAGATGTTACATCTCCATGTTTTATACGTAATTTAACATTTAATTAACATGTTCAGACCAGTTGATACCTCATTTGATGTCGTGATCCGTCTCATAGGTGCTGGAAAATACTTTAGTAAGTTTAAAGTTTTGATAAGAAGTTTGATATTTCTATATTTCTATAAGATTTAATTGTTATACACATGTTTTTTTTCACTGGATATCAATAAATATCCATGCTCTGAACTTGATATGATCTCAAGACATGTTCCTGAGAGAAACCGAAACGAAAGATTTGAAACTATTTGCCTATATTCTGTTATGAAAACTATGAGGAATATGGTATCAGGAAGCATCAAATAGTATGAAGAACTGCTAAAGTTATACAGTGATAGACCCTCACTTAATCTGATGAATATTACTGAGTGTTTAGAATCCTTAAATGTGGAATGCATGATATAGCATGCTAATCATGGACACTAAAATAGTGCATAGTCCTGGAGGGAAACAGACTCTTAGTCTACCATGTCACGTAGAAACACTTAGGTGATAGCATGCAATAGCAGAAACTGCAGGCGATAATTATCAGTGAAGTCATAGTTCTTCAAGTATCCATCACGAAAACGTGCTATATTCGTGATATCGTAGTATTATGTGATACTAAGACATAATTGTGAGATTTCATGTTCTTGAGGTTTGATATTTATGAGAATTTCATTTAAGATTTTTGTAAAGATTGCCAGTTAAAGAGTAAAAAGGAACATGCAAAATGACCTAAGGTGGTAAAAATGTTATTAAATAACATTATTTTTAGGAGGGAGGAATGTAGTGATTTTAGGTTTTATTAAGCATATATGATGAAACTTTAAGTTTAGCTTAATATTTTAACAGTATGTACCTGTGGTTTATTTTGCCATGTATCCAGTTAGATTAAAGACTGATATTAACTTTAGTACAGGAAAGCTACAGCTGGGATGTGTACACAGGGATGCTGACTGTTATATTAGTCCTTTTCATCTGTTAATACCTAAAGCATCGTCTTGGTATTTCTATCAAGAGTCATTGAGTGCAGAATATTTTATAGTCAAGTGCCTTTCCATAGGTGATGTTTGACTTAAATAGTGTTCTTGATTCTGATTGGTTGATCAGCCCTATATAAAGGTATGTTCCCCTGTTCAGGGTGAGTTGGTCAGATGGCAATTAGGACTCAGTCAGTCGGTCAGAGACAGACAGAGCAATCAATGAAAGATGGTTGTGGCCAGAGGTGTCAACGAATTTTGAGTTTACCGTGGTGAGTTTAGGGCTGGTGTGGCAGAAGCTGAGCTAGAGTAGGGAGATAAATTGAGAACTGAAGTAACACCGAATATGTAGATAATGCTAACACAAGCTCATAAATGCCAAAGAAAGCTCAGTCATGTTCAAACTCACTCGTTAGAAAAATCTCAATCCAACTTGAATGTTTAATCTCATAAAATATCACCGACATGTTTACTAATAGATTAAGAGAGAAACAGTCGGACACATAGTGATGATAGTAACTCTAGTCAATGATCATTATGCAAATCTGTTTTACTTCGTTTTAATTTTTTTTTTTCAATTTTAATTACGTTTATATAATATTGGTGTTATTTACTTGTCTTCAAGACCTTGAAACACGTGCATTCTTGCTATAACCCCTCAGCGCTTGGTTGGTTCGCGATGCGACTAAGGATCTGGGAATGGTAGCGAGAGGCCTGGGTTAACGTAACGAGCTTATAAAATCCCCTAAACAATGAGTTATGAGTAATATATTTTTAGAATACAGTTAACACGCACACCTTGGCCTGAGTCCTACCCAAGGCCCACTGCAAGTGTTTGAAAATCGAGCATGTTCTTAAAACTAGCTGTCCATGGGCCATGACGCTCTGCTGGATCCGAGGAACGTTGAACAATGAGCAAAACGACGGCCAGAATGAAAAAAAAACATGAATTCAGTGAATAGTACATAGAAATGGGTAACAATTGGCCTTTTGATAGATGACCACTTCATTTGAAGGTCTTATCAATAGAAAAAAAACGTAAAAAATGACAGGTAGTGCTACCAGTCTGCATAAACCGATAAAACACTCCATGATCAAGAAGTATCCAAAGGATCATGGTTATCTAGGCAATCTAGGCATAATCATAACCCTGTTAATGGCCTCCCGGACGGCCTGGACGTACGACCGACAGAGAGAGACCGCTATAGCTTAGATGACGTTCAGTCAGCTGGGCTGAAAATGACGCAGACGACGATGACAAAATACCAAACACCTCATGTCTCCCTCGATGGACGAGTAACCTTAAGTGGATGGCATGTTTACAGTATTAAAGTCATGACTTTAGTTTCGGTAACTTACATAACAAGATTCAGCCTGTGCAAGTTAAAGGGTATTATATTTCATATTGGACCAATCTTTATCTATGTTGGCTTCAGATTCAAGCCTTGATTTGGATGGAGCGTAAAAACACAAGGGACTATCCAGGGCATGGCATGTAGTGCTTGTTCAGTAAGTGATCGATGTACTTCATTGGTCTCACTACACTAGTTTTTCATGTGTTGTTATCAAGTTAGTTTTTTTAACATGTATGACAGCTTTAGCATATGTTTGAAGCCTGTCCTCAATATTTATCTTTTATACACTTTGGTCTCATGGGCGGTGAGTCGGTAAGACCTGTCATCAATATCAGCGGTTATCTGAGTGTTCGTAGGAGTACATCTTCAGAACAAAATACGCGGCCAGTCTACAAACTACATACAACCGTAAGTTATTCAAACATTATCATAACCTTATTTTAATAGATGTTTAATCATAAAATTACTGTAATATTAAATCATAATCTATATAATTTATCCGCAGTTGGTTTTTCTCTAGACAATGGTTTACCTGATTTCGGTCGATTTGACTCCCCAAATTATCGTTGGTGTCCTCTTCTAGGACAAGTTAGTTTTTTTTACGGAATATTTCCAATTAAGCGGCATAGTTTTAATATTACCCCTCCCCCCCCCCCCCTTCCCCTAAGTACCACCATTTCTTTTGTGCTTTAAGGTCCATACATGTCACGCTTTTTCAGGAGGCGCCCCAGAGATATTCCTGCATTTCGAGCAATACGCGGTCTTGCAGTCCACTTTAATCTCCATCGACCCCAATATCCATTATAAGAAATATAAAGGATTTTTTTTTCTCTAAAAAGGAGTAGTGGTTATTAATTCAAACGTTAAACAAAGACCAAATGACTCCGCTTTAAATGCGAGGGTTTTTCAGTTGGGTCAACACTGGGGATCGAGGCCTGTTGCTCGAACACTGTTTGACTTAATAAGTTTGGGTTTACAGGTATGTTGTAATATACTCATTCATAAGTATCTGTTCCTGATAACCAGTTCGGCAAATTTATAGGTTATTCAAAAGGAAGTCCCATAAATGAAACAAAGTCCAGGGGGGGGGGAAGGTTGCACACGTATTTTCTTTAGGGATCAGCAGTCCCGGGACGTTAAAAACATATTACCAGGGCATCTTTAAACGGGTAGAGGTTCTATTAACAAACAGGTTCTGCACTCAGAGACCAGAAACCTTTGCAAGATTCTTCTTTTTAGTTATGTGCCAGTGACTAAACATTTATAAACAGTCAAGCTTCAGTAACCGGTTTTACCTGGCGAGTGGCAGAACAGATGCATACGAATAGGCGCAAGGCGGGTGCTACACGATGACAACGAAATAGTCCTATGTCATAATGGTATTAAGATAAAATATATTATTGTGATTCTGATCATCTCCACACTATATAGATTGTACATACGGTGTAACCCTAACCCTCTACAAATATTCAGCAAAATCTGTACATAACGTTTTGTGTCAATTTGCTTAGAGAAAGCATAATTCCACTTATTTCTTGGCAAATGATTTTCGACCACACCTTATTACAAATCAATCAACAAAGATCAGGACAAATATTTAATCCTGTTGGTATATGTTCACCTGAACCTAATATTTTCATGTTGGCAGCTATACCTTGCATTTTCGCACGCAAGAGACTTTGCCGACAAACTTGTGACTGTTATCATGCCCAAGGTTAACCTCAACTGACAAAATATTTTCCGCAATGTCCTCTCAGCTTCAGTTTATATAAATTTAGTTTCTTTCTAAACTTTCACTTTACTATAGTCATATAATTTCTTCAAATTATTTTCACAGTTGATGGATATATATATATATATATATATATATATATATATATATATATATATATATATATATATATTTTATATTTTCATCACTCCAGCAATGATGATGTCGTACTCATTATGATTATCATTAAAATATTTCACTCATAATTCATATAGCCTATATATGCCTCACGTCTTTTCCAAATTGTATTGTGAGATTTGTTTAATAGTATATTTTGCCATTTTTTGCTTATTTTTGATAGGGGAAGGGGTTTCCTGGGGAACTGTAGAACAAGAACAAGGAATCTTTATATCATGTATTGAGCCACATGGAAAAGGCCCTTGTCGAAAGCCCAGAATCAAAATATGCGACATTCAGTCCTTCCGGCTTATTACATAACTATTTATCTTATAGAAGCGTGGGTTTCTTCTAGCATAAATATGGGGGTATATATTCGAAAGGGTATAAGTTAGGTAGATAACCTTCATTTATTCCAAAATGAATACAATTCTATTTTAAAAAAAATAAATGCATGCACTCTTTTTTTCGGGGGGGGGGGGAGAAAATCACGAACGTGTTTTTATTATGACCCAATGAATGTTTCCAAGTTAGAGGATAGCATTGCTACCAGGGTGGTTGTGTAAAAAGGTCGGACGTTTTGCCGAGTCGGATCTGTTACCGGGGTTTTGATGTTGCGCGGGTGGTCGGTTAACCAAGGTTATCTGGTAATCGGGATTTCTTGTTACCATAGCGAGCGTTTACAAGAGTGGCCGTATTTCCCCTGTGATCGTTTCTAAAACATTCTTCTTGTCCCATGTGTTCGTGCGTGTCTTTAATAATTCTTTTTCCTCAATGAATATTTTGACAAGAATACTGTGATCATTAGGGGAATCCAGAGGGGGAGAGAGGCCCACGGGTTTTGGACTCACTCCCCCTATTATCAGCCGCCGCATTTTTTAGAGCTTCGGACCATTCATGAGGCCTTGACCCCCCCCCCCCCCCCCCCCATTCGGGCTTTTTTGTTTCTTTTGTTTTCAAAATATTCTTTCTTGGTTGAGTCCCTCCTTTTACTGATCTTTGTTTAGAGACTCCAACGATGTTTTCGTATTAATTTTCCAGATTTCTCGCTTTTACCTTTATTCAGCAGTCTCGTGTCAATGTTTTGTGACTCCATGATGCGTTCTATGACGGACTTTCTTATTATTTGTATTTGCTGTCCCTTTTAAGTTCTTTACTTGTACCTAAACAAATAAACATGCAGTTTTATAAATGTGACAACTACTGCAGTCTTTACCGCTTCTTACCATACTAGGAATGAATGGTGTTCGTATGTTCTACTTTAACAACTGATTTAAATCTGACCTATGTTTTTTTTCTCCCACTGCATATTCAACCCACCAGTTACTCATAAACTATGTGCTTCTTTGGTTAAAAAAAACTCTCTGGTTCATTCGCCCTATCAGCCAGCTGACCCACGGGTCACTTCTTGGTATACGCATTTTACGCAGAGCCCAGTCACGTGCTACCCATTTTTATAACTCTTTATTCACAGACCCCTGAGTTTACAACAATTCTTACTTGAGTTCACTTTGTCATGTTCACGGACTAACACACCGAAATGAACCTTCTAAAAATGTGCTTTTGTGTAAGTCCACAATAAAGGGTCGGGTTAGTGGATGGCTAATTTGCACATAACACTTGAACATTGCAGAATAGGAAATAATTTTTCATATAAAAGGACTTCTGATCATTGTAAAAGTAAAAAATCTTTGGGATATATATGTATGAAGAATAGAATACAATAGTTTTACTTCTTATGTCAATATTTCTGCCAGTGATGTATAATCATTAATATTGATTTATTGCATATTCTCCACTCAATTGTGTATATATATTGTGTTTTTTTTTTTAAGATTGACAATTAATACACAGCCGTTAATCACCGGGTGACTTAAGAGGTGACATGCAGGTGATATTCAATATCAACCATCCATTGATTATACGCTGCAATTGTTCTAAAAACTTTATATATAATCATTATTTAATTGCTTAAACTTTTCCATATATTTATTTCTGGTGGAGGTAAAAGCCACCGTTTTTTATTGCTAACTAAAATACGTGTATGTACATCTGCAGAATTCCATTCCGCTAACAGGGCAGTTCACACGCTTCCCCTCATTTATATCCGGGGTGACTTCTGCACCTGCGGACCCTGGGTGCGTAATCGTCCCCGTTGCTGGGTCATACCACTGAGGAATCCCCGAAAGGCGCACTCGTTTGTGAGTGAAACACGGCCGTTGTGCACGGCCTTCTCATTAAGCCTGCAGAGCGCTCACCCGACCGGCCGTGCAGAATCTAACCGCCTCGGCTGAAATTCGAACGCACGATCTCCCGGCTTTAAGTCCTGTGCTTTACCTCTGAGCCACAGAAGCCAGTTTTATTGCTTTAACATTGTATACTGGGTTTCGTCGCCAGGTGATTGTTACAGGGCCAAGGATATCTAGACCAGTGAAAGCAGGGTAATACGATGCCACGAAATCACTGTGCAGGAAAAATTTTATGTTTTATTCCATTAGAAAGTTACCCCCCCCCCCCCCCCCCCAACGAAAGAAAGGCAAATGTAGCCTTATAAAAGAAGTAGATTGTTTTTCTGGTTTAATGAAATGCCTCTATAAAATAAGCAGGACATGAAATCGATGGCCACGATCTCGCTCATACGCTCCCGAGGCAGCGGAAATCTTGCGCTTCTAAAAAAGCAACTGATTTTCACGCTGCCAGCTTTGACCGTTTATGATATATTTAGACACCCGATGGCGGTTCGTTGTCCACTGAAATAAACGTGGGTATGATGTGACAAGCAGCCAATCAGATGCCAATAAACAAACACTCGACAGGCATCCTGGCTCCGCCCATTGCTGCGCTTCAAACGCCGCTTGATGAGTTTCAGGTCGAATTTAAATTGCTCCCTCTGCATTCTCGCATCATCGACCGCTTCGTTTATGACAGTAGGACTGTGTTAGGGTAGCCATGTAACTGTTGTCTGCAGAACTGAAACCAGCCAGCGAGGTGTGCACGCAGCCTTTGTTGTTACGTTTCGTTTGAATTACAGCTCACCGACCGAGCATCCTATGTGCCCAAGGCCCTAAGCAAACCACGTCAGGGGCAATTCTATCTGAGCCTGTGGCCTGTTCAGAAGGTAACGCTGGGGGATGAGCTGTCACTCAAAAAGAAATAAATATGATTGGCTTCGTGTATTCCTCGCTTGGCTTTGTCTTCCCGCACAAGGTATCATCTGATTGGACAAAAATACAGTGCTCCCCTCTGGTGTTGCAATTCAGGATACGAGGTCATAACAAACAGCGCCTTACGATATAGGTAGTAGCCCTATAGGTAAAGCGCTGTGTAAAGAGCGTATCTCGCTCAGCGTTGCTTCCAGGTGCTTTAAAATATTTGACCGAGTTCTTGACACGATTACGTCAAAACACAAAGTGAGAGATAAATTAATTAAAAATAAAAAATTTAAATGCAAAAATTACAGACTGTCCACACCCATGCATCAAAAGTAAAATTTATTTAGCTTTCCTGCAGGTCTTTTACGCACAAATACAGTCCTAGACTCTGATCTCTGAGCTTCCCAATCATGGACATTGCACTTCAGCTGGTTTGTGACCTCTAAACCGTAGAGTCTGACCACGCAATACACGTAATGCGGGAATGTCCCTTGATGTATCAATTCTTTACTTCACTCAAGGCATATTGGATTTGATTCTTTCAGTAGAAGAGACAAATGCAAATCCCCTGACACTGGACACGCTTGTCACTGTTAGAAAACTATGTTTTAATACGAACGACGAACTCGCATCGACAAGTCAAAACAACAACGTCCATATCCTAAACAAAAACTCGTAGTTTATCGTAACTCAAGGTGCAAGAGTCCCTAAATGTAAGATATTGCAGGAAAAACTAAAAATGATTGGGACCCTAAAAGTCTTCAATTAGAGTCTCGCGACGACCACTTTTTGAAAAATGGCAGGCTTGTAATCAAACTGGATTCGGATGTGTTGAATTAATAATTATGCTATTTAGCGTCGTCGTTCCGTCCATCTTCTTGTCCTTTAACTGGGTCCAAATCGAAATCGTCAGACATACCTCTAATTTAAGACCCAGCAATTTTAGATCCAGAAATGTTCCAAGGAAATCTCCCTGGAGACCGTAATTAGTTTACAGTGACCAATACTTTTCGAACGAACATTATAAGAACACGATTTGAGGCCCCTCAATGTCATGTTCATTCATGTTATTTTCATTAAATCGTAATTCTTAGCTTGACGATTACTGTATTCATGCGACAGTATATTTTATCCATAAGAATGTAATTGCAGACTTTGGATACCAGTAACCATTTGTGTTAACTTAATAGATCAGTGACCAAACACTATTCCTGTACACCGTTGTCTTCTGCCCTGCCACCGACTACTGCAGGAATGTTGTTGAGAACTACCTGGAATAGTTTACTCTTATTTAACAGCTGGTTCAAATATAAACTAATTTTCATCTCTTTCACTGCCATTTTAACCTAAAAGTAAACAATTGTGCCGATTAAGTTTATATAAAATCCATCAATGAGTAGTCCGCAACTTATCTATGTCAGTAAAGATTTTATAATAGCAAACATTGGGTTTATTTCACTGGGAATTAAGATACGTACAGTTTTTTTTTCACTGTATAATTTGTTTTATAGGCAAACCTTTGTGAAATACATGTTTCTGCATATGTCTGTAACAGTTTCTTGTCATTTATCGTATTTATGTATTATTTGTTATATTTCTAATTATATGCCGAAGAAATATGCTGAAATAATTGCAGTCAGTCTGTGAAATGATGTTAAAGCAATTGTCATATTCAAATATTATAATACTTGTAATCTGCCCTTTACTTGTATAACAAATGTATGCATTTCTTTTGACAAAAGATTTGTGATTTTGGACAAAAGTGAAAAAAAAAAGAATCTCCACAATATGGACGGGTCGGCAGGACAGGGGGCCATTCCTCCGATTGAGATGGTTGCTGATAGTGAAGAGACTGAAAACACGCCCGTCAGTCGAGGGGCCGTAATGGTCGAACGGCCGATTTACAGCCAGGTCGAGTTTGAAGCGGCGTTTTCCAGGAAAGAAAAACCGCGAACTTCCATAAAAGATATGTTGAAAAGAAAAATTCTCAAGCGGCGATACTCAGCAGAATGCTGTAAGTCGTATCTGTACAGAATGTTCCCTTTTGTCAACATCATGAGAAAATACTCATTACGTCAGGACTTGCCCAATGACGTCATAGCCGGTCTGACCATCGGTATTATGCAAATACCTCAAGGTAAGTGCCACTGTATCATTCACATTACCTGGTTACTTTTTTTTTAATTCAAGAGAAAGACGACACGCTTTGTTATGTTTTCCCCCAAATTACTTTATTATTCGTGATCATGTTAAGCTTTACCTCATTCTTTCTCTCAGAAAATTGTTCGTAAATCATGATATTTGACCTCAAGCTAGAATGCCCACCTCGCAATGACGACAAAAGACCATTTTTTCTCATTGGCCGTAAACTGAGCTCCTGTATAAGGAAAAATGAACGTGGTTTTTATGGAATGAACCGCCACGCCCTAATCGCCACATTTTTGTTGCGTTAGATATAGTATTTTAGTAGGCCTACTCATCTTTTTCCATGACCAGTTAGTCATTAGGCCTGCAAATCAGACACGTGTCTTACAAAGCTGACACCTGTTATGAAGGACCAAGTAAAAAGAGCTTAACTTAATGACTTACCAATAACCGTGAATTATCGAAAGTTCGTAATCATTCGATATGTTACATGAAAATTGGGGAGTGTTTGTTGAAATAAACATTATTAATTTATAATAAGCAATTTTACTGGTGCGTATGTATTGAAAATAATGAAATTACAGAAAAATTAATTTTTTGACAACAGAGAGCACTGCTGTGGACATCCCATTATCTAAGCCCCTCCACTTATTACCCCTTTTATCACTTCAGGGATGGCGTACGCCATGTTGGCGGAGCTGGCGCCGATCTACGGTCTGTACATCTCGTTTTTCCCGATCATCGTGTACTTCTTCACGGGTACATCACGTCATATCTCACTCGGTGAGTAGCCTTGGTTTCTGATGCTCACGTGCAGCCATGGTGAAAACCAACAATATATAGCTGATGAATCGTGGTTGGTATAATAGAATGGATTTATGCCCATAAATAGATATGATGCTTATCCTACTATAATTTGTTGAACAGAGCGTTCATCCGGCTTCTTCTTAGAGGATACCGGTGTAAGGCCACCAAACTCCCGTCGGAATAATTTCTTGTCTTAATTCCGTGCCCTTATTAACCCTTAAACTCGCAAAAATTTCGAAACAACTTATATTGGGGCTGCCAATTTTGTCAAAAATCCGGATGTTGCAAGTCGCATGTCGGGATTAAGGGTATACTGCTACTTGTTAATAATAGGGCAAAGAAGTTACGGTGCACAGACAGTGAAGAACAGTGCACGGACTACAAATAAACAGCTGCTATATTCACTAGGAAAGAGCTTAAACGCCGATGGAAATATTATGCAGCCCTTTCTTTGTCATAACTATGAACGTACATAACGTCAAGTTTTTAGGCTTGATAACATGTCCGAAAATGGTGTGGTTTTATCTTCATTCTTGTAGCCTCAGTGATGCAAAAACATTTGGAGGACTGAGAATACATACAAGACAGTGTGGCAGGTTCATTAAAAGGATCACTGGCTGACTAAAATATAACATAATATAAAATATTCCTGCATCTCCAAAGCCCCTCTGGATTCAGCCGTGTTTCCCTGGTTTCTATGACAAATGAACATTTCTACTGGCGATCGCATTGTTTATCACATTCTCTGCAGTGTATGGTGTATGATATGTCAAATTTAAAGTAAATAATATATTAAACACAGCTGTGATAGTTCCTTTGAAGAAGTTTAACCAGATCTCCAAGGATAAAGATAACCGAATGTTTCATCCCTTGCAGGTGCCATTGCAGTTACCAGTTTGATGGTCGGGGCGGTGGTAGCTAAATACGGACAAATGTGTTGTCCGTCAGGTAAGGTTTTTTTTTAATTGGCATGTGATATGGACCTGTCACCGAGGGGATCAGGTACTCTGGCAATCATCACCGGATCTGGCAAAAACTTTGAGTAAAGCAGTTTCATGTATCCGTCTGTTACTGTCACGACATGTTTACATACGTATTGGAGATTAAAGACAATTTAGTACAGTGTTAATTGGATGTAGGTTACAGTTGGTACTATAATTAATGTAATAAAACCCCTCGCTATCTGACAGGTTCCATGCAGCACAAAGTCTTTAAGTATAAATTTCATAATATTTACAACTAACATCAGTTGCTGGAACGAACTATATAATCATTAGGGGCAGTCCCTACTGCTGCTGTATGTATAGTGACATTGACCATTGCTTTTACAATTTAATTTGTTTCCACATTTATTAAGCTGAAGAAAATTTATCTAAATAGAAACAATGTTATTTAAAATATTGTCATATGACTTCTCACTCTTACTTTCACTTGTAATAGATGGAGGAGCTATGACATCGAAGCAAGCTGCGTTTTGTTCAGAGTACACCAATGGGGCGCCTTCACCCGGCGTCTCATCAAACACCACCTCCGACAGCCTTCTTGGTTACACGTTGCTGACAACCACATCTTGGGTGAACGACAGCACCAGGATAGAGCAGCCTTCCGGTGCTGGTGTGGACGACTTTGAACTGTGTAAAGCTAAGATTGCAGCAGCCCTGACACTCATGACAGGACTCTTACAGGTGCTGTTACATATCATTTTTTCTGCTCTTTGGTGTATTCTTATCATACTTAGAAACAGATGCCTATTCAAACCTGTTGTCCCTGAAGCTATTGATACAGGAGCCTGAATAATAGTTCTTTTCAGTCCATTTCATCTATCACGTTACTTTCATTTAAATACTAAATAATACTTAAAGTACCATTTTGCTCTGGTTAAAAAACTCTTAAGAAGCGAAATGGTCAAACTACGTTAGTTCTAGAACTCCTCCCTAACAACTGCTTTCAACAACAGGGTTTCTTTTATATCTCCACTAGGAAGTGGCAAAGATTAAGAAGGTTAATGAACAATCAGAGCTGGTGTATCTTAGGTTTATGCTAGTGAGAGTTCCTTTATTCAAACGACACCCAGTGGCGGATCCAGAAATTCGAGGGGGCGCTGTTCATTTATATCATCAACTTATGAATTAGAATGAGATAAACTGTGGATAAATTAATAATTTAACTGTAAGTAAATGAATATCTGGGAAAAGAAATAGATAAAATGAGAGATGTTACAGCTCAATAGGGGGGGGGGGGCACGCCCCCCGCTGGATCCGTGTCTGACACCTGCTGGTCTGGAAAAATCAAGTCAATAGGTCCAAGGGCAAACAGTCCAGAACTAGTACATACGTCCTAGGACAAAATGACTGCTCTGAAGGGACTGATATGTATTGATTATAAAATCATTATAGTACTTAAATTCAAGTGGCACTTACATTCAATGGACCATAGTGTACCTTTTCTTAATAAGCAATGAATATGGCGCGATCGAAAAAAAAAATAAAACGATACATAGAAAGAAGACAAGGAGCAGAGACATTGGGCTGAGGTCAAAATAACTTTTTTTGAAGGACATGTATGCCTATTGATCATTTTACTGTCTGTTCCAGCTCGGTATGGGGTTTCTAAATATGGGGTTTATAACAACATACTTGTCGGAGCCTCTGACACGGGCCTTCATCACGGGTTCTGCGTGTCACGTGTTCACGAGCCAAATCAAGAGCATTCTTGGACTCAAGGTCAGACGGTTCACGGGGATATTCAAAATCATCAAGGTACACTCCAGACTTTATCTCCATCTCATGGATGTTCAAGGCGGTGATATGAATACAGAATGAAAAAAAAATTAAAGTTCAACTAAGGTTGATCGATTTGGAATTTTTCATGTTTTTTTATTACAGCTCATTACTGTAAGGCAAGCTAAAAATGCGCATTTGTCATACTTAATATACATTTACTTTATTTTAAATGAATATCGATTTCTTTTCTGTTTACCCTTATTCCATTAAAAACCTATCATATTGATAAGAAAAAGATACATCATATTGATATAGATAGTTACATACATATATATAAATATATTTATATATTGATCCAAATGGCATTATTTTAGACCTACATTGACTTATTTGGGAAAATCGCCAGCACCAATGTTGCTTCCGTTATAATTGCATTCCTGTCCATGATAGTGTTGTATCTGACCAAGGAATACGTCAACCCCCGAGTCAAGAGGAGATTTAAAATACCTATACCAATAGAGCTGGTAGTGGTGAGTTTTCAAATTCAAGCAGTACATGTGTAATATTGTCTAGATTTTTTAAAATATTTTCCTCTCGCATGCTTGAGACATTTTAATGCCAAAGTGGAGACTTTATTATGAAGAAAACCATCTTTAGAAAAAAATTAGGGAACGGTTATGTATTGCTCAAGCTCATAAAAACTTCGTTAAAGAGAGCGAGTAAGATATAATGAGGTTTTGGTTTAGGAGTGGAAATTATCGATTGACAAAATGAAGAGGATCTGATAAGATTAGCATTACAGCTGTTTTTTACATGAATACACATGAATATCATTTATTCAAGCACGAATAAAAAACTGTATTAAATAAACACCATGTTTAACCATGCACAGTGACTAGGTTATCACCAAGTGACAATAATTTGACACCTTCCGTGATATGACTTGTCATGTCTGGTTTTCACACAGGTGATCATAGCAACCATAGCATCCCATTTCGGCTACTTTAATGAGAGGTTTGACGTCAACGTAATAGGACATATCCCAAGAGGGTAAAAACATATCCGTCATACATTTACAGTGAAATTTTATTAGAGCCCCGCTTCAGTAGAAGCGGGTGCCATATAGTTATCACCCTGTCCGTCTGTCCGTCCACAAATTCATTTCGGATAATATCTCCAGTTTCGAATCACATATGGATTTCAAACATAATATATAAATGGCCCACCACTAAAGCAAGAACCCTATTGAATTTTGGGTCATGAGGTCAATGATCATGGTCTCCTGACTCACATTTTTTAAATCTTTGTGGATGCATTTTAAACCAAACTTTTCATGCCAGTTTTTTCCATCTTACACATAAAGGACACCTGCCAACAGGGAAACATCTCTATCAATCTTGGGGTCACAAGTTCAAAGGTCAAGGTCACAGGAGCCGTCTGTCCACAAATTCATTTCCAGATGATAACTCCAGTTGGGATTCAAATATGGATTTCAAACTTGACTATAAATGGCCCAACACTAAAACAAACATCCTTTTTAATTTGGGGTCATGAGGTCAAAGGTCACAGTCCCCACATCTTTAAAAAATTGTGGATGCATTTTAAGCAAAACCTTACACATACAGTTTACCTGCCAATAGGCAAATATCCCTTTTCCTATTGAGGTCACGAGGTCAAAGGTCAAGGTCACAGAAGTCATCTGTCCACGCATTGATTTTCAAAACCTTTCATAACTCCAGTTTTGATTCACACATAGATTTCAAACTTAATATATATAGGGCCCACCAAAAAAAAACCCAAGAACCCTATTGACTTTTGGATCGTGAGGTCAGAGGTCAAGGTTTCAGGACTCATGTATCTAAACGGTTGTGAATGCCGTATAAGCCAAATTTTTCTTGCCAGTCTTTTCAGCTTGCTTCAGTGTTTACGTACTGTTTTTGGGCAGTTTCCTCTGTCTCTGCATGTAATCAGGTCTTTTATTATATTTTTTTCCGAGCATCTCTCAGCTACAGTAGAAGTCTATGACCTGTCAGTATTCATCTAGTCATAACTCTCCCCAGATCGCTGCCACTACTAAAGCATCGACACACTTCGTTACGCAATTGCTTTCATTTGTTTACACATTAGGTAAAATTATTTTCAATATAGACTAATTTATGATGCTCAATTTTTTCAAAAATTCAAGTTTACATCTCTAAGTCATTATATCCTGTATTTCTTCTAAAAATTAAACATTTTCAAATTTAGAATATCTGATTTTATTATGTCATATATTTTCCATGTACATTACATGGACATCGCCCAAGCAGTCGTTTAATATTCTCATTTTCTGTTTTGATCTCTTAAAGTTTGACCAGGAATTTAATTATATTCCCTGAGATAACTTATGTTATGAGTAGCGTAAGTGATGATATAAGTGCTTTTCTCCTGGGCTCTTTTATTTGAATAATGTAGAACGGAACACATTTGTTCATAACTTGAGCTTTCAGAATCCCCGCTCCCCAGGTGCCGCCACCGCACCTCTACGGCATGGTGATTGGTGACTGTATTGCCATAGCAATAGTGGCCTACGCGTTTTCCATGTCAATGGTTCAGCTTATGGCTAAGAAGAGAAATTACCAAGTGGACTCTAATCAGGTCAGTTAAGTATATAGCTTACAATAAACAATCAGAAGATATTAAAGCGTAGTAAGCGACGCTAGATTCGACTTCCGGAATGAGGATATTGTACATTTAAGTGTTGTACATGTTTGCAGCAGAGGTGTTATTAAATGAACAGTGGTTGATTAAAAACATACAAATAAAATGTATGTTAGTTTTAAAAAGTATAATTCGAGTTGTAAATTAGTTCATTATGTCTAGATAAAATTGGTTTACATACAATAATTGGGAAATATGATGACTGATAGTTTTTGGTCCTAGTCTTAATTCTGTATACAGGTATGAGAAATAAAAAGACGTTATACTAAATTAGTATTATATAGTGTTATAGAAGATGAGAGCGCGCTAGATCTTTAAAGATTATACATACCGGTATGTACGTAAAAAATGTACAAATTGTTGTTGAGTAACATTTGTAAACGTAAGATCCAACCTAACACAGTTATTTCACTGACATATTAAATATTATATACATTTCGACTTAATTTTCTTGGTTCAATTTCTGAATATGCTATATGGCTTACTTATACTTGTTGATGTCATTAACAAATAAAGTCGAATTTATTTGATGTAAAATTATATTAAAGCTCTTTAAGAATCAATTGCATTTACACCCAGCCAGGAAATACATGTTTTGCAAAAGTACTGTTCGTAAATATTGTGCAATAGTTAGCCAAATGCACATTGATCTAAATTGCCAAGTCACTTGATAGTCCGTCGTGTGTTCTTTCTTTCCCTTGAAGACTTAACAGTCACTAGGGTCTTTTTGAAGAACATGAAGCAAACCCTGTAATTTAAGGGAGTCATCCGTGAGTGGCGCATGCGCATTTTCGTTCTTGTGTCACGTTTACAGTTCGAAATCCACGTGATACTCGCCCTGCAAAGCGGTTGTGTTGAGTGATAACGTTTTGTTAATGGCAGATTACACTGTATTTACTGTAAGTTGATCAGTCTGAGTATGTGTATACATTGTCCCTGAACTTGAGTAAAATGACAGCACCCTCATTACAGAAAGCCTGGTTAACACTTGTTCTGTTAATATTTGTGAGAATGAAATGCCAGGGTTTTAAATACCCGTTGTAATATAAAGTTCTTGGCGTATTTCCATAAGTATTTACATATGCCACATCATTTGATAGGAACCTTTTGTATGAAGTTGAATATTAGACCTTTTTTTTAATCTTATGAAAACAGGACTGTACATTAATAATGGTGGACACATGCGTCAGTGTTTGGTGAATCCACCCTGTCGTATAAGTTATATTGTATAAAGGTTATATCTTACAGGTTATATTTTAGAGGTTATATATTGAGGTTTTGTTGTTGGATGAATAATCGCCGTTATTCCTCCCGTGTGTTTTTTTCTCTTTTTGCATTGATATTTCATAATGCATTATGCTGCATAAAGACAAACTCCAAAATATTTTAAAGAGGACGAGGATTATTCAACAGAGCGGTGTGATTGCGTGTGTGCGTGTGCCCCTATGAAATAAATAAAAACCTTTTGATATATGTTTATGAATATTATATTTAAAC
This sequence comes from Sipunculus nudus, assembly GCA_026874595.1. NCBI lineage: Eukaryota > Metazoa > Annelida > Sipuncula > Golfingiida > Sipunculidae > Sipunculus > Sipunculus nudus. Next base: position 102,923,554 of record CM049306.1, on the reverse strand, counting down.
ATTGGTGGCTATACATATAGGTCAGTGTGCAAACAATATAGGATACATCCTAGTCTGTGAAATACTTGACGACTAGTGTCACAAATGTATTTAAAAGGTCCGGTTATGTTGAAAAATGAGATGCTTTTAAGATAATGTGATTTAGTGAGGGAAATATAGTTAATAGTATTTGATAATGGGGTGTTTATTCCTTTATCGTTAGTTGTGTTTTCAGTAGATCGGTTTGTTTATGTACCGAGCATTGGAACTTACTGGGCTGGGGCTTATCATGATTAGCTGACAGAAGATTCTGGAAGTCTTAAAGCCTCTGGGAGGCTTAGCTGGTATTTTTCATGCAGAGAAGTCTGAAGTACATTCGCGGACTAGTATTTTCCGGGAGTTTCTTTGCCGCAGGTATATATAGAGGCCGACTCTCAGGCCGCTGGAGGGAGTCAGTCGAGAAGTCTTTGTAGCCAGACGTGCTGTGAGTTATAGATTGACACCAAGCGAGGCGTGTTGTCAAATTCCGTGAGAGGACGGATATTGGTCCTGGAGTTTTATGTTTAGCCGAGCAGGCCGTAAGAATACATATTAATAACCAGCTTGTGTGGCTCAGGGGTGCTCCACCAGGACCCAACGCCAGGAGATCGCGAGTTCGAATCTCAGCCGAGGCGGTGAGATTTTTCACGATTGACCCCCACCCAGGGTGAGCGTTCTGCGGGCTTAATAGGGAGACTTTGCCCCTCAGTCGTGTTTCACTCACAAACCAGTGCGCCTTTCGGAGTTTCCTCGGTGTTATGGCCTAGTCATTGGGATGACACACACCCGGGGCCGGCAGGAGTGGTATACTGAACCTGGTTGACGCCAGGAAAAATCGAATACAAGCCCTTGTCTCGTAGTCCGAAACCGGAATTGACCTCTGCAGATGTACATATACTTGGTTAAGCAAAGCATAAAAAATGGAGGCGGTTACCTCCACCAACAAAAAAATATAAAAAGAAGACTACTGTGGGTTGAAGAATTTAATTTGGAGCCAGTGAGCAAAAGCCAAAGAACTGTTTAAGCATAAATTTGTAAGATAGGAGCCAGTCCACAGCGGCGAAGGCCAATTCTGGAACGTGATGAGAATAAACCTGTGCTGTTGTACTAGACTTTGAGTGGAATTTCTGGATATCTGCGAGAAAGTTTTCGGGAATATATGTTCGCTTAATGTGACAACTATAGATACATATGTATATTAATACATATTTCAGGAGCTGATGGCGTACGGCTTGACCACGACTGTCACCTCCTTCCTCCATTGTTATCCCTCCGCAGCCTCCATCTCAAGAACTATCTTACAAGAAGGCACTGGTGGCGTTACTCAGGTAGGCAGGTTAAGAAATGTTATCTCCCTCATGTAGCCCTTCTGACACCAGGGCGGGGATGCGATCAGCCTATTCAGGTACAATGGCAATGCACTTAAAGCGGTACCGAGACGTTTTGACGAGATACGCTTAATGTTATATTGTGTGTTCGCAAACAAATAAAAGAACACACATATATATATATATATATATATATATATATATATATATATATTTATATATACAGTATATATATAGTATGTAGTCCATAGTATGCAGTTTAAGTTAAGGTAAGGATTGTATCTATATATTTTTAAGCAGTCCTTGTGCTTCATCGATACGACAAAACAGCATTGAAAGCGTATCGGTAAACGTCACGACGTAGTATATCGACATGTATCGATATATTGGTAAATTGTTACAGCCCTAACTGACACTGCAATACAGACCTTTACAACCTTAAAACCAGCTGTCAAATAACACAAGACTTTCCACTTGCTTAAAGACTGATCCAAAGTGTCAACGAATGAATGTCCAAGTTTCAGTGTAAGGCACAGTGTTTTAATGAAAAAAAAATATTAAAAACCATTAAGTTATGATAAAAGGTGAGAACTTTGTGTATATCTCTCTGCATGCCATTGTCTTGTATATATCACTTATTAAGGATGATATTTTACTGGTTTGACATGCGAATGCAGAGAGCTAATGTTATATATTTGCAGGAACCGAATAGGTTTGATAAAAATGATTGTTCATACTTCTAATGCTACACAGTATATCATCGTAGTCTGTAAGTTTCTAGGAATAATGATCCTGTGGTTATCTTAATACGCCTACGGCATCGCCCATTTGAAACAAAATACAATATGTATTAGAAACAGAGCCAACATACCACAACCCAGGATTTCAACCGAAAATCATGAAATCAAACACATGTATGTTAACATTTAAATGTTGAAGGCCACATGGTCTTAGTTTGTTGCCATCCACCAGTTCCATACCTTTGGGTTTATCTCATTTTCATCTTCCCTTGTGTTCAGTTTTAAAACATATATATTTTTTACCATATTTTCCAGGTTGCGGATATAGTATCGTGTACTTTGGTCTCTTCTTATCTGTTTGACCATACTTTTCACGTTGCTGGGTCATTATGGTGTACCATGATATTCTCCATAATTTGTTTAACCACATTATTAGGTTGCAAGTTAAAGATCCTGTACCTTGATTCTCTTCATATTTGTTTGACCATATTTTCAGGTTGCGGGTTTGGTACCGTGTACCTTTGTACTCTCCGTAATGTTTGATCACATTTATCAGGTTTTAGGTTTAAGATACTGTACCTTGATTCTTTTCGTATGTGTTTGACAATTTTTTTCAGATTGCGGTTTTAGTATCGTGTACCTTGATTCTCTTTGTATCTGTTTGACGACATTTTTTTCAAGCTTCAGGTATAGTATCGTAAACCTTGGTTCTCTAAGTTTCAGTTTGACCATATTTTCTGATTATGGGTTTAGTATCGTATGCCTTGATTATCTCCGTATTTGTTTGACCACATTTTGCAGAATGCGTGTTTAAGATTGTAAACCATGATTTTCTTTCTTATTTGTTTGACCATATTTCAGGATACAGATTTAGTATCGTGTACCTTGATTCTCCTCGTATATGTTTGACCATATTTTTCAGGTTACGGATTTAGTATCGTTTACCGTGATTCTCTTCTGTTTGACCGTCTTTTTCAGCTTGCGGGTTAAGTATCATGTACCTTAATTTCTCTTCATAAATGTTTGACCTTCCTTCAGGTTGCGGGTTTAGTATCGTGTAACTTGATTTTCTTCGCATCTGTTTGACAATATTTTCAGGTTGCTGGTTTGATACCGTGTACCTTGATTCTCTTCGTATATATTTGATAATATTTTCAGGTTGCTGGTTTGGTATCGTGAACCTTGATCTCTTCGTATAGGTTTAACCATATTTTCACTTTGCGGATTTAGTATCGTGTACATTTATTCTCCTCGTTTTTGTTTGACCATATTTTAGGTTGCGGGTTTAGTATCGTGTACCTTGATTCTCTTCGTACTTTTGGTTCTTGGTCCTCTGTTTGAAAAGCTGCCAACAGTGAGTATCGCCACTACCTACAACACTACCCTTTGTATACTTGTCTTAGAGAACGAGATAAATGTTTATCTTTGTGTCACATTCTAAAAGTAGCATAAAACATCAAGTGTTCGGGACATTCCGGATCTGGTTCCAGAATTTGACATAACACAAACATACACATGCAGATTAATGCATTTTTATATTCACGTGTATAGCGTTAACCAGCTTTATTCGAAGGCATCAGCCTAACGGTTTTAGGAAGTTAAGTTTATTCCTAACCAAATAGAACCTGTTTATCTCGACATCAGACATTTAAAGTTGTTCTCATCGACCTCGAAACACGGTGGTTTGATTTTATATATTTGCAGGCGGTTCTGGCAGCTGTTATTATTGTCGCCCTGAAGAATACTTTCAAACAAGTGTTGGACCTAAAGAGGTTGTGGTACGCCAACAAGTATGATTTTGTAAGTTGTGTAATTTAAAAAACTATGTAATATATCATTATATACATTCGAATTATCAATCATATATTGTTTAATAAATGAGTTCATATTTTCAGCGTTTAGTCGTTTTTTTCGCCATTATTTTATCTTTTATGGCTGATAGATTTTGTTTTGTGATGCTTTGCCTTATTTAATCGATTAATTATGTTTTGTCTTGGTTTTCCTTGTATTATCGATTACTTATGTTTTGTCTCGGCTTGCCTTGTGTTATCAATAACTTATATTTTGTCTTCTTTTGCCTTGTATTGTCGATAACTTATATTTTGTCTTGGTTTGTCTTGTATTATATATTACTTATGTTTTGTCTTGCTTTTCTTTGTATTGTCTTTGTTAAACTTTTATTTTGCCATGACCTGTCAGATCTGATTATAAATTCCTCGAATCCTCCTTTGCCAATCATTAAGTATAGTCTTACCTGACACTTTTCTGCACACAGGCCATCTGGTTGGTGGTTTTCCTGTCTACAGTGGTCCTTGATGTGGACATTGGTCTGGGTATCGGTGTGGCTTTCGCTCTCATGACTGTGGTGTACCGGACACAGCGACCATCTACCAGCACCTTGGGTCAGGTCCCACGCACAAACCTGTACAAAAATGTAGAAGTCTACGATGCAGTAAGTTTTATAATAAAGAAAATGCCAGCACACCCTATACTACCGAATCGAAACCTAGTGTAACAAAGCCATAATGACCATGGTTTCAGTATAAGAGATAATGTATATTGGTTCACTAAAAAATGTCAAAAGATAATTCAAATATCTTAATTTCTAACAAATAAATATATTTATGTAATCGTATTAATATCAGTTATCATTAAATTGTTCATTTCATATTTCGAGAAGGTGCTGGTACCGTATATATATGAAACGGCGATGATTATGATAATTATTTCCATTTTTCAGGCACAGGAGATTCCAGGGATATTCATTTTCCGATTCGAAGCACCGTTATATTATGCAAACGGGGAGCACTTCGTGAATACGTTATTTAGGAAGTCAGGAGTCGATCCCAGAATTTTGAAAAGGGAAAACATGAAAATGATGAAGAAGATTGAAAAGGAAAAGAAAGAAAAAGAAAATAGGAGTAGAAAGATGAAAACACGAGTGTGTATTGTTAAAGAAATACCGACATTTTACTTTAATTCTCAGTAAAATAAGAGAAATATTTGTGTACATGTGTTTTAAAGAGTGTGCCTACGCTTTGAAAGTTTGTTTGCCCTTTCTAAACTGCTGCCAGTTTTACTTGGCGTAATTTGCATTGCATACTGATGTTAGCTTTGATAAGATGATACTTTTCACACAGGTGATGATTCAGAGACTGCGGGTGAATAATTGACATTTCATATTCGATTATATATGTGCTCAATGGTCCTGTGTAAGCTTTGTTCTAAGTGACATAAATGTTATTCACGCCATTCAGGGAAACTCGTATGTTGAGGATGAAGAGAACATTGAGATGAGATTGGGGTCCAAGCCTCCGCAGCCGAGCGTCCATCACATCATCGTGGATTGTGGCGCCATCGGTTTCATAGATTCCGTTGGTGTCTCAACGCTCAGACAAGTAAAGTGTTTAAATTCTTTACGTTCTTCAGTAATTTCCTTACTAAACTCTACATTTGTGATCCCATGTTCCACGGGAAAATCACTTGTTATTTCGAAATAGTTTCTTACACGTTCATATTTCTACCATTTGGAACAGGTCATTCAGGAATACGAAGAGGTTGGTGTCACAGTGTTCTTGGCAAACTGCAAAGGTGCTTTTTTGGGGTTTCGTTAAAGTAAATGACGATTTTCAACAAACATAATTTGTTTTCTTTATGTACCATGCTTCTTTTTTTAATATAATTTTAAGGTCAAGTTTGAACTTTATTATTTAATATTTAACTTTTATAAGAATGAATCATGTAGATGGTCCACATAATAAATAAAATAAATAAGAGAAATATTGCAGTCGGTCAATGATTAACAATGGTCATTTCCTGATGCATGTAGTAACGTTTGTATGTTCGTCATACAGTGAGGATCAAAGATATGCTGGAGGTGGCAGGATTCTTCGAGAAGATCGAGAAGGACCGACTGTTTGTGGCAACACATGACGCCGTCCTTGTTGCTCTTAAAGAAGCATCCTCAGCAAGTGAAAGGGTAAAATATTCATGTGGTCTAGATCATCCATTTGAGTCAGGCAACTTAGAACATTTTCCGTGTCTTGCCTTCTTATACGCTGATTAATTTCGTTCATATATTCCCTGTCCCTTTTACACTTATATCATGAACTTCGTTCAAATTTTTTTGGTTTCTTTGCCCTTATACCATATTTTTCGTTTACATTTCCCGAATCTCCTTTACTCTTATACCATGGCCTCCATGTGTTCAGTGATTACAAATCTTGTTAAACACTAATCCCATCTTCACTTTGTTTCCAAGTCCTTCCCAGTTCTCCATTGTTATTGATTATGCCCCATCAGTAACCCTATGTGTAAAAATAAAAATCCGGTATCCCTTTTTCCCTTTTAAACATTATGTACACATCACTGATTTCACTTCGTTCCCATTGCATGCTCTTGCTTATTTCGCATATTTTAGGAGACGAGAGAAATGGCAAATACAAAACAAGCGACTATCGTTAATTCTGAGAACTATACAACTGAGAAAGGGGAGGTAAGTCAAAGGCACGGATGTGTTACGGCTTTGAACTGTGTGACGTCTTTGAATCAGATAAGTGGAGATTAATCAAAACAACGCAATGAGCATGTCCTTCTTTGTGACGTATAGTTCTGATCTCATAATTATGAAATGTCAGTAAAATCTGAATGAGTATGGGTAAATGGGGGTGCAGTGTTTGTATTTTATTAGTTTATTTTTTTAAGCGGGTAGGGATGGGGTAAAGATATGTAATTATATCTGTTATATATTCTGAGGGGGCGTCCATCCACTAAATTTATGTAATCTAGAAGTGAGCAGACGCTCATACCATACTTTTCATTATGGAACTATAAAGGCTTTAATGTTAATGAAGTTTTGATAAAAATAAATTTAAAAATGCATGCTAGCGTCTTTCAATATAAGATTCAATTAAGGATTAGAGAATAACACATTTAATGTTGAAAACTTGGGGAATTTTTAATATCGATGCTTTCGACTAACTGACTAAAACAGAAAATTGGGAGATTAAAGGCGTCAGTTTTCAATTAATTTACCTGCAGTAATCGGACCGAATCAAACTCATTCATCCAGATGATTTTATCCTGAATTATTTACTTTAAGAACATTCTCTAGTTACATAAAAATCAACCGTAACCCTCACGGGCGTATTATTTCGTCTTAATTAGTTCATATGCTCTAGTAAACCTTGTATCTAAATTATTAGTCATGACACTTCACCCTGAACGCTATTTCCATAACTTTGGGTGGCAACAGGATAAGTGGTCTCGGCAAATTACGTCTTCATTTTCAACGGCTATTTCGTCGTTTTTAAGTGCGCTTGTATGAGCCATGTCGCAGCTGATCCCGAGGTGCTTCCGTGTGTATAAACAACAGATTACTTGCCTCTGACGCACAGACATACTTAAGCCGTGCATTATTTGGCCCCTTGAGCACCTGCGGCCTAAAGAGTTTTGGGAAGGGATGATTTCTGAGATCTCAAGCGTTTGGTGAACGTTCTAGAATACCCCCTGAATCTGAAATAAATTTCCAAAAGAAATTATCTAATATAATTAATTTTCAGCTTGGAGAATATGTGCATATTTCACTGATTTATTAAAGAACTGTTGCTGCCCGAAAATGTTTACTGTTATATTGACACATACATGAAACAGTAATTGATAACGCTGTTGGTAACACTATTAATCTAAGTAGTGTGTTGTTACAATAATTAGACCATTCATACAAACTATTTACCATTGTATTTCAACGTTAGCTTTCTGCTATTAAGCCAAAATGTTGCATGTGAGGAAAATAAAACAAGATTTCACACACTTTTTCGACAGTAAATAATCATTAACCAACAACTGTAGGTTTGAATTCGAATCATAAAAGTAATAATATGCATGTTTACCACGTTGAATTCATTCTATCGTAATAATTAATAAGCCGTACGCAAAAGTGCACCATGTTTAATAAACTGAAACTGATTATAAATCCATACAATCATATTCATCAATAGATTTGCCATGCATTTTCTGTTGCGGCTTTCTCTGGAGAGCCAGACCCTTCTTCGAGGCGAGATAAATCCACATTAGACAAGGTCATGGGGTGCTACAATAATATAAAAAGAACTATTCATATATATCCTTGACCATTGTTCTTTGTATCATTTTAAAGATTCGAGAAAGGTGTCCTAGACTTATTGTTTAGGTCACAAAAGCATAGAAGCACTCGCAGTACTTTTCTTTTCACATGTCGTAATGGTTATTGATTGACTTAACCTCTTTCATTCATTATAATTTTGTTTACATCTTTATTGAAATCAGTCCTTTGAATCTTGAACAGGTTGTAGTTACTTCGATTTAACAAAGGAAAAACCATCATATCACGCAGAACCATTTGAAGGCCACGACAACACGCGTTCCAACCAGAGAAAACAGATTTCCTGGATTGCTCAACAATGAATATTTAATTGTAACATATGTTGATGCCATATGTAATGCTTATTTTAAATTGAAAGGTGAACATGATCGATGTCTTATCTAAATGACAATGAAACGCGTAAAATATCCTTTAATTTTTTATTGTTCAGTGTACTGTTTATCAAGTTGCTATTCTATGTATATGTCATGAAACATTTCATTGCCCGCCCACATTTGTAGTGTAAACAGAATTGATCAGGCGCGGATCTAAGGTTAGCAGGGGGCACCAACAACCGTGAAACAATTGAATTATATACGTTTAACACCGAAAACCTAAGCCCAATGTTCGTCCCGTACTCTGTTTTTCCCTATTCCTGCACGCGAGATTTTACTAACACAGTCCACTAGCAATCCCGATTTCTACCAGCATTCCCATGAGTTTATACATGTGTAAATAGACATACAGTGTTATTAGTATCAAAATATTTTATTGCAATTATTGCTGAATCTTTGCTAAATGCCGTGTCTTTCGTCCACGCTGATCTGGTATCATTTCTAACTATACGAGCAGTATAACAGACCTTGGGTTCTAAGAGAATTCGCAACATTAATTCATAAATTGGGAGGATAAATTATCAATGCATATTCATTAGCCGCGTTAGAAAATCAGTGAAGTGTATATAATTCTTCTGACACACGCCCGAGAAAGTTAATTGTTATGTGCATTACATAGTTAAACATGGCGCGGCGTGGTAATTCGATGCAAATGATATGCTGGTTTGTAAATTTACGAACACATGAAAACGATTTCTTTGTCTATTTCAATAAAGATTTGTAACAGAATGTTCCGTTTTTATGCTGCATTAGGCATGTGGGACAGAGAGTTATGTTCACAACTTAGCCGTATTTCGTTTTCCTTTCCACCATTTGCTTTCGTCACATTCACGTGTTTAGCGTGGCGATGGAGTGAGTCCCCTTGGTGGAGATTAAAACCTTCACCTTAAGATAGAGATTGAAAACATATTTGTATTTTGAGGATTTTTTAACAGACATATGGTGGAGCTCCGCAAGCCTCGGTTTAAAGAAGGGGTTGGGAGGGGTTGTTGTATATACTGGGGAAAGGCAGATTAAGTAAATGTAAATTACCTTTAGATGCCGTATTAAAAATAGAAAGGAATATCGATCATATCATGATTTTCGATAAAATCACGGTGGAAAAACACGATGAATCAGAGCAACTATATATATCTCACCCCATGGATTATCATCCTGAAGTGGATGGCATATTCACATTATTAAAGCCATGGCATTAGTTCGGGTAACCCACCTACAACGCCTATTTATATCCATATTGGCTTCAGGTTCAAGCCTTGATTTATACCGGCAATATAAACACTAAAGAGCAACCAATGCGTGGCATACAACACTTGTTTAGTAAATTATCTAGGTTTTTCATTGATCTCACTACACAAATTCTTCATGTGTTGTTATCACATGATAGTCATATTTCATTATATGAGAGCTTAAGTGCTTAAGTATATGTTTTGAAGTCTGTCCTAGATACTTATCTTTTATACACTTTGAATCCCCTGGGTCGTGAGGTGAAAAGACCGGTCATCAGTATCAGGGGTTATCTCCGTGTTCATTATAAAGAACATCTCCAGACTACCAATACGTGACCAGTAAACAACACACAGAACCGTAAGTTATTTACACAATGTTATAACCTTATTGTTACAGGTGCTTACATGTTAAATCGAATTATTACTGTTACATGAAATTTGATATAAAAAAACAAAGAATATATCACGCAAGGTTTTACGTAGGGTAGATAACCTTCATTCATTGCGATACCTATTTATGTCATAAAGTAAATGCAAGCACATATTTTTGTGGGCAATATCGCCAACACGACCATTTATTGAACCATTGATGGTACTGAAGTTACAGGGATGGCAGCGTTACCAGTGTAGTCGTTTCAAATGGTCGTACGTCTGTTCGTCTCTCTGTATGTCCGTCAAATTTGTTCCCTAATGATAACTCAAGTTTGGTTTGACATACGGATTTCAAACTTGACTTATGTATGGCCCACTTCAAAAGCAAGAACTCTATTGATTTTGGGGTCATAAGGTCAAGGTCACATGGGCCATCTGTCCAGTTTGAATTGATATATCGGTGTCAATCTTGACTTAAATTTGACCTGCCAATAATGTACGAATCCTTTTGATTTTTGGGTCATGAGGTCAAAGGTAAAGGTCACAGGACCCACTTCTTTAAAAAGATTCTGGATGTATCTTATGTTTTTGACAAATCAGCCTACAATTGTGCATATCTATAGATATTGGATAGCTTTGCCTTATGCCACCCTGGTGGGACCACCTACAATAATTTTAGCGCAGTGTATGTCCCTGCTTATTTCTGTGGAGGGATTTAATATTTAAGCCTGATATTGGGCATATATATACATATCGGATAGCTTCGTCTTTACAAGACCACTGGCGCTACCTACAAAAATGTTTGCAGTGATTGCTCCAACACCAGTGATTTGACATATCAGCCTGAAATTATGCATGTCGATACATCTCGGATAATTTTGATTCTCATTCAGAGTTCAAAATTCCTAGATGTTCCAGATAAATTTTCACACTCGGCATGTCAACAAAGTCCTAAATCAACTATTCAAGCCACTGATGAAAACTATTAAAAGCTAAAAATGCATTATATTAGTATGATTATCTCCATATTTCCATAGGTGGAGATGTTTGTTTTTGCCGTTATTTAAATTCTGCCACTTTTTTCATCCGATATCATTCATAAATACACGGGATGTACCCTACCATAGTCCAACTAATTTCAACAAGTTTCAGGGAACTTTGCCTATTTTTCAAGGTCACAGGGGTCAAAACGCACGATTTTTTTCATATTTTCAAGGTCGATTTTTATCTAAAAATAAGTGGTACAATCTAATGGATGAATCACAATATCTGGTTCCCAACATTCTTGGGGGTACCGCTTCGAATTCACTAATGTGGAACCATATGATATAGGTGACTCAGCACTTTTAAATGCAAAAAAAATTACCAAAATATGACGTCAGCTTTTTCAGCTCATGTGTGAAAACTCAAGAAGGTCCGACTAAATTTATTTTGTTCCAGGACTACAGTTCCTCTCAAACTATTACAGGTGGATAAAACAAAAGTGGGAGATTCGGGGGTAGGTGGATATCCGTAACTGTCCCATGACAGTAACAAGTAGTCCTGTTAAGTTTTTGTCCTTTACGCAGGCTTTAAACTGGAATGTCTTAATTATTCAGTATATATATATATATATATATATATATATATATATAACTGCACTCTTTTTAATCACTCTTTTCCATATGATCAGGGCCCGAGTCAATCATCAGTTTGATGATGGGAAGTGTCGTGGTCAGGTATGGACACGCTTCTTGTCCGTCAGCTAGGTGATATTTCACTAGTTATTATTTAACGAAAGAAATGAAGATTTCAATTTATTATCACATGGCTGTAATTTACATAATTCAGTATTAATTAGATTTTTACAATGATGTGATTTACTTGTGGTTTCTCCTGTCTTATAATTGTTCATTGCTAATCGATTTGTAATACGATAGGACCGGTTGGCCTTCGTCCTTTTACGAGAATATACTTCATATATATATATATATATACATACATATATAGATATATATAGACATAGGCCTATTTCGAACATATAAATAATTGTTCGGTATTCCAGAAGGTTGACTCTAACACCACCCACTCTCAAACTGTTTATCCGAGAGAGCACTAGCAAGCCTCGTTTAATCTCAATTTTTGTTTTTATTTTTATTTATTTAAATGATGCTACTATCCTTCTTGCCAGCTGGAGGCAACATGACTCCCAAACAGGCTGCCTACTGTTCTGAGGGGGCTCCCCCTACTGGCGGTGTTACAAACATCACAAGGGGTGGTGATGGGAACGTTTCCTGGTTGACCAGCTGTGTGTATAACGGTTCATGTGACGTTACTGTTACTGCAGTGACGGTGACGCCATGCAGCTCAGGGCCAGACGAGTTCGATCAGTGTAAAGCCAAAATCGCTGCTGCTCTAGCACTGCTGACCGGTCTGCTACAGGTCAGGGATATATTAATTCCTTCTCTCCCCCCCCCCCTCTGTCTCACACACGCACACACACACACACGTCTGGCTGATGACTTTGATGAAATGGGACAATCAATATCGGTTTTAATAGTATGTTTTGATTCATAAAATGGATACGATTCACTACCTGACCTTTATCATGTCCCAGTTGCAGCAATGGCCTTCTGGACTGCTCCTGTACTTAGTCTAAACAATATTATTCATATTCCAACACACCCGTGATTAATATTATCAGTTTTCCTTGACAACGGACATATACTTATTAAATATGGTGTCTGTTTGACTGAAATTATTACAGGATTAACGGAAACAGGCTTATATAATATATATCATTGTTACCATTTTCACGTCACAATGGTTACCATTGTGACACGCCTTTACCTCCCGATTTAAAAGTCACTTTCCAACATGATTTATAAGTCTATCACAACAGCCTCCTTGGGTTGATTATTTGATGTTATACATTTTTATTCAAATATAAATAAATCATGTATGTTATTGCATCGTCATTTGTAGACTGTTTCATATTAACAATTTTAGCTAGCCATGGGTCTTCTGAGGTTGGGCTACGTCACCTGTTTGAACCTCTGACTAGTGGCTACATCACTGGGGCCGCTTGTCACGTCTTCTCAAGTCAAATCAAATATGTCTTCGGGCTCCAGGTCAAACGGTTCAGCGGAGCTTTCAAACTCATTAAGTTTTATGAATCTTTGTAATTCTATATATCTATAAGTATTATTCTGTTTCAAAATCTTATAAAGTTTCTAGATTGGTGGATCCTGGGAAAAAAGTCATTGTTTCTTCAAAGATTAAGTACATTTACACAAGCAATGTATAATTCCCGAGTTCTTTCTATGGGCATATATATGATACACAGTAAAATTATTATTAATTATAATGATATTATTGCCCATTAATTTATTTACTTATCATAATTCTAAAATTTAGATTAATATTTTCATTATATTGAACACTTCGTCAGGGTGATATCTCAGACCTCTCTTTCACGTGAATAAAGTAAACCACTAGAATAATTTTTTGGAAAGATTATGAAACCTTCCCGTTTCAGATTTACATCGATTTGTTCAGCAAAATAGCCCAGACGAACATTGCATCTCTGATCATTTCATTGACCGCATTCATCAAGGAATTCATTAACCCACGTGTCAAGAAGGAAATAAAAGTGCCGGTCCCGATTGATCTCATAGCGGTCAGTTACCATTTGAATTGAAACTCCCATCAATTATAATACAAAGTGATACATAAAATGATGAATGATTTTAACGCTCTATATTTTCAACCTTTTTTGTTTTAATTTTTATTTCATTTTATTATTACAATCAGATTTTGGAAATTTGAATTTGCTTATCAAGTGTATTTAAATCTTATTTATTGCTTGAACACTAACTTCTTCTCAACAGATTTATCATAATCTGATAATATATATTAACAAATACCTTTTGCTTTACAAGTGTTGGTGCTGACATATTTAATGGTAGGAAATAAATATATTACTTGAGAACACCTTCAACTCTCCCTATATGACGATGTATCAAATTTCTATAAATAGCTATAGAATAATTCGCACAGCTTTATATTAAGACCACTTCACTACCTTTCAGGAAGTTATAGCAACCATTGCTTCCCATTTCGGTCGTTTTCATGAAAGGTTCAACGTCAAAGTGGTGGGACACATTCCTAGAGGGTAAGCAATAACCGCGCTTTAGACATATACGGTTATACATAAGCGTAACCAGCTCAACATAAACGTTGTATTTAGGGTATCGTGTGGTTGAGAAAAGAAAAAGAATATTATCAAACCAAAGTAAGTGAAATTTGTATTTTAATCCTGAACATGTATCTTTCATCAACATTTTAGAAAACCCATGTAACTAAGTTATATTATTAGGCTCCCAACTCCTGAGACGCCACCACCGGAACATTATGGGATGGTAATCGGTGACTGTATTGCCATAGCAATCGTTGCTTTTGCCTTGTCGATTTCCATAGCGATGCTCTTTGCGAAGAAGCACAGCTACAAAGTAGACTCCAACCAGGTGAGAGCTTAATTTATTGCTCAACGAACTTCTTATTTAATGCTACTTAATGACAATCACACACTGGGGAACAAAGATTATCCTATCTTCTGGTCCGCCGAGTTTATCATATAAGAAGTACCTTAAAATGGTTGATTTCATATTGCCAGATGATCGTATAAATAATCTGAAAATGCAATACATGTATATAAGAAAGTCCTTAGGTAAACAAAAGTCCCCGCCACTGCGCTAGTAATACCGGGGGTTTTCAGGAGACCTTACCGACCAACGTCTGTGAATATATTTTTTACAGGTTAACCAGTTTTATATATTTGATGTAATATATTTTTTCAGGAAATCATGGCTCATGGACTAACAAACAGCGTCTGGTCCTTCTTCAACTATTTTTCCCGCCTGCCTCCTGTTTGTCCAGAAGCATAATTCAGGAGGGAACATGGGGCGTCACGCAGGATATTATCATTTATATTATACAGTAATGCATGAATATATATTTTTAGAGATATGCCACAATTAAAACCCCATTGAATTTGTGTGTGTGTGTGGGGGGGGGGGGGGGGGTTCAGCGCAGGGTTAGAAACGGGTATAATCCAAGCCAAATTGACCATTTTCTATATAGGGGTAAAACAGAAATACAAAAAGGTATCCATTCCTGCCCTAACCATAAAATATAGGATATGTGTATTGCGTTACAAGCTGTATACCAATGATTGCGTGAGACCACAATGCAAAACGGTGTCAACAACAGATAGATAAGAATATCGATCTGAACTGGTATCATTACTCGAATATTGATCATGTGTCAGGCCTGTTTACAAAGCTTCCGTACTGAATTACTCTAACAATGGGTGTTCAATATTTAAATCTGGAGAGCAATCATCTTCTTTTTTTAATTTGCTCGTCAATAATAATACTTTATTTTAAATTACGTACAAGTTATCGTCCTGTCATACAGACCATCTTACTATTCTACTGGCGTCGCGAAATTAAATTATTGTTTATTTCGTTTATTATTTTGTATGGTTTATACTGGCCAGAGTAAATATTGTTGGTCAATGTAAAACTAAGGTAGCCTATTGCTAAGAGATTCATTTATAATAAACCCAAAAAAAAATCATTTAAAATTAAAACTTTATCTAAGTATACGTATAAGTAATTGTAATTACATATGTAATTTATGTAAACTTGCTATTGTAGATTTTCTAACTGTATATGTACTGTTGAAAAATCCATTCATTCTCCAAAGATAATAAGCGTATAATAAAGATTATACTTAACATGTTGGGGCTCTCTTCACACAACTGCCAAATGTAAGTAATAAACTTTTTCTACTATGTAAATGTATCTAGAAAACCTCGGCTAATGAACACCCAGGTGTACCTTTGGCATTTCTGAAGCTAACATCATTAGCTGACATTAGCCAATTTAAGGTTAAAGGTTAACGATGAAATCTCAGTGCTAAAATGTGGTCCTTAATCCTTGTGCGGTCTTTGTATTATCATTTGTCAGTAAAGTTTTCATTCTATCATTGTTATTGTTGCTAATATATACTGCAGTCCGTTTTAGCAGCTGTGATCTTGGTGGCCTTAAAGAATTTCTTCAGGCAGGTTACTCTCCTTTGTACCAAGGTCACTGCTTATATTTGTCAGGATAAATTTAGAAGATTATTACCTACAGGTTAACAATTGTTACTAAGGCCGTCGTCGTTGCCTTTGATTACTTTAAGTATATTCCCATATAATTCACTCGGTTTCTTTGTGTTCTCTATACCCTTTAACGACTGATATATGATACTATCTACAATCGTTCTCATTTACACTTTTCTGAAAAGCAAAATATTCATTCCAATCTTATCTTTGGTTATGCTGTTTTACCAATGTCACTCCATTATCTTCAGCTTAAATAAAGCTCTACAGCTCCTCCACTTTCTGTGATTATTCGTCTTGCCATCGACCACGTAATTTCCATTATTTGAATAGAAATGCATACTAATTGTCAGCAACATGTTTTATTCACTGCATCTTCGTGTTATTCAGGCCGAAAGTAAATAAAAAGTAAAAACTGTTAAAAGCTTTAAAGCGATAAAAAGCTATCTAAAATTAATCCTTAGCTTATGTACACTCAATGGTCGCATGTAAAAATAATAAACTGAACTGTACTCGGCAAGTGGATTTGTGGTAGTCAAAAACAGGTGTAAGTCGACTCAGGTGACACCTGGCGGCGTCTGTCTGTAACGACCCGAGAAAAGACGAGGAAAACAAAGGAATTGTTCTTCTTATACCAACTTGTTACTCTTCAGCTTACTGTGTTTGAGTTTGTGCAAATTCGAACCGTGAACAAGGTAATGTGTATAAACTTTTTCCAACAATCCTCGACCGTTGTTGTGGACAAACCAGCACAGGATCTGAGAATCCATAACCAAATCGAATCGACGCCCGATTGTCACAGGGACGACTGAGACCTTCCCATCAGCCCTCACCACACTGGAATGATACCTTTTAACATATAACCTTGTTCTGTTTGTACTATACGTTTCATTCTCCATGAAAGTGGCATGCTCATAAAGATACATTAGTTGAATAAGGAACCAGCCTATTGCAAAGTTTCAACCTACTTTCAAAATCTACAATAGTTTTATATTAGTATATGAGTAAAATAAAATCCTCAGTTTCAGAGTTTATTATGCAACACCGAGTCTTTAAATAAAATATTCCAATCAAATAAAGGATAATTACTTAACATCCGTCCTTATTTAAAGGGGATGAGACTAGTAGCACTGCCAATCTACCGATGATGTTCACATGCGAATTAAAAATACTTCGTGAAGAAGTTTCCACGATAATCCGTTTACAGGAGGGGATTAACCTAGAGGACTTAACACCATGGCTTTATGAGACATTCAGAGCAAGATTTATACTTATTCCAAACATTGATTTGAGCTACTTTGAGTGACAACGATTTCTTTCAATAACAACCTCTCTCTCTCTCTCTCTCTCTCTCTCTCTCTCTCTCTCTCTCTCTCTCTGTCTCTCTCTCTCAGAGGTATCATAGGTTGAAGACAAAGTGCGAACAGCATTGAGCTCCGAGATTGTACTTACCGGAGTTCTTGATTAGCACCGAAAGGAAGTCCGTTTATAACATCAGTCTTTATGAATGCTTCCATGTTGATAAACTGACCTATCACAAAGGGTGCAACAAAATGAACATGTGTATCAACCCGAGGCACCGCAAAATAGAAAAACTATAGAAAAACAAAGGATAAAAGTAAGTCCCTCATATAATATCTATCATGATATATGTTTCATCCTTCTAATAATGGCCAACTATCTAACTGACGTTTCACATAAAATCATCTGATTATAGGAAATTATATGGAAAGTTCTTATATTTATAATGTTTATGTGTTTAGTGCATGCGATGCTTCCATTACAAGCCTGCAGCTATCTGTGATAATCATAGTTACAAAAAACGTTCGTTTTGGTTTTAAGAGCACTCAGGCTGCTCAGCTATATGCCCGGAACAGCAACAGCCAAAGCTCCATAACCGTATCATCGTTCTATCAGCCGATGTAGCAGGAATAACGCTGCAGCATCAGATATCTCTGGTATCATATTTTGAATAAACAAAATGTTTTAGACCTTTTATCGCGTGAGAGATCATATTCATTTTCAATAACAGGTGTATTTTCTTCAGTTATTGGCTCGGTTTGGCTTAATACAAAACTTTCCCATCAAGACCATCCCGGCACACGGGCTTAATATATCCAGTTCATCTGTTTTATACGTTGTTAAGGTTTTGTTTGCGAGTAATAGCAGTTAAATCCAGCTTTCTCAGGGGGACATCAAAGAGTCTTACTGTGTAATTTAATTAACTTAAATTCTCTCTGAAAAGATAAGCATAATAACTTACCTATAAGTCCATTCGCTTCACTAGAAAGGCCTGTAGTGTTGAGCAGATAGAAGCCCAAGAAATGGGCCTGTTGTGTTTTATGGACAAGGACGCTAATAACGACCCCTCCACACGTCACCGTCACGCTGCGTTTACGTTTCACAGATACCGTCATGTTGGTCCCACCGTACGAACCCGACCGACGCCAAGGGTGAGATACATGGTTCAGGCGTATGCCGGTAGGTGTCACCACTAGTCTTTCCACCCAACACGTTATCGATATTTTCCCGAAATATGTCTCCCGGTGTTTGGCAGTGGTCGAAGAATTGTCACCAGAAATAATAAGCCCATCGACAGAGAGACCTAGAAGTAAAACAGACCTAGTACGGTTAATAAATCTGCGAGGTACAGCGCCATCTACCTATAGTCTATGGTTATTTGAGCTCGTCCTTCAGGAGGTACACAACCGCACAACAAAAGTGATTCACAAACCTTATTTCCTCAACAAGTCTAACGAATTATATGGGGCATTGATCATCAGTTGATTGTGCATTGTAATTTTACCCCGATACTGTGAGTCCAGATTTTCCGAATATTATGGACCAGGAGATTATTGAGATTTACCTATGGCCACTCTGTATGGCCGGTAAGCTAATATCTGCATCAGGTTAGGAGTGGGGAAGGCTGATATTGGCATATAATAATAACAATAATAATAATAATATAAAGAAGAAGATGAGGTATACCTTTATCTTGTAGTAGTCTGAAGACTTGCCCAGGCTTGCCCATAATGTCAAAGCATACGGGGATGTTGTGTTTCCCGATATATACAATGAAATGTGGATCCATATCCGCTGAAATATACCAAAGAACTCGAGATTAGGTAATAATTAACTATGTGGTCCTAATATTATTTATATGGTCCTACTATTACGCCAAGTACTTATGGTAACGGTTCAGTATTTAAATCTTTGATCCATAATCCGAGAGCACTAGAAACAATCCTAAATCTGAAACTATGGTACGTTTTGATGGTTCTGATAAATATGTTATTAATTTACTTTACAGATTTTTCCAGAGTCGTATCAGAAATCCTGACAGCAAACACCTACCTGAGCCAACTTTTCTGTATGTCGATGTCACGGTTACCGGTTTTTTGTCTATAAAACAGAGGTATAGGTATGTTACAAGTTACCGTTCCAAAAAATAAACTGTCAAAACGCTCTAAATGCGTATCCACGTGAATCTAATGTCTCCATTTTACTTTCAATTTTCCCTAAATCAATCCGGCAAAAAGTACATGTTCGGTCTGTATAAGGACGAAACTTTTTAAGGTAAGCCAGGTCTTAGCAGGTGTTATTTTATATTTATTCTAGAGTTCATACCATTGTCCGAGCTGTCTTTTTCGTCTGCGTCTCCGATTTTCTTCTTATTTGGCCTCACAACAACCATTGACGTCACCGGAGTCACAAAGTGATACTGCAAATATGTAAATATATAAGCATTGTCGCTCAGACGTTTCCATCCAACTAGGTTTAAGATATCACAATGAATGCGTCGTATTTCCTAATACAAGTATAATTTGATATATTGACATAGGACTCTAGCGGGGACTTGTGTTGGGATTCGAGTACAATAGAAATGGATTTGAAAGGTCTTGGATTCAGACTTCGACGTGGTGTTTAGAACCAATCTGGTCAAGCAGAAAGAAGCTCTGATCTTTGATTTTCTGACATTCAAACAACTATAAACACATATGTTATATGTTACTCTATTGACTTCATATGACAGATCGAAACAGAAATTCGTCAGCTTTAAACTTTAAGTCCACACATTGAACATATATCTTCTATGTTTTCTACATCGATTAGGACGTTGGAACTTTTCTGGAAACGGAGTAAGAACGTGTACAACTTAATTGTTTTAAACATTATAACTGAAAGCGTGACATGTTTACAAAACTAAAGACATAACAAAGCGTGTTCCTACTTTCAGCGAGAGCTGAATTGCACGGCTTTTCAATTGTTCCTTCTTCTTTTCATCTGACAGCTCCTCCATTTTGGCCAACAGTTCTTCGATAGTTAGATATGCCCAGAAGCGTTCTGTAAGACCCGCTAATCCAGGTGGCGCTGTTTTATTCTTTAAATCTGCTCTCTGATCTAGCACCATTTCTCCTGTTTCAGCCACGCCTGATACCTCGGTAACCATGCTGTTTATCTCATTAAAATTTTTAACCTTCCCAGCCACAATCAGTTCGGAACCATTGAAGAATAAATTAAATTCAGACTTGGTCAAAGTGTGCCTATCAACGCTGTCACCAATGTACTTAAACCTGACATTAGACAGGAGTGGTGTGCTAATTTCCGCGTAGAAATCCTTCAGCTGAATGGCGGCGTCGGCCTCGGCGTAGATCTTTCTATAAAAGCCATTATTTTGCAGAGCCAGAAGTTTGTTTAATTCGACGTTAAGATTATCGCCGAATCCGAGGCTGAACAATGCAGCGTTGACCGTGTTGGCCTTTTTAATATTTGCTGCAATTTGATTAGCGTTAATGACTCCAATGGTCGGATGACCATCTGTCAAAAATACAACAAGTGAAGGTTTGGCCAAATTTCCAGTTGACTTCTTGAAGTTCTTGATCAAACGGACACCGGCCAATAAAGCTCCGTTAATATTCGTTCCTACAGACAATACACTTTAATTCGCAATAAAAAATTAAGTACCCATATATTCATCCTGAAATTACGTAGGTTTCAAGACCTCAGATAACCAAATATATACACCCCTCTTTCAGTTCCTCATGTTTTGTACATTTGTGAACATTTATGAGAATTTTAGTTTGCTCGTGAGCTGATGTCCTTCTACCACCATAAAAAAAGACGACTCCACACTTGACCTTCATACCGTATATTTGCATACTTTAAAATTTTCTATAATTTAAAAATGACTGTATAGTCATTAGCTTGAATTATAAATAATAATCATTTCAATTGTCATATACTCCCAACATTTATCTTTTGTTATTATAAAATTTTGTTCATGCTCACTGTTGAAATATTTTGTATTCCCCCGAATATGTTATTAATATGGTATTAATAAAATAGGTATACGTTCAGATAATCCCCTTACCTCCATCGGCGATTATGTTGGCCACAAACAGTTTTGCTCTCTTTATGTTCCGGGAATTGACAGCTACTAATTTCGACTGTGCCAGATGTTGAACAAAAAAGTCGAAAGTAATTATATTAAAGAAATCACCGACCTTAAGTTGGCTAAGAATTGTCTGCAAGAAAAAAGAGGATCAAATCATATATACTTGATCTATGGAAATTGATAATATTTATAAATATTTATATTATTTACTGGTGAAAATGCTGGTAAGTTCAAGATAGAAATATAGAGCAAAAGATTATTATATAAATATAAAGTGATTTATTCGATGTCATGCCTCATACAGGCCACGGGTCCTGAGATACCGCGTATAGGTTACATTCATATTGTAAAATTATGCCGAAATATCAATGTGTAAAACATTCACGTCACTTTACATAAATACGAGCATATATATTTCTGACAACTATCTTTATCATCTTAAAAAAAAAGGTCTAAAGGTGATAGAGCTTCGAGTTCTAAAAATCACTAATATTACACCCTGACACTTTCGGTGAGGTGTTATATTATCCTTTTTCAGGGGGGTATGGGGGACAGAGGTCTTTCTTTTTCTATATCGTAGTGCTAAACGGTGTGCACTTAAAATGATACAGTCTGTTATAAATATACCTGCATGGCTTCTTTTAGTTGTTTAATTTTCCTTCCGAGCATAGACCCACTCTTGTCAAGAACAAATACAATGTTTTTAGAACGGATTTTGTCTGATGAAAACTTGGGGGCGAAATAATGGACGAAATATCCGTCTATCACCTGGAATACATATAAAATCATACTGAACTCAATATTCTTTTACATATATTTATACCCTTTTATATATGTTTATTTTACTTACGCTTTTGATGTCAAACATTTACGAGTAAATCGTATCTTTTGTATGTTGTCTCAGGGGCGGATCCAGGATTTTTCAACAGGGGGGGCTAGAATCTTAAACTGGTTTTAATTTGATACAAATAAAGTGCAAATTATAATATATATATATATATATATATATATATATATATATATAATTATATACAATTTAGAAATGTAAAAACATGGACAATGTTTGGACCAAACGTAAATGTTGACTCAAAAGTAAATATTTTCATATTATGATTATTGGTAGTTTTATTTGAAAATATATTTCGGAAGTATTTGCAAACTCGCTAATCCGTTGCACATGCACGCAAGGACGCATCTATAAGCATTCCTCTATTATATCAAAACCAAGTTTACCCATTAATAAAATAAATGCAAACGTAAACATTCAAAAGTAATAAGCATCATTGAATTATGTAAATATTAATGTGAGGCAAACCGATACCCCATTATAATTAGTTAAATACTCGAACTACAGCGAGATTCTTTTAAATAGCCAGTAGCTTGAATTACTCTTCCCTGTGTGCGGCTACTATATAAAAGAGCTTATCAACTTACGGTAAATTTGATCTCTGGCATGTACATCTTATAAAGCATTTGTTATCTAGTATATATTTATGCACCATTGATAACTGCATTGCTGATCGATAAGAAATGTTCATAAATTAATGCTGTGGGTATAATATTTAATTTTCCTGTCACGTTTTGAAAAGTTGTTCTATTCACCATATACGTCTAACAAAGTGTTCGACTACGAACATTCAAAAACGAAAATTCAAACTGATATATACAGCCCAATCTTAGTCATTAATCATTTACATGTTATTGATGACAAGCCAGCACGTTTTCAGATTTTAATTCTGCAATCATAAAAAAGACCATGCATATACATACACTGTTTACTGTGTTGTTTACTGTGTATGTATTTCCCAAAACAAGGCCAGTTGGAAAATGTTGTTCAAGATGTCGAAGCCTTAAGAAGCTGCAACATTCTACGTGATGGGCGTAGAATCAGTTTGGATAGAAATGTTAATGTCTGCACCCATTGTGGGTATTCCAATTTATTCTTTTAAAATATAAATAGATATGGGCATTGCACAGACACACGCTTTTAGTTCCATTTTTCCCAGTTTTTTTGTTGTTGTTGAATTGGTCTTTTGTTTAATGCTATATGGTAATTATAAATAAAATAATGCAAATGACATAAGGACATAACGCATAGATATACATATTTCTCTGATAAAAAGGCCGTTAACAGTGGTTTACGGGGGGGGGGCCTTCAGCCCCCAAAGCTCCCCCTCTGGATCCGCCACTGCGTCTGTATGAACGATCAGAGTCTATAGAGAGATCTTTAAATTATCTTAAGCTATATTTATAAGCTGAGTACGAAAACGGAACAAGCGCTACATAGAGAGCTCAAAATTAAGGACACAGGTCAGTTTCACTAGAAGTTTTCTGCTTACAAGAAGTTCCCCTCCGTCCATGGTTCGAGCCACGTCGTACTGCACCGTAAAACGACCAGTCAATCCAGCCTCGTTTCCAGAACGTCTTTGGACTTCTAGTGAAGGAGCGTACGAGATATGTGCCATGTTAAGTCCAGTCCTAATTATCCGCACATGTGGATTCTCTTTGAAAACAAAAGATAGCATTAAGTATGTATGGACAGGACCGTGCATATATACTTAAACGATAATTAAATATGCATATTTGTCTGTCATGAGCTGTAAAAACGTCATCCCTTGCTAACTTGACCCAACGGATGACATATTATTATATTAAACACGACGGATCTCTTTCCAGTATAATAAGAATTGCAAATCCAAAAATATGATTCTGCTCATCGACAAAGATAACTAATTGTTCGATATTCTCTGGACCTACCTTGTCTCGGGTCCGCTTTGTTCAGGAGGTTGTCCTGTAGCGGTCGCAGTTTTGGAACCTTCAGAAAAGTTAATTTTCTGGATTCGCGGATGAATACATCGATCTTGAAATCTGGCACTACTTGACCTGGGTCAATGTATATGACGTGTTCATATAGACCAAAATGACGCTTCAGGTGTTCTTGGTAAGTTAGGTCAAAGGTCACTTTTTCCAACGCCTCGACGTTCACAGCCACTTTAAAAATTCTGCCATGACGTGACCTAAACGATTAATAATATATCACCTAACTGTGCAGGATATAACCTGGAATGGGTATAATAAGCACTTAAACTACGCTGTCAGTCGATACCTTCAAGTCTTATAATTTGCCATCAGCTGTGATTTTACAATAAATATTACCTCCCAACAATTTAACGCCATTTTAACTATTTCTGCGATCGGCTGCACTTTCGTTGGTCGGCTCATTTGGGAAGGGGACATGCATTAATGAGATAGAGAGCACCGTGTGCAGAAACGGACTCACAAGAGTAGCCCACAACTCTTACATATCTAACGTGACCAACTCGGGTATTCTTGATCGGCCCGATCCCTGCATTGCGGTCGGGACCGCTTCAGAACATAAAGTTCTGTCCGTGTGAGGTGCTGAACATACGCGGTAAGAGACTGAAACGCGAGTTGATTCTGTGGTAGTCAGAATCACTTTGGTCCGTTCTATGTGCATGCAAGAACTTAGTGCAATTCTCGCTTTAGATCTGAAATAATTATTTTATACTGCTGATTGCCGAGGCGCTCTGGCACTCGGTTCTTACGTATACTTTTTGTTACTATTACAGTAGTATATCTTTAAGTATTTGATTGCAAGGGCCTGGGTTTCACATACTGTTGCGTGACGTGAGCAGCCGACTGCCCATGCGTTTTGGCCCGCTCATAGGTACGTTTCGCTTCCTCTTTCTCCTTGACCTTTCCGACGTATGTAGTCCCATCAACTGTCCTACAAAAATAAAATTAGATGTTTCGGTAGAGCCTACATGGATATCTCCGCCCCATGATTCTGATAAAACTTCCCCCCGTCCTTCATTGTGTCATGGTTCACTAACACGGTTAAAAGAAGTATCTAATTCCAAAGAATGACACCGACATCTGCCAAGACAAAGAAAATGCCAAAAATGTATATTATAATTTAAATTTAAAAGAATATTATTGTAATCCAAATTACCTCCTAAATTTAACTGTTGTTACTGTAGGCTGTTACCTAACTGGCTACAATATTTCTTCAGAAAACGTTTGGCGTAAGGTTGCTGAGAGACAATCAGATAAACAAGGAGAAATCAAAATACCTTTTTCTCCACTTGGTGGAGTTATAATAAATATATATATATATATATATATGCAAAATAACTTGGTATAACAGGAATCAGGAGCACAAACTGGGTAGGGGTTCATAAATAAAAAGGTTTGGAAAAGGTTTCATATTATGCGACAAATAGAGAATTCATGTAAATACTGAACTTTCAAAGATCTGAAGTCTAGTCTAAAAGTGATGTATGTGGCCCAGACAAACTATAACATCAGATAACTAAATGCTTGAAATCCTTTTTAAAATATATCACTTGGAGAATATACCACATGGTGTTCTGTAGCTTCGGCTAAACAGTTACATTATTCTGACTGATATATAATGTATCTGTTAAAATAATGAAAACCTGACGCACTATAGACGTGTAACTAGAATATCAGCAAAAGCTGACAAAAGCCCTCAGCCAAAAGAACAGTGTTTAGAGGTGGTAACAGTAACAAGTACTAAATATCTGTTCTCACATGGATGTATATCTGTACATGTCTCAGTTATAAATTTAAAATGGAAAGGTATGTACCATGATTCATAACAATCCACCAAATGCTTCCTGAAAAATAAGCTTCTAAGTTTTATTCTATTATAAGCTCTGTGACCTTGAAAAGTAGGTCAAGGTCACCCATCTTCGAACTTGACCGAGATTTTGTCAATATACATCTTCACCGAAAAAAATAAAATTCTTACGGTGAATCCTTTTCGAGATATCCCGCTCACAAGCCCAAAGTTGAAAAATCCTATAAAAATTCATTAAAAATCAGAAATTGTAGGTGGCGCCACCAAACTTGTATAGCAGGTACAGACTATCAGTCCCAATAATCATAGTAAGTATTGTGAAAATCCATCCAATGGTTCCTGAGAAATAAGCATCTAAGTGTTTTTCTATAATCAGCTTTAAAATGTAAAAAAATAGGTCAAGGTCACCCATCTTCGAACTTGACCGAGATTTTGTCGATATACATCTTTACCGAGGAAATAAAATTCTGACGGTGAATCCTTTTCAAGATATCCCGCTCACAAGGTAAAAGTTAACGGACGCCGGACGGACGGACGGACGGACGGACAGCTTGGGTGACGACAATAGCCCATCAGCCTAAGGGCTGAGGGCTAAAAAGTAAAATCTTTATGAATGGACAGGAATATTAAACGGAAAACAGGCTTTTTTATATTATTCTCTAATAAACGAACATTTTCGAAAAGGTGATAGTGTACATAATTAAGGTAATAAATTTGTAAGGAGCCAAAGAAATAATTGAACATGTAACAACATACATGGTGAAGTTTGAGATGAAGGCAGTCTGTGGTAGTTGAAGCAGAAATATCGCTTCTTTGGCTTCTGCTGCCCTGTTTGCCACTCTACTGGTCACGTGGGTGGTCGCGAAGCGAAAGGATATTTGTGACTTCACATGGAGAGAGTAGATGTCAAGGCCGCCGTCGGCTGTCTACAAGATGATGGATTATAATTAGGTACGTTATTCAACTATACATTATGTACATAAATCGGTATGACTCGAATCGAAGTCGAGTATTTTTACCAAAACTTCAATCTGCAAAGCATTTTTTTGTGTGTAAAAGTGTCACAAAAGGAATGTTGTACTGTTTGTTTCAGTTATAATTAAGAGGTGGAGAACGACTTTTTTGTATTGGTAAGAAATATGTTAGACTTTTAATCATTTAAACAAGCTATTCACCTGCCCTTTCTGACTCTGCGTACATTTTTATAAACTGTAGGCAATTCCTGTTAGGAAATGTTCTTGTAACGACTCTGTGAAGGGTGTATGAGCTTGTTTATCTACGAGCCGTTAGTAAACAGCTGTTAGCTCATCCACAAATGTTGAAAAAAAAACAAGTAAAATGTGTTCAGAAGTTAATATATCACTAGGTTCAAAACGCCTTTTCCAAACTCGGATTCATCTGACTCTCCGTTAGATGTTCTTGTCAAATATATTTAAGAAACGTCAAATATCGGAATAGGCGCCTTTAATAATAACTGCATCAATGACCCTTTAAAAATTTCAGAATGCAGGACCAAACGAGCAATTCAGTTAAGGAAAAAGTAATCACCCCCCCCCCCCGTATTAAAAAAATAATATTTATATTAGTAATGAAATATATTAATAATTAGAATTACAGACTTAAATATTATATATCTCAAACTGGTTTAGAATTACCATAAACTCTAAACATACCTAACTTTCTAGAACCGTAACTTAATTTATATATATATATATATATATATATATATATATATATATATATATGAAATATGTCATACAATGCAATAAAAGGTGAATCAATCTCTCTCTCTCTCTCTCTCTCTCTCTCTCTCTACATATATATATATATATATATATATATATATATATATATATATATATATATGTAGGTATGTGTGTGTCATGCTAAGAGGGAAAGGAAGAAAGGGAGAAATTCAGGGGGGATATGTGTCTATGTTAGAGATAAATACAACTGTACAATGAAACGTATTCATAAAAATTTTGAAGATATGATCGTTATATTGATGGACAGAAATAATCTTATAAACCCAGATGTTATTATTATATTGATATTTGTAATATTTCCCGTGAGGGATCTCCAGTTTACTCAAATGGTGATCATGGTATAAATATTCTTGGAGAAAAGCTAAAAATAATAAATTCTGTGTATTGAACATGACTTAAAAATCCTAAATGGTAGATCAGAGAATGATCGAGATGGACATTTTACCTATGTATCTAACATTGGAACCAGTACTGTTGATTATATTATCATGTCAACAAATCTGTTCAATTATGTAACCAATTTTGAAGTTCTCAAATTTGACCTTTCTGATCACTTTCCTATTTGTTGTAGGTTTACTAATACCATGGAAAAACACATACCTGCACCTTCAACTATGCACCTGCACCCTTACCAGAGAGTTTATTAGAAGCACGACGTTACACTTGCACTGCACAATAATTTACTACACCAGACAGGTAATGTATATATTTCAGTATTTAAAAACCAGTTGCTAAATAGTAATGTAAATCCAGACCAGGCAGTAAACACATTAGAACAGATTTTAAATAAAGTATGTTCTCCACTAGTAAAATCCCTAAAAGCACCAATAAAATCAAAACAACCACCTTGGTGGGATAATGAATGCTCAGATTTCAGGGAACAAAAATATCTGGCATTAAATAAATTTAGAAATACAATAGGATTGGAAATCTTTCAGGAATATAAGGAGAAAAGGAAGAAATTTAAATTACTTTGTAAACAAAAGAAAAACAATTATAAATTTTTACAAATTCCATTGTTGGATGATATGCATCGACCTAAATTTTTTTGGAGAAAAGTCAAAGCAATAACCAGAGACTCACCAAAGTGTGCTGATTTAAACCCAGAAACATGGCATAATATTTTTTAAATCTTTTGAATGTTGATGTTGTTATCAATTCGGATTTTGAGAAAACCGTTAACTCCTACCATTTAAATCATGAACATTCGTATGAAACTTGTACCAAAAATTATCCCTTGGAATTTAATTTCGCTATCACAGAAAGAGAAATTATTTGGAGCATAGAAAATAGTTGTAATAACAAAGCACCAGGGACAGACGGACTTATTGTAGAAATTTATAAATGTATAAAGAATGAAATAACACCAATCTTAACTTTACTATTTAATATGATTATGACAACTGGTACATACCCAAAGAGGTGGTCAAAAGCAATATTGAATCCAATGTACAAGTCAGGTAATATCAATAATACAAATAATTACAGAGGAATTGCTTTACTTAATATAACAGGTAAACTATTAACAAAAATAATTAGCAGTAGCCTTACAAATTGGGCAGAGAAAAATAACATGTTTGAAAATCAAGCTGGGTACAGACATGGATATTCTACTATTGATCATATATTTACATTACATGCTTTGAAACAGAAATATTTATGTGAGAAAAGAGGTAGGATGTATAGTGTTTTTGTCGATTTTAGTAAAGCTTTTGACAGAATCCCACATAAAATGCTCTGGTATAGATTACATAGAATTGGAATTCATGGAAATATAATTAAAGTATTGAAATCTATGTATAGCCACTTAACTTGTTGTGTAAAAACAGACAAAGGATTAACTGATACCTTTTTATGTAGTAATGGCACCAGACAAGGTTGTCTGCTAAGCCCTATATTAATTATATTATATCTTAACGAGTTCTTAGTAATGATTAAAGAAGCAACATTACCAGGAATTCAAATGTCACATGAATCCCAAGATATAAATATTATAGCTTTTGCAGATGATATATGTATTGTTGGCGACTCAGTTGGTCGCAGAAAAAAAAGCTGTAGTATTTAAGAGGGCAGGTATAATTAAACAGAATGAAAATGGTATTTCAAAGGATAATAATCAACTAATGTGAACCAATATAAATATCTGGGAATAATATTTTCTTCTACATTGTCATGGAATCCTTGTCTCAAATTATTAACACTTCAAGCACAGAAGAGTCTAAATATGTTTAAAAAAAGTGAATCTAAATTTAAAATGTCTCCTGATATCACAATGAATATATTTGATAAAGTTGTAGCACCAGCATTATTACATGGATCTGAAATTTGGGGATTCTTATCAAGACCAATTATAGATAATGTGCAATCAAGATTTTGTAAAGGAATCCTGGGTGTTAGCAGAAGCACAGTTAATACAAGAGTTCTGCTTGAATATGGTAGATATCCTTTGCATTGTATGTACTTAAAGAGATGTCTAAAATATTGGTTACGAATACTGAATATGGGAAATTCTATATATCTTTTTATTTGTTTTAATGCCTTACAACGGTTAAATGAACTGGGTAAGCCGACATGGCCAGGCTATATTAAGCATTTATTGAATAGGTATGGATTCGGTCATACAGGGAGTTGGTGATGAAAATATGTTCATTGGTATGTTTCTACAAAGAGTCAAGGATATCGGACAGATGTTATCTGAAATAAAGGAAAATCCAAACTCAGTATATATAGTGAAGTAAAATCAGGCATTGAACCAGAACGATAATTAAATAATATCCCATACATCTATAAACAGGTTTCAGCAAAATTTCGACTAAGTGACCATGATTTTAAGATTGAAGTAGGCAGAAGAAGTAATATTCCAGTTAATATGAGACTCTGTAAATTTTGTAAGAATGATGAAATTGAAGATGATGCCCACATTCTTTTCAAGTGTTCCAGATATAAGATTTAAGAAATTAATTTATCATTTATACAGAATTTTCCACAAAATAAATATTGGCTTCTCTAGATTTTGAGAACACAGATTCACAGGATACAATATGATTTAGGTGTATATATATTTCAGGTAAACAGAGTAAGACAGGAAAAAATTTCAGATAATAATATTCCATAAAGTAGTACTTTAATTAATAAATTCACTGAATACTGTAATTTTATGTATAATTGATAATTGTAAATATATATATTTATATTTGTGTATATCAGTGCTATTCTTTTCTACGACATATATATCTTTTAACATGATTTAACACATATTGGCAGAAAGCGATGGCAAACTAGTTTATATTTATGTCACTTAAGTTATTTTTACTTTGGGCCATGAGGCCTTTCGACAATAAAACTTTGTTGTTTTATGTGTGTGTGTGTTCATTAAAAAATGGTCCAAGTTTTGGATACCCTCCCACACCTGCAAGTCATCCCACCTCCACCGCTTTAAAGATAAATTGACGCCACTGATCATGTTTAAGCTAAATCTTAGGGAAGTCCATGTATAATAAATTTACGGGATATGACTTTACGCAAATGATTCGTATAAAACCTAATTGGGAACCTTCACAAATATACAATCCGTGCAAGTCATACGTCGTTATTTATGCAATTTCTTTGAAAAGAGAATCCGTGTGTGTGCACCACAAGCTTTGAACTGGGAGCATCGAAGCGTGACATTAAGCTGGCCGTCTGGCCAACCCAGTCATCCGCTCATCCGTAATGTACTTTATTGTGACGACAAAGCCCATCAGTATGACAGAACATCTTTTTTTTTACATATGCATATGTATTTGGTTCATTTTTAATGCATTATTGTCATTTAAGGTAACAGTTTTTTTATCCTGTCACACGTTTATGAGTTTGACTTACCTGCGCATCGCACAGAATCAGGAGACATGCGGCTAGAACGAACACCAGTCTCATGCCGATCATACTGTCATATCCCAAACACTGGAATTCAACCCCTCAGTCAGACACGCTGAGGTGTGAGACACTGAATTTAGATAAACAGTATCGGAAACCAGTCGATGCGTGAAGATCTCAGACACGCTCTTTTTACCAAATTCAACACATGATATAACTATGATCTTTAAATCCGCAATGAGATCCTGACGCAAGCCGTCTGGAAAGTAGTGAGGTTGGCTCGCTAAGTGGAACAACTATAATGGTTTTGCTCGCCAGCGTGTGTCTGTTCACTTGTACTCGACCTACAGCTATATAACGGTGGTTTATAAAACTGCTTTTTTCAAAATAATACTGCATCAGTAACTGACCCCAAACAATTGATAGCCTTGAGGCCACCATCTGTAAGTGTAGAGCTTCCCATCGGAAGGGGCGCACCTCCCCTTAAGGTAAATAAATGCACATATAGGAAGTCACTTTTTAAGTGCACAGATATGAGAAGTCCGTCGGGGTCGTCACTGGTTTCAATGCGAGTTCGTGTAGACGTACTACGACACTGTCATGCACTATCTCCAGCGGTTAAAACCTAAAATTTTGATTTTTAAGGTTTTAGTTTTTAATTGAAAATACATTCTTAAACAAGGTATACAGTTCAGACAGTGTTGGCTTCCAGAGGAGCACGCACACGGATTAACGGTTTATTCCCTGCATGAAGGAGGACTCTGACGTCAGTTGGTGAGGCTTAGATGTTGAAGAAATCAACATGTGTGAGAGGAAATTCTGCCTATTATACTTATATATACTTGTTAACCCCCCCCCCCCCCCCCCCATCCGGTTTGTGTTTAATTTCACTTGACACAACCCACAGCACATAATCATTGGAACTGAACCGTGCAGATTTCATTGTTAAAGCGTGGAACAGATCTATTAACTAAAACCTCTGGAGTTATCCAACGATGTGTATCAAGCAAAAAATATATAAGAGGAAGACAGTAGGATGGGGAGTAAGCCGAAATCCTTGACTTGCAAAACTTAAGGGCAAATCATGTAACTACTAAAGATATATGTAAGGCTTATACGATTTTGACAAAAAGATATACATTTTCAAGCAGAACTTCGCAGAAACGGATAAATAATGACATTTAGCATCACCAGTCTTCTGAACAACGTTTCTATGATATTGACCGAAACTTTAATAATTCAAGGCCACGTTGACTCTAATTGAAAATGTAATGACCCAAGATAATTTAGGCGCCATTATAGGGACCTTATCTAGACAGACGCATAATTTAAAAAAAAATCGTCAAGTAGTCTTGTAGTTTAACAGAAATCAACCTGGTCCTTTTACTAAAGATTTACGTTTTGCTTTACAGAACAGAAGGTGAATGATTAGGAGAAGTGTCCTTCACTCCCTGGACTAGGAGGATTGGTTGGTTGTGAGGACTGGTTGGAGAAACTCTAAACACGACAAGCAAGAACAGATTTTGACATACTAGAATTAGAAATGCCTTTGAACCACGACAAAGAATGTGTACACCACAGAAGAGTAGCAGGTCGATGCACTTGTAATCAAAATACTGTTTATTTGCAATCAACCGCTCGAAATCATTGAGGGAACTTTTTCAAAGTAGGATGGCTGTTTGTTGAAGATGAAGAGTTTATTCTATAATGGCGAAAAGAAAGAAGAGATTACCTTGTAGTTTAAAGAACATAACGGGAATATGATTTCGTAAACATTCAGATATGAAATAAAGGTATTCTATTAGAACAGAGAATTGTCGATGATAACAAGCAAAACATCCACACAGTCAAGTGTCCACTGATTCATCAGTCTAAAGATGAATATCTTTTTATTCAAAGTCTATCATTTATATACAACAGTTTAACAGTTCTACTACTAAACATACAGTTATCAAACTTGCATGAATGGAACATGAGTGCAATTTTCCCCTTAAACACGAGACCTGTTTTCCACTATAATCTTGAATAATTTCGATATTTATAACAGACAGGTCGAGGATGCTTACGAATATACTTTATTTCTACTATATTAGCGGATTTGCAAGCCCAATGGCGTATTCCCAAGCAGTTAAATTATTAAGTTATCCACATGTGCAGTTCATTACTTCTAATTCATAAGCTAATTTACTCCATAATGATCCAAAAGTTTCTAAAATGAAGGAGGGTGTGTTTTTCCGTTATAACACTCTGCTAGGTCATAACACCGAGGACTCGGGCCCCACCCTATGTATATATAAATATATATAAGAACATATTTTTTCTTCATACCCGTTTACCGCTAACTCAGTATTAACAAACTTCTGGATCCGCCACTGAAGCCGTTCCTTAACGATTCACTATATGTAATATTCTCTTTATTTAATGGTGATACTCTTCCCCAATACTTTTTTCTTAAAAATCTATTTATTAACGATCCCTTCTGGCAATAGCACTTAAAGCACTAAAGTTGTGTTCTAGGTTTATATCGGGGCGATTGTATATAAAATGTAGCCTCCTTTATTGTGCGACCTATGGTTTACTTAAAATTTGTTCCCTTACTATGATAATACCTCAGTTGTTAACCCGTGCCATCTAGTAGTCGTCATGCCTGAAATAATTATTTTGTTGAAATAATTCTTCTGAAAAATAATCGGTTGCTTATCTAATATAAATTTGCCATTGTATGGATATAGGATGACGCTTATTCACAAGTGTGTAATACAGTTATTAATAACGGAAACAATTAAAGCACACCATTATGCTGATTAAAACCACATTTTCAAATCAATTCAACATTCTCGTGAGTTTCTTCCTCATTTTTAACTCTGGTGGGATTTCCCGGGAGTGCAGAGATTTCACAAGGTACTCTTTATATTTTCCTTCCAGCAATCCGTGACCGTTGTTGCGGACAAACCAGCAAGGAACGTGGGTGTGTAGCGCCATATTCCGACGTCGTCCAGCATACACCGGAAGAACTTCAGTTGCGCCATTTGGTCTAACAAGACTGAAACAAGGGAGGATTTTGCAATTTACGGAAATAATTGTATTAGCGTATAAACATGCTATAATAGATCATACACTGAAGTTTCGAAAATAATTTCACATTAGTTTGAATCATGATCATATACACGTGGTTTTTTAAGATCGAAGTTTTTATATTTTTATATTTATACATGACATATATTTACTATGTATTTATGTAATATATATAGTTTCCTATTTTCTTGAACCAAGGCATTGCATCCGAAATAAATCCATCTGAAGTTTCACCTTTTCTAATGCAGGTTGGACCTCAATAACCAGGAATCTGGGTTAAGTGCATACGAGTATTATATAAGTAAATTTCCACAGTCATACAGTTTAA
The DNA here is from genome assembly GCA_026874595.1 of Sipunculus nudus. Classification (NCBI taxonomy): domain Eukaryota; kingdom Metazoa; phylum Annelida; class Sipuncula; order Golfingiida; family Sipunculidae; genus Sipunculus; species Sipunculus nudus. Next base: position 102,888,160 of record CM049306.1, on the reverse strand, counting down.
AAGTGCATTGGGGTATATATGGACGGATAGCCTTTTAGAGCACACCGGTGTAGCTGCTACTAATGCAATCGGCATTTTTCACACGAAAGCTTCCATAACCTTATGACTTTCCCTGTATTCAAAACCCATTTGACGTACGTTTAAACAATTGGGTTAAATTCACGGAGATAAATTCTGAGGTCCTGCTGTTAAAGACTGATTGCAAAGATATACCTTAACTCTGTACGGGTGTGGGGTGAGACCGATTCTATGTCGTACTCGATGGCGGCATCCATGTGGTAAAACTGACCTGTCGTAGAAGAAATTAAAATATGGTAATCAGATATATGTTATATAATTTATCTAACCAAACAGTGGGTATGTTGTTTCCTTAAAGGTATAAATTAAAAAAAAACACTTTTTTTCTCGAGAAAACCGCATCTTTTTATAATGAAGTTCTTTAATAATACTCAGGGTGTATTTTCATGAGCTTCTTTAAAATTACCTATTCCAAGATGTATTTTTTACCTGTATTTATTACCATTAATTTTAACCCCCCCCCCCCCCCCCCCCTTTGCAGACACGGCCTATGCTTAGCATACAACCTTTCTTCTCCAAACACCCAATCATGTAATCACCCAGAATATATGTCCTATAATAAAAAACTTAACTCATTGATAAGCAAAGTAAGGCAAAAAAAAATATCTGAACCTTTTGCATTTAACATTATATTCATAGTATGGAACTCTTGGGAAAAGCAGACAAATAGAACATACAGCATAGTATTAAGTAAGATTGGTCTATTTAAACCAACCTAGTAGTCCGTGTGCCTTCTTTGATAGTCCTGTAGTGTTAAGCAGATAGAACCCCAGAAAGTGGGCCTGTTGTGTTTTATGGACAAGGACGCTAATAACGACCTCTCCACACGTCACCGTCACGCTGCGTTTACGTTCCACAGACACCGTCATGTTAGTCCCGCTATACGAACCCGACAGGCGCCAGGGGTGAGTTAAATGGTTCAGGCGTACACCGGTAGGTGTCACAACTAGCCTGTCGTTGCCATAAGTCACCCCGATTTTGCCGAAGTAAGTCTTTTGATGTTTGGCTGTGGTTGGCGTTTTGTGTCCAGGAATGATGTACCCGTTTGCAGAAAGACCTATAGACATAAAATAAATAAGCTTACGAAATGAACGAAAAGTGTGTTTTGGAGCTGATCCATTGGATAAAAATGAATATTTGAGGGTCCTAACATAATATATGAGATTTCTGTAAAATGTTACACCTCGCAGAAGTTGACATTTCAGAACGAGTTTTAATTGTGTTAAAAATTACACGACAGTGTACTTATATACCTCTCTCTTCCTTTCTGGCTGATTATATTCGCACGTGCACTGTTCTTTATATATACGTATACTTTCACGCACATAAAACAAACGGATTCTCTTTTATGTTAATAAATACAGGTTAAACAAACCTACCTTTGTCCTGAAGAAGCATAAATATTTGCCCGGGCTTTCCCATGACGTCAAAACACACGGGAATATTTGCTTTACCGATCGTCACAATGAAATGAGGATCATTGTCGGCTGAATTAAAAAATAAATTAAAAGTTAATTTAATAGAACACTTTGTGTCTTTTATCACTAAGTAAAAACATGTAAATTAAACTCACATTACTTTGATTATGTTGTAAGATTTTGGAATGTTTTCTTTGTGATACTTGTTAAAATCAAAATGTGTCCGGTTCGAAGTGCCAGTTTATAAAGATAAACTTTGATAAACTGTATTTATTTTACATGGATTGTACAACTAGTTATAATCACTAATACTCTCCATGGCTCGGATGTTGGCGCTCGGTAGCTGGTAAGGGTGGAGGAAACCGGAGGACCTAGAGAAAACCACCGGCCTTGGACGGACCACTACAACCCACTCTCATAGCCACACCGGGGATCGAACCCGGGTCGCCAGCGGAGAAGGCCGAGCGTTTTACCGCTCAGGTAACCAGGCCCCAGATTGTCTATTTCACAAAGAACCTTATCGATATCTGAAATGATTCATGCCACCGCCGTTGACAATCGTATATAGTTACCCCTAACTCAATCGATGTCGACAATGAGATTTTACTTTTACATTTTATCTTTGAATATCTCTAGCCACATGAAGCATCATTGCTTCATATTCTCATATTCTTCTTTTAAACATTTCTGCTCAGGATTTACAAAGTAGTATTTAGCATTGCTTGAACCCATTTCGGTGTCGTTAAGTTAGGGTTTTCTCTCACCTGCCCCAGGACTTTTGGACGGCTGCTTACTTCCGGTCTTCTTATCTTTAACTGTAAGAAAGGTATACTGTACATTAAAAAAAAAACATATAATTACAAGAAATAAATAATAAACATGGTTTGAATTGCCCAACTCGGGGGACCTCAGGATCGTAGCAAGGCAGGGGAGAGGCCGAAATGTTTGGCAAAGACAAATTAATATATATATATATATATATATATATATATATATATATATACCTGGCATGTTTTATTCCTAATAAGGAATATCAATTGTACACGATGAATAAATAAAAAAGATATCATATTTGTGGGAGTAGGATCAAACCTAATGAAATGTAGAAATATCAATAAACAATACATTAATTAATAATAATTACTGCATGTTCAATGTTTTAAAATCTGCGGATCCTAGTGACAGGAATTCATGACTGTGTTTTAGAAAATTTAATCATTATTAGACTTAGTGTAAATTCCGGGAGGACGGGGAGTACTCTATGCGAGGGGGGTGGGGGGACATGATCCCTTGTGCCCGCCCCCCCCCCCCCCCCCTTGGCTACGTCCCTGGACCGCTTGTTTTTACATAGAGCTCGAGTAACTTATGCATCAAAGCATGGACACTGCTTCTGAGATGTTTATGACTGATGATTACTGGGATGTTAATGATTCATGGTGACTGATGATGACTGGATGATGATAACTGGTGTCATTGGAATGTTTATGACGGATGATGATTTGGATGACTGGAATGTAAATGGTTGATGATGACCGATGTTAACGACTAAAGATGACTGAGCTACCAGGGATGGTAATAATTGATGATGACTGATGATGACTGGGATGTAAATGACTGATGATGACATGAAGACTCATGTAAAGACTGATGATGACTTGGGATGATAAAGGCTGATGATGACTGGATGTTAATGACTAATGATGACATGTTGACTAGGATGTTAATGACTGATAATGACTTGAGATGTTAATGGTTGATGCCGACTGGGATTTTAACGACTGATGATGACTGTGATGATAACCTCTGATAAAGACTGGGTATTACTGACGTCAGATTTCAAGTTTGTTTACCTCATTTTTGTAACTTGGTCATTATTTAAGCTAGAGATTTTTAGTTTTTTTGCATCATGTAGAGTTTTATAAGTATTGCACGATTTTATTTCAAATGTCTGAAAAGACCACCAGGGGGCGCTGTATGAGATGTTTGTGATATTTCATTAATGAAGCCCTAGAGGTCCAAATTTTAAAGTAATCTGTTAAAAAGTATACATTATATAATATGCAGAAATATCTCGAAACCAATTTTTCAATTTTGGAATAAAACCATCAGGGGTCGCTGCAGGTCAGCTACTTCAAAAAATCATTTTCGTCCCATATTTCAAAACTATAATCAATGTAAGACCTTTTATTACTGGATCCAAAATTAGAGTCAATGGGCGTATTGAGGACTTTACCTCATTCTGTTTTAGTGTAAAATTCTTTGCAATTTTAAATCCTTCACAATATCTCGTCAAATGAGATTTTACGAGATATCACTTAATGGTCAGCTAGAATAATCAATATTCCAGTAATCGCTTTGAACTGATACTTTTACATTAGCATCAATATCTCGAGAGCATTTATTTCATTTTTGGAAAATAGCCACCAGGGGGCGTTGCAAAGAAACACTTCAACATATCATATTTGTGCTATATCTCTAAAATTACTAACCCTATCACAACTGTCCTCGCAGTATCTTAAACAAGGATCCATATCCCTGCATATATTTCCAAAAGGTCCTATACTGTTTTTACCATGGCAGCCTAATTGAGGGCAAAAGTTGTGAAACTTGAATATGTTTTCGAGACATCACTTAATGGTCCCCAAGAGGCATCAATTTTTCTGTGATCGTTTTGAAACTTTTCAATATGCAATAATAGCTGGATAACCTTATTTTGTTTTTTTTTAATGGCAACTAGGGGGCGTTGCATAGGAAACACTTCAAAATCATATAAATTTTTACTCGCAGCATCTAAAATAAGGATCTATGGAATTAATTTTATAGACACGTGGCTTTGTCCTACCTTTTCCATAGCTACCTATTTCAGGGTAAAAGTTTGGTAACTGGTCCATTCTGAAGTCCTTAAACAAATATGTAAATGAAATTTTACCCGAATGGTAGTGAATGTAGTCACCGTCTGCCTGAGCAACTTAATATCTTGATCAAACACAAACTTTATCTCATTTCCATGGCTTTGGCCCGGGGATAAAGGCGCTTTTGATAAAATTCCAAATTAGCAGTTACCATAGGGTTTCATTTTGTAATTGTTCTATTTCCTCGAGGAATATGAGTTTTTCTTGTGATGATTTCTACATGTTCATCTTTCTGTCTGTCTGTCTGTATTTTAATTTTAATTTCCGACAAGTCTTTGACCTATTGTCTCTAGTTTGTCTGTTAGCAACAGTAGTGAAAAAGCTATTGACGAATTTTGATGAAATCTTCAGGATAGCTCGGCAATACGCTCCCGAGGCAGCGGCAATCTTACGCTTCTACAGAAGCTACCGATATATAGGAAGGAGGCCTATAGGGAAAAGCGCTGTGTAAAGAGCGTAGCTCGGCAATGATCGAAGGGAAAATTGATACGGAAACATTCTTGATCCAGGAATTTTTAAAGGAAAAATGCTGCTTTTCTGACGGTTCCATATGAGGCTATAATGAGCTGACTTGGCGGAGGTCTGCGCTCTCTGAGTGCTTTTCTGTTTTTTTAACTAAAAAAGAGAGAATTTGAAGAATGGGACAGTGCTTGTAATATCAAACACTTGACCTTGCACACATAGTCGGATTTATAAGAAATATTATATTATTAATACAATATATGACACAATAAATGATTAAACAACAAGGCAATGTCTCAAGGTAACTGGCTATAGTGTATTACCTTTTTCTGATTTATCCTCGGTATCTTCTCGTTTCTTTCTCCGGGGTTTAATAACCACCATGGAAGTCACCGGGGTCACGAAATTGTACTGTAAATGGAAACGAAACAATGATATGGTTTTATACAAAACAGGATGGTAAGTAAATGATTTAACGTATTCTCTGTATCTGTATGTCATATGAGCAGATGCAATGTATAAAACTATTATACTTTTAATTTGTTTCAAGTGATTCGTTCCAAAATTACTGCAAAATAGGCTACAACCCTCAAAGCAGTGCGATGTCTTCAATTTTTTATGGGCACATAACACACAAAAACGCACATTAAAATCAACAAAAATGTATGTGGAGCTACCGACTTTTGTTTTTGGCCTACTAGACCCATTTTACACCTAAAAATATAATGCATCTTTACAGCAGTTCCTGAGATAAACTACTATTGTTAATAGACGGGTGACGGACCGGCATGTAATATACCTTAAGAGAGAGTTGAATTGCACGGTTTTTCAACTGTTCCTTCTTAGTTTCGTCTGCCAGCTCTTCCATTTTTGTCAACAGTTCTTTGATAGTTAGATATGCCCAGAGACGTTCTGTAAGACCCGCTAATCCAGGGGGCGCTGTTTTATCCTTCAAATCTGCCCTCTGATCTAGCACCATTTCCCCTGTCTCAGCCACGCCTGATACCTCGGTTACCATGTTGTTTATCTCATTATAATTTTTAACCTTCCCAGCCACAACTAGTTCGGAACCATTGAAGAACAAATTAAAATCAGACTTGGTCAAAGTGTCCTTATCCACGCTGTCGTCAATGTATTTAAACTTGACATTAGACAGGAGCGGTGTGCTAATTTCTGCGTAGAAATCCTTTAGCTGGATGGCGGCGTCGGCTTCAGCATAGATCTTCCTAGAAAACCCGTTATTTTGCAGAGAAAGTTGTTGGTTTAGTTTGAAATTCAAGTCATCACCGAAACCGAGGCTGTACAATGCTACGTTATTTTTGTTGGCCCGTTTTACGTTAAAGACAATTTTGTCCTGGATCTGCTCGCCGGTAGTCGGGTGTCCATCTGTTAGAAAAACGATCATGGACGGCCGGGTCTCGTTTCCTGATGATCTATCGTGCTCACGTATAAGATCCATGCCTTTCAACAAACCGTCGTTAATGTTTGTAGCTGTGGACAACATAAGATTTAATTTTTGAATATTCTTCAGAAACATACGAAGAATAGGAACTTTTTTTAATGAATATAATCAGTTTCAAAGTCACAGTTTCTACTTTTAAACTTCAATGAAATCAAAGACTCCTGCGAAAACTATTCCTAAAGCAATTAGAAGGATCTGATGTATTACATTACAATTAGTCACCCAAAAATCGTGTGATGATTGCTCATGATGTATTTATAGTAATTTAAAGTAGGTGGTTTGTTATCAAAGTTGCAAGGTGCAATTTCAACTGCAATAAAGTATTACACTAATAGGCAGAACTGTGTGACCAGGGATCGTCATTAGCAGAAAAGTAGCACTCGCCCGGGGGAGACCCCGAAATCATATATATATAACAAAGTAAAAACATGGTTTCAACCATGCTTGGTTAATTATATGAAATTGTGTCATAAGTAAAATTCAGTTATTTTCATATAATTCTTAAAATACTTTATGAGGAACATGATTCATGAGGAACATGAAATAAAGCCAATGAGCCAATTAACATAACGCCAATGAGCCAAATACCACTTGTTAATGTACCTAGGAAATTTTAAATTGACATTGTGATGTGCTGAGGGAAGGGCTCACCTCTCAGATGAGGGCTTGTTTTAATGCCCTCTAATTTGACGTATTCGTAATTGTTAACTCAAGCGTTTATGATTTGCCATGCGTTCTATGGTTTTATGAATCAATGTCGGGGCCATGGTCTGGAAAAAATTACTCGCAAAGAATTTCACTCGTCCACACGGTATTTTGATTCGTCTCGGGAGAGTTGACGAGCGATAATGTCAAACCCTTTTTTAATTGATTATAAACTCACATCCGCTGGCATATATGTTGGACACAAACAGTTTTGCTTTCTCCAGGTTCAGCACGTTCACAGGCACAAGCGGAGAATTCGCCATCATGCTCACTGAGTGATCAAATGTAATCAGGTTGAAGTAGTCTCCTATCTGAAGCTGCCGAAGAATTGTCTGTAGGAAAGATAACACATCATTAAGGTCTTAATTTTTCCTTCAATAATAACCTCATGTAAAAATTTACCACTCTCTTTTCCTTGACACAAACAGCAATCTTACGATAGTCTACAAATTTATCAGTGATAGTTGAATAGATTGTCAATGATAGTTGGGTGAAAATAAAATATGAAATATGAAAAATAAAATTCCATCAAAGATGTGGGTCTAATTAGATGTCCTCCACTCAGCTTACAAACACATACCGATAACAGAATCAATATACCTGTAAAATTAGATGTTAAAAGCTTCAGCCTTTCTTGAGATATTTGGTAACAAACATAAAATGATGTAGGTTCATATTTCCATATTTTCTGCTGTAAAGTTTGGCTCATGGAAAGGAGGTCATTAGAGCGGAAAGAAAAAATAAATAAAAAAAGAAATAGGTATATAGATTGTATATACCTGCATGGCTTCCTTGAGTTGCTGCATTTTTGTTCCGCCCATAGACCCACTCTTGTCCAAGACGAAAATAATATTCTTCGAACGGGGAGTGCCGGAAGGAATCCTTGGAGCGAAATAGTGAACGAAGTATCCGTCGATGACCTACAGTTGAGAAGTCATAAAACTATTCAAAGTAGTAATCAGCTGACATAGTTTAACACATGATCTCCGAGACACTTTTTGTGAGCTTAAGGGCGCAAGGTAACAAATAATTAAAAAGATGCAGATGAATTTAATAACAAATAGTATGGTGGTTAGTATTACCTTTTACTAAGTACTTTATAACTATATTTTAGCTATTAAACCACAATAGCAACATGGATTAGGATTTTTCATTCACAAGATTCTAACTGCTGGACTAACCCCAACTATATACCTTATCCTCAACGCAGACAATTCTTCAAAGGAAAAAGGCACATAAACTCTCAAATTCTTTGAATCTGGTTACGTAACCCAGATTCATTGAACGATTATAGAATGAAACATCATTACTTTGCATGGAATTAAGCCAGAAATCCGCACAAGCATGTTGATAAGGCATCATATATTATTTTTAAAAATATACTTAAAGCATATTTAATGGACAAAGCTTTAAAATCTTGCAGGAAAAAGTATAAAATTATCTAAAAAAAAGTGATAAAAAAGGAAAATCTATGCAAAATAGAGCGATTTTTGTATAATTTTACAGCATGCGATACTTCTAAACAAGCTCCCGGTATTAAAGTATGTATATATTCCAGTATTCCATATATCCATTGATTTTGTAAATCATTAGCAATGTCGCAGAAAATAAATCATCGCTAATAAAACGCTACTATTATGAAATATTGACAGTGCATGTCTACTGCACTACAATTGTTTCAGATAAACAACCTATAAACACCACCTGAAGATGAGGATTTTTAGAAGAAAGTTTTAAAAAAAGTATTAACCCCAGAAAAAAGGTTAAAAAAGTCTGAAAAAAAAAATTAAAAAGAAGACTTGCCTAAAAATTATATTTAATATGCTGACAAATTATAAAACCAGTATTGATATCTATTGAATCATATTTAATGGCAGTACTTACATGCAGCTCTCCTCCGTCTGTAGTACGTGTCACGTCATACTGTACGCTGAACCGACCAGTAACCCCGGCGTCGTTACCTATACGTCTCTGATCCTCGATGGAGGGCCGGTAGGAAATATGGGCCTGGTTTTTACCCGTTCTTGTGATCGTGGCCAAAGCGTTGTCTGGAGAAGATTGTATTTATGTTTTAAATGTTTATTTAGAAAGGAAGTGTAATCTCGCTTTAAGATATATTTTTAGGTCTTCCTCGAGAGTGTTACAGAGTCTGTATTTTAGTGATATATGCCAGGTTTTAAGCTGACCAGGCGGGTTCCCCAGCCAATGAACCTTACTTAATCTGATTTATATCAACACACGCAAAATACTATATTCTAGGCGTGTGGATTATCAATGACTAGAAAAATAAAACGATTGACTCATTTTAAATCATAAAGACTGTATAATAATTGTTATTATAATAAAATTATGATATATAAATTATCCAATGGCATGCAGTATCTGTTAATGCCTGTTATTTCATTTGACTTTGATCCTATAAGGACAATCATATAATATACTAGTATGCAGAATGTACGTCCAGTGTCACGTGATGGGCGGCTCTCCGCAGGGGAAAAAAATCTTTACAATTCCATTAGGACGCTTGTGTTTGAACCAGAGACTTTCTTTTTGAAGGTAAACATTACAACAATCAGTTGTATTTTCTGTAGATTCACACGTTTCTTTACCATGTTTTGTCCATCCTATAGTGCTAACATGTGTCACGGATGATCCGTTTGATTTGACGGTAAACAGATATTGCAGTGAAACAAAAAAAATGTAAAATATCAGTGCACCGTGTTTTATATAACCTACCTAGTTTTGAATCAACTTCATTCAGGAGGTTGTCTTGTAGCGGTCGCAGGTTTGGTACTTTTATGAACGTCAGGTCTTTGGATTCTCGGATGTACACATCAATCTTAAGATCGTTCACTATCTGGCCAGGGTCCACGTATATCACGTGTTCGTAGATACCTAACAATCGTTTCAAGTGTTCCTGGTACGTGAGGTCAAAGGTCACCTTACTCAGAGCTTCCACGTTCACTGCGACCTTGAATATTCTTCCATGACGGGACCTGATGGAATACATGGAGGTGAGGAAGGTCTGATTTATTTACATTCAACCACCGACATTTCATAAAATTTTTACTGACAGGTTATATAAATTATATGTAAGATCACATCGTAGTATTTACTCGTCTTATTATCCGCAAGACGGAATAACGACACCAACATAATAATAATAATAATAATAATGATTATCATTATTATTATTATTATTATTATTATTATTATTAATGGAGTTTTAGAAGGAGCTGAAATGAGGCGTTAGCTAAGAGAGTAAATGTTAGGAATGGGTGGTGGAATAGTACACATAATCTGATCCATGAGCCTTTATTAACATATATGTTTGAATGAATGCAATACGTGTCTGAAAAGATTTAACATATGACGTGTACCACGGAGTACATGCAGAAAGTGACTATGATCACGTGACTATGACGTACTTCTGTGTGACGTGAGCGGCCGACTGCCCGCGCTTCTTGGCTCTCTGGTAAATACGCTTTGCCTCTGCTTTCTCTTTGACCTTGGCGGCGTACACCTTACCGTCAATGGTCCTGCGAATAAAATAATATGTCTATATGATTCCTTCATATTAAGTCTAAGTACCTGATCGATTACATGTTTTACGGGATTGGATGTAATTAAAATAAAATACTGTATTTTTTTATATATATACTGATTAAATAGTATAGGCCTATAACATCTTTATAATTAAGCTCTCTCTCTCTCCCTCCCTCTCTCTCTCTCTCTCTCTCTCTCTCTCTCTCTCTAACCATATGTACTTGCATGGTAAAGTTGGATATAAAAGCAGTTTCTGGTAACTGGATCAAGAATACTGCCTCTTTGGCTTCTGTTGCTCTGTTGGCCACTCGACTGGTCACGTGAGTCGTCGCGAACCGGAAGGATATGTCTGACCTGACATGAAGAGAGTAAATGTCAAGGTCACTTCCCAGTTTCTGAAACGGATTGAATATAATATTTTAGTTCAGTTATTTCATATAGCAATTTTATTTATTACTGTGAATTGAATTGGCAAACATAATTAAAGCTTGGTCATCTCAGCTAAAGCTTCAGGAAAAAACAAAAGTGTTAGGTAATTTTGAATATCTTAGTTGAAGCATGCAAATAAATTTGTATGTTGATTGGATCCTCTCCAGAAAAATAGATGGTTTCATGATTTTACGGTTTTTTTAATTGCTCTATATACTCAGCCTTTATGTTCAGGCGCCTGATATCTCTACAACATCTATCATTTCAATACAAGTACTATGGGAATGTTGCAGGTCCGAATAAACAGTTTTGATCTAATAAAAATAGTGAAAAATAAAATATTTTCGGTATGCACACCCAACACCATGCAGACAAGGAACGAACCCAAAAATTCAAAGCTGTCATTCACATTGCTGTCACTCTATATTCTTTTTAAAAGTAACATACTTTTTCAGGCAAGACTTATTTGTATATTTTTTTATATACTTTTTCAGGGTTGATGCTTTTTTACAATTGTTTTTGTAAATCAACATATTCAGGTGGAGATTATAGACTGTTTACCTCGAACAGATGAGTGCAATAGACATGATCCGTCAACAATTCATAATAGTGGCATTTTATTAGTGTGATTTTGTTAACGTTTTAAAAATCACTGAATATATGGAATTTATTTATATATATATATATGTTCTACCGGAAAATCGTTTAGGAGTATCTCTTACTTTAAAATTGTGTACAAAAATGTTATTTATCAATGATTTGTACTTTTTCCTACTTTTTCAGACAATTTTATACTTTTTTTCTTGTAAGATTTTACACTTCTTCCCATTAAATCCCGAGTTGCAGCACTGCATGCAGTCATAACTGGGCATAATCCTTTTGTGGTACAGCTTTGTGGTACATTCGAGCTTATATCTTTATAAAAATAAAAGTATAAACTATGTGAAGGCGAAAACAAGTTTTTTTAAATGACCAATGACAAGGTCTGTAAATCATTGTCATTAAATTAATGTTATTTTACCATATTTCTATTTACCATAATGCTATAATCTAGGACAGTCTCTTGAAAGGCCATATGTGTGGTGAATATCATGTATATCAACAAAGATGAAATAAGCTACTTGATGGCACCGAATGTATAATATCGACCAGACTACACGGTTGATGACAAGATAAACGAAATATCTCGTTGTATCCACGACAGCTTTCAGCCACACAAATTTACAAAGGCTCAGTTTATCTTATTGTCATTTCACATGTGTCTTGTCCTTAAACAGCTTAGCAGACCCATTACATCCGCCTCATGTGTTTCCACAGTGTTTTGAGCACGACGCCTTGTCTCTTTCCTTGTTTCCTTTATGCAAAACCCCCGCAGCTTCCGAGTATAAGAGAGAATAACATGTTTAAACACAAGGAAACCCGGTCAACTTGAAGCATGTCGGTTACGAACTAAAACGTAGCGATGAGCAACGGGTATATTTGCCCTGATAACAAAAAGTCCCCCCATAGACTGTGATACGGATATATCTAGTATATATGTTCATCACTCTCTGACACTTTTTATACATAAAAAACACTAAAACGCATAGCAGCTAAGGAGAAATCTTTAAATATCTTTATCTCCGCCGGTACGCATGTATTTTATACCTGCCTCAAACATTTGCTCGTCTACAAAAATCCAGGTGCCCTCAGACTAGAAAGCACAACAGCAGTTGCATTATTGAAGATATACTGCTTCCTTCAGCTGTGTGACATTTGTCATGGCAGCACGTGTTTATATAACATTAATAATGAACATGTCGTTGCTTGTCCTTCATAACACATGCTTCGATATTTTCAGGTAGTGTTGCTTTGGGGAACATTAATGCTCCTTTTGTATAGTTTATATATTTATTCACTCCATGAAGTCAAATGTTGGAATGTACTTTTAAAAGTACTCATGGTTCAAGACGCTCAACTTCGTTTAAAAGCAGAAAAAGTCTATTCCTATACACAAATGCAGACAAATAATTATCTCCCCATCTGTTTACAGGATGTTGAATGTCCCTTAATAGGGCAGAGTCAACTTGTAACGGTATGATGAGAATCTTAGCTTGTTGCTCTCATAGCATGTAGTTAATATATAGAAAGGAGACATAAAGAACTGCAAACTTTGAAGTTCAGTTTTTTTTATGTTTACAATTTGTGCCCATCTAATAAGAGTTATATGTTTATAAATGTTTAAACTGGTCTCCCCTATCAAGGAATAGTAGCACCTCTATCCTACCTCTGTTTCTTCGGTAATAAAATTCTGTAGAAAATGACACAAAACAAGCCTTGTACAATTTTTCCAATGTTTATCCAACCATACAGGGACCCCACTATAAAGGAAAAGTAATGTGGTTTATATCCGGTCTATGTGTCAACTTTTGCAGTTGAAATACAACCGCAAGCTATGTACACATTGTTGCATGTGCTCTTTTTATTGTGTGACACGGGCGTAACTCGTGTTGTTGTTACATTTTATGTTTAATCCGTACTGGATAAACTCTAGTTGTCATGTGAGCCTTGGGTTTTCACGCCTGGTCTTGGGTCACGTGATGGCCCTGGTATGTGGAGGTATGCACAGCGATGTCTTCTCGATAATTCCTGAAACGCGTGTTGTGCAGGAACTTATAGACTGTTCGAGAAGTGGAGAATTCCCGGCTTGGGGTGTGAAGGTATATAAAGGGGCTGTTTTTTTTAGAACCAGGGGGCAGAGAGCAGAGATTTTCCAGCGGACGCAGCAGGGTGTGTCAGATTCTAGGACCTTATCCGACGAATGCTGCAATTATACATTTTCAAAGACTTTCTCCTGGATTTTATGCATTTGGACTTCAGTTTACTTTCTGGATGTTGCAAGAGCTTTCCACTGGACTGTCATTCTCCTCGAGTTTACATTTAAAGGACTTATCGTGGTGACTGTGTTGGTATCCAGATACTGTACCATTATTTTTCTGTGTGATTGTATTGACTTGTTGCTGTACCGCTGTTTTACTGTATAGTTGTGTTGGTTTAGTGTATTGTATTGTTGGGGTTGTTTTAAGAATAAATTATAGTTATTTGTTAACAAAAAACCACTGACTTTTTTATTCATTCCTCTAGACATTTCACGCTGCCTAGTGTTACAGAATCTGATTTGTTTTTTATCTCCATTACAAAATTTGTGTTCATCACGCATACGTGATCTGTTTATATTAGGTTCCGTAACAACATCGGCAATGACAACCTCAACCTCAACGACAATGCGTTTTTGGTGTACACTTTAATCCGGGAAAATGTATAATCGGAGGCCAAATCGCTTATGTTTTGTTCACCCCGTGTGGACCTCCAGGGCGATGGTTTCCTTCTAAATATTTCCTTTTACCTGAAATTACCGTACCGATAGTGTGAAGAAGTAAAGGGATATACTGCGTCGACGTTCTTCATCAAAGACGAAGACAGAAAGGAACGTATTGGTATTTATTTCAAAGCGATTTAGATTACATTGTCCTGTTTCTAGAAAACAGGTCTCTGTCTTACATTTTTCACTCTTGAGCCGATATATTCTTTTGTGGGGTGGGGGAGGGGGGGTCATCTTGGTGGTCTTAAAACTATAATGCTGGGAAAGAATACCCCTGCGTCGTAGTATAGTGACGTCATTTTATGGGGATTACGTCCGGAAACGGCAAAATATCGCTCACAGACCGATTCGAAAAATAGCCGGATAGTCATCTCACATTGTCGTGCCGTGCGCATGTGTGAACTCCACTGAATTTTCATACGACCGTTTTTTTTATTTATTTATTTTTTTTTTTGCCGTTCCTGAATTGTCATTGTTGTATTAACGGACGAATATGTACATATATCTATTCAATATACCTTCAGGGGCGGATCCAGGATTTTGGAAGGGGAGGATCACGCCCAGGAGGACCGGAAGAAAACCTAAAAAAGGTCTTCTGGTCCGGGGAGGAGGGGGTCAGGGTCGCAAAATTTGATTTGAAACACTAAAACTGCCCCCCCCCCCCCTCCGGATCCGCAACTGGCCTTCGTGTTTTGCTGCTCTTTACAGAACGTGTTGTAACGGAACAGCGGTGCCACGTACAGGACTGAAATCCAAACGTAGAGTGCAGGGGTTACAACCATGACATCTTATTCAACATAAAACAGTCACTCTTAATCTGACCAGGCTGTAATAAACATGACGCCTGAGAATGCAGCAGACAGTGGGGGTAACCTTCCATATCTTTGGCACTTAGCCCAGCTCCCGCGACAGAATGTTGAGGATGTACTGTATGACCTGTTAATTCCTTGTAGCATCACCCCACTTCACACGTACAGGGGCTGGAGGGCGAATAACCACAATGGGTGTCTTGGAATCAGTTAAAGCACAGGCCCTTGAAATCACTATTAAAACATGTCTAAATGGCTCTTATACAGCCTTATGCTACACATAGTAATATAAAGACACATAGTATGACATAGAGGACCCCGAGTGACCTGCTGTATACACTATCCATTTCTAACCTACCGACGGCATGGCACGAACTTATCTCTTGCATGCACATAAAATTGAACCAAATTGTTCCGTCTGACACAAAACTAACTCACTTTACGATATATGGCCGCGTATAATTAGCAGTTTAATCAGGCTGAGCGGACAGTGTTTGGCGGTCTTCTTCTCCATGCAGGTCCTCGTGGCACGAGCGCTTCCGAGCATCATCGTCCGATGGCGACAGATCGGCGGCTTTTTCATTGAGCGGATATGATAAACAATCCCACGATGGTGAACTGATATGTCCGCTGATTTAGAGCTTGTACGGCTGCGTGTAGTTCGACGATCCATTGTTCCGCTAAATTCCCGGCAGTTTTCTCAGACGGTACTTGAGAGATACGCGTGAAAGAGCCTGACGAACGGACGGATTTCTGAAGGGCATCATCCGTCAGTCTGTTAGTCCGACTGCTGCGGGACAAGTGAACTGTCGAACCTGTGGCTCTCGGACCAATGAGTAGACCCAAACTTTGCTACATTGTATCTAACCGTCATTAGACTGACAAGTATATTGCTCGAAGAATTAACCCTAAACATAATATATTTTAGTTTCTTTTCTAAATGCCCCCCCCCCCAGATAGAGTGACAACTGAAGCGTACACGGTATCGAACATATCGTCCATCTCACGGAAATGCTTTTTGCCATAGAATGATTAAAAATTCGGACATGAGCTTTCATTAATGTTTAGTAAACAAATTGTAACTGCAGTCGCTATGAGATCCCATTCCACTGACTCCCTTGATGGGTGAGAGGAAACCTTTCTAGGCTATTTTGTGGTGTCGCTACGATATGAAGAATATGATGAATTTTGATAAAACCGATCAGAAATGTTAATCAATAAAATATCTCGCCTAAGTTCGATTTCCAGCAAAACCCATGCATATTTATTGAGGTCAGAGGTCACCGCACTTTGGAGGCTTACCAAAAATACTATGGATTTTCATGAAACTCATTATTCATTTACCAGTAGAGTTCCTCACCTGAATTACCTCCTCATCGAAATTCACGCATATTATATGAGGTCAGAGGTCAGCAGATACACGACGGGCGTATTATGCACGTTTGCCGTGCTCTTGTTAACATGTGTGTTATTGTTATCAGAACTGGGGCGGATCCAGAGGGGTGATTTGGCCTCCCCCCCCCTCCTGCTCTCATCCAGCTACATTTTTTAGACAAAACTTAAATTATGCATGACGGGGGTTTTGGAGGTCGAGACCACCCCCCCCCCCCCACAGCTCTCGACCAATGACATTTTTTAGACAAATTTTATGCATGACACCCATTGACCCCCCCCCCCCCCCTGCAAAAAACTTGGATCCGCGCCTGCTCAGATTTACACAATCAGACGCAATCGTAATGTTATCTGGTGTTTATCGGAGCTGCCCCTTGCCTGCCTCACACTATCACCCTGACCCCGGCTAGACAGCCTGGGATCATATGGTATGGTCTGCTTCACAAAGTTATTCTAGTAAGCACATATAGATCCAGCTCCATGGCCACGACTGCACATTTATTATTACACTGCAGTTATGATGAACATAATTACTTAGTCATTTAGGCAGTGACTTTGATGATAAATATGCAATTTTATTGACTTCAGAAAAAAGTAATTCTGATTAGCAGTCACAATTGGTCCCGAGTCGCTCTCTGAGCAATAAAGGGCTTATGCTACTTTTGTTACACTCGTTTTTTTAAAAATAATTATTATCACACGATAGACATA
Source organism: Sipunculus nudus (assembly GCA_026874595.1). NCBI lineage: Eukaryota > Metazoa > Annelida > Sipuncula > Golfingiida > Sipunculidae > Sipunculus > Sipunculus nudus. The sequence continues at coordinate 102,870,875 of CM049306.1, read as the reverse complement.
TCTCGTCTTTTAACAATTTGATCATTGCCAGTTGAAGATCAAGACAGTATATCTAATTAAAATAATTTAGTTCGACTTAAAGCAACCCATAATTCAACACTGAGACAACACTGATCGTACTAACTTGTGCACTGCACAGGACCAGGAGTGATGCACCCAGGGTGAGCCCAAACATCGTGAGGGTCTTCGGCTGCTTTCCGATCTCAAAACCACCTCACATCTGCTGGTCTGTACTGCGCTTATAAACACATACGGCAATAACATACAGCCCTGAGTCAGGGAAGTCACCCACGTCATGGAAACACTAGATGTGGCGTGCCCCTTGTAGGTCATGTAGGTCAATGGGTTGTTGCTAGGGTTATGCTGTCTTCCAACACAACGTTCTCCGCTTTCACTGTTACATGCAAGATGCAAGAATCGTCAAGGATTATATTGTAGCTATACTTAATTATTCATTAGTTGTCCTCTAATTAAGGTTCCGTAGCCTATTTCTTAATTTTCCGCATTAAAACACAATTAACTTTCCTTCTATAAGAGTGACACCGTTTATAAATCTTGTCACAGTTTGCATACACCAGTGAAAGTATTTTGTGTCATACCATTGACCAACGGATAATGACGTTCAGGTGACGATCGTGTAGACATATATCATGACCTTACACTGAGAACTATTTTTGAAAAACTTGATTGCCATTTTTTGCTTTTAAACTGTGTATGAGGACAGAAATATTTGTAATGTTATATAAATGAGGTTAGGTTAACCTAGTTTTAGGATCGGCGGGATTTTTTAGCAAACCCGGCAAGGCTTAATTGGTGATTTTTATTTAGCCGAGTTAAACTATATGAAGAATATTTCCCGTTGTCCGACTGGAAGTTTCCATTTAATATGGCACTAAATATTATTTTTAACAAATGTACAGTTGTGGCACGGAAACGGTTAGCCTATAAAAATGAACTCCTCAGTTGCTTTTTTAGTGACTGACGCAATGTGGAGTCCATAGATTGCCCCTGCAGTTAACTGTGATTATAACACTCCATACACAACTGTGAGATTTAACATATATCCATTGATTAATGTTCAGTACATCTATGTGTATTTTATATAATCGACCACTGAAAAACGTTACCGTTATATTCTCAGCAATGTTTTGCATCAAGGAAGTGAAAATATAATATGAACATAATAGTACACGTACAGGCCTAAAGCATTATACAGGACTGCCACCAAATGCAAGATTTCTACCGGGCTCTTAATGCTTCAATTCTCTCTGGACAAATAAATCAGTTATTGATATTTCAGGTGCTTTATGATTTCCAGAATGGTTATTTTTTTATTATTATTATTACAGGCCTTTCGACATACAACATTGTGTGAACATTGGTATGTTAAAGCCATAGGAAATATTTTTATTTAATTTCCTTTCTAAGAGTAACAGATCGTATCGTGCTATAACCCCAGTTACAACCCAGGAATGAGTTGTTCCGTGTATCCACCTAAGACGGTCTATATTTACCTCTGAGGTCTCAGAGCTTCATGTCATTTTTCCCCATCATTCGGAATGGATATTATACTGGATTACAATTTGAAATAGAAAAAGCAATTTTTAAAGAGTAATAACAAACGTAACTGCTTAAGTTTTCATTTAAGAATACTAAAAATTATACGTAGTAGACTAAAATTATATTATGTTAATATTCAGATGAGTTATTTAATTAAACACACACAAGGATATTCGTGATATTCATTTTATTTGTTTGCCATAATACAATGCAAGATTAAATGCATGCTTCGCTTTTGGTTGCCTAAAAATCGTCACGAGTATCAGCGATGATGTATCAGCGTTAACATAAAGGAGCTGATTAAAAGGCCAGCCCACATACGTAACATGTATACCCGGGGTCACACTGAAAAGATTGTGTTTGTATGGCAGGAAACGTCCCGCTAGGTGATGACGTCATGCAGTACAGAAGAAGCTAATCACGTGACAATATTTGTCACACAGACCCGTCATTAGGCACCTGTAAAAACCACGTCTCTGCAGTCATCTCTGGCTTTGGATGTGACGGCATCTGGAGTTGGTTAGAGCACAATGAAATCACCGACTAGGGTCCCATGTGGAACAAATAATAATAGGTCCAAAGAGTTCGAATAGCCAGCCGCGCTGTGGCGTCAATTTGTCATCAAGGGTGGGGGGGGGGGGGGCGACTCGCAACTTTATTCATCACACAAACACACACACATATATAAATATATACACAGTTACACACACACACATATATACCTTATATGGTCTTTGTGACACATTTCAAATATATTACAATTAGGTATAAGGTTTTTAAACAAGGCCTACAGGCCTAATGCGAACCTGTGCATTGGGAAATACACCCGGTATAATGCTTTAATGCTGGACCATTACTTCTCATGTATATGAAAAATGCAAGTACTAAACATTTTGAATAAGAAACAATTACACAAACATCATTGCTGAAATTCTGGCATGGGTGCACACAACACAAAAATGATTGTGGCCGGCACCACCAGTCTTGTATACAACGAAGCTATCAGAGATATATACATATGCCGCATTTCAGACTGATATATCAAACCACTCCTGAAAAATAAGCTGGGGCACAAACTGTGCAAAAATTATTGTAGGTGGCACCACCAGTCTTGTATAAGACAAAGCTATTCGATATGTATAAATATGCCCAATTTCAGGCTGATAAATCTAATTCCTCTGTAGAAATAAGCAGGCACATACACTGTGCAAAATCATTGTAGGTGGCGTCACCTGTCTTGTGAACGATAAAGCCATTAAAGACACATAGACAGGTCAAAATATCAGGCCAATACATCAAACTTACCTCGAGTCTGATGCATGGGGCTGACCAGGCTTAGGTGAGAAAGGCAGTTGCCCCGAGTGAACTGTGACAAATTTGCTGGCTCAGGCTACTGCACTGAGTGAACTCATGACCTTCACCTGGCTAGACTAAGTGAATTTTTGATCTGTACCTGGCTGCACTGAGTGAACTCTTGACCTGTTGCATAATCTGACACAGTTGGCAGTCTGCCAAAGCTATAAATAGATCCAGACTGACCTTTGGTCTGTTGCCAAATCTTAAATAGTAGCCACACGATTGCTAAGTTCACAGATTGGCTCCACATGCAGCCCGGAGGGGCATGACACCCATGAGGTGATCACATGTCACCCATGAGGTGATCACATGCCTTGTGCTTGGCTGCACTGACTGAACTCTTGACCTATATCTGGCCGCACTGAATGAACTCTTGATCTGTTGCCAAATCTGAAACAATTGGCAGTTTCTCAACCTATTTAAAGATACAGACACAATCTTGGCCTGTTGGTAAATATGTTTACACATCCTGAAAGACTTTGGCCAAAATGCTTTTTATATATTCATAAACGTTTTATCAAAATATCTAGAATAATAAAAGATGCAGTTCTTTCATTGCTAAACGTCCAATAATTCTGCCAAAAATCATTCAAGTAAACTTGAACAAAGGCCACCTAAGAATAATTTTTGTGCAATGTTACAGAAGTTTTATTGAAACAATAGTTTTGTAGAAGAACAGATTTCTCAGTTTTAAATAGCCATAATAATGGCCATAAGACTAACTTAAGCTTTATTGATATGATTGAAAGAACCATGTTCTAGGATAATTCTTTTGAAAAATTGAACGATTCAACTTGACAGTTTCATCATAAACACTTTAAGCTGAAAAAGGCTAAAATTATGAGGTTTTTGCCAATAAAAAACAGGTCAATGTAGGTGGCACCACAAAATCTGCAACTTCAAATATGAGTCATGTGACCAACATTTGCACAATACTTGGTAATTCTAGCTTCTGTCATTTCTGAGATTACTATGTCAGTATGCTAAATTGGCCAAATGACTGTTCAAATTTGTGTAACACCACGAAAATTCATCAAATGCAAATCATTTGAACAAACTTGAGAGGGCTTGCCTCTAGAATCATTTCTCTAAAATATTGAACAATTTGGCTTGACCGTTTACAAGAAGAAGACTTTTAAAGGGTTTTTTCAGCTCTTCCCCTATAAAATCTAAGTAAATGCAGACAGCAAAAAAAATAAATAAATAAATAAACTGAACCCCACAACATTTGATATGTGACAGATTATTGCATAAAATCTGGGGATGGTAACTCCTGCTATTCCTGAGAAATTATGGGTTAATGTTCAGATGACCAATGACCCCCGTACAAAAAAAAGGTCAATGCATGTGGCGCCAGCAATAGAGGAATTTCATATATGACTCATGTGACCAACACTGGCATAAAATTTGGTCATGATAGCTCCGGCCGTTACTGAGATTGTCATTTTAGTATGCTTTTTTGGACAGTTTACTAAGTTCAACTTCCTGTAATTCGGAAAAAAATCAACCAACTTGAACCATTCGAACAAACTTGAGAAAGATGGTATAAAAGATTATTTCTGTGAAATATTGAACAATTTGGCTTGACCGTTTTAAAGATTTTTTTAGCTTTTTCTCTAAAAAATCTAAGAAAATGCAGTTTTTGAGATGGCTAATTTTTTGCATTAAATTTAATGATGCTAGCTCCAGTTGTTTTCGAAACAGTATGGGTAAACGGACAGACGACGGACCACGCCACACCATCGCATTAGCTCCCAGGTTCGCCAAAAATTACTACGGATGCATATTGAATGCAAAATTATAATACAAATACATCTCACTGATGGCAAAATCTTGAATTAAGTTGAGTATGGATACCAATTATTTATAATCCATGTACAGCCGTCTTTATATACCCACAGAGAGCTGTATACCTGTGATTGTTAACATTACCTGGCATGAGGAATATCTAAATTCATAAATCTACATTTTTTAAAAGTTTTTAAAATACATTCTTGTCAATATTAACCATAAATAACCTGAAATCTAAATGTCTGGAGGCATAATGTAACGGATGCTGATAAACTGGTGCCAGGCTAGATGTATCTGCTTCACACAGCTAACATATATGGTAAAATGACTCAACTCAATCTTTATAATTCAGCCAAAATTCATTCTTTGGAACCATAAAAGACAATTATTATAAGAATTATTCAGGGGATTATTCTTGTAAAATATTAAACAAATTGGCTTTAGTGGCATCAGTCAAAAAACGTTTTGCAGGTTTATAACTCATAAAGGAAAATACAGCAAAATGGCTAAGTTCAGCTTCCCATAACTCAGCCAAAAATCACTGAACCAAAACCATTTGAACAAACTTGAATTATAAACATCTAAGGATAATTAATGTGTGAGATTTAAGAATTTGGCCCAGTGGTTTTTGAGGAGATCTTTGTAGCCACTGAGCTAAAATGGGCTGTTATGGCATATGACTAAATTCAGCTTCCCATAACTCAGCCAAAAGTCACTGAACTGAGACCATTTGAACAAACTTCAGAAAGCACTACCCTAGGAGCATTTCTGTGCAATATTAAACAATTTGGCCATATGGTTTCAGAGAAGAATTTTTTTGTAGCCATCAGTATGATACGGGCACTGATGACCCCCGTACAAAAAAGGCCCATGCAGGTGGCGCCACCAATACCTCAATTTCAGATATGACTCATGTGACCAGCATTGGCATAAAATTGGTGATGATAGCTCAAGTTACTTCTGAGATTGTAATTTTAGTATGCTTTTTTGGACAGATGCCTAAGTTCAACTTCCTGTAACTCGGCTAAAAATCATCGAACTTGAACCATTCGAACAAACTTGAGAGAGATTGTTCCAGGAATCATTTCTGTAAAATACTGGACAATTTGGCTGAACAGTTTCGGAGAAGATTTTTAAAGCTTTATTAGATTTTTCCCTATAAAATCTAAGAAAATGCAGTTAGCCAAAAAATAAGCAAAATCCGATAGAGTTTTTTAGATGACTAAATTTTTTTCATAAAATTTCGTAATGCTAACTCTTGCCGTTTTCAAGGTAGTATGGGTTAACGTACAGACGACGGACGACGCCGCACCATCGCATAAGCTCACAGTTGTGTTCGCTTAAAATAAGATATTATGTTTCCAGTATATATTAATTCTTAATCAGGTTTAGGTATATATACAGTATGACAATGCTATGTCGTGTTGTATATGAAATTATTAAGTGAGTTTGTGTACTTCTACCTATAAATGCACACAAGCATAACAAATCAGTCAGTTATCATCCCATCTGCGTCCTTAAACTTCCGTTGTTTTCGATCATTTTCTTAATGTACCTCTGCGAGGAGGTGCTATGTTTTAATCGCCGTCGGTTAGTTGTTTATTTTTGTTGACTTCACTAAAACCAGGTAGGTACCGATTTTGGTGAAATTAATTTGTTTCACCGGCGAGGGTCAGGGCAATTATTTGCTATTCGTGGCCGCCTCTGTTCCAGCGAGTACAACTCACCATTAATCCAATCAAAAGTTGATAGATCGTGATATATTCTCTGTGTAGCAAAATTAGGATACTGGCTGGGGTCGTAATAATGCCTATCCGCCCGTCTCGGACAGGGAAACAACTGCACGGGAAGCCATTTTTCATTCGTACCAATCCGTTGGAAAGGTGAATACAGTTTGCAGAAAACCCGGAGTTTCTTTGGAACTTTCCCAGCTGCCCTTGTAGAGATTATACTGCCCATACTGGGTATACAGGTTACTCCTGCTCAGAACCAGCTTCATTTGTATGTGAAATATTTTAGTCTACATGATTTAAATATTAAAAGGGTTACTCGGATTAAGTGCACCACGAGACGGTAACAGTTCGGTTCAAGTATAGATTATTATTTAATAACAGACTTGATATATCGGCGGAAAAAAGTCTGTATGCATCTACATTCATAATTTCATAATTTCTTATTACTTAACTTTTATTTTCCAAAAACGTTTCTACTTTTTTTTCTGGGACTTCCACGAGTGCGGCTGCCACATATATCCTACATATGAAAGTGTGCAAATAAAATCAAGACGACAGAAACAATGTTGACCCTGTTTATTCAATTTAATAAAATAAACAAAATTGATATTCATCAGCCTGTGCTATTATACTGAAAATATACCTCACCGTATGTGTCTAAATAAATTTTTCCTTTTTGAACTTGTAAACACTCCAGGTACATGTTCCGTATATACTGGAACTTAACAGCTACATGATACACGCTGAACGCATACACTGCACCATGGTACACACTCTCTTTGGCATACATAAGTAATTTGTCTTCTATATACTTTCACAATACGACAAAACAGTCTTAATTGCTCAATCCTCATGTGTAAACAATTAATTGAGCAAAGGTACGAATAAGGGCTTGATACTGAATGGTCTGCTAGGCTGTTCAGAAAATAACTTTCAGTATTACAAAATACAGACAAAGAATGACAAACTGAGCTTACGTTTGCATTGCGTTTCAATCTTACACCGTCACAAGTTAAAATATAATCAAAGGATAACTTTAATCTATATTATAAAGTAACATTATATGATATGAAATACGTGATAATAAAGACATCAGTTATACCCTGTGTACAGATGGAGTTCTGTAATGTGTTAACAATCATGTATTATTGTGTAACCATACATTCATTAAATTCACGATTATTTACACATGCTATAGTAAATATAAAATGAGCATAACCGTCTGTCCACAGCAATTTTGATAAATTTAATACCTGTAACATGGACAGAGTACATGCACGAGTAAGGTTACCTTGTACATCTGGTCTTCTAATTATAATTTAAAATATATAAATGTTACAGATTAAAAACCCTTTATATTTACCTTTTATACACCTTTTATATTTGTATCAAACGTTCGTTTTCCTGAAATCAGACGAAGCACTTCACGTCAAGAGTGTTAATAATAAAGTATCTTGATCCATTTTCGGAAAGTTATTACATGTAGTTCGTGAATCATATATACACAGGCATATATTTAGTAACATTTAGAAGAGGGATTCTGAATGTCCCCTAAAAAAAAAGGTCACACGCTTCCTCACAGTACATTTAAGCCAATTAGGGATCAATAACGAACTCAAATAAAACCCATTCTGAAGGTATATTTTAGATTATAATTCTATAATAATTTCTACAATTTGTGTCCCTGGTGCAAGAAGATGAAATATGGTAAAAATATAGTATACTACATCTATAACAGTAATGCTTGTCTCAATTACTACCCGTATTGTAAAACTGAACTCACAGTTTTAAAATATTTGTTTACATAAAATTAAAACCTATTATAATATATAATAATGATATATCAGCTGTTAAAGGTCATATAAAAGAAGTCCCCAGTTCAAAATCACACGCTTCAAATACGGTATTTCCGCCGTACTCCTTGTTGATGAATTGAAAGACCCCATCAATGTCTATGTATTTTCATGTTCAAGTACATGGAGGTGGTTGTCACGGTCACACCTTGAGCACATGGAATGCTTCAAGCCTCAACTAAAAACCTATTACAGGAAGAAATGTTTGCTCCTTAAATGTTGGCCTGAAAATGTGTCATTTCGTTAGCTCCTATATATACAAACTTTAAATTCAAGGTGGTGAGATCTGAACAAACAAAAAATTGTAAAATCCCTGATTCCACCCTAAGGAGAGTAATCACAATATATATACCGAAAAAAAAACAAATATTCAATGTCTGATCAGCTTGCAAAATATTTTACACTGTCGCAAAATATTCTGCATGAAACCGATCGCTATACTGGTACATTCACATTACTGCTAAGGTAAAATGTACCAGTATGAATAATGTATGAATAAATTCTATAACATTTTGCCATTTGGACAAAAAAAAGAAATTTGTGCTTTTGACTAACCACTGTGTTCAAACTGAGTACAAAATTACCTTGACTCGTGGCAGCTCGACATTTTAATTTGAATAATATATTTTAAATAAGAACTGTTTTTTTATAATACCCTAACATGGATTATGTTAAGTCATATATAAATTATATATTTATTTATTTATACTGAATTAACACTGAAATAAAGTTATACATATATTTATCCCATTATTGCATTCGCTATGCAACCTGAAACACTTTATATACTCACTTCGGTAGTACATAAACTAAATAAAGAATATACTATATAAATACACAAATCAAACAAAATATATTATAATAATATAATGAATAAATAAATGAAAAAACATAAGCAAACAGAAGCTGGAATATATCATACTTTAGAAACTATTAAGCAATCCTTATTTTTATTTCTTACTACAAAGCCTATCGTGAGGTATAGTTACAGCAACATTTTGGTTAAAAGCATCATTTTCAAAATTTGTATGCATATACAAGGCTAATAACTGGACAGGCTGCACATCAAAGCAGGCTAAGGTGATAAACCAAGTAAAAATTTGAAATATAGAACAGTTTATTGTGTTTTTCACGTGAGAAATTAGTGGACATCACAACTAAACAAGAGTTAATTTACTGGATATCAATTCTCAAGTAACAGTTATTTTGAAATGAACGATATAATTCAGTTCAGGAGAAATTAAATCTAGTCTAAAAAGAGTTGTAATTTTGTAACTCAATCAGTTCACTGCAACCTTCCAAAGGATCTACACAGGGTTTCATAAATGGGCCTCTTCATATTGTATACATTATCTCAGAACATGCACCTACAACTAAACTACATATATCATGGAAGCACCTCCGTGATCTCACTGATGTGGAAGTCTGAGTTTTTGTTATAATTTGTCATATCATTTACATGTTACATTTTGTCTCATCCATTGACAAGCCAAACTGCTAATTTTGTTTTAATGAGTTTTCTCGTACCACATGTAGCTTTATTTTGTGTCTGCAGCTAACATTGTTTGAGCAATGTTTCTGTGTCAATAAAATTATGCCACTATGAGAATACTATCATGGTTAAATACAAAACTGTATTTTTTTTTACCAATTACAAATTTTAATTTAAAAAAGAAACTAAATGGTGTTCTTGACATGATCCCTTCAAAGAATTAATAGAGGTGTCATGGAAAACAGAACAGACCTTCTGTTGTTCATGTGAATCACTGAACAAATTGAGGCATATATATATATCCTTCTTGCATGATCAACATATCGAACATATTTTGTTTCAACCAGCAATTTAAAAAATGTCCTCTTGTTGTACAATCCATTCTTTTTCAAGGCCTTAAATTCATATAAACTGGCATTATCACCTGAAAGGTGGCAAGGTTTGGCCAAGTTATGAAGATACAGCTGATGCTGAAGCAGGTATACAGGTACATCACAGGTGGACAAGCAGAATACATACAGGTAGATTACATGGGGGAAGGGGAGCACTTTATTGGGGTGGCATGTAGCCTGGTACAGGACTTTAAATTTGAAGGTTCCTAATGTGAAACATGCCAGGGTCTACAGAACTATGGAGATTGGCTTGGGATAATTTTTTAACCCACTGCACATCAAATCTGATATAAATAGGGTTTTTTTCAAAATCATTAATGCTTTATTATAATATGGTAGATTTATCCCAGCCCAAGGAATGGTTCTTAAGGACAAGAAAGAGAAAAATAAGTGGATACAAAATGTGGGTTATGGTCAGTCAACTAAATACATGTGTACTGTACAGAAGCAGATCCAGGGGAAGGGTCCAGACTGTTATTCAGCCACTGCAACCTATTAAAGGGTTTCAAACCAGATTTTGCTGCCTGCCCCACCCCCCCCCCCCCCAACCCCCATCCAGACTTTGGGACCTTTTTCTAGGTTTTGTCATCAGTCCTCCTGGGTTGGACCCCTCCTTTTCCAAAATCCTGGATCCTCCCCTGCTGTACCAGGTCATAACAAATGAGTGCTCATGGCTGAATGGTTTATGTGATGGCCTGATAAATACTCAACATGGAAGGTTAGATGGCACATTTCAAGATGTGGAAACTAAAACTCTACAGTTATATTTAACAACTTACACAAATACACTAAGATGGACCTTCATGACACACTTTTATAGTAATCTCCTTGTCCTCCCTATCTGATAATCATTCAATATTTAACATATTTTCCATGTTGTTATAATATATCTATTTTATATCTATTATTTAATTAGAAATAATCTAGTTATTTCATTCAAAGGAATTAATATTTCAAGAAAATTTTATTGATCATGTTAACACTTCATAAAAACAAATAATTATCAAATATAATCTAATATTTTCTAAAAGCTAAGGTTACATACCTAATATCATTGCTTTATAAATGGTAAATAACAAGGTCTTAAAATTGTTGGTCCTATCATTGTGTAAACTTTCACTGGACAAATTGATTGGTGTTAATATTGTGTAACACTGTAACACAGTAGCAGTTATTATAAATTTAGACATAGCATATGTACAGGTATGACATAGCATAAGTACATTCAGAGAAAACTAGATCACAGGTTAAACATGGTCTCAAAGATGCTACTGTAAAATGAGATCTGATGAAGAAGAGATACTTTGATGGTGACCAGCAGCTGAGACGTGTGTATAAATATTTGTATATATATATATATATATTTATATACATTTGTGTGTGTCGAATGTGTGTCTATGATTTCTAGTTTTTGAAACAAAGTGCTCAATAAAATATGCTGAGAAAGTGAATTGAATATTAAACACTTTAGAACATCTGGTGTTAGCACAGCAATGGTCACTGGACAACTATTGCACAGTGCAGGGACTGGGTTGTTTTTCTAAATGGCAGCATTTGGAAACATGCTCGTTCTTTCTGTTTCTCTTAATGTGTGTATGTGTGTTTGTGTTTGTTTCTGCTGTGCAGTATTAAATACCTTTCCTCAATAGAGAGTTTATACTGCCTCAAGGCCAGCTTCACTGTACATGTATCAGAGTACTTGATTTGGTCCAACATGACTGAGGTACCATGACTGTCGCAGTAACAGCACCAGTTGTAGCACTAGCATGAAACTCTGAGTGACAGCCAGGAATTACAATGTATTAAATATTCAGTACACTATTTAAGAACATGACACAGTGTGACTAGACACTTCAGGTGGCACTATTACTATAGCAGGATGAAAAGACTAGTGAACTACAACAATGAGACAAGAATTGTTTTTGTGCATGAATCATGAAACATATCACAAAGGCTAAATGTGGAGATTTATTACTGAGATCTGAAAGTGTCATATTTACATCTCTTTTGATGTTCTGCTTTAAAGTGACTGTGTAAGAACACATGTTGTACAGTAAATATAAACAATACTCATACAGTGGTAAAACACTACAAACACACATACACATATACACATCCCACTGTTCATGATTTTTGTATGGCATCAAGATATTATACTGGTATATGAAAACATTGATGTAAATACTGTTAAATAAACCATAACATAAGATATGCATGTAAAGTGTTCTGAATGAAACTGCTTATGGCACCAAGCAGAAATATTTTGTTAAGGTAGATAGTGAATACATGATCAAATAGATAAGTATATGGACAAGGCATGTGAATACTTGATGGTTGTGTCAGGCCAGTATCCCTCATCTTGCCTCAAATGATGAATTGAAACATCAGTATATTAGGCAACCTTTCATAATTCACTAGCAAATTTTACATGCTATTGCAATATCCTTATCCCTATTTATAGCCATGCCTCTGTGAATACATTATCTGATAAAGCACAATCCATGGCCACATACAATCAAATCTGTATCCATAAACCTCTATAAGATAACAGGATAATAGTGCTACTGAATGCCACAGGGTGTCTCACTCTCATTAAAAATTCAATGATTAAGTCTGATCTCATAAAACAGAGATCAAAACACATCAAAACATTAATGGAGATGATTTAAAATGTATGTTAAGCTTTTTCAGCCATAAATAGATAAAACTTGACCACAAAAGTAAAAGAATTTTCATCACAAATCTGATCAATATACATTGTTACATACTGCAACTGTGCAGTGTTAAAAAATAAACTGGCAACCACATGAATATATGAATCACATGATGAATTATGTGATGGTAATACATGAATACAACCTGACATTGAACAGTAATTTGTGCGAGGGAAGATCGTGTGCAGGATAAGTCACATGTAGGACACATGGTCGAGGGATCAGGTGGGATTATTCTCTGACGGTGGAGTTACTCAGCAAAGTAGGCCATTGTGACCTGAAAAAAAATATTTATATATGAAGCATAACATCAATGTGGATCTGAAAGAAAAAATAATCAATGTCTATATTGTCAAACTCTTAACTTCAAGCTGACTAAAAAAATTCAATGTTTTGTTTCAGACCTAACTAAAATCAAACCTGCAAATTTGTTTTACCATTAATTACTGATACGAGGTTAAAAATATTGTTTTGTTTGTTGTACCTGTCTATGAAGCTTATATTTCTCTTTACATGGATTCTATTAGCCATGCATTGTCACATTGATTCTTAACTTAAAATTTCAGAACCATCGGTAATCATATCAGTCATCTTGCATGAGTTTACTTACCAGTGTGAGCACCTGGGTAAGGTGGGGTGGACAGCATCAAGACTCAGTCTTCCCCTCATCCTTATTGAGAAGATGGAGCTGAAATGACAGAGCAACCGATACATTAATAATGGTAAGGTAACCCTAATATAATATATGTTTACAAGAATATGTAATATCTAAGTAGTGTTAAACTGGTCTTTCATAAGGAAAACACCTCTGTAGTTTTGTAAACTGAGATGACAGCTAAAAAATTTTCTGGTATATAACATATTTAAAGTTTATAAACTTTGGTATTTTTGCACAATACCATTTTGATTCAAAGAACAAAAGATTTACAGGGTTTTAATGGAATTTAAAAACAGTTGACAGGTAACTGAAACAGTAAACATACACCATTGATCCAGTTAAACACCCATCTGCAGAAAATTAGCTGTTCAGTTGACAAAGAGAATGATGATAAATAATGAGCACATGCACAAAATTTCAAGCCACAAATGCTCTCAGAGAAAGATTTGCTGTGGTGATGGAATTTCTCATAAATTAGTAAAGCAAAAAGCTTGACATCAAATTAAATGCCCCATGCCATATTTGTTTTTTTTTTCACAGAAAAAAAAGGTTGATAAAATGAGAATAACCAGGGAAAAGTAATAAAGAAGAGCCTAACAAAAAAAAAATGATGGACATTCACAACCATGAGAAGGAACAAAAGTAATCAAATATTACATAAATTAGTGAAGTTATATCCAGAAAAAAAAAACAAACAGAAAGAAATTGTACAGTAACCTTGTAAACAAAAAAAATTATTTTACAAACTTTCACTCCATATGGAACACATACATTATAAGTCTACTACAAAGCATGGGTTGATCAGTGGAATATGCACTGACAGACAAGAATGACCCCAAGCAGCAGGACCCATAAACAAGCAGCAGTACATCACATGACTTCACCTGTATGTATTGTTACTGTACAGATCTCACTGTGTGGGCCACTAGGCTGGGTTGAATGCGCTGGACACTGGCTGACAAAACATGTATTACATTTAGTGTACTGTTACTTTCAGAAAATTACTTTTTGGCCCATTTCCATAGTTACAATCTATTCTCATATCACAAATTATTCTGCGGTCTTTCTTTTTGCAAATTCACAATCTGTAGAATTCTATGGTGTATCAAACTGGATAATCAGTACACCTGGGACCAGCCATCTTATTAAACTTTGAAAACAATTGGTACTTCAATCAAATTGAACTTTCTGTGATCTCATTTCCTTTGTTACTGTAAACGCACACCCAAAGACAGGGCTTTACGTTATAATCACAACTTTGCTGTGCATTAAGCCTTTCAAAAACACAAAATTGTTTCTCAGGATCAGAGCTTTTATTTTATATGGATCTATTTTTTTTATTTTTGGGAATGGACATCAAGAACTTGGTGTTATTGTTGTTAATTGCTGTTCTTGCATAAACTATGATTCCGCTTTCTGATTAAGCCTTGCATTTAAGTATAATACTTTATTTCATGAATAGAATTATTACAAGTATTTCTTGAAGTTGATATATCCCTCGTAAAAAGTGAGTAAAGAGGCATTTAAACTATTATCTTTAACTGAATACACATACAGGTGTAAAGTTTGTTATTTCACCTGTTCATCCTTTGAGGTAACTTCACCGTTGCTCTGGTCAGTCGATGGTATGGCTGTGATACATGGAGCGTCATAATTGAAAGAACGGCTGGCAAACGGCGTCTGGACGTCTTCTCTTACCTGAAAGACAAAGGATCAGTTAATTAAAGCATATCTAGAGAATATGTAAAAAAGAAATGAGCAGAGGTTGCTTACTTAACGCTGGCTTATAACAATGACTACAAACTTAAAACAGTTTATAGTACAGACAGACAGATATCAATAAGCTGAATATGGCCACTAAAGTGAATGTCATCTTCACATGTAAGTCTGATAAAGGCTGGTAAACATGTTGGCATTAATATCATATGCCTACTAGACTAATACTGGATATTTAACATTAAGCTTAACCTTTAAACATGTCACTCTTTATTAAACCTACACTGTACATATTGCTATGATTAAGATTTAAACTTCTAACTGCATCATATATGAGCCGAGATAAATGTATAAAACTACTAAGGAGGTTCAGGTTCCACTCTAACAGTTATTCCATTACATGCTTTTAACCACTCATTACTTCAGCCATGAATATCAACAAGAATTCTTCATCAATCCATTTATTTATGTAAATCCATCAATTTATAGTTATTACAGGATATATCTGATATAGTGATACTGTCCAAACTGAAACCATAATTCTTCATCACTCCATTTATTTATAGATTTTTATCTTGACAGAATACCTACCAAGTTTAATGTATAAATAAAGAAAAGATAATCAGGTGTGGGGTTTAGTGACAAGATTTAATGACAGTGCCAATCACTACAACCTCATGATTAACAGAGAAATATGGCCAGGAATAGAGTGCAGGTAAAACAACTTTTCCCTAATACCTTTATATAAAACACTATTTCCCAAATATGTTTTTAAATTAACTATGTGAATATATTGTTACTACATGTTTCTCTGTTTAAAAATAAAAGTAAATACTTACTGATTAACTGGTACATCAGGTCTTCACTAGATGAAAATCTTTTAAAATAACCCCATTTGTGCTAGAAATATCTAACCCAGTATAAATGAATTTACCTCAAGTTAAACAGTGACTTGTGTATGATAAAACTGCTAAGGAGAAAGAAGTCTTTGTTTTACCCCAAACCCTGTAATCTGTCAAGGTTTAACTTGGCTTACACTCGAGTAAGAGAGTAGGTACAGTTACTACAGAATATATCTGAAATAGTGATAATGTCCAAACTGAAACTGGTTGTCAATGTGTTCCTTGTGTACACTGACAAACTGAAGTGTGATAGATTTAGCATGGGGTGTAATTATTGCATTTTCATTCATGCACCTTTTTATTATTCAATGTGGAGATAAAATTTCTAATGCACAAAGCAAATCTAATGAATTTTTCTTGAAAAAAAAAACTGCTCAGAAAAGAGTGCAAATATTACCACATTAAAGGGGCAGCAACACACTAATGTTAAGTAAACACATTTAAAAAACATGAAACCACATGTGGGTTTAATTTCACTGCCCTTCCCATACTCAATGTTTTTTTTTTTTCATGTTAGGGAGACTTATGAAGTTCACAAAAATAGAAAGTGAATATTTTCTGTAAAGAAGGAAGGACCACTACATGGCTAGCATGCTATTGAACAGATAGCTAAGAAATACTATCATGTTTATTCTACTTACCAGATAAAATTGGTTAAACAATACAAATTAATTTATATACACTTGAATCTTAAGTATGAATGACACTAAGTGTTCAACAATATACATTTACTATTGCAATGCCATTCTGTTATCTAATATGAATAACTAGGAATTCATGGAAGTGTGAACATAGACATCATCTACAGAAATTGTAATTTCTTTCAGAAAAAGAACTTTTTTTAAATGTCTATGCCTCTGTTCCTATCAGTATATAAGACATGGAAATTTGGGCCAAGCAGAAATAAAATCAACTCCCTGGAGGTGTATGGGTGACTGTGTAAAACAATATCATGATATATTATAGGGTTCACATGATGTTAAAAAATCATCAGTGTTTCTATATTAGTCTTTTAAACATTAACATGAATTAAACAGGTGAATGACATTTAAATAAGATTTATCATACCTGTAGCATTTTTATGAAAAGTTTGAAAATATACATATTGCAGGGGAGCAGTTCTGGATTATTGAAAATAAGTCCATTTCCATGACATGAAACTCTGATACTCAACCTACCTTGGTCATCATACTATACCTTTACAAAAGTAACTGCTTTTGCCTTTTGGAAAAAAACACTGGTATAGGCATTTTTAATGTGATATCATTCAAAAACGTACAGGTAGTAACATAAAAAAAATTTGAAATATAAAAGTCAATAGCCAGAATTTCAAATATTCCTTACAATAAATCCAGTGAAAAAGATAATACTGGTAATATTTACAAGGATTAGGGTGGGGTCCCCAGGGTTTAAGCTTATTTGTACACTCATGATAAAGAGCTGGTGATCTTACTCTTCTCTGTACTAGTGACAATCCAATGACAGATAGTGTCAACTGGTGCAGTACTGTGTAGGGAAAGTGTTTCATCCTTTCATCACACATGGTCTTTTCAATTGCTGACTATCCAATGCTTTCTGGCTATATATTACAAAGCTTCATCAATCAGCAATTTATTTACAGAGAAACCTGACATAATTGTGATGGATGGGGGTCAAATGGTGTTATAACTGTTTAGCATGTAATGTTTATTTAGTATACTTTAAAGTAAAACTTACAACATGGATATGTATTTTCTTTCCCTATGTGACAAACAATAATAACTCATTTGTGTCCTCTTCTTTGTTATATCCTATGGCATGTTCTATAGTAAACTTCTGTGTAAACTTATTTAAATATCCAAACTGCCATGTCTGACAAATTGAATCTTTAGATTATTACTTTTTTTCTTCAAAATGGATAACATTAGGTAAATGTCACCCTCCAAATCATGGAATCATCTATGAGTGGCTGTGATAGGAAAAAGAAACTTTCCTTAAATGAAAAAAAAAGGTCTCAGGGGTCATAGGCAGTGCCAGGAGTCTTGTGTTCCATATAAGCTATCAGAGATCTGTGGTCATACCAAATTTTTAGGGCAATCCGTATAGTTTTACAAATTTATATTTGTTTTTTTTAACCAAAAGGACCAAATCAAAGCCCAAAATATTCTTACCAAAAAAAATAGAAAAAGAACTCAATTCATATTGGCTTCTTCCTCTGAACCAATACACATGGAAAATTTGAAAGCAATCTGTTTAAAGTTATCTTGCTAACCTGGATTTTATCTGCAAATGAAATCATTAAGTGTTAATAATCACTCTTGTTAACAAGTGACCCATGGGTCATGACGCTCAGCTGACTGGGAAGAGATTCGCAAAAGGAAATTTTATCATCAGAATGGTAGTATATACCCATTTAACTGAAGCATCAAACAGATTAACCAACAGGCCAAGATTTAGTCTGTATTTATATATCTCAAAAATAGAGAAAAATGTGTAAACTTTTAAAACTAGAATACGGGTAACCGACAAGTGACTACATGTATCTGCCAAAATCGGATAGTGAGGCATGGATTGAGTGGCAAGGGGAAATAGAGTGAGGTATGTTGCATATTAGCATGGATGTCTGCAGCCTAAATGTGTATGTAGGTGGGGCCACCTACCACAAATCCAGAAAGCTGTCCAAGTTGTATACACCTGCAAAATTTTAGGCAGAAAAGTCAAACCACTACATGTATATGAGCGATTTTTGCCCATGGCAGACAAACAGACAAACACTGTGCAAAAATCTTTGCAGGTAACCCCTCCAGTTTTGTGTATGATAAAGACCTATGTGAGATCTAAACACATGCACAATTTTGGCCCAATCGGTCAAATGGTTCCTGAGATATGAGCTTGGATGTGTCCAGCGTTAACTAGATTGTAGGTGGCGCAACCTGTCATAAAATCAAGAAAGCTGTCCACGATGTATAAACCTGCAAAATTTTAGGCAGTTATGTCGAACCACTACAGAGAAATGAGTAATTTTAGGCCACGGCAGACTAACAGACAGACGCTGTGCAAACATTGTTACAGGTGGCGCCACCATTTTTTGTGTATGTTACAGAGCTATCAAAGGGCTACATTTGTATAAATTTTATTTCCTGATCGGTCAAACGGTTCCCGAGATATTAGCTTGGATGTCATCAGCGTGAATGTGAACGTAGGTGGCGCCACCTGTCATAAAATCAAGAAAGCTATCCTGGATGTATACACATGACGAATTTCAGGTGAATTAGTCAATTCACTGCAGAGATATGAGTGATTTTAACCCAAGGCAGATGAACAGATGGACACTGTGCAAACATGGTTACAGGTGGCGCCACCATTTTTTGTGTATGTTATAAAGCAATCCAAGGGCTACATTTGTATCAATTTTATTTCCTGATCGGTCAAACGGTTCCCGAGATATGAGGGTTTATGAGTGGAAACAGACCCACAAATGGACACTGGATAGAGAGGAAAGGTCAGAGGTCAATGCAAATTGGTTAGGCACCAGTTCACATGTGACCCGATAATAGGTGTAAGTTTGGGAAAAATCGGTCCATTAGTCTCCGAGGAGCTCTCTGGAAACGAACGCCGCGGCGGCGGAGGAACTCGGTCAAAAACATAGTATCCGCAAAACTTCGTTTTGGCGGATACAAAAATACAGGTGGCTCCACCAGTCTGCAGAAACTAATAAAAACACTTAATGGTCAATATCCATGCAAAAAATCATGGTGATCTCTGCATTAGTTGTTCAGATACTTCAGTTTTTGTATCAAATTGTCCATTATTCTGAGGGATACTTCGGAGTCCTATAGCTTGAAGGATATGGGTAACAGAGACCTAATTTCAAGTTTCCACAGGCACCTTTCATGGGCCTCCTTGCATGACAAGAATGAAGATTCTAGGTCCAGTTGTTGCGATTTGTACCCTGTTGACAGATAACCACATCTTTAAAGGTCTAAAAAAAAGAAAAAAATTCGTAAAAATTTGAAAAAAAAATAGAGGTGGCACACCCAGTCTGCAGAAACTGATGGAACAGCTCATGATCAATATGTATGCCGAAAATCATGACCATCAGTGTTGTAGTTATTGAAATACTGCAGTTTTTGTATCAAATTTTCCATTATTCTGGGGGGGGGGGGTATTTTGGACCCATACAGCTTAAAGAATATGGGTAACAGAGACCTAATTTAAAGTTTCCATGGAGACTTTTCATGGGTCTCCCTGTGTGTCAAGAATGAAGATTCTTGGTCCAGTTTTTATGATTTGTGCCCTGTTAACAGATGTTCATATCTTTAAAGGTCTCAAAAATACAGAAAAATTTCGTAAAAAAAACCGAACAAATCCAGGTGGTGCCATTAGTCTGCAGAAACTTATGAAACACTCCATGATCAATATCCATGCAAACAATTATGGTTATCTCTGCATTAGTTGTTCAGATACTTTAGCTTTTGTATCAAATTTTCCATTATTCTGAGCTGTACTTTGGAGTGCCATAGCTCAAAGGATATGGGTAACAGAGACCAAATTTCAGGTTTCCATGGAGACTTATCATGGGTCTCCCTGTGTGTCAAGAACGAAGATTCTAGGTCCAGTCGTTACGATTTGTACCCTGTTGACAGATAACTACATCCTTAAAGGTCTCAAAAATGGAGAAAACAATTCGTGAACATTGAAAAATACAGGTGGCGCCACCAGTCTGCACAAACTGATGAAACATCTCATGATCAATATGTATGTCGAAAATCATGACCATCAGTGATGTAGTTAATGAGATATTGAAGTTTTTGTATGAAATTTTTGACTATTCTGGGGGGTAATTTTGGGCCCCATAGCTCGAAGGATATGGGTAACAGAGACCTAATTTCTGGTTTCCATGAAGACTTTTCATAGGTCTCTCAGTGTGTCGAAAATGAAGATTCTAGGTCCAGTCGTTACGATTTGTGCCACGCTAACAGATGACAGCATCCTCAAAGGTCTCAAAAATGGAGGAAAAAATCGTAAAAAATCAAACAGTACAGGTGGCGCCACCAGTCTGCAGGAACTGATCAAACATCTCATGATCAATATGTATGCCAAAAATGAAGACCATCAGTGATGTAGTTAATGAGATATTGAAGTTTTTGTATGAAATTTTTTATTATTCTGGGGGGTACTTCAGAGACCCATAGCTCGGAGAATATGGGTAACAGAGACTTAATTTCTGGTTTCCAAGGAGATTTTTTATGGACCTCTCAGTGTGTCAAGAATTAAGATTCTAAGTCCAGTCTTTATGATTTGTGCCTTGTTAACAGATGTTCACATTTTTAAAGGTCTCAAAAATAGAGAAAAAAATTCGTAAAAAATCGAAAAATACAGGTGGCGCCACCAGTCTGCAGGAAGTGATGTAACATCTCATGATCAATATGTATGCCAAAAATCATGACCATCAGTCAAGTAGTTAATGAGATATTGAAGTTTTTGTATGAAATTTTTTACTTTTCTGGGGGGTACTTTGGGGCCACATAGCTCGAAGGATATGGGTAACAGAGACCTAATTTCTGGTTTCCAAGGAGATTTTTTATGGACCTCTCAGAATCCCAAGTTACAAGGTTCTAGGTCCAGCGGTTACGATTTGTGCCTGGTTAACGGACGGACAGACGGACAGACGGACAACGGACAAAGAGTGATCGCTATAGCTCAGATGACTTTCAGTCAGCTGAGCTAAAAAAATTATATCCATCCAGAAAAATGTAATACAGTGCATTCACAGTATGTGCATAGATGGATGCACATACAAAAGGACAGTCAACTGAACATTCCCCTTACAGCTAGGGATTCAGAGAGATTTCACAACCTGGAACATTTGTACACCTACATGAGATCAGCATTTAATGTGAACCGACAGTGACCAAGCCATTTAGCTAAAATGGTTAATATGTTATGGGGTTTGTGAAACCTGATCTGTTCATGATCATATTTTCAGAATAATCATCTATGTATGTTTCCTATTAAAGGTTACACTGTGATACATTGTGATACCTGGGGGGAAATTGTTCATGAAAATGAGTCAGGTTATGAATATCTCTTATACCTCAGGATGTGTGAAGGAAAGCAATAAACACAGGAACAAAATGGGTTCATCTCAAGGAAAAGTACAACACAGAATTCTAACTAGGAAACTTACCTTCCTGGCGGCACAATCATCTGAAATCTGACACAGCAACACCATGCAAATAATGACATTAACATGAAACCAGTCACTGAAGCACAGCATGACAATGACAGGTAAACTACACGACGAGTATAAAGCAGAAGGCAGCAGAATTCTGCATGCTGCAAGTCCAAACAAGCATAATAAAAGCATCAAATATTCAAATAAACATGTGCACAAGACTAAAAGTACAGACCCTGGAGAGAAAATATAGAAAATATGTTGTAAAAATAAATAAAAAAAAAAACAATTGATTGTATTAACAACTATAAAGGTGTCATTTAAAAAGTTTGAATACTGCATATTGCATGGGTATACTGCATAGTTACTGAGTTTTACAAATCTGGCTGAAAGGTTGTGAATATTAATTCAATTAAAGTCAATCAATTGTAAAATATATCAGCACCATATTTCATTTTGTAAAAAATATTGTTTAGATGTTGATAAAATTCATATACATTTACCAGATAAGTTCATTTATTGAATTTTTATGTATTCTAAAAGAAGAAGGAAGGAAAATATTGAGCATGTTTCAATATTCTCAGTTATGAAACTAATGGGCCCAAGAAAGGTAGCTATTTCATATATTTCACTAATTTTTTATTTAATTAAATTATAAATAAAATACACAATACTATCCTTGAATAAATGTTCACAGACCAAGCAAATTCTTTTTCAGAGAAGAGAAATGTATCTCTCAGGGTTCCCATCAATTTCCTGAAAACTTAATTCCCCTATTTTTCCCTGATGAATTTTGGAAATTTCAGGATACTTCTGAACTTTTGGGGGACTAAAATACTGTAAAGCCACAAAAGCCAATCATCCACCTGACATGGGACAAATATAGCCAACTGACTAATTTCTCTTCAGGATAAATCAAATTCCTGATTTGTTTCCAGATCTGAGGCACTTTTCTCAATTTTTCAAATTTTTTTATGACTGGAAAATTGGAAACTCATTTCTCAGGTTTTTCCTGAATTCCAGATTGAACCCTGATTTCTGTAATTTGAATATTTTTTATGATGTCACTTTTTTAAATAACTTCTGTACAACATAAAAAAGAGCCATATGATAACAAAAACAGAATACAAGGAATATCCAGAAATCACAGTGTGGCACCTTTGAATATTGCAAAGCTTTGAAGCATGACTTAAGCAAGCTGTTTCAAGTGTTTTCTCATACAGTTTGTAACGGGGCTGGCTAGGACAGCTTACCTGTTCTAACAAGGTGGGGTGCTTCTCCAGTGCTGCCAGTACAGCATCATGGATGGACAAATATAAACGTTCTCTCTCAATCTTCTGGAAGAATCCTGCAGCCTCCAACTGCTCTCTGATCCCAGCTGTATAAAATGAATGTAAATAGAATTTGTCAAATAATTGTTGACAAAACCCACTATGCATACATATTTTACATAAAGGTTTGTTGAATAGATTAATATCAATAAAATAATAATTTGTAAATTAACTTTTTAACGAGGATCTACTGGGTATTTTGCAAACCATGCAGCTCCATAGCTGACAAATGAATGAAAAATATAGACTAGATAATATATTCATGCAACATTTTTACACCACTTTTTTTTATTTTAAATAGATACTTTATATGACATAGGAAGTATGTACCATACCTTTACAACTGGCAAGCATCACAGTAACTCCAACCTCATCGTAGTCTTTGATAATCTGGAACAGGGAAGGATTAAGTCAAAATTGTGACTGTACTGTTATTTTTTCAACTATGGTATACCAATAATATTGGCATGTAATCTATGACATCCCAGTTTTAGTGTGTATCACTGTAAGTAAAATGGAAGGCCCATTAGGGTTTTGAGATACTGGAAGAATAAAGGGTTGAAGAGGGCACCAGGATGCTACATGAAAGTGTTCCCAGGACAGTGACTAGGTGAGCATCTATGTGCAGGGAGAATTTGGTAATAAGGACACTTGTATTGGCAAAATTTAGGGCAGAATAACACTTTTTGGGACCACCCTCAAATCCTCTTATCATAGTAGGATTGTTTGATGTGTTTTATATTTATTTATATTGTTACAGGTGCTCTTTTTATTGTGTGACACAGGCGTAACTCGTGTTGTTGTTACATTTTATGTTTAATCCGTACTGGTTGAACTCTCGTTGTCATGTGAGCCTTGGCTTTTCACGCCTGGTAGTGGGTCACGTGATGGGCCTGGTGTGTGAAGATACACAGCGCTGTTCTTTCTAGAGAATTCCTGAAACGCGTGCTAACTGTTGAGTATGGTCCTTATAGACTGTTCGAGAAGTGGAAAATTCCCAGCTTGGGGTGTGAAGGTATATAAAGGGGCTGTTTTTTAGAACCAGGGGGCAGAGCAGAGCAGATTCCAGCAGACACAGAAGCGTGTGTCAGGACCTTATCTGATGAATGCGGCAATTATAGAATTTCAAGAACTTTCTCCTGGATTTTATACATTTGGACTTCAGTTTACTTCTGTGTTGTTGCTAGAACTTTCCACTGGACTGTCATTCTCCGAGAGTTTACATTCAAAGGACTTATTGTGGTGACGGTGTTGGTATCAAGGTACTGTACCATTATCTTTATGTGTGATTATATTGACTTGTTGCTATAACGCTGATTCACTGTATAATTGTATTGATTTAGTGTATTGTATTGTTAGGGTTGTTTTAAGAATAAATTAGTTATTTGTTAACAAAAAACCACTGACTTCTTTATTTATTCCCCTAGATATTTCATGCTGCCTAGTGTTACAGAATCTGATTTTATTTATCTCCATTACAAAATTTGTGTTGATCTGTTTATATAAGGTTCTGTAACAATATTATGATTAATTCTAAGATATACATCAGCGATTATTACCTGACTGAGCGTGTTGACCCCCATGGAGTCTATGAAGCCCATGGTAGCACAGTCAATGATAACGTGGTGTATCGGAGCCACAGGCATGGGGTACATGGCTTCTATCTCAGCGTGATTGTCTGCATCCACAGGGGCCCCCTCCTGTAGCAGGAAGAATGGATATTATAATGAAGGGATAGTGAGTCTGGTTAATTTTTCTGAAACAAAGGCTGTCTCGATATATAAATGCACCTGGAAATGTTACGTCTATTTTGGACCCTATATTTTCCATATGCCAGGTTTTTCAAATTCGAGAGGAAAATATGCAACCCTTCAAAAATTATCTTATTCACAAGACAAAAACTATAATTTGGCCGATTTGAACTTGAAGATATTTGTGAAGGTCACCAACTTTCAAACTCCTCAGAGAACTTTACAGGAACAACCCATGTGCCAAATTTGAGGACAAATGTGAAATACTTCAAAAGTTATGGGCTTCACAAAATTTTACATTTTTGCAGATTTGACCTTGAAGATGAAGGTCAAGGTCACTAGGTTTTGATCTTGTTTGAGAACTTAGTAGGAACAATCAATGTTTTAAATTTTGGAGGAAAATATGCAGCCCTTCAAAAGTTATTGCTTTCACAAGATATCCTACAGATGAGGACTGACAACGGCACTGAAAACGTCTCCCCTGGAGGGTGAGGGAAGACATAATAACAGAAATTACATTTCTGCTCATGCTTTTGACTGTGAAGCAACAAAGTTTGAGTGTGAGCTCATTATATCATTATATTTACAGAGGACTGAACATGGTTTTCAGTATCAGCAGGGAATTTCAAGGTTCTTCTGATCTTATAACATTTAGTATTCACTGATTACAGTATCCCGCTATGTACCTTTTTCTGAGCCTTCTGCCTCCTCCGGACTTGGTTCTGCTGCTCCTTCTTTCTCCTGGCTTCTATTTTCATTTGCTGTATCTGAAGTTTACGTGGATCAAGCCCACACTTTTTAAATAATTTTTTGATAAAGTGGTCCCGGTTGGCATAATACAGAGCTGCCTCAAAGCGGTAGATCTGGATGCCAGCAACTTCTTGAGCCTGGAAATGATATAAGATGGTCATATGTCATATTTACAAGGGTACCTACCTGGAAATGATAAAGGGATGGTCATAAGATATATTAACATGGAGACCTTCCTGGCATGGTACAATGTCTAACAAACAATGTCATGTATTGATCAGTTGAAAAACTTTGGTTTTACTACACAAATTTACAAGAACTATACAATATAATTTTATTACATATTACCAGTACACACTTTACACTTATACGACACCAGATAAAAACTAATGACCAGCAGATGACAGAGGGCACATGATAGTGAGAGACTTGTTAATATAGATTTTCCTGCATAAACACATGAAGGGAGTTCGCTATAACAGTTTAAAAGATGTTCTGTGAATTAATAATTCGCTTCTGATTTTGGTGGCCATCAATCTTAAAGGTTTTATTTGCCTTTTAAGATGCAATTGTGACCTTTAGCTTGAATTTCATTTTGATGCATAGTAGAGCAATCACAATGACAGTGTACTTACAGAATCATAAACAGATTGATCTTTATACAGATCTGTATGTGGAACCCGGCCCAGTAAACAGGTGTATGGTCGCTGTGTACGAAACACAACTGTCAACAAGGAAAATGCTACGCCAATCATCAGGCCATAATCTACATCCAAAATAGTTGTAGACAAATACACAACCAACCACACAGCCTGAAACAGACAAAAAATATGTCAAGTCTTTATCAATATTCCCCCTGACACATTATTTACATATACATAATGTTTAATTCTAAATAATTTTACTCACCTGGTCCCCCAATGTTGATAGTTTCGTGACTGCTTGCCTATCATAGTA
This sequence comes from Sipunculus nudus, assembly GCA_026874595.1. Classification (NCBI taxonomy): domain Eukaryota; kingdom Metazoa; phylum Annelida; class Sipuncula; order Golfingiida; family Sipunculidae; genus Sipunculus; species Sipunculus nudus. The sequence continues at coordinate 102,843,762 of CM049306.1, read as the reverse complement.
AGACTCACTACTTCAAGATTCAGCTAAAATTAATATGAACATATAAAGAAGTTTTTCAACAGTAACAGCACTGCCACTGAGTCAGCCATATCCTTTCCTGTGAAGGTCATATAACAAGGTTCCAGTGTAAATTACTAAAATTAGTGTGATTCTATGCTGACTTCATACAGGACACAAACAGTTTATATGAAAGAACAATGAATACTTACAAAGTCATACTTGTTGATAAACCAGAGTTTTTTGAGATCTTTGAGCTGCAGGAACATGCCCTTCAGGGCTACCAGGATAATAGCAGCCAGCACCGCCTACAGGAAGAGTTCAGAACTAAATATATTTCTAATCTGGTTAACTGTGAATCATCTGTAAGCGTGCTTTATAAATATAATATAAACAATAATAATCTGAATATATATGTTATAATAGATAATTACATTTTTATTACACTTCCTACATGCAGTGGCCATTTTACATATGCTAACAGGCATACAACACTCAAAATTAAGCTAGCTCATGTTATAAATATAAAGCTACCCAAAATCAAGGTCTGAGAAGGTATTCCACAGAATGATTAACTAAATTTAAAGGGAATGTGTCTCCACACTGGAGCTGCATAATATTCACAGGGGGACAATATATAGATAGACACAAACTGGAACTCAATACATCATAGTTTCCCTTTTCAGAGGAGGGGCAAAGTACCAAGCATAAATACAGTCAACTTCCCGTCTTTATTCCAGTGATATATACATATAACTAAATCGCATGTATTTCAATATAGAATTCAAGATACGAAATATCATGTTAAAACTGATAACAGAGCTCTGTTGTTTGCATACAAATATGATGTGTATACTTACATTTGGAAGTTGCTGGAAGAGTGGCCCAACTGCCAATAATACAATAAGGATGAGACTGCAGGAAACCAAGCCAGCTACCTACGAACAGATGACATATTTTATATCATCAGTACAAAAAAACAACAGGCTGAGGAACTACATATTAACAATAATCAGTCCACAAAATAATGAAACCATTCACAGCCAGTACTATGTCATATTATATATATGAAGGTTTTGAAATTTATATCAGTATCCTTTACAGAACTTGGAAGTATAAGTAGTGATAAAATTTATAATGAACACCAACAACCCCAAGTCCTGATAGATGGACACAATGTGCACATTCAGCTATATCATACACACATATAACTACTTGATGAAATGTATGGCTACAAAACAAATGCTCACATCCTGAGAGTGTCATATATTAAACACCACAAGTGACAAATATCAAGCTTAACAAATCTAACAAATCAGAAATCCAAATGTACCTGTTAATTCAATATACATTCACACATTTTGATAATTTTATGACAGATCATGTTATGTGTAAGTATCCAGCAAACTACAAAAAGGTTTCCCTAACTTAAGCATGTGAGAGCCACTATTCAATTCTATTCTGTTAGTTGTCAGAGTCTGAGGTTAGCCTATGTGTCCCACTAAGGAAATGTATTCTCAATTTTGAGTTAAAGTCTATACATTCTGAAATAATCCCACACATTACCAATATATAACATATTCATGTATACCTGCTGTCATTTCTGCTTGAGAAGGCACTTACCTGTGTCCTGCCTCCTGCTCCTTCCTGGACCAGACTCCTTGACAGGGAGGCTGCTGATGCGAAGCAGTTGAAGAAAGATGAGACACTGTTGGTGATGCCATATGCCACCATCTCCTGTACAGCCAATACATGGTGTATTTGTGAGTAAACAATGGTTACAGGATAGTGATGTACAATTAAATATCACCAACTCAGTCACTGGCAAAGTCATCATGAACCATTCAGTTGCCATTCAAGAAAGATGGAAACTGAATTTAAACTTTTTTTACAGATTACAATTTCTAAGGCATACCAACCAGCATGAATAAAAAGACTATGACTTCACCAAGATCACAGTTCTCAACATAAATACTTAAAATATATTCAGGAGAGTTACAACCCTGTTTATGTGTACATACATACTGGGAACATTTTACAGATTTTTCTCAGCCCTTTAGTCATCTAATAATGAACTCTGTCTAAGAATATTATTTTGATTCAATATTATCATGATATTATAGTGGATCAAATACCAATATTAACATCAAACTCTGTTTCTACAACCCTGAACCTGGCCAGGACAACCCTGGAACTGTCAGGCTTAGATCAAAGGTAGGCAAACCAACCAGGAACAACTAAGTACAAGTACCAAGTTAGGCTACACTATGCCTGTAACAAACCTATCATAATACTTTGGCAAGTACCAGTTATTTACATTCATTATCATGGTATATTACCAGAATATCCATTATAGATTTTCTTTATTTTTTTCAGAATGAGACAGCAACCTTTTGACTCGATTTAGCAAGTAATTTCCAGCTGACAGAAGTACATTAACTACCAGACACACATTACAAAATAATAACAAATTTCAGTACAATTTAACAATGTTCTTTTTAATTTCTTCTTTTGTTCTGTGGATTACTTCACCTTTCACCATAGTTGTCATGAATAATCAAAGATAATTAATCACTTACCTGATTTGCATCCACTTCATAGCTGTGCTTCTGGGCAAATAGTTTGGCCATAGAGACTGAGATCGCAAAAGCAACTATTGACATGGCGACCGCATCACCTGCTACTACACTTAATAATTCTGGGGGTGGTGGTCTTGGTGGTGGTATCCTGGGTAACAGCAATATTTTTAAAATTTGCATTACTATGCTGATTATTCTGAAATATAACTTTTTTTCTGGTCTGATTTCTTTTTAGTTCTTGAAGCTGTTCATCAAGTACAAAGAAATTAAGCTCTTGTTTACCTATTTCATGTATGTTACATCACCTGCTTATATTCATGACTGTAGTGATTTTCTATTATATATATATATATATATATATATATACAATATAATGTGCAACTAGCTACAAGATAAAAATTATGAGTAAAATATAGAACTTCAGAATTTTATTTTCAGAATACATTTTAACGAATATTTCCATTGACATTCCTACACAGATTCATATAACTTCCTTACCCTCTGGGGATGGCTCCCACCACTTTGATGTTGAATTTTTCTTGGAATCTTGCAACATATGAGATCATTGTTGCTATGACAACCTGTAAGTAATGCACAAATTAATGAAGCTTTCTCTTCTTATTTCTCTTCAGCATATCCCTCCCCTTCTTTTTTTTCAGAGAGATACACACAATTATATGTTAATTTTCCTGCACTTCAAGCAACAGAATTACTAGGTGAGATATTTTGGGTTAATTGCCCACAATGCACTGCAATAGTTTTAAGCTTTATCTTAGGTGTAAAAAAATTTTAAGAAAAATGAAAGTTTAGATTAATACATAAATAACTATTTGGGTTAGGGTTGAAGCTTCAACTGCAGTAGATAAATAATGATCACACAAAGATATTTAATGTAACTTTGTAAGGTTCACTCATCATGTGAGAGGTCACATGACTTTGCATACAGACAATTTCAAGTTTATTTCAATAAACTCCTTAAAAACTTTCAAAGGTTTGTAGGAATCAAGCAAAATCGATAATAGCTAGTAGAGATCAATATTGTTCAAAAACATGTCATCTAGGCTCTTTTTATTCAACTGGCTGCAGTTTTTATATTTTATTAACATATAATATATTAACAGAAAATATATGAGCATAGCTTGTCACAGTTTAAAATATCATGATATAACTAGAATACTACAACATTTCTTAACATATGAGGTCTAAAACAAAATCATTTTAATCCCCCAAAAAAGTGAAAGAGTATCAAGTTTCATGTAAGTCATAGTCTAAGATTATATACTAAAATCATTTAAAGAACAAGATAACTGCATAATGTTTTATAAGTTTAAAGTTTATAACAGCTGAGGATCGCCTATAGATTTACAAACAAGAAGTTTCTATACAATGTCACTCACCACAAGAAGTTCAATAGGAACTGGCATTCTGATTTTTCTCTTGACGTGAGGGTTGATATACTCTTTGGTTAAGTATAAAAGAACCATACATATCACAGCGATGATGAGCGCAGCCACGTTAGTCTGTGTTATCTTACTAAACATATCTATGTACGACTGAAATAAAGACAGAAATAACATAGTTTTAATAACCATTTGCTTCTGAAAGTTAATATAACCAGGGGTCTCCATGGTCAGCTGAATTCGTCTATTAGATTATTTTTAAAGAAATTTTTCAGAATGACTGTCCTGTGACCTTAACCAATGAACTTGTTACCAAAAAATCTGAGAACTTATTATCCTTGAACTTGCAGCATTTAGATTATTGTAACAATCTTTTTAAAAAAAGTTGGTCCAGGGTCCTTGACCTCTGACCAGATAACCTCAAAAACTACAGATTTTCTCCACTTTGGGCAAGTAAGCCATGTGTGTAAGATAGAAAGTTAAGGATGAAAAATTTGATTTACAGTGGATTCACAATCATTTTAAATCTGTGGCTCCTTTGACCTTCATCTTTGACCTCTGGACCCTGAAAATCAAAATGTTTCTTACTAAAGTGGTGGGTCATTAATAAACAAGTTTGAAGCCAATCTGTTTATCCAAAGCAGATTTATCATCCATAAACTAATTTGTTAATGGATAGGCCCTGTGACCTTGACCTTTGGACCATAAATTTGACAGCAAATTATATATTAAAAGCGAAACAAAATTAGGACTGGACATATGGTCATTTTTTTTAGGTGGTGGCTACACTGAGGTGGTCTTAAGGCAAGGTTTTTACTGTGTTTATGTATTAATCTATAATTTAGTTATAAATATATATATATATATGTATATATATGTAACGGGTGAAAATAGAAACCAGGCTCGAATGTGGGTTCGAACCCGTGACCTATGACACACAAGTCAAATGTTCTACCACTAAGCTTATAACGCAAGCTTCACTAGCAAGGCCAGTAGGAACGCTTTTGTGTGTACGGTAACATTCACCCCCTCTCCAAGAACGTTCTGTCCCCAGACATGGGAATCAACCCGGGGGTCACACACGTGAACTGGGAGGGGCATCATGCCACAACACCAACTCCCAGGATCCCATCGCTGCCACTGTTACGGTGGCAGTGGGGTGAAAATAGAAACCAGGCCCGAATGTGGGTTCAAACCCGAACCTATGATACACAAGTGTCATAAGCTTCACTAGCAAGGCCAGTAGGAACGCTTTTGTATGTACGGTTACATTATATATATATATATATATCAAGTATTCCATATTTCTGCCTGCGTAAAAATCATTGAAAGACCATCAACAAGGGAACAGTGCTAGAACCATAGCCTAATTCCTGCAGCTTAGCCAAGTGTTAGGGCCTCATTGAGACAGTATTGTTGCAAGGTGGGTAATCAGGATACCATGTAATGGATGAACCTGAGATGCCTTTGTAATTTGCACGCAGCATTAGAACAGGTCATCTGATGTCAGTGACTCAGTGTAATGTAACCAGTGGAGCAGCAACTCACAGCAGACAGGCAATACCCAGGACTGATCAGTTAAGCCTTAAACTGCCCCAACCACAAAGAGGTCCAGCCTCCGTACATGGCTGGAGAGTGATCCAAGAGGATATTACTGAGATAGTGTCTGTGTCGAGAACATTAATTTTCTGTGGAAATCAATAGACTTGTCCCCTAATCCCATCTGCAGCCTCCCTGTCAATTTTCTGACCATAAACAGTACTAATGGGCTTACAGATTCAATGCTTAACACCACAGCAATCACACACTGATACTTACAGCATCTGGGAGACCTATCAGTATTTCAGTGTATGTATATTATACCTATCTCACAACATTTGTGACATAAATATGTAATTTAGTTTTAATGGAAGTAGCACATGATACTCTATTCCACCATGAACACTTATTGAAGTTATATGCTTTTATTATAAAGCAACTGAAAGATATATTCACTTAATTGCCCAGTAACTTGAAATTTTGTAAAAAATAATTAATAATATCTGCCATAACACCTTGGCAATATAGAATAGCCAATTATTAAGGAAAGTTTAATATAGTATAGTTTATAGTGTACAGTAATTTGTATACACTATAAGTTGTTCAGAGAATTAATATATATCATATTAATATGAAATATTTAAATAAATGTATGAGGCTATGCTCCTAACAGTGAGATTCCTTGTCACACTTACATAGATCAGCTTGAAAGGACCACTGAACCTGGCAACATTCAGTCCAAAGATGTGCTTGACCTGGCTGGTGAAGACATGCATGGCAGCCCCAGTAGTGAAACCACGAGTTAGAGGATCTGACAGGTAGATCGTCAGGAAGCCAAGCCTCAGTAGGCCCATACCCAGCTGTTACAACCAATAAATAAAGATAGAGACTTCAACCCTCAACAAAAGGAAATATAGTAATATGAAGGACTTAACCTCAACAAACAGCAGATGCCTATCAAACCTTAAGGACTTCTTGATAAAGTTCAGGATAAAAGCCTCAACTGAGACTGAAGGACTGATACTTTAAAAGTACAGCTGGTGACATAATAAGCCTAAGAATACATTTGTGGTTATATGCTTTAGAAATATAACAATGAACTTACACTTAAAAAAAATAGCCATGGACAAAGACTTAAAAATATAGTATAACCTCAAAATCCAGATTTAAAGCTCATAGACTAAATAATGACATTACAGAACAACAGACTTCAGAATCTGCATTGTTTTTCTTATCAAATTTATGACGGAAATGTTACAGTAAGTGTTAAGTCACAGACAGCATGCTTTGCTAACAATGGTTCCAACACTAACAGTACTAAACAATTACCTGCAATCTGAAAATGCTGGATTGCCCTGGTTTTTCCAATCTTTTTTTAGATTCACCTATACATTATTATTTATGGGTAAATTCAGGAAAGGTATTCTGTGTATAAATGGTTTAATTAAACTTAAAGAGCATTACCTGTATGGCTCCAGCCATTAGTGTGACTGCCGCAGCAATCTTTGCTTTACATTGGTCAAACTCACTGATGCCCTCTGACACTGCGGCCCCTGGACTGACAGTGGACAGATTTAAACCAGTGACTCCGACTGTGTATGTGTTTACAGGACTCTCTGTGCTGTTTATCACAGAGGGAGACCCCACCATTCCATCCGTGTACTCAGAACAGAAGCTGGCCTGGTTTTTTGTCACTGTAGCACCAATCATTAAACTTACCACAGCAAATGTACCTGGAATTAAAAATAAGTTATTTAGAAGAAAATAGCTAAAACTAATAATTTCTGGCATCAGAGATGCCAGAAATACCCCTTAACCAGACATACCCCATTTAAAATAGGCCCCCTTCCTTTACAGGATATACTGACAATATACAAGGTTCAAGTTACCAGGGTCAAGGTCATTAATTTTTATCTTGTCTGTGAAACAAAAAGAGCAAGTACTTAAAAAATTATAGGTTAAAGAAAGTCCCTCAAAGCCAAAGGTCACAGTCATCAGTTATGAAACATGTTAAGATCATGGTGGAAACAATTTATGTATCAATTTTAAAATATATGCAGTACTTCAAAAGTTATGGGCTTAAAAAAATTCCTATGTTTGTAAGAATTTGACATGGTCAAGGTCACCCGTTTTCAAATTTTTCACAAAACTTGACTGAAACCATTTGTGTTTCATATCTGAGAGAAAAATTACAGTTCATCAAAAGTTATGGAGTTCACCATTATCCTGCATTTCAGCTTATTTGACCTTTATGTTGACATGCAAGAAATCTGGTAATGTACGTGGAACATTCATACAAACAAAACCACAAAACTAGACGACCATAGGTCGAACGCTTGCCGGAAATCGGAAGTGAAACACATACGGACAGACAGAACATATTGTCGGTTTTCTATTAATGGAATGACTCTCAGGGACATTGCTGAGAATATGTGGCCCATAGAATGACATATGAGACAAAAGAACAGGCAAGCAGACAAAGCTGACAACAAAAGACGAACAGACAGACATACTGACTTTGTGAGACAAGATTGACACCAGATGACATAACCTGGTGATTGAGAAGATTGAAAGGAAGAAAATAAGTTATAATTTATGTAATTTAGATTTATAATTTTGGAGGTATGGCGAATTAATGATATACTAGGGAGGCTAGACTGTAGCGCCCTCTAGCAGACATATTCCGAAGACGACAAATGCGTTTCGTATTATTAGTGTATACCATGAGATGTCCCAGTTTCAAAAGGATTCCGTCAAAGCGGTGGCCTGTAGAATGCTATATGTAAGGCGTAAGAACCAGCAAGCAGGCGACTTTGAGGATAACGGACAAACAGATGGACACACTGACAAAGTGACAGAAGATTGAAACCAGATGCCTTAATCAGGTTATGGAGAAGACTCAAAGGAAGAAAATAAGCCAAAGTTTATGTAACTGAGGCTTTGGGTGTAGAGATATGGCCAATACAATAGTATGTGTGTGAGGGTCGTGTGCATGACCCACTAGTGGCCATATCCGGAAAATGAAAAAATTATTTCTAGATATTAGTGTAAGGCATAAGATGTAACAGTTTCAAAAGGATTCCATCAAAACTGTGGCCTAAAGAATGCTATATGTGAGACGCAAGAGCCAACAAGCAGGCGTATTTGAGGACAACTGACAAACAGACGAAAACACTGACAAAGTGACTCAAAATTGAGTCCAGATGACTACTCCAGGTTATGGAGAAGACTCAAAGGAAGAAAAAAGCTACAGTTTATGTAACTGAGGTTTATAGTTTTGGAGATATTGCCAAAGCATGATATGTTGGGAGAGGTTCGAGTTCAGCGCCCCCTAGTGGCCATATCCGGAAAAAGAAAAATTGGTTTCGAGATATTAGTGTAAGACTTAAGATGTAATAGTTTCAAAAGGATTCTTTCAAAACTGTGGCCTGTAGAATGCTATATGTGAGACGCAAGAGCAAGCAGGCGAATTAGAGGACAACTGACAAACAGACGGACACAATGACAAAGTGACACAACATTGAGACCAGATGACATTATCAGTTTATGGAGAAGACTCAGAGGGAAAAAATAAGCTATAGTTTATGTTATTGAGGCTTTGGGTTTTAGAGATATGGCCAATGTAATGATATCTGTGTGAAGGTCGTGTGCAGCGCCCCCTAGGAGCCATACTCAAAAAATGAAAAAACAATTTCGAGATACTAGTGTAGGACTTATGATATGTCAGTTTCAAAAAGATTCTTGCAATAATGTGGCCTTTGGCGCAAGATGAATGAAATCTCGAAATATCTCTATTCACGAGATATTTTACGAGATACTGCAAGACTTGTAATAAAATCTTGTAGTACTAGTTAAATGCTACCTGAGGCAAAAAACTAGATCACTCTAGCTTTAAAACTGACAAAGTTAGAAAAATAAGATCCCTTATTTTCGAATATCATGACTTTTCCCAAAAAAATTGTAACCATGGTTACGGCAAATTTGAGTCAGCTACACACCAGATGACAGGCCTTGGAATGACGATTAAAATGAGCTATTGTTGAAGTAGATACGACTAATAGTCACAAAGATATGAAGAAAAAAACGTTTTGAGAGGTTTTGACGACCTTGACCTTGACCTTTGACCTATTTTAACCAAAAACAATAGGGCACCTAGAAATTATGTTTTCGAACATCCCTGTAAGTTTCAAGGTTATTGTTGCAAAATTGTGACCAGGAGAGTGGTGACAAACAAACAAACAGACAGACAAACAGACAAACAGACATACGCAACTGACCAATATGCTTGCCGAAATCTTTGATTCCGGCAAGCAAAAAACCCTGAGACTGGAATTTCTCTGCTGTTATAGCATACAAGTACGTACAATTCATTAGAGACATGTACAGATGTTTGTTGTCACATACACTAACACTGGTTTTATTTAAATGAATCTGAAGTTGACTAGGAAGACACTAGTGTCCTGAGACTCCTTGGCTGGACAGTGGTGATACAGATCAGTAAATGCATTGTGGTAATTGACCTCAGATGTTAGCCTATACTATATATATAGTATAGTTATCCATCACCAGCTACGATTAGGATATGACTTCTACACAGATAAGTCAAGACAGGTATGTAACCTCATGCATCCAACAATCTCTGTTATATATGATTAACAGTATCCAAGCAATGACCAGCAATATTTAAATATTGTGATATATATATATTAACATATACATAATAATATATATATAAACACATACATATATATATATATGATACATCTTTTTAAATAAATAGAATCCAACAATTTATTATAATTTATATTCTGAGGCATATTGCCAACTTCTAAGACTATATTGTTTTTAAAAAAGCTTCAACATATCAGTCATACCACAATCAGTGATTTTGAAGCTTCCCTGACTGTGAGGCCATATCAGCCTGCATTCAGTTAAGATTGTAAAGGGAAAACCTTATAATCATGAATTTAAGGTAAAACAACAATTGTTCTGATTAAAGCCACAACTGGATTTCATTAACCGTACCAGGCACCTGAGATAAATGCTTTATGCAGGTTGGCATTTATGCATGCCATTACGTGATCACAGAATGAGGACTGAACATAAAATAAATGACTGTGGCTTTCATATCATAAACAATACAAAGAAAAAAGACAGGCATCTCCAGTGACTTCTCATTGTGAGAAAATGTCATCTCCTTGAATACTGATTGATTAATTCTTATATGTTCCTCCTGCTAGGTCACAGGCTCATTATTTATTTTTCTAGTGCACGAATACTGAATGTTATATAGCTCTAAGCCAGAGCAGACAAAAATACTGTTTTGTAGTATTTTAATTTTCAATGTATTTGTGACAAGTAAGTGCTGTTAAATTTTCTCAGCAGGCACACTTTCAATTTCATTAATTTGATATAAAATTGTTCTTGCATCAGCTGAATAGAATAATTTTTCATCACATCAAATGGTTCTTCAGTCAGCTGAATGAGCTTATATTTCATGAGCCACAAGGTTCTTCAGTCAGCTGAATGATCCAATGTTTCATGAAATCAAAGGATGTTTCAGTCAGTTAAATGGTCTAATGTTTCATAAAATGAAGGATGTTTAAGTCAGCTGAATGGTTTAATGTTTCATGAAATCAAAGGATGTTTCAGTCAGCTGAATGATCTAATGTTTCATAAAACAAAGGATATTTCAGTCAGTTGAATGGTATGATGTTTCATGAAATCAAAGAATGTTTCAGTCAGTTGAATGGTCTTATGTTTCATAAAAGCAAAGGATGTTACAGTCTGTTGAATGTTATGATCTTTCATGAAATCAAAGGGATCTGCGGGTTGGCCTGGTAATAGTACATGTGCTGTCCTCCTTGGTGTAGTCTGAATATAATCCTGGTACAGATATCATGTTCTAAGGCCTAGGGTAAATTCAGATATATGTTTGTTCATAATATTTGTTCATCAGTGAAGATGTATTAGTCAGCTCCTAGGGGCACTGTTTTAAATTTAATCCAAACTCATTTCAATCAATTCAATTCCAATTCATGCATTTCCCTTCAATTCCAATTCAATTAAGAGCTGTCATCAGGTTTGCTTGCAATACACACCTCTAATACATGTTATAAGGCCGAAATTCCCCAGATTAAAACCTCCTGCACAAGTTAATTGATTAAAGTGTCCCAGAAACACCACTTCTTATAAGTCTCATTACAGTTAGGAGTTATTTGACCTTACTTTTACATTTAACGGATCTTACTTATCTTACATCTCTTACCTGGTCCTGGCCATAAAGACTACCCTGTATAATCAGCAATAATCATCCAAAATATTAATTACATTATATAACACAATATTTTTATTCAAGGTACAAAACAGATATCTGAGTACACAATTAATACATATGTGATTCGATTTACCTATCCAGAACAAAATCAGAGTAAAGTATGACATCTATTATCAAGAATAAAATATATATGTTTGTAAACAAATAAGAGGTGCAGCAATCTATGTCTAGCAAAAAATAGCAGATTACAAGCCATTAACAATCCAAGATGACAAAACAAAAACATGGTAGACTGATAAAGAAAAATCTCATACAGCTCCACTAAATCTTGTAACTCCTCAGACAATTAGAAACGACTATGGCTACTGTAAAATGATAGTAAAGCAACAACTAATGATGATGCTAGAAACCGATGCATCACACAAACCGTGAAACTACATAATATAGTATAAAAAGCCCTTGACAGTGACTGTGAAAGTTCACAAAATAGGAAACACTGTTCAGCAGATTGCTTCTCCCATGCCCAGAGATGAGCAGAATGATTCATAAAACCAAAACCGTTAGAAATCTGTCAGAGACGGAAATGTACTGGATGATTTGGAACAGAGGCTAAACATGGTGTGACAGCAGGTTCTGCCATTTTTAGCCACCAAACTGCCAACCATAAGATTAAAAACCACAACTATTGCTCCTGAAAAACATGCAGGAATACATACAGCCATGTCAATGCCAAAAATAGCTTTTCATCCCTTTACTGTTTGATTTACAGTTTGGTTGTGTTTCCATTGGTCCAAACCCAAATACAGATACTGAAAAGGGTATGGTTAAAACTAACACCTGACAAAAAAAGAAGGAAAGTTAAACTTGTATTGTTACAGGTAAGGTGACATATATCTTAAGCATAAAGCTTAACAAAAATCATACCTGAAATTAGATCAAATTTAGCAAAGAATTTTATCTGTAATAACACAAAATTATTTTTTGGGAAATGACTATATGGCTGTATAAGCCACCTTGACCATCAAAATGGTAACACGTGAGCACTTTACACAGTGATACTGAATTAAATACATGTTTTTTCTTTTGTTTAAGTGCAGCATAAAATGTGAAGGGTTTTAGGGATAAAAGAAGTTTAGTCCCTTTATATATTCCATGACTACATACAAAAGTTAGTCTTACACATTCATCATAAAATTCCTGTAAATTTCTCATGGTCTCTTACTGTAACAGGAGTTTCTAAAATACTGAATTTTTTATGCAGTTTCTTAAATCAACAAGATAAGCATTAGGAATTCTTTCATTGAAATTGTATAACAACCTAAGGTCACAATTTTTAAAATAAAGCACCACACAGGCTAAGAAACTGGTTATACCATCACATACAAACAACTGGAAGTTCCAATTTATAAAGATGGAAAATATTTCCTTTGCACAATTCAGAAGACTTGTTCAATGCAATTGTATCTGTTCTACCAATTTTGCATGACTTCTTTCACATTTCATTTTACATTTTTTTTACAAAACATGACCTGTTTCGTAGAGGAAACATGTACATTTTAAGTCATACTCACCTCAGTAACCTTTTAATGTCCTCTCAGTATTTGAGAAACTAATTTTTTTGCCTAAAGGTACATAATATAAATCTTTGAATATAGTTCTGAAATAGTTTAAATAAAGTTTTGAATAAAATTTTAAATCAACCCTGAATGAGACAAACATTTTGTTCAGTAGCATATTTAATAAGCCATTAACTTTAAAATGTGGTGCTAAATGACTGTATCAGTTGTGTCTGAAATAAATATTATTTTAATAATACACATCAAAATAAACTAACATTTTTCTAAATGACATTTAGAAATTTTGAAATGAGATTTCAGTTTCTGATATTAATAATTTGTTTGACATAATGTTTTCCAAAAAAGAAAATGCAGCAGCTTGCTTCACGTGCCGTTTAATACAAGTCGTTATTCTAGTGTCCAAACTGAGGCAGACAGCATGACCTGCCTGGTTCCCAGGCTGTTTCCTGAAGACAACACATTCCAATTACAGCGTCAGATCACCAGGAAGCAAAGTAAACCATTCTGACTGGCAGAAGGCAATACCACATGCACAAGGTGCAATTGCTATGACAACCATTTTCCAATCCAACATTATATTACTGAATTCCCTGTATGGGCAAATATATCCTTGTTCCAACATGTGACCATCTTAAATTATCTAAAGTTTATTATATCCTGAATAATTCCATCATAATGATCCTGATTTTAATTAAACACTCATTCTGAATTAATTAATGGTTAAGCACAGGGTCTTGGTATAACACTATTTTAGCATGAACAAGAAAGTTATGTATGTTATTACAAAAAAACAATAACATTAACTAAACAAAGAAAGTGACCATTGTACTGATTTTTGTATTAAAGTTTTCTCTCTGTCAAGCTGTGAGACAGACAATTTGGTGACATCTTATTCAGTTATAAAAAGCCAAAATAACTGCTGTCTTGACTTTATATATGAAACAAATATTATCTTTTTTTAATAGAATCATCTGTCATTATACTTTGATTCATTTTATACCTCCTGTCACACTGTCAGGGAAATACTAGAGCAAAATGTATGGCATATTACAATGTTTGCACGACTTATTATAAGGCATGAATAACAGATAAGCACTGATTAATAAACAGCAAAAGAGCAGTCTTTAATTAAATGCTGTCACCCTGCTCTTGTTCTCATAAGAGGTGGTAGCTGAATAACCCTCACATCATTTAACAGCAGCACCCCATAATTTGTCCCCCACGGCCATATTGTGTGTCATTTTCCAAAAAACTGGTGGTTGGGTGATGATTAATATGGAAAGGGCAGGAAATGTCCTCCCGGAGATAGATGAATTGTCAATACAGACTCGTCAGACACAGGGAGGTCTGTCAGAGCTCAGCTACTAAAAAATGACTGGGCTACGGAAAGCCTCATAAAACAATTATAGCCCTGTAACTTGTGTAAAGAGCTCAGAGGGGCCCATAAGTCTCGTTTATCATACAAGGAACTGCTGATACAGTAGAAATTGAATATACGGCATTTCAGATTATATAATACATCATAAACACTTAATCAGAAATTTGTGTAAAATACTAAATATGTGCTACCTAATAAAATATAAATATATCATCTGAACATGTTCATTTTTTAAAAGATATTTCATAGATACATTTCAAAATGTAAATTTTATTTTAATATTCCTATATTACTGAGTAAATTAATCCCATGCAAAAAAGATTCAAGTGATCATTCCTACAGTGTTATAATCATCAGACTGTTATGACAAAATCCAGCTTTGTTTCACACTAGGAGCTGTGACCAGTATTAGATTCCTGATATACAGTTGATTATATCTTATGCAGATGACTAACCATGGGAGAAACCTGGTATGACAGCAGTTTATTTTTTATTATTATAACATGTTCAGCAGCATATTCTGACATTTGACAAGCGACTATGGTTTCTTCCATCTTTCAAATTGAGAAACAATATTTCCACTAAATATGGGGCCAATACAGTGAATCACTCTTGAGAAAAGAGCATTAATTTATTTTATGGAAATCGGAAGGTAGGTGGCGCCACCTGTCTGGTTTAACAGGAAATTTTTCATAATAGATAGACATGCCAAATTTAAGACCAATACCATGAACCACTCACAAGATATGAGCAATTTTCACCCAAAGCATATGCACAGATGGACACCACAGCAAATGGATTGCAGATGGTGCCACCAGTCTTATGAAAAAGATGGAGGAGTCCAAGATCTATGGATATGCACAATTTCAGGCTAATAATGCAATCTATCCAAAAAAGGGCTTTAATTTATTCTACATAAATGGGAAGGTAGGTGGGCCACCTGTCAGGTTTATGAGAAAACATTCTAAGATGGATGGACATGCCAAATTTCAGACCAAGTGCTTGAACCACTCCAGAGATATGAAAGCAAACATATTGACGGACGCCACACAATTATGATAGCAGATAGCGCCACCAGTCTTGAATTCAAGATGGAGGTATCCAAGATCTATGGATATGCACAATTTAAGCCCAATCTGTCCATTAGTTATAATGCTCACAGTACTATCAAGTGGCAATGATAGGGTATTAAATGGCGTGCAAACAAGAAAAAAAGACAATAGGTTTAAAAAATTATGGTGAATATTGCATGAGATGTTTTACCTATTACGGATGTTTGAGACACAAAATATATTAAAATAACCAAAAATGCAAGAAATTATTCTGTATCTTGAAATTTCATTTTCTTTAATTTACTTCTTTATTATTTGTATATTAACAAAACCCACATAATTATCCTCCCTAAACATGAAGTAAAAACTAACTCCAAAATGATGATAATCTATACATGTATAATCATGTCAATAAAAATTTGCCATCAATAACATTCAACTAGGCACCACACAAAAGGAACCTTTTCACTAAAGCCATACACAGGTTAAACAACATCTGCTCCATACACAAAGAAGCAGGTATATTATAATCATTTCTCAGGCACAGTTGCTGATACACATATACATAAGAATTTACCTTTTTTTATAATTAACAAGGCTGCATGTACACTATTGGCCAACAGATCAAGGTAAGGGCTGGGGTGAAAATAACTGACAGGCCTGTGATAGGGCATGAGTTAGTTTACACACCCCCTGTAAGCAAATTGAGGAGTTTACTGAATAAAGTTCACATTTTTCCACAACATGCAACTGGCAACCCAAAAGTACATCAAATTTCACCAACATTAAACTGACAGTATACCTTTTATGGCAAATACATAAATTTTGATGAGTTTAGCCAGTCCTGTAATGTTTAGCCTTTAACATATGGGTGTCATGTACAATGATACATGTGCCACACACAATTAAAGCAGACCACATATCATTCATTAATACAATATATTGTTAGATTGTTCTCTCTTTCACTGCATATTCTAAGAGTACTATTTTGATTATGAACTGGCATTTTTTTCCAAATGTATTTCTCCTTTGTAATACAACATACCACTACAGCACCTGTGAGAACTGCAGCCTCAGTTCAAAGTACTCACCTAGAGAGATGTGTTTTGATGTACCCAGCAAAAAGTACAGCAGAACTGGGAAGAACGAGACATAGAGACCATATATCGGAGCTTGTTCAGCAAGCATGGCATAGGCCATCCCTGAAACAGAACAATGAAAAGTTCATCAACATCACATTACACAAATGATTTAGGTTTTGTAGTAATATATGTTTATATTTTACTGGTAAACTAAAATTGTGATAATTTACTTCTATTATAAGTTTATAAAATACATGGGAAAAGTATCTGATTCTATTAGTCTTGTACATATAGTAACATTGTCCCAGATCAAGAAGAGACCAGGTAAACAGTTGAGTCATCCATGAGAAATCTGATCGGAGCTAGATATGAATTTGTGTCATACGAACATCATCAGAACATGAAGACTTTATTAATGGCATAAATTGATCATCTTCAGACTTTGCAAGATTTAAGGGACACCTACAGTTTTGACACATATCATTTGATAAATTACTGCAATTATTTATAAATTTTGAACAAGGGACCCATGGGTCACAGCGCTTAGCTGTTATATAAGATAAAAAATAAGATTTGGGAATGAGGCACATGCTGGTTTTGTGTGGTAATAAATATAAGCTTTATTATGAGTTGTTGGTGTTTAGCTTATGTATGATTTTGATAGTATCTAGAGACAAGGAAGAGGATTGATTTCATTTATTTTATTAACAAATGGAGTGCTATTGTCACACAGATTTTGACTTGGCATAATAAAAGAGTTTAACTATTTATTAAAATTTAATAACAAATATTGTGCCAATATAATTCTTATTTAAAAAAATAATAAGAAAATCATATGATTTTTTAAAATAAAATATAATGGAAATGATTATTAAAATAATATTATAGAATATATTCATGAATGCATTTATGAATACATTTTGAAAGTATCTGCACTGGTATTCAAATACTTTCATTTTTACCTGAATTCCCATTCTTATGCAATAAAATTTTTTAATGCAGTACATATTCATATTCATATTCAAATACATTTGCAAAGCATTCGCACCATGTCTAATATTTATTCAGTTTTAGCCAAACAATGATGTTGAGAATCCAGAATTGTCACCAGAAATCGGTGACAATATGTACGGTGTTTTGTATCATAGTTTAACGAAGTCTATTCTCTATTGATATTGACGTGAAACGTCATCCTAAAGCGTTGACAGGTCTTGATTGTATATATATATATTGTGTATTCTTGTATGGAATCCCATCGGCTATCAGCTGATTTATCCGTGTCACGCATCGTGTGTAATTATTTCTGGTATGTGGGTCGCCAAGGTGACGCTAACAGTCAAACTAGGTCACATATATCCTTATATGGGACACTTGAGAAATGAGCCAATCAGAGAACCGTGACGATGATTGTGACGTCAGAGTTCAGGGAGAGACGCTGGAAGCTGCCTTCAGTTGGGTCTTGAAGCTTGAGGTGGCAGCACGCACGAACGGGAGTATGAACATTGAAACGCCAGAAACGGCATAGAAGCAAGCTTCTGCATGAGGCAAGGACCCAGCTCATAAGAACTCAGCCGTGCTGCCGAAAGAGCTTCGTATTGGCGATATAGAGAGAGCGCGCTCGACACCTGCCGGTCTAGTTCAGCTTGACCTAGATACATAACCGCCGTAAGCCGTGAACCCACTGCTACACGAGCAAGGTGAAGGACTCTAAGCTCAACGTAAACAAAGGGCGCTATTGCATTCATGTGATCGTAAACCTACCCGGGTCGCTGACAAGCAAGATCAGTTGAAGATCGCTAAACTCAGAAAGACTATATGCTGCTAACCATACGCTAGATTCTACACAAAACAGTAACCAGAGATCTCTGAAGGAACTGGACTTTATTGGTTTTTATACAAACCACGGACTCAGTAAAAATATCCTGTATTTTTAATGTGAAGGACTGTCGCATTGACACATCAACGCACACACACTTACATCTACGTCTTTGTAAGTATTGTCTTGAATTATATTTGTGAATTTAACCTGATGTCTCATAGTTTCTATTGATCTGGGTGTATGATTGTCTGGTATTTTTATACACGTCCTTAAAAGAACCTGGAAATGTCACCTGTAATGACCGGGATCTAATTTCTTGATTAATGAAATCAAGTGGCGAGCGTTAACCCATCCTATTGTTTTATAGGATATATCCGTTGTAAAGTTTTCACGTTAAGTTAGGGGTGACAAGAATATACAAAATTCATAAATTTAAATAATGATCATAAGTACCTGGTTTTATGGCTTTTATTCATATTAAAAAAATAATTGTATTATATTCACTTTGGACTACTTTCACATCAATCTACACACTAGACACAGTAGGAATCTAGATTAATATTATCAACTGCATCTTTGTCTATAATTAATTTCTTTCATATGATCCCTAATGATAAGTAATGAATAATATGATTTGTTTTTTTATCATTAAAATTGAACTGAAAAATACCATAGGTGACTGCATGGTGTTATATAGAATAACACTGACATTAACATTCTATCCATCCATACAAGATTCTTACATCATCAGTAACTGCAAGTTAATTTTCTGTTACTCATCAACTAACAAATTCCTTTCTATTAATTTTTCTTTAATTTGTTATTAAAATACAATATAAATTTATTAATTTATTGTTTATTGTTATGTTGTTTTTCATAACAACTATTAGATGGGTTGGTTTGGACACCTTGATCAACTGTGGCTGGGCATTAGCTGCCTGGCTGCCCCAGTGTATGTCTCGCCTCAAGCGTGCATAATTTGAAGAAAGGTGAACAAGGTCAACATACAGGTGACTGAAGAGGGGCTAGCTAGCCTGGGTCTGACATAGTCTCATTAAAACATTAATAAAAAGCTACAATATTTTGCCAATTTCTTTCAGCTTTCTCAACTACAAAGATGAAATCCTTATGTGTGCATGATATGAAAATTATATCAACAGAGCTCTCAGGGAACAAACGTGCCATGGTCAAAGTTGGGCAAAATTTAAGGTACTAATTTTATATTTATACTAAAAACTTATAATATTTGAAAAATTCAGAACTAATTTTGGGTATTCAATTGAATCTTGATTAAATAATGTTACATCCCTGACAAAAAATCTCTAGCTTCAGCAATCCTCTTGTTAAGGGAGTAAATATATTTCTTGATTTTTAAAAAAGTGCATTATGTTCGGGCCCATAACTTAAAACAATTACGCAATACGGACATTCTTTCTGGCATGTGCATAGCGAATGTATAGAAAAATATGTATATTATATATGATCAAAGTCAGATCAGTGATTTTGATATTAGGCAGTCTTAAAGTGTAACAATGGGTTTTTAATGGAAAAATGAAGTTTTTCATTAATATCTCAAAGGAATTAAGTCCTAGTGACCAAATTCTTCACATGGTAGGGGGTTTTGGAGAAATCTAACTGTATGCCAAATTTAAGGAACTGAGAGTTGAAGCTGGGGAGCTGAGCTCTAGCTAACTGCATAACACTAGCTTGATGTAAACAATATGTGACATGGTGCTTGAAAACTTGAATAAAATCAACAGTTTTTGATCAACTGGTTTCAAATTTTTTATGTTAACAGTTGAAATGCAAATATAAAACATGCTTTGAATATTAAATCCACAGCAGTTACAGGAAAAAAACGTACCATGGTCAAACTTGGGCAAAATTTAAGGTTCCAATTTTATATTTTTACTAATTTTTAAAAAAGTTTTACAGATTTTGATCTAATTTTTGGTATACAATTAAATTTTGATTAATTAAAGTTGTATTACTGAGAAAAAGTCCCTACCTTTTACACTTTTGGTCTTAAGTGACCAAATATCTTTCCTGATTTTTTTACAAAGTCCATTATGTTTGGGCCTATAACTTTTTAAAATTAAATATAACTGACTTAATTTCTGGTATGTACATAGGAAGTATTTAGAGGAATATTTATGGTAAATATGAAGAAAACCAGATGAGTGGTTTTGATATTAGGCAGTCCTGAAGTGTAAAAATAGATTTCTAATAAAAAATTGAGGTTTTTCCTTAATATCTTGAAGGAATGAAGTCCTATTGACCAAATTTCTGGCATGGTAGGAGATTTTGGGGACATCTAACTGTATGCCGAATTTCAGATTCATAGGTCCAATGGTGTGGAAATGTGCCAGTCTTACGGACGGACATCCAGACGGACGGACAGTTAGACAGACGGATGGACGACGGACAATAAACCACGACTATAGCTCAAATGACTAATAGTCAGCTGAGCTGAAATAGAATGAGTTTGATGTTTAGGTGTTCTTTAATGTGTTTATACTGTCATATTTTCAAACATAACTCACAGAGAAATTACTGAATATCAACAGATTTAATGCCTATACTAACGCAAACAACTGAATATATAGAATAGTAACAGGCTCATAATTCTGTTCAATCAAATCTGAGTAATAAAAAACATACTAATACATACATAATGATGAACACTTAAGAAAGGACATCACTTCATTTAATTAATTTAAGATATAAGCGAAACTTAATTCATTCTGAGTATTTCATCAATTTCATGTAATATTTTTTGCAACTGTTTATAAACATTTTAAGAATCAAAGAGAAAATTGGAAAAAATACTCACCTTGCGGTATATGCATTATTCCGATTGTCAGGCCTGACACAATGTCACTAGGCAAGTCCTCTTTTACCCGATACTTTTTCATGATTCTAATGAATGGAAATATTTTAACTAAAAATGACTTCAGGCACTGTGCTGAGCAGGCACACTTTGAAAGCTGCCCACCCAGCCTCTCCCTGAAGGTCTTAGATTTGCGTGCATGTGCATCGTGTCCACGGTCAAACTCGCTCTGGGTATATATTGGCCTATCAACTACCACTGTGACCTTCCGTGAAGCACTGTCTGGCTGTATCTCTATCATACCCTCTTCCACCGTTCTGTCTTCTGACACTGCTTCTGTTCTGTCCCCCATTGTTGTTTCTTCAATCTTTTATTTTGTCAGACATTAATCCTTATTTTAAGTCAAGCCTGAAATTACAGAAACAGATCCAGCTTACTAAAGAGGCTAAAACATGTCCATCAGTACATGTGTTAAAACAAGACATGTTTTTTCAGAAAGATAAACATGAAAATGGTATATAACATGAGGCTAACATTATATACATATATTAATGACACCAGTCTGTGCATGACATTCATTGATATCTGACATAGTGTTGAATACAGTATCACAGTTAAAGCCTACACAGATAAGGACTAATGCAGTTGTAATAATAAGTTTGAATTTACTTGATTCTGGCCAGACTGAGGATACATGTATTTTGGGCTTGCTTTAAGTCCTTTTGCGGATTCTTCAACAGTCATAATGATACCAGTCAAAATCATAACCCACAGTATTTATAGGTGAGAATGTAGTTGTCTGGTCTGGCTGATAGAAACTAGG
The DNA here is from genome assembly GCA_026874595.1 of Sipunculus nudus. Lineage (NCBI taxonomy): Eukaryota > Metazoa > Annelida > Sipuncula > Golfingiida > Sipunculidae > Sipunculus > Sipunculus nudus. The sequence continues at coordinate 102,821,409 of CM049306.1, read as the reverse complement.
TCTCAATAACCTTCTGTCATGTGTCAATGAATATTCTTTCCTTGGACTGCTTTGTCACAAAATTAGAAGTTTATAGCATCTTCTTATTAGAACAGATGGCTGTTTCAAATAAATATAACCAAAAATCCCAAACTGTATATTCCAAATTTTAACTGATTACTTATTGAAACACAAGCTTCTGTTCTCACCCAAATAGGCCAATTGAAGTTAATTTGTTAAAAACAGTCATTTATACAGACAAAATAATTCATTCATATAATCTAAACATTGGGTACAGACAACTACAGATCATAACACAATGCTTTCATGTAGTTATGCACATAGTTACTGAGTTAAGACCTTTTTCACAATAAACATGCCCTGTGTTAGATGCTAAACAAGGGACCTATGGGTCACGACGCTCAGCTGTTATATATGATAAAAAAATATTATTTAGAAATGAGGCACATGCTGGTTTGGTGTGGTAATAAATATAAGCTGTATTATGAGTTGTTGTTGTTTAGCTTATGTATGATTTTGATAGTACCTTTGGAGACAGGGAAGAGGATTGATTTCATTTATTTTATTAACAAATGGAGTACTATTGTCACACAGATTTTGACTTGGCCTTATAACTTATAAGCAGAACATATAATATAAGAGTTTAACTATTTATTAAAAAAAATACAAATATTGTCCCAAATATAATTTTTATTAAAAATAATAAGAGAATCATATGATTTTTTAAAATGAAATATAACTTATATGATTATTAAAATAATATTAAAGAATATATTCATGAATGCATTCATGAATATATTTTGAAAGTATTTGCACGAGTATTCATATATTTTCATTTTTACCTGAATTCCCATTCTTTATGCAAGAAATTTTATAAGGAGTACAAAATAATATTCGTATTTAAATACAATTACAAAGTATTTGCACCATGTCTGGAATTTATCCAGTTTTCACCAAACAATGATGTTGAGAATCCAGAATATACCAAATTCACACATTTAAATAATGATCATAAGTATCTGGTGTTATGGCTTTTATTTATATTAAAAAATAACTAAAAAATTCATTTTGGACTAATTTCACATCAATGTACACACTAGACACAGCAGGAATCTAGATTAATATTATCAACTGCATCTTTGTCTAATTTCCTTCATATGATCCCTAATGATTAGTAATGAATAATATGATTTACTTCTTTATCATTAAAATTGAACTGAAAAATGCCATAGGTGACTGCATGGTGTTATTTGGAATATGTGACATTCTACCCATCGATACAAGATTCTTATATCATCAGTAACTGCAAGTTAATTTCCTGTTATTATAAACTAACAAATTCCTTTTCTTTTTTTCTTTAATTTGTTATTAAAAACCAATAAAAATTTATTAATTTATTGTTTTTTGTTATGTTCTTGGTTAAAACTACTAGATGAGTTGGGTTGGACACCTGGATCAACTGTGGCTGGCCATAAGCTGCCTGGATTCCATGTATGCCTCGCCTCAAGCGTGCATAATTTGATGAAAGGTCAACAAGGTCAACATACAGGTGACTCAAGAGGGGCTGGAGAGAGCCAAAGTCTGACAGGGTCTCATAAAAAACATTAATAAAAGCTACAATTTTTGGCCAATTTCTTTCAGCTTTTTTAAACTGAAAAGCTAAAATGCTTATGTGTGCATGATATGAAAATTATATCAACAGTGCTCACGGGAAACAAACGTGCCATGGTCACAGTTGGGCAAAATTTAAGGTACAAATTTTATATTTATACTAAATAAAATTTGAAAAATTCAGAACTAATTTTGGGTATTCAATTGAATCTTGATTAAATAATGTTACATCCCTGACAAAAAAATCTCTAGCTTCAGCAATGCTCTTGTTAAGGGAGTAAATATATTTCTTGATTTTTTACAAAGTGCATTATGTTTGGGCCCATAACTTAAAACAATTACACAATACTGACATCATTCTGGCATGTGCATAGAGAATGAAAAATATGTATATTATTTATGATTAAAGTCAGATCAGTGGTTTTGATATTAGGCAGTCTTGAAGTGTAACAATGGGTTTTTAATGGAAAAATGAAGTTTTTCATTAATATCTCTAATGTCCTAGTGACCAAATTCTTGGCATGGTAGGGCATTTTGGAGACATCTAACTGTATGCCGAATTTAAGACACTTAGAGCTGAAGCTGGGGAGCTGAGCTCTTGCAAACTGCATAACACTAGCTTGATGTAAACAATATGTTACATGGTGCTTGAAAACTTGATTAAAATCTACAGTTTTTGATCAACTAGTTTCAAATTTTTGGTGTTAACAGTTGAAATGCTAACAAAAACAGGCTGTGAAAATTAAATCCACAGTACTTACAGGAAAAAAACGTGCCATGGTCAAAGTTGGGCAAAATTTAAGGTACCAATTTTTTATTTTTATTAATATTTTAAAAAATTTAAAAGATTTTCATCTAATTTTGGGTATACAATTTAATTTTGATTAATTAAAGTTATATTACTGGAAAAAAGGTCCATAGCATTAACATTTTTTGTGTTAAGTGATCAAATATCTTTTCTGATTTTTTACAAAATGCATTATGTTTGGGCCCATAACTTTTTTAAATTAAATAATACAGACATAATTTCTGGCATGTACATAGGAACTATATAGAGGAATATTTATGGTAAATATGAGGTAAAACAGATGAGTGGTTTTGATATTAGGCAGTCCTGAAGTGTGAAAATAGGTTTTTAATAAAAAATTGAGGTTTTTCCTTAATTTCTCAAAGGAACGAAGTTGCAAACACCCAGTTTTCGGCTTGGTAGGAGATCTTGGGGACATCTAACATTATGCCGAATTTTGGATTCCTAGGTCTTACAGTTTCAAAACGTGCCACATCTACGGACGGACGGACGGACGGACGGACTGACGGACGGACGGACAGACGGACGGACGACGGACAATGGACCACGACTATAGCTCAGATGACTTATAGTCAGCTGAGCTAAAAAACAAGTATTGGGTCAAACACAAGGAGCTGTACCAAGAACTGTAAAATGCACTTCCATCCACTTTATTATTTACATTATTATTGTATGGGAAAGGAACCATATGTTGAGAAACAAAAGATCTTTAGCAGTGGCAGATGTAAACAAAGCCATGACAAATAATAAGAAGGTGATCTTTGACCAGGCCTGCCTTCTCTGTATATGCACCTGAAAGTGTCCCACTATTTTTTCAGCAGCCAGAGATCCAGCAGTTCACATTGTTTACACTGTCTAAAAGAGTCACTGTATCTTCATTGTTTATTTCACCCGTGGACCGGCTCAGTCAGGGTGAAAGGATGTGCTCACACGTGTTCCACTGGCGACACATTAAGTGTATCCTTAATGTGTATCCATACTGGCATTCTCATTAAGCATTCCTGCCATAATATGAAGTGGAGGCTTACAAGGGTTATTTTTATATCAATACTGGGGTCCAGATTTTCCATAAGTCAGTGGGCCTTCTTAGGTCCATCCAGTGCAAAACAATCTATTTCAAAATTGTTTCCTTTTTTTTCTTTCCTCTCTTTCTTCTGTCCTTGTTTTCACTAGATTTCAATATTGCTGCTTCTCAAAACACAGACCTTTAGCCGCAACATTAATATTAATGATGGGACAAAGATTTGCACCTGACATTTATTCTGAAAAAATCTAGTGTTACATTTACTGAGAGATGATACAAGTCAGGACTCAGAAGTCAAAGCCAAATAAAAAGAAACCTCCCAAGACAGTTTTTTTTTTAATACAAAATATTACAAAAGAACAAACCAACACTGATATTATATGTTAACATTTCAAAATTAAAATATTATATTACATTATTTGATACAAAATTATATTATGAACAAGATGACAATTTTAATTTTTTCCTATTTTCGTTACCCTAACCTGTCATTTTTTAAGGACGCTCAAAAGTTCTGATTTGCCTTAAAAGAGAGCACTGGTGGCTTTTCAACTGCTATGCTGCCCTGATAGAAAAGATTGAATGATCTCATAAACAAGGGACCCATGGGTAACGGCGCTCAGCTGATCGTGATTGGACTATAAATGTTTCTCCACTGTGATAATATATAGAGTGGATAAAGCTTATGAATATCATGGACATGTTGGGCTATTATAAAGGAATGTAATTTAATATGTGAGTAAATGATAAATGAAATTACCTGACTGATGGATTAATAGAGTCAAATATAGTGGTTTATTTTTTATTTATTTAGGAGAGGTTGAAAATTGTGATATATTTGAGCAAATATGAATGCAATGACAGCAGTAATAAGCAGTAGTAGAATGATGATAAGGCTATTTGTTGAAGGATCTAAAGTGTATGGTAGTCTGCAAGCTTTCAATTTAACAGATATGATGTTATGATTAACTATGCTGTTGAAGTGATTTATGAATTTGGGACTGTATGACACAATATCTCTTTAGTCTTGACAAGGTACATTATTGTGATGCCCACTATGTCTACATATTACACAATATTGATATAATTTCTGGCATGTACATAGTAAGAATATATCTGATTCTTCTTGTTCTTGCTTACTGAGGCTGACTTTGGGATGGGGTTCGGAGAAGGGAAAAGTGAGGGCAGCACAAAGGTGGATGTAGAAATATTCTATTGTAATGTTTTTCATTTATATAAGAATATGAAAAGCTAAGAGGAAAGGGGCCCTCCTACTTGGTTATAACTTATAGTAGAATTCTAAATATATGATTGCAAACTAATACTCTGACAAGAATGTCATGAAGAAAAACAGTAAAAGTTTTGAGATACTGTGATGCATATGAAAATTTACAGATGGACAGGCAAGTGGACAGAATGGACTAATACCTTAATTTCACTTTCAAGGGAATAATGCATTTAAGTTTATATATAATCCTATTTTTTAAGCATATCCACTTTTTCCATTAAGAAGTTTTTATCTGAATAATTTTTTATTTACAGGTTTTACAAATTTTTAATAAAAAACCTGAAAATAAAAGTTAAAATATTAGAATTGTTGCAAAAGTTGCAATCATTATATATACAGAGTAAAAAACTGAAACAATAAGTTAAAATATTAGAATTGTTGTAAAAGTTGCAATCATCATATATCCAGAGTGTAGCTTATGTTGGGTCATATTATGCATACACATATATTTTATTATTTTTAAATCATAAATGTTTAAACTGAATTTAAAAGAAAATAATACCACAACATGGCATCTACAAGAATATTCCTTGTATCACTATTAAAAAGTTTTGCACATTGGAGTTTTCAGTACATGCTTAATTTTATTCACCAAAATAAAATAAAAGATTCAGTAAATTTGATAAAATAAAACATCTTTTCAAATAAAGTATACACACTGTTGGTTGAATGAGGGACAAACAATATCATTGTGCTAATTACTGTCCCAGTTTTAATTTATTACTGGAATTAATAGTCAATTTCACACCTGGTGAAGTTTCTACTCTTCTGAACTTACTAATCTCATGAACATCCACACTTTCATAGCATAAACCACTTTGTGGACACAATTAAATGTACACTTTAATCATTGTAACCCTGGTGGTACAATACAAAATCTAAAATGTAGCATAGCCTAGAATAAGAATGAATCAAATACAGAAAATAATAACATTCATCTAGTTTATGCACCATCTGGGGGGGGGGGGGGGATGCAGGGCAGAGGGGAAGCCTGCTGGTAGTGGCCAAGCTGACCCAAGGCAAGCTGCCTGGGGTGGGTTACATAATGCAAGTAAAGGCTGTACTACCAGGTGGGCTAGATGTAAACAACACTTGACATGGTGTATGAAAACATGAATAAAAGCTATTCTTTCCTATCAATTTCTTTGAAATTTCAGATTTTAAAAGATTAAATCCTTATGTATATATGCTGTGAAGATTAAATCAACAGTGCCAAAGTTGGACAAAATTTAAGGTATTGATTTTTTATTTATGCTAATAACTTGAAAAATTGGCAAAATTCAGATCTAATTTTGGGTAAACAATTGAATCTTGATTAAATAAAGTTATATTCCTGAAAAAAAAGTCTCTAGGTTCAGCAATTCTCATGTTAGGTGAGTAAATATATTTCCTGATTTTTTAAAAATTGCATTATATTTTGGCCCATAACTTCAAAATAATACCCAATACTGAACTAATTTTTGGTATGTTCATAGAAAATGTATGAAAGAATGTGAATACTAAATATGATCAAAAACAGATCAGTGGTTTTGATATTAGGCAGCCTTGAAGTGAAACAATGGCTTTTTTTTATGGAAAACGGAGGTTTTTCCTTAACATCTCGAAGGAACGAAGTCCTAATGACCCAATTTTCGGTATGGTAGGAGATTTTGGGGACATCTAACATTATGCCAACAGCCTGGGGAGCATAGAGATGTGCACTGAATGACCTACAGTCATCAAAGTCGACTGCTTGACAATGTAAGGGAATACAACAAGAGCCTCCAAAAAATTCAATAACTCTATAGCCTAATTTTGCAGCTTTTATTTTCAAATTTCAGATTTTAACAGATTAAATCCTTATATGTACATGCTTTGAAAATTAAATCCACAGTACTTACAGGAAAAAAACATGCCGGGGCCAAAGTTGAGCAAAATTTAAGGTACCAATTTTATATTTTTGCCAATATTTAAAAAGATTTAACCGATTTTGATCTAAATTTTGGTATACAATTAAATTTTGATTAATTAAAGTTGTATTACTGAGAAAAAGTCCCTACCTTTTACATTTTTGGTCTTAAGTGACCAAATATCTTTCCTGATTTTTTTACAAAGTCCATTATGTTTGGGCCTATAACTTTTTTTAATTAAATAATACTTACTTAATTTCTGGCATGTACATAGGAACTATATAGAGGAATATTTATGGTAAATATGAAGAAAACCAGATGAGTGGTTTTGATATTAGGCAGTCCTGAAGTGTAAAAATAGATTTCTAAAAAAAAATTGAGGTTTTTCCTTAATATCTCGAAGGAACGAAGTCCTATTGACCCACTTTTCGGTATGGTAGGAGATTTTGGGGACATCTAACTGTATGCTGAATTTCAGATTCATAGGTCCAATGGTGTTGAAACGTGCCAGTCTTACAAACGGACATCCAGACAGACGGACGGACGGAAAGACAGACAGACGGACGACGGACAATGGACCACGACTATAGCTCAGATGACTTATAGTCAGCTGAGCTAAAAAGGAATGTATATATATTTTAGTATATCAGATTTCTGATACCAAATATCACCAATGCAAACAGACAAATTTCATTACATCTACACTTTAATGCATATTATCTATACTTCCCATCCCTACAGGTCAAGTGTCAAGCTGGTCAAATCTGACTGACCACACAGATCCTCAGATGACCAACGTCCATCCGGAGCACCATACTGCTCACACCCTGTCTGACAATACATCTGGCAGTAATCCCACATGGCCCATGCTCCCCTTAATTATCTTAATAGATATCCAAGATATTCGTATCTTGACGCAAAGAGCAGCCTACTTTTTTCTGGGGCTGAGTCAGATGTCCATGAACTAGTCTTTCACCAGATGACCTATCTGCAATCTGCTTCACAAGAAGTGAGCATATATTTGACTTCAGGTGGTGGGACCTCTGTCCTGGTAAGGTGACAAGGTGTTCTGCTGGTGCCATACAGCAGGCTTCCCAAAGCCTGGCGGAGCATCCAGTATTTAATTATTGTCAATCATGATGTCACAAATCAGGTCTGCAGGACTATTGGTGGATTGCTAAGCAGGGCAGGCCAGAGTACTGGTGTATCTTTGAACACTTTAAATATCAATATTACCTATGGTTTAGACACAATTTTAATGAGAGCTGGTCAGCTGGTCAGATCATGCACAACTAGAATAACATTTGATCTCTGGTAATGCTCAGTGAGAAGTCAATACCTCAGTTAATCCTTTAACAAGTACAATGTTACTATGTCAAGAGCACCTGTTCACTAAACCAACACGCAGTATGGATTTCTGAGAGCAATGCTGGTTAGAGAGCTGGCTTTGGTTACACATGGTGTACTCAAGGTGAAGAGCTGGTCTGAGAGCAGTCTCTCAGACACCTGACAGAGGCTGAGTGCTTTACCAGTTTATAATGACAACTTCAGCAGGGCAGAGCATAAATATAGAGCTTTTTAATGCTAGCCACTCTATATTTGCCAGGAAACCCAAGAAGTTAAAAGTGCACGCAGACAGCCCTCTCTCCTTTATTCAAGAACACCTCCACATTTTCACTCGTCTTAATTTATCCGCCACCACCTGAATACTAAATGACATGCTTTGAACCAATAAATTAAGTCACTGTCTGGACAGACTTGTTCAGAAAAATTTACCATTTCCGGTCCTCAGAATATTGCATAGGGTGGCTTGGGCACCTTTAAATTTCAATATTAATCATTTTGTGAGCTCATCAGAATTAACAGGTCTAATAATAAATTAAAAGTCATATCATGTAATTTGTGTTCTAAATAATTAAAAGTCATTTCTTGTAATTAGTGTTCTATGAAGGTCATCTGATCTCCATTCTCAATTAAATATATCAGGATAAAAATATATAAATTTGTATTAATCAGCCTGGGAGTGGGAAGAAGGTTCACAGGAAAATGTTCACCATCCGTTAAAGAGTGATATTTATGTCAAGTTAAATGCTTAACACTAGAATTTTCAAAGCTTATTAAGCTTTTAATTAATATTTAAAAACATACATCAGCATGATAAATAGGTGGTCTCTTTTAGACTAAAGCCAGATAATGTGTACTTAAATCATACCGAAACAGGTGAGTGAAAAAGGTAAGTGTTAAAGCTATATCTACCTGGCTCAAGTGAGGATCTTTCATATAATAACACAAACACACAGATTTTAAAAACTGCTTCAGAGATCTGTTATAAATATTACAAAAGCCTTTTTCTGGTGATCATACAGAACTAATCACATACAAAGGTGCTTATAATTATCAAACAAAGTATCAATCTAGACTCAACAGCTGAAAATTGTATATGTGGGTTTTATCTAGAATAAGAAAGGGAACCAGTGAGTTGTAACTGTACATGCCAACAGATGGTGCTACCTCTCAGAACCCCGTTCTGGCATTTCACCTCTAAAATAGAGCACTCAAGCAGAATGCCTTTTTGGACAATGCAATGTGATTAATTGCAAATGAAATAGTACTTAAATGTTAAACTGTATTGACAGATGTTCAAACTCTCAAAAATTTCTTAAGGATGGTTCCTATGAACAGCTTCTATCTTGGAAGTGAACCTCTCGTCTACGGAGCAGTTCACTCATCTCTGGAGCAGTTCACTTACCTTTGGAGCAGTTCACTTATCACTGGAGCAGTTCACTTAGCAGATCAGTCATGCAGACTGTTTTCACACTTCTAGTGGGTGACACAGGAGCAAGATCAACAGTTCACACCTCTATATGGTGCTGCCTAAGGTGGTTTTATCAATACAATGTCTTATTATCATGAGATTGCATTTTTTTTAAATTGTGAATTAGATTTTTAGTGAATACATACTATATGAACTGATTCTTAATCTAAATTTTTCCTAAAAACAGTTAATTAAATTGATTTTGAATTATTTTGATGTTTCATAAAAATTTCTGAACTGGAATGAACTTACCAGTTTAAAAAACCTATGATAATTAAAAGATGATTATCATAACAGAAAGTTGAAAAAAATCTGCTCTGCTCACACATGTTCATTACAATATTATATCCTTAATGGTTATAAACTTAATCCTTATAATTGGCACAAAGGATTCAGTGCACATGAATAACATTAACAAATCAAGTCGAAACTATGTTCAGGGTGCTGCCATCTGGGGGCAAGTCCAATAAACACTGAAGTTCAGGAAACATTTCCCTTCACTTTGTATGGTAAATAGATTTAAGTGACCCCTAAATACCAATTTATTTATTTGATAATAACAAAAATTAAAACCTGGCTTTTAATATTTTTCTTTCATAAAATATAATATTTGATTCAGTTAATCTGCTCCAAGGCTGTACAAACATGGAATGTCACAAGATTACCATCACGATGCATCTATTTACTTCCTAATGGATGATATATATCACAAGGTTAGCTATAATATAGCACTAGTTATCAATACTTCTCAAAACTGTTATTTAAATAAATCAGAATGAATATGTTTTATAAAAATTAAAGTTTCACAGTCTGTTCCTTGGCAATCACTTGATTTGAACCTGGGCCTCAAGCTCCACAAAATCCAAAAATTACAGATCTACTTTCTAACCAAGCAATAGTTATATTCAAGGAATACCTTGAAAGCTGTAATAACTAATATTAATTCTACTAATGGATATAGTGTTATCTTAAAGGGACCCAATCACCTATCTGACCTTTATAAACTAAAGGTAATTCCTGGAATTTTTTTATAAAAATAGGCTGGAAAATGTGGATATCACCACATACAGGCTGCTTGTATTGTTTATTTCAATGTGTTTATAATATGTGGGGGCACACCAAAATTATCAAAACAAATCCAACAAGGGCATCTTGTGGCAAGTCAGATAAGCCAGAGTTTTGCAAATGGCGTTTTGCAACAAGTGACCTTTCCACCTCCAATATATGCAAACAACCACCTTAGGTTACATGTTTTTTTCCCTGTTTATCAACAAAACTGTGTTTACAAACACGTTGTTGATAAACAAGTTCATACATCCTCTTCAGAGGGGTTATAAGAACTTTTCATTACCAGAATTACCCTTAGGTCAATAATATATACACAGGGGAAGCCATATATCACATTCTTTTTTCTAAAGATAGGTGAATCATCACCTTTAAACATTCCAGTCCATGGAAAAGCAACCTATTTATTGTGTTAATACTGTTACCAAGTTTTTTTTATGGTTTTCTACAAGCTGTCTTTTAAAACTGATGCCCTGCAAAAAATGTAATGTAATTATTTGAATATTCTGAAGGTTTTTAAGTACAGTGTAACCTGTGTTATGAGACCACCTGCAGGACTGGCCAAAAGTGGTCTTAATTCACAGGTGGTCTTATTAGACAGGTCAGTTATAACATATTGTGAATGCTTTTGGTTTACTCAAGTTTGGACTTAATAGACAGGTGGTCTTAAAAGAGAGGTGGTGTTTCAGACAAGTTCCACTGTACTAAAATTTCATTTCCATGTTGTGTCTATTTAAGATAATAAAATTACCCACAGATTAAAATATTTTTCTTTCCTTTTGCTACAGATAAATATTCTAGATAAAATACAGAACTCCTGAGAAAACTGCACTATAATAATTGACTTGTAATATTTTTACAGTATTCCCAGCTGGAATAGTTTAAGAATTATGTGAGATATAATAGAGAACCACCAAACAACATAAGACCACAGGCATCTCATATGGATTTGCAAAATGGTTATCATATATCTGGCCAGAGGAGTTGACCAATTTCTTGAAATGTTTTAAATAATTTCATGTAACCAATTATGATGTTTCAATGAATGATTAAACATAATTGCAACTGTGACATATAGAATTGTTGTTGATCACAGCGATATAGTTTTTTAGTTTTAACTAACTAACTTTGTGTTACAAAAATGCCCTACCCCTGGTATTACCGGGGGAACATGACATCATGGCTACCAGGGGAGATTCCCTTGGTATTAATGCCACCAGATGCAGATCTCTTGGGTTGACCAATGACCACAGAGCTGGCGATGCAGGGCTGGAATGACTGATACATGAGCCATGTACCAGCCCAGCCCTGTCTCTTAGGCCCGGGACTTGTGAACACTGCAGATGTGCAGGTGTCTGTCCCACAGGGCTTTGAGCCTCTCTGGCCAATCTTAGCAGAAGCTGAGATTATAGGGACCAGGGAAACCTGGACAGCCACATTCTGGTTCGTATATATATATATATAATTGTTATGTAATATCAGTCAGGGCATAATTCTTGTGTACCGGTAATCTTGTAGTTTCTTTCGTAATAAATTCTTGTGGGCACTAATGGACTTTTAACTGCCTTAGTCAATATAGTCTGTTGGATGCATGGAGGAGTATTTGTAAATTTAGCCACGCTACCCAAACTAACTAATTACAAAAACCCCATCCCTGAAATACTGTTTATCAGATTTAGGGGTGGGGCCATTTTTGTTTCATTTGTAACAACAGAACATATGTATATTTCTATTAATAAAATTTATACAGTAAAATAAAAGCCACAAATAAAAGCATCACAGGTAATTGTTGAGGAGCTTGTGGACACAGGAACATTGAACAAAAGTAAGTTTGAACTGAAACAAAATATATACTAGTATAATATATTTAATCCATGTTGCAGTGAATATCTGCTATACTATATTTTTGACAATTCTGCTATCATTATACAGATTAAGTTTCTCTTTAATATGAATAGTTATACCCTTCATTATGCTCTATCTTATCACATTTATAGGTAATCCACATCATAAAAAAAATAAACAATATTTTCTTTCCAAGCCCTTGTGCTTTAATATTTGAAAAGACATTTTTAAATTATTCATATATATATATATATATATATATATATCAATATAATTATATATATAAAGAGGAATCAAGTTTTGTCAGACATTTTTAAAACTACGTAGTGTCATGCAACAACATCCTCCTTTAAGACTCCTGTAAAAATGTCTGAATGTATAAATAATATGACCTTTTTTGCCATATCATATACAAAAATAAAATTTAAAAACATACTCCCCACAAGATCCATATTGGCATTATAAAATAATATGTGGACAGTAAATGAGACGGCCCTCATTGACATAGTCATAAAGTGTTTCTTAATGGTCACATATTGTACCGTTAGGTTTAAGGACTGGCGTTCAGAACTGTCTAGATGTTCTTCACTCAAATATCAACGGTCAGTCGGTCACATCAGAGGTCACATTGCCACATGACAGTGTATGGCAGTTACTCATCCAGTGCCGATCATTACAACAATAGAACATAATTAATGACGGTAATAAAAGTTACAACGATACAAGTCGATAGGCTTTACAACATTAATAAATTGTAAAGATTACAATACAAGTGATAACATATACACACCTGATCAGCCCATTCTGTTTATCACGTGGTGGGGGCGGGTTTCGGGAAACACAGAGAACTGTCACGGATCTGTTTATTTGACCGGTCGTGACTGGGCGCCTGAGATGAACTGTCACTGTACAATACAATACTATCTATACTGTATCACTGTTTTGATTATACTCGTGATCAGGACGACCCCGTACACCGTAACCTTGACCTTTAGCGGAAACAAACAGAATGCAAGAAATCGTTCTCGGAACAGGATCTGAGGATAGGGCAGTTGTTGTTATGGGTTCATAACTGAAATGAGATATGTATGGAGCCCGGGTCACCTGGTGTGTAATTCTCAGCCTTGCACCAAGGCAAGGGCAGTTGCTGTCAAGAACACTCGGAACTTCTTTTCCGTTTTCCTTTTTTTAAACGTATAGACAAATAAACAAAATTAAAAGATTATGAAAGATGTAAAATAACCTATACGAGCTTATACGTTTTCTTATCGGATAACAAATGATAAAATTGAAATGAATTCCTAATATAGGCAATAGAACAAAAATTTATTGTTCTATAGGGATTCGCCGCTCCTATTTTTCGTTGAACAAATGTATTTCATTTTTATTTTGCGAATGAGGACTGTGTCCGCTGTAATATTGCTTATATGTGCTATGGCACTTCTCCTTAGAAGGATTATTTAAAATATGAAAAAAAAATTTGCTAAATTTTGTGTGTATAATATTCACCATTTCAGGATTTGAAGCATGTTTTTATTTTTGTTGGCAAGCTGGCATAATTTCACTAACTGTGGCTCGATCGGTAATAAAACAATAAAAAATATCATCCGCTTGCACCATAATGTTTTGGTTCCAGAGTCAGTAGAATGATAATTGTTCTTGTGTGGCTTTAATAAAATTTGCACACCGCCGGCCTAATATCCCCCCCCCCCCCTTTCCCTTTTATCCACAAAACCATATGTTTATAAAATATTTCGAATGAACAAAAAATATTAAGACTAGTTTTCCTTATATATTGTTTCTCCGAAATCTATTGTCGACGATATACAAAAGAAAAAAAGGCCCCCAGGTCCGGAAAAAGAGGAGTCCAGGCCGCAAAAATTGGTCTGAAACCTTTAAAAAAGGTTGCAGCGGCTAAAAAAAAAAAAGAAGGGGGGGGGGGGGTCTTGACCCCCAGGACGTACCCCTCCCCTAGTACCGCCTCTGGTCTACGGCCTGTTGTGTGTGTCATTCTTGTAGCTTTTCATGGCTCCTTGAGAACAAAAACATGCACATACGAAAGGAATTTCAAGGAATTTCATGCTGCCTGCATGGGATCGTTGTCAAGCTTCGATTGTTTTTCACGGAAATTGCGGGAACGGTTCTTAGAATAATGCACGTAAAAGGGACTCCCAGTTCGCCATCTGGCATGGGCAAACTGGATTCCCGATTGACCTGAAATTCGATGGCGGACATCAGCCCATAAAGGTGTCAATCATCCCTAAAATGTTCACAGCAAGTGCTTGGACGATTCTTGAGGCAATGCGTGCAAAATAAAAAATATAGATTATTGCTCGGTAGCCAGATTATGTTTTCGACAGGCTTGAATTTCTAAAGCGCGATCTTCTCAAAGTGTTAATTCTTCGGCAATAACTGCCTAAATATACTTGAGATAATACGTGCGAAAGAAATTCCAAGATCGCTGCTTGGGAGCAATATTGTATTTTTAGTCTTTTACACAGACACATGGTGGCGCTCCGCTCTTGGTGAGCCCGTTGAAGAGGCCACATTCTGTTTCCGAAGGGTTTGAAATTCTTCTCCGCACATCCTATACCATGCATGAGTGTAAAGCTTCGGTAATATTTCACGGAAATTGTTGAACAGCTCTGAGAATGCGGGCAAAAGAGCTTGATGGGCGGACGGACGGATGGACGGGCGGAGCGAAAACCTGAACAATCTATGCAGGGCCCTAATAAAATGCATTTTCAGAATTGATCCTTAGCATTTTGCTCGATCTATGTGCATCCGAATGTACCTCTCATTCTATATTGTTGAAAAAAAAGTAAACCCATGCACTGTCCACTAAGATCACCTGTATTAATTACCACCTTCCACTACTGCAGCGACATTATTAGAGATCTGATATATGGTTAAAATATGAATAAATAAATAAATACAAAAGAAGCTCTTTACCCCCCCCCCCCCCCCCGAGTTTAACTATCATTTTTTTTTATAATTCTAGTATGTTGTTCTCAGGAAGTCCACGCGTATTCATTGTAAACCGGGCGTGTCTTAACTATTTAATTATGTTGAGCGGTCTTGCACTGGAATAGGCCACTTTTTGGCAGTTCATGTGTGCCCGAGATTGATTGATGATCGTTCAGCTAGTGCATGATTGGAAGGTAATACACGCGAGAGAGAGAGAGAGAGAGAGAGAGAGAGAGAGAGAGAGAGAGAGAGAGAGAGAGAGATTCACTATATAAGATATCACTATGAAGTATATGCCTCAAATTTTAACAAGTATTTACAGATTTCCAGAATGGGCTGATCAAATGGGGTTCACAGTCCCCGTAATGAATAAATATGAGACCAACTCACACATATTGTGCACACTACACATTGTACTTTGTACAGTTAAAAGATAAACTTACCATCTACCGTCTATATATATATGCTTTATATTCGGACATCCGTAAAAACTGGAAGGAACCTGTGTGAGGTAAAGAATGACCACCCCACCACAACCAAAGCTTTATTACCCCCCCCCCCCCCCCATTTGGTTGTCATTCCATGTGATAATTAAGGATTACATTGGTCATTCTCTCAGCTCTATACCATACAATACGCTTTTTACTCTGGGCAGCTGCGCCTTGGTCATGTTAATTCTCTTTTCTAACATTAGATGGCGCTATAAGGCTTGTCGCCAGCCAGAACCGAATTTTAGATAAAATAATAATATTAATGGTGATAATAAAAATGATGATGATGATGATAATAATAATAATATTAATAAATTGTTAGTATCATTATTAATATTTTTCTCATAATAATAATCATGATAATAATAAATTATTAGTCTTTTTATTCTTATTATAATTATCATTATTATAATTATCAACAAAATAATCAATGTACATATACATATCAACAAGATGTGAAAAGAGAAACGTGTGAAATAACATACCTTTAATAAAGCCATTTCAGCAGATTTTGACAAATGTACATTGTTCGTTTTTATTTGACTTTTTCTTGTCGTAAAATGCATTCATAGCGTGTTAAACTAATAATAATAAAAATGATAACAATAATGATAATTATTATAATAACAATAATTTATTAAATATAAGTTTTTTTTAGAAAAATTGAAATGTGTTTTACACTTAAAGTATATAAAAATACTATGAGCAGTAGAAGAAAAGGAGTATTCACAATAAATAGAGATAACAAAATATTTAAATGAAATGATTATTTGTGATTTATGGAATGTAATATAAATATAATTACCATTTTTTTTTTAATAATAACTTTATCCACTGTAATTGTATTATTATTATTTAAATAATAATAATTATTATTATTATATTACATTTTTGTTATTATTATTAATTTTAGAATGATAAAGTTACCTTTCACTGTCCCTGTGGATACATTAAATAAAAGTCATCCATTTTTTTATATTCAAATATGATCCTTTTCAATCGTGTTTTTGTGGTCCCCGTTAATATTTTCCGCGAAGCGAAGTTCCTTTTTTATTCGATACTACCTTTGAGTGAGTGTTTTCTATTAATAGTTAACTGACCATGTGCTGCGTATGTTTACATAGCGGAAAGCATGGCACAGCGGTATGTACCAACAGCTCCTTTTAGACCGCTGGGGGTCCATTCCGATAAGTCAGCTGTCGCGTGGAATCAAGTATACCCACTCATGCACAAATCAAACAAAGTGTAAGCTTTACAAAAAATGAACTCTCTTATCGTTCCGGGATCACATTCCTGTAATTCTCTTGTGCAACGAGCGCAGGGGCGTCATCACTCATCCGGCCAATCGATTGAAAGAAGTTTATCACGTGACAAGTGGCATTCCATCATACCAATCATTCCGCATTGATTTTGTGGATCAGTATACAATTTGTCTGATCACGGCAGAACTGTCATTACCAGGTACAGGTAAGTTCGAGCAATCAACAAATAATCCCGTGGTTTTCTAACATTTTGAGCATGCACTGTCCTTGCCGAAGAACAAATTCCAAAATATGTGTGTTTACAACCTGTGCAGTACGTCTAGTAAAGGTATGCGAGGAATTCGTTGTAGCCAAGTGGTTATTAGGCTGAATCACTCTGACCAGAGTTTGAGACGGCAGCGTACAACCTCTCATACCTGTGTATTCGTATGCGTTTGATTGTTACAAGTGTCAGGTTTTGTATTTTTTGGCACTTTTCTTACCGACAGAGTGAGGTAGCGGGACTGTGAACAGATCTGGTAAGGGCCACTTTATGTTATTAATGCCCTGAGCCCAGTACTTGGTGTTTAGGGTGAAGACTTGTGTAGTGTACTACAGGGGTCTCGTGGTGACAGTTGTGTGTTTTCCCATACCAACGTGTGTCACAACAGGACCAGGACCACAGGGCTGTCAGTGTCACATCAATATTCTTTCTTCTTTTTTTTCTTGAGGATGGGGGGTGTGAGTGTGCTTTTTTATATTTCTTACAACAATTTAGTTAACCCTGAAATACCTGTAACTAATATATCATTGATATATTTTTTAATAGCCTTAATGGTGTCAAGGAAAAATGAAAGTAATGTTAACAGGCTAAGGGGATATTATTATCAAATGACCGAATAACTTTATAGCTTTAAATTTTGATCATCTATTTTAAATAACTCTTTAATTTTGTCCACTTACTTAAAATTGCCAATATAACATAAATATTTTGTGACCTAAGTTGATTATTATAAACTAAAGTCTTTCTTTTTTTTTTGGCTGTCTTTTGATTTGGTTCTAAATGAAATTCTTTGATATACTGATGGTTGACTGCAGCTCATGTGAAAGAGTAGCATTATTCTGCTATGATTACTAGTATATAAACTACAGAGTGTCTAGAGCTTCGGACCCGGACACATTGCCCCAGAGCTAAAGGTCTGGACTATTCCTGGTTTGCTTTTAAGCAAATGAGTGAAGAGCTTTAAGTACATATATACGACGGCAATATATTAAAGTACTACTCTGTGCAAATTATGGATAAACTTTAAAGCCTACATGCAAATAGAAATTTATTAATAAAGCCCATTACAGAATAAATTTTCATAGATTTTTGCTTAGGTAGTGTTCAATTAAAAAATAAAAATCAAGCAGTTTTCGCTTCCATCACATTTTATGAAAATTCTTTGGTACATTTGCTGAACTCCAGGTTTATGCATATTAACCTGAAAGTTCTACATAAAGTGCTACAATTAAAATTACATAAAATATAAATTTATCACTGCATGCTGGAACAATAGCAAATGTTCTGGTATGTCTGTCCGTCAAAGCCTGAGGAATAGCTCCCATTGATGTGTCTGGCAGTGCCTGGCAGTCAGTGCACATACTCATAGGAAGTGGCAGAACTTTAGCCTGTATGATTGGTGTCCGGTCCGGACCTGTAGCAACAGCCTATAAACTGTGTTAATTAATAAACAAGATAACCTTCATATGGAAAAAATGTTTAATATCTGGCTATCTTTGATGATGTGCACTGACACAGGAACAGAGGTTCTGTCTTACACAAAGTAGAAATTCATTTACATCCTAGTTTAATCAGCATATGTCGCCTTAACTTAACCTATCAGAAATGGCAGTTTAATTATTTTTATGACTCTATTTATTGCTTCCCAGAAAGAGTTTTCCCATGAAACCATTTTCACATCTGTGGGTTTCTGCAGCTTTATTCTTGTCAAGCTGAGAGGGGGGGGGGGTACTTAATGACTGCTGCATCAGCCAGGGAATTTGCCAACAAAGACAATAACCTCAGCAACATATACTGTATACACAGCTTTAAAACATCTGGTAGGAGGTCAGGGGCCTGAAGGACTGACTGACCAAGTGACCCTGTTCCCACCATACTGCAAGGTCTGTTTTTTTTACAAACAAGATATAAAAATATGAGTGTAAACACCCAAAAGAAGTGTTTGTGTTTATGTGTGTTGCAGGAAGAAGAAGGTTTTTTGTGGTCAGCTTAACCAGGCTTTGTTATTCACAGCCTCTATTTATATTCCAGGCAGCCAACTTTGCTTTGTTTGTTACATTATGGTATGATGTATCACTGTATTATATCATAACTTACATCAGGGCATGGCTTTAGCCACCCACCGGTTGAAACCAGTTAAAACAAGGTTAAAAAACCCATGCATGTTTCTGACTTATGGAGTTATATATGTCAATTCCCAGAGCCTGATCTGGACCAGTTAATGCACTTTCTCTTTTGATCCTGCCTTTAGCAGGCCTTGTAAACATTACAGTGATTTGAGTTCCTAAGGTCATATTAAAAAATGTTTAATATTGCTGATACAGACAAGTTTAAGTATGAAAGTTATCAATGGTGGTTTATCTAAGTCTCTGCAAATCTGTGTCAATGTTCCTCATGTGCGGAAGTTTCAGGCAGGAATAGTGCCCCTCCCTGATTTATGTTGCTGATATTAAACCCATCAACTATCATAACCAGTGAAACTTTATTCTATACATGTGACCTGTGTGTATGTGTATACATCCCAAACAAATCCCAGCTGTCCAAGTAGAAACTGTACTACTTGTACTATTTGTACCAACCAGTGTAAACAATGATTTGAGTTAGTCCTACAAGAGCCCTGGTTTGTATAGTTTGCTTTGGTGTTATGTAAGGATTAATTCAAATCTTTGACAGGTGTTTGTAATTATAAAGCACTCTGTGTGTGGGCATTCTGTGCTGTCAGCTGGATATATATAGTCTACTTGTCACAGAACTTACTGTGGTTGGCTTCATATTTTACGTTTTCACTCATATTGTTTTGCAGGGGCTAATTTTTATGACCTCACTATGATCTCACTATACAATGAGCTATGTAAAGTATATATCCATTATTATATGAATTTATTACATAAATAATATGTTTGCAATATCATACAAGTAGGAAGTATTTTCATTATTGGCAGATAATTTGAATGTAAGACATGATAGCATTTATAATAGCAGTCATTTATTTACAGGTAATATAACTTAATTAAACAACAATTATTATTTAGAATATCAATTATTTGTCTCTTGATTACAAAGGTTTTATTTTTTACAAATATCACAAATTTGAAACTCATGAACAGAAAGCAGCCACAGTAGATCTTGATGAACTAATTTCCGGGTGAGATGAATATTTCTCAAGAAGAAACTTCTGAATGGTTAACTGGATTTGATCTTCATATGCAGTACCTTTTGTTTAAACATACAAATTACTGTTCTTTGTTTAACTGTCCACTTGGTTATTACAATATTAGCTGACTATGTGGAGGGTCATCTCACCTGGAAAACAAATGATTCTGTGTCTGTTAGCCAGCAGACTGGTCATTTGTGATCGCAGGGTTAGGTGGGTTATACCCAGGCGGGTAAACCCGGGCGGGTAATACCCCTTATTACCCGGGCGGGCAATAAGCCTGAAAACCCACATGTGGGTTTTAATGGGAAATATGATATGGGCTTTTCTAGAAGCATTCTTTTCAATCTCAGAATCACTGCATAAAATGCATATAATCAAATAAAGAGGATAAACCTGCAGTGATTGTCCATGAAATAAGTTTAATACCAATAGATGAGCAATATCACAGATGTTAATGAAGAACCACACAAGCAAGAAATTGTGTCATGCACCAATGCTATTATGATACATCATGCATCATGTTCAAACTGTTTTATACAAACTGCTACCAGTCCAGTTCAGAATGTCCACAAAAGGCATGATAGCAGGTCACAAGTCTATTGCGAATCTTGTTTTGAATGTAGCCAAAGTTGGAGAATACACGTTCTTCAGCAGCAGAACTGGCTGGCATACAGAGAAGATTGGATGCATATGACACTAGCACTGAGGTGTTCCTGTGGACCTGTGTGGTATCCTATCGTGTACTGCCAATCAGTTGACACTTGGCAGCCAGTAACCATTTTGGGCCAACAGAGTTAACCAGTTGTTGTACACACCCAATAAGTAATCCATCCACTTTCAATCTTTCATTGATACAAAGGAAATTATTTCAAAATCATTAAATAATACAAATGATAGATTCAGATAGAAATATGATTGAAATAATGGGAGTTACAAAGTACGGTAGGTTTATACTCCATCTTAAAGACTCCTGATTTTTTTTAGAATTATCATTATAACTGCTATATGTCACCAATATCAGTTATATATTATATATATTTATATAGTTATATATATTTTAAAGCAAATGAGCATACTGCTCACAGTATTTCCCAAGCTGGTACAAGAAATTTTGAGTTCAGTCAGTTGCCATTTGGGACTATATTGCCAATAAAACCCATAAAATCCATAAGAACCGGCATTTTGCCTTATGATTCAGGGACAAAAGTTTTTACCATACCTTAAACTTGTTCACTTTTCTCAGGTGAGGGATACAAAACCAGGTAACATTTAAAACTTGAACAGTACTGAAACTCTTGGAATTGAATCCTTTCCATTTGGTATATCAGAAGAATCTGTCAGATCATGTTCACTTTGCAAATTATAAACTTGTGAAACACTGATAGTGAAGCTGGTGGTTTACTATTTTTTGTGGAACCATGATATTGATTGTTCCTGTCAGCTGCAGCAGGTGTGCTATAAATATGGCATCCAACAAACAACCCTCCCCACAAGCGGCTTAGCACTTGTAGTAATTAATTTACACCATATAGCAATTTTATGTGCCTTGTTGTGAATTACAATTTCTAGCATTGAAACCTGTGTCTGGTGTTAATAATTTGTCACTGTGTGAAGCTGTTAACTTAAAATCATACCTTTTGGTAGATGTAACTAAGTAAGCTATTAATATCCCCCCCCCCCAACAAAATCGAGTTGGCTCATATTGACAAAAACGGAACATATAATTATGATAGTGTCTACTATGACGAGTATCTTGGAAATAAATTTGCTACATTAGCTAATTCCTGTTTGGTTAGTGCCACCATTGTGCTCAATTATCAGAGAACAAAAATTTGTCTAAGGCTCCTTTTGATTTCCTGTTTTCCCACCAGATGCTTCTCTGCATCATTTGCCATGGTAACCAAAATCAATTTTCTTATGGTTTCTCTTGAATTAAAAAAGTCACATTTGTACATCAAAGATATGATAATGTGCAATTTAAAACTAAACAGCTGAATCTTTAACATATCCGTAGGATAATTGTTACAGTCATGTACAGAGTTATGTATACTATTATTTTCTTAATTTTCTGTGAACAGCTAGTGCAGTAAATCTTGTCTGACCCAATCCAATGCTTTTATCCATTATACTTGAAGAAAATGGATTATGTGTCTTCAGAATCTTACCAAAAATATATGGATTGACTTAGTTGGTTAACCCCTGTACATAATAATGTCGATTCACCTGAACAAACCAAACAATTTTGTATTGACAATGCATGTAAATTTACATTTCTTTTCATACCCCCACGTGAACTGTTGCCATGACATTTGTGGCTGTCAGTAGCATATTTTTAAAAGCCAGATTAGATTCCTTTAGTTTTATTAGCTCAGCTGACTTTCAATCATGCTGGGCTATAGCGATGGGTCTTTGTCCGTCGTCCTTCCGTCTGTCCGGCCGGCCGTCCGGCCGGCCGTCCGTCCGTTAGCAGGGCACAAATCGTAACCGTAGGGGCTAGGGCCATGAACCCTTTGCAGTCTTAGAGGTTATAAAAAGATCTCCTTGCAAACCTGAAATTAGGTCACTGCGACCTATATTCTCGAAGTTATGGGGTGTGTTTGCACCCCCCAGAAATAACTCTTTGAGACAAAATTTTCATCCCAAACCTTCCATCTTTCACATACAGCTCACCTACCAACAGGGGAAGAACCATAATTTTTTTGAGGTCAAAAGGTCAAAGGTCAAGGTCACAGGAGCCTCTTCTTTTAAAAAAGCCTGTGGATGCATTTTAAGCCAACCCTTTCATCCCAATTCTTTGATCTTTCACATATAGCTCACCTACTAAGTTGGAGAAGAATCCTATAGATTTTGAGGTCACAAGGTCAAAGGTCAGGGTCACTGGATCCACTTCTTTGAAAAGGTTGTGGACACATTTCAAGCTAGACTTTTCATTCCAAACCTTCCAGCACTGATATCGCTTCTCTGCCAACAGGGGAAAAGACCTGTTGATTTTGAGGTCAAAGGTCAAGTTCACAGCACCCACTTCTTGCGTGGAGTCTTTTTCAGGCAAACTTTTCAATCTGTACCTTCCATCTGTCATATATGGCTTACCTACCAATAAGGGAAGAAGCCTATTGATGTTGAGGTCAAAAAGTCAAAGGTCAAGGTCACAATATTTAATTGTTCTAAATGCTTGTGAGCATATTTCAAGTGTAACTGTTCAACCCAAACCTTCAGTCTTCACATATGCCACATCTATGCATCACTCAGTTTGACTCAAACTTCATATTTTTGGGTCTTTTTGCTTGAATAAATAATTTATTGATTTTGGGGTCAGCTGGTCAGCAGGTTAAAGGTTGCAGGTCAAAGTTATTCACCCATTGGTTGCCAAGTAATTACACCAGATTTAAGTGGTTAGTAGTTACCCATCATTAAGAAAGAATCCAGTTGATATATGGGCAAAAGGCCAAGGTCATAGGTCAGGGATGTTCACAATTACTTATTTTATAGACCATCTCTATTTTTCTTGTATATATAACCATCCCACTCCAGCTGGTACATCTCCCTGTGTGGCTGTAATTGTGAGTGACACTGGTGACATATGACTCCCTTTTGTATCAGCCTATTAAGTGATAAGGCTCAGTGATAAGTACCTCGTTACTTCATAACAAAAACACTGTTGTCAGAATGCTTCAGCCAGGCATTAAGACTATGAGAGTATAGTATTAAGGTTTAGCTACTGATTTAAAAGATGATGGGAACATTTTGCAGTTTATTTTATGGAATCCTAGCAATAAACTTAGTTTCCTAGATATCTGAATATTTTAATATATATCAACACATATAAAAGCAAGTGTTTGTTCTCATAATATGTGGATGTGTACCTTGATTTTGGATGGCTTTTTGTTTTATTTCAAGACTCTGAGTCATGCTTTCTGCATTTCTTTTCTTTCAGGTTTGGCAGTTTACCTACCCTGCTGACCCCATTGAAAAGCAGAGTGATAATAAAAAATATTGGACTTACACTTTTTACAATTGCATATCTATAAATCTGATATGAGGGCCTGGACATGCCTTTTGAATTATTTTGGGCATCCATTACTGGATAATTTGCCCCAAGTTTGGTCTCTTATTGGAGAATGTGGGATATCAAATGTCATACTTGTCAGAAATCCATTATGTCTGCCAGTTAGCCACCTTAGAAATTCTTTCTTCAGTGCAGTTTCATTAATTTTTCTTTAATGTTTGGTCCGATTTAGAGAATGTTTGTTGTCTGATTTCAGACTTGTCAGAAGTCCAATATGGACACCAGGCAACCATCTTTTAATTCCTTTTGATCATTTTATCTCAAGAACAGTTAAAGTGAATGCAGTTGGATGTATATTTATGTAATCTTGTAAGGGACTGGGTCAAATATTTCTGAATAAATATTACCATCATTTATAAAAGTGCAGTACAGTTGGCTTGTATTGAATAAAAATTCACACAGAAGCACCTGTTTCTCAATAATTCTTGCATGTATTTCCTTGATTTTTGCTATATATTTTGATCTTATATTTGCCCTTTGTGGTGTTCCTTTTGAGACTGACAGGTTTCAAGCAAGCTGTTGGAATAGTTCCTGATAGCTTAACAATCATGCATTTTCCTCAGACCATCAATTCACTGTGTTTAAACCAGACATAGGTGATATATATTTCTGTTGTCATAGAAAATTTTCAACAAATTGGCAAATTGGTTCTTCAAAATTTGACTGGAAGTTGTGAATCTCAGTCCATGATGTCACAGGTCATGCTTGGCAGCTGAGTGTCATGACCCATGGGTCACTTGTTTTTTTTTACAGCAAATTTTGTAAAAATGGCATCTACACTCTACAGGGCTTTGTGAACATTTCAGGCTAACATACCATTCATATTTTCAATTAATGATGTATCATAATATAGAAGCATGTGTCAGGACCAGTAAAGTTCATCTCTCACCAAAATGTAAAGAAATTTAGTCTTTAAAATCTAGTCACTGCCCTAATTCTTAAGGTCTGACTTTAAAAGCTGCTTAAATTACTTTCAAACCATACTTTGCATACCGTTTTCCAGCAATGGCTGTTTGATAAATTATGTTATACCATTGGTATGTACATTTTGGCCATCTTTACATGTTTGCTGAGCAGTCATGCCGAGGTTGACAGTAACTATATGGTATCTCTTTCATTGTCAGGTTCTGCTTTACCAAAACATGGAGACTCCACTGGATGTCTTGTCCCGGGCGGCCACTATGGTGGCCAGCGTGGAATCCGGAAACGGTCCAGGACCAGGTAAATAATCTCTGTTATAAAGACTGTTACCATGGTAACACGGGTAATCTGTGTCAGTCAGGCTTAGAATATTCCCTCCTTAATTTCCTGATTCTGAGGTAAATTTATCCCTTATATTAATCAATATTTTTTAATACTTGAAAACTCTTTCTTTCCTTTACAAAATAGTGAAATATATAAATAATGTCTTAGTGGTTGATATGAATTAAATATTGTGGTGAGGTTGTTTTTTAGAGTTATTCACAAACATGTACGCTGATGCTTAGCTTCAGCCACTTTCATTTTGTGTTTGTTCACTGATCTAAGATCTATCTTGTGTAGCTTGACAGGATAATCGCAAAACATTTTGATGAATTTTGATCAGTGAATTTTTGGAAAGAGGTAAGACCAGAATGAGTTTAACAAATGTTTTTAGTTCAGGTTACTGAAAGTCAGGTTTGTCCGTCATCTGTTAACAGGGCACAAATTATACCAGTTTGACCTTCAAGCTTCTAACTTAATATCCATGGAGGTACTTAAAAATCTCCAAGGAAACCTAAAATTAATTCACTGCAACCTAATATTTCTGAGTTGCAGGGCTTGTTTGTGCACCCCAGAATAATTAAAAAGTTGATACAAAAGCTCCAGTATCTTAATCATTCAGTTAATTGCCATTATTCTTGCTTTTTGCCATTATTCTTGCTTTGCATTTTGATCATGGGCAGTTTCATTAGTTACTTAAGACTGCTGGTGCCATCTGTATTTATTTTCATTTTCACACATTTTTCCATATTTTTGGAGATTACCAAATGACAGCAGTCATGTCGGTTTCTCATCTGTGTTATATGTAGAGCCCTAAATACATTGTATGATTATTGGTCATGGAGAGTTTCATCAGTTTACCTTGATCAGCAGTTTAGCTTGTCATATCTACATTAGCAAATAATCCAGATCATGAATTGGTTGAACTGTTTACTCTGTCAGCATAAGGCCACTATTCTGCATCAGTCCAGTTTACTGTAGTGTGCTGGAAAGGCAGTCTACTGTAGTTATGTTTATTTTAGTCAAATTTACAGTAAAGTGTTTCCCTCTGTGGACAGGCAGCTCATTTGTTTCTAGTCTGCATAAGACCAGTTTTGCTGCCATTTGACCCAGTCCTTCACACTTAATATCACTTTTTGCTGCATATAAAAACAGACCAACAACTAAGTATAGACAGATATGACATGTTATATTGAATAAACCAGTTAAGGCTTCTGTAAAACAAACTACAGGGTGGATGTGGATATGGCTTAAGGAATTACTAATTATATATATATATATATATATATATATATATATATATAAATTAATAGTACATTATATAGTTACATATTAATCTGAACATGTCAGGTCATGTATGTAAATGTGGACCATGAGGTTTTTAGGCAGTTTATAAACCTGAGTAGAACTTCCATACCTGTTGAGAAGACTTGATAGATGGCATGGAATGAGCCATCCTCGGTCAGATAATATCAAATTATTTAGAAGTAGAATGGGTACATAACATAACTTTGTGGTGAGGGCATTGATATTTGTGGCTGAAGATCCTTCGCTTAATCCACTGTGTGGTGTCTAGGGGCATACTCGTGAAACCTCAACAAAACCTCGGAGATTTGCTCTTATGTCTTATTCATACGTAATGAATTCTTGATTTTCCTTTGCACTGTAATCCTGAAGGCTCCGTATTGTTGTTACAGATCTTTATTATTGATTACCATTCACTAGAAAGTGTCACCGTTAGTCCTGAAAAGCATATTAAAATAATTTCCAGGTATGTTTTCTGTTGGATTTCACATATCAAACCCTAAGTCCTGGCACTGGCTGTGTGCTGTGTCTTATAGGATCACAAAATAGCACTCGGTGGTACATTATCTCTATTTTATTTGTCCCCTGCCATTGCATGGAGGGACTACTTAAATGGTCCGCATCAGTCATGACCTCAGTCCGTCTGTTCTGCCTTTCATCTGTCTGGCCTGCCCAATTCCTTTACTGCATATCTCTAAAACTGTTGCTGCTTTCTTCACCAAATTTCACAGATTGAATCAGCACATGACTGACATCTGATTATAACCTGCAGGTGGCGCCATCTCTGTTTAAGGACTTTCCATGGTCCAAAATGGTCTATTCACATTTCTCGAGATAGGTCAGTAATTGAAAATATGTAAGTCTTCAAATCATATGCAAAGATTCCTTGGAGCAAAGGGAATTCAATGAATAATTTATTCAATAGAATTATTGTCAGAGGATGTTCCAACTGGAGTTAAAATTTTGCTGATAGTGAAATCAGTCCTGCCCCATTCTTTTACTACTGGTACATATCTCTCTTGCAGTTTTCTTGACCAGATTTGTCAGACTTGCTCAACACAAGACTTGCATAAGATTTTAACCTGTAGATGGCACCAGATATGTGTACAAACAATTTTCTGCCCTCCAAAATGGTTTTTCACACACTTTGGATATGTCAGTAAATAACCACACTTTAGCCTTCAAGTTATATGGAAGGATACCTCAGAGCTAGCTCAGCTAGGGGAATTAAATTAATACTATACCGGTATTAAATTTTATTATTTTCAGACTGATGTTTCCACTTATATTTACTAAGTGGAATAGGATTTTTTTTTAAATGTTGGTTTAATATATCTTTGAATTTTTCTGATTAGCAAATTCTGTATTTTCATAATTCCATTTTTGGTGCAAAATCTTATATCTTTTATCTTGTGAGCTGCTGCAAGGATTATTACCATGTTGGGCAGACACAATCATTACGTTACTGATATTTGATATCTCACTAGAAGATGGCACCACCTGTGTTTGTGCTAGCTCTGTGAGGTAAAATTGTATTTTCTAGTTATTATTGAAGGAGTCTGGAAATATAAACTATATCATTCATATACCATGGTCACATCTGGAGCAAGAGAAATAAAATGCATGTGACTTAAATATGCATTTAAACATACATAAAATGCATGTGAATGGGTTATTGTATTGTATCCCCAGAATGAAAAGATTGGGATACTATAGGGGGGACTATTAGTATCTCTGGTCCCTTGTTTTATCTGTATTCTGCTGTATTGAGCTATATTTAATTACATGTATGGTAAGCTTAATGTAGAAATATGATGTAGAGAAATGTCAAAGTACCAGTGTGTCTTGTTCAGTGCAGGTTAGGACTGTTTACACACAAAATTTGGTTAAATCTTATTAATTAATAAAGATATAATATTACATGAAAGTATGGATATTTCATTAATTCAGTCACATAGTATGTAAAAGAACCTGTCAGCAAATGATATTTTGATAAAGTTATATGATTTGGTATGTATATATATGTTGTAGTCAGAAGGAAAACTATTATTTTTCATGTTGCTTTGAACTCTGTTGAGCAAATTGGAGCCAATTCCACAAACAAGTTTCCTTGTTGTATCCAGTTATACATTGCTATGCCCAAGGAATGCTCTAAAAGACCAGCTTGTATCCTACATGTGCTTCATATAACCCCATGCATGTTGTAACAGCCCACATTAGCAGTATGACAAACATGGATGGAATGTTATATACTGTGTGTGTAAAAATGAATTATACATGCATTCATACTGCATTAAACCACATATTCTCACATTACACATAAAGATTTTATCAGGTTTTAATTAATATTACAATGGAGCCTTCTGAATAATTTATTTAAGATTAGTTCATTAGCATGAGGACTTTTAATAAATCCAAACTATAACCATTTGTAACAGCAGTAGGTTTAATGAAGTGTAATTATGAGGACATGAAAAGCACATGGTTTAACAGAACACAGGCATATATATATATGTGACAGTGCATGTGATACTGGTATTCAAACTATCTGGTAGGTTTCAAATCAGTATAGCCAGGAAGCACAGAGGGCACCTCTTGAAGAGACAGATAGGTTATGTACATGTGGCTGGTATGTGTGGAATGCAGACAGCCAGAGTTTACCTATGATAAACTTCCCCTCACCTGTTAATATAATGTTTGCCACTTTGCTGTACTCTTACCTGGCCACTCAAGGGGTATTTATTTGACATAAAAGGTACTACCCCACTTTATGTGAAGCTGGTAAGAACCATAGTCTACAAGTTCAGTCAGGGGTTAAACACATAACAGAGTGGAGAATTGATGTTCTCTAGTAATGAATTTGCCCGGCAGATGGCTCTGCATGTCTAGTGAATGAAACTCTTCAGTGACTTCTGTTGACAAATGGGGTAACTTCATGGTTTGTAATTTTACACAAAACAGGAATAATATATCCAGGTTACTTTGTTGTAATGTCATTAAGAAATGAGGATAGTAAAAAGAATGCTGACCGAATGAGTGAAAGGTATGTTAAATATTCTAGTAGGGTGATTGTCATGGTACTTTGACCATGTGTAAAATGCCTGTTTGTTGAATGAATGGCATTTCAGGAATTCCCCCAGTCTCTTGTGTCTGGATCAGGGAGGCAGTGGCAGCTATGTAGCATAAAAAATGTTCTGTGTAATGCAAGTCCTGGCATGCTGTACCCCAGGTGCTTGTACCCTGATCTGTTTAGTGTACAGACAGTACAGTAGATGAGATGTTGGGGTTATTTGGTTTACAATGCAGAGATAATAAGAGGCCTCACCTTCACATTTATTTAGTTGCCCCTCATCATTATGTGTGGTCCACACATTCAAGCTAAACAATAACAATCAACATACTGATCATTACTTCAAGATTGTCATCATTTCTTAATTAACAGCATTTGCTGTAACAATGCTTGCATACCGAGGTGACAAAGTTATTGTTAAGGAAAATGTATATATGTGTGAAATGCTTAATTTCAGTATTGGTGTTTCCATGCCTTGACAGGTAATTGTACTTTTCTCCAGGGGGATGTCATACAAGTTTGTAAATCTACCTTAGATGAATTTATTAATTTTCTTAAATTAAAGGCATGAAAAATGTTTATTTAGTTTTCTTAAATTAAAGGCATTTTAAATGTATATTTATTTGCTTGAAGTAAAAGGCATTCACAATATTTAAACCCAGAAAATACATCCCTCTACAGTGCTGTCAGAACTTTTAGAATTACAGGTTGTTAAACCTGTTTTTAACAGGTGTTTAAGCAGGTGAGTTATGGTCTAATTTCATCAATAAATCAACAATAATCTAAGTACAGTTTATACATTTTGTCTTCACTCATTCTTTACATACGGTTGATGCACTGTGAAAAATGTGTGCCATGTGGTGATAGGCAGGTGGTGACACCTTGTAACAGTAGGCTAAACTATTAACACACATGTACCTTGATTGGCTTTTAATATAGGACTTATTCCTTCAAAACACCACGCACCATTAGAATTTTTTAATAAAGCGGGATAGCCCACTGATAAATAAACAACCAGATGAATTAGCTTTTTTTGCATATTTAGACAAGGGTCTGTGTATATCAAACCAGTGAACTATTCTTGATAGGAGCCCGGTCCAGCCTTCATTTTGTACTGCCACCAGTCAAGTTAAGATGAAGATGAGCTGATTATATGAGTGTAACAATTTTGTGCAGCACAGTTTTAGTTAAGAAAAAATTGATACAAAAAAATAAATCTATTACTATTAAAAATGCCTGAAAGATGCAAGATTTTTGCTGCAGAGTTCTGAAGTTGACAGGGTTGATAAGTGCCGCCACTTAGTGTCAGAAATGGGGATTACATTATATCACTATTTGTCATAAATCATATTTAAGAATTTTGTGTATAAATTTAATAAAAATCAGTCTTTTTCTGCTGGTGTCAAAATGTTTTGGACATCAGAAGTGGGGTGGAGGATAGAATATGGTTGTTAAATGTCTTTTGAATGTAAAATTTGTGTACTCCAACTGATAAATGACAGCTTAAATACTGACTAGGTTTCTGATGTCATCTTTTATTTCCAGAGTTATAAATATCCACATGTTTGCCTATCATGCTATAGTTAAAAACAGTTCACATTTCATATGCAGAATAGTATTCTAAAAACTAAGATTAGGATTGATTAAAGTCAGGTCTAGAACCATTTAAAGACCAGTGTATCACGTAAAAACCTGATTTATCCGAAAGAAACTTGATAGAAATGATGATGTATGCATGTACCAATCAGTGATCTCTTAATGAGGCCATAGCAGCCAAGACTCAAGTTTATAGCTGTCTTACTTTGTATGACATAAACAGAAATTCTGTTTTTCATCTTATAATTATTAAATGAAAAGGAAAAGAATTTAAAGCTCTGGTGTTTTTATCCTATTGTTTATATAAATTAAGTGAAACTAAAAAAAAAAATGTATCAAAAGTATTTGCAGTGATACCATTTCAAGTCAGATTTATACATATATCTTGTTCACTTTTCTTCCTTATTACTACAGGCCCAATGTTGGTTGAAATGTGAATTACACCAAGTACTCTTAATTATGTGTTTGTTATATCACTCCATGCCAGTCACAACCTATTTAAATTGAATAAAGGGGCAGTGTCCTAGTCACTCTTTCATATATAGCAAATCTAATATAATAGAACAAAAATGAAAGGAGGCCTACACCCACAGATGTAAACCTGAAATAATACAAAAGGGTCATGAAGGTTGTTAAAGAAGTGTTCTCTCACAACATGTTTATATTAGCAGCTATTATATTCATGTGTTTCATTTTCCATTTGTCATGTTTAATGAACTTAGTATTTTCTCAGCGGGCAAAAACATTATTAGAAATTACTATGGTACAGTACAATTGAATTCTATGATTGCCATGGCCAATATGATTTATTATCTCATATCATGTTATAATATCATCAATTCATGGGCATGATATACCGGTACATCATATTGTAGAAAAAGTATCAAATCATATTTGTATGGTTCATTAGTATCTGACTTCAAAATGTCAAAAAGAAAGAGGTTTAGACATTGAATGGTCTCTAGCAACATTTTTTGTTGTTGTCCTAAGATAATTAGATAATTATTTCTTCATTGCTGTTCCTCATTATTAATTTTACCCAATGGTGAACTTAATTGTTGCATAAGATTGCAGATAATATTTTTATCATATCTAAAATTTATTTACTATATCCAATATGTATTTTTGTCAGTTTCAAAGGAGTTTTTTTTTCTCATGTATATGTCAAGGCCCAGATCCCAATCTGGACCAATCGGCGATTGGTCCAGACCAGATCCCGATCGGGGTTTAGGCCAGACCAAATCTCGATCGGGATCAGGGCTGGACCAATTCCTGATTGAGATTCCATGGCAGACTAGAGCAGGCTTTGGCTAAACATTATATTCCATAAGGTTAAGACATGAAAATAATAAACCAAGTTGTGTAAAAATATGATTTTATATATATTAATATTTGTAATAAAAAACATTAATATATACATATATTTAGTTGAAAATGTTGATAAGAGAAGTGATAAATTGTTGGGACTTTTCATTTGAATGTAAGCTGTTTATGAGTTGATACAAGTTAAGAATATCCATATTTGAAAACTGAGGACTGAAAACTTCATATGATACTTAACTGCTTATATATGTCATCCATCTAACAATTTATTCTACCTACAAAACACATCAAATATATACACTTATTTACACAGTGGGTCAGCTTAAACTAGTTCAGTTATATGAAAATTGAATAAACAATCTGATGAAAATACTGGAAATAATAATTCATCTTGAAAAATAATACAAGGACTTGTAAATTAATTACAATAAATATAATCACTCCATTAATTCAAACTTAAATATTAATTAAGTTATTAAGATAGAATAATTAACACTGACTACAAACTAAATTAACATTTGTCATTGCTTATTAAGTAATAATTTCAGACATCCTGTCAGGGATATAGGCATGCTCTGATCTAGGTCTTTGCTGACCTGAACCTTGAAAAGTTCAGACAGTCTCAGTCTCTTTCCTAAAAGTTAATGATCGGGGTTTAGGCCGGACCAATCACCGATTGGTCCAGATCGGGATCTGGGCCTTGACATATGTATATGATCCATATTCCCCATGTTTATGTTTAACTGATACCCATTTTACACCAGCAAGAAAGTATGAGAAACGGAGCTACACCCATAAACACTTGTCAGATGTTGTTACCCAAGGTAAACACAGTAATACTAAACATGTGTAAGACAGGCCTCCTAACATTAGTTGGATCTGTTATGAGATCAGGTGGGTGTTCACTGTAAGTGGAGATCTGTGGTTGGTTGAATGTTTATCCTGTGAACTTCAAATCAATGCTACAGGAAATCACAATCTGTCCCTATGATTCATTTCCAGTTTACACATTTTGTTCCGCTCTACAGCCTCTACTTGCTGATGTAATCCTTACTAATATATGCCTGATACTATATATCAATCAGATATTGAACGAAAATTGTGATGGCATCAGCACCAACTCTACCACCACCCCAAGGGTCCCTCTGATCTGTTCTGAATGTTGTAAAGTCTTAAGTGTTCTTTATCTCCTCCCCTATTCACATCACACACTCAAACTCTAATGAAATTTTGTATTTAGTATCTTTGTTGACACAACGTAAGTAAATGCTGCGAGGTCTAGACACCTCTTGATAAAATTATGGACAGTTATAATATTAATTTATGTATTTGAAAGTATTCAGCTGCTATGAAGTATATGTTCAATAATTAAGGTAAATAAAATATGGCACATATTACCAATAATGTCCTACAATACTACAGTAGTCCTTTTATTGAGGGGGGGGGGGGGGGGGTCCAACTGTCAACAATTTTCAGAATGGCCTTTTTTTACTTGATCAAATTTTGTTTCTGTTCATTTTATCTGATACATCAAGTTGATGTCTCTAAAACTTCTACACAGGTTTTCTTTTTAAATTAATTATTTTACTTAATGCAAACTTGTTCTATTAAAGTATATTGGTCACTGGAGATCAGAGATATTAACAATGCCAGCTGATAATATCAGTCAAAGTCATGCGAAATCGTACGCGACCGACCTTTGTGACAGCTGTGTGACGTCACTATTGTCTTTTTAACAGCTCTTACAACCTTCAAAAGGAATGCTTTTGGTGCTCATTTGCATAATTAGTCCAAGGGGCAGAGCTTAAGGGCTTTGTAGGTTAAATCAGTAAATTATGCTAATGTGTGCAAATTCATTCAAAGTATAAAAAATGCTTCCCCTTTATTTCTTGTTAGTGATTATTTCATAAGTTTCATAAAAGAAAGGCACCATTTTATATTCAGGATCATTGTTATTTCAACTGTAGGTTCACATACTTTTTAAGATTTTTTGGACAAATATCTGCCAGGTTATACTTCCCTCCTTGATATAAGTGTTTAAGTTCCCTGCAGATGGCGCTACATAAGGAAGCTCCTTCGCTGTGTAGAAACCTGATAGTGACCTACTGACACCAGGAGCTTGTCAGATCCTGGTTCATACGATGCACTCTGTGGGTTCCAGCAGATCTGATCAGGTGTGGGGGTCAGCGAGTCTGTATGTACATGTGTATTCATACTTGTATCATCTTTCTGTGGGGGCTGACAACAATACTGCGGCCCTGAAGCCTCCGTGCCTATACCAGAACATTAATCCACCAGACTTATTGCACACATCCAGGACTTTCACAACGGACTCTACTTGTATGCCATAAAGTCAGTTGTTAACTCTCCCCTTGCTGGAGCTTAACGGATAGTTTGTTGGACTTTACCTGAAGCAGACATGAAGAAATACTTCTTAAGTATACACTATATTCATGGTAAGTATTGTTTGTGTGTTGTGGTGTGACTAAACTGCTGGTGCTTCTGGTAGCACTTGGTGGTTGACATGTATGTTTTGGAGACATATAGTCTCACGTAGCCCTCTTAGACTTTCTTATCGAGCTGTGTGTAACATTATGATCAGCTGTTCCTGTGCTGTGTATGAGTCATACTTACACTGGGTTACAAACAACTGGCTAATTATATCATCATATTGCTTATAGTCAGGGGATGATGGGCTTAAGATAACTAGTATTGCTTAAGATAGCCAATTTTATTTGTAGTGTTCATTTCCAAATATCTATTATATATTGTTCTTAATTAATAAGTGGTTTTATTCACAGGCCTAGCAAAGCAAAGTTTAACTAGTTAGTTTACCAGGGATGTCACATCCACTTAGATTTTTAGCCAGGGGTGTCACCTACTTTTTATGACATGAACTGTATTTTACATGATCTTCTGCATATGTTCAAAGTTAGGTGTACATACATATAGTAAGACATAGTAGATTCACACAATAGGAACTTACTTTACTCAGGAATCCACTTCATAATTATTATGAAATATAAGGTCTCCTGAAGTATCTGATAGCAATGAAAATAAACTTAGTTTTTATGCTATCATCTTATCTGAGCTGAAATTACAATTCAAAGATAAAATAAATTTAATTTAAAATTAAATTAAATTAAATTTTACATCATACTGTAATTTTCTGTCAGCTGTAAGGTTTAAGAGATACTATTAAAGACATTGCTGTAGTGACTGTGTGTATATTTGTTTAAGTCTGTGTACAGCTGTACAGTATTTAAAGATAATATGCTGAGGTTAATTACTGTGGTAAACTGCACCATAATTCATGATGGTAATTTCTGGCAGTACATTTAATTTCAGGGATACTGTTAGTTCCTGGCAGTAACGTTCAGTTTGATAGGGATAGCCTCTGGGTGATCTGTGATGTACCAATTTAAATTAAACATAACTTTCAGGAACATGTTTAGTGTTCACACATGTGAGTATCAGGTTATCCAAAAAAAGTGAGTCTGATACTCTATTTTATCTGTCTACTGACCACTTTATGGAGTTAATTCTTATATTAACAGTTCCAGGGAACTCAGATTTCAAACAGGTGTGTTTATTCTATTGTATTTAGGATATCTGTGTCCCTCAGACGTTTTGTCACAAATATAACTTTTAAGGTAAATTTGATCCAGGTGATGTCAGTCCATGTCAGGATGTGGTATTAAAAGATGTCATGGCTGGAGGTCCTGTTCATGTCATGTCAGTGCACTTATATCTGTGAAACTGTGTTGCATCAGTTGCACACTTGTTAACTCAGTATAGGCTTTCGCATTAAAAAACACACTTTAAAATAAAGGATGTCTGCTTAGTTTTGATACCTGACAGTTCTGTAAAATTCTGTCTCTTAGTGCTGAGAGTATTTTGACAAAGTGAGATATAGGTGTTGTTCTGTGGAAGGGTCTCATTCACAGTTATTATTTTTCAAGGTAAAGCTTTGGTTTCCAGTGTGAAATCACCAATGATTTTAGTTTTATGCCACTTCATCCTCCCTGACATTGGAGGCATCCTGAGGACTCTTTAGTTCCTGATAGATATCTGATATCTCCTCCTCCATTTGAGGCCATTTGAGATGTTGTAAGAACTTCCTTTTTAGATAAAAAGCTTTGGGGATTTCAGGAACTTTATAAAAAGTTCAAAAGGCTTCCCATCTTGATTTTACATAAACCATGTTTGCTTCAGTCTTCTTAAGTTGAGCTGTGATGCTGGATAGTTAAAATACAGCTTTATCAGCAGAGAGGGGAGATGAAGGAGTCCATTTTATGGACAGATTGCATACCAAACTGCCTTGTTCAGACTCAGAACATTTTCCCAGAATTTATCATAATACTAGATTCTAAAAATATTTCCATCTCAAGATTCCACTGGCAAACAATAATAAAACCAAAACCAAATTGGTGAGAATTAGATAGTTTCCCAGTGGCTAATATCATAATTTTTCTGTCTGTGGGAACATCATGTAATGAGCACACTGGGGAAGTGTGATACTGAATGTTTTGTGTACAATTTGCTTAGCTATTTGCTAACTGTCTGGTGGTTTTGGTTTCCCTTTCTGCTGTTAATGACTTTTCTTCCGGGCGGTTTTTGTGGAACACCAAATACCTGTGCAGCTGGAACCAGTCAATTTGTGGATATAACAATGGGAGCTGACACAAGTGCATGCTTGCTTAACTGCTTATCAGTGGTTCCTAGAAAGTTTACCTTCTCACAGAAGTTATAATGGCTACCATTTCCCTGTGGCAGCCGATGTGCAGACACTTATTTATATTGTGTTATCCTATCATTATTAAAGTTTTTCATAGATATTCACAGAATATCATGATATCATGAATATCATAGAATATCATTTTTTCATAGATATTCACAGAATTAGACTTTCATCGCCACTAAATATTGTTATCCATCATGTTTTTTGGTTCCTAGGATGGTTAAACAAGGTTAAATTTTAATACTCTGTTTTCTTTTGGTCTCCCTTAGTTTACCACTGTGAACACCATCTTATTGAAATCATTACTCAGTTTACTGTTGTGTGACAAATGCTAATGAAATTTTATGCAATGGACACTTAATATATTTCCTAATATCAAAGGTAATGTAAGCCTTACTGGTTTATATGGTCATCACAATTAAACAGCACTTCAGGGAATTCTAATTCAAGATTGTATATTTTATGAAATTTATATATTTTCATGTCATTTATCTTTACATTTGTGAATAGGAACAGTTTAAACTCATGGTTATATGCCTGTTATAATATTGAACCCCAGTCTTGGTAGTAACCTTGACCTCTTGAACTACCCTTAATAAGATGAAAACCAGAAATGTTTAGCAAACAGATAAGTTAATTGCTTGTGATGGTTGTTAATTAAGCAAGTGAAGTCTACACAATGATGTATCTTCCTGTTTATGACCTTGTGAAAAAAAGTACTGGGTAGCAAGAGTTCAGCCACCTTCTTTTTTTTCTGTCAGATCATTAGATATTCTAATCTTCCAACCCTGACAAATGGAGATTAATAATGATCTTACTGTGGCTGTAATTATTATGTAGAGACAGAAAATCTATAATACAACATCCTGAAACTATTGATTGACAGGTAATATTCTTTTTCTTTGTATTTTATTGTGCTTGGTACTGTGCCAAGAAGCCAACATTGCTGTTTTGGACTAATCTCTATGACAGCTGATATAACTTGATAAATGTATAGTTTTTCATGTCCATGTGTCACAGACATGTGACGTTTGTTTCATATCTATGTGACACATTTTACTTGCTTTTTCTTCACCATTTTTAGCTTAGCTGACTGTAAGTCAACTGAGGTATAGGAATGGCGCTTTTTCCGTCGTCCGTCTGGCCGTCCTTAAGCAAAGCACAAATCGAAACTGCTGGTCCTAGAAACTTCTAAGTGAATATCCAAGTAGGTCAATATAAAATCTCCTTGGAAACCTGAAATTAGGTCACTGTGACCTATATCCGCAGAGCTATGGGGCTTGAAAGTACCCCCCAGAATAATAAAAAATATAATACAAAACCTCCAATATCTTGATAATTTATGCATGGATTGTCATGAATCTTGCCTTCAATATTGACCATGACTAGTTTTGTCAGTTCCCGAAAAGTGGTGGTGCCACTTGTATTTTTTGTTATTTTAACTAATATTTTTCTATTTTTTTTCTATAAAATGACAACAATCATGTCAATTTCTCAGCTGTAATCGCATCTAGTGTCCCAAAACCTGGTGTGTGTATTGATCACAAGTGGATGCCATATAGTAATCACCCTGTTTGTCTGTCTGTTTGTCTAGCTGTCTGTCTGTCCATCTATACATCCACACAAATGTGTTTCCAGATGATAACTCCAGGTTGTATTGACACATGGATTTCAAACTTGACTTACATATGGCCCACCACTTAAGCAAAAACCTATATGATTTGAGGTCAGGAGGTCAAAGGTCAAGGTCACAGGACTCACTTATTTAAAATTATTATGGCTGCATTTTAAGCTAAGCTTTTCATCCCAAACTTTCCATTTTGCTCATTTAGCTGACATGCCAGTATGGGGAGAGCATAAATGGATTTGGGGTCACATGGTCAAAGGTCAAGGTCACAGGGGCCATCTGTTCACAAATTGGTTTCCAGATGATAACTCCAGTTTAATTTGACATATTGGTTTCAAACTTAAATTGTATATGACTCGCCACTAAAGTAAGAACCGTGTCGATTTTTGGGTCCAACGGTCAAAGGTCAAGGTCACAGGACTCATTTCTTTAAAAAGAATGCATATGCATTTGAAGCCAAACTTTTCATTGCAAACCTTCCATCTTCAAGATATTGCTAACCTGCCAATAGGGGAAGATTCTGTTCAGTTTTTTGGTCATGAGGTCAAAGGTCAAGGTCACAGTACCCACTTATATAGAAAGATAGTGGATGCATTTTAAGCGAAACTTTTCTTCCCAAACCATCCATCTTGCACATATAGCTGAGCTGCCAATAGGGGAAGAACCTGATTGATTTGGGGGTCACAAGATCAAAGGTCATGGTCACAGGGGCCCATCTGTCCATATATGTGTTTCTGGATAATAACTCCAGTTTGGATTGACATATTGGTTTCAATTTTGACTAATATATGACCCACCAATCATGTAAGAACCCTTTTGATTTTGGGGTCATAGCCAAAGGTCAAGGTCACAGGACCCACTTCTTTAAAAAGATTGTTGATGTATTTTTAGCTAAACTTTCTGTCCCAAACCTTCTATCTTCAAAATATTGCTCACCTGCCAATAGTGGAAGTAACTTATGGATTTTGGGGTCACAAGGTCAAAGGTCAAGGTCATGGGTCCCATCTATCCACATATTAGTTTCCAGATGATAACACCAGTTTGGTTTGAAATATTGGTTTCAAACTTGACTTATATATGGCCCACCACTAAAGTAAGAACTGTTGATTCTAGGGTCATGAGATCAAAGGTCAAGGTCACAGGACCCACTACTTTAGAAAGATTGTGGATGCATTTTAAGCCAAACTTTTCATCTCAATCCTTCCATCATCCACATGTGGTGCACCTGCCAATGGGGGAAGTTTCCTTTTGATTTTGGGGTCACTAGGTCAAAG
Organism: Sipunculus nudus; assembly: GCA_026874595.1. Classification (NCBI taxonomy): domain Eukaryota; kingdom Metazoa; phylum Annelida; class Sipuncula; order Golfingiida; family Sipunculidae; genus Sipunculus; species Sipunculus nudus. The sequence continues at coordinate 102,780,681 of CM049306.1, read as the reverse complement.
GTTAAGGTCACAGGGCCCATCCATTCACAAATTAGTTTATGAATGATAACTCCAGTTTGGGTAGACAGGTCGGCTTCAAACTGATCACAGGACCAATATTTTGGAAAACCTCATAAACATATTTCCTTATAGACAAATGCAGCTGAGCGTCGAGACCCATGGGTCCCTAGTTGTACAAATCACCTATGTTTTTGCCTGAAACAAAGTGTTCATTAAAGTTTAATTAAAACTTCTTTGTATAGAAAACAGTGAGCCATAGTTTGTTTGTCCTGCTGCACCCTGATCAACTAAATGATAATGATTTCCTAGATAGTTGAAGGGAAGGAAGGATTACACAAAATCTGTGATTAACTGATCACAACCAATGTACATTATCATGAATATTTAACAATTTATCACTGGTTAACTGAGGCAGTAATTTAGATGAACCAGAGACTGGTGTCTGTGCAAAGCTGAGACAGGAGGATAGACCAGTAACAGCTGTTATATAGGTGAAGCAGGTATAAAGGTGAGACCAGCTACTTAAGCTCCTGGAGGGATTTATGTGCATGTCCACTGACTTAGTCCTTACAACCCAAGCAGTGATTTGTGCAGAATCATCTGTAATATAACCAGGACACTTCCTCAGGTTCCTGTGTTTTGCTGGATTAAGGCACGATCCCCTCACCTCCTCAAGTCAACAATTTCAGTCTGTGAGATGGATCTTAGATAAGAACATTAGCCAGGTTCAACAGTGTGTAACTTTGACCTCAGTGCCCGTGGTTACCTAATTGACTTGGGTAGATAAAGCAGGTTTTATTACATTCACTGTATGGATAATAAATTTACCTCAGCTGGCTTAGAAATTTCACACTCTTCAAGTCTGTATCGTGTAGTCCTTGAGCATTTCATCATTACCTGTGACATTTGGAACATTTGTCCATAACATGAGGCATGTCGAACATTTGTCCATCATCATCTGTAACATTTGGAACATTTGTCCATCATAACCTGTGGCATTTGGAACATTTTTCTGGTCATCACCTGTAACATTGGGAACATTTTTTCATCATCACCTGTAATATTTGGAACATTTGTCTATCATAACCTGTACCATTTGAACATTTGTCGATCATTACATGTAGCATTTGGAAAATTTGTCCATCATAACCTGTAATATTTGGAACATTTGTCCATCATTACATGTGGCATATGGACCTTGCATTTATCAATCAAAACCTGTGGGATTTGGGACAGTTTTCCATCATCACTTGTAACATTTGAAACATTGGTATCATCACCTGTAGCATTTAAAACATTGTCTGTTATCACCAGAAACATATGAAACATTTGTTCATCATCAACTGATATATTTGGACGATGCATTTATCCATCATTATCTGTGGTATTTCGAAGAATTTATCATCATCACCTGTAACATTTGGAACATTTGCCAGTGGACAGGTGTTTTTGGACCATTTGTCAGTTTGCTTAACAATGCAGTTGTTTTGCTAAAGTCTTGGCACCTGTTAAAATATAACTAATTTGAAATCAATTTTTTTTTAGCTTTGCCTCATATTATGGAAGTCATGTACATAGGAAATGATGAATAAAATAATCATTGTAACAAACAGGAAGACAGTCTGTTCCAGGTTTTTCATCAAATCATGATAGGGATAAATGCAGATAATATTAATATTGCGTTTGATTTTTTTGGTTGAGGGAAATATACAATACAAATATAAAATGAATTTTCCACAATGTAATTATCAGTATAAATTAATCATGAATGCCAGTGTGTATCACAGCCTACACATGCATATATATGCTAGTTTGTCTGCAGGCAGTCGTGAGGTGACTTTACATTATCAGCCAAAAGTGTCCCTCGTCTCATGTTACATCAAGTAAAACAGGAATGAATTACCATGATGACTCATACAGCGTACTAGTCAGGAATTAAGCTGACTTTCAGTTTGTTGTAGGGAAATGTGGGTTAAATTACATGTACATAGATAGTATACAAGGAGTACAGCTGATCCATGTAATTATCTGTTGTACATACATGAAGTATAAAGACAAAGAAACAAGCATGAGCTTGCAGGATTGCACATTAAACAGAGGGATCAGTAACTAACTGAAGATTAACATGGATAAATAAATTACACGCACTAAGTTCCTGTAAAGGGGCTGTAGATATAACATGTTAGCTTTTTAGTTGATTTCATGTTCATTGTTCCCATATGAGGTGTAGTATATAACCGTGAATGACAACGCACCATTTTGTGAATGTACAGAATTATAATGACAAAGTGAGAATAACAGTGATGAATTGTTCCTTAGATTATAGTGTTTCATGATTGATTACGGCAGAGCAATAGCATGACCTGGTTCTTTCTAGCGTAGCTCAATTTGTTTGCATGCACCACTGGTGGAGTTTTTTCCCGTTATAGTGTCAGTGCGGTTTCACACATTGTTACATTAGTCACTGTATGGCATCAGATTCATGTATAGACTCATTCATGGTTCATGTCAGTGGACCAAACGCTCTTGTTATAATGCTGAGAGGGCTGGGATTCTCTAGCACAACCAGACAACTGAACTGGTCACATGACCTATATATTTAAGCTTGAGCAGATACCTGTTGTGTGCAATCACGTATACCATCTTACTATTTTTTGACTGAATCCAGGCTTTGAGAATAATTCAGGTGGAACGCTGAATTTGAACTTCATGACCATTAGCTCAGCCATACACAGTAACCTGAAAATTTATATTAATGACATCTTAAGCTCTTGTAGTTTAAACACAGACAGAAAATATAACATTTAGAAACTTGTGAATATTGACATGTGTTGGCTATGATATGCAGTTTTGACATTTACGAATCTGATGATTTTATACTTAAAACATACTTTTAATGTAAATTATAATTAAATGATATTATAAAAACTATGCAAACTTAGGTTATCAGTAGTATTTTTACCTTTTATGTGCTAGGAGCAAATGTGCAAATAATATGCAATTTATCAGGAGATCTCAGTAATCAATCATTGGAGAAGATCTGTAAGGAATATATATTAATCAGAAGCAACATATGTATACAAATAAAAAAATATATATATATATATGGTTGTATGTCCTGTGTTAATAGTTATAATCAAGTTATACCATGGGCAATAGTTCTGATTCATAAAGGCACTCATGCATATGCTGGGCTCAGTGAGACGGGCCACAAGCTAGATGAATCATGAATGAAAACAACTCGGCGCAAATCACAGCGCAGGACGTAACCAGAGCAGAAATGATGATCCCTGCATAGGCCCATGATAAAACGCTACTGTAGCAGCCCAATTGACCTGGCGACCGCATTGTGTGCATAACAAAGGGTATGCTTTTCAAGACAGGAAACCAGAGAGCAGCAAGGACATAAAATGGTGGAGGAAGAAAAGGAGGAGAGTCATGTGATCTGGAAGCTCCCGTTGGTGCTTGATGATTTTCAGGCAGTAGTGCAGAATGTTTGATTTTGTCCACACATGCATGAATGAAGAGTTGTGAAGTTTTATCATATCCCCAACAAAGGCTCATCGTCAGCCAGAGTAACACGATGCCCAGTGGAGCGTTCATTCCACTCATTGGCAATGTCATGTTTTTCACACTGTCTAACCTTTCCCCAATAAACATTGTGACAAACTGGGTCACACTTTTTCAGCACACATTGTCTAGCATGAAAGATGAGCTCTCTCAGATTGTCAGCTTACTTTTATCCAGGCTACATGACTAAGTCACAGTGTTTGTGGTTTTGGTTCAGAGATAGTGTTGAAGTTTCTTATCATATATAAATCAGCTGTGTAAATTAGATAAGTGTATAACTTTGTTGCTCTCTTTGTGTAGCACATTTCAAAGAGTTACATTGTAACTATAATAGCACGTGTCCTGAATATGCAATGGAATTAAATGGATGAATCAAACATTTAATAATTGAATTTACTTTTATATTTTGAATAAGTCTATTGCTCACCGGCTCTGGCAGGTTTTGTTGTAAGCTGATGGCAACAAATTGATGGATAAATGTGTTTTCCACAATGAAATTTAGACATTAGTAATCAAATACTCAGAATTGTTGAAAGGACAATGATACTAAATTTTCAAGAAATTCATTCTGTTCATTGTAAATGAAAATGATTTGCAATTGTTGAATACTGAAATGATGGTTGCCTTGTGTCAGAAATTCCTAAGAAATCTATTGGCAGTTATGTTTCTGACCTTTAGAAATTTGTATATTTACAGATCTTCACTAAATTCCACAAATGGCATCTTAAGATGGCACCCAGTCTAATGTTTTGTTTTACCCCATCAGCTTACCCCACATACAGCCAGTGTCAATTTCTATCAAAACTTGGTACCTTTAAAGTTTATGACACCAACTTTATTCACCTTGGAGTATATTTTTCACACTCAGCTGCAGCAAAGCCCTCATAATATGATATTTCCAGTGAATAAAATCTGTGATGTCTCATCACTAAACTGTGGGTGACAAAGTTGGGTACCAGTATATGGAAATATCTGGAATGACAGGAATGATGTACTGGCAATAAACTCTCTACTGGGAGGGTCCCCAGAGGTCATTTTTAAACTGTATGGTCCACAATTTCAAAACTTTAAATACAAAATTCAAATACAAATATTAATGAATTTAAATAGAAAAAATATCCTTATCTTTAAAGTTTTAAAAGTATATAAAATCCACAAAGTCATAAATTTTCAGTTTATGTTTTGGTAAAACCAAAAGTCTGTAAAGCAGTGTAAACCAAGCAAGTACAAAAAAAATTAATTAAAACTATGTTAAGATTTTGGCAATTGTTTGTATTTAAGCTCTGTAACTGGTGTTGTGTGTGCATTCACTAGTATTTCTACAGCACTGGAAGCAAGTTCTGGGCCTTGAAGTTTGAAATGATAACTAGTGGAAATTTAAAGGGCCTTATTGATAAGCAGTTAGGATGCTTCTATGACACATGTCCCCATGCTGACATTTGCACTATCATATTAACCTGATTGGTCCATAAAATTTTTGGATGTGGCTATTGAATGTCCTCAACAAAGTTTTTTAGTAGGTTCAGGATAGTAGTTGATGGTGCACTCTGTAAAGTAGCTGAGCTGAGGTCTGCCAGAGCTGTACAGACTTCAAGGTAAAGCTTATCTGACTCACTGCTCCATTCATCTGTACTGTTACTCAGCACTGGCTGGCTCAAGTGCTTCGTTGATGATGGGAATCCAACAGTTCCCTTGTATCATGTGTAACTCCAGGGGTACCCAACCAAGTTTCCTTTCCCTCGGGGCACCAATCAAGCCAGTTTTCAGGCCACAAAGCTTATTTTTACACTTAGATTAGGTTGCTTATAATTGAATGAATAGCAGTAATAAATGATAACTTGGAAAGGGACTTTTGTGTATAATTTTATGCATTATGGATGAGCTAAATTGTTCAATCTTTTCAATAAGTAAATGAAATCTAAAATTAGTAAAATAAAGTAAGTTATAGATAGAATCTATAATATATCAAGAATTATATATAATTTTTTTCTTATTGTTACATTGAAACATGATTGTAGCTCTTTACTAACATGTTTATTCTTTTGTTAGAAAAACGTTCAGCATGCCTGGATGACTTAAGAATGTGTAGAATCAACAGCAAAAATAAAACTTAGATAAAGTAACAAAATACGATTCTGGATCATAGCTGCCAGCACAGATGGCATAACAAAGCTTATCCATGTATGCTGGGAGTAAATTCATGAGGAAATGGCCTGAATTCCACAAATATCATCACCAATCTGCAACCAAAAAAGCTGGAATGAAAACACTGTGGATGCTAAGGGGCAGTGGGTTTCAAAAATTGGCCTGATTTTTTCTTGTCCCTTGTGTTACCAAACCTTACGATCTGGGGCAAGGAAACATGACTCCTTTCTTAATGAATGCAATTACTGCATAGTTCAGCAGTCACACTTACAGAATTGCCTATCTTCTTTCATGGTGGTGGTTTGGACAGGGGATTAGGATTGGATATATGTTTATAAGCAGCAAGTTTGAAAGCTGTGACAGTGTGTGTTTTTCTGGCCAGCAACTGTATTGTGTCACCTGGTCCTGGTGTTGTTTTGATGCGGGTGAGCAATCCAGACCATGCTGTCTTCTGTGTGTGTACATAAACAGCAGAGCAAAAGATAAACAAGAACACTGATATAATTTGGGAATTAAATCTGGGCACCACAGTGTGTAGACCCCATACCCCACACAGCTTGTTTTTCATCATATAATGCTTACCAGATGAACAGATTGTGGTTCTGCTTGGTACTGCCTGATTTGCGGGCCTATCATGTTTATTGTGAGCTGTTTCTTTTCATAAAAGCTGGAATTTTGCATGTACCCTGGCCTGTCATACTTTTGTTTTAAATAGCAGGGACATGCCTGGTCCTGTTGCTATTTGTGTATTTACCTGTCCATTAAAATCTAATTATTTATTCATCATAGATTATAATCACATGTATTTAGTTAACTAGAATTCTGCACTGAGGATGTGTCTTATTATACAAACCATTAGTGTTAATAGACTATTTCTACAAGTATGTACACTGCACTAATGGTTGTCAGATCACATGTGTTCGGGTTGGGTTGTTTGAGCCAGCATAGCCTTCTTTGATAAATCAAACAAGGCACAAGCCAGGAACCTGAGGCCAGTAGGATAAGACAGGTCTCTAATTATCATTTTAGAAACAACAAAGATGATCTTTTGGGGGTAAATATAATGGACCTGAACTCTTAATGTCAGTCATCATCACAGATGTCTTTAGTGTAATGGTACAATTCTATTGCATGACTTATTCAGTCTGTATTAAGTTCACTATCTTACGAGTCACCGAAACTAGGTTTTGGCTTTGTCTATGTCTGTCTGTGTGTTTGCATGATGCAGAAAGAACTGATTTACATGAAATTTTGTACAGGGATTGGGTCATGAATCAGAAAAATCCCATAAATAAAGCATCAGATCCAGCAGATTCATTAAGATTGTCATGGCGCATCATATTTTAACTTTCTCAGTGCTGAACAAAATCCAACACATGAAACATATGATCTCACACAGGATAAAGCTCTTACAGTACTAGAAGTGTTTATGAATGACATCATATTAACAGTGGTAAGGAGAGGTTTTTTGTACAAGGAGCTTACAATGCACAAGTACTTTTAGCCCAGTTGGGGCTGCGACCCTACTGAGGTCAGCAGGCTTCTCAATGGGATCTGCCTCCCTGCATGTCACATTGTGTAAGCTGTTTCTTATATGTGAACCAAGATGACTCATTCGTTGTGAGGACAGCCAACTATTGTCAGGGGTTCCATACTGAAGGTTACATGGTAAACAACCTGACAAACTGTGGCATAAACTGATGAATTGTGTTAGACATTTCCAGCCCCAAGCTCCTTCTATCTGTTTATTCTACTTGAAGAACCTTTACATTGCGGCAAGCTTGCTATATGTAGATGGGGGGATGGGTGCCATACATTAAGAGAGTACACTGCATGAACTTTCAGTGATGTGGCACTCAAGTGAATAAGTAGAAGGATGTAGGCAACACTGACTAATGGGATATACAAGCGTGTGGACAGACCAACCAACCAACCAACTAAAAGAGTAACATATCTTCTAAACTTAAAAGGAGGCATAATATTACTAAAAAGTGCAGGATAATATATGATGTAAGAAAATGTAATTTGTTATAAAGAACTTTGTTCAGTATTAGAATTCTGCTTAAACAAAAGTGCTTGATGGTTTATATTCAGTATCAGCAACGACAGAACTGCAAGTACTATTGCATTCTCCCCTCCCCCATCACCCCCTTCCCCCTGCCTGTCCAGGCAGGGTCTCCCTTCCCTATTAACCTATCTTGTCTGGTTTTATGGCTCATAGTACTGGTAATGGAAGCAAACATCATAGTGGCTAAAGTAGAACTTTTATAGAAGGTAATATAAAGTGTGCAAAGAAACTTGAAGTTGTACAATAAGTATGAACTCTGCGTGAAGACATAAGGAAAACATGGAATCAGCTGAATGTATACAGACTGACTGGTTTGAGTATTTGGTGCATATGCATTAAGGCTTTAATCATCCAACATGTTTACCTTTACTTTCTAAAGACTCAGGATATTGATTATTGCACATGGTCTGGAGGTATTCCAGTCTGTCTTTTGATGGATGTCCACCTTTTCATTATCAGCTATATGCCTGTTTCAATCTTCATTTCTCATTGTCAGTCATGCTCACATTTAGCCCTTTCATACAGCAATGTTTGGCCTTTGACATTGATATATAGGTTATTATTTTCCCTACACATCTGTGTCAGTTATCATTGAATTTATTTCTTTGAACAGGAGTTGTTGACATTGATCTATTAGTTATTATTTACCTAACCTGGAAGTCTTGACCTTTGACCTGTTTCCAGCAGATAATTTCTAAGTCAATATTTCAATGAAATGGTTCACATAGTACAGACTTTACATATTGTAACTGATACATAGAGTGTGTACTGAAAATTGACCAATGTTTTCACTTGGAAATCAGCTGTAGGACTGTCTGGTATTAAAGAATGAGACTAAATAGGTTCAATCAAGCCACCCAGATTCTGGTGTGCCCTGTTAACAAATCCTTCTGCTAATGGCTCTGTCTTCTAGCAGATCCATTGCTGGCATACCTGAATCATTCCGTGCATTCTTCTCCACACATCATTTGTGTGTGTACAGAGTCAGGCCTTCACTTGCCTTGCACATAGTGTATCATCTTGTGTTTTTGTCAGACTTTTTTAGAATTTTATACATATTTGTTCGCATCAGAGCATCAAGTTTATTTATGCAACAATGGTGCTGCTTTATAAGTCAACAAGAATAATGTTGGACTTAATGAACTGACTTTGCTTAAGCTGTTTCTGTGAGCCACTTTTTCCTTAAGCTGTTACTCTGTTCCAGCACATTTTCAGGTCATTATCCACAGTCTAATCTGTGTCCAAAAATTCAACCATTCTTTCAATTAAAGAATATAAACTTTTGGTCATACATACCAGTAAGTTTACAACACACACAATGTGACATGCAAAAAAAAAAATACAATGTGCATTGCTTTAGATCAGGGAACGATTTGTGAGATATGTAGATAACTACACAGATGCCACACAGTATGTCAGGTCATCTGGTGTTATTTTAAATACGAGTTATTTATAAAAAGAATCAAGTACTCAAGTTCTCAGGCTCTGCAGGCCATTATAGTGGATTTTGCACTCACATTCACACATGGATATGGCCAATGTACAGCTGGTATGTGGATAAGTGGAAACACAGCCTTACGTTTGTCTGCTGGGAAACTAAATCATCATGGCTTTGTTTACACTAGACATGTTGATTTCAGACCTGTTGATTTCAGGACATTGACAACTCATTTAGTTTGTATTCATTTAACACATGGGTTGAAATATGGATAAGTTAGTATATAAATGAAAGAAGTACTTTTATATGTTTGCTTAATATGATTATTTAAACTTAAAGTAGGCAAAATAAGACACACTCAGAATTCAGACATCAGGAACACATGTTACCACACTGGAAAATTCACATATCATCATGTTTTATAACAAATGAAAATGATTTACTTGTTTATTTCTTACTTCTGAGCTGCTCAGTAACTGGTGAGGTCTAAATTCCTGTTCTGATTGAGTCCAGTAATGTTTAAGGTTAAAGTAAGAAAATACCTTAAGTGGTATATTGCCATTTTAAATATGTTTGGTTCATGACAGAGAGTGCTGCCTTTTTCACCTTTTTATTTTGAGAGTTACATAATGGCAGTGGCATGATTTACAGCTGTGGTGCTTGATAAGTTGAGAACAATGGCACCTGGTTCCAGTACAGCAGCACTTATCATACCAAACATTGCAGTCACACTTGGTGACAGTAAATATCTCATTTCCCATGTCTGCCTAGATACATGGTTTCCGTGAGTGGTGTATATGATTATGTTATATAATCATTAACATTATAAACAGTCTGACCATATCATTCGGTTCAGTAACCATGATTCACTATCATAGTGCAGCCCTAGGTCCTAAAAAACATACTAGTTACCACAGTCTTGTGGTTAGTTTTTGTAAATATGTATGGTATTTACCTCAAAGTTGTGGTAATAATACATTTTGATTTACAGTAACTGCTTGTGATTCAATGAGAATGAGACTATCTCTCCAAGACAAGAGCAAATCTTAAAGTAGATATAGAGCATAGCTCCCATGATATGAAAAGAGGGTACAGTTTAAAGTGACTGACCTGAAGCAGATTTCATAACTAAATTCTGCTGTTTGAACAGCTTTCACAGTGCCATTTGACTGAGGCATTCATATAAAAAATGGTTTTAGACCATTTTGCATTTGCCATATTAAAGTGGTAAAAGTCCTGCTTGATTTGTCCTGAAGTGGTACTTTCTATGACATTTTGATTTCTCTATTATTTTCAAGAATGTTAATAAAGATAATTAGCCTTGCCCTATTTAACAGCATATTTCAGTTGAACAGTGGATGTTCTCTATCAACAAATTTCTCTATAGAAACTTTAGGAAAATTAGACTCTTTTAGAATGGTCCTCATTACTTGGTGTTTTTTTTTATGTTAATTTTTTTTATGTTTCTTAATATCTACTCTAGACATATTTTCCAATTAGATGAGCAGCCAGATTTTCATTTACCCATGCATTGTCCCATCAATGTCCAAATAAGGGCAGCTCCTTAGTCGCCTCAGTAACAATAACTCCACCCGTAATATGTCAAGTTTGTATGATATCTGCTTCTTTAATGTGTGTGACAACTGTTATGGGTGTGTAGAAATTATTGGATGCTTTGTAGTTAAATTAGATTACTCTCACACCCTACCTTAGATGCTGTTTGTTTGCTGACCCAGACTTTGTGATGTTAAACTCTGGCCTGCATAAGCAGCTATGGGGGCCCTACAGGGTAAAACCCTTTGTTCTAACAAATCTCCAAGTTAGGGGGTAGGTTTGAGCCAGAAACTGGTCAAGAGGATGCTGTTAGGGAAACATTCCTGAGATTCCAGGCATTCCTGTCTCCTGGCTGGTATGGTGCTGCTGCATGGTATGTAGCAGGCAGGGGGCCAGCCAGCATACCAGCCTCAAGCCAGCCCCACATACAAACCATTTCATTGTATGTAGCCCTCTGTCACACTCACAGGCTCCCAGAATCCCGAGCTAGAACCTTGTGGTTTCTCTTACGGCAAACTTTGTTACCAAAAGGTGAAATATATCATTGTGTGGATACAGAAACTATCTGGATAAGTTGTTCGTTAGTTGCCATGACAACTGTGTGCAGGTACGGAAGTATGAAAGTGATTGGCACCATGAGGAATAACTATAAAGGTAATAACTTTTTATTTTTTAGTGTCAGAATAAGCAGATTTTCATGATACTCTGTTACTTGATAGATATCATTACCTGTTACAGGTGTTTAGCATAATTGGTGTGGTTTAATATAACATATCAGAATATGGTCTCAATAGCATCATTTAATGTTTTCATCTGTGGTGTGATAAATAACTACATGATATAGGGGATACTTTGGGTTCCACATTTCGTGTAAATGAAGATCTTGCAGCTTTTTTACATTCCTTAAAGCTTCTTTGTCCAGGCAGCTTTTAGTGTACTCCCTTTTGTTACTTCATTGATGCAAGTTTAATGTTTTGGTTATAAACATCTGTAGTCTGCCTGGAAGCCTAGCAGTACAGGAGTACAAAATAGATGGTTATCAACTTTTACTTAACTTTCAATTAGTTAATGGTTTTTGTAAGTATGGACTATAACATTACAATATTATCAATCCAGGCAAGACATGTTGTTACATTTACTGAGAATTTTTTGAGAATTCACTAAAAGTTAGACTTACTCTAATCATTGGTGTTTTCAGTCAGATATTTTTCAAGGAGATAAGCTCTTTGTGCAGCCTAGGAATGTTTCATCCATGGCAATAAAAACAACAAAATGTCTGAAATGTCTGCATTGAAGGGTCCATTGTGTCTTTACAACAGCCATATCCTACATGTTGTACATTCACAGCAACTATTGAGAGATACTTGTTTGTTTCTGTTATCTGTCATTACCTTTGTTTCATTCATGACCCTTATTCTAAGATCGTTTGGGACATGACAGTGAATTAATTTTCTACACTTCATCGTGCACTTGTTGAGAAGGTTTGAGGTGGAGCCTTTGACTGTATCTTAGTGACTGATGATAAATTAAACATAGAGGAAGCCATATAATGCAGGGGTCAGACAAGGCATACTGTGTGAGCTCTTGTTTATCTCTTTGCAGGAAATCTTGGTAAGAGTTTTTCTTATATGTATTGAAAGATGATAAGATACTTGCATATACCATGCTGATGCTACTTTAAAGCTTGATGGAGAATCTGTTACATTATGAAAAGGGGCGTAGTCTTACAGAGACTCGTGGATGGTTGAAATCATCTACTGGTGATTACCTATATTTCAGGTTCAGGTGGACCTAGAGATATAGCTTAATTAGTCTCCCTGAGAATCAAGACAAACCTAGTCTTTCTCAAAATCTACAGGAATTCCATCATTCCCAAATGCAACAAAAATCCAGTCAGTCTCTAAATCAACAGGAAACTATAGAACCAACAGGCTAGGGTCATTTTCAGAATCAAAATATTAGATGTAATTGTACTTTCCACCTGAAAGCTGAAGAGTCAGAGTCTTTGTCAGACTGCAGTATGTTTGGTATGAGCTTCATAGTTAGAGCTGAATGTGTATTATGATACATATAAGGTAGGAATATGTGTATTGTGGTTCAATGAAGATAGGAACATGTGAAAGGAACATGTGTATCATGTTTCAAGTATGATGATAACATTTACATCATGGTTCAAGTAGAATAGAACTAGTATATCATGGTTGAAGTAAGATAGGAACATGTGTACCATGGTTCAAGTAAGATGGAATATGTGTATGATGTTTCAAGTAGGATAGGAACATGTGTATCATGGTTCAAGTAAGATAGGAACATGTGTACCATGGTTCAAGAAAGATAGGAACATGTGTATGATGTTTCAAGTAAGTCAGCATTAGGAACATGTGTATCATGGTTCAAGTATAATAGAAACATGTATCATGGTTCATGTAGGATAGGAACATGTTTCATGGTTCAAGTATAATAGAAACATGTATCATGGTTCATGTAGGATAGGAACGTGTTTCATGGTTCAAGTATAATAGAAACATGTATCATGGTTCATGTAGGATAGGAACATGTTTCATGGTTCAAGTATAATAGAAACATGTATCATGGTTCATGTAGGATAGGAACGTGTTTCATGGTTCAAGTATAATAGAAACATGTATCATGGTTCATGTAGGATAGGAACATGTTTCATGGTTCAAGTATAATAGAAACATGTATCATGGTTCATGTAGGATAGGAACGTGTTTCATGGTTTAAGTATAATAGAAACATGTATCATGGTTCATGTAGGATAGGAACTTGTTTCATGGTTCAAGTATAATAAAAACATGTATCATGGTTCAAGTAGGATAGAAACATGTGTCATGATACAAGCAAGATCGCAACATGTGATAAGAAGGAGCATTATTTCTCAAGCTAGTTAAGAACATGTGTATCATGTTTCAGGTCAATTATATGCCCTCCAAAACAAAGCCTTCATGTTATTGTTGTTGCATTTGAGAAATATTTCCATTTTTCAGACTTTTGTTAATTTGCCAGAAAAAATTGTTATTTCAAATCAAGATACTCAAACAAAGACATCAATTAACTGAGAATTTAAAAAAGTGATTTTGTTACATTTAAATATCCTTATGTTATTTCACCTTTTTCAAATATGTTTAAAATAAAAAGTTTTAAAAATATTCTTTGCAGTAACATTTTAATAATTTTTAGACCTTATCAAATGTTCACTTTATGACCATAATAAACAGATTTTTATTTTATATCGTGTTGATTCCATTGTCAGGTTGGCAGATTTAGTATTCTTTTGATGGAGTTACTTTTAAAAAAACCCACTGAATCTGTGTTATATCTTTTTAGGAGATGTGGGGTTCAAAAGGAACTTGGACCAGAGAAACTCTCCACCCAAAGAATTACCGTCTAAAATGTACAAATTCAAACGCATGAAGGAACGCCAGTATATGTCACAGACATTAAATTATGATGATAGTCACTCTGAAAAAATCAACAACAAGAAATGTGCAGGTACTCAAACGTAAGTATTAAACATAAAACCATTTATGCATAATTATAACAGATACTCCACAGTAATGTTCATCTTGTAACTTGGAAATTCATCAGTCTTTTGCGTGGGATTTCTAGTTTTAAGAGTGTTTGATAGTAGTTGAAAGATTAGCAAGTAATTTATGGTGATCTGAAATCAGTTGCTAATGCCAGATTCATATAAGCATGTAATTATGTAATGGCAGGTTTTTGATTCTCATAAACTGCAGTACGTTTTGCTGGATATGCTTTATAGACTATGGAAAATGGCCAGTAGTACCTCACGCTGTAAGTTTGTGTAGGCCATCTTTGGTATTTCCATGTTGTATTTTCCTAAGCCCTGATAGTTTTTGGTTTGTCAGGTATTTTCTGTAAAGGGGCCTATTCCAATATTTGACATCTATAAACTATAGACAAAAGATACTAACAGCTTGTAAATAAGCGCGGTCATATATATATAACAGAGGGATTAATATTGACCAAAAAATAGCCAGAAATGACATGAATTCTACAGATAAGGCAGGTGAATAGCTGGCTTTAAAATCTTATCCTGAGCTCTTTCTTTCAGGTCATTCTCCAGCTTTACCAATGACCCATGTGGGGATCGTGGACCAGAATCTCCCTCAACGAGCCAGACAGCCACAGCATGCCCAGACTCCTACCGCATACTGGACCTAGACAAAGGGAAATCCGTACCAAATAATGTCACGTCCTGTTCCTCACTATCTCAGAGTCATATGGCTCAGGGGCCAGCCGCACCACATCCATACATGGTGGGCCATAGTCATCAAGACCAGAGCCATACTCTACCATTAAATTTAGCCAGCCCTTTACTGCCCCCTAGTGACAGACTACCACCACAACACTCGTCACAGTTCCGGCCATCTGTGATAACCTGTGTACCATCATCAAACTATAGTCGGGGGTACAGCGGACCGGTCATGTCCTCTGGTTCGTTCATGGCCATGCACAGCCGCCCGTCACCCACCAGGATGGATGCCAACAATGGTAAGTTGACTGTCAGACAAAAAAAAGGTTTGCTGTCAGACAGCATCCAGACTGATCAAAGTGAATTATCATATAATCTCAGAGCTTCTTCATATGTTTGATCAGGGTTAAGTATTATATCTCTGCTAGGAAATGTTATGGTTTTATCATTCAAAATTCACATGTAACACCTCAAACATTTCTCTCATCTTGGATATATTTCCTTCTATAAGAAATTACAAATAAAATGATGAGGCACAGGTTATGATATACAAGTGTGGAAATAGTGAAGCATTGGTCTTGACATGAAGCACATGTTAATGCTGTGCTAGTATTAAAGGTCCAGCTGATGAGAACCAGTACAGAAATTAGGATAGTTATCACTGGTTGCTTTTAGGCAAAGCAAGTAGTGATAACCATCTGGTGATAGAGTTAGGAAACCTACCATAGAAGTAAAAAGATACCCCTAGCTGGAACAGCTTATGACATTTAGTAATACAATAGCCAGCATGACTTCAGGCTCATATAGTGGGACGCTAGATAAATGAGACCGTGCTTCAAGGCACTGTCAGCTTATGACATACAGTGGGGTGTGTGATAAATAAAGCAGTAGTTCTAGGCACAGCTCATTACGAACAACACAATACCCAGTGTACAGCATGAGATGAAATAACAAGATGTGAGAGGAAGGAAGCAGAGATATGTGAAGGTATGCTTGATCATACTTGCTCGTGGTGTCTGGCATAGTTAGCATTTCCCAGGAGGCCACTGAAATACCAGGTACCGGCAGGCATCCTCACCAGGTTAAGTAAAACATCTTGTGTACCCAGTGACCTCATCATTAGGATTAGCTGGTAAGGGCCCCCTGGTACAGAACCCACAGCAGTCAGAACCCCATAGCCTCTTAACATGTCTACAGAAATTCTAGGGCTAATTATAGATAAAGGGCTCTACAAACTAGGTTAACCATCAGTTTCTTTGTTCAGAAAAGTGTACAGCTTGCACCACCATGAACATCCCCGTACCAGTAACTCCCAGTATCAGTAATTGATTTCATTAAGAGCTGCAGGCTGCCAAAATTTCTTCATAAAATGAAATATATTAGTTTATACATGTACATATATTTTGCTGTAAGTGAATGGGATGTGCCAGGTCTTGTTCATGTAGTTGGGTTTTCTAACACTGACACATAAACAGTTTGTTACAGACATTTGGTGGCGTGTCTGTGTTTCTATGTACTGGCCTTAAACCTAAATACTTACACACAGAACTATCACTCGAGCAGTCAACCTTTATCTGCTCACTGTTACATCTTGCTCCAAGGTTATTCAGCCACTTCTGTTTTGCAGGTTGAATGTATCAGCTTTTTATGCCTAGGCTTTTTGCATTATAATAGGGCAGCACCCCTAAAGATATCACACAAAGTCTTAAAAAGCCCACAAAGTGCAGCTAACACCAAGTCATTGAACTCTATGCCTGGCAGATCGGGAAAAGTAGAGAGTGTGTTATTTCAAGAGAACTTTCTTTTCAAAGGAAGGCACTGAATTAAAATGAGGTCTTTCCTACACCTGTGTTGACCTTTATCCCTGACCTAATGACCCAAGAACCTCAGGTTACAGCTTCTGAAAATTTGTACTTAGTATCACAGAATGGATGAAAAAAAGGAGTTTACAACTACTGAAACAAAAGTTGTTTAAAAAGCTATCTTTAGACAATAAACAGACTAAAGCCTGTTGAATACATCATGATAAATTTCCTTTAAAAAGCATTTGATCATGATGAGAATAATGTTGATTTACAATATCTTACAGCTGTGTGTGATCCAGCCATTGAAGAACATTTCCGACGATCACTCGGCAAAAATTACCCAGGATACCTTGGGTCACCAGGATCGATCACGACTTTGTCACCATCACCCTCCCCAACCCAGCCAACTCCACAGGTGTTTCCTCCCAAGGATAGTTCCCCCTTATCGGTGTCGTCATGCTCACCAGATCGTCAGTCCCCCACAGTCTCAGTCACTGGTGAGTAACTTAGATACCTAAATCAGGTAGAGCGTCGTGTAATTACACTGATAGTAAAAAGATTCTGCACAGCAGGTTATAAACTTCTTGTTTGAGAAAGCACTTCTTTATAATAAGACTAGCCTGTGGAATTAATTCTAGTGTGTGAGTTCCAGTAAAATTCATATTTATTGTCTGCCGATGAAAAATAATTTAATTATATTACATGACTGTACTGGTTTGAAAAGGGTGGTACAATGGAAGTTCAAATGCATAAAAAATCAACTTGGATTATCATAATATATTTTATATCATATTACTTGGGAACTCAGTGTTTTATCCCGATGTTCTATTTTCAGGATCAGTTGATGATCACTTTGCAAAAGCTTTGGGAGACAAGTGGGTGCAGATCAAGAGCAAGAATGATCCCCTTCACCTGGATATATTCACAGGATCTGTGGACGATCATTTTGCCAAAGCTCTTGGTGACACATGGTACCAGATCAAAGCCAAACAGGAACATGAAACATCCACAGGAACTCTGTCTGGCTGTCAATCAGGACCCTCTCACCTACCCGTGTGAAAGACATCTTACTTACCCAGTGGACTGTGGAGATAAGCCAATCAGCTGGGGCCAGGATTGTCATGTGATTACACGCAGCCAATAGTCTTGGCTTTTGCATTCTGACTGCTGGCAGCCAGTGAGCTTTGATAAGGAAACAAGTTTCCTTTAGTTCTTACTGAAAACATATGGTGGCAAATTATTTGCCAACAGTGAACATTTTCAGTAACTTCAGACAGCCAAGAGTGAACTTGCTCACAGGTGCTGACAGACATTCACATTAAACTGTCTGCACACTTGTTGATGCAGGTTTGTCACTTGCATCAAATTCATTAACCTTGCTTATTGTCAAAGACAACACTGCAAGTTTTTATGTAAAAAGGTCAAGTTGCATGTAATGCGTATTGATATTAATTATGTTTTTGAAATGATGTCCATTAGATGTTCTCAGATGCACAATCATGAGAATATTTTGCAATTAATTTTTTAGCTATTTAATTATTGATATCCAATAAGGCTGGTCCTTTATTTAAATTACAAAGGGTTTATGTGGGGCCTTGAAATCATGCATAAAAAAGCCAGGGAAAGCTTACTATCAGGATGAATGACCAGTGCATGATGCAGGAAATATGAAATATTACATTGGTCAAAAGAAAATATGTGCCTTCTGATTGGTCTTATTCTTTATGAAAAGTAATCAAATAATCATGAACTGTATGTGTGACATTTCTCCCACTTGTTATGTTCGTCAAATTATCATTTCTGTCAGACTTGCTAATCTTATTTATAAAGTACTTTAATCTGAGGACAGAAAGACTGTAGATGTGGGCTAAATGAAATGCTGGTATTTGATCGGCTGGTATTGTAAAGGGTCATGTGGTAGTTTATAAATTCCACATGCTCATAAACTCACTACCAACCTTACAATGCATGCATACAGGCACATTCACTGTTATAATTTCAAGTGATTTTATGACTCAGATACCACAAAAAAAGGGTTTATACTGGTAATGTTAAATTAATGATGATGACAGTTACAATGGGTTTTAGGGTGAAAACTGAGCAATATTAGAGTTGACTCATACGTCTCCTGTTTTGTAAGGATTTGTGTTGTGTTGTGATCATTTTCTTGTAACAAGCACTTGCAAGAATGGTTTTGGACTAAGGTGCCTTTCTGATTCAGCCTTAACTGATGATAGACGGGATACCTGATCGTCAAGTTACTAGGTAGTTCAGCATTGTCACTGACATCTAGCATTGTCGCTGACAGAAAAGTAAGAATGTGTTCCTGCACATATTTTGAGAAACTTGGGTGGTCGCAAGAGGCCTGGTATAATACTTTATATATTTTGCAGTTCATATGTTATTACCACCGTGCCTGGTGTCTGGAGAAGAATAAGCTATTGTGGAGAAAATGGTATAATCACGCACCATAACAATACAAGTGGATCAGGTTACATTGGCACCAGCATTGATGGAGACAGCCTACTTTATATGGGGAGGGTATTATCACCACAAAAGTGGATATGAATGTGTGCAGTAAAGAGATCAGAGACGGAAGGTGACAAGGGACTGTGTATGGTGGGAAGCATGAGAGCCTCAGCATTGCAGGACTTGGAAGAGTTGTAAATTCACATCAAACTACTTGCCCGTAGCCATTGTACTCACTAAATATTATGAAGTGAACAAAACTTTATGTAGCTACCTGTGGCAATTATGTAATGAGAAGTCCTGTTGAGGTTTAAGCAGTTATAATGTTGTTGATATAAACTGCAGTTTTAACATTTTAAATATTTTTATGCAAAAGCTACAAAGGAGTCATTAACCTAAACTCAGTGTTTTATCCTTTAGACATTTATTCACACAAGGAAGTGATAATCATAGTCATGCTCACACCAGTGACCAAAATCTTTAAATTCTAGAGCTGATATTTTTAAGAAAAATATAATTTCATAAATGGTTAGTTTATATGTTAGGGTCACATTTTGTTAAGATTGCTGTCTGCTCTTCAGGCTTGTGATAAATGCATATGAATGCTTAATTTTACCCTAAAGAGCCTGGTTTTACAGGCTGATTGTAACCATACAACATATGTTCTGTTTAACCAATAATGCTGTTAGAGTAAGAATGGTGTACTGTTTATTTACATGGCCAAAACTCCAGGTGTTGATCAACAGAATTTCTACCTCTGTGATCATGAAGCAGTGAGTGGTGATAGGAACAGACAAATGTGAAAAACGGCTCACCCAGGGTGGCAGACAGTGAGTCATACACAGTCTGACCAGCCTTCTTTATACAGTAGTCACTCACAAGGTTTACTGTGTTCCTTGACCCTTGATGCAGTGTAGTAATTAATCTACTGATTGTTTAACTGGTGGAAGTGGCGTTTTTGTGAAATTCTATACTTTGTAGGTGTAAGAGGTGGGGGCGGGGTTTGTTAAGCACTGTTAGTGCTGAACTAGTTGGAGTACAGTCCATTATGCTGCTTTCCTGAATATTAGGTTAGCTTGTCTGTGCTGTCAGCATCTTGAACTGTACTGGGCCTGCCACACGCTTTGCTTAACCCCTCCCAGCAGGAAAAAACTCTGAGGCAGCAACAGGATACGCCCACCATAACTTAAGTGTTCACCTGGGCTCCAATTACACTGATGGCTACAGCCACACTGAAACTTGTATCCTTGCAGATATGATTGATTATTGTACAGCATACATATGTGTGGATAAAACACGAACATAAACATTTAAACATTCAACATAAGCACATTTAATGTATACCATATTATATAGCATGATTCATTTTTACACAAAACCTCATTAATTAATATAGCACAGATAGATATGATCAGGTTTATCAAGGATGCATTTACACACAGATAATACAGTATGCAATCTAGTACAAATATATTTATCATTATAGACATTATACCATTGGAAAACAAGAAAATTTGACAACAATATTAAATATAACCTTCAAAATCTGCAGCATACATATTTACTCCTATACACACCTATACATGTGTGCAGCATACAAATACAAATACCCAACAGGCAGATACCTATACCAAATTGCCAATACACATTAATAATTCAAACTATTGTTTTGTCTTTCTTTCTTATACCTTCAAGTTATTAATTATCAGTATTTGTTCACAAGTCTTTGCAGTTAAAATTACAGACATATTCAAGGTTTCATGGTTACAGCAAACTTTAGAAATTAAAAGGTCTAATGCAAATGCAAGGGAGATTGATTCATTGATTACATTGAAGGAATCAAACAGAAATTGAAGCTGCTTTCTTTTTTGTTAATTTTTATTTTGTTGGTATGAATGAATGATATGTTACTCTGAAGTTGTGAATTTTATTTCGGGAGTGGCTGTTAACTGTATGCTAAGTCCACAGAGAGTGACTGTTGAGGTAATTCAGATACACTATCCTATTAAGATGTTCTGTTTCCCAACTGGTTCAGAGATTTGATTGAAATTTTGCTTCTGTTTGTTAAGGATATGTGAAATGTAATGTGTAGATTATGTTCCATTATATTGTCATGTTAATGTACAGTGGTGGATATAAACTGCAAATTGAAATGTTAAAGGATTTATATGTAAAAATGAACTGTTGTACACAAGCGACATCACACTTAAATATGTATATACACTGCCATTATAGCCATAAATGTTGTTGGATGACTGTCTTGTGTGTAAAGCACATGCATTTAGAGAGATGTTGTACACTTGTTTTGCTCATATGCTATTATTATCATTAATTGCTCTGAAAATAAGTAGGTTTGATGTACTAAGTATTTATTTAAATTTTATTATTACTTTATACCAGAATATGTTCATTGTGTGCTAATTTCTTGAACAACTGGTGAGGTTGTTATGCTGTTCAGACAGAGAGGTACTCCCTGTTCAGAAAGCCAATTAGTTAACTGTGATGCTAGTTTGAATGGTATATTTTGACTTGTTAAATCTGCCTCTTGATTGGCCTGTCAGACCAAGCCACTTATTAACTGACTATGCACAGTAGCATTGTACCAGTTAGTCTACCATTTGTGGCACTAAGGATGTTAGTATGACTGAATACATGATAGTTCAGTAACGATTATATTACCAAAGTAATAAATATTCTTTCATGTTTAATATATATAGTACAATACTAAAATGTTTGAATCATTCTTGAAATTTCGATCTTCTACAAGTCTTTCATAATGTGAATATTTGCTTAATGATTTTAATGGGGCTTTTGATGCACTGCTGCAAAGATGGTATGTGATGTTTGAATTTTGTACAGATTATAGCCTATGCCAATAGATTTCTAAGAGACAGCATGATTTTTTAGTGTCTTGTGAATTAACTTTTGATTCAATCAGAATGAAATTGAAATATTGGCTAGGCAGATTTTGATACATATACATGTATTTTCTTGTATCCATTGTCAAAGGTAAACTTTGTTCACTGAATGATCCCCTGTGGCATGTGGGATCGTTATTTTACACTATCCTGCAGAGACATGTGTTCAAGGAAGTTATATAACTCATGGTAAATATTGTAATATCCATTTGTAATACCTAGACATAAGGTTTTGTCTTCGGCTACTCGCATACAATACTGCAAGTGGAATAGATGCAATGTTGTCCAGATTAAAGGATAGCGATGATAGGTTTGTCTTTCAAATGTATGAAGCAACCAAGGAACAAAATGGGCTGATTTGTATCATACTTAACGGTTGTATGTGCTGAATAAAACAAAATACTTTATCTTTATAATAAGATCTAGATTATTTCCCCTACGTTTTCCAAACAGGTGGAGAGGTAAAAAAAAAATCCCTACTGAAAATGTAAAATAACTACCCCTACTGCTTTAAACTGACCCCAGTTGCTATGATGCTATGTTGCCTTGCATTATGCTGAGATAACAAAGGAAACAAAGATGAGCGCTACATTATATGTCTTTAACTTTTCAAATACACTGCTATTTTGTTAATAATCATCCATAGATATCTTTGGGATCGGATAGGTCTTGAAATGTTGAGTGATATATAGCATTAGGAGTGTGATTTCTTTCAGTTTAAGAAATCCGTTGTTGTATTTGATGACATGAAAAGGTACTGCATGAGTACTTCATGGTTTGGCATGTAAAGTTTTTTTTCTCTGGAAATTCTAAAGCGTGTGGCAAAAATGCCTTGTTTATTACCGTAAACTGATTCATTTATTTACACACATGCAAAGAAGGCCGAGTTTACCTTTTGTACCTGTGGCTTTAATTTATGTTATTTTAATCAGTAATATTGCTTTCAACTCTTGTCCAAACTGCATTCCATAGGCATGAGAAATAAACAAAGAAATGCATAAAAATGTATATTTATTGTTGCCAAGTGTATGAATTGTAAATAAAATCAATATTGCTCAGTAATCTTGTAACATATATTTTCACTGAAGTGTCATTGTAATCATAATTAAATGTAGTATTTTGAGAATAAACTGAATCTCTGCGAGATTTATACCAAATACTCTTATTTTTACTTGTTTGTCATCCTGCTTGTGTACAGTTCTGAAGACTGCGTCTGCTTCAGTACAGTAAACTCACCTGACAAACCCAGAATTATGTCACTGTGATTTTACTGCTTTTAGTACATGGTATTTTCAACTGAGGCTCATTACCT
The DNA here is from genome assembly GCA_026874595.1 of Sipunculus nudus. NCBI lineage: Eukaryota > Metazoa > Annelida > Sipuncula > Golfingiida > Sipunculidae > Sipunculus > Sipunculus nudus. The sequence goes on along the minus strand of CM049306.1, from coordinate 102,757,162 downwards.
GTTGGCCACTTGTTCTGTCTGTATTCAAATGGTAAAGTTTTGAGCTTTCTGTATGGAAAAAAAAAATTCTAACTCTGATTCAGCATACTTTTTTCATCTATCTAGAAAGTACATAACATCAACAATCTAGGAAAATAAAGGTCTCACCGGTCTGTATATAGGTCTGCTAAAAAAACTCATTATGTCTTTTATGTCTTGATGTGAAGCCGGAAGTTTGTGTCCTAAAGCGATAATTATGGTAAACTCTCATTCTAAAAATTACAAGTTAAAATAAAAAAAAAGAATATACCACAGTTTTCTTCAGCTGTCATGTTTTAAGCCTGATTAGCACACCGAATATCATTACAATTACCCACGCAATTCCTTGGAAACCCGTCCTTCTGCTTGTATTCTTAATATTAAAAGTCTAACTTAGAGGTGCCAAAGCCCATGGTTTCGTCCCTTACTTTGAAGAAAATAGGTCTTTATTTCCAGGATCTTTATAGAGGACCTGTCAGGACTGGTCAGATTTTCAAGTTCCAAATTCCCAGATGCTATGAATATAATTTGTGCGCTGCTGCATTTAATGCAGTGGCTGTAACATGTCATCGTAAAAACAAATATATGTAAAAAGCATAATTAAAGAAAAATTGCACATGACGTAACTAGTCTTTAGTACTAGCTAATTTTTCAGGAATAATTGGCATTCTAAATTTCATTACAAACATCTAGCCGTTTAAGAGAAATCCTACCTTTTGTGTGAAAGTAGAGCACATGATTTCGCGCCTTAACTCGATGAATATATATCGCGTGACCTCTTTGGTTTCCACCGAGAACCGATGGGAACATGAATTATTTATACCATTCAAAGATGTGTTTCTTTTTCTCGGAGCAGGGCTATTCTCTGCCCCCCCCCCCCCTCCCCCCTCACACTCCGCCGGAAAAAGGAGCTTTTTGATGATTTTGATTTAATTTAATTTTTAGCTCAGCTGACTATAGTCATGGACTTTTGTCCGGCCGTTCGTTATCAGAACACGTTTTGAAATCTCCTCGGACCTACGAATCCAAAATTGGCATAAAGTTAAATGTCCCCAAAATCTCCTATCATACTGTAAATTGATCACTAGGACTTCGTTCCTTCGAGATATTAAGGACAAAAACCTATTGTTACACTTCAAGACTGTCTAATTTCAAAACCACTGACCTGACTTTGATCATATTTAATATCCATATTCCTCTTATATTTGCTATGTACATTCCTGAAATTAGGCCAGTATTGCGTATTTTTTTTAAGTTATGGGCCCTAACATAATGCACTATGTAAAAAATCAGGAAATGTATTTACTCACTTAACATGAGAACAGTTCAAGCTGGAGACTTTTTTTAAGGGATATAACTTTATTAAATTCAGTACCTTAAATTTTGCCCAAATTTTACCATGGCACTTTTTTCCTGTAAGTGCTGGGGATTTCATTTTCACAGTATGTTCTCATAAGCATTTTTTCTGTTAACATCAGAAATATGAAACCAACTGATTAAACTGTATTTTTTTTTAGCTCAGCTAGTCAACTGAGGTATAGGAATGGCGCTTTGTCCGTCGTCCAGCTGGTCATCCGTTAGCAGGGCACAAATCGTAACTGCTGGTCCGAGAACCTTTTTAGTGAACATCCAAGGAGGTCAATAAAACCTGAAATTAGGTCACTGCGACCTATATCCTCCAAGCTATGGGGCTTGTGAGTACCCCCTAGAATAATCTAAAATTTGATATAAAACCTCCAATATCTTGATAATTAATGCATGGATTGTCATGAAAATTGCCTTGAATACTGACCATGACTTGTTTTGTCAGCTCCCGAAAAGTGATGGTGCCACCTGTAATTTTTCACATTTTTACGAATATTTTTTCAATTTTTTACTTTACAATGACAACAATCATGTCAGTTTCTCAGGTGTCATAGGGTCAAAGGTCAAGGCCACAGGGCCCATCCATTCACAAATTAGTTTATGGATGATAATTCTGCAATTCTGCTTTGATTAGACAGATTGGGTTCAAACTGGATCTATTAATGACCCACCACTTAAGTAAGAAACATGATTTTCAGCGTCCAGAGGTCAAAGGTGAAGGTCACAGGACCGTCATTCTGAAAACTTCTTTAAAATATCCTTATAAACAAATACAACTGAGCGTCGAGACCCCGTGTCCATAGTTTATTAAAGAACATCCAAGGAGGTCAATAAAACCTGAAATTAGGTCACTGCGACCTATATCCTCCAAGCTATGGGGCTTGTGAGTACAGCCTAGAATAATCTAAAATTTGATACAAAACCTCCAATATCTTGATAATTAATGCATGGATTGTCATGAAAATTGCCTTGAATACTGACCATGACTTGTTTTGTCAGCTCCCGAAAAGTGATGGTGCCACCTGTAATTTTTCACATTTTTACGAATATTTTTTTCAATTTTTTACTTTACAATGACAACAATCATGTCAGTTTCTCAGCTGTGATTCCATCTAGTGTCCCAAAACCTGGTGTGTTTATTGATCACAAGTGGATGCCCTATAGTAATCACCCTGTCTATTTGTCTGTTCGTCTGTCTGTCTGTCTGTCTATCCGTTTATCCACACAAATTTGTTTCCAGATGATAACTCCAGGTTGGATTGTCATATAGATTTCAAACACGACTTACAAATGGCCCACCACTAAAGAAAGAACCTGTAAGATTTTTGGGTCATGAGGTCAAAGGTCAAGGTCACAAGACACACTTATTTAAAAAGAATATGGCTGCATTTTAAGCCAAGCTTTTCATCCAAAACTTTCAATCTTGCACATTTAGCTGACTTGCCAGTATGGGGAGAGCAAAATGAATTTGGGGTCACAAGGTCAAAGGTCAAGGCCACAGGGACCATCTGTTCACAAATTAGTATCCAGATGATAACTCCAGTTTAGTTTGACATATACTTATATATAAACTTAACTTATGTATGGCTCACAACTAAAGTAAGAACCCTTTCGATGTTGGTGTCCAAAGGTCAACGGTCACAGGACCCATTTCTTTAAAAGGAATGTTTATGCATTTCAAGCCAAAAATTTTCATCACAAACCTTCTATCTTCAAGATATTACTCACCTGCCGATAGGGGAAGATTCTTTTTGATTTGGTGTCATAGGGTCAAAAGTCAAGGCCACAGGGCCCATCCATTCACAAATTAGTTTATGGATGATAATTCTGCTTTGATTAGACAGATTGGCTTCAAAACTGGATCTATAAATGACCCACCACTTAAGTAAGAAACATGATTTTCAGCGTCCAGAGGTCAAAGGTGAAGGTCACAGGACCGTCATTCTGAAAACTTCTTTTAAATATCCTTATAAACAAATACAACTGAGCGTCGAGACCCCGTGTCCATAGTTTATTAAAGTTTTCAAGCACCATTTCTAGTATTGTTTACATCAAGCCATTGGTATGCAGTGTACTCAGAGCCAGCTCTCAGTTCCCAAGGGTGTTATGCAATCTCTTCACTCCTGGCCACCTCTGTCCAGATGATCACGGTCAGGCTGTCTGGAGTAACTACCACAGAGATCCTCTCTCTCTCTCTCTCTCTCTCTCTCTCTCTCTCTCTCTCTCTCTCTCTCTCTCTCCCCCCCCCCCCCCCTTACCTCCCTCTACCCCATTTAGTTGACTGACCTGTACAATAAACAAGATGAATCATAATTTCAGATTTTTTCAGCAACCAGCAGTAACCACAGAGACTCCTCCCGCCCCCCAACCCACTTCAAAACATAGGACTAATAAACAAGATGAATCTTATAATTTCAATGTTAAATTCATTTTTGGTTGAAACAATTTTGAATTTTTAAACAATATAATTTTTAGGATTTGAATCCAAATATTCAAATGTGATAAAAAATTAGAATCTAATGTAAGTGCTCATTGACATGTTAAGATGTAATAAGATATAATATTTGGTAGCATTTCATTCATATCTCTAAAAGCTGGCTAGCTCTTAACATGAATTACACTGTTAATCTTAATCGGGACTATTAAGAAACATTTTGCGGTATTAAATTTAAGCTCATATGGCCATATATTTAACTATTGAAAACTTAATTAAATTCACATTTTTGTTTATGAAATGTGTCCTTTCATCTAACACTTAACACTGTAAGCCAACTGAGTTGTAAGTTCCTAAAAGCTGGTGGCGCCACTTGCATTATTTCTAAATTTTACGATTTTTTACTTGTTTTTGAGACCGTCAAATAACAGAAATTATGTCAGTTTCTCAACTGTGGTTTCACCTTGTGACCTGAAACTTGGTGTGTTCATTGATTATGACTGGTTTCTTCAATTCCTGAAGACTGGTGGCGCTACCTGTATTTTTTTTCTATTTTTACGACTTTTTCCTTAATTGTGACTGCCAAATTATAATGATACTATCAGATTTACAACTTTTGTTTCATCTAGTGTCCTGAAACCTTGTGTGTTATTAGGGCCCTGCTGGAATAAGCGGATGCAGCATAGTAATCACCCTGTTCGTCAGTCTGTTCGTCTTTCTGTATGTCCTTCAAATATGTTTCCTGATGATAAGTCCAGTTTGGATAGATATATGGATTTCAAACTAAACTTATACATGGCCCACTTCTAACGCAAGAACTCTATTGATTTAGGGGTCATGGGGTTAAAGGTAAACGTCACAGGACCCATTTACTTAGAAAGGCTGTGGATGCCTTTTAAGCCAAACTTTTCACTCCAAACCTTCCATCTTGCACAAATAGCTGCCCTGCCAATAGTTGAAGAAACTGATCCATATCGGGATCACAAGGTCAAAGGTCTAGGTCACAAGGACCATCTGTCTGCATATTTGTTTCCTGATGATAACATCAGTTTGGATTGGTATATTTGTTTTTAAACCTGACTTGTATATGACCAACCAATAATATTAGAACCCTTTTGATTTCGGGGTCATGAGGTCAAGGCCACAGAACCCACTTATTTAGAAAGGTTGTGGATGCATTTTAAGCCAAACGTTTCATCCAATACCTTCCATCTTACACAAATAGGTGACTTGCATGCAAATAGGCAAAGAACCCTATTGATTCCTGGGTCAGAAGGTTAAAGGTCAAGGTCACAGTGGTCATCTGTTTTTTATATATTTGTTTCTGAATGGTAACTCCAGTTTGGATTTAAATATTGATTTCAAACTTGATTTATATATGATCCACCAATAAAGAAAGAACCCTTTTGATTTTGGGGTCATGAGGTCAAAGGTCAAGGTCACTGGGCAATAGGCTTTATTCAGTATTATGTCAAATCCCTGTCTGAATCAGGATTTGGGCTGAACCAGATCCGAATCAGGTTTTGGACTGGTCTGAATTAAGATAGGGATTTGGTATCGACATTATTAAAATATTTTCAAAATCAATTTCAGCTGAACACCGTGACCCGAAGGGCCCTGTTTCCTTATTGTATCACATGAAATGGGTTTATTTATTCGTTTCGTTTATTGCACAGTGCAAATGCGAATTATACCTTATTGGCTTGTTTTAACGTGCTTATTAAATTATGTTAATGCCCATTTGAATTTTTACAGCATTTTATCAGTTGATAAATGCTAATATATATGGAAAAACTAAAAGAAATAAGTCTACTTTGCATTTGCTAAAATTTTCCAAAATTCAGCTGAGCAACGTGACCCATGGGTCCCTTGTTTTGTTTTTGTTTTTTTTTTCTGCCGGTATTGTGCGAGATCTCTGATGACTGATCTTTTTTTTTTCAAACTGACACAGTAATAGTCGATGGTAACATTAATACCCGATAGTTATTTTTAACCTCGACTAAATTTTCAAAACTGTGTAAGGTTGGAGACTGCTTTGCGAAGACTGGGCGATTTCGTTGATGATTGAAATGCTTGAGAACTGGAACTAAATTTGAATTTTACAAATAACTACAACGCACTGAAAAAAAGAAAACCCGGCATAATATTTAGTGTTACCAGTATCACTGAGATACACATATATTTATTCAAATCCTGTTTAAGTTATATAAAAATTAAAAATCACAGCACTGATAATTCACAGTCTGAATCGGGGTTTGGGCTGTAATGGATAGGGAATTAGATTGGTTAGAATCGGGATCGAGAGTTGGTCTGAACCTATCCGAGATTGGTCCATATCAAATCCCGAATGGGATTCAGTCCGGCCGAAACTCCGATCGGGATCTGGTCCAGCCCAAATCCGGATAAAAGTTTATAGGCCGCACTTGATCCCGAACAAATTTGGTCTGGTACTGAGCACTGAGCACTTGCCAGCTGGGTCAGGCACCTTGTGAACTTGAATCATAGCTGTAGGTAATTAAAAGTAGATGATGCCAATAAAGATGGCTGTTATTGATAGCACACGATATGATAGAAATATGGCACATTAAATATAATAGCGGGCTTAAAGAATGCACTGCGTTAAGCTATGGAATAATGAGAATAATGTGCAATGAAATATAAATACGGCATAGTGCAGTAAAATAATATATAGCAGTACAAAGCGTGTCCCAAGAGCTGACTACGCTCCAGCCTCATTACTTTTTTTGTAACACGTGTACCAGAAGACAATAAACTATACGAGGGCTTTAGTTAAACCTGTCCTATTGATGATAAAATACTCGTAAGGTTAAGTCTTCAGCTGAAGAATGTCAGCAGGAACTTTTATAGCCTTGGTGATAGGTTTGACCATACTGTCATACGGAGACGATATGTCACCCACAGTGACAGTAACGAGAACAAAGCGGTATTTAAAGGTGTCAAGTTATAACAATATTCCCCTCCGAAACTGTTGGTGCAGTGACCCAGTGAAACTATTAGCAAATGTGGATCAAAATAATCCGCAAACTGGCCACCGATTGCAGCGCTCCCTAGTGATAGCTTTGTTGATCATTTCTACGATTATGTCCAGCAAAAAATATATTGAAGACGCGCACACACACACACACACACACACACATATATATATATATATATATATATATATATATATATATGACAGACATATTTTGCACTTTTTGAATAAAAAGAAAGACTCATGGATTAACCATAAATTATTCACTGATTAACCGTAGTCAATGACAGCATGTAGCACGCATGTAGGCTATTTGACAGATTTGTAGTTTATGACACATAAGCGGCACTGTACAAAGTAAGCTTTTCTGGTAACTGTTTAAGTGAACATAAAATTGGCTTTATACATAATTTGTGGTAACTAAAGCTTTATTTAACTGTCTGTTTATATATACATAATACAAGTGACCCTTGGGTCTTAACGCACAGCTAATTGGCACAACTTTTTAATATGATCTAACATTCACCATTGTTAGTCACATTATTTAAAATTTTATTGCCATTTTGTTCTAACTTTGCAGAAGGACAGGTATATTTGTCTGTTTAAAGCACATTTCGTAACTGATATCCTTGGGGAAAATATATGATTTCTGATATGATATTTTACAAGGCCTACAGGCTAATGCGAATCTGTGCAGTGGAATATACATCAGGTATAATGCTTCCATGCTTGACCGTTACCTTTCAAGTACATGTATGACATATATATGTACAATGCAAGTACTAAACATTTTGAACCCGAGTACAAGCACCAATTACACAAACGTTACTGCTGAAATACTGGCATGGGTGCACACAACACAAAAATCATTGTAGGTGGCGCCACCAGTACCGTGTAGGAGAAAGCCATCGAAGATTTATTGATATGCAAAATTTCAGGCAGATACTTTAAACCACTCTTGGGCTATGTGCACAGATGCATGAAACAATTGTAGGTGGCAACAAAACTATCCGAGATATATCAACATGCTTAATTTCAGGCTTTCAAATCCCTCCTGAGAAATAAGCATGGACATACACTATGCAAAAAAATTATTGTAGGTGGCGCCACCAGTTTTGTATACGACAAAGCTATTTGAGATGTATAAATATACTCAACTTCAGGCTGATATAAGAAATCCCTCCTGAGAAATAAGCAGGTACGGCCCCTTTGCAAAAGTAATTTTAGGTGGCAACACCAGTCTTGTGTATGAAAAAGCCATTAAAGATGCACGGACATGTCCAAATAACAGGCCAATACATCAAATTTCTCTTGAGTCAGGTGCACTGGGCTGACCAAGCTAAGGTGAGGAAGGCAGTTGCCCCGAGTGAACCGGAACAAATTGCTAGCTGCAGCTACTGCTGATGCTAAATCTGAAATAGTTGGCAGTCTGCCAAGCTATTTACAGCTACAGACACAATATTGGCCTTTTGGTAAATCTGTTTACACATACTGAAAGACTTTGACTACAATGTTTTTTTTTCAAGCTGACATATCCATAAATTTTTTTTTATCAAAATGCTTAGAATAATAAAGATGCAGTCCTTTCATTGTTAAACGTCCAATAATTCTACCAAAAATCATTTAAGTAAACTTGAACAAAGGCCTCCTAAGAATCATTTTTGTGCAATGTTACAGAAGTTGATACAACAGTGTTGCAGAAGAAGACTATTGCAGCCCTCAGTTTGAAATAGGCTTACTAATGGCTACAAGACCAATTTCGGCTTTCTATGACTCTATAAAAAATCAACGAATCCAATCTATTCTAATACAATTGAAAGAACCTTACCCTAGTATAATTCTTGTGAAAAATTAAACGATTCAGCGTGACCGTTTCATTATTAAACATTTTTAAGCTGAAAGAGGCAAAAATTATGAAGTTTTTGAACGTTATAGAACCAGGTCGATGTAGGTGGCGCCACAAAAACTGCAATTTCAAATATGAGTCATGTGACCCACATTTGCACAAAACTCCTGTCGTTTTTGAGATTATGTTTGTACGCTTGCTTGGCCAAATGACTAAGTTAATATTCCAGTGACTCGGCCAAAATTCAGCTAACCCAAACCATTTGAACAAACTTGAGAGAGCTCGTCTCTGGGGTCATTTATGTGAAATATTGGACAATTTGGTTGAATGATTTCAGAGAAGAAGATTTTCAAAGGTTTTTTAACCCCCCCCCCCCCCCCGGTAAAAAGTAAGTTAATGATGGTGGCGCCACAAAAAAGCTCAATCCCACAACATTTGATATGTGACAGGTTTTTGCATAAAATTTGGGGATGCTAGCTCCCGCTATTCCTGAGAAATTATTGGTTTATGTACTGGTGACCGATGACCCTCGTAGAAAATAAGGTTGATCCATGTGGCGCCACCAAAACCTTAATTTCAAATATGAGTCATATGACCAACATTTGCATAAAATGTGGTTATGATAGCTCAAGCCGTTTCTGATATTTTATTGTAATTTTAGTATTCTTCTTTGGCCAAATGACTAAGTTCAGCTTCTTGTATCCCGGCCAAAATTCAACGAACTGGAACCATTCGAACAAACTTAAGGGAGATTGTTCCAGAGATTATTTCTGTAAACTATTGAACAATTTGACTGGACAGTTTGGGAAAAGATTTTTAAAGTTTTTTTTTTAGCCTTTTCCCTGTAAAGTTGTAAAGTTGTAAAGTTTCCCTGATTTTTTTGCATAAAATTTTGTGATGCTAGCTCCTGCCATTTTTGAGATAGTATGGGTTCATTTACAGAAGACGGAGGACGCTACACCATCGCAAAGGCTCACAAGTTCGCTAACAATACTGCTATTTGTTAGTTTCAGAATGGCCATTAATTGAGCCAAAAATGAAAAACAAGAACTGATGTGCCGGAACTGTTAAGATCCTTGGTAAGGACCCAGGTATGCCCAGGAATTCAAGATGGCTGTCTGGCAGCCACATTTGATTTTAACAGGCACCAGTCACCATATTAAATTACAGAGTGATCGCGTGAACAGTTCTTAAGATAAAGTTAAAAGAAACCTAAGATCACTAATTGTCGGCAATATCCTGACGGTTATGAAATTCTCCCATGTATGGACCAATCATCATATAAGCAATAACTGAGCAAAAACCGTCCTTTATAAGGTGACTTATTTTTTTAAATTTTTTTTTGCATAAAATTTGGTGATGCTAGGGTTTTTGAGATAATATGGGTTAACGTACAGAGGACGGCGGACAGACGACCCTGCGCCAACGCAGATTTTAACAGGTGAAATGCTTATATCTGCATGCAGTGAAAATCGAATCTACAGCACTTACTGGAAAAAAAAACGTGCCATGGTCAAATCTGGACAAATTTTAAGATACTGGTTTTAATAAAGATATATCCCTGAAAAAATCTTTAGCTTCAACAATTATGTTAAGTGAGTAAATAAATTTCATAATTTTTTTTACAAAGTGCATTATGCTGGGGCCCATACTTCAAGAAATTGCACAATACTGACCTAATTTCTGGTATGTACATGGGAAATATATAGAGGAATACACATATTAAATATGATCAAAGTCAGAACAGTGGTTTTCATTTAGACAGTCTTGAAGGGTAACAATGCGTTTTCAATGGAAAATTGAGGTTGTTCCTTAATATTTCGAATGAAAGTAGTCCTAGTGACCCAATATTCGGCATGGTAGAAGATATTGGGGACATCTATCTGTATGCAAAATTTTGGATTCGTAGGTCCAACGATTTTAAAACGTGCCCTGTCAACGGATGACGGATAAAGGACCATGACCAAAGCTCAGGCGAGTTTTTGTCAGCCGAGTTAAACAAGGGACCAAAGGGTCACGGCGCTCAGCTGATCGTGATTGGATTATAAATGTATCACCATTGTAATACTATATCGAGTCGATAAAGCTTATGAATATTATGGACATATCGCGCTATAATAAAGGAATATAATGTAATATGTGAGTAAATGATATATGAAATAACCTGACTGATGGATTAATATGGAGTAAAATATAGTGTTTTATTTTTTTTATTTATTTGGGAGGGTTGAAAATAGCGATATATTTGAGCAAATATGAATTCAATGATAGCAGTAATAAGCAGCAGGAGAATGATGATAAGGCTATTTGTAGAAGGATCTATAGTGTATGGAAGTCTGAAAGATTTCAATTTGACAGATATGATGTTATGATTAACTATGCTGATGAGGGGATTTATGAATTTGTCACTGTATGACATGATATCTCTTCAGTCTTGACAAGGTTAATTATTTTGATGCCCACCACGTCTACATATTACACAATATTGACATAATTTATGGCATGTACATAGGTACCTATGAACAAATAGTTATACATAATATAATATATGAATATATCTGATTCATCTTGTTATTGTTTACTGAGACTGACACTAGGATGGGGTTCGGAGAAGGGAACAGTGAGGGCAGCAAGGAGTTGGATTTAGAGAGAAAAGGAGAGAGAGAGACAGACAACACTACTCAAACACTGGAAGGTTAATATCTAAAATATTATGAAATGTAGATAAAGTCTGAGAGGAAGAGGTTATCTAGGCCATGGTTGGTTGATATGATTGAGGAAATTGTTGCAAATAATATTTTGAGATCTGACCATGCGTTTCCATTGGTTACCTTTTTGATAAGCTGTTGACAATTCAACATTTACACATTTGTCTAGTGAGATCCAATTTCTTTAATAAACCCTTTTTTTTCTATTTAATCATATGTATACAGTTGCCATAACATCCCCATTCAACAGGTGGAAGGACCTCTGTCTCTCTGTAAATATTTTCTTAAATTTTTAAATTTTATGCCATAGCAATAGAACTACTGTTCAAACAATTATTGCACCCTTGCATATACATACAGGATATGAAATTTAATTCAACAGTGCTTACAGGATAAAAAAGTTTATTCATAATTATTGTATATTTTAAACAGGCAAAAAGATGGAGAAAACAAAGGACCTATGGGTCACGGCGCTCAGCTGTTATATATGATAGAAAAATATGATTTAGAAATGATTAAAAAATTGAGTACTATTGTCACACAGATTTTGACTTGGCCATATAACTTATAAGCAGAACATATAATATAAGAGTTTAACTATTTATTAAAAAAAATTACAAATATTGTCCCAAATATAATTTTTAATAAAAAAATAATAAGAGAATTGTATGATTTTTTAAAATGAAATATAACTGAAATGATTATCAAAATAATATTAAAGAATATATCCATGAATGCATTCATGAATACATTTTGAAAGTATTTGCATTGGTATTCATATAGTTTTATTTTTACCTGAATTCCCAGTCTTTATGCAAGAAATTTTATAATGCAGTACATTTTCATATTCGTATTTTAATACAATTGCAAAGTATTCGCACCATGTCTGGTATTTATATTGTTTTCACCAAACAATGATGTTGAGAATCCAGTATATACAAAATTCACACATTTAAATAATGATCATAAGTACCTGGTTTTGCGGCTTTTATTTATATTGAAAAAAAAAATAAATGTAATATATTCATTTTGGACTAATTTCACATCAATCTACACACTAGACACAGTAGGAATCTAGATTAATATTATCAACTGCATCTTTGTCTATCATTAATTTCCTTCATATGATCCCTAATGATTAGTAATGAATAATGATTTATTTTTTTTATCATTAAAATTTAACTGAAAAATACCAAAGGTGACTGCATGGTATTATTTGGAATAACAATGACATTCTATCCATCCATACAAGATTCTTACATCATCAGTAACTGCAAATTAATTTTCTGTTACTCTTCAACTATCAAATTATTTTTCTATTAATTTTTATTTAATTTGTTATAAAAAACAATACAAAATTATTAATTTATTGTTTATTGTTATGTTGTTTTTCAAAACAACTACTAGATGAGTTGGGTTGGACACCTGGATCAACTGTGGCTGGGCATTAGCTGCCTGGCTGACCCAGTGTATGCTTCCCTCAAGCATGCATAATCTGATGAAAGGTCAACAAGGTCAACATACAGGTGACTGAAGAGGGGCTGGATTGAACCTGGGTCTGACATGGTCTCATAAAAACATTAATAAAAGCTACAATATTTGGCCAATTTCTTTCAGCTTTCTAAACTACAAAGATGAAATCCTTATGTGTGCATGATATGAAAATTATATCATCAGTGCTCTCAGGAAACAAACGTGCCATGGTCAAAGTTGGGCAAATTTAAGGTTCAAATTTTATATTTATACTAATAACTTATAAAATTTGAAAAATTCAGAACTAATTTTTTGTATTCAATTGAATCTTGATTTAATAATGTTACATCCCTGACAAAAAATCTCTAGCTTCAGCAATCCTCTTGTTAAGGGAGTAAATATATTTCTTGATTTTTTAAAAAGTGCATTATGTTTGGGCCCATAACTTAAAACAATTACGCAATACTGACATCATTTCTGGCATGTGCATAGCGAATGTATAGAAAAATATGTATATTATATAAGATCAAAGTCAGATCAGTGGTTTTGATATTAGTCATTCTTACAGTGTAACAATGGGTTTTTAATGGAAAAATGAAGTTTTTCATTAATATTTCGAAAGAATTAGGTCCTAGTGATAAAATTCTTGGCATGGTAGGGGATTTTGGAGACATCTAACTGTATGCCAAATTTTAGGAACTTAAAGCTGAAGCTGGGGAGCTGAGCTCTAGCAAACTGCATAACACTAGTTTGATGTAAACAATATGTGACATGGTGCTTGAAATCTTGAATAAAATCTACAGTTTTTGATCAACTGGTTTCAAATTTTTGGTGTTAACAGACAAAATGCTAACAAAAAAATTAACTCCACAGTACTTACAGGAAAAAAACGTGCCGTGGCCAAATTTGGGCAAAATTTAAGGTACCAATTTTATATTTTTGCCAATATTTAAAAAAATTTAACCGATTTTGATCTAATTTTTGGTATACAATTAAATTTTGATTGATTAAAGTTGTATCACTGAAAAAAAGTCCCTACCTTTAACACTTTTGGTCTTGAGTGACCAAATATCTTTCCTGATTTTTTACAAAGTCCATTATGTTTGGGCCCATAACTTTTTTAAATTAAATAATACTGACTTAATTTCTGGCATGTACATAGGAACTATATAGAGGAATATTTATGATAAATATGAAGAAAACCAGATGAGTGGTTTTGATATTAGGCAGTCCTGAAGTGTAAAAACAGATTTCTAATAAAAAATTGAGGTTTTTCCTTAATATCTCGAAGGAACAAAGTCCTATTGACCAAATTTTCGGCATGGTAGGAGATTTTGGGGACATCTAACTGTATGCTGAATTTCATATTCATAGGTCCAATGGTGTCGAAACGTGCCAGTCTTACGGATGGACATCCAGACGGACGGAGGGACAGACAGGCAGATGGACGGACGACGGACAATGGACCACGACTATAGCTCAGATGACTTATAGTCAGCTGAGCTAAAAAGTACTTAGCTTTAACATGTTTTGTGTTAAGTGATCAAATATCTTTCCTGATTTTTTACAAAATGCATTATGTTTGGCCCATTACTTTTTTAAATTATAAAATACAGACCTAATTTCTGGCATGTATACATAGGAACTATATAGAGTAATATTTATGGTAAATATGAGGAATCAGATTAGTGGTTCTGATATTAAGCAGTCCTGCAGTATGAAAATAGGTTTTTAATAACAAATTGATGTTTTTCCTTAATTTCTCAAAGGAACGAAATTGTAAAGACCCAGTTTTCAGCTTGGTAGGAGATCTTGGGGACATCTAACATTGTGCCGAATTTTGGATTCCTTGGTCTTACGGTTTCAAAACGTGCCACATCTACAGACGGACAAATAGACGGTAGGACGATGGACAATGGACCATGACTATAGCTCAGATGACTTAAAGTCAGCTGAGCTAAAAATGTAACAGTGTCACCTTAAAAGATTTTTTAATATTATAACTGAAACAAGAATTCGGGTAGTCGACAAGCGACTACGTGTATCCGCCGAAATCAGAGTGGGATGGGTGAAGTGAGGCATGAATTGAGTGGCAGGGGGAAACAGAGTGAGGTATGTAGTGTGTATGTAGGTGGGGCCACCTGCCACAAAATCCAGAGAGTTATCCAAGTTGTATACAACTTCAAAATTTTAGGCAGATAAGTCAAACCAGTCCTGAGATATCAGCCTGGATGTCTGCAGCCTGAACGTGAAAGTGATGGTGCCACCTGCCACAAAATCGAGAAAGCTATCCAAGATGTATATACATGCAAAATTTTAGGCAGATAAGTCAAACCACTGCCGAGATAGGCCTATGAGTGAATTTATCCAACGGCAGACAGATGGACGCTGTACAAAAATGGTTGCAGGTGGCACCACCATTTTTTATGTATGATGTTATAAAGCTATCCAAGGGCAGCATTTGTGCAAAATTTTTTCCTGATAGGTCAAATGAGTTGAAGATATGTGGGTTAATAAGTCAAAGCAGACGCACAGATGGACGCACTGGAGAGAGGAAAGGTCTGAGGTCAAAGCAAAATATTTTGGCGCCAGTTCACATGTGACCTGATAATCATGTAAAATTTCGGAAAATCTGTCCAGTGGTCTCAGAGTTCTATTCCGGAAACGTACGCTGCAGAGGAACCCGGTCAAAAACATAGTATCCGCAAAACTTTGTTTTGGTGGATACAATAAATGATTATTGAAATAATATTATAAAATATATTCAGGAATGCATTTATGAATACATTTTGATAGTATTTGAAAGCATCACATTTGAATACTTTCTTTTTACCTGTATTGGTATTTTTATTAATTTTCATGATGGAACTATGAATGTTTGTATTCATATTCAAATACAATTATAAAGTATTCACTCAGTATCTTGTAATTATTCAGTATCAGTCAAATGAAACTGTTGGGAATCCAGGATATACAAATACAAATAATGATAAAAGTACCTGGTTTTATGGCTTTAATTTATAAAAAAAAAACTATTATATTCACTTTTGAATACTGTCACATCACTGTCAACACACTAAACATAGCAAGACACTCATGACAATTATTAACATTATATGAGAACTTGTCTTTAAGATCTGATTTTTTTATCATATTTGAAAATTTTTTGTTTAAACATGTATCAGAAAAAAAAGAAAAGTTATCTCAGTTTTGAAACTAATACGTGTTAAAAATAACCCAAGGATCAAAACAAACCAATATATTATAAAATGAGCAAAACTGGAGTTGGGAATGTTTATTTTTATAAACTGGAATAAAGGAATCAGTAATATGAATTTTGATTATTTACCCAGTATCATGTAACAGCTGATACAGCCACGAGTCTTAATGTCATTAGTCAAATGTACTGACATCTTTAATTAGCACTTGTCGGAGTAATATTTTAAATAATTGACAGATTTCAATTTTTTTTAAATTTTGTCATAAATATAAACCAATTCTTTATTTTGCAAAGGTTAAGATATTACAAGTTACAAACATGCTTTACCATGAAATAAGGAGTGCAGTTGGTTTAATGATGCATGAATGATAAGTGAAAATTGAGAATATCTCAACTTTGACACTGAGGTTCAGTTAATATTTTGGTTATGTATAATTACAAATGGTTGGGAACTGTAGGGGATGGAAAGAACTTTAGTTTGGGAAGAGGTGGCTACAATAAAATTTGTGGTTCAAAGTTAAATGATGACATGGCAAGTAAACATGAGTCTCTTCTTTCCGTTTTCAGAATTGTGGGGTGAGCGAGGAGACAGCTTCGGAGAATTCTTGAAGAATAACAACAAATCAAAATATTCTGTATCTTTTATTAACTAAGTTTACACAATGATAGTGCATATAATGTATAAAATGTTAATCTTGCTAACACTGCTGGCATGAAAACAAATCCTCCACTGCGCAATTAACATTTAAATTTCTTCTTTTAATTAGACTATAACTGTTATGCTGGAATGTTTCCTGTGGCAGAAGTCATCAAACTTCACCTTTTTCTACCCTTCCCCATTTTTAAATATGAACATCTTTTAAGTGACACCATCAGCTAGCATTTCTTGCAAAGTACTTGTTTTGACTTTTTTTTACAAACATAACATGACGTATATTCTTTCATAGTTAAGTTCATCATACATTCATCAACGTTATGAGTGCGTGTGTGCTTGGATTCAGAAGGCTTATAAGTTATACTTATGCTAGCACTAGTGTATGTTTTACTCTTGTTTAATCCACAAAGGCAATCCACCTACTGTCAAGTGGACTGTGATCATCTTTAGAATTCACAGATTAGTGTGCTGTGAAAATCATTATGAAAGTATTTTATACTGCAATCAATAAGCATGATGCAAAGAATAATGTTGATGAATTTTTGTTAAGCTACAGCTAAATATATCACTTTAACAAATCTGTTGTACATGTCTCATGTATATTGGTTTGTTCTTAATTATGCTTGAGTGACCCATAAAATTTTAAAATATAAAAAATGTAGATTAAAACTCACATCGAGTATTTGTGAACCCCTAAATATAAATACACAGGATATTAAGAATTTGATTCACACAGGCTAGTTAAAATGGATCCCCACTAAGACATTCAGCCAAGCAAGCATATCCAACTAAAATGAATAGAATACTTGCAAATACAGATTTTGTTCAGCTCATGGTTTCATAAAATATTTATTAAACATGTGCAGTAATCTGGAGTCAGGATTTAAACACATTCTTCTTTATCTATGAGTAATCTGTAATAAAAATTGTGCATTTAACATGCAGCAAACCTGAAAGGGGCCATTATGACATTCATGGCATTTAGGATTTGCAATGTTGGTAAAGTATTTTCGGATTTGAGTCAAGGTGGTTTCATGTCATAACCACACAGTTCTGATTTAGTAGTAGTGTAATGGGTGAAACTTTGATATCACTGAAGAAACAAAGTGAAATTCTGTGATGTCAGAGCTATATTGGGTTGCCATGAACAGATGATGCTGGTATAATACCTGATATCCTAGAAGAACCAAACCAAAATTAAGTGATGACAGAGCTGTAGTGCTCCACCTACTGCTTGTGAAGTTGGTAAAAGTTTGTATGATATTTTAACCAGACAATGAATTTCTACAATGTCCGAGCTATGAGGTTCTCATTTGCCGTAACTAAATTTGTAAAATAGTTTATATTAAAGAAGAATCAAGATAAAAAAGTTCCAGGCTTAATGAGGAGCTGTTATGTTCAGAGGATTCAGCACAACCTGAACTTCAGCACTGAAGGAGACATCTGTACCGTTGGTATTTCTTTCCTCTGTCTAGACAAACACCAACAACGCAAGACATTCCGACAATAACCCATGAGAACCATTCAAAATATTTGCTGCAGAACTAAATATGTCCTGTGCAGGATGACAGGAGATCATATCACTGTTCTCCCATGAGACATTCCTGTGGCTGCCATGGTTACTCGTCATTAAAGACTATCCAGTATTATGCCCCATGGGTAGTCAGGAATCCAAACATCTCAGGTATTGATACACAACATTGCAGGTATTGATACACAACATTGCAGGTATTCATGAAAAAATAGTTGATGATATTTTATTTTATATGGACTGAAATGCCACATGGTAGTGGTGGGTAGTCAGGAATTCACATCTGAAGAAATGTACTAAAAAATATACTAAAAAATTTACTAAGTTGAAGTTTCTGTTTTGCCTGCCTTTCAGAGACTTCCTTTGGTATAGAATGTTGACCTTTTCAAACAGCAGACATCTGATCTTGTGTTTAATCTTGCACACCCTTAGTGTGCAATTGATATTTAATTTAGGCTATGTTTGATTATGAGCACTGAAAAACAAATATGGCAAAATATTTTCATTTAGTTATTATTGTTCATGATTTCTTCCACTACTATTATAAAGGGATGCTTTATTTTACAGCTTTAGGCATACTACCTTCACATAATGACTGTAAAAATATGGAAGCTGCAGCAGTCATTAAGACTAGATTAAATCAATACATGCACCTGCTTGGTATGAAACAAGGCCTACAGGCCTAATGCGAACCTATGCATATGGAAATACACCAGGTATAATGCTTCAATGCTGGACCATTACTTCTCATGTATATGAACAATGCAAGTACTAAACATTTTGAATAAGAAACAATTACACAAACATCACTGCTGAAATTCTGGCATGGGTGCACACAACACAAAAATGACTGTAGCTGGCACCGCCAGTCTTGTATACAACAAAGTTATCAGAGATATATACATATGCCCAATTTCAGTTTCATATATCAAACCCCTCCTGAAAATAAGCAGGAACACACACTGTAGGGGCACCACCAGTCTTGTATACAACAAAGCTATTCGATAAGTATATATATGCCCAATTTCAGGCTGATATATCAAATTTTCTCTGTAGAAATAAGCATGCACATACACTGTGCAAGAGTCACCTGTCTTGTGAATGAGAAAGGCATCAAAGACACACAGACAGGTCAAAATATCAGGCCAATACATCAAACTTACCTTGAGTCTGATGCATGGGGCTGACCAGGCTTAGGTGAGAAAGGCAGTTGCCCCAAGTGAACTGTGACAAATTTGCTGGCTCAGTCTACTGCACTGAGTGAACTCATGACCTGCACCTGGCTAGACTGAGTGAACTTTTGACCTGTACCTGGCTGCACTGAATGAACTCTTGACCTGTTGCATAGTCTGACACAGTTGGCACTCTGCCAAAGATATAAATAGATCCAAGCTGAACTTTGGTGCCAAATCTGATGCAGTATGCAGTCTGCCAATGCTATAAATAGAATGCAGCTACTGCATTGAGTAAACTCCTGACCCATACCTGGCTGCACTGAGTGAACTCTTGACTTGTTGCCTAATCTGATACAGTTGGCAGTCTGACAGAGCTATAAATAGATCCAGACTGACCTCTAGCCTGTTGCCAAATCTGAAATAGTAGCCACACCACTGCATAAGCTCATGCAGGGGCCCTGCCCTGAGGGGGATGACACCCATGAAGTGATCACATGGTGCCCATGAGGTGTTCACATGTCACCCATGAGGTGATCACATGCCTTGTGCTTGGCTGCACTGATTGAACTCTTGACCTATATCTGGCTGCACTGATTGAACTCTTGATCTGTTGCCAAATCTGAAACAGTTGGCAGTTTCTCAACCTATTAAAGATACACAATCTTGGCCTGATGGTAAAACTGTTAACACATACTGAAAGACTTTGGCTAAAATGCTTTTTTTTAAAGCTGACATATTCAAAATATCTAGAATGATAAAAGATGCAGTCCTTTTATTGTTAAAGGATCAATAATTCTGCAAAAAATCATTCAAGTAAACTTGAACAAAGGCGACCTAAGAATAATTTTTGTGCAATGTTACAGAAGTTATAATTGAAACAATAATTTTGTAGAAGAATAGACATAATAATGGCCATAAGACCAACTTAAGCTTTTCTGATATGATTGAAAGAACCATGTCCTAGGATAGTTCTTTTGAAAAATTGAACGATTCAACTTGAAAGTTTCATCATTAACATTTAAAGCTGAAAGAGGCTAAAATTGTGAGGTTTTGCCCATAAAAAACAGGTCAATGTAGGTGGCACCACAAAATCTGCAACTTCAAATATGAGTCATGTGACCATCATTTGCACAATACTTGGTAATGCTAGCTTCTGCATTTCTGAGATTACTTTGTCAGTATGCTTACTTGGCTGAATGACTGTTCAAATTCATGTAACTCCACTAAAATTCATCAAGTGCGAACCATTTGAACAAACTTGAGAGGGCTTGCCTCTGGGATCATTTCTGTAAAATATTGAACAATTTGGCTGGACCGTTTACATGAAGACTTTTAAAAGTATTTCAGCTTTTTCCCTATAATATCTAAGTAAATAGTAAAGAAAAAAAAGCTGAATCCCACAAAATTTTATATGTGACAGATTATTGCATAAAATCTGGGGCTGGTAGCTCCTGCTATTCCTGAGAAATTATGGGTTAATGTACAGATGACCAATGACCCCGTACAAAAAAAGGTCAATGCAGGTGGCACCACCAATACCTGAATTTCATATATGACTCATGTGACCAACACTGGCATAAAATTTGGTGATGATAGCTCCGGCCATTTCTGAGACTGTCATTTTAGTGTGCTTTTTTGGACAGATGACTAAGTTCAACTTCCTGTAATTTTGGCCAAAATTCACCGAACTTGAACCATTCGAACAAACTTGAGAGAGATGGTATAAAAGATTATTTTATGATGGCAAAATCTGAATTAAGTTGAGTATGGTTACCAATTATTTATAATCCATGTACAGCCGTCTTTATATACCCACAGAGAGCTGTATACCTGTGATTGGAAACAATGCCTGGCATGAGGAATATCTAAAATCATGAATGTACATTTTTTAAAAGCTTTTAAAAAAACATTCTTGTCAATATTAACCATAGATATCCTGAAATCTAAATGTCTATAGAGGCATGATGCAATGGATGCTGATAAACTGATGCCAGGCTAGATGTATCTGCTCCACACAGCTATATATATGGTAAAATGACTCAATTCAATCTTTATAATTCAGCCAAAATTCATTCTTTGGAACCATAACAGACAATTATTATAAAAATTATTCAGAATTTTGTAGCCGTCAGTATGATACGGGCAGTGATGACCCCCCTACAATAAAGGCCGATGCAGGTGGCGCAACCTATACCTCAAATTCAGATATGATTATTTCTGTGAAATATTGAATAATTTGGCTTGACAGTTTCGGAGGAGAAGATTTTTTTAAGGTTTTTATTGAAAACTGAATGCAAAATTATAATACAGATACATCTCACTGATGGCAAAATCTGAATTAAGTTGAGTATGGTTACCAATTATTTATAATCCATGTACAGCCGTCTTTATATACCCACAGAGAGCTGTATACCTGTGATTGGAAACAATGCCTGGCATGAGGAATATCTAAAATCATGAATGTACATTTTTTAAAAGCTTTTAAAAAAACATTCTTGTCAATATTAACCATAGATATCCTGAAATCTAAATGTCTATAGAGGCATGATGCAATGGATGCTGATAAACTGATGCCCGGCTAGATGTATCTGCTTCACACAGCTATATATATGGTAAAATGACTCAATTCAATCTTTATAATTCAGCCAAAATTCATTCTTTGGAACCATAACAGACAATTATTATAAGAATTATTCAGAATTTTGTAGCCGTCAGTATGATACGGGCAGTGATGACCCCCCTACAATAAAGGCCGATGCAGGTGGCGCCACCTATACCTCAAATTCAGATATGACTCACGTGACCAACACTGGCATAAAATTTGGTGATGATAGCTTCAGCTGTTTCTGAGATTGTAATTTTAGTATGCTTTTTTTGACAGATGACTAAGTTCAACTTCCTGTAACTTGGCCAAAAATCACCAAACCTAAACCATTCGAACAAACTTGAGAAAGATTGTTCAAGGAATCATTTCTGTGAAATATTGGACAATTTGGCTGAACAGTTTCGGAAAAGAAGATTTTTAAGGTTTTTTTGCTTTTTCCCTATAAAATTTAAGAAAATGCAGTTAGCCAAAAAATAAGCAAAATCCGATTGAGTTTTTTAGATGACTAATTTTTTGCATAAAATTTCATGATGCTAACTCTTGCTGTTTTCAAGATAGTATAGGTTAACGTACAGACGACGGACCACGGACGACGGCCGACACCACACCATCGCATAGCTCACAGGTTCGCTAAAAAAAAAAAAATACAGGTGGCATCATAGGTCTGCAGGAACTGATGAAACACTTCATGATCAATATGAATGCAAAGAATCATTGCCATCCATGCATTGGTTATTCAGATATTGGAGCTTTTGTATCAAATTTTTAATTATTCTGGGGGGGGGGGGGGTATTTAGGAACCTGATAGTTCAGAGGATATGGGTAACAGAGACCTATTTACAGGTTTCCAAAACAGATTTTTTATGGTCCTCTTTCATGTCATGTTAGAAGATTCTAGGTCCAACAGTGACAATTTGTGCCCTGTTAACAGATGACCACTTTATTTGAAGGTCTCAAAAATGGAGAGAAAAAAAATGTGTTAAAAAAAGGAAAAAAATACAGATGGAGCCATCAGTCTGCAGGAACTGATAAAAAAGAGTCGATGATCAATATGTATGCAAAAAATTATGGTGATCAATCCATTAGTTATTAAGGTACTCTAGCTTTTGTATCCAATTATTTATAATTCTTGGGGGGGGGGGGGGGGGGGTTCCCAATGTTAGGTTTCCAAAGAGATTTTTTTATTGAAATCCCTGGATGTGCTGTTAGAAGTTTCTAGGTCCAGTGGTTAAAATTTGTGATGGACAAAGACCCATCATTAAAGATCAGATGAATTTCAGTCAGCTGAGCTTAAAAAACAAAAATTTATGAAAAGATCAGCTCAAGAAGAAATAATATGGAATACAAAGGAATAATATGTATTATCTTACTAAGCAATTCATATTTTCTGGCAACAAATGTATCAATAATCGTTCACATAATTGCATTATCAAATAACATCACTAAACTAAACAAGCAAATTCGTGGAATTAATGTCCCCCGCTTTTGGATCTAGTTGTCAAAGACAACCAGACAGACAGACAGAAGCCAGACACTCCAAAACAAATCCCTACAAGGGTAAGCATGAGAGCAATCACTGACCAAAAATTGAATGAAATCGGATAAGATTTAGGAAAATTATCCTACAGAAACGAAAACCTGACAAACTGACAGACAGTGACAGACAGACAGAGGGACATAAGCAAGACACTTTAAACAATTCAAAACCAAGGTAAGCATGAGAGCAATCACTGACCAAAATTTGACTGACATTGAATAACATTAAGGAAAGTTATAGCAGGGTAACAGAAACCTGACAGATGGACAGACAAAGTGACAGACAGACCAAAGACAGACACTCCAAAACCAATCCCAACCAAGGTATGCATGAGAGCAATGTCTGACCAAAATTTGAATGAAATCAGATAATATTTAGGAAAGTAATCAGATGGAAATGAAAATCTGAGGGACTGACAAACAGAGTGACGGACAGACAGACAGATGCCAGACACTCCAAAACCAATCTCAACTAAAGTAAGCATGAGAGCAATCACTGACCAAAATTTGAATGAAATCAGATAAAATTTTGTAAAGTAATGGCACAGACACGAAAACCTGACAGACAGACAGACAAAGTGACAGACAGACAGACAGAAGCCAGATACTCCAAAACCAATCCCAACCAAGGTATGCATGAGAGCAATCACTGACCCAAACTTGATTGAATTTGGATAATATTTAGGAAAGTAATAGCATGGAAACAAAAACTTGACAGATGGACAGACAAAGTGACAGACAGACAGAAGCCAGACACTCCAAAACCAATCCCAACCTAGGTAAGCTTGAGAGCAATCACTGACCAAAATTTGAATGAAATCGGATAATATTTAGGAAAGTTATCGCAGGGAAACGAAAACCTGACAGACAGACAAAGTATCAGACAGACAGATGGACAGCTAGACAGATGGACAGAAACACAGACAAACCCAAATCAATATCCCCGCATCCACGGAGTGGGGGACAACAAAATGACAACAAGTATAACATTTTTCATTGGCCTACCAACAAACATTAAATTGCATTTCTTGTCAATCCTGAAAACTGAGGTTTTATTAGTTTTTTTGATACCTGCACAATAATTATGTTTTTCCCTTGGTTCACTGGTGGGCCAATTGGCTGGCCTGTTACTTCTTAGCAAATTTACACAACAAATTATATACAGGGTAACACCAAAGGAATAATCCATTAAATTTTAGAGGCAATCTAGATCACCTTCACATATTTTTTTCAACCACTGGTCAGAAGAAACTGTCACTGAAGAGTGACACCATTGTACAGTGAAGCTTGTGTTATGAGACCACCCATGGGACTGGCTAAAAATGGCCTTAACTCATTGGTGGTCTTATTAGACAGGTCATTTATAACCAACGTGAATGCTTTCAGGTTCATCCAAGGGTGGTCTTAATAGACAGGTGGTCTTTCAATGGGTTTCACTGTACAACACATGGAAGCTTGACTAAGGGATCCTTGCAGGGTATCTAGGTAGTAGTATGATTACACATATCTAGTTTCAATTATTTCAAGCGTTCAGCATATCTACCCTCCACACAGTTCTATAACACAGGTATATAAGCTTACAAACAGTAGGTCAGTCAGTGTATAAGTCTTTGAACTCTTTGCAGTTTTGTGCAATCCAGTAATAGAAACAACACATGATCCCCATAATAGAAACTACCACTACATTCATGTCCAGCACATATACATAAAATGATATCAAATGATAGGAAATATGTACAAATGCATGATGAAGTTAACAAATATTAGTGGAATGGATGATATGGTGCAACTCAGATCTGTTACAAATAATAACCATTGCAATCTGATAACAATACTCAACACACTTGTATAACATGGTTTACATTTGTGATAATATAATTGCATACATACATGTACATCAATTAGAGTAATCTGTGTTCATCAAATAGTTGTTCGAGAATCATTATCTATATGTGCAACTGCCTGGCTACATAGGCTATATATGTACATCACAGGTTTTCTCATATTTTACATATGGATCACACTGCAACCCATTTCTACTGTACACAACTACCATCTATTGTGTAAAATTTATAGAAACAAAAAGTTAAGTTACTTGCAAATCTGCAGAAGCAATAACAGGACAGAGCTCACTAATGCAATGATTAAATACTACCAGGTTAGATCTTTCAGGAGAATACTGCCTTCCCATCATGCAATGTTGTCACACAAGAAGATTTTATCAAACCAATATAAGATCTAAATGAAAGATTTATTTCTGTTATGTACAATGACATGCTTATATATTTTATCCAATCAAAAGCCTGCATATAAAGATAGCCCCTTCCCATCATACAATTCTGATTAATCAAAAGATGTCATCCAATCAAGAGCCAACTTGAAAGGATGATCCCTTCCCATCATGAAATTCAGTGGCAATTAAGTTGAAACAGAAGACATGATCCAATCATGAGCCAACTTGAATGGACAATTCTTTCCCATCATGCAATTCTGACCACTGCCTACTGATTAAATTGACCAGTCTTTCTTTCTCAGACAAACTCTGTAGCAGCAAGGTGCGTGAGACCTGAGGGATTTGCAAGCTGGATTCATCTTGTTCACTGTAATAATCTACACTGGTGTCAACAACCAGCTCTTCTGGCTCATCAACAAACACCAGAGTCACATCATGTGATCCAAAATCACTCACACGAATGCTGTTTAATGATTCAATATGGCGGATTTCATCCACATCGTAATGTGGGTATTCTGGCAATGTTTTCATGAAGTCTGGCAAGGGATAGCTGACATGGTCTTCCCTCAGTAAAGTCACATGGGAGTTGGTCAGTACAAGAGTTCGTGGAGTGCATTTCATCTTACCTGGTTGGACTTGTTCTTCAGGAGAGTCACTGAGAAACAAACAAGAGTACATCAACAGACTTGTGTCTGTATCAGGTTCCCGAGCATGGCTGGCCACAAGGCACAGAACGTCCTGAACGATGTCTTCATTTGGGTAGAGAAACCGCACATTACTACCCAGTACCATCCCCTGACTTAAACTCCTTTTTGGGGCTGAGAACATCTTGTAGAAATCTGCCTCTGTGTCTGGCGTCAGGATGTCAGGGGAGGGTGACGGAGTGACCAGCCCAAGCACAGAAATCAACTGCTGTATAAAGACCCCAGTCAACTCACTGTCTCGCACCACACAAGAGATGATTTTATCAGGAGTCCTGCCTGTTAAGCGGAATCTCTGATCAAACAGACCAATGTGTACCTGCTTGATGTCACTCAGCGCTATTGTTTTATATGCTTTCAGAAGCTTCAGGTCGGCAGTGTCAGGTTTTGCTAGAATTCCAGATGAATGGTGACTTTCTCCTGCAGAATTGTTTCTGTTGTGTGTTCCATCCGATCTGTTCCTGTGATGTGTCGGCCACTGTTTAATTTTCCCACCCGATGGTGCTTGGTCTGACAGGAAGTAGACAGACTTGCTGGTGAGCAGGACACAAGAAGGGATCTCTGTGCCAGGAGAGGTGAAGAGAATCACAGACGTCCAGAGTATGTGATACAGTTCCTCAGTTTTCATTCCTATTGACGCAATACTGCTGTGAAAAAAATTCACCAACTCCTCTCCTGTCATGGAGGCAAGATTCTTCATGTGTCTTGACAAAGGCTGCTGAAGACTCAGCCTCTCATTACATGTTGTTAAATGTGAAAGCAGCTCCACTGTAGGGTACTGATTTGCATGCTCATGAATATTCAAATTAGTTGGAGGAACTGGTCTGCTAGTGCTCTGACTGACATTGTTGACACCCTCAGCTGACTCTGCTATTATGACTGGAGTGTTCTGATGACTGTAACCGCTGGTCAAGTTGTCAGCTGTCACAGGTGCATCGTGGGTAGACACTACATGCTCTGGTGATGATTTCTGACATCTCATATCTGTCAGTCTGGCCAAGAAGAAGTCACGTTGTTCACTGCTGTACATGACCAAATCCAGCTCCTTGATATCATTTGGATCTTCTGCGATAAAACTCAGTTTGATCCCTGACCCTGGCAAGTGCATACCAGGCGGAACATCAACTTTCTCCATCGATTTGTCATTGAAATCATAAAGGTGACAGGAGGACATAGACTGCTTTACTGGGATTTCTGCTACAATCTGGAACTCTGGGATATTAGATGGACCAATAGCAAATGTTGGCACTGGAGTATGAGTGTAATCTTCTTTGAGTAAAAACATCTGGTTTGAGGTTAAAATCATTGATCGCACCTCTAGTTTTGAAGATGCTTTCTCTAGGTTGTATACGATGGTACTGCGGACTATCATGTAAAGTTTGATGTTTGTTGCACAAGTGATATCTAGTTCTGACAGGTGACAATGTCGTACACATGTAGCCAAGTCCTGGGCCTGACTTAGAGGAAGTTCTTCTTCTTTATACGGACCACTCTGGCTGATCCTGAAGTTCTCTTGCAGACTTTTGAGAAACTCGCGCATCATCAAATGATCCTTGATAAAAGTGAAAGTTCCCTGAGGGCCGACAAACGCTTCTTCGATCCTCAAAGACAGACTCCAATGACCTAGATTCACCTGCTGAATGTTCGGTAAAGGGAGGCAATAAATATGGCTGACTTTTGGAGCCTCAGTGTGGATCCCACACCAACTTTCTACACGGAATATATGAAGGTTTGGGCGAACTAGAAGTAGACACACTGGTACTGAATGTTCAGGTTTGTTGTATCGTTTCATCTGACACCAGCAGAGGTAGGAGGGTCGTGGAGTACTTTCGGTCTGATGTGTGATGCCAGATGATCGCTGTAGGGCCTGAGTATCAGGGATGAGGGTTTTAAGGTAGTCAGTATAATCAATGTTGTTGGCATCTGGTAGGTCTGCTGGCAGAATGACTCCTTGGTCATCATTGTCTAATATTTCTTCTGATGACAGGCTGTGAAAGAAACGAAACCATGAGTTAATTTCATCTTCCTAAATCCTGGCCTTCCATGTTTTAGGTTCTAGTAATTAGAAATTTGATGATTTGATTTAAGAAATAGCAATTACTTATAATATTTAAATTTTCCCTTAAAATAATGTTTCTAAAAGGTAGTATATTAATTCTTTGGGTCACACTGAAATGGTCATGGAATAGAAGCTATAGTTGTTCAATGTCACTGCTCTTTACTGATGAGATATTTATTGCATGGTAAAATTTTGGTTTTAATTGTTAGCAAAACTCCAATGAGTTATAATACAATAAGGAAGTTTTAACATGTGGACCAGCTGAAATATCTGAGTTTTCTCTGATATGCACAGAATTTCCAGTGAATGTTTACTTGTGAGGAAAAGAGGTAACTTGCCTCTATTTAAGAGTGATCAGAGGTCTGCAATCCTTAACCCTTCCGTTTGATTTTTCAGAGGTTACAATGGGTGAGCTTAATGTCTGTAAACTGAATTATAGTTAAGTACCTACACACTTGAGTTAATAAAACATGGCAAAACTGAATGAGGTTACTCTTTTCCAGTGCACCGATGATCAGTCTCAGAGATAAGGGATAATCAAAGTAGCTGTGTCATATTTCCATTTAATATCTGTCCTGCATGGATCAGATTCATCTTTTATATCAAGTGAAAAGTCACCATATTCATCATGCCAGCATGCATTACACTCCTCTAAAATATGAAATTTACAGCTTTATAACCATTTACATTTATTTATGATTTTGATCACTAGAAGTAATTGCATACTGCATTTATATGCAGCATGTATGCAAGAACAGTGTCAGAATTTGTCGGAAATCTAAAATAAATGTAAACAGTAAAGGGTTAAAGCTCAAAACAGTGTTTAAAGGAAGAAAGAGTGTGTCAGTGATTTTCTCAGTATATCTATGTCTTTTCATTTCTTTCTGTTACAGACAATGAGTATATCACACCTGTTAGGGCTAGAATATCCATACGCTGGCTCAGGTGGGGAGCTGAGGACAGACACAGGCAGGGTCTTGGCATGGCTGGATCCTGCCGAGGATTCCGTGGCTGCAGCTGCACTAGCGCCTTCTGGTGTCACTTCCAGGATCTGTTTCTGCTCCTGGTGAGTTCCATCTTCATGATTTACGCTCTTGTAGTAAAGATAAAAGCACAATACACACACTGATTTTGTAAGTTTCTTAATTTTGTTAATTTCTGTAATTTCTTGTTAACTGAGCAAATCAGAAATAATAAAAGCTTTATCTTCATAAAATAACCAATTTTTCACTCTAATCAGTCTCATTACTCATAAATAAGAACTATCTCAATAAATAACTCCTTCATGATATGAAGGAATGCTTTAGAAATGCAATAAATCTATAAAGGATTGAACTAAAATCCTATTCTAAATCTGATTAATTCAAACATATGGAAACCCATAACACCAGATGATATCTGATTACTGTACCCTCACCTATGTGTACAATATCTTTTAATCATACTATTTCTTCAAAAATTCATTAAATGTTATTGACATTTCAATTTTTAACCACTGGATTTAGTCTGCCAGAAAACAAATCCAAAAAGCACGAAGCCTAGGCACTTATTTTAATTTATCTGTTTTAACATCCCTGTGGACAAATATATTCACTTTGTGATGATGTCGATTTATCTATAGAACAAATGCAAAAGACACTGGCATCCTCTGAAGGAGGCCATATTTGTTTATCCCTATAACATAGGAAACATATTTATATTACAGAGGTTGTCTGAATTAGGGCAAATATTGTTTAAAACAACTGTGATGTCACCACTGTGTTCTCTTGAACTGTTTGAAACATTACTTAATAACAGTTTTTTTGTATAAAAGTATGATGCACCCGTTCACCACTTTAATCAAAGGTGAGTCACAAATAAGAAGTCCAAGCACCCATGCTGACATGTAAGATCTAAGCTATAGTTCAGCAGACAATAATCTCATTTATTTTCATATTTATTATATTTTTCATAAGGAGGTTATGTTTCCAAAAGTATTTGTTTATTTGTTAACAGATTTATGCAAAGACTATTTAGTGATTTCCATATAAATATGTTAAAGTCCAGAATATGAGCAAAGGTGAAATTTCATTCAATTATAATGTATGTTAAAAAAACAGGACAGATCCAGTATGACTGTTTGCCTTTGCAGAGGTATGTACTGAAAGGATTTTGCTTATCATTCTAATTTGAGCATTAGGTATAGGTTACATCATGGATACATTTCAGTATGACGCTCTGTCAATGCAAGCTGTAATAGGTCAACACTTTCATGGTTCAACTTTGAGCTTCTGTGTGGATCTGATTTTACCATTTTAATCTGAAATTAAACATCTTTGGAGAAGACTATTCTCAGATGTCAGTGGTTTAACTGTGTACTTAAGTTTTATAAAATAGCATGGAGCAATATTAGTAGAGTAAAACCCTGGCACTGTGACCCTCTGGTGGGACACATGCTGAGAACATGCAGCACCCTCTGCAAGTGGACAGATGGGCTTCCATTCAATTCAATCAGATCCAAAGAAAATATAAGTTTTTGTACTTAACTTGTTCAAATTAAATAGTTACCGATGAACTTTAAACCTACAGAGAGCGTGACTGATTTAATATTCGAATAAGCTATGATGACAAAACACTGAGCAAATCAGAAGTCCAAAAAGAGGATCTAATTGCACAGACAAGAGGACAACCAATCACAATGTTCCTGATGACCTACCAGTTATAAATATGTTCAGATGTTTGAGCATCTCCTGCAGTTAAAATATTGTTTGGACTCTCCGGTACATTTTTTGGGTCATCAAGATATATTAAATGAATCATAAACTTGTTAAGGAAATATATGTATTAAATAAGGTGTTATGATACTGATGAGTGATGTTAATGGTGCAGACAATTACAGGCTGAACAGGATTACATGAACACAAAGGGTCAAGCTTGTTACAATACACTGGTAAAACAGGGTATAAAATTGGTTACATACCTCACTGAAAGATATAATGAGTTACGTATCTTAATGAGTTACATATCTACCTGGATGTTAGCTGTTGTATGGTTAAGCTGGTTTTACTTTGCTACTTACCTAACTGTAGGAAATTGTCTATTATCAACCTTTATGATGTAGTTTATTACTTATCTGACTGTAAGATGTTGTGAATAACTTATCTTGTGGCCAGCAGAGGGTGGTGGGGCTGGGTGTGGTAGTTCAATGATATATCTGTATGATGTAGTGAGTCACTTATCTATCTGTAAGGGTATGTAATGGCTTACTTATCTACCAGTAATGGTTTGTAGTTTGTGATATATCTACCTATGAACAAGAGTATGTAGATTGTTACTTATCTCCATATAAGGATATGTAGTGAATTACTTATCCACTGTTAGGGTATGTTGTGAATTACCTATCTACCTGTAAGAGTATGAAGTTTGTTACTTATCTACCTGTAGGGATATGTAGTTTGTTACCTATCTACCTGTAGGGATATGTAGTTTGTTACTTATCTACCTATAGTGATATGAAGTTTGTCACTTATCCACCTGTAAGGGTATCAAGTTAGTTACTTATCTACCTGGAGGTTAGCTGATGTGCGGTGAAGCTGGTTGTACATGCTAAGCCAGCCAGGACCCCCCTGCCTGCGTATGTCCTCCACATGACAACGGAAAGCATCGCTTTCTCCACCCTCCGTATTCTGCCCCACAACCTCATCTGTCACCTTTGTCACTGCAGATACATCACCATCTGTACTATGGAATACTTTAGGTCTTGACATATCAATAAGGTATAAAATAAATCTCTAGCCCCAAATATGACACCCCAGATTTTGATGATATTTTATAATATGCCAGACTACATTACCCATTTTTTAATGTGTTTATAGTTTTGAGCATCAGAACAAAATTGTGAAATTTTAAACCTTCTTACATAAAAATGATCACTCCCCGTTTCCTCAATATCAAAACAAAATTATATTAAGTCACATGACTTATACAGAGGGTATGTGATCTCACCAACCAAAGCTTTCTATCAGATATCACTACATGCAGGGAGAGTAACACATGCAGTTATGTTAGCTCTAGTCTTAAGGGTAGCATCCAGTATGCTATGTTCACCATATGAAACTTAGTAAAATCTGGTTAATAACAATTAAGCTGCAAAAACCTTAATTCTCATGTTTTAGTGATCATATTTGTTAATGTTTACTATTAGTAAACAAAAGTTACAGGTTGTAAAGTTACAGGTTGACAAGAAACCAAACAATGTTAGCAATATCACAAATGCCATACACGGTTCTGGTACTGGATCTCAGTTAGCTAAATAAATAATGGCACATGCAGGGTTCAAATTGTCCATGGAAACTGTGACAGACATTACTTTAAATCAATTAATTAAACTAGAAATTTTTGGCACCACAGGTGCCATAGTATCCCTAGAACCCCCCCCCCCCCCCCCCCCCCATTAAGAATAGGCCCCCATCTTCAGCAGCATATACTGACACTTGGTAGGCAACCATGGTTTCTTCCATCTATCAACTTAAAAAAAATTTTTTAAGAAAAATTTGGGGGCCGATATGGTGAATCACTCTTGAGAAAAGGGGATTAATTTATACAATGGTAATTTAGGTGAAGCCTTCTGTTTGGTTCATGAGTATACTCTCCAAGATATATATTCATTCTAAATTGCAGACCAACACTATGAACGATTCCTCAGATATGAGCACTTTTCACCTACAGCAAATCTACAGATAGACACCACACGCAAACTATTGCAGATGGCGCCACCAGTCTTGAATGTGAAATGGAGGTACCCGAGAACTATGGACAAGCATTATTTCAGGCCAAACTGGCAAATCATGCCCAAGAAAAGGGCATTAATTTATACTAGGAAAATGGAAGGGTAGGTGGTACCACATGTCAGCTTTATGAGAAAACTCCCCAAGATGGAAGTACATGCAAAATTTCAGACCAATACATTGAACCACTCCTGAGATATGAGCAATTTTCACATAAAGCAAATGTACGGATGGACACCACACAAAAACAATTTTAGATTGCACTACCAGTCTTGAATACAAGATGGAGGTATCCAAGATCAATGGACATGCATAATTTTAGCCTAATCTGTCCATTAGCTTTTTACTAATAATACTTACAGAACTGTCAAGTGGCGATGATGGGGTATTAGAAGGCTCAAATACAAGAAAAGGATAGGTTGCGCCACATGTCTTCCACAGGAGACAAATCTATCCAAGATCTTCGGTCAATTTGATTTTTGGATCAACCCATGCAATATTTCTTGAGATATCTAAGAATTTGTGGGATTTTCCCCAAAATGGAACTTCACAAGGTCAAGGTCAGTCTCCTAGTAAAGGTCATGACATGAAATATTTTTCGAGTTATCTCGCCTGAAAGAAATCTCTGCGGCGGCAATGCGACTGTTCCTAAACCGAAGTATCCTGACTTAGTCTGGGATACAATTATTGGCTAATTAGTTCCAATGATGAGAAAACTACATAAAATATTTAAAGATGATAATTGTAAGGCATTTGTACGTTAATGATTTGGTTTTCTGTTAAATCATGCATGAGAAATCAAAACTAATGAATGATGCCTCATAGTCTCCTGCTAATGTTAATGGAATATTTTACACATCCTAAATATTCATAAAGTCTTAATTTGCTAGTATCAAAATAATATTCATATGCAAATTAGTTGGTGCAACACTTAGTGTACAACTGTGAGGCTGAGCCATGCTGTGTTCTGTGCTGTACAGGGTGTGAGTGACAGTATATAATTACCTGGAAGATCTAACAGCAGACTAGATGTGCAGCGAGTGCGATCAGTGATACAGGAAGAGAGAAAAGAACTCAAGATACATACGTGATTACCTGGAAGGTTACTGGAGTCCTGCCCTGACGGTTCACTCTGACTCCCGCCCTCGTTATCTGTAATGTTCACCTCTGTGGCTACCTGAAGTGGGGGAGGCACAACCAGCTGCGGTGATTAAGCTACCAGATATATACCTGACAAAACAGACTAATCCCAGCTGTGATTATCTATACTCAGTCATATTAGAGAGATACGTGTGATTTTCATCCAGTAAGGCTCCTGTATTTATTAATTTCTGACACCTGGATACATTCACGTAATAAAGTTAAGGTTACGGAATTTAAGTCAGTTATTTGGAATTTGCCAGATGATAATATATATAATTTTATACCTTTGAATATAAAAAAGTATCAATTGCAAAAGACAGCTCCAACATGTTACTCTAACATCTTGCAATTTAATTATGTGTGCGTGGCCAGATTTACTGCTGATGCCTTCATCCGACGGTCATTAGCATTACCAGATAAATTGACCAAGCTCTGACATCTGGTTATATTATACTGCTGCAGGTAGACATCATCTGATAATCACAGCTGAAATTCCCCAATGATTGGTTTTGTCAGGAAAATTAAGTCTCAAGCCTGAATGTTCAGTAAGAAAATGAACAGGAAATAAACAACCAAATATACACCTGAAGGTAGCATACACTGAAGATATTCTGTGAATGTCTCAGTAAGCATTAATAGTTGAATACATACCATGAAATAACATTCCAAACAGCCTGACATGCAAATCACCAGTTGCTATTTTTACCTGGATACATAACAAAAGCAATATTCCAATTCATTTCAGACAACAGATTGACAGTGGGTTAACTGATCATAATTTCAAAACTTTCATATTTTTTTAAGATATGGAAAAAGTGAACATATTCATATTAAGCAGTAACAGGTACTTGATTCAGTTATAGATCATTGACAATCATTTTATTAGCAACAGGAAATACCTGAAGTTCCAGTAATTCCTTTTTTTTTTAAATTTTGTAAGTTTTATTATTTTGTGGTGAAAGACCGAGATGCAGATAACTTAATAAAACATATAGTCTTGGATAACATTTCAAGTGTAATGAAATTTTGATTTGCCCTTCCTTTCTCTAGCTAACTTATGATCTTGTATTCAGCAGCAGAAGAAAAATGATGACCATGCTAACACCATGCCTAGTAAACGGAGAATTTGTACCAGCACAACAGCCTACCTTCACTTTCTTGCCAGCCTTTTTCCCTTTGACCCTGATGTCCTTGGACTTTTGTATTGCCAGCAGTATATTTACTGTATCCACTTCTTTCTGAGTTGGCTTTTGATTATCCAATGACACCTAGAGTGGAACAATATTGTGGCCTTTTTACATTACAGTTATAGCAAACAATTGACAAGCAAGTACAATATACAGGAAATGTGGCCTTTGTATAAAGGTATCAATATGACAATGACAGAGGCTTTGTGATAAAATACTTAATTAAAATCCTCTTCACCAGATGTTGTGGGCACATAAAATTACATGAGCTTCTATCCTCCCTTGCTGAAAAATACCTTAGCAAATAGAAAATAAACCAAGATTACAAACAGGATTTATATTCACAAAGAATGAATGACAACAAAAATTTAATTTCAGACATTCAAGCAGTTTTTTTTCCCAGACAGAAATATGAATTGCAAGTGTTTTTATTCAGATGACACAGTTACTTTTCCTGTGGTCACTTGTATGATATCATAATGGTTCAGTAATGATAGCATTACTGCAACCAAGAAAGCAACACTACACCAATACCTCTGCAGCCCTGGTCCCAAACAGTTCTAGAATTCTGGTCCTGTAGTCGAGGACAATGGTCACAGGATTACTGGTCAAGATGAGGCTCTCAAGGCATGGCAGACCTCCAATATGTCTCACCTCCAGGACCTACAGTATAAATAACACTGAAGTGGTGAGGCAACATTATACCAACAGAAATTTCATATATTCAGGAAAACAGTAATTTCAAGTATATAATGGTATGAGAGTTTAAATAATACTATAATATCTAGTAGCCTATAGATCTGTATTTATTTATAATCAATGACTTTGATAGATTAACGCCATACACTCTTCAGGACACAGGAAAGGGGGTAAATATGAAAACTTCAGAGCATAAAGAAAATGGGGGAAATATGAAATTTTGAGCATAAATTCTGAAAAGTGTTGTTTATTCAAACTTCCATCCACCTGGACCTCTTGTCACCTCCATGTAACATACCTGAGAAATTTCATTGTTGCTGACATCCAGTGTTTGTAAAGAGTATAGTTTAGCAAAACCTGAAAACAAAAGAAGAGCCATTTAGCTGAACTTTGAGATCTACAAATTATCTTACAAAAAATGTTCATCTGAAAATCAAGTCCCTGTTCCATATTCAAATGTATCAATAATTACCATTTAACCAGCCAGAGTGAATGAACAAAACTATCAAACAAACCTTTCACCAAAAGCTCTGTGATAGAGATGTGATGAACTGGAGACATTTCCCATAATAATTTTATTAAGCTACTTATTCACAGCTTGTAATATGGTTAGATGGTCTGGCATCCGCTGTCTAGTTATTACCCATCGTAAGGTAGTCTGACATTGGCTCTAATTATTACCAATGATTAGGTAGTCTGACATAGGCAATCTAGTTATTACCCATTGTTAGGTTGTCTGACATGTAATCTCTAGTTATAACCCATTATAAAGTGGTCTGGCATTGGCTCTTTAGTTATTACACACTGTTAGGTAGTCTGACATAGGCTCTAGTTATTACCCATCATTAGGTAGTCTGACATTGCCACTCTGGTTATTACCCATAGTTAGGTGGTCTGACAATGGCTCTCTATTTATTACTCATCATTAGGTAGTCTGACATTGCCACTCTGGTTATTACCCATAGTTAGTTGGTCTGACATTGCCCCTCTGGTTATTACCCATATTAGGTGGTCTGACATTGCCACTCTGGTTATTACCCATAGTTAGTTGGTCTGACATTGCCACTCTGGTTATTACCCATAGTTAGGTGGCCTGACAATGGCTCTCTATTTATTACCCATCATTAGGTAGTCTGACATTGCCACTCTGGTTATTACCCATAGTTAGGTAGTCTGACATTGCCACTCTGGTTATTACCCATAGTTAGGTGGTCTGACATTGCCACTCTGGTTATTACCCATAGTTAGGTGGTCTGACATTGCTACTCTGGTTATTACCCATAGTTAGGTGGTCTGACAATGGCTCTCTATTTATTAACCATCATTAGGTAGTCTGACATTGCCACTCTGGTTATTCCCATAGTTAGGTGGCCTGACAATGGCTCTCTATTTATTACCCATCATTAGGTAGTCTGACATTGCCACTCTGGTTATTACCCATAGTTAGGTGGTCTGACAATGGCTCTCTATTTATTACCCATCATTAGGTAGTCTAACATTGCCACTCTGGTTATAACCCATAGTTAGGTAGTCTGACATTGCCCCTCTGGTTATTACCCATAGTCAGGTAGTCTGACATTGCCACTCTGGTTATTACCCATAGTTAGGTGGTCTGACAATGGCTCTCTATTTATTACCCATCATTAGGTAGTCTGACATTGCCACTCTGGTTATTACCCATAGTTAGGTAGTCTGACATAGCCACTCTGGTTATTACCCATAGTTAGGTGGTCTGACAATGGCTCTCTATTTATTACCCATCATTAGGTAGTCTAACATTGCCTCTCTGGTTATTACCCATGGTTAGGTGGTCTGACAATGGCTCTCTATTTATTACCCATCATTAGGTAGTCTGACATTGCCACTCTGGTTATTACCCATAGTTAGGTGGTCTGACAATGGCTCTCTATTTATAACCCATCATTAGGTAGTCTGACATTGCCACTCTGGTTATTACCCATAGTTAGGTGGTCTGACATTGGCTCTCTATTTATTACCCATCATTAGGTAGTCTGACATTGCCACTCTGGTTATTACCCATAGTTAGGTGGTCTGACATTGCCACTCTGGTTATTACCCATAGTTAGGTGGCCTGACAATGGCTCTCGATTTATTACCCATCATTAGGTAGTCTGACATTGCCACTCTGGTTATTACCCATAGTTAGGTGGTCTGACATTGTCACTCTGGTTATTACCCATAGTTAGGTGGCCTGACAATGGCTCTGGATTTATTACCCATCATTAGGTAGTCTGACATTGCCATTCTGGTTATTACCCATTGTTAGGTGGCCTGACAATGGCTCTCGACTTATTACCCATCATTAGGTAGTCTGACATTGCCACTCTGGTTATTACCCATAGTTAGGTGGTCTGACAATGGCTCTCGATTTATTACCCATCATTAGGTAGTCTGACATTGCCACTCTGGTTTTTACCCATAGTTAGGTGGTCTGACATTGCCACTCTGGTTATTACCCATAGTTAGGTGGCCTGACAATGGCTCTCTATTTATTACCCATCATTAGGTAGTCTGACATTGCCACTCTGGTTATTACTTATAGTTAGGTGGTCTGACATTGCCACTCTGGTTATTACCCATAGTTAGGTGGCCTGACAATGGCCCCTATTTATTACCCATCATTAGGTAGTCTGACATTGCCACTCTGGTTATTACCCATAGTTAGGTGGTCTGACATTGCCACTCTGGTTATTACCCATAGTTAGGTGGCCTGACAATGGCTCTCTATTTATTACCCATCATTAGGTAGTCTGACATTGCCACTCTGGTTATTACCCATAGTTAGGTGGTCTGACATTGCCACTCTGGTTATTGCCCATAGTTAAGTGGCCTGACAATGGCTCTCGATTTATTACCCATCATTAGGTAGTCTGACATTGCCACTCTGGTTATTACCCATAGTTAGGTGGTCTGACAATGGCTCTCGATTTATTACCCATCAATAGGTAGTCTGACATTGCCACTCTGGTTATTACCTATAGTTAGGTGGTCTGACAATGGCTCTCAATTTATTACCCATCATTAGGTAGTCTGACATTGCCACTCTGGTTATTACCCATTGTTAGGTGGTCTGACAATGGCTCTCGATTTATTACCCATCATTAGGTAGTCTGACATTGCCACTCTGGTTATTACCCATGGTAAGGTGGCCTGACAATGGCTCTCGATTTATTACCCATCAATAGGTAGTCTGACATTGCCACTCTGGTTATTACCCATAGTTAGGTGGTCTGACAATGGCTCTCGATTTATTACCCATCAATAGGTAGTCTGACATTGCCACTCTGGTTATTACCTATAGTTAGGTGGTCTGACAATGGCTCTCGATTTATTACCCATCAATAGGTAGTCTGACATTGCCACTCTGGTTATTACCCATGGTAAGGTGGCCTGACAATGGCTCTCGATTTATTACCCATCAATAGGTAGTCTGACATTGCCACTCTGGTTATTACCCATGGTAAGGTGGCCTGACAATGGCTCTCGATTTATTACCCATCATTAGGTAGTCTGACATTGCCACTCTGGTTATTACCCATAGTTAGGTGGTCTGACAATGGCTCTCGATTTATTACCCATCAATAGGTAGTCTGACATTGCCACTCTGGTTATTACCTATAGTTAGGTGGTCTGACAATGGCTCTCGATTTATTACCCATCATTAGGTAGTCTGACATTGCCACTCTGGTTATTACCCATGGTAAGGTGGTCTGACAATGGCTCTCGATTTATTACCCATCAATAGGTAGTCTGACATTGCCACTCTGGTTATTACCTATAGTTAGGTGGTCTGACAATGGCTCTCGATTTATTACCCATCATTAGGTAGTCTGACATTGCCACTCTGGTTATTACCCATTGTTAGGTGGTCTGACAATGGCTCTCGATTTATTACCCATCATTAGGTAGTCTGACATTGCCACTCTGGTTATTACCCATAGTTAGGTGGTCTGACATTGCCACTCTGGTTATTACCCATAGTCAGGTAGTCTGACATTGCCACTCTGGTTATTACCCATAGTTAGGTGGTCTGACAATGGCTCTCGATTTATTACCCATCATTAGGTAGTCTGACATTGCCACTCTGGTTATTACCCATGGTAAGGTGGCCTGACAATGGCTCTCTATTTATTATCCATCATTAGGTAGTCTAACATTGCCACTCTGGTTATTACCCATGGTAAGGTGGCCTGACAATGGCTCTCGATTTATTACCCATCATTAGGTAGTCTGACATTGCCACTCTGGTTATTACCCATTGTTAGGTGGTCTGACAATGGCTCTCGATTTATTACCCATCATTAGGTAGTCTGACATTGCCACTCTGGTTATTACCCATAGTTAGGTGGTCTGACATTGCCACTCTGGTTATTACCCATAGTCAGGTAGTCTGACATTGCCACTCTGGTTATTACCCATAGTTAGGTGGTCTGACAATGGCTCTCGATTTATTACCCATCATTAGGTAGTCTGACATTGCCACTCTGGTTATTACCCATAGTTAGGTGGTCTGACATTGCCACTCTGGTTATTACCCATAGTCAGGTAGTCTGACATTGCCACTCTGGTTATTACCCATAGTTAGGTGGTCTGACAATGGCTCTCGATTTATTACCCATCATTAGGTAGTCTGACATTGCCACTCTGGTTATTACCCATGGTAAGGTGGCCTGACAATGGCTCTCTATTTATTACCCATCATTAGGTAGTCTGACATTGCCACTCTGGTTATTACCCATGGTAAGGTGGCCTGACAATGGCTCTCGATTTATTACCCATCATTAGGTAGTCTGACATTGCCACTCTGGTTATTACCCATTGTTAGGTGGTCTGACAATGGCTCTCGATTTATTACCCATCATTAGGTAGTCTGACATTGCCACTCTGGTTATTACCCATAGTTAGGTGGTCTGACATTGCCACTCTGGTTATTACCCATAGTCAGGTAGTCTGACATTGCCACTCTGGTTATTACCCATAGTTAGGTGGTCTGACAATGGCTCTCGATTTATTACCCATCATTAGGTAGTCTGACATTGCCACTCTGGTTATTAGCCATGGTAAGTTGGTCTGACAATGGCTCTCAATTTATTACCCATCATTCGGTAGTCTGACATTGCCACTCTGGTTATTAGCCATGGTTAGGTGGTCTGACAAAGGCTCTCTATTCATTACCCATCATTAGGTAGTCTGACATTGCCACTCTGGTTATTACCCATAGTTAGGTAGTCTGACATAGCCACTCTAGTTTTTACCAATGATTAGGTAGTCTGACATTGGCTCTCTAGTTATTACCTAGACAGAGTGTCTGTCTCTATAATACAGAGACAGAGAGCAATGCATGCATTCTTGTGGTGCCCTATCTGATATCACTAAATGTCCCTCCTTTGGCCAAATTACCAAACATAATCTAGCTAACATACCCTTAACTTCGACTCCTTACTTGTTGTCTTGCTCAAATTAGAAAATTAAACATACCGGTATAATCCAGGGGCAAAGTAAAGAAGCGAAGCTCGCAGGTTTCTAACCAAACATGATATGTAGCTTTAGGTTCAAGGACACAGGGAGAAGCCAGTTTTCAAAGTCCTTCCTCTGACTGGCTGTTAGGTTTCAGGCTCATTCATCATGGAAATCCAACTTAATTCCAAGCATATGATTTACTGCCTGGTCCCTAAAATAGTGCCATCTAGTGAATAAAACAGAAAGTGCAAGCAAAACAATGGGTCTAAGCGGGGCTAGTAGCCACTTGCAAATTTTCTCGTTTTCACTTATTAGAAATGGTTCACACATCCAGTTAAGACCCATGTTTGTTTATTTTAAGCTTATTATATGATTTATCTAAATTTCTGTGTCCTCGCTCGCACATCAATATTTTCAAAAGAGTGCTCGTAAGCCTCACTGGGAGGCTTACTAAGTAGGCTAGTTATTACCCATCACTAGGTAGTCTGACATTGACTCTCTAGCTATTACCCATAGTTAGGTGGTCTGATTTTTGCTCATACCTTTCAGACTCTCCAGCTTGTTGTTGGCCACTGTGAGACACTTGAGGTTGCCAAGTTTGGTATGGAGAGCCTCAAGGTGACGGATCTGGTTGTATGACAGATCCAACTGGATTAGGGCACTCAAGTGTTGCAGGTGGTTGATATCGGCCAGCTCATTATGACTCAGACCCAAGCTCTCCAAGCGGGGCACCAGTTTCTTTACACACAGTAAATGTATAATATAGCATATCAAGGCCTGGCATCAGTTTCTATACATAGTGCATGTAAAATATAACATATCCAGGCGGGGCACCAGTTTCTATACACATAGTACATATATTTAATGACAGAAATTTTATATAACCTCAGGACAATGTTATAGTTTCCATGTAGAAATTTACAATATACACACAGTGCAAGTTTAAATACTGATATTGATTTATTTATCTAGAGGATTCCTATATTAATACACAGTTTTTAGTCATAAGGTGAAAGTTGATGTTATAAAGTATCTCTTACCACCGATTCATCAATGGCCCTGATACTGTTATGACTGAAGTCTGCTATGGTCATAGCAACCCAAGCAGGAACAAGCGCTGACCCTTCTCCATGCCACAGACCCACATCCAGCAACAAAATGTCCTACAACACCAGGTATCACAATACATAAACAAGAATATGCTGAGTTTACAAATCTGATGCTGCAGGTGAATACACTGGGAAACCTTTCTTTACAGGCATCTCTCTGTTATGGGTACCTCTATATTACAAACACTTGAGACAGTCCAATGGTAATTAGATTAAAACCTCTGTAACATCTCTACTATGGGCACCTCTCTATGATGGGCAACTCCAGATACCATCAGTTTGAATAAAATCGAGATTCCCCTGTATTTACAAAATATATGGTTGGGGACACATCAGTTTGCACAAAAATGTTCCTAAATAGAAAATCTAATATTATGGCTTTACAAGGATGTCTATTATTATCTTTACCTAAAAAATGAGAACATGGAATTCATATTTTCGTGTGTGTATACATATATATATATTATTTCTTATGTTAATATATTATATAAATATTATTTATATTAAGATTTCTATTTATTCACCTTGAACTGAACAAGAAATAGTTTAAAGGATTAAGATTAGAAAACGTAGGAAAATCAAGGGCTATCTAACTTTGTGCAACAAACTTTGCTGCCTTATAATTATAACAGTATATGGTAAAGTGCTGATGTATCAAAGTAGAGGGGAGTGAATAATGACTTTGACACAGGTTCAATACAAGCCATACTCAACCAGACTTTGACTCTGCAGGGAGATGTTGGGAATAATCAGAATATATAGGTATCTAATATAAGTGAACCTGACATAAGGTGATATTGTATCTGGAATATTCACAGTTTCAAGAGAGGAACCACCTGTAAAACATGTCATACA
This sequence comes from Sipunculus nudus, assembly GCA_026874595.1. Taxonomy (NCBI): domain Eukaryota; kingdom Metazoa; phylum Annelida; class Sipuncula; order Golfingiida; family Sipunculidae; genus Sipunculus; species Sipunculus nudus. Next base: position 102,713,371 of record CM049306.1, on the reverse strand, counting down.
ATTAACCTTATACTCTTAAACATTTTGGCTATAAAACATTAAACATTACCTACCTTTAAGTACTTGACTGTATGCTTCACTTTCAATGATTTCAATGTCTTTTTTAATCCCTCTACATCACTGATCATTTCAGGATTACATAACTCCAGCTGCAAAGCAAATCCAGTAACTATATTAAATTTTATATTATGCAACAGGTGACAAAGAAACAATTGGAACTGATAAAAGTGTATGTTTTAAGATGTGTTTTTTAATCATTGCTCAAGAGTTTTATGGAATGAATTTTATAAATGGTGCAGAAAAACTAGTGACCCATGGGTCATGACACTCAGCTGACTGGGATGACATTCACAAAAGGAAATTTTATCATCAGAATGGTAATATATACCCATTCAACTGAAGCATCAAACAGATTAACCAACAGGCCAAGATTGTGACTGTATTTATATATCTCAAAAATAGAGAAAAAATGCATAAACAGGTGGTTCCACCGGTCTGCAGAAACTAATAAAAATACTTAATGGTCAATATCCATGCAAAGAATCATGGTGATCTCTGGATTAGTTGTTCAGATACTTCAGCTTTTGTATCAAATTTTCCATTACTTTGGAGTCCTATAGCTTGAAGGATATGGGTAACAGAGACCTAATTTCAGGTTTCCATAGACACTTTTCATTGGCCTCCTTGCATGACAAGAATGAAGATTCTAGGTCCTGTTGTTACAATTTGTGCCACGTTAACAGATGACAGCATCCTTAAAGGTCTCAAAAATAGAGAAAAAAATTCGTAAAAACCCCGAACAAATACAGGTGGTGCCACCAGTCTGCAGAAACTGATGAAACACTCAATAATCAATATCCATGCAAAGAATTATGGTGATCTCTGCATTAGTTGTTCAGATACTTCAGCTTTTGTATCAAATTGTCCATTATTCTAAGGGATACTTCGGAGTCCTATAGCTTGAAGGATATGGGTAACAGAGACCTAATTTCAAGTTTCCATGGAGACTTTTTATGGGTCTCCCAGTGTGTCCAGAATGAAGGTTCTAGGTCCAGTTGTTATGATTTCTGCCCAATTAACAAATGTTCATATCTTTAAAGGTCTCAAAAATGGGGGGAAAAATTCGTAAAAAAAACCGAACAAATACAGGTGGTGCCACCAGTCTGCAGAAACTGATGAAAAACTCCATGATCAATATCCATACAAACAATTATGGTGATCTCTGCATTAGTTGTTCAGATACTTCAGCTTTTGTAACAATTTTTCCATTATTCTGAGCTGTAATTTGGAGTGCTATAGCTCAAAGGATATGGGTAACAGAGACCTAATTTCAGGTTTCCATTGAGACTTTTCATGGGTCTCCCTGTGTATCAAGAATGAAGATTCTAGGTCCAGTCGTTATGATTTGTACCCTGTTGACAGATAACTACATCCTTAAAGGTCTTAAAAATAGAGAAAAATAATTGTAAAAATTTCAAAAAATACAGGTGGCACCACCAGTCTACAGGAACTGATGGAACACCTCTTGATCAATATGTATGCCAAAAATCATGACCATCAGTGTTGTAGTTATTGAGATGTTGCAATTTGTTTTTATCAAATTTTCCATTATTCTGGGGGGGTAATTAGGAGCCCAACAGCTCAAAGGATATGGGTAACAGAGACCTTATTTCAGGTTTCCATGGATACTTTTCATAGGTCTCTCACTGTGTGAGGAATGAAGATTCTAGGTCCAGTCTTTACAATTTGTGCCCTGTTGACAGATCTTCACAGTTTTAAAGGTCTCAAAAATAGAGAAAACAATTCGTAAAAAAATAAAAAAATACAGGTGGTGCCACCAGTCTGCAGACACTGATGAAACATCTCATGATCAATATGTATGCAAAAAATAATGACGATCAGTGATGTAGTTAATGAGATATTTAAGTTTTTGTATGAAATTTTTGACTATTCTGGGGGGGGGGGGGTACTTTGGGGCCCAATAGCTCTAAATATATGGGTAACAGAGACCTTATTTCTGGTTACCATGGAGACTTATCATAGGTCTCTCAGTGTATCAAGAATTAAGATTCTAGGTCCAGTCTTTACAATTTGTGCCCTGTTAACAGATGTTCACAGTTTTAAAGGTCTCAGAAATAGAGAAAAAAATTCGTAAAAAATAAAAAAATACAGGTGGCACCACCAGTCTGCAGGAACTGATGAAACTTCTCATGATCAATATGTAGGCAAAAAATCATGACCATCAGTGATGTAGTTAATGAGATATTGAAGTTTTTGTATGAAATTTTTGAATATTCTGGGGGGGGGGGGGGTACTTTGGGGCCCAATAGCTCGAAGGTTATGGGTAACAGAGACCTAATTTCTGGTTTCCAAGGAGATTTTTAATGGACCTCTCAGAATGTAAAGTTACAAGATTCTAAGTCCAGCGGTTACGATTTGTGCCAGGTTAACGGACAGACAGACGGACAGATGGATGGACAGACGGACGACGGTCAAAGAGTGATCGCTATAGCTCAGATGACTTACAGTCAGCTGAGCTAAAAATTGTGACAGAAGTGTGATTATCTTTCTATGAACAGGAAAATTATTAGTTGGGAATATAAGCTGCAATATACCTTCCACGTATTATATTGTGAGTGAATTATGCCAGATCTATCATAACCAGAGATAATCTAAAACAAGGGACCCATGGGTCACGGCGCTCAGCTGTTATATATGATAAAAAATATGATTTGGGAAAGAGGCACATGCCAGTTTAGTGTGGTAATAAATAAAAGCTTTATTATGAGTTGTTGGTGTTTAGCTTATGTATGATTTTGATAGTATCTTTGGAGACAGGGAAGAGGATTGATTTCATTTATTTTATAAACAAATGGAGTGCTATTGTCACACAGATTTTGACTTGGCCATATAACTTATAAGCAGCACATATAATAAAAGAGTTTAACTATTTATTAAAATTTAATAACAAATATTGTGCCAATATAATTTTTTTTAAAATTTATAATAAGAAAATCATATGATTTTTTTAAAATAAAATATAACTGAAATGATTATTGAAATAATATTATAGAATATATTCATGAATGCATTCATGAACCAGAGATAACTACAAGTCTATAACCCAGTGACAACTGACCTCTAAATGCTGTAGTGATTTGAACTTGTTCATGTCAAATGCGAGCTGATTGACCTGAATATCACTTGTGCCCAACAACTCTGTGCTGCCTTGCACCTAGAAAACAAGTAAAGTCAGAAACTAAAAATACCAACCCATTCCAAAAGAGCAATATAAATAAATATTTAAAATGAAATTAATCATCAATTTCTAACCAGGCTAACTAACACAAAATTTGCTGGAATCATTTAAAAGCCATTTAGATGGGATGCAGGTGCCTTTCATATTAGTCTGAACAAGGAGGTTACATAAATGGAGTTCCAACTCTGGGTCTGGCCATGTCGAATGTTGCCGACATGGGTCATAAAACTTGCTTGTCAAAGGCACAGAGAGATGCCGCTGATAAGCCTGGTGCTAATTGATACAGCGCGAGAATCCTCCAACCGACTCATTAGTTTCTTGAGACCCAAAGCATGATTAATCATTGGTAGTATTAATCTCAAGTATTTAAAGTAATCATTGAAACAATCTTAAGTTAAGTCAATATATTTTCACATAGACATCCAGTAGTGTGCTAACATGTGTAAAACTGTCCTCGCTGAAGATGATCAGGCCAACTGCAGCAAGCAGTAAACATGGGCAATAAGATGAGAATAACAACGAGGCAGCGGATGAGGGCTCAAAGTTTAAATGAAATTGAAAGTCACCCGAACATTGGCAACAAAGTTTTGGTTCCATGGAATACAATAAAACAAAGCTAATAATTAATATGGGTTAGAAGTGTGTAGACTGATGTGAACTAATAGAAATCCACATTTAACAAAGGAAAATAAAAATTTATGCTTAACATTGGTCTGTCATTTATCACACTAGATACTGATGAAGGATGACGGCATCAATTCCAAATTTGCTCCAGTGATATCTAAACATGAGATCTCTCTAAATATACTTGATGCACATATTTCTTGATATTACAAATGAACTGTGCATTTATATTTCTGGTCAATGTTATTCCTGTGATTTACCGCTCAGTTTCTGGATATATCACTCTCAGCCTTACAAGCATTACTGGACCGAGTCAGTAATATCCAACAGCTATACTACATCCAAGGCCGTGCAATGGCTGTGCCTAACACTAGGTTTAAATGGCTTATCATGCTTAACTGAAAATAGTCCATGGCTGACAGATGAGTGCTGGCAGAATGTCTCAGAGTTGTATCCCAATTTATGTAACCTCCTTTGGCTGAAGTTGTCTTTTTGTCTATTCAGTGTGTTCATATTGTTTCCACATGTATGGTGGCCACAAATAGAGCCATACAAGTTCCAAAATCTTTGTATGTAGCACTGTGTATAGCATATCCCTGATTGTATAAGAGTAAACCATTAACGCTCCTTTTATTTCATTATATTTCAATTCTGACCATTCTGCTACTGCATTCATGATAATAGGAAATACAGCTTCATTAACACAACATTGATAACTACATACTGATCATTTCAGTGACTATTTCTTTTAGATAAGTAACAATACACAGCTAGAGGTCTTAACAGCATGTGACAACTTGTAAATCAGAACAAGGACTAAATGTAATATCATGGCATGCAAAGCAGGGTCTTGCAAAAATATATACCATTAATCATTACATTTCTAAAAATTTATTCTACTATTCATCTGATTAATATTATTATTACTTCTGTTAGTTTACTTACTTTCATTTGTTTCAACCTTGTAAAGAAGTCAAGAATGTGACCAATATCTTTTTTGACATCACCAGATTCTGAAGAACAAGAAGAAAATGAAACAATTTCTTGTGGAAAAAAAATTGAATTACTAACTACAAGATATAATCAACAATTTAAAATTAATTAATGGCTTTTTTTATTCAATCCAAAATGCTAAGTAATCAATATCACATCCACTAGCTTCTATAAAAAAATCATCAGAAAAGCATCATATAAACATATATATTTAAATATAAACAGATGAACTTAAACATTACGGTTAAACAACAAGAGCTGCTGTCTGACTACCAATGTATATAATGAGCATGGTTCCTGTTGCACTTTAATAATCTAACTGCACTACAAAGAAGTTCTTTCATTGAGAACTGTGCTTACCACACGTGGGTTCTGCCAGCTGCAGTCGACTACAGATTGCAAAAAGTTGTAGAGGGTTTATGTGGAATGTTTCGCCAGCCTGCAGGATATCATCCCCTGGAAAACACATAAACAGGATTGAAAGGTTCCACCACAATCAGGAAAATTGTTGTTTCTTTGATAATTTTGCATAATAAAATAGAAATTGAACGGTTGCTCCAGTGATTAAGAATATGCCATTAATATTTTGGTATTTGTAGATAAAGAAGCAGAAGAGTCAAAAGTATAGTCTTACACCTGCCAACCCTGCTGATCACCAACAAATTGTGACTACTAAACACCTTATTAAGTTATAAGCAAACTCATTATTTATCAAATATGAAGTGTTGTTTTGCTCTGATACACCAATTCCAGGACAGTGAGAACACCTTATAATTAAGAAATTGGTACCCTATTCAGCTCACTATTATATGAATCTTTATTATTTTATGTCCATATAAGTAAGCAATAACATCACTGTGTTGTTATCATCAGTTATTACAATATTGTACAGCAAACCTTGATAATCCACAACCTACATATATCACAAATGATCTAACTGGACCAGTTGTTGGTAAATGTAAAAGGTTACACTTTTAAAATTTGGTTGTAATCCAGTTAATTTACATTGAATTCACCAGATGGCAGCACCAATCAGGGCTGGGGCTAGACCTCTGACCAATGTTGTCAGATGTACTGGTAAATGAGGCCTTTGTGTAACAAGTGAATGTTTCTTTTGTTATCATGTTACATTTTCAAAACATTTCTATTACAATTAAACTGTGTATTTACTGATTTTAACCAAACATGACACAAAATCTATGTATATATATAAATCAATCACTGCATTGGTGAAAGTAAATATAAGCAATTTTATAACTTTCACATATTCAGTTTAAAATTATGTTTGGAATGAGTGATTACAGTGATACATTTATATGTACAAAGTTATCTTTCATACAGTTACCTTTATGAAACAATTCCTCTGCCAGGGCCTGAGTTATTCCATGTATTTCCTAAAAGGAAAGAAAACAATGAGTTTTGGATCATATATATCTATAATATATACTTCAACTATAGATAGTCTCCTTGCATATCTACAGAATTTGGAAATCTGCAATATCTACAAACAAATGTTCCATTCATTATTGCCTTCAACTGGTCAACCAAATCTGTCTATGAAATCTGTAAAATTCATAAATGCCTAACGTGCACAAAACAGTTGTAAAGTGATCAAGTTAATTTCATTCAAATTTACTCCTCCCAACTCAATGTGCCTGAAACAGTTCATGAGAATTTAGCCAAACAGATGATGTAGGACATTTGAACAACAGTGTAATGGCCAATATGTTTCAAATAATGTACTTACATTTGGGTTACCAAGAACCTCCACATCCATAGGGTATACATCTAACAAAGATTTTGAGAGAACCTTAGGTAAGGTTTAATCACTTACATAGCGATGGAAGTCTAGGAACTCCCCAAGGCAGACAGGGACCTCCCCGAGCTGAAGCAGGACAGTCTGTAGATATATCTCTAATTCTTTCTGCCGCTTCTTGATAAAACTCTCAGACAGGTTCCCAAAGATCTTCTTGGGAGGGAGCAACTTCTTCTCCAACTTGTACTGCTCCACCAGCTGCAATGATTCAAATTACAGGTAGAGCAGTGTCAACATGAAGTAAAATTACCATACTCCAAAAGCACAAACATCTTAACTAATGCAGATGATAATCAAGATTGCTTTTACATACTTAAACAACATTCCATTGCCTCCAGAAACATATCCAAATTTCAATAAAATTTATGTAAATGTAATTTCAAACTTTAATTAATGATGACCACCTGAATATATTTCTTTTCACATTTAAGCTCTACCTAAAGTACATGTAATTGCTACCTGACTGGAGTCAAGGAGTATCCTGAGACCACCCTTGTGAGATAGATGTTAAATCTCTCTTACCATTGCCATGAGTTTGTCTTTTTCAGTAGCTAGTCTCTGTGCACTTTACTGTATTTGTGTGGGACCTTGACACACCCAGAGTTATACAAATATGCTATTACGTTAAAATATAATTATTCGAAACTTGATTCTGGCTGAAGAAGCATGCAGGACAGCAGGCCGTGGATCACTGTTCGCTTAATGAGATGTATGTCAAGGGAAGGATGAGAATCTAGAAAGATTAAGAATCTGGCCAGGAACAATGGGAAATCTTCCCAGGAAAAATGAAAATCAGGAGATGCAATGAAAAGATGCCAATTCTTCCTTGGAAAATATGAGAATTCTTATTCTTCCTTGGATAAATGAGAATTCCAGTCTCTCCTGGGAAATTGAGAGTTTTCCCATTCTTCCCAGGAGACACTGGAATTATAAAATTCAGACCTAGGAAAAATAACAATTCTCTTTTATCCTGCAATGAACAGTAATCATTTATGGCAACTTTAACTTCTTTTATATTTTTGTTCATTTTTCATATTTATCTTATTCTTTTTCAAAAAAGAAATTTTGATTATATTTCTTTCACATTAATTCAGAACTGTTCAAAGGGTTAACAAATTTATAAACACTCATACAAAATAGAATTATGTAAAGAAAATATGAAGCTTTAAAATATATGTACAGCTTAAAATATATTCAACTGGAAGTCTTTTATGCCTATTGTATAATGTGTGCTTGAATCTAAAATGTAAATATCTGGTGTGATTGTTTTCCACTTAAATGTGTTGGAGTTTAGTATTATTATGTGTGAATATTTTAAAAGAATTTGTTTTCTACTTTTCATGACAAAACAAAACATTATATAAATATCTTTTTATCAGGGTCAACTTAAAGCATTTAAATCTGGTTATAATGGTAAATTCTGCAAAATAAACCTCCCACAACTATAGAAAGGATTTGTAGCTGAGAAAAATAAGAATTCCCATTCTTCCTGGGAAAATCCAGAATGCTCAATTGTCCTGAGAAAAATGAGAATCAAGAGATAGTATGATATGATTCCTGTTTTCCCCTGGAAAAATGAGAATTTTCATTTTTCCTGGGAAAACTGGGAATTTTCGTTTTCCCTGGGAAGAACTGAAATTCTCAAAACATGAGAGGAAGACAACATAATCTGTGCCCTGCACTGGTAGTGAAGAGGATAACACAGCTTCTGTACATAAGACAGTAGAACTATAATCAGTGTATAAAGATGTGGTTGGTATATTACTGTATGTAAAAAGTATGAAGCTTAAAAATATATTTATAGGTTAAAAATATATACATCTGGAAGTCTTTTATGCCTATTGTATAATGTGTGCTTGAATCTAAAATGTAAAACATACCCTACAAGAGGGCATTGCTCTTGGACAAAATAAGAGGTTTAGCAGAATCTACACTGGACCTGTCAGATACCTGACAACAACACTTCACTTAAATGTGGATATTTTCTAACACAGCGGTCACTTTTCTGTTTTTCCCAAAAGCCAGGAGTATGACATTTTCATACAAAGGAGACAACAAACAAAACACATAACAATTCAAAGTTCAAATTTCAAAACCAGTCAGATGATTCACATAGATAACCAATTATTCTTGTGCTATTTACCACACATGGACATTCAGTCACTTGATGTATCTTAAAATAAATGATCATTATAGGGATATGGATACTTGAGATGGAACCAAATCACTAAATATAAGTCACTTAAGATCCATGATGGCAGAATTGAATAGGACTATCATTATCAATCAATAAAGTCAGCATGTGAGAGCTGGTCCAGCATATGAGACTTCATTTACACATATGTCAATATACTGGTCTGGTTAGTAATAAACAGAGTGGATATATCTCCTAGTACTCACTATTTACAGTGTATAAACAAGGGACAGATCATGAGAGGGACTTCACAACACAGATAAGGGGATCATGGTCCAAGAGGTAATCTAAAATGCTGAATACTCTCTGAGTGCTGTAAAAGTAGGCAATGAGTAGGTAGTTTGTCAATGCATGACAAGGATTTAACTACACAGATGAAAGTATCATACTGTCCTGGTGTCAGGGGGCATTAAATGATAGATCTGTATCAAATTACTGTTCACTGAGTGGGTGCTAACTGCAGAATAAAGGCATATCAAGGGATTACCAGTAGGACAACCTAATTATCCTATAACCAAATTCCCCCTCCCCTCCCTAGTGGCCTCAGCAGGTAAACATCAGCTGACCTCTCTCAATATACTGAGAATATTTCAGACATATCAATCAGCTGTATCATGTATCTTAATACAGTCTACACAGCACACTTCACATGTAGTATCAAAGCCTGAACAGATTTTGATGAATACATTAATGGTCTGCAGGGGACAATCCAAATATATGACACTAAACGGCCTGACAATAAAAAAGTACATTAAGCAAATATAGATTTGTACTTACTTTTAGTAACTACTATAACAGCACCAAATGTATTACATTATGCTGATTTTGCTCTTTATAAAATATTAAGACTTTACCAAATACATACTGGCCTAAATCTAAAGAAGAATACAGTATGCTCCACCACAAAACTATGAGACTAAACAGTGCTGAAATATTATTAGTAAAGCTTTATAAAAAGCAATCATATCCTTGCAATAAACATGTGGAATGTGTCCAGTGTAAATAGACAGTTGTAAGTATATTATACTTATATATAATATATGTATTATATTATATTTCATCTACCTAACACTGAACATCATTCATAATAGAAATATCTGGCACACAAGCCTCCTTTTTCTAGTTCAGGACAGAGATAAACATTGCTGTTCCTCAGCCTGCTCTGGTACGGGACAACACACAAAAGACCTGTGTCGTTCAGTGAGACTAATTATATGAGTCATTGTAACTGTGTGTAATTTATCAGCAGTATGTCCAATGTTCAAGATGATACACATGGTGACCTCATTTGCTTCATTTAAATATGCACAAAAAACTAAGCTGCCTTCAGCGACTATGTATAACAGCCTAATCTGTGAGGATTTAATCAATCACAATGCAAACATATAAACAGGTACTTCAGGAATGTGCTTTGATGACACAAGATTTGCTTTAAAAAATCAAACAACAACTTACTGATGAAGCAACTTATATACAACTAGATATTACTTTCACCAAAGATGTAGCATGTATGTCGAGATGTTAGGCAAACCCATTTAAAACTGACCCCCTTCTTCTGAAAAACATTGCACCTTCCAGATTTCTTTAGTTATCTTGTGTACAAAGTTTTTCTGTGCCTGTAGTATGGTGGTCATTTGACCATGCACTAAGCTTAGAATCCCCAATTTTTAAGTCTTGGGATACAATAATTATTGCAATAAATTCAAAATATTTGTTTTTCCAACTAAATTAATGATAGTCTCTAAATTGTTAATAAACTTAATGGGGCCCTAGAACTAGGCTGGTTTCTCCAAGGTAAAAGATATTGCTCATTTATTCTCAGATCTAACTAGATATTTCTTGGCATCGCAGGTGTCATAGTATATCCCCAGACAATTACCCCCCCCCCCCCCCAGCCCTTGATAAGATGCATCTTAGAACCTGTAAGTTTGGTGACTGTACCAACAATTTTTTTTAGTTATTGCTGCTGTGACCTTGAAAAAATGTATCAAAGTTATTCCATTAAAACATCATTTTAGCAAGAAAACAACATAAGGTGGCGCCACCTGTCTTCTGTAGAAAACAAGATTTTCAAAGACCTTATGTCAATTTGATTTTTGGACCAATCCATGCATTCCTCAGTGAGATATTAAGTAAACATCATTTCAGCTTTATCGCCACTGTAACCTTGAAAAATGCATCAAGGTCATCCATATTTGAACTTGGCCTAGCCCTTGATAAGATGCATCTAAACTGTTGGTTTGGTGACTGTACCACAAATTCTTTTTGAGTTACTGCCCTAATATCATTTGAGCGTAATCGCTGCTGTGACCTTGAAAAAATGCATCAAGGTCGTCCCTGTTCGAACTTGACCTAGCCGTTGATAAGCTGCATCAAACCTGTGGGTTTGGTGACTGTACCTCAAATTCTTACAAAGTTATTGTGTTAACATCATTTTAACAAGAACACGACGCAAGGCGGCGCCACCTGTCTTCTGCAAAAGACAAAGCTATCCAAGATCTTCGGTCAATTTGATTTTTGGATCATTCAATGTATCCCTTACTGAGATATTAAAGATTTTGTGTGAATTTCACAAAATATGGGAATATTCAAGGTCAAGGTCACTCTCATAGAAAAAGTTATGACCCCAATTTAAATACACATCACCCCATAACCCATATCTACGTATATGCATAATATAAAAGAAATCTGTCCATTAGTTTTTGACTTATAATGCTCATAGTACTGTCAAGTGGCAATTAAGGGGGGGTATTAAAAGGCACAAAAACAAGTAAAGAATAATAGGTGGGGCCACCAGTTTCTTGAACATGACAACCCTATCCATGATCTTCGATCAACTTGATTTTGGGATCAATCCATGCAAGATTTCTTGAGATATTTGAGAATTTGTCTGAAATATCTGAAATCCTGAAGGTACAGGGGAGGACAACCTATACAGACCAGTCTTAACAAGCAAATTTGTGGAAAATCAGTCACCTGCTTCTGCCCCTTGTTGTCCCCCTTTTGCTTTCTCAATTTTTTAGTTTTTTTTCCCCTGAAGATGTCTCTATATGTCATAGTGGCTGTGTTTAAGTTTTCATTGTCCTCTGAAGATGTCTCCACATGTCATAACTGTTTTGTGAATTGGGAACCAAAGAGAAAATTGTTTTATTTTAGAGCTAGTGATATCAATTTTTAGATGCATTTTCAAATAAATACACAGTCCAATGTGGATAATCACATAATGAAACATCTATCTTCTATATACTACTAAAATTGTCCTGTCTGTTTTTTTGTTTGTACAAGAAAACCTGCAGAAACTAGAATATGTCTAGTCGACAAGCGACTACATGTATCCACCAAAATCAGAGTGGAATAGGTGAAGTGAGGCATGGATTGAGTGGCAAGGGGAAATAGAGTGAGGTGTGTTGCATATTAGCATGGATGTCTGCAGCAAAAATGTGTATGTAGGTTGCGCCACCTACCACAAAATCCAGAAAGCTGTCCAAGTTGTATACATGTGCAAAATTTTAGGCAGATAAGTCAAACCACTACATGTATTAGAGTGATTTTATTCCACAGCAGACAAACAGGACTTGTACAAAAATGGTGGCAGGTGGCCCCACCAATTTTGTGTATGATTAAGAGCTATGTGAGATCTATACACATGCAAACTTTCAGGGGGATATATCCAATCAGTCCTGAGATATAAGCCTGAATGTCTGCAGCATTAACATGAATGTACGTGGCGCCACCTGCCAAAAAATCAAGAAAGCTATCCAAGATGTATAAACACGCAAAATTTTAGGCAGATAAGTCAAACCACTACTGAGATATGAGTGATTTTAGCCCAAGGCAGACAAACAGACGGACCACCAAAATCAGAGTGGAATGGGTGAAGTGAGGCATGGATTGAGTGGCAAGAGGAAATAGAGTGAGGTGTGTTACATATTAGCATGGATGTCTGCAGCAAAAATGTGTATGTAGGTTGCGCCACCTACCACAAAATCCAGAAAGCTGTCCAAGTTGTATACATGTGCAAAATTTTAGGCAGATAAGTCAAACCACTGCCAAGATATGAGTGATTTTATCCCATGGCAGACAAACAGACCGATGCTGTGCATAAAAGTTGCAGGTGGCACCACCAGTTTTGTGTATGATTAAGAGCTATGTGAGATCTATACACATGCAAAATTTCAGGGGGATATATCCAATAAGTCCTGATATATAAGCCTGAATGTCTGCAGCATTAACATGAATGTACGTGGTGCCACCTGCCAAAAAATCAAAAAGCTATCCAAGATGTCTAAACACGCAAAATTTTAGGCAGATAAGTCAAACCACTACTGAGATATGAGTGATTTTTGCCCACGGCAGGCAAACAGACGGAAGCTGTGCTAAAATGGTTGCAGGTGGTCCCTCCAGTTGAGTTATGTAAGATCTATACACATGCAAAATTTTGGCCCAATTGGTCAAACAAATGCTGAGATATGAGCTTGGATGTCTGCAGCATAAACTAGAATATAGGATGCGCCACATGTCATAAAATCAAGAAAGCTGTCCAGGATGTATAAACCTGCAAAATTTTAGGCAAATATGTCAAACCACTGCCTAGATATGAGTGATTTTATCCCACGGCAGACAAACAGACAGATGCTGAGCAAAAAAGGTTGCAGGTGGCACCACCAGTTTTGCGAATGATAAAGAGCTATGTGAGATCTATACACATTCAAATTTTCAGAAATCTACGTAAAACCAGTCCTGAGATTTAAGCATGGATGTCTGCAGCGCGAACTTGAATGTAGGTGGCGCCACCTGTCATAAATCAAGAAAGCTATCCAGGATATATACGCATGCCGAATTTCAGGTCAATTAGTCAAACCTCAAAGGAGTTCTCCGGAAATGAATACGGCGGCGGCAGCGGAACCCGGTCAAAAACATAGTATCCGCAAAACTTTGTTTTTGCGGCTACAATGAGCCATGACAGTGGAACAATTTTGCTATCAGCTTCAGTCAGATGCCCTAACTTTAAGATACACACCAATTTGGCCCTTCTACTTGCACACAATTGAATCCCTGGATCATGGAAGCATCACATCACAGGTCTGTTGCACTCCATTACACTGCTCTCCACCTCACCACTGCCGACCTTCACCATGGCCCATTACCACAAAGACATAAATAACTGGTACCGTATCACGCACATAACGTCGCTACCTTATGGGTCTGGGGAGTTTGCTACCTTACAGCTCTTGGGACACACTACACAGCAATATACCCTTCCTTTGCAACAAGACCCAATGGGTCCTCATTTTCTAGTAATTTCTAAATTCTAAAGAAATAAACATTTTAATTTGGTTCATCTTAGTTTCTTATTACCAGTTATCAATACAACATAAAATCTTTTAAGCAATAACAGTCCTTAAGAAAAGAGGGACTGGACTAGGTGTAAGACACACATCCATGGAAAACTAGTCAAATTATAAATGGCCCCAGGCTCCCAGAAAGAATGGTCAAGTGAATGGTCTGGACTGGGGATACTAGCCAAGTGAATATCCAGTGAAGAATGTTCTAGGGATGAATGATGGAAGGAACAATGGTCTACGGAAGAATGGTTTAGACAGAAGACGGGTACAGCCTCCAGGAATACTGAAACAGGTGAATATAATTTACAGATTTTATTTTTACTGATTTCAGTGTGCAAGACTCACCTTCTCATGAATGTCAAGGAAGTCACTGTACCGATGCTTCACTATCCATGTGTACTGACCGACTGTCACTGTTATAACATACACCTGTAATATCAAAAGAACAGATTCAGTGATAGCAAAGGCTGGGCCATGCAACACCCAATTTATCATTTGTTCAATATGATTTTTTTCTAAAATTCAATTGCAGTAACTTAAAAAATACCAGCATTACCCCAGCTCTGTTAGCATACTCTGTTTCAAACATACCATCAAAAGCAGATTTGAGCGAGTCAACTTCCGGATTAGTGATGTGGATTATAAATATGGGCAACAATTTATATTTCATAATATTTGTCCTTTGATATTTCCAGTCTGCTACTGACTTTATGAAGGTTATGAGAAGAACAGATAATCTTTTATTATTTACTATTTATGAAATTGGTAGGCTGGACAACGTTATTTGCACAGCAACATGTTACCTTGAGGGGAATACCATTTTGACAAAGTACCATTCACTGGCCTGGATACAAGGCCAACATATTAATAATGAGTAACAATTTAGACTTTGTTCTGTTCCTGGTATTGTTGTCCTGCATTTCTGTGACACCAATGATTCATCTGCTTCCACACACAGAACATATTTTAAGGGTAACATGCCTCATTAAAGAAGAAGAATACTGATCCAGGAAGTGCGTTGATGTTAAAACATAACTGTGTATCTAACCAGTAAACACCAAATTATATATTTAGTTTATACTTTACAGCAAAAATGAATAAAAAAAGAAAATTTTAAACAGTTTTACTATATATGTTGTTTTGAAATAAGCCATAGTATAAAATGAAGTATTGGGTTTGTGAACTGAGATACACCAAACACACCAGTGGCAGATACAACTGATTGCACACATTCAATCCTATGAAGCAGCCTCATATCAAGCAGTGATCCATGTCACTGGAGCTAACATAACATGCCTGGTTTGTGAATATGTCTCTTCAATTTAATGTTTGGCGGTGATACCCAGCTGGATAAACCCATGTGGGTTTTATGGGCAATATGCTTTGGACTTTTTCTTGTTTATGTATAAATTCCAAAGTATAAAGTAGTGGTAAAATTACTAATATAGGATATCCTGACATGTATTTACAGATAAATATCAGTTTACATGTGACTGAATTGTAAAGATTCAAGTCATTAGCTGTGCACAAAAGTAAATTTAGATAAACAGTGTCATCGGCTCTCCATGTCAGAGTTCCTGATCAGAGCACTATTAAAAACTTCAGCTTGGAAGCTTTCTTTGACCCAGTCAGTATGTCTAACTTTAATGTGCATTGCTATCCCATTCAGCAAGGATAATTAGATAAGGTGCATTGGCATAGTAATAACATTAGGGCTTGTCAGTCATGACAGGAGATATGTCAAATGGATTAAGGTTACTGAAGAATCCCCTTCACACCAACCATTTAATTCCCTGAAATCTACATCTGGACATTTTCTGATAAAAGTGCACAAGTCCTGGCCATAAATGCTGGTTAATCATCATTGTCATCAGGGTGTGATTATGGTACCCCTTTGATGCAGATCATTACTGAATTCTGTATAAATTTAAAGAAGTCCCATGTATAGAGGGTTTTTAATTTTTTTACACACTGATAAACAATTGTTTTTTAAATTTGATATGTAATGACCAAAACTGCTCAAATATAGCTTCACTTTCTTGGTGATGTGATCAACGACATGCAGAACTTTATGGCAGAATATGAAAATTAAGCCAATAAATTTGACTTAGGAGACACAATGAGTCAAGGACCCCAAACAACACAGCCTTACATTATATAACCCTTATTTTTCTATAATTATATAAATATCTCCTGTTATTATAGAACATTCTCTTGTTTATAATTTGTGTTAACAATTGTAAAATAGGCCAAAACCTCTAAAATACACATTTTGATCACTTAACTGTTGTTCTCAGGAGTAGGGGTGCCAAGTGAAAGTTACTTACAAATGGATCCAAAAACTAAAACTAGATGTGTGGGAACGACACGAATGCCCCCGCCTTGGGCAAATTAGAAACATTTGTAAAATTTTGAAAAATTTTTTAAGTTCAGGAGGTGTCGTATGGTCCAAAGTAGGTCAACAAGGGCAAAATGCAAACTCGATCTGTAACGGGTCATAATCAAGCAACACACCAAAAATCATGCCAGTATATGCAGGCATTGTGAAAAAAAGTTCATACATGTGCATTTTCCATACAAATTTCTGTCTTTCGTGAAATTTTCTATGTTTAGGAGCCGTAAAACAATGAAAAGTAAGTCAACCGGGACGAAACGCGAACTCGATCTGTAACTGTCATTATCTGCCCACATAAAAAATTAGGGTGGTATCTGCAGGCATTGAGGAAAAAAAAGTCAGTACATATGCATTTGTTATGAAAATTTCTATTTTTCATGAAACTTTCTATGTTCAGGAGCAGTCAAATGGTCAAAAGTAGGTCAACTGGGACAAAACAAGAACTCAATCTGTAACTGGTCAATATCTGCCTACACACAAAAAATCAGGCCCGTATCTGCAGGCACTCGAAAAAAAGTCCATACATGTGCACTTTTTTATGAAATTTTCTATGTTAGAGCACCGTCAAATGGTCAAAAGTATGTCAACTGGGACAAAACGCGAACTCGATCTGTAACTGGTCAATATCTGCCAACACACCAAAAATTAGGCCAATATCTGCAGGCATTACAAAAAAAAATCTGTACATGTGTATTTGTCATGAAATTTCATATTTTTCATGAAATTTTCTATGTTCAGGAGCTGTAAAACGGTCAAAAGTAGGTCAACCGGGACGAAACGCAAACTCGATCTGTAACTGGTCTATATCTGCCCACACACCAAAAATCAAGCCAATATCTCAGACATTGCGAATAAAAGTCCGTACATGTGTATCTGTCATGAATATTTCTATTTTTCATGAAATTTTCTAAGTTAAGGAGGAGTAAAACATTCAAAAGTAGGTCAACCAGGACAAAACGCGAACTCGATCTGTAACTGGTCTATATCTGCCCACACACCAAAAATCAAGCCAATATCTGCAGACATTGCGAATAAAAGTCCGTACATGTGTATCTGTCATGAATATTTCTATTTTTCATGAAATTTTCTAAGTTAAGGAGGCGTAAAACATTCAAAAGTAGGTCAACCAGGACAAAACGCGAACTCGATCTGTAACTGGTCATTATCTGCCTACACACCAAAAATCAGGTCAATATCTGCAGGCATTGCAAAAAAAAGTCCGTACATGTGTATTTGTCTTGAAATTGCTATTTTTCATGAAATTTTCTAAGTTTTGGAGCCGTAAAACAGTCAAAAGTAGGTCAACCGGGACGAAACGCGAACTCGATCTTTAACTGGTCTATATCTGCCCACACACCAAAAATCAGGCCAATATCTGCAGGCATTGCGAAAAAGTCTGTACAACTGTTTGATTTCGGAATGACGGAAGGACGGAAGGACGGAATGACGGACATGGGTAAAACTATATGCCCCAGCCACTTTGTGGCGGGGGCATAACTAGACCTTCATAAATATTATCTTTATACATCATAAAAGTAATTCTACTAGTTACCCTTGCAGACAGAAACAAAAATCAATTTTAACCAATGCTACCACAAACATAATCACTCTGCCTTTGTTTGTGTGTGTGTGTGTGGGCCGGGGGGATAGGGTGTCACAGGCAGACGCCTCCTTCCTGCAACCCCCCCCCCCCCCCCCCCCGTCATAGGAAAGATGGTCAATATCTTAAACAATTAATTTATGAATCCTGGAAAATTAAATTTGATTTTTATTCATTGAAAAAATTATTTTTCGGATTAAAATAGTCATCTTGGTTTTCATAATTGGATAAGGAAAAAAAAAACAATGTTTAAGGCCAAAATAAAAATGCGACATATTTTCAGAATAAAATGGTAAATAGAATTATGTTAATGCATATCCCAAAATCAATAAGTTATTTATTCAAGCAAAAAGACCCATAAATATGAAGTTTGAGTCAAACTGAGTGATGCATAGATGTGGCATATGTGAAGACTGAAGGTTTGGGTTGAACAGTTACACTTGAAATATGCTCACAAGCATTTAGAACAATTAAATATTGTGACCTTGACCTTTGACTTTTTGACCTCAACATCAATAGGCTTCTTCCCTTATTGGTAGGTAAGCCATATATGACAGATGGAAGGTACAGATTGAAAAGTTTGCCTGAAAAAGACTCCACGCAAGAAGTGGGTGCTGTGAACTTGACCTTTGACCTCAAAATCAACAGGTCTTTTCCCCTGTTGGCAGAGAAGCGATATCAGTGCTGGAAGGTTTGGAATGAAACGTCAAGCTTGAAATGTGTCCACAACCTTTTAAAAAAAGTGGATCCTGTGACCCTGACCTTTGACCTTGTTACCTCAAAATCTATAGGATTCTTCTCCAACTTAGTAGGTTAGCTATATGTGAAAGATCAAAGAATTGGGATGAAAGGGTTGGCTTAAAATGCATCCACAGGCTTTTCAAAGAAGAGGCTCCTGTGACCTTGACCTTTGACCTTTTGACCTAAAAAAAATTATGGTTCTTCCCCTGTTGGTAGGTGAGCTGTATGTGAAAGATGGAAGGTTTTGGATGAAAATTTTGTCTCAAAGAGTTATTTCTGGGGATGCAAACACACCCCATAACTTCGAGAATATAGGTCGCAGTGACCTAATTTCAGCTTTACAAGGAGATCTTTTTATAACCTCTAAGACTGCATAGGGTTCATGGCCCTAGCCCCTACGGTTACGATTTGTGCCCTGCTAACGGACGGACGGCCGGCCGGACGGACAGACGGAAGGACGACGGACAAAGACCCATCGCTATAGCCCAGCATGACTGAAAGTCAGCTGAGCTAAAAAGGTATGGTTCTCAGGCACTTTTTTCAGAAATCAATGCGGGCGGGCGCTTTTTTATTTTAAATTTTTTGGTATGTTTCGATAAAAATATCAAATGATAAGGGAAAAGCATGAAAATAACAGTTTTATTTTGCTAAATAAGTAAAAGCCTACAAAACAAAGGAAATTGTATGGTTTTACCTTCTTGAAAGAAATGTCAGAGTGGCAGCAGCTCAAAATTGGAAAGTTTTTATTGAAAATCAAAATAAAAATTTTTGATGCTGGGGTTTAAAATTGATGCGGGCGGTGCCTGAGAACCATACCTTTAATTTTTTTTGGCCTAATACATGTAAAGCACTTTGCAGGAAGTACGTTCTGGTCCATTAAGGCATGGATGAGATACAAGTGGAGGCAATTTTGGTTGTTTTATAGCTCCAATGAAGGGTCATCTATTGCGTAAATCTATGGGGAACCATTCTGTATTTCAACAGCTTAATTTAACATAAGGCTATAGCCCCCTCACCCCTGACAAGAAGGGAACCCAGGTTCTTTGGACCCCTCCTCCTGTATTATTTTGAACCCTATGGATGAGCAAAATGAAATATGGGAATTTCTCAGGAAATTTTGATTAATCAACTTGACTTCGGAATCAAACAGGCTGCTGTTTAGGATGCCTTTATCCATTATGGATACATATTAAATGTTCCAATAACAGATCCAACTTACTCCTCTGTACATTAATTGTATCCTATCAACTTCTTATGTATATCCTTTCCCTGTAATTATGTACGATTCAACCTTTCTTCACAATTTAACCTTTCACTGAACATGCTCAGTTAATTTTTCAAACTTTTGCGACGTCCCTAACAAATATTTACCCTCATATTAGCAACTACAACCAATTCTCACTCGCACAAAAAGTTGTCATGTAAGGTCAGTTAGTTCCCTCTGAACTTCAACACAATAGTAGATTTAAATATCCTCACTTGACCACTAATTCTCAACTTGTCTTGCATTGAACAGATGGTAGTGCATACGACTTATGTTATGTGTACCCATAGTAATATTTGACTTTTCCTCTCATTATAGGTTCGCCACCAGACAGAGACACAGATGCACAAGGCAGAAATATGAACATGAGACAAGAACACAAATAGCTGTTTTCATTTACTAAATACGGAACCCCAATATGCAGCCTCGATTCTACATTTGCACCAATTAAGCAGCCATTGCAAGGAAACAACAATTTATGTGACACCCATTTTGACCAAGTAAACTTTTGAACAAATTTGAGCAGCCACCTGAAATATGAATATTCTAATGATCTGTGTTGTTAAATCTGCGAAGTATTGAAGCTAAATAGGTTTTGTCTAAGTTCCCAAAACTGAGCAACAATAGGGTCACTCATGCTCTTGTCTTGAAAAGGAATATGTGCAAATATGGAGTGTATGATTATTTGAATTAATGAAAGGAAGTGGTAAGAGGCAGATAAAATAAGTAGCTAAATCAAGACACAGCAGGCAGAGGTAGATCCAGTTGCAGGTCTGTTGTAAACACAGAGCCACAGGTCCCTGCCTTCATTTATCTAGCGGGGGGGGGGGGGGGGGGGGGGGGGGGGGGGGGGGAGTAGGTAACACCTTGGTCAGGTTGGGTGCCTTTCCCAGTGCCCCTATGCTATTCTTTCAAGCAGCAGTGTGCATGCATGTGTTACATCATCACTGGTATATGGTGTAAGTGTCCTTGTAACTGGACCAGATGCTTCACACCACCACTGGCTAAAGGCAGCCTTGTTACCAGGGTTGCACACTGGATTGTTTTAGCTGGCCAGGCACATGTATCTCATTTCAGCTGGGTGCACCAACAAAATGACACTGTAGCCCAAGTATAGAATCCGGACTACATTTCCAAGACAGGTCTAAACTGACTAGACCATCTCATATTAGTAGTAATCAACATAAGCCATGACATGTCTGATGGTATGACATCAAAATGCATCTTACTTCTCAATTACATGAATCCTATACATCATTACATCTGTCTGTATACACCCCTATTACCTCATCCATGTAGGCTGGATTCCATACTCATTCCAACAAGGCTAGCCTGAAAAAAATCACCAGCCAATCAAATGGGGCTTAACCACAAGCTAAATGTACTCAAAGTGGGTACATCGTCTGTCACCTGCATAGGCTAGATAAATGAAGGCAGGGGCTTGTGGCTCCATGTTTACAACAGAGCCACAACTGGTTCTATGGAGCGAGTCTAGAATACAGGCTGCTGTTTGAGCCATTGAGTTTGAGTCAATGAATAAAACTACTGGTTTCTATGTTAGTGGTTTCTTGTCTCTTGTTTGTATGTATGTCATACGCATCTATGTCTCTGTCTGGTGGCAAACATGTAATGAGTAATGCAATGATTAGTACACATAAAGTGCAATTGTTAAGCTCTCATCCAGGGTCTCGATCCAGCAATCATGGATTAACAAGTCCTATCTGCTACCACTGTGCCATGAAAACGTGCTGGAGATGAGGGTTCGATTGGGGATATTTCAATCTACTATTGAGAATTAGTCATAGTTATTAAAATGAGGGTTAATTTTTGTTAAGCGTATGTGCCTGGACGACACAAAAGCTTAAAAAAATTAACCCTCAGCCGTTAGTTTACTGCCTGCCACTAACGTTTCAGATGTATCAGTTCTGTCTCAACATGTCCGGAACAGATGCCTGAATTCTTGACTTGTACCAGTTCTACTAGCCATAGCTCCCCTGCTCTCTTACTACGCTGTGCAAGAGCCCTAGAAGATGATTTGAGGAAACTGGAGACATTCCACATGACAATTAAATTCTTATAACTGGTCTAATAATGTCATAATCGTTATGAAATAAAGATAATCTTATCAAATATGCATATAACATACCACTTAGACAGTGTTTGTCCACTTTAAATGTTGATTAGAAGAATATATACTGTCCTAATAAACGGTGACATGCGGGGAACGGTGTCTTCACTGGGTTTCCCTCAGCCATGGCTGGTAACGGGCTGTGTTGGCTCGGCGAGCCAAGGTCATGCAGTTCAGGATGGCTGGTAACGGGCCATGTTGGCTCTGTGAGCAAAGGTCATGTAGTTCTTTGTTTCAGATTCTGAGACAGTTTCAAGCGCCAGGGTCGCAAAGCTTTAAAAGGGAGTCTAGTTTACATACAAAACATAATATTTAGCTGAATTTCCTGGTCATTTGAATAAAATACTGTATCTTCCTTAGATTACTTAAAGTTTCCTTGTCATAATTGCAATATCTGATTTTACATGGTTTTTTTTCGCGACAAGGGTTTTTAAGTTCGCCAGTTTACTCTGAAGCTTTTTATTTGGCGGTATCCAGGATCCTGGATATCGCCGCATTTAATGCAGTTATGGTTCTACAGGCAGAGGGATAGATATAAACACATTTCCTGTTCACACAAGTGTCTAGCCGCCGACGGCAACCCAAAAAGTTTGTTGCCGGCCCACCAAAGGGCTAACTGGGGTTATAGCATGATACGATCTGTTACTCATAGAAGGGAAATTGAATAAAAATATTTCCGGTGGTTTTAACAAACCAATGTTCACATAATGTTGTATGTCGAAAGGCCCATAATAAAAAATAGCCATTCTGGAAAGCATGAAGCACCTGTAACATCAACAACTGATATTATTTGTCCAGAGAGAATTGAAGCATTAACAGCCCCGGTAGACATCTTGCATTTGGTGGCAGTCCTGTATAAGGCTTTAGGCCTGTGAACTATTATGTACATATTTTAACTTCCTTGGTGCAAAATAGGGCTGAGAACAGAACAGTAATGTTTTCTAGTGGTCAAATATATAATACACATAGGTGTACTGAACATTAATCAATGGATATATGTTAAATCTCACAGTTGTGTATGGAGCGTTATAATCACAGTAAACTGCAGGTGCAATCTATGGACTCCACATTGTGTCAGTCACTGAAAAAGCAATTGAGGAGTTCATTCTTATGGCACTCAGTAAAACCCGGAATATCCTCGGAAATACCGAGATATCTCACAATAAAATTTTGAGCTATTTCCCTCGTCGGAAGACTCAAGAAGGTAGGATGCATACCTAAAGACTCAATAATAATCTTCCCATTTCCTCTGGGTTCCGTTAATATCTTCGACTTATTAAGGTACAGTGGACGATTTTATGAACATCTTTTCAAACGGCCCTGGAAGACCGCCATATATACTAATATCATGGAAGCATCCAGAGAATTCCTGGAGAATTCAGACCCACGGCGACTGGGCCGTGAAAATTTGAAAAATTAATTTGTATCTGTTGGATTACATCGTTTAATTCTTCTACAGTGCATTATTCTCATTATTGTTTCATATATTAGGTCTATAGATTTTATCACAACATCCATCCATCCATATTACCCTTTCTTCTTCCTCTTTACATTCCAACTCTTTTTCCAGGATTGGCATCTATATTCACTGTTAACATGTTCAGGGAGGACACAACGTTTTATAGGACACATTCTTTTAGATTCTCAATTATATGACCTTGTTGACATACATGAAACATACAGGGAAAGAGTGATTAATGAGCCATGCTCGTGCTCAATCCAAAAAAACTTGTACCAAGATGAATGTTATATTAGTCAGATGTCAATAAAATTCACATAAAAAAGGAGGACCCTCTGCTAAAACATTTATTTTACAAATTATTCAGCTACTGGTACTGCAAATGATGTAAGCAGTCAAAAAGGTTCTGTAGTACAGTTTTCATTCATTTCATATACAACTTCAGAAGGCATGTTATAATTTCTAGTTTATGTTTTTTATTTAATAAACTGCCTTTCAAGTATGAAAAATGCTTTTTATGATAGTAATGATCAGCACATGTCTCTGACAATATAGTATGAAGTTATTGATAAATATTTAATACTTTCCAAATGTAATGTTATTTAATCAATACTTTGTGTCAATTAAGCAGTTTGTAATTGTAACTTTTTTACAGAAATAAAAGTATTTGTAATGATTACTTTTCAATTTAGTTGGCCCAAATCCTGCTTGTTAGGCCTTTGAGGTGTTGCTATTATAAAACAAGGCATTAGCTAGCTAATTAGAACAATTAGCTGTTTCAAATAGTTTGGCTTGATTGTTGACTGGATTACATAGTTGCAACTACAGTTTTCCAGAATGTTTCTTTATATTTGCCACAGGCATCAAGATTGTCTATATGCATGGTTATGATTCTTTAAATAAATATTTATAAGTGAATGAAAGAGAATATTTCATATTGTTATATAAGGTATAGTTGTGGCCTTCCACAATATTCCATAATCTTAGTAACAATAAGAGTATATCTGATGAATCTAAATTTCGTTCGCTTTACTGACGATTTGGCCATATCCTTTATCCATGCCTGTCAGCTGCTTATTTTTTTCCAAGAGTTCTCCTGAAACTGCCGGATTTAGGTATGATCCACCATTATTATGACGGTTGTCCAGGGCTGGTCAGATCTGGCTCGGAAAAACGTAAAATATACCTTAATAATTCGAAGATTAGAACGGAACTCTGAAGAAATGGGAAGATTATTATTCATTCTAGAAGTATTGGTCCTGTTTTCCTACTGTCATGGGTCTGTCGTCGAGGGAAATTGCACTAACTTTTAGTCTGAGGAATCTAGGAATATCCTCGGTAAGGAGCGAATATAGAATCTGGTTTACATGGACGAGGTTATGTGTGTATAATGAAGTTTAGGATTCATGTAATGGAGAAGTAATGAGGCATGTCGATGTCATATCATCAGGCATGTCATGGCTTATGTTGCCAACTACTAGTATAAGACGGTCCAGACAGTTAAGATCCATCTTGGAAATGAAAATCGGATTCTATACTCAGGCCCTCGGGAATTCCGCGGATATTCCGGGCTTATGGGCTAACAAGTGTTGTGCCCCTGAGAGGTGCGCCAGTTATTCTATATTCGTATTATTATTCTATTATTCATACAACCGCATAAACTTACAATCTATAACAACACCGACACCATCACTGGTGTCCACTGTGGAGCGAGTCTAGAATTCAAGCTGCTGTTTGAGCCATTGAGTTTGAGTCAATGAATAAACTTCTGGTGTCTATGTTTATGGTTTCAAGTCTCTTGTTCGTATGTCTGCTGTATGTATCTGTGTCTCCGTCTAGTGGTGAACCTGTAATGAGAAATGCAATTATTAATACACATAACATGCAACTGTGAAGCTCTCCACCGGGTCTCGAACCAGCAATCATGGATTAACAAGTCCTATGTGCTACCACTGCACCATGCAAGACGAGTTGGGTGTGAGGGGTCGAGTGGGGATATTTAAATCTACTTTTCAGAATTGGTCGTTGTTGTTAAAATGAGGGTTAATTTTTGTCAAGCGCATGCGTCGTCTGTAGCGCCCAGACGTCGCAAAAACTTAAAAAAATTAACTCTCAGCCGTTTGTTAACTGCCTGCCACTAAACCGTACCCCATCTCGCGCTTCGCACGGACAAGGTGGAGTCATTGTTTTATTTGTGAACCCTAACCCTTGAAATACATCAAATATATCCATGATGTGTGTGTGTGTACAAATGCCTGGAGGGTGCAAGACAACGGATGTAAATGACGTAGGCATGACATGTGCACATAAGCCAAGTGGTGTAAACAAGCAAGAGGGAGGAATCATGACGGATACGAGCATGTTAAATTTCGTGAAGAAAGGATAAATTGTACATTATTACAGGGTAAGACTTACTAAGAGGTACATGGGAAGGATATAGAATACCATAATCTTACAATATTTACATAGGAGTAAACTGGATATTTATTACAACGTTTCACATGTATCCGTGGTGTCTTAACGTGTCCAGAACAGCAGCCTGAATTCTAGACTCTACCTAAACGGTATTCAGGTAGGCGTGCATGTTGTTGCCACTCACCGTGTAATTCTCGACAGTTTCAGTTGATGTGATGCGCACTGTCTGAGCGGCATTAATGCCTTCTACGCCCCTGCCAAACTGAGCCATGTCTCACACCAAACCACAGGATCAACGCATTACAAGTAGCTGCTTCAACAAACCTCTGACATGTACTGTCTGCTTTCTTCCCTTCTTTCTACTCAAGTATAACCTGGTCATGTCAATATACCGACTCCTGTCAAATGGGCAGATTATAAACTTCCTGTCATATGCGGCTGGTGTTCCGGTGTCGCCTAGTTTCCTATCGTCCAAACTTTCATGATGACTATTTTGCCTGAAAAAAAAAACAACTCTGTTTTCAATCAATTTAAAAGCAAATGTTGCATGAATGAACAATGCAACATAACTGCATAATCGATCATGCATTTTCCACTTTTAATTTTAATGTCATGATAATGTTCTTTTTAATAAATATTTAATGTAATTTAATTCACAATTGATCCATTGGTGATCTTGATCTATATTCTATTTAAAAATAATATATACTGATCATTTAAAGGATAGTAAATTGAGAAAAATGATGGATTGCTCATTTCATGAATTTAAAGAAATTTTCATTTGCATAACTGAAGTGGGTTTCGGTTCAGGACTGGGCATCCAGGAAACACTGCCATCTGGAGGACATTAATACAATTAAAATGAAGGTTAAAGTTCACGCGCTTTGTTTATATGATAAAAAAGTTATTTCGCAATAAAACTTAAGTTTCTGATTTTAATAAAAATTGTTTTTATAAATTTTTCAGAAACCGTATAATTTAATTTTAAAAATGTAGATTAAAAAACACAAGTCTAATTTTTTTTAACTACCTTCGAAAAGTTAAGATCGAATCTTATAAGTTACATATACAAAAGAAAAAAATTAGCATTTATTCAATGCAAAAGATTTATTATCGTGCTTATAATTACGCTCCTCACGTATATACTGCGAGTGTCCCAGATGCCCTTTTAAGTTCTGACTGATGCTTTGTATAACAAGGTTTTCTTGGTCACACCACAGAGCAAATAATTGTAATCAGACCACAGGCGCTTGAATCCCTATTTGTAATAAAGTCTTCATATCCCCAGTGTTCTTAAAAATACTACGAAAGAATCAGTTAAAAAAACAATAAAAAAACGGTCATACCATACTATCTATTATATTATAATAGATAGTATGGTATGACCGTTTTTTTATTGTTTTTTTAACTGATTCTTTCGTAGTATTTTTAAGAACACTGGGGATATGAAGACTTTATTACAAATAGGGATTCAAGCGCCTGTGATCAGACCAATGAAAGCGTTGTATCGCATTGTGCATCCAGCTCTAAATTTTAAAACATGCGACACCCGCTCTCGTTGGTCTGATTACACCTGTACTGGCACAGGCCAAGAACCGTTTTACATTTCGAGCTGGATCGATGCTTAGTGCAAGGTTTCACTTTATCAAGCCGCCTTAATATCTAGTGCCCCGTTATATTGAGCTTAAATTAATCAACTGCTATTATATACCGGACAGCGGTCATAATAAGCATACAAAGAAAGAAACATACAAAAAAAGTTAATACTTGGCAAGAGTTATTAATTAGGGCAAATGCACAAAATAACTTATATACCTTTACGTACATATGTATGTAGGACGCTGTGTTGAAGAGAAACTGCATGCTGGTCCGACCCTTTAATAGGCTCATGGTATTTTAAAACGTAATCTTATATTTCTTTGATAAGGTTTATTCAATTTAACATATTTCAAATCGAAACTACCAGGGGAATTCAAATTTAAGACACCTTTTAAAATACATGTATAAGGTTTTATTTATCAGTGACTTGAACAATTGCACCTTTATAGACAAAATATGGCACCATGTGAAATGTTATATCCTACGAAACATGTATCCATGTTTTAATTTAATAGTTCACATACACATACATAAGTATTTTTTTTTTACATTTCGTCGACAGAACCTGTACTGCATTAATTTAAGTGAACGTATTTCACTGATAATAATAAAATCAAACAGATTTTTAACCTTTCAAAGTAAAAATACCATCCATAACCTTAATGTGAATGGACGCTCTTCACATTAAACCATTAAGTGCTGCCATCTGGTTGTAGGTAAATAAAACAAATGGGCGAAGAAATCTCCTTGCTCACCTTGATATCCTTTAAGTGGAGCCATCGTATGAAGGACTGGGGAGAGGGGTATTTTTATATTGGCTCTTTAGAATACAGCGAATGTATTTTAAGGGAGTGATAGGAGTGCTCTTATTGGGGATTTAAATTAGGGAAAGGTCTTCTCGAACATATCCACCATTCCACCAGGAAAATAATTTATATACCAGAAAGGGAGCGAGTATAGAATCCTTTCTAGGTGGGAGAAGATGGAAAATTAATAAAGGTTCTTGTAGGAACTATGTGTTCTGCGTTACTTTCTATGTTTCGTGATCTTCGTTGTTTAACATCGGATGTATCTGCAATCTGAAACATGAGAAAAATACGTGAATTATTAGTACTTTAGTTGAGGTTGAGACGACAAGCAACAGCAAGTATATGATGTCTAGTTTGTTTTGTTATGAAGACAAATTGCTCATTGGAAAACATCGGGCCGATCCAGGATTCGAACCCATATGGGTGGCGCACAAGTCCGGCGTACCAACCGCTATTAGCGAGACAGTTCGGTCCGCTTTTATGTCACCCCGTAACACACCTTCTCTTAAGAGCGTTCTGCTATCAGAACAAGACTAATTATCCCAGGAGTCACACTTTGGTGAGCTTATTCCCTGGGCCACAAAGTTTACCGTCACGTTGGACGAGCCCCCATTTGTTACGAAGACAAATTGTTCGGGGGAAAAAAACATTTGGCCGGTCCCGGTTTTCGAACCTATGTGGGTGGCGCACAAGTCCAGCGTTCCAACCGCTTCGCCAGTAAAGCATGCTTCACTTGCGAGACAGTTCGGTCCACTTTTATGTCACCCCGTAACAAACCCCCTCTTAAGAGTGTTCTGCTATCAGAACAAGACTAATTATCCCAGGAGTCACACTTTGGTGAGCTTATTCCCTGGATCACAAAGTTAACCGTCATGTTGGACGAGCCCCCATTTGTTACGAAGAATTGTTCAGGGGAAAACTATTAAGGAAAAGGACTGAATACACTTCAGTTTTAGTTTTTGAATAGCCTTTTATAGCTTATGTTGATTATTAGTAGGTTTCAGCCAGTTTAGACCCATCTTGGCCAGTTTGAAATATAGACCGGATTCTAATATCATGCACGCCCAGGAAA
Organism: Sipunculus nudus; assembly: GCA_026874595.1. Taxonomy (NCBI): domain Eukaryota; kingdom Metazoa; phylum Annelida; class Sipuncula; order Golfingiida; family Sipunculidae; genus Sipunculus; species Sipunculus nudus. Next base: position 102,683,658 of record CM049306.1, on the reverse strand, counting down.
AGGCGTGTGTGTGTATGTGGGGGGGGGGGGGGGATGGGGGAGGTTCGTATTGTTCTCCAAAAACCTTATTTGCATCATCTTATTCGGAAAATGTTATTCCAAGCTTCATTCGTGCATAAGTGTCTTAATGGGACATAATCAGGATTAACAGTATGCCTATTCTTTCACACTATCAGTTCAGTTTTGCTATATATAAAAGTTCCCCAGAAAAACCATACCAGCACACAGTCTCAGTACCTCGTATACGGCTGTTTAACACCTTGTTATTGCTCTGCGTGTTCGTAAACACAGTCAACGTGTGTCTGTTTACCATAACAAGGCCGCGTAACCGAAGGTCCGATTGTGAGCAGCAACACAAGAATTTTCAGCCAGCGTGAACATGTTATACTTTTATAGGGCCAAGTTAGTCGGTGCATCTCATGATTGGTTTTGTGGCTCAGCGATGAACAGTACCACGCGCTGTGTTTATGTTGTCACCTGCACATGTGATCGCGCCCGGTCCACTATCTTAAACATTCAATAAATATAAATCAATATTGTGCAATCAAATCATCTGATCGTTACAAATTTTCCTTAAAATTATAGCGAGATGAAAAAAAATTAACTCTTGTTGAAACTTCATGTAATCTTCATATTATTTAGAAAACTATAGTACATAAATTCGTTAGAGTTTGTTACTTTATTTGATCAATGGGTATTTCTACAGAAAACGTGGCGCTTCAAGGGTTAAAGGATTAAAAAATCTTTATTTTAAAACGAATACACATAATATATATAAAATGTTTTAGAATTAAATGATGATTGCCAGTAGTACGCTTTTCAATTTCATTTCTTTTAAAGTTTTTCTTTCGATAAGGAAAATATATAAACCTTATATTAGACACCCTCAAACTAAGTAAAATCTCAGAAACAAATTTAACAAACTGTTTTCACTTAAAGTATTACGATTTTCGATAAAGTAAAATTCAATAAACTTTGATTAAATCAAAACATGAATAATATAAATAAAATCTACAAAACATGCTGAAACATGACTCGTTTGCTTCTTTTCATTTAACTCTTAAAATTTACCGGACAAAGTACTTGTATACTTCTACCTTTAGAATTCGAATCGAAATTCATTTGTACCTTGTTCCTTTTCGATAATGAAAATAAAAGAAATATGGTTTTAATCATGGAAATTGCGCTGAACATATAAGTAATGGTGCAGAGCTTTTGAATCAAGTAAAAAAAAATGGTTCATCCTAAATTTATTTATTTTAACTCCGCGTTTTATATAGGAAATTAAAAAAAAATATATCATGAATCAATAACCGGCCTGTTTAAATGAAACGTAAATAATTAGAATACGTTTCAAATCCTATTGCCTGTGTTGAATTTATTACAAAATTCTCGACACCGTTACCTTGCACTGATGAATTTTTCATTTGCATTGTAACGGTTTAAAGTTATAACGGTGCTCGGATATGTTCATCTAAACAACAACGAAGGGTTATATATAAATGACCACCCTTATAGGGCTACTCACATAATTACTATATGAGTGTTAAAATCAGAGAGATTCTAGGATCTATGCTTAATTATTTTTCTCAGGGAAAATGATATGGAGCCCAAATAAATAATACACCTTTACCAATAAGAAGTCGACAAGGCAGTCGAAAGGCGGCCGCATGTATCCACTGATCGAATCACAGAAGTATGGATAAAGTGAGGCATGGAATCTCTCCTGACATGACAGCTCTCCAAATGTGCGGCATCAGAGATGCATAAGTATCCTAAGACACAAGGATGGACGAAACTAAAAAGTTATTGTAGGTGGCACCACCAGTCTTGTGTATGTGAACAAGATAATGTCATGCCAGATCTATGCATGGACATGCACAATTTCAGGCCCATACGTCAAACCGTTGCTGAGATAAATGCATAAATGTATTTTACAAATACATGATTGTAATTGGCGCCACCTGTCGTGTGTATAAGAAGCTAGTCAAGATGGATGCACAAGCAGCATTTTAGGTCGTTACATTGAACAATTTCTGAGATATGTGTGATTTTCACCAACAACAGATTTAAAGATGGAAGCTAGATGAAATTGATTGTAGGTCGCGCAACCAGCCTTGTATATACAAGATAAACCAATATAAGAACTGTGGACATGCAAATTTTCAGGCGGATATATCAAACAATTTCTAAGATAAATGTCTGAATGTATTCTACGAATACGTGATTGTATGTGGCGCCACCAGTCTTGTATACAAGATAAAGCAATCCATGATTTATGGATATGATCTATTAACATGGATCTATTGACATGCACAATTTCAGCCGAATACATTGAGCCACTACTGATATATATATATATACTTTTATCACCAGAAAGAGACGCACAGGTGGACACTTTGTGAAAATGATCCTTTGTTAGGCACGAGTTCACAGGTGACCCAATTATAAGGCTATGCCAGATTTCAGAAAGATCGATCCAAAGGTCTCAGAGGAGTCCGTAGACGAACGAGGCGTCGGCGGCGGAACCCGCGTGAAAACATAGTATCCGCTTAACTCTGTTTTGGTGGATACAATTAGGATAGAAACCGCAGAGATATGACGGTTAATCATTTTAATTATAGCTTATAAGTAAAAATATCAGCATTTCGATTTGGCGCATACAATTAGATCGAGACCCCACATATATGTTGTTACTTAATTAATTGTAGCATAAAGGAAAAAAATACCTACATTCCAACAGCCCCTGCTTCAGAAAGGGGGTTTCTGTTCACGCACTACGAGATCGAAGGTCAGTTAACGGTGCGGAGTACACATTTTTGTGGACTTCTTTCTATCAATATTTTGACATTAAAAACTACAACGTTTAGGTATAAACAAGCCAAACTATCATGGCCAGACTCTTATCCCCGGTGTGATCACATGAGAAGCAAGCCCTGGATAAATGATATCATATAGAAGTTATAAATCCTTTTTGAATTTCAGATCAAAGAAAAGTGACGAAGAAAAACTAAGGGTTTTTTAACATTTGCAGCTATATATATATTTGCATTTCTTTCTAACCAATTTAAATTATTTTACTCCTATAATCACAATTAATAGTTTAGCCTCCTTGGGTGGTTGTTCATGCTTTAATATATTAGGCTTAGCAGTAGCGAATTTCTCATTGACAAACATAGTTAGAGGATATGATACGCAAGAATTTTTGTAGAAATACTACATGCACCCACATATGTAATATAATCAAATTTTTTTAATTTACTTCTAGATTATATCGTTGATATTTATATTAAAAACACTGTTGGGGAAATAAAGTATACCTAGCAGAAGATATTTGTTTTTTTTTAATTCCATCCAAAAAAAAAAAAAACTGATGAATCCACGTTGGAAGGATATGCTAGCTGCTGATATTTATTGCCCCTCTAATCACGTTTTCATTTATATTGTTAAAACAATATTTGTTTAGTTGTTTCATATTTGTCCTTTGTGAAGAATACGCGGTACTCATTTGTATATTTACGATGCATAGTCCTATCATTTGATTGATTAGGCCAAAAAAAAGTATGGTTCTCAGGCACTTTTTATCAGAAATCAGTGCGGGCGGGTGGTTTTTTTTAATTTTAATTTTCTGGTATGCTTCGATAAAAATTTCATTTTTTAAGGGAAAAGCATGATAAAAACAGATTTATTTTGCTAAACAAGTAAGAGCACTACATAATAAAGGAAATTGTATGATTTTATCTTCTTGAAAAAAAAATGTCTGAGCGGCTGAAGCTCAAAATTGGTAAGTTTCTATTGAAAATCAAAATAAAAATTGTTGATACGGGGGTTATAATTGATGCGGGCGGTGCCTGAGAACCATACCTTTTATTTTTTAGCCTTAAACCAGTTTTCTCTGGTAATCAAATTGCTGCATGACGCAGGGTAGTCCATACGGGGGAGGGGGGTTCGGGGTACATATCCCCCACTTTTTCTTAGCTAATTGTGGGGGGGGGGGGGGGGTTAATGTTATCTACCCCCCCCCCCCCGCTATTCAGATAATGACATTTACATATATGGAATGCAATAATTATTAGAATTATAGATTTTGGTCCAATTTCTGGAGATGGAACTTCAGTTTCTCTTTGTACACGGTGCTATATGGGTCGCCGCTTTTAATGATTATGTGCATCTTATACATAATACATAAATGACATTGTTATATATATGACTTTGTTATATACCATATGTTTGTCCCATTTAATGTCCATATTGAAGTCCATTTGATATCAATTTGAGATAATTTAAGATAGTTTAATTCTAGTGTTAAACAACATTATAATGTAAGTGTGCCATTTCCAAAATATCTTCCCTGGAAACTGGGATCAGAGACCCATAAGAGTTCCTACTCCCTGTTATTGTATCCGCCAAAACAGAGTTTTGCGGATACTATGTTTTCAGCCCACCGCCGCCGCCGCCGCCCCCGCCACCGCGTAGGTGTCCGGAGAACTCCTCCGTAACCGCCGGGCGGAATTTTACGAAACCCGGGATTATGTTCGGGTCACATGTGAACTGCTGCGCCCCGATTTTGTTTTGACCTCTGACCTTTCCTCTGCGCTCTGCGTCCGTTTGTGCGTCTGTTTCCACACATAAACCCACATATCTCGGGAACCGTTTGACCGATCAGGAATTTTTTTTTGCACAAATGTAGCCCTTGGAGAGATTTATAACATACACAAAAAAATGGTGGCGCCACCTGCAACCATGTTTGCACAGTGTCCATCTGTTCGTCTGCCTTGGGTTAAAATCACTCATATCTCTGCAGTGACTTGACTAATTCACCTGAAATTCGGCATGCGTATACATCCTGGATAGCTTTTCTGATTTTATGACAGGTGGCGCCACCTACATTCACGTTTACGCTGCAGACATCCAAGCTCATATCTCGGGAACTGTTTGACCGATCAGGAAAATTGTTTTGCACAAATGTAGCCCTTGGAGAGCTTTATAACATATACAAAAATGGTGGCGCCACCTACAACCATGTTTGCACAGTGTCCATCTGTTCGTCTGCCTTGGGTTAAAATCACTCATATCTCTGCAGTGACTTGACTAATTCACCTGAAATTCGGCATGCGTATACATCCTGGATAGCTTTTCTGATTTTATGACAGGTGGCGCCACCTGCATTCTAGTTTATGCAGCAGACATCCAAGCTCATATCTTGGGAACCGTTTGACCGATTGGGCCAAAATTTTGCATGTGTATAGTTCTCACATAGCTCTTTATCATACGCAAAACTGGTGGCGTCACCTGCAACCATTTTTGCTCAGCGTCCATCTGTTTGTCTGCCACGGGCTAAAATCACTCATATACATGTAGTGGTTTGACTTATCTGCCTTAAATGTTGCATATGTATACAACTTGGACGGCTTTCTGGATTTTGTGGTGGGGGGGGGGGGGGGGGGGAGCAATTACCTACATACACAATTTGGCTGCAGACATCCATGCTAATATGCAACACTTCACTCTATTTCCCCTTGCCACTCAATCCATGCCTCTCTTCACCCGTTCCACTCTGATTTAGGCGGATACACGTGGTCGCTTGTCGACTACCCGTATTCTAGTTTTATTCTCAAATTGCTTCATCATTTTATGCTTAAATTTTTTAAATTTTTTTAAATGTGAATTGCCATTTGTCAGTGTCAATTTTTTTATTGAAAAAATATGCCGATATTGTTTGCATTATTGCATTTAATTCATTTTTGCATAAAATGCATACCAGTTTTAATGCGATTGTCATTTTTGTTGTTATTTGTGGTTATGACCTCACAGACAAATTAAATTACCTTAAACTACAAATCATTAATCGTCCACGGACGTACGTCGGCCACTTTTTCTTCGGACAAGTAGAAAATAAAGCTTCCAGCACCAATATAATACTTCTTATTTTTTTGTGAAAGATCAGTCACAAATTATTTATTAGAATGCCATAAACGAATATATTTTAATAACCTTGATTCAGATATATTTAAATAAATAAATATTCAAATAAGCTGAATAAATTAAACCTCTTGAAGATCTATATTTGTATTTACGCCATTAAATATCAATCCTTATCTCCCTGCACGCTATGTACATGCGCACGTGGTCACGGTGGGGGGTTTCCCGGTCGCGTCATTATCTGTCCCACATTCTTGTTGCCTTACCTGGCAGGTGTAAATGTCTCTGATTGGACGAACCAAGTCACATGGTGAATGACTACCTGTGCAATTGGGTCAGCATATACAGTGAAGTTCAAAACACAGTTTCTTTTTTCAATTTCAGGGATAGGAACTGCCCTGAAAAGGAGGTCTATTTAATAACAAGGTAGGGTGTTACATAATGCAACTGGCCTCGGCCGGCTTAGTGGTCGACTTTAGTGTTTGGTTTCACCTTTCAGACGTCGTTAAACTCGACTGTCATCGGCGTTTGATAGGAATATGGCGGCCAAACTTTGGTGACCTGAAAACATCTGCCCGTATTTGAATCAAGACGGCGTAATCGTCAGTGTTTTTTCTGGTATTATGCAGATCGTCAGATACACTCACCAACTGATTAATCGCGTTGCTAGTTGTAAATGTCTGCCGTTTAAACGGTTAATTATATTGAACAAGGATCTGCAAGAGTGTTGCAGTTGCCAACACATTTCCTGTGCTTATTAAGATCAAATGTGTAAGTGTCCAGCCCATTCCAGCTGATAGTTGTTACAACTAGGACGGTTATTAATGGCTCTTGTTGAAAATTCGGATAATGTTGGTACATTTCTTTTAATTTTCAGTTAAATATTACTGATAAATGTGGACTTGGTCATCAGTTATCCAATGGCATTGAGATCAACAATATTTTTGACATTTTACAAACTGCCTTCGAGGAAACGTCAGTAGAGATGATTTAATCCTTGTCCGAAAGTATAGCCCAGTTCTTAGAAACAACTTTATTAAGATTTCAACTGCATCATAAACTTATACCAATATGCAGACACACACACACACACATATATATATATATATATATATATATATATATATATATATAATTTCTACATCGATTTGTTTCTGTATAGTCATAAAATAATGACTACCTGTACACACAGATCACCTTTCATGATTAAAATCTTCAATTAAAAATAGACTGAGGTACCAGTAATTATGGCATCAATGGCCAGAATTGTTTTTTCTTAAATATTACTTCCAGATGGATCAATGACTTTTATTATTGATTCTAAGCAATAACTTTCATTTCTATCAATGTCTTTAACTTAAATCAGTGTCTTTATTCCTAAAGTGCACCAGTTTTTTTAACCTTTACTTTCAGGCGTCAGTATCCTTAACTGTATTAAAACAGATGTAAGGTATCATTGGCTGTTTATAATTGATTTCAGGTGTGCTGGGAGCATGAGGTAACAGACCATGTCACAAAGTGTAGGATTACTTGTCCTGCTGGTGGCAGCCGCCATGGCGCAAACTCCAGACCCAGGGGCTACACAGGGACCAATTAGAGACCGCCAAGGTTAGTTTTTTTTTCACTCACCTAGGAAATGCATAATTCCCTGTAAAGATTAAATATCTTTACATATTTTACATTTAACAAGGATGTCACAAGGCTTGTGATCAAATAAATTCCAGACAGTTATAGAACTGATCGATATTATTAAACAATAAATTAGAATGGAAGCAAAATCACAGCAATTGATGCTTAAACATTACATAAGTAGACTTTTACATTAAATAAGTAATATTATAGGAATTCTTTGTGAATCATGCCTCTGTGTAGTACATAAATCAGAGAAAGGGGAAATATACAGAATGAAATTAGTAATGACTATTTCTGTGTCTTGGCAGAGATCAGGCGAGTCAGCTGATTGGTTCAAATATACATTTATTGATCAAACTATATGTGGTTTGCCCCTCTCAGTAAAAGTTTTTTTGTAGAAAAAAATGTTTAGTTTCATGTGAAATAATTGGCAGATCATTTAAATGTTGACAGAAATTATATATTTAGAATTGTTGTCCTGTTATCAGTATAATGAGAGCTGCTACGTTAACATTTTTATTTTGTATATTAATTATATTTACAGTTGTGATCCCTCCATTAATATTCAGAGAGCCTCCACAAATCATGGCCTTTCGTGTGGAGGAGAGTATTGAAATGCCTTGTGTAGCTTCTGGTGAACCTGATCCAACGTAAGTTAGCCTCATTATAAATACAGGTCTGTGATCATATGTGGATCATATTTTAATAATGAGCCAATATTTGGTTTTGGTTTGGTAGAACTTTTAACTCCTAAAATTCTCACTCAGGTAAGTATTTGCATTGTCTTGGTAGGTCCTGTAAATTTTATCATGCATACTGTCATACACTAAGCTCAGAGACCTTATTTACTGACATCTAGTATACAGGTAAATTTAATAAAATGAGCATCATAAACCGTGTTGCTTATTCATAAATACATTATTTTATCAATCCTGTTATGTTTTAGATATCACTATTTATTTCTTTTTAAATTCATGATGTGTTATTTTAAACTTATTCTTAACTCTATATTCTGTAAACCACATAAGAGCATGCTTTCTATATGAATTTTGTGCTATAGACACATGTTGAACATTAATAATATTTACCTCTTTAACAGGTATAAATGGCAATTTAATAATGAGCCATTTGACCCTAGTGGGTTAGATGGGCGTGTGGCTATCCAGCCTGGAGTGGGAACCCTTATATTTGCCCGTCCAATACCCAGAGATGAGGGTATTTACCAATGCTTTGCTGAAAACATTGGCGGTGTCTCTATTTCTGTGAAGATTGATCTCAGAGTGGCCAGTAAGTTCTCAAATATTTTCTTTGTCGAGACAAGAATATGAGTAAAAACTTTATTTTACAGTATTTCTGGCACAGGATCCTCACTGCCCAGCCTGTGGAATATTTAATTGTTTAATAACAGTTCTCTTAAATCTGTTATGCCAAAACAATAGGACTGATTTGTAGAGATAAAGATTGTTTCATTTTACTTCTTTAAACCCCAAATAATCACAATTTAATAAATATATATATATATATATATTTGTTTTTCAAAAAAAATTTTACAATTTGTCAATAATAAGGCTGATTTCATTAATTATATTTTCAAATAAAAATGATCATGTTAATGTTTTTCCAGTAATGTTTGATTTTATATAAACCTGTGTAGCTTGTATAGGATACTTTTGTTATAGGTCACTTTCAAAAATATTATTTGAAAACGTGTTAAACATGATTTTCCTCAGCAAACCCAGAATCAGTGTAGTTGAAGTGTCAGTGTTAGAGGAAACTGCATGAGAAGTGTGGAAAGAATAAAGACATTGCACTTATTGTTATAGAGATATTTACTATATCAAGAACAAAAAGAATCCTTTGGGAAAGTTATACCTACCTTGCCTTTAAGTTTCAAAATTATTTTTGTGGACTAATGTCAATCTGAGTTTGCTGAATGAGATTGAGAAGAAACTGAATCCTACTATTATTTGAGGATTTGGATGTGGTAAAAACAATTATTCTAATTTACAATTAGACTCTCTCCACAAATTGATTCTTGCCTGGAGGTTATCCTTGGGCTACTCTTGTGTTGCATCCCAATGTCTTTATTGACCTTGGATGTCCCAGGTTGCATGTTGAAATTATGATGCAGGATATATCGCCAGTATGTTTCCAAGCATATTTCCACCTCATACTTGATGTTCTTTAACATGTATCTACTAAAATCCTCGATATTATCTTCACAGTTCTAGAACCATTCCAGCCATCTGCCCTGATCACACATCGCCCCCAGGTAGGTAGTCCTCTGACATTAAAGTGTACCCCACCAAGGAGCTTCCCGAAAGCTGAGATATTCTGGACCACGGTGAGAGAGGGAGAAACATTCCAGCCCATTGACCTGACAGCTCGTGTCGCACTCGACCCTGAGGGTGAGAAATTATAATAAGTGTTCATAATATAAATACTTGAATAAATGTAAAGTTTTGTTTGCTTCCATTAATATATATGCTCATGTCCAGACTGCTATTTTGAAACATTAGTGTTTTGTATGAGTTTGGCTTTGTGTGATAAATAACATCAGATTTAAAGAGGCACTTTACTGATGCCAGTATTTGACTGGTGGCTTTCTTATATATGGGTATTAAATAAAGGTTCCACAGGTGTAGAGGAGTGGATAATGTAGAAGGGAGATTTATAAGAATTATTGTTTTAAATAAGACAATCTGTGCTAAAATATATGTAGTTCAGATCAAATTTATTGTTGATTCAACTAATATTGAATATTTTAATTTGTTTGTTATTTTATTTTTATATGTGAATGAGAGGGAATAGAAATGATAAAGTTTATAACATATACATATATAACTTTCAATCTTATTCTGTTCTCAGGCCATGGAATTTCATGGCAGACTGAAAAAAGAATGCTAATGTAAATATGTGGTCTTTCTGATGACACCAGTTTACTCTTACAGGGAGTCTGCACATCGCCCATGTAAAGCACGAGGACCGGAAGGATGGTAGAACGTACGCCTGTGTTGTACAGAACAAGGTAGTCAGAGGATTCCAGCAGGGAGACTACCAGAAAGTCGACCCTCAGGGAGGTAAGTTAGATAAGCCGGATTGCTGACAAGTGACTGTTGTTTTGATTGCATGGTATGGAGACCATAGACTCTCATCGAGGGGGCTGTTGGCAGACTTGGAATCAGTCGGCTGAGCTCTTATCTAGTATTTTATGTGAATCCTTATGTATAATTAGGATCAGCTTAGCTGATGCCTGTATAAAGTTTCTGTTGCATATCTTCAGCTTGTCACATTATTTGATTTAAAAAAATCACATTTGAAGAGAGTTGATTCTTAGAGTTAGTCACCAGTTGTGTTGGAGAAGTTGTCATTAGACAGGGCATTGAAAATAAAAATAACCTGAAGGTCAGCTATTTAAAACGTGAAAAGTTCTGAGTTTTGGAAGAACAGCCAAAGAGAATAAAAAAGAAATTTTCTAAGCTTAAGGGTGATATGATTACATTTCATGTAAAAAAACAATAAATGTACTTTTCCAGACATGACAATGACCATGGCACCCACCCTCATGTGGCAGTCCCCGACTCACCAGGTGAGCCTGAGAGAAGCCACCTGGAGGATCAAGTGCATCTTCTCTGGAAGGTAGTGGGCTCATTAAATGGTCCATGTGGCATTTACTATAAAGATATCTGTAAAGAACGTAATTATACAATATAAAACAGAACCTGACATGTTTTATTCCTATTCATCTGATAACCCTAACACAGGGAACTGTATATTTTGTATAACTGTATAACCAACATTTATGAGGTCTAAATACTGAAGTGGCAGGGAAAACAAATTTCTTTTGAACTGCATTCCGTCTGCAGGCATTGTACATTTGGGTACATTGGTACATTTGATCCTCTGCAGGCCAACTCCAAGGGTGGACTGGGCAAGGCTGGATGGTAAGCCGATGCCAAATCGTGCCAGACAAGAGAGCTTTGGTCAGGAGCTGGTGATCGAGAAGGTACAGATGGATGATGCAGGTAAATACGAGTGTCAGGGGATCAACGATGCTGCGGTTGTACCCACCAGAAGGTCATTTGACTTGAATGTACAAGGTAAGTGTCTATAAGTGCTCATACATGTGTCACATACATGATCTTACAAGGCAAATTCTTCTCATTGGTTTCAGGTTCAGGAAGTCGACAAAGACTTACAGGGCTTGATGAGTTTATTTCTGTATCCATATTTGAATAAAACCCATACTATCTGAAAAACAGCAGGAGCTAGCATCTCCAAATTTTATGCAAAAATCTGACATATGTCAAATGTTGTGGGATCAAGCTTCCTGTGGCTCCACCTGCATCAACTTACATGTTCTGGGGAAAAAGCTTAGAAACCTTTCAAAAATCTTCTTCACTGAAATCATTCAGCCAAATTGTTCAATATTTTGCAGAAAAGACACCGGCGATGAGCTCTCTCTTAAGTTTGTTCAAATAATTTGGGTTTGATGAATTTTGGTTGAGTTACAATAATTTGAACTAAGTCATTTGGCATTTAAGCATTCTAACATAAGTCTCAGAAATTACAGTAGCTAGCATCACCAAGTTTGATTCAAATTAATGTTTGTCACATGGCTGATATTGGAAATTGAGGATTTTATGGAGCAACATACATCAACCTGTTTTGTTTACTGCCAAAATTCTGGTAATTTTAGCCTCTTTCAGGTTAAAAAATGTTACATGATAAAACTGTCAAGCTGAATTGTTTAACTTTTCACAAGAATTATCCTAGGGTAGGCTTCTTTCAATTGTATAAGAATAGATTGGGTTCATTGATTTTTGATAGAGTCATAGAAAGCTGAATTTGGTCTTGTGGCCTTTAGTAAAGCCTATTTCAAACTGAGGGCTGCAGTAGTCTTCTTCTGCAAAACTGTTATTTGAAAATCTGTAACATTGCACAAAATGATTCTTAAGTGGCCATTGTTAAAGTTTACTAAAATGATTTTTGGCAGAATTATTTGACCTTTAACAATGAAAGGACTGCATTTTTTATTATTCTAAACATTTTGATAAAAAAAAGATGTCAGCTTGAAAAAAAGCATTGTAGCCAAAGTCTTACAGTATGTGTAAACATATTTTCCAACAGGCCAAGATTGTATCTGTGTCTATATATAGCTTGGCAGACGTCCAACTATTTAAGATTTAGCAACAGGCCAAAGGTGAACCAAAATCTATTTATAGCCTTGGCAGACTGTCTACTGTATCAAATTAGGCAACAGGTCAGTAGTTCACTCAGTGCAGCCAGGTACAGGTCAAGAGTCCACTCGGTGTAGTAGCTGCAACTGGCAATTTGTTCTGGTACACTCAGTCAACTGCTTTCCTCACCTGAACTTGCTCAGCCCAGTGCATCAGACTCAAGGGAAGTCTGATGTATCGGCCTGAAATTTTAAAGATGGCTTTCTTCACACAAGACTGGTGTCGCCACCTATGGTGACTTTTGCACAGTGTACATACCTGCTTATTTCTCAGGCGGAATTGGATATATTAGCCTTAAATGGTGCATATCTATACATATTGGATAGCTTTGTAATATACAAGAATTGTGGTGCCCCTTAAAATATTTTTTGCAGTGTATGCTCTTGCTTATATTTTATGAGCGATTTCACATATCAGCATGTTTATACATATCAGATAGTTTTATTGCCACCTTCAATTGTTTCATGCATCTGTGCACATAGCCTAAGAGTGGTTAAAAGTGTCTGCCTGAAAATTTTGCATTTCCATACATCTTTGATGGCTTTCTCGTAGACAAGACTGGTGGCACTACCTACAAACAGTTGTGTTGTGTGCACCTATGATAGTATTTCAGCAGTGACATTTGTGTAATTGATGCTTATACTCAGGTTCAAAATGTTTAGTTCTTGCATTGTACACATACATATACAATTACAAATAAGTAATTGGCCCGCATGAAAGCATTATACCTAATGTATATCCCATTGCACAGGTTTGCATTAGACCTGTAGGCCTTGTTTTTCTATACACTACGATTTTCTGTTTGCACTAGATCTCCAGTATGGCTGATTTTCAGTAGATGAAATTTGGGCATAATTTTTGTCCCTGGCTTTTTTCCAGTGATATTTATTTTTTACCCTGTAATAATTCTCCCGTCTGTACACATGATAGGTGCTTCCCAGTTATTGCTCAGTGATGGGGGGGGGGGGGGGGGATTGGAAGCCTCCAGTGATTGCTGGGCATCTAGCATGTTAATTGTTTGTATAGCACCACTAGTGTAAGTTCTGATCTATTCCTTGAGTCTTCATTGGGATAGTGCATGTATATGACAAAGCCCTACACCTATATATGTCTTTGTGACTTTCAGTCACAAATATAATATGAACCTACATGCACACACAGTCTAAAATAGATACACCTACGTTCACACACAGTCTAAAATAAACACACCAACATGCACACAGTCTGAACTAAAAACACCTACATGCACACAGTCTGAAATAAAAACACCTACATGCACACACAGTCTAAAATAAACACACCTACATGCACACACAGTCTAAACAAAGCAGTCTAACATCATATCACTTTTTGTGTTAGTGCCACAGTGAATTAGACACAAGATTTTTACAAATGGACTAGTATATTAAGGGTAACATTATTTATTAACAGCCAGCCCATACTGGAAACACAAGCCACAGAGCAGGGATGCAGCTGAGGCGGGGTCCACAACATTTATATGTGAAGCTTACGGCTTGCCAGACCCTACATATGACTGGTTCATCAACGGGAGACCAATTAATGGTATGTGTGATCTATAGTGTTATATTTTATCATTGTGTGACATTTTTATGGTGTGTGATTTTTTTAGTGAACCTGTGAGCTTATGTGATGGTGTGGCGTTTTGTGTCATCCGTTGTCTGTTGTCCGTCGTCTGTATGTTAACCCATACTATCTTGAAAATGGCAAGAGTTAGTATTACAGAATTTTATGCAAAAAATTAGTCATCTAAAAACTCTATCAGATTTTTCTTATTTTTTGGCTAACTGCATTTTCTTAGATTTTATAGGGAAAAAGCTTAAAAACCTTTAAAAATCTTCTTCTCCAAAACTATTAAGCCAAATTATCCAATATTTCATAGAAATGATCCCTTGAACAATCTCTCTCAAGTTTATTAAAATGATTTAAGTTCAGTGGTTTTTGGCCAAGTAACAGGAAGTTGAACTTAGTCATCTGTCCAAAAAAGCATACTAAAATTACAGTCTCAGAAACGGCTGGAGCTATCATCACCAAATTTTATGCAAATATTGGACACATGAGTCATATCTGAAATTGAGGTATTGGTGGCGCCACCTGCATTAGCTTTTTTTGTACGGGGGTCATCAGTGCCTATATCGTAATGAGGGCTACAAAAAATTTTTTTGCACAGCGTCCATCTGTTTGTCTGCCTTTGGCTAAAATCACTAATATCTCAGTAGTGGTTTGACATATCTGCCTAAAATTTTGCATGTTTATACATCTTGGACAGCTTTTTGATTTGTGGCAGGTGGCGCCACCTACATTTATGTATACATTGCAGACATTCAGGCTTATATCTCAGGACTGGATTGACACATTTCCCTGAAATTTTGCTTGTGTATAGATCTCACATAGCTCTTAATTATACATTAAATTGGCGGCGCCACCTGCCACCATTTTTGCACAGTGTCTGTTTGTTTGTCTGCCGTGGGCTAAAATCACTCATATCTTAGTAGTGGTTTGACTTATCTGCCTATAATTTGCATGTTTATACAACTTTGATAGCTTTCTCGATTTTGTAGCAGGTGGCGCCACCTTCATTTATGTATAGCAGCAGGCATTCAGGTTTATATATCAGGACTGGTTTGACATATCCCCCTGAAATTTTGCATGTGTATAGATCTCACATAGCTTGTAATCATACACAAAATTAGTGACGCCACCTGTCTCCATTCTTGCACAGCGTCTATCTGTTTGTCTGCCAAGTGCTAAAATCACTTGTATCTCAGTAGTGGTTTGACTTATCTGCCTTAAATTTTGCATGTTTATATATCTTGGACAGCTTTCTGAATTTTGTGGTAGGTGGTGCAACCTACATACAAATTTCAGCTGCAGACATCCAGGCTATTATGCAACACACCTCACTCTATTGCCACTCATTCGATGCCTCACTTCACCCGTCCCACTTTGATACACGTTGTCGCTTGTTGACTACCCGTATTCTAGTTTTTGTGTTATGTGCACCCATGCCAGAATTTCAGCAGTGATGTTTGTTTAATTGTTTCTTGTTCTTGTACAGGCATAAGGCCTGTAGGCCTGTAGGCCTTGTTTAAATCAACATCAGACTAATGGGATAAGATATTAAATCTATGTGAGATTACTTACTTATTTATGGTTGTAAATTTGTTAAAAGGTGTTTGCTTATTTTTTTTTTGCTAAGCCCCATTATTAACAATCCATTATGTCCAATATTTCTAAGGGAAAATATTGAAACTAATTTATGGTTATCTGAGCACTGACATCATATGATTAAATGTGAATAGAATTAGACCATGTTAGTTTTGAATGCCATTAGTATCCCTCTGATATCTGTATCAAAACCTAGGTATCAGCTAATATCCATATAAGTATTAATCTGATTGATAAATTTATTTAATACACAAACCAAAAATTTAGTAGGCCTGGAAAATCATTTGAATTGATATATAAATTAATTATTGCTTATTAATGGTCATGATATGGTAGGACACAAAACTTGCTGGCTTGTAGTTGATCCATTGGATTTTGGAGCTTTAGACCCCCAGGTTTGCTACCTAGTCATGGTAGGAATCATTTGTGCAATCACATTCAATAATTGAAAGATAATTAACAACCAATGATCAATTATATTGATAAATAATTTTTGTACCATCTATATTACCACGAAATTCTATGTAAAATATTTACCAAGTAAATTTAGTCCAATAAATTCAGTCTCACTTGTATATCATGCTGAAAGGTCATGGCAATTGTTGTTGTAGACACTTCTTTGGTGCACAAAGTAAAGTTTTAATGCTGTTTGCTGTTTTGTCTGCCCTGCCTTTTGTATATCTTGGACAGAATTAGAATGTTTATCAGGATAGTAAGAGTTCTGTATTTACATGGTCGTTTGTAATTGATTATGCCAAATAAATCGATTATGAAAGAAAATGACCAGTCATCAATATAATCAATTGTTTGGCGCACCACTCCTACTTAGGCCAGTTGGTGAAAGCCCAGTGGATAATTTACTCCCAGCATCTTTTGTACAAATTACATTCCTGTTTAGATAAAACTCAGAAGCAGATCCACAGGGTCTGGATTTCCCTCTAAAAATTATTGCTCATGAACTTCAACTTCTATACTTCAGAGATACCATCTGATCCTCGCAGGATTGTTACAAAGAATGAGATGACATTCAACAACTTGACCAGAGACGACGTCCAGGTCATACAGTGCAACGCTACCAATAAACACGGATACATATTTGCCAATGCCTACCTGAATGTCTTAAGTGAGTGTTCTAATAACTGCATGTGCTGTTCTCATTTTTGTTCTTTTACAGGTGTATTATGCAACTCTTAGTGAGTTACCTATGTGTTTGCTTGAAAACAGTGTCGTAATTATAGGCAATTAGTGTTTTACCTTGTGTTGCAAAAATTTGCATAGTCTTGCAAGTAAATCTTAGGAAGCAAATTTTATGTATACCAGGTTGAGTAAAGGAACTTACCTGTAATAATGTTTAGAGGTTTTATCATTTTACCTGAGAAAACCTTTCCTTTCATGCTTGGTTAATCACAAGGTTGTTAATACTAGTTATTAGGACATGACCGAGTGGAGATCAGGAATGGCCCTCTAATTAAACAACCAGGATCTGAAAAATCTGTTCATTTAACTGACCAGCAGCTGCACTGTGTAAAGGGCTGGGAATTGTCTGCAATTTTTGTATTGCAGTACATTGTGATATGTGGTAGTATATTGTGATATGTATTGCAATATTTTCATTGTCTCATTTTACAGGAAATAATGGATGTCTTGTTCTGTTTTAATTCATTATAATGTTAAATTAAATGACACTGTAAGAGTATATGAAGGAAATATGCCAAATTATTTAGTAAGATAGTAATAAAGAACATGTGAGTACTTATCACTAACAGTACTCAAAGAGACATGTAAAATCAAAGTTTTCTTTTGACTTTATATGTGTAATTAACTTGGCAATAAGATAAGTCTTGACTGTGATTTGCCACAGAGAGGTAAAGGTAGCATTCGCAAGAACAGCTGTGTAACATTATGAAAATAATGTACATGTGACCCCTGCTTTTCCAGCAGTAAACATAAGATGTAAGGAGATAATATCTATTAATAATTAAACATTACTATGACCATGTGGGATGTGTCCTGCTGTTAATGTGTGAAAATATTTTGGTACCAATAAATCACTGAGCAAAATTCAGATTTCCTGGCTTGAACCTTTGATCATGATCAAGCCTACTTGAACAATCCCACACCAAAGTAGGCTTTTATGTTCAGCCTTCCACTTATGCCAACCAACATTATGATGTCTCAATTTGTAACAGAAACCATATTTTCACAAAAAGCCCAGATGTTTATGTTTAAGATAAATCATGCTATCTGTTCTGCAGCTGAGCCCCCAACCATCACAGAACCACCGCTTGTTGGCCAGAAGGCTGCAGAGGATCAGACAATCACCCTGAGATGTACCGTGTTTGGTTCACCCAAACCTCTAGTCGTCTGGAGAAAAGGCAGTGAACAGTTAACAGGAGGGCGGTTTAGAGTCCTAGAAAATGGACATTTAGAAATTACGGTAAGTAGAACATTTTGGTAAATTCTGAGGTCTTTACTCTGCTTGGGACATTAATTAATCTAATAGACATGGTAACATGCAGTTATAAAACTTGAGAATATACTATTTATTCATATAATATAGAGTGTGATATTGTGTAAATATATATTGGATATTATGTGAAATGTGAAGTCAAAAGAGTAAATATATGTATTATAAACAGCTCATATGAAGTTTCTTTGGCAGTCTAGAATTTGCTGGCCTATATATATATATATATCACAACTTGGGCAAATCTTTCAAAACACATTAAGTGTTACTTATTGGTCCAGTAAATGTATTGATTACATGCTCATGTGCCTTGAGGTTTATGCCTCTGATGAGCCTCATGCCTAAACAAATAACAGACTACAGTCATCTTTTTGTATTTTTTTTCCAGGATGTATCATTAGTTGATGCAGGGACTTATGTTTGTTCAGCAACTAATAAACTGGGACAAGATCAAGCAGAGGGAACATTAATTGTCAGAAGTAAGTTATTTTAGTATTTATCATATCTGTGTGTATATAGCATTAAAATGCTGCTACAGCATCCATAATGAGGCTTTATTCCTGACTGGTTATGTATATGGTTGAAGGATATTTTGGAACTCTACACATTTGTTTAACCTCAGTTATATTGATGTACTCCTTATCATGTGTACAGTTATAATATACATGATAACATTATACATTGAGAAATTTTGAAAACAGAATATACACAGACAGGATTGGTGACTTTCTTTAATATGAAAGTGGCTTGTGGATACAAAGGATAACTGTTCTTGGCTAGTACGGAAAAAAGTAAAGTGGTGTTGTGGCACTACAAAGTGTACCTAAACATTCTGGTTCTATTGCCCAGAACAAGTAAATCTAAATGCCTGTCATCGAGATTAACATGAATTACCATACTCTGGAATCTGTGCTAGCTTAAGCAGCAAGTAGTAATTAATGATCCATAAACTTGCCAAAAATAAAAATTACAGTGGAACCTGTCTGAAAGACCACCTGTCTAATAAGACTCCTGTCTATAAACACCAACCCTTAGTGAATCAAGAGCATTCACACTGGTAATAACTGACCTATCTAATAAGAAGAGCTGTGAATTCAGTCCACTTTTAATCAGTCCCATGGGTGGTCTTATTACACAGGTTTCTTTGTATTTAGTTTGATTCTGATCGTGCTTGGCTGTTTCTGATTATTATTTTTGTTTCAGGAAAAACACGAATACAGACATATCCGCTTGGTGTCACTGTATACGAAGGAACGGAGGCAAAGTTTATATGTACAGGTACAACTGACCCAGAAGAGGTGCGGAACCTGCAGATTACATGGAAAAAGGACGGGGACTATATAGACTACCGTGTAGCTCAGCGAATGTTTAAAAATGTGATGGACAATTCACTTACAATAAGTGGTACAATAGCCCGAGACACTGCCAAGTATACATGTGTGGCAAGCAATGGAATTGATTCTGATGAAGCTTCTGCTCAGCTGATTGTACAAGGTGAGAAAATTGTATAATTTAAAAAAAAGTTAAATTGATCGAACTAAAGAAAAAATAAAAAAATTGAAAATTCTAATGAAATAGTTCTTAAACTCAAGGAAAAACAATAATTCAGTAAATCCAAAAGAAAAGAATATTTAATATAAACAAAAAGTGTATAACTAAAAAAAGTTAAATAACCAAAATAATAATAATATTTTTCTTCAGGCACTTTAAAAAATGATGCAGGTGATTGGCAATTTATTTTATTTCTGTGAAAAAAGCGTAAAATATCATAAATTATTTCTCAGGTACTGGCATAGGAATTACAAATTATCATTAATATATGAGATATTAAACAATGTATAGGTCAAAATTGTCAAAAGGTTGAATGGATCTTCGAAATATGTTACATTTTTAGCTCAGCTGACTATAAGTCATCTGAGCTATAGTCGTGGTCCATTGTCCGTCGTCCGTCCGTCTGTCCGTCCATCCGTCCGTCCGTCCGTCCGTAGATGTGGTTTTGAAACCGTAAGACCTAGGAATCCAAAATTCAGCATAATTTTAGATGTCCCCAAGATCTCCTACCAAGCCGAAAACTGGGTCTTTGCGACTTCATTCCTTTGAGAAATTAAGGAAAAACCTCAATTTTTTATTAAAAACCTATTTTCACACTTCAGGACTGCCTATCATCAAAACCACTCATCTGTTTTTCCTCATATTTCCTATAAATAATCCTCTATATAATTCCTATGTACATGCCAGAAATTACGTCTGTATTATATAATTTAAAAAAGTTATGGGCCCAAACATAATGCATTTTGTAAATAATCAGGAAAGAAATTTTATCACTTAACACAAAACTTGTTAAAGCTAAGCACTTTTTTTCCAGTAATATTACTTTTATTAATCAAAATTAAATTGTATACCCAAAATTAGATCAAAATCTTTTAAATTTTTTAAAATATTAGCAAAAATAAAAAATTGGTACCTTAAATTTTGCCCAACTTTGACCATGGCACGTTTTTTTTGCTGTAACTGCTGTGGATTTAATTTTCACAGCATGTTTTTGTTAGCATTTCAACTGTTAACATCAAAAATTTGAAACCAGTAGATCAAAAACTGTAGATTTTATTCAAGTTTTCAAGCACCATGTCACATATTGCTAGTGTTATGCAGTTTGCTAAAGCTCAGCTCCCGAGCTTCAGCTCTAAGTTCCTTAAATTTGGCATACAGTTAGATTTCTCCAAAATCCCCTACCATGCCAAGAATTTGGTCACTAGGACTTAATTCCTTCGAGATATCAATGAAAAACTTCATTTTTCCATTAAAAACCCATTGTTACACTTTAAGACTGCCTAATATCAAAACCACTGATCTGACTTTGATCATATATAATATAAATATTTTTCTATACATTTGCTATGCACATGCCAGAAATGATGTCAGTATTGTGTATTTTTTTTAAGTTATGGGCCCAAACATAATGCACTTTGTAAAAAATCAAGAAATATATTTACTCCCTTAACAAGGGCATTGCTGAAGCTAGAGATTTTATTGTCAGGGATGTAACATTATTTAATCAAGATTCAATTGAATACCCAAAATTAGTTCTGAATTTTTCAAATTTTATAAGTTATTAGTATAAATATAAAATTAGTACCTTAAATTTTGCCCAACTGTGACCATGGCACGTTTGTTTCCTGAGAGCACTGTTGATATAATTTTCATATCATGCACACATAAGGATTTCAGCTTTTTAGTTTAGAAAGCTGAAAGAAATTGGCCAAATATTATAGCTTTTATTAATGTTTTTATGAAACCCTGTCAGACTTTGGGTCTCTCCAGCCCCTCTTGAGTCACCTGTATGTTGACCTTGTTGACCTTTCATCAAATTATGCACGCTTGAGGCGAGAATCCAGGCAGCTTATGGCCAGCCACAGTTGATCCAGGTGTCCAACCCAACTCATCTAGTAGTTTTAACCAACAACATGACAATAAACAATAAATTAATAAATTTTTCTTGGTTTTTAATAACAAATTAAAGAAATATAGAAAAGGAATTTGTTAGTTTATAATAACAGGAAATTAACTTGCAGTTACTGATGATATAAGAATCTTGTATCGATGGGTAGAATGTCACATATTCCAAATAACACCATGCAGTCACCTATGGCATTTTTCAGTTCATTTTTAATGATAAAGAAGTAAATCATATTATTCATTACTAATCATTAGGGATTATATGAAGGAAATTAATGATAGACAAAGATGCAGTTGATAATATTAATCTAGATTCCTACTGTGTCGAGTGTGTACATTGATGTGAAATTAGTCCAAAATGAATTTTTACAGTTATTTTTTAATATAAATAAAAGCCATAAACCAGGTACTTATGATCATTATTTAAATGTGTGAATTTTGTATATTCTGGATTCTCAAAATCATTGTTTGGTGAAAACTGAATAAATACCAGACATGGTGCAAATACTTTGTAATTGTATTTAAATACGAATATGATTATGTACTCCATTATAAAATTTCTTGCATAAAGAATGGGAATTCAGGTAAAAATGAAAGTATATGAATACTCGTGCAAATACTTTCAAAATGTATTCATGAATGCATTCATGAATATATTCTTTAATATTATTTTAATAATCATATCAGTTATATTTCATTTTAAAAAATCATATGATTCTCTTATTATTTTTAATAAAAATTATAATTGGGACAATATTTGTAATTTTTTTAATAAATAGTTAAACTCTTATATTATATGTTCTGCTTATAAGTTATATGGCCAAGTCAAAATCTGTGTGACAATAGCACTCCATTTATTAATAAAATAAATGAAATCAATCCTCTTCCCTGTCTCCAAAGGTACTATCAAAATCATACATAAGCTAAACACCCACAACTCATAATACAGCTTATATTTATTACCACACAAAACCAGCATGTGCCTCATTTCTAAAAAATATTTTTTTATCATATATAACAGCTGAGCGTCGTGGCCCATAGGTCCCTTGTTTACCATCGTGGTCCATTGTCCGTCGTCCGTCCGTCCGCATGTCTGTCCGTAAGACTGGCACATTTCGACACCATTGGACCTACGAATCTGAAATTTGGCATATAGTTAGAAGTCCCCAAAATCTCCTACCATGCCGAAAATTGGGTCAATAGGACTTCGTTCCTTCGTGATATAAAGGAAAAACCTCCATTTTTTATTAGATATCTATTTTCATACTTCAGGACTGCTTAATATCAAAACCACTCATCTGGTTTCCTTCATATTTACCATAAATATTCCTCTATACAGTTCCTATGTACATGCCAGAAATTAAGTCAGTATAATTTAATTTTAAAAAATTAAGGGCCCAAACGTAATGGACTTTGTAAAAAAATCAGGAAAGATATTTGGTCACTTAAGACCAAAAGTGTTAAAGGAAGGGACTTTTTTTATGCCCCCGCCACAAAGTGGCCAGGGCATATAGTTTTACCCATGTCCGTCCTTCTGTCATTCCGTCATTCCGAAATCAAACAGGTGTACGGACTTTTTTTTGCAGTGCCTGCAGATGTTGGCCTGATTTTTGGTGTGTGGGCAGATAATGACCAGTTACAGATCAAGTTCCCGTTTCGTCCCTGTTGACATACTTTTGACCGTTTTACGGCTCCTAAACTTAGAAAATTTCATGAAAAATAGAAATTTTCATGACAAACACACATGTACAGACTTTTTTCGCAGTGCCTGCAGATATTGGCCTGATTTTTGGTGTGTGGGCAGATATTGACCAGTTACAGATCGAGTTTGCGTTTCGTCCTAGTTGACCTACTTTTGACCGTTTTACGGCTCCAAAACTTATAAACATTTCATGTAAAATATAAATGTTCAGGACAAATACGCATGTACAGACTTTTTTTCCCAATGCCTGCAGATATTGGCCAGATCTTTGGTGTGTGGGCAGATAATGACCAGTCACAGGTGGAGTTCGCGTTTTGTCCTGGTTGACCTACTTTTGACTGTTTTACGGCTCCTAAACATAGAAAATTCCATGAAAGACAGAATGGAAAATGCATATGTATGGACTTTTTTTCGCAATGCCTGCAGATATTGGCCTGATTTTTGGTGTGTTGCTTAATAATGACCTGTTATAGATCGAGTTTGCATTTTGCCCTTGTTGACCTACTTTTGACCATATGACACCTCCCGAACTTTAAAAAATTTTACAAAAATTAACAAATGTTTCTAATTTGCCCCAGGCGGGGGCATTCGTGTAGTTCCGGCACATCTAGTTTCAGGAATACAACTTTAATTAATCAAAATTTAATTTTATACCAAAAGTTAGATCAAAATCTGTTAAATTTTTTTAAATATTGGCAAAAATATAAAATTGGTACCTTAAATTTTGCCTAAGTTTGACCATGGCACATTTTCCCCCTGTAACTGCTGTGGATTTAATTTTCAAAGCATGTTTTTGTTACCATATCAACTGTTAACAACAAAAATTTGAAACCAGTTGATCAAAAACTGTAGATTTTATTCAAGTTTTCAAGCACCATGTCACATATTGCCAGGGATATAACATTATTTAATCAAGATTCAATTGTATTCCCAAAATTAGTTCTGAATTTTCAAATTTTATAAGTTATTAACATAAATATAAAATCAGGACCTTAAATGTTGCCCAACTTTGGCCATGGCATGTTTTTTCCCTGTAAGCACTGTTGATTAAATTTTCATATATTGCACATGTAAGGATTTTAGCTTCTAAATTCTGAAGTTATAAAAGGAATTGATCAAAAACTAGCTTTTATGAAAGTTTCTATGAGACCATATCACACCTAGGCTGTACTGAAAACTGTACTGAATAAAAATGAAAAATAAATAATTTCAATAAATTGTTGTTTACTATTAGGGATTATATGAAGCAAGATAATGATAGACAAGGATGCAGTTGATTATACTAAATTAATATAAATTTCCAGGTCTTTTCCAGGTGTTTAACTTGTTCTTTATATTTATTACAAAATTAAAAAAAAATAAATATGTCAAAAATTTAAAATATTACTCAGACAAGTGCTCATTAAAGATTTTAATTTGTTTGACTCATGGTTGTATCAGTTGTTACATGATACTGGCTAAATAATCAAAATTTATATTGCTGATCCTTTATTTCAGTTCATAAAATTAAACATTCCTAACTCCAGTTTGCACCTGGTATAGTATATTTGGTGTTTTGATCCTTGGATTAATTTTAACACATGTATTAGTTTCATAGCTGAGAATACTTTTCTTTTTTCCTGATACCATTAAAAAAATATTAATATTCAAATTTTTCCTGTAAGTGCTGTGGATTTAATTTTCACAGCATGTACACATTAGTATTTCATCTGTTAAAATCTGAAATTTGAAACCAATTGATCACAAACTGTAGATTTCATTCAAGTACCATGTCTTCATTGTTTACATCAGGTCAGTATAAATGCAGTGTACTGGGCAGTTACATAATACCTTCAGGTCTGACCTACTGCCACTGTGAGTGTCTGGGTCAGGCTGGCTCAGGCAGTAATTACCAGAGAGCCTCTCTTTCTCTCTTTCTTTCTCTCTCTCTCTGTGGCAGTCTAGCTCTCTCTTTTTCTCTCTCTCTCTCTCTCTCTCTCTCTCTCTCTCTCTCTCTCTCTCTCTCTCTCTCTCTCTCCCCTTTGCTTTTTCTCTTTTTCTCTCCATCTTTCTTTCTCTCTTTCTCTCTCTCTCTCTCTCACCCTAATTGCCTCCCTTCCTCCCTCCATCCCATTCTGTTGACAGGTACTATAAACTAGATACATTAGCTATAAATGTTGATGCAATTTAGAAATGTGAATCAACTGAAATATTCACAATCACATGTATTTTTTACTGTAAATTTATAGTAACATTCGTAAACCTGGATTAAAATTAAAAAAAGGAATAAATGCAAATATTTTTATTTTTTTCTTGGCTCAGTAGA
Organism: Sipunculus nudus; assembly: GCA_026874595.1. Lineage (NCBI taxonomy): Eukaryota > Metazoa > Annelida > Sipuncula > Golfingiida > Sipunculidae > Sipunculus > Sipunculus nudus. Next base: position 102,657,748 of record CM049306.1, on the reverse strand, counting down.
ATGAGGAAAAAAATGATTTGCTTTGTTTCTCCATCTTTCTGCCTGTTTTAAATATTTAATGTTCCTGAATAATCTTTTTTTTATAAGCACTGTTGAATTAAAATTCATATCCTGTATGTATATACAAGGGTGTTGTAACTCTCACCATCCCCTTCTTCATCCCACTGAGGCTTTGCTCCTTGGCACTGTGAACATAAAATTTAATAATTAAAGAAAATATCTACAGAGAGACAGAGGCGTTTTAAAACTGATCATAACACAACCCCCCCCCCCCCCCCCATCAAGTCATTGCACCTGTGGAATGGGGACGTTATCGCAACTGTATACATATCATAAAACTGATAAAAAAGGTTTACCAAAAAAATTGGATCTCATCAGACAAATGTGTAAACTGTTGAACTGTCAACAGCTTTTGAAAAAGGTAATCAATGGAAAGGCATGGTCAGATCTCAAATATTATTTGCAACATTTTCTTCAATCATATCAACCAACCATGGCCCAGATTACCTCTTCCTCTCAAACTTTATTAACATTTCATATTATTTTTAAGATTTTAACCTTCCATCAAAATGATGTACCTTGTCAAGACCGATCTTGTCAACAAATCATGTCATACAGTCACAAATTCATAAATCCCCTCATCAGCATAGTTAATCATAACCTTGTATTTGTCAAATTGAAATCTTGCAGTTTTCCATACACTATAGATGCTTCAACAAATAGCCTTATCATCATTATACCACTGCTTAGTATACTGTCATTGCATTCATATTTGCTCAAATAAATTGCTTTTTTTTTACCCCTCCCAAATAAATAAAAAATAAGCCACTATATTTTACTCCATATTAATCCATCAGTCAGGTTATTTCATTTATCATTTACTCACATATTACATAATATTCCTTTATAAAAGCCCAACATGACCATGATATTTATAAGCTTTATCTTCTCAGTATAGTATCACAACGGTGATACATTTAGAGTCCAATCATGATCAGCTGAGCGCTGTGACCCATGAGTCCCTTGTTATTTCTATACGTGTAATATCAACATACAAAGCAGACTATATATTACTATGGGTGTCAAAGTCTTGCTCTAAACATCAGAACGTGTGGGGCCCCATGGATGGCCATTACAATGGGGATTCCCCATCGAAATGCATTATGCAATTTATGGTCATGCATTATTAGAACAAGACCTGCTATCACTTAATAAATAAAGAAATACAATAGAGATTTCTTTAGGTCTTATGTAATCTTTGTTGCTATTTCTTATTAAAATTTTTAATGCAAAAGAATTAAAATGGAAGTTGGTTTAAAAACTGAGCTCTGCCGATTTGCTGTAATGGCAACCGTGTTTAATCTAGCCAAATGGTCAATAAGGATGAAAATAGGTAAAATATGCATATAATTAATCTTTGTTTGACAAAATTGTACATTTGAATTGTATCACACAAAAATAAGACTGATTCCAAGTGTTTATTTAAAGATTTGTATCGGAAACCAAGCATATTGAAACATCATTAGCTTTGAACACTGGCGCCATGTAGCAGCTCTTGAAAAAAAGAGTCCACATAGACAGAAATAAGAGAAAATCATAAATGATATCTAAGGGGTCTAATTGGTCAAAAGTTTTAGAGAAATTATTGTTTTGAAGTATATTTGTTGGTAAAAATGCCCCAACTATCATTTTGAGGGACACTGAGTCATAGATTTCTATTTTAGTACCAATAAAGCATGTCACCAGATTACCATGTGACACTTTGGCAATTAAAACGTTTGACATTTGGGGTTAAAAGTGACACGTACAGGTGGTGCTTGAGAAACACATAAAATTTTTTTGGTCTAAAATTTGAAAAATTATTTGAAACCAAGCAAAATCCTTACTTCTTCTTAGTCCATATAAAAATAAGTTGAGTAAACTATATGGGTAATGTTTACAGTTTGTTTTTAAAGTCCATTGTTGGAAGTAGTAATCTGCACTCATGACACCTGATCTCTTGGTATTTTATAATCCAATAGCAGCTTAACAGTGGAAGATTAAAATACAACCCTTGCAATTTTAGCTAATCTGAGATTTCAGGGAGGCCTTTTAGTAGTTGTTCTGGTCATGATATTGAGTGAAATGGCAACATGTGAGAGCCTAGAGACAGAAATGGAAGATTTACAGGCTTAAGGACTTGAAAGTTCTTGTAATAATTATTTAATATTGATAAAGATGTGATTAGTCGCCTGTAAGCTATAATTATAATCAAAGTTAGTTCCTCAGGCTCTCTGAAAAACATTGTAACAAGAGTGATGATATTGATATCAAATGGTGTTCTTGGGTTAAATGGACGTACTGACTTTTTTTTCAGAAGAAAGTTACAGCCGCAGTCTAATAAGGATCAGATTAAGACAGACTGAATATAATATAGTTTGAAGATAATTAAAAAGTGAAGAAGTACTGAGTTAATTAACCTTTCCAGTTAATGTCTAATATTTCTTGTGTTTTTAGGTGTGCCTGAGCCACCCACAAATGTACGTGTTGAAAGATTTGACAAGTCTAAGCGGTTAGTGACAATAGTATGGCAGCCCAGTATGGAGAACTACGCTCCCATTCTGAACTTTATTATCCAGTTCAACACGACCTTTACCCCAGATACATGGGTAGACATTGCCAGTAACATCTCTCAGAACCAGCGACAGGCTGACATTGAGCTTTCTCCCTGGTGTAACTTTACTTTCCGAGTGCTTGCCAGAAATAAAGTAGGCTTGAGCCATCCCAGTCAGCACACAGAGCTGATGGTGACAACAGAACCAGCCGCTCCTGAGAAAAACCCTGAGAATGTGATTGGAGAAGGGGACCAGCCTAATAACCTTATCATCTACTGGACGGTAAGCTTTTCATGTTGCACGTGGATATAGGAATCTTCTTATCAGTTGTTGATGATATAACACCCATCAGAGGCCTGTCAATCATTAAGATTCTACTTGTCTATGAGCCCCAAAATCAATTCCAAAATCATCAAATAATATTTCTGCACTTATTAAAATAAGTTATTAAAAGGATTAGATAAAGTCAGGGAAAGATAAAACAAAATTTAATTGCATCTGATTGATATTCATAGTGCAATTAATTTAGACATATCTATTCATTATTAATTTATAACTTCATGTAGGGTCCAGCTTTATCCATGAACAACACTAAATGATTATTAAAAAATCAAACATCTGTGTTAATATGAGTAGAACTGCTGATGATATTAGACATATACAATATATGTGTTTGTTACAGTATATATGTTGTGTGTATTTACAGCCAATGCCAAAAATAGAACAGAATGCTGAGAGCTTTTACTACCTCATTTCTTGGAAGCGGCAAGGTATAAACGAACAAGAAAAGACGCATCGTGTTGACGACCCGGTACAGTATCGGTTCATCACTCCTGATCAGAATCTCCCTACATACGTACCTTTTGAGATATCTGTGAAAGCTGCAAATGCCATGGGAGATGCCACCAAGCAACCTGAAGTATTTATAGGGTACTCGGGGGAGGACAGTGAGTATTAGCTGGGCCATGCTGAATGATGTATTGTGGTATTTAACATACACTAAGACATACACCATACATCTTTTGCTTAATTATTATTAAGAATCCACTCAGCTTTCCAGATCGATTTATATATTTTTATCTGAATCTTTGTTCTGTTTTCTTAAATTCATGTCAAATATTTTAGTATAATTGTAATTTCTGATTTGCTCAAATACCTTGATTTTTTATTTTGTCTTTTTTAACTACTTTACATCTGGATTATCTCAGACATGATTCCAACAGGCCTTAAAATTGAACCATAATTGATTGTTAATTATTTAAAATAAAATCATACCATGATGGGAATGGTTAATTACACATTAAGAACTAATCACATGTCAAAATAAAGTCTGTTCATAATTATATTCTCTGATAACTACCAAATTCAAAGCTAAATATGGAAAACATGCAAAGATCTTAGTCACACCTAGCTTAGTTGCACCTAGCTATTGGCTTTTATACATAAAACTGATAAAGATCAACTGAAATGGTTGAATTCCAGTTAGATACAGTGAAAGACTGACAGTCATTGTATGTCCTTGATGGTTTTTAAATACATTGCATTATTGTAGCCCCAACTGTATTCCCTACTGATGTGATGGTGGAACCTAACTCCGTGAAGGCCACAGAAGCTTACCTTACATGGACACAAGTTGACTACACACCAGAGAAAATCAGGGGATTCTTCAGGGGCTACAGGGTAAGCTGGCATCGTGAAACATGATATATAATTGATGTCAGATATTATCACAATACTATTACATCTTTATATATATATTGACATTAATATATCAGGAATATAATGTTATATATAAATACTGATTTTTATGCCCCCACCACAAAGTGGCCGGGGCATATAGTTTTACCCATGTCCGTCATTCCGTCCTTCCGAAATCAAACAGTTGTACAGACTTTTTTTCGCAATGCCTGCAGATATTGGCCTGATTTTTGGTGTGTGGGCAGATATAGACCAGTTACAGATCAAGTTCGTGTTTCGTCCCGGTTGACCTACTTTTGATTGTTTTACGGCTCCTAAACTTAGAAAATTTCATGAAAAATAGAAATATTCAGGACAGATACACATGTACGGACTTTATTCCGCAATGCCTGCAGATATTGGCCTGAATTTTGGTGTGTAGGCAGATATAGACCAGTTACAGATCAAGTTCGCGTTTCGTCCCAGTTGACCTACTTTTGACCGTTTTACGGCTCCTAAACTTAGAAAATTTCATGAAAAATAGAAGTATTCATGACAGATACACATGTACGGACTTATTTTCGCCATGCCTGCAGATATTGGCCTGATTTTTGGTGTGTGTGAGCAGATATAGACCAGTTACAGATCGAGTTCGCGTTTCGTCCTGGTTGACCTACTTTTGATTGTTTTACGGCTCCTAAACTTAGAAAATTTCATGAAAAATAGAAATATTCATGACAGATACACATGTACGGACTTTTTTTCGCAATGCCTGCAGATATTGGCCTGATTTTTGGTGTGTGGGCAGATATAGACCAGTTACAGATCAAGTTCGCGTTTCGTCCCAGTTGACCTACTTTTGACCGTTTTACGGCTCCTAAACTTAGAAAATTTCATGAAAAATAGAAGTATTCATGACAGATACACATGTACGGACTTTTTTTCGCCATGCCTGCAGATATTGGCCTGATTTTTGGTGTGTGTGAAGGCAGATATAGACCAGTTACAGATCGAGTTCGCGTTTCGTCCTGGTTGACCTACTTTTGATTGTTTTACGGCTCCTAAACTTAGAAAATTTCATGAAAAATAGAAGTATTCATGACAGATACACATGTACGGACTTTTTTTCGCAATGCCTGCAGATATTGGCCTGATTTTAAGTGTGTTGGCAGATATAGACCAGTTACAGATGGAGTTTACTTAACGTCCCGGTTGACCTACTTTTGACCGTTTTACGGCTCCTAAACTTAGAAAATTTCATGAAAAATAGAAAAAAATCATGACAGATACACATGTACAGACTTTTTTTCGCAATGCCTGCAGATATTGGCCTAATTTTTGGTGTGTGGCCAGATATAGACCAGTTACAGATCGAGTTCGCGTTTCGTCCCGGTTGACCTATTTTGACCGTTTTACGGCTCCTGAACATAGAAAATTTCATGAAAAATATGAAATTTCATGACAAATACACATGTACGGACTTTTTTTTCGCAATGCCTGCAGATATTGGTCTGATTTTTGGTGTGTTGGCTGATATTGACCAGTTACAGATGGAGTTCACATTTCGTCCCGGTTTACCTATTTTTGACTGTTTTATGGTCCCTGAACATAGAAAATTTCATGTAAAATATATATTTTCATGACAAATACACTTGCACAGACTTTTCTTCACAATACCTGCAGATAATGGCCTGATTTTTGGTGTGTGGGCAGATAATGACCAGTTACAGATCAAGTTCACGTTTTGTCCCAGTTGACCTATTTTTGACCGTGTGTTGGTGCTCTAACATAGAAAATTTCATAAAAAGGTGCACATGTATGGACTTTTTTTCGCAGTGCCTGCAGATACGGGCCTGATTTTTGGTGTATAGGCAGATAATGACCAGTTACAGATTGAGTTCTTGTTTTGTCTCAGTTGACCTACTTTTGACCATTTGACTGCTCCTGAACATAGAAAGTTTCATGAAAAATATAAATTTTCATTACAAATGCATATGTACTGACTTTTTTTCCTCAATGCCTGCAGATACCACCCTGATTTTTTTTGTGTGGGCAGATAATGACAGTTACAGATAGAGTTTGTGTTTCATCCCGGTTGACCTACTTTTGAATGTTTTACGGCTCCTAAACATAGAAAATTTCATGAAAGACAGAAATTTTTATGGAAAATGCACATGTATGGACTTTTTTCACAATGCCTGCATATACTGGCATGATTTTAGGTGTGTTGCTTGATAATGACCCGTTACAGATCGAGTTTGCATTTTGCCATTGTTGACCTACTTTTGACCATACGACACCTCCTGAACTTAAAAAATTTTCCAAATTTTACAAATGTTTCTAATTTGCTCAAGGCGGGGGCATTCGTGTCGTTCCGACACATCTAGTCCTTTTGTGAGTTGCATTTTGGTGTACCAGTATCATTAAATAGAGATAGTCATGGATGGTCCAAGCATAAATAATACTGATTTGAAGACGTCTTTACCAAACTTAGGTCTTGTTCAAGCTTAAGTTAAAAGAGAATAGTATTGTAAAAAAAATCCACATTATGATATTCATTCTTAGCTTGATCTTTCTCAGTTTCTATCAGTGCCAATAAGGAAGTCATGTATGGTTGGCCAGTCCCTATAATACAAGACTATAAAGTTAGATAAAACTCCTGGGAATTAAAGCATTAATGTGTAGACATCTCTCATAGTCTCTCCAAACACACAAAGATTTAGTGATCAGTTCGATGGGTCATATTTCTAACCCTTTATTATGTAATTTCTCTCTCCTGACAGATCCAGTTCTGGAGAACAGCGGACGGACCAGAACACATGCGGGAACAAGATGTGGTCATGCGTGATCCACCTTATTACCGGCCACCAAGGTCAAAACGCTCCTTACCTGGCACTGTGAGAGTGAGACTGCAACATCTGCCGCCAAACTCCGAAATCACATTCCAGGTGATTGTGTTCAACAAGTACTATGCTGGACCTCCGAGCCCTCAAGGCACACTGACAACCCTGGAAGGCAGTAAGTACAATATATACAACTCAAGAATGCCTGCATTAAATGATTTTGTAAGAATTTGAAATCATCATGAAATGAGGCATTAACTATAGTCACCACCAGCAGGGATCGTAATGCCTTTAAGTCTTTACATTTCCATTGGAAGACATTAATATAGGTTTGTCTTTCCGCAGATAAATCATATCAAACTTTCAGTCACACTTCTCTCAGTGTGAACATGATTGTGCCATCTTACATGCCATCCTATATTACATGCACACTTGCATGCAGAAAGAACTGAATGTTTTCAGTTGTAACACTGTTATATCAGAAACTTGATTATGCAGTAAAAAACACCAGGAAAATATAGGATATGAGTGCCTAAATGCCAGAAAGTATAGAAAAGTATAGACCATTTTAATAAGGAAATGTAGGGAATCAGTGAAAAATGCCTTTCCGTGCACGTGTTTGTTTATCTGAGACAGGAGGAAAGGTGTTATTATGACCCTGACCAGGGTTTGCATTTAGCATAAGCCAGCCTCACAATTAATTAGGGCTCCGTTTTGGGACCACTGTGTCAGTCCTCTCATACTTCCATCCTTCCATACTTCCGTCCGTCCATCAGTGATACTTTCTTTTGCGTGCGATATATCAACACAAACATGCTTGATCCTTCTCATTATTGCAGTAATGTTTGGTACCTACAGGCTCCAGACCTATTTTACAGACCTTTCAAAATACTCCTTCGATTCCCTATCGAATAACAGACTTGTCATAATTCCAATATGGCCATCAGAGCACAATCGTTGATATTCTTTTGCACCTGATATCCCAACAAGAACATGCTTGATCCTTCTCAAATTCACAAGGATCATTGGTGTCTATTTGAGCTCCTACCCTTTGAGTTATACAGACTTGCTCAAAATCAGATATGGGCACCTGTATAAAATCTGTGATTTTTTAGCTCAGCTGACTATAAGTCATCTGAGCTATAGTCGTGGTCCGTTGTCCGTCCGTCTGTCTGTCCGTCCGTCCGGATGTCCGTCCGTAAGACTGGCATGTTTCAACACCATTGGACCTATGAATCTGAAATTCAGCATACTGTTAGATTCCCCCAAAATCTCCTACCATGCCGAAAATTGGGTCAATAGGACTTCGTTCCTTCGAGATATTAAGGAAAAACCTCAATTTTTTTATTAGAAATCTATTTTTACACTTCAGGACTGCCTAATATCAAAACCACTAATCTGGTTTTCTTTATATTTACCATAAATATTCCTCTATATAGATCCTATGTACATGCCTGAAATTAAGTCAGTATTATTTAATTTAAAAAAGTTATGGGCCCAAACATAATGGACTTTGTAAAAAAATCAGGAAAGATATATAAAGACCAAAGGAAAGATATATAAAGACCAAAAGTGTTAAAGGTAGGGACTTTATTTCAGTAATACAACTTTAATTAATCAAAATTTAATTGTATATCAAAAATTAGATCAAAATCTGTTAAATTTTTAGCTCAGCTGACTATAAGTCATCTGAGCTATAGTCGTGGTCCATTGTCCGTCGTCCGTCCGTCTGTCCGTCCGTCCGTCCGTCCGTCCGTCCGTCCGTCCGTCCGTAGATGTGGCACGTTTTGAAACCGTAAGACCTAGGAATCCAAAATTCAGCATAATGTTAGATGTCCCCAAGATCTCCTACCAAGCCGAAAACTGGGTCTCTGCGACTTCGTTCCTTTGAGAAATTAAGGAAAAACCTCAATTTTTTATTAAAATCCTATTTTCACACTTCAGGACTGCCTAATATCAAAACCACTCATCTGTTTTTCCTCATATTTACCATAAATATTCTTCTATATAGTTCCTATGTACATGCCAGAAATTAAGTCTGTTAAGTATAAATTCTTTAAGTTATGGGCCCAAACATAATGGACTTTGTAAAAAATCAGGAAAAATATTTACTCACTTAACATGAAAAATTTTGAAACTAGAGTCTGTTTTCCCAAGTATATAACTATGTTTAATTAAGATTCAATTGTTTACCCAAAATTAGATCTGAATTTTGTAAATTTTTTAAGTAATTAGCATAAAAATAAAATCAGGACCTTAAATTTTGCCCAACTTTGACCATGGCACGTTTTTTTCCTGTAAGCACCATTGATTTAATTTTCACAGCATGTGAACATAAATATTTAATTTGTTTAAATCTGAAATTTGGAAGTAAAAGCTTGAAAATTAAGCTAGTTATTGATTTTTTTCTTGAGGCTCTATTGTAGTCATTTGCTTTGTTTACAGATTACAGATGCAGGGTCCCACTCCAGGTCACTGGAAGTCAGCTATGCCAGAGTTTCTGATTTGTTACAGTCACTGGGGGAGATCCCCTGCTGTGACAGGTGTACAGTTATTCTCATATCACCACCCCAATGACCCCCCCCCCCCCCCCCCCCCGCAAACACAACCCACCAAGTGTTATGCAGTATTGTTATTGTTTTCACTGTATCTCCTTAATTGTAATGCTGCTTCCACTCTGATATGCAAAAACTTTCCTTGAAAAAGTGATTCAAGGTGTAATCCAGAAGATGCAATGTTGTGTAATGTAGCATTTTTAAAGAAATCATTTTTCTTTTAAATGATTTTACCAATCATAATGGAACCCATCAGTATGCTTAAATTATGATAAAATATGAAGCACATTATGGATAAATAAAGACACAATTAAAAATTATAAAATCTAAATTCAAGTATTTTTTTTAGATATTTATTGTTTTGCAGATTTAAAAGATATATTTTTGTGGTAAAAAATAAATAAACATTTGTATGCATGATGTGGTGTTATCTGACAAGATTGAGATTTATGATGAAATTGAGAATTATGAATCAACTTTTATATTCAGATATATATGTTATATTGAAAATGTATAGAAATATAAACTTAAATTTAAAAAAAAATTGATGTGATAAAAAAATGAGGATTTATTACAAACATTTGTTCATTATTTTCCTGCATCAGCAGAATTTGAGATCAGGCTTTGTTTGCCATGTTTTACGTTGTTAATTAGTTATATTTCAACTGTATACATTTCATAAAAAAAAACAAATATTTAATAATATATATTATACAAAAAAAAAGATTCGATTGAACAAATGTGTAAACTACTGAAATGTCAACAGTTAATCGAAAAGCCAACTAATGGTCATGGTAACTGTACAGATCATTTGTTCACAAACTGCTCACATGCTTCAGTTTCAACATTAGGAAACACATGGTCAGGTCACAAAATATTATTTGCAACAATTTCTTGCTCATCAATACAAACCAATCATATAAACCAACCATGGCCTTTATTACCTCTTCCTCTTACACTTTATCTCCATTTGATATTATTTTAGATTTTTACCTTCAAGGTTAACTTCAGCTGAGCACAGTGACCCATAGGTCCCTTGTTTTAAATATTGGCAAAAATATAAAATTGGTACCTTAAATTTTGCCTTACTTTGGCCCCGGCACTTTTTTTTCCTGTAAGTACTGTGGATTTAATTTTCACAGCATGTACATATAAGGATTTAATCTGTTAAAATCTGAAATTTGAAAATAAAAGCTGCAAAATTAGGCTAGTTATTGAATTTTTTGGAGGCTCTTGTTGTATTCCCTTACATTGTCAAGCAGTCCACTTTGATGACTGTAGGTCATTCAGTGCACATCTCTATGCTCCCAAGGCTGTTGGCATAATGGTAGATGTCCCCAAAATCTCCTACCATACCAAAAATTGGGTCATTAGGACTTTGTTCCTTCGAGATATTAAGGAAAAACCTCCGTTTTCCATTAAAAAAAACCGTTGTTACACTTCAAGGCTGCCTAATATCAAAACCGCTGATCTGTTTTTGATCATATTTAGTCTTCACATTCTTTCATACATTTTCTATGAACATACCAAAAATTAGTTCAGTATTGGGTATTATTTTGAAGTTATGGGCCAAAATATAATGCAATTTTTAAAAAATCAGGAAATATATTTTCTCACCTAACATGAGAATTGCTGAACCTAGAGACTTCTTTCAGGAATATAACTTTTAATCAAGATTCAATTGTTTACCCAAAATTAGATCTGAATTTTGCAAATTTTTCAAGTTATTAGCATAAATAAAAAATCAATACCTTAAATTTTGTCCAACTTTGGCAACGGCACGTTTTTTCCCTGTAAGCACTGTTGATTTAATTGATTAGAAAGAATAGCTTTTATTCACGTTTTCATACACCATGTCAAGTGTTGTTTACATCTGGCGCACCTAGCAGTACAGCCTTCACTTGCATTATGTCACCCACCTCAGGCAGCTTGCCTTGGCTCAGCCTGTAAGCACTGTTGATTTAATTGATTAGAAAGAATAGCTTTTATATACGTTTTCATACACCATGTCAAGTGTTGTTTACATAGTGCACCTAGCAGTACAGCCTTCACTTGCATTATGTCACCCACCTCAGGCAGCTTGCCATGGCTCAGCTTGGCCACTACCAGCAGGCTTCCCCACTGTCCTGCATTCCCCCCCCCCCCCCCCCCCCCGATGTTGCATAAACTAGATGAATGTTATTGTATCCGCCAAAACAGAGTTTTGCGGATACTATGTTTTCAGCTGCACGCCGCCGCCGCCGCTGCCGCTGCTTAGGTGTCCGGAGAACTCCTCCGTAACCGCTGGGCGGAATTTTACGAAACCCGGGATTATGTTCGGATCACATGTGAACTGCTGCGCCCCGATTTTGTTTTGACCTCTGACCATTCCTCCACGCTCTGCGTCCGTTTGTGCGTCTGTTTCCACACATAAAACCCACATATCTCGGGAACCGTTTGACCGATCAGGAAACATTTTTTGCACAAATGTAGCCCTTGGAGAGCTTTATAACATACACAAAAAATGGTGGCGCCACCTGCAACCATGTTTGCACAGTGTCCATCTGTTCGTCTGCCTTGGGTTAAAATCACTCATATCTCTGCAGTGACTAGACTAATTCACCTGAAATTCGGCATGCGTATACATCCTGGATAGCTTTTCTGATTGTATGACAGGTTTACGCTGCAGACATCCAAGCTCATATCTCGGGAACCGTTTGACCGATTGGGCCAAAATTTTGCATGTGTATAGATCTCACATAGCTCTTTATCATACACAAAACTGGTGGCGCCACCTGCAGCCATTTTTGCACAGCTCCTGTCTGTTTGTCTGCCATGGGATAAAATCACTCATATCTCGACAGTGGTTTGACATATCTGCCTAAAATTTTGCAGGTTTATACATCCCCGACAGCTCTCTTGATTTTATGACAGGTGGCGCCACCTGCATTCTAGTTTATGAAGCAGACATCCAAGCTCATATCTTGGGAACCATTTGACCGATTGGGCCAAAGTTTTGCATGTGTATAGTTCTCACATAGTTCTTTATCATATGCAAAACTGGTGGCGTCACCTGCAACCATTTTTGCTCAGCGTCCATCTGTTTGTCTGCCACGCCCTAAAATCACTCATATACATGTAGTGGTTTGACTTATCTGCCTAAAATTTTGCATATGTATACAACTTGGATGGCTTTCTGGATTTTGTGGTGGGGGGGGGGGGGGGGGGCAACCTACATACACAATTTGGCTGCAGACATCCATGCTAATATGCAACACTCTATTTCCCCTTGCCACTCAATCCATGCCTCACTTCACCCGTTCCACTCTGATTTAGGCGGATACACGTAGTCGCTTGTCAACTACCCGTATTCTAGTTATTTTCTGTATTTGATTCATTCTTATTCTAGGCTATGCTACATTTTAGATTTTTTATTGTACAACCAGGGTTACAATGATTAAAGTGTACATTTACTTGTGTCCACAAAGTGGTGTATTGCTATGAAAGTGTGGATGTTCATCAGATAAGTAATTCCTTACTTCAGAAGAGTAAAAACTTCACCAGTGTGAAATTGACTATTAATTCCAGTAATAAATTAAAACTGGGATAGTAATTAGCACGATATTGTTTGTCCCTCATTCAACCAACAGTGTGTATACTTTATTTTAAAAGATGTTTTATTTTATCAAATTTACTTAATCTTTTATTTTATTTTGGTGAATAAAATTAACCATGTACTGAAAACTCCAGTGTGCAAAACTTTTTAATAGTGATTCAAGGAATATTCTTGTAGATGCCATGTTGTGGCATTATTTTCTTTTAAATTCAGTTTAAACATTTAAGATTTAAAAATAATAAAATATATGTGTATGCATAATATGACCGAATATGAGCTACACTCTGGATATATAATGATTGCACCTTTTGCAACAATTCTAATATTTTAACTTATAGTTTCAGTTTTTTTACTCTGTATATATAATGATTGTAACTTGTGCAATTATTCTAATATTTTAACTTATATTTTCAGTTTTTAGCTCAGCTGACTATAAGTCATCTGAGCTATAGTCGTGGTCCATTGTCCGTCATCCGTCCGTCTGTCCGTCCGTCCGTCCTTCCGTCCGTCCGTCCGTAGATGTGGCACGTTTTGAAACCGTAAGACCTAGGAATCCAAAATTCAGCATAATGTTAGATGTCCCCAAGATCTCCTACCAAGCCGAAAACTGGATCTTTGCAACTTCGTTCCTTTGAGAAATTAAGGAAAAACCTCAATTTTTTATTAAAATCCTATTTTCACACTTCAGGACTGCCTAATATCAAAACCACTCATCTGTTTTTCCTCATATTTACCATAAATATTCTTCTATATTGTTTCTATGTACATGCCAGAAATTAAGTCTGTTAAGTATAAATTCTTTAAGTTATGGGCCCAAACATAATGGACTTTGTAAAAAATCAGGAAAAATATTTACTCACTTAACATGAAAAATTTTGAAACTAGAGTCTATTTTCCCAAGTATATAACTATGTTTAATTAAGATTTAATTGTTTACCCAAAATTAGATCTGAATTTTGTAAATTTTTAAAGTAATTAGCATAAAAATAAAATCAGTACCTTAAATTTTGCCCAACTTTGACCATGGCACGTTTTTTTCCTGTAAGTACCATTGATTTAATTTTCACACCATGTAAACATTAATATTTTATTTGTTTAAATCTGAAATTTGGAAGTAAAAGCTTGAAAATTAAGCTAGTTATTGATTTTTATCTTGACGCTCTATTGTAGTCATTTGCTTTGATTACAGATTACAGATGCAGGGTCCCACTCCAGGTCACTGGAATTCAGCTATGCCAGGGTTTCTGATTTGTTACAGTCACTGGGGGAGATCCCCTGCTGTGACAGGTGTACAGTTATTCTCATATCACCACCCCAATCACCCCCCCCCCCCCCCCCCCCCCCGCAAACCCAACCCACCAAGTGTTCACTGTATCTCCTTAATTGTAATGCTGTTTCCACTCTGATATGCAAAAACTTTCCTAGAAAAAGTAATTCAAGGTGTAATCCAGAAGATGCAATGTTGTGTAATGTAGCATTTTTAAAGAAATCATTTTTCTTTTAAATGATTTTACCAATCATGATGGAACCCATCAGTATGCTTAAATTATTATAAAATATGAAGCACATTATGGATAAATTAAGACACAATTAAAAAATAAAATTGAGAAATCTAAATCAAGTATTTTTTTTTAGGTATTTATTGTTTTGCAGATATAAAAGATATAGTTTTGTGGTAAAAAATTAATAAACATTTGTATGCATGATGTGGTGTTATCTGACAAAATTGGATTTATGATGATGCAATTGAGAATTATGAATCAACTTTTATATCCAGATATATATGTTATATTGAAAATGTATAGAAATATAAACTTAAATTTTAAAAAAAATTGATGTGATAAAAAAATGAGGATTTATTACAAACATTTGTTCATTATTTTCCTGCATCAGCAGAATTTGAGATCAGGCTTTGTTTGCCATGTTTTATGTTGTTAATTAGTTATATTTCAACTGTATACATTTCATAAAAAAAAAACATATATTTAATAATATATATTATACAAAGAAAGATTGGATTGAACAAATGTGTAAACTACTGAAATGTCAACAGTTAATCGAAAAGCCAACTAATGATCATGGTAATTGTACAGATCATTTGTTCACAAACTGCTAACATGCTTCAGTTTCAACATTAGGAAACACATGGTCAGGTCACAAAATATTATTTGCAACAATTTCTTGCTCATCAATACAAACCAATCATATAAACCAACCATGGCCTTTATTACCTCTTCCTCTTACACTTTATCTCCATTTGATATTATTTAAATTTTTACCTTCAAGGTTAACGTCAGCTGAGCACAGTGACCCATAGGTCCCTTGTTTTTTCTTAAAAATTTATAAAACCTGTAAATAAAAAAAATGATTCAGATAAAAACTTCTTATGGAAAAAGTGGATATTCTAAAAAAATAGGCTTATATAATTTTACTCCCTCATGCACATTGATAAAAACCTGTTTTTGTTTATTATATTTTTAAACTATAAACTAAACTTTTTACCTATATTTAAACTAGTCCAGCACTACCAGAAATGTGGGGCCTTCTGAGGACCATTGTCCGACCAAATCTAGTTTTAACTGAACTCTTTTAAGGGTAGGTCTATGGCTATATTTGGAAGCACTGATTGTTTGCCTTTTTAGTTCACTCTGTTAACTTATGCCATGGCGCAGCGTCCGCCATCCACTGTCCACTGTCAACTGTCCACCGTCTGTTACCAAATATCTCAACAGCCTCAGCAGCTACCTTAATGAAACTTTGCAGAATCACTGATCATGGGATGGACATGCAAAAATAAGCTTTTGGTGGCGCCACCTATGCTGACTTACTTTCTGCGGGACGAAATGGTCTTTTCCACTTCCTCCAAGATAAGTCATAAAGAATTAACATTTTGGCCTTCATATCATAGTCAACAGTTCCTTAGAGGAAGGGGAATAATTTGAGTATAAATTCAGTCAAGTCATTTTCAAGATGGCATCTCTATAAAACTTCAAATTGTGTCGATCGAAAAATTTGAAAATTTGATGTGTATCTGTACATGATGTATTGTCTGTTACCAAATATCTTAGGAACTCCTGCAGCCTTCAGTTCCAAATTTCACAGGAATATTGATCATGTGAATGTTAAATGATTTTGACCTCCAGGTGGCACCACCTTTGTTGAACTACTTTCTACAGGCTGTAATGGTCTTTTCCACTTCTTCCAAGATATTTCATAAAGTATAAATACTTTGGCTTTTATATCATAGTCAACAGTTCCTTAGAGGAAAGGGAATAATCTGAGTATAAATTCAGTCAAGCCATTTTCAAAATGGTGTCTCTATGAAACTCAAATTGTGTCCATTGCAATATTTGACAACTTGATGTGTTTCTATACGTGATGTATTGTCTGTTACTAAATATTTTAGGAAATGCTGCAGCCTTCAGTTTCAAATTTCACAGGAATATTGATCATGTGACTCCTAAATGATTTTGACCTCCAGGTGGTGCCACCTGTGTTGACCTACTTTCTTTGGGACAAAATTGTCTTTTCCACTTGTTCCATGATAAGTAAAAAATTATTAGTATTTTGTCCTTCATATCATAGTCAACAGTTCCTTAGAGGAAGGGAAATAATTTGAGTATAAATTCAGTCAAGCCATTTTCAAAATGGCGTCTCTATGAAACTCAAATTGTGTCGATTGAAAAATTTGAATACTTGATGTGTTTCAATCAAGATGTATTGTCTGTTACCAAATATCTTAGGAACTGCTGCAGCCTTCAGTTCCAAATTTCACAGGAATATTGATCATGTGACTGTTAAACGATTTTGACCTCCAGGTGGCACCACCTTTGTTGACCTATTTTATACAGGCTGTAATGGTCTTTTCCACTTCCTCCCAGATATTTCATAAAGTATAAATACTTTGGCTTTTATATCATAGCCAACAGTTCCTTAGAGGAAAGGGAATAATCTGAGTGTAAATTCAGTCAAGCCATTTTCAAAATGGTGTCTCTATGAAACTCAAATTGTGTCCATTGCAATATTTGACAACTTGATGGGTTTCTATACGTGATGTATTGTCTGTTACCAAATATCTTAGGAAATGCTGCAGCCTTCAGTTTCAAATATCACAGGAATATAGATCATGTGACTGCTAAATGATTTTGACCTCCAGGTGGTGCCACCTGTGTTGACCTACTTTCTTTGGGACAAAATTGTCTTTTCCACTTCTTCCATGATAAGTCAAAAAGTTAGTATTTTGTCCTTCATATCATAGTCAACAGTTCCTTGGAGGAAGGGGAATAATTTGAGTATAAATTCAGTCAAGCCATTTTCAAAATGGCATCTCTATGAAACTTTAAATTGTGTCCATTGAAAAATTTAACAACTTGATGTGTTTCTATACATAATGTATTGTCTGTTACCAAATATC
Organism: Sipunculus nudus; assembly: GCA_026874595.1. Taxonomy (NCBI): domain Eukaryota; kingdom Metazoa; phylum Annelida; class Sipuncula; order Golfingiida; family Sipunculidae; genus Sipunculus; species Sipunculus nudus. Next base: position 102,640,070 of record CM049306.1, on the reverse strand, counting down.
TTAGGAACTGCTGCAGCCTTCAGTTCCAAATTTCACAGGAATATTGATCATGTGACTGTTAAACGATTTTGACCTCCAGGTGGCACCATCTTTGTTGACCTACTTTATACAGGCTGTAATGGTCTTTTCCACTTCTTCCAAGATATTTCATAAAGTATAAATACTTTGGCTTTTACATCATAGCCATCTGTTCCTTAGAGGAAAGGGAATAATCTGAGTATAAATTCAGTCAAGCCATTTTCAAAATGGCGTCTCTATGAAACTCAAATTGTGTCTATTGCAATAATTGACAACTTGATGTGTTTTTATATGTGATGTATTGTCTGTTGCCAAATATCTTAGGAAATGCTGCAGCCTTCAGTTTCAAATTTCACAGGAATATAGATCATGTGACTGCTAAATGATTTTGACCTCCTGGTGGTGCCACCTGTGTTGACCTACTTTCTTTGGGACAAAATTGTCTTTTCCACTTCTTCCATGATAAGTCAAAAGTATTAGTATTTTGTCCTTCATATCATAGTCAACAGTTCCTTGGAGGAAGGGGAATAATTTGAGTATAAATTTAGTCAAGTAATCAAGATGGCGTCTCTATGAAACTTTAAATTGTGTCCATTGAAAAATTTAACAACTTGATGTGTTTCTATACATAATGTATTGTCTGTTACCAAATATCTTAGGAACTGCTGAAGCCTTAAGTTCCAAATTTCACAGGAATATTGATCATGTGACTGTTAAACGATTTTGACCTCCAGGTGGCACCACCTTTGTTGACCTATTTTATACAGGCTTAGTAGTCTTTTCCACTTCTTCCAAGATATGTCATAAAGTATAAATACTTTGGCTTTTATATCATAGTCAGCAGTTCCTTAGAGAGGGGGAATAATCTGAGTATAAATTCAGTCAAGTCATTTTCAAGATGGCATATCTACGGAAGTTCAAATTGTGTTGATCGCAATATTTGACAACTTGATGTGCTTCTATACATGATGTATTTTCTATTACCAAATATCTTAGGAAATGCTGCATTCTTCAGTTTCAAATTTCACAGGAATATTGATCATGTGACTGCTTAATGATGTTGACCTGTGTTTAGCTACTTTCAGCAGGCCGAATGGTCTTATCTGCTTTTATCGAAGATATGTCATTAAGTATTTATTTGTTATAATCTGCCAAAACAGAGTCTCATCTGGGACCCTTGGACAGATGTTTCTGAAATCCGGCATACTTGCTCCCTCAGTTATGTAGTTGTAGGTAACAATGACGGTTGACCTTTCTGTTCAATACAAACCTGGGTGTCTTTTAGATAACAGCCCTAATCTCAGGAGTGGTTCAACATATTGAGCTGAAATTGTGCATATCCATAGATCTTGGACACTTACCATCTGCAATCATTTTCCAATGAAATCCTTCAGTACATTTGCTGTGGGTGAAAATTGCTCATATCACAGAAGTGGTTGAAGGTATTGGTCTGAAATTTGGCTTGTCCATCCATTTTTGGAAAGTTTTCTCATAAACCAGACAGGTGGCACCACCTACCTTCCTGTTTTTGTAGAATAAATTAATGCCTTTTTCTGAGGAGTGATTTGCTGTACTGGCCTGAAATTGTGCTTCTCCATAGATCTTGGACTCCTCAAACTTACACTCAAGACTGGTAGCGCCATCTGCAATCATTTTCCTGTAGCATCCATCCGTACATTTGCTATAGGTGAAAATTGCTCATATCTCTGGACTCGTTCAATGTATTGGTCTGAAATTTGGCATGTCCATCCATCCTGAAAAGTTTTCTTGTAAACCAGACAGGTGGCACCGTCTACAATACTTTTTGTGGAGTGTTCATCTTTGCAGTTGCCATCTGTTCGTCTTTATGGTTGTTCAGTGTATTGGGTTGAAATTGTGCATGTCCATAGATCCTCAACACCTCCATTTTGTAAACAAGACTGGTGGTGCCATCTGAAATCGTTTTCCTGTTTTGTCCATTCGTTCATATGCTTTGGGTGAAAATTGCTCATATCTCAGGAGTATTGGTCTAAAATTTGGCATGTACATCGATCTTGGAAAGTTTTCTCATAAACCAGACACGTGGTGCCACCTACCTTGTGCAATAGGACAATGTCTACTTGGAAAGGAATTAATTGGTATTTTTACATTCACCTTTTTTTCTTTTTTAATCAACTGCCATCGTGCACAGTAATTCACAGAGTGAACATTAGACCCCTAGGTCACTTGTTTTAGAATAAAGGAATGAGATAATAAGGAAAATGTATCATAAAGCCCTCTAGATTTTATGTTTTATGTAGAACTAGGAATAAGCCAAGAGTTAAAGGATTTAGCAGTAATAGGATATAGCAAGGGCATATTAGAAAGACTATGAGATCCATGTTGAAGTTGAGACTACAGGATTTGACCTCTGACCTTAAGCGTAGAACTAATTCCAGTGCCATAACCATTTGCTCCGTCTTACACTTTATACTTGGCTCTGATTAATTGCTTTTCACATTTTTTTTTGTATTTTGCATTTTTGTTGAATTACCTCCATGTATCAAATTGCACAGGAATATAGATCATGTGACTGCTAAATGATTTTGACCTCCTGGTGGTGCCACCTGTGTTGACCTACTTTCTTTGGGACAAAATTGTCTTTTCCACTTCTTCCATGATAAGTCAAAAAGTATTAGTATTTTGTCCTTCATATCATAGTCAACAGTTCCTTGGAGGAAGGGGAATAATTTGAGTATAAATTTAGTCAAGTAATCAAGATGGCGTCTCTATGAAACTTTAAATTGTGTCCATTGAAAAATTTAACAACTTGATGTGTTTCTATACATAATGTATTGTCTGTTACCAAATATCTTAGGAACTGCTGAAGCCTTAAGTTCCAAATTTCACAGGAATATTGATCATGTGACTGTTAAACGATTTTGACCTCCAGGTGGCACCACCTTTGTTGACCTATTTTATACAGGCTTAGTGGTCTTTTCCACTTCTTCCAAGATATGTCATAAAGTATAAATACTTTGGCTTTTATATCATAGTCAGCAGTTCCTTAGAGAGGGGGAATAATCTGAGTATAAATTCAGTCAAGTCATTTTCAAGATGGCATATCTACGGAAGTTCAAATTGTGTTGATCGCAATATTTGACAACTTGATGTGCTTCTATACATGATGTATTTTCTATTACCAAATATCTTAGGAAATGCTGCATTCTTCAGTTTCAAATTTCACAGGAATATTGATCATGTGACTGCTTAATGATGTTGACCTGTGTTTAGCTACTTTCAGCAGGCCGAATGGTCTTATCTGCTTTTATCGAAGATATGTCATTAAGTATTTATTTGTTATAATCTGCCAAAACAGAGTCTCATCTGGGACCCTTGGACAGATGTTTCTGAAATCCGGCATACTTGCTCCCTCAGTTATGTAGTTGTAGGTAACAATGACGGTTGACCTTTCTGTTCAATACAAACCTGGGTGTCTTTTAGATAACAGCCCTAATCTCAGGAGTGGTTCAACATATTGAGCTGAAATTGTGCATATCCATAGATCTTGGACACTTACCATCTGCAATCATTTTCCAATGAAATCCTTCAGTACATTTGCTGTGGGTGAAAATTGCTCATATCACAGAAGTGGTTGAAGGTATTGGTCTGAAATTTGGCTTGTCCATCCATTTTTGGAAAGTTTTCTCATAAACCAGACAGGTGGCACCACCTACCTTCCTGTTTTTGTAGAATAAATTAATGCCTTTTTCTGAGGAGTGATTTGCTGTACTGGCCTGAAATTGTGCTTCTCCATAGATCTTGGACTCCTCAAACTTACACTCAAGACTGGTAGCGCCATCTGCAATCATTTTCCTGTAGCATCCATCCGTACATTTGCTATAGGTGAAAATTGCTCATATCTCTGGACTCGTTCAATGTATTGGTCTGAAATTTGGCATGTCCATCCATCCTGAAAAGTTTTCTTGTAAACCAGACAGGTGGCACCGTCTACAATACTTTTTGTGGAGTGTTCATCTTTGCAGTTGCCATCTGTTCGTCTTTATGGTTGTTCAGTGTATTGGGTTGAAATTGTGCATGTCCATAGATCCTCAACACCTCCATTTTGTAAACAAGACTGGTGGTGCCATCTGAAATCGTTTTCCTGTTTTGTCCATTCGTTCATATGCTTTGGGTGAAAATTGCTCATATCTCAGGAGTATTGGTCTAAAATTTGGCATGTACATCGATCTTGGAAAGTTTTCTCATAAACCAGACACGTGGTGCCACCTACCTTGTGCAATAGGACAATGTCTACTTGGAAAGGAATTAATTGGTATTTTTACATTCACCTTTTTTTCTTTTTTAATCAACTGCCATCGTGCACAGTAATTCACAGAGTGAACATTAGACCCCTAGGTCACTTGTTTTAGAATAAAGGAATGAGATAATAAGGAAAATGTATCATAAAGCCCTCTAGATTTTATGTTTTATGTAGAACTAGGAATAAGCCAAGAGTTAAAGGATTTAGTAGTAATAGGATATAGCAAGGGCATATTAGAAAGACTATGAGATCCATGTTGAAGTTGAGACTACAGGATTCGACCTCTGACCTTAAGCGTAGAACTAATTCCAGTGCCATAACCATTTGCTCCGTCTAACACTTTATACTTGGCTCTGATTAATTGCTTTTCACATTTTTTTTTGTATTTTGCATTTTTGTTGAATTACCTCCATGTATCAAATTGCTATTAGAACAAAATAACTTAATTTGTAGCCAACAGATTGCTTTATCTGTATTTTTTAAGTTTAAAGTATATAGTTCCATGGATATGAGATGATTGTTGAATATTCTAATTATCTGTGTTTTTCCCAGAGCCAGGACCACCAGCCTTGTTCCAGGTGAGAGCCCGTGGAGCCACCCACTTTGACATGACATGGATGGCACCTCGGGAACCTAATGGTGTCCTGATTGGCTACAACATGTCTTACCAGTCAAGTGAGTCATGAAGTACAGTTGAATATCCCAAATCTGCCTGAACCTCAATTAATGGTTGGAATGGAAGAAATTAAATCCATCAATTTCAAAGTGAAACAATATTTTAAAGAAACATTATGTTTTCAGAGAGTTACACATTGGGAAAGGTTTAGATTAAGTTGCTTTAAATAAAATGAAAATTAAATAGATAGTATAATGTTATAAAGTACAAGCTGAAGTATAGTTAAACCATGTTTGAGCAAGACTACGTGGGAGTTACCGGTGCTATCGTCCTGTAGAGAGCTTGCTACTATAGAATGTGAGAGATTAAAAGAAAAAAAATGAGGTTAATCTATATGTCGGGGTCAACTTTCACCTCATTTTGGTCACTGTAATAGGTGAAACTTATTGGCATATATGTATGGTATATCTAATATATTTCCTTTATATTGTTAAGTGTTATTTTAAAGTGCTCTGCAATAGGTAAACCTCTTGGATAAAAATTATAATTAATGTAGATACAACAACTTTCAATTTGTTTTCTGTTATAATGCTGCTAAGCTCATATTCACTGTTACATGTAAATGTTGTTTTATAGTCACTGGATTAAACATGGGTAGGCTGCAGTACCGTAAACCCATAACTGACCCATCAGTGACCCGTGCCCAGCTGTCCGGTCTGCAGCCCCAGCGCCTGTACAGAGTGTTCCTGTCAGCAGTTACACAGGCTGGTCAGGGGGAGCCCATATTTCTGGACATGTCCACCACACCTGCTGGTCGTAAGTATGCTACACCTGAAATTAAAATCAATCATGGGGTAGGACGTAGCCTTCTGGTTAAGGATTTGGACTTTGGAGCTGAAGATTCCCTGGTTAGAACTGCACCAGTGCTTCAATTGTACAATGGTGAAATCTCGTTAAACCTCAGAGATTGGCTCTAATGTCTTAATGACAGGTTATGACTTCCAGATTGTTCCTAACCCCATAAAACCTGAAATCAAGAAAGCTTGATAATAATATCTCGGTTTTTAAGGTCAGACCTGAAGAAATGTAGGTTTTTTGTAAACCCATAACATTACTGCTTTTTTTTCTCTTCAAATTTGATACTTGAATTCTCACCTCCAAGGTGGCCTTCTCAAGTGTCAGAAGTGCTTCTGAAGAAGGGGGCCTATTTTACATGGATGTATGCCTTAATTCTCTAGGGATACTATGGCATCTCCGATGCCAGAAATTTCTAGTTGTACCCCGATGTGATTATAAATGCTTTTGTGGATGAGAATACCGGTCAGCATATTAATTATGCATGATTACTGCTATTAACTACATACAGTGAAACTTTGTTGTGTCGAAGTCGATTGGACCCTTGGAAAACCTTGACAAAACCGAGGTTCGACACAAGCGGGTTTTATTTGGTAATAATTTAGCTAGAGTTGTTCTGAATATCGAGTCTGTAACTTCGACATAAGCGGGTTATTCAACAAAAACGAGTTCGACACAAAGAGGTTTCACTGTATTTTATACATTTTGTATTGTCATTTAATTAAATCAGTTCAACTAAAATAATTAATAATCTTAAATATTATCTTACTACAATTAAGATTGTCCATTGTATATCAATTGTTCTGCGCAGACATTAAACCAAGTCTGGTTCAGGTATAAGTTTTAAGAGCTATAGTTCTTTTTTTTAAATTGATTGTATAGGGAAATATTACTTACCTTCAGTGCCCAGCCAGCAGTTTGCTGTCATTTGATTATCTTCCTTGCAGCACCATCTCGACCCACCTTTGGTTTCGTTGATTTCTGGGAGACAGCAGTCAACATCACATGGGAGCCTTCTCGCACTGGCAACCCAGGGAGTGTCTTTTTCTCTCAGTACAGACCAAGAGGTAAAGATAAAATTCACTTGTACTTTAATGTTAAGTTCTTCATTACTTAAATAAGAAATTCTTTATGAGTTTTGACACTGGTCACTTTCAGCATTGGTAAATGAATGGGTTCACCATCACAGCCGAAACCTGGGTATTTTTCATAAAGATTAATTCTAAACATAATACTGACAGTTTCCCAATATACATACAGTATATAAATTTCATAAACATTAGAAGCTGTGCAGCTGCAAATGTTAATACACACCATATAAATACCCTATTTCCACTTATATTTAAATATGAAATGTCAGTCATGCTTTGTTTATATTAAATCATGAACATGAAACATATCGAAAAAATATATGGTAAATTTATGATACCTCATTCTCCATGATGGACACACTTTTCTCAGTTTTACTCAGTCAACTTGAATTCACGGTTTCTTATTACCTGTAGGTCAGTACCTGTGGGAAAACACGCCTGACGAGTACGACCGTAACTGGGTTTACATTGAGAACTTGGAGCCAGGGACGGTCTACCAAGCTCGTGTAGTGGCCAAGAACGGAGCTGGACAGGAAGCACCTGCTGAACTACAAGACTTCAAAACCTCAGGCTTCCGTAAGTACATGGTGGCAGACTTGAAGACCTCAGTTCTGGCTGTCCATCCAGTCAAGTATATTTAGTTTGAATTGTTTCATTTGTGAATTTGTTTGGGATAAAATGCATGCAAAAAATGAAATTTGCTAACTATGTGTAAGTAAAAACTTTGGTCATATTTCTACTTCTTTCTTATCCAATGAAATGTGTTATTTTAGTTGTGAACAAGCTGCTTCAGCTCGTCCACAGTGTGACACTATTTGATCATTAACCATATTTATAAAACAACATTATTTTAACTGAAAATTATAAATTCAGCTAAGTTTAATTTGTTTGCAAATCTGAAATATGAAAAGGTAGAGGTCCAGTCTTTCAGGAAATCATAAGGATCTTCCAGTTCTGTAACTGAGCCATTTGAACTAATTGTATAGTATTATGTCCATGGAATGACAAGATGGATGTTTGTTACAGCACCAGGAGATCCAGTGGCTGAGAGGTCGCCATGGTTTTATGGGATGTTTGGAGGAATGCTTCTCATCATCGCCTTGGTGATTGGATTCTTCTTCCTGAAACGTGTCACTGACCAGCGATGGGAGTCAAAAGGTTAGTCACCATCACCAAGCACAGAGCATCTGCTGGGTATCTTGGCTTGATACAAAGAACTTCGAATAAATTAGCTGTTTATTCAAGAGAATATAGTATTGTAGCTCTTGTATCTATTGTGTGATGTTTTACCTTTTAAATGTACTAAACCTGCACATTAATAATGCTTTTCAATTACACATTAGTCACCTCAAGTGCAATACAGTAAGTGCAATAGTAGTACATTTAAACAGAATAGTGTGTCATGGTACAGAGTATTATAGTGCATTGATTTAATATGTAAAATGCATATTACATGTAACAGAATTAATACATAATGTGGTCAAAAGTTGTAAAAATACCTTGTGTTTATAAATGATTTTAATAGTCTTATGCATAAATTCATATTGGTTTACTAAATGTTCTTTTAATATCCGTTTCTACAAATAACAGAAAATGAGCGAGAAGAACAGATCAGAACACTACAAGCCCAGATTGCCACAGAACAGATGGGTATTGTCAACCAGTATGCTGACACGTATGTGATTGCTTTCTGAGTATCATAAGGAATGTATTATTTTAGATGCTCTTCTGTATGCTGCAAGCAGTGGCTTTTTAAATCATGAATAACACGTTTGTGTTTACATCTAGTGATGTTTTATTGAAAAGGGCAGTCAGTTCAAAGGATGGTTTTACAGGAATGTAAATTATTTTCAAATTTTACCATTTTCTGGTATTTGTAAAGAGACCAGAGTACTACCTGGGATGGAAATACCATCCATGCAGTCTGTACAAACCATTTTACAATAAGACATTTAAACAATAATTCTAACCCTGATGTTCTGATATTACTTCTACCTTACATATTGAAATGTTTAATACAGGCTGCAGATAATGGCAATTGAAGATACAATAGATACTTTCAAGTGTAGATTTAACAAAAACCAGATCCAATCTTGAATGAATAGGTCTCAAGAACAACAAATTTTATGTACAAAGTTATGACTGAAATAATTGACTGATGAATTGAAATCATGAAAATGATTTTGAAATTAATTTTTGTAATTTGTAGAGGAAGTCGTGACTACACTGCCTCATACACCAGTGAGAAAAAACCGCCAATCAACGAAGAGTTTGACTCCGATGAGGAATACGATCAGCGTTATAACCAACCCCCGTACAACCCTGCTCAGCAGCAGTATTCTCAGGACCAGTACTACGGACAACAGCCACAGCAGTATACTGACACCAGCTACGGACAACCAGGGATGTATGCTGAACCTCCCGGCCCTGACAGTTATGCTCAGGTCCCAGGGGATCCTCACTATAGCCAGCCCCCTGTAGAGCAGGTTGGCTACCGTAAGCCACAAGCTGGCGGCCTGTCTGGTGCTCCTGCCACCGGTATCACTGGCTCCCCTGCCATGATGGGTGTACCCCAGACGCAGATACAGGGTGGATATAACATGCCATCAAGTGGAGCAGGGTCATCTTTTGTGTAACAGAAAATAGTTCCAATTAATTTTTAGACAGCAAACATTCCCATAACATAATTCTGTACACTTTAAAAGGATATACATACTGATTTATTATATTTAATTTCCTTGGGATTTAAGTGAATTTTTAGGGTTTTAATCACTCATCTTTTGATTTAACATCAATATCAAGTAGTCCTCTTTCCCCGTTTTCTATAAAATTTAAAATTGCTGCAAATGATGCCTAATATTATAATTCATGTGTACTTTTTTGTGAATATGGGTATTATTCCCCATAATGGATTACTATTATTGGATCCTTGTTCAGTTGACTCTGTTATTTTCTTAAATGTGTCTTTTGCTGTATGATATAGTTTTATGTATCCAGGATTACAAATAATAATGGCATATAAATGTCAGGCTATAGTGAAATTCTGGATGATTTAGCTTGCACAAGTACTGTTATATGTAAGCTTATACTTAAATATAAAAATAGGTGCAGTAAAAATCTCAACATTTATTGTAATATTGTATCAATTATATATAACATTTTAGGAGTTGCAACATGCATGCAATTCATCATCCAAGGTTGCATTGCCATGTTTGGTCTTAAGTCTTCTCAGACTGTTTCAGCAAGTATTGAAATTATGTTTGTAAATAGCGCCACCAGCCTGGCTTGTAGATATAGGGATAATTCTTTTTAATTCTTTCCAACAGACACTAACTCGTACACTTAAATTTGGTACCTGTGAGACAAGTGCCCTGTGTATTGCCACTGTACAGTTGTAAATAGTTCAGACATATTTTTATATAGATATTACAGATTTCTATAAGTGTTGGCATGTGCAAAATTTTTTAAGTTCATTGAACCTGAAGTGTTCTTCAGTCATATAATCTGTAGTAATGCCACAAATCAATAAATACACTTTTTTACATTCATGTACATGTAAATAAAGACTGATCACTTGTACATTCCAACAGTTGGTATATGATTTTTTAATAAATATTTTTTTCCAAAATAAAATAACAGATGTTGTTGTTTTATAGAGTTTTCAGTATTAAAGTGCACAGTCAAAGCCTTTTAGGAACTCCTATATTTTTTGCAGATGAATTTTTCCTAGTGAATTATTAAAATCAAAGGATACTAGTAATTATTATGATCATTTCAAGTTTGGCCTGTTGTAAATATAGTTGTGTATTAACATTGGGCACATACATACATGTACAGTTTATCAATTTAGTTTCAAGCCAATACTCTCCCACCCAATTTTTCCTTCAGTTTGTTTCAGGATCAGTAATTTGATGCCATTCAATTTGTTTCTGACCAATGATGTTTCACCATCATGCTTTTATGGTGCTGAGAGATCACTTTAACATCAGAATTTCTCCTCAGAATGTTCTTGTGAATATTTGCAACTCATTGGTGAATCATCTTTGTCCAGTTATCATCAGATAAGGAACCACTAAAAGTTGATAACAAGCACATGGTTAAAAAGAACAAGGCAGGCACTGTTAAAATTTACAGTTTTATTTAAATACAACGAAGAGAATAAATTATCATCTGAATAACAAACAAGGATACCTGCTATTTTGACCTTGTACTACATAACTGGTATGTCTGACCACTGAAGTAAACATGAGTTAGGTGAACACAAACAGATGAAGATCATGAAACTGCTATGACTGTGATGGTAAATTTACCAATAAATTAAATAAAGGTAAATTAGCATTAAAAAACAATCCAGAGGTCCACTGGGTATACATTGATTCTGCTGTGTCCATAGATATGTCAGGTACCTGCCTGATGAGGTTATCTTCCACACCTTCCTTATATCAAACCTACTGCTATAAGCACAACCAAAGGTTCTTTTTGTCCTGACTGCTTGTCACTACCAATATATCGCTTACAATCATATTTGTAACCAGCATCTTGCACAATCAATTCTTTTTCAAATACATATTCTTCCAACACATATTATGTATGTCAAATGAAAATGTAAGTTTTAAAGCATTTGGTTTCCCCTAGACATTACTGGCAGAGCCACAAAAGTAGGTAGATATCCTAATGCAAATGTATGATATACAGTTTCTGGCAGCCTGCCAAATCCTGAGTAAATGTTGGTAGCCTCATGTGTAACTGTTCTTGAAATCAACCTTAACACTACACTCTTGAAATGTCAAACCAGGAAAATCATCTGGTGGATTTAAAAAATATTAATCCTTAATAATCAATAACTGAAAGATATATGCAAATAAAATCCTAGATAAAGGGAGCAGATAAGCAATTCATCGCCTAATACCTAACAGATAGTAATTACTAATGATATAAGATCTGAAACAGTATTCCTTTGAAAGTACACAGTGAGAGTCATTTATTAACAGTTTTAACTTAACAAGCAATGTACAATGTGCACAAAACAGAGAAAGTCATGTCATAGTCACATAATAACATATAAAACAAATAGTAAATATTGTCAGTGGAACCTGTAGTGAATTTATACCAGTGAATTCATCACACAAATGTAGTCAGTCTTTCTGCAGCCTGATTTGTGAACAATGCTGTGAAAAATTTCTTATTCAGCTGTTTAATGGACAATTGCTCTCACATAAACATGACAATGAAAGGTGACCCCAAGACTTTGCACAAAACATGCAAGTCTGAACAGAAATAAATCAAGGACACTCTAAATCAAGGAATCCAAAATTCAGAAGATAATATTTGAAGCTGCATATTTGCAAATACTAGATGTAAGCATCAGTAAAATCAGGTTTAATATCGCATGAACAATGCTCATCTGTAGTAATACATGTTAAAGTAAGCCACCCTAACAAACTAACACAGTGAGACTAAACTACAAACAAAAGAGAAAAATATAGCTGCTCAAGGATAATATGAATTTTCAAAAGTATTTATGGTAATTCTGGAGCACAGGTAAAGCCCCAACCTAAGCAGAAGATTTAATATAAAGGCAGATAATACCCAGCATGACTACAGTAATGATGTTGGAAATACACCGAGTATGTTACCCTGCACAACAGAACTTGCCAAATATAATAGATAAACATTTCAATGAGGTAGACAAGTAAACATATAAATTTCATTTTCAGAAACATAACTTATAAGAACAGGTATGGCACATTTAAATACATTCATATATAATTTATAATACCACAATAAATTCTAGTGTTTCTCTATGATGTCATCCGTGTCATATCTTGTTGAGCCTCTGTTGTGGACAAAACAAATTTTAACGGATGAAAAGGCAAATTTGGGATTTATTATTACACATTTTCCATAAATCAAGCATATCAGCACAAGGGGCACATTGTTTGTGATAGTCCCCATCATTATGGACCAGTACAGAAATATGTGCCAGCACACTTCATGGGCCTACACAGTAGTAGAGTCACCAATGTCATTATCACAGATACAGTCTCTCAACATGTTTTGTATTTTAGTGTCTAAATGCTCATTACAGACCTCCCATTCCATTATGAATATAGGAATAATAGTGTTAATATGTGGTGGGGAGGTGTTGAGGGTGGGTTTAATTAGATATCCTGCAATCTGAAGCATTATGAATCATGCAAAAAAGAAGAGCATACTTTAGCAGCTGCAATGGATCATCAGTACCAAATCCAAAATGCAGCACACAACATTACATCTTCCCCCACTCAAATCAAGCCATTGTGGCCATTGGAAAGAGAGATGGGGAGGGATAAAAACAGATGTGCACATGTAAAACTCCACATACAGCTCACCATTTGTAATGTGTCAATATTGGAGGTTTTACTACACACAGATAAAGTCAGTTGTTGTTGCATCAGATTTTAAAATATGAATAAACATGAGCTCCTTATTTGGATGTATGTAAATCAGATTGCTGTTTTATCCAATCCTTGGCCTTCTGGTCTACTCTCCTTGGTAATGACAACTGCTTGGCTACTGCTTGTATTTTGTGTTCATTTTTCCTCAGGTACATCTGTGAGTCGTGCTCCATGACCAGCCACTTTGATGGATTAACCTCGTCCAGCTCAAAGTTCTCAGACATGTAAGGATTAAATCTGTAATACGTTTTGGGTGGCAGAAGATCATGTAACAGGTTGTGGACAGCTGGAAAGAAAACAAAACACATTTACCATCAGACATACTGTAACATATTATTAAGAACCAGACATAAAACTATAATAAGCATCAGACAAACCTGCCATAACTTAACAACAAAAATGTTTAAATGCTCTAGAGTATTAAAGCATAAAGTGAATAACAGAATGGTTTTGGTGATTATTAATTTGTTTCTCATTCTAATAACTAGCTAAACATTTGCAATTATCAAATCTCCAAGTAATGCACAATCAAACATTACCACTCATCATGTGCTGATATATTTCTGAACATATTTATAACTACTGTTGAACTTTTAAGAAACGTTAACTTTTTTCTGTTGCAAGAATTTTGTTTTACTAATCAGCTGAGAATAAAACATGCTCATATTTTTCTTCTCAACTGAACACTAAATTTCTGTTTTTGTCCTATGATTTTATATGTTTATATGAATGGAGGATAAGAAAGTAGAGATTACCTTCTGTATCCGTTGCGCTCTGAACAAATTTGTTGAGTTTGGTCTTGAGACTAGAATATGACTGGTCCATCTTGTCCACTGCTGGTTCATAACGACCTGTTCCTATAGAAACAATACAGCTGAACTGCTCGTTTGGCCACAGAAGCTTGCACTCATGTAAAGCTATAGCTGTTGGGTTGTTGGTCAGCAGGCCGCCATCCTGGTAATAAAGAAGGCACTTTATAACACACATCACTGGTCACCACTGGTGTTGTTGTGAACCTGGAAAAAGGCCCACTTCTTAGTGTTCTTGATAATTGTATTACTCATAGAAACTGTTCAGTTGGGACACCAAATCAAACAAATATTAAGGATAGGTCTGTAATAAATCATTGGTGCACAGACACATTGTGATACAAGTTAAATAACTTAATTAATGTTATGGATAAAATTGACAAAATATGACAATCCAGCTGAGAGTACAATAAAATACAGGCAACCTCCAACATTTGCTCATCAGCAGCCCAGCAATGGTAAAACAAGGGACCTATGGGTCACGACGCTCAGCTGTTATATATGATAAAAAAATATTATTTAGAAATGAGGCACATGCTGGTTTTGTGTGGTAATAAATATAAGCTGTATTATGAGTTGTTGTTGTTTAGCTTATGTATGATTTTGATAGTACCTTTGGAGACAGGGAAGAGGATTGATTTCATTTGTTTTATTAACAAATGGAGTACTATTGTCACACAGATTTTGACTTGGCCATATAACTTATTTAAGCAGAACATATAATATAAGAGTTTAACTATTTATTAAAAAAATTACAAATATTGTCCCAAATATAATTTTTATAAAAAATAATAAGAGAATCATATGATTTTTTAAAATGAAATATAACTGATATGATTATTAAAATAATATTAAAGAATATATTCATGAATGCATTCATGAATACATTTTGAAAGTATTTGCACGAGTATTCATATACTTTCATTTTTACCTAAATTCCTATTCTTTATGCAAGAAATTTTATAATGGAGTACATAATCATATTCGTATTTAAATACAATTACAAAGTATTCGCACCATGTCTGGTATTTATTCAGTTCACCAAACAATGATGTTGAGAATCAAGAATATACAAAATTCACACATTTAAATAATGATCATAAGTACCTGGTTTTATGGCTTTTATTTATATTAAAAAATAACTGTAAAAAAATTCATTTTGGACTAATTTCACATCAATGTACACACTAGACACAGTAGGAATCTAGATTAATATTATCAACTGCATCTTTGTCTATCATTAATTTCCTTCATATGATCCCTAATGATTAGTAATGAATAATATGATTTACTTCTTTATCATTAAAATTGAACTGAAAAATGCCATAGGTGACTGCATGGTGTTATTTGGAATATGTACAATTCTACCCATCGATACAAGATTCTTATATCATCAGTAACTGCAAGTTAATTTCCTGTTATTATAAACTAACAAATTCCTTTTCTATTTTCTTTAATTTGTTATTAAAAACCAATAAAAATTTATTAATTTATTGTTTATTGTTATGATGTTGGTTAAAACTACTAGATGAGTTGGGTTGGACACCTGGATCAACTGTGGCTGGCCATAAGCTGCCTGGATGCCTCGCCTCAAGCGTGCATAATTTGATGAAGGGTCAACAAGGTCAACATACAGGTGACTCAAGAGGGGCTGGAGAGAGCCAAAGTCTGACAGGGTCTCATAAAAAACATTAATAAAAGCTACAATTTTTGGCCAATTTCTTTCAGCTTTCTACACTAAAAAGCTGATATCCTAATGTGTGCATGATATGAAAATTATATCAACAGTGCTCACAGGACACAAACGTGCCATGGTCACAGTTGGGCAAAATTTAAGGTACTAATTTTATATCTATACTAATAACTTATAAAATTTGAAAAATTCAGAACTAATTTTGGGTATTCAATTGAATCTTGATTAAATAATGTTACATCCCTGAAAAAAAAATCTCTAGCTTCAGCAATGCCCTTGTTAAGGGAGTAAATATATTTCTTGATTTTTTACAAAGTGCATTATGTTTGGGCCCATAACTTAAAACAATTACGCAATACTGACATCATTCTGGCATGTGCATAGAGAATGAAAAATATGTATATTATTTATGATTAAAGTCAGATCAGTGGTTTTGATATTAGGCAGTCTTGAAGTGTAACAATGGGATTTTAATGGAAAAATGAAGTTTTTCATAAATATCTCGAAGGTATTAAGTCCTAGTGACCAAATTCTTGGCATGGTAGGGGATTTTGGAGACATCTAACTGTATGCCGAATTTAAGGAACTAAGAGCTGAAGCTGGGGAGCTGAGCTCTTGCAAACTGCATAACACTAGCTTGATGTAAACAATATGTTACATGGTGCTTGAAAACTTATTAAAATCTACAGTTTTTGATCAACTGGTTTCAAATTTTTGGTGTTAACAGTTGAAATGCTAACAAAAACATGCTGTGAAAATTAAATCCACAGTACTTACAGGAAAAAAACGTGCCATGGTCAAAGTTGGGCTAAATTTAAGGTACCAATTTTTTATTTTTATTAATATTTTAGAAAATTTAAAAGATTTTCATCTAATTTTGGGCATACAATTTAATTTTGATTAATTAAAGTTATATTACTGGATAAAAGGTCGATAGCTTTAACATTTTTTGTGTTAAGTGATCAAATATCTTTCCTGATTTTTTACAAAATGCATTATGTTTGGGCCCATAACTTTTTTAAATTAAATAATACAGACATAATTTCTGGCATGTACATTGGAACTATATAGAGGAATATTTATGGTAAATATGAGGAAAAACAGATTAGTGGTTTTGATATTAGGCAGTCCTGAAGTGTGAAAATAGGTTTTTAATAAAAAATTGAAGTTTTTCCTTAATTTCTCAAAGGAACGAAGTTGCAAAGACCCAGTTTTCGGCTTGGTAGGAGATCTTGGGGACATCTAACATTATGCCGAATTTTGGATTCCTAGGTCTTACGGTTTCAAAACGTGCCACATCTACGGACGGACGGACGGACGGACGGACGGACAGACGGACGGACGACGGACAATGGACCACGACTATAGCTCAGATGACTTATAGTCAGCTGAGCTAAAAATCAGGTAATCACCATCTGATAAGCTAACTGCCACATGATTAAAATTGACTGGCTTACTGCCACATGATTAAAATTGACTGGCTAACTGCCACATGATTAAAATTGAGTGGCTTACTGCCACATGATTAAAATTGACTGGCTAACTGCCACATGATTAAAATTGAGTGGCTTACTGCCACATGATTAAAATTGACTGGCTAACTGCCACATGATTAAAATTGAGTGGCTTACTGCCACATGATTAAAATTGACTGGCTAACTGCCACATGACTGCAACAGACTGGCTAACTGCCACATTCCTGAAATTGACTTGCTTACTGCCACATGACTGAAAATGACTGGCTAACTGCCACATGATTAAAATTGACTGGCTTACTGCCACATGACTGAAATTGACTGGCTTACTGCCACATGACTAAAATTGACTGGCTTACTGCCACATGATTAAAATTGACTGGCTTACTGCTACATGACTGAAATTGACTGGCTAACTGCAACATGACTGAAATTGACTGGCTAACTGCCACATGACTGAAATTTACTGGCTAACTGCCACATGATTAAAATTGACTGGCTAACTGCGACATGACTGAAATTGACTGGTTAACTGCAACATGACTGAAATTGACTGGCTAACTGCCACATGATTAATATTGAATGGCAATTTGCCACTTGATTAAAATTAATTGAATAACTGCCACATGACTGAAAATGACTGGATAACTACCACATAATAAATATTGACTGGCTTACTGCCATATGATTTAAACTGACTGGCTAACTGCCACATGATTAATATTGACTGGCTAACTGCCACATGATTAATACTGACTGGCTAACTGCCACATGGTTTATATTGACTGGTTAACTGTGACATGATTTAAACTGACTGGCTA
This sequence comes from Sipunculus nudus, assembly GCA_026874595.1. NCBI lineage: Eukaryota > Metazoa > Annelida > Sipuncula > Golfingiida > Sipunculidae > Sipunculus > Sipunculus nudus. The sequence continues at coordinate 102,621,973 of CM049306.1, read as the reverse complement.
ACTGCCACATGATTAAAACTGACTAGCTAACTGCCACTTGTTTAAAATTGACTGGCTAATTGCCACATGGTTAAAACTGACAGGCTAACTGCTACATGATTAAAGGAGCCCAATCACCAATATAGCATGTAGAATTGACATGAAAAAATACTTCTTCGTTTTAAAATAAACTTGTACCTGCCAAAATATTGTCCTGAAACAGTTTGCTTTCTCCTGTAAAAAAAAGTGGATCAGGCACAATCACAGGTTTCAACATAAACACAGCCCATGCATCGTCCAGGCAACAAACTATCAATCAAGAGATTCCCTGACTGACTAAGGGTTGGGGCCAGGTACATGCAAAAGTACCTAGGTACAGGTACAGGTACTTGCTAAATGGTCAGGTACAGGTACAGGTACAGCATTATTGTAGAGTACCTAGGTACAGGTACAGGTACTTAAGAAAGTACCTAGGTACAGGTACAGGTACATTTTAAAGATATTTGAACTAATGATAATTGCATAAATTTCTTATAGATCTGCGATAATAAGATGTAATAGAATGGCTGAATATATCATAAAAACTTTTAAATTATAGATTTTTATGTCATGAAAAAAACAAGGGACCTATGGGTCACGACGCTCAGCTGTTATATATGATAAAAAATATTATTTAGAAATGAGGCACATGCTGGTTTTGTGTGGTAATAAATATAAGCTGTATTATGAGTTGTTGTTGTTTAGCTTATGTATGATTTTGATAGTACCTTTGGAGACAGGGAAGAGGATTGATTTCATTTATTTTATTAACAAATGGAGTACTATTGTCACAGAGATTTTGACTTGGCCGTATAACTTATAAGCAGAACATATAATATAAGAGTTTAACTATTTATTAAAAAAATTACAAATATTGTCCCAAATATAATTTTTATTAAAAATCATAAGAGAATCATATGATTTTTTTAAAATGAAATATAACTGATATGATTATTAAAATAATATTAAAGAATATATTCATGAATGCATTCATGAATACATTTTGAAAGTATTTGCACGAGTATTCATATACTTTCATTTTTACCTGAATTCCCATTCTTTATGCAAGAAATTTTATAATGGAGTACATAATCATATTCGTATTTAAATACAATTACAAAGTATTTGCACCATGTCTGGTATTTATTCAGTTTTCACCAAACAATGATTTTGAGAATCCAGAATATACAAAATTCACACATTTAAATAATGATCATAAGTACCTGGTTTTATGGCTTTTATTTATATTAAAAAATAACTGTAAAAAATTCATTTTGGACTAATTTCACATCAATGTACACACTAGACACAGTAGGAATCTAGATTAATATTATCAACTGCATCTTTGTCTATCATTAATTTCCTTCATATAATCCCTAATGATTAGTAATGAATAATATGATTTACTTCTTTATCATTAAAAATGAACTGAAAAATGCCATAGGTGACTGCATGGTGTTATTTGGAATATGTGACATTCTACCCATCGATACAAGATTCTTATATCATCAGTAACTGCAAGTTAATTTCCTGTTATTATAAACTAACAAATTCCTTTTCTATTTTTCTTTAATTTGTTATTAAAAACCAAGAAAAATTTATTAATTTATTGTTTATTGTTATGTTGTTGGTTAAAACTACTAGATGAGTTGGGTTGGACACCTGGATCAACTGTGGCTGGCCATAAGCTGCCTGGATTCTCGCCTCAAGCGTGCATAATTTGATGAAAGGTCAACAAGGTCAACATACAGGTGACTCAAGAGGGGCTGGAGAGAGCCAAAGACTGACAGGGTCTCATAAAAAACATTAATAAAAGCTACAATATTTGGCCAATTTCTTTCAGCTTTCTAAATTAAAAGCTGAAAACCTTATGTGTGCATGATATGAAAATTATATCAACAGTGCTCTCAGGAAACAAACGTGCCATGGTCACAGTTGGGCAAAATTTAAGGTACTAATTTTATATTTATAACTTATAAAATTTGAAAAATTCAGAACTAATTTTGGGTATTCAATTGAATCTTGATTAAAAATGTTACATCCCTGACAATAAAATTTCTAGCTTCAGCAATGCCCTTGTTAAGGGAGTAAATATATTTCTTGATTTTTTACAAAGTGCATTATGTTTGGGCCCATAACTTAAAAAATACACAATACTGACATCATTTCTGGCATGTGCATAGCGAATGTATAGAAAAATATGTATATTATATATGATCAAAGTCAGATCAGTGGTTTTGATATTAGGCAGTCTTAAAGAGTAACAATGAGTTTTAATGGAAAAATGAAGTTTTTCATTGATATCTCGAAGGAATTAAGTCCTAGTGACCAAATTCTTGGCATGGTAGGGGATTTTGGAGAAATCTAACTGTATGCCAAATTTAAGGAACTTAGAACTGAAGCTCGGGAGCTGAGCTCTAGCAAACTGCATAACACTAGCAATATGTGACATGGTGCTTGAAAACTTGAATAAAATCTACAGTTTTTGATCAACTGGTTTCAAATTTTTGGTGTTAACAGTTGAAATGCTAACAAAAACATGCTGTGTAAATTAAATCCACAGCAGTTACAGCAAAAAAACGTGCCATGGTCAAAGTTGGGCAAAATTTAAGGTACCAATTTTTTATTTTTGCCAATATTTTAAAAAATTTAAAAGATTTTGATCTAATTTTGGGTATACAATTTAATTTTGATTTATATAAGTAATATTACTGGAAAATAAGTGCTTAGCTTTAACAAGTTTTGTGTTAAGTGATAAAATTTCTTTCCTGATTATTTACAAAATGCATTATGTTTGGGCCCATAACTTTTTTAAATTATATAATACAGACCTAATTTCTGGCATGTACATAGGAATTATATAGAGGATTAATTATAGGAAATATGAGGAAAAACAGATGAGTGGTTTTGATATTAGGCAGTCCTGAAGTGTGAAAATAGGTTTTTAATAAAAAATTGAGGTTTTTCCTTAATTTCTCAAAGGAATGAAGTCGCAAAGACCCAGTTTTCGGCTTGGTAGGAGATCTTGGGGACATCTAACATTATGCTGAATTTTGAATTCCTAGGTCTTACGGTTTCAAAACGTGCCACATCTACGGACGGACGGACGGACGGACAGACGACGGACAATGGACCATGACTATAGCTCAGATGACTTATAGTCAGCTGAGCTAAAAACGAGCCAGCTGCAAATGTAAAGGTTCACCTTTAGTAAATGTGATAAGTTAATGAAGCTGATAAAATTTACAAAGTTAGTAATACAGGAATATAAAACTTTCATTCATATACTAAAATATGATGTCACTTTTTCAAATCAAGTTTTGAGTTTTAGAGTAATGTTTTAAAGTCCAAAAGTCTTGAAGCACCACACACTCTTTAAAATAAAGAGGCTTGACTGAAAGGGAAAATCTTATAATCAGTTTTTATAGATTAACTTCATGATATGAACAATAATACATACATAATTAGAAATAATAATAAACATGTTCATTGCAGTAAGTCACACTGAGGAATGTTTTTAGAATTAAGAGCACCTGCATTTGATGCTTGAGCAGGGATTTTTTTTTCTGTGAAATGGAATGTTCTGCTTTTTTTTGGCATATGTTGAGAATTCAGTTACACGATATGTACCTTCTTCACTTCTTTTTTTATCCTTCACCAATGTTCTTTGTATACTAGACAACAGGTATCTACATGGGGCATGTGAGCAACACTGTCCATATCCTTTTCTCTCTACCCTTTATATCTGATAATGCCATAATGAACTTCCTGTGTAGATGCTGAAGGTAGCCAGGCCAGCATGCTACTAGCCATAGCCTAGTCAACTTTAAAGGCTGCTTAGATAAAAGCTTAGTAATTACCCCTGCCTGGATAAGGGTGACAGCTCAGTACACTAACATGACCCAACCTGAAGTCCATTTCCAGTGTCATTACCTGTAATCCTCATAACTGTGAATTGTGCACCTAGGTACAAGTACTATTTCCTGGCCCCAACCCTGTTCTGTGTCTACATTGCATGGGCATGAGGGCAGCCCTGTTCCTATCCTTTGTCAGTTGCCCAATACTTGTAATGATAATGTCACAATGAACTTCCTGTTTAGAGGCTCTAGGTTGACCAGCTTGCTAGCCCCTCTAGCTACAAAGGCAGCTGGGCTGAATGCTTTGTAATTACCCCTGCCTGAGATAGGTAACTGTCCTGACAGGGGTGACAGCTTTGTTCATGCAATTGACCCAAGCCTGGTGTCCATTTCCAGTATCACATTTGTACCTGAAGTACCTTATACCAGGTACAGGTACTTTAGTTCCAGGTACAGGTACAAGGTACTTCCTACTCATGAAAGCCAGGTACAGGTACAGGTACAGATACTCTGAATTGTGTACCTAGGTACAGGTACAGGTACAAGTACCTGGCCCCAACCCTGGACTGACTTGGCCCAAAAAATGTAATACATGTTACCCCTGGCTGAAACATTGCATGTTGCGGGCCACAATCAGACCTCCTGTCATGCTGCCTTGTCAAGGTAAACAGATACACGTGGACTGTGTTTATCAACATGCAGAACAATAGCAAGCTATTATAAACAGCTGTATACAAGCTACTGAGACTGTGTGCTGGGATGGTATTTCTGGAAACTTTTTTATAAAGCAAAACTGAACTGATAGTGTGAAAAATTAGGCATGTTCCTTTAAAATTGATTGGCTAACTGCCACATGATTACAATTGATTGGCTAACTGCCACATGAATAAAACTGACTGGCTAACTCTAGTAACTGCCATATGATAAACCCCAATCAGCGGGGCTGTTTCATTATTCAATATTCATGAAGCATAGATGCAATGGCATGGTGAATTTTAACAAATAAGAGCAATGACTTGGAATCTGAACTATTGACCGTACTTGTTTCCTGTATCCTATCATGGCTGAAGTATTGCTATATGTATTTGCATCATTAGATGTCATTAAACCCCACGTTATGGCCACCTGTATAAATATATCAAGGAGTTCACTGTATTTTTTCATTTGATGTCAGTTTGAGCTAACTATCAGTACAACATGAATAAGGTATGTGTGCCTGAGCTGCAAAAAAAGCTGAAGCCACTTGAGTAGAATGGTCTACACCTGCTACATGCTGACAACAGCGTTGAAGTATTATTTTGTGCATGAATGCATCAAGATATAATTGGAGAGTTTCTTATCTTATGTGCATTATCAGTAACTTTGAATTTACATAAAATATTAGATATTAATCTATTATTAAGGTAAACATGCAGTTTCTCACCTGATGAATTTTGTCATTGATTTTTAATTCCTCGTAATATCCTGGAGCAGCACTGGAGGCCCGAATCCCTTGCCACAGTTTGTCCTGACATGACCCAGGGTACACTGACTGAACCCTCGGTGGAAGGTTGTAGTTACGAAACAAAAAGTTCTGAATAGTCAGCTGATTCATCAGTGTGGAGACCATAGCAATCTGAAGAAAAAGGAAATAAGTGACTGTTTAGTTAATGTGTATTGTTAGCAGATTGCTGGAAAGCCCCATGATAACTGAACAACTGATATGTCAAATAAAGAGAAATTTATAAGGACCATGCCTGGCTTCATTTTATAAAGATAAACAGATTGCAGTTGCAAGGAATTTAACCAACAATGCTGTGTACAGAAAACTAAGAGTGTGACCTGCTGTTTTTTAACGTCAGAGTAATGCATTTTCCTTTCATACAGATGTTATTACTGACACATCAGATCTCAAGATAACCTGGTACCAGTAGACCTTTTGTGAGTATAAGAATAAGACAGGATTTGTTCTATACTGATCAGATTGGGAGCAGAATTAATTCAGCCTGAACTACAGAATGTGTTATGATGTATATTTGTAACTTGTCACTTAAACTTTTATTTGTTTCCTTAATTTGGATTCTGTTGATAAAATATTTAGATTGGTCCTTCTTAATCCTGAGTTTTAATACTGTGATAAGTTTAATCCAGAAGGTGCAGAAATGTTATTTTCCCCCATAAATGTAAGTGAGCCTATAACTGATAACATCAATGCCACAACTGAAATTGAAAATTCATAAAAGTGGATTTTATAACACATCAGAAATTCAGATAAAAACTTGTAAATTTCCACCTAGATGGTTTCCTTGATATATGTCATTAAAACTTACCTTTGGGCATTTCTTATCCCTGGCTGTGCTTACAAAGGTGACCTCTCCAAACTGATCCCTAAATATGAAGAAAATGCAAGTGCTTAAAGAATTTATGAAGATACTTGAAATGTACAAATAAGATAAGAAGAAGTGCCATACTTTTCAGGTTAAAAGATCCTTTGGTTAAATTGGATAAAACAGTCCCTAAGGCATTTATGAAGATAACTGATCCCTTAATTTTACAAAATAATGTAATTCCCGAGGGGCTTATGAGGATAAACCTGTTTATATAAGTAGGAGTCAGGTATGGAGTTTCTCCTTTTCACACATATTCTTCAGATTATTTGTTGTGAACAGAGTTATGTAGTTCAAGTACAGACATGTCCTGAATGTATCTGTTGAGGCATCAAGACATTTTTGTTTTGTGTTAAGCATATTGTTACAGGAAGCGACGTTTCAATCTGTTTTGTACAAGATTTTTCTGTGTCATTTGGTACTAGATCTACTCCTAAAGAATTTGCCCTTGGTTGAATATGTCAATACTTTTACAAAAATACCCTGGACACAAGCTACATTGAATAATGATCACTGCTATATATGAAAAATATACATAACACAGACACTTCTTCATTGTCACTAAGATAGCATTATGCCATCACATATTAATCATAGATAACAGTCTTACCTGAGGATGTTCTCCCACATTTTGGAATCATAATAAGCATGTGAGGTGACAAGCTGCTTGGCACCGCTCAACCTGCTCCTGGTGAACATCTCTGACGAGAAATCCTTGTACAGCTGAATACATTCTTTTAGTGGAACCCTGAACACACCAATCATGGCTGCCAGCAAGGCTCCAGTGCTAACCCCTATGATGTAATCAAATAACTGATAGGGCTCCTTTCCTGTCGCCTCTTGAAATTTTAACAAGGTCTGGAGAGTCATAAGACCTCTGCAATTTAAAAAACCAATATACATGTCAGTGCATGAGCAAGCAATACACATATTGTTTCATATAATCATATATAAGCTATGCTGTACAACTAATAAAATAAAAGACACAAAATATATAAATATTAACTGTTCCCCTCATAAATTGAACTGTTTTATCCTAGTCATAGGTAATAACTCTAGTACCTTACTCTACAGGCAACTTAGTGACAGCTATCTTAATTGAATTCTAGTTTTTTTTCTTATTCAGGTTCCCTGTGACTAAGTTTGTTGGACATTAAAATTAAACCTTTAATAGTACATTTAAAGACAGTACATCTTGTTACCTGTCTCATCAAGTAGTTTACAACCTGCTTACCTTGTGCCACCACCATCCATTGAAAGTACACGGGTGCCTCGAGTAGGAACTGGACTAACATGGCCTATCAGAGCCATAGCCTCATGGACTTGTTCCTGGAGAACTCTGTCTTTTGTTTTCCTTAAGCTCAGAAGACAGGGCACCAGTCGTTCCTGTTTTAAAAAGACATGAAATTATAAAAATTGTAAGGACAGTATGTTATATAAAATTTGACTAAAGAAAAGTTATTTGTGCAAGACTACATGATAAAAACTATGTGAAAAAGCTGCACGATATTTCTTCCTTGCAGATTACGGTTTTAACACTGACAAAGTCTAAACATAATTAGTCTATACCACAGGCCATTGAACTCACTATTAAAACAGACCAGCTGTGCTCTCATTGGTTGGCTATGATAAACAATCCCATGATGGTGCTCGGAAGCCAATCAGTGGTGCTCTCATTGGTCAGCTATGATAAGGCCTCGTGGACTGTCATGGAGAGGATGACTGCTAAACAGTTAATCAGCCTGATTAACCAGCTAATTTTACGCGGCTAGGAAACATAACGTGAGCTAGTTTTGAGTCAGAAGTAACCATTTGGTTCAGTTTTATGTGAATGCAAGAGATAAGTTTGTGCCATGTTGTCAGTAGGTTGAAAATGGATAGTTTATACAGCAGGTCGCTCAGCATCCTCTGTCAGTTGTTTGATAGCTTGTGTCTTTATATTACTATGGGTAGTATAAAGTTATATAAGGGCCATTTAGTCATGTGTCTGTATGAATCCCGGCCTACCTTGTTACCTTTTATCACACTGGCACCCATGAACAGCAGACCATACCACTCCAGCTTACAGATTTTATTTAACCAAACATAACAAGCCTATGTTAAAACTTATATGGAGCATTAAAACTGTGCATCTTGTGTACTTACTTTAATAGCTATTGTTGTGCTTTCAGGGTGTTCGACTAGATGGCGACACAGTTCTTCCAGCCTAAGGAGTTTAGAAGATGTCATTTCTGCTGCCCTCAGACTGGCTACAAGAGATCGTGTCTTTCTCTTTACAGCTATCTGAGCGATGCCAGTCTCCCTTCTTTTAGCTATGAGATTTTTCTTGAGAGTTTCTGCCTTTTTTACCTCCACTGATGGGACCTCTTTAGCTTTGGAAAAGCTTGGCAGGTATTTGGAGGTCTTCTGTAGCACATTTGGTAACTGCTGCCATGTCTGACTGGCCTCCTTCCCAGAAGCTGGACCAGACTTTTTGTTAACAACACTGACTCTCTTCTCAGTAACTGTAGCTCCCTTGGTCTGTGTGCCACTTTGGCTATAGAACCACTTTACACTTGCATCTGATTCTGTCATTGCTCTCTCAAAGTCATGCTCTTCTCTTGCAACAGGGACATCTTCCAGTTGCTCTCTTATTAATCTTATTCTCCCCTCCCTAGACATTGTATTACTGACTACATCTTCTCCTTTGGTTTTCACTCTGGTATGTGGCTGCTCTGTCACATTAATTTCTTCTTGTTTGGGCTGTTGAGATACGCTCTCAATGACATCAGTTTTGCGCTGCAACTGTGGAAAATACTTCCAGTTTTTAGGTAATTCTAAATTCAATGAATTGACTGCTTTCAAAACAAGTGGGAAATCTGCCAGAGACCATTTCCACTGTGGCATGCTCATACCCTGAACAGTTGTGCGTATCAGAGACACTGGCTCCAATGGTTTCATCCTGGCTTGGGGAATGGGTTTTTTGGATGTAAAGCTGTTTAATCGACTGCTTGTCCTCCCTCCATCTGTTCCTGGTATTGGTACCTGGTTGGACCATCTCCCAGGCTTTGCACTGAGCAGGCGAGAATAGCCCCCACACTGTGGCTGGAACATTGCTTCTTTTAACTGTCTGAATGATCAGTTTTTTTTCAGTCTGCAACAAATCAATCATGTCTCACTTTTAAAATTGTACATGTTATATACACAAATGTTTAAGCAGATTGTCTTGGAATGGGTAAAGGTTTGTCTTTACAACACTTTAAATAGAGAAAATACTAAATAAGAAAAGAAGACTAAAATTACATCATAAAATTATCATATTTTATCAAAGTCATTATAATAAGATGTTGGTAAAAAAATTTGCTGGTTCATCCAAATACAACCTTCCTTATTCTAGATCTGGAATCAGATATATGGACATATTAGAGGAACATCATAATTATAACAGCAAGTAATCTAATTAGCCTCTTGTGCATAAAACCAACAATAAATTGTGGGTATTTGAGGAAATAGCCATTAATAATTATTGCTTCAACTGATTTTACTGACCCATTACATTCTGGGTACAGCAAATCATGATAAAGGCATTTAAACTGCACAATGATGCTGTCTGATTCACGGTTCAAGACAGATTCAAGATGAGGGTACTAAATGTTATTGTTTTTGTCAAGGCAGCCCTGTCCCCTCTGCATCTGCTACCAAAAGGAAATGTGAATCCTGAATGTCATATGGAAATTCCTACACAACTCCTACCCTTTCCTGTTATAATTAATATAATAAACATTCTGGACAAATCCTGACACTCTTTAGATTTACATTACAGGCAATATCTTGCTGTTTTTCTTGTACCTTTACCAAATTTTTGATAGTTCCTCCAGAGAGGGTCTGCTTAAGGTGAATGTGAATCTTAGAGAAAAATAGCCACATAAAGGTGTTCTAACTGCCAATTTTAAGTTTTTTTCAGTGACTTTGTGAACAGTTTTGGGTTTAATGATACCATTTAAAAAGATAGAATGGCAATTTACTTGGATATATAAAATTACAAAAATCAATGTCTTTCCCAGGTATACCCCCAGGTAGGTTCTGTGTATTCACATATTGACTATAGGAACCAGTCCAAACCACAGAAACCAAGATCCGAGCTTTCATGCCTTTTAACCAACTTGCTGCAGTGAGCATAACCACTGTTCCAAGTGATCTGTAGGTTAAGACATAAAACACTAGTAGTTTTCAGGTCTGGGTTCTGTGTGGCAGTGTGTGTCCCAGGACATTAATGAGACACACAGATCCCAACTTGGTATTCTACAGATATACACTTTATGGAATGCATTGGTTTGTCAAATATCTTGTGAATGTTATCACAACATATTTGCTTGAGTTGTTCAAACACCACACAATATGTTTAGATAAGAATGACTATTTATGTGACTGGTGCTATTAGTTTTTACAGGGACTCACTTGGATGCTATACAAATACAATGGACAAATTTTCATTATAAAAGATCTTAGAATAAGTAATTATCATTTGATTTTGAAACATTAAAGCAGGAGTTCAAAAATTAATATTCAAAGGCCAACCAAATCTGGACATACAGCATCTTAATTTTTATGTTTTGGATACACACTCATCCTGTAAATTCCTTTATAATAATAAGTTATTTACTCATAGAAAGAATGATGACACATGTTTATATTTTATAGAAAGCTATTAACCAAACATAAAAGATTTGAAAGATGAAGCTTTTTAAATAAATATTTAATTTTACTAAAAAAAATCAGGATTTTAAATTTATAACTAAAATTGATGTTAAGTCTTGAAATAAGTCTGAAGAAAATAAGTGATCAAGAACTTGCAAATGAATTAACAAATTTACTGAATAAATTTCACAATTGGAATAAATTTATGCACTTAGATACTGGGTCTTCAATTTCAATTTGACACTGACCACTTTAGTGTTGACAATATTATTTACATACAAGCCCTAAGACGGTCACGTTGGGCGACCACGTTCCACACGCACTGAACGGGTACATTTGTGTACCCTGATGGGTGCACACAGCATTGATATGTCAGTCAAGTACTCAGGTACTGGGAAAATCTAGCTGGTTCAAACGGCAATATGTAACAATGCATTTAAGGGTCACTATCAACTGCACAACAAGTAAACTCTGTTAAGACAAAGAAATACAACATTCCCTGCCGGATAAAATTCATTTGACACGAAGGCCTAATTTATACAAACATTAGAACCGATAAACAATGCAGCTGCAAGATGCGAAAAACCACTCGATCAGCTGACACCAAATTCTTGTCGTCCGGTACATGGCCATTGTCACGTAATCTTAAGTAAGAATATTCTTGCACATGTATACAAAATAAAACTTACCTAGCTTATAAACTTTAAATGAACTGCGCTCCTGTAAACTAGCACTGACCAAAACGAAAGCTTCGCTGACCAACTGCTTGTTTATGTGTCACCTCATCATCGCTGATGCACACATGGGGTGATTCCGCCCATCTAGTAACAAGGCCGCTGATTGGCTGAGAAGGAGGTGGGACTATGTTTACTAACATAAATGAATCCACGTACTCGGTGGCGCGTTTCTCAGTCATCTTTGTTTTGGTAATACGTGTATGATATGAGGAAATCACGTCATAATAACTTGTTACTCAAACGCATCTACCAACGTACCATATTCTCCCATTTTGAATGCAGACAGAAAAAGAGTATTTCAGATCTGACCGTTTTATCGGACAAAACGTTGGGTGTGTTCTGATTTGGCCAATAGAACAAAGCCTTCCAAGTGATATTTAAAACACGGTAGCCTCTGTAGCGAAACACACCAGATGGCGCCAGGGTATACAGACCACGCGAGCGCGTACCTGAACTTATCTGGATTTTGGTTACAGAAAAAATCTTGAAAGAAAGACCCTTTATTTTTTACTGGTATATATGCTTTTATTTGAAATCTTAATGTATTTCTCTATATAGAACGGAGTATCTCATCAGTATCGTTTACATGACTGAGCTTTAATCTTACCCTTTAAACTGTGAAACCCCGTCGATAATAGAAGAAATAACAATCTCCCAGAAATTGTTCCACCCAAAATGAAACCACAACTGTTACAGAAAGCAAGTGTATGGAGCTCTTTGGAATTGTCACTGCTTGACTTCACTTTGAAGGGACAGGGTAAAGTATTTTCGGTCTGTCCATCGTTACTTTGAATGCTACACACCATCTGTTATTTATATTTTCACAGGTGTGTATTACTGCAATTATAGGTTATAGTTCTTGTAATAACTTACATTTGTTAAATATTAAATTATTTTCCAGAAATGGACTGTTCGTAGCCACCAAGGGTAACTATAAAATGTTAGATATATCTGAGGGTACATTTTATAGTCACCACCCCTGTTCATGCACTTGGGTGGGATTCTAACCTCTGTATGATCTGTGTCTATAAAAGGGAGAAAACCTGTCAGTAACTCGAGTATCTCACTTTTTTAAAGACAAAATTCTGTTATGATAAGCTAATTGCATAAATTCACTGCTTAATGAAGTCTATAACTCTTATAAACGGGACCAGTACACAAAACCTTGACGCCGCTACATTAACATCCTAAATGCTTCTATCATGGCGTTTATAAGCAGTACGACCCATGTTTTCTTAGACTAAAATACACAAGAACTAAAGTAAAATACACTTACAGTTGCCAATATGTTGCAGTTGTATTGAAAATAAGATACTTTTGACATGGTGAAGAAGTTTTAAAGTCACCATATCCATGAAACTGAAAATAAAACTGCCTTTTCTGGAAAATATGATCGTATCGTGGTCAAATACCACTTATCTCTTTATATGGGGAGGTGACAAAACCATCGTCTGTCAACGGTGCAAGACGTTTCATCACTGCAGGCAGCTAGACTGTTCCAGGGGCTTATAATAAGATGTTGTATAGGCACATAATAGTGCCCTGTGTCAAGCAATAAGGTGGGAACTTGGGACAAATTTAGTGCTGTCATGCACCTATAGGCTATAATCAGGGTTGGCGTGTTTCTGCCATTGCCATTTCTGCCTTGGTTTCTGCCCGGCAACTGCTGTGTGGTAGAAATACCTTTCTGCCCTTGTTTCTGCCAAAAGGGCAGACTTACCCTGAAAACTGCGATAAAATGAATATATTATAGCTGACAAATATAAATATGGTACAGCAAATACAGCAGTAATATAGCAGTAATTAAAACGACCAGGGTGTATAAACTGGTGACAGAATATATTAATAATTACTGGGGGGGGGGGGGGGTCAGGTGCTCGCTCAAGAAAATCTGAGAAACCTAAACTATATAAGAAAAAGGGGGGGGGGGCCTTGACTGATCACTCAGTCAATAATAAGCAAAACTTAACTTACTTAAGCAAGGTACCTGCGCTAAAAATCAGAGGCTCTGTTAGCATCATCATTATAACTCAATATGCATGAAAGAGCACATGATCTTTCCACATCACTGTCATCAATAGTAACCACTGGACTTGGGCTTGCCCATCCTATCCCCTAACATGCCCAGTTAGGAGAGTGCTACTGGAGCTAGGCTCTGTTACATTATTTCAGGTACCAGTGACACATGAATGACTATATAAACAAGTTAATGCACATCAGCAAACCTAAAGGGCTGTGATAATGACATTGCCTGAGCCTAAGGAATCTATGTGCCACACATACACATGGTCTCCTGCTCGGGAAGCTACAGGACAGTACAGGCTCTAAGAGCGGGGACTGCATAATCCCAGTCAACTGAAATCGTGCATCAAGTAACTACACCACCTGAGTCATTACAGTTGTTATGAACCTATGGGCAAATTTGGTTATATGCAAATTGCTTTCTTCAGCTATCAGTTAAAAACTGTTTATAATAATCCTGTGTTTAACCTCCCATCTCCCAGCCTAGAACTTGCAAACCTTGCTTGTTGTACAGAAAGTGAAGGCACATTGGGCATTTTTATCATTAACTGTACTGAATAAAAAGACTCATTTCATTAATATATTAATAAATGCTTGTATTTTAGGCAGCTTTTGATTTATATGAATTATTATTGTTGGTTGAAATAGAGTATATTTTGATAATTTAAGACATTTCTGCTTGGCAGAATGAATTTCTACCAGGCATAATGGTTTTCTGCTTTATTTTTGTCATGGGTAAACCCTGTAGAAAACCAACCCTGCACCTAGTGGTAAAATAGCATACTACAGAATTTTCACAGAAAACCACCAAAAATATAAAAAAAACACTGAAAATCAACTAATTAAGCTCTTTGACATTCTTGAATATTTTAATTGTTTTAACAGAAAAATAACAAAATATTAAGATTAATATATATATATATATAAATGAATACTAGACTGAATTTGGCATTTATTTTTACTGCTGTCGGCAATGTTAGTAACTGATTTGGCTAACAGATGGCAATACCCTTTCTCTCAGTCCAAGTCCAACAGTCACCTGGCACATGCTGAACAGTGTTGGGTCCCACCGTCAATTTAAAAATCATACTGTTGAATTATATTTTTATTATTCACTAAAATTTATTCTTTTGTTTTAGAATATTTTAAAACTTAGTCATAAGTATGTTAAACCTTCAAATTGTGAAACAATGTATGTGTAAATTATTTAATTTATATGTTATTGTAAATTATACTTTTTACCCTATTAATCTTATCATTTTAAACTAGTTACCAGTTAAAACAACTAAAATATTCAGGAATGTAAAAAATTGTTTTGATTTTAATTACACTCCCTAGGCAGGGAGAAGCTACTGATAATCCTGCTGCCTGCTTTGACCGTTTATGATGCACTTAAACACCAGTGGCCTGTCTGCTGCAAAAAACTGCTGATGTGACTAGTAGCCAACCAAATGCCAGTAAAAAAAAAACACTCGACAGGCATCAGGCTCCATCCAGAAACCATGTGTGGGGCCATTCTCTCTGAGCCTGTGGCCTGTTCAAACGGTTGCCAGGGCGATGAGCTGTCACTCAAAACAAAATGAACAACATTAGCTCAGTGTATTCCTCGCTTGGCTGGTAAACTGTTTTGTCTTCCAGCACAGGGTCTCATCTGATTGGACCAAAATACAGTGCTCCCCTCTGGTGTAGAGATTCAGGATACGAGGTCACGGCAAACAGCGCTGACGATATAGGTAGTAGGCCTATAGGTAAAGTGCTGTGTAAAGAGCGAAATTCCAATTAGTTTAGTTTGATTTTCAGTTGTTTCTGTGGTTTTCGGTGAATAGTCCGACCCCTACAGCTCGATCTTGAATTTCCTCAAATATTTTTATATATGCTGCTACAATAATTCCAAACATTAATTTGGTATAATAATCTCATATTTAGGTGAAAATGTAGGAAATGCCCCTCTTTAGGAGTACACTTAGCGTCATTCTCAATTGTTTGTGGAATCCACAATGATGTAGAGCAGCAGAGCATATTGAAATAAAGCTTCCTGGAAGAAGACAACAGTCAAGACATTTCATGACCAAAATATTAGCCCATTGCATATATACCAAATCTTATATTGTATAAAATACCAAAATATGTGCATATCCAAGGGGTGGCCATGGAGGAGATCTTTGACAAAAGTCAAATTGGACTGGTGTTTAAAGGCTTTAAGACTTATTTATAATCTTATATCTCTCTAGCTAATATGGGGCAATAGAGATGTCAGACTATAGATATGCCTGATATGTGCTGTGTTACTATACTATTGCATTATGATTGACTGATCCAATTCGACTTTAATCACAAATCTTGACCAGGTTGTGCACAAGCTGTGTCTAATATTTCTAGCTTCTGACAGCACCCAGTGCAGGTTTATTTCCAATAATGTACAGGAGAAAGCAAGTAATTTCAGATCAAAATATTGGAAGATAGTTCAAGATACCATAGCATTTCAAGGAGAAACACTATATCATGTAAATTTTGTATAAACAATGCCATTTTTACCTCTGCCAATTTTACCTTGCCAATTTTAACATTGGTCATTTTTAGTGGAACTAGAACACCAGTTCAGTGGGTTCATTGGTGAACATAAACCAGGCAAAAATGTCGCTACAAAAAAGTTTGCTGTAATTTCTAAGAGGTCAGTGGAGCAGGAAAATTGAGGGAACCAAATATGAATTGATATCTAATAAGAGTTCAATGTGATACTAATTTGTTTTTCCTGGTGAAGGGGGGGGGGGGGAAGGTCACCTGGAGTAAAGTAAAAATATTGTTATAGAAATAAAGTCACAGAAAAAAGTCACAAACTTGGGTAGGAAATAAATTCACAGCAGTGTTTGTAAAGGAAAAAATTTACAGTTTGAGTAGAGCAAAAAGTCAAATATTTGAGAAAAAAATTTTAAATTGTATTATTTTTAAATAGCACTTTTTAGCTCAGCTGACTATAAGTCATCTGAGCTATAGTTATGGTCCATTGTCTGTCATCTGTCCGTTAGATTGGCATGTTTTGAAACCATTAGACCTAAGAATCCAAATATTTGGCGTACTGTTAGATGTTCCCCGAGATCTCCTGCCAAACCAAAAGCTGGGTCACTGCGACTTAATTTCTTCAAGAAATTAAGAAAAAACCTCAAATTTCCATTAAAAACCTATTATCACACTTCAGGACTGCCTAATATCAAAACCACTTACCTGTTTTTCTTAATATTTACCAGGAGTATTATCCTATATATTTCCTATACACATGCCAGAAATTAAGACTGTTTAATGTAATTGTATCCACCTAAACAAACTTTTGCGGATACTATGTTTTTGACCGGGTTCCGCCGCCGCGTTCATTTCCGGAGAACTCCTCTGAGACTACTGGACGAATTTTTCCGAAACTTACACCAATTATCAGGTCACATGTTAACTGGTGCCTAACCAATTGGCCTTGACCTCTGACCTTTCCTCTCTGCCCAGCGTCCGTTTGTGCGTCTGTTTTCACACATTAACCAACATATCTCAGGAACCTTTGACCGATCAGGAAAAAAATTTTGTACAAATGTAGCCCTTGGATAGCTTTATAACATACACAAAAAATGGTGGCGCCACCTGCAGCCATTTTTGCAGTGTCCATCTGTTCCTCTGCCTTGGGTTAAAATCACTCATATCTCTGCAGTGACTTGACTAATTCACCTGAAATTCAGCATGCTTATACATCCTAGATAGCTTTCTTGATTTTATGACAGGTGGCGCCACCTACATTCACGTTCATGCTGCAGACATCCAAGCTTATATCTCAGGAACTGTTCGACCAATCAGGAAAAAAATTTTACACAAATGTAGCCCTTGGATAGCTTTATAACATACACAAAAATGGTGGTGCCACCTGCAGATATTTTTGCACAGCGTCCATCTGTTTGTCTGCCTTGGGTTAAAATCACTTATATCTCTGCAGTGGTTTGACCAAATTACCTGAAATTCGGCCCGTGTATACATCCCAGATAGCTTTTTTGATTTTATGACAGGTGGAGCCAGCTTCATTCACTTTCACGCTGCAGACATTAATGCTTATATCTCCGGACTCGTTTGACCAATCAGGAAAAAAATTTTACACAAATGTAGCCCTTGGATAGCTTTATAACATACACACAAATGGTGGCGCCACCTGCAGCCATTTTTGCACAGCGTCCATCTGTTTGTCTGCTGTGGGATAAAATCACTCATATCTTTGCAGTGGTTTGACTTTTCAAACTGAAATTTTGCATAAGTATACATCTTGGATAGTTTCTCGTTCAAATAACAGGTGGCGCCACCTACAATCATGTTTATGTGGCAGACATCCATTCTAATATGTAACACATGTTACTCTTTTTCCCCTTGCCACTCAATCCATGCCTCACTTAACCAGTCCTACTCTGATTTTGGCGGATACACGTAGTCGCTTGTCGACTACCCGTATTCTAATTTCTATAAGTTAGAGGCTTGAACATATTGGACATTGTAAAAAATCAGGAAAAATATTTGTTCACTCAACATGAAAATTTTTTAAGCTAAAGACTTTTTTCCCAAGTATATCATTTTTTGTATACCCAAAATTTGCTCTGAATTTTGTAAATTTTTTAAGTTATTGGTATAAAAATAAAATCAGTACCTTAAATTTTGCCCAACTTTGAACTTGGCACGTATTTTCCTGTGAGTACTGTTGATTTAATTTGCACAGCATGTAAACATACATATTTAATTTGTTTAAATCTGAAATTTGAAAATAAAAGCTTGAAAATTAGGCTAGTTATTGAAATTCCTGTTGAGGCTCTATTGTGGTCACTTGCTTTGTCCAGATGCAGGCAGCCTTCTCCTGGTCACTGGAAGTCAGCTATGCCAGGGTCCCTGAATTGTTATAGTCACTGGGGAAGATCCCCTGCTGTGACAGGTGTACAGTTAATTCATATCCACCCCCCCCCCCCCCCCCACCAACCCTCCTAACCAAGTGTTATGCAGTAATTGTAATAGATTCCAATATACAAATCTTTCCTTGAAAAGTAAATCAAGGAGTATTCCAGAAGATGCCAATGTTGTGTTAATGTAGCATTTTTTAAGAAATCAATTTTTATGCCCCCGCCACAAAGTGGCCGGGGCATATAGTTTTACCCATGTCCGTCATTCCGTCCTTCCGTCATTCCGAAATCAAACAGTTGTACAGACTTTTTTTTGAATGCCTGCAGATATTGGCCTGAATTTTGGTGTGTGGGCAGATATAGACCCGTTACAGATCGATTTCGTGTTTCGTCCCGGTTGACCTATTTTTGACCGTTTTACGGCTCCTGAACATAAAAAATTTCATGAAAAATTTGAACTTTCATGACAAATACACATGTATGGACTTTTATTTCGCAATGCCTGCAGATATTGGCCTGAATTTTTGTGTGTGGACAGATAATGACCAGTTACAGATTGAGTTTGCGTTTCGTCCTGGTTCACCTACTTTTGAACTCGTTAACTTAGAAAATTTCATGAAAAATGGAAATTTTCATGACAAATACACATGTACAGACTTTTTTTTTGCAATGCCTGCAGATATTGGCCTGATTTTTGGAGTGTGGGCAGATATAGACCAGTTACAGATAGAGTTCGCGTTTTGTCCTGGTTGACCTACTTCTGACCGTTTTACGGCTCCTGATCATGGAAATTTTCATGAAAAATATGAACTTTCATGACAAATACACATGTACAGATTTTTTTTTGCAATGCTTGCAAATATTGGCATGAATTTTGGTGTGTGGGCAGATATAGACCAGTTACAGATCGAGTTCGGTTTCGTCCCAGTTGACCTACTTTTGACTGTTTGACGGTGCTCTAACATAGAAAATTTTATGAAAAATATGAACTTTCATGACAAATACACATGTACAGACGTTTTTTCGCAATGCCTGTAGATATTGGCCTGATTTTGGTGTGTGGGCAGATATAGACCAGTTACAGATCGAGTTTGTGTTTCGTCCCAGTTTACCTATTTTTCACCATTTTACAGTTCCTGAACATGGAAAATTTCATGAAAAATATGAACTTTCATGACAAATACACATGTATGGACTTTTATTTCGCAATGCCTGCAGATATTGGCCTGAATTTTTGTGTGTGGATAGATAATGGCCAGTTACAGATTGAGTTTTGCGTCCTGGTTCACCTACTTTTGAACGTTTTATGCCTCGTTAACTTAGAAAATTTCATGAAAAATGGAAATTTTCATGACAAATACACATGTACAGACTTTTTTTTTGCAATGCCTGCAGATATTGGCCTGATTTTTGGAGTGTGGGCAGATATAGACCAGTTACAGATAGAGTTTGCGTTTTGTCCTGGTTGACCTACTTTTGACCGGTTTACGGCTCCTGATCATAGAAAATTTTATGAAAAATATGAACTTTCATGACAAATACACATGTACAGACTTTTTTTTGCAATGCTTGCAAATATTGGCATGAATTTTGGTGTGTGGGCAGATATAGACCAGTTACAGATCGAGTTCGGTTTCGTCCCAGTTGACCTACTTTTGACTGTTTGACGGTGCTCTAACATAGAAAATTTTATGAAAAATATGAACTTTCATGACAAATACACATGTACAGACGTTTTTTCGCAATGCCTGCAGATATTGGCCTGATTTTGGTGTGTGGGCAGATATAGACCAGTTACAGATTGAGTTTGTGTTTCGTCCCGGTTTACCTATTTTTCACCATTTTACAGTTCCTGAACATAGAAAATTTCATGAAAAATATGAACTTTCATGACAAATACACATGTATGGACTTTTTTTCGCAATACCTGCAGATATTGGCCTTATTTTTGGTGTGTGGGCAGATAATGGCCAGTTACAGATCGAGTTCACGTTTTTCCCAGTTGACCTACTTTTGACCCTTTGACGGTGCTCTAACATAGAAAATTTCATAAAAAAGTGCACATGTACGGACTTTTTTTCGCAGTGCCTGCAGATACGGGCCTGATTTTTGGTGTGTAGGCAGGTAATGACCAGGTACAGATTGAGTTCTTGTTTTGTCCCAGTTGACCTACTTTTGACCGTTTGACTGTTCATGAACATAGAAAGTTTCATGAAAAATAGAAATTTTCATAACAAATGCATATGTACTGACTTTTTTTCCTCAATGCCTGCAGATACCACCCTGATTTTTTGTGTGGGCAGATAATGACAGTTACAGATCGAGTTCGCGTTTCATCCCAGTTGACCTACTTTTGATTGTTTTACGGCTCCTAAACATAGAAAATTTCATAAAAGACAGAAATCTTTATGGAAAATGCACATGTATGGACTTTTTTTCTCAGTGCCTGCAGATACTGGCCTGATTTTTGGTGTGATGCTTAATAATGACTTGTTACAGATTGAGTTTGCATTTTGCCCTTGTTCACATACTTTTGACCATACAACACCTCCTGAACTTAAAAAATTTTTCTAAAAGTTTCTAATTTGCCCCAGGCGGGGGCATTCGTGTCATTCTGACGCATCTAGTCTTTTAAATGATTTTCACAAATAAAAATAAATTAAACCCGTCAACATGCATTAATTTATAAAATATGAAGCAAATTTTGGATAAATAAAGGTACAATTTAAAATTGTGAAATCTGAATCAAGTATTACTTATAGATATTTATTATTTTGCAAATTTAAAAAATATATTTTTGTGGTAAAAAATAAATACACATTTGAATGCTGAAGGTGGTGTTCTCTGATTGAGATTTATGATGATGCAATTTACAATTATGAATCAAATTATATATATATATATATATATATATATATATATATATATATATATATATATATATATATATATATTGGAAATGTATATAAATATAAATTTAATAAAAATGATATGTTAATAAAATGAGGATCTAATACAAAGATTTCATT
The DNA here is from genome assembly GCA_026874595.1 of Sipunculus nudus. Lineage (NCBI taxonomy): Eukaryota > Metazoa > Annelida > Sipuncula > Golfingiida > Sipunculidae > Sipunculus > Sipunculus nudus. Next base: position 102,600,357 of record CM049306.1, on the reverse strand, counting down.
TTTTTCTGCCTCAGCAAAACTGGAGATAAGGCTTTGTTTGTCCTGCATTTATATGCAGAAGTGTTGTTAATCCCTCTGTATTCATTAAATATATATTAATTATGAAATTTTTCCTGTAAGCACTGTTGAAATAACTTTCATATGCTGTATGTATATGGATTTAAGCTATTAAAGTCTGAAATTTGAAGCAACTTATACTTTTAGATGGTGCAATTTACAATTATGAATCAACTTTTATATTAACTTATACATTTAGTTGTGTAATATTGCAGATATTAAACTTTAATCCCATCACCCCCCCCCCCCCCCCACATACACACACACCACCACCACCAAGTCCTTGCATCTATGGACTGGGGACATTAGTTATATTTCAAGTGTATACATTTTATAAAAAATACATACATTAAAAATAATATTTATTATAAAAAAAATTGGTCCAATTGAACTAATGTGTAACCTACTGAACTGTCAACAATTGATCAAAAAGCAAACCAGTGATCATGGTAATAATATACATCTTATGGTCACAATCTGCTCACATGCTTCAATTTTAACATTAGGAATTTCATGGTTTGGTCACAAAATATTATTTGCAACAATTTCTTAATTATCAATACAAACCAATCATGTCAACCAGCCATGGCCGATATTACCTTTTCCTCTTTGACTTAATATCCATTTGATATTATTTTAGATTTTACTTTCAAGGTCAACTTCAGCTGAGAACATGTTATTATTAACAGTGAAACATGGGTCCCTTGTTATTTTTCTGTTCCTTTCAACTGAAAGTCTTGAAACTTAAAAAAAATGTACCACTGAACTATAGTAAAAATATTGTCTGCATCAACCACATCTATTTCTAAGGGACTTGCAACAGCAGGGTTTGCATTTACCCAGGGGAAATCCTATTTCACCCAACCTGATGTGTAAAACCTGGCTAAAAAGTATTTTACCCAGGTTTTACACAAGGTTTTGCCCAGTTAATTTCCTAAGTTTATCACATGTTTTTCTGCTTTTATCATACATGAGGTTCCTATCTTAGCTTTAACAGTGATTATATACTTATATTTTATGCACATTGGTTGTAAGCCAAGTGGCTCTGACCCCACCCCAGTCAACAAGCAGCCATTTTCCAGTCACACTTGAATTTATGTTTATCTATGCAGAGCACATCACTAATCAACAGCATTTTCCAATTTTTTTAAACTTATGACTGATTTGCCTTACCAAGTTTGTGACGTTTTTTCTCTGTTACTTTCCAAATTTCTAAACCAAATTGTCACTTTATTTCCTCAATTTTCATGTGTTTCTTTCTTGTGACATTTTCCTGAGTTAGTCACTGTATCAAGACATGTGAAGAATATAGATTTCTGCTATTTAAATTTTATGATGCTTTCATAGGTTAAAGTATACTTGTGTACCAGTGATATGTCAAAGATGCTGGTAATTATTATGAAGGAAACTGACATTTTAAAGGAACATTAATTTTATGCATCAAGATTCAACTGCAGCTTGGCTTAAGGGGAGCAGAGGCCAGAAGTTTAAACTGATTTATTCTGTGGTATTTTGGTCAATCTAAAAAAGGCCAAGCTGGGATATAAATTAGGAAACTGAATGCTCTTACCCATAATCCTCTTGCTAAGAGCTGATCATTGCCAACTGGTCCTGTCTTAGCTGAGACACCTGTGAGTCTTAATCCTCTTGTTGCTTGGTCAGGTGCCAGTTCCTTAAGACGGTTATCCTAGTCATTGTTAGCCAGCAACATGTTCACTGATGATGACACATTTGTCATGATTTATGACCTCTGGAACCTGGGGTAATGATGATGGTTTTATGTGTGTATTTATAAGTTTGGCATCTTCTAAGGCTTTGGTGTGATTTGATTAAAAAATAATCTGTCTATGTGTAATATTAATTACTTAGCTAAACATGCCCATTGTCAAGACCCTGTCTATCCTGCACAGTTCAAATGAAAATGCGTAATTTTTTATGAATTATCTTCCGACAACCTTTTGTTGGATCTAGTGGTCTGTCTCAGATGCATGCAAAATAGACAAATTATAAAAATAATATGCCTATTTGACATATCTTCAAGTGGTCTAATGGCTCAGTTGCATAAAAAGTACACAAATACTCATAACTCTTACCTATGTTACTGGTACCTGCATTTTCCCTCCCTTTTTCCAAACAATTTACTATTTGTCTATTATTCCTGCCTCCCCCCCCCCCCCACCATATATGGTCATGCAGTGTATTGTGAATAATGTAAACTATAGCTATATTTGTGTGTGATCAGTCTGTTTGTGCAGTCAGCTCAAATCTGCAATCAAGGCATAGATCACTACTGTTATAGCAACAGACCTAAAGTTTAATCACAGTTATCTAGGGTATGAATCTCTTTAGCTTTCCTGAAACTGGATCTCTGTGATGTCACTTCTTTCAGGGGAGCAAGACAATAACTTTTATGTAAACCTTTATTTTACATGGATTGTACAAATAGTTAATTGAACTAATCAAGGCACTCTCCATGGCTCAGATGATGGCATTCAGTAGTCTGTAGGGGTGGAGGAAACTGGAGAAAACCACCGACCTTGGACGGGCAACTACAGCCCACTCTCATAGCCATGAAAGGGATCAAACCTGGGTCGCCAGTTGGAGAGCCGAGCATTTTACCATTTGACTGTCCAAGCCCCCCTTCAAGAATGACACATATCAAAACTTCTTAGTTTGAGCCCTTCCAGTTAAGTTAAAAGTAGAATCTATTCAGGATCCATGGCTGGATGGCAAAATAATGACAGAGACAAATACTGAAGCAAGCTGTTGTTAAACTTCTAATAAAAATAGCTTAAAAATAATAAATGGTGAAAACAGTATGTTTTTACAATGGAGTAACCAATAAAATTTAAAGGGAAGTAAGGACAAGCCTGGTTTGTCAGAAACTGAATAAATAAACTGTCCTCTTGTCTTCCAGGTTTTATGAGAACATTTCTTGAAGAATCCCATGAACAATGTTGACTCCTGCTTTTGAGATCACCCAGGATTCTGATATGATCACTCTTATTATCAAGGCCCCACATGCGAAGGTAAAGCTTACCGATTGTCTTAATTTAAGGAGAAAAAGTGAGAATTCTGAGACATTTGATTGATAAGATCAGTATTTTTGCCTTGATTTTGATAACACTTGACTTATTCTTTTTTAATTTATCCCTGATAAAGTTAACCTGCTTCTGGTCTTAGTGAATTACTTGGTGAATTACCTGGTAATTTGCTTAATGATTGGATCTGTAATGGAAGTATAAATCAAATTTTTAGCGAACCTGTGAACTTATGTGAAGGTGCAGCATCGTCAGCCGTCGGCCGTCCAGGGCTGGCTTTCCACCGTCCATGGCTGTAAGTCAGAAACCGTCAGAGCTAGCAGCTCCAAATTAGATGTAAGAATTGGTCACATGTGAAACTTGGTGCCCTGGAGCTTATTATTAGGTATCTGCATTAATTTAGATTTTATAGAGAAAAAGCTTAAAAATCTTCTTCTCTGAAACTGTATAGCCAAATTGTCCAATATTTCACAGAAATGATTCTTGGAACAATCTCTCAAATTTGTTTGAATGGTTCCAGTTCGGAGATTTTTGGCCGAGTTACAGGAGGTTGAACTAAGTCATCTGTCCAAAAAAGCACACTAAAATTAAAATCTCAGAAACGGCTAGAGCTATAATCACCAAATTTTATACCAATGTTTGTCACATATGTCATATCTGATTTTGAGGTATTGGTGGCGCCACCTATATTGATGTGTTTTTAGCTCAGCTGACTGAAAGTCATCTGAGCTATAGCGATCACTCTTTGTCCGTCGTCCGTCTGTCCGTCTGTCTGTCCGTTAACCAGGCATAAATCGTAACCGCTGAACCTAGAACCTTGTAACTTGGGATTCTGAGAGGTCCATGAAAAATCTCCTTGGAAACCAGAAATTAGGTCTCTGTTACCCATATCCCCTTGAGCTATGGGGCCCCAAAGTACCCCCCAGAAAAGTCAAAAATTTCATACAAAAACTTCAATATCTCATTAACTACTTGACTGATGGTCATGATTTTTGGCATACATATTGATCATGAGATGTTCCATCACTTCCTGCAGACTGGTGGCGCCACCTGTATTTTTCGATTTTTTACAAATTTTTTTCTCTATTTTTGAGACCTTTAAAAATGTGAACATTTGTTAACAAGGCACAAATCGTAAAGCCTAGACCCAGAATCTTAATTCTTGATACACTGAGAGGTCCATGAAAAATCTCCTTGGAAACCAGAAATTAGGTCTCTGTTACCCATATCCTTCGAGCTATGGGGCCCCAAAGTACCCCCCAGAATAGTAAAAAATTTCATACAAAAACTTCAATATCTCAATAACTACATCACTGATGGTCATGTTTTTTGGCATACATATTGATCATGAGATGTTCCATAAGTTCCTGCAGACTGGTGGCGCCACCTGTATTTTTCGATTTTTTTACAATTTTTTCCTCTATTTTTGAGACGTTTAAAGATGCTATCATCTGTTAACGTGGCACAAATCGTAACCGCTGGACCTAGAATCTTCATTCTCGACACACTGAACCCTATTAAAAGTCTCCGTGGAAACCATAAATTAGATCTCTGTTACCCATAACCTTCGAGCTATAGGGCCCCAAAGTACCCCCCAGAAAAGTAAAAAATTTCATACAAAAACTTCAATATCTCATTAACTACTTGACTGATGGTCATGATTTTTGGCATATGTATTGATCATGAGATGTTCCATCACTTCCTGCAGACTGGTGGCGCCACCTGAATTTTTTTAGATTTTTTACGAATTTAAAAATGTGAACAGCTGTTAACAGGGCACAAATCATAAAGACTGGACCTAGAATCTTCATTCTTGACACACTGAGAGGTCCATAAAAAGTCTGCATGGAAACCTTAAATAAGGTCTCTGTTACCCATATCCTTTGAGCTATGGGGGGCTCCCAATAACCCCCCAGAATAATGGAAAATTTGATAAAAACAAACTGCAACATCTCAATAACTACAACACTGATGGTCATGATTTTTGGCATACATATTGATCAAGAGGTGTTTCATCAGTACCTGCAGACTGGTGGTGCCACCTGTATTTTTTCAAATTTTCACAATTTTTTTTTCTCTATTTTCGAGACCTTTCAGGATGTAGTTATCTGTCAACAGGGTACAAATCGTAAGGACTGGACCTAGAATCTTCATTGTTGACACACAGGGAGACCCATGATAAGTCTCCATGGACACCTGAAATTAGGTCTCTGTTACCCATATCCTTTGAGCTATGGCACTCCAAAGTACAGCTCAGAATAATGGAAAATTTGATACAAAAGCTGAAGTATCTGAACAACTAATGCAGAGATCACCATAATTGTTTTCATGGATATTGATCATGGAGTGTTTCATCAGTTTCTGCAGACTGGTGGCACCACCTGTATTTGTTCGGGTTTTTTTTACGAATTTTTTCTCTCTTTTTGAGACCTTTAAAGTTATGAACATCTGTTAACAGGGCACTAATCATTAAAACTGGACCTAGAATCTTCATTCTTGACACACAGGGAGACCCATGAAAAGTCTCCATGGAAACCTGAAATTAGGTCTCTGTTACCCATATTCTTTAAGCTGTATGGCTCCAAATTACCCCCCAGAATAATGGAAAATTTGATACAAAAACTGCAGTATCTCAATAACTACAACACTGATGGTCATGATTTTCGGCATACATATTGATCATGACCTGTTCCATCAGTTTCTGCAGACTGGGTGCGCCACCTCTATTTTTTTCAAATTTTTACAATTTTTTTTTCTCTTTTTTTGATACCTTTAAAGATGTGGTTATCTGTCAACAGGGTACAAATCGCAACAACTGGACCTAGAATCTTCATTCTTGTCATGCAAGAAGGCCCATGAAAAGTGCCTGTGGAAACTTAAAATTAGGTCTCTGTTACCCATATCCTTCAAGCTATAGGACTCCGAAGTATCCCTCAGAATAATGGACAATTTGATACAAAAGCTGAAGTATCTGAACAACTAATGGGGAGATCACCATGATTCTTTGCATGGATATTTATGTTTGTAAGTGTTTTTATTAGTTTCTGCAGACTGGTGGAGCCACCTGTATTTTTGTACCCTCCAAAACGAAGTTTTGTGGATACTATGTTTTTGACCGGGTTCCTCCGACTTTGCTGCGTTCGTTTCCAGAGAGCTCCTCTAGGACTTGATTTTATCAGCTTTCCAAGCTCATATCTCGGGAACTGTTTGACTGATCAGGAAATAAAATTTATACTAATGTAGCCCTTGGATAGCTCTATAACATACACAAAAAATGGTGGCCCCACCTGTAACCATGTTTGCACAGTGTCCATCTGTTCATCTGCCTTTGGTTAAAATCACTCATATCTCTGCAGTGAATTAACTAATTCACCTGAAATTCGGCATGCGTATACATCCTGGATAGCTTTCTTGATTTTATGACAGGTGGCGCCACCTACATTCTCATTCACGCTGATGACATCCAAGCTCATATTTCGGGAACCGTTTGACCGATCAGGCCAAAATTTTGCATGTATATAGATCTAACATAGCTCTTTATCATACGCTAAACTGGTGGCGCCACCTGCAACCATTTTTACACAGCATCTGTCTGTTTGTCTGCCGTGCAATAATGTCACTCATATCTCGGCAGTGGTTTGACATATCTGCCTAAAATTTTGCAGTTTTATACATCCTGGATAGCTTTCTTGATTTTATGACAGGTGGCACCACCTACATTCAAGTTCACGCTGATGACATCCAAGCTCATATCTCGGGAACCGTTTGACTGATCGGGCCAAAATTTTGCATGTGTATAGATCTAACATAGCTCTTTAACATACACAAAACTGGTGGCACCACCTGCAACCATTTTTGCACAGCGTCTTTCTGTTTGTCTGCCGTGCAATAAAGTCACTCACATCTTGGCAGTGGTTTGACATATCTGCCTAAAATTTTGCAGTTTTATACATCCTGCATAGCTTTCTTGATTTTATGACAGGTGGCGCCACCTTTATTCTAGTTATGCTGCAGACATCCAAGCTCATATCTCAGGAACCGTTTGAACGATTGGGCCAAAATTTTGCATGTGTATAGATCTCACATAGGTCTTTATCATACACAAAACTGGAGGGGCCACCTGCAACCATTTTTGCACATTTTGCACAGCGTCTGTCTGTTGGTCTGCCGTGGCCTAAAATCACTCATTTCTCTGTAGTGGTTTGACATAACTGCCTAAAATTTTGCAGGTTTATACATCCTGGATAGCTTTCTTGATTTTATGACAGGTGGTGCCACCTACATTCTAGTTAACGCTGCACACATCCAAGCTAATATCTCAGGAACCATTTGACCGATTGGGCCAAAATTGTGCTTGTGTTTAGATCTCACATAGGTCTTTATCATACACAAAACTGCAACCATTTTTGCACAGCGTCTGTCTGTTTGTCTGCCGTGAGCTAAAATCACTCATATCCATGTAGTGGTTTGACTTTTCTGCCTAAAATTTTGCATATGTATACAACTTGGACAGCTTTCTGGATTTGTGGTAGGTTGCACAACCTACATACACATTTAGGCTGCAGACATCCATGCTAATATGCAACTAACCTCACTCTGTTTCCCCTTGCCACTCAATCCATGCCTCACTTAACTCTGATTTTGGCAGATACACGTAGTCACTTGGCGGCTACCCGTATTCAAGTTTTTAAAGTTTACACATTTTTTCTCTATTTTTCAGATATATAAATACAGACTAAATCTTGGCCTGTTGGTTAATCTGTTTGATGCTTCAGTTGAATGGGTATCTACCATTCTGATGATAAAATTTCCTTTTGTGAATCTCTTCCCAGTCAGCTGAGCGTCATGACCCATGGGTCACTTGTTTACAATTGAAAATGTAATTTTAAACTCTTCTAGCTTTTACACTGATTTATGATGAAACTGTTAGGCTGATTGGTTTTAAACTTTACAAGAATTATTCTATGGTAGGGTTCTGCCAGTTTTATAAGAATAGATTGAGTAAATACAGTTTTAAAAAAACATTGTAGCCAATTGAAAAAGGCTTTCTGTATTTGAAAACAGATTTGACAACATGCTGACTTTCAGCAGCCAAGTCAAGAGGTCACTCAGTACAAACAGGTGGGGTCCAGACATCACCATGGCAACTGACCTGGCTCTGGGGGGTGTCTAGACGATGTGTCTAGACACAGTGTCTAGACGTCTAGACACAATGTTTAGATGCAGAATTCCCAGATTATTGGAACTATATCTTTCAACTGTTTGAAAAAACTTGGTTTGCATTTTAAGCAAATCGGGTTTATCATCAGGTCAGGTGTGAACTGCTGCGCCCTCATTTTTGGTTGACCTCTGACCTTTCCTCACATAAACCCACATATCTTGGGAAATGTTTGACTGATCAGGCTAAAAAATTTGCACAAATGTAGCCCTTTGATAGCTTTATAACATTCACTTAAAATGGTGGTGCCACCTGCAACCATTTTTGCACAGCGTCCATCTGTGCCTTGGGATAAAATCACTCATATCTCAGAAGTGGTTTTACTTATCCATCTGAAATTTTGCAGGTTTATACATCCTGGACAGCCTTCTCAATTTTATGACAGGTGGCGCCACCTACATTCACGTTTACTCTGCAGACATCCAAGCTCATCTCTTGGGAACTGTTTGACCAATTTGGCCAAAATTTTGCTTGTGTATAGATCTCACATAGCTCTTCATCATAGTTAAAACTGGTGGCGCCACCTGCAACCACTTATGAACACGTCCATCTGTTCATTTGCCTTGGGATAAAATCACTCATATCTTAGCAGTGGTTTGACTTGTCCACCTGAAATTTTTTCCTTATACATCCTGGACAATTTTCTCGATTTCATGACAGGTGCCACCACCTACATTCACATTTATGCTGCAGACATCCATGCTAATATGCAACACAACTCATTTTATTCCCCTTGCCACTTAATCCATGCCTCACTTCACCCGTCCCACTCTGATTTCTGTGGATACACATAGTCGCTGGTCATCTACCCATATTCTAGTTTTAAAATGTCCTAGTCTGAAACTTGCAGGTCCGAAATGTCCATTTTGCTGAAATCATAATGACTAAGGTAGATATGCAGGAATTAAACGGATCAATATTAAATTTAAAAAATAAACCTCCATTCATACTCCAAAACTTTGCACAGGTTTGCATTAGGCCTGTAGGCCTTGTTGTAATAAATATATGTGTGCAAATAGTAAGAGTCAGATTATCTCTGTCCTTCATTGTGTCATTCCAGGTGTCTGAGACTGAGATTCACATTGATGGCACTGATTTCCGATTCTACTCCAGTCCTTACTATCTCAGGTAAGGTATAAATATCTGTGCTGTGTATATACTGTAATGGGATATATAAATTTGCTGTGAGAAAAAGAATGCTTCAATATTAAAATCTCAGCTTTGGCTGAATTTTTATAGAGACAAAGGCCCTAAATCATTAACAACAAAACACAACAGATTTGAATTATTTAATGATGGTATTCTTTTAGTGTTATCAAATTGTAGGGTTCTTCTGAAAATTCTGTCAGTTTATCATTCATTTTACAACAGAATTTTTATATCAAGAATCAGGTTTGATAGTAGTCTTAAGTTTTGAAAGCTTGAGTCAGTAATCTTTGTTTTGCATCCTGTTTGGTAAATGATTAACATTATGTAGCAGTTGTTTTTTCACTCACCAGGATAAACCTGCCAGCACCAGTAGTTGAAGACAGCAGAGAGAAAGCAAATTATGATGCAGACACAGGTGAATGTTTATCCTCCTTTACATCCCTAAAAGGGAGAGCCCAGTGCTGCCACCATATCACACTGCTGCTAATTCAGTCATTGTCAAGTGGAGCTGAGTTTACCTTAAATCACTGTCATTAATTTTTAGCTCAGCTTACTACAAGTCATCTGAGCTATAGCCATGGTCCTTTGTCCATCTGTCTGTCTGTGCATCCGTCTGTTAACAGAGCACATTTGGAAACTGTTGGACCTACAAATCCAAAATTTGTCATACAGTTAGATATCCCCAGAATCTCCTACCATACTGAAAACTTGGACACTGTGTCTTGGTTCCTTCAAGATATTAAGGAAAAAAATTGTTTTGATATATTAAGGAAAAACAATTTTTCATTTAAAAACTATTGTTACACTATGAGACTGCCTAATATCAAAATGAATTATCTGTTTTTGATCATATTTAATATAAATATTCCTCTATATATTTCCTATGTACATACTAGAAATTAGGTCAGTATTTTATAATTTCCTTATAAGGCCTGAACATAATGCATTTTTTTTTAAATAAAAGATTTGATTAGGTTTATACATCAGTGCCCTTCCCATAGATGACACAAAGTTGTGATTTTCAGTCCATAATTAGGGTGATTGGTACATATGAGTGCTCCAGACCTATTGAATTACTGACCTGTCAGAATTCCAAAATGGCCCCCACAGCCAAATGATTTTGATTTGCGCCTGTTAACTCAACAGAAACATACTTCAGCTTTCCCAAATTCACAGGGATGATAGGTACATACAAGGGCTCTAGACCTATTGAATTACAGAACTGTCGAAATTCCAATATGGCCACCACAGACCAATCACTTGTTTTCTTGCACGAGTGATAACTCAACTACAACATACTTTAGCTTTCCCAAATTTACAGGGATGATTTGTTCATATGAGGGTTTCAGAATCCAGACCTATTGAATTACACACCTGTCGGGATTCCAATATGGCTGCCACAGCCCAATCGCTGATTTTCTTTCACACACGATAACTCAACAACAACATAATTCAGCTTTCCTAAATTCACAGGGATGATAGGTACATATGATGGCTCTAGACCTGTAGAATTGTAGACCTGTCGGAATTCCAGTATGGCTGCAAGAACCCAATTGCTGATTTTCTTTTGCGCATGATTATGGAACAACACTATACTTCAGCTTTCCAAAATTCACAGGGATGATTAGTACCTATGGGGATACTATCCCTATCGAATTATAGGTCTGTCTGAATTCCAATATCGCTGCCAGAGCACAATGGGTAAATTTCTTTCGCACCCAATAACTCAACAATATGCATGTTCTTTATCATTTTCTCAGGGATCATTTGTGCCTATGCAGACTCAATCTCTATCTAACTAGACCTGTCAGAATTCCAATATGGCTCCCAGAGCACAAATTGGGATATTCTTTTTAGAGCGATATCTCAACAAGAACATGCTTGCTCATTCTCAATAACCCAGAGATGCTTGGTTCTTCAAAGGGCTCCATCTCTATTGAATTGCAGACCTGTGTGAATTTTAATATGGCCACCAGAGCACAATCATTTATTTTCTTTAGCGCCCAATATCTCACCCAATATCTCAACAAAAACATGCTTGATCTTTCTCAAATTCACAGGGATCATTGGTGCCTATGAGGGCTTCTGATCTATTGAAATACAGACTTGCTCAAAATCAAATATGGCCAACAGAGTACAATCCATGATTTTCTACTTCCACACATTGTTTCAGACATATCTTCTTTAATATAATTTGAACCAGTAGGATTTTTTCCCTCGTGCATATGGATTCTGTTTGTCATAATTTTCAACTTTAACCTAAATTTTACATGAAGTGCGGGGCCCCTCTGAGGACCGTTGTCCGACCACATCTAGTATTGTTTTATCATTGAAGGCCAGTTTACAGTTGTTGTTCCCAAGGAAACCCCAGGACAACATTTTGAGGGTTTGGACCTTCAGACAATGCTTTTGTCTCCGCCAGGACAGCGGTCTGCCAAGAGTCCACTCATAGAAGTCATAGATGGTAAGGTGCCTCTGAAATGTATTTTTTATCTTTTTTTTCAAACTTGCATGAAACAGTGATTACTTCTCTGTGTCAATATTTTCAATGCTATGATATAAAGATACATTTATTTCTAGAGTTTTTATCATAAGTTCTTCTATAAATTTCATAATACTGATATTGTATAATATATATAGTGTCTGCTGAAAAAAAGTTTTGTCGTTACTATGTTTATTTATTCTGTTATTTATCCTTATTTATTTATTTAGTAAAACAAGAAAGCAAGCAAGTCTAAGTTTTGATTTATATTTTATTTCTCTATTTGACACTTAAATATAGTGGCATCATGTAATTATATGCTTGGATATTAATTTATTGAATACCTTTTATCCCCCAGTTTCAATTAATAATCAGTTATCCCTTAGAAAAGTACTGAGACTTCTGGACATCCATATAGCTCTTCACTCTGTTATATTCTGATTTTACCCCTAGATTCTCCAGAAGCTGCAGCAGAGAACATGGATGCTGGGGATGTAGAAGATGAGGACTTTGATTGGTTCATGGAACAGGTGCCACAAAAAGATGAGGAACCCAGCCTAGAACTGCCCAAGTATGGATTCGCAAACCGTCGATCGGGTGTGTTTCAGCGGTTACAGGTTAGTAATTCTACATATAGTCCTCACATAATCACATGGATAAACAAAACCTGTTGAGTAGAAAGGATAAAAAGTAAAACCTAAACACAAGCTGGTTTTACTGGGCAAACTTTTATTAATGATGGGAGAGGGTTATGTAGAGAAAAAGGTTTTAGACTATGAAAAAAGGTGGAGAGAGAATAGTAAGGTAAAAGCAGGGCTGTGGATTATATTGTGATAAAAAAGAGAAAGAGAGAGAGAGACCTGTGTGATGCTTGGTGACCACTGTGCCTGTACTGTCTCTGAGCAAATATTTGACCTTATTTTGTATATTCAAATTTGGTGCATGTCAGTCCATGGTGATATTCAGCATTTATAACCAGAAATAATGCTTAACACAAGATCACATGATTAGTATTCTGTATTCTTTTACTGACCTGGGATAGATTTACATTTAAAATGTTTGATTAGTCACATGTCTTTATCTGTTCAGGCAGAACTCTTTGACATCATCGATCTACAGAATGCTGACTCAACCCCAGCATCTCAAAGACTGCAGCTCCAGCGAGATGCAGAAAAAGAAAAATTTGATGAAAATCACTATCTGTAAGTACAGTGGGAAAATTAGGTCTGCCCTTACATCTATTGCATTATTAAAACCTGCTATTCACCAAACTCTTCTGTAAATTCTGTTATATCATTCTGATGCTTGGTATATATTAATGAACTGTAGGTAATTCCTATTAACTCAGGCCACTGTGATAGATCGTGAGGGTTGTTCATATACCAGCTGTAAACAAACATAAAGACCTTACCAGAAGTGGTTCATCGCATATGTACCAAAGATGAAAGGGAACTAGTTGCAAAACACCCTTTGCAAAAACTCTGGTTGGTCTGACTAGCCGCTAAATGTCCTTGTTTGGATTAATTTTGCCAGCCCCCCATATGTAATCGAATTGTGGATATAAACAATACAAACAGCCTGTGTGAGGTGGGATTGGCCTTTTCTGACCTATTTTTATATAAGGTTCAAGGTGTTACCTTTTGTTAATAGACATCAGATATTGGAATGGTCCCCTTTAAGGATTGCACCACATTCACTTTCATTTAATATAGAGAACCATGTTCATTATGATATTTAGTCTGCTTGTTAACATGAAACACACAACACTTATATAGTGATATATTATGGTTTCAAATCATAATTATTAATTTGCTCATTAAATGTTATTAATTCTGCCCTGAGCAGTGCTGACACCTACAAGCTGTTTTGAAAACTACCCGGCCCTATCGCCCCATGTGCTTACCTTGTCAGAGGGTTATGAATTATGGTGTACTTCATACAAAACAAGATGGCAATCAGCCAAATTTTAATAAATCTTCAAAGGAAGAGCTTATTCATTTTTAAATGAAGTTGATTCATAGAACAACTGATATGTTTATGTGTTTCCATCATAATGATTATTCTTTGTAATAATATGGTACTTCTCATTCCTCATGTTTACAGAGCAGATCTGTTTGAAGATGAGGCAGTGTCAGAGATCATGAACTATGAACCTATCTGGGTCAAAGAGTACAAACAGTATCAGGCTGGGGAACATTTGGAACAGATAGGTAAACCACTTACAGGGCACAGTCTTTGTAAATTCTTGTCAGAAGGTCACATTATTATTAATCCTGAGCAGGATGACTGATCTCAAATATAATAAAATATTTGACAGAGGAGTTGTATATAGCAGACCTGCTTAAATGGCTCCAGTTCTTTAAGTACATGTATGTCATAAATGCTTATATATATTAGATCTTGTGGTGGTGGCACTAAAACATTGTCCCACAACTCTTCCCTTCATTGATAGTTTTAAGTGCTGATGCATGTTTTGTTTGCATTATTTTTTTTTTTTTTAAATTACAATGAAGTAATAAAAAATTAATACTATTAAGACATTAAACATATGGTGGCAGTAAATCTATGTCCAATATGCATTAACTGATATGTTTTACTTTATGAAAGCATGTCAGTATTTACCTTTGTATAATTTATATCTTTTTAAAATCAGCAAAGAAAGTTTTGATTATCATCCTTGCTTTATTTCAGTCAAATTCAGTAAAGAAGAACAAGAAGCCATGAGGAATCTTCCAAGGAAAGAATATATCCTTTACACCATGAGAAAATAAAACTGTAAAAATATCCAAACCATAGTAATTATTTAAATAGTTGGATGCTCTGCTCGATAATCTATAAAGTTGTGCATCTTCTGAATTTTCAGTCACAGCAGTTGAATGAGTTAATAACTGACTGACATCTAGATTTACTAACATAATAATTGCTAAATGTAAAAACACAGAAACAATAACCTATCTCTTGACTAATGCATGCAAACCATTTTACAGAATGATATAAAGAATACGAATTAGTTTTAAAGAAGTAACAGAAAGCTTTAAATATTTTTCTCTTTTCCAAATATATATTTTTAGCAGAATATTATGCAAAGGCAGTGCCCCCAAACTATTGTAATTCTTCCTTAATATGTATACACTTGATTGACAGTCAGGAGGAACTCGGTGCCTACCTATCATTGGTTGATATCATTTATGCATATGCATACAATGTCAGAACAACCATGGGAGAAAATACAGTAAGTAAAACCATTGAAATGTGCATGCAAATAACCATGTCTTCTTTTTAAATAGGTCCATGGCCAAATCCACTGTTGACACTTGATTTCTTGTAAGATTAAAAGTAATAATGAGGCTGACAAACAGCTGTCACATTATGTGCTACATATATAAAAACCCTGTCATGTATTGCTACTTTAATTCTGAGTCTGTGTAACACGTCTGCTGAGCTTCATGAACCATGGGTCACTTGGCACCCTAACAATGTTTTATTTGAAAAATAGATATAAATGTATTGATTCATTTTGCAGGTAGAGTCAGGATGGACTGTTTGCAAGTTGTGTTCCACATTGTCATGGCTTCAGGTTGGAAAATCTGTTAATTTAGCCCTCAACACCTGTTTCTCTTTGCCCTCATTTCCTCTGTGTATATACTAAAAGAAGTCATAAATATCTCTAATCAGAAATAGCTCATATTAAGCACAAAGCTTTACGATTTTGGATTTTAAATGGTCGTCAACTTATCAAGTAGCTTTGTAAAATGAAGGCCATCTGATACTAGGCGCCATCTAGTGTTCATTCTGTGAAACAGTATCATAGGAAAGACGTTTATGATACTGCACACAATAAATCAATTAATATTTTCTCACATAGATTGCAAATGTACAGAGTAAGATTTACAGTAACATAAAAGAATCATATTCAATGAAAAAAATTGAAATATTTCCTGAAACCTGGACAACTCATGATATAACTCATATGAGTTTGTGATTATGTGAGCACACTGTTTAACAGATGCTAAATCTGAACCGCCCCCTATTTCCAATTGTCATGAACTTAAAAGCACTTTTTTTCTCTGCAGACAGTGTACTCCTTTTCGGTACAGGTATTTTCTGTCACTCTCTTATCTGTAGACCTGGTAATTCAGAGTAGATAATGGTATATCCTGTCAATCTCTTATCTGTAGACCTGGTAACTCAGAGTAGATAATGATATATCCTGTCAATCTCTTGTATGTTGACATGGTAACTCACAGAAGGTACTGATAATTTTTCTGTTATTCTCTTGTCTGTAGACATATGGTAACTTGAAGGATGTGGTGGTGTCATGTTTACGACGAACATTGTGCTACCCCTTATACAGACACTGGAAACTTGCAAGAAGGGTACTCCGAGATACACATAAAATACTCTCACTAGGTAAGACCCCCTGTCAAAAGTTCTTTTATATACAATCTATTTAATTGTTATTGTTGTTATTAAAATGAAAATAAATTGGTTATTAGTAACTCTATTCAGTGTGCACATTCAAATGAAGCTCATCTACTGCTAGTTTCATTTTGTACTTTTTGTTACTTTGCCCTTTATTTATGTGCACACACAATGCAAATATATAAATCCAAGTTAGGTTCATCAGCATTACATGAAACTCATTAAGGCTGTAATATATTTAATAATAGTAATCATAATGGAAAATTAATAATAATAATATTATTAATAATGATAATAATTGTAGTGATGGTGATGATGGGATAAATCTTGATGAAAGAACATTTCCAAATTAAATTGTTTTACTGCCTTAGTAGAGATGTACACTCTTATATAAGAGTGTCATACTAACTTACTGCTACATATGTTATATCCACTCATCTTTACACAAATATTTACACAGCATGAAGTCAGTAGTTGCAGACCAGTTGTTTTTAAAGAAAACTTAGTTTGTAATTCATCTCAGTACTATTCAGTAGTATCAAATGTGCATCATGGGGTTGTGGTGATTTGATGTGGAATTAGTAGAGTACTTTTCTCAACATGCTCGGCATATTCTATAAGTAGATTCAAAACCTAGCTGATTGGTCTCTTCAAATATGTATTTATTGTTAAGGAAAAATATGTATTTGTTTGTTGTATTAGGGAAAAGGAGAGTGCTTGGATGTTTGTTAGAGGTCCACAAGTTATTGTCAGAAGGAGAGTCTCGTTATATACTCAACGACCTGTACATCACAGATTACTGTGTGTGGATACAGCGAGTCGGGTAAGACAAATATCAAATGAACAGTGACAAATTAAATGAAGTATTACAAGATAGAATAAAATTAAAATTGTTTCACTTTGCTTAATTTCATATGTAAAAATATGAATTAGGAATTAATGCAGGAATTGAATGAAACTGTGTCACTTCACTAAATTAATATACATGTATACAGTAAATGCTTATTTCTGGATTATCATATACTTTATTGACTTGGGGTATTTTTTGGAATCCATCTTTTGCTGATAATTTATAGTTTGTAATAAAAATGTCCCATTACATAATGATAGAAATTTGAATTTATTCTAGTTGTGGTGTCCTGCTAAAATCTTAAAGGGGCCCAATCACTTATCTGACCTAAAGTAAAGTTAATCCCTTGGAGCTTTTGTAAACAAGGCCAGAAAACGTGGATATCACCGCACACAGGCTGCTTGTTTTGTTTATATCAATGTTTTTATAATATGTGGGGGCCTGTCAAAATAAATTAAATTCAACAAAGGCATCTGGCAGCAAGTCAGATAAGCTAGAGCTTTGCAAATAGCATTTTTCAACAAGTTAACTTTCTACCTCTGCATATATGCAACCAAACACCATAGGTTACATGTTTTTCCCATTTGTCATCATTGCAGTGTTTACAAACATGTTGATACCATACATGGTATCACATGCGTAACACAGAAAATGTGCATGTTGCTGTGGTGGTACATTTGAAATCTTTCATTATGTGTTTGTGTTTCTACAAGGTTTATTAAAGTAACTTCGACAAATGGGTTGGGTAAATGAGCTTTCCCACTTTCTTTCATGATTTTTAGCGAACCTGTGAGCTTATGCGATGGTGCGGCGGCGTCTGTCGTCTGTACGTTAACCCATACTATCTTGAAAACCGCAAGATTAAGCATTACAAAATTTTATGCAAAAAATTAGTCATTTAAAAAACTCTATCGGATTTTACTTATTTTCTGGCTAACTGCATTTTCTTAGATTTTATAGGGAAAAAGCTTAAAAACCTTTAAAAATCTTCTTCTCCGAAACTGTTCAGCCAAATTGTCCAATATTTCACAGAAATGATCCCTGGAACAATCTCTCTCAAGTTTGTTTGAATGGTTTTAAGTTCGGTGGTTTTTGGCCAAATTACAGGAAGTTGAACTTAGTCATCTGTCCAAAAAAGCATACTAAAATTACAATCTCAGAAATGGCTGGAGCTATCATCACCAAATTTTATGCAAATGTTTGTCACATGAGTCATATCTGAAATTGAGCTATTGGTGGCGCCACCTGCATCAGCCTTTTTTGTACAGGGGTCATCAGTGCCCTTATCATACTGAGGGCTACAAAAAACTTCCTCTCTGAAACCATATGGCCAAATTGGTTAATCTCGCACAGAAATGATCTTAGGGTAGTGCTTTCTGAAATTTGTTCAAATGGTCTCAGTTAAGTGACTTTTGGCAGAGTTATGGGAAGCTGAATTTAGTCACATGCCATAACAGCCCATTTTAGCTAAGTGGCTACAAAGATCTTCTCTTCAAAAACCACTGGGCCAAATTATTAAATCTCACACATTAATTATCCTTAGATGTTGATAATCCAAGTTTGTTCAAATGGTTTTGGTTCAGTGATTTTTGGCGGAGTTATGGGAAGCTTAACTCAGCCATTTTTCTGTATTTTCTTATATGAGTTATAAACCTGCAAAACATTTTTTCGACTGACACCACTGAGGCCAATTTGTTTAATATTTTACAAGAATAATCCCCTGAATAATTCTTATAATAATTGTCTTTTATGGTTTCAAAGAATGAATTTTGGCTGAATTATAAAGATTGAATTGAGTCGTTTTACCATATATGTTAGCTGTGTGAAGCATATACATCTAGCCTGGCACCAGTTTATCAGCATTGGTTACATCATGCCACTAGACATTTAGTTTTCAGGTTATATATAATTAATATTGACAAGAATGTTTCTTAAAAGCTTTTGAAAAATATAGATTTATGATTTTAGATATTTCTCATGCCAGGCAATGTTTACAATTACAGATATACAACTCCCTGTGGGTATATAAAGACGGCTGTACATGGCATATAAATGATTAGTATCCATACCCTACTTAATTCAAGAATTTACCATCAGTGAAATGTATCTGTATTATAATTTTGCATTCAGTATATACATCTGTAGTAATTTTTAGCGAACCTGTTAGCTAATGTGATGGTGTCTGGGCATCCAGTGTCTGTCATCTGTGCCATACTAACCCATACTACTGAACTTAGTTATATGTCCAAAAAAGCATACTTAAATGACAATCCCTGAAACGGCCAGAGCTATCATCACCAAATTTTATTCCAGTGTTGGTCACATGAGTCATATATGAAATTCAGGTATTGGTGGCACCACCTGCATTGACCTTTTTTTGTACTGGGGTCATTGGTCATCTGTACATTAACCCATAATTTCTCAGGAATAGCAGGAGCTACCATCCCAAGATTTTATGCAATAATTTTTCACATATTATATGTTGTGGGATTCAGCTTATTTTTTTGTTATCTGCATTTACTTAGGGACTTTATAGGGGAAAAGCTGAAAAACCTTTAAAAGTCTTCTTCTTGTAAACGGTCCAGCCAAACTGTTCAATATTTTACAAAAATGATCCCAGAGGCAAGCCCTCTCAAGTTTGTTCAAATGGTTTGCATTTGATGAATTTTAGCGGAGTTACACAAATTTGAACTTAGTCATTTGGCCAAATAAGCATACTGACATAGTAATCTCAGAAATTAAAGAACCTAGCATCACCAAGTATTGTGCAAATGTTGGTCACATGACTCATATTTGAAGTTGCAGATTTCGTGGTGCAACTTACATTGACCTGTTTTTTATGGGCAAAAGCCTCAAAATTTTAGCCTCTTTCAGCTTATAATGGTTATGATGAAACTGTCAAGTTGAATCGTTCAGTTTTTCAAAAGAATTATCCTAGGACATGGTTCTTTCAATCATATAAGAATAGATTGAGTTTGTTGATTTTTGGTTGAGTCGTGAAAGCTTAAGTTGGTCTTATGGCCATTAGTATGTCTATTTCAAACTGTTGACTGCAATAGTGTTCTTCTACAAAATTGTTGTATCAGTTATAACTTCTGTAATATTGCACAAAAATTAATCTTAGATGGCCTTTGTTCAAGTTTACTTGAATGATTTTTGGCAGAATTATTGGACCTTTAACAATGAAAGGACCGCATCTTTGATTATTATAGATATTTTTGGTTAAAAGTTTATGAATATGTCAGCTTGAAAAAAAAGTGCAGCCAGATATAGGTCAGGAGTTCAATCAGTGCAGCCAAGCACAAGGCATGGGATCACCGCATGGGTGTCATGTGAACACCTCATGGGCAGCATGTGATCACCTCATGTGTAGCATGTGGTCACCTCATGAGTATCATGCCCTTCAAGGCTACATGTGGAGCCAATCTGTGAGCTTATGCAATGATGTGGCTACTATTTCAGATTTGGCAACAGGCCAAAAGTCAGTCTGGATCTATTGCTTATTTCTCAGGAGGGGTTTGATATATCATTCTGAAATTGGGCACATGTTTATATTTCTGATAGCTTTGTTGTATACAAGATTGGTGGTGCCAGCTTCAATCATTTTGTGTTGTGTGCACCGATGCCAGAATTTCAGCAGTAATGTTTGTGTAATTGTTTCTTATTCTAAATGTTTAGTACTTGCATTGTTCATATACATGAAAAGTAATGGTCCAGCATTGAAGCATTATACATGGTGTATATCCCAATGCACAGGTTTGCATTAGGCCTGTAGGCCTTGTTTTTTTTTCATGTTTTTAAAGAAAATGACAATAATCTTACACAATAATGCTCTATTAGCCTCTGCCTATTCTTTCATTCTATGGTCTTTTACATATCATTTAATAAATCATTTCAGGGACAAACGGTTAAAATCTTTGGCTGAGAGTTTAAAACAGGTAAGACAGATAGCAACTCTTGTTGTAAGTTCTAGATATATGAATTTAGGACTGCACAATATATTTTTGGTAACATCAGGCATTAGAAAATTCAGAAGAAGAAAAAATGTTAGCAAAAGTTATTCACTAACTGTTTCCTTGCCTGTCGGTGCTTTGTTAAAGATAAATATTGACTGGACCAGTTGAGCACTAACAAGAAAGACGCTTTCTATTGGTCTGTATTGTTGTATCCCCAGACAAAGTCGGGGGATACTATGTTTTCATACCGGTCCCGCCGCCGCCGCCGCCGCCGCCGCCGCCGCATATAAATCTTGTTGGCGCGATAACCCAAAAAATATTTCACGGAACTTTACCAAACTTGGTATATGTATAGATATGGGTGAGAGGACGACGCCTATTTAAAATGAGGTCATGACCTTTACTAGGAGAGTGTCCTTGACCTTGAATAGGTCCAATTTTGGGGAAAATCACACAAATTCTTTAATATCTCAAGAAATCTTGCATAGGTTTATCCTAAAATCAAGTTGATGGAAGATCATGGATAGGGTTGTCATGTTCCAGAAACTGGTGGCGCCACCTATTATTCTTTACTTGTTTTCATGCCGTTTAATACTCCCAAAATTGCCACCTTACAGTACTGTGAGCATTATAAGTCAAAAACTAATGGACAGATTTCTTTTATATTATGCATATACATAGGTATGGGTTATGGGATGATGGTTATTTATATTGGGGTCATGACCTTTCCTATGTTAGTGGCCTTGACCTTGAATATTGCCATATATGGTGAAAATCAGACTCCTCTTATGATATCTCCAGTGTTGATAGCCATATAGATTTCAAACATGACTTATGTATGGCCCACCACTAAAGTAAGAACCCTATAGGTTCGAGGGTCATGAGGTCAAAGGTCAAGGTCACTGGACTGGCATTTTAAAATATACTGTGGATGCATTTTAAGCCAAACTTTCATCCCAGGTCTTCCATCTTGAATATATAGCTCACTTTCCAATATTGGATGATCCATAGAAATTTTGGGGTCACAAGGTCAAAGGTCAAGGCCACAGGAGCTATCTGTCCAAAAATTAGTTTCTGGATGATAATTCCTTCTTTTATTGATGTATGGATTTCACACTTGACTTGTATTTGACCCATTGGAAAAGCAAGACCTGAATTGATTTTGGGGTCATGAGGTCAAAGGTCAAGGTCACAGGAAACTTCTTTAAAAAGGTTGTGGATGCAATTTCAGCCAAAAAATTCATCCGAGATCTTTCATCTTGCACATATAGTTCACCTGCCAAGAGTGGAAGACCCCTATCAATTGTGAGGTCACAAGGTCAAAGGTGAAGGTCACAGGAGCCATCTGTCCAAAAATTAGTTTCTGGATGATAATTCCTGCTTTTATTGATGTATGGATTTCAAACTTGACTTGTATTTGACCAATTGGAAATGCAAGACCTGAATTGATTTTGGGGTCATGAGGTCAAAGGTCAAGGTCACAGGACAAATTTAAAAAGGTTGTGGATGCAATTTCAGCCAAAAAAATCATCTGAGATCTTTCATCTTGCACATACCATTCACCTGCCAAGAGTGGAAGACCCCTATCAATTTTGAGGTCACAAGGTCAAAGGTGAAGGTCACAGGAGCCATCTGTCCAAAAATTAGTTTCTGGATGATAATTCCTGCTTTTATTGATGTATGGATTTCAAACTTGACTTGTATATGTCCCATTGGAAAAGCAAGACCAAAATTGATTTTGGGGGCATGAGGTCAAAGGTCAAGGTCACAGGACACATCTTTAAAAAGATGTGGATGCATTTTCAGCCAAACATTTCATCTCAGATCTTTCATCTTGCACATATAGTTCACCTGCCAAGAGAGGAAGAACCCTATCAATTTTGAGGTCACAAGGTCAAAGGTGAAGGTCACAGGAGCCATCTGTCCAAAAATTAGTTTCTGGATGATAATTCCTGCTTTTATTGATGTGTGGTTTTCAAACTTGACTTGTATATGTCCCATTGGAAAAGCAAGACCTGAATTGATTTTGGGGTCATGAGGTCAAAGGTCAAGGTCACAGGACAAATTTAAAAAAAAGGTTGTGGATGCAATTTCAGCCAAAAAAATCATCTGAGATCTTTCATCTTGCACATACCATTCACCTGCCAAGAGTGGAAGACCCCTATCAATTTTGAGGTCACAAGGTCAAAGGTGAAGGTCACAGGAGCCATCTGTCCAAAAATTAGTTTCTGGATGATAATTCCTGCTTTTATTGATGTATGGATTTCAAACTTGACTTGTATATGTCCCATTGGAAAAGCAAGACCAAAATTGATTTTGGGGTCATGAGGTCAAAGGTCAAGGTCACAGGATACATCTTTAAAAAGGTTGTGGATGCAATTTCAGCCAAAAAATTCATCTGACATCTTTCATTTTGCACATATAGTTCACCTGCCAAGAGTGGAAGACCCCTATCAATTTTGAGGTCACAAGGTCAAAGGTGAAGGTCACAGGAGCCATCTGTCCAAAAATTAGTTTCTGGATGATAATTCCTGCTTTTATTGATGTATGGATTTCAAACTTGACTTGTATATGTCCCATGGGAAAAGCAAGACCCAAATTGATTTTGGGGTCATGAGGTCAAAGGGCAAGGTCACAGGACACATCTTTAAAAAGATGTGGATGCATTTTCAGCCAAACATTTCATCTCAGATCTTTCATCTTGCACATATAGTTCTCCTGCCAAGAGAAGAAGAATAATATCAGTTGTGAGGTCACAAGGTCAAAGGTGAAGGTCACAGGAGCCTCCTGTAAGAAAAATTAGTTTCTGGATGATAATTCCTGCTTTATTGATGTATAGATTTCAAACTTGACTTGCATATGTCCCATTGGAAAAGCAAGACCCAAATTGATTTTGGGGTCATGAGGTCAAAGGTCAAGGTCACAGGACACATCTTTAAAACAATCAAGGTCACAGGACCAACATCTTCAACAAGATTGTGGATTGTTAGATGGAAGAAACAATAAATATGCCAAGTGTCAGTATATGCTGCCAAAATTGGGGGTCTGTTCTTAAAGGGGGGGGGGGGGCCTACTATGTCTGGGGATACTCTGGCACCTGCGGTGCCAAGAAAT
This sequence comes from Sipunculus nudus, assembly GCA_026874595.1. Classification (NCBI taxonomy): domain Eukaryota; kingdom Metazoa; phylum Annelida; class Sipuncula; order Golfingiida; family Sipunculidae; genus Sipunculus; species Sipunculus nudus. The sequence continues at coordinate 102,576,068 of CM049306.1, read as the reverse complement.
GTCTAGTTGATATTGTATTAATATTTTCTCATTTTATGTATTAATTTCTTAATTTCTGCTGAATTGGAAATGTTTTGTATGCGGAAAGCTAGTCTAATGTGGGTATGTTTGAAAAAAAATTTTTTTTTATCAGCTGGAAATAAAAAAGAAAGACCTTGACCTAGAGATTTGTGACCTTGAAGCTGCTGCTTTATTGGCTGTGGAGGAAAGAGAAGAGACCAATCAGATCACAGAGGCAATGGAACATGTTGCTCTGTGAACAAATGAAAGCTGACATTCAACTGATTGCATGACCTTGCGTCAAGGACACAATGTTGTTTGAAGCAGATGCTGTAATTTTGCTAAACCATTTTTATAATACAGACTAGTAATATAATTCAATCATTTGTACAATTGTAAAATCATTATATTTAACAAAATTACAATATTTCTTATATATCTGTACATTTCACTTGGCTGTTTACATTGTTAGAAGAGTCATCTGTATTCCCATGAAGGGTTCCAAATTAAAAGATATTTGTTAGGCAAATAAAATAAAAATTTAACGGTGATTTGCGAAGGTCTAGTTTAAAATTAGTTTACATAAAAAGTAGTAATATATAAAATGGCAAGCTTTATCTGCAGACACTTCAGTATTTAGTCTGTTCTCTAGGATGCATTGCATTATATTTTCATCAGCAAGAGAACGTCTTAACAGTTCCTTTCAGCGTCAGCACGTTTCATTGATTATTTACATGTATTTCATTTTTATATTCATTCTGGTTTGTCGGAGGAGGTGAGAAGGAATATACGTAAATGGGTTTTCATTCACAATTCATACACTGCCGTTTCCAAACATTACTAAAATGAAACACAGTAATACAAAGTACTGTCCATCTAGTTTTCTGTATATGAATGTGTGTATTATGTATATTGTGAATATATATTTATATAAAATGACAGATATTGTCGGTGATTTAAAAATTGCGACCCATGGCCATGATGTTCAGGTGTGAATATTTTAAACTAATGAACTATCATCACAAGATCTAGAAATCTGCGTCAGTTTGACAGTAAGCAGGATTACATGAACACTACTGAACCTGCTTTAATGAAACAGAGGTGTACATATAAATAGGAAGACCTCGTTAACTTTTGTTGTGGATCTTGTAAAGGGACCAGTCCATCTGTTGCCTAGTGGGAGTTACACGCTCAACTGACTTTAAATAATGTCATTACTGTAATATCAGCTAGTTAACTGGAAACTTGATACTCTGATTTAGCTTGATTTTAAGATTACACATGATTTGACAAACGTGAGTTTAGGGTATACGGAGCTCCAATGAACATAAAAGTATGATAGCTTGGACATAGAACTTTTAAAAAATCATAAAAAGGTAAAGCAGTTTTAAAATGTTAAACTGGGGTAATTTCAGAAAACGAACTAAGTACATGTTTTGATAATAAAAATCCCGTCGTCGATTTGCACTTAATTGAAATAAGCCATAATGGCCGGTTTTCCACATTCGAGATTTCTTCAATTCAGTGATAAAGCAACCGCTATCTGATGCTGGGCTCTCTTATTTAGTTTTTACTTCTCTAGACGTGGGCAGAAGGATACCCGTGGTTTTATCACCCTCATATCTAGGGCATGATAACACATAACAATATTGTTATTACTAATACACGTAAAAGATTAAGAAAAAAAGCGTCCCTGACGAAGATCGGATGGCGGCATCCAGGGCACGAATTCGTGTAACTGCAGATGTGACACGCGATAATTAACGAGACATGATGAGAAACCTTTTACAGGCTCCCATGGGAAGCTTCATTTTGCCGAGTTTTATTGCCTGGCCTTGGCTCTATGGCACTGTGAATTGTTCGCTCATATTTTCTATGCTTGGAAAAACTCTTAATTGGCTTAGCCTTGATATGACGTAGACACTTAAACTGGTTTCACCGTGCAGATTTATTGATACTTTTCACCGGCGCCGATCTCAGTCTTTGAAATTCAGCCCGAGGTCAAACTATTAACGATATTAAATGTCTTGTCAACAAACGGATTCAGTTCTTAAACGTGTACATTCTACATTTACCAGATGCAAAACAAAGGATTGACGAGATTCCCTTCAGTGGTTCAAGCTGTATAATGATGACTTTTTCACCAACATTAAGCTCAACAGTATGTTACTTATTACTGAATAAATAGTATATTGAATAAATAGTATATTGAATAAAGAGTATATAGAATATAAAGAGTATATAGAATAAAGCTATCTCCAATCATTTTCCCCTCTTAAGAAGATAGACCCTGCGAATCAAGTATTCTCTTGTCTGTGCTACTTCACACATGCACTTATTTAAATATTAAAGCGCGATTGAAAAAATAATGACCTGTCTGTGGTCACTTGTACATAATATATTCTCCTGTCTGTCTGTCTGTCCTACTTAACACACTCATTTAATGGTTAAAGAGCGATTGAATAATTATGACTTTTGTCTGTGGTCACTTGTACAAAATAGCCTACCAATAGGGCTATGCGGGGAAATGTAGGACTGACAATAGGCCTATGTTTGTATTTTCGTGTTTACAGGTAAATGAGATCGACGGCATTTGGCTTAAAAATGTTGATTCAAGTGTATGTCCTTTCGTAAAATAGGATCAACACACTTTGTATATCCATTCATATATTTCTTTTAACCATAATGTGCCAGGTGCTCGGGATTTTTAAAGACCATGTACGTTTGAACATTAACTTCGTTTATAATCTTGAGCCCTTATAAATTCTACAAATTACTTTTTAATAGTACGGTCTCGTAATTAATAAATGCTAACACACAATATTAGCAAATTAGTTCACCAGTAAAGCTACCTCTTATGCCGAAAGAGTATGGTTTGTCAAATTAATTGCGCCCCCCCCCCCCCCCGGTATCAAAATTTATTTTGATTTTCAGTAGGAATTTACCGATTAAATGTGAGCTCCATCCGCTTGGATATTTCTTTCAAGATAATAGAATTTAGATATAATTTCCTATGTTAAGTTGTAATACTTGTTTAGCAAAAAAAAAGCCTATTATTATCATGCATGTCCCCTGACATATAATATCTATGTCGAAAACCTATAATGAAAAGGTGGATAAAGCGCGTTCCTGAAAACACCATTTTGGCGTTTAAGCTTCAACTACGTTTTCCAAACCTTATGAGACTACTTTATGTTATTATGAGGGATGATATATTTACTGTGTTTAAAATTTGTGTAATGTGCTGAAGAAAAAAATATATGGTAAAGGTAATTTCCCCAAGCAATTCTATTGTATGCTAGAGATCATAGTCTTTACCTCCATTGCGTAGATTTCAAACGACCGTAAAGTCTACTTTATATGTTCTTGTTATTACTATATATGTTGTAATGTAGATATAGATCTCATAATCGTACATCCATTTGTACATAACCGTGACCCTGTGGCGGGTCATTGAGCGTGACTCACGTGCCTGGTGGTTTCAACACCTGATCACGTGGCAGGTGGAAATCCCCTTTGAAAAGGCCTTATGTCACGCGAGTAACCACGTGAGTTTGGGTTAAACACACTGGAATTTGTATGCTTAGCAGTCAAGCACCAAATTCAAGGAATTTGTCAGCATGCATGATAACCTTTCTCAGGACCATTAACATCATCATTGTACCACGTATGTTTATGCTTATTTCAAAACTTAATTGGTTTGCAGGTCAGCTTATGGTCTCTTAACATTATCATATAATAATGTTTAAGGTTGTATCTGCAGACACTTCCCCTGAAAATCCGTAGTAAAAATGATCACAGCATCCTCTGAGTAACCGGTAATGCGTTAATGTACACTCAGAGGATGTGCATACCGTATTTTATTAAAAAAAAACAATGAATTACATGTCTTATTGATTTTCAGGACAAGGGTCTGTGAAGGTAATATGTAAGCAAATTTGCGAAATTTCAGTTTTAAGCTCGCCAGACTGAAAGTCCTTCCGACCGGCCGTTGCGAGTATCCTTTGGCGGGTCACATATCGCAATCACAAGTGCTAAATACACCAAACCTTGAGCCTGATGGATCTTGGTTAAAAATCCATAAATATAATAATGGACGTGACTTGGGCAAAAAAAAGGTATGGTTCTCAGGCACTTTTTTTTTCAGAAATCAGTGCGGGCGGGCGATTTTTTTTTTTTTTGTATGTTTCGATAAAAATGTCATATGATTAGGGAAAAGTTTAATAATAACAGAATATGTTTGCTTAACGGGTAAAAGCACTACATAACAGAGGAAAGCTTATCAAAATTGCATTATTTTATCTTCTTGAAAGATTAAAATCAAATTTGTTTTTATGCGGGGGGGGGGGTTAAATTGACGCGGGCGGTGCCTGATAACCATGCCTTTTTTGGCCTTATATTCTTCGAGGTATTTGCCAAAACGTGTCTCAGCACCTGAGAAGCCAAATCAACTGACCGTAAAGATTCATACAGAAGGCCAGATATTTCATGGATGGATTAACTGAAATCCGGGATACTTATTTATCATAAAGGACTTTTAAAATGGTGCAGAAAACTGGTGGCAAGTTACCAGGGGCGTAGCCAGAAGGGGGCCATGCCCCCCCCCCCCTCCCTGATTGCATCCAGTACTCCTTTCGGAATTTCACTTAATCTAATATATACTAATATAATATATTACTAATATATACACACACACATACATACATATATATATATATATATATGCATTATGTTGCCTTTGCTATCAGTAGCGGATCCGGTGAGGGCGCCTTCGGCGCGCGGCCCCCCGTTTAGCTGCAATATCTCTCATTTTATCTAATTACCCAATTTTCGTGGTTAATTTTCGTTTTCAATATTTCTTTTTATTAAATAGTATTAGATTATATTTAAGTTATCTACAGTTTATTACTCTGCACATTCATAAGTTGAGGATGAGGATATTTATGAACAGCTGCAGAACTAGAGAGCACCAGGCCCTAGTTAGGGTTGACCGTGGACAATCTCATGGCTCGATCCTCTGTTGTTACCTTACTCGCGATCTGTGCTCTTAGGAGTACTGTGTGCTTTCGAGACCAGAGATCCCAGTGAAATTTAGTTTAACAAAGTTTAACATAAGACATCAACATATCACTTATTTCACTCCGAGATTAAATTTAAAAGATAATATTTTGCAAGTTATAAACGTAAATGCGCCTTTGCGCAATTGACTTTAACATGTTGAAAAAATTGAAATTTAAATTCTTATTTTGAAGAAATATAATTATTAAATATTGAACCTCTCTTCAGTTTGACTAAACAGTTTAACAAAGATTAACATCAGACATCAACATATCAGTTATTTAACTCCGAGCATTACATTAAAATATAATATTTTGTAAGTTATAAACGTAAATGCGCCTTTGCGCCATTGACTTTAATATGTTGAAAAGGATTGAAATTTTAGATCCTAATTTAGAAGAAATATAAATATTAAATATTGAACCTCTCTACAGTTAGACTACGTACGCAAAGACATGAGGGAACTTTTTTTCGGGAACAGGAAATCCTCAGTTTTTTTGTAAAAATTGCCTCAAAATGTCCTTCTTATATTGCATATTCAAAAAAATTCCCAATATGGGAGGGGGATACCCCCTCCCATACCCTCCCCATGTTCCTGAAACTAACTTTAATAAACCATGGTTAATACTTGAAAAAAATATATATTTTCATACACTAAAATATATAACGTATAGTAATAATAATAATAATGATAATATATATACATTCATATACACGTATATATAACAGTTTTCATAGTACCCATACATTCATATTAGTGCCCCCCCCCCCCCCCGTTTTCGAAATAATTGATCCGCCACTGATCACGGCCCCCCCCCCCTTCCTCAATCCTGGCTACGCCCCTGGCAACACCTTCAGTGTTTCTGTTTTAAGGAATATTTACCAGTATTTTTTAAGATGACAGATCACAGCCATGGACAAGTTGAAAGTTTAGCTTGGCGCAAATCATAAGCATAAGGCCCAGGAAGTTCAAACTTCATATGTTTAACAGGTCCTGATAGGTCTTCTGAGGAAGTTCCGAATGATGTCACTGTGACCTATATTCTTTGACTTATACGCATCTCAGAAGCTAAGACTGCTGTCGTTAAAAAAAAATCTATAAAATGCGATGTCTCGGGAACGGCAGGATGGATTTTCTTGGAAGTTTGTACATATGCTAATTGTATTCCCACCTGAAACTCGGAATACTATGGTTTTAGTCCGGTCACGCTACCACAACCACTACTGGCGAAAGAATTCATCCGATCGAGATTACTTAAATATATTTTGCGGATTTTCATACGTTATTTGTGCATATAATGGGGCCATGACCTACTAGTAGAGGGACCTTGACTTTAAATATGACTAAACACTTAATATCACACAAGAAATAGATATCTAAATAAAGACTACATGAAGTCAGGTTTCAAAAAAATCTTGAATAGCTTTGACTTGATCGAAGACTTGTAATCGCCACCTGTAAACCATTTTACTTTTTATTGCCGTTCAATACCCGAACACTACTACACTACTTGTTGAAGGCTTCCTTGCCTAGCGCGCACCGCGTAGATACGGGTCATAGGATGAAGCCTAATTAAATTGGGTCTTGACCTTAAATATCCTTAAATATAAATGATCCCATATTTGGTGAAAATCATATAAATCATTAGATTACCCCAGAATGGATGGAAGGGATTTTCCGAAAATCAGATTGCTCAAAGAAATAGGATGAAAAGTTATCTTATTAGGAAAGTGGTGAACTGCAAGACTATGAGCTTCCAGGTCATATTAAGTGAAATACAGGATGCTTGTGAAGCCCATTACCTTATATGTATTGCATTCTTTCCCCTCATGTTTGAAAACCCTATTGTTTCAATGTGGTTCTCATTGGAGAACGAAAGCTTTTGACCTTAATATTCAAGGTAAAATCTGTGGAAATAAAGGAACTTTTTAAACTTTTTTTAAACTGTAAATTAGTGACCTGAACCTTTATTTCAAGGTCAAATCTGCTTAAGCCCAATTTGTCTGCATACAACGACACATCTAATCCCAGAAAATTTCTAGTAACGGGCTATGTCTGTAGTTCCGGATCGAGCTTAGCGTCGTGGCCACTAATGATTTGATTTGTTTGTATACATTATATATTTTGTGTTACCCTAGACAAATGCAGTTCAGTTGTCACTCAAACTGTGTACCATTAACATAGAAACGTCCACCGCTACGTGCTCCTTTAGCCAGAATAAAGGTTTATAGGTTTTATTTGTGTGACTGTGTGTTCAAACACCACGGCACACACCGACCCTTTGATTTCTTCCAGCATCCAACCAGCAGCAAATAACGTACACAGCAATGTCACCTTCATCTCTGATCTGCTGGTAGATTTAATTACTTCTGTTCTTTAAGTTTTCTCGCTCTTGATTTCTTTTTAGTGAAGGCTGCACCTGGACTTGGTTCGAGAGCTTGTGAAAGTCGCCATTAGTCCGGGGTTAATTTATTGTCCCCATTGGCTAAATTTGTAGGCTTCGTTCATTTCGAAATATTTTGTTCGTCAGCGAAATTATAACAGTGTGATTTCAGTGGGTTTCCAATTTTATCTAACCGGAAATATTGATGCAGAGACATATAACCAACTGTATATGGGTATACACTGATTATTATACAGTGAGGGGCATTACCAAGAATATATGACACAATAGGCAGCTTACTGTCAGATAAACCGCCGGAAAAACAAACACTCAATTACTCAATTCAACTAGAAGCGTGATATAACATACAGACATCTTTAATCCAAATCAGTCACAAGACGTAATATGTTGACAGCAGTTGTTCAAATCTCATTTTCAATAACGAAACGATATACGTGCCTTTCCCTACATGCATGGAATTTTTGTGTGTTAGGGACCTGTATGCCGTAAGTCCCATTCCATATATGCGGTTCCCACATGCGGGTAAATCAGTTTAAATGCGATAAAAATATTCACTGATAATATTATTATTTTAAAATTTAATATTATTTTGTTATCGGAATATTCATTTTAACTGAAAAAAATTTATTTTGGTCTGAGAAAAGGAGGTTAAATATATTCTCTCATGCGTCGGCATATCTTCAGATAGCTATCTTCTGCCACAATCTCATAGCTAAGGGTTGTTTCCAATACCTCGGCGAGTATTTAGGTCATATATATCCATGAAAAGACATTCTGGTTTTTATATCACAAAGGTGGCTAATTCTATCTCACCTTTTTGGAAAGCTTACTTTCTTACAGAAATGTGAAGTAGAGGCAATAAGATCTTCAGAAAGAGATGATAGAATTTGCCACCTCTTTTATAACAATATTCAAAATTGTCCACCTGGCCAACGAAATATCCATGCTGCCTAATTCTGCCTCATACGCTATGTAAATTCTTTATTATTTCCCCAAAACTTGAAGGCTAATGCATATAATTGATGAAACGCATGCGGTAACTGCAAGTAAGCTACCACAATTTTCTAACACTACTTGAATTTAAAATTCTCCATGCGGGGATCGTACCTTGGAAAAGGGTTCATTATAATACATTAGTTAGATTCCCCTGTGTTTGGCCTGAGCGGAAACCGCATGTATAGAAAGGCAACCTTAAAGTACTTTTTTAAATTAAATAAGTAGGGAACACATCTGGCATAAGCCCGGAATGCTATAAGACCGGCGGGGACGGGGGGAATGTTAAAATCAGCAGCCAGCGCATGCAATCAGTTATGTTTCTCTCATTTAGTAGGTACAAGTGGCTCCCCCAAATTTATAATAAAAAAAAAATCAGTGGAAATCAAGTATGTGTGTTCTTGTCAATTAACTGGCTTATTAGAGAAAGCCTACATGTATATATATGTATGATGGAAACTCTACATACCGGCATATTAAGAGGGCTCCATGTTATTTAAACCGCTATAATTTCGCTATACATAATTGTATATATATATAAATATATATATATATATATATATATATATATATATATATATATATATATACAGCTAATCATATATACAGCTTTGATTTAATTTGAATAAATGTTCATCTGTTGTTTTTTTTGTATGAATATACCTTTCATATATGTCCTTTAACCCTGAAATTGTCAAAATACCTAGATATATATGTTCATTCGTTATATTCTGGTACATTCATGACTAAGTAAAATGCTTCTGAACCAAAAAGGGAAGGGGGGGGGGGGGGTAGTAGTTTACACGCCGACTGTTATATCTTTGCAGATGTTATCATAACACCTCCTTGTTATCAATGTGAATCGCTGTCAGAACGAACCCTTTGAGATATAATGATATCGGTGTTAGGCCACTGTGGCTGATATATTTGGGGGAAAGGTGAAACAAGTGTGAAAGAGAAAGTAATTGAAATAAAATCCCATGGTTTTATAAAACTATCATGTTATTATATGAACAAAAAAATTTGTTCATCCTGGATCGTTGTGGGTTTTTAGGAATTCCTACTATTAAGCTTATGACTTAACTCTCTATTACATCCATAATGGGAGGAGACAAGTGATCGACCGTGATTATACCGAATTTTATGATTAAACACCAATGCTGATCTTATCAAATATTCATGTAACCAATTACAACAAGAGGTTCACTATCTTTGTCATGCTGTTAATAAAGGCATTATTAGAATTTGTATATGATATATCCTGTGGCATTGTAAATATGTTTAGCCAAATTTACATTTGGCTATCCTTGTTCAATATAATAGCATATACTTCCTTTAAGCATAAACTTAGGGAGACATGGTCAAAATTGACTGCAAATGAAAATATGTTGCTTTTAAAGCATATCAGTGTAACCAATTAAAAAAGTAATTAGCTGTTATATATATATATAATGTATAGTTTACAATAACACTGCCTTAACCCTCTGAAGGTTAAGCTATGAAGATGACCGTAGCAGTGTACCTTGGCACATCTGTTATATATATCACAAGTCAGATAAAAATCTAGCCCTGACGTTGAACTGGGAAGATCTGGTCTATATTAGTTCCAGACTGGACAGGTCCTGATGATTACGACAAACACCTGGACTATCGATATTGGACAGGTCCTGATGATTACGACAAACACCTGGACTATCGATATTGGACAGGTCCTGATGATTACCACAAACCCCTGGACTATCGATATTGGACAGGTCCTGATGATTACGACAAACACCTGGACTATCGATATCGGACAGGTCCTGATGATTACGACAAACACCTGGACTATCGATATCGGACAGGTCCTGATGATTACAACAAACACCTGGACTATCGATATCGGACAGGTCCTGATGATTACCACAAACACCTGGACTATCGATATGGGACAGGTCCTGATGATTACGACAAACACCTGGACTATCGATATTGGACAGGTCCTGATGATTACGACAAACACCTGGACTATCGATATTGGACAGGTCCTGATGATTACGACAATCACCTGGACTATCGATATTGGACAGGTCCTGATGATTACGACAATCACCTGGACTCGATATCGGACAGGTCCTGATGATTACGACAAACACCTGGACTATCGATATTGGACAGGTCCTGATGATTACGACAAACACCTGGACTATCGATATTGGACAGGTCCTGATGATTACGACAAACACCTGGACTATTGATATTGGACAGGTCCTGATGATTACGACAAACACCTGGACTATCGATATTGGACAGGTCCTGATGATTACGACAATCACCTGGACTATCGATATTGGACAGGTCCTGATGATTACGACAAACACCTGGACTATCGATATTGGACAGGTCCTGATGATTACGACAATCACCTGGACTATCGATATTGGACAGGTCCTGATGATTACGACAAACACCTGGACTATCGATATTGGACAGGTCCTGATGATTACGACAAACACCTGGACTATCGATATTGGACAGGTCCTGATGATTACCACAAACACCTGGACTATCGATATTGGACAGGTCCTGATGATTACCACAAACACCTGGACTATCGATATTGGACAGGTCCTGATGATTACGACAAACACCTGGACTATCGATATTGGACAGGTCCTGATGATTACGACAAACACCTGGACTATCGATATTGGACAGGTCCTGATGATTACGACAAACACCTGGACTATCAATATTGGACAGGTCCTGATGATTACGACAAACACCTGGACTATCGATATTGGACAGGTCCTGATGATTACCACAAACACCTGGACTATCGATATTGGACAGGTCCTGATGATTACCACAAACACCTGGACTATCGATATTGGACAGGTCCTGATGATTACCACAAACACCTGGACTATCGATATTGGACAGGTCCTGATGATTACGACAAACACCTGGACTATCGATATCGGTAGGCGGGATGAGAGAGGGTAACTCTATACATTTAATCTTATTGAAATATTGCCATAAACAAATACACCATGGTTCATTCAAAGTTCATAATCTTGCACTTAAAAAGAAACTTATTAAGATGTAAATTTATTTGCCTTCCATTATACATCTTGACCATGTTTCAAAGGTTATTATACGTGAATTATTTATAGACGTTACATATTTATCTAAAAAGCACTCATATAAGGTCCGTCTCCGCCATTTTGTATCTAGGCCCACCCCATTCCGAATCTCATTTTCCATTATGTTCCATTGAAATTCATTGAAAACTCTACATGAGATATAAACAACAAATATTATTTGAAACTAGGGGGTTGGCCAAGGAACAGTTTTGAATTGTCAGCCATATTGGAGATCACATACATGGGCAGAAAAACAAGATAAATGGCTAATAGGTCATGACGCTCAGCTGAACTTGTACACTACTAAAAGCCATAGCAGATACATTTTTAGACCACATTGCCATGAAGAGGTTAAGCATTATATAAAAGCCAATGTGTTTTATATATATATATATATATATATATATATATATATTATTTAAGGTCCAATAGCACTCATCTTCTTATAGTAACCAATAGTCAACGTAACTTTCATTTTGATCATCTGTGCGAAAGAAAATATTTAGTCGCTGCCTGGAACCGGAATTATGGTGTAAGGGTAAAAAATAGGGATCAGAGCCAGGAGATCGTGAGTTCGGATCGCAGCCCGGGGGGAGTGAGATTTTTATAGTCGGTCCCATCCGGAGAGTACTTTCGTGGTATCTATTCAAAAATTACTTTGTTTGTGTTTCTAACTAAATGTCTTTATTGTTTCTATCTTAATTATAGATAGGTCATAGGTATATACTCCTCTCTGAGTGAACGGAATTGATCGAGGACCGGCAGTCATGCATCTGCCCCACACCCTGTTCCGGGTGCCGGGTCTGTTACCACACCGGGTCAAGAAGCAGCGCCAAAAGTGGAACTGCCATCCGTTACATTTTGGTAACATCCCTGTTACTTAATACAATCATAGGTACGTTGAGAGAAAAAAAAATACATTCAATAAAAATTACTCTTTTTGTTATTTTCGCACAATAACCACACGTATAACAGAAGAAATGGAACATGAAAACACAGAAAAGTCGGTTCACTGCCGATGGGAACATTATATCTTACTAAGGTTCAGAACATAACAGTTGTTTATCAGGCGGATGACCACTTGAGCTCCTGGTTAACATGTGGGGTCTTTCTGTGGAGCAGTCGAGCGTTTTACGATTTTCACAGTCATTAAAGAGCATGAGGGACTTCTCCCATGACTTCTCTGAATTTACGGTATATGAAAGAGGCAAATGCATGGTTTTTATTCCCGACGGCTTCGATTTGCGATATATCTGCGATTAAAACTCGCTTAAACAACATTTTCACTACATCTTACTAAGGCTCAGAACACAAATTTATGAATATTGTAGGCCTAACTCTTATCAACTTCGCCATGACGCCATTGGGAGTATAATAAATATGTTATACCTAGTCATAAGTTAAAAGTAGTTTTAGGCCTAAGAACAATTTATTCCACATTTAATGTGCGTGTAACTAGGGTTGACCAATAACAAACATGGGCTTCTCCAAAAACAGATATGAGCGTGCATGAGATTTATATCTAATACTGTTTTATGCTTAATATACCCTTTTCCTTATGAGGAATGTCTTGGGAAAACTTAAACCATTCAACCTCGTTATGCCTGCATGCAGCCATACACTCGTTGTGTACCATAAACAATAACAGTATAAAAACCACAAAGAAGCATAATCGTTTATTAAAAAAATTGCGAATTCAGCAGTGAAAAGTTATATACAAATTGCAAGATACCCATTTTTTATATATTGGATATAACTTTCGTGGTTATACCAATTGACACTCTTTATATTTAACACCTGACATAGAGTTTCAGTCTTAGTACAAGATGATTGTGGTAGGAGCTACTAACAAGGACATAAAAAATCTTTAATAAGAGATTAAATTTAAGAAAAGCTGAATTGTATTATCCGTATATACAAAATGTAGCCCATAAAAGCATAAAACTACAAAGAAAAAAGTATAACTAGCGCATTTATACATACCATATTTTGAGATTATATGATAAATATATATAAGTGTGTGCAAGGGTGTGTGTGTGTGTGTGTGTGTGTGTGTAACAATCAGTACAGGTAACCACAAGTGGAGTATTAAAATACTGTTCCTTGGCCAAATTGTCTTGCATCATTAGAAAATCAGCAACTGTAAATAATATGTAGAAGACTTGGTACTATAGTTCCTATACCATGAATACTGTATGTAATGCTAAAGTTCATTTTAAGTACGTGTAGTGTCAGTCTGTAATCCTGCAGGAACATAAAAGTCTCTCACAATGCATGTGCAGCTCGTCAATAACGGGAACATATTCTGTATTCTTGTTCTCTTGTATTATCTTGATGCCCGACTTTGTTAATCAATATGAATTTTGGTGTTTGTTGATCTTCACGGGACATTCACAGTACATGGAAGATATAACGTCATTCCAATGATTCCAGATCCAGTAGCCACGACGTACGTTTTTCAGTGACGTATGTACTCCTTGCGGAAACACGTGCGTGTCACCGTTGGTGTTCGTGTGTTCCCAGACGGACAACTTGCATCCATATTGAACAACTACCGAGGAAATACGATCGTTCAAAACCTTGCCTAAGCGAGGCACAAAGGTCTCTGGAGACAGACGACGAAATTTCCCGCCACATGACTTGGCTTTATTTGTGTGACTGTGTTCAAACACCACGGCACACACCGACCCTTTGAGTTCTTTCGGTTCCGGGCAACGTGATGCCACCAGCATCCAACCAGCAGCAAATAACATACACAGCAATGTCAGCTTCATCTCTGTTCTGCTGGTAGATTTAATTACTTCTGTTATTGAATTCTTCTCTCCTAGTTCAGTTGATTTTTGTTGTTGAAGGCTGCACCTGGACTTGGCTGGAGAGCTTGTGAAAATCTCCATTAGTACCAGGGTTTATATATTCTTACCTTGGGCTATATTTGCACATTCGTTCATTTCGAAACCTTTTGTCCGTCAGCGAAACAATACCGGAGAATTTTCCGTGCTTGTCCTTTGTTTTTCTGACCCGATCAAGTGATGCACTGATAACTAGATATATGTGGTTATATGAACTGACTGCTTCAGTGAAGGTCAATATACCAAGCTCTGTATATGTATACATAAAAGTCGAAACAGGTAGCTTACTAACTAAAATCCATTTGTTAATTTAAACACACGTCATAAACACGTAACATACACAAACATACACACTTTATACATTAAGTTTTTACAAATAAATCATGGAATCACCAAAAAATATTCTTTGTCTTGCCATAAACTTCGTGCGCATAAAACAAGAATTACTCTCTTTCAACCCATTCAGACTGAATGAATCTCAATTTAAGCCATTGATCATTATCTGACAACATCCAGTTAATGCTCAATGATAGAGTATATGTACTTATAAAATGTATTAACAGATTTAGGTCCTAAGTAATTTACTTTATTCCTTAGGAATAAGAAGAAAAAAAATTGCTTTTCTTTGGATTTTATTAACCGGTCATACACTCATTGCAGGTGCTAATTATGTTATGATTTAATTAATATTTATACATCGCAGATTCATCAAATGCTGTTAAATGAGATTTGATCATTATATACGGGGATTGCCCTTACTTTATGCAAATCCCCAAGATGGTATACAAAAAGTATACAAAAATACGGGAGCCGGTTGCTTCGTAAATGTATTTCATTTACATTTATCTTATAGTTATATGTATAATTAGAGTGTATCCTTTACAGCGTCACCGCGTCATCTTAAATTAAGTAAAAAAAAAATGCTACTGACTGTGATCGGGTTTAGCCAGTTCTGAAACGATTAAACTAAATCTAAGATATAAAAATACGGTGGCTCGTTAAGGACACATTTTTATCTCGTTCCTATCAAATATAACACTGAAAAAAATGCCGGCGTCGAAAACGAGCAGTTGCACACATCAGCCACTATATAGTAATATTACGTCAAGAGGTGAAGTATATCCGTAAGCATGAGACGTAGAATTACTCCAATCAAGTAGCTGAGAGTTATAAAATATAGACATAAAAATCAAATCTGTCACAAGATGTTATTTACTGCCCTCATATAAATTTTCATTTTCAATAATGATACAATAATTTCCATACATGCATGTTAATTTTTGTCCGGGCGGGCCCCGTATGCGGTTAGCCACTTTTTGTTACGTATATTAAAATTAACATTAATAACACTTGGTTTTGTTTACATAAGCGAGCCTAGTAATTACCGTAAGCGACAGCATCACTCTCGCAAGCGGCCCCAGCCGCCTGCTTAGTTCAGAAATGTAATTTGATGAATACAGATAATGGTGTCAACTGAATCTGAGTCTTATTGTTTGTGTGAAAGTATAAAACACGCAACACTTTTCATATTTGCTGGTCCACATGGGATAAATCAGTTTCATGCGATAAACATATTCACTGATAATATTAACATTTATTGTTATTTTGTTATTGAAATATTCAGTTTAGCGATTGTTTAAACAATTATATTGTTCCTTGGGGAAGAGTTTAAATATACTCTGTCATCAGTGGGCTTCATGATGGTTATCTAAATGAGTAGCTTAATGCGAATTACATCCCTTTAACCATTTAAGCCCAAGAAATGCTAAACATGCATATGCATGGAACCAGAGGGTGAGATCACTAATATAGCTGAAACCTGGCTTTTCCTTGTGATATCATCTCAGCTAATATATCATTTCACAAAAATCAGATGTCAATTTTTTTAGTCTGATATTTACAAGATAATACAAGGTTAAAGGTTACACAGTCAAATGTGTACAGCTATTTGATTTGTGGACAGTTCTTATGTCAATAAAGTCAATTTGATGATGCCTAAAGATCATTAAACCACTAGCCGAACAGTTTATATAATTGGATATTTTAGGTTGAAAAATATCTTTTGAAAATTGATAAAGTCTGTGTGCTATGAATCCACGTCGACTGTGTTAGGAATAAAATGTATTATTCAATAGGAAATGAATTTGCTTCTCGATAGAAAAAGTCTTTGATCTGTGTAATTTCAGGGGCATTTAATGCACACGGGAACCCCTTCAGCATTGATGAAAAATTTGAATTGATCATGACAATATATTAATATATTCCATTTCAATATATAAATATTATTCTGTGAATATCAGTGGGGGATTATTACATTGACCCCCCCCCCCCCCTCCCTTGCTGAAAAGTGGGGGGGGGGTGGAATATACCCCCATCCTCCCCTCCTGTATTGACGCCCCTGCACCGTTTATATCCTAATTCCACAATTGTCCCTTACTGACCGACGGACCATTTATTCTGCCTTCGCCTTAAAAGCTATATAAATCTCACCTTTTTTCCCAAAGACGACAGCACATAATTGTTGAACCACTGCGGCATCAACATGTGACCTCAACAGTGTTTGAATACTAATATCCAACAGTGCTTGAATTAAAATTCCGAATGCAGTACCCCTAACTTTGGGAAGGTGTACTCACAAGTATGGAAAGGCACCATAACAGTCCTTATTTAAATTAAAAAGGACGGATATCCAATAGGTAACACATCTGGCCAAATACTGCTTTGACTAGATGACTGTTTTATCGAGGATCGATAAGACCTACTGGGGGCCGGGGGGGATAGGACATTTATATATATATATATATATATATATATATATATATATATATATATATATAATTGTTTTATTGTTGATATATACAAACGAATTATCAACGACATATACTAGTAATGGTTTTCTTTTATTTAAGTTAATATTCATCTTTTTGATATTATAATTTTTATATCTGAATATACATTTGTATATGTCCTTTAACCCTGAAAACTACAGAATTAGTGGGAAAATTTATTCCATCTGTACTGTATAGATATTTAATATTGTATTATATAGATTATCCGCTTAGGAAATGCTTAAAACTTTAGGAAAGGGGGGGGGGGGAGTAGTTTACACTCCGCTTGTTATATATTGGCAGATGTAATCGTAAGTGAATCGCTATCACAGCAAACCCATTAAGATATAAAGATAGGCGTTAGCGTGCATCAGTGGCTGATATTGGGGAACACAGTGATATGAGTGCGAAAGAGAAAGTTATTTAGACAAAAATCCCATGGTATTACAAAAATGTCATGTGGATGATGGAAGAAATGAATACACACAGTTCATAACGCTCGACTGATTTAATGCACTCTTAAAGCCCATAGCATATACATTTATAAATCACACTGTCAAGGAAAGGTTAGTTATTATGTAAAAGCCAATGTGTTATATATTCTATTTATACAGGGAAAATGATATATAACATTTTGGTTCACAAAACATAGGTTGTCACAGATGGCAAACCTGTAAATTACATGCCTTAACTAGTCATATAGATCAATATTCTTGTAACATTTGGTGACAGATGCAGTTTAACTGGTATATTTAACTAGGAATGATGTGACTGAACTGTAAAAAATCTTCAGTTCTTGTCCAGTTATCTCCAGGTTTTCAACGGTGGATGCCTGATTGCCATATTGGAATTTTAGTGGGTTTAGAATCATATAGCAGTCCTCTTCTCATAAGGACTAATCGTCACTGCATGGGACTGTTCTAATGGAAATCTTAGGTCTCCGCCTGGGACCGGCTTACTGATGTCTGCATGAGGGTGAAACACGTACGGGGCTCAGATCCCGGCCTGGAGATGGTGAGTTCGAATCGCAGTCCAGGGGGAGTCTAGTAGGACTTTTACGGTCGGTCCTACCCTGAGAGCACTTTCAGGGTTTCGATATTCGACTTAACTTGTAATTTGCATTGTCAGAGCCATTGGTGATCGTGCTGGACCTTCAGCGATCGATAAACTTATGTTTAATAATTCATTTGATCTGAGATTACACGGGGTCAGTAAATAGTTGAACTTATATATATATATATATATATATATATATATATATATATATGTTTCATATATTTTATAAGTTCAAATTTATTAGTGTTTTCATAAATACTGTTGTAACAGAGCTGTTCTGTTGTTCCCGTCTAAAACTTCCTATATGGTGTATCTATTTAAAATTTACCTTGTTAGTGTTTCTATCAAAATTTGCCTTTGTTGCTTCTATCTTAAAATTACGTAATAGGTAATAGAGTATTCTTAACGTTGTTACTCTGCATGAAGTTGAGGACTGGCTGTCATGCATCTGCCGAACACCCTGTTGGAAATGACCAGTTAACCGTGACCCTCAGTCACGAATAGTGAATCACGTAACGGGTCTTTTACCATACCTGGTCAAGTAGCAGTGCCAGAAATGGAACTGCCATCGGTTACATTTTGGTGACATCCCTGTCACTTTATACATTCCTTATTCATGGGTACGTTGAGAGAAAGGAAAGGGAAACAAATCTCGCTGTTTTACATTCGATAAAACTTTATTTTGTATTTTCACACAAAAACCACACTATTAAAGCAAATGCACATTGTTTATCAAGCGGCTAACCTCGTGAGCTCCTGGTTAACACATAGGATCATATATCTGTGGAGCAGTCGAGCGTTATACAATTTTCACAGTCATTATGAGGGACTTCAGCAAATAATCGTTCTGAATTTACAGTATATGATATAGGAACATGGCAATCCCGACGGCTACATATTTGCGGTATATTTGCGATTAAAACTCGCGTAAACAACATTTTCACTACATCTTATTTAGGTTCAACACACATCACATGCATATTGTAGGCCTATCTTTGTTTACTTTTTTTCATAAGAAATATCCATGATACGTACATGCTGAATATGCGCCACCACGCCAAAGGGGATCTTATATAGACATATTCGATCTAGCCAAAAGTTAAAAAATAGTTTTAGGCCTATGAGCAGTTTTGCTCCACACTTCATGTGCCTATAATTACGAATGACAAATAAAAAAAAATAAGCTGGAGAGAACAGAAACGAGCTCAGGATTTATAGCTAATGCTGTTTTATGCTTAATATGCCCTTTTTCTTAAAAGGCATGTCCTGGGAAAACTTAAATGATTAAACCACGTTATGCATACATGCTGTCATGCACTCCTCTTGCACCATAACTATTTACAGTATAAATACCACGAAGAAGCATAACAGTTTTATTCACAAAATTGAAAATTCTGCAGTGGAAAGGTATATACAAATTTTACGATACACACATTTTTTATAGTGAATATAACTTACCATAATAGAGATCTAGCACAAACATGGGCAGAAAAAGAAAGAGAAATGAAGAAGTGGCTCATGGGTCATGACGCTCAGCTTGACTTATTCACCACTAAAGGCCACAGCTGATACATTTATAGATCACTAACTGCCAAGGTATTGCTAAGTATTATATTAAAGTCAATGTGTCCTGTAGCCAAATCCAGTGGCCTTCGTCCTCTTGTAGAAACCAATCGTTAATGGAACTTTCCTTATGATGATCTGTGAGAAAGAAAATCTAAGGTCGCTGCATGGAACCGGCTGACATGGTCTGTGGGGAAAACACAAGGCCCAGAGCTTAGTGATCTTGAGTTCGTATTGCAGCCCAGAGGCAGCGAGAGTTTTCGAGCGCCTTTCGTCAGTTTCTCGGTGTTACACCCAGGCCCCGCAGGTCCCGATATACCTTTTTCTGGTTGACGTCAGGATAACCGTGTGATATACATTGCCCTTTCACGTAGCCCGAAACTGAAATGGAATTTTCCAGATGTATATAGTATAGAAGACAGCAATAAATTATATGTACGCTAACACGAATGAAAGGACGCACGCACGCACGCTCGCACGTACTTTTTTCCTCGCGCAACTTGGTTGCGAGGGCCTGGGGGATAATAATGATTAGGCCAAAAAAATAAGGTTTGGTTCTCGGGCTCTTTTTTCAGAAATCAATGCGGGCTGGTGGTTTTTTAATTTTTTGTATGTTTCGATAACAATGTCAAATAATAAGGGAAATGCATGATAATAACAAATTAATTTTGCTCAACAAGTAAAAGCACTATACATAACAATGGAATTTTTATCAAATTTGTAAGATTTTATTTTCTTGAAAGAAATGTCCGAGGCCGAGCGCCTGGAAATTAAATTTGGTAAGTTTCTATTGAAAATAAAAATGTTTGATGCGGGGCGTTAAAATTGGCGCGGGCGGTGCCTGAGAACCAAACTATTTATTTATTTATTTATTTTTCTTTAGAGCGAGAATCTGCAGCTGCAGGTTTTTAGTCAGACCTCTGACCATGTCCTGAGCTCCTGGTGAACACATGGGTTTATTTCTACTGAGCAATCAAGCTTTGTCATTAAAGAGCATGAGGAACTTCTCCTGCCAACCGTTCTGCAGTCGTTCTGAATTAACGGTATATGATATAGGAGTATGGCGTGGTTATTATTACCGACGGCTTCATTTAATTTGCGATTTAAACTCGCGTAAATAACATTGGATCCCCCCTTATGATGGATCTAATAAATATGTTAGATCAGGTCAGAAGTCAAAGATACTTTTAAGCCTTTAACAATTTCCTCCACTCTGCATGCACGTGCAAATACAGTTGACCAATTACAGTGATGTAGGAATCGGGTCCCGATTCGAGTCTACTCGGACTATGACTCGAGGGACATTGCCTCGGACTTGTACTCATACTCGCAGGTGAGGACTCGAGATTTTAAGCTGAGTCAATTTCGAGTCTAATAGAAAAAAAAACTGTCATAATTTTATAAAGAATGTGCACATGGGAGAACTACCAACAAAATATTACAATAAAGACTATATATATATGAAATATTAGCTCTGCATCAGGGATTAAACGGAAAAAATCAAACATATATAGGAACACTTGTAAAACTAACATAAAGTTTACATGATTATCTCAAAGATCCTTTTGTAAATTTCTTTTAATATAAAGATCTACATTCGACTCGGTGTCCGACTGGAGTTCCAAATGACTCGGACTCGAATTAGGTGGACTTGAATTGCCAACCTCAAGGACTTTGAGTCGGCTGGTGTGGACTCGACTACATCACTTGGCAATAACAAACATGGCCTTCCCCCAGAACATATATGGGCGTAGATATATAACTTATTATGTTTAATACTTAATAGCCTTTTACACAAACGCCAGATCTAGGGAAATTGGAAATGATTCAACCTAGTAATGCATACATACGGTCATACACTCGCTGTGCACCATGCATATTGACAGTAAATTCCACATAGAGGCTTATAAAAGTTTTATAAACAAAATTGAGAATTCAGTTAAAAAAAATATAAACAAATTGCATGATACATATATTTAAGTTACGAGCTCACAGGTTCGCGAAAAAGTAGTAAAAGAGATCAACCGAAGTCATTTTGCCATTATGTAAAGTGACACAAATGACAGAGTTATTAGATTTTTATGAGTATTGTTTAGTGCCATGCAGGAGATATTACAGACTGGTATATATACAACCCTGACAACCTTGTATAGGCCTTTATCTACAACCTTTCAGTCTAAGTACAAGATACTTGTGGTAAAGGTGTTACTTACAAGTATATAAGATATATTAATTAAGAAACTGAATTTAAGAAATGCTGAAATTATGTAATCCTTGAATTACAAAATGTAGCCCATATCGGCATAAAACTACAAAACTAAAAGAGCATGCATATAACATGGCGCATTAATACAATAAATACTACATAGTTGAGATTCGAAACATTAAAGGATGATACTGTTTATATTTAAAATGCATGGAGTATTAGAATACTGGTCCGTTATCACTTTTCCTTGCATCGATAGTAAAACAGCATCCTTGAAATTATTAGAGATCTAGTGCAGTAGTTTCTATATTATATACTATATGTATGTTCAAACTAATTTTAAGTAGATGTAGTGCCATTCTATATATAATCATGCAGGAGCATTAAAGTCTCTCACACTGAATCAGCAGGATATATTCTGTATTCTTGTTCTCTTGATAGTCAGTCTTGTGTCATCTTGATACTTATTTTCTCATGGCTCGGTTCTATAAATTAGTACGGATTTTGGCGTTTGTTGGTCTTCGGTTGACATTGACAGGACATGGAAGATATGACGTCATTCCAATTATTCCAGATCCAGTAGCCACGACGTACGTTTTTCAGTGACGTGTGTACTCCTTGCGGAAACACGTGCTTGTAACCGTGTTTGTTCGTGTGTTCCCAGACGGACAACTTGCATCCATATTGAACAACTACAGAGGAAATACGATCGTTCAAAACTTTTCCTAACCGAGGCACATAGCTGCTCCCTGCAGGCAGACGACGAAATTTCCCGCCACATGACTTGGCTTTATTCGTGTGACTGTGTTCAAACACCACGGCACACACCGACCCTTTGAGTTCTTTCGGTTCCGGGCACCGTGATGCCACCAGCATCCAACCAGCAGCAAATAACGTGTACAGTATTGTCAGCTTCATCTCTGTGCTGCTGGTAAATTTAATTACTTCTGTTCTTGAAGTCTTCTCTCCTAGTTCAGTTGATTTTTGTTGTTGAAGGCTGCACCTGGACTTGGCTGGAGAGCTTGTGAAAATCTCCATTAGTACCGGGGTTTATATATTCTTACCTTGGGCTATATTTGCACATTCGTTCATTTCGAAACCTTTTGTCCGTCAGCGAAACATTACCGGAGAAATTTCCACGCTTTTCCTTTGATTATCTAACCCGATCAAGTGATGCACAGATAACTAGAGAAGTGCATGATTATATACTGACTGCTAATGTGAAGGGCAATATCAAGCTCTGTATATATATGACGTAACAGGCAGCTTACTATCTAATATTCCAAGTGTAAATTCTAATGCCTACATATAAACAGGAAAAAGGACACGTTCGCAGTAATGCGTACAGTAACAAATTCGCACACACACACTTTATGCATTAAGATTGAAAAAATAAATCATGAATCTCAATAAAATTATTCCTCGTCTTGCCATAAAACTCCGTCCGCATATCAACCCCTTAAGACTGATTTAATATCAATTCAAGCAATTAAAATTTGCATCTGATAACATCAAATTAATCTTCAATGACAAAATAAAAAACAGTCTCTTTAGGAAAATGATGAATATACACTCATAAAAACACCATGGCCATGCATGGCATATAAAAACTATTTTTTGAGTAAAACGGATTTACGTCCCAAGTATTGACTTTATTATGATTAGGAAGATATAATTACTTTTCTCTTAATTTTATTCACTGGTCATATATTTACTGCAGCTGCTTACAATGTAATGATTTAACTACATTTATACATTGCAGACAAATTAAATGCTGTTTAGCAAGGTTTGATCATTATTTACGGGGATTACCCTCACTTTGTATACATCCCTAAGATTTTGTTATTTTTATAGATAGTATACAAAAAGACATGAAACATTACAAAAGATATAAAAATACTAGAGCCGGTTGAATTTTAAATTTATTTTATTTACATTTATCTTATACTTATATGTATAATAGAGTGTTTGCTTTAGGCGCAAGTTCCTCCAACCCGTTATTTTAAATTAAGCGAATTAAAAGCTACTGACTGCACATGTGATAGGATTCGAAGCCAGTTAAATTCTGAACCAAATAAACTTACACCAAGATATAAAACTGACCAAAGAATCCTCTTCGAGGATTTTTTTCCACTCTCTTATTTTGCTATATCGTATACATTATAGCTACAACCAATTGAGTTTTCGAAGTTTTGTAAAAAAAATTTAAAAAAAATACTGTGCAATCTTGTCAATTGATTCGCTGTAATTAACATTAGTGAAAATGCGTTGACCGTTGAAAACTATGTTTATAATCTCGTCAATAATCTCGTTAGATAAGCCGTTATACTATAGGTAAAAATCCACTGAACAGAGTTAGGGTCTTATACTGATGACACACAGGGAATCAAAAGCTGATAACGTGTGATTATTTTCAATTAATTTTAAGTTCGAAGTTGATCTATATGTTTGAATATATATGTGACCAGAACTAATAAAAATGTCAGGAAAAGCCATTCGTTCTTTTGTATGTATTAATTGCCACTGCTCGGGGGGGGGGGGGGGGGGGGCAAATGCGTGGTCTATTACAATGCCTTTTCTTATAATATTATTATATTATATGTAAATCGGAAGATGGTATCATAAGGTCGCCTTTGTTATCATAGAAAAACACTTTCACACCAAAACCACACATATAGGGGTCAGTCTACTCAGGCTGATAAAATCGCAGCGGTATATACAAAAAAATATGGAAGAGGAAGTTTATGATTCGCACACAAAAGAGTTGCAAAACGTTCCTGATATTTGTGTAATAAAAATTTCCTATAACATTTTTTTACTAATCTAGATGCGGTTTTTTTTAAATTTCTATTATGCTTATGAATTGATCTTTAATGTACCATCCATGAGGTGATTACTTTTAGAGTATGACAATATCATTATAACTCTAATAATATTTCTATTTTAATGTGAATCTGTGCAATATTTCGTCGAAGCTGACATGATAAGTATGAAAATATATCAAGCATTTTGACTAATGAAAATAGCTATCTTATGTAAGAAACATTTTATTTTTTTTTTCATTTACATGTTAATTACCTAAAATAATACAAGAAATATGAATACGTAGTCTTAATATAGTGTAGCAAAATAATTTGTTTAAACTGAAATCCTATACAGAATTGTTCAAATAACGCACCTGAGCGAACGACGACAGGGCCGGGTTTGAGTCGTGACTCCAGTTATATACGGATCACCATCCATCCATCTGATTGCAAAAAACGTGTACATATCCGGCAGTATAATTTTGGGTTACGAAAAAAGGAATTAAAAGAATACTTGAGTGTGAACTTACAAACCAAAGTGTAAATCCCATCTCTATGCTGACTGACGTCATTTCCTGCGACTCGCACGAACCAGGTGTCGTTACTGTCGTTCACATTCATCAATTTATAAGTATGATGAGTTGTATAATGGTATATCTGTATTGCACATGGTGGGTGCTGTAAGTAGCCTACTCAAAAACACGGTTCGTCTGATTTATTTTAAGTGACAACGTACCTGTCGGCCTGAGGCGCCGTGAAAACTGAGTTTGCTGTTATCACTTGCTTGTTTCTTATTTTAAGATATATAACCAATCACCAGTAGGACAAAAGTGTTTTGTGAAACTGAATACAGAATTAACCGTTGGTAGAGAACGATATTACTCTTTTCAACACATTAAAACAGATTAAATCCCAATAAAAGCGGTCACAGGATGTAATACGTCTACTGACGGCAATCAGTTATTTCTTATTGACGATAAAAATAATAATTTTTATTTTTTTTAATTAATGTGGGGGTTATTCACACTAAACAACAGAAAAAGAAGCCCACGGCCACACGTTTATTAAAATCTACTTTTAGAGACTGGAAGGATTTATTCAAATTAATTCATATTATTGAATGTTCCAACACGAAGCAACTATCCTTTGTTAAACCATATTATTAGATTTTGAACTAATAGGTTATTACCTTCAGTTATTATTTGCTCTTCAATTGGTTTATACTTTTTACATAACAGATAAAACTTAATTTTTCTACGAAGATGCCTGTAACAAATAAGAGCGGGGAAAAGGACGTAGCAATTAAGTATAGTTAACAGATGAAGACGCATGGCCCCGAGGACTTAAAATCTGAAACCCAGAAGACTGATTGACAACGTAATAGACTGGTCGTAAACTGGTCGTAAACTGTATTATACAGTCCAGACCTGGGGTCAATTCTGAATTGAATTGGAATTGAATTGGAATTGAAGGAAAAATTGAGTGAATTGGAATTGAATTGAATTGAATTGAAAAAAAGTGAAAATGAAATGAATTGGAATTGAATTGGAATTGAAGTGTACAGGCACCTTTGAATTGGTCTGAATTGATGAACAAAAGTTCCAGATCTCATATTTCCCAAAGTGTCAATCATTGGAAGTTACTCACGGTCAGTTTGAAGATCAGCCATGTAGTATTTGGTTAAAATCAAACACAAATGCCTCTCATGGGTGACACAAGGAGTATGATAACAACTTTAATACTTCTTGATCACTGTTCCTGAATCGTTTGTATCAGCAGTTCCAGCATACCAGAGATGGGATATATTTATTTTCACCTTTTCTAAGTAATAGTAATATAATAGATATAAAATTGAGCTGTAATAGTAATGATAATAGAAGGCAAAGGGTAAGATTAATATGTATAACTACAAATTATTTCCCATTTCCTGCTGTGCCATAAAGCATGTAATCAGATAATACTGAACTGACTTGTTCTGGTCCCCTGACTTTCCAGGATATGCCTAATGTGCCTTGAGCTGCTCTGCTGTGCTTGGACCAACCATTATCTATGTAGTGACGAGTGGTTCTGATTACCTAGGGCACTTTACTGGCCAGAACAAGCAACAACTATGAGATATCAAAGTACATCCCATAGTCTTTGATGACTAAAATCAGTAAAATTATATGCTTCATGAGTTCTCATTCAAGCACCAAGTTTGCTGACCTTGCTATTGTAAGTGGATGTAACCCCCTCACCCTCCCCCCTCTTCCATGATTATGAGAACTTTAATGTTTTTTGTCACCCCAAAAAGAATACCGTACCATGACTGGCTTTATGTTTGGGGTTAAAATTTAGCAATTTTCACTTTAGTTTATTGTTTCACAAGGGTTCCATTTTTATGATCTGACAAAACAAAATAAGCTGAAGAATAATCCATTAGCCAATGAATAATATTAAATCATAAGGACATTTAGTTTTTGTGGTTAATCATTTGGAAAATGTGATATAATATGTGAATAATGGGTTAAATACAAGGTCCATTCTCAAATAAAATATTGGTCTTTTGACTTACCTTTGACGATAATATCTTTAATTCATGAAGGTTTTATTTTTTTGATAATTTCCTTTTTGCGAAATTGAAACCCCCTCGAACATAGAGGTAACCACAGTATTGGCAAATACATTAATGGCACAGGGTGATAATGGCCACTCATTTGAAATACAAATAAACCTTTATCCAAATTTAGGCAGTTTACCTGATCTTGAGGAATAATTGCTGAGGAAAACAAGTAAAATATGTCTGGCTGCTATGACTTACCACATGCCATGGTAAAACTCATAGTTACTGACATTCATTTAGTTTTAGAGCAAATTCAACCAATCTGAAAAAACTGTAAGTTGTGTACTAATGAAAAAGTAATAGAACTCCTGTGATAATACTCGTTACACACCAATGAAATGTATATTCAGATGATTGCAACTTTTTGAATTGTGAACTGAATTTGAATTGAATCAAAATTATTTGAATTGAATTGGAATTGATATTATTCTACAGCAAATTGAATTGAATTGGAATTGAAGTTTCATAAAAGTTCTTGAATTGGAATTGAATTGGAATTGAAAAATTTGAATTAACCCCAGGTCTGATACAGTCAATATATATATATATATATATATATATATATATATATATATATATATATATATATATATATAAAAGGAATTTTAAATGAATTGTCTGTCTAAACTATTTAAAGGATTTTATAAGGGACAAGTTCACAGTGAATTTTGCAAAGTGAATTTTGATAGTTAAACCGTCGAGTTAATTCAGTGAAAGTCTACAGGAAAGATTTCGAGTAATAAGCTGTTTACACCCAAACGTTAATATACAAATGTGCTAATAAATTCCGGTGTCAGCTTTTTTCTGAAAAATTACATACATGTATACCCATATCCTATAAAATAGTGTGATGCCAGGCAGAAAACCTATTATTAATTTATTATTTAATTTAATATTTGATACTTTGCTACATTTTCCGCTCAGGAATTGTCTCTTAACGTCAAAGAAGGTTGTGTGTGTGTGTGTATTTGTTGGGGGGGGGGTGTCCATGGTAATGTGCAAAGCCTGTGTTATGCATGTTGTGGAAGCTGATCTCCCTTGTTTTCATTGTAAAAGGCTTTAACTACAAAAACATATAAACATGAGTCATCCCGTTCTGGCTGATACTGGGGAGCAAATTGGGTCCTTCATAAAAAAGCAAGGACGAAAGTGAAAGTCATTCAGATGAAAACTCATGGTTTTATAAAATCCCAAACTTATTCCATAAAAGAATATTTTTTCTTCATGAATCCAAGTGGTAATACAGGAATTTCTTCTGTTAAGTTTATGACATATATGCCAGCACTGTACTAACCCCGGACGAGGTGGGATAATGTTTGAAAAACGACATTGATTGTGATTATCATTCTGTCAGTTTTATGATTATAACATTAATTAATAACCATGTATAGAATATTCACAATTACTCCTTCCAGTACAATTATATTTACTTTGATTTTACATATGAGATTAAAAACTGTTTTTTATAGTTTAAGTTTTTCTTTTAATCAGTAGGTACTAGTAATTTTACACTTATTTTAACATAACAGTCATGTCAGGATAATAGATAAAATCAGTGGCATGGTATTAAATGACCGAAGCATTTTACAACGAAGAATGATAGTGGGTGTCACTGTCAGTCCAGTTAAACTGCCTGGACTTGTCACAGAACACTACATGAGCTGTGACCTTACAGTACTAGCTATTGTCTGATCATTTGGAGACATATATTCTCAATACCAGAAATGCCTATATGAGATGCGTACTGCATGTCTGTCCACCGATAAGATTTTAGTCAGGAATTAAGTATGGTCTTAACTTTTCTCACCCTATTAAGGCTGCTTAAAACTTGTTCTCCTTGATTTTCAAAATGATTTTACAATTATAGTTAACAAAACTTAGTTATCTGCAGAAATAAATTTATCTTTGAAAAATTCTTCTTCATAAAATAAAGCCCGCCTTAATTTAACTTTTATCATTGCACTACTTATGCTTATAATTTCATTTCGATCAGTACAGACACCATACTTATATTTTATTTTTTATTTTTATTTAATGAATAATGGACATGTATGTATGTCATTACCCTATAAGTTACATGTAGGCCCCTATTATTATTATTTTTCATCACTGCGCCAAAGTGATTTCGTTTGAGACCGTCAGATGGCGCGATCAGCCGGCCTGGCCTTGACCTTTGTGTAGATGACTGACGGACCGTGGAGCCGGCTGATGGTGTGTTTTGACTGTGATGAAGTTATGACACCTTCAGCATGCTGAGTGAACCAAGTTACCAGAAAATTGTCCGGAAAGGACCCGCAAGATTCTGCTATCTGTTGATTAAACTGTATGAACTCCCTGTTGTTTGGTAACTCAACTAACATGCATGAATCCATACAAATCTGGAGTTTCCTCCGTGGCCTAGCCCTAAGTTTGAGATTGAAGCATGCATGCACACTTTGCACTGTCTTTTAAAAGTTTATCTGTTATGTTTACCCATCAGCTTAGGTTTGAAATTGATAGCGTATGTGCTGATAGTTTCCTTTAATATGTTATTTACACAGCATGTGAATTCTGTATTAATGATTATTAATGTGAATTCTGTAATAATTCACTTTTTATATTTAGAATTTAGATATGTTATTATTTTTTATTTTTGCATTTTTAGTTTAGGTTAGATATTTCATTGCATGTGATATCATTAATTTTCTGAAAAAAAGAAGTACTACTGCACTTTTACGATGATTTTAGTAAAAGTACAGTAAAGGTGACCTGCCACATGTAACCACAAACGGGCATTGCTCTCATACTCGTAGTCTTAGTAAGTCCTGCTTATTTTCCCCATCTGATGTTGTCTAACTTTTATGTGATTCTTGTCAAACTTCTGCAGTTTGATGCCAATATTCTTTCTCAAGTAAGTCCCATGGTACGTGGGAGCAAAAACAACAATGATAGACCATCCGTGAAGAAGTGGGTCTCCTCTACTGCACTTCTACCTTTTAATGATTTACTTTACCTGGAACACTTTGTTGTTCAGATACATCAAACCACAAATTTTCTGTGAATAAAATGTTATTTTAACATTATGATATTACAGTGATACTTTTTACTTTGCAGTGAGTTTGAGCCTGGGGTATCAGTTGAGGTTGATCCACTTTCGCTGAAGGCAGCTGTGCTTGAGCATCTGAAGCAGCTTCACGGAGAGGTAGAGATGGACAGTGTAAAATGAATATTATTGAAAGTCACATGATAGTCAAACCTATCACAGGAAGGACCACATGTTGCATCAAAAATTTAAGTGGTTCTGGTGGTGAGATGGTGAAGTAAGACATAACCACTATTAGTGAAATGTGGCTTTAATGCTACAAAAAATGGTCTTGTTTAAGCCAGCTGTTAAAATTCCTTTTTTGCGGACTTTGTGATTTTTGGCTTATTTCTGCGTACATATTCATGAACTGTAGGTAATTCCTGTTAAGGAAAGTTATTATATAATTTCTCTGTAGTTGACATATGAACTTATTTGTCGCAAGCTGCTAGTAAACACGGTACATGTGTCATTTGTTGACAAACAGTAAAAAATATGTGATTGGTTGCATATGCGCATAAGTTGAAAGGTCCCGTAAGTTTCAAAATTCAAGGTCATCTGACTTGCCACCAGATGTACTTGTTTTAAGTGCTTGGATTATTTTGGCATGCCCCCACATGTTATAAACACATAGATATAAACAAAAATCAGATTTTGCGAGTATTTGATGGTCATCTCAGTACAGTTTGTGACATGACTGGTGTGATGACAAGTAGGCCCTATCAGTCCAAGTATAGTTTCAGGTGTGGTCACAGGCAGGGTTTACTGCACTAGTTTCAACATAGAGAGCAGAAGTGTAAGACATAACTAGATTTAAGACTTGAGCTCTTGTTGAGTAGTACCAGATTCTATGTACCACACTCTTATGCTAATTCTTGTAGCCATGACACCCCACATCGGTCTACAGCCCAGTAATAACTTTACAGCTGTATATGGTACAGGTTAATAAAATAAGCCAGAGGTCATTGTCATTGACACTGCTTCATTTAATATTTTGAAAAAAAAACTTTCACAAATGTTGAAATGTTTAATTACAGGCAGGAAAGGCTTTGAATGTGAATCTGTTGCGATTTACACCAGATACAAGAGAAGCGATCTTGCAAGTGCAGAGCAGGTAATGAATTTATAGGTACCATGCATTTTTGAATTTTTATCAGGATTGTTCATTGATACCTTTGTGTTTCTGCTCAGGAGAAACTGAGAATCAGTTGATGATGCAAGTAAACAGGTTTTTTAAGACAAGTCCAACTCCCGAGACTGCAGAATTTGTCCTGGTCTTAAAAAAAGTTGTATTAATTGTATTAGACACCTTAAAAGATTTATTTATTATTATACACCTGTCATATGATAAGAGTATTATGGTATACCCACTGTCTGTCCATTTACTTTTAGTGTTGCTGTGATAACTTACTGGGGCTTTTCACGAAACCCGCCATAACTACCTGCCAACAGATTATCTCACCTGAGTTCAATTATGGGAACATCCACACATATTTAATAAGGTCACAGGTCACTAAGCTACTTTGTGGTGTCGACATGATAACTTATGAAGAATAAAAAGGATTTTGATCAAATTCATCAGAAATATTGATCAATAACATATCTCACCTAAGTTTGATTTCCAGCAAAATTCATGCATATTTAATGAGATCGGAGGAGGTCACTGCACTTTGGAGGAACCTTGGAGGACTTACCAAAAATCATGAAACTCATTATATATATGTACCAATAGAGTTTCTGTCCTGAATGAAATTCACATCAAAATTCAAGCATATTTAATGAGGTTACTTTGAGGCCACCAGATAAAAAACGGGTGTATTATGTACGTTTGTGGTGCTCTTGTTTACAGTAAGACTACAATCGGGGAAGACCATTTTTTAAAACACTTTATGTATTTAATTACTGATAAGGCCATTATAAAAATTATTATATCAACAGACCCTGAGACCAGGCATATTTAGCAAAAAGGCAGATATTTTGTTTTGTCTTTGCAATTGTAATGAGTAAGAAATTCATGAAAATTATCCTTAATTTGCACAATTTTCCTCAGATCTTGAATGGGATGTGAATGATGGAAAGTTGGTGCATATTCAGTAATATCTATATACATTATTAACTCACAGACTCATCTATATGAAGGGATTGAGGCTAGAGCTCTGAATGGCAGTATTACTAAGGACATGATGTTTATTCATTTAAAAAATGACCTGTGTAAAATAGGAATGGCGTTCCATATAAATATTTTCCATAGAAAAATGTGGTGTGAAAATATAAATTCAGTACAGATGCCCACGCATCATGTACACCTCTTAATATCTGGTGTATCAGCATTCTTCTGTTTCAGTGGCCTAGTGAAGCTATGGAGTGCTTTGACATTAGCAGGGACCTACAGTGGTGAGGACTGTGCCTACAGAGTACAACAGGTAAATAGGATTAATAAAACAGCTCTGTGTGTATGAAGTGACTTTACATCGGTTACAATGTACATGGTAGTCATACTGCCAAATAATAAAAATTGAAAATATGCTATACATTATTATGGAACATTTAAATACATTTTTTTAACTGATCCAATTTCATACATTTATTTCAGATTGATTAGAGCAATATACTTCATGAGATGAAGTACCACACATATTACATCTTATATCATATGACACATTTTTTTTTGTATTTGGCATGATTTTCTACAGTTAATAAATCATTTACAAGATCAGTTGCTGTATGGCCACACCAAAATAAAAGGGTTCTATGGATGACTGGGAAAAAATATATTGCAAGGAGGCAAATTCTTAATTTTTTTAAAGTTTACCAGTCGAGACACAAAGCCAGGAATTTAGCAATCTTATTTAATTTGCTCCAGTTCTTTAAATATTACATCTTTGTTTAGTTTTTACAAATTGAGTTTATTTTCCAATATTTTTTAGAATAGTTATAAGAAATCAAGGCAAGAGTACAAATTAGCAAAATTTTCTAAGACCTGGGCCTCAATTGCAAAAAAAGTGACTCATGAAAATAGGCAGCTGTGAATCTGTTACGTGTGTGTGGCCTAATGTTGAGGAACACATCTGGTACCTATAATCTCATGCTGTTTCAGGTGTCTCCTCATTTAATGGCCTTAGCCTCATCCAGTAGGTTGATGGAACCAAACTGAAACAAGAGAACTGTGGTGCTTCAGGACATTAAGGAGAAGGCAGCCCCAGAGTAAGGGTTCAGGTCCTTGGGTACAGTGATATAATGAGCCAGAATCATTTGGTTCCTTGGTGGTTCTAGTGAAAGATGCACTGATTACCAGTGGTTCCAAAGGCAGATTACTCTGTGATAGTGAAGCCTGTATGATTTTAAGCAACTGAGTATAGACTCGAATGTTGCCAACCAATTATAAGGATGTTAATGTGACTTGGTCTGGAGATGCAGGTTAATGCAGGGGAGTAGCAATACATAAATGTAATAGAAAATTGTGAACAAACTTATGGAAGTGCATGTCAAGTGCATGACACCCACATGGAAACACCTTGGATTTTGCTAACAATCTATGGAAATCAAACTTTGACTATAGCTGGGAATCACTTTTCAGTTCACATTAATAGCATCTATTCTTAAGCATTTACAGCTGCAGTATGTTCTTTAGTATTTTCAATTGTCTTTCTTTTTCTTATTTTTTTTTTCATTTAGAAATAATTAGGATTCTGGTGTAGAGAGTTTATCTATTAAGCTAGCCATGAGTTAAACATAAATGCATATATAAAGTCATCTTTTTAATGTGGAAACTGTATAATAAATGAATGCAGTACATGAAAATCAAGCTGACCAGATACCAGACATTTAAAGTGCATGTATTCAGTTTATGAGGTTACATAAGATGTTCTCACATTTGTTTATGTATATTGTTATTTGGTGACAGTAATATAGCATCAACTTTAGTACAGACCTAGTTTGTGCCTAAGAGCTTTATATATTGACATATATCATAATCTTCAATTAACTGTTTAAATTTAAGGAACTGTCACAAGAAAACCAAAACTGTTGCATTGTATGTGTTGTGGATTATACTGACATTATAACACCAGGAGGGGGACTGACAGTAAACTGTAGCCATGTGTCGTAGGGGCATCATTAACTTTATTGTTGGGGCTGTTATATGTGTCATAGCAGTGGGGATCATCTTCCTTTTCATTCATTTAGTTCTTTTACTGGTTTACTATGCTAGGGTTTTCTCTTAAAACTCTACAAACATGGCATATATCAGGTCTGTCCGATGGTAATGCCAGTATACTCAAAAAGTGTGATTACCTTTCCTTGAAGGTTTTAAATTAAGAGAATATGATTATGTATATTGTACAAGTTTTTGGTGATATATATATACAAGTGTCACAGTGATCACCTGAGACTGATCATTCTGTTTTAATGTAATTTATTGAAGATGTTTCATAAATTGTAACAAACTCTTTGTTACTAATGGATGATTAATGTTTATGATTTACTGTATTTTAAATTTTAGACTTTTTTTATGATTTCCTCAGATTTAGTTGGGAATATTCAGATATTCTGCAGTCTCTTGTCCAGCATTTGGTGTTTGCATGTACCTGAATATTTATACATTGTTAAATTGCCTTCCATAACAACCCCTCATAGGGCACTTCATTTATCCCATACATCCGTAATATCTAGGTTATTCTATAATTGTCTTTATAGTTTTTCCTTTCATTTTTTTAGGTATTAGAGAGAATTCCATTTAACATGTACCAAACTATCAAAACCTGTGTGCCACCAATGTTGCAAAGGGAACAAAGCATGTTTATAGCAGGGGTGGATACAGGATTTTAGAAGGGGGGGGGGGTGCAGATGGCACAATATGATGGCACAATCTGGGGTTGTTTTAAAAGCATCGTAATGCGAAATATATGTTTTGCTATCAAGGGCTTATTTTCCAATTTTCTAGAAATCGTTTGTGGCAAAGGAGGGCCAGGTGCCCCAGCACTTACTCTAAATCCGCCCCTGTATGAAGTGTTACCTTTGGCAGGGCACTTCACTCAAAATGTAATGAGTATGATATCAATCGCCTTCCATTGACTGGGTCCCAACAGATTCACTCGTTGGCTTCACAAGCACCTGAGCGATGATTTGAGTGACGCCCTCTTTTGACCATATTCATGTACACTCTTTGTGAACACGTTTTGCAGTTTGACCATACAATTTGCGTTATACCACAATAAATAAAAAAGTTATACATGCACACATTGAGTTGTTTATTTAATGTCTGTCTGAGTGAAATTTGTATGAATGCAAACTTCTAAAAGGTTGATATCTGTAAATGCCAATTGGTCAAATCATTAAAGGATCACGTGATTTGGTTAAACTTCTGCCTGTGCAAAATGTCCCTGGTCTGTGTTCATCAACATGTCAGCGTTTCTCGGTTTGTATGTAAACTAACCCTTTACACAGTGTATTGTTAAAACGTTTTATAACATGACTGAATGTTTGTAATATATTCCAGCATGAGCTGGATGACATTACACATTTGACGGATGGAAATATGAGACCATTTAAAAACATTTGCATGGACCTTTACTATGAGTTACCATAACCCCTGAGTTGGCCTATTTTCATACAAAGTATATCTCAAGAATCGATCTAAAAAATCATGGCTGTATCAACTGTCACATCATACTATGTAAATAATCAAATTATGGTACTGATTCCTCTATTTTTGAGACCTTCCGATGAAGCAGTCCGTCCGCTAACAGGGCACAAATTGTAACCGATAGACCTAGAAACTTATCACTGTAAATCCAGGGAGGTCCTTGGCAAATCTCCTTGGAAACCAGAAATTAGGTCATGGTGATCTATATTTTGTAGATTATGGGCCAAAAACATGACTTTTAACAACAAGAGAGTCAGACGGGCATAAATTGTATACATTTGTCCTAGAATCTTCTAACATGATATTCAGGCAGGTTCTGGGTAAATCTGCATGGAAACCTGAAATTAGATTATGGTGACCTATATTCTGTAAACTTTGGGCCAAAAACACGAATTTTAGCACCCTGAAAATCAAATAGGCACAACTTGTATCCGCTATCCCTAGAATGTTCCATTAAAATAACTAGGGAACTTTGGCAATCTCAATAGAAACCTGAAATTAGGTCATGGTGACCTATATTTTGCGTGCTACTGGCCAAAACATTAAGCAGTCTTCATGAAAACCTGAAATTAGGTCATGGTGATCGATATTACTGGCCAAAAACATCTTAAGCACCCAGACAGGGTACAAAACTTTACTGTTGGACCCAGAATCTTCTGTTTTGTCATTCAGGGATGTCCAAAAATTTGCATGGTCATCTTAGCTCAGCTGACTGCATACAAAAAAGCTAGATTTTATTGGAATGGCTGGACATATTATCATTGAACTTCTTCTTCTTGTTGATTATTAAGAACTTTAAATTGCTACAGTTGAATGAGGATACCACCTTCAAAATTTAGCATTTAGATGATAAAATTCATTTTGTTAATGGCTTCCTAGTCAGCTCAGTGTCATGACCCATTGGTCACTTGATGTGAATTTTACTTCCCCCTCACTGCAAAGATGTTGGAGAGAGGACGAAGATTATTCAAGTAGGTTGATGACCTTTACTATGACCTTTAACTTTTAGCGAAAATCTTCGAAACTCAACATTTAATGGAAATGATTTTTATGAATATCCAAACAACTGAAGACTACCCTGGAATAGATTGTTCTGCGAGTCTGCATTTTAGACATAACTGTTAGAAACCTAGTTTCTCCTAATCTTCTGCATGGGGCAGCTGGAAAGTTGATCACTGTGACATTTATTCTTCAAGCAAAAACTTGCGAGGCCATCGTTCTAGGCCAACAGGTCACGAATGGTAAACATAGGCCCAGTAATTTCAAATTTTACATGTTGACCATCTCTCTTGAAACCAAGAAGTAGATCACTGTGGCCTATACTGTTTGAACTACTGAACGAGAACGTAAGACGCCATCCATTCATTTGTTAACGGCACAAATCGTAACCATAAGACCCAACAAGCGCATACTTTATATGCTGACTGATCCAGTAGGCCCGCAGTGGAAACTGAAAAGTAGATCACTGTGACATTTATTCTTTGAGTAATGTAGCGAAAACTTGAAAAGCCAATCCACCCGTGTATTATTGAGTCACAAACCGTAAGCGCTAATCCCAGGAAGCCAAACGTTCACATGCTAATTGGCTGTGATACGTCCTCTGTAAAAACCGATGAGTACGCCACTGTTGCCTATATTCTCCGGGTTATGGAGTATAAACTTCTGTGTATAACAAGGATTGGTTGTCCGTTTAGAGTGCAAAGTTTGTAACCGTACGCCCGAGGAAATCAAAACGTCACCTTCTGACTGGTTCAGATAGGTCCATTCCGGTAACGGAAAGATAGGTAAATGTGGCCTACATTTTTGTTAATGGGTGCAAAATTCAGACGATATCGTTTGTCCTATTACAGAACACAAATCGTAATCGTAACAGTCAGGAAGTTCACACTTCACATGCCGATTGATCATCATACTTAATCTGTTGAAAATAAAAAAAAAATATGAGGATCTTAGCCTTCGACTATTCGTGAACAAGGCAGATCGTAAAAGAAACTGCTGACTGGTTCAGATAAGGTTCTCTGTTGACACTTAAAAGGAGGCCAATGTGATCTATATTATCCTGATCGTCCATCCTTTAACAGGCCAAGAAATTGTAATCACGTGACCTAGGAATTCAAGCTTTACAAGCTGTAAGTAATTAATCAAGATAGGTCCTTTGTAGAACCTGAAAGGTAGGTCCTTTCCCTGGGTTTCCTAGCCTCTGACTAGGCTCGGAACCAGGCAGTCCAAAACGAAAAATATGTCACTTCTAATGTACGAGTTATGGAACTAAAACTTCTGAAACTAAGACTCCTGTCTGTAAGAAGCATAACAAATGCCAGTTGGATGGATTGTCATGAAACTGTGGATGCTAATTGATCTTGCAGCAACAGACTGGTGGTACCCTCTGCAAAATTTCTATTTTGAGCATTTTGCTTGTATTTTTATGAGGTAAATTACAGGCATGTGTCTAAATTTCAACAGGGCGCAAATCCTAACCTCAAGGCCAAAGAATTACGAACCACAAAGGTTGACAGGTCATATACATATTATTCAGCTGGGTGTCATTGCCAATGGGCCACTAGCACCCTTCAACCGTCTCCTGTTGGAATTTTTCTTCTTGGTGAGGGGCAAAAAAAAAACAATGCTCTTTGGTAGATTGTTTCCGGGGTTATCACTCCACTATATCTCTTTTATTTATATGTTTGTATAACCAAGGACGGATAATGACAGAAAACATCCCTTGGATGACGTCTGTCTCTCTTGTACACGTAATGGACACGTGCCGGACCACAAAAGACTGACAGGCATAAACACCACCATGGTAAAAGCAGACCGCATCATTTGATGTCCAAGGGAGGACCCAAGATTTTGGGAAGGGAGGACTGTACCCGTTACATCGAGGGGTTAATGCCCTAAAAAAGTCCACGAAGGAAGGAGGAATCAGGGAATTTCTTCCAGTAAAGGTGGATGTTGAACCCCTTAAACCCGCTTCCCCCGCCGGATCTGCCCCCGAGGTTATAACATCGGCAGCCGTAATATACCGGCATTATATTTGCCCAGTCATTATACCTGAATGACGTAACCGAGATAATTATTTTACCAGATTTAAGAAGGATTAAGATGCTAAAGATAAAAATACCCCTAATAACCAAGCCGATAATAACATTTATTATCACCGATTCCTTATTGATTTAAAAATAGTTATTTAATTAGGATTACCAAGTTTAGCCACTTCCGCTGATATAAAAGCTCTTGCGTCTTCTTCTGCTTCCTCTCCATTTTATACGGATGTAGGCGGAAGGTTCCGTGAATGATGAAAACTACATCCTTTGTAAACTTTCAAAAAAAATAATAATATCGTTTTAGGTCTTTAAAAATGCCTATTCACTGCCTAAAACCCTGTCAGTGTGAGATTCTTATTGCTTACTCTTTATTTTACATGTTACACGTGTTTGCCGCGTGCTTCGCGCATTAATGCAGGTCTTTTCCACTTTGAAACTTATATTAAGGTTTTAATTTTTGTTTTATTGAAATAAATGTTACAGCGTGCATTGGATTGATAGGATGACCCTAATAGATTAATTATAACATATTTATTTTACGTGGATAAGGCCAAAAAAAATAAAAGGTATGGTTCTCAGGCACCGCCCGCGTCAATTTTAACCCCCGCATCAAACATTTTTATTGTGATTTTGTCATTCAAAATGGTAAAATAATACAATTTCGATACGATAACATTTGTTATGTAGCGCTTTTGCCTGTTTAGCAAGAAGAAACCTGTCATTTACATGCTTTTCCCTGATCATATGACATTTTATCGAAACATACAAAAAAAGGTCAAAAATAAAATACCGCCCGCCCGCATTGATTTCTGAAAAAAAAGTGCCTGAGAACCATACCCTTTTATTTTTTTGGCCTAATACATGTAATTATAACTAATAGAGGCACTCCCCATGGCTCAGGTGGTGACGTTTGGTAGTGTCTTGAGATAGAAAAACCGGGAGAAAACCACCATGCGACCACTTCAACACTT
This sequence comes from Sipunculus nudus, assembly GCA_026874595.1. Lineage (NCBI taxonomy): Eukaryota > Metazoa > Annelida > Sipuncula > Golfingiida > Sipunculidae > Sipunculus > Sipunculus nudus. The sequence continues at coordinate 102,535,859 of CM049306.1, read as the reverse complement.
AATTTATTAGAGAGAGAGAGTTATATACTCTGTTCAACTAACCTGTGTCGATATGTTTTAGGGGTATTTTTTTAAAGATTTTATTCCTGTATCATTTTCAAAGAAAATTCCTTTTTTTCATGGACTTTTTGTACGGGGGTCATCAGTGCCCGTATCATACTGAGGGCTACAAAAAAAACTTCTTCTCTGAAACAATACGGCCAAATTGTTTGAACTTAGCCATTTTGCTGTATCTTCCTATATGGGTTATAAACCTGCAAAACGTTTTTTTACTGACGCCACTGAAGCCAATTGTTTAATATTTTACGAAAATAATCCCCACAATTATTCTTATAATAACTGTCTTTAATGGTTCTACATGATTACATGATTCTACATGACTATTTCAGAATTGGCAACAGACAAAAGGTCAGCCGGGATATATTTATAGCTTTGGCAGGCTGGCAACTGTATCAGGGTAGGCAACAGGTCAAAATTTCGCTCAGTGCAGCCAGGTATTGGTCAAGAGTTCACTCAGTGCAGTAGCTGCATTTTATTTGTATCTTTGGCAGACTGCCCACTGTATCAGATTTGACACCAGAGGTCAGTCTGGATCTATTTATAGCTTTGGCAAACTGCCAACTGTGTCAGATTATGCAACAAGTCAAGAGTTCACTCAGTGCAGTAGCTTGAGCCAGCAATTAATCACAGTACACTTGGGGCAACTGCCTTTCTCAGCCTGGTAGGCCCAGTGCATCAACCTCAAGAGAAGTTTCATGTATTGGCCTGATATTTTGACTTGTCTATGCGTCTTTGATGGCTTTCTTGTTCACAAGACAGGTGTCGCCACCTACATTGACCTTTGCACAGTGTATGTACCTGCTTATTTCTCCAGAGGAATCTGACATATCAGCCTGAAATTGGGCATATTTATATATATCGTAAAGCTTTGTCGTATACAAGACTTGTAGACCTAATTGAAAAGTAATGCCTCAGCATTGGAGCATTATACGTGGTGTATAAACCATTGCACAGGTTTGCATTAGGCCTGTAGGCCTTGTTAATATTCTAAACTGATCTGTCTAATAACTGGATTTATGACATAACGCACAGTGTAGTGGATCGTTTAAAATAAATAAACAAATTTTATAAAAATAAAATAATGCATGTACAGCCATTTATTTGATTAGATGGGTAGCTGAACAGTCAATGATCCATTTAATGGGGTACGTTTAATTTTCATTTTGAACTAATTAATAAAAAAATTGAAAAACGTGTACGCATGGAGGTGCGATTAATCTGTTTAAGAAAAAAAATATGAAATTCTTATGCAGTTCTTTTGTCAGGCTGAATTTGATTTGCGGATATGTATCGCCCTACTGTAAACGGCATAAGTTCAACTTATTGGGTCAAGCACTTCGTTTCATAATAAATATAGCTAGGGATCATGAACCTCTCCGTTTTGGCATCTTTGTATTACAGACACCTCTATGAGTGACACTTAAGTTTCATATGCATTTGCACTAATATGTGTATTGCCTTAACTCATTTTGGCTGTATACGAAAGTTGTCCAACCAATCCATGCCGGCACACGGGCTTAATATCTCTTGTTCATCAATTTAATACGTTGTCATGGTTCCGCAAATCAAACCGATATGAGATGTAAATTTTACTACCACTTCAGCCTGACATATGAGCAAAAGACCTGTATTATAATTTTGTATTCTTCTGCCACAGATTAATCGCACGTCCATGAGTTAAAGTCTTTCATATTTTTTTAATCATTTACTTCAAAATCAAAATTAAATGTAAAATGGGTTGTTGACTGTTCCGCTACCCACTAATCATATAAATGGCTGTAAATGCATTAAATATTTTAAACGATCCACTACACAGTGCGTTATATCATAAATCTAATCATTAGACGGATCAATTATGAATATAAGGAATCTGTCCCATTCTCTAACAGTTAAAATTTGGTAGCTGTACCTCTTGTTTTCAATTAGGCAAAGGCAATATTTTTTTCTTATTAACATTATGACAGGCTCACCATTATAACATCATACTCTGCCAAAAGGAATAGAAACACCTATCTAAAATTGAAAGTTCTGTATATATATGACTGGCAGACAACAACGTGTAGTCTGAGAATCACAATCTGTGAGATAATATGACGTACGTACGAGATATTAAGTCGTACGTGCGAGATAACATGTCATACGTACGAGCTAGTTTGTCGTACGTACGAGATTACATGTCAACATATGTACAACAGTTTACTGGGACCAGCGACACGCGAATGGGATTACAAATATATCATAAAATTGGTAAATTTAAATCTTGCCACCAAGGAAGACTAAAATGTTAGGTATAGGTCTGATAGTACATTTCGTTACCAACCCATATAAGTCTATGCGGTTGTGTCTAAATTTTTGATTCTGTCAAAATTTCATATAGATTTTTGCAAACATTAATTTGGTTAAACTTTGGATCATTATGTAACTAAAAATCGATATTTGCATTTTTTTCTCCTGCTCTCTTGGATAATTGGCGGCTATATTATAACTTTGGCTATATATCACTCAAAAACAGCCATTCTAAACAGGGCGAACCCAAGAACCATTTGACTATATGAAAAAGAAAACTTGTCACACTTGATTCTAGGGCAATTTTCCCTGCAGAATCGAGTTTTAGAACCAAAAGTGTTTAGTTTACATATTTAACGAGATAATTTGCGTGTATTTGCATATCTGAATAAATTAGTAGAATCAATTATAAAATAAATAAATCTACGATTATTTAGGTTTGTACAGAAAGAGTAAAGTATTTTGGGTATAACAAATTCAAATTTGACCAGATATTATGTTAATTTATATGAAATCGTATTCCTAATTACCAAAATGCAGTAAAGCTATACAAATCGGACAATATATTGAGATAAGTGTTAAAGGTAATGGTCTTTTTCATAAAAATCTCACATAACGGATATAGCTATTTATCATTTCACTTATTGGCGGTAATATGTATTGATTTTCATTTTTAAACCTAATCTACATATTTGCGTCGTTCATCAACTAATTTTCACATATGAATATGTCCAATGGGAATAGCGATACTGATTGGAATTTTAAAAAAACTTGATGCAATTCAGGTGCATTTATAAAGTGAGAGTAAATGGTTTGTCTGCTTACTTAGGTAATTTGTTGTCACCTCTAGTTGTCAAGTGATGATATAATTAGCTAATTTGCATATATAATGAGCAACGGGTCGAGTCCATGATTATCGTGGGGTTTATGATGCGTAATATCGCATCAATTGTTTATTTATGTCAAGGTGTGCTTGCTTGGGTGCCGAGTTTAAATTGATTTTATCCTCCAAATAGTCCCCTGAATATTTAATTAGCTAATTACCATATGTAATACCGACGGGCCAGATAATTATCATCCTGTTTTTGTGCAAAGTAAAAATGATATATATGTATATATATATATATATATATATATATATATATATATATATATATATATAAAGATATAAAAATATAAATCCATGGGTCTCTGAAGTCAAGAATCTCATTTTTTTGCATGATAGAAGTAATGGCAACTTTGTACAAGCTCACCAACTTTGCACCGGTTTAAGAAAATATTTAATTTATGCTCTGATATACTATCATAAATTAGCGGTTATATACTGTAGAGGGAGTCAACTTCGCATTCTGGCTATGTCCTGCGGAAAGGGTATAGAATATTTATACCCTTCCAGGTTTGAGGATGTTTATATTTTTCATCTTCATTTCGATTCTTCTAAGAGAAACCGATAGTCATAGCATTGATAATCAATAATGGTAATGACTCTTTTCAACACAATGGATTTTCATATCTGTCCTCTTGGCATATACTGTGGTTGCCCTTTTTTGCGAGGTTTTTAATTTCGCGAAATTCGCTAATGGGAAATAATCGCGAATATGAAACTTTCGGGAATAAGATGCCACATACACTACATAAACGATGTAGTTATCACACCTCTGGGAAGAACCGTGCATGATATTGGAAACGGTCCATGCAAACACACATTTATTATTATAATATAACGAATGTACTTAAAATAAAGATAGAGTGGGATTTATTCATATCATATATGTTAAATACAATTACTGGTGTACTTAGATTTTATTTTCTATGCTGCGATCGCGAAAAGGAAACCCTCGTGAACAGTTTAAAATGAAGAAATCGCGAAATTTCAGCCTCGTGAATATGAAGCCAACCACAGTATATATCACGCCAGCACTTATATTCATCTGCATGTGGATGTCAATGTAGTCTTCCGACATTTCCATCTGTTCGAGTGTCATTCTTTAAGTAATGAGACAAATACTGGCATAAATGTATTATTTGATAAAAAAGTATATTTGTACAATATGTTAAAAGACACATGGTGTTAAAATAATATGCGGACAACTACTTTTTACGCCCGTCCAAACTCACCTAAACTTTTTAACTTCTAACCTCGTTATTTTATTTTTTTTAATGCCATATATTAAATGTATATAAAGTACGCATTTTTTTCCATCCCTAATTTTTTGGTGGAAACTGAACTGTTCCAGATAAATGGTTAAGTACATGTCCATTTTTTCAAGTTTGCAGCTTTCTATTATTCATGAAGTATACTTCTTCATCCATAAATAATATTTGGGCAATAATTTTCATCAAATGAATATTTTATTTTACACACAGCGATACTGATGAAATCACATTACATTTTCATTTGAAAATGAACGTTTAAATCACACACAAAAAAACATATAATATATTGATCAATTTACATGATATGTCATATGTTATTTCATAACAAGAAGTCAGACACCTATAATTAAACTTTACAAAATGGACTGACAGTTGTTGATATATATATAGTAGAATTTGTGGTTGATTGAGTACCTTGTAATATACATGGATTATATTAGAAATATAACTGAAACAAAGGGAAAATAACAGATGTAACTTAACCCCGTATGTTAGAGATCTTGGGTTAGAGGGAGAGAGCGGGTCTTTGTATGATTGCCTCCTTTGTTTAAATCGTGTTCTGATAAACAAGTAATTAATTTATTTTTAAATCACGAAAAAAAAAAATAAATATTCACTCGCGTATACGGCATGTTTAAATCCAAGTATGACATGTTGGTATATACATTTATAAGCATTTGTTACAATGTGTACAGTATACTGTAAACTGAATGTTTATATTTCGTAACATGTAACATGTAAGTGTTATCCCAGGGTACATGTTAAGACCTACCAAAATTTATAAACTAATATAGTAGTTTTTATACTAAAACATTTGCACCTTTTATATGACACATATATTTTCAAGTATCGTTAGTTCATAAAATGACAGTTTCGTCAACCACATATCACGTTTACTCAAACACTGTAAATTGATTTCACGTTGTAAAACATGTTTAAGTCATTAAACGGACATTATAATGAGCAATATGATGCCTATTCTTTCACACTATCAGATCCCGTTTGCTTTATACGAAAGTTTCAAGGCAAAATCGTCCTAGCACACGGTCTCAGTAACTCCCTTTGAGCTGATTCACCTTGTTGTGGTTTTGCATGTTATTATACTCAGTTCGAGTGTGTCTGTTTACAATAACTATAGGCCGCGTGACCGGAGGTCCGATTTTGAGCATGCGCGACATATCCCAAACAAAGAGTAGTCCAAACTAGCACATACATGGAACTTCATGTCCTCTGATAATTATCTGCATGATGGACATTAATGCTCATGGGCCGAATGTACATTCACTGTAGACCCTGGAGCTGTCGCAACTTATTTGTACGATAGGTGTCATAGGTCCAAGGATCTCAGCCGAAATGACACCGTTAGCACAGGTCGTGAATAAAGTCCCAAAACTGAATCACCGCAACATGAGATGTTTCAACCAGCGGGAAATGTATTAATTTTTTTGGTCCGCGTCTGTCAGGGCATCTCCTGATTGAAAGGTGTTACTGACAAGTCCCATGCGCTATGTTTTTATGTTGACGCCTGTGATCACGCCCGCTCCACTGTTTTAACACTCGTGTACAGGAGTAAGCCAAGGGTTTCAGGGCAAGATTTTGGCAGGTTCCAATTTATTTCAAATTGAGGTCCCTATTCTTTGTGTTAATTCAACATGCTTTATAAGTGATTTAACCCCTTTAAAACTCCCTTTAACTCTCTCTCTGGCTCTCTCTCCCTCTCTCTCTCTCTCTCTCTCTCTCTCTCTCTCACTCTCTCCATTCCTATCATATGATTAAAGTATCGTGATAATGTATCGTTACAACCAGGGTTATAGCCACGCCAGTCGGTGCCGATCGTGGGTAGCCGGGACGGGCTTCTGCGGCCGGCTCAAAGTAACGTACATTTGCAACCACCCCATCCCTATTCCGGAAACGAACGCGGCGGCGGAACCCGGTCAAAAACATGGTATCCGCAAAACTTTGTTTTGGCGGATACAATTATTACCCCTAACTGCATTAAATTTGTACCTCATAACTATGTTTACAATAATAAATCAATGAAGAGCCAAAATAATCATTAAAAAATAGATTTAACACATAGAACAACGCAAAGATAAAGCTTACATATTCCGATACCGCCGAGACCATCCCCGCTTGCTTCGCAAGTGTCCGTAAATATAGCCGGCACTCAAATTTGTCTAGGTATAGTATTGCTGCATAATGTATCGTTACAGCCCTATTGTATTGCTTCATAATATATCGTTACAGCCTATTGTATTGTTTCATAATGTATCGTTGCAGCCCTATTGTATTGCTGCATAATGTATCGTTACAGCCCTATTGTACTGCTTCATTATTTATAATTAAAAATACAACCTGATTGTTTTGATTCATAATGTATCGTTCCGGCCCTATTGTATTGCTTCATAATGTATCGTTACAGCCCTATTGTATTGCCTCGAAATGTATCGATACGGCCTTATTGTATTGCTTCGTAATCTATCGTTACAGCCTTATTGTATTGCTTCCTAATGTATCATTACAGCCCTATTGTATTGCTTCCTAATGTACCATTACAGCCCTATTGTATTGCTTCCTAATGTACCATTAAAGCCCTATTGTATTGCTGCATAATGTATCGTTACAGCCCTATTGTATTGCTTCAAAATTCATCGTCACAGCCCTATCGTATTGCTTCAAAATTCATCGTCACAGCCCTCTCGTATTGCTTCAAAATGTATCATTACAGCCCTATTGTATTGCTTCATAATGTATCATTACAGCCCTATTGTATTGCTGCATAATGTATCGTTACAGCCCTATTGTATTTCTTCATAATGTATCGTTACAGCCCTATTGTATTGTTTTATAATGTATCGTTACAGCCCCATCGTATTGCTTCAAAATTCATCGTCACAGCCCTATCGTATTGCCTCAAAATTCATCGTCACTGCCCTATTGTATTGCTTCGTAGTGTATCATTACAAACCCTATCGTATTGCTTCAAAATGTATCGTTACAGCCCTATTGTATTGCTTCATAATGTATCATTACAGCCCTATAGTATTGCTTAAAAATTCATCGTTACAGCCCTATTGTACTGCTTCATTATTTATAATTAAAATACAACCTGACTGTTTTGCTTCATAATGTATCGTTACGGCCCTATTGTATTACTTCATAATGTATCGTTACAGCCCTATTGTATTGCTTCGAAATGTATCGATATATTATACGGCCTTATTGTATTGCTTCGTAATCTATCGTTACAGCCTTATTGTAATGCTTCATTATGCATCGTTACAGCCTTAGTGTATTGCTTCATAATCTATCGGTACAGGCCTAATGTATTGCTTAATAATGTATCGTTACAGCCTTAGTGTATTGCTTTATAATCTATCGGTACAGGCCTAATGTATTGCTTAACAATGTATCGTTACAGCCTTAGTGTATTGTTTCATAATCTTTTGGTACAGCCCTATTGTATTGCTGCATAATGTACCGTTACAGCCCTATTGCATTGCTTCATAATGTATCGTTACAGGCCTGTTGTATTGCTTCATAATGTATCGTTACAGCTTTATTGTATTGCTTCATCATCTTTCGGTTAAGCCCTATTGTATTGCTTCATAATCTATCGTTACAGCCTTATTGTTTAGCTTCATAATGTATCGTTACAGCTCCATCGTATTGCTTCATAATCTATCGTTACAGATCCATTGTATTGCTACATAATGTACCGTTACAGCCCTATTGCATTGCTTCATAATGTATCGTTACAGGCCTGTTGTATTGCTTCATAATGTATCGTTACAGCTCCATTGTATTGCTTTATAATCTATCGTTACAGCCTTATTGTTTAGCTTCATAATGTATCGTTACAACCCTGTTGTATTGCTTAATAATCCATCGTTACAGCCCTATTGTACTACTTCATAATGTATCGTTACAACCCTATTGTATTGCTCCATAATGTACCATTATAGCCCTATTGTATTGCTTCCTAATGTACCATTACAACCCCATTGTATTGCTGCATAATGTATCGTTACAGCCCTATTGTATTGCTTCAAAATTCATCGTCACATCCCTGTCGTATTGCTTCATAATGTATCGTTACAACCCTATTGTATTGCTTCATAATGTATCGTTACAGCTCCATTGTATTGCTTGATAATATATCGCTACAGCATTACTGTATTGCTACATAATATACGGACAAACCGGCGGTCGGAGAGCAACACGAACAGCGATGGATAAAGATCATCGCTATATATAGGCCTAAAGCTCTGCACGAGGTAGAATTAAAAAAGCTGATCATCTCTCTACGACCTGTCCATCTACATCGCTGATCAGTTGCCACTGAGAAATGCTAATACCTGTTTTTTTTCTTACATCCAGAGGTTTAACTATGGGTGATACACCATGCCATTTACAGGTTGAGTATTGTAACAGGAACGTCATATTCCATGACATATTTATTTCCCGTCAAACATGAACATATCACTGTAAATTGTACTATTTGGTGATTACGTGTAGCATCGAAAGCTAACGTAATGGACACAGATGAAAGATTAAATTTAAAAAGGGTAAAAATAAATCATCCAAATAAATAAATAATCATTTATTAGTGTTTGGAGAAACTGAAGTTCTGTATTTTTTTCATATTTGGGAAATTTTACTGAAATGGCTTTTTGTGATTAGGTGTATTTGTTCATGTGTTGCTCTTAGTATACCTGTACATTTTGTTGTCGGGTTATAAAATATATATAAATATGCTGGAATAGTTTTTTTTCTATGAACAACTAGAATACGGGTAGTCGACAAGCGACTACGGGTATCCGCCGAAACCAGAGTGGGACGGGTGAAGTGAGGCATGTACTGAGTGGCAAGGGGAAACAGAGTGAGGTGTATTGCATATTAGCATGGATGTCTGCAGACTGAACGTGAAAGTAGGTAGCGCCACCTGCCATTAAATCAAGAAAGTTATCAAAGTTGTATATAATTGCAAAGTTTTTAGGCAAATAAGTCAAACCACTGCCGAGATATGAGTGATTTTATCCCACGCCAGACTAACAGACGGACGCTGTGCAAAAATGGTTGCATATGATAAAAGAGCTATGTGAGAACTATAAACATGCAAAATTTCAGGAGGATACGTCAAACCAGTCCTGAGATATAAGCCTGGATGTCTGCAGCCTGAACGTGAAAATAGGTGGCGCCACCTGCATCAAAATCGAGAAAGCTATCCAAGATGTATATACATGCAAAATTTTAGGCAGATAAGTCAATCCACTGCCGAGATATTGGTGATTTTATCCCACAGCACACTAACAGACGGACACTGTGCAAAAATGGTTGCAGTGTGCATTACCACTTTCGCGTATGATATAGAGCTATATCAGATCTATAAACATGCAAAATTTCAGGAAGATACATCAAACCAGTCCTGAGATTTAAGCCTTGATGTCTGCAGCCTGAACGTGTAAGTAGGTGGCGCCACCTGTCATAAAATCAAGAAAACTATCGAGGATGAACACACATGCAAAATTTAAGGTGGATAAGTCTATTCACTGCAGATATATGAGTGATTTTATCCCAAGGCAGGTGAACAGATGGACGCTGTGCAAAAAACGGTTGCTGGTAACGCCACCATTTTTTATGTCTGTTATAAAGCTATCCAAGGGTTACATTTGTGCAAACATTTTTTCCTGATTGGTCAAACGAGTCCGAAGATATGTGGATTAATGTGTTAAAACAGACGCACAGATGGACGCACTGGAGAAAGGAAAGGTCAAAGGTCAACCCAAAATATTTTGACACCACTTCACATGTGACCCGATAATCGTGTAAAGTTTCGGAAAAATCTGTCCAGTGGTCTCAGCGTTCTATTCCGGAAACGAACGCGGCGGTGGCGGCGGCGGAACCCGGTCAAAAACATAGTATCCGCAAAATTTTGTTTTGGCCGATACAATTATGTGAAAATATATCCACAAATATTTAGAAACAAATTAAACAGCAATGATAATGAGAAATAACAGTTTATTATCCCATAAAGCTGAAATGAGTTGGTGTTGATGATATTAATGACACGTGATCTTATTAAATTAACTGATATTTAAAAAGCACCAGTACGTAGTTATCACAGACCAATTGGAGGCCTCGTTTCGTTAATGTTACATCGCGACCGTGCACTTCTACATTCCGTCATAACCAATCGTCTTCGTCATAAATATCACCAAAATCTGTAAATGAAACAAAACCATATATACACACACACACATATATATATATATATATATATATATATATATCTATATATATATTAGTTATATATGAATGCTGAACGAATCCAATATATATGCTCTATTAGTGGGATGCTATGAGCCGATACACGAAATATATCACGAAAATGGTAAGTTATACAATTAACACGTATTTTCATGCTGTATAAAGCAATCGTCAGATGTGATCTGTTAACGGATGGTTGATGTGGTTAAGTAATTATGCGTTGACGAATAACCGAAAAAAATCATTAGTCCTCCTAAATATGTAAAAAGACTCCGAACTCTCAAAGTACATTTGGCTCGAAAAGGAAGAAAATACCCCGTATTCAATCAGATGGAGGGTCCTCAATCGCGGAAAGCTCCCCAACAAAAGATCTGAACTAATTTCACAATGCCGGCATAATCTTTACACCCATACATTCCCACCTTACCAAGGCCTAATTAATACCTGCCTTGGAGAAAAGTTACAAATAATAACTTTCCCGAAGTCACAAAGACTCAACAAAAGACCTGAACTCATTTCACAACGCAGGCAATAAGCCGCATAATCCTAATACCCATATATTCCTACTTGACCACGTATAATTACATAACTACATCAACCGTCCGTTAAATTAACAGATCACATCTGACGATTAGGATATAGAATGAAAAAAAAAGTGCTAATGTGTTTCTGACCATTTTCGTTATATTTTCTCTCTCTCTCTCTCTCTCTCTCTCTCTCTCTCTCTCTATATATATATATATATATATATATAAATCAGATCGCTATGGCGTCTGCCGTATCTTAACCAATCACCTGTTACTCCCTATATATATATATATATATATATATATATATATATATATATATATATATATATATATATATATATATATATATCTTGGGTAGGTTCCAGTGCTTGCAGTATAGTGCTCAATACAGCTCAGGTAGAGCAGATATTAACTATACGTTAAGCACATATATATATATATATATATATATATATATATATATATATATATATATATATATATGGCACAAATTACACGATCTGTCCAGCTGAAAATCGAACATACATATCTGAACAACATGACACGTCTTACCATTTAGGAAATCCTGATGGACTTGGCAGTTCAACATTCTGATATCATATACTGTCACGGGATCCCCGTCATCCATATACCCATCGTCCACCGAGTTGTTTGTCATTGTAACCGTACCCGACGGCTGTTCTGCAGGACGACTGACTTGTCTATCTGTGACTGGAGCAGCAGACCTCCTTGTTTCTTCGCCTGGAGCAGTTGCTGGGTCACGTGTTAACAGCACTGGCCCTTTTAAGTCCTTACCATTAATTTCATTCATCCCACTAGCATTATGATAATGTCCCACACTGCTACTGTTATCGACCACTTTTGAATCACTGGCATCGGTCCCGGCTAGGTTAACATCAACGCGACCTTCAAGACAACTTGGCATTGACGCCACTTTCTGCAGTGAACCTCCAGACTTGCCTTTCCTCTTAAGTAAAGTTCGGGCCAGAGAATGTTGTTTTCTTTTTGATTTTGGGGTCTCCGTCTCATTTTCTGACCCTGAGCCTGACATAATGTCTGCCCTGCTAGAGTTCTTGTTTTTATGTAAATCCACCAGAGACCCGTGGATTGTCCCCTGCTGCCGAGATAAATAACTAAAATTTTCCTTCGTCAAAGGTCTTCTGCTGGGAATGTGTGTTGTTTCGTCGAAGCTCGACTGAGATCCATTGCTCCAACTGCCGTCACCTGCAGAGCTGCGCCCAGAAAATGTAATTTCAAACTCTGATATCTGAGCACTTTCTGGAGTAAGCTTTCCATCCGCACGACCTGAGGGATCTCCTCTTTCAGAATCCGAGTTGCCAGGACAACCATGGTCGCAATCACTATCCTGTGCTGCTGAAGGTCCATTCATAAATCCGTTATTGGTACCAACAGGGAAGGCCTCAGCTACTGGTCCTTCACTGCCAACAGCAACTTTTGTAGACCCACAACCCATTTAACTTTGTCACTCATAACGCGTATTCTTTCATCTGTCAGACGCAGAAATCTCTAACTCATGCTGGCTAAGAGTGTAAACATAAACATCAGAGATGTTCAGTGCGCATGTTCACTGGGTCGGCTGCCATGGAGTTGTTTATAGGTGCGGGGGTCGGGCCTGTATAAACTAGGTCAGATTCAGGTGTCGCAAATGGGACAATATAGGACCCGGTCAATAAGCGCTGAACGTTATAGAACTACACAGGTAAAGAGGTCTTTGGACTCGGGCCGTGTATTCACTTTATATTGTGGAAACATGCACAAACAAATCCAAGTTACGGTCACATCGACGGGCTGCGTGACCGGGTTGTTGATCGCTTCGAGTTTCTTGGATAACAAAAATACTGAATTATAGGGTACATACCGTTATAATCAAGCAATTATTGGCCCGGTGCGCGACTCGAAAAATCCTTTTCAAAAGGTAAGTTTTTGATTAAGCTTAAACTTTACCTATTAGCTTTAACGTTCCCTTGTTCTGTGAAGACGTTTAAACAAACACACTTCCCTTAGTCGGCGTAAAATATACCCGTTTGGCTAAGCCTTACTGCTTTCAAAACTGTCCACTTTTTGACAGATATTACTGTAATGTTATTATGGTGTTTTACCGGAAGAAATTAGTTAATTGAACTATGGTGATTTTGGTGTGCTGCACTGTCCAAAGACCATGCAACACGCGTAATATTTTGTTACCTTTCCATAACAGCGTCTCACGTATGAATATAACAACGTCACACGTATGAATATAAACTTGTATTACATAAGGTTTACCGCGACCCTTTGAGCCCAAAATCGGATGAGGTTAAGTTTTCTTGATATAATTATGTAAAAGTACCTTTTCTCTAGTCGTATAGATATTTGACACACTAAGCTACATGGGCTGCGAGTCCTCGATCTTCCTGTTGAATATTTTCACCGCTATAGATTTCTTATATATTAGGACGTGCTGTATACTTGCGATCTGGCAATTTCATCATTAAAATTTGAAAAAATTAAGGCTTTAACGCAAACATTGGGCCTCTTTTTATTGAAGAAGATACTGTATTACAAGCATGATCGGGGGCGTCAATATAGGGGGAATGGGAAAATATACCCCCCCCCCAACTTTTTGGCAAGTAAGGGGGAGGGGTTTCATTGTAATCCCCCACCCCAACTATTCAAACAATGATATTTTTATATTGCAAACGATATTTATTAATAAATAGAATTATGGACTTTGATTCAATCTATGAAATATTATATCTAAACCTTGTTTAAAATTAACTTATACTGGAAACATAATATCTTATTTTGTAAAAACTGAAGATTGTAATATATTTGAAATATAGCATACAGACGCTAAAAAGAACTGCTTTTCAATATATATATATAAATATATATATATATATTAATAAATAAAGGTGTGTGTGTGTAACTGCAAATCAAGCCCCCCCCCCCCCCTTTGGAAGAAAACAATTGACCCTACTGAGCATAAATATTCTGTGTTTCTTGTAGGTATGCCAGAACAAACGAGTCAACCTACGTCTGTCGAAGATGCGAGTGAAGCGGAGCGGACAGAAACGTCACCGGAAAAGAATAACGTCATTGATGAGACTGAACGATTACAAACACAACCGATGGACGGTGACGTCACGAGCCTGACCAGCAGTAAGCAGAAAGAGTGGCTCCTAGAAAGCCATGATGACGAGAAAAGGGAACTTAAAAGGCCATCAACTGCCGAACTTTTGGAACTTAAGGAAATCGTAGATAAGGGAAACTTCGCCGGCGAGACCGTGGCCGAATCTGTTCAGTCTGAGAGAGACTCTCAACAAGAAACATTCGAAAAACTTATAAACGAGAATGTCGCTCTGGAGCGGGAACTACAGAGGGCGAAAGCGAGGCTGGAAGGACTGCAACATGATTATGACGTCAAATTTGTTGAGCTAGATACTCAAAAAGATAAGACGGATGAACTTAAAAAGAGGGTGGAGGAGTTGGAGAGAGAGGTTGCCCGCCATCAGCGTCAGACTCGCACAGTAACTTTACCGGATGACGAAGAACTGCAGGACCCAGAGATGCGGGAACTCAAGCAGACGATAAATGACCTGCAGCTTCGCCTGGTGAGAATGTCCCAAGATGAAGAAACCAAAGATGACAGGATCAAAGAGTTAGAGGAAGAACTGAGAAAAGAACAAGCAATCAACGAAGATCTGAGTTATGAAGTCGGCCAAGATAAAGCCAACGACATTCGTTCACGACATGAAAATGATGTCACTTCCGATTCAGGAAAGGAACCGCTGCCTCGTCATAACGCTATTGACGGGGGTCAACAGTCAAAAGTGTGTATTGTTATGTGAGTTATTGTGAAACCACTACAGGCTTCAGAAAAGGTCACGTGTGTGGATAGAATTTGCGTACGAAGGATGGATTTACAAATTACGAACATGTTTATCTTCCATTGAAATAGAGCATTTAAGACCAGTATTGAATTTATGAGAGCAACCAAAATGTATTGTTCGTTCATTGTCGACAATGTGTACATCTTATCATTCCAAAATTGTTATTTTAACTGATGATCGCAATTATTAAATCTCCCACAATTAATTAACAGACCTACAAGGCAGACACCCATTTCTTCTTTTCATAAAGCTTTATTTATATCATATAGAAAAATCACAATTAGGTTGATTTTACAATACAACGGGTGTCATTTACTTCCTCAAAGAGTTGTGTTAATGATGGCAACTGCATTCCGTTTTCTTTATACTCTTATAGTGTTATTATACTCGGGGTCCCTCAGCTTGAACATCCATGAAATTCTTGCAGTATTAATAGGGCTTGGAAGTTCTAGAATTTAGATAACTTGGAAAAGATATTGAATAAATGTACATGGAAGCTGCGTGTGTGAGATGCCTTAATTGAACTGATTGATCCTGTACACAATACATTTGTTATCTATAAGTAACTATACATTTATAATAATCAGAGAAAACATCACCGTCCTTTTGATTATGGACAAAGTCGTTGGTCATAAATATATATATATATATATATATAAATAAATATATATATATATATATATACACACATTAATATATATATATATATATATATATATATATATATATATATACACATTAATATATATATATATATATATATTAAACGATGAAGAAAAACAACCCTGTAAATTCACTACACACAGTTTCACGTGATAAGACCCGGGTGAATTTTGTCAGAATGAAGCTACTGGCATGGTTTAAAAAGCCGAGGCTATGCGAGATTACGAGAATATGCTTTGTGCGTATCGGGAACGACTGCCACTGCATGATCATACACAGCATCAATAGGATTAGTGGGGGTACACGTGCGATGCTGGAATATAACAGGTGAAAGAGGTCGTTTTATTTATTTTCTTTATTTTATATATATATATATATATATATATATATATATATATATATATATATATATATATCAAGGGGCATGTAAAATGCTGAATGTAAAATACAAATGATGGTTCTCGTCAGAAAGTATGTTATTCACGCATTCGGCTTTTGACCCCCAGCCAAACTGTGTATATGATGATGAAGTGTGAGAGCAAAATCTCCATTTAGAAAGGGCATCCCTGTGTGGATCAGACTTTGTGATCTGTGTTTGATCACCTCATATGATGTATTCTAAATGTTCTTTTAACGTAAAACTCAAAAACGCCCATTTCGTATTTTAAATTTCAGGTAATCTAAATTTATATTTAATTATATGATTCTGGCACTTGATGATTCTTTTGTAATTAACACTGGCGCAGTTTCTTCAGCGGGGACAGGAATGGAGCGGGATGGGGGGCGACAGGTCTGACGGTCCGTATAATCTCTTTTCTCTCGACTGTGCTGGACACGGTTGTATATTTTATGAATAAAAGTTAATTGTATTTTCGTCTTCTTGTATTTAACGTCCAGGTGTGATATATTACCTCAGCGGTATTTTTATTTCATATGGTATTGACCAAAATACGCAGATAATTTTATTTTTAAAAGACCCATGGGTCACGAAGCTCGGCAAATGCGAATAGTGTCATTGTATAAAATCCTAAAGAATATGGAAAAAGAGATCCCAGTTTGTTCTGTATATTAGTTTTGAAAGTGCAATTACAACTACAACTGCAGGTGAAATTGTTTCCTTACTCTTTGGCCTTCTATCCTGTTACATGATGTTGCATGTGCACATACGTTGATTATATGAAAGATTGGAAGCCATCGGTCGTCCCTGTTCACACATATGGAAAACTTCTTTCTCCTGCCTAAAGATGCATCATATAATTTAAGTGATTTTATTTTAATCAAATTTAATTTGTTGGCTGTGCAGTCTAAAACAGTATCTTTGAACAAATGTATTTTTCTATATGCATGCAAACAATTGGCCATTAATATAAACACCAGCTGACAGAAAGATGGAACAAAATCCATTTTCAATATGAATATAGGGATGAGCATAAGATCTATATCACATGCTACATTATATTAATGAGAAATGTATACATATTACTTAAGAACAAGTCACAAGCGTAATGCGAACCTGTGCAAAAATATAAAGATAAGGTATTTTCCTTCTTTGACCAGATATACTGACAATTATTTGAAAAAAAAAATCTTGATTATTTTTCAAGTACATGTGTGGCACGTACATGTTCAAAGCAAGTACTAAAATTGTCTACACATAGATGGCTTGCACAGTCTTGTATATGTTAAAGCTCCGCGAGATGCAAAAATTCAGACTTGTATGTCAAACCACTCCTGAGGTACTTGCATAGATGTGCAGTACATAAATATATTGTATAGGTAGCGCCATCGGGTTCAAGTATGAGAAAGTTATTCGCAAGAAAGCTATTCGAGATGCATGAATATGTTAAATTTAAGGCAGATATGTCAGATCGCTCCTAAAAATAATCTACGCAAAAATTATTGTAGGTGCCGCCCCAGTCTTGTGCACGGGTTAAGCTATCTAAGGTGTATGGACATGCACACAGTCAGGTAAAAATGTCACTATACTGAATTAATCATGAAAATGAAATACCTACAGGAGTTCTACAGCAGAAGCTAAATAGCAGCACAAGTCACTCTTTTAATCCTGGCAAAGCTATTTATGCATCTTGTCAGTTGGACAGGGGGGTGGGGCCTAGCTTAGCTGACCAAGACAATTGCCCCCGAGCCTAGCGTAGCTTATGGGCCAGGGGCGGCTATGTGAAACATATGGCAATCTGCCAAAGCTATTTATTTTGTAGATACAGAGGGAATGGGCCTATGGCCAAACCTGAACAGTACTGGCATCATGCCAAAGCTATTTATAGATACTGCAAGAAACATGGCCTGTTGCAAATCTTAAATATTTGGCAGTCTGCCAAAGCTATTAATAGATACAGACCAAATCTTGGCCTGTTGCCAAACCCTTTACATCTTTGTATATGAATTTTAATTCAACATTGCTTACAGGAAAAAAAGTTGGTTCTGAATTATTGCATAATTAAAAATATACAGAAAGATGAACAAACAAATCAGGATACTCTATTTCCCAATCTGCTGAGGCAGGAATATAATGAACAAATATATTCATTAGGTCCTCATTTTTTATTATATCAAACTTTATACTGTTATAGGTGCTCCTTTATTGTGTGACACGGGCGTAACACGTGTTGTTGTTGCACTTTATGTTTAATCCGTACTGGTTGAACTCTCGTTGTCATGCTGGCTGGGGATTTTCACGCCTGGCCGAGGGCACGTGATGACCCTGGTATGTAAAGATACACACAGCGATGTTTTTCTAGAGAATTCCTGTGACGCGTGCTTACCGTGTATAATGTATTATTCTTCGAATGTTCTAGAAGTGGAAAATCCTCGGCTTGGGGTGAAGAGTATATTAAGGGGCTGTGTTTTAGAACCGTGGGCAGAGAGCGGAGAACATTTCCAGCGGACGCAGAAGCGTGTGTCAATTTCTGGGACCTTATCCGTCGTGTGCGGCAATTGTGGATTTTCTTTAGAGTTTCTCCTGGATTTTGTGCATTTGGACTTCAGTTTACTTTCTGGATTGTTACAAGAGCTTTACACTGGATTTTCTTTCTCCGAGAGTATACATTTAAAGAACTTATCGTTGTGATGGTGTTGGTATCCAGGTACTGTGCACATTGATTATTTTTCTGTGTGATTGTACTGATTTGTTGTTATACCGATGTTTTACTGTATAATTTTATTGATGTAGTGTATTGTAATGTTAGGGTTGTTTTAAGAATAAATTATAGTTATTTGTTAACAAAAAACCACTGACTTCTTTATTCATTCCCCTAGACATTTCACGCTGCCTAGTGTTACAGAATCTGATTTTTGTTTATCCCCGTTGCAGAATTTGTGTTCATCACGCATACGTGATCTGTTTATATAAGGTTCCGTAACAATACATTATAAAATTGTTTACATTTGCATTTAACATATATATCTGAAAATATGTGTTCCTAATTTTTTTAACTGCATCATCATCTATCCCTAATTTTGCTCATATTTTATATCATAATGCATACAGACATTTATGTATCACAGAAAATATATATATTTGAAAAATTTGCATTATAATAAATATCTGAAAATATAACTTGCTTCAGAATTGTAAGCTGCACCATAAGTTTTGCCTAGTTTGACTCATACATTATTAAATTATGCATAAAGATAGATTTGATAATTTTCTGAACCATTAATTTGTTAAAATTATAAATTTCTTCAAAAATGCCACTTTTCCACAATATGGAAATGTCGGGTAACTTAAGATTTGTACATTGGAGTGGACAGAAGCTTCAACAGTTTTAATTTTAAGTGAGAAAATGTATTGTTTGCTGTTTTTATAGGTACCTAATGTTCTGGTCCATAATTCACGCAAAATCAAGCGATACTGACCTAATTCCTGGCATGTAAGTAAGACACATAGAGAGGAATATTTATGCTTAAGAGGAACAAAGCAACCCTTGTGGTTTTGATACCAGGCAGTCTTGAAGTGTAACAAAATGTTTTCAATGGAAAATTGAGGTATGTCCTTTACTTCCAAAGGAAAATCTTCACAGTGACCCAGTTTTTGGAATGGGAGAACTTCGAGAACATATAACTGTATGTAGAATTTGGATTCGTAGGTTTTAAAACGTTCCCTGTTAAAGGACGGTCGGTCAAACGGAAAAAGGTGGCATTCCGTACGTGGGTATGCAGCTGGGAATCGGACACATCATTTTCTTTTTGAATGATTCCATACATGCTTTGACTTCAGTGATATAGGGTATACCATTGGCAGTTGACTTCTCTACTCCTTAATCTTTACTCAGTAGGCCTGATTTTGCTGCATACATACTACATATATGCATACTTATGAATGGAATCACAAGCTTCCTTTTTCTAGCTGCATTGCGCATACGCACTGCATACGCATACGTACCACATAAGCATGTATGTAATGCTAGCTTTAAGGAAATTGCTATAGTTCAGATAACTTATAGTCAGCTGAGATAAAAAGTTAAAGGTCCCATAATTCAGACAAAAATAATTTGAGCAGAACTATTAAAACAAACCTGAACAAGGACAACATAAGTATAATTTGAATAACATTCAATATTGCACAAAATAATTAAAGGATCTGGAACAGCAGATATGCAGAAGAAGACTTCCTCCAACTCGGCCAAAAATCACCAAACCCGAACCATTCATACAAACTTGGGAAACTCATTTCTAGAATAATTTCCATGAAATAATAACCAGTTTGGTTATGAGTTCCAAATTTGAAGATCTATAAAGGTTCCTAGTCTTTTTCGCGTAAAATGCCAATCGACACAGGCGGGGCCAGAAACACCTCACTCTAACACCATTTAACTTGCAACTTCATAATTTTGGCATTAAATATGGTGATGCAGGCTATACTGCCGTTTTCGAGATGGTATGGGTTAACATACAGACGACTGAGGGCGAACGACAAGATGCCATTGCATAAGGTTCGCTAAGATCTGTAAAATATCCAGTAACAATTAACTAAAAAATAAATCAGCTATAAATCAGTGATGTAGTCGATTCCCCACCCATAGTAGTTCAACCATATGCACTATATCTTTATATAATATATGACAGTTTTCTTTTCTACTGGACTCAAGATGGACTCGTGCTGATTTCTCGAGTCCTAACCTCTGAGTCTGAGTCCAAGTGCGAGTCCTTCGAAAAGTGGACTCGAGTCAAAGTCCGGACTCGAGTCCTACACCACTGCTATAATTAAATTTTTGTTTGCCAGAGCCCCGATTGATTTAATGAGTCAACCGTAAGCATAACAAATGCTCCGTCAGCTTTTCCATCTGTAATAAACATTTTGATTTTATTTTTTACTTTATAAAACTTCATTGGAGAAATTTCGTCGTATTTGGAATAGTCAGTATAGATGAAAATTGTGGAGATAAAGGTAACAAGCATCTACTTTCGTGTTTTTAAAATTAACATGTCTTGATGTCTACTTATGATAATATCAAATAATTAAAAATACCGTTTAGAACTTGCTGATCACTAAAAAAATAATTTCACTGAAGAAGTTAATACTAAACATATAGTGATGGCCTAAAATAGTATAAAAACCTGGAATGGGCGATTGTCTTGAAACATTATATGAAAACATAATTGGTAATTTTTATCCACGTTATTACTTATAGTCCAGCGGTTAAGCTCCCATATTTAAAAGAATTGTTTACACAAATGAAAGAAGCATGGAAGTTTGCAAGAGTGGTATTTGGAGTTCATTTTATCTTGCCCAAAATCCAAGATGGGGACCAAGATGGCCGCCGGATTAAAAAAATACCAGCACACCCGGTTATATTTGTCCCAGAATGCATTGCAAGTTCACTGTTTGAAAGTTGTGAGGTCGAGAAACTCATTTATAAGGGTTTCAAGTCTGTAAAAATTCTCTGAGTGAATTTTGGTTTTTGGCATTGAAAAGGTACTTTTTTTCTTGTTTACCGGCACATCGAAATTTAATATATATATATATATATATATATATATATATATATATATATAAACGTTTGATTTATATATTTAAGTATTTGATACTATGTCTCTTTCAATATAATGAATAGGATAATCGAGTGGTAAAAGGCTCGGCTCTCTCCACTGGCGATCAAGGTTCTATCCCAAGTGTTGTAATGGCCCGCCCAGGGTCGATGGTTTTCTCCGTGTCCTCTGATTCAACCATTCCCTACGAACGTCCCCATCCGAGCCATGGAGAGTGCCTTGTTTTGCTACATTTACTTTACAATCAATGTAATACAAATTTTATGATACACACATGGGTAGGAACACACAGCTATCAGGTGTATAGATTCAATGAATCATTTACTTGAGGTGATGGTGCAGCTTTGTTTACAAGAAGAAAGGACCAGTACATATATATAGAGACTCACAACATTATGCTTTAAGCCACACTGAGGTCTGTTGGCATCACTTTCTATTAAGGTTATCGATACGATAAAGACGGTATGTTGTTAAAAAAAGTCATAACAATTCATAACAAGCCATTAGTGCGAATCTCGTGTTTTCTGATTTCCGAGATTTCTTTGTTATAACATTGAGACATCGACAGGGATTCAAATCAGAATCAGCACACGTGTAGATACTTGTGCACACAGGCACTCGTTTCCAGCACTAAAATTGCATAGAAACCGTAAACACATTGAGTATGGGCGATATACCAATTATAATAGTTCTTTTATAATGGGTATATCGCCCATACTCAATGTGTTAACGGTTTCTAGGCCATTGTAGTGCAGGAAACGAGTGCCTGTGCTTGTGCACAGTAAGCAGTTTACCTGCTACTTTGGTAATATGGTAGATTTAACAATAAGCTGTCATTGACATTTCCCGTTGTGGTCTTGAAATACTACATTCGGTTACATTATGCACACTTATGCAATGTAGTACTTTAACGTATTATTAGAAGCGAATGGTGTGAAATACAATTTTTCCAAGCATTCTGCAATGGGGCATAAACCTGACATAAAGAGACAACTTGATTTATTGCTAGAGCACAGAAACTGAAAGCACAGAAATTTCACAATCACCAATCACGTCAATGAAAACTCAAACCAAATTTCTTCCTGATATTTAATGTAATCAAGATGATGAAAACAGGATGCATGTCTGGAACCTGTGGTTGTACAATGAATTTTTAACCTGGTGGTATGAATTCGAGTTGCTCTTCCATCTATCTCTTAGCATACATTCAGGAAAGGTTAGTTAGCACGAACACTAGCAGCAACGACTCCTGAAGTTTGATACATGTGGTAAATATTTCTAATAATACATGCATACACTACGTAAATCTAAAATGTGCAATTATTTAGAAAATGAAAGTATTTTTGACGCCAACACATGTCGAATGAATACCAACTTGTTGACAAGTTACCAGCTCCATATCACAAATATAGCATCAAAGCAAAAAGCCGTGATATTTTAATGACCTATGTGTTCTTTCCCATGTGTTCTTTGTTTTAGGTGACACTTTCTTTCATGTACAAAGTCTGAAGTCAGAAATCATCAACACTTCGAAAAATAAGCAGTCTAAAAGTATCTACATGTGTATTGACTATGTCATGCATTCATTACCATAGTAAAACGGTAGCATAAAGAACATGTTGTTCGTATCTAAACGTGTCTTATACCTGCACCATCACCCATATCAAAACAAGCATAGCATAAGGCAAACGGGTGTGAGCTTCTGTATATGTGAGTATCCTGTCATGCACGCATGTAGTCCAAGAGACCCACGGGTCACTGTACTCAGCTAATGGTGACCTTGAAGGTAAAAGTCTAAAATAATATCTAATGGAGATAAAGTCTAAGAGAGGAATAAGTAATAAGGCCATGGCTGGTTGACATGATTGGTTTGTATTGATGAGTGAGAAATTGTTGCAAATAATATTTAGTGACCAAACCGAGCATTTCCTAGGTAAATTTGAAGCATGTGAACAGTTGATGAACATATTATGTATATTATTACCATGATCATTGGTTGGCTTTTTGATAAATTGTTGACAGTTCATTAGTTTACACAGTCGTTCCATTGGATCTATTTTTGTTTATAATATATATATATATATATATATATATATATATTTATAAATATATATATATATTATATATATAATTAAATATATGTATTTTTTTAAATTTTATTAAATGTATACAGTTGAAATATAACTAATTTCACCAGTTCACAGATATAAGGACTTGGTGATGATGGTGGTGGGGGGGGGGGGGGGGATATAATTGGAGTTACAAGATCTCTGTATTATTAAAGTGTATATCCTAGTACATAGGATTTCACTTAATTCAACAATGCTTCCAGGATAAAACAGTTCATTCACAATTGCTTAATATTTAAAAAAAGGGCAGACAGACTAGAAGACAAACAAAGCTGATAATATATGAAGTTTCACATATTTCTTAACTTTTTTATTATATCAAATTGTTTTAAAGTTAAACATCTGCAGTATTTCATAACTGAATATATGGATTGCTTTCAAATTTCAGACTTTAATAACTTTAATCCATACACATTCAGCATATAAAAGTTATTTCAACAGTGCTTATAGTAACAATTTCATATTTAATATATATTTAATGATAACGGATAATGGATAGACAGAGCTGATTTCTTTATGTTCCATTTTCCTGAGGAAAGAATATGCTTCATTTAGATCTTAATTTTTTCTCATCCAATCATTTTTTTTTAAAATTAAATATATATTTTCACATTTGCAATTAAACTAATGTCCCAGTTAACAGGTGCAAAGGAATCAATGGCACCGGGGGTGGGGGGTTCCTCATTTTTAGCTCAGTTGACTGAAAGTCATCTGAGCTATAGCAATCCCTCTTTGTCCGTCGTCCGTCCGTCTGTCCGTTAACTATGCACATATCGTAACCGCTGGACCTGGAACCTTCTTACTTGACATGCTGGGAGGTCAATGAAAAATCTCATTGGAAACCTGAAATCAGGTCACTGTTACCAATATCCTCCCAGCTGTGGGGCTCAGAAGTATCCCCTAGAATGATAAAAAATATGATGCAAAAGCTCCAGTATCTGAACATCAATCAATGAATTGATCACCATGATTCTTTGCATGCAAAATTATCATGGAATGTTTCATCAGTTCCTGCAGGCTGGTAGCGCCGACTGAATTTCTTTTCGAATTGAAGAATTTTTTTTCTCATTTTTTAGACCTTTAAATATGCAGACGTCAGTTGACAGGGCACAAATGGTCACTATTGGACCTAGACTCCTCTAACTAGACATCCAGGCAGGTCCATGAAAAATCTCATTGGAAACCTGTAGTTAGGTTTCTGCTACCCGTATTCTTCGAGCTATGGGGCTTATAAGCATCCCCCGGGATAACTGAAATTTTATACCAAAGCAGGGCACAATTCATAACCATTGGACCTAGATTTTTGGGCCATGTTTGAGCACCCCAGAAATAATGCAAAAAACACACAAATTGCCAGATTCCTCAGGAAAGGCTGGATGAGATTGTCATCAAATTTGGTGTGTTTATGGGTCTTGATGAACTTTAGCTTATATGCATGATGATGCCACTAACATTATCTTATTCAGTTGCCTGTGCAAGGACATATTGTCAACATGTAAGTCGGCTGAGCGTCATGACCCATGGGGCATTTGTTTTTATCACATCCATTTTTTTAAGTTCACATTTCTAAATTTTTCCATTTTAACATATATATCTGAACATATCAATCTTGTCAGATAACATCACATCATGTATACGAATGAATTTATTTTTTACCACAAAAATATCTTTCGAATTTGCAAAACTATAAATATATAAAAATAATACTTGATTCAGATTTCACAATTCTATATTGTGCCTTGGTTTATCCATAATTTGCTTCTTATTTTATAAATTAAGGCAAACTGATGGGTTTAATTATATTTTAGTTTTTTTTTTAATTATTTAAAAGAGAGATTTTTCATTGCTACATTTACACAACATGGCATTTTCTGGATTACTCCTTAAAATACTTTTTCAAGAAACAATTTGTATATAAGAGTGGAAACAGCATTACAGTTAATGAACAATTACTGCTTAACATTCGGTGGGGAGGGTCGGCGGGGATGTGGGGTGGAGTTGGTATGAGAATAACTATTCACCTGTCAGAGCAGGGGATCTCCACCAGTGACCTGTAACAAATCCTGAAACCTGGCATAGCTGACTTCAAGTGACCAGGAGTGGCCAACCTGCATCTGGACAAAGCAAGTGACTACAATATAGCTTCAAGAATAAATTCACTAACTAGCTTAATTTTCATCCTTTTACTTTCAAATTTTAAAGTTAAACAGATTAAATACTTACGTTTACATGTTGTGAAAATTAAATCTACAATAATCGCAGGAAAAAAACAAAGTTGGGCGAAATCTAAAGTACTTCACTTATTTTTATGCTAATGACTATGAACATTTACAAAATTCAGGTCTAATTTTGGGTATACATTAAGGTCTTACTTAAACATAGTAATATACTTTGAAAAAAAGTCTCTAGCCTAACAAATTATCATGTGAAGCGAGTAAATACCTTTCCTGATTGTCCATTATGATCAGGCCCATAACTTAGAGGGATAACACTTAACGGACTTAATGGATGGCATGTATATAGCAAATATACAGGGGAATACTACTGATAAATATTAAGCAACAAAGATAAGTAGTTTTGATATTAGGCAGTCCTGAGGTGTGAAAATAGGTTTTTCATGGAAATTTGAGGATTTCCTTAATGTCTTGAAGGAACAAAATATACAGGAGAATACTACTGATATATATTAAGCAACAAAGATAAGTAGTTTTGATATTAGGCAGTCCTGAGGTGTGAAAATAGGTTTTTCATGGAAATTTGAGGGTTTCCTTAATGTCTTGAAGGAACAAAATGTGACCCAGTTTTCGGTTTGGTAGGAGATTTTGGGGAGATCATAAATGCCGAATTTTGGTTTCGTAGGTCTAACGGTTTCAAAACGTGCCAGTCTAACGGACGGACTCACGGGCGGCACGATAGACGGAAGGACGACGGACAATTGAGCACGACTCTACCTTAGATGACTTATATTCAGCTAAGCTAAAAAATGCATAAACGTGTTGCCGTTGAAACAGGCATGGTGTTTAAATACATGTAACCAGTACATGTATATTTAATGTCAGCAAAACTATTTGATATTTCCCAAATTCACTAACAAAGTCTTACACGGATGTCAAGTTGATCGTAAAATTTAATATCATGTTTTTCAGATGACTAATTTTTGTATAAAATTTCGTGATGCTAGCTCCTGCCAATTTTCGAAATAGTATGAGTTAACATACAGAAGACAGACGACGCCACACCATTTCATAAGCTCACAGGTTGGCTCCACATGCAGCCCTGAGGGGCATTACACCAATGAGGTGATCACATGATACTCATGAGGTGATCATATTGTGCCCATGAGGTGTTCACATGACACCCATGAGATGCCTTGTGCCTAGCTGCACTTATTGAACTCTTGGCCTATTTTGGCTGCACTGAATTAACTATTGACCTATTGCCAAATCTGAAACAGTTGATGTTTTTCAACCTATTTATAGATACAGACACAATCTTGGCCTGTTGGCAAATCTGTTAACACATATTGAAAGACTTTGGATAATTTTTTTTTCAAGCTGACAATTTCATAAGACTTTTAATCAAAATATCTAGAATAATAAAAGACAATAAAATATTAATAAAGGCCACCCAAGAAAAAAATTTCCAATGATACAGAAGTTATAATTCAAACAACAGTTTTGTAGAAAAAGACATTTGCAGTCCTCAGTTTGAAATAGACTTAATAATGGCCATAAGACCAACTTAAGCTTTTTACGACTCTACTAAATTTCAACAAACTCAATCTATTCTTATTTGATTGAAAGAACCATATTCTAGGATAATTCTTGTGAAAAATTGAACGATTCAACTTGACAGTTTCATCATTAACATTATTTAAGCTGAAAGAGGCTAAATTATGAGTTTTTTGTCCATTAAAATACAGGTCAATGTAGGTTGCGCCACGAAATCTGCAATTCAAATATGAGTCATGTGACCAACATTTGCACAATAACTGGTGATGCTAGTTCAAGTCATTTCTGAGATTGCAATGTCAGTAAACTTACTTGGCAAAATGACTTAGATCAAATACGCATAACTCCGACAAAATTGATCAAACGCAAACCATTTGAACAAACTTGAGAGGGCTTGCCTCTGGGATCATTTCTGTAAAATATTGAACAGTTTGGCTGGACCGTTTACAAGAAGAAGACTTTTAAAGGTTTTTCAGCTTTTTCCCTATAAAATGTAAATGCAGATAGCAACAAAAAAATGCTTAATCCGACAATATTTGACGTGACAGATTTTTGCATAAAATATGGGTAAGTTAGCTCCTGCAATTTCTGAGATTGTCATTTTAGTAGACCAATTTCGCTGGACCGTTTCAAAGGAGAATTTAAAGGTTTTTTTTTTTTAGCTTTTTCTCTATAAAATCTAAGAAAATGCAGTTAGCTACAAAAAATGCAAATATCCGATAGTTTTTCAGACGGCTATTTTTTTGCATTAAATTTCGTGATGCTAGCTCCTGTCGTTTTCGAGATAGTAAAGGTTAACGTACAGACGACGGCCGACGCCAAACCATCGCAGAAGCTCAAACGTTCGCTAAAAATCCATTTTCACAGCTCATGTCATGGCGGCTGTGACGGTATTTACGGACCGTGACTTCTTTAACAATATATACGACAACTGAAGTAATGCCGTTATGTTGCAATTAGGTTCTTAAACAAGGCCTACAGGCTTAATGCGAACCTGTGCATTGGGAAATACACCAGGTATAATGCTTCAATGCTGGACCATTACTTTTCATGTATATGAACACTGCAAGTACTAAACATTTTGAATAAGAAACAATTACACAAACATCACTGCTGAATTTCTGGCATGGGTGCACACAACACAAGAATGATTGTAGGTGGCATCACCAGTCCTGTATACAACGAAGCTATCAGAGATATATACATATGCCCAATTTCATACTGATATATCAAACCCCTCTTGAGAAATAAGCAAACACACACTGTGCAAAAATTATTGTAGGTGGCACCACCAGTCTTTTATACGACAAATCTATTCGATATGTATAAATATGCCCAGTTTCAGGCTGATATATTAAATCCCTCTGTAGATATAAGCAGGCACATACACTGTGCAAAGGTCATTTAAGGTGGCGAAACCTGTCTTGTGAACAAAAAAGCCACCAAAGACACATAGACAGGTCAAGATATCAGGCCAATACATCAAACTTACCTTGAGTCTGATGCATGGGGCTGTCCAGGCTCAGGTGAGAAAGTCAGTTGGCCCGAGTAAACTGTGACAAATTGCTAGCTCAGGCTACTGCACTGAGCGAACTCATGACCTTCACCTGGCTAGACTGAGTGAACTTTTGACCTGTACCTGGCTGCACTGAGTGAAATCTTGACCTGTTGCATAAAGCTATAAATAGATCCAGGCTGAACTTTGGTGCCAAATCAGATGCAGTGGGCAGTCTGTCAAGGCCATAAATAGAATGCAGCTAATGCACTGAGTGAACTCCTGACCTATACCTGGCTGCAATGTGTGAACTCTTGACCTGTTGCCTTATCTGATACAGTTGGCAGTCTGCCAAAGCTAAAATAGATCCAGACTGACCTTTGGCCTGTTGCCAAATCTGAAATAGTAGGCACACCATTGCATAAGCTCACAGATTGGCTCCACATGCAACCCTGAGGGGCATGACACCCATGAGGTGATCACATGATACTCATGAGGTGATCACATGCGACCTATGAGGTGACCACATGGTGCCCATGAGGTGTTAACATGTCACCCATGCGGGGATCACATGTCTTGTGCTTGGCTGCACTGATTGAACTCTTGACCTATATCTGGCTGCACTGAATGAACTCTTGATCTGTTGCCAAATCTGAAACAGTTGGCAGTTTCTCAACCTATTTATAGATGCAGACACAATCTTGGCCTGTTGGTAAATCTGTTTACACATACTGAAAGACTTTGGCTAAAATACCTTTTTTTCAAGCTGACATATTCATAAACCTTTTATCAAAATATCTAGAATAATAAAAGATGCTGTCCTTTCATTGTAAAAGGTCCAATAATTCTGTCAAAAATCATTCAAGTAAACTTGAACAAAGGCTAACTAAGAATAATTTTGTGCAATGTTACAGAAGTAATAATTGAAACAATAATTTTGTAGAAGAACATTATTGCAGTCCTCAGTTTGAAATAGGCATAATAATGGCCATAAGACCAACTTAAGCTTTTCATGACTCAATCAAAAATCAACAAACTCATTCTATTCTGATATGATTGAAAGAACCATGTCCTAGGATAATTCTTTTGAAAAATTAAACGATCCAACTTGACAGTTTCATCATAAACATTTTAAGCTGAAAGAGGCTAAAATTATGAGGTTTTTGCCCATAAAAAACAGGTCAATGTAGATGGCACCACGAAATCTGCAACTTCAAATATGAGTCATGTGACCAACATTTGAACAATACTTGGTAAGGCTAGCTTCTGTCATTTCTGAGATTACTATGTCAGAATGCTTACTTGGCCAAATGACTAAGTTCAAATTCGTGTAACTCCGCTAAAATTCATCAAATGCAAACCATTTGACTGACTTGAGAGGGCTTGCCACTGAGATCATTTATGTAAAATATTGAACGATTTGGTTGGACCGTTTACAAGAAGAAGACTTTTAAAAGGTTTTTCAGCTTTTTCCCTATAAATGTAAATGCAGATAGCAAATAAATAAGCTGAATCCCACAACATTTCATATGTGACAGATTATTGCATAAAATCTGGGGATGGTAGCTCCTACTATTCCTGAGAAATTATGGGTTAATGTACAGATGACCAATGACCCCCGTACAAAAAAAAATGCAGGTGGCGCCACCAATACCTGAATTTCATATATGACTCATGTGACCAACACTGGCATAAAATTTGGTGATGATAGCTCCGGCCGTTTCTGAGATTGTCATTTTAGTATGCTTTTTTGGACAGTTGACTAAGTTCAACTTCCTGTAACTCGGCCAAAATTCACCGTACTTGAACCATTCACACAAACTTGAGAGAGATGGTATAAAAGATTATTTATGAGAAATATTGAACAATTTGGCTCGACTGTTTTGGAGGAGATAATATTTTAAAGTTTTTTTATCTTTTTACTATAAAATCTTAGATAATGCAGAGTTTTTCAGATGGCTAATTTTTTGCATTAAATTTCATGATGCTAGCTCCAGTCGTTTTTGAGATAGTATGAGGTAACGTACAAACGACGGACGCTGCCACACCATCGCATTAGCTCACAGGTTCGCTAAAATTTTCATAGATGCATATTGAATGCAAAATTTTAATACAGATACATCTCACTGATGGCAAAATCTTGAATTAAGTTGAGTATGGATACCAATTATTTATAATCCATGTACAGCCATCTTTATAGACCCACAGAGCTGTATACCTGTGATTGTAAACATTGCCTCGCATGAGGAATATATAAAATCAAAAATCTACATTTTTTTAAAAGCTTTTAAAAACATTCTTGTCAATATTAACAATAGATAACCTGAATGTCTAGAGGCATGATGATGTAAGAAATGCTGATAAACTGGTGCCCGGCTGGGTGTATCTGTTTCACACAGCTAACATATATGGTAAAATGACTCAATTCAATCTTTATAATTCAGCCAAAATTCATTCTTTGGAAACATAAAAGACAATTATTATAAGAATTATTCAGGGGATTATTCTTGTAAAATATTAAACAAATTGACCTCAGTGGCGTCAGTCAAAAAACGTTTTGCACGTTTACTCATATGGGAAAATACAGCAAAATGGCTAAGTTAAGCTTCCCATAACTCAGCCAAAAATCACTGAACCAAAACCATTTTAACAAACTTGAATTATCAACATCTAAGGATAATTGATGTGTGAGATTTAAGAATTTGGCCCAGTGGTTTTTGAGAAGAAGATCTTTGTAGCCACTGAGCTAAAATTGGATGTTATGGCATATGACTAAATTCAGATTCCCATAACTCAGCCAAAAGTCACTGAACTGAGACCATTTGAACAAACTTCAAAAAGCACCACCCTAGGATCATTTCTGTGCTATATTAAACAATTTGGCCGTATGGTTTTAGAAAAGAAGTTTTTTGTAGCCCTCAGTGTGATACGGGCACTGATGACCCCCCGTACAAAAAAGGCTGATGCAGGTGGCGCCACCAATACCTCAATTTCAGATATGACTCATGTGACCAACATTGGCATAAAATTTGGTGATGATAGCTCCAGCCGTTTCTGAGATTGTAATTTTAGTATGCTTTTTTGACAATTGACAAAGTTCAACTTCCTGTAACTCGGCCAAAAATCACCGAACTTAAACAATTCAAACAAATTTGAGAGAGATTGTTTCAGGAATCATTTCTGCGAAATATTGGACAATTTGGCTGAACAGTTTCGGAGAAGATTTTTAAAGCTTTTTCCCTATAAAATCTAAGAAAATACAGGTAGCCAAAAAATAAGAAAAATCCGATAGTTTTTTTAGGTTACTAATTTTTTAAATAAAATTTTGTGATGCTAACTCTTAGCGTTTTCAAGATAGTATTGGTTAACGTACAGACGACGGCCGACGCCACACCATCGCATAAGCTCACAGGTTCGCTAAAAATATTTACACTATGGGGCTAAAGTTTTTGTCACAATGCAAGGATAACAAAACTCCCTTTGACGAGAATACGATCGTATCATTGTATATAACCTATATAGGTCGCGGGGCCGGGTTGATCCATCTGGAGACCCCGAGGTCTTCCGGTAGACCGATGGTGAAGGGGCATTTTGAAGAGGGTGGGTCGATAGTATAAAATCTGGACTGCCTCCAGTCGAACTTGCAAGGAGTATTTAACATTGCCGAACCCATTCATGGGTCACAGGGATACAATTACTGCAACATTCGTATAGTACCATCTGTTACAAAAGAACTGATCGCGAACGGTTGATTTGTAAGTGGAGGGTGATCGATAAATTGATCACAGTCAGCTTAATAAAAACTTAACCAAAACACAGATCTGAGCATTAGTGATTTAATGTCCATGTTTCACATTTACGTTAAAACAAACATTATTATGTACATATTTCACATTTACTTTTTAACAAACATATATGTACAGGTTCACATATAATCTTCAACAAACATGCATGTCATTAAATTGAAACAGTCCTATGTTACTCTAGACAAAACGGTTGTTAACTGTATTATTTCATTTTAAGTAATATACAGATTATATCAGATTGTGCACACTCCATACAACATGTACCCCTAAATTTATGCATTGGTCCCTTCAACTCAAGCAAACATTCTTCTCTGAAGAATAATTGGTCAGACAAACTGTACATCTTAACAAATATGTAGGTCAATTGTACAGGGTTAATATATATTATATATATATCCCCTGAACAAAAGCTGTACCGGTAAGCCTTCTAAAAGCCATACATAGTAAATACAGAGTTTGCCTGAAGAAAACTGCTCATTTTAGACATGCAATGAAAAGGATATCCCGTCGAGGGCTCGCCTGAACCGGATAACCTCAATTGTTACCTCAAAGTAAAAATCAATATCTTTCACAGAAAGAAGCCAATTTCTCAATAACTATGCCATGGACTACATATACGACCAGCCGGTATGTCGAATGAACTCCACAATGAACGTTAGCTCTGTTATAAGCTAACCCCATAGCCCCCCCCCCCCTCCCCCTGTTTGTACATGCCTTCGTGTACTTCGGGTATATAATTTACTGGAGAGAAAAAAAATGCGACTCTGTCCTTGACTGTAAACTCCCTTTTTTTCTTTTCCAAGTCCCAACAGCAACCTGAATATTACTATTTGTAACGTACATTATCCTATCGTTTCCTATGCTCACTGTAAATTTAAAAAGCTGTTTAAAAGAATCACCATTTACGCAATGAGCCAAAATATGTTAGTGGATTATGGCGTTTCAAATACCATAATAATGATATCCTGAAACTGATATCCTCCCTCGCAGTCACGTGACCGTCCGTAATGTCTAGTAATGATAAACAATGATACATCCCATCTCGGAGAAATGTATGCAAAATGGCTTCTGGGTAGCAGCTGAGATCCGTATGCAAATGAGCGTTTCATAATTAAATCCCTTCTCCAATGAAATATAGTGAGTTATCCCATGCAAACAAACCAGAAACATCTATCTACAATGTCTATTCTCTGCAGGTTAACTTACAGGACGTCTGGGTGGGAACAGTTACTTTTTGGTCAATAATATTTTGAAGGAATGGAACATCCCATTCCTTGTCATTTCCTCTTAAATATCACAAAACGAACCACATTAAGTATCACTGAGCAAACATATTAACACAGATGTTAAATTTATAGTCACTTAGTTATACAGGCAATGAACAGAGATTTCATCGGAATCCATATTAAAAAATCATGACTAGAACTTCTCTTCTGCACAAAATAAAATTCACAGCTGAAAAAAAGACATAAAGCAGACAATAATTTACATATATACAAGGTCTCTCTCATTTACGGAGATTAGGCATACGGGATTTGTGTGCAACTAAACATTCTGCAGGTTCATAAATTCTAGTTTTGAACAGCTTTTTCACTCGGAATGCTATGTTCTCGGCTGCCTGATTACAGCACCAAGCCCACCTTAACTCAATACAAAGCATTACCTCACACCTGTCTGACCCTGACCTGGATCCGCCCCTTGAGCTACTACCTTCCGTCTAAGAAGAACAACCACAGCTTTAATGTCGTTTCAAATGGAAATCTGAAAGACCTTTCCATTTGGCTGTTATTTTAAATAAGTTTTGCCATGAGTGCCAGGTGGAGCTTAAAACTTAGAACAAACTTCACTGTAACCTTTATTCTTGTGAATACATGAAAACTATATAACAAAACTTGGTTTGTCCCATTGTATACACCTTAAGTAGCAGAAAAGAACAGCCTGTTCAAGCCCTCAACATTCATGACGATCTATCACACCATGATAAAAATAATGTTTTGTGAAACACCATTTCAGGTTGACTTCACTTGCTAAAACAATGTTCACAGACCTTCTGTCACTGCTTGTTTAATAGATTTTTAATTAAGCACAATACCCCATGCTGTTGAAAATCAATACAAAACATCCAAAATTCCAGAAATATTTGTGTACCACAGGTTTTAGCAACGTGTCAGGGACCATTCCAACATCTTGTCTCTTAAAAGATTTGCCAATTCACTTTGACGAACATTAGGTGAAGGATTCAATTAACATTATTTTAGAAATTGAAGAATCTGACAATTCCTCTTCTGGCTTTGGAGATCTTCAGAGAATATTTTCCTGACAAATATATCACAAATACTTTTCGAGTCTGAGAACAAATGATGAAATGCTGCTGTCCAGGCCTGGATTTACTTCCTACAGGTGCTCTCTCTCTCTTTTGGGAGCTTTTAAATAAATGAACATGAAGAAATAATCGTGAATATGTTTTATGGTTTTTACTTCAACCTAAGCTATTCAAGATTTTTCATTAACAAAATCATATAAATGAAAAATAGTCATTTTCAAGATATTAGAACTTCCCTCTGTGGCAAGTTATAATCTGGAATATTCATCTTGTTAACAATAAATCTTTAATAATTGGCTCCTTTCCCCCCATGTTATGAGTAAACCAGTGAGCCTTTCATACCGTAAGACAGAAAAATGAGCTTCAGCATCCAGCTCTAGCTGGTTTAATAACTGAAGCTTAAAACCTGTATGTTCTGTGACAAAAGGCAGCACCTGAGGCCAAATATAATAATTTGCACTTAATGCTCTTTCGAACACCTTTCTTCTCCACTACTACTATTGTCTCCTGTGACTTGATTGCGATTTGCTTGGATGCTAGCCATGGCCGAGAAACATGGCCCACCAAAGCTTACTGGAATACTGATTGGATGCAACATGTTCATAGGCAAGGGAGAATTCTGTTCTGCCTTGAATAACGGCACTAATGATGAAGTGCGAATAACAACTGGAATGTAATAAGTTCCTGTTGTGTGCAGCGCAAAGCCAGGAACATGTTCTTGTGACACTGGGTTATTTAATGCAGCTTTGCTGGATGATGTACCATTGCCATTGGAACTGTCAGAGTTAGGATACGGTGTGGTAGTTGAACACGAGTCCAGACTCGGGCTGTTTTGAGACTCTTTCACTGGGTTTTCACCACTAGAAGGATCTTCCTCTTTTGGCGGAAGTGCCATGCACTCCTCATCAACTGGGACTGCAGAGTCCTCTCCCTCTGTTGTAAGACCTGTGCTGCTTAAGTCAGCACTGAACCTTAGCTTTATGTCATTTTTGAATTTATAAATTTCCCGGTTTTTATCAAATCCAAATTTATATTCATCTGGTGAACTAAGTCTCTGTATTTGTGAGTCACTAGCGTGACAACTGCTTGGGCTCATTGTCCCTACCCCTGAATCTTTAGAATGTCTCATATCCAAAGAAGGACTAACAGAGCATGGCATCAATATGGAATTGTCCTGGCCCTGTTTACTGACTGACGCAGAGCACATGGAATTGTCATCCATGGCCTGTAACCAACAACTGTTCGTGTCCTGGGATGAGGTACTTCCATCTATTTCTGGCCTAAGCCGTAACAAATTCCCATCTGTTTCCATATGAGCTTTTTGCATGTCTGCAACAGATCCCATCTGTCGTAATGACAGCTCCTGCGCAGTCATCATATATGACTGGTCAGAATCTCCACTCTTCTGTCCAGACACGGCTATAAAGACACAAAAATGAAAGAATATGAACAATCTGTCGCAATAAGGTAACTATTTATATAAATGACTTCTCTGGTTTTCAATGGAAATTAATTTATAACCTCAAATGGCAAGACAGATTATTAAAATTATAAATATTATAAAATAATACAAAAAATTGCCAACACATGCTGTAAATAGATTGCAGACATCCCTGAAACAGTGGATATACAGTTCTGTTACCCTGTGAATTATTTCATAGTTATAACAGACAACCACTGCAACCTTAGATGGACTGTTCCTGCTCCAGTATTTTATATTTCACTGGAGAATAATGGCATTCTCCTTATATGGAGTTTATGATGGTTATGATCCTATCCAAGTATTGATGATCAGGTTTTTGTTTATTCATATAATCCTGACTTTGCTCTATTACCAATAACTGTTTTAAAAATGGAAATTAGGATGTGGTTTTTTTTGGTCTAGCTTAAAGGTATATGTCCTCTGAATCAGAAAATCCTTGGCTGTATGTTTTAAGATGGCTGAGCTAAGAGGATTATCCAATGATGATGGTGACCAAATCATCACATGGAAACTACACCACCTTATTTTAGTGAGGATATTTTTGGTTGGTCCTGATTGTTTTTTTTTAGTGGAAATATAAATTTCCTATCATGGTATAGCCAGGAGTGACAGATTGTTCCAGACCAAATCAGAAACCAAATAAGAAATTTCAGAATAAAACAAAGTGTCATGGCTCTCAACTGACAAGCATGACCTTTGACTTTATGGGCTAAGAGTACCTGCTTACATTATTTCTTTACTTGCCAAAATTATCTAAAATACCTTATGGCATAACATTTGCTTTTATTTAAAAAATATCTGAAATGTACTGCTCACCTGTAATTGGGACAAACTTGCGCCCCTGCTCTTTCAGGTGCTTCAGGAGCTGGATGCAGAACGGGTCAGCAGGACTGAAGTTCTGCTTCTCCACGAGGAAACGCATGGTTTCATCCATACACTCGCGGAACCCCATGTAAAAATTCTCTGCACTTGTGTCTCCACCTGCATCAGAGAAAACACAGCATGAAAAGAATACAAAATCATGGTAAAACTATAAACCAACCTCACTTGGTGTAGCCTTTTTTTATTTTTGTCATCTGAATAAGGGTATGTTCAATATTGGGGGGGGGGGGGGGACACTGAAATTTGAAGAAATAAGAAGTGATTGCAATCAACAGGGAGGTCAATACAGATATATAGGCAGCAAAGAAACAAGGGACCCATGGGTCACGGCGCTCAACTGATTGCGACAGTTATAACTGTATCACCATAGATTTTTTTAAGCTGCAATAAAAATACTTTCCTCAGTGCTCATGAAATAGGCCTCAATGACTGGGGGGGGGGGGGGGGCCAAGAGTTACAACACCTTTGGATATAAATACAGAATACAGAATTAAATTTGATGGTGCTTACTGAGACTGGTGGGAGTAACAGCACCTCTGCATAAACGTGAAATATAAACTTAATTTAAACTAGAATACAGGTAGTCAACAAGCGACTACGTATATCCC
The DNA here is from genome assembly GCA_026874595.1 of Sipunculus nudus. Taxonomy (NCBI): domain Eukaryota; kingdom Metazoa; phylum Annelida; class Sipuncula; order Golfingiida; family Sipunculidae; genus Sipunculus; species Sipunculus nudus. Next base: position 102,497,537 of record CM049306.1, on the reverse strand, counting down.
CAAAATCAGAGTGGTACGGGTAAAGTGAGGCATGGATTGAGTGGCAAGGGGAAATAGAGTGAGGTGTGTTGCACATTAGCATGGATGTCTGCAGCCAAAATTTGTATGTAGGTTGTGCCATCTACCACAAATCCAGGAAGCTGTCCAAGTTGTATACATATGCAAAATTTTAGGCAGGAAGTCGAACCACTACCGAGATATGAGCGATTTTAGCCCACGGCAGACAAACAAACAGACGCTGTGCAAAAATGGTTCCAGGTGGCCCCTCCAGTTTTGTGTATGATAAAGAGCTATGTGAGATCTATACACATGCAAAATTTTGGCCCAATCGGACAAACAGTTCCCAAGATATGGGCTTGGATGTCTGCAGCGTAAACTAGAATGTAGGTGGCGCCACCTGTCATAAAATCAAGAAAGCTGTCCAAGATGTATAAACCTGCAAAATTTTAGGCAGTTATGTCAAACCACTGCCAAGATCTGAGTGATTTTAGCCCTCGGCAGACACACAGATGGACGCTGTGCAAAAATGGTTGCAGGTGCCCCCCCCCCCAGTTTTATAATTGATAAAGAGTTATGTGACATCTATACACATGCAAAATTTTGGCCCAATCGGTCAAACGGTTCCCGAGATATGAGCTTGGATGTCTGCAGCATAAACTAGAATGTAGGTGGCGCCACCTGTCATAAAATCAAGAAAGCTGTCCAGGATGTATAAAACTGCAAAATTTTAGGAAGTTTTGTCAAACCACTGCCGAGATATGAGTGATATTATCCCATGGCAGACAAATTGACGGACGCTGTGCAAAAATGGTTGCAGTTGGTGCCACCAGTTTTGTGTATGATAAAGAGCTATGTGAGATCTATACACATGCAAAATTGTGGCACAATCGGTCAAATGGTTCCCAAGAAATAAGCTTGGATGTCTGCAGCGAAAACGTGAATGTAGGTGGCGCCACCTGTCATAAAATCAAGAAAGCTATCCAGGATGTATACACATGCCGAATTTCAGGTGAATTAGTCAAACCACTGCAGAGATATGAGTGATTTTAACCCAAGGGAGATGAACAGATGGACACTGTGCAAACATGGTTGCAGGTGGCGCCACCATTTTTTATGTATGTTATAAAGCTATCCAAGGGCTACATTTGTACAAAATTTTTTTCCTGATCGGTCAACAGTTCCCGAGATATGTGGGTTTATGTATGGAAACAGACCCACAAATGGACGCTGGGCAGAAAGGAAAAGTCAGAGGTCAACATAAATTGGTTAGGCACCAGTTCACATGTGACCAGATAATTGGTGTAAGTTTCGGATAAATCCGTCCAGTAGTCTCATAGGAGTTCTCTGGAAACAAACGCCGGGGCAGCGGCGGAACCCAGTCAAAAACATAGTACAATGAAATTATTTTTAAATATTTAAAAACAGGCAGAGAGATGGAAAACAAAGCAAATAATTTTAATTTCCATTCTACTGAGACAGGAAAATAATGAAAAAAATATTTGCATTAGATCCTATTTTTTCTTTTGTTAAGTCTTTTTTTTAAGTTTATAAATTTTACTATATATTTACAGTATATCATATATATCTGAATATTTGAATTGATTCACAATCTAAATTGCATCAACATTTATACTTAATTTAGTCAGGCAACATCATGCACACAGATATATTTCTTTTTTTTTTTTAATAAAATATAATTTTTAAATTTGAAAAGCAATAAATAAATGAAAATAACACTCCAGAATTCACAATTTTAAATTGCACCTTTATTTATCCATGATTTGTTTCATATATTAACAAATTATGCCTACTGATGGGTTAAATTATATTTTGTTTAATAATTTAAAAGGAAATAATTTCTTAAAGATGCTACATCAGAACAATGTGGCATCTCTTGGATTACTTCTTGCATCACGTAATATTTCACGAAAAGTTGTGCACATTGGATCAAAAACAGCTTTACATTTAAAGAAATAGGGGGGGGGGGAACTGTGGGGGGGGGGGGGGGGGGGAAACGTGGGGTGGGGGTGTTAGGGTAGGGCCAATGAGAATAAGTGTATGTTTATTACAGCAGGGGTGTTCTGCCAGTGCTGCATCACTAATAAGGTTACCTAGGCAAGGCTGTAGTGTGCAAGAGTGGGGTATTGGATGTACAAAATGCAAATACATTAGAGCATCTGAAAAACTTCAATAATTAGAATAATTTTTATGCTTTCACTTTCAAATTTCAGAATCCAACAGATTAAATCCACATGTATCCCGGCTGTGAAAAATAAATAATAAACTTACAAGATAAAACGTGCCATGGTCAAATTAGAATACGGGTAGTCGACAAGGGACTACGTGTATCCGCCAAAATCAGAGCAGGACGGGTTAAGTGAGGCAATGATTGAGTAGCAAGGGGAAATAGAGTTACATGTTTAACATATTAGAATGGATGTCTGCCACGTAAACATGACTGTAGGTGGTGCCACCTGTTTTTGAATGAGAAACTATCCAAGATGTATATATGTCAGAGACGAGATTGAAATCCAGGCGGATTTTAAATTCGCCTAGACGAGATTGCGAGTGATATCAGGCAGATTTTAAACTCGCCTGGATGACACCAGACAGATTTTAAACTCGTCTAGGCGAGATTAAAATCATGGCCTGCTCCATGATGGATTTTAATCTCGCCTAGGTGAGATTGCGATTGTGATCTCGTCTAGGCTAGTTTAAAATCCGTCTAGCCGAGATCACAATTGCAATCTCGCCTAGGCGAGATCACACTCGCAATCTCGTCTAGGCAAATTTAAAATCCGCCTGGATTTCAATCTCGTCTCTGACATATACATGCAAAATTTCAGGTTGAAAAGTCAAACCACTGCAGAGATATGAGTGATTTTATCCCACAGCAGACAAACAGATGGATGCTGTGCAAAAATGGCTGCAGGTGGCGCCACTGTTTTTGTGTATGTTATAGTGCTATCCAAGGGCTACATTTGTGTAAAATTTTTTTCCTGATTGGTCAAACTAGTCTGGAGATATAAGCATTAGTGTCTGCAGCGTGAACTTGAATGAAGCTGGCGCCACCTTTCATTAAAAATCTAGAAAGCTATCCAGGATGTATATGCATGCCGTATTTCAGGTAATTTGGTCAAACCACTGCAGAGATATGAGTGATTTTAACCCAAGGCAGTCAAACAGATGGACGTTGTGCAAAAATGGCTGCAGGTGGTGCCACCATTTTTGTGTATGTTATAAAGCTATCAAGGGCTACATTTGTGAAATATTTTTTTTCCTGATTGGTCGAACGAGGCCAGAGATATAAGCATGGATGTCTACAGCATGAACGTGAATGTAGGTGGCGCCACCTGTCATAAAATCAAGAAAGCTATCTAGGATGTATATGCATGCCGAATTTCAGGTGAATTAGTCAAACCACTGCAGAGATACGAGTGATTTTAACCCAAGGCAGATGAACAGATGGACACTCTGCAAAAATGGCTGCAGGTGGTGCCACCATTTTTTGTGTATGTTAAAGAGCTATCCAAGGGCTACATTTATACAATTTTTTTTTCCTGATCGGTCAAACGGTTCCCAAGATATGTGGGTTTATGTGTGGAAACAGACGCACAAATGGACGCTGGGCAGAGAGGAAAGGTAAGAGGTCAAGGCCAATTGGTTAGGCACTAGTTCACACGTGACTCGATAATTGGTGTAAGTTTCGGAAAAATCTGTCCAGTAGTCTCAGAGGAGTTCTCTGGAAACGAACGCCGGGGCCGCGGCGGAACCAAGTCAAAAACATAGAATCCGCAAAACTTCGTTTTTGCGGATACAATTAGGGCAAATTTAAGGTACCAATTTTATATTTATGCTAATATTTTCAAAAAATTCAAAAGATTTTGATCTAATTCTGGGTATACAATTAAATTTTGATTAATTAAAGTTATATTACTGAAAAAAGTCCCTAGCTTTAACATTTTTTTGTGTTAAGTGACCAAATATTTTCCTGACTTTTTACAAAATGCAATATGTTTGGGCCCATAACTTTTTTAAATTATAAAATACACACCTAATTTCTGGCATGTACATAGAAACTATTTAAAGGAATATTTATGGTAAATATGAGGAAAAACAGATAAGTGGTTTTGATATTAGGCAGTCCTGAAGTGTGAAAAAAGGTTTTTAATAAAAAATTGAGGTTTTTCCTTTATTTCTCAAAAGAATGAAATCGCTAAGACCCAGTTTTCGGCTTGGTAGGAGGTCTTGGGGGCCATTTAATATTATGCCAAATTTTGGATTCCTAGGTCTTACGGCTTCAAAACTTGCCACATCTACAGATGGACAGACGGACGGACAATGGACCACGACTATAGCTCAGATGACTTATAGTCAGCTGAGCTAAAAATAATATCCAGGCCTTATTGACTATACACATACCTGGTAAACTTCAGAAATGGAGTTCTTTCAATATCTAAGAAACATTCTAAAAATTCTTCACAAGATTTCAGTCATGACTGCAGACAATCAAGTAAATTGGTCACATGCAAAACAATCACATTTAATATTAGCTAAGTGGTTAATAGAGTCTAAAATATTCTTGTGGCTGATGGGACTTAAATAACAACAGCTCAAACATATTAAAATTAATTGAAAGTGTAATAAACATGAATGAATTAAATAATCCAATCAAAGATGTTGTGATAAATTTTGGGTTGATTTTGTATTTCTAAATGTTTTTAATGTCATAAGGCTGGATTGCGCAACTATTCGTATAACAGTATCCATTTTTTTTCCTGAATCATAAAATGTTTTTCTGCTCTTATTCATTGATAATGCTTCATTGAAAGAGCAATAGTCATGATGGGTTCATGATATTGGTTTTACATTATAATTTAAGCATTCTACAATATGGTACTGAAAACTTAAAACTTAATTCTATAATATGGTATATAAAACTTAAAACTGGGGATATATCAGGCATCTGATAATCAAGTAGGCAGATAATTGATAATTTTTGCTTGGAAACATTTATTCTTTACTTGATTCTTTCAGTAAAAGACCATGGCAAGTCAATAGGCAATCCTGCATACGACATTCAATTCTTGACAAAAATGCACAAGCTCAAAAATGCATGAAATTCATATGAGCATTTGTGAACTGTTATTCTGTTGCTACAGCTATGGGTAATGGCTTATATGATACACTGTATTTATGCAGAAGCATTCAATATGAAACAGGAAATGCCTGCAGAAATCACAATCGATTATCCACCTGTTTCTTATGTAAACCTGTTGCATTTATTTTTAAAGACTGCTCAGTATTTATCAATAAAACCAGACTTAGTGTTGTTATTTTTCGTTGTGACAGGCTCAATGACTTACCAGAAGTTCTGTCAACATGAAGTGCTTGCAGGTGTTTTATGTGTTTTATAGCCATCTCAATGATCTCTGTCTTCTCTATTCTTCCTTGGCCCTGAAATCATCACATAATCATGTTCACAGCCTGAAATCATCACATAATCATGTTCACAGCCTGAAATCATCACATAATCATGTTCACAGCCTGAAATCATCACATAATCATGTTCACAGCCTGATATCATCACATAATCATGTTCACAGCCTGATATCATCACATAATCATGTTCACAGCCTGATATCATCACATAATCATGTTCACAGCCTGATATCATCACATTATCATGTTCACAGCCTGAAATCATCGTATAATCATGTTCACAGCCTGAAATCATCACATAATTATGTTCACAGCCTGAAATCATCACATAATCATGTTCACAGCCTGAAATTATCACATAATCATGTTCACAGCCTGATATCATCACATAATTATGTTCACAGCCTATAATCATCACAAAATAATGTTCACAGCCTGAAATCATCATAATTACAATCTCCTCATAATGTCCCTGCATCTGATGTATATGTCAAGTGAAGAATGAGAATCTGGGGAGTCAAGAATCTTCCCAGGAAGAATGGGAATTCTCATTTTTCCCTGGAAGGATGGGAATCACAATTACATACTACCACTTGATTCTTATTTTCCCCCCGAGACAATTGAGAATTCCAATTTCCAATAGAAGAATGGGCTTTCTGATTTTTCCCAGCTCTTATTGGTTAATTGATATCCTTTTTATAGGTTAATCAGGTTTATTTTGCATAATTTACAATTATAACCAAATTTTTATGTTATTAATGATCTCAATTTGTAATTGAAAGTTTCATATCTAATTAACATAATTCTATATTATGTGAGGGTTTATTTATTTTTTTAACTACTTGAACATTTCAGAATTACTGTGAACAAAAGATTATCAAAGTTTCTTTCTGAATAAGAGATCGATACACATAAAAAAATGAAAAAAAAAATTAAAAAGAGTTAAATGTTGCCCTAAATGATTCCTGTTCTTATCGGGATAAATGACAATTATCATTTTTCCAAGGTTTGAAAAATGAGAATTCTCAATCTTCCCAGGAGAGATTGGAATTCTCATTTTTCCTGGGAAGAATTCTTATGCTTCTCTGGAAATTTCTGGATCTTCCAAGATTTTCATTCTTCCCTCAACATATACATATTCACCATAATGAATTAACCTGGATGATTATTTTCCAATTTTCACATAAAAATACTAACAGAGCCAGGATGATATGCTGTTCGGCAATGCAACAAAATATTAACTGAAAGCAAACTGAAATTTAAACAAATATTTTTACTTGACTAAATTACAATTTCCATACTCAATACCTGAACATGTTTACAGAAAACATTGTGTTTAATGATTTCATTCAATTAGTTGCCAATATGATGAAATCATATCATCTCATGGTCCACACTCTGACTTACAGAAATTTTCTGTTTACAGAAGGTTCATGCAGTTTTTATAATTAAAATCAGAGTAACTGAAAACTTTTCAAATGCTTGTCCAATCACTATGACAAAAAATGTCGTCATAAAGGTAACTTAATCATGTAAGAATTAAGCTGATCTCGATGTCAAATGCCTGATCAAACAACACCGTATCTAGTTAATAGATATTAACCCTACCTGTTTCAGGTAGCTGGCTGGAATCAAATGGCTCAAATCTGCGAGGCAGTTGTTCATGCGATCTCTTCTACGTTTTTCTATGATCCGGTGGGACATTGGATCCTGATTTTGAAGGCAGAATCAGTTTAATTCACCAATCTCTCAACATAATATGATTGATACATACCAAAGAATGTGTCAAAGTCTGGGACACTCCATGCAGATCTTTAACAATCATATGACATTATGTTACCAAATGTACCTGCAATGTTATTGGCCTGAAAACTATTTTAATTGTGCAGTATAAGGTTGGAGTAATTATTCATACCAGAATTTGTTAGAGTAGAAGTGACTCTGGGGGAGAATCTATAGAAAAATGAAATATTTATGTCAAGGTATTAAAAAACAGGCTCTTAGGTATTTGTATAATTATAATTTACTTTAATGTGGTGATAGGCATCTCTGACTAAGCTTATTTGGAAATCAAACTTCATGTAAAGCTTAAAAATTGTGAAATAGTTTTAAACAAGACTTGCTTTCCAGTCAAACCTCGCTGACTTAGGGTCAGCATACACAAGTATTGTGTTTACTATTTCTGCAGTGCCTGAGCTAACAATGTGCCTTGGTTCTGGTTTATGAAACATATACATTCCATTGTTATGTTTAAGAGTACTACATGTATACATTTTTAACTGTAATTTTTTACACAATGTAAGAATATATATGACAGATAATGCTGACAATCAGAGAACACAATATATAAAAAAAATATAAATACTTTTACTCCCTTTCATGCAATAATATACTGTGGTTGGCTTTATATTCGCGAGGCTGTAATTTCGTGATTTCTCAATTTTTAATGTTTCGCAAGGGTTTCATTTTCGCGATTTTACCAGAACCTATATCAAATCTTTGGTAAAACCATACCTGTGTGTATAATAAATTAAGAATAAGTCATGAGTTTGTGATATTCTACTCATATAACGATGGTCCCGTACACACAGCACAGGAAGTTTAGGTCAAATTTAAGGTAATGTTTTCCCTATAACTGCATGGATGTAATTAATTATAAAATTGTTTCACTGTGCTAACCTATTCACATACAAGTATTGGTTTCACTCAATAAGATCGACATACGCAATTGACCAATTATTCCCGAGGGTTTCATTTTTGCGATTATTTCCCGTTCGCGAATATCGCGAAATTAAAACCCTCGCAAACAAAAAAGCAACCACAGTATATTAAACGTGTGCACAAGCAATAACAGAACCATACTAAAACTCTTAATTATGCTGACGAATTGTTATTGTCATTCTGGTCATTAAAAGACTGTCTTCAATGGAAGACAGTCAGTTGAAGCTTAATAACACCACAGATGCTATACATACCAATTATAGTAGTACATCTCTGATAAAACTAAAATCCAGCAATACTGGAGATGACAGAGTCCAGGAATAATCAGATAAAACAGACAGAATGGACAGTGAAGGGAGATGTCAGAGGTAACCGTGACAACACAATGCAGAAGAGGGAGACTTGAAGAAAGATGACCAATGTGTCTGACACTGACTCAACATTAACCATCTGGGTTTCATCAAGACGTGTTGTGTCACATCAGTTGAGGGAAGTTTTTCTTATGGTACCATCTTTTCCCAACAGAGGTCACTAGTCACAGAAATCACCTCTTGAGTAGCCACTCAGCACAATAAGTATGCATGCTGCACTGCAGCTTGCATAGCAACACTGAACAACATTGACAAAGGTCAATCTGCTCATTTAAACCAAACTAAGACTTTAATCAGATATACCAGAGTCACTGAAGCTTTTTTAAATTAACAAATGTCCAGAGCAAAACATAATCAAAACATTATATATCCACAAAATTAAAACCAGATGTTTCTTTATCTTCTGAGTGAATGATATTTTAATTCAATGTAATTGATATTTGTTAAAATCCCAGCATAACATTTAATAAAACATAATTTTACAAAAAATACTGAATTTCTTCATTCTTGAAGAAAATAAATAGTGATTATTCAGGTGCTTTTTTTAAGTTTTTTATAAGTAATTAATAGTAGACTGGTGCTCATCTTAATTATAGTATAAATGTTAATAGACTGGTAGTCTCAATAAGTTGTACATATTGTTAGTATATGGGGGATCAAGTGTAAATTATTAGCCAAGCAGATTGACAAGCAAACAACTCCCTTGTTCTAAACATGTTCTTACACTAAGTGTTTCTATTTGGCTGGCACCACCTTCACTGTGTAAATAATGTTTTCATTATACATTATTTAAGATATATTATAAATATCAAAATGTTGGATATGTGGATATAATGGATTCAATTGCAAAGATTTTTTTCCCAAAATGTTGTTTTATATTTGATTGTTCTTGCAACTGAATGTATTAAACATTAAATAACTACACAACAGTAACAGTCTCAAGGACCACTTGTCAGTTTGTGTAGTATATAAGGAGGTGTGCCACTGAATCTGCTTGAATGGAAGTTTAAGCTTGAATTAAAATAATAAAGCAGACATTAGAGCACACATCCTTCTGGCATCGAGCAAATATCTGCCTTATTTCTGTGAAGTGGATGGTCTTGTCACCAGTAGCCTTAGGGTGAAAATCAGTTACAGTGATCAGTAAAGCTTGTTTGTTAAGGCGTAGGACCAGAGTTGACTGGCTGATGGGGAGAAAGTCCTCCAGGAAAATAGGGTACACGTCTTGAATTTTAAAATAAATTTTACATGCAGATCATGCATGTGGTAACCTCCACCAAATTTATTTATAAAGATACATGATCTGCTTAGGATTGTACATGATCTCCTGAGAGTTCACATGATTGGCTGAGGGTTCAATAGGATCGATTAGGGTTTTACATAATCAGCTGAGGGTTCTACAGGATTAGCTGAGGGTTCAATGGGATCAGCTGAGGGTTTTACATATTCTGCTATGGGTTCTACAAGACATGTCAAACTGACCCTACTGAATTTGTTAACATCACCTGATAATTAACCAAATGAAATAAAAGGGAAGTAGTGTTTGGGAATCCCAGATGGTTAATGATTGGTCAGTGATTAGTAAATCATCTACCAACGTGCAGACATCAGATTTCACAGGACACAGACCTATCTTGACCCATGTAAACATAAGATCAAATAAAAATAATCACCACTCAAATCGTACATACCTTATGAAGCGTAGTTTGACAGATGAACGTATGGACAGTGAAACAAAATTAAAGACAAGTTTTTAAAAAACAAAGAAAACTAGAAATGGAAGCACTGTTCCTTCCTGGTGTAAGGCTTTCTGAGATCTTTCTACTTTGCAAAATATACCTGAATATTTATTATTCATGAAAACATCCCTTATATGAAAACATATTCCAAATTTCATCATCTCAAATTTTTTAATCTATGGAGTATGGTATGATTTTCCCTGCATAGTCAGAACATATGTACTATTAAATGTATTAAAAAAGAATGTGATCTGTAAGAATTTATCAGCAAAACCAGCTGCCTAAGATGGTGTGACAGAAATTATTCTTTTGTCCATGTATGTTGCACAATTTTGCTCTAATCAGATCATATCCAAAGATTACGAAATAAAGGCATTCCTGCAAGTTTTGCAGTCATACATGAAATCAAATATTCCATGCTTGATTCTGAACACAATAACAGTATTTTTAGTATCTTCCCCAGCTTAATATTTTACATAATTTCATAAAATAATCAACAACCAAGTTGACAGTGCTTCCATTGGAACTCAGGCAAAACTTATGAATCTCAACTTATAAATGGAAATAAAATAAATATATAATATCCAGAAATAAACTGACATTTCTGGAACAATTCACAAAAGAATTTCAGTTCATTGTTAGGTACAAGACTCAGCAAATACTAGTGCAGCTATATGACTAAAAGTGTATAAGGAACTTAAAAACAGGCAAAACATGAATTTCATGTAATAAACCAAAATTGAAATATTAACAAAACAATGTTTTAAAAAATCTCCAAATATTTGAATTCATAAAAACTTTGTAGAAAGTACAAAATACTGAAAAACACAGGTGCAGCTATATTAGTCAAAGTGCTTCCATGGGAAGCGAAGCAAATTGGCCACTAAAATTTCAGTGATACCAGCTGGTAGACACAAGTGTTACATTACAAATTTTAGCAGAATTAAAGGATTTAACTACTTAAAATTCAGCTGCCTTTCCTCCTCTATACTTTATCCATTTTCTGTAATGTGTGGTTTATCCAAAGAATTTCTGTCTAAATGACAATATATTCCAAGGAATGCAGATTTCTATTTACTATTTACTGATGTGCTCAAAAGGTGGCACCACAAACTTGAAATGTATAAAGCTATCTAAGATTTATGGGCACATAAAATTTCATTACAATCCATGACACCATACTGGAAAAATTTGAATATATTTCAGATATTAATATTCTATGTTATTAAGTTTCACAAATTAAATTCTATGAATATTTTAGGGAGTATGTAACTCCTGTAATTACTGGAATGAAATTTTGAACAGTTCCTTCAAACATTCAAAATATAAGAAACCTAATACTTTCATTCTTTACTGGATTATGGTACAGATCTGTACAGATCACTTTTTTAAGGAGAGCAACTGCATTTAAAGGGATTTGTTCTTTGTCTGGATTTGGTGATGGTGACCAGAAACATAGAAAGGCAGCTTTATAATTATATTTAAGTATTTGTATATGAGTACTTCAGTTAACTTTAACTTAAGAGAAAGGAATTTTTAGCTTTAAAAGAAACAAATTCACCAAGGCAGTTGTTCTACCTATGCTGATTATACAGGGCAGAAAATGAAAGTATTGTTTTTACATGAGACAAGGGCTCAATGGTTCTTTGAAAAATTCTTAGCTCTAGACAAAAAAGGAAAGGTGGGTAAGGTTTCAAAACCCGTGTTTCAGATTCACAATCTGTGAGATAGGTTAGTGGCAATGCAATTAGAATAATTCAATTGGGATTCACTGATCATGCAGGAAAAGTGGAAAAATAAATGTTAAATGTCAGGTACATTTGTTAATGGGGAAATCAACTGAACCTGGCAGTTACTATACCCAAGTCACAGGGTTCAGCCACTGAAACAATGGGTTGACCAGCTTGGGCATTTCCCTATATTTGAGGATATGACAGTTCTCTAGCATTATTCCTAGTGTAAAATTACAAAATACATTGTGACATTCTACCAGAATTTTAATTTTGATAACTAAGAAACAATTTGACAACACTTTTGCTGCATTGTATACCATGTGGTACAAATTCATATAAATTTGGTTGACTCATGGATTACCAATTACCCTGATCATAACAACGGACAACACACTGTGAATCCTGCTCAATCCAAGTGGGAGCCACCATGATGGAAAGAAAGCAGATCCTGCTAATATCTTGTAATAAATAGTTAATAAATAAGAAAATAAGTGAAACTTCAGCAAAGGGAAAATCAAACAGTAAATATATTATAAAACATAAATAGCAGAATGAAGCAGCACTTTTTAGGGTTTAATCAAGCTGGGCCAATACTGTCAAATGCAATTTAAGAATATCACTGAAACTCATTAAAATTTTGGAAAACTTGCTCTACAGCATTAATTCTCATTATCAAATACAAGCAACAAACAAAGGAAGTTACCTTAGATTTTTAAACTTAAAAGTAGGTTGAAAAATTATAAAATAGGTATAGAAAAGATTGAATTATAATTTTCTAGCTTTAACTTTCCAGTTCATTCTTTTTTCTTTTGGGCGAGTTCGATATTTTTATTCTATATATTTTGTGATTCAATAAGCACTCTAAATGGTTTATTTTTTAAATGATTTCATGATTGTTTCAATTATATATAAAAGATATTTGTAATACATCTTTGATTGAATGACAGTATTGATCTAAGCCTTGTAAAAAGAGGAAAGGGCACAATGCTAAGCTGATTCAAAGAAAACCTACCCTTGTGGTCCTGGTTCGTTTGTGTGGCATTGCGAAGCCTTCTGGATCTGAAGATGTGGTAAAATTCAAGGACCTGAAACAAAAATATGACCTGATTAGTCTGGAGGTACTATTTTATTTTTAATATATAAAATAATTAAGGAATGTCAAAGTATCATGAAAAAAAATCCTGATTTATTACTCTGACAGGGGTAATATTCAAGAAAAATTACTTCAACCATTTTTAAGGGATCATCCAGTAAATTCATGTATTTGAACATGAGCCAAACATTTTTTGTCTTGGTGCCAAACAAATTTCCTGATATCTCCCTGATTTGAAACATTTTTCTCCAGTTCCCAGAATACAAAACAAAAGGACAAGACACATCATAAACACTAGTTCTAGTTCAACACTTTATAGGGTTTCTTTGATGGTGCAATGTACACCACCTGGTGGCAGATATTGCAACTATAAAACTCTTATTGAAGAATTGCCACTGCATTTTTTCTACTAATATTTGGACCAAACTGCTGAGTCCCAGCTGTGATTTGACTGTTGTACAAACTTAAAAATAAATAAAGCTGGCATATGTTAACCCTCTGCAACATAAAGGAAGCCCCCTGGGTGTTTGCTGCTTTTTAAAAGAGATATGTGCTTTTTTAGGTAATTTTTACTCAAAATGGTGTCTTAACAGTGATTTTCTACAAATATTGGTGACTTTTATCAGAAATGATAGGCATTATTTTCTGCTACATGCCCATTATAGTGACATATCTGAATAATACACATCATTTTTAAGATTCAACACAGATACTGAACTACTGAGTAAAAAGTGTGTATCATGAATGTTAAAACTGTCCCTTTCAAAGATGCAACTAAAACTTTACAAAAATGAAAAAAAAATCAAATTAACCTACTAGTTCGTACACCAGTTAATTACAACTCCCAGGGACCAGTAGATACTGTCACCCTGTCACCATCAAAGGGCTACATGGTCAAAGTTATTATAATGGTTTTTACTGCCCCTATCATTACAAATGGCTATTCTGTCACCATCTTTACAATGGGCTTTGGGCTATACTGTCAATAAATTTATAATCCATGGGCTATCAATGAGCTGTCATGTCACCACCTGACTTTACAAATATGGTCACTATATGGTGCCCCTTATTAAAATGGGCTTTACTGTCACCATCATGATCTATTGGCTAAATCCTGTGACCATCATTACAATGGGCATATGGTAATTACCATCACAATTGTCTGTACTGTCACAATCAATACAATCTAGGGCTATACTGTCATCATAAATACAATCCATGGGCTATACTGTCACCATGAAAACCCATGAGCTATACTGTCATCATAAATACAAACCATGGGCTATACTGTCACCATAAATACAATCCATGGGCTATACTGTCACCATAAATACAATCCATGGGCTATACTGTTACAATTAATACAATCATTGGGCTATGCTGTCACCATCAATACAAACCATGGGCTATACTGTTACAATTAATACAATCCATGAGCTATATACTATCACCATTAATACAATCCATGGGCTATACTATCACCATTAATACAATCCTGAGCTACGCTGTCACAATTGATACAATCCATGGGCTATGCTGTCACCATTAATACAATCCATGGGCTTTACCGTCACCAATAATAAAATCCATGGGCTATACTGTCACCATTAATATTATCCATGGGCTATACTGTCACCATCAATACAATCCATGAGCTATACTGTCACCATCAAACAATCCATGGGCTATACTATCATCAATAATAAAATCCATGGGCTATACTGTCACCATTAATATAATCCATGGGCTATATACTATCACCATCAATACAATCCATGAGCTATACTGTCACCATCAAACAATCCATGGGCTATACTATCATCAATAATAAAATCCATGGGCTATACTGTCACCATTAATATAATCCATGGGCTATATACTATCACCATTAATACAATCTGTGGGCTATACTGTCACCATCAATAAAATCCATGGGCTATACTGTCACCATCAATACAATCCATGGGCTATACTGTCACCATCAATACAATATATGAGCTGTACTGTCACCATTAATACAATCCATCGGCTATATACTATCACCATTAATACAATCCATGGGCTATTCTGTCACCATAAATACAGTTCATGGGCTGTACTGTCATGATAGTGTCATCATCAATACAATCCATGGGCTATGCTGTCACCATCTGACACAACAATAGCTATATATATATATATATATATATATATATATATATGTTAACCATTATTACAATGGACTTAACTATCCTGATCATTACAAATGGCTATGCAGTCACAAGCATAGAATATTCTGTAACCATCAGTACATCCCAGGGGCTATACTCTTACTGTCATCACAAAAGATAGGATATTCGGTAATCCTTATCACAATGGTCTATATTTCCACCATCATTACAAACCATAGGCTATGACAGCTATAAAGCATTGTTGGCTGGCACAGAGGGACACCTGGGATTCTTGCTATAGTCAATATATTTAATATAATGGGGTCAGACTGGCCCTTCCAGCAAGAGTGGCTGGATGTAAATGCCATGAGGGATAGGCTTGCTGTGGTGTGTTAAAAACATGTGAAACACAATGTCACAATCACACTTAGCCTATAATGTCTCATTTTCACCCTAAACCCTGGTACACATATCGACAGTGTCACCCCGATGTGTCCTGACGTGTTGTACTGAATGTGTTCCAATGTCAACCCCCTTATGTCCTAGTGTCATCCTATATTCTTAAACTTTTTAACATATTAAAAAAATTTCCTGATCTTCAATAATTCATGATGTCATCTGATGTGTCAAAGCTGTTACCCTGCTGTAACCCTGGTGTTACCCTCATGTCAAGCCAGAGTCATATCAGAGTACATCGGTGATAACACCAGGGATGTATGAATCTGGTCTTAATCTAAATTTTTATGTTTTTTTTTTACAATATTATTTTAAAGACATGGATTACAAGTCCTGTTGTTTAAATTTCTTTTTTTTTACACAGATAGTACATGAATGTTCAGTCTGGATGGATATTTCATTTATCTGCAATGAAATTTACACAAATTACAGTTAAACCAATAATAGGGGTCTTAAAACTGGCGAATAACTGTATAAATATTTAAGGTGATAGGTTATATATATGTATATATGAAGTAGTATGGTTAAACTTTTTTTTCACTTTTATAGTTAGGTAAGCCAAGTACAATAACAATGAGTTGTCCTTATCAAACACAAGATATCCCGGTTCAAATATAATGCTCAACGAATGAGAAACAGTAGAGAGGAAGGCCATTTATTAATCAATGGGGGCGGGGCCTCAGATGACCGACAGCCAGACCGCACGTGACAACACGCATGCAAGACGGGCCATAAACCATTGTGTTCCGGTGTCATCAAAACAGCCTTCGGACTGCATAACAAACCCAAAGATGAACGACAAACATGCCCTTAAAAAAACATAAAAACAGTGCTACAATCAATTTCTGATATTTTACCGCAAAACCGAACAGGTTTTGATGATTGCAACAACTAATACTGAAATTATTGATATTTTGTGCAAATAGACAAGATAGCCGTGCCACTATCAGTAAGCCATATATTTTACTTTTGTGACATTATGTATTTTAAAGTCGCGGAATTATTATAAAAGCAGTCCCTCTACATGTAAATTAACCAAATATTGAATGTTTGGCCAAGTACGACTTCCCAAGGCCACTTGCAGTTTTCAACAGTTTATGTTACTGTACCAAAACGGATTTTTTTCCCACTACACACTCCGTCTCCCATCGTAACTAGGTCGCACGAGACCAGCTGGCGTGCCGCCAGTCCCAAAAAGATCTCGGGACGCGGAAACGTGATCAACATCGACCGCGTACGGGACGGTGCCCAAACAAAATATAAAGACAACAGAAACACTTGGCAACTATCCAAGCCAGATCCGCACTGAACACCACCGCACAGAAAACGTGACCAGGTGACCCTGCTGAATACATTAACCCATCGTTGGGCGTCACGTGGAACAGGAAGGCCACGCCCAGTGAAATATTGGGCCGGTACACCGTTCCGCGCGCATGTTATGGTAACGTGACATATTACAACAAAAATTCATTGATCTGTCATATTCTGGCAAATCAATTTTACTATCACTGCCAATAATTTCGTTAGTCCTTAAAAATTAAAATTCTTTAACATTTTCTTATAACTTAAACTGCCACTAAAACTCTATGTTAGAAAGATTCCCATGAAATTTAAAAGTAATTTATTTATTTTACGTTTGTCATAATTCAAATCTCAATCACTATTTTCTTAAAATCAGTATTTATTATCTAGTTTCCACTTAAAACATTAAAAAAAAAATTCATGGAAGAGTTCTCGTTTTGTCATCTTAGATCAGTCACTTTTCAAATAGAAAATATTTTCATTACATGTAAATAGTTTGAAACAATTTATTTTTAATTTCTGAATTCCAAATATTAATTTGCGCTTTTATCATACAAAAAGGGTGCGAATTATTAACAGACAGATGAAGTTACTGCCATTATCAACGTAAACTGTTTGCATTTGTCTGCTGGTTGATTTTATTATTAATTTAAGCAAAGTGAGAACCCTATTAATAGTATTATATTTTTCATTGACTATTTAAAAGAACATGCTCTGGTCTAATTTTGAGATGGGCAACGAATTTATCTGATGTCAAAGCTTGGCATTTGCACATTCCGTAAAGGAATTCACTAATAATATTAACTGTTGGTTAATTTCATTACACGAAGCGGGGAATTTTTTTTTTACCAGACGAGTGAAGAGCAGCTGTGTTGTGCATCTGAAGATTAGGGTAGGTGAAAGTGAATGCCTATTACTGTGGTTGCACGTTTACTCGCTTGTGCACTGTTGATTCGACTCATGTCTAGACGCTTTGCGATTTGACAAACGAATCTAATTTTTAGAGTCATTATCACATGGCCAGTCGCAATGATAAGTGCACTTTCACTCATCATTCACGACTGAAAATGGGCGTATGGAAATAAAATGTTACTATATGGTGGTACAGCAAAATGTATTTAAGTAAAACCGACAGTTTATCAGAACTCACTCCATAGAAGATAGCCTGAAAGGCTGTTGGACTCGCATTTGAGGGGTGGGGCTTTCGACATTGGCAAAGATTTCAAAAATTATTTTGATAATCGCAGTCTATTGCTTCACACTTATCGTACGCTGACAGTAATGTTACCTTTCGACATGATCCAATATACTGAGAGATGTACAACCTGAGCTTGAGGTATCTATATTGTACAGGCCACAGACACAAGATTATGTAGAGTGTACCACATGTAACTGCACATGATTAAAAAATAAATACATACCAACAGCAGACGAATGTCGAGACTTATCCCATCAAAAGACACAAACTTACCTTGATATACAGGTCCTCTATGTACAAAACCCATAATTCACAAATACTCAAAAACAAGCATGGGTATATATTATATATATCCTATATTAATGTGCATACAGCCGGCACATACAAGAATTCCCCGTGACCCTAGGAACAGTGGTGAACCCACCTATCGTAACCCGACATCTTCGCACGTTTTTGTGGTGGTTCGTCCATGGTTTTCTCATAATAAATCATCACATATTGCAGCTAGATAGTCACAAATATAAGTACGATAAGCTGGCTTGGTAAGCGCTCAGTATCCGCCCTGTGAGGAGACGCACAGCATGTAAACTGAATGTTTTCACCTGAACGGCAGTCATGCTATGGCTCACGTGTTGGTCCATGATACAGCCTTCCTCGCCGCGTCACTGGGCAAGTCACGCGCTCAGGAGCATGCCGCTGTGTTTGTGAGGACGGCTAGGCCAAGCCGCGTTAAATACAAACAGTCGCCCGCACGGATAGGTATATTTTCTCGTCTGCCGAGATATTTATACAATTTATCAACTACTGTATGCGATAAAACTGACATAAGCTGAGAAATCCTTCTTTAGGAGTTCTCGATTTACATTAACATATGCGCAGTCGAACGTAATGCTGTACTCCTTGCTCGTAAAGGAATGTAAGGAATTTTAGTGTAGTAAATATGATTCATATTCTTTCAAATAAGGAAAACTGTAAAATTACCGGAAACAGGCCTATCAAATAAATATTCTTACATAATCTTTCCCATGCAATGAAAACAAAACGGGGGGGGGGGGGGTAGGGCTAAAAGCAAAGAGCTAAACGATAAAGGTAAAGATTTTAATATAGCCATGGTCAGTTAGGTGTATATATATATATATATATATATATATATATATATATAAATATATATATATATATAAACATGACAAGTATATATATATATATATATATATATATATATAAACATGACAAGTATAAATATATATATATATATATATATATATATATATATATATATATATATATATGGTGTGCCGATTATTCGATTATATGGAAGACTGGTCGTTTTCTTTAATAATCGATTGGATACAATTTTTGCATAATCGACCAACAACGATTTTGTGTGGATATAATTAAATGAAATTTATTCATAATAAATAATTTTGATATCCGGAAAAAAGTTTGATCTGGTGAGATGTATAAGAAAGACGGTACACGAATTAGCGAATAGCATTAACGCTTAACCTTGTGCAACGAACAAGTATCAACAACCAGTTACCTTGACCTGTCAGCGTGATGTATATGTCAGACTGAATTTACCCGGTCAATACTAGTATTTTAGGTATAAATTAATATACATTAATAATCGTTGATCTCTCGTTTTTTCTTTCAATCATCGAACATGATTTTACAACCAATTACTTTAACTACAACTATAACTATATATATATATACGTATATATATACGTATATATATACGTATATATATATATATATATATATATATATATATATATATTTATATATATATGAAAAGTGCCATGTATACTGTGCAGGAAAACTGCGGGTAGCGGACACTTGCAGGCATTAAATAATCACACGCGCAAAAATTTATATTTGAACAAAAACAATTTCAACCTAGTCACCTGAGGAGTGACATTTAGTGTGCACGAAACCTGCGGGTATATAGACATAAACATACACTCACACAAGCATATATATATATATATATATATATATATATATATATATATTATAGGCTGGTCTTCGATTCACTTCGATTTATGATTATTGCCTTTCGATTCGATTATCGATTTGATTATTGTATAAAGTTACAATAGTATGCATGTCAGAGACATATATCTACGAAGAGTTTTCAACCCATATATATGATGTTATAAGATTAAGATTATTATTTACCTGAGAATTTATGTAGACCAAGTAATATTTCAATCTTCTCATGTTATTGTGGTAACATCTAATGAAGATATAAGGTGACTTTCTTTGTTAAAAAAAACAATGCTACTTCATCAAGTATGCTTTTTATCTGGTCTATAGGTATGAGCTAGAAACCGAAAAGGTATGAAAATAAATGAAATTGCAATAATTGAAAGTAATCGATTATTTCATGCCCTATTCGATTATCGATTAATGACTGGCTTCGTTTCGAAACCCTAATATATATATATATATATATATATATATATATATATATATATATATATATATAAATTAAAAAAAGAAACACTATATCCTCGGAGCTTTTGTTAAGAACGTTTTTGTTTTGTAACACAAAGTAAACTGGACGCAGTTTTTCGGGTTATGGGGAATGACGTGTCACAAGCTGAGGCAAATCAACGTTATCGTTTATTAGTGACAACGGCTGTCCCATGTTAAAATGTTTCCTGTTTACCAATTAAAGGTATGCTCTTAAGATAAAATTAGACTTCGGCAAGGAATGCAAGCCTCCGCCATGCATGTTTGCATTCACTGGGTCAATATTCCCAGGTTCATTCGTGAGGATGTGACTTGACATTTATGATAGGTCTTTGATTTCCAGAATCCGGATCAAGGGCCGGATCCGCACTAAAATATAATCGATTCTTCCTTGGTCCATTCTCGAAAGGTCCTGAAAATTTCATGAGGTCTCGCTAAAGACTGCGTGAGGTATGTTGTGAACAAACATACATGCATGCACACACACGAACGGGGATGTATACATATATATATACTCTATAACTCCTACATGTAGTGAAGACCAAGCCCACCATCTAATATACTTATAAAAGGAATTCGGTTCACGTTTGTTCGCAATGTTCTCAAAAACCGCGTTGTGAACAATATTGTGCCATACATCATTTTAAAGGTTATCATCCCCGCAGTGACATAGGCGATATGAAAATAAATAATTTTTAATATACATATAATTTTGAGTGATTTTCCGTTTTTTTTTTTACCGAGCACAGTCAAACTGTCTTCGGCAAATCACCGGAATGCGTGCATCGTGGTCACTTATCCTCTAACACTAAGGACTATTGTTCATATGAATAACGCTTGCTTTCAATTAATGAGGGATTTGACCCACGTGCGTGCTCAGTAAAATAGAAAAACACATTTTTCTCGCTTTATGAAATGGAGAGTTCAACCCAGGAGGATTAATGACAAAACCTAATTCAAGGTCCCAATTTCAGGAACAGGGCTGGGGTGGTGGTGGGGGTTTCAGGCCTCAAAATTTGTCTGATACCATGAAAATAAGGTTGCGGTGCATGGCTAAAAATGGGATAATGGCCCACTGCATGCATGCATGGAGTCCCGCTTGGTCCGCTTCTGCTACTTACGATGTATGCATATTTCTGTTTCCTTCTTCAGGAACAGTTTCCTTGCAACGTACATATAATTAATCTTTCATGTGTTACTCACATCAACCTATATTCTTTATACGTCCAACGATATAAACCAGTCAAATATCAACGAAACACTGTATGCCTCCGCGTCTCATTCCGGTTCGCAATGTAAACCATCACTTACCAGGTCTTCAAGGTAAACATACCGGGGTATGATTTTTGCCATGAGCACAGCGCCACAAAATAGCAGTAAAAAATATTTGTACATATCGTATTCCGAGAGTACCCCATTAAAAATCTATATTTTCTTTTAACTTTTATAATAAAAAATGAGCCAACATTCAATTTCTCAGTTAAAATATCTCCCAAACCCCGGTAAAAAGTTCGGTATACCGGGTTTATCAGCTAGTGTTTTATAAAAAGAGAATACTGACCGCGTGCGCAATTATTGGTTACATGTATTGTATAACTATTACTTACTGCATGCAGGTGTCCTTCCTCGATCTTCAACAAACATATATTTTTTTGGTCTCCCGGCAGTTATTAAATATCATCTGTATATTGCAGATAACACCTCATCGTGCGTAATACATGGCGTTGCTTCATATATGTGACATGAATCAGGCTGGTCCAATCAATTTTTTTTAGTTTTATTGAATTGTTTTCACCATTAAATATTGTATTCAGCGTTGACGCATGAGATTAATTATATCTACAGTGTCAGAATATCAGAAAATAATGAATTTCGAAAGAAATACCCAGTATACGTCACATGCAGGAAACATGCCGTCATGTTTTATCATGCACGTCTTAATTCCCTGCGCACATAATGGGTATATATATTTAAGTCGTACAGGTAATTAATTTATTTCAATATAATTTGATTTACTGTATATATATATATATATATATATATATATATATATATATATATATATATATATAATTCAATATGAAGAAGACTTATATACCGGTATGACGTATGACGTTGCAAACTTACATGGTATACATATGCTGTATATATATATGGTCCCGCGGTGAAACAGTGGATTAAAGGAACGATGGGTTCCGGAGGCCGGTAAACATTAAATTATATAGGTTCACTATATGTACATGTGATGATATATGACAGTCACATTTTTATGAAATAAGATGTCTGAACGGGCCTTTAATTGGCAGACTTATTTTTTTCAACAAGTATAAATTAATTTATATCCACCAGGTAACTATAAATGTACATTATAAAATATATGCAAGCTTCCAAATTATGGGGTGTCCCTTACCTATAAGGGGTGCTTTCATTCACTTATTCGGCCCATATTCTCAGCTTCACTCGTGCATAAGTGACTTTACATTTGTGAATATTCCTTGACGACGTTCCTAAATTCGGATCATATTCTGGATCCACACTTAAATTTAATCGGTTCTTCACTGGCTCATTTTCGAAATGCCCTAAAATTTCATAAGCTTCTGATCATGACTACGTGAGGTATGTTGTGAATACACACACAACCTCACACAAGAATTAACGACGATGAACGATACCTTCTTGGCGATGGAAATGAATGCATGCATCTACCTTTGGGATATCTATATATGTACATATGTATATCTTTCCTTGCTGATGGGAAAAATACCAAAGTGGCCGTGGATTTTCCTGTCCTTGCAAACAGATATGTCACAATGCAAGGGGGGGGGGGGGGGTTACCATATCCCGCGTCTAGAGCTATTTGCATCCCATCAAGGAAAAGCGTCGATCGTCCTTTCTTAGTCATGAGCTCACTTTATATGCTCAGGATAACAGAGAAATGCCACGACATATGTTAATTCACATGCAGTCGCATGAATCTTAGGGGATATTGGGAAGAAACAGAGCATATTTCACCTCTGTAGTGAAACATGCTATTCTTGTACGAATATGTAAGGCATTACTTTATACTACTCATGTATATAGTGTACAGTTTCGTCCATTTCTCGATAAAAACACAACCACAAATAGGAATTCGAGCGACGTGGTTAATTTATGGAACTCGTTTATGTAAGTCAGGTGGGTTGAAGTCGGCGGATCCAGCACTTTGCTATTCAGAAATATATAGGGCTTGTATTATCTAAACTTGACCAAGAAAAAGGGGGCTTGTGTATCTCCTTTTTTAACCATCCTGGCCCGAATGCAGTGAAGCCCAAAATACCCCACCAAGCAGTCCCAAACAAGCATTTGGACAACATCTCTTTGATTGGCCATAGATTTAAAACAAATTGACCAATACTGTCAATTTTATTGGGAATTATGCTTAACATACTTAAAAATCAAACAATGGGGTGTTTTTGATGCTCCAGCACATGATGGCTAGAGCCAACCAGAGAAAGCCAGACCATTTACTACTCTCCTTCAGGTTCAGGGCTTGGTGACCCCAGGTCATGTAAACAAATAGGACCACGTGACCTTATGTGGATTATCCTTTAGCCCCTTAACACGTCTAAATGACTAAACCTAGTGCTGACAGAATACAGGAACTCTCGGCCCCAGAGACACTCGTCCCAGAGACACTCGGCCCCAGCGACTCTCGGCCCCAGAGACACTCGGCCCCTAGTCAGCAGGACCCAGCGACACACGGCCCCGTCCGGTTGCCGCCCCCAGAGACACTCGGCCAAGGGCATCGGGTCCGATACTGGCCTCGCGAAACCACAGAAAACAACCTTCCAGTAGTTATCTCTTCTGGATTGTTATCCCCTCACTTGATGAGCCATTCGAATTGGAGAAGTTCCTTAGTCGTGGTGGCCTGCATGTAGGCCCTAGTTGAACGCCACGAAGCAATTAAAGTTAAATTTTCCATAAGATAAAAAATATAGCACATAATATATATATATATATATATATATATATATATATATATATATATATTGGTGTATATAAAAATTAAAACCATGCTTATTTCTGAAACAATATCTGTATAATAAACCATATTATTTTTTATCATATTCCACAAATTATATGTATTTTACACACAATAGAAAATGCATGACCAGGTGTTATGTCTCCTCTTAAATTATTAGTTTTCGTAAGCTTATGCGTTCGTTCATTTCAACTGTTTCCTGAAGGCCGCATTAACATACCCCAAAAAAAATATTGGGGCCAGGCCTCGGCACGGACCGTCCTTTCTTGTGAAACATATCTTCGTGTAGCCCTGATATCATAAAATTATCTTTGTATATGACTTATAAAAAATTTATAGATGGTTAAATAAAAGGTGCTGAACCATTATCCTGTAGTGGTCACGCCAAATAAATGGATGCAATAAACGTTGTAGGAGCCAAATATAATCGGTGTTCATATTTTTTTTATAATACGCTGTAGTATTTATATAAATGAATCAAGAAATAACTGATATAAAATGAGAAATTGTCACCGTTAAATTTACCTCGGTATTGATCCGTTTGTCTCGGTATTGATCAAAGTCTAATTGCCGTCTTTGTGATCTTGTTGGCTGTGATTACTGCCGTCATAACAATGACCTTTGATTGCATAGTAAGTTCGGTAAACCCCTGATTGAGCATATATCCATAATCAACTAACCATGAAGTCATTAACAAGCCAGGTGGACAGAATTTACCGTTTCTTTAAGATTTTGGCATTGTGTGTGTATTCTTGCTTCTTTATGTACGCTCTGTCATTAGTCAGAACATTAACGTTAGTTAACATTAGTTAGAAATTAGAAGTAGAAAACACGAAGTAGAAAACACTTTCTACTTTGATTTGTTTTATATATGTGTGTAAATTGACAGTTAACTTGTATATAAGCCTACTTTTTAATTTGTAATTTGGTGACTTTACGGGTAACTTTCATATACTTCATTCATACTGTGATATTTGGAACGTTTTCTTTTTCGGTTTGTGTATATATTGGCTATTATCATAATTAGGAACTACATATTTAACATTAAACACTCTTTTCAATTAATAAATACGTTTTACTTTCACTTTCTCTCGTTTTTGTTTTGACTCATTAAACCCTTTGTCACCAGAAATCGGTGACAATATGTACGGTGTTTTGTATCATAGTTTAACGAAGTCTGTTCTCTATTGATATTGACGTGAAACGTCATCCTAAAGCGTTGACAGGTCTTGATTGTATATATATATATTGTGTATTCTTGTATGGAATCCCATCGGCTATCAGCTGATTTATCCGTGTCACGCATCGTGTGTAATTTTTTCTGGTATGTGGGTCGCCAAGGTGACGCTAACAGTCAAACTAGGTCACATATATCCTTATATGGGACACTTGAGAAATGAGCCAATCAGAGAACCGGATCGCCGTATTGTGACGACGATTGTGACGTCAGAGTTCAGGGAGAGACGCTGGAAGCTGCCTTCAGTTGGGTCTTGAAGCTTGAGGTGGCAGCACGCACGAACGGGAGTAGGAACATTGAAACGCCAGGAACGGCATAGAAGCAAGCTTCTACATGAGGCAAGGACCCAGCTCATAAGAACTCAGCCGTGCTGCCGAAAGAGCTTCGTATTGGCGATACAGAGAGAGCGCGCTCGTCACTTGCCGGCCTAGTTCAGCTTGACCTAGATACATAACCGCCGTAAGCCGAGAAACCATTGGTACACGAGCAAGGTCAAGGACTCTAAGCTCTACGTAAACAAAGGGCGCTATTGCATTCATGTGATCGTAAACCTACCCGGGTCGCTGACAAGCAAGATCAATTGAAGATCGCTAAACTCAGAAAGACTATATGCTGCTAACCATACGCTAGATTCTACACAAAACAGTAACCAGAGATCTCTGAAGGAACTGGACTTTATTGGTTTTTATACAAACCACGGACTCAGTAAATATCCTGTATTTTTAATGTGAAGGACTATCGTATTGACACATCAACGCACACACACATCTACATCTTTGTAAGTATTGTCTTGAATTATATTGTGAATTTAACCTGATGTCTCATAGTTTCTATTGATCTGGGTGTATGATTGTCTGGTATTTTTATACACGTCCTTAAAAGAACCTGGAAATGTCACCTGTAATGACCGGGATCTAATTTCTTGATTAATGAAATCAAGTGGCGAGCGTTAACCATCCTATTGTTTTATAGGATATATCCGTTGTAAAGTTATCACGTTAAGTTAGGGGTGACATTGTATGGCGAGCGCGCCAGGATATAATTAGCCTTAAAAAACTGGCTAATTACAGTAAGTTTCAGAAGTTTTGAACTGAGAAAACAGTACTGAAACCAGACATTCATATACTCAAACTAGAGTTGATCTGAATTAATAATTGGAAATGACACCAAACTGATGTTGTAGTGTATACTTGCACAATGAAATTACCCCACTGTTAGGAGTTAATATTTATTCAGTGAGAATATTACCTGAAGCACAACATTGTTTCGGGATTAGCATATACCTTGAAGATTTGGCTAGAACACATGCATGTTTTGTGAGTAATGCTAGTTCAGTGATACCTGAACATCATTACTGGTTTGATATAAACCCAGATTAGAGTGAAAATTTTTGATGTTGTTAGATACACCCTGGTATAATTTTTCCTACACTGGTTTGTGATTGGTCACGTGGTAGGGTCTCTTTACAGGTAAGTTTACCCCTCCCGATTGGCATGGTAATCATAGGTGCATGGTGTTTATTGATATCTTGATATCCATCCGTCCATCCGTCTGACCCTTCGTCCGACCTTCCGTCCGTCCGTATAAGTAGATTTTGATGCGTAGAGCTACCGTAGTGTTATTGTACGGATACCGCCGGTTCGTTAGGTTGGCTTTAACAGTACGTATTTACGGATTTTTAAGAGCGGATATTACTAGATACTGGAATCTTACTAGGTTAGAGCGTTACCATGGAAACGTTAGAGTCACTTGTTAGATGCGGACAGGCCTTGGGGCTTAAGGACCAGGCTTTACAAGATTATGTTGAGGCTAGACGGCGTGCGGATGAAGAACGTGAGGAAAGAGCTAGGCAACGTGAAATAGAGAAGGAACAGCGGTAATTAGAGCGTGAGCAGCGGGAATTAGAGCGCAAGCGAGAGGCTAGAGCCCACGAATTAGAGGTTCTAAGGTTAAAGTCTGACTCTGGGGTTAAAGAAGAGAGAAGTAGGGATGTATTCCCGAAAATCCAGCTTCCACCTTTTGATGAGGCTCACGATCAGCTAGATGCGTTTCTTGAGCGATTTGAACGATTAGCTGTATGTCAAGGCTATGATAGGGAGAATTGGGCGTTACACCTGAGTCCGTTACTGCGGGGTAAGGCGCTAGGGACTTACACACAGTTATCGGTAAGTGAGGCCATGGATTACGATAAGTTAAAGATAGCCTTGTTAAAGCGATACCAAATGACCGAAGAGGGTTATCGACACAAGTTTCGGACTTGTAGGCCTGAGCGAGGCGAAACGCCGAGTCAGTTTGCGGTGAGACTGAGTGGATACCTAGACCATTGGATAGGGATGGCAGGGGTCGGAGGTGACTACGACGGGGTAGTTAACCTGTTGATGTGTGAGCAGTTCATAAACTGCTGTAGTAGGGATCTCTCTATGTTTTTGAAAGAGAGACGGTGTCGTGACTTGGATAGTATGGTAGACTTAGCCGAGAGTTATACGGAGGCTCACGGTGTACACAGCCTTACAGCAGGTCCTCGTTATGGCAATAATGTGCCGCGTCCAACGCAACCGGTATCTCAGCCTAGAGAGAAGCGAGAGGTTGAGCGCAGTCCGGGCGGTCAGACATTTAAGCCATCAGGAGGCATCAGATGTTATTTATGTAATGAACTGGGACATAAGGCGCGGGAATGTAAGACTAGTGCCCGGTCGAGGCCTAGGTCTTCCCCTCAAGTAGGGCGTACTGCTGGCGATCAGCAGAGGTATAGGACTAATTTTAGCCCCCCGTATAACCCAAAACAGAAACCGGAGACTATGTCAATGGCAGTAGTCGAGGCGGAAACGGAGACAGTCGGTGCGGTGAAACCGGAAGTAGAGAGTCCGAGTCAGTCGTTAGGATTTGCTGCCCAGACAGAAGGCAGAATCTCGTTACCTGTGTGTGAAGGGCTGGTGAATGGTAAGTCAGCGAGGGTGCTGCGGGATTCGGGATGTTCCTCGGCAGGAATACGTGAGTCGTACGTCGAGCCGAATCAGTTCACCGGACACCAGGTCGAGTGTAGGTTGTTCGACGGGTCTGTAAGACAATTTCCTACGGCTAGGATTAATGTGGACTGTGCGTACTTTGTCGGTACTATCGAGGCAATGGTAGTCGGGGATGCTGTATGTGATTTAGCGCTAGGTAACGTAGCGGGAGCGCGTGATCCGTATGATCCGGACCCGACGTGGAAGTCTGAGCGGTCCTCAGGCATAGTGTGTGACGGTGTGGAGTCACAAAAGGAGGTGTCGTCCGCGGTGGAGACACGGAGCGCTGCACGAGAGAAACAGATACCGACGCGTAGCTTGAATGTTGCAAGCCCAGTTGCCGATGTGAGTCCGGCCGAATTTTTGAAGGCGCAGGAGGAGGATGGGTCTTTAGCGCCGTATTGGAGGCTAGCTAGAGAGGCTAAAAATGATAGTCCATTTAGAATTGAGGACGGATATTTAGTTCGGGTTGTGAGTGATAAACGGGGAGATCAAGATGGATCTCGAGTGGTGGTACCTCAGGCGTTACGGTACGACGTAATGAGGATGGGCCACGAAGCGGTTATGGCGGGCCATCAGGGCATAGACAAAACGCACAACCGCGTGAGAACTCAGTTTTTCTGGAAAGGGATGTATAATGACATTGCTGAGTTTTGCAAGTCCTGTCCCATTTGCCAGAAAACCATACCGAAAGGCAAGGTGCCTGGAGCTACGTTAGGCCAGATGCCATTAATTGATGAGCCCTGGCGTAGAATTTCGATGGATCTGGTTGGGCCGATCGATCCAGCGTCTGAGAGAGGTCACAGGTATATTCTGACCGTTATGGATTATGCCACTAGATATCCGGAGGCTGTTGCTTTAAAGAACATAGATACAGTCTCTGTGGCTGATGCGCTAGTTGATATTTATGCGCGGTTAGGAGTGCCGTCAGAGGTGCTTACTGACATGGGAACACAATTTACGTCAGACCTCATGCGAGAAGTTAGCCCTGTTTTGTCTGTAAGGCAGCTCACCACTACTCCTTACCATCCTATGTGCAACGGAATGGTGGAGAGATACAATGGAACGTTAAAGTTAATGAGGAAAACGGATGTGCGAGGAAAGACCGCGAGATTGGGATCGGTACCTCAGTGCCGTGCTTTTTGCGTACCGAGAAGCGCCACATGAGAGCACAGGGTTCTCACCCTTTGAGTTGCTCTATGGTAGGATCGTTAGAGGACCGATGCGGATTCTAAGGGATCTGTGGACCAAGCGAGATACTAGCGTCGAGACTAAAACCACGTACCAATACGTCCTGGACCTACAAGACAAACTAAGCGACACATGCGCGTTAGCTAGAGAGGCGTTGAACAAATCAGCGAACAGACACAGACTGTTATATGATAGAGGTAAATGCACGCGCAGGTTTGAGGCCGGAGACGAAGTTTTGTTGTTACTCCCGACGGAGCGGAACAAATTAATGGTAAAGTGGAAAGGCCCCTATACTATTGTAAACAGGGTTGGGGACTTAGACTATCGGATTAAGATTGGCGATAAGGTTAAAACCTTCCACGTGAATATGCTGAAACGGTACCATGCTAGAAACGAGCCCCAGCATATTCTGGCAGCGGTAGCCAAGGGCGCACCTGATTCTATACATGATCCTGACGGTGTAGACGGGGAAACAGAGCACTGATAGACCTAAGACAAAGAAGGCTTTGCGAGCATTCCTAGGTCTTACAGGGTACTATCGAAAATTCGTGCCAAACTATGCGGAAATAGCGGTGCCCTTGACTGATCTAACGCGTAAAGGTCAACCTAACAAACTAGACTGGAAACCCGTACACGAGAATGCGTACTGTTCTCTAAAGGCTAAACTGTCAGACCCTCCCATACTGAAGCTACCTGATTTCAGTAAACGATTTTATTTGAAATGTGATGCATCTGATGTGGGTATTGGCTGTATCCTGATGCAAAGACACGAGGGGATCATGCACCCAGTAGCTTATGCCAGTCGTAAACTATTGCCCAGGGAGAGAAATTACTCCACCATCGAGAAAGAGTCATTAGCAATTGTATGGTCTGTACAGAAATTTGAGATGTACCTGGCTTGTAGACCGTTCACCATTCAGACCGACCACAAACCATTAAAGTGTATTAGCAAATCAAAATGTGCTAATAAGAGAGTAATGAGATGGGCATTGGTTCTACAAGAGTTTAGATTTGATATTGAAGCAGTGTCAGGTAAACTAAACCATGGACCTGATTTTCTTAGCAGACTGCCTGAGTGTTAGGATGTAATGAGCTATAATGTTTAGCCAGTTAAGTCTAAACCTGTACAAAATTTTGCCCTGTGTCATAGACCGTGGGCATGTACTAATGACAACTTGTTACATGACCCTTATGTATTGCTATGTATTGCTACATGTAAATATGTTTAGCTGGACCCTGTAAGATAGAACGATACGATGTATCGAGAAAATACTGTGTATTTTCCTTAAAAGGAGGGGGTGATGTCACCAGAAATCGGTGACAATATGTACGGTGTTTTGTATCATAGTTTAACGAAGTCTGTTCTCTATTGATATTGACGTGAAACGTCATCCTAAAGCGTTGACAGGTCTTGATTGTATATATATATATTGTGTATTCTTGTATGGAATCCCATCGGCTATCAGCTGATTTATCCGTGTCACGCATCGTGTGTAATTATTTCTGGTATGTGGGTCGCCAAGGTGACGCTAACAGTCAAACTAGGTCACATATATCCTTATATGGGACACTTGAGAAATGAGCCAATCAGAGAACCGGATCGCCGTATTGTGACGACGATTGTGACGTCAGAGTTCAGGGAGAGACGCTGGAAGCTGCCTTCAGTTGGGTCTTGAAGCTTGAGGTGGCAGCACGCACGAACGGGAGTAGGAACATTGAAACGCCAGGAACGGCATAGAAGCAAGCTTCTACATGAAGCAAGGACCCAGCTCATAAGAACTCAGCCGTGCTGCCGAAAGAGCTTCGTATTGG
Organism: Sipunculus nudus; assembly: GCA_026874595.1. Lineage (NCBI taxonomy): Eukaryota > Metazoa > Annelida > Sipuncula > Golfingiida > Sipunculidae > Sipunculus > Sipunculus nudus. The sequence goes on along the minus strand of CM049306.1, from coordinate 102,465,588 downwards.
CGATACAGAGAGAGCGCGCTCGTCACTTGCCGGCCTAGTTCAGCTTGACCTAGATACATAACCGCCGTAAGCCGAGAAACCATTGGTACACGAGCAAGGTCAAGGACTCTAAGCTCTACGTAAACAAAGGGCGCTATTGCATTCATGTGATCGTAAACCTACCCGGGTCGCTGACAAGCAAGATCAATTGAAGATCGCTAAACTCAGAAAGACTATATGCTGCTAACCATACGCTAGATTCTACACAAAACAGTAACCAGAGATCTCTGAAGGAACTGGACTTTATTGGTTTTTATACAAACCACGGACTCAGTAAATATCCTGTATTTTTAATGTGAAGGACTATCGTATTGACACATCAACGCACACACACATCTACATCTTTGTAAGTATTGTCTTGAATTATATTGTGAATTTAACCTGATGTCTCATAGTTTCTATTGATCTGGGTGTATGATTGTCTGGTATTTTTATACACGTCCTTAAAAGAACCTGGAAATGTCACCTGTAATGACCGGGATCTAATTTCTTGATTAATGAAATCAAGTGGCGAGCGTTAACCATCCTATTGTTTTATAGGATATATCCGTTGTAAAGTTATCACGTTAAGTTAGGGGTGACACCCTTCCCTAATGAACCTAAGACGGTAAAAAAACGGGCTTCCATTCTCCGACTTCCGACTCAGTATATCTACGGGAAGGTTGTTTTCTGAGGGGTTTTTCTAACCTAGTATAAGACGGGGAGCTAGTATCAGACCTCTGGCCCGGAAGGGATAACTACGGGAAGGTTTTCTGAGGGGTTTCCCGAGGCTAGACCCCTGGGCCGAGTGTCTCTGGGGGCGGCGACCGGACGGGGCCGAGTGTCGCTGGGTCCTGCTGACTAGGGGCCGAGTGTCTCTGGGGCCGAGAGTCGCTGGGGCCGAGTGTCTCTGGGACGAGTGTCTCTGGGGCCGAGAGTTCCCGTTACCGTGCTGACCACTGAACATTCCCGGCTGTAGGCCAGCCTACTTATTCATGGGTCAGTCCAAATACTGACAGCTGAGGGGTAGTTGGCCTGATGTCTTACACCATAAATTTTATTGGGTTATCTCCGCACTTTTCAGTCATCTGCTGCATTTGGTAAAACCCTACATCCAGCATCAAGATGCCAGATCATCAAACTCAATTTAGAAAATTATATTCTTCGTGCACGTTTGTTTGATTTTTAGGATTACCTGTTACTGGGAATTAAAGGGAATGATATGTATTATCCTATCCTGTGTAAATCAGCTTAAACTTTATCAGCCTTTCTCATTTGACTGCTACTTACGACAAACGTCAAAGCAGCAGAAATTTTGTGTAATTAGCTTTTCATTTTTATAATGATATGCCGGAGAAGTGGGATGATCAATTATATATCAAGCGATTCTCTATAATATATCAGGTCAAATATATTACAAATGCATGGATTTAAGTACAACATGGCTATATATGATGGGAAATCCCTGCCGGTGGCTCAGTGAATAAAGTGTGCTAGGGATCCGGCCCCATGAATAGTATTAATTGGGTTATACCTGTAAACATCGGGTATATATATATATATATATATATATCTGTGTGTGTCAGTGTGACATATTCAAATATATTAAAATTGAGTATAAGGTTTAAAAGTATATTTAAATTTTAAAACATTTATAAATATATAGCAATTCATAGTTAACTAAAAAATGTAACCTAAGTGTATAATTCTAATTATATCGGTTAAGTGAGCCGCCGGCTTAACGCCGCACATGCATAGGAGCGACGAGTGCTGTAAAAAACTGACGAGGCTCGTCCGAGTAAACAGTGTCCGGCCGAAGCTTGCCCGAAAATTCCATCTTTTGGCCAAAAAAAAAAAAAATCGGTATATATAGGGACTTGCAGGAGCCACAGGAGCGATTTTCACGCATATATATAGGGTCTGCGTGCACTCTGCATAAAATGACGTCACATCACTTTCTTTTTGTGGAAGGCCTGCTAGCTTGATCCACTGTATAAATATATATAATTCTGTCAATTCACACACACACACACACACACTCACGCATATATATATATATATATATATATATATATATATGTATATACGCATATACGCACACATGGAAACACACCTATTTTTTTTCATGCATATATACGTACATATACGCATATACGCGCACATGGTAACACACTTTAAGTCCGTGAAATTGTGACGGTCCAACAATTTCATCCCAATTCACCTCTTATGGAAAGCCGCCCGGTAATACCGATCAATACTAAGCTGTTATAATGAAACCAATGTACCAATTGGATGGAATCCTTTGAATTAATTTTATATGGTTGTCCATGCAGACTATACCCTCCCAAATTTAATAAATTTTTCCCGGGTATTTTCCTCACCCTGAACAAAATAAATTTATGAAGATTTCTTAAATCTTGCATAAATTTGCCGACGGACATGCCGAGGAAAATTACAATACCTCACGCCACCTGGGGGAGGCATAACAAGTTGATAATACGCTCAGTAAATTTAGTTGTGTGACCCAGCGGCGGATACCAATTTTGTCTTTATGCCGCCTAGGGCGGTCGCAGAAAATATCGCCCCTGTAACAAAACATTACAAACTGGATAACATTTGGAAACATATCATATCAAATTTCCTTGTTTTATATATATATATATATATATATATATATATATATATATATATATATATATATATATATAGATGAATTCATTATCAACTAATTTTTACCCACACATTATAAAGAGCAGTCATCTATATTGCTTATGCATGTAAATCAAAAGATTGCTCTGACTTCAAACAAGATATTTCATTGTGAAGTGCACAGAAAAAATATATATTATATTTAAAAAAAAAAATTACACATATAATAAGGTAATAGAGTTTTGTGATATGCATGGTGCATGCTACAGCAAGCAAGACCTTAATATATACTATATATAGAAACGCAGGAGGTTATTTCATAAGCTATGTATGTGTGCCATGCAAGCATGTTTACTAGTTTCAGGTAAAAGATCAAATGATATGCTACAGCAAGGTTACATCAATTTTATTTAAGAACTAGTTATTATGTTTCTGCACTTTTCTGCACAGTTTTATTTATGAACTGATGTTTATTTTTACTCAATAAAGTATTAAATTTAATTTCAAGTAGCAAGGAGAGATTTACCCCTCCTCCGGACATTCATAAAAGATTTATATTAGAAATGCCAATCTACCATCTTAAAAATAAAATACTCCAACATAGGTTGAGGTGAAAGATTATACTAACATTAAAGATCAAGTCAAATTAACATCAAATTCTATAACCAGTGGTAAATCAAAAGACAAGACATAACTATATGTCGTCTATAGTACTCAATATGCTCAGATTAGCACATGTAAACTTTCGTATATTAACAATAGACTGTCAAAGAACGTGGTGTATCATAGGAAAGTGCATTTAAAAGGTTTTTTCAGACTTTTCAAATATCATGGCATTTTGTGAATTTAAAAGTGGAATTCTTTAAACATTCCCAGGAGAGACCAACAGATTTAGTTATATTTTCCGCACAACGTGTAGGAGATTGAACCCGGCTAGATTGGTAGCGTTTCTCCCTGGGAAGTGCTACCTAATTGCCTAAGGATTTCTGTAAACGCAGACGAACCTAAAATGCAATGACCACTATTCTAATAAAGAATAATAACAGGTCTGTATTTCTTATTGCGTATATATATACAGACCGTTTGCGAATCATTTGATTAGTTCCATTACCAAGTTTGCAATTCCTAAAAAAAATAAAATGGGGAACACAGCCAACAAAATACCAAACATGTAAATTTTTTTCCACCTATCTTTACCTATAAATTTGTTCTATTAAGAAACACCTCATGCCACTGCTTAATACTAATTCAGCGTAATCCCCGACACCCCCCCCCCCCTTGTGTTCCTGAATATTTCATGCCGCACAGAGGGTATGCAACCAGCATGCTAGTTTACACTTCATCTAGGCTGTTACACAACCACTGGGGGATTAGCCGTGCACACGAACTCTGGACCTGCCTGCGTAGCGTACCGAACTTTTTAACAAACGATCCAGCGGGAGGAAGCGTGTACATACAAAATACCCGACAGTTCATTGAATAAAGAGCGATTCCTCCCACGTGATTATTGCAAACGGGCCACCTGGGATTGAAATAACGTGACCGCCCCCCCCCCCCCCCCCCCGACATTCACGGGCTCGGCCGGATAAAGAGGCGATGACCTCATTTCCTTCTAAATAGGTCAGTTCTGTTTATGGTGTTGTAGCTAGCTGCCTGGGTACCCAAAGAACACAGGGCCCGGAGCCAGGCAGAGCTTTAACCAATCTTTCAAGGGTCACCCGGGGGATGCCGGAGTTCGCGTCGTCAGATTTATGATTAACGGTGTAATGTGGTCCCCAGTGCTGGGGTTCCCGTTGTAGTGATGCGGTGAAAATGCAGCTAAGCTCACTCCGAAGCAGACAAAGGGTGAACAACTCGACATGGGGCCCGACATACACCTGAGCTAGGCGATAAACGGTCCAGTCAGGTGTGTGCAGCCCGTATTACCAAGAAGGGTCGGGAGCTCGCCCCCAAATGCTCTCATTATCACCATTCGTGTGTGAGACCAGATTTGACAATTCCTGGTGTAGTTGTGAAAAGTGATGAACAAGAAACAAAGCCGAGGCGACGTGATCACCCAGGTGTGGTCACAGCGGTCAGTTCCGGATGATTTCGATTTCATTGACCGTGGTGACCATTTGAAGGTGACCACTGCTGGTGATGACGGCGAGCGCGTGACGGCGTGGTGGCTCGGCACGTTACGTGCACGTTACCCGCAGGACCAGTGTAGTGGCACGGGAGACGTTCTGAAGATGAGGCCGTCACCGGGCGTCACGCTCCAAATCAACCGCTGTGACGGTACACTACGGATAAGGGGCAAGCGCCATCTGGAGTGGTTCAAAGACAACTTTGAACAACTTTTGGAAACTGGGGGTGCTGACATGATGAAAACTGCCGCGTTCAACAAAGCTCTCACCACTGAACTGGGCCTGGATGACGGACACACGGTGAGAAAATATAAAAGCGGGATTAAATAGTTTAAAACAGATCGAATTTGGGGAAAATAGATCACGGTAAAGTTTTCTTTCATTATTAAAACTTGTAGGCTAATTCTTTCTTTAAATTTTATAGTTGCTTCTGTATAAGAACTAGTGGTTGGGTCTAATTGTGAATTCGTGTCACCCGCATTACTGATGTTAGCCTGGTTTAATCGGACTCAGTGGCTGCCTGGCCTTATAATATTGAGTCTGGTTACACTGATGTTATTTGTTTTAATGTGGCTAATCAGTATTTATGTACAGTGACAAAAATTATTTTAATATTTATTAACAATATCAAATGGAATGTATCGTGAGGTATTCCAACAGGATATTCAGCCGTTAGAATAGCTTCCAAATTTATAAAAGGTGAAAATTTCAAAATATTACGATTCTTGCTATGAACTTCACGTTTCTTACGACCACTTCCTCATTCTTTCTTTCCGTTAACAATATATACTTATGTATACTATATATATATATATATATATATATATATATATATATTATATATCCGGCGGTTGTCTTAATCTTCCGTCGTCATTACAAGTCAGGTTGGCTTCCCGGACGCATGTGGTAGCGGGCGATGGTAGCGGGTGATGCCTCATTAACGTCAAAGCGCTAAGCCTGTATACTTTTTTTACACGCCCACCAGGAAGTTAATTGAGTTACATACCTCTGTAATGATCAGTATTTTTCATTCCAGAAAACCCGCTGGAATCTGTATTCTGGGGAAATCTTGCGTTTTTCAATCCTGGCTTCCGTTGAAGTCCATATCACATGTAGGTCTGATCAATCAGCGGGCTTTATTAGTAAGACCAAGAAAACAGCGGGCCATGTATACGATAATCGTCTATACCAGCAGATTTCAAATTTGGACTGCATGAGCTTCAGAATCCACTTTTACAATTGACAGATATCATCACATGCATATAGAACCCACAGGACGTTACGACACAATCAGTAATGAGATCTGTCACATGAAGATACGACTTTCAGATATTTTTTCCGTAAAGTTTCGGAGATCAGGTCACATTTATTGTATTCCTATAGACAAGGAGATCGGGGATCGCAATATATGGCCTCTGTCTCCTCTGTCGCTGCAAAGAAATCTAACTTGAAATAATTGACCTCGCCACCAGAGCCCTTATGCCCCGCCCTTTTGACCTAATTGACCTATCCTATGTGACCTTAATCGCATATTCATTCAATGAATAATCATAAGCATCTGACTATCGAGCAACCAATCAGGTGACCTTAAACATTGTAAAGCATCAATCATCTGACAAAAACAAGATTTTGCATAATTTGACAGAGCTCTGTCAAACAAAACACGTGTAGTCTGTAAGTACTACCAGTACCCATGTCGGCATGTTTCGGGATATTTCTTTTTATACAAAGGAGACAGTATAAAAAGTTCTAGGCTATAGGTTGCAGGAGGCATTCCTCCGACTACCGAGTGAATAATAATGTCTTACCTGGCACGTAATTCGTATGAGACAAATAATCCAAAATATTGCAAGACAAAACTCATAATGACTGCGATATAGTAAACAATGGTCAGGCGATACCAGTTGATGACGTCAGTCAATTCGGCGTCATGCGTCATCGGTCTTTGTGAGGTCATTTTTATGTTCTAAGCAGCTCTCTCTACCATGGGCATGGAAGACCTTCTGTGTAGGAGCGTTTTGGGGGCTCATTATAATAATAAGTTAAAAGGGCGGAGCATTTGGGCTGGGGTGGATAGTGAGGCCCAAAAAGCTCCTACACAGTACATGTTGCTTGCGACAGCGTTTTAACTAGGCAATAATGACGAAACAAAGGACGGTGACGTAGACGTCGCATTGACTAACGTCATCGACTGGAAGCGCTGCACTGATGAATATCTTACAGTCATTATGGACCCTTTTGCAATATTTTGGGGTTTTTTTTGTCTCATACGAATTTCGTGTAGTGTTATGAGACATTATTATTCACACGGTAGGCGGAGGAATGTCCCCTGCAACCTTCTGCCTTGAACTTTTTATACTAACTTGTATAAAAAAATACAGGAAAACATGCCGACAAGGGAACTGGTACAGACTACACGTGTTCTGTTTGGGAGCGGTCTCCCTAAGTACGCAGATTATATTATGGTCAGGTGACTTACGGTTTACAGTAATATCGGCGACCTGATTGGCTGCATGGAACAGTTATTCTCGTGATTATTCATGAAATGAATATGCTATTAAGGTCACGCAAAGTTCATGGTGAGGTTAATTATTGGACTTGTTTCACAATTTGCATCTGCACAGGTGACAAATTTACATAACGATACCTGTACCTTTACACGGATCATGAAGATTCCTGTCCTTAATCGTGAAGAGTCCCATATTTGATGAAAGAAAAAAAAAAAAAAAAAGAATTATATTGTGGTATCTCCAATATGGGACACTTTCATAGTCACTTATTGAAATCGGGCGTTGCAGGGCTGGTAATGGATTTCATTTCGTCCCAATGATGATATAGTTGGCAATTTCCAAACATTTTTTTAGCGAACCTGTGAGCTTATGCGATGGTGTGGCGTCGTCCGTCGTCTGTACGTTAACCCATACTATCTTGAAAACGGCAAGAGGTGGCATCACGAAATTTTATTAAAAAAATTAGTCATCTAAAAAACTATATCGGATTTTGCTTATTTTTTGGCTAACTGCATTTTCTTAGATTTTATAGGGAAAAAGCTAAAAAAAAGCTTTAAAAATCTTCTTCTCCGAAACTGGTTAGCCGAATTGTCCAATATTTCACAGAAATGATTCCTGGAATAATCTTTCTCAAGTTTGTTCGAATGGTTTAAGTTCGGTGATTTTTGGCCGAGTTACAGGAAGTATTGGTGGCGCCACCTGCATCGACCTTTTTTGTACGGGGGTCATCAGTGCCCGTATCATACTGACGGCTACAAAAAACTTCTTCTCTGAAACCATATGGCCAAATAGTTTAATATCGCACAGAAATGATCCTAGGGTAGTGCTTTCTGAAATTTGTTCAAATGGTCTAAGTTCAGTGACTTTTTGGGTGAGTTATGGGAAGCTGAATTTAGTCATATGCTGTAACAGCCCATTTTAGCTCAGTGGCTACAAAGATCTTCCCCTCAAAAACCACGGGGCCAAATTCTTAAATCTCACACATTAATTATCCTTAGATGTTGATAATTCAAGTTTGTTCAAATGGTTTTGGTTCAGTGATTTTTGGCTGAGTTATGGGAAGCATAACTTAGCCATTTTGCTGTATTTTCCTATATGAGTTATAAACCTGTAAAAAATTTTTTGACTGACCCTACTGAGGCCAATTTGTTTAATATTTTACAAGAATAATCCCCTGAATAATTCTTATAATAATTGTCTTTTATGGTTCCAAAGAATGAATTTTGGCTGAATTATAAAGGTTCAATTGAGTCATTTTGCCATATATGTTAGCTGTGTGAAGCAGATACTCAGATACATTTAGATACATCTAGACTGGCACCAGTTTATCAGCATTTATTACATCATGCCTCTAGACATTTAGATTTCAGGTTATCTATGGTTAATATCGACAAGAATGTTTTTTAAAAGCTTTTAAAAAATGTAGATTTATGATTTTTAGATATTCCTCATGCCAGGCAATGTTTACAATCACAGCTATACAGCTCTCTGTGGGTATATAAAGACGGCTGTACATGGATTATAAATAATTGGTATCCATAGTCAAATTAATTCAAGATTTTGCCATCAGTGAGATGTATCTGTATTACAATTTTGCATTCAGTATGCATCTGTATTAATTTTTAGTGAACCTGTGAACTAATGCGATGGTGTGGCGGCGTTTGTCTTCTGTACGTTTACCCATACTATTTGAAAATGATTGGAGCCAGCATCATGAAATTTAATGCAAAAAATTAGCCATCTGAAAATTTTCTTAAATTTTATAGAGAAAAAGCTAAATAAACCTTTAAAAATCTTCTCCTCCGAAACACTCAAGCCAAATTGTTCAATATTTCACAGAAATAATCTTTTATACCATCTCCCTCAATTTTGTTCAGGAAGTTGAACTTAGTCATCTGTCCAAAAAAGCATACTAAAATGACAGTCTCAGAAACAGCCAGAGCTATCATCACCAAATTTTTTGCCAGTGTTGGTCACATGAGTCATACATGAAATTCAGGTATTGGTGGCGCCACCTGCACTGACCTATTTTTGTACGGGGGTCATTGGTCATCTGTACATTAATCCATAATTTCTCAGGAATAGCAGGAGCTACCATTCCCAGATTTTATGCAATAGTCTGTCACATATCAAATTTTGTGGGATTCAGCTTATTTTTTTGCTATCTGCATTTTCTTAGATTTTATAAGGAAAAAGCTGACAATATTTTAAAAGTCGTTTTCTTGTATACGGTCCAGCCAAATTGTTAAATATTTTACATAAATGATCCAAGAGGCAAGCCCTCTCAAGTTTGTTCAAATGGTTTGCATTTGATGAATTTTAGTGGAGTTACACAAATTTGAACAGTCATTCGGCCAAGTAAGCATACTGACATAGTACGCTCAGAAATGACAGAAGCTAGCATTACCAGGTATTGTGCAAATGTTGATCACATGACTCATATTTGAAGTTGTAGATTTAGTGATGCCACCTACATTGACCTGTTTTTTATGGGCAAAAAAACTCATAATTTTAGCCTCTTTCAGCTTAATGATGAAACTGTCAAGTTGAATTGTTCAATTTTTCAAAAGAATTATCCTAGGACATGGTTCTTTCAATCATATCAGAATATACTGAGCTTGTTGATTTTTAGCTCAGCTGACTTTCAGTCATGCTGGGCTACAGCGAGGGGTCTTTGTCCGGCGTCCTTCCGTCTGTCCGTCCGTCCGTCCGGCCGTCCGTCCGTCCGTTAGCAGGGCACAAATCGTAACCGTAGGGGCTAGGGCCATGAACCCTATGCAATCTTAGAGGTTATAAAAAGATCTCCTTGCAAACCTGAAATTAGGTCACTGTGACCTATATTCTCGAAGTTATGGGGTGTGTTTGCACCCCCCAGAAATAACTCTTTGAGACAAAATTTTCATCCCAAACCTTCCATCTTTCACATACAGCTCACCTACCAACAGGGGAAGAACTATAATTTTTTTTAGGTCAAAAGGTCAAAGGTCAAGGTCACAGGAGCCTCTTCTTTGAAAAGCCTGTGGATGCATTTTAAGCCAACCCTTTTTTCCCAATTCTTTGATCTTTCACATATAGCTCACCTACTAAGTTGGAGAAGAATCCTATAGATTTTGAGGTCACAAGGTCAAAGGTAAGGGTCACAGGATCCACTTCTTTGAAAAGGCAGTGGACACATTTCAAGCTAGACTTTTCATTCCATACCTTCCAGCACTGATATCGCTTCTCTGCCAACAGGGGAAAAGACCTGTTGATTTTGAGGTCAAAGGTCAAGTTCACAGCACCCACTTCTTGCGTGGAGTCATTTTCAGGCAAACTTTTCAATCTGTACCTTCCATCTGTCATATATGGCTTACCTACCAGTACGGGAAGAAGCCTATTGATGTTGAGGTCAAAAAGTCAAAGGTCAAGGTCACAATATTTAATTGTTCTAAATGCTTGTGAGCATATTTCAAGTGTAACTGTTCAACCCAAACCTTCAGTCTTTCACATATGCCACATCTATGCATCACTCAGTTTGACTCAAACTTCATATTTATGGGTCTTTTTGCTTGAATAAATAACTTATTGATTTTGGGGTCAGCTGGTCAGCAGGTTAAAGGTTGCAGGTCAAAGGTATTCACCCATTGGTTGCCAAGTAATTACACCAGATTTAAGTGGTCAGTAGTTACCCATCATTTAGAAAGAATCCAGTTGATATATGGGCAAAAGGCCAAGGTCATAGGTCAGGGATGTTCACAATTACTTATTTTATAGACCATCTCTATTTTTCTTGTATATATAACCATCCCACTCCAGCTGGTACATCTCCCTGTGTGGCTGAAATTGTGAGTGACACTGGTGACATATGACTCCCTTTTGTATCAGCCTATTAAGTAAAAGGGTCAGTGATAAGTACCTCGTTACTTCATAACAAAAACACTGTTGTCAGAATGCTTCAGCCAGGCATTAAGACTATGAGAGTATAGTATTAAGGTTTAGCTACTGATTTTTAAGATGATGGGAAAATTTTGCAGTTTATTTTATGGAATCCTAGCAATAAACTTAGTTTCCTAGATATCTGAATATTTTAATATATATCACCACATATAAAAGCAAGTGTTTGTTCTCATAATATGTGGATGTGTACCTTGATTTAGGATGGCTTTTTGTTTTATTTCAAGACTCTTAGTCATGCTTTCTGCATTTCTTTTCTTTCAGGTTTGGTAGTTTACCTACCCTGCTGACCCCATTGAAAAGCAGAGTGATAATAAAAAATATTGGACTTACACTTTTTAAAATTGCATATCTATAAATCTGATATGAGGGCCTGGACATGCCTTTTGAATTATTTTGGGCATTTATTACTGGATAATTTGCCCCAAGTTTGGTCTCTTATTGGAGAATGTGGGATATCAAATGTCATACTTGTCAGAAATTCATTATGTCTGCCAGTTAGCCACCTTAGAAATTCTTTCTTCAGGGCAGTTTCAGTAATTTTTCTTTAATGTTTGGTCTGATTTCAGACTTGTCAGAAGTCCAATATGGCCACCAGGCAACCATCTTTTAATTCCTTTTGATCATATTATCTCAAAAACAGTTAAAGTGAATGCAGTTGGATGTATATTTATGTAATCTTGTAAAGGATTGGGTCAAATATTTCTGAATAAATATTACCATCATTTATAAAAGGGCAGTACAGTTGGCCTGTATTGAATAAAAATTCATACAGAAGCACCTGTTTCTCAATAATTCTTGCATGTATTTCCTTGATTTTTGCTATATATTTTGATCTTAATTTTGCCCTTTGTGGTGTTCCTTTTGAGACTGACAGGTTTCAAGCAAGCTGTTGGAATAGTTCCTCATAGCTTAACAATCATGCATTTTCCTCAGACCATCAATTCACTGTGTTTTAACCAGACATAGGTGATATATATTTCTGTTGTCATAGAAAATTTTCAACAAATTGGCAAATTGGTTCTTCAAAATTTGACTGAAAGTTGTGAATCTCAGTCCATGATGTCACAGGTCATGCTTGGCAGCTGAGCGTCATGACCCATGGGTCACTTGTTGGTTGAGTTGTGAAAAGCTTAAGTTGGTCTTATGGCCATTATTATGTCTTTTTCAAACTGAGGACTGCAAAAGTGTTCTTCTACAAAATTATTATTTCAATTATATCTTCTGTAACATTGCACAAAAATTATTCCTAGGTGGCCTTTGTTCAAGTTTACTAGAATGATTTTTGGCAGAGCTATTGGACCTTTAACAATGAAAGTACTGCATCTTTTATTATTCTAGATATTTTGATAAAAAGTTTATGAATATGTCGGCTTGAAAAAAAAGAAATTTTAACCAAAGTCTTTCAGTATGTGTAAACAGATATACCAACAGGCCAAGATTGAATCTGTATCTTTAAATAGGTTGAGAAACTGCCAACTGTTTCAGGTTTCTGGAACAGATCAAGAGTTGATTCAGTGCAGCCAGATATAGGTCAAGAGTTCAATCAGTGCAGCCATGCAGCACATGGCATGTGATCATCTCATGGGTGACATGTGAACACTTCATGGGTGTCAAGCCCCTCAGGGCAGGGCCCCTGCATGAGCTAATGCAATGGTGTGGCTACTATTTCAAGACAGGTCAAGAGTTCACTCAGTGCAGCCAGGAATGGGTCAGGAGTTTACTCAGTGCAGTAGCTGCATTCTATTTATAGCTTTGGCAGACTGCCAACTGTGTCAGATTATGCAACAGGTCAAGAGTTCACTCAGTGCAGCCAGGTACAGGTCAAAAGTTCACTCAGTCTAGCCAGGTGCAGGTCATGAGTTCACTCAGTGCAGTAGTCTGAGCAAGCAATTTGTCACAGTTCACTCGGGGCAACAGCTTTACTCACCTAAGCCTGGTCAGCCCCATGCATCAGACTCAAGGTAAGTTTGATGTATTGGCCTAATATTTTGACCTGTCTATGTGTCTTTGATGGCTTTCTCGCTCACAAGACAAGTGTCGCCACCTACCATGACTTTTGCACACGTTTTTCTCAGGAGGGGGTATGATATATCAGTCTGAAATTGGGCGTATGTATATATCTCTTATAGCTTCGTTGTATACAAGACTGGTGGTGCCAGCTACAATCTTTTTAGTGTTGTGTGCACCTATGCCAGAATTTCAGCAGTGATGTTTGTGTAATTGTTTCTTATTCAAAATGTTTATTACTTGCATTGTTCTTATACATGAAAAGTGATGGTCCAGCATTGAAGCATTATACCTGGTGTATTTCCAAATGCACAGGTTCGCATTAGGCCTGTAGGCCTTGTTTTATCTTTTTTTTGGTTTTGTAATTATAATATATAGTCATTCTTGGTTGGACTATTTCTTTTCCTAAATCCTGGATCCACCCCTATTAATATATATTCCAAAATTTTATTTTGTGCATTTAAAATTCTGATCATTAATAAATTAAGCTTAAGTGTTTTGCCTATAATAGAGGTACATGTACCCTTTGTGAGAGACTTTGATTATTGGAACGGTCTCAACGTATATATAAGTTAATACACGTGAAGCCCCAGGAAGTGTTATCGTTGTGGCATAACGATGGTAATTTACCATTTGTTTAACGAAACCCCAAAGGAATGTACTCGTGTTAGGGTTTATATATGGGTTCCAATAAACATAGTTAGTTGCGATCTGAAACACCAGGTCTGCGAGATCTCGTTCAGGCTTTGTGCATGCCGTGTTTCCGGTCACACACGTCTCAGCGAGGGCCGCTAACTGCATGGTGTATATGCAATTTAGGAGTTGAGACCTTTATGTAAGCATAGATAAAATAGGTTGTCTTGCTTGCGGCATCCACATGTAGTGACACGAGGCCGCCACAGTCTCATCATTAAACCAGGCCTGACATCGTGTAGTTCTTATTACTACTGCCCACCAGGTCGTCACTTTTGTACCCTGGATTGCTAAATGCAACAGAAACTGAATATATTAAATGTCCTTTTTTGAATGTGAACATATATATATATATATATATATATATATATATATATATATATATATTTATATATAATGATTAATTGATATATCTTGTAGTTCTGAAAAAATGTCTGAAACGCGAGTATTAAGACCAATCTGATTTGCTTGGAAACTAAATGATGTTGTGTCCTAAGCGTATATTAGCTGTGTGTCTCTGTCAGCAATTAGTCGTCTGCGGTTATCCGGCCGCATGGAAATCCACGTGAAGTCAGGGGCGTCAATATGGGGGGGGGGGGGGGATGGGGGGTATATATACCCCCACTTTTTGGCAAGGGGGGATGGCCAATGTAATTATCCCCCCCCCCACTTTTCAGAGAATAATATTATAATATTAGAATAAAAAAATTTATTAATAAATAGAATTAAAAACTTTGAATCCATTTACTAAAAAAGTTATATCTAAACCTTAGAATTCACAAAATAACTTATTTTCTATTATAATATTAGAATTATTTGAAATATAATTAAGTATATATATAAATAAGTATAAATATATATATGATAATCGTAGAAGGTAGTGTTACCCTCCGATGTAAAGTGCTCTATGGCCTACAGACTAACCACATTCACCTGATGATCGGGTCGCATCCCGTGAAACAGACTGTTGTGAATTAACAGTTGTTTTTCTTCAGAGTCATATAATAATCGTATATATATATATATATATATATATATATATATATATATATATAGTTGAATGTGTCACTCAGAGACACTAAAAAAGTAATATATTATATGTGTATATATATATATATATATATATATATATATATATATATATATATATATATATATATATATATAGTTGAATATGTCACTCAGAGACACTGAAAAAGTAATATATTATATGTGTGTGTGTATATATATATATATATATATATATATATATATATCATCCCCCCACCCTGGAAGAAAAATTGACGCCACTGCGTGAAGTCGTGCTTCAGATCTCACCAAGACAGGCGCTCATTCACTAAGGATTAACTAGAATACGGGTGTATCCGCCTAAATCAGAGAGGTACGGGTGAAGTCGTGATAGGATATAGAGGTAATGGGAAAACTCTGTGTGGTAGATGACATATTTCATGAAAGATATAGATTAGTTTGTGTGGTATTGTTATGATGTGAAGGCTGAATTACCTGGAGGGAGGGAGATTGGTGGCGCCACCTGTCATATCAGCAAAAAAATCTATCCAAGATGTATACACCTGCAAAATTTCATGGGAATAAGTCCAACCACTGCCGAGATATGCATGATTTTATCCCAAGGCAGACAAACAGATGGACGCTGTGCAAAAACAGTTGCAGGTACGGCCACCAATTTTGGGTATAATAAAGGGATATGTTAGACCAATACACATGCAAAATTTCAGGTTGATATGTCAAACCAGTCCTGAGATATAAGCATGGATGTCTGCACTGCAAACGCATTGGTAGGTGGCGCCACCTGTCATATCAACGAAAAATGTATCCAAGATGTATAAACATGCAAAATTTCAGAAGAATAAGTCCAACCACTGCAGAGATATGTATGATTTTATCCAAAGGCAGATAAACAGATGGCCGCTGTGCAAAAACGGTTGCAGGTGGCGCCACCAGTTTTAGATATGTTAAAGGACTCTGTTAGACCTATACATTTGCAAAATTTCAGGCTGGTCTGTCAAACCAGTCCTGAGATATTAGCATAAATGTCTGGAGCGTAAACGGGGAGGTAGTTGGCGCCACCTGTCACAGAAATCGAAAACCTATCAAAAATGTGTAAATGTGCAAAATTTCAGCCCGATCGGTCAAACGAGTCCAGAGATATTGGGGTTTATGTGTGAACACAGACGCACAGATGGAGTGCAGAGGAAAGGTCAGAGGTCAAAACAAAATAGGGGCGCAGCAGTTCACATGTGACCTGAACATAATCCAGGGTTTCGTAAAATTCCGCCCAGCGGTTACGGAGGAGTTCTCCGAACACCTACGCGGCGGCGGCGGCGGCGGTGGGCTGAAAACGTAGTATCCGCAAAACTGTTTTGGCGGATACAATGATAAAGTCACCACATTTTACCTAAAAGTAGATTCTGACAGTCCTTGTTGCGATGTTTTCCTTGATATTAAGAATAGAAAATTACGGAATCGTTTTGGTGCCCCCGGTAAAAGAAAAATAAATTATTTATCTCGTACGTACGACATACCATCTCGTACATACGACATACTATCTCGTACGTACGACATAATAAATCTTACGGATCTGATTCATTCCTACACAACACGCCAACTGATATACATGTATACTTTTATACACACACACACACACACACATATATATATATATATATATATAGAGAGAGAGAGAGAGAGAGAGAGAGAGAGAGGATTGTAATAGAGATTGAAATCCATGAAGAGTGGACCTATTTACATTTCACATACAAGATATATTAGGTATATGTAATATACACTGAGTCTCATTCAGATATTACGGTATCTTTTGAAATTTCGTTCTCAAACCGTTTGCTTACTCCGTTACGCAAGTTGAAAAAAAGCTTGCCACAGGTGCGAATAATGATGAAAAACAAACACAGCGATCACGCCACCTGGTGGCCGTACCACCCAACTGCACAAAACAAGGTTTTCAAGCTTCCCCTGGTGTTTCTTTTTTCATGTTTGTTCTCTAAATTATAATTTTCGCATGTGCTCAACTAAGATCTTGCCACTAGTCAAGCGGCCTTGTTATGGTAAACAGACACACCTGGACTTTACTCACATACAGAACCATGACAACGTATAAAAGCAGTGAACTGCGAAATATTAAGCCCGTGTACCGGCATGGATTTGCTGGACAACTTCCGTTTTCAATTCAAGCCAATACACATATTATTGCAAATGAATATGAATCTTAGTTGTCACTTAAAGAGGTGTCTGTAATACAGAGATGTCAATAAAGAGAGGTTCATGATTCTTATATTGATTATGAAACGAAGTGCTCGATCCCATAGGTTGAACTTCATGCCTTCTACAATAGTAGAACGAGTTACACGTACATGTACCACACATGAGACTTTATACTTTTTCGCAAATCAAAGTGATCTGAGGTGAAGGTTTTATCACCACTTCAGCCTGACAAATATAAGAACAATAGAATTCTTATATAATTTTGTATTCTTCTTTCACAGATTAATCGCACGTCAATGAGATATAGTCTTTAATTTTTTTTTAGTTAGTACAAAATAAAATATTATATGTACCGCATATAATTGGTTGTGGACTGTTCTGCTACTAACATATCATATAAATGGCTGTATATTGATTAAATATTTTTAACGATCCACTGCACTGTGCGTTGTATCATAAATCTAATTTTTAGATCAATTATGAATATTAGAAACCTGCGCAATTCCCAAACCCTTAAAATTATGCTATTTGTTAGCTGATCCTCTTGTTTTAAATTTGGCAAAGGCAATATTTGTTTTCTTATTAACATTATGACAGGTTCACTGTTATAATACGCTGCCAACAGAATTGAATCACCCATCTAAAAATGAAAGTTCTATATGTGACCTGAAGACAACGACTTGCTGTATTTCGCTTCCTTGAAATATTTCAGAAACCTAGACATAGAAAAATGATATAATCGAACAGCATTTTAATATATAGTATATGTAAATAATTAAAAAAGTATATGTATGTTCGTTTCTACGGTGTTCCAGCTGTTTGCTAGGAGGTGGAGGACATACACTATTTAACATATATATATATATTGCTTATACTGTGGGACTGTTGTGTAGTCTGTGAATCAGATCCATAAGATTTATTATGTCGTACGTACGAGATAATATGTCGTACTTACGAGATAATATGTTGTACTTACGAGATAGTATGTCGTACGTTCCAGATACTATCTTGTACGTACGAGATAAATAATTTATTTTTCTTTTACCAGGTGGCAACAATACGCTTCCGTAGAAAATATCTAAATAACATATTCGTTTAACTGTATCATTGCAATGAAGGTGTTTATGTTTAGCCCAGCTGACGGAAAGTCATCTAAGCTATAGCAATCACCGTTTGTCCGTCTGTCCGTCCGTTAACTAAGCACAAATCGTTACCGCTGGACCTGGAATCTTCTACCTTGACATACAGGGAGGTCCATGAAAAATCCCCCTGGAAACCTGAAAATAGGTCTCTGATACCCATATTCTATGAGCTATGGGGCTTGTAAGTGCCCCCAGAATAATTAAAAATTGATACAAAAACTCCAGTATCTGAACAACTAATGCATCGATCATCTTGATTCTCTGCATGCATATTAATTATGGAGTGTTTCATCAGTTCCTGGTGACTGGTGGCGCCACTTGGTTTTTTTTTCGAATTTTAGCTTATTATTTTATTCATGTTTGAGACCTTTACAGATGCAGTCATCTGTTAACAGGACATAAATCGTCGGTCATAGAATCCTCTAACTTGACATCCAGGGACGTCCATGAAAAGTCTCCTTGGAAACCTGAAATTAGTTTTTGTTATCCATATTCTCTGTGCTA
This sequence comes from Sipunculus nudus, assembly GCA_026874595.1. Lineage (NCBI taxonomy): Eukaryota > Metazoa > Annelida > Sipuncula > Golfingiida > Sipunculidae > Sipunculus > Sipunculus nudus. The sequence goes on along the minus strand of CM049306.1, from coordinate 102,446,763 downwards.
TTTGGCTTATAGGCACTCCCTAGGATAATTGAAAATTTGATACAAAAGCAGCTCCCAAATTATAACAATGGACCTAAAATCTTCTTATTTGACATCCTGAGAGTTCCTCAAAAATCTCTTATGAAACCAAACCTGAAATTAGGTCACTGTGACTTATTTTCTCTGAGTTACGGGGCATAATTCCCAGAAATAATGTAAAATACACACAAATTGCTAGATTCCTCAGGAACGGCTGAATGGATTGTCATAAAATTTGGTGTGCTTATGGGTCTTGATGAAGGTGAACGATGTTGCCAACTTCACTATCTTAATTATAGTTGTCTGTGCTAGAACATATCGTCAACATGTCAGTCGGCTCAGCGTCATGACCCATGGGTCACTTATTTATAAAGTATATAGTTCAACAGCTCCTGGAACAGGCAGACACAAAACGGACACGAAAACATAGCATTCAGGACAGACGGTCTCGGTCTTTTACAAAAATCGCTTTTACCCATAGCTGATATATCATTATAGCTCCCCTGTTGAGTGTTGACAGTTGTGTTAATGATTACTCCATATCAAGACACATGTTACGGTGATTTTGATATACATTTGTGTATTACATTTTATGTTTTCAGGTTGAAGATTTGCTCCAGCATCTGCCACCAACAGGCGCCATTAAACACGGACCAACTTACATTTATAGATTATGGCGGGGACTTCTCGATCGATGGATAGGTGACGGGGAACAAGTCTACATTGTGACGCCGCTTATAGACTCGCGACGATTAAGCGAGATCATCTTAATGCTGATCAAGGAGAGGTTGGCGCGGTCAAATGTGCACATGATGACAATGCCAAAATGTGACGGAGATTCAAAGTTTCCAAAAGTTTTTAAACAAGCCAAAGAAACAATAAAAGCGCTGAAAGGACCAGGAAAACGCCGACTGGTAAGCGATGAGCGATTCATGTTAGGGGCCGAGCGGCTTGAGGCGCGCTTCAGCGGCTTTCATTGTAAGTTCATAGCCGTTATTCGTGGCGACAGAGCTGAGGTACTCACGACATCTGCCAACTTCCACAAGTGGCATTTTGAAGTGGACAATGGTGATATGATATCTTATTTCAGGATGTCAAAAACAGACCTAAGAAAACACTATTTGGAACCCTTAGGCCTAGCAAGGCCAGTCTCTGTCGTTCAGATTTAACTCGCGTCTGTAAAAGAAACTAAGCCAGTTACTGTTTCTAGTCAGCTGCAATACGAATTGTGCCTCTAGCATTTGGTTTTCAAATCGACCAATGCTTATGGAACATGATTTTTTTGTAAGGAAAGTGCCTTTAGCGTGTGATATCCAAGCGAGACAAGTGGTTTTAGCTTGTGCTTACCAAGGGGAAATGTGCCTCGAGCTTGTGATTTATAGGTGGGGATAAGTACCTCCAGTATGTGCATGATTTTCAGTAAGAAAAGTGCCTCTAGCTTGTAATTTTAAATAACAAAAGTGCTTCCAGTTTATGATTACAGTGAGAAATTTGCCTGTAGCTTGTGATTATTAGTGAAATTTGTTGAGCCTGCGATCACGCGAACAACTTGTCCGGCCTTGATCATTGCGCATTCATTTTAAAGTTTTGACGATGTATACATGATAAAACTGTACTTGTTTAAAAGATTCTGACAACTTGGCACAATATACAATTATGTGGACGCTTGCCAACTCTGCAGAACTAGCACGCGGCCTCGGGCAGTATATTTATTCCTGACTTTCAAATGGCAGTCCCTAATGCATACATTCGGATCATAACACAAGGCCGTCTTATGCCACAATCCGCAGTTCAGAATATACCACTTGAGGAAAGACGTCCTGTGCGTTGATCAGGGAGGTGACTTCGCATTTACTGCAGGACGCTAGTCCCTGAGGATATTAATTAGCTTTAACATGGTCTTGCATACTGCGAGACAAACTCAGTAGGATAAAACCAGGAGCGCCCACGCACACTCATTGGGTTCAAGGATTTGGTGCACTTTCACATATATATGTTTGAGGACGAAAGATTCACCAGGGCATTAATGAAAAAGGAGAAAAAGAAAATTAACAATACGAATACAAGTAACTTCACGTGATTGGTCACTGAGCAATTTTGATAATAATATATGGATCAACGGTAGGCGATGGTTTTGATTAAATCTCTATTCTAACGCAAAATAAACAAATAAATGAAAATCTACTAAATTTTAGGTTTTTTTAAATAAATAGACTCAATATGTAGATGAACGTGACGCGAAAGAAACCATGTAGAGTTCTTATAGGGATACGTGTTTCCAAGGATCAAGTTTGTTGGTTTATACTGGCTTTACAGATTTTATGAATATATACTTGGAACTATTGACTACTACAGAAAAGTTATAATCTGTTAAAATTGTTTGTTTCCTTCTGGCACAAAATATTATAACAAAATGTTTTAACTTTAGATAAAACTTCCGAGGGAGGAAACAACAGTCACAGAGGCCAACCAGGCAAGGATCAGATGAGGATCAGGCAAGCATCAGACAACCAAGAGGCTTCCGGTCAGGCAAAGATCGTTATGAAAGTAGCTGTGAATCCAAACCAAGTTAATATTGGTTCTGAGCTGTATTAATAGTAGAGAACGAACCAGGCGTTATCTTGTCAGTCAAACCGGTAACGTTCGACCTGTTTACTGCCAATCAAGCGAAGATTGTCCTCGAAGACGCACTATGTAAATGCAAAACCAACCTAGGATCATATTGTCACGAAGCTGTCAAACCAACAGTTGTCCTCACGGCAGAGAAGTTCTCAGTCTGGTTTTATCGATCCTGATACCACTGATTGGGATGGAGATTGAAACTGCGGCAACGGAAGGGCAATTAATACTAATTGTTCTGTTAAGTGTGGATAGTCCTGGAATGCAAATGCTTTCGGGCCAGAGGTACAGATATTGCAGCAGAGTTGAGTTGGTCACATGTGCAGTGCAGATATTTTATAGAATTGAAAACACGGGCCATTTCAAAGAGTTCAGAAATTATGATGCAATAAGGGAATACTCAATTGAATATTGCCGATATATATATATAGGCCTACCACAAACATCATCCATAAAGCTGATGAATGTATTTATTATGTCACAAAATTATCTTACCTTAACACGGCTGTGTTTACAGACCCTCACTCATATGCTTTTGTCTATTATATCATAGTAATTTTGTAACATGACAACGCGATTGCCAGGAAGATTGAACCGGTCGTAGGGCTGCAGAGTATTTTATCTAGGATACATTTACATCTTTCTACTCTACATATTAACAATTTATTCAGACATTTTCTCAGGCAAACAAAACTCATTGTGCTTTTGTCTGTTCCACTACCCCTGTCCACTTGTTTATTTATTTTTTTTTTAAGTTTTGGCTAGAGAATGTGTGATATTCAGTACAATATCTGGTCATGAAACAGAGGTTATTTAGTTTATGGCCTTGTGCATGAGCAAGTGATAATGTTTATCCTTCAGAAATGTGACCATAACGTAACGATTTTAGTGAAGCGCATGCGCGAGGCATCACTGTAAACAGTATTTGTCAGCTTTATTCTGTGAATACCAATTTTAGTTGATGTGACGTCATAATTGTTCAGTTCTATGTCCATTGCAAAAAGTGCCCTTGATACATAAAATTTATTAAGTTTGTTTGTCTTAGCCAAAAAACAAAATAAATAAATAAACAGTTGGACATAGTGGAAAGACTTTTTTCTGCCGAGGTGCGGCTGCCAGCCTTGTAAAAAAATACTGCATGTTTTTTTAACCGCTGAGATTAGATAATGATATTTTAGCGTTGACGCTATCACTAATTTTACGATAGTATGTCATCATCTTAAGCTCCCTTCATAAACGTCTTAAAACTGTTTTATGTTGAATCATGGTATAACATAAACGCATAATTAACGATTAAGATACTAATCGGCGTAATCAGTGCTTCCAGCTCTAATGTTACTTCGTATGCGATATTATTCATGATTATTTTTATGTTAAATAGGCCACATATCATCTCTGTCACGGTTTTGTCGTGGTGCTGAACATTTATTTTTGTTCTGTATATAAAGCTGTATCGTGTGATCGATTCAACCGAACGTTGTAAATCACAAATTATGTATTGTTCGATTTATTGAAAGTGATATATTCACGCCATTTTACGCTTCAAAATGCCTGGCGATATTAGAAACGCGCTCACTGCTTCATATCATGAGGAGAGAAAGTAGAAATTTGTGATACGTTTGAGATTTCAGAAAATGTTTGTAAACAATACGATTTTGCAAAAATAAAAGTATACCATATATTCGTCTCTTGTATATATGTAACCTACAAAAAAAATGTTTCTGAAAACACTGTCATCCATGCTGCATTAACAATTTTTTTCTTGTACGACATACTTCTATTTAAAGATACCGGTGAATATAAAGTTTCTACATCGGGAATGTGCCATGGTATATACATAATTCGCGCTGGTCTTGAAAAACCTTGAAAAAATTGAAACTATAATTGATCTACAGTTGTACACGCATGTCTCTTCTTTTTAAATCGAATGATTGGAACTTCCATCCACAGTTCCTAACCTCTCAATGTCCATTATTGAAGCTTCTGTACTAAATTTATATAACCACCAATCGCATTTAAAAGATAGTGTAGATTAAAAATTAAAATTAAACACCCTGAAATTTAGGATTTAGGTCCGCTTATTTAAGTATTGCTCACCTATAGCGTTGGACCTTTTTCCGCCGTTTGGTCGTCCTATCGTGTAGTCGTAACCGTTAAACCTAGAAACGTTTTGCTTATCCAGAGCGGTTCCGGTAAAATCTTGAAAACCTAAACAGAGGTCAGAGTGACCTGTATTCTATTAGGTAGGAAGCCCAGAACTAGCCAAATCCTAAACATTACACATAAAAGGTACATAATAAACATCTAACCATGTATGCTGAAATCTCCATCGAAACTCGAAATAATTTCGCGCTAACCTATATTCTGTATGTGGCAAAGTGAATATTTTAATATCATTAAGATACCAGTCATGAAAAACTTTGCAGTCTTCATTTCGATATGCGGTAACCATTACCCCGTCAAATATGTTGTCATAATGTCAAGTCAAGGTCGCCTCAATGTTTTGTCTAAGTTCCATTTATTCGATCGATTAAACTTAACACAGATACATTTATATGTTCTGTATATACATGTATATATATAGAGAGAGAAAGAGAGAGAGAGCTCACATAATGATAAGAAGCTCAATTATACATAACCAAAACATTCTGTTGCCCTTGCATCAATTATTGCTTCAGCCAGGCTCTTAAATAATCGTTAAGCATAACATAACCAGATAAAGAACATTTTTAGCCGTTTATTTTATGGAATTCCAGCAATTGACATTTTCAGTTTAAGCGATGGTCCTTTGTCCGTCTATTTGATCGTCTTAAACTGGCACGTTTTGAAACCGTTGGAGGTACGAATCAGGAATCCGACATGCAGTGAGATGTTCCGATGTTCTCCTACCAAACCCGAAACTGGGTCACTGCGGGTTATTTCCTTTGAGAAATGAGGGAAAAAATCCGTCTTTCTAGTAAATGCCTGTTGTCACACTTGAAGACATGACTGATATTAAAATCACTGGTGCTTTTTTGTATATATTTGGTATAGATATTCCTGTCTGCATATTTCCTACATAAATGTAACTTGTCAAAACATCAGGAAAGCTCTATACCCATGTACTTAACATGGTAACTATTGAGGCAGCTGGAGAGTATTTTTCTAGCATATTACTATATTTATTTTAGATTTACTTGTGTATTACAGAAATTGGATCAAAATTTTGCATTTGTGTAAATTTATTACCTTTAATTTTGCCAAACTTTGACCATGGCACATTTTTTAGCTCAGCTGACTAGAAGTCTACAAGTCATCTTGCCTATAGCGGTTGTCATTTGTCCGTCGTCCGTTTTGAAACCGTTGGACCTACGAATCAACAAATTGACGTCCAGTTAGATATTGTTAAGTTTTCCCAAACTCAAAATTGGGTCACTGAAACTTTGTTCCTTTTATAAATTAAGGAAAGACCTCAATTTTCCATTGACAAAATATCGTTGTACTTCAGGACTGCCCAATTATAAAACCACTTGTTTGTTTTTGTTCATATTTGGCGTAAAGATTCCTCCTTATATTTCCAATATTCCCATGCAAGAAATTAGGTCCTTATTACGTAATATGTCGATGTTATGGACCGGAAGTAAAAGTACCTCATTGATCATGATAATTGTTAAAGCTGGAGACTTTTTCACGGACAAAACTTTATGTATATATATATATATATAACAATAGAAATAAAAAAGTTTGCATTTATAAAATATTACAAAATTCAGCCGAGCGCCGTGACCCATGAGTCAGTTGTTTCTTGTTAGTACTGCTTAATTTGTACATGATGGTTGCACAAAGATTTAAGCATCTATAATCTGAAATCTCAAAGCAACTTTGAGAAAAGTGTATCTTTTATTCACGTATAAGAAGACTATATATCCAGTATTGTTTAAATGAAGCCAACCCAGTGCAGGTATACAGCCCCCATGAGGCAAAGTTATTATGTAACTTGACCTGGGAGCATCAGCTACGCTAGCCAGCTAGGGTTCCCCTCTCCCCGTTCAACTGACATGTACAGTTACCAAACAAGATATATATTTTTGTAAATACCGATTTTGTTTCCAGACTGTTGATACAATTTGATGATGTGTCCACAAAGTAAGGTTTTACTGCTGGAGAACTGTGAATGTTCATGATATGTGGAATTCCCAGTAGGAAACTGCATAAGAAATTAAAACATTTTTCTTTCTTTTTTTAAACAAGTTAAATTTCAGTACTTGAGAAAAAAAATATTTTAATTATTAGCATGAAAATATTGTTTATATCCCCGCCCTCTTCAAAATGAGTGTGTATACCTGATTTGAAAGGTATTTTTATCAATACATGTATTTCTAATTATTTGATTTAGTTATAAATTAAACATGTATTTTAAACTGAAGCACCTGTTGTCACTCTAGTTTATAAAAATTGTTTGAAACTATAGACTTAGGTGTAAAATGCGGTTACATGACTGCGTGAGAGGATTGTTGGTAAATATTTTATAAGGATATTAAAGTAATAGTCTAACATTACGAGTTAAAATGAAAAAAAAATGAAATAAACATTAAAACCAATTTGCATTCAACATTTTATGACTATGGCGTGCGGTTGGTTAATTGATCATCCAGCAGATGGCGCTGTATTCCGGGCAAAAGATGTGCTTCTTACGACCCTGAGTACACACGATCTGAATATAGGGCTGGAGAATATATAAATTTACAAAATACCAGTATTGCCATTTATCTGTTATCATATGTTTGCTCGCTTTATGGAACTTTTCTAATATAATTTTATACAATGGTGTTTAAACAGTACGAGGAATGATCAACAGTAATTATTTGTAATACCCTTCATTCTTTTAACACCTGCAGAGTTAATATCTAGCTAACCAGTTAAATTTGAGATTCCATTCAAATGTACTCTTCTTCGTCGTAATTCATCGGAAATATTCTTTTTCTTCTTTAAACTTCTTAAACTTTCTTCTTAATTCTTCTTCTGTCTCCCCTCCCGTGGGGGAACTGTGTAGTGTTGGTCTGTCGTCCGTCGTCGTCGTCTTTTCTTGTGAACGAGATAAATTTTGGAGGACACTTCATTTTTTCATGGAGTTTGAAATTTAAAAATAAAATTTCGGACGAGTTCAAAACCAGTTACGTTTCCCTTCATCATCTAGGTCAAATCAGCCGGAATTGAAATTATTTGTGAACCCCATAATTAAGTTTCACAACCAAGTTCTTTGACGAATTCGAAAACTGGCAACCTTGACCTGAATATTCAAGGTCAAATCAGTCAGAATAGAAATAATTTGTCAACGCTTTAACTTTTTTTATTCAAAAACCTGTGATCATTACAAAAACAACCTCATTCATAACACCTGCCTCGTGTGCTGTATACATGCAAGGGCACCGGTCATGATACCGCACGGGTAAAGTAGTGGTGTGAAATGTGGGAAGCGTTAATGTGTACTGCTTCAGTTGTACTGGCTGTTGTCAGCCCCTTATAAATACTAAAAGTCATTTACGTACTGCTACTATTACAACAGCAATTCTAATAAAAACTCGAAATATGCATTCTCAGGAATACAGGCTTACGCAATGTGGGCGGTCCTTATTGTGGGATGCTCCCCAAAACTTGTTTGCGTTCTCATATTCGGCCCGTATACCCCCCCATTCTTCCGTGCAGAAGTTCCCCCGCTAATGATTGCATTCACCTATGCGGTCCATATTCTTCGGTTCATTCGTGCTTAAGTGAACTTACATTTGTGATTATTCCGGGCAGTCCTTCCTGAACCCATATCATGAGGCAGATCCACACCAAAATCTTATCGATTCTTTCTAGGCCCATTCCCGAAATGCCCTGAAAATATCAAACACACACATACACACGAACGGGAATGAACGCATACCCTTATGGCCGAGGTAATAATAATAATAATAATAATAATAATAATAATAATAATACATGTAATAAATGATAATAATAATAATACACAATCGTCCGTAGTCCTCTGAACAATTTGGCAAGTGACCTGAAATTTGTTTCAGTTTTATTTGCAGGAACTCTGTAATGACAATGATGTTTATCTGTATCCGAGGAACAATTTGTACATGTACATTTGCAGTTAAGAATATTATGGCTGAGTGCAATCACATGACCATTCAGTTGGCAGTTATCCGAGAGGTGCCCACAACAGAGACGTTACAAGGGGAGAACGAGTAGATCTCTTCACCTGTAAGGTGCGATTTCCTGGCATGCAAACAGTGCCGTGTTACTGGGTTCAGGCCCGGCTATCAGCTTCCCGTTTATCCGCTTCCCAAATAACTGCTCACCAAATATCCGCGTGCCCAAATATCCGATAGAATGTGAGAGAGACGGAAAGAGAGTTTAATTATTTATAATGGATCCCAGACTTGTCTCATTTAATAACTTTTTTTTATCCGATGATATATATTTGGCAAGAGAGAGAGAGAGAGAGAGAGAGAGAGAGAGAGAGAGTAAAATTAATTATAAAGGTTCCCAGACATGTCTCATTTAATAACTTTTTTGTCTGATAAAGATATATTTAGCCAGAAAGACAGAAAGAAAGATTTGAAAAATGAATTAATGAATGAATTAATGAGAGAGAGAGAGAAAAAAAGAAAGAATAATAGAAAGAATGAGAGAGAGAGAGAGTTTATTCAATTTTCATGGATCCCAGACTTTTCTTATTTAATAACCTATTTTGTCCGATAACGATATATGTAAGGCGTCTAATATTGCATAATCAATTTCATATACAGAGAGGGGGAGATAAAAAGGATGAATGAGAGAAAGAAAGAAAGAAAAAGAACAGAAAGAAAGAAAGGATGAAGGAATGAGAGATAGAAAGAAAAAAATGAGTGTCAGAATAAGAAAGGAAAGACGGAAACAGAGAGTTAATTTAATTTTTATGGATCCTGTGTCTTGTTTCATTTAATAACTGTATTTTGTCCGATAACGATATATGTAAGGCGTATAATATTGTATAATGCATTTCATATTCACAGAGAGAGAGAGAGAGACAGAGAGAGAGAGAGAATGCAGATGTTGTAATGTTTATTTAGATAATTACGGGTGTACTTGCCTTAATGATTAAATCAAGGTTTCATGATCACGGGTGCATTAATGTTTGTATTACACTCAAACAGAACCCTTTCGCGGCGGAGCGGTTTTCGACTGCACGAAACAGCTTAATTATATCACGCAAGCGGGGTTTCCCCGGGTTAACGTGATGAAAACATCCAAGCTAACATTTTAAGGTAAAAAAAATATTGTTAAGGAATATGTATAATCTCTTGTAATCACCTGTAATGCAACAAATTTAAAACTAGTTTTTTCTGTCCGTCCGTCAACATTCATGTGTCATGAATAATGCAAAGACAATCGCTCGGGGTAACTTAATAAAAACCTGCAAGAATGAATATAAAGCTGACATAAAAACGTAAGATTTATAATAATTTAATAAAAGCAGTGTTTTAACTAAGGCCGGGATGGCCTACAAGTTCGCTTGGAGCGTCGCGGTTAAGTGATCGCACACATGCGGTAATCCGTTGACCCAATTCAAGACACCAGCCTCGACAGCGATGTCGCGATCTGGTCGAAAATGCTTCAAAAACCGGTAGCTCCTGTATTTAAATGTTCCTTGATGTCTTCCTTCATCTTTTTTTTCCATGACCGTTGCATATATGAACCGTGCAGGGTCATTTTCGACCGTTAACGCTCACACACGAATATCTGGGCACGTGGATATTTGGTGAGCAGATATTTGGGAAGCGGATAACTTAGAAGCGGACACCTGTTACTGCAGCTGGTAGCCCTCGGCTAGGAGATTTGAGGAGGACAAACTTTGATAGCACCTGCAAAGAAACTAAATTTCGTTCTCCTCTTCATACAGTGCACAATACGCGGGGTCCCATAGCTGTATTTTTACTCAAACAAATAGGAAAGACAGCCGGACAATGAGTGGTGAAGACTCGAAACTTATAGCATGTAGTTCAGTTACATAATTTGTTGTTTTTAATTAAAGTGACAAACACTGTACCGGAGAAGATTAATTGATAAGACCAGTGTTGTAACCATAACATTAATTCTGGAAAACAATCTACCCGTCCTCTTTAACAATATATCTAAACACAGGGTTACATGGATAATTGGTAAACCTTTAACCTTATATATATCTAGTGATAATACATTATACGCATCAGGGCTCGAAACAATGAGTGTAGACAATCAAGGATAAAGGATTTTTTTTTTATCTAAATCACCGGAATATCATTCATCAGTTAAGTATTTACCGTTACTTAGTCTCCGCAGCTTGATTGTTCATGTATTGGAGCATTCATAGAAGTCATCAGTCCTCTGGGCTTGTATTACTTTCCTGCTATCGTTGCGCCTTGCTGTCTATTGTCAATGTCTAAATTGTAAATTAGCGTTTATTAACATCCTATGTATAAATCTGAAATAATGTAAAATACAATGTATAATATTTCCACTAATAGATAGAAGATTTATTGCCATATCAGGAACTGTGAAGATTGTGCATTAGAAATCACACGAAGTATATCCAATGGCAAAAGAATTCCAACGTTAACTTCGGAGACTTGTGTATCTATCGTTTAATCTTATTTCATTGTACAATCTTACCTATAAGATTTATTATGGTTATTTTTAGTCAAATAATTTCCTATAAATAACTAAGTATTACTTATTGTTGTAGTTACGATCGTTATTGTTGTAATTACGATCGAAATTGTTGCAGTTACAATCGTTCTTGTCGAAATTACAATTGTTATTGTTGTAGTTACGATCGTTATTGGTGTAGAAACGATCGTTATTGTTGCAGTCACGATCATTATGTTGCAGTTATGATCGTTATTGTTGTAGTTACGATCCATATTGCTGTAGTTACGATCGTTATTGTTGTAGTTACGATCCGTATTGCTGTAGTTACGATCGTTATTGTTGTAGTTACGATCCGTATTGCTGTAGTTACGATCGTTATTGTTGTAGTTACGATCCGTATTGCTGTAGTTACGATCGTTATTGTTGTAGTTACGATCCGTATTGCTTTAGTTACGATCGTTATTGTTGCAGTTACGATCGTTATTCTTGTAGTTACGTTTGTTATTGTTAAAGTTTAGATCGTTATTGTTGTAGTTACGATCGTTATTCTTGTAGTCACGATCGATATTGTTGCAGTTAAGATCGTTATTTTTGCAGTTACGATCGTTTATGTTGCAGTTACGATCGTATTGTTGCAGTTACAATAGTTATTGTTGTAGTAACGATCGTTACTATTGCAGTTATGATCGTTACTCTTGTAGTTACGATCGTTATTGTTGCAGCTACGATCGTTATTGTTGCAGTTACGATCGTTATTGTTGCAGTTGCGATCGTTATTGTTGCAGCTATGATAATTATTGTTGCAGTTGCGATTGTTATTCTTGCAGTAACGATCGTTATTATTTGGGTAAATATTGTTATTGTTGTAATTACCATCGTTATTGTTGCGGTTACGATCGTTATTGTTGTAGTTACGATCGTTATTGTTGAAGTTACGTCGTTATTGTTGTAGTTACCATCGTTATTGTTGCAGTTACGATCGTTATTGTTGCAGTTACGATCGTTATTGTTGCAGTTACGATCTTTATTGTATCCCCAGACAATGCTTTCATACCGGTCCCGCCGCCGCCGCCGCCGCCGCCGCATATAAATCTTGTTGGCGCGATAACTCAAAAATATTTCACGGATCTTTACCAAACTTGGTTGTTACGATACCTAATAAAAACAGATCACGTATGCGTGATGAACACAAATTTTGTAATGAAGATAAAAAATCAGATTCTGTAACACTAGGCAGCGTGAAATGTCTAGGGGAATGAATAAAGAAGTCAGTGGTTTTTTTGTTAACAAATAACCATAATTTATTCTTAAAACAACCCTAACATTACAACACACTACATCAATAAAATTATACAGTAAAACAGCGGTATACCAACAAATTAATACAATCACACAGTAAAATACACAAAGTGCACAGTACCTGGATACCACCACCGTCACAACGATAAGTTCTTTAAATGTATACTCTCGGAGAATGACAGTCCAGTGTAAAGCTCTTGCAACAATCCAGAAAGTAAACTGAAGTCCACATGCACAAAATCCAGGAGAACGTCTGACGAAAATCTATAATTGCCGCACTCGTCGGTTAAGGTCCCAGAAACTGACACATGCTTCTGCGTCTTCTCTGCTGCTCTGCTCTCGGTTCTAAAACACAGCCCCTTTATATACTCTTCACCCCAAGCCGAGAATTTTCCACCTCTCGAACAATCGAAAAGATCCTACTCAACAGAGTAACCACGCGTTAAAGGAATCATCTAGAAGAACATCGCTGTGCGTGCCCCTACATACCAGGGTCCACACGTGACTCACGACCAGGCGAGAAAGCCCAAGGCTAGCATGACAACGAGAGTTCAACCAGTACGGATTAAACTGCAAATGTAACAAACGGCCCGGCTAGGGTGTCACAACACGAGTTACGCCCGTGTCACACAATAAAAAAAGCACCTGTAACAGGTATATATATAGATATGGATGAGGGGACGGCGCCTATTTAAAATGAGGTCAAGACCTTTACTAGGAGAGTGTCCTTGACCTTGAATAGGTCCAGTTTTGGGGAAAATCACACAAATTCTTAAAAATCTCAAGAAATCTTGCATGAATTGATCCCAAAATCAAGTTGATCGAAGATCATGGATAGGGTTGTCATGTTCCAGAAACTGGTGGCGCCACCTATATTTCTTTACTTGTTTTCGTGCCTTTTAATACCCCCAAAATTGCCACTTGACAGTACTGTGAACATTATTAGTCAAAAAGTAATGGACAGATTTCTTTTATATTATGCATATTCATAGATATGGGTTATTGGATGATGTTTATTTATATTGGGGTCATGACCTTTCCTATGAGAGTGGCCTTGACCTTGAATATTCCCATATTTGGTGAAATTCACACAAAATCTTTAATATCTCAGTAAGGGATACATGGAATGATCCAAAAATCAAATTGACCGAAGATCTTGAATAGCTTTGTCTTTTGCAGAAGACAGGTAGTGCCACCTTGTGTCGTTCTCTTGTTAAAATGATGTTACCGCAATAACTTTGTAAGAATTTGAAGTTCAGTCACCAAACCCACAGATTTGATGCAACTTATCAACGGCTAGGTCAAGTTCGAACATGGATGACCCTGATGCATTTTTCAGGGTCACAGCAGCGATTATGCTAAAATGATATAAGGGCAATAACTAAAAAGGAATTTGTGTTACAATCACCAAACCTACAGTTTAGATGCATTTTATCAAGGGCTAGGTCAAGTCCGAATATGGATGACCTAGATGCTTTTTCAAGGTCACAGAGGCGATAACGCTGAAATGATGTTAACTTTAATATCTCACTGAGGGATGCATGGATTGGTCCAAAAACCAAACTGGCATAAGATCCTTGATAGCATTGTTTTCTGTAGATGACAGGTGGCGCCACCTTATGTTGTTTTCTTGCTAAAATGATGTTTAAACGGAATAACTTTGTAAGAATTTGAGGTACAGTCACCAAACCCACAAGTTTGATGCATCTTATCAATGGGTAGGTCAAATTTGAAAAAAGAAACCATGGTGGCTTGCCAAGTGTCAGTCTCTGCATCCTATTCTTCGAGGCGGGGGCGGGAGGGGGGTTAATTGTCTGGGGATACTATGGCACCTGCGGTACCAAAAAATATATAGTTGTTGTTGTTACGATCGTTATTGTTGCAGTAACGATAGTTTTTGTTGCTGCTACGATCGTTATTGTTGTAGTTACGATCGTAATTGTTGTAGTTACCATCGTAATAGTTGTAGTTACCTTCGTAATTGTTGTCATTACCATCGTTATTGTTTAAGTTACCATCGCAATTGTTGTAGTTACCATCGTAACTGTTGTAGTTACCATCGTAATTGTTGTAGTTACCATCGTGATTGTTGTAGTTACCATCGTTATTGTTGAAGGTACGAATGTTGATGTTGATGTTACGATCGTTATTGTTGTAGTTACGATCGTTATTGTTGTAGTTACCATCGTAAAAGTTGTAGTTACCATCGTTATTTTTATCAATACATGTATTTTTAATTATTTGATTTAGTTATAAATTTAACATGTATTTTAAACTGAAGCACCTGTTGTCACTCTAGTTTATAAAAATTGTTTGAAACTATAGACTTAGGTGTAAAATGCGGTTACATGACTGCGTGAGAGGATTGTTGGTAAATATTTTATAAGGATATTAAAGTAATACAGTAGTCTAACATTACGAGTTAAAATGAAAAAAAAAATGAAATAAACATTAAAACCAATTTGCATTCAACATTTTATGACTATGGCGTGCGGTTGGTTAATTGATCATCCAGCAGATGGCGCTGTATTTCGGGCAAAAGATGTGCTTCTTACGACCCTGAGTACACACGATCTGAATATAGGGCTGGAGAATATATAAATTTACAAAATACCAGTATTGCCATTTATCTGTTATCATATGTTTGCTCGCTTTATGGAACTTTTCTAATATAATTTTATACAATGGTGTTGAAACAGTACGAGGAATGATCAACCGTAATTATTTATAATACCCTTCATTCTTTTAACACCTGCAGAGTTAATATCTAGCTAACCAGTTAAATTTGAGATTCCATTCAAATGTACTCTTCTTCGTCGTAATTCATCGGAAACATTCTTTTTCTTATTTAAACTTCTTAAACCTTCTACTTAATTCTTCTTCTGTCTCCCCTCCCGTGGGGGAACTGTGTAGTGTTGGTCTGTCGTCCGTCGTCGTCGTCTTTTCTTGTGAACGAGATAAATTTTGGAGGACACTTCATTTTTTCATGGAGTTTGAAATTTAAAAATAAAATTTCGGACGAGTTCAAAACCAGTTACGTTTCCCTTCATCATCTAGGTCAAATCAGCCGGAATTGAAATTATTTGTGAACCCCATAATTAAGTTTCACAACCAAGTTCTTTGACGAATTCGAAAACTGGCAACCTTGACCTGAATATTCAAGGTCAAATCAGTCAGAATAGAAATAATTTGTCAACGCTTTAACTTTTTTTATTCAAAAACCTGTGATCATTACAAAAACAACCTCATTCATAACACCTGCCTCGTGTGCTGTATACATGCAAGGGCACCGGTCATGATACCGCACGGGTAAAGTAGTGGTGTGAAATGTGGGAAGCGTTAATGTGTACTGCTTCAGTTGTACTGGCTGTTGTCAGCCCCTTATAAATACTAAAAGTCATTTACGTACTGCTACTATTACAACAGCAGTTCTAATAAAAACTCGAAATATGCATTCTCAGGAATACAGGCTTACGCAATGTGGGCGGTCCTTATTGTGGGATGCTCCCCAAAACTTGTTTGCGTTCTCATATTCGGCCCGTATACCCCCCATTCTTCCGTGCAGAAGTTCCCCCGCTAATGATTGCATTCACCTATGCGGTCCATATTCTTCGGTTCATTCGTGCTTAAGTGAACTTACATTTGTGATTATTCCGGGCAGTCCTTCCTGAACCCGGATCATGAGGCAGATCCACACCAAAATCTTATCGATTCTTTCTAGGCCCATTCCCGAAATGCCCTGAAAATATCAAACACACACATACACACGAACGGGAATGAACGCATACCCTTATGGCCGAGGTAATAATAATAATAATAATAATAATAATAATAATAATAATAATACATGTAATAAATGATAATAATAATAATACACAATCGTCCGTAGTCCTCTGAACAATTTGGCAAGTGACCTGAAATTTGTTTCAGTTTTATTTGCAGGAACTCTGTAATGACAATGATGTTTATCTGTATCCGAGGAACAATTTGTACATGTACATTTGCAGTTAAGAATATTATGGCTGAGTGCAATCACATGACCATTCAGTTGGCAGTTATCCGAGAGGTGCCCACAACAGAGACGTTACAAGGGGAGAACGAGTAGATCTCTTCACCTGTAAGGTGCGATTTCCTGGCATGCAAACAGTGCCGTGTTACTGGGTTCAGGCCCGGCTATCAGCTTCCCGTTTATCCGCTTCCCAAATAACTGCTCACCAAATATCCGCGTGCCCAAATATCCGATAGAATGTGAGAGAGACGGAAAGAGAGTTTAATTATTTATAATGGATCCCAGACTTGTCTCATTTAATAACTTTTTTTTATCCGATGATATATATTTGGCAAGAGAGAGAGAGAGAGAGAGAGAGAGAGAGAGAGAGAGAGAGTAAAATTAATTATAAAGGTTCCCAGACATGTCTCATTTAATAACTTTTTTGTCTGATAAAGATATATTTAGCCAGAAAGACAGAAAGAAAGATTTGAAAAATGAATTAATGAATGAATTAATGAGAGAGAGAGAGAAAAAAAGAAAGAATAATAGAAAGAATGAGAGAGAGAGAGAGTTTATTCAATTTTCATGGATCCCAGACTTTTCTTATTTAATAACCTATTTTGTCCGATAACGATATATGTAAGGCGTCTAATATTGCATAATCAATTTCATATACAGAGAGGGGGAGATAAAAAGGATGAATGAGAGAAAGAAAGAAAGGAAAAGAACAGAAAGAAAGAAAGGATGAAGGAATGAGAGATAGAAAGAAAAAAATGAGTGTCAGAATAAGAAAGGAAAGACGGAAACAGAGAGTTAATTTAATTTTTATGGATCCTGTGTCTTGTTTCATTTAATAACTGTATTTTGTCCGATAACGATATATGTAAGGCGTATAATATTGTATAATGCATTTCATATTCACAGAGAGAGAGAGAGAGACAGAGAGAGAGAGAGAATGCAGATGTTGTAATGTTTATTTAGATAATTACGGGTGTACTTGCCTTAATGATTAAATCAAGGTTTCATGATCACGGGTGCATTAATGTTTGTATTACACTCAAACAGAACCCTTTCGCGGCGGAGCGGTTTTCGACTGCACGAAACAGCTTAATTATATCACGCAAGCGGGGTTTCCCCGGGTTAACGTGATGAAAACATCCAAGCTAACATTTTAAGGTAAAAAAAATATTGTTAAGGAATATGTATAATCTCTTGTAATCACCTGTAATGCAACAAATTTAAAACTAGTTTTTTCTGTCCGTCCGTCAACATTCATGTGTCATGAATAATGCAAAGACAATCGCTCGGGGTAACTTAATAAAAACCTGCAAGAATGAATATAAAGCTGACATAAAAACGTAAGATTTATAATAATTTAATAAAAGCAGTGTTTTAACTAAGGCCGGGATGGCCTACAAGTTCGCTTGGAGCGTCGCGGTTAAGTGATCGCACACATGCGGTAATCCGTTGACCCAATTCAAGACACCAGCCTCGACAGCGATGTCGCGATCTGGTCGAAAATGCTTCAAAAACCGGTAGCTCCTGTATTTAAATGTTCCTTGATGTCTTCCTTCATCTTTTTTTTCCATGACCGTTGCATATATGAACCGTGCAGGGTCATTTTCGACCGTTAACGCTCACACACGAATATCTGGGCACGTGGATATTTGGTGAGCAGATATTTGGGAAGCGGATAACTTAGAAGCGGACACCTGTTACTGCAGCTGGTAGCCCTCGGCTAGGAGATTTGAGGAGGACAAACTTTGATAGCACCTGCAAAGAAACTAAATTTCGTTCTCCTCTTCATACAGTGCACAATACGCGGGGTCCCATAGCTGTATTTTTACTCAAACAAATAGGAAAGACAGCCGGACAATGAGTGGTGAAGACTCGAAACTTATAGCATGTAGTTCAGTTACATGATTTGTTGTTTTTAATTAAAGTGACAAACACTGTACCGGAGAAGATTAATTGATAAGACCAGTGTTGTAACCATAACATTAATTCTGGAAAACAATCTACCCGTCCTCTTTAACAATATATCTAAACACAGGGTTACATGGATAATTGGTAAACCTTTAACCTTATATATATCTAGTGATAATACATTATACGCATCAGGGCTCGAAACAATGAGTGTAGACAATCAAGGATAAAGGATTTTTTTTCTATCTAAATCACCGGAATATCATTCATCAGTTAAGTATTTACCGTTACTTAGTCTCCGCAGCTTGAATGTTCATGTATTGGAGCATTCATAGAAGTCATCAGTCCTCTGGGCTTGTATTACTTTCCTGCTATCGTTGCGCCTTGCTGTCTATTGTCAATGTCTAAATTGTAAATTAGCGTTTAATAACATCCTATGTATAAATCTGAAATAATGTAAAATACAATGTATAATATTTCCACTAATAGATAGAAGATTTATTGCCATATCAGGAACTGTGAAGATTGTGCATTAGAAATCACACGAAGTATATCCAATGGCAAAAGAATTCCAACGTTAACTTCGGAGACTTGTGTATCTATCGTTTAATCTTATTTCATTGTACAATCTTACCTATAAGATTTATTATGGTTATTTTTAGTCAAATAATTTCCTATAAATAACTAAGTATTACTTATTGTTGTAGTTACGATCGTTATTGTTGTAATTACGATCGAAATTGTTGCAGTTACAATCGTTCTTGTCGAAATTACAATTGTTATTGTTGTAGTTACGATCGTTATTGGTGTAGAAACGATCGTTATTGTTGCAGTCACGATCATTATGTTGCAGTTATGATCGTTATTGTTGTAGTTACGATCCATATTGCTGTAGTTACGATCGTTATTGTTGTAGTTACGATCCGTATTGCTGTAGTTACGATCGTTATTGTTGTAGTTACGATCCGTATTGCTGTAGTTACGATCGTTATTGTTGTAGTTACGATCCGTATTGCTGTAGTTACGATCGTTATTGTTGTAGTTACGATCCGTATTGCTTTAGTTACGATCGTTATTGTTGCAGTTACGATCGTTATTCTTGTAGTTACGTTTGTTATTGTTAAAGTTTAGATCGTTATTGTTGTAGTTACGATCGTTATTCTTGTAGTCACGATCGATATTGTTGCAGTTAAGATCGTTATTTTTGCAGTTACGATCGTTTATGTTGCAGTTACGATCGTATTGTTGCAGTTACAATAGTTATTGTTGTAGTAACGATCGTTACTATTGCAGTTATGATCGTTACTCTTGTAGTTACGATCGTTATTGTTGCAGCTACGATCGTTATTGTTGCAGTTACGATCGTTATTGTTGCAGTTGCGATCGTTATTGTTGCAGCTATGATAATTATTGTTGCAGTTGCGATTGTTATTCTTGCAGTAACGATCGTTATTATTTGGGTAAATATTGTTATTGTTGTAATTACCATCGTTATTGTTGCGGTTACGATCGTTATTGTTGTAGTTACGATCGTTATTGTTGAAGTTACGTCGTTATTGTTGTAGTTACCATCGTTATTGTTGCAGTTACGATCGTTATTGTTGCAGTTACGATCGTTATTGTTGCAGTTACGATCTTTATTGTATCCCCAGACAATGCTTTCATACCGGTCCCGCCGCCGCCGCCGCCGCATATAAATCTTGTTGGCGCGATAACTCAAAAATATTTCACGGATCTTTACCAAACTTGGTTGTTACGATACCTAATAAAAACAGATCACGTATGCGTGATGAACACAAATTTTGTAATGAAGATAAAAAATCAGATTCTGTAACACTAGGCAGCGTGAAATGTCTAGGGGAATGAATAAAGAAGTCAGTGGTTTTTTTGTTAACAAATAACCATAATTTATTCTTAAAACAACCCTAACATTACAACACACTACATCAATAAAATTATACAGTAAAACAGCGGTATACCAACAAATTAATACAATCGCACAGTAAAATACACAAAGTGCACAGTACCTGGATACCACCACCGTCACAACGATAAGTTCTTTAAATGTATACTCTCGGAGAATGACAGTCCAGTGCAAAGCTCTTGCAACAATCCAGAAAGTAAACTGAAGTCCACATGCACAAAATCCAGGAGAACGTCTGACGAAAATCTATAATTGCCGCACTCGTCGGTTAAGGTCCCAGAAACTGACACACGCTTCTGCGTCTTCTCTGCTGCTCTGCTCTCGGTTCTAAAACACAGCCCCTTTATATACTCTTCACCCCAAGCCGAGAATTTTCCACCTCTCGAACAATCGAAAAGATCCTACTCAACACAGTAACCACGCGTTAAAGGAATCATCTAGAAGAACATCGCTGTGCGTGCCCCTACATACCAGGGTCCACACGTGACTCACGACCAGGCGAGAAAGCCCAAGGCTAGCATGACAACGAGAGTTCAACCAGTACGGATTAAACTGCAAATGTAACAAACGGCCCGGCTAGGGTGTCACAACACGAGTTACGCCCGTGTCACACAATAAAAAAAGCACCTGTAACAGGTATATATATAGATATGGATGAGGGGACGGCGCCTATTTAAAATGAGGTCAAGACCTTTACTAGGAGAGTGTCCTTGACCTTGAATAGGTCCAGTTTTGGGGAAAATCACACAAATTCTTAAAAATCTCAAGAAATCTTGCATGAATTGATCCCAAAATCAAGTTGATCGAAGATCATGGATAGGGTTGTCATGTTCCAGAAACTGGTGGCGCCACCTATATTTCTTTACTTGTTTTCGTGCCTTTTAATACCCCCAAAATTGCCACTTGACAGTACTGTGAACATTATTAGTCAAAAAGTAATGGACAGATTTCTTTTATATTATGCATATTCATAGATATGGGTTATTGGATGATGTTTATTTATATTGGGGTCATGACCTTTCCTATGAGAGTGGCCTTGACCTTGAATATTCCCATATTTGGTGAAATTCACACAAAATCTTTAATATCTCAGTAAGGGATACATGGAATGATCCAAAAATCAAATTGACCGAAGATCTTGAATAGCTTTGTCTTTTGCAGAAGACAGGTAGTGCCACCTTGTGTCGTTCTCTTGTTAAAATGATGTTACCGCAATAACTTTGTAAGAATTTGAAGTTCAGTCACCAAACCCACAGATTTGATGCAACTTATCAACGGCTAGGTCAAGTTCGAACATGGATGACCCTGATGCATTTTTCAGGGTCACAGCAGCGATTATGCTAAAATGATATAAGGGCAATAACTAAAAAGGAATTTGTGTTACAATCACCAAACCTACAGTTTAGATGCATTTTATCAAGGGCTAGGTCAAGTCCGAATATGGATGACCTAGATGCTTTTTCAAGGTCACAGAGGCGATAACGCTGAAATGATGTTAACTTTAATATCTCACTGAGGGATGCATGGATTGGTCCAAAAACCAAACTGGCATAAGATCCTTGATAGCATTGTTTTCTGTAGATGACAGGTGGCGCCACCTTATGTTGTTTTCTTGCTAAAATGATGTTTAAACGGAATAACTTTGTAAGAATTTGAGGTACAGTCACCAAACCCACAAGTTTGATGCATCTTATCAATGGGTAGGTCAAATTTGAAAAAAGAAACCATGGTGGCTTGCCAAGTGTCAGTCTCTGCATCCTATTCTTCGAGGCGGGGGCGGGAGGGGGGTTAATTGTCTGGGGATACTATGGCACCTGCGGTACCAAAAAATATATAGTTGTTGTTGTTACGATCGTTATTGTTGCAGTAACGATAGTTTTTGTTGCTGCTACGATCGTTATTGTTGTAGTTACGATCGTAATTGTTGTAGTTACCATCATTCCGTTGTAGTTACTATCGTAATTGTTGTAGTTACCATCGTAATAGTTGTAGTTACCTTCGTAATTGTTGTCATTACCATCGTTATTGTTTAAGTTACCATCGCAATTGTTGTAGTTACCATCGTAACTGTTGTAGTTACCATCGTAATTGTTGTAGTTACCATCGTGATTGTTGTAGTTACCATCGTTATTGTTGAAGGTACGAATGTTGATGTTGATGTTACGATCGTTATTGTTGTAGTTACGATCGTTATTGTTGTAGTTACCATCGTAAAAGTTGTAGTTACCATCGTTATTTTTATCAATACATGTATTTCTAATTATTTGATTTAGTTATAAATTTAACATGTATTTTAAACTGAAGCACCTGTTGTCACTCTAGTTTATAAAAATTGTTTGAAACTATAGACTTAGGTGTAAAATGCGGTTACATGACTACGTGAGAGGATTGTTGGTAAATATTTTATAAGGATATTAAAGTAATACAGTAGTCTAACATTACGAGTTAAAATGAAAAAAAAAATGAAATAAACATTAAAACCAATTTGCATTCAACATTTTATGACTATGGCGTGCGGTTGGTTAATTGATCATCCAGCAGATGGCGCTGTATTTCGGGCAAAAGATGTGCTTCTTACGACCCTGAGTACACACGATCTGAATATAGGGCTGGAGAATATATAAATTTACAAAATACCAGTATTGCCATTTATCTGTTATCATATGTTTGCTCGCTTTATGGAACTTTTCTAATATAATTTTATACAATGGTGTTGAAACAGTACGAGGAATGATCAACCGTAATTATTTATAATACCCTTCATTCTTTTAACACCTGCAGAGTTAATATCTAGCTAACCAGTTAAATTTGAGATTCCATTCAAATGTACTCTTCTTCGTCGTAATTCATCGGAAACATTCTTTTTCTTATTTAAACTTCTTAAACCTTCTACTTAATTCTTCTTCTGTCTCCCCTCCCGTGGGGGAACTGTGTAGTGTTGGTCTGTCGTCCGTCGTCGTCGTCTTTTCTTGTGAACGAGATAAATTTTGGAGGACACTTCATTTTTTCATGGAGTTTGAAATTTAAAAATAAAATTTCGGACGAGTTCAAAACCAGTTACGTTTCCCTTCATCATCTAGGTCAAATCAGCCGGAATTGAAATTATTTGTGAACCCCATAATTAAGTTTCACAACCAAGTTCTTTGACGAATTCGAAAACTGGCAACCTTGACCTGAATATTCAAGGTCAAATCAGTCAGAATAGAAATAATTTGTCAACGCTTTAACTTTTTTTATTCAAAAACCTGTGATCATTACAAAAACAACCTCATTCATAACACCTGCCTCGTGTGCTGTATACATGCAAGGGCACCGGTCATGATACCGCACGGGTAAAGTAGTGGTGTGAAATGTGGGAAGCGTTAATGTGTACTGCTTCAGTTGTACTGGCTGTTGTCAGCCCCTTATAAATACTAAAAGTCATTTACGTACTGCTACTATTACAACAGCAGTTCTAATAAAAACTCGAAATATGCATTCTCAGGAATACAGGCTTACGCAATGTGGGCGGTCCTTATTGTGGGATGCTCCCCAAAACTTGTTTGCGTTCTCATATTCGGCCCGTATACCCCCCATTCTTCCGTGCAGAAGTTCCCCCGCTAATGATTGCATTCACCTATGCGGTCCATATTCTTCGGTTCATTCGTGCTTAAGTGAACTTACATTTGTGATTATTCCGGGCAGTCCTTCCTGAACCCGGATCATGAGGCAGATCCACACCAAAATCTTATCGATTCTTTCTAGGCCCATTCCCGAAATGCCCTGAAAATATCAAACACACACATACACACGAACGGGAATGAACGCATACCCTTATGGCCGAGGTAATAATAATAATAATAATAATAATAATAATAATAATAATAATAATAATAATAATAATAATACATGTAACAAATGATAATAATAATAATACACAATCGTCCGTAGTCCTCTGAACAATTTGGCAAGTGACCTGAAATTTGTTTCAGTTTTATTTGCAGGAACTCTGTAATGACAATGATGTTTATCTGTATCCGAGGAACAATTTGTACATGTACATTTGCAGTTAAGAATATTATGGCTGAGTGCAATCACATGACCATTCAGTTGGCAGTTATCCGAGTGGTGCCCACAACAGAGACGTTACAAGGGGAGAACGAGTAGATCTCTTCACCTGTAAGGTGCGATTTCCTGGCATGCAAACAGTGCCGTGTTATTGGGTTCAGGCCCGGCTATCAGCTTCCCGTTTATCCGCTTCCCAAATAACTGCTCACCAAATATCCGCGTGCCCAAATATCCGATAGAATGTGAGAGAGACGGAAAGAGAGTTTAATTATTTATAATGGATCCCAGACTTGTCTCATTTAATAACTTTATTTTATCCGATGATATATATTTGGCAAGAGAGAGAGAGAGAGAGAGAGAGAGAGAGTAAAATTAATTATAATGGTTCCCAGACATGTCTCATTTAATAACTTTTTTTGTCTGATAAAGATATATTTAGCCAGAAAGACAGAAAGAAAGATTTGAAAAATGAATTAATGAATTAATTAATGAGAGAGAGAGAGAGAGAGAAAAAGAGAGAATAATAGAAAGAATGAGAGAGAGAGAGAGTTTATTCAATTTTCGTGGATCCCAGACTTTTCTTATTTAATAACCTATTTTGTCCGATAACGATATATGTAAGGCGTCTAATATTGCATAATCAATTTCATATACAGAGAGGGGGAGATAAAAAGGATGAATGAGAGAAAGAAAGAAAGGAAAAGAACAGAAAGAAAGAAAGGATGAAGGAATGAGAGATAGAAAGAAAAAAATGAGTGTCAGAATAAGAAAGAAAAGACGGAAACAGAGAGTTAATTTAATTTTCATGGATCCTGTGTCTTGTTTCATTTAATAACTGTATTTTGTCCGATAACGATATATGTAAGGCGTATAATATTGTATAATGGATTTCATATTCACAGAGAGAGAGAGACAGAGAGAGAGAGAGAATGCAGATGTTGTAATGTTTATTTAGATAATTACGGGTGTACTTGCCTCAATGATTAAATCAAGGTTTCATGATCACGGGTGCATTAATGTTTGTATTACACTCAAACAGAACCCTTTCGCGGCGGAGCGGTTTTCGACTGCACGAAACAGCTTAATTATATCACGCAAGCGGGGTTTCCCCGGGTTAACGTGATGAAAACATCCAAGCTAACATTTTAAGGTAAAAAAAAATATTGTTAAGGAATATGTATAATCTCTTGTAATCACCTGTAATGCAACAAATTTAAAACTAGTTTTTTCTGTCCGTCCGTCAACATACATGTGTCATGAATAATGCAAAGACAATCGCTCGGGGTAACTTAATAAAAACCTGCAAGAATGAATATAAAGCTGACATAAAAACGTAAGATTTATAATAATTTAATAAAAGCAGTGTTTTAACTAAGGCCGGGATGGCCTACAAGTTCGCTTAGAGCGTCGCGGTTAAGTGATCGCACACATGCGGTAATCCGTTGACCCAATTCAAGACACCAGCCTCGACAGCGATGTCGCGATCTGGTCGAAAATGCTTCAAAAACCGGTAGCTCCTGTATTTAAATGTTCCTTGATGTCTTCCTTCATCTTTTTTTCCATGACCGTTGCATATATGAACCGTGCAGGGTCATTTTCGACCGTTAACGCTCACACACGAATATCTGGGTACGTGGATATTTGGTGAGCAGATATTTGGGAAGCGGATAACTTAGAAGCGGACACCTGTTACTGCAGCTGGTAGCCCTCGGCTAGGAGATTTGAGGAGGACAAACTTTGATAGCACCTGCAAAGAAACTAAATTTCGTTCTCCTCTTCATACAGTGCACAATACGCGGGGTCCCATAGCTGTATTTTTACTCAAACAAATAGGAAAGACAGCCGGACAATGAGTGGTGAAGACTCGAAACTTATAGCATGTAGTTCAGTTACATAATTTGTTGTTTTTAATTAAAGTGACAAACACTGTACCGGAGAAGATTAATTGATAAGACCAGTGTTGTAACCATAACATTAATTCTGGAAAACAATCTACCCGTCCTCTTTAACAATATATCTAAACACAGGGTTACATGGATAATTGGTAAACCTTTAACCTTATATATATCTAGTGATAATACATTATACGCATCAGGGCTCGAAACAATGAGTGTAGACAATCAAGGATAAAGGATTTTTTTTTATCTAAATCACCGGAATATCATTCATCAGTTAAGTATTTACCGTTACTTAGTCTCCGCAGCTTGATTGTTCATGTATTGGAGCATTCATAGAAGTCATCAGTCCTCTGGGCTTGTATTACTTTCCTGCTATCGTTGCGCCTTGCTTTCTATTGTCAATGTCTAAATTGTAAATTAGCGTTTATTAACATCCTATGTATAAATCTGAAATAATGTAAAATACAATGTATAATATTTCCACTAATAGATAGAAGATTTATTGCCATATCAGGAACTGTGAAGATTGTGCATTAGAAATCACACGAAGTATATCCGATGGCAAAAGAATTCCAACGTTAACTTCGGAGACTTGTGTATCTATCGTTTAATCTTATTTCATTGTACAATCTTACCTATAAGATTTATTATGGTTATTTTTAGTCAAATAATTTCCTATAAATAACTAAGTATTACTTATTGTTGTAGTTACGATCGTTATTGTTGTAATTACGATCGAAATTGTTGCAGTTACAATCGTTCTTGTCGAAATTACAATTGTTATTGTTGTAGTTACGATCGTTATTGGTGTAGAAACGATCGTTATTGTTGCAGTCACGATCATTATGTTGCAGATATGATCGTTATTGTTGTAGTTACGATCCATATTGCTGTAGTTACGATCGTTATTGTTGTAGTTACGATCCGTATTGCTGTAGTTACGATCGTTATTGTTGTAGTAACGATCCGTATTGCTGTAGTTACGATCGTTATTGTTGTAGTTACGATCCGTATTGCTGTAGTTACGATCGTTATTGTTGTAGTTACGATTCGTGTTGCTTTAGTTACGATCGTTATTGTTGCAGTTACGATCGTTATTCTTGTAGTTACGTTTGTTATTGTTGAAGTTTAGATCGTTATTGTTGTAGTTACGATCGTTATTCTTGTAGTCACGATCGATATTGTTGCAGTTAAGATCGTTATTTTTGCAGTTATGATCGTTTATGTTGCAGTAACGATCGTATTGTTGCAGTTACAATAGTTATTGTTGTAGTAACGATCGTTACTATTGCAGTTATGATCGTTACTCTTGTAGTTACGATCGTTATTGTTGCAGTTACGATCGTTATTGTTGCAGTTGCGATCGTTATTGTTGCAGCTATGATAATTATTGTTGCAGTTGCGATTGTTATTCTTGCAGTAACGATCGTTATTATTTGGGTAAATATTGTTATTGTTGTAATTACCATCGTTATTGTTGCGGTTACGCTTATTATTGTTGTAGTTACGATCGTTATTGTTGAAGTTACGTCGTTATTGTTGTAGTTACTATCGTTATTGTTGCAGTTACGATCGTTATTGTTGCAGTTACGATCTTTATTGTATCCCCAGACAAAGTCGGGGCATACTATGCTTTCATACCGGTCCCGCCGCCGCCGCCGCCGCATATAAATCTTGTACGCGCGATAACTCAAAAATATTTCACGGATATTTACCAAACTTGGTTGTTACGATACCTAATAAAAACAGATCACGTATGCGTGATGAACACAAATTTTGTAATGGAGATAAAAAATCAGATTCTGTAACACTAGGCAGCGTGAAATGTCTAGGGGAATGAATAAAGAAGTCAGTGTTTTTTTTGTTAACAAATAACCATAATTTATTCTTAAAACAACCCTAACATTACAACACACTACATCAATAAAATTATACAGTAAAACAGCGGTATACCAACAAATTAATACAATCACACAGTAAAATACACAAAGTGCACAGTACCTGGATACCACCACCGTCACAACGATAAGTTCTTTAAATGTATACTCTCGGAGAATGACAGTCCAGTGTAAAGCTCTTGCAACAATCCAGAAAGTAAACTGAAGTCCACATGCACAAAATCCAGGAGAACGTCTGACGAAAATCTATAATTGCCGCACTCGTCGGTTAAGGTCCCAGAAACTGACACACGCTTCTGCGTCTTCTCTGCTGCTCTGCTCTCGGTTCTAAAACACAGCCCCTTTATATACTCTTCACCCCAAGCCGAGAATTTTCCACCTGTCGAACAATCGAAAAGATCCTACTCAACACAGTAACCACGCGTTAAAGGAATTATCTAGAAGAACATCGCTGTGCGTGCCCCTACATACCAGGGTCCACACGTGACTCACGACCAGGCGAGAAAGCCCAAGGCTAGCATGACAACGAGAGTTCAACCAGTACGGATTAAACTGCGAATGTAACAAACGGCCCGGCTAGGGTGTCACAACACGAGTTACGCCCGTGTCACACAATAAAAAAAGCACCTGTAACAGGTATATATATAGATATGGATGAGGGGACGGCGCCTATTTAAAATGAGGTCAAGACCTTTACTAGGAGAGTGTCCTTGACCTTGAATAGGTCCAGTTTTGGGGAAAATCACACAAATTTCTTAAAAATCTCAAGAAATCTTGCATGAATTGATCCCAAAATCAAGTTGATCGAAGATCATGGATAGGGTTGTCATGTTCCAGAAACTGGTGGCGCCACCTATATTTCTTTACTTGTTTTCGTGCCTTTTAATACCCCCAAAATTGCCACTTGACAGTACTGTGAACATTATTAGTCAAAAAGTAATGGACAGATTTCTTTTATATTATGCATATTCATAGATATGGGTTATTGGATGATGTTTATTTATATTGGGGTCATGACCTTTCCTATGAGAGTGGCCTTGACCTTGAATATTCCCATATTTGGTGAAATTCACACAAAATCTTTAATATCTCAGTAAGGGATACATGGAATGATCCAAAAATCAAATTGACCGAAGATCTTGAATAGCTTTGTCTTTTGCAGAAGACAGGTAGTGCCACCTTGTGTCGTTCTCTTGTTAAAATGATGTTACCGCAATAACTTTGTAAGAATTTGAAGTTCAGTCACCAAACCCACAGATTTGATGCAACTTATCAACGGCTAGGTCAAGTTCGAACATGGATGACCCTGATGCATTTTTCAGGGTCACAGCAGCGATTATGCTAAAATGATATAAGGGCAATAACTAAAAAGGAATTTGTGTTACAATCACCAAACCTACAGTTTAGATGCATTTTATCAAGGGCTAGGTCAAGTCCGAATATGGATGACCTAGATGCTTTTTCAAGGTCACAGAGGCGATAACGCTGAAATGATGTTAACTTTAATATCTCACTGAGGGATGCATGGATTGGTCCAAAAACCAAACTGGCATAAGATCATTGATAGCATTGTTTTCTGTAGATGACAGGTGGCGCCACCTTATGTTGTTTTCTTGCTAAAATGATGTTTAAACGGAATAACTTTGTAAGAATTTGAGGTACAGTCACCAAACCCACAAGTTTGATGCATCTTATCAATGGGTAGGTCAAATTTGAAAAGAAACCATGGTGGCTTGCCAAGTGTCAGTCTCTGCATCCTATTCTTCGAGGCGGGGGCGGGAGGGGGGTTAATTGTCTGGGGATACTATGGCACCTGCGGTACCAAAAAATATATAGTTGTTGTTGTTACGATCGTTATTGTTGCAGTAACGATAGTTTTTGTTGCTGCTACGATCGTTATTGTTGTAGTTACGATCGTAATTGTTGTAGTTACCATCATTCCGTTGTAGTTACTATCGTAATTGTTGTAGTAACCATCGTAATAGTTGTAGTTACCTTCGTAATTGTTGTCATTACAATCGTTATTGTTGAAGTTACCATCGCAATTGTTGTAGTTACCATCGTAACTGTTGTAGTTACCATCGTAATTGTTGTAGTTACCATCGTTATTGTTGTAGTTACCATCGTTATTGTTGAAGGTACGAATGTTGATGTTGATGTTACGATCGTTATTGTTGTAATTACAATCATAATTGTTGTAGTTACCATCGTTATTGTTGTAGTTACCATCGTTATTGTTGTAGTTACGATTGTTATTGTTGTAGTTACCATCGTTATTGTTGTAGTTACCATCGTAATTGTTGTAGTTACCATCGTTATTGTTGAAGGTACGAATGTTGTTGTTGATGTTACCATCGTTATTGTTGTAGTTACCATCGTTATTGTTGTAGTTGCGATTGTATTTTTGTAGTTACTATCGTAATTGTTGTAGTTACGATAGTTATTGTAATTACCATCGTTATTGTTGAAGGTACGAATGTTGTTGTTGTTACCATCATAATTGTTGTAGTTACCAATGTTATTGTTGTAGTTACCATCGTTATTGCTGAAGGGACGAATGTTGTTGTTGATGTTACCATCGTTATTGTTGTAGTTACCATCGTTATTGTTGTAGTTACCATCGTAATTGTTGTAGTTACCATCGTAATTGTTGTAGTTACCATAGTTATTGTTGTAGTTACCATCGTTATTATTGTAGTTAACATCGTTATTGTTGTAATTACCATCGTTCTTGTTGTAGTTACCATCGTTATTGTTGTAGTTACCATCGTTATTGTTGTAGTTACGATTGTTAATGTTGTATTTACCATCGTTATTGTTGTAGTTATCATCGTAATTGTTGTAGTTACTGTCGTAATTGTTGTAGTTCCCATCGTTATTGTTGAAGTTACGAATGTTGTTGTTACCATCGTTATTGTTATAGTTACCATCGTTATTGTTGTAGTTACCATCGTAATTGTTGTAGTTACCATCATTATTGTTGTAGTTACCATCGTTATTGTTGTAGTTACCATTGTTATTGTTGTAGTTACCATTGTTATTGTTGTAGTTACCATCGTTATTGTTGCAGTTACCATCGTAATTGTTGTAGTTGCTATCGTGATTGTTGTCGTTACCATCGTAATTGTTGTAATAACCATCGTTATTGTTAAAGGTACGAATGTTGTTGTTGTTACCATCGTTATTGTTGAAGTTACGAATGTTGTTGTTACCATCGTTATTGTTGTAGTTACCATCGTTATTGTTGTAGTTACCATCGTAATTATTGTAGTTACCATCGTTATTGTTGTAGTTACCATCGTTATTGTTGTAGTTACCATTGTTATTGTTGTAGTTACCATTGTTATTGTTGTAGTTACCATCGTTATTGTTGCAGTTACCATCGTAATTGTTGTAGTTACTACCGTGATTGTTGTCGTTACCATCGTAATTGTTGTAATAACCATCGTTATTGTTAAAGGTACGAATGTTGTTGTTGTTACCATCATAATTGTTGTAGTAACCATCGTTATTGTTGTAGTTACCATCCTTATTGTTATGGTCACCATCGTTATTGTTGTAGTTACCATCGTTATTGTTGTAGTTACCATCGTTATTGTTGTAGTTACCATCGTTATTATTGTAGTTACCATCGTTATTGTTGTAGTTGCGATTGTTAATGTTGTATTTACCATCGTAATTGTTGTAGTTATCATCGTAATTGTTGTAGTTACTGTCGTAATTGTTGTAGTTCCCATCGTTATTGTTGAAGTTACGAATGTTGTTGTTACCATCATAATTGTTGTAGTTACCATCGCTATTGTTGTAGTTACCGTCGTAATTGTTGTAATTACCATCGTTATTGTTGTAGTTACCATCGTTATTGTTGAAGGTACGAATGTTGTTGTTGATGTTACCATCGTTATTGTTGTAGTTACCATCGTTATTGTCGTAGTTGCGATTGTATTGTTGTAGTTACTATCGTAATTGTTGTAGTTACCATCGTAATTGTTGTATTTTCCATCATTATTGTTGAAGGTACGAATGTTGTTGTTGTTATCATCATAACTGTTGTAGTTACCAATGTTATTGTTGTAGTTACCATCGTTATTGCAGAGGGACGAATGTTGTTGTTGATGTTACCATCGTTATTGTTGTAGTTACCATCGTTATTGTTGTAGTTACCATCGTAATTGTGGTAGTTACCATCGTTATTGTTGTAGTTACGATTGTTATTGTTGTCGTTATCATCATTATTGTTGTAGTTACCATCGTAATTGTTGTAGTTACTATCGTTATTGTTGTAGGTACCATCGTAATTGTTGTAGTTACTATCGTTATTGT
The DNA here is from genome assembly GCA_026874595.1 of Sipunculus nudus. NCBI lineage: Eukaryota > Metazoa > Annelida > Sipuncula > Golfingiida > Sipunculidae > Sipunculus > Sipunculus nudus. The sequence goes on along the minus strand of CM049306.1, from coordinate 102,414,177 downwards.
TGTAGGTACCATCGTAATTGTTTTAGTTACCATCGTTATTGTTGAAGTTATCATCGTAATTGTTGTAGTTACTGTCGTAATTGTTGTAGTTCCCATCGTTATTGTTGAAGTTACGAATGTTGTTGTTACCATCATAATTGTTGTAGTTACCATCGCTATTGTTGTAGTTACCGTCGTAATTGTTGTAATTACCATCGTTATTGTTGTAGTTACCATCGTTATTGTTGAAGGTACGAATGTTGTTGTTGATGTTACCATCGTTATTGTTGTAGTTACCATCGTTATTGTCGTAGTTGCGATTGTATTGTTGTAGTTACTATCGTAATTGTTGTAGTTACCATCGTAATTGTTGTATTTTCCATCATTATTGTTGAAGGTACGAATGTTGTTGTTGTTACCATCATAACTGTTGTAGTTACCAATGTTATTGTTGTAGTTACCATCGTTATTGCAGAGGGACGAATGTTGTTGTTGATGTTACCATCGTTATTGTTGTAGTTACCATCGTTATTGTTGTAGTTACCATCGTAATTGTGGTAGTTACCATCGTTATTGTTGTAGTAACGATTGTTATTGTTGTCGTTATCATCATTATTGTTGTAGTTACCATCGTAATTGTTGTAGTTACTATCGTTATTGTTGTAGGTACCATCGTTATTGTTGTAGTTACCATCGTTATTGTTGAAGTTACCATTGTTATTGTTGTAGTTACCATCGATATTGTTGCAGTTACCATCGTAATTGTTGTAGTTACCATCGTTATTGTTGTAGTTACCATCGTTATTGTTGTAGTTACCATCGTTATTGTTTTAGTTACCATCGTTATTGTTGTAGTTACCATCGTTATTGTTGTAGTTACCATTGTTATTGTTGTAGTTACCATCCTTATTGTTATGGTCACCATCGTTATTGTTGTAGTTACCATCGTTATTGTTGTAGTTACCATCGTTATTGTTGTAGTTACCATCGTTATTATTGTAGTTACCATCGTTATTGTTGAAGTTGCGATTGTTAATGTTGTATTTACCATCGTTATTGTTGTAGTTATCATCGTAATTGTTGTAGTTACTGTCGTAATTGTTGTAGTTCCCATCGTTATTGTTGAAGTTACGAATGTTGTTGTTACCATCATAATTGTTGTAGTTACCATCGCTATTGTTGTAGTTACCATCGTTATTGTTTTAGTTACCATCGTTATTGTTGTAGTTACCATCGTTATTGTTGTAGTTACCATTGTTATTGTTGTAGTTACCATCGTTATTGTTGCAGTTACCATCGTAATTGTTGTAGTTACTATCGTAATTGTTGTAGTTACCGTCGTAATTGTTGTAATTACCATCGTTATTGTTGTAGTTACCATCGTTATTGTTGAAGGTACGAATGTTGTTGTTGATGTTACCATCGTTATTGTTGAAGTTACCATCGTTATTGTCGTAGTTGCGATTGTATTGTTGTAGTTACTATCGTAATTGTTGTAGTTACCATCGTAATTGTTGTATTTTCCATCATTATTGTTGAAGGTACGAATGTTGTTGTTGCTACCATCATAATTGTTGTAGTTACCAATGTTATTGTTGTAGTTACCATCGTTATTGCAAAGGGACGAATGTTGTTGTTGATGTTACCATCGTTATTGTTGTAGTTACCATCGTTATTGTTGTAGTTACCATCGTAATTGTGGTAGTTACCATCGTTATTGTTGTAGTTACGATTGTTATTGTTGTCGTTACCATCATTATTGTTGTAGTTACAATCGTAATTGTTGTAATTACCATCGTTATTGTTGAAGGTTCGAATGTTTTTGTGGTTGAATCATAATTGTTGTAGTTACCATCGTTATTGTTGTAGTTACGATTGTTAATGTTGTATTTACCATCGTTATTGTTGTAGTTATCATCGTAATTGTTGTAGTTACTGTCGTAATTGTTGTAGTTCCCATCGTTATTGTTGAAGTTACGAATGTTGTTGTTACCATCATAATTGTTGTAGTTACCATCGTTATTGTTGTAGTTACCATCGTAATTGTTGTAGTTACTATCGTAATTGTTGTAGTTACCATCGTTATTATTGTAGTTACCATCGTTATTGTTGTAGTTACCATTGTTATTGTTGTAGTTATCATCGTTATTGTTGCAGTTACCATCGTAATTGTTTTAGTTACCATCGTTATTGTTGTAGTTACCATCGTAATTGTTGTAGTTATTATCGTTATTGTTGTAGTTACCATCGTAATTGTTGTAATTACCATCGTTATTGTTGAAGGTACGAATGTTGTTGTTGTTACCATCATAATTATTGTAGTTACCATCGTTATTGTTGTAGTTACCATCGTTATTGTTGTAGTTACGATTGTTATTGTTGTAGTTACCATCGTTATTGTTGTAGTTACCATCGTTATTGTTGAAGGTACGAATGTTGTTGTTGATGTTACCATCGTTATTGTTGTAGTTACCATCGTTATTGTTGTAGTTACGATTGTTATTGTTGTAGTTACCATCGTTATTGTTGTAGTTACCATCGTTATTGTTTTAGTTACCATCGTTATTGTTGTAGTTACCATCGTTATCGTTGTAGTTACCATTGTTATTGTTGTAGTTACCATCCTTATTGTTATGGTCACCATCGTTATTGTTGTAGTTACCATCGTTATTGTTGTAGTTACCATCCTTATTGTTGTAGTTACCATCGTTATTATTGTAGTTACCATCGTTATTGTTGTAGTTGCGATTGTTAATGTTGTATTTACCATCGTTATTGTTGTAGTTATCATCGTAATTGTTGTAGTTACTGTCGTAATTGTTGTAGTTCCCATCGTTATTGTTGAAGTTACCATCGTAATTGTTTTAGTTACCATCGTTATTGTTGTAGTTACCATCGTAATTGTTGTAGTTATTATCGTTATTGTTGTAGTTACCATCGTAATTGTTGTAATTACCATCGTTATTGTTGAAGGTACGAATGTTGTTGTTGTTACCATCATAATTATTGTAGTTACCATCGTTATTGTTGTAGTTACCATCGTTATTGTTGTAGTTACGATTGTTATTGTTGTAGTTACCATCGTTATTGTTGTAGTTACCATCGTTATTGTTGAAGGTACGAATGTTGTTGTTGATGTTACCATCGTTATTGTTGTAGTTACCATCGTTATTGTTGTAGTTACGATTGTTATTGTTGTAGTTACCATCGTTATTGTTGTAGTTACCATCGTTATTGTTTTAGTTACCATCGTTATTGTTGTAGTTACCATCATTATCGTTGTAGTTACCATTGTTATTGTTGTAGTTACCATCCTTATTGTTATGGTCACCATCGTTATTGTTGTAGTTACCATCGTTATTGTTGTAGTTACCATCGTTATTGTTGTAGTTACCATCGTTATTATTGTAGTTACCATCGTTATTGTTGTAGTTGCGATTGTTAATGTTGTATTTACCATCGTTATTGTTGTAGTTATCATCGTAATTGTTGTAGTTACTGTCGTAATTGTTGTAGTTCCCATCGTTATTGTTGAAGTTACGAATGTTGTTGTTACCATCATAATTGTTGTAGTTACCATCGCTATTGTTGTAGTTACCATCGTTATTGTTTTAGTTACCATCGTTATTGTTGTAGTTACCATCGTTATTGTTGTAGTTACCATTGTTATTGTTGTAGTTACCATCGTTATTGTTGCAGTTACCATCGTAATTGTTGTAGTTACTATCGTAATTGTTGTAGTTACCGTCGTAATTGTTGTAATTACCATCGTTATTGTTGTAGTTACCATCGTTATTGTTGAAGGTACGAATGTTGTTGTTGATGTTACCATCGTTATTGTTGAAGTTACCATCGTTATTGTCGTAGTTGCGATTGTATTGTTGTAGTTACTATCGTAATTGTTGTAGTTACCATCGTAATTGTTGTATTTTCCATCATTATTGTTGAAGGTACGAATGTTGTTGTTGCTACCATCATAATTGTTGTAGTTACCAATGTTATTGTTGTAGTTACCATCGTTATTGCAAAGGGACGAATGTTGTTGTTGATGTTACCATCGTTATTGTTGTAGTTACCATCGTTATTGTTGTAGTTACCATCGTAATTGTGGTAGTTACCATCGTTATTGTTGTAGTTACGATTGTTATTGTTGTCGTTACCATCATTATTGTTGTAGTTACAATCGTAATTGTTGTAATTACCATCGTTATTGTTGAAGGTTCGAATGTTTTTGTGGTTGAATCATAATTGTTGTAGTTACCATCGTTATTGTTGTAGTTACGATTGTTAATGTTGTATTTACCATCGTTATTGTTGTAGTTATCATCGTAATTGTTGTAATTACCATCGTTATTGTTGAAGGTACGAATGTTGTTGTTGCTACCATCATAATTGTTGTAGTTACCAATGTTATTGTTGTAGTTACCATCGTTATTGCAAAGGGACGAATGTTGTTGTTGATGTTACCATCGTTATTGTTGTAGTTACCATCGTTATTGTTGTAGTTACCATCGTAATTGTGGTAGTTACCATCGTTATTGTTGTAGTTACGATTGTTATTGTTGTAGTTACCATCGTTATTATTGTAGTTACCATCGTTATTGTTGTAGTTACCATTGTAATTGTTGTAGTTATCATCGTTATTGTTGCAGTTACCATCGTAATTGTTTTAGTTACCATCGTTATTGTTGTAGTTACCATCGTAATTGTTGTAGTTATTATCGTTATTGTTGTAGTTACCATCGTAATTGTTGTAATTACCATCGTTATTGTTGAAGGTACGAATGTTGTTGTTGTTATCATCATAATTATTGTAGTTACCATCGTTATTGTTGTAGTTACCATCGTTTTTGTTGTAGTTACGATTGTTATTGTTGTAGTTACCATCGTTATTGTTGTAGTTACCATCGTTATTGTTGAAGGTACGAATGTTGTTGTTGATGTTACCATCGTTATTGTTGTAGTTACCATCGTTATTGTTGTAGTTACGATTGTTATTGTTGTAGTTACCATCGTTATTGTTGTAGTGACCATCGTAATTGTTGTAGTTACTATCGTAATTGTTGTAGTTACCGTCGTAATTGTTGTAATTACCATCGTTATTGTTGTAGTTACCATCGTTATTGTTGAAGGTACGAATGTTGTTGTTGATGTTACCATCGTTATTGTAGTTACCATCGTCATGTCGTAGTTGCGATTGTATTGTTGTAGTTACTATCGTAATTGTTGTAGTTACCATCGTAATTGTTGTAGTTACCATCGTTATTGTTGTAGTTACCATCGTAATTGTTGTAGTTACTATCGTTATTGTTGTAGTTACCATCGTAATTGTTGTAATTACCATCGTTTTTGTTGAAGGTACGAATGTTGTTGTTGTTACCATCATAATTGTTGTAGTTACCAATGTTATTGTTGTAGTTACCATCGTTATTGCTGAAGGGACGAATGTTGTTGTTGATGTTACCATCGTTATTGTTGTAGTTACCATCGTTATTGTTGTAGTTACCATCGTAATTGTTGTAGTTACCATCGTTATTGTTGTAGTTACGATTGTTATTGTTATCGTTATCATCATTATTGTTGTAGTTACCATCGTAATTGTTGTAGTTACTATCGTTATTGTTGTAGATATCATCGTAATTGTTGTAATTACCATCGTTATTTTTGTAGTTACCATCGTAATTGTTGTAGTTACCATTCGTAATTGTTCTAATTACCATCGTAATTGTTGTAGTTGCCATCGTAAAAGTTGTAGTTACCATCGTAATTGTTGTAATAACCATCGTAATTGTTGTAGTTTCCATCCTAATTGTTGTAGTTATCATCGTTATCGTTGTAGTAACCATCGTTATTGTTGAAGGTACAAATGTTGTTGTTGATGTTACCATCGTTATTGTTGTAATTACGATCATTATTGTTGTAGATACGATTGTTTACGTTGTAGTTACCATCCGATCGTTATTGTTGTAGTTACCATCGTTATTGTTGTAGTTACCATCGTTATAGTTGTAGTTACCATCGTAATTGTTGTAAATACCATCGTAATTGTTGTTGTTACCATCGTAATTGTTGTAGTTACCATCGTTATCGTTGTAGTTACCATCGTTATTATTTTAGGTACAAATGTTGTTGTTGATGTTTCCATCGTTATTGTTGTAGTTACGATCGTTATTGTTGTAGATACGATTTTTAATGTTGTAGTTACCATCCGATCGTTATTGTTGTAGTTACCATCGTTATTGTTGTAGTTACCATCGTTATAGTTGTAGTTACCATCGTAATTGTTGTAATTACCATCGATATTGTTGAAGTTACCATCGTTATTGTTGTAGTTACCATCGTTTTTGTTGTAGTTATCATCGTTCTTGTTGAAGGTACGAATGTTGTTGTTGATGTTACCATCGTTATTGTTGTAGTTACTATTGTAATTGTTGTAGTTACCATCGTTATTGTTGTAATTACCAGCGTTATTGTTGAAGGTACGAATGTTGTTGTTGTTACCATCATAATTGTTGTAGTTACCATCGTTATTGTTGTAGTTACCATCGTTATTGGTGAAGGTACGAATGTTGTTGTTGATGTTACCATCGTTATTGTTGTAGTTACCATCGTTATTGTTGTAGTTACGATTGTTATTGTTGTAGTTACCATCGTTATTGTTGAAGGTACGAATGTTGTTGTTGTTACCATCGTCACTGTTGTAATTACCATCGTAATTGTTGTAGTTACCATCGTTATTGTTGTAGTTACCATCGTTATTGTTGTCGTCAAATCAATTACTTAAATTTTGTTTATAACTCTACAGGCCAAAGATAGGAATAAATTTATTCTATTGCAATTTCAGAAAATTCATTCAGCTTAACAATGATATAGAGTTCAGTAATAGTACTTCAAATATATTAATGGAAACAAAATGATGCCGAGTCAGGAATCCATTGTGAGCCTCTTAATTGTTTGTCCTCCGTGTATTCTCCTCCAGAGCATTTTTTACTACACACTTATTAATAAGGACCGTCTGACATTTAAAGGCTTTTTCATTGTGTATTGAGGGATCAACAAATACTCGGTATACATGAGGTTAATTTAAGAACGCCTTTGGAAAGCCACTGAAAGGGGTTTATGTGCACGCTACGAAGGGTTTTTGCACAAAAGGAAGCAATGACTGGCTAAAGGTCACATGCATTGATTATATTTGGTCAGATTCCAGGTAATGTTCGAAAATGTCTTCTTCACATTAGAGAGCCTTTCCCAGAAAATCACCCCGAAAGCAATTCAATGTGTTAAAGTTCCGAGTAGCTTACCTGTTTTTATGCAATTGTTTTATTAATGCCTCAAATTTCAAGAAAAAACATGTATAATTACCTATCTCTAGACTTAATTTTTTCCATACCTGTGAAAGGTGGAGCCCGAAAACTTAGGCTATAGACCTATATAATTTTGTAATCAAGGTATATCTGAACACATTCAGTTAAAAGGAACTATAGAATTAACAAGACTAAAATATCATATTCTCGGGATGCTGGGTTATAAGGTGAAAAAGGTTTCTGGATTATACTGTTTACACAATCATAACAGAATTATACAGATATTAAATTATTACACAAATTATTGGATTAAATGCATTGTGTACAGAATACAATGATTACAAGCTTTCACAATTTATATAAATAAATTGTAAGATCTAAAAATTTGCTAATAGTAATGGGTAAAGCATAAAAATAGTGCAAAAATTATAAAAACCAAACAGATGTGTTCTTTAAAATTACAGAAACTAGTACTGCTTTTTATCAAGGAACCCCGGAGTTGCCTAGACCAGAAAACAGCTTAACAATGAAAGAACGGTTACATTGTTATAAAATTCGGGATTACACAGCTTACAGGATTATACAGATGATAGGGCATCTCATGGGATTCCAACAAGATGATCCATGTATATCGGATAATCTAGTCCTGATTAACAGGGATTAAAACAGCATGTGACCCGCGGGCATCAAAAGAAACTAGAATACGGGTAGTCGACAAGCGACTACTTGTATCCGCCTAAATCAGAGTGGAACGGGTGAAGTGTTGCATATTAGCATGGATGTCTGCAGCCAAATTGTGTATGTAGGTTGCGCTACCTACCAAAAAATCCAGAAAGCTCTATACACATGCAAAACTTTGGCCCAATCAGTCAAACGGTTCCCAAGATATGAGCTTGGATATCTGCTGCAAAAATAGAATGCAGGTGGCGCCACCTGTCATAAAATCAAGAGAGCTGTCGGGGATGTATAAACTTGCAAAATTTTAGGCAGATATGTCAAACCACTGCCGAGATATGAGTGATTTTATCCCATGGCAGACAAACAGATGGGAGCTGTGCAAACATGGCTGCAGGTGGCGCCACCAGTTTTGCGTATGATAAAGAGCTATGTGAGATTTATACACATGCAAAATTTTGGCCCAATCGGTCAAACGGTTCCCTAGATATGAGCTTGGATGTCTGCAGCGTAAACGTGAATGTAGGTGGCGCCACCTGTCATAAAATCAGGTGAATTAGTCAAACCACTGCAGAGATATGAGTGATTTTAACCCAAGGCAGACGAACAGATGGACACTGTGCAAACATGGTTGCAGGTGGTGCCACCATTTTCGGTGTATGTTATAAAGCTCTCCAAGGGCTACATTTGTGCAAAACAATTTTCCTGATCGGTCAAACGGTTCCTGAGATATGAGCTTGGATGTCTGCAGCGTAAACGTGAATGTAGATGGCGCCACCTGTCATAAAATCAGAAAAGCTATCCAGGATGTATACGCATGCCAAATTTCAGGTGAATTAGTCAAGTCACTGCAGAGATATGAGTGATTTTAACCGAAGGCAGACAAACAGATGGACACTGTGCAAACATGGTTGCAGGTAGCGCCACCATTTTTGGTGTATGTTATAAAGCTCTCCTAGGGCTACATTTGTGCAAAAGAATTTTCCTGATCGGTCAAACGGTTCCCGAGATATGAGCTTTGATGTCTGCAGCGTAAACGTGAATGTAGGTGGCGCCACCTGTCATAAAATCAGAAAAGCTATCCAGGATGTATACGCATGCCCAATTTCAGGTGAATTAGTCAAGTCACTGCAGAGATATGAGTGATTTTAACCCAAGGCAGACGAACAGATGGACACTGTGCAAACATGGTTGCAGGTGGCGCCACCATTTTTGGTGTATGTTATAAAGCTTTCCAAGGGCTACATTTGTGCAAAAGAATTTTCCTGATCGGTCAATCGGTTCCCGAGATATGAGCTTGGATGTCTGCAGGGTAAACGTGAATGTAGGTGGCGCCACCTTTCATAAAATCAGAAAAGCTATCCAGGATGTTTATGCATGCCCAATTTCAGGTGAATTAGCCAAGTCACTGCAGAGATATGAGTGATTTTAACCCAAGGCAGACGAACAGATGGACACTGTGCAAATATGGTTGCAGGTGGCGCCACCATTTTTGGTGTATGTTATAAAGCTCTCCGAGGGCTACATTTGTGCAAAAAAATTTTCCTGATCGGTCAAACGGTTCCCGAGATATGTGGGTTTATGTGTGGAAACAGACGCACAAACGGACGCAGAGCGCAAAGGAAAGGTCAGAGGTCAAAACAAAATCGGGGCGCAGCAGTTCACATGTGACCCGAACATAATCCCGGGTTTCGGAAAATTCCGCCCAGCGGTTACAGAGGAGTTCTCCGGACACCTACGCGGCGGCGGCGGCGGCGGCGGCGGCCAGCTGAAAACATAGTATCCGCAAAACTCTGTTTTGGCGGATACAATTATGGTGTCCTAACAAAAGATGAGTGTCTTTTCTACTTAAACCCAATTTATACAAATATTAACAAGAAAGTTGTAAGAGGCCACAACCCCCACCAACATCCTAATCCAACTACACAGTCACACAGAATTTTTTTTCCCGGTTCAACAACTCATGTCACTGGTCAGCTCTCAATAATAATGGTTCTTGGCAGCCATAGGAACATGAGAAATTGTGTCTAAGTGGAAAGGAAGCCTTTGAATGGAAAAATACATGATGGTCTTCAATCCAGATTACTACAGCTATAACGATACTTTATCTAACGATACGACACGTATTGCATTACTTCATTCACGAAACCATATACATAACTATACATAACCGGTGGCCCATAAGCCATGACGCTCAGCTGAATTTGAAATACAGTTGATGCATGTATCGATAGTTGATTATATGACCTGGTGTAAAATATTTGTTAAGGAATCTTTAACAATGGGAAGAATAACTTTCAAGTTGCTCAAAATCATTTTTGTGTCCATAGTCCTGAGAAAATAGGTAACAGCGACCTTATTTAAGGTGTCCAAGAAGATTACACTTGAAAATCCTTAGATGCTAAGTAAGAAGTTTCTGAGTCGAACTGCTACGACTTGTGTCCATCTGACTTATAGGGTACTCAAATCATGTTCTTTCACATAGCTCACAGTGCCCTTATTCAGGTTCCCAAGGAGACTTGCCCAAGATTTTCCTGGATATTAAGTTAGAAGATTTTAGACAAATACAATTTGTGCCCCGTCTGACTGTCTGTGTGCTCGAAATCATGTTTCAGCCAGAAGCTTGCAGGATACATGTCAATATTACCTAATTTCTGTTGCCCAAGGAGATTTGCCTAGGACCTCCCGGGATGCACATTTAGAAGTTTTTAGGTCTTCCGGTTACGGTTTGTGCCCTGTTAACGGATGGAATGCTTTATCTGAAGGTCTCAAAATAGAGAAAATAATGCGTAAAAATGAGAAAAATACAGGTGGCACCACCAGTCTTCAGGAAATGATGAAACAATCCTTGATCAACATGCATCGAAAGAATCATGGTAATCAATGCATTAGTTATTCAAATACTGGAGCTTTTGTATCAATTTCTTAAAGGTGTCCATTCACCTACCTCTTGAAAATGAATTAATGTGATTTCTTGCTTCCTCTGTGTATATATAAATGATCTTAGGGTAATTCTGGTCATGAAAAGTTCTTATAACACCTCTGTGAAGGATGTATGAACTTGTTTATCAACAACATGTTAGTAAACACAGTAATGTAGACAAACGGGAAAAATGTAACCTAAGTGGGAGGTTGCATATATATGGAGGTAGAAAGGTCACTTGTTTCAGAACGCCATTTCCAAAGCTCTGGCTTATGCTCATGACTTGCAGCCACATGCCTTTGTTTTGATCATTTTAGCGGGCCCTCACATATAATAAACACAGTGATATTAACCAAACAAGAGGACTTTGTGCAGTGATGTCAACGTTTTCTGGCCGATTTTTATAAAAGCTCCAAGTGATTACCTTTAGTTTATAAAGGTCAGATAAGTGATTGGGTCCCTTTAATTATTCCTGGGAGTGCTTTCGAGCCTCACAGCTCGGAGAATATAGGTCACAGTGACCTAATTTAAGGTTTCTAAGGAGATTTTAGGGATCCCCATGGATGTTCAGTTAAAAGATTCAAGGTCCAGTGGTTACGATTTGTGCCCAGACAGCCGGACGGACAGGGCGACGGGTAAAGAGTAATCGCTATAGCTCAGATAACTCTCAGTCAGCTGAGCTTAAAACGGTATCAGAGGTCAGATCGTGAGCTATTACTCTTCTTTGTTGAGGTTTGCTACACCGTTGCCCAAACGCTTCATGAATAATAATGAATGATTAAGCAGTCCCTTCAACTGGTCTAAGTTGGTTTGACTGGATTCAATTGGTTAGCCAATCAGATGTCGATTAATTGATTAATGGCCAATGAGGTTTCGCCTCGCACACACTGGGCCTTTGACTTTTATTAAATGTCCCTAGGTCGGTTACTTGCTGCAGTCTTGCAGCGCTGACGTATATACACTAAACAATACAAGCGCTGCAGCCGCTGGCGGGGAGAGTCTACTATTTAAGTTTGTACGGATCCGTACAGACCCTCAGACACGTATATGCCTTGTGAAGCGTGAGGACACCAAACAAACCCCACATTTTATAATTGTTACAGATGATTAGACTCCGTTGGGACCAAAACTTTTGCTGGATGATCAGCATTAATAAAGTATGGGCACTTGCTCTGGATGAAGTCAGATATTGCTTCGTCTCCGTCTGGCCGATGGCGCTTTCCGGTTGGAACAACCAATAGGAAATTAGCATCATTGACAACACGCGATGTATGATGGGAAGGATGCTTATGAAAATATGGTCTATCCTAGTGCACGGCAGTGACATTCCTGGGAAAAGCCCCCCTGAATTCATCTTTTGCACAGATTGCCCACCTAATTTGCATGGGATTCCTTTTCCGGCGGTGTCCAGTTGGCATGCAACAACTGAACCCCGGCAGTTCAAAGGATAAAAAACATTTACAGGCGCACATAAAGGTGATATATCGATTTAATTTGATACCTAAAAAGTTTATTTCTATATATTAATACAAGATTGTTTCTCTATCGCACAACAAGCAGTGATAATTCATGTTACAGGTCCCTCCATGTACGGCAGGGTGAACTCTCACCGCTAGACGGTCGGACTCCATATCACAGATAAATGGGGTCCGTACGTGGCGGACTAGTCGGTTACATGTCAGACTTTCTGTTGGGTGGTCAAATGCCATTAACGTATCGATAAAGGCCGGCAAAACGTAAAGATACTGACATGATATATAACCTTTTATCGAGATGTTTCAGTGTACCGATGAATATTTAAGGCCTTACTGATTACCTCCAAAATTAAATTGGATTGCTCTATTTCAAATAAATTTGTTTTTCATGAGCTATATGTGTCACATTGCGCAAAGACAATCCAAACAAGCAATGATTATACATAACATCTTTTGCCACCTGGCGCGGATAAAAGAAACGAAAAAATGATGTGCATTTTAATGATAAAAAAAGCATAACAAATGAAAACAGACATACAATAAATTTCAAGTTTAATTAAATTCATCCGTCAGTAGTTCGATTGTTTTATATTGATAAATATGTTTGCAGCGTTCCAGGTCTAAGTCTACCTACATGACAGTGAGTAAAGCATTGGTGAGCGTGTCAGTTTTAAATAACAACTTTAAGCTCGTCAAATGTAAGGACAAATATCGATATACGATATAATGAAATAAATATATTGTGTTTTATATGCTGGCGAGCTTAATGAACATGGTGTATACCAATAAATTACGGGGTCTCGTCGTTCTGATAAAGGCCCGCGTCAAGTCGCCCTGGCAACGCGGGCAGCAAGCCATGACACCCCATCACGTGTGTCTCCAGGGAGAACATAGTAGAGGAGAGACCTTGAAACAAATGGTCCTACTTCCCTTTGTCACTGCAAAGAACACCATGGTAAAAAGATAATTCAATATGAAGCCCCTTGTCTGTTATTGCAGCCGTCAGCGCAACATTCATGCCGCCCGATCATAATTGTACCCCGCGAAGGAGGTTATGATTTCAACCGTGTCTGTTTATGTGCAGTCCTTTTTTTCTCTTGTTATAAGCATTGTTTAGCAGGATAATGAAAATACTACTGAGCCGAATCCATGAAACGTTGTAGAGGGGTGGGACATCGATATATATAAATATATCCCATTTTTCCTAACTGTAATAAGTATATGCACTTTTATCATGGCGCAAGCGAATATGTGTATGTGTATGTGTATATGTGTATGTGCCGGTGCTACCTATGTATGGGTAAATGTCGATGAAGTCAGTCTCTTAAACAATTGTACAACTGTACAAACGATAATCCATTTATATCAAATCTTTAATAATAAAACGGGGAGCCCTAAAATATTATAAATTCAACATGATTAAAAAAAAAGGCAACAAAGTAATAAACCATGTCGGTCACATGGGTTTGTTTTCCCATGATCCGTAAACAGGATAAATACTCGTTTTTTTTTATAGTCGCTGTTGTTATTTTTAATTGTTATGGTGTTATAATCACACATAGATTTCGGACTTTTCGGTTGCATTCGAAAGCACTTCCGGACACGGACTGGACCGCTTATGCTGAAATCTCTGACAGTCCTTCTGTTTTCTGGGTACTTTCAGTAAATTTATGGAGAGTTGACTATTTAAAACCGTGAGAGATTTTAAATTTTAAAGCTGACCGAATTGGAACGTGAATGTCTGTGAGTACATCTTTGTCTAGATAAGGAATAGGCACAAGTGACAATATCTAGTGTGGGTGATGTTATTATAATAAAAATGGGCCTAGAATCAAAGCAGTGGGGTATTCGTACTCGGTTTTTGTCTAAATTCTTTTACCAAGAAGAGTCAGAGCATGCAATTGGTTTGTCCTCATCCTGCCATGTGCGGAGTTGTCACCTAATTGGAGCCGCCTTTTTCTAGCGGGAAGCGCTGACATGTGATACAACCAACGAGTTTGTGAATCGGGACATATTTTTCTTTCGGTTTGGATTAATAAATTCCCTGCGCTTGTTTGCCTTTTGCACTATATAGGTTCGTAATCCGAAAGCCGTAAAGTTCATAACCTGTTCACCGACACCAGTTCGAAACACAAAATAATAAAGTCACTGGAATTTACGCTCGCGCTTCGGTGTCTCAGCATGTATTGTTCCAAACAATTTATACACACGTGCATACAAAACCATGAATAGCAAATACGGGTTTATTCACATTGTCGCACTTCAAAAATATGGTCGTACAGTTCACAAACATCGTAGAACACATATTATCAGGTACAATACCTGTCGTAGAGTCGCAATAGTTCGTAATCTGATCAATTTGCCAAGACATCACGAGGAGGTAAACTCGATGTTTGACTCCATCTTTTTTGGTGTATCAAAAACATTATACAAAACAATTAATAGTTGTACTGACTGAGTCCTACAGAGGGCGCCAACGCACAATGAAAGATAAAGCTCCAACATCCCGGCCCCTTAATTATCAAAGATACATCTTGATTATTACTGAAACATTATAAAACTTCTGTTAGCATATTACATAAACCGATATAAAAGCATATTCACATATTTAAATAAAGGTTTCCAGATTAACAGTGTTCCTTTGATCAAAGATCAAACAGAGTTCAAGAAAGTTTGTACGAATGAGTGATTTAAAACAATGTTCTAAACACCAAATGTAGACCTTCACGGTCTTCACCCGAGGGCGCTAGGCTCACCCCGGTTCCTACACAATATGTGATTTATCGAAAATATCTCCTTCTAACACTAAGCACAACTTACTGATTGGTCTTTCCAATATGTTTGTCTTGGTTTGAACTTTCACTCGACGAACAAAACCATGACGATCTGGGATAGTCTCCGTAACTCTTCCCATCAACCAAGAATTTCTCGGCGCAGAATCATCAGCGATCAGTACCACATCTCCAGTGGCGAAGTTTCTCCTTGGCTTACACCATTTCTGTCGTTCTTGTAGCAGGGGTAAATACTCCTTCACCCACCTCTTCCAGAAAACATCTGACAAGTATTGCACTTGCCTCCAACGTCTACGGGCGTAAACGTCTTTCGCAGTAAACAATCCAGGGGGAAGCGAAGTTTCCGATTTCAAAAGTAACAAGTGGTTAGGGGTTAACACCTCTAAATCCGAAGGGTCATCAGAAAGCTTTGTAAGTGGTCTTGAGTTTATGGTTGATTCTACCTCACAAATGAACGTTTGTAAGCTTTCATCGTCCAAAGTCTGATTCTTTATCAGATTATACAGGATTTTTCTAATTGTCCTTATTTGTCTTTCCCAAACTCCACCGTGATGAGATCCTGTGGGCGGGTTAAATATCCAATTGATTCCACGCTGTAGCATTGCATTGTGGATTCTGTCCTGGTTCAATCTTTGGAGCTCTTCTCTCAACTCTCTTTCAGCTCCTACTAGGTTTGTTCCATTGTCTGAACGCATGACCTTAATAGGTCCTCTACGTGAGATAAATCTCCGTAGTGCATTGATACAAGAGTCTGTATCCAACGAGTGTCCAATTTCAAGGTGTACTGCACGTGAAGTGAGACATGTAAATACAATACCGTATCTTTTGACGATTGAGCGGCCACGTTTGACGTCAAAAGGTCCAAAATAATCCACTCCGACATTGGTGAATGGTGGTTCGTCTGCCTGTACACGATCAGTTGGCAGGTCTGCCATCTTTTGTTGTCCCACCTGCCCTCTTTGTTTACGGCAATTTACACAGTTGTCGAGTATTCTCCTAGCAGCAGAATTAGCTTTGAGTATCCAGTATTTCTCTCGCAATCTAGTAATCATATGGTTTCTACCACTATGATGCAAGTCCTCATGTATCTGTCTGAGTATCAGAACAGAAACATAAGCATGTTTCGACAGTACAACAGGGTGCTTTGCTTCCTCTGGTAGCGAAGACCTATCAAGGCGACCTCCTACTCGTATCAGCCCATCTTTCACATACGGATCCAACTTAAACAAAGGGCTTGTTTTAGGTACAGTTCTGCTGCTCTGTTGTCTGCCGTTTGTCTCATTACTGTCATTCTGAACACTGTTCAGGGCACTAAGTTCATCAGGGAAATCCTGTCTCTGTGTGTACACTAAAACTGCTTTCTCAGCTTCGTCTAAGTCTTTTACACAGAGGCGCTGACGAATACCTTTGGCACCACTGTCATTTGCAGCCAAGTTTGATTTTCCTGTCACTTTCTCACGTAGAACTTTGCGTATTTTGATAAACCAGGCAACATGTCTCTTCAGCTTAATCCAGCTTGAGTGCGAGGTTATAAACCTGTTCATGGTTTCAGTTGAGTTGTCGGTGACTACGACGTTCACTTTCACCTTGGTTTTCCGTAATTCAAGGTCATTCTCTTGTAATGCTTCAGCTGAAACTGTTTTGCGAGGTATTTCTAGCTCATTTTTCCATAGAAACTGGGGTCCATAGATCCATCGCGATCTACCGAGGAATGTTTTGGCATCGAGTCCTCTTGACGCATCATCCGCAGGGTTATCGCCAGAGCTCACATAGAACCACTGGTTAGGATGCGACCCTTCACAAATAAGCGCGATTCTGTTGGCCACAAACGTACGGAATCTTGGTCTCATTGCTAATGTATTTCAGAACAGACATACTGTCGGTCCAGAAAAATGTTTCGTCGACTACTAGCTCTAGCTCTCTTTTTACCATGGAGTCTATACGAACTGCAAGAGCTGCAGCAGACAGTTCCATTCTTGGGATCGTAATATGTTTCAACGGCAAAACCCTTGATTTCCCAATCACGAAAGCACAGTGACATTTCTGTTCCTTGCTGACGAAACGCAGGTAAGTAACTGTTCCATAACCAGTTTCACTGGCATCAGCAAAGTGATGAATTTGTGTAGTCCGAATCTCGCCGAAATCAATGGGTTTCATACACCGATCAACACTGAAGTCCTTTAACGTAGGAAGTTCCATGAGCCATTTCTGCCACAACGGTAAGTATTCCTGTGGAATCTCTTGGTCCCAAGCGAATTTCAGTCTGCACAAATCTTGGCGCAAGAAATCCAAACGGATCATACACGGAACTGATGATTGATAATATACCACGTCTTGTGAGTGGTTTTTCTTTGACTAGGACTCTGAATAACAGCTTATCTGACTCAACACACCAATGCACTCCAAGTGCTCTTTCAATTGGGAGTGTGTCCTGATCCAGATCTAGATCTTTCACTTGCTGGGCTCTTTCTGTTTCTGGAACAGCATTCAAGACGGCACGTTTATTGCTGATCCATTTCGTAATATGGAATCCTCCCTTAGCGCATGTTTCACTTAAGGAAGTGATCATATCAACTGCCTGTTCCTCTGTTGAAACCGATTTTAAGCAGTCGTCTACGTAAAAGTTATTTCTTATCGTAGACACGGTTGCAGAATCACAAAAATGTTCATTATCATCTGCGGTCTTCCTCAAGGCAAAACTGGAACACGAGGGGGATGATGCTGCACCAAATATATGCACTACCATTCTGTATTCTTCAGGGTTGTTATCAATATTGCCGTCAGGCCACCAAAGAAATCTCAGTGTATCACAGTCATCAGGATCGACTCTGACCTGATAGAACATTGCTTTGATGTCCGCCATTAAGGCCACTTGTTCTTGCCTAAATCGTATTAACACGCCTGCTAATGTGTTGGTTAAGTCCGGCCCCTGTAAGAGGACATCATTCAATGAAAGGCCGCGGTACTTAGCAGCACAGTTGAACACAACTCGAATTCTCCTTTTCTGTGGGTGGTAAACCCCGTGATGCTGTAAATACCATACTTTGCCGTCACAGCGACCAAGTTGGCTCTCCGGGATCTTTTCTGCATATCCCTTTTCAATAGTATCGGTCATAAATGTTTTGTAATCATGATAGAATTGAGGGTCCCTTTGAAACCTTCTTTTTAAAGTGTTCATGTTGTATTCCGCTTGTTCTCGATTATTTGGCAAACACAATGATTCGGCTTTGAATGGTAAACCAATTTGGTAATGCCCATTTACCATTGTCACTGATTCAGTTACCTTTTTCATAAATTTTGTGTCACTCTTTGATCTTTCTGGTTTGTCATCATAGACACGCTCATTGAAATCATGATTAAAATGGTTCTCCATTTGTTTCTCTAGTGTCTGCATAACACTAATGCGATTGGCAGATATGCGTGGTATGTGAGACCTTGCTTCATCACTACTTGTCTCACATGAGCTGTCTACAGGTCCATTAACTGCCCATCCGAGTCGGGTTTTTACAGCATAAGGGCCATCCTGTTGACTATTGATGACTTCCCAGGGTTCCATTGCTTTAGGCACATTGTTGCCAATAAGAAGGTCAACATCAGCGTCTATGTTTGGAAGTATAACTTTGTCAAGATACTGCCATCTCTCTATATCTATCTGAGCTGGTATGTCACTCTTACAAACCGGCATCTCAAAATGCGTATAGGCCTTGGGTATACTAATAACATTTTCACCTGAAAGATCACATACCTCCAGACCTTGAATTTCTCGACAAGTGACAAGTTCATTCTGTCCTAAGGTTTGTAGCAATATTTTGGTGTTTCTACCATCAAGATTGAGCTTATTCACAAGATTTTCTGTGCAAAACGAATCAGTACTTCCATTGTCAAAAAACGCGTAGGTAGTGATATAGTGGTCACTCTTTTCATGTTTTACTCTAACTGGCATTATCGGCAAAAAACTGCTACAGCCAGTGCTGCATGGCTGCTTTGTTTGGTCTGTTTTAACACAAGTAGATGTAATCCGTTTGAAACATACCTGTTCTATGTGCAACACTGTTGGATGTCTCTGCTTACATACAGTACATATCAGTCGTTCTCGAGTGCAGTTCTTGCTGATATGTTGTCGATGTAGACATCTGAAACACAGACCCTTAGATCTGCAAAACTGAAGTTTCTCATCATGAGGTTTTACCTGTAATACTGTGCACACCTCAAGAGCATGATCAGTGTTTTTACAATACAAACAAGGCTTTTCAAATGCACATGTGAGCGATAATGCACTTGAATCTGGCTTTACACTCGGGCCAACTTGTTTGACATTAGTAGTGAAGCTCTTTGGTTTCTGTTTTGTGGGCTTTACACTGCTTGGTTTGTGAACATCAGATATGTCTCCATATACTGAGTCTGTAATAATGGCGACTTGTTCCTTAACAAACATCACAAAGTCATTTAAACTGGGAAATACATGATGTTGTTCTTTTATCCAATATGCTCTGTTTCGCCATTTATCTCTCATTTTATAGGGGAGTTTCAACATCAGTTTTTGCACAATATTGGAATGATCTGAATTTCTGCACATATCAATACCTTCCATTGCAGTCTTGTATGAAGACAGATAAGTAAGAAAGCTCTTTAGCGACTTTGGGTCCTCATTTCTTATAGGTTCAATTTTATTTATTTCTTCCTCATATGCTCTAACAATCCTATACTCATCTCCATATTCTGCCTCTAGCTCTCGTCTAGCATCCATGTAGCCTCTGACTGGATCCTTGCCCATACAACCTTTTATGATATCTCTAGGCCTGCCTGAAGTATATTGATACAAGTAATACAACTTGTCTTGATTGTTATTGGTCAATGATTCAATGTTATGTTCAAAGGCATTAATGAATGCTCTGTAACCCTGTAAACGCCCATCAAATATTGGTATGTCCTTTCGTGGCAGGGTGGCTTTCTTTTGATTTTCTACCAACATCTCTGTTATGTCATTTTGCCTTCTCAATAATTCAAAAAGTGCACTGTTACATTGTACATTATCAGCAACCTCAGACTTTATATAAACAGGCTTTACATGAACATCAGTGAGAGTCGACTGTGCACAGTCAAGTTCTGTTATCTTGGGTGACTGAACGTTTGATCTGCAAGGGCCTATTGGGGTGAATGTCTCTGCCCGAGGATTTAAGATCCCTTCAGTGTTACTAGTTATTTCATCAATAACTTTAAGTTCTGGTTTACTTTGAGCACTTACCCCAAGTTCATATGGACTTGTGACATTCTCTGACTCGCCTTGACTGACACTCAATACAGGTGGCTTAAGTTCATTTAACTGGCTGGCTCCAGCAGCGGCACCAGTATTCAAATTTACAATATCATTATCACTTACAAAATCATCATTCTTGAAAACGCCTGCTCTTGCCGAAGCGACCTGAAGCTGTGTCCTGAGCTCTAAAGCTTCCTTTTGTTGACGTAAACGATGTTCTTCAGTTTCCAAAGCCTGCTTCAGGCTTAACATAGAAACACGGGCTCGAAGTTCCGCCAAATTGGCTTCTTCTTTCAATCTATCCGACTTAACTGAAGCACATGAAGTTCGTGATGCATTCGAAGACACATTTGACGCACTGTCCTGTGGTTCCACATTTGTATCTTTCGTATTCATCTTGACATTTAACTGTGAGTCATCGAGTTTACTATATAGGTTCGTAATCCGAAAGCCGTAAAGTTCATAACCTGTTCACCAACACCAGTTCGAAACACAAAATAATAAAGTCACTGGAATTTACGCTCGCGCTTCGGTGTCTCAGCATGTATTGTTCCAAACAATTTATACACACGTGCATACAATACCATGAATAGCAAATACGGGTTTATTCACATTGTCGCACTTCAAAAATATGGTCGTACAGTTCACAAACATCGTAGAACACATATTATCAGGTACAATACCTGTCGTAGAGTCGCAATAGTTCGTAATCTGATCAATTTGCCAAGACATCACGAGGAGGTAAACTCGATGTTTGACTCCATCTTTTCTGGTGTATCAAAAACATTATACAAAACAATTAATAGTTGTACTGACTGAGTCCTACAGAGGGCGCCAACGCACAATAGAGATATAGCTCCAACACACTATTTTTGGTAGTATCCCGAATCTGGTGAGTCAGAATGCTGGTGGAGTTATGCGATCCCTGAGTGCTTTCTAGTTCTCAGGTGGACCGTCATGGATCTCGTCTAGCACATGGTGATCGACAGCATTTAATAAATGAGTGCCTTTACTGGCACGTGTGAGTAAATGAGTCAGCAACTGCCCGTGAAGATATGTCTGTGTAACTACATAAAAAAGCAGTCAACCCCAGGCTGGTTTTTATTACGTTCTGTATATAATATAGCAACAGTGAAGATTCGAGGATAAGCCGGAGTCAATAATACACGAAGCCCACCTGGTGGCGGACCATTATGGAGAAACTTTTATTACGGCTTGTTGTTGGATGTGTGAAAACCAGATCAATTGGTAGCTGTAGTGAGAAACGACGTCACACGCCGGGCCCCGTCATCACACTGTTTATCACCGAGTGCTGCTGGCCACTCATGTCAATAGATTCCCAGATTACATGAACGTTTTATTGCCCGGTGGTGCCCGGGCCGGGTCTTTGTTCCTCGCCCCTGACCTGCCTCGGGCTGCCGTGTTCGCTAAGGTACGATCAATAATGCTTCTTTTTCCATTGCTTGCTGTACCTGTATGTATCAGCCGACTTGATGGATTTTCTCTCGCAGCTGATAATGCGCATGCCTCGCTGGTCGGTTTGCCGCGTGAGTCACATGATTCACAGATTCATCGACTGACGATATCCGCGCACTATAAATGTCACAAAGATTTAACATTTAATGGGGTTTTTTTTATCAGTCTTGTCTTGGGTTCTTCCTATGACATGGGGCGGACCTGCCTTACCCCCTGTCCGCGACATGTGTATTTTTTTAATTCCCTTTGGTTAAACACACACATCGTTCACTTTGTCTAAATGACTCGAGGCACAGGTTTACTAAACATATTTTTTTAAATTAAAAGCTGTGTATATTACTGACATTGTGACGATGAATTATTAAGGAGATTGGTGTGTTCTGTGACAGGTACGTCACTTAATGGCAGTGAATACAGTGTGGCTCACACAGTCACCACATTAATAATACAACAGAATGTTAAAAAAAAGAAATGTATGTTTAAAAGCTCGCAGGGACGTACATCGGCATGTACATAATGACAACATGAAACGCATATCAAAGACCAGCAAAGGATATGTACTTGCTGAATGATGAACTCTGACTTTTGATGAAAGCGGATTTTGACATTACCTGGAAATAAAAGTAAATTTCACGTGATCAGTTATAATTCTTTAAAAAGCAACCTTCTCTGTATTAATCTCAGGACCATGCTATTGGTTCAAGTTTGTGTCACCATCTTCAGGCCTTTGGTGGGACATTTTCAGCTAATTTACCATAACGGTTATGCTTTGATGTTTGTCCAGCAAGACGTTAAGGGAATAATCTCCGGTCGTCCGTGGTTGTGAGGAAGTGTGACACTTAGAAGCAATGAGGTACTGGGACGCAATCAATTCCCAGCAATGTCTTCTTGCAATTCAATGGGCCGTTGGGGTAAATATTCCACCTACAAATCATTCAGCGGTACCCGCGAGCACCCTGTGCGTGCGTGGTGGTTCAAGTCCATTGTGTCTCTGTGGTTGGTTATTGAACGTCGCGTTCAATACTTTCGGGTCATTTTTATTCAAAGCGCTCCTTTAACCATGAGCGCGCCGTAAAAATAACACCGAACATGCACGATGGGCGGGTAGGTGTCTGGAGATAATGTTGAAACGTTTGTTGGCGTGAGGAGATCATGATGTCAGCGGTGGGCAACACCGCCAGGTGCGCGGAGAAAACAAAGGTTTAGATCTGCACTCTGTGTGGCAGATTTTCAACACCGATTCGAAAGTGCACGGTGAGATCACGCGTATTGACCTGAGACTGGTGGATTATCAAACACTGCAGCGCGTCGGGGAGGGCCGACCACTCGCTGTTGTTATAAAGTATACACCCTTCAGCGGGACGCCAGGACGGACAAAGGTGTACAAAAACTGTGACTTGTTCAAGACTGATCCCGACCGTCACGTGATCATGTGCGGTTTCTTCTCATGTGCAGTGTTTTAACCTTACCGGATTACCTTTGCACTCGTGGCACTGCATCGCAAATGAACCTTTAATTTTCGAGAATCTTTTGTAGAGTCATTTTATATAAGGAAGTATATATAGACTGAAAGTTCATTTCAGAATATGTCTACTTTGTGATTAAAGTAGGCCTAATAATGGAGCGATCAGCTTCGACAGCGTGCGTTTAAGAGGTAGAAATCAGAGATATTATTGCAGTAATGATGCGTAAACAGCGGAGAGACGAGTGCTGCGGACAAGAGTGACAGCAAAGGAGTGTTAAGTGTTATGAATAGGTTTTGAAGATATTCATTCCAGTAAGACAGAGGCCGGCCCGGTCCCAGCGATCAGCGGGCTCAGTTATTGACCACTTTACACATGCTCGGCTCAATTTAGATGCAAACATAGCACACCTGTATATAGTAATTGACCAATACGAGTGAACGATTGGTGTTCTGTGTCTACAGCACTGATCAGGGTCAACAAAACTTACGCAGCAGACGGCAGCCCCGGTGGTTTGCTAAAATGACGTGGCTGGCCAATAAGTGTGTGTATCCTGCTGACGAAAATGCCGAGGGCTTCAGCTACCAGAGAATCGAAACTTGTTTACAAAGAGGTAAGTGCACTGGTAAAAATAGGGTGACAGCTTTAGAGAACGGGATCAGATATACCGCTATTAACTGATCATTATAACGAAAGACGGAGGGAGGCTTGCTGACCAAAGCAATGTAGATATAAGTGGTTAGTGCCAGTTCGGTTATAAAGATTAAATGCAAAGTAATTTCCTTGCAAAAAGTTTCAACATACAAACCGTTCAACGAAAACAGTAAAACGTTTCTACATCCTGACGAAGGTATAATAAATTCTCCAAATGACTAAAGGTGGGAGTAAATTTAATAATAAGTCAGTTTAATAATAATGAGACCTTTAAGGCTAATTATGCTGTCAATAGACTGGAATTCTTATCTTTGCCCCCTTTTTAGCGAACCTGTGAGCTTATGCGATGGTGCGGCGTCGTGCGTCGTACGTCGTGCGTCGTGCGTCGTCTGTACGTTAACCATAGCTATCTCAAAAACGGCAGGAGCTAGCATCACCAATTTTTTTGCAAATAATCAGTCATCCAAAAACTATATAGAATTTTTGTTTATTTTTTTCTAACTGCATTTTCTTAGATTTTATAGGGAAAAAGCTAAAAAAGCTTTAAAAATCTTCTTCTCCGAATCTGTCCAGCCAAATTTACCAATATTTCACAGAAATGATCCTTGGAACAATCTTTCTCAAGTTTGTTCGAATGGTTCCAGTTCGGAGATTTTTGGCCGAGTTACAGGAGGTTGAACTTTGTTAATTGTGCAAAAAAGCATATTAAAATTTAAATCTTAGAAACGGCTGGAGCTATCATCACCAAATGTTATGCCAATGTTGGTCACATAGGTCATATCTGAAACAGGTATTGGTGGCGCCAACTGCTTCGGCTTTTTTGTACGGGGTCATCAGTGCCTGTATCACACTTAGGGCTACAAAAAACTTCTTCTCTGAAACCATATGGCCAAAATGTTTAATATCGCACAGAAATGATCCTAGGGTAGTGCTTTCTGAAGTTTGTTCAAATGGTCTCTTTTCAGTGACTTTTGGCTAAGTTATGGGAAGCTGAATTTAGTCATATGCCATAACAGCCCGTTTTAGCTCAGTGGCTACAAAGATCTTCTTCTCAAAAACCACTGGGCCAAAGTCTTAAATCTCACATATTAATTATCCTCAGATGTTTATAATTCAAGTTTGTTCAAATGGTTTTGGTTCAGTGCTTTTTGGCTGAGTTACGGGAAGCTTAACTTAGCCAGTTTGCTGTATCTTCCTATATGAGTTATAAACCTGCGAAACGTTTTTCGACTGACCACTGAAGCCAGTTTGTTAAATATTTTACAAGAATAATCCCTACAATAATTCTTATAATAATTGCCATTAATGGTTCCACATGAATGATTTTTGGCTGAATTATGGAGATTGAATTGAGTCATTTTACCATATATGTTAGCTGTGATATGCTGTTACATCTAGTCTTTCACAAGTTTATCAGCATCTATTACATCATGCCATTAGCCATTTAGATTTCAGGTTATCTTTGGTTAATATTTACAAGAAATTTTTTTTAAAAGCCTTTTAAAAAATTAGATTTATGATTTAAGTTATTCATCATACCAGGCAATGTTACAATCATGGATATTCAGCTCTCTGTGGCTATATAAAGACAACTGTACGTGGATTATAAATTATTGGTATCCCTACTCAACTTAATTCAAGAATTCGCCATCAATGAGATATATCTGTAAATATTTTAATTTTGCATTCAGTATGCATCCGTAATAATTTTACATATATTCCTGATTTCTTTTTTTTTTTATAAAAAGTCAACTGAAAAGCATTTTGTATTGGGTAAATAATTTTAAAGTTATCAATTAGGGACCACATTTGTGTACAGATGGCAACACTTGGTTTACCATTGGCAGATTGCCAGTGCCTTGATGTTGGCCATTAGCCAAGATGATGTCAGCTCTATAAATAGTTTTGGCACAGTGCCAGGATTGGAAGAAGTGCAGCCAGGTATAGTAAAGGAGTTCATTCAGTGTAGTAGCTGCATTCTATTTATAGTTTTTGAAGACTGCTCACTGCATCATATTTGGCACCAAAGTTCAGCCTGAATCTATTTATAGCTTTAGCAGACTGCCAACTGTGTCAGATTATGCAATAGGTCAAGAGTTCACTCAGTGCAGCCAGGTACAGGTCAAAAGTTCACTCAGTCTAGTCAGGTGCAGGTCAAGAGTTCACTCAGTGCAGTAGCTTGAGGCAGCAATTTGTCACAGGTCACTCGGGGGCAACTGCCTTACTCACCTAAGCCGTGTCAGCCCAGTGCATCAAATTCTGAGGAAGTTTGATGTATTGGACTGATATTTTGACCTGTCTATGCGTCTTTGATGGTATTCTTATTAACAAGACAGGTGGTGCCACCTACATTGACTTTTGCAGTGTATGCGCCTGCTTATTTCTAAGGAGGGGTTTGACATATCAGTCTGACATTGGGCATATTTATATATCTCTTCGTTGTATATAAGACTGGTGGTACCAGCTACAATCATTGTATCCGCCAAAACAGAGTTTTCAGTTAGATGCCGACGCTGCCGCCATTGCTGTATAGGTTTCCGGAGAACTCCTCCATAACCACTGGGCAGAATTTTTTAAATTTCGGAATTATGATCGGTCACATGTGAACTGCTGCGCCCTCATTTTGGTTGACCTCTGACCTTTCCTCTCTGCCCAGCATCCATTTGTGCGTCTGTTTCCACACATAAACCCACATATCTCGGGAACCGTTTGACCGATAAGGCTAAAGATTTTGCACAAATGTAGCCCATGGAAAGCTTTATAACATACACTAAAAATGGTGGCGCCACCTGCAACCATTTTTGCACAGCGTCCATCTGTTCATCTGCCTTGGGATAAAAACACTCATATCTCTGCATTGGTTGGACTTATCCATCTGAAATTTTGCATGTGTATACATCCTGGACAGCTTTCTTGATTTTATGACAGGTGGCGCCACCTACTTTCACGTTTACTCTGCAGACATCCAAGCTCATATCTCGGGAACCGTTCAACCAGTTGGGCCAAAATTTTGCTTGTGTATAGATCTCCCATAGCAAAACTGGTGGTGCCACCTGCAACCCTTTTTTGCACAGCGTCCATCTGTTCATCTGCCTTGGAAAAAAATCACTCGTATCTCAGCTGGGTTTGACTTATCCACCTAAAATTTTGCAGGTTTATACATCCTTGACAGCTTTTTTGTTTTATGGCGAGTGGCGCCACCTACATTTATGTATATGCTGCAGACATTCAGGCTTATATCTCAGGACTGATTTGACATATCCCCCTGAAATTTTGCATGTGTATAAATCTCACATAGCTCTTGATCATACGCAAAACTTGTGGCGCCACCTGCAATCATTTTTGCACAGCATCCGTCTTTTTGTTTGCCGTGGGATAAAATCACTCATATCTCGGCAGTGGTTTGACATATCTGCCTAAAATTTTACAGGTTTATACATTTTGGATAGCTTTCTGGATTTTGTGGCAGGTGGCGCCACTTACATTTATGTATATGCTGCAGACATTCAGGCTTATATCTCAGGACTGATTTGACATATCCCCCTGAAATTTTGCATGTGTATAGATCTCACATAGCTCTTAATCATACACAAAATTGGTGGTGCCACCTGACCTGCCACCATTTTTGCACAGCTTCCGTTTAGTGTTTAGTACTTGCATTGTTCATATGCATGTTACACATGTTCTTGAAAAGTAGTGGTCCAGCATTGAAGCATTATACCTGGTGTAATCGCGTTGCACACATGTTCGCATTAGGCCTGTAGGCCTTGTTTGTTGAAATGCACCATCGCAGCATACCACGGTTGAATCATCCCTTTACCTTTGAATAATACACCTGTAATATAAGATAAATATTAACATATTCCTACTTCTTGTGTGACATTTTAGAATTGTCAACTAAGTGTGATGTCTTTTTTAGGGAATAGACCCTAGGATTTCTTGTCCTGTCATGTGACTAAGAATGAGATATGAGAGTTAACGGTTCGGGGATATCAGGTCAGGTATGAATTTACAGACAGACCGACATGTTTGTGTGTCTGTGAGCCACGAGAAACAAACAAAAATAAACTTTAAAATTAATTTTGGATTTCATGCGTCACATGGAATATAAAATTGCCTGTTTAAATGAACCTTGTAGTGTTTGTACGTAATGAACCCAAAGTAAGCGTATGGTGGAATGTCGGTTAAATTTACCTTGGCGGTAACGACCACAGATAACCTTTCTGCTTACCTAGAGTAAACAACGAACTGTATTCCTGGTTTATTTATAACAGGCATAGCTTACTTAAACTCATGTATGCTCGTCCACATTTATGTAAGATGTAGGGCGTGTCTTTAGTAGGTTATCAGTCTCTTTGTTGATACATGTACATACATATATAATTATATAATTGCACAGGATAGTTACACACGTGTGCATGCGCTTACTCACACCTGTTCGCATACACAGGAGTAAAAGTAAGATAAGTATAAATGTGACAAATTAATTTATACAACAATGTACAACCATTCCCCTTATCTGCATGTGATCAATATACTCCTTGTACCCCTCCAGCCAATAGTTAATTAGAATGCCTTTCATTACGACCGTTTAGTACATCACTTTTAGGAGGCCTACACAGGAGTGGATTACTTCGTGCACTGTGGCTTGACAAAACACTATATGATACTTTATCTATTGAGGACAGGTATGATTTATGCTCCACCAACAGGTGTATATGTTTAATATATACCTTGTATAGCGTGTTGTGACGTGGAGTAACACATAACTGGTCAAGGAGATAAAGTCCAGGAATATGGAAGGTGAAATGCTGATAACTGTATCTAAATATGAAAGTTGCTTTTAGTCTGGAATGAAATGGAACAGCTAAGATGAGTATGCGAATTACTTCTGTACAGCCAGTAGTTATATAGGTTATACCATATGTATATATGGTTAAATGCATAATAACTTCATCTGAAATAATCTTTATAACTTCCCATTGTTCCTCTTTCGATCCTGGATTTTCTCTGGCCGCCATATTGGTATGGGGCACCACGTGCACGTCAGAAGCCCGCCAAAGGTTCCGCTGCCAGAAATCAATAGATCGTGAATTATACATGAAAGCCCGTTTGATGGATTGTTTATAAACATGCCCGACTAACATCGCCTCTCGTTATAGCTTTTCTTATTACGTAAGGAGACTTTAACAAAACAGAAATGGTTACTCCGTCATCTTGTCTCCACACGCAGGATCGAACATGCTTTCTCTGAGTCTCATCCTTCTGTACCGCCTAAGTTGCAATCTCTATTTTTGCAGCTTTACGGCTCGTCATTATAAGAATCAGCGTATATAAAATTATAACGGAAATTTATGTAACAACACTGGAGCATGTAGCATGCCATTCAGGATATTTTTGGAATCTTTATTGATTCACTATGCTTAAAAAGTCTACATTTCTTTGCTCAAAACATACTGCGACAGGTATACTGGCAGTCAATCCCCTACCAGGGACCACAGTCATAGACAAATTTTATACATTTGTAGATCGATATGTGTTAATTTGTCAATAGCGTATATTTTCAAAAAAAAGACCTTAACTATAAATAGTGTTCTTACGGCATGCAAGAAAATCGTCCTTGAAGAAAAATATTTATATATATGACTAATAATTAGCATCATATTTTAGTAGATCTTGGCTACTTAACTTTGATTTACTGCGAAATAAAAAAAAAATAAATAAATAAAAGGGTTTATATAGAAATGTTACAAAACCAGGTAAACGTTGGGTATTAACAAGGTTACATTTGGCTAGCAGGGGTTTACCAGAAATATGAAAGTGAGATGGAATTGTTGCATGTTTGATGAACAAACCAAGAAGATATACCATTTGTGTAAAACAATTTGGATATTAAATACCACAGATTATAACTATATGGTGTGCGTGATTCATTCTCTGATGAAAGAATGTTTGCAGGTCCCAAGGCCGCGGCGCAGTGTTTATTGGACATGACTCATCCTTTGAATTGTCTCCATTAAATCAGAAACCCCCAGTCAAACCATGCAGCTCTGATCAGCTGCATGCTGCTTGGTTTAATCAGACTGTCCAGCCCTCCGTGCCTGAGCCAGGCTCTCCGGGAAACAATATTAAATAACTGCTCCAATTTATTAACGTTGATGACAGTTTCATTACTGTATCATCCTCAATTTCTTTTATTTAATTTGTCTTCCTGACGGATAGAAGGCGACTTTAGATTGTTTGAGATATAGATTCTGATCGCAGATAACTGCTTGATAATGGCTTCGTAAAGTATCCAGACGTCATTTATAGAGGGCTGTAAAAGTACTGTATTCTGCAAAATATGATTATCGTTATATAAATCTTTTCATCACGTGAAAGAATGAAAATATTACAATTCATATATTTATGGCAGCCTTGGGAAATCTTATTTAATTATTTCACATGTATCCGTCAGGACACGGTTGTTTCGTTAGGTCACAAGTTGTTATAAATGATTTTGCTTGTGCTGAGTGACTGAAAACGATCACTCTATATTGGAACATTATTTAAAGCGTTGTCCCGCATGTATTAAAATTTATACATGTATAACAAATATTCCATTGGCATAGGTTTGTGTGATCGCAAACACGTACATGCACATGACATATTCACCTCTCACTTTGTCAAGTATGATGTTATAAAATATATATGTAATTCAGCTTAGCTGGAAGGGGCAGTGGCTGTCATTTATCGTACAGAACTTTTTGTGACTGTGGCACCAGAAACATATTGATTTACAGTAAAACCCTATAATAGTATAGGACAAATTTACGAGTGGCAATATATAACTCCTTGTCAGATTTCCCCTCCTCTCGTTGCATTGCTACTACAATTTCAATATATTTAAATGAATTAGTGGAGAATGCAACACGATCACTGATACGTACAAGAGGGTGGTGGATGTATGTAATGTGTTAATCTGAAATATAAATGTTGTTATTATTTACGGTAATACGGTAACAGTTAGGCCTGTGAATTGCTTAGAGGTCTTTGATTCAATTCGATTATCAATTATTGCCTTTCGATTCGATTATCGATTTGATTATTGTATACAGTTACAATATTATGTCAGAGATATATATCTGCGAAAAGTTTTCATCCCATATGATGTTATAAGATTAAGATTATTATATACCTGAGAATTTATGTAG
Source organism: Sipunculus nudus (assembly GCA_026874595.1). Lineage (NCBI taxonomy): Eukaryota > Metazoa > Annelida > Sipuncula > Golfingiida > Sipunculidae > Sipunculus > Sipunculus nudus. The sequence continues at coordinate 102,382,986 of CM049306.1, read as the reverse complement.
ATCAAGTAATTTTTTTAATCTCATGTTGTTGTGCTAACATCTAATGAAGGATATATGGTGACTTTCTTTGTTAAATAAAAGTGCTACTTCAACATGTAAGCTGTTTATCTTGTAAGAGCTAGAGACCGAAAAGGTATGAAAATGAATGAATGCAATAATTGAAATTAATCGATTATTTCATGCCCTTTTCGATTATCGATTAATGACTGGCTTCGATTCGATGCATCGATTATACGATGCATTGTTACAGCCCTAGTAACAATAAAAGTTTTGCTTCTCAGCGCCACCTTTTTAGCCCTCAGCCATTAGGCTGATGGGCTATTGTAGTCACCCAAGCTGTCCGTCCGTCTCGGTCAAGTTCGAAAATGGGTGACCTTGACGTATTTTTCTACATTTTAGAGCTAATTATAGAAAAACCCTTAGAAGTTTATTTCTCAGGAACCATTGCGTGGATTTTCACAAAACTTACTATGGTCATTGGGACTGATGGTCTCTATCTGCTGAACAAGTTTGGTGGCGCCACGTACGATTTCTGATTTTTAATGATTTTTTATCGGATTTTTCAACTTTGGCCTTGTGAGCGGGATATCTCTAAAATGATTCACCATGGGAATTTTATTTCTTCAGTGAAGATGTATATTGACAAAATCTCGGTCAAGTTTGAAGATTGTTGACCTTGACCTATTTTTCTACGTTTTAGAGCTGATTATAGAAAAACACTTAGAAGCTTAATTCTCAGAGACCATTGGGTGGATTTTCACAAAACTTACTATGATAATTGAGACTGATGATCTCTATCTGCTGCACAAGTTTCGTGGCGCCACCTACGATTTCTGATTTTAAATGAATTTTTATCGGATTTTTCAACTTTGGCCTTGTGAGCGGGATATCTCTAAAAGGATTCACCATGGGAATTTTATTTCATCAGTGAAGATTTATATCGACAAAACCTCGGTCAAGTTCGAAGATGGGTGACCTTGATCTATTTTTATACGTTTAAGAGCTTATTATAGAAAAACCCTTAAAAGCTTAATTCTCAGAGACCATTGTGTGGATTTTCACAAAACTTACCACGATCATTGGGACTGATGGTCTTTACCTGCTGCACAAGTTTGGGGACACTACCTACAATTTCTGATTTTAATGAATTTTTATCGGATATTTTAACTTTGGCCGTGTGAGCAGAATAACTTCTTAAAGCATATGGTGGATTGTTATGAAACATGGTACATACCTCTCCAGTTTAAATTTATAACTGAGACATATAGAGATATACATCCATGAGAGACCAAATATTTTGTACTTGTTACAACCTATAAACACTGTTCTTTTGGCTGAGGGCTTTTGTCAGCTTCTGCTGATATTCTAGTATTTGTATGTGTTACGATTCAGTTGTTCTATGGTTACTTGAATTTCTTTTTTATTTCATTACAGAATACTGCTGACCACTTTTGTAATATGTATTGAGAATTTACCAAAAATTTATATCATGAACGTCTAAATGAACTGATTGAACCCAAGACGGCACAGAGATTCAGAAGTGATAGGCCTACCGTAATTAAAAATGAACTCATTTTAAAGCCCCTCGCTCTGCCAGCGTACCTGTCTGATAGACGTTTATTTATGGTTTTAACGTTTATTTACCGTATTTACGTGTATTCCGCAGGACCCACGGAGCGGAATATCTGCTGGGGAACCTGCTGTTTGAGAGGATGTATCATCGGTACCTGTGTCTGTCTCCTGTTTCTGGTCCTGCTGCCTGCCGGTGGGTATATCGGTCACGTGATCAGTTATCCATCAAGATTTCCAAGCAGTTCCATCACTGTATTATGTTTAATGTTTCTGTCACGCCGTCTTTTTTTACTGAAGGTAAACAAGTGTGTCATGAGTACTGGTACAATACAAATAGTACAAACAAAACTCTGGCATTCAGAAATATATGGAAGAAACTGTTGGAGATGCAAATGTCAGTTTTTGAACATAAGAGTGCTTGATAAGGATGATCCTGGCTTGAGGATCAGATATATAGTCGTAAGACTGCACACACACAAACACACATCTTGTTGTCATTCTGGTCTCTCTTACTAAAGACTGCACCTTAAAATTATTTCGCGGTTTCCTTGTTTTCTGGCTCTACACTTGCATCTGTTTCCCAACCTTCTGCTTTTTCATTTTCTTTATTTTCTTTCATTTTCTATTTCCTTTCCCTTTACTTTCACAGAAATGTTAACATTTCCAATGACTTCTCCCCTAGTTATGATAGTTATGGAATTACTGTTTGTGTTAATACTGAATCACCAGCGGTCTCCGTGGCTCATTCAGCGGGCTGCAATACAAAGGCGTCAATATAGGGGTGGGGGTATATATTCCCCCCACCACCACCTTTTAGCAAGGAGGTGGTCAATGTAATCACCCCACCCCGCTATTCAGAGAATAATATTCATATATTGGAAATGAAATATATAAGAGTTATATACTTTGTTTACATTTCTGAGTTAATCATGAAATATTATATATCTAAACCCTGGTTGAGAATTAACCTATAATTGAAACGCAATACATTATTTTTTTTTAAAATCTTATACCTAATTGTCTTACATTTGAAACGTGTGACACAGACAGTAAAAGTTTATATATATATATATATATATATATATATATATATATATATATATATATATATATATATATATAATGTTTATAAACTGCTTGTCCCACTTTTGAACCCCCCCCCCCACGCCTTAGTTTACAACTCACCCCCGCCAACCCCTTAAAATAAATTGACACCGCTGCTGCAACAGCATTCATGCGCCATTCCAGTTGGGTTTGTACAATAATATTAAAAATTGTAAAAATAAATCCCTTGAAGCACCTCCGCCCTTGAAGCTGTTGACTTCGCTGAACCTTGTAAATGTAAACACGTGCCATGAATTTGGAAGCTGCTGCATGTTTTTTTTAGTGGGTGTGCATGTGCTAGGGGTGTATCAATATACCGATATATCGATACATATCGAAACGTCACGCCGACACGGTTATCGATACGCCTTGCATGCTGTATCGTTGTACCGATGAAACACAATGACTGCTGACAAATATAGCGAAAATACTGGCTTTAACTAAATTGTATATTAGTCATACAGCTTAATCAACCTAATATTTTTCCTGTTGGCATTTTGAGACGTAAAAAAGATAACGTATTTTCGTATGATCGACAGTTTGTGAAATTTTTGTACACGTGTCGGTACTTCCATGACAAGTCAGCGCATGTGAGCGATGAAAGACGAGTATTTCGAAAGGCAGTCGTTATTGTTGAAATCGATGCTCGCAATAGGTTGCTACCATTGAAATATGTCTTGTATCCGCCAAAACAAAGTTCTGATTCATGATTCTTTGCATGCATATTGATCATGGAGTGTTTCATCATTTCCTGTAGACTGGTGGCACCTACTTTGTGTTTTTTTTTCAAATTTTAAAGCATTTTTTCTCAATCTTTGAGACCTTCAAAGATGTGGTTGTCTGTTAACAGGGCACAAATCGTAACCATTGCACCTAGAATAATCTAACTTAACATCCAGGGAGGTAAATAAAAAATCTCCTAAGAAACCTTAAATTAGGTCTCTGTTATCCATATTCTCCAAGCTAAGCTTCAGTTGAATTGGGATTCAGATGATAAAATTCGTTTTGTGAATGTCCTCTTAGTCAACTGAGCGTCATGACCCATGGGTCACTTGTTAAGAATTTATTCCTTTCTATACAGGATTCATCTTGATGTTTCTTGGAACCCACCAGGGTCGCCAGGCGTTTATCGGGGTCGGTGTTTCAGTCATACTCGTCCCTTTAATAATTCTGCCGTCAAGTTATATTTTCTACCGCTGGTACTGGCGGAAGCGGAAATCCCGGAGCGACGACTACATCGTGACGTCCAAAAACTCTTTGCAGATGTACGGACATACCAGTGTTCAAAATGATGACCAAGCCGTGGACGTGTAAAGCGGGAACAAAAAGCCAAAATGATGGACCTGAGTCAACCATCACTGCCAAAAGTGTTATGCAAAGTGTAAAACAGACTGTGATCTGACAGCGATGCCGTCCAGTGAATAAAGCCTGCTTCATTCACATCACTGTTATGCATACGACATGTGCTTATATATCGTGCCATCACGTTCCCTACAGTGGCATCTACGTCACAGAATCGGACAGACAAAAATAAGATATTAAAATCAATTTTACAAGCACACTCTTACCTGGAATTTCGATTTGGAGCCTTGGATATTCATATAACCTGGATTGGGTATTGACATGATGACACAAGTTCAAAGAGAACTTTAAACCAAGGCAAAACTAGGTTTTGATCAAGTGCGTTCAGATTATTCCTGTAGATAGAGGCACCACACATTTGGACTTAAACTCGCAAAATTTTACGCAGTGTGAGAAAGAGACCTTACTTTTACAAACATTCCATCTTACCCAGGATATCAGCTCATTATACATATCATTTCAATCGTGTTTATTGGGAAATTTGCAATGTTTTTTTTTTCATTTTAGGGTTAATCCTTTGCTGCAGTTGTTTAGCATTTTATGCTTGTATATTTGTAATGCATATGAATCTCCCAAAATAGGTTCTTTCGCAATTAAATATTTATTTATTCATCGAAGTTCATCATATTCTTGATAACCATATAGGTAAATTATTAGAAATAGCCGTTTTTCTAGCTCAGATGACTTTCAGTCACCGATCACTCTTTGTCCGATCGTCTGTCCTTTAACAGAGGACACTAACTAATCCTTATTAATGACCCACTACTAAAGTAAGAATTATTTTTATTTTGGGGTCCCGAGGCCAAAGGTGAGGGTCACGGGACCCAAATCTTTTAAAAGATTGTGGATATATTGTAAATCAAACTTTTTATCCCAAACCTTCCATCTTTCACATATGCCCAAAGTTGAAGGAATCTGTAGATTCTGAGTTTACATTTTCAGAGGTCAAGGTCACTGGACACATTTTTGCAAAAGATTATTATAAAAATAAAAATCCAGAAAGTTTTTAGGTCACAAAGTCAAGGGCCAAAGTCACAGGACCCACATTTTTAAAAAGCTCATAAAAATATCCTGATAAACATTTTCAGCTGAGGGACAAATGGGTCCCTAGTTTTAATGTTTAAACTCATCAAGTGTATGTAAACGGGACCAAAAACCACAAAGAATCGTTTCATGTGTGCTTACGTTCACTTATTGTACATATATATACATGCACTATTCCGTTATAGTTTCGGGGAGAAATAAATATACAGAAGAGCTGTTTTCATAAGATCCAGGTGAAAGATCTGTTATTAACAGGGCAGGTTCGATCATATTTGAAATCGACATTTTTACTTTAAAAAAATATTTTCAGTTTAAGCAGAGGAACATTATAAAACAAGAAAGATAACTTTTGAACCACTCGATATTTTTTTCATGAATTTGACATTTTAATTGTTTCTACCAATACCTCGGACACGTTCGAAAACCGATGACCTTTACCTTCACAGTCAAACAGGCCGAAATTGAATATTATTTGTGAACCCGATAACTTTTGACGTATCGGATATTTTTTCCTCAATTTTGTAAAACTCATTGTTTCAACCAAGTCTGATTTCTTGTGAATGTTTTAATTTTTGAAGAACTGCATATTCTTTCCTCAAATTTGACACACGAGTCGTCTTAACCAAGTTCTCGGAGGGGATGGGAAATTGGTGACCTTGACCTTCATCTTCAGGGTCAAATCAGCCTGAATATAAATAATTTGTGAACACTATATTTTTTCAACCATATTCATGAAATTTTACTCGCGAAATGTAACAACCGAAATGTCTAAGTGGTTAGGAAACCTTGACTTTCATCATCAAGGTCAGTCAGCAGAAATAAAATATTTTGTTGACACTTTTAAACCACTCAACATTGTAAAATTTTATTCTTTAATTGTTTCTACCAAAATCTCAGAAGTGTCCTAAATCAATGACTTAGACATTCATCTTCAAAGTCATATCAGGAAAAATATAAATAATTTGCTTACGCTATGACTTTTGAACCACTCAATCTATTTGGATGAAAATTGACACGTGAAATGTTTCTAACAAAATCTTTGATGTGTTTGAAAACCGATGACCTTGAATTTGAAAGTCAAGGTTAAATCAGCAGAAATAGACATTTTTGGTTAACACTAACTGTTGAAGTAGTTCGTATTTTTCCTCAAATTTTTGGGACAGAAGGCCCATAGCGAGGGGACACATCTATATGTTCTTGCAATGTAAAAACAAACTCTTTCTAGTTTTTCCCAAAATTGGTATACTACCCGGTCATTTTTGCCCAGCTTGTCACAAAATTGTATTACTGACAATTAAGTTCATCATTCAGAACCCCATGTGAGTGACCTGTCAATACCCTGAGAGAACCAACATGTTCTTCATTCCCTGAATGGCTGGCAAATGTAGCTATGGCTTTACTGATACTTGGAATATCATTGTGATCTGCAATAATGATGTTCTAAGTTTGAGGACTGCCTATATTGAAAAGCTGGGCCTTTATTGATCTTTAATAAGTGAAAGCGAGAGAGTGGCTAGGTGTCCTAATTATTATCTGTTGTCCTAGGACTAAAAGCTCCGCCTTCTTCTGAATATGACACAGAAATCACATTTGGCATCTCAATAACTTTTTGTATACATGAAAATGGTTAAGAGTAGGCTAAATAAAGGAGGGAGGGAACAAAATTAGATTATGATGTGGATAACTGTTATACAAATGTCACTTTCATTCACATTTCAGTCAGCCATCTGGGACTTAATAACTACTGCCAAACAGTCTTTAGCCATTTTCTCAAAACCATATTTTCATGAATTACACCATCTTAAGAGGGATATTTCTCAAAAGCCATAAGGACTTAAGATCACACATTTTAAACATATGTTTGAACACATCTAAATTGTGTTAAATTTTCTCTACCCCATTTCTTATTTTTAAAAGCAGTCAAAGACTGGAATCGTTCACTAATTTGTTGAAGAATTTTATTTTTTTTTTAGAAAGACCTAGTGTGTGAAGATCATGTTATTGTTAAATGCATAATTACCGACAGATATGAGATGTGTCGCTTTTTGTCCAAATGAAAAATATGCTTTGAAATCTTAAAATCTTTAAACCAACAACAAAAAATTATTTATATGAATATATAGCAGATCTAATAGAAGATATCCGTAGGATTAGAAATGAGTATGTCATTTGAACTTACATTTATTTCAATACGTGTATATATATTTTAAAGCTAAACTGAACCAAGGTAGTTTGATGATGATTATTAAGACCTTAAAGGGTCTGTGAGGTTATTCTTGATACATTTGCCTGCATGCCGCCCATGACTAGTGCCCGTTTATTCCTAGGCGCACTTATGTGGTAATAAAGAATTTTTGCCAGAAGTCTTGGCGTGGAAGACGAACTGAACTGGATGAGACCAAATAAACTTGCGCTTACAATTCCGGCGCCCTAACTGTTACCCTCCATTTATCCGTCCCCCGTATAATCAATACTTGTGTTATATTTGGGTGATGAGCAAGGCGTGCGGCCAATTTATCAATAACAGACGCCTGAAGAGCTAAAATTGACATCTAAAATACAAGGATCAATTGTAAAAGTGGGGGGATCAGGTAGGTTTGAAAATCGAACCTTAAACGTGTAACTGTGACTCAGAAAAATCAATTTATGAATGCTGTTGCCTGCCAGGTGAACAAACAATTCTAAGTGGCCCCGGCACGTTGCAGCGTTCTTGCTCCAGTGGAATTTATTGACGTTTACAGCGCATACTTCATACCTCATCTCAGATTATGTAAACGCCGATCAGAGTGAAACAGGCAACCGGTGGAACATATTTTTGCTCGCAAGTGGTATACGTATTGGAATAGATGATACATGGCCTAAACCGCTCATGATACACATACATATATTTTATATATATGTATATATATATATATATATATATATATATATATATATATATAAAAGAGTTTGCCCTCTTTACATAATAATACTTCATCATGTGATAATTGAAGGAGACCACTAATATGCATATATATGAAAACAATCATCCACAGCACAAAGGCGTATCCTTTTGATCTTGACGGCTACACATTATTTCAGTATTTGTTTGCTATATTTTGAGACAATCTTTCACCGGAAAGCAGAATAAGTTCAGCTAATCGGAGACAGATGGCGCCTTCACCGCCTCAAACTAGACGCAGTTTGCCCTTCCAGTTTTGCTGCAATCATTTCAATAAAATTAAAAGCATCATTTGACGCAAACATCCGGAAAACACTCGGGCCTAATTAAGAGCTGTCTGCTTTAGATCTCACCTACATCGCCTTTCGACAGATACTTCTATCAGGGGCGAATCCCTGCAGGATTTCACAAACGGGGGGGGGGGGGGGGTACCTGGAAAATACCGAAGGCGAACAAAACTTAACCAAGGATCATATGATATATTATCTTTTAAAATACAACTACAATGTAACTAGGACAGTCGCGGATCCAGGATTTTTTTTGTGTGTGGGGGGGGGGGGGGGAGGGGAGTGGGGGGGGGGGGAGCAGAGTGACTATATTCATGGTGACAAGAAGGGTCTTATCCACTCACCCGTTGTTCTGCGCCTGTTTATATTAATAAGTAAGTACCACATCGATACACTTCAAGGAAATTAACGTAAGATCCAAGAAAACTAACACATAAATAGATACAACGTAGGATTAATGTGTGGAACCAACCTGTGGTGAATTGAGGGCTATTTTGCAACAAACACCCTTTCCGTATTACGTGTATTGTCATAAGGAACAACAATATACTCCTTTTGTGCAAGGCAACTTCCATTTCTTGTTAATTGTAGATTTCTTGATAAAACTACACTCATTAAAAGGGATGTAAGAGACTAACACGAGTACTCCAGACAAGGTTCGAATGAATTGTATTAGCTAACACTGTGTGATTCCGAAGCAAGACAGCAGAGCGAACGGACAAGTCGACAGGAACGGTGACAACACAGGTTTCTTCAAGACCAAGCAGATACACTCGTTAACGAATGGATAGCGCTATCTTGATAATTTTTGTTGTCTAAACACATATGATTTTATTATCCGAGTTCAGATTACATAAAACATCGGAAGATAACCCACACGCACTCACAGGTTGATCACGAGAGCTATTCCGGCTTACTTCCTGACATTGAGTGGCTTCTTAGGATGCTGCGTTCTCTCTTTCATTTGCAGAGCTACACCGATTGATTTGATAAAAGAAGCGGATCTCGGGGGGGGGGGGGGGGGGTCCGGACCCTTGAGCCCGCCCCCTTTTTTTCAGTGCCGCAACCTTTTAAAAGGTTTCAGACTATTTGTTTGCGGCCTGCACCCCCATTTTTCCTACCTGGAGACCTTCTTATCAGGTTTTGCCATGAGTCCTCCTGGGTTTGACCACTCTGCGGGGGGGGGGGGGGGGGGGGGGGGTCCGGACCCTTAAGCCCGCCCCCTTTTTTTCAGTGCCGCAACCTTTTAAAAGGTTTCAGACTATTTGTTTGCGGCCTGCACCCCCATTTTTCCTACCTGGAGACCTTCTTATCATGTTTTGCCATGAGTCCTCCTGGGTTTGACCACTCTGTTAACTAAATCTTGGATACGCCCCTGGTGGATGGCATTTGTGCATAGGTATGCAATATTAATGAATGTAATTCTAATGACGTATTTGTTAACTGAATATCTCCTGATCCTGCGTAATAGACAATATCAGGATGTTTGCCAGTTCAGCCCAAAAATCAGAAGATCAGCAAAAATGGTAATTTTCAACGGATGGTCTTTGGTTGACAAAATGTGAGATTATAATTGTATTGTTTTCTCTCTTTTATTCATTGTTTGTGTTTATTTATGACTTCGTTTTTAAGAACTGTTGTTTCTCATTTTGAAGCATTGCAACGTAAGTATCAGCCTTTCGTTCAAAACAAGCTAGTTTACAATTTCTCATCACGACGGAAGAAGATAGTGGTGGCATCTGTCGGAGAACAGGAGAAATGATTCAACTTGAAGTGTTACGCAATCAAATTCCTCAAAACGATGTTTATTGGGTTTTCACAACTTATACAACTATTTGCCAATCTGACTCTCAGAGTTTTAGCCAAAAGCTTTTATAAGAATTTTTGGATGAGAATTAAATCGCTCGTAATCCAGCGGATTCTGAAAAGACGCAAACCTTTCTTGTCCATGACTATATACCACTGGCTCTATTTCAAATTATAACAACTATTACACTTTTATTTCATATCATTTTATAAATCATTTTTTGTAATAGTCCGAGTTAACATTAATAGTATCTAGAACACTGTTGAAGTACAACAAGCCTCATAAAGTAAGTGGCTTAAAACCGTATTTTATTATTAATAGTATGATAAAATACACTTAAAATAATATTTTTTTCATCAATTTTTATCAGGTTTCTAGATATTTTTACAGTTGTCTGTAACATATATATGTACTTGGAGGGTCTAGATGTATCAGGTATTTTCAGATATTATACTAAGTATTTACTCATAATTCTTATTATTTATACTTATTTATTTGAACAGATAAATAATAAAATTCCTGAGTGGTATACGTACTGGAACCTACAGAATCCAATCTGAGCAATATTTGCACCACACAGAAGTACATCCGACAAAAAGATAAAAGTCAATAATATATAGGTATTAGTTAAGGTATATTATAAAAAATAGACGAGTGTTCCACTCAAAATATATATAAGTAAATAAAGGAAGCACCAATAGCTGTAAAGTTTGAAATGGATTACACTCAGAGATAAGTGGTTTGTGAAGGTTATTTTAAGAACCCACATGGTTCCAGTTCAGAGCTACATAATTCACACAAAAATGAATAAGACAGAATTTACCGATTTATCATTTTATTTTAGGAACAGTCGTTGCTGAATCCCTTCAGGACCGAGACTGCCAAACGCCGCTGAAACGAAAAGAAATTACTTGTGATTTTCATGTATTCTAATAAGCAGAGACCTGTCATTCTTATCCGCCAATTCCAATTAATTAATGTAATATATCTAATCATCTATAAAGGCTTAAAGAAAAGGTAACATTAAATACAGTTAAATATTAGCGTCAGCCACGCCAATAACAAGACAAGACAAAAATCAAGTAAAACCAGGATAATTTATAAGATGTAATTAGTGACTCAATACCAGAGGAAAAATAAAAAAAGCTCTAGATGCCATAAGATTAGATACAAAGAAAGATAAGTTTCATGATTAGTTATAAGATCAGACAATAAATATAAAAGAGGGAAAAAAGAGTAGACGGGAGATGAGATAAGATATGAAATAGAAAAACAGAGAAGGCTGAAGATGAGATCAAAAACAAAAGAAAAAACAAGATGTTAGATATAGGACACTCACCGATTTCATGGCCGACCACGAGAGCCGCCTTCATTTTACATATTTGTTGGCTACGCCTGCAAAGAATTTTTAGTGGTAAGTTCATCATTATTTCATAAACAAAATTTACAAAATTCCTTCAGTTTTAGACAATCAATCCATCACACACGACCAGTTTATGTGATGTGTCTTACCCCTGACGATGTCTCACACATAGCCAGTTTATATGTTGAATCTTACCTCTGACGATGTCACACACACACAGACAGTTTATGTGTTGTATCTTACCTCTGACGATGTCGCACACACAGACAGTTTATGTGTTGTATCTTTGCTCTGACGATGTCACACACACAGCCAGTTTTTGTGTTGTATCTTGCCTCTGACGATGTCACACACAGCCAGTTTATGTGTTGTATCTTACCTCTGACGATGTCACACAGAGCCAGTTTATGTGTTGTATCTTATCTCTGACGATGTCACACACACAGCCAGTTTATGTGTTATATCTTACCTCTGACGATGTCACACACAGCCAGTTTATGTTGTATATTACCTCTGACGATGTCACACACACAGACAGTTTATGTGTTGTATCTTACCTCTGACGATGTCACACACACAGACAGTTTATGTGTTGTATCTTACCTCTGACGATGTCACACACACTGCCCTCCAGCCCGGTTGCTCTGGCCAGGTGCTCCCTCAGGTCAGGAACATGAGCCCGACAAGCTCCGAGGGATCGATCGAGGCAGTCCTCACAACCTGCCCATTCAGCCCTTCAGATACAGAACAGTGAATGCGCAGATCAACCTGTATATCATTTGTGTTGTGCCAATTAATCGATTAAGATCGATGGTTGGTTGTTTTCTATAAAATCGAGTAAAATGATTGCAATTATGCATAAAAGATCGTAAACGATTATGTATGCACAATTTTGCACATCCAAAGAAGTTAAAATATCCCGATAAAATATTCCAACAGAGGTATAAGAAAAACAGCGAACAGCATTAAATCTTAACCTTGTGCAACGAATAAGTGTCGGCAGCCGGCCATTATTAACTTGATTTTCACGTTGTGTACAAGCTAGACGTCGCTATTACTATCAAGTATAATTCACGGCAATATATAGATGGTACATAAAATAATCGATTGATAATCGATCATCGGTTGTTAATTATCTTTAAATCATCATTTATATAATTTTACAATCGATTCCTACCACGAATATCATATCACCCATACTGAATATACACACATGTATGAGACAGTGGTTGTACCATATCATGCAGGCCATGAAAGCTGGAGAGAGCACAGGCACTCAGTGGCGTAGAAAGTGAGGGCGGATCCAGGATTTTGGATAGGGGAGGGTCACGCCCAGGAAGACTGAAAGAAAACCTAAAAAAAGGTCCCCTGGTTCGGGAAGGAAGGGTCAGGGTCGCAAAATTTGGTGTGAAACCCTCAAAAATGTTGTTTGCTTCAAGGGGGGGGGGGGGGTGCAAAACTGCCTTGGCCCCCCTCTTGATCCGCCACTGTGTTTACAAATTAGTAAACGGATGATATTTGCATCAATAAATGGTTTCAGGCACAAATTTCATATATTATACAGTGAAGATGCAATGAATACCCCATTCATAAAAGTACAGAGTCAACACAGTGGCTTTAAAAAGTATGTGGTGGTGGTGGTGGTGGGGGGGGGGGGGGGGCAACATATGATACCCCCCCCCCCCCCTTCACTTTCTCATGTAGGCAAACTTAATTGAAAGTTTTTGAGGAAAACTGGACTTCATTAGACCGGCGAAAAGTGTTTCCTTTTTATCAGCTTTTTTAATCAGTAATAAATTCACTCGAGTTCCCTTTGAATCACAGGTATAGCCTTACATGATAATAAACATAATAACCATTTTTAGATAACTGCACCGATTTCAATGATTTAATAAGTCATATTGATCTACAGTATTTGCCCCCCCCCCCCATGAATATTTTGTTTCGCCGTATATATATATATATATATATATATATATATATATATATATATATATATATATATATATACAAACCGAGGGATGGAAAATCTATTGGTTATTATTATTAAAAAGTTTTTTTAATTATTATTATTATGATGATTATATCTTTGGTTATTACTTTATACTGAATGGCAACGACACATATATCCTTAATGCTGTATTTAGACAGGAGATGAAGTGAGCAACACTAATTTTTTAGCAAGTATTTTTGTACATAGCTAAAGAAGACACCAATCTCCATCCCTTGTTTCAATCCATCTAGAAAACTGTACGCCTGTCATGTGATTTAGATCCTGCCTAGTCCAAGGTAAATGCAAGATCAAGCCGAAAAGGAATAAAAAAATGGTATACGCTTCCCGGGATTAATTACACGTAATCAAAAGAACATTAGGAGGAAGAATATGTGCTTTATGACTGGACAGAATGACCCAAGCTTTCCACATGTAACAATAAAATAAAATGAGACACTAACTCGCAGTCGGACAAGCCCGTTTGGGTTGTCACAGCCTGGTACAGGTACTGGAAGAAGGCTTCAACACATCCCATGCCTGTAGTCGCGATCTTCTCCGCGCAGGCTGCTTGGCCTGTAAACGTAAAGATCACAATATATGAACAGCTCATGATTTTACCCAGGCATTTTAAAGAAGCCGAAAAAGTATAAACGGATTCTGTTTCAACCACTAACTTGGGTCCCCTTTCCTGAAGAATATATTCTGGTACCGTCAAGTAAAACCTACCACAAATGTTTTATAGATTTTGAAAACTTCACAATGTAATTTTTTTAAATGTATTGGAATCCTATTTATAATTTCTCTCTCTCTCTCTCTCTCTCTCTCTCTCTCTCTCTCTCTCTCTCTCTCTCTCTTTGTGTATGGTTGTTCCTACCCAGAGGTGCTCCCACTTCACAACCAAATTATTCACATAAACAATATCAATATCAATACCTAAACAAATACTCTAAATAAACATGATACATCTATTTATACAATTCGCCTTATTTATAGTGCTTACAGACCGTATATATTCGTATTACCTGAACAATGTCTCTCGTGTAATCTCTCCAGTTTGTCCTCCAGAGCCTCCACGTGTTCACTGCTACATCCTGCAGACAGGAAAGCCGCCTTCAGGTGTGCCAGGACCACTGCGGGAAACCAATTACAGTATTTGTTAAGTGCCCATCACAGTTGTAAATGCGTTTAGGTAAGCTTCGACACGATGGTCTTAGTAGAGCACAAAGAAAGGACTGTTTCTGGCAGATCAAAATAAATAGTGTGCAAAGACGACTGGGAAAATTTGTATTACGTGATCTAAGAAAGTGGCCATAGAGGTCTAATGCACTTATACATGATACAAAAATAATGGAGTTTGTTTATCTAAAATAAAACCAAAATGAAATAATAAAATCTAAACAAGGCTGAAAGGTAATGCAATGAACCAATACAATTTCTAAAATGTCGGGAAAACTTTGGGCCGAAGTATGAAACACTGTCTAACACATAAAAATGAAACTATGCATGCTCGCGGAAGAGGAAAGAAACAATGTCTAACACAGACAGAAAGGAAGTGTAATCTGTCAGAATAAGAAAGAAACACTGTCCAACACAGAAAGAAGAAACTACCCATATACTGCCGGGAGAAGAAAGACGTCTGCACTCTCTGACACAGAATAAGGAAACTACGCAAACTGTCAGAAGAAGAAATAAACACTCTCTAACACAGAAAGATGAAACTACACATACTTTCGGAAAAACACTGTCCAACACAGAAAGAGAAAACTGTAGAAAGACCAAGGAAACATGTGTTAAGGGGAATGTTGTCTTATACAAACTAAAAGAGAGAACATGACACGATGCCCTTCCAAAATACACGCATTATTAACATAATTAACGCGTCTTTACCTGGTGCTTTCTCTACATCACAGACATCGATGTAATCAATTTCCTCCTCGTACAACTCGGCTTCGGCAGCGACTGGTAACGGTGCCACATCCTCGGAGCACGACTTCAGGTCCTCGTCCAGATGTTCACGTATGAACTGCGGATAAAGGATGACATCATCTACACAAATATAATAACGAAGCGGTTCAGTTAACGAAACGTTAAAAGCATTTGTAGAGCCCATATCTACTCATTCAAAGCTTTCCAAAATTTCACCGATCCGCACAAACATTTATTCACGCTTCTATTCTTTTACCCATGATCCTTCCTTGCTGATAAACAGGGATAGACATATAACCGTTGCTGACTTGGATCTTTGGCGGAAGTAAAGATGACAAGGATGTAATTTTTTTTTTAAAATCTTATTACACTCATTGGAGCCACTATTAAAGCTTTATCTTAAGACGGACTTTTAAATATATTAACCATGTATTTCCTAAAATTTCTTCCGTATATTAAAAATTTAAACTTAACCCCTTTATGTTTTTTGGATAAATATGAAAAAAAATGCCAAAAGAGAAACATCACCGACTGATCGCTGGAGCGGAAAGAGGTTGAATCAGACATTTAAAATCCTTGAATGTACTCACCGCCATGACGACAGCTTGCCGGTTAGGGCCTTTGCTCACCGGGCCTGTGTGTACCGCGGCAACCAACACCAGTGCAGAAAAAACGCTAAGAATCATTGCGGAGATGACGTCTGTGGAAAGAATATACAAGAGTCGCTCTTTGAACTGAGGCACTGAGCTGCAGAAAAGTATAGACAGACACAAGCAAAAAGAGGAATGACTGGAGGAATCTGACCAAAGATTGCCTAGAAAAATATGATATCTGTTGCAGTTCTTACAGTGGTGTATATGATAAACACAAAATTCAACAAATTTTGAAATTTAATAATTATTCAAAGAAAACAGATTAGAGACAAATTAACAGTATTCCCGAGACGAGACGATAATTCCCTGTCAAATACCACAATTAATCGAGTCAGGCTATTCATATTTTAAAAGGTATAGGGTCTACATTCTTTAAAAATACCTTTTTAAATAGTTCTTGCGATTTAACTTTAAGGAACTGATCTTCCTATTAACAAAAAAAACAAGTTTTGCCTTTTTTAACTTCTACAATATTCAGTACCTACCTTTGCGACTTGGGTGACAATTGTTCCTGCGCTGTAGATAATGGTTGATCGCCTCACAGATAGTCTGGGAGTCGTGGTGGAAGCTGACGACGGCTGACGCTTTATACCAGCAGATGTAACCAGGCTGAACAAACCCAGCTTGTATATGGTACATCAGTTTTACCTGTTTTATCCAGGTGATCATGCGACACGTCACAACCTCGTACACACTTTGTTTGTTCAGGCTTCATTTAGGATACGTGGCCTTCCAGAGAGGTGCCAAATATCATGTAGGATGGGGCTGTATTGACTTCTGTTAAAGTGGTGCTGTTTTAACTAAGTGCATGGCACACAATTTTTAAACACCTCCTATGTCGAACCAAAGTATAACATATTGTTTATATTAAAAAAATTACTGGTGAATTCTTTCACATTTTATCCACTCTGGTTCATTAAATGTATTAAGTAAGCCTATTAAGCGTCGTATTTAGAATTTGTGTTCCAATTTGCAATTCTGCTTACACTCAAAATCGCCATACTAATTTTGTCTAAAATTTATCTTAAAGAAATAAAGGTTTAAACAGATTTATACATTTACAAAAGTGAAAAAGTATTAATATATTCCAGAGTAATAACATTTAAAACTTGATGTTAGATTACACGTTTAAGGAATGATGTATGCAGTAATTTGAGTTGCCGCTTTTCTAATTTTTTGCATTTGCATTTGTTTCAGCGATATTAATATATATCACTTTTGCTCAAAAGAAGAAGATATGCATAGTATTCACAAAACAAAACAAGGGACCAAGGACCCAAATTAGATGCCAACATTTCTGATTATACTGGAAAAGCAAGATTTATTCTGGTTACAGAACTACATTACATGTCATTTGCAAAATATGCAGAGAAGTCTCATGGGAGAATTCTGGCATGAATTTTCATGCAAGTTTAACAATTTACAATTTTGCTATTCTACTCTAGCAGCTGCGTCATTTCACGTCCATGTCAACGGCAGTTTTGAAGAAATAGCTGAACTGACTTTCCTGAAACTTTGCATGATCACAAAAATGTAGTTTAACATCATGATCACTTCTTCATATGTATACGCACGATAACAGAGGGCAAGCTTAATACACATGTAAAATATTTATTATCCACTAAAATGCACCATGCAGTTATCCAAGCCACACAGAAGCCATTGAAGACAGCACCAACAGTCTTGGGTACGAGGAAACTATCCCAATCTGTGGACATGTAAAACTCCAGCCTTACACGTCGAACTACTTCTGAGATAAGTGTGATTTTCTTCCAAAACAGGCATATGGTTGGATGCCACACGAAAACGATTGCACGTGCATGCAATGTTGTGTAAATATGCAACATATCAGGCTGATATATCAAACCACTCCTGAAATACATTGTATTTGTGATTTTCACCATAATCTTTGGAAACTTCCATCCAAAGAAGGAGGAGTTTTCTGGAAAGGAACCTTTTTTTGAAACATGGTATCCGCAAAACGTTTTATAAGGATATCATTAAAATAAATAAATTAAAACCAAAAAAAATATTTTTGAATTCAAAATAGAATAATCAATAAGGCCTACAGGCCTAATGCAAAACTGTGCAATGTGATATACACCAGGTATAATGCTTCAATGCTGGACAATTACTTTTCAAGTATATGCGTAACATGTATATGAACAATGCAAGTACTAAACATTTTAAACAAGAAACAATTACACATACATCACTGCTGAAATTCTGGCATGCATGGGTACACACAACACAAAAATGATTGTAGCTGGCACCACCAGTCTTGTATACAATGAAGATATATATATACATATGCCCAATTTCAGACTGATATGAGAAACCCCTCCAGCAAAATAGACAGGGACATACACTGTGCAAAATTAATTGTAGGTGGCGCCACCAGTCTTGTACATAAAAAGCTATCCAATATGTATAAATATGCCCAATTTCAGGCTGATGTATCAAATTCCTCTGGAGAAATAAGCAGGCGCATACACTTTGCACAAGTCATTTTAGGTGGCGACACCTGTCTTGTTAATGAGAAAACCATAAGAGACGCATAGACAGGTCAAAATATCAGGCCAATACATCAAACTTCCCTTGTGTTTGATGCACTGGGCTGACAAGGCTTAGGTGAGAAAAGCAGTTGCCCGAGTGAACTGGGACAAATTGCTTGCTCAAGCTACTGCACTGAGTGAACTCTTGACTTGCACCTGGCAAGACTGAGTGAATTTTGACCTGTGCTTGGCTGCACAGAGTGAACTCTTGACCTGTTTTATAATCTGACACAGTTGGCAGTCTGCCAAAGCTATAAATAGATCCAGGCTGAACATTGGTGCCAAATCTGATGCAGTTGGCAGTCTGTCAAACCTATAAATAGAATGCAGCTACTGCACCTAGTGAACTCTTGACCTATACCTGGCTGCACTGGCACTGTGCTAAAGTTATTTATAGAGCTGCCATCATCTTGGCTAATTGCCAACATCCAGGCACTGGCAAATCTTGGCAAACTCCCAATGGTAAACCAAGTCCTGCCATCTGTACTCAAAAGTGGTCCCTACTTGAAATAACTTTGAAATAAATTTTCCGTAGACAAAATGCTTTTCAGCTGACTTAAAAAAAAAGAAATAAGGAATATATATAATGATTACAGATGCATACTGAATGCAAAATAATAATACAGATACATCTCACTGATGGCAAATTCTTGAATTAAGTTGAGTGTTGATACCATTTATTTATAATCCATGTACAGCCATCTTTGTATAGCCACAGAGAGATAAATATCCATGACTGTAGCATTGCCTGTTTAATGAATAATTAAAATCATAAATCTATTTTTTTAAAGCTTTTAAAAAACATTCTTATCAATATTAACCACAGATAACCTGAAATCTAAATGTCTAGTGGCATGATGTATAGACGCTGATAAACGGGTGCCTGGCTAGATGTAACTGCTTTACACAGTTAACATATATGGTAAAATAGCTCAATTCAATCTCCATAATTCAGCCAAAAATCATTCATCTGGCACCATTAAAGACAATTATTATAAGAGTAATTGTGGGGATAATTCTTATAAAAGATTAATTAAATGGCTTCAGTGGCGTCAGTTAAAAAACATTTTGCAGGTTTATAACTCATATAGGAAGATACAGCAAACTGGCTAAGTTCAGCTTTCCGTAACTCAGCCAAAAATCACTGAAAACAAATTGAACAAACCTGAATTATCAACATCTGAGGATAATTAATGTGTGAAATTTAAGAATTTGGCCCAGTGGTTTTGAGAAGAAGATCTTTGTTACTTCAGAAACCATCACCTTAGGATAATTTCTGTGCGATATTAAACAATTTGGCCATATGGTTTCAGAGAAGAAGTTTTTTGTAGCCGTCAGTATGATACAAGCACTGACCGAAAAGGCCAATGCAGGTGGCGCCACCGATACCTCAATTTCAGATCTGACTCATGTGACCAACATTGGCATTAAAGTTTGGCGATGATAGCTCTAGCCATTTCTGAGATTGACATTTTAGTATGATTTTGGACAGATGACGAAGTTCAACTTCCTGTAACTCGGCCAAAAATCACCGAACTGGAACATTCGAACAAACTTGAGAAAGATTGTTTCTGGGATTATTTCTGTTAAATATTTGACAATTTGGCAGGACGGTTTCGGAGGGAAAGATGTTTAAAGGTTTTTAAGTTTTTCCCCTATAAAATCGAGGTAAATGCAGATAGCGAAAAAAAGAAACAAAATCCGAAAGATTTTTTTTTAGATTACTGATTTTTTGCATTAAGTTTGGTGATGCTAGCTCCTGCCGTTCCTGCCGTTTCGATATGGGTTAACGTACCGACGAGGCATGACACACCGACGCACGGGGGAAGACGCCGCACCATCGCATAAGCTCATAGGTTCGCTAAAAACAATATCTGATGACCGTCTCATGAAAGTCTCATGACCGCAACATATTGTGCATCAACTTAGTATAAATATATGCCGTTAAACCCTCGCAACAAGACTACCGTTTATCCATAAGAGATGAAGAACAATGCCTGTCAAAAAGGAGCGTCCCAAAAACCGCCAAAAATCTATTTCATGACTCTGAAATTGATCTGAGGTGCTGATCCATTCAAATTTGTACAAAAAAAGCATGATACCATGAATATAAATATAGATTCCCTCATCAGTTGGTTGTTCTCTTAAAACGCATGTATACAAATGCCGTGAACATCTCGCCATTGCTGAAATACAGCCTTTTCCGGACAGAAGAAAGACCACTGACTGACGTACGCCATTGCAATATAACTCACAGGTGATATATAAATACATCGAAAAAGACATATTTAACAGATGGTAAAATAATGCACTGGACCAAAAATATTTAACGCATAACACACTCTAGTGTTGAACAGGCACTGATTTAATTACTAGTGACCCAGGGGTCATGACACTCAGCTGAGTAGGACCTAATTTCAGGTTTCCAAGGAGATTATTCATGGATCTCCCTGGATGTCAAGTAATAAGAATCCAGGTCCAGCGGTTACGATTTATGCGTGATTAACGGACACACGGACAGCTAGACAGACGAACGGACGAAGGACAAAGACTGATCACTATAGCTCAGACGTGGCACCACAAGTCTTCAGAAACTGAAGAAACCAGTCATAATCAATAAAGACAACAAATTTCGGGACACTAGTTGAAACCACATTGAGAAACTGACATAATTGCTGGTATTTGACAGAATCAAAAACAGAAAAAAATGTAAAAATTAGAAAAACCAGACAACCCCAGTCGTGGTCAATATTCAAGGCTAGATTCAGGACAATCAAATCAAGTAATTATCAAAATACTGGAAGATTTGTATCAAATTTTAAATTATTCTGGAGGGTACTTACAAAACCCATTGCTCTGAGTATATAGATCACAGTGACTAATTTCAGGTTTTTCTAGGAGTGTTTTTATTGACCTCCCCGGATATTGTTACACGTTTCTAGATTCAATGGTGTCAAAACGTGCCAGTCTAACGTACGGACTGACAGACGGACGAAAGACGCTGACCATTTACAGTCTAACAGACTTACAGTCAGCCGAGCTAAAAAAAAGATATTAGTTTTGATATTAGGCAGTCTCGAAAAGTGATAATAGGTTTTTACTTGAAAATTGAGGATTTTCCTTAATTTTCGAAGGAACAAAGTCACAGTGAGCCAATTTTCCGTTTGGTCGGAGATCTTTGGGAATCTTACAGTATGCCGATTTTCAGATGCGTAGGCCCAACGGTTCAATATATACCAGTTTAAAAGACAGACGGTCGAAAAGCCAACAGACAAAGGAACAGGGCTGGCAGTTTTATCCGCAGGTGGTTTAATTCATTGGTTTCATCCGGATTAATCCGGATCGGATAAAACAGGTTTCATCCATTTTTATCCGTAGTTTGGGTGTATACAGTCCATGAAGTTTTTTAGTTGCCTGAATTATTATGTTACATAGTTATACATAAAACAAAATTTTCTTGTCACAGATCTCTTTAGAAAGTAACGCCATGATCTTAATAATACGTCTGAGACTATAAATTATTTTTCTTTAGAGTGACTTTTTAAACATCACATATTTTGTACATTACAATAAACAACTGCAGTTCACACATGTTTAGTTAAACTCAACAATCATTGGTACCATATAATATACTGTCAGACTTCACAAATTAACATATATGCTTACATCTGAGAGAGATGTACAAAATCCGGTCATTTAATGCATAAATGACTTAGATATACAGTGAAATCAACTGTCCATAATTTGATGAGGGTTCCCTCTGACACGCCAACAATAAAATGCTTAAAAAGCTATCTTTCCCCAGTTTGATTCTCTGAATGTGGGTTACTCATGACAGCCTGAGATAAGAAACCTCCATTGGACCAAAGTCATTCAGGCATCCTCCTCCACTGGACTCTAGTTTCCCCATACATTGTTGACAATGGGCTGCAAATGTCACCCTTGGGCCTTCCCTTAACTATATGTAAAATTTTGGTGGCTAAGGAAGATATTGTAAAGATGAGAGATTGACCACCAGCAAAGAAGAGTAACATAGCAAAAGCTACAGTGGCTGCTGACAACAGTGAAACCTGAACCTGGAAGAACTTGCCAATTGAATAACAAGCTTATATATTAATAAATCTCCTGAACTTATTTATCCTGATTAATATCAATGTTAATTTAATTAAATTTTACAAGGTAATTCTAATTTTGATCCAGTTTAATCCTGTATAATCCAGATAAAACTGGATTAAACCGGATAAAACCCAAATTTATCCATTGTCTAGGATTAAACGTTTTATCCGGATAAAACCCAACCCTGCAAAGGGCAATCGCTAATCAAACTTAAGTTCATGATAATACATGAAATCCTTGAAAAAAAAATCCTTCAACTACAGAGGTGCTAAGATGCGCTTTCCTTGGCTCAAAATATGAGTCACAGTGACCTAATTTGGGGTTTATTAAGAAATTTCAGCACAGCTTGCTGCAAGCAGCGGGTCTAGTTTGACATTTCTAAATCTAAATGTTTGTGATGAGTCCTTTTTTTAATGAGTGGACAGGCAGCAAGACTCTCAGACAGAGGATGGATTGACAAATTTCATCGCCGCTTGTATAATTTCCAGTTGACTCGGACAGAAAGTATATTTTGAACTGGAATCTCTGTCAGTCTTGTCAATTCTTTGACAGTTATAGTAGCAATTGATCAGTTTCTTTACAGCAGGAGTGCAGCTAATTAAAACTAGTATGTCTTTAAGTATCTGCCACTGGTATAATGAAATAAAATTAACCATGAAGTAATTTAGACAATTTCTTCAGCTTTGATTTTATCAGTTTTTCTTATTAAGTACCGGTAAACAACTGGAATGACTAAAGGTTTGTTTGAAGCTTTTGTGCCTAAAAGTGTGCAAGCTTAAAGAAGTAAAGTTTCTAGCTGTTTTGAAACTAGGGACCCAGGGGTCTCAACACTCAGCTGTATTTGTCTATAAGGATATTTTTTAGAAAATTTTCATAATGATAGACTTGTGAACTTAACTAAAGACCTTGTGACCAACAATTCTGATAATTTATAACCTTGAACTTGCAGCATTTTGATTATTGTAAAAATCTCTAAAAAGTGGGTCTAGTGACCTTGACCTCTGACAAGGGTAACCTCAAAATCTAAAGATTTCTTGTACTTTCGGCAAGTAAGCAATGTGTGAAAGATTTGATTTAGAGTTCAAAATCATTTCAAGGATGTCGCTCCTGTGACCTTCACCTTTGACCTCTGGACCCTAAATATCAAAATGTTTCTTACTTGTGGGTCATTAATAAATCAAGTTTGAAGCCAATCTGTCTAGTCAAAGCAGAATAATCATCCATAAACAAATTTGTGAATGGATGGGCCCTGTGACCTTGACCTTTGACCCTATGTACCCAAATCGAAAAGAATCTTCTCCCATAGGCAAGTGAGTAATATCTTGATGATGGAAGATTTGTGATGAAAAGTTTGGCTTGAAATGCATACACATTCCTTTTAAAGAAATGGGTCCTCTGACCTTGACCTTTGACCTTTGGAGCCCAAAATCTACAGGGTTCTTACTTTATTGGTGAGCCATATATAAGTTAAGTTTGAAACCATTATGTCTAGCTAAACTGGAGTTATCATCTGGAAACTAATTTGTGAACAGATGGCCCCTGTGACCCCAAATTAATTTATGCTCATGCTCTCCCCATACTGAAGTCAGCTAAATGTGCAAGATGGAACGTTTGGGATGAAAAGCTTGGCTTAAAATGCAGCCATAATCTTTTTTAAATAAGTGAGTCTTGTGACCTTGACCTTTGACCTCATGACCCTTGAATCATACAGGTTCTTTCTTTAGTGGTGGGCTATGTGTAAGGCATGTTTGAAATCCATATGTCAAATCAACCTGGAGTTATCATCTGGAAACAAATTTGTTTGGATGGATGGACAGACAAACAGACAGACAGACAAACAGACAGACAGATATGGTGATAACTATAGGGCATCCACTTGTGATCAATTAACAAATCAGGTTTTGGGACACTAGATGGAATCACAGCTGAGAAACTGACATTATTGTTGTCATTTTATAGTAAAAAAAATTGAAGTATTCGTAAAAATATGAAAAAACAAGGCCTACAGGCCTAATGCGAACCTGTGCAATGGGATTACACCAGGTATAATGCTTCAATGCTGGACCATTACTTTTCAAGAACATGTGTAACATGTATATGAACAACGCAAGTTCTAAACACTTTGAACAATAAACAATTACACAAACATCACTGCTGAAATTCTGGCATGGGTGCACACAACACAAAATGTTGTAGCTGGCACCACCAGTCTTATATACAACAAAGAGATATATACATATGCCTAATGTCAGACCGATATGTTTAAACCTTCCTGCGAAATAAGCAGGGACATACACTGTGCAAAGATTATTGTAGGTGGCGTCACAAGTCTTGACAAATAAAGCTACCCGATATGTATAAATATGCCGAATTTTAGGCTGATGTATCAAATTCCTCTGTAGAAATAAGCAGGCGCATACACTGCAAAAGTCAATGTAGGTGCCACCACCTGTCTTGTAAATGAGAATACCATCAAAGACGCATAGACAGGTCAAAATATCAGGCCAATACATCAAACTTCCCAAGAGTTTGATGCACTGGGCTGACGAGGCTTAGGTGAGTAAGGCAGTTGCCCCCGAGTGAACTTTTTGTGACAAATTGTAGCCTCAAGCTACTGCACTGAGCGAGCTCTTGACCTGCACCTGACTGCACTGAGTAAACCTTGACCTGTTGCATAATCTTACACAGCTGGCAGTCTGCCAAAGCTATAAATAGATCCAGGCTGAACTTTGGTGCCAAATCTGATGCAGTGAGAAGTCTACCAAAGCTATATATTAAATGCAGCTACTGCACTGAGTGAGCTCTTGACCTATACCTGGCTTCATTTCTTCCAATCCTGGCACTGTGCCAAAACTATTTATAGAGCTGACATCATCTTGGCTAATGACCAACATCAAGGCACTGGCAATCTGCCAATGGTAAACCAAGTGCTGCCAACTGTACACAAAAGTGGTCCTTACTTGGAATAACTTTGAAATTAATTTTCCGGATACAAAATGCTTTTCAGCTGACTTTTTATAAAAAAAAGAAACCAGAAATATATGTAAAATTATTAAAGATGCATACTGAATGCAAAATTATAATACAGATATATCTCATTGATGGCAAATTCTTGAATTAAGTTGAGTAGGGATTCCAATAATTTATAATCCATGTACAGTTGTCCTTATATAGCCACAGAGAGATAACTAGGGACCCATGGGTCTCGACGCTCAGCTGCATTTGTCTATAAGGATATATGTTTATGAGGTTTTCCAAAATATTGGTCCTGTGATCAGTTTGAAGCCAACCTGTCTACCCAAACTGGAGTTATCATCCATAAACTAATTTGTGAATGGATGGGACCTGTGACATTAACCTTTGACCTTGTGACCCAAAAATCAAAAGGAAACTTCCCCTATTGGCAGGTGCACCACATGTTGATGATGGAAGGATTGAGATGAAAAGTTTGGCTTAAAATGCATCCACAGTCTTTCTAAAGTGGTGGGTCCTGTGACCTTGACCTTTGATCTCATGACCCCAGAATCAAAAGTTCTTGGTGGTGGGCCATATATAAGTCAGGTTTGAAACCAATATTTCAAACCAAACTTGTGTTATCATCTGAAAACTAATATGTGGATAGATGGCCCACATGACCTCAACCTTTGACCTTGTGACCCCAAAATCCATAAGTAACTTCCACTATTGGCAGGTGAGCAACATCTGGAAGACAGAAGGTTTGAGACAGAAAGTTTTGATAAAAATACATCAACAATTTTTTTAAAGAAGTGGGTCCTGTGACCTTGACCTTTGACCTTATGACCAAAAAATCAAAAGGGTTCTTACATTATTGGTGGGTCATACATAATTCCAAATTGAAACCAATATGTCAATCCAAACTGGAGTTATCATCCAGAAACAAATAAGTGGACAGATGGGCCCCTGTGACCATGACCTTTGACCTTGTGACCCCCAAATCAATCAGGTTCTTCCCCTATTGGAAGATCAGCTATATGTGCAAGATTGAAGGTTTGGGATGAAAAGTTTTGCTTAAAATGCATCCACAAGCTTTCTGAATAAGTGGGTACTGTGACCTTTACCTTTGACCTCGTGACCCCAAAACTGAACAGAATCTTTCCCTATTGACAGATTAGCAACATCTTGAAGATGGAAGGTTTGCCAAAAGTTTGGCTTCAAATGCATATGCATTTTTTTAAGAAATGAGTCCTGTGACCTTGACCTTTGACTGTTGGACCCCAAAATCGACACGGTTCTTAATTTAGTGGTGAGTCATATATAAGTTAAGTTTGAAACCAATAAATCAAACTAAAATGGAGTTATCATCTGGAAACTAAATTGTGAACAGATGGCCCCTGTGACCTTGACCTTTGACCATGTGACCCCAAATTCATTTATGCTCTCCCCATACTGGCAAGTCAGCTAAATGCGCAAAATGGAAAGTTTGGGATCAAAAGCTTGGCTTAAAATGTAGCCATAATCTTTTTAAATAAGTGAGTCCTGTGACCTTGACCTCATGACCCCAAAATCATATAGGTTTTTGCTTTAGTAATAGGCCATACGCAAGTCAAGTTTGAAATCCATGTGTCAATACAACCTGGAGTTATCTGGAAACAAATTTGTGTGGATGGACGAATGGACAGACAGACAGACGAACAGCTAGACAGACAAGGTAATTACTATATGGCATCTTGTGATCAATAAACACACCAGGTTTTGGGACCCTAGATGTAATTACAGCTGAGAAACTGACATGATTGTTGTCATTTTATAGAAAAAAATAGAAAAATATTCGTTAAAATAAGAAAAAATACAGGTGGCGCCACCACTTTTCGGGAACTGACCAAACTAGTCATGGTCAATATTCAAGCCAAGATTCATGACAATCCATGAATTAATTATCAAGATATTGGAGGTTTTGTATTATATTTTTGATTATTCTGGGGGTACTTTCAAGCCCCATAGCTCAGAGGATATAGGTCAAAGTGATCCTATTTCAGGATTCCGAGGAGATTTTTTTATTGACCTCCTTGGATATTAACTTAGAAGTTTCTAGGACCAGCAGTTACGATTGGTGCCTTGCTAACGGACATCTGGACAGCCTGACGACCGGACTGACAAAGCGCCATTCCATTACCTCAGTTGACTTACAGTCAGCTGAGCTAAAAACCATGATTGTAACATTGCCTGGTATGATGAATAACTTAAATCATAAATCTAATTTTTTAAAAGCCTTTAAAAACATTTTTGTCAATGTTAACCAAAGATAACCTGAAATCTAAATGTCTAGTGGCATGATGTAATAGATGCTGATAAACTGGTGCCAGGCTAGATGTAAAAGCATCACACCGCTAACATATATGACTCAATTCAATCTCCATAATTCAGCCAAAAATCATTCATGTGGAACCATTAAAGACAATTATTATAAGAATTGTTGTGGGGATTATTCTTGTAAAATATTTAACAAACTGCCTTCAGTGGCGTCAGTCGAAAAACATTTCGCAGGTTTATAACTCATATAGGAAGATACAGCAAACTGGCTAAGTTCAGCTTCCCGTAACTCAGCCAAAATGCACTGTACCAAAACCATTTGAACAAACTTGAGGATAATAAATTTGTGAGATTTAGGAATTTGGCCCAGTGATTTTTTTTAAATCTTTGTAGCCACTGAGCTAAAATGGTCCGTTATGGCATATGATTAAAATCAGCTTCCCATAACTAAGCCAAAAGTCACTGAACCGAGACCATTTGAACAAACTTCAGAAAGCACCACCTAGGATCATTAAACATTTTGGCCATATGGTTTCAGAGAAGTTTTTTTGTAGCTCTCAGTGTGATACAGTACTGATGACGCCGTACAAAAAGGCCGATGCAGGTGGCGCCACCATTACCTCAATTTCAGATATGACTCATGTGACCAACATTAGCATAAACTTTGGTGATGATAGCTCCAGCCGTTTCTGATATTTTAATTTTAATATGCTTTTTTGGACAGATGACAAAGTTCATCCTCCTGTAACTTGGCTAAAAATTCTCCAAACTAGAACCATTCTAAAAAACTTGAGAGAGATTGTTCCAGGGATCGTTTCTGTGAAATATTGGACAATTTGGCTGTACAGTTTTGGAGAAAAAGACTTTTTTAAAACTTGTTTAGCTTTTTCCCTATAATTCTAAGAAAATGCAGTTAGAAAAAAAAAATAAACAAAATCCCATAGAGTTTTTTCAGATGACTGATTATTTGCAAATAATTTGGTGGTCAGCTCCTGCCATTTTTTAGATAGCTATGGTTAACGTACAAACGTCGCACAACGCACGACACAAGACATACGACGCCGCACCATTGCATAAGCTCACAGGTTCGC
This sequence comes from Sipunculus nudus, assembly GCA_026874595.1. Taxonomy (NCBI): domain Eukaryota; kingdom Metazoa; phylum Annelida; class Sipuncula; order Golfingiida; family Sipunculidae; genus Sipunculus; species Sipunculus nudus. The sequence goes on along the minus strand of CM049306.1, from coordinate 102,353,901 downwards.
TAAAAAAAAAACAGGTGGCTCCAACACTTATCGGGAACTGACAAAACAAGTCATGGTCGATATTCCTGGCAAGATTCATGACAATCCATGCATTAATTATCAAGATACTGGAGGTTTTGTATCAATTTTTTTATTATTCTGGGGGGGGGGGGGAGGGGGGTACTTACAAGCCCCATAGCACGGAGGATATAGGTTGCAGTGACCTAATTTAAAGTTTCCAAAAAGATTTTTTATGGACCTCCCGGATTTGTAGTTACATGCTTCTAGACTCAGTGGTTAAGATTTGTGCCCTGCTAACGGACGACTGGACCGCCGACGGACAAAGCACCTCACGTTTTCTCTCATCTATTGGTCTATACTAGTACAAAGTAATGACAACAATGTCACATGTTTATAAAACATTTAATATTAAACAAGTCTAAAAAACAATCAAATACACTTTGAAGTTACATTTATCTTATAATCACTGTAGACCCGTTGTTTTAAAACATTTAATATTAAGCAAGTAGAATAACTAAATGGCCTGGAAAGAATTAATTAAACAAGAGGGATTTTAAGTAAAACTTCAGCTGTAAAATCACGTTACATGTACCTGTTCTGTTGGACTTACTGTATCTCAAACTGGCAGTACATGTGACTAAAGTTGTAGATGATAACCAATTCAATAAAATCTTATTTATAAATCAGCTGAGGAAAACCCTGAAATATATGGTATAAATTGTGAGCAAATTTAAAGAGACAACTGAAAAGAAAATGCCCCAAGAACTGGAACATGAGAGAATTTATACTGGCCTTTAATATTCTGTTGACTGATAAACATGACAAACATGTGAAGATATTAATTTAAAAGGAAATATTCACCTGGAATAGATATTTAAAAGGAATTTACCACAAACACCATCGTTCATATTAAACTTTTACTTAAGAGGAATTAAGATTCACTGGCCATGGATATGCAGGATACATGAAATGATTAAATATAATTATTATATGCCACCACTTTAGTAATAATCATGTAACATGTTAACATCCCACTGTATATTATTACAATAAATAACATATGATCCTTAATCCCTATATCATGTTTAAATATATGCCTCTGTCCATGCTGAGCCACTGCAGCCCAGACAGGCATGACTACACCATCAGTCGCTATCCCTTTCTTGGCGGAATTTAGGATCAGCAAAATCATAACTATCATCCTGTCAAGGCTCCAACTGCTGAGCAAATAATTACAATATATTTATATATAAATATATAAATATATATATATATATATATATATATGTGTGCGTGTACAAAAGAAAAAGAAGCCAGCATGACACACAGTTTTCCAGTTAGCTGCAGTTTACCACATGGTCTGATAACATTCATCCATATCTGAAGGGATGATAAAATGGACAGCAGTGGGGTATCATTATTAAGAGAATACCAATATTCTTATAATATTTAGTTCTAACAATAGCATTGAGATATAATACATATAACATTATTATTATATATATTATAAAAAACATATTACATACAATACCTCTATGGAATTACAAACTGAAACATTAGCATTGAGCAGGTATGAACCATCAAAGTCATCCATAAAATTCAGAACATTCCTTTTAATTAAAACAGGTCTGTTTCTGAGGAAAGATAAACAGCTATTGGTCCTGGTAAACTGTTTAGTAACTGGTCCCCGGTGTTGATGATATATGCTGAAGGTGATGATTTGACTCCCCTGCTACAGCACTCCCTAGTTGGGGTGTGTTCACAGAGGAGACATTAAGATCATCCGCCCCGCTGGCCCGGCCTCCAGGTGCATGCTTTTGGCTGACCTGAGGTCACAAAGTTATCTGCTACCACGCCATTGGCTTCTTCTTCTGCAAAAGACAAATTGTATCAAGGTTTATTATATAGTGTCACATTTCATACATGTTAAATCTTTCTCAACTTTATGTACTGATTGGTAGAAGATAAGATTATAATTAATGCTGGTTCCGCTGGTGCAAATGACCTGATTGATGATTTTTGTAGAGCATAATTGACTACAATACAAGGTTGTGCTGTAACGGAGGCTTTGTGATGAATGTAAATGTTTGGTTATGCTTTGGATAATCTGAAACACAGCTGGTTTATCAAAGTTGAATTACAAGGAATTTATTGTCAGAATTAAACTGCGGAGATCCCAACAACCCTACATACCAATTACCAAAGCCTGTTTTGACCTAGATCGCAAAAACTCTCCCCCCCCCCCTCCAACTGCGAAGCTTTCACTCTATCACCTGTGCAGTGGGGCTAACTTTAAGCATGGGAGTTCCAGATGCGTTTCAAAAATCAATGCACCTTCAAAAACAACTCTCACTGAATAATTTCACAAGACGGTTGACAAATGAACCATGGTGGATTTAAATTATAATTTTTTATGCCTAGACTTTTGCAAAGTGGGCAGAGGCTACTGATTTAATGTTTTCATTAAGTGTATGTTAATATTCTTTACCTTTTGCCTATTTAACAAGTCCTGTAACATTTCTATACATTACCTTTTGACTGCTTTGTCTCTGAGAAACTGTCCTTATCTTCTACTGGGTTTGACTTGCATAATGCTTTCCTGATCTTGTCAGCAACAAAGCTGCAAGCTGAAACAAAAAGGCAATTGAAACTGATTACTAATGACAAATTTTAATGACCGCTTGGGGGGGATTGTTGTTAAAACAATCATGCAATACAACTCTTCAAAATCAAAGGTTCAGTGACACCATGGTTACACACATACCTCACCAGCTCTGCAGGTATTTCTCTTAAAGGAAACATCATCAGTCACTTTTTATAGCTGATCTGTTTTGGTTCAAACAATCTCCCCAAGAGAAACATATATAACACAGGCACACCTGGCAGAGCTCAATGTACATGTGACTCACAAATAAACTAAGATCATGTATGCAGTAAGTAAGCCATGAATACAGAAATGCATACATCTGTTGTTGTCTGACATGCATAAATGATAACAACTTCAATTTCTAGCAAGACTTTCATACTTGTACTTGTAGTTGCACACAAAATATTCATCTGGTTAAAAGGACACAAACAAAATCATAATGTTGAAAAAAGTAGGATGTGTGTAAAGGAATCAATTCATTTTCTGTTTTCTTTCTGAGAATTTACTTGCTATTATTGTTTATTTATTGTGGCCTTTTGTTTCCTCAGACCCCTTGTTTGCAGAAATCAGTGTGGGATTTTAAACTTTTTATTATACATTTTTTAATAGAAATTTCATATGACTGGGAGACAACATGATAATAACAGTTTGTTTGATTAACCAGGTAAAGGACCATCATAACAAATTTTTTTTTATGAAAAAATGTTTTAGCATCTGGAGCTCAAAATCAGAAAAATTTGGACTGAAAATGTAAAAAATTATGTCAAGGGAAGGTTGGTTGGTGGCATAGAAGCCAAATGGGCCTGGGGAACCAATCCTTTTTTGATTAACTTAAAGCTTTTCTTGCTGTTCAAGGTTGATTTCATATTACCACATGTAATGCAACTATACTACAGATCTATTACACAAGCCAACCCTGGGAGGACATGGTCGCAAAATCCTTCATTCATTTAATACCGGTTTTTGCAACAAATATGCTTTATATATTAAACTAAAATGTTTTTATTCACATGCCCACTATACCTTTTTTACCACTTTACCTTTTTTTTAATTTTAAAACATTTATGATTTGCAGAGTAACATCTGACAAATAAATTGCATTCATATTTGCCAACAAATTTTCTAAGATATAAATATATTTTTTTTTCTGTTGATAAATGTTGTTGAACTAGTTAATTTTTTTAATTCATATGTTAAACATGAAAATTAACCTAAGCATCACAAGAAGGGTGAGGAAGATTTAGACAACACTTGATTCCTGCCTGAGCTCTTATCATGTTAGAAGGTTAATTGGCACCTCATCAGTGAGCCCTGGTTGTGTGTCCATAAGCTCAGACTAGTGCTGTCAGCTCTTGGCTCAGAATACTGGGTAAAGTCCAGACAGTAATTAAAACTGGACTGGCACCCACTACTCTGAAGGGTTGTTGTTTCAGTAATTTACCACATCACTGATTTTTATCTTGAACACTTTGCATGATGTTTGGCCTACTGTGGTGTCATATTAGTTTTTAGTAATTACTAGAACTTCATTAAGAGGAAACTAAAACTGTAAAAGCAATATAGGATGCTATATCATATAAGATTATTGTCACTATACTGATAGATATGCATCTTAAAGGTAAGACCAATAAAATTCTTTTTTTTCATAAGAAACATATTCATCAATGTTATCCTATAGATCAAATTTCTATTCTATCAAAATCACTCAACTGTTCTATTTAACATTGGGAGTGGTAAAGCCAAGGGGTAGTAGAAATAAGCATCCCTTATTTCCACTCCCTAGGTAGCCCAAACATTCAGCCTCCATTCAGGAATGGAATCTGAACACCTGTGGGGGGGGGGGGGGAGTTTTGTTGTAAAATGTAGTAAAAAACAGAGCCATAGGCCACTGCCATCATCTGGTAGAAGATGCACCTAGTTTGAGTACATCTGATCTTGAGTGTTGTGTGCCTGTCCTGGTGAGCCCGGGTGATTGTTTCAGCCAGTGGTGGTGCATGTGTTACATCATCAACTTCCTGGCCCACCCAGCTGAAATGGGACACATGTATGCACCTGGCTGGCTGAAACAATCCAGTGTGTAATCCAAGTAACAACCCCTGTGTAGCCAGTGGTCATATTTAGCCAGTGGTCCAGTTACAAGGACACTTACAGCAGTGATGATGAACACATGCACACTGCTGCTTGACTATCACACTGGCTCACCGGGATAAGCACCAACATCCGATGTACTCAAAACAAGTGCTTTGTTCCATCTGCTAGATAAATGAAGGCTGTGGCCTGTGTTTACTAAAGAGCCACAACTGGGTCTATAAACAAGAGCCAATGGAGGTTATTCTTATCTGGTTTTCTTGAGAATAAGTGCCAATATTTCAAACATACTGAACATTAAATTACAATTTATGTCCCAACCGAGTCAATACAACTGTATTGTGTGTAATATCAAATTTGTAGGGGCTGTTGCATGTCTTCATGCTGAACACCCAATATCATGGTATGAACCACTTTGGTCAGATCTGACCCAAGCTTTAGAGTTAGAGGGTTAACTCTCCGACTCAGCTCAGGAGCTGTGACACAAACAAGTAAGAACAAATAAGAATTGTTTGAATTACAGGCCTGTAGCTACTCCCAAGCTCCATGGGGGTGTGGAAATAAGCACATCCAAAACATATAGTGAAATACAATTACAACAATCAACAACAAAATGTCCTCTGACCTACACCCATGTTTTGGAGAGCACACCGCGAAGGTTTTACCGAGATTCCTGGATATCAATGATAATCGTCTGTCAAGAAAAGATGTTTTCAGCCATATTGTTGTCAAGAATGACAGCTGATACCCATTCACTGGTTCACGTGCCACATTGTTTACGTTTTTGTTTTGCACGTTCCACATTGGCGCCCCCTGTCGTTGCTCGAATAAAAGTTCGACTTCCTCGTTCGATCGAACTCGCCCTGTCATAGAGATATCTCCGTTACAGCTGTTTTACGACACCCGTGTTAGAATCGTTTTGCTCCTAAGTTAAACTATACTTACCATTGATTATCAATCATACCATCTTCAGAATTTCTGTTAATTCACAGCGGACAGAAGGCTTACGCTTCTCAGAGTGGTCGGGAACTTGACTCGTTGTTTACTTCCACTAGCACTGGTTATGCAAATATGGTTACCGTAACGATGCTTAAAAACTCGATTCCTGTGTCTGTATTCCAACTCCTAACAGTAACCAAAATAACATTTATTTTCTTTAAATAAAGTTAACAATATCTAAGATTTGTTGTTTATTTTTTAATGATCAATAACTCCTCGTCTATTTTTTAATTATACTTGGAATACTTAAAGTTTATTTATAATCTTTATGGTAGTGAATTCTTGCCCTTGTGCCGAGGTCAAGGCAATCCGTGTTTACAGCTCTGATAAAGGAGAACAAAATGAGTCACAGAATGTCTTGATTGGGCTTAAAGGCAAAGAAGTTTTCGATTGACATTTCTGATGCTTTCGATTTGAAAGGTTTGTATGGCAGCAGGACCATAGTATTTCAGCATATGCCATCTTGAAAATCTGAACATTCACAACTCTGGTTATTTTTTTAGGCATTGAGAGACGATTTTCTTGGCTGTGGGTCTGATTACATTTTGACAAACAGCCGAACACTGTGTAATCCGTATTGATTCATTATCATGGGTTATGTCGTTGGTTTCCTTGCAGCCAGCTTACCGCTGAGATTATACAGCATTTTCAGTGAAATATCTCCGTGTGAAAGTTAATTTATAAATGTTTCCAGAATCTTAAAAAATTAAAAAGATAGTTAGATACCCTTTATGTTTATTTATAGAAATTAATCAGTGTTATATTTTGACAGTTTGATTTTGTTTACATTATGCATATTCCTATTTATTGAACCATTTCACCACACATGTAGCATGCCTATAAGGCTATATTAAAATATATATATATATATATTATATTATATATATATATATATATATATATATATATATATATATGCATGACTGAAAAGTGAGTTATACTCTTTACAAGAATTATTGTATTCGCCAAAACAGAGTATTGCGGATACTATGTTTTCAGCCCACCGCCGCAGCCGCGTAGGTGTCGGGAGAACTCCTCCCTAAACGCTGGGCGGAATTTTAAGAAACGTGGGATTATGTTCGGGTCACATGTGAACTGCTGCGCCCCGATTTTGTTTTGACCTCTGACCTTTCCTCTGCGCTCTGCATCCTTTTGTGCGTCTGTTTCCACACATAAACCCACATATCTCGGGAACCGTTTGACTGATCAGAAAATTTTTTTTGCACAAATGTAGCCCTTGGAGAGCTTTATAACATACACAAAAAAGGTGGTGCCACCTGCAACCATGTTTGCACAGTGTCCATCTGTTCGTCTGCCTTGGGTTAAAATCACTCCTATCTCTGCAGTGGTTTGACTAATTCACCTGAAATTTGGCATGCGTATACATCCTGGATAGCTTTTCTGATTTTATGACAGGTGGCGCCACCTACATTCATGTTTACGCTGCAGACATCCAAGCTCATATCTCGTGAACCGTTTGACCGATTTGGCCAAAATTTTGCATGTGTATAGATCTCACATAGCTCTTTATCATACACAAAACTGGTGGCGCCACCTGCAGCCATTTTTGCACAGCTCCCGTCTGTTTGTCTGCCATAAGATAAAATCACTCGTATCTAGGCAGTGGTTTGACTTATCTGCCTAAAATTTTGCAGGTTTATACTTCCCCAACAGCTCTCTTGATTTTATGACAGGTGGTGCCACCTACATTCTAGTTTATGCAGCAGACATGCAAGCTCATATCTCAGGAACCGGTGACGGATTGGGCCAAAGTTTTGCATGTGTATAGTTCTCACATAGCTCTTTATCATACGCAAAACTGGTGGCGCCACCTGCAACCATTTTTGCACAGCGTCCATCTGTTTGTTTGCCAGGGGCTAAAATCACTCATATTCATGAAGTGGTTTGATTAATCTGCCTTAAATTTTGCATATGTATACAACTTGGACGGCTTTCTGGATTTTGTGGTAGGTGGTGCAACCTACATACACAATTTGGCTGCAGACATCCATGCTAATATGCAACACTTCACTCTATTTCCCCTTGCCACTCAATCCATGCCTCACTTCACCCGTTCCACTCAGATTTAGGCGGATACACATAGTCGCTTGTCGACAACCCATATTCTAGTTGTTCTGATGTAATCAGCCATGCCATGGAGACTTTGATCTTCAAAGGCCTACCACTGGATCACTTACAGGTTAACTGTTCTCTCTGTCCACAAGCTGATAAGGCCCTTCATTCATGCAGCATTACACTTGATGTCATTTCATGTCCACTAAATCATAATGAATACCCTCACCACTGTATTTGTACAAACACCAGGCACAACATCAGAGCCCTAGCTGGCTGCTAGTGGGCAATCCAGTTATGTGGCTTCACACCTGGCTCTTGGGTGTAGGGAGCTAATCTGTGTTCCCAAGGAAACCTGGCTGACTTAGAGCTAGAGACTTGTTAATTTGAATATGCAGATTGGCAGAGGTTTCTGTTAAAGAGAAAATTGTAACGTGAATGTACATTCCCAACATGGAGATTTTGAAAAAAAAAGAAGAAAATTACAATGATCTTTAGTTGAACAAATATTTGCCCTGTACTATCAGCTAGTCACTAGCCAGGGTTCTGCTTGGGTTGGTATTGGTACTTAATTGTATGAACACATATCTAATTAAAATTGACAATCTGTACATACTTTCCATGTGTTTGATTTACTTGTCAGTGCTGCTTTGTAATGAAACTTTTTGCTTACTTGCGACATGTCTGTAGAATATAATGGGCTTAACCCTTCCTACCACAGTCATCTATTGCACCTAGGCAAACAAAATATGCAACTTTATATTCATTTTATGTTTTCATAAGTAAAAGATAAATAAATATTGATGACTTTATTTTGCAGCTTAGGAATTAATTATTAGAATTTTGTTTTTGTTTGATCACTTAACAAAGATGTTTTACACTGGATAGAAATATTTTTATGTACTAAGAAGTAATTTAGCCGAGTCCTTTCACCGATTCTAGGAATTTTAGGAATTGAAAGATGAGTCTGAGACAACGTTTGTTCAAGAAGAAGAAACAGCACTCTGATGGGGACTGTAGTGAGTTGCTGAAGGCGGCTTCAGATGACTTGTCTCGTGAGGGCGTGGAGGACTCTGATGAGTGGCAGCATCTGGAGGAGGAGCCAGATACGCTGGTAAAGAACACTGGCTTGTCTGTTATGGTTTCTATATTAAATTTTTAATTGAGACCAGCACATCTATAACCATTGATGACACCATTTTGTAAAGTACAGCTCAGATTGCTGTGGTTTACTCTCTTGCTGAAAGTACCGGTATGCCCATTATGATGTTGTGTTGGATACTTGTATTATGATTTTTTTCTCTGATATTATGAGGTTAAAAATTAATTGTGATTTCTTAACTTACCTGTAACAAGGTGATTTGTGCTGTCTATAAAGATAGTGTATACATGTATTCTGAATTATCATCAGGTTATCCAATTAAATATTTTATAAGTTATCCAGTAAAAACTTAATAAATATGTTTAACCATTTGTTGCCTGAAAACATATGACAAGTCACATATTTTGTAAATCATACTGATGTTGCAAACGGACCAATTTAAAATTCTTTGCAGATTTTTTTATGATTACTATCCATAGCGATGTCTATTGTGTTTGTGACTGATTGAGTATAGTCCTCGTGTTTTAAACTGACAGAGTCTGGAAGATGGCACTGGGAAGACATCATCTTCAGCGTCAGCATCAGCCCAGGATGATGATAATGTGTACGAACTTCAGCTGACACAGCTCCAGGAACAGCTGGTGTCGGCCATGATAGACAATGAAAATTTAAGTAAGTGTTATTTATGCATATATTTGACCAACAATTTTTACTTTTGAGAATTTTATTATGATAGTTATATCACCATATTAGTTCAGCCTTCAGATATTTTGCTTTATCATTCTTGAGGTTTTATTGTACTCGGGGTAATGATATGAAGTCGGTCAAATGTCATGATGGTGGGTCACTTGCTGTGTTATATAATTCATTTTCTTCTGTTATTAGTGTTAGTTCATGATTTAGTTTGAACATCATGTTTATGTAAACTTTTTTATGAAGAAATTGACCCAGACAGAGATTGACGTGTATAAGGTTTATATTTAATTTGCTATCTAACCTAGCACTTTAATGTGAGCTATGATTTACTATTTTGGCAGAGTCAGAATTGTCCATGTGCCGGGAGAGAACAAGATTAGAGCAGCTATTGCATGACCTTGAATGTGAAAGGGAGAAAGTGAGAATCCTAGAAGAGCGATTAGAAGCACAGCAAGCAGCAGAAAATGATAACAGGTTAGAAATGAAAACTAAAGAGAATGAGTTGTGTCAGAAGGTGAGTTTTAAAGGGGGAAGTGGTTCATGACTTACTACCCCAAGCAAGGAGAGGATATGATATAGCCCATACAGTCTTAATATAAATATAGCCATATACTATATAGTATTTTCTTTTATTTAAATGTTCTTTTCCAAAACCTAAGATCCCAGAAATCCTGAAACCAAACCAAAAGTAACAATAATTGGTACTGGGTTTACAGAAGTATACAAGTTGTTCCAGCTCACAGACTGCATTTCTTCAAATGCCAGGGCAATGGCATTTCAGGGATTTCAAGGAACCAGGTTATTGTTATTTTATTTAAAACAATATAAAAAAATGACTTGAGCTTGCTTGTTATAAATGTAACATTACACCTTCACAGGGGGCAGCATGTGAAATTACTAGTTATGCCATATCATTCCTTAATGTAATCCATGAATCTTTAGAAATTCAAGTTAATCAGGTAACATTTCTTTAGCTGTAGTTCTAATGGGGGAAAATATTTCATGTTATTTCAAATCCTCATTATAAACTTGATAAGTACATATCATTCTTATTTATTTACTTCCTCAGTTCACAGCCTGACAGCCCAGATAATGGTGATGAGGAAGAGGAGGAACAGGAAACACAAGACTCCGGTAAGTTCAGGTATCACAGGTATTTATTTAAATTATTATAAATCACAAATATAATTAAACAATTCAAATTATGAATGAACATTTTTATACTGTCCATTTCGGCAAAGGTTTCGTTTTCTCTTACTTTGCAATGCATCTTAAATCTAATGAGCCAGAGTAGTTACATTTAATTTTTAGCTCAGCTGACTTTCAGTCATGCTGGGCTATAGCGATGGGTCTTTGTCCGTCGTCCTTCCGTCTGTCTGTCCGGCCGGCTGTCCGTCTGTCCGTTAGCAGGGCACAAATCATAACCGTAGGGGCTAGGGCCATGAACCCTATGCAGTCTTAGAGGTTCTTAAAAGATCTCCTTGCAAACCTGAAATTAGGTCACTGCGACCTATATTCTCGAAGTTATGGGGGTGTGTTTGCACCCCCCAGAAATAATTCTTTTAGCCAAAATTTTCATCCCAAACCTTCCATCTTTCACATACAGCTCACCTACCAACATGGGAAGTACCATAATTATTTTGAGGTCACAAAGTCAAAGGTCAAGGTCACAGGACCAACTTCTTTGAAAAGCCTGTGGATGCATTTTTAGCCAAACCTTTCATCCCAATTCTTTGATCTTTCACATATAGCTCACCTACTAAGTAGGAGAAGAATCCTATAGATGTTGAGGTCACAAGGTCATAGGTCAAGGTCACAGGATCCACTTCTTTGAAAAGGTTGTGGACACATTTCAAGCCAAAACTTTTCATTCCAAACCTTTCAGCACTAATATCGCTTCTCTGCCAACAGGGGAAAAGACCTGTTTATTTTGAGGTCAAAGGTCAAGTTCACAGCACCCTCTTCTTGCGTGGAGTCATTTTCAGGCAAACTTTTCAATCTATACTTTCCATCTGTCATATATGGCTTACCTACCAATAGGGGAAGAAGCCTATTGATGTTGAGTTCAAAAGGTCAAAGGTCAAGGTCACAATATTGTTCTAAATGCTTGTGAACATATTTCAAGTGAAACTGTTCAACCCAAACCTTCAGTCTTTCACATATGCCACATCCATGCATCACTGAATGTGATTCAAACTTCATATTTATGGGTCTTTTTGCATGAAGAAAAAACTAATTGATTTTGAGGTCAGCTGGTCAGGAGGTTAAAGGTTGCAGGTCTAAGTTATTCACTCATTGGTTACCAAGTAATTACACCCGGCCAGATGTAATTGGTTAGTAGTTACCCATCATTTAGAAAGAATCCAGTTGTTATGTGGGCAAAAGGCCAAGGTCATAGGTCAGGTCAACTTATTTTGTAGACCATCTCTATTTTTCTTGTATATATAAGCTTGCACTCCAGCTGGTACATCTCACAGTGTGGCTGTAATTGTGAGTGACACTGGTGACATATGACTCCCTTTTGTATCAGGCTATTAAGTGATAAGGCTGAGTGATAAGTACCTCGTTACTGCATAACAAAACACTGTTGTTGGAATACTTCAGCCAGGAATTAACACTATGAGAGTATAGTATTAAGGTTTAGCTACTGATTTATAAGATGATGGGAACATTTTGCAGTTTATTTTATGGAATCATAGCAATAAACTTCGTTTCCTAGATATCTGAATATTTTTATATAAATCACCACATATAAAAGCAAGTGTTTGTTCTCATAATATGTGAATGTGTACTTGATTTAGGATGGCTTTATTTTATTACAAGACTCTTAGTCATGCTTTCTGCATTTCTATTCTTTCAGGTTTTGCAGTTTACCAACCCTGCTGACCCCATTGAAAAGCAGAGTGATAATAAAAAATATTGGACCTACACTTTTACATTTGCATATCTATAAATCTGATATGAGCGCCTGAACATGCCTTTTGAATTGTTTTGGACATTCATTACTGTAACATCATTTGGAGAATTTGCCCCAAGTTTGGTCTCTTGTTGGAGGATGTGTGATATCAAATGTCAGACTTGTCAGAAATCCATTATGTCTGCCAGTTAGCCACCTTAGAAATCCTTTTTTCAGTGCAGTTTCAGTAATTTACCTTCAGTTTTTGGTCCAATTTAGAGAATGGTTGTTGTCTGATTTCAGACCTGTCAGAAGTCCAAAATGGCCACCAGGCAACCATCTTTAAATTCCTTTTGATCATATTATCTCAAGAACTGTTAAAGTGAAGGCTGTCGGATGTATATTAATGTAAACTTGCAAAGGATTGGGTCAAATATTTCTTAATAAATATTATCATCATATATGAAAGTGCAGTACATTTGGCTTGTATTGAATAAAAATTCATACAGAAGCACCTGTTTCTCAATAATTCTTGCATGGATTTCCTTGATTTTTTGCTATATATTTTGATCTTATATTTGCCCTTTATGGTGTTCCTTTTGAGACTGACAGGTATCAAGTAAGCTATGGGAATAGTTCTGGATACCTTAACAATCATACATTTTCCTCAGACCATCAATTCACTGTGTTTTAACCAGACATAGGTGATATATATTTCTGTTGTCGTAGAAAATTTCAACAAATTGGCAAATTGGTTCTTCAGAATTTGACTGGAAGTTGTGAATCTCAGCCCATGATGTCACAGGTCATGCTTGGCAGCTGAGCGTCATGACCCGTGGGTCACTTGTTTAATTCCCATTATAATATTACAGTAAGAGATTACTGTCATTGAAATTGTCACTAAAGCAGTTAATTGTAGTAAGTTCAAACTGATATGAGATGTATTCATGTAGTCCTTTATATATAAAATAATAATGGCTTATTGTAAAAGTTACAAATTATCAGTTGAGAAAAACCGTTTTCACAAATTTACAGTAAAATATTGTTTCATACACCACACCATCACTATTTAGAAAAAGTATGCTCAAGTGTCTCTTGGGGAAAATAATAGGGAACATAGATACACTAGCTCAGGTATTGGACTTGAAATTGTAAGCCAGTGGTTAAAATTCAGAAGAAGCTACATTATGACAATAAATTTTTACCATCAACATTTGCTCCAGTCCTTTATAATTATAATTTATGGATAATTCTTAAAATGATGGTAAATCCTGATATGTTACAGACATCCTATAGATGTATCAGTCATGGCCATATTATTAGCATTTAATTTACAAACAGTGGACCAATCATACATTATAATCATGAAGTTTACCTTTCCTGTGTTATACAGACACTCAATCAGAGCCCCCTACATTCAGTACAAATATACAGAACTGGTTTGCTGCCAAGTTTTATGAGCTCCTGGAAGACTTCACGGAAGAACCCGACCCTGAGCCTCATCCTCACGCTGATGAACCACTAGCAATCAAGCGGTGAGTCTGTGACACTGTATCAGGTTTTCTACAATTACCCCTTTAAGTGTTACCTTCTGAGTTTAAGAAGCTTTTATGTTCTCTATTCATTTTTAGCTCAGCTGACTGAAAGTCATCTGAGCTATAGCGATCACTCTTTGTCCGTCGTCCGTCTGTCCGTCTGTCTGTCCGTTAACCAGGCACAAATCGTAACCGCTGGACCTAGAACCTTGTAACTTGGGATTCTGAGAGGTCCATAAAAAATCTCCTTGGAAACCAGAAATTAGGTCTCTGTTACCCATATCCTTCGAGCTATGTGGCCCCAAAGTACCCCCCAGAAAAGTCAAAAATTTCATACAAAAACTTCAATATCTCATTAACTACTTGTCTGATGGTCATGATTTTTGGCATACATATTGATCATGAGATGTTACATCACTTCCTGCAGACTGGTGGCGCCACCTGTATTTTTCGATTTTTTACGAATTTTTTTCTCTATTTTTGAGACCTTTAAAAATGTGAACATCTGTTAACAAGGCACAAATCATTAAGACTGGATTTAGAATCTTAATTCTTGACACACTGAGAGGTCCATGAAAAATCTCCTTGGAAACCAGAAATTAGGTCTCTGTTACCCATATTCTTCGAGCTATGGGGCCCCAAAGTACCCCCCAGAATAGTAAAAAATTTCATACAAAAACTTCAATATTTCAATAACTACATCACTGATGGTCTTCATTTTTGGCATACATATTGATCATGAGATGTTCGATCAGTTCCTGCAGACTGGTGGCGCCACCTGTACTGTTTGATTTTTTACGATTTTTTCCTCTATTTTTGAGACCTTTGAGGATGCTGTCATCTGTTAGCGTGGCACAAATTGTAACGACTGGACCTAGAATCTTCATTTTCGACACACTGAGAGACCTATGAAAAGTCTCCATGGAAACCAGAAATTAGGTCTCTGTTACCCATATCCTTCGAGCTATGGGGCCCAAAATTACCCCCCAGAATAGTCAAAAATTTCATACAAAAACTTCAATATCTCATTAACTACATCACTGATGGTCATGATTTTCGACATACATATTGATCATGAGATGTTTCATCAGTTTGTGCAGACTGGTGGCTCCACCTATATTTTTCAATGTTCAAGAATTGTTTTCTCCATTTTTGAGACCTTTAAGGATGTAATTATCTGTCAACAGGGTACAAATCTTAACGACTGGACCTAGAATCTTCGTTCTTGACACACAGGGAGACCCATGATAAGTCTCCATGGAAACCTGAAATTTGGTCTCTGTTACCCATATCCTTTGAGCAATGGCACTCCAAAGTACAGCTCAGAATAATGGAAAATTTGATACAAAAGCTAAAGTATCTGAACAACTAATGCAGAGATAACCATAATTGTTTGCATGGATATTGATCATGGAGTGTTTCATAAGTTTCTGCAGACTGGTGGCACCACCTGTATTTGTTCGGTTTTTTTTACAAAATTTTTCTGTATTTTTGAGACCTTTAAAGATATGAACATCTGTTAACAGGGCACAAATCATAAAAACTGGACCAAGAATCTTCATTCTTGACACACAGGGAGACCCATGAAAAGTCTCCATGGAAACTTGAAATTAGGTCTCTGTTACCCATATTCTTTAAGCTGTATGGGTCCAAAATACCCCCCCCAGAATAATGGAAAATTTGATACAAAAACTACAGTATTTCAATAACTACAACACTGATGGTCATGATTTTCGGCATACATATTGATCATGAGCTGTTCCATCAGTTTCTGCAGACTGGGTGTGCCACCTCTATTTTTTTTCAAATTTTTACGAATTTTTTTCTTTTTTTTGAGACCTTTAAAGATGTGGTTATCTGTCAACAGGGTACAAATTACAACAACTGGACCTAGAATCTTCATTCTTGTCATGCAAGGCGGCCCATGAAAGGTGCCTGTGGAAACTTGAAATTAGGTCTCTGTTACCCATATCCTTCAAGCTATAGGACTCCGAAGTATCCCTCAGAATAATGGACAATTTGATACAAAAACTGAAGTATCTGAACAACTAATGCAGAGATCACCATGATTTTTTGCATGGATATTGACCATTAAGTGTTTTTATTAGTTTCTGCAGACTGGTGGAGCCACCTGTATTTTTGTATCCGCCAAAACGAAGTTTTGCGGATACTATGTTTTTGACCGAGTTCCTCCACCGCGGCGGCGTTCGTTTCCAGAGAGCTCCTCGGAGACTAATGGACCGATTTTTCCCAAACTTACACCTATTATCGGGTCACATGTGAACTGGTGCCTAACCAATTTGCGTTGACCTCTGACCTTTCCTCTCTATCCAGTGTCCATTTGTGGGTCTGTTTCCACTCATAAACCCTCATATCTCGGGAACCGTTTGACCGATCAGGAAATAAAATTGATACAAATGTAGCCCTTGGATTGCTTTATAACATACACAAAAAATGGTGGCGCCACCTGTAACCATGTTTGCACAGTGTCCATCTGTTCATCTGCCTTGGGTTAAAATCACTCATATCTCTGCAGTGAATTGACTAATTCCCCTGAAATTCGTCATGCGTATACATCCAGGATAGCTTTCTTGATTTTATGACAGGTGGCGCCACCTACATTCACGTTCACGCTGATGACATCCAAGCTTATATCTTGGGAACCGTTTGACCGATCAGGAAATAAAATTTATACAAATGTAGCCCTTTGATAGCTCTGTAACATACACAAAAAATGGTGGCGCCACCTGTAACAATGTTTGCACAGCGTCTGTCTGTTAGTCTGCCGTGGCCTAAAATCACTCATTTCTCTGTAGTGGTTCGACATAACTGCCTAAAATTTTGCAGGTTTATACATCGTGGACAGCTTTCTTGATTTTATGACAGGTGGCGCCACCTACATTCTAGTTAACGCTGCACACATCCAAGCTCATATCTCAGGAACCATTTGACCGATTGGGCAAAAATTGTGCATGTGTTTAGATCTCACATAGGTCTTTATCATACACAAAACTGGAGGGGTTACCTGCAAAGATTTTTGCACAGTGTTTGTCTGTTTGTCTGCCATGGGCAAAAATCGCTCATATACATGTAGTGGTTTGACTTTTCTGCCTAAAATTTTGCAGGTGTATACAACTTGGACAGCTTTCTGGATTTGTGGTAGGTGGCACAACCTACATACACATTTAGGCTGCAGACATCCATGCTAATATGCAACATACCTCACTCTATTTCCCCTTGCCACTCAATCCATGCCTCACTATCCGATTTTGGCAGATACATGTAGTCACTTGTCGGTTACCCGTATTCTAGTTTTAAAAGTTTACACATTTTTCTCTATTTTTGAGATATATAAATACAGACTAAATCTTGGCCTGTTGGTTAATCTGTTTGATGCTTCAGTTGAATGGGTATATACTACCATTCTAATGATAAAATTTCCTTTTGCGAATCTCTTCCCAGTCAGCTGAGCGTCATGACCCATGGGTCACTTGTTAGTTCAGCTGACTATAAGTCATCTGAGCTATAGTCATGGTCAGTCGTCCGTCTGTCTTGCCGTCCTTCCGTCCGGATGTCCGTCCGTAAGACTGGCACGTTTCGACACCATTGGACCTACGAATCTGAAATTGGGCATACAGTTAGATGTCCCCAAGATCTCCTACCATGCCGAAAATTGGGTCAATAGGACATCGTTCCTTCGAGATATTAAGGAGAAACCTCAATTTTTTATTAGAAATCTATTTTTACACTTCAGGACAGCCTAATATCAAAACCACTAATCTGGTTTTCTTCATATTTACCATAAATATTCCTCTATATAGTTCCTATGTACATGCCAGAAATTAAGTCAATTTTATTTAATTTAAAAAAGTTATGGGCCCAAACATAATGGAATTTGTAAAAAAATCAGGAAAGATATTCGGTCACTTAAGACCAAAAGTGTTATAGGTAGGGACTTTTTTTCAGTAATACAACTTTAATTAATCAAAATTTAATTGAATTTTTTTAGCTCAGCTGACTGTAAGTCATCTGAGCTATAGGGATCACCTTTTGTCCGTCGTCTGTCCGGCCGTCCGGGCATCTGTCCGTTAACAGGGCACAAATCGTAACCGCTAGAACTGGAATCTTCTTACTTGACATCCTGGGAGGTCTATGGAAATTCTCCTTGTAAACCTGAAATTAGGTCACTGTGACCTATATCTTTCCAGCTATGGGGTTCCGAAGTACCCCCCAGAATAATGGAAAATTTGACACAAAAGCTCAAGTATCTGAACAACTAATGCATTGATCATCATGATTTTTTGCATGGATATTGATCATGGAGTGTTTCATCAGTTTCTGCAGACTGGTGGCGCCACCTGTATTTTTTCTTTTACCAATATTTTTCTCTATTTTTGAGACCTCTTAAGATGCGGCCATCTGTTAACAGGGCACAAATCGTAACGACTACACCTAGAATCTTCTCTCTTGACGTGCAGGGAGGCCCATAAAAAGTCTCTTTGGAAACCTGAAATTAGGTCTCTGTTACCCATAACCTTTGAGCTATGGGGCTTCGAAGTACCCCCCAGAATAATGGAAAATTTGATACAAAAGCTCAAGTATCTGAACAATTATTATATTGATCACCATGATTCTTTGCATGGATATTGATCATGAAATGTTTCATCAGTTTCTGCATTCTGGTGGCGCCACCTGTATTTTTTCAATTTTTAGCTCAGCTGACTGAAAGTCATCTGAGCTATAGGATCACCTTTTGTCCGTCGTCCGTCCGGCCATCCAGGTGTCTGTCTGTTAACAGGGCACAAATCGTAACCGCTAGACCTGGAATCTTCTTACTTGATATCCTGGGAGGACTATGGAAATTCTCCTTGTAAACCTGAAATTAGGTCACTGTGACCTATATTCTTCGAGCTATGGGGTTCTGAAGTACCCCCCAGAATAATGCAAAATTTAATACAAAAGCTCAAGTATCAGAACAACTAATGCATTAATCACCATGATTCTTTGCATGGATATTGATCATGGAGTGTTTCATCAATTTCTGGAGATTGGTGGCGCCAGCTATATTTTTTTTTATTTTTTACGATTTTTTTGGTCTACTTTTGTGATCTTTAAACATTTGGTCATCTGTAAACAGGGCACAAATCATAATGACTGGACCTAGAATCTTCTGTCCTTCCCTCCAGGGAAGCCCATAAAAGGTCTACATGGAAACCCGAAATAAGGTCCCTGTTACCCATATTCTGTGAGCTATGGGGCTCTGAAGTACCCCCCAGAATAAAGATTTGGTCATATATTAACAGGGCACAAATCATTATGACTGGACCTAGAATCTTCTTTCTTGACATGCAGGGAGGCCTTTGGAAAGTCTCTTT
Organism: Sipunculus nudus; assembly: GCA_026874595.1. Taxonomy (NCBI): domain Eukaryota; kingdom Metazoa; phylum Annelida; class Sipuncula; order Golfingiida; family Sipunculidae; genus Sipunculus; species Sipunculus nudus. The sequence goes on along the minus strand of CM049306.1, from coordinate 102,334,490 downwards.
GGAAATCTGAAATTAGGTCTCTGTTACCTATATTGTTCATGCTATGGCTCCGAGAATAAAGATTTGGTCATCTGTTAACAGAGCACAAATTATAATGACTTGACCTAGAATCTCCTTTCTTGATATGCTGGGAGGCCCCTGAAAAGTCTCCTTGTGCACCTGAAATTACATCTCTGTTACCCATATCCTTCATCCTATGCGGCTTTGAAATACCCCCCAGAATAAACATTTGGTCATCTGTTAACAGGGCACAAATCATAATAACTGGACCTAGAATTTTATTTTTTGACATGCTGGGAGACCCCTGAAAAGTCATCTTGTAAACCTTGAAAATAGGTGTCTGTTACCCATATCCTTCATGCTACAGAGCTCCATAGTACCCCAATGAATATTGGATGATTTTATACAAAAGGTCAAGTTTGGAAAAAGTATTTCATTCAAATTTGACATTCAGATGATAAAATTACTTTTGTCAATGTCTTCCTGGTCAGCTGAGCGTCATGACCCCTGGGTCACTTGTTAAATATTGGCAAAAATATAAAATTGGTACCTTAAATTTTGCAAAACTTTGGCCACGGCACGTTTTTTTCCTGAAGGTACTGTGGATTTAATTTTCACAGCATGTACATATAAGGATTTAATCTGTTAAAATCTGAATTTTGAAAATAAAAGCTGCAAAATTAGGCTAGTTATTGAATTTGTTTGGAGGCTCTTGTTATATTCCCTTACATTGTCAAGCAGTCCACTTTAATGACTGTAGGTCATTAAGTGCACATCTCTATGCTCCCCAGGCTGTTGGCATAATGTTAGATGTCCCCAAAATCTCCTACCATACCAAAAATTTGGTCATTAGGACTTTGTTCCTTCAAGATATTAGAAAAAACCTCTGTTTTCCATAAAAAAAGCCATTGTTACACTTCAAGGCTGCCTAATATCAAAACCACTGATCTGTTTTTGATCATATTTAGTATTCACATTCTTTCATACATTTTCTATGAACATACCAAAAATTAGGTCAGTATTGGGTATTATTTTGAAGTTATGGGCCAAAATATAATGCAATTTTTAAAAATCAGGAAATATATTTACTCACCTAACATGAGAATTGCTGAACCTACAGACTTTTTTTCAGGAATATAACTTTATTTAATCAAGATTCAATTGTTTACCCAAGATTAGATCTGAATTTTGCAAATTTTTCAAGTTATTAGCATAAATAAAAAATCAATACCTTAAATTTTGTCCAACTTTGGCAATGGCACGTTTTTTCCCTGTAAGCACTTTTGATTTAATTTTCACAGTATATATACATAAGGATTTAATCTTTTAAAATCTGAAATTTCAAAGAAATTGATTGGAAAGAATAGCTTTTATTCACGTTTTCATACACCATGTCAAGTATTGTTTACATCTAGCCCACCTAGTAGTACAGCCTTCACTTGCATTATGTAACCCACCCCAGGCAGCTTGCCTTGGCTCAGTTTGGCCACTACCAGCAGTGTAAGTCATCTGAGCTATAGCGATCATTCTTTGTCTGTCGTCCATCCGGCCATCCGGCCGTTAACATGGCACAAATTATAACCACTGGACCTGGAATCTTCTAACTTGACATCCAGGGAGATCCATGAAAAATCTCCATGGAAACCTGGAATTAGGTCTCTGTTTCCCATATTCTTAAAGCTATGGGGGTCCGAATTACCCCCCAGAATAATGAAAAATTTTGATACAAAGGCTAAAATATCTGAAAACTAATGCATTGATCACCATGATTCTTTGCATGGATATAGATCATGGAGTGTTTCATCAGTTTCTGCAGACTTGTGGCCCCACCTGTATTTTTTTAGATTGTTTAGAATTATTTTTCGCTATTTTTGATACCTGAAATGATGCCGTCATCTGTAAACAGGGCACAGATCGTAACCGCTGGACCTGAAATCTTCTCACTTTACATCCAGAGAGGTCCATGAAAAGTCTTCTTGGAAGCCTAGAATTAGGTCTCATTTACCCATATTCTTCAAGCTATGGGGCTTCAAAGTACCCCCAAGAATAATGAAAAATTTAATACAGGAGCTCAAGTATCTGAACAACTTATGCATTGATCACCATGATTCTCTGCGTTGATATTGATCATGGGGTGTTACATCAGTTTTTGCAGAATGGTGGCGCCACCTGTAATTTTTTTACGATTTTTCTCTATTTTTGAGACCTTAAAAGATGCCGTCATCTGTTAACAGGGCACGAATCTTAATTACTGGACTTAGAATCTTCTGTCTTGACATGCAGGGAGAACCTGGAGTACCAGAAGTACCTCAAAGAATAACTAACAAAGCTCCAGTATCTGAATAACTATTGCAATGATCACCCTGGTTCTTTGTATGCATATTAATCATGGAGTGTTTCATCAGTTCTTGCTGACTGGTTGCACCACCTAAATTTAAAAAAAAATGTTAACACATTTTTTTTTCTCTATTTATGAGACTTTCAAAGATGCGGTCATCCCCTAACAGGGCTCAAATTAAAACCATAGGTCCTAGAATCTTCAAACTTGATATCCAGGAAGATCTGTGAAAAGTCTCCTTGGAAACATGAATTAAGGTCCCTGTTACTCATATTTTCTGAGCTATGGGACTTATAACACCCCTCAGAATAATTGAAAATTTGAAACCAAAGTAGGGCACAATTCATAACCATGGGGCCCAGAATTTTCTAACTGGACATCCTGAGAGTTCCTCAAAAGTTCTCCCAAGAAACTTGAAATTTGGTCACAGTGACCTATATTCTCAGAGTTTTGGGGTATGATTGAGCACCCAGAAATAATGTAAAATACACGCAAATGGCCAGATTCAACATGGAAGGCTAGTTGGATTGTCATCAAATCTGTTGTGCTTATGGGTCTTGATGACCTTAAGCTAATATGCATGAACAATGATGCCTCCTATCTTAATTAGTTATCTGTGCAAGGACAAATTATCAACATGTCAGTCGGCTGAGGGTCATGACCCATGGGTCACTTGTTATAAACTGTTACTCTAAGACAAATTAAATGACCAGGAATGCAATAAACATCTACGCTATTACACACTTTCTTGCAAATTTTCATATTACTGCTTCATATCACCAGAGAATGGTTGTCTTTGTTAAGCTTGATTAAACTTGGTTAGCTTTTAGATGGGTGACCATCCTAGCCAGCAGTTCAAATGGACAATCAAATTTATACACTTTACTAGTTACCAGCCTGTAACACATTCTTTTTTAAAACAAATTTTACTTGTTTTGCTATGAATGTGTCCAGTTCTGGACTATCAGGCATGTCAGTTTGCCACTTGGTTTACTTTGAGCATATTGTAGTAATTTAAACAGGTCTGTGACTCCCGCAGGAACAGCTGACCAATGTTAGCACATACTTCAGTCATTCATAAATCTTATGCAAATCACATAAACCATAAGGATATGCATGAGAGGTTTTTAACTCAGCTTTGACATGAAATTAGAGTGGCAAGCAGAAGAATGAGAATCTCTGTATAATTGTTAATGAAATGCATAAAACTTGAATGCTTTCTTATGACCAGGACTCAAACAATCAAACAGTTTTCTTGCAGCAGAGTCTTTTGAACCATCCCAAGCACCTTTGAAGGGATTGATGGCCAACAGGAAGTGTGCATGGAGGCCGTCATTTGCATTAATGAATGAATTTTTAATCATAATATCCCCATTGAATCCTCATATCTTCATAATCTCCATTTATTTCATTGTAATCAAATTTCAAAACAAAAATTTAATTGGAAATTATAATAAAATTTAACTGCATTTTATTATTTTTTTGTTTTTCATGCATACTTGAGTGAAATATGTCAGTGCGCTTGATGAATAACCTGCAGAATAATTTAAAATTAATAAAGCAGCAGGTATTTTTATATCACCTTTAACAAGGGTTAACATGCCACATTACAGAATAGGGGTAAAACAGTCAAAACAATGAGAATAGTTGGGCTTATTTGGGCAAGGTTTGATTTTGCATGAGTAACTGGTAATGCCATCTAGTAGATAAATGTAAAACAAACTTAAAAATAGGCCAGGCCGTCTTCTGTCAAGTGAATACCAGAGGGCCATCTTATATTCTCATTGAGTAGTGATCATTTTAAAAAGTAATGGAGATCAGTTTCTTGAATGATTTTCACTGAGTCTCTAAATGTTACAAGGCGCAAGGCAGCATGTCTGCTCATGATAATGTTACAAACCTAACAGAACAATATGAATGTTAAATACTTCATTTATCACTCACTCCACCTGACTGCTCGAGTGTTCCAGGGGCTTGTTGTCCAAGCAGGTACCTCTAAAATCTTGATCATGTAAAAATCAGCAATAACATAATTTTCAAATTTCCTCTATTATCTCAACCTTTAAGCAATTAGTATTTTTAGATGGTCGCCAAATTAGAATAAAGACAATACTTACATTAATGCACAAATAAGGATAAATTTTGTATAAAAAAACTTCATGTTTCTAAGAAAACTCTTTGCATCTGATGATGTTATAGAACTTTCATTATGAAATTTCATGTTGCATAAGAGTTCTTCATGAAAAATTTATTTGGATAAATGTGTTTGTCTTCTTTTCAGACTCAAAGAAAATATCTCCAGATTCAGTAAGTTTTATTGAAATATTCTTAAAAGATGTCTTTTTGAAATGTAATAATGAAGGTATCAGTCTACTGAATCACCAAATACCATTAGCTTATATTTTCATATTGCTGTGTTGAATTGCTTAAATGTTATTAACCCAGCTGAAGTGAGGGTTTCATATGTTGCTTTCATGTCAGTGAAGAAAAACTTTGAATCATGCAAGGTCACATCACCAGGCAGCTGTACTGACACATTATTGTTGCCCTGCCAAAACCTATGGCCAGTGTAACATCCAGTAAATATCAGTGGAAGAGGCCTGACAGAAAACATTTGCATAAAATATTGTATGTAATAATAACCAGGGTGAAAGATTATCAAATTTGTTATATACCTGTATATTGTTTACTATTTTTTCATACAATATCAGCTCGTTCTGCTGAGCCTGGGGTCCAGTGTATCAATGACTTCTGGTACATATTCACATGGGACAGCCCTGTCCTGACTGCAGCATGCTTCATTGTAAGTTTAGCACTCAACAATGAATTACATGAAAACTAACCATGTGAGAGTAACTAAATTACTAGGCAAGAGCTTTGTTTAAGCTTATATGATTGTGGTATAGTGTAAATTCTTAACTAAAATTATATTTGTTTTTACCTTTTGACAGTTTGGGGGAAATGATTAGTTATGTGTCAAAGTGATTTTTCCTTGTTAATTTAACATTTAGATGAATACTATGATGAAGTAAAAAATGTTCTTTTTTTAAATGTTTTTATCTTAGCAACTTTGGTACAATTTGAGTGAATGGTAATATTAAGAGAAAGATGTAATTTCTCTTAACCCAAATTTATGCAATATATAACAATTTTACAGGTAATTGAAACTAATAAAACCAGATTATTTATTTTACACTGATAAGTTCAGCAAAACTGGTGATTGATTATTATTGAATAACTGCCCCTAATTACAGATTTTAATTAATTGATTTTCTATGAGATTGAAGTTTGTAGAGTTGTGTTTGTCTTTGAAGGTTTATATGTATGCAGTATGGAGGGGATGGTTGATGTCTCTGTGTCTGGCCCTTGTCATCCTCCAGCTGACAGTAACCTATCTACAGCAAATGTAAGGTTTTGTTTTGTTTCATGGATAAATTTATATCAGTCAAAATGCCAGTTCTAAGTATTACTGCCTGTCATGTGTAAGTTCAATTACCTTTACCTTTAAAAGTAAAACTGATTAATCAATCATGATATGATTCTAAACTTATTTCACTGATTATATCTAAGTAATATCACAGACAGAGTATAACTCTGTTAGAGAAAAAGAGTATCAGAGATATCACAGGTCATCACAAAAATAATAAAACTTGACAAATATTCAATCAGTTGAGCTGCACTATTTTCATTGTCCCTCACTAGTCCCTCTTTGTTTCCTGGGTCTTTTTTACTGCATTTATAGAAGAATTTTTGTGGGTGATATCATGGCTTGGTCTGTCCTCACTCATTTACACACCCACCTATCCATCCCCAGTCATCTAATTTTTCAGAGCAATATACATGCCCATGTTAGATTGTTCTTGTATTTTTTGTTTCAGAGGTTGGAACATAAACCTACATTTACTCAACAAGCAAACCAGTGGAGACCAGGTAATGACCACCAAAATAATAGACAAAAGTGGACTTCATGTCTAACATAGACTTGGTAGACATTGAATACATTTAGGAGTGTCCTAATTCACATTTTTATCTCAGTGACTATTCTGAGTTGCTCAGCTTTCAAATTGTGTGTTATATGAATGATAAAGTCTGAAAAATAATAGTACTTTAATAAAAATAACTGTGGAGAATAGAGGTAATCATCAAAACTGATTATTCCACGATATTTTAACAGTTTTTGTGAGTAAAATCTGTATTTAGCTGCAGAACACAACTCTATAATAGCGTTCACCTTGAAGCAGTTATGTATGGTTGTTTATTCATTGGCAAAGAGATGGCACCACTGAACAGTCAATTGACCAACCTCTAGTGCAGGGTTATCAAAGGTAAATTGATCATATGAATAAACCCTGCTGTCAGTGACAGATTTCAGCATGTTTGACCTGACATTGGACCCACTCCCTGACCCACTTGCTTGGTCAATAACTGTGAACTCTGAACAACATGTGATTCAAGATCCCTTGCCACTCATTTCTTATGTCAGCTTGCAATAAAGAGTTAATCCTTCAATTTATCCAGGTGATCCTTTTGCATAATATTGAAAAGACCACAACAAGTGTCACTTGACTGTAACCTTGCATATACACCTTCAGCTATTCTGGAAATGGTTTTATCATATAAACTATCAAGGGAAGCACATGCATAAGCTTCTGTTTATACTTACAATGCTGCATCACAGATATTACACCACAAAAAAGATTCAGCATAAAAGACAAAAACATGCTGCGTGAATGAATGTTTGCAGGAGCTTTGTCCTTTTGTTTGAGAATGTCCACTGACTGGTACAAGTATGTCACACAATTCAGTTGTGCCCCCAAATACCATGTGTATGAATGTTGACTCTCAGATTACTGTTTGTCACAGGTTTATTTGGAGACAAAGCACATTACATTAAGTAAATCATGACCTATCATGGAACCTATAATAGAAAATGTTTTGATTTCATTAAGTACATGTATTAATACACTACTGTAATGATTACATTAATGTGAATTCTTTTCATATAGAATAATTATTTTTATTAGTACTTATTTATCTTAATCATTATCATCTTACTTTCTGCTACCTACATACATTCATTCATACCAACATGATAACATTTATCATATTCTTTCCACATTACAGGACTCAATGGGCACAAAAGACCTTGGTGTATCAGACAAGTTTAATGTTGTCCTACAGGTGGCCACCAAGGTCCAGGTATGTTCATGTAACAAATGTTTCTTGATTTTTTCAGCATTACATTAAATCAGTGAAAGACTTGTAGAATTAAAATAAATGATAAGGTCAGAAGGAATCTCTTAATGAGATGGTCCATCTTGCAGATAAGAGATATCCATCTTATAGACTATTATATATAAATGTTGCACTCCTTTTGGTTTGCCACATTTGTTAAGATTTATCATTTCATTCTATTTTACCCTGGTAATTAGAGGTGTGTACTGGTCTGGTCCACAATTTTGGGCTGGACTTGACCACTAATATAAAATTCCGGACTGCTTATCTCTGGAACTGGACCAGTCCGGACTGCTCTGCCTAGCATTATGTTTTAGGGTTTAAGGTAGATGGACATGCATAAAAGATACACATAATAATACATGTTATACTATATATCTGAAACACGACATAATAAAAATATTCAGACTGCAGCCCTACTTGCAAAAATAGGTAGAAAAATTTGCCTGCCCCAATATTTTGACACTGTATCAGCCCGCATTGACCCGTAGTTTTCTTTCCTAACAATACTCTTCTGAGGAGACAAGGAATAATAGATGGTTGAATACTCTTCAATAATAAAAGAAACATATGTGAACATTGTGTTTACATATATGCATAATAAAGCAAGTTGCACGGTGTGCTCTGTATATGATTATCAGCTGTGTTTAATATTTCAACAGATTTAATGAAAATTATATAGAATTAAAGAATTTATGAACACATTTATAATTCAAATTATAATAATAAAAATAATAGTCCAGTCCGCATCAGTACTGATATTGGCACATTTTTTTATATTAAGAGATGGTTACTGTCTACCTTGCATTTATTTCAGAATACACTTGGAAATCTGGCAGATCATATGGAGAAATTAAAAAAGTAAGTCCTTCTTGTCAAAAATCTGATGATAGATTAATATTTGTCATTTAGTAAGCAGATCAGAAATTAAATGTTGTGCCTTGTAAAATATCCAGAAAAGTGAATTAAGCTTTGTCAGAGCAGTTTACAAGTAAAACTAAAAATGAGAGCACAAGAAGTAGAATTCTCATGAGTATCATACCTGCATTAGTTTATTTAATCAACTGTACAACTCTGAATGACAAACTTAATGTAAAAAAAAAGCTCATGTTTTTCATGGCAATGTATGAATCCTGAAAGCAATAGGACAATACTTATTATATAGACAATTGTCTAGAACTAGGAGGCTTTAGAGCTTAGATGCTCCCACATGAATACATTTTTGTCATTTTTAGCTCAGCTGACTATAAGTCATCTGAGCTATAGTCGTGGTCCATTGTCCATCCGTCTGTCGGTCCATCTGTCCGTCGATGTGGCATGTTTTGAAGCCGTAAGACCTAGGAATCCAAAATTCAGCATAATGTTAGATGTCCCCAAGATCTCTTACCAAGCCGAAAACTAGGTCTTTGCGACTTGGTTCCTTTGAGAAATTAAGGAAAAACCTCAATTTTTTTTATGAAAAACCTATTTTCACACTTCAGGACTGCCTAATATCAAAACCACTCATCTGTTTTTCCTCTTATTTACCTTAAATATTCCACTCTATAGTTGCTATGTATATGCCAGAAATTAGGTCTGTATTATATAATTTAAAAAAGTTATTGGCCAAAACATATTGCACTTTGTAAAAAGTCAGGAAAAATATTTGGTCACTTGATACCAAAAAAAATGTGAAAGCTAGGGTCTTTTTTTCAGCAATATAACTTTAATTAATCAAAATTTAATTGTATACCCCAAATTAGATCAAAATTTTTAAAATTTTTTAGAATATTAGCAAAAATATAAAAATTGGTACCTTAAATTTTGCCAAAATTTGACCATGGCACTTTTTTTGTCATTAGTATATTTAATTTATTTTTCACAGCCAAGATACATGTGGATTTAATCTGTTGAATTCTGAAATTTGAAAGTTAAAGCTTGAAAATCATTCTAATTATTGAAGTTTTTCAGATGCTCTAATGTGTTTGCATTTTGTATATCCAAGACCTCACTCTTGCTCACTACAGCCTAGCCTAGGTAACCTTGTTAGTAATGCAGCACTGGCAGAACTTCCCTGCTGTAATAAACATACACTTATTCTCATGGGCCCTACCCTAACACTCCCCCCCCCCCCTCCCCCCACCACCACCACCATCACCAATTATATTGCAATACATGGTTTGTTATTGTCAACTTTCTTTAAATGTAAAGCTGTTTTTGATCCAGTGTGCACAACTTTTCTTGAAATATTAATTCAAGAAGTAATCCAAGAGATGCCACGCTGTTCTGATGTAGCATTTTCAAGAAATTATTTCCTTTTAAATAATTAAACAAAATATAATTTAACCCATCAGTAGGTCTAATTTGATAATATATGAAAGAATCATGGATAAATAAAGGCGCAATTTAAAATTGTGAATTCTGGAGTGTTATTTTCAGACATTTATTGCTTTGCAAATTTAAAAAATATATTTTATAAAAAAAAAGAAATATATCTGTGTGCATAGTGTGATGATACCTGACTAAATTAAGTATAAATGTTGATGCAGTTTAGATTTGTGAATCAATTTACATATTCAGATATATATGATATACTGTGAATATATAGTAACATTTATAAACTTTAAAAAATGACTTAACAAAAGAAAAAATAGGATCTAATGCAAATATTTGTTCATTATTTTCCTGTCTCAGTAGAATGGAAATTAAAGTTATTTGCTTTTTTTTCATCTCTCTGCCTGTTTTTAAATATTTAAGAATAATTTCATTTAAATTAAATTTGATCCTTAACGTATATGCAGAGGTGCTGTAACTCCCACCAGTCCCTGTAAGCACCTTTATATTTAATTGTGTATTCTGTATTTATATCCAAAGGTGTTGTAACCCCCCCTCCCCAGTCCTTGAGCCCAAGTTCCTGAGCACTGAGGATAGAATTTTATTGCAACTTCAAAAAATCTATGGTGATGCAGTTATAACTGTCACAATCAACTGAGCGCCATGACCCATGGGCCCCTTGTTTTAAAGATATTTTTGCTAACATGTTTTTATTTTCACAGTTTGTTGACATGGAAGCGGGCAGACCTGACCATTCAACTGTACGTTGCTATCCTGGTCAGCTTCCTACTCTCTCTGTTTCTCTCAGGCCCATTCTACTTCAGGCTGGTTGGTGAGTTCAACTCCTACTTAATGAGCCGTGCACCATCATAACCTGTTTATGTATCCTTTAACAGGTCTGATTTTACGTTTTAAACTCTGTATTCAGATTTGGTCGTGGGATTTTTATTTTTGTGGATTTCATGGATCAGAAGTCTCAGTAATCTTAAAGTTAAGCTGTCCACAAACTATTCTGACGATAGAATGCTTAATCTGTTTTAACTGATGTATCAATTATTCAATAACCCTGCATCATGAAACTGAAATATTACCTCACTGAAATGAATTATCATGTAAAGAAGGATAGTATTTGAGAAAATATTAAGGATGCCAATTTTACATATTTTATATTATGGTATTAAAAAATGTTGCTTATCCTCGGTATTACTTGAAACCTGCCCAGTAAGGATCTTAAAAAGATAGAAAAAAATTCATTGTTTAAGCACACAGAATTGTATGCATCCATAATATTAACAACCTGTTCAGATATATAGTTTGAATTAATGGGATAGTATTACCTATCTTGCAACCCCAATAGTAATAAATTATTGTGAGATTCCTGCTTGTAGACAAGTTTTTTAGTCACCATATTATTGTCTGCTTTGTCACGCCACTGTTTGAATATCTGCTGGTGCATTCATTTCAGCATTTGGTGTTGGGATTAAGCTCTTTATTGTCAACTACATGTATGATCACTTCCCAAGATTCAAACAGAAACATGATACTACTGCCATCTTGTGGAAAAGCCTGCCAACAGATACAGAATGGGAGAACCAGCGCAGAAAGACAGCTCTTGACAGAGTATGATCAAACCTGCTTACTCATCATAATCCCAAAACAAAAAGAAATAAAAACAGATAATTTTGTGCTAAAGAATTTAGCCTCTTTGTTTCTGCATTTACAGTACTCATTATGACATGAGCAAACATTTAAAAACTTTGAATTTTTAGCCCTCAGCCCTAAGGCTGATGGGCTATTGTCGTCACCCAAGCTGTCCGTCCGTCCGTCCGGCCGGCTGGCGTCCGTTAACTTTTACCTTGTGAGCGGGATATCTTGAAAAGGATTCACTGTCAGAATTTTATTTCCTGGGTAAAGATGTATATCGACAAAATCTCGGTCAAGTTCGAAGATGGGTGACCTTGACCTATTTTTCTACATTTTAGAGCTGATTATAGAAAAACACTTAGATGCTTATTACTCAGGAACCATTTGATGGATCTTCACAAAACTTACTATGATTATTGGGACTGATAGTCTGTACCTGCTATACAAGTTTGGTGGCGCCACCTACAATTTCTTATTTTGAATGAATTTTTATCGGATTTTTTTAACCTTCGGCTTGTGAGCGGGATATTTCAAAAAGGATTCACCATAAGAATTTTATTTTTTCGGTTAAGATGTATATTGACAAAATCTCGGTCAAGTTCGAAGATGGGTGACCTTGACCTATTTTTCTACGTTTTAGAGCTGATTATAGAAAAAACATTTAGAAGCTTATTTCTCAGAAACCATGGGATGGATTTTCACAATACTTACTATGATCATAGGGAATGATGTTCTGTAACTGCTGCACAAGTTTGGGGGCGCCACCTGCAATTTCTGATTTTTTATTGAATTTTTCTTGGATTTTTCAACTTTGGCCTTGTGAGCGGGATATCTCTAAAAGGATTCACAATAGGAATTTTATTTCTTTGGTGAAGATGTATATCGACAAAAATCTCGTTCATGTTCGAAGATGGGTGACCTTGACCTACTTTTCAAGGTCACAGAGCTTATAATAGAATAAAACTTAGAAGCTTATTTTTCAGGAAGCATTTGGTGGATTGTTATGAATCATGGTACATACCTCTCCATTTTAAATTTATAACTGAGACATGTACAGATATACATCCATGTGAGAACAGATATTTAGTACTTGTTACTGTTACCACCTCTAAACACTGTTCTTTTGGCTGAGGGCTTTTGTCAGCTTCTGCTGATATTCTAGTTATAAAGTTTACAAGTTTAAGAATGCCTATTAGAATATATATATAATTCATATAACAAATATTGCATTATTACAGAATTTAAGAAACTTGAGGGGTCTCTTTATAAAAATTTAGAATATAATTTTCCAGGATTCAAGCCATAAACTGTTGGATTGTCTCTGTTGTAGTATATTGAAAGAACAAATGTCAAGGTGACCAGGAGAGATGACAAGGTCACAGTGGAGGTCATGTCACAGGCCAATAAAGCATTCTGTGATGCATTTTCTTTGCCTTATACTGAAGTACCACTGGCAGGTGAGCCAGCTATGTCTTAACTAGTTTGTTTAGCTAAAATTTAGTGGTCTTTTAAAAATCCAATTTATCAGTGTGATCAATTATAGCCTGTTTTATAACCTGAAAAAGGTTAGTGACTTAATAAATATAAACAAAAACCTCATTCTCACTCTGACTTGGTTTTCACAAGTTTTGCACCTGAGTTGGCCATTATTATTTGCATTTGCTTAATTATTGTTGGAACTTTAAACTTTTGATTCACCAATTTCTTTTGATTTGATAATTTTTACAACATGCTTTGTGGATATATATTAGAAGTGTATTTTATAATGCAATTGCATTTAACTTAGAATGTTAACCCCAGTTACATGGTGAACTGAGACACTGAATGATGGTAGAAATCTAAACAGTACTGATCATATATGGTCAGGTCATGTGATGTGGTCATGTGGTCACTTTGTTGCAGGCTGGGAAGGTGGACGGAGGTGTACAAACATCCAGAAAGATAAACCTCTGACTGCAGCCTTCTGTCATGGCCGGCTATATCTCACACAAAGGTGAAGTACATTTCTCAATCCTCTTTTCATAATCAACCCACAAAAAATTGCAATACTCAAAATAATTAAAAATCCCAATGATCTTTATTCTTTATTTTTCTTTATCATTTATCAAGTGCCTTTTAGTGTGTCTTTTCATCTTGATCTTCTGCTAACTCCCAAGGCAATAGTATAGGACAAGCTAGTGTGTGCCTGATTTCTTGTCAGCATATTACCTGTTCTGAGCTGGTCTAGAAAGGGTTTTCTATGGACACCTATGAACACTGGATAGTTTGTGATAGGAGGCCCTGCAATAGAACCTTTGTGAAATTTCCCAAATGGAGTAAAATTTATCAGGATTTAATGGAAACTATGGAAAATAACCCCCCGTAGGACACACTTGGCATTGTTCAAGACACTTACAGCCAAAAACTGGCATTTTCAGGGCATGGCCACAGGGGGTTGCCTGACAGTTTAGTGCCATCAACAGTTATAACATAGATTAAAACCTGTCAGCATTATTTGTCCTCATCTAATTCCTGCAAGGTAAAATACCTGATCATCCACAACTCTCACCTCCAACCAGCAGTTCCTGTAATCCCGGTATTGGATGTATTATATATTTAAACTGTAGTTTTGTCCATCTTCATGTAGTCAACAGTTCACAATTTGTGCCAGGTTTCTTCCCTGTAGTGCTACAAATTCTTTTTCATTATTAATCATGCTTACCAGATACACTGTACTAATTTTAATGTGTGAAAAAAAAATCTTATATGAAATGAAAAAAGGTCATCCCTTGAGTCTGTATTGAAATATTATGATTGTTTTGTTCTCAGCAATTTTGTATCTGTGTGACTTTTTGTTATTTATAAGTCGTCAACTTCACTTATGTTGGATACATTTTAGTGAAACATCCAAACAGCTTCAGTCATTATTTGTGTGTACCTTTATTGTAAGTTGACTACTAACTATCAGTATGGAATCAGTAAAGTTGGATTTCTTGAATGGTACACAAACTAAATATTAGGTGCTTTTCTTATTATCCACTGTTGTGTCAGATTTGACCAAGGTAATACTGTTTTATGATCAATGGAAAGTGAATGTCATATAAACATTTTTAGCTCAGCTGACTGAAAGTCATCTGAGCTATAGCAATCACTCTTTGTCCGTCATCCGTCTGTCCGTCTGTCCGTTCGTTAACCAGGCACAAATCAAAACCGCTGAACCTAGAACCTTGTAACTTGGGATTCTGAGAGGTCCATGAAAAATCTCCTGGGAAACCAGAAATTAGGTCTCTGTTACCGATATCCTTCGAGCTATGGGGCCCTAAAGTACCCCCCAGAAAAGTAAAAAATTTCATACAAAAACTTCAATATCTCATTAACTACTTGACTGATGGTCATGATTTTTGTCATACATATTGATCATGAGATGTTCCATCACTTCCTGCAGACTGGTGGCGCCACCTGTATTTTTCGATTTTTTACAAATTTTTTTTCTCTATTTTTGAGACCTTTAAAAATGTGAACATCTGTTAACAAGGCACAAATCGTAAAGCCTAGACCTAGAATCTTAATTCTTGATACACTGAGAGGTCCATGAAAAATCTCCTTGGAAACCAGAAACTAGGTCACTGTTACCCATATCCTTCGAGCTATGGGGCCCCAAAGTACCCCCCAGAATAGTAAAAAATTTCATACAAAAACTTCAATATCTCAATAACTACAACACTGATGGTCATGATTTTTGGCATACATATTGATCATGAGATGTTCCATAAGTTCCTGCAGACTGGTGGCGCAACCTGTATTTTTAATTTTTTCCTCTATTTTTGAGACGTTTAAAGATGCTGTCATCTGTTAACGTGGCACAAATCGTAACCACTGGACCTGGAATCTTCATTCTCGACACACTGAGAAACCTATTAAAAGTCTCCGTGGAAACCATAAATTAGATCTCTGTTACCCATATCCTCCGAGCTATGGGGCCCCAAAGTACCCCCCAGAAAAGTAAAAAATTTCATACAAAAACTTCAATATCTCATTAACTACTTGACTGATGGTCATGATTTTTGGCATACGTATTGATCATTAGATGTTCCATCACTTCCTGCAGACTGGTGGCGCCACCTGAATTTTTCGATTTTTTACGAATTTAAAAATGTGAACAGCTGTTAACAGGGCACAAATCATAAAGACTGGACCTAGAATCTTCATTCTTGACATACTGAGAGGTCCATAAAAAGTCTGCATGGAAACCTGAAATAAGGTCTCTGTTACCCATATCCTTTGAGCTATGGGGGGCTCCCAATAACCCCCCCAGAATAATGGAAAATTTGATAAAAACAAACTGCAACATCTCAATAACTACAACACTGATGGTCATGATTTTTGGCATACATATTGATCAAGAGGTGTTTCATCAGTACCTGCAGACTGGTGGTGCCACCTGTATTTTTTCAAATTTTCACAATTTTTTTTTCTCTATTTTCGAGACCTTTCAGGATGTAGTTATCTGTCAACAGGGTACAAATCGTAAGGACTGGACCTAGAATCTTCATTGTTGACACACAGGGAGACCCATGATAAGTCTCCATGGACACCTGAAATTAGGTCTCTGTTACCCATATCCTTTGAGCTATGGCACTCCAAAGTACAGCTCAGAATAATGGAAAATTTGATACAAAAGCTAAAGTATCTGAACAACTAATGCAGAGATCACCATAATTGTTTTCATGGATATTGATCATGGAGTGTTTCATCAGTTTCTGCAGACTGGTGGCACCACCTGTATTTGTTCGGGTTTTTAGCTCAGCTGACTATAAGTCATCTGAGCTATAGTCGTGGTCCATTGTCCGTCGTCCGTCCGTCTGTCCGTCCGTCCGTCCGTCCGTCCGTCCGTAGATGTGGCACGTTTAGAAACCGTAAGACCTAGGAATCCAAAATTCAGCATAATGTTAGATGTCCCCAAGATCTCCTACCAAGCCGAAAACTGGGTCTTTGCGACTTCGTTCCTTTGAGAAATTAAGGAAAAACCTCAATTTTTTATTAAAATCCTATTATCACACTTCAGGACTGCCTAATATCAAAACCACTCATCTGTTTTTCCTCATATTTACCATAAATATTCCTCTATATAGTTCCTATGTACATGCCAGAAATTAAGTCTGTAAAGTATAAATTCTTTAAGTAATGGGCCCAAACATAATGGATTTTGTAAAAAATCAGGAAAAAATAATAACTCACTTAACATGAAAAATTTTGAAACTAGCGTCTATTTTCTCAAGTATATAACTATGTTTAATTAAGATTCAATTGTTTACCCAAAATTAGATCTGAATTTTGTAAATTTTTTAAGTTATTAGCATAAAAAAAAAATCAGTACCTTAAATTTTGCCCAACTTTGACCATGGCACGTTTTTTTCCTGTAAGCACCATTGATTTAATTTTCACAGCATGTAAACATAAATATTTAGTTTGTCTAAATCTGAAATTTGAAAATAAAAGCTTGAAAATTAAGCTAGTTATTGATTTTTTTTTTCTGTAGTCACTTGCTTTGATTACAGATGCAGGGTCCCACTCCAGGTCACTGGAAGTCAGCTATGCCAGGGTTTCTGATTTGTTACAGTCACTTGGGGAGATCCCCTGCTGTGACAGGTGTACAGTTATTCTCATATCACCACCCCAATCAACCCCCCCCCCCCCCCCCCCCCGCAAACCCAACCCACCAAGTGTTATGCAGTAATTGTTATTGTTTTCACTGTATCTCCTTAATTGTAATGCTGTTTCCACTCCGATATGCAAAAACTTTCCTTGAAAAAATAATTCAAGGTGTAATCCAGAAGATGCAATGTTGTGTAATGTAGCATTTTTAAAGAAATCAATTTTCTTTTAAATGATTTTAACAAATAAAATTGAACCCATCAGTATGCTTAAATTATTATAAAATAGAAGCACATTATGGATAAATAAAGACACAATTAAAAATTGTGAAATCTAAATCAAGTATTATTTTTAGATATTTATTGTTTTGCAGATTTAAAAGATATATTTTTGTGGTAAAAAATAAATAAACATTTGTATGCATGATGTGGTGTTATCTGACAAGATTGAGATTTATGATGATGCAATTGAGAATTATGAATCAACTTTTATATTCAGATATATATGTTAAATTGGAAATGTATAGAAATATAAACTTAAATTAGAAAATAATTGATGTGATAAAAAAATCAGGATTTAATACAAACATTTGTTCATTATTTTCCTGCCGTAGCAGAATTTGAGATCAGGCTTTGTTTGCCCTGTTTTATGTTGTTAACTAGCTATACTTCAACTGTATACATTTCATAAAAAAATACATATATATTTAATAATATATATTATACAAAAAAATAGATTCAATTGAACAAATGTTTAAACTACTGAAATGTCAACAGTTAATCGAAAAACCAACTAATGATCATGGTAATAGTACAGATCATTTGTTCACAAACTGCTCACATGCTTTAGTTTCAATATTAGGAAACACATGGTCAGGTCACAAAATATTTTTTGCAACAATTTCTTGCTCATCAATACAAACCAATCATATAAACCAACTTTGGCCTTTATTACCTCTTCCTCTTACACTTTATCTCCATTTGATATTATTTTAGATTTTTACCTTCAAGGTTAATGTCAGCTGAGCACAGTGACCCATAGGTCCCTTGTTTTACGAATTTTTTCTCTATTTTTGAGACCTTTAAAGTTATGAACATCCGTTAACAGGGCACAAATCATTAAAACTGGACCTAGAATCTTCATTCTTGACACACAGGGAGACCCATGAAAAGTCTCCATGGAAACCTGAAATTAGGTCTCTGTTACCCATATTCTTTAAGCTGTATGGCTCCAAAATACCCCCCAGAATAATGGGAAATTTGATACAAAAACTGCAGTATCTCAATAACTACAACACTGATGGTCATGATTTTCGGCATACATATTGATCATGACCTGTTCCATCAGTTTCTGCAGACTGGGTGCGCCACCTCTATTTTTTTCAAATTTTTACGATTTATTTTCTCTTTTTTTGATACCTTTAAAGATGTGGTTATCTGTCAACAGGGTACAAATCGCAACAACTGGACCTAGAATCTTCATTCTTGTCATGCAAGAAGGCCCATGAAAAGTGCCTGTGGAAACTTAAAATTAGGTCTCTGTTACCCATATCCTTCAAGCTATAGGACTCCGAAGTATCCCTCAGAATAATGGACAATTTGATACAAAAGCTGAAGTATCTGAACAACTAATGGGGAGATCACCATGATTCTTTGCATGGATATTGATGTTTGTAAGTGTTTTTATTAGTTTCTGCAGACTGGTGGAGCCACCTGTATTTTTGTACCTGCCAAAACGAAGTTTTGTGGATACTATATGTTTTTGACCGGGTTCCTCCGCCGTTGCTGCGTTCGTTTCCAGAGAGCTCCTCTGGGACTTGATTTTATCAGCTTTCCAAGCTCATATCACGGGAACCGTTTGACTGATCAGGAAATAAAATTTATACTAATGTAGCCCTTGGATAGCTCTATAACATAACCAAAAAATGGTGGCGCCACCTGTAACCATGTTTGCACAGTGTACATCTGTTCATCTGCCTTTGGTTAAAATCACTCATATCTCTGCAGTGAATTGACTAATTCACCTGAAATTCGGCATGCGTATACATCCTGGATAGCTTTCTTGATTTTATGACAGGTGGCGCCACCTACATTCTCATTCACGCTGATGACATCCAAGCTCATATTTCGGGAACCGTTTGACCGATTGGGCCAAAATTTTGCATGTATATAGATCTAACATAGCTCTTTATCATACGTTAAACTGGTGGCGCCACCTGCAACCATTTTGCACAGCGTCTGTCTGTTTGTCTGCTGTGCAATAATGTCACTCATATCTCGGCAGTGGTTTGACATATCTGCCTAAAATTTTGCAGTTTTATACATCCTGGATAGCTTTCTTGATTTTATGACAGGTGGCACCACCTACATTCACGTTCACGCTGATGACATCCAAGCTCATATCTCGGGAACCGTTTGACCGAACGGGCCAAAATTTTGCATGTGTATAGATCTAACATAGCTCTTTATCATACACAAAACTGGTGGCACCACCTGCAACCATTTTTGCACAGCGTCTGTCTGTTTGTCTGCCGTGCAATAAAGTCACTCACATCTTGGCAGTGGTTTGACATATCTGCCTAAAATTTTGCAGTTTTATACATCCTGGATAGCTTTCTTGATTTTATGACAGGTGGCGCCACCTTTATTCTAGTTTATGCTGCAGACATCCAAGCTCATATCTCGGGAACCGTTTGAACGATTGGGCCAAAATTTTGCATGTGTATAGATCTCACATAGGTCTTTATCATACACAAAACTGGAGGGGCCACCCGCAACCATTTTTGCACATTTTGCACAGCGTCTGTCTGTTGGTCTGCCGTGGCCTAAAATCACTCATTTCTCTGTAGTGGTTTGACATAACTGCCTAAAATTTTGCAGTTTTATACATCCTGGATAGCTTTCTTGATTTTATGACAGGTGGTGCCACCTACATTCTAGTTAACGCTGCACACATCCAAGCTAATATCTCAGGAACCATTTGACCGATTGGGCCAAAATTGTGCTTGTGTTTAGATCTCACATAGGTCTTTATCATACACAAAACTGCAACCATTTTTGCACAGCGTCTGTCTGTTTGTCTGCCGTGGGCTAAAATCACTCATATCCATGTAGTGGTTTGACTTTTCTGCCTAAAATTTTGCATATGTATACAACTTGGACAGCTTTCTGGATTTGTGGTAGGTTGCACAACCTACATACACATTTAGGCTGCAGACATCCATGCTAATAGGCAACATACCTCACTCTGTTTCCCCTTGCCACTCAATCCATGCCTCACTTCACTCTGATTTTGGCAGATACACGTAGTCACTTGTCGGCTACCCGTATTCTAGTTTTTAAAGTTTACACATTTTTCTCTATTTTTCAGATATATAAATACAGACTAAATCTTGGCCTGTTGGTTAATCTGTTTGATGCTTCAGTTGAATGGGTATCTACCATTCTGATGATAAAATTTCCTTTTGTGAATCTCTTCCCAGTCAGCTGAGCGTCATGACCCATGGGTCACTTGTTTGTTTTATTTCAGCTTTTTATGTTTTGAGGGGTCCAAGCGTAATACAGACAGAAACATTATTATACCCCTTGTTGAGATTAAACACATGAATAAGGTAAGTTATGTCACATTAACAGTTAAACATTTGATGTCTGCGTAATATTTCCCATAGCAAGTGAGATAATCTACATGAGAGGTTAATGAATGGATTCTTAGATGCTGCTTGGATGTCTTGTGCTGATAAAGCTTTATCAAAAGCTATTTGCTAATTTTACAAGATAAGTATAGGGGCTTGCTAAGTTGGTATTGATAGAAATGCTAACAGTGACTATAAGCAAGAGATTACCCTTTAAATATTATAATATCATAATATACCGATACATGTGTGTATGTATAGCCAATTGACTAAGTCATATAATTCAGCATCCTTCTTCTCTTAACCATTGATGAAAACCTCTCTTGTTGAAGCTACTGGTATGGTTCAACAGTACATAATTTGCTTATGAATACTTTTATATACTCTCACAATACTTGGTTCAGTGTTTCCCATAAGATACACATTAAGAATAATCTATAAGCTTTTCAGTTTACAGTACCAATTTATAGATATGGCATTAATTAATAAGTATTTTTATTATTTATTTGTTAATAATTAATACTAAAGTAATTTTCTGAAGTAGCTCATACAGTAAGTTCTTGCCGTCTGTGTTGTCAGATCCATCAATAATCATTATAATTTTTGATATACCAGTTGCATCTATCATTGTTTGATAACAAAGAATTGATTTCATTATCAGTTTAGTCCACATACAGTGACAGTGGAAACAGTATATAATAGAAAAAGGAATTGATTTGTTTATGATTGTAGTCCAAGCCTTACGGTTGGATGCCTGGGTCAGGAATGGCCATAGAGGTGGCCGTCATGCAACAAGAAAAGGTAAGAGATTCATCAGAGAATTAAACCTGTTTATAATACAAATGTAATTATTATGCTGAAATATATAAAGCAAAAATTATGCTGAATCAGCAAAATGAATAAAAGTTCTCTTTTGGCTCAAGTATAGGATTTTTAAAAGGTTTCAAGAAATATAAATATATGTTAAATTATATGATGTCCATAAAAGTGGTCCAGGTAGTGATACGTCAGTACCTTGTAAGCTCATGCAGTTATTTATCACAATGTCCTTAACATGTGGGGTATCTCAGGGCCAGCCACCTCACCGTCTACAATACAGCAGTGGAAAGAACCAGTTGTTACTCCAGCAACATATACATATGTTTCTTTTTTCAAATTAAAACAATCCTAAATTTTCCATGAAAATCAAGCATGGGGCTAGGCACTAACACATTCTCTATATTCACTCCGATTCAAAGAACCCTTCAAATTCTTTTGGGAAGTTGTAAGGATTAAAGGGATAAGAACAGACCAATGAATGTGGAATGCATGAAAATCCCACAAGGTACCCGAAAGGTTGGCTGAGCCATGGCATGGGTTATGGTCAATATGTCATTGGACTAAATTTAAGAAGAATAAGGCACACTGATGGGGAAATAATTAAAGTAATAAGCAGTGCAGCAAAATGACAAATAAGGGACCTATGGGTCACAGCGCTCAGCTGTTATATATGATAAAAAAATATGATTTAGAAATGAGGCACATGCTGGTTTTGTGTGGTAATAAGTATAAGCTGTACTATGAGTTGTTGTTGTTAAGCTTATGTATGATTTTGATAGTACCTTTGGAGACAGAGAAGAGAATTGATTTCATTTATTTTATTAACAAATGGAGTACTATTGTCACACAGATTTTGACTTGGCCATATAACTTATAAGCAGAACATATAATATAAGAGTTTAACTATTTATTAAAAAAATTACAAATATTGTCCCAGATATAATTTTTATTAAAAATAATAAGAGAATCGTATGATTTTTAAAATGAAATATAACTGAAATGATTATTAAAATAATATTAAAGAATATAAAAGAATATATTCATGAATGCATTCATGAATACATTCGGAAAGTATTTGCACTGGTATTCATATACTTTCATTTTTACCTGAATTCCTATTCTTTATGCAAGAAATTTATAATGGAGAACACACTCATATTCGTATTTTAATACAATTGCAAAGTATTCCCACCATCTCTGGTATTTATTCAGTTTTCACCAAACAATGGTGTTGAGAATCCAGAATGTACAAAATTCACACACTTAAATAATGATCATAAGTACCTGGTTTTATGGCTTTTATTTATATTTAAAAAAATAAATGTGATATATTCATTTTGGACTAATTTCACATCAATGTACACACTAGACACAGTAGGAATCTAGATTAATATTATCAACTGCATCTTTGTCTATCATTAATTTCCTTCATATGATCCCTAATGATTAGCAATGAATAATATGATTTACTTTTTTATTATTAAAATTGAACTGAAAAGTGCCATAGGTGACTGCATGGTGTTATTTGGAATGCGTGACATTCTATCCATCGATACAAGATTCTTATATCATCAGTAACTACAAGTTTATTCCCTATAATTATAAACTAACAAATTCCTTTTCTATTTTTCTTTAATTTGTTATTAAAAACCAATAAAAATTGATTAATTTATTGTTTATTGTTATGTTGTTGGTTAAAACTACTAGATGAGTTGGGTTGGACACCTGGATCAACTGTGGCTGGCCATAAGCTGCCTTGCTGCCCCAGTATATGCCTCGCCTCAAGCGTGCATAATTTGCTTAAAGTTCAACAAGGTCAACATACAGGTGACTCAAGAGTGGCTGGAGAGAGCCAAGGTCTGACATGGTCTCATAAAAACATTAATAAAAGCTACAATTTTTGGCCAATTTCTTTCAGCTTTCTAAACTAAAAAGCTGAAATCCTTATGTGTGCATGATATGAAAATTATATAAACAGAGCTCACATGAAACAAAAGTGAAATGGTCAAAGTTGGGCAAAATTTAAGGTACTAATTTTATATTTATACTAATAACTTATAAAATTTGAAAAATTCAGAACTAATTTTGGGTATTCAATTGAATCTTGATTAAATAATGTTACATCCCTGACATAAAATCTCTAGCTTCAGCAAGCCCCTTGTTAAGGGAGTAATATATTTCTTGATTTTTAGCGAACCTGTGAGCATATGCGATGGTGCGGCGGCGTCCGTCTTGTGTCGTGCGTTGTACATCGTGCGTCGTCTGTACGTTAACCATAGCTATCTCAAAAACGGCAGGAGCTAGCATCACCAAATTTTTTGCAAATAATCAGTCATCCAAAAAACTATATCGGATTTTTAAAATTTTTTTTCTAAGTGCATTTTCTTAGATTTTATAGGGAAAAAGCTAAAAAAGCTTTAAAAATCTTCTTCTCCAAAACTGTCCAACCAAAATGTCCAATATTTCACAGAAATGATCCCTGGAACAATCTTTCTCAAGTTTTTTCGAATGGTTCCAGTTCGGAGATTTTTGGCCGAGTTACAGGAGGTTGAACTTTGTTAACTGTGCAAAAAAAGCATATTAAAATTTAAATCTCAGAAACGGCTGCAGCTGTCATCACCAAATTTTATGCCAATGTTGGTCACATAGGTCATATCTGAAATTGAGGTATTGGTGGTGCCACCTGCATCGGCCTTTTTAGAAAATTTAGATTTGTGATTTAAGTTATTCATCATACCAGGCAATGTTACAATCATGGATATTCAGCTCTCTGTGGCTATATAAAGACAACTGTGCGTGGATTATAAATTATTGTTATCCCTACTCAACTTAATTCAAGAATTTCCCATCAATGAGATATATCTGTATTTTAATTTTGCATTCAGTATGCATCCGTAATAAATGTACATATATTCCTGATTTCTTTTTTATAAAAAGTCAGCTGAAAAGCATTTTGTATTGGGGAAATAAATTTCAAAGTAATTTCAAGTAGGGACCACTTTTGTGTACAGATGGCAGCACTGGGTTTACCATTGGCAGATTGCCAGTGCCTTGATGTTGGCCATTAGCCAAGATGATGTCAGCTCTATAAATAGTTTTGGCACAGTGCAAGGATTGGAAGAAGTGCAGCCAGGTAGAGGTACAGTAGCTGCATTCTATTTATAGCTTTGGCAGACTGCTCACTGCATCATATATGGCACCAAAGTTCAGCCTGAATCTATTTATAGCTTTGGCAGACTGCCAACTGTGTCAGATTATGCAATAGGTCAAGAGTTCACTCAGTGCAGCCAGGTACAGGTCAAAAGTTCACTCAGTCTAGCCAGGTGCAGGTCAAGAGTTCACTCAGTGCAGTAGCTTGAGGCAGCAATTTGTCACAGGTCACTCGGGGGCAACTGCCTTACTCACCTAAGCCTGTCAGCCCAGAGCCCAAACTCTGGGGATTTTTTATGTATTGGACTGATATTTTGATCTGTCTATGCGTCTTTGATGGTATTCTTATTTACAAGACAGGTGGTGCCACCTACATTGACTTTTGCTGTGTATGCACCTGCTTATTTCTACAGAGGAAATTGATACATCAGCCTAAAATTGGGCATGTTTATACATATCGGGAAGCTTTATAGTGTACAAGACTGGTGGCGCCACCTACAATAATTTTTGCACAGTGTGTGTCCCTGCTTATTTCACAGGAGGGGTTTGACATATCAGTCTGACATTGGGCATATTTATATATCTCTTCGTTGTATATAAGACTGGTGGTGCCAGCTACAATCATTGTATCCGCCAAAACAGAGTTTTGCGGATTCTATGTTTTCAGTCGGATGCTGACGCTGCCGCCATCGCCGCATAGGTTTCCGGAGAACTCCTCCATAACCACTGGGCAGAATGTTTTAAAATTCAAAGAATTATGATCGGTCACATGTGAACTGCTGCACCCTCAATTTTTGGTTGACCTCTGAACTTTCCTCTCTGCCCAGCGTCCATTTGTGCGTCTGTTTCCATACATAAACCCACATATCTCGGGAACTGTTTGACCGATCAGGCTAAAAATTGTGCACAAATGTAGCCCTTTGATAGCTTTATAACATACACTAAAAATGGTGGCGCCACCTGCAACCATTTTTGCACAGCATCCATCTGTTCATCTGCTTTGGGATAAAATCACTCATATCTCAGCAGTGGTTTGACTTTTCCACCTGAAATTTTGTAGGTTTATACATCCTGGACAGCTTTCTCGATTTTATGCCAGGTGGTGCCACCTACATTCACGTTTACTCTGCAGACATCCAAGCTCATATCTTGGGAACCGTTTGACCAATTGATCCAAAATTTTGCATGTGTATAGATCTCACATAGCTCTTCATCATAGGCCAAACTGGTGGCGCCACCTGCAACCATTTATGCACAGCGTCCATCTGTTCATCTGCCTTGGGATAAAATCACTCATTTCTCAGCTCAGTGGTTTGACTTTTCCACCTGAAATTTTGCAGGTTTATACATCCTGGACAGCTTTCTCAATTTTATGACAGGTGGCACCACCTACATTTACGTTTACTCTGCAGACATCCAAGCTCATATCTTGGGAACCGTTTGACCAATTGCGCCATTTGTGCGTCTGTTTCCACACATAAACCCACAAATCTCGGTAACTGTTTGACCGATCAGGCTAAAAATTGTGCACAAATGTAGCCCTTTGATAGCTTTATAACATACACTAAAAATGGTGGCGCCACCTGCAACCATTTTTGCACAGCGTCCATCTGTTCATCTGCTTTGGGATAAAATCACTCATATCTCAGCAGTGGTTTGACTTTTCCACCTGAAATTTTGTAGGTTTATACATCCTGGACAGCTTTCTCGATTTTATGCCAGGTGGCGCCACCTACATTCAGGTTTACTACGCAGACATCCAAGCTCATATCTCGTGAACTGTTTGACCGATTGGTCCAAAATTTTGCATCTGTATAGATCTCACATAGTTCTTCATCATAGGCAAAACTGGTGGCGCCACCTGCAACCACTTATGCACAGTGTCCATCTGTCCATCTGCCTTTGGATAAAATCACTCATATCTCAGAAGTGGTTTGACTTATCAGCCTGATATTTTGCAGATTTATACATCCTGGACAGCTCTCTTGATTTTATGACAGGTGGCGCCACCTACATTCAGGTTTACTCTTCAGACATCCAAACTCATATCTCGGGAACCATTTGACCGATTGGGCCAAAATTCTGCTTGTGTTTAGATCTCACATAGCTCTTCATCATAGGGAAAACTGGTGGCGCCACCTGCAACCACTTATGCACAGCATCCATCTGTTTATCTGCCTTGGGATAAAATCATTCATATCTCAGCAGTGGTTTGACTTATCCACCTGAAACTTTGCAGGTTTATACATCCTGGACAATATTCTCGATTTTATGACAGGTGGCACCACCTACATTCACGTTTACGATGCAGACATCCATGCTAATATGCAACACACCTCACTCTTTTCCCCTTGCCACTTAATCCATGCCTCACTTCACCCATCCCACTCTGATTTCTGCGGATACACATAGTCGCGTGTTGACTACCCATATTCTAGTTTTAAAATGTCCTAGTCTGAAACTTGCAGGTCCAAAACATCCATTTTGCTGAAATCATAATGACTAAGGTAGATATGCAGGACTTAAGAGGATCAATATTAAATTTAAAAAATAAACCTCCATTCATACTCCCAATCTCTGCACAGGTTTGCATTAGGCCTGTAGGCCTTGTTTACAAAGTGCATTATGTTTGGGCCCATAACAGACAAAATGCTAACAAAAACATGCTGAGAAAATTAAATCCACAGTACTTACAGGAAAAAAACGTGCCATGGTCATAGTTAGGCAAAATTTAAGGCACCAATTTTTTATTTTTGTTAATATTTTAAAAAATTTAAAAGATTTTGATCTAATTTTGGGTATACAATTTAATTTTGATTAATTAAAGTTATATTACTTGAAAAAAAGTCCATAGCTGTAACAAGTTTTGTGTTAAGTGATCAAATATCTTTCCTGATTTTTTACAAAATGCATCATGTTCTGGCCCATAACTTTCTTAAATTATATAATACAGACATAATTTCAGGCATGTACATAGGAACTATATAGAGGAATATTTATGGTAAATATGAGGAAAAACAGATGAGTGGTTTTGATATTAGGCAGCCCTGAAGTGTGTAAATAGGTTTTTAATAAAAAATTGAGGTTTTTCTTTAATTTCTCAAAGGAACAAAGTCGCAAAGACCCCGTTTTCGGCTTGGTAGGAGATCTTGGGGACATCTAACACAATGCAGAATTTTGGATTCCTAGGTCTTACAGTTTCAAAACGTGCCACATCTACGGACGGACGGGTGGACAGACGGACGGCAAAACAGATGGACAGACGGACTGACAAGGACAATGGACCACAACAATAGCTCAGATGACTTATAGTCAGCTGAGCTAAAAATGCACAAAAGAAAACAAAATTGTCCTTGAAGAGAACACCAATGATACAGGTACTGAAATCTTCTGATCAGATGCTATCAGAAGCAAGTCAATATTGTGGAGAAGAAACCCAACTAGGGGCAGATTGAACCACCAGACACCCAGAAGCCTCCTGGTGGTCTGATGACAAAAAATCATATCTTGATACCTGTGGGCTGATGTTATAAACTAAATATTGATGCCAGTAGACAGATGGTATTAAATTAAGGCTGCTTTCACTCATATTTCCAGGGCCTGTTTCCTATCCCAGTCTGCCTCTGAACGCAACACAGTATGTTTTTATAGATTAATGCATTCAGCTTGTAGGGTTCATAAAGCATGACACAATGAAGCTATTGTGAAATAATAAGCAGTATGGTCCAGTCAGTAGTAAGTAAAGTTATGGGGAGACTTATTTACATCATATACACTCCAGTTATTGCATAAGTAAATCTAGAAGTTAAAATGATAATAAATCTTGCAGTTAAAGTGACAATACATGTATCATCATTTGTCAATAAATATATAAATAAATCTTTGTCTAGTAAATTTCTGGTGTCAACATGTGAGACTTTATCTGATATTTCTATCTATAACAAGCTGCATTCAAAAGTAACATTAGCTTGTCAACAAATATCATTTATTTTAAACCCCTGTCCATCTTAAATGAAGGCAACTTCAATAAAAAAAAGGAATTATGCTGGGTAGGTGTGATAACTGACTTGACAAACATCTGGTGTATATAAAGAAATATTTCCTGCATACCGGATTACAAGTAATTCAGAATTCAAAATGACCTGAAAACTTTTATTTACCAACAAAATGGCATTAGAATTGATTTGTAAGTGCCCTTCCCATGTGCTTTAGAGATATTTTTGTATTCAAATCATAATTTTTTGTGTCTTTGTATTTTGCAGCCTTACATATTTGGAGCTCTGTTGAACAGAGATGAGTGTTATGAAGATGTCAGAACACAGAGAATGCAGAGGAAGTTGACAATGGGACAAGAACAGCAGTGAGATTAACCAATAGCTTCACAGGAACTCATTTTTACCGAGACTGTGGTCATATTTGTCCAGGTTCATCTTTCAGTGCATTAGCTGAGCTAATCCTGCTTCATCATTCAACCTCTGTCCACCATCTATCAGTCTGGTTTCCTGTAAAACTGACAGTTATTTGCTTTTTTTATCTGCAAATACTAGGTTGTGCTACACATCCATAATGTATGTTTTTAGCCTCCAAATAGAGAGAAGGAAAAAAAAAAGATGATTCAAGTAGATAGTGAAGAGAGCACGGTATCTTATTATAGGACAAGTTACTACTTACCAGAGATTATTTAGTAAATAATACAGTGATTCATTCTATTGTTTCAGTGAACAAAAAATCAACAGAGCATGGCCAAGTAATGTTCATATATATACAGTATATTAGATATAATAATATTTACCAAATAAAGCATATATAATATGCAATAACAGCATATACAGCTGTGCTTTCAAGGGAATTTGTTCTTTGTGTTGTTTTTTATAATGTGTTCAGTTTCATACTATTATAATATGCCAGGGTAATGGCAGAATTACAGATGGGTCATTTTCATGTGTTAATATCTTTGACAAGGTTATTCTACCTTGATATGCCTGGGGACTGTTTACACTAAATGTTGAGCCTTTTCATATACTATCAAATTATGAAAAAAAAGCCTGTACAGTGATAATACCATGTGCATAATTAAACTGTACATGAATATATTTTAGCCTGTAGGTGATTGTGTCCTGTGGTGACCTCTGTAAGTATTTGCTTTATGTCATCCTGACCGTTCTTGGGTCTATTTCATTTTCATGATTTTATTTATTTTTTCATGATTCAGTGGCTCTCTCATAATTGGAATACAAGAATTGTTGGTCATAGGCAGAATATATTTTTTATTTTATATTTTAAACATTTTGTTTCCGGCTCTTTGACATATTTTGATTTACACTTTTACAGAATATTACATATTTGTATTATGGTATCAGTCCTTATTCTTTTTCCCCCACAGATAAGGTAGTTATAATGAAGAAATGTCATGAGATATTACATTATGTGTTTCTGTGTATCTGATGTGTCATCCTTTGTGTTTCTAATGCTCTATATAAGATATGTCTAGTTTATGGGGTTTATAAGTTACTCAGTAACCAGTTAACTTTAAAATGACCATACACTGTGATACTGGAATATGAATAGTCCACCAACTCTGTATGCCAACATACTCGAGAGACGACCCAGAAGTCGTAATGATGAATGGCATTATAAGGATATTACATGTCTAGGAGTTTATCAAAAGAGAACCATATCCTTGTGTAGGGTCTGTTTTATGCCATTATTAGTGTTTTGACAAAGAGACCAATAGAAAACATCAGTTCTGTGGAAGTCTCTCATCTTGACAATTTATCAATTAATAGAATTTCATATTACATTGTAACTGACCTTATGTATTAAATCTTACTTGTAAATGTTGTGGTAGTATTTCTTGTAATTTTCATTTACACATATTTAGTAAATACACTAACTGCAAGTTTTCTGAGTCTGAAACCTAACAAAACAAACATTTTAATTACCTTGAACAAAGTAAATATCAATCTAGTTTGACTATGTGATATAATTATGGTATGTCTAGAAGATCTGTTCCAATGAATGCATCATTACAAAAAAAGTAAGTGATAATATTGTCTGATCTATAAAAGATATTACTCATCAAACATTGGATGTATCCTGATAAACTGGTACCAGTGTGATAATGAAGGTTAAGGTAAAGAGGAAAACACAACAAATCAACACTGCTCAGGTGTGTGTCAGCCTTTCATAAGTCTACCAATATCAGCGTCAACCTCATGATTTAGTGGGGTATATAGTGTGGATGACTGTACCTTTAGCATGATTTTGCTAAGACTAACACCAGCATTTTTCTCAAAGGTCTTCCATCTTGTATATCTTTTGCAGGATTTGTATGGCCTTAACATCAGTAAAGAAATATTAAATATTAGATTAGATATGTACCTTACAGGTCATAAAATAGAAATGTAGAAAAGATTCATGACATTCATGAAGAGACATGGAATTTGATAAATGGATGTAGTATTAAATGTGCTAGCTCTCTCAAAAGTTGAGCCTGGCAGGTAAATTTATGTGAGCATTTATTTTGCATTCAAGTAGCTGCAGCTGTTTTATTAATATACAGTTTTAGCGTTTTATCTAACTTCATGGTTATTGTAGATCAGAGAAGTTTAATAAATGGACCCTTTGAATGGCATGTTGATTATATTACTAGTTAGAGAGGCGTTTAATGCCTGATGCCAATCATCTGTAAATGTTTGGCTTGGGATATTACATTAGCCTGATTAAATTAAAGCTTCCAGGAGATCAAACTGTTTTATGAGATGTTAGGTGGAAATGTGTTAAAAAGATCTGTCCTTGCAAGACATTAAGGTCAGTGAGGTCTGGTTAATGTAAATGATTATTGTATTAGGTATATTAACATGATTATCACATTATAAAACCGTAGACTTGTTACAGAATTAAAGTGTGAAGATTTTTCAGTAATGTGGTCATTTTACAATGGTATTAAATATTATTCGTGACCCCAAACTTTAGTTAGTCTGTCAACCAGACTCTGTCCCATTTATATATATATATATATTATATATATATATATATATGTATATATATATATATATGTATGTATGTATGTATGTATGTATGTTTGTTTGTTAATGATACCTCAAGGATCCTATGAACCCTACTTAAGGGCATTAAATTAGGAGCATCCTTAATAATATACAAATGTGTTGGGATTAAGACTTTTTGCATTTAATTTATTTTCTTGCCAGCCATTTCCGGTGCAGATATTGCTTAAGTGTATGTCCTTGTGGTCGTTTTATGTACATCTATGTATATTTACATTATTTTGTATATGAGCATCCTTTGTCCCAATTGTTGTGATACTGTATGAGTAGGATGTTTAGAAGTCTTTATATCAGTAAATTAAATCACTGTTGGTTGTACTTTGTGTGAATAAGCATTGTGGTGGCTCACCTAGCACTTGTTAATCTTAGGGCAAACATTCAAGGGTTCAGAATTGTACTGCTTACGTGTGGACGTATTTTAATGTGATGATTTGTATGTCAAAATGGACTACCAGAGAAAGAATGCATTGTCCAGTAATATCTAACTGTTAACCACATGAACTTCTGTAAAAAATGAAGCATAATTAAGCTGTTTGAACATTTGATTGCCTAATATGTTTATAGATAATGATTTTACATATTGGTTGCATACATGTCAGACATGATTGTCATTGATCACATTATGCTGACACACACACACACACTTAATGGAAAGGGTATAACAATTATTGGTACTGATCAGAATAAAGATTTTTACTTTTGAATAAATTTATTTGTGAAGATGCTATGGCATTTTGACTGTGAACTGTTAAATATGGAAATAAATCTGCTTTCTTTAAATATGGATTAAATTATGGAATCCTGAAGACCTTATTTAGAATTGAACCAAATTATAGCAACTCTTACAGCATTACTAAATGTACTATACATGTACAAATTGTATATTTATGTACCCCACTCCCAGTTATAATTAAGTAATATGCACTTGTTATATACAAGCAAATAAAAATATGTTGTTTATATACTATGGTAAGCAGGGAATGACCAGACAAGCTTAAAGTTGTGCTAGTCTTTTTAATTTAGGGGCCTGTACATATTACAGCAGTGTGAGTCAGGGAAACAGCTTTGAATGGAATGAATCTCAACTTTTGTCTCTTCAAATAATCTTTCTGCAGCTTATGATCTGTATTCACATGCAAGTTTGTTATTATATGATACATCCCCAACAGTAAAACAAGGTACCTGTAGGTTAGCATTATACCAAAATATTCAGAATCAGCAGAGCTCTCTCTGTTCATGTATCTATATCAATCTGTGTGGTATTTTAGGACATTGAAAAGATTTTTAATTGAAATTTTATTTCTATCTATCTCATATCTTGTCTCTGGCACAGTGTAATAAGATTTTCCTATTATTTTAATTATTTTTGCATTTTATGTCAGAAATATTGCTTGCACTCGTAATGATGGAATCAATGTAATTTTAATGACTTTATACATGTATAATGTACAAGTTACATTTCATAAACCATGTGATCTTAAATATATTGAGAAAGCTCCTGTGTTAAAGTGGTTTTAATAATTTATTGACTTTATCTGAGATGTATTTAATGATTAATAATAATATTTATATGTGTTTAGATTATGATTTAATTATCAAACAGTTAAACACCATGACCATTTTAATGTCCAATCTGTCCAAATACTGCTGATATTGATTCTGATATAGCTGACCTATTCTTAAATATTTGCTTCAGCCAAATATGTTGGGTACTTTTGATGTTGTCTTAAATTGGGTTAGGTTTAAACATAGGCATCCATAGCAGGATGCATAAATATTGTCACAGATTCAAGAAAGTATTTTCCACCGAGTAGGAATTGAACATAATTTGATATAGAGTTTGTTGGTCTTACCAGGAATGTCCATGTCTTGCTAACAATCCAAATGAACTGACCAATAGTACCGGTCAAGAATTTAACATTTTGAAAGTGTAAATGATAATTTTGTATTTATTGTCAATAAAGAAAATTGCTAATTTATATTTTGTGTTTTACTGAACAAGGTAGTTTCTAATAAGGAAAAAAACCCTTGCTTCCGGTAACATAGGAGAAAAATCTTGGGTCGGTAGGTAGTAAAAGTTTTTAGCTCAGCTGACTGAAAGTCATCTGAGCTATAGCGATCACCCTTTGTCCGGCGTCCGTCTGTTTGTCCGTTGGTCTGTCTGTCTGTCCGTCCGTTAACCAGGCACAAATCGTAACCGCTGGACCTGGAATCTTATAACTTGACATCCTGGGAGGTCCATAAAATTATCCTTGGAACCCTGAAATTAGGTCTATGTTACCCATATTCTTCGAGCAATGGGGCTCCTAAGTACCCCCCCCCCCCCCCCCCCGAATATTAATGGAAAATTTGACACAAAAGCTCAAGTATCTGAACAACTAAATGCATTGATCACCATGATTCTTTGCACGGATATTGATCATGGAGTGTTTCATCAATTTTTGGAGACTGGTGGCGCCACCTGTATTTCGATTTTTTACGATTTTTTTTCTCTGTTTTTGAGACCTTAAAAGATGCGGTCATCTGTTAACAGGACACAAATCGTAACGACTGGACCTAGAATCATCTATCTTTTTTTTTATTTTTTTTTACAGGCAGTTTCATTACACGACTTCAATGCGACGGGGTCGCTATATGCTGTCAATTTACACACAAAACACCTTAGTTTTGTAATTACACACAGAGACACACGTGTCTTAAATAGATATTTCGCCACGTATTCAAACTTCTGACATTTTATTCAAAGTCTGATAGGTCCTCAAGTGTTGTGGCCTGATCTTCAACTTCGCTCACCGCAAATTTTATGCAAAGACGACCGAGTTGCATTCAGGTAACTTGCTACAGTCCCGAGCGATGTCAGAAAATGTCTGATTAGTTTTACCTAAAAATATGGAATGGAGACGCGGATGGGGGATAGGAAACAGGAATTTATTTACCTGGGCCTAATTTGGACGGTGCTATAATGGAAATATTAATGATGGCTAAGATGCTTGCAAGGTATATCAAATAGACAAAATGTATAAATACCTTTAAATGCATGTTTATATTGGTTATTAAAACTATATATGCAATGCAATAAAAAATTGTTTTTGATGTTTGCAAATTAGAACATACGGAGCCCGGGAGACGACATGGTGAAAAATATTTATTAATTCGTGCGCACGAATTACTAATCCGTGCGCACGAATTACTAATCCGTGCGCACGAATAGTAATTCATGGAATCCCCCAAAGAGTATTCCTTGGATTTATATTTGACTTATTATAATTATCATACTATTCATAATCTTTATCTGAGCTTAAAGTTTTTACCATCTGGAAATTTTCAAGGAAAGATCAGATCATTTCATAAATTTCGCACGGATTACCTGTGGTCATAATGGTCACTAAATCTATTGACACATCATTCATGTTACCAAGTCATTTCCGTTTGCCCAGGGCGCATTTAAAAATCTCGCCGGTTAACTGAATTGATTAGAAATATCCGAAGTTGCCATGTGGACATGTGCCCGTTTGGAGACACGTATCCTGAAAAAAAAAGGTGATTCACGCGGGAAACTGAAGTGGATTTGCGATCACTGATCTGCCAGAAAAGTCACTTGGCGCTCTGTTACCGGCAGCTGTCGAGAAGAGCACACGCAAGGCAGCTTGGTGTGGAAAATAATTTGGTTGTTCCTTTTAACGTACACTGCGTCAATCAAATATTTAAGAGAATAATGAGAGTGTACGCACAGGACGGCACAGCCTCCCGGAGCGCCACCGTGTGTTAGTTAAAGAGGTTACACGCACGCCTTTT
Organism: Sipunculus nudus; assembly: GCA_026874595.1. Lineage (NCBI taxonomy): Eukaryota > Metazoa > Annelida > Sipuncula > Golfingiida > Sipunculidae > Sipunculus > Sipunculus nudus. Next base: position 102,298,864 of record CM049306.1, on the reverse strand, counting down.
TGTGACAACGCTTACAACCGCGTAGTTTAATTCCACTGGCAAGGTACGTGGCCTTTAGGCCTTTTTCATCAAATAGTATTATACTATAGAAATATTACTGTTGAAATGGAATATTATATTATATTATGTTGTATGATGTAAAACAAGCACAACTGGTACGTGTCTCTGAATAACTTTTATTAGACTAGTTGACATGAAAATCAGTATACCGCCGACCGTGTCCGTCTTAAACTGCTGTTAGCAGTATCAAAGTTGAAAGAAAAGAAATTGCAGAGGACACTGACTTCAGAAAGTGGTGACTATAGTAAGGTGGAAAGATGAAATTCAGACATTTATGCTGCAAGAAGTTTCATATAGGCCTTCCTACTTTCACGAATTTAACGCCGAATCGCCACAAATTAACTGTCATGACATCATTAGAATTCAACATCGTGGCCATTCGGCGTCATATTCGTGGAAGTTGGAAAGGATCTTTACTCCTGGAAATTTTGGCGCGAAAGAAAAATCGTTCACGCAAGAAGCATTTTGCTTAACCTTCGCCGTATGAAATGATCCTCCTCGCAATTGGTCCGCACAAGTTTTGTCGGTAAACCAGTAAACTCTGATAGTAGTATTGGTATATATATTAGCGTGTTTGTCAACATAAGGTCTACCTCGTTTAAGACCTGCCCGTCGGCCTTTTAAGCCTGGACTTCACAATAGTCCGAAGGCGAACTTGGGTAGCCACGGTGGCACCCCAGCGGCACATGTCAAGCGAGAAACAGAGGTCGGCAATCGAGAAAATTTGACCAGCTGCGTCATAGGCCTAGTCATTATTAGGATAGACTCTTCGTATTATATAAAGTAACCTGACGTAAGCTGCCATTACTTACAAACTGACATGTTAAGACAAACAGAAGCTTCTAGAAGCATGCGGTGTTTTACAGTGATGACCTTGTGAACTGCCAGTTATGTCAATAAACTTTATCCCTGTGCGGCGACTCTTAGCAAACGTTAGTCTGATGGGGTGACCGGGAGCGTTTTTTTCTTAAAAGGGACATAATCAGGAGCAATATTATTCCTATTCTTTCACACTATATTATTTCACTTTTGCTTTATACAAAAGTCTCCCAGAAAAACGTAACCATCCGAGCACACAGTCTCATTTTCTTCGCATACGACTGTTAAACACTTTGTTATAGCCCTGCGTGTTGATAAACACAGACTGTTTACCATAACAAGGCCGCGTGACCGGAGGTCCGATTAAGATGGGGAAACATACGGTGTTTCAGACAGCGAAACTATATTACACTTTTTGGGCAAAGTCAGTCAGGACATCTCTTGATTGGCACGTGTTATGACTTCGCGCATCACACGGCCCGACGCACGGTGTTTATGTTGACACCAGCGAACGCGCCCGGTTCACTGTTTTTAACACTCATTTATAGGAGTAAGCAAAGGGTTTCAAGGCAATATTTTTGCTGGTACAGATTAATTTTAAAGAGAAGAAGCTATTTTTCGTGTTAACTCAAAATGCTTTATAGGTTATTGGGCCCCTTTAAGAATAAATATAGCAGATATCTGCGCTTAAAAGGCCTGGCAAGAAAACTGGGACGCATTTTTCTACGAAGGCATGTATTTATTGCTTATTTTGGCATACAAACCTCTTTAAAAAACTTTTGAGTCGGCTGGAAAAATTAGGGTTGGTCGGGTGATCGAAAAAAAAGTTTGTTTTTTTTTGCCTAAAGGGAGAGAGAGTAAAATGTTGACAGGTAGAGTCAGGGATGAGGGAAAGTGGAAAATAATAGGGGAGGGGAGAGAGAAAGAGAGAGAGAGTGTTGGGGGGGGGGGGGGGCGTTCAGAGTTATGGAGATGGGGCCGGTGAGGGAGGTGTAATGGGGATATGAATGAAGAATTTATAAAACAGAATTAGACAAAGAACAACAGAGGAACAGAATAACGAGTAAGAGGATGATAAATGAAGAGTCAAAAGGGTAATGAAAATGATAAGGGGCCGGGGGGGAGCTCTAGATAATGCTGTAACAGTCTCGACCAAGACAATGTAATTCCATATGAAATCACATGACAAATACTATGAGAAAAGAAGTTCATATATTTTAATCAAACAATTGAAAATTAAGTCATATATATATATATATATATATATATATATATATATATATATATATATACACATATATATATATGCAATATTATTGGCAACTGATTTTACTTTTAGAATTCTTGAACTAAAAATGAATTAATTAAAAAGTTTGGATTTAAAAAAAAAAATATTGATTGCAAAAATTACAGGTCCTCCTGCAACTGTCTATTAATGTAACAATTGTTCACCAGATAATGGGTTATAAACAATTAAAGGCATGAAATTAACATTATACATACCTTATGTAATAAATTAATTTTTGATGAGTAAAATTTTGAAAATGTAATAGATATGTATAATAACAGTAATAATGTTAAAAATATATTAAATATTTTATTCACTTTTAACTATAGACATCAGTAATGTATATCTTTTTAAAGCTCCCATATATGTGAGCACTAACCTGTCTAATTGAAAAAAAAGATCTTTATATAGATACACAGCACCAACATGTCTAGTTGACATAAGATTTATTTATAGATATGGCCACAAGCTGAAACACAACTTAGTCTACGTGACGTATATCAGTTTACGTCCCTCATTCCATTGATATTCTGACAAATAAAAACTAACATTGACTATGAGAGAAAGTTTATCCCATTGGAAAGTATTTGACAAATTTCCCTTTGTTTACCTTATTCCTTGTCTCCTTATAAAAATTCAAATACTACTGGTGGTTGCAAAATGTAAAGCCACGCATAAAGTCCAAAGCAATAAAAAGTACGTGACATTTCCTGTTTCATTGACGCAAGTGGCCCAGGCAGCATGGAGGCTGCAACGCTCTTGTTGGGAGGAATCATTGCAGTTTTGTTTTTGTTGATTGCTACATTGGTTGTCTTGATCGTATATTCCGGCGTTTTGTTCCCAATAACTGTCGGGGCTGGCCCACCGCCCATTGGAGACGTGAAGGTGTTTTATAAGTTTGGGAGAGGTCCGTATAAAAATGTGGGCCCGTTGTTTACAGAGCTGGCCAGTCTGTTCCCGTCAGGACGGTGCCTGGGAATCTACTACGATAACCCCAAACAGGTAACAGACTTACTGCCTGCTAATGTTAGCTCTGTCTTCCTGAGTAGAAAGCAGATACTGAGAAAGGATAGATAGTGGCAAAATTGCATTATCTCAAAGTATCAGGTATAATTTTATATAGCAATTTTGTGAAGTTCATAAAGTGATGATCATATATCAAAGTTAATTGATTAAATCTCGGTGCATATAACAGAGAACATGGTGACTGTTTATAATAGTATTTCCACACCCAGGGCCCATAGATGCTATTAGACGCTGGGCCTTGGTGACACTTAGCCCGATTTAATGAAACTCAGTATTATAAGGCCCTGCCATATACTGAGTCCGATAGCTATACAGTGAGAGTTAATATAATGTAAGCCTCAGACTACACATCACCCAATGCCCTTGTAACCAGTGGCAACAGGCGTTCATTACCCCGTGCTAGCGCGTCACTCTTCAGTGCTGGGTCCGTTGAAACAAAATGTTACAAAATTTTAGCTGTCAATCTTCGAGTCAGCGAGGCTACCAGAGAGGTCATCAGGTGCGCTTGTTCAACTGTTCTTCTCTGTCCTTACTAAACTTGCTGACATGTCTCTGGTATAAAGTTCAGTAAATGTTAAAAAAAGATGATCCAAGTTTAATTTTAGTTGCTATCGGAACCATAAAACACATACTTATTGCTGTTAAAATGGTGTAATCCTGTGTTTTGTTGTTAGGCAATAAACAGGCAATCAAAGAAGATCTTCCATGGCTTATATTGTAGAAACTCTCACTGTATGGCTATAGGACTCAATATATGAAAGGGCCTTATGATATTGAGTCCGATTAAATCGGGCTAGGTGACACCAGGATATATATGACTATTGCTGCCACCCTGTCATTAGTGTCCAGTGGTCTCAAACCAAAATAGAACTCTGCAAATGTATATACTTTGGTTAAGAATTAGTTAAGTCCGAATTGAGAGAAATTGAGATGGTTTCCTGCACAAACAAAATTATATAATAAATAAAAGTGTTTCCAAGCTACACTGGCAGGCTCTGCTGTAATTTGCATTTAGTAGATCCAAATATTAGTTATATATGTTTAGGGTTTCTAAATGAAATGTTTTGGATGAGAATGAGATTTGTTTTGGGAACCTCATAACTAGTGGTGGGCCGATCATCGAGTTTTATTGAAAGTCGGTCGGTTTGCTGCCACTTTCAAGCGCTCGATTACCAAAGGCGACTATCAATTACATAATAAGCATGATTTTTTTCCCCGAATGCCTTTATGTTGTAAGCTAAAAATATTCTTCCATTTTTAACAACGTTCTACCCTTCAAAAAATGAGTCTTTATTACCAAATAACTGCCGTATGTAACTGAATTTAACATGGTAGATGCAAAAACAGAGGACTTAATAAACCTCTGTGAACTGGCAGGGAGCTGCAGAATTAGCAGGGAGTTTTGTAACGAGATGTACATTGCACAATATGGGCAGTATAGCATTATAATGCTACATAAATTCTCCAGGTCTGTGCAGCAAGTAGATGTCCTGGATTGTGGTTTAATTCTTGATTATTATAAATAATTAAAATGAAACTTTGAAAAGCATATATTACTAATAGGAAAATATAAAAAAATGTAAACACTTCTTTTCTTAAGGTAGAATTACTAAGACATTCGGGCTGAAATAAGAAAGTACAGTTTTACAGATAATTGCATTTTTCTTTATATTTTCTGAACTGATTAATAATCGATCATCGATTGGTTTGCCCAAACTGATCGATGATCGATTATGAAAAAGGAACCGACTCCCACCACTACTGATAACCTAACCAAAGTGTATTTGTATGAAATAGGTGCTTTGGTTATAAGTCAATTTGAAGGAAACCAGGTTATCTAACATTAGTATTTATCATGGTTAGGTAAGTGTAATTGTAATTTCTGTAATTAATTTTTTTTTAAACAAGTTATTTGTAATTTGGCAAAATTTAATTACAAGTAATTTTAATTATTACAACTTACAAGGGTAGAATATATGTAATTTCAATTATTTTACAATGTCTTTCCAAAAACTTTCAAAACTTCATCTAAAACTGAATTCCTTTGTACTTTTATCAAAACACTCTTGGGTAAGGATTATAACCTAAGATTATATGAAGAAATAGTTCACATTTTTGTAATTAGCATAATAATTGTATGCCTTATACTGGACTTTTTATTTTATGCAAATGCCTCTATTGCCATATAGAAAAAGTAATAAGCTTCCATAATGCACAGATATGTCCAGGGCTACACTAGGACAAGTATGTGCTTGCTACATTTAACACTCACTGAAATAAGCTACATCTAACACTCACTGAAATAATTATTTGCCTACAACATACTTAAACTTATCTGATTACATCAGTGTTTACATCCTGAGTTGGTGAGAAAGGCTTATGACTGGGAATGCTGATACTAGAATTACCTCCAGTGAATGGCACATTTGGCAATTTTATATAGAGATAGATTTCAAGATGGCAGGGCTGTCTCAGTTGGCTGACTGCAGTACCCTCTCAGAACATGGCAATGTATACTACCTGTCACATATATAAAGAAGCTAATCATGGTAATGCACCGGATTTTCCAATAATTTTTACTTTATTAATTTCATTGCATCATATTGTAATATATTGTATATTCAGCATGTATTATTCATATGAAATGATGTATATTTATACATCCCTGACACAAAGTTTAATAAAAATGGCATTGTATTTATAGTATATTGTAGAATTTATTTCATAACTTTAATTGACATTGATAGTTTAAAAATCTCTGTGTTGATTAATGTGTAGGATTAAACGCTTAATGGTTTTCAATCATCAGAGGTTTGAATCAATAATTATTGTATCCCCAGACAAAGTCGGGGGGATACTATGTTTTCATACTGTTCCCGCCGCTGCCGTCGCCGCCGCATATAAATCTTGTTGGCGCGATAACTCAAAAAATATTTCACGTATCTTTACCAAACTTGGTATATGTATAGATATGGGTGAGAGGACCACGACTATTCAAAATGAGGTCATGACCTTGATTAGGAGAGTGTCCTTGACCTTGAATAGGTCCAATTTTGGGGAAAATCACACAAATTCTTAAATATCTCAAGAAATCTTGCATGGATTGATCCCAAAATCAAGATGGTGGAAGATCATGGAAAGGTTGTCATGTTCCAGAAACTGGTGGGGCCACCTATTATTCTTTACTTGTTTTCGTGCCGTTTAATACCCCCAAAATTGCTACTTGACAGTACTGTGAGCATTATAAGTCAAAAACTAATAGACAGATTTCTTTTATATTATGCATATACATAGATATGGGTTATGGGATGATGTTTATTTAAATTGGGGTCCTGACCTTTCCTATTGGAGTGGCCTTGACCTTGAATATTGCCATATATGGTGAAAATTACACAAAATCATTAATATCTCAATAATGGATGCATGGATTGGTCCAAAAATCAACTTGATCGAAGATCTTGGATAGTGTTGTCATGTACCAGAAACAGGTGGCGCCACCTGTTATTCTTTTACATGTTTTCGTGCTGTTTAATACCCCATCATTGCCACTTAACAGTACTGGGAGCATTATAAGTCAAAAACTAATGGACAGATTTCTTTCATATTATGCATATACATAGATATGGGTTATGGGATGATGTTTATTTAAATTGGGGTCATGATCTTTCCTATGAGAGTGGCCTTGACCTTTATTATTGCCATATATGGTGAAAATCACACAAAATCATTAATATCTCATTAAGGGATGCATTGATTGGTCCCAAAAAATCAACTTGGTCGAAGATCTTGGATAGTATTGTTATGTACCGGAAACTTATAGTGCCACCTGTTAACCTTTTACTTGTTTTCGTGCCGTTTAATACCCCATCATTGCCACTTAACAGTACTGTGAGCATTATAAGTAAAAAAACTAATGGACAGATTTCTTTCATATTATGCATATACATAGACATGGGTTAGGGGATGATGTATATTGAAATTGGGGTCATGACCTTTTCTATGAGAGTGACCTTTTCTATGAGTGTGGTCTGATATTAATTGTTGCTGAAGATGGGGGGCCTATTCTTAAAGGGGGGGATTAATTGTCTGGGGATACTATGGCACCTGCAGTGCCAAGAAATATCTCGTTTCCACAGGAGCTCTAATTAATGCACTGTTTACAAGAAGCAAGACATTTGTCTGATAAGGGATAATATTTGATAAAAGAAAATAAGATGATATATATATCTTTAAAGATAACTTCAGCTTCAAGATATCATGTTTAAATTATGATTTTACTTGCATATATATTTTTAGGTACTCTTTGTCAATGTTTTGCTTCTGTTACTACAAACAATACAAGCCTTGTATATATGTCAAGGCCCAGATACTGATCTGGACCAATCAGCGTAATGACAAATCATATTTAGTTTGTTTTCAGTGTTAATTATTTTACCTTAATAACTAAACTAATATAATAACTAAACTAATATTTAAGTTTGAATTGAGTGAATATATTTATTATAATTAAAACAAGTCCTTGTATTATTTTTATGCCCCGCCACAAAGTGGCCGGGGCATATAGCTTTACCCATGTCCGTCCTTCCGTCATTCCGTCATTCCGAAATCAAACAGTTGTACAGACTTTTTTTCGCAATGCCTGCAGATATTGGCCTGAATTTTGGTGTGTGGGCAGATAATGACCAGTTACAGATCGAGTTTGCGTTTCGTCCCGGTTGATCTACTTTTGTCAGTTTTACGGCTCCTAAACTTAGAAAATTTCATGAAAAATAGAAATTTTCATGACAAATACACATGTACAGACTTTTTTTCGCAATGCCTGCAGATATTGGCCTGATTTTTTTGTGTGGGCAGATAATGACCAGTTACAGATAGAGTTCACGTTTTGTCCTGGTTGACCTACTTTTGACCGTTTTACAGCTCCTAAACTTAGAAAATTTCATGAAAAATAGAAATTTTATGACAAATACACAAGTACGGACTTTTTTTAGCAATGCCTGCAGATATTGGCCTGAATTTTGGTGTGTGGGCAGATAATGACCAGTTACAGATCGAGTTTGCGTTTCGTCCCGGTTGATCTAATTTTGACCGTTTTACGGCTCCTAAACTTAGAAAATTTCATGAAAAATAGAAATTTTCATGACAAATACACATGTACAGACTTTTTTTCGCAATGCCTGCAGATATTGGCCTGATTTTTGTTGTGTGGGCAGATAATGACCAGTTACAGATAGAGTTCGCATTTCGTCCTGGTTGACCTTCTTTTGACCGTTTTACAGCTCCTAAACTTAGAAAATTTCATGAAAAATAGAAATTTTCATGACAAATACACATGTACGGACTTTTTTTCGCAATGCCTGCAGATATTGGCCTGATTTTTGGTGTGTGGGCAGGTAATGACCAGTTACAGATTGAGTTCGCATTTTGTCCCAGTTGGCCTACTTTTGACTGTTTTACAGCCCCTAAACTTAGAAAATTTCATGAAAAATAGAAATTTTATGACAAATACACATGTACGGCTTTTTTTTTCGCAGTGCCTGCAGATATTGGCCTGATTTTTGGTGTGTGGGCAGATATTGACCAGTTACAGATCGAGTTTGCGTTTCGTTCCGGTTGACCTACTTTTGACCCTTTTAAGGCTCCTAAACTTAGAAAAATTCATGAAAAATAGAAATTTTCATGACAAATACACATGTACAGCCGTTTTTAGCCCTCAGCTCATAGGATGATGGGCTATTGTCGTCACCCAAGCTGTCCGTCTGTCTGTCTGTCCATCTGTCTGTCCGGTGTCTGTCCATCCGTCCGTTCCGCGTCTGTTAACTTTTACCTTGTGAGCGGGATATCTCTAAAAGGATTCACCGTTGGAATTTTATTTCATCAGTGAAGATGTATATCAATAAAATCTCGGTCAAGTTCGAAGATGGGTGACCCATTTTTCTACATTTTAGAGCTGATTATAGAAAAACACTCAGAAGTTTACATACAACACCTCCTGAACTTAAAAAATTTTGCAGAATTTAACAAATGTTTCTAATTTGCCCCAGGCGGGGGCATTCGTGTCGTTCCGACACATCTAGTTCAAGTTTAATTATTATTTACAGTATTTTCATCAGATTGTTTATTCAATTTTTACATAACAATAGTTTAAGCTGACTCACTGTGTAAATAAGAGTGTATATTTGATGCTTTTTGTAGGTAGCATTAATTGTTAGATGGATGACATATATAAGAAATTAAGTATCATATGAAGTTTTTGGTCCCTAGTTTTCAAATATGGATATTCTTAACTTGTATCAACTCATGAACAGCTTACATTCAAGTGAAAAATCCTGATTTCATGAAACCAACTATTTATAACTTCTTTTTTTATCAACATTTTCAACATCATGTACACATATATTCATATTTTTTTTACATAAATGAATATATATAAAATAAATTTTTTTCACACAACTTGGTTTATTATTTTCATTTTCAAGGTCTTTACCTTATGGCATATAATGTTTACACCAAAAGCCTGCTCTAGTCTGCCATGGAATCTCAGTCAGGAACTGGTCCAGACTAGATCCCGATCAGGTTTAGGCCAGACTAAATCCCAATCAGGATTTGGTCTGGACCAAACGGGAATTAGTCCAGCACAGATCCCGATCCAGATTTGGTCTGGACCAATCAGTGATTGGTCTAGACCAGATCCTGATCAGGATTTGGTCTGGCCTAAACCCCAATCAGGATCAGGATAAGAGCTGGACCAGATCCGATCGGGGTTTAGGCCGGACTAAATCCCGATCGAGATCTGGTCTGGACCAATCGCTAATTGGTCCAGATCGGGATCTGGGCTGATTGGTCCAAATCGGGATCTGGGCCTTGACATGTTTTGGCAATCAGTTTTGCCTTTCCATAAGAAACAAGTATGGATAATAGCATGATGCTATCATGAATTGTCCTTAGTATAGGTAACATACACTGAGCTATATGATACCAGACTATGTTTTATTTGTAGTGTTCCCTTTCATATTTTTAATTAGTTGCGCTTTCTGGTATGAATCACACTTTTCATGAAAGATGCCTTTATAGATTTTTTTTAAAAAGTAATTGAAAATAATTAATTACTTTTCAAAAGTAATTTCAATTTTATTTGGGATTTTTTCTGAGTTATGTAAATGTAATGATTACTTTTCAGTGTAATTGGCCCCAACCCTGATCTATATATAGAATACAAGTAACACATTTATTTTGATATTGAAGAACATTCACAAAATGTTTATCAAAGAAGAGGTTTCAATGCAGAATCATGCTTTATAATATATAACTGACACTGGTTGATGGTAAAATGTTTAAAATAGGTTTTCTTCATTCCAGAATGAAATTGACCCCATATTATTCTTTGTCCCTTTTGTAAATAAGCTTAAAAAAACATTTTAAACTAAATAAATATATTTTTATAATGAATATTGTATTCCTAGAGATTACTGAAGTAGTCACTCATATGTGCTCCTTACATAAACATATGTACTCAGTAAAGAGAAATTGACTTGAAACACCTGTTGTGATTTCAGCATTAAGCCATTCCTAAATGCTTGTGCTTGGTCAATCACATAAATGATTGACAGACTTGTCCTGATTTTTGCTTCAGGTTGCCCAGCACAAAATGAGGTATGCTGTCTGCTGTGTTGTTGAAGACCAGCCAAACCTTAAAGCTGAAGAAATGATGAACATCCTGGAAAAACACAAGTATCAACCATTCCAGCTGCCGCAGGTGTCTAATGCTGTTACCACCAAGTTCCCATTTCGCAGCCAACTGTCCATCTTTATTGGAATCTACCGGGTTTACCCAGCCCTCGGAAGTTACATCACAGTAAGTGACAATATCCACATCCCCTTAAAATCATCAATACCATTTGTCTAAAAGCTCCATAGTCACTCGTTATTATTAATAAGTAATTAAAACTGTTTTAAAAGTTTAATGTGGTTGGTGTTAGTTGATATTAATTTACATCTATAAAACATTGGTATGGAAAGGTGCCTTATTATGTTGTGAAAAAAAATTCACTTGGATAGGATGAAAAGAACGATGGAATGTAAACTAGGTGAAATAATAAATATAAAAACGCTATGAATAAAAATATTTTACATATCATAATATATATTCATGTTCAAAATAGTCTGATAATTAGCTAGAAGGAATGTTAGCAGCTTTGATTATACATTAAGCTTATATTTTCTTTTAGGAAAAGAAGCTGTGTGCTTACCCAATGCTGGAGATTTATGACAAGGACTACATCAATTACATGGCTCCCCTTGCAAGGCAGGATGAGTTCTTTGTACCAGAAGCTCTAGAAGAAGAGGACGAGGAAGAAGAAGAAGCATCCAGACCAGCTGATGAAAGTCTGATGGAAGCTGAAAAGGACAGTCAGATGACTGAGGGTGCTTACCACACACAAGGAGGCAGCCAGGAAGGTGAGGGTCAAGGTCAAGAACATGAAGGTCAAGGTGAAGGTCTGACCCAGCAGGGTCAAGGTGATGCTGGAGGTGAACATGATTTGCCTGCAGCTCCCCTGCCAGCTTCAGCACCGGGACCTGAAGGTGACGTAATGGCTTCTTCAGCTGGTGCTCCCGCATCAATGCTTGATGTGAAAGATGATGGACAGCTGTCTGGTGACAGAAAAAGTGCTTCATGTGAAGCATCTGCAACCCCAGGCAATATTCGAGGCAGCTCAACCAGCGGTCCGACGACTGTAACTGACGAATTGGCAGGACAGGAGGGGGCAGCAGCATCAGCCCCTTGATTGGTGCTAGGGATTACTCAGTGGTGAGAGGAACAAGTCTCAACTCGTTCAGAAACCATCATAATTGTATTAACAAAATGTTAAAGCAACTGGCCTGTGCTGTCCTTTGATGGTAGGTTGTAAATAGCTGTACTACCACTGGTGATGGTGTTGACCACAGTGAATCTTGTTCCCATGTAGCATGGAACATATTTAGCCAGTGAAAGAGGCAGTCTCATGTACTACCATTAATAATGTTATCTTGTTTCTCACCAAAGCAATGTACTGGATCTCGTGGATGGACAGGGCATTCATTTCATTTTAAAATGTAATCATGAGCAGAGAACAAGGTAGTTAATATCACAGACAGTATGAGTCCTAAAAATGTTTGTTTAAACAGTGTACAAGAGATAAGAGTAAGGTAGCATTAGGAAAATCATGAAATCATATAGTGTTAAAACCTTAAGTATTATTTATCTATCTGTGGAACATCATTGTATATTTTTCAAGATAATAATACCACTTTAACTCTTTACTGCTCAGAAAGTTTTTTTCAGATTTCAGACAAATTCTGTCTTTATATCTACATTTCAGGTAACAATGTATCTCACTCAGTTTTCATTATATCTTTGCAAGATTATTAGCAGAGGTTATGATTAAATTTAATGAGAATATGAAAAATCTTTACCATTGAAAATAAATTTGCAATGCCAGTATGTATGACCCGTTAAAATTTGTTTAAATGTAGTTCTAAGTTTCAGTCTCATGTGGTCCCAACTGGCTGAGAAGTAAAGGGTTAAATTTCACCAACATCCTTAAAATACACAGGTTGTGACTTTGAACCCATGTTATCATGACACCACTGAATTCATCAGACAGTCATGTGGGCATGTACAAAAGGAGCTTAAGAAAGGAACATAAGGTGCTTAAACATTTTCCTTTATCTTTGAATCTTGACAGATGTAAGAAGCAATATATTGTGTGTGTGACTTGTCTGTGTGTCAGAATATGTATGTGCATATATAGATAAATATACAGGGAAACCTAGAAATTATGACAAACAACTTGCCCCCACTTTAGTTTTTATTTTTGTTTCAGTTTAAATAAAACACTACAGATGGGAATAACAACTTAATAAATTAAGGAATTATTTTATATACAGATTTAATGTATTACTGCTTTTTGGACTATTTATTGTGGTATGACAGACCAAATTCCTATCTGATGGAGAAACCATCTTTCTTTCTGCTTGATACATTTGTGTGTAAGGCTGTAAGCATGACATCATCCAGTCAGCAACAGTCCAATGTCAAACAGACTGCCATCAGTGGTGTTAAAAAAATACTGTTCTCTTAGTAATTAATAAACATAAATGTTTTATACAGTTAGTAAGGTAGGCATTTTGTGAATTAGGGCCACGCCTCAAGTTCCTCCTGAAAATTATACTTTTAGGAAAAATATTTGTCAGTTGAAAATTTATAAATAAAATGGCAGATAGAAGGCGTAGGTGGAAAAAATTGATCTCTCCTGAAAAAAATAATCTGTTCTTTTATAAATTTGGACCATATTGATTTTAATAATCTCTACTGACACACCCATTTGCACTATTAAATAAAATTCTTCAGAATTTTGTTCCTTGTTAGGTATATGTGACTATTTAGTGTGTCAAGCTATGGATACAGCAAGCTTGTGGATCTAAATCCTCCAGTATCATGTATTTAATATTGAAGCAGCAACAAATTTATTTTGAATATGCATGATATCTTGTGAAATGGCCTGGTCACTGTGATAATGCATTACATGTCATTTTAAAAATATTTTTCAAACATATTTTATGAAAATAATGGAAAGCTAGTATTCGTAGTATGCCAGACTGTGGTAGTGACAATGCTACCTATAAACTTTTTGAAAATACCCACATATTGATTGTTAATACCTTTTTGGGGATTTGCCATGAATACAGGAGCAGCATGGTAACCTGTTAGAGAATATTCTGCCTATAGATAATGCATTCCTTTGTATCACACTTGAATAATGCTCAAGTGTATTAGAGATTTTGTATAGCTTGTGTTCATATCAAGATCTCAATCATGTTAGCAGATTTTCAAAAAATATCTTTTTTTGCGTCAGTCCAGCTGTTATTTGTCCATACACAAAATGTATTTGCAAAAGTGTTATTTTTTTTATTATTCACCCAAGCATGTTTATATATTGGCCTATGTTTATATTAGTGTGATTATTAAAAAGAATCAAGAATAGATTTATTTTGAGATTTTTGGAGTATCTTGTAGAAATGATGTTTTCATATATATTTGCTTGTTTGTGGAAGAATGGAATAATTTATGAAATGTTTATTGTAATTTTTTCTCTCAAATAAAAAAGATTTGATCGTTTACAATTTTATTCCAGTTTTGTGATGGATGTTGTTATGGGTTCATGGCCCAGGTCCCCCGGTGTGTAAATTCTCAGCCGTGCACCAAAGCAATGATGGATGATAATATGCGAGTTTCCCAAAAAATGTGTCCTCAATAGATTTACTGTAAATTTATTGGGAGACTTCATGAGTACGGTATAATGGATATAGTTTATACTCCTCGCGTTATCTTTAAATTTTCCATCCCAAAATTACGAAAATTTTCTTTTATTATACACTTGGTAGGTGTTCAATGTTGTAAGCGGCCCATCAAGATGGCAGCGCCCATTGTGGCGGACGATGTCGGTTGAAAAAATATTGAAATTGGCCCAGCAGGGCGAGCTAGAAGAAATAAGAAAATTAGTAAAGCAAAATTTTAGTGACTCGAGCTGGACCCTTTACAGCAATAAAAGATCTGGTGACACAGTGCTGGCTTTCGCAGCCAGACATGGCCATGTTCAGCTCGTCCGATGGCTTCACGAGAGCTGTGGGATGGACCTGGAGCTTGCCAACTTAGACGGGAAGCGCCCCCTCCATGAGGCGGCACAGTTTGGACAGATCGACTGTTTGCAGTATCTGCTCTCACAAGGCGTTCAAGTTGACAGTCTGAAGAGGGCAGACTGGTTAAGTATACGAAGTTTCTGTCTCTCTCTCTCTCTCTCTCTCTCTCTCTCTCTCTCTCTCTCATATATATAGAATTTTCAGAATATATTTCACTGTTGATATTGTGTCCTTAATTTGAGACACTGAACTAATTTTCCATTTAACAATGAAAATATGTTAAATTAAAATATATTAAAAAAAATATATTTAAAAAAAATATTTTTTAATTATTATATAAATTATTTTTATATTAAAATTTTTTAATATCTTAAATTGCCATAAGATTATATTAACATTAAAATGGGTTTTAATCTAACATTAATAGTATTATGGGCTGCTTCTGTGAAGTAACTGATATATGTTCCATTAAGTGTTTGGGAAAGAATCCCTATTTATCAGACAATGCGTAGGGGTTTTAAATTCTTAACATTGGATGGTTTGACCTTTTTCAGTTTTCTTAAGATTAAAGGATTTTCTTTAAAGTAAAAGAGATTTTTCCTTCTGAACCATTACATTGTTTAATGTAAATTTACATGCAAATTTATACCTGTAGTGATGTCCAGGGATTAAATTTTCTAGAACTGCAAGAGTAAGAAGACTTCTGTTTTTGGCACAGGATCATGTAGAAAGCTAACATATGTTTACAAAAAAAAAAAGATAAATGTTTTGAAATGACATTGACTTTGAAGCATTGCTACAAGTCAGGAGGTCATGGTAAAGTCGGATATCCTGTGTATTTGTTGATTTCTATCAGTCACCTCTTCTATATTAAATAATAGCTGGAGAACTTGATTATATGATCTTAACTTTTTAATTTCACTAATATCTTAATTTTGTTGAAAAAAAAACTATTTGTAGGATGAAGAAAACAATGTTCAATTACCAAAAATTGTACAAGATGTAGAGATTATATTTGGGAAAGAGTAATCCTAATGATGGTAAACATTTGTCAGAAGTAACATAACAGTTTTCTGTCTTCAACACGTGCAGGACACCGTTGATGCTTGCTTGTACAAAGACCAGTCATGCTGTTGTTAAATCACTGATTGAGGCTGGTGCAGCTCCCAATCTCAGGAACAAGGATGGATGGAATTCTCTCCACATTGCCTGTAGGTATGTCATAGTTGATGTGGCTTGACATAATACCTGCCTACCTACCTACCTATCCTCTTCATGCCTATGCTTGACATAATAATTGATTGTAAGTGAACCTGTGAGCTTATGCGATGGTGTGGCAACGTCCGTCGTCTATATGTTAATCCATACTGTCTTGAAAAAGGCATGAGCTAGCATCACCAAACTTTATGCCAAAAATCAGTTATCTAAAAAACCTTTGGATTTTGCTTATTTTTTGGCTATCTGCATTTAGGTTTTTTAGAGAAAACGCTAAATAAACTTTAAAAATATTCTTCTGCAAAAACTGTCCAGACAAATCATTCAATATTTCACAGAAATAATCCCTGAAACAATCTTTCTCAGGTGTGTTTGAATGGTTCCAGTTTAGCAAATTTGGCCAAGTTACAGGAAGCTGAACTTAGTCATTTTGCCAAAAAAGGATACTAAAATTACAATATCAGAAACAGCTGGAGCTATCGTCAGTAAATTTTATGCAAATGTTGGTCACTTGAGTCAAATTTGAAATAAATTAAGGTATTGGTGGCACCACCTGCATCATTCTTTTCTGTACAGGTGTCATCAGTCATCAGTACATTAACCCATAATTTCTCAGGAATAGCAGGAGCTAGCATCCCCAAATTTTATGCAAAAATCAGTCACAATCAAATGTTGTGGGATTGAGCTTTTTGTGGCACCCCCTGCATCAGCTTACATTTTATGGTGAAAAAGCTTGCACATTTTTGAAAATCTTTGAAAATCAGCCCAATTGTTCAATATTTCACAGAAATGACCCCAGAGAGGAGCTCTCTCAAGTTTTTATGCCCCCGCCACAAAGTGGCCGGGGCATATAGTTTTACCCATGTCCGTCACTCCGTCCTTCCTTCCTTCCGAAATCAAACAGTTGTACGGACTTTTTTTCACAATGCCCGCAGATATTGGCCTGATTTTTGGTGTGTGGGCACATAATGACCAGTTACAGATCGAGTTCGCGTTTCGTCATGGTTGACCTACTTTTGACCGTTTTACGGCTCCTAAACCTAGAAAATTTCATGAAAAATAGAAATTTTCATTACAAATACACATGTACGGACTTTTTTTCGCAATGCCTGCAGATATTGGCCTGATTTTTGGTGTGTATGCAGATATTGACCAGTTACAGATGGAGTTCGCGTTTCCTCCCGGTTGACCTACTTTTGACCATTCACGGCTCCTTAACTTAGAAAATTTCATTAAAATTGAAATTTTCATGACAAAAACACATGTAAAGACTTTTTTTCGCAATGCCTGCAGATATTGGCCTGATTTTTGGTGTGTTTACAGATAATGACCAGTTACAGTTTGAGTTCGCGTTTCGTCCTGGTTGACTTACTTTTGATTGTTTTACGGCTCCTAAACATAGAAAATTTCATGAAAAATATAAATTTTCATGACAAATGTACATGTACAGCCGTTTTTAGCCCTCAGCTCATAGGCTGATGGGCTATTGTCATCACCCAAGCTGTCCGTCTATCCGTCCATCTGTCTGTCGGGGGTCCGTCCGTCCGTCCGTTCCGCGTCTGTTAACTTTTACCTTGTGAGCGGGATATCTCTAAAAGGATTCACTGTTGGAATTTTATTTCATCAGTGAAGATGTATATCGATAAAATCTCGGTCAAGTTCGAAGATGGGTGACCTGGACCCATTTTTCTACATTTTAGAGCTGATTATAGAAAAACACTCAGAAGCTTATATCTCAGGAACCATTGTGTGGATTTTCACAAAACTTACTATGATCATTGGGACTGATGGTCTGTACGTTCTGCACAATTTTGGTGGCGTCACCTGCAATTTCTGATTTTTTAATGAAATTTTATCGGATTTTTCAATTTTGGCCTTTGTGCAGGATATCTCCAAAGGTATTCAACTAAGGAACTTCATTACTTCAGTGCTTTTGCATCATATTTACAAAATCTTGGTCAGGTTCAAAGATGGGTGGTCTTGACCTACTTTTCAAGGTCACAGAGCTTAGTATAGAAAAAAAACTTAGGGGGATATTTCTCAGGAAGCATTTGGTGGATTGTTATAAAACATGGTACATACCTCTATAATTTAAATTTATAACTGATTACCAGCTTTTGCTAATATTCTAGTTTCGCAATGCAATGCTTACAGATACTGGCCCAATGTTTGGTCTGTGGGCGCATAATGACCACTTACAGGTCGAGTTCTCGTTTCGTCCCAGTTAACCTATTTTTGACCATATGACAGATCCTGAACATAGAAAATTTCATGAAAGACAGAAATTTTTATGAAAAATGCACATGTATGGACTTTTTTTTACAGTGCCTGCATACTGGCCTGATTTTTGGTGTGTTCCTTGATAATGACCCAATACAGATCGAGTTTGCATTTTGCCCTTTTTGACCTACTTTTGACCATACAACACCTCCTGACCTTAAAAAAATTTTACAAAATTTAACAAATGTTTCTAATTTGCCCCAGGCGGGGGCATTCGTGTCATACTGAAGCATCTAGTTTAAAATGGTTTGGGTTCAATGAATTACAGGAATTTTAATTTAGCCATTTGGCAAAGTGAGCATACTAAAATAATCTCAGAAACGACAGGAGCTAGCATCTCCAAGTTTTGTGCAAATGTTGGTCACATGACTCATTTTATTAAAAAACTGAGGTTTATGAAATTTTGCATGTCCATACATCTTTGAGGGCTCTCACATACACAAGACTGGTGGGGCCTCTTAAAATCATTTTTCAGTATTTCAAGAGTGATGTTTGTGTAATTGGTGCATGTGCTCATGTCCAAAATATATAGTACTTGCATTGTAAATGTACATGCTACACATGTACTTGAAAATTAATCGAGTAATAATAGTCAAGCATGTTATCATGGAAGCATTATACCTGATGTATATCCCATTGCACTGGTTTGCATTTAGCCAGTAGGCCTTTTTACTTTGTTCAAAACACTGATTTTTATCAATTAATTTTTGTTTCCGTCACCTGATTATATTTTAATATAAAAAGGAAAAAGGGTGAAAAAAAAGGTTTCCTGTTGGAAAAATTTCTATATTCTTAACAAAGGTATAATTCATGAAGCTTTTTAACAAACAGTCAGGAGTACTGCATTTTTACAAAAAGGAAGAAATATTGCAAACTGTTTAATTTTTTATTGACTTTCAGACATTTTTTTTTATACTTTCACTAAAAAAATAAAATTCTGGCTGAGTGATATTCAGACTGTTTATATCGAATAAAAAGTATATGTATCTTGTCTGTATCTGGCTGCACCACCTGTTCACATTTTCACAATAATTTTACATTAAAACCACTGTTACATTAAAACCTCTGATATAAGTAAGTGTAAATATTAATATTTTCAGAGAGGGTGATGCTGATATAGTTAATTACCTGCTTGATTGTGATGGGTCATTGTGGGACACTACCAGTAAAAATGGAAGAACTCCACTCCATACTGCAGGTAAGGGCCTTTATGTATACAGGTAATTAATGTCTCAGCATAAGTACATTGTTATCTTGGAGAAAATTGTAAAAGATAAAAAAGAGAATTGATGGAAATTGTAAAGACCATATCTATGTATAGCAAAATGAAAAAAAAAATAATAAAAAACATTCTGTGGAAATGGATAAATTTCTTGTATTGTTCATAGATAGGACATTGTAGTGCATATTTCATACGGCTCGTTCCATTAATTGTTCTATCATTTTTCATGTGTTTAAGTTTTATAATACATGTTTTGTCATGCAAGAGAACAGTCAAAATAATCTTTTCTCATATGGTATAATAACGTAGTGAAGAGGATATATATAGTTACTCCACTCCTTAGGTTGCTGTGTATAAGTCCCATTCAAATATTAACAAGGCTCCCTGAAGTATTTATACTGTGAAACCCCTCCGTCAGTCACAGGACTGGATGATTTGTCTGTTATTTATAGTAGGGTGTCTGCCCCAGAGAGGGAGTCCGGCCCACTGGTCCTTCTATGGCCAGATGTCCGTGTTCTAGGCGAGGGACATAAACATTCATGGAAAACTGCATTTATTTTTTATGAGGTTGTCACATGAGTTAGATTTGGTCATTTACATCATTATTTGAAGGAGGATTGACTGTCCAAAATTAACTGAGAGTGACAGGACTTGCTCCCATATATGTTGTGTTGTCCAATGCATTTTTTGTACATCTGTCAAATTCCTAATTACTCAAACTTTCTGTAAACTTGAAAGAATCATGCATTTACTAAAGGGATTTCTAATATCTCTTATCATTTCTTAAACTTTGTTATGTCAACATTCTGCGCAATGGCAAAGTTGATGAAGACGAATAAATAAAAAGTATATTCTATTCCCTTCTGATTGACCTGTATCCATGAGGTGTATTTGAGGCATGATTGGCTCATGTCATGGTCACGTTACTACTGTAAACACTTTATTTAAAGGGGCTGAACGTGAACAACTCAAAGAAATTATGAGTTCATCAGTTTGAGCAGTGAATGACCATACCAGTCATCAAACAGATGCATAATAAACGTCTTTGATCATGTTTGATCTAAAGCCTAACCTAGTCCTCAGTTTGGCGGGAGGCCATGACCCATGACCGTTCATGTGTGCAACATCTGACAAATAGATAATCAGCCTCACTTCTGGGCCAGTAAGAGAATAATATAGCCCAAATTTAGGATGACTATTTCATGTCAGCTAAAGCTTGGCATAATGATCACTCCAAATGTACCATCACATTTTGGTAACAACTTTGGTGAATTTTGAGAATGTCTTTTGTTTGGTTTAGATAGCTACCTGTCTGTACTATATGAAAACAGTTCATAAAGTACTAAACATTTGGTTGTACCAAAGACTATCCATTAAGTGGGGTGTCCACCCAAGAGGGGTGACCACAGCCCGGGGTTCACTGTATAATTAAGGTGTAGCACAACTCAATTTATTCAATATTCAAATAAAATACTAATCATTGTACAGCTCTCTTCATGCTTAACATTGTATAACATTTTTAGCTCAGCTGACTATAAGTCATCTGAGCTATAGTCGTGGTCCACTGTCCGTCCGTCTGGATGTCCGTCCGTAAGACTGGCACGTTTCGACACCTTTGGACCTACAAATCTAAAATTCAGCATACAGTTAGATGTCCCCAAAATCTCCTACCATGCCGAAAATTGGGTCAATAGGACTTCATTCCTTCGAGATATTAAGGAAAAACCTCAATTTTTTATTAGAAATCTATTTTCACACTTCAGGACTGCCTAATACCAAAACCACTCATCTGATTTTCTTCATATTTACCATAATTATTCCTCTATATAGTTCCTATGTACATGCCAGATATTAAGTCAGTATTATATAATTTAAAAAAGTTATGGGCCCAAACATAATGGACTTTGTAAAAAAATCAGGAAGATATTTGGTCACTTAAGACCAAAAGTGTTAAAGGTAGGGACTTTTTTCCAGTAATACAACTTTAATTAATCAAAATTTAATTGTATACCAAAAATTAGATCAAAATCTGTTAAATTTTTTAAAATATTGGCAAAAATATAAAATTGGTACCTTAAATTTTGCCCAACTTTGGCCATGGCACGTTTTTTTCCTGTAAGTACTGTGGATTTAATTTTCACAGCATGTATCTATAAGGATTTAATCTGTTAAAATCTGAAATTTGAAAATAAAAGCTGCAAAATTAGGCTAGTTATTGAATTTTTTTGGAGGCTCTTGTTGTATTCCCTTACATTGTCAAGCAGTCCACTTTGATGACTGTAGGTCATTCAGTGCACATCTCTATGCTCCCCAGGCTGTTGGCATAATTTTAGATGTTCCCAAAATCTCCTACCATATCGAAAATTGGGTCATTAGGACTTTGTTCCTTCGAGATATTAAGGGAAAAAAAACTCTGTTTTTCCATAAAAAAAAGCTATTGTTACACTTCAAGGCTGCCTGTTTTTGATCGTATTTAGTATTCACATTCTTTCATACATTTTCTATGAACATACCAAAAATTAGGTCAGTATTGGGTATTATTTTGAAGTTATGGGCCAATACATAATGCAATTTTTTTTTTAAAATCAGGAAATATATTTACTCACCTAACATGAGAATTGCTGAACTTAGAGACTTTTTTTCAGGAATATAACTTTATTCAAGATTCAATTGTTTACCCAAAATTAGATCTGAATTTTGCAAATATTTCAAGTTATTAGCATAAATAAAAAATCAATGCCTTAAATTTTGTCCAACATTGGCACTGTTGATTTAATTTTCACAGCATATATACATAAGGATTTAATCTTTTCAAATCTGAAATTTCAAAGAAATTGATTGGAAAGAATAGCTTTTATTCATGTTTTCATACACCATGTCAAGTGTTGTTTACATCTAGCCCATGTAGTAGTACAGCCTTCACTTGCATTATGTAACCCACCCCAGGCAGCTTGCCTTGGGTCAGCCTGGCCACTACCAGCAGGCTTCCCCTCTGCCCTGCACTCCCCCCCCCCCCCCCCCCCCCAGATGGTGCATAAACTAGATGAATGTTATTATTTTCTGTATTTGATTCATTCTTATTCTAGGCTATGCTACATTTAAGATTTTGTATTGTACCACCAGGGTTACAATGATTAAAGTGTACATTTAATTGTGTCCACAAAGTGGTATATTGCTATGAAAGTGTGGATGTTCATCAGATAAGTAATTCCTTACTTCAGAAGAGTAAAAACTTCACCAGGTGTGAAATTGACTATTAATTCCAGTAATAAATTAAAACTGGGATAGTAATTAGCACAATGATATTGTTTGTCCCTCATTCAATCAACAGTGTGTATACTTCATTTGAAAAGATGTTTTATTTTATCAAATTTATTTTTATTTTATTTTGGTGAATAAAATTAAGCATGTACTGAAAACTCCAATGTGCAAAACTTTTTAATAGTGATTCAAGGAATATTCTTGTAGATGCCATGTTGTGGCATTATTTTCTTTTAAATTCAGTTTAAACATTTATGATTTAAAAATAATAAAATATATGTGTATGCATAATATGACCAAATATGAGCTACACTCTGGATATATGATGATTGCAACTTTTGTTACAATTCTAATATTTTAACTTATAGTTTCAGTTTTTTACTCTGTATATATAATGATTGCAACTTTTGCAACAATTCTAATATTTTAACTTATATTTTCAGGTTTTTTTATTAAAAATTTATAAAACCTGTAAATAAAAAAATGATTCAGATAAAAACTTCTTAATGGAAAAAGTGGATATGCTTAAAAAAATAGGAATATATATAAACTTAAATGCATCACTGTGGTTGTCTTCTTATTTGCAGTGGTTTCAAATTCGCGATATTCGCGGTCGCCCTCTGACCGCGAAATTGAAACCGCGCAGTTTTGAATGCATATATACCAGACAATGATCATTAATTTCAGAAGCTGCCGATAGTTTGCGACAGTTGAGATTTATCTTCAGCTACGTAGTGATGTCCATCGAGCCTGGTGCATAAACGTTATGTGATTCAGGGAGAATGACAGGGCCCATTTAAAATAATACCGGTTGACTTAGATGCAAAAACCGGGACCCTTTGCAGGTGCGTGCTAACGCCGGCGGACCCGCCCGGCAGTTTTTTCTGTCCCCCAGTACAATACTGGAATTTGTCAATGTCCGCTGGGCACTAATATTTAAAAATTAAGTGTATGTGTGCCAAGTTAGAAGACTTCAAGTGCCGCTTAAAATGAAAATTGAGTAGAAGGTCCTCTTTCACATTGTGCCGTATTTAGTCATGTAAATGAATAAAATTTGCCACTAAAATAGTGAACGTAGCCGCTAGGGTTGCGCCACCTTGTAACTGTATTAAGGACTAATTCTGTGAAATCATGACGCGCCAAACGATATATGATTGGTTATAGTGATTATGAATATATTTGAAAGGTTCACAGTTCATTTTGGCAGCAACATGCCGTAAAACAGTGGGATATTATGTTTTGCTTGAGATTTTAACCGTGAGAAACTGAATACGGTTCCTTCTTCCACCTATATGGAATAAATTAGCAACATTAACGGCACTCAAATTATTCTGGGCACATCCCTGCCTTTGACACTAAAACAAAGGGGCTACCTACAGGCGTCCCTTTTTGGTTGAGCAGGTGATTACGACTCGACTTTTAATTAACAGGAGTAAGATACCCTTATCAAGACAGTTTCCCTAAACAAAGTTAATATACGGTTTTGTAGTTACAGGTTGGTGTCTCGACACACCTTCATAACATTTGAGTTGTTTTAATGAGCCTCGGTTCTGAACTAATTACAGCTAGGGGGGTCAATGCTTCCCGCAGGCGTCGGCTCAGCTGTCTGTGAAGGTTCGAACATGATTATCCGGACAGAGAAAAAGTATTCCTAGATTATAGTGAAATCGCCGGTTAATGAAATTATTTTTGATAATAAAATATACTACTAGACCAATGATAGCTAGAGCGCAAAAAAGGAACCCCGTGAAACTTTTAAGAATATAAAAACCGCGAAAATTCAGCCCCGCCAATATAAAGGCAACCACAGTATTCCCTTGAAAGTGAAATAAAGGTATTAGTCCATTCTGTCCACTTGCCTGTCCACCTGTAAATTTTCATATGCATCACAGTATCTCAAAATTTTACAGTTTTTCTTCATGACAGTCTTGTCAGAGTATTAGTTTGCAATCATATATTTAGAACTTTACTATAACCAAGTAGGAGGGCCCCTTTCCTCTTAGCTTTTCATATTCTTATATAAATGAAAAACATTACAATAGAATATTTCTACATCCACCTTCGTGCTGCCCTCACTCTTCCCTTCTCCAAACCCCATCCCAAAGTCAGCCTCAGTAAGCAAGAACAAGATGAATCAGATATATTCATACTTTAATATTTTGTATAACTATTCGTCCATAGGTACCTATGTACATGCCAGAAATTATGTCAATATTGTGTAATATGTAGACATAGTGGGCATCACAATAATGTACCTTGTCAAGACTAAAGAGATATTGTGTCATACAGTCACAAATTCATAAATCACTTCATCAGCATAGTTAATCATAACATCATATCTGTCAAATTGAAAGCTTGCGGACTACCATACACTTTAGATCCTTCAACAAATAGCCTTATCATCTTTCTACTACTGCTTATTACTGCTGTCATTGCATTCATATTTGCTCAAATATATCACAATTTTCAACCCCTCAATTTTTATTTTATTTTGGTGAATAAAATTAAGCATGTACTGAAAACTCCAATGTGCAAAACTTTTTAATAGTGATTCAAGGAATATTCTTGTAGATGCCATGTTGTGGCATTATTTTCTTTTAAATTCAGTTTAAACATTTATGATTTAAAAATAATAAAATATATGTGTATGCATAATATGACCAAATATGAGCTACACTCTGGATATATGATGATTGCAACTTTTGTTACAATTCTAATATTTTAACTTATAGTTTCAGTTTTTTACTCTGTATATATAATGATTGCAACTTTTGCAACAATTCTAATATTTTAACTTATATTTTCAGGTTTTTTTATTAAAAATTTATAAAACCTGTAAATAAAAAAAATGATTCAGATAAAAACTTCTTAATGGAAAAAGTGGATATGCTTAAAAAAATAGGAATATATATAAACTTAAATGCATCACTGTGGTTGTCTTCTTATTTGCAGTGGTTTCAAATTCGCGATATTCGCGGTCGCCCTCTGACCGCGAAATTGAAACCGCGCAGTTTTGAATGCATATATACCAGACAATGATCATTAATTTCAGAAGCTGCCGATAGTTTGCGACAGTTGAGATTTATCTTCAGCTACGTAGTGATGTCCATCGAGCCTGGTGCATAAACGTTATGTGATTCAGGGAGAATGACAGGGCCCATTTAAAATAATACCGGTTGACTTAGATGCAAAAACCGGGACCCTTTGCAGGTGCGTGCTAACGCCGGCGGACCCGCCCGGCAGTTTTTTCTGTCCCCCAGTACAATACTGGAATTTGTCAATGTCCGCTGGGCACTAATATTTAAAAATTAAGTGTATGTGTGCCAAGTTAGAAGACTTCAAGTGCCGCTTAAAATGAATATTGAGTAGAAGGTCCTCTTTCACATTGTGCCGTATTTAGTCATGTAAATGAATAAAATTTGCCACTAAAATAGTGAACGTAGCCGCTAGGGTTGCGCCACCTTGTAACTGTATTAAGGACTAATTCTGTGAAATCATGACGCGCCAAACGATATATGATTGGTTATAGTGATTATGAATATATTTGAAAGGTTCACAGTTCATTTTGGCAGCAACATGCCGTAAAACAGTGGGATATTATGTTTTGCTTGAGATTTTAACCGTGAGAAACTGAATACGGTTCCTTCTTCCACCTATATGGAATAAATTAGCAACATTAACGGCACTCAAATTATTCTGGGCACATCCCTGCCTTTGACACTAAAACAAAGGGGCTACCTACAGGCGTCCCTTTTTGGTTGAGCAGGTGATTACGACTCGACTTTTAATTAACAGGAGTAAGATACCCTTATCAAGACAGTTTCCCTAAACAAAGTTAATATACGGTTTTGTAGTTACAGGTTGGTGTCTCGACACACCTTCATAACATTTGAGTTGTTTTAATGAGCCTCGGTTCTGAACTAATTACAGCTAGGGGGGTCAATGCTTCCCGCAGGCGTCGGCTCAGCTGTCTGTGAAGGTTCGAACATGATTATCCGGACAGAGAAAAAGTAGACCTAGATTATAGTGAAATCGCCGGTTAATGAAATTATTTTTGATAATAAAATATACTACTAGACCAATGATAGCTAGAGCGCAAAAAAGGAACCCCGTGAAACTTTTAAGAATATAAAAACCGCGAAAATTCAGCCCCGCCAATATAAAGGCAACCACAGTATTCCCTTGAAAGTGAAATAAAGGTATTAGTCCATTCTGTCCACTTGCCTGTCCACCTGTAAATTTTCATATGCATCACAGTATCTCAAAATTTTACAGTTTTTCTTCATGACAGTCTTGTCAGAGTATTAGTTTGCAATCATATATTTAGAACTTTACTATAACCAAGTAGGAGGGCCCCTTTCCTCTTAGCTTTTCATATTCTTATATAAATGAAAAACATTACAATAGAATATTTCTACATCCACCTTCGTGCTGCCCTCACTCTTCCCTTCTCCAAACCCCATCCCAAAGTCAGCCTCAGTAAGCAAGAACAAGATGAATCAGATATATTCATACTTTAATATTTTGTATAACTATTCGTCCATAGGTACCTATGTACATGCCAGAAATTATGTCAATATTGTGTAATATGTAGACATAGTGGGCATCACAATAATGTACCTTGTCAAGACTAAAGAGATATTGTGTCATACAGTCACAAATTCATAAATCACTTCATCAGCATAGTTAATCATAACATCATATCTGTCAAATTGAAAGCTTGCGGACTACCATACACTTTAGATCCTTCAACAAATAGCCTTATCATCTTTCTACTACTGCTTATTACTGCTGTCATTGCATTCATATTTGCTCAAATATATCACAATTTTCAACCCCTCCTAAATAAATAAAAAATAAACCACTATATTTGACTTTATTAATCCATCAGTCAGGTAATTTCATTTATCATTTACTCACATATTACATTACATTCCTTTATAATAGCCCAGCATGTCCATGATATTCATAAGCTTTATCGACTCGATATAGTATCACAGTGGAGAAACATTTATAGTCCAATCACCACAGCTGAGCGCCGTGACCCATGGGTCCCTTGTTAAACTTTATGGCACAGCTCTGCACGGAAACCTAGGGGTGATAAAATTGCTGCTTGATCAGGGATATTACAAAGTTGACACTGGTGACAGTTGCGGTACAACACCTCTGATGGATGCTATCAGAGCAGGACACATCCCAGTGGCAGAGGAACTCATCACAAAGCATAAGGTCAGAGTAAGTTCTCAGTGCTGAAACTATACACTATTAAACTAAACTGAGTAACAGTCATTTTAATCCATGTACTTAGGGGATATGTCTCAGAGACATATGTATCCAGCAAAACCGAGTTTTCACGTTGGTTCCGCCCCCGCCAAATTCGTTTTTGGAGAACTCTGAGCCCCTTTGACCAATCTTTCAGAAACCCAGAATAATTATTTGCTCACATATGAACAGGTGTTTAACAAAGACTAATGATGCCAACTGTAATCCTTTACATGCAGTGTGAATCTTGGTGTCTTAGTGATAACAGCCCATATCTCAAGAGTGGTTCATTGTATTGGGCTGAAATTGTGCATGTCCATAGATCTTGGATCTCAAGACAGGTGGCCTCACCTGAAATCATTTTTTTTGTAGCCTCCATCCATGTGTTTACCATCTTTTTGTCTTAGTGATTCGTTTTATGTATTATGCTGAAATTGTGCATTTTTATCCATCTTGGAGAATTTTCTTATAGACCAGACAGGTGGTGCCACCTACCTTCAGGTTTTCGTAGAATACACTGATGCCCTTCTCTAAGGAGTGGTTAGCCGTATTAGCTTGAAATTGCGCATGTCCTTAGATCTTAGATACCTCCATCTCGTACTCAAGACTGGTGGCGCCATCTGAAATTGTTTTTTGTGGTGTGTTCATCCATCTGTTTGCATTTGATAAAAATAGCTAATATCAGAAAAAGTGGATGTACGTATCAGCCTGAAATTTTGCATGTTTTTCTGTCTTGCATAGCTTTGTTGTAGACCAGAAAGGTAGTGCCACCTGTTGTAGGCCAGACAGGTCATGCCACCTGTTGTAGACCAGACAGGACGTGCCACCTGTTGTAGGCCAGACAGGTCGTGCCACCTGTTGTAGGCCAGACAAGTCGTGCCACCTGCTCTTGTAGAATACATTGATGCACTTTTTCACAGTAGTGAAATTTGCATGTCATCTGCCTTGGGTAGATTTTTCATTCACAAGAATAGTTGTAGCACCTGCAATCATGAATTTGTAGAATACATTCATGCATTTATCTCAGGGCGGGTTTAGTGTATATGCCTGAATTTCACATGTCCACAGATTTTAGTTACCTCTGCCTGGTGGCACCACTTACAATCGTTTCATCTCTGAAGCCACAAATTTGGAGTCATGTCATGTCAGGAACACTCAATGCCTTACTTCACCCATGCCTCTGTTATTTGGCAGATACATGTTGTCGCTTGTCGACTGCCCGTTTTCTAGTGAGCATCAGTGACATGTTAAAATAAAACCTGAGGAGACTTCACATAATTTTTTTCTCAGATCATCTGTACTGCTCATTTCAACTTATAAATATTCTTTGAAAATTTAAATTGCTTATTTCCATAACAAAATCCAGAATTGATTGATATCAGTCACTGAGACAAGCTAATAAAAATGACAGTGCAAAAAGTTTTACATTTCAAGTAGGGCTGAAGTGAGGGGGCACTGTTAGACTTGAGTGCTTGACAGGTATTACTTGATTTAAACATGGCAACAATCTGTAGTTTGATATTTTAAAAACATAGGAATTTTAAATCGGAATAATGACAGTTAAATAATAGGAAAGTTGCCTGTGTGTATTAAGGTGTACCAATCTGAATAAAAGCAGGTAAAGTATGTGATTCAAGTACTTCTTACCACACTGATTTTTTTATATTATAATATATAATCTGTACAATTTATTGCTAAGGACAGGCCAGTGTGACAGCAGATGACAACATGGGGCGTCAGCCACTGCACCTGGCAGCCCAGGCTGGCTGTGAAGTGTCAGTCAGCTACCTACTTGACAGTCATCATGTGGACATTAACAGTCAGTCCTCCAGCACAGGAGTCACACCACTACACCTAGCATGCAAGGTACACAGGAGTCACACCACTATACCTAGCATGCTAGGTACACAGGGTCGCACCACTACACCTAGCATGCAAGGTACACAGGAGTCACACCACTATACCTAGCATGCAAGGTACACAGGAGTCACACCACTATACCTAGCATGCTAGGTACACAGGGTCGCACCACTACACCTAGCATGCAAGGTACACAGGAGTCACACCACTATACCTAGCATGCAAGGTACACAGGAGTCACACCACTATACCTAGCATGCTAGGTACACAGGGTCGCACCACTACACCTAGCATGCAAGGTACGGGGTCACATCACTACACCTAGCTTGCAAGGTACACAGGAGTCACACCACTATACCTAGCATGCTAGGTACACAGGGTCGCACCACTACACCTAGCATGCAAGGTACACAGGAGTCACACCACTACACCTAGCATGCAAGGTACACAGGAGTCACACCACTACACCTAGCATGCAAGGTACGGGGTCACATCACTACACCTAGCTTGCAAGGTACACAGGAGTCACACCACTATACCTAGCATGCTAGGTACACAGGGTCGCACCACTACACCTAGCATGCAAGGTACGGGGTCACATCACTACACCTAGCTTGCAAAGTACACAGGAGTCACACCACTATACCTAGCATGCTAGGTACACAGGGTCGCACCACTACACCTAGCATGCAAGGTACA
This sequence comes from Sipunculus nudus, assembly GCA_026874595.1. NCBI lineage: Eukaryota > Metazoa > Annelida > Sipuncula > Golfingiida > Sipunculidae > Sipunculus > Sipunculus nudus. The sequence goes on along the minus strand of CM049306.1, from coordinate 102,268,193 downwards.
CAGGAGTCACACCACTACACCTAGCATGCAAGGTACACAGGAGTCACACCACTATACCTAGCATGCTAGGTACACAGGGTCGCACCACTACACCTAGCATGCAAGGTACAGGCTCACACTACTACACCTAGCATGCATGGTACACAGGGTCACAACACTACACCTGGCATGCAGGTTACAGGGTCACACCACTACACCTAGCATGCAAGGTACAGGCTCACACCACTACACCTAGCATGCATGGTACGGGGTCACACTACTACACCTAGCATGCAAGGTACCGGGTCACACTACTAAACACCTAGCATGCAAGGTACCGGGTCACACTTCACCAAGCATGCGAAGTAAAAGGTCACAGCATTAAAACCAGCATGTAAGGTATGGGGTCACACCACTACACCTAGCATGTAAGGTATGGGGTCACACCACTACACCTAGCATGCAAGGATTGGGTCACACCACTACACCTAGCATGTAAGGTATGGGGTCACACCACTACACCTAGCATGTGAGGTAGGGGGTCACACCACTACGTCTAGCATGTAAGGTAGGGGGTCACACCACTACACCTAGCATGTAAGGTAGGGGGTCACACCACTACACCTAGCATGTAAGGTAGGGGGTCACACCACTACACCTAGCATGAAAGGTAGGGGGTCACACCACTACACCTAGCATGTAAGGTATGGGGTCACACCACTACGTCTAGCATGTAAGGTAGGGGGTCACACCACTACATCTAGCATGTAAGGTATGGGGTCACACCACTACGTCTAGCATGTAAGGTAGGGGGTCACACCACTACATCAAGCATGTAAGGTAGGGGGTCACACCACTACACCTAGCATGTAAGGTAGGGGGTCACACCACTACACCTAGGTAGGGGGTCACACCACTACACCTAGCATGTAAGGTAGGGGGTCACACCACTACACCTAGCATGTAAGGTAGGGGGTCACACCACTACACCTAGCATGTAAGGTATGGGGTCACACCACTACACCTAGCATGTAAGGTAGGGGGTCACACCACTACACCTAGCATGTAAGGTAGGGGGTCACACCACTACACCTAGCATGCAAGGTATGGGGTCACACCACTACACCTAGCATGTAAGGTAGGGGGTCACACCACTACACCTAGCATGTAAGGTAGGGGGTCACACCACTACACCTAGCATGTAAGGTAGGGGGTCACACCACTACACCTAGCATGTAAGGTAGGGGGTCACACCACTACACCTAGCATGTAAGGTAGGGGGTCACACCACTACACCTAGCATGTAAGGTAGGGGGTCACACCACTACACCTAGCATGAAAGGTAGGGGGTCACACCACTACACCTAGCATGTAAGGTAGGGGGTCACACCACTACACCTAGCATGTAAGGTAGGGGGTCACACCACTTCACCTAGCATGTAAGGTAGGGGGTCACACCACTACACCTAGCATGTAAGGTATGGGGTCACACCACTACACCTAGCATGTAAGGTAGGGGGTCACACCACTACACCTAGCATGTAAGGTAGGGGGTCACACCACTACACCTAGCATGTAAGGTAGGGGGTCACACCACTACACCTAGCATGTAAGGTAGGGGGTCACACCACTACACCTAGCATGTAAGGTAGGGGGTCACACCACTACACCTAGCATGTAAGGTAGGGGGTCACACCACTACACCTAGCATGTAAGGTAGGGGGTCACACCACTACACCTAGCATGTAAGGTAGGGGGTCACACCACTACACCTAGCATGTAAGGTAGGGGGTCACACCACTACACCTAGCATGTAAGGTAGGGGGTCACACCACTACACCTAGCATGTAAGGTAGGGGGTCACACCACTACACCTAGCATGTAAGGTATGGGGTCACACCACTACACCTAGCATGTAAGGTAGGGGGTCACACCACTACACCTAGCATGTAAGGTAGGGGGTCACACCACTACACCAAGTATGTAAGGTAGGGGGTCACACCACTACACCGAGCATGTAAGGTAGGGGGTCACACCACTACACCTAGCATGTAAGGTATGGGGTCACACCACTACACCTAGCATGTAAGGTATGGGGTCACACCACTACACCTAGCATGTAAGGTAGGGGGTCACACCACTACACCTAGCATGTAAGGTAGGGGGTCACACCACTACACCTAGCATGTAAGGTAGGGGGTCACACCACTACACCTAGCATGTAAGGTAGGGGGTCACACCACTACACCTAGCATGTAAGGTAGGGGGTCACACCACTACACCTAGCATGTAAGGTAGGGGGTCACACCACTACACCTAGCATGTAAGGTAGGGGGTCACACCACTACACCTAGCATGTAAGGTAGGGGGTCACACCACTACACCTAGCATGTAAGGTATGGGGTCACACCACTACACCTAGCATGTAAGGTAGGGGGTCACACCACTACACCTAGCATGTAAGGTATGGGGTCACACCACTACACCTAGCATGTAAGGTAGGGGGTCACACCACTACACCTAGCATGTAAGGTAGGGGGTCACACCACTACACCTAGCATGTAAGGTAGGGGGTCACACCACTACACCTAGCATGTAAGGTATGGGGTCACACCACTACACCTAGCATGTAAGGTAGGGGGTCACACCACTACACCAAGCATGTAAGGTAGGGGGTCACACCACTACACCTAGTATGTAAGGTAGGGGGTCACACCACTACACCTAGCATGTAAGGTAGGGGGTCACACCACTACACCTAGCATGTAAGGTATGGGGTCACACCACTACACCTAGCATGCAAGGTATGGGGTCACACCACTACACCTAGCATGCAAGGTATGGGGTCACACCACTACACCTAGCATGTAAGGTAGGGGGTCACACCACTACACCTAGCATGTAAGGTAGGGGGTCACACCACTACACCTAGCATGTAAGGTAGGGGGTCACACCACTACACCTAGCATGTAAGGTAGGGGGTCACACCACTACACCTAGCATGTAAGGTAGGGGGTCACACCACTACACCTAGCATGTAAGGTAGGGGGTCACACCACTACACCTAGCATGTAAGGTAGGGGGTCACACCACTACACCTAGCATGTAAGGTAGGGGGTCACACCACTACACCTAGCATGTAAGGTAGGGGGTCACACCACTACACCAAGCATGTAAGGTAGGGGGTCACACCACTACACCTAGCATGTAAGGTAGGGGGTCACACCACTACACCTAGCATGTAAGGTAGGGGGTCACACCACTACACCTTGCATGTAAGGTAGGGGGTCACACCACTACACCTTGCATGTTGGGTGGGGGTCACACCACTACACCTTGCATGTTGGGTGGGGGTCACACCACTACACCTAGCATGTAAGGTAGGGGGTCACACCACTACACCTAGCATTCAAGGTACAGGGTCACACCACTGCAGCTAGCCTGTAAGGTATGGGGTCACACCACTACACCTAGCATGAAAGGTAGGGGGTCACACCACTACACCTAGCATGTAAGGTATGGGGTCACACCACTACACCTAGCATGTAAGGTAGGGGGTCTCACCACTACACCTAGCATGCAAGGTAGGGGGTCACACCACTACACCTAGCATGAAAGGTAGGGGGTCACACCACTACACCTAGCATGCAAGGTAGGGGGTCACACCACTACACCTAGCATGTAAGGTATGGGGTCACACCACTACACCTAGCATGTAAGGTAGGGGGTCACACCACTACACCTAGCATGAAAGGTAGGGGGTCACACCACTACACCTAGCATGTAAGGTATGGGGTCACACCACTACACCTAGCATGCAAGGTATGGGGTCACACCACTACACCTAGCATGTAAGGTAGGGGGTCACACCACTACACCTAGCATGTAAGGTAGGGGGTCACACCACTACACCTAGCATGTAAGGTAGGGGGTCACACCACTACACCTAGCATGCAAGGTATGGGGTCACACCACTACACCTAGCATGTAAGGTAGGGGGCACACCACTACACCTAGCATGTAAGGTAGGGGGTCACACCACTACACCTAGCATGCAAGGTATGGGGTCACACCACTACACCTAGCATGTAAGGTAGGGGGTCACACCACTACACCTAGCATGCAAGGTATGGGGTCACACCACTACACCTAGCATGTAAGGTAGGGGGTCACACCACTACACCTAGCATGCAAGGTATGGGGTCACACCACTACACCTAGTATGTAAGGTAGGGGGTCACACCACTACACCTAGCATGTAAGGTAGGGGGTCACACCACTACACCTAGCATGTAAGGTATGGGGTCACACCACTACACCTAGCATGTAAGGTAGGGGGTCACACCACTACACCTAGCATGTAAGGTATGGGGTCACACCACTACACCTAGTATGTAAGGTAGGGGGTCACACCACTACACCTAGCATGTAAGGTAGGGGGTCACACCACTACACCTAGCATGTAAGGTAGGGGGTCACACCACTACACCTAGCATGTAAGGTAGGGGGTCACACCACTACACCTAGCATGTAAGGTAGGGGGTCACACCACTACACCTAGCATGTAAGGTAGGGGGTCACAGAACTACACCTAGCATGTAAGGTAGGGGGTCTCACCACTACACCTAGCATGTAAGGTAGGGGGTCACACCACTACACCTTGCATGTTGGGTGGGGGTCACACCACTACACCTAGCATGTAAGGTAGGGGGTCACACCACTACACCTAGCATGTAAGGTAGGGGGTCACACCACTACACCTAGCATGAAAGGTAGGGGGTCACACCACTACACCTAGCATGTAAGGTATGGGGTCACACCACTACACCTAGCATGTAAGGTAGGGGGTCTCACCACTACACCTAGCATGCAAGGTAGGGGGTCACACCACTACACCTAGCATGTAAGGTAGGGGGTCACACCACTACACCTAGCATTCAAGGTACAGGGTCACACCACTGCAGCTAGCCTGTAAGGTATGGGGTCACACCACTACACCTAGCATGAAAGGTAGGGGGTCACACCACTACACCTAGCATGTAAGGTATGGGGTCACACCACTACACCTAGCATGTAAGGTAGGGGGTCTCACCACTACACCTAGCATGCAAGGTAGGGGGTCACACCACTACACCTAGCATGAAAGGTAGGGGGTCACACCACTACACCTAGCATGCAAGGTAGGGGGTCACACCACTACACCTAGCATGCAAGGTATGGGGTCACACCACTACACCTAGCATGTAAGGTAGGGGGTCACACCACTACACCTAGCATGCAAGGTATGGGGTCACACCACTACACCTAGCATGTAAGGTAGGGGGTCACACCACTACACCTAGCATGCAAGGTAGGGGGTCACACCACTACACCTAGCATGCAAGGTAGGGGGTCACACCACTACACCTAGCATGAAAGGTAGGGGGTCACACCACTACACCTAGCATGTAAGGTAGGGGGTCACACCACTACACCTAGCATGTAAGGTAGGGGGTCACACCACTACACCTAGCATGTAAGGTAGGGGGTCACACCACTACACCTAGCATGCAAGGTAGGGGGTCACACCACTACACCTAGCATGTAAGGTATGGGGTCACACCACTACAGCTAGCCTGTAAGGTATGGGGTCACACCACTACACCTAGCATGCAAGGTATGGGGTCACACCACTACACCTTGCATGTTGGGAAGGGGTCACACCACTACACCTTGCATGTTGGGTGGGGGTCACACCACTACACCTTGCATGTTGGGTGGGGGTCACACCACTACACCTAGCATGCAAGGTACGGGGTCACACCACTACACCTAGCATGCAAGGTACGGGGTCACACTTCTACACCTAGCATGCAAGGTACGGGGTCACACTTCTACACCTAGCATGTAAGGTAGGGGGTCACACCACTACACCTTGCATGTTGGGTGGGGGTCACACCACTACACCTTGCATGTTGGGTTGGGGTCACACCACTACACCTTGCATGTTGGGTTGGGGTCACACCACTACACCTTGCATGTTGGGTGGGGGTCACACCACTACACCTTGCATGTTGGGTTGGGGTCACACCACTACACCTTGCATGTTGGGTGGGGGTCACACCACTACACCTTGCATGTTGGGTGGGGGTCACACCAACACCTAGCATGCAACCAGGATATGTGCACATAGCAGAGGGGAGGGCAGTCCTGGTTTAATGGGTTGCAATCATTGTAACATGAGTTGCTTCTTTTTACATTCAGATTTTAGTCATAGTTACATGTAACGGTTTGTTGAAACTAGTATATTTTGTATGAAAGAACACATCCAAAAATTTATATTGTACAAAAGAACAAATGAGCCATGCAGGTAATTAAACAAATAGTATAATAGCTGAGATATCAGTCATTTTTTTGTTGGTTGCATATTTTAATGCAAAGGCACTTGGCAGGATATTCAGTAAAATATATCAGCAAAGAAAACAGTCTATTTCTGATTTTGCATTTAAAATTAATACCTTTCAGATCAATGAATATAATTTATGACAGGTGAGAGATTAGTCTGTTCAGTAGTCGCATTTCAACAACAAATTTTGTTAACTTAATATGAAATATATAAAATGCAATATTCGTCTATTTTGATCACAGTTCAGAGTCATGAATATTGTGGAAGGATTATTATAACAGTATTTATTTCAGGAGGGACATGGAAAGATTATAAGTTTGCTGCTTGAGAGAGGTGCTGATATCCATTCTGTGGACAAAAAAGGTAGAACTGGTGCGTAACTAAACTATGTCCTTTAAAAATTACTACAAAAAGGGTGACAATGAGCCAGACATTATTTATCGGAAATTTAAGTTTTTGAAATGGGATTTGAAATGACTTATTTATAGGACTATATATGACATTGGGAACACAATGATAATTGAAACCCCTCTGTATTTCATCATAAAACAGATGATGGGTGATCCACGGCAATTCTTTCCAACAAATATACAGCCTTCTTAATGTACAGCATTAATATTTATTTCATTTCACAACACCATTTTGAAAAATCCTTATCTTATCAATGGGGGTAGAAATTGATGAGCACAGACATTACAGATTGTAATTAAAATTTAATCACCCTGTCTATTAACTAGTGAGATACTTAATGTATTTATTATCCTCTGAAATATATGCAATAAACTGTAACAGACTCATTTTGATGTGTATCTTACTTATAAAAGTGTTGTTATAGCACATACAGAATACCAGTCATGCAGCATTTCCTATATTATAAGTGTTGATATATTTCAGCGCTGCATTTGGCTACAGGCAGCCAGTTCACAGACTGTGTGAAGATACTGCAGGATCATGGTGCTGAGGATGTACCTGACACTACGGGGACAAGAGCAGCGGACCTCGCAGTCAAAGAAGAAATTAAAGCTTTATTAATAAAACATAACATGGGGACAGTATTCAGCAAATAATGAAATTTTATATTGCAAACCTTAATAATAACATTTTTACGGACAGTTTGGGAGAACTCTATGTAAATATTTTTTTCAATAAAAAATGTTAATATCCTATGCAAAACTAGTTTGGTTTTATAGTATGCAATTTTTTGGAGTATGTTGCTGAATGAAAAACATTTATGACATGGTTAGTTGGAAAGTCAGATTTTCTTGTAGATGAAAATGCTTTTATTCACATGTGGTACACTAGGGCTACTAGTATCAATACAGTAATACTGATATATCGAACATATCAATTCGCCACATCAATACGCTTTATATGCTGTCTTGTCATATTGATTTAACAATATAACTGCTGCTAACAAATATAGATCTAACCCAACCCTTAACTATAAATTGAACTATATATAAACCTTAAGCTACTTTATATTTGCCTTTTTAAGACAAAAATAAGATTTCATGTATTGTGGTATGATTGACTAGATGAGGAATGTATGTACACTTGTGATTGCTTCAATGACAAGCTGATGTGTGTGTTGGATGATAGACTTGATCTTGCGAACGGTACTTGATATTGTTGAAATCAATGCTCACTTTATATATTTCTCACCTTAATGTGTATACCAGTCCTGAATTTATACTAACAGTGTAACCATGAATCAGTAGGCATTTATGTTGCACTGGTAAGCCTAACTTGAATCGTGACAAGCCATATGTGGGAATGTTCTTCAACAGTGATCCATCCACTTGCATTGATATTGTGGTAAACAGTAGATAATCCTAACATTAGGCGATGAGTGATGTATTAACACAAAGGAATACATGTTAAATTGCACCCCAAAATGAAAATCCGTCTGTATGGTAAAAAATTATTTCCTGTATTGGGTACAAGTTTACTATCTTCCAGTAAACCATGTGCCACAGGCCATGCTTGTATTCATGTGGTCAGAAATTCAACAAATATGCAGGGGGACTTAACAATATGCTGAGTTAAAATGGAAAATTTCTTGTTAGAATGTATACTAAAAAAACTAAAGCTTGGTCTGGCTTACGTCAAAACTTGTAACAGTGTACTTGTTGACGATGAGGCGTCATCAAAAATGGCAAAAACATGTTCATCCTCATCCAGTGTTCTTCATCCATATGTCCTCAGCACAAGATGAAAAGGCACTCTGGTGTTAGTACACTGACCATGGACTCTCTGATGTCATAGAGCCTAAATGATGCTACATTTATACCTGAATATTGTGACCTACAACAACCGGTCAAATTAGTAGTCTTGGTGAAAATCGAGTTTACGAGGAAAAATATGATTTTGGGGATTCACATACCCAGAAACATACAACAAGCGACCAAGGGGGTCAAGACCCTCAGCTAGGAAGTCATCCTCAAAAGGAATTTTATCATCTTAATGCCAATTTTGTAGATGGTATCCCCATTCAACTTAAGCATAGCTTGGAGAATATGGGTTACACATACCTAATTTCAGGTTTCCACGAGGATTGTTCATGGACCTTCCTGGATGGTAAGTAAGAAAATTCTGGGTGCAATTCTATTATCATCTTTGAAGGTCTCAAAAATGGAAAATTTAAAGAAAATGTGTAAAAAATTTGAAAAAAATCAAAGTGGTGCAACCAGTCTGCAGAAACTGATGAAACACTGCATGATGCATGTGCATGCGAAGAATGCATTATTTGTTCAGAAACTGGAGGTTTTATATCAAATGTTAAATTATTCTCAGGGGTACTTACAAGCCAATAGCTCGCAAGATATGGGCAACAGAGACCTAATTTCAGGATTCTAAGGAGATTTTTCATGGAATTCCATGGATATCAAGTTAGAAGATTCAAGGTCAAGTGGTTACAATTTGTGTCCTGTTAATTGATGACCACAGTTTTAAAGGTCTCAAAAATAGAAAGAAAAAATATGTAAAATTTGGAAAAAATTCCAGGTGGTGCCACTAGTCTTCAGGAAATGATGAAACACTCCATGATCAATATGCACTGCAAAGAAATCATGGTGATCATTGCATTAGCTGTTCAGATACTGAAGCTTTTGTATCAAATTTTAAATTATTCTGAGGGGTACTTCTGAGCCCCGCAGCTTAGAGGATATGGGTAACAGATACCTAATTTCAGGTTTCCCAGGAGATATTTCATGGACCTCCCTGCATGTCAAGTTAGAAGATTCCAGGTCCAGCGGTTACGATTTGTGCCTGGTTAACGAGCGGACGACAGACAGAGTGGTTGCCATAGCTCAGATGACTCAGCTGAGCTAAAATCTATGTAAACTACATGACATATAATATATGACCTATAATCTTCCCAATAATTTTCAAAATTATATATCTTAAAATGAGATCAAAATTTAAATTCAGTTTTAATATATATATATGTATGTAATTTATAAGATATATATATATATATGTACAGACATATATACATATAGCTATAAAAAACTGGTCTTTTTTTGTTTACAAAAATTTTATACAAGTTTTTAATCAGAAAATTTGACATCTAAAAAATAAGCGTATTGTCAATACTTATTGGGTATTGCTTCAAGTGTATCACAGTACTTTTTGTACCCGAACAGGCTGACTGATATCAAGCCTTGTAGCACACACTTTGTAAATTTTTATCAGGAGAAGCAGGTTCAACACCAACAAGGGTGTGTCCTAGTTTACACTGCCACCATCAGAGGACAGCAGCAGCTTTGTCATGTCATTTGGAACCACCAACCAGTATTTGGATGGGAGAGCTTAAGAGTTTGTCCTCCGCTTCCACCTTTGTTTTTATAGGTTCTTGTGATCTCCATGCTTGCCTTCTGAATAGGTTTTAGTTAATATTTTCCCCTGAAGTGGTCTCCACATTTCATAGTGCCTGTGTTTAAATTTTCATTGTCCCCTGAGATGTCTCAACATCTTAATTTTAGTTGTGATTTGGGAACAAAGGGTAAAATTTTGTGGTAATGGTGCTGGTGATAATAAATTTTCAGAGAGACACTCCAAAACCAATCCCAACCAAGGTTTGCATGGGAGCAATCACTGATCCGAATTTGAATGAAATCAGAAGTTATCCATCGGACACGAAAACCTGACGGACAAACCTGTATCAAAGTCCCCTGTTAGCGGAAGTGGAGGACAAAAATATAGCCTCTGATGAGCAGGCCTGATTTTCCCAAAATAATTTTTAGTTTTAATTTAGCATTGGAGTCAGAGAGCATGTTCTGGCACGTTTACCTCATGCCAGCATTAGCTGGTCTGTTAGCTACTTGACAACTGAATTTGCAAGAACTTTATGACATTTTGTAGAAGTTTAGAATAATAATCCATGAAGATTTTGAAGGTAATATGTATCACCCTAACAGGTGTGGTTAAAGGATTCTTTAATCTTTTGAGATAAGGTTATTTGTCCCAAACATTTCTTTTCACTGGTATTAAGGAACATTACTTTTAATTTTAATGGGTGTCCATCAGATGCTCTGTGCACAGATAGGAACAAATAGCAGCCAGCTTTGTTTTAGTTGAATGAGCACACCTGTGGTTCTGCCATTCAGCTGGCAACATAGTGTTTATTCTTGTGAGCATATGCAGTCTCTGGGTGCTTTCTAATTAACTGCTGGGAAACTCCAATTGCAATGCTGATGTTTAGAGAGAATTCACAAGATATAAATCCTAAACAAATGGTTTTAATAAAACTCTTTATTCACATTTCCTAAAAATACAGGATTACATTTCAGATCATATATATTGTTATGCACCCTTTATATAATTCATTTGCATATATATGTTAAAAACCTTGAAAGAGTGCATTCTGAATATATGATATATGTGTGATTTTTAAATTAAAGATTAAAAAAAAAGGTTCCAAAAAGGTCCAAATACTGTGACTGTGGTTAGGTCTACGAGGCCACTTTGTCTCATGGATCTATTTAAGCAGGAATATTTAACAGATATATTAAAATGCACTTTTCCTAAAAGTATATTTAACACTTGTATCAGAAGATCTATAATAAAAAATGTCATTATTCATTACACCACAAATGCCCCAACAGAACAAGGAGTGTTCCTAATGTGGGCATCAGTCACGAATGAACCTACTACAAAAAAATAAACCAGAAGCAAAATGCTGTAAGGAAGTTGCTATCAGTCTCAGAAATGGTGTCATCAACAATATTTCCTGAGCATTATCAGCCCCGAGTACCATGTACTACAAGGATGAATGAATAATGAATGCAATTTTTATATCTACAAAAACTGAAGAAAGTCAAACTGCAAATTTTATAACAGGCATAACCTAAAGGGAGGTACCAGTATACATTACATCTGGTTAATTGCCCATTAAAAGTTTCTGGGAGTCTTGTCACACTTATTCAACCTGTTTATCTGTTCATTTTCATAATGACTATTAGTTAAAAAGGTAGGTTTTTAGGTCTGTAAGTATTAAAAGTAATTAGGATAAAGAAAATCATGCATTATTGTATTTTCACAAAGGCCTAGCTCCTTCAAGCTTCTTATCTAAAATATGCCATAAACATACACTTGTTCCCAAGGGGTGAAACACAGTACAGCCTGAGAAATATGATTGTAATAATGAACAAATTAGTTTTATTTTAGATTTTTATAGAAATATTAATTTCATGAAACATAACAGATCAGTAGCTCACATGAATTTCAACTCTTGTTTACAAGATGCAGTTCCTGAATAAATTTCAAGACCCTGTGACCCAATATGTAATGCTGTAAAGTTGCCTTTTGACCACCACTTCCTTCCTAAACCAAACTATGAAATTTACCTTTTAATTGCAAAATGTAAAAAGACTTACTTGCATTCAATTAAAGCTAAGAGCCTGGTCATGAATATCTACCAGGAATAATGGTTATGATAAATGTGAGAATTCCACATCTGGCCCAATGTCTACCATTTGAGACAAGTTTATACTACTACTATGTGACACTAGCTTCACAACAGCTGATCCAACAGCTGCCTGTATACAGTACACAGCACCACAAACACATTCAGATATGTTAGATATTAATTATATTCCTTACAAAATATATCCTGCACATTATTCCAACTGACATACTACACACACACACACACGTCTTGTATTCCACACACATCTGTGCACACAAGCTCCTACTACAGCTGTGCTACTGTCAGCTCTCTGGTTGCTGGTTGTGCAGTTTCTCAGCCATGTCTTTTAGTGTTAGTAGTTCATCCTGGATAATATCTGTCAGCTTTTTCCTCATAACCACCTGTAATGAAACATATCACATAACTCGTATAACTCACATACCTTAACACACTAGATCTAGATTATTTAAATGAAATAATGCAATACTGACATTTACTGTATGTCTGATTGATATCCCTGATTTGCTACTCCATGAAAGCTGTACTTTAGAACCCTTCATTTTGGTTTACATGCTGAAGGAGGAAACCCTTCAGTATTCCAAGAATAACAATCTGTCATTTATAAACATTTTTTTCTTTTTGTAAGCTAGTACCACATATTACACTTTGTTCAATCATTTATACTTTCTGTATATAACAATATTCACACAGTACCAATATTACAATTTGGATGCACTGAAGGAGGCTATCTTGAGAAATGTCTCATTTATGGATTCTTTTTTAGATTCCAAGCCATTATCTCATCAACTCATTCAGCTGGCAACAATACAAAATTAACTGTTTCCTTAACAGTTCATTTACAGTGAACAGGGCTGGTTGTTCTGTGAGGATTTTAAATTTTTAATGCTCTGATGCTTTGGAGGTAAAGCACAACTACTTTATTCATACCTGAAGGTAATTTTTCATGAACCAGAAGCTCAAGTATTGTATAATTCCTTGAAAACAGTAACTTACTGGTGAAGCTTTAATTTCCCTGAGTTTTTCGATCACATTTCCTAGATCCATTGGTTCTCCAATTAAAACAGTCACTCGCTGAAAAATAGGAATTACCTGTGATGAATAGCATCAGCCATTAACAGTCAGTCAGTTTTGTTGTAGAGATAAGTGTTATGAAACTGGGCTGACAGCACCCAAGTTGCAACACAGCATCCTTATTATTTTCAAGTATTACATTTGTTAAATTTGATTTTTTTTTCTAAATTATTCAGGATTAAACATAATACCCTGTTATCCTTCATATTACATCACATTTTTATAAAAGAAGTCTTTGTCACAACTGGATGAAAACTGAAAGAAATACTGAATAACTTTACAACCAACCTTTCCAATTCGAGGTATGTATGGGCTGTAATTTGGCAGAACCTTTTCCAGACCTGCAAATTATCACAGAAGAATACAATACAAATCAAATCCATACAGAGATTAATAAGATGAAACACCACATGGAATATGGTTTCTACAGGTTAGAAATGCAATAATTGCAAAGGGGATTTTATTCACACCAGTCTTTCATTTGTCTTTCACTTATACACAATGTGAAAATAACCAGATGATTAATATAAAGTATAGGTCTTCCATGGCTGTAATAGGCTAGGAAGGCTATACAACAGTAAATGTATAACAAAATAAGAGAAAAGCTTTACAGCTTTATGGTGTACAGTGGAACCTGTCTTAAAGACCACATGTCTTATAAGACTACCTGTCTATTAAGACCACCTGTCTATTAAGACCACCCTTGGGTGAACCAAAAGCATTCACATTTGCTATAACTGACCTATCTTATAAGACCACGTGTGAATTAAGACCACTTTTGGTCAGTCCCACAAGTGGTCTCATAACACAGGTTTCACTGTACTTGTATAACTTTTGGTGTTGAACTTATATAATAAAGGAGTGACATACCTATATGCCACATAGGTAGTATTATTGGATTCCTTTTACAATCTGCAATCAGTCGTCCAACACCCCACTTGAGTCGAAGGAATTCATTGGTCATATTAACTTTACCTGAAAGAGAATAATCACAATGTGAGGCAGAAAGTTGAAACATAACATGGAGTCTAAAATGGCTGCAGCAGGGAGAAAATCTGAATAAAGAGCACTTGCTTCCTCACTTATACAACCTACACATAATGAACACATCCATGAAATATATATACCTGGGCTGTTTACCTATTTGGTTCAAATTCAGTACTGAGTCAGTTAAAACAAGCAAATTCCAGGAATTAATGTAAATATAATTAACCACACTCAACAGATGGCAGCACCTGACATTTACTGCAAAAATTCAAGTATTTTATGTCCACCACTAGTGACACCTGTTGGTGATTAGTGAAACTAAATGTGCTGATTCATCATATCAAAAATGAAATATCATATTGTTCTCCAAAACAAATCCCTAAGGAGCATGAGAGCAATCATTAACCCAAATTTGAATGAAATCAGATTATATTTAGAAAAGTTATCTCACGGAAATGAAAACCTGACAGACAGACAGACAGACATACCCAAATCAAAGTCCCCCCTTCTGAGGTATGCTCCCAAGGCAGCGGAAATCTTGCCCTTCTAAAGAAGCTACTGATTTTCCTACTGCCTGCTTTGACCATTTATGATGCACTTAAACAGATGGTGGTGGGCCTGTCTGCTGAAAAACTGCTGATGTGACTAGCAGCCAACCAAATGCCAGTCAACAAACACTTGACAGGCATCAGGCTCCGCCCAGAAACCATTTGTGGGGCCATTCTCTCTGAGCCTGTGGCCTGTTCAAATGGTTGCTGGGGCGATGAGCTGTCACTCAAAACAAAATGAACAACATTTGCTCCATGTATTCCTCACTTGGCTGGTAAACCATTTTGTCTTCCAGCACAAGGTCTCATCTGATTGGACAAAAATACACTGCTCCCCTCTGGTGTAGCGATTCAAGATATGAGGTCAAAACAAACAGTGCTTAGGATAAAGTCAGTAGGTCTATAGGGAAAGCGCTGTGTAAAGCAAGGGACAATAAAAATACATGTCCCTCTAGTGAAGTGGTCACTCCACTGAAAGTTTTAGCGATGACCAGGTGTTAATATAAAAATTTTCCTTATATCAAGAGAAATGGAAAATCTCCATTCTTAAAGGATCCGAACAGTAACAACAAAATACTGTGGTTGGATTTAAATTTGTGATATTCACGACAGTGAAAATATCAAAAAATTACAAACTCTGTGAATAATATGCCCCATCTACACACAAGGGGAATAGTCCTTCATACTACAGTCTCCATGGCATGGCATGTACCTTGTCCATTAAAGCTGAAGGAGTGGTACATTATTCATTAACCAAACATTGTTTTAAATCATATCAGATCTGTATAACCTGTCAATAAGGAACAAGAATTTCCATTCCTTAGGTTTTTCCTTATCTCTTAGGTTTTAGACAAATTGATTAGATTTTGTCATTAAGTAATTTAATATTATAATAATGGATAAACTGAGGATAACTGAATGGTAAGATTGCAAAACTGGAAACTATGTGAAACACTGGAAAGTGAAAATCACAAATATTTAACCCTGCGATTATGAACCCAGCCACAATATGCTGCCAGCTGTGAATTGGCAAATATTTATTAGTTTTATCTGAGGTGGTGTTGTTTACCTTCTGGAAATATGTGTACCCATCCTCCTCTGTCTAATGCCTCCAGGGCGTAATCCATCCCACGCTGGTAAACACCATCACCACGTACCACTGGTATCGTTTGTCCCAGAGCAAAGAATTTGGCCACAGGATTGTTGATGAAACAGATGTCTGAGGCCCCTAAGGTCCATCTCATAAAGTCATTGTTTTTGGTCAGATACCTCACCTTCAGTAACCCTGAAAACAATGAAATAAAACAGTAAAAAAAAATTCTATAGTAAATACTAGATCTTAACCTGAATACCTGACTAAAATAAATGTTCAGGTTACAGATAATGTAATTTTTCTCATATTATAAGTATAAAAGTTTAATTTAAAAAAACAAGGAAGAAAATGTGCTTGAATTCTAAACTTATATATAACTAATATGTATTTTACAACTATAACAATTTAAAAATTTAACAATTATAATTTTTATAAGAGGAAATGCATACTGAAGTAGCATCATTACATCTATGTACATTGTTGCCGACCTGGCAGAGGGCAATGTCAATTATATCTAGATATGATTCTCATAATATGAGGGCTTATTAAAGCTTTGTAATTTTAAAATGTTTGCATTGATTATATGCCAGTTGTATGAAATTAAGACCGCAACTTGATTCACCAGTTAGTTATCAGGATAATAAGGGAAACACTATGTCCAACTTAGTTTAATTATATTAATTTGTTAATTTACATTAAATAAAAATTTACCTGTTAGGGTTAATGCCTCACAATACCAATGTCCCTGGTGTACTAGTACTGATAAAACTGAATTGTTGCTGTTCAGTCTTAGCATATACAAACATATTATTCATAATCATATGAGAGTCGGGGGGGACAGCAGGGTTGGTTGACCTGGCTGTCTGTATCACTTGTAGATATACACAGTTGTAGAAAGTGCCCTGTGTATGCCCTGTGAGACACAAGAAGGATCCCACTGTTTGTAATATATACCAAGCTGGAGCTTGTCTAGGTCCCCAGAGAGAGAGAGTGTCCATGTCACTGCTCGGGCAGTAAAGGTCAGTTTTACTTTTGTATTTATCTAGATATAATGTGTATATGTACTGGGCATGTTTGGCATAACATATAATGATATCACCTGCATGGTTTGATGTAACAGCATAATGAAGGAATTGAGAGTGTTATATGTTAAATAGCATTTCTGGTTTGTGAACTTCAGTTTAATGATGATGTGGATGGCTACGTTTCAGTTCATAGACTATGTATGTGTACACTGTGTATGTGGAGGGCTGTAGTTTAGTCTGTGGGTGTTATACAGTCTCAATGTATGCCCACCCAGGTAGGAAACTGTAAATCAGGAAAATGGATAATAACTTTAGATTATAGATTTATTGATAGATTTTCTTTTATTGATTGTATTTTTTGCTTAAATTCATTGCTAATTTAACAAATATTTCATTTTTTGCCTTTTAATCATGTACAGCCTTTAAGGCACCATTTTTCTTGTGGATTTTACGCTTTATAGAATCAATTATTAATATTAAATAGTAAATGTTTCTTTATGATAGCAGTTACCAGAATATTATGACCTATAGGTTTTTTTGTTCTGTTTCCTTTTAGATTCACCATCAAAGTAACATCAACAGAAATATGACTGATGCATGTATTAGTTGTGCATAAAAATCACACAAACATATGGTGTAGTTGATTGATTCCATGGCCTGCATGTCAAACATATTGTGAGTGAAGTAAGAACCCTAAATTAATTATCAGAGTCACTAAGACCCTTCCATGGCCAAGCATCTGAATAAAATATCACTGTACCCCAAAGAAGCGGGTCATCCAGGCAGCTGACGTGGTTTGCTACAGTGATGAGTGGGCGTCCTTTTGGGCGATTTTCAGCGTGATGATATAACCTGTCTCTGTGATGAACTGTTGTTCTATTCATCCACTCTGAGAACAAAAAACAGTGAACATCAAAGCACTGCATGTAAAGTCTGGTTTTAACCCCCGAGCCTATTGGCTTATCGGGTTGGAGCTTATCCCTGTTTCTTTAGTATGAAGCTACTTAGGAGTTAAAACTCCTGGATGGGACGCTAGTCTATCGCATTTACTGGTAACAATTTCCACTGCTGGGTGGACAGAAATGTCCTTACTGTTTGGACCTTGCCCAACGGTCTTGGCATGGTTGGGGTCTGACCAGGATTCGAACACACAACCTCTCGATCATAAGCCCAGCACATCAACCATTACACTACTGCCCCCAATACTGAATGTAAAGCTTTACATATAATTTCACCCATGCATGCTATACGTCAACTTGATCAAAGTTCTATATGAAAACCAGCAATCAACAATATGAATCTGGTGAAAATCTGTTCATTAATCTTTGAGGAATGCTGCCAAATGACAAGAATATAACCCTGTTTTTTTTTTAATTTTTAACTTTACAATGAGGCAGTCCATTGAGCAGACACAGCCCTTATAAACAAAAGATAAAATTCAGCTAATGAAGAACTTCTTTAATGATATAAACAGGTGATTACTTCCAAAATAATGTCCCCATCTTTTATGAAGTTCTGCTCCAAGATCTATATAAATAATGAAATAAACATTAATTTGATACAATGTTCACAAGAATTAATACAATAATACATAACCCCTGGACATCTGTAGCCTCCATGTGTGTGTATGTGGGGGGGGGGGGGTTGGATAGGTGTAGCCAGTATCATCATTTTGACAGACACACATACCAATCCAAAACTTGCTTGACACACCAACTGCAGCAATGGTTACTTTGCTGAGAGAAGGCCACCAAAATGGTATTCTCGGTCTGGAGGGGAAAGGCCAGTTCACATGTAGAGGCATTTTGTCAGCTGTTCAACTCTCTGACGACCATACTCGGGTAAGATGTTCCTCTCTTCCTCAATGTCGCATGGTCACTCTTGGAGATGGCAGCTCACGATACTGACAACACACATGAAAAGGGTTTCCTCATAACCTTTGACCCAGCCTCACAATGAATGGAAATCCTCAGTTGTTTTCGTTGGGCCGCTTGTGTTGCGGACTAAATGAAAACTATGGAACGTTTTGAGTGTCGTTATTCAGTCCTTGCATGGTGACCTTTATTTAGCACCAAGTCATGATTAAAAGACTGATGTTCACACAAAAAACATATCATGGACCAAATTAATGTAGCTTCGGTTCTTTCTTGACTCATATCTAAGTTTATACATATATAGGGAGTGCTTATTTCCACCCCCTCCCCCCAGAAAGAGGAAATAAGGGATGCTTATTTCCACTCCCCCCCCCCCCTAGTGTTACCACTCCCTATGTTAGATAGAATAGGTAAGTGTTTATTTAACCTAAAAAAAGAAATTTATTTACAGCAAATCTATCGGATAACTTTACTTAATATAACATTATATCCGGGGAGTGGAAATAAGGCCTGCCTTGTATAAAATTTATATACAGTAGGTATATGATCGTCATGGCATTGGTTTTATTCATCTGTCATCAATTTTATCATTAGTTTTTTTACCACTATATTCTGATCACAAGTCTTCGTTAATTTTTACGTTTATAAACTTCATAAATGGTTCATCGACCCTGAACCAATATTAAAAATGTTTGGCAAAAGATATAAGAAATACGCACAGGTATGTAGTTTTGGATTGCAATATTTGACATTGTTGTAAAGCAACGATGATGGGGAGTTAAACTGACCAAGCAGGAAGAAATTATAGTATGTAGCGAAATACGTCTTGTATATAAGATAAACAAACGTATTTGAGATCTTTGGACATAAAAAGTTTGACATCAATCCATGCTACCCTGCTCTTGACCCTAATAGATATGTAGAGATTTTGCGTACTTTTCACCAAAATTTGAAAATTAACCTTTTCAAGAGAGATACAAAGGCAAGGTGGAAAAGGGGAAATTATTAAAAGTTACAAAACCAGTCCCTTAAGTGACCAAAAACCTATACAAGTTTATACAAGTTCTATATACTTATATACATACTTTGAAGGCAGTCCATGCAAGCATTCCCTTTCCTGAGATGTGAAAAACATTGTGCGATTGAAGCAGGTAAATTGGGTAAAATGGAGAAAGGAAAGTACCTGGCGCTTATTAGTGCTCTATACAAGATAAAGCTACCCAATGCCTTCGAGCATGCAAGATTTCATTCAACCCTATTGACCACTTCTGGGATAATAGAGTGTGATATCTATAAGAATCTATTCGGTTTAAACACTGGCTTACAGGTAAAATGGAAATTTTAAAGGTCAAGGCCAGTGATGTTGTTAAGTCTATAATACCCGAGTCGAGGCCGCTCGAGTCTGAATTCTTGAGGTTCGAGTTTTTGCAAGTTCCCCTTCTTCTAGTTCGAGTTACTTAATTGGAACCCGCGTCCAATTAAGTACGAGTACGAGTCGGCCAATATTAACCCCCTTTTTAAAAGAAATTTTAAATGAAAATTCGAGAGTATAATGTGCTTTTTTAAGTTACGTTACACATGCTTTTCATTTGAATGCTAAATTGTCTTTAGCTTTAACCTGTGCCGAACTAAAGCTTGGTAAATTTATTCTTTTTATAGGCCTCATATTCTGTTGGTAGTTCGCCCATGCATGTAAGCCTTTATATATAATAACCAAGAAGTGACATCGGTGTATCCGCCAAGTCACAAAGGTGTAGTATAAGGCAGGTGCGCCGTTTCTTGTTATATCATTCAGATCCTTATAAAATGTAGAAAAAATGGTTAAAATGAGGCGAGGTACATTATATATATTGAAAAATAATATATACTCTGTAAAATAAGCACATGAAGATCTGCTGCATATTTATCTAAATTAACTGTCAGTGTGAGGAATGCGTATGAAATGTATAATGCTTTGATTGGTCATATGCCATTTGATTTGGTATATTTACTTGATCATGTGCTTTTCAAAATTGAAATGTCATCATTCCGTATTCACGCATACTTATAACCTTATGCATAATTTTATCCGCTGCATTGGATAACGTTTCCAGCTATTTCCTTGTATACTTATACTGGGTATAAACGAACGCGGCGACAGAGGCAAATAACATATACAGTATCTACGATGATTATAAAATGAGAAAGGTACCTTTGGTTATTTGAAAAGAATGCTTTAATATATTCTAGGTCAATGTTTTATATAGAGATATATTACATATTTAATACATGTCATATAAATCATGAATAGAAAAACTAAATTAATAGTAAGAAAGAAAATGAAATGTAGCTAAAATGTTAACTAGAGAAGGCTTTATAGGTCATTATTAAATGAACAGGGTATGTTAAAAGCCTGCAAAACAATAAATTAAAAGGGTCCCTTTTCAAGTTATAGGACACAAACTTGCACAATCTCTTACATGTGGACGACCTTGATGCGCGATTTTAAGCTCGTTATAAATATACATTGTTGGATATAATTCCTACGTAACGGGGAAAGAAACCTCGAAAATCGTACTTTGGTTTAACATTGTGGTTCATGGAGTGTAAGAATTATCTCATTTAGAAAGTCTGTACGTGCTAGCTTGTGTGACCTCGCGGTCTTGCTCTGCTTCTCTATTACACACCCGCGCACACCTATACCCACCCGTCATTTATATAAATATGTTTGTGTGTGTACATATATATATATATATATATATATATATATATATATATATATATATAATTGTGATGGGGGTGTCAGGTATAGATTAACCCTTACCTTTGACAGTCGTTTGACCTTTGCATTAGTTATTCAAGAAATATGACCTTGCCCTGTGCAGGCAGCACATGTGAGGTTATAAACAAACATCTGGGAGTTCTCATGCATGTATGTTTTCAGCAGCAGGTCGCATCATGGCGACGTACCGGCTTTTGATTCACGGGGCAAGGCAGATCGTGCAGGTTGTGAATAATGGCGATACTGTGGTGGTCGGCAAAGACATGAGAAATGTAGCCGTGTGTACCCCGCAAGGAGGTGATACAGGATGTAGTGTTGTTGTAGCCAGGTGACGTTATAATTTATCTGTTGAAATCGTTATCACTGGGTTAATATACATGTCCCGTCACAGCGATCTACCTGTTAAAAGTTGAACATATTATTATAGTGTTGTGCACGTGCAATACCGGTAGCATAGGCCTTGATCGTTTATATTTTTACCTGAGTGCTTGTGCATCTTTTGGTCAATGTTGATGTGGACATTTTACATGCATGTTGGTAAACAAAATGCAGTGAGTTGGAATGTTATGGTAAAACATTTGTTGTTATGCCTCGTTTATCCAACAGTATAAGCTCCTTATACCAAAGTTTATTTAATGATCCTTGGCGCGAAAATGCTTTATTACAGATATAAAATATTGTAGAAAATACAACTTTTCTTCCCTTACATTTATTAATGAAAATGTGAATATTCATCTATCCGAAATATTCTCTAAATGACAAAATGAGTTGACAAATATTGATACTTCAAGGAAAGCCTAGCTTATGTTATGCTTATGTTAACTTTTCTTTATTATATTGTTTCAAGGTTTTCAATAACTTTTAAATTTCGATATATATCGACGAAGTATGTTTAAAAATCATTTATTGTTTTGTGATTTGTATTGAATAATGTACAACGTAATATGGCATGCCTAAAACCAATGTATAACATCTGGTTAAGATTTATATCTTGTAAATTAATAAATAACGTGTTGGCATGTACAGCGATGGAACCATAGCGGGCGTTGGCACTGACAGCGATATCAAAGAACAGTTCAAGGGGGCCACATTTCAACATAAACTTGACGTGTCAGGAAAATGCATCATTCCAGGTGTGTAAAATCAGTGTGGGTTAATTATTCGTCTAATGACACACCAGATTCTGAAGATTTAAAAAAGAGAACTGGTGTTACAGCAAAGTGGAAATATTGTGTACTATACATTTAACATATGTTTTATATCAACTTACTAGATGGTTCCTTTTTTTAAGTGTCGGAGTAAAATAATGATGAATACATGTACTTTGTTACCTGGTTTGATTCAAGAGCAAATATTTTGAGATAATATGTGGTTTGTCAGAAATATGTGTGTAACAAGCAATGGGTACTGATGTTCAGACGATATTCGATGAAAAAGATATTGATTTCTGTTGCAAATTTATTCTTTTAGAAGTACGGTCATCTGTTTAGGAGTATTATACATGCGCGTATGTTTCTTTTGATACTGAAGTGTTAACCACAGACTCCACAGTAAAAGAACATCGGAATTCAGTGCTGAAACTCTTTTTTTTGTCTACCCAGGAAATAAAGTATAAAGAATATTGCTTGTCTTAATTGCTTTCCTGAATTTACTATGAAATGCTCCCATTTGATATGCCTGGTGCTGTCAGGTTCATTAAATTCTAATCTTTCCAGTTCAAATGAGCGACGATGCAGGTACTACATACCGAGCTTCCAAAAATCATGCTTACTCATAGACAGAAGAACATGAAAAGGCTGTGCATATAATAGTGCGCCAAAAAGAAAAGGTATTAGACGTGATGTCACGTTATGGAAATGTTTATTTTGAATAAAAAATATAAATGGAGCAAACAGTATGTACTCATATAACAAACTGACCGTGACTTACTTCAGGTTTCGTGGATGGACACACACATGCCGTCTGGGCCGGGGATCGGGTCCATGAATTTGCCATGAAGGTAAAATTGTGATTATCTACATTAAAAATATAATAAATGATCGAGAATTAATACGGCGACTTTGGATATAATTACATTCAAAAGTAAATGTAAATTGGAATGTAAAGCTCGATTCACATGCAGAAAATTTCTCATTTGAGTTAAAATACACACATAAGTAAATTTACTTGTGTGAGTATTCTCTGTCATGTGAACAGATTTGCATATGTGAGTAAAAATACTGATATGAAAAAAAAAGAGTTTTTGCACGACCTCAGGAGGTAATGCAAAAGTATATTTGCATGCACGTAACTTTACTTGTTAAGTAAACTGTGTCATGTAAACTTTTTTTTATTTGCATATATAAGCAAATTGAAATTTTATATTTAAAAAAGGGTCTACAATTACATACCATTTCATTTTACCAGAAATTCAGTCGCCCTACCAGATCAAAATCGAAATTCATGTGCTTGCTCATTGAACATGCATAAAAAAAAAAAAAGCCCTCAGGTGAAAAAAATTGTTTAATTCTGATGTTACACCTACAATGGGAAAAAAAATGTAAGATATGGGAGGACAACAATATCCAGATATTTTCTTTAAGGCATATATGGGGATTGACCCTAGAAATATTAAGGTGTTACCGATATTTCAGATGGATTTATGATTTTTTTTCTGGTTTTTGCACTTTAAAATAATAGTTGTGAAAGTGTATCAAAATTGTTTATAACTCATTGTATATT
Source organism: Sipunculus nudus (assembly GCA_026874595.1). Classification (NCBI taxonomy): domain Eukaryota; kingdom Metazoa; phylum Annelida; class Sipuncula; order Golfingiida; family Sipunculidae; genus Sipunculus; species Sipunculus nudus. Next base: position 102,243,820 of record CM049306.1, on the reverse strand, counting down.
TTAATTTCTTAGGACTTTCTTGATTGTGTATAGATTGTTTCCGTTTTTGCTTGATAAAACCCATTTCCGATAAGTTATATATATATATATATATATATATATATATATATATATATATATATATATATACCGAAAAGAAAGAATATTCTCCATCCTCTATATGAACACGATTTTTTAATATGGTTATTTTATAAATATTTAATTTTTATAAAATTATTGATTAAACTACACTTGGCCTTTTCAGAGACGAGATATTGTGTTCAGAACATCCGATTTTCAACATTGCCCTTATAAACATGCTCGAAAACACATTTTATTTAAATTTTGGCATACATTGAAAAAAAAATTTGTTATCAATAAATTTTTAATTTTGTGTGATATTATAATTTTTAAAGAAAACATTCGAATAACAAAATTATCCGTATGGATTGCTTTGAAATATTTTCGAATAAGGGATATACTTTATCTTCAACAGATATGGGGTATTTCTTATATAAAATAGAATAATTTTTGCTTTATAGTATCATCTTACAGAAAATGTCGAACGTGAGCTTTGGGTCCTTGAACCCTTGTTTGGTTCAAATGGTGTATTTAAATGCCAATCTGCATACAGGACATTTTACCTACAGGCGTAAATATAATCCATATGCAAAAATACTTGTATAGGAATAAAATGTCTGCAAGTGAATTGGGCTTTTCAAAGGTATAGTGATGTCTGACACGTATATATAGCAAAGCAAACACAGGAAAAGTTTCTACCATGCAGCCAGGTGGTACGTCACTATTACAAGCGGTTAAGAATATAAGATCTTAGAAGTAAATAGAAAAAAGAATTGGACGTGCCAAATGGCTGTTATAAGAAACTGATCCAACGTGTGGCATCAAAAGGAAAGCTTAGGTTAACCAATTTTAACTTATCTATTTGTTCGCTTCCATAGTCATTTTGCTGTGTTACAAATATCAGCATTGTTGGGATCCTCTGCTTCTCATTCAGAGTTTCGTTTTAAAAGACACACATTTCACATTGAAATGAGCAAACAATCCAAAGTTAGTTTATTTACATGCATTTATATGATAAACAAGAACTCCCTTTCGGCAAAATATGCATGGGCAATCTTAGTTTTAAATACATTTTCATTAAAAAAAAAACCCAACCTACAAAAGTCAAAATAAAAAGTCATAAGAATATCTCATGAATTTATAGATTTTTTTTTTCAATCAACACCACAAACCACAACACAAAAATGTAGGCGAGGTCCTCATTGTTATAATGATATATATTTGTGAGTATGTACATGTGACCTCCAATCTGATCATCAAATACAAAATTCTAAGAGGTTCCATAATGTTCTTAATTGTATTGAATATAGACCTATATTTGAATTTCTCTGAAAGAATGTTTCGGGGAAGGGGTGTTGTAATCTTAAGATCATCAAATACAAAATTCTGAGAAGTTCCGTTATGATCTTTAATTGTATTAAAGATAGGCCTACATTTGAATTTCTCTGAAAGAATGTTTCGCGGGGATGGGTGTTGTAATCTCAAGAATCTTTGAATACTTTAGTACGTTATCTTTCTTTGAAAAAAATTAATCAGTATTGTAAGGAAGGCTTTATACGAAACCTGTGTCTTGGTAAACGCCTACTATCCCAGGAAGTGGCGTTACCCTTTAAATTATAGCCTAATTAAGAGAGGTTGGAAAGCTGGTGCTGGGCTTTTCGGATGAATCACGTTGGTTTCGTTTTCAACATGCATTTTTTGGTGTCTACACATCAATTCAGAACTGTACATGCAGATCAGAAAATACCTGTTTCGATTTCATTGTAGTTAGCTGGAGCTACCTATTTGGATGTGCACAAAGCTGGTGGAGGGATTCATTTTACTGTAAGGCATGTACACCAGGCCAGCGAGGAGGAACTGTTAAACAACCTGAAGAAGTACATCAGACAGATGCTCGAGGCGGGAACCACTCTGGCCGAGATGAAGAGCGGGTACGGTCTACAAACGGAAGCGGAAGTGAAGATGCTGCGTGTGATTGAGCGCGCGCGACAGCAGCTCCCCCTTGAGACCAGCAGCACATATTGCGGAGCTCATGCTGTGCCCGTGTAAGGATCTCGTTTCCCTTTATTCCTTGTCGGAAAATCAAAGATTTCTGCAAGCATGTTGGTCAGTTGCGTATGTCTGTGTGTTTGTTTGTCACAAACATTTTTTTTTCTGTACTTGTCCCCACTCTACTGCATGGCCGGAATTTTGCAGCAATCACGTTCAAGCTTACATAGTTGACTGTCAATCTAATATCTTAGAAGCCTATTGTTTTTGGTCAATATATGTCAAAGGTCAAGATCAAGGTCATCAAACAACCACAAAATCGTTTTTCTTCATATCTCCGTCCTTAATCAGCATTGCCGCAAAATCTATAGCACTTTATATTTGCCATTCAGTGGCCTTTTTCTGTTGTGTAGCTGCCTCATATCTGCTGTTACCATGGTCACGCATTTTTTTGTTAAAGCCATGATATTTGAAAAAATAGGTCTAATTTTACTATCTTTGTCAGTTTTAAAGCTAGAGATTTTTTTTTACTTGCGTCAGGTAGCATTAATTAGTATTTAAATATTCCATTACATGTCTGACAATATCTTGCACCGTATATCGTCAAAACGAGATAATGCGAGATTTCACTTAAGAATGCCCAAGAGGCTACAAGTTTACAGGAATCTTTTTGAAACTTATGATCTTATGTCTTACGCTAATACCTCAGTTTATTTATTATTCCAAAAATATTTTTGGCATATTACCGCAAGGGGCGCTGCACTCTTAACACTACAAAATATCATTGACCTAAAAAAAGTACAGTAGAGCGCCGTTTTTCCGAAAGCGTCGGGGGACAAGCTCTTCTTTCGGGAATACAAATATTCGGAAAATCGGTCAGGGGTCAAGCGGCAAGTTCGTACGACAGTTAAAGATTAATTAAACGCCATTTTACTGAGGGTACATCTTTTATTTAACCTACGTGATAGACATATAAAAATAGTGGTTTTATTGCAGAGCTTGATTGGTAAAGTTCAGTCTAACCTGTTTTTAGGATACATGCGTGCCCCTTTTTCCACTGACAAATTCACTTAAGGTAAAGGTCAAATAGCATCCCCACTGGAAGAGCTTGGTTAGTTTTTTTTAACTGCCCACGGGAGGCGCCAAAGCGGCACACGGAATACGAATGAAAGCCAAGGTAATAAAAGATTTTGTACGATCGTAGAGCCTACTAATTAAAATTGATAATTTATAATTTTCGTATCTAATCAAGGTTTAAATTTATTGAATACCCTTGCCAACGTCGCATATTTAACTTCTTGAATTCGTTTTATAAGAATGTTCTCTCTAATTCTTTTACATCTTGATGATGGTAGGCTTGTCAACATGGTCGAGCCGCTCAAGGATTGTCAACTCGTTATCAATGCATAACGCCATCGGTTTTCTCTTCTTTGACTCCATTTCTCTGACAAGTGACAGCAAGACAATCGTGTATGAGATTGTGTTCTTCTTGACAGTAATAGTGAAATGTGAATAAGCTGTATAACACCGAATTTAAGTAGATGACACAAGTGCTCTTGAGTATTAACTGCTCATTTTTATGGCAAGGAACGCATGCTTTGGCCTCGCATCTTAACCTGTTCGGGCACAAGCGATGAATGATACCTCACCAATTTCCATGCGAGTAAACTGCTCAGTGATTTGGCCGGACATCCCAACCCAAGCCGACGAACCATGCTTACTTGAGTACAAACGAGATATTGTTGATTACACAAAAGCTATCGGATAAACTGTTGAGCCGCTTTCTAGGGGAGCTTGCGTTGCGTGACTAGGTGAAGTTTTCATACCTTTGCCCGGCGACAACATCGGCCCAGAACTAATTAATAAAGGTCACCACTGGGCATAAACACCTGACTGCAGGCCCTTCTGAGTCGTAAAGAAAAAAAAAATCATTAGAGTTATTACATGCTTTAAAAAATATTTCGTAATTACGAATAAATTTTCGGTTCCAGAATATAAATAAAAAAAAACGAATTTTCGGAAATTAGGTATTCGGAAAAACGGCGCTCTATTGTATAAAATCTTAGCTACATAAACTTTGGCCCATTTTGTTAGTCTGTGCCTTCTTCATAAGATTATTTAGTCATCTGTTATATCAAATGTGTCAGTGTGCCAGTATGTCCGTCTGTTTGTCCATAGTCAAATTAGCCTCAATGCTTGCTCTGTTGTCTGATATATGAGATCCTGGAGGCCAGAATTTTGATCAATCACTCTGAATTTTGTCCACGTAATAGAACACGTAAAGTTTTAAAACCTTAAGTCTTTCAGTGTGAATAGGTCAAAGGTCAAGGTCATTTTATAACCACAAAATCGTGTAATATATTTTCGTCATGAATCCGCGTAGCTGCATTTTAATGGTCATTCCGTAGCCTCTTATGTGTAGCTGCCTTGTGATACCATAGTTACGCGTTTTGGGTGAAATCTTTATATTAAAAAACAATATGGGTCTTATTTTTCTTACTTTATCAGATTGAAAGCTAGAGAGGACTAATTTTGTAAATTAAGCAGCACTAGATCAGTTTTACTCAACTTCATAACAATACAGCGATATATAGATGTACAGCTGCACTTAACACTGGGACACTAACGATCTTCGAGCTTCCGCTCCTGGGCGCGGCTGACTTAACTTGCAGTTTTCTGCCGAATCCCATGCTTACCACAGTAATTCATCCGTATAACCAATTAAAAAAATTTAGACAACCATAGGTCGAGCGCTTGCCGAAAGTTGAAATAACATATATAGACAGACAAAGAAACAGGAAGACAAGGGAGCATGTGAAAATAGTCATTTGAATGAGTAATGTTCAGCGAGAGCAAAAACAATAGCATTTGTAAGCACCTCTGCTAATATTATGTCCCGGAAGACCGGACAGAAAGATAGACAGAACATATTTCCTGGTTTTCTTTTAACTGTATGCTTGTTTGAAGCATTGCTTCAACAATTTGGACTCAATAATTAATGACTTATGTCAGAACCAAGAACAAGCAGGCAACACCGGACAAACAGACAGACAGACTGACAGAAATGGATGACAGTTCGACCGATCTATCTAAAAATTATAGTTTCACTCTTTCGCCCATATAGCCAATCTTTCCAACAAATTTCATCGAACTTGATTGAGAACTATCGGTGATATTGTTCCTACTCAACAGTCTTTGGCGGAGGTAATGAATGCCTATCTGCAGGATAATAAACAAAGCGGCCTTTTTAATGCTCATCAATCGTTTTCTTCTGATAGCGGTAAAACGTCAGAGGAAGCGACAGAAGACGTTCTGACCAATCAACTGCCGCGTATAAAGGCCCTGATGGACGCCGGGGAGTTGTCCGTGGACAATGTGGACGTTTTCTGTGAGCACGGTATATTCAATGTCGATCAAACAAGGCGGATCCTGCAGGCGGGCAAAGACATGGGACTGGCCTTGAACTTCCATGGTGAAGAAATACATAGACTCCATGCAGCTGAGGTAACGTTTTTGATTTATTATATGTATTAAATTAACATGAAGGACCTCATTGAATGATAGAACTTGCTAAATGAGCAATCCTGTTGAAATATATTGTATGGTAAATAATTTAAGTATATATTACTTTTTCGCTTGCATCTTAATGTATCTCAGTAGTAAAGTCGAGGAGAGTGTTGTCAAGGAAGACGAGAAGTGTATAAACTGAAAACTGACAATCCAAATGAATTAGCAGCAGTTTCAGATCCAAAGTTTAGTAGAGATGCTTAATTCCTTTGATCAGCTTCTTCAGTCGTACGGGCTTAAGTGCACGATTCGTTTACGTCTACATCCGGTCTTTGCGTTTCCGATTTTTTTTTGTTAAAAAAGGCGTAATCAATTCATACTTTTAAATATATTTACCTTTGCTGTAACCACTGATGTTGTTGTAGAATTAATGGTGTACATCATATATCACTCTACGTCTTGTGACAAGTGACCATTTTCTAACCAACCAGATGGGAGCAGAGCTTGAAGCCCGCGCCATCAGTCACCTAGAACAAGTGTCGGAGGAAGGCATGGTTGCCATGGCAAAGGCGGGAACAGTAGCTGTTGTCCTGCCAACCACAGCCTACATCCTTAGACTCCATCCACCACCTGTCAGGGAAATGATTGAGAAACAAGTACCGGTTGCTTTGGGCAGTGATTTCAACCCTAATGCCCCTTGCTTAGCAATGGTAATGCTTACTTTTCTTATGAACGGTCAGGTAACCATAAAAGACAGGAATACCTCTTGAAATAGATGTTCTTGTAATGGTTATTCTTTGAGCAAAGACATTTGCCAGAGTAACCTGTATAATTCATATTGCAGATTATAAATTATTCGAAAGAACTTCTTTCTTGTTTAATATACGTAAATGCAATATGCATTATGTTGATTAAATCTAAACAAAATTTACTGCATTCCATTAAACCCCATCTAGTTTTACTCGATTTTCTCTTTAGGAACAACCGCAATCCGATCCCTCCAATTCTTGAAATACTGTGTCAGGCATATACCTGCGTAGCACTAATTCTTTTAGCTTCTGACTTAACCTTCTTCAGGTGTATAATCTGTTAAATAATGAATTTGCCATTTATGCTCTTGTTTATTTTAAACACCCTACAAATCACAGATAGATGCACACACAAAAGCACACAATGCTATTCCCAAGGACATGGGAGACATTAGAAAGGTTATCCAGTACAAGAACAAAGGTGAATGCAAGGTATGACTGTAGGTGAATGACTGTAATAACATCCGTCGTGTATCACTCCTCAGCATCGTTAGAAAGATCTTCGCAATACGGGGTTGCCCTGGTCATCCTTCAATCCTAAGCAGCATGTGTGTATCCTGAAAATCATCATGGAATCCGTGCCGGACGCTTCACTTTGAACTTGATCTTTTTTCTTCGTCAGCTCCAAGAGAAATGCAGGGAGCACTATTGAGTATTCTGGGCTTGGTTGATTTCATTAAGGCTTTTAGGTTTCGATGTATTCAGCGGGTAAGGACCGTTCCAGCTTCTAGAGATGATGCAAACCAACGCAACTTAGCATCATCGGATCTTTTCACGACTCATTGAAACCAACCGTCAGTTTGATGGTAATACATCTGATCATTCTGTATTTGCTGTTAGTCAAACCGGGCAGCGTTATTGCCCCTACATTGTTTGGGATCTTCGTCGCTCTCATGCCGTCGCTCGCTTTCAGGACACGGAGTGGCAAATACATTTTCACAAGCGCAGATGAAAAGAACTCTACAGCTAGGACAGCCTGAGAGCAAAGACCAACTTGAAGATTGCTATGATCATGCAGTGACCTCCTCTTCGCTGATGATGCTCCTAACGAAGTTTACTCAGAGGACCAGCTACAAATGCTGATGGAAAAGCTGTCATATGCCCGCAAAGCGTTTGGTCTAACCATCAGCTCAAGGTCAGTTGATGTTATTACATCAAGATAAGTGAACAGGTCCTTGAGGTTACTGGTGAGAAATTCGAATCGGGGGTTCACAATGGCAAGCAATCTTTCTCTTGAAGCTGAACTCAACACCCGAATCGCAAAAGCTGCTACTGCCTTCTTAAATTTAAACATGAGATAGTGGACAACTAAGTTCCTGACCGCAGCACCATGATGGCGGTCAGCAAAGCACCAGTCCTCAAGCACATCCTTTGAGTAAGAGCAAAGATTGATCAGTCTCCACCTCAGCTGCCAACAGCGCATACTTAATTAGTATCTACTGGGAAGACAGGACCCCAAATACCGAAGTCTTGAAGCGCACTGCCTGCACCTGCAGCATCAAATCAAGGCTCTGCCAAGCCAGCTTACGCTGGCTCGGACATGACTATAGGAACCCCAGGCAGATACTGAATGGTGAACTTTCTGACAGCATTCAGTCCTCAAATGTTCCCGAGACAGGCGGCAGCTAACTACCGTTTTATACTCTTCTATACACCAAAACAAACTTTCAAGGTCTATAACTTTTATTCGGTTTAAATGCTACTGACACGTTCAATGTAGATTGATAAAACCAACGCGATAAAAATGATCAATTTCAAATTAAGTTTTCTGCTCCTGTCGTCGGCAGCCCGTGGTGATACACCTGGCGTGTGTGAACTTCAAGATGAGTATGGAAGAAGCTCTTGTGGCCGCCACCATCAACGCCGCGGCATCACTCGGCCGAGGGTCTACTCACGGGTCACTCGAGGTCGGCAAGCACGCTGACATGGTGGTGTTGGACGCACCTAGGTAACTTATTGACATTATTTTGCTATATACATGATGTCATTATGAGGCTGGATATTGTAATCATATGCTTTTACAAGCCAGTAGTCTCCCGATGAATACACTGATTACATCGTCAGATCAAAAATACAAAAGCAAAATTTGCCATGTCTTATTAGAAATCTTCGGTGTCTTCCCTGATCTTCGAAATATTCATGGTGCAAACTTATGTTATCTAAATCCTCACATATCAGTACCTGCAGATTACTTAAAAACATATTTTCTTTCGCGTGTATTCAGTATCTGTCAGTCATACATTGTTTTTTTCTTCAGATGGGAGCATCTCATCTACCAGTTTGGAAGCTACCATCATATCATTACGCATGTTATTAAAGCCGGAAACGTCGTCTATCAGAAGAATACGTGACGTTTTGGAAAAGACATGAAGTATATGAAGTCTATTTTTAATCTTGTGTAAAAGTATTGTAAAACACGTCGTTTTTACAACAAGCCAGGCTGTAACTCATTAAGCTATACATTATTGCATCTGTTGTGCATGCCACTTCAGTCATGAAGTATTTTTTAATCTGTACATAATTCCACAATGAAGGGCATGTTGCAATAATATGACTATGTCGGAGGGGGGTCAGGCGGGATGGGTGAGCCTCTGTTGTAGCTACTATGATGCCACAATTCAACAATGGTATTAAAGTCTGCTCACGAAAATACATGTTATTCTTATAACATTCCTAATATGACCATGATTTAATATTCCATATATTTAAAAATGCCAACTCACCGCAATTTGTACGAAGCCTCTTGTTTTTTTCTTGAGAAAATGCAAGGAATCGTCTTTTGCAGAATACATTTCCTCATTGTTAGCTTTTCCAGACACGTGGTGTTAACGCGCTTGTTTCCGCCCGCTTAAGGAAGTTGGCATTCTTGGCAGTTGGCAAAATAGTGGTCTACGGAAAAAACGCCGACTTTTTAGTTCAAGTTGCTCTACATATACGATCAATTAATTACTATAGTGCCTCTAGCTGTCAAATGACGTATTAGGTTCCATGCCTTTTCTCTTTTCCATAAAAACAAGGAACCGAACCCGTTGTTGACTCCTCTGTAATTTGTGCAATATGATACGCCAGTATTTTCGACTTTCTGAAAAATGAAGAATCAACTATAAGTCATTATTATATAGTTTGTCACTTTTACCAGCAGACTTTGTTCGCTGTATCTCATTCTTGTTCTTCATAAGAAGACTCGGCCAGTCTCACACACCAGGAAACCCGCGCGTTTCCGCGTTCATGGAAAAGGTCAACCTGATTAACACTGCCACTAGGTGTTCTTTTCACACGCTCGCGCTGCCGCTTACATGGAAAGGGATATGTGATTTACATATACATGAGCAACACATTTAGAACAGCTATTCAACAAATAAGTTCATATATAGAAGCGGAGAGAACACAGCTTATGTAAATACCGACAAATGCCTTGCGTTATCATATGTCATTGCAATCAGTCCCGTTTCTTCATTTACCACGCCATTGCATATCACATGGATCACATCAAGCGATGATTCACATTTATACATGAATTTACTTAAGAGCTGAATAAATTTGTTCTCCAGAACCGTTTTGGTATTTTTACATTAATTTAGATTAATTCCACATTAAACACATAGTACGTAAGAATATATATAACTAATAGTTCTGTAAGTAACTAACCTGCTTTTCGAAGTTTTCCTTCCCCTATAAATTGGTAAAATGTACCTGCATGGGCTAATCACAAGCGCTTGAATCGCTATTAGTGTAGATTTCGGTTAAATTGGTTACTTTTCTGGGTCTTTCCTTATAACTATTACTTATCTGACATTTTCCTAGCGTTTTTCGCACTATACGGTCCATTTCTTTACAGTCGCTCGAATCCCTATTTCAGGGGGAAATGGGACGACACGATGCATATTACATTTCTTTAATAATACATGCCATCTCCGTACGAAGTACTCAATACTTAAGGCACTACTATATTCTCATACCTAGTGCACAGTTCTGTCCATTTCACGAGAAAACACAACCACAAATAGGAATTCGAGCGACTGTGATCAAACCACTCCTGAGAAATAAGCAAGGACATACACTCTGCAAAAATTCTTGTAGATGGCAACACCAGTCTTATGTACGACAAAGCAATCCGATATGCATAATATGCACAATTTCAGGCTGATATATCAAATCCCTCCTAAAAAACAAGCAGGCACATACACTGTGCTAAAGTCATTGTAGGTGGCGACACAAGTCTTGTGACCGAGAAAGCCATCAAAGATGCATGGACAGGTCAAAATATCAGGCCAATACCATATTTATACATCAAACTTCTCTTGAGTCAGATGCACTGGGCTAACCAGGCTTAAGCTGTGTTTCCATTCATCCGTAAATCTCGTACGTCTCGTACGCAAAAAATTGGATCCCTCTTTTTAAGATGAACTGTTTCCATATGTTCGTTTTAACGTGCTCCGCATGCGTGGCCGCAAAAACGGACAGCATCGAAACGGATCGGTGAGCGATTCATCCGTTTTGCGGTTGGCAAAAATGCCTACGTTTCCCAACACTGCCCCGGCGCCAGGTGTGATGAGACATATTGAACTTCTTCCTGCCTGTCGTCCTTGCAGTTTCAAAAGAGGCACGCGAAAGGGTATCCGCAAGAAAAACGTACGTACTTATGGAAACCGTTTTTGCGGTCTGCGTACTATGGAACGTGCGTACGTCTTTTGCGGATACGTTTTTTTTTGCGGATACATGGAAACAGCTTTAAATGAGAAAGGCAGTTGCCCCGAGTGAGCCGGAACGAACTGCTTGCTCCAGCTACTGCACTGACTTGCCCCTGGCTGCACTGTGTAAACTCTTGGCCTATTCCTGGATGCACTGAGGGAATTCTTGATCTGTTGCATAACCTGACACAGTTGGCAGTCTGCCAAAGCTATAAATAGATCCAGACTCAATCTTGGCCTATAGGTAAATCTGTTTACACATATTGGAAGACTGGCTACAATGTTTTTTTTTTTCAAGCTAACATAAGTTTTTTTTATCAAAATGTTTACAATAATAAAAGATGTAGTCCTTTCATTGTTAAAGGACTAAAGGTCCAATAATTCTGCAAAATAATTTAAGTAAACTTGAACAAAGGCCTTCTAAGAATCATTTTTTGTGCAGTGCTACAGAAGTTGAAACAACACTTTTGCAGAAGAAGACTATTGCAGTCCTCAGTTTGAAATAGGCTTACTAATGGCCACAGTACCGCTTTAGCTTTCTACGACTCAAAAAATAATCAATGAACCCAATCTATTCTTAATCAACTGGGAGCACCCTACCTTAAATTAAACCATCCAGCTTGAGAGTTTCATCATAAAACATTTTTAAGCTGAAAGTGGCTAAAATTACAAGGTTTTTGACCGTTAAAAGCAGGTCAATGTACGTGGCGCCACAAAAACCTCAATTTCAAATATGAGTTATGTGACCAGCATTCACACAAAACTCGGTGATGCTAGCTCCTATCGTTTCTGAGATTCATATGTCCGTATGCAATTGAGCCTTATGACTAAGTTCACATTTCTTTAACTCGGCTATAATTCATAAAACCAAACCATTTGAACAAACTTGAGCTCATCCCTTGGATCATCTCTCTATGATACTGAACAGTTAGTCTGTATGATTTCAGAGAACATTTTCAAAGATTTTTTAGATTTTGCCCCGTAAAATATAAGATGATGCAGGTGGCGCCACAATAAGCTCAATTCCACAACATTTGACAAATGTGACTGTTTTTTTTTTGTATAAGTTCGGGGATGAGAGGTTCTGCTGTTCCGTAGAAATGATTTGTTAAAATACCGATGACTGATGACCCTGTACAAAAGTCAATGAAGGTGGTGCCACCAATACCTCAATTTCAAATAGGACTCATGGGACCAATATTTGCATAAAATTTTATGATGAAAGCACCAGCCGTTTCGGAGATTGTAATGTTAGTTAGCTTTTTTTTGGCCATATGCCTAAGTTTCGCTTCCCGTAAATGAAACCATTCGAACAAACTTGAGAAAGAATGTTTCTAGGATTAATTCTGTGAAATATTGATCAATTTGGCTGGACGGTTTCAGAGAAGATTTCTTTAGTTTTTTTAGCTTTCTCCCCATATAAATCTAAGTCAATTCAGATAGCAAAAAAATATGTAAAATCTGTTACACTTTCTAGATGACTGATTAATTACATAAAATTTGGTGATGCCAGTTCCTGCCGTTTTTGAGATAGCATAGATGCACGTAAGGACGATGGACAATGCTGCACCATCGCATGTCACAGGTTTGCTAAAAATGTAAATATCTTTCTTGTTATTTGGATAATATATATTATGTTCAGGCCCAGAACTACAAATTACACAATATTGACCTTATTTCTGGCATGTACATATGGAACATATATTGGTACAGTTATGCTAAATATGAACAAACAACTCCAGTGGTTTTGATATAAGGCAGTCCTGAAATGTAACAATAGGATTTTTAATGAAAAATGGAATTTTTTCTTAATTTCTTTAAGGAACAAAATCGCAGTTACCCAGTTTTGGGTTTGGTAGGATATCTAAGGGTCATCTAACTTTATGCCAAATTTCAGATTTGTAAAATCAACCATGTCAAAATGTGCCAGTCTAACGTACAGACAGACAGAAAAACCTTTTCCTGCAAGTCGTGATTCACTGGGGCGTGGGGGGGGGGGGGGGGGGGGGGGGTTGAAGAATACTCCTGGTTCTGGATAACTGTACCACTGAATTGTGGGTAGAGGTGACGGCATAATCGTACAAGAACAACCTTTTTTCGCTTTTTACAAGTGCATGGAATAATCATTAAGAGTAAACTATTTGGACTTGCATCTAATAAATTAATTGTAGGTAATTAATTGTATATGATTTCTTACTGCATTTAATGCTGAATAATCTGTTCAGGGTTTTATTTCTAAAATGAGCCAATTGTAGCATCCTTAAGTCTTGGCAATACAAGCAACAGGTAACAGATGATAACACCAGGAAAACATCAATGGTCTCATCCTAAGAGAGTGTCAAATATAGTTTAGCTAACCCTGTCCCTCTCATATACAAAAATTGCACATATAATTGCAAAGTCAAGAAACATTCAAACCTAACAAACACTGCTTGTCTTATAAATGTCATAGTTTTATTGATACATTACATGTGTATGCTTATATTATTGGCAGTACAATGCATTCACCTATCTCACAGGTACCTTGGAGAATCAGTATGAATATAATAATTAATTACCGCAATATAGAAAAATATCTGATTTTTAAGGAATCCATTGATAGGTCAGGTGATGTTAAAACTACAAAAGAATATAACTGATGTAAACAAATATATATATATACTTAAAAGGAAGAACCATTTTACTGTACATGGTAACCTGATCAATTATTCATCCCATACACTGTATATCTAAAGTTCATTACAACTCAGACAGAAGAAAACTTTAATTAAAGAGTTGAGAAATAGATGAATCAGATTAGAAGCATCCAATGGTTATGACTAAGCCTTGTTCAAGACATGATGAAGGAAGAAATCCATCATTTATCAAAATAAATTCCTCTTGGACTTCAACTTTTTTGTGAATTGTCTGTGGAAAGCATGGGTTTCATCCTCATCCCATGCCAAATGTCTAGTGTGTATCCCACTCCAAATGCATCCTTCTCATTACTGGCAACTGCTGATAAATACAAAATCCAGTGCTGCCACCGTAAAATTCTTAAAATGTAACACACTTTTTTTCAAGCATGTCTTCTTCTTTTTTTATACTTTGATCATACTTTTTTCAGGAGTTAATACTTTTTTATACTTTTTCTTTTGAATTATCATCTTCAGGTGGAGATTATAGCCTGTTAACCTGATCCTGTTGAGTGCAGTAGACATGCTCTGTTAATATTTCATAACAGTAGCATTTTATTGGCAGTAATTTATTCTGTGATCTTGCGAATGTTTTACAAAATTACTGGATATATCAAGCATTGGAATATATATATATACTTTCATGTCTGAAACTTGCTCAGAAGTATCGCATGCTGAAAAACTGTACAAAAATTGAGCTTTTGGGCTTAGATTTTTTCAGACAATTTCATACATTATCTTTCATAATTTTTAAACTTTTTTCTTCCATTAAATCTACAGTGGCAGCCCTGATATTCCAAATGCCTGTGAACTAAGTCATTCACAGAGGCGACTGATTGATCAGCCTTTGTAGTTTTATCTCATGTAGCTGGTTGGCTACGTGTCCCTGTCTCAGCATGCGTTGTAAGTCTTCCAGATCCTCCGATAAGGAATTCCTTCTGTCAATGTTATCGGAGAAATGCTCCCCATATTTAGTCCTTTTGGAGCCCCTGCCTGTAGGGGTATCATCACATGGAGCCTTCTGTTTGATCGTCTTTGGGGAGGCACTCCTGGGTGTAGAGAACTGGCCTGACAGCCTCTTGGCGACACCGGGAGTAAACGGTGACCCTTCCTCTGAGAACAAAGCAGCCAGACCCATGGGGCTTATAGATTCTACAGGAGACCTGACATATTTAGCTGCTGCTGCTGATCCCTCTTGTAATGCTTTCTGCAGGAAAGCTTCAAACTTCCTTGAATGCCTGCGTTCTTCCCTGAGGGAGTCGCTGAGCCTCCTGCTGGCACTGGTGAGCTTCACTTCTGATGCTGGGAGTGTGAAGAGACCCCACTCTGCCTCGTGGCTGGTTTTGAACTGTTTGATCTTTGCCTTTTCACGGTCTTGCTTTTCTTTCTTCCTCTTTGTTGAGGCTCTTACAGCTGTGTTCATAACTGTTGGTGCATCTGCAACACAAACATATGACATCTTAAATTCATTGATATCTGTATTCTGAATGAGCTGTTCCCTAAGAATAAATTATTTTTAGGCATGGCTAGAATATACAAATCTGGCTTTTTATTCAGAACAGAAAGACTTATAAATAACAAAATTAAAACAGTTTTAGGCACACCTTCTAGATCTTCTCAGATACTGCAGCATTTTTAAGAACTGTCCACTGGTTAATTAAAAGGTTAAAACTTGGGTGATAAGGGCACACAGATAAACTCGACAGATGTAACTGAAACTATTTCAAGGCCACTGAATGCAATTTACAGCAATTTTCTAGGAATAATATAGACCTTTGATAAAATAATGAAAATAAAACCTTTTTTTCAAGTCTTCCTTAGACTTTTGAAATCTTTGCACAGTCTGTGTATCACTACCATATAAACCTAAACATTTATGTAATTCCTTCTTTACAAACTTACTGTAGCTGAAAAATACAACAGATTCTTCTGTTCTTTTAAATTCTGCATAATCCTTTTATCAGTCTTGTTTGAAGTTGCTGACTATGTTATGAGTCAAAACATTTAACATTACATTTAACTTACCTGCATCCTTGGAGTTCTGTGTTGCCTCTAGCCATGATGAAGGAGGTATAAAACCATTCAGTTTCTTTGGTAAGTAGTGTACCCAAACACCACTTTCCCTGCATTCTTGTCTGCCTCTATTAGACTGCTCATTCAGTAAGGCCATCTGGTGGGAGATGCAGGCACTAATAATCTCTGTCCACGGCATGTTGACATAACAGGGGCTGCAGTTGTCTTGTCTGGCCACCAGGAAGCAGTCAGAATCAAACTTTTCTTCAGCTTTTGCCAGAAGCCACCTAACTCTGTAAAAGAATATAATTCTTGGGTGAGAAGAGATGGCTATATATCATATAACATATGTGGACCAACCATATTGTAGAAAAGATGACAAAATTACAAGAACTGGCTGTAATATTCTGAAAGACTTGAGTACTGTATGCTCTGGATTATGCTTGGTGTTTAGACTAGACACTAGGATGACAGAACAAAAATATAAATATATTTATAATATTAACAAATGTGTTGATATCAATAACCTGCATCTGTGTTCACAATACTAGGAATAGTGATACCACAAAATTCAGGATACCTATTAAAGTATATAAGGGACTGTCAGATATCAAGATGACAAGAACCTAAGTTCTTCCCTATCTAAATCCCTATCTATCTAAATTAATATGAAAATATACCTCCAATTTTACCTTTTGGCAGATTTGACCTTAAAGATGAAGGTCAAGGGCACCTGATTTTGAACTCCTCCAAGATTTGGGTGGGAACAATGAGTGTTTCAAATTCTGGAGGAAAATATGCAGCCCTTCAAAAGTATCATGTTCACAAGACAACTAATATTTGGCTGATTTGACCTTGAAAATTCTGTTCAAGGGCACCAGTTTTCGAACTCGGCAGGAAAAATGTGTGTACCAAAGTTTCAGTCAAAATGTGAAGCCCTTCAAAAGTTATGTGGTTCACAAGAATTTAACATTTTGGCATGTTTGACCTTGAAGATGAAGGTCAAGGTTACCAGATTTCAAACTCATCTGAGATTTGGAAAGAATAATAAGTGTTTAAAATTTTGGAGGAAAATATGCAGCCTTTCCAAAGTTATCATGTCCACAAGATATCCCACAGGTGCCACTGCCAACAGAGGATGGAAGTTGGTTCAGTAGTTTTTGCCCTGTCTCACTAATAGACAGATACCAACAAACATAGGTCACAACAACATCTCCTTGGTAGTGTAACAAGGACTAGTGTTCTAACCTTGTGAAGAGTGGCAGGTGAGTGTTATCCTCGGCCTCCCCCTGTACCAGGATCTGTACGTAGTTCATCACATCCTTCTGTGCTACATCCCACTCCTCAGTGTCTGGCTGGCTGTAAGAGAACTCCGGGAGGGACAGACTCAGTACTAATCCTCTCAGATGATCAAGGTTGTCCTCACTGTTCCAGGATGGCTGGGGAAGGCCTGTCAGTGTAATTAAATTTGAATGATAGATCTTTTCTCGATAAAAGTGTTCATTGTATTGCACAAACTTGAGAGAAATCTGTGGTTTATATTGTTAAGTAATGAAACAAATGGCAATTTCTGTATTAACATTGTACAATCTGATTTTAACTGGATCTCTCAGGTATGGATGGACAAATTTGGAATATGTGGAACACACTGACATATTATCATGAATTTTCCTGACATTCAAATGAAATATTTATATAAATGTATATATTATATGTTTGTGTGTATGTATGTAAGTATGTATAAAGACGAGGGATCATACAATGAAGAGGGAAAATCTGTTCTTCTGAAAAAAGGTTGAGATTCTCTGGTGTTTAATTATTTGTAATTTGAAATTACCTTTATATAATATGAAGTTTTTGGCTTAAATAAATATATTATGACCTACCAACTTTCCCTTTAGTGAATTCCAAGACAGGTCCTGACAGCTGACAGAGACCATTATCCCCGACCACCTGGTCAGCCAGGAACTCCAGCACAGCGTTGTACAAGGTGATGAGAGTGTTAGGGTCCTGTAAAATATAAATATGGGTAAGTGTTTTTTTAAATCAGCACATTATTATCCTTTATATAGAAGTTGTAGAACATAAATGAGATTGCTTCAATGTGTGACAGTTTGACTTGGTACTTTTCTCTTTTTTTTTGGAGACGTTGGGAGTTTCATCTAAACCTCCTTAGCTGTGATGTCCAATACACCACTAGACTGGGATATTAATACTGTTACTCTGAGGTGTAAACATTGAGATGCACTGATGCACAAATCATACAACTGGTGTCACCTGAACACATCGACACTGACTTGGTATTCCAGACCTGGATGAAGAGATAAGGGGCCTGCCAAAATATACATAACTTAGAATTCGGGTAGTTGACAAGAGACTACATGTGTTCACCAAAATCAGAGTGGAACTGGTGAAGTGAGGCATGGATTGAGTGGCAAGGGGAAATAGAGTGAGGTGTGTTGCATATTAGCATGGATGTCTGCAGCTGAAATGTGTATGTAGGTTGCGCCACCTACCACAAAATCCAGAAAGCTGTCCAAGTTGTATACATATGCTAAGTTTGAGGCAGATAAGTCAAACCATTACATGTATATGAGTGATTTTATCCCACAGCAGACAAACAGAAGGACTTGTGCAAAAATGGTGATAGGTGGCGCCAACAATTTTGTTTATGATTAAGAGCTATGTGAGATCTATACACATGCAAAATTTCAGGGGGGTATGTCCAACCAGTCCTGAGATATAAGCCTGAATGTCTGCAGCGTGGACATAAATGTAGGTGGTGCCACCTGCCAAAAAATCGAGAAAGCCATCCAAGATGTATAAACACGCAAAATATTAGGCAGATAATCAAACCACTACTGAGATATGAGTGATTTAGCCCACTGCAGACAAACAGATGGACGCTGTGCAAAAATAGTTGCAGGTGTTCCATCCAGTTTTGTGTATGATAAAGAGCAATGTGAAATCTATACACATGCAAAATTTTGGCTCAATCGGTCAAACGGTTCCCATGATATGAGCTTGGATGTCTGCATCGTAAACTAGAATGTAGGTGGCACCACCTGTCATAAAATAAAGAAAGCTGTCCAGGATGTATAATACTGCAAAATTTTAGGCAGACATGTCAAACCATCGCCAAGACATGAGTGATTTTATCCCAAGGCAGACAAACAGATGGACGCTGTGCAAAAAATGGTTGCAGGTGGCACCACCAGTTTTGTGTATAATAAAGAGCTATGTGAGATCTATACACATGCAAAATTTTGACCCAATCGGCCAAACGTTTCCCCAGATATAAGCATGGATGTCTGCAGCCTGAACTTGAATGTAGGTGGCGCCACCTGTAATAAAAATCAAGAAAGTTATCCCGGATGTATACGCATGCCAAATTTCAGGTGGATTAGTCAAACCACTGCAGAGATATGAGTGATTTTAACCCAAGGCAGATGAACTGATGGATGCTGTGCAAACATGGTTGCAGGTGGCACCACCATTTTTTGTGTATGTTATAAAGCTATCCAAGGGCTACATTTGTACAAAATGTTTTTTCCTGATCAGTCAAATGGTTCTGAGATATATGGTTTTATGTGTGGAAACAGACGCACAAATGGACGCTGGGCAGAGAGGAAAGGTCAGAGGTCAAGGCAAATTGGTTAGGCACTGGTTCACATGTGACCCAATAATTGGTGCAAGTTTAGGAAAAATCAGTCCAGTAGTCTCAGAGGAGTTCTCCTGAAACGAATACGGTGGCGGCCACGGCAGCGGTGGAACCCGGTCAAAAACATAGTATGTTCGTTTTCGTTTTGGCGGCTACATTTAAACACATAATGTTTCCAGACATGAGAACAAGAGTGTCTATCATTTGTGCAATCATTCAATTTTACTTTTTTTTGTGACAAAAGTGTGATTATGATGATCCCTGCTGGGAATACAAGTTACTGCACAAGGATAACTCTTGATCAGTCATGAATAGAAGATGTTTTTAATCATATTGAGTTGAAGATGTTTTTATTCATATTGAAAATATACATCCAAACCAACTTGTGGTTTGTGGCCCATTTGGTCACAACCTGTTTTTTTTGTTTTATTTTTATAACATTAATCTAAGGTGAAAACCCACCAAACAGGCATCTTTCCTGAAGAACACACTCATGAAAAACAGGTATTTGATATTACATTTAGAACTCCATTTGGGTCCATGCCAGGATAACAGGCATGCTGGGTTTATCATCAGAAAAATTCATCTCAGAAATGATATATAGCATGGGCCACACACCTGGTCAAGAAGCCCAGTCAGTCTTCTTTGTTTGAGATTCTGATACACCTGGGGATAGAACTCTCTGGACAGCGCCACCTCAACCACTTCCTTCAGTGGACTACTGGTAACTTGTACTGGTGTAGGGCAGTGACTGGACAGCCATCGTACTGCCTGTCCAAGCTGTAAACACAGGTTTCATTGTAAATACAAGAATGGCACTCAGTGGGGTGTATATTATCATCAATGCAAATTAACCCTACTGCTTCTAACCCTTAATCAAGACTGGCAGTATATAAAATTTGAAGGAATCTTTCCTGGACTATGTCAAAATCATAGATTTGTGGAAATAGGTCCAGTTGTGTTTTTCTTTTTGTATAATCCTGCTAACAGCTACCCCCCCCCCTATAAAAAAATAAAACATGATGGAAAAACAATTCATTAACAAACTTACTGGTATAATTATTAACATTATTCATTAACTAACTTACTGGTATGTGCAGCTTTTCTTTAGGATTATTCATCTCTGATTAACACACAAAATTAGTTTGAGAACAGTTCATTCTCTTATCTACATAAATTTTGAGTTATAAAACAATTATCTCATGAACACATACCACTCTGGAAGCACGAGGGTCCTCACAGTCCTCCACCATGTCAAGTACAGACAACTCTGACAATCGACCACCGGACTTGAGTTCAGACAGGCCTAACTGTGACACTACCTCCTGAATGTCGAGGTCACCGGCTGTGTCCTCTGACTGGACAATAACTGTGACAGGTATTTTTGGAGTAGTTCTCAGCAGGGACAGCTGACTGTGGAGTCTCTTCTTAACTGCAGACCAACCATTGGTCTCCTTAAAATATAAAAGGGTGAAAACAGTTCAGCTTTGAGAGCCTGGAATACAGTTTTTTTAATACTGAATAGGAAACTCTGCGATTTACTCCAAGTACAAGTAATAACTTCTGTACCTACAGGTCAATAATGTGTGATATCAGTGAACAAATTTTCAACCATTTAAATGTTATAAAACTATTCAGGTACACTATATAAAAGAATATGAACAGAAAGATGTTTTCACTAACTACACTTTGATGATGAACAACTCTTTTATACCTTGGCCTTAATGAAAAAGACAGGTATACACACATACAGAGGCAAACACTAAGATACATATTACTGGTTTTCTATGCATAGATAATTTAACCATATTAATATTTTAATATTCCAAAAGTCAATATGTTTTTACATTAACAAAAGAATGTCAAAGTTGTTTTCTGGCTTTCATGGTTGGGGAAATGCAAGAAAAAATGTTAACTTGTTTAAAATATTGCTGAAATGAAACTACAGAATGACAGTTTAAATGGAATTCATACCAATTCATCACTGGTGATGATGAACAAAAGAGCCGAGGTCCCGCCAAGTAAGTCTCTGCCAGCGGTGCTGTGTGGGCCTGTCACACTGCGGACACACACTCCTAACGGGCTCCGTCTTCTCTCTGTGGTGTGGTACAAACACAGAAGGTCTGTCTGGAAAAAGAATAACAAACATCTAAATGTTATACAGCTACAGAAATAGGTGGGGCATTAAGTGAAATATCACCATCACATGCTTACTCTATGTAAACAACAAACAAACAGGACCTTATTTTATACATGACTGATATGCAGAAGATGGAAGTTTATAATATCAATGCTATCTCACCACTAATATCTTGTCTTCAGAGATCTGTTCACATTTGTTTAAACTGCATAAAGGAAGGGATTGTTATAATAATAACAGATCAAACAAGGGACCCATGGGTCTCGGCGCTCAGCTGAAGTTTGAAATTTTTGCAAATGCAAAATATGCAAAATATTCTATTGTAATGTTTTTCATTTATATAAGCATATGAGAAGCTAAGAGGAAAAGGGCCCTCCTACTTGGTTATAGTAAAGTTCTAAATATATGATTACAAACTAATACTCTGACAAGACTGTCATGAAGAAAAACAGTAACAGTTTTGAGATACTGTGATGCATATGAAAAATTTACAGATGGACAGGCAAGTGGACAGAATGGACTAATACCTTTATTTCACTTTCAAGAGAATAATGCATTTAAGTTTATATATAAGCCTTTTTTTTAGCATATCCACTTTTTCCATTAATAGTTTTTATCTGATTCATTTTTTTTATTTACAAGTTTTATAAATTTGTAATAAACAAGTGACCCATGGGTCATGACGCTCAGCTGACTGGGAAGAGATTTGCAAAAGGAAATTTTTCATCTGAATAGTAGTATATACCCATTCAACTGAAGCATCAAACAGATTAACCAACAGGGCAAAATTGTGTCTGTATTTTTAAAGGTATCAAAAATAGAGAAAATAATTCGTAAAAAATAAAAAAATTAAGGTGGCGCCACCAGTCTGCAGGAACTGATGGATCATCTCATGATCAATATGTATGCAAAAAATCATGACCATCAGTAATGTAGTTAATGAGATATTGAAGTTTTTGTATGAAATTTTTTACTTTTCTGGGGGGTACTTTGGGGCCCCATAGCTCGAAGGATATGGGTAACAGAGACCTAATTTCTGGTTTCCAAGGAGATTTTTCATGGACCTCTCAGAATGCCAAGTTACAAGGTTCTAGGTCCAGTGGTTACGATTTGTGCCTGGTTAACGGACGGACAGACGGACAGACAGACGATGGACAAAGAGTGATCGCTATAGCTCAGATGACTTTCAGTCAGCTGAGCTAAAAATTAAAAAAAATACAGATGGCGCCACCAGACTGCAGAAACTGATGAAACACCCCATGATCAATATCAATGCTAAGAATCATGGTGATCAATGCATTAGTTGTTCAGATACTTGAGCTTTTGTATCAAATTTTCCATTATTCTGGGGGGTACTTCTGAGCCCAATAGCTCGAAGAATATGGGTAACAGAGACCTAATTCGAGGTTTCCAAGGAAACTTTTTATGGGCTTCTCTGCATGTCAAGACAGAAGATTCTAGGTCTAGGCATTACGATTTATGCCCTGTAAAATTCGTAAAAATCGAAAAAATACCAGTGGCGCCATCAGACTGCAGAAACTGATGAAACATTCCAAGATCAATATCCGTGCAAAGAATTATGGTGATCATTGCAATAGTTTTTCAGATACTTGAGCTTTTGTATCAAATTTTCCATCATTCTGGGGGGTACTTGGGAGCCCCATAGCTCGAAGAAAATGGGTAACAGAGACCTTTTTCTAAGTTTCTAAGGAGACTTTTAATGGGCCTCCCTGCATGTCAAGAGAGACGATTCTAGGTCCAGTCATTAGGATTTGTGCCCTGTTAACCGATGACCGCATCTTTTAATGTCTAAAAAATAGAGAAAAAAACACGTAAAAATAAAAAAAATACAGGTGGTACCACCAAACTGCAGAAACTGATGAAACACCCCATGATCAAAATCAATGCAAAGAATCATAGTGATCAATGCAATAGTTGATCAGTTACTTGAACTTTTGTATCAAATTTTCCATTATTCTGGGGGGGGGGGGTACTTCGGAGCCCCATAGCTCAGAGGTTATGGGTAACAGAGACCTAATTTCAGGTTTCCAAGGAGACTTTTTTATGGGCCTCTCTGCATATCAAGAGAGAAGATTCTAGGTCCAGTCGTTACGATTTGTGCCCTGTTAACAGATGACTGCATCTTCAGAGGTCTCAAAAATAGAGAAAAAAATTCGTAAAAATTGAAAAAATACAGGTGGCGCCACCAGTCTGCAGAACTGATGAAACACTCCATGATCAATTTCCATGCAAAAAATCATGACCATCAGTAATGTAGTTAATGAGATATTGATGTTTTTGTATGAAATTTTTGACTATTCTGGGGGGTACTTTGGGGCCCCATAGCTCAAGGGATATGGGTAACAGAGACCTAATTTCTGGTTTCCATGGACATTTTTTCATTGACCTCTCAATGTCTCAAGAATGAAGATTCTAGGTCCAGTCTTTACAATTTGTGCCTTGTTAACAGATGTTCAAATTTTTAAAGGTCTCAAAAATAGAGAAAAAAATTCGTAAAAAATCGAAAAATACAGGTGGCGCCACCAGTCTGCAGGAACTGATGGAACATCTCATGATCAATATGTATGCAAAAAATCATGACCAGCAGTGATGTAGTTAATGAGATATTGATGTTTTTGTATGAAATTTTTTACTTTTCTGGGGGGGTACTTTTGGGCCCCATAGCTCAAAGGATATGGGTAACAGAGACCTAATTTCTGGTTTCCATGGACATTTTTTCATTGACCTCTCAATGTCTCAAGAATGAAGATTCTAGGTCCAGTCTTTACAATTTGTGCCTTGTTAACAGATGTTCACATTTTTAAAGGTCTCAAAAATAGAGAAAAAAATTCGTAAAAAATCGAAAAATACAGGTGGCGCCACCAGTCTGCAGGAACTGATGGAACATCTCATGATCAATATGTATGCAAAAAATCATGACCAGCAGTGATGTAGTTAATGAGATATTGATGTTTTTGTATGAAATTTTTGACTTTTCTGGGGGGGTACTTTTGGGCCCCATAGCTCAAAGGATATGGGTAACAGAGACCTAATTTCTGGTTTCCAAGGAGATTTTTCATGGACCTCTCAGAATGCCAAGTTACAAGGTTCTAGGTCCAGCGGTTACGATTTGTGCCTGGTTAACGGACAGCTGAGCTAAAAAACTGAAAATATAAGTTATAATATTAGAATTCCAAGTTGCAATCATTATATATCCAGAGTGAAGCTCATATTGGGTCATATTATGCATACACATATATTTTATTATTTTTAAATCACAAATGTTTAAACTGAATTTAAAAGAAAATAATGCCACAATATGGCATCTACAAGATTATTCCTTGAATCACTATTAAAAAATTTTGCACATTGGAGTGTTCAGTACATGCTTAATTTTATTCACTGAAATGAAATAAAAGATTCAGTAAATTTGATAAAATAAAAACATCATTTCTAATAAAGTATACACACTGTTGGTTGAATGAGGGACAAACAATATTATCGTGCTAATTACTATCTCAGCTATAATTTATTACTGGAATTAATAGTCAATTTCACAGTTTTTACTCTTCTGAAGTAAGGAATTACTTATCTGATGAACATCCACACTTTCATACCAATACACCACTTTGTTGACACAATTCAATATGCACTTTAATCATTGTAACCCTGGTTGTACAATACAAAATCTAAAATGTAGCATAGCCAAGAATAAAATAAAATACAGAAAATTATAACATTCATCTAGTTAATGCACCATTGGGGGGGGGGGGGAGTGCAGGGCAGAGGGGAAGCCTGCTAGTAGTGGCCAAGCTGAGCAAAGGCAAGCTGCCTGAGGTCAGTTACATAATGCAAGTGAAGGCTGTACTAACAGGTGGGCTAGATGTAAACAACACTTGACATGGTGTATGGAAACATGAATTAAAGCTACTCCTTTCAATCAATTCCTTTGAAATTTCAGATTTTAAAAGATTATATCCTTATGTATATATGTTGTGAAAATTAAATCAAGAGTGCTTACAGGGAAAAAACGTGCCATTGCCAAAGTTGGACAAAATTTAAGGTATTGATTTTTTATTTATGCTAATAACTTGACAAATTTGCAAAATTCAGATCTAATTTTGGGTAAACAATTGAATCTTAATTAAATAAAGTTATATTCCTG
This sequence comes from Sipunculus nudus, assembly GCA_026874595.1. Taxonomy (NCBI): domain Eukaryota; kingdom Metazoa; phylum Annelida; class Sipuncula; order Golfingiida; family Sipunculidae; genus Sipunculus; species Sipunculus nudus. The sequence continues at coordinate 102,218,110 of CM049306.1, read as the reverse complement.
AAAAAAAGTCTCCAGCTTCAGCAATTCTCATGTTAGGTGAGTAAATATATTTCCTGATTTTTAAAAAAATGCATTATATTTGGGCCCATAACTTCAAAATAATACCCAATACTGACCTAATTTTTGGTTTGTTCATAGAAAATGTATGGAATATGAATACTAAATATGATCAAAAACAGATCAGTTGTTTTGATATAAGGCAGCCTTGAAGTGTAACAATGGTTTTTTTATGGAAAACGGAGGTTTTTCCTTAATATCTCAAAGGAACAAAGTCCTAATGACCCAATTTTCGGTATGGTAGGAGATTTTGGGGACATCTAATGGTATGCAAAGTTTTGGATTTTTAGGTCCAACGGTTTTAAAACGTCCCCTGTTAACGGACGGCCAGCCAGCCGGACAACGGACCACGACTATAGCTCAGATGACTTATAGTCAGCTGAGCTAATAAATCAACATCTTAATGTTGATTCAAGAATTTTACCCAAACAATTTGATTAACCATCATATCTTAGGCTTCAATCTTGCATTAAACTGCATTTAAATTAAATGTTAAATGTATTCACTGTACAACCAGTATGTGTATGAATCTGGGACTGACACTGTTCACAATGTTTCCTGCACACAACAGGAATACGTCCATGTTTGATTTGTAGTTATATCTGGGTAATCTTAATGTTTAATGAAACCTCTGATGTTTTTGAGATGATGTGTGTGTGTGTGTGTGTGTGTGTAGAAACATACATGAACTGTACTTACAGTTGAATCTGAGTTCTGTGGAGTATCACCTTTTCGGAATTTGGCCTTGATCCAGTCACAATAGTTCTTGTCATCCTCACCAGAAGGCTCTGGGAGTGATACAAGAAGTTTCCACTGGACTGGTTTTCCACCTCGAAAAAGTGTGTGTGAATATAAAATAGTGTATGCATACATTAAATGAATGGTGGAATATATGCATTATATATATATATCAACATTTAAATCCTAAATAAGACTTTTCACATATGCCTGGACACAAAGATTTTTCCACTCTTAGACCAAATGAAATAAAAGTGGGTGTGAATTTCTGATATGTCTGACAAAAATTTTCCAGTGATACTAAATGAAACAACTATTCGTACATACCTTGAGTTGTTTTTCTGACATGTCTGCTCATAAGTGTTGGTAGATTGAGGGGTGTCCATGCCTTCTGATGTCGTAGTTTACAAAGATAATGGTACAGCAACATCTCCCGTTGGAACCTCTCCTGTGCCTCCAGTACCGTTGGCGCTGCCTGCAGGGTAACCAAGGCATCAGTACCCACTTCCATAGCCTTCCCCTTGATTCCGGTGGCTGATGGGATCAGATTCTTCAAACAATCTTTTGCTGGAACCATACAAGGGGCACTTGGGAAATTCAACATTCCGCATTTGAGCCGCAGCCTCTTGTCATACATCCACCTCCATTTCCTCCAGAAGGACTGACATCTCAGGAGTTGCACAGCCTGGTAAGCGTCCTCCAGTTCTTTCAGACGCTGTACAACATCTGTATCATAAACTTCGTCTGCCACGTCCTCCAGCAGCTCATCCACCACCTCCTCCATCAGGCCTCCTGCCTCCTCCACAGAGCATCTCTCCTGACTCTCTTGTTTCAGCTGCAGCTGAACTTCCCTAAAGGTCATACAAAGTTATAAGTTACTTTAAATGTCTCAATTACACAACTGACCAAATTTCCATTTACTCATGATCAGACAAAAGTAAGTTTTTTCTCAGGCTACAACAGAGGGTGGAATCATTTACATTAATTTAAAATGACAACAACAAGCAAATTGAAGTTAATTTGCAAACATGTTTTATTTGGCAAAAACTCATAAAAATGAAGTCAGAGTGACTTTTAAACTCTATTAAGTTAGTCAAAACTCCACTTTCACAGAAAACACATATCTTACCAGTATTATAATCAAACTATGTCTTTATCCCCTTGTATTTAATGTCTCAGGATTATTTATTATATATTTATTTATATTATTTATGGAAATCAAGTTCCTGCATATCATTTTGGTAATAGCAGAAATATGTATTTGCACCTGACTAAATTAAAGAAAACCGAGGCCATTCAAATTATATGAAACAGATATGTGGTTTCAATATAAAATGAAAAATTCACATACTTGTGCAATTTAAATATTTTTCATCTTATAAAATCCCAAAGTATGGAATTAATTTGAATTATTCTGACTAATAAAAATAAGGTATGTACCTGTACTTCTCTCTTGACTGTTCTTCTACCATGCTGTCCACTACATGTTGAACCAGGTCTTCCATGATATCCTCTGTAGCTTTCTGTTTGGCTGCAGATACTTCTGCTTTCCTCCTGGCATCCGCCTCAGCCTGGATACGCTTTGCTTCATCTATAGTTTCTACACACACCTCCCTGTTTTCAAGATAACAAGTTATAGAAACTTTCATCATTCAATATTCCAGCTTCTTACAACATTACTTTCTGCAACTCTTGTTCTAGTTAAGTTTTTACTTTGTCCCCCTATGAAAATATATCCACTCTACACAAGTAAAGTCTTAAACTGCAAACCATCCATGTCCAGTGGCATATTTCATGATACTAAGAATGCATTAATGAGGTGAAGATCCTGGCCAGTGGTATTATTACTAGCATATGAATTTACCTTGAATCAGAAGCAATTACACAATGTTTTTAACAAGTTATTTACCCAAATTATGATACAGTCATACAGAATATACAGACATCTTATTTCTGGAACAAAATTTTGCAGATTGCATATTTGTGAAAACTAACCTTGCCATGATGGCTACCTGTTCATTCATGATTTCTGGCACTGCCTTCTCCCCACACTTGAAGAGATACTCGATGGCCTGTACACAGGTTTTGCAAATTGACAGGGCAAACTCATCAATCACTTCGTTGAACATTTCCCGGGCCACTGACTTCACACCCTGAAATTATAATATCATCCTGACAATGCCTCTTATTATACCATCATCTTAAAAATATCTCTCTCTGCTTTTGATGAGAATCCCCTGGAAAATTTCACAATCTGGTATATTAATGTCTTGTACAAGACTTTCTTATCTTGTAAAGATTACCGTAAAGATCTCCACTTAAAACCGCCCTTCAGATTAAACCCGCTACAACTTTCTCATTTAATGTAAATGAATACCCTGCCAGAATGATGCTTTCCGCTCCCTAGCTGGTTCGGACAGCTATACAAATCAGTCATTAAAGTATGTTATTTAAAATGATCTCTTAGAATATAAAATAAAGTATAATAAAGACAATATATTAACCCTCCTTGTGCGGGAACTGTATTGATACAGGCGATGCGCTCCCTGCCTGACATGCAGGATCAGTATTGATACAGTTTGGGAGAGTGCTAGGTTTATATGCCAATAATTAAATTTGTATCCCTTCAGTTCAGATGAAATTTTATGCGGGATCACTAAAGAGGATTTCCTTTCGAATAGTTTCATTTTCCCCGGAAGGTTATTTGACAAACCATGTGCAAATAGCGGCGACATACTAATCATGTGTATGGGACATGACCTGTCATGACCTGCCAAGTATGTCAATCATGGCGGCGTCTGTTATTGTTGACAATAAGAAAATAGTGCAATCCTGATTCTGATCGACTAATGGGACAAGTTTTTTTTATGAATTCGTTGAACAAGACAGTCAGTTTGATTATAGATCTTGAGGAACTAACTGATCCGTTATGGGAGTGGGCAAACGGTGATGTGACGGACCGAATGGCGCGGTGTTGGACATCAAACCGTTAACCGTAAGCCTTCCGTCATACGCCATGCAGCTGGTCTAGCCCATCCAAGGATCATATCCGCAGCAAATGAAATATCAGGCGATGATTGGTCATAGGGATTGATTTTAATGATAACTCTATCTCAATTTAAAACAAGGGACCTATGGGTCACGACGCTCAGCTGTTATATATGATAAAAAAATATTATTTAGAAATGAGGCACATGCTGGTTTTGTGTGGTAATAAATATAAGCTGTATTATGAGTTGTTGTTGTTTAGCTTATGTATGATTTTGATAGTACCTTTGGAGACAGGGAAGAGGATTGATTTCATTTATTTTATTAACAAATGGAGTACTATTGTCACACAGATTTTGACTTGGCCATATAACTTATAAGCAGAACATATAATATAAGAGTTTAACTATTTATTAAAAAAAATTACAAATATTGTCCCAAATATAATTTTTATTAAAAATAATAAGAGAATCATATGATTTTTTTAAATGAAATATAACTGATATGATTATTAAAATAATATTAAAGAATATATTCATGAATGCATTCATGAATACATTTTGAAAGTATTTGCACGAGTATTCATATTCTTTCATTTTTACCTGAATTCCTATTCTTTATGCAAGAAATTTTACAATGGAGTACATAATCATATTCGTATTTAAATACAATTACAAAGTATTCGCAACATGTCTGGTATTTATTCAGTTTTCACCAAACAATGATGTTGAGAATCCAGAATATACAAAATTCACACATTTAAATAATGATCATAAGTACCTGGTTTTATGGCTTTTATTTATATTAAAAAATAACTGTAAAAAATTCATTTTGGACTAATTTCACATCAATGTACACACTAGACACAGTAGGAATCTAGATTAATATTATCAACTGCATCTTTGTCTATCATTAATTTCCTTCATATGATCCCTAATGATTAGTAATGAATAATATGATTTACTTCTTTATCATTAAAATTGAACTGAAAAATGCCATAGGTGACTGCATGGTGTTATTTGGAATATGTGACATTCTACCCATCGATACAAGATTCTTATATCATCAGTAACTGCAAGTTAATTTCCTGTTATTATACACTAACAAATTCCTTTTCTATTTTTCTTTAATTTGTTATTAAAAACCAATAAAAATTTATTAATTTATTGTTTATTGTTATGTTGTTGGTTGAAACTACTAGATGAGTTGGATTGGACACCTGGATCAACTGTGGCTGGCCATAAGCTGCCTGGATTCCTGTATGCCTCGCCTCAAGCGTGCATAATTTGATGAAAGGTCAACAAGGTCAACATACAGGGGACTCAAGAGGGGCTGGAGAGAGCCAAAGTCTGACAGGGTCTCATAAAAAACATTAATAAAAGCTACAATTTTTGGCCAATTTCTTTCAGCTTTCTAAACTAAAAAGCTGAAATCCTAATGTGTGCATGATATGAAAATTATATCAACAGTGCTCACAGGACACAAACATGCCATGGTCACAGTTGGGAAAAATTTAAGGTACTAATTTTATATTTATACTAATAACTTATAAAATTTGAAAAATTCAGAACTAATTTTGGGTATTCAATTGAATCTTGATTAAATAATGTTACATCCCTGACAAAAAAATCTCTAGCTTCAGCAATGCCCTTGTTAAGGGAGTAAATATATTTCTTGATTTTTTACAAAGTGCATTATGTTTGGGCCCATAACTTAAAACAATTACGCAATACTGACATCATTCTGGCATGTGCATAGAGAATGAAAAATATGTATATTATTTATGATTAAAGTCAGATCAGTGGTTTTGATATTAGGCAGTCTTGAAGTGTAACAAAGGGTTTTTAATGGAAAAATGAAGTTTTTCATTAATATCTCAAAGGTATTAAGTCCTAGTGACCAAATTCTTGGCATGGTAGGGGATTTTGGAGACATCTAACTGTATGCCGAATTTAAGGAACTTAGAGCTGAAGCTGGGGAGCTGAGCTCTTGCAAACTGCATAACACTAGCTTGATGTAAACAATATGTTACATGGTGCTTGAAAACTTATTAAAATCTACAGTTTTTGATCAACTGGTTTCAAATTTTTGGTGTAAACAGTTGAAATGCTAACAAAAACATGCTGTGAAAATTAAATCCACAGTACCTACAGGAAAAAAACGTGCCATGGTCAAAGTTGGGCAAAATTTAAGGTACCAATTTTTTATTTTTATTAATATTTTAGAAAATTTAAAAGATTCTCATCTAATTTTGGGTATACAATTTAATTTTGATTAATTAAAGTTATATTACTGGAAAAAAGGTCAATAGCTTTAACATTTTTTGTGTTAAGTGATCAAATATCTTTCCTGATTTTTTACAAAATGCATTATGTTTGGGCCCATAACTTTTTTAAATTAAATAATACAGACATAATTTCTGGCATGTACATAGGAACTATATAGAGGAATATTTATGGTAAATATGAGGAAAAACAGATGAGTGGTTTTGATATTAGGCAGTCCTGAAGTGTGAAAATAGGTTTTTAATAAAAAAATTGAGGTTTTTCCTTAATTTCTCAAAGGAACGAAGTTGCAAAGACCCAGTTTTCTGCTTGGTAGGAGATCTTGGGGACATCTAACATTATGCCGAATTTTGGATTCCTAGGTCTTACGGTTTCAAAACGTGCCACATCTACGGACGGACGGACGGACGGACGGACGGACAGACGGACGGACGACGGACAATGGACCACGACTATAGCTCAGATGACTTATAGTCAGCTGAGCTAAAAACACAATAACATTTAAATCAGCAATATTTACTTTACAAATAACAAATAATTGTAAACAATACATTTACACATGGCTCCATGCATTCGAGACTGCTGCTAAGGGCGGCCTTCGAAAGTCGCCCTATTATCGCCCACTTGCTGGCCCAAAAACGATGTCTGTCAGGAAGATATTCAGGAAACCCTTCTAGTTTAAACCGCACAGTGCTTTCAGGAAAACAACCTGATTTCAAGATTTTGAATTTCTTGATTAAACCGCAGTTTTAAGTGGAGATTTTACGGTATTCTCAAAAATAAAATAATCTTTTTAAATCTTACATGAGTATAAAGCTGTTTTCAGTAATGAATTTGAAAAGTCTAACCTGTAACATGAAATTCTCTTAACTTAATTGCCTTTAAACATTTTTCTGACAAAACTTATGTAGGTTTCAATTTTAAGCAGAACTAATTTTTTTGCCAACCAAGGATAAAATCATGATTGTCAACAAAAATATTTATGCATATTTTCATGAAATAGATCAAGCAATTGATTTAATTCCTGCTACTCGACCTTTGGATAACAGACTATGCTATGCTTATTCAATTCAGCTGTTTTGAAAATAACACCACAGGAAATTGAATATCAGCACTTGATTTGTCCATTTATTTACATGTATAATAAAAGAAACAGACACAGTCAGCAATCTTTAAATTCAAGAATCCTCAAAATATTTATAATGTAACTAAGAATGATTATTATAATTCCTTGAACATACTGACATATCTGATACCATACCTCATTGGTATATTTTTTCTTTTCCTTGACCTGGGTGACTTCAGCAACTGGAGGGATGGTGCCAGCTTCCGCAGCAGACCCAGCATCTTCCTCCTCATCCTCCTGTTGTATCTCCACCATCATCCCTGTGAATGCTCCATGTCTGTCAAAGCTGGATTCAGGTGTCTCAGGTTCCCACGGTGTCAGGGGACCGCCATTCAACACCTGCGAAAAGAACACACTGAACTGCACTCCCTCTGACATTTAAACAAATGTACATGCAATAATCTCCTTTACGACAATTACTGACTGGCTGCTTATCCACACACCCAAACATCATGTGCAGCAAATGTCTTTAATTTCTTCTACAAATACATATGAATGTGGTCCCTTGAATGAAGCTTGTATTAAATAAATCCATCATCTCCATCATTAGACAAACTTCTTAAACATTGGAAGTAACAACTGTATCCATGATTTAACTTTAAAGGAAATTCTTGAAAGAAAATTCCCGGACACAGAGGTTGAAAGAATGTAAACACACGCATGCCACTTAAGAATAGTCCAGATATCCAGATATCCTTAATATCAGATATCCATAATACTAATATGAATCTATCTAACTTTCCTAGGCCATGAAGAATTTAAAACGAAAGACAGATAAACATAATGTATCTTTCATACCTGTCCCAGATCTACAGTTCTCTTATTTTCAATGATGCGAGGGGCCCTGGTAGAGGGATACGCTGTTTCTGGTAGGATGACTTGACTGTTTCTGTCCAGGACCAAGTTACCACCCTCCAACTTCAGACCATGATGGCTGCAGAAGTTCTCAACTTCTTCCTCATCCTCGAATAACAGCAGCCTGACCAGCTCATCCAGAGGAAACTGTTTACAAAAGCAGTCAAATCTTGTTAATCAAAACATTACTAGGGAAAGAAATGTGTTCAGTTAAACCAACACTCACACACATGACCTTTGACTACCTGAATGTTCTGCAAACACTGGAACCTTATGTGTTAGTTGTTTGGAAAATATCTTTCACTCTCAGATCAAGGACATTACTGGGTCAGCAAAACAACACAAAAATTGCAATTAATTTTTTAAATCCCTAGTTGAAATATGGTTCTAATTCTGGTCCTTCATTAAGACTGGACTTTTCACTTAATTTAATTAAGTGCTATCCATATTTTTTTTCTTCTGATAAACATCTGAATGTGACAAGTTACTTTCAAAAAGGTTGAGTCTGATATCCCAGCATGTAACATTTCATGGTACAGTCATGATAGGACATTTATATGGCCAGCAGGCGAATGTTTAGTTAAGAGTTAATCCACTCTGCTTCTGCACAGTTAGTGAAGTATACTCTGCATTTCCTATACAACTACTGTATAAAAATATTCATGACCAGGAGCTACTGTGAGTTCTTTATAATTTAACTGTTTTTATTCAAAACTCAGTTTGACTGATATCTGTGGGCTGGCAAGCCTGACATGAGTGGAGGTTGTCTAATGCTGTGTTTGCTACCTCTGGGACTGATAGTAAATACAAGCTGACAAGTGGAAAATGGCAGTGGTCACGTGGTCCGAGTGGTATTTACCACTGGCAAACTGGTCATACTTTGAGTATTAACATTTGTCCCACTTGGCGGCCTCACCTTTATCCATGGCAATGCAGGATCCAGGGAGCAAATAATGACACCAATATTTTACTGGTGTACATAAAAGTTTTTAATGACAAATAAAATTGAACAAATGAAACATAAAACATATTTTATAAATCATTTTGTTTGGTTACTATGACAATCTGGACATATGGTCAGTGGGCTTTTGTTGGGTACAGAGAGGTAGCAAGTCATTTGCAGTACCTGACATCTGGTAATTACAGTAAATCCCAGAGGTAGCGAACACGGCATCAGTGCATCTCCAAATGATACAAAAAGAACCTTGATGATCACAGAGGAAAGGGATGTGACAATCCAAGGTGTGACAAGGATGAGCAACAAGCTAAAGCTGTAATATACTCGATGTGACTTTCCACTTGTGAAGTGAGCGGGGGGGGGGGGGGGGGGGGGGCTTTGTGTTTACAGACTCACCATACTGGTACCAGCACCTCTGAATGCCCTTGTGATGACCTTGAGAGCTAGGATTCTCATCTGACTGAAGTATCGATGCATGATGCAGGCTTGAAGGAAGGTGGCCTTGTCTATCAGCTTGAAGAAGCGCACGTAGTTGTTACTGTTGAGGGCTGAGTGTACATTTAGAACAAAACTGACTTCGTGTGACGACCGGATTGTAGCATCAAGCTGCTGGGTCTCCCTGAAAAACAAGGCTGTGTCAGCTAACATACTCCACAGGTACAAAACAAAAACTGTTCCTGCAGCACTGACCAGGAGCAATTCCTGCATGGTCATACAGAGATTTTAAGTCTTACGTGCTTTGCAATTGAAAAGTGAGTTGGAATAAGACCCCAGTGTGATCTGTATACAAAGACACTTGATATACATTAGGGTTACTTATTGTTATTTTTAATCTGGGAAGTTTTAGCATTTTACCCGGGAAAGGAGGAAGCACATGCATTATGTAAAAAAAAACAGTTACAGAACAGAAAAAAACACATTTATGGACCAAGTCTTAACCTGTATTAGGGAATGGGTTCTAGAAAAAAATGTTTGTTCAGAAACGTCAGAGAATCATAGAACAGTAGCAGCTTAGTTCAATTATTTTTTTTAGATATCAGATTAACCATTTTGGACCGGTTATATTATATAAATGTTCAATACAAGCAAATGAGGCTTTAAAAAACAGAAACATTTTTAGAATGATAAATTTTGTAGCATACCTGAGAATGTCACCTTCATTCAGATTCATCAGCACCATGTAGGCTCTGAACTCCGCCTCGTTAGGACATGCTATCCCCTGCTTCACCTTCAGGTCGTGGTACATCTCCTTCAAAGACTGCAGACACTTGGTTAGGTTCTCATTGTTGATTTTAACGTCGAATACTGACATGTCTTCCTCACACAGACGTTCAGCACAGAAGATGTGGAATCGAGCACACTTTTCTATCAACTCAACAGCAATTGGGTCACACAGTCGCTGCTGTGTTATGTCCTGTACAATTAGAATATCAGCCTGATTTTTACTGCCATTCAGTGAAGAAGAAACGATAATGTTTTCAGACACATATATATATGCTAAAAAATTAAAGTCCAAGGCATACCTTTGGAACCAATACTTTTTAATTTTGGGTCAAATGGCAGTTTTTATTATCATAGTACTTTTTTTAGTAAATTCTAACAAAAGTTATTTCATCATTTATGGATAATAAATGGCATGTGAAACAGTTGAAAAACCCTTGCAATATTACTTTGCATCACACCATCTGGTGGCAGACTGAAACAAGTGACCCATGGGTCATGACGCTCAGCTGACTGGGAAGAGATTTGCAAAAGGAAATTTTATCATCTGAATGGTAATAAATAACCATTCAACTGAAGCATCAAATAGATTAACCAAAAGGCTGTGATTGTGTCTGTATTAATATATATCAAAAATAGAGAAAAAATGTGTAAACTTTAAAAAAAATACAGGTAGCTCCACCAGTCTGCAGAAACTAATAAAAACACTTAATGGTCAATATCCTTGCAAAGAAGCATGGTGGTCTCTGGATAAGTTGTTCAGATACTTCAGCTTTTGTATCAAATTTTCCATTATTCTGAGGGATACTTTTGAGTCCTATAGCTTGAAGGATATGGGTAACAGAGACCTAATTTCAGGTTTCCACAGACACTTTTCATGGGCCTCCTTGCATGACAAGAATGAAGATTCTAGGTCCAGTTGTAACAATTTTTACCCTGTTGACAGATAACCACATCTTTAAAGGTCTCAAAAATAGAGAAAATAATTCATAAAAATTTGAAAAAAATAGAGGTGGCACACCCAGTCTGCTAAAACTGATGGAACATGTCATGATCAATATGTATGCCAAAAATCATGAGCATCAGTGTTGTAGTTATTGAGATACTGGAGTTTTTGTATCAAATTTTTCATTATTTTGGTTTTTTTTTGGAGCCATACAGCTTAATGGATATGGGTAACAGAGACCTAATTTCAGGTTTCCATGGAGATTTTTCATGGGTCTCCCTGTGTGTAAAGAATGAAGATTCTAGGTCCAGTTGTTATGATTTGTGCCATGTTAACAGAATTCATATCTTTAAAGGTCTCAAAAATATAGAAAAAATTTGAAAAAAAAGGTAGAAAAAATATATGTGGTGCCACCAGGCTGCAGAAACTGATGAAAGACTCCATGATCAATATCCATACAAACAATTATGGTGATCTCTGCGTTAGTTGTTCAGGTACTTCAGCTTTGGTATCAAATTTTCCATTATTCTGAGCTGTACTTTGGAGTGCCATAGCTCAAAGGATATGGGTAACAGAGACCTAATTTCAGGTTTCCATGGAGACTTTTCATGGGTCTCCCTGTGTCCCAAGAATGAAGATTCTAGGTCCTATTTGAACCCTGTTTACAGATAACTACATCCTTAAAGGTCTCAAAAATAGAGAAAAAAAATTGTAAAAATTTGAAAAATACAGGTGGCGCCACCAGTCTGCAGAATCTGGTGAAATATCTCATGATCAATATGTATGCCAAAAATCATGACTATCAGGGATGTAGTTAATCAGATATTGAAGTTTTTTATGAAATTTTTCACTATTCTGGGTGGTACTTTGGGGCCCCATAGCTCGAAGGATAAGGGTAACAGAGACCTAATTTCTAGTTTCCATGGAGGCTTTTCATAGATCCCTCAGAATGTCAAGAATGAAGATTCTAGGTCCAGTCTTTACTATTTGTGCCCTGTTAACAGATGTTCACATTTATAAAGGTCTTAAAAATAGAGAAAACAATTCATAAAAAATAAAAAAATACAGGTGGCGCCACAGGTCTGCAGGAACTGATGGAACATCTCATGATCAATATGTATGCCAAAAATCATGACCATCAGTGATGTAGTAAATGAGATATTGAAGTTTTTGTATGAAAATTTTTACTATTCTGGGGGGTACTTTGGGGCCCCATAGCTCAAAGGATATGGGTAACAGAGACCTAATTTCTGGTTTCCATGGAGACTTTTCATAGGTCTCTCAGAATGTTAAGAATGAAGATTCTAGGTCCAGTCTTTACCATTTGTGCCCTGTTAACAGATGTCCACATTTTTTAAAGGTCTCAAAAATAGAGAAAAAAATTCGCAAAAATATAAAAATTGAGGTGGCTCTCCCAGGCTGCAGAAACTCATGAAACACTCCATGATCAATATCCATGCAAACAATTATGGTGATATCTTCATTAGTTGTTCAGATACTTCAGCTTTTGTAACAAATTTTCCATTATTCTGAGCTGTACTTTTGAGTGCCACAGCTCAAAGGATATAGGTAACAGAGACCAAATTTCAAGTTTCCATGGAGACTTTTCATGGGTCACCCTGTGTGTCAAGGATGAAGATTCTAGGTCCAGTCGTTACAATTTGAACCCTGTTGACAGATAACTCCATCCTTAAAGGTCTCAAAAATAGAGAAAAAAATTGTAAAAATTAGAAAAATACAGGTGGTGCCACCAGTCTGCAGAAACTGATGAAATATCTCATGATCAATATGTATGCCAAAAATCATGACCATTAGTGATGTAGTTAATCAGATATTGAAGTTTTTGTATGAAATTTTTGACTATTCTGGGGGGTACTTTGGGGCCCCATAGCTCGAAGGATATGGGTAACAGAGACCTAATTTCTGGTTTCCATGGAGACTTTTCATAGGTCTCTCAGAATGTTAAGAATGAAGATTCTAGGTCCAGTCTTTACTATTTGTGCCCTGTTAACAGATGTTCACATTTTTAAAGGTCTCAAAAATTGAGAAAACAAGCGTAATAAATCGAAAAATACAGGTGGCACCACCAGTCTGCAAAAAATGATGAAATATCTCATGATCAATATGTATGCCAAAAATCATGACCATCAGTGATGTAGTTAATCAGATATTGAAGTTTTTGTATGAAATTTTTGACTATTCTGGGGGGTACTTTTTGGGCCCCATAGCTCGAAGGATATGGGTAACAGAGACCTAATTTCTGGTTTCCATGGAGACTTTTCATAGGTCTCTCAGAATGTTAAGAATGAAGATTCTAGGTCCAGTCTTTACTATTTGTGCCCTGTTAACAGATGTTCACATTTTTAAAGGTCTCAAAAATTGAGAAAACAAGCGTAATAAATCGAAAAATACAGGTGGCACCACCAGTCTGCAAAAAATGATGAAACATCTCATGATCAACATGTATGCCAAAAATCATGACCATCAGTGATGTAGTTAATTTGATATTGAAGTTTTTGTATGAAATTTTTCACTATTCTGGGGGGTACTTTGGGGTCCCATAGCTCGAAGGATATGGGTAACAGAGACCTAATTTCTGGTTTCCATAGAGACTATTCATAAGTCTCTTAGAATGTCAAGAATGAAGATTCTAGGTCCAGTCTTTATGATTTATGCCCTGTTAACAGATGTCCACATTTTTAAAGGTATTAAAAATAGAGAAAAAAATTCGTAAAAAAATAAACAAGGCCTACAGGCCTAATGCGAACCTGTTCAAAGTTTAGGAGTATGAATGGAGGTTTATTTTTAAAATTTAATACTGATCCTTTTAAGTCCTGCATATCTTTCTTAGTCATTATGATTTCTGCAAAATGGACATTTCTGACCTGCAAGTTTCAGACTAGGACATTTTAAAACTAGAATATGGGTAGTCGACAAGAGACTATGTGTATCGGCAGAAATCAGAGTAGGATGAGTGAAGTGAGGCATAGATTAAGTGGCAAGGGGAATAGAGTGAGGAGTGTTGCATATTAGCACGGCTGTCTGCAGCGTAAACATGAATGTAGGTGGTGCCATCTGTCATAAAATCAAGAAAATTGTCCAGGATGTATAAACCTGCAAAATTTCAGGTGGAAAAGTCAAACCACTGCTGGGATATGAGTGATTTTATCCCAAGGCAGATGAACAGATGGACGCTGTGCATAAATGGTTGCAGGTTGGGCCACCAGTTTTGCCTATGATGAAGAGCTATGTGAGATCTATACACATGCAAAATTTTTGCCCAATTGGTCAAACGGTTCCTGAGATATGAGCTTGGATGTCTGCAGAGTAAACCTGAATGTAGGTGGCGCCACCTGTCATAAAATCAAGAGAGCTGTCCATGATGTTTAAGCCTGCAAAATTTCAGGTTGATAAGTCAAACAACTGCTGAGATATGAGTCATTTTATCCCAAGGCAGATGAACAGATGGACGCTATGCACAAGTGGTTGCAGGTGGCGCCACCAGTTTTGCCTATGATGAAGAGCTATGTGAGATCTATACACATGCGAAATTTTGGCCCAATGGGTCAAACGGTTCCTGAGATACTGTGGTTGTCTTCTTATTTGCGGTGGTTTCAAATTCGTGATATTCGCGGTCGCTCTCTGACTGCGAAATTGAAACCACCCAGATTTCAATGCATATATACCAGGCCATGATCATTAATTTCAGAAGCTGCCGTTGTAGTTATAGTTGGCGACAGTTGAGATTAATCTTCAGCTAATTGGTGATGTCCGTCGAGCCTCGTGAATATAATTTAAGTGATTCAGGATGAATTAGAAACAGGGTCCATTTAAAATAATATCGCCTATCGGTTTGCTTAGATGCAAAAACCGTGACCCTTTGTGGAAATGTGCTGACCCGGTGGGCGCGCCTGGCAGTGTTTCCTGCCAACCGGCACAGGACTGAAGTCTGGAAAGTGTCAATGCCCGCCGGGCAGTGATATTTTAAAAAATTACGTGTATAATGCCCGCCGGGCAGTTAGTTTTTCAAAAATACATGTATGTGTGCCAAACCAGGTGACATCCACTGCCGCTTAAAATGAATATTAAGTAGAAGGTACTCTTTCACATTGTGCCGTATTTAGTAATTGTTAATAAATATAATTTGCCACAAAGTAGTGAACGTAGCCGCTAGGGTAGCGCCACCTTGTAACTGTATAAAGGACTAATTCTGTCACTACCAAAATCATGGTGCGCCAAACGATGTTGGATTGGCTAGTGATGATGTGAATATTGAATATATTTGAAAGGTCATAGTTCATTATGGGGCCAAATTGCCGTAGAACAGTGGAATGTGAGTTGTTTTGAATGAGCCTTGGCCCTGAACTGATTACAGCGGTCAATGCTTCCCGCACGTGTTGGCTCAATCGTCCGTGACCGTTCAAACATGATATATATCCGGACAGAGAAATAGTAGACCTGGATAACCATGAAATCAGCGGTTTATGAAATAATTTTGTCCTTACAGTTCTTTGTTTCATATTTGATAATAAAATATACTACCAGACTATTGATAGAGCGCGAAAAAAGAACCCCGTGAAACTTTTAAAAATACAAAAACCGCGAAAATTCAGCCCCGCCGATATAAAGGCAACCACAGTATGAGCTTGGATGTCTACAGAGTAAACATGAATGTAGGTGGCGCCACCTGTCATAAAATCAAGAAAGCTGTTCAGGATGTATAAACCTGCAAAATTTTAGGTGGATAAGTCAAACCACTTCTGAGATATGAGTGATTTTATCCTAAGGCAGATGAACAGATGGACGCTGTGCATAAATGGTTGCAGGTGGCACCACCATCTTCACCTATCATGAAGAGCTATGTGAGATCTATACACATGCAAAAGTTTGGCCCAATCAGTCAAACAGTTCCCTAGATATGAGCTTGGATGTCTGCAGAGTACACATGAATGTAGGTGGTGCCACCTGTCATAAAATCGAGAAAGCTGTCCAGGATGTATAAACCCGCAAAATTTCAGGTGGAAAAGTCAAACCACTGCTGAGACAAGAGTGATATTATTCCAAGGCAGATTAACAGATGGATGCTGTGCAAAAATGGTTGCAGGTGGCAACACCAGTTTTGCCTATGATGAAGAGTTATGTGAGATCTATACACATGCAAAATTCTGGCCCAATCGGTCAAACGGTTCCTGAGATATGAGCTTGGATGTCTGCAGAGTAAATGTGAATGTAGGTGGCGCCACCTGTCATAAAATCAAGAATGCTGTCCAGGATGTATAAACCTGCAAAATTTCAGATGGATACGTCAAACCACTGCTGAGATATGATTGATTTTATCCCAAGGCAGATGATCAGGTGGGAGCTGTGCATAAACGGTTGCAGGTGGCGCCACCAGTTTTGCCTATGATGAAGAACTATGTGAGATCTATACACATGCAAAATTTTGGCCCAATCGGCCAAACAGTTCCTGAGATATGAGCTTGGATGTCTGCAGAGTAAACCTGAATGTAGGTGGCGCCACCTGTCATAAAATCGAGAAAGCTGTCAAGGATGTATAAACCTGCAAAATTTCAAGTGGATTAGTCAAACCTCTGCTGAGATATGAGTGATTTTATCCCAAGGCAGATGAACAGATGGACGCTGTGCATAAGTAGTTGCAGGTGGCGCCGTCAGTTTTGCCTATGATGAAGAGCTTTGTGAGATCTATAAACATGCAAAATTTTGGCCTAATAGGTCAAACGGTTCCCCAGATATGAGCTTGGATGTCTGCAGAGTAAACGTGAATGTAGGTGGTGCCACCTGTCATAAAATCGAGAAAGCTGTCCAGGATGTATAAACCTGCAAAATTTCAGGTGGATAAGTCAAACAACTGCTGAGATATGAGTGATGTTATCCCAAAGCGGATGAACAGATGGACGCTGTGCAAAAATGGTTGCAGGTGGCGCCACAATTTTTAGTTTATGTTATAAAGCTATCAAAGGGCTACATTTGTGCAAAATTTTTAGCCTGATTGGTCAAACGGTTCCCGAGATATGCGGGTTTATGTGTGGGAACAGACGCACAAATGGACGCTGGGCAGTGAGAAAAGGTCAGAGATCAACCAAAAATGAGGGTGCAGCAGTTCACATGTGATCTGATGATAAACCCGATTTGCTTAAAATGCAAACCAAGTTTTTTCAAACAGTTGAAAGATATAGTTCCAATAATCTGGGAATTCTGCATCTAAACATTGTGTCTAGACGTCTAGACACATTGTCTAGACACCCCCCTGAGCCAGGTCAGTTGCCATGGTGATGTCTGGACCCCACCTGTTTGTACTGAGTGACCTCTTGACTTGGCTGCTGAAACTCAGCAAGTTGTCAAATCTGTTTTCAAACACAGAAAGCCTTTTTTTCAATTGGCTACAATGCTTTTTAAAAGCTGTATTTACCCAATCTATACTTATAAAACTGGCAGAACCCTACCATAGAATAATTCTTGTAAAGTTTAAACCAATCAGCTTAACAGTTTCATCATAAATCAGTGTATAAGCTAGAAGAGTTTAAAATTACATTTTCGCTTGTAAAAAACACATTAATTTAGGTGGCGCCACCAATATCTCAAAATCAGATCTGACATATACGACAAACATTGGTATAAAATTTGGTGATTACAGCTCTAGCCGTTTCTGAGATTTTAAGTTTAGTATGCTTTTTTGCACAGATGACTAAGTTCAACTTCCTGACGACGCACGACGCACACCGCACCACACGACGGACCACGCCGCGCCATCGCATAAGCTCACAGGTTCGCTAAAAAATACAGGTGGCGCCACCAGTCTGCAGGAACTGATGGAACCTCTCATGATCAATATCCATGCCAAAAATCATGACCATCAGTGATGTACTTAATGAGATATTGAAGTTTTTGTATAAAATTTTTGACTATTCTGGGGGGTACTTTGGGGCCCCATAGCTTGAAGGATATGGGTAACAGAGACCTAATTCAGGGTTTCCAAGGAGATTTTTCATCGACCTCTCTGGATGTAAAGTAAGAAGATTCATGGTCCAGCGGTTACATTTGTGCCTTGTTAACAGACAGACGGCCGGATGGCCGGACGGACGACGGACAAAGAGTGATCGCTATAGCTCAGATGACTTACAGTCAGCTGAGCTAAAAACTGACAGCATCAGTTTGGTTTTATAAAGATATGTGGAACCTCACTTTAGTTTCCAGTCACAGTACAGGACTGACATGTTTAAGAACTTTCCACAATATATCAGTTTCTATGTTTGACCTCTGACCTTTCTGATACCCCTGGTGCGGTTCCACAGGAAGTCATACCACTCCCCCCAGTCCCCGTCCTTGCCTCTGTCGACGATGTGGTTCAGCAGGTAGTTCATGGTGAAGGCTAGAACAGGGGCAGGTCGAAGCTCGTGTGGCAGAGGAAACTCCTGTAAACAATGAACATTTCATGCGATGTGCAAATTTAAAGATATGATGTTATATCTTCACAATATAAGTATGGTTCCTACAAAGCTATGAGAGCCAGCAGGGTTAATAAAAGGATTTAAAAATTACACATTATACCTATCAATGGATAGCTCATTCACTAAACATCCATCTAAATGATGTATCATGCTGCTAGTCTAAATTTCTTTTCAATTTTTTAAAAATAATAATTCTGCATGTCAATGTGTTCATAGGTTTAACGGGCAAACTTAAATTCTTTCATTTAAAGCTCTTTTGAAATTTCATGAACCTGTTGTTTTCAGAGACAAATGGTAAGGTACAAAAAAGTTATAGAAACAGGGAAGTACTTTCATTTGAGAATAACAAAGGTATATAAATGTTTCTGTAAAATAATATATGATATATAAACAAAGATAAATATGACAATATCAATGAACAAGTGAGGTATGTCTAGTTATCAGATGTTGTTTACATACTAAAGTATATAATTACCAGCAATAATAAGGCAAGTGTGTTCAAATACTCCATATAAAAAAAATGTGTATGTTAAATAAACAACTGACCTGGTCTGCTGAGGATCGGCTGTACTCCTTCACTGCTCTTACATGATCAACAACAGGGTTCTGGGTAATAATAAAAAACATGTCTTGAACAGTTGACTATATATAAAATTAATGCAATATTTCCAAAACATTTTAAATCTGCTAAGCTTACACTGAGAATCAAATGATGACCATTTAACGCAAAATGCTGTTATGTAAAGTTACTTATGACACAACAACAATCTGCATTGACATTTGATGGCTGACGCTAATTATAATCACAAATATTAAGTTAATCAGAAAGCATGGTACTGTTTCTAAATAGGCAATTATTAACAGCACTTTTGCCATATTCACTCTGGTAAGAAACTGCTACAGTGTGGTGACTTAAGGTTGAAAGTATCTTAACACATGTCAACATACATGATTGATTCTTTATCTAAACGAACAGCTTCTCTCCTGTGGTATTCAGATAATAAAAACTCTACTGTGTTTGATATATGGACAGGAAGCAATCCTTCAAATCTCCTGTATCATCAATCTCATTCCAAAATACCCCTGCTACTTCACTTCTAATACTGGCAGGTTCATTGGTCTGTATCATATAATATTAAAAGGGAAATGTTAATATTTCATTTCCCCTAAAAAATAACCACTTATTTTCTCTCCTATATCTTTGTCTCTCATTATGAACCAACTTACAGCACAATTACAACACATATATCATATATATTTCCAACAAAAATTTAGACTGTTTC
This sequence comes from Sipunculus nudus, assembly GCA_026874595.1. NCBI lineage: Eukaryota > Metazoa > Annelida > Sipuncula > Golfingiida > Sipunculidae > Sipunculus > Sipunculus nudus. Next base: position 102,198,184 of record CM049306.1, on the reverse strand, counting down.
ATCCATTCTCAAGTTACACACAGCAGTGTGTCAGTAGTCCCTCTGTCTCACATAAAAAGAGATAATATCTAACATTTATATAATAACAAAATGGTAACACTGATTATGATTAATTATATATATTTAACAACAAATCTGAATTTTAATTTTTATTAAATGTGTTAAGGATCCACTCATAAAGAGACACAATGATCAAAGAACCCTCCAGAGATAAACCTGGCTGAATATAATATCAAAGTTGAGATCACTGCATTTAAAAAATTGTCACTATCATTTGAATGAGGATGTGAGATAAACTCATAAAATAAAAATTCAATGGTACTGTATAGGCTGTTACTTATTTTGTATATTATTGGCAAAATAAAAAAAAAAGTAGCTGTTTCAGTGTTTGATCATGTGTGAAGAACAACCTACACTTTCTGTCCCTGGCAAAACTTCCCATAATGCCAGTCTGCGCCTGTCTTCTCGAAGGTAGCGCTCCTTTTCTGGACACATATCCCGGCAGGTGCCCTGGGTCACCTGTTCTCCTTTAGTCTTACCTCGTTTTCTTTTCCTTGCTGCAAACAGAAACAAAAGTTTTGTTTTCAAGGTTGGGCTTTCACAGGAATAAATTGGACCATGGCCCTCTGAAAATCATGTACAGCCATATTTTCACATCTGTCTTATATAATTATTCTTATCAAAAGCTGCAGCCCGAGCAATTCATGGGTTTAACAGTGTTTACTTAATATATATATATATCTCAGATCATATTTATTTATGCTCAAAAATGCTTGTACATTAAGAGAAAAACATTTAAATTGGCCAAAATAAGATATTTTAATGAATGGATATAACCAACTCTCTAATTTTTCATTTTATTTTACATAGATTAGGCAAATAGTCAATTAATGTGAGGCTCTCTCCATGACACGACTGTGAGTGCTCAGTTACCTCTGATGGTGGAGGCAACCTGAGGACCAAAGAAAATAATCAACTTGGATGGGCTGCTACAACCCCCTCTGTTAACCATACCAGGAATCAAACCCAGGTCACCAGGACAGGAGGCCGAGCTTATTACCACTAAAATTACTGGTTTAACTATAGGGTATTTCAAATGAGCTAAACTCAGAAACAAAGAGAGAATTTTTGGCCTCAAGAATACTTAAATATGGATGTTGGAGTTTTGGTAACTTTGATTCAAAGAAAAGTTTCAATGCATTCCCAAATGAAGAAAAAAAAATTCTTGACAAAAAGTACAGTTGTGGTACAGTTATAAACCAAAAATAAAGGTACAGATATCAGAGATAAAATAAATAAAAAAGTAAAAAGCAGTAATTTCTGAGGGGCTCACCTTGATGGAGTATCTTGTCTCTGTTCTCTAACACGGTTAGACGATCAGTGGAGGTATTGGCTACTGTTCCTCTCAATGCTTTCAGTTCCATGACAGATGATCCTGCTGCAATACAAACATCCTTAAAATTAATGACAGACTGTACTGTGGAGAAAATGAAACATACCTGCAACAGCTCCATGCACTTAACTAAGAATAGAGGCTCTGGTCTAAGTACACATCTGGGTATTCTATGGAAGTTCATCTTATCTATAATATAAGAATGTAAAGATTAAGATTAATGATTACATAAATATAACATAAACTCATATATTTTGTATAGCTAGTTATAATAATTAATGTAAAGCATTCTCCATGGCTCTGATGGTGGGGTTTGGTAGAGGAAACTGGAGGTCCCAGAGAAAACTACCAACTTTGGATGGGCCGCTCTCATAGCCATACACGGGACTAAACCCTGGTCTCCAGCATATCTAAACCAGACATGCCTTATCAGAAATTACACTCACCAGATAGTGCCATTTCCTTAATATTTTGATTATAAAATAGTCCTTTGTTACTGCAGATTCTGTTTGAGTCCCCCCCCCCCCCCCCCCCCCCCATTACTTATTTACCAGCCACCTACCTAGTTTAACCTGACTTTTGACTGTAGCAGCAGGTTTCGTCCTCCTCGAGGGACTGGAACCTGACCCTCCCGGTCGGGGACTAGGAGATCGACTCCTGCTCCTGCTACTTGTCCTGTCAGCCAGACTGCTGGAGACGATTCTGGTGACAGGACTCACAGTCCTGTCTCTCCTGGCAGGTGGCTGATTGGACTCAACCTTCAGATCAGACCCTTCCTCCTTCCTGGTGGTCAGTTCTGCTCTGGCAAATATTCCAGTTCCACTGATCACTGAGGGTGCAGGTGCTACAATACTGCCAAGAGGTTGAACACTCGATGATGGGGCAGCTGTGTCGCTAGATGCTGCAGAGTGAAAGACTGGCTTAAAGCTGAACTTTGGGGCACTAGCAGAATCACCAGTTGAGGGGGCGCAAAACACAGGCTTAAAGGTGAAGTTTGAAGCACTGGTGGCTGCTGCAGCTTCTGGTTTTAAGTTTCTAGATGCTGTCTCTCCAACATTGCCTCCTTGTTCAGTTGTACTAACTGTGACTGTCACAGACGGTACTAACTTCTTTCCAAACAGTGTCTGTGGTTCTGTACCAGTAACTTCCAGTGCTTTATCATCACTCTTCAGTTGTGAAGGTGACACTCCTCTGTTATCAACAGTACCTGGAGCCACCTGCAAACCTCCAGTAGACAACCCTTGACTTTCAATGGCAGCAGTTTTTGTTGGCATCTCACTTTCAGCCTGAGTGTCATCCATTTGTTCTGCTGATGTAAATGAGCTGAAGGGCACGGTATGACCTTGTGAAGCAGCTTTGAACAGTTCTTGAGTTTTATCAGTTGTAGTGTCATATTTTGTACCTGCTGTATCTGAGCTGGACTTGAAGCTGAAAGCCACCGATGGTGTTCCAGTTGTCACTTTATCTTTATCAGTAGCAGCCTGTGCATCTATGCCAACACTTGATCCAAACACTGTCCCACCAGCGGACGTTCCAAATCCTTTAAATGCACTGACACTTCCACTCTCATCAGCACCTTTACCAAACAAGTTCTTTGTGGTGTCAGTCTCAGCATTTGTTTTAAAGACAAATCCGCCCTGTGGGGTAGAGGTTGCAAATGATCCTACTGGTCCACTACTGTCCACTCTACTGCCTGACAAATCAGGTTTACCAAATAATGCCCCAGCACTGACTGTTGTAGGTGCTGTCCCAAACACACCAGAAGATGATGGCTGAGAAGTTGTTGTTGATGATGATGAACTCTCAATACTTGTTTTGCCAAACAACCCACCTGAACCCACTCCGGTGCTCAGTTTGGTTTCACTTTCAGACTTGGTTTTACCAAACAAAATACCAGAGCCATCTCCTGTGTTCTGTTTGGTTTCTGTTAGCTTACCAAACAGCAAGCCAGAGCTCTCCCCGATGTTCTGTTTGGATCCAGTGTCAAGTTTGGTGTTACCAAACAAGCCCTCCTCTGTGTTTTGTTTGGTATCACTTTTCTTACCAAACAACATACCGGGGCCCTCAGCTGTGCTCTGAGTGATTTCAGGTTGAGTTTTCTTCCCAAACAATCCACTAGACTCTTCTTGCTTTTTCACTGGACCTCCAGAAGCAATCTTTTTACCAAACAGGATGTCTGGTTTTCCACCAAGTGGTTCTGGTTTATACCCAGTCACTTTGCTTGCATGCCTCGGATTAGAAAGCAATGGTCTCTTTGTAGGTGCAGATGAAACCTCCAAGCCAGTTCCAACTGCCTGACCCTGCATCATTTTATGGCGAACCTCTTCTGGCCGATCTTGAGGGATGCTGACATCGTCCAAGAAATCTGCACCTCCCAGGGCTTGTATCTCATCCTGGGCTTCACTGCTGAATGGGTTTCTGGTCACATATCCTGATGGCTCCCCTGTTACTTGTTGTCTGGTCTCTACAATCCTTTCTGAAGTATTTTTGCTTCTCACTGGCTGTGGAGGTCTCAGTATTATTGTGATTGGAGCCAGTCCATCTTGGAGAACACGTCCATTCTCTTTCGCCCTCACTGCATCCTCCTGTGCAAATATGCATAAGGTGTGCAAGTGATTGTGTTATATGTACTGGGTTATGGTAGTTAAGCTTTTTTTTAAATTTAATAAATTAACTTGATACTAGTTAATGTAGATGTGTTACTCAATTCAGTACCCACATGTTTTGCTAGCAAACAGCAGAATGTTCAAAATACTAGCTGTTTATTTCACCAAGTATCCTACTTACTCTGCTGCAAGTCTCTAATCATGTTAGCTTGTATAGAGGTTGTGAGATATGGTGATTATACATCATTAAAACAGCATAAAAGTACTCTGCTTCGGGATATTAGTGGACTCACAGTTCTAAAGACTCAGTGGGCATGCCAATGTTTACCTTGTTATTCCTTATTTACAACTGGTGATTTTCAGAGAATTATAATTATATTTGAGTGATTTCTCTAGTAACTACTGAAAAAAAACTCAAATTTATTAAGTATAGTCAAAAGTTTAATTAATATGAAAAATAGCATCAGCAAAAATAAGTAAAAATATGTTTTAACAGAAGGGATGAAGCAAAACTGCACAAAACTTAACCTGAAATATCAAATGAAACACTCACATGGGTTGCAAAATGTATATTTGCAGTCAATTTATTCCTGTTGACATGGATGTGGGTAATGGCGCCATATTTTGAGAAATGCTGACTGAGATAAGGCTTGTTGTTCAGGTTCATCGGGATGTTTCTGCAGAAGATTGATGTCTGAGCGCTGGTGTCAACCTCCCTGCTTCCTCTCTCACCTACATAATGTAAAACAATAAAAAACACGTGATTGATGTCTGAGAGCACGTGTCAACCTCCCTGCTTCCTCTCTCACCTACATAATGTATCACAATAATAAACGGGTGATTGATGTCTGAGTACTGGTGTCAGCCTCCCTGCTTCCTCTCTCACCTACATAAAGTATCACAATAATAAACAGGAGATTGATGTCTGAGTACTGGTGTCAGCCTCCCTGCTTCCTCTCTCACCTACATAATGTATCACAATAATAAACAGGAGATTGATGTCTGAGCGCTGGTGTCCACATCCCTGCTTCCTCTCTTACCTACATAATGTATCACAATAATAAACAGGTGACTGATGTCTGAGTACTGGTGTCAGCCTCCCTGCTTCCTCTCTCACCTACATAAAGTATCACAATAATAAACGGGTGATTGATGTCTGAGTACTGGTGTCAGCCTCCCTGCTTCCTCTCTCACCTACATAATGTATCACAATAATAAACAGGAGATTGATGTCTGAGTGCTGGTGTCAACCTCTCTGCTTCCTCTCTCACCTACATAATGTATCACAATAATAAACAGGTGACTGATGTCTGAGTACTGGTGTCAATCTCCCTGCTTCCTCTCTCACCTACATAATGTATCACAATAATAAACGGGTGATTGATGTCTGAGTGCTGGTGTCAACCTCCCTGCTTCCTCTCTCACCTACATAATGTATCACAATAATAAACAGGAGATTGATGTCTGAGTATTGGTGTCAACCTCCCTGCTTCCTCTCTTTCCTACATAATGTATCACAATAATAAACAGGTGATTTATGTCTGAGTACTGGTGTCAGCCTCCCTGCTTCCTCTCTCACCTACATAAAGTATCACAATAATAAACAGGAGATTGATGTCTGAGTGCTGGTGTCAGCCTCCCTGCTTCCTCTCTCACCTACATAATGTATCACAATAATAAACAGGTGACTGATGTCTGAGTACTGGTGTCAGCCTCCCTGCTTCCTCTCTTACCTACATAATGTATCACAATAATAAACAGGTGACTGATGTCTGAGTACTGGTGTCAGCCTCCCTGCTTCCTCTCTTACCTACATAATGTATCACAATAATAAACAGGTGACTGATGTCTGAGTACTGGTGTCAATCTCCCTGCTTCCTCTCTCACCTACATAATGTATCACAATAATAAACGGGTGATTGATGTCTGAGTGCTGGTGTCAACCTCCCTGCTTCCTCTCTCACCTACATAATGTATCACAATAATAAACAGGAGATTGATGTCTGAGTACTGGTGTCAATCTCCCTGCTTCCTCTCTCACCTACATAAAGTATCACAATAATAAACAGGTGACTGATGTCTGAGCGCTGGTGTCAATCTCCCTGCTTCCTCTCTCACCTACATAATGTATCACAATAATAAACAGGTGACTGATGTCTGAGTACTGGTGTCAATCTCCCTGCTTCCTCTCTTACCTACATAATGTATCACAATAATAAACAGGTGATTTATGTCTGAGTACTGGTGTCAGCCTCCCTGCTTCCTCTCTCACCTACATAAAGTATCACAATAATAAACAGGAGATTGATGTCTGAGTGCTGGTGTCAACCTCCCTGCTTCCTCTCTCACCTACATAAAGTATCACAATAATAAACAGGTGACTGATGTCTGAGTACTGGTGTCAGCCTCCCTGCTTCCTCTCTCACCTACATAAAGTATCACAATAATAAACAGGAGATTGATGTCTGAGTGCTGGTGTCAACCTCCCTGCTTCCTCTCTCACCTACATAAAGTATCACAATAATAAACAGGTGACTGATGTCTGAGTACTGGTGTCAGCCTCCCTGCTTCCTCTCTCACCTACATAAAGTATCACAATAATAAACAGGTGACTGATGTCTGAGTACTGGTGTCAGCCTCCCTGCTTCCTCTCTCACCTGCATAATGTATCACAATAATAAACAGGTGACTGATGTCTGAGTACTGGTGTCAGCCTCCCTGCTTCCTCTCTCACCTACATAATGTATCACAATAATAAACAGGTGACTGATGTCTGAGTGCTGGTGTCCACGTCCCTGCTTCCTCTCTTACCTACATGATGTATCACAATAATAAACAGGAGATTGATGTCTGAGCGCTGGTGTCAGCCTCCCTGCTTCCTCTCTCACCTACATAAAGTATCACAATAATAAACAGGTGACTGATGTCTGAGTACTGGTGTCAGCCTCCCTGCTTCCTCTCTCACCTACATAATGTATCACAATAATAAACAGGAGATTGATGTCTGAGTGCTGGTGTCAACCTCCCTGCTTCCTCTCTCACCTACATAAAGTATCACAATAATAAACAGGTGACTGATGTCTGAGTACTGGTGTCAGCCTCCCTGCTTCCTCTCTCACCTACATAAAGTATCACAATAATAAACAGGTGACTGATGTCTGAGTACTGGTGTCAGCCTCCCTGCTTCCTCTCTCACCTACATAATGTATCACAATAATAAACGGGAGATTGATGTCTGAGTACTGGTGTCAATCTCCCTGCTTCCTCTCTCACCTACATAAAGTATCACAATAATAAACAGGTGACTGATGTCTGAGTACTGGTGTCAGCCTCCCTGCTTCCTCTCTCACCTACATAATGTATCACAATAATAAACAGGTGATTTATGTCTGAGCGCTGGTGTCCACGTCCCTGCTTCCTCTCTTACCTACATGATGTATCACAATAATAAACAGGAGATTGATGTCTGAGTACTGGTGTCAGCCTCCCTGCTTCCTCTCTCACCTACATAAAGTATCACAATAATAAACAGGTGATTTATGTCTGAGCGCTGGTGTCCACGTCCCTGCTTCCTCTCTAACCTGCATAATGTATCACAATAATAAACAGGTGACTGATGTCTGAGTACTGGTGTCAGCCTCCCTGCTTCCTCTCTTACCTACATGATGTATCACAATAATAAACAGGTGATTTATGTCTGAGTACTGGTGTCAATCTCCCTGCTTCCTCTCTCACCTGCATAATGTATCACAATAATAAACAGGTGACTGATGTCTGAGTACTGGTGTCAATCTCCCTGCTTCCTCTCTTACCTACATGATGTATCACAATAATAAACAGGTGATTGATGTCTGAGTACTGGTGTCAGCCTCCCTGCTTCCTCTCTCACCTACATGATGTATCACAATAATAAACAGGTGACTGATGTCTGAGTACTGGTGTCAACCTCCCTGCTTCCTCTCTCACCTGCATAATGTATCACAATAATAAACAGGTGACTGATGTCTGAGTACTGGTGTCAATCTCCCTGCTTCCTCTCTTACCTACATGATGTATCACAATAATAAACAGGAGATTGATGTCTGAGTACTGGTGTCAGCCTCCCTGCTTCCTCTCTCACCTACATAAAGTATCACAATAATAAACAGGTGACTGATGTCTGAGTACTGGTGTCAACCTCCCTGCTTCCTCTCTCACCTGCATAATGTATCACAATAATAAACAGGTGATTGATGTCTGAGTACTGGTGTCAGCCTCCCTGCTTCCTCTCTTACCTACATGATGTATCACAATAATAAACAGGAGATTGATGTCTGAGTACTGGTGTCAGCCTCCCTGCTTCCTCTCTCACCTACATAAAGTATCACAATAATAAACAGGTGACTGATGTCTGAGTACTGGTGTCAACCTCCCTGCTTCCTCTCTCACATGCATAATGTATCACAATAATAAACAGGTGATTGATGTCTGAGTACTGGTGTCAGCCTCCCTGCTTCCTCTCTTACCTACATGATGTATCACAATAATAAACAGGAGATTGATGTCTGAGTACTGGTGTCAGCCTCCCTGCTTCCTCTCTCACCTACATAAAGTATCACAATAATAAACAGGTGACTGATGTCTGAGTACTGGTGTCAACCTCCCTGCTTCCTCTCTCACCTGCATAATGTATCACAATAATAAACAGGTGACTGATGTCTGAGTACTGGTGTCAATCTCCCTGCTTCCTCTCTTACCTACATGATGTATCACAATAATAAACAGGAGATTGATGTCTGAGTACTGGTGTCAGCCTCCCTGCTTCCTCTCTCACCTACATAAAGTATCACAATAATAAACAGGTGACTGATGTCTGAGTACTGGTGTCAATCTCCCTGCTTCCTCTCTCACCTGCATAATGTATCATAATAATAAACAGGTGACTGATGTCTGAGTACTGGTGTCAATCTCCCTGCTTCCTCTCTTACCTACATGATGTATCACAATAATAAACAGGAGATTGATGTCTGAGTACTGGTGTCAGCCTCCCTGCTTCCTCTCTCACCTACATAAAGTATCACAATAATAAACAGGTGACTGATGTCTGAGTACTGGTGTCAACCTCCCTGCTTCCTCTCTCACCTGCATAATGTATCACAATAATAAACAGGTGATTGATGTCTGAGTACTGGTGTCAGCCTCCCTGCTTCCTCTCTTACCTACATGATGTATCACAATAATAAACAGGTGATTTATGTCTGAGTACTGGTGTCAATCTCCCTGCTTCCTCTCTCACCTGCATAATGTATCACAATAATAAACAGGTGACTGATGTCTGAGTACTGGTGTCAATCTCCCTGCTTCCTCTCTTACCTACATGATGTATCACAATAATAAACAGGAGATTGATGTCTGAGTACTGGTGTCAGCCTCCCTGCTTCCTCTCTCACCTACATAAAGTATCACAATAATAAACAGGTGACTGATGTCTGAGTACTGGTGTCAACCTCCCTGCTTCCTCTCTCACCTGCATAATGTATCACAATAATAAACAGGTGACTGATGTCTGAGTACTGGTGTCAATCTCCCTGCTTCCTCTCTTACCTACATGATGTATCACAATAATAAACAGGAGATTGATGTCTGAGTACTGGTGTCAATCTCCCTGCTTCCTCTCTCACCTACAGAATGTATCACAATAATAAACAGGTGATTTATGTCTGAGCGCTGGTGTCAACCTCTCTGCTTCCTCTCTTACCTACATGATGTATCACAATAATAAACAGGAGATTGATGTCTGAGTACTGGTGTCAGCCTCCCTGCTTCCTCTCTTACCTACATGATGTATCACAATAATAAACAGGAGATTGATGTCTGAGTACTGGTGTCAATCTCCCTGCTTCCTCTCTTACCTACATGATGTATCACAATAATAAACAGGTGATTGATGTCTGAGTACTGGTGTCAGCCTCCCTGCTTCCTCTCTTACCTACATGATGTATCACAATAATAAACAGGTGATTGATGTCTGAGTACTGGTGTCAATCTCCCTGCTTCCTCTCTTACCTACATGATGTATCACAATAATAAACAGGAGATTGATGTCTGAGTACTGGTGTCAGCCTCCCTGCTTCCTCTCTTACCTACATGATGTATCACAATAATAAACAGGTGATTGATGTCTGAGTACTGGTGTCAATCTCCCTGCTTCCTCTCTTACCTACATGATGTATCACAATAATAAACAGGTGATTGATGTCTGAGTACTGGTGTCAACCTCCCTGCTTCCTCTCTCACCTGCATAATGTATCACAATAATAAACAGGTGACTGATGTCTGAGTACTGGTGTCAATCTCCCTGCTTCCTCTCTTACCTACATGATGTATCACAATAATAAACAGGAGATTGATGTCTGAGTACTGGTGTCAATCTCCCTGCTTCCTCTCTCACCTACATAAAGTATCACAATAATAAACAGGTGACTGATGTCTGAGTATTGGTGTCAACCTCCCTGCTTCCTCTCTCACCTACATAATGTATCACAATAATAAACAGGAGATTGATGTCTGAGTGCTGGTGTCAGCCTCCCTGCTTCCTCTCTCACCTACATAAAGTATCACAATAATAAACAGGAGATTGATGTCTGAGTACTGGTGTCAGCCTCCCTGCTTCCTCTCTTACCTACATGATGTATCACAATAATAAACAGGAAATTGATGTCTGAGTACTGGTGTCAGCCTCCCTGCTTCCTCTCTTACCTACATGATGTATCACAATAATAAACAGGTGATTGATGTCTGAGTACTGGTGTCAATCTCCCTGCTTCCTCTCTTACCTACATGATGTATCACAATAATAAACAGGTGATTGATGTCTGAGTACTGGTGTCAGCCTCCCTGCTTCCTCTCTTACCTACATGATGTATCACAATAATAAACAGGTGATTGATGTCTGAGTACTGGTGTCAGCCTCCCTGCTTCCTCTCTCACCTACATAAAGTATCACAATAATAAACAGGTGATTTATGTCTGAGTACTGGTGTCAATCTCCCTGCTTCCTCTCTCACCTGCATAATGTATCACAATAATAAACAGGTGACTGATGTCTGAGTACTGGTGTCAGCCTCCCTGCTTCCTCTCTTACCTACATGATGTATCACAATAATAAACAGGTGATTTATGTCTGAGTACTGGTGTCAATCTCCCTGCTTCCTCTCTCACCTACATAAAGTATCACAATAATAAACAGGTGACTGATGTCTGAGTACTGGTGTCAATCTCCCTGCTTCCTCTCTTACCTACATGATGTATCACAATAATAAACAGGAGATTGATGTCTGAGTACTGGTGTCAGCCTCCCTGCTTCCTCTCTCACCTGCATAATGTATCACAATAATAAACAGGTGACTGATGTCTGAGTACTGGTGTCAATCTCCCTGCTTCCTCTCTTACCTACATGATGTATCACAATAATAAACAGGAGATTGATGTCTGAGTACTGGTGTCAACCTCCCTGCTTCCTCTCTCACCTACATAAAGTATCACAATAATAAACAGGTGACTGATGTCTGAGTACTGGTGTCAATCTCCCTGCTTCCTCTCTCACCTACATGATGTATCACAATAATAAACAGGTGACTGATGTCTGAGTACTGGTGTCAGCCTCCCTGCTTCCTCTCTTACCTACATAATGTATCACAATAATAAACAGGTGACTGATGTCTGAGTACTGGTGTCAATCTCCCTGCTTCCTCTCTTACCTACATGATGTATCACAATAATAAACAGGTGATTTATGTCTGAGTACTGGTGTCAATCTCCCTGCTTCCTCTCTCACCTACATAAAGTATCACAATAATAAACAGGTGACTGATGTCTGAGTACTGGTGTCAATCTCCCTGCTTCCTCTCTTACCTACATGATGTATCACAATAATAAACAGGAGATTGATGTCTGAGTACTGGTGTCAGCCTCCCTGCTTCCTCTCTCACCTGCATAATGTATCACAATAATAAACAGGTGACTGATGTCTGAGTACTGGTGTCAATCTCCCTGCTTCCTCTCTTACCTACATGATGTATCACAATAATAAACAGGAGATTGATGTCTGAGTACTGGTGTCAACCTCCCTGCTTCCTCTCTCACCTACATAAAGTATCACAATAATAAACAGGTGACTGATGTCTGAGTACTGGTGTCAATCTCCCTGCTTCCTCTCTCACCTACATGATGTATCACAATAATAAACAGGTGACTGATGTCTGAGTACTGGTGTCAACCTCCCTGCTTCCTCTCTTACCTACATAATGTATCACAATAATAAACAGGTGACTGATGTCTGAGTACTGGTGTCAGCCTCCCTGCTTCCTCTCTTACCTACATGATGTATCACAATAATAAACAGGTGATTTATGTCTGAGTACTGGTGTCAATCTCCCTGCTTCCTCTCTCACCTGCATAATGTATCACAATAATAAACAGGTGACTGATGTCTGAGTACTGGTGTCAATCTCCCTGCTTCCTCTCTTACCTACATGATGTATCACAATAATAAACAGGTGATTTATGTCTGAGTACTGGTGTCAATCTCCCTGCTTCCTCTCTCACCTACATAATGTATCACAATAATAAACAGGTGACTGATGTCTGAGTACTGGTGTCAACCTCCCTGCTTCCTCTCTCACCTACATAATGTATCACAATAATAAACGGGTGATTGATGTCTGAGTACTGGTGTCAGCCTCCCTGCTTCCTCTCTCACCTACATAAAGTATCACAATAATAAACAGGAGATTGATGTCTGAGTACTGGTGTCAACCTCTCTGCTTCCTCTCTTACCTACATAATGTATCACAATAATAAACAGGTGATTTATGTCTGAGTACTGGTGTCAGCCTCCCTGCTTCCTCTCTCACCTACATAATGTATCACAATAATAAACAGGAGATTGATGTCTGAGTACTGGTGTCAATCTCCCTGCTTCCTCTCTCACCTACATAATGTATCACAATAATAAACAGGTGACTGATGTCTGAGTACTGGTGTCAACATCCCTGCTTCCTCTCTCACCTACATAATGTATCACAATAATAAACAGGTGACTGATGTCTGAGTACTGGTGTCAACATCCCTGCTTCCTCTCTCACCTACATAATGTATCACAATAATTAACAGGTGACTGATGTCTGAGTACTGGTGTCAGCCTCCCTGCTTCCTCTCTTACCTACATGATGTATCACAATAATAAACAGGTGACTGATGTCTGAGTACTGGTGTCAGCCTCCCTGCTTCCTCTCTCACCTACATAATGTATCACAATAATAAACAGGAGATTGATGTCTGAGTACTGGTGTCAACCTCCCTGCTTCCTCTCTTACCTACATGATGTATCACAATAATAAACAGGTGATTTATGTCTGAGCGCTGGTGTCAGCCTCCCTGCTTCCTCTCTCACCTACATAATGTATCACAATAATAAACAGGTGATTGATGTCTGAGTACTGGTGTCAGCCTCCCTGCTTCCTCTCTTACCTACATAATGTATCACAATAATAAACAGGTGACTGATGTCTGAGTACTGGTGTCAGCCTCCCTGCTTCCTCTCTCACCTACATAAAGTATCACAATAATAAACAGGAGATTGATGTCTGAGTGCTGGTGTCAACCTCCCTGCTTCCTCTCTCACCTACATAAAGTATCACAATAATAAACAGGTGACTGATGTCTGAGTACTGGTGTCAGCCTCCCTGCTTCCTCTCTCACCTACATAAAGTATCACAATAATAAACAGGTGACTGATGTCTGAGTGCTGGTGTCCACGTCCCTGCTTCCTCTCTTACCTACATGATGTATCACAATAATAAACAGGAGATTGATGTCTGAGCGCTGGTGTCAGCCTCCCTGCTTCCTCTCTCACCTACATAAAGTATCACAATAATAAACAGGTGACTGATGTCTGAGTACTGGTGTCAGCCTCCCTGCTTCCTCTCTCACCTACATAAAGTATCACAATAATAAACAGGAGATTGATGTCTGAGTGCTGGTGTCAACCTCCCTGCTTCCTCTCTCACCTACATAAAGTATCACAATAATAAACAGGTGACTGATGTCTGAGTACTGGTGTCAGCCTCCCTGCTTCCTCTCTCACCTACATAAAGTATCACAATAATAAACAGGTGACTGATGTCTGAGTACTGGTGTCAGCCTCCCTGCTTCCTCTCTCACCTACATAATGTATCACAATAATAAACGGGAGATTGATGTCTGAGTACTGGTGTCAATCTCCCTGCTTCCTCTCTCACCTACATAAAGTATCACAATAATAAACAGGTGACTGATGTCTGAGTACTGGTGTCAGCCTCCCTGCTTCCTCTCTCACCTACATAATGTATCACAATAATAAACAGGTGATTTATGTCTGAGTACTGGTGTCCACGTCCCTGCTTCCTCTCTTACCTACATGATGTATCACAATAATAAACAGGAGATTGATGTCTGAGCGCTGGTGTCAGCCTCCCTGCTTCCTCTCTCACCTACATAAAGTATCACAATAATAAACAGGTGATTTATGTCTGAGCGCTGGTGTCCACGTCCCTGCTTCCTCTCTAACCTGCATAATGTATCACAATAATAAACAGGTGACTGATGTCTGAGTACTGGTGTCAATCTCCCTGCTTCCTCTCTTACCTACATAATGTATCACAATAATAAACAGGTGATTTATGTCTGAGTACTGGTGTCAATCTCCCTGCTTCCTCTCTCACCTGCATAATGTATCACAATAATAAACAGGTGACTGATGTCTGAGTACTGGTGTCAATCTCCCTGCTTCCTCTCTTACCTACATGATGTATCACAATAATAAACAGGTGATTTATGTCTGAGTACTGGTGTCAATCTCCCTGCTTCCTCTCTCACCTGCATAATGTATCACAATAATAAACAGGTGATTTATGTCTGAGTGCTGGTGTCAACCTCCCTGCTTCCTCTCTCACCTACATAATGTATCACAATAATAAACAGGTGATTTATGTCTGAGTACTGGTGTCAATCTCCCTGCTTCCTCTCTCACCTGCATAATGTATCACAATAATAAACAGGTGACTGATGTCTGAGTACTGGTGTCAATCTCCCTGCTTCCTCTCTTACCTACATGATGTATCACAATAATAAACAGGAGATTGATGTCTGAGTACTGGTGTCAATCTCCCTGCTTCCTCTCTTACCTACTTGATGTATCACAATAATTAACAGGTGACTGATGTCTGAGTACTGGTGTCAACCTCTCTGCTTCCTCTCTTACCTACATGATGTATCACAATAATAAACAGGAGATTGATGTCTGAGTACTGGTGTCAGCCTCCCTGCTTCCTCTCTTACCTACATAATGTATCACAATAATAAACAGGTGACTGATGTCTGAGTACTGGTGTCAGCCTCCCTGCTTCCTCTCTTACCTACATGATGTATCACAATAATAAACAGGTGATTTATGTCTGAGTACTGGTGTCAATCTCCCTGCTTCCTCTCTCACCTGCATAATGTATCACAATAATAAACAGGTGACTGATGTCTGAGTACTGGTGTCAATCTCCCTGCTTCCTCTCTTACCTACATGATGTATCACAATAATAAACAGGTGATTTATGTCTGAGTACTGGTGTCAATCTCCCTGCTTCCTCTCTCACCTACATAATGTATCACAATAATAAACAGGTGACTGATGTCTGAGTACTGGTGTCAACCTCCCTGCTTCCTCTCTCACCTACATAATGTATCACAATAATAAACGGGTGATTGATGTCTGAGTACTGGTGTCAGCCTCCCTGCTTCCTCTCTCACCTACATAAAGTATCACAATAATAAACAGGAGATTGATGTCTGAGTACTGGTGTCAACCTCTCTGCTTCCTCTCTTACCTACATAATGTATCACAATAATAAACAGGTGATTTATGTCTGAGTACTGGTGTCAGCCTCCCTGCTTCCTCTCTCACCTACATAATGTATCACAATAATAAACAGGAGATTGATGTCTGAGTACTGGTGTCAACATCCCTGCTTCCTCTCTCACCTACATAATGTATCACAATAATAAACAGGTGACTGATGTCTGAGTACTGGTGTCAGCCTCCCTGCTTCCTCTCTTACCTACATGATGTATCACAATAATAAACAGGTGACTGATGTCTGAGTACTGGTGTCAGCCTCCCTGCTTCCTCTCTCACCTACATAATGTATCACAATAATAAACAGGAGATTGATGTCTGAGTACTGGTGTCAACCTCCCTGCTTCCTCTCTTACCTACATGATGTATCACAATAATAAACAGGTGATTTATGTCTGAGCGCTGGTGTCAGCCTCCCTGCTTCCTCTCTCACCTACATAATGTATCACAATAATAAACAGGTGATTGATGTCTGAGTACTGGTGTCAGCCTCCCTGCTTCCTCTCTTACCTACATAATGTATCACAATAATAAACAGGTGACTGATGTCTGAGTACTGGTGTCAATCTCCCTGCTTCCTCTCTCACCTACATAATGTATCACAATAATAAACAGGTGATTGATGTCTGAGTGCTGGTGTCAACCTCCCTGCTTCCTCTCTCACCTACATAATGTATCACAATAATAAACAGGTGACTGATGTCTGAGTACTGGTGTCAATCTCCCTGCTTCCTCTCTCACCTACATAATGTATCACAATAATAAACAGGAGATTGATGTCTGAGTGCTGGTGTCAACCTCCCTGCTTCCTCTCTCACCTACATAATGTATCACAATAATAAACAGGTGACTGATGTCTGAGTACTGGTGTCAATCTCCCTGCTTCCTCTCTCACCTACATAAAGTATCACAATAATAAACAGGTGACTGATGTCTGAGTACTGGTGTCAACCTCTCTGCTTCCTCTCTCACCTACATAATGTATCACAATAATAAACAGGTGACTGATGTCTGAGTACTGGTGTCAATCTCCCTGCTTCCTCTCTCACCTACATAAAGTATCACAATAATAAACAGGTGACTGATGTCTGAGTACTGGTGTCAACCTCCCTGCTTCCTCTCTCACCTACATAATGTATCACAATAATAAACAGGTGACTGATGTCTGAGTACTGGTGTCAATCTCCCTGCTTCCTCTCTCACCTACATAAAGTATCACAATAATAAACAGGTGACTGATGTCTGAGTACTGGTGTCAACCTCCCTGCTTCCTCTCTCACCTACATAATGTATCACAATAATAAACAGGTGACTGATGTCTGAGCGCTGGTGTCAATCTCCCTGCTTCCTCTCTCACCTACATAAAGTATCACAATAATAAACAGGTGACTGATGTCTGAGTACTGGTGTCAACCTCTCTGCTTCCTCTCTCACCTACATAAAGTATCACAATAATAAACAGGTGATTGATGTCTGAGTACTGGTGTCAGCCTCCCTGCTTCCTCTCTTACCTACATAATGTATCACAATAATAAACAGGTGACTGATGTCTGAGTACTGGTGTCAATCTCCCTGCTTCCTCTCTCACCTACATAATGTATCACAATAATAAACGGGTGATTGATGTCTGAGTGCTGGTGTCAACCTCCCTGCTTCCTCTCTCACCTACATAATGTATCACAATAATAAACAGGTGACTGATGTCTGAGTACTGGTGTCAATCTCCCTGCTTCCTCTCTCACCTACATAATGTATCACAATAATAAACAGGAGATTGATGTCTGAGTGCTGGTGTCAGCCTCCCTGCTTCCTCTCTCACCTACATAAAGTATCACAATAATAAACAGGTGACTGATGTCTGAGTGCTGGTGTCAACCTCTCTGCTTCCTCTCTCACCTACATAAAGTATCACAATAATAAACAGGAGATTGATGTCTGAGTACTGGTGTCAATCTCCCTGCTTCCTCTCTTACCTACATGATGTATCACAATAATAAACAGGTGATTTATGTCTGAGTGCTGGTGTCCACATCCCTGCTTCCTCTCTCACCTACATAATGTATCACAATAATAAACAGGTGACTGATGTCTGAGTACTGGTGTCAATCTCCCTGCTTCCTCTCTCACCTACATAATGTATCACAATAATAAACAGGTGATTTATGTCTGAGTACTGGTGTCAACCTCCCTGCTTCCTCTCTCACCTACATAATGTATCACAATAATAAACAGGTGACTGATGTCTGAGTACTGGTGTCAATCTCCCTGCTTCCTCTCTCACCTACATAATGTATCACAATAATAAACGGGAGATTGATGTCTGAGTACTGGTGTCAACCTCCCTGCTTCCTCTCTCACCTACATAATGTATCACAATAATAAACAGATGATTTATGTCTGAGCGCTGGTGTCAGCCTCCCTGCTTCCTCTCTCACCTACATAATGTATCACAATAATAAACAGGAGATTGATGTCTGAGTGCTGGTGTCAGCCTCCCTGCTTCCTCTCTCACCTACATAATGTATCACAATAATAAACAGGAGATTGATGTCTGAGTATTGGTGTCAACCTCCCTGCTTCCTCTCTTTCCTACATAATGTATCACAATAATAAACAGGAGATTGATGTCTGAGTACTGGTGTCAATCTCCCTGCTTCCTCTCTCACCTACAGAATGTATCACAATAATAAACAGGTGATTTATGTCTGAGCGCTGGTGTCAACCTCTCTGCTTCCTCTCTCACCTACATAATGTATCACAATAATAAACAGGAGATTGATGTCTGAGTACTGGTGTCAACCTCTCTGCTTCCTCTCTCACCTACATAAAGTATCACAATAATTAACAGGTGATTGATGTCTGTGAGCTGGTGTCAACCTCTCTGCTTCCTCTCTCACCTACATAATGTATCACAATAATAAACAGGAGATTGATGTCTGAGTACTGGTGTCAATCTCCCTGCTTCCTCTCTCACCTACATAATGTATCACAATAATAAACAGGTGACTGATGTCTGAGCGCTGGTGTCCACGTCCCTGCTTCCTCTCTAACCTGCATAATGTATCACAATAATAAACAGGTGATTGATGTCTGAGTACTGGTGTCAACCTCCCTGCTTCCTCTCTCACCTACATAATGTATCACAATAATAAACAGGAGATTGATGTCTGAGTACTGGTGTCAACCTCCCTGCTTCCTCTCTCACCTACATAATGTATCACAATAATAAACAGGTGACTGATGTCTGAGCGCTGGTGTCCACATCCCTGCTTCCTCTCTAACCTACATAATGTATCACAATAATAAATAAGAACTAGAAAAACTGACAGGTCAGTAAGCGCCCTGCAAAAGATGCAGTCATTATAAACTGAAGTACTGTGAATTTGGTGTACTTTGGTAGCATGGGCTGAAAGAGTGATATTTGAAAATTAAAGAACCTGTAAAGAACAGCTGACATGTATAAACTGGAAGAAAAGATATGGTAAAGTGAAAATGTTCAAAGCTATCAAAATAATGATATAAAAGAACTGCATGTATTTTTAGTTTCTGTATTTCTGTATTACCTGTGCCAATTATTCTTGGTTGAAGTCTTGGCTGGGCTGTGTCAAATATTTTTCCAGTATTTGTATGTTGAATTGGCCTTATTATATGTAAGGCTTGAGTCTGTACATGAACCTTGTAGTATTAGAGAGAGTCAGCTGTTGGTTAGTAGTGATAAAATGGTCATCCTCTTGAACTGAGATTCAGCTGTTCTTGGGCTTGGGTCTACAGATGCGCTGTGATGTGTAGAATGGCTACATATGAATATCAATGTAAATTTGTTGATGGTCACTATAATAGGTCCAAATTCCTTGAGATGTTGGAAGTGGAGAAGGATTTGTCCAAACATGGTCTAAATGAGAGCCACTGTGATGCGTTGGGCCAGTGTATCCTTTTCTGGGGATCTTCGAATTGTCTGTACAAAATATGCTGTGAAAATGTAATGCCGCTGTACACGAGTGACTCGAAAAAGATTCATCCATTCCTGGCCTGCTGAAGGAGACACCAGCAACTGAACACCAAACTGTGTATATTACTTTTTTTTTCCTTCTAACCCAAATATCAATAAGCTTCTCCCTTAGGGTGATCCATCTTATGTTTGAATCCTATCCATCATATGTTAGGGGAGTTATTATGCAGAACCGAATTTGATCTTTCATCAAATTCTTTGCAGGTTATTGCATTAACATCATTTGAGAATTATCGCCTCTGTCAAGGTCATCCATCTTCGAACTTGACCTAGCCCTTCATAACAAACATTACTGGTGCAAGTTCAGTGAGTGTTAGTCAAACTGTTTGCAAGCTATTTGGTTAACATCATCTTAGCATTATCACCTCTGTGACCTTGAAAATCCATCAAGGTCACCCATCTTCAAACATGATGTAGTTCATCAAAAGGTCCATCACTGCCGTGAGTCTGGGGACCTTATATGAAATACTTTAAACGAGTTATTGTGTTAACAATGTGTGTCCTTTTGGTCTGCCCTGCTGAAAGAGGGACCTAAAATTTAACACCAAACTGTGAATAACTTTTTTGACCTTTGACCTCCGGACCCCAAAATCGATAGGGATCTTCCATAATTGATGGTTAATACATATTTCAGGTTTTGAACTCAATCCGTCAATCCTAACTGGAGTTATCATCCGGAAAAGAATTTGTGGACGGATGGACAGACGGACGGACAGACAGACAGACGGGCAGGTCGATTACTATAGGGCACTCGCTTTTCAAGCGGGCCCTAACTAGAGGAACCTGTTTTTTGTGACACAAAAACAACTATTTCTCCCCTCACTACCGGCCTCACTTTCCAAAATTTGAGGGGAAAAAAATGGACCCCTTCAAAAGTTTGGTGTTAACTTGAATCCTGTATTTCTAAAGATTTGACCTTGTATGATGATTATCAAGGTGACCAGGTTATGAACTGATCTGATATTTTATTCTGGCTGATTTTTACCCTGAAGATCCAGGTGAAAGTCACCAGTTTTCAAGCTCCACAATGAACCTGATTAAAACAATAAGTGTTTCACATTTGAGGAAAAATATGTGATACTTCAAAATTTAAATTTTATTTCACCCAATTTGACCTAGTCAAGGTCATCAGATTTTTAACTTGTCCGAGATATTTGGTAGAGACATTTCACAAGTTGAATTTCATGGAAATATGTCAAGAGGTTAAAAAACTATAGGGTTCAAAGTTTATTACTATTCTGGCTGATTTGACCTTAAATATCCTGGTCAAGGTCACCAGTTGTCAAGCTCCTCAAGGGACATTATTAAAACAATTAATGTTTCAAATTTTAGGAAAAAATATGGGCTTCTACTAAAGTTATTGGGTTCACAAATATTTCTTTTGGATTTTTTTACCTTGATGATGAAAAGGACATTGGTAGAGATAATTCACCAGTGGAATTTCATGAAAATATATCAAGTGGTTCAAAAGTTATAGTGTTAAAAAATAATTTCTATCCTGGCTGATTTGACCTTGAAGACCTGGTCAATGTCACCAGTTTGGGGGCTCATCAAGGGACTTGATTAAAACAATTAGTGTTTCAAATTAGAGGAAAAAATATGAAAGTAATGGGGTTCACCAAAACGTTCTATTTTGGCCTATTTGACCTTGATGATGAGGGTCAAAGTCACTGGTTTTAGAACTCATCTGAGGCATGCTTCTATACACTGGATGAAGACTATGGTCAATTATTTGCATGAATTTAGAGCAGACTTAATATGCTGAGACATGAAATGATACAACGGGCACTCGTACAACACTCGTGGGCCATGTTTGTCTGGAGAATGTGTGAGCAGGGAAAGGGGGAGGGGGGCTAGTTTGGGTAAAATATTTTTCATAATAAATGTTCACAATATAAATTACCATTGGCGGCGAAACCTAATTTTCATTGGGGGCCTAATAGTATACCCAAATAGTATATATATATGTGTGTGTGTGTATGTATATATACTAGTATATATATTATATATATATATATATATTATATATACATATATATTATATATATATTATTTTATATAAATATATATATATATATGTATACATATATATATATATATATATATATATATATATATATATAAATAAGGGCCGTAGCCTGACACAAATGGCAGGGGGGGATTTGATGGGGTAATCCCGGACGTGGGGGGGTGGGGGTGGGGGGGGTGGGAGGGGGGGGTGGTGGTTGGGAGGGGGTGTTTCAGTTTAATTCATATTTGGAACACAAGGGTTTATATTACCCTTACCCTAAAACAAACTCAATACAGTTTTCGATAAACAAATAAAAATGAGCTAGTTGAACCAACGCAATGAAATGGTGAACCAACGCAATGAAAACTGCTGAAATTTACCTCAAAGCATTTGGCGCAAACACACATACAACGAAATACATACAAACAATTTAAGCTGCATCGACGCTCGATATAAAACAGACCACAGACATTCTTGTCCAAATAAGGGCTTAAGCTATAGCATGGCATACTATCGAGTGGGAACGAGATACTATCGCGTGGGAACGAGATAATTATCGCGTGGGAACAAGATACTATCTTGTGGGAACGAGATAATTATTGCGTGGCCACGAGATACTATCGCGTGGGAACGAGATAAAAAATAATTTTGTGCATGTCCTATATGAGCCACCGTACAAACCATATAAAACCTATATTAAATAGACAGCTGGTCCAATTTAAAGTTTGGTACACAGAAATATAAGGAACCATGCATATTAAACACACCCTCTGTTCTGGTAAATTTATAATTTAATCATTAAGATCAGTTACAAGGTGAAACCCATGCTGTCCAGTATTAATGGCTCATCCAGTTCAAGGTTCAATAAGACATTATAAACTAGTTGGTACTGTTCATAGATGAGAAACTTTACAAACAATATGCATTGACAACAAGTACAAACCAAATCTTATATCCTAATAGCAAAATCTGAAATGAGTGTCAAGATCATGGATGAGCTCTCAATTAAAAGTCACTTCAAGTATTCTACAAAGTCACTGTCACGTGACTCCTAGCTGAGCAAGTCTCAGAGTTTCATAAGGGAAACACATTTACCTGACATATCTTGTAAGAAGCGATTAGTGGCCCCTCCTCTCCTGGCTCTTCCTACACCAATACTACCCATGGCTCTCCTGAACACTCCCCCTGAAACACAACAACTTGTGAAAGCCAGTGTTTGAGCCAGGTTCCTGTACCTGTGTACCCATTTTAAAGTTACAGTACTGTACCTGGATAGCATGAGCAGGAAGCACCTGGTACAGTGATTTATATTATACACTGCAGGTATGTGTATGATACTAGAAATGCACATGCTGACTAGCATATACATGAAATTGATTAAATTATTCATTGTTTTATGTCTTTGTTTTCTATATACATAACCAGATAATTTCTACAGTCCAAGCCATGACAACATTACACTCTGGCTTTCTAAAATAACTGATAGGGGCCTGTGAGTCATGATGCAAGTCATAACAGAATGCCCATTCTAAAAGTTGGATCAAAAATATTTGCTGTGTGGCAGTAATTAACACCAGAGGCTTATATGGTCATGTTATATTTGCTAAATAAGAATAATGTTGTTACACAAAAATTAATTACATTAGCTACCTCCATTCTTCCCCATGGCACAGATTCACACAAAGCTGTCAAGCCATCATGACGGACACAGAGACAAGCATTCCGAGTAAAAACAGCCTTGCTATTAATAACTGCTGAATGAATATATACGTAAGTCAACCGTAAATGTAATATCTATTTTTTTTCCTAACAGAATAACTTCACTTTATGTCTTACTTCGGAAAAATGAAAGTTCAACAAGCAGATGTAAATGAAAAAGCACTGTTGGAAATGGTGTACATATCTGCATGTACTAGAATTGATGTGAACCCAATAGCTTGTACTGCCACCCCAACGTCTTTAGTAAATTAAAATTTGATGTTTGGTTGGCAGGCTGCCGCTAGACTTGTACCTGTGTAATCTTCAAAAGTAGTGTTCCTGTACATGGAACAGACCTTATTTCAGAAAGAATTAATTGCAGAAACAGAGGAACTTTTAAAAACAAAAGCAGCATTTTTACTGTGATACCCAGTTATATTAAAACTTTCCTTTTAATAATAAAATCTCTGGTATTGTATAACTCTGATGGACCAAACAGTCTTCATTATTCTTATTATGTCAAGAAAGGTTAAATTTCTGCATCAAAATACTGGACCAGCTGAGACTGAGAAAACATTTTACAGCTGCTTTGAAATTTTGCTGTAAATGAGTCAGGATAAGGGATGGGAGAAAAACTGGTATAATTAGTTTTCTGCTAATATAAGCTGCTCTCTGCCGTTATTTATTACACACATATATATAAGCCAGTGATCGTATGTAACTGTTGAAGAGTCACCTGCTGCAGCCCTATTTAAGCGAGGTTTATTCTTGAACGGGGATCCATCATCCATCATTCTGCCTTGATCTTCTGAATGCACAATTTTACGGCCCCCAGCTTGGATGGATCTGCCTCTACCAAACATCCCTTCAAATAGAAAAGTTATGTAGATTGAAAACTTCAGTTATTAAGTCCAGTCTGATACACACAGACCTGGAGTTGTTCCGTATACCTGTACCATACTGAACAGGTACCTGAATTTTTTATTTCACTACATTTTCATTGTTCCCTATGAACACCAGCAGCTGCTTAAGAAAATAGTTCACAAAGATGAGCTCTGTTGTAAATATGAGATAACTAGATGTGGTCGGACAATGGTCCTCTGAGGGCCCCGCCTTTCTGCTAGTGCTGGACTAGTTAATATATGGGTGAAAAATTAAGTTAAATTTGAAAAATATCACAAACAGAAACAGGTTTTTATCAATATGCAGGAGGGAAAAAATCATACTGGATTAAAGAAGATATGTCTGAAATAATGTTTGCAATAGAAAATCACCGAATGTAGTCTGTTAGCCATATTTGATTTTGAGCAAGTCTGTAATTCAATAGGTCTGGAGCCCTCATAGGGACCAATGATCCCTGTGAATTTGGGAAAGCTGCAGGAGGTTGTTGTTGAGATATGGCACACGAAAGAAAATCAGCGGTTTGGCTGTAGCGGCCATATTGGAATACTGACAGGTCTGTATTTCAATAGGTTTGGAGCCCTCATAGGTACAAATCTTCCCTGTGAATTTTGGAAAGCTGCAGTATGTTGATGTTGAGTTATTGCATGCAAAATAAAATCAGCGATTGGGCTGTGGTGGCCATATTTGAATTCCAACAAGTCTGTTATCTGATAGGTCTGGAGCCATTATAGGTACCAATCATCCCTGTTAATTTGGGAAAGCTGCAGTAAATTGTTGTTGAGTTATCGCGCACGAAATAAAATCAGCGATCTGGCTAAGGAGGCCATATTGGAATTCACACAGGTCTGTTATTCAATTGGTCTGGAGCCCTCATAGGTACAAATCATCCCTGTGAATTTTGGAAAGCTGCAGTATGTTGATGTTGAGTTATTGCATGCAAAATAAAATCAGCGATTGGGCTGTGGCGGCCATATTTGAATTCCAACAAGTCTGTTATCTGATAGGTCTGAAGCCCTCATAGGTACCAATCATCCCTGTTAATTTGGAAAAGCTGCAGTATGTTGTGGTTGAGTTATTGCGTGCTGACAGAAGGACGGAAGGACAGAAGTACAGAAGGACGGACTGACACGGTGATCACTATAGGGCACCGCTTGTCAAGCAGGGCCCTAATAATAATTATAATGAATGATGTAACCGTCAACTTGATCAAACATTTAGAAGTGTGGTACCATGCTGCTAATGTTTACATATCCTGTTCAGTTTAGTTGACTTGGTGGAGAGAAATTTGGGAGATCAAGAACACGCGTGTGATGGTGGCCAAGATTGGAGGATAATAACAGCAGAATGGACTTAGAGAAAGCTTGTAGCCACCTGGTGAAATGACTTTGTAGTGAGTGTGGAAAATTTTGGTAAAAGGTTCGGGCTATGACATTGCAAGTAACCTTGTTATGGACCTTGATCAAAGAGTCAGCCCAACCCAAATATGAGTATGGTGACTGGCCATGGGTAGGCAAGGTACACATGAACCTGTGGACTCACTGGACTTACCATGTAATTCATTGTACTGAGTTCAGCAGGGGATTTTTGTGTTATCTGTAATATCCTATGATTTGTTAATAAGTATTTGAATCCAAAAGTCTTGCTTATTTTTACTGGCTGCTTTAATATCTAAATGAACTTAAGCCACCCCATCAAAAGAACCCACAGAGCATCAAGCTGATGGAGCTTCAGACAAATTATCAATGTACTGAAGTATATACGCTCTTTACACAGCGCTTTTTCTATAGGCCTACTTCCTATATCATAAGCGCTGTTTGTTATGACCTTGTATCCTGAATTGCTACATCAGAGGGGAGCACTGTATTTTTGTCCAATCAGATAAGACCTAGTGCTGGAAGACATAGCCAAGTGAGGAATACACAAAGCCAATCATGTTCATTTCGTTTTAAGTGACAGCTCATCGCCCCGGTAACCATCTGAACAGGCCACAGACTCAGAGAGAATGGCCGCAGACGTGGTTTACTTAGGGCCTTGGGCACATGGGATGCCCGGTCGGTGAGCTGTAATTCAAACGAAACGTAACAACAAAGGCTGCGTGCACACCTCGCTGCCTTGTTTCAGTTCTGCAGACAACAGATACATGGCTACGCTAACACAGTTATAATGTCATAATCGATTCAGTCGATGATGTGAGAATGCAGAGGGGGCAATTAAATTCTACCATGAACTATCATCAAGCGGCACTATGGGCAGAGCCAGAATGCCTGTCAAGTGTTTGTCTATTGGCATCTCGTTGGCTGCCTGTCACATTATACACATGTTTCTTCAGTGGACAACAAACCGTCATCTGGTGTATAAATATATCATAAACAGTCAAAGCTGGCAGCGTGAAAATCAGTCTTCTTTAGAAGCGCAAGATTTCCATTGCCTCAGGAGCGTATGAAGTATATTAATGGATATAAATGGTCCATGTATCATTAGAAGGTATAATGACAAATGCAGGAGTCATTGATTTCTTTAAGTGGCAATCAAACACATTACCAGATTACCATGTGACACTGAGGCAATAAAAAAACATTTGAGGAGGGTTTTAAGTGACTCGTGTTCTACCTTGGAAACATATAATTAACTTTTTGTGGGGTCTAATGGTGGTAATCATTACATACATATATGTTGAAAATGAATTGTAGGACTCCTAAAAAGCTCCTGAAGCTATATAAGAAATTAACTTTCAATTACCCATGCTACACATGGTTTCGGGCGAGCAGTTAGTTCTGATGTCAAATAGTCTTTCATAGTTGAATGTCTTGGTTATACAATGTAACCGTCATAAGATCTCTTTGAAGACAACATTTGGTTAAGTGTTCTGTCTTTGATTTGACCTTGTGTCTGAGTCTGGTTGACTTAGACAAATAGGTTTCGCTATGAATGGTGGAATGTCATATTGATCTAAAAAATCATGGCAAGCTGTACGGTGTTATCTATATATTAACTTAAAGATTCATTATATGTATGGTGTTATGCATAAAATCTTACTGTAGCCAAGAGTTTGGCCAGAGAATTTTTCGGAGAAGTTTATATAATAAATGATATCATTTTCATATGAAAATATATTATGTTGAACATCGCTATTTAAAGTTGCCCTCCGAGTCCTTCAATCCGCCAGTAAAGGAAACTGTTATCTTGCATGGTATAGTACAGTAGCGCTGAGAAGTGTTCTCGATAATTGCATTCCCTTTATTACGCACAAAAACTGAGCACTCAAATGGTCGGGCAATCCTACTGCCCAGAACTTTTCGAAACCATTATAGTATGAAGTATATTTAATGGCTGAATATATATATTTTTTAAATATTACACATCCCAAAAGACAATTCCTGTGTGAAAGCTAAGTCAATGTTTTCCAGTGAGACAGTTAATGCATTCACTACAGAAGGTTAGTCAAGAGGGGGGTGGCAGGGGAATTTCACTTTGTCCAATCATGATTAATTTTTTAAAACACAATCACTGGTGTCCACAGGTTTGGGACTTATTTTGCATTTCATTAGGGTAGATCCTTCCAATTTGGTATTTATCCCTGTTGTGCAACTGATATTTCTAATTGGAATTTAAAGTGTATGTTGTGTTGAATTATTGTGAGATGTTTACACACCCACACATGCACCCTAACACACATGTATACACACATATATGTATATATGTGCATTTAACTGCTTTGCTATATATTACCAGTGGCATCTTCAGGGGACACCCACGGCAGGCACCTCCCCACTGTGCTGCAATATCTCTTATTTTACCTATTTATAAGCCCAATTTTTCGTGACTAATTTTCATTTTTCAGGTTACCTTTTTTATTAATTAGCAATTAGTTTTTGTTTAAGTTATCCACCATTAATTACTTTCAAATTCATTAGTTGAAAATATTTATTATATACAGCCACAGAACAGAGTGCCAGGCCCTGGTCAGGGTTGACCCTAAACAATCTCAAGCCTTTCCTGCTGATGCCGGTGCTCGAACTCACAATGTGTGCTCTCTTAAGTCTTAAGTCTTGTATGCTGTCAACATTACAGTCCACAATATAATGCAATGTTCAGCATTAGACTTCAATATTTCACATATCTTAATTTCGAATATTACATATAAGATATAACTTTTTTTTACAAATTATTAACATGGATGCACATACGCCATTCACATTGCATGTTGAAAACAACTGAAATTTTAAATCATTAGTTTGAAGAGATATAAGTATAAAATTTTGATCAGATTCTACAATTTGACTACATTACGCAGTTTCTGAGGAACAGAAAAGTCCTCATGTTTTTGTGAAAATTCCCTCTAATATAATCCTTGGTGTATTCAAATATTTCCCAATATGGAAGGGGGTTACCCCCTCTCATATCCTCCCACGTGTACCTGTAATTAACATGGTTCATAATTGACATTAATATATATATATATACTGTGGTTGCCTTTTTGTTCGCGAGTGTTTTAATTTCGCAATATTTGTGAATAGGAAATAATCATGAAAATGAAACCCTCCGGAATAATTGGCCAATTGAGTATGTCCTTCTTATTCAGTGAAACTTATACTTGTATGTGAATAGGTTAGAACTGTGAGATATTTTATAATAAATTACATCCATGCAGGTGTAGGGAAAAAGGTCCCTTAAATTTTAACTAAACTACCTGTGCTGTGTGTTCGGGACCATCATTATAACAGTAGAATATCACAAATTCATGACTTATTCTCATTTTATAATACAAACAGGTATGGCTTTACCAAACATTTGATATAGGTTTTATTCAGATTGTAAAAATGAAACCCTTGCGAAACATTCAAAATGGAGAAATTGCAAAACTTCAGTCTCGCAAATATGAAGCCAACCACAGTATATATTCATAAACTGAAACACATATGCAAGAAGTAATAATGAATATATATATATATATATATATATATATATATATATATATATATATATATATATAAATTAAAATTTCATAATTACCAGTGAAATATAAGCGCAACCCCTCCCCTCCGATTTACTGGATCTGCACCTGATTATAGCCCTCTCCCCTCCCTTTATCCTTTCTCCACCACCGCAATAGTATTTGGGTTATTATGAATCTTTCAAAGATCCCCCTTTTGAGCATTCTCCTCATGAGATCTCCTTGTGAACAATATACCCTGTCCTCACCCGGCAGTTTTCTTTGAGAGTGATCACCAAGGGGGATTATTTTTTACCGGTGACCGCGAATGAAAGAAAACCCCAAATAGGGCACCCGGATTAAAACTGTCCCGCCATCACACCCTCTATGGCCATTGTGTTACAAGGCTTGGACGGAGCAAATATTTAAATTATTAATTATGCATGTAATATGCAAATATTGCAAATAAAAGTGGGTGGAATCTCTTTGTACAATCCCAGAGCGTATGTATGTCGAAAATCACAGCAATCTGTACGGTGGTATCACAGGAGATACAGAAAATTACAAAAATCGCCTTACACTATTAATATATAGAAAGGAGCACCTGAGACAAAAATATAAGAGTTTACACAAATTTCAGCTGGAAATACAGGAATAATATACATATATTCAGAGTTTACTTGGTTATTTACCATGAACATCAGTTCTCAAAGCAGCATATAAAAAGGGTTGAGACAGCTATACTTGTATGTGACAGTTATAATTGTACAAAGAGCTAAATATTTTCAATTATAACTGGTCTTTGTAAGTCTATTAATTAAATATTAACAGTTATAATAGAAATATGATTGTGCAGTGAAAACATACTGGAAAATATAGGAGATTATTTTCTAAATACTAGACAATATAGGAAATTATACAGGGGAATTTTTTCACTGGATAACAGAGGAATTACAGGAATCAGCGGAAGCCTGTAAACATGCAGAATACTTAAAACTATACCTGCATCAGGACTGGCTGCCCCTGCATCTATTATTCTTTCCCCGAACATCCTTTGTGGAGAATCTGAAAACAGTCAAACATAAGCAGTACTGAGAAATTTTACATGACCCCCACACTCACTGAGCTTAAAAGCAGGACCTGCAGTTATGAATCTGTCTGATACAGAAGGGTGTTAGAAAATGTTTGTTAAGTTCGGAAAAGTCATGCAGTGATTCATCTACACTACAAAAGATAAAGACTGACCTATGGTGGGTGTTACTGAATGTCAACTAGGGTGATCTTGCAAACCAGAGGCAATTCTTTACTTTATAAGTTTATGTTACACAGGATATCATGATTTATTGGTATTAAAATTTAGCGCTGTGTGATATTATCAATGTATCGGTATATCGCAATACAGGTAATTCCCCTATTGTGTATCACAATGTTTTTCAATGTTTTGATATTTTTCAAACTTGACTGAAACTGATCTATTGTAGTAAAAGTAAGGTTTATGTTACATATTTTGACACCAAAATGGGTTGCGCTTACTGAAAGGATGAAAGGGAAAGCTGCCAACATCTCTATAAACACTCCTCAGGCAAATTAAAGCCTGTGAGGAAATTTTTAAGGAGCTTGATGACCATATGATCATAGATCCGTCCCATAGAATTTTATTTTCTTCTAGATGATTTATTTGTACCTAAACAGAAATAAGTGTCACAGAAAAAGAAAGAAGAACCAAACACTAAAAGTAACAAATTTAAATGTCAAAATAAACTAGAATACTGGTAGTCGACAAGCGACTACGTGTATCCTCCAAAATCAGAAGGGGTTGGGTGAAGTGAGGCACTGATTGAGTGGCAAGGGGAAACAGAGTGAGGTGTGTTGCATATTAGCATGGATGTCTGCAGCTGAAATGTGTATGTAGGTTGCGGCACCTACCACAAAATCAAGAAAGCTGTCCAAGCTGTATAAATATGCAAAATTTTAGGCAGATAAGTCAAACCACTACTTGTATATGAGTGATTTTGTCCGACAGCAGACAAACAGAAGGACGCTGTGCAAAAATGGTGGCAGGTGGCGCCATAAATCTTGTGTATGATTAAGAGCTATGTGAGATCTATACACATGCAAAATTTTAGGGGGATATGTCAAACCAGTCCTGAGATATAAGCCTGAATGTCTGCAGTGTCAACATAAATGTAGGTGGTGCAACCTGTCACAAAATTAAGAAAGCTATCCAAGATGTATAAACATGCAAAATTATAGGCAGGTCAGTCAAACCATTACTGAGATATGAGTGATTTTAGCCCACTGCAGACAAACAGACGGACGCTGTGCAAAAATGGTTGCAGGTGGCCCCTCCAGTTTTGTGTATGATAAAGAGCTATGTGAGATCTATACACATGCAAAATTTCCGGAGGATACAGCAAACCAGTCCTGAGATATAAGTCTGGATGTCTGCAGTGTAAACATAAATGTAGGTGGTGCCACCTGCCACAAAATCCAGAAAGCTATCCAAAATGGACAAATTTGCAAAATTTTAGGCAGTTATGTCAAACCACTGCCAAGGTATGAGTGATTTTATCCCACGGCAGACAAACAGATGGACCCTGTGCAAAAATGGTTGCAGGTGGCGCCACCAGTTTTGCATATGATAAAGAGCTATGTGAGATCTATACAAATGCAAAATTTTGGCCCCATCAATCAAACAGTTCCCGAGATATGAGCTTGGTTGTCTGCAGCGTAAATGTGAATGTAGGTGGCGCCACCTGTCACAAAATTGAAAAAGCTATCCAGGATGTATAAACCTGCAAAATTTTAGGTGAATAAGTCAAACCACTGCCGAGATATGAGTGATTTTATCCCAAGGCAGATGAACAGATGGACCTTGTGCAAAAATGGTTGCAGGTGGCGCCACCAGTTTTGTGTATGATGAAGAGCTATGTGAGATCTATACACATGCAAAATTTTGGCCCAATCGGTCAGACAGTTCCCGAGACATGAGCTTGGATGTCTGTAGCGTAAACGTGAATGTAGGTGGTGCCACCTGTCATAAAATCAAGAAAGCTATCCGGGATGTATACACATTCAACATTTCTGGTGGATAAGTCCAACCAATACAGAGATATGAGTCATTTTATCCCAAGGCAGATGAACAGATGGAAGCTGTGCAAAAATGGTTGCAGGTGGCGTCTGCGTCTAGACGATGTGTCTTGACATGTAGACACTGTGTCTAGACATCTAGACACATTGTCTAGAACCAGGTCAGTTGCCATGGTAAGTCTGGACCCCACCTAATTGTACTGAGTGACCTCTTGACTTGGCTGCTGAAACTCAGCATGTTGTCAAATCTGTTTTCAACCACAGAGAGCCTTTTTCAATTGGCTACACTACATTTTTAAAACTGCATTTACCCAATCTATTCTTATAAAACTGGCAGAACCCTACAACAGAATAATTCTTGTAAAGTTTTAACCAATCAGCTTAACAGTTTCATCATAAAACGGTGTATAAGCTAGAAGAGTCTAACATTACAATTTCGCTTGTAAAAAACAGATCAATGTATGATCCGCCACCAATTACTCAATTTTGTATATGACATATATGACAAACATTGGCATAAAATTTGGCGATGACAGCTCTAGCCGTTTTTGAGACTGAAATTTAAGTGTGCTTTTTTGGACAGATGACAAAGTTCAACCTCCTGTAACTCGGCAAAAAAATCTCCGAACTGGAACCATTCGAACAAACTTGAGAGTGATTGTTCAAGGGATCATTTCTGCAAAATATGGGACAATTTGGCTGGACAGTTTCAGAGAAGATTTTAAAAGCTTTTTCCCTATAATTTTAAGAAAATGCAGTAAGAAAAAAATAAACAAAATCCAATAGAGATTTTCAGATGACTGATTACTTGCAAAATATTTGGTGATGCTAGCTCCTGCCGTTTTTGAGTTAGCTATGGTTAACGTACAGATGATGCACGATGCAACGACAGACTGGCGGTAAGTTATAAGCATGGCATGGAGAAATGAAAGCATTACATCGCAGTAAGGGGGAAAAGTGAGGTTAAGATGGCTTATCCCTTAGTTTTCTCAATGTGATCTCCTCTAAAATCTGTGTGTGCAAGTGTGTAAGGGGGTGGACACTTATTAAGGGAGGGGTGCTTTCACGTCAAATACGGTATTTTGTATATAATCCAGTATTTTCTCCTATTTCACTCACTAGTCTACTGAGAAGGCTAAGTAGGTTGTAGGGCTCTTGATAGTTGGATAAAACAACCACAACATAACAGAAATTTTTATCTCACTTAATCAGTAAACTTTTTACCTGACTGGAATGATCTTGGTGGTCTGTGGTCTTCCGCAGCAGCACCTGAGCTGGAGACCACTGTTCTGAAGTTCAGCTGACTCCGGGCAGTTGTGGGTGGTGGACCTCCAAACATTGGCTGAACTGTGAAGCCCCCTGGGTTACCAGGATTACGAGGCATGAACCCTCCCCGTGACATGCCTCCACTAGCTCCCCCTCCAAATCCAGACTCCTGTACAACATTTCTACCAAAGGAAGATGGAGACCTGCCATCTGGAGAGGGACCTTGACCCCCACCAAAGGGGTTAGAGGATCCAAACATGGCTTCAACGATGGCTTCTCATTGTTTGACTGTAGCTATCCAACTTGAGAATCTGAAAATGGTTTAAAGTTTGATCAAACAAAGCACTGAACTCCTACCCATGGAATGACACAAAATCAACATTTCCTTTCATAAATTTAATCCACTAAATACTTAAGACAAATTGGGTGAAGATTTAATAAATATTTGAGAAAAATCAGGTGAATAATATACATATATATATATATATAACTTTAAAGTTCTGATTGTGCTGCAATAAAAACTTTGTGTTGTTTACAAAATATCAGAAGACATTTAAATTGTATTATTTCTGAAAAAAGTGGAGAAAATTCTTTAGTTAGACAGTTCATGAGATAAATATTTGTGAATTTATTGGTTCATTTTTTTTTTTCGCTATTTCATTAAGTTGAATGGTATTTTTCAGCATGGGTGGGGGAGTTGTAATTAGTGATTGCTGATAAACAAAAAAGGTACAACCTGTTATAATTATAAATTCATCCTAAAAGTTATTTTTTTAATAGTACTGCCTAATAGCTGTAGCCCAAAAGGTGTAACAGCAGAGTCTCGTACTTCATTTGCACACTGTGATCTATTAGCAAGAATCTACCATAGCCAGTGAACAATAGTGTAATGTAATCTGATCAGTCTAATCAGCTCAGCACTGCTCTGTGGCACTCCTGAGTAAACAACAACCACTCTGGGGAAGTGGTGGTTTCATCTGGTTTACATGACAACCTCTAACAGAGAAGAGGTAAAGCTCTTGCCAATATACCAAGGATTCAGTGTAACAGTTAGATTTCACTTAAACATTATAATGTATACTACACAGAGTTTCCCAACACAGGAAGGTTTAAACTTTCAGAGAAGCTAACATTTAAAACTGTGATAAACAAATATTACACAGATAAATCTAAGTGTCTTTTTCTATGAAATGTACAAAATAACACAAATTTGAAATTTTCATGGATATATTTATTTGATTTACTTGCACAAAGATTATGGGCTTCCTTGCTTGCTGAAAATAATCCAAAGAAACAGGTGGCCAAGGGCTAAGGAACCAAATACGTGTGCAGACATTACACAGACTGGAAACTTTGATAAAATTCAACAAATGGGAGCAACTTTACATCCAAATACCTATGCATGGGACTGTTGAATAAAATGTTCAAAGAGACAATAGAATCTGTTCAACAGGTTGGATACTGAACATCCTAAAGATGGCATTATTTTTTAAGGGGATAGAGAAAAACTAGACAGTGTCAGTGGATTGGGATATAAATTGGTGTAGATGGTGAATGTCGGGCTGCAAAGGTAGAAATGAAACTGTCAATCAATGTGCAATTGATCAGTTTCACAGATAGTGTTTGACAGATAACACTTGTTCTTGTCTTCTATAATTTAAAATAATAGTATAAATATGAAATATGATTTTTTTTTTAATTTCTGAGCCATGGGCTTTATTTGCTGTGACCAAGTGAAATGACTGACCGTCAGCATTCACTGAATCTAACATTTCATTCGTGGAGTATCATAATTATCGAGGGAACTGTGTAAAGTAATCCGAAACAAAGACTGACAGACTCGCAGTCACTGGTCACAGTGACAGTAAAAAGGTGACCATGGGCTATAACTTGTTAATAAATCACACTCCATGTTGTTTATCATGATTTTCTAATATTTACGGAAGATATCACATTGTAGTACATTAAATAACCATGACGATAGGTGATGAGTTAAAGAAGAAAATCAATTCAGCAGACCTCAGTCAAAATAGTTGTGGCTTCCTTCAGTTTTGCAATCACCGCGAACCCAAACACTGCTGACCAGGACACTCGACTTGTTTGCTCGCTGATTGGTTAAAATTTGAGAGTCGGTGCGGGATTGCGGCCTGTAGACGATTCAACATGGCAGGTGTTTTGAGCCGCTGCCTGGAAAAAATCAAGGCCTGGATCACCTGGTCGTGGACATATCTGTGGGCGCTGTGGTTCATTCTTGTCCTGTTTGTCGTGTACGTCCTCAGGGGGCCACTCAAACTCGGAGAGAACATCTCGCATGGTTAGTACGATAACTGTTTTATGAAACAAGGTGTCTCACTGCGAGACTGGAGTGTCACTGTCACTGTGACAGTGTGAGTGCTGGCCGTCAAACAGCTTTTACTGCTTGCTGCATTAAATCACGTTGTATTGACTGGAGGGTGTGGTTGATTCACCAAACTGACTGATATACCCATTTAAGTGAATTGCAATATTTATATAAAAAAAAAAAACAACTGTCATTTACTTTTAGAGAAAGTGTTAACAGCTGAAGCGTAAGGAATTGTCATAAGACATAAATCATAATTGCTGCAGTCTGCAGCACTGACATATAGTTAACAGTGACCCATAACACAGATACATGGAGTCCATACGTGTCGGGCTAAAGACACAAGTGGACCTGTCATAAATGGACCACCCAGTTGTATTTGTTTAAGTCACTAACGCAATGACCAATGCTACATTTATAAAATATCATATTATTGAGTGTGGTGAGAATTGGGTCTACTTTTGCAACATGGAAAATAAAAAAACTATCAATAACTTCCTCTACTATATTCTTGTATATACCTCATGTATTGAACAGACATCGCTGCAGTCATACCATCATATGTACTGTTGTGAAACACCATATGGGAAGTCACCTCCATCAGGATTCGAACCCTGCAATCTCATAATCAGAGCAAGCTTGCCCACTCAGCCACTCGCCTCCATACAAATGTAATTAGGGAATTTTTCAGGTAGATTAAATTACTCAGCATTTAAAAGGAAAGAACTTATGTGACACCTTTTGTCCTAGTGCAAATGAAGGCCAAATTCTGAACAGTTAACATTGATTTAACTGATAAAACATGCCCTGTGAAAAACTCTTGAAATGTGGAAAAATAATCTTATCACTGAGAATGACTAGGATAGACCTTATTAAATCTATAGGTAAAGTTTAACTTATTGAAAAACCAACTCCGCAAAACCTATATAAACATTCATGAACATATTACATATCCTGATAACTTTACACTTATTCAGCATTACACTTGCAAAAGTATAGTCACCCCAAAGTTCAAAATTTGATAAGTCATCAAAGACATGTTTAACTGGCACCATTTTGTTATCATTTTATTAACTTAGACTATATATTGATCACAAGGTCAAAAGAAACTGGTATTGGCCTGATATCAGAACTACCTCTGGTACAATACCCATGAGGTACTCGGAAAGTCAGAGGGCTGATGATAGCAGGGTCTGCTGTAGCATCATCTGCTTTACTGTATTCTGTGTTCCTTGGTCATGTTAGTCTTAATAGAGAATCCAAAAAAACTGCACAATATTTATCAGTTTAATTTATTGCATATTCAGCCAGAAGAAGAGAAATAAGAATCATGCAGATAATAATTTTCACATGGTTAAGTCTAATTGGATTTGAAATGATTGAGTGGCTGATTTAGCTAGAATGTCAGACTCTGTTGTATGGATGACACATGTTTATGCTTCTTCACACTTCAGTACATTAAAGATGAACTCTCTCTTGAACAAGTTAACAGGACCTGCGTTGTAGAGGGGTGTGATTTTCTCGTTTGTAAGCTCTGTTTATTTTGCTGGCACAGGGCATCATTTGAATTTTTAGTAATTTGGGGAACTTTGGTGATGTTGCAGGATGTATTTGCTGCCTGCTTTTTGTATCATTCAGTGTAATGTGCAAATAATGCCAAATACAGTACACACATACTTATGAAAAATTTTCTACCTATTGTTTAACCTGTTTCAGGTTCCTCCTTGTAGTTTCTTGTATCTGGCATTTTAAGCCAGGTTTTTCCCTGCTGTCTGTGAAAAATCCAGGTGACCAAATACTCATTTGAATATACAAATATTACACTTTCAAATCAACATTGATATTATACTGTACATATTGTTCACAAAATGTGTTCTTTAACCAGGTTTTTAAGTTTTACTGATATCTTTAATGCCATTTATCTATAAATATTGCCTTGGGGAAAACTCCAGAAAGCAGAAAATTGGAAAAAACTTGGAAACACCCTTATCTTTTCAATGTGAATGGCTGGGAAAGTGTATGGATAATTTTACTTAGCTTATAGAAATTCTAACTCCACAAAACTAAAATGTTGTAACTCAAACCAAGTCTGTATTGAAAGCACCATATTGATACACAAAGGTCTAGTGATAGCTTTGAAAACATAAGCTTAATATTTGAAAAAAATTCATGAACCATATATAAATGTCCTAATAAGCTTATATTTTTGGGCTTCCACATCTTACACCTTTATTAAGTCAACAAAGAGTTGTTTGTCTAGCAGTAGCACCTACTGTCCATATTATTACAACATTGTTTATCTGCTAATTAACTGAAGCTGGAAGGCTGACCAGGATAAAGAGTCAGATGATCTTTGGTTTGCATGTGACAGTTGTTACTTGAATTAAAATAAAGAATCAGCTCTCTTAATTTTATTTTGGCCATTTAAGTTTCTTAATTTGTATATGCTGGTATAAAAACAACAGGTATTTTCCTATATTTTCCCTCTATTGATCTCAGTTTTTAACAACTCTCCAGGATTTTCCCAGGAAGACTTCAACATGGTCTACTACCCTTGACAGGATCACAATATTCCTGATAATTTTGAAATATTAATTGGAATTTATACATTAAATGTGGTTAAAATAATTTTCATATTAAAATTTAAATGCAAATAATATAAAACAACAACCCTATCTACTACCTTAGACAGGATCTTAATATTCCTGATAATTTTGAAATATTAATTGGAATTAATTCAGATTTTGGACTTTGTGGTTAAAATAATTCCATATGAAAAATTGAATGCAATTAATATAAAAACAACATTGTGTATTAAATGACAAATTTCAGTTGGTTTGAGGCAATGGACAATCAGTAACCTTGATATGCATTAAATGTTTCCACTGATTATGTTTTCACTTTAAAGTGTGTAATACATATTCTCTTATTCTTTTGGATTTATACCTGCTATATGATCCACAACCTGTAGGTGGAAAGATGACCTTTGCTATTCATATTCATGTTTGTCATGTTTGATTCATGGGAAATAATAATTTCTATAATTGCCTTAATAGGTAACATACATATGATCCATAAGCTGATTAAGATTTTGCTTTTTAAATATTTTTAAAAGACAAGACTGATAGAAGGGCTATTTGATACTGTGGTTGCCTTTTTGTTTGCGAGGGTTTTAATTTCGCGATATTCGCGCATGGGAAATAATCGCGAAAATGAAACCCTCGGGGAATAATTGGCCAACTGATTACGTCCTTCTTATTTAATGTAGCCAATATTTGTATGGGAATAGATTAGAATAATGAGAATTGTTATAATAAGTTACATCCATGCAGGTATAGGGAAAACGTTCCCCTTAATTTGAACTTAACTACCTGTGCTTTGTGTTCGGGCCCATCGTTATATGAGAAAAATATCACAAACTCATGACTTATTCTCAATTTATAACACACATAGGTATGGCTTTACCAAATATTTGGGTTCTGGTGAGATCGCGAAAATGAAACCCTCGCGAAACATTAAAAATTGAAAAATCGCGAAATTTCAGCCTCGCCAATATGAAGCCAACCACAGTATTTAAACTGAATAATGCTGTAACACAGTTTCATGGTTACCTGGTGGTATTGATTGTCAATTCATACCTTCTTTAAGGTTTCAGAGCTATACATTTGTAACCCTAAAATGTTGCCCACTATCAACACAGTTGGTGAAGCCAACCATCTCCTGGCTTGGAGCTCTGAAGAAATAGCCAAGCTTCAAATTGAACATTTCCATGATTAGCATATTTGCTCTTGAGAAAG
Source organism: Sipunculus nudus (assembly GCA_026874595.1). Taxonomy (NCBI): domain Eukaryota; kingdom Metazoa; phylum Annelida; class Sipuncula; order Golfingiida; family Sipunculidae; genus Sipunculus; species Sipunculus nudus. The sequence goes on along the minus strand of CM049306.1, from coordinate 102,158,211 downwards.
CAGATGTTTTCATTCAGACTTAATGAAACCAGCCAGGTTGTTACATCAGAAAGCACCTTAGTAGACTTGTTTCTACAGGAACATAGATGAAACACAGAAGACACGAGAGTTCACTGTGATATTCTAAATCATTAGTGACAAAGAAATAACCACCAAGGAATCATTTCACCAGGATGGGGGACAGTTTTATTTTATTAAAAAAGTGTATTTAAAAAGGAAATGTTACCGTAAATTCAAATCTCACTACCTCAAATACCAAAACCTCACCATAGGTGACCCAGACCAGGTCATTCTGTCCATGGTGCTACATCAAAATACACAGCTCTTTTTGATGACATTGGTGCTGCTTGCATAGATATGTGCAGCTAGAAGAGCATCAAAACTTGGGAACATATATTGATTAGCTCCTTCAATGGAGTTGCTGGCTTCTCAAAGAATTACTGCCCTCTACTGGTCCCTTAAAGAACTAAAAGTATAATGCCTTACTTTACCAGTTATTTCCCATATACTGTTTGGTATATCATCATGATTCATGAAGTGTTTCTCTACTGGTGGTTTTAAATATGTCAGAAAGAAAATGATATTAAAGTTTTCTTTTCTTACATTCCAAACATTTCAAAAACCTTGTACACATATCATTTGGCATCATATTGAATCTCATCAAGGGCTTACTCTTACTTAAAAAAAAAAGTTGAGGAAATCAGGGACTTGCTAACTAGGCACTCTTTCAGCAACAATAAAGGTGACAGTACTCTTGTGAATGTTTAACTATTTGACCCTACCTAATGATAAGGAGTAATTTAGAAGAGACAGATGAATAGCTAAGGTTTGTTAATCTTAATTTATGAGAATTTCACTTGAGAATCAACACAGATCACCTGTATATGACTTATAAAAACAGATCACCTGTACATGACTTATAACACAGAGCACCTGTATATGACTAATAAACACAGAGCACCTGTATATGACTAATAAACACAGAGCACCTGTAAATAACTAATAAACACAGAGCACCAGTATGTGACTAATAAACACAGAGCACCTGTTTATGACTAATAAACACAGAGCACCTGTAAATAACTAATAAACACAGAGCACCTGTATATGACTAATAAACACAGAGCACATGTAAATAACTAATAAACACAGAGCACCAGTATATGACTAATAAACACAGAGCACCTGTATATGACTAATAAACACAGAGCACCTGTATATGAGTAATAACACAGAGCACCTGTAAATAACTAATAAACACAGAGCACCTGTATATGACGAATAAACACATAGCACCTGTATATGACGAATAAACACAGAGCACCTGTATATGACTAATAACATAGAGCTCCTGTATATGACTTATAAACACAGAGCACCTGTAAATAACTTATAAACACAGAGCACCTGTAAATAACTAATAAACACAGAGCACCAGTATGTGACTAATAAATACAGAATCTGTATATGACTAATAAACACAGAACACCTGTAAATAACTAATAAACACAGAGCACCATTATGTGACTAATAAACACAGAGCACCCGTATATGACTAATAAAAACAGATCACCGGTAAATGACTAATAAATACAGAGCATCTGTATATGACTTATAACACAGAGCACCTGTATATGACTAATAAACACAGAGCACCTGTATATGACTTAAAACATAGAGCTCCTGTATATGACTTATAAACACAGAGCACCTGTAAATAACTAATAAAAACAGAGCACCAGTATGTGATTAATAAACACAGAGCACCTGTATATGACTAATAAAAACAGATCACCGGTAAATGACTAATAAATACAGAGCATCTGTATATGACTAATAACACAGAGCACCTGTATATGACTAAAAAACACCGAGCACCTGTATATGAGTATTAACACAGAGCACCTGTATATGACCTATAAACACAGAGCACCTGTATATGACTAATAACATAGAGCTCCTGTATATGACTTATAAACACAGAGCACCTGTAAATAAATAATAAACACAGAGCACCAGTATGTGACTAATAAACACAGAGCACCTGTATATTACTAATAAACACAGAGCACCTGTAAATGACTAATAAACAGAGCACCGGTATATGACAAATAAACACAGAGTACCTATATATGACAAATAAACACAGAGCACCTGTATATGACTAGTTCAAGTGAGAGGATTGACCATCGGTTAGTGTCTCCCAGAGTCTCACTAACAGCTTAATGGTTGAAGATTTTATGTTATTACTCTTCATTTGTTTTTAAAATATAACAGTGCACGATGTATTCTTAGCATTGTGCCAGTGATGCATTCATCAGTCCTCATTGTTGAAGTATGAATAGTTCACCTTTTCGCCACCAGATGTCAGTCATTGCCAGCCAGCTTACTGTCATGCTGTAACCAGTATTCTTGACTACCTTGTTTCAGTCAGTAGTCAGCAGACTTATACTGTTTGTCAATTCATCTGTATGTCCATCAGCATACCTTTAAACTTTGTATTTTCACTATTTACTTGATTTATTTTGACCAAGTTTTATATTTCTCTGTAGAAAGAATCCAAAGCTTGATAGATTTAGAGTTATAATGCATATTTTAACTATTTCATTTTTCCATTTATTATTATTTCAGAAACCACTGCTACCATACAAACTCCATATTTATATGGAAGAGACTGCTTAAAGAATAATGTAAAATTCTCTCAAATTTTGTATAAAAACCAAAAGGAAATAAAAACTTAGGTCATAAAGCAGTGTGTCCAGGGTAAAAAAAAAAGTTTGATTTTTAGCTCAGCTGACTATAAGTCATCTGAGCTATAATCGTGGTCCATTGTCTGTCTGTCTGTCCGTCCGTCCTTTGATGTGGCACCTTTTGAAACCGTAAGACCTAGTAATCCAAAATTTGGCTTAATGTTAGATGTCCCCAAGATCTCCTACCAAGCCAAAATCTGGATCTTTGTGACTTCGTTCCTTTGAGAAATTTAGGAAAAACCTCAATTTTTTATTAAAAACCTATTTTCACACTTCGGGACTGCCTAATATCAAAACCACTCATCTGTTTTTCCTCATATTCACCATAAATATTCCTCTATATCGTTCCTATGTACATGCCAGAAATTAGGTCTGTATTATGTGATTTAAAAAAGTTATGGGCCTAAACATATTGCACTTTGTAAAACATAAAAAAAATGTTAAAGCTAGGGACTTTTTTCAGTAATATAACTTTAATTAATTAAAATTCATTGTATACCCAAAATTAGATAAAAATCTTTTAAACTTTATAAAATATTAGGAAAAATATAAAATTGGTACCTTAAATTTTGCTCAAATTTGACCATGGCACGTTTTTTTCTCATAAGTATATTTAATTTATTTTTCACAGCTGGGATACATGTGGATTTAATCTGTTGAATTCTGAAACTTGAAAGTAAAAGCTAAAAAAATGCTCTTGCTCACTACAGCCTTGCCTAGGTAATCTTATTAGTGATGCAGCACTGGCAGAACACCCCTGCTGTAATAAACATACACTTATTCTCATGGGCCTGACCCTTACCCCCCCCCCCCCCCCCTACCCCCCAGCACCACCACCACAACCACCATCACCAGTTATATTGCAATACATGGTTTGTTATTGTCAATTGTATTTCTTTAAATTTTAAGCTGTTTTTGATCCAATGTGCACAACTTTTCTTGAAATAATTATTCAAGAAGTAATCCAAGAGATGCCATGTTGTTCTGATGTAGCATTTTTAAGAAATTATTTCCTTTTAAATAATTAAACAAAATATAATTTAACTCATCAGTAGGCATAATTTGATAATTTATGAAACAAATCATGGATAAATAAAGGTGTAATTCAAAATTGTGAATTCTGGAGTGTTATTTTCATATATTTATTGTTTTGCAAATTTAAAAACTATATTTAAAAAAAAAGGAATATATCTGTGTGCATAATGTGATGTTACCTGACTTAATTAAGTATAACTGTTGATGCAGTTTAGATTTTTGAATCAATTTAAATATTCAGATATATATGATATACTGTAAATTTAAAGTTACATTTATAAAATTAAAAAAATGACTTAACAAAAGAAAAAATAGGATCTAATGCAAATATTGTTCATTATTTTCCTGTCTCAGTAGAATGGAAATTAAAGTTATTTGAGAATATCCTAAAATTTGGTACACCCACTGGTCTGTGTTGGTGTATTCTAATCTAACAGACCCACCTGCAATGCTTATTTTTGGTAAATTTTAATTTTACAGGATAACTAAAAGCAGTCGATGGAATTCTCTTTAATTTTGTTTTAATTTTACATTGTATATGCTAGATAGTTTCATTGAAATTTATATACCTTTTAGATTCTTCTTATAGGAAGTAATTTAGAGATTATATTTTTTTATGCCAAAATTCAGTGCTGTCCTATTACAATAAAGTAGAATAAGTGTAGACATTGTTGCCGTAAGCAGGACCCAGAAGTTTCATTATTTAGTTCTAAAGGCTTCCTTGTCTAATCTGTATTTTAATCAGATGCAATGTCTGCTATATCACTCATACTTGCTAAAGACATAATGTGTGATGGTACACAGGCTTGTCAGCCTATGTAAATGCTGTTTAATGCTGTGAAACAAAGATGTGATTAAATATAATCTGCATTAAAAATTAAATGAAGAGGGGGAGGGGAGTGTGCCTGGCAATATCCATATCATTCACATTGCTTCTCACACCACAGGTCTGTCAGATCTGCAGTTTTCATTTAAATTATGTTGGCAGATGGTATGTCATTGGGATTTTTTTTGCTTGAAAGGACTGAATCCTGGAGATAAAGAGAATTTACATTTTTTAATGTTTATGCATTACAGATAAATATTTTACATAAAAATAAATGACCATATTTTTTTGTGACTGTTTGTAATTTTATTTTTCAATTTTATATACTAGTATAATATTAACATTATTTCTATAGAAAAAAAATAAAGATGGCAAATCTATAACGCAGATCTGATACTGCTTTCATTTTTGTTTTGTACTGATGCATCTTCATGTATTAAGATAAAAAAATATACTGAAGAAGTTAAATTTGTTAATTTATTCCTACTTTTATTTTTGATACAAGGAAAGATGTTTCAGTGTCACAGTGACTGACTGGACAGTGAGCCATGTTTCTGTGTGTTATAGAGGGTGTGCAGTATGACATAATGTTGACTCAGTCTCCTTACGGGAGACAAGACCAGTGCCTTGTGATTGGTTAGTCTGACTCGGAGGGAGCTGAGATATTTATGGCAGACAGTTAACAACCAACCTGCATCTCTCAGTGCTAAGCGCATAACCCTTCAGGAACATCCATTTGTAGGTTGTCATGGCGACTGATTCCCGTTGTCTCCCTGCTCCCTTGGGAATAGGGGGATAACTGACTCATGTGAAGATGTCATGTTCTGCAGGACGTAGCAGGCTTCCAGAAATGTTGGTAATTGCTGCATTTGGAAGCCCACTCACTGGCTGTGCTCCACAGAATGTGATTAGATGTTCATTTACCTACGCTGACTTTCCCTCTTCCTTTGATAACGAGAAGCTGCCGGCTCCTAATTATACTAACCACGGACATGCTCTTTGGGCATGACCACATGATGTGTTCTGAGTATGCCATCTTTACCCAATGAATGAGATGTACCGGGCATGAGTACAGTTAAAATGGATGAATTGCTCTAATTGTTTACCAGCTGAAAAAAAAATTAAGTGAAATTCTGAAAATTTACACTGCTGCTAAAGTCATATAAATATCCCCAGCTTGTATTGTGGATACATGAATCCAATATGGTTAAATTGATTTTTTACAGAATCATTTATGAAGTGCTTTCAAGGAATGATTTAACAAAAGGATAAAAAGCAAACCATTATGTAAGTCAAGGATCACAGTATTTCAAGGAAAAAGAAAGCCACTAATAATTAGTTATATGTCATGAACGTCTTTGTTGTACAACATTGACTCAAGTATTCATGTATCACATGTCCTGTCAGTTTCGAAACAAAATACATCAAAGTACAGACATCAGTATTAAATAGGGACCTGGTTTTTTCACCAGACAAATTTAAATATCAGGTATATTGGCTTTCTTCCAGTTATTTTTACTGTTAGACTTGGAGTATCCTCAAAATTAGAGGTAACATGCTGTCTATTCATTGGTTCCAGTCACACCACTTGGAATTATCATATCTTTATTGAGTTCAGGTTGGCTTGAGTGAAATGGCTTTAACATAGCTTCTTTACCAGACTGAATCAGACTAATTTTGATGTCGACCTGATCTCTCAGATTTCTGTCCCATTGCACTGTCAACATGTTGATAACACTATGGAATATCAAAATGAAACATCAGGTACATGATGCTTGTTTTCTTCAAAACTGAACCAAAATAGCCGACCTTTCCACAAAATTTCATTGAAACACATCCACCTGTATAATAATAATAATTGTATCCCCCGCCGCATATAACTCAAAAAATATTTCACAGATCTTTACCAAACTAGGTATAGATATGGGTGAGAGGATGACGCCTATATAAAATGAGGTCATGACCTTGACTAGGAGAGTGTCCTTGACCTTGAATAGGTCCAATTTTGGGGAAAATCACACATTCTTTAATATCTCAAGAAATCTTGCATGGATTGATCCCAAAATCAAGTTGATGGAAGATCATGGATAGAGTTGTCATGTTCCAGAAACTGGTGGCGCCACCTATAATTCTTTACTTGTTTTCGTGCCGTTTAATACCCCCAAAATTGCTACTTGACAGTACTGTGAGCATTATAAGTCAAAAACTATCTGACAGATTTCTTTCATATTATGCATATACATAGACATGGGTTATGGGATGATGTATATATAAATTGGGGTCATGACCTTTCCTATTAGAGTGGCCTTGACCTTGAATATTGCCATATATGGTTAAAATTACACACAATCATTAATATCTCAATAAAGGTGCATGAATTGGTCCAAAAATCAACTTGATCGTAGATCTTGGATAGTGTTGTCATGTACCGGAAACTGGTAGCGCCACCTGTTATTCTTTTACTTGTTTTAGTGCCGTTTAATACCCCATCATTGCCACTTAACAGTACTGTGAGCATTATAAGTCAAAAACTAATGGACAGATTTCTTTCATATTATGCATATACATAGACACGGGTTAGGGGATGATGTATATTGAAATTGGGATCATGACTTTTTCCATGAGAGTGACCTTTTCTGTGAGTGTGGTCTGATATTAATTGTTGCTGAAGATGGGGGGCCTATTCTTAAAGGGGGGGGGGATGAATTGTCTACACCCTTAAATAAATTTGTCTACTGAGTCACAAATTTAATATACTCTGGTAACTTATTCCACAAAGCTGGAGCACGAGAGCTTACAATTCTACCCTCATAGGTTGACAATTTAGCTCTAGATTCATGCAAAAGAAGTTTACAATATGTTGTACACGATCAGCACACAGATTAACAAGCACACAATTGTGATACTGTATCTGCAATTAGATAAAAATAATATTTATTAAGCCCATAGATATAATATAAAAGTTTATGGGAATTATTATGCATTGTTGTGTTCACACAATAATACTCTGGTATACAGTTATGATTAAGTGAACTGTGATATGGAGTCCACAAACAGTGATATTGAATTGACATTGGTGACCATTCCATTAAGTTAAGTAGATAATATGGATACAGAGCAATCTATAAACTTTAATCAGTTCTCCCATGTTTCATACCTTCCTGTCCTCATTTCAGTAAACTCACCCAACATGTTTAGGTTCTGTCACTTCTACTACCTTACTAACAGACAGAGAGACAGCTAAAGTCAAACAGACATAGATGAAACCTAACCTCCCTCCCACTGATGGGAGTTGACAGACTCCACCCTGCATCACTACTGATGTCATTACATTGTCACGCTTTGGTATTCATGTATTCTATAAATATAGTAATTTCTAATTAACATACTGAGTCATTGCGACAGGTGAGATGCTTTGAGGTGGCTTATTCCCTCTCACCTGAAGACCTGCCTGTGTGGATACATAATGCATGTATCTGGCATTTAAAAGACAAAATAGTGTCAGCAGTTGATATCTTTTACATGAATACATCAAATATGATTGGAAAACAGGGCACAGCCCAGTATTATTTCCTATCCTTTTGACATGTACAACAAAAAGTAAAGTGATAACAGACAATTCCTAGACATCTAGTTGCACTGAAATTTCATATGTAAACATAACATAATAAGGGAAAAACATATAAATATTCTGAGAAATGTATTGTATGATGAAATATAAATGATATCAGATATTAATGACACATGAAATTTTATTTTTTTTTATGTATATTGGACAGAAAGAGTGATCTGATGGCTCTTCTTGGGTAGAAGCAAGGATTAGTTGGTATGGAATGGATGTCATTTCTGATAATCATGGACCCATACACCCGAGTGTGAGCAATTGAATACTGTGGTTTCCTGTGAAAGTATTACAGTATGATCATAATTTTTAGTCCTTTTTATTCATATGTTTTTTTAAATTGATGCATTTTTTAGCTCAGCTGACTATAAGTCATCTGAGCTATAGTCGTGATCCTTTGTCCGTCGTCCGTCCGTCCGTTAACAGGGCACGTTTTGAAACCGTTGGACCTACGATTCCAAAATTTTGCAAAATCTCCTACCATACCAAAAATTGGGTCATTAGGACTTCGTTCCTTCGAGATATAAAGGAAAAACCTCCGTTTTCCATAAAAAGCCATTGTTACACTTCAGGACTGCCTAATATCAAAACCACTGATCTGTTTTTGATCATATTTAGTATTCACATTCTTTTATACATTTTCTATAAACATACAAAAAATTAGGTCAGTGTTGGATATTATTTTGAAGTTATGGGCCAAAATGTAATGCAATTTTTAAAAAATCAGGAAATATACAATATACATGAGAATTGCTGAAGCAAGAGACTTTTTTTCAGGAATATAACTTTATTTAATCAAGATTCACCCAAAATTAGATCAGAATTTTGCAATTTTTTCAAGTTATTAGCATAAATAAAAAAATCAATACCTTAAATTTTGTCCAACTTTGGCAATGGCATGTTTTTACCCTGTAAGCACTGTTGATTTAATTTCACAGCATATATACATAAAAATTTAATCTTTTAAAATCTGAAATTTCAGTGGAATTGATTGGAAAGAGTAGCTTTTATTCAAGTTTTCATACACCATGTCAAGTGTTGTTTATATTTAGCCCACCTAGTGGAACAGCCTTCACTTGCATTATGTTACCCACCCCAGGCAGCTTGCCTTGGCTCAGCTTGGCCACTACCAGCAGTCTTCCCCTCTGCCCTGAACTCCCCCCCCCCCCCCTGATGGTGCATAAACTAGATGAATGTTATTATTTTCTGTATTTGATTCATTCTTATTCTAGGCTATGCTACATTTTAGATTTTGTATTGTACCACTAGGGTTACAATGATTAAAGTGCACATTTAATTGTGTCGACAAATGGTGTATTGCTATGAAAGTGTGGATGTTCATCAGATAAGTAATTTCTTACTTCAGAAGAGTAAAAACTTCACCAGGTGTGAAATTGACTATTAATTTTAGTAATAAATTAAAGCTGGGATAGTAATTAGCACAATGATATTGTTTGTCCCTCATTCAACCAACAGTGTGTATACTTTTGAAAAGATGTTTTCGGTGAATAAAATTAAGCATGTACTGAAAACTCCAATGTGCAAAACATTTTAATAGTGATTCAAGGAATAATCTTGTAGATGCCATGTTGTGGCATTATTTTCTTTTAAATTCAGTTTAAACATTCGTGATTTATAATAATAAAATATATGTGTATGCATAATATGACCCAATATGAGCTACACTCTGGAAATATAATGATTGCAACTTTTGCAACAATTTTAATATTTTAACTTATATTGTCAGTTTTTTTACTCTGTATATATAATGATTGGAACTTTTGCAACAATTCTAATATTTTTACTTATATTTTCGGTTTTTTTTATTAACAATTTATAAATCTTGTAAATAAAAAAAAATGATTCAGATAAAAACTTCTTAATGGAAAAAGTGGATATGCTAAAAATATAGGCTTATATATAAATTTAAATGCATTACTCCCTTGAAAGTGAAATAAAGGGATTAGTCCATTCTGTCTAATGGCCTGTCCATCTGTAAATTTTCATATGCATCACAGTATCTCAAAACTTTTACAGTTTTTCTTCATGACAGTCTTGTCAGAGTTTGCAATCATATATTTAGAACTTTACTATAACCAGGTAGAAGGGCCCCTTTCCTCTTTGCTTCTCATATTTTTATATAAATGAAAAACATTACAACAGAATATTTCTACATCCACCTTCGTGCTGCCCTCACTTTTCCCTTCTCCGAACCCCATCCCAAAGTCAGCCTCAGTAAACAAGAACAAGATGAATCAGATATATTCATATTTTAATACTTTGTATAACTTTTCGTCCATAGGTACCTATGTACATGCCAGAAATTATGTCAATATTGTGTAATATGTAGACATAGTGGGCATCACAATAATGTACCTTGTCAAGACTAAAGAGATATTGTGTCATACAGTCACAAATTCATTAACCCCTTTATCAGCATAGTTAATCATAACATCATATCTGTCAAATTGAAAGCTTGCAGACTTCAATACACTTTAGATTCTTCAACAAATAGCCTTATCATCATTCTACTACTGTTTATTACTGCTGTCATTTCATTCATATTTGCTCAAATATATCACAATTTTCAACCCCTCCTAAATAAATAAAAAATAAAACACTATATTTTCCTTTGATAATCCATCAGTCAGGTAATTTCATTTATCATTTACTCACATATTGCATTACATTCCTTTATAATAGCCCAATAAGCTTTATCGACTCGACATGGTATCACAGTGGAGAAACATTTATTGTCCAATCACGATCAGCTGAGCGCCATGACCCATGGGTCCCTTTATTATTTCAGTCAAGATATGGCACATAGACTTTTGCTGATTGGTAGGGTTGTAATGATACATTATCTCATGAAATGAATATTTTAATTTCTTTTTTTTTTTTTCTTTTTTTTTTGGGGTGGAGGTAAATGCCTCCCTTTTTTAGCTCAGCTGACTATAAGTCATCTGAGCTATAGTCGTGGTCCATTGTCCATCGTCCGTCCGTCTGTCCGTCCGTCCGCAGATGTGGCACGTTTTGAAACCTAGGAATCCAAAATTCAGCATAATGTTAGATGTCCCCAAGATCTCCTACCAAGCCGAAAAATGGGTCTTTGCGACTTCATTTCTTTGAGAAATTAAGGAAAAATCTCAATTTTTTATTAAAAACCTATTTTCACACTTCAGGACTGCCTAATATCAAAAGCACTCATTTTTAGCTCAGCTGACTATAAGTCATCTGAGCTATAGTCGTGGTCCATTGTCCGTCGTCCGTCCGTCTGTCCGTCCGTCCGTCCGTCCGTCCGTCCGTCCGTCCGTCTGTCCGTCCGTCCGTAGATGTGGCACGTTTTGAAACCGTAAGACCTAGGAATCCAAAATTTGGCATAATGTTAGATGTCCCCAAGATCTCCTACCAGGCCGAAAACTGGGTCTTTGCAACTTCGTTCCTTTGAGAAATTAAGGAAAAACCTCAATTTTTTATTAAAAACCTATTTTCACACTTCAGGACTGCCTAATATCAAAACCACTCATCTGTTTTTCCTCATATTTACCATAAATATTCCTCTATATAGTTCCTATGTACATGCCAGAAATTATGTCTGTATTATTTAATTTAAAAAAGTTATGGGCCCAAACATAATGCATTTTGTAAAAAATCAGGAAATATATTTGATCACTTAACACAAAAAATGTTAAAGCTATCGACCTTTTTTCCAGTAATATAACTTAATTAATCAAAATTAAATTGTATACCCAAAATTAGATGAAAATCTTTTAAATTTTTTAAAATATTAATAAAAATAAAAAATTGGTACCTTAAATTTTGCCCAACTTTGACCATGGCACGTTTTTTTCCTGTAAGTACTGTGGATTTAATTTTCACAGCATGTTTTTGTTAGCATTTCAACTGTTAACACCAAAAATTTGAAACCAGTTGATCAAAAACTGTAGATTTTAATAAAGTTTTCAAGCACCATGTAACATATTGTTTACATCAACTAGTGTTATGCAGTTTGCAAGAGCTCAGCTCCCCAGCTTCAGCTCTCAGTTCCTAAAATTTGGCATACAATTAGCTGTCTCCAAAATCCCTTACCATGCCAAGAATTTGGTCACTAGGACCTAATACCTTCGAGATATTAATGAAAAACTTAATTTTTCCATTTAAAACCCATTGTTACACTTCAAGACTGCCTAATATCAAAACCACTGGCCTGACTTTAATCATATATAATATATATATTTTTCTATACATTCTCTAAGCACATGCCAGATATGATGTCAGTATTGCTTAATTGTTTTAAGTTATGGGCCCAAACATAATGCACTTTGTAAAAAAATCAAGAAATATATTTACTGCCTTAACAAGGGGATTGCTGAAGCTAGAGATTTTTTTGTCAGGGATGTAACATTATTTAATCAAGATTCAATTGAATACCCAAAATTAGTTCTGAATTTTTTCAAATTTTATAAGTTATTAGTATAAATATAAAATTAGTACCTTAAATTTTGCCCAACTGTGACCATGGCACGTTTGTGTCCTGTGAGCACTGTTGATATAATTTTCATATCATGCACACATTAGGATATCAGCTTTTTAGTTTAGAAAGCTGAAAGAAATTGGCCAAAAATTGTAGCTTTTATTAATGTTTTTTATGAGACCCTGTCAGAATTTGGCTCTCTCCAGCCCCTCTTGAGTCACCTGTATGTTGACCTTGTTGACCTTTCATCAAATTATGCACGCTTGAGGCGAGGCATACAGGAATCCAGGCAGCTTATGGCCAGCCACAGTTGATCCAGGTGTCCAACCCAACTCATCTAGTAGTTTTAACCAACAACATAACAATAAACAATAAATTAATAAATTTTTATTGGTTTTTAATAACAAATTAAAGAAAAATAGAAAAGGAATTTGTTAGTTTTATAATAACAGGAAATTAACTTGCAGTTACTGATGATATAAGAATCTTGTATTGATGGGTAGAATGTCACATATTCCAAATAACACCATGCAGTCACCTATGGCATTTTTCAGTTCAATTTTCATGATAAAGAAGTAAATCATATTATTCATTACTAATCATTAGGGATCATATGAAGGAAATTAATGATAGACAAAGATCCAGTTGATAATATTAATCTAGATTCCTACTGTGTCTAGTGTGTACATTGATGTGAAATTAGTCCAAAATGAATTTTTTACATTTATTTTTTAATATAAATAAAAGCCATAAAACCAGGTACTTATGATCATTATTTAAATGTGTGAATTTTGTATATTCTGGATTCTCAACATCATTGGTTGGTGAAACTGAATAAATACCAGACATGGTGCGAATACTTTGTAATTGTATTTAAATACGAATATGATTATGTACTCCATTATAAAATTTCTTGCATAAAGAATAGGAATTCAGGTAAAAATGAAAGTATATGAATACTCGTGCATATACTTTCAAAATGTATTCATGAATGCATTCATGAATATATTTTAATATTATTTTAATAATCATATCAGTTATATTTCATTTTAAAAAATCATATGATTCTCTTATTATTTTTTATAAAAATTATATTTGGGACAATATTTGTAATTTTTTTTAATAATTAGTTAAACTCTTATATTATATGTTCTGCTTATAAGTTATATGGCCAAGTCAAAATCTTGTGTGACAATAGTTCTCCATTTGTTAATAAAATAAATGAAATCAATCCTCTTCCCTGTCTCCAAAGGTACTATCAAAATCATACATAAGCTAAACAACAACAACTCATAATACAGCTTATACTTATTACCACACAAAACCAGCATGTGCCTCATTTCTAAATCATATTTTTTTATCATATATAACAGCTGAGCGTCGTGACCCATAGGTCCCTTGTTTTTCCTCATATTTACCTTAAATATTCCTCTATTTAGTTTCTGTGTACATGCCAGAAATTAAGTCTGTTAAGTATAATTTCTTTAAGTTATGGGCCTGAACATAATGGACTTTGTAAAAAATCAGGAAAAATATTTACTCACTTAACATGAAAAATTTTGAAACTAGAGTCTATTTTTCCAAGTTTATAAGTATGTTTAATTAAGATTCAATTGTTTACCCAAAATTAGATCTGAATTTTGCAAATTTTTTAAGTTATTAGCATAAAAATAAAAACAGTACCTTAAATTTTACCCCACTTTGACCATGGCACATTTTTTTCATGTAAGTACCATTGATTTAAATTTCACAGCATGTAAACATTAGTATTTAATTTATTTAAATCTGAAAATTGAAAATTAAAGCTTGAAAATTAGGCTAGTTATTGATTTTTAGCTCAGCTGACTATAAGTCATCTGAGCTATAGTCGTGGTCCATTGTCGGTCGTCCGTCCGTCTGTCTTGCCGTCTGTCCGTCCATCCGGATGTCCGTCCATAAGACTGGCACGTTTCGACACCATTGGACATACAATTCTGAAATTCTGCATACAGTAAGATGTCCCCAAAATCTCCTACCATGCCAAAAATTGGGTTAATAGGACTTCTTTCCTTCGAGATATTAAGGAAAAACCTCAATTTTTTATTAGAAATCTTTTTTTACACTTCAGGACTGCCTAATATCAAAACCACTCATCTGGTTTTCTTCATATTTACCATAAACATTCCTCTATATAGTTCCTATGTACATGCCAGAAATTAAGTCAGTATTATTGTATCCCCAGACAAAGTCAAGGGTTACTATGTTTTCATACCGGTCCTGCTGCCGCCGCCGCATATAAATCTTGTTGGTGCGATAACCCAAAAAATATTTCACGGAACTTTACCAAACATGGTATATGTATAGATATGGGTAAGAGGACGACGTCTACTTAAAATGAGGTCATGACCTTTACTAGGAGAGTGTCCTTGACCTTGAATAGGTCCAATTTTGGGGAAAATCACACAAATTCTTAAATATCTCAAGAAATCTTGCATGGATTTATCCCAAAATCAAGTTGATGGAAGATCATGGATTGGGTTGTCATGTTCCAGAAACTGGTGGTGCCACCTATTATTCTTTACTTGTTTTCGTGCCGTTTAATACCCCCAAAATTGCCACCTAACAGTACTGTGAGCATTATAAGTCAAAAACTAATGGACAGATTTCTTTTATATTATGCATATACATAGGTATGGGTTATGGGATGATGTTTATTTAAATTGGGGCCATGACCTTTCCCATGATAGTGGCCTTGACCTTGAATATTGCCATATATGGTGAAAATCACACACCTCTTATGATATCTCCAGTGTTGATAGCCATATGGATTTCAAACATGACTTATGTATGGCCCACCACTAAAGTAAGAACCCTATAGGTTCTAGGGTCATGAGGTCAAAGGTCAAGGTCACTGGACTGGCATTTTAAAAGATACTGTGGATCCATTTTAAGCCAAACTTTCATCACATGTCTTCCATCTTGAATATATAGCTCACTTGCCAATAGTGGATGATCCATATAAATTTTGGGGTCACAAGGTCAAAGGTCAAGGCCACAGGAGCTATCTGTCCAAAAATTAGTTTCTGGATGATAATTCCTGCTTTTATTGTATGTATTGATTTCAAACTTGACTTGTATTTGACCGATCGGAAAAGCAAGACCCAAATTGATTTCTGGGTCATAAGGTCAAAGGTCAAGGTCACAGGAAACCTCTTTAGAAAAATTGTGGATGCGTTTTCAGCCAAACAATTCATCTCAGATCTTTCATCTTGCACATATATTTCACCTGCCAAGAGTGGAAGACCCCTATCAGTTTGAGGTCACAAGGTCAAAGGTGAAGGTCACAGGAGCCATCTGTCCAAAAAGTAGTTTCTGGATGATAATTCCTGCTTTTATTGATGTATGGATTTCAAACTTGACTTGTATATGTCCCATTGGAAAAGCAAGACCAAAATTGATTTTGGGGTCATGAGGTCAAAGGTCAAGGTCACAGGACACATCTTTAAAAAGATGTGGATGCATTTTCAGCCAAACATTTCATCTCAGATCTTTCATCTTGCACATATAGTTCTCCTGCCAAGAGAGGAAGAACACTATCAATTTTGAGGTCACAAGGTCAAAGGTGAAGGTCACAGGAGCTATCTGTCCAAAAATATTAGTTTCTGGATGATAATTCCTGCTTTATTGATGTATAGTTTTCAAACTTGACTTGCATATGTCCCATTGGAAAAGCAAGACCCAAATTGATTTTGGGGTCATGAGGTCAAAGGTCAAGGTCACAGGACACATCTTTAAAAAGATCAAGGTCACAGGACCAACATCTTCAACAAGATTGTGGATTGTTAGATGGAAGAAACAATAAATATGCCAAGTGTCAGTATATGCTGCTAAAAATGGGGGTTTATTCTTAAAGGGGGGGGGGGGGCCTACTATGTCTGGGGATACTCTGGCACATGCGGTGCCAAGAAATGTCCAGTTTCATTTTAAAAAGTTATGGGCCCAAACATAATGGACTTTATAAAAAAATCTGGAAAGATATTTGGTCACTGAAGACCAAAAGTGTTAAAGGTAGGGACTTTTTTTCAGTAATACAACTTTAATTAATCAAAATTTAATTGTATACCAAAAATCAGATCAAAATCTGTTAAATTTTTTTAAATATTGGCAAAAATATATAATTGGTACCTTAAATTTTTCCCAACTTTGGCCACGGCACGTTTTTTTCCTCTAAGTACTGTGGATTTAATTTTCACAGCATGTACACATAAGGATTTAATCTGTTAAAATCTGAAATTTGAAAATAAAAGCTGCAAAATTAGGCTAGTTATTGAATTTTTTTGGTGGCTCTTGTTGTATTCCCTTACATTGTCAAGCAGTCCACCTTGGTGACTGTAGGTCATTCAGTGCATATCTCTGTGCTCCCCCGGCTGTTGGCATAATGTTAGATGTCCCAAAGATCTCCTACCAAGCTGAAAACTGGGTCTTTGCGACTTTGTTCCTTTGAGAAATTAAGGAAAAACCTTAATTTTTTATTTAAAACATATTTTCACACTTCAGGACTGCCTAATATCAAAACCACTCATCTGTTTTTCCTCATATTTACCATAAATATTCCTCTGTATTGTTCCTATATACATGCCAGAAAGAAGGTCTGTTTTGTATAATTTAAAAAAGTTATGGGCTCAAACATAATGCATTTTGTAAAAAATCAGAAAAGATATTTGATTGCTTGACACAAAACATGTTAAACTAAGGACTTTTTTCCAATAATATAACCTAAATTAATCAAAATTAAATTGTATACCCAAAATTAGATCAAAATATTTTAAATTTTTTAAAATATTAGCAAATATAAAAATTGGTACCTTAAATTGTGCCCAACTTTGGCCACAGCACATTTTTTTTCCTGTAAGTACTGTGGATTTAATTTTTACAGCATGTGCACATAAGGATTTAATCTGTTAAAATCTGAAATTTGAAGAAGAAAAGCTGCAAAAGTAGGCTAGTAATTGAATTTGTTTTGGAGGCTCTTGTTGTATTCCCTTACATTTTCAAGCAGTTAAATTTGGTGACTGTAGGTCATTCAGTGCAGCTGTCTCCACTTAGTTGAGCTTGATCAGGCTGTCTGCATTTAATACCATACCACAGGGAGCCTTTTTCTCAGGCAACCCCCCCCCCCCCCCCCCCCAAACACCAGGGCCTAGGTGTGAATAACACTGTTAAATAAGTATTAAAACTAGGAATATTGGTCAAATTTTGTAGGATTAATTTTTAACACATATGGCCATATATTTAACTTTTGAAAACTTAATTACCTTCACACATTATTTGTTTATGAAATGTTACTTTTATATAACACTTATCGTAGGCCTATTTGTTCCCTTGGTGCATCACTAAATGGTTTAGCTCATGTCCATTATTCTATAATTTACAGAGTTTCATTTTAGCAGGGCCATTTTCTCATAGCTTTTCTAATGATATATTCAGATATATATGTTATATTGGAAATGTATAGAAATATAAACTTACAAAAAAAATTGGTGTGATAAAAAAATGAGGATATAATACAAACATTTGTTCATTATTTTCCTGCCTCAGCTGAATTGGAGATCAGGCTTTGTTTGCCCTGTGTGTATGTTGTTAATTAGTTATATTTCAACTGTATACATTTCATAAAATAAAAAAATGCATATATATTTAATAATATATATTATACAATATTATACAATATTATTCAATAGATTCAATTAAACAAATGTGTAAACTACTGAATTGTCAACAGTTAATCAAAGAGCCAACTAATGACCATGGTAATAGTACGGATCATTTGTTCACAAACTGCTCACATGCTTCAGTTTCAACATTAAGAAACACATGGTCAGGTCACAAAATATTATTTGCAGCAATTTCTTGCTCATCAATACAAACCAATCATATAAACCAACCATGGCCTATATTACCTTTTCCTCCTACACTTTATCTCCAATTGATATTATTTTAGATTTTTACCCTCATGGTCAATTTCAGCTGAGCACAGTGACCCTTGGCTCTTGTTTTTAATGCTGTCTAAGTATTTTCATCTGCAGAGTTCCATTTCAGTTTGGGACTACATGACAGGGCAGTAGCACTTCCTTCATATCATTTATTTTATATCCTGGTGTCACCCAGGCCTGGTGTCTACCTCACCTGCAGGTCCTGAGTGTGTTATCAGCCCCATTGCTGGGTCATAACACTCCAGGAACCTTCCAAAGACACACTCATTTGTGAGTGATACACAGCTGTGGGATACATCCTTCCCAATAAGCCTGGGCCGACTGTGAAAATCTCACTGCTCCTTGGCTGAAATTTGAACCAACGACCTCCCTTGGGTCCTGTGCTATACCCCTGAGCCAGAGAAGCCGGTCTCATGATATGATACATATTGTGATAATTTGCTCATGATACAATACATGGTACAAAACATAAATGATTTTGATTCCACGCTGAATTTTCCCTTGTATATAGAAATGTAAATTAGCTTATTTTAGTCAAATTTATTTCCAAACCTTTAATGAATTTAATCTCCAAACAATTAGTTAATTAGATGCAGTTCTGCTTCTTTCTTGCCAATGAGGTTTCACTTCGATGCCTCAAATGTTGCTTAAAGACTGTTCATAAATGTTGGACATCTTTTTCCAAGGGATAATTAAAATAAATAACAAATTGATATGGGAACCTCTGGTACAATATTTGACATTCTATGGTGATGTATCGGTGAACTGGTGAATGGTTACAGCCCTGCTGATTTTGTTAGTACAAATAAAATGCACAAGAATGTAGAATGATGCTGTGGAGGTGCACATGTACTCTAATTAGCAGGAAATCCCTCAGTACAACACTGCAGTGGTACATCCATTTAAATACATTATGATCGGTTCATCTGAATGCTGAGATTTGCCTGTTTATATGCAATGGCATGGTTTTCTAGCCACATGGTATATTATTACTAGGCCTGGGAAGACCACATCTGTGTGTATAAGAACAAAAAAGTGTGGCCAAGCCATTTATGACTGTCCTGTCATCAGCAGCGCTCATTACATGTACTTGGTCAGGCAGGTAGCAAATGTTACTGAAGTCTCACATTGTGTCATTCATAGTGAACAACAGTACATCATTTTGTGGTTTTTACCAGTAATTCCCAATGGCTGTCGTCGAGGCAAACATACCCTAGTATTGTCATTGGTCAGTGAGAGCTATTATCAGCTGTGGATGTGGTACAGTTACTCTTATAATTTCCCCTCACAGTTTGTTTGAATATTTTTCCTGCAAGTGAACATTGAAATGATTTTGAAACTGGGACTTGGGATAACAAGGCGTGTATTGATTATTTGGGTTCAGTGAATGAACTCACACTTGGTCTAGAGAAATGGACACAGTCCTGACAGCCAACACATCAGCCTGAGATAGCCCGGTGTCTCTCCAGCCTTTGTATTTGTATGTATCATACACAAAAGCTTATGAAACTTTAATCATATTTCCTGGCTGTGTCCCCCCAGCAGGTGTTCATGATATTGTGTACTACACTGCCAGCATCACGCCAACTCCCGCATCCCTCCTCCAGCAGCGGTCGCCAAGTCAACGGCAGTGAATGCTGTCACATGGTCACCCACAGAGTTTGCAAGGAGGACCTGGCTATTTTAGATATTAATTGGGGGCTGATGCTGCTTCACACTGCCCACGACAAGAGACCAAGTTGATGGTGACAAAGAGACTTGTTAATGAGCTCGCCAGACAGTGGCTACTCTCCGTTCATGGAAAATGCTGCGTTCTGCCTCTTTGGATGCTGCTGTTAAATCATTTCATTCCTCTGCGTGAGAGAGATACCTGGGTTCTTTGTATGTGGCAGGACATCTCACATGTCATTCAGCTAAGATTATAACCCAGCCTCTTCTACTTGTGCGTGGCTCCCAGCCCAATGCTTCTTTAATTCTCTGCCGTCACATCGACTGCTTGTGGCTGTTCACGGAGATATTACTGGCATAAATTACCGACAATTTATGTACTCCAAGTCACCTCTTGGGCCGTCGTAGTGATCTGCAAACACCATGGATTGTAAGTATATTTGCACAGTAATCTAGTGTTCAGTGGATACAAGTATTTGAATGAGCTGTATTGATGAAGATGGTTTATAAACAAGCAGAGTCCATGTTTTACTGTTGATGACTTTCACACACTGAGGGCAGATCACGTAATTTCATATCTGATGGCTTTTCTGGGCAGACAGAATATTATGTAATCACTCTCCAAGGATTGATCCATATGGGAAACATGACATCACTGTCAGCCAGCAACACTGTCAGTTGTTTGTGTTATTCTTATTTGTTTATAAATATAATTATTTCTCACTTTTCAAATTTAAGCTAATAAGTTTATAATTTGAAAATTTTCTACTGAGGTGTGTAGTAGAAATAAAATGTAACAGCATTGAATTAGTAAACTGTTCTTCCTAATAGTGTATTACAGGGATTGCAAAAATAGTGATCGTCAATTCCATTTAGTGAAGTTATTTACCTCTTCAGTAACTATTGAAAAGAGTGTTATTTATAATTGACTTGAAGTTACATATGTGATTCATGTAAGGTAATTTACTTCCTTCAGATAATTCTGATTCTTTTTTTAATATTTAAAGTATGATGTATAAAGTGGCACCATTTAAAAGATATTTGCTTTATTCATACAATAAATTCATATTATAAAACTAAAAGAGTAATTTTTTATTGGTGCATTGTAAATCCAGTAAGTAATGCCCAGTATTCCATATATTCTACAGGCTTATGCTCTTAAATCTGTACTGTAGTTTACACAACGTTACACCAAAGCATTTCCTGTTAGAAACTGTGATGATATACAGTTATTGCATATTACAGTGTTTTGTGCCACAAGGCTTACATTCCAAGTGCTAAGTCTATAGACTGCACAAGGTTTACATGTCATGCTCCATCCACTCAGTAATTAAAATAATTTAAACATAGCATTTTCCACAAGGCATGCATCCTTTGTATTATATTTTTACTTAAGACAAGAATTTATCACTTCTTTGCATATATTAAGGGATGTATAGAGTCAATTGCTAAAGTTTAAGTCCTAAAGATGTTAGACTGTTTAAATAATAAACATATTTAGAAAGCTTTTATTCTTGATTTCCACATTGACCTGGGTAGGCTTGCTGACCTCTTGCCCTCTGATTCCGGTTATCTAATTGAAATGAGATTTGATTATCTGGCAATGTGTGAACCTCTGGGATATTAGCCTTCAGTAACAGAGCATTTGCTGTGTGCTTACTAGTATTGAAAACCAATTTGCCTCATCCTATGATGGAGCATCAGTGATTAGCATCAGTGTGGTCAGGTCCAGCTGACTGCTGGCACTGATCAACAGTCACAGACTGCTCCATTAGTATCAGCCTCCTGGCACTGTCATCATCATCATCATGTCATCAGCACGTTGTCATGATAACTGTCATGATTATGAAAGATGGAGGTATGCAGGGTGTTGCATCCCTCGATATATTGATCATTGCTTTTGTAGTTTAAAAATCAGATAACCATATTATATGATGTCAGCTACTCACCTACCTGTTCAATAGAGTTTATATGATTTCTGGCTTTCTCTGAGTATATATATAAATATTTGAACTTAAGTTAATTCCTTTTGAAAGGTCACAACAGAATTTGATGAATTTTTAAAATTCATGGTACATATTATAGATATCTCAAACAATGTATTACTGATGTAACTAGAAGGGTAGAAGGAGTGTAGGTATTCCTTTTGAAACATAAAGCTATAAAGTTCTGTTTGTAAAACAAAAGGCAAGAGTCATTTTATGGAGGAACAGGTAGAATGTAGTCAATGTTTTACCTTCTGTGTTTGCCTGTTTGTCTGTCTGTAAAAAACTGGTATTATGATGAGATGATTTATAAAACTTCACTTGGAAGGTTTGTAGTCATCTAAAGCAGTTTAAAGAACCATTGACTTTTCTCATGTCATTAGTATTGGATGACAGCATTAAGGAGATTATAATTTGAGACCTCTGAAAGCAGGATTTGGTTATAAATTCATGGTATCAGTTTTAAGTACGGAATTTCTGTTTAACTGCTTGGCTGCTTACATTGTGCTTTAGGACCTATTATTCATCATATAAGTATTAATAAGGTGTCAGTAATGACTTGAAGCATCTAACCTGGAGGTAGTTACTAATTGTTAATGTCATTGTAAATGAGCATTGTGTCAGCTACAGACAGGTGCAGATAGGAATAAACAGGAACGAGGTGTTAAGTGGTGTCAGGGGATATAAAATCATGGTGTCAAGTAATGTGCCAATACAGAGAAACAAGAAATGTTTCTCACCTACACGGTGTAACATATCTCTTTCCACCTGGCAACCAGTGATTTACAAGGCTGGGCATCATCCAGTGAATGTTATGGAACATTTTGTCTCAGGAAATTTATTCCACTGTAATTTCTCCCTTTGAATAATTTACTGTCCAGTTTCATGAAAATGAAATATGAATTATTACAAATGGCACATTTAAACAAGTATATATATATTTTACAACCATTTTATTGATCAGTTTGGTTATAATCAGCTTTTAATGTTTTAATTCTGATAATTGTGGTGTCTTGATCCAAAGAGTCTCTTTATGGCACCATTTTTTTCCAATTTCTTTAAATACAGTTGCAAACTTTAAACGATTGTTGTGTAAATCAGGTATGTTGTATTCAAAATTATTGAATTTATTAGGTACAGGAGTAGAATGCTCTTAAGCATATAAATTGAATAAATCTTGGTCATCTGGAGTGTCATGCTTGAAAGGGTTAAAGGAGGCTTTGGTATCTCTCAGTGAGGATTAATTTTAAATTTATCAAAGATCCAAGCACATTGATCTGTTCAAAATAAGAATTTTCAAATAGATTATCTTTTTCACACCTCTAGTTTTGTCTCATAAATAAATGCAGTTTTGAGAGTACCATTTGATAAATCAAAGCCTGCTTCTACCAGTCTTTGAAGTGCTCCATTTTATATTTAATATGAAGGAAATCTCATGAAGAAGCAGCCATACATGTGACGCCGTGTATGTGACAAACCTCAGGTTTCTTGATAATCTGAAAAACGGCTGTGATATGTTTGCCAAGCAGTTAATTTTGTGATTGAAACCAGTTTTATACTAGAAAGCACTCAGAGACCACAGACCACCATCATTCTGTATCAACAGGTGTGTGGTATATAAGTGTGTTTTTTTCTACCTTTGTTGTACCCCTTTAATACTGAATCTATGGCAGAGAAAGCTGCTTAATTAACAAAAGTTAAATTATTGAATCTTCCTCATATAAAAGTGGGAACTTGTTAGATAACTATGCAGCCTTGAAGTATGCTGTATTTTTATGTTTAAATGTGCCTCAAGTCAATACATAGGAGAACCAGTAACACAATTGGTTCTTTGATCATTTATGTATAAGATCTATTTATAGAACAACATATTTTGGTAACACAGCTGGTTATAAATAAGTTTGTTCCATAGAGCCTACTTTAAAAAAAAACATTGAGTGAGATATAATTAGAAATCACCTTTCAAACTTGGTTGTTCCATTAGGCAGGGTAATTCACACCACTCCAAAGGAAACTGTATCTATTATCTATAAAATATCAATATCTGCTTTACTGTTAAATCTAATCTTTTTTACAGCCCAGTTTAAAAAAAATCTTAAAATTAAGTGAAACTATAGAATGAGAAAATCAAAATGTAAATTCCTGAAATGAGTTTACACACTAGATAAGACATTGTATATGTGATATGTTGAAATAATTACTTGATCATTTATATATAATCCAGGCTAGAACAACTAATATTCCATGGAGAATTTTCATTTGACAAATATTTCTGATCACCACTAAAGCAGACAGAGCTGAGAATGGACTGGTCTCTGGTCAGACGGTGTGAAGTTCTCAAGGAAAATAATTCTTTTATAAGCTTGAGTGACTTGAGAACTAAGGTGCCTAATTTTACCCTTAGATAAAATAGATATTATTTTTATTATCTGATGCACTGTATGCTGAAATAGGAAAGGGGGCTACCTGTGATGCTGATGGTCAGCCATGTTCACAAATCTCTAATCATTTAAATTAATATGGCCAGATACCCTGGGCAGTTATATAACAAGACAAGTCATCACATGTATATGCCTCTGCCATCACTGACCTTTTATTTTGGTCACTTTATAATTAGCTATTTTGCCAAAGAAAACATCTTAATACACCAGTAATACAGAAAAATTCTACCAGATGTTTTGCATTCTATGTTTTACATAATACATTCAAAGATGCTGATCATTTGAAAGGTTTAACCATATTTTTGTTGTATTAATATCATCAGAAGGCCAGAATCAATAGCCAAAATTCTGGTGGTATTTGGTCAACTGATTGAAAGGAATGTCTGACATTATAACAATAGTCTTTCGAGCACCATATACTGTGGTTGGCTTCATATTCACGAGGCTGAAATTTCGCGATTTCTTCATTTTAAATGTTTTGCGAGGGTTTTTAATTTTTACGATTGCACTAGAAACTATTAAATCGAAGTACAATAATATTTATATATATTATAAAATAAAAATAAATCCCACAATACCTCACTCATTACCGTTATAGTGATTGTATTATAACCTGTCTCATAGTCGATGTTTTGACTATTATCATTTAGTGTTTGCATAAGAAGGATGCGATACCATCCACAGATTATGTTGTTGATTTACAAACCATGTTTTCAGAGGTGCGTTTACTAAGTCATTTGTGCAGAATCTGCAGATGCATCATATCCTCTTGGTCATCCTCCATAATAGGGCAGCTTATTACCCGAGGGTTTCATTTTGCGATTATATTTTTTTTTTCACGAAAAAATAAAACCCTCGCTAACAAATAGGCAAACACAGTAAGTCATGGGAGGTGAAACATCATTCTTCAATTACAGGTTCAATGTCATCCATTATATCTCTGTGAAGAGCAAAGAATATTAGCCTTATCTAATTATAAGCAGGACTGTACCTCCTATGTATCATATTGTATTGTTAATATGAGAGGTGTATGTAATAAGTATGTAAATGATGTTGCCAGATGTACATTCACTTCCCTAATCATTTGTTGCAATTAAGAAGATAAACTGTATGTGGACAGAAGTGTTGTCTGTAGCAGAAGCTCTGTCTGCATCATCAGCTGTGTCATGAACTGTTCCTGTTTGTCCGCTGCATGTGCAAGCTGTCAGTAGAACAGGTGGCTGTCGACCATAAGTCAATAATGCGTGGGAGGACCAGGCTCGCTATATCAATACAATTTGTCATGTGTAAGGGTTTTATGTGTTCTGCCTCAGGAATGAGGAAATATTAATGGCCTTATTAATTTCTTTTAAATTTGAAGTAAAAAAATATTTTTAAAGGTGAAATAAAAATCTAAAATAATAATACTTACATTATAATAAAAATTAAATTTTTCCTGCCCATTATTTAAAATCAAGGAAGATCTCTTTATAATATCATACTTGAAGTTACTCATGCATTGATGACGGCGCTTCATTGTGACTGGATTTATTTATGATATATTGACTTTTATTATGTCAGAACTTGGTATAACAATGTTTTTTGGTTACTAAATGTGTGTACACACACAGTTAACAGTGGTTATATTAATATCATATATCAGTAATCAAGACAGAACAAAACATTACCAGTGACATTTCAGTTTTATACATACCACATGTTATTGAGACAGCTACAATTTTAAAATCATATGGATGTCCTTTATTTAATAACAATATAATTGTTCTTTTGTTTATTGATTTTACTGATTACTGGAAAGGTTTGGTCCATAATTACCAGGAAATGACAAGATAGCCTGATTTCAGGGTTATAAATATAAATTGAAGAGGTCAAATGTCAGCATTCAGCAAGGACAAGGTTTGACAGTTAGGTCAAATGTCAGCACATAGCATTAACCAGGATTGAAAATCAGGTCTAATGTCAGTAGTAAGCTTGGAAAAGGTTTGACAATGAGGTCTGATGTCAGCCCTAAGAAAGGACCAGGATTGACAATTAGGTCAAATGTCAGCACATAGCATGAACCAGGATTGACAATCAGGTCTAATGTCAGTAGTAAGCTTGGAAAAGGTTTGACAATGAGGTCTGATGTCAGCCCTTAGAAAGGATCAGGATTGACATGAGGTCTAATGTCAGCACTTAGCATGGACCAGGATTGAAAAATGAGGTCTAATGTCAGCACTTAGCATGGACGAGGATTGACAGTAAGGTCTAATGTCGGCACTTACCATGACCCAGGATTGACAGTGAGGTCTAATGTCAGCACTTACCATAAACCAGGATTGACAATGAGGTCTGATGTCAGCACTTAGAAAGGACCAGGATTGACATGAGGTCTTATGTCAGCACTTAGCATGAACCAGGATTGAAAATGAGGTCTAATGTCAGCACTTAGCATGGACCAGGATTGACAGTAAGGTCTAATGTCGGCACTTACCACGAACCAGGACTGACAATGAAGTCTAATGTCAGCACTTACCATAAACCAGGATTAACAATGAGGTCTGATGTCAGCACTTAGAAAGGACCAGGATTGACATGAGGTCTAATGTCAGCACTTAGCATGTACCAGGATTGAAAATGAGGTCTAATGTCAGCACTTAGCATGGACCAGGATTGACAGTAAGGTCTATTGTCGGCACATAGCATGAACCAGGATTGACAATGAGGTCTAATGTCAGCACTTAGCATGAACCAGGATATACATTGAGGTCTTATGTCAGCACATAGCATGGACCAGGATTGACAGTAAGGTCTAATGTTGACACTTACCATGAACCAGGACTGACAATGAAGTCTAATGTCAACACTTACCATAAACCAGGATTGATAATGAGGTCTGATGTCAGCACTTAGAAAGGACCAGGATTGACATGAGGTCTAATGTCAGCACTTAGCATGTACCAGGATTGAAAATGAGGTCTAATGTCAGCACTTAGCATGGACCAGGATTGACAGTAAGGTCTATTATCGGCACTTACCATGAACCAGGATAGACAGTGAGGTCTAATGTCAGCACTTAGCATGAACCAGGATTGACAATCAGGTCTAATGTCAGTAGTAAGCTTGGAAAAGGTTTGACAATGAGGTCTAATGTCAGCACTTACCATGAACCAGGACTGACAATGAAGTCTAATGTCAGCACTCACCATAAACCAGGATTGACAATGAGGTCTGATGTCAGCACTTAGAAAGGACTAGGATTGACATGAGGTCTAATGTCAGCACTTAGCATGGACCAGGATTGACAGTAAGGTCTATTGTCGGCACTTACCATGAACCAGGATTGCAAGTGTCATGTGTTATGTTTGCTGATGCTAAAGATTCTTTAAAGTCTTTCATGGGATAGATTCATTTGAATGCTACTAAAATGCGTAAAAAAAACGTGATTCCATGTACCATTAGATGTCACTCAGTGCCAGCTCTTTCCACTAAAACCCTGTAAATTCTCTATTGTGAATCTCTGATATTTGCATATAATTAAAGTGTCACAAGGCTCTTTAAGGTCCTGACGATTCCCTTGTGCTTGGTTGCATTCACGTGTAGTCCATACATGGACCTCCATGTTTTATGACATATCTCTGCTGGACAAGCATTATGGTACCTAAGCGTTGAGACACAGCAAGGGCAAATTTGATAGCTATGTTAGTGGAAGGAATTAAGCCTTTACCATGGCATCGACTGGGCCAGTCTAATTGTGCCATAATTTATAAGGTTCCATGTAGCTGCTCATACATATGTTTCAGGCTCCCCTCCTGGTTTGCTGGACTTCTGTGTATAGAACCTTTTTCTTTACTAGGTTTATGCACATAAAGCAGAGCTTAATTCTGTGGTTTGTTTCCTTTGGAACAGGTCACAGGTGGCAGAAAAACATTTTACGTAAAAACATTGAGAGCAAGGCCATTCATGGCAACATATATTACTGGTTGTGTGGTGAAAAAGAAACCTTGAATATATGAATAATGGCTATGCCACAGACTTTATGTATGCAAGGATTTCATTTATTGATCAGAATGACAAAAAAGGAGAATACGAAGGTCTTGCCCTGTTGACTGTTGTGCCAGAAGCAGGATTGTATACTTTAAAAGGCCTTGGTTGCTTTCAAATCGTGGGAGGGAAATGAACCCATGACCTTTGTAGTCACAGTACGGATCCCTGTGAACTCAGTGGAAGCTGGGCATAGGAAAAGACAAGGCCTACTCGGCCTCAGAAAAATGTCTGTGTATGGCAGACAGCAGGACTCTTTATGCAGCAGGGGATTGCATTCATATCACGTCACTGTGTCAGAAGCATGAGTTTCCATGCTTCGTATGTACAGAACACAAGAGAATACTGAGCCCCGTGGACAAGTTTATGTTGTTCTAATGCTTCCTAGGTTCATGGAAGTAAAAAGAGAAGATACATGATAACAAAAAAATTCATACCAGTTTGAAGATAAAATAGATTTTTCAGGGGCTGTGTGGTGTCTAGCCGCCTCATACTGATGACACTAGGTACAGTAAAACCTCTCTCTCTGGACACCTCTGTTTAAGGATGCTTGCTATTTAAGAAAGAATATATTCTGTCCTTCCAAAGCCAGTCATTTTTAAAATAATATAAGATAGCCAGAAATCTGCATACTAATGAATGCAAGCCTGTGTCATATGGGGGGAGGGAGGGGGTGGGGGAAGTTCCTTTTGTGGGATGCTTCTATTATATATGCCTTAATAATGTAAACTACCATATGTCAGAATGCATACCATTCTCCACAGTGTCTTTTTTATAAGAACTCCAGAGTTAAATTTTGATGAGGACATGATGTCAGGTGAGGTTTATGATGTAGCATTTTTTGTGCGGTGCCATGTGACTATCAGGCCACCAGACCGGGGAGGCTAATGAGATGACAGCATTGTTTAGCTGGGCTGGAATCATATTCCTGGCCAGACACCTTATCAGGCCAGGGATTCTGTCGGGTCTTTTCTCAATCTCAGTCCTGTCTGTAGAGGCTGAAAGATGTCAAACAGAAAGCACCCTGCCTGTAAAATGTACATTGTCTTGTAGAAGAATACACCCAGACTTGGAAGTACCCGATGTTCATATCTACTGTTTCATGTCTGAAAGGTCATTTGATTTATAGGCTTAAAGAAAAAAAATGTTTTTTTATAGGTCATTATATGCCATCTAATGAATGCCCATGAAGATAGCTAAATGATCAGTGGTGATATATTTCTCCTGATGTCTCAATGATTCTGATTAATATTTATGTTTAACCTAAGTATTAACTTCAATCCAGTACATCAAAGGTCCCTGACCCCCTGATAGAGTGACCTCCCACAGTGAAATGCATCCATAGTGCCAATCATTATTTTTCTTAATAAATAATAAACTTGTGCTGTGTTTTGTCTAAATCCCAGTTCAAGTGTATAAGTGTGCAGAAGTTCCCTAAATTAGAAGTCTTGCTATTACAGAGGCGTACTTTTGTTAAATGGAAAAGTACTGAAGGTTTTAAGATAAATAAGGATTAGATGAAATTTGTTTTAGATAAATAAAGGTTTTAAAGATAAATAAGGAGTAGATGAAATTTGTTTTAGATAAATAAAGGTTTTAAAGATAAATAAGGAGTAGATGAAGTTTGTTTTAGATAAATAAAGGTTTTAAAGATAAATAAGGAGTAGATGAAATTTGTTTTAGATAGAGCGGGGTGGGGGGGGGGGGTTACATTTAAATTTTCATTTATACTCACATAACAATTTGCAGTATTATCTATTTCACCTTTATCTGATGATCATTATCTTGTGAATAATTATATATTTAAACTTAGTTGTCTCCTGCTTCCGCAGAACAGGGGACATTGATTGGAGTTTGTGTGTCTGTCTGTCTGTCCATCCGTCTGTCTGTCTGTCCAGCTGTCTTTCTCTCTGTCTGTCCGTCTGTCAGGTTTTTGTTTCCATGCACTAACTTTTGTCAATATTTTCCAATTTCATTCAAATGTGGGTCATTGATTGCTCTCATGCATAACTTGGTTTGGAGTGTCTGTCTGAAAATTTATTATCACTAGCTCAAAAAAAAAATTTCCCTTTAATTCCCAAATCACAACTTAAATTATGGCATGTGGAGACATCTTCAGGGGACAATGAAAACTAAAATACAGGCACTATGACATGTGGAGACATCTTCAGGGGAAAATTAAAACTAAAACATATTGAGAAGCATAAAGTTCTAGGAACCTCAAATAACAAGAGGTGGAAGCGCAAGTTTTTGCTAAACAGGCAAAAGCAGTACATTACAGAGGAAATTGTATAATTTTATCTTCTTGAAAGAAATGTCCAAGAGGCTGGAGCTCAAAATTGGTAATTTTCTAATCAAAACAAAAAAAAATTGTTGATCCCGGGGGTTAATATTTACATGCAAAGTGCTTGAGAACCATACCTTTTTTTTGCCTTATAGCTTGTCTTTGCCTCATGTTCATGTTTATGCAGCTGATAGTGCCATCTTCAGGTTGTGGACCTGATATTAATCTATGGACCTGATATTAATCTGGTTAAAGAACAAGAAGTAAGTGGACCACTGGGCTAGAGTTTGCTAATTTGATTCACGCCCACCTAGCACAAGAGAACGGTCTCTATGGTAACACACAGGAGTAGTTGCAGAATATAAATGGCCAAAAACTCATGGCATGCAGCTGTGAGAATTAAGAATGTCAGGCCGTAATGGTGGATTCCCCATACCACCTGATCACCATCATTTAAATGTCATCTCTGCCATGTTTTCTAGAACTCTTTACCATCCCTCAGTTATCCTGTCTTACCTCAGCCCCTGATAGATTAATTATTCTTGACTGCTCATCCTGATTGTTGAATAAATATTAATGAGACAACAGTCACTTTGTCTTACAAGATTTTCCCCAGCACTATATCTCCTGAGATCTTTTTCCTTAATTGGAATCTACTGCTTCCTTATTAGGTAATAAATATTATTTGTGACAATGTCTCTTGTTGTTATAGAGCTGTTTTTCCGTGATGACTAAGGACAGACTTTAATTGCATCATAAATATTTTTAAGACAGTGTGCTATTGGCATGGTTGTTTTATATGCATTAGTCATAAGCTGATGAATATCTTTTGGCTAATGCTTAATCTTTAGTAGCATTTTATTCTGAGTACTGGTAGAATTCCTTTAGTATTACATCATTATTGTGAGACAATTTACAGCCATCGGTGATTTGATGACGAGAGATTATGGTCGGAGAAAGGAGGTTGGCCTGTGGAAACTGAGCATCGTCCATGTTAGGTGGCAGATGAATCTATACCTGGTCATTGGCTGTCCAATAACTTGCAGCTTGTCTGGCTCTGTTCATTAAACATTTGCTGGTGACCACCAATCAATCACTATTTGTCCAGCAGGCGCGCCTGAATGTGGGGCTTGTACTAATAAACATTAATGCCAATAGTCAATATGGTCTGTCTTGAAGCATTTTCACACCCTTGCACTTTCAACGATTCTGCTTCTGTGAATCGGCAGCCAAGTGTCGGAAGCTCAGCTGCTGAAAAAGGTCAGAGGCTGCCAGAAAACCCCAGTGCTGCTGCAGTCCTGACCTGACAGAGCAGCACATATTGGGTTCATGAACCTTTTTATCAAGGGGCATTCATCTACAGGACATTTGCCAGAGGAGCATTCATTGATACCTTAAAGCTCTGTGGTAACTTGCTTTATTTTACCTACCGGTTATTGTGATAAAATAAATTTATGTAATATTCAGCTTTGCAGGCTGCTTTCAAGGGAAGTTGTAATGAAATGGGACTTACTTCACCTTTGGTTGTAGCTGAGAGACCTCAGCAATTAGAATGTTTCATCAGTCTGCAATATGATCAAGTAAAAAACCATAGAAGTGTGTGCTGGATATATTTAAAAAAAACTCTGCTTCAGGGACCCGCCAGTATATTGTAACATCTTGATCATCTGG
This sequence comes from Sipunculus nudus, assembly GCA_026874595.1. NCBI lineage: Eukaryota > Metazoa > Annelida > Sipuncula > Golfingiida > Sipunculidae > Sipunculus > Sipunculus nudus. Next base: position 102,125,460 of record CM049306.1, on the reverse strand, counting down.
GAAGCACTCACTACTACTGCTGAGTACTACACAAAAGCAAAGACAAATTTTGTGAAAAGATTATATTCTGTCAATCAGACAAAATTAGCCCAAGAAACAGGACCTTGAATCCACAGTGCCACCTGAAAAAAAACACTTCTAACGTTGAAAGAAACTTCCGGTTCAAAAAAAGTACTCCTTACATGACAGCCATGTACAGTCTCTTGCTTACTTTCCACATACCCTGTATAAATGCATAATGATTGTTTCATAGCAAGTGCAGGGTCTAATATTGAACCATAGACTGGCAGCTGTACCATAAAGTAGTTAAAGTGTATGGCTGGGTATTTCTACGACATCACTAAGTAAACCCTAAGTGACATGGGAGTCATGGAGGGGGTGTAGCAGTAACAGTGTTGTTGTAGCCTTCATCAATGTCCTGTTCGGGAAATGCCATAATTTGCTTCTTTTTAACCTGACTATTCGTTCTGTTGTCCCAGGTTTGATATTATATTCATGAGCAATACATTTTAATGGCATTTTATCTCCATACCCAGCTGCGCTTGTTCTTTTGTAAGTTTTACTCCACCTCCAGTAAGCTTTGGAATAAGCTCTGATATGGCAGGTTTTACTTGGGAGCTTAAAGAACACCAGTGTTGATGCCACACTGGTGGATTATACAGAGCTTTAACTTAGGAGTTTCATATCTCGTCAGCAGGATAATGTACTTGTGGTACCCACAATGCTGTCATTCTGAAGGTTGAATGATTATGTAATGACTCATTAGTGAAAATTAAAAAGTGGACTACTGATTAGATGAAATAAGAGAATTATAAATGATTGAATTGAATTTTTTGGTCTTTCCTTTGGGACTGATTGCCCTTCATGCTTTCTTGAACATGGTTTACTAAAACTGTCATATTTTCTAGTCTTGATATTAAAGCCTTGCACACCCCCTAGTGGCTCAAGAGACAGGTTAAATAGTCTGTAAATAAACAAGTTTTCTCCGTCATGCTGTCTCGTAGAAAAAAAATTTAAAGTTGAAGCATAGATCACTGGTTGTCCTTACAAGGAAATCTGAGGTTCTGTCATGATCTGTCAGTTTTTCTGGTGAGGCTGTCAGTTTTTCTGGTGGGGCTGTCAGTTTTTCTGGTGAGGCTGTCAGTTTTTCTGGTGAGGCTGTCAGTTTTTCTGGTGAGGCTGTCAGTTTTTCTGGTGAGGCTGTCAGTTTTTCTGGTGAGGCTGTCAGTTTTTCTGGTGGGGCTGTCAGTTTTTCTGGTGGGGCTGTCAGTTTTTCTGGTGAGGCTGTCAGTTTTTCTGGTGGGGCTGTCAGTTTTTCTGGTGAGGCTGTCAGTTTTTCTGGTGAGGCTGTCAGTTTTTCTGGTGGGGCTGTCAGTTTTTCTGGTGAGGCTGTCAGTTTTTCTGGTGGGGCTGTCAGTTTTTCTGGTGGGGCTGTCAGTTTTTCTGGTGAGGCTGTCAGTTTTTCTGGTGGGGCTGTCAGTTTTTCTGGTGAGGCTGTCAATTTTTCTGGTGAGGCTGTCAGTTTTTCTGGTGAGGCTGTCAGTTTTTCTGGTGGGGCTGTCAGTTTTTCTGGTGAGGCTGTCAGTTTTTCTGGTGGGGCTGTCAGTTTTTCTGGTGGGGCTGTCAGTTTTTCTGGTGAGGCTGTCAGTTTTTCTGGTGGGGCTGTCAGTTTTTCTGGTGAGGCTGTCAGTTTTTCTGGTGGGGCTGTCAGTTTTTCTGGTGAGGCTGTCAGTTTTTCTGGTGAGGCTGTCAGTTTTTCTGGTGGGGCTGTCAGTTTTTCTGGTGAGGCTGTCAGTTTTTCTGGTGAGGCTGTCAGTTTTTCTGGTGGGGCTGTCAGTTTTTCTGGTGGGGCTGTCAGTTTTTCTGGTGAGGCTGTCAGTTTTTCTGGTGGGGCTGTCAGTTTTTCTGGTGAGGCTGTCAGTTTTTCTGGTGAGGCTGTCAGTTTTTCTGGTGGGGCTGTCAGTTTTTCTGGTGAGGCTGTCAGTTTTTCTGGTGAGGCTGTCAGTTTTTCTGGTGAGGCTGTCAGTTTTTCTGGTGAGGCTGTCAGTTTTTCTGGTGAGGCTGTCAGTTTTTCTGGTGAGGCTGTCAGTTTTTCTGGTGAGGCTGTCAGTTTTTCTGGTGGGGCTGTCAGTTTTTCTGGTGAGGCTGTTGCTAGGATGAAACCAGGAACCTTCAGCTTCTGAGTCCACTAAGCTACATACTATAACATGTTCTTCTTTATGGGCCAAGTGAAAGGTTCAGCAAATTTATTCAGCTATTACGACCACCCTGCTAAGACAACCACCATTTTTGGTCCCAGACTATACTGTAATCATCTTAAAACATCCGGGAAACACACAAAACAACTTTGGATGGTCCCACAAGTGGTTGTGTTAGTAAGATTTCACTGAATCTCCTAAAGGGAAATGGATCAGGGTGATCCATATTGTTATAGTCCATGGTGCCTTCGAGGTCACTGGGTGTGAGAGAGTCATTGTGATGCACAGATGGGCTAGACCTGTGGATGTCAACTTTCAATCAGCACCAAACAAACCTGGGCACCAGAACAAAGAGGTCTGCTTAGACTGTGACTGCTGCTGATTACTGCAAATGTCTCATCAGGTACAGCGTAAATAAAACTCAAAGGCAAAAATGAATTTGCAGGCAAAATAATTAATTCTGTTTAGTGATTGCAGGGTAGGGCAAACTTTTCTTCAAGGGGACCACATGGAACATCATTAATTCTTCAGTGGGCCACATCGAAAAAAAATGTAAATTTACTTGATAAAATATTTTTACATGGTGACACAAGTATTTTTGTATCTGCCAAAACTAAGTTTTGTGGATACTAAGGGGTTCTGCCGTCTTGGCCATGGCCATGTTTGTTTCTGGGAACTTCTCTGAGACCCTTGGACCTATCCTTCTGAGACCCGGCTTAGTTATTCACACATCTCGCATTCACAAAGACTGGTGGCACCACCTGCAGTCCTTATTTTGCAGTATCTCAGCATATCTCAGGAGTTGGTTCAATTTATTGAGCTGTAATTTTGCATGATCATAAATCTTGGATCACTTCATCTCGTACTTGAGGTTTGTACCACCACCTACTGTGATTTTTTAGCTCAGCTGTCTATAAGTCATCTTAGCTCTAGTTGTGGTCCATTGTCCGTCGTCGGTCCGTCCGTCAACTGTCCGTCCCTAGATGTGGCAAATTTCGAAACCGTATATCCTAGGAATCCAAAATTCAGCATAATGTCAGATGTCCCCAAGATCTCCTACCAAGCCAAAAACTGGGTCTTTGTGACTTTGTTCCTTTGAGAAATTAAGGAAAAACCTCAATTTTTTATTAAAAACCTATTTTCACACTTCAGGACTGCCTAATATCAAAACCACTCATCTGTTTTTCCTCATATTTACAATAAATATTCCTCTGTATAGTTCTTATGTTCATGCCAGAAATTAGGTATGAAATATATAATTTTAAAAAGTTATGGGTCCAAACATATTGCACTTTGTAAAAAAATCAGGAAAAATATTTGGTCACTTAACACAAAAAATGTTAAAGCTAGGGACTTTTTTCAGTAATGTAACTTAAATTAATCAAAATTTGATTGTTTACCCAAAATTAGTTCAAAATCTTTTAAATTTTTTAAAGTATTAACAAAAATATAAAATTGGTACCTTAAATTTTGCCCAAATTTGACCATGGCATGTTTTTTTCTTGTAAGTATATTTAATTTATTTTTCACAGCTGGGATACATGTGGATTTAATCTGTTGAATTCTGAAATTTGAGAGTAAAAGCTCAAAAAGTATTCTAATTATTGAAGTTTTTCAGATACTCTAATGTATTTGCATTTCGTATATCCAAGGCCCCACTCTTGCTCACTACAGCCTTGCCTCGGTAGCCTTATTAGTGATGCAGCACTGGCAGAACACCCCTGCTGTTATAAACATACACTTATTCTCACTTATTATTTTTGCAAATAATCATCTGAAAGTCATCTGAAACACTCTATCGGATTTTATTTATTTGTTTCTAACTGCATTTTCTTATATTTTAAAGGGGAAAGCTACAAAAGCTTTAAAAATCTTCTTCTCCAAAGCTGTCCAGCCAAATTGTCCCATATTTCACAGAAATGATCCCTGGAACAATCTCTCTCAATTTTGTTTGAATGTTTCCAGTTCGGAGATATTTTGCCGAGTTACAGGAGGTATAACTTAGTCATCTGTCCAAAAAAGCACACTAAAATTTCAATCTCAGAAACAGCTAGAGCTATCATCACCAAATTTTATGCCAATGTTTGTCACATATGTCATATCTGAAATTGAGGTATTGGTGGCTCCACCTACATTGATCTGTTTTTTACAAGGGAAAATGTAATTTTAGACTCTTCTATCTTATATACTGATTTTGATTATTATCAGATTTTGCTCATTTCTTGGCTAACTGCATTTTCTTAGATTTCATAGGGAAGAAGCGAAAAAACATTAAAAAAAGTTCTTCTCCAAAACCATGCTGCCAAAATGTCGGTTCATCTGTCCAAATAATCCTCCCTGGCAAAAAGAACATATCTGAAAAATCCTAACTGATACTTCCTAGTTTTAAAATGTCCTAGTCCGAAACTTGCAGGTCTGAAATGTCCATTTTGCTGAAATCATAATGACCAAGGAAGATATGCAGGACATAAGAGGATCAATATTAAATTTTAAAAATAAACCTCCTTTCATACTCCCAAACTTTGCACAGGTTGGCATAGGCCTGTAGGCCTTGATAAGAATATATTTCCTTTTAAATAATTAAACAAAATATAATTTAACCCATCAGTAGGCATAATTTGATAATATATGAAACAAATCATGGATAAATAGAGGTACAATTTAAAATTGTGAATTCTGGAATGTTATTTTTATATATTTACTGCTTTGAAAATTTAAAAAATATATTTATAAAAAAGAAATATATCTGTGTGCATAATGTGATGTTACCTGACTAAATTATTTATAAATGTTGATGCAATTTAGATTTGTGAATCAATTTAAATATTAATATATATATGATATACTGTAAGTATATAGTAAAATTTATAAACTTAAAAAAAAAACCTTACAAAAGAAAAAATAGGATCTAATGCAAATATTTGTTCATTCTTTTCCTGTCTCAGTAGAATGGAAATTAAAGTTATTTGCTTTGTTTTCCATCTCTCTGCCTGTTTTTAAATATTTAAAAATAATTTCATTTAAATTAAATTTTATCCTTTACTTTTTATATGCAGAGGTGCTGTAACTGCAACCAGTCCCTGTAAGCACCATTGAATTTAATCCTGTATTCTGTATTTATATCCAAAGCTGTTGTAACTCTCCCCAGTCACTCCCCCCCCCCCCCCCCCCCCCCAGTCACTGAGCCCTAGTTCCTGAGCACTGAGGATAGTATTTATATTGCATCTTCAAAAAATCTGTTATAATGCAGTTATAACTGTCACAATCAGCTGAGCGCCGTGACCCATGGGTCCCTTGTTTTGCCTGGCTTCTATCCTTGCGTTTGCCAAATGTTCATCTAAGTGATTGTTCAAAGTATTTTATCATATAAATAAATGCCCTTTTCTCAGGAGTGATTTGCCTTAATGGCCTAAAATTGTGCATGTCCATAGATCTAGGATACCTCCATCTTGTATGAAAGATTGGTGGCGCCATCTGCAAGTGTTTTTGCAAGGCATCTAACCATCAGTTTGCTTTGGGTAAAAATCTCATATATGAGGAGTGGATGGATGTATCAGCCTGAAATTTTGGCATGTTTACCTGTCTTGGATAGCTTTGTTGTAGACCAGACAGGTGGTGCCACCTGCTGTTCTGTTTTTATAGAATACATTGATGCACTTTTTATCTCAGTAGTGGATTGGTGTTTCAGCCTGAAATCTTGCATGGTGTATACATCTGTAGATCTGTTTTTGCTGAATATTGCACATCATAAAATAGGAGTATGAGTGGCATTACTGATGTCAGGAACATCCCATGCCTTACTTTACCCATGTCTCCTGCAGATAAAAGTAGTCGCCTGTCGACTACCAGTATTCTAGTTCAAATATCTATTTTATTTGATGCACAAAAAATGATAGATTTGAATGAATTTATGATGTGTTCCTTCATAAATGATCCCAGACAGTTCCTCAAACTTTAAATGGAATATATGCACCTGCACTCAACCCTCTACAAGTTTCAAAGATTCAGCATTTGTGTAGTTATACTTAAAGCTGAGTGCAAATTTGAGTCTCCTAAGGAGCTGTTCATGTTTATATTCACACATGAGAAAGTCTGTTCAGAACATAAGTTAAATAAATAAAAACACACACTTTTCTGGAAAACTTTACCAAATTGCCTCATGTCTCTGTACAAATACATTCACAGAACTGAGACTGCTCCAGAATGTTGACTGCTAGTTAATTAATCAATTACAGCTGGAGATCAGTCGAGGATGCTTTGTTATTGAAGTAAAACAGATTCCCTATCAAACTGATAAGCTTAATTTAAAAAACGGGTCCTACTGTAAAGGCATTATTCCATGAAACTAAGAATGTTTGGGACCGCACAAATTGACATCCCCTGCAAGGAGGTATACAGGCCTCATCAATTGACCTCACTGGCCATAGTTTTCCGACCCCTGAGTTAAGGAATAATTGGTTATTATCAAAAGAACAAGATTTCAGAATGACAACATAAATTCTCAGAATCAATAAGTAGATTGAAAAGTAGCTTACTCCCCAGAATTGTCATAATTGTAATTTTTCATATGAGAAAACATAATAAAACAAAATATGTACCAAGATATATGTGATTCATTATTATAAAAATGATAAAATTACATGTTTACAGTGTAAAACATAGTTCTAATTGACTGCAAATTTAATTACATTTAATTACATTAGTAATTTATTTACCTGAGATTATTTTCAATATAAATTTACCTATTTAAAGATTGGAGCTCTCTCTCTCATTAATGATCAATTTGAATATGCAAATCCCATTTGAAAATTAATGGGCCTTTTCCAGCAGTGGTTATTAGTATCTAGAACATTAACCTTAATCGACAATCAATAACTGTACCAGCCTATACAATAATGTGGATATTGTTCAGAGTCAGTGAATGTCATTGTATTGATGCAGTGCATGTTGTTGTCACTCAGAAAATGTACTTGTCACTGGTCATGTCAGGTTTAGATGTAGAATAAAACCTCAAAATTACCACTACCCATTAGACCTCTTAAGAGTGGTTGCATTTTTGAGGTGGTTGTCAAATTTAGGTCATATATAAAGAGCAAAAAATAATCCAGACCATGAACAAGTGGTTGTTATTTTGAAGTGGTCGCTTAACAGAAATTTAGTGAAATGAGAGAGAAGGAGAGAATAAAAAGTCATATATGATCCTCAAAATAAAAAAGTTTTATCAACAAAAGGAAAACACTTTTTAGATTCTATAGGGAGAAGACAGGGATAGAGAACCAATAAACAAATCTGTAATCCTCAAAATTATGAATGAGGTGACTTTAAGCCTACAGTGAAGAAACCATATTATCAGAGATTTACGAGTCAAGGTTGGAGTATGTTGTTGTAAAAACCCTGGATAAGGTCATGAAATTTGATTTGCTTGGTGCACTAAAGAAGTTCCATGATGAGAATTGGAAATTTAAATTAAAAAAAAATAACATAAGCATACCCAGAGTATATATTTATACCTGTTAGTGTTAGAGATGGATGGTGTATCATACCAATTATTTTTTTTTTTTACTGAACTGTCAGTAAGGGATATGAGAATACCAGCATAGTGGTTCATCTTATGTTCTCATAATGTGGTTTCTATAAATGTCATGGACACTGTAAGAGTAAAATATGAACTAACTCCTGGTGAGCTGATGTATTCCATGCTTTCAAGGATGGGTTGAGCACAAGATAATGTTGTATATATGTTTATAAATAATTCATTGAAAAATATGCAGTAAAATGATATAAATACATGTATTTCATCAGGCATTTGTAGATGTTGATACATTTATATATAATCAGATATCATTAAATAAAAGTGTTAATATTTATTATAATAAAATAATAAAATATAATAAAATAATAATATAATAAAGTAATAATATATATAAAGTATTAATGTGATGTGTATCATCAGGCATTTGGAGTAACATAATACCTTTATATAAGTCCGATATTAAATACTCAGACACATGAAAAATATTAAATATTGTGTGAGCAGTGATATATATATTTTTATACATGTCAACTGAGTGAGGCAGAGAGGAGCCACATTATGGTGTAACTTGTATTGTATTAAGGCCTGGTCAAGGGAGAACAATTAGCCTGACTAATGAGATGGAGCGTGATCCCACCTGAACATTCCATCAAAATGACATGGTGAATGCCAGCTCTAGCTCTGCCGGCCACCATTGTGATCACATCCTACCCCTCCGCTTGCACGTGTCTTCCACCTATGAAGCACACAATGGGATTTTGTAGCCGGCAAACAATGGCAGTGCAAGGATGGTCTCGTAGGCAACAACATTCTCTGTGATAATTATACGAGCCACTGTCATTTGTCTTTTCCATGAACGATAGGAATACTCGCTGCTGACTGGTACATGAGTCTACTAGACTGTTGATACTTTAATGCTGCTCTCCGTCATGTTTGGTAAGATGGCCATATGTGTTTTGTCTCATTGACTGTAGTGTGTCTCAGAAGGTCCTTAATTAAGTAACCTATTATGGCTGTGTAATACTAATTGAACATTTCTCCTTTTATATAATATTTACAGTTTATTTAACAATGTAAGACAAATATACTTGTTTAATAATTAGTTTATCAAAATTTCATTAGATATCGAGATGAGGATCAAGAAATAGAAGCTTAAAGAAGATTCAGCACTGGTTTGGGCTGTCAGTCGCAGATGAATGTATTGTTGATTTTGCTGTCAAAATCTTGCAGTGACTCATTGTTTCCCCTCAGGCTATGTTGTTAGCCGACCATGTCGTCTGTGATGAAAATTCATGTGCTGGGTGTGATTTTTGTGTCAGCCTGATGGTACTGTGGTGCTGGCTGGATTGGCCTTGGCAGCGTGGGTCGTATTGATTTTGTAGCATCTACTGTTGAAAAATGATGTGACAAGGCTCCAGACATGAGGCTGTGTGTAATGCACAGACACTCCTGGAGGAGAACCGCCTACTCTGAACACCTACCAAATATGGACACTTCCCCTTTAATAACTGGCTACTGAGGGCTGGCAGTGTTTTGGTCATTCATCAAAAAGATGAGTGGGTCTGAGTCAGTAACCTGAAGGTCAATTAACTTTGGTTTATCAAGGGATGGGAAAATATGAGCATTCAGTCAGGTTTCCTAGAAATACTAATGGATGGAGACTGAGGTTTATCAGAAGATGGGAGGGATGTGGCATGGTTATCGACCTTAAATTTTATATTATTTTCTGCAGTTTTATCCTCTTAAGTTAGATGTTTACACCAGTAACCTCATGTTTGATAAATTCCAAAAGCAAGTCCCTAATTTGCTCTTGTAATTCTTGTCATTTTTTCCATTAGTAAGATGAGGTACCTCTGTTGAAGATCAGGGGTATTGGGTAGGACACCCACAGAGGGTAATTACTGGTCAGACTGCTTCATAATCACTTCATGATTATTAGCCTGAAAAATGGCCTGATTAGGAAAAATAGTCACCATGAGGTTAACAGGTATATTATCATCGACAAATCTATCAAGAAACATTATGATACCATGATATGTGTTTGCACATAATTATTTAAAAAATCAGGTTTTAGCAAGTGCAGCCACTGGATCAGTTCTAATTAGGAAAATTTATCACTGAAGGACTAGTTATGAATAAAAACCTTGCAGATCAACCCTAAAATTTTGATAAATCAACACTTACAAAGGACCAGTTGCTGTTACCTATGAATAAAAAATGGTCAAAACCAAACTTAGGAAAATTGACACTTGAGGATGACCAGTTACTGATACCTGTACAAAAATGGCCAAATCAAAAATCAGCATTTGGGGGAAAGACCGGTTTACAGTACAAACAGGCTAAATTCCAAACTCGGGAAAATCAACACCTGGGAAGGATTAGTTACCAGGACAAAATGGCCAAAACCAAACTAAGAAAAATTAAAACTTTGGAAGGACCAGTTGTCAGTGAAAATGACCAAAACCAAACTAAGGAAAATTAACATCTAAGAAAGACCAGTTATCACTAAAATGGCCAAAACCAAGCTTAGGATAATCAACATTGGGGAAATAACACTTATCAGTACAAAATGGCCAAAACCAAACTTAGGAAAATCAACACTTAGGAAGGACCTGAGGAGAATTAATTTTTGAACAGATAATCAGTAATATAAAGACCAACAACAATCATGGATACCTAAAAGATTGATTGAAAGATCAGCATAGATTATGGAGAGATCTACACTCAACATAAGGTATTCAACAATACTTATCAAAGGATCAAGCACAGGAAATCCAACACTAAGTTCAGAAAGGTCAACATTGAGAGTGGAAAGTAATAGCTGGATGAATGATCAACACTAATTGTATAAAGGTTGACTGTAACCACTGAAACTGAACCTAAATTAACAAAAGTGTCAGTGATTTTGGGAAGTATTTCTTTGTCCTTCAACACTAAACATAGAGCAGTCAGCTTTGACCATTGGTAAAATTCTTATCATGGAGTGGCATATCATGATCATAGATAAGAGGCTTTTAAGCATATTATTTTGGAAACTTAAATTTTGATCATAGGAAATATGGTAGAGAGATCAACAGGGATTACAGAAAATAATATTGAAGATGAGCACTTTTTTAGGAAAGATCAGCACTGAAAACTGGAAAAACAACACTACTACGTACTTTGAAAGTCCATTATGAGTGTGTGAAAGTAATCAGCAAATATCTTAAAGGATTATTTTTTCCTGAGAAAGTTTAAGGAATGTTATAGTGATGATAGTATACTCATATGTATTAACTTGATTCACATGCAGATAAAAAAAAAGAAATCAAGGAATTAACAGTACCAGTGCTCCTATACTAACCCATTTTTCTTGAAATTAATACAGTTGATACAATTGTAACCAAGGTTAAAATTCATGCCTTTTCTCTCAAATGTGACTTCTTGAGGTAAATGTCAAATGTGCAGGTTTAATCATATGTGTACACACAGTATCTCTGTCACCTTTGCCACATCAGGATATACTGCATTGCACCAAGTTGTTCCTGCACTGTTGATATACATATTGTACTGAATCGGTTGCCATATATTAAATCATCTCTTGAAACATTTCTAGATCTGTTATGTATGCATGGATTGACCAAAACATTTAATCTTCTTTTTTTCAAATTGGAAGTCACATTAAAATCACTTTTATATGCTTTGGCATACATATCATTATCAGAAGACATGGTTCTCTTGTGAATTAGATTTAGTCAGCATTGTATGAAGCTCAAAACAGGTGGGTGTGGTTTAAGGGTTATTAAAGTGAATGGGGCTCAGACCACTAAACCAGTGTCTGTGATGTATTCCAGCAATATCTCATGTGGCTTTTCTTTATGTTGCTAACAGGACTTGAGATATATGGCACTTTTACAGATAGTCTCAAACCTATTTACTTGATGAAAATTTATTGTATAAGGGCTAGAAAGCCTTGCAGGGTCAGCACAGAAGATGAAGCCCAAAAATCCATAGAGAAAACTTTGACATGATACAGATAAGCTGACAGTGGACATATTGTTTACAGAATTCCTTGTATGGCTGTTCCTTGCACACACTGGCTAACCTGGACACTTTGATAAATATTGCTCCAGAGGTTAAGGCCCAGTGAGACCCTGGATTAGACTTGAGGAAGTGAATTTAGTGGTTCCAGAACAGATATCACTTCCGTCAGAAGAAGTTAAAGGTGCCAAGATATTCTACAGATTTATTTGTGCAGGTGCAGGATAATTTAAATTGTTAACAAACTGTTCTTTAGCAGTAGATTGTTTAAGGTATGTTAGATATATTTATTATTTGATTTATAGTGATTATATCATAGTCACAGAAGCATTTGTTAAATATCTTGGCTTGAATATTATTTTTTACCTCTTATGTAGGTCCAGTTTTTGAATGATTTTTAAGTTTTGCATTTTCCATTGCATCGAATTTTGTATTTTATTCAGGTCTCATTCGCATACCATCTGTGGCTAATTATTAATGCATAAAATTATAACATGTTAAAAAGAAACTTGAGAAGGGAAACATTTTGTAACTTAATTAAGCATATAATATAGATTAACTTTATCTGTGAAAAGCAAATTAACAGCACAGGTGAAAATAAAACGTTTGCTTCTTGTAGAACTATTACTAATGGTTTGGATGAAGTACAGGTTGATAATCCACTTCTGGAAAGTAAAACAGGTTCATGTATTTCAGTATTTTATTTGTTCACTTCAGTCCTTGCTTTCTCAGCCTCCAGGCAGCTACTAGTATTTGCCAAAGACATTGTGTAAAGATGATGCATCACTATATCATATTTACCTCTTGAGCCTAGCTATGAATATGTAACTCAGTGGACATTCAACTGGACTTATAGGTGGTGGTGGGAGTCGGTTCCTTTTTCATAATGGATCATCGGTTTGAGCAAACGGACTGATGATCGATTATTAATCGGTTCAGACAAATATATGCAATTATCAAAGATATATGCTGTTATCTGTGAAACTGTATCTAAGTTTCCCCGGCAGGTATTCTCCTCTAACGCACGAGTGTAACGATCCTTCCACGTAGAAAGACTAAGGATCAAATTTAACGATCGGAAACGTCGGGTAATATCTTTCATAATGGAATTTAAGAGCATCTAAGAATGTTAGGCCCATAAAGGGGCTGTTTTTCTAGCACATGAAGGCAGATTTTACGGGCCCAGGTGCACTTGGGGCAGATCATTCCAAAAAAGAAAAAAATTGCAGACTAGTCCAAAAATATTCCAGCTGAAATCCAAATTCTGGACCGGCTGGGTTAGCCCGAACAAAGAAATTTAAAGGACGGCCTAAACAGCGGCACCTGGGCTCGGTTGAATAGATTATTTCTAAGAGAATCTAGCATAATTGGCATAGACCTGGAGAATTTATGGAGTATTTTAACACCTTCCCACCCATATTTTGCAATGTACATTTCGTTAGAAAATCCTCCACTAATTCTGCTGCCCCCATCGAGTTCATAGATAATAAGTTTAATAAGTCCTCCGTTCTCGCATCTACTGTGTCATACTCAGTTACATACAGAAGTTATCTGGGAAGACAGACTCATTATATGAAGCGCGGAATGTGGTAAAAAAATGGAAGAATCATTTTTGCTTATAACATAAAGGCATTCTGGAAAGAAAACAATCATTATTATGATGTTATCGATAGTTGCCTTTGGTAATCAAGCGCTTAAAAGTGGCAGCAAACCGACTGACTTTCGATAAAACTCGATGATCGGCCCACAACTACTTATAGGTCCTTCTGTGAGTAGTGACAGCAGCCAATCGTAATAAAGCAGTGCCATGGCCATCCATACTATAACAAATGATATTGCAGGGTCAGCTTGTAATTTTATTCTGAGTGAAAAAATAGCACAAAGTAAACAAGTGATTGAACAAACCAGTGTACAATTCCCCTCTCTGTAGTTACCATCAATGTTTTTCCTGCAGCATGCATGACAAAACTGTCTGTCACAGAATTGAAAGACATGCTTGATGGCAGACAGAAATCCACTGTGCTGCATTACTGGTGTAATGATTATATGCTTCACTCTTGGTAGGTGTTGTTAAAGAGTGACAGACATTAAGCACCTGATCCAGTCCCTTGGAAGTGATAATATAACTCTAAGCAGTCGACATGAAGATTAAATTTATTTCCTCATTGAGCTTTTCACTGCATTTTCTGTAATTACATGTTGTGCCACTCTTACGCTTTTGGTACACTCTGCAGTCATCAAGGCAGAAAAACAAAACTCCAAACCTCTGGTTTACTCAACCAGGCATTGTAATAATATGTTTACTAGACAAATATACAGTAGTCACTTAAAATCACTTTTTCACCCATAAAAGAATTGATGGAGTATTATCAAGTGAAGAAACAAGATAACAGAGCCAGGACCTGTTTTGGTTACATTTAAGACCTCCAGGCTGGAGTAGATCTAACAGCCATTATTGCTTCATCAGGATTTATTACACCTAAACCCAATCTATCATTCTCAGTTCTTAGTGCACTGTAGCCTTTAATTTATCTTACTAAAGCATACCACTCACGTTCAACAGTTTATTTCTTATTTGGCATTTAGAGAGATTATTTAGTGATAGTGGTCATCAGTAATGGTTAATTAGGTAAAAAGACTTAGGTAAAAAGACAATTTTATATATTGTGAGTTCACTCAAGATCAAAGTTTTGTGTGTTTACCCATTTGATGACAGTCTGAATCCATGTATATACTGTAGTTTTGTAGCCATTAGGGAAAGCAATATAGCTGTCTCACATTCTTTTACTTGACAATGAATTGCTTCACTGCGTACTGGGGCTACCATAACTCATTTGAAATGAGAACGTCAATGGGATGATGTCATCTATCCACTTCCCAGAGACAAAGCCTGCAGAAGCCCTCGCCAAGCACTCGGGTCTGGTAAAGAAAGGAAAACTTCGATGTTATTGATGTTTCCCGGCTCCGTAGCTCTTTGAGTTTTCCATTTGGGGCCTGGCATTTTTCTTCATACCGTTTGGATCGTTGGGAACTCTTTTAATGTAGGCTTTCATGTTGTCGGGGCCTTAATGAAAATGGCAGGGTATAAGCTGCACAGGAATGACGAGTTACATTAGTCTCGTTTCATTTTTTATTTCAGGAAATGTGTTAAATTTGATGAAGTGAGCCACCGTGCCACAAAAAGGCACAGGATTTTATTCGTAGGTTTCACATTTCTTGTACCAGCTCCTTTTGTTGTGAGTATCTGACTGCCGTTGATTAAAAATGATCACTTCTAAGGAGTTTCAAATGACAAGGTGTTTTGTATAGACTTTTAAGAGGCTTCCTCATAGTGACAAAATGTATTGTCTGATTACATAGACAGCTTCTCTCTAGGAAGGAAGATTAAAGCAAAGATGGTGTTTCAAAAATGATAGGCATACACACTTCACACACTATATATATATATATATATATATATATATATATATTTATATATATTTATATATATATAAATATATATATATATATATGTATGTATGTATGTATATTGGGTATATACTGAGAAAAACTCTCCTTATGGGCACCTATATATTAGTCTAACAGGACACTTGAGGTAGTTCTTGGAAGGAAAAGAACTTGCGTCTGTAATCTGTAATGAATACAGGCACCTAGGTTTAATGTAATCTCCTCAGTTTCTGAAATTTGAAGGTTACCCTGTTTAATTAAGGAATAAATAAAGCTATAAATTAATAAAATGAATAAATGGCCGGAATAAAGTGAGAGCACAATACACCTCCAACAGGTCTAATCATTGTTATAGAGAGGCCACATGTAATGGAATTCAAACCTTGGTCCCAGTGGACACCCTATACTTCCAATAAAGCAAACCAGCTTATAAAAAATGTATGAACTTTGGAAACATTCATCCTGCATGTGTCTGAAGTCAAAATTAGGGGAGTTGAGACTGGATCTGCAGGGAAGCAAATATTGGAAATTGTATCTGATTCAGCATTAAAAAATATCTACCTGATAACAGCAAAATTACACTAAATTCTTCAAAATTTAGTATGTAACTTGAGTAAGCCTGTTTACAGATAAATTGTCAAACCAAAAATCATCAGCACTCAACTTGATACGAGTTTGTAAAAACTCTTTTGTAGCAGTTCAGCATGTATCTTCAAATGTAATTTTAAAACTAAGATTTTGTTCAAATGTTATTCTTTTCTTTCAGCAAATATTATTCTTTTCTTCTTCATCACATGTGCTTCTGGAAGTGAAAGAAAGCCAGTCTTTCTTTTTGTTAATTAAGTCTAGATATTGAATACAAGAAAAAGGGTAAATGTAAATGGAAAAGCAGAGCTAGGCTGATGACATTTGTGGGAAGGCTGGACTGAGCTTCTTTCTGAGGAAGCTTGGCCCTGAGGCCACAAGATATAAAAAAAACAGTCAGTCACAGCTTCATTAGATTTGTTGAAAAATTGCTGCAAGCAGGCAATTGAAAATCATGGAAGGTTTGTGTTGCTTGGGGGTGCACAAAACCATTTAAGATGAATTCTCTTGAATTTAGTGGCTATTTCAGTCTGCACAGAGACCTTTATCACTGGAAGGTTTCTATGGTAACCAGCAGTTTCATTTTTCTGTCAGTCATTTAAATGTCATATTTAACTTAATTCCCTGAGAGCTGAAGGATTAGATGACTAAAGTTGTTTTCCACTCAACTAATTGAGGGAATTCATTGAAATTACTCAGCAAATTAAAGGACATTCGTTGCCAAGTATTTTGGCACTAATCATACAATTGAACATTTTCATCCAGGGACTTCACTGATAAAATACAAAATACAGATCTAAAAAAGTCTGTCGTAAATTGCAGATAATGAAGCAACACTAGCTGGCTTCTCTTTGCCTGATCATAATGAACTTTCTGTTATATATCAGATCTTATAATGAACTTGTAATAATTGGATTTCATATTTTTTTTGTCATTGCAGCAACCATGTTTCTGAATACTCTGACGCCAAAATTTTACGTGGCCTTGACGGGGACATCCTCTCTCATATCGGGGCTTATTCTGGTGAGTTACTTTCTAGGGTTGACCTTAATGAGATTTATACAATTATTCATGGAATGTGTTCCAATCTTTTTCTAATCCATGTCAATCATGATCAGCTAAACCTGATAATTTTAAAATTAACCATGTTGTTTTGATGCCATCTCACTCAACATCCGTAAATGTATTTTAAACACTGTGATTATGGACTTTGTTCACCATATAGGTGTCTTCAGACAGATTTTCATACCAAATAAAAAATTGTGTCACTGTGACCCAATTTTTAACTGGCCAGTGAGCTGTGCAGTGATGCAGCTTTCATACACTTGTCATCATTTTGTAGTTCCTTAAAAGTGGCGGTAGTTTTGATTTTGGCATTGTGATAACACAGAGTGGCATGTTTTATAACCATGTGTTAAGTTTCATTAAATCTTTTACCTCATGTTCGATTCAAATCAAAATTTGTAGCCTCAGTGGGCAGTAACATACCCTACAGACTTGAAGTGTATGGTAATATTAAAAGGGATGTGTTTTTCATAAATGTATTTTACTGGTGTAATATATAATTGTATCCGCCAAAACAGAGTTTTGCGGATACACTGTTTTCAGCCGGACGCCGCCGCCGCCCCTGCGTAGGTGTCCAGAGAACTCCTCCGTTACCGCTTGGAGGAATTTTAAGAACCCGGGATTATGTTCGGGTCACATGTGAACTGCTGTGCCCAGATTTTGTTTTGACCTCTGACCTTTCCTCTGTGCTCTGCTTCCGTCTGTGTGTCTGTTTTAACACATTAACCCATATATCTCAGGAACCGTTTGACCGATCCGGAAAAAAATTTTGCACAAATGTAGCCCTTGGATAGCTTTATAACATACATAAGAAATGGTGGCGCCACCTGCAACCATTTTTGCATGGTGTCCATCTGTTCATCTGCCTTGGGATAAAATCACTCACATCTCTGCATTGGTTTGACTTATCCACCTGAAATTTTGCATGTGTATACATCCTGGACAGCTTTCTTGATTTTATGACAGGTGGCGCCACCTACATTAATGTTTAGGCTGCAGACATCCAGGCTTATATCTCGGGAACCGTTTGACCTATTGGGCCAAAATTTTGCATGTGTATAGATCTCACATAGCTCTTTATCATACACAAAACTGGTGGCGCCACCTGCAACCATTTTTGCACAGCGTCCGTCTGTTTGTCTGCCATGGGATAAAATCACTCATATCTCTGCACTAATTTGACTTATCTGCCTAAAAGTTTGCAGGTTTATACATCTTGGATAGCTTTCTTGATTTTATGACAGGTGGTGCCACCTACATTCACATTTATGCTGCAGACATTCAAGCTCATATCTGGGGAATAGTTTGGCTGATTGGGCCAAAATTTTGCAAGTGTATAGATCTCACATAGCTCTTCATCATATGCAAAACTGGTGGCGCCACCTGCAACCATTTTTGCAAAGGGTCCGTCTGTTTGTCTGCCGTGGGATAGAATTACTCATATCTCGGCAGTGGTTTGACTTTTTGCATTTGTATACAATTTGATAGCTTTCTGGATTTTGTGGTAGGTGGCACAACCTACATACACATTTCGGCTGCAGACATCCATGCTAATATTCAACACACCTCACTCTATTTCCCCTTGTTACTCAATCCATGCCTCACTTCACCCATCCCACTCTGATTTCGGCGGATACACGTAGTCGCTTGTCGACTACCCGTATTCTAGTTGTCATGTAGTGTCATATGATTTTAGAATTAGTATTTTTTTTTCTTCTCTCAAAACCAACACCATTATGAAAAGCCAATTTTTTTTTTAATCTTTAAATTTTTTTTTTTTTATGTCTTAATTCAGTTGGTCTCAAACTGCCTCAATAATACAATATTGTGCAAGTACATGGCTCATTTAGGAAATAAGATTTCATGTAAAGTTTCTTAGAAGCATAAATGTTGTTGGCGAAAATATACAGCTGTTTGAAAGTAAAATTAATTCTAACAATTGCTTTTGGAAAACGAAATTTGAACTGTACTTAGTTCATTTTGATACTGCATTATTTCGAAAGGTGCCCAGTAGTAATGTGAGCATAGTCTTATTCAGTCTTGGTGATTGAAACCAGGTGTGGAGTGGTCATGTTAAACATATCCATGTGGTATTGAAGTAGTAATTGATTTATAGGCCTGCGCCTGTCTAACAGATTAAATTAAGAGATGCATACCATTTTATGGCATATCTTTAAAACTGAAATTTCTTCCTGCTTTACTCGTTAAGTATAGGTCTAAGGTTGTTTAATTTTAATGTATGCGTATAATATATGGGAATTATCTTGGCATAAATACATCATAATTCTATTCAGGAATAGTTTAGCTTTTGAATATATTAAAAAGAATCATCTGGCAACAAATATTTCATGTCTTAGTCAGTTATTGGCTATCAAGTACTTAAGTCCAAAACAGTGGCAAATAGAGGATTTAAGAAAGGGGAAGGGGGGTTCAGATAGGGAGGTTATGGGACAGGGGTATCCACCTCACATGGTGCAGCAACTTTTGCAATTTTAGGATGTAATGGAGCAATAATGATCAAGCCCCCCCCCCCCCATGAATCCACCTCTCAACAGGTTTCTACCCTTTCAGGTCTGATGTCTTGGTCAGGTAGACAGAGAGAGGTTTTGACCCTTAGCTTTGCTTGTACCAGCTTCCTTCTCGGGACATGAAGCCTTATAGCTGTAATTGATGGTTATGAGTAATGTCTGTGTAAGACAATATGGTTCTGATACCAGCAGTCTTGTAAATGTATGCTGATATAGAACCCATACAACTGTAATTGACCAGTCTGTATGGGTTGTTTCTCAATTTGTGCATGGTGTATTTCATACAGGAGGTTTGTCCTAACGAAGCTGCATGGTATTAAGCCTAACAGGGTAGTGTTGCATGTTTCTGCTGGGAGTTAAGATAAATCCATCTTATAACCCAATGCAAGTCTCCTCAGTATTGCTTCATGGTCATCTGATGGATGTGTTGCCTAGCAACCCCATTGCTGCACTGTTGCAGTTTGATGGATCATGTATGTCATGGCTGCTTGGAGAAAAAAATCACTAGCAGTACGACAGTTGAATATATGTGATCTTTAACAGCATTCTTTTATATTATCCAAGAGGTTTTGTGCAAGGAGATGCAGACATCTGAGATTTAGTATAACTGCATGTCGAGTACAAATATATTTCCTATGGGGAGATTTTTTAGCTCAGCTGACTATAAGTCATCTCAGCTATAGTCATGGTCCATTGTCCGTCCTCCGTCCGTCTGTTTGTCTGTCCGTCGTGCCGTCCATCCATCCGTCTGTCCGGATGTCCATCTGTAAGACTGGCACGTTTCGACACCATTAGACCTACGATTCTGAAATTTGCCATACAGTTAGATGTCCCAAAAATCTCCTACCATGCCGAAAATTGGGTCAATAGGACTTTGTTCCTTCGAGATATTAAGGAAAAACCTCAAATTTTTATTAGAAATCTATTTTCACACTTCAGGACTGGCTAATATCAAAACCACTCATCTGGTTTTCTTCATATTTACCATAAATATTCCTCTATATAGTTCCTATGTACATGCCAGAAATTAAGTCAGTTTTACTAAATTTAAAAAAGTTATGGGCCCGAACATAATGGACTTTGTAAAAACATCAGGAAAGATATTTGGTCATTTAAGACCAAAAGTGTTAAAGGTAGGGACTTTTTTTCAGTAATACAACTTTAATTGAATAAAATTTAATTGTATACCAAAAATTAGATCAAAATCTGTTAAATTTTTTTAAATGTTGGCAAAGATATAAAATTGATACCTTAAATTTTGTCCAAATTTGACCATGGCACATTTTTTTCCTGTAAGAACTGTGGATTTAATTTTCACAGCATGTTTTTGTTAGCATTTTGTCTGTTACCACCAAAAATTTGAAACCAGTTGATCAAAAACTGTAGATTTTATTAGCTCAGCTGACTATAAGTCATTTGAGCTATAGTCGTGGTCCATTGTCCGTCGTCCGTCCGTCTGTCTGTCCATATGTCCGTCCGTCCGTCCGTAGATGTGCCACGTTTTGAAACCGTAAGACCTAGGAATCCAAAATTCAGCATAGTGTTAGATGTCCCCACGATCTCTTACCAAGCCGAAAACTGGGTCTTTGCGACTTTGTTCCTTTGAGAAATTAAGGAAAAACCTCAATTTTTTATTAAAAACCTATTTTCACTATTCAGGGCTGCCTAATATCAAAACCACTCATCTGGTTTTCCTCATATTTACCATTAATATTCTTCTATATAGTTCCTATGTACATCCCTGAAATTATGTCTGTACTATATAATTTAAGAAAGTTATG
The DNA here is from genome assembly GCA_026874595.1 of Sipunculus nudus. Lineage (NCBI taxonomy): Eukaryota > Metazoa > Annelida > Sipuncula > Golfingiida > Sipunculidae > Sipunculus > Sipunculus nudus. The sequence continues at coordinate 102,104,303 of CM049306.1, read as the reverse complement.
GGCCAGAACATAATGCATTTTGTAAAAAATCAGGAAAGATATTTGATCACTCAACACAAAACTTGTTAAAGCAATGGACTTTTTTTCAAGTAATAAAAATTTAATTAATCAAAATTAAATTGTATACCCAAAATTAGATCAAAATCTTTTAAATTTTTTAAAATATTAACAAAAATAAAAAATTGGTACCTTAAATTTTGCCTAACTTTGACCTTGGCACATTTTTTTCCTGTAAGTACTGTGGATTTAATTTTCTCAGCATGTTTTTGTTAGCATTTTGTCTGTTAACACCAATAATTTGAAACCAGTTGATCAAAAACTGTAGATTTTATTCAAGTTTTCAAGCACCATGTAACATATTGTTTACATCAGGCTAGTGTTATGCAGTTTGCAAGAGCTCAGCTCCCCAGCTTAAGCTCTCAGTTCCTAAAATTTGGCATACAATTAGATGTCTCTAAAATCCCCTACCATGCCAAGAATTTGGTCACTAGGACTTAATACCTTTGAGATATTAATGAAAAACTTCATTTTTCAATTAAAAACCCATTGTTACACTTCAATACTGCCTAATATCAAAACCACTGATCTGACTTTAATCATATATAATATACATGTTTATCTATACATTCTCTGTGCACATGCCAGAAATGATGTCAGTATTGCGTAATTGTTTTAAGTTATGGGCCCAAACATAATGCACTTTGTAAAAAATCAAGAAATATATTTACTCCCTTAACAAGGGGCTTGCTGAAGCTAGAGATTTTTTGTCAGGGATGTAACATTATTTAATCAAGATTCAATTGAATACCAAAAATTAGTTATTAGTATAAATATAAAATTAGTACCTTAAATTTTGCCCAACTTTGACCATGGCACGTTTGTTTCCTGAGAGCACTGTTGATATAATTTTCATATCATGCACTCATAAGGATTTCATCTTTGTAGTTTAGAAAGCTGAAAGAAATTATCCAAATATTGTAGCTTTTATTAATGTTTATATGAGACCATGTCAGACCCAGGCTTAATCCAGCCCCTCTTCAGTCACCTGTATGTTGACCTTGTTGACCTTTCATCAGATTATGCATGCTTGAGCGAAGCATACACTGGGGCAGCCAGGCAGCTAATGCCCATCCACAGTTGATCCAGGTGTCCAACCCAATTTGTCTAGTAGTTGTTTTGAAAAACAACATAACAATAAACAATAAATTAATAATTTTGTAATGGTTTTTTATAACAAATTAAAGAAAAAATATTAGAAAAGGAATTTGTTAGTTGATGAGTAACAGAAAATTAACTTGCAGTTACTGATGATGTAAGAATCTTGTATGGATGGATAGAATGTCAATGTCAATGATATTCCAAAAAAAACCATGCAGTCACCTATGGTATTTTCAGTGAAATTTTAATGATAAAAAAATAAATCATATTTTTCATTACTAATCATTAGGGATCATATGAAGGAAATTAATGATAGACAAAGATGCAGTTGATAATATTAATCAAGATTCCTACTGTGTCTAGTGTGTAGATTGATGTGAAAGTAGTCCAAAGTGAATATATTACATTTATTTTTTTTTAATATAAATAAAAGCCATAAGACCAGGTACTTATGATCATTATTTAAATTTGTGAATTTTGTATATTCTGGATTCTCAACATCTTTGTTTGGCTAAAACTGAATAAATACTAGACATGGTGCAAATGTATTTGAATACGAATATGAGTATATACTGCATTAAAAAATTTTATTGCATAAGAATGGGAATTCAGGTAAAAATGAAAGTATTTGAATACCAGTGCAGATACTTTCAAAATGTATTCATGAATGCATTCATGAATACATTCTATAATATTATTTCAATAATCATTTCAGTTATATTTTATTTTAAAAAAACTGTTGATTTTCATATTATTCTTTTTTTATAAAAATTATATTGGCACAATATTTGTTATTAAATTTTAATAAATATGTGCTGCTTATAAGTTATATGGCCAAGTCAAAATCTGTGTGACAATAGCACTTCATTTGTTAATAAAATAAATGAAATCAATCCTATTCCCTGTCTCCAAAGATACTATCAAAATCATACATAAGCTAAACACCAACAACTCATAATAAAGCTTATATTTATTACCACACAAAACAAGCATGTGCCTCTTTACTAAATCATATTTTTTATCATATATAACAGCTGAGCGCCATGACCCATGGGTCCCTTGTTTTGCCAATGTGGTGTTTCAGTTTTGCTGAAAAATAATCATGATCAGTTGAACATTTTTATATGGTCCATTTGACAATATAAGTGGTTAATTTATTATTTAAATAATTAAGCTTAACCTTTAAGCCTGGGATACTTTGTGTGTTTCGGGGATACTGCCAGCTATGAATGCCACACAACCAAGGTCACTGCATTGGTTCTTCTTTGGTAAGTTATAACCCCCCCCCCCCCCTTATGCCAGAAGGCACACCTCGCAAAAAACAAATTTTGCGATTGTTTTGACATTATATACTTGAATTTCGAAATTACAGATACTGATAAATCCACTAATATGAAATCTTTGTTAAGATCTGAGGTCAGTGTTTATCTTTTGTTAGACTAAATGTTAAAGTATTTTAGCTTTTTCATATGCCATGAGCCATGACCTATCTGACTGATTCTGAGTCTCTCAATCAAATTCAAACAGCACTTTAATACGTAGCTGCATTTAAATTGAATTTTTTTTCAAGCTAAAAAGTGTTCATTCAAAGTAAAATATGCATAAAGACAATCTGTGGAATGATCAGCAAGTACAGTATTACACATAGAGCACTTGTTAATTACAGATGCTGGAAGGCATTCTACAAAAAGAACATCATTTAGAAGTTACTTTTGCCAGGATGGCAAGCAAGGTCATATAATTAAATGTAATTGATTAAAAATTCAAATAGAAGGCTCCAGTTGGTCTGTTTAATCATGACCTAGGTCCATAAGTATGCTGATTAATCAACTGTGCTGCTTTTAATGGAATGCTTCAACAGCCAGGTAAAAGCACTTGATGGCTACCTCAGCACTGCGTTCATGAATTCTTAACATCCTCGGGCTGTCATACCAATAATGACTCTGGTTTGCCATCCTCCATCATCAGGTCGGTCCCTGTTTCTTTTAAGTTGGCTCATTTGTAAACTTAATACCTTATATTTTCCGGTAATTTACATCACAGTTAAAACAGTTTCATTTACAGATGCTGTATATCAGCATCATTGAGTTATAAATGTCATTTGTATATAATTCTGCTTCTACCATTTTACTTTGCATCACTGAAGGTTAAATTAAGATAATTGAACTTTTCATATGTAAATTTTCCATTATTTTTTATCAGAATTTTCAAGCTTTATGGCAAAACTTAAACAAAATAAACTACAATGAAACCAAACTGATACTTATATTTTAGTAATGCTAAAAAATTGATATATGACAGAACAGTCTACTTATTACATCATCTCAGACCCATTGACACAGGTCCCGATCACCTGTCACATGCTGAAACTACTACATTAAAAAGCTGCAGATTGGTTATTTAGTGCCATACAAACTCTTAGGAAATGTTTCTATCATAGTGAGGCTGGAAAGCCATGATGGATGTCATAGTATTTGGCCACAAGATTCCTCAGGACCAGAACTTGAAGTTTGTAAGAAATAAATTCTGGCTTTGTCTTTGAGGTTTTTCATCTCATATAAGGCCTTTTGTCCTTCATCAGATTCAGTGTCAAACTGTTATTAAATTTATCTTATATTTAACAGTAATGACAAAATTTCAGCAGGCACCCACTTGTTGAACACCTGCTTTATATTGAACTGAGCGGCTATCATTAAATATTGGACCCCACTCTGAAGATCATATATTGATACAGGGCCATTTGAAGATACCTATAAAATGTGTGTCTTGATATCACAATAAAAAAAATATTACCAATACTGCTTAAAATGTTGGCTTAAAATTTATTACAGTGCATACAATCTTATGGTGATGGTGTTCATAATTGGTAACACCATTATAGTTGTAAATGATAATGAAATTTATTCCCCACAGAATCCTGTTTGACTTTAGGTATGCAGGTCCATGCCATCTGTGTTGCCAGACGTAGACAGTAGATTAAATATAATCTAATTCATTCAACCCACATTTCAGGAAAATTTATCTTTCACACAGTCCAGTTTTCTTTCTGTTTTCCCATTGAATCAATAACTTCCCTGGAAAGAGGAAACTGATCTGAAAGATTCATCCATTGGTATCATATTAAACTGACATTCTGGGAAAATGGAAGGAACATCATGTCTTCTGACAAGTTTTACTGCCCCTTGAGCACTGGGAGATTAAGTTCAAATTAATCTACTTCAAAAACTGATGGCTCAGAGTTAACATCTACATGTAATAAAATACTGTCAGGGATATGGTCTTTTTATTTTCAGCCATATGACTCATATTAGCAAGACTTAGCTATTGTGGTCAACCTGTAGTCATTAAAACAGTATTACAATGTGTATGCCTCACAGCATGCTTGTTGTCGGCTGGCTGACAGGAACTAATTTCCGTTTTAGCCTCATGATTTATGCTACAAATTACATGGTTTAACGAGCAGTCATCTGTCGTGGCATCTGATCAATTTGTAATACTCTCTTAAAGATGCATGCCTAGGCCTGTTTATTTCTGCATATAACAAAAGGTTGCAATTTCGAGGTCAAAAGCCAAGTCTGTGTTAGTATCAATACAGAACACATTGAAGTTAATCCATATTGCCCCAATTACCAAGGACACTAATTAAATAGAACTTTTGTTATAAAGCAAGGATAAGGCAACAAAAAATAAATTGTAAAGGATTTACTTACCGAACAGCAACAATTTTAACATTTATACTGATGACCTGGTGTATTTCCACTAAAAAAAAACTATGATCCATAAAAAAATGGTAAAGGTGATTCTGAAAAACAGTTATTTTTTTGTGTGTGGCCTTAAGTCAATTTATGCAAAGAATAAGCCCCAGACAGATTAAAGAGTATGTACAGGAAATAGAAATCAGGAATTTTTAATTGGCAGGAAATCTTTCCTCTCCATCTAGGAGGTTTTATGTGACAATTAAGGTGATGTATACACTGTATTTTCATTCTGTTAGCCACTGGTAATCCAGAACGGCCTGGTAATAAGGATTTACGAGTGGGGATAACACCAAGGATTTCATTAGTGGCCATCTTTATGGTAGTGCTGTGAATTGCGACAAAGTCCTGCCCCAGGAGCAGTTAGCAGCTGTGCTCCCAGGTTTAACATAGCTCAGTGCCTGAGTTGAAAATTTAACATTTTAATGTCAAACACTTGATCATTACCAATATAACTGTTGACTTTATAGTTAATACTACAGATTAAATGCTCATGAACAATGTTAATTTGTTTTTCATTACCATGTTAAATATGTAAGTAATATTGCCATCATCACACATTCTCATACACACCAAAACTAGTTTTTGTCATGTATCATATTGGATATGTATTTACTCTAATCAAATATTTATTTTATTTTCTGATGTTCATTGGCCTTTTTTTAAATAATGTAGATTTTCTTTAGTATGATGAATTTGGTAATTTAAGACATGGTTGATAAAGATGTGATTGATCAAAATAGCAACGGTGATGGACTTGCCATCTTCAGAGCTAGACCTTGGCTGGCAGACCATTTATAAACTAACAGCACAGCTGTCAACTTATTGATCTTCACAATAAAATATGCAGGGCAGCAGGACACATTATTTCTAGCTACAAATGGGTGTCTGCAGCTAAGAAAGACCTGCACTTGATGATGTTAAACCAAAATGATAAATAGTTTTATAAACCTTCTGTGTTGGCTGTTTTTTTTTTTTCTCATTCCTGTTTTGAGATCTGTAAGCTCATTTAATAAGGGACAAGTCAGGGACCTAGAATAAGGGACAAGTCAGGGACCTAGAGTTTGATTCATATTTATCAGGAGACTTGATATGCATGCATAGTCAATTTGTGAGTGTGGTAATCTATATTACGTAATATATATTAAGTTCACCTGTGAGCTACTATCTTACCAAATTGTCACATCCACTTGTTTTGAACAGTTCCCCTCCCCCCCCCCCAAAAAAAAAAAAAAACAAGAACACAAGGTCAGTGTCATTTAATTCAAACACTCCTGGCTCAGATCTGCTGTGAATTGACAGTCTTCTAATATTTCATGATTTTCCAATATCATTTTATTTTTCATGGTTAGTATAACATTGCTTTAGAAATCCAGTTTTGTCAATAGCTTGTTTTGAAGATGTATAAGTTCAGTATATGTCCTGGAGATGTACCTTTAATAAGACGTAATCGATGCTGTACAGCTATGATAGCAGTTTGTTATATTCAAAATGTTAAGGAAATATGGTTCTACATGTTAAGGCTTAAAAATCAAACATTTCATTAATGGATATTAAAATACTTGTGAAGTACTTACAGATTACCAGCTGCTGATGGGGATGCATCAGTTTTCTTAGTCTGTTGTGTAGCTGGCCCACCAAAGAGATAATTGGAATAATAGCACGAAATGATATGTTGAAAGGCCTGTAATCCAAAATAACCATTCTGGAAAGCATGAAGTACCTGTAACATCAATAACTGATGTATTTGTTGAGAGAGAATTGAAGAATAAACAGCCAAGTAGACATCTTACATTTGTTGACAGTCCTGTATAATGCATCAGGTCTGTGTACTGATATGTTCATGCTTTCACTTCCTGAGTGCAAAATATTGCTGTGAATAGGACAGTAATGTGTTTTAATGGTCAAATAAGCATTACATGTAGATGTACTTAACATTAATCAATTGTTAAATCGCACAGTTGTGTATGGAGTGTTAAAATCATAGTTAATTGCAGGGGCAATCTATGGACTTCACATTGTGCCAGTCACTAAAAAAAGCAATTGAGGAATCCATTCTTATGGGCTACCAGATTACATGTATTTATCACACTTTGAGATCCAATGAGTACGGCATATTAAGTACAGACAATACAGTAAATCATTCTTTTGAAGGTAAAAAAACCGTGCTTCATTTTTCTAAACTCTTATATTATCAGATTACAAAGTTATTAAAGCCATCTATTTATCTATTTTATTGTCCCAACTTCCGCGGAAGGGGGGACATTGATTTGGGTTTGTCTGTCTGTCCCTGTGTTTGTCTGCTTGTCCCTCTGTCTGTCAGGTTTTCGTTTCTGTGCAATAACTGTCCTAAATATTATCCAATTTCATTCAAATTTGGGTCAGAGATTGCTCTCTTGCATAGCTTGGTTGGAATTGGTTTTGGAGTGTCTGTCTCAAAATTTATTATCACCAGCTCCAAAACAAAAACAAATTTACCCTTTGGTTCCCAATTCACAATCAGAATTATGACGTGGAGACTTCTTCAGGGGACAATGAAAACTAAAACACAGGCACTATGACATGTGGAGATATCTTCAGGGAAAAATAAAATCTAAAACAAATTCAGAAGGTAAGCATGAAGATCAAGGGAAGCTAAAATAACAAGAGGCAGAATCAGGGGACATAAATTCCACAAATTTTCTTGATTTCTGTAGTAGTCAGGTGGCAGTATGGCATACAATGCATATTTTGTGATTTTGCTAAATTTTCTAAGTACAATTTGGAAACAGGTATAATTTACTAATTTAAGACGTGGAGAAAAAGAAAAAAGCTGTTTCCATCCTGGCATTTAGATGTATGGCAGCCATCTTGGATTTCAAAATGGCCGCCATACTAAAAATAATTTGCCAATATCTTAAACATGCTATAACCATTTTTGGGGTCAAGGAATTTAAATTTGACAACTTCAAAATGATACCATGGCTGCCATCTTGGTTTTCAAAATGGCCGCCATGAAAAACACCTGAAAATGTTGCCCTCAGGGATGCTGAAATAATGGTTTAGGGGTAATCAGAAAATTGAGCAAAAATTATTTTTTTGGGTTCTGCCTCCTGACTATAGATTTATGTGATGTGGGTTTTGGCTTACTCTCACTACATATAATACTGTAAATGAACTGGAGGTTATTGCTGATTTGAAAAGTTCTAACACCTATGTGACATGTGTATGAGCTTGTTTATCCATAAGCTGTTAGTAAACACTTCACATGTGTCAATCCTGACAAACGTGATCTAGGTGGTAGGTTGCATATGTACCGAAGTGAACAGGCCCCCAGTTGCAAAAGGCCCTATTCAAAACTCATCTGACATGCCACCAGACATCCTTTTTGATTGTGTTTGGAATATTTTAGTGGGCCCCCCATATATTATAAACTCATGGATGTAAACAATTCAAACAGCTTGTTTGCAGTGGGATCAGGATTTCCTGGCCTATTTTATAAGAGGTTTAAAGGATTATCTTATGTTATGAGATGTCAGATATCAGAGTAGACTCCTTCAATTTGTTTTGCTGGAACTGTCACTGAACGTCAAGCGAACTGTAATAGCAAATTCACAGTAACTCAGTATTTGTATGTCCTACAATAAAGTTCTTCTTGCACTAAGGTTATAAACATGTTTAATTGTTTAGTGATATTTTTAAATGGTTGCTAAAGTTGGTGTGGACTGACATTATGCTAACTTTCATTATTTATTCCACTTGGTTTCAAAGCTATAGCTTCATAGTATAACTTCTCAATTAGTGCTAGCAATTGGGATCCTTTTTACATCAATTATTGACTCAGTTTTGGCAATTCATTAGCAGCATTTATTGATATTGAAGTGGTAGGAGAAACAATAAAATGTAATAGACTTACATATATCATGAGAGCTGATAGATGATGGGAAGTTTACCATAATTTCCGTAGTGGTGAACAAGCATGCTAGCAGTGACTGATGATGGCTACCAGCTTGTTGAGGCCTGTTAAAAACACTTACTGGTATAAATATGTATACTTATTGTCACCTTTATGATTTTTTCCATCTTGTGACTGTCATGTGCTGCTGGGACAGAGATGCTGCCAAGTGCTAATGTTTCTGTTGAAAATCTAGGCTTTCATTTCTCTTTTCTGAATTGCTAGATGTGACCATTGTTTTAAAATTAAGGTAATTTAGCTTGTCCGATCCTAACACACAGGTAATACTCAGATGATTTATCTGATTTCAGTTGTAATTGTACATACAAGCTATTTAAACCAAACTTAATTGTTATTAGAATGCTGTAACGCTAAAATATAAACTCATAAACAAGACACCTGCACCTTCAATAAATGAATAAATTCATGGGGTATGAGTTTTCTTTTTAGGTTCTACTTACACCTGATATAGATAAGTGGACAGTGTATTTTGCCACATTTCAACAGGCTTCATATTTTTCCCACTGTGTCAGTGTTGCTTTTAACCCATGCTTGCACTTAGCTATAGTCATCAGAATAAATGTATCGTACTGTAGCACTTAGTTTCACCAGCCTCTAGTTCATGTGTCTGATCAGGTACTGTGAGACATGCAAATGGCCCATTTGTTCCTGGGAGGTGGTCGGTGGTGGTCAGTGCAGAACACCATTCATAAGCTCTGCCCAACCTGATGTAATAAATTTTTAAATGTATTAAGATCTGAAAGCATTTCCTTGGGCAGCACCAGTGGCCAGTACATTACAAGTTTTATTAAAGTAGTCCATAATTCAGGGCTTAGTGTGTAGGGATAATGAGATTGGCAGATTCCCCTCAATTACCAGATGCATCCTCAGATGAGCTATATTGAAATTATACCATGATGGCTGTGATGTGAGATTGTGTGTATGAATGATATAATGATCAGATAAGCAGAGCTCACGTTCGTGTGTTTAGCTAATAGCTTTTGCCAATTTATCCTTATGGTTCAAATGGTTATTTTGTTAAAAGTAAAAGTGCAATTCATTGTGAGACTGAGTCTGGTTATAGTGTGTTTATCCGATATATTTTCACTGTATCTTTGTACAGTGAGGACTGTGAGTGTACTATCTGTACTTGTGTGTACCAGATCAGCTGTTTCTGTTTCTTTTTTGGCTTGCCACTGGGAGAGCTTTTAATTTCAATTATCACCTGTGTTGGTGATCATTTATAAATTTAATTGGACTTGGTAAAGGGAGAAACTATTAGCAGTCATCATAACAAGCTTTGAATTATATTTTAAAATTATTATGAAAAATGTGTCATATATAAATATATAATTGCTTCAAGGAAACAGTAAAAGAATTATTTATTCTTTTAATACCAGATATATTAAGTTGGTGGTTTTCCTGCGGTTACAATGTCTATGTTTCCAGTGATTTTATTTACAGAAGAAGCTGCCACAATGTGCATGTCTGATCTAATTGTATCCCCAGACAAAGTCAGGGGAAACTATATGTTTTCATACCGATCCTGCCGCCGCATATAAATCTTGTTGGTGCGATAACCCAAAAAATATTTCACGGAACTTTACCAAACTTTGTATATGTATAGATATGGGTAAGAGGACGCTGCCTATTTAAAATGAGGTCATGACCTTTACTAGGAGAGTGTCCTTGACCTTGAATATGTCCAATTTGTGGGAAAATCACACAAATTCTTTAATATCTCAAGAAATTTTGCATGGATTTATCCCAAAATCAAGTTGATAGAAGATCATGGATAAGGTTGTCATGTTCCAGAAACTGGTGGCACCACCTATTATTCTTTACTTGTTTTTGTGCCGTTTAATACCCCCAAATTGCCACCTTACAGTACTGTGAGCATTATAAGTCAAAAACTAATGGACAGATTTCTTTTATATTATGCATATACATAGGTATGGGTTATGGGATGATGTTTATTTAAATTGGGGTCATGACCTTTCCTATGAGAGTGGCCTTGACCTTGAATATTGCCATATATGGTGAAAATCACACACCTCTTATGATATCTCCAGTGTTGATAGCCATATGGATTTCAAACATGACTCATGTATGGCCCACCACTAAAGTAAGAACCCTATAGGTTCTAGGGTCATGAGGTCAAAGGTCAAGGTCACTGGACTGGCATCTTAAAAGATACTGTGGATGCATTTTAAGCCAAACTTTCATCCCAGGTCTTCCATCTTGAATATATAGCTCACTTGCCAATAGTGGATGATCCATTTTAATTTTGGGGTCACAAGGCCAAAGGTCAAGGCCACAGGAGCTATCTGTCCAAAAATTAGTTTCTGGATGATAATTCCTGCTTTTATTGTTGTATTGATTTCAAACTTGACTTATATATGTCCCATTGAAAAAGCAAGACTCCAATTGATTTTGGGGTCATGAGGTCAAATGTCAAGGTCACAGGACACATCTTTAAAAAGATTGTGGATGCATTTTCAGCCAAACATTTCATCTCAGATCTTTCATCTTGCACATATAGTTCACCTACCAAGAGAGGAAGAACCCTATCAAATTTGAGGTTACAAGGTCAAAGGTTAAGGTCACAGGAGCCATCTGTCCAAAAATTAGTTTCTGCATGATAATTCCTGCTTTATTGATGTATAGATTTCAAACTTGACTTGTATATGTCCCATTGGAAAAGCAAGACCCGAATTGATTTTGGGGTCATGAGGTCAAAGGTCAAGGTCACAGGACACACTTTTAAAAAGATCAAGGTCAAAGGACCAACATCTTCAACAAGATTGTGGATTGATAGATGGAAGAAACAATAAATATGCCAAGTGTCAGTATATGCTGCTAAAAATGGGGTCCTATTCTTAAAGGGGGGGGGGCTACTATGTCTGGGGATACTCTGGCACCTGCGGTGCCAAGAAATGTCTAGTTTGGTCTTGAATTCAGGTGATGAGTTGGTAGAAACATCAAGTCACTCAAAAGTCCTGTTTAATTCCATTATTCTTTTGCAGATCTTTGAGTGGTGGTATTTCAAGAAATATGGAACATCTTTCATAGAGCAAGTGTCACTTAATCACATATCGCCCCTCCTGGGGGGCGGGGAGAACAGCAACCCAGAGCAGGCCAGTAATACAAACAGCAACTCACAACAACAGAACGTTTCAGGTTAGTATTTAGTTTCAGCAGATTGTGTTTTCTACATTTGTATTATCTACAGAGGTTCACTTTGTAATTTGACACGATTTTGTCTGTCAAATTAATTAATACATGTATTTTTAGCTCAGCTGACTATAAGTCATCTGAGCTATAGTCGTGGTCCATTGTCCGTCGTCCGTCCGTCCGTCCGTAGATGTGGCATGTTTTGAAACCGTAAGACCTAGGAATCCAAAATTTGGCATAATGTTAGATGTCCCCAAGATCTCCTACCAAGCCGAAAACTGGGTGTTTGCAACTTCGTTCCTTTGAGAAATTAAGGAAAAACCTCAATTTTTTTTTAAAAACCTATTTTCACACTTCAGGACTGCCTAATATCAAAACCACTCATCTGTTTTACCTCATATTTACCATAAATATTCCTCTATATAGTTCCTATGTACATGCCAGAAATTATGTCTGTATTATTTAATTTAAAAAAGTTATGGGCCCAAACATAATGCATTTTGTAAAAAATCAGAAAAGATATTTGATCACTTAACACAAAACATGTTAATGCTATGGACCTTTTTTCCATTAATATAACTTTAATTAATCAAAATTAAATTGTATACCCAAAATTAGATGAAAATCTTTTAAATTTTTTAAAATACTAATAAAAATAAAAAATTGGTACCTTAAATTTTGCCCAACTTTGACCATGGCACGTTTTTTTCCTGTAAGTACTGTGGATTTAATTTTCACAGCCTGTTTTTGTTAGCATTTCAACTGTTCACACCAAAAATTTGAAACCAGTTGATCAAAAACTGTAGATTTTAATCAAGTTTTCAAGCACCATGTAACATATTGTTTACATCAAGCTAGTGTTATGCAGTTTGCAAGAGCTCAGCTCCCCAGCTTCAGCTCTAAGTTCCTTAAATTCGGCATACAGTTAGATGTCTCCAAAATGCCCTACCATGCCAAGAATTTGGTCACTAGGACATTAGAGATATTAATGAAAAACTTCATTTTTCCATTAAAAACCCATTGTTACACTTCAAGACTGCCTAATATCAAAACCACTGATCTGACTTTAATCATAAATAATATACATATTTTTCATTCTCTATGCACATGCCAGAATGATGTCAGTATTGTGTAATTGTTTAAAGTTATGGGCCCAAACATAATGCACTTTGTAAAAAAACAAGAAATATATTTACTCCCTTAACAAGAGCATTGCTGAAGCTAGAAATTTTTTTGTCAGGGATGTAACATTATTTAATCAAGATTCAATTGAATACCCAAAATTAGTTCTGAATTTTTCAAATTTTATTAAGTATAAATATAAAATTTGTACCTTAAATTTTGCCCAACTGTGACCATGGCACGTTTGTTTCCCTTGAGCACTGTTGATATAATTTTCATATCATGCACACATAAGCATTTTAGCTTTTCAGTTTAAAAAAGCTGAAAGAAATTGGCCAAAAATTGTAGCTTTTATTAATGTTTTTATGAGACCCTGTCAGACTTTGGCTCTCTCCAGCCCCTCTTGAGTCACCTGTATGTTGACCTTGTTGACCTTTCATCAAATTATGCACGCTTGAGGCGAGGCATACATGGAATCCAGGCAGCTTATGGCCAGCCACAGTTGATCCAGGTGTCCAACCCAACTCATCTAGTAGTTTTAACCAAGAACATAACAAAAAACAATAATTAATAAATTTTTATTGGTTTTTAATAACAAATTAAAGAAAAATAGAAAAGGAATTTGTTAGTTTATAATAACAGGAAATTAAATCTTGTATCGATGGGTAGAATGTCACATATTCCAAATAACACCATGCAGTCACCTATGGCATTTTTCAGTTCAGTTTTAATGATAAAGAAGTAAATCATATTATTCATTACTAATCATTAGGGATCATATGAAGGAAATTAGACAAAGATGCAGTTGATAATATTAATCTAGATTCCTGGTGTGTCTAGTGTGTACATTGATGTGAAATTAGTCCAAAATGAATTTTTTAGTTATTTTTTAATATAAATAAAAGCCATAACACCAGATACCTATGATCATTATTTAAATGTGTGAATGTGGTATATTCTGGATTCTCAACATCATTGTTTGGTGAAAACTGAATAAATTCCACACATGGTGCAAATACTTTGTAATTGTATTTAAATACGAATATGATTTTGTACTCCATTATAAAATTTCTTGCATAAAGAATGGGAATTCAGGTAAAAATGAAAATATATGAATACTCGTGCAAATACTTTCAAAATGAATTCATGAATGCATTCATGAATATATTCTTTAATATTATTTTAATAATCATATCAGTTATATTTCATTCGTATATTTATATTTATTACCACACAAAACCAGCATGTGCCTCATTTCTAAATAATATTTTTTTATCATATATAACAGCTGAGCGTCGTGACCCATAGGTCCCTTGTTGTTATTTTTTGTGAACTAATAATTGTGACACAAATTTATTTATTTTAGTTTCAGACACACACTCCTGCATTACCTGTCTTATATATCCCCATCCAGTGCCTATTATAGATTAAAACAATGAATTTGCATGTATTGGATGAGTGTAATCAAAAAGTATTTCTCATATAAAAGGTAGGGTAGCTATTTAAACTGTGAAATTATTTTTACTATTTTTAGGTCTTTGGAAAAAATAACTTTGTTAGCATAACTTTGTGAAAAATGTTTTGTCTGATTGAAGGCAAGTTTAATATATATAAATATCTGCTCGCTTACATTAGCAACCAGTAACTTGATTAGATTTCTGTGTGATTTATGTTACAGAATGTAATATGAGAAGTATTTTTATATAAAATTTCAGAGTGTAAAGTATGGAGAAATCCGTTAAGTTTATACAGAGGTGCAGAATACCAGAGATACACATGGGCCACCAGTAAAGAACCGTTGACATATTACGACATGAATCTCTCAGCCCAGGATCATCAGACACTGTTTACTTGTGAATATGATACTGGGAAACCAGAATATGAAAGTAAGAAAATTTCTTAAATTTAATTAATATAATTAATTCAATTAGAAAATGTTTCAATGTATATAAATGCACCATAGTTGTTCATAATTGAAAATGTGTCCTGATTATTTATAAGGTTGTAGCGACAGAGGAAATACATCAAAAAGTTAAAAATATGGAAAGCTTAACTTAAAATTGATTAAATAATCTACATATAGATGCTGGTCAGAATTATGACATTGAGGTATTGGATTCAGCAGTTTAAGCATGCATTATTGTAATGATATAATGAGAATTTTTGCCAGAGGAATTTATTTTACATTTGTCACTGATGACTTACCCTTGAGTTTGTATAATACCTGCCATGGTTTAATATTGATCAGAGTGAGGGTATCACAATCCCTGTCAACATGAGTTATTGGTCTGTACTTTTCAGTAATGCAGATGGCGTGGCGTGAGAGAAACCCACAGGCCAGGATAAAGGCAGCCCATGAGGCCCTGGAAAAAAATCCAGAGTAAGTATATTTATGTGACACCTTTACTTAAGGTGACATAGCCTTACTGGAATTACCTGTATAAAACCTATTTAAAGCCTTCAGTTTTTTTGGCCACTCTTTCACAGCTTTTCAGGTAACTTCTTCTCTTGAAGGTTGGTTGCTTTTACAAGGAAATGTAACATGAATTGGGGCTTATGTACCTATTTTCCCACAAATTTGGTTCAGTTATCTGAGGATATACAAGAAAGGCATCAAAATCCTATACAGGAGCTCTATTTGTGATGCCTGAGACCTCGGATGAGGACTTGGACTCCAGCAGGGTCATGACTGTATAGGTTTATGCTAAAAGCTTATGATCCTTGTGATTGTTTACAATACCCTGTGACCACAAGGTGCAGCTGACCAAGAACTGCATTTGGAATGATTTCACCTAGTTAGTTCACTTAGCAGCAGCTTTCTTTATTGAAGGAATGCATTGTTTCCTCTTCTGAGAACTAGCCATGTAGTATCTTTTGGGACTATGACTTATATAGTTTTCTCTGATTGTACCATACTCAAACTTAATTGGTCTAGAAGGACAGTTTCATCACAATGAAGCTATGTTCTAATTGATTCATTAAAATGAAAAAAAGCATGCTATTGTCATCAGGTTTATGACTGTCAGCACCGGTGTACCAGGAATCTGAATACAGGAGCAGAGTTGGTGTAGCGCTCATATCTGGGCTTTCTGGAAAGTGTGGCCTTTATTAAGGGATGTAGGGAAACATCACAGGGGATATTGTTGCCAAGTTTGACTCTGTTACTGATGACAGCAGGTGATCATTGGGAAAACTGCATACATGTCATTACCAACCAGAGGTCCCCTCAAGAAGGTCACATCCACAAACCAGTCCTGGTGGTCAAGTGCTCACATTGTCTGATAATTGGAATGTGTTGGTTATAAATGTGACAGCAGCTGACTTTTTTTCTCTAAAGTCATAAAATGTATGACAACTTTTTAAAGAATGAAGCTCTCTGATATCAGGCATGCCTTCAGACAGTTTAGGACTTTGGTGGATACATTCTTTGAGGACTGGAGATTACAAAGCATTGTAAGCACAACCAGTCTCTCTGGGAGGAATCAGTTCCATACTATGTACTCCATTTCACAATCCCTTTCCATCTGTTTTCACTATCATTTTGTAAAATACACTAAAGGAAATAAATGTGGCCATTGTCTGACAGTTAAATAATAATCTCATAAAAATAATTCCATACAATTATTTCAAAATAAAATATAACTAAACAGGTACCTGGCATTCTGACATATATACAATGAAAATGCACCCTTGTTTTTACAGCTCTTTCTAGACATGTTAACACCTACCAGGCATCCTTTAAAAAAAGTAATATTTTGTAGTATTTAATTTATGAATCTTTAAGCTGGCTAGACTTTGCTACTTATAACACTGGTGCACTCAATCAGAATGATCAGTGTAAATCTATATAATATTTGATTTGAAGGGACAGGAACAGACATTGATGGTGACTTATTTTTCACAGGTGCGCACCAGCCATGATATTATTAGCAGAAGAAGAATGCACAACAATAGTAGAGGTAAGTTATCTTGATGCTCAATTGTATCTAAAATGAAATCAGTTTATAGTTAGAACACTTCATAGAAACAAGTAATAAAGAATAAAAATATATGAAATCTGGTAGCATTAAATCAGTGAGTATTTACTGCCCCATGAATCATCTTCAGATGTTTTGCTTCCAAGTGAAGTTACTGCCAGAGATAGATATTATGCTTTAAAAGTTTTTATGCCATTATTCTTAAAGAATGACACCCGTTGTTCTTGGTTCAGCTTAACCTACTAATTCTGACCAAAGCTTCAACTTGGACTGACAGACAGTTGATTTGACCGAATTGATGTAAGAATTGATGATTAAGGACATGACATATGTGATGAATTTTAGAGCTGTCTGAATAGCCATATAATTAGCTCATTCTGGCACCAAAGTGCATGTAGTTTTAACTGATGAAACACATTGTACATCTCATTGGCCCTTGATTTATATTAATGTGCTTACCCATGTTGGCCTCTCTGTCTGTCTCTTTGTTTGTTGTCATAGTATCTCGAAATAATCCTATTGAATTTCAACTAAATTTGTGGAAAGATAGGTCAAGTAATTCAAATAAGGGTGGATCAGTTAATTTATTTGGCAGACACTGGCTTCTGTGGCTCAGCGGGAGCTCATGAGTTCAAATCTCAGCCGAGGCGGTAAGATTTTTCACGGTCGGCCCGCACCCAGGGTTAGCACTCTGCAGGCTTAATGGGGAGACTGAGCCCATCAGTCATGTTTCACTCACAAACAGGTGCGCCTTTCTGGGGTTCCTTGGTGTTATGACCCGGTCATGGGGATGACACACACCCAGCGCCTGCAGGAGTGGTATACCGAACCTGGTTGACGCCAGGAAAAAACGGATATAAGCCCCTGTCACGTAGTCTGAAACCAGAATGGAAAAAAATGGAGGCGGTTACCTCCACCAAAAAAATCTTTAAAAAAAAAAATTATTGAGCAGATCTGGTGGCAGATCTAGGTGTCCACAGAGTTTTAATCGACAGCATGTTGATCTGTTCTTCAGGTAGAAAAAACACTGAAACAGGCGTACAAAACAGCGGAGGCTACGTACAGGAAATCACAACAAACACAGCACCAGAGTGCGCCGCATGAAGCTATACACAGTAAGTATAGACGTTCTTAATGGTGCGCATTGCTAATTAGATAAATTTAAGTTCGATCAGAAAGATCTGGTTTATAAAGTTTCAGAATAGGTTACTGACTTGTTTCCCATCATAAATGAATTAACCTCATTTAAAGTCAAGTTGATGTAAAATATGGCTCACATGTATTTTTTGGATACAGTTCATAAGTCTTTAATTGAAAATTTTACTCACCGGCCCAGACTGTCATATATTAATACCCCATAGCCTTATCTATATTCACAGCTTCCCTTGATCAGTATTTGTTTCAACTTGGTTCTTGATTATGGAAAGTTTGTAGTGTCAGGCAGTTCATTTTAAATTCCATTAAATTTATACCCTTTTTTTTAGTTTAAATTTACATATGATACTTGTTGATTGAAACAGCAAATCAGGGTTGGCAAGAATAATATTAACATTAAAATAACTGGTTGTTTGTACTTTCATTACTAATTAAATGCCTTGGACCATTCTAGCTGTTTATTAATGATCAGGATATCATCTATTGTGTAAAATTCATTTGTTCCATGCTCCAGTGCCTACATTTTTTAATCTGTACTCTAACAGGGAGGGACACAAATGTATTTGTATACATAAAACGAAGGCTTGCCATGTGTGCCCGCCGGCTGGGCAAAACCAGGGAAGCCATCAAGATGATGAGAGATGTGAGTATTAATACAACAACATACATAGTCATCAATGTCTAATCCATTAAAGAGGCCTTATCACCTATATGTTGAATTTACATGAAAAATAGCTTCTTTTCTTTAAAATAAATTTGTACCTGCCAAAATATTGCCCTGTAACCATTTGCTTACTCCTGTAAATGAGTGTTAAACACAGTGGACTGGATGCAACCACTGGTGTCAACATAAACACAGCGTGTGCACTGCCCAGACCACAACACTAGTCAATCAGGAGATGCCCTGACTTACTTGACCTGAAAAATGTAATTCATGTTCCTGCTGGCTGTAACACTGTGTGTTGCGGCTCACAATTGGACTTCAGGTCACCTGGCCTTGTTTTGGAAACAGACACGTGGACTATATATAACAGCATGTGGTGCCATAACAAGGTGTTAAACAGCCATATGCAAGGTACTGAGACTGTGTGCTGGGATGGTTTTGCTGGGAAACTTATGTATAAAGCAAAACTGAACTGATAGTGTTAAAGAATAGGCATTATATTGCTCCTGATTATGTCCCTTTAAACAGCTTTCATTTAATGCTGTATTCATTGCACTAAATGTCTTTGTCAGCTAGAAAATATATTGAATAAATTGTTGGGTATAAATTCTTTTTGATTGTATAATTCTGATTTTATCCATTTTCTAGTTATATTCTGTCACATTAATAGGATGTTTTCTGTCTCATTAATATTAATAAATGTAAGTTGTGGAAGAGTGGGTAAAAACTTGTAATTTCTAGACTACACCCCAGTCTTTGCATGATTTTAGTTACATAGCTAAGTAGCTTAAACTATCAGTTGTCATGTTGTTATCTTTATCCACTTTCAGCTTGTTATTGTTAATCGTAGTACGACCTTTAACTAAAACATGTACAACTTATCATATTTGTCAAAGTCACTGTGGTATTTATGATTTCTTTTTTCTTTGAAGCTCATGAAAGAATTCCCCATGTTGAACCTGTTTAATATTCACGAGAATTTAATAGAGGCTCATCTTGAACTACAGGCGTACGCAGATGTCCAAGCAGTATTAGCAAAATATGACGGTAAGAGGGAAACATTTTCCTCAAATTTAGCCTTCCTGTGGTACAACATGTGGTGACTCAGACTTTTCTTATTATATGCTTTAGTTGTTTAACATTTCAACATTTATACTTCAGCCACACTTTATTTAATATTTATATAAATATATAAGTAAATGTTCCTCAACAACTATTCTCAGTTCAGAGCAGTAATCACTTTATTTGGTCAAATGAGGGTCAGTTGGTGCTGCCACCTGGTGACAGAACATACTAACTTTTTAGACTTCCACCCTCTTTGTAATGTCTTTTTATTTCAAAAGTTCATGACTCTTATTGTTTATTGATATATATTTCATAATTACTCATATCTCAAATGAACAAAAATACTTTTAATAGTCTGACCAGGTTTCCCCTTGAATTAGTAGCTCAAATTGCTCAAACCATGGATATAGTAGGTTAGTATAATGATAACTTTATGTTAATGTTAAATTAATCAAGAGAATAAAAAGACAACATTAAGTTTTAACTTTATTGCAGATATCAGCTTGCCAAAATCTGCAACAATATGCTATGCTGCGGCGTTATTGAAAGCTAGACAGGTTGCTGACAAGTAAGTTTATTTGCTTTTAGAGTTGCATGTGTTCTTATTTATGAACAAGATACTTCATTTTTGGTTCATTAATAAGTATTTATCTGATACAGCAGTAAACACTTATCTTTGTTACTGTATGTGTTTACCATATGAGGCTTATTTGGGATACCATCATTCAGTGTCACCAGGAGTTCTAATGTTTGTTTGCAGTAAAGATTTAACATGTATGGTACTATATTGTTATTGCACTCTGAATGTTGATATAAATAGAAAAGAAAATTTTTTATTATTTTTTAGTCATTTAGGTACTAAGAAAAAAAAAACTTTTCTTTTTATTAATAGTTTTTTAGCCATAATAATAGTTTAATTTTTTCTTTATCCTTATTTATGCAGGTAATATTAGGATATTCAAAAATGTGTTTAAATAATCCAATATTATCAGTGCAGATGTTTTTACTTTGGCAAATCTCTTGTAGATTTTCACCAGATATAGCATCTAAACGAGGTTTGAGCACAGCTGAAATGAATGCAGTAGAGGCCATACACAGAGCAGTGGAGTTTAATCCACATGTACCAAAGGTTGGTGTGAGTAGTCATTGTGCCGTGACAGTCATAATGCGTGTGAGGAGTCAATGTGAAGTGACAGTCATAATGCTTGTGAGTAGTCATTGTGAAGTGACAGTCATAATGCTTGTGCATAGTCATTGTGAAGTGACAGTCATAATGTTTGAGGTTTTATACATTAAATATTGGTTAATATTACTTTCAGTTTTATTGCTACAGCTTGTCATGCTTTGATGTAAAGCATCCCCCCCCTTCTAATCCTGCAAATCTAGGAAAGCCACGCAGTGGAGTTTCCCATTTGTTTAAAGCCAAAACAGTTGACTGAAAGCGAACACTTGTTGACTGGAAAAATATGCTTGTGCTGCAGTTCATACTGGTGCACATACATACAGTAGGGCTAATGTCCCAGTTTTACCAAGTTTACTGCTACAGCTGTTGTGACAACAATCAAGAAGGGCCAAACAGGATATAGGTTAAAATACCTGCTGTAGAAGACTGAAAATTCACAAGGAAATATCTGTAAATCTTGGTTTTATGAGATGCTTATTACCTTGGTTAATCATCTGTTGGTTGTATTCCTTTTTGTTTGTTAGCTAGAATCTGTTGTGTTTTAAGTAGGCTCTAGCCCAATCTGTTGTGTTTTGAGTAGGCTCTAGTCCAGTCTGTTGTGGCTCTAGCACAATCTGTTGTGTTTTGAGTAGGCTCTAGCCCAATCTGTTGTGGCTCTAGCACAATCTGTTGTGTTTTGAGTAGGCTCTAGCCCAATCTGTTGTGTTTTGAGTAGGCTCTAGCACAATCTGTTGTGTTTTGAGTAGGCTCTAGCCCAATCTTTTGTGTTTTGAGTAGGCTCTAGCCCAATCTGTTGTGTTTTGAGCAGGCTCTAGCCCAATCTGTTGTGGCTCTAGCCCAATCTGTTGTGTTTTGATTAGGCTCTAGCCCAATCTGTTGTGTTTTGATTAGGCTCTAGCCCAATCTGTTGTGTTTTGAGTAGGCTCTAGCCCAATCTGGTGTGTTTTGAGTAGGTTCTAGCCCAATCTGTTGTGTTTTGAGTAGGCTCTAGCCTAATCTCTTGTGTTCTGAGTAGGCTCTAGCCAATTCTGTTATGTTTTGATTAGGCTCTAGCCCATTCTGTTGTGTTTTGATTAGGCTCTAGCCCTCTGACAGTTACTATGAAGTATAATGTGTGACATTTTGATACATTATCCATTGGTTACTGACCCTTTGAGTTTAATGCCATAGTGTGTATTTCAGCGATGTATTATCTGACAGACTTGTTTGTGTTTCAGTACTTGTTAGAGATGAAAAGTTTGATCCTGCCACCTGAACATATACTCAAACGAGGGGACAGTGAAGCCATCGCATACGCATTCTTCCATCTGCCTCACTGGAAGAGAGTAGAGGGGGCACTAAACTTGCTGCACTGTACATGGGAGGGAAGTGAGTACACACAAATACAAACACACACTATGACATATATAGTAGAGGGGGCACTAAAACTGTTACACTGTACTTGGGAGGGAAGTAAGTACCCACAAATACACAGACAAACATTAAGACATTTACAGTAGAGTGGGTGCTTAACCTGTTACACTATACAAGGGAGGGAAGTGAGTACACACAAATACACACATTATGACATATATACAACAGTCTGTTATGAAATGCAAGCATCAGATGATAAAATATTGTCACAATACACTGCTAGATACAGGGATATATGACAATACCAATAAATCATTGACATCATATCCTGATTTGTCAGTTCATTACTGCAATAATGTACATATCCAGACATCAAAATTGATCAAATTTCTTTTTCATGCAACCAAATATGTGGCTATATGTTCACAGTCTGTAATTCTGCCCCCTCTCTGGGATCTATTTCTTGAATAATGAACAAGGCAATTGAACCTATCAAGTGACTCGTGTATGCTGGAATCAAGGTCTCTGAAAGTGTAGCCACAGACTTGGTAGTATGGAGATGATCCACTTCATCCTAGAGGATAACTTGTAACTGGGTGAAGCCGTACTGCATCAGTCATTTATATGATTTGTTAAGGGTACAGTTTTGATTATCTGAACATAAGGGTGCAAAAAAGTTTGTACTGGTAAACAGTAATTTAGATAAATAATTTGGACAGATAACAAATATTAGCATTCAAAGTTTTTTATTACAAAACTTTGATAGTGGTGCTAGGTCATTGTATCCGCCCAAACAAAGTTTGCGGATACTATGTTTTTGACCGGGTTCTGCCGCCGCCACCCCCATGTTCGTTTCCAGAGAACTCCTCTGAGACTACTGGACCAATTTTCTGAAATTTACACCAATTATCGGGTCACATGTGAACTGGTGCTTAACCATTTTGCGTTGACCTCTGACCTTTCCTGTCTCCAGTGCGTTAATCTTTGTGTCTGTTTTGACACATTAACCCATCTATCTTCGGACTTGTTTGACCAGTCAGGATAAAAAATTTACACAAATGTAGCTCTTGGATTGCTTTATAACATACACAAAAATGGTGGCGCCACCTGGAGCCATTTTTGCACAGCATCTCTCTTTTTGTCTGCCTTGGCTTAAAATCACTCATATCTCAGCAGTGATTACTTATTCACCTGAAATTTGGCATGGGTATACTCCCTGGATAGCTTTCTTGATTTTATGACAGGTGGCACCACCTACATTCACATTCATGCTGCAGGTATCCATGTTAATATCTCGGGACTGGTTTGACGTACCTACCTGAAGTGATGCATATGTTTGGATCTCACATAGCTCTTTATCGTACAAGAAACTGGTGGCTCCACCTGGAACCCTTTTTGCACAGAGTCTATCTGTTTGTCTGCTGTGGGATAAAATCACTCATATCTGGGCAGTTGTTTGACTTTTCCACCTGAAATTTAGCATGTGTATATATCTTGGATAGTTTCTCGTTCAAATAACAGGTGGCACCACCTACAATCATGTATACATTGCAGACATCCATGCTTATGTAACACATCTAACTCTATTTCCCCTTGCCACTGAATCCATGCCTCACTTCACCTGTCCTTCTCTGATTTTGGCAGATACACGTGGTCGCTTGTTGACTACCCGTATACTAGTTTATGTGTGTGATAAAACCATATCATGAGATGTGCTTTATGTTTCAGCATTCCGTATGATCCCCTACCCCCTGGAAAAGGGTCATCTGTTCTACCCCTACCCTACCTGCACAGAGAACGCAGATAAAGAACTTCTGCCATGTAAGTACCATCTTTAAGCTATATCAACTTGTGATCAATTATTTAGCATTAGTTGTTGATAACTGTATTTTTAAACCCCCATGCAATTAAGGTGTCATATCCCTAACCTCATATGAAAAATATTTTTTGTGTTAAATCTCAAAAAGTGTGTATCATTTTAAACCTTATAAAATGTTCCCATCACACAAAATGTTTTAGTACTCACATCTTTTAACATGGTCTTATAGACAATGGGCTTGACAATAAAAGAAAATGATAATGCATGATAATTTTGCTCATACATTGATGATGTTACGCGGAAACGGATACCTAATTATATATTCAAAATGGAAGCCTAATTGGTCAAAATGACCAAATATTGAATGACAGGCATACTTATACTGGGAGGAGATCAGCATTAGCTAGCAAATAATACTTCACAATTGTTATTTTTACTTTGATTATTATATTTTAAAAAAATATCAGGATTGAAAAATAATATATGCAAACAATTATCTCATTATATATTCAAAATGGCGGCCTACAGGGCCAAAATTTCCATTAATCCTAAATCATAAATAAGATCTGCTCTAAAATATTATCCAAATTACTGAATAAATTACTTCAAGACTGCCTTTCTTGAATACCCTTGGTTTGACAAACCCAAACTTGGTGTATTTCATGATAACTTTGGTTGTATTATACTGAAGTTATGCAGAAAGAGCGACTTCATTATATATTCAAAATGGCGGCCTACAAGGCCAAAATCACCAATGGATGACTGGCAGACAACCAGATTCTGAAAGAGCAGATCTTTAAGTATACAAAATTATCACCTCATAAAATCCATAGAGGGGGGATGTTTTCAGTTTCTGGCCCATGGCCTATTATACCATAATATAGGTAGCACACTGCTTAAACTATTAAAGTAAGAGACACTGTATCATTAACATTTTGTGAAAGTTATGCACACTTCAAACATCAGAAAACACAGCACTGACCACTACAGGCACTGTCTTTTGCAGTGCAGATGTGACATAATTAAATTTTTCTTGTACAGACTGTAAAGATAAGTCATTACAAGATGTAGCCAAATATGGACTTGGTTCAACCCACTCTGACCTAAGACTTTTGAGTTCTCATGTTAGTGTACAATCTTCAAGCATGTTCTATTTGGTGGACATCTGAATTTGAAAATTTTTGGAGAAAAAAATTGTCAGATGTTACATTTCTACAAATAAAAGACATGAAAATGACCTGATAGTACTCTAATTCTCAAGAAAATGTTAAGATATTCATCAGTTTATGATACTGTGTTTATTTTACCTCAGGAAAGAAAGAACAGATGCATTTTGCTAGAATGTGGATGAATACATTGAATATTTTCAATAATCAAAGAATACTCCCAAGGTTTACTCATAGGTTACCTCCAACAGTTAAATGCCATGTACCTGTATTTAAGATTTGGTCGAGTGTCCTGAGTATCAATCTGATGTTGCTCCTTTTTAATTTTGGTACCATGCAAGGCATCATTAGCTAGGACATAACTCTATAAATGGAAGGATGTTGAGTAAAATCAGGTGCTGAGATGGATACTGTTTTCTCTAAGTCTTTTGTTTCTACTGTATATGAATTGTGTAAGTCACATGATTGCATGACTTTGACAGTTTTTGTTGTTATTGTTTCAGCTTTCCATGAGGTTTCTGTCTACCCCAAAAAGGAACTTCCTTTTTTTATACTATTCACTGCAGGACTGTGTTCGTTCACTGCGCTCCTTGCATTGTTGACACATCAATACCCAGAGCCAATGGGAGTTGTTGCAAAAACAGTAGGTGCCTTCTCTATTATTAACTCCAGTAATTATAAAACAACCATAGATATCACCATTTGTATTTGATAGTAAGTTTTGTTGGTTTTTTTTTTGGTATGACCATAAACAGCCAGACATTTCATAGGTGTCACATAGTTTTTTGCATTTCTACAAAATTTTCTTTTTGTGAGTACATCCCCAGAGAAGCTTTATATTATAATTAGAGCAGTTACAGTCAGGGGAGCCTGGCAGCACTGCTCTGTGTAAAATAACACCATTCAATGGATGTATAGTTCCATAATTACACTGTAGATGGCGCTTCAGCATCGGTTGTAATTTGGTTAAAATCACCACAGTGAGCTTCAGCTTCACTGTGTATAGTTCACTCAGTATCTAGTGTTTGGTTTTTGATCTTGGGTTTGCAGAATCAGGTTTGGATGGTGACATTTTCCATGTGTTTTTATGTTCATTGAAGTTTTACAAATATGTGATACACTTTACCATGTACAGGGAGGAATGTGACCTGGAATAGAAGTTAAAATAAAAAAAAAAAGAACAGGAGTCCTTGGCTTGTACTGCTCCCTTCTAAATGTCTTTGCTGTCACTCATATTTTTAGGAATGCTCACCCTGCAGCCAGGAAAGTCAGTCATATACAAAAAATATGGCTAATATGTTGAACTTTATCTGACCAGCTGGCACTGAGCTGAGGCACCCTAAAATTATCTGTTGAATTGGATAGTTTTATGAGCTTAAAGTTCCTTGTTTTGGAGTAAAGTTTGTATCAAATGGTCATATTTTTTATTGCATGATAATGAAATAATTGAAGACTTGGTTTAAGCCTTTACTTGATACCCTTTACATGGGCATTTGAAAAGACTTAAAAGATTAGTCTGGACCTGGGGTTAGTCAGTGTGTCCCTTAATCATTAGAGGGTTCTAGAAAACAAAAGCAGAAAAGTCTACATGCAGTTATAAACACAGTGTTTGACATTACTTGTTTGGTTTATCATAGGACTTCAGCCCTGTGTTATAATAAAAAAAACTGTCCCAGAGAAATCCTAGAGACAGCTTAGGAAATCACTCAGCCATGACAGGCTATCATTCTCATTCTCACTATTCCTCTTGTATAGTAATTAGATAACAAAGACAACTGTATATCAGAGGTCAAGATTATGCATGCATCACACAAATATTTACTCTATTTAATTTTTATATGCCCGTCTTAGATGGGACATGTTATGGAACACCCATGGCCCATTTGCCCATCTGTTAACTTTTAGATTTGCCGAGATTACTTACCAGGCATCTGATTGATTTTGATGAAACTCAACAGAAATATTAACCAATATAATATCTCACCAACGTTTGATTTCCGGCAAAATCCTTGCCTATTTAATGAGGTCAGAGGTCACCAGACTTTGGAAGCCTCCTGATGACTTATCAAAAATCTGTTGGATTTTCATGAAACTTATTATAAATATATTCTTACTTGAATAAATTCTCATTGCAGTATCCATGCATATTTAATAAGGTCATATTTTGTTTAATCTCTATTATAACCACTTTGAAATAACTTTGTGGCTATGCTGTTTTCTGTCTTTTCTTGAGTTAATCAGGGGATTAAACTGAGATTAAACTTTGGCAATGCATACATGGAATAAGCTTTATCAAATGCTGAAGTTATTAATAAAAAATATATAGCAAAATAGGTCCCTGTAAACATGTATGTAATGTTGTGTAATATGACAGTTTGAATGGCAAGACAGCTTCAGTAATACAAGAAGAATACAAGTATACAATATTATCCCTTATTTAATGTGATGCTGTGTGAAAATTTAAACATTTCTATTGTACTTAGCCAATAATCTCAATAAGATTTAAAATATACAACTTTGTTTTAATAATTAAATACAGTTCTTTTGGGACTGTGATTTATAGATATATGAGTTATTAATTTGTGGAGTTTTGAGTTTGTCATTTCACTATTAACTTGAAACTGCAGGAATAAATGGAAAACATTTAAATATTAGGCATCAAAATTCAGGCAGAACAGAAAATGATCAAAATCAGAGTGCACCATTCTATCCTAATAATCTGTAATATTGTCTCATAGAAAAACCTGGTTGATAATCAAAATGAATGAAATAAGAGAACTACATCAACTGGTAATATTTGAATAAAATATTAATAACATAGTAAATAGGATTATAATAGACTTTACATTGTGGTACTGCCAGGTCATGAATATTTTTCCCCAAAATCATTTCGAGTTTTCTTTCTGGCCAAAATCTTGTTTTCTTTGCTTTATAGTAAAAATTAAACTTATATTTACTGCTATTACAATGCTACATCATGGTGAATTTTGTAATGCCCCTGCTCCATCACGCTTGAGTAGGTTAAGACAGATGAATAGTTGTTAGAAACATGATTTCATGAAATTTTTATCCGGTAAAACTTTTATGAAGATATGATTTCTTTTAGTACAGCATACCACATTTATGTCCAGTAATGGTAAAACCAACAAAACTTGTCAAAGTGAGACTCAGCATTTAATTTAATACAGTGTGTTAATTATATCATTCTTTGCACATTGAACCATAATGTATATATTAAGTGTTTGACACTTGCTCCTTCAGTATTAATAGCAGGTGCTCAGGGAGAATAGGCTTGTGACCCCTGCATGTCTGTACAGACAAGTGCATGAGCCCAACCCAAACACACTAATAGTGATGTTGTCATCCAGTAGGGTGCCAGTACTTAGGTCTTGTAGGCCTGATTGGTGAACATTACTGACTGGCCTCCATAGTGACCCGGCATTGTGTGCTGGCTTGTATCATAACACGTAGCCAAATCCCCATGCCCTGACGGTTTCATCGTGTGAGCAGAAGTGGAAAACTGACAGACAATGTTCACGGCAGGGTTCTCGTGTCATACCACAAAGAGTTGAGTTTTCTCATTCAGCTCCGGGGCAGGACATGGTGACAGGCCCTGGGGTGGGTATGAATTGTAGAAAATGACAAGTTAAATGTAGTTGGCTAATTCACAAGTTCTGCGCACCTTTGGTGCCACTATATAGCAGCTGCTAGACTCACTGGTGCCAGAGTATGCCTCATTTAAAATTAAAGAGCTGCTCTCGCATTCTCTGATTACATGCTAAGTTGCACCGATAAGCAAATGCTCTTTCCGTCTGTTTACGGGGAACATGTTTTACTGGAGGGTCCATGTTTGCTTTCTGGGCCATTCATGTCTGTGTGCCAGGTAGCTGTTGCGCTGAGGATCTTTTAGTGAATGAATTGGTGTTTATACTGTTGTCAAAGCAGCCTCTTGTACTTGTCATGTCACTTTTTATATGGTGTCAGAGTGGAAAATTTCTGCCAAAAAATGACACCCTGTGAAGTGGTGTTTTCATGATGGGAGATGTGCAACTGTCCCCAGTTTCAGTGTGTCATATTGCTTAGGACCAGGCTCCATGCATCACTTCTTCTCTCTCTCTCTCTCTCTCTCTCTCTCTATATATATATATATATATATATATATATATATATATATATATATATATATTATATTTGTATTTTATTGAAAGTTCAAATTGTTTAAGAGTTGTTCTATCATGTGATCAAGATTCAAACTGGCGTGGACACAAAATGTTTTGGAAACAAATAATAATGATTGACTTTCACTCACGTGGCCCTCTTACGAAGGCCTTGGCAAAAAGTCGGCTGACCGACACCACGCAGGTGATCTGCGTGACCTTGTAACTTGGTCATGTATTGGCATTGGAAAACAAATGTTTTTACCAATATCATATAATGATATGTGTATTAATTTTAGATATCAAGGTACATGTATTTGTTCATTTATAAATCAAAGAAACTAACATATATTATGTCACATATATATATATATATATATATATATATATATATATATATATATATATATATATATATATATATGTAATGTCTGATTGTTTAATAGTGATTATTTATGTACCAAAAGAATCTACACTTGTAATCCCGGGACAAAATGGTCCCATGCAACATCGAAGAACTGGGATATATTCTAAGAGGCTTTTTGGAATGAAAAATAAAAGGAATGCCGCCTTAACCTAGAAAGGGCCAGATGATTTATGGATATGGTAAATTTTCAGTGTAAAAGTTAAAGATAACTTCATACTTTTTGAAATACTGATGTAATAATTAACATATATCCGACATCAACCTGTAAACCTACACCCAGGTTATTCAATATGTAAAACAAAACAGTTACTGACTTATACACTTGAAAAAGAGTACCACTGTAGTATTGTCTTTGTTATTAAAAGGCTCAGAGCACCACTGTAGTTTTGTCTCTATGATAAGCAAGCTTAGAGTGCCACTGTAGTGTTGTCTCTGTTTTAATTATAAACAGGCTCAAAGTGTCATTCTAGTGTTGTCTCTTTGATAAACAGGCTCAGAGTGCCATGTAGCTTGGTCTCTGTTATCAACAGGCTCAGAGTGCCACTGTAGTTTTGTCTCTATGATAAACAGGCTCAAAGTGCCATATAGGGTGGTCGGTGTCATCAACAGGCTCAGAATGCCATTGTAGTGTTGTCTCTTATAAACAAGCTCAGAGTGCCATTGTAGTGTTGTCTCTTATAAACAACCTCAGAGTGCCATTGTAGTGTTGTCTGTAAGGTTTGTGATATGAGATTTAACAATGCTGAACATGTGTTAATGTTATTTGCAGGTTCTCAGCTGGGTCTATCTGCCAGTCAGCTATGTTGTGGAGAAGCTTGAAGCCATCTTACCCTCCAACCTTATCCAACAGCTGTCAAGGATCTGAACCTGTTCAAGTCACTAAAAATGCCCACATGCAACCCATGCATACACACAGACACAGATTTACTTAATCCTGATATTGAGTACCAAATATTGTGATGTAGGATACTTGTTAGTTTATTGTTTACTGACCTGGCCGGGACAGGATATATGTTTATGTCCTTCACAAAAACTGTATTCCCGTTATTGTATATTGTTCAATTGTGGTGATTGCTACATTCTTTAATGTGCCATACATGAAGCATTCATGAGTCTACTATTTGCAAATTTGGCAATAATAGAGTTCAACCCTTGTTCCTTATGTGGCATACATGAAAGATACACCAGGTATATTGCAAATACTGTTTTTGTGATTGACATATACAGAAGAGGCAATTTCATTCTATAATGTTCTGACAGTGTACTTACCAAAAGGAGAAACTATGCTACAGGTAAAAAGTACATCAGGTAATTTTGGTACACCTTGAAAGGATTAACAGAAAATACATCGGGCACACACAAAGTTACCAGATATAAAATCTGTAAACGCTTTAAAGCCTTGTACTATGATATGAATATTTATTTTGATTGCACCCTCAGAAGTTTAGGATAAAAAAAATAGCAAAACAGTATACTCAAGATTTGTGGGGGATTTAATAAAACAAATCTGAGAAATAAGTGTTTATTTTTGAGTCAAGTATTTTGTCTTGAGCAATAGCCAGAACAATTTAACCCATATAGTGATAATAATGTCAGAAAAAACCTGGTTATTTAACATGTTTTTGGCACATGGTAAGCAGATTATTCTTTATTTTGCATTTTTAAATTTCAGCAAAATTCCAAGTAATTTTGAAAACCTATAATTAAATTTATTATTTGTTTGCACTAGCTGCTCAAAAAGACAAAAAATCACTTATAAAGCCAAAATAAATAAAAGGTATGGTTCTAAGGCACCACCTGCATCAATTTTAAACGCCGGCATCAAAACTTTTTATTTTGATTTTCAATAGAAACTTACCAATTTTGAGCTGCAGCCACTCGGGCATTTCTTTCAAGAAGATTAAATCATACAATTTCCTTTGTTATTTAGTGCTTTTACTTGATTAGCCACCAAAAAAATCTGTTATTATTATGCTTTTCCCTTATCATTTGACATTTTCATCGAAACATACCAAAAATTAAAAATAAAAAACCGCCCGCCCGCATTGATTTCTGAAAAAAAGTGCCTGAGAACCATACCTTTTTTTTATTTTGGCCTAAGTTGCATATTTTCTGATATTATTATAACTTAGATAAGCATATATAACAACAGGGAATGCTTTTAAATGATAAATTTCAATTTTTAAACTTAGTGGATAAATACTGAAGATATGATTTATTAAATAAGCTCTAATAAGTCTGGGATATAAAAACTAGTTTTCCAAGGTTTAATGTAGCCAGACTGAACAATGTTCCCAGATTGTGCAAATGTCTCCAGTATCTAAAATTAACATGCAAGCAATATCATGAAGATTCTGTTTACATATCTAGATACCAGATACAGAGGCTCTGGCTATGGACTTATTGGATAAATTTGCAACTAAAGTCTACTGAATTCCCTCAACCAGACAAATCCATGACTCTCTTCCATTGTAGGGTATCCACTGGCTTTTACAGATATTCAATTGTACAGACAGTTCACCAAAAAGTCTGCATAAATTAGGTTATTCTCTGTCTTAGTAACAGCACAAATTGATATTATAAAAGAAAATTGAATTCAAAATATCATTTTGAGCTCAGCTGATGATAAGTCATCTGAGCTATAGTCATGATCCTGTGTCCGTCATCTGGCTATTAGCAGGGCACCTTTTGAAACCATTTGACCTACAAATCTGAAATTCGGTATATAGTTAGGTGTCCCTAAAATCTCCTATCACAATGAAAATTGTGTCACTAGTACATCATTCCTTTGAGATATTTAGGAGAAACCTCAATTTTCCATTGAAAACCCAATGTTACACTTCAAGACTGCCTAATATCAAAATCACTGATCTGACTTTGATCTTATATAATATACATTTTCCTCTTTACATATGCTATGTACATGCCAGAAATTAGGTCAGTATTGCGTAATTTTCTCGACGTTATTGGCCATCTCCACTTTCTTCCTTATTCTTTATTTTACAGGGTTTAATATTTCCAGTGGGTATTTTAAATACATATTACTTGCACATAGTTGAAATACAGATAGTTTTACAAATATTTGATCCTGAGAGGCTCCTGCATATTTGATGTAGTAAAAAAAAGTGCATATTAAGTATTGGTCTTGCATTCATATATTTAGTATTTGATTATCCCATAATAGCAAGGCCATTTCCTCTTAGCTTTTCAAATGCTTATTTGTAAAAAAAAAATATAGAAATAAGTACATTATGCATTTGCTAAAATTTTACAAAGTTCAGCTGAGAGCTGTGACCCATGAGTCCCTTGTTCCATTGTGTATGAATATACATGTCCTGTTAAAATGCAGAAGAAAAGAGTTTCATTAGCTCTCCTTAATATGCATATATACAAGACTACGATTGGTGCATCTAGCCTCTGCAGGTGTTCAGATATTGAACAGTAAAAACAATCCTTCAGTTCAGGTGCTTTATTTTGACAAGTTACTTTTGTTTATTCCTGTTGACATTTAGGATGGATAACATAGATGCACATCAATAATTCAGATGTGACCAGTGTGTCATATTTAATTTGTCTGATTACTGTGGCATTTATTCACTTTTCTGACAATTTCAGGTCATACGAGTTATATTATTATGTGACATTATGATCTCACAGGAGCATTTTAGAACTGTTGGTGACATGGGGTAACGGTTTTTCCTGGTATCTTTGTCTAGGAATGAGTGTGTTAACACACCTTTGGAAGATTGGTGTAACTATGTCAAATTTACTTCTTTTTGTGTTACTCGCTGATTTATTGATATCAAATAATATATTGTCTTCAGTTTGTTTTGTTAGTGTGTACATCCATTGACAGCTGTTGGTTGAAATACTCATCAGTGATCACTTGAATATATTTTCTTTTTTCTTTATTGACTCTGTGATGCGATGTCAGCACACAATGAAGACTGAAGCTCATTCAGATTTTGTTTTATCATCGTTTTTATTTGTACCTGGAAAAGTTACAAAAATATATACACACAGATTTATTTAAAAGCACTTTGAAATTTCCCCACAACAGTCTTGTTTGGATGTCTTATATTTTTGTAACTGATATATAAGGATGGTACCGAGTTTGTCTTTCTTTCAAAAGATATGCTAATATCAGTTTGGGCCTCGTAATAAGTTATCACTTATAATTATATCTGACTCTTGGTAGCATTTGGCCAAAAAAAAAGGTATGGTTCGTAGGTACAACCACCTTTTTTTGGCCTTATTGAAATATATTTTAGGCAGTGGAATAGTAAAATATTCAAACATTTCACCAGCATAATAGAACAAATGCAATAAACATCAGCTTAGATAAAGGTAGATTAAAATGACAGTCGGTAAATTTGCATAATACCCAGGCAGCTTTAGTTATTGCAGCAACAGGCGTTTTATTTTTGGTGTTGTGTGGGCACTGTGACATAAGACATAAGAGTAAGCGTGGTGGGAACATCGATAAGAACACAGTTAAAAGAGTACAGGGGACAAGATTGACTCATGTCCCCTCGGTTATTCTCGTTGGTGTAATGCATGCCAACAAAGAAATACAAAGTGATCTCTATATACTTATTCCATATTCATGACGTATCAGAAGTATAGCGGGAATTTATTAATTTACAAATGGTGCCATGGCAACTGCCAATGGCATAATAGATCTGAGCACCACACCGGGGTGGTACTTCGCGGACAAGGTGTGAAACCAGACTGCCAGTTTTTGTGGGGGCAG
Source organism: Sipunculus nudus (assembly GCA_026874595.1). Lineage (NCBI taxonomy): Eukaryota > Metazoa > Annelida > Sipuncula > Golfingiida > Sipunculidae > Sipunculus > Sipunculus nudus. The sequence continues at coordinate 102,069,441 of CM049306.1, read as the reverse complement.
CGAGATGTACTTGTCGTCGTTGGTGAGATATAGTGTTGTTAAGGTGAATAAAGCTTATGCAAAAATATGCGTGTTCATACTTATTTTTTTTTACCGATAACGAGGATAAATATTTGATTTAAATGCCGGGGTCAAGACCATATGTATTATTTACATCCAATAGGATTGAAGATGGCGTATACAGACCAAGAAACTAGGCCAACACCATTATTCAGCCGTGGGGATTTAACATTTATTAAAAAATTACATTGAAACACATTGGAATAACCAACATGACCCAGAATCCTTGAGGGATATTGCATTTGACCCTCCCGTGAATTTTCTTGAGGTTTACACCATTGTCAGCAGCAGCAGCAGAAGAAGTTAACGCTCGTCGAGCAGTCAGTGGAGACCACGTCAAATTGTCAGTAATGGATTTTCATGTGGAAAGTTTCTACAATAATCTTCTAGGGGATGGTTTTAAAAGTATTAACAAATATTATATTTGGAATTTTGTGATATAAAACTGCAGCTTTTAGCTCAGCTCGCAATAAGTCATCTGAGCTATAGTCGTGGTCCGTCGTCCGTCTGTCCGTAGATGTGGTACGTTTTGAAACCGTAAGACCTAGGAATCCAAAATTCAGCGTAATTTTAGATGTCACCAAGATCTCCAACCAAGCCGAAAACTGGGTCTTTGCGACTTCGTTCCTTTGAGAAATTGAGGAAAAACCTTAATTTTTATTATTAAAAACCTATTTTCACACTTCAGAACTACCTAATATCAAAACCACTCATCTGTTTTTCCTCATATTTACCATAAATATTCCTCTATATAGTTCCTATGTACATGCCAGAAATTAAGTCTGTTAAGTATAAATTCTATAAGTTATGGCCCGAACATAATGGACTTTGTAAAAAATCAGGAAAAATATTTACTCACTTAACATGAACAATTTGAAACTAGAGTCTATTTTCCCCAAGTGTATAACTGTTTAATTTTAAGATTCAATTGTTTACCCAAAATTAGATCTGAATTTTGTAAATTTTTTAAATATTAACAAAAATAAAAATTGGTACCTTAAATTTTGGCCAACTCTGACTATGGCACGTTTTTTTCCTGTAAGTACTGTGGATATAATTTTCACAGCAAGTTTTTGTTAGCATTTTGTCTGTTAATACCAAAAATTTTAAACCAGTTTATCAAAAACTGTAGATTTTATTCAAGTTTTCAAGCACCATGTAATATATTTTTACATCAAGCTAGTGTTATGCAGTTTGCAAGATCTCAGCTCCCCAGCTTCAGCTCTCAGTTCCTAAAATTTGGCATACAATTAGATGTCTCCAAAATCCCCTTACCATGCCAAGAATTTGGTCACTAGGACTTAATACCTTCGAGATAATAATGAAAAACTTCATTTTTCCATTAAAACCCCATTGTTACACTTCAAGACTGCCTAATATAAAAACCACTGATATGACTTTAATCATATATAATATACATATTTTTCTATACATTCTCTATGCACATGCCAGAAATGATGTCAGTATTGCGTAATTGTTTTAAGTTATGGGCCCAAACATAATGCACTTTGTAAAAAATCAAGAAATATATTTACTCCCTTAACAAGAGGATTGCTGAAGCTAGAGATTTTTTGCCAGGGATGTAACATTATTTTCTCAAGATTCAATAAGACTCTTTAATAATATTTATTATACAAAAAAATAGATTCAATTGAACAAATGTGTAAACTACTGAAATGTCAACAGTTAATCAAAAAGCCAACTGGTCATGGTAATAGTACAGATCATTTGTTCACAAACTGCTCACATGCTTCAGTTTCAACATTAGGAAACACATGGTCAGGTAAAAAAAATATTATTTGCAACAATTTCTTGCTCATCAATACAAACTGATCATATAAACCAGCCTAGGCCTTTATTACCTCTTCCTCTTAAACTTTATCTCCATTTGATATTATTTTAAATTTTTACTATCAAGCTCAACTTCAGCTGAGCACAGTGACCCATGGGTCCATTGTTTTACAAGTGATGTTGACTTTATTGTTTGAAGTTTTGTCATGGTCCCGCTGATAAGCGACGAAATAATTCCGTAATGCTACAGCTGGTGAACTATACATCTGCTGTGCTGCAGATATCATCCTTGTTTTCTTTTCAAACCGCCACATAAATTACATATTCATGAATATTTGACCCAATTTAAACTATTTTCTGAAAGTATTTGACATATTTTTCTTGTAAGAATTCGTGGTTGTTTATAATATGAGGGATGAAATGCCGAGAGCAGCGCTTTTTTTGAAAGCTTCTTGTCCCAAAATTGCCGCTTGGGCAACGCCCTTCTGGACCAAATGCGTTTTATAGCGACGCAGATTCTAATATTACTTGTATAGTTACTGTATCCCCAGACAAAGTCGGGATACTGTATGGTTTTGGACACAGTCGCGCCGCTGCCGCAGAGATTTCTTTCAGGCGAGATTACTCAAAAAATATTTCACGGAACTTTATCAAACTCGTCATGTGCATATATATGGGTGAGAGGACGAAGGTTTTGTAAAATGGGGTCATGACCTGTACTAGAAAAGTGACCTTGACCTTGATTAGTTCCATTTTGGGGAAAATCACACAAACTCTTAAATATCTCAAGAAATCTTGCATAGATTGATCCTAAAATCAAGGTGACCGAAGATCATGGATAACTTGGTCTTCTGTGGAAGACAGGTGGCACAACCTTCTGTCCTTTTTCTTGTTTTCGCGCCTTTTAATACCCCATCATTGCCACTTGACAGTACCGGTCCTGTGAGCATTATAAGTAAAAAACTAATGGACAGTTTTCTTTCATATAATGCATATAGATGTAGGTTATGGGATGAGGTATTTTTAAATTGGGGTCATGACCTCTCCTAAGAGAGTGCCTCGACCTTTAATATTCCAATATTTGGTGATAAATTGTTTCTAAAGTTGATAGATGGAAGAAATCATGGTGGCATGCCAAGTGTCAGTATTTGCTGCTGAAGATGGGGGGGGGGGGGGGGCTAACTTTGAAGTGGGGGGGGGGGGTGTAATTGTCTTGGGATACTATAGCAAAAAATTCTAATAATGATCTGATTTTTGTAGCTCAGCTGACTATAAGTCATCAGAGCTTTAGTCGTGGTCAATTGTCCGTCATACGTCCCTCTTTCCGTTTGTTAGACTGGCACGTTTTTAAACCGTTAGACCTACAAATCCAAAAATCGGCATACTGTTAGATGTCCTCAAAATCTCCTACCATACCGAAAATTGGGTCAATATGACTTCGTTCCTAAGAGATATTTAGGAAAAACCTCAAATTTTCCATTAAAAACCTAGTATCACACTTCAGGACTGCCTAATATCAAAACTACTTATTTATTTTTCTTAATATTTACCAGAAGTAATCTCCAATATATTCCCTTTATACATGCCAGAAATTAAGTTTGTTAAGTAAAATTTCTTTAAGTTATGGGCCCAAACATAATGGACTTTGTAAAAAATCAGGAAAAATATTTTTACTCATTTAACATGAAAAATTTTGAAACAATAGACTATTTTCCCAAGTGTATAACTTTGTTTTATTAAGATTCAATTGTTTACCAAAAATTAGATCTGAATTTTGTAATTTTTTAAAGTTATTAGCATAAAAATAAAATCAATACCTTAAGTTTTGCCCAACTTTGACCATGGCACGTTTTTTTCCTGTTGTACTATTGATTTAATTTTCACAGCATGTAAACATAAGTATTCAATTTGTTTAAATCTGAAATTTGAAAATAAAATCATGAAAATTAGGCAAATTATTGATTTTTTTCTTGAGGCTCTATTCTAGTCATTTGCTTTGTCTAGATGCAGGGTCCAACTCCAGGTCGCTGGTAGTCATCTATGCTTGGGTTTATGATTTGTTACAGTCACTGGGGGAGATCCCCTGCTGTGACAGGTGTATAGTTATTCTCATATCACCACCCCAAGCCCCCCCTTGTAAACCCAACCCACCAAGTGTTATGCAATTATTGTTATTGTTTTCACTGTATCTCCTTAATTGTAATGCTGTTTCCATTCCAAAATACAAAAACTTTCCTTGAAAAGGTAATTCAAGGTGTAATCCAGAAGATGCCATGTTGTGTTAATGTGGCATTTTTAATGAAATCAATTCTCTTTTTAAATGATTTTAACCAATATAATTAAACCCATCAGTAATACTTAAATTTATAAAATATGAAGCAGATTATGGATAAATAAAGGCACAATTTAAAATTGTGAAATCTGATTCAAGTATTATTTTTAGATATTTATTGTTTTGTAAATTTTTTTTGGTGGTAAAATGAAAATAAACATTTGTATGCATGTTGTGTTGTTGTCGGACAAGACTGAGATTTATGATGATGCAATTTAGAATTATGAATCAACTTTTATAATCAGATATATATGTTATATTGGAAATGAATAGAAATATAATCTTATAATAAAAAAAATTGATGTAATAAAAATGAAGATCTAATACAAACATTTGTTAATTATTTTCTTGTTGTTAATCCCACCATTCCCCCCCCCCCCCCCCCGCACTGGGACATGAGTTTTTATTGCGAATGTTTAAAATCTATTTAATTAAAAAAATAATAGGATTAAAAAAAAATACGAACTTACTGAAACATATTATTCCCTTAGGAGAATGGAACATGAAGTGATCAGCTCTGTTCATCATTTCTCAGTTAACAATATATCCCCAGACAAAGTCAGGATACTATGGTTTCACGACGGTCCCGCCGCCGCCGCATAAAAATCTTGTGAGCGGGATAACTAAAAAAATATTTAAAATTGGGTCATGACCTTTGCTAGAAGAGTGACCTTAACCTTGAATAGGTCAATTTTCGCTGAACATAACACAAATTCTTAAATATCTCAAGAAAGCTTGCATGGACTGGTACAAAAATCAAGGTGACCGAAGATCTTGGATAGCCTTGTGATATGCCGGAAACTGGTGGCGTCACCTATTATCCTTTTCTTGTTTTTACGCCTTTTTAATACCCCCATAATGGCCACTGACAGTACTGAGAGCATTACAAGTCAAAAACTAATGGACAGATTTCTTTCATATTATGAACATGTAGAGAGGTGGGTTGTGGGATGAGGTCTATTTAAAATTGGGTCATGACCTTTACCATGAGAGTGGCCTTGACCTTTAATATTTCCATATTTGGTGAAAATTACACACCTCTTATGATATCTCCAGTGTTGATAGCCATATGGATTTCAATCGTGACTTATGTATAGCCCACCACTAAAGTAATAACCCTTTAAGTTCTATGGTCATGAGGTCAAAGGTCAAGGTCACAGGACTCGCATCTTTAAAGATATTGTGGATAAAGCCAAACTTTTCATCTCAGATCTTCCATCTTGAACATATAGCTCACTTGCCAATTGTGGATGATCCATATCAATTTTGGGCTCACAAGGTCAAAGGTCAAGGCCACAGGAGCTGTCTGTCAAAAAAATTAGTTTCCGGATGATAATTCCAGCTTTTTTTATGTACGGATTTCAAACTTGACTTATATATGTCTCAATAAAAAAGCAAGATCCCAATTGATTTCGGGGTCACGAGGTCAAAGGTCAAGGTCACAGGACACATCTTTAAAGATTGTTGATGCATTTTTAGCCAAACTTTTCAACTCAGACCTTTAATCTTGCACATATAGTTCATCAGCCAATAGAGGAAGACCCCTGTCCATTTTTAGGTTACAAGGTGAAAGGTGAAAGTCACAGGAGCCATCTGTCCAAAAATTCATTTCCTGATGATTACTCTAGCTTGGAATGATATATGGGTATCGGACTTGACTTTTATAAATGGCCCATCAATAAAACAAGATTCCTGTTGATTTTGAGGTCATGAGGTCAAAGGTCAAGGTCACAGGACAACCATCTTTGAAAAGATTGTGGATGCATTTTCAGCCAACCTTTTCATCTGGAACCTTTTATCTTGCACATATAGTTCACCAGCCAATAGAGGAAGACCCCTATCCATTTTTAGGTCACAAGGTCAAAGGTGAAGGTCACAGGAGCCACCTGTCCAAAAATTCAATTCCTGATAATAACTCCAGCTTGGATTGATATATGCGTTTCAAATTTGACTTATATATGTCCATCAATCTTGGAAAATTTACTAATAAAAATATAGGCCACCTACCTTCCCGTTTTTGTTGAATAAATAAATACCCTTTTCTGAAGAGTGATTGGCCCTATTGGCCTGAAAATGTGCATATCCATAAATCTTTCACTCCTACATTTTGTACTCAAACTGGTGGTGCCATCAGCATTCGTTTTAGCGTGGCGTCCAGTTATATGTTCAGTTGTGTATAATTGCAGATGTTAAACTTTAAAGAAAATTTTATATCACAAATAAATTAAGAAATAATTGAAACTTCGTATATTATCAGTTTTGTTTATCTACCTGTCTGTCTGTCCTTTTTTAAGTATTAAGTAATTATGAATGAACTTTTTTATCCTGTAAGTATTGTATATATACACTATAATAATACAGATATAACTCCCACCATACCACCCCACCCCCCACCCTACCACCACTAAGTCCTTCCATCTGTGGCCTAGGGACATTGGTTATATTTCTACTGTATACATTTCATAAAATAAAATATATATATATTTAATAATATATACTAGCAATTACCAGTGCTACGCACGGTTTTGGGCGAGCATTTAGTTCTGATGTCAAATAGTCTGTCATAGTTTCATGTCTTGGGTGTACAATGTTACTGTCTCTTTGAATCCGACATTTGGTATAAGTGTTCTGTCTCTGAGTTAACCTTGTGTCGGAGTCTGAATGACCTGGACGAATACGTTCTTGTCCGAATGGTGGAATGTCTTCGGACAAACCCGGAGCATATGTATGTCAAAAATCACGGCAAACCGTAGTGTCAGAGGAGACATGTAAATTCACACAAATCGCGTTACGCTATTAATATATAGATCCATTATATACATGGTGTTATGCATAAAACTCTAATTGAAGCCGAGAGGTTGGCCGGAGAATTTTCGAAAAATTTGATTTGTTAAATAAAATCATTTTTACATGAAAATATATGTTATGCTGAACATCGCCATTTAAAGTTGCCCTACCGCGCCCGTGAATCCGCCAGTAAAGGAACTTGTTATCTTGCATGGTAGTACAGTACAGTGCTGAGACGTGATCTCGATAATTGCATTCCGGTTATAACGCACAAAAACTGAGCACTCACATGGTCGGGCAATCCCGCTGCGCAGAAGTTCGTGGTAGCATTATATTATGTGGTACATTTAATGGCTGTATATATTTTTAAATATCACGCACTCCTTTCTGTTTGAAAGCTGAGCCAATGTTTTCAAGTGGGACAGTCACTGCGTTCAGGCAGTGTGTTAAACCCGGATCCCACTCCGGATCCCGGAACCCAAGAAAAATTAGTAATTCTTAAACTCTCATGGTAATTTGTCCAGATATTTTAGCATAATCGTATCTTAAGACATATTTTATATTATGTTTGGTTAAAAAAAAAAATAGTCTGTTTTGCAACAAAATTAAAAAAAAAAAAACACTTACGGACCCTGGGGCATGGACCTCACGGATTACACGGACCCCGTTTTCTCGTTGTTTTACCATTTTTTTAGTACATACATGTATTTGACATCACGTTTAGCCATGACACATTTGTGATTTATTATTGTGTTTGTATCTGTATTTTTACATTTCTGTCTTCGTTTTTTATTCATAATTTTATATTTGCTATTTATTTCATTTGTGTAGCGTTTTAAAAAGTATTATAATTTAAAACATTTACAAAATCATTATTTTGGAACCTGTAGTTGCTTGAAATGCAAGTAATCAACAGTTCCTTTCGGTATTTATATTAATGCCAACTTTAAAATTGCATGGTTGTTATGAACGGAGCACGAAACCTATTTTTATGTGGAAGCGCTCTGATATATCAGTCCCAGATCCACTCAACAGTTAGTGCACTTCAAATTAAATCTCCCCCACTGTGTCCGCACTATTATATTTTCATTTAAAATAACAAATATTATATTTAGTGTGTGACATGAGTGCTATTTTTTTCCTCTTTTAGTCATAAATAAAAATATGAGCGGTGGTTACTGGGGTCCGTCAAAATTGAACAGTCGGCAAATTCAAGTAAATGAGGTCCGTCTTCATCGAAATATTTTTGTAATTATAAATCTTTCAGTGAATCGGTCATTTACAAATGTGCAACATTTAGGGACTTTGCTCTGTCCTTACATCAACAATAGTGGTGTTTTTATCGGTATAAATAATGGAAAATGAGGAAATAGGTTTATGGGGTCCGGGGACCGTGGGGTTCGGGTTTTACACACTACCCTGCATTCACTACCGCTCGGAAAATTTTCATTCTTTGAAAGATCCCCCTTTTGAGCATTTTCCTCACGCCAGATCTCCTTGTGCCCAATAGACCTTTTTGCTGCGCGAAGGTTGCCTTTTGAGAAGGGATCGATCACCAATGGGTATTATTTCGGGCCGGTCACCGCAAATTTAAGAAAAGCCCAGATAGGGCCCCCGGAGAAAAACTCTGTCCCGCCATCAAACACTCTGTGGCCATTGTGTTACTAGGCCCGAAGACACAAAGAAAAGAGGCGCCCGCGGGGAAGCAAATATTAAAATTATTAATTATGCACGTAATACGCAAATATTGCAAATAAAAGTGGGTAAAATCTCTTCGGACAAACCCTGAGCATATGTATGTCAGAAATCACGGCAAACCGTACGGTAGTATCAGAGGAGATACGGAAAATGACAAAAATCGCCTTACGCTATTAATAATATATATTATAAAAAATAGATTCAATTGAACAAATGTGTAAACTACTGAAATGTCAACAGTTAATCAAAAAGCCAACTAATGATCATGGTAATAGTACAGATCATTTGTTCACAACTGCTCGCATGCTTCTGTTTGAACATTAGGAAACACATGGTCAGGTCACAAAATATTATTTGCAACAATTTCTTGCTCATCAATACAAACTAATCATATAAACCAACCATGGCCTATATTACCTCTTCCTCTTACACTTTATCTCCATTTGATATTATTTTAGATTTTTACCTTCAAGGTCAACTTCAGCTAAGCACAGTGACCCATGGGTCCCTTGTTTTTAATTTGACACCATTAAATATTAAATTCTACGCCGGGAGGTAAAATATAACATTGCGTGTTGAAGTCCTGGCTGCCAATTATACCAGTATTTGTGGAATTATTCAGAAAGTGTAAAACTTGATATGTTGTCAGATAGAAAATGAAAAGACCGGCATATTTTTAGAAAGACTGAAAATAAGCAAGATTAAAGGGTTCAATACTTTACCATTACCTGTCTTGCTTACACTGATTAAATCTTGTTGGAAAAAGAACGTCATATCATCAAATTCGTTGGACTTAAAACTATCGGTTTATGACATCACAGTTGCGCGAATCGCTCTATAAGGTCTGTGAGCTGTAGAAACTTCATTATTGTTTGTTTTCTTGCATAACAGCCCCACAAATAACAATTCAATCATCTGTGATGTTATGCGCCTTTTCGGGCCCGGTATGGATGCCAATTCAGGTTTGGAACCTTCTAAGCCTTTAAAGGTGCCCCAGTAACATAATCAAAGGCAATGTTAGAAAATGAAAATGTTTCCGTGGAGGAGAGTACATGCATGTCAATATATGTTCTTGTTCAATTCCTATGAGATGGCTGAATGAAAATGGTGTTCATGATAAAATATATCGACTAGAGCAAAGAAATCTCAAGTTTGTAAGAAGTTATTTTTTTACCTTTTTTGTAAGTTTCGATACAAATGTCATATGATTAGGGAAAAGGATGATTATAAATTTTGTTTTGCTAAACAGGAAAATGCACTACATAACAAAGGAAATCTGATCAAAATTGTATTATTTTATCTTCTTGAAAGATGAAAATCAGAATAAAAATTTTGATGCGGGGGGGGGGGGGGGTTAAAATTGACGCGGGCGGAGTCTAGGAACCATACCTCATTTTTGGCCTAAAAAATGATTTCCCATTCAGTTAAATTGTTCCAACTATAGATTTACTGCATAACTGTTGATTGTGGTAATCTTTAATTAGATATTGTTAAAAAGACACAAACATATTGTTTAAGCCTCGGAAACACTAGGAGACATTCAGTTGTCTATCAGGTAAGTTTGGCCGTCTGCTGAGCTAATCCAACCAGGGAGTATAGTACAGTACGTACGCCCAGGTGTCAGGGCAACGGAAATTGACAAAATGCACCTTGTAAACTCAGTGTCTCAGCTAGTTTTGTTCACAACAGTAATTATTTACGGTCTCTGCAATTTCAGGAGTGTGTGAGGGTTGCGGGCTTCATATAATTTAATATTTGTGGGTCAAAGGTTATATTTATTGTTATTAATTTAGTGTTCATAATTTCTATGCATGGAATTGTATCAACAGCCCTTGTCTGTGCGGGACACCCTGTGCGCTAAATCACTGCGCGGGCCTCTCTCTCTCTCTCTCTCTCTCTCAAATCCCTTCCCCTTTGTTAACATTAACATTGCTCGTTTATTTGCTCGTACCTATGTGAGGTTACACGTTTCATTCCCAGCTCTCGTGTGAACATCCAATATATAACAAAACCAATGACCATTGTTCACATCTACGTGTAACTATATATTATACGAGATCTCTGACCTCCCACATATCAATTTACACTATATACAACAAGTATATTTACCGCTACATTGCAGCAGAAAGTACATGTATATAGCAGAGAACAAATATATGTACAAAAGCACCAATATATAGTAAATCAAAGCGTGAGATATGCATGATAAGCGAAACCTCCTATACGTCCTATCAGCTCGTTAAATACGACGAGTCAAACAAAGCCACAGTACTATGTGTCATCCCTAATATTTAATGCAATTGGCAAATTTTCGTCCAAGAATTTTCATCTTAATGTTAAGTTCTCTCTCTCTCTCCCTCTCTCTCTCTCTCTCTCTCTCTCCATGCGCACATGTACACATTAAGTTTTACACATTTAAAGAAAATATTTAAAACTGCCAACCGTCAGTTTTCTGTTTATCCTAATACTATGGACCCTATTTCCAGTAGAATCCTAATTTCAATATTAAATGGAATTCAATTTTTTTTAGTTATGATTATTCCTAAAAAAATTAATGTTACATTGACCACTGAAGTACTAACTACCAGCTGCATAATCAAATCTTTTATTCATATTTAATTGGAAAAAAAATAGATTAACTTAACTTTCGTCACACAATATTTACTTTGGCAACAGAGGTAGTATTTAATATATATATTTTTTGCATTACTAGATGTAGTGGGTAAACTGTACAAATGATTTTTTATTCTCAGGTCGACTGCTAAGCGATAGGATTATTTTATAAATAAACAAAATAGAATTGAATTACTGAAGCATTTGTAAGATCATGATGTGTAGGATTGCTTGTCTCGCTTTCTCCATCTTATCTTTGATGGAACGTCACAAAGAAACCAAGGTACAGAAAAAATCATTGAGACGCCCCACGTTCCGGCATAGTATAAGGGCGAACCTAACATTTCGGGGGGGGGGGCATGACTTACGCATGTTTTTGCCTTCCCAGATGTAAATATATATATATATATATATATATATATATATATATATATATATATATATATATATATATATATATATATTCACTCTTGATCTTACAGAGTGTTGGTCTCAGCTGAATAGAAGTCGTGGGTCACGATCCCCAACCTGAACCGCCCATGATGAAGCCAAGCTGTTATTTTGCAAATTGTAAAATGGCACAGTCACATAAAATCCTTGCTCTTGTATGGCAGACACTCTGGTATTTTTCTTGTATTTGTATTTTGATGATTGGTCAGCCGATGATGCGATAATGAAAGTTAGGGATTTTTAGTCCGCGGTGAGGGCGTTGGGTTTGGTCCCTTGCATGTGTGTACGTCCACCGCGACTGTACACTCCTTACAGCGCACGTAACAGCACCAGTGGAACTTGCAGAAGCACTGAGTGACCTTCATGGTGGTGGCAGTGTCGTAGCCCCGCCCACAACACATGATGTCACATCCGTCAGTACCCATCGACGTCTTGTTGCATTTACGACCCGCTGTGCCAACGGAACCTGTCAATAATAAATTAAAAGCAAATTATTGTGTTGTTTATGTAAGTGATGTTAAAATATAAACAAGTGACCCATGGGTCATGACGCTCAGCTGAATGGGAAGATATTCGCCAAAGGAAATTTGATCATCTGAATATACCCATTCAGCTAAGCATCAAACAGATTAACCGACAGGCCAAAATTGTGTCTGTATTTATATTTTTCAAAAATAGAGAAAAAATGCGTAAACTTTAAAAAAATACAGGTGGCTCCACCAGTCTGTAGAAACTAATAAAAACACTTGATGGTCAATATCCATGCAATGAATCATGGTGATCTCTGCACTAGTTGTTCAGATACTTCAGCTTTTGTATCAAATTTTCCATTATTCTGAGGGATACTTCGGTGTCCTATTGCTTAAAAGATATGGGTGACAGAGACCTAATTTCAGGTTTCTATGGAGACTTTTCATGGGTCTCCCTGTGTGTCAAGAATGAAGATTCTAGGTCGAGTTGTTATGATTTGTGCCCATGCCCGGTTAACAGATGTTCATATCTTTAAAGGTCTCAAAAATAGAGAAAAAAATCGTAAAAAAACCGAACAAATACAGGTGATGCCACCAGTCTGCAGAAACTGATGAAACACTCCATGATCAATATCCATGCAAACAATTATGGTGATCTCTGCATTAGTTTTTCAGATACTTCAGCTTTTGTATCAAATTTTCCATTATTCTGAGCTGTATTTTGGAGCGCCATAGCTCAAAGTATATGAGTAACAGAGACCTAATTTCAGGTTTCCATGGGGACTTTAAATAGGTCTCCCTGTGTGTCAAGAATGAAGATTCTAGGTCCAGTCGTTATTGAGATGTTGCAGTTTTTTAAATCAAATTTTCCATTATTCTGGGGGGTAATTAGGAGCCCCACAGCTCAAAGGATATGTGTAACAGAGACCTTAATTCAGGTTTCCATGGAGACTTTTCATAGGTCTCTCACTGTGTCAAGAATGAAGATTCTAGTTCCAGTCTTTACGATTTGTGCCCTGTTAACAGATGTTCACATTTTTAAAGGTCTTAAAAAATAGAGAAAACAATTCGTAAAAAATCGAAAAATACAGGTGGCGCCACCAGTCTGCAGAAACTGATGAAACATCTCATGATTAATATGTATGCCAAAAATCATGAATATCAGTGATGTAGTTAATGAGTTATTGAATTTTTTGTATGAAAGTTTTGACTAATCTGGGGTGTACTTTGGGGCCCCACAGCTCAAAGGATATGGGTAACAGAGACCCAATTTCTGGTTTCCATGGAGACTTTTTATAGGTCTCTCAGTTTCTTAAGAATGAAGATTCTAGGTCCAGTCTTTATGATTTGTGCCCTGTTAACATATGTTCACATTTTTAAAGGTCTCAAAAATAGAGAAAAAAATTCGTAAAAAATCGAAAAATACAGGTGGCGCACCAGTCTGCAGGAACTGATGGAACATCTCATGATCAATACGTATGCCAAAAATCATGACCATTAGTGATGTAGTTAATGAGATATTGAAATTTTTGTATGAAATTTTTTACTATTCGGGGGGGGGGGGGTACTTTGGGGCCCCATAGCTCAAAGGATATGGGTAACAGAGACCCAATTTCTGGTCTTCAAGTAGACTGGTACCCCGCTCTATTATGGCACCGCTGCTCTAGGCCAATCATAGAGACGGGCGTACAACGCCATCTTCAGGACTCCCGGCAGACTTGTTCCAACTCAAGTATGATTTATATATGGTAAATATAAGCATTTCGCTTGCTCAGAGAAGTTGTCAAAAGTTGGCAGTACATTTTTTGTGACATTTATGATTAGATTAATAGATATTGATAATAAACCAATGCCACGTACAGAGGAATATCAAATATATAGTATATCGTATCATCTATACATCCATCAGTGAATTTTTGTGCAACAACTTATTTTTCAATATTTGGAAACTATAAATAACTAAAGAAAGTAATTTTATAAGAAATCTTCACGGATAACCAGCCAGGATCGCGTGAACGTTCATGACAATCGGTATGAGCGTACAGACTGGAGTTGGAACCAGTCTACAGGTAGGTCAGGAGTTGCAACTGGGAGTACTTATGATGGCGTTGTACGCCTGTCTCTATGCTTGGCTGAGGGCCTTAATAGAGCAGGGTACCAGTCTAGTCTTCAAGGAGATTTTTCACTGACCTCTCAGAATGTCAAGCTACAAGATTCTAGGTCCAGCGGTTACGATTTTTGCCTGGTTAACGGACAGACAGACAGACGGGCGGACAGACAGACGGACGACGGACAAAGAGTGATCGCTATAGCTCAGATGACTTACAGTCAGCTGAGCTAAAAATGTAAACCCAGGCTAGACAACAATTTAACAGCAACATTTGTACTGGAGGTGGATGTCTAAATACTTTTTTTGTTCCACTTTCGTTTAGTTTTAAGACTTCTTTTGTTTCATTAGTTGCTAAAACCTGGTGCCCCACATGACATTGTATTTCTACTCATTTTTACACGTTACCTGCAATACTGAAAAATCTAAATAAATCATAAATATCTACATTGGCTGATCTAGTGCCCTGAAACCTGGTATGGTTATTGATCGTGACTGGTTACATCAGTTTCTGAAGTCTCCACCTGTAGTTTTTTTTTTTTTTTTTCATTTTTGCCTCTATTTTTGAGACTTTCAAATTACTCCATTGGTGTCAGTTTTAACTGATTTCATCAAGTATCCTTGATAGTGAACAATCGACGGCTTTCCTTTCTCGAAGGAACGAAGTAGCAGTAGTGGGTTTGGTAGGAGAACCCAGGAACATATATCTGCATGCTTAATTTTGGATTCGTAAGTCCAACCGTATATCAAAACGTGCCCTGCTTACCTGCGGACAAACAACCATCACTTCATCAAGAAAGTGTTATTGGTCTTGTCTTTCCAAACTTTCCAGATGCTTTCATGCTCTGATCACAAAATCTTGTTTACTATTCTTCCTACAAACTTGTTCAAGTTTCATTATGTTCATTGATTATATTCAGACCTTTATTCAAACATAAAAGTAAACAAATTAATATAAACCTAGTCAGCCGAGGTCAGCCGAGCGTTATGACCTATGGGTCATTTGATTTCTTGCAATTAATAAAGCAAAAAAATTTGAAGAAAAAAATTACAATAATAAAGCGCAACTAAACCGAAACTTTATCTTGCATTGCGACTCGCACAGGACAAATGCCAGTAAAATAAGAAGGGGATTCGAGTAACAGTTTATGAGATTTTGCATCACATATAATATGAATAAATTAAAGTTAACCTGGTAAAACGTAAATAATTAAGAAACTCTGTGAAAAAGACGAGGAAACAATGATGCTATACATCTGCCATTTAATTAGAATTAAATCCTTGACATGCAAAAGAATTAGTTCCCCGCTGGCATCAAATCCGTTTAAAATACAAGAATAGATGGCAAACATTTAAACCTCAGCAAGCCTATTATGCCAGTTTCTAGAGATGTTTGACCCAAGTTGTCTGAGAGGGAAGAATCGAATATGCTAATTTGTGCAAAATAACCGTGCCTTTCGATAATTTAGTACTTGCCCTCAGGACAAAAACTGGTGTCAATTTGACGAGGGTCGGTGCATGGTGTGTTTATCAGTGTTATTGTCCCTGTATAGCCAGTAGTCTGGACGTGTACCGACCGGGGTGACACCTGGGGCTACACATATGAACGTCCGACTCTCCCCTACCCCTGGGGTTTCGCGACATGATCCACTTCATTAAATATTTCCGCTGCATCTGACCTGAACCCGTACACCCCAGGACACCCCGTGACTCCCCAGGAGTCCAGCAGGACGTCCAAGCGCTATACCGTCGTCTCGCCCTTGCCGAGTGCGGGGATCAGTTTGACCTTTGGTCTGAATGGCCGATGAAGTGGCTCTTTGTGCACTGACGTCAATTCAATGATTTAAAAAAATCAGGCCCACCCTAGGGAGCGTGATGGGGTTGAATAATACCTTAATACAGTGTGAGGTCATGTCTGTTTTTCTTGCAGGGTACTTATTTGCATATAACGTAATATCAGGTAAAATATAGTGCAATTACTACTGGAAATATATGTTCGCATAAACCACGAACCTATTTGATAGATCGAATTTTGTTATATTATACGGGGATAGCAGTGCTTGGTAACTTGCGTTAACAAAATATGAAAGGACACATACACAGTGAGTGTATGAAGATATCTAATATATTGAGGGATATGGAAGATAAGAAAGAAATATTACTTTATAATTGTGCGTGTTTTTTGTAACGACACTGTTCGAAAGGTAAGTATTCTTGTAGAATCCAGCATAATTATTTTTTGAGTCAACTATAGAATTAATTTATTTTTTTGATATACGGAAGTTGGTGAGTTAGCCTGTCATGCTTCTCCCATAATTGTAAAGTTTAGCGATATATATATATATATATATATATATATATATATATATATATATATATATATATATATATATATATATAATAGGAGAAGTCTCTTGAAAGGGATACACTGCGCCACCTCAGAACGAGTTAGCACATATTTAACATTACATGGTTGACGGTTCATAAATTACAGAAACAAATATAAAATTATAAGAAAAACCTAAGAGAGACTCAAAAAGGAAAATTATCAAATACCGGTATTCCTATATCCTTCACGACAGATATACCATACCAGAAATACAAAAATGAGGATATTCGGTATATATATATATATATATATATATATATATATATATATATATATATATATATATATATACATATATATAAAATAGGTTGGATTCCGGCGTGCGGAATGCGTATCCAGAAAAACAAATCGATACATGTAGCGATTTCTGAAGGTTCCCGATCCGGATGGTGTCCATGCAGGGGCAACACATTGAAAACATTGATTCCGCCGTGCAGGTTCATCTGAAATCTCTCAACACGCATTCTGCATTCCGCATGCCGCAGTCCGTATACGTACATAAGAAATCTTAGCTAGAATTAACCACCTCATTTTGTTCGTTTATCCTGATTCTCTCTGGCCGTAAAGGCATTTAGATTGAAATGTTATATGGTCTGACATCTAAGCAGACTCTTTTATAGGAACAAAACGTTCGCTTACTCTTCTGACATGATCCTTTAAACACAGTTTGTCAGAAAATACTCTGAAAAAACGTATCGATAAAATATATGGAATAATGCTTTATGAGTAAACTATTTTATACCGAGCTAAAACTAACAATATTGCAAATGTACACTTCGTAAAATTAATCTCAAAATTACTTATTTCGGACCATCGGGCGAAATGTGATTCGTCTTTACGTATACACAGTACTAAACTCTGTTCCTAAAACCTGTGACCATCGTTTATAGTGATAATTGAGATAAACTTTACATCTTTCAATAATTTCCTATCAAGCTGCAAATGGCAGGGATGATCTAACGTGAGAAACAAGAATTTTACAATAAATCTCCAGTTTATGGTTCACAACTTTTATACTCTTAATTTACAATGATCTTATGGACCAGATGTGTCCCAATGAGGAGCTATCTTTGTTTTAGTTGATCACTTTTAGAGTGTTTACGTCCAACAGCAGCTATCGACTGAGGATGATTTTGCATGTGACCAGAGACCTTGATCGCCATAAGTGGGTTTGGATATGTTGTAAATATATCCTGTTTCTTTAACACTGTCTAGGATAGGTGTTTATTTACCTTGTTGAAAGTTATAGACCAATTGATCATCTACCCCACATTACCATTTTCCGATCAAAATGAAACAAATAAAAGTTCCATAGCAATAAAAACAGGTGGACATGAGGGGATGGGACGGACTATGATGTTGGTGTAACCAACATAAGATTACAAAAACGAGAGATTTAAATGTCAGGCAATCATACTATTATGTTCTCTGTAATTGCATATATCTTTAGGAATAAGAAAAGGAAATATTACATTATAAAAATAGTATAAGAACAATAAACATATGTGTTATTGCGTTGAAAATTATGAATTCAAGGACCTCTACACGACATGAAGACCTTTCTCACGAAACGAAGATATAACAGGACCTGGTTATAAAATTATCAAAATTCAA
This sequence comes from Sipunculus nudus, assembly GCA_026874595.1. NCBI lineage: Eukaryota > Metazoa > Annelida > Sipuncula > Golfingiida > Sipunculidae > Sipunculus > Sipunculus nudus. The sequence continues at coordinate 102,051,130 of CM049306.1, read as the reverse complement.
TAAATTTAGATTGGCCTCAAGATAATAAAAAATGAAGTTTGTGTGTACGAGCCACATAACTGTGTTAATGTAAGTGTAAATGACTCTCCACAATTATGTTATAGTGTCCGTTATGCTGATACTGAGTTATTTAACTGCATATAATATCCTTAGCAGCTCTTGTATGCGGTTGTGCAAAAAAATCGATGTCCATTAATCCGCTGTCCGGACCGGTTTACAGATTTTGTTAGCAATGAAAGAACGCATTTTAGTCCACTGGACTGAAGGATATATACAAGTAAGGTTTTATGGTACACCTATTCCATTCATATGTTAATTTAAATTTTGTTACCTTTTGGATCACCACCCCATTAAATTACTGTATAAACAGCTCAATGAATTCTAATTTAGCATTGGATGGCATGGTTGCATCGGTTTCCATGGACCGTAAAGAGACAGAAAGTAATAACTGCCAATAATTATCAACTTTAGTGTCTGATCTATAGGATCGAAGATACTGGCAGTCCAAGAAATATTCCGGGTAATAGATATTTTTGTCTGCCTTCGCTGTATTGGAGACTGCTACCTCAGGTACAATATTTTATTGCCCCGAGGTTAACATCTTATTTATATAAAGATCATACATTCTCTCGAGTATTTTCTTTTCAGGATCCATTCAAATGTATGCTGTCTAATTAACTGATTCAAATGTATGCTGTCTAATTAACTGATAAGGGGTTATTTGGAAATTGATGGTAAACTGTGGAACTCATTGTCTGCACATATCAGAGGTCCCTTTAGTTAAAACGTTAATTGAGAGAGTCAAGCTCATGATATTCCTATTAAAAAGTCACCTTTCAAAGAATCTTAGACTTTTATCTTAATTTTGAATTCTTCTATTTCAGCAAAGGGTTTCAAACAATATAAACTTTGGAATCTTTAATATATTGTATCTGGTATTGAAAAGTATACTTATAAGGATGCGTATACATAAATAATAAAAAATGCTACAAATAGAGGAATACAAAAAAAAATAGACAATTTAATGTTGTTTGTTGTGCTTGACTTAAGTGAGTGTAAGGACATACCTGTGATTGGGTCCTGGAGACAGTAGTCGGGGGACGTTTCGAAGTACACGAGGTCGGACCTGGTTGGTCTCTTGTGGTTTTTGTTGGCCACGATCAGTCCGGTACCCCCCTGGTCCATCACTACCTGCGTGGCCCCGTCGTACCTGCTTCTCAGATAGTGTCCGACCCACCGGAAGTTCTGCATCCCAAGCCAGCAGGTCCGGACCGTGCAGGACCCGCTTACCCCGTGACACTTACACTCACGGCGCATGTGCTTTCTCACTGCCTGCAACGAAGGGATATGTATATAATTCAACGTGTGCTATATCTAGGCAATTGTTTGTTTTTATTTAAGCCACATTGCTGACAATTTATACTTGAACTATGTGTAATAATCCCCCCCCCAAAAAAAAATATATATATATATATATGTATATATTATAATTTTTTCCCCTTTTTACTAAAAGTTCTTCTATTTTATATGGCAATGTTGGGGTCTTCTCACAGGCTACATATACAGGAACTTGCTTCTGTATGCAGTGGTGCAGTTCTGTTTCCACAGTTGTACAGGGGCGGATCCAAATTTTGGAAAAGAGGAAGGGGGCGTCCAGCCCGGGAACATCCTGCGGTGCGATGGTGTTGCTTTAGCGTTGGAAGGCGAATAATATGGCTGCCTTTCAATGAACGTAGGTTTTCTGCGGTGCTTAAAGGATATTCCTAGTGGCGCGTTGAACGCTTCCCGCAGAAATCGCTACATGCGCATGGATACCCGCATTGAAAGGCTACATGTAAAAAAAAAAAAAAAACGAGCGCTTTTGACCGCTACCTCAACATCAACCAAAGGCCATGATGTTTATAATTCCTGTGAAAGCCATTGCCGTCTGCACTTTTCCTATATGGGAAATAGTTTTATAACTGATCAAAGTGGGTTTATCCATATCAGTTAAGGTTATATCATCCAGGTTATTTCTGTCTATCCTGCGACGTGTCTTTTTTTTATTGGGTCTCACCTTTGATTACTATTACTCTTCGTCAGATTTCTTTACAATATAGCTCCTTTTGTATTGTAAAAAAAAGCAAACAGCAAAACCTGAATAAAGTTGCAAGGTTCAAAAATACAGACAGAGAGAGAGGTCAAAAGGGTATCACAACTATTCCTAAGCCGCAGAGGCCCAAGCTGCAGGTTAAATTGCTGCCTGTTGATATACGTGTTGTAAGGGTGGCTCACCCGTGAGCATCGCAATTTGACCCCGCATTAAATGTCTTTACATTTATTTTCAGTTGAAATTTACAAGTTTTGCGCTTTAGAAGCTCGGACTGATCTTCACAAAATAAAATTACAAAATTTTTATCATAAATTTCGTTTGGATGTTTGTGTGTGTGTTGCAAAACAATTTTGTTTTCATTGTGAATTTTTTTATCGAAGTAAAACAAAAGCTTTGTTGTGTTGTGCTTTTACTGTTTAGCAAAAGAATTATGTAATAATCATGCATTTTCTATTGAAACACTAAATAGTAAAAAATGAAATTGCCCTCCCGCACTGACTTATGGAAAAAGGGCCTTAGAATCCCACGTTTGTTAGGACATATACTATCAGCAAATTACCTCTTACTGTATTATTTGACTTATATTGAAATGTGTCTTTTTAAAACGCATTCTGTTTGCTTTTTCAGGATACGTCCCCATGCACCAAGCCCCCCCCCCCCCCCCCAAAAAAAAAGGTTGTTTCTGGATCGGTCCCTGGAGTGCCAATAAAATATTGAAATATGGGGAAAACCTATTAGATTAATTATAATAACAGAACCTGGCTATCAAGGTAGATGTAATTAAGAAATAAAAACCTTTTATGAACGAAAGAAATGGTCATATGTTTCAACGACCCCTAATTTGCTTTAAAATAACCTGATAGACTTAAACACTCTTTGTTGCAGTTTTTAAGTGCGAAACAAACTCAGGATTGGTTTGATGAACCAGTTTATGAAGACTATGTTTTTTATACACCATCCAGGTTTTTATCGTGATTATTTCGTTTGTCTTTTAGACACAACTCTATAGTTATGAACGGATTTTCCATGGTACCAAAAGAATAAATAAATAAATTTCAGGTTGAAATCAGGACTACATAATTATTTTTAATTTAAAGGAGTCTATACCATAGTGAGGTTTCTGTATTCCGGTTAAGGGCCAGAGCCATTCGACAGTATTAAGGCCAACCGTTGTTCTTGAGCCTTACCTGTGATACAACCATTGCACCGTGACAAGCGTTTCTTTCGTAGATTTAACACACAAAGATTAATTGAGTTTCTATATATGCAGACATAAATATGCAGTTTCAGATTACAGTTATTTTTTTTATGGTTTCGTCAGACGCAGCGATGATAATATCGTTCCTGGCAGGGAAACTGATAATCGTTTTGGTTCTTGAAAAACATTGTCAAAACGCTGTTGAACCGATCGATATATCGATATGACATGATAGCTCTGCTGATATTATTGCGCAACTCGATCTATTATCCAATTCAATATTTTTAGGTGTTCCAGGCGGACCAATAACAGTTATTAACGTGTTCTTCCTGATTCGAACCAGGGTTCATTCGTTACGTTTCCAGAAAAAAACAACCATTTATTGCTGACAACCCTCTGTATGATTCAGATATTCATTTTTAAAAACCCTTCTGACAAGACCTTACAAATTTCGAGAATGACAAATGCAGCCATCCTCCCTCTAGAAGGTACTGCAAACTAGATTAATAAAATCCTCCAAAGATTTTTGTTGGAAGTCCCGGCAACAATAATTGCATAATCTTGCCTATTTTTTTCAACTTCCATACATCAAGTTCCGAGAAAACTAAGCAACCTAGTTTAATACAGCTCAGATTACAGCTCGCTAGAACTTTTGAAATTTTCCTGCATTCATTTCAGTATAATCCTGTAAAAAAACAACAACGTGCCATGAAAACCACTTCAGTTATAGTGCAAATACATATTCAAAACATACAAGCTAACAGACACAGGGAAAACACAGCTTTTTAATTAAATGTGTCATAAGTACATGTTGTTCAGAGAACTATCGAAGGGCAGATTTGGGTCCCTGGTGTGTAAGGAAAGCTACTGAATAAAGCTTTTGACCAAGCCATACAAGGGTAGTGGATAGTTCGTTGTGTTATGGGATTTAGAGGGATTCCACCACTAGAGTCCAGTGAAAGTATAACGCTTGGAGACATTCATGGATTGCATGAACGGAACAAATGACCCACAGGTACTGACGTTTATAGAATGACAGGGACGACCTAAAATGTAATTTACATTTATACCGGCTGATAGCACAAAGACCAAAAGCTGAAAGTCAAGACGTATCAAGAATTAACAAAATTCAAAATTAGCCTGTAATTCTGCAAAAGATATACTTGTCTTTTTCCTGTTGGCTAAATTAGCTTATGGAAAGAGGTATGAAACGAATGATATTTATACAAAACTTTGACAGTAGGGGTTTCTTAACTCTATCTAAAATTATTACTTTCTTCAAATATCACCAGGGACATTCCTTGAAGGTCGACAATAAATTGAAGGAATAATACACTTAAACACTTACACATTTATAATTTTCTATATGCCCAAATAAAGTGGAAGAGAAGGAAATTACTTTATTCATGGCTTTAATGGAGATTGGTACTGGAAGGACACCCGTCTTATAGTTTGATAATGACTTCTTCTGCAAAAGTATCTCTAAAGTGGCAGGACATATGATGAAAATCAGATTGGATTCACTGAATACCGGCTACGGCTGAACACATCCTAATTTTATTAATATTCAGGGAAACATTCGTTGTCTAAATATTTTATATGAGAAGCACAATGTTGCATAATGATTTAAGGACATATATAATATATTGGTAATACTGGTCTTTCAGACTGTCAGTCAGTCATTCAGCCATTTAATAACATTTCTTCAATACATCATGGAGTCTGTTATTCTATTTACCTTAAGCACTTGAATCCGGCTTCAGTTGCTTGTACAATAACATAAAGAATAGTTTTCATACCCTGAGTATATACAGACCATACGAAAACATGCTACCTATGACGCAGACTGGAGGATTAATGGACTTACACCATCAAAGGAAGGAGGAAAAAGAAGCTGCTGATGACTTGATAAAAGCAACACGTTCTAAGCATCCACCGGCGGTGTAGGGGCGGATCCAGTATACACCAGGACAGGGTGCACAGAGAGTTCAGGTCAGTGGCACCAAGACGGCCAGTGGGTAGGGATATCATATGGAGATTCAAAAGAAATATGGATATGCAAACCGAATAGAGCAAGTTTTGTGCATGCGTCTCAGTGAACATTGTGTATGTTGTTTACAATTGTGTCGCTTTGCGAAAATAGTGAAGTATTGATGAGGATGAGAATTAAAGTTCTGATGGAATCAAATGTACATTGCAATTATGAAGCTTTATTCTTGCCTTTCATACTGTCTGTTAACGGGAAAAAGCTATCACCCTTTCTCGTTCCTTGTATAAGCCAGGAACGGATAACTTTTCCATTGGTTTAATCAAGGAAAATCGTCTCCGTTATTTAGGTTCGAACATGATTTAGTTAGGAAGGTGATCAAGCCCCAGCCCCAGTCTCATCCCTTGAATCCTCCCCTGTTCTCTCCTGACGTTCTCTCTCTCCACTGAGAGACGCTGCGAGTTGGATCTTTGATGTTCTAGAACATAGAGCCACACTTATTTATTTTCTCATCGTGTCCCGCTCTTGTGAACCATCTCTGCTTGGTACCATCTGCTTGCGGGGTTAGGCCAGGATCAGTTAGATTCATATAGAGATTACCCAGACTCCTGTTTGATCGTGTAACGTCTACCCACCGGGAATCAAGGCCGAGCCCCCAATAATAGACGGTTCATCTTTAAAGGTTCTTTGTGAGACTTTATGCCATCAGTAATGTCTTTTACCAGGTGAGTATATTTCTTACGTTTCTGTCACATTTCCTGATTTTGGTCTAAATTGTATCTTGTGATTAAGTTGCATTGTAACTCACTTTCGTAAGTGAAAGTACAATATCTTCAGTGACTGTATATTAAGTAAATAATACTTTAATATTTCATTATTTTAAAGAGGGGTACAATGTCGGAAGAAAATATCTAGTTGGATTATAGGGACGTGTTATATTGGCTAAATATTAACATAACACATCATGGATAATATTTGACAAATATATGATTCACTGGCAAGTACAACCTGGGGTCATTTTATTCAATTAAGATTGCATACTGGGGCTATAGATTTTATTGGGCAAGAGAAATATGGCTCTTGTACATTGTTTACATACACATAATAATTTCGATCATAATGAAACAATCTAAATTACCAAAAATAACTTACGGTTTGTATTAAAAAAGCCGTTTATGCGGCAGTATTGCTATTTGATCGCAGCAGTAGATGCGGCTCAACCCAGCCATGCCTTGGGCAACAATTAGAGTCTAGCATTGACTGTAAACGAGCCGTCTGAGATGAAAGATGGCGGCAAACCCCATGCGCTCTGTTACCCCGGGTTATCCAGTTCTGACAGAATCAACAGATTTCCATAATAGAAAAAAAGATTAATCTAAATACTCTTATGATCTGTTCTAACAGCAATTACCATTGCTGATCGAAATGTGCCAAATATACTTTTTCCAGAAGAAACACCACATTATATATATATATATATATATATATATATATATATATATATATATTATATGGTGGAACTTCCCGATTACGGATACTGGCGATACGTGTTTTTTATTATTATGCCGTTCTATATATGGCGCCCGTATTAGCGAGGTTTCTTTATATTCATGTATACAACCTCTTCTGTTCTGTTCAGTGTCAGTCATATAGAGAGACCCGAAATAGAGAGGTGACCGAAATTGAGAGGTGTCCGTGAGCATAGGTTTCCATGGATAGTTATATAAGTTGGTGTGTGAGAGAGAAAGAAAGAGATAAGGAGTACTAATTTTGCTATTGTTCATTACATTTTACCAGCCATTTATCTTGTACCTCAGTTAAAGGGGCCCAATTACCTATCTGACTAAAGGGGATACCATGGAGTTTCCATAAAAATAGGCCAGAAAACGTGGATATCATTGCACACAGGCTCCTCTGTTTGTTTATATCAACGTTATCAACGTGTTTATAATACGTGGGCGCCCGCGAAAGTAATCAAAACAAATTCAACAAGGGCATCTGACAGCAAGTCAGATAAGCCAGAGCTTTGCAAATGGCGGTTTACAACAAGTGACCTTTCTACCTCCGTATATATGCAACCTTCCACCTTAGGTTACATATTTTTCCCGTTTGTCAACATTGCTGTGTCTACAAACATGTTGTTGATAAACAATTTCACACATTCTTCCTGAAGGCCTTAAAAGACCAGAACCAAAATTACCCTTAGATCATTAATATATAAATAGAGGAAGCAAGAAATCACAAAATCTCTTTTCAAAAGGTAGGTGATTGGGCACCTATAAGTCAGATATAAGCTGTAGGATTGAGGAACATGCAAATTTTTTTCAGATGGAACCTATCAACAGTTTTCTTTTTTAATTTCTGGCATGTACCAGATTTGTGTCATTATCAGATTAAGAATACATATTAAAAACCTGTATAGTATCGTTAGTTCACTCTGTACTGGTTTTACTCACCCTTCTTCCCGCTCTGTTGTTATGGAGATTCATATGTGCGCGCGCATCCCGGACTCTCTTTTCGCGAGCATCCACGAACATCCTAGCAAAGTGGCTGCCGTAGCGAACATTGTCACTGCAGCCTCCCCAGTCAAACTCTCCTATTCTGTCTCTGCTTTTCCCGCCTTTTGTGGGGTCACATGCGCAGTTTAGTAATTGTCCTTTACTGCAGGCGCGTGTTATTGCGTGGACCACTCCAGCGGACGACACAGCATACACGAAGGCCGCTTCTCGGCTGCCTACTTGAGACACAGATAACACAGATATTTTTATACTACACTTACATATATCTATTATCTGTTCTATCAAGGAATACCGATCAGTTTTTGATGGTAATAATAAATGACTAAATGTGTGTATGTATATACATATATATATATATATATATATATATATATATATATATATATATATATATATGACAAGGACATTGTACTGATAGATTGTGATGCTAATAGAGGATGAAAAATAAATCGATTCAAACGTCTAAGAGCCTCATATTTCACGAATTTGTTTTGAGGACGTTTCTTCGTGAATTGACGACAAGGAATGGCGTCTCTTTTATCATGTTCATGGGACCAATCACCAACATTCAGTAAATGTCTTTCAAAAATATGTACCATGCGCCCAGATAGAATTTTTAAGAGTATTAAATAAATTATACTACTCAAAGATATATAAATATGTACAATACAGATCTACAAAAAAGCGATTAGCATCCCTAGATTAGAGAGACTTTAACATGATACAGTACTTATTTCAAAGCAATTTTTTTTATTGGCGCTCTGTTCTAATTGATCCATTATAATAATATGTGGTCTCATGATCTTACTATATATACCGCGTAAAAATTATTACATCAGGTGAGGATGAAATATATGTTATGTGTACGCACAGCGTTATATTAATGCTTGGTATAACATTACATATAACATTCATTTTATATTCATTACTTGTTATATTTTATTCATTTATAATTCGCAGCATATATAAATATGTATATATTCATGAATGCTTAATCAAACCTTAAAAATTAATAAAACAAAAAAAAAATAATAATACATGGTAAAATATTCATCATTAATTATTAAAGATAAATAGACGGGTATTTAAGCGACTCTTCAATAAGGCAGTGTTTCGAATCATCCAACAACCTATTACGGCAGCTTTTCCGTAATCCCAAAGCAACAAAAGCCCTTACGTGGATATATTTACTGTTGGCTGAACAAGCTAGGACTTTTTAGTGCACCATGCAGATGGTTAAGTGATGAAACCAGTTCAGTAATGTATTTTACTATACCATGCATTAAGAGGCATTTTATGAGATTTTTACACGATATCGTTGACGTACTGGTAGACAATGTAGACCAATAAAACAATGTTACATGGAGATATATACCTCCGTACACTAAGTATTATACGGACTGGACTGTCTTGAACAGACTGTATAATTTATCCAAAATGACGGACTGTCTACAGTCCATGATGTAATCAATTCCACATTTCCAGTGCGGAACAGAACCGTATCGGTCATTCATCAAGCGATGTTTGTCAGTCGAATGAGTAAAATTCGTGGTCTATAATGTCGAAGGCTGAAGGCAGTTCAAGAAAAACCAATGTACATCGTTTCATTTAAGGACTGGCCACATCACGATTGCATATACTTATCTAGTCCATAATGCAAAAAGTGCATTTTTTTTCAAAATGCCAAAACTTAAAAATAAAATGAAGATAGGCTAATAAAATATATTTGCAATTCGTCTAACCTAACAAATACAGGTCAAAAACATTTGGTGATATGCCGTCCAGTCATTGCCAACTAAGCTGCTAACTGAATCATGTGACCTAATGACCAAGAACAAAAATTTAATGGTATATATGATATGGGTGAAAACCTTCAACTTATTTGATAATGCGAAAGTACATGCACGATCCACATTTCACAACTATGCTTCGCTGCATGCCGATGCTGCTATATTGCAAAGCAACTTTTCGAAAAGTAAAAAATTACTTATGGAAATGAGGAAAAGCATGCCTTGCATTTAAAAAATTGGGATGATGATATAATCGATTCAATATGGATAACATATTTACATACGTGCACGTTATTCATATAGAAATTTGCATTAACATAACAGACCTTCAGTTTTTAACAAAATTGTTTAAGGCGTTTGTAATAATTTTACCGATTTATGATGAAATTCAACTGCTCATACTCGGGAACAGCGTACGAATGGAGACTGATATCATAGAACGATGAAATCGTTCGAAAATCTGCATCATATATATCGAAATGTTGTAAATGCATTCTTGAATTAAAAACTGGTTATAAATTAAATATCGCTTGTGATACCACGGATTTTAATTGGGATTCCGTGTAAATCACACCCCAATATTCCAAATGAAATGTGTATTCGTCAGGGGCGTCGATATGTACAGGGGGATGGAGGGTTGCATATTCCCCGCTTTTTAGCAATAATAAATGCTCAATATAATCATCCCATCAACTCCCTACACTATGAAGAGAATAGCAGCTATATAGTTATATATGTATCGGAAAAACTACACTGATAGTTTAATCTGTGACAAAGTTATTTTCCCCACAAATATGACAATTTGACACATTTAAATATGTTACAACTAAGTAAAAGGTATATAAAAAAGAAAGTGTAATTGTAAAACATGCTCAGATATATATTTTTTAGTAAACTCTGAAATGGAGAAATCGAACCAAAGTCTACCTTTCTAATATAATTATCAATATATATATATATATATATATATATATATATATATATATATATATATATATATATATATATATAAACTTCCGCGGTGTCCATATACTGATTAAAAACAGGTATACATTAATGTATCATTAATATATTATTAATATTTAAATATATTATATATTTATACATGTATATATTTTATATGTGCTATATATATATATAAATATAAAAATATATATATATATATGTGGTAATTCTCCTGACCTAACAAGATCTTCATTGTTTAATATTATAGAGTCAGCGATGGAATGCAGGTTCTTATACAAGAAATAGATTCTGATAGCAGGAAAATATTCAAGGGGAAGAGTGCTCTGCTCAGAACATATAGAAACTACAATAAATTGTGTTTATTTTACCCGCCTTGCTGGAGCGTACTTTTCTAAAAAGTTGGGAGACCATTTGATCTAATTATATATAAAGAGGGAATATTCATGTAAAAAAGTCCAAACCAAACCAACAAAAAAAAACTACCGTAACTTATGTCGTGAATAAATGGTTCAGTAACAGGAAAATTGTGAACCCACTCACATCTGTCGTTATAACACGTTTGTGTAGTTCACAATATTATAGACTTTTAAATTGTTCATAATACATAGAATTTTACTAAAAGTATTTAAAAAGGTCAATGGATTGCTTATAGATGCCATTATTTATCATTTTATCTGCCGGCGATACAGTTAAAAATGCTATGCACCAGTTCAATGGCAAGAAAATAAATTATGTTAAAAGGCATTTATAAATCAAAATACAAATTTCAATACGTCTTCGAGAATAATAATAATAACAACAATAATAATAATAATTATTATTATAATAATAACTTTTCTTTTTCATCTTCTTTTTATTATTATAATTATTATTCTATCAATATATGTTATATTAAATATAATAATATAAATAATAATAATAATAATAATAATTATTATAATAATAATAATAATAATAATAAGACACTTACATATATGTCAGTACACACTCAAAAAAAAATCTATACGTGCATGCTTATATTGGCTTATAGTTATTGGATATTTCGGTTATTTCTTAAGAGTTATATGTTAATTCCCCGAGTTGCTACCCAAATCGGGAAATAAACGCAACTATAAATAATAACCGTATATGTGTGTGTTTATATAGTAAAAATAATATATATGTGACTTAAAAAGTATAAATAGTGACTTAAGGGATGAATATATGATTTATGTCAAATTTGTTTAAGTTTGATCTGCTTATTATGCACACCAATTACGCAGATCAAATATACACAGTTACCTAAATTAAAGTCTTACACTTTCCTTGATATAGATCCAAAAAGTACCCAATATAATCGAGAGGTGTATTCCCAGTTTATATAAAAAACACGTTATTGTAATAAAATGGATAAATAAATATAAAACATACATAAATCTCTTACCACTTCCGGAGTTTTTCCAGCTTTAATCTTACATTTATAATTAAAGGTATACCAGTGTAGGTTACAGAATTTGTATAATCACTACTGATGTTTATATATTTTATTTGTACTATCCCCCGCACGGATACTTAAGTATCTGTCAAGTTTGTGGAGTGGTGTTAGCGCATGACAGGCTTTTCTCACGGAACAATAAAATACTTTAATCGTATCCTAAATATTTACTGTCGATGTTACACAGACAACCAGGCTCCGAAGAGCAAACTCTACCAATGAAAACCCAATTCACGGCACAAAGCGTATAATTTTACGATCGGAACCGCAAGACAAACACGTCGTGCCAGTAAAAATAAGGAGGTGAACTTGAACGGGAGGTAACAACTTTCAAGTATTCAATAAAATGATCAGTCAGTTTTGTTCGGTTTGTTATTTGGTCTCGTGAAACCTGTTAAAGGAACTTGTCTTGTAGAACTGATCAATTAGGAAACCTAACATACCGACCGTGACTCTCAAAGAAACGGGGTCATGTACGGGGAAGGGGATTCGTGTTCAGGCAACTGTATTCTTAATTTATATCTTGTTAATATGAAATAACCATAACACGCATACATTTTTTCAACTATTGTTTTAACCATTTTAATCAAAGTTCCGACGGTTAATCAGATATTAGACATTTAAAAAATTAAGTGAGTTCAAATCTGAAAAGGTTATTCAAAGACCACTATATATATAATATATATATATATATATATATATATATATATATATATATAGTACTCGAGAAATGTTTCCCTGTAAATATATAATATTACGGTGTAATATAACTTATCTTTACTTCCACGTGATTATGAATTTGCTTCGATCCCGAATTAATATTATGCGACATGAAATTATTTGTGTGGAACGTCGGCGCATTTATGAAGTACATGTAATTTAAGGAAATTATAAAATCTAAAATTCTTAAACTGTGACACTTGTTTAATTGTTACTCCTTAATATATATTACAATCTTTGTCTTAACTGCATGAGCTTTTGAAAATATTTTTTGATATGTTATGATAAACATAAAACCTGTCATCAAATTTTGTATGCGTTTTTCGTAACAAGCATTGTAATTTGTTGCTTGGATGCATACTGTTATATACATCCACAAGACTATGCCCTATCGATTTTCAACTTAAATAATTTACACCTTTCTTTACATTTCCTACTCTTCAAATCTTATGTGTATCAAAACAAATTAAGAACTCAAAATGTCTGTAAAAAGTTAACTTTTTATATTATTATTAATTCATATGGGTATATATATAATTTATTAATATATTAATTTGTGTGCACGTTTGAACTTAGTTTTTTATGCAAACTGAAATACTGGGAGACCAGTTATAACATAATTCAAGAAACCATTTTTTTATTATTTTTCTGTCTGTCTGTTGAGTGATATATATATATATATATATATATATATATATATATATATATTCTTATGACAATTATGTATTCAGTGTCATCATAGATTAGAGCAAAACATTTGGGACTTACCTTTGAGCATTACCTTGCCAAAAACACTCGAGTCCTTTTTAGAAGTAGAACAATTCCAGCGATTGTTACGAAATTGAAACTGGCATTCCCTGACCCCAACTTTTGCTCCCCTGACCACAGAAACCATGACGTCAGGATGAGAGCGACACAATTTCCGCTGACGTCCTATCAAACCGGGAATGTTGTCACAGATTACTCCGCTCCCGACGAGGGAAAGACTCTGCACCGGTAACTGGCTCAAGTACCTGCCAAAAAGGAGTATTTTTTTAATAGAAAAAAAATTAATAATTTTAAAATTGACTGGTAAATGGCTGAATTGTGGGTCGCAGTAAAAGTATTTCCGACCCTGCGACAATTCTCATCTTGCTTTATAACATATAAATCTATATTGTACGTCATAAAAAAATGCTACTATAGGTTAATAAATCATTACAACAATATAATTATAGAGGGAAAATGTGCGTGTATGGCATGCAAAATTACAGCTACCGAACAGCATTATTTAAAAATTATTATAGTTCACAAAATTATTGTTGAATAACGAGGCTAATTGTTCAGAGTACTCCAAACATCAAGGTTTTGGAGGCAACAAACAATTAGCAGTAAAATGGTTAAAAAATCTTCAAATTTATTTTTAGACACTTTGGAATTTTTTCCAGTCAATGTATAGACTAAAACATGTATATCGCCGTTAAAGCCTTGTACGCAAAAGTTATGTATGTTTGAGCAAACTTTGAAAATAGATATGAACGTTTTAAATTAATAATGTTAAATAATTAATTAATATGTATCAAATATAAGATAAAAACGGAAAACGCAGGGGGAAAATGATTTGACTCTACGAAGTTGTTCCATATCTTACCATGAAGACAAATTGAAATCAGTCTATACTCATGTATTTATAAAAGCACGTGGAAGTCGGATATACTTGTACATAATTTACCATATTTTTTTTTTTTTTTGGGGGGGGGGGGGGTCACGTATAAAGAACTGATGCTGGTAAATTAAGGTTGTCTTCTATGCTTCAGCAAGTTCATCCAAATCTATTACAAATGAAGACAAATTAACTTGATACACCAAATTGTGTCCTACATGTATACGCTTCTTATCTAAACACTTGGTTCATTAATGATAAAAGCTTTCTAAATGCGCCTGTCTCATTCAACTACACCAGACAACCGCTGTGACAGGTATACACGGCTCATGCATGAAATAGTCAAGTTCTCTCCCGTCACTTAAATCTTTAACCGATGCATTGAACCGGACAGGCACGCATGCTATTTTAACACATTTACTAAACATGCAGTTTTTATAGAAAACAACCCGAACAAAGGTGTCTCCCCGTACAAGTTCCCATTTGAAAGGGTTGACCTCTGTAATCTGTCGCTGTGGGGAATAAAAAAAAGAAAGAGAGGGTCCACGAGCTACGGCTTAATGTTTCAAAGATAACCCATAGGAGGAAACCACCGTCGTCACACGTTAAGGTGTGATGTATATACGTGCATGCACTTTTCTCTTCCCACCACACTGCATTAGTGAACTTAAACGTTTTAACA
Organism: Sipunculus nudus; assembly: GCA_026874595.1. Taxonomy (NCBI): domain Eukaryota; kingdom Metazoa; phylum Annelida; class Sipuncula; order Golfingiida; family Sipunculidae; genus Sipunculus; species Sipunculus nudus. Next base: position 102,036,060 of record CM049306.1, on the reverse strand, counting down.
GTTTCCTCAAATTCGAGTGATAAAAGAAAGCATGAACCTATGAAAAGAACTGATATACATGTATTACTTTATCAGTTATATCAGATATTGCAACAGGGATTTTTTTAGGTAAAAATGTTCAAATTGTGTATCTCACTTGGAAACAAATTTATGTATGTATGAAAAAGAATTATCAAAATTGGTGCGGCAAAGTACTGCGAGTTGTTTTGCATGCTTACTTTGCAGATCATAACATAATTTAAAAGTTCAGCACGTCTTTGTTATTTCATTATTAACGCTAATTAAATTTTAAAATAATTTTGAAAAGTGTCTTCTGAGTAAGTAAATAAAACAATTAAAATATGTGAAGAATAGCTCCAACAACAATTATTTAATGGCACAATTATAGTTATCCATTCAGAAGTCTTGTAACTTTAGAAAGGTTGCAAATTATTTAATAACTGTATGTATAAATAAAATCTTTCAATATATCTGATCTTTAGAGAAAATATCATTTTGAGCGTACTTACCACATTAAAAACAAGAGAAAGTGTCGTTTGGAAGGCAGAGACATATGCGGACCTGTGATCATGGCGGGTTAGGAGGGAAGAAATAATATCTATACCAGTGTCATCAGGTGCAGGTCCTTCAGTCACACCAACCCCTTGTCCCCTATTACAAACCCTCACTCGTTGCTCTAACAACCTCACTTTTTTGCATTTAATACTCAGGTCCCCCAATTATGTCTCACCCAGATCTACCTTGCCGTGCGACACGTTAATGAAGTGAACCATACCGCACGGCTCACGTCAACTTGCATTTAGCAGTTGGTAAATGAGTGCGCAGCTGGGTGAGAGACTTGACCCCGTGCCTGATTACACAGGGATAATTCTCCTTGTGGAGCTGCAGCTATTCTGGGACTTTTAAGGGATGTAGCAAGGAAGAGAAGCAAGGGAAGACAAACTTATTCTTACCACCAAGTATTAGAAACTTCACGCGCACACAATAACAGCACCAGAAAAAGCACTCTGATAAGAGGAAGACAGAGCTTATCCATGCCAGTAATCCATGTGACTGTAATAGAAAGACGAGGCTTATCCTAAAAAAGCTCTGTGGCATAAACGCTTCCTCGGAACACCGGCTTCCTCCATGCTAACTCCTTCTCTTCTGAAGTTTCTGCCAGAGATGCCGCCCTCCGGAACAGGCTGCACGGGTTAAAAGGTCGATCCTGATTGGCCAGCACTCGCTTGAGTGACGCAGCCGCTTAGAAAACTTGTAGGAACTTCCCAGGAAACCCGGACCTCACAGCGTGGAAGTAATAAAACGTAATTAAATCAGAATGATTCTCTGTAAGTGATCTCAGTCTACATCAGTTCTCGCGGCTTTTACCTGCGGGATAAGTTTCTTTAGTGATTAATATTTTATCAAGTCCAGCTATTCGGTTTATGTCGTTTAATAAACGTCGGTTGCATCTGTCTGTGAGAACACAAGCTGCCGCTGTTTACGTAAGAAGGTAAGGCCACGCAGGGCTTGGCCTGGCAAACCCGAAATAATTGTATCTTTACATCGAAATAAGCAAATCCAAATATAGCGCAACAGTAACATTAACTGAACAAGTTTGCTCAACCCATGTAATCCTTTGCCACATGCAGTTGTCAACAGGTATCTCCGGGCAAATAGCCACGGCTTCGCAAAGATTTAATACAAACTCAACAATAATTGACATGAGCTTGAATACATCGCCCAAGAAGCATGTACCTATTTACCTGCACAAAAGAAAACACAAGTATGAAATGTAGCAGATTGAGGCCACCGTGCGGGCGTCATCAGTCCCACCCTTCAGATGGCCTCAGGTTCGCGTTCAGATTGTTCACTCTGGCGTTATAGGGATAAGCTGCACTCAATGGCCACAGTACACCCCACCCTTGCTACATACTCCCAAATTAAGTGTAATGGCTTCGATTTGATTGAAAGCAATTGGACCAGTCAAAATAATCGAGGGAATGTGTTTGAAAGATCTCCGACAGCCTAGGTGGCCAGTCGTATCGTTTACTTGCGTTGCTGGTACCTCGACCACACGCTTTTCACTAAGACAGCGGGACTACATGTATGTAAGTCCCCCATCTAATCCTGTATAGCATTCCTCATTCGGAAAGTTTATACAGAACGATAGACATAATCCTTTAATAGATCCCAGATCTTTACAGAAGTATCAGGCGTGTAACATTAGTGTTTACCCAGATCTTTGGTCGCGGCGGGGGACAAACTGATCAGGCGCATAAGTTCTCCACGACGCGGGTTCCTGGTTATGACGTCACGCTCACATATACAGCATTGAATCTTCAATTGCATCCACTTGAGTAATTTCCGTCGTAGAATTGTGAATAACTACTCTTGAAACACTTGATCTGAACACTTGGAGTATCTTTGGCTTACAGAGCTGTCATCACTTTTTAACCGCTTTAAATATAAATGTTTCAATTGTAAATGATCTTTTTTTCTTACAATACGTTATAAATGTACTATAAAATAAAAAGTGTAGATTTGTGAAGAAAAATCCACTTGCGCAAAAACAGCTACTAGAATTGTTGATAAAAAATATCGTACATTTTTTTTTGCTCTAAAGTATTCGCCTTATACCGTACAAATATAAGCACAATTAAAACAAGATCAAAATGAAATATAGCTAAGGCTTGCAGAGCTTCAACAAACGAAATATAAAGTAGATATAGAAACATTAGAGGTCTGTATATAAGTAACATATTGAGTAATTTAAATCTCCAGGAACAATTGTCTCAAGAATTGTGAATTCATTACAATACATAAAAGCTGTACAATATAGTTAACTCTGAAGAGATGTCAATAGATTTTTCCCCATGCATGAAGAGTAAAACTTTATGACAAACAATATATGCATGGTATAATAACAGTCATTGATATATGCGAGACATATAGGCTTTTTAGGTCAAAGAGATTTTATTGCTTGAAAATTTTTTATTTTATATTAAATGTCTAATGATTGAGCGTTAAGGAAACCACGCGCCTTAAAAAAATATTAAGCCTTTAACCGTCTCCTGGCCAAGAAAAGATTACTCAAGAAGGATATTTTTATACATGTTGGAATTAAATTTTACCAGTTAAGTAATTTTACCTTATAGGTAAAAACACATCGAATCATTAATTTATATTTGTATAATAAACAAATTTAATTATAAAAATGATTAATGATAAATTTCGTTTGTTAAACTTAAAACATAATAATATATTGTCTTTAGATATCAACGATTGGTTATAAATTTTAAAATTTTTAAATGCTAGGACAAAGTAACATGCATAAAGTAATATCTTTGCATGCATGGCGGAGGAAATGTGTGATATTTTTACTTTAATTCACAAAAAAGCAGTATATGTCCGGATAAATAAGCTTAGAAAATAATCTAATTATGACCTTATATAGGAATGAATCACCCCTTAATTGTCTCACATTTTGATTACATTGAGAATGTTTATATCCCTTATCTCTGTGGACGATCGTCTATATAAATATATATATGGGTATATATAAATAAAATAAATAAATATTTGGTTTGTTTATATGCATATTGCTTGACTATATGTTAATTTATGAAGGTTAATATATGGTGTGTTAATGTTTTACATTAATGAGATATACTGTATTTCAAATATAGTGTCTTGCATGTAAATGTATAAAATTTAGATGTGCAAGTGCTTGCTTTGATATTGGAAATTACATCATAACAGTATGTACTGTCACTTTTAAGAATGTTTATTGATCATTGTTATTAGTATTATTATTATTATTATCATTGTTATGTTTTTTACTAGTTGTTTATTTCATTACTTCTTGTTCCATGCATTCATGGTTAAGGTTACAATGTTATATACTTGGGTTAAAGTTTATTTATTTAATTCTGATCTCTCAATTTTCACTTGTATTATAACACTTGTAAATGTTGATTGTATTTAAGCAACTTTGGGCCTGTGGCGTTTTTTAGAATAAACCCTATTCTGCATGTCGATGAATCGCACTAATCAAACCCCTCATGTTTGTAAGATTTCAGAAAAAATAACATGTTGCTATATTTAATGTATCTATTGTACCAGGGCATTGCAGAGTATAGTTGTTATTCTTTTTATATGACGTTCCTTGCACTAGTAAAACAATATATGGTAGAAGTTTGATTTAATATGAAAACCCGATCCTTTTTAATCTTTCAGGTGTTCCGTTAATTTAAATTATCTTCTTATCAAACATTTCGCTGGTCTGGTCCAGCAGCAGGAGTGAAAGACGATCAAGCATTGATAATTCGTCCCGGATTATAATCCAAAGACGGATTAATGACTTTGCAGCGTCTCGGAGTCCGTAGGTGTGTGTCACTTCCTTAAAAAAATGAAAACAAAGGGCGCCGTGTCTGAGTTCATGTACTGTACCAGAAAGCGACAAAGACGACTCATTACGACCCCCAAGTTAATCCGACATCCGAGCTCAGTTACTCCTGGAGAGTAAATGTGGCGTGATCAAACCAGAGACTTTTAGACGAGTTAATTAAGAAACACCCAGGTAATTATGTTTTTTCTTTGTCTCTGACACAAGGTAATCATTATGTTAATTTATACCCTTATTTTTTTTTGCCTTTGACACAATCTAATCATTTTGTTAAAGAATCCACATGAAAAAAAATAACAACAGATATAACTATATGTATGATTAAATTCCGCTTATAGTAGACATATGACCACTCGAATCTCATCGTTAAATTAACTTCGAATAAGTAGGGTTTACTTTATAGCAGTCAGATATATCGGTCTACAATCACACTAACGGGTAATTATGAAAGTTTATACCAATAACTCAATGCCTAGTCCAGTATACAAAGACGTAGACTGTGAAGAAAGAATAATCAAAAACATTATTATAGGTGCATGAGTTTTAAGTGAGAAAACAGCATAATAGACGTCTGGTTGTTTCAACTGTTTTGTCTATATAATGTTATAGAATTTGATTGGCAAGGAGAGTACAGCTGCCCTAATCTGAAAATTACATGGTCTTTGAATTAAACTATAAGTAAAGTAAGCCGTGTTTCTGTAACGAATCTCTCCTCCGGTGGGAGGAATGACTGCACCCAACGCCCCAAGCGTTGATCGGGTCTCTGAGCGCCGGAAGGAGAGATGTGAATCTCGCGATAGTGCGGGTTAATTGGACTGAGCGGTCCAGAAATGTTTACCCGGACGGTGTGTCATATTTTGGCGTCTCTCGTTGGACTGATGGTAAATACTGAAGACGTCACTGGGGAGCCGCTTGGCAAATAATCCTGCCCCGGGTCCATGCAAAAGTACACGCTCGTGGCAAAAGAAAACACTGATCAAGGAGTTCAGTTCATTGGCATAATTGATAAAATAAATGGTTATTTGGCCAATTAAAGTGATCTGATCAAACTCTGCACACGCAAGACGCCCGCTGTGACTTTGTGATCGTTTGTTACTGATATAAGCGGCTTAACCTATACAGACAAGCCTCGATGTAGTGTTCACCCAATATACGAATTCTGCTATATCCGTTCAGGAATATAAAGTTTCTTTATACACTCTGATATTAAGATACAGCCAGGAGTAACACTTGAGATCCTTTACCAATAGAGTTCCACTTTAGATCTTTTATTAATTTATAAATAACTAATGTAATATTCCCCATTATCCGAGATAACCATTCACATCAAAGACGGTAACCGAGAGTTAAAAAATCTTTAAAACAGCGTATTGAAACACGACAGACGAAATTTGCCTGGAGGACAAAGAGTCCAGGCACATCTTTCAATATCTTAATTAGATCTGGAATCTCGTCTGAAGCAAACTTGTCTTGGGAACACAGATGTATGGAACTGTAATGTAAATCTGTAAGGAAACAAGTCTAAGAGGAAAACCAGTCTGGGCAACGGCAGTTCAGAGAACACTATAACTAACAATGGCGTAAGGAAGGAAGGCGATTAATTCAATCTAGTATTGATAATATATTGAACGGTATTTAATAGAACATATAAAATTTTACTTGTTACAAAAAGTTACTTTGTAAAGTTCATCAAACGGAGATTTGTAACCAGATTTAATCCTGTTGAGCACCTGCTGAGAAGATGTGATTTGTTAACTGTTTGATAAACCTGCACAAATGGGAAAAATGTCCCGACAATCATGCATGCTTTTAACTGAATGCTGGAATTTGTCTGTGTCAAAATACAAAAATCTTATATGTGGCTTAAATAGGGCGGCGACATAAGTCCGGTGAAACTAATTCGACGGCCAATAATAAGAATAAAATTGCAATGGTCATCATCGAAGTGCTGCAGATAAATCTTTATTTGATATTATATTGAATATTGCTGTTATTGTGTTACTGGAATGCTGGAATTTGTCTGTGTCAAAATACAAAAATCTTATATGTGGCTTAAAAAGGGCGGCGACATTAGTCCAGTGAAACTAATTCGACGGCCAATAATAAGAATAAAATTGCAATGGTCATCATCGAAGTGCTGCAGATACATCTTTATTTGATATTATATTAAATATTGCTGTTATTGTGTTACTGTAGGCCCTATTGATGAAATATAGGCAAGAGGTAATGTTAATTTAGAAGCACTGGCTTTACTGTGTGATAACTGGGATATATTTTGAGAACTAAGGATAATTATTTAATATTATTATTCAGGCTATACTTTTCTTATAGCTTTGAATCTTACTGTGTTTGTTCAATGTACATATAGCGCCAATGATCGTATATGCGCAAATGAATTAAGTATATGCATCAATTAATATATATAAAATTCTGACCGTCGTGAATCAAAATTAAAACTAAATCGACAAATTTATTATACCTGTAATATCTGTAGTTATGAACATGTCCTGGCATTTCTTCTTCGGGGATATCTTTTTAGGTAAAGGTCCAGGAAAACAAGCCAAAAAGAGGATGTCCAGATATTAAACTAGAATATCTTCGCATCGGAGATGCCATAGTATTACCACACAGATAATGCATACCCCTTCAAATGAGGTCCCCATCTTCAATAGAATATAGTAACACTTGGCAAGTCACCAGTATTTCTTCAGGTGTGATCTTCAAAACCAAAGGTCAAGATCACTAGTCATTAAAACAAGTCAGAGATATTGGTGGAAATAATTTTGGGGTCAAATTGGAAGGAAACAGAAGCAGTACTTCAAAAGTTAGGGGTCAACAAGAATCCTATATATCCGCAGATTTGACCTTGACGACCAAATCCGAGGAATTGGTGGAAGTTTTGTGTGTGTCAAATTTGAAGAAAAAAAAAGGGTAATTCAAATGTTATGGGGTTAACAAAAATCCTATATATATACACATATTTTACCTTGAAAAGCAGGGTCAAGGTCACCAGTCTTCAAACTTGTCAGAGACCTCGGTGGAAACAATCACGTGTATCACATATGAAGAAAAAAGAAAGGGTACTTAAAAAGTTATGAGGTTCACAAAAATGCTGTGTGTCCGCAAATTTGACCTTGAAAAGCAGGGTCAAGGTCACCAGTCTTCAAACTTGTCAGAGATCTCGGTGGAAACAATCCGTGTCACATTTGAAGAAAAAAAGAAAGGGTATTTCAAATGTTATGAGGTTCACAAAAATCATATATATCGGCAGATTAGACCTCGATGGTGAAAGTCAACGTCACAGGTTTTCAAACGCCTTCAACAACTTATCATCTGATATCTTTCATTTTGATTTAAAGATAGATATATCTATCCACTTTACAAACAATATTTTTCACCAAATATGGAAATATTCAAGGTCATGGCCACTCTCATAGGAAAGGTCATGACCCAAATTTAAATATACGTCAGCACTGTCAAGTGGCAATGATGGGGGCATTAAAAGGCGCGACAACAAGAAAATGACACAAGTGGCGCCACCTGTCTCCCACAGAAGACAAAGATCTTCAGTCAATTTGATTTTTGGACCAATCCATGCATCACTATATATATATATAAGATTTTGTATGATTTTCAACAAATATGGAAATTTCTTATTTACAGATAGATATATCTATCCCCTTTAGAAACAATATTTTACACCAAATATGGAAATATTTAAGGTCAAGGCCACTCTTATAGTAAAGGTCATGACACCAATTGAAAAACACCTCTTCTCATAACCTATATCTATGCATATGCATAATATGAAAGAAATATGTCCATTATTTTTTTACTTATAATGCTTACAGTACTGTCAAGTGGCAGTGATGGGAGGTTATTAAAAGGCGCGAAAACAAGAAAAGGATAAGAGGTGGCGTCACCAATTTTAGGTACATGACAATGCTATCAAAGATCATCGGTCAAATTGATTTTTGGATCAATCAATGCAAGATTTTTTTTTTATAATTTGTTGACCTATTCAAGGTCAAGGTCACTCTAAGTAAAGGTCATGACCATAGGCTTCGTTCTCTCACCCATATCTATGTTCAAGTTTGGTAAAGATCCGTGAAATATTTTATGAGTTATCGCACAGACAAGAGTTATCTGCGGGGGCGGCGGCGGGACCGACTTAAAAAGCCATAGTATCTCCTGACTTTGTCTTGGTATTCAATTATAAGCAGATTTATAAAAGTATTCAGACATATCAAAGTGACAAGTCCGCCACTACATCATCCAGTGTAATAGCTACACTACAGAATTAAACTATAGATGACCTGAGGTCACGCGCTTGCCGGAAATGATGTAAAGTTAGTCAGATGAACGAGCAGTATAAAAGTGAAAGAAAATAGTCCATAGTTTGTGAAGAAAGAACCAATATTAACAAAGTTCTAAAGAAAATAAGATTTTGATATATTTTGATCACCTTGTCCTTGACCTTTGACTTATTTGAATAATAAACATAGGACTTCCAGATATCATCATGATATATGACAAGTGTAATTTACAAAACGATTCCTTCAAAACTGTCCAGTAGAATGCTACATGTGAGACGCAAGCACCTGGAAGCAGGCGAAATTGAGGACAACTGACAAACAGACAAACATACTGACAAACTGACCCAAGATTGAGACCAGTTGACTTAATCATGTGATGGAGAAACCTCAGAGGAAGATAATAAGCTATAGTTTATGTAAATGAGGTTTATACTTTTGGAGATATGGCCAAAAAATGATATGTTGTGGAAGTTTGAGTGCACCGCCCCCTAGCGGCCTTATCTGGAAAATGAAAAATTCGTTTTTAGTGTAAGACATAAGATGTAATAGTTTTAAAAGGATTCTTTCAAAACTGTGGCCTGTAGAATGCTATATGTGAGACGCAAGAACCGGCAAGCAGGCGAATTGGAGGACAACTGAGAAACAGACGGACACACAGACAAAGTGACTCAAGATTGAGACCAAATGAATACACCAGGTTTTTGGAAAGACCCAGAGGAAGAAAATAAGCTATAGTTTATGTAAATGAGGTTTATAGTTTTGGAGATATGGCCAAAAAATTATATGTTGTGCAAGTTTGAGTGCACCGCCCCCTAGCGGCCAATTCTGGAAAAGGAAAAATCCGTTTCGAGATATTAGTGTAAGTCATAAGATGTAATAGTTTTAAAAGGATTCTTTCAAAACTGTGAGCTGTAGAATGCTATATGTGAGACGCCATAACCGGTAAGCAGGCGAGTTTGATGAAAACTGAGAAACAGACGGACACACTGACAAAGTGACTCAAGATTGAGTCAAAATGACTCCACCAGGATTTAGAAAAGACTCAGAGGAAGAAAATAAGCTATAGTTTATGTAATTGAGGCTCACAGTTTTGGAGATATCGCCAAAACATGATATGTTGGGGAGGTTTGCATACAGCGCCACCTAGCGGCTGCATTCAAAAAATGGAAAAACTGTTTCGAGATAATAGTGTACGTAGGACTTACGCTATGTCAGTTTCAAAAAGATTCCTGCAAAACTGTGACCTCCAGGGCAAGATTAGTGAAATCTCGAAATATCTCGTTTGACGAGATATTATACGAGATATCGCGAGACCTGTAATAAAATCTTAAGGTACTTGTTAAATGCTACCTGATGCAAAAAACTAGACCTCTCTAGCTGTAAAACTGCCAAAGTTCGAAAAATAAGGCCCCTTATTTTCGAATATCATGACTTTTTCCCAAAAATTCGTAACCATGGTTACGGCAAATTTGAGTCAGCTACACACCAGATGACTGGCCTTGGAATGACGTTTAAAATGAGCTATGTTTGAAGAAGATACGATTAATAGTGACAAAGATATGAAGAAAACACCGTTTTGAAAAGTTTTGATGACCTTGACCTTGACCTTTGACCTATATTGACCAAAAACAATAGGCTTCTTGCATTTTCGATTATCTATAAAGTGTGTAAGTTTGAAAGTGATTGGTGCAAAATTGAGACCTGTAGAGAGATGACAGACAAACAGACAAACAGACAGACATCCGCGACTGACCAACCAGCTTGCGAAAATCAAAGATTTCCGGCAAGCAAAAAACTAGAAAATATATCCTCAGACATTTTAATGTTTGGTGTACGAGTAAGGTATCCTAGATGTATGGACAACATTTCAGGATGATACGTCATATCACTCCTGAGATCTGTGCGTGCATTGGTGTACACTACGCAAAAATGGTTGTAGGTGGCGCCATAGTCTTGCGTACGAGAAAGCCATTGAAGATGTATCGACATGCAAAATTTCAGGCCTATAGATCAATTCAGCCGAAAGATGTTTCATGTTTTGATGCTACATATATACAAGTGGTGTTGGCGCTACCAGTCTTGTTTACAAGAAGTCTATCAAAGGTGTATGGACATGCAATATTTCAGGCCGATACATCAAACCATTCATTTCTGGAATATGAGCAATGATGTAGTCAACACAAAACGACTGTAGGTGGCAATACCAGGTGTAGCAGGTTTTCATTATAAATCAGATTTCTAACAAGATAGTTCCCCTTCATGTGTTTAACTAGGAAAGTGTGGCGTCAGTAATACCCAAATATTTCCAACAATAATGTAGGACTCGAGTCCGGACTTGGACTAGAGTCGAACTCGAGTCCATTATTTTAAGGAGTCGGACTTGAGCATCCTACAGTTGGACTTGTTCTCGGCCTAGGAGTTATTAGCATGAATGAAAAATCAATACCTTAAATTTTGTCGAACTTTGGCTATGGCACGTTTTTGTCCTTGTAAGCACTGTTGATTTAATTTTCACAGCATATTTACATAAAGATTTAATCTTTTAAAATCTGAATTGAAAAAAGAAGCTTTTATTCAAGTTTTTATACACCATGTCAAGTGTTGTTTACATCAAACCCACCTAGTAGTAGTAGTAGTACAGCCTTCACTTGTGTTATGTAACCCTCTTCAGGCAGCCTACCTAAGCTCAGCTTGGCCACTACTATGAGGCTTCCCCTCTGCCCTGCACACCCCCTCCCCCAATAGGTGCATAAACTAAATGAATGTTATAATTTTCTGTATTTGATTCATTCTTATTCTAGGCTATGCTACATTTTAGATTTTGTATTGTACCACCAGGGTTATAATGATTAAAGTGCACATTTAATTGTGTCCACAAAGTGGTGTTACTGTGAAAGTGTGGATGTTCATCAGATAAGTAATTCTTTACTGCAGAAGAGTAAAAACCTCACCAGTTGTGAAATTTGACTATTAATTCCAGTAATAAATTTGAGCTGAGATGGTAATTAGCACAATGATATTGTTTGTCCCTCATTCAACCAAAAGTGTGTATACTTTATTTGAAAAGATGTTTTTATTTTATCAAATTTACTTAATCTTTTATTTCGATGAATAAATTAAGCATGTACTGAAAACTCCAATGTACAAAACTTTTTAAAAGTGATTCTAAGAATAATCTTAAAATAATAAGGACTCAGGTCCAACTCGAGTCAAGCAGAAGGAAAGCTCAGTCGTACACGATAAAGATTGTTATTTACGTGTGCGAGCCACAAACAGGATTCGTAAAAAAGTTAGGTCAGCATCGCGAGATAAAAGTTATTAAAACTTAAAGTTAAACACGTGTAAACTAACATAAAATTCTCAGAGATCAATTCTAAATTTCTTTTTATAAAGATACATTTATTGGATTCGGACTCGGGCTCCGCTTCAAGATGACTCGAACTCGAAGAAACTGGACTTGGACTCGAACCTCAAGGACTCGGACTTGCCCTCGGAATCGGATGTTGTGGACTCGACCACATCACTGATCCCAAAACCTTGACAAGAACCTCTTTAAAATTAAAATAATTGCAAAATACAAACTGGCTTAAAAAAGAAATTGCATAATAGGATATTTAGTTATCCTGATGATCCTGTTTTTATTTGGAACAATCGGGGATATAATTTGTAAAACTAGACAAGAGTCCCCGAGGAACAAGTAATCAAAATTAGATTACTGCCATGGTTGTAGCCAAGAAATATGCCTTCAAAGTTTCATATCCACAGTTATTGCTGTTGCTGGGATATTTGGTATTAGAATTAACATCACGTATGCAAAACACCTGAATTCGTAAAATATTGTGATTGATAAACATTTGGATTTGCATGAAGAAGTCATTTGGAAATAAACATTTCAAGTCACACACATTTAGTTTCCCTTGGTCTAAGATACAGCTAGTTGACCATAACAGAATTTTAAAATTCTCTGACTTATCGATAAATAAACAGAAAATACCATCTCACCTCATAGAGTGTAAGCTACAAGAGTTAGTGCTACCTGCACTCAAAAATCACATAGCAGTGAAATGATTAAACATGTCTAAAAATCTGGTAATTATTGGACAAGTGGTTAATGAAATAAAAGGTTAAAGATGTTGCCCTATTTATGAAAACATGTGAAATAAGAAAATTTCGCGATTATGAAAATTCTAAGTCTTGTTTAAACATCAGTCTGAAAATAATTCTGTTCAATATAGCATTTGTTGATATTCATTAGCTCCAAAGTAACCTTGTACATGATTTGAAGGCTTAAGTGTTCTTATTTAATGCCTTATCTGAATGAAGTGAAAAAGAACAAGTTGGACAGCAGAAAGTCGCTAAACAAAGGTGGCGCCACCTGCAGGTTTTCGTTCCATGTCAGTCATGTGCTCCATATGATTGTAATAAATCGGTGAATACAGTAGCAGGAGTTTTAGAGATATTTGGTAAAAAATGGGGTGGGACGGACGAACAGACGGACAGTCGTGGACGGTTTTAGAAGTACTCTCTTCTTACGGCGAGCTAATTAATGGCTGAAAGAGGCTAAAATTACTAATTTTCCCCCCGAGTAAAAGACAAGGCCCATGCAGGTGACGCCGTAAAAACCCTTTAATTTCAAATATGGGTCACGTGACGAACATTGGCATATAATTTGGTTATGCTGGCTCCTGCCGTTTCTGAGATTATGTTAGTATGCAATCTTGGCCGAATGAATAAGTGTAATTTCCCGTAACTTGAATAATTAAACTGAAACAATTTGTTCACACGGGAGAGAGCTTATATATCGGATCATTTCTGTAAACAATTAAACAATTTGGCAGCGTATTTTTCCGATAAGTAGATATTAATTTTTTTTTTATTTTCTCCATAAACTATAAGTTGGTGCAGGTGGTGCCACAAAAAATCAGTCCCTCAACAATTGACATAGCTCCTGCCGTTCCTGAGACAGTATTTATTAATGTAAGGAAGACGTACAAAAAAGTACGATGGAGGCAGCGTCAGCAATATCTCAGTTTCAAACGAGTAATCATACTGCGCAGACTCGGACTCACAAGAGTAGAAACGACATCTGATCGTTTCTGGGGGATCATTACAGTGAAATATTAAAAATTTGGTTTGACAGTTTCGTCGGAGATTTTAATTTTTTAGCCTTTTCCCTGTAAAATGCAAGTCGATGCAGATTTACTAATGCCAGCTCCTGCCGTTTTTGTGATTTTCTTGGTTATCATACGGACAACGCAACATCATCGCATAAGCCCACAGAATAAATCGCTGAAAACTATCTGCAATGTCCTCCCAGGACAGCTTTGCCTTATAATTATGCAAATCATCTCATCAAATATGCATAATATGAAATGAGCCCTCGGATCATTGTAGCCTGTTCTGCGGAAATAAATACATTATGACCGACTAGAGAGCGTTAACGCCACATTAAACTCTATGACCAAGTGACCAATATACAAAAATTTACGTTTGGCATATTTTAATGCTGGAAACATACTCTCCTCAACCCCCTCCCCCTACGCTCTTTACACAGCGCTTTAACTATAGGCCTAGTACCTATATCGTAAGCGCTGTTTGTTATGACCTCGTATCCTGAATTGCTACACCAGAGGGGAGCACTGTATTTTTGTCCAATCAGGTGAGACCTTGTGCTGGAAGACACTGCCAAGCGAGGAATACACGGAGCCAATCATGTTCATTTCGTTTTGATTGACAGCTCATCGCCCCGGTAACCGTCTTACGTGGTTTGCTTAGGGCCTTGGGCACATAGGATGCCCGGCCGGTGAGCTGTAATTCAAACGAAACGTAACAACAAAGGCTGTATACATGACAAAATACCGTGTCAAAGCTGGAATAAACGTACTGGATTTCGCAGTTTATGTGAAGAACTTTTATTTTTGGAAGTTTAATCTTGTGTATAAATTAGTTTTCAACAAAAACGCGCGATCATGCTTGTGAAGCGGATAATTCTCCGGAATTCGGACTTGTGAAAAAAAGTTCTTGCCCGCGTAGCTGTGGAGTTCATTACCTTGTTCTTTTCTAACTGGTATATCGCGCATACTCAACGTGCTTGCGGTTTCTAAGCCATTTTAGTGCTGGAAATGAGTGCCTGTGGCTGCGTGCACATCTCGCTGGCTGGTTTCAGTTCTGCAGACAACAGATACATGGGTACGCTAACACATTCATAATGTCATAATCGAATCGGTCGATGATGCGAGAATGCAGAGGGAGCAACTAAAATTCGACCGTAAACTCATCAAGCGGCGCTTGAAGCGCAGCTATGGGCGGAGCCAGGATGCCTGTCGAGTGTTTGTTTATTGGCATCTGGTTGGCTGCTTGTCACATCATACGCACGTTTTTTTCAGCGGACAACGAACCGCCATCTGGTGTCTAAATATATCATACACGGTCAAAGCTGGCAGCGTGAAAATCAGTTGCTTCTTTAGAAGCGCAAGATTTCCGCTGCCTCGGGAGCGTACCCTCCCC
The DNA here is from genome assembly GCA_026874595.1 of Sipunculus nudus. Classification (NCBI taxonomy): domain Eukaryota; kingdom Metazoa; phylum Annelida; class Sipuncula; order Golfingiida; family Sipunculidae; genus Sipunculus; species Sipunculus nudus. Next base: position 102,020,850 of record CM049306.1, on the reverse strand, counting down.
CCAGTCCATGCAGGAATACAAGAACAAGAAACACTGGCGAACAGAAGCGTCAAGTAGTCAAATGTTAAACACAAAGACAGAAACATGGTATATAATTATATTTATTCATATGCCGTATGTGAATAATTTCTTTCACTGTTGAATATTTTGAACAGATCTGAATAATGTGCTACAAAGATCACGTATGCCCAGTACATTTATTTACAACATATATTTTTCTTCACGAGTAGCCTTGCTGCAGAAAGCAGCTGCTTACGGAACATCCTTATACACAGTGAAATTGCAACTTTGTCAGGGACATCTCTGAGAAGACCTAAAATCATAAATTTTTTATTGATAAGGTTCGCTTGTATACAAATTGTGGGCAATAAATAATATAAATAGTATACCTTACTGAAAATTAAATGAAAAGGACTTGACTCATAAATGGTTATTATGGCAGATTTAGAAGCAATTATAAAAATTCCAAAAACAAACTGTAATATGGCTTAACACATTAATATAGTGCAGTAGTTGAATAAACCATATGCAAGGCCGCTACCTAGTGTCGCACGCAAATGCAAAAAATCTTATATATTAGCTTCACATGAATTTCGCTTTGTTATAATTAAAGTCCAGATTTTAGCAAGGCCAAAGACTTAAGAATATGCATTTTACAAAATGATCATCTCAAGGCGTAAGACTGATGCACTAAAGTGGTGCGCGCTTTCTCAGATTTGTTGCCAATGCACAACACAAATTTTGACATCACAAGAAGTTATAGAAACACGTGTATACATTAGATGTATTTGAGTTGGTTTTATATTTGTGTAATCTCCTAACTGAACACAAGAAGGTAGTATTACATGTACTTCAAAATAATTTTCCGGCTAATACGCCTAATGCAACGTATTACTATACTTAAGGTGAAGTTGGTTCCAAGATAAGGCAATCCCTTCGAATAAACATGATTAGTATACAGTCCATGAGGAATACCGTGTCATCCTTTACTTACTATACGCGCATCACGTCGTTACTGCTGCCGAAACTGTCACTTTATCTATGTACAATTTACAGAATGTGTCGTCAGTGTATTTAATATATATGTAACATATAGTTGAGGATTAAAAAGACTTCATAATATCACCTCACGGGTATTATTTTAACTTCAAGCCTGTACGAACGATATGGCGATAAGCGGTTTCAGCTATATTTAGAATTCTCTTGTGGAATTTAAACGTCCTCGCTTTGTATTCAAACCCATTTTGTTGGGGTAATTTTTTTTTAGTTTCACATGGATTGAGAACCATAAACAAGAATATTAAAAATATAAACTGGGGGCCTGATAGATAGAAAATACAGATATAAAATGATAACTATTAATGCATTATGCCTTGCTGGTCTGCCAATAATAAGACAGGTGCAATCTGGTTGTTGATAAAATTGACAGTTGTAAGTTAGGACGAACACGGAATATCAATGAAAGACCATATCCATAATGTATTTTATGAATAAATACATCCTCGGATGATTAGGATGATTATTGTGATGTTTTGCTCCATATTCAAAGAGAGCAAGCTTCTTATATTTTATAATGCTAAATAAATCAAATTTCAAAACTGTCATTACCAGGCTATAAAAACATGAGCTCAGTGGTGGAAAATAAGACAGGCCAGTTATTATGATTGAGACTTTACTTCTATAATCTTTAATCTATTTTAAGTATAACATATTTATCATAACATCGGAATTCTAATGGTTCTTTATTGCTATTAACCTACAATGATGCAAAAGCCGCCTGAACGATAGCGATTTCTAGAACATACCTAAACATATGACGTCTGAGTGCGGCTAGGTCAGCCAGAAATATCATGCGTTGTCTGAACGCTAAATCTGATGTTATTACACTTTTTGGACCGCTTGCGTACTGTACTGCTAAGTTCATGTAGACGACAAGTAATAATAAGTTATAATGAATAGCATGCACACAATGAAACGAAATGGACAATCACTATACAACCCTGTATAACAATGCTCCTGTTATTTGGTCAGTCAGGCTAAATATCAACAAATCTGAATAAAATATACGCATACAAGCCATTAAAACAGTGCTCTGTATATGTCAATATACTTGAATAATTTAATTCAAAGGAATCACAGGAAATCCTTGCTGTGATAGACCATATAATATATATATATATATATATATATATATATATATATATATATATATATAGAGAGAGAGAGAGAGAGAGAGAGAGAGAAATTAAATAATTTTACACCTCTGAGTTGACCAAGAACTGATGTAGTTTCAGCAACCCATCAGACACCAGATATTATTATTCACATAACTGTATATTGAATTAAATTCCTGGATTTCTAATGCTCTCAGATTTTAAATTTATATTCTCTAATGAAATCCTTTAGCGAATCTGAAAACTTTGTTTATGCAAACCAAGGTAATTCAGATGAACTTCTATTAGAATGGTAGCTTGATGAGATCATAAAGGCCTTGAAGCTAAATCCTTGATAAAATTGGTTTTAAAGGCCCTTCTTAAGTAAAATATCACTCCATTCAGTAAACATTTTATCCGTCATACATCCTGAGCTGTCACTATCATAAGGGATCAGTACTCCGTGACATGGGGGATTTACCATTTGACCATTAGTGTACCCTATACTACCCATATCAACTGCCTGTTGATGAACAGTGCAGTGGGAGCAAACGAAATAAACCCAAAAGTTTGGAAGAAAAAAAAATTAAAAAACATTGAGCATGAGCGGTTGTCACTCTTAGCTACAAAACCACACATTACTCAAGGATTGCATGTGCATGCCTTAAACAGAAATCTGATACATCCTGCCCAGATTTCACTTGAGGTCACAGCCCCAGGACAGCAGTCACAGCATGGGATTAAGAAACAAGAAATCTGTCTGTCTCAGGTATACATGTGCGATATTAAATACCTTTTTTTCTGCACCAATGGTTTCTTAATTAATTCCTTTCAGAACTGTTACTATAAATTTCCATGTGTAGAATTTATAGCCAATATCATAAAAATAAGGTCACAGTGACCTAATTTAATGATTTTGTGACAATGTATACAAGGTGTATAAATGTTTAATTAGACATTTTTAGTTATGCCCTGTGACAGAATGGCTCATGGAAAATAATGTACACAGATCACCTCAAATAGCAATTGCAATTGTGCTCAATTTGTACCCATATTTGAGATTCCTTCCAAATAAGAACATCAATGAGAACTTGTGTAATGCCAATGCCAGGACTGGTTCTCGAGCATTGTCACTTAATTTTGATTTAATCCATTCTGGCTTGCTACCGTTACGATTCATTAGGTAAGTTCAGCTTGTTAATTATACATACATGTATTAGCAACACTTACAGCAATAGCTCTAGAAGATTACAAATGCATACACATTCGAGCAAACATTTGCATACATGCAGGTAAATGCTGCTTCTGCATACCAGTACACTTGACAGAGCATATACACAGGGTCCACTGGTACTTAATGGTACATACAGTACACATGTCAGTTACATCTGTATACATGCAAGAAGAATGTATACACATGGCCAATACATGTGCTCATACACATACAATCATGTACACCTGAACAGCAACTGGCAATACCCTATGTACAGCATATTCACCATATACCCCTGTATAGTATATATATAAAAAAACTAAATATGTATGCTGAAAGGACACAAAAATTATATTTGATCCTAATTAACTCCCAGATCTTATCCTGCTGAGAAGATAGTAGTACCACTTTAATCAAAATGTTATGTAAAACCCTAATATGAGCTCCAGATATGATAATAAACAGAAAACAAACAAGCTGGATAACTAACATAGTGTTTCTATCATTAACATAGTGTTTTCATCATTAACATAGTGTTTTCATCATTAACAGTTACCAACTCTCTCCAAATGAATGCTAAAAGTCACACTGTAATTGACATAAACTGAAAGAGTACAAAAAAAATTGCAAATATTTAAATAATTCAAATGAAATAGCAAGAAAGAATCACAACAAACAGATGCTTTTACCTGACTGCAATGAAATCTACCGGTACACCTACTTTTTATAATGGACAGCACTTGTGGAATGTTCAGTGATCAGGTCACTTAATTTGTACTCCAAGCATTATTTGTACGAATCAACTGACAATTCAAATTGATGATTATTTTCCTCATTATGCCATAATGATATATACACTAAGATGTCTCTAGTGTTCCGGTTATGAATATTCATACATAACATTATATCATGTATCAAAAGTTCCAAATATTTACCTGGTATGTTACCTGGTACACTAGCAAGCAGGAAAGCTTATCAAACAATTACAACATTGAATATCTGGTATGTGAGCAGCCTACACTCATTATTTGTACAGATTTGTTGATAAAAATAGTATTTAAACCAGAACATGAACCATCATGTATTTGATTACAATGATGAATAAATTTCCAAAGCCCCACCAGGGGTCAGCACTTATCGAGGTAAACCAACTTCACAGCTCCTTCTAGTGCAATGTATCAACATACTGTGGATGGCTTCAGAATTCTGAGGTTAAAATGCCACAATTTTCACTTTTCTTGTGAATGTCCATTTTCCAATCTAACCATAAAATACCGTACACAATGTATATTCATTTTATATGAATTATTTTAAATAATATGTTGGCAAAATCCTTACAATTTGATAGGGACCCAGGTGAATATCAAATGAGTAAAAATTAGTTTTCTTTTTCTAGATAATTTAAAAGATCTTATATCATTTATAATAGCAATCTTCAATTCATGGGTTATGCACAAGATCTTAAATTAATAATAATATTGATCTGCTGCTTTTTGACCTTGACAATATTTGGGATGCTTATTCATGATAATTTCCCTTTTTGCAAATTCGAAACCACAGTATCTATTTATGAAAAAAGAACTCTGACAAGCATCAGTGCAATTATTTATGGTCTTGATAAGAATACTGATAAAGAGAATGCGATCATCATAATCAAGTAAAGAACACTAAAAAAGTTTTTAGATTGTTCTCATCCATATTCCATAAAAATGAAAGATTGTGTGTTTGGGTGCAGCTTACACTTAAAAGAGTTTTTTTTTCTCGATCAAAGTAGTGTGCTTCTATTATTGTTTTGCAATGCTGATAATTGTGTAGCTGAACAAAAATAAATGAGATTTTTCAGACAATGCATTTATTATTATTCTATTCCTTAGTCAAAATACAGTGGCTCGCACACAACAAATCACAGACAATACTTACGTATGTACAATCATATGATATTCAGGAGCTACGCAGCAGAAAAAAATATACCATTGCATATAAATAATTATCAACTCTGTGTTTCAAAAAGAAAGTTATCCCAGAATTGTATGGAAGATATGAAGGCATCTGTTCAGGCTAACTTGCATACTGCACCTTGATGTGCACACTGCATTTTATATTTTAAAATAGTTGTATTGCCTTACTGGCTGTATATCTGCTCAAATAGTTCTGATTGTAATCATAAGCATATAAACATAAAAGACGGCAGTGATTTAAATAAAATATATAATAAGAATATATACATGTAGATATTGGACACCAACTAAATATGAGTGAATTTGATTTTGTTTTACCTACATTAACAGCATGAAGTAGCTTAAAAAATATCAGTTACATAATCATAGCACTTTTTATTTCCCTTCTGACATTTTCTGGATATAGACTGGCTCTCTCCGTCCATTTAATATCTTTTAAGTTCATAACACACACACATACACAGAGACTCTTGTATTCAATAACCAGGAACCACTCACCCCTCCCTCCCCCAGCCACTCTCACTCCCATCCATGAAACTTTTCACTAAAAGTAAACTTCACAAACACCACATGATATAAACATGTACTTACATAATCATAGCACTTTTTATTTCCCTTCTGACATTTTCTGAATATAGACTGGCTCTCTCCGTCCATTTAATATCTTTTAAGTTCATAACACACACACATACACAGAGACTCTTGTATTCAATAACCAGGAACCACTCACCCCTCCCTCCCCCAGCCACTCTCACTCCCATCCATGAAACTTTTCACTAAAAGTAAACTTCACAAACACCACATGATATAAACATGTACTTACATCTGAACAGTTTTTTTTTCTTTTATATACAAATTATCCATATTTCAAGAATTACACAGAGATTTACCACTGAACCACCAGTGGAAAATTATGAAAACAAGCATATTAGGACATTTGGTTCCCAATTTGTATATATATTTACAGTCCATTGTTGGTTGGCCAGCTTGTTTCTTTACAAAGTGTGTGACATTAAATGGCAAACCTACAAAACCACAGAAGTGAATTAAAATTCTAATTATACTTAATGTTTATCAGACTGGGTCCTTTTTTTAAATATATTGCAATTGTTCTTTTCACACAATAACTTGCATAACATGTACGAGCATTCATATTTTGATCACTGTAAATAAGAAATAAATGAAAATGTAATTTTTCGGTATTTGTGTGTATGAATGATTTTCAAAAATGTTCTTGAGCTGAAGCACATCAGAATGAAACAACAAAGATGGATGATATGACAGAGCTCAACCCCAGCATTTCAAATACTGATCATACACGGACCTAAATAGGACTGTCAAGGCACCTTCAGTTCACAGACTTCTGGACCATTACAAAAGTGTTAAATGCTCTAATTTTCTGATAAAAATAGGTGAGCAGAGCATTCCTACTTTCTTCATCCATGCAGTTTCTTATTAGCAGGTCTCAAAATGTTTATTATCTCTATACTTTCACCACTCACATAACATGTATTTGGCCAACTAATAAATGTTATTTGGCATTTATATTGATCTTACCTCTAAATCATGTGCCAATTTTCTGGCGAAGATATGGCAATTCAGAAACTGTGCCATATAACTAGTGTATCCTTTCTGTTTTCCAAAATAAATGTAATCTGCTTATTCCAAATTAACAAAAATATAGATATTTCTTTATCTTTCATTATGACTACTCATGCAAGTTTTCAATCCACATTTTGCTTTCTTTCCTTTTTCCATAAAGATATGCATTCTATATTAGATTTTTATATATATCGCTGTGATTCTGCAGACTTGGCTGTGTATCTGAGGACCAGACATTGTTAAATGTCCCCAGTAGGGCCCCCACAGCTCTTAAGGCTGTACTGATGTTAATATCTCAATTTCACCGAAAGCAACATACATCCAGTGTCTCATCATCATTACTGTGAAGGTTAAGTGATGGACCCACAGGTATCTTGTGTGGGGTCCAAAAAGCACAAAGAAAAACGAAACTTCATCAGAGATCAGACACTGCTGAGTAGTACTCACGAAGATGAACTCATCCATACATCCCTTGTTGCTCATTTATAATCTACACACTTAGATCTGGACACTGTATTGTCAGTATTTATAATACTCTGCCTTATCTCTGACAATTCATGTACAAGGCTGCACTTAAGTACAGGTATTTTACAATAATTACGTTTATCTATTTAAGGCCAGGGCAAATTCATGAAACTTTAAAACCACCAAATTTTGTTTTCTGGTTTAATTTGATTGTAAACTCATACTTGATATAAACTAGAATAAATAAATATTTCAAATATAGATATGCAATAAATAATACAAATGCACTCGCAGTCAGATATGTCTAAAATTATCAATGTCACATAAAATTGTGGTTTGCATAATAAAGAAACAATTGTACAAAATGCATGGTCTATACAAGCTTGTGATCCCAAATTTTGACATGAAATACAAAAATGCAGAAAATATTCCTCTGAGTATACCTGTGGAGAAAGACACCAAAATAATGACCACAGTACTGAGCATGTTCTAAACCCGACAAGGTATCAATGACTGTATTACAATATCATTGGCATTATTGAAGACGTCACTTCAGAATTAAAGATTTTATTTAACTGTCATTATACCAGGCATACTGCATGGTATTTTTTAGACAGGAAAAAAAACCCAGGAACCTTGGCCAGTAGTTAACACTACCTGCTGAATGAGATAGTGAATGAGACAATGTAAGCATTACTGTTAATCAATTTTATTTAAGAACGGTCATTTTCTTCATAACAAATTAAACTGGATGTATTTTGATCTTATTCAGTTATGCACAAGCAAAGAAGTCACATTATCTGTAAAAACATTTAAGCTATGTCAAAAATACAGGGATGTGGGTACATAGTAGCAATCAATGTTAAAACTGTACCATAAAACTGGAAAATACCTTGAAATTTTAGGATATCCAAAATTGTACATTTAGCAATGCTTGTTTTATAATCTGCTACTAGTCTAGTTGTTGCCAAACAACCTCAAACATTTTACCGTACCGGTGACTGGAAAAAGCTTCAGCAACGTAAAGCCCCAAAGCCCAAAAAGGGCCAACCCTGGCAGGTAACCTCAGCATGACTTGTGTCAATCTAGAGTGCTGAACCCATGCATATCTAAAGATCACAAGCACATCAATAGTTTTCTTCATAAGCTCTGATTGGCAGTGCTGTTTTTTTTTCATTAATACTTGTGTATGCTTTTGTTTGTAGTGTTTTGAGGCATTAATTTACGTGGGTTATTGGGTTTATTTATTTGCCTCATGTGTGTGTAGCATGTTATTTTAGTATTATGTTATATACTGTAAGCAGTGATAAGAATTCAACTTTTGCTGATAGGGAAGTCTGTCCTTGAAATATGCTACTGCGCTTCACATATCCTCCAGAGTAGTGTATCAGCAGCAGCTGGCCATAAAATTATGAAATATAACAGTCTATTTGAGCTGTTAGAATGCCAATGTGTCTTTCAAATATTGAATATGTAATATCCAAAAAAGGTATAGGAATTAACTTATTAATTATCAATCATCAACTGCTTTCAATCTATCATTGTATAAAAATATACACTTTACTTGATCTCTCTTCTCATAACATCCAGATAACTGACAGCTCAATACATGGAATCCCTTAAATTCATGGAAGTTTGAAGACACAGAATTCTGACTCAAAGCACAGATCCATAGACAACTCTTTTAAAATTTTTCTTGTTCAAGGTGTCACTTCCAATCACATGGACTTTTATACCAGGGAATGTTAACTTAAGAAGATCATGCATGACAGTAGGTTAGTACCGTTTGTCACTGAATGCATTCTTCATAAACACCATCGGTAGGTAGTGCTGAGGGGGTCTTATTACATATTATCTACATTAACAGCTGATGCTTTATACAAGTCAGGATATACGTAGTGCAAAGTGAATCACATGAGGTATGGCACCTGGTAGGTATCATATGACAAGAACTTTAATATACACAGAGATCAAAACATCACATCAGGTGAGAGGATACGGCTCAGGCCAGTCACCTCTTGAAGATGCCAAGGATGCTGGAGAGACTTAACGAGCTAAATGATGCTACAATGGCTGTCCTCTTCCACAGGATGAGGCTGCAGGCGGTGACACCTATTGTGGTCCAGATTACCGGGAACCTCCGGTGGAAGGGTTGGTATGGTTTCTCTGGTGTTAACAGATCAGGCGGCGTGAAGTCCATGCCTTCTGTCACCTTGCAGAGAAAAAGGACAAACAAATACTAACGGCACTTCTTGAAGACTGAAATATATTCCCATGATACATAATATTTATATAAACATTTACATAAATATTGAACTATTTATATAAACATTTACACAAATATTAAACTATTTACATAAACATTTACATGAATATTAAACTATTTACATAAACATTTACATAAATATTTAACTATTTACATAACTATGTACAAATATAAACAAAAGCCTGGCCAAAAGTATCTCATTATTTCTATAAACATGGTCATAAAAAACATAGGATAAAATGCTTAAACAGTGAATTTATTTATAAATGTATTTAACCTGCGTATGCCACTACAGATCAGAGACAAATAACTCCGCAAAGTTTAATAATGGCTGGTATTTTGGATGACCCACTGTGAAGAGTTCCCATCAACAGATGATATCAAATTATTCCTCAGTTCTTGTAAATGCAAAACATAGGTCAATATTATGCAAGAAGAGTCCTTACAAATAAAGCATTTCAATAAAAAGCTACCATGAACATTATCAGATACTGATATACTCTCAATATAATTTTGTACATACATTTCATAGTGACAAACAGTTATTGACTGACCTGCGTGGTGTGCCTGCGTAGTTCTACCAGCTCACTGTACAACAATTTCACCCGCTGTAGTGTCTCATCAGTATGTCTTAAAAGGTCCGTCACACCCGAGCCCTCCTACAGACGTAATGAACACAAGTATATGTTAACACAGCAGCAAGGCAACAGATGTATTGTGTTTAGTTTATTAATGCAACATTCAACAGCTGCCCATCTGAACCTTGAACAAGCAAATTTTGTGTGTGTGTGTGTATATATATATATATATATATATATATATATATATATATATATATATATATTAATTTCAGAGGATATCATATTTGAATGAAAGAACTTGATTTAGATCTGGTACAGTATATTTCTCCAGTGGATGCATCGGAATATCAGTTCTACCTGCATACATTAATGCTGTAGGGAAACATACCAAACACTAATGCTGAAGGGGACAGACTACCCAAGTGCACTGTAATGCTTAGGGGTAAAACAGGCCTGACTACATTGTAATGTAGTAGGATGTAACAATTCCTTGTACACTGTAATGTTAGGTGTAACAGGCCTGAGTACATTGTAATGTAGTAGGATTAACAATTCCTTGTACACTGTAATGTTAGGTGTAACAGGCCTGAGTACATTGTAGTGTAGTAGGATGTAACATTTCCTTGAACACTGTAATGTTGTTGGGTGTAACAGGCTTGAGTACATTGTAATGTAGTAGGATGTAACATTTCCTTGTACACTGTAATGTTGTTGGGTGTAACAGTCCTGAGTACATTGTAATATAGTAGGATGTAACATTTCCTTGAACACTAATACCGTTGAGAGTAACAGGCCTGAGAACATTGTTTTGTAGTAGGGTTAACATATTCAAGTACACTAATGATGTAGGGTGAAACAGGCCTGGGTACATTGTTTTGAAACAGGGTTAACATATTTAAGTACTGTAGGGTGAAACAGGCCTGGGTACATTGTTTTAAAACAGAGTTAACATATTTGAGTACTGTAGGGTGAAACAGGCCTGATTACATTGTTTTGTAGAAAGGTTAACATATTCGAGTACACTAATGCTGTAGGGTGTAACAGGCCTGTGTATATTGTTTTGTAGTAGGGTTAACATATTCGAGTACACAAATGCTGTAGGGTGTAACAGGCCTGAGTACATTGTCATGTAGTAGGGTTAACATATTCGAGTACATTAATGCTGTACGGTGAAACAGGCCTGAGTACATTGTTTTGTAGAAAGGTTAACATATTTGAGTACACTAATGCTGTAGGGTGTAACTGGTCTGTTTACCGTAAATCTTGTTTTTATGGCGCATGTCTATTTATAGCCGCACCCTGAGTTTGCAAGGTCTCTTAAAGGAGCTCCCACTAAGGTCAAAATACCCAAAACCCTCCTTAAAGGCCGCACCCAGACTCCGTCTCTGGCCTGAGGGTAAGATAATCAGCTGCACGTAGCAAAATAAATCACGACATTACTTCTTTAATGAAGACTATAATAAAAAGTATTAATTACAGAGGTTAAATATGTTGCAAGATTACGTATATTAAATATATTTAACGCTCAAGATAGGAAAAAATATCTGTATGTTACTAACGATTTTTGCACATGGATGGCCAGGCATTTTATCAGAAAAAGAATGATTCCCCAAACGATCGTTACGTTTGAATGGTGGTTACGCAAAACGATTCTTGTATGCATCAAAACGCTTCTTTGCATGTACGTGCAACTGTCAACGACCATAATATGAACACTGAACTGAGGTTTATATGTACATTTATTGAAGCAAAAAGTCTGAATACTATCCACCATTACGCACCATCACGCAGTAGCGTTCAGGGGGCGACATGATGGCTAAGACTGCTGAAACTGTCAGATTTTCAACCTGCACAAACTTAATCACGGCTCTTGGTATACATATAAAATTTAAATGTAGAACCTTGACATGTATATCTTTCGTGCGATATATAACTTGTTATAAAAATCTTGGTTACTGTCACCAAATAATACGTTTAAAACACCCCTGCTGTAACACAGCAGCCCACTTCGTTGGGCATGGTCAAGCAACATTGAAAAAAAACGCCTACTTTAAACTCATTTGCAGCATTATTTAGCAACGATTATTTGTTTAGAAAGTAAAATGAATAAAAAGCTGACATCGTAAAGAGTCGCATAATGGCTGACAATCGTTTTAAAATCAAGTTTGAGTGCCGCCATGTGCTGAAACGCCCTGGTGTTCTGCTAAGAATATTTTGAACAGCTGTACGCAGTGGATGGTAAACAGAACAGCCACCTATTCAGTCCCAGTGTGCCTTACGCGAACGCTACCTTGACAAGATGGCTCCCCAAACGGAAACTTTCTTGAGGAAAAAAAACTTGCTAATCTCGACCGGCCATTTTAATTTCACTTTAAAATCACTCGTTTTCACGCGCCATGTTTGCTATACGTGCGTATCTCGACAAGGTAACTTCAGTTATTTTGATATTTAGTTAAGTTGACCAGCTATGTTTTCAAACGCACCAGCAAATTGTGAAATGGAGGGATTTCAACATAGGATGTGACAATGATAATACCGAAGTAACAGGTATGAAAATGATTCGAATCTTCCGAGTAATTCAAGAAATGGAATTTTCATCATAGATTAAGATTTCAAACAGTATTTCTATTCATACAATATATCCATGATTGTATAAAAAAAAAAACAAAGATTAAACAGAAGTAAATGACTGGGCTATACACATTCAAGGATGAAGGTTTTTTCCAGAAACATGACATCGGGGCGAGAAGATGGGCTATTCAATTTTGAGGTACATGTATCAGACATGATAAAAAATGTCAGTAAGTAACCTGCTAAATTTGAATTTTTATAAAGATTTTATAGTGTTCTGAATTACATATTATGATTTTCTGAATTCCAAGGCAATCCGGCTCCGTCAAAGTTATGACGTGTAATACCAATTTTTTCCAACAGACATCACCACTGATCCTCACCATGATTAATCTCATTCATTTTAATCTCGTAATAAGTGTTTTTATTGTTCAATGTTTATTGTTATTGTTCAATTGATTGCAAATAATTATTATATTTTATATGAACATTTAGACTATACAATTTTATACAATAATTCTGTGACTAAAAAGAGTATTTCCCCTGTGGTGTGCTTGATCTCCTATTATCACCCAAAGGAGCGCCATGTCCGGGAGAGAGTTGATCTCACAGTTCATTTCTGATAAACCATCTATTTATGGCTGCATCCCGAGTTCAGAAAAAAGTCGAGATTTTCGATTTTGAGTTTGTTTTTAAGGCCGCGGTGATAAATACAGGATTTACGGTACACTGTTTTGTAGTAGGGTTAACATATTTGAGTTGACTAATGCTATAGGGTGTAACAGGCCTGAGTACCGTAAAATCTCCACTTAAAACCGCACTTCCGATAAAAACCGCACCCAGACTTTGCCCAAATTCCAGGTGAGACACCGTGAGGGACTCAAATACTAAGAACCCCCCTTTAAAACCGCACCAACTTTCGCTACGGAATGATTTGACATAAGACAATCAAGCTATCCTCTAGAAATCAACACGCGTAGGATAAGACACGGCCATTCCTGTCCACTATAACATTTCTTGGGCATTTTATTTAAACACATCAAAACACTTTTTTGCAGGGTCACTCATGCATGAAGTTTGGGAAGACGTAAGGGCCGGTGAACCTCTGCGTGTTTATACAGATTTTATATGCCGTGCCGTATTCTTGTTTGCTACTGATATTCCATTATATTTTGGAAAAAAAATATTCTGCTGATCAATTTCAAGTCACTGTATATTTTAATTCTAAAGGTAATATTTTGAAATCTTAATCTATGATGAAAATTCCATTTTCTTGAATTACTCGGAAGATTCAAATCATTTTCATACCGGTTACTTCGGTATTATCATCGTCACATAGTGCGCTGACATCGCTCCATGTCACAATTTGTTGCTGCGTTTGAAACATCGCTGGTCAACTTAACTAAATATCAAAATAACTGATTTTACCTTGTCGAGATAGGCACGTATAGGAGGTGTAGGAAACATGACACGTGAAAACAAGTGATTTTAAAGTAAAATTAAAGTTGCCAGTCGAGGTAAGCAAGTTTTTTTTTCTGAAGCAATGTTCCGTGCGGGGAGTCATCTTGTCAAGGCAGCGTTCCCGCAAGGCACGCTGGGACAGAATAGGTGGCTGTTCTGTTTACCACTCACCGCGTACAGCCGTTAAAAATATTCTTAGCAGAATACCGGGGCATTTCAGCACATGGCGGCACTCAAACTTCATTTTAAAATGATCGTCTGCCATTGTGTGGCTCTTTACGATGTCAGCTTTTTATTCATTTTATGTTTTAAACAAATAATCGTTGCTAAATAATGCTGCAAAGAGGTTTAATGTAGACATTTATTTCAATTTTGCTTGACCATGCCAAACGAAGTGGGCCACTATGTGTTACAGCAGGGGTGTTATAAACATATTATTTGGTGACAATTACCAAGATTTTTATAACAAGTTATATATCGCACAAAAGATAATCAGCAATATTTAATTTACAAATAACAAATAATCGTAAATAATACCTTTATACACGGCACCCATGCATGCGAGACTGCTGCTAAGGGCGGCCTTTGAAAGTCGCCATATGATCGCCCACTCGCGGGCCCAAAACGATGTATGTCAGGAAGATAATCAGGAAACCCTTCTAGTATAAACTGCACAGTGCTTTCAGGAAAACAACATGATTTTAAGATTTTGAATTTCTTTATTAAACCGCGGTTTTAAGTGGAGATTTTACGGTACATTGTTTTGTAGAAAGGTAAACATATTCGAGTACACTAATGCTGTAGGGTGTAACAGGCCTGAGTACATTGTTATGTAGTAGGGTTAACAAATTCCAGTACACTAATGCTGTAGGGTGTAACAGGCTTGAGTACATTGTTTTGTAGAAAGGTTAACATATTCGAGTACACTAATAATCTAGGGTGTAACAGGCCTGAGTACATTGTTTTGTAGAAAGGTTAACATATTAGAGTACACTAATGCTCTAGGGTGTAACAGGCCTGAGTACATTGTTTTGTAGAAAGGTTAACATATTCGAGTACACTAATGCTCTAGGGTGTAACAGGCCTGAGTACATTGTTTTGTAGAAAGGTTAACATATTCGAGTACACTAATGCTCTAGGGTGTAACAGGCCAGAGTACATTTTTTGTAGTAGGGTAAACATAATCAAGTACACTAATCAGTGCTACACGTTTGAATTTTACAGGTGAGCTAAAAATCGCTTTCTATGTAGTTTCAGAGGAGTGAACAGCTCTCCTTTTTATAAGCAGCATAGTTAATGCATATTATGTTGCTTTTACCAAGTTAAACCATTACATATATTTGTGAAAATGCTTGAATTTATGACTTATTGTACTTGTTGGTGCTTTTTATTATAACTTAAGTTCTTTTTATAGACCAACAAATTTAAAATTTGCTGCCTTTTTAAACCTGTTCGTGTGCATATTTGATGTCTTCATTTAAAATACATGGTGTTCACAACTTATTGTGTTAAAAAAATAAAGGACATTCATTTAATTTGTTGTACAAATCATTAACAACCTTTTCTCTGTGTAACACTGCAATGCTGTATGGTGTAACTTACCTGAGTACACTGTAATGTTGTTACTTACCTGAGTACACTGTAATGTTGTTACTTACCTGAGTACACTGTAATGCTGTAGGATGGGCCTTGGTCTGATCTGTCATGTATCCCACAGTGCTTGCTATGTAGGCCATGTGCTTACTGATGTTGCTCACCATGGCAACAGCCTCTGCACAACTGTAAATAAAAGTATTAAAGATGAGTTCATATTTTTTTATTGTTTTTTCCATTGATGTTCAATACATGTGTTTTTCACAACAAGGCATTGGTAGACATTTTAGAACAGCACACGAAAGACCAGTCACAATTCAAACTCTTACATTCTTTTAACCTTTTAACTTTTATAATCTTAAAGTATCCAGTCATTTCTTATTCCATACTATTATAAAGTACCAAGTTTACATCATTGTCATTTACTGTCATTTATTCTCATGCTGACAAAGGCACAACAATTACCTGTATTTTAAATCTATGTGATCTGAATAAATGGTCTTATTTGATCTTACCTTAACAGACAATGATCATGAGGTGGTTTGAATTTGGGAATATCTAGTCTAAAAATGCTGACCTATCACATTTCAAATACAACAACAGAACAGTAATATAAAGATCTATTATAAAGACCAAACAATGACCAATCTGGAATATTGTTATTGTATAACTACATCAAACACCTGGAGTTCGACCTGTATTTGGTTGTTTCCTTGATACAATCAAACAAATGTGAAGAAAGGATACCATTTAAATGTTAATTAGGCAACCTATTGCTATGAACATGACTGGAAACCTCTCCCATCCGGTTTACAGTTTGTGGATCCCTGAAGATCCCTGAATCTTGACTACATTCTTGTACAATGCTGCACACCATGTTCTTCTAAAACTGATTGGTCACCCTATTATGGTGACAACACTACCAGTCTAAAGAAATTAGAGCTCCACTGTTTAGTACATGTGAAGCATGAATTATCTCAAATGTTGGTCTCCCTGACAGTTTCATTTGATTTCATTAATGGCAGAATGGTGCTCCTATCTTTTTTTTTAATTCTGTATTGAAGTCAGATTGTTTTGCTACCTGGTAGTTATGTTTTATGCACTGACATTAGACTGTTGGTGTCCCTATCTGATGGTTTTATCATACAGTACTGAAGTCAGACACTGGTGACCCTACCTGAGGGTTTTATTATACTGTATTGACGTCAAACTGTTAGTGTCCCATGCCTTTTTATGAGTTTCTCGGATGGCATCAAGGATCTTCTTTCTGGCCCCAAGTTGAGTGATACCCATCTGTAACATGAATGGTACAAAAATGTTACAGTATTTATTCACATTATCAGGACCCTGTATTAACTGTGAGGGCTCAGCATAAGCAAAAGCAATATTTGGCAATTAAAATTGCAAAAATTATTAGCAAGCATTATTTGTTGATAAATTGTACACATATTGAAGGATCCTCTGGAAATAAAGTGACGTTATAATGATGGTCTCTCCTCACCTGCATCAGGTCATTGTCAGTGAATCGCAGGAACGACGTGAACGGGATCTGATGTTGCTGGAACAATGGGATGAGATTTGTCAGGCCCAGACCACAGAGAAACAGCTCCAGCTCACCGTACCTGGTGTACCTGACAGGTAGATCAGAATACAATCAATAACATTCCTTATAAAGAAGCTTATTCATTTATCATCAATATATCTAAATGATAATATATAATTTATGCATAACTTTTTCAATTAATGTTTCATCATTAGTCATATCTTACTGACACAAGGACAGTATGTTGAGGAGAGATTGAATGGCAATATTGTTAATCACAATTTGTTTGACCTAAGTCTATGAATTAATATTTTTTGTACAACTTGAGCTGGGACATACAGCATGTTTCACTCCCTGAAGAACTATGTCTCAGCATTGCCAATAGGTAGCAGCACCTAATAGTTCACAAGCAAACAGCCTTGAAAGTCAAGTCAAAATTATTCCCACATATTTTTATGTGATGGTAGAGTAAGCTGCTTTGCACCAAGAAAAGAAACTGGGCCCTGATGTGACCAACTGGTAGGAATTTGACATCAAAGACAAATTTCTGTAATGACTTAATACTAGAATTTATGTGATGTTTCTTTTCTGAAAAGTGTGGTGCTAAAGTACTCAGCTTTCATTGTAACCTAGAATTTTTTTGTGAAAAGGGGATTTTCCTGTGGCTCCCCTTTTCCTGTGGCTGAGATGGCTGCAGAGGTGACAGTGCCTTGATTCCTACAGAAAGCTATTTATATGTCAAACAACCCCATGCTTTTATGTAGATAGATTAGCAGCAGTTTTTTTGGCAAGAAATTGGTTTAGTTTATGGAAAATCTTTATTTATATATTGATTACTGGCAAATTTGCCATACACTAGTGTGGGATTTGGAATATGTGTGGTTCACGTAAAGGTAAGCATAATTAATTTGATTATTCTTGAAGTGGATAGGAGATTCGTAGGTAATGACTTACTTTGAACTCATCACATCTGATGATGTGGCATTTGCTCCCTCTGACTGTTCCTCAGGCTCCGCCTTCCTGGTGGCCGCCGGAGATGATGCAGGAGCCACACCTGTCGACGATGGCTTGTTTTCCAAGTAGTCACCAATCTGAAAGGTATATGTAACAATTTGATTTGTCATACACCTATAAATACCCATATTGATGAATTTCAAATGCTCTTTATTTGTGTCTTACAACCTCCCTTTTCTTATGGTCACAATGCTTCCCTGTTTATTATACAAAATATGTTTCAAGCCTGAAGAGCCAACATTAAGGAGCTCTACTAATTTAAGGGACAAGCCAATCTCTATTTAGGAGCAAAAGTTCACTAAAATCAAATCAATGTGTAAGAAAACAGATTTATATCTGTCAGTTAAATCTGTGACATTTTACAGAGGGTATAAAAATAATTTCAATTAAATACCATTATCTAAAATTCTGCACTTACAGTGCATTTCAGTGGAGCAGGAATTTTCAATGTGGTGGCAGAATTTATATATATAACCAGGATATAGGACTTAATCAACAGATGAACTATTTACCTGCGTGTGTTTCTGCGTGTAGGCTATTTCAGCGGCTGTCGCTCCATCATGACACTGTATTGATTTTTCTGCCCCCGCATCAACCAACACTCGTACGACACGCATGTGTCCCTTCCATGCTGCCCACATCAATGCCTACAATAAATATTCAGTATAAAATTACATATACAGGTTTACTTATGACTATACAATTTACCAGCAGATGCTGTAAAAGTGGCAAATTTCTTTTTCATAAAATCTTAGACATGAGGAGAACACATTTATGCATCGAAGTTCAATCATTTCTTGTAAACAATTATGACTGAAATTTCACAACATTTTTTAGTTAATATCAGTTCTACCACAAAGTGTAAAATGTAACTGTAAATATGTAGTGAATGTACAATGAAATTATTTATCTAAACTGCTTGACAGAGTGTAAGACATAACAAGGGACCTATGGGTCACGACGCTCAGCTGTTATATATGATTAAAAAAATATTATTTAGAAATGAGGCACATGCTGGTTTTGTGTGGTAATAAATATAAGCTGCATTATGAGTTGTTGTTGTTTAGCTTATGTATGATTTTGATAGTACCTTTGGAGACAGGGAAGAGGATTGATTTCATTTATTTTATTAACAAATGGAGTACTATTGTCACACAGATTTTGACTTGGCCATATAACTTATAAGCAGAACATATAATATAAGAGTTTAACTATTTATTAAAAAAAATTACAAATATTGTCCCAAATATAATTTTTATTAAAAATAATAAGAGAATCATATGATTTTTTAAAAAGAAATATAACTGAAATGATTATTAAAATAATATTAAAGAATATATTCATGAATGCATTCATGAATACATTTTGAAAGTATTTGCACGAGTATTCATATACTTTCATTTTTACCTGAATTCCCATTCTTTATGCAAGAAATTTTATAATGATTTAAATACAATTACAAAGTATTCTCACCATGTCTGGTATTTATTCAGTTTTCACCAAACAATGATGTTGAGAATCCAGAATATACAAAATTAACACATTTAAATAATGATCATAAGTACCTGGTTTTATGGCTTTTATTTATATTAAAATTACTGTACAAAATTCCTTTTGGACTAATTTCACATCAATGTACACACTAGACACAGTAGGAATCTAGATTAATATTATCAACTGCATCTTTGTCTATCATTAATTTCCTTCATATGATCCCTAATGATTAGTAATGAATAATACGATTTATTTCTTTATCATTAAAATTTCACTGAAAAATGCCATAGGTGACTGCATGGTGTTATTTGGAATACGTGACATTCTACCCATCGGTACAAGATTCTTATATCATCAACTGCAAGTTAATTTCCTGTTATTATAAACTAACAAATTCCTTTTCTAATTTTCTTTAATTTGTTATAAAAAAACAATAAAAATTTATTAATTTATTGTTTATTGTTATGTTGTTGGTTAAAACTACTAGATGAGTTGGGTTGGACACCTGGATCAACTGTGGCTTGCCATAAGCTGCCTGGATTCAGTGTATGCCTCGCTTCAAGCATGCATAATACAGGTGACTCAAGAGGGGCTGGAGAGAGCCAAAGTCTGACAGGGTCTCATTTAAACATTAATAAAAGCTACAATTTTTGGCCAATTTCTTTCAGCTTTCTAAACTAAAAAAGCTGAAATCCTTATGTGTGCATGATATGAAAATTATATCAACAGTGCTCACAGGAAACAAACGTGCCATGGTCAGTTGGGCAAAATTTAAGTTACTAATTTTACATTTATACTAATAACTTATAAAATTTGAAAAAATTCAGAACTAATTTTGGGTATTCAATTGAATCTTGATTAAATAATGTTACATCCCTGACAAAAAATCTCTAGCTTCAGCAAGCCCCTTGTTAAGGGAGTAAATATATTTCTTGATTTTTTACAAAGTGCATTATGTTTGGGCCCATAACTTAAAACGATTACGCAATACTGACATCATTCTGGCATGTGCATAGAGAATGAAAAATATGTATATTATTTATGATTAAAGTCAGATCAGTGGTTTTGATATTAGGCAGTCTTGAAGTGTAACAATGGGTTTTTAATGGAAATATGAAGTTTTTCATTAATATCTCGAAGGTATTAAGTCCTAGTGACCAAATTCTTGGCATGGTAAGGGATTTTGGAGACATCTAACTGTATGCCAAATTTAAGGAACTTAGAGCTGAAGCTGGGGAGCTGAGCTCTTGCAAACTGCATAACACTAGCTAGATGTAAACAATATGTTACATGGTGCTTGAAAACTTGAATAAAATCTACAGTTTTTGATCAACTGGTTTCAAATTTTTGATGTTAACAGTTGAAATGCTAACAAAAATATGCCGTGAAAATTAAATCCACAGCACTTACAGGAAAAAAACGTGCCATCATCAAAGTTGGGCAAAATTTAAGGTACCAATTTTTTATTTTTATTAATATTTTAAAAAATTCAAAAGATTTTCATCTAATTTTGAGTATACAATTTAATTTTGATTAATTAAATTTATGTTACTGGAAAAAAGGTCCATGGCTTTAACACGTTTTGTGTTAAGTGATCAAATATCTTTCCTGATTTTTTTACAAAATGCATTATGTTTGGGCCCATAACTTTTTTAAATTATATAATACAGACATAATTTCTGGCATGTACATAGGAACTATATAGAGGAATATTTATGGTAAATATGAGGAAAAACAGATGAGTGGTTTTGATACTAGGCAGTCCTGAAGTGTGAAAATAGGTTTTTAATAAAAAAATTGAGGTTTTTCCTTAATTTCTCAAAGGAACGAAGTTGCAAAGACCCAGTTTTACGGCTTGGTAGGAGATCTTGGGGACATCTAACATTATGCCAAATTTTGGATTCCTAGGTCTTACGGTTTCAAAACGTGCCACATCTACGGACGGACAGACGGACAGACAGACAGACGGACGGACTGACGACGGACAAAGGACCACGACTATAGCTCACATGACTTATAGTCAGCTGAGCTAAAAATTAATACATGGAATATTCCATACAAAATTTATTTGTGCAGGTGTATAAAGAAACTTGTTTAATTTGGCTTCTGTTGGTCCTTGTGGGAACCCATTCAAATTGATTCAACTAACCCACTGCTTGTAAAGACCATCTTTGTCATATACAGCAACTAGGGCACTGACACTGTAAAATATTTCTTTTGACCATTTAAAGCGGCTTATTGTGAGTTTTTGTCAAGTTTCTTCTCATGGCTTTTTATGACATATCTTGTTTGAGCAATAACTGTTTCCCCTATGGATTCTGTGTTGACTTTGTCAATTCTAAACAAGATCAGGTCAGTTTGGATAAGTGGACCGAGAAAAAATTCAGAGTTGCCTGTTGATTCTCTAATTAACAAAGAGAGGACTGTGTGATTTGTGATCCAACTGGATTAAGAAAATCTTGGTGCTGTAAAGCCAATATAACAACCTATGAAGAAACTTGCTCATTTATTTACCATGGTGGGATGGTCAACTAACTGAATTTTGGAATGACCCCAACATTCCATGCACCCCTTCACTCCATATACAGAGAAAGGATGCCTTTTCAAGCAGTAGGTAAGTGGAATAAGTCAGAATGAATGTAACATGACCATTGGATAAGGAATGCACACAGGTTTCTATTTCTCTTTCACTAATTTCCTCACTTTTTCTTTTTCTTTCTCTCTTCACTGATAAGCCCCAGGAAAATTACTGCTTATATTCCTGATGGAGGAAACACTCAAAGCTAGAGAGCAAATTTCCTTTTTTGCATCTGGGCAAATTCCTGGAAGGTTAAACATAAATGCATGTATATGCTAGACCTACATATTTTAATTTGCTTAATGATAATTAATGAAACCTGTAGTTTTTAATACATGTTACCACATGACAAAATTACAATCCTGTAAAATATTTCCATGTTACTACAACTACACTCACAGTATAACCCCTGGAATCCTGCTGGTTTATGATTGTTTCGGCATCAATTAGACGCTTCACCACATTTGATTTTCCCTCTCTGGCTGCATAGATCAGTGCTGAAGTGTGGTACCTTTAATAATGTAGGGTATAGTTCATAGAAAGTAATGATAACATATACATAGTGCTGAAGTGTTGTACCTTTAATAACGTAGGGTATAGTTCATAGAAAGAAATGATTATATATACATAGTGCTGAAGTGTGGTACCTTTAATAACGTAGGGTATAGTTCATAGAAAGTAATGATAACATATACATAGTGCTGAACTGTGGTACCTTTAATAATGTAGGGTATAGTTCATAGAAAGTAATGATAACATATACATAGTGCTGATGTGTAGTACCTTTAATAATGTAGGGTATCGATCATAGAAAGTAATGATAACATATACATAGTGCTGATGTGTGGTACCTTTAATAATGTAGGGTATCGATCATAGAAAGTAATGATAACATATACATAGTGCTGATGTGTGGTACCTTTAATAATGTAGGGTATAGTTCATAGAAAGTAATGATAACATATACATAGTGCTGAAGTGTGGTACCTTTAATAATGTAGGGTATAGTTCATAGAAAGTAATGATAACATATACAAAGTGCTGATGTGTGGTACCTTTAATAATGTAGGGTATCAATCATAGAAAGTAATGATAACATATACATAGTGCTGATGTGTGGTACCTTTAATAATGTATGGTATCGATCATAGAAAGTAATGATAACATATACATAGTGCTGATGTGTGGTACCTTTAATAATGTAGGGTATCGATCATAGAAAGTAATGATAACATATACATCAATCATAGAAAGTAATGATAACATATACATAGTGCTGATGTGTGGTACCTTTAATAATGTAGGGTATCGATCATAGAAAGTAATGATAACATATACATAGTGCTGATGTGTGGTACCTTTAATAATGTAGGGTATCGATCATAGAAAGTAATGATAACATATACATAGTGCTGATGTGTGGTACCTTTAATTATGTAGGGTATCGATCATAGAAAGTAATGATAACATATACATAGTGCTGATGTGTGGTACCTTTAATAATGTAGGGTATAGTTCATAGAAAGTAATGATAACATATACATAGTGCTGAAGTGTGGTACCTTTAATAATGTAGGGTATCGATCATAGAAAGTAATGATAACATATACATAGTGCTGATGTGTGGTACCTTTAATAATGTAGGGTATAGTTCATAGAAAGTAATGATAACATATACATAGTGCTGATGTGTGGTACCTTTAATAATGTAGGGTATAGTTCATAGAAAGTAATGGTAACATATACATAGTGCTGAAGTGTGGTACCTTTAATAATGTAGGGTATAGTTCATAGAAAGTAATGATAACATATACATAGTGCTGATGTGTGGTACCTTTAATAATGTAGGGTATCGATCATAGAAAGTAATGATAACATATACAAAGTGCTGATGTGTGGTACCTTTAATAATGTAGGGTATCGATCATAGAAAGTAATGATAACATATACATAGTGCTGATGTGTGGTACCTTTAATAATGTAGGGTATCGATCATAGAAAGTAATGATAACATATACATAGTGCTGATGTGTGGTACCTTTAATAATGTAGGGTATCGATCATAGAAAGTAATGATAACATATACATAGTGCTGATGTGTGGTACCTTTAATAATGTAGGGTATAGTTCATAGAAAGTAATGATAACATATACATAGTGCTGATGTGTTGTACCTTTAATAATGTAGGGTATAGTTCATAGAAAGTAATGATAACATATACATAGTGCTGAAGTGTGGAACCTTTAAAAAATGTATGGTACATTTCATTGAAAGTAATGATAACATATATATAGTGCTGATGAGTGGAAGCTGTAAAAATATAGGGTACAGTTCATAGAAAGTAATGATAACATATACATAGTGCTGATGTGTGGTAGCTGTAAAAATAAAAGGTACAGTTTAAAGAAAGTAATGATAACATAAACATATCCCTGAAGCTAAGGCATGAACAGTATCAGAGGAATGAGACATAGACATTTAATATTCTTGATTAAAACCCATTCAGGGCATATACTGAGAGTGTACTGAAATGTTCAAGTGATTTGCTCTAAAGTTGGGAAAGTGGCTAACACAGACGGTTATAACCCAATACAATAAATACATACAACCTTGAAATTGTAAAACAATGTAATAAAATTAACCTTACCTGTCCAATGCATAGACCTTGGCCCCATTTGTGATTAGTAGGTCAACACAATCTAAAACATTGTCCTCAGATTCTTTACTTGAGGAACACGTGGCCATCAACACGGTGTACTGGTCTGCAAAAAAATACAGATGTCCAGGATCAAGATAAACAGAACAGCCAGATTAAAAGAAACAGAACATTGCATAATGGGTTATGTGATACAGGGGTGATATTTATTCATCCTGAATCATATACATCTGAACTTAAAAGGGGCCAATCACCTATCTGACCTTTATAAAGGTAATCCTTTGGAGCCTTCATGAAAATAAGCCAGAAAATGTGAATATAATCACACACAGGCTGCTTGTTTTGTTTATATCAACATGTTTATATTATGTGGGGCCTCGCCAAAATAAAACAAATAAAACAAGGGCATCTGGCAGCAAGTCAGATAAACCAGAGTTCTGCAAATGGCGTTTTGCAACAAGTGACATTTCACCTCCGCATATATGCAACCTACCACCATATGCTACATGTTTTTTCCTGTTTGTCAACATTGTTGTGTTTACAAACATGTTGTTGATTAACAAGTTCATACATCCTTCATGAAGGCATTATAAGAACTTTTAACAACCAAAATTAACCTTAGATCATTAATATATACACATGAGGAAGCCAAAAATCACATAAATTCTTTTTCAAAAGGAAGGTGAATAGGCACCTTTAAAGCAAGCCACCCACCTACCTTTTTTCTGTGGACTTGATGTGATTTCTGGCTTACTCTGCATACATATTAATGAATTCTAGGTAATTCCTGTTTAGAACAGTTACCTTATTATGTCTCTGTGATGGATGGATGAGCTTTTAACCTACCGGCTGTTAGTAAACAAAGTGGTGTTTTGCAAACTTAAAACCCATGTAACCCTTAGGTGGTTGGTTGCATGTGCAGAAGCTGGGAGTTCACTAGTTGCAAAACGCCATTTGCCAAACTCTGGTGCATCCTGACTTGCTGCTAGATGTCCTCATTGAATGGGTTAGGATTATTTTGGCAGCCCTCTCCCCCTACAATTCCTACTTGGATATAAACAAAACAAACAACCTGTGTGGTATGAGAGGAATTCTCTGGCCTATTTTTTTTAATAAAAGGTTCATTATCTTTAGTTTATAAAGGTCAAATGTAAGAATAGGCCACTTTAAGCAAGTTTACTGATGTTTAAATGGAGATTACTACTCAAATCCTGCTACTGTCTTCAATCAATTTATTGCTTCATCTGTCAGTTCTTTTTACGATTATATCTACCATGTGCCATTCATACCTTTGCTAAAGTTGACATCTGCCCCTGCCTCAATCAGTGCCTGTACAGTTTCTTTATTTGCGGCATTCCCAGCATACATTAAAGCTGTCCATCCAGATCTCATTATGCAGTCTACTTCCACTCCTGAAATAATGAATTAATAATCATTAAATGTTAACAAATAAATACTGCAGTAAGCATAAATTAATTCTATGGTTTTACATGTCAATATCATTATATTTCTTCTGTAGAGTTAAAAACATGAAAAAAAAAAAAAAACAACAGTATAACCTAAAAGCTGAATGCTCCTACTGATATTTAAATATGTAGAGCCAAAGTGTAAAATTACCTCCGAATTAAATTCAAATATAAACTTTTTATCTGTGAAAATCTATCCAATTTAAAAGGAAATTTGGGCAGGAAAAGGGTAGATTGATTATCTTTTTTCTTACATGTTTGTCCTGCATGACATGATATTATACAAGCTAAAACTAAAATAAGTAATTCTACACCAATCTTTCTTTTGGCCCCCAGTTAGAAATATGAACTAACACTGTGCATTTCCAGAGAATATACTAAAGCATAAGATTAAAACATCTGTATTTTCAGCTATATGAGGTTATGGCCTCACAGACAACCACAAACAATATCAAGAGAATTATGTTCATAGCCATTGCCTCCTTTGAATTTAACAAGACCCTCTGAACTCTGAATTAATGTCAGTTAAGCAGCTAATAATATCGTCTTACCTTGGTCTATGTACTTGCGAATCCCGTTAACATCACCCCTGATAACCGCCATCTTGTAATCATCCACAGGCAAGATGGTTTTGCTTTCAGGTCTTCTGTGTACAGAGAAATGTTTCTTCTGACTTCTCTGAACACCTTGGTTACTAGGTACGGCTGTCTTACCCTTCCTGGGAAATGTGTTCTGTTGCTGACCAGAGTCTCCATTATGACAACTCTCAGGAACCCCAAACCCTCCCTGAAGAAAAGACAAGCAAATATTGCCTTAACAGAGTGTGACAGCAGGTCAGGTTTATTCTAGAAGGAACCTGTTTAAGAACTAGAATACGGGTAGTCGACAAGCGACTACGTGTATCCGCCAAAATCAGAGAAGGACGGGTGAAGTGAGGCATGGATTGAGTGGCAAGGGGATATAGAGTTACATATGTAAAATATTAGTATTGGATCTCTGCCACATAAACATGATTGTAGGTGGCGCCACCTGTTATTTGAACGAGAAACTATCCAAGATATATACACATGCAAAATTTCAAGTGGAAAAGTCAAACCACTGCAGAGATATGAGTGATTTTATCCCACAGCAGACAAACAGATGGACGCTGTGCAAACATGGTTGCAGGTGGCGCCACCTTTTGTTGTGTATGTTATAAAGCTATCCCAGGGCTACATTTGTGTAAAATTTTTTTCCGGATCGGTCAAACGGTTCCCGAGATATGAGCTTGGATGTCTGCAGCGTTAACATGAATGTAGGTGGCGCCACCTGTCATAAAATCAAGGAAGCTATCTAGGATGTATACGCATGCCGAATTTTAGGTGAATTAGTCAAACCATTGCAGAGATATTAGTGATTTTAACCCCAGGCAGATGAACAAATGGACACTGTGCAAACATGGTTGCAGGTGGCGCCATCTTTTGTTGTGTATGTTATAAAGCTATCCCAGGGCTACATTTGTGTAAAATTTTTTTCCGGATCGGTCAAACGGTTCCCGAGATATATGGGTTTATGTGTGGAGCGTTAACGTGAATGTAGGTGGCGCCACCTGTCATAAAATCAAGAAAGCTATCTAGGATGTATATGCATGCCGATTTTTAGGTGAATTAGTCAAACCACTGCAGAGATATGAGTGATTTTAACCCCAGGCAGATGAACAAATGGACACCGTGCAAACATGGTTGCAGGTGGCGCCACCTTTTGTTGAGTATGTTATAAAGCTATCCCAGGGCTATATTTGTGTAAAATTTTTTTCCGGATCGGTCAAACGGTTCCCGAGATATATGGGTTTATGTGTGGAGCGTTAACGTGAATGTAGGTGGCGCCACCTGTCATAAAATTGAGAAAGCTATCTAGGATGTATATGGATGCCAAATTTTAGGTGCATTAGTCAAACCACTGCAGAGATATGAGTGATTTTAACCCCAGGCAGATGAACAGATGGACACTGTGCAAACATGGTTGCAGGTGGCGCCACCTTTTGTTGTGTAAGTTATAAAGCTATCCCAGGGCTACATTTGTGTAAAAAAATTTTCCGGATCGGTCAAACGGTTCCCGAGATATATGGGTTTATGTGTGTAAACAGACGCACAAACGGACGCTGGGCAGAGACGAAAGGTCAGAGGTCAAGGTCACTTGGTTAGCCCCAGTTCACATGTGACCCGATAATTTGTGTAAGTTTCGGAAAAATCTGTCCAGTAGTCTCAGAGGAGTTCTCCGGAAACGAACGCGGCGGCGGCGGCGGCGGAACCTGGTCAAAAACATAGTATCCGCAAAACTTCGTTTTGGCGGATACAAATATATTTCTTAGACAGCATATGAAAAAGAACAATTTTTCCCTCAATTTTTTAAAGAAACCCATAGAAGCTGAAAAAGTTCAATTTCTTCAGTGCACTTTATAAATGAAAAATACATACACTGTCTCATGTGTTGGTAAAAATATACATGTGGTCTGTCTTTTAATATATATCTTAATGCATCTGTTTTTGAAGGTATTTTCATTCTATACAACTTTGGATTCTTATTTTATACAATCACTATAAAAAACAAAGCCTTGGTGACAACAGTGGTGCAGCTGATGAAAGCATCAATCAATTGCCATACATGGCCATCATCAGTCTAAGAAGTTCATTAAAGATAATACAGCAGCTTAACCAGCTAATAAAAAGGCAAAGTGCTGAAGACAGCCCTCCTCTTATTCAAGAAGAGTTAAAAGGAAACATGAGAAAGGTTGTGTTGGATACATTTAGTTAATCACACATATTGAAAAGCAATTTTTTGCTGTGGGATCATCTGTGAGGACAATATGTCTAAATTGAACTGTGTATCTATATAATAGATCACATATTTGCATTCAAATTATTAATGATAAATAAAGGCCCATAGACTTCTAGTGTGGAAAGAGTGATGCTTGGAAAATATATAATAAATGACCTGATTACATGCAGAGACAGAGGAAACTGACCCGAAATGGTATTTAAACACTGAGGCAAGATGGAAAGACTGGCAAGAAAAGTTAAGCTCAAAAGGCATTCACAACTTTTTAGAAATAAAAAAAAAATGAGACCTTGACCTCTAAACCTCACAACCCCAATATCAATAGGGTTCTTCGTTTTGACTTGGGCCTTATATATATCAAGTTTGAAATCCATATATGAATCCAAACTGGAGTTATGAAAGGTTTTGGAAATCATGGGTGGACAGATGACTCCTGTAACCTTGACCTTTGATCTTGTGACCCAAATAAGGAGAGGGATATTTGCCTTTTGGCAGATGAGGTGTATGTGTAAGATGGAACTTTTGGTATGAAAGGTTTTGCTAAAAATGCATCCACAATCTTTTTAAAGATGTGGAGACTTGACCTTTGACCTCATGACCCAAAATTTAAAAAGGATATCTGTTTTAGTGTTGGGTCATGTTTAAATGTCAAGTTTGAAATCCATATGTGGATCCTAACTAGAGATATTATCTGGATATTAATTTGTGAACAGATGGCTACGGTGACCTTGACCTTTGAACTTGTGACCCCAAGACTGATAGAGATGTTTCCCTGTTGGTGTCCTATATGTGTAAGATGGAAAGACTGGCATGGAAATTTTGGTTTAAAATGCATTCACCAATTTTTTTTTTAACGTGAGTCCTGAGACCTTGAACTTTGACATCATGACCCTAAATCAATAAGGTTCTTGTATTTATTGTTGGGCCATTTATATATTAAGTTTGAAATCCATGATATGTCAATAGAAATTTGAGTTATCATCCGGATATGAATTTGTGGACGGACAGATGGAGGGACGGACAGACAGACAGGGTGATTACTATAGGGCACCTGCTTCAACTGAATAATTTGATCCATGGTTAATAGACAAAAAAAAATTAAACCCCAGTTAGGTATATCAACTTTTATGGTTTCAATTAGTTTAAAGGACACAGGAAAAAACAAGAGAAACTTTTTTAAGTGACACTTTTCTGCAAACAGAGACATCCTTGAGTTGTCAGTTTTCAAAAGTTGATGAAAACAATGACTATATTAACCATCTGGAAAATCATTTTTATAACCCTTTTTGTCTATACAGGGGTTGTAATAGGGCCTTTCTTGTCTCTAACAGGCAAACTCGTGCAGGGAAATGCATTTTTATTTTGTACCAATCTGTTGGAAAGGTGAACAACTAGATTTTTAAAACATTAGTAGCTGATAAGTAGTAACAAACATGACACAAAAACAAAATATTGTACAGGTGATCTACCACTGACTTAAACTCTGTCTCTATGAGTAACGAGTCATTCCTGTATATGGTACAAGTTGGCTGCATCTAGCAACCCGTGCAAGCCATGCTTGTATTCATGCAGTCAGAAATTCAACAAACATGCAGAGGGGTTTACCAATATGCTGAGTTAAAAAGGAACTTTTCTTTTTCATGGTTGGTGTTGTTAGAAAGTATACAAAAAACTAACAATAAGTCCAGTTTATGTCAATTGACAGTGTACCTGTAGCCCATCAGGCTTTGTCAGAAATGACAAAAATATTTGCATCTTCATAAAGCCTTAAAGTGTGTTCCTTGCTGAAGGATGTAACGTAATCATAGACTCTAATGTCAGAGGGCAAAATGGCGCTAGGCTTGGAGTAACACAAGCACCGTTGGGCAAAGTAAATCTTTCAAGAAAGAAACAGTGGCACTGGGAATCATTGTATTTCAATCAGGATTGGCTGGCCTGGATAAAACCTGGGACAGCTAACCTGAAAGATGGGTAATGAAAATGATATATTTAGCATAATCAATGGTTTATTACATATAGAGAAGGAAAGGGGCACAACTGGAAAGAATAGTGCCTATATATTTGTCAAATGTGCTGCAACAACGGAACATAGCTTCTTGGTTTTTTCTACCTTAATTGGATCAACATATCAAGTGTGAACTGACTATTGACTAAATAAGTCCCCTCTAATAAACTACTAATCTAGTTAGGACATCACTCAGTCATATACCTGACTACGAATGACAAATGTTTATTCTGCATACACTACTCCACGTGTGTGGGCGGGAATGTCAGTTCATTAGCTCTAGATTATTCACAGGTATTCACAGGCCGTCTGTCGAAGAGTAATATTCACGGTCTAATTAAGGTAGCTTTGTTTATGATCGCAAGTCTGTCAGGTACATTTACTGAGTGACTTACGCCAGTTACGGTCAGAGTCACTGTCGTCAATGCCAAGCACGTTCCAGACATAAAAAGGCCGAGGGGATCGTCAAATACATACGTCACATTTGGACAAACCTTTGGGCGTTGATATTTCGAAGCATCGAATTTGGTTACAGCGTGGTTGACCTTTGGCTTCCGAGGTTGATAATCACCATCATCAAAATCATAAACCTCGTCATCGTACTCGTCGTCCAAGTCTTCTGCTCCAGCCGGGTAAAAATTCATGGACGTCGCCATGATGTAAAAAAACAAACCACAATGAATAACCCGAGACTGTCCCCTCGCTTGTTTAGTCTAAGGGTATTCCACTGGCGACAACCAAGATGTAGTCGATCACAAGCTGTCCCTTGGCGTAATTATTCTGTCGTTATTCTGGGCTGGATAAACAGCACAGATCTTTCTGCGCTGGTCAAGGGAAAGCACACTTGCTGTGTCCATTAAAAAACAGTTGAAATACAGACTTCTTGGATAAATATTGCAGGCACAATGAAAGCCAGAAATAATTTTCCATGGTGACACTAAGAAATGGGAAAAAAGCCAAGTGTTGTAAAAATTATTAAGATAAAGGGATACGCTATAAGCATATATTTACAAAACAAATAAAATAGGCCTATGTGGGCACTGTGTCACTTGGTAATCAAACCCAGATAAAAAAAGGACATGTTGGTCTTTGGTCTTTTCATGGCTCCTGGACTGGCAAGTAGCCTTCCATTTTAAAGTATAAATACATTCAATACGGTTTGCCCATTAGTTGATGTTCCGTCTGTACATGAGAAAGAGTGAACATCTACCGAATGATATGAAGAACGTACGGTTGACCTTGCCTTCTGAGTGAATGTTGGGTTCTCCAGCAAGATGTCAAAATATTTAGAAAAGTTAAGGCATTTTCGCCTTGCCTACAAACAAAACGGCGGGATTGTAGGTTCATTCTTAGCACTGTATAGGTAAGTATGAAATTAAAATAACAGTAGGTGGAAATGAGTTCAAGCAATCTTTAGATGAGCACTGGCACTGGTACTGGTATCAATGACTATCATGTTAATATTGTTAAGAAGTATGACAATGACAGTAAGAAAAGGTTGTAATATCTGTTAAAATAAGACAACAGCTATTAATTTTCTACTACCTAGTATTTTCTCAATAGTTTTATAATTATATATAAATGGGCATTTTGATAAAGACAAGACTTCGCCCAATTAAATTGGACTCAATATTTTAAACCCTTTCCCATAATTATGTTCATATTTAACCCATAAGAATGAACTCCTCAATGCTTTTTTCAGTGACTGACGCAATGTGGAGTCCATAGATTGCATCGCAGTTAACTGTGATTATAACACTCCATACACAACTGTGAGATTTAACATATATCCCCTGATTAATGTTCAGTACATCTATGTGTATTGTATATTTGACCACTATAAAACATAACTGTTCTGTTCTCAGCCCTATTTTGCACCAAGGAAGTTTAAATATGAACATGATAGTACACAGGCCTAAAGCCTTATACAGGACTGCCACCAAATGCAAGATGTCTACCGGGGCTGTTAATGCTGCAATTCTCTCTGGACAAATGATATCAGTTGTTGATGTTACGGGTGCTTCATGCTTTCCAGAATGGTTATTTTTTATTACAGGCCTTTCGACATACAACATTATGTAGACATTGGTTTGTTAAAACCATAGGAAATATTTTTATTCAATTTCCTTTCTAAGACTAAGAGTAACAGATCGTATCGTGCTATAACCCCAGTTAGCCCTTTGGTGGGCCAGCGCCGCAACAGAAATCTGAAACCTGTTGCGTCGCCGTCGGCGGCTAGTTCATATTGTGAATGTTTCACCAATAACTTATGGTTATACATTACAACTTTATATAAGCCACAGTACATCCATCCAATCTGTTGCATGTGCTATGACTGCTTATTTACTGCTTAGTAGCAATATATTATGCAGCATTATACCATTCAGATGCCTTAAAATATATGTTTCATGGTTTTTATAATAACAACTTAAACTTATATCCTCAGTGTTAAACAATATTTTATGAGAGGCATATTGGAAAGTTTAGTAGGGATTTCTAGTACTCTCTACTGAACATGTTGATATGTCTCTAATAAAAAACTTTTAGGCACAGGGTACTCTTAAGTATTAAATAATAGGTCAATTTTGCTTCAACTTTGTTCCCGCTCCATCGATCTCTCCACAGCTATGCAGAATGCAGTTACTCATGTTGGAGGCAGTCAAAATGTTCAGTGACTTCAGTCCTGTTTAAGACCATGATGATGTTGTGATTTTTGCAGTGGATATTCTTTATACATTCCAAGGAATGTTTCCCAAATTGCCCAATTTTTAGTGCATATTTTGATCCCCCCCCCCCTCCCCCCCCCCAAAAAAAGGAACACCTCCTCACAA
The DNA here is from genome assembly GCA_026874595.1 of Sipunculus nudus. Taxonomy (NCBI): domain Eukaryota; kingdom Metazoa; phylum Annelida; class Sipuncula; order Golfingiida; family Sipunculidae; genus Sipunculus; species Sipunculus nudus. The sequence goes on along the minus strand of CM049306.1, from coordinate 101,986,582 downwards.
TGCCTTCTCCTACATTACACCATGTTGTCATATTGCTGGAAGCAAAAGAAAGCCCTGCAGCATATTAATGTATGTTGCTGTATGTCTAACATTGGTACATCAAAGATGTGTTGTAAGACTTTCAGCTGTGCATATACATGTGTAATGAACAAACCTTTTCAACAAGGAAGAAAAAAAAAACTCATTTTTATCACACAATCAGAGCAAAAAAATCTTTGCAGAGAGGAAAAATATAGCCCCAACCCCCTGGTTAGCCCCAAAGTGTGTTGTTACACAATAAAAAGGTTATTTTGGTGAAGGAGAATGGCTTTGGGGGTGCGCTAAGGCCTTCTTGTATACAAAAATATTCCTATTGCTGTCCTATCTTAACAATAAAATTCCTATTTCTTTGTATTCTTTGAATCTTGAAATACCTATTTTCCTATTTTTTTTACCATAACTTCGAACTTAACACCCTGCTTCTGTAATCAGCTTAATATTAGTTAATCAGTTCAGATTGTACATATCTTAAAGCTGTCTCATAGCTTAAAGTATTTTTTATAAAAACATTTCAGAACAGGTTCAGTTCAACTTAACATGTTTGCTATTATCTTTATACAATTCCATTTTGTATTTCTTGTCTCCATTCTTAGTTGTTAATTCCCAACTGCCTTGAAACCACAACAGCTTACCACAGGATTCGCAGCCATACACAGTAATATCCCTGCAACCATATATGATTCATTTTCTCACATACCAGTGCTGTAATGGGATGCAAATTTATGCTCCACTAGTGTTTTGTAATTTAATATAAATATGAAATTAAAGTCTTTACTTTGCAACTCTGCTAAATAGTTTAGTTGACACTAGACAGTTTATTAACCTTATCTGCACACAGCATTTCAACGCTTTTTGTCCCCTGTCATTTATGTTGGACACAGAAATAGTAAGTACCTGTCCATCTGTCGGTCTGTCCTTCAGTCTGAAATGGTGTTAGCACAATAACTTGAAAACCAATTGACATACAGTCAACAATGTCACACCATTGATGCAACCCATGAAGCACTGTAAAATTTGAATGTGGATGACCTTGACCCATTTTCCAAGGTCAAACAAGTGACCAAGCTAAAATGATATAAGCACAAGAATTAGAATGCATTCTGCTGGCCAATTACAACTTCTAGGTGAGTCGATGTGCCCTCTAGTTTTTAACTGCACAATCAAGAGGTACAGGGGTATTATTTATATTGTTCATCAATAAAAAGATGTTCCATATTGAAGGTCTGATGATTTGAAATCAACTATTATGTATTTCACAGATTTATGAATCCTATTTCAATATCTTCTGTAGGACTGATGAACTGAAATTTGGCAACTTCATTGGTGAAGATAAATATGGCAACAAGTATTATGAGAACAAACTGTACTTTGTAGGTAAGTAAAACTTGATACATTATAAAAATAATTTTTCTATGAGGATGAGTAAAGCTTGACTGATGACAGAAAATAAATCATAGTATCACACTTTATTGTGTAGGGAAGTAGTAGATGACCAATAGGTGAAAGTAAATGACAGGACACCCGAAAGTAGGGACACAAGATACTTTTGGAACAGGTAGATTTTTTGTTAAATATGTTTTATATGATCATTAGATTCACTAAACAGCTAATTTTGTCTATGCCATTGATATTCAGTGACCATGATCAGTGGCATTTGTGTCCTTTAGAGGATCTGAGTAATAACTGGTAATATTGTATGACTACTACTTAAAGGTGTTAGATATGCTAAATCCAGTCATCCTTAAGAGCAAATAAATATAAAAGTTTAACTGTTCCATCAAACTGAAGTGATAGTTTTTTATTGTTTTTTTTTTAGTGAAAAGGATACGTTTTACCTGTTTCTCTGAAAAATATCACTTGAGCTCAGTTGACATAACTCTGATTGACCTAGCTCTGGCCTCCGGGTGATCACTGGAGCTCTGTAGACATAGCTTTGGGTGATCAGTAGAGCTTAATAGACTTAGCTCTTGGTGATCAGAAGAGTTCAGTAGATTTAAATATATAACTAGAATACGGGTAGTCGACAAGCGACTACGTGTATCCGCCAAAATCAGAGAAGGACGGGTGAAGTGAGGCATGGATTGAGTGGCAAGGGGATATAGAGTTACATATGTAAAATATTAGTATTGGATCTCTGCCACATAAACATGATTGTAGGTGGCGCCACCTGTTATTTGAACGAGAAACTATCCAAGATATATACACATGCAAAATTTCAAGTGGAAAAGTCAAACCACTGCAGAGATATGAGTGATTTTATCCCACAGCAGACAAACAGATGGACGCTGTGCAAACATGGTTGCAGGTGGCGCCACCTTTTGTTGTGTATGTTATAAAGCTATCCCAGGGCTACATTTGTGTAAAATTTTTTTCCGGATCGGTCAAACGGTTCCCGAGATAAGAGCTTGGATGTCTGCAGCGTTAACATGAATGTAGGTGGCGCCACCTGTCATAAAATCAAGGAAGCTATCTAGGATGTATACGCATGCCGAATTTTAGATGAATTAGTCAAACCATTGCAGAGATATGAGTGATTTTAACCCCAGGCAGATGAACAAATGGACACTGTGCAAACATGGTTGCAGGTGGCGCCATCTTTTGTTGTGTATGTTATAAAGCTATCCCAGGGCTACATTTGTGTAAAATTTTTTTCCGGATCGGTCAAACGGTTCCCGAGATATATGGGTTTATGTGTGGAGCGTTAACGTGAATGTAGGTGGCGCCACCTGTCATAAAATCAAGAAAGCTATCTAGGATGTATATGCATGCCGATTTTCAGGTGAATTAGTCAAACCACTGCAGAGATATGAGTGATTTTAACCCCAGGCAGATGAACAAATGGACACTGTGCAAACATGGTTGCAGGTGGCGCCACCTTTTGTTGTGTATGTTATAAAGCTATCCCAGGGCTACATTTGTGTAAAATTTTTTTCCGGATCGGTCAAACGGTTCCCGAGATATATGGGTTTATGTGTGGAGCGTTAACGTGAATGTAGGTGGCGCCACCTGTCATAAAATTGAGAAAGCTATCTAGGATGTATATGCATGCCAAATTTTAGGTGAATTAGTCAAACCACTGCAGAGATATGAGTGATTTTAACCCCAGGCAGATGAACAGATGGACACTGTGCAAACATGGTTGCAGGTGGCGCCACCTTTTGTTGTGTATGTTATAAAGCTATCCCAGGGCTACATTTGTGTAAAAACATTTTCCGGATCGGTCAAACGGTTCCCGAGATATATGGGTTTATGTGTGTAAACAGACGCACAAACGGACGCTGGGCAGAGACGAAAGGTCAGAGGTCAAGGTCACTTGGTTAGGCACCAGTTCACATGTGACCCGATAATTTGTGTAAGTTTCGGAAAAATCTGTCCAGTAGTCTCAGAGGAGTTCTCCGGAAACGAACGCGGCGGCGGCGGCGGCGGCGGCGGCGGCGGCGGCGGCGGAACCCGGTCAAAAACATAGTATCCGCAAAACTTCGTTTTGGCGGATACAAATAATAGGATTCAGTGTTACAAGCCAGTAAAGAAAACCAATGTTTTTGTTTAGTTGTTAGGCAGTTTTTGTTATATTAAAGGATATATGTTGGTTAGCATGGGTAGTTGTACATATTGCCTATATAATTTGGGATACAATGTTTAGAGTTTACATTTTGTAATTTATGTACAGATGGGAACCAGATGTGTTTAATCCCATGTTATAAAAAGCCATACCGATAATAGCTTCACATGACCAGATGTTTGTTTGCCAGGATACAGATATGGTCAGGCCTGCTGAACAGCTTTCCATGTCATTTAATGTTATTAACAAAATGTATTTTTAGGTCGCAGTCGCTGGATGACGTACTCCCCGTCAGTAGGCATGGACTATGATGGCAGCCAGATCCCAGCAGAATGGTAAGTTCTGGTGGTGTGTAGTTGAGTTTGAGGTCACATGAATAAGGCATCTTGATTGATAATGGTGAACATGAAATCCAGTCATTTATAACAAAAACATCTTATGGTATCAAATTATTATTCCTAAATCACTTTGTGCCAGAATGCAAACAAACAGAATTGCAATAGCAGACTCTCAGTGAGGGGATACATATTCAATTAAAAATATACAGATTTACTTAATCATTTGCAAGTTTATCATCATGTGTACAACATTAAGTCTTGGTACAACCAAAACAGTAATATATATTATCTTTCAGGCACCGCTGGTTGCATTACACCACTGATTCTCCACCAACTGTTACGCCCCCTGTCCAACGGGACTGGATGATTGACCACAAAGAGAACTTTTCAGGAACCAGTCAAGAATATGTCCCCTACAGTACCACCCGGCCTAAGATAGAGAGCTGGGTACCTCCAAAGTAACTCCATGAAACAACAGCTCAGAGAAGATGTTTTACTTTAGTGCTGCTAGGAAATAAACAGTGAACCATGACTTTGTTCTGTACAGCAGTTACACTCTTGACTTTGAAACAGTAATATGTCAGAGATTTAGGAATATACAGGAGTTACATATAATTGATGGGATGGAGAGGAGAATTATCTCCATGTGGCAACCATATTATCCATATTATTTTATGAGTTTATGGATTACCATATGTAAATAAACTGTAAATGAACAATGTTTCCTGTTATTTTAGTAAAAATCATAGACTCAAGGGGAATGAATACATGCTAACAGGGGAATGTTGTGGCTTGTACCACCTTTTCATTTAAACACTCGTGTGTTTTTCTGTGTATGTTTGAAGATGGTACTTATATGAATAGGCATTCTATTTATTTGACATGAAAGTATTTGATCAAAGGTCTAACAAGTTCTCGTCTGACCTCACAGACAGCCAGAGTTTTTGTTTCATTTTATCTTTATCTATCATTGGAACACAGTACCAGTTAAGAGGAATGGTGTCAAAATTGAGTTATGAATTTTAGCTCGGCTGACTTTAAGTCATCAGAACTGTAGTCATGGTCCTTTGTCCATCGTCCATCCACTAACAGGGCACATTTTGAAACCATTGGACCTACAAATCTAAAATTTGACATAGAGTTAAATGTCCCTAAGTTTTCCTTCCAAAAAGAAAATTTAAATAACAGCATTTTATTTCAGTGATTAAATATTTATTAATATTTTTCAGCTCGTTCATTATTTCAGAATTTGCAGGGTTTCATACCAGTATGTTCCCAGTGGATATATTTAAATGCATATTACTGTCAGTTGTAATATTGAAACTTTTACAAATACATGTTTGTGATCATGAGAGGATCCAGCATCTTTCATGTAGTCCATAAAATTGCACAGTCAGCACAACCATTAAGATTTTATACACTACATGTACATACAGATATTCTCAGAATCAATTTCAGCTGAGCACTGTGACCCACAGGTCCCTTGTTTTCTCACTGCCTCGTCCAGCTTATCTTGGTGTTTGGATCCATCTGATGGTACCAGTGTCTCCACCAGGGGTCAGCACCTTGCTAGGATTTGCATGTATAAATCCCAACAAAATCCATCTTGTGTTCGCATTATGTTTACTCTCTTGTCTGAAATTTAATGAACTCTTTCGTCTAGGTGTATTAAGTCCTGTCCATAAAATTTCACTGAAACCTCTTGAGATCTCTTGCATCAGACCTACAAACAGACAGAGGGTCAGACCAGCTAGCACAGATGAAACTGTAACCAAACCTCTGTCAAACGGTTGTCCTCTGTTTGAGGAAACGTGACTGATTAACTAGCTTTGAAGTCCAGTGCATAGTAATTGTATTGGCCAAAACAAAGTTTTGCAGATACTATGTTTTTTACTGCGGTTCCGCTACTGCCGCGTTCGTTTCCGGAATAGAACTCTGAGACACCTGGATAAATTTTTCCGAAATTTTACACCATTATTGGGACACATGTGAACTGGTGCCAAAATATTTTGCGTTGACCTCTGACCTTTCCTCTCTCCAGTGCATCCATCTGTGAGTCTTTTTTGACACATTAACCCACATATCTTTGGACTCATTTGACCAATCTGGCTAAACATTTTGCACAAATGTAGACCTTGGATAGCTTTATAACACACACACAAAATGGTGGTGCCACCCACAAACACTCTTGCACAGTGTCCATCTGTTCATCTGCCTTGGGATAAAATCACTCATATCTCTGCAGAGGTTGGACTTATCCACCTGAAATTTTGCATGTGTATACAGCCTGGATAGCTTTCTTGATTTTATGATAGGTGGTGCCACCTACATTAACATTCAGGCTGCAGACATCCAGGCTTATATCTCAGGACTGTATTTTTGTATCCTCCTGAAATTTTGCATGTGTATAGATCTCGCATAGCTCTTTATCTTACGCAAAACTTGTGGCGCCACCTGCAACCATTTTTGCACAGTGTCCATCTGTTCATCTGCCTTGGGATAAAATCACTCATATCTCTGCAGAGGTTGGACTTATCCACCTGAAATTTTGCATGTGTATACAGCCTGGATAGCTTTCTTGATTTTATGATAGGTGGTGCCACCTACATTCACGTTCAGGCTGCAGACATCCAGGCTTATATCTCAGGACTGTATTTATGTATCCTGAAATTTTGCATGTGTATAGATCTCGCACAGCTCTTTATCTTGCGCAAAACTTGTGGCGCCACCTGCAACCATTTTTGCACAGCGTCCATCTGTTTGTCTGCTGTGGAATAAAGTCACTCATATCTGGGCAGTAGTTTGAATTATCTGCCTAAAATTTGGCATGTATATACATCTTGGATAGCTTTCTCCATTTTGTGGCAGGTGGCGCCACCTTCATTAATGTTTACACTGCAGACATCCATGCTAATCTCAGGACTGGTTTGACATATCCCCCTGAAATTTTGCATGTGTATTGATCTCGCAGAGCTCTTAATCATATACAAAATAGGTGGCACCACCTGCAACCACTTTTGCACAGCGTCCTTCTGTTTGTCTGCTGTGGGATAAAACCACTCATATACAAGCAGTGGGTTGACTTGTCTGCCTAAAATTTTGCATATGTATACAACTTGGATAGCTTTCTGGATTGTGTGGCAGGTGGTGCCACCTACATACACATTTTGGCAGCAGACAGCCATGCTAATATGCAACAGACCTCACTCTATTTCCCCTTGCCACTCAATCCATGCCTCACTTCACCCGTCCAACAGATACATGTAGTCGCTTGTGGACTACTCATATTCTAGTTGTAAACTGTATATGCCTCGAGTTACTGGTCTCCTGATGCACAACTGTAAACACCTAGCTAATTCACTGAAATAGAATCCAAAAACTTTTTCTTACTGTGCCTGAGAACTTGTGCAACAAATTTGTAGCAGTGTCATATGTAAAATTTTCATTGATGTGGACTTGTGAATGTGTATGTATGTGTCTGTGAATGCACAAAAGTACTCTGTACTAAACACCCTAAATCTGAAGAACTTTTCTTCAAAAAGCATGATGGAAGCTTGTGATGCTCCTATGAGCTGCAGATGTACAGCAGATATGCTTGATATACATGTCTCAGTTAGATGCTCTCTATCCTGTAAGGATTGTACATGCAAAACAGCCCAAAGGAAATACAACTTTCATATATGAAACAAACAGGGTATCTCACAATTCTTTACTATTATATAATATAACCCACATGTTTGCCTTGGTTTACAATACTAGTGGAAATGTAAGATAGGATTAGGCAACCACAGCTCTGTTTTTATCAAAGTAACATTGTGTAGTCTTTATATAAACAAAGCCAGATGTAGGGAATTCAAGAATACTGCTAAATCTGCTTCATTTGTTCTCTTTTTCTGCTGTCCTTGCAAACATTTGTTTTGCTTATAAAGTCAAGACAACTTGACACCAGAAGAGCCTACATTTCAGTGCAAGATATAGACGGTGAATGAAAGCATTGCCATATCAAAGACGTGACCTGTAAGCTGTTACTAACTGAATTTTAGAAGACTCATCCTTGTTTTTGGTACTATGTTTATAATGTTCATCTATATATCTGTTCTTTACAAACATTTTCCATGTTTAGAGTGCATTTCTACTGGATAATAAAAAGAGTTCCCTCTAGAATTCAAGTTACCCAACCTGAAAAGTCTGTTTACCAACTCAATTAGCACCATCTAATGAATGTATAAGAATTAAAAAACTATGTTTATCATCAACACAGTTATCCTGGGCCTTACAACTTTTAATTCAGTTCTTATTGTATGTAACTGCCAAATCCACCAAAACAGAGTTTTGCTGATACTGTACCATCTGCAAATGTTTTTGCATGGTGTCTATCCGTCCCAATGCTTTGAGTGAAAATTGCTGATATCTCAGGAGTGGATGTACATATCAGCCTGAAATTTTGCATGTTTTTCTGTCTTGGATAGCTTTGTTGTAGAACAGACAAGTGGCGCCACCAAGACTGGTGGTGCCATCTGCTATCATTTTTGCGTGTCATCCATCCATGATTTGCTTTGGGTGAAAATTGCTCATATTGCAGGAGTGGTTTCATGTATTGGTCTAAAATTTGGCATGTCCATTCATCTTGTAGAGTATTCTTGTAGACCAGACAGGTTGCACCAACTATCTTCCCCTTTTCATAGAACAAATTAGTGACCTATTCTAAGCAGTAGTTTGCCATATTGGCCTGGAATTGTGCATGTCCACAGATCTTAGATACTCCATCTTGTACTCAAGACTGATGGCGCCATCTGAAATTGTTTTTGTGGGGTGTTCATCCATATGATTGCTTAGGGTTAAAATAGCTAATATCAGAAAAAGTGGATGTACCTATCAGCCTGAAATTTTGCATGTTTTTCTGTCTTGGATAGCTTTGTTATTGACCAGACAAGTGGCCCAACCTGGAATGCTGTTTTTAGCTCAGCTGACTATATGTCATCTGAGTTATAGTCGTGGTCCTTTGTCCATCATCTGTCTGGCCGTCCGTTAACAGGGCACTTTTTGATACCTCTCAACCTATGAATCAAAAAATTTGATTACAGTTTGATGTCCCCTAAATCACCTACCATACCCAAAATGGGTCACTAGAAATTCTTTCCTTCAGGATATTAAGGAAAAACCTCTGTTTCCATAAAAAAAGCCATTGTTACACTTCAAGGCTGCCAAATATCAAAACCACTTATCTGTTTTTGATCATATTTAGTATCCATATTCTTCTGTACATTTTCTATGAACATACCAATAATAAGATCAGAATTGTGTATTGTTTTGAAGTTATGGGCCCAAATATAATGCATTTTTTTTTACTCACTTAACATGAGAATTGCTGAAGCTGGAGACTTTTTAGCGAACCTGTGAGCTTATGCGATGGTGGGGCGTCGTCCGTCATGCGTCGTGTGTCGTGCGTCATCTGTATGTTAACCATAGCTGTCTCAAAAACGGCAGGAGCTAGCATCACCAAATTTTTTGCAAATATTCAGTCATCCAAAAAACTATATCAGATTTTGTTTATTTTTTTTCTAAATGCATTTTCTTCGATTTTATAGGGAAAAAGCTTAAAAACTTTAAAAATCTTCTTCTCTGAAACTGTCCAGCCAAATTGTCCAATATTTCACAGAAATGATCCCTGGAACAATCTTTCTCAAGTTTGTTCGAATGGTTCCAGTTCGGAGATATTTGGCTGAGTTACAGGAGGTTGAACTTTGTTACCTGTGCAAAAAAGCATATTAAAATTTAAATCTCAGAAACGGCTGGAGCTATCATCACCAAATTTTATGCCAATGTTGGTCACATGAGTCATATCTGAAAAAGGTATTGGTGGCACCACCTGCATCAGCCTTTTTTGTACAGGGTCATCAGTGCCCGTATCACACTGACAGCTACAAATAACTTCTTCTCTGAAACAAAATGGCCAAATTGTTTAATATCGCACAGAAATGATCCTAGGGTAGTGTTTTCTGAAGTTTGTTCAAATGGTCTCAGTTCAGTGACTTTTGGCTAAGTTATGGGAAGCTGAATTTAGTCATATGCCATAACAGCCCATTTAAGCTAAGTGGCTACAAAAATCTTCTTCTCAAAAACCACTGGGCCAAATTCTTAAATCTCACACATTAATTATCTTTAGATGTTGATAATTCAAGTTTGTTCAAATGGTTTCAGTTCAGTGACTTTTGGCTGAGTTGTGGGGATCTGAATTTAGTCATATGCCATAACAGCCAATTTTAGCTAAGTGGCTACAAAAATCTTCTTCTCAACAACCACTGGGGCAAATTCTTAAATCTCATACATTAATTATCCTTAGATGTTGATAATTCAAGTTTGTTCAAATGGTCTCAGTTCAGTGACTTTTGGCTGAGTTATGGGAAGCTGAATTTAGTCATATGCCATAACAGCCCATGTTAGCTAAGTGGCTACAAAAATCTTCTACTCAAAAACCACTGGGCCAAATTCTTAAATCTCACACATTAATTATCCTTAGATGTTGATAATTCAAGTTTGTTCAAATGTTTTTGATTCAATGATTTTTGGCTGAGTTATGGGAAGCTGAACTTTGCCATTTTGTTGTATTTTCCCATATGAGTTATAAACCTACAAAACGTTTTTCGACTGATGATGATACTGAGGCCAGTTTGTTTAATATTTTGCAAGAATAATTCCCTGAATCATTCTTATAATAATTGTCTTTTATGGTTCCAAAAAATGAATTTGGCTGAATTATAAAGATTGAATTGAGTCATTTTACCAAATATGTTAGCTGTGTGAAGCAGATACATCTAGCCTAGCACCAGTTTATCAGCATCCATTACATCATGCCTCTAGACATTTAGATTTCAGGTTATCTATGGAAAATATTGACAAGAATGTTTTTAAAAGCTTTTAAAAAATGTAGATTTATGATATTACATATCATCTGTACACTAACTCATAATTTCTCAGGAATAGCAGGAGCTACCATCCCCAAATGTTATGCAATTATCTGTCACATATCAAATGTTGATGGATTCATCTTATTTTTGCTATCTGCATTTACTTAGATTTTACAAGGAAAAAGCTGAAAAAAACTTGTAAAAGTCTTCTTCTTGTAAACAGTCAAGCCAAATTGTCCAAATTTTACAGAAATGATCCCAGAGGCGAGCCCTCTCAAGTTTGTTCAAATGGTTTGTGTTGGATAAATTTTAGCAGAGTTACATAACAGGCCAAGATTGTGTACGTTTCTTGAATAGGTTGAGAAACTGCCAACTGTTTCAGATTTGGCAACAGATCAAGAGTTCATTCAGTGCAGCCAAATATAGGTCAACAGTTCAGTCAGTGCAGCCAAGCATAAGGCATGTGATCACCTCATGGGCAGCATGTGATCATCTCATGGGTAGCATGTGATCACCTCATGAGTATCATGTGATCACTTCATGGGTGTCAAGCCCCTCAGGGCTGCATATGGAGCCAATCTGTGAGCTTATGCAATTGTGTGGCTACTATTCCAGATTTGGCAATAGGCAAAAGGTCAGCCTGGATTTATTTATGGCTTTGGCAGACTGCCAACTGTTTCAGATTATGCAACAGGTCAAGAGTTCACTCAGTGCAGCCAGGTACAGGTCAAAAATTCACTCAGTCTAGCCAGGTGCAGGTCAAGAGTTCACTCAGTGCAGTAGCCTGAGCCAGTAATTTGTCACAGTACACTCGGGGGCAACAGCCTTTCTCACCTAAGCCGGGTCAGCCCAGTGCATCAGACTCAAGGTAAGTTTGATGTATTGGCCTGATATTCTGACCTGTCTGTGTTTTTATGGCTTTCTCGTTCACAAGACAGGTGTCGCCATCTACAATGACTTTTGCAAAGTGTATTTGCCTGCTTTTCTCTACAGAAGAATTTGATATATCAGCCTGAAATTGGGCATATGTGTACATGTCAAATAGCTTTGTTGTATACAAGACTGGTGGTGCCACCTACAATAATTTTTGTGTTGTGTGCACCCATGCCAGAATTTCAGCAGTGATGTTTGTGTATTGTTTCTTGTTCAAAATGTTTAGTACTTGCATTGTTCATATATATGAAAAGTAGTGGTTCAGCACTGAAGCGTTATACCTGGTGTATATCCATATGCACAGGTTCGCATTAGGCCTGTAGGCCTTGTTTTTCAGGGATATAATTTATTTAATCAAGATTCAGTTGTTTACCCAAAATTAGATCTGAATTTTGAAAAAATTTTCAAGTTAGCATAAATAAAAAATCAATAACTAAAATTTTGTCCAGCTTTGGCAATGGCACGTTTTTCCCCTGTAAGCACTGTTGCTTTAATTGTATCCCTAGACAAAGTCGGGGAATACTATGTTTTCATGCTGGTCCCGATGCCGCCGCCACATATAAATCTTGTTGGTGCGATAACTCAAAAAATATTTCACAGATCTTTACCAAACTTGGTATATGTATAGATATGGGTGAGAGGAAGACGCCTATTCAAAATGAGGTCATGACCTTTACTAGGAGAGTGTCCTTGACCTTGAATAGATCCAATTTGGGGGAAAATCACACAAATTCTTGAATATCTCAAGAAATCTTGCATGGATTGATCCCAAAATCAAGTTGATCAAAGATCATGGATAGGGTTGTCATGTTCCAGAAACTGGTGGCACCACCTATCATTCTCTACTTGTTTTAGTGCCTTTAAATACCCCCAAATTTGCCACTTGACAGTACTGTGAGCATTATAAGTCAAAAACTAATGGAAATATTTCTTTTATATTATGCATATACATAGATATATGGGTTATGGGATGATGTTTATTTAAATTGGGGTCATGACCTTTCCTATGAGAGTGGCCTTGACCTTGAATATTCCCATATTTGGGGAAATTCACAAAAAATCTGTAAAATCTCAGTAAGGGATACATGGAATGATCCAAAAATCAAATTGACGAAAGATCTTGGAAAGCTTTGTCTTTTGCAGAAGACAGGTGGTGCCACCTTGTGTCGTTTTCTTGTTAAAATGATGTTAACGCAATAACTTTGTAAGAATTTGAGGTACAGTCACCAAACCCACAGGTTTGATGCATCTTATCAACATCTAGGTCAAGTTTGAACATGGATGACCTTGATGCATTTTTCAAGGTCACAGTGGCGATTATGCAAAAATGATATTGGGGCAATAACTCAAAAAGAATTTGTGGTACAGTCACCTCAGCTGTTATATATGATAAAAAATATGATTTAGAAATGAGGCACATGCTGGTTTTGTGTGGTAATAAGTATAAGCTGTATTATGAGTTGTTGTTGTTAAGCTTATGTATGATTTTGATAGTACCTTTGGAGACAGAGAAGAGAATTGATTTCATTTATTTTATTAACAAATAGAGTACTATTGTCACACAGATTTTGACTTGGCCATATAACTTATAAGCAGAACATATAATATAAGAGTTTAACTATTTATTAAAAAATTTACAAATATTGTCCCAGATATAATTTTAATAAAAATTATAAGAGAATCGTATGATTTTTAAAATGAAATATATCTGAAATGATTATTAAAATAATATTAAAGAATATATTCATGAATGCATTCATGAATACATTTGTAAAGTATTTGCACTGGTATTCATATACTTTCATTTTTACCTGAATTCCCATTCTTTATGCAAGAAATTTTATAATGGAGTACATATTCATATTCGTATTTAAATACAATTGCAAAGTATACCCACCATGTCTGGTATTTATTCAGTTTTCACCAAACAATGGTGTTGAGAATCCAGAATGTACAAAATTCACACATTTAAATAATGATCATAAGTACCTGGTTTTATGGCTTTTATTTATATTCAAAAAATAAATGTGATATATTTATTTTGGACTAATTTCACATCAATGTACACACTAGACACAGCAGGAATCTAGATTAATATTATCAACTGCATCTTTGTCTATCATTAATTTCCTTCATATGATCCCTAATGATTAGTAACAAATAATATGATTTACTTTTTTATTATTAAAATTGAACTGAAAAATGCCATAGGTGACTGCATGGTGTTATTTGGAATAAGTGACATTCTATCCATTGATACAAGATTCTTTTATCATCAGTAACTGCAAGTTAATTCCCTATTATTATAAACTAACAAATTCCTTTTCTATTTTTCTTTAATTTGTTATTAAAAACCAATAAAAATTGATTAATTTATTGTTTATTGTTATGTTGTTGGTTAAAACTACTAGATGAGTTGGGTTGGACACCTGGATCAACTGTGGCTGGCCATAAGCTGACTTGCTGCCCCAGTACATGCCTGGCCTCAAGCGTGCATAATTTGCTGAAAGTTCAACAAGGTCAACATACAGGTGACTCAAGAGTGGCTGGAGAGAGCCAAGGTCTGACATGGTCTCATAAAAACATTAATAAAAGCTACAATTTTTGGCCAATTTCTTTCAGCTTTCTAAACTAAAAAGCTGAAATCTTTATGTGTGCATGATATGAAAATTATATAAACAGAGCTCACATGAAACAAAAGTGAAATGGTCAAAGTTGGGCAAAATTTAAGGTACTAATTTTATATTTATACTAATAACTTATAAAATTTGAAAAATTCAGAACTAATTTTGGGTATTCAATTGAATCTTGATTAAATAATGTTACATCCCTGACAAAAAATCTCTAGCTTCAGCAAGCCCCTTGTTAAGGGAGTAAATATATTTCTTGATTTTTTACAAAGTGCATTATGTTTGGGCCCATAACTTAAAACAATTACACAATACTGACATCATTTCTGGCGTGTGCACAGAGAATGTATAGGAAAACATGCATATTATATATGATTAAAGTCAGATCGGTGGTTTTGATATTAGGCAGTATTGAAGTGTAACAATGGGTTTTTAATGGAAAAATGTAGTTTTTCATTAATATCTCAAAGGTATTAGGTCATAGTGACCAAATTCTTGGCATGGTAGGGAATTTTGGAGACATCAAATTGTATGCCAAATTTTAGGAACTGAGAGCTTAAGCTGGGGAGCTGAGCTCTCGCAAACTGCATAACACTAGCCTGATGTAAACAATGTTACATGGTGCTTGGAAACTTGAATAAAATCTACAGTTTTTGATCAACTGGTTTCAAATTTTTGGTGTTAACAGACAAAATGCTAACAAAAACATGCTAAGAAAATTAAATCCACAGTACTTACAGAAAAAAAACGTGCCATGGTCAAAGTTAGGCAAAATTTAAGGTTCCAATTTTTTGTTTGGTTAATATTTTAAAACATTTTAAAGATTTTGATCTAATTTTGGGTATACAATTTAATTTTGATTACTTAAAGTTATATTACTTGAAAAAAAGTCCATAGCTTTAACAAGTTTTGTGTTAAGTGATCAAATATCTTTCCTGATTTTTTACAAAATGCATTATGTTCTGGCCCATAACTTTCTTAAATTATATAATACAGACATAATTTCAGGCATGTACATAGGAACTATACAGAGGAATATTTATGGTAAATATGAGGAAAAACAGATGAGTGGTTTTGATATTAGGCAGCCCTGGAGTGTGAAAATAGGTTTTTAATAAAAAATTGAGGTGTTTCCTTAATTTCTCAAAGGAACAAAGTTGCAAAGACCCAGTTTTTGGCTTGGTAGGAGATCTTGGGGACATCTAACACTATGCCGAATTTTGGATTCTTAGGTCTTACAGTTTCAAAACGTGCCACATCTACGGATAGACGGACGGACGAAGGACCACGACTATAGCTCAGATGACTTATAGTCAGCTGAGCTAAAAAATTGTTGGTAGTCACCAAACTTACAGGTTAGATGCATCTTATCAAGGGCTGGGGGGGGGGGGGGGGGGGGTTAATTGTCTAGGGATACTAATGTACCTGCGGTGCCAAGAAATATCTAGTTTTCACAGCAGTTATACATAAGTGTTTCATCTTTAAAAATCTGAAATTTCAAAGGAATTGATTGAAAAGAGTAGCTTTTATTCAAGTTTTCATACACCATGTCAAGTGTTGTTATATCTAGCCCACCTTGAGTAGTACAGCCTTTACATGGTGCATAAACTAGATGAATGTTATAATTTTCTGTATTTGATTCATTCTTATTCTAGGCTATGCTAAAATTTTAGATTTTGTATTGTACCACCAGGGTTACATTGACTAAAATGCACATTTAATTGTGTCCACAAAGAATTGCTATGAAAGTGTGGAGGTTCATCAGATAAGAAATTCCTTACTTCAGAAGAGTAAAAACTTCACCAGGTGTGAAATTGACTATTAATTCCAGCAATAAATTACAGCTGAGATAATAATAAGCACAATGTTATTGTTTGTCCCTCATTCAACCAACAATGTGTGTGCTTTATTTGAAGAGGTTTTTATTTAATCAAATTTACTGAATCTTGGTGAATAAAATTAACCATGTACTGAAAACTCCAATGAGCAAAACTTTTTATTGTGATTCAAGAAATAATCTTAGAGATCCCATTTTGTGGCATTATTTTCTTTTATATTCAATTTAAACATTTGTGATATAAAAATAATAAAATATATGTGTATGCATAATATTACCCAATATGAGCTACACTCTTGATAAATAATGATGCAACTTAGAATTCTGATATTTTAACATATATTTTCATTTTTTTAATTACAAATTTATAAAACTTGTAAATAAAAAAAATTAATTAGATAAAAATTGTATAGTGGATATGCTAAAAAAATAGGCTTTAATATAAACTTAAATTCATTATTTACTTGAAAGTGAAATAAAGGTATTAGTCCATTCTTTCCACTTGCCTGTCCATCTGTAAATTTTTCATATGCATCAAAATATCTCAAAACTTTTATGGTTTTCTTCATTACAGTCTTGTCAGAGTATTAGTTTGCAATCATATATTTAGAACTTTACTATAACCAAGTAGGAGGGTCCCTTTCCTCTTAGCTTCTCATATGCTTATATAAATGAAAAACATTACAATAGAATATTTTGCATATTTTGCATTTGCAAAAATTTCAAACTTCAGCTGAGTGCTGAGACCCATTTGCCCCTTGTTTTAGAATGCACATTTTCTCAGTAGTGGATTGGTGTTTACATTGTTCATCCGTGTTGGGTAGATTTCTCAATCACAAGACAAGTGGCACCACCTGCTACCATGTATTTGTACGTTACTTTCATGCATTTCTCTCAGGAATGGTTTAATGTATCAGCCTGAAATTTCACGTCCACTGGTTTTGGGATACCTCTATCTTGTACACAAACCTGGTGGCGCCACCTATAATTTTTTTTTCACAAAGATCCATCATAGACCAGATAGGTCTGTTTTTTAATGAAAACTTTACATATGTGAGGAGTTAAATTGGCATCTCTGATGCGGCAAAATATAGATTCGTGTCAGGGACATTCAGTGCCCTACTTTACCAATGCCTCTGTGATTTGGCGGATACATGTAAGACTGCCTAATTTCCAGTTTAATTCTTGGTTCAGTTCAATTTAATTCTGTTTCAATTAATTTTTAATTTCAATTACAATGAAATTCTGATTTATTTTTACCCTGGTCTGATGATCCACCCATTGGTTAAAAGCTTGTAGTCTCACTGGAGTCAGGTAATCAGTAGCTCTTGAAGTATTATCTAGTCTGGGAGGCAGAAACAGCAGTCTGTAGGCCTACTGGTTTTGAAAATGTGAACAAGCTAAACACAGGAGTTACTTGTCAAACTTATTTATATTTATAGAAAATGGGTATGAATGACATGGTCTTGGGGCATCATGATTAAAAGAGTAGAGGGGCAGAAAACCTAATTGTGCAAAGCACACAAGTTCTACTAATATATCTGATAAAAATTAAGGCAATGAAGGTAGAAAGAAACAAGTTTGTTATATATCATATATTTTTATTTATATTTTTTTCAACTGTTTTTAAGATACACAATAATAAGAAAACTATTATTTGGCCTTTAAAAGACACTAGAACAAAATTTTTAAATACTCTAGCTGGTAGGCTAAATATACAAGACTATTATTTATATACATTAAATAACTCATGAAAATTGAAAGTTTTGATTAATTTTGTTTCTTGTATAGCCATGCTCCAACCTTTCAGAATTTTTTAGTTAAATTATAAATGTAATAAATATATATTAAATCATATCCATCATGTCCTGAAACCCAAGATTGGACACTATTCCAATTTGCATTCAACAAGAGCTTCATATTTTAACAATGAAGAAATTTAAAGAAGATTTGCAAACTCCATCAGAATAACTATTGAAAAGCAAATATTTCCAAATCATTACACAAGCCACTCTGTCATCAGAACACAAAATTCCCGCTGTGTATTTACTTATTTTTTACAAAGATATGGGGAGAGTGACAACAACAGTTTTGGCTTCAATGCCTTACAATTTCTGTTGAAAACATTACAAACTTACCCGTTAATACTTTTAAAATATGCAACACACACTGTGAGCTTTCCTGACACATGGTTTTAGCCCCATACCTGTCTACACAATGGTAAGGTATGCTGAGCAGAAAGAGTATGTGAAAATTGTTTCAACTTGTCACACTGTAGTGTGATGTGAGATTCTCGAAATATTATTACAGAAGAAATAACAGAATAATAGATAACAATAAATATGGGGTATTCCTCTATACTATTACATGATTGGATATAACTAGGGCTACAATCAAAGGAATAGCTGGAAACACTGCATTGATCAACAAGGGCTACCAAACTCTGAGCATTGCAAGGAAAGTATTTAAATACTTTACCATATTAATTACAATTGCTCAACATGTAAAAACAGCTGTCATTTTAATGTTAGTTGAAATAACTATTAATACAATATCTGCTCTTTTGTGTAACCTGAGTCAAATAAGATGAATCTTGATAATCATTGTGGATAGTGAAATGGTCTGTGAAATGGATTTATTTACAAACAACCACTGCACTTTAGTTGTCATAAAGGAAAGGTTTAATACTTAACTTTATTAGCACCAAAGCAGATAGCTGACAGCACCTGCTGTATGAGTATGAAGGTAGATCTATGACAAGCAATGCTAAGGTCAAATTACCTGGTAAACTGATTCTGCTGTCTTTATTTCTGTAGTAAGATGTCTAAATCCCTCCCATCCTCGCCTTTGAAGTAAGTAGATTTGAATCTGCAGTCTTGTGTTCAGTATTTAAATGCTTATACCAGTTTAATATATTACAAAATAAATTGGTAATGAAATAATAATTTTAACCTTGAAAGAAGCTCAATTATCTTGTGTTATCTTCAATTCTGTAATTCAAATCCTTCAGCAATTCAATATGATTAAAACTATTTCGGCACAAACATTTTTTTTGTTCAAGAACTGAATGTGTACTCTTCAGTTCTGTTATTCCATGTCTTTACCACTTACAGGTAAATACATTTCAAAATTACTGATCAATGAAATAATATTTAAAATTCATGATCTCAATACTGGCTTATGACACACTGTCATCCACTAGTGATTCCTATTTGGTATATGTGCAGTATTTACAAACATATATGCAAATATACAACCATATGTTTGTTTGACAAGTATTTTTTGAAGTAAATGCAGTATTGTAAATATGTACAGGTATATATGTATTTATAATAAACAGGGTGTACACTGTAATAAATACTATCTAAACTCAGTACATTGTACACAGGATCACCATATGTTGACAATGCACTGACACTAATGTATAATATATCATATGGGAGCAATCCATTTTACATATGGAAATATAAACACTTATAACTTAATATTGGAGTGTTGTAAAAATAAAAAACAAAAAAGATGACTTTATTTTAGGTAGATAAATCACTACTTATACTCTTTTGGAATTTTTCTGTTCTGGGTAACAGACATATTTCCACTAATAAAAGGCAATGACTGTCATATAACATATAAATACAGGGACTGACTTCTCAAAATTTACACAAAAATAAGAAATTTAGGCATTTTAGTAATTTCTTTGAAATATTTGATTCCTAATTTATAGGGAAAATCAATAAATGGTATCCATTCAAATTTTATTTAAGTGCAACTTAAGGATCTCAGCTTTGGTGTATTATTTTGGTCTGTGCTGATCAGAAAACGATACATATATTTCACTGGTTTAAAGGCTGAATAATGGATATAGCTAAATCTACTATCTTTCAAGACACAGACATTAACCCTTTTAATTTTGCTTGAGAGTTAGTCTTGAACATAAATGAGGCTTCAATATCTAAAGTATTTGATAAAAATGGAAATCTTTGAGACATTCAACCTGTTTTTACTGGCCAGACTTAAAACCGCCCTTTACAGAGCTCATAATTACTCTGGTCAGGTCTTTCATGGGAAAGTTAATACAAGAATGATCTAGGATGAAACTGGCAACTGTTGGCTTGAATGATGCTGCCGCTGTTTACACTCTCATAAATTATTTGTACAACAATAAATGCAATAATGTTAAACTTAATGAGAAAATAATACAAACTGGTACCAATGGCAAGGCATATTATAAGCATATACTTTAGTAAATGTATCAGTTTAAATTGACAAATTACGTGTGCTTATTACATCTTAAAAGCATGTATTTTTTCTTTCTTTCAGCATATACATATACATGCTAACTACAAAAATATGAATATCTTCAGCACTGAGGATGTACCAGAAATAAAGCTCTCTGTGACTCTTTAAGTCTGTCACAGTCTCTTACAACTCATATGACCTGTAAAGGATATACACAAAATATGCTTCACCTAGTTCAACCTTACATAAGAATATGTACTACGCCTTAAAATATTTTTTTTATTTTAAAGATATCCTCTTTTAATTAGGTAAATCCATGAAATGTAGAGACATCCCAAACTGACCTATCCCCATCTATACCAACCCAGGTATTATGTAATATATGACGCCTCTGTGAGCTAAAACAATTTTTTTCCAGGTTGAGACACAATACTCGGATTTTGCAAGTTTGCCTGGAAAATACAATAAACCGTTCCAGTTCTTGAAATGGTGTATATGATCAACATAAAATTTAGTAATTTTTTTAACCTTAAATAATTCTTTTCTGGAATTTGTTGAACAAATTAGTAACATTACTAAAGACCTGGTCTTCATTTGGAAAAAAAAATATCCATGAAAATGGGAGTGGCAAACCCATATGGCTAAACTGAGACACAATAGTTTACCCATTAAATGACAAAATCGGCCATCTAGATATATGAAGTCAAAAGACACAAAGCTGCAACTATGAGGGTTCCCCAAATCAGGCTTATGTTCTTGGATTAAGACAATCAGGTTGTATTTCATTATTTGTCATTTAACCTGACCCCCTCTATTAATAACTGTATGACCATTAATGAAGGTGCTTAAAGAAGATAAATCTAGTTGGGTAAAGATTTACTAACATACGAAGCTGTCATGAACCACTTGAGATCAAAGAAATAATCCCTTCACCCAACCTCTTTGAGTCCCAGGTGCTCAACTGGCCAAATAATGCACCATTGTGGAATGTCTGTGTGTCGGACACAAGTAATCTGTTGATTACACACAGAGCAGCACCTCAGGATCAGCTACATCATGGCTAATACAAACGCTCTTGAAAATGACGAAATATCCGTTGAAAATGACAACTTATTATACCGAAGCCACTTTTTATGTTGCCACACCAGGTTATGAAAATAGAGTTTAGGTTGAACTGTCATGACTAACATTTCAGATACAAGGTTCACTAGATGATATGAACTAAATAAGATGAAAAACATGCACGTGGTGGGTAGAGCTGATTTTAATGCAGCTAGAGAATGCTTCAGTAACTCCTTCTACAAGCACCATGATGGCTAGTCATCAGACAAGTCTGTTCAATAACAATTCATAAAGAGTTTGAGAAAAATGTATACATGTATAATTACTGTCTCAGGTGGTGCTTGTGCATGCAGAAGATGAAAGGAGCTAAAGCAATATTGTTAATAAACAAACTAAATATCTAGATTTGTGACACAGAAAATACATAGACCAAATTCTCAATTTGGCTCCTGAAAAGTGTATATTTGCAAGTCTGTACCCTGTTCCGATGATAGCCCCTAAGATTAAGGAAAAGCTGATGACAATTTGTCAGAAACTGAATATATGCAATATTAAAGCATATTTGTGCAATTCATGGGCAGAAAACACTGGCACATACTTTGATAGTATCAGGCACCTCAATGTAAGTGCTAACAACATTCACTTGACCTATTTCTAATTCACATTGAGGCAGCTCTCATTGAAAGACTGCTGACAATGATCCAAAGTTAAATACCTGGTTTCCAGTTTGATACTTTCAAAAACAAATATTACTTTATTTTTTAATCTATAAATTTAATTTCATTTTGATCACAGCAAGAGCTTAGTTTAATACTTTAAGATAATACAATGTTACATTAGATACAAAATGCTTATATAATTATGTACGTTTCCTAGAAACTTATGGTTGTCTGTAATACATAAAAAGAAGTTTTGACAAATTACACTGATTTGTTTTGCATTAAAATAGAATTATCTTAATACACACAAATTTTTTTGACAATTTACACTGATTTGTTTTCAATTAAAACAGAATAATCTACTCTCTGTTTGATGAAAAGTTTTAAATATATAATATCTAGGTATTCTTATTATACCGGTTCATTCCGTGTTGAAGATTTGTGCGAATTATACGGAACCGAGATTCAGTCTGCATATTAGTCATGTGTCCACAATAAATAAGGGGTAATTCTGGTGTGGCCCCACCCCTAATTGAGCTGAAGTTAACCAGACTCAAAGAGTAAGAAGATTTTATCTCTTATCAGCTTAGCCAGGTTACTCATCTGTACTTAGCCAGCTTACTTATTTTGTACATTTTAAAACATATTTGGAATAAAACTGCTATGGCTGTACAAATGTAAGATTATCTCCCAACTGTGGATCTCGTCTTTTCCTCTTTGTGACATGATGAACTGCCGCTGTCACTGTAGCGCTTGTACATATCAAGCAGTTGTGGTTCAACAATGCCCAGAAGAGGGCGCTGCTCAGGGTCACCACTCCAGCAGGCCTGCATGAGGTTCCAGCATTCATCTGTGAACTGAGGCAGCCTCTCTGGTCTCACACCTAAAAACACAGCAAGTAGGATTTTACTGGGCATGCACTTCTGTCTTATAATCCGTCCATCAATATCTATTTGTCTTATTTAAGGACAGATGGAATGTAATATAATTTAGTTAAATACCAACTACAGTGAACATGTTAGTATTTATTAAAGATCACTTAAACATGTGTGGCATTATTTGGGTGACTATTTTTACAGGACTATTAATGTCCATTTGCAGCACACACAACACTGGGGCTGGGTTGGTGATAATGTCTGAATGATATCCTATAAGACCACTGTGACCACTGAGCAGGGTTGGGGCCAGGTACAAGTGGCAGCACCTAGGTAAATGTACTTGTAAGATGGTCAAGTACGGGACTTTCATAGTACCCAGTTACAGGTCTGGGTACTTAATAATGTACCTGGGTACAGGTACAATTTACAGACATTGTTCCAAGTATAATCACCAGATGGTGCTAATAAACAGTGAAGGAAATACATTTTTTAGTGCCTCTTCCTTTTACTGTTTACATTTACTTTATATTTCAAATAATCACTTTTTACATTTACATTATAGGCATTATCTTGCTTGTATTGGCATTTTTTTGCACCTTCACCATATTTTCAACAATTCCTACAGACAGGGTTTGCTTAAAGTTAATGAGAATTTTTAGAACTTAAAATAAATATACAATATGATTCACTTCAGAGAATACTTCTAGGGAGTTCTAGGTGCAAACTTCAAGTGCACTTAAGTGAGCCTCCAGTAAAAAAAAAGATAAAAACTAGATGTGTCGGAACGACACAAATGCCCCCGCCTGGGGCAAATTAGAAACATTTGTTAAATTTTGAAAAATTTCAGGTGTCATATGGTCAAAAGTAGGTCAACAAGGGCAAAATGCAAACTCGATCTGTTTGGGGTCATTATCAAGCAACACACCAAAAATCAGGCCAGAATCTGCAGGCAGTGTGAAAAAAAGTCCATACATGTGCATTTTCCATAAAAATTTCTGTCTTTCATGAAATTTTCTGTTTAGGAGCCGTAAAACAATCAAAAGTAGGTCAACCGGGATGAAACGTGACCTCGATCTGTAACTGTCATTATCTGCCCACACATAAAAAATCAGGGTGGTATCTGCAGGCATTGAGGAAAAAAAGTTGGTACATATGCATTTGTTATGAAAATTTCTATTTTTCATAAAAATTTCTATGTTCAGGAGCAGTCAAATGGTCAAAAGTAGGTCAACTGAGACAAAACAAGAACTTGATCTGTAACCAGTCATTATCTGCCTACACACCAAAAATCAGGCCCGTATCTGCAGGCATTGCGAAAAAAAGTCCGTACATGTGCACTTTTTTATGAAATTTTCTATGTTAGAGCACCGTCAAACGGTCAAAAGTAGGTCAACTGGGACAAAACATGAACTTGATCTGTAACTGGTCATTATCTGCCCACACACCAAAAATCAGGCCAATATCTGCAGGTATTGCAAAAAAAAGTCAGTACATGTGTATTTGTCATGAAAATTTATATTTTTCATGAAATTTTCTATGTTCAGGAGCCGTAAAACGGTCAAAAATAGGTCAACCGGGACGAAACGCGAACTTGATCTGTAACTGGTCATTATCTGCCCACACATCAAAAATCAGGCCAATATCTGCAGGCATTGCGAAAAAAGTCCATACAACTGTTTTATTTCGGAATAACGGAAGGACGGATGGACGGAAGGATTGAGGGACGGAATGACGGACATGGGTAAAACTATATGCCCCGGCCACTTTGTGGCGGGGGCATAAAAAATAAAGAAAGAGTTACCTCGTTTGACTGAATCCCATAGCATGTCCTTGCTACGACACTGCTCATACGTGAAAGGCAGTCTAACATGGCCAGCACAGAGGTACCAGAAGAGGACCCCGAATGCAAACACATCCACAGAGTTGTCGTAATTTCCCGTGAACAATTCTGGGGCCATGTGTATGGGTGTTCCCACAATGCTCCCACTCATCATGGCCTCCGGCTTACAGAATCCTAAATCTGTGATCTTAGCTCTGTTTTCCTTGTCAAGCTGAAAAAAATAATAAAAATACAGGATAAGCTACAAAAAAAATATATATTTGTCTTTATATTAATGCAGTTAACCAATCAAAACTAAAGTCAATTCACCCAAGGGCTGCCTGCCATTTTTAAGTGAGAATAGTTCATGCTCTTTTATATGTTAAATATATCCTAAATATAGTTCTTGATCCCTTTTCATGACCTGAAGGTGCAGGATTTTAGTTTTTACTTAATATTTGATGACCACCATGGAATCAACATTTATCACAAAGAGTGCTAGAAACTGACACTTCATTCAATATAATGTGACAAACCAGTTTGTTAGCATTAACTTGTTCAAATTCTTTGCACTGGGTATGTATGCTGCTGGTTTTAATATTAATTGAATGGTTTAATTGACAATTTTCACCCAAATCAGATACACATATGGATGCCACTCCAAAACAGTAATAGGTGTAGCCATAAGTTTTGTGTATAAGATAACAATATCCCAAGATCTATGGACAGGCAAAATTTCATGCAAATACATAACCCACTCCAGAGATATCTGAACAGACCAATGTATGGATGTTATACAAAGACAATTGTAGGGGGCACCACCAGTGTCTCTAAGGCATTAGTTCCCGTGAATTCCTTTAAGTTTGCAAAGTTTCGAAAAATTCAGTCCAGCAGTTTTAGAGGAGTTTTCTGGAACTGAATGTGCAGATTGTGGAGACAGAGGTAGCACAACCCCGACAAGAATATAGTATCTGCTAAACCTTTCAGTAGATTAACATAAAACATTTTTCATGGAATGAATATGACAATATCTTCTCACAAAATTAAATATCAACACTGAACTCACACATACCAAGACATTTTTCAACTTTATATCTCTGTGAACCAAGCCCTGGTTGTGGAGAAAGCGAATCCCTTCTACTACATCAATGGCAATTTGTAGACTGAAAGACAGAAAATATATAAAAACACTGTGGCAATAAATTTACATAATGTGACAAATCTTTGTGACAATATTTATAACAAAACAAAGATAAACATGATGCAGAGGGGTGAGTTAACTTTGATTTTGACCTGAATCTTTTACTCATTTGTCAACTACTGTAACAGTATCAGCTGAAGTAATATAAAGAGTATCCTATACAATAAGGCCTGAGTTGAGTACACCAGACTTGCCTGTGTATCTGCCATGTTTCTGTGACCTTCATATAGACTTTCTTTAACCCTGTCATGTACTTCTATATATTTTAAATGATGAAGGCAGCAGTTATTAATTTAAGTAATGCAATTAAAGACTTTAAAAAAATGACCATTTACTAGTATCTTGGAGACAACTGGAGCTTATTTCAGTGACTACAATGCTTACACTTAAATATAATTTTAATCAGTTGATATACCAACCTGTTTACATTCTACATCAGAATATTCTAGAAACTAGAGTACGGATAGTCGACAAGCGACTACGTGTATCCGCCAAAATCAGAGGATGGGTGAAGTGAGGCATGGATTGAGTGGCAAGGGGAAATAGAGTTACATGTGTTACATATTAGAATGGATCTCTGCCACATAAACATGATTGTAGGCGGCGCCACCTGTTATTTGAACAAGAAACTATCCAAGATGTATACACATGCAAAATTTCATGTGGAAAAGTCAAACCACTGCAGAGATATGAGTGATTATAACCTAAGGCAGACAAACAGATGGACGCTGTGCAAATATGGCTGCAGGTGGCGCCACCATTTTTGTGGATGTTATAAAGCTATCCAAGGGCTACATTTGTGTAAAAATTTTTTCCTGATTGGTCAAACGAGTCCCGAGATATAAGCATTAATGTCTGCAGCGTGAACGTGAATGTAGGTGGCACCACCTGTCATAAAATCAAGAAAGCTATCCAGGATGTATACGCATGCCAAATTACAGGCAATTTGGTCAAACCACTGCAGAGATATGTGTGATTTTAACCCAAGGCAGACAAACAGATGGACGCTGTGCAAAAATGGCTGCAGGTTGCGCCACCATTTTTGTGTATGTTATAAAGCTATCGAAGGGCTACATTAGTGTAAAATTATTTCCCTGATTGGTTAACCGAGTCCGGAGATATAAGCATGGATGTCTACTGCGGGAACTTGAATGTAGATGGCGCCACCAGTCATAAAATCAAGAAAGCTATGCGGGATGTATATCCATGCCGAATTTCAGGTAATTTGGTCAAACCACCCCAGAGATATGAGTGATTTTAACCTAACGCGGACAAACAGATGGACGCTATGCAAAAATGGCTGCAGGTGGCGCCACCATTTTTGTGTATGATATGAAGCTATCCAAGGGCTACATTTGTGTAAAAAATTTTTCCTGATTGGTCAAACGGTTCCTGAGATATGAGCTTGGATGTCTGCAGCGTTAACGTTTTGGCGGCTACAATAATGTGGTACTTCATTTTATGAGTATACGGTACCTATGACAATTTGAATTTGAATTTAAAATTAATTTTTTATTTCATGCCTTTAAAATTAAAATAGACAAAAAGAAATAACAGGAGCACAACAAATTCATGTCTTATGTCTTGTGACCTCTGCCCTTTAAATATACATGTGAATTTTGCTGAGAATTAAATTCAGGTGAGAAACTGTATAGATTAATATTTATACTAAGTTTCATGAAAATCCATAAGTCTTGTGACCTCTGACCCCATCAAATGTTTGGATTTTGCTGGAAACGAACTTAGGTGACTTATTATATTGATTAATTTTTCTGTTGAGATTTATCAAAATCCATCATATTCCTCGTAAGTTAATGCAGCATCACCACAGGGTAGCCTAGTAACCTCTGTCTTTATTAAATATGCGTGGATTTTGCCCATAATCAAACTAGGGGGAAGGTAATCCATTGGTATGTAGTTATGGTGACTTTTGTGTAAATCCATCAAAGCCCTGGAAAGTTATGGCCGCGACACTACAGAGTTAAAGGCTTGATAGTGGGTATACCATAATACTTCCAGTATAGAAGGGCATATAAATATGGCATGCATGTGCATTCATGCCATACTTCTTAAAACAGAATTCTCTCTTAAAAAGAAACTGCCACAGCTAGCCTCTTATCATGCTGTTATTTATCAATTTACCTGGTGATCCATTCAATGCCAGATTTAAGAGCTGAGTAGAGATCTCTCTGCAATCTGTCCATGATCAGCAGAACTTGAGATGAACTCTCACCATAAGAGTAGTCAATGACAGATCCACGCAAATTCACCACTCTGTCATGTTCTGGCAAAAGTCTGCAATATATTCAACAACATCACACACAATCACAGGTAACATAATGGGTGAATATAGATATGAGCATTACAAACATAGCTCTGATGAGTCAGAAATACTGAACACCTTATTGGCCATTAATATTAATTATTCACTTATAAAACTTTATATTTTATTAGAAATTCTTGAAATACATACTTACAGGTATTTAAACTTATAACATTCATGTATAGGACCTTTATGAAATTTTACAGAAAGTGCAAAAATGGCAGAGTACTATGTATTCATCTCTTGTACTATGTATGTCTTCAGCTACAAGAAACAAATGCTAGAGTCCTCTATAGTGTGGAACCAGAGCTATACGTCCTTCAATATTTAATTCCTCTATGTAGGGACTATGCTTTAATAACAAGTTGCTGTGGATAGCACATTTGTAAGTGTGACCACTTACTTTGTGTAGTAGAATTCCAGAGCAAGGTCATTCCAATGTTTGTCATCAGGGGGCACCACAGTCTTGACAGCACATGGTGAGAAACCAGCCCAGGAGTCACAGGCGTACACGACCCCATACTGACCTCTTCCGACCTCACGGGCAATCTTTGGAATACCTAAAACACCACAGAGGATCATTACAGAAGTTTATACACAACAAAACTCTGGTTGCTGTCCACCTCATAAACTCAAACACCTGACTGAGATGACCATCTGACCAAGATCCCATGGATGCGTACAGCAGACAGAAGTGCTTAATACCATAAGACATGTTCATAAGGATCATTAACTCTGACCAATTAGCAGTCAATAAAATTAAGGCAAACAGCTTTGAGAAATGTTAATACCAAAGACTGCAGAGAATTATTGATAAACCATTGGTTTTTTACACAAAGAAAGTAAAGTTTGTTTGAAGTAACAATGCCTGAGAATAATGTAGCCATGTGTAGACAATAACTGAAGTACTGCACTGAATTCATGAAGACCACAAAAAGACTACATTTCAAAGTATACTTAAATTGCCTCAAAAAACTGGATGCATGCCAATTTTGATCATTTAAAACTTCACTATGAAACCTTTTACTTATCAAAGATGGCTACACTGAAGTATTGTTTGCATATTGCATTTATATGTTAATTCATAATCAATTTATGAATTCTTTACAATGTTAAGCATAACAAAGAAAACTGTTCAAATTTGTTTTTTCATTGTAAAATAACAAAAAAATAAAAAATGTGAACTTTCTGGAAATGAGCTCAATAAACTTATGTGCAAGCTTTCTTTTATTTACTCCATATATCAACGTTGTCTTAATTAAGGTGTCAAGGGTGTTTATGTATTTAATACCTGAGCAATATTTTGGGCTCAGAAAATCTAGAAGAATGAAGAAGTTCTAGGTGTTAACTCAGGTGGTTTTACACAGGCTTTGGCCATATATGCCATCAGATAGGACCTCAATATGCAGTATTCTGAAAGATTTGCATGTGCAGCCACTGATAGTGCCATAACCATTAAAGTGGAAATACTTCCATTATACTTCCAAAGTGGTGAGAAGTCTGGTTCTTACCGTATAAAATTCTGTCTCTGATAGACATGCTCTCCAGGGCTAATCGAGCAACCTTTGGTGCATGGTACTTCTTGACACGCAGTCTTAGCTCCTCCATTTTCACAAGCCTTCCGGAATGCCTCTCTTCCAGCTGCTTCAATGCTGCTGTAAAAGTCTCGTGTGAATTCTTCAACCTGTCCTTGATCTGGTTACATACACTCTTAGCCAATCTAAAGAAACATGGAATACAACAAAACCTGAATTACGCATGTCTTGTTCAAATTGGAATTCTTACCCTAAAAGCAAAATACAGAACTGAAAAATAATAACACCATTTAACACAAGGGACCCATGGGTCACAGCGCTCAGCTGAAGTTTGAAATTTTTGCAAATGCAAAATATGCAAAATATTCTATTGTAAGGTTTTTCATATATACAAGCATATGAGAAGCTAAGAGGAAAGGGGCCCTCCTACTTGGTTATATTAAAGTTCTAAATATATGATTGCAAAACTGCATATAATAATCTGACAAGACTCATGAAGAAAAACAGTAAAAGTTTTGAGAACTGTGATGCATATGAAAAATTTACAGATGGACAGGCAAGTGGACTGAATGGCCTAATACCTTTATTTCACTTTCAAGGGAATAATGCATTTAACCATTAACAGTTTTTATCAGATTCATTTTTTTTTATTTACAAGTTTTATAAATTTGTAATAAATTTAAAAAAATCTGAAAATATAAGTTAAAATATCAGAATTCTAAATTGCAATCATTATTTATCCAGAGTGTAGCTCATATCGGGTCATATTATGCATACACATATACTTTATTATTTTTAAATCAAAAATGTTTAAACTGAATTTAAAAGAAAATAATGCCACAACATGGCATCATCAAGATTATTCCTGGAATCACTAAAAGTTTTGTACATTGGAGTTTTCAGTACAAGCTTAATTTTATTCACCAAAATGAAAGATTAAGTAAATCTGATAAAATAAAACAATCTTTTCAAATAAAGTATACAAACTGTTGAGAGACAAACAACATCATTGTGCTAACTAGAATACGGGTAGTCGACAAGCGACTACTTGTATCCGCCTAAATCAGAGTGGAACGGGTGAAGTGTTGCATATTAGCATGGATGTCTGCAGCCAAATTGTGTATGTAGGTTGCGCTACCTACGAAAAAATCCAGAAAGCTCTATACACATGCAAAACTTTGGCCCAATCGGTCAAACGGTTCCCAAGATATGAGCTTGGATATCTGCTGCATAAACTAGAATGCAGGTGGCGCCACCTGTCATAAAATCAAGAGAGCTGTCGGGGATGTATAAACTTGCAAAATTTTAGGCAGATATGTCAAACCACTGCCGAGATATGAGTGATTTTATCCCATGGCAGACAAACAGATGGGAGCTGTGCAAACATGGCTGCAGGTGGCGCCACCAGTTTTGCATATGATAGAGAGCTATGTGAGATTTATACACATGCAAAATTTTGGCCCAATCGGTCAAACGGTTCCCTAGATATGAGCTTGGATGTCTGCAGCGTAAACTTGATTGTAGGTGGCGCCACCTGTCATAAAATCAGAAAAGCTATCCAGGATGTATAAGCATGCCGAATTTCAGGTGAATTAGTCAAACCACTGCAGAGATATGAGTGATTTTAACCCAAGGCAGACGAACAGATGGACACTGTGCAAACATGGTTGCAGGTGGTGCCACCATTTTCGGTGTATGTTATAAAGCTCTCCAAGGGCTACATTTGTGCAAAAAAATTTTCCTGATCGGTCAAACGGTTCCCGAGATATGAGCTTGGATGTCTGCAGCGTAAACGTGAATGTAGGTGGCGCCACCTGTCATAAAATCAGAAAAGCTATCCAGGATGTATACGCATGCCAAATTTCAGGTAAATTAGTCAAGTCACTGCAGAGATATGAGTGATTTTAACCCAAGGCAGACAAACAGATGGACACTGTGCAAACATGGTTGCAGGTAGCACCACCATTTTTGGTGTATGTTATAAAGCTCTCCAAGGGCTACATTTGTGCAAAAGAATTTTCCTGATCGGTCTAACGGTTCCCAAGATATGAGCTTGGATGTCTGCAGCGTAAACGTGAATGTAGGTGGCGCCACCTGTCATAAAATCAGAAAAGCTTTCCAGGATGTATAAGCATGCCCAATTTCAGATGAATTAGTCAAGTCACTGCAGAGATATGAGTGATTTTAACCCAAGGCAGACGAACAGATGGACACTGTGCAAACATGGTTGCAGGTGGCGCCACCATTTTTGGTGTATGTTATAAAGCTCTCCAAGGGCTACATTTGTGCAAAAGAATTTTCCTGATCGGTCAAACGGTTCCCGAGATATGAGCTTGGATGTCTGCAGCGTAAACGTGAATGTAGGTGGCGCCACCTGTCATAAAATCAGAAAAGCTATCCAGGATGTTTACGCATGCCCAATTTCAGGTGAATTAGTCAAGTCACTGCAGAGATATGAGTGATTTTAACCCAAGGCAGACGAACAGATGGACACTGTGCAAACATGGTTGCAGGTGGCGCCACCATTTTTGGTGTATGTTATAAAGCTCTCCGAGGGCTTCATTTGTGCAAAAAAATTTTCCTGATCGGTCAAACGGTTCCCGAGATATGTGGGTTTATGTGTGGAAACAGACGCACAAACGGACGCAGAGCGCAAAGGAAAGGTCAGAGGTCAAAACAAAATCGGGGCGCAGCAGTTCACATGTGACCCGAACATAATCCCGGGTTTCGGAAAATTCCGCCCAGCGGTTACGGAGGAGTTCTCCGGACACCTACGCGGCGGCGGCGGCGGCGGCGGCGGCGGCGGCGGCGGCGGCGACCAGCTGAAAACATAGTATCCGCAAAACTCTGTTTTGGCGGATACAATTACTATCTCAGCTATAATTTTTTACTGGAATTAATTGTCAATTTCACACCTGGTGAAATTTTTACTCTTCTGAAGTAAAGAATTACTTATCTGATGAACATCCACACTTTCATTTAGCAATACACCACTTCGTGGACACAATTAAATGTGCACTTTAATCATTGTAACCCTGGTGGTACAATACAAAACCTAAAATATAGCACAGCCTAGAATAAAATAAAATACAGAAAATTATAACATTAATCTAGTTAATGCACCATCTTGGGGGGGGGGGGAGTGCAGGGCAGAGGGGAAGCCTGCTAGTAGTGTCCAAGCTGAGCCAAGGCAAGCTGCCTGGAGAGGGTTACATAATACAAGTGAAGGCTGTACTACTAGGTGGGCCTGATGTAAACAACACTTGACATGGTGTATGAAAACTTGAATAAAAGCTTCTCTTTTCAATCAATTCCTTTGAAATTTCAGATTTTAAAAGATTAAATCCTAATGTATATATATGCGGTGAAAATTAAATCAACACTGCTTACAGGGGAAAAAGGTTCCGTAGCCAAAGTGGGAAAAATTTAAGGTATTGATTTTTTATTTATGCTAATAACTTGAAAAATTTGCAAAATTCAGATCTAATTTTGGGTTAACAATTGAATCTAGATTTAATAAAGTTATATCCCTGAAAAAAAGTCTCCAGCTTCAGCAATTCTCATGTTAAGTGAGCAAATATATTTCCTGATTTTAAAAAAATTGCATTATATTTGGACCCGTAACTTCAAAACAATACTCAATACTGACCTAATTTTTTGTATGAAAATAGAAAATGTATGGAAGAATATGAATACTAAATATAATCAAAAACAGTCCAGTGGTTTCAATATTAGGCAGCCTTGAAGTGTAACAATGGCTTTTTTATGGAATACGGAGGTTTTTCCTTAATATTTCAAAGGAACGAAGTCCTAGTGACCCAATTTTCGGTATGGTAGGAGATTTTGGGGACATCTAACTGTATGCAAAATTTTGGATTCATAGGTCCAATGGTTTCAAAATGTGCTTTGTTAACGGACGGCCGGCTGGCCAGACGACTGACAAAGGAACACGACTATAGCTCAGATGACTTATAGTCACCTGAGCTAAAAACAATTCAACTATTTACAGACTGATGTAAACATTTAAGGTTTATTACACCTGGTGACCAAAATTTTTTTTTAAGGCCAGATTGGAAGTTGACTGCAATCTATTTTTTTATATAATATTAATCTATCATATGATTAAAAAAATAAATTAACATTTTTACTGTTATATTCATGTAGATACATTTCATGTACAACCATGGACTCATCAGAGACAGTTTTCATTTGGAAGTGAAAATCTAGTTTACTGACAAAAAAGGACAATTTCCAAACACAGTCCCATAATGAAACATATGAAATATCGAGCATTCATTTTTAAGAAGATTTGTCCCTTTGTGACATTCAGCAATTTTGTAAAATGCTAAAAGGGAACTAGTTGCAATGATCTCTAAGGCTGACACTCATTAAAGCTATAGTAGGGATTCCAGAAAGTGAAAACATCCTACTTGGGGGCACTGAGTGACTTCATAATGTTAGACGCCACTGCTTGTTTCCACTCAGCAGTCACTCGGGGCTGTGGTTTCCATGGCATTGAGTAGATAAGCTGAAAAGAGTATCCTCGATGAACAGAATACATGGGATAATTTGAACAAATCAAAACCAATCAAAACTACAATCAATTATTTCAATTCAAAATATTTGAAAGAACAAGTAAGCAGAAACAGGTGGATTGGACCCTGAGAGTATAAATTTTATAAATGAATAACATCTTTGTGTGATTGTCATAAACCATCTTTACTGATGACAACAAAAAAAAGCGCGGGATTTCCACTCATACTGACCAGTGATTCTACAAGATAATAATTTTTTACACTGGATATTTTAGTATCACAGAGCCTTCACTGCAACTTTTTAAATTTTATATCATGAATCTTCTCTGTCTTGTGAGAGAAGGAATATCACCAGATAACGATGGAAACAGACAGGTCAGGCCATTCACAGAAAAACACAGAAAATCAACCAGGAACTGATGGAAATCAACTTATTTCTTTGATAATCCTGATAAAAAGCATAAAATAGTAAAACTTGTAAATACAAATTAATAGTATTCTGAAATTTTATAATTATTTCTTTCCTCATCCTTGTCCAGCTGGCTGTCAGCAGTGCTATAGTTACTAATTTGACCTATAGGTGGCGATACTTTTCCCTCAGTCCAAGGCCATTAAGTGGCTTAAAGTCAGTGTCAGGTTTCCATGCAGTCAGAATAAAAATTGTTTCTTTGAATTATAAATTTTATTATTGACTATAATTATTCTGCTACTTATTTGTCAAAGAACTATAATATGCAGGAATGTCAAAGAATTTAGTTGATTTTCAGGGGTTTCTTATTGATTTTCCTTTTTTACTGTGGTTTGGTGGTTTTCTGATATAAATCTGACAGAAACACACCAAAGTGACCAAAAGTAGAAGAGGAGAATCTGTACTACCTCTTACTTTAGGTGACGAATGGCATTTTGAGGCAGTAAATACTGGTAAGAATGCAATGATAAATTAAAGCAAAACAAATATGTGGGACTGTGGTGACCTGATAAACATCAATCCAGTTATGTCCAGAGACTCAGCACAGCGGTGGGTGTCTGGTTTTAAATGTGGTAAACCCTAATTCACTTAAAGTCCCATTCAGTCCCAATTGGTCTGATTATTTTACTTTTTACTTTGATTGTTTACCAACTCACTAATTTGTAACAACCATATGATGCATCAGTAAAGATGTACAATTGGCTATTTTCCAGGCTGGTACGTTATAGCAATGTTTGTGGCCAATACGTACAATGGTGTATATGAAAAGCATACCTATAATTTGGCAAAATATAACTATTACCCTGGATCATCAATTGCACCCCCCCCCCTCCTAAATAGTTCCTGTGTTATGAATGATGTTTTTGAGAATATGGTTACATTTTATTTTTTTTTTCTAATATCTTGCAAGTACATTGAAATGTTACCTATCTCATATTTATGATGCAGATTAACTGTATTTTTAACAATAGTCTTATTTTTATGAACTTCTATAACTGTATATTTAAATGTTACCTGTCTCATTTTCTCCATCAGGACTCTTACAAAGGATGAGCCAGTCCTAACAGTAATATCAACCTGGTACGCCGCATTCAGAATCTGTAATACATCAAAAGGTATTTAACCTAAGGTGTTACAGGTATAAATATGAGCTAAGACTGTACATGTACTAAGATGCTCCAATCCATGGTAAATCAGACCTCAACCATTCCTGATATTTCATTTCTGAGTTTCTAAAGTGCTGTTTAGAAAAATTGTAACTCCTGTCCATAAATCTAGCAAATACAGGATTTTCTGAGGTTTAGGTGTTCATTTGTGGTATGTGGTTGTCATATCCTTTTCAGTGGTTGCAAGTGTAATTTTTGGCCAGGATATGTATTCTTTTTCATGATACAAATTTCAAATACAGGGATTTCAATTTTCATAGTCCTAATGCGTATGACTAATGAAAGAAACACCAGGAGTGAATATGCTGAAAGTTTATGGGAACATTACATCAAATGAACAACTGAATTGTCATCAATATTTTAATGTTTGACTTTATTTGAGGTGTTTGTACTTGTATATACGACACTCTGGGTTTAAAATTTAACTTAACTGGGAAAACAGGCAGATTGTCATCGAAAAGAAGGGACGTCCTGTCAGACAAGCACTAATGGTAATGTCCTGCATGAACCAGTTGTTTTGTATGACTTTTATGGCTTATTATCATCCAAAAAATCTCAGCATTCATTTTCAGAAAACTAGTTAATTATTATCTCTTGATATATTCATCTTGTCATAAGAATGTGCTGCTACTATAAATCATCGTTAAGAAAAAAAAACATTTTTATTACTTTCTCACTCCAGGAGGGGTTCATACAATATCACAAGTATGTCCTGAGAGGACAAGCACTTGTTTAACAAATCACTGGTTAACAAATGAGTTACAATAGTGGACTGACATCTGGGACTGATGTAGGGGGAGCAAGTCATTCAGCAGGAAGACAGGATGCCAAACTTATAAAGACAAGGTGAATCTGTCTCCAGTGCTGACTGGAAGCATGTAAATGGCACCTTAATAATGACAACAGAAGATCGTGGACAAATTCAAATAAATCATTTTTGTTCTCATGTTTACAAACCTCTTTTAATGCTGAGGATGTTTTTGTGGACTCCAGATTTTCTGCTTGTTCCAGACTTTCCAAGCATCTTGTCAGGGTTCCTGTCATTATGAAAATTTATTAACAGATATTATTAATATGCAAATTTTTCATCTGTAATGTAAACAAATCACAAGTGGGAAATCATATGCTGGAGATTATAGTGTCCTACCTAGTGATTAAAGAGGCCCTTGACCAATGACACCTGGTAATGTTTATATTTACACAACAAAGTGATCTATTTTGCACATGAGTGACTTTTTTAAAAGGTATGGCATGTGCACACAAAACATACCTATCAAGTTAAAACATCTGGTCATGATAAGAGGTCCATGATCTGTCATAACTTGCATGTTAAATGTTTACACCACGGAGTAAAGAGTGATTTCCTGTCTATTAATGGTAGTGTAAAATGTATGAAAAATGATCATAAAATACTCTAAGCCCCTTAATTCCACACATATGGATATGGAGGTATGTACATGTGGCTATACAGTATGGAAAACTCACTAACCTGTATACCTGTCAAAAATAAGACAACCTACATGGATTTAACAAAAGTCTTGGTTTGTTATCCTTTATATTTACCTGTGTATGTTTCTTTCAGGATATTTAATGAGCTGAGGATCTGAGCTGCAATGGCAGTGTTCAGGTACCCTAACACCAGCTCCTGGATCTGTCCTGTACAGATCTTCAGATCTTTGGCTGATGAGACCACTTTAGTCTCCGGAATATCCACACCTGTTTAATTACAATCATATTGTCATCAGAAGTGACAGCAACTCGACTTACTACTAACGAAAAAATACACTAAATGTAACTGATTAAAATTACTCTGTGCTCAACAAAGTTGAACAAACAGTAATTGTTACTTCTTAATGCTTGCATTATAATTAAATACAAAATACTTTATAGTGGACTGTTACACGGTCAAGTTACTCAACGCAAAAGTGTCCAATGAAGCACAGTCAGTATGCTTGTTTTATATACATGTATACAAATGTAGCAAGACAATTACTACAAATAAAGGTAAAGGTGGGGGTTTATAGTCTGATATCACCAATGATGTCAGTCTTGCCCGACTTTACACTTTGCCTTCCTGGTCTTTGGGGCTTGTTCATTCTTGTAGCTTTTCTCAGCTCCCTGGGGAACATACAACCCATGCAGCCATATCAGGGCTGTTGGAAGGATATTTTTTTAACAATTGCGTGCTGCCTACAACCAGTACCCATTCACTCCTGGGTCGAGAGAACGCACCCTTGTGATAAGAATTTGGCCTTAGACTGCAGCACCAGTCAGACAGTACTTCTTGACATATTGTACCAATATATATCTTCATGTGGAACACAATAGCTGTGAACTTAGGCCATACCATGTACAAACTAAATAGTTCCCTCTGTATGTACAGTATAACATTCCACAGTACAGTATTAAATTTTATCCAAGTCAATTATACATCAGTTGTCATTAATGAATTTAATAATGGATGTATTTCTGGTTTATAACTTAAACAGAGTTTCCACTGTCAATTCCTGGGTACCTCGGTAATTCTATACATGAACATGATTAAAATTTTTTTTCCATCAGTGGTTAATAAATAAACTAATCTGTCAGATGATGGTCAGTAGCTTATTATAGTAGGGATTAATGAAATTATGGATAATTTGGACAACATTTTGAAAATATCTTCCTGCTATAAATAAAGTCCTGCATACATGACCAGGATTTCACTTATTTTAATGTTCATAATTATAAAGTTATCATATATAAAAAAAATAACATTCTTGAGTAACATTTTCACCTTTAATGGTGAGTACAATCAGCACATACATACCTAAAAACTCATAATCAGCAGCTTTCTCCAGTAACTCCACCCTGTGGCCACAAATAGTTTCAGTTATCAGTTCTCGAATCTCATCCTGTTTGCTCATAGACATTTCAATGAGTGTTCTGAACAATTCACTTTCTTTCTCGCGGGCAAACTCTATCCTCTTCGGGGTAATCATGATATCTCTAGTCATGTCAAATGCTTTCATAATGAATGACTGCAGACAGCGCTTGTGAGATAAATTGAGCACATTAGCTGCACCAAGCAGTACTCCACGTAATACAGACTTGGTAAAAATCCCAAGCTGCTTTAAATTCTGTATTGATTCTATTAGTTCACTTTCCACCTGATAGGTGTCACTACTTGCACTGTGTCTGTGGGTATTTTCTGGTGAAGGCACAAAGTTCACAAAACCTAAATCAACCAACTGGCGTAGCAGAGTAAAGGATTCTGGGATTTCTCCATTACCATTGGTTGTCTCTATTTGGGAATGGCGTTTTGCATCTGAATTCTGCGTGTTTTCATTGTGAATTACAATACTACGATCTTCCTCCTGTGTTTGAGATGAAGGCACCATGGGAGATTCGAAGAACTCGTTATTGGAGTAATCTAGCATACAAGAATTATTGTCTACTGATTGATTTATCACATCCTCACTGTTTGGCTGGTTTGCACGATGTTGTGTAGTTTGTGTTATTGAACTTCTTGGCACTTTAATGAAGAACAGAGCAAGATGCGGGAACTCCTCTTTCAATTCTTGCAACTGCTCCACCTCCTGCAAATACACAAATATGAGGTATATGACATATCAACTAATATATCAGTTCCTCACAAAGTGTATCAGCCTAAAACAAATTTCAACATTATATGACTTATGAGTTTGGCCAAGACTTTGCTGAGCTCAGGACTCCC
Organism: Sipunculus nudus; assembly: GCA_026874595.1. Taxonomy (NCBI): domain Eukaryota; kingdom Metazoa; phylum Annelida; class Sipuncula; order Golfingiida; family Sipunculidae; genus Sipunculus; species Sipunculus nudus. The sequence continues at coordinate 101,946,734 of CM049306.1, read as the reverse complement.
TCTATATCCTCAATCCTATAGACATGTATAATTTTTTACAGGCTCAGACCCTTCACTTTGTTCTTCCATTTTTATACCCTCAACAAATATGATATATGGAATATAGCAATATATAAGGAATATAGGGATAATGATGGAGAAATATGCTTATAATACTTTATTTGGATCTTATCATCAGATTTGTGACATTGGTTTGGGAAATGAATGTTATTTCTTGATTGTTGATATTGGTTTGTCTAGGGGAAATGAATGCTATTGCCAGACTAGTAATGATATTACACTTGGGGGAATATATGTTATTGCAAAACTGGTGATATTGGTTCGATTTGTGGAAATGAATGTAACTGCTAGACTGGTGGTATTGATTTGGGGAAATAAATTTTACTGACTTGATTTGGTGAGATAGACAAACTCCCATCGAAATGCAGATAAACTAGTAAAAATAACTGTAAGAACAGTTCGAAGTAGATAATGATGATGATTCAAAACAGGTTATAAATATACATGGAGAATACATGATAGCTGTCATACCTGTTCAGTGAGAGAACTCCCAGACACTGGGTACACAGGAACAGGATTCACAGTTTCTGCGCAGGCCTTATACATCTGCAACAAAGTCCTGTCCTGCCTGCTTGTACTGACTATTACATGACCTCCGTCTTTGAGAAGGGAGCACTTGAACTGTACATCTAACATGGCTGCCAACTGTACATCATCGGTGGTACTGAGAACTGCTAGATCTGATAACGGTATAGTTTTCCATGGTTTATCGTATGCTTCTGGATCCTCTACGAGTTCGAAGCTCCCTGGCAACGATAAACTAATGCTGGTGTGGTTGCTGTAAGTGAACAATATACTCCTCCATTTTGTTCCATTTATGCTCTGGCCACAGTCAATGTTCGGTTCATAGTCAGGCACTGTGGGTAATATATTCTGCTTGAAGACCGCGTTTGTCACTGCGGCTTTGGCAGCGTTATTGTGTCCAAGAATCACAATGGCAGGAGGTTTATCAACTATATTCTCCACTGCAGTGACTTCATCTTCATTCATTTGGGGGAATGGAACAGCATCTGCAAGGAGAGGACAAGAAATAAGAATCATATCTCTGTCAATACATAAACCTGTGTCAAATCATTATATAAAAGTTCACAAATTTTATTTAAAATACAAATCCTATGAGTACACCATTATTTTTCTATCATCAAGTTCATATAAGTAAAACCGAAAGAACTCTTAGTCCAATGGAACCCCCATAAGTCTCATCAGCAGCGATCAGTAATCGATGGAGTGTTAGCATTCTTTTTGGGTGAATGACTTTCATGCACTCTCAGCTGCATTTTGCTCAATGCAGGTGCAACCAAGGTTCAATATATTATGTTATAAAGGAATGAAGCTGAACCTGAACACATCTGGCACCAGAATGGACAAACTGAAATGATTATGGCCAAAAACAATAAGGTATGGTTCTCAGGCACTTTTTTTCAGAAATCAGTGTGGGCAGGTGGTATTTTATTTTTTACCTTTTTTTGAATGTTTCAATAAAAATGTCAAATGATCAGGGAAAAGCATGAACATAACAAATTTTTTTGCTAAACATGTAAAAGCACTACATAAATTGTATCATTTATCTTCTTGAGAGATAAAAATCAAAATAAAAATGTTTGATGCGGGAGGCTAAAATTGACGTGGCAGTGCCTGAGAACCATACCTTTTATTTTTTGGGCCTAATATTTTCCTTCATGTTTCCTCCTGAGATTTATTATTATGGTTTCAGAGCTAGTAAAATTTCCTGAAAACAGAATGGCACCAACCTTTAATCAGAATTACAAAGACAAATGTTATCCAAATTTACTAATGTCCAAAACACAGGGATGTATAATATCACAACACATTTCATTTGATGTTATAAATAGTTTTTATTTCCTAGCTAAGATTTGCCAGTATTCATACTCCACATTTTGCCTAGATTACAACCACAGGAAGTTATGTGTGGGGTAAAGTGACAACAATATAAACCCTGTGCACTGGAGTTTCCTTAAACAAAAGTGAGGGAATTAGGTTACAAATGTCCTGCAACCTATTGGCAACAATTATGCCTTCCATTTTTTTAATTGTTCCTTAAATATTATAAACTGTTTATAATGTATTTCTAAAGTGTGTCTTTGATAAAAGTTGAATGACTCGTAGGTCAGTCACTTTGTGTGTGTGAGGGGGCCTTAAGGGGGTCAGGAGTAGTACTGTTAGTTTATCAAATATCACACTTTCTACTTGTCTGTGATCTGACTTTACAAAATCTAAACTGCACAATGTTTATGAAGACTGGACACCCTTTTACAGGCATGTACTGGTATGTCCTCATGTCACTTACTCCTCAGTCCTGTTATTGACTACTAGAACTTCGTGATGTGGAGTAACAGTAAGTTCATTAATTTCCCCATCTGCTGGTACACTATGCTACTGTGTATTGACTGCTGTGTGAGTAAAGAAACAAGGCCTACAGGCCTAATGGGACCTGTGCAAAGTTTGGGAGTATGAATGGAGGTTTATTTTTAAAATTTAATATTGATCCTCTTATGTCCTGCATATCTACCTTATGATATATGAGTGATTTTATCCCACAGCAGACAAACAGAAGGATGCTGTGCAAAAATGGTGGCAGGTGGCGCCACTAATCTTGTGTATGATTAAAGAGCTATGTGAGATCTATACACATGCAAAATTTCAGGGGGACATGTCAAACAAATCCTGAGATATAAGCCTGAATGTCTGCAGCATAAACATAAATGTAGGTGGCGCCACCTGCCTCAAAATTGAGAAAGCTGTCAAATTGTATACATATGCAAACTTTTAGGCATATAAGTCAAACCACTACTGACATATGAGTGATTTTAGCCCATGGCAGACAAACAGACGGATGCTGTGCAAAAATGGTTGCAGGTGGCGCCTCTAATTTTGTGTATGATAAAGAGCTATGTGAGATGTATACACATGCAAAATTATAGGAGGACACAGCCAATCAGTCCTTAGATATGAACTTGGATGTCTGCAGCGTTAACGTGAATATAGGTGGCGGCACATGTTTTTAAAATCAAGAAAGCTATCCAGGATGAATACACATGTAAAATTTCAGGTGGATAGTCTAACCAATGCACAGATATGAGTGATTTTATTCCAAGGCTGATGAACAGATGGTGGCTGTGCAAAAATGGTTGCAGGTGGCACCACCATTTTTAGTGTATGTTATAAAGCTATCCAAGGGCTACATTTGTCCAACATTTTTAGCCAGATCGGTCAAACGGTTCCCAAGACAGACGATGGAAGACGGACGATGCCACACCATTGCATAAACTCTCAGATTGGCTAAAAATGCAAACCAAGTTTTTTCAAACAGTTGAAAGATATAGTTCCAATAGTTCTAATCTGGGCATTCTATGTCTAGACGATGTGTCTAGACATCTAGTCTAGATGTCTAGACATATTGTCTAGAAACCAGACAGAGCCAGGCTAGTTGCCATGGTGATGTCTGGACCCCACCTGGTTGAACTGAGTGATCTCTTGAATTGGCTGCTGAAACTCGGCATGTTGTCAAATCTGTTTTCAAACACAGAAAGCCTTTTTCAATTGGCCACACTGCTTTTATAAAGCTGCATTTACCCAACCTATTCTTATAAAACTGGCAGAACCCTACCATAGAATAATTCTTGTAAAGTTTAAACCAATCAGCTTAACAGTTTCATCATAAAACAGTGTATAAGCTAGAAGAGTCTCAAATTACATTTTTGCAGATCAATGTAGGTTGAGCCACCAATACCACAATTTCAGATTTGACTCAAATGACAAAATTTGGCATAAAATTTGGTGATGACAGCTCTAGCCATTTCTGAGATTTTAATTTTAGTATGCTTTTTTGGATAGATGCCTAAGTTCAACCTCCTGAAACTCGGCCAAAAATCTCCGAACTGGAACTATTCGAACAAACTTAACAAAGATTGTTCCAGGGATCATTTCTGTGAAATATTGGACATTTTGGCTGGACAGTTTCAGAGCAGATTTTTATATCTTTTTTAACTTTTCCTGTATAAAGCCTAAGAAAATTACTGAATCAAAACCATTTGGATAAATTTGAATTGTCAACATCTAAGGATCATTCATGTGTGACATTAAAGACTTTGACCCTGTGGTTTTTTAGAAGAAGATCTTTGAAGCCACTGAGCAGAAATGGGCTGCTATAACATTTGACTATATTCCGCTTCCCATAACTCAGCCAAAAGTCACTGAACAGAGACCTTTGAACAAACTTCAGAAAACACTACCCTAGGAGCATTTCTTCGCAATATTAAACAATTTGACGTAACGCATTAAGAGAAGAAGTTTTTTGTAGCCCTCTGTATGCTTCGGGCATCGTTGACCCATGTACAAAAAGACCAATGCAGGTGGTGCCACCAATACCTCAATTTCTGATATGACTCAAATGACCAACATTAACATAAAATTTGATGATGATAGCTCCAGCTGTTTCTGAGATTGTAATTGTAAATCACCGAACTGGAACCATTCACACAAACTTGAGAGAGATTGTTCCAGGGATCATTTCTGTGAAATTTTGGACAATTTGGCTGGACAGTTTCAGAGAAGAAGATTTTTTAAAGGTTTTTAAGCTTTTTCTCTATAAATCTGAATAAATGCAGATACCTCTGCAAGCTCTAGGGCGCCAAGTTTCACTTGTGACTAATTCTTACATGTAATTTGGAGCCGCTTGCTCTGACGGTTTCTGACTTACTGCCATGGAGGGCGGACAGCTAACCTTGGAAGGAGGATGGACGAAGCCGCGCCATCACATAAGCTCACAGGTTCGCTAAACAGGTTCACTGGTTGTACGGTCAGTTTGTGTATGGACTGCTGTGTGAGTTCAGAAAAAGGTTAACTGGTTGTGTGTGTCAGTTTGTTTTCATGTGGGATACCTTCAAGACAGCAAGAAATGAAAGCCTAATTCTGTAGCTCTGTTAGGACATTTATGATGTGATTTCTAACTGCATGACACAGTGCACAAGAGACCATTTTTCAATCAGCATATAACTAAAATGCCCTAACAGAAAACTTTACAACTTTGGCCTTTTCCTTTGACCTGCTTAGAGAAACCTAATCACATACCAATTATGTTAAATAAAAATGACTTAAATTGTGTTCTCCTTACTATCTGATGATATCTGCCAATATTTCACTATAAAAGCATTTGGTTACTCCAGTGCATGAGCTGAAATAAGCTTGCACAGGATGCAATCAGTGGTGCAAAACATAAACATAGCATGCATGCCACCTGGTGGCCCAACAAACTTCACAAATCAAGATTTTTCAAGCATTATATCAGTGTCTCTTGGAACTGTTTCTTCTTTCATATTTCTTCTCCTTGTCTGGGAGTAGTCATTAATACGCAAGACAGGGCCTGTGATCACTCATTCTTGTTATGGTATACAGACACATGTGGAGTAGGGTGCACGTTTGCTGAGTTAGGAAACTATCATATTCAGCAAAATGAACTAACAGCATGAGACAATACACATATTGTTGAAAATGTACCTTTAAAGAATACAGATAAGGCCAGATCACTTGTCAGAACTGTATTATTCAAACTTCCTGTGCATCAGACAGTGCCACATTCCAACAGGTATTTCTCTGCAACATTTACCATACATGAGTGACATCTGGATGATGATGGCAGAATTAAACTCTATCCTAAAATGCTGACCACAATGGTCAGAAAGTGTTAATATCAATGAATCAATAAATATCATGACTGGGGTCAATTCAGTACACCTAACATGTGTACTCAACCTGTTCCTGGATGTATGCCTGAACACATGTGAAGCTGCTATAATTCAATTTATATGAACAAGTAACTATATGAATGATGAGATAGGAATCTTGCTGGTGATAAGTGATAACACATCCTAGTAAACTACATTTTGTTTTCCACACTATCAAAGAAGATCACAGATTCTCAATTTCATCCTGTATACCAAGCCTAGCAAAGAAATATTAAAACCATGCTATCTTTGGGTGTACATCATCCTGTTAACTGAGCTTTATTTTGATGAAGAAAAGAATGAACATGGGAGCTGGGCCAAAGATCTATTATCTGAAACCTTATCAGTCTACAGTAATACAGGGATATGGACTGGCTCATACTGTGAAGTACCTAACAGAATACATGCATTATATAAAGGATATAATAAATGTCATGAATAAATTTGGGAAATTTGTGTGGACTCCACCTGCGTCTTATATTTGGGGAATCACTGTGAATCTAATCCGGAGTGTCACGAAAAATGACTGAGAGTGAGAGATAATAGGGACACTACGGGATGTTGTGTGCTTTCTCAAATTCACCAGATTTTCTTACAAATACCAATCTAATTTCTATATAAAAGGCTATAATTGATTTATAAACTACTTTAAAAACGGAAAATGGTGTTCAGTTGAAAAGTTGTAAAACATCACAAACCAATTACATATCACTTGGGACGTCGTCTGATTTTGGTTAGCATGTCAGTCATAGTCTTTTATACAGCCACACGGTAGCACAACACTAGTGGCTACATTCACCAATTTGGTAGCAATTTTTATTCATTAGCATTAGCTAACACGGCATATTGTGAAAGAATACCTCCTTTCAAATACTGTGGTTGCCTTTATATCCGCGGGGCTGAATTTTCGCGGTTTTTTTATTTCTAGAAGTTTCACGGGGTTCCTTTTTTGCGCTCCATCATAAGTGTAGTATTATATTTTATTTATAAAATATGGAACTTTTGACCGTAATGACCTCTGATTTCACTATTATCTGGGCCTATCTGTCCGTATAAGTATCGATTGTTTACACAGTCACGGCCGGCTGATCCAACGCGTGTTGGTAGCACTGGCTTGCTGGCTGTAATTAGTTCAGGGCCAAGGCTTAATCTGTACAACTCACATGTCAATAAAGGTGTGAGAAACCTACCTGTGACTAAATGACCGTGTAATTAGTTTGTTTTGGGAAGCTGTTTGGCGAGGGTATCTTACTCCTGTTAATTAAAAGCGAGTCGTAATCACCTGCTCAAACAACAATTGACGCCTGTACTGCTGTAGGTAATCTGCCCTTGTTGCAGGATCAAAGGGTCACTGTTTTCGCATCTAAGCCAACTGATATTATTATAAATGGGGCCCGTTAATCTCCCTGAATCACTTTAAGTAAATACACCAGCTTAAATGGACATCACCAAGTGGCTAAAGAAGGGATCAACCTTAAAGAGACCCCGAACGGAAGGACTGCCCGACCCGCTTGCTTGTATGTCAGACGAGAATGCACGGATCTGGCAAGCAGCTAACGATCATATCGATCAATTGAACTCTAAGAGACAGCGCGGGGATTATAAGCACTACAATGAGGACAAGCGGCTGGCGATAGCGAGGTCAGCTATCGAAATAGGGCCAGCAAAAAGTGCAAGTAAATTTGGGATCAGTGAATCGACAGCCAGATCGATAAAACAACGGTACCTGCGTGTAAAGAGAAGCGGGACTGAACCAAACAGCCTTCCCCGTCTAACAAGAGGCCCTGGTTGCAAACTGGGTGACCTTGATCAAAAGGTAGGTTTATCATATTTAAACACTTGTACTTTTACCTAGTACACTAGTAATTTTCGAGAGTGAAAATAATTCAATACCTGTATAAGATAACGTTATTCCATTTTTTTAAGGATCAGTTGAATATCGCGTCAAAGTAACAATACAAATGATTGATATAAAATAGCGGTTAACGTTAGGGTGTGTGAATAAAGAAAAAAACTAGTTAATTTGTACTAGCATTATTTTAATTTATAAATCAATATGTCAGTAGTTTCGGAGTATGTTTCATTGATATAGACCGTATTTATTGATCAAATACACTTTTTTAGTGTAATTTACACTTATACTTACAATATTATACAGTTTTGTACTATACAAGCCTTTTTTTACTATAGGTCCAGCTCTACATAAAAGTTGCGAGAGAAAATTGTGCAACAGTCAACATTCCTGTAGTGATAGCAGCTGCCGAGGGCATTGTTGGAAAGTTCCCACGGCACAGTCTGGTATCGAATGGAGGCAGCGTAGAGATAACGAAGACTTGGGCTAGATCTCTGCTGAGAAGGATGGGCTACACTCAACGCAAAGGTACCAAGGGGATAAAGAAATTGCCACAGGACTTCGCCACAATCAAGTCAAATTGGTTGGAAAAGATCGAAAAATACAAGACTGAAGGAGACATCCCGAACAACCTGGTGATAAACTGGGATCAGACAGGATGTAATCTTGTACCAGGAGGCAACTGGATAATGGCGCAAAAGGGTGCAAAACAGGTGATTTTCCTCTTTCTCTTTCTTTCTCTCTCTCTTATTCATTCTAGTCATATACTATTGGTTGTATACTATTAGTCGCATACTCAGTTTATAAGTAATGGCATGTAGATGATTTAATAATGAGAAAATGTGTACTAGTAATAAGATAATGCAAATCTTAATAAATGCTATGATTTACTATTAACACTTTATAAAGAGACAAGATTTTATCGTTCTGTGATAATCAAAGTATGCTGATTTAAATATAGAAGGTAGTGTTCGCAATCATTAAATTTTAAATGTACAATACTTTAAATTACTATTTTTCAGATCCCTATCCATGGTATGGACGACAAAAGGCAAATCACGATTCTACTCAGTGTTGCGATGAATGGTTCACTACTTCCGCCACAGCTTCTCTACGCAGGGAAAACAGAAAAGTGCCTGCCGTCAATACAGTTTCCCAAGGATTGGGACGTTCACCACTCAGCTAATCACTGGAGCAATGAAAGCACGATGTTGCGCTTTTTGGACAAGATCATCCTGCCTTACGTCAACGAGCAGAGGAGAAAAATGGAAAATCCACGCCAGACAGCCCTCGTCATATTCGACGTCTACGCGGCACATCGCACAGACGCTGTGATACAAAAGCTTGTGGACAATAACATACGCTATTGCATGGTGCCAGCTGCATGCACGGACCTTCTGCAGCCTTTGGATCTATCGTTCAACAAAGAATACAAGACATCACTGAAGCAACGCTACAACCAGTGGTATGCTGATCAGGTTGCCAGCCAAATCGACGACATAGAAGACGCGGATGCCATACAAGCCGTGAAAGTCGATACCAAGATGTCAACAATCAAGCCACTACACGCGAAGTGGCTGATCGAAGTACATGAGGAAATGGCAGCCAAAGAACATCTCATCCTTGATGGCTTTGTAAAAGCAGATCTACTAGAGAAGCCACCCACGAGAATATGAACTAAATATTTGTCTTCATGGGTGTGTCCAATGTTACATATTAGTATGTACTTAGTATGTTTTATGGATTATTTATTGATGTAAAACGTGAATGTAAATTTGAATGGTTTTGTGGTTCGGATGAATTAAGAAACACTGATGGATTATTTAGTTTATTTGCATGCCCACCTTTGCACTGTATATATGCATATTATTATATGTTTATGTGAATTACATCTGAGTACCAATGTTTATTAAGTTTAATAAAAATAAAACACAAAAGAAAAACAAATGAAACATATGGACATTTGCAGTTTTTGTTTGCATACCCACTTTATGAAATGAATTTATGTTGATGAAATATTTAAAAAAAATAAAATTTGAATACGTCTTCACAAGTCTTCTGTTCATCTAAAATAAAGAAAATATATATAGCGGTATAGCCTAATACATTTGATTGCAGCCTTATACATCACTACAGACCTAGATAAAACATATAGATAAAGTGACAAAGTGTTCCTTCTTTTCAAAAATATTTATTTAAGTATAAACATAGATAAAGCTTACATTAAGTTCTAATTTTGAAAATGTACCCGTTCATTATTGTGGCAGATGCGATCATCTTTCTTTATGTTACCTTAAGCATCTTATCCTATCGGCAGCTTCTGAAATTAATGTTGATGGCCTGAAATGCATTCATAATGGCGTGGTTTCATTTTCGCGGTGACAGAGCGACCGCGAATAGCGCAAATTTGAAGCCACCGCGAATAAGAAGACATCCACAGTATTCATTTTAAGCCTCACTGGATGTCCTCTAGCTTGGCACACCTACCCTTCAGATATATCCCATAGTGGTCACAAATAGTAATACAGGTAAAACATTGTGAGATATATGTATATGCACACATTTTTTCTTAGGGTTTAAAAAAAATTACTATGGACATTGACCTTTACAGACTGGTGCTGGTTGGCAGGAAAAACTGTCCACTTACTGCAGCCCAACCTGAACACATTCTCAGCTACTGCATCATCAGATAAATATAAATATGCTGTAAATAATGTAAAACAAATGAAACATTACAAGTGTTTATAGTTTGTTGTATGTGAATACATGGTAATCTAAGATTTTTTTGGTAAATTCTCTTGTAAAATGTAGGAGTTGGGGGCAGGTTTAGCTAAATTTTAATTTTATTTGGTATTTGCATATTCTGTTAGAGACTTTAGAAAAGGGATATGTGTGCATAAATGAGTAAACATTCTGAGCACAAACAGGGTGCGCATTCTAATGAGGCAGCGTTTTTTAGGCACTTTATGATATCTTTCATCATGATAGGGGATGTGGACCGACTTATTATGTATCATTCATCATGATACAGGGACATGGACTGGCTCATTAACTTTTGTTCATCATGATACGAGGATATGGACTGGCTCATAAACTATCTTTCATCATAATACAGGGATATCAACTGGCTTGTTAACAAACATTCATTAAGATACATGGATATGGACTGACTCCTTAACTATCATCCATCGTGATACAGGGATATGGAATGCCTCATTATGTATCGTTATCATGACACAGGGATATGGACTTGCTCATTAGCTCTTGTTCATCATGATACAGCAGGCCTTGAAGTTTCAGCTTATTTTGCTTGTCCTAATCTTAAATTCAAATAGACTCATACTGCATGAGTCATAGCATACACCAGAGAAAATGTGTATACGATAAAAAAAGGAATACTCTACTTTTTGTTATCAGGACAGGAGATTGATAATAACCATAACAAAGGTACATTTATAGAAAGCTAATCGGTTTAGCTTAAACTGTTGTGGAAGGAAGTCCAGATCTGGCGACATTTGCTTCTACTGCATGCCCCCACGGCAACTGATTTGATCTCTGATCACAAAAATCTGGCACACCTTGAATTAACCACAGATAATCTGTTTAAGACACAATACTGGCATCCACCATCCTGTTACAGATTCATCAGTGGACCCTTCCAGAGTACACTGAGACATCATGCTGACAGAGTAATTGGACCATTACACAGGGTTAAGATTAACTCACTCAACCAGAAAGGTCTTATATATGTGTTTAAGGCCACTATCCCTAAAATATTACATTCTACAGAATTACTGCTCTTATTTTAAAGGTCAAAATGCTATCTCTACAAGCTAATGAGCACTAAACTCTCAAGGTCAGTAATGTTGTTGTTGTTTTTTTTTTCTTGATCCCTTATCATTGAGTGTGGTGAAGGTATCTTTGGATATGAATGGAAACTTCAGGCTGTTCTTCAGACACCATTTGTACTGTTCCTGCATGTTTGCAAAATTTAGTTTTTATTCTTGACCGATACAGTTTCAAGAAAAATATGAAAAGAAGAGTCTGTAAACCATGTTGTTTTGTGTGGCCTAGATGTAAAAGCACTTTACGCATTCAGAGGCCATGTTTTGTGGCATTACATTTCAGCATGCCACATGAGCTCACTACACAGTATTACACACCTGTAGGGTTATCACAGTTACTTACACACAGTGTACATGTACATTTTGGACTATTTTTTTTATTTGTTTCTATTCTCTGTCCACTGATGACATCACACCATATTATTGGTTGTAGGATATAATGACCTAAGGTCTTGTTGTGCCTTTGTGTTGCGGTAGTGTGTGCACTGTCTTTTTCATGCACTGCTCCATATAATACAAGCAAACAATGGATAGAGTACCTGATAATATAACATATATACCTGCATTTTCAATGCTGACCTCACTGAAGCGAAACTTCATGGATACCTGTGAGCTATCAGTAATGAGCTGTAAAATACATTTCAAGTTATATATTTCAGACATAGTATACATTCTTTGCTGCTGCATTAATTTACCTTTCATATACTACAGAAAAAGACTCATGTTACACCCCATTCTCTCAAGCACAATATACTTGTATCAGATTAACAAAACAAGAAATTCTGTACATATCTAAGGCCTTTATTTTTTAATTAATTGTTTCTCGAACAGAGCTGAAAAAACTTTGGGGCAGGAGGAGGGAAAAAAAATAAAAATAAAAACTGAAACAAGGCCTACAGGCCTAATGCGAACCTGTGCATATGGATATACACCAGGTATAACGCTTCAATGCTGAACTACTACTTTTCATATATATGAACAATGCAAGTACTAAACATTTTGAACAAGAAACAATACACAAACATCACTGCTGAAATTCTGGCATGGGTGCACACAACACAAAAATTATTGTAGGTGGCACCAACAGTCTTGTATACGACAAAGCTCTTTGACATGTATAAATAAGCCCAATTTCAGGCTGATGTATCAAATTCTTCCGTAGAATTAAGCAGGCACATACACTTTGCAAAAGTCATTGTAGATGGCAACACTAGTGTTGGGACGATATGGGTTTTTTTTATCATGATAATTATTCAAATTTAATCGCGATATACCGTGATATCGCGATATTTTTAATTATATATAATGGCATAAATAAGCCATCAATAATGATATTTATAACAACCACCTTTAAAGTCTTGACTTTATACAAGGGGTTAAGTATTAATATCATTTATACCTATTGTGCCAGTACCACAGAATGACTCATTACGTGATGTAAGTTGCATGAAGGTCCTGCAGGTGTGCAAGCTTGAGGCGCTGGAAGTCCTGCCCCCATCGTCGAATCACGCTTGTCAGAACTTTCCATCAGTTTCCTATAGCTACATAAAAGCCGGAGAATCCCGGCGAATTTTCGGAGAGCGTGTTATACCAATCATGGCTAAATATACCATCCCAATTTTATAAGGCAAAATATGCAACCTGTATGGAATGTTAGATTCAGTTGTGAAACTTTTATGTTGACATTTTCGTTCTATGCAATAAAAGCGGAAATATGTGTATTTATTGCTCTTTCATTGTTATGTTATTTTCTTCTGGAATTCTCAAGCTTATGTCCTCTCTGATTCATCCTGCTACTTCTGGACATTTCCGACTAATCCCAAAGTCTGTAAACACACGGTTCACCCACACGTGTGTATTCAAATACATGTGGTTTATAAAAATAAATGTAATTCTTTGAAATAAATTTATTTTGAACCTCAAGGGCTTGCTTGTGAACCAAAATCGTGAACAATAATTAATATCGTGGTATCGCGATAATAGGAAAGTTGACGGTATGATAACCGTAGCTGTCAGATATCGTGATAATACCGTATACCGGTAACCGTCCCAACCCTAGGCAACACCTGTCTTGTGAACGAGAAAGCCATTAAAGACACATAGACAGGTCAGAATATTAGCCCAATACATCAAACTTACCTTGAGTCTGATGCACGGGGCTGACCAGGCTTAGGTGAGAAAGGCTGTTGCCCCGTGTGTACTGTGACAAATTACTGGCTCAGGCTACTGCACTGAGTGAACTCTTGACCTGCACCTGGCTAGACTGAGTGAACTTTTGCCCTGTACCTGGCTGCACTGAATGAACATGAGGTGATCACATGATACTCATGAGGTGATCACATGCTACCCATGAAATGATCACATGCTGCCCATGAGGTGATCACATGCCTTGTGCTTGGCTGCACTGATTGAACTCTTGACCTAAATCTGGCTGCACTGAATGAACTCTTGATCTGTTGCCAAATCTGAAACAGTTGGCAGTTTCTCAACCTATTCAAGAAACATACACAATCTTGGCCTGTTATGTAACTTTGCTAAAATTTATCCAACACAAACCATTTGAACAAACTTGAGAAGGCTCGCCTCTGGGATCATTTCTGTAAAATATTGAACAATTTGGCTGGACTCTTTACAAGAAGAAGAAGTTTTTTTCAGCTTTTGCCCTGTAAAATCTAAGTAAATGCAGATAGCAAAAATAAGCTGAATCCATCAACATTTGATATGTGACTGATAATTGCATAAAATTTGGAGAGCGTAGCTCCTGCTATTCCTGAGAAATTATGAATAGTGTACAGATGATATGTAATATCATAAATCTACATTTTTTAAAAGCTTTTAAAAACATTCTTGTCAATATTTTCCATAGATATTCTGAAATGTAAATGTCTAGAGGCATGATGTTATGGATGCTGATAAACTGGTGCTAGGCTAGATGTATCTGCTTCACACAGCTAACATATATGGTAAAATGACTCAATTCAATCTTTATAATTCAGCCAAAATTCATTTTTTTGGAACCATAAAAGACAATTATTATTAGAATGATTCAGGGAATTATTCTTGCAAAATATTAAACAAACTGGCCTCAGTATCATCAGTTGAAAAACGTTTTGTAGGTTTATAACTCATATGGGAAAATACAGCAAAATGGCAAAGTTCAGCTTCCCATAACTCAGCCAAAAATCATTGAACCAAAACCATTTGAACAGACTTGAATTATCAACTTCTAAGGATAATTAATGTATGAGATTTAAGAATTTGGCCCAGTGGTTTTTGAGAAGAAGATTTTTGTAGCCACTCAGCTAACATGGGCTGTTATGGCATATGACTAAATTCAGCTTCCCATAACTTAGCCAAAAGTCACTGAGACCATTTGAACAAACTTGAATTATCAACATCTAAGGATAATTAATGTGTGAGATTTAAGAATTTGGCCCAGTGGTTTTTGAAAAGAAGATTTTGGTAGCCACTTAGCTTACATGGGCTGTTATGGCATATGACTAAATTCAGCTTCCCATAACTCAGCCAAAAGTCACTGAACTGAGACCATTTGAACAAACTTGAATTATCAACATCTAAGGATAATTAATGTGTGAGATTTAAGAATTTGGCCCAGTGGTTTTTGAGAAGATTTTTGTAGACACTTAGCTAAAATGGGCTGTTATGGCATATGACTAAATTCAGCTTCCCATAACTTAGCCAAAAGTCACTGAACTGAGACCATTTGAACAAACTTCAGAAAGCACTACCCTAGGATCATTTCTGTGAGATATTAAACAATTTGGCCATTTCGTTTCAGAGAAGAAGTTATTTGTAGCTGTCAGTATGATACGGGCACTGATGACCCCCGTACAAAAAAGGCCGATGCAGGTGGCGCCATCAATACCTCAATTTCAGATATGACTTGTGTGACCAACATTGGCATAAAATTTGGTGATGATAGCTCAAGCCATTTCTGAGATTGTAATTTTAGTATGCTTTTTTGGACAGATGACTAAGTTCAACATCCTGTAACTCGGCCAAAAATCACCGAACTTAAACCATTCGAACAAAATTGAGAGAGATTGTTCCAGGAATCATTTCTGTAAAATATTGGACAATTTGGCTGAACAGATTCGGAGAAGATTTTTTAAGCTTTTTTAGCTTTTTCCCTATAAAATCTAAGAAAATGCAGTTAGCCAAAAAATAAGCAAAATCCGATAGAGTTTTTTAGATGACTAATTTTATGCATAAGATTTCGTGATGCTAATTCTTGCTGTTTTCAAGATAGTATGGGTTAACGTACAGACGACAGATGACACCACACCATCGCATAAGCTCACAGGTTCGCTAAAAAGTATTATTGTTTATCAATTTTGTTACCGAGTCATGTCATTGATATGCTACTGGCCTTTGTAAACAATAATAAATAAAATAAGAGACTTTTTTAATCTTTTTTCATAAACTGTTATCAAACTTGGTACAAGTGATTACAATATTCTGTATCATAGGTAGTGGTTTAATAATCCCAAATCCAGTTGTATGTTCTTCCAAGTATTTATTTTATGCAAAATTTCATTAAACACTCAACTGAGCATTGTAAAATCAAATCTGATTTAAGTCTTTGGCATTAGTTTTAAACATTAAACATAAACATAAAATATTTCAACAAAAAGATCATAACACATCTTAATTAACTTTGAGAAACCTTTCTACAAACACAAAAATAAATTCCTCTCATATTTAAATGAAATATTATGATCAGACAGTCAACATACAAATGAAAGGCGTTGTCAAAATGTAGGACATTTAGGATATCCAGGATAATTTTACAATCTAAAATAACTTTTTTTCAGATTACAACAGTTCAATTTTTTAAGTTAAAGCTTTGTAACAATTTTAAATCATGGTGTTTGGCATTCATTCTTGTCAGAGAAATGGTACACATTCAGAGGAACTTAACAGAGATGTTACAGATAAAATGAAAAAAATAATGAATGCCAAGATATCATTCGAGGAATCTGTCATAAAAATTTCAATGTTAAGCTTTCTCTGTTAATTTTTTGAACAGGTAAAAAGAGGGAAAAGAAAATACTACATCAACATTATTTAAAGTCTGAATACCTTAAAGAGTAAATAATAAGAACCTTGAAAATAAAATTTTACCATGCAACCTATGGACTTTTCAATTTGTTTTATGATTTGAACTAAACTTGCATTGAAATCAAAGAGCAAACACTCTGTTTAGTGTGAGATTAATTATATATTTTGCCAATAAGACTTTCACCCTTCATTGGAATATGAAAAAAAATACTGCATGTTTGATGAAATGCCAACAACTGTATATTCTCATATTTCGCAATGCGGCTTTAGAAAGGTGATTCTCTTGATATTATCATCGTACTAATGACGTATGTGGGCGATAACGAGAAGCTGACAGTCCTTCTTGAGAGTAAATAGACGGAAAGGCCAATTAGAGGGACCTATATTCTTTATCTGATGTATAAACAGAACTGATGAATTCTGTCATGTGTTTTAACTTTATAATTATAATTGATAAACTCTGATTATAAAGTCTGAGAGCCCAATCTTGGACTGGACTTCGTCAATATGCCAGCTTGAACGACCGACCGCGACGCCTTGCAAGGTTCGTTACCTGACGATGTCAGTCCCCGTGGCATTTAGATAAGTATGTGGACGTATCACTTATTTAAATAAATTCACTTGGTGTTTGTTATTTCTCATCATCTAAATGATCTCTTTTAAATAATATTAAAAAATAATACGTATTTTGTTAATATGCGGGCTGGATTAACAGACCGCCAAGTCGTGATAGCTTCTTCACCTGACGATGTCAATACCTGTGGCATTTAGGTAGGCCTACATATGCGGATGTATCACTCAATAAATTATATAAATTCCTTCTTTTTGTTATTTTTCGTCATTTTTATGTTCACCTTCGAGTTATATTAATAAAACAACCTCAACTTGAGAGTTATATTAAGAAAACAACCTCAACGTGATAATAGCCTAATAGGGGTGGAGCCTGTTGGATCAACAGCGAAAATGACCTGGGAAACCTGAATTTGAAAAGAAAAACGAACACTGAGCTACAACTCCGGACATGATATATTTTTCTATAAGGATACACAAATCTTATGAGATCATATGCTTTCTCAAGTGGCAACGAACCCCAGGACAACGGTCGCAAAAACTGGTTCTAATATACCCGCGAAACTACGTGCTTAGTGAGAACAGAGTAAACGCAATACAAAAAGCGCTTTAAAAGATATTAAAAATGTTCCCCTGGAGAAATGAGTGGTTCCTCCCTCTCTAAATGAGGATTCCATTCCCAGAGTCTGTGTCTTACGGCCGTAGCCTTAAATTCAGTATTAAAAGTTACTGACTTGAGATCGTTCGAAATTGCCCTGACAGTCTGCATTTCCCCTTAAGGCTCATTATCTACAAACATATATGCAAGGAAGTCGGCAACATTCGTAGGGAGTGCTGTTTAATGTCTTATGTTATGCAAATGAGTTGACATGAATCCTGGGGAGGAAATGGAGCGCCAACATGTGTCTGTCTCAGACAATATACCAAATTGTTTGTCAAGCCAAGGCATGCCGCGTCGTTGTGGTTTCCAGGGTTACCAAGTCGGAAGTTTTGTTACTTAAATAAGCGATAAGCACAGAAGTCAAATCAAACAATGGTCGGTACATTTCACACAAAAGTTTAACGACAATTTGGCGGAAACATGTGGGATAATATTGATAAAAATAATATTTTGATAACTGCTGCGTTGGCGTGGCCTGCGGAAATAAATAAAAGTCGAAATTTCATTTTTATTTTTATTTCATTTTTCCAGTTTTTAGGGTCGGCGGGTTTGAGAAACGACACATTAAAAAATAATGGCCTAATACAGATAATTTATATTGTCTGTACATCCATGTAGCCAGGAAGTATAACCTTAATGTATGTATATGAAAGGAAACTGGAAAATTAAAGCATTTGATATTGGGTATGTTCAGTGATGTTTGTTGTAATTCTAAAAATGACACTGAACATTACAGGCCTTTAAATTTTCATTTGTGTATCATACATAGAAACACTTATATATCTCAAGGCTATTACTGGTAACAAAATCCTGTACTCATCATTAGCAGCCATATTCAACATTATAAGTATACATGATTCTCTACCTTATTATATGAAAGATACTCTTTCATTATTTGAATTTAAAATTCCTGATGGTCCTTTTGAAACAAATGTTAAATTACAGCAGAATAGCTTAACTATGGCTATCAATCTATTTATATATTGTAAAGGACTCATGCACTCAGATACACAGGAAACTACGGCACAGTGGGCAAAGACTGCTGCTGTACCAGCATTTGCACAGGCACCCAGCTGCATCGTATTAATTTTTTACACCTGATTCTGTTCAATTATTCGTCCTTGTCCTACTTAAAGAATAAGATACTGATGAGAAATCTGTTCTTGTGAAAATGTGTTCTTTAAACAGAAAACCACTACCCATGTTATAAGCTGCAGACTTTTAAGAATCACATGTAGGGCTGTAATAACATACCAGTTTCTATTCCAGAACTTGATGCTGAGGGGCCTCACAAACAATAAACCCCTCTCCTCCTACACCCTGGCCTGAGCATCCAGCTTTAAAGAGACACACCAGGTTCTACCATCCATCAGATCATGCTGGAAGGCTTATCCTGTCAAATGCTCATATACCTGTCCCATCACAGGTAAATTTAATTCAGAGTAATGGAATGTAACAGGCTTCACCTTCTGGAAGCAATATCAAGCTTGTCCCTCGATAAAATATCAAATTATCCCTAAATTTGTGCATGAAAGTGATGCTTACTTCGTTGCTCGTCTTTTAAATGTACTGATGCACTGTCTGTGCATGTACAATTCTGGGGCTAGTAGCTGTCAGTGTCCAGTTTGGATGAACCAGTGAACTTAGTTATAAACAAGGGACCCATGGGTCACGGCGCTCAGCTTAAGTTTGAAATTTTTGCAAATGCAAAATATTCTATTTTAATGTTTTTCATTTATGTAAGCATATGAGAAGCTAAGAGGAAAGAGGAACTCCTACTTGGTTATAGTAAAGTTCTTAATATATGATTGCAAACTATTACTCTGACAAGACTGTCATGAAGAAAAACAGTAACAGTTTTGAGATACTGTGATGCATATGAAAAATTTACAGATGGACAGGCCAGTGGACAGAATGGACTAATACCTTTATTTCACTTTCAAGGGAATAATGCATTTAAGTTTATATATAAGCCTATTATTTAAGCATATCCACTTTTTCCATTAAAATAATTTTTTTATCTGATTAATTTTTTTTATTTACAAGTTTTATAAATTTGTATTAAAAAACACTGAAAATATAAGTTAAAATATTAGAATTCTAAGTTGCAATCATTATATATCCAGAGTGTAGCTTATATTGGGTCATATTATGCATACACATATATTTTTATTATCTTTAAATCACAAATGTTTAAACTAAATTTAAAAGAAAATAATGCCACAACATGGCATCTACAAGATTATTCCTTGAATCACTATTAAAAAGTTTTGCATATTGTAGTTTTAAGCTTAATCTTATTCATGGATATAAAATAAAAGATTCAGTAAATTTGGTAAAATAAAAACATCTTTTTAAATAAAGTATACACACTGTTGGTTGAATGAGGGACAAACAATATCATTATGCCAATTACAATCTAAGCTATAATTTATTATTGGAATTAATAGTCAATTTCAGACCTGGTGAAGTTTTCATTCTTCTCAAGTATGGAATTACTTATCTGATGAACATCCACACTTTCATAGCAATACACCACTTTGTGGACACAATTACATGTGCACTTTAATCATTGTAACCCTGGTGGTAAATACAAAATCTAAAATGTAGCATTGCATAGCCAAGAATAAAATGAAATACAGAAAATTATAACATTCATCTAGTTAATGCACCATCTGGGGGGGGGGGTGCAGGGCAGAGGGGAAGCCTGCTAGTAGTGGCCAAGCTGAGCCAAGGCAAGCTGCCTGGGGTGGGTTACATAATGCAAGTGAAGGCTGTCCTACTAGGTTGGGTAGATGTAAACAACACTTGACATGGTGTATGAAAACTTGAATAAAAGCTACTCTTTTCAATCAATTCCTTTGAAATTACAGATTTTAAAAGATTACATCCTTATGTATATAAACGTATAAAAATGTATAAAAAACATGCCACTGTCAAAGTTGGACAAAATTTAAGGTATTGATTTTTTATTTATGCTTATAACTTGAAAACTTTGCAAAATTCAGGTCTAAATTTGGGTAAACAATTGAATCTTGATTAAATAAAGTTATATTCCTTAAAAAAAGTCTCCAGCTTCAGCAATTCTCATCTTAGGTGAGTAAATATATTTCTTGATTTTTTAAAAAGTGCATTATGTTTGGGCCCATAACTTAAAAAAATAAGCAATACTGACATCATTTCTGGCATGTGCATAGCGAATGTATAGAAAAATATGTATATTATATATGATCAAAGTCAGATCAGTGGTTTTGATATTAGGCAGTCTTAAAGTGTAACAATGGGTTTTTAATGGAAAAATGAAGTTTTTCATTAATATCTCGAAGGAATTAGGTCCTAGTGACCAAATTCTTGGCATGATAGGGGATTTTGGAGACATCTAACTGTATGCCAAATTTATGAATCTTAGAGGTGAAGCTCAGGAGCTGAGCTCTAGCAAACTGCATAACACTAGCTTGATGTACACAATATGTGACATGGTGCTTGAAAACTTGAATAAAATCTACAGTTTTTGATCAACTAGTTCCAAATTTTTGGTGTCAACAGTTGAAATGCTAACAAAACATGCTGTGAAAATTAAATCCACAGCAGTTACAGCAAAAAACGTGCCATGGTCAAAGTTGGGAAAAATTTAAGGTACCAATTTTTTTATTTTTGCTAATATTTTAAAAATTTTAAAAGATTTTGATCTAATTTTGGGTATACAATTTAATTTTGATTAATCAAAGTAATATTACTGTAAAAAAAGTGCTTAGCTTTAACAAGTTTTGTGTTAAGTGATCAAATTTCTTTCCTGATTATTTACAAAATGCATTATGTTTGGGCCCATATCTTTTTTAAATTATATAATACAGACCTAATTTCTGGCATGTACATCGGAACTATATAGAGGATAATTTATGGTAAATATGAGGAAAAACAGATGAGTGGTTTTGATATTAGGCAGTCCTGAAGTGTGAAAATGGGTTTTTGATAGAAAATTGAGGTTTTTCCTTAATTTCTCAAAGGAACGAAGTTGCAAAGACCCAGTTTTCGGCTTGGTAGGAGATCTTGGGGACATCTAACATTATGCCGAATTTTGGATTCCTAGGTCTTACGGTTTCAAAACGTGCCACATCTACGGACGGATGGACAGACGGACGGACAGACCGATGGACGACGGACAATGGACCACGACTATAGCTCAGATGACTTATAGTCAGCTGAGCAAAAAATCAAGTAAAATATTGTATCAGTAGTGTATCCTTATAATTTTATTTATTTTTTTTTGCATTTTTTAGTTATCATCTTATGGCAGCAATGTCACTTTCAAACATTAAATACCAAATTCAAAGTGTCAAAAAAGTAAATAAGTTGAGACAACACTGGTCAGTGACAGCTTTAATGGTATCTGAATGGCGCTATGGAAATGAATTGTAAAACAAGTTTGACAAATATCCTATGACAGAATATTTCCATGGTTATTTTCTAAGAACAAGGAAGGACACTGAATTGTTATCTAAACTATAAAATACCTTTAACATCATGTTGTGTACTGCATCATGGAATAAGTATCATATGATACTGTACCTATCCTGAACGGTGGTATTCACTGCATGCATTCTATCAATTGTACGCCATTTCTACAGAATCAATGGCATGCATCCATTTGAATTATTACACATGGTTTGCTGTTAAAGGCATATGATTTAATATATATTATGATAAGATTGATACAGGCCATACAGGACATGCCTGTTCTCAACATGTTCCATGCATCATTCACCCACATTGTGTACCTGACAGTCATGTTTTTAGATGACACTTATGCCAGTTAATTGTACAGGGTTACTGTATTACATAAACAGACAAGGTAAACCGATCAGGGTGAAAAGGACTACTATTACATTTATTCTATTTATTCTATCCATGTGTTAAAAGCTACCACTATTGGGCTGAATATATTTGAATCCTGATTCTAATTTCAGTTATTTTACTGTGGGTCTGACTTTGAATAAAATTTTATATGATAAATTTAACAATGATTATCATACAACAGGTAAAAATTGAAGTACTTTCCAAACTGAATGTCAGGCCATGCAAGATATTATCTGGTGTTGTTGACTAAAATTAACAAAGATCAACAATTGTAAATATTTGTAAATAATCATTCCAAACAGGAAGTATTATGACATATCTAAGCTGTGACATGATAAATGGTACGACCATGACAGGCTTAACTGTAAGAAAAAAAATTGCTTGTTTTTATAGGTCAGTGCAGGCTGATGCAAACTAATACTTGTACATATCACTATTTAAATATTCCATAAGCTTACAGTCAACATGTATGTGGTTACTGATCAGATGCAGTTCAAAATTCATTTACATTAGTCATGGACCAGATCTAATTTTACGCTGCAGCATCTAGAGATGGAAACTAAAAATACACAGAAAAGTCAGTTTACTCCACATGAGAATCAAACCAATGAGCTTTCATTTCCCAGTCAGCTGCTCTGCTGGAAGTTCATGGGTCCGATTCCCTTACAGAGTGAACTAATTTTTCTGTGTATTCATGTTCAATCTCTGTATACAATGAACCGGCATGGCCTTCATACAACTATTAACAGCATCTAGTTACAGATCTTTAAGCAGGGACTTTACCTCCATTTATGTTTGCAACTTCTGGCACCCCCAGTGACAATTAACATGTCTCAACATGTGCCATCAGTACATATTTTCTTTTATAATGTAAATAGCTGGGAGTTTATAGCATGCACCTCATACATGTCCTATTATAGAGTAGTACTGTGAACTGGTCGAGCGTGAGACAGGAATGACCCATGGTGTTTTTTAGGTTCTAAATAAGCTTCCAGTTTTCAGCCTAATCCTGAACAAGGCCTACAGGCCTAATGCGAACCTGTGCACTGGAAAATATACACCAGGTATAATGCTTCAATGCTTGACCATTACTTTTCATGTATATGAACAATGCAAGTACTAAACATTTTGAATAAGAAACAATTACACAAACATCACTGCTGAAAGTCTGGCATGGGTGCACACAACACAAAAATGATTGTAGCTGGCACCACCAGTCTTGTATACAACAAAGCTATCAGAGATATATACATATGCCCAATTTCAGACTGATATATCAAAGCCCTCCTGAGAAATAAGCAGGGACACACACTGTGCAAAAATTATTGTAGGTGGCACCACCAGTTTTGTATACAACAAAGCTATTTGATAAGATTTTTAAAGGTTTTTTTCAGCTTTATCTCTATAAAATCTAAGAAAATGCAGAGTTTTTCCGATGGTTAATTTTTGGCATTATATTTCATGATGCTAGCACCAGTTGTTTTCCAGATAGTATGGGTTAACGTACAGACGACAAACGACGCTACACCATTGCATTAGCTCACAGGTTTGCTATTTTTTACTACAGATGCATATTGAATGCAAAATAATAACACTGATGGCAAAATTATATCACTGATGGCAAGATCTTGAATTAAGCTGAGTATGGATACCACTTATTTTTAATCCATGTATACCCACAGAGAACTGTATACCTCTGATTGTAAACATTGCCTGGCATGAGGAATATCTAAAATCATAAATCTAAATTTTTTCAAAGCTTTTAAAATACATTCTTGTCAATATTACCCATAAATAACCTGAAATCTAAATGTCTAGAGGCATGATGTAACTGATGCTGATAATCTGGTTCCAGGCTGGATGTATCTGCTTCACACAGCTAACATATATGGTAAAATGACTCAGTTCAATCTCTATAATTCAGCCAAAATTCATTCTTTGGAACCATAAAAGACAATTATTATAAGAATTATTTAGGGGATTTTTCTTGTAAAATAATAATCAAATTAGCCTCTGTGGCGTCAGTCAAAAAAACGTTTTGCAGGTTTATAACTCATATTGGAAAATATAGCAAAATGGCCAAGTTAAGCTTCTCATAACTCGGCCAAAAATCACTTAACCAAAACCATTTGAACAAAACTTGAATTATCAACATCTAAGGATAATTAATGTGTGGGATTTAAGAATTTGGCCCAGTGGTTTTTGAGTAGAAGATTTTTGTAGCCACTGAGCTAAAATGGGCTGTTATGGCATATGACTAAATTCAGCTTCCCATAACTCAGCCATAAGTCACTGAACTGTGACCATTTGAACACACTTAAAAAAAGCACTACCCTAGGATCATTTCAGTGCATTATTAAACAATGTGGCCATATGGTTTCAGAGAAGAAGTTTTTGTTGCTGTCAGTATGTTATACGCACTGATGACCCCTGTACAGAAAAGGCCGATGCAGGTGGTGCCACCAAAACCTCAATTTCAGATGACTCATGTGACCAACATTGGCATAAAATTTGGTGTTGAAAGCTCCAGCCGTTTCTGAGATTGTAATCTTAGTACATGCTTTTTTGGACAGATGACTGAGTTCAGCTTCCTGTATCTTAGTATGCTTTTTTGAACAGATGACTGAGTTCAGCTTCCTGTAACTCAGCCAAAAATCACCGAACTTAAACCATTCGAACAAATTTGAGAGAGATTGTTCCAGGAATCACTTCTGTGAAATACTGGACAATTTGGCTGAACAGTTTCGGAGAAGAAGATTTTTAAAGCTTTTTTAGCTTTTCCCCTATAAAACCTAAGAAAATGCAGTTAACCAAAAAAATAAACAAAATCCAATAGAGTTTTTTAGATGACTAATTTTTAGCATTAAATTTTGTGATGCTAACTCTTGCTGTTTTCAAGATAGTATGGGTTAACGTTCAGACAACGGATGACAGATGACAGACAACGCCACACCATCGCATAAGCTCACAGGTTTGCTAACAATAGGAGGCTTGTCATTAATTTACAAGGAAAACCAAGCATTGTTTACTTTACAGTCAATACAACATTAATTATGTATAATTATAAGTTAGTAATAATTTAAAAAACAGTTTAAACAATACTTTTTTTTCTGCAGGAAGCTCAGGAAGATATGTCAGCCTTGACCAAGATTGGTTGATGGCTAAATAAATACTATATATAACCAATATAAAAACAATAGCACTACGATATAAATACTGATAACAAACCTTCAAGTAGTGGTTATTTAGATGTTACTGATGAGGCAGGTTGTGACATTTAAGTACCTCTTATCATAATATGTACAATATTAATTATATATTTATGAATAATTCCATAATAATTGACAGATTCTTCAAATTAACTGCCTCATTTACTAATACTCAAAGCCAAAATAATAATAAACCTGCACCACTGGCAGGTAATAAAAGTAATGAGAAGCCCTAATATTCCAAGTTATTTGATCAAGGGTGAAGTGCAAATATTAAGGAAACAAACAATTATCATGCCCTTGAATATAAGCACAAACATGGACATTGACAGACAGATTACCAATGATTGATGTTGAGAGTGGTTTCCTTAATATTTCATATGAAGGGTTCATGAGAGAAATATTATTACAAGATAAATATGTTATAAATTACATAGGCAGACTGATAGTGATAAGGCTCTTTACTTCCTTAGTGTTGTTAACCTTTATGTCTATAGACAGGGATAACTGTAGTATTTAATTTCCCCTGGGTACAAATATGTTATTACTGTTTAACTCTTTGACATAAGCAAATTTAACTGAGATGTAAAAGCGACAGAAAGTTCCATGTTGAAAACTGTGATGAAATTTGGATGAGGAAACAAATAATTTCATTATTTATGACAACATCTGACCACTTATCTGTAATGTGTCACTTAAGACTTTAAATCCAGATAAAAGTTATATTTGTTTGTTTTCCCACAATATCCATCATGGACAAAAACTATGTCTTTCTAATTCAGCATATTAGTAATTCTGCATTTTTGTTGACTAACTAGGACATATAAGCAGGTCGCCATACATTATCTTTACATTATTGTAATACTTCCTTACAGTCACAGCCTAATGTTTAGATTACCAGGTGTATTCAGTAATCTGATGCAATAGGATGAATGTCAAATGCAGTGCAGTTTTCTCTATGACTGCCAAGACAACTCAAAGTAGGCCCTATATGATGACAGTTGAGTGACTGTATTTGGTTGACACCCTGCAAGAATCATCATCATAATATTGTAGTTCTGTACCACTGCATACAAATAAGAATCATCATCATAATATTGTAGTTCTGTACCACTGCATACAAATCCTCTCTCTCAGACATGTATGTGTCAATGCAGCTTCCTCCTTTTTATGACTACCACCAATTTTTAATGTCAAGTACCATTAAGCCTATCCTTTTTCACAAAGATGGATGGACTGTTCTATGATGTTAAAAAATTATTAGTTCATTCAGTAGCTATGTGTATCAGTTGTCCTAATATGGAACAGGATAAAACGTCAGATTAGGGGAGTTAAAGACCCAAGGATTAACTTTAATCTTTTTCTGGTTGGTACTAGATATCAGGAGGTAACCCTAATAAGGTTCATACTAGGGACTGTATTCACTTTTAAAGGGGCCCAATCACCAATAAAGCATGTTGAATTGACATGAAAAATAGCTTCCTTCCTTTGAAATAAATTTGTACCTGCCAAAATTGCCTTGAAACCATTTGTTTACTCCTGTAAACGAGTGTTTAAAATGGTGGACTTGGCATGATCACAGGTGTCAACATAAACACAGTGCGTGGGACTCTGTGCATCACTGACCAAAACACCTGCCATTCATGAATTGCCCTGACTGACTTGGCCTAAAATGTTTTACAAGTTCCCGCTGTCTAAAAAAATTGCGTGTTGCGGCTAACAATCGGACATCCAGTCCTGCGGCCTTGTTATGGTAAACAGACACACTAGGACTGTGTTTACAAACAAGCAGAGCCATAACAAGGTGTTAAACAGCCGAATGCCAGGTACTGAGACTGTGTCCTGAGATGGTTTGGTTGGAAAACCTTTGTTTAAAGCAAAACTAAACTGATAGTGTGAAAGAATAGGCATTATATTGCGCTTGATTATGTCTCTTTAAGGACTTAAAAACACTGGCACAAGGAAAGACGCCATGACTTTACAGTGTGCTGGTGGAGTATGTTCTGACAGGATGCATCAGGTACAGACATCCTGTTCCAGCGCTGTATATAGACCACCAGCATGGTGTTACAGTATCCTGCTGTGCTGGAGCTGTAACAGGAAGGCTGTGTACACCTCCACAGTCACAAATAGGAAGTTAAACACTTAACAATCCAGACATAGTACATTTGACTGAAAAAACTGATCCCATAAAAACATACGCAAGCATAACCATAACCAAGGTCAACATGACTTTGGCAGTTCCCATAAACTCTAATAATGGTAAAGTCACTATGTACAGCACAACAGTTTGACACAATGCTTACTGTTACACTCTTTACACAGCACTTTACCTATAGGCCTACTACCTAGATCGTAAGTGCTGTTTGTTTTTACCTTGCAATCAGACGAGACCCTGTGCTGGAAGACAAAATGGTTTACCAGCCGAGCGAGGAATACACAAAGCTAATGTTGTTCATTTCGTTTTGAGTGACAGCTCATCGCCCCGGCAACCGTTTGAACAGGCCACAGTCTCAGAGAGTAGCCCCACATGTGGTTTCTGGGCGGAGCCTGATGCCTGTCAAGTGTTTGTTGACTGGCATTTGGTTGGCTGCTAGTCACATCAGCATTTTTTTTCAGCAGACAGACCCACCACCTGGTCTTTAAGTGCATCACAAACTGTCAAAGCAGGCAGCGGGAAAATCAGTAGCTTCTTTAGAACCGCAAGATTTCCAATGCCTCGGGAGTGTAGCTTACTGTACACAAGCTGTGTCTGAGAAAGTGACTATAACAACTTGATGAGCACTTCCTGAGTGCTTACCTCTGCCAAGCAAAACTATCCTACTGGATCCACCCTTTATATAGAGTAAGCCTTAAAATTAATATGGCATTCCCTGACCTATGTTCGATCCTGCCATATACCGTAAAAATGCACATTTAAGTCAACCTCACATATAATTCAAGTATAAATTTTTCGGGGTAAATATCAGGTAAATCTGGGGGTCAAAATAGGTCAGAAGCAGCATACATGACCATCAAAAGTTGTATGACAAGCCACTGGGAAAAATTGAATTGTATGACTGGCCATTTGTTTTTTACATTGATGACACTCCAGTTCTTTTAAAATTATAAAATTGTAATTTGTTTAGTTGTGCAATCCAGAGACAAATTTTTGGGCATCATAAAGATTCTAAGATAAATAAATATAAGAGGTGAATACTTTTATTCGTATATTGCAGAAATGAAAATCATCTGACACGAAGAATTGGCAGGTGGGCAATAAAAGAAGAGCCAAGGTATTCTCATACTTTCCATCATTCCTCATGATCATTAATTTTAAACTTCTTATGATTGTTCATGTCAGGCATAAATAAAACATGACTATTTATGTGTGTTAATAAAACAGTTCTGTTGCTGACTTGTCTACAATTTATATGATCTAAATTGTAGAAAAAGCACAAATTTTGACCACGCGAGTCACATGAAAGGGCCACATGACCGTGCAATCTTTCCTCGGCTTGTTCATATCCGTGGATCAAGGGCAGTCATTTTTATTGTCAGAGATTTTTATTATACATTCTGTGAACACATTAGGCCGTAAAAGACAGTTTTATTCAAGTTTTAATTCACTCCGGTCTTTTTTGCCTCAACAAAGGAGGTACTGGTAATCAATTCCATGCAAAATATATATGCAGCGTACATGTCTAGTATATAGCAAATCCCAGGGAGAGAGCACAGAAGCCAGGGCTACACGTCTGTTGTTCTTTGATCAAACTCTGTTTCTTTATCACTTGACAACTGGGGTCCTATCTTTTTGGTGAAAGTTTTTTAGGGTCCACTGGTCCTTCAGATATGAACAGGGCAAGTCAAAAGTCACTGATCCTCAAAGATTTTTAGGTGTCTAACAAATGTAAATGGTTCCACTGGATATTAGCAACACTGAGTAAGAAATTTACTTGGACACAGTTTGTCACTTTGTGTACCAGTTTCCTAAAAGTTGACAAATTTCACTTTTCTGCCATTCACACATCTGGGTCACTGCAAAATGTTTTTTTTTTTCTTAAACTTTTAAATGTTTTACTGTGCCTATGTGTGAATATTAATTTCAACCAAATAAAATGCTTTGTATGGAAAGATTACTACAAATCATGATGATTTTAATTTCAAGCCCTAGCTGACTCTTGTATGAATGCAAAAATGCATCAGAACACTAAGACTTCACATAAATAATATGGAAAAAGACAACACATTGGTGACGTTACAGTGGATGTTCATGATTTAAAGCCTTGGCTGTACCACCCGATATGGTTTAAAAATCTGAAACATATCAGACTGCCTAGTTCTGAAGAGATCAAATAACAGTGGCTGATTCTGATTAAAGATCACAGCCCAAGCACCTGATATTCTCTCATGATATATAAATATATTTCATATATCATATTTACTTAGAAAAGATCAAACAACAGGGAATGCTTTTCCCTGGCCTTGACATCTACACTCTCCTGTCTTTTCCCCACCTAAAAATGTGTAAATGTGTTATGTCATATTAAGATGGATGGAAATGATCAAACGACTGTGGGTGCTAGCTGTGACATAGTTGCTTTCTGATCCTCTACCACCCACTCATTATGATATAGAGAGCACATGTCTGTCACATGAGTCTGCTTACACACACAGCCACAAAGCTATTATAATAACAAGGTGGGTCCACCCAAACAACAGCTCATGGATATTCATAAGGACATCCACCATTCCAGTCTGATCAACTATAAAACAGATGACCCTCGGACCCACTAAGCATAATGCATTGGTTAGGATACTATAAATGATGGAAATTAGCAGTGTAGTTCTGTAAAGGTATATACTGATATACTGGGAGAGGTTTAATGACACAGGGACACAGGAAATTTATAGATGAGGCCACAGTAAGGATTGATAAATGATTGAGTGCTGTCCAACCATTGAGCACATCTGCACTAAACTACTACTAAAGCATGGCATTTTTTAACATATCCCTCAACTGTATCAAACAAGGCATCTTTATGCTAAGATGCAAACAAGGCAAAATATTCATTCTTAATTTCACTTTAAAATTTTAAATCATTTGCAGATGACAAATCAATAGGCTGAATCACAGTGAACACTATGTTGAACAGCGTTTTCTAAATAATTATTATCTGGAGATAGCATACAGATGTATAATAATGTATCACCATTTTTTTTTTAAATCACATGTTTTCCTAACATACCTGTTAGTTGTGATAATTAATTTATATTGCCAGTCATGACTGGTTAATCAATCCATGTGCACATGTTCACCTGTCTGTTGGAGAATGCATTTTTACATGCAGAGAACAATGTTTAGTATTTTTACAGGCTATTAAATGTACCATCTGGGTAAGTTACTGACTGTGGGAGAGTACATCATATGAAAGTGCAAGTCTCGATTATCAACATGTGCACTCATTATCTATCTGTGTGTGGTTTTATCACATACGATTACTTCATCAAGATGTCATGTTTGTGCTCAGGTTTTATGATGTATCATGTACAATAAACGATTAAGTATATTTTATATAGTGTTCAACTAACAAAATGATACATGTTTTAACTTATTAAATGTACAAAATACAATTTAGTGAGTTTAGTGACCCTTTGATGTGGTACAATGTAGATTTAGGTACCCTGATACTCAACTATAAAAAGCATTCTGTCTTTATAAAATATACACATCACAGAATGTGTAACTGGTCACATTTCGTAAGGTGGTCCATTTTCACAAAATATCAGCTTTTCTGACAAAAAGCTAATACTTTTGCCTCTGTTGGATGACGTTCTGTGAGCTGGCCAGGTTATTATCCTTTCAAATCTATTATTACACCCATCAGTAACACAACTACCAAGACTATGCTGGAAGCTATAACCAACACCTGGTATCTACATAGTTTAATGAGTTAAACCATTCATCAGATCGTATATGAGATTTATAAGATTTTATCTTTCACATATAAGATTTCTGAATTTGAGCTTCTTTCCGATGTATCCAGTCAAACCATAAAAATTAAACATTAAACAGTAAAAACCTGAAACCAATGCAACCAGTAATCCATCTAGTACCTCACTACCCCTAGGTTTTGTTGGATGAAGGAGCCTTGATTAAATAAATTTTACACTTGTCATTGGTAAATATTCATCATGTCTGTCAGATGACCATCCAGTGCCACAGATAAACAAGGTACAAGGTACAGAGACTGCTCATCAGTCATTAACATTTACTGGACATCTTAATTCAGAGTGGTTGTTTCATGCTAACCTCAGATGGGTTTTTTTCCAAACAATAACAGATAAGTTATTAATAATTTTTTCTTTCTCCCTTCTTCCTTGTAAAAGCTGAGCCAGCAACCCAGCTTTCAATTATGTCATAATAATTGTTATTTCAGTATGATGAATACTTCTGATAATTGCTGGGAAAAAAATAAGAATAAAAAAAAATCTTTAATCATAATGTTCTGCACTGGGCTTAACATGGTGGCAAATTAGAAGAGAACTGGTTTTATAATAAAGACTGTACAGGCATTGTGAAAAACTAATACTCTGTGAAACTTTGCAGGTATATAACTATTTGTTTGTTTCCAATTTTATTTTAAAAAGTGCTCTAAAAATGCACTGGTGTCTACATTTATTGCTTATAAAGCCAAAAAAATATTGTATCGGTATCTTCACATATCTTAGTACCTAAAGAATAATGCTTGATAAACTTTAAGTGGAAAACAGAAGTCTGACATTTGATGAGTGTCTCCTTGTGCCAAATAAGACATGTGTGATTGGTCCCGACTCAGACGTGAGTAGAGTTAATCAGATGGGCCAATCATCATATGAAGATACATGCACAAAAGCCATGAAGGGAAATAAATAATCACTACAAGGTCAATCAGTAAAGCACATTCCTCCACCTTCTGCCTTAATCAGTGAAATAGTTTTTACATAATCAATGAAACCAGCAAACAGACACAAGTTAAAACATAGCCTCCTTGGTGGCGTTAATGAAATCAAATAAAGTCCCAACTTTATTCAAGTCAAAAGCAGCTATTATAAAGTCTGACTTAATGTGAGAAACGACTAGGCTAGCAAGAGAGAAATCTGTTCTATTCATGAATAAGGCGATAGCTGTTAAAACATGAAATATATAGACTTATAATAAATACTCTGTAATTTCACACCTGATGTCGCTTCTGCAAAAAGTAAAGCACATCTCACTGCTGGTTAGTTGGCTCACAACAGCATGAGCAGAGAGTAGTATCAGACCACTAATATACCAGCATGTTGGGGAAATCAAGGAAATGTTTTATCGCTTTACATCACAATTTGCTGTGTTTGTAACATCCCTAGTACCAGTGTACCTAGTGGGCCTGTGTGTGCTCACAGCCACAGATGCTGTACGGGGAAGCTTAGTTTATCTTATTATAAACAAGGAAGAAGACTGGTTTGGAATTGAAACTATTTAATATTGCTCATATTTATTGTATTGTATATTATATGATAAGCCAGGTATTGCCAAATATATATATATATATATATATATATATATATATAGAAGGTAGTGTTACCCACCGATGTAAAGTGCTCTATGGCCTACAGACATTTTAAATGTTCTTGTTCATTATGTGTTTTGTGCCTTCAAGATGGTGTATCTGGAAAAAATGTTAACTGTATACTGATTTAAGATGATAAATATCAAGCTAGCCTAAGATTAGATTAGGATTCTGATCTGGTTAGGCCCTGTTTAAAATCAGTCTACCACAGGATTGTAAACTTGACCAGCCCAGATCAAAATTCTAATCTGGGCCAGCCCAGTTTAAAATCAGTCCACCACAGGATTGTAAACTTATCCAGCCAAGATCAAAATTCTATCCTGGGCAAGCCCAGTTTAAAATAAGTCCAGACCAGATTTAAATCCTGAAGTCTTCACCACAGGATTTTAATCTGGGCTGGCCCAGTTTAAAACTGGTCTGGCCCAGATTAGAATTTTGATCTTGGCCGGTCCAAATTGGGCCAGATTCTAATCTGGGCCTCGAGATATATATATATATATATCTCATACTGTTATATGTTGTATTGCTATAGCCCTGTCAGTGTAATCTGGTATGTATTTAATTATGAAAATGATCCAGTGTGTTATTGCAAATGAACAGCCCCAGTCCCTAGCTGAATATACATGTATACAAACATGCATTATAAATATATTATAATCATAAATTAAAGAGGCTTACTATATTGATCATTTTAACCATTTTTTGAACCGGCATGACCCTGAGATATATTTATCGTTTTATGACTTGGCAACATGTAAAACATATCAGTGTAATGTATACCTGTATATTGTCATGTTTACTTCATCAGAGAATAAAGAAGGGGACAAAGGGTCAAGCTTACTGCCATCTTCTGAAATACAACACATTGTACACAAATTATGTTACTCTGAATATATACAAATACTGGTACCCCTGATCTGTGTTGACATAATTACTCATAAATCAGTTTCAAACCAATTCTTTACAGATAACTAAAATAATTTTTTCTGGAATTCTGAATTTTAACTATAACTATTTACACTATTCCAGTACTAAATTATTTGTCTTTATTCATATAACAAGTTGTTGTACTGTGTGATCACCAGTGAAGTGAATGATCCATCTGTGTTGTGTGCATGACCTCCCAATTTTATTAAGGACATAGAACTGTGTGGTGTTTTCCTGAATATTTGTGCCACCTTATCTAAAGCTATAAAATGGACCTTGTGGGAACATCCTACAGGTTCCACACTTATATTGAACTGACAGACTTTGTGTATAATGCTCAGGACTTAAAATTATGGTTAACCTTTTGCCCAGGGCAAGGAAAAGTTTCAGAAAATGGTGGTAGGGCAATCAAAAGTGGGCTCCTTCTTGCCTGACTGGGCAAGTGGGTCCAACATAAACCTTTGAACACAAAGGCCCGAATCTTAACTTATCCTAAGTTAGCCATATTTGTTCTCAAAGACCTGAAATCATATTGTAATACCTCTATCTTAAATTAATTTTGTGTATCTGTGCCAATGCTAAAGAGAAATGTTATTAACAAACAAACATTTGGATAGGTTTATTTTTGCAAAATAATCATTTGGAACAAACTTTTTGTGTTTCTGATTGCGATATGCAGGGCAAGTGAAAGCTAGATGTTACTGGTCCTTCTAGGAAAGTACTTTCAAAAGTTCATGTCGAGCCCTGGTGCTGTGTTGGTGGATGTTCTTTGTTATTTATAAACTGTTTGATTCAGCTCTGTGTAACTTTTTAATCTGGATACACAACACCAGTCCAACTAAAACCTGGCCATCTTGTACAAGCTGAGTATCATAAATGAACAACAATTCACTCCAACAAATACTGCATGTCAGTACTTGGAGTCTATGAAAAAGAGCAGGGTTTAACAAATAACTTCATTCTTTAGTTCCCTGCCTTGTCGGGCAGCAAACCAATAAAATTCAACAGATTAAATGTAATATTCCCTTGACCACATTTATTTGGGTATTAATTTAGTGAATATGGATCACATCAGTTCTATATATTGTCCCATATTCATCTCATCAACTTGTGCCAACTGGTCTTGGCCAGTCATGTTCTAATATCAATGAATGGCCACAATTCTTGCTTGCCTTGTCAAGAGGAAACTGTTGGTCTCTATTTGCCTGAGTGGCTCTGCCACCTGCAATGTCAAGTGCTTAAAAGAGCAACATTATTAAAACATCCCGGGACCCAACAAAGCAGCATGGAAAACATATATAAAACTGCCAGTCATTCAAAATATCACCAACAGATCATATACATGTGCACAATAATGAAGCTAAAAAAATAAAATGATTATATCAGCAGAACAGAATTACAACCTAAAGTACTCAGCCACATGGACAAATGACATTATTGTTTTAACTGAATAGGCCTCATGGAAACCACGTGAAATGTCTTCTGATGTAAAACTGACAGTTATATGCAGTAATTATGCACCAAAGAAACTGAAAGTTAACTGAGCCAAATTCCTTTTTGAAATTCCTCTAGTACATATAAGGTAAAATGGGAAAATCTTTGAGATCCACTAAGGTTTGATTTCTGGATTATTCTTAGCCTAGCACTAACAAAAACCTGAAATCCTGAGGGCTAAGTACTGACATATCATTCTTATCACATACTAACCTTAGCCCTCATTCAACAGTCAGTTATATTGTACAGGTAATACAATAAACATACAAAATTTAACACAGATAATACCTGATATATTTAACAAGGAGGTTATCATGATTTTTTTATGTTTGCTTCCTGTTACAGCTCACACTAGAAACAGACACACTGAAATATAAACAGACAGGAAAAACTAACAAAATGCTGTAAACTTAGGTTTTTATAATAAAACATAATATTTTTCATATATATTTTTTTTAAATGGCTTTCTATCACAACACTGTACAAGAGTTCCACAGGTAATAATCTTGTTACAACATTTGATGTCAGCTACTTTTCATATCTTTTTGGCACAGATCATTAACAAAACATAAACAATACTGTTGTTTTGCCCTTTAGTCAGACTTTTATGTTATGGTTTTATCATGGTTGTTGCTGGCCTACAATATGACTTGCAAACTATATGTAATATCATGTACACAGAGACTGCACAAATACAAGCTTCACTGTACAACAGTAAAAGCAAACTCAGGTTTTTACTTTGAGCAATGAAATATAAATATTATAATATAAATAATAGATCTTTTCATATTATCTGTATTTTGAGGCATTGCTTGCATCGAACCAACCCCAATTATCATAAATTATGGCATAATGTGTAATAGATTCTTGAGTTATCAAATAAGCAGGGTAGAACCCATGTCCTAGTGGCCTGAACAGACCATACTGTTACCAATTGCTGCAAACTTGGCAGCCCAGGGGATTGTTGAATATGTGACCAACATACTTACTCCAGGCAATGGGATCCTTGCAAACCAAACATTCAAACATAATCCCTCCTAATCAGAAAAATTAAACAGGAAATATACTTTTAGGATGAACATCATGAGCAAGGAAGTCTCTCTAAAAAAATTTACATTTAATTAAATTCTATGAAAATACTGAATTTTGCATATTTTTAGCACAGGATGGACAAAGTTCAAGAAGAGCTAAAATAATGCACTGATACTTTTGATAATGAAATCTTGAAATTCCATGTTGAGGAACATTGTCATTCAAAAGGGTTTTCTGTGATAAAATAAACAACAGGAAAGTTGCTGCAAGTATGAAATAACTGACGGTTAAGTCATAATTAAAAGGTTAGCAAACAATGTTTCCCTTCAATGAAATGTGGTTGTTCATTGTTACCAACAAAGATTATACAGAATAACATGATTTTACTTTTAAGATTCCAATAAATGTATTTGTGGTTTTTACCTAGACTAGAATTAGTACTGTTTAACTGATATTATAATCTGTTCCAAAACCCATGTCCACTGAATTTTCCCCCGATATTTCTTTCAAGTATATTTAGTTTGCTAAAATAAATTAGGTATTTTCAAAGGAAACAATGTGGCTATCTATAATGATTTTAATAAGCAGGAAATATATATATATATATATATATATATATATATATATATTATATATATATATATATATATATATATATATATTTATATATATGAACATATATACTGGTGGTTTTGACTGTTATTTCAGTTTATTTCAGTGTTATTTAAACATATTTTGGTGTTATTTCAGTGTATTTCTGTGATTTTCGGTGTATTTTGGTATTTAGTCCAGCCCTATTTGGGCAGAGGTAGTATCTACAAAAAAATGCTAATGAAAGAAACACTAAACTTGACAGTTTGTCTATACGGTTACCTGAATGGTTTTATACGTTCATTGTTTACTTTTGCAGAGCCTTCAAGTCGGACGAAATCAGAGTTACTCAACTGAGCTGACAGTGACACAGTGACAGAAGCCACAGGCACAGCTGCACAGTGAATACGTAAACATTCCCTGATACGAATTACCAGTCAGTGACAGCACAAACAAGTACACTTACCGTTTTCAAAATTTCCAGCAGTCCTTATCTCATCGAAAGTCCGTAAAGTATCTTTAAGAATCTGGCGAAGGCGCCTAGTTCGGCGGATAAACCTGCCGAACTCAGACTGAACGGCCCCCGCCATCTTCATTCCTGCCCAGTCTTGGATGAACAAGGGAAGTTTGTGGTAGCATCGGGAGCGCCATCTAACTACAGAATGTAAAACTAATAAGACACTGGCAATGCAGACGCTGTTTGCATATATATGCTTGGGCGGAGAATTTGAGAACATAATAAATAAATACTGTTTGCATATATATGCGTGGGCGGAGAATTTGAGTACATAATAAATAAATATGTAAACTGGACTGTTCGACGTCCATTGATTTGAAAAAAAATGTGTGCCTAACTACTAAATACCTTAAACGCACCCGTTTAAATAGGTTCCTCTATAATTTTTTAAAATAAATTTTAAATATGCTGAAAATGATTTCATAATGTCTCTGTTCAACAAATTTGCCTCATAAACAACGAACAGCAGCACTTTGCACTCAGCGTTAAGTAATCACTTGCCCCTGCTTTCAATAAAACAATTTCAACTGGTGCCAATTATTAATTTTAGCAATGCGTGATGAGCCCATTTTTACCTATTAAATGGAATTTTACAGGCCTACTGCAAACATACTGCATGACACCCCCTTATAAATTTCAAATCCTAGAAACTTAAGAAATCCCACGATGATATTTTCATGTAGGCTTTACTGTTCTAATCATATATATATATATATATATAAATATATATATATATATATATATATATATATATATATATATATATATATATATATAATCTGCTTAGTAGGTAATTTTGCCATTAATTAATTGACCTCATGTGATTGGATTAGGTCTACCTATAAGCGCATCTCCTAAATCGTGTTTGTCGGATTTTGAATGGTGATTTGAGTAGGCCCCTAAGTCACTGTCACAACGAAGAAATAATTATGTTAAATATAATGATATATTTACATTTTTTAAATAGTGTATAATGTATGCCAAGACTCAAACATATATGAAAAAATGCATGCCTATTTACGTCATGAATTTCACAGATTTTTTACATGGTAGGCTACGCATGCGCATTCAGTGACCTCAGACTTTTTTCCCTCAACGCACGGCCCTGTCACCTGTATAAATAGGCCTAAGAATGTTTTTTAAATCATGGATACACTTTCATTGCTGGGCTCTTTGCCTGCATGCTCTCTAGTGTTTCCATAAAAGCAACATTGGCTGTATATATATATATATATATTTAGCTGTATACAGCACACTGCCTTCTTTTTAATACACATACAAATTTATGACAATTTACGTGGGTCCACCTGTGACGTTGTACATGATCGTGTATGGAAACGATCGACAGCTCTGATCATTATGGGTCAACATCGATAACGTTACTATTTGAAAGTGACGTATGCAAAGACAAGCGCTCTGTTTAACTTGTAGCTAGAGGCGGATCCAGGATTTTGGATAAGGGAGGATCCCTCAGGACAGGTATGGAATGAGTCCAGTCTAAAAAATGGCTTGTACCCCTAAAAAAGGTTGTTGCGGCTAAAAATAAAGAGAAAGGGGGGGGGGGGGGAGGGTCTGGACACTGATGTCACTGACGTTAGTATGTGGCTTCACGTACTGAAAAAGTAGGAGTTGCTCGATAAATTAGACAAAATTCAATAAAAATATGCATAAATATAATTGATTTTATAGATTTTATTATATTATTATTTTTTAAATTTAGTTTTATTCTATTCTGACACGCTGACGAAAATGTGTTAATCTTGTGATATGAACATGGTACAAACACCAATGGTCAGTCATAAAAACAAAAATACGCCCGATGGTTATGCGGTGGTTATATGATGCCGCCAGGTGTTGGGCTGTGATCAAAATAATACTAATTGTCATACCGGGTGACGCAACACGTCCTTAATTATAGTCACGAGCTGTATACTAAAAGGGTACGATCCAGGTTTGAACTTGATATAATCCTCCTATTGTAAATTTGGACATTTGTGTATATTTTTACCAATGCAACTCAAATAAATTGTTATAAAATATATCAAAAGCCTTTATCAGAAGTGTTGTTATACACTATAAGGGTGCCTTTCCATACATGCGGATTTTCATCCCCGCATGCGGGTGACCCATTAGTTTGGATGAACGCATGCACTAATAATCATAATTTCTAAAATTTTAGTGTAATATCTTAAGAAAATATTCAGTGTAAACATTTATACTAACTGATGAGGCAGATTGGAGCGGATTAATATCGTATCTCACCAGCCAGGCTTTAATGGTGGCTATTTCCTGTCACACTCTAACTAGAGCTGGTCCCGGGCCGTATCTCAATGAAGAATGGTCGTATATTTTTTTGAATGCAATTAAATAAGCTCTATCAGCTCCTTTATCTTTTCAAATACAAGGACACATGCCTGCTACTGATATATACATGTAGAATCCGCATGCGGGCCCCCGCAGAAATCCAACACTGCTGGATCCGCATGCGGGACCCGCGCGGGTGCCCGCACGTATGGAAAGGCGACAGTGATAACACACTTGTTGGATTTCAACCGTGTGGGACCCGCGCGGGTCCCGCGTGGGGGGCCCGCATGTATGGAAATGCACCCTTAGTCCGGTTTACTTGAAATAAAATAAAATGACGTCACGAAACTATATCAAAACCTG
The DNA here is from genome assembly GCA_026874595.1 of Sipunculus nudus. Taxonomy (NCBI): domain Eukaryota; kingdom Metazoa; phylum Annelida; class Sipuncula; order Golfingiida; family Sipunculidae; genus Sipunculus; species Sipunculus nudus. The sequence goes on along the minus strand of CM049306.1, from coordinate 101,906,055 downwards.
ATTTGATTAAAATGATAACTGTCTGTAATGTATGTACGAAATAACGTCACGTCCCATAGGTCTCTCGGTGCCGACGTCATGGGTCACCCAGTACAGCTGTGCTTGAAGGACGTAACCTGGGGGACGTGACGTTATTTCGTACATACATTACAGACAGCTATCATTTTAATCCAATCAGGTTATGATATAGTTTCGTGACGTCATTTTATTTTATTTCAAGTAAACCGGACTAGTAATAATGTTTGGATGAAACAAGATGTTGGTGAATAAAAGCCGTTAGTCTGAACACGTCTACACACTTATATAGTAATGATAACTAGAATACGGGTAGTCGACAAGCGACTACGTGTAACCGCCAAAATCAGAGTAGGATGGGTGAAGTAAGGCATGGATTGAGTGGCAAGGGGAAATAGATTTGTTACATATTGGCATGGATGTCTGCCACGTTGATATGATTGTAGGTGGTGCCACCTGTTATTTGAACGAGAAACTATCCAAGATGTATACAAATGCAACATTTCGGGTGGAGAAGTCAAACCAGTGCTGAGAAATGAATTTCAAGAAGATACTTCAAACCAGTCCGGAGATATTAGCATGGATATCTGCAGCATGAATGTGAATGTAGGTGGCGCCACCTGTAATAAAATCAAGAAAGCTATCCAGGATGTACGCGCATGCCAAATTTCAGGTAAATAAGTCAAACCACTGCCGAGATATGATTATGAATGATTTAAACCCAAGGCAAACGAACAGATGAACGCTGTGCAAAAATGGTTGCAGGTGGCGCCACGAGTCTCTTGGATGATAAAGAGCTATGTAAGATCTAAACACATGCAAAATTCCAAGAAGATACGTCACACCAGTCCAGAGATATTAGCATGGATGTCTGCAGAGTGAACGTTAATGTAGGTGGCGCCACCTGTCATAAAATCAAGAAAGCTATCCAGGATGTATACGCAAGTCAAATTTTTGGTGAATTAGTCAAACTACTGCAGAGATATGAGTAATTTTACCCCAAGGCAGACGAACAGATGGACGCTGTGCAAAAATGGTTGCAGGTGGCGCCACCACTTTTTGTGTATGTTATTAAGCTATCCAAGGGCTACATTTATGCGTGATTTCTTTCTGATAGGTCCAACGATTCCGAAGATATGTGGGTTAATGTGTAAAACAGACGCACAGATGGACGCACTGGAGAGAGGAAAGGTCAGAGGTCAAGGTCAATTGGTTAGGCACCAGTTCACGTGTGTCCCGATAATTGGATTAAGTTTCGAAGAAAATCGTCCCAGTAGTACGTCTCTCCGGAAACGAATACGGTGGCGGCGGATCCTGGTAAAAAAACATAGTATCCGCAAGATTTTATCATTAATTCTGATTTGCTATAGGAGCCTGTTATATGTGTCCCCTAATATATATATATATATATATATATATATATATATATATATATATATATATATATCTTAATATTGTTTTAATTATTTGAAATAGTTTACACATCTAAGTAAAGACTAACGTTTGTTTATTATTAGGTAATTATATGATATATTTCATATACATGTATATCCTCGCAAGCATCCCATTCTTTTATATAAGGAGCCTCACTGCGTACCGTAACTTGGCGTAAGCTACTTTAATTCACATATATATAATATAATAACAATTACCGGTATGTTGACAATCCCGAACCGTCATCAAAGGAAGGAAATAAATATTAAAGTATAACTATAAATTAAATTAAATTATCATCTCGGAGTCTCTGAAGCTAACGCCGAAGTAACGGCAAGCAGGGGCGGATCCAGGATTTAGGAAAAGGGGGGGGGGGGGTCCAACCCAGGAGGACAAATGAAAATCCTAAAAAAGGTCATCAGGTCTGGAAAAAGGGGGGGGAGGGGGGTCCAGGCCGCAAAATTACGTCTAAAACCCCTTAAAAAAGGTTGCTTCGGGTGAAAAGGGGGGGGGGGTCCCGGACCCCCTGGACCCCCCTGGATCCGCTTCTGGCAAGCTACAGCTATAAATCTGCCACACTGCCAGACTCGGGTTCACAGGAGTAGAATAATGTGAACGACGTGCTAGACACTTGTAGTTGTACCTCTCGACTGTTCTGCGTGGGCCAACAATCCAAGTCGGCCTGAAATTTCGATCATACACCGTTCCTCTCAACAAACATCAATTAGTGTGCATGCTAATGTAATGATAAATCATTGAAAGTGTAACCAGAAAGATACCTATCGCGTTAGCACCATGTATTGCAGACGGAATGGATATTTTAAGAATTTGCTGCCTGATTAAGCCAACAGCGTCTCGCTGTTTTCTGGGTATGCAAGACCAACTTTTCAAAGATTCGGTAACTAGTCTTGAACCCTCATTGTCATATTTTTGGTCAATAACCAGTCTACATCTTCAATTAAAGAATTCCTTCCGGGTCAAATATATATTCACAATCTATTTTTAAGAAGGAGCAAGACTATATAATTAGTCGCCTTTCCGGTTCCGTTCTGTACAGCTAATAACAAATTAATTCTAAAATAGGACTTTTTAAAGTATTTTTCACTAAATGACTTACATCGTATAGTTTCCAAAATTCACACCAGGCGGCGTGTTCTCCGTGTAAATCCTATCTGGCGTCTCTCATCTTTGTTGTCGACAAGTAGGCCCATTTCATGTTTCAGGAACAACTTTAGTTTTTATATTTCTTTAAAATACTTTTCTCTCGTGTTATTTATGCACATTTGGTAAGAGGCAGTGTCATATCCCGTTTCTAATAAGTGTTCGCCTAACTCAGTATCTGTGCCGGTGTGCATGCGTGTATAACTGTTACAAATTCATTATAATTAATAATATTAATAATATATGTCATTCTTGTATTTTTCATCTGCGCTTCCGTCCCACAGTTTCATGTCTGAATACCCAGAAACAATAGTCAATCGGTACTCAAAAGCCATTTAATGTTTGTTAAAGCACTTATTCAGAGTTTTCAATGGCATTTTTGACACTTAATATCAATTGTTCATGTGCAGTTCATGTTACGATTTGACAATTTATTTAATTTATTTGAAAATATAGGAGAAGAATCAGCAGAAGGATTTATGAATTTTAAATAATATTGTGTTGTTCTAAAATATTAATAATAAGAAATGTATACTTATATAAGAATAAGGCATATATAGTTTAATAACCAATATAGTTTATATATAATGACATATATTGCTCAAATATAGCTTGTTTTCTAGGTGACGTCATAAACGTCACACATAACGTCTTGGCGGAAGATAACAAGTGACACATGGGTCATGACGCTCAGCTCACTGGGAAGAGATTCGCAAAAGGAAATTTTATCATGTGAATGGTAGTATATACCCATTCAGCTAAGCATCAAACAGATTAACAAACAGACTAAGATTGTGTGTGTATTTATATATCTCAAAAAAAGAGAAAAAATGCGTAAACTTTAAATAAGGCCTACAGGCCTAATGCGAACCTGTGCATTGGGAAATACACTAGCTATAATGCTTCAATACTGGCCCATTACTTTTCATTTGTATGAACAATGCAAGTACTAAACATTTTGAATAAGAAACAATTACACAAAAATCACTGCTGAAATTTTGGCATGGGTGCACACAACACAAAAATGATTGTAGTTGGCACTACCAGTCTTGTATACAACAAAGCTATCAGAGATATATACATATGCCCAATTTCAGACTGATATATCAAACCCCTCCTGAGAAATAAGCAGGGACACACACTATGCAAAAATTATTGTAGGTGGCACCACCAGTCTTGTAAATGACAAAGCTATTCGATATGTATAACTATGCCCAATTTCAGGTTGATTATTCCTCAAATTCCTCTGTAGAAATAAGGAGGCACATACATTGTGCAAAAGTCATTGCAGGTGGCGACACCTGTCTTGTGAACGAGAAAGCCATCAAAGACACATAGGCCAAAATATCAGGCCACTACATCAAACTTGCCTTGGGTCTGATGCATGGGGCTGACCAGGCTAAGGTGAGAAAGGCAATTGCCCCAAGTGAACTGTGACAAATTGCCAGCTCAGGCTACTGCACTGAGTGAACTCATAACCTGCACCTGGCTAGACTGAGTGAACTTTTGACCTGTACCTGGCTGCACTGAGTGAACTCTTGACCCATGCATAATCTGACACAGTGGGCAAACTGCCAGTGCTATTAATAAAATGCAGCTACTGCATTGAGTGAACTCCTGACCTACACCTGGCTGCACTGAGTGAACTCTTGACCGGTTACCTAATCTGATACAGTTGGCAGTCTGCCAAAGCTATAAATAGATCCAGACTGACCTTTGGCCTGTTGCCAAATCTGAAATAGTAGCCACATCATTGCACAAGCTCACAGATTGGCTCCACATGCAGCCCTGAGGGGCATGACACCCATGAGGTGATCACATGATATTCATGAGATGATCACATGCTACCCATGAGGTGATCACATGCTGCCCATGAGGTGTTCACATGACACCCATGCGGTGATCACATGCCTTGTGCTTGGCTGCACTGATTGAACTCTTGACCTATATCTGGCTGCACTGAATGAACTCTTGATCTGTTGCAAAATCTGAAACAGTCGGCAGTTTTTCAACCTATTTAATGATACAGACACAGTCTTTGCCTGTTGGTTATCTGTTTACACATACTGAAAGACTTTGGCTAAAATGCTTTTTCCAAGCTGACATATTCATAAACTTTTTACCAAAAATATCTATAATAATAAAAGATGCAGTCCTTTCATTGTTAAAGGTCCAATCATTCTGCCAAAAATCATTCAAGTAAACTTGAACAAAGGCCACCTAAACAATTTTGTAGAAGAACACTATTGCAGTCCTCAGTTTGAAATAAACATAAAATTGGCCATTAGACCAACTTAAGCTTTTCACAATCGACTCAGCCAAAAATCAACGAACTCAATCTATTCTTATATGGTTGAAAGAACCATGTCCTAGAATAATTCTTTTGAAAAACTGAACGATTCAACTTGACAGTTTCATCTTAAACATTATAAGCTGAAAGAGGCTAAAGTTATGACGTTTTTGCCCATAAAAAACAGGTCAATGTAGGTGGCACCACGAAAACTGCAACTTCAAAAATGAGTCATGTGACCAACAATACAATTTGCACAATACTTGGTAATGCTAGGTTCTGTCATTTCTGAGATTACTATGTCAGTATGCTTACTTGGCCAAATAACTAAGTTCAAATTTGTGTAACTCTGCTAATATTCATTAAATGCAAACCATTTGAACAAACTTGAGAAAGCTTGCCTCTCGGATCATTTCTGTAAAATATTGAACAATTTGGCTGGACTGTTTACAAGAAGAAGACTAAAAGGTTTTTCAGCCTTTTCCCTATAAAATTCAAGTTAATGCAGATAACAAAAAAATAAGCTGAATCCCACAACATATAATATGTGACAAATTATTGCATAAAATCTGGGGATGGTAGCTCCTGCCATATCTGAGAAATTATGGGTTAATATACAGAAGACCAATGACCCCAGTACAAAAAAAGGTCAATGCAAGTGGCGCGACCAATACCTGAATTTTATATATGACTCATGTGACCAACACTGGCATAAAATTTGGTGATGATAGCTCGATCAGGCTGTTTCTGAGATTGTCATTTTAGTATGCCTTTTTTGGACAGATGACTTATTTCAACTACCTGTAACTCGGCCAAAATTCACCAAAATTTAACCATTTGAATAAACTTGAGAGAGATGGTATAAGAGATTATTTCTGTGAAATATTGAACAATTTGGCTGGACTGTTTCGGAGAAGAAGATTTTAAACAGTTTTTTAGCTTTTCTCTATAAAATCTAAAAATGCAGAGTTTCTCAGATGGCTTATTTCTTGCATTTAATTTCATGATTCTAGCTCAAGTCATTGTAAAATATTAAACAAATTAGCTTCAGTTGTGTCAGTCAAAAATGTTTTGTAGGTTTATAACTCATATAGGAAAATACAGAAAAATGGCTAAGTTAAGCTTCCCATAACTCGGCCAAAAATCACTGAACCAAAACCATTTGAACAAACTTGAATTATCAACATCTAAGGATAATTAATGTGTGAGATTTAAGAATTCTGCCTGGTGGTTTTTGAGGAGAAGATCTTTGTAGCCACTGAGCTAAAATGGGCTGTCATGGCATATGACTAAATTCAGCTTCCCATAACTCAGCCAAAAGTCACTAAACTGAGATCATTTGAACAAAATTCAGAAAGCAGTACCCTAAGATCATTTCTAAGCGATATTAAACAATTTGGCCATATGGTTTCAGAGAAGAAGTTTTTTGTAGCCCTCAGTATGATAAGGGCACTGATGACCCCCATACAAAAAAGGCTGATGCAGGTGGCGCCACCAATACCTCAATTTCAGATATGACTCATGTGACAAACATTCACATATAATTTGGTGATGATAGCTCCAGCCATTTCTGAGATTGTAATTTAAGTAAGCTTTTTTGGACAGATATGACAAAGTTTAACTTCTTGTAACTCGGCCAAAAATTACTGAACTTAAACCATTCAAACAAACATGAGAGAGATTGTTCCAGGGAATATTTCTGTAAAATATTGGACAATTTGGCTGAACAGTTTTAGAGAAGAAATTTTTTAATTTTAGCTTTTTCCCTATAAAATCTAAGAAAATGCAGATAGCCAAAAAATAAGCAAAATCCGATAGAGTTTTTAGATGACTAATTTTTTGCATAAAATTTTGTAATGCTAACTGATGCCGTTTTCGAGATAGTATGGGTTAACGTACAGATGACGGACCACAGACGCCGGACGACGCCACACCATCGCATAAGCTCACAGGTTCGCTAAAAAAAAATAGAGGTGGCACACCCAGTCTGCAGAAACTAATGGAACACCTCATGATCAATATGTATGCCAAAAATCATGACCGTCAGTGTTGTAGTTATTGAGATACTGCAGTTTTTGTATCAAATTTTTCATTATTCTGGGGGTTATTTTGGAGCCATACAGCTTAAAGGATATGGGTAACAGAGACCTAATTTCAGGTTTCCATGGACACTTTTCATGGGTCTCCCTAGCTGTGTGTCAAGAATGAAGATTCTAGGTCCAGTTGTTATGATTTGTGCCCTGTTAACAGATGTTCATATCTTTAAAGGTCTCAAAAGTAGAGAAAAAAATTCGTAAAAAATTGAAAAATACAGGTGGTGCCACCAGTCTGCAGAAACTGATGAAACACTCCATGATCAATATCCATGCAAACAATTATGGTGATCTCTGCATTAGTTTTTCAGATACTTCAGCTTTTGCATCAAATTTTCCATTATTCTGAGCTGTACTTTGGAGTGCCATAGCTCAAAGGATATGGGTAACAGAGACCTAATTTCAGGTTTCCATGGAGACTTTTTATAGATCTCTCAGTGTGTCTAGAAGGAAGATTCTATGTCCAGTCTTTACAATTTTTGCCCTGTTAACAGATTTTCACATTTTTAAAGGTCTAAAAAAAAGTGAAAACAATTTGTAAAAAAATAAAAAAATACAGGTGGTGCCACCAGTCTGCAGGAACTGATGGAAAATCTCATGATCAATATTTATGCCAAAAATCATGACAATCAGTGATGTAGCTAATGAGATATTGAAGTTTTTGTATGAAATTTTTTACCATTCTGGGGGTACTTTGGGGCCCCATAGCTTGAAGGATATGGGTAACAGAGACCTAATTTCTGGTTTTCAAGGAGATTTTTCATGAACCTCTCAGAATGTAAAATTACAAGATTCTAGGTCCAGCGGTTACGATTTGTGACTGGTTAAAGGACAGACAGACGGACAGCAAGACAGACATACGACGGACAAAGAGCAATCGCTATAGCTCAGATGACTTACAGTCAGCTGAGCTAAAAATCTGAGACAATAAAGTCGACTTTTAAGCCACAATTACTCTCAAACAAGACCACTATTCATTATATAAGCCTTATTTTTCTAAAACTATACATCTCCTCTATATTAAAGAATATTACTTTTGTTTATAATATGCTTTAAATATTGTAATATAGGCCTTTAATAAAAAAAACCCTTAACTCCACCATTACCCTGTGGTCAGTTTGTTGACTCTTATTGAATTACAGGTTGCCAAAAGTGACCACACACGAAAAGAACAGGTCAATAAAATCTAACATTACTGTAAAAACTCAATGTAATATTACAAATATACTAATAACACTAATAACACCTAAACACCTAGTATGCTCCGTTTTGTTGATAAAACAAAAAAAAAAAAGGTATCCATGCAGCGTTTGCTGAGTAAAGCCTAAAGGTGTTTGGAGTTACTGAAAGGAACAGAAATACAGGTGATTCTAAACAAGGGACCCATGGGTCACAGCGCTCAGCTGATTGTGACAGTTATAACTGCATCACCATAGATTATGAAGTTGCAAAATACAATCCTCAATGTTCAGGAACTAGGACTCAATGACTGGGGGGGGGGGGATATACATAATACATATACATAAAGGATAAATTGCATATACATAAAGGATAAATTTAAATTAAAATGAAATTATTTTTTAATATATAAAAACAGGCAGAGAGATGGAAAACAAAGCAAATAACTTTAATTTCCATTCTACTGAAACAGGAAAATAATGAACAAATATTTGCATTAGGTCCTAATTTTTTCTCTTGTTTAGTCCTCTTTTTTAAGTTTATAAATGTTGCTATATATTTACAGTATATATATATCTGAATATTTAAATTGATTCACAAATATAAATTGCATCAACATTTATACTTAATTTAGTAAGGTAACATCACATAATATGCACACAGATTTATTTTTTTTCTATAAAATATATTCTTTAAATTTGCAAAGCAATAAATATATAAAAATAACACTCCAGAATTCACAATTTTAAATTGCACCTTTATTTATCCATGATGTTGCATATATAATCAAATTATGTCTATTGATGGGTTAAATTATATTTTGTTTAATTATTTAAAAGGATATAATTTCTTAAAAATGCTTCATCAGAACAACATGGCATCTCTTGGATTACTTCTTGAATTAATATTTCAAGAAAAGTTGTTCACATTGGATCAAAAACAGCTTTACATTTAAAGAAATAAAGCTGACAATAACAAACCATGTATTGCAATATAATTGGTGATGGTGGTAAGGGGGGGGCAAGGGGGGGGGGGGTTTAGGGTGGCGCCAATGAGAATAAGTGTATGTTTATTACAGCAGGGGTGTTCTGCCAGTGCTGCATCACTAATAAGGTTACCTAAGCAAGGCCCCTGGGGAGCAAGAGTGGGGTCTTGGATAAACAAAATACAAATACATTAGGGCATCTGAAAAACTTCAATAATTAGAATGATTTTTAAGCTTTTACTTTCAAATTTCAGAATTCAACAGATTAAATCCACAAGTATCCCGGCTGTGAAAAAATAAATATACTAACAAGAAAAAAACGTGCCATTGTCAAAATTTAAGGACCAATATTTTTATTTTAGATCTAATTTTTGGTATACAATTAAATTTTGATTAATTAAAGTTATATTACTGAAAAAAAGGCCCTAGTTTTAAAATTATTTTGTGTTAAGTGACCAAATATTTTTCCTGATTGTTTACAAAGTGCAATATGTTTGGGCCCATAATTTTTTTTAATTATATAAAACCTAATTTCTGGCATGTACATAGGAACCATATAGAGGAATATTTGTGGTAAATATGAGGAAAAAAAGATGAGTGGTTTTGACATTAGGCAGTCCTGAAGTGTGAAAATAGATTTTTAATAAAAAATTGAGGTTTTCCTTAATTTCTCAAAGGAACAAAGTCGCAAAGACCCAGTTTTTAGCTTGGTAGGACATCTTGGGGACATCTAACATTGTGCAGAATTTTGGATTCCTAGGTCTTATGGTATCAAAAAGTGCCACATCTATGGACAGATGGACGGACAGACAACGGACAATAGACCACGACTATAGCTCAGATGATTTATAGTCAGCTGAACTAAAAAGCATCTGTGAAAATATAGAAATTTGTAGGTTGACAGAGATGAAGTATGAAGGATGTACATATGTTTTCATTTTTTTTTTATTAAATTCAGTGATTGCAAATTGGCCAAAACACGCTGAAGAGTAAAATGATACATAAAACACAAAATTATAAAAAAAAATGTGGTAAGTGCTACTTTATTTTATTGCAGCACTCTTGGCCAATCTATACATCTGCAAAACATTACTTGAAAATAAGTCCTGCCGCTCTTTTCAGAAAAGCCTTGAATGAGAAAAGCCTGAAATTTAACAGAAACACCAGGCAGATGCCACACCATGGCTATAGCTGACATACGCTTACTTAATAAATTGTGATGGATGTAAATTTTCAAGAGAGACAAGCCCTGAGCTAATCAAGGGAATATTTAATTTTACAGTTGGTCCAGGATACTCTGCCTGTTTATACAAAGATAAACACTACTGCCAAGAAAACAGACAGAAATTTCAAAAGGGAATGTAATAGTTCAAGACATCTGGATAAATATAAAGCTGGTATATGCATTATTTGCTATCAAAATCATAAATCAGTACTTCGTGTGAGAGAAATAAACAATGGAATATGCTTTTGGATATTATAGGTAGACCCTAGGCTGTTTACAGGGTAAATTCAAGAAAACAAGCATGTTTAGGTTAAAGCATGCATTGATTAATTGATTCAAGGAATATAGTACAAGTAAAGGCCCAGGATGGAAAATTATCTAATAACTAGGGCTTTAATAATTCATTACAAACAAGGGTCTTGAGGCACAAATAGTCCCCCACCATGTGTTTTACTAGGAAAGTGTGGCATCAGTGATGGGGCAGGACGAGGGATGGACAGACACAGACCTTTCAGTTGTTCTCCCTCCTTATGTTCGGGGGACTAACAATATGTATTATATTACTTTCTTCATGATACATGATATGATACATGATTATATATTAAATAGGTGGTGCATGGTGGCGTAATGGTTAAGGGCGCTAGACTTTGTGACGGCAGGGTTGTGAGTTTGCATGCCGTTCTGACTCCTGTCTGTGCTAAGACTCCAAGGCAAAATCTTTATCACAAGGGTGCGCTCTCTTGACCCAGGAGTAAAAGGGTACTGGTCATGGGAGGAAGGCAAATGTAGAACGAATAACCTTCTAGCGCGTGATATGGCTGCTTAGGTTGTTTGCTACCCAGGGAGCTGAGAAAATCTACAAGAATGAACAAGCCTGAAGACCAGGAAGGCAAAGTGTAAAGTCGGATAAGACTGACATGGTCGGTGATATCAGACTATAAACCCCCACCTTTACCTTTGTGAAGCGTAGTTGCATTATGGTTAGTGCACTGGTCTTGTGACTGCAAGGTTGTGTGTTTGCGTCCCGATCTGACCGCCGTCTGCGCTAAGACTCCTACCCAAAGTCTTAACGAAAGGGTGTGCTCAGTCGACCCAGGAGTGAATGGGTACTGGCCATGGGAGGAAGGCAAATGTAGAATGAATAACCCTCTAGCACCTGTTCTGGCTGCTTGGGTTGTATGCTCCCGGGGGAACCAAGAAAAGCTACAAGAATTTAGGAAGACAAACTTTCTCTCTCATATTTTATTTCAAAACCATAAATATAAAACATGATTCCGAACAATGGACAAATCAGATGATGATCAGTCAATTCTGATCAAGGACATATAACCATTACATATCTTATACAGCACTATGAGACTGTTATAAAATGTAAGCATCATTTTCCCACCTGATGATCTATTATCATCGGCTGCCACCATATCAACAGAGTTATCTGATGGTACAGAAATGACATTTACTTCTGAAATAAATTTCAAGACACTTCTTCGTGCATAATTTTGCAGGCTTTTGATTGCAGAATGTGCAAATTTTTATTTCTGTACTGTGGTTTAACTGATTTAAAGTATATTTTTTCATCCAGTCTTATAATAAACTGATCTTATAGATTTCATGTCACACCAGAGTGTAGTTCTGGTTTTTCAATAAAAACCAGTACAATTTTCTTTTTTTTTATCTACTCTCAGTAACATTTAAATTTTAGTCTGGCATCTGATTATTTACAATTTTTCACAGTTATTTAATTTCTATACATATGCTTGTTTGTAATTACATTTTAGAGCACATCATTGTGGATTATAATGGAGCATATAAGACTAAACATTATAATAAATATCATTACATTACAAATGACCTCTCCAAACCAGGTATGACTAATAGTCATTATGGTTGCTTATGTCATGAATAGGGGCTTTCAGATACCAGCATACGGAGTCACAGGAAAAGTATATTGTCTGTAGATAATGGCAGAAATCATTCCGTCATCATTTTGAGATCGCCATGTTATCTGTTTAGCCTTTATATCGATATATTACAGATATTTCCAAATTGTCTTCAACACCTGTAAATCCACTGATTTTGTTTGGTTGTTTCCAAAGTTTGGCACATACACCCTCTACAGTATTGTTACAACAGATGTTGATATTAATAATGTCCATTTGCCAGGGCAATATCTACAATTTCTGGCTCCAGGATATTATTCCCATGCTCAGACAGTGAAGTATCTTCAATCCTGCTTTAATCAACATTAGTAAAATTACCTAATTCACAATAGTAAATTGTTAAACATTCCTAGAATGTTTTTCAGTCCCATTTTGAAACTTTAGTCCTTCGGCTTAATGATCCATCCTCATTCAATGCATTGTACGATTCCTTCTGGTTCTCATCTGTAGCACGGAGATAACCCAGAAATGCCACACATCCCGTAATGGCAATCAAACCGAACCCCATCACTACCTTGTTCTGTAAAGATAGAAAGGAACTCTTTCAGCATCTTTATGGTACAAGTAAATGAATATCTAATCAAACGAAAGTATGCATGCCATGACTATTTGTATTCATCGATTGAATGCAAATTTAGAATTCACTTTCAACAATGTTCAAGAAAATATAAACAAGTGAGTGTTCTTAAGGATTAAGGATAAAAGCTAGTGAACAAGAGCACCAAAAGTGTGCATGATACATCTGACTAATATCTTGCGACCTCTGACCTCATTTAATATGCGTGAATTTTGCCGAAAATTAAATTCAGGTGAGAACCGTAACTGAGTAATACTAGTATTTATGAGTTTCATGAAGATCCATCAGATTTCTGGATAAGGCATCACTAAAGACATCATTAAATATGCACAGATTATGTCTAAAATCAAACTCAGGCAAGATAATCTATTGGTAAGTAGTTAAGGTGAGTTTTGTGAAAATCAATCAAAGCCCTGGTAATTAGTGGTAAGTTATCGTGGCGACCGGTTTAAATCATAATATATCCCATTATACACTGGCATATAAAAACTAAGCATTAGTTCAAAACTTTGTTTAATAAAGAAGTAAAACAGGGGTCATGATTTCAGCTGACTAGGAAGACCTTCAAAAAAGGAATTTTATCATCTGAATGCCAAATTTTGTAGGTGGTATCTCAATTCAACTGAAGCATAGCTCAAAGGATATGGGTAACAGATATCTAAGTTCAGGTTTCAAAGGAGATTTTTCATGGATCTCCCTGGATGTCAATTTAGAAGATTATTTATGCAACAGTTATGATTTGTGCCCTGTTCACGGACAACCACAACTTTGAAGGTCTCAAAAATTAAAATTTAAAGAAAATGCATAACATTAAAAAAAAAATCCAGGTGGTGCGACAAGTCTGCAGGAACTGATGGAACAATCTATAATGCATGTGCATGCAAAAATCATGGTGATGAATGCATTAATTGTTCAGAAACTTGAGGTTTTGTATCAAATTTTTAATTATACTGAGGGGTATTTACAAGCCCTATAGCTAAAAGGATATGGGTAACAGCAAACTAATTTTAAGTTTCCAAGGAGATTTTCCTTGGACCTCCCTGAATCTTAAGTTAGAAGATTTTAGGTTGAATGGTTATGATTTGTACCCTGTTCATGGACGACTGCATCTTTGAAGGTCCAAAACAGAGAGAAAATGCTTAAAATAAAAAAAAAAAATTCAGCTGGCGCCACCAGATTGCAGGAACTTATGAAACAGTCCATAATGAATATGTCTGCATAGAATCATGGTGATCAATGCATTAGTTGTTCAGATACTTGAGCTTTAGTATAAAATTTTAAATTTTTCTGGTAGGTACTTCTGTGCCCCATAGCTTGGAGGAAATGGGTAACAGCAACCTAATATCAGGTTTCCGAGGAGATTTTTCATAGACCTCCCAGGATGTCATGTTAGGATTTTCTTGGTCAAATGGTTACAATTTGTGCCCTGTTAACAGATAACTACATCTTTGAAGGTCTCAAAAATAGAGAGAAATATGTGTAAAAATTCGAAAAAAAAAAACAGGTGCGCCACCAGTCTGCAGGAACTGATAAAACACTCCATGATATATATGCATGCACAGAATCATGGTGAACAATGCAAAAGTTGTTCAGATACTGGAGCTTTTGCATCAAATTTTAAAGTATTCTGTGGGGTACTTCTGAGCCCCATAACTAGGTGAATATGGGTAACAGAGACCTAATTTCAGGTTTCTATGGAAATTTTCATGGACCTCTCTGCATGTTTAGGAAGAATTTTCTAGGTTCAGCGGTTACTATTTGTGCATGGTTAACGGACAGACAGATGGACAACGGACAAAGACTGATCACTATAGCTCAGATGATTTTCAGTCACCTGAGCTAAAAAATGAATAATTATCCTCATACATGAAAGCGTATAAGCCTGATGTTATATATTTCGCTGCCCCCCCCCCAAAATTTAAAAGTGTTTCCAAGCCTATGAAGAGAGAATGAAGGTTTTGTCATAAGTCTTTCCATCTGCATGAAAGTATGCCTTTACACTGTATATCTGCATCTATAAGTTAAACCACAGCAACAAGGTTAATCTATACAATATCTCAGTCCCCTTCAGAGATGATATATATCTATAATATATATCTGTAACCTAGCTCCTGCATTTATGGACTGCAGCAAAGGGGATGGTGTGCAGTGTCTGTACTGGTCAGGCATTCTGGTGTTAGGTGAGAGAACTACTAACCGGCCTGACGTACAGCTCAGGGTTGACAGCCCTGAAGAGTGATGTTGATGGTAGGTGTCTCCAGCCTGGTTCTCTGTATCCCGATGATGCTGATGATGATGATGCTGGGGAGGCCTCTGCAGCAGCTCCTGCTGGTTTGGATCCCTTGCTGGCTCCGGCTGCTGTTTTATTTCCTCTTGTCATCGTGCCTGCATTTGTTATGTTTACTGTCAGAAGAAAAGTAAGTGAATTATACCTCAGTGCTGTAATATGTGGTGGAGAATACAGTGCATGTATCAAAGGAACAATTTACACACTGCTCTATCCTAATTTCTTCTTCTTGGTCCAGCTGCCACCAAATAAATTTATGTATTTATAATGTTATTTGTACAGTACTTTG
Organism: Sipunculus nudus; assembly: GCA_026874595.1. Classification (NCBI taxonomy): domain Eukaryota; kingdom Metazoa; phylum Annelida; class Sipuncula; order Golfingiida; family Sipunculidae; genus Sipunculus; species Sipunculus nudus. Next base: position 101,890,580 of record CM049306.1, on the reverse strand, counting down.
TAGTAAATAAAGTTATTTCTGAGTATAAATGTTTTTTTTTATATATCATGCTGAGAATTATCTATGATACACATAAATTAGAAAGGATGATCTAAAGATTTGATAATTTACTATATAATTAAAAAAACAGTGCTTAACTTATAAAAGAATGTTTCAAGAAATATGAAGCTATTAAAAACCCAATATATTCACCATTTTTCAAATATGTCTGAAATTAGTATTTTCATATACTATTAAATGTAAATACTTTTAGGCCAAAAAAAAGGTATGGTTCTTAGGCACTTTTTCCAGAAATTAATTCTCTATAATTTCACAAAAATAAACAGGTTACAAAATAAAATCCTTATGAGTTACACAAAATAAACAGGGTATATAAATAATTGCTTAATAATTTGCAAGGAAAAAAAGTTTTCTTTAAATTTTTGTTTTTAATGCATAACCCTTATTAATTTAAAAAAATTTCAGAAGTACATCAAATTACCCCCCCCCCCCCCTTCACAATAAAAAATGTATTAATTTCTGATATAGTCCCAGAGTTGAAGAGCGTTCTCCACACAGAAGGTCTCATTATGACTATCGAGGATAAACCTCCTCCAAACGCTTGTGCACATAACACGCTTGTACACCAAAAAAGTAGGAATTGTAAACTGCAATAATTAAGGGCAGTGTGTAAAACCCGGAACCCACCGATCCCGAACCCAAAAAACAAATTTCAAAATTTTTATTTATTTAAACTGATAAAAACACCCCTGTTACTGATATAATTACAGAGCAAAGTCCCTTAATGTTGCAGCTTTGTGAATGGCTGATTCAATGAAAGATTTAAACATTCAAAAATATTTGGTGAAAACAGACCCCAACTGCTTGACTGTTCCATACTGACGGACCACAGTAACCCCTGCTCATATCTTAAATTATGACTCAATGACAAAACAATTAGCATTCATGTTACACATTTAACATGATTATTTATTATTACTGAAAATATGAAAGTGCATGGATACTGAGGGAGATTTATTTGAAATGTGCCACCAATCACTGCGGACCTGAGAATGATATCAGCTAGAGCTCTTCTACATAACACAGGTTTATTGTTCCATTCATGAACAGCCATGCGATTTAAAGTTGGCAATAAAATAATCACCCATAGGTATTCTTGATATATTGCATTTCAAGCAATGGCAGGTACAAACATAATGATTTTAGAAATTATCTGATCATACTTTTTAAATACAATAGACATCTGGAATAAATAATGCTTAAAAAATAAGAACAAAAAGGAAGAAAAAATGTAAAAATACATATACAAAAACACAATAACTAAATCACATCAGTACTATACCTAAATGTGATGTTAAATATGAATTAAAGAACTGGTAAAACAACAAGTAAAAGGGGTCTGTGAGATCTGTGCACCAGGGCTGTAAGTGTAAATTATCAAATTTTGTTGCATAACACTTATTTTTATGTTTTTAACCAAACATCAAATAAAATAAGTCTAAAAATACTCTTCTGCTTAAATATCTTGACAAATTACCATGAATTTTGCAAGAATTATAGATTTGTCTATAAGGTCCAAGATCTTTGGGGTCCAGGTTTTACACACTGCCATGATTAAGTCAGTCAAGCAAATATTACATAGACAACATTAATTCCCAACATAACAATTAAAAGGATATTATCGTTTTTTTTCTTTTGAAATTTCATAAACCCAGGACACTACACTGAAGTTGAATATTGGTGAAGTGGCATTGGCAGTGTATCCAAATCAAATACCATACATTGTTAAACACAGTTTTAGGTAGGTCACCTGTACTGCACTTGGTTATGGTGTAGTTTAGGGTTTTTTTTATAAAAGGCCTATATTACAATATGCTAACGCATTATTTCCAAATTTGTGTGGTTCTATAATAAGAAGAAATGTATACTTTTATAAGAATAAGGCAATATAGTTCAATATCCAATATATTTTATATGTAATGACTTAAATTGATTAAATATAGCTTGATTTCCTGGGGATGTCTTGCTTAACATCTTAGAAGAAGATCAAAATTTGAGCCAATAAAATGGACTTTTAAAGGGACATTCTTTCACACTATCAGTTCTGTTTAGCCTTGTACAAAAGTTTTGAAACAAAACTATCCCAGCACTCAGTCTCATTTCCTGGCATACGACTGTTTAACACCTTATTATAGCCCTGCGTGTTGGTAAACACAGTCTGTTAAACAAAATAAGGCTGCCTGACAGGAGGTCCAATTAAGAGGGGCAACATGCAGTGTTTCAGCTAGAATTATAATTGTAAATTACATTTTTTGGACCAAGTCAGTCAGGGCATCTCCTGATTGGCACGTGTTGTGGCTCCATGCAGCACACAGCCTGACGCACTGTGTTTATGTTGACACCTGTGATCATGCCCGCTTCACTGTTTTTAAAACTCAGGAGTAAGCAAACGGTTTCAAGGCAATATTATGGCAGGTACAGATTTCTTTTAAACTTAAAGGGAAGAGGCTATTTTTCGTGTTAACTCAACATGCTTTATATGTGATTGGGTCCCTTTATTAAGCCACAATGACTCTCAAACAAGACCACCTTTCATTAAATAACCCTTATTTATCTAAAACTATACATCTTGTCATATTAAAGAATATTACTTTGGTTGATATGTTGTGTTAAATATCGTTATATAGGCCTTTTATAAACAAGGGACCCATGGGTCACGGCACTCAGCTGAAGTTTGAAATTTTTTGCAAATGCAAAATATGCAAAATATTCTATTGTAATGTTTTTCATTTATATAAGCATATGAGAAGCTAAGAGGAAAGGAGCCCTCCTACTTGGTTACAGTAAAGTTCTAAATATATGATTGCAAACTAATACTCTGACAAGACTGTCATGAAGAAAAACAGTAACAGTTTTGAGATACTGTGATGCATATGAAAAATTTACAGATGGACAGGCAAGTGGACAGAATGGACTAATACCTTTATTTCACTTTCAAGGGAATAATGCATTTAAGTTTATATATAAGCCTATTTTTTTAGCATATCCACTTTTTCCATTAATAGTTTTTATTTGATTCATTTTTTTTATTTACAAGTTTTATAAATTTGTAATAAAAAAAATGAAAATACAAGAAAAATTTTAGAATTCTAAGTTGCAATCATTATATATCCAGAGTGTAGCTCATATTGGGTCATATTATGCATACACATATATTTTATTATTTTTAAATCATAAATGTTTGAACTGAATTTAAAAGAAAATAATGCCACTACAAGGCATCTACAAGAATATTCCTTGAATCACTATTAAAAAGTTTTGCACATTGGAGTTTTCAGTACATGCTTAATTTTATTCACTGAAATGAAATAAAAGATTCAGTAAATTAGATAAAACTAGAAAACTGACAGGTCAGTAAGGGCCCCACAAAAGATGCAGTCATTATAAATTGAAGTACTGTGAATTTGGTGTACTTTGGTAGCATGGGCTGAAAGAGTGATATTTGAAAATTAAAGAACCTGTAAAGAACAGCTGACATGTATAAACTGGAAGAAAAGATATGGTAAATTGAAAATGTTCAAAGCTATCAAAATAATGATATAAAAGAACTGCATGCATTTTTAGTTTCTGTATTTGTGTATTACCTGTGCCAATTATTCTTGGTTGAAGTCTTGGCTGGGCTGTGTCAAATATTTTTCCAGTATTTGTATGTTGAATTGGTCTTATTATATGTGAGGCTTGAGTCTGTACATGAACCTTGTAGTAATAGAGAGAGTCAGCTGTTGGTTAGTAGTGATAAAATGGTCATTCTCTTGAACTGAGATTCAGATGGTCTTGGACTTGGGTCTACAGTTGTGCTGTGATGTGTAGAATGGTTGCATATGAATATCAATGTAAATTTGTTGATGGTCACTATAATAGGTCCAAATTCCTTTGGATGTTGGAATTGGACATAGATTTGTCCAAACATGGCCTAAATGAGAGCCACTGTGGTGCATTGGGCCAGTGTATCCTTTTCTGGGGAATCTTCAAATTGTCTGAACAAAGTATGCTGTGAAAATGTAATGCCACTGTACACAAGTGACTCGAAAAAGATTAACCCATTTCTGGCCTGCTGAAGGAGACACCAGCAACTGAACACCAAACTGTGTATTACTTTTTTTTTCTCCTTCTGACCCAAATATCAATAAGCTTCTCCCTTAGGCCATGGGTGATACATCTTATGTTTGAATCCTATCCATCATATGTTAGGGGAGTTATTATGCAGAAACGAATTTGATTGTTCATCAAATTCTTTGCCGGTTATTGCATTAACATCATTTGAGAATTATCGCCTCTGTCAAGGTCATCCATCTTTGAACTTGACCTAGCCCTTCATAACAAACATTACTGGTGCAAATTCAGTGAGTGTTAGTCAAATTGTTTGCGAGCTATTTGGTTAACATCATTTTAGCATTATCACCTCTGTGACCTTGAAAATCCATCAAGGTCACCCATCTTCAAACATGATGTAGTTCATCAAAAGGTCCATCACTGTCATGAGTCTGGGGACCTTATATGATATACTTTTTACGAGTTATTGTGTTAACAATGTGTGTCTTTTTGCATGCATATTTGCTAAGAGAGTGCAACCTTACTAGGTGTTCAGTAATGGCTTATACCGCAAAACTTACAGAAAAATGGCTGACTATGACCATATATCAGGCCTCGTTGCTGTTGACATGAGGACCTGTCTTACTGTTAAGGTGGAACAAACAATCATGATTTCTGCCCTGCTGAAAGAGGGACCTAAAATTTAACACCAAACTGTGAATAACTTTTTTGACCTTTGACCTCTGGACCCCAAAATCGCTAGGGATCTTCCATAATTGATGGTTAATACATATTTCAGGTTTGAACTCAATCCGTCAATCCTAACTGGAGTTATCATCCGGAAAGAATTTGTGGACGGACAGACAGACGGATGGACGGACAGACGGACAGGTCGACTACTATAGGGCATCCGCTTTTCAAGCAGGGCCCTAATAAAAACTTCTTTTCAAATAAAGTATACTCACTGTTGGTTGAATGGGGGACAAACAATATCATTGTGCTAATTACTATCTCAGCTATAATTTATTACTGGAATTAATAGTCAATTTCACACCTGGTGAAGTTTTTACTCTTTTGAAGTAAGGGATTACTTATCTGATAAACATCCTCACTTTCATAGCAATACACCATTTTGTGGACACAATTAAATGTGCACTTTAATCATTGTAACCCTGGTGGTACAATACAAAATCTAAAATGCAGCATAGCCAATAATAAAATTAAATACAGAAAATTATAACATTCATCTAGTTAATGCATCATCTGGGGGGGGGAGTGCAGGGCAGAGGGGAAGCCTGCTAGTAGTGGCCAAGCTGAGCCAAGGCAAGCTGCCTGGGGTCGGTTACATAATGCAAGTGAGGGCTGTACTACCAGGTGGGCTAGATGTAAACAACACTTGACATGATGTATGGAAACTTGAATAAAAGCAACTCTTTTCAATCAATTTCTTTGAAATTTCAGATTTTAAAAGATAAAATCCTTATGTATATCTGTTGTGAAAATTAAATCAACAGTGCTTACAGGGAAAAAACGTGCCATTGCCAAAGTTGGACAAAATTTAAAGGATTGATTTTTTATTTATGCTAATAACTTGACAAATTTGCAAAATTCAGATCTAAGTTTGGGTAAACAATTGATTCTTGATTAAATAAAGTTATATTCCTGAAAAAAAGTCTCCAGCTTCAGCAATTCTCACGTAAGGTGAGTAAATATATTTCCTGATTTTTTAAAAATTGCATTATATTTTGGCCAATAACTTCAAAATAATACCCAATACTGACCTAACTTTTGGTATGTTCATAGAAAATGTATAGAAGAATATGAATACTAAATATGATCAAAAACAGATCAGTGGTTTTGATATTAAGCAGCCTTGAAGTGTAACAATGGATTTTTTTTGTGGATAACAGAGGTTTTTCCTTCAATATCTCGAAGGAACGAAGTCCTAATGACCCAATTTTAGGTATGGTAGGAGATTTTGGGGACATCTAATGGTATGCAAAATTTTGGATTCATAGGTCCAACGGTTTTAAAACGTGCCCTGTTGATGGACTAACGGCCGGACAGCCGGCCGGACGGAAGACGGACAAAGGACCACGACTATAGCTCAGATGACTTATAGTCAGCTGAGCTAAAAAACCTTAAACTACACCATTACCCTGCACTTTTATCCAATCTGTCTCCACCTGCGCCCTCTGGTGCGCTATTTATCACTTTAACGTATATTGAGAGGTGTGGCAGGAATCTGGCGCACGCAAGAGGGTGTGGCAGAGGTGTTTACATTTGTGCCACACCAATGTTGCAGGAAGGTTGGCTTCTATTTTCACGCGTCCACCACTGAGCGATAAAAGAGGTATTATCAAAAATCATACTGCGAATTCTGTTATAGTTTAACCAGAATTCCCTGACTTATATATGTTACCTCAAGAGTGTATGCCAGCTTTTGGAGACTATGCTCAAAGACGTTATCTCAGTTCTGTGGTGGTATAAAAAGAAAATCCTTCACAAGGTTGGCTGCAAGGTCCACGACGGTTTGTTATTATGCTTAAGCGCCACCTCTCGGCTGTGGCACCAGTTGGTTTTTATTTAGTCTCTTAAACAGACGCCAGGTGCCGCAACCGGTCCTATAACATGGAAATGACGAACCCAGTTTTATTTTATCATTAGGAAGTTCATTATATTTCATGTACAGACGTAATGCTATGGAAATAAGTGTATATCGTTCATCAGTTTGACAGACTGCCGATTAGGCATATATAGAACAACGTTTTGGATTTTATATTATTCCTCTCTTAGGTAGCGACTGGAGTCAGAATCCAATGAGAACAACTATAAGCACCATATTTACGATACTAATAGTGGTTTTCCTTCAAGACTATTATATAGCATTAGAACACAGGAGCTGAATGTCACTGGATTAATATGCAAAAGACTTGAACTTAAACAGAAAAGATAGAAGGTAAATTCAAACTGTATATTCAAGGGAATCTTTTAAATATTTATTTTAATTTTTAAACAAGGGTTGTTTGGTCGTGAAAGAAATTGACACATAGTAATTTTGTAGGGTGCTTCAAACTAATCGAATAAACTAATCATTTTTTTCTCTGGATTTAATACCTTCAGACCACAAGCTTTAAAATATTCAACATCATGAAATCATGCCCCATCACGTCATTACCTCCATTAACCTACTGAAAATAAATTTCAGATTAAATCGATCATCGGTGAAAGAAACTGAAACAATCAAAACCGATCATTTGGTCATAGATATTAGGCCTGTAAATGTTATTCAACTTGAGTCAAAATTAGTCTGACTTCGGCAATATTTGGATATATTATCCGCCGGCAGCGCTTGGTATGTCTGGTTTCACACAGTAGTGTATGTATATGTATTATGCATATTTGTATACGTGACAGGGACCTATTCACACACCAAGTATGTTAAATAAGACTATACACAAAGAATAAAGCGTTCTCGTTTTATAACATTATGATATCTGCCTATATTTCTTTCCCAACCGTTTGCTTTCACGAGTGGAAAAAAACTTGCATCGGGCAAGATAAGTGGGACAAGACATAAAATTAGTTAGCACACTACCCTTATGCACAACTTCCCAAATCAAGGTCCTCCGAGCTTCCATTGTTTCATCTCTGTTTCTCATTTAAAATTCCTTATATGCAAGATTGGACCTCTTGTTATGGTAAACAAACACACGTAGGCTCACACACAAAAGTCAGAAGCATAAAAAGGAGATAACAGGTGAATTGAAATTGTAAGAAAAGTCCGTGTGCCGGGATTGATTTGCCGGGGATTTTTTTTCTCAGGCAAAGGAACTAATTATAACAGCCAGAAATAATACACACATTATTGTAAATGTTCATGCACCTTTAACTTTCACACCCATTTGTTAAACGTTCGCATTAAGTGACTTGGTTGACATCTGTATGTATATTTCCGGAAACCTCTAACATTTGTCCTAGGTTACGTACATGATGGATTTTTCAGGTATTATTACGGTACATCAAGCTCCGCCTGGGCTATGTTGATTACTGCTTAATCACATGTGGCCGCACTGAAGCATTAACATCCAACATTAACTTTCACTGATCGACAGATCGTATAGAAACATGGTACGTTGATGAGACTTTCACTGATCGACAGATCGTATAGAAACATGGTACGTTGATGAGACTTTCACTGATCGACAGATCGTATAGAAACATGGTACGTTGATGAGACTTTCACTAATCGACAGATCGTATAGAAACATGGTACTTTGATGAGACTTTCACTGATCGATAGATGTATAGAAACATGGTACGTTGATGAGACTTTCACTGATCGAACGAGAATCTAATGCACAGATATAACAGCATCGGTTTATCAGTAAACAGAAAGAGGGAATCTAATATTTCTTCTCTCTAACGATGAATCTGAAGATTTGTCTATTTGACCTATAAAAAATTTGATTAACACTTTTAATAATAAATTACATTAAGGTAATTTAATTGATTTATATCTTTCTATCCTTCCCTTCCTCCCTCTCCCTGTCTGTCTGTCTCTCTCCTTCCCTTCCTCCCTCCCTTTCTCTGTCTCTCTGTCTATCTCTCTCTCTCTCTCTCTCTCTTTCTCTCTCTCTCTCTCTTTCTCTCTGATTTAGAAAGGTCCGGTGAGGGACGGCCCTCTTCTTAATACATCACTCACATATATTATTAATACTTCCAGTGTTGGAATAGGCCTACTAGGAAAGTCCCTTCTGGCCCCGGTATATCAGGTACTTGAACAGAATCTCACCACTTGGTCCGAGGTGCTTTATGGGTGCAAACCTTTGGCGATCAGGATGAAACCTATAGTAGTTGTTTAGACCTTTATTATGGGGACTAATAATTCAACATGCATGGTTCCGGCGCGCTTTGGGTTCAGTCCTTTTAGCAGTCGCGCTTGTAACATAAATGCTGGCAGTATTGTATTAGTTTTGGCGGCATAATAACAGATAAGAATGATAGTCCTTTTTGTTCAATATTTAATTTGAAACTAATTTCCTGTTTTGTATTATTTTGCTTTGTTGGAGATATAAATATTTGGTCTCCGGCTCGGTAAGGAATGATTGAACAGTAAATCTGATCGCCACCAGATGGCGCTGCTGCGTGTATTAACAGCAACGAATTGTGTCCCATTTTGTCCAAACTTCTCAGGTTTTGTGATGAGTGCATGTATGCAACATTGCAAATGAAGCTTTTTATTCTTTTTCGCCTCAGAACTTTTAATGTCGTGGAACTTTGTTTCATCATAATTAAATAAGAGAAATTGAAACTGTTCATATGAGCAAGCTAGAACAATCATTTACAAGATCTCAAACAACTAGATCAGCAAATTCCACATGCAACAAAAAATTCAAGGTCATTCAGCACAGACACAAGATGCCTGGTAGATAATCATCGCGGGAGTCCCGTTCAGAGAGCGTTATCATAAGCCCCGGACTTATAAAAACGTCAATACCAGCTAATATAGGTTGCTATGCAACAAGTTCCTGATTAATAGGTTTTCAAATCCCATCATTGCATAATCCGCATTATACATGACCATCAACGCCAGTCTCTATGAGAACAATATTGTTTTTGAGGTCATGTTTTAAATTCCCCAGAGAAATGTGTTATTTTAGGTTACTTATGCAATGTATAAAACAACTGTCTACAAGGCATTTTTACCAGACGTAAAACGGTACGTAGCTCAGCAAGCTGCGCTTACGACCAGGTCATGTTCGCCGAACTCGGATGCAAGGGCGGACACCAAACACATGCTCGGACCTGGAAAAGGGCCGGCTGGGAGACAACGTTTGCACATCAGGGACATGTCAAGTATGACAGACGTGATAAGTGAGCCATTGACGTCAACCAGGCTTCTTAGTTTGCAATATGACTGCAGGCCCCTGAACCTGGAGAGAGGCCGTCAGCAGAGCGAATAAAAGGGCAGGGGGTTTAACCCCATCCCCGCCTTGAGTGAATAAATTAAATTACTTTGCAGTGTTTTTAAAGGATACCCAGTAAACCCTCCTGTCAATTCCTAGGCCTTGTTAATAAATGCCTGAATGTAATCTCTCCCGCCACCACCCCATCCCACCCCGCCCATACTACTTAAGAAACTGGGGATCCTGGCATTTATCATACTAATACATCTGTCACGACTAAAATAATATCTGCCTCTCGAGGATTGTCTGTACTAGCGGACCTTACATGTGTTCATACGTGACGTCTGTTATTTACCTCCGTCTTTAGTTTGTCAGGAAAATGGAAATAATTGCTAGAAACCGGCCGGGGAACTTGTCAGGGTTCGATAAGGGCGCTGGAATGATACACGAAAGTACCCCATGGACAGCATCCACGCGGGAATGTATCTGCGAAGAGAGTTTGGTGGCAATGTGACGTTTATCGGCTGTTCAAACGCTTATTTTGAGACCACGCCTTATCCGTAAATTATGGCAGTATTGTCCAGCCCCAAAAGAAATCGCATCCGCATTTTTACGTAACTATAATCTTATTGTTTCATTCATATAAAAAAGGGGATGTGGTGTTGGATGAGGAAAGGACCTTTTGTGTTAAACGTTTGTGATTTCTGACAATATATAATCATATATTTAACCTCCATTGCTTTACGACACACCGACTCCGAGATCAATTAACATGACATAACAAAGAAGGTATACTTAATATCAGATTCAGTAAAGCTTTGAAATTTAATATAATTTTAGGGTTATTCTATATTAGAGCATGGGAGAGCAGGGCCTGTAGGAAATAAGATTTGGGATTGTATTTGCATAGCTGGAAAAAGTATATGCCTTGCTGTCATATCTCTTAGTATCAGGATAGAACTGTGCACATATATACGCACATCTGACAGATCAGAACATTAGATGATTGATTTCTTGGGCCCTGTAGTGCTGCATGAAAGGTTTCGCTAAATTTTACGAATCCCTCAGTGAAACAGGTCAGATTTTATCTGCTTGACCGAGATTAAGGATAAAGGTTATTGAACTCAGGTTTCCGCTCGGTGATTTAGGCGCTTTTTATTCCTGATCAAAGGCTACTGTGACGCGGACAGATACAGGTGTATATTAAACAATGGTTACATTAACATTTATTCAGCAGGTGAGTTAATTCCTTGTACAACTACCTTGGGGAAACATATCATATAAAACTATATATAAAAGTGCAGTCTCTTTCCAGAAGGTCCACACACTTTTGATGTCTTTGAACTAGATCATACTCTGATACAAGTTCCTTTCCCTTGTCGTTCATATAAACGTCAAACAAACGCAATTCATATCATTATTTAGCTCTGTAAATAAATAATCGAGATAACTGACAGATTTTTCCACAAAGAAAATTTGCAAATTCGATCACATTACGTCTGCTTCATGCAGACTTTAAGAAGACATTCGACTGCTTAGATCAGCAATCGGTCGGAAACATTCTGCTCCACAAATGTACATGTGCCAAAGAGGAATTGCAGCTTCGATCACCAAACAAAGGTACCTGCTGTCCTGGGTGCTTGACTAGGCAAAAAAAAACTACCAGCCCAAGGAAACGCATCTATGAGACATTAACCTAGACAGCTTCAGCCGCTTTGTTTACCGGAAGTTTGTCTATAAAATTGAAAATATTGAAGGTTTACAAGCCAGTTAATTACATGCAGTTTTTTATGATATTGAAAGAAAGAGAAAATTTCAATGTGGCGATGATTCATTATGTCATCCAGCCATCCATTTGTCCGTCGTCTGTCATTCCGTGATGCCGTTAACAGGGCACAAATCGTAACTATTTGAACCAGAGACTTTTAACTTGACATCAAGGTAGATTCTGGGTAAATTTTCTTCCGCATAAAAAAAATTGGTCATAGTTTGCTGAAAAACGACAATTTTGCATTCAATCCCAAAAATGAAACATTGCACATCATTTGCACCTCAAACAATGTAACCGTGTAAAAACCTAGATAAGATACCTCGGTAATGATTGCATTGATCTTTCTGAAATTCGGTAAGCATATTGTTCATGGATAGTCTTTTCTTTTCTAGAAGACTAGTGGCCTCTCCTATATATTCTTTATTTTCATGCATTTAAAATAAAATGCTTCAGACTTGGATATCAGGCTTGACATGTCACAATAGGAGACCAGCAAACAAATTCTATACATTGAATGCACAAACTGAAAGCACATGCATCATTTGAACATGTATATCTTTCATTATTGACAATTTTGAGAAAATGTTTTAATTTCTTCTCAAACGCCGCAGACACAATTGCAGAAATACAAAACTGACAGAGTAGAATTTCTAAGTGTCAGAGAGTCACTACCCTCGGTAACTTGCTTTCCATTAGAAAATCAAAACCATTTTATGGCAAGGAAAGTACATATATTGGACGTATATTTATGGTTATAGCATAAACAACTAAAGATGTGTAGTCTGAGCCTACGTGTATGCGCCCCCCCCCCGCCAAAACCCTAATGACACTTCTTAATGTCCTACATGGAATAGGCTTGAATGTATCAGCTCTGGAACAATAACGGCCCTCATTTTAGTGATTGATTATAGTGATATATATATATATATATATTATTTTTTAAATAAAATTGCTAACTCGCAAACCATGCAACAAACTAAACTGTCGCGTACACATTACACTGCGTATAATGTTTCCATTTGTTCGATCGATCAATAAATAGTAAGAGGTAGCATGAGAAAGAATTGAATTCCGAGGTATGACGGGAGCATGTCGACTCGTACATTACATCAACTCTGATAGTCTTTGAAAAGAAGATGAAATGTAGCCGGCCAAACCCAGCATCTTACATACATCAGTCTCTGTCTGGGGATGGCAGGTGCAGATGATCTAGCTAGTATCAAGCCCTACCCCCAGGAACGCCCACAGTAAGCTTGCCTGACCGGACCACACCTGCCTGAAGCTTTGTGCTGGAGACTTGTAATCTTCTTGTCGACGTCTTCCTGCTTCTTTGACACTGAACCAGACTTCTGTTATTGATAGATTCTTACAGGATCACTGGGTGGTGGCACAAATAGAAACTCCGTTTGACTCAAATCTTACTTAAATCCATCATACAATCGCCGCGCCCTGATAATACCTGTATACCCGATTCCTGTACAAATATAAAATTTAGGATTTTAGAACTGGAGGAGGGGTGCTGATAATAGCGAGGCCGCCTCCTCGAGAGATTTAATTATTTATATCTTGTAGTTATAGTAACGATAATACTTTAGATTAATAAACATGAGTTATCACTTCAAAATAGCGGTTTTATTTCTCAGATGTGAAACTGTAAACCCATACCACAAGTACCCAGGATGTCACTATTTCATACAATCCCAGACTCTTATCGAGATATCACCAAACACCTTTCAACCTCCCCTCTTGGATTTCTCAAGGCAATGTTTTTTTAATATTTTGCTCTTACCGCTGCTTCCGTTATTTGTTCGGCCACTGTGGCGTTCCATCGGTCTTTATTCGTTGCACTCTGCGACCCATCTTGTACTGTTCAACAGGTATATTTGTTTTCATAATCGCACCGGCGACTTCTTCATTTTCCATTGCCATAGCTCTCTGATACTAAAAATACTGATTTACTGAAGTGTATTTTCTCTCACTCAGTATAAACCAACAGGCACTAAAACTACTGAAATTTGAATCTTGCCCATAGAATAAAATAGCATTCTCACAGGAGCGCATTGCTAACTGATGAGGCTGCAGTCTGTCAGGAAGAGCATCTAAGTTGTCCACTGTGTACCTGTAATCAGTTTGTCGGCCACCAATGTAGCCTTCATTTTCATTATGCGCGCTTTCTTCATAATCGGGTACAGTTTTACCCGCCTTTGTTATATTTCCATCGGAAAGTCCTCCATCATAACTATGTCGGTTCCATCAGTTTATTTCTCAGCCTCCATACACGATCTCTATCACCAAACCGAACAAACCGAACAATTATATCTCTACACTTTTCCGGTTTCTCGAAGGATCCCCCAACCTATGATTGCGCTGAAATTCAATATCTTCCACATTGTCTACCCCCAGCTTATCCACAAACTGATTCTGTATTTTCTTTATACACATAGTACTCGATTCGTTAGAATCGTCAAGTAGTCCAGAAAATGTCAGGTTCTCTCTCGTTAAATAAGTGTCGAAATGTAAAAGTCTCTCTTTTAAATCATGATTTTCAGATTTATTTTCTTCTAACTGTTGCAATACACAGTGATTCTTGCAAAACTGCGGCCTGTAGAATGTTATATATAGGTCAGAGTCAAGAACCAGCTGGAAGGCGAAATTGAGGACAACTGACAAAAAACATGGCAAACAGACATACACAACTGACCAATATGCTTGCAAAAAAAAATCCCAATTTCCGGCAAGCAATAAATATATTTATAGATTGCATGTTCATTTTTTGAGAGGTAAAAGCAACCAGACCTGGGAGCCAGCCGTTGCCCAGTTAATCGGCTGGTTGGAAGAAAAAATGGCTGGCTAGCCGGCTGAGCCGGCTCAGGTCTAAGAACAATGATGATGGCTGCATGAGTGGACAACGTTGTGGCTGGCTAGCCGGCTGAGCCGTAAAGATGAGGCAAATATTTAATGGACAAAATGTTGTCTCAGTCTAATACAATTATATTTATATGAACAATAATATGTTACAAACTTAATGAATATTTAGACAAGGTAATTACCCTTTGGATAAATAAATTTTTTTCAATATCACGCCAGGCGTGTACAAGGATAGCGAGTGGTTACGTGAAGGATGGGGGGGGGGGGGGGGGGGGTTCCAGATCTGACATTATAGTGCTTTGGTGAATCTGAGCGTTTATTTGACCAGATAAAAATTGTTATGATTTTCCTCATTTCTCTTGACAGGCGTTGGGTACACATGAATTATATGATCCCAACTGATAAAACGTTACATTGCTAAAAGCATTTAGGAAAATCGAAGGTTTCACTTCAGCTGTTGAGATATATAGATATCATTGTTTGAATCCGCTGAGCAACTGTTTTCGTGCGCTCACATGCATGACAAATCAACCGGATAATCGTTTTTCGTGTGCCGAACTTAAAGTGTCATGGCTTACTGACGTACTGTTTGCTTCTTTTTTAACTGTATAACATTGGGTTATGTGAAAGGGCAGGCAATTTTGTCAACATATATATATATATATATTGTACAGAAAGTCATGCTTCATACTAAATAAATCAAAACATTTGGTAATAATCTGTCATTTGAGGAGGGAGAGAGGTGACATAATCGTCAAAATCGAGCCCTAGCCAAATAGATTTGTAAAATCATGTAAAATTGATTACTTAATACACATTGTGAATTCTTCTCGATGTAATGTGAACAGACCAGTTCACTGCCACAACCACGAAATCCCTGATTCCATTTCCCCTAGACTGAGATCGACATGTTTTTTCCTGCGCTGAACTTTCCCGGACGCAATTGTATACGTAAATTGTCATGTGTCTTAATTGAAATAGGAATTCTGTAATGAATTTTCGCAGGTGTCAGCCTCAATCATCCGCGTGACCTCCGTGACCCTTTATATGTTCATGCGGCAACATGTTTGTCAGTGGTTGAAGCAGCCGGTGTCTGCAGCTGTTTGACACTGATTTGGTCTAGAGTTTTAACTTCAAATTTCAAACAGATCAGACTCGCTTAAAAATTTAGTTTCCGCTCAAGGATTTTCTGACATTTATCCATCCTGGTGTTTATTCGCGAATGACATTTGTAACATATCATTCCTGAATGCCGAAAACCGGAATGCCGACTACCACCTTTCCGTTTCCTTTTTGCCGAAACGCCGGTTTGCCGACTGTGTCAGTTATACTGTAATATGAAGATGGTTTCATGTATGTACACGGCATGTACCCTAAAATGACGTAGTTATGAGCGGTCGCTGTCTGCCAACATCGTTTCACGGTTATACGTACACTAAAATGGCTTATATTGGCTGGAAACAATGATAACAAAAAAAGCATGCATATTTTTTCCATACATATAATAGCTTTTCTCTATGATTTTCGTTCATTTAATCCTGAATGTTAACCGAGCAGTACATCATTTTTTTTTAAATATTGCACATCGACCTCAATAACTTTAAATGACCAAGCATCATTATATGACTGAATAAACTTTCGAATGATCTGGATTCTTGCCCTTTTTTCTTCATTTCTGAGAAATCGGGGTTGGAGAAACGCCCCTGATCAAACGGGGAATATGACAGTTATCCGGTCTGTAAAAAGGGGCTTGCGGGAACCTTGTTAACTGTCTAACATAATGACTTACAACTTCCACAAAATTAATCATGCATTACCATTGCGAAGCCATGCATGCAGCTCGGTGAAATCTGCTTGAGACGGGTTCGTGTTAACATGTTACTGTTGTGACTATTTACAAGCTGAATTATGCAAGCGAATATCCTTTTTTTTCATCAGCTTATCGGCGGCTGAGCCTGTGTTAAATAATTGGCGGCGGCTGGCGCAATTCGGCGGCTCAAGATAATTATCGGCGGCGGCTTGCTTATAAAATAAACGGCGGCGGCTGGCGCAATACGGCGGCGGCTCCCAGGACTAAAAGCAACAAGGACGAAACTGAGCTTGGATATAAATCCATAGTATACCTAATATGTTTAGGTACCATGTATTCTATCGTTAGCAAAATACATATGAGGAAATATATTGTTTCATCCTAGTGCTGACCTTGATTTCATCTTTAAGGTCCGTCCAGTCATGTTACGCCACCACTACGCCAAGCCAACAAAAACTGTACTCCGGCAGTCACCGCTACTATTAGCCCTGCTAATATCGTTTAATCAATAAAGCCATGAATACTATATAGTCTGTTGATATTAAAATTATAAATGTGGTATGCCCTCCTCTTGTCAACTTACTTGGCTAATCAACCTATATGTGTTGGACGCTGAACAAATTAAATTTCCAAGGAATGGTTAAGATACCACCCTGTCCCATTTGTATTAATAATCTTTCATATTTGCAGCTATTCTTCTGGTCACGAACTATAAGAACCGGTCATTATAAAAACTATTTTGAAAACAACATCCGGCTTTACGTGTTTATTACGTGTATGTCACATTTCGAGTGTACGTGTTGGACAGGCTGTGGTTGACGTTCCCCCATTTTTAAAATTAACTCATCAAATATTATATATTATGATAACAAATTTATCTAAGATGTTTATTTCATGCCTATATATATATATATATATATATATATATATACATACATACATATATATATATATACATATATATATATATGGAGATTTCTGTTATCTCTGCAGAACATTGCATGCTTGCTGCTGTAAAGAATGTACAAACATACGTGGTGTGAAGAAAAAATTTTGCAAAATTGTTGGATTTAATTGTTTTACTTATTTTAAAGATTAGATGTTGTTAATTTATAGACAAATAATGGCCTGAATAATGATCATGCACAAAGGAGCAAAAACATCCCCGTGAATATTAGATGTTCAGACATCCTCGACGAGGTTTATGTCATGCAGGTACATTACGAACTCAATAAAACGTCACAATGCAACTTCGGCAAACTATTTTTCTTGGTTCTGTTGCTGTAGAAGTACAGTTATCTATCTCTTCTAACAACTTTTACCGGGAGTTCCTTGCGTGATATATGTATATATTCTATGGATATGTCATGGCTTCGTGTTCAGCAAGTGATTGCACTCTCTGTCTTGTCCGTTTATACTTCGTGTAAAATACCTGTTTCAAAAACCGGACGAACTGTTGTAAGATAAATAGATATGGTTTTGAGCAGAATGAAGGGGGACTTCCGATCTGTTTGGTAGACAATCAAGAGACAAAGGAACACCAAATTAATCATTGTAAATTCTATGCCTTTAAATCAATATGCCACATCCGCATTACCTCGGGTTCTTTTAACATCAATACATAAAAGTCGCTATTGCTATCATTTTTATTTTCATTCATATCATCTGATTGCAATCCAGGAGTCTTCATTGAGCTCAGATGTGACTGAGGATGGCTTCTCCTGAAGTTAGTAGCACGACTCCCACTCGGCTCTTTCTCGACTCCTAGTCGGCTTATAGTCGCCTCCTACTCGGCTCGTTCTCGACTCTTACTCTGCCCTTCTCGAGTCTTTCTCGACTCCCACTCGGGTCCATCTCGACTCCTAGTCGGCTCCTTGCCGATCCCTTCTCGACTCCTGCTCGACTCTTACTCGGATCCTTCTCGAACCCAAGTCGGCTCCTACTCGGCTCCTTCCCGACCCTCTAATCGACTCCTTCTCGACTCTTACTCGGCTCCTACTCGACTCCTACTCGACTCCTCGATTCTTACTCGGCTCCTTCTCGACCCCTTCTCGACTCCTACTCCGTTGTCTGACGCGGACTGGGTCATATGCAGGCTGGGATGTTTGGCCGACGGGATAAACATTTTTTATTTTCGTAATTTTTTATTGTATAACACAAAATTTCTGAAATTAAAAATTCAATATTACAGAATTACCACGATTGTTTCTTCTGTCAACCAGAAATGAACATTATCGGTAGATCCCTACTCCAATATCTGGCATATAAGGCCTACGCTGGTATCCAGACTGGAATGTTTGTATAGCTGTTTTCCGCATAATCAATCCCTGAAGAACTAAAGACCATTGAAAGGTTCATTCTAACCATGAAAGCATGGGTATGCATAGTGAGCACCGTCCGTGAAAGCAAAGTTAAGCATCAAACAAAATGATCGCCTAGCGTCATATGATGCATAAAGAGTCTGCATTATTTACCACTGATATATTAATATTTTAAATGCTCGTGGTGTGTCCTTCTATTAAACGTGGCGAGCTTCATTAACCCATTATCCTTATGGGTCGTACAGGAACAATTGTCCTAGGTTTCAATGTTTTATTTATGTAAAGCACTACGGCATGTTATTAAAGGTACAAATGATTAAAAGTTTATGTAGGATTAAGGTCGAAGAACCCCGCTTTAGTATCCGCCATTGCCGCTAAGGTAAAATGACGAAATTACCATGCGTGACTTCAAAGATTGGAACTAATATACTAGCTATTCATCTACCTTATATGTAGAATTTATGTGATTTCTGATTTACTCTGCGAACATATTAATGACTTTAGGTAAATAATGTTAATAAATTTCATAAAACAACTTTGTGTCGGATATATGAGCAACACGCCAATGGTGACAAACGGGAAAATCATGTAAACTAAGGTGGTTGGTTGCATATATATGGAAGTTGAAATGTCACTGGTTGAAAAACGTACCTTGCAAAATGCTGTTTCATCAGACGTGCCACCAGTTGTCCTTGTTCGTGTCGGGGGGGGGGGGGGGGGGGGGTAATTGCCGCGGGTTTTTTTTTACTCCGGGGGAGGGGTGAAGATGAGAGGGGGGGGGAGGGTTGGTCCGGGAGGTTGTTGTTGGGGTATGTTGGTGGGGGTAATTGTCCGGAGGCTAGTTGTCCTTTTGCCGTCCTTGCTGAATATGTTTGGATTATTTTGGTCACACCCACATGTTACAGACGTGTGGATAAATGCAAAAATAACAGGCTGTTTGTGGTAGGATCAGCGTTTTCTGGCCTATTTTAATGAAAGGTTCAAGAGAACATCTGTAGTTAATAGGCGTCAGATACTGGAATAGTTCCCTTTGAGTAAGGTTGAGGTTATATAATCTGGATTATTCCTAGCCCCATATTTGCCCAGGGAACAATATAGCCACCAGACTAAAAAATATCCTATCATGCGTATTGTACGCCGAAGCCAACTTAGTCTAATACAGTGTGTTACGTGACGGATGTATTATAACTGTTCTTGATACAAATACTGTCCATCAGATAATACAGGTATTGTTATCCAAAGGTATCGTACTCAGTATCAGAATGTATCGTAATAAATTAAATAAAGAAAGTACATGTCGTCGTATTATCAGCAGAAGAAGATGGTGAAGAAGAAGAACGTGAAGAAGAAGAAGATAACGATGAAGAGGATGTAGAAGATGCTTGACACCGTATCCGGCCGTATACTTTCCATATTTTGTCACAAAACAATTAAATCCATGCGACGTCCAAAATCACGAACTTCACCTAAAACAGCGAGAACGAGAAAGAGGCCGACTGAACAATCGCATGACGTCATATGCAAAAATGCAATGGCAGCAGGAGAGCCATTCACCAGAAGCGATTACCTTAAGTTATAAACTCTCTTTCATTTCAACTTGTCGCAAATATGTACAACATCTCTAGCACTGTGACATTATCACATGGCTGAACGTTTCAGTTCTTAAAGAACAGCTATACTAAGAAAGAGAGTCGCCATTGTCATGCGCAAACATACACGGAGTTTTAAATATTCATTCTTAAAAACACCATGCCTGGAACAGAAAATCTTTCAATAATACCGGAAAGGAGCGTAATAAATGAGAAATGCTGGGACTAATTTAAAATGACGGTCTGATTTAGTCTACCACATTGAAGCATTGCTTCCACGTTATCCCCGGTGGAGCATTGTCCATTCCCGAAAGTTCCAAAGGAAAACACTACAAATTCGCAGTGGTTTGACTAATAAAATAATGATGACGATTCTACCAAATTAAGCAATATACACTCGACACGCAATACCGAAACAAACGGCTGCACGGTTTAGTTCTGTTGACGTTTGATTGAAGAGAGGTGGATGCATACGATTATGTAAATTTAGGCCTATATCAAATTGATGCATTCATACACGTGCTGTAAATTGATATTGTTATAGTGTTGATCAAAAGGGGACAGGTATTGACAGGTCAGACTTAACGTGGCGGATGGATGGGGCACTGGCACAGCGTTGGCAGATGGATATTTACGGCTTACCATCTATTGTAACAAAAGTCCAAACACGATGCATGGGTTGAATTGGCAGCGAGAGTGAGAGTGAGAGTGAAAATTACGGTAGCAGATTCTTCATGTTCTATTTAGTTATATTTTGCTCATCGGAGCTTTCATTTAAAACGTATATCGCTTATAAAGACGCTTGATTTCGTAGTGAACATTAAAATAATTCACCAATGTGTTAGTGTAGCAACATCGTATTTTCACCATAATGAGGCTTTAAAATGAACGCCAAAGTAAAGCAATCACCTGTTACGCTCTTAGCAGACCAACCTTGTCACACTATGCCTTATATTTACTTTATTCTGCTTTTACACAGATGAAAAGTTATACAAACCCTCGAACGTTCGATGACAGGTAACAAGTGTTAAACATTACCGCACAATCGCATTCGTGCGCTCGAAGATCTTTACAGACATTACCAAGTATTAAAGTCTGTATTGACTGATGGTGGTGGCAGTAAAGTGTTGAAATGCAATCGTCTCTGTGACCGCGTCTCGAAAATAGGCGTCTCTGGAACGATGCCAATTGCGACCTAAGGGGGCCATTTCCTAGATATCTCGAACATTCCCAAGGAATATGGCATTATTTTATGAAGGGTCCATTGCAGCCCCATCTTTCAAGATGTACGCTGGTGAACTTATCCCAGTGTAACTCCCTTTATTAAGAAAGCCCTTCTGGACAAACATGGCCGACTGGACGCAGACCTGCCCCACCGCAAGAACAGGTAATATGCTATTAACCACTAATGCTTGAAGAGGAAAAACGTTTCATACACCGTATGTATATACTTTTTACAGGCAGTCGCTTGCTGCCACACTTGTACAACACAGCAAAGCAATCAATAAGCCTTTTTTGCACTTTTTTCTCAACATTATTGATTGTTTATCATGTCCCTTTTGTTACATAACTGCATATTTCATGAAAACACAGAAAAAGTCAAACAAATCGCCTCCTGCTACGACCGCTTAAAAAAACCCCTCTGTAAGCCCGATGATCAAAAGAAGATTTCTTTGATAAAAATAACATCAAACGGAGACAGAATCTATGTATAAGGAACGCTTGTCCCCTGTTGTTAAATCAGCCGTGCTACCTGTCATTCCCTCGAGCAGGTATAGGAATAAACACATTTCCATTTTTGTTTAAATATAAGTCCGTGGTATATTTATCTAATATTATGTACATAAAAGTATAAAAATGTTATTATATATGACAAAATATTATTAAAGCCTTGATTATCTCCATATGATTATTATTATTTCTTATAAATGTCTTATTTCGGGCTATTTCCCAGTTTAATGAAGGTTTACCGTAGGAAGGGGTTAATGAGTTTATTTCTATAAGAGTATCTGAGTAAAAAAAATTAAAGAAAGGATCTTCCTAGGCCCCCGAGCAAGGAGTGCATAACCTTCGATTTTAATAGTTTTAATCTCCTCCCCCCGCTTTTATTTTAGATTTCGGTTGACTCCCTTGCGATCGCTAGATAGTTAGTTGTTATCTCTATTGTATGTAGTCTAAGTTACAGGTTGTACGTTATTGTTTTCTACTGTGTTAACTACCCATGCGCATGTGGTCCTTATATGAATCAGCTTTCAACACTCATTTACAAACACACATTGAGAGAGACAGGGAGAGAGAGGCGCCACCTACAATCGTGTATTCGTATGCATTTACCTCAGGAGTGGTTTGGCGAATCGGCCTGATTTTTTTCCATGTCCATACATCTGTATATAATTTTACACAGTTGCCCCTAGTTGTACATATGAGTGTCGATGCCACCTACATTAATCTTAAGTTTCGTCCATTTGTGCCTCTGGGGATACTTTGTAATCTCTGATGCCACAAATTTCGAAGGCTGTCAAATTAGGATAGATTCCATGCCTCACTTATCCATGTCTCTATGATTCCGCGAGTACCTATAGTCGCTTGTTGACTGCCCATATTTATGACATTTACATTTATTTATAACATTTACACAGAAACCAAAGAAGGTCGGTGATCAGGAAAATTGTTTTAATGAGACGTTCGCTTTAAAAGATGCATCCACGCTAGGTGATCCCATTGCTTATCGTGCTCTAATATGAAAACTTCTTTTTTGAAGTCATGTGACACCAATTATTCAAGCTCGCTTCCGGATAACAGGCGTCGGTATGACAGTTGTTCCTGTTGTCGTCAAGGAAACGTTGGGTTTCCTCCGTTTTATTTGGTGATTTCCGTTCCTGATGGTCCTGATCACGTC
This sequence comes from Sipunculus nudus, assembly GCA_026874595.1. Classification (NCBI taxonomy): domain Eukaryota; kingdom Metazoa; phylum Annelida; class Sipuncula; order Golfingiida; family Sipunculidae; genus Sipunculus; species Sipunculus nudus. The sequence continues at coordinate 101,867,321 of CM049306.1, read as the reverse complement.
TGTTCTCATTGTCGTGTGCCGACCTGGTGTCTTGTTAAGGGTTCTTCCCTGCTGCCATCATCAACTATTATGGTTTCTTCTGACCAGAGTCTTCAAGTTTACTCGCAATAAACCCTTTATCGCTAAGATCAACTAAGCGTAGGTAATTGTCAAAGGTTTCGTTTCTCGTAATTCAATGCTTTTTTGGGCCCATTAGCACACATGCAGAAAACAGATATTTCACAGATATCTTGTATTATACTCTGTTAAAAATAGATGTAACTGAAATATATCCACATCAGGAAACACGAGGCAAACGAGTTTATTCAGTTTGATCATTGGTTATATTTATTGTGCAAGCGTTTACTTTAAGTGTTTGATAATTAAGACATTATTTATGATTAGCTTAAACAATTTTGATTATTTTTATAAATGCTTGAATCAGTCATTGTCAGCTTGGTTGTAGCCATGATCAACTATAATACATCCCTCCGACTGTTCGTTAGCAGGTGATTTTGAACAGATTTAAAGCTACAGAAGGTAATTTTGCATCCAATGAATTCGGGCGAAATATCTCGATATTTATGAAATTATGTCATTGTAACCTTACCCTTATCGTTATAATGAAAAAGAATAATAAAGAGAGAGAGAGAGAGAAAGAGAGAGAGAGGATGTGGACGGACACCGATATGTGTGTGAGAGTAATTTTTTATTGTTTTTTTTGTGGGATCGGGGGGGGGGGGGTTGCAAATCGTGTTCCGGCGTCAAAAAATACCTGGTGTGACGTACTTTTCGCCTGTAGCGGTTACTACCTGTTGTTGAATACTATGCCGGAAGAGGGGGGGGGGGGGGGGGAGTCCCAAAAATCATGTTTTCAACTGTTGTGGTGTACCTCTAGGTAGTATATGTCTGCGTTTCAGAATATTGATGCGGCACAACAAAAAGATTGTGCCATGTAGTGTGGCACTGACAGTCTATATATAAAGTGGCCCATGGGCCATGACGCTCAGCTGAATTTTTGACAAACATTTGACATGAATCAATTATTAATGTTATGATCTTGGGGAAAATATTTGATAAAAAACCTTGAACAATGGATAGAATGACTCCAGAGTCAGGCGTTTTGTTCATAGCCCATTAAATTTAAAGAGCATTAAATTAAACAGCAACCTTATTTAGGGTTTCCCCTCGGACATTCAGAGTGTTAATATAACATTTTTTCTATAGGTCGCAGAATATAGATCACGATGACCTAACTTCATGTTTTCAAGGACATTTGCCCTTGGCCGCCAAGAATGTTACGTTAGAAGATTCTAGGCTTAATGGATACAATTTGTGTCCGTCTGTCTGTCTGTGTGCTCAAAATCATGTTTTCGGCCCGTACATCACAGACTATAAGACACATTACCTAATATCAGGTTTCCAAAGAGATTTGTCTAGAACCTCCCTGGATGTTGCGTCAGAAGATTCTGACACTTACAGATAAGATTTGTGCCCATCTGACATTCATAGTGCTCATGTAACATTTTTTTTCTATAGGTCGCAGAATATAGGTCATGGTGACCTTATTTCATTTTTTCAAGGACATTCGCCCTTGGACCTCCTGGAATGTTACGTTAGAAGATTTTAGGCCTGATGGATACAATCTGAACCCTGTCTGACTGTCTGGGTATTCAAATCATGTTTAAGGCCTGTAGGTCACCATGACCCAATATCAGGTTTCATTTTCCTAGAAGTCCCTGGATGTACAGGTTTTTTTTCTGTTGATATATGTAGTTTTATTTTCTAATATCCTACGATGCACTAAAAATGTAGCAAAAATTGCATAATAAATGAAATTCACATGGCAAGACTAGTGTGTAAATCAAAGAATAATTTATACATATAAATACAGGTGGCATGTTAATATATTACGGCATTATTGATAGAATGTTTGTAAAATGAATGTACATTCTACAATGGCATATATTGTAGATAATTGTATAGCAATTAATATATAAAACTTGATAAAAAATGGATTCTTAAAATGTACACATGTTATACATTTACACCCATGTTAGGTAAGGATTCTGAGGAAGGGGGAGGGAAATTTGCACAACAGCAAGTAATAGGGCCTATACTCTTCAATGTGTGCCCATTATGGAACTTTTCATCAAAACTGCCAAGTAGTGCCAAGTGTACCAGACACTGGCAAACATAAAAAAAAAAAAAATTTTATTCTTCTGTTTATTAATGCAACTACATAAATTGAATCATATTATTATGATAAGAAATGATATCATGGAACAACAACAACAATCAGTAAATCACACACATATATTTGCTTTTGAACCCAGATAATTAGATATTTATCTACTTATGATGTTAATACTTAAATTAAACGTACCCATTCATTTACTAGGCAAATTAGGTATAATATGCATTCTCTCCTGGAAATTTTATATTATCTGTTGAGATTTCATGAATGTTTATGATTTTATTCAACAATTACCTAACACTTATTCACAACAGAAATACACTTGCACGAGTTGCGATCAGTGGCATGAAAGAAAATATGGTCTTGCTACTATCATAAATCAAAAGTAATTATCTTCTTCCTTGATTGTGAGTTCTCTTGCATGCACAAATATAATATCATACCTTCAGCTGCATGCTCTTATTATAGTATTTAACATCCACACAGAACCAAAATAACGTGAAACAGGTGAAAAAACAGGTGAAAAAGAGGTGCTCAGTCTGTAATTGCTAGGTAGTTTCACTAGAATATTGTTGGATTCAGCCAAAATGAACTGATAGTGAATGAAAATATATGCAGTTTGGCAAGTGACTATAACTACCATAAGACAAAACAAGTCTCAAAAGATAAACCATAGTTTTATAATGTACCCAAAAAGTCAATCTTCTTATGGTTCAGCTCTTTATATTTTGCCAACAAGTATTCTTTAGTTTGCCCATGTCGTATTATAGTTACCAACGTTCTGGAGAATCGGTTACAGTTTCAGCTACTATAGTCTGAATGCTTAAAGTAGTTTCCTATTCACTTGGTTGATGTTTCATGATTTACAGTGTTTCTCATTGGTAACATTTCAGTAATCTTATGATGCGTATATCCATTATTATATGAATTCTTAAAATATTGAATATTTATTCTAACAAGGGAACATCGAACGAGTGGATGTACATTTAAAAGTTTCTAGGTCTAAAGGTTATGATTTGTGCCCTATTAACGACCGGACGGCGGGACAGCCGGACGGACGACAGACAAAGGGTGATCGTTATAGCTCGATCTGATGACTTACAGTTAGCTGGGAAATGTCATGTGAGTGGTGTATGTTTACCCTATCGTCCTTATCCCACGATTCTCTTCAAATCAGTGGCGAAACAATTAAAAATGTGTCCTATTCGTATTTTTGTACTCAGTAACAAGTGAACGCCGGGAAAGGACATGTGAATCTGTGTTTGTGTGTGTGGGGTGTGTGTGTGCACCAAGATGCTTATTCAGTGACCAGAGGAAGATAGGTAAGACTTGGACGTAAGACGTGTATGTTTAGGTGTTTCAAGCTTGCTACTGATCTCGAGAACTGTGGCGGCAACGTCAAAGAAATATCGGTGTCGGACTATCATGTAAGTGGGATCAGCATGTTGTCAAGGCAGATGCACCTGTTTTAAGCCGGTAAGTGGCTTTACCGATTTTATCGGCCGATCTATTGGATCGGCCGACTATGTACCGACGGGGGTACATTGTCGTGTAGTGTGACACCCCAAGCGACGCGATTTTGTCGGCGTCGGCGTGAAAAATCGCCGTCGCCACTATGCTGGCACTGTCAAAGAAAATCGGCCGATTTTGTCGGGCGATTAGCGAAATCGTGTAGTGAGCCAATGTTTGCGACAAAGTCGGCCGATTTTGTTTATTTTTGTATGTCAGAGTTCACGTTCTGTACGTTGTCACTATTAGTCATTATAAGTATATATTGTATAATGACATATTTCTGTATTTTAAAAAGAATTAAAGACAGATTATGGTAAAGATTCAAATTTCATGTATTCCTGTAAGACGACCTGCAATTTATTAATCGTTATAAAGGAGTATCCATTCATATAATTACAATGTGCAAACATTTCTGTAAACATAAGACTGAACGAACAAGGTGTATGTTTGCAAACGCGTATTTATTGCTGGGCTGTTGAGCAATCCTTCCCATTGTGTGACGAGCCACTCTGAACAATTAACTCTTGAAGCTTATAAAAGAGTCTCCTGGGAAAAAATAACACAATTCAATATTTATATCTAAGGGATGGCAATAATCAACTGTATGTCTGCTTGTAATCTCTAACCATCATTATAAATTTCTTTCCTTAATATATTTTTTGTCCCATCACAGTGTTTTGTCCTATCACGTTCTCCTTAAAGTTAGCAAAAACAAAGGTGCCAGAGAAGAAAGTGTATAAATAAAATAATAAGCCCAAAGTAAGAGGAAATGAGAGGAGATATAAATGAATAGCCGAAAACTTTTGAGTGATACAACATCCAGTCTAGTGCACGCAGCATACCTGACGTTTACAGGTAACCCAAATAGGTAGAGGCGTTCTCGTGAACGGATCTCTGGTACACTTTATCTTTTTCACGGTGTCGGCGGCATTGGTGGCGATGCTGTACTTTAATCGTTTTAATATTTTATCTGACAGATAACAGAGAGTCGCCAGATATATAACTGATCATCACTTGCTACGGGAATATAATAATATAGATTAAAACCTAATCACGCAACATATCAGCTGTTGTTGGCGTTTGTTGTGTGTAGGAGTCAAATGAAAAAGGATGATAAAGTGTTTCTGGTTTATACAGGACAGAAGGAAAGAAATCCTGGAAATCACACAAACATGCAAGTAGAATGTCATTTTCTAAATTAGAGATTGTGTCTGGTGAAATAGCCCTTCTGAATGTAGTATCATGATGGTGGATGTTCGGTTTTACCAAATCCTGCAGATCAGCCGCAGCAATCGTTGAAGGGTTTAAGACCAATCGTTTCGGACGTTTTCCGGACCTGGGGACCTTTCTTTAGGTTTTGTTATTAGTGCTCCTTGGTTGGACCCCTCTTTTCTTAAATCCTGGACCCGCCCCTGAGAAATGGGGAGAAAACCATTAAATTGACGAAGGACGGTTCAACCCTCCTGTCTCAGTTCGCATACAAGTGTATTATTTACATGCCACTAGTTCATCTCTTCTTTCAAGCCAAGGTTTAACCGACAGGTCACTCTTTCGCCACAGTATATTTTTCTTTGGACAAGCCACAAAGCGAACAAATATTTCCTTTTAGTTTTCTCATAGAAAGCTCAGTATCAGATCGCTATAATTAGACAGACTCCTTCGCCGATAATCGGGAGGTGGGAACAAGCGCGTCGGTAAATGTGACACCGAAAATCGACCAACTAAACCAAGCCGATTTTCACCCGATTTTGAGAAAATTTGCCCAAAAAATCGCCCGACAATGTCGCTTTATAAAATCGGGTAGTGAGCACCCGGCTTAAGTGAGCCACCGGCTTAAGGGTTGACATCAAACAAGGAAATGTAAAGGATTCGACACCAAAGTTATACTGTACTATGTTCTAGGGCCTCATTAAGCGTCTTACCTTCAGAAAACCTGACAGTTTATATGATTATTCTTTACATAGAAAATGGCGACTCATTTTTAGCTCAGCTGACTGAAAGTCATCTGAGCTATAGGGATCACCTTTTGTCCGTCGTCCGTCCGGCCATCCAGGCGTCTGTCTGTTAACAGGGCACAAAACGTAACCGCTAGACCTGGAATCTTCTTACTTGACATCCTGGGAGGTCTATGGAAATTCTCCTTGAAAACCTGAAATTAGGTCACTGTGACCTATATTCTTCGAGCTATGGGGTTCTGAAGTACCCCCCAGAATAATGCAAAATTTAATACAAAAGCTCAAGTATCTGAACAACTAATGCATTAATCACCATGATTCTTTGCATGGATATTGATCATGGAGTGTTTCATCAATTTCTGGAGATTGGTGGCGCCAGCTATATTTTTTTTTTATTTTTTACGATTTTTTTTTCTCTACTTTTGTGATCTTTAAACATTTGGTCATCTGTAAACAGGGCACAAATCATAATGACTGGACCTAGAATCTTCTGTCCTCACCTCCAGGGAAGCCCATAAAAGGTCTACATGTAAACCCGAAATAAGGTCCCTGTTACCCATATTCTGTGAGCTATTGGGCTCTGAAGTACCCCCCAGAATAAAGATTTGGTCATATATTAACAGGGCACAAATCATAATGACTGGACCTAGAATCTTGTTTCTTGACATGCAGGGAGGCCTGTGGAAAGTCTCTTTGGAAATCTGAAATTAGGTCTCTGTTACCCATATCCTTCATGCTATGGCTCCGAGAATAAAGATTTGGTCATCTGTTAACATAGCACAAATTATAATGACTTGACCTAGAATCTCCTTTCTTGATATGCTGGGAGCCCCTGAAAAGTCTCCTTGTGCACTTGAAATTACATCTCTGTTACCGATATCCTTCATCCTATGCGGCTTTGAAATACCCCCCAGAATAAACATTTGGTCATCTGTTAACAGGGCACAAATCATAATAACTGGACCTAGAATTTTATTTTTTGACATGCTGGGAGACCCCTGAAAAGTCATCTTGTAAACCTTGAAAATAGGTGTCTGTTACCCATATCCTTCATGCTACAGAGCTCCATAGTACCCCAATGAATATTGGATGATTTTATACAAAAGGTCAAGTTTGGAAAAAGTATTTCATTCAAATTTGACATTCAGATGATAAAATTACTTTTGTCAATGTCTTCCTTGTCAGCTGAGCGTCATGACCCCTGAGTCACTTGTTAATATGGTTTGTTTGACCTTTTGACTTCGGGTTTCCAGGCTTACCGCAGTTTCTCGGCCGCACACGCCAACCAACTATCAGTTGTACCTCCCATGCACACTTAGGGATAAGTTTTCCAAGTAGGCATATATAACTGTGTTTATGTAAAGTCTGTTTGTTTTGTCTATGCTGTTAGCAGATTTCCGTACTTGATGGTCGAGTATCGACGGAACAATACAGTCATGTAACCAATATTGTTTCAAGTGCCAGTGTTTCGACTTTCTTTTTTGTACCAACCACTTCTGTCAACGTGTGTTCCCACAGGGTTTTCGTGCCACTTGATTTGAGAGGAAAATCATGTTTAGTGACGGTAAAAGGGATTCATCAGTATTACACCACAGGTCTAGTTTAGTAGCCATTACTCACTGCAGAAGCCGTGTTTGGTACAGCGTGTTTATATTCCAGTATTTACTTCAGCCAAGAGGCGGATTCTAAAAGTCTGATACATTGACTGAGAACTTTTTATTTCATGTATACCGACTTGGACTAAATGTCCAGGGTCTCGTTAAAACAGCTGTACATTTACATATAGTATATGGGTCATCCTGGTCAAATATACTTGTTAATGAACAGGTGGTATGTTTAGTCCATTCTCTCTCTCGTAACCCATAGTCTCGGTATTATAAATGTACTGGGTATTCGGTCTCTATCTCGTAAAACATATATACATAGTCTTCATTTACTGACATCTCTACCGGGAAATCGTGATAACCTTAGTAAAGGCATCTTTTGTTAAGTCTCCCTCTGCAACAAGAGGAGGCCTATAGGGGTGGATGAGTTTATTTCGATACCCGTATTTGGGTAAATAATGGTAAAATTAGGTCCTCTCGGGTGCAAAGCTATCGAATTCAATCCTTTTTTCCCTTTCGTCGGTCATTTATGTTTGCCCGAGATATGCAATGTGGCATATTTTCAAAAGCTGAAATTTTGACATATAGAGGCCTAGGTCACAGACTTCCACCTGATATTTATTTTCGACCTTGACCTTATTCCCAAAGTGGTACACTCCGGACCCAACCCCATAATCGCTCAGTTGCGGGTGTCGGGGGGGGGGGGGGGGCTTCCAGTAATCGAATGCATATATCTAGTTACATATGTATATATATGATTAGGTACATCCATGCAGAGCTCGGAAAACGACATTAAATACAAATATTCTTGACCACGAATAACTATTTCTCGTTTGTACGAACGGATTACACTAGATTAAATATTTTTCGTTCGAACAAATTTTTAAGTTGGGCCAAGAAAATTAATTAAATTTAGTAAATAAAATAATTATCTCTATGAGTAGTTTAAATGATGGGGTCAGTGAACAGTCTGTTCAATAGGCTTCATAATGTCTCGTCTTAAACTGAATAATAGTCCATGATACACATGACGACTGTACTGTCTTATGAAGATCAGCAGTGCGTGATTACGAATTCAATAGGTTTTAATTAAGGGCATCGTGTAATTTCACGAGACCTTGGGGCCTCAGCTCATTGCAGAGACTTCATGCTAGTCTATATTAAATGAATTAAAGGGACACTGAGTCCATTCAGAAGCTTTATCCTGGCATGCGATTCCAAGACAAGACAGTTACTGTTCCTGGTATTGATCTCGGTCACGGGAAGGGTAATCGTCTTAGGACGTATTAAGACACAGGGCACGTTTTGCAACCGGCATGTCGATCCAAGAAAAGATTAGCGGAGTGGGACCTGGTAACAAGCACGTTTATATCACTTAACAAGGAGGCTTTGAAGATGACGAGATTTGTCCCTACAAACGTAGGTGTCTGTCAATACAAGTCTATATATTGCAATTAACCGTGAGGTGAATCAAGTGCTGGCCTCGCGGACGGAGGCCGCTGGTTTGATTACGTTACTCAAGAGTACTCGCGACGGACAAAGGCCGATTGTTCGTGGGAACTGCCCATGTATACATGAACCCACCGGACTGAAAAGATGTAAAGCCGAAATAATTTCGATAATCTTGTTTTCAACGTTCACTGACGCTTTGGGCAGGAGCTGCTAGTAGGGGGACAGAAATGATTATAATAATAATAATAATAATAATAATAATAATAATAAAAATTATTTAATACCATTTTAATGTATTTAGAAAAACAAATGAAGATCATACCTTGCCTTCTTCTTATTTTCAGACGTTGATTATTTATACTTCTTTTTAACCACCAGGTTAACAGTAAAGCCAGTAAAGCCGTGAAATATTTAGCAGAAAATTGCACAATATCACGCCTATAAACATGTTTAAAGATTTAAACATGTCTGAGACATGTTACGTGTTTCAGCTATTGCTCATTAAGGATTTTGTATCGAAACATGTTTAACACATACGTAAACCACAAAATGTTTATATTTGATGCGTGTAATAGTTAATTTTAAACATAAGAGAAATGACACTTTCTACAGTGAACAATCACGCAGTTCTGTTAGGCTGTATGTTTCATTGCCATGACTTTAAATCATAAAAAAACACGTAAGTGGCAACTCCGAAACGAGCGACCAACGTGCCTTCAGATCAGGCCTGTTGCTTGACGCTGATGTATAGATATTAATGATGAGTTTCCTGTTATTGTCGTTCGAGAGACAAGCTTATATTATTACAGATATCCCGGAACGACTAAGGCATGTTAGCATGTTCGTGACTCAAGTATATGACAGCAGGATGAGCCCTTAATGGGTTCAGCGTTTCAGTAAATTCGGTTTGATTTAAAGTTTATTTATCTATGATCGATTACATATAAATGGATAGCCTTGCTCAGAATAATTTTGTTGACATGAAAGCCTGTGAAATATGCACAATAAAAGTACGGGATTTTAGACACTTACACTAACATGAAAGTAAATAATCAAATATTATTAAAGGAAAGCGCAGTAAAATAACATGATGTTCACGGTCTAGGATATAGTGTGGAAGCCAGGTATAGGGATATTTATAGTCAAACCATGAAGTGGGTACAACATGCATGCTTGACGTTTTGCTCAAGACATTCCAGAACAAAACTGTAAGTAATGACGCAAATGTTTATATATAACAATGTATATATATATATATATATATATATATATATATATATATATATATCTGAAGTTAAAGATGGGTAGTCCGATCAGTCTATTTTGGTGCTAATTATAAAACCCTCATGCAGTATTTAAATGTTACAATAACACTGCAAAGTTTTAAAACTTAAAAAAAGAAATATAATTAATTCATGCCTAAATGTGCACAAAATATCATAAAGCTTTTGTGCACCGTCCGTCTTTAGATATAACTAAAATAAAATAAGCACCTTGTGACGGTACTGTGTGAGACAACGGACACAAAGGATTTGTTATAAACTTTTATACAGCCATTCACACCTTGAATAGTTCAATGAAATATTAATTAAAAAGATTCCGGATGACAAGGACAACATGAATATTTCCTTCTCTGCACTATGAATATATCTGACCACTGAATGATTCATTTGCAAAAGAAACACAAATAAGTGGAAAAGGGACACATATAAATGCAAAATTTACCACTATTGAGTTTATTGTTTGAACAATTAAATAACATGAGAGATAGAAAACCATTTAATAACCAAACAAGGGTTAAAAAAGGGGGAAAAGTTCCTTTCCATTGTCATTGTTTTGTCTAATATAATTATGTTCTGCATTTCTAGAGTGTATTTCCTTGAAGTACCTCACTAACTGCATCGCCAAAAGTATATGTTAGAGACGGATTCTACTTCAATAACGTCATATCAGAAGTATTGCATATTTTCAGTGCACTCTCCACTGAGAGGAATATCTCAGTTTATTTTATTGCAAAGTATTTTATATACACAGCTTGATTTAATTTGTTGAGTACAGAAATTTTGAGACCATTGAACATGTCACAATCTTATAATCGCATTTAATGCTATTTTGGGAGTTCCTTTCTTCACCGAAATGATGATAAATATTTGTTTTTGCCAAACATGTATATAATTTACAATAGATTTGAAACTGATATCTTTAAGACACACCAGTGGCACTATTTTAATTAAGTGTTAACCAAGTGTTAATCAAAAATGGTATACAACCCTATATACGTGGACTGGACCACTTAAAACAAGAAGCACGTTAAACGATGTATCGCTGTTGGTGCCATGTTAAAATATTTAATAAATTAAGCCAGTGAACGTGACATTGTGGCACTCAACACACTGGTACAATTTCGTGTAATTAAATTGTACATTTCTGCATATCCGTTGTATCTACAGAATGATGACCTACTAAATAAATATTTCCCCCGGTTGTTATAACTGTATTAATAACTATTTAAAGCCAACTTAAACGTCCTCTTAATTATCCCTTTTCCCGACAAGTGTCAGTTCAATACATGCATAACATGACATGAAAAGATGTTTAATGCACCCTACTTGGGGTTTATAGGTGAAATGAAATTTATCGATTGCTTAATGAACGTTTTTGCATCCGGAAGGCCTGGGTATGTTCAATAAAACTTCATCAGATCCCATATAATATTATAGCAGGTTAATTACAACATGGTGTATGTTTCAAGAGGATGGAGCGTTTAAAAGTATAAGTCTATTTTTAAAATATCGCATTTCCATCATCAAAGCTTGCAGGTTTTGTGAAAGCAACTACATTGGTTTACCTTGATCATGCGAGTATAGCGTTTTGTATTCTTCTGGAAGACATGTTTAATTACATACGTTATAGTTAATGTTCATTACAAAGGAATTATTTGTGCTGAAATTGTTTATGACTGTTTATATATTTATCTTAGCAATGGGAAGTACATATTAAACTAGAAATACACATTAGGGTCCATTAGCCTCATTAAAAAGAAAAGAACTTGGAGCTCCCAACTGCTCAGTATCATCTGGAGGGGTATCGTACAATCTGTATAATTGTGACTAAGTCGGAAATCGCAGAATATATCCACAAATGTTATAGACTTTTTCTCACCTCGATTACGCCATCTACCGGCGATTTATGACACTGAGAGTTTGAGTTTGTTATTCTGACAAAATAAATAACATTTTGTATATTTTAAATAATAAATGTAAAGATTCTTTAACAGTGAGGCACCTCTGTGCAACTCCGATTCATGATAAATTTTATTTTTCAAAACTCCCAGTGCTTACTAATAAGACCCGAACACCGCAGACGACTATTAATTAATGCGCATATTCGTGCGAAAGATCAATTATATAAATAAATGAACAAAAAAAGTAATTTAGTACCATTTATTAACATGGTCAGAACTCATTACTACGAAACATATTGCTTTGTATAAAAATAGCTCACCGATGCAGGGCACTTTTACACTATCGTGCAGGTCCATACACTTGTCCCGGTGTAATTTAGGAGCTATCAAAATATGGTCGTTTGTGCTCTTGAACCAAATTCCCATTTTTGAAGGAAAGTACTGTCATTTGCTTTTGAATATGTTTTTGACCACCCGTTTGCATTCGTTTCGGAATTGTCTATTGAGCAGTATATACACAAACGGATTGAGCGCTGACGTGAGAAAAGTCAAACATTGAACGATGACATACGAGTTTATGGTGACCATTGGCGGGATTTCAGCGATACACCACGTGACTATGATGACCACGGGGTAAGGTAGCCACAGCGTGAAATATGAAACAATTACCAGAGCTGTCCTCTTTGCAGTCCGTGCCTCCACTTTGCGTTTGCCTCGTTCCCGATTTGCATTGCTCATAACGCATATACTTCCGACCACTTCCTTTTTTTCTGTTTCCGCTTGAACTATTTTCCCGTCCATATCGCACACTTGCACAACATGCGTATTCTTGCGCTTTGCTTTGGAAGCAAAGTCTGTTTTGGGGGTTTCTAGAACTGGACATGCATGGATGGCTTTATTGCTATTATTTTGCGTTGCTTTGGGAGCCTCCATGGATTCGGTAACTGCTAGTTCCTTGATACAAGTTATACTCGGAGCTTCTTTAGGTGTTTCTGTTTCCGTGCCATTTTTATTGTTCCCTGCATCACTAACCTCAACAAGTTTTAACGGTGTACCCACGTCATCTTGAGCCTTTGTCTGAAGTACATAAGCCACACCTTGTTCTTTTACAGGTTTCTTCATGTTGAGCAACGTCTTTTTATTTGCAACACTTATATTTTGATGATCGCCACTCGTGCTTGCCTGTACCGGGGGGTACGCTATAGCGATTGGCTCAATTTGAGTTTGTGCTGGGTGTACTTTGGCCTTTTTCTTTAACTTTCCCGGGCCCACGTTAACATGCCTCATTACCAAATATATTATCATAATATAAAGCGTGCTTGTAATCAACAGGCATACAGTGCCCACAGGAACGATGACGTACATCCCAAAATAATACTTAGGCTGGGCTATTAGGTTTTGTATCATACACGCCGGCAACATTGGACCATTTGTTAAAACTGTCACGGAAAACACGCCCAAAATCAACCCGCTCACCCAAGACACCACAATGCTCACTCGGACTCTTTTTAAGCGCCCCTGCTTATCAAAGGGTTTGGCTATAGCCTCGTAACGTTCAACACCGATACATACTAAAGTTACAAGCTGTACGATCATACAGGTGGCCCGCATACCTTCGAATGAAGAGCAGACCGCTCGGTGAACAGCACTAAAGGAGATAGCCACGGCAGCCAGAGGTGTAGTCATGACACCGGCGATAAAGTCACACAAGGCAAGACTGACGATAAGAGCATTGAAGGAGGTTCGAGAAGACCGGGAGCGATACACGGTGAAACAAATGAGTCCGTTACCAATTATACTTCCGATCAAACACAACAGGAGAACTAGAAGTGCTATGCCGATCACCGAGACCTGAGGCTGAAATGATGGCGCCATAACCAGTCAACGCCTGAGATAACACTCCACTATCTCAACAGCTTTGTAACACCGTGCGATGTACGGTCACATGTATTGCAACGTGAAACACACTTTCCGTCCTAACATTGCAAAGAATTTTTCACTGTAGATGTAGTTTCAGGCCGATATGGTTTCAAATTAAACCATCCGTTGTCTACCCCATATCAGAGGGCGTTTTACATCAGGAAGGTCGAGAAAAATCCGCATTCTGCCCACTTTAAAATGTAGAAAAAGTCTTGATTGACTTAGACTTCATCATGAAATGCATTCACTGCTCGTCTTCAAGCCATGACATCAACGAACTTGCGACTTAATGGATTTAACTGTGAAGTAATGCCACAGGATAAAAAGTGCCCTTAACATAGGAGCTTCTGTTCATATCTTCTTAATCAGCCGGGTTTGCTGATAAGTCTACTGCAGACCTTACAGCACCCGTCTGTTAGTACACTCCAAGCTTGTTTAACCGGAGTCGAGTAAGCTTGCTGGTGATGCCGGGGAGCTATATAGCCATCCATGGCCGATCGATTGTAAAACTCCAGACCAGCTCCGCTACATGGACGTTTTTATCCTTCAAAGTTTGCCGCAAACCACCTGTACAGGTGGGTTTACAAGTACCTGAGCAGGTGTATTATTACCAGTGCCTTATCAGGAACATAATCGTCGTCAATATTACATATGCTGACAAATCGTACAGACAAGGTCACTGCCGCTAGTAATATCTAATGAAACACTTGATTTATATACCATGCTTTCCTCAGTAAGCCCAACTGCAGGCCAATTGCCTTTTATAGATAATGTTGGCACAACTAATTGGTATGAACATCCACATAATTTACCCTCACCCACTGATTTGAATTTATTGAGCTAAAGCACATGTGACTTCAGTTTTTAACCTTATATAGCTCTTTTACAATTATAAAAACCCCGTGAATATATCCACAAGGATGAAGGATTTCGTTTGCCGGGCCTCTATTTGCTTTCTGTACCGGACATTTTACCCCGGGCTTCGACATTTATAGTAAAAGCAAACGTTTTCCAAAAGAGAAAGAAATTGCCTTTAAATAGCAGACGTTTGCAGCTGGAAAGTCCTCAAGCACGACATAAAATTCGACAATGTCTAAGTGATCAAAGCATTAGAAAATAAATATATATCTAAATACAAAGCAAATCAGATCAAAAGTCATAGTTTCTATTTTCCTAAGTTTGAATATTATAGGTTATCAGGTACTGCATAGCTTGGTTCTTGCTCGATTTGAATTCGGACCATAATATAAGCCGGTCTTTACAGAGCTCCTAAATCTGTTTAATGGCCCAGATCTTGACACTGATTAGATGGGCAGGAACGGCTGCGTGACTTGTAATACAGCGCAGATCTGTGACTGTGGACAGAACCAGCTGATTTGTAATTTTATGTAGAGGCTCGTTTGCTGTTGTTTTATGTTGGCAACAGACAACTAGTTCCGTTATATATATATATATATATATATATATATATATATATATATATATATATATATATATATATATATAAGAGGGGGGATGCAGTACATCACATAGAGGAGACCCGTGGCATGGAGGTGATATTCAGGTATTTCCCTGCTACAAAAAGTAAATTTAGTTAAATATTTTTAGTGTATCTGAAATATACTGGCCAAACTTAGAAACGTCACTGTGTAGTTATTTATGAGGTTTAAGTGGATGAATGCATAAAACTGCACATTCACAGAACTTTCAGATTTCACTTTCATCCACAAATAGATAAAGGTATCTGAAGCACAGTTATGAAATATCACTGATGAAAGAATCGGCGTTTGTTCACGTAGTTTTTACGTTAAGCTAATGCGTTGCTGTTACTTTTGAAGACAACGTTAACCTTCAGAGAGCCTTTCATTAAGAATGCCCTGGTTTATCTTCTTTCAGTAGACATGAAGAGATGCATTAACGTGATGGCTGCTCTTACGTTACTGACGTCCTTAAAAAGCAGAAGCCGTGCGCGACCTTGGAGAAAAGAACACATTAAACGGCACGCCAAGCTTCAAATGCAAAACCTAGGAGTCCACAGCAGAAGAGTCATATTAAAACGTTAAAATCAATACATGGTGTATTTGTTCTTAAAGCCAGCTATTCACATATACCTTTTCTAAAGAATTTATCTGATTTCTTACTTACACTGCTTACATATTAATGAACTTAAGTGATTCCTAATATAAAATTCCTATAACACCTCTGTGACGGATGTAGGAGCTTGTTTTTATACAGGCTGTTAAGCCTAAGCCTTAGCCTTAGAAGGATTGTTGTAACACAATCGTAAGGCATCGTACAACAGACCTACGATATCGGCCTGACATATTGAATAATCCACGACGCTGAAAACATTTTGATCATGTTCTAAATTCTACGATAAGGGTCTATGACAGTTTTTTTTCCGTCGCGAAACAACTTAATCTCGTACGACACACCAACGACAATCCTAGGATTATCCCCAATATTCCTTCGTAGACCTGTCGTACGTGTTGTGGAGAGTTTGTGACTTAGACTTTAACAAAGACAGCATTGTTGACAAGTATTCGTTATAGCCCAGTGATATGTTTTGCAAGTAAGGTTTCGAGGCTTGTGTCACATGGTAGACAAGGCCGCAACGACTTGCAAAACATATCACAGGGCTATAACGATTTGTCCCACATGCCCCGCCTTCTTGGTCGGGGGTCACGTGTGTCATTTTTTTTGGCTACGCACCAGTTCTTTGCCATATTTGGAAAGTCGCCATGCAACTTCACTTGCATGGTCACTTTTCATAACCCTGTGATTCAAGCAGATTTGAACGTACATTTAGAACAAAGGAAAATACGCCGCATGTGGGACAAACGTTGTTGCATATCTGCGGAAGTTAAAAGATCACTAGTTGCAAAGACCCGCCAAAAGATGTCCTTGTCGAATGAGTTTGTATTATTTTGTCGGGCCCCCACATGTTATAAACATAGGATATAAACAAAACTAACGGCCTGTATGCGAAGATATTCGGATTTTCTGGCCTATTTTTATAAATAGAGTCAAAGAATTATCTTTAGTTAATAGACGTCAGCTGTCGGAATAGGCTCCTTTAAATTACTTCAGTGAAATGTCTGTCATATTTTACTAATAACCATTTTCTCTTCCATCAAATAAGTATTTTCACGTACTCTAAAAATACATTTTTCCAATACCGTTAAGACATTCATTGTTTAGTCTGTCTATAAACTCTATTCACTAATAATAGATCTAGAGTTTATGTATTTTGCATAAAATTACATGCCTATTCCTTTTATACTGAGGTCTCATAAATGCACATTTTGTGTAGCTTTAACGATTTTTCTATTCTGCTCTGGAGTCTCTGTTATTTCAGCCCATACAGTGCCATCGTCTGCGAGGCTAATACAACAGCCGCCTCTTGAGTGCCTGCCATAAGCAACTCTTCACTGTAGTAGTTTACCTGCCGGTTGCAGACCCTGCCATATTGGCCCTGCCCGTCTGAAGACCCGATTGAAGTCCTATTTCAAACGTTCGGCTATCATAAATAATGCATAAAGTGAAATGGACCTGTAAAAAGCCAAAGTGAATGCTTCGAGCGCTTTGGCGACTGAAGATTAATTGATCTTGAGTACAAATTTCATTACCGTACTTCTGGTGTTACAAGGACAGCCAATGTTATATAACACGATCTTAATGAGGTTACCGACCAGCTGATAGCTAAAGTCTCTACGTGCTAGGCAAACAGGAGAGGTGTATAGGGCAACGTGTCTCATGTAAAGTATGATCCACACTATCCTTTTTAATGTTCATTAGAATATTTTACCGTAGCTACGTCATTGTTGATGCTGCACTGTGGTCATTTAAATACTAAAACAAATAAGCCTATTTTATAATATGTTTAGGACATGTTTGCTGTTTCCGAGAAATGATGTCGTAGCTTGAATAAATCAAGACCATCCCCTATATATGCAAATACATATATTAATAATTATGTGTAAGATAATAATTACTCATTTTTATCATGAATGACGTAACAACCACAACATGTACATGTTTTAAAATCAAATTTATTATATGTAGCTAATATAGGATAAATATTAATTATAACTTGTGAAAGTATTTCATTATAGACTACATATATTGTCAGTATTAATTAGTATCGTCTGTGTGTGGAACGATTAATAGTCACAATCGAAGTTTTTTTTTCTTATTCCTCACTCTGTTCAAGCAACATAGGTCGTTGAAAAAGAGGTCTTTGGTAAGATAGATACCAACATTTGAATGAGTTCAACAAAAGCTCACGAAGTTTTAAGGCAGCCAGCTGTTCATTTAAGTCATATCCAGGACCCCTTTGGCCGATTTATTCTCTCACGGTTATTTTTGCAAAGGTATGGTGGCCGTGATAAACTTCCGTCACAGCAAGAAAGAGCAAAATGCGTAATTTCCAGTGCAATGTGTGATTATGAATTGTCATTTGTTTTATGGCATGGTTGACTCCACTCAACATGTATCATCGGTTACTCATGGCGTCTCTGGCTCGTAGCCTCGATTATCCGCCCGTGGAGTGGGTATGATGTTTGTTGTGAAGTAACAGCGAAGCGCGTGCATGAGACATCATGTGATAAAAATGCCTATAGGCTGTTGATCACTGGTTGTTTGTGGTTACATTATACGCGGTATATATTCACAAACGTGCACAAGGCATTTTCCTCTTTCTGTTTTGCTACTAAAAAGTCCGTTTTATTATTGCCTTAACAAAAATAATCACGAAAAACAGGTGGACAGGGGTAGTGAAGCGGACTACAGAAAATTAAGTTGATAGCCATCAGATACTTTTTCACACTTTCGTTTTACAATGATTTTTTTATATCATCGTTATCAGTGATGTTTTTACACGCCCACTAAACAATGTTTTTAACTCACATTGGGTTTTGCAAGTCCGTTTATAACATGGACTTTTGTGTTTGTTCCATATTAAGTATTATTTAAGCGTCTAAGGCATATATGGCAAGGTGTTAAGCGGGATTCGAACTTAAATAATTCCGTACTTTCGCAGCCAACCACTTGTAAACTAGACCAATACAGGAGAAACTGAGAATACATTGTGGACTATGTTTACAACGTAAATATCTTTCAAAACAATTTGACACGTACACAAGTTACGGTGTCAAGAAAAAATGCTCCAGGACAAACGGTCATGAGAGACACAAAAATAAAGGCTTTAAAGTCAACACAAATGTGTTATATAAATAATTTACCTTCGCTACTTCCATTTGCATGATTCTTCCAAACCTTACAAATGTATTTTACATTAGGCTACCATGGCCCGAAGGCACAGAAGTGAAACTGACAGAGTTGTCACGCAATAACCTAATTCCAACGATGCAGTGTCTTACACAATGACACGACTTCTAACCATGTCTTTTTTTTTTTTTTTTTCTTCTTTTTTTTCTTCTTTTTCTTTTCTATGATGTCTCAGATTTGTACTTGTTCTTTATTTTCGAAAAATAGGTTTCATCATTGACATCATAGACTATTAGGAAACTTACAACAGTAAATTACAAACCAAATATCAGTGTAATACAAGTACAATTCCATGTTTTACATGCGAGTACCATATAAATCTGTCAAGGTTCATTTAGTTTTAGAATTTTCATGACTTTAAGATATTACAAAAACTCAAATTTCCAGTATACAATTTTTGTATCCTGTAGGTACATTGTTACATATACAAATGTATATTTATATAAAACTTTCTGATTACCAGTTCATGTATTTACGTAAAAATGTTTACCACTGAACATTCAATTATTTCAATCATCATTCTTTTCAAAAATTTACAAGTTTGTCTCGCAGAACTTCACAAGTCAAATGGTGAAATCAATACAAACCCTGACATTTCCTATTATGTTAACATTTCATACTATATTCACATAAATTGAAACAAATATCATACATTATATACACACTCATGAAGCCGAAAGGGTCACCGCCTGGCTGTATATAGCAAAATGATAGTAGTTGAATAATATACATCACTTCTTGTTTAGTATAGTATGAGGAATTGGTTTCCATTTTATTTCATGTATAGTACTTTTGTGCCTTTTTTCCGCCACTTTGCGTTCAAGATATTCAAATCTTGTCAGTTTTGTCACATACTGATCCAATGAAAGAGGTGCCAGATTATTCCTATTACTAAAAACCATGATCTTGTAGACCAACATCAACATATTTACAAGCGCAGCATGTTCTGATTTTTCTGCTCCAGTGTATAAAAGTCGACGACCGAGGCTTGGCATCTCTAATCCAAAATTTTTAGCCCAAGACTTAATTTGCAAGTAAAAGTTTTTGGAAATGTGACATTCACAGAATAAATGATAAATAGATTCATTTTCAGTGAAACAATAAGAACATCTGTTTGTGTCTGTTATCCTCCATCTAAATAGATTTTCGTTAACAGAAAGGATGTTATGCAGAATTCTAAACTGGAATTGCCTTAGATACATGTCTAGAGTGGTCTTATAAACGTAATTAATTGCTCGTTTCAAGTTAAAGTCTTTATACAGGTTTGGTAACTTTATTTTGAAGATTGGTTCAGAAGTTTTACATGATATTATTTTGTTGTAGACACTTCTGAATGTGAGTTTGTCCAAATCTAGAACAACGTCATTGTAGGATATAAATACATTATTTAATACAGAAGAACTATTAACCTCAATATATCTGTTAAAATCATTATCCTGAAACCATTTTTGTGGAATAGCCCTTTGCAGAGCTATCCAGTGGATATA
This sequence comes from Sipunculus nudus, assembly GCA_026874595.1. Taxonomy (NCBI): domain Eukaryota; kingdom Metazoa; phylum Annelida; class Sipuncula; order Golfingiida; family Sipunculidae; genus Sipunculus; species Sipunculus nudus. Next base: position 101,846,742 of record CM049306.1, on the reverse strand, counting down.
GTATTTGTTGTAAGCATAACTGTTTTTTGCTACAACTTCCTCAAATTTTCTTTTTTCACCTCTGTCATTGTACAAATCACGAACATACTTTATACCAAGAATATCAAGAAAATAATAATAGACTGATTTACCTCCTATCTTGATGTATCTATTATTCCATAGATGTTGTGTCAAGACTGTTTCTTTACTTAATGGTTCCCCGGAAGTAACAGAGTGCCATACATCAAGGCAACGTAAATAAAAAGATGACATTCCTATTTTTAGAATTTCAGAATCCAAGTTACCTCTGATATTTTTCATTCCACCAACGCGTTTTAAATAAAGATTAGGTATTATTGCATACTTTCTCGTGTCACCTGTGATGATTTTCTTCATCCACATAAATCTTTGAGTTTCTATTATTGTATTAATATCAGGCAGCCTCAAGCCACCGTTCCCATAGTTATTGATAAGGACATTATATTTTATTTTCGGTTTCCTTCCATGCCATATGAAATCAACCATGACATTTTTTACAGTCTTAACGAATTCTCTGGGTGGTTCCAGAATGTTTGTTACGTATATTATTTTTGAAATGCCTAAGGATTTTAAGATCACATTTTTACCAAATATGGTTAAAGGCCTCTGTCTCCATACATTTAGAAGTGTCTTTAACTGTTCCAATATTTTAGTAAAATTTAATACATTGGAAAGATTTTTATCATGTGTATGCCATATCCCTAATATTTTTAGTGCTTCGGTATTAAGGTCTATCCATTTAAAACGTTCCATTTTATTATACACAGGTTGCTTCGTTGTCCATGCTGCTTCACATTTTTCATAATTTATCTTAATAAACGAAAGCTGCGCAAATTTATCCAACACTGAGCATAATGCAACCATTGAGTCTATGTCTTTCAGAAAAAATGTGGTATCGTCTGCATACATACACTGTTTAATTTCAAAGCCGTTAATATTAATCCCTTTGATTGACACAGATTTACGTACCATTATTGCTAGGATTTCAATTGCCATGACAAACAAATATGGCGCCAGGGGGTCTCCTTGTCTGGTACCTTTTGCTACACTGACATATCCTGTAGTGTAACCGTTATTTATAATACAGCTTTGGATATCGTTATGAAGAAGTTGTATCCATTTAATAAAATCTGTCTGGAAGCCAAACTTTTCCAAAACACTGAACATATAGTTATGATCTATGGAGTCGAAAGCAGCAGCAAAATCAACGGCAAACAAGATATTAGGTTTATTTTCTTTAATACAGTAATCTAAGATATCACAAATTAAGCGGTTCGTTTCACAAATGCTTCTCCCGGGAACAAAGGCCGTTTGGTCCTCATTAATAAGATGAGGAAGAACAGCTTTTACGCGCCCTGCTAAAATTTTACTCAATATCTTATAATCGACATTTAACAAACTAATTGGTCGCCATGATGAGATTAAACGATTATCTTTACCTGGTTTTTCTTTAAAGTAACCACTGCTTGCCTTTGACTTGTAGTTAGCTTACCCTCCTCAAAACATCTGTTTAAACAATTAACGAGATCCTTTCCGACGAGATCAAAAAATTTTATATAGAATTCTTTTGGCAATCCATCATTCCCGGGAGTTTTATTATTTTTCATTTGTTTCAATGTTGATAGGACTTCTTTTTCTGAGATCATTCCATCACAACTAGCTGCTTGCATATCTGATAGGACTGGAGTATCATACTCTGACAGAAGTTGTGTACACTCTTGTTTTGAAAAGGTACCAGTACAGGTGTACTTTTCTTCATAAAATCTTTTCAGTTCTATCATAATTTTACGCTGATCTGTTATATCTTTCCCATTACACAATAATTTTCTTATGGTTGTTTTGCTTTTGTTTTTTCTTTCCAAATTCATAAAGTACTTTGAATTACGCTCCCCTTCTTCAAACCATGTGATTCTAGACCTTATCATGGAGCCATCGACTATTCTCTCATAATGCTTATCTATTTCTCGAGATATTTGATCGATCTCCGTTTGATTATTACTGTTATGCAAGTTGAATTTTACATCCTTTAAACTTTTCTCTAGGTTTTTCAGTATAAGCTTTTCACGTCTACATTTTCTTTTAGAATATGAGATTGAATATTCTCTTATTTTAAACTTTAGATATTCCCACCATTTTGTTTCCCTATCTTTGTTTTCATAATGCTCTTTCCACTTTTTTATGTTTTCTCGCATTGATGACACAAAAACTGGATCTTCCAGGAGGGACAAATTTAATTTCCAGAAGGACGGGCCATGTTTACAACCACTTGGCGATTTGAAGTCACATTTCACTGCCGAGTGATCTGTTAAAATTGCTGGAATTATATTAACCTGTATGACCTGATTATTCAAATTACTGGAGATTAGAATATAATCAAGCCTTCTATTTATAGTATGTTTTTTACTACTCCAACTGAAATTCGAATAAGAGGGATTCCTTTATCTCCATATATCAATTAATCCATATGTTTGTATGAAGCCTTGAACACTCTCAATGGACTTCAACTTTGGCTGGTAATTCCCACCCTGCGTATCAATTTTATCAAAACATAAATTAAAATCACCGCACCAGATTATATTAGTATGTGGCTCCAACTCAATAAGCTTTAGTTTTTCGGCCATTTCATGAAAATAGCGTACTTGTTCAGTTTCGGTGTTTGGAGCGTAAGTATTTATAAACAAAAAAGATTGTCCTTGAAAATTTGCTTTTAGATAAACAGTGCGCCCTTCATTGTCTGTATGGAAGCTTATCTCAGAAATATCAACTTGTTTACCAACTAATACAGCTACACCCCTCGATTGGTTTGACCCATGTGAATAAAAGTGTAGCCCCTGCCAATCTTTCCTCCAAATATCTTCATCGCTTTTTAAACTATGCACCTCTTGTAAAAATATCAAACTCCGATTTCCACCATGATCAAGCAACCAATGAAAAATCTTTCTCCTTTTTCTGTACCCACGTAGACCTCTCACATTTAGGGTAATGACTGAAAAACCAGTCATGATATTATTATCTCTATTAAAGACTTAACTTTAAGCACAATATTTTGCATTATAGTACTCACATGAAATTTCAATAGTACAGTTTCACAAAAATCTACAAATTTATGTACCTGTGTGACACATTCTTTCAATTCGTATAGTATAGATATATTAGTCATAATGCTAAATGGAATGTTCAAAAATAAATTGAACAAATAGAAGACGCTGGACATTGATCGAGATAGTGTGAAATTAGAATTTGAATAAGCTTTAATAATTTTGACATTACTTTTTGAGGTAAAGATTAAGTTACCCCAAATCCAAAATGAAATGAAGAAAATGAACAATTTGGTACACCTATTGGTAGACTGGCTCCGGCGTTCTACGAGTTTTCCTCAAGATATTTATTGGAGAGAACCTGAATAATACAGAAATAAAATTATTGCAAATATTGTTTGCCACCTATTATTTTTACTGCAGAAACATCCATGCAAGTAAATATTTACTCACTAACATATACACAAAATATACATATACATAAATGTGGATTATGGTAGATTGAGCACATGTTCAGGTTACTGTTGAATATTATCGTGACTTAAAGCCATTATATTCACAGTATCAAAAATATAATGCCTCAATCAATAACAAAAAAGTAGGCTTATTTGTAAGAGAGGACAGAATGCTGTTTAATAGTGCAGTGGAACCTATCTGAACGACCACCCGTCCAACAAAAAAAAGGAAACGTTCACCAAGACCAGTCATTGAGCGGGCCGAAAGCTCCCTCACCGGCCAAAGACCATAACTAAACGCGGAAGACTACCTCAGCCAAAAACACAGCTGGTCCCCCACACAGGCCTCACTGCATACATATATATATATATTTATATATCCATATACATATACATACACACATATATACACACATATATATACATATCCATATAAACACAAATACACTCATATATTTGGGTGCATATCACATGCAATTTCAATATTTTGATGTGGTAGAAGCAACTGGAGTGGATGACAGCTGCGGACCACCAACGACAGTTTCACAGTAACTACGGGGGGGATTTTGGATAAGCTGCTCGCACCAGACTTCTAACCATGTCAAGGTTTCTGCATATGAAAAGCTGTTTTCACAGACCACACGTATATACGGTCTAAGTTACTAAGGGGATCCTCTCACCGCGTGAAAAATCATGAATATTGAAATTTATAAAGTCATTATATACTGTAAATTTTAAAAGAGTCATTAAAAGTCATAGAATTTTATTTGCAGACTGTCTAAAAATGTCTTTCATAGACGCCTTTTTTTCGTCAGTTAGGCCTAATATGTAATGATGGGTAAAAGTTCATTAAATTTTGTTGCGGCCATAAAAGGTGTGGTCTTCTGAAAGTGCAGGAACACTGTGGCAAGCTTTACTCACGCACGTGCACACACATACACGACATTGGTATGTAAATGTGAACCTAGTGTACCTGACCTTCATCACGAATGCTCAATACAGACCTCAGGGAAGTTACGTGGTTTGGCGAGCGACAAAAACACGAAGTACATATAGGTTGTTCCGACCATTTGTTGACCAATCCTGTCGGCGATTTGTCTGAGCTCTACGTCACCCGCTGGATGAATAGCCCTCGTATGGATCTAACAATTATCGATTGTTCAGCTCTAATAAATTCCCGCCTAGGACCATCACGCGTAGAGAAATATCCCATGGACATGCATTCCAGTAAGTGGTACAGAGGCATCAGGTTAAACGCATGTACGATGAAGTTATAAAAAAGTTACGTCTTTGACGTATGATTGGTTTTATTTAAAATGCAAGGAATTTTTATGATTTTAAAATCTTTAGCTTTCTGATGAACATATCTGCCAATGAATCTGAATTATATGACGTTTTACATGTAATCTATATGCCTTCTTTTCTTTATACATGTTTAGCATATATTTAAGCGATATGTTTTAACTTCCATTTTATTTTTAAATGAAACTGTCCCTAAATTGTACTACAATACAAGAAATCAAAATAACGCTAATCCTTTACTGCTATAGGAGATTATTTATAACATGATTTGATATTCAAATTAATAAATGCGTTGGACCGATAACGTCCAATTCATGATTTATTTAACAATATTAAAGGTCAGTTACAAACTGGCAAATTGTTTGGTACGTTTATTCTCAGCCTATCTGTTGGTGGTGAATTATCAACGAAGGTCTTGCGTGTCTGGATGTGCTGACGTGTCATGTGTAAGTGAATTCCCTCGTATCGTTTACGTTATAAATTCTGCGTCTATTTAGAGCATCTGGATTTCCTGCCCATCTCCATTATATGTCCTACTTTACTGTAATTGTCGGACATCACTCATAACCGTAGAGCCCCGTGCGTTACCATATAGCAGACTTATTCGATAAATCAGAATACACCTTTATTATGTACTGATTATTTTTAAATTGTCCTGGTGAATTCCACAGTAAGATTTAAGATTTGGGCATTGCGGGTTTACCAGTTGGTGTAGCTATACACCATTTACCGTTTATTTACACGGCATATTAGAATCCATACTGTCCTACCGACCATATCATTCGTTGAAAATATACGTCATCAGAAAGATGACACCAGCTGTATACTATATTGTTTAAATGACTGATTGTGGTTTAAGTAAGAGATCCAGAAATGTTCATTTAAAAACATAAGTATAAATTCCATTGAATCAGATGCCGGAAAGTTATGAAAGAAAAAAAACAGATCATAATAATTTAAAAACAAGGGACCCATGGGTCACTGTGCTCAGCTGAAGTTGACCTTGAAGGTAAAAATCTAAAATAATATCAAATGGAGATAAAGTCTAAGAGGAAAAGGTAATATAGGCCATGGCTGGTTGACATGAATGGTTTGTATTGATGTGTAAGAAATTGTTGCAAATAATATTTTGTGACCAAAACATGCATTTTCTAATGTTAAAATTGAAGCATGTGATCAGTTTGTGAACATAAGATGAATATCATTACCATGATCATTGGTTGACTTTTTGATAAATTGTTGACAGTCCAGTAGTGTACACATTTGTTAAATTGGATATATTTTTTATAATATATATTATTTGATATATATATATTTTTATTTTATTTAATCTGTAAAGTTGAAATATCACTAATGTCCCCAGTCCTGAGGTACAAGGGCCTGGGGGGGGGGGGGGGGTTGGAATGATGGGAGGTACATCTCTGTATAATTATAGTGTATATACATAGGATTTTCACTTAATTCAACTATGCTTACAAGATAAAGAAGTTTATTCACAATTACTTAATATTTAAAAAAGGACAAACAGACTGGTAGACAAAATAAGCTGATAAAGTATGAAGTTTCAATTATTTCTTATTTTTTTATTATATCAAATTGTTTTAATGTTTAACATCTGCAATATTACAAAACTAAATATATAAGTTACTTTCAGGTTTCAGACATGTATAGGTTTAATCAATCCAAATACAGCATTTGAAAGTTATTTCAACAGTGCTTATAGGAATTCTTTAATAATTAATATATATTTAATGATAATGGAGAGATAATGGAAGACAGACCTGATCACTTTATGTGAGGCAAGAATACGTTTTAATTAAATTTTAATTTTTTCTTATCCAATTATTTTTTAAGTTAAATATATTTTACACATTGCAAAAAAAAAACTGATGTCCCTGTGCACAGGTGCAAAGTAATCAATGGCAGCAGAGTTTGTGTGTGTGTTGGGGGGGGGGGATGAGGGAGCATTTACAACACTTCTGCATATACATACATGGCAAACAAAGCCTGATCTCCTATTCTGCTGAGGTAGGAAAATAATGAACAAATGTTTGTATTAGATCCTCATTTTTTAATAACATCAATTATTTTTTTAATGTTTAGTTTATATTTCTTTACATTTCCAATATAACATATATATCTGAATCTAAAAGTTGATTTATAATTCTAAATTGCATCATCATTAATTTCAATCTTGTCATTTCATGCATAAAATTGTATATATTTATTTTTTTTTCACAAAAATAATCTTTTATGTTTGCAAAACAATAAATATTTTAAAATAATACTTGATCCAGATTTCACAATTTTAAATTGTGCCTTTATTTATCCATAACTTCCTTTATATTTGATAAATTTATGCCTACTGATGGGTCTTATTCTATTTTTTAATTGGTTAAAATCATCTAAAGGTAAATTTATTTCTTTGAAAATGGTACATTAACTCAACATGGCATCTTCCAGATTACTCCTTGAATTGTTTTTATAAAGGAAAGTTTGTATATTGGAGTAGAAACAGCATTACAAGTAACTAAATCAGTGCAATTAATAACAATTACTGCATAACACTTGGTGTGTAGGGTTGGGGGGGGGGGGGGGGGGGGGGGGAGGCATGAGAATTACTGTGCACCTGTCACAGCAGGGGATCTCCCCTAGTGACTGTAACTAATCAGTTAGCTGACATAGCTAAATTCCAGTGACCAGGAGAGGGCAGCCTGCATATGGATAAACCAAGTAACTACAATAGAGCCTAAACGAAAAAAATCAATAACTAGCCTAATTTTCGAGCTTTTATTTTCAGATTTCAGATTTAAACAAATTAAATACTTATGTTTACATGCTGTGAAAATTAATTCAACAGTACTCACAGGAAAAAAACGTGACATGGTCAAAGATGGGCAAAATTTAAGGTACTGATTTTATTTTTATGCTAATAACTTAAACATTTTTTTAATTGGATCTAATTTTGGGTATTCAATTGAAAATCAATTAAACAAAGTTATATACTTGGAAAAAAATTCCTAGCTTCAAAAATTTTAATGTTTAGTGAGTAAATATTTTTCCTGATTTTTTACAGGGTGTATTATGTCCAGGCTCATAACTTCAAGAAATTACTTTTAACGAACTTAATTTCTGGCATGTATATTGGAAATATATCGGAGAATAATTCTGTCAAATATTAAGGAAAACAGATCAATAGTTTTGATATAGGGCAGTCCTGAAGTGTGATAATAGGATTTTTATTGAAATTAGAGGTTTTTTCCCTAATATCTCGAAGGAACGAAGTCTCAGTGACCCAATTTTCCGTTTAGTAGGATATCTTGGGGACATCTAACAGTATGCCGAATTTTGGATTCATAGGTCTAACGGTTTCAAAACGTGCCAGTCTAACGGATGGACAGACGGACAGACGGACGACGGACAATGGACCACGACTATAGCTCAGTTGACTTATAGTTAGCTGAGCTAAAAAAAAAACAAAAACAAGAAAAACGGAAAATATATGAAAAATAAAAAGACAAGATCGGTTAATTTTGCAGTTACATGACCACATTAGTCCAACTCTCAATAAACATATGGTTACACAGTCTGCGTTTAAGGTATGGATCGATGTGTTATCTCATGATCATGCATGTTCGATGCTATTGCGAAACTGTTTCACGGATACGATACACGATAGCTACACGGTAGATATATGGTAAAACATATCGTGGATTATGGTCCCTTTTATAACTCGACTCAAATAAAGAGAACCGGGCAGGTTTCGCTGTTAAACCACTTCCTCACAGTTTCTCCCTGGCAGAAATCTCTCTGGTTTTAATACGTAGTCGCAGCAATACCACATGATTAATACCCGAACTGATGTAGGTAGCCTCGGACAAAGCGTCATCACTCACCGAGGCAGGTAGAGCCTGCGGCTACAGAGGCTGAAGTGGTCCCATCCCAGCGGACTAAGTACAGGTTCATCCTTAAGCTCCATCAGTCTCCAGGCCATACGATTCTGTGCACCTGTTTGATAGAACTCGATACTACCTCCATCATTATTTTAATATATTTTATACTTTTCCCCATAACCTACACATATATTACCCAATGAACATACAATATAAATAATCTTAAACTGCATCTGCAGGATGTTTGCCAAACATCTGCTTTTTGTTATATTATTTCTATCATTCTCTAAGAATTTTACTGCATTAGTGAAGTTGATTTTTATACAAAACATATAGTTATCAAAATTTAATTTGATGTAAGTCAAAACGTACATCAGGCTGTGAATATTAATACTTCAGAAGCATAAAAAAAGGCATATCATCACATGAGTTTCATATGAATTTAGCCCATGAAAAAACAATAAGGCAGCACACTTAACATTTCGGCTTGACCAGCAATTGCCGGGAAAACTAACACCATGAGGTGATGTGTGCTATTGGAATTCCTCTTTCGTGTTTTATCTCAAAAACTTATGTAAAACCGTGAAATTTTACCAAAGGTTGACACCCATTAGGGTTTATGTACAATTGAATTTCGGACCAGTTGGAATTCCAAAATATCAGCAAGGCTGCAGTCATGGAATTCGTTTCGCGCACATTATCTGAAGAACGTCCTATAGCAACTGCCGTGGAAATGTTATTCAAAACTGACACTGGTGAGAGGTAGTGCACTTTGAAACCTAATGCCAGGCATATATTTCAAAATCCTTTCCCATGCATTTTCTCAATGGCCATTCGAGATATTCCTGTGATTGGTACTTTTGAGATTATTTATGTTGAGAAATCTCAGACCATTCTGACAACCAATATGACCAAGGAACTTTTAAGGAAAATGGCCATCTTAGGGGCCATTCAGAAGCGGATCCAGGGGGAGGGTCCAGAGGTTCCGACCCCCCCCCCCCCCCTTTTCGCAGTCGCAACCTTTCTTTCCGGACCCCCCCCCCCCCCCTCCCTTTCCCGACCTGGGGACCCTTTTTTTTAGATTTTGCCAAAAGTTCTCCTGGGTTGGACCCCTCCTTTTTAACTAAATCCTAGTTCCCCTGCCATTACGGTCCAAATCTGTGCTGGCTACAAAAGCTTTGGGCTATGGTCTTCCTGTCCGGAATCTGCAAGTGTGACCTTACTTACTATTTTTTAAGGTCAAGAAATAAAAAAAATAAGAATAATATATAATTGATCTGTGCCACAAAAGACAAATGCTCAAAAGGAAAAGGGCACTACAAGACATGACTAGAACAAAGACGCTCGTCTGTAAGGTATTGATTATGGTTTCTCGAGTCGGTTTGCCATAGAGTGACCTTTAATGTGCAAGAGCGCGTGCTGTGATACAGGTACTTGTGTCAGAAAGTCCGCTCAGACAGCCAATGAATCACAGCGGGGAAGAAGGCCACATCCTTACGACCAGAGAAGCAGAATCACGGACCACTGAGCAGACTCGAATTTGTCCGGGGCAATGGAACCTTTACGACCGGGCGGTCGATCTACATGTACACTACTTTGGGCAGTCTCTGAAACATTCAGCCTTGCGACTTACCTGGTACCACACTGACTAGGTATCATCGACCCACTGCTAATTAGGCTGCTAAGCGTGGTCCCACAGCCCTAAACTGAGTAAATTACCATGTTTTCATCAGGTTATATCATACATTTATATTTTATGTATGTTACTAAAATGTATATGATAATAATCTTTTAATTCTCGTCTTTCTAGTGCTGTATGTTATGTGTTCATAAGTGCTAAAACATACTACTGTCAAACTGTTGAGAATTTCTGAAAAGTAATGCCTTTTTTATCGTCTTTCGCAAATGCGCGCTGGTGTCTATAACTTTCTACATCAAGTTAAAGTAAATTTCTTCAGCTTCAGTTACGCATAATTTATTGATTGCGCCTCATTTTCATATAAATATACGAAATTTCATTTTGAAAAATTCAGTGACTGACCCGCTTGCAGCACTCATCTGTCGTAAAGGTGTAAACTATCAAAATACAGTAAAACCTCGAAATTTCGATCACCAGAGGCACCTTAATAAAATGGTCGCAGTTTCGAGACGATCGTCTAAGCGAAGTCTAAAATAAAGAGCAAAACAGCATCGGGACCGTGAACAAGTGGTCGTTATTTTTTGATGGTCATTAAATTGAGTTTGTCGTTTGGCCAGGTTTGAATGTATACCGTGGACACGTCCATTTTATCTTTCATAGATGTCATTTTATAAAATATGAAATAATAAAAAAGGGTAATTTTATAGGTACAGACGATTTCAAACCGATATCTTCCTGTCACTCACCCGGCCCAGATCTACTAGGCGTCATATATTAAGATGTAATAGGCAATTCCTATTTCAGGTAAAAACAGACTACTTTCACGCATTTTTCAAGAAGACGAGACAAATTTATAGTTCCATTATACAATCTATGAGCTACATCAGTGTTCCCGAAAAATTTAAGATGTATGACTTTATAAAAAAATTGTGAGGATGTGTGTAACAGATTGAATATATGTCAATGGCCAGGGGGTATCGTCAGAAACACAGCACATATGACGCAATTAGCGTCGTTGGGAACGAATTAATTTACATCTTTGCATTGACCATGTTGCTGCCCTTTTGACATTTCGAGTACTCAGCGGTGTTTACTTTACAGCTCACACGTACAGCATACATATTCTACATCCACAGTCATTTCAGACTCTGTTCCAGCCCGACGTCGTGCATTCGTCAAATATTTATACGTGGACAGGATCTCATAAGTGTGACAGATTTCCTATTTACCTCCCCAATGATTTAAAGCCTAATATGTTTTTTTTTTAAATCGACAATAATGCAATCAGCTTTGACAGATGGCTGAATAGGTTTCTAAAAATAGGGCTCATTGTCATGATTCTCGAAAACTATACACCCGTCGTGGAAAGAACACAAATGAAGAGATTTTGGAAAAAAGAAGATTAGAAAAACATTTTGCTGATAACAGTAATGCATCAGTTCTTCTGAGCTACATGACAGATTTGCAACATCTGATCGTCGTAATTAAAATAAATGATATACTTCCTCCGTGCGATATACGTCACGCACCACTATTCAATTTATGTTACCTGAACATGTAGGTCTATGCTAAATAATTTTTCTTTGGATTAGGATAGGTTACTTTAAATAGCCCCATTAACTGAAGAGATTCCCTGTAACGACACACACACACGTATATATATTAAAATAGGACAATATGCTTCACTTGAGCTTCACAAATTCTATAAATTTTGACTTTTCTTTTCATAATATTTTTTTAGGTTTTGCAATACAGGTTTTGCAAAATGCAAGTGGTGAGAATTGCAGGGGTTCAGGGGTTCTTCAGTTACCCTTATGAAGGTTTCATTCTGGAAATGTAGCCTTAGGCCACAGGTTCCATCAATATGAACATTTTACAATATACATAATAATATAGATTTTTAAAAAATATATGCATTTCACATTTTTTCAAAGATAAACAACCTTAAACACAAAGAAAGTACTTGTATTTGAATTGAGTACATAATATAATATAATATAACATAGTAGTTCATCATATTTTACCGTTTAATGGTATGTGAATGAATCAATGATCTTTGTCAATAACACTTTCTTTTTATAAACATTAAGTAAACAAGGTAAAATAAAAGGAAAAAAATATATAAAAGTTATAAAATGAAAATTTACTTACTTAACTTGAAATATCTCAGGTCGATTTATTACCGGTCTAGTTTTAGCAAAAAAGGTAGATATTTAAATATATTTCTTATACATATGTACCAAAATAATGATTTCTTTGATTAAAAGCATGGTATATAACTGCTGCAACATGGCTGATGATAGTTGGGTTTACATTGGACATAAGTTAAACAAATGATAATTTACCAACTCTTAAAATTTATTCTTTTCTAAGCTCATCATATACATGTATTAGACAAATTAACAGAAAGTGATTTTCGTCTTCAATATATGCTTCTCCATGCCTTAAACAGAATTTACAATATCATTGCTCCCAGGATATTTGATTATGTCTTCCTATTTCTAACTCTAACTTGTGAGTAAAAGTTCTAAATCTGGACAGACTACTTCTGTATCTTTCACTTTTGATCAGTTTAAATATTTTTCTTCACATAACATTGATTTAAATGTATCATACTTTTTTAAACTGCAATTACTATTGACATTACTAAATAAATCCTGTGATAAAACATAACACAACCGTTTTTTAAAAGTGAATAGAAATAGATTTCATCTCCCACATCTTGCAAAATCCAAGAATACCCAAAACCAAGAGGAAACAAAATATACTTTTCCTTTGATGCCCAATAAATTTTCTATTTCATCTGAATGATATTACTTATTATATAGTTGTTTTGGATTCCTATTATCTTGCATTTTAAGTATTTTTACCGAGTAGGATATACGTTTTGACATGTTATTCATTTTCAGTGGTAAACGACCACGTTACAAAGGACAGCAGCATTGGGTGTTGAACTGAGATTAAAGGCATACTTACCACAGCTTATATGAAGATGTTTAAGATCTCTTCTGTCATGACCCCATAACTGACTACCATGGCAAATAATTGGCATTACCATTTTGTCAAACAGGAAAAAAAAATCATTTACTGTCAGATATTTATAGTTTGAGATTAACGTTGTTATCATTGATACCACTTCATTTGACTGGCATTTATGCGTACCTGATACTTTTATAGTTTAAACCATTTAAGATTAGAAAAAAAACCCATCCAAATGCCTATTTATGTTAACAAATTCAAGTTGTTTTACCTTTATAATACCATATTTCACACCTTTTAGTAATTCGACCCTTTTTGAAAAAAATTACTATGGTTTTATTTTCTTTTCTTATCTTTTAATACCATCTTTCTCTTTAAAAAAAACATATAACATATCTGTCAGGTGCAATTTAAGTTGCCACCAAAACTATGTCATTATATAATCCTTCAAATAGACCAAAACTCCGCCACATTTTACTATGCTTCGTACATAAGAAAAAACCCTTGTAGCCCCTGAAATAATCTGTATACTATTCAGAAGTTTTCGGCCAAGTTTAAAGGTTATAATTAAATCAGATTGTCTAACATTTTTTCTAAATGGCTTTACTAAACCCATTTACATTCCATGAGATAATGCATGTGTATATAAGAATTTATCTGTGGAGGAGTTCTGTTTTCTATTTCAATTCACCATGGTGATAAATCATGATAAATACAAGTGCAATGGTGCAGTGCAATATCGGTTTTCTGTGCATTATACCCATCAGGTGCAGTCTGTGAAGTAGAACAGTATATAAGTATTATATAATTATATGAATTTATACTTCCATCATTCAACATCATCATCTTAACTTATATTTTCATCATTAAACATGATACAATTTTCAAACTAAATAAATGATCACTTGCGTCCTCATTATCTACATCATCTGCAAATTTAAGATTCCTTTAAAATTTTTAAGCAGATTTATATTTTCATGAATGGATACTGGAACATTACTTTTGTCAAACACTGATAATACAGACATATTTGATTGATTATACATATTTTGTTCACTTCTAAATGCTAAATTTGATTTAATATCATTTAAACTTGACATTTTTTATTCTTTTCTACAACTCATGCAAAACTAATTTTTTTCATCTGACATTGTGTTCCGATGGACCTTTTAATTAACAACTGTATATTGATTTTTCATTCAGAGTTCGTTCTTTATTACTTTGCCATTTTAAGATGACCTCCGTGATCGTCCTCAAATATGTTATCTATCCTATCTCAACATGTGTCTGATTTCTGGCACATCAACCAAGTTTACAGGTAAGTATTAATTTTTAAAGTTGAAACATTGTACAAGTACGTAACCCTGGGGATAGGGGATCCGTAACAGGCCATTACAAATATTCTTTTATTGCTCGGCTTCAAGTTTCCTTTTTCGATAGGGTTTCTCACAAAATATTTTGATCCCATATACTAGGTTAAACAAAATTTATGTCACACGTGATCCAGACTTAACATGTAGTTTAATTTCGTGACGTCAAACCAGTTGGCCAATCATGAATTATTTAACATCGATATAAGCAAATTGGTCTCCTATGGCAGAATTGTATTGTCCTCCGAAAATACCATCAATACATACCTCGAGGCTTTCATGCTCTGCAGGTGAGCTGCTTTTCTTAGAAATGATCTATACATACACCTGTGACCAAGGTTCGTGCAGCTTAGAAAGGCCTGGCAGGGACGCAGTCTTGTCTGTACCAATGAAGCAAAGCAAACAGAGAGTTAAATGGTTCGAGACGCTCCGGCATGAAAAATCAATTCACACCAGCAGTCAGTCATTAAGATTTGAATTGGTAATATGTCCCTTATAATAAATCAATGCTTAATATATATATATATAATTATATATATATATATATTCTAAAAATGTTAAGCTCTAACATTCATCGTAATGTAATAGAATCAGGGGCAAAGTAATAGAGTAATACGTATTACTCTCTATTAATTTCTGTGACCCCCATAATCATGAAGCACATTAGCAGATAATGCTGAACAAATTCAGATCTTGTCCAGTGACTGCCCAGGATGCGCCTGTTGTTGAGGCAAGGATGGGCCAGCTTGCAATACTGCTGGTGACCACTGATGCCAATTACATAAGAGAACTGGACAGAGCAGGTCACAGCCAGATAAGTAACCTGGCACAATCTGACCTTTTAATTACTATCCATAATGTATTGAAGCCAACAATATGAACTCATACCAGTACTACAATCACTTTGATAAATATATACTACAAGCACGTATTATCTAGTTAATTTATATACATATTCTTTTAAAAATATTCTTTTAATATTTGTCTGTTACTTTATAGAACCAATTTTTAAGATTCAGTTCAAGATTGTTTTATACCAAATTTATTATGAAAGTGAATGAAATAATATTTTGTTTTGTAAAATTGATGTAAGTTTTAATATCTCTCCACATTCCTCAGTAAATTATCCGATCCTGGTTTTTCTGTAATGATGAGGGCCATGCCTGAGGAATAAAGGCCATCCATGCTACCAATATTGTAAAGTTTAACTTGCCTCTGACTCTCAAGATGTACTATGTGATGGAATAAAACATAGCATCACATCCAAATGAACATATATACACCCGAGAAGATGAGGTTCATATGTCTCCAGTTTGTTTCTGTCCAGAATCTTTAAGTAAACAGTATTTTTACTGAATATATTAATAAGGAATGGGAAATAGGTCACAGCCCTACATAAATTACTCTCCTGATACATATAGAACTGTATTATCAGCTTTAATACCAAATAATAATATGAAATAATCATGAATAATTCCTCTGGTGACAATTTTAAGTTAACTGAAAGTCTTTTTGTATTGGCTCCGAGAAAGAAGATGAAATATAAATAAATTTATGTGAAATATATATGAAGAAAAAATGTACAAATATACATATAATTATAAATCAATATTTTACATATGACGTGGCCTTTTTATTAGGTTGCTTTGAAATAACATGTATTCAAGAGTTCATACAATTATATTATAATTTCTGCTTGTAACGATCATCGAGGTTTCAAAATATAAAAGAACAGAATTAAAGAAGCTGAAATAATTAATATCTCCAGTATCATTAGGCTTTCTGTAAATGACAGACGCAGTATAAGAAAATTTGTGTATGTAACTGGGTGATATAGGTACTTGTAATATATTTATACATGTGACTATAATGCTAGTTTATAGCACTCTTGGCTGCGCAAGGTCTAGAATCTTCCAATCAGTTTAAGTCATAGTAATAGTAATAGTAAAAGTAATAGTAATAGTAATAGATACCCCAGTAATAGTAATAGTAATAGAAGGTAAAATGTGGTAATAGTAATAGTAATACAATGTATCAGATATTGAAAATAAAAGTAATAGTAATAGAACAACTGTGATAGACTCCATAAATATATATATATATATATATATATATATATATATATTAATAACGTAAGGCGATTTGTTTGTAATTTTCTGTATCTCCTCTGATACCATCGTACGGATTGTCGTGATTTTCGACATACACATGCTCTGGGTTACCCGAAGAGATTCCACCAACATTTATTTGCAATATTTGAGTGTTACGTGCATAATTAATAATTTAATTATTCCTCCCCCGCTGGTGCCTCTTTTCTTTGTGTCTTCGGACCTGGTAACACAACGGCCGTAGAGTGTGTGATTGTGATGCCGGGACCAAGCAATCCCGGGGGGGAGGGGGGGGGGGGGGCTCAGTGTGGTGTTTTCGATCTTTCGCGGACATTGGCCCGTATTAATCCCCATTTGTGATCCCTTCTTAAAAGGAAACCTCCGCATAGGGATAAGGTATATTGTGCACAATGAATCCCTTCATAGAGGAGATCTCGCATGAGGAGAATGTTCAAAAGGGGGTTCTTGAAAAGAATCATAATTACTCGAACGGCGGTGGCTGAGCTTTCGATCAGTGTGGTGTTTTCGATCTTTCGCGGACATTGGCCCGTATTAATTCCCATTTGTGATCCCTTCTTAAAAGGAAACCTCCGCATAGGGATAAGGTATATTGTGCACAATGAATCCCTTCATAGAGGAGATCTCGCATGAGGAGAATGTTCAAAAGGGGGATCTTGAAAAGAATCATAATTACCCGAACGGCGGTGGCTGAGCTTTCAAACAGGAATGGACTTTTGGAGTGCGTGATATTAAAAAAAATATATATATAGCTATTAAACGTGCAACATACTATAATGCTCCAACGAACTCTTGCGCAGCGGGATTGCCCCACCATGTGAGTGCTTAGTTTTTTGTGTGTGATAATGGAAATGCAATTTTCGAGAACACGTCTCAGCCTTACTGTACTTCCATGCAAGATTACAGGTTCCTTTACTGGCGGATGGACGGGCTCGGAGGGCAACTTTTAATAGCTATGTTCAACATAACATACTTTCATATAAAAGGATTTCATCATCATATCAACGTCTCCGAAGAATTCTCCGGCCAATTTCTTGGATTTAATCAGATTTTTTTGCAAAACACCATACATATAATTGATTTATATATTAATTGCGTAACGCGATTTGTGTGATTATCCCTCTTTTCTCTGATACCACAGTACCGATTGTCTTGATTTTCGACATACATATGCAACGGGTTTGTTCGAAGACATTACAACATTCGTACCGGAACGTATTCGTCCAAGTCATCCAGACCCAGAAAAAGGTCAATTCAAAGACAGAACACTTACACCAAATGTCGTCTTGAAAGAGATTGTACAACCAAGACTTTTAACTATGAAAGACTATTTGACATCAGAACTAACTGCTCTCCCAAAACCGCGCGTAGCACGTTTATTGCTAGTGTATATGTGTATATATATATATATATATATATATATATATATATATATATATATATATATATATATAAATATATATATATATATATATATATATATATATATATATATATATATATATATATATACACAAATAGTGTTTTTAGGCCACTTGCTGTTTGCAGATGGATCATGTAGTCTCCAGTATATCTCCTTTTTTCTCTCTTTTTTTTGTTTGCTTCCATAGTAACGTCATCATTGTGACATTATTGCGGTTATTTTTTTTTTAGATGACTTTTTTTTGTTCTTAGCTTCTGCGGGCACCTTGTTTGTTTTTGTGCTTACTTTTCCCCTATATCTCTAATCGCACATTGTGATTTCAGACAAACTTTAATTTTGTTGAGGATAAATTAACTTTTTTTGTTAGTCGTTGTAAAATCAGGTGAGTTTTAATGGAACGGCAATATCAGAATTCAAAATTAACTTGTCCGTCCCAAAACGTCAATTAAAAAAAAAACCCTTTGTTGGCGCCTATAATCCACTCAATATGTAAACGTTCTAAATTTCTTACGTCCGTTTGTATGAAATGACTTAGACTCATAAGGATGTCCCAGTGTTAAATTTAAACCTGATTTAAAAACGGTACATAATACATGGAAGACCATCTTGGTCAAGTGATAGCTGTACCCGTCATTATAGTCCAAACTGATGATGCCAACCAGTTGTCATAGAGTGGAGCTAACCTCTTTATTATTTTATAAAAAGAGTCCTTGTGGGCGTCACGGATGAGTAGTAAGTCAGAGTTAAGGAGGACAGCCCATGTGCTGAATCAGATAGGCCCAGTTATTGATAACCCAATGCCCGACATTTTCTCCTAGTAAGAAGGTTAATGACCCTGGCGTGTTCTGTAACACGAAGACAGACAATGCATACAATGAGAGATGGGGTTGACGTGATCCCTACGCATTTCAACGGATATCTCTGGTAAAAGAAAATAGCCATGCTTATCTTTGGTGTTAAAAAAGTAAAGGAAAATAAAAAAATTTCCATGTCTTTGCTACAGTCTCGAGAAAGATCAATGTCCTTCATTGTAATCAATCACTGTCACAGCATCACACGTCAGATGATCACCTGCACATAAGTTTCTACAAAAAGCACGTCATAAACGTCATTAAAGGTCCTTGTGCCCTTATAATTTGCACACTAATGGGAGGGTATATTTGAAACCCAAGGGATATTAATTTAGAGGAAAGGTTGTTTGGGTACATCAGTTGAAGAGATAAAAGGCTTGTGAAAATGTGTTAACTCGGATAAAACTATAATTTTTTCATTGCAATTTCTTCTAAATGTAAATCATGTTTAATTTAAGAATGCTGTATTGAATAAAATGTTGATTTTGTTTCTGTGCTTTCAGAAGTTTCAGTCCATAATGAATGGGTGTCTAATGTTTGGTTAACATTTTATTTCAGTTACATACTATTTTTGTTTACATGTCTTGATTTAACTAACAGAAAACAATAGTCTTATGAAGTCAATTAGAAGACAAGGTAATAAATTAAAAGACTAGAGTCGTATATATTTTTACACCAAGGATTTCAACAGTCATGTTGATTAGTGGTTGTAGAAATTCCTTAACCATTTCATGGAAAGTGCTCAAAAATGCTAAAATTTTATAGATATTTTAATATTTCCTTACAATATGTGCCCTCTCCCTCATACTCTCCCATGTCAATACTCAGAATATTTTTAAAGAAAAAAAATATATAACTGGAGGAATGTTGTATATTGCATGTTTCGGGCGTATGAGCCCGCAAAGAACTGCTCCAGAATAACTTTGGGAAAAATAAATAGGAAAAGAAACGTCTTTTAATGACAGAAAAGAAAATTAAGTTTTCCTTTAGATAAATGACAAAAAGAAACAATTGTTTAACGGTTTGGGAAAAATACATGCTGAGAATTGCATAGATACAATATTTTTTAAATAACTATGATAAATGTATTAAATAATGAATTAATGTTATCAACCTATATTAAACGCTAAATGTCCGCCCAAACAGATTTATCATTTATGTCTGAAAACAGAATTTAAAATCTTATACAGCCCAGCTTATTTCATATAATAATATTTAATTTTGCGAAAATTAACAGAATCATATCTGGTAATTTTTTGTGTGTATTAATTATATATTCATATTTGATGGTTATAATCAAACTGACGTGATGCCCCATGACATTTAAAGCTCCTTTTGCATCATATTAATTCCCCCAGGGAAACGGACGGTTCCGGTCTCTGAGATCCTGCTGTGTACAACAAAACGACCTTCTGACTGTGCTGTGATACGAAGTCACAATAATTTGTACGCCGGAAATTAACGGGTAGACGACATTGCCAGAGCTAATGAAACATGAAATGTCATACCAGCACGACACCAGGATACATGGCTAGCACAGGTATAGGAACGCCGGGAGGGTTCATCGATGGTTACAATGGCGTCACACACACATGTAATTAATATATATATATACACCTTTTAGTGGTCTGTATGACACATTTCAGATATATTCACTTAATCACATTTCAAATGTATTACAATTAAGTATACGGTTTCAGAAAATAAGGTATTATGTTTCCTGATTTAGTTAATTCTAAACCTGGTTCAGGTATGGTATATCATAGTAAATTCATAAATTCAACAAAATTCTATACTTGATTATTAATATATTTCGTTTGCACTAAGAAAATTTGATTCTCTGATAAGTCGGGGGTGGGGGACGACGGGGGGGGGGGGGGGCATGATAACATAGACACCCCCCCCCCCACCCCCGCCTTGCCAAACAGTGGGGGAAGAGTTTGGAGGGGGCGGACGCTCGGGTTTATGATGGCAAGGCGAAGAATAAAAAAAAATCAGGTTAATATGTCAGACCAAGGTCATGTCCCGATTCATAAGTTCCGATATCGATTAACGTCGTTAAAACAATGTATAAAAAAACCGGCCGTCATCTTGTGATCAAAGACTCGCCGATTTCCATTTTAAATAATGTTTCAATAATATTTTTTTTTAAATTTTATCCAGTATATTTTTTGATTTTCTGCGAAAGAATCACCTTCCTTGATCTATACACTCTGGATACAAGAAAAATGATTCTGCCAAAATGAAAATTATATTCTCTGAATAGTCGGGGGGGCGGGGGGGGGGGCATGATTATATTGACCCCCACCCCCCCCCCCCCCCCACAACCCCCACCCCCGCCTTGCCAAACAGTGGGGGAAGGGGTTTGGAGGGGGCGGACGCTTGGGCTTATACCCCATCCACTCTATATTTACGCCTCAGGAATGCCGTTCACAACATCCGCTAAGCCATTTACCTTGGGTTTTCTTTGAAAGGAAAGTCTGAAGGAGGTTGTGGACATCTAATAAATCACGGTTTCATCATAAGTACATACTCCCTCCCTTGAAGTACCTTGTTTTTAAATTCATTTAGTGATATACAGTGACTAACGCAATCCTCTCAATGCCAACAAATTAAATGTATAGACTGGCAAGTTTTTGCCATGTCAAACATTTTCGACAATCTCGACAGACAATTCGGCGTTGACATGGTAAAATTACGGGAAAGAAGCCGGATATATCAGTCATAATGCTGTCGCGTTTCTGGTCAGAAGATCACTCAAGATGGCGGACATAGAGCTTATCCGTTTCACCAAGTTGTATGATGGCAAGGCGAAGAATAAAAAAAATCAGGTTAATATGCCAGACCAAGGTCATGTCCCGATTCATAAGTTCCGATACCGATTAACGTCGTTAAAACAATATATAAAAAAACCGGCCGTCATCTTGTGATCAAAGACTCGCAGATTTCCATTTTAAATAATGTTTCAATAATATTTTTTTTTTTTAATTTTATCCAGTATATTATTCGATTATCTGCGAAAGAATCACTTTCCTTGATCTATACACTCTGGATACAAGAAAAATGATTCTGCAAAGTTCAGTTTATTAAATTTATGTCACGTTATGAAAAGGTGCGATTCCAGACGCTGCTTGCGCCCCTGACAGAGTGTGGCACCAAGGGTTCAACATAAAATGGAAAACGTGGTAATGAAAGGTTGTCTTAACAGGCTGACACTGACACATCTCAATGCGTGTCACTACGTAGGGAAACCTAAGATGTCTTAAAGATGCCCATTCACCCACCTAAGAATTTATGTGATTTCTGGCTTCCTCTGTGTATTTATTAATGGTTGAATTTTATATACATACATATTTGTAAACACAGCAATGTTGACAAATGGGAAAAAACCTAATGTAACCTAAGGTGGAAGGTCACATATATTCAGAGATAGAAAGGTTACAAAGCTTTCTGACTTGCTGCCAGATGCCCTTGTAAAATTGTTTTAATAATTTTTTCGGGCCCAAAATATTATAAACACGGCGATTTAAACTAATCAAGCAGCCTGTGTGGGGTGATATCCACGTTTTCTGGCCTATTTTATAAAAGCTCCAAGAGATTACCTTTAATTTAGAAAGGTATGATAGGTGGTTGGGCCCCTTTAAGTATTAAACCAGATGGCCGCACGGGTCACCTTTAGGCCCACTGCTGTTTCTTATCTATATAACAAAAAACATTCACTGTCAAACAGAGAATAACAATAGATTGTAGGCAGATGTACGTGCCTGTACATGGGGTCCGCAGCCTCATTTAAACGGACCTTGAACGCATTGGTTAGTAATCCGACGGTGGCAACTTTAGAAGTGCCGTGCAGACAAAACCAAACTTCTCTGTTTCTCTAATAAATTGATAAAGGTTATTTATCAACCATTCTCCTACTCACAGACAACTTCAAACATCAAAATGTATCATTAACCCTATAATATATTAATTAAACTGTAAAAAATATGACAGATTGACTTCCATCTCCCTTATATTGGCCAGGCACGAGTTTCACAGGAGGGTTTTCCTTGCTGGGATGATACACTCAACAGCAGATGATGCCTTCTTTTCAATCTTCTGAAACTTGTCCAGTTTTGGGGCAATTGCAGTCAAGTTTAAGAATCTGTAAGCTTAACCTCTATGTTTATATCAAATATAAATAAAAATTAAATCCAAGGAGATCATTGGGGAGATTGATGACCTGTTCTAAAACGGGATAATATTGCTCGCTATTTATTAAAAAGGCCAATAGATTCTATAACTTGCACAATTTAACCTGATTTCAAGGGCATACTGAGAGTATAACAAGGATGTATAAACCAGAATGATTTGTATCTCCAAAATGTACTGTGTAACCATAACATTAAGCTTAAATTGTTAATTAGTACAATTTACTGGCCACAAATGTATATTTAAATATAATGTGTCGTCCGTAAAATCAAATAATAGCTGCATTTTAGATCAATTGTTTTAGATTTTCCTTATTAAAAAATTATTCCTTTTGTGTGCATGATATGAAAATCAGATAAACAGTGCATACAATTTCTAATGATTTTAATCAAATGTTCTCATCATTAATTTCAGCTTAGGGCCATGACCAACAGGTCGTTTGTTTCTAAAAAATACTCCTGCATCCAAACCGCTCTCCTGAATTAACCTTAGCAATTAATGACATACAGAGCCATGTAACAATATTTCAAAGAAGTTAATTAACAGTAAGGTCAATTATTGTAGGTAGTTGCCCTGTTCCATGTCTGAGGCGGGACTATGCATATGAAGGGTACATCTGATTTTTATGCAACTACAGAATGCTTTTTGAACCGGTTACGCTAGATAAATTACAAGAAGGTCCGGGGTCCGGGCTCTCTTTTCACATGTAACATGTCACATTTGAGGTTTTTAGCTCAGCTGACTGAAAGTCATCTGAGCTATAGCGATCACTCTTTGTCCGTCGTCCGTCTGTCTGTCTGTCTGTCCGTCTGTCTGTCCGTCTGTCCGTCTGTCCGTCTGTCTGTCCGTTAACCAGGCACAAATCGTAACATCCTGGGAGGTCCATGAAAAATCTCCTTGGAAACCAGAAATTAGGTCTCTGTTACCCATATCCTTCGAGCTATGGGGCCCCAAAGTACCCCCAAGAAAAGTCCAAAATTTCATACAAAAACTTCAATATCTCAATAACTACTTGACTGATGGTCATGATTTTTGGCATACATATTGATCATGAGAGGTTCCATCAGTTCCTGAAGACTGGTGGCGCCACCTGTATTGTTCGATTTTTTACGATTTTTTCCTCTATTTTTAAGACCTTAAAGGATGCTGTCATCTGTTAACGTGGCACAAATCATAACGACTGGATCTAGAATCTTCATTCTCGACACACTGAGAGACCTATGAAAAGTCTCCATGGAAACCAAAATTAGGTCTCTGTTACCCATATTTTTCGAGCTATGGAGCCCTAAAGTACCCCCAAGAAAAGTAAAAAATTTCATACAAAAACTTCAATATCTCATTAACTACTTGAATGATGGTCATGATTTGTGGCATAATTATTGATCATGAGATGTGTCATCTGTTCCTGCAGACTGGTGGCGCCACCTGTATCATTCGATTTTTTACGATTTTTTCCTCTATTTTTGAGACCTTTAAGGATGCTGTCATCTGTAAGCATGGCACAAATAGTAACGACTGGACCTAGAATCTTCATTCTCAACACACTAGAAGACCTATGAAAAGTCTCCATGGAAACCAGAAATTAGGTCTCTGTTACCCATATCCTTCGAGCTATGGGGCCCCAAAGTACCCCCCCCAGAGTAGTCAAAAATTTCATACAAAAACTTCAATATCTCAATAACTACATCACTGATGGTCATGATTTTTGGCATACATATTGATTATGAGATGTTCCATCAGTTCCTGCAGACTGGTGGCGCCACCTATGTTATCTATCAAGAGGGTACAAATTGCAACAACTGGACCTAGAAACTTCATTCTTGTCATGCAAGGAGGCCCATGAAGAGTGCCTGTGGAAACTTGAAATTAGGTCTCTGTTACCCATATCCTTCAATTTATAGGTCTCTGAAGTATCCCTCAGAATAATGGACAATTTGATACAAAAGCTGAAGTATCTGAACAACTAATACGGAGATCATCATGATTCTTTGCATGGATATTGACCATTAAGTGTTTTTAGCTCAGCTGACTGTAAGTCATCTGAAGTATCCCTCAGAATAATGGACAATTTGATACAAAAGCTCAAGTATCTAAACAACTATTGCAGTGATCACCATGATTCTTTGCATGGATATTGATCATGGAATGTGTCATCAGTTTCTGCAGTATGGTGGCGCCACCTGTATTTTTTTTATTTTTACGAATTTTTTTCTCTATTTTTGAGACCTCATAAGATGCGGTCATCTGTTAACATGGCACAAATCGTAACAACTGGACCTAGAATCTTCTCTCTTGACAAGCTGAGAGGCCCATGAAAAGTTTCCTTAAAAACTTGAAATTAGGTCTCTGTTACCCATAACCTCTGAGCTATGGGGCTCCGAAGTACCCCCCAGAATAATGGAAAATTTGATACAAAAGCTCAAGTATCTGAACAATTATTATATTGATCACCATGATTCTTTGCATGGATATTGATCATGAAATGTTTCATCAGTTTCTGCATTCTGGTGGCGCCACCTGTATTTTTTCAATTTTTAGCTCAGCTGACTGAAAGTCATCTGAGCTGTAGGGGTCACCTTTTGTCCGTCGTCCGTCCGGCCATCCAGGCGTCTGTTAACAGGGCACAAATCGTAACCGTTAGACCGGGAATCTTTTTACTTGAAATCCTGGGAGGTCTATGGAAATTCTCCTTTTAAACCTGAAATTAGGTCACTGTGACCTATATTCTTTGAGCTATGGGGTTCTGAAGTACCCCCCAGAATAATGCAAAATTTAATACAAAAGCTCAAGTATCTGAACAACTAATGCATTAATCACCATGATTCTTTGCATGGATATTGATCATGGAGTGTTTCATCAATTTCTGGAGATTGGTGGCGCCACCTATATCTTTATTATTTTTTACGATTTTTTTCTCTACTTTTGTGATCTTTAAACATTTGGCCATCTGTAAACAGGGCACAAATCATAATGACTGGACCTAGAATCTTCTGTCCTCACCTCCAGGGAAGCCCGTAAAAGGTCTACATGGAAACCCGAAATAAGGTCCCTGTTACCCATATTCTGTGAGCCATGGGGCTCTGAAGTACCCCCCAGAATAAAGATTTGGTCATATATTAACAGGGCACAAATCATAATGACTGGACCTAGAATCTTCTGTCCTCACCTCCAGGGAAGCCCATAAAAGGTCTACATGGAAACCCGAAATAAGGTCCCTGTTACCCATATCCTTCATGCTCTGGGGCTCCAAAGTACTCCCCAGAATAAAGATTTGGTCATCTGTTAACAGAGCACAAATTATAATGACTTGACCTAGAATCTCCTTTCTTGATATGCTGGGAGGCCCCTGAAAAGTCTCCTTGTGCACCTGAAATTACATCTCTGTTACCCATATCCTTCATCCTATGCGGCTTTGAAATACCCCCCAGAATAAACATTTGGATTTGTTAACAGGGCACAAATCATAATAACTGGACCTAGAATTTTATTTTTTGACATGCTGGGAGACCCATGAAAAGTCATCTTGTAAACCTTGAAAATAGGTGTCTGTTACCCATATCCTTCATGCTACAGAGCTCCATAGTACCCCCAATGAATATTGGATGATTTTATACAAAAGGTCAAGTTTGGAAAAAGTATTTCATTCAAATTTGACATTCAGATGATAAAATTACTTTTGTCAATGTCTTCCTGATCAGCTGAGCGTCATGACTCCTGGGTCACTTGTTATGTAAGTTTGAAGTACACACTCAAGGAGCATGTGTAAATAAATAAATAAAACCATTTTAGAACATCTGTGTATACTATATGCATAAAATGAAACTTATTTGGGATCATTCCGTTTTAAAGTGCATGGGTGTTCCCTCGCCCACAGCGTTGTAGGGATGTAGATTACGTATGAAATATCAACTCGTGACCATGACAATGTAAGAAGCTGACATTTAATGCTAAGTAAATTCCCTAGTGCGTTTTGTTCGACCAATTCCCTGTATTCTCAATTAATCTAATTAAAACCAGTACTTCCAGTTAGTTGTGCTAATTTAAGCAGTCAATGAAAGCATCCGTGACTTCCCTGAATTTGGCTTCTTTGCAGGAGGCAAAGGGTGGCAAGCCATCACGACTTTATCCGATATTTTTATCGTTGCTTCCATGATAGAATCCATCAGGGGGACAGGTTCAGTTAATTATCAAGGACATGGGTCATTAATGGTCCCATGATTAATATAAGGTCAAGAAATAAGGTATACAATGACGTCCTGGGCATCCAGAGTGCAGCGAATTTAAGACTTAATATAAATTATACAAAAATGAAAACCTATTTAGGATAAAATGAAAATACTGCACCAAAAGCACAAAGAGAGGAAGAAGAACAAAAATAAATAAAAAATTAAACTGAGTTTTAAAAGGTTGGTTTTTAAGAATTTTCTTGCAAGTGCAACTAAATAATTTTTTTTTTGCTATTCCAAGGCTTAACTGTTTTGTAGTCAAGCACAGTGTGTGGTATCAGTTGCCAAGGGTTTGCAATAAGGTATACAGAATGCCGTGGGCAAAACATTTTATTTTCGCTCAAGTTATTTTTCTATCGTCCATTTACCTTACAAATAACCCTATGCTGTACGCGGAATTCTCGTAAACTTATGAATATTCCTCGTGTACTTGTGTATGTGAGGACACTCGCATATTGACACCTGTTCCTACTAAGTATTTTGATTTTCATTAACATACTTTCACATCCAGTCGTAACGTTTTATGATCGAAGCTTACAGTACCAGAAGTGAGAAAAATTTAAAGGAAAATGTCTTTTTAATAATTAGCTCGTGCAAAGTTGTAACTTACATTTTACAGTTTTTTTTCTTTTATACAAGGCTGGGTGATATATGTAACTGAACCAGTTCTACTAAGATATGCCTTCGTTGACAGGAGCATACGGAATGTTCATTCATTGTATTTTTATGTTTATGTTTCAAAAACGTTTTATAGATCTATGAAACATACATGGATAAACATAGAAGAGAAGATCCTATATAAACTTCTCTAATGAGCTTCATAAATTATTCTCCCATTGCGACTAGAAATCGATTTATCCATGCATCACTAGCATACGTGTACAATGGTATGAGTAGCGTTATTTGTACGGCTATGACAAAGGCTGTTGAGGCGGAAATAAAAACTGATTTAGTTGGTAAAGCTGACCTGAAGAAATCCCATAGTCTTTAAAAAGTATCTCTCTGATCTCTAGTTACAATCATGCCTAAAATATCCTTGATTATATTAAAAATTATATATTTTTTATTTTGACACAGAGTTTTATCTTGAAAAAGTTTATTAGCACTGACCTTTCTTGAGCAATTGCAGTATCACATGCCTTAATATAGTAACATAAATTGGAAGCGAAAAACATTATATTGTGATGTCAGCCAGAGATTTTTTTATTATTTCCTGTTATGCTGGGAGGTCGTACAGAGTGAGTAGTTTTCAATGATACCCGCACGGGTTATTGTATTCCTAATTATTACCATTGAAAACACTCGGACCCAGCGGAGTTTTCGCTTTCATTTCTTAATATATCACCTTCACAGGTAAGAAAAAACAATTCTTAGTACCCAGGTGGTTCGTTTTAACTACAGTCTAGTGGAATCTCTCCCAGCATTAACAAATGAACGGTTATTATAAGGGCATTATGACAACCTAACAATAACGATATTGATTTTCATGTGTTCACCCACCATTTCTATGGACAGATTTAAGAATTGTGCTACGTTTACACATCTAGAGAATTTTTATGGACCAGGGATGTTTGCGCCCTGGGTCAGTTTATAGTCCGGTCGCCACTGGACTCAACCTTGTTTTATGGTCTTAAGTTTTTCTTTTGTGGATTTTGTTTGCCTACATATCAGGTGTGAAAAATTTGTTGGTTGGCCCTCTGTCAGCCTTGGGCAATTTTTGCTAATTAGCAAAAATCAAAATGGCCGCCAAAATAACGCGAAAATAGCAAAAATGCCATAGTTACCTTTACATTTGACATAGAGGGTCATCCAGTACATGAATCCTGGGGTATTATGACCCAGGGAATTCATTTTTGGTATTGATTTTGTCATAATGACCACCATTTTCAATGTAGCTGTTCTCCCATTAAAAAAAACTGTAATATACTGAACACATAATTTAATTAGTACGTATGTTCCAAAGCATTCTGCATATCGAGGGTAATAAATTTAACTAATTAAACACTAAAGTAAAGATGAAGATGAGATGATCAAACGTTTTAGAAAACAGCTTTTATACATTATAAAAATAATATGCTGTTTTGTGACCTATGTATGACCTTCATAATGAAAAAATAAGAGTGACACTGCCGTTGTCCACAGAGTTTTTATTTCCCCCTTGTGTCACGATGAGCCCCATATTTACAACTTGGGTGAGATTTTACTTAGTTGGAGGGGGATTATGTGAGCATAATTTGGGTCCAATTAAATCAAAATGGCACCTTTACGGTTATTCATCATTATTCGTGGCAATTGTAACAGTTGTACGTGTTTAATATAATATTAAAGGTACTTGCATGATAAAACAATTATGTTAGTTTTTGAAGGTATATTATGAAGGTGTATATAATACGAACGGACAAAGCTGTCACATGCATGGAAAACTAACTGATCTTAACAAAATATTCGATATATGATTATAGCGAGGTCGAAAAGCATTAAAGACAGCTAAGTCATACTTGAAGCGCTCTGTCTATATCAGCATCTTCATCCTTTTAGTATCATATTCCTTTATATGTCACGACGAGGCCCGTTATTTATAACTTAGACGATGAACATTATTTGAGTCCAATTAAATCAAAGGGGCACCTTTCCGGAAATTCATCTTTTTTGGCAAATGTAACAGTTGTATGTGTTTGCATATACTATGTCAAGTCACACACATACATAGCAACATTCTCAAATATGCTGCTGCAAGCCTCCATCAACATCATATAGCCATCAGCATCATATTAATATGGATTATTTGTCTGCTATATGATCGCACACTATGTCGACTTGTCTGTGCAAGCTGAACTCATTTCTCCACTTTATGTTGCTAAACCAGAAAAAGACTATTACTTTATATTTTATTTTAAAATTAACAGCCTTTTAGAGGAAGGTAACCCAAATGAACATACATTTAATTGGATTTTTTAAAACGGTATTATGGAAACATACAAATTTAGTCAATACCAACTTATGACAACTGATGTGAATGAACACACGCTTCTGACGTCGTTTATGTTATCAAATATTTCAGGAATACCTGAAACCTTCAGCCCCAAAATTCATGTTATATAAACAATGATGTCAACGCGTTAGAGTTTGATAAAATTTTGCCATCGGTGATATGCATCATAATGAGGTAAAAAAGTCAAAGTTTCTGAAACTTTGAACTTAAAAAAATGCATGGGCGCAAATCGGTAACAAATAGATGTATTCCCATGTATGCACAGAGAAAACACGAAGGTAAAATGCAAATAATCGTATAATATTATGCTGGCACATATTATAGAAACACGTAACATATTACGTAATGTCAAATTTTGATATGTGAGATGATATCTCAAATTAAGGGTTTTATACTTGTACTTGAGACTTGCAAATGCAGACAACAAAATGATTTGCCGTGAACAGCCTATGGCTAAAATTTCCCTAATTAATTACTCATATACATTTAATAATCCATCAATCAATGCAATAGGATGATTAAGCTACATTTCCCGAGAAAATAAAAAAAAGATGTTTACCTTGGACTGTAGTGGTTCCTTTATATAAAAATGGTCTTATGTGAGAGGGGGCTCTAATCACAAGGAATAGTTGGTTATGGGTTGGACACGGATATCGAGAACATCTCAGTTAAGCTCATGTTTCGTTAAAGTCAACTATATAGATTAACGTACAGCCAAGGGTGTGGATGGCATGCATATGGAAAGAAAAAATTATTATGGAATTTCATCATACACATTCTTTTCCTTATTGCCATATGAAAATTTATGAAAATTAAAATGTATTGTCTTCCTTATTGAATAATGTCGCCAAACTCATATGTCAGCTAAACAATCTTATTTCAATATACAAGGTCTGGTTTGTAACCATATTTTATTTTCAGCATTTCTCTTTGTTTGCATCAAAAGTTCTGAATTTGAATAGGAGTCTGCATATTAGGATGCAAGTTATAGCTTTCCTTACTTTAAAGAAAGTATATGATTTATAAATGAAATTTACGACACTAAAACGGTGCTTCTATGGCAAAATATTTAATAGTTCTTTGACTTGAAACCTTTAGTCGATTTCCAGTCGATTCTGAAACTGGTCAAGAAATAATTTCCCATAAAAATTTTGTCAGGAAGCCCACAGAAGATCATACATGCTTCAGCTAAACCATGGAGTGCCGAGTGCATGTCTGTTGGGTTGAGACTATAATAGTTGATTTCGAGATCCACCTGTATGATCTGTGTAGCCGTGTTCCCACCTTACCCACAGGCATTTTTTCCATGTACAGAGTTTCTGTGTCTCAAAAGATATTTATCTATGCACTTGTGGCACAGTGCCACTATACTTTTACAAAAGCTTTTGAAAAGTTGGAGCATATTTGTGGTCTGAGCCGGACTGATACATTACCAGGATATAATCAAAAAATAGAAAGTAGTCAAATACCACTGATTCCCCAAGGATTTTCATCAAACTGTGCTGTTTTTTATTGAAAATGTGTTTTCAGGGTAAACGAACTCCATGCATAGTTGGCGCTGAAAAAAATACCATGGGCCTCGGTTGGGATAGAGAAATCTTATGGTGGTCATCACGCAGGAACGTCTTCAAAGTTTAAAGGATTTTTTTCCTGTGTATCACCCGTATCCTCAACAAAATTTGTACTGAAGATGCTGATATAGAAAGAGCAAACAAATAATAAACCAGAGGAGTAAGGGAAGTAAAACATTAAAATATACATCCGAAGTCTGTGAATGTCAGGGGCAACATATGGAAGTCCATTGTTAGGTAACCTTTGACAAAATATCTAAAGACTGCATGAAAGTCATTGAGAAGCGGGGAGGGACTTCAAGTATGACTCAGGTGTCTGAAATGCTTTTCGAACCCGCTTTTATCATATATATATATATATATATATATATATATATATATATATATATATATATATATATATTTGAGAGACCAGTTAGTTTTCCATGCATGTGACAGCTTTGTCCATTCGTATATACACCCTTCATAATACACTCTTCAAAAAATTACATAATCTTTTGTCATGCACGTCCCTTTAGTATTATATACAAACACATACAACTGTTACATTTGCCACAAATAAAGATGAATTTGCGCAATGGTGCAATTTTGATTTAAATGGACCCAAATAAAGCTCAAATAATCCCCCTCCAACTAGTAAAATTTCGTATATGTTGTAAATATTTGGCCTCATCGTGATCGACACAAGGGGGAAAATAAAAACTGTGTGGATAACGGCAGTGTCGCTCTGATTGTTTCATTATGGAGGTCATACATAGGTTACAAAACAGCATATTATTTTTAAAGTGTATAACAGCTGTTTTCCAGAACGTTTGATCAGCTCATTTTCATCTATACTTTAGTGTTTAATTAGTTTATTTATTACCCTCGACCTGCAAAACTTTAGAACATACGTACTAACCAAATCATGAGATCAGTATATTTACATTTTTTTCTCAAATGGGAGAACAGCTACATTAAAAATGGTGGTCATTATGACTAAAACAATACAAAAAATGAATTCCATTATATCTAAAACAATACTAAAAATGAATTCACTGGGTCATAATACCCAGAATTCATGTTTTGGATGACATGAATCCTCTATGTCAAATGTAAAGGTAATTATGGCATTTTTGCTATTTTCTCGTTATTTTGCGGCCATTTTGATTTATGCTAATTAGCTTCGGGGGGGGGGGGGGGGGGGTATCAGTGGGCAGATGATATGAATGAAGACCACTGTGGATTTTATACTGATTTTCTCACACCTATACCGTGACCCGAAGGTTCAAGCTACACGCATATAGCAACGCGGCCTGAGATCACAACTTTAATATTGTTAAATTGCATCTATCATGATCAAAATCATTTTAAACAGTATGGATAACTCATTACTCATTACCTCAATGTAACCTTAAGAAAGGTGAGAAGAGGTAAAAAACAGGACGTGGAGAAAATGGTTTCACAAAAAAAAAATAACAAAAGCTTGAGTCTGAACAGAAAGTAACGACTTTAATGAAAAACGATTAATAACTTAAAAGTTTTGCGCTGCAGCTCCGATCTTTCAAAATTCTTGTTCCCAATGTTAATCCATGCATGTTACCGGAAAGAGCTTTACACGTATTAAATATTAATATAGATATCGTTCTTTGTCCACGTAGGGGCTGGTACAATTGAGTAACTTAGATGTCTCGTGGCGTTCTTTCAAGCCATGCGTGTAATTTCGAAGCACTAATTTACGGTACGATTTCAGAGTACAAAGGAATTAAGTAAAACCCATTAACAGAAGAGAGAGAGAGAGAGCGCCGTGTCTGACACAGCGTCGACTTGTTTTACCTTTCGGCTCTCCAGGCCACACGTTTTAACCCTGTCATGCGTCAGAATCGGTAATTCTTTGCCATATCAAACATGTTCGACAAACTCGATACACAAATTCGGCGTAAGCACGGATAAATTAGTCATATAGCTGTTGCTTTCTTGTCAGGAGACAATGCAAGATGGCGGGCATAGAACTTTTCCAAAGTTTCACTAACTTCGATGATGGCAAGGCGAAGAATAAAGGAAATCGGAGTAATTTGCCAATGTGAGACTGACGTCATTTCCCGGTTTATAAGTTCCTATGCAGATAAAGTCGTAAAAACAATGTACAGAAAGCCCCGCCGTCATCTTGTGAACAAGTACTGGCCGACTTTTCATTTTGAATAATGTTTGAAAAATATTGGAGAAAATTCTACTTGATAGATTATACGACTACTTGGTAAATAATCACCTTTCCTAATATAACATGCATATATACGGGAGAATAAAAGGCCATTTATTAAAATCAACGTATTAGTCAACTTATATGTTGAAATGTAAGATATCTTATCTTCAGTTTCTTGGTTTTCTCATGAATCATTCAGAAATGATGTCTCTGGGAGAGATTTCTGTATAAAGTGTTGCAGATGAAAACGTAAATACAATAATGAATCTGACTGATACCTATATGTTCTGAAAAATATTTTCCAACAAAAAGTTTCCTAGAGTCTGGAACGTTTATATACTCAATATTGGTTGGGCATGGCTGACTGCGGCACCCCCTGGGAACGTCCTTGTATCAGAAATATGAACAGGTTATACGCCAGATACATTACAAGAAGACCCGGGCTCTCCGTTCACATGTTAAATGTTAATGGAGGTTTTCATGTAAGGTTGAAGTATACACTCAAGAAGCATGTGTAAACCATATTGTAACATCTCTGTATATTAGGTGCATAAAATAATACATTACAGGGATCACTCCGTTTTTAATTTGCATGGGTGTTCCCTCACCCACGACGTTGTATTACTGTAACTCGTGAAAGAAATGTCAACTCGTTACTATGACAATGTAGGAAGCTGTCATTTAATTCTAAGTATATTCCCTAGTGCATTTTGTTCGACCAATTCCCTTTATTCCCAATTACCCCAATTGAAACCAGTACTTCCAGTTAATTGTGTTACTTTCAGCAGTCAATGAAAGCATCCGTGACTTCCCTGAATTTGGCATCATTGCAGGCGGCTGAGGGTGATAAGCCATCACGACTTTGTCCGATATTTTTATCGTTGCTTGCATGTTAGAATCCACCTTGGGAACACGTTCAGCTAATTATTAAGGTCATGGGTCTTTATGGGTCCCATGATTAATGTAAGGTCAAGGAATAAGGTATACAATGACGTCCTGGGCATCCGGACGGCAGCGATTTTAATACTAAATATATATATTATTTAAAAATGAAAACCTATTTAGATTTGAAATTAGGTCTCTGTTACCCATATCCTCCAGACTAAAGGGCTCAGAAGTACCCCCTAGAATAACTAAAAAAATTGATACAAAAGCTCCAATATCTGAACAACTAATGCATTGATAACCATGATTCTTTGCTAACATATTAATCAAGGAGTGTTTTATCAGTATCTGCAGACTGAAGGCACCAACTGGATTTTTTTTCGAAAATGTAACACTTTTTTTCTCTTTTTTGAGACCTATAAAGATGTGGTCGTCCGTTAGCAGGACACAAATCGTAACCTTTGTTCCTAAAATCTTCTAACTTGACATTCAGGGAGTTCCATGAAACATGTCCTTGGAAACCTGAAAATAGGTCTTTGTTACCCATATTCTCTGAGCTAAGGGGCTTATAAGCACCCCCAGCATAATTGAAAATTTGATACCAAAGCAGGGCTCGAATCATAACCATTAGACCTAGAATCTTCTAACCCGAAATCCAGGGAGGTCCATGAAAAGTGTCCTGGGAAACTTGAAATTAAGTCTATGTTACCCATATTCTCTGAGCTATTGGGCTTATATGCGCCCTTGAGTATAATTAAAAATTTGATGCCAAAGTAGGGCACAAATCATAACCATTGGGCTCAGAATCTTAAGCTAATATGCATGAATGATGATGCCGCCTACATTATCTTAATTAGTTGCCTGTGCAAGGACATATTTTCAACATGCCAGTCGGCTGAGCGTCATGACCATGGGTCACTTGTTTTCTTCTTCTTTTACTCAAGGATGGGTGATTTTCTCGAGAAAGTTTTCAATTCAGAAAAAGGGACTGGAATTATTGAAGGGAACTGTTTATCCGTTTAATTGGATTTTCCTTAATTATTCAGCACTGTCATTTCTTTTATATCTATTATTATGATGGCATGATTATCAGTGTTGTACGAAACCGATTACATCAGTAAGGTAAGTGAACCAGTTTACACTAAGAT
The DNA here is from genome assembly GCA_026874595.1 of Sipunculus nudus. Lineage (NCBI taxonomy): Eukaryota > Metazoa > Annelida > Sipuncula > Golfingiida > Sipunculidae > Sipunculus > Sipunculus nudus. The sequence goes on along the minus strand of CM049306.1, from coordinate 101,810,453 downwards.
TTGCCTTTGTTGACAGGAACATTGGAATGATCATTCATGGTATATTTATGTTAAAAAAACGCTTATTATGATGATCAGTGTTGTACGAAACCGATTACATCAGTAAGGTAAGTGAACCAGTTTACACTAAGATTTGCCTTTGTTGACAGGAACATTGGAATGATCATTCATGGTATATTTATGTTAAAAAAACGCTTATTGATCTATGAACGTACATAATAATCATTCAAGAGAAGATCCTATATAAATGTCTCTAATGAGCTTTATGCCTGTGAATTAATCTCCCTTTGCAAGAAACTGATATATCCATTCGTCACTAGCATGAGTGGCGTTTTTTGTACGGCTAGGACAAAGGCTGTTGAGGCGGAAATAAAAACTGATTTAGTTTGGTAAAACTAACTCGACGAAAGCCCAAAGGCGAAAGAAGTATCTCTCTGATCTCTAGTTACCATCATGCCTGAAATATCCTTGATTATATAAAAAGTTATATATTTTGTTATTTTGACACAGTTTTATCTTGAAAAAGTTTATTAGCACTGACCTTTCTTGTGCAATTGCACTGTCACATGTCTAAATATAGCTACATAAATTGGAAGTGGAAAAAATATTGTGATGTCAGCCAGAGATTCTTTATTATTTCCTGTAATGCTGGGAGGTCGTGCAGAGTAAGTAGTTTTCAATGATACCCGCACGGGACATTGTGCTTCTAATTACAACCATTGTTAAACGGTCCTTTAGATCATTTTCTCCCGTAGTGACATTAGGACCCAGCGGATTTTGTGCTTACTTTACTTCAGTACATCATCTTCACAGGTAAGAGAAAACAATACTTAGTACCCGGGTGGGTCGTTATAAATGCGGTCTGGTGAAATATCCCCCAGCATTAACAAATGATAATTTTTATGGGCCATTGATGTTTGCGATTTGGGTAATTTGAAGCTGACAGGGGCGGAGCAGGAATTGAGGGGAGGGAGCCGAAATCTTTGGCAAAGGAAATTGATGTATATATATATATATATATATATATATATATATATATATATATATTGTTACGGAACCTAATAATAACAGATCGCGTAGTGATCAGCACAAATTTGGTAACGGAGATAAAAAAAAAACGATTCTGTAACACTAGGCAGCGTGAAATGTCTATGGGATTAAATAAAGAAGTCAGTGGTTTTTTTTTCTTAACAAATAATTATAATTTTTTCTTAGAACAATCCTAACATTACTATACACTAAATCAATACAATTACACAGTAAAACAGTAAAAATGTACAGTACCAGAGTGTCCGGATCCTAAGCTTTGATCTCTGGATACTACCACTGTCACAGCTCAACAAGAGTCCTTTAACAACAATAATCCACGTAAAGAGTAATAATCCAAAGGCAAACTATTGACAGTCCTTATTAAATCTGTATAAAGGTCGTTAAATATCTGACACCATTGCAATTATTGGGAAAGGTCCAAAAACTGACAAGAAAGTAACACTTTTAGTGCTCGCTGGTAATCTCCTTTCTGCCGTCTCTAAACACAGCCCCTACAGCCTTCCAAAGAGCAATACACACGCACATAAACAGACCCGAAACATCTAGAACTAAAAAACACTGTATCTCTACGCTACAGACGTCACACACGCGAGTCAGCTCCCAACAAGCGAGGTTTCAATAGCAACGAACTGTGCCTGCGCTATACGAATCAGAATGTCAACAGACACATGTAACACTCCTGCGCACAACAAAACAGACACCTGTAACATGATATATATATATATATATACACACACACACACACACACACAAAAGCCCTCATAATAATTTCCCATGACATACTAATATTTTATTCCAAATAGAAATTTCAGTTGTACAAGATGAATAACTAAATAAAAGAGGGACCAATGGGTTACGGCGCTCAGCTGAACTTTGTCAAACTTCAGCAAATACAGAATATACTTATTTCCATTGTTATTTGTTTATATATTAATATTTGCAAAGCTAAATGAATATGATCCTGCTATTTGGGGATAATCAAGTACTCAATATATGATAGCAAAATTAATACTTTGACATGAATGACATGGAACAATAAAATAGGCTTTTGAGATACTGTGTTGTTTATGAAATATTTTCAAAAGACACAGGTGGACAGAAAAGACTGATAACTTTATTTCACTTCCTGCTGAGGCAGGGAAATAAAGATTAAAAGTTTATATAGAACCCCTTTTTTCAGCAAGTCTATTATTTGCAGGAGAATAACGATTAATTAAATTAATTAATGTTATCATTTTAATTTAGAATTAAAAGCTGCTTCAATATTTATCCTTGGTTTAGTCATGTAAAATTATGCATGCAGATATATTTTACTTTTGTTAAAAAAAAATTAAAAGATTTTTTTTTAAGATAAAACATAAAAAATGGCATCTTGTAGATTATACCTTGGATCAATATTTTTCCCCAAAAGGTTTGTACATTGGGGTTTTTAGTTTGATGTAAATGCTTAATTTTATTAACTGAAATAAAAAAATTGTAAACTTGTTCGTTGGATTATAATAGAATAATATCATTATGTTTTATATTTACTATAATTTAATACTGAATTTCACACATGTTATAATAAAAAGCAAACATTTTTTAACTCATTTGAAGCAAGTTCTTTAAAACCAAACACTGAAATTCAATATGCCCTCGTTGTAACCCCTTGTTTTACAAAAAAAAATACAAATTGTAGCTAAAGTCTAGAATAAAATGATTTGAACATAGAAAAATGTACATTCATCTTGTTATGCATCCTCTCCATGGAGGGGGTTGGGACAGGAGAGAAGCCTAACTCTGCTGAGCAAAAAGAGCCAGCTGCGTGGACTAAAGCAAATTACATAACCGGCGGCTAGGAGAGGACTCCGGCACTCACTGCGCTCCACCGTCCTGGGTTGACTTGGTCTAAACAATACTGGACATGGTTTTAGAAAATTTGAATAAAAGCTACTGTTTTTACCAATTCCTTTCAAAATTCAGATAGCAAAAGAGTTAATCCTGATGTACACATGCTGTGTTGGGCAAAATTTAAGGTACTAATTTTACATTTTTGCTAAATACTTTAAAAAAATCACAAAATTATGATCTTATTTCTGGCATACGATTAAAGATTGCTTAGATAAAGTTTTATACTTGAAAAAAAAATATATAGCTTTAACAGTTTCCATGTAAAGTGAGAAAATATGGCAAGGTCCATGTTGTTGAGATCCATAACTTCTTAAAATTATTGACTAAATTTCTTGCATGTACATAGGAAATATATAGAGGAGGATTATTTATGCAAAATATAAACAAAACATAAGTTGTTTAAAGGAACGCTTGAAGTGTAACAAAACGGAGATTATTCCTTCATTTTCCAAGGGAACGAAATCGCAGTGACCCAGTTTTGGATTTGGTAGTAGAACTTAAGGACATCTAATTTTGTGTTGAATTTTGGATTCGTAGGTCCAAATTTTTCAGTTTCCCTGATAACCCATAGCTAAGACGACTACAAATGAGCAACAAATATCATACGTAGTGATAGTATTTTCATGATTGTTTTGCAGAAGCCCCCCTCAGATTACGCCCCTGTCAGACTTACATGCAACGCACCTCTTAAACGCAATTTAGCGTTAAATTTTCACCGCAAGGATAAAATGCAATGTGTCGCTGCTCTACAAACTAAAACAAATGTTTCCATATAATTCAATATATTATCATGATCAATAAACAAAACTGTGTTAACCGCGTGTATCACATAACACCACCACAGGAGTGATGGAACTGTGTTAGGAGTGTTTGAAAAAAACATAGTTTCAGGGCTTCAGCTCTCAGTTTTCTACTGGGACGGACTTGGCCATTCGGAGACCGGGGGGATGACCCCTTATAAAAATGTAAATTAATGAAATGTTATGGTGTTATGTTATGTTAACCTACATTAACAAATGTGCCACTTACTATAATCTGAGTCCAAATTAAAGAACTTCATAATATATTAATAGGTGAGAATCAAGACCTAAATGTAATGGTATCTCAACAAAGTGAAAAAGTATTTATACTTCAACTCGAAAAAAAGTTAATGACTTTAATAAAAACGTGCAAACTTTGAAGTATAATGTTGCAGCGCCGACCTTTCAGTGTGCTCCTTGTTTTCAATGTTAATCTACGCATTCCACCGGAAAGGTAGCATTATATACCTTTTTTTAATACAGGTAAAAAAATATTGTAGATATCGTTCTTTGTCCATGTAGGGGCTGGTACAATTGAGTTACTTAGATGTCTCGTGGCGATCTTTCAGGCCATGCGTGTAATTCCAAAGCACTAATTTACGGTACGATTTCAGGGTACTAGGGATTTAAGTTCATCCCATTTATAGAAAAAGAGAGAACTGTCCCTTACACAGCGTCGATAGACCGTGCGTAACAACACTTGTTCGTCAGGTTGATGGCTCCTTTCATCTTCAGTTCTGTAATCATTCGTGAGTTTTTTTGACTGATGTAATGTCTGTAGCATTTGATTTTCGCCCATACACCTTCAAACAGGTAATGATTGAACATTTGAACGAGGCATCTAAACTGAAATGTAGGCGTTTTTTCTTCTAATCAAGGTAGCAATTAAGGTAATGAAGAATTGATTTTTACCAAATCACTGTAATGTTGCCTTTTTTATACAAATCACTGTAACCGTATACTGACTAAAACTGTCGCTGATTAAAAGTCATCTGAGCTATAGCGATGGTTCATTGTTGTCATCTGCGGTCGTAACCTTTGTACTTTTACCTGGATAGTTCTAACCAATCATGACAAGAGGTCCTAGGCAAACCGAAAAACATGATCATGCCGGTCTATATTCGGCGATCTATAGAAGAGAAACATAAGTCTGAGCACTTTGATATTCAGACATTTTAAACGTCTGAAATTAAATTGAAATAATGTGTCCCCTTCACACTTTTCAGTATATATATATATATATATATATATATATATATATATATATATATATATATATATATATATATATATATGCTGAAAGCTTGAACAGAATCTCCCAGTAACTACGCAAAATTTCATGTATTAGCGCCTCAGTGGCAGCTCTTGTCATCTAAAATACATAGAAAAGGGCGTGATTCAGACATACGGTCACCTCTCAACATTGATTTAATATCATATCATAGTTCTGTATTACAGGGGTAAGCAAATCTGTGTTCTGCGACCTTAATTTTCGGGGATCGGTGGATTAGTGATTTTCAGGTCAGGTCACATTATTCTTTGAACATCATTTGTTTGTTATAATAACAATGGTTACCTTCCTCAGGTGTGAATGGAGCTGTTCATCAGGTACCTGTGCCATAGTGTTGCTCCGTTGACAAGGATTATGGCATGGCTGGTCAGGTCTATTATATGCAGTGTTCGTGCTGGCTTAATTAGGGGATCGGTGGATTAGTGATTTTCAGGTCAGGTTACATTATTCTTTGAACATCATTTGTTTGTTATAATAACAATTGTTCCAATTCCCGTGAAATGAAGCAATATATGACACTCTTCGAACTGATTTTATTGACCTGAACTTTATTTTCACAATTAATTAGAACACTTTCACCTTGAATTCTTAATTAATTATAATGAAACGGGGTATATCGCAACTTTCATTTGCTTTGTAACAAGTCAACATTTTTTCTTTTAATTTAGGTCCCCGAGATCCTGTGTTACCATAAAAAAGCATGACTTTGATTTTTGTGGTCAAGGTTAAGTCACACTGGCTTTTGGGCATCATGTGCATAAAAGCTTGTCATGAAAGCAGAGACATATGACTTAATCAAACTGATGAATGATTGGTTGATGTGTACCGGAGTTTCAGCACATGGGCATATCGACCAATGACTCAGTTTTTTTATCTTAGGGATGCAAGTGAACTGTAATGGCATGTTAGTATAATGTATAATGTAAATACTTGAAGCCTTTTTTAAGACAAGCTTTGTGAAGGTTCTTGTATACACCAACTTTCGGAAGCTTGGTTACCTTCCTCAGGTGTGAATGGAGCTGTTCATCAGGTAGCTGTGCCATAGTGTTGCTCCGTTGACAAGGATTATGGCATGGCTGGTCAGGTCTATTATTAAGCAGTGTCCGTGCTGGCTTAATTAGGGGATCGGTGGATTAATGAACATGATTTCCAGGTACCAGGTGTCTAAATGTTGAGGATACTGATCCTGTATAAGCCAAGGAGTGTTCCAAATCCCCAATTGCTGTGTAGATATAGTATAAAAATTCAAAATCAGAAGCGGTTCCGGGGGAGAGGTCCAGGGGGTTCGTACCCTCCCCGCCCCCTCCCTTTTTCTGTCGCACCAACCTTTTGTAAGGTTTTCAGACCAAATTTTACCGCCTTGACCGTCCTTTTTTCAAAGATTTTTTGGACTCCCCTTCCCCTTTCCTAATTCCTGGATCCGTTCATAAAATGTATGCAGGCAATCTTAAATAGTCGAGTCCTGTGTTTAATCTTTGTAACTGGTTAGGAATCCATTTTCTCTGACAAACCTTGAGACAACGCGTCAACGGCCACTGGCAACCCATAAACTCAAACAACAGCTTGGTGCCAGTCGGAAACCATTTCTCTAAAAATGGACATCAGGCCTCGGACATATAAATATGTGATTTAATGGTTAACCGGACAGAAACTATCTTCATAAGAAAGTGGGAACTGAAACTCATGGAAAAGTTTAACTGCATTAATAAGGAATTAAACAGAAATAATGGTTTCCTAACAAACTACAAAGATTAAACACAGGACTCGACTATTTTAGACTGTGTACATACATTTTAAATTTTTGTTCTATTACTACACAACAATTGGGGACCTAGGACACTCCTTGGCTTTTAAAGGATCAGTAACCACAACATTTAAACACCCAGTACCTGGAAATCATGTTCATTAATCCACCGATCCCCTAATTAAGCCAGCACTGACACTGCTTTACAATAGACCTCACCAGATATGCCATAATCCTTGTCAACGGAGCAACACTGGGAACAGCTCCATTCCCACCTGAGAAAGGGGGCCCAGCACCCTAAAGCTAGTATACAAGAACCTGCACAACCTAGTCTTAAAAAAAGGCGTCAAGCACTTCCATTATCACGGCTATTCAAGACTTCTCTTTATTAATGCTGACTTAAACGGCAGACAAAAGTGCAAAGCTAATATACTAATTCTTTTGATCGAAATCCGGCCTTGATTGTCTGCGAAAATGACGCTTTCCCTGCTTTATACAGTTTTTATTATACGAGACTTATACCAAGCCATTTAATATTTACACGCTACTTCACAGTGATTATTTATTTAAACAGGAAGATCGAACATTGATGATCATATAAACAGGAGAAAGTGTGAATGCTTATGTTTTTTTGTCTCATTTTTTTGTTTATATCCGCAATCGGTGAAACTCGTATAAATAAGTTCTTACAGGTTCAGGGCATGCAACGCATTTGTCAGGGGATGGGTTCCTTGTATTTATACAAAAAAAAAAGAATATTTTCATATTATTTACGTAATTTTACAATTTTCATGTGTAACGATGAAAAAATCATAAGAGTACTGATATTTATAATACGTTTATATATACAATATATATATACATAATATATATATGTTTACATATATAGGGAGAGGGAGAGAAAGATTGAGACCATAGGTGTACGCTGTTTAAAAGTTTCATGACGTCATAACCGAACACATATAATGTACACAAGTTTCTAGCATTGAAGCTAATCCACTTTAATAAATTTAACATATTTCATAGGAACCTGGATAAATGTGTAAAGTGGGTACAGCTAAGGACGATCAATAATATCACACCTGGTAAGTAAAAGCTTTAAAGCTTCTCAATCACAAGCTAAATCCGGTAAGGACTTGTGAATATATCTCTCTGTATCCGATCCTGGGCTTTTTGCTCGCAACGGATAAGGATTACTGATCCGCATTTGGGTACAAAGTTCAAATCACCTCTGCATGTGTAGGCGGAGGTGCAAAGGCGAGACCCATATTACCTTTCTACAACACCCATTCACTCAAAGTAATTAAGATAAATACTTTAGCACTGCCAGACATGCGCTGCCGTGTACCAGTTCCTTTGATCGTCAATGTATGTTATTAATCCCAGATATTATCAACTCTTGCTGTCCCTTTTAAATCATGCCGAATATTTGGGTAGAAAACCTTTATGAGTATTCATCGAATGACTTGTCTTGGACTGGTTTCCCAGGTAGAGCGTGAATCCGCGCACCGCCATCAATAATTATGAACTGAAACGTATCTGGTGCCATTTACTGGTCATCCCCAGTCAGTTTAATCATGCAAGAGTTCCTAAAAAGCATACCAACAAGTCTGTTTTCGTACAGGATTTTAAAGCTCCCTCAAAAGAGAGAGCTGGTCGGTACGAAGATTCATGACGGAAAAAATCCTCTAGATTTCCCCCACAGTCAATGAGTGCGACAAATAGCTGTCCATGCAAGTCTGTATGTTGCTTGTAGTGTTGCACTCTTTTCTGAAGTAATGTCTTCCATTGATTTTCCTGATCATGGAAAAGCAACAGGTTGTTTTTCTCGTATTTTGAAAGGAACGTCATTTTTTAAGGACTTCTTTCTAAAAAATATAATATTGTTCTTGGCCCCTCGATCCTGAAATACAAACAGACATTGCAGCAGACTCATCAACACAGACTTTGTTGTCTAGTGTTACCAGGTCTTCACTAGTTTCCTCAAAAGGATTTCTTTTGGTCAATATAGCATCCAGTAGATGTGTAACATAACGTTGAAAGCGATGTTTGGATGCTCCTCCTCCCTCGTGATGAAAAAGCTGCATGTCGTACTTGAAAGTCAAATTCGGCAGGTTCTTGGTCCATCCCAGGTTAATTCCAGTTCCATGAAAATAAGAGGTGGCTAGCCTGGATGTAAGGTTATGATCCAAGCTGCGAAGAGCTGCAACTGTAAAAATATTCCTACGAAGAAAACGTAGACAAAGAGTATCAGAGATACGCTTAGTTTGTTCAACAGTAGCCTGTGCAACGCAAACTTCAATAGAAAGATCCTTTAATAGGACACACTCAGACAATTTTCATGTAACCGTTGGACCAACTTCCTACTCCTTGTTTGAGAATGCACATTCAGTCCCAAGAACAGAGCAAGTGGTGGTTTGTACTTCAAGTTCGCAGAAAATGAAGTTATATTTAGCATAGTTGAACAGAGGACCTTCCTTGAATTTTCTTCAGCTGCTGAAGATTTTTGTCTTGCAAGCAGCTGGTGGAAGAAGTACTTCATTTTGTCAGGAACAGCCAACTTTTTACAACCACTGTAAATGATCCCTTGAATGTGAAATTATCATGCTCAAAGACGGCTTACGTAGAACTGAAGCGGCCAATAATAATGTGCGCGACTCTTCCTCTTGTGTCCGGCTGCCATCTAAAATAATCTATCTGGCTGCTTCCAAGCATATAAGGAACACCCTATCACGGATTCCTTTCTCTTCCCGTAAATCAGGGAAGCGCTCAAGAACCATTTCCTTCAGACAAGTTCGGTTCACAGACTTCTGGATGCCATGTTGCTGGAATCATTCTGTCATCATATCTGTCAAATCTTGCAGTGCAAACATTTCGCACCCTGCAGCGACTACTTCTTCGATGAACTGCAATAGCACATTCTCTATTACTACCAAAGTATTTATGCTTGTTGTTCTTTGCTCCTTCCTTCGGATTAATTCATTTTACCTTCGACTGAATCCAGTGCCGCAATTCCGATGACATTTGGCTTCAATCGCAACCAGGTCCCCTTCAGCAAGGCGAGCAACAGTATCATCCTCTCCTATAGTGCTAATCCTTTGTCATGAATACCTTTGGTAAAGCTAAGTTTCTGGAGAAAATGATCCGCCTCACTTGACCACAAAAGAGGCACAAGAGTCGTTAATTTCTGAACTTTTTTCGCTCGTTCAAGTATAGATGCATTGTAAAGCCGGCGACATCTGTGGTGCCAGGATGCGAGGCTTTTTCGCATGGATTCTTCTTCTGGAAGTTCTAGTTAGGATGATGGGGGCCGCATTGAGTTCTTTGAACTGATTATGAAGCGTTATAGTGTCCTGATATCCTTCTCTCCTTGCAGAAAACGGGTTGTCAAGTGGACAGACGAGTTCCGATGTTACTTGTTGGCATAACACGCAGAGTTTTTCCTCAGCCATCTCAGTCTGAAAAAAAATAAATAGTACGTGATACAACCTCAATAACCAGTTTCTTCAAGCTGATATAGACAGTTTATTTAGGCGTCAAGTATAAATTATAAATTTCATCAAATTAAAAAAAGTGAATTCTCTGAAGAACAATATGTGGCGATGTCAGTTTAAAGATTTTGAGCTTCAATTTTGATGTTCCCATTCCTGCCAGACAGTGTTACGTAAAACATCATATATCTTCTACTATAAAAGGGACGCAAAAATATAAAAGGTGGAAGGTAACTTATAGTATACGTTTAATTATTTAGTGGATTTATACTTTATTTTAAAAACTCAAGCTCTATTAACTACTTGAAATTCCGATTATAGGTCTTTGTAAGAAAACTACATTCAGTTCTACTGACCATTATGATAATGAACGACTGTACTTTTACTAAAGAATCTAAATTAGGATGGAACATGAGGTATATGGTTCATTATGCTCTCCTAAAATGACTTACTTTTTGTTGATGACCTGACAATTTCTCCAACATTTAGTGTTGTAGCGCCGCAGTCAGACTGGTCAAAGTTGTAGTTGCTTCCTATCGAGGCCACTGCAGGGTGAACTAAAGTTGTTCATATGCTGTGAATCCAACATTACCATCTCTTGCTGGTTTTGAAAAATTTCTACTAGCGTGTCAACTTAAAGTTGGTTTTATTTAATCCTAAGTCGAAAGAACCGGACAAACCTTTTGCTTTCAGAGAAGCTAATTCAATTGTCGACTGTCAGTTTAGGAAAATGGATACACATCACCATTTATATGAAGTTCTTGTTCTGCTGAACTTATTTAATTCATTAAATTTTGTGATCTAATTATTTTTGAGTGATTTCGGGTGATTTTCTAGTCAAAGGCAAATCGTTCACAGAGATATTGATCCATATATAATATGATATTTAGTATATTTTATTATATCATATTATTCTTGATTATATGTTATTTATTTGAATTGCCTTAGATATTATTTATATAAAAATTCAATACAATATACATTATATCTTTTTTTCAAGTATATCACATATATCAATGTATATCATGTTTATTCGGTGCCCCATGTAGATCATGTATACCCCCATACCGATTAATATTGTCATTCTGGTCATCAACGAAGGCACAGGGACATGATTGCCCCAAGCGTCCCTTAGCGGGCTGATTATTGTCCATTCGGACTGAATGTGTAGATTAGGTCCCATATTTTAATTTGATACAAAAAAAAACAAACAAATTTTGCAATAATATGAAATCAAAATAATTTTTTTATCATGCAAGTAATATATATTTACATAATCATTAATGACACCATTCCAAAATTAATGTTAATTATTATATTAATAATATTACAGTAAAATGAATAATATCACTTATGGACTTCATCAGACAAATTCACTAAGGGATATAAGATAAGAAGACTCTAAACTTGCAAATAATGTCTCAGGCTATACATAATGGTAACCACTAATGTCAAAATAGTTAATAATACAGAGCTTATAATTAATAAAATTACCGAAAACATAATTCATATATCATTTACAATGCACAATGTATTAAGAAATACCATCAGATCACTATTTTAAACTCGCCTTGATGATACCAGGCAGATTTTAAACTCGCCCAGGCGAGATTAAAATCCTGGCCTGCTCCATAATGGATTTTAAACTCGTTTAGTCGAGAATGCAATTGCAATCTTGTCTAAGCGAGTTTAAAATCTGCCTAGGCGAGATCATAATCGCAATCTTGCCTGGGCGAAATCACAATCGCAATCTCGTCTAGGTGAATTTACAATCCGCCTGGATTTCAATCTCGTCTGCCATGAAGTGAAATACAGCATCGCGAAGAATTCTAACTAAAAAAATGTCAAGCCAATCGGCATCCTGCTAGGTTATGGTAACCGTGGGACTCAAATTGGGGGATGATGCTACCATCCTATCCTGGTAATCAGCTATATATATATGATTACTAGGTAATTATTGTTAAGTTCATATTACATATCTGAGACGGATGTATGTGCCTGGTTTTTTGTAAGTTCGTACTCAAAACAATGTTGTCAAATTGGGAGAAAACATGTAATCTAAGGTGGCAGGTTGCATATATGCGAACGCTGAAAAATAACTAGTCGCAAAATGCCATTTGCAAAGTTCTGGTTTGTCTGACTTGCCGCCAGATGTCCTTGTTGTTCCCTCCTTTTCCTAAATCCTGGGCCCGCCCCTGGTTCAGATAATGTATACATGTACACTTGTTCATTATTTTCATACAAAATATTCACAGGCCCTAGACATTTATTGGTGTTATCAATAAAAGGATACATACAAGTGTATATATATATATATATATATATATATATATATATATATATATATTTAAGTCATTTATATCACATATATATGAATTTAAGTCACTTTATATACGTGTTAATCATCCAGAATTCATTTCCGTCAGATGTACGAAAGACTACACTGCATGCTTCATGCGAATGATTATTTATTAAAAAAATATGGTGATCCAGGTACCTTCTAACATCAGTGATTGTTTTCAAGACTCTCCACAGAATTTCATCAAAACCCATTCCAAACTTTTAAGTAAAGTTGTAACAGATAAACGAACCAATCCCGAGAAAAACAGAACTCGTGCAGTTCTTGAAGATTCTTGTAGAGTCCTGAATAGTCATCTATTCACCAGCGGCGATAACAAGTAAGTTCAACAAGAGATTCCCCTGAGAGGTTTCCAGCTGATACTTAAAGCCCCCGTTCGCAACACACGTCATTTATGACGAAGTATTAAATAACTGCATACATCTCAAAGATAATATATGTTATGTACATATAATTGATAAAATTATTATATAATAATAATATGTTCAAGATAAACTTGAGTAATTTGAGTAACACAGAAATCTATGTAACTGCATGGAGCACCAAAGAATAAGGTTCTTTCGATTAATGAAGGTGGTTTGAGGGCGAATATGTTCATTACGCCATCTGGTATGCAGAAGATGAACCTTTTCGACATTGCTCTGTGGAAATGTAGTTCGCGCTTTAGGCATTATGTCCCGTAAATCGTAAAACAGTTTTCTGAGGAAACTAATCGACCCTAACACCGATTACAGTTTCAAATCAATCATTACAAAATCATTCTTTTCTCTCAGAAATTCAGGGAGAGTTTTTTTTTTATTTTAGGATAGGAAACTGTGGTATGAAATGGGCTGCCGAACTACAATGTCAGCATTTTGTAAAATCTTATGTTTCATCAGACTTATAATATATGTGAGAAAAATCACTTTATACACTAAATGGCCCGTATGACTCTCGATAGGTGAACTTGAAGGCATGGGTTCACATTTGAGGAAATTTTTTGTACGGGGAAAATACAAGGGTACTTGCAGACTTCACACGTTAGATTTGTTAGGTACAACGTGCCCCCACTAACGTTTTTATCACTAGTCTTTTAAAGATTTACACACTTTCCCCATTACAGCAGTGTCCCGGTGCAGTCACCTTAGGATTATACATACACTTGTGCACGAAGACGTAAAATTAACAGCTTATTGCCCGTTCACGACGTCACAAACGTTGCCCGTTTTATGCTGTTATTATCAGGGGTCACACATTAAAAGCTGTGAATGGTAGCACCAGGTAAAACCCTAGTTTGACTCACGAATGATGAATACCTCATTCCTATTTCCCTTACAGATAATACTAACTGATATACACAGGACCAGTGTACGATATCGAGGCTATGTGTACCACCCCTGACGCCCAGTCTGACGTCAGGTAATCAACCTGATAAGGTAAGGCTTTGTTAAGACACTCTATAAAATCAAACGGCAACAAAACTACAGGTTGGGAAGCATAAAAGGGACTTCCTGAATTACATCGTGTGATAGTCTGAACACTTGTTAATGGGCTATTTTGTATGAGATTTTAACAGTACAAATATCGTTATACCTTATATTTATTTAACTACAGCTTGTTCCAGCGAGAAAAAGGTTAATCAAACGATCGATCACGAAGCTACTGGAACTGTCGCTTCAACTTGCATAGAAATTTCAAAATGAACAATTATTATTCCCCGCTGTTACACATGTTTTTTTCTCAGTACAAACTGTATGGATAAAGGCCAAAACTGAAGACATTTGAAAGTAGCAGCGGCGGGAAGGCGGTTCACTGCCCTTTTCTCATTCCTTGTGCCAAATTAGACTTTCTTATATCAATATATATATATCAGTGTTTGAGTTACAGTCGATGTAGAAAAGTGCTCTATACAGCTAAGTAGAGCATATGTATATACTGAATGTCAGTATATTGTTGAGGCATGGAATCACTTCTCAGAGTTTCACGCCAAATGTTTACACACCGGCGATGGTCAGGTTATATACATATATATACGTTAATGGTGTTCATGTGCCTATTTAATCAAACCAATAAAAAAGTCTTAGAAAGGTTGTTAATTGCTCAGGTGTCCAAACAAAGAACCAGACTAGTTTGAACGACGCAGGGATTACGACACGAGGGTTATTATCTTAGGATGAAACGAGAAGACTATTTTATAGATAAGTACGTTATCATTGGTTTTCTCAGGTAGGCCGGTTGTTGATACATACATATATTCACTAAGTAACTCTACTAAACGGGGGAAGTAACCATCTTTCTGGTGACATATCCAGCAATATTTTGGTAAACAGCAAGCAGGCTGCAAGGTAAGCACGTAGATATGATCTCATCAGACCTGCTATATACTCATGTTTGTTCGCTATTTTTCGAGCGATTCGGACGTGTTTAAGGGTATTTACGAATTGCGTTGGCGGATGCAAGGATAAAACTCCTTAGAGCTGCACATTTAAATCACCCTCAATAATGTAAACTACACATTTTTAAATGGAACAAGTAAGGCTGCAGGACACTATTTAAATTCTACATAAAATTAGGAAAGGAAAGTCTCGCTTGACAAGTCGCGAGACTTTGCGAGGTTAGGGACATGGGTACTTCCAAACAATAGGTTTTAAGGCTCGCTTCATATGTACTCATCCGAAAAAAGGCTTGTATTGGACTTGAGCAATTAAATACTAATTGCAAATAATTCAGGGAGATCCTCCCATGCCACTGGATCCTATATATGACGGGAGAAATCATATAAAACGTTTCAGACAGCAATGTTTCTGTGTAATATATACTAAATCTAGTACACGCATGGAAAAGTACTAAATATCAAGGATTTCTATAGGGTGAACTTTTTAATGTCAAGGCACACACACACATATAAATGTCATTATACATAAATATATATAAATATATAATATTTATATATTAATTGATATATATTTATAT
Organism: Sipunculus nudus; assembly: GCA_026874595.1. Taxonomy (NCBI): domain Eukaryota; kingdom Metazoa; phylum Annelida; class Sipuncula; order Golfingiida; family Sipunculidae; genus Sipunculus; species Sipunculus nudus. The sequence continues at coordinate 101,794,876 of CM049306.1, read as the reverse complement.
ATTTATCGTACTCTCATCTTAATATTTTCTTTATATATATTTTACATATATATATAATTTTGTTTATGTATATAATAATATTATAAGACAAACGTAAATAATTCTACATATTAAATGCATTATATGTATTTTTATATTATATATGCGTGTATATACATATGTGTATATAAATATGTGGGTGCTTTAAATATTTATTTCATATATGGTATATATATAATTTTAATTATTTATTTTATTATATACACATTTTATGTACATATTTATATAAATTATAAACCCATTATATTTCATTTTTATAAAAAAACATTTTCATATGATTAATATTTATATATATACATATTTGTATATATATATATATATATATATATATATATATATATATATATATATTAGTTACAGATAAGACAAAAATATTTTTTCGTTGCATATTATTTTAACAAGAAATTAAGCTGAACATATAAAAAAATATTAATAATTATGTAAACACATATAAGCTTTCATAAGGGAAAAAACGGCTTTATCATTTCTTGGTTTTTTTTTTTTAATCAAAATTGGTGCAATTTTGAAATTAATTTTATTTTTTTTTTATGACAAGACCATTAAAATTCTATCACTTTGGAATTATATTGAAATACCCGGTATGGCTTTATTATTGGTATTACCGGTATTAACGTTATTATAAGTGGTATATAAGAAGAAAGTTATAAGCATATTATAAAAATAAGAAAACATGATTTTGTAATTAATATATGCACGATTATCTACATATATTATTGATATCATTATTACTATAATAATAAAATTATTTTTATTATTGAATGTACGCCTGCGGGCCAGACTACGTTTGCCCCTGAATTAGAGGAATCCCCGGTTTCTCACCATAAAGACATACCCGCGAAGTTCTAATATTACAGGATTTGACTTTCTGGTATTATTTAATATACAAACAACGAATAAATATTATTATCTGTAACAGACCAAGCTCGTGATCAGTACATGTACTTCTACTCCAGGTCAATGTATATGCCTACAGTTCTGTAACATGGTTTGTTTATGTTACGACATTAAGCGCTATATATCCCCTCACATTGAGCTTGTTTCGGGTTTAGCCTAGCTCACATATATACACCGGGCGCCGTACATTTTCGAGACCGTAAGGTAACCGTTTAGTTTATAATCATACGGTGTTTGCACTTACATATCTGCGGCGACCGTATGGTGACCTCCGATTATTTGCTGGTAAAGCCTCGGTCACAACCCGCTGCGGCCACCGCACACCGTAGATCGCCGTTCGGTTTTTGAAACCGTAGGAATATTTATGCGGCCGACATGCTGGAACGGCTCGGTTTCTTCCTCGTTCTCCCGGTCTTCGCACGGTTAAAGCAAGCTAACCTTGCGGGAGCCGCAAAGACCCCTTACGACAGCCGCAGGTACGCCGTACGTCTCTCGGGTAGCCGAGTAGGCGTTAAAAATCGCATGGACATCCAACGACATTCGTACGTCTACTGTACGATGCCCGTACGGAGCCCGTTGTTGGCTGCCTGAATCACGGCCGCCGCTTGTGCTAATGTCAGTTAAACCGTGGTCCCAACCCGCCGTACGTGTGCTTGCTCTCTACTTGCAAAAACGTGAGCAAAATTTGGGGATCCGTACGTGATGAGTACCACCTCAGTACGGATTTGAGAGCATGCAGACACGCCGCAGCACTTTTAGTGCACGAGGAACTTTCGCTGCGTTCGGGCTGCGTTTGGGCTACGGATTCACCCCCGACATCGAGCGGAAAAACTTACGATCATCGCACTTGCATCCACTTACACGATAATGTGGCAATCGCACGGAGATCGTACGTTACAAGCACGTACCACTCACCACGTGCGCAACGTACGATGCACGCAACCGCTCACGGGCAACGTACTTACACCTTGTGCAACCATGCGTTGACGTACTCCCTCCCTACCCTCTACACGTTTTAAGAAAAACGTGGCGGCCTTGGCCTCCCCAAAAACACGTACGGACTAAAATACGCAGGTTGGGTTGTGACCGGGGCTTTACGGTCGTTTCGGAGTCCCTGCGACCTTTGAAAAACGCACGGTTGCCTTGCGTCCACCGCCCTGAATAGCCAAAAACACTCGCCGTACTGTGACAGTATCCCGGTTGTGAACGTGGCTTGCTGTAGTCCGTGAACCTATAAGTTGACCATGCGGGTTCTATGCATGAAGCAAATCACAGTGCGGTGCGCGGCCTGTGGCCGGCAGGCGCCAGGCCGGCGATCACTGGCACCTTGCGGCCACCGTAAGGGTATTTCATGCTTTATATACAACTTAAACGACTGTCATAATTTGTTAATGAACCCAAATAATAGGAATGGGAAAGGAAAGAAAAGTAATGTGCAAGTCGAGGAGTTATCAAGCTGCGAAGATGTGGATGAGACGGAAAGCAAAATGAAACAAGAGGATCTTATCGTGGACTTTTTAGAGTTGCATATATTTCTTCATATTAATACTTATAAGATTTTAAGAATACAATGTTTCTCATAAATTGCAATTTGCTGTTATTATTTACTGACTCGGGAAAGAGATCCGGTGCCACACGGGAGGCACAAAGATCGCTATTCTGTGTTAAGACCCCTTAAGGTTACGTCCCGGGTGAACAACGGTTAGCTACGTAAAACGTTGTCGTTGTCACGAGTTGACATTCCTTACACAAGTTACATCCATACGTCGTTCCCGTCTCAGTCATGGTACAGGACTTTTACGACGTTTTGAGGATTTCAGTAGGATGTCAGAAAGGTCTGTTAGATCAAATCTGGTGATGGAAATATTGACAAAAAAGATCGAAATTATATAAATACCAGCCTCCGCATCCTTCTCTCCAATTCTTGATAAACCAATGTTATGGATCAACCCTACTGATAAGGTTATGAGGGCCCTTAAATTTTCACTTTGTCTCTTTTTTCCAGAGTATATTTCAACGCGCAGTTGACCTATATTTGTGGAGTTCTTAACAGAAAATGTGCAGTTGTAATACTGAATTAATGCCGTTCTAAAATCAAAATTTTTCTTTCTGTCACAGAATGGGAACCCCTCCATGTCCATGAGTTATAATTGAATTTCGTCAATCTTTTATATCAAGGCTATGCACCATATAACTGGCTCTGGTGCAAGTTTGATTTTTGTTATATTTCTGTAATCATTATTTATATATTATATTTTCTACTTTCATAATTCTTTATATTTTTCATAAATTATATAAATAAGCAATATATATAACCTCTATATCAGTTTGAAATGGTTCAAAATTAAAATATTTAAAGGTAATTTCTGAATATCCTGAGGCCTTCAGTTACTTTATAAGTGGCCCCTGTAGGCCTTATTTTATGCTGATGAGGATCTTTTGATTAGATGTTGATCATTTCGAACATTTCCTTAACATATTTGCTGTTTTGTCTTTGAGGCACTGAGAGTTTTCCTCCTCTTTGTTTTATACTTATGGGTAGAGTTTGGACACCTCATTAGACTGATTCCCTGCCTTGGACTGGTCCTTTTGAGCTACATTCCTGGTTTTCCTTAACAGTATTGTGTATATCTAATGAAGTATTTAAAACTGCTCAAACGTCGAAACTGCATAGAATTGACAAATGCGTGTGTTCTCATTGGCGCCGCGCGGGCCTCGGGGTAAGCCGTGCGGGCGCCGGTAAGCACCGTTGTGGACCCTAGTTAACCAAGTTAAACATACATATGCCGCACTGGGACTCTGCCAGAGCCGGGATGACCGTACTGGCGACCTATTGGCGCCGTACTGGGGCCGAAGTTAAACGTGGTTACTTGGTATTAAACGTACTATAACCCTACTGAAACCGTAAATAGCCCGTAGGGGAACCTACGCTCCCGAGTCAGCGGAAATCTTGCGCTTCTGAAGAAGCAACTGATTTTCACGCAGGAAGCTTTGACCGTTGATGATATATTTAGACACCAGATGACGGTTCATTGTCCGCTGAAAAATACGTGCGTATGAAGTGACAAGCAACCAACCAGATGCCAATAAACAAACACTCGACAGGCATTCCTGGCTCCGCCCATAGCTGCGCTTCAAGCACCGCTTGATGAGAGTTAACGGTCGTATTTAAATTGTTCCCTCTGTTTTCTCGCATCATCGACCGATTCGATTATGACATTATGACTGTGTTAGGGTAGCCATGTATTCGTTGCTTGCAGAACTGAAACCAGCCAGCGAGGTGTGCACGCAGCCTTTGTTGTTACGTTCCGTTTGAATTACAACTCACCGGCCGGGCATCTTATGTGCCCAAGGCCCTAAGCAAACCACGTCTGGGGCAATTCTCTTTGAGGCTGTGGCCTGATCAGACGGTTACCGGGGCGATGAGCTGTCACTCAAAAAGAAAAGAAATTGATTGGCTCCGTATATTCCTCGCTTTGCCGTGTCTTCCAGCACAAGGTCTCATCTGATTGGACGAAAATACAGTGCTCCCCTCTGGTGTAGCAATTCAGGATACGAGGTCATAACAAACAGCGCTTACGATATAGAAAGTAGGCATATAGTTAAAGCGCTGTGTAAAGAGCGTAAGGGGAACCCTACTGAAACCTAAGAAGGACAGTCAGTACAGAATTCATCCCAGTTTTAGAGCCAAAACCCTGGTCAACCGTAGCAGAGGGGCACTGGGATGCGCCGGGGCAAACCAGGACCCAAAACCGGGAATGTGTGACAGAGGCCTTACGGGACCGTAAGGCCATCGCACGGTGCCCGTATGGCAACGGCGGACACCGCGAGGCGCCCGACCGAATATTGTCGAGAAAATTACCCGAAAAATAGCACGAATGCCGCATGGAGTATCCCCCTCCCATATTGGGAAATATTATGAATATGCAATGTAAAGTGGACATTTTTTTTTTTACAAAAAAATGATATCCTGTTCTTGTAAAACTGTTCCCTTTTATCTTTGTGTTATGTAGTCAAACTATAGAGAGGTTCAATTGTTGATATATATTTCTTCAAAATTAGATATAAAATTCCGATCGTTTTCAACATGTTAAAGTTAATGACGCAAAGACGCATTTACGTTTATAACTTGCAAAATATTATCTTTTAAATTTAATGCTCGGAGTGAAATAACTGATATGTTGAAGTCTTATGTTTAATTATGCATTTTATCGGGGTTCGTGGTCTCGACAGCACACAGAACTCATAAGAGCACAGATCGCGAGTTCGAGTACCAGTATCACCAGAGGAGCCGTTAGATTGTTCACGGTCGATCCCAACTGTGCAGGGCCTTGTGCCCCCGCAGTTGTTCTGCAGCTGTTCATAAATATCCTCATCCTCAAAAATGAACCTGAAAGTAAATTGTAGACAACTTAAATAAAATCCAATTGCTAATTAATATTAGAAATTATATTAAAAAATAATAAATAAAAAGAAATATGAAAAATGAAATTTAATCACGAAAATTGGGAAAATAGATAAAAAGAGTCATATTGCAACTTAACAGGGGGCCGCGAACCGAAGGCGCCCCTCTTGATCTCCCACTGATAGCAAATATATATATATAGCGAATATATATATACAGCGAGTATATTCATTTTGCCATCTGATGTGGATTCGTTGAACCATTTCAACATTGCTGTGTGGAACTGTAGTTCGCGCTTCGGGCATTATGTCCCATTTACTGTAAAACAGTTTTCTGAGAAAACCTCACGACCCTAACACCGATTAAAGTTTCAAATTTATCATTTCAAATTATCTTTCCTCTCAGAAATGTAGGGAGAGTTTTTTTTACTTCAGGATTAGAAACTCTGGTATGAAAAAGGCTGCAGGGCTACTATGTCAGCAATTTGTGATATCTTATGTTTGGTGTCTTTGTGATTATTTAAAGGTGGTAATTTTATTATAAAACATCAGACTAAAAATATATATGACACAAATCACTCTTTACACTGAATGGCCCGTATGACTCACGAAAGGTGAACTGAAAGGCACTGGTTCAAATCTGCCATCGAGAGGTATGGGCTGTTGGGTCCATCTCAGACTATTCGTACTGAGATAATCGGATAGGAAACGGCGTCTATTGATTTCCGGAATCGGAACGCAAGTGCATGGTTACGTCCCTACAATAAATAGCTGGAGACAGGTTTTGATGTGTACCAAACCAATTTCTCATTAAGAGTTTAAAAAAAAACACAAAAAAACTAGTTAACTTATATAAGACGAAGGAGATACTGAGCATCCTGTTGACTTGATAATACCAGAACACCGAGATCAGCTGCTGATGCTGGTGCCAAAGTTTACCATAAGATAAGGAGATTTTGTTTATCACTAATAAGGTGTTAAAGTTGATTCTGTTTTTCCCCCCAGGCGGGGTTGACAGGTCAATTAAAGTGCTACTTTTTCTAAATGGTGAACTTAATTGTCAACACACATTTTCGTTACAAGGTGGGTATAAAATGACATATCAGTAAACACATATTCTCAAAAATATATATTTTTTAACGAATTGGTCATAGGTGGCGCTTACTACCGCTTGTTGTCCATCATACAAGTCGCTATGTCTGCAGCCATACGTTGGTGTGATGAATGAGAAGTGTCAGTGAGTATTATACCTTCAGATCAGTAGATGACTTATCACAATATTCAAGAGTTAAAAAAATGAACTGCGTTTCATGACCAAAGAATAAACAACAGTTGCTATTAACACAAATAGACTGTTCTTAGCATGTTTGTGGTGGCTGTTACACGTGTTTGATTATAGGTTACATGTAAGGACGACATTGAAGAAAATGTGCATGGCGACCTCTTACTAAAAATATTAATGGGTACTGCCATAACAACGTCACGCTCGCGGCTCCTAGCAAGGTGTTGAAAGTCATTGGACAGCGTTAATATTAAAGAGAATTCCAGCATTTGGTATGCCTCACTGGCCATTCAGAACTAGATTTCGAAATTGTATGGATTAGTTGCTTTCATTTCAAGTTTTAAAAGTACTCTATCAGTAGAGCTTACTTTTTTCCTCTTTACCAAGCATACAATCAGTCTACGGTATTCCTGCGTTCACAACCTCATTATGGTATCTCTCTCTCTCTCTCTCTCTCTCTCTCTCTCTCTCTCTCTCTTTGTACGTCCACACACACACACACACACACACACACATATATATATATATATATATATATATATATATATATAGAGAGAGAGAGAGAGAGAGAGAGAGAACAAAAAAAACCAACAATACAAAGGGTACTTGCAGACTTCACAGGTTAGATTTTGCTGGGTAAAACTTGTACGTACTGACGTTTTTATCACTAGTCTTTTGAGGATTTATACACTTCCCCCATTAGAGCAGTGTACCGATGCAGTCACCTTAGGATAATCCCAAATACACACACTTGTGCACGAAGACGTAAAATTAATGGTTTATTGCCCGTTCAAGACAGGTTTTATGTACTGTTATTATCAGGTGTCACACATTAAAACTTGTAAATAGCTGCACAACGCAAACCCTAGTTTGACTCAAGAATGTGGAGTACCTCACTCCTATTTCCCTAGAACATAAGTACGTGTTCGAATTATACACAGGACCAGTTTACGATACCGAGGCTACGTGTACCACCCGTGACGCCGCGTCTTACCTGACGGCAACAAAACTACAGGTTTGGAAGCATAAAAGAGACTTATTTTCGATGACTTCGTGTGGTACGTCTGAATACCTGTAAATGGGCTGTATTTTATGGGAATATATATATATATATATATATATATATATATATATATATATTTATATATACAGTGGAACCTCACAATTACAACCACCTTGGGGACTGACCAAAGTGGTCTTAATTTGGGGGTGGTCGTATTTGTGAAACTCTAAATTACCTGGATCGTACATTCGGGACCAAGAAAGGTGGTCGTAATTGTGGAGTGGTCGCAATTGCGGGGTGGTCGCAAGGCGGGGTTCCACTGTATATATATATATATATATATATATATATATATATATATATATATATATATATATATTCAATGAACACAAAAAGAAGAGAGACATCAACGCCAACATTTCAAACAATCATATTATTTGGATAACATGTACAGATTGTTGCTAAATTTTCAGCTACCCCTGTAGCCTTCGTCAGAGCGAGTGACTAACTGTAAACAAAGCTGATAGTGTGACCCTTCGCTAGGTCAACGGGGCTGGCTTGCCAGCTATACCCATGAATCAATCTGATGTCTTGTCAGGACTGGCCTGTGTATGTCCACATGAAAACAGGGCTGCTGGGGTGTCAAAGACAGGGAGGGGTTAGTCTCGAGGGAAAAAGTTTGCGCTAAGTGCCGGGTATTTACAGAGAAAAGCTTTGTTTAATCCTTTTATGTGTGTACGTAGTGTATGAATGTGCCTTTGTTCTGATGTGCATCTGTCTTTGCTGGAGGGAAAGTTGCCTTTAAGGATGGTGCATGTTAAATCTCGAAGAGAATGGTCGGATTTGTTGAAATGTGCGGCCACGGGGAATCCGGGAGTGTTGTCGGTTTTTTGTGGTTGTTCATTCTGAGCCTGAATTTGGTGCCGGTTTCTCCTATATAATTTCCCTCCCAATTGGGGCATTTTTTACAAGTAATAAAGTAAATGACATTTGAGGAATTGCAAGAAAAAGGGCCTGGCCTGAGGGTTATGTTAGATCCTCGGGACTGAAATGCGGGTTTGGTGTTTAAAATATCGCAAATCTCACAGCGGCGGTCACCGCATTTGACATTCCCTGAAGGGCTGTTCAGTTTGTGTAGTTTCGAGTGGACAAGCATGCGTTTGAGGTTGGGAGGTTGTCTGTAAGCGACAACGGGAGGCGTGGAGAAAAGAGAATCTGTAGCGGGATTTGAATTAAAGTTATTCCAGCATTTATATATATATATATATATATATATATATATATATATATATATATATATATATATATTATAAACGTTACAGGCGTACAGGTGCCGATATTAATCATGCCATTAAAAAAAGTCTTAGAAAGATTGACAGTTGCCCCAGTGTCGAAACAAGGCGCCAGACTAGTTTGAACAACGTGGCGATAACGACACGAGGGCTCTTATCTCAGGATATCAATAATTAAAACGGGATAACTTTTTTGGAGCCATGAGTATGTTACGTTATCATTGCTTTCTAGGGTAGTACGAGTGAAGTTATGTCACAATATATATATATATATATATATATATATATATATATATATATATATATATTGTTATGAAGAGAAATAAATGAGGGGAAAATCCTGGGCCGATCCGTGAGTCGAACCTAGGTAGGTGGCGTACAAGTCCGGCTACCAACCGCTTCGCTAGAAAAGCAAGACAGTTCGGTCCGCTTTTATGTCACCCCGTAACAATATACATATATATATATATATATATATATATATATATATATATATAGTATATATATATATATATATATATATATATATAGAGAGAGAGAGAGAGAGAGAGAGAGAGAGAGAGAGATATTGCAAATAATGGAATAATGGTCTCTTTGCTTCTGTGTGAAAATTATAAATACCATGAATAAGAGAAATACGTCACACTGGAAGTCATACTCTGATGGATTCAATAATTATCTCTACTGATGGGTGAATAAATTAATTATGTCATAACGACATATCCGGCTTTATTATAAACAGGAAGCTGATTGCAAGGTAAGCACGGATAAACCCTTCAAACCCGATATGCTTCCCCTGTGTATAGTTGCTGAACTTCCTAGCTATATGTCTTGATGCTTCGAAAACCAGTCTCGGAATAGTTGATTTACCTAGCTATACTCTTGATTGTTCTTCCCTTACGAGTGATTCGGAGATTTTCAAGCTTGGGTATTTAGGAATGCCGTTGGTTTGGGGGTTAAAGTGTTCCCCCCTATCCCTGTACATTTAAATGAGACTCTGGAATGTAAAGTTCGCATATTCAAATTTAACCATGCATGCAGCCAGGTTGCAGGAGACTTAAATTTAAATTCTGTATATGAAATCTTCCTAATGATACCCGAACCCGATTTTTACTATGGACATGAGTATACAATAAACTGTTTCCGAAATATTGATGAATATGAAGAGAAAATGCAGCGATAATATTCATTATTTCGTCGGGAATTTGGGGCATAACCTAAGCATTCTTCAGTGCCGATAAATACCCCTCCTTTCTCAAAACATAAGTCCGACCCTAAATGTTTGATTTGTTAAGACTCCCTCGCCGATGCAGTGGAATGTCATCAAATAACTACGACAAACTATTAAAGCGTCCTCAACCACCAACTCTAACGTTAGCTGGGCTTGGTTTTAATTGGAAGACGACCAAAACTAAACTAAACAAAAATAAATACACCTTTAAAAGGCTGTTCGAGAACAGAGGCACTCCAGAAAGTCAGGTATACACAGACGACTATGGACACTTGACATATATGAATACCTGACACTTCAGGGAATCAATGATCCATACATCATTTGTATGTATGCTTTATGTTGCTTAACCGTTGTCTGCAGGTACAAAAAAGTATCGGTGGTTCTTCAACTCATTTGGCAACGTGTTTACCGGTTGCTGTGGTGCTACGAGCACGAGAACGCAAGGTCACGCGATAACAGATCTCGTCAGACAACTTTATGACTGGTGACCTGAACACTTGTATCAATACTTTACAGTGATTATCAGTTGCTCAGAGATTGTGAATTATCGGAGAGTTCTTGAGTTTACTTGGAATGGCGTGCGTTAATAACTCAGTTCGATGAAGTCAGGGTGACTATATAACATATAGGTGGATTTTTAGGAACTCTGTGAGGACTCGGTGACTGTCCGGAGACAGGAAGTGCTGTCATGACTTCATCCGACGGAGTGATACTTGGCCTAGTGTTGCTGGCACAAGCGGTTTTAATGGTACACACATGTACGTATATAAAATAATTATATCGTTAATTAATCTTTGTGGTTAAATCAATCTTTTGAGTTTACATGCGATTAATAAACATTCTTCTCCATTTTTATCAAGATGTTGGTTTCAAACGATTATGAAACTTTCAACAAATAAAAGGAAAATTCACGAATTCTAATATAGCATTATACAGTTGGCTGGTATGAAAACAAAACCGATGCTTAGTAGAGAACAGATAAACATGTAAACATGTTTACATATATTGGTATGTATGTTTTTAGCCTGCATTACACCATCAGCTATTGGTAATGGGTACGTGGTCAGTCAGCCGCCGTATAGTAACGGCAGTAAGGCTGTATATACATGTCAAGCGGGCTACACCATGCAGGGAAAAGCGGACGGTCTGACCTGCGTGGGCGGAGAGTGGGTCGGTACCCAACCGAGCTGCCTGGCGACCGGAAGTACGACGGACAGCAGTGGTCTGTATTCTTTTACTTCACAGTATTATTATATGTCATAATGAAATTATTACCTCCACAAGAGAAGGTGGGAGAGGGTTATGTGACCTACATATTTTGTGTGCTCACTGAAAAATAACTAAAATAAATTTAAAAAATGTAAATGCAATATGTCAGAAGAATGAACCATCGGGCAAAGAAGGACAAAATAGAGTTCTGGAAAGTAAACTCAATTCAAGAATGGATCCAGCAAAAGTCTGTCCTTTTTGCCCACTGTCCTGTTTATTTCCGACCACAACATCTCCAAAATATAAAGATTCGCCCTAAAAAAATTAATCAGCACTTCCTAAGCAAAAATTCTTCATAATATTTGGGGAATATTTTGAGATATTCTGCGTATAAGGAAGGTATATTTAAACCTCATTGTAACACAAGTGAAGAAAGAACGTCGTTATTATGAATAATGTAAGAATAGAGAAATATTTACGTAGGTCATCTAACCCTGAGTGAGAAACAAAGACATATATTGTCTGAGACAGGACAAGCTATCAGAGATCGGCAAGCAGTCTGTTTTCCTACCTATCCTGGATCCGGATTATGTTTGTCCTAAATATCTTCCAAAATTTCTCCTTTCACATACGCGCACGGTCGGATGTATTGCCAACCTATCTATCTACGTGTATCCAACTATCAGGCAAAATATGCCATAAGAGTGACGCACATTGTTTTTCTAATAAATTATAAAAGGTTTCTTTGCGGTGGATTCTAACTGGAACCTTAAATACATCCTCCTTTTTTAACCTCCAAATGGTTCTTTTAATTTGTTTAAATGTGACGAACCCGGGAAGGTTCTTATTTGAACCCTGGGTTCTTCATGGAACCGTCAAAGAAGGCTTATCTGATAAAAAAAATCCAGTATGTCATATCGAACAATTAGGATGAATGATGTAGCGGGACATAAACACATTTAATGTTCATATTTCTCAGAGGTGTTAACCTGACCACATAGACCCTGCTCAGGGCTAACAATTACTAATGGATATTGGTTAATGCCTTCTGTATTGTGGCTGCTGGTAGTTATGGACTTGTAAAATAATATATAACATGGACGGTTATCATGGTTTTATTGCTAGCACTTACCTGTTGTACAGGAAGCAAATTTTTACCTGCAGAACTAGAGGTTCAGTGCTTTTCTCAGAAAATGTCTGCTGACACAAGGATTTATGTATGCATTGTCAGGAATCATTAACAATTAGGGAGAGTGAAGCATTTTGGAATCAAGGCTCATTATAACACAAAAATATTTTATGAAATGGTTCTATAAGTTGTGGTAACTCAGCACAGAGTGTTGTCCGTAGATTCCATCCCCCCTGAATATGAGAAGTGACCCTTTGGACCTTTTTCAAAATGTCAAAACATTTGAAATGTTGAACAGACAGTTATGAAATCACTAAGACTTGGAGAATGTATAGGGTTCTTTTAGGCAATATTAGTGATAAGAGCCAATAATTAGTTTCTCAGTTTGAATTTTAACTTAAAAAATGCCAAAAATTATCCAAATTGTAACTTTTTTCACCATGCCAAATATGTTTCGATAGGAAATATTTCTTGAAATTATATAAAGCTCAAAAAATGTCAGATCTTTTTGTACTAAAAAATTAGCTTTCAAATGATGTATAGATTATGGATGTGCAAAAAAAAACTTTAGTCCCTTTGACACAATCGAGAACACGATACTTTGCTACATGCCCGTAGTGCGCATAGTGTCCAATTCTATTTTGATGACAGGCGTTAGTCTTCCATCCAAAACTAACTGAATACATATAGTGATGTAGGACTCGAGTTCTGACTCCGGACTCGGAGTCCACTTTATTAAGGACTCGGAAATGGACTCGAGGTAAAGACTTGCAAAATCAGCCCAAGTCAAAGTTTTTTGTATCAGACTCGGACTTCGACTCGAGTTCCAAATGACCAGCACTTGGAAAACGTAGACTTGGACTCGAACCTCAAGGACTCGGAATTGGACTAGGATGGTATGGAATCGACTATTTTACTTATATATATATATATATATATATATATATATATATATATATATATGTATGTATGAATAGCCATGCTGGTTCAATGTTTTATAGATGGAAAGGTTATACACAGAAAAGTGGTTCACTGCCAGCGGGATACGAACCCACGATCTTCCGATTTCAGGTGGGGCTGCCTAAGACCTCTTGGCCCTGTCAGATCCCCAACCCCGCTGTGTATTTGTACACTTTTATAGGAACTAGCGAAGTGACGTCATATTCTCACCCACTACACGTGTCGGCACGGCGACTTTTACATGCAGCAGGGAGAACTGATGGCTTTATTTCGTATATATATATATATATATATATATATATATATATATATATATATATATGTGTGTGTATGTATGTATGAATAGCCATGCTGGTTCATTGTTTTATAGATGGAAAGGGAATACACAGAAAAATGGTTCACTGCCAGTGGGATATATATATATATATATATATATATATATATATATATACGTAATCACCTGCGCCTGACCCTTTTGTCGTAGTTTTGTTAGTGTGCTTTTCATTTGTGCCGGTCATTGCTGAACAGTTTAAATATGTCTCTCTCAAATATGAAAAAGTTAATGTTTACATTATGATTGTTGAACGATTTTAGCGGCTTTCCTTGATGATATTAGTGTAAATGACTTGTCCCTGGTAACTGGGGTATATAATCTGCTTATTCTCTTTTTGTTTTGACAGTTTCCCTAGTTGAGTACATTTATAACCAGAGTAATCTGACTGTTCTCTAGCTGGTATCCAGTGGGTTCTGAGTGTCCTACACGTAACTTACATTTGATAATCAAAGTGGATTTTTTACTTTGTATGGTTATACATGACTTATTGTATATAATCTTAGTTATACCTGTCTAATTCCTATCTTGTTTAGTGCCCTTCAGCTATCTTACTTTTGTAACCTATTTTTTTTTTATTATTTACCTTGTAGCTGTTGCTCTGTGGGTTATTGATGCCCCGGGTGGACTTGTGGCTCTCATACTCGTCGTGATTTTTATTTATCTTGTAGCTGTTGCTCTGTGGGGTCTGGCTGCCGTGAGTTGACTTGTGGCTCTCATATTCGTCTTGGTTTTTAGCTCAGCTGACTGAAAGTCATCTGAGCTATAGCGATCACTCTTTGTCCGTCGTCCGTCTGTCCGTCTGTCCGTCTGTCCGTCCGTTAACCAGGCACAAATCGTAACCGCTGGACCTAGAACCTTGTAACTTGGGATTCTGAGAGGTCCATAAAAAATCTCCTTGGAAACCAGAAATTAGGTCTCTGTTACCCATATCCTTTGAGCTATGTGGCCCCAAAGTACATCCCAGAAAAGTCAAAAATTTCATACAAAAACTTCAATATCTCATTAACTACTTGACTGATGGTCATGATATTTGGCATACATATTGATCATGAGATGTTACATCACTTCCTGCAGACTGGTGGCGCCACCTGTATTTTTCGATTTTTTACGAATTTTTTTCTCTATTTTTGAGACCTTTAAAAATGTGAACATCTGTTAACAAGGCACAAATCATAAAGACTGGACTTAGAATCTTAATTCTTGACACACTGAGAGGTCCATGAAAAATCTCCTTGGAAACCAGAAATAAGGTGTCTGTTACCCATATCCTTTGAGCTATGGGGCCCCAAAGTACCCCCCAGAATAGTAAAAAATTTCATACAAAAACTTCAATATCTCAATAACTACATCACTGATGGTCTTCATTTTTGGCATACATATTGATCATGAGATGTTCGATCAGTTCCTGCAGACTGGTGGCGCCACCTGTACTGTTTGATTTTTTACGATTTTTTCTTTATTTTTGAGACCTTTGAGGATGCTGTCATCTGTTAGCGTGGCACAAATCGTAACGACTGGACCTAGAATCTTCATTTTCGACACACTGAGAGACCTATGAAAAGTCTCCATGGAAACCAGAAATTAGGTCTCTGTTACCCATATCCTTCGAGCTATGGGGCCCAAAATTACCCCCCAGAATAGTCAAAAATTTCATACAAAAACTTCAGTATCTCATTAACTACATCACTGATGGTCATGATTTTTGACATACATATTGATCATGAGATGTTTCATCAGTTTGTGCAGACTGGTGGCGCCACCTGTATTTTTCAATGTTCACGAATTGTTTTCTCCATTTTTGAGACCTTTAAGGATGTAGTTATCTGTCAACAGGGTACAAATCGTAACGACTGGACCTAGAATCTTCGTTCTTGACACACAGGGAGACCCATGATAAGTCTCCAAGGAAACCTGAAATTTGGTCTCTGTTACCCATATCCTTTGAGCTATGGCACTCCAAAGTACAGCTCAGAATAATGGAAAATTTGATACAAAAGCTAAAGTAACTGAACAACTAATGCAGAGATAACCATAATTGTTTGCACGGATATTGATCATGGAGTGTTTCATAAGTTTCTGCAGACTGGTGGCACCACCTGTATTTGTTCGGTTTTTTTTACGAAATTTTTCTGTATTTTTGAGACCTTTAAAGATATGAACATCTGTTAACAGGGCACAAATCATAAAAACTGGACCAAGAATCTTCATTCTTGACACACAGGGAGACCCATGAAAAGTCTCCATGGAAACTTGAAATTAGGTCTCTGTTACCCATATTATTTAAGCTATATGGGTCCAAAATACCCCCCCCCCCAGAATAATGGAAAATTTGATACAAAAACTGCAGTATTTCAATAACTACAACACTGATGGTCATGATTTTCGGCATACATATTGATCATGAGCTGTTCCATCAGTTTCTGCAGACTGGGTGTGCCACCTCTATTTTTTTTTCAAATTTTTACGATTTTTTTTTTTTTTTTTGAGACCTTTAAAGATGTGGTTATCTGTCAACAGGGTACAAATCGCAACAACTGGACCTAGAATCTTCATTCTTGTCATGCAAGGAGGCCCATGAAAGGTGCCTGTGGAAACTTGAAATTAGGTCTCTGTTACCCATATCCTTCAAGCTATAGGACTCCGAAGTATCCCTCAGAATAATGGACAATTTGATACAAAAACTGAAGTATCTGAACAACTAATGCAGAGATCACCATGATTTTTTGCATGGATATTGACCATTAAGTGTTTTTATTAGTTTCTGCAGACTGGTGGAGCCACCTGTATTTTTGTATCCGCCAAAACGAAGTTTTGCGTGTACTATGTTTTTGACAGAGTTCCTCAGCCGCGGCGGCGTTCGTTTCCAGAGAGCTCCTCGGAGACTAATGGACCGATTTTTCCCAAACTTACACCTATTATCGGGTCACATGTGAACTGGTTCCTAACCAATTTGCATTGACCTCTGACCTTTTCTCTCTATCCAGTGTCCATTTGTGGGTCTGTTTCCACTCATAAACCCTCATATCTCGGGAACCGTTTGACCGATCAGGAAATAAAATTGATACAAATGTAGCCCTTGGATTGCTTATAACATACACAAAAAATGGTGGCGCCACCTGTAACCATGTTTGCACAGTGTCCATCTGTTCATCTGCCTTGGGTTAAAATCACTCATATTGACTAATTCACCTGAAATTCGTCATGTGTATACATCCAGGATAGCTTTCTTGATTTTATGACAGGTGGTGCAACCTACGTTTACGTTAACGCTGGACACCTCCAAGCTCATATCTCAGGAACCATTTGACCGATCCGGCCAAAATTGTGCATGTGTTTAGATCTCACATAGGTCTTTATCATACACAAAACTGGAGGGGTTACCTGCAAAGATTTTTGCACAGTGTTTGTCTGTTTGTCTGCCATGGGCAAAAAAGCGCTCATATACATGTAGTGGTTTGACTTTTCTGCCTAAAATTTTGCAGGTGTATACAACTTGGACAGCTTTCTGGATTTGTGGTAGGTGGCACAACCTACATACACATTTAGGCTGCAGACATCCATGCTAATATGCAACATACCTCACTCTATTTCCCCTTGCCACTCAATCCATGCCTCACTATCCGATTTTGCAGATACATGTAGTCACTTGTCGGTTACCTGTATTCTAGTTTTAAAAGTTTACACATTTTTCTCTATTTTTGAGATATATAAATACAGACTAAATCTTGGCCTGTTGGTTAATCTGTTTGATGCTTCAGTTGAATGGGTATATACTACCATTCTGATGATAAAATTTCCTTTTGCGAATCTCTTCCCAGTCAGCTGAGCGTCATGACCCATGGGTCACTTGTTTATTTATCTTGTAGCTGTTCCTCTGTGGGTTCTGGCTGCCCTGGGTGGACTTGTGGCTCTCATATTCGTCGTGTTGTTTTTATTTATCTTATAGCTGTTGCTCTGTGGGTTCTGGCTGCCCTGGGTTGACTTGTGGCTCTCATATTTGTCTTGGTTTTTATGCCCCCGCCACAAAGTGGCCGGGGTATATAGTTTTACCCATGTCCGTCATTCCGTCCTTCTGTCCTTCCGAAATCAAACAGTTGTACGGACTTTTTTTCGCAATGCCTGCAGATATTTGCCTGATTTTTGGTGTGTGGGCAGATAATGACCAGTTACAGATCGAGTTCGCGTTTCGTCCCGGTTGACCTACTTTTGACCGTTTTACGGCTCCTAAACATAGAAAATTTCATACAAAATATAAATTTTCATGACAAATACACATGTACGGACTTTTTTTGCAATGCCTGCAGATATTGGCCTGATTTTTGGTGTGTGGACAGATAATGACCAGTTACAGATCGAGTTTGCGTTTCGTCCCGGTTGACCTATTTTTGATTGTTTTACGGCTCCTAAACATAGAAAATTTTATGAAAAATATAAATGTTCATGACAAATGTACATGTACAGCCGTTTTTAGCCCTCAGCTCATAGGCTGATGGGCTATTGTCGTCACCCAAGCTGTCCGTCTATCCGTCCGTCCATCTGTCTGTCGGTTGTCTGTCCGTCCCGCATCTGTTAACTTTTACCTTGTGAGCGGGATATCTCTAAAAGGATTCCCCCTTGGAATTTTATTTCATCAGTGAAGATGTATATCGATAAAATCTCGGTCAAGTTCGAAGATGGGTGACCTTGACCCATTTTTCTACATTTTAGAGCTGATTATAGAAAAACACTCACTAGCTTATATCTCAGGAACCATTGTGTGGATTTTCACAAAACTTACTATGATCATTGAGACTGATGGTCTGTACGTGCTGCACAATTTTTGGTGGCGTCACCTGCAATGTCTGATTTTTTAATGAAATTTTATCGGATTTTTCAATTTTGGCCTTTTGTGCAGGATATCTCCAAAGGTATTCAACTAAGGAACTTCATTGCTTCAGTGCTTTTGCATCATATTTACAAAATCTTGGTCAAGTTCAAAGATAGGTGGTTTTGACCTACTTTTCAAGGTCACAGAGCTTAGTATAGAAAAAAACTTAGGGGGATATTTCTCAGGAAGCATTTGGTGGATGTTATAAAACATGGTACATACCTCTCCAATTTAAATTTATAACTGATTATCAGCTTTTGCTAATATTCTAGTTTCGCAATGCAATGCTTACAGATACTGGCCCAATGTTTGATCTGTGGGCGCATAATGACCACTTACAGATCAAGTTTGCGTTTCGTCCCAGTTAACCTATTTCTGACCATATGACAGATCCTGAACATAGAAAATTTCATGAAAAACAGAAATTTTTATGAAAAATGCACATGTATGGACTTTTTTTTCACAATGCCTGCATACTGGCCTGATTCTTGAAGTGTTGCTTGATAATGACCCGTTACAGATCGAGTTTGCATTTTGCCCTTCTTGACCTACTTTTGACCATACAACACCTCCTGAACTTAAAAAAATTTACAAAATTTAACAAATGTTTCTAATTTGCCCCAGGCGGGTCCATTCGTGTCGTTCCGACACATCTAGTTTATTTATCTTGTAGCTGTTCCTCTGTGGGTTCTGGCTGCCCTGGGTGGACTTGCGGCTCTCATACTTGTCGTGTTTTCTTAATCTTGTAGCTGTTACTCTGTGGGTTCGGGCTGTCCTGGGTGGACTTGTGGCTCTCATACTCGTCGTGTTTTTATTTATCTTGTAGCTGTTACTCTGTGGGTTCTGGCTTCCCTGGGTGGACTTTTGGCTCTCATATTCGTCTTGGTTTTTAGCTCAGCTGACTGAAAGTCATCTGAGCTTTAGCGATCACTCTTTGTGCGTCGTCCGTCTGTCCGTCTGTCCGTCCGTTAACCAGGCACAAATCGTAACCGCTGAACCTAGAACCTTGTAACTTGGGATTCTGAGAGGTCCATGAAAAATCTCCTTGGAAACCAGAAATTAGGTCTCTGTTACCCATATCCTTCGAGCTATGGGGCCCCAAAGTACCCCCAAGAAAAGTCAAAAATTTCATACAAAAACTTCAATATCTCATTAACTACTTAACTGATGGTCATGATTTTTGGCATACATATGAGATCATGAGATGTTCCATCACATCCTGCAGACTGGTGGCGCCACCTATATTTTTCGATTTTTTACAATTTTTTTTTCTATTTTTAGACCTTTAAAAATGTGAACATATGTTAACAAGGCACAAATCGTAAAGCCTAGACCTAGAATCTTAATTCTTGATACACTGAGAGCTCCATGAAAAATCTCCTTGGAAACCAGAAATTAGGTCTCTGTTACCCATATCCTTCGAGCTATGGGGCCCCAAATTACCCCCCAGAATAGTAAAAAATTTCATACAAAAACTTCAATATATCAATAACTACAACACTGATGGTCATGATTTTTGGCATACATATTGATCATGAGATGTTCCATAAGTTCCTGCAGACTGGTGGCGCCACCTGTATTTTTCGATTTTTTTACAATTTTTTCCTCTATTTTTGAGACGTTTAAAGATGCTGTCATCTGTTAACGTGGCACAAATCGTAACCGCTGGACCTAGAATCTTCATTCTCGACACACTGAGAAACCTATTAAAAGTCTCCATGGAAACCATAAATTAGATCTCTGTTACCCATATTCTTCGAGCTATGGGGCCCCAAAGTACCCCCCAGAAAAGTAAAAAATTTCATACAAAAACTTCAATATCTCATTAACTACTTGACTGATGGTCATGATTTTTGGCATACGTATTGATCATGAGATGTTCCATCAGTACCTGCAGACTGGTGGTGCCACCTGTATTTTTTCAAATTTTCACAATTTTTTATTCTCTATTTTTGAGACCTTTCAGGATGTAGTTATCTGTCAATAGGGTACAAATCGTAAGGACTGGACCTAGAATCTTCATTGTTGACACACAGGGAGACCCATGATAAGTCTCCATGGACACCTGAAATTAGGTCTCTGTTACCCATATTCTTTAAGCTGTATGGCTCCAAATTACGCCCCAGAATAATGGAAAATTTGATACAAAAACTGCAGTATCTCAATAACTACAACACTGATGGTCATGATTTTCGGCATACATATTGATCATGACCTGTTCCATCAGTTTCTGCAGACTGGGTGCGCCACCTCTATTTTTTTCAAATTTTTACGATTTTTTTATTCTCTTTTTTTGATACCTTTAAAGATGTGGTTATCTGTCAACAGGGTACAAATCGCAACAACTGGACCTAGAATCTTCATTCTTGTCATGCAAGGAGGCCCATGAAAAGTGCCTGTGGAAACTTAAAATTAGGTCTCTGTTCCCCAATCCTTCAAGCTATAGGACTCCGAAGTATCCCTCAGAATAATGGACATTTTGATACAAAAGCTGAAGTATCTGAACAACTAATTGGGAGATCACCATGATTCTTTGCATGGATATTGATGTTTGTAAGTGTTTTTATTAGTTTCTGCAGACTGGTGGAGCCACCTGTATTTTTGTACCCGCCAAAACGAAGTTTTGTGGATACTATATTTTTGACCGGGTTCCTCCGCCGTTGCCGTGTTCTTTTCCAGAGAGCTCCTCTGGGACTTGATTTTATGAGCTTTCCAAGCTCATATCTCGGGAACCGTTTGACTGATCAGGAAATAAAATTTATACTAATGTAGCCCTTGGATAGCTCTATAACATACACAAAAAATGGTGGCGCCACCTGTAACCATGTTTGCATACTGTCCATCTGTTCATCTGGCTTTGGTTAAAATCACTCATATCTCTGCAGTGAATTGACTAATTCACCTGAAATTCGGCATGCGTATACATCCTGGATAGCTTTCTTGATTTTATGACAGGTGGCGCCACCTACATTCTCATTCACGCTGATGACATCCAAGCTCATATTTCGGGAACCGTTTGACCGATCGGGCCAAAATTTTGCATGTGTATAGATCTAACATAGCTCTTTATCATACGCTAAACTGATGGCGCCACCTGCAACCATTTTTGCACAGCGTCTGTCTGTTTGTCTGCCGTGCGATAATGTCACTCATATCTCGGCAGTGGTTTGACATATCTGCCTAAAATTTTGCAGTTTTATACATCCTGGATAGCTTTCTTGATTTTATGACAGGTGGCACCACCTACATTCACGTTCACGCTGATGACATCCAAGCTCATATCTCGGGAACCGTTTGAACGCTTGGGCCAAAATTTTGCATGTGTATAGATCTCACATAGGTCTTTATCATACACAAAACTGGAGGGGCCACCTGCAACCATTTTTGCACATTTTGCACAGCGTCTGTCTGTTTGTCTGCCGTGGCCTAAAATCACTCATTTCTCTGTAGTGGTTTGACATAACTGCCTAAAATTTTGCAGGTTTATACATCCTGGATAGCTTTCTTGATTTTATGACAGGTGGCGCCACCTACATTCTAGTTAACGCTGCACACATCAAAGCTAATATCTCAGGAACCATTTGACCGATTTGGCCAAAATTGTGCTTGTGTTTAGATCTCACATAGGTCTTTATCATTCACAAAACAGCAACCATTTTTGCACAGCGTCTGTCTGTTTGTCTGCCGTGGGCTAAAATCACTCATATCCATGTAGTGGTTTGACTTTTCTGCCTAAAATTTTGCATATGTATTCAACTTGGACAGCTTTCTGGATTTGTGGTAGGTTGCACAACCTACATACACATTTAGGCTGCAGACATCCATGCTAATATGCAACATACCTCACTCTGTTTCCCCTTGCCACTCAATCCATGCCTCACTTCACCCGTTCCACTCTGATTTTGGCAGATACACGTAGTCACTTGTCGGCTACCCGTATTCTAGTTTTTAAAGTTTACACATTTTTCTCTATTTTTCAGATATATAAATACAGACTAAATCTTGGCCTGTTGGTTACTCTGTTTGATGCTTCAGTTGAATGGGTATCTACCATTCTGATGATAAAATTTCCTTTTGTAAATCTCTTACCAGTCAGCTGAGCGTCATGACCCATGGGTCACTTGTTTATTTATCTTGTAGCTGTTACTCTGTGGGTTCTGGCTGTCCTGGGTGGACTTGTGGCTCTTATACTCGTCGTGTTTTAATTTATCTTGTAGCTGTTCCTCTGTGGGTTCTGGCTGCCCTGGGTGGACTTTTGGCTCTCATATTCGTCTTGGTTTTTTATTTATCTTGTAGCTGTTCCTCTGTGGGTTCTGGCTGCCCTGGGTGGACTTGTGGCTCTCATATTCGTCGTGTTGTTTTCATTTATCTTGTAGCTGTTGCTCTGTGGGTTCTGGCTGCCCTTGGTTGACTTGTGGCTCTCATATTCGTCTTGGCTTTTTATTTATCTTGTAGCTGTTCCTCTGTGGGTTCTGGCTGTCCTGATACAGATACTGGCCCAATGTTTGGTCTGTGGGCGCATAATGACCACTTACAGATCAAGTTTGCGTTTCGCCCCAGTTAACCTATTTTTGACCATATGACAGATCCTGAACATAGAAAATTTAATGAAAAACAGAAATTTTTATGAAAAATGCACATGTATGGACTTTTTTTTCACAATGCCTGCATACTGGCCTGATTTTTGGTGTGTTGCTTGATAATGACCCGTTACAGATCGAGTTTGCATTTTGCCCTTCTTGACCTACTTTTGACCATACAACACCTCCTGAATTTACAAAATTTTACAAATGTTTCTAATTTGCCCGAGGTGGGGGCATTCGTGTCGTTCCGACACATCTAGTTTATTTATCTTGTAGCTGTTCCTCTGTGGGTTCTGGCTGCCCTGGGTGGACTTGTGGCTCTCATACTTGTCGTGTTTTCTTAATCTTGTAGCTGTTACTCTGTGGGTTCTGGCTGTCATGGGTGGACTTGTGGCTCTCATACTCGTCGTGTTTTTATTTATCTTGTAGCTGTTACTCTGTGGGCTCTGGCTGTCCTAGGTGTACTTGTGGCTCTCATACTGTTCGTATTTTTATTGATCTTGTAGCTGTTCCTCTGTGGGTTCTGGCTGTCCTGGGTGGACTTTTGGCTCTCATATTCGTCTTGGTTTTTTATTTATCTTGTAGATGTTCCTCTGTGGGTTCTGACTGTCCTGGGTGGACTTGTGGCTCTCATACTCGTCGTGTTTTTATTTATTTTGTAGCTGTTACTCTGTGGGTTCTGGCTGCCCTGGGTGGACTTGTGGCTCTCATACTCGTCTTGTTTAATTTATCTTGTAGCTGTTGCTCTGTGGGTTCTGGCTGTCCTGGGTGGACTTTTGGCTTTCATAATCGTCTTGGTTTTTTATTCATCTTGTAGCTGTTCCTCTGTGGGTTCTGGCTGTCCTGGGTGGATTGTGGCTCTCATACTCGTCGTGTTTTTATTTATCTTGTAGCTGTTACTCTGTGGGCTCTGGCTGTCCTAGGTGTACTTGTGGCTCTCATACTGTTCGTATTTTTATTGATCTTGTAGCTGTTCCTCTGTGGGTTCTGGCTGTCCTGGGTGGACTTTTGGCTCTCATATTCGTCTTGGTTTTTTATTTATCTTGTAGATGTTCCTCTGTGGGTTCTGGCTGTCCTGGGTGGACTTGTGGCTCTCATACTCGTCGTGTTTTTATTTATTTTGTAGCTGTTACTCTGTGGGTTCTGGCTGCCCTGGGTGGACTTGTGGCTCTCATACTCGTCTTGTTTAATTTATCTTGTAGCTGTTGCTCTGTGGGTTCTGGCTGTCCTGGGTGGACTTTTGGCTTTCATAATCGTCTTGGTTTTTTATTCATCTTGTAGCTGTTCCTCTGTGGGTTCTGGCTGTCCTGGGTGGATTGTGGCTCTCATACTCGTCGTGTTTTTATTTATCTTGTAGCTGTTGCTCTGTAGGTTCTGGCTGTCCTGGGTGGACTTGTGGCTCTCATACTCGTCGTGTTTTTATTTATCTTGTAGCTGTTGCTCAGTGGGTTCTGGCTGCCCTGGGTGGACTTTTGGCTCTCATATTCGTCTTGGCTTTTTATTTATCTTGTAGCTGTTCCTCTGTGGGTTCTGGCTGTCCTGGGTGGACTTGTGGCTCTCATAATTGTCGTGTTTTTATTTATCTTGTAGCTGTTACTCTGTGGGTTCTGGCTGCCCTGGGTGGACTTGTGGCTCTCATACTCGTCTTGTTTTAATTTATCTTGTAGCTGTTGCTCTGTGGGTTCTGGCTGCCCTGGGTGGACTTTTGGCTCTCATATTCGTCGTGTTGTTTTTATTTATCTTGTAGCTGTTGCTCTGTGGGTTCTGGCTGCCCTGGGTGGACTTGTGGCTCTCATACTCATCGTGTTCATTGTCCTTGGCTGTTTATATTTTTGTACCAAGTAAGTAAAATTAATCTACTACTCTTCATATTCCTGCAACATTGAAGTGAAAGGGAAAGTCAAAACCGAGTATTGGTAAATCTTTAAAAGGTAAAATTACCGAATCTTGGTTAGTATTTACAACAGAATAATTTATAGCCACCTTCTTAGAATATAAACTTTATTTATTTTATATGGCTTGTACAACTAATTATTATAAACAATACGAGTCCCTCTGCATTGCTCTGATGTTGACATGATAAGAATTAGTGTAGAGGTATATGAACCCTTCACGATTTAAATATGAGGGCCTCAGAATGTATGAGAATTCTTTCTGCAAGTAGTGTAGTTTTATTCGTCAAAGGGTTATCCCCAATTATTGTCAAATAGTTTGATGCGTTGTTTTCTAAGGTGCCACCTGTGGTTTGTTGATCATGACTGTTTACCTTTCTCGACATTTATTATTCGCGAACTTGTGCCGTCCTGAGACCCAGTAGACTAGCAAACCTTCCATGTCCATTTATATATCTGTAGCTGTATAATGTTTGAATATATCTTTCTCATACAGCGACTTTTTTTAAAAATGGAGATTTGTGGTTTTAGTAATTACTTCTAGAAGAGGGTTTGCTAATGACAGAAAATATTCTATTTCAAAGAGTCCTATAGATTAAATAGACAGTCTCGAATTTTCGAATTATTGTCTTAAAGATAATATATCCAAGGGTGAGCTTCCTTGGGACCTGTTTAAAGACAGAATAATTATCTAGTACATTGAGGTACAGGGCAGAGATTAGTTCAGGGGGTTTCATTATGTCAGGGAACTGTGCCGTT
The DNA here is from genome assembly GCA_026874595.1 of Sipunculus nudus. Classification (NCBI taxonomy): domain Eukaryota; kingdom Metazoa; phylum Annelida; class Sipuncula; order Golfingiida; family Sipunculidae; genus Sipunculus; species Sipunculus nudus. The sequence goes on along the minus strand of CM049306.1, from coordinate 101,768,974 downwards.
ATATAGCGTGTATTTAGGGCGCATGACCCGGCCACCTGTAACTGAGCGAAGCATTCAGTGGATCATTAAAGGCTGACTAGCGGTTGATTTTTTTCCGAGTGCTCGGTGGGGCGTATATATCAATTTAACTGTATTTTACATGAAACACCTCATTAAAAACGTTAAACATTTACAGAGTAAAAAATATTGTTAATATTTATCTTGTGCCGGGTATTTCGAGTCGAAACTTCCATGAGTTTAACTGGATTCATACCTCCTTATCACCTGTGAATTAAATATAAAATATAGTAATATAATATAGCTTTATTGATATATATTAGAAAAATACACCTCGACCATACACGACCATATAGTGTTTACTACATACATTTATTCTGCTTGGTATGTTTGATTCCGTTGTCAGTGTGTCTGCAGTGGTCCACTGTTATAATTTCGTGCTGATTGGGGTTAAAATAATGCTTTTCATGTATTCTTTATTCCCTTGATATGATATTCCTTACACCAGTTTTACAGAGAAAGCAAAGGACCACTGAAATTTCGGATACTTCTGTAGTACGAGTGTCTAGTCAAAATCATATAATATCTATAATATTCTGTTTTTTGTTGTAGTTGAAAAACTTACTTACCAATACGTATTTTATACGGTCGGACCCTCCTTGGCATGCATGAAGTAAATGTCTCGCATATTAAATGTTGTCCACAATGTTTTAACCCTGATAGTTTTATAGTCTTCTGAGAAGTATTAAAACAATCATCGACTTGTTACCTGAACCCCATTTATTATAATATTAAACAGGTGATTTTCTTACAGTCGTACTCACTATTTTTGATACGTAATAACAGATATTTTTTTTATAATTGAACTATGAACTTGTGAATGATCGGTTGCATGACGTTCCATATTTGTAAAGAATTAATACTTAATGACGTCAAAAACATATTATTCTTCAGTTTCGTCTAATAGAATTATCTGGTTCCCTAAAAGATGCAAGGCTGTAACTTATGTGACTAAATAGTTTTTGGTAAAAGCATGTTAAGACAGATATTAGTACATCAATTCATTACTCAAATTCCTTTACAGAGAAAAATCTTCCAACCTGATTCACGTGGCCCCGGCAGATAAAACAGACCACGTGTACACAACTCGTTATATAACTGATTATCATGGTAACGCCAAGAATGCTGGTACTCAGATGTTCGAATGGGAGGGAGCAAGCAAAAGAAAAGGGGTAGCAACAACCAAAGCGTCCGGGGCTGGCTCCAATCTGAAAAAAGGCAAAAAACCTAGGGAGATCGGAATGCAAACCGAACGGGTAACGGTTACCCCCTCAGACGTAAGTTACATTTGAGTCAATTTCGAAATATAACATTTTTCCTATAAAAATGTGTTTATCTGGGACTAAATGGCAAGTCATAATTATTGCATCTTTTGATGTAAAAGTAAAACACAACTAGCCTTAGTTTCTGGTAAAGTTTAGAAACCTACCAGGAAGGTCAATGTCGACTAGTAAATCATAGGTAAAGCTACTAACTGAAATTCAAGTAAATGAATTTGCAATCAGAGCGTCAGTTAATCAGATTGAGAGAAAAAAGAAACACGGATTCATGTTTCCAAAGAGACATATTCAGGTTTGAAAGAAAATGATAAGGAAATGCAACCATGAATATTGAACGTTACAAGGGCAGATTTAGAAGATTTGCAAAACATTAGTGGCATTGTTATTGTGTGAAAATCAGATTTAATTTAATCCATTCCAAAAGCTAAATCAATCAGTATCTTTATATGTATATTATTGTACTCATTCGTCTTTTTGCGAAGACTTTTGCGTATATCATCAATAATTATGTTTTGGTTGCGTCCTCTGACATCAAGGTCAAGTTTCTCGAACTCAGACGGGAAATTTAGTGACGAATTATAAACTCTTGAGCGTGTAGCATTGGCCCCTCTCGGTACGACCTCCCAAATAAAAAAAGTTCAACATTCACGAAGCAACACTTTGTTAAAAGGCCTTAATTGAAAGACCCGTAGCACATAATGGTAACATAACACACAAAAATAAACTGTTCAAACTCAGCCGACCATGAAAACGTTATGTTTTATACGTCTTGGAAGACGCAGACAATATTTATCCATTGGTTAGTGGTCAGTTCTAGGCTTTTGATATATGGACGTCATTTCGGTCCTTTCCCCAGCACCTCATCTTAAACTGGCTGACGGGTCTTTATAATAGGGTTATTGATAATAAGGAAAACAAACTCCCCCTTTTCCTCTTCTTGTCTGATTGATTATTGGAATTTCCAGTCTTGGGAATTCAGGCAATCCCACAGTTGGAGTGTCCCCAACGTATAGACATAACACTTGGTACCAAGTACCTGAACTGTGTAATGTTACCTGTCAATTATTAATATTTTTTCGTCAACGTTTGATCGCTATGCAGCAACATGGAATTTATGGTGTGAGAGTTGACATTGTTATCCCGGTCACATTTTGTAACGTCATTCGACGATACAAATATATATATATATATATATATATATATATATATATATATATATAATAGCAGAGAATTCATTAAGGCTAGAATCTGCTTCGGGAGATGGGGTGCCGGTTGAAAATCGAAATTTCGGCTGATTATCCGAGAGCTTCAAATAAAGGCTAACTGTGTTTACACAATTAAATAAATGTGACAAAAGAAGATAAATTTGTCTAAGTTTCTCATTAAACCATCATTTTTTCTTTGTTTGTTACCATCACGACTATAAACATTATGATCATAAATAGCATTCTAACATATTATTTCACATGTGCACTTTTATACTGAATTCATCCTGTCTCTACTGCCTTTATATATTTTCTTATATTCGTTGTTCCTCTTTTTATTGTTCTTAAACTAAAAACCTTGTGTCCAATGTTAGTTATTTTTTCTTCTATTGCCGCACACCTTTCTTGGATCCCACTTTATTAAGTAATTAAATTGTGTTTTAAAGAGGGGGTTGTAAAATATGAGCATTGGACTTGTCGACAAAATCAACAAGAGTAAGGACAGAAGCCCAAATCCCCATCAGGCCACCACAGCATCAATTTATGAAGTATATATTTCGGTTATACGAAAGTAATGTTGATATCTTTTTAACATGTGATTGTGTGAAAATCAAACTCTGATTAAAATTACCCCGAAAAACAGACGGTCAAATACATACTGTATTGTAGGCTAACATTAATGACGATTCAGTAAGGCAACTGAACCATAACATGCCCACCATTTTCTCATTTTGAGATGAGTAGGCCTATACTTGAAAGATTGCGATTTTCCATTCGAACACATTTCATTATCGCTTCTTTACAAACACGAAAAAAATAAATCAACATATCTTATAAAGCATGTTTTGAGACAATATTATGCAATGTTTTAGGTGAGCGTACAGACCGTACTCATTGACCCCGTTCCGGCAATACTTCCGGTGGACAATAGAAGCAGCAGCGAGAGCAGCGGAGGTCAGCCCCAGAAACAAGCAAAGCAGGTGAACCAATGGATGCCGCACTCCAAGCCGGTCAGATACAATAATACCAGCACAAAATAAAGAAGGGAAACAACAGTGTTAAACAAAAAACAATCATATGCCAAACATATATAGGAAATACAGGGAATAGTTGTAAAGAGGAACTCGTTAAAAGTATTATAGCATACGATTCTCATACACTTACATAGTCCTCATCATAATATTCTATGAAATTATATTTATTCAGTACATGATATATATATATTTTTTGTACCAATATGTCATCGAGTTGCAAAACCAATATCTCCAAGTTCAAATATGCCAAAAAAGATTGTGAACCTCATAACTTCTGAAGCATTGCATATATATTTTCCACATATTTGATATACAACTTGTTTCAAACTAGTCTGGCAAAAACCTTGACCTGCTGACCTTGACCTTCAAAGTCAAATCAACTGAAGTATAGGTCATTCTCTCTTGCATTCGTTGTGAATGAGATGACCTTTAAAGCATTGCATATTCTTCCCTAAAATTTGATTCATGAACTATTTTTACCAAATCTCAGAAGAAATTGGAAACTGGTCAAATCAGCCGAACACGATTTTTTGTGAACGTTATAACTTTTGAACTCCATACTCCATTGTTTCTCCAATTTGATACACCTTATGTTTCAACCAATTGCGTGGAGAGTTTGACCGTCAAGGAGTTGGAAAACTTTTCTTGACCTTATCTTTAGGTCAGATCTGTGGAAATGTATGATTACTGTAAACATTCTATCATTTGGAAAAGGGCATAACCCCCCCCCCCCCCCTTTCAGATTTAGGGGAAAAATACATCTATTTTTGCGTCAGCAGAAACAAATTCATTCTAGTTATGTTTGTCCCAAGGAAGTCTGTGACAAATACGGTATTTTGCGAAAATATCACACATTTGTATATAAAGCATGGGCCCGATTTTCACATTTATATGATCAGGTCAAAAATATTCGAGATAAATATATGTTTATCTTGAGAAAATCGGAGACTTTCAGAGACGTCTTTCAAATTCTGCAAATTCTAGAACTTCTAGAACCGATGTTTGCTTGTTAAAGTGCGCACTAGTTAAAATGCTCGTTAGTATAAAGATGGATTACTGCAGATGTATGATAAATATTTTATATCAATATCTAGACAAGGTCAGGAGGGTCAAGGACATGTATATGAGATAGTAATGTATAGCTTAACATTATTTATATTTAAAATGTACAGATTCATATCTTCAAATGAAAGGTTGTGAATTGTTCCTTTTGTAACATTGTAAATATTGATAGAAACTGGCTTTGTGTCGAATTAAACTGACAGCACCTGGCTGATCATATAAATAATTAGGACGTTGTCTCAGAATCTTGTGGTTACAGATCCAGGGTGCCTTATATGTAACCGTTTGATTAACGTTTGATGCCTTAGTGTAGCAGATGGGAATAACTGAAAATAAATCAACTTATTACGTCATTTGATTATCACCAACCTCATATGTACACCCAGAAAGTCATACTGGATATTAAAAAGGAGTAAGTTTCAAATGTTGATGGAAGATACTCTACTGCATAACGACAAAATGGTTTCAGCTTCAGTTAATACATATCAGAAATTACATTAATTGTTTCAAGCATTAAAGCCAGATTTCGCCTATGAGCAATTAAAATAAAGCCATAAATAAAAGTTGGCTTTTAATGTTATTGTGCAAGGATGGCTTTCACAGAAACCAACTATGTAAAGACGTTTAAAATTGTTTGCATAATACCAATACAGAGGTCATCTCAGAGGTTTTACGTATTGATCGGAATAATAATCTCCCTGTTTTCTGTCGTTTAAGAACCCGAATATTCGGCGGGAAATGTCTCATTTATGTTTACTATTTCTCACTTCGACGTCACCGGGCTCTGTATAACGATCCGCGTTCTCGTAAATGCATGTTTTCCTTATTGTACTGGAACTCTGCCTGTTCCAGGGCAGAGAGTTTATAATAAATAGGAATTAATGCCTGAACGTGTAAATCTGTTGAACAAACGTGAAGCATGGCGCCAGATCAAAGTTTGCAGCTCGGTGATGTGAAACAGCTTGACTTGTACTCTTCTCACAATGGACTCTATGTGTTTTGTATATCGTATTGACTGATTCCTATCTCATATGTCACTGCGGTGACACACGACACATGAAGTATAATTAACCAGGTGTTTAAGAATATATTTGTGCACAAGCTTTCCAGTGCGTTATGAGTGTATAAGTATGAATTAGGATCTCCTTTGTTATTGAATCTCAAATATCTTTGTAACATATTTGCTGTATTTTTCCAGCCTATGACTTGTACGTGTGAGGAATGTTAAAAGTATACCATGGAATCGTTTTCTACACTGTATTTCAGAGTTTGCATTTTACATTACATGGGTTTTAAAAAAGCATACTGAATTTGATTTTTTTCTGGTGATGAAAAGTGTAAATGAGAGACCATCAGCCAATGTAGTCTTGTAAGCATGCTTGTGTGTGTGTGTGTGTGTGTGTGCGTGCGTTTGTGTGTGTGTGTGTGCAGTTATGCTATTGTATAAAAATGAACCTAATATGGTATTTCTTTTATGCTGTTTTAAATACGATAGTGTTTTATCAACATACTGTGGCTGATGATACGGCTTTTTACAAAATAGCTGTCAACTCCTTTCAACTCCGGCACAATGTTAACATATTCAGCACAAGATATCAGTGTATATTCATCAAATTGAATATTTAACATAACCTTGGGATGTACTAATCTATGATTTGATCTATGGAATGGATACATTCTGTATATAATCCATATAATTTACATATTCCATGGTTTGCCTATGGAATATACACATACCAGAGTTTGAACCACAGAATGTACGCATTTAATAGTTTAAATTCTGTATGGCAAATAACTCACAAATACTTCATACAAGACAAACATTAAACCATAATTCATCGAGGTAATGATATATAGGCACAGGCACGAAAATAATAACACTTTGGTTGTCTTTTTGTTTGTTCGCGAGCGTCGCATCTTCGCCATTATCACGAATATCACGAATATGATGTCAACCAAGGTATACCTGTACCAAAAGTAAAAATAAATTTATATTCAAGAGACTTGTTCTTACAGAGATATAGAGCATTATTTAGACATTACTTATGCTTATCCAGTATTTAAAAAATAATGTTCATGTTGTGTTCAACAGCATTTTAACGACTGTTATTTGTATATATATATATATATATATATATATATATATATATATATATATATATATATATATACACGCACTCATATAGACATAGAAAAGACAAGAGAATCAATACCAGCGCCTACGATTGGTCTTTGGTCTGCGGTAGCAATGAAACGTCATCTGGTGGCCGAGCTTTGAATTAGATTGCAACATAATCCTTACTTCCATGCATAGTGAACACCTATTGTGGGAGTTGCGTAAATATATCATCTGTGTGGAGAATGACGTCACTGGTGATAACTGGGGTCGATTAAAGACAATAAAGGATTTTACAGGAACAGATTTCAGTCAATCTCGCTTACTTTTTTTATAAGTTGGTTGAGATAAAATCATGCATTTTATTCAGTCTGAACTTGGGAGGATCGAAACATTCAAGTTAAACACAAAATGTACTTTTGGTACTTTACTAACATTTCAGTGGAATTCGTGATTATTCACACCAAAGCACAATCACCTAAGGAAATTTCTGTTTTAAAGTTCATATATAATGGTTACCTCCAGGTACCTTACAAAATCACCAATACATGATTTAACTCTGACATGTTTCCTTTTACATACACTTAGAAGCGCAGGTGACATATTTATTCAAATTCATTGCATCAGCTTTAAATAACAGACTCTGTGCCGGTTCGACTGTGCGGGTTAGGGATTCTGGGTAAAGAAATTATATCAACCAAGGGACTTGGGCTTCTAAATACACCAATGGCACATAGGCCTAAAACCATATGTGGTATAGATATGAGGGAATATATATATGGTAATCGAAATATGTTGGATTGGATTTGTTTTAAGGCATTGTACAATCACATGAATGTTTAATGATAAGGACTTAAAGGAATGAGGAATGTTAAGTATATATATATGTGTTATGTATAAATAAGCCTTTTCTTGACTGTGTCTTATTTTGATTTCAAAGTTTAACGGATGAGACAAATATGAGAAGTCCCGGCCGCCCATCAATACCTGAGTGGAAGACCAAAGGTTGAGTAGAAACGACCTATGGCGGAAAGGTGTAACTGACATCCAATCAACGTCAGCCAAAAGGTGACCTTGCCCCGTCGCAGTTTGTCTTGACATAAAAAGAATAGTTTTACTCAGTTTTTGTTTGCAGGATATCGCGTATGGAATATAATTATTGCCACTCTGCCCAAATAATCAACTGACTTAAGTCATTCTGTCTAAAGCGAATGGGTCCTTCTGTTAAAATGAGTCCGTCATATGAAAATGAACCTCTTCAAACCACCCCCTCTATCGATAATCATACGTAGCAATTAAGATCTCAAAGTCTGAACCTCAACCCCTTTCCGAATTTCTCGATCCACCCCTGAACCTCCCCATCAGAAGAAAACTAATTGTAACCATAATACAAAGAAAGTTCTTGCTCGACCTCCAAGCAGGCCCTTGTAAATCTCCTTGGAAATCCATGTTCTTGGAGCTATGTGAGGAAAACATGTTTTTATCACCTTTACAGTCAGACTTCTCCATAGATTGGAGGCTTTGAGTAATAAATATAAATGGCATCAGAAAAAAATATATATATTTCGTTGGATGATCTGGTAGGACGCTTTGCAATATATTTCTGTGGAAGATATGATTGTATGGTGTGGCTCGGTGTGCCGGGGATTGTGGAAACCCAGTTATGCTGACGTTATTTTAAAACGTCCGCCAGTTGTTTTGTTATGTTAATATTACAGTTTCTCGGAGTTTATCAGTCCCGAGCAAATCTGAGGTTGCAAACTGAATATTTCCCGGCTTAAGCTGAATAACCTGCTTCGATCTATGAGTGTATAAAATTGATTGACGTAGTTAGATACCTGATGTCTGACGTAGATTAGACTAACTGTATGTGATATGAAATGCTGCCATAAATGTAAAAAATCTGTTCTTCTTGTCGTAAAAAATCTCATCGTCCATGCATGTCTGATAGAGTACATTGTAGATCGTCATATTGAAAACTATGTGAAACTCATATTCACAGAATGCAACGACGAAAAGGCTAGTATCTTAAATAAGTCTGTCCCGTTCGAGGGCATGTCTTTCCACAAACATTAGTGTAAACAAATTCTATACGCCTTTCGTTTCTTTTTCTCAAATAACGGACAAGAAACCCTTAAGCTTAGGTATTTATATATATATAGAAATGTGTCATATGTCAAATTAATACATATTTATTACAAAAGACAGACACAGGTTTTACCATATGTTAAAGGTAAATATTTTCGTGCATTTACACGCTTATTCTTTGTATTCAAGGCAGAACATGTTCCATTCCTGTTATTAATACGCGCGGTTCGGTTTCAAATATAACTCGTGGTTACGTAATTTAATTTTAAGGGACTAAAATATGGTTTGTTTGCATATCTTGAAATATGAATATCGATCGTCAATAGTTTGTATTTGTTCACTATTTGTATAACTTCAAAATATCTTTTCTATATCTTATAAAGCAAAGTTCTCTTAGGAAATGTGTGGTCACCATTTGATGAAATGAATCCCGAATAAATGAACCTCCTCACATTCAATACATATATGCAAATTTGTATCGTCCCAATCATTGTAACATCTACAAGTTTCATTTGATATAATGATTAAAGTCATTTCCTTTGTGCTACTATTTTATGTGAAACCTTGTTTGGGAGTCTTCGAGTTTAACTTTCGACACATGTAAATGGGCAACGAAAAATTTTTGGCCAATCTGAATATGAGTCCAAAAAATCCCTTTTCCATTTCTCTATCGAAACCACTTATAAAAATACTACATATTTTTTTTTTTCAATAAAGAGCTAGAGCATGAAATAATTCTTTACTACAAGTCAGGCGATTCACTCCATGTCCTCACATCTATTTGAGGTCAGCATTATTTTCTTCAAGCAAAAGTTCCTAAAGCCTAAATTCTGGGTTCGATATATACCAGGAAATGAAACTCGAAGCCATGGTTTCTTTAATTCAATCAGAGATTAAAAAACTTTCCCTGATGGTTCACTGTGTCACTTTCAAGCTCTATGCCGACTTCTTAGCATTTATGGTAAAACACAGTTTTCTTTACTGTCGTAATATAAATGTCGTATCGGATCATTTCTCGCGTTCACTTAATATGTTATGTATTTGCACTTTTTCGCATGAGATGAAATTTAAGGCGATAAACAAATACTGATACAAATGTGGAATGTCTTAAATAAACTTTATATAGTTTACATGAATTTCACAACTAGTTATAATAACTAATACGAGACACTCTCCATGGCTCAGGTAGTGTTGTTTGGTAGTCTCTGGAGAAAACCAGAGAACTCAGAGAAAACCACCGACCTTGGACGGGAAACTACAACCCACTCTCATAGCCGCGCCAGGGATCAAACTCCGGTCACCAACGGAGAGCCGCCGAGCGTTTTACCCCTTGACTGTCCAGGTCCTTCTGTCTTCATTTTATTGGCTATTATAACAACCAAGAAACCAAGGTTTTAGAATCCGTACACTGAATAAAAATAAAAGATACTCTTCCATGAAACCTTTTTCTTTAAAAAGCGTTTAATCAAATTCAGTTTGAAGAGTCATTGAAGATATGCATCTCGGGTACATTCAGTCCTCCGTTTCTAACTGAAGACTTTAAAACCTTATGTTTTATCTCTGGTGGTTTGTCATTCCATATAAACTGATTTACTGTTGACTTGGCAAATTTTATTCTGTTTGTTAGCATATGGATGACTGACATCATGTATACGAATTGAGAAATGACCAGAGATTTGATCACTAGGTCCCGTCCTAGTATTGTTAAATTCTTCCCTTCCATATCTTAAGGATCTTTCTAGGTTTTTATGTCTTTCGCGATAAATCGAGTAGTAATTTCATCGTCCGCAGCAGGACCGAAAACCATCTAACAGGGAGAGTTATCTGCATCCTTTTCCCTGCTGTATCTATGATCCTCCTTGCTTCTGCTTTGTTCAAGTCATTTGGATTATCCGAAATTTATATAGATTACTCAACAATATATTTCCTGAGTTAACATTCCCTAAAAAAGTATTCCCATTCTGAAACTAAGACATTTTATTTGTGTGTCCTATGTTTATGCCTTGTATTTCGGGTTGCAAGCTTCACAAGTCACAAATTCGTAATTTAACGAAAACAGCAGATAAAGCAGCGTAACCTTAACACGTCTACAAGTACAAAAACACGAATAACTTACTGAAAATTACTGTATACAAAGTAGAGAGTATGAAACAAACAAAACGTCAAACGTTTTGCCATATTTATTTTTCCGGATGGGTACACCACCAATGACAATGAAATGTACAAGGTGCTTGTCGTTATTGAATGCCATAATTCCTATGGCCATCGGGCTTTCGAGGATAATCGGAAACTGATGAACGCAACTTTTTCAACATCTAAAGTGCCGTCCTGAACCAGTCATTGCATATTTTAATCATGTGACCATTTCATCCCCCGGTCACTCTCTTGTTCAGTGGACAAACCTATACAGACCCGTCTCCCTATTGTGGCGCTCCTGGGCTTGCAAAATTCCGCAGTGTGCGGAGTCTCTAAGTTTCTCGCCTCATTGTCGCTTTCGTTTACGGAACTTGTTCTTTAATGCCTTTTTTCGGTCTTTTACGCAGACCGCGATTCTAACGCCACTTTTGGGTCATGAAAGTGTTCGCACTGTTATAGGGAAGACCTGCAAACACCCGATGGGCGTTTCTATTTAACTTGCCCCCAAGCTGTAAGGCTTTTCGTCTTCATCCTAGCGGTTCCACTTGGCGACTTATTCAAAATGGTGGATATACCCCCCCCCCCCAACCCATTTGGTGGTTTTGCCGTCGTATTTACCCGTTTCTTTACGGCGTCTTGGTTTTATGTTTTCTCCCTTAACGTGGGGTTCCCCTTGCCAGGATGTAGAGTTTCTCGCCTCGTTGTCGCTTTCGTTCATGGAACTCGTTCTTTAATGCCTTTTTTTCGGTCTTTTACGCAGACCGCGATTCTATACGCCGCTTTTAGTTCATGAAAGTGTTCGCACTGTCATGGGGAAGACCTGCCAACACCCGATGGGCGTTTCAATTTAACTTGCCCCCAAGCTGTAAGGCTTTTCGTCTTCATCCTAGCGGTTCCACTTGGCGACTTATTTAAAATGGTGGATATAACCCCCCCCCCCCCCCCCCCCATTTGGTGGTTTTGCTGTCGTTTTTACCCGTTTCTTTACGGCGTCTTGGTTTTATGTTTTCTCCCTTAGCGTGGGGTTCCCCTTGCCAAGATGTAGAAAAATGACTTGTCATAGCGGTTTTGACCTTGAGAGGTCTTTGGCCCCTATTTGTGCGATTCGGCCAATATTCCGTTGAATTGTCTCTTGGTAACTGAGATGGTTGTGACTGCCCTTCCGGTGCCTGCACATTAAGTTCCCCGGGCTTTTACATGCCTAATTTCAGTCCGATTTGCGGTCATTAATCTTCCCTTGACTTCGGCCACTATCTCGTGCGTGCCTCGATGTTTTTACTTGCTTTTCCAGTCATCCGTTACTGAACGGATCCGTCACTTTAGACAAATCATAACTCGGTTCGTACAAAGGTCAAGCCGTACCCTTAGGGGTTCGTCACACTATGATCGCGGTCTCGTTAGCAGTTTAATAAAACAGTATTCTTCACGTTGATTAGAGTCAAAGACAGTAATCACAAGCAGGAAGGACTACATGTAAAAATATGGATGGTTGTTTAGTGTCAAAATATTCATTAAAATATAAGTGCCACAGTGAAGCTGCATGGAAACCCATGATAGACGACGTCACACAAGATCCAGACTGGTGTAAAATAATTTCTTACCAGGCCCTAGTTCTTAATCCACTTAGGCATAAAATTAGATATTTCAGTTTTAGAGAATAGTCAACAAATACCAATAGACATCCCTTAAATGAACAGACTATGGATTATTTTTTCTATGATCTGTTCCTACAAAGGGGGAAAATTGGAATTATCCTCTTAAACTGACTTAATACTACAAAACTTGTTTAATTATATTTTAAAAAAGATATAACGCATATCTATACTTTGATTTCACTTTTTTATATTTTGATAAACATTTACGTAAATATGAATGGTGTGTGGGAGAAGATAAATTTGAACGAACATACACGTTTATCGACACACCCACCCAAATCTGTTTATAGAAACGTCTGCAGAACATGTGATAATAGTTGAAAACAGCCTTACTCTATAAATGGCCCTATAACATTAAACACCAGCTCTGACGCAAGAAAGGACAGCTGTTACATTGATTTGCATGTCCACCCGCACCTATTTGCACCTGACGATGGCCGTCAACGTCATTAAAGGTCAGATTTAATCATCTCAGCAGTAAAAACTGATTGGATGTTCTGTGTCAAAATATTATTTAAAATATAACTGCCAAAGTAAGGCTAGCAACTTATGACAGACAATTCCAGAGGGTTGTACAATGTGTTCATTTATGTCATAAAGTTTCTTAATCTCATATCAGGACTTGGTCCAAGTTCACTTAAGTAGCAAATTGTGTGAAAACTTTTAAGTTTGAGAGAATAATCAACACATGGAACAGACATCCCTTTTATGAACGGACAATACGTATTCTTGTTTCTATTATCTGTTCCTACAAGGGACTATTGGAATTATTCGCTTAAACTAATTTAATATTACACAGTTAGCCCTTCCGGTGATAAGGGACTAAATGCTTTCTATGAAATGAAAATAAAAAAAACGCACGGCCAGAATCAATATTTACAAGAACCATCCATTAACGTAAACTACAAACTTAATTAAACTTAAGGTTCCTTTATAAATGCCTTCTGGCACTGTACTAATGAATGCCTGTATGCTGCACAATGGCAATGACTTCTTCACTCTAATTAATTCGTAAACTTGAAGTTTACAAGGTCGAGCGTAACAGGCTATGATTTTCATATTTCTGGAATAAACAGTTTCTATCATGAGTCATAGGTAAATTAAATCGGCAGTCATTCAGGAATAAATAGCAAAGGTGATGGCGGGCAAACTGCCAGATAACGTTTCACTTGTTTATTTTTACAAATTTATTATATGTATTTTCATTCTCTATGATATTGACGAATACACTAAGGATCTAGTATGAAAGGTCAAAACATTAGTAACAATGCATCAATTGTACAAAAACACAGGCTGAGGTTCCGGCGAGGGCGGATCCAGGATTATTTTCCAGGGGTAGGGGATAAAAGATATTTAGATCAAATAAATTTATAGTAAACTGTATTTATCCCCCCCCCCACCCCTCAAGTTGACGCTGGCTTCTCAATAGCAGACTGAAGGGCGTATAAACGATGATTTTCGTCAAAATTAGACAAAACTATCGGTTAACGTCTGTGGTAATAGGATTTAAACATTGAGGTAGGTATCCTTTCTAAATCCTAGGGTTTCAATCAAAGATCAAAGTCTTCATCCTGAATTCTTAATCTAAGTATGTACATTATAGTTTGCGATTACTTGACAGGGCGGTTGTAATCGCTTTCTATCGTAATATTTTGTATCCTGTGGGTCGTTGATGTGCAGACATCTCCTTTGCTGGGTCATAACACTGAGGAACCTCAAAGAGACGCACTTTTTTTGTGAGTGATACACGGCTGCGGGGCACAGCCTTCCCGTTTTGCCTGCGGAGCGCTTGGTTGGATAACGACTGTGTAAAATCATGCAAATAGTCTTAAAATTACATGTAGTGGCGAATTCATATTAAATTTACCAAAATAATATTGTTATTTTTAATAACATGTTAAATAATATTAAAACAAAATGAATGTATAAAAAAGCATAAATTCTTTCCAATTCACATTTTTATACTTTGATATACCTTTACGTAATTATAAATGGTGAGTTGGATATTATAAATTCGAGCGAAAATACATGTTTATCAACTCACCCACACAAATCCATTTATAGAAACTTTTATAGGACGAGTGATAATTGGTGAAAAAAAGCCTTACTCTATATATGACCCTATAACATTAAACACCTGCTTTCACGCAAGAAAAGACGCTTGTCACATTGATTTTCATGTTCCCCGCACCTATTTGCACCTGACGATGACCGATTGCGTCAGTGAATGTCAAATGTAATCACCTTAGGAGAAAGCAGTTCTTAATGTGAGAACCAGTATAGCAATGCGTCCCACCTGCTATCTTAATGTGTGATGTATCCATCATTCTGCAGTAAATCAAGATCAAGAAATCACACCATTTATGAGTATAGACTATCTTCAGTCGGTACAGCTGTGAATTTTTTCCATCATTTAGATCATCAATTTCATCATTTTCACCATCCATATCCTTACAATATGAGATCTATTCATCTAAGCAATTCCTCTGTACCGACCACAGACTGGTGTACTCAGCGCACCAATTTTACGGCAGATACATGTTTATTTCATCATACTTTCCCCACGATTGCACCTACTAACACCATTGAGGGGATAATCAGGTGATGTTGTTAGTGCAACTGTTTTGAAAATAGATCATTCATATTACTTTTATGTATATTATATCTACAGTCTCAGGAATTTTGCATTTGTTCTTTTAGATCGTCATCTTCATAGTCATCATCATCATCATCATCAAATACCATTTGAAGTAAACAGTATCGATTACTAGCTATTTTTTTTCACATGGATTGTAAAACTGTTATTGATAACTAATACGAGGCAAACTTCATAACACGGATGGTGTAGGGGGAATAAACAGGAATAGGGGGAATATTATACAACAAACGCGTTCATTTTTCATTCGCAGCTGATTGTTGGACTGTTGGGCATATATGACCAAGTGAAGATGGTTTCCAACCCCTCATCTCAGGGGAGATCATTATTGTGTCCGAGTCCACACCATCTGAGTCAGGGGTGCAAGTCCGATTCCAGGCCAAATGATTCTGAGTCTGCGTCTGAGTCCTTAGGGTTTAAGTCCAAGTCCATCTTCTTTGAGTCCAGGTACTTGGGACCCGAATCCAAGTCTGAGACACATAAGATGTCTCAATTAAAAGACATTACTATAAGTAAAATGAAGATTACCATAAGTAATTTTATATAAGTTTATGCATGTTTTTTACTTGGATGTTAATTACGTTTCGCTCACGATGCTGAGTTATTCGATCTGCATTCTCGAGTCCTTACCTCACGAGTCCTTACAAGTCCAAGTCCAGGACCAAAGCGTCCAAGACTGGAAACTCTTTCGATATTCTAATAGACATTTGTTAAATTCATCCGTTTCTCTGAAGTAAATGAATGATTCAAACATTATTTTCTTTTTTTATATGCAAAATGGACACAGGTGAGAATTGGATTTTTGGCACAAGTTTTATTAGCTAGACATTGATACGTAAGATGTAAATTCCATATGTCATATGATTTGAAAAAAGGGATGTAAATGAGTAAGGCACAGGTTATATTACCTTATTTCATTTGAATGAATCCTTAAAGAGAAAACAGTGGCGATTAAATTTTGTCACATGGTTAAAAAGACCCTGCCAACATTTTGTAGATTTTACTCGTACTTAGCATAATTAAGCCGAAGCTGAAAATTGGACAAATATTAACATATTTCATGAGATGTTTTTCAAACTTTTAATATTTAACAAATGTTAAGTTAATCTGCATATGTGAATTAAGAGAAATCAGTTCAAATTATTATAGACCTGAAGAAATGCCTAAAACTGCAATTTTCATCACTTGACAAGTTTTAGAATTGATTTGTCAAAATAATATAAAATAATGTAGTACCTTAATTAAATTATGAATTTAAATTTTAAATATTTCTTGTATGTTGGGGTATGAATGGGAGGAAGTCATACATCATGTCTGGAGAGTCTCTGTCAGAAAAAATAGAACTGCATACAAGTGACATGGGGTCTAATAGTCTAATAATGATGAACTGCATACATGCAGGCAACTTGGGGTCTAATGGTCTAATTATGATGCTAGATCAATAGTGAGATGAACTAAAGTAGGCCGCACACAAAGCGGATGAGACGAGACGAGATCGGACCGGACTTGAATCCGGTCCGGTCCGCTCAGTTTGCGGGAGTTGGCGGACCGGACTGCCAGTCCGGGACCGCTCCGGACCCACTCCTGAGCGAGCCTGACCATATCAAAATGTTTTGATATTTCAGGACTGGTCCTGAGTGGTCCGGTCCGGTCCGCTTGAGTCCGCTCTGTTTGCAGGGGTTTTAGGACTAGCTAGGATCGGGACTTTGTCATTGACCAATGAGAGCAGCTCTATGAATCACATGATAGACGTACAAATCTGGAGATGGCGAATTAAGAGACGTTAAATAACGTGGGTGACACCACCAAGTTTGGTGTACCTTTTAGCTATAAAGGGAAATACTTGCTAAAAAAATAGTGTTGCTCACCACATCTATCATCTAAATTCAGCATAAAGGATTCACGTGTAATTGCAATTTAATATAAAAATAACAACTAAAGATATACTTCTGTTGATCATATTTCGATAGTTAAGTATGATCAAAACAGTAGTATTGTATATATATATAGTTTCCTATTTATATACAGAAACCTAAATTTAGAGTGATGTAATACAAAGCAAATACGTCATAGCACAATACCATTGTTTATATGTGTTTTATGATGACAGGTGAAGTTACCATAAATTGAATAGATTGTAGATATCCAGGTTTATTTATAAATGGAAGTATATTACCTCAGATAGAGATGCCATAATTTTTGTATGTATGTATGTATGTATATAATATAATATAATATAAGAGTATCTTATTAAAAAATCCTATCCGATCCGCTCTGTGTGCGACCCCTCTAGGACCGGACCGGACTGGGAAAGATTGTGGCGGACTCTACAGGATTTTCAGTCCTGTCTGGTCCGATCCGATCTCGTCTCGTCCGCTCTGTGTGCGGCCTGCTTAAGACTTTCCAGTTACAATTCAGATTATTCCTCACACAAAAAAATCACTTGACCCCTTAAAATAGATGAAAATGTGTGATTCTTTTTTTTTTCAATCATACAATAATATTGTTATACGTTAGTCCCTTTTGAAACGTGATGAGCTATATGGCTAAGCTGTATTATAAACAGTCAGAGATATTGAATGGTGGCAATGCTTTAAAAACATCTAAAACGAAAGAATATACGAAATAGGAGCTATCCGATCATCACGTAAAAAAAAATCAGCCCGTGGAAAACTGCTTTATCAAAGTTGTAGATATTACACATTGCACATTCATCAGTATCAAGTCAAGAATAGGATATATCCCTGGGTTTTTGTCTGTGAACTTTTTCACTCAGCATCCAGTTAGGCAAGATTTTGAAGTTTTCTTTTACGGTTTGATCTGACAAACGATATACTTTGATAAATATATTTAAATAAGATCCCTTTTTAAAATAGATATCCAAATATTGCAGTAAAATTTATCAAAACATGTGCTTTAGTGAATTTCTATTATACCTAATTAGCATTTGTTTATGATATTTTTAATGCGCAAATTTGAATATTCTTTTTGAAGAAAAAAATCATCAAGAAAGAAAATAATATCTTTATTAAAGCGGATGTATAGAGCTATAATGGGTTTCTCGAAAGAATACTTTGCAGTTTTACATAAAGTATGGATATTTGTTTCACTAAATGTTTTTACATTTATGATTAAAATCAACTAAAAAAATCAATTAAATTCCTTTATCATTAAACTATAAAGCGTAAAGCTTTTTTCTGTGGAATTGTTAAGTCACAACAAAGAAAAAAGTGATCCTTTAAATTAGAATTTTAATTGTAAAATTTTTTTTACATTTATTTTAAAATTCAAATATTTTGTAACTGAATTCACAATTTCGACAACGAATTTACGATAAAAATTCAGTAAAAACTTCATGAATGGGTTTTCAAAGATAAGTAAACCTGTACGCGATACACAATGTGCTCTATGTCTTAACATGGCATACAGGATATTGGGTAAGAAACCCTCGTTTGATCTGGAGTAGGAAAAGGGAGTGCAACTTTGGAAGGGAGACATATATTTTTTGGATCGTGGAAAATCCTCAACAGAGTCATTCATGTGTCTTGCCATGCGGAAAGCTGTTTAACGGTCCATCGGGTTGTGCTCAGGTTTCTCTTTCATACCAGGAAGCCAATTTCCTTAGATGCAAAATCCTGTATCTTATTTCCGAGGCTTTTACAAGAATGTTCGTATGACATAAGTTTTGCTATTATGAACGTTACAAAGTTACAAAAGGTAGATTGGTTTGTTCGAAGTTATATTCGAAGCACAACGGTAGTATTTTCTATATAACAATGACTGGACTTAAAATTTTAGTTATTTTATCGTTTTATATATATACATATATATATATATATTATATATATATATATATGTGTGTGTGTGTGTGTGTGTGTTTTCAAATAAATCCAGCTTTTACAGGTGTCAAGGAGTTGATTCCCCGTATGGTTCCAAACTTATACCCAAGGACAATGCGTCACGTGAAATATCTAAGGCATTCCAAATTGCTCTGTCTAATGTTGAAACAGCTGCGGGGAGAGAAGTTTAGCTACAGAGCGTGTGAGACATGAAAATAGCTTCCTTAAACATGATCGTTTTAAGGCCCCGGACTACTGGTAGTTTAATGAAACATTCGAAATGCTTGCTCTTTCGTAAACACGAAATATAAATGTCTCCATTGTATCAAGCTATGTTTTGTAATTCCTTTGAAATCATTAGCTGAATGAAACTTCTTTCATTTCAAAATAGTTTTTATTGAGTTCGTTGCCTTTGAAGACCGAATAAAGTGAAGGCACTTTAAAGCGGGTACTACAATACGCATAGAGCTGTCACACAGAAGCTGTTAGTAGGGAGGCCATAAAGTATTTTATTAAATGCTTTAAGAGGTGGGTATTGATTTTCTGACAGGCTGTGCTTGCGCAACCCTAAAAACGGACGGTTAAGATTTATTTATAATCTTTATGTTACTACCATACAAGGATACAGATGTCAGGATTCTGACAACTTCCGGTAAGCCAAGATTTTTACCTATGGTATCTGAGAAGTTATCGTCAGTGAGGCTGGTGATGACGAGATTTTTAAAAAAAAGCTGTGTCCAGTCACACGGTGCATTAACCTCATTCTTGGATATTTTATGAACCAAGAAGGCAAATAGTGGTTTTTAAAATGAATATACCTTTCTACGCTGATTGTAGATTAGTAATTATTCACATTATCTAAGCCTAGTAATCCGGATTATAAAAAAAAACGATTAAGGTCAAGGGTAACGGGATATTATGTTGACAAGCTTTCCCTACCCGTTCATTTTGTGCACATTAAGACCAGTTATGTTTCATCCAAAACACGACAGAATAAAATGAAGGCTGGCTCAACTATTTTGATATTAATAAATGACACAACAACACACACATGACAGGTGTTAATTTTGTTTCATATGCCATAGGAAAAATATGCCTTAAGATCATTTATAAATTAGGAAGCAACAGATCAGGCATAAATGTATGTTTCACATATTTAATGGATATATTCAAATTGAATTTGCTAATGCTCTAGGAACAACTGAACAGTTTGTAATGTCGGACCCTTATAAGTCTCAGATGTGTAAAGACACGGTGGGCCTCAGGCCCTGATTCAAAGTAACACACTGCCTTCTGGCTTGATCTACAATCGTTGTTGCCAACAAGTGCCCCTTCCAAAATAATTCAAGATTTCTTTTGAATTTGGAAAAATTAGTAAGATTACCCCTTTAAGGACAAACTTTGCATCATTTCCGATAGTTCAACAACAAACGTGCGTATCCGAGGCTTAGAAAAAGTTATATAGTGTTACCAACGTCTATATTATGGCATTGATTTATTGTGGTCATAGATTAAAAATCTTTTAAAACTCTTAACAAGTACACATCTGATCCAGTAACATGGAATTAAATGGTGATATGTCAAACTATAAAGCGTTGAAAACGTGAATATAATTTACATTATTATTAGATCTCTAAACACGAATGCTAGAACTGACATAGCGCTCGCTCGATTTCCGCCTCGTTTCCGCTGGGTGGATAAGATGTCCCCTCACAGGGAAATCCTTGTTTAGGTACTAGGAAAGCCATTCTTGTGTTTGTTTGGGTCGAAATGGACTTTGATTGCCTGGCTCGCTCTGCTTACAAGAGTCATAGCTCTGGAATCCAATAAATCTCTTCTAGACGGCTCAGAAACAGTTCGGGCATTCACTATAGGTTATCTATTTGCTTTCAAGCAGCGTTTGCGGTGTCTCCCAGAACAAATTTCCTCATACCGAGTAGTGTTAAAATAACGTTCTCTCACGTTCTCTGACGTATATTGTTGCTTGCAGGTTGCCAGTGGAGAGGTGAGTAGTTGAGTGTTGTAATATTATTTGATAAGTAGCACATACAATTTCCGGGAAAAGTATTTACGAAACATTTTCCATAACGATTAGTAGAAAAGCTGGTGGGGATAGAAACGGAAATTAGAAAAAGTAGTATCCATGGTAACTAGAATAAAGAATATAAAATCTATACCATATTGGCATGTGATGAAGGTAATTGTTTCATGTACTGTACTGTAAGGACCTGAAATTACTGTAATCACTGTGAATCACGTCTGAGTTAAAAATTATATAAGTTCCTTTTATGAATATGTTGAAACATGAAAGTCAATTTACAGTTTAGAATAAACCCCATAAACTTTGAGTCAAATTAAAAAAAACACCTACACACATGAAGAGTAATAGATACCTCAAAGAATTCTTATCATTATGATGTTCCACAGGTGGACATAGGGTGCATATTCGTGCATTGCAAAAATATCTAGTTCTTGAGTATGCGTGCTTTAATTTTAATGATGAATAGCTAATAAACCTGGTATAAGGAATCAGGGGTGTTTTAAATGAGATAAATGGGATTCGGGTGTATTCAGATTTCGAATGATCTTTGACTGGGTACATTTTATTATTTTTAGACATATAAAGGATAGATTGATGAAAGGAAGATATGAAATATGAATATATTTTATGTTTTAAGGTCAGGAGAGGGATACGTTTTGTAGGAACCAATAAATGGCGTATTTGAGGTTCAAAACAACTCGAAGTAAGGAATAGTGCGTTATGTAGGAACTATAATTGATATACTTAAGCGGAAAACCATTTAAAGTAAGGGAACAGTTCAATTAATGAAATCTTCATGGATGGCCTGCGTGCGGAAACCCCGTTTTTGCCTGATTACCGGTCGGGAATGTCCTGGTTGTGACAAATTCTCCAAACAGACGGTCTATATCTTAAAAAGGAAAGGATAACTTCTGCCCACATTCATTCACACAACATACTTTTACGCCAAAATCGAGCTATTTCGCCTAAGAAGTGTAAGTAACAACAATTAACGGGCAAATATAGTCATCAAATATAATGCATCGACAACATCATTGCCCAATATAACCAACAGACGGTATTTGAAGAACATATTTTATATATTGATAAACCTGTGGATCTAACTTGTGTTGAAATTTCCGTGTATTGTAAATATTAATTTAAACTTTTGCGCCTGCTTCCTTGGATTGTTTACGTGATACAACTGTTTCCAGAACTGTTGAAGATGTTAATCCAAGGTGATAGTGCAGCAACAACTGTTGAGGTCATTTCAACATTATGCAAAAAGATTACCTGGATTAATTTAGAGATTAACGATTATATCATGCTGACATAAGAAATGACAACTGGACAAAATCTAATAAATTCTTTATTGGCCCATTCCCGAAATGCCCTGAAAATTTCATGAGATTCTGGTCATGATTGCATCCGTTAGGCGTTAAGCTGAGGACTAATACACAAGCATCCACACTAATGATGGACAGGTAGCAGGAGTTTAGTGGAAAACACCCTGTGTTTATGAATGCGGTTCATTAAATTTATTTCTGAACGGACCGCTTTTGACCAGCCAGCTCCATAATTTACATGATCTTATTGTTAACTGAATATAATTACGTCATAATCTAGCTTTCCGAATCCGACATATTTCTATGGAAAACGAAAGATCATGTGATCATAACTGCTGTGAAGGATGATCATGAGCTATGTATTATATATGTTATAAGTTATGTATATCATTCAGTGCCCCCCCCCCCCCGTTCTGAGTGCCCCCCGCCCCCGTGAAGCTTCCGGCGTATTTCACGTCCGTTTACTTGAGTGTTTAAAGGACACAGATAATATTATCACATATATCACGTCGAGGCAGCATGAGGGAGTTTAATTCAAAGAATAACATCTTTGTCTCTGTTAGACATGCCTAAAGTAGTTGTTATTAACAACACACGACTAAATACGAAATACAGGAATAAAGGACAAAAATTACAGGACATATTTGTAGGATTGGGTATTGTTAATGTTAATGACAGGAAAACCGCATTATGGCGGCGGTAATCATTTCAACAAAAGCACAGCCGTGGGGATTTGATAGAGGTGAATTGCAAATGCAGGGTGCGGTTTGTATTACAGTGGAACCCCGCCTTGCGACCACCCCACAATTGCGACCACCCCACAATTACGACCATTTTGCTTGGTCCCGATTTTTTTTAGTTTATTTTTGTTTAAAACTGACTCAAAATTACGACCACCCCTGCATTCAGAATTACGACCAGATTTCCTGGCCCCAGCGCTAATGCGACCCCGCTAATGCGATCACCGCCGAGAAGTACTGAAACAACATTTGTCACGAGTCAATGGCTGCCTCTTGTCACAGGCGCCTTAACGAAAGATCAAAGCGTCCGGAAAACTCAAGCGCATGCAATATATACTCAAGCGGAAGGCTAAATATTTGACAGCCCTGTATTATGTTCAATATGCATTCAGTAGGTTGTAATCGTATTGCATTAGTGTTATTATTTGTTAATCATCAATCACTACGTATGTGTACTTGTATATTAATTTTTATCATGAATAAATATGTTCAGCTACACAAAAAAAAATCATAATAAGGGTCCTACGCTAAGTAAAATATTTTGTTATAATTCACATTAAAGATATGCAATAGATAAACTCTGATACACATTAAATATCAGCGTGTTATATGCGACCACGGTAAGAGTTTCACAAATACGACCACCCCCAAATTACGACCACTTTGCTCAGTCCCCGTAGTGGTCGTAATTGTGGGGTTCCACTGTATTATTTTAAGTCGTGTGGAATTAATATTTGTTTTCAGACAACAGAATAATCATGATTTAAGAAGAGAAGTTGTGAAACAGACGACGTAGAGTAAATGAGGAGTACTTCGGTCTGGATATATTCTAATGTTCTTGAATTTGAAAATCCAGCGTGTGAAAAACAAAAATATTTAAAAATAAACAGAATAGCTTAATCTTTATTATATATAAGAAATAATCAGTAAATGTGGTTATTGTTGAGTATAGACGTAACATAATTTTGAATTGACCTTTTTGCAAGAAGTAAACAAATGAGGCCGAATCGTTCACGAAGGAACTTATCAACGGCTGAACAGAGAATATGGACACGGAAAATTTGCAAGGCCTCCTATACATGTTTAAAGTCATCTTAAAGAGTTGTATGAGTTGGAATTCGGAAGGTGTCTGCAGTATTCGCGGTTGCATTTGCAGCTTCTTCTTGAAGAAGCGGCAGTTATCGTGAAAGGTGGTTGAAAGAAAAGGGGCGTTCCCAGTTCCAACAACAAATGAGTTAGAAATGGAGGTGTACAACGTTCCGGACAATCCTGATGACATGACACGTTCTACGTCACTAAAAAGCTCAAAGATATTGCTACGAGCCGATTACGAAGCATCATGCAGCTAGAACGGGTGCACTTTATCTCTAGTTTACATCATGGGAGCTGTTGATTACTAAGAATTACAGGGAGCTAACACGCTTTTGCTACGAGCAAGATAGTATATATCAGGCCAAAATAAAAAAAAAGGTATGGTTCTCAGGCTCTTTATTTAAAAACTCAATGCGGGCGGGCGGTATTTAATTTTTCACCTTTTTTGTACGTTTCGATAAAAATGTCACATGAGCGCGGGCATACAAAGTAAAAAAAAAACCATTTGATTTTAATCTTTTTTGTACGTTCCGCAATAAATATATACTAAGCAGAGTAATTTATTTGCTGTGTAAAAAAAAATTATCTGTATGTGTTAATACGGCGAAAAGCACACTTATTTATGGCAATACGAACATTGTTGGCGATACCCGGTCCAACTATAAAGACATAAAATGGTGTACGTCTGTCATTTGTGAAACTGGGGCTTGGTTTAGAAAGGGGTATATGAGTTTATTCAGGTGTAACTGGATATTCCTTTCTCAACAGGTGCCCGTGTTGTACTTTTTCCTGTCTTTATTAAGGTTATATATAGATATGGTACAGGGCTGTGATTGCGCACACTATCAATTCCTCTTGGTGTGAAACCAGATTCCATAAATCTCTGGTTTGCTCATACAAAGTCCAAAAAACCTCTTTGATTTTAATCTTTTTTGTACGGTCCGCAATAAATATATACTAAGCAGAGTAATTTATTTGCTGTGTAAAAAAAATGATCTGTATGTGTTAATACGGCGAAAAGCACACTTATTTATGGCAATACGAACATTGTTGGCGATACCCGGTCCAACTATAAAGACATAAAATGGTGTACGTCCGTCATTTGTGAAACTGGGGCTTGGTTTAGAAAGGGGTATATGAGTTTATTCAGGTGTAACTGGATATTCCTTTCTCAACAGGTGCCCGTGTTGTACTTTTTCCTGTCTTAATTAAGGTTATATATAGAGTGTGACTATGAATATATTTAATTATTGAATAATTACATTGACGCCAAACAGATCAAAGAGACGCGTTCATATCAGATTAAAATTGAAACGTGACAAAGGTAACATGGCATATGGCGCTGTGAGTAATGCATGCAAAATAACAGGCTTGTCAGCGTGCTGTAAATTTGACGTATCTTAAAACACTTCATGCAGTCATAAGGTTACATCCTCAGTGGACAGTGACCCTCAGCGAGACAATGCCGTCCTAGTCATCTGTATGACATCACCAGCCCCAGGTCATTCACTAGCATCACCGGAAAACTTCGGTCTGTTCTGCAAGAAATGAAAAGCAGGCGACCAACAAGATCGGCCACAAGCAGAGTCAGTCCTTGGGTCAGTATTTTTATAAAGTTATACATAAAAGATCAAAGATGTTATGGAAGTGCATTTTCACAACTACCTTGACAAAGCAATCTCCAGAGAAAGGTTAGATCCTTGGGATTGCATATTACTTCAAACTAATGGATAACACTGGAAGTAATCCATCACTAATGGTATTCGAGTCAATGAGAAGTGTAGGTCCAGGGTCAGTTGTCATTCCGTGGAAAATTCATGAAGAAAGCCTGCAATATACATCATTTTAAAGCTTATACTATTATCAGGTGATAAATCATTATTTGTTTTTTTTTTCCCTGCAGTCCCTTGTTTCATCAAACAAAGTCAAGGTCATGCCTTTTTATATTTCATGAAATGTTTCAGGGTGAGTTGTCATTCTCACAGTATGAGAAACGGTAGCACGGTAGCAACATACATTATTTAGACTCATGTTGCCATCCTATTCTTGCAGATTCATGGTCCCTAAACAAGGGTTTGTCATCATTCCATGGGACTTTTACGAAGAAAACTCAAAATATGCATAATTTCAAAGCTGCTTATAGGGTTATTAATCGAAAGAACAATGTTGCCATCTTTTATCTGTAAAATCACAATGTTTCATTGAGATCAACATCCTTTTCCATCGTCACTTATTCAATCTAAAAATCCATGTTTTCCCTGTGGTTTCAAGGTCACCAAACAGGTCATGGTTATGGCTTCTGATATTTCTTGAATTATTTTAGGGTCAGTTGAATTTCTTTTTTTTTATCAGAGTTGGTCATGACGAAATGGTATGACGAAAGCTAGCAATATGCATCACTTTAAAGCTTATAACCATAGTAATCTATAAAATGTTGCCTTATTTCACCACCGTTTCTAGGTCAACAAATGAGTTCACGTTCATAGCTTTCTTGTACAATATTAACTGTTGAAAAATACGTATGCGCAGGAACACTGCTAAGATGTACATCCCCGGCCAGTATCATTTTTGTGTGAAAAATATCCTATGGTCTATGTCATAGGTCAGGGTCATTAAAGGTCAATGTGATAGGTTAAAATTTTATAATCTAACCCTTGGATTTCTTTGAAGAGCATATATTCAAGCTCAAGACATGGGCAACTAAAAACATGGATAACCAATTTTTCTTACTAAATTCAGTGTCAAATATTAAGGTTAAGTGCAAAATGTCAGATTTTTTACAGTTTTCATTAGACTCTGCAAAACAACTATGTGTTGTATTAAAATAATTTTTTAAAAATCTTGTAGTTGATAAATTACATAACTCCGTTATTTTTCGTAAGACATGCAACCCTACAATATTATTAATGTAAATAAAATATAATTAAATATCATCATGACCCCCAACATTCTCATCCCTTATCAAGTATGGAAGATTCGTCGTAGCATTTCAATACAATTAAGTATGTCTGTGTCATGAAAGCTTGCTGTTGGAATGGAAATTGTAGAACAATCTCTTTTTCACTTGGTAGATGACTGTCTTTGAAGTTGCAGCAAGTTCATTGTCTTTGGGAGACGTTATTTTTTGGCGTTTTATTTCAATTTGTAGTAGTACAAAAAAGGGAAATAAATGACCAAAAAAGTTAGTAAGGTAAGCAAGGTTAGAATACAGCAACATTGGTTGTTAGATCAATTTGATCATAAGCTTTGAAATAGTGTATGTTGCCTGACCATTCACCATTCAAAACGTCAAGAAAAATTAAAATCCATACTTTTTTTTGTTGACTTTTACTATAGAGAGCAAACATGGCAACATAGAATTTTACGTTGATAAGGCTATCAGCTGTAAAATGGTGCATGTTGCTATCTTTGTTCATGAAAATCCCACTAAATAACAACCAACCCTGGAAATATCAAGAAATATTAAAATTAATGATCTTGACCTTGTTTATTGATATTGAAAATACATGGGGAAAATGGCAACATGCTTTTTGAGATTGATAATGTCATAAGCTTTAAATGATGCATGTTACCAGCTTTCTTCATGAAAATCCTATGATCCTTTGTAAAGTGACCATGGACTACGTATGGAACTTGTATTGTTTATGATACGAAAACGATTTGTGATAAGGATGCCAATTTTAATAATAAAATAGTTCATGCCTTCCACTAGCCCTGACAACATGACACTCAGGCCTTTGGAAATAAAATGACGGGCCTGGACCATCGTCTTCAGTTCATCCAAAATCGACGTTTGGGGAGACAGGCTGTCGCTAGCCTTGCACAAGGTCTTTCCACGATCTTCTGACGTTGTAAACACAGACACAATTATTATTATTATTATTATTATTATTATTATTATCTATATAATGTATGATGAAAGGTGTGACATTTAAAATTTCATAGTACTTAAACGATATGGGGTAAATATATGTCCTATATTTTCACAGATGTGACCTTGAAGTTTAAGGTCACCAGTTTTGAAACTGTTCTGAGAAGTTGGTTGAAACAGCAGGGGTATCATATTTAAGGGGAAAAATATGCAGTTTAAAGGTCAAGGTCATAGACAGAGATCGAATATGAGAATATACTATCCTTGAACTTCTGACTTTGACTACAATCAATCCATCCACTCTTGAGAAATGTAATGTTATATCAGATTTTCACCAAATATAGAATTATCAGGGTCAAGGAAACTCAAACTGAAGGTCATGAACCCAATCTGGATAGGTTTCACACTATGGTTCACGTCTATACATGTGCACAATGTGAAGGAAATCTGTCTGTAAGTTTGTTTTTGGAGTCATTTGGTGTAACTATCTCATTTGTTTGTATTCACCCAAACGCAGTCTCTGCGTGTATGCCCAAAGGCCAGAGCCCTTGAGAGTACCCAAGGAGTAAACATCTCCCCGTGAACACCATTTCCTTGTATAAAATCACGGAAATTTGAACCTTTCCTGGAGTATCGTGAATTCGCTGTTAAGGCATCATGAATTTGATATTATCACACAATCTGATAAATGGTTCAGAGATTATGTAAATGGAGACTTAATACATGATTGTATATCTAAATTAAACATCTTTCCTGTTTCCTGCAGGAAATGCAGAGAAAATGAGACGCCCCTGGGCCTAGCATTCCGGCACAGACATGCGCAGAATTTTTCCTCAGAGGGTCTCACTGTGATGGATGTGGACTCGGCGAAGATAAGGGGAGGATACAGGATTTTTAAGGGAGTGGGCACAGATTAGATGAGGGTATGGGCTATACCCTCCCATGGGGCAGAATTTCTGTTTTAGTTACGGCTGTAATAGCGAAATCGGGGGGAGAATTTACAGAATAATGATGAAAAATCTGGGTCTGTATTTATCATTATTTTACCAGATTTTTTAAGTAAAAAGAGGGACAATCTGCCTTTAACCGCCCTAAGTCGCCCACATGAGAGGGTGTGGAAAATAAAATTAGTAATAATTTTGTCTGTATATACGTGAGCCAGCGTCGATTTTATAAGGAATTTTTTTATGTCAAAATAAATAGTTTCTACCTTTCTATAAGGGAATTAATTGTTTATAAACCAGGGAAAAAACTAAAATGTTCATATTTATTAAGTTTAAATGAATTAGAAAATTATATCGATTACATCGATGGCTCTGTTTATGTCATATCTTTTTTTATAATTGGTTCTACGAAAATTATAAAGTAATTTATACAGCCAGATTAAGTGATTTGTTAGTAAACATGATGAACATGAATGAAGTTAAGTCATGATTGTCATTGCTCTCCAACTTAACTGTGCATTAGATATTAGAGACTTTATGTAACTCGAAGAGGATTAGCAAAGGATATTCAACTCGGATGATTTGATGCATATAAATAATTGTTCTTGTCTAGGAGGTATTTTAAAGGTGAAATTTTTTCCCCATGTTAATTCGTTTCAATATAATTAAGATCAGGTGTCTGAAGGTAAATACATACCAGTGCGGACTGGCTCACCGGGGAGTTTCATATGAGTGGCTGCAAAAACCAGACTGTCAAAAATATTGTGCGACAAAAATCCCAGTAACCAGTGTACACTCTTCTTTTTCTTGACTACTAGTAGCAGAGCACTTATGAGCAAACCAGGCAAACTACTTCAGCAGTATTTGCTATTATCTGTCATTCGATAATATTCAAGTCCCTTTATGTTCTGGACATTCTTTAATTTACAAACCGGTAACATTTAAGTCAATGAAGCCACTCTGTATATAGACTGGCGCCGCCTGGGGCGTGTTGGCGTAAAGGTAAGTGCGCTGGACTTGTGACCGCAAGGTTGTGGGTTCGCGTCCCGACCTGACCGCTTTCCGTGCTAAGACTTTTTGCCAAAGTATGACCACAAGGGGGCGCTCTCTTCATATAGGGGTGAATGGGTACTGGTCAGATATGGATGTCAGACAAATGTAGAACGTATAAACTTCAAGCGAATGATATGGCTGTTTGATGTATGCTTCCCAGAGAGCCGAGAAAAGCTGCATGAATGAACAGGCCCGAAAGACCAGGAAGGCAAAGTGTAAAATAAATCGGATGAGACTTAAATCGTCTTTGATATCAGATTATAAATCCTCATTACTTCAACCTTTACCTTTAAAGAATTTAATAGTTACCTATCTGTTCATTCCCTCTGCATATGATCTATCACTGATTTATGTTGGAGCGGTGGGAGATAGTACACTTTGTGATTATACTTGCATGTATACTGCTATAATAAACCGGAAAATTTTCTTATACAACCATCTGTAAATTATTTTGCAATAGGTTAAATTGCGTGCATGCCTTTTACGAAATTTGTAGAAAGATAAAAATTTATCAACGGGATTTTGTTGCGCCCCTCTCTAAACTCGTCAGTGTATTCTCTGTATATTCCACATGAGGATTCAATGTTAGATCATGAGTTACATAACATACCATCAAACCCCATTTCCTAATCAAATGTTAGAGATGTAGGAAGAATAAACATAGGAACGAAGGCCCTATTGCCTTTTATTGGTATTAGTGAGAAAAGCTAATACCGAAAGTCAGTGTCAAATTATCATTATGACATCAACGTTTAGTTACAGATTAAATAAGGATTTATTCATCTTCACCAGAAATATATGCCGCGCTCTAAAATTTTATGATGAAAGAATAAATTACCAATAACTATTTTTCAAAAACAATTAATTTATTTTTATAACATTTGCTCTTTGCTGTTATAAGACCAATGATCTGTTATTAGTCCAAAGGTTCTTGCCGCCAGTCAAAATACCGGGTTTATAAATTACATCTTGTGCCATAGGAAAAAAAAAACGATTTCATCACGGTTACTAGGGTTTTGCAAATCAATAAACCCTTCATTTTATATATAACTCAGGTGGTACTACTATATAATTGTAATTTTACATTTTTTTCCAATATTTTGCAAATTTACTTATTTAATGCTTAATATTTCTAATTATTAACATGACTCCGCCACTTATATGGACTTCTGATATGCTGTTCTGAAGGAATATTTCATAGTGTTAAAAAGGACAGCTGCATGTATATACATTGAGTTTGTGTTAAGCAGAATTAATTTTCCAAAATGTCCAAACTGTTACCTTAGTCGAATGAGATTTATAATATGCACTGGGAATTCCTATAAATGGCTAAAACGACAAAACCAGAAATCATTATCACCAATTACTTTCATCCAATTGACTCTACGTTTATAAAAGAAGGATGTCAATTCCATGGTTACAACTCTCTCCCAATCAGACTCCGGAAAGGACTGGATTAATCATATTACATCACTGCAGGTGGTCGGCTGGAGCTCCGCGTGATACAGTTTCTACACGGCCAGGTGCTGTGTACTAAGACCTCAACGATTGGCTGAACTGATGAGATGTCATCAACAGATCCGTGGTGTGGTTGTCTTTCCATTTCACAAGCCTATAACACCGTCGCTGTATCGAGACGCCGGTGTGGCGAGCTGATGATTAAGAGAGACGATGATAACACAAAGATCTGTTACCTGAGCAAGCCCAGGTAAGCCATTTTGGTGTATAAAATCGTTATCTCTCATGGAACTATATACAGAAATTTTTTTATATCTTGATAAGTTACTCTCAATTGGAAGTGCTCGGACAGGCTAAAGTGCTCCTGCGTGGTTTAAAAACTACGTGGCGCATACTGATGATACATCCAACGTATGTATCAAAGGATGTTGACATCAATTTTGTTCTCAGATGCTATTTATATCAGTGTTTTATTTGCTTCTTTCTTCGGACGACAGTATAAGGGGCTGCCAGGTAACAAAAACTTCCCATTTTCATTAAAAAAGTCGAAGTCTATAATTAGTTGTCTAACCTTCATTAGAGACGTGTTCAAGCCGGTGGTAACTAATTTGGCTGTTTGTAACGTGGAGAAATTCAAAACACTCTCTGTCCGTGGAAAAATCCAAGTAAAGTGCAAGAGTAAAGTGCAAAAAAATCAATGGCCTAACGAATTTATACCTCTTCCTTGACAGAGCAGTGTAGAACATTTGAAATTAATAAAAAAAAGTTATTATTAAGATGCCAACCTTAGGAAAAATTTCATTAGGGGGAGTCAGCCAGGCAGGGAGCAGCTACATTGAAGCCGGTGTAACATTGTCCTTTATGACCCTCAGTACCTGTAATAATCTTTTCATTGCGAGAGTTCGGTTATCATTTTCTCACAATGACTGGGTACCAATGCGGTATTGATCTTTTACCTACGTTTTCATCATGAGAGCTAGAATCCAGTAGACTGGCAGGTTATCTTATTTGATTTCTACTTAACACGTCATGTAAGCTCCCCCTCCGGCTTCATGAACCACTGTAGGTAGGTTTCAGTTAGGATGACATGGTTCCGCCTGCAAGAGTTCGGTCTAAACCAACTAAAATTTGTGACATGTAATGATAAACCCTAAGAGGGTTAACCAGTAAAAGGACTAGAGCGAATAAAAATTGCACCGGAAATTATTTTTGCACAAGGCATTCCCTGGAGGTCTTTTTTTTACATACTAAAAGTCTACAAAACTCATCTTATGGAAAATGAGAATATTTTACACGTTTTGATATCAGAAGCCGCTATTTAAAAAGAATATATTACATTTTGGAACAACTGACATTGCAAATCCTTTCAGTAATACCAGTTCTAACCACGATAGTAAAGTAGGATAAATTGATGGTTTAATGTCAATTGCTCTGAAATCTCTATGTGGTTTATAAAGGCTAATTTTCGGTTATAAATACTTGTATTTATTTGTATAGCGTAGAAAATACATATTAAGACTCCAAAGCGCTGAGACATTGACTGGAAAGAAACTGATTAAAGAACTAGAATAACAAGGCAATAAGGATTGTCAGGTTAAAAGTCGGTAAGTGTATGCGTGGAGAGAATTCACATGACTAAAAGATCTATCACCTTTTTTCTTTCACCCTTTTCCGAAATCTTGGCACACAAATCCAGGCTAGAAAAAAAGCAAGTAAAGATCTCTCGCATATGTGGCCTAATCTGATGAAATTTTGTGATAGGGTAACACGAAAATAGTTCTTTAAATGTTGGAGGTACCGGTAATCTAGATCAATAAACATTTCTGAAAATAATAAAGTTAATAGATTTTTCATATAAATGCCATAATCTTAGAAATGTTCTACTCCGTTTGCACTTATTTTAATGGTCAGATAGGTCCTTCCATGGCTAGGTACTATAGGGCCTCCATTGACCTATATCCCGCACTGTCTATCAAAGTTAATTACGAACGAGCCTGTGAGTCTGGTTTTCCAGGCACATAAAGATATGGAACGCTGCTAATGGTGGACAAGAGGCCTCAGAATTAACCTATATGCTCTACCCATACCCATGTATCAACACTAACTATGCATATTGTACCACCGTTTTTTTTTTTTTTTTCGTTGTGACTGTTTACCTTTTAGTAGAGCGTTCACGGGCATAATGGTTTTTCACAGTCACAGTGTGGTGCAGAGTTTTAGAGTGTTTTTTGGTCGAGTGGAAAGATGACTTTAGTCGTGAGTAGCGTGGGGAGTTACGTAGGGGGCAGGTCCCAGCTCTTCGCCCAGGGGCCCATAGATATTTATGTTAAGACGATCCTTATCTCAAGGTCCCCAAGCCCAGGACCTGCTCAATCCGACATAGGATTCAAGCTCTATAATTGAAAAAATGCGTAATATTTAAATATCAGGGTTCTGAACCGAGGCGATGATGTTTGTAAATGAATAAAGAAAACTTGCCAAGCCGGCTTTTCCTCACATCAATTCAGTGAAGCCTTCAAATCAAGAAACTTGTTTCCTGGGCGCCACGCGCAGCTCTTAACGATCTGCCAAGGGTGTTATTCGATAGATTCATGTAAATAACAAACAGAAAGCGGACGGGTCCATAATGAAGAGACCAAGGATCAAATGATTATTTGGACAGCCGCCCATACCTGACAAGTGAGCACTCGAATTGTTCAATGGTAGCACTAATTGAGCTAAAGCTTAATTAACATGAACAACAAGGCCAAGTGTTTGAGGTGCATCGAACAGTTCTGTAGTATACACATGCCTTGGTGGCTCAGCACGTGGCGAGCAATTTTCCTACATGGCAAACGGGTGAGCTTAAAAAAATATAACATTTTAGCGTGTAATTAATTATTTATCGTATTATATAGGCCTACAGACAGTTTGTGTAATCATTCTCGTGTCATAGGCAATGCTAGCTCTGGCTGAATTCGCTCAATTTAACTCAACGCTATGTCACTGTCAGACCATATGAACATATGAAATCATGATAATATTGTCAATGAATAAAACCAAATTTTAATTATCTCAGTGTCCGGGTCGGTTCATTTTACCATTCGCAAAAGCTTTGGGACTTTTAACAAAATTGTAAGAATGTTGCTACTTGTTAAGAATGTTCGCTTGCGACGTTGATTACGCTAATCATTGGAAAATGGATACACTTATATATACATATAAATCTTAATAGATATACAAGTTGTCTTCAGCTCTCATATTGCATATCGCAGGGTGAAAGCACGGAAGCAAGAGTTGGCATTTTTTCTTGTTAAGCAGGAATTTGTTTATAATCTAGTTGTTGCCAAACATTGCTTTAGGAATAAATAGTAAATGTAAAGAATTACCTACTTGGTATATAAGCTACGAAATGATTTAAATCATGTTTTCACATAAAAGCATAATTAATACCCTAGCCAGGAAATTGGTTAATTGAAATAATGGAAATTTAAATAATGGTAAACATTTTTACTGGAGGTTTGACCTCCAACATCCTAACCCCGGCCCCTGGTCTAAGAGGTCCGGGGTGTCGCCCGCTTCCATGGCCTGCATACATGCACAGGCGCTTGAATCGCTATTTGTGTTGATCTTGGTTTAAATGGTGTTCAATTTACATTAACAACAATCCCCTACCGTTTAATGAGCTTTAAACCATGTTATATCGTTTGCCGGTACTTGTTTATGTAATAGATACACAAGGCCGGCATCCAAGTCTGCGGATGGGTTTGCGATAATACAAGAAATCAATTGAAATTCCCAAATATTTCAAAGATTTTCGAGGGAAGAAACTTACAGTGGTTAAATGGCCAGTTCTTCTTTCTATAAAAGCATCAACGATTCCAATACACACAGTGTAGCCCTTGTAATGAGCTCTCTTTTGTAACTAGTCTGCATCCTTTAAGCAGCTGTTACCACAAACAAGGAAATCCCCATGTATCTTGGTCAGCAGTAAGGATTCCCCCCTGGAACCTAACACCTGATTGGTTGATAATGATGGAAAAAGTAATCTGGGATAAATCTGCCTGTTCGTCGCTTAATGGATACAGACTCGTCCGCAGACTTGGATGCCGGCCTTGTGTATCTATTATATAAACAAGTACCGGCAAACGATATAACATGGTTTAAAGCTCATTATACGGTAGGGGATTGTTGTTAAGGTAAATTGAACACTATTTAAACCAAGATCAACACAAATAGCGATTCAAGCGCCTGTGATACATGTAAATCATCCATGCATATTCAGACCGCCATGGGTAAAGCCAAATACTTGCAGGGCGCGTATGAGTCATAAAGTATTACATTATATCAACCTAACAAATGTAAAAACCTATCGTTACGTAACTCATATAAAGGGAGATGATGGACTAATGTCATATTATAATATAAATAATGTGGTGATTTAATTAATAATATTACGAATATTATGGGCATCAATGTTAGTTCAGTCCTAAAAAAATTTGAATGTTTTAAACATTAAAAGAATATTAAAATATATCATATTAGCAATAATAATAATAATAATAATAATAATAATAATAATAATAATAATAATAATGAAAATAATAATAATAATAAAATAATAATAATAATAATAATAATAATAATAATAGTAAAAATAATAATAGTTATAATAATAATAATAACATAATTCTAAAATAAATAACAGTAGAATAGAGGCAGGATATCCTTATTTGGCACAAATAAATAACAAACAAATTAATGAAGTGATTAAAACTGTAGAAAGCGGGTGTTCAGACCTAAATGAATATCGTTTTGACGCTTAACGTACACAGCGCAGACGACATTTAAGATTTAGGCATATTTTGAAAGAAAAGGAAAATGGTGATAAAAAAACTGTTGTATAATTTGTTTACAAGGCACAGCGGAGGCTCGCTCCATTCAGAGACTAGTGAGAATAAATATGGGTTCAAGGTGTTTTGATATTCGTATATAATAAATATTGACAGGTTTTACTAAAAATTTAGCAATCTTCACAGCGAACCATGTTTTTCCATGGAAACTAGTCTAATTTTACCTTTTCCTCTCGCAACTCAATATATGTTTTGCTCTCTTTCAAGAGACTGTTATTAACAAATAAGGTTGCACCCCTGCCAACCATGCAGCTCCAATCCACATGTTATATATAAAGTCTAGACAGACAGCCCTGCATCAGCCATATTGCTGCGTGAATTAAAAAGCTAAAGTCAAACGATGTTTGCATTGCAAACTGAGCTGTGTAGGGACATGGCATCAATGATGTTTACATATACCTTGAGCCAGTCCCATGATTCTGTTGATTCCAGTATTTTCAACAACCGTTCATGTTTTTCACTTTTATTCCGAAATGTGTTTCACAGTGAAATAGTTAAACAAATAGCTTGATTGTCGAAATCACTTTTGATTAGTAAAATCACTTATTATTGGTAAATCACTTTTGATTGATAAAATTACTTTTCATTAGTAAAATCAGTTTTGATTGTTAAATCACTTTTGACTGATAAAATCACTTTTGATTGGTAATTCACTTTTGATTGGTAAAATCACTTTTGATTGGTATATCACTTTTGATAGTTAAAATCAATATAAATTGGTTAAATCATTTTTATTGCTAAAATCACTTTTTATTGTTTAAATCACTGCTCTGTTTAGATGCCTGTCTAAAGAATACGCGCAGCAAAATAAAATTAGCTACTGCTTAGAAACGCTGAAACGCTCCAAACCTATATATATATATATATATATATATATATATATATATATATATATATATATATATATATATATATATATATATATTCTGGACTTATAATCACCAAGATCGAAACATGTCAATAGAAATATATCAGCATTGTTTATTTAATATTTTTATACTTTTCTGCATATTGTAGTGTAAAATTTATCTCATAATCAAGTATTTAACTGACATTCATGCAATCGCTATCTGAGAAAAAAATCGCTATCACTTAGTGTATACAGAGTTCTGGACATTCCTGGATGGTGATTTGTACAGTTGTGATTTCTTGGCAGTAAACCGAACATCTTGGCTTTAACACTAACCCAAAATCTGACGAAAACATTTGAATAATCATAAAATAAATCATTTGGACCTCAGGCGCAGGCCTTGATTATGTTCCGGTACGTACCCCCCCCCCCCCCCCCCACCTTCTTATCTATATATTGATTTTTAACTCATTTGAGTTCCCTGGAAGACGATAGTACACTTGTATGGAGACTAGAAATGCCATATTTGAGCAGAACTTCAGACGGCATGTAAGACACCACGGCACTCCTAATGTTGTGTCCGCAAGCTCTGGTCTCAGAGTCATGACATTTCTATAAATAAATCACCCATTTGCCGGTCCTCCTGTTTTTCAATAAAGGAAACCATGACAATTACACTAGAGGTGATAATATTTCCAATTCTTATTCTAGTCACAGAAGGATTAATTAACATGAAAACTCAATTGACGTCACACTTTATTCACATAGTTCCGGCATAATTGTATTCAAGTATACCCGCCATGGCTAATTAACACCCCAGATACATGGGGAAGGTGATTAACACCACAGGTGTCATATGTACATTTAATGTAGACTAGAAGTTTTAACGTCAATGGTAAAAAGCAGTTTGCACAATTATAAATTGCTTAATCTCCGGTTACGAAACATTTTAATAACCTCCTTCTAGAGAAACATCCTTGCAGTAAATTCTGCCAGCCTTTTACTACTTTCAAAATGAAGCTTGTAATAAGTGTAGGTCTGCACTGATCTCTCCATCTGATTTTATTAGTGAATATATATATATATACAGTGAACTCCCGCATGACGACCACCCCGTTAACAGGACCACCCCGCTAACACGACCACTTTTCTTGGTCACAGAATTGTCTAATATAAATTATTATAAATATATCATAATCATAATAATATATATTATTATAAAAAAAAAACTTCGGTTACACGACCACCCCGCTATCACGACCAACGACCACCTATTTTGGTCCCGACCTTCAGATGAGCCCCCGTATCACGACCACTTGCCCGTGGCGACCGCGAACCGTTGAGCAGATAACACGCTTATCGCCCAACTTGGACTTAGATAATAGCCCGTAATTAGTCAGCCGTATCACCACCACTGGCCCGTGGCGACCGCGCCCCGGTGAGCAGGTGACACGCTCATCTCCCAGCTTGGACTTAGATAATAGCCCCTGATTAATTAGCCGGATAACGTGGAAAGTCTGCTTTCATCTGCCCAGCCTTAGTTAGGCTCGTTTATAATGCCGCTCAACCTGTTAGCCAAACTATACACACCAATAGATATTGTACTCCATTGTCCGTTACATTGTTTGTTGAGTACTGTTGAGAACTGTGACAAATCACTTTTCAATTATCAAGCAGGAACCATATAAATAACGCTTATAATTTTATGTGTTCATTCTGTGCTCACTACGTGTTCGACATCAGACCATATTCGTGTTTAGACCAATGCTGTAAGAATGACTTCAACGCCAACTCGTAAAAAAACAGAGAGCTCGGCCTCAAGGAGAAGGAAGAACTCATCAAGACCGCCGAGACTCAGCCCGATCAAGTCAAAGAAAACTAGCCACTCAGTCTGGGATAGGAAAGACACAAGTGCAAGTCATTCTGAAACGCAAGGCTGATTTGATGGCAGTGTACGAAGAAAATCAACAGGGTAATGAAGGCGACCTTTATTTTTTCTGAATAACTCACTTCATATTTTGTGTAAAATTGTTTTAATTATTACTGCATGTCAATAGCTTATTCATTATAATTTATCATATTTTTCATATATATATTTTCAGTTGCCAGGAAGCGAGTGAAAACTCAGTGGAAAAAACTGTGGAAAAGTGCTTCAGAACATGCGGACTGCCAGGACCATCTGTACCCAGTGAAGATGAAGCGGATGAGGACGACCTGCCTCTGTCAAGGTTACTTGATATAGCCAGAGAAAAGAATGTTTGCAGCAACACCATCAGTTGCCATCGACAAGGACCTCGCAACACAAGACAACGTGCAAGCAGGCTGGGAGGATCGACTCATGAGTGATTTGACGGAAGAGAGACAAAAAGAATATGAAGAGGAAAACACCATAGAAGCTGAGCCTGATGACAGCAAACCATCCGTCCCATCTGCCAC
Organism: Sipunculus nudus; assembly: GCA_026874595.1. Classification (NCBI taxonomy): domain Eukaryota; kingdom Metazoa; phylum Annelida; class Sipuncula; order Golfingiida; family Sipunculidae; genus Sipunculus; species Sipunculus nudus. The sequence goes on along the minus strand of CM049306.1, from coordinate 101,729,144 downwards.
CTTCAAGGAAGCCTTGATATGGGCTGATAAACTGAAAGTCTTCTGCCAGAAGTCCTGTCCTGGTTTATGGCAGTCCATGAGCCAACCTGAGGATAAGCCGTAAACTGAAGCACTGAAATAAACTGTCAAGTTGAAGACACAGTCAACTCTGGATGAATATTTTAACGACTAGTGTAGATTGTAAATTTTATACAATGCCAATTGACTTGAATTATGGCTGAGTCAATCTATCTGTTTCATTTGTGTTTTTTTTATGTGAATAAAACTTTTTGAATCATGTTCATGTTTGTTAATTATTTTTCTTTATATTTAAATTTTTCTATTAAACAGAGAACAACTTAACATTTACTTGAAATACCCATATTATCGCCTGCGTTAATATTGGCAGACTAATGTACAATCATCCAGCTAACACGACCATCCCGCTAACACGACCACTTTGCCTGGTCCCTGAAGGTGGTCATGTTAGCGGGGTTTTACTGTATATATATATATATATATATATATATATATATATATATATATATTTTCATACTGGTACTATATAGTCTCATAGCTTAACTGGCTGAGATCCAGCCATTTTAAGCCACACATTAACTATGTTTAAGTATGTTGATCCCTGTGTCTAAGATGATTTATATTTCTGTAACTCGTTTTCCTGGTTGAATGATGGAGTATACGTTTTATAGTAATAGCTTACTGATCAGTAAAGTTTCACCCAGGATCAACCAGTGCCAGCATCTGGGAAATGTTTCTCCTTTCATCTTTCTAGTGTAATTATGAACATATTTGAACGGATTTGGGATTAAGTGTTGTCCATTTAATTTGAGTTTCACTCAGCTATATCAATTTTGCCTTAATACAAACAATTAGACCCTCTGTTTTATCGTCATTCATCCATCCATCTTCTCTGGGCTTATAATTTTTCAGACTCGCTCCTAGTCTAAGTTAAATATCTATTCCGATTTATTCTTGGTCATTTGATGATCAGAACAACTTAAGTCGTGATAATAAGAATCCACCTGATATCCACTTCTTGTCTCATTCAATAGATGTTAAGCGCCATCTACCGGTCTGAAAAGAAAACTCAAAGTATTATAATTATAGCACATTTTAAAAATCATTTACATTCTGCTGTCTTCTCTTTCAGGCCAACATCCAGTCTATTTAGAAGTATGCGCTACGATTTCCAAGCACTGCGGAATGACACAGATTTCTTCCTTGTTGAAAAACACAGTATGCCCGGGGACACATGCTATTCTAGTGCCATATAATTATTCACCATTATGTCCCTGATATGGTTTAGCAATCTGACCTTGATATCAAGGTTGAGTATCACGACATAATGGTTGTTACGTAATAATTAGACATAATTGGCATCGTCCGGGCCATACATGGGTCACTGAGTGTACCCGGACATACATACATCGCAAGGAAAATATCGGTTAAGTTCCGTACATAAATACGTGAATCAGATGGAGCGACATACGTGTGCTCTGAGTTTGGACATGAGCAAAACCAGCTAAAGGCTACGGAACTTACTACGGAGCTGGGTGAAGTGCTCAGGATGTCAGTACCACAGACTGTATCAATCTACTGGCCTTCCGGAACTTCTTTAGTTGACCGCAAGAATATTTCGCCTTTAATTTATTAAGATTCCGTGCATATTTGTAAACTGAACATGTTGAACCATTCAAATGTAACAGTGATGCCGGATTCTTATTTTCCGATAGCGTCACACATCGCGGGGGTGGTTCTCATGAGTATTGTTAACGGACTTGGACTGGTTCTTAACGGAGTGGTACTTTCTGTGGTGATTCGGTTAATTCACACTAGAGGGCACATGAGCTACTGGTTCGTGTTAAACCTTTGTATCTTGGACGGGCTGGCTGCTTTAGTGGTATTGCCAGTGGCCATAGCCAGCTTTGTTAGAGAATCATGGCTGTTTGACCACGTGTGGTGTCAAGCTAGCGGATTCTTCTGCGCGTTCTTCATGATAGCGTCCATTGCGAGCGTATGTTTGATAAGTGTGGAGCGTTATTATTCAATCAAACACCCGATGCACTATTCAGCACATATGACATTGGCCCGAACCTTAGTGATTTTCCTGGTCACGTGGGGGTTAGCCGCGATATTAGCGGTATTACCTCTTACAGGTTGGAACGATTATTCATACCATCACAGTCGAGCTCATTGTACATACTCCTGGACAGACCGAGAAGGTCACCAAGGATACGTAGTGCTTGTTGGGATACTTTGTTTTCTGTTACCCGTGCTGGTAATGTCAGTGATGTACATCGGCATATACAAAGTGGCGCGACAAACAGCAAAGCAAATAGGTCCCGCCCCGTCGTCATCGAACCCTGCAGACCCCACAGATAATAAAAACAACCCCACAGACCTAGCCCCGGTGGTGCCCCCGGGAAGGAAATACCGGGGGCACTTCAAAGCTATAAAAACACTGGTGATTATTACAGGTGTGTTCTTTGTGCTGTGGGGGCCATATTTTTGTCTACAACTTTTTGGGGCGATAAAAGGTTTCATTCCTGCTGCGCCTACGTTGGAGATACTGGCGACGTGGCTCGGGTTTACATCAATAGCCATTAACCCTTGTGTGTACGGCATCTTCAATCGCTCAATAAGAGAAGAACTGGTGAATCTCCCAAACCTCTTCCTGTCCTTCTGCCGCTCCGAGGCTAATGCAGAGACCGGTCCGAGAGAGGATGAGGACTTCTGGCAATTTCTGGACAGGACAAGCACATTACCACAACACAACGGTCCTCTCACCTTAAATGTTCAGCCCCAAGTCCCAGTGCCTTTCAGGGAAGTGGCCGAAGAAAACATGGAAACACGAAATCTGTAAATTTTTATATTATTCCACAGATAGGCAGTGCAGGTCATTGTCGCATATGTTCGCCATACAGACTATAATGTTTAAAACAAGTGAGAGTTTGGTCATGACTGAAGGACTGCACGTAGGGAGCCACACCTTGGTCCAAGACAAAAAACGTGTGTAAACCTATCGCACAATCATAGGCATGTAAGAATTTCTTGTCCTGATAAGATATCCAGTCATGCATAAATGCACAACTCTGTTATATGCACGTTAACGTGACTTCATATTTCTGTCCCCTTCTTATAGACCTGCATGGAATTTAAAAAAAGTTGACGTGGGGTGTAAGTAGAGGGAGCTAGAGTTAATAACCGGCGAGAGGGTAACCTTTATGGCGGGCTTTCACACTACAGGCCTGCCTCGGTCTTCAGGAGTGATGTCAGAAATATTTAATGGTAATGGTATGTAATTACCGGACAAAGTATGAAGACCCTATACAATAATTAAAGAAACAGGTGTACAGTAACAGACTCGTTCTGCCCGTTTGTGATATGCCTTTCACTAAATCCTGTTTCATTAATGTATTATGTATTATTCGGTTATTTTGTTTCTTGGCCTTAAACTATTCCAATATCATTTCTTGTTGTGTTTTATTTTCCACTGGTGACTTGAACTTGCACCTTGGTAACCAATTGAAACAGACAGTTGACTGGGGTGCTATCTGGAGGAATATGTGTATTGATTATCGGAAGAATATTTCACACTGTTTGCCTGTGATGATGATCAGTAATATTGATGAGAGAGAGAGAGAGAGAGAGAGAGAGAGAGATAATTACAATAAACGCGCGCAATAGCAACGTAGCCAGGTTGAATAACAAAAGAATAACCGCTATACGATCTTGATGAACTCTGCAGAAGGATATAGATTTCAACTATATGTAATTTGTGTTGATTTTCTTGACCGCCTAACAGTCTCTGATGTATCGTTTCCAAGCATTACGGATTAAAACTTATCTAATATATGTTAGGTTTCTAATACCAATTTATGATCACTGTCTTTATTTTTAAAAGATTCTTGTAATCCACTGACAGTCATCGATAATTGTATCAGAGCTTTTCCATCAACCCTATGGTGCCTCTATCCTAATGTGAGAACATGTTTCTGGAATATGTCAAACAAATACCATTTTGTCTTGTACATCACAATGCTTAGGCCAGAAAAATAAAAGGAATGGTTCTCAATTTTAAGCCCCCGCATCAAAGATTTTTATTTTGATTTTGATCTTTCAAGAAGATAAAATTATACAATTTTGATAAGTTTTCCTTTGTAATGTAGTGCTTTTATCTGTTTAAAAATTGTTATTATCATGCTTTTCCTTGATCATATGACATTTTTATCGAAACACAAAAAAGTAATAAACTAGAAAACTGACAGGTTAGTAAGGGCCCCGCAAAAGATGCAGTCATTTATAAATTGAAGTACTGTGAATTTGGTGTACTTTGGTAGCACTGGCTGAAAGAGTGATATTTGAAAATTAAAGAACCTGTAAAGAACAGCTGACATGTAGAAACTGGAAGAAAAGATATGGTAAAGTGAAAATGTTCAAAGCTATCAAAATAATGATATAAAAGAACTGCATGCATTTTTAGTTTCTGTATTTCTATATTACCTGTGCCAATTGTTCTTGGTTGAAGTCTTGGCTAGGCTGTGTCGAATATTTTTCCAGTATTTGTATGTTGAATTGGTCTTATTATATGTGAGGCTTGAGTCTGTACATGAACCTTGTAGTATTAGAGAGTCAGCTGTTGGTTAGTAGTGATAAAATGGTCATTCTCTTGAACTGAGATTCAGCTGTTCTTGGGCTAGGGTCTACAGATGCGCTGTGATGTGTAGAATGGCTACATATGAATATCAATGTAAATGTGTTGATGGTCACTATAATAGGTCCGAATTCCTTGAGATGTTGGAAGTGGACATAGATTTGTCCAAACATGGTCTAAATGAGAGCCACTGTGGTGCGTTGGGCCAGTGTATCCTTTTCTGGGGAATCTTCTAATTGTCTGTACAAAGTATGCTGTGAAAATGTAATGCTGCTGTACTCGAGTGACTCGAAAAAGATTTATCCATTTCTGGCCTAGTGAAGGAGACACCAGCAACTGAATTCCAAACTGTGTATTACTTTTTTTTATGCCCCCGCCACAAAGTGGCCGGGGCATATAGTTTTACCCATGTCCGTCATTCCGTCATTCCGTCATTCCGAAATCAAACAGTTGTACGGACTTTTTTTCGCAATGCCTGCAGATATTGGCCTGATTGTTGGTGTGTGGGCAGATAATGACCAGTTACAGATCGAGTTCGCGTTTCGTCCCGGTTGACCTACTTTTGACCGTTTTACGGCTCCTAAACTTAGAAAATTTCATGAAAAATAGAAATTTTCATGACAAATACACATGTACGAACTTTTTTTGGCAATGCCTGCAGATATTGGCCTGATTTTTTGTGTGTGGGCAGATAATGACCAGTTACAGATCGAGTTCGCGTTTTGTCCCGGTTGACCTACTTTTGATTGTTTTACGGCTCCTAAACTTAGAAAATTTCGTGAAAAATAGAAATTTTCATGACAAATACTCATGTACGGACTTTTTTTGGCAATACCTGCAGATATTGGCCTGATTTCTTGTGTGTGGGCAGATAATGACCAGTTACAGATCGAGTTCGCGTTTCGTCCCGGTTGACCTACTTTTGACTGTTTTACGGCTCCTAAACTTAGAAAATTTCATGAACAATAGAAATTTTCATGAAAAATACACATGTACAGACTTATTTTTGGCTTTTTTTGGCAATGCCTGCAGATATTGGCCTGATTTTTGGTGTGTGGGCAGATAATGACCAGTTACAGATCGAGTTTGCGTTTCGTCCCGGTTGACCTACTTTTGACCGTTTTACGGCTCCTAAACTTAGAAAAATTCATGAAAAATAGAAATTTTCATGACAAATACACATGTACAGCCGTTTTTAGCCCTCAGCTCATAGGCTGATGGGCTATTGTCGTCACCCAAGCTGTCCGTCTGTCCATCTGTCTGTCCGGTGTCTGTCCGTCCGTCCGTCCGTTCCGCGTCTGTTAACTTTTACCTTGTGAGCGGGATATCTCTAAAAGGATTCACCGTTGGAATTTTATTTCATCAGTGAAGATGTATATCGATAAAATCTCGGTCAAGTTCGAAGATGGGTGACCTTGACCCATTTTTCTACATTTTAGAGCTGATTATAGAAAAACACTCTGAAGTTTATATCTCAGGAAATTGTGTGGATTTTCACAAAACTTACTATGATTATTGGGACTGATGGTCTGTATGTGCTGCACAATTTTGGCGGTGCCACCTGCAATTTCTTATTTTTTAATGAAATTTTATCGGATTTTTTTCAATTTTGGCCTTTTGTGCAGGATATCTCCAAAGGTATTCAATACAGGAACTTCATTTCTTCAGTGCTATTGGATTATATTTACAAAATCATGGTCAAGTTCAAAGATGGGTGATCTTTACCTACTTTTAAGGTCACAGAGCTTAGTATAGATAAAAACTTAGGAGCTTATTTCTCAGGAAGCATTTGGTGGATTGTTATGAAACATGGTATATACCTCTCCAATTTAAATTTATAAATGATTATCAACTTTTGCTAATATTCTAGTTTCGCAATACAATGCTTACAGATACTGGCCTAATGTTAGGTCTGTGGGCGCATAATGACCACTTACAGATGGAGTTCGCGTTTCGTCCCAGTTAACCTATTTTTGACCATATGACAGATCCTGAACATAGAAAATTTCATGAAAGACAGAAATTTTCATGAAAAATGCACATATATGGACTTTTTTTCACAATGCCTGCAGATACAGGCCTGATTTTTGTTGTGTTGCTTGATCATGACCCTTTATAGATCGAGTTTGCATTTTGCCCTTGTTGGCCTACTTTTGATCATACAACACTTCCTGAACTTAAAAAAATTTACAAAATTTAACAAATGTTTATTAATTTGCACCAGGCGGGGGCATTCGTGTCGTTCTGACACATCTAGTTTCCTTCTGACCCAAATATCAATAAGCTTTTCCCTTAGGCCATGGGTGATACATCTTATGTTTGAATCCTATATCCATCATATGTTAGGGGAGTTATTATGCAGAAACAAATTTGATTGTTCATCAAATTCTTTGCGGGTTATTGCATTAACACCATTTGAGAATTATCGCCTCTGTCAAGGTCATCCATCTTTGAACTGACCTAGCCCTTCATAACAAACATTACTGGTGCAAGTTCAGTGAGTGTTAGTCAAATTGTTTGCGAGCTATTTGGTTAACATCATTTTAGCATTATCACCTCTGTGACCTTGAAAATACATCAAGGTCACCCATCTTCAAACATGATGACGATGATGTAGTTCACCAAAAGGTCCATCACTGCCGTAAGTCTGGGGACCTTATATGAAACACTTTTCACGAGTTATTGTGTTAACAATGTGTGTCCTTTTGCATGCATATTTGCTAAGAGAGTGCAACCTTACTAGGTGTTCAGTAATGGTTTTTACCGCATAAGTTACAGAAAAATGGCTGACTATGACCATATATCATGCCTCGTTGCTGTTGACATGAGGACTTGTCCTACTCTTAAGGTGGAACAAACAATTATGGTTACAATTATGATTTCTGCCCTGCTGAAAAAGGGACCTAAAATTTAACACCAAACTGTGAATAACTTTTTTGACCTTTGACCTCCGGACCCGCCAAAATCGATAGGGATCTTCCATAATTGATGGTTAATACATATTTCAGGTTTGAACTCAATCCGTCAATCCTAACTGGAGTTATCATCCGGAAAAGAATTCGTGGACGGACGGACAGATGGACAGATGGACAGATGGACGGCCCGACAGACAGACAGACGGACAGGTCAATTAATATAGGGCACCCGCTTTTCAAGCGGGGCCCTAAAAAGGCCCGCCTGCTCTTATTTCTGAACAAAAGTGTCTGAGAACCAAACATTTTTTTTCTTTTGGCCTTATACAAAGTGTACAGTCTTAAATTTTTGCCAAACAGTGGTGTTTCAAACTGGGGAGAATGATTTGTCATACCATGCTATCACTTGTATTATGACACAGTGATAGCATGGTATGGCCGTTTTATTATTGGGTTCGTTTGACCTGATTCCGTCCTAGTATTTCTAAGAACATTGGAAATATGAAGATTTTATTATAAATAGGGATTCAAGCGCCTGTGGTAAGAGATAACGCTTGTTACGTGTCACACCCTTCAGTCTGGTTAAGCTCATATCCCGTGAAGGCGTCATTTTCCTTATTGCCATTTCGCAATGCATCTTTGTATACGATATACATATGGTGTACACGCGAAAAATTGTGATGAATAAATTCTTGAAAGGAACTTGTGGCTTCTCAAGGACAAGGAGGCTAGCGGAGGCTTAGTTTAATTACATCATCTAATATTTTCTTAACTAAATCTTAAATAAAGGAATGTTTTATTTATTTGTATGTTATCTTGATTATGTATTAAATAGAATTAGGCTCCGTTAAGTATATATCAATCTTGCTGCTAAGTGCTTCCATCCTTTTGGAAGAAAACATCTTCTTATTTGAAAATTACATACAAAAATGCTGTTTTGGCTAAATGATTGATTCGGGAGCCTTTTAACCATTGCATGTCGGATTGATGGACCATACCAAAACGACCCTATCGTAATGTATTAGTAGGTTATATATTTAAAATATTATCCATACATTACGCTGTATAGGATGGCAAAACTCTACAAAATAGAATACGGACTAAAGCATGTAATTTAGGAAAGCTCTTAGGGAAGGGAAACCCCAGTCCTTGTGGTACAAGATCAATAAAACCAGTCACCTCAAAGCTTTTATTACAGGCCTAACGTCAAACGATCAAGGTATGAATACTTCACAAGCAAAGTAGAAATGAAACTAAATCGTAGGTACTGGCGGGAAGGTACCCCAGGAACAGGGAATGTTGCCTGTCAATGACCATTTGTCGCCGGTAGGAAATCGTGCTTTGAATAACGAAAGACCAAAATACCTAAAAGCTATTGACTCCAATATTACTTTGCTTTTCGTCAAAATATACTGTAACTACAGAGTATCATTTGTGTCACTCTGTCCTATTTTGTTAAATCAGGAATGAGAAACATACTTGAACTATTCTGTCGGTGTCTCTTTATTAAATAATACAGTTACTTTATCAGGGATATACACGTGACCTTTTGCATTTATTATATGCCCAGCACTGTTGGACTTTGCCGTTCTGTGTTACTAACATTTAATACAGTTAACGGAGGTATTTGGATCTGTGTTTATGAAAACTTGTACAACGAATTTAAATACTCTTCGTAGGATGAGGTGAGAGAAAAAGTCAGACGGGCCAAAACGGAACTAAAACCATCAGTTTGTTATCTGATACGGGGTTTTACTATATTAAATTATTCTGACATGGCTTCTCCTTTTTTGTATATTCTCGCACTTTGTTTACTCTTACAGCCTTTTCCAATGGAACCCCCACTTCTGGGGATGTAAATCTTTGAAGTAAAATCAAACATTTTTATTATGATTTTTATTTTTGAAGACAATAAAATAATAAAAATTGGATAAGATTTCCCTTGTTATTTAGAGCTTTACCTGACCATATATTTATATCGTAACATAAAAAAAGGTAAAAAAATAAAAAAATCGTCCGCCCGTACTGATTTCTGAAAAAATTGCCTGACAACCATACCTCTTTTTTTGCCTTAACTATATAAATCTACATGCATGCATACGACTTTTTTTCCTTAAGAGCTGATAACATTAGTAGGGCACGAAGTCGTAATGATCGCCCGCTGTTGCGCCAGCAAAGGATTCACGTATCATTTTGTATTACTTAAGTCTAAATGCTAACTCTTTCAATAGCTTCCCAAGGACGTCCTGTGCTGCCGACACTTCCTGAGATACAACTCTACCGTGTACCATTGCTAAGATATCATGCCTGAGGAATCAGTTGTTGCCATGGTGAGCAAAAGGAAATATTGGTGTTGTGTATAGAAAGTTGGTGGTCATCTAGTGCATGATTGAATGTGAATTTGTACTCTTTTGTATATGTGTGTTATAGGAGGGAGACAGAAACAGAGAAACATACAGACAGACAGAGATAAAATGCGTTGTTTTGAACTGAAAGGAAAAACGAAATGCTATTTATGATCTTAATTCATAAAGATTCATTATGAAGCATACGCCTTCATAAATGTAAACAGAAGTTATTTTCTGACCATTGATACATGATAGCGAGAGTGTCACAACAGAAAAACAAAAAACAGAAAGCACTTACTTATCTAATCATTCTGGTTATTAAAGCGCAAAATAGTTAATGTAAACAATTTTAAGATATTTTAAATGGGCCAGTCAAGATAACATATTTTGTAAATATCAATACACACACAGAAAATCCTTTTAAAATGTTTAAGGTCAATGAAATTAATATTTAACATTTTTGTATTCACATATAATAAAATAATGTTAATCCATTTAATCGCTCAGTCTTTCTTTAATTTGAAAGATCAAATCAAACGGGTCACATGTGAAAAAAGCCTACAGATTAATATCAAGAGCTGAACTAAGCTGTCCTGTGTTTGTCTGGCCTTTGACGATGTTTTTAAGATTACCCGCCCTGTTTAACTAAAGCCAGTACTGATCACAGAGTGCAATAAAGGCACGCTTTGGTGTTCCAGTCTTACACAAGTATGTACATCATGTGGACCGAAGCTCGCTGCCTTAGGCAGTGGCGGATCCGGAAATCCGAGAAATGAGGGGCGCTAATATACCTGGTTAGCGGTTGATTGGTATCAAGCAATATATATATATATATATATATATATATATATATATATATATATATAAGGCAGAGTTGCCCTCCGTTGTAAAGTGCTCAATGGCCTACAGACAAGGCAAGAGCGATATAACACTAGCGAAAAACGGCCATAGCTTCATTCTAACAACAATCACCTGATGATCGGGTCGCATCCGGTGAAATGTAAAGATGACATTTTTAGGCTATTTTCACAAAAATTGAGGATTTTCTGTTCCTCAACAACTATTCACTAAAATGTCTTTGCATAACATAGTCAAACTTCAGAGGGTTGGGGATCACGTGAGGCCGGCTAAAATATTTACATTTCTTCAAAATTCGAATATTAACTGGATGGGAAATATTCAATCATTTGTAACATAAGCTGATATCTATTTGGTAAAAATGCGCAACTACGTTTATAACTTGGAAAATATCATCATTGGCAAAATTGAATACTGACATAAATCATACATACCGAACTTTGTTTTATACATATATATCCTTCTCTTTGCTCGTGAAATATTCACAGATTTGGTGGAAATAAATCTTTTCTTGGTAGCTTAGCACAAAATGCAGATATTATAGCAGTGTCGGAACACTGGTTATACCCATGCCAATGTAATAGAATAAAATAATATCTGGGTAATAATTATGAATATACAGTGAAAAGTAGTCCAGATTTAAGGTACGAAAAGTCTACCAGAAGTATAGGACATTCGGGTGTTGCCATTATATGGAATTTATCCCTTCCAATAGGGACCGTGCCACAAAGACCTGGGCTTGAGCGGTAATTTGTTGTAAAGCTGATTAGAACAGGGCGAAGGTCTACATATTTTGTGTCGGTTTACTTGCCACCTGAACGACCAAAAATAGCAAAATTCTGTGAAGAGATTAATAAACTAAAAACCTTAATTGAAGACCTAAAAATGAAAGACCGTGCCACAAAGACCTGGGTTTGAGCGGTGATGTGTTGTAAAGCTGATTAGAACAGGGCGAAGGTCTACATATTTTGTGTCGGTTTACTTGCCACCTGAACGATCAAAAATAGCAAAATTCTGTGAAGAGATTAATAAACTAAAAACCTTAATTGAAGACCTAAAAATGAAAGATAGTGTATGTGTAATTGGTGATATGAACGCTCAACTTGGAGGAGAGGCCGGTCCGAGAGGCGAACATATATTGTCATCTAATAACGCCAGGGAACTTTACAAAATGATGGATAGCTGTGGTTAAATATGTGTAGACTTACAGATGTATGCAAAGGGACCAAGTATTTATTTTTTGGGGACGATATCCGAAAATCATATGTAGATCACTGTTTGACAACCACCGAGTTAACTGAATGTATATATGAATGTTGTGTTCAGGATGAACGACATGAAAACTTTTCTAATCATTTACCATTAGTAATCGTTTAAAATACCACGTATTTCTGTTTGTCCTCATTGGAATATATCAAACACGCATGCCATAGCTTGGTCAATACTTAGTCCGTACAACATTAAATCATTAAAAACATTAAAACATTAACAGGAATCTTTATACGGATACTTTAACAGAGAAATAAATTACGTCAGATGAGATCCAACATGATATTAAAACCAAAGACGACATAGAAAAAATAGTAGGTTTTATAAATAACATCGTAGTGAACACTGCAAATATTAAATTGACGAAGGCAAAATACCTCCCGCATTTGAAACCATACTGGTCCCTCATTTCAAGCTACTTCAAAAATAGCTAAAAAAAGCGTTGCAGATGTGGTTTAGTGGGGATAGACCAAGAGACCCATTAAACATGTTGTATCAGTATAACAAGGAGAAAAAGAAAGGAAAATTTACCATGGGGAATTTCGTAAAGAATAATTAAATCATGAACTAAAGGTAGTTGATTCTCTTGTTAAATCTCAGAGTATTGACCAATGTCGTTTCTGGAAGTTGTTAAATCAACAGACACGAAATTCTGGTTCAGTGGCAGGATGTACCTTAAAGGTAAAGGGCAAAATCATAAATGAACAAACTTTAGTTATGGGAATTTGGAAAGAACACTTTTAAAAATTTAGCTAAGCCCCATGAAAATTCTTATTAAGATCACAATCATAAGAAACTTTTTAAAAAACACATGGATAAATTTGTGTGTTTAAGTAAATCTAATGAGAATGGACCTTATCTTGGTGAACCATTGACAGAAACAGAGGTGACGACAGTATTTAAGGGTCTGATTAAAAGGCAAAGCAGGTTGGATTGACAATGCAGTAGGTGAACATTTTATGTATGATGGATCAAGTTAAATTTACCTGGTGACTAAATTGTTTAAAAGGATTTTTTAAATTTAGAGAATATCCCCGATATGTTTTGTAAAGCGATTGAGATTCCCTTGTTTAAAGGTGGTTCTAAAGACCCCTCAAATGTTGAAAATTATCGGAAAATTTCGTTAATTAGTACCTTAGGGAAATATTTGAGAAATGTCTAGATGTTACACTTGAAAAAAATTTTAATAGTACATTATATGGAGATTTGCAGTGTGGAGGGCCAAAAAAACTGTATGCTGTTTTGTTGGTTAGGGAAGGTTCTGCTCATATTTTGTAGTAGTAATGGTCGTGAAGCTTGTATTGCCCTGCTCGATGCTAGGAAAGCTTTTGATACTGTCCGGCATGATGGGTTATTCTTTTATTGTATGAAAATGGTAAAATTTGGAGATTGCTCAGACAGTGGTTATCCTCCAGCAAAAGTTGCGTGAAATCGGAACCATATATTCCAGTTAATATTCTGCAGCAGGGAATACTTCAGGGAGGTGTGTTATCAAAGAAACTTTATCAGGTGTACATTGCAGATTTTTTTTTTAATTCGAGCAAAGTATATAGGCTGCAAAATACACGACTGTTATATCTTAACACCAGCTTACGCAGACGACTTAGCATTAATAGTAATAATCATACCTTGCAGCAAATGATCAATGTTGCACATAATTATTAAGGAAATGGAGATACAGCTTTAATGCCGACAAATCCAAAATAATCACTTACGGTTATGTTAGAGAGCCAATAAGAAGATTGTTCTTGCAGGATGAGCCCGTATTATTTACTGATAAAACAATGCATGTAGGTATACCGCTAGTCAATACTAACTGGGCTGATTTTCCAATGGATGAACGAGAAGCAAAGAGCAGAAAAATGGTGAATACGATGTTGAATATTTCAAATTTAAAATTGTCAAGATGCCAAATGTTTACAGCAGAATATACTGTAATTGTGCCAAGTTTACTTCACGAGGGTGAATTTCTTTGCCTTAATAAACTGAAAATGAAGCACTTAAAAAGTTTCATAGATATGTAGCTGAGCGCATGCAGGGATTACCAGAGAGTACTCCAAATGTTATGACAACAAGTGTACTTGGCTGGTACTCACTTGAAAGTTTTACTGATGGGAGACGTCTGCTGTTTCCCAGAAGATTATTTTTGACCTAAATACCAGAGTTTTTAGAAGCTTAGTTATTGATGGTTGGAATTAGGCAAAATATTACTCAACACTTCTTTATCCAGTAGCACCAAGCATATAAATATACAGAACTTGTAGGAAATATAATTTAGATGGTTTAGTTAATCGGTGGTTAGAAGATGGGAGACTATGTTCGATTTCAGTATGGCAAAATATAACGAAAAGAGCAATAAAGGAAAGGGAATATAATTGGTCGAGATCAGAATGTTTATTGTACCCAAGATCACAGCTTTCATGTCCGGGCCTCACCGTCAGTATCTATGAGTTTTTGGTGGTGTTTAGCATCAAATGTCCTATCATTTGCAAGAAAATGTAGTACCATGATTAAATTACTGACCCAAGAAAATTGCTTAAAGGTTAATAAAGGAAGATATAAAGGTAAGCCTAGGAATGCAAGAATATGTTCAGTGTGTAATGTTGAGTTTGAGGACTTATCTTTTGGAGATGTACTGCCTGGTCTAACATTAGAAAAAACTCTTGATTAATAGTTTAGTAGGCATAACTAGAGGTATTTTGGTTATTAATGATGAGCTGCAAATAGCGGAAATAACGGAAAGACTCCCTCCCTCAGTAAAGAAACATTGAAATGATATCATATATAATCTCTTGGCTGTACATTAATATCCTCAACTAATGAGTTAGATTTTTTTTAACTATGGATAAATTAATAATTTAATTGATAGGGAATAAAAACAGACATCTTAAAAAATGAAAATTAATTACGAATAACTGTGAAAGAAATGGATAAAATTAGAGTATAACAGCTTAACGGGGGGTGGGGGCGCCCTCTAGAGATTTTAGTGTCAGCGACGCTTGCAGTCTCAGCTGATCAGATAAGGGCGGGGCCTATAGCAGATGTTATGAAAGACCATTGTGTGTTTCTCGAAAATCTATCAAAGCCCCGGTAAGTTATCGCGCATATAATAAAAGTTAACTGACGGACGAACGGTCATAGACGGGGCCGTATAGTTAGTTTCATATCCTAGACTTCACCCAAACAAACTCATTCCTTATTTAATAGTATATATGTTTATCGCACATATTCAAGTTCAATGTATATTAGTTTGAGATTGTTCAATCTATTTTGGCCCATGGTGCTCCTTAATCCACTTAATATCTACATCTTATTAAACTCCATTACAAGACTTCAAAAAATTAACATTTAGTGTTATGGACAGGCGATATCACGGGGCACTAGCATATGCTTCTTTTATTCTTTTATCCGGCACTACTGTCTGTGTGTATGTGTGCGTGTGTGTGATGGTTTGTCTGTGTGTATATGTGTGAGTGAGAGAGGATATTCAGAATGCCAGTTATTTGAACGTGTTTCTATTGGGTTTACTTTAGTCAGTGCTGGTTAAATAGTTGTCCAGATGAACGGATGTGAGGTGCTATAGGGTACAGCAGTTATTTTAATCAATGATGATATCGAGCCTTTTTCTTTTTATCTTAAAGACCCAGAGTTTTCCTCTATGCTGCTGCAGATGAGCGACGTATATAGTGCTTTTAACGTTTGCACTGATTGCACTTAGCAAAAGCCAGGTTAAAAGGATACAGAGATTTCACAGTTTTGATTTGATCTCTGACATTTAATGAACTTAATGTTTCAGCGACTGACTTCTTTGGTGAAGACAAAACAGCTAATTCTACGTATTACAAAAAGATGGGTGCAGCCAGTGCGTGGTTTATATGACGGTTTGGGAACATTGATTACACTCAGAATTGAGAGTCAAGAAAGATGAGCCGATCTTTGTGTTCTAAGGTAGATCATAGGTAGCTGATATGCCATGGTAATGGCAAATACCTGATAATAATTAATCATTAACACGTAAAAGGTAACATATAGGCCTTTATTCAGAAAAAAATTATGACAATCATTTGTCGCACGCCTGATGAGTACAAACTAACATTTGATTCCCTTTATTCGATGTTTAAAGTACAGTGTATTTTTATGATTATCAAAGTACTATATGAAATAATATATATTTAATAACCAGCTAAAACTCATGTATTTATATTACCTGTGTTAACGCTGTAGACAATTAAATTGTGGAAGAAACTTAAAACAAGCATTATTTGTCCAAGCTGTTTAGCAATTAATAATTGAATGGTTGTTGAGGATTTTTTCATAATTTCTTCATGGAATTTCTTCCCGTTGGCTATAGGAGTAATGATATTGTACTTAAATGACCTCGCTGGTGGGATACAGATCAGGTACTCCTCTCGACCCCGAAGTTTGATTAAAAAATACAACAAACATAATTATTTTGCTTTATCATAATAGTGCAGACTCGATCCTTCACATCAGATTGTAGCCCTTCATGGACCAAGAGAAATTAGAGTTTAAGACTCTTGCTCATAGTTTTTTTTTATTATAAAGTAATAAACGGGATATAATTAAGAATGGAGACAAAAAACTGAGCGGGTAAATATTAATAAAAAAAACCCTTAATATGTTAACATCACAGCGGCCTTTTCCTTGGACCCTATTAAATATCAGCTTACTATGCTAATTGGGCATCCCAATATCTTTGTATTAAATATAAACATTAAAACAACAAAGAACAGACAATGACGAGAAACACTACATAGGGTGTACTGAAGGTGATTTTAAGACCAGATACAATAACCACAAACAATCCTTTCGTAACAGATCCCACGCTAAAAACACTGAACTGTCTAAACACATCTGGTCACTTAAAGACAACAATATCAATTACAAGCTCTCCTGGGAAATCTTTGCCAAGGCAGCACCTTACTTTTGTGGGACTAGAAATTGTGATCTCTGTTTGTCTAAAAAGCTACTTATAGCAACAGCCCCCTCCCCCCCCCCCCCCCCCCCCCCGGATCATTGTTGAACTCAAGAGCTGAAATTCTCTCCAAGTGCCGCCATCAAAACAAATTCACTCTAAAATGTTTTAAAACCTAGCATTCGTACTAATATTCAACTTGCCCGCTCTTCCACCCCCCCCCCCCACCCCCCCCCCCCCCCCACTACAACTGGGATCCGCTGCGCAGTCTTACCCGTTCAGGTAGTTGCTCTCTCACTGAGGGACATGGCGTTGCCACTACCCCATGGTGAGTTTATCGAGTCGAATCCACTTGGTATAAGTATAGTATATTTGCCTTTTATATTGTGTATTTTCACAGTATATGTGTATTTTATATCATATGTGTATACTACTGAAATATTCACTGTACCCAGGATCCTATTAAATATCAGCTTACTATGCTTATTGGGCATCCTAATATCTTTGTATTAAATATAAACATTAAAACAACAACAACCCTCTTTGCCCTGTAATGTTCCAGTATCGCACGTGTACCCTGACCAATCCTATTGTGCCCCCGGGGACATTAGGACCAGTGTCAGTTTTTAAGATGTCCCCCTCCCCCGATACGCACAAAGCATAATCTCGTAATCTCGTAAAGTCTCGGCTTTTCAAACCACGCCGTTAGCTTCATTCTAACCACATTCACCTGATGATCGTGTCGCATCCCGGGAAACAGTCTGTTGTGAATTAACAGTTTTGTTTTTCTTCAGTGTTATATATAAATATATATATATATATATATATATATATATATATATATATATTAATTCAAATTATTTGATGAAGATCTTCTATTAGAAAATACTTCTAAGCCTTGGACATGCAGGAACGCTGGGATGGTATACAAGACAAAAATTGCTCATTAAGAACATAATGTACTAGCTGATAAAACCCGGTATACCGGGCTTTTTGCCGGGGTTGGGGATATGTATTAATTGAAAGGTTTGTTTGGTCCCTTTTTTCAAGAATTAAAAGAAAATATAGATTTTCAGTGGTATGGCACGACTGTAGAATAACTCACGCACCTTTCTGAGGCACAACATTACGGTGTAAACAGCAAACGTTTTTATGCCCAGCTGCTTGTATCTTAATTTTGCCACTTATTTTAATCTGCATCTTACTTCTCCTGTTCGGCTGTTTTCGGTGATAGCCGCCGCTCATATCACAAAACACGCAAAAAGCACTCAAAATGATGTGTACATTAAAATTATTTATTTTAATATCGGCCATGTCACTAGGGGAGCAATAACCTTCAAAATGAGGTATAGCACAGTATCATACGCAACGAACAAAGAACATTGCTAACACAGGTGGACCGTATTCCTTTAATAAGTATTAGATGTACATAAATGTGCCCTGGATTCCAAACATTACCTGCATGTCAAGTAAGATACCCCAGCCTTCAAGCATTGCCAGCATGTCAAGGAAGATACCCTGGCCTTCAAACATTACCATCATGCCAAGAAAGATACCCTGGTCTCCAAACATTAACATCATGTCAAGGAAGATACCCTGGCCTCCAAACGTTAAGAGCAGACTCCGACGGCTACTTTGGGTTTTTTCTCATAACTGTTTAAATAAAATGACCCCATCATTATTTCATATATCAAAGTTTTCCCATGTGATTTATGTAGAGAGACATGCATTATAGCTTAATAGAAAAGGACTCCCATCACCTGTAACTCCACGGACACGTGTACACATTGTGTATAGAGTGCTGATTTTCCCGCTGCCTGGTTTGACCGTTTATGATACTCTTAGACACCAAGTGGCAGGTCTGTGACTAGCAGCCAGCCAAATACAGATAACAAGAACTCGAAAGGCATCATGGTTCCGCCCAGAGCTTCGCTTTAAGTGCCGCTTGATGACAGTTTTATGGTTACTGTTAAAGAACAGTCGAATTTCAATTGCCCCCTCTGCATTCTCGCATCATCGATCGATTTGATTATGACATTACGACTTTATTAGCGTAGCCATGTATCCGTTGTCAGCAAAACTGAAACCAGCCAGCGAGGTGTGCACGGAGCCCTTGTCGTTAAATTTCGTTTGAATTAGTCCAGTCAACGAATGACTTAGGTTGGACAAAAATGTTATCAAAGGTTTCTCACCTGAAATGGATTTATTTATGGTGTTTTAGTTCACAAATTAAACCCCACCCGATTCCACCCATGGCAAAGTGTCATTTTCACCCCAAATCCAAGATGGCCGCCATTATAAGAGGTGAAATATTTAAAAGGCCATAATTTCATAACTAGCAGACATAGACACACATTTAAGGTGTCATTTCCAACTTATATTGGAATGCCCGTTCATTTGGTGACACTTCTGAGGTCATAAATGGTACACTTCCGGTATTAGGTTAAGGTCAATATCAAACTTCGCAGAAAAAAAGTCAAAATCGCCATGATATAGCATTTTTTCAACCAAATATTATAAAAATATATCTCAAATAGAATTTACATTTGATATTAGGCTGCCCATTCATTTGCTAATACCTCTTAGGTCATGAAAGGTACAAATCTTGCATTAAGGTCAAGGTCAATGTCATACTTCCAAGAGAAAAAGCAACAATCGCCATGTTATATCATGTTTCTGCAAGAAGAGGCATAGGAATGCATTTAAGTTGTCATTTCAAACTAACTTAATAATGCTAATGCGTTTGGTGGCACTTCTGGGTCTAAAAATACATATATAATGTATCAAGGTCATGGTCAAAGTCAAATCTGGAAGAAAATAAACAACACTCGTAATGGTAGGGTCCTTTTTCTAACGTGTTAAAGATACATATATTAATTAAGCGTAATTTCTACTTGACTTTAGGATGCTGAGGATGCCCAATCATTTGTTGATACAATAAGGTCATAAAAAGTGCCTATCGAGCAATAAGGTCAAGGTCAAAGCCAAACTTGGATGAGAAATAGTAACAACCGCCATTATATAGCATGATTTTGCAAGAAAGTGACCTATAAAACATTCAAAGTGTCATTTCCATCTAACTTTAGAATGGACTTCCATGTGGTGATAGTTCTGAGGCCAGAAAGTTATAGATTCATGCATTATGTTCAAGGTCAAGTTCTCAGGAAAACAGTAAAAGGAAATGACATTCAAAGTGTTTCCATCTAAATTTAGAATGGACTTTCATGTGGTGATACTTCTGAGGCCAGGAAAGGTTCATATCATGCATTCAGGTTTAGGCCATGTTCTTACGAAAACACTAGAACTGTAGATGATGTGACATGTTTTTGCAAGAAACTGACATAGAAAAAAATTAAGGGCCTCTCTTCCAATAGAATTCCAACTCATTTTGTTGCTTAGGCCATAATTTGAACATTTCATGCATTATGTTCCATGGTTAATATCAAATTTGATAGGGGAAATAAGCCAAACTCTCTATGATATGATACATTTTGGAAAAGATATGACACTAATGAGATGCAGGTAGGCCATTTAACTTGTCACTGTGACTGTTTTGATTATGCCCAATCATCGAAAACGAAAACAAATTTCACATGCGCAAGTTCTAATACGTTTGAAAGACAGATTAATATGAATCTATCGCACCATATATATGCAAAATTCATGTACATTCCATGAAGTTGGGAACCATCAGCATTATCTTCTTCAAGCGTATCCCTACTCTTAGTTTGTGTTACATTCGTGCAAGCAATTTCTTAGCAGTAGCCACTTACTGTTTTACACAGCAGATAATCAGGTAAACGCTTATGAGATCAGGTTCCCTCTACATTTGCACTTTACTATTTTGATATGTTCATGTGCTGCTGGTTGTGTAACCCTGATAGGCAAAAAAGCAATGGGAGATAATTTCAAACCCCACATCTCCGGAGGATGTTATTGTCACACAATGCTTGGACCTGATGATATTTGCTAGGAGATCCAGGAGAGGGATCTAGATAACATCTGTTAGGATAAGCCACTGATGGATATCCATCTGTATTCTTACCCCTGATGCATTCTTGACAGGGTTAAAAACAAGAGTCATTGTCAAAGGCAGATTCTGATAGGTATCAGTGATATGCTTTGCAGAAGAGAAGATCCGAGTAAATATTTCTGATGAGCAGAAGGAAATGAAGAATGCAAAATCTGCACGACAGCGTACATAACTTTTATTCCTGCTACCAAAAGACCATCATCTGCTGATGCTTTTGTCACACAGACTAATACCACAGGTAAGACGATGTAGTTTAAACCTGCTTATGATAACATCAAAACGGACAATTTGTGTGACTACAAGAAGAGTAGTTAGATTTTGACCTCACGAAATGACTACTCCGTCTGCATTCTTAAGGTACATGCGATACCACCTGAAACCAATGTGGCATTGACAAAGGTCAGACTTCCATAGTCATCGCATATATCATCAGGCCTAAGCATCGTGATGCACATTTTGTTGGTGAAAGTCGAAGAACATTACCTCCTTCTTCATACTCAACAGAGATATTTGTTTGACCATCTCTTAATCTTGTGCAAAGGATCTCGCGCAACCTATCAGAATCAGCCGCTGATATAAACGCTGGGGTTTAACCTTATTATGTATGCTTCGGGGGAACGGTTTCCACCTCACTTGGTCCATTGTCTATCAGGGTTACACAACAAACAGCACCTTAATGTTTCGAAATAATTAAGTGTAACTGTAGGGGTTACGTGATAAAATAAACATGTACCTATATCTAGGGAGGAGCTGAATATACTTTACCAGTACGTTACCAATGAACAGCAATTGCTTCCATGAAATGAACACAAACTGAGAGCAGAGATACGGATAATGATAATTATGATTGTGATCATGATGATGAAGAAGATGATGGTATTCTAAATGATGAATAGGTTCAAACTTCATGGGTTATAGATATACATGTACGATATGAACTGGATTCATATCAAATTATTAATCACATGTATTGTTTCAAGCACATATCAAGTTTCTTTTCAATGATTGGTGCCATGTTTACAAAATCATGGGGATGGGCATTTTCCTATCAATTTTTGCATTGGCCTTGACCTTGATGCATGGTATTTACATTTCCTGACCTCAGGAGAACCACCGAATCAATGGGCATTCTGATATTAGCTAGGAGTTACACCTTTAATGTCACTTTGTTGCAAAAACATGTCATATCATGAGCAGTACTGGTGTTTTTCAATCAAACATGACCTTGATGCGTGATATGGACCTTTCCTGGCCTAAAACTATGACCAAAAGAATGAATAATCTAAATTTAGATGGAAATGATCCTTTGAATGTTACGTTCTAATAAAACACATGCTATATCATAACGATTACTTTTTTCTTCCAAGTTTGACTTTGACCTTGACCTCCATGCATGGTATGTACCTTTCTTTACCTTAGAAGTACCTTACCACCAAATACATGATAATTCCACAGTTAGTTAGAATTGACGACTGGAAATGCATTCCTATGTAATTTTCTTACTAAAACATGCCATCTCATGGCGATTGTTGCTTGATCTCTTCCAAGTTTGACCTTGACCTTACAGCATGATATAAATCATTTTGACCTCAGATGTATCACCAAATGAATGGGCAGCCTTTTGTCAAACTTAAATAATACTTGAGATAAGTTTTTATAACATTTGGTTGAAAAAATGCCATATCATGGCGAGTTTGGTTTTTTTTTCTGCCAAATTTAATCCTGACCTTGACCTTTATACGTAATATATAACTTTTATGAAGTGTCATCAAATGAACGGGCATCCTTATATTAGTTGGAAATGACACCTTAAATGTGTTTCTGTGTCAGTTAGTTATGGAATTATGGCCATTTAAATATTTCATCCCTTAAATCGCGGCCATCTTGGATTGGAGGTGAAAATTACACTTAGTGATTCAGGATACGAGGTCGAAACAAACAGCGCTTACGATATCGGTAGTAGGCCTATAGGTAAAGGGCTGTGTTAAGAGCGTATGTGTAGAGTACCGGTTTCGATATTCCTGGAAGTCTCTTTTGGTCACTAATATAACACGCCGGGATAACAAAGAGAAAAGGATAACTAGAAGGAGCAGCAATATATATATATATATATATATATATATATATATATATATATGTAACGGTTCGTTCAATATAGGCACCTTATCATAAATTTTGTACCCTTTATATATTATCACTCATAGACATTATTATTATTTTTTTTGTACAATGGCCATATCGCTGGCCATTTCGTTGTTTCGCTGGTCATACTTGCTTGCAAACCAGTTCCACTCCCGGGGACCGGTTCTTTTTAAAACGAACATTTGTGCTCAAAACTGACCCGAGAAATTGGTGCCGCCTTGGAAACGCTGGTGACCTCTAGCGGAAGTGTCAACGAACTTGTGTTTAGTGTATGGACTCGGTGTTGTGTGTTTACATGGACAGCTTTATTGGAGGGCTTGTCATACTGGACTGGTAAGCCACGCTTGTATTAATTGATATATAACACTGATAAGTTTATTATGACATGTTTTAAGTCATAGGTAGTATTGATAACTTTATGGTGATATTGTGATATTAGTTATTGATTAGTTGATATAAACTTTTTATATTTTAAAATTATACTTCAGCACACTGAATACCACATGGTGTTATCAGTTGGATGAAACAGTAGGCAATACACCTTGGGCTTATTATAAGTCAGTTGATAGAATCGAAATCGGTTTAGAATTTTTCAATATTGCCGGAAACACCGTGGCCGCAATATATCAATTAACTTTATATTATTATTTTTAAAAGCCTTACTTGAATAACTGTATTTACGTATTGTTCACATGACCACAACAAAGCCTTATTGCAAGATAAATGAGTTTCCATAGGCTTTGCCCTCATTTCTTCTAATATTAACAATTTTTTTCGGCGAATTATTGCCAGTTTCGACTTTAGTTTTCACCGGAAATTGTAGACAACTTTTCTTTTCTATGATAGAATAAGATTAAGCACTTTGTCATTTACTGTTACATCGTTGATCAAGATGATCTCTTCCCGAACGGTTACCGTAACAGGGATACCGGCGGATGCTGGCGAAACAGAATTAGCAGAATTTTTTCACATCCATAGGACCAGTAGAACATGTCCTGTTAGTGAAAGAAAGCCATTCTAAGCTGTGTGCAGGACGAGGTTACATAGTTTTTGTAATACCCGAATCTGTACAGAATGCTTTAGATCAGTTGTCAGGGGTGTCACTTCGCCAGTGTACAAAATGTATATTGAGCTTATCTATCACAGAAAGTTCACATGCGGATGAGATAACCACCCTAATCAAATTGAATACTGTATTAACAGACCCGGTTGAGACACTTGTTTCTCAATTCGCCACATTTCGTTGAAGGATACAAAAGCTTGTAGATTTAATAAAACAAGCTGAGGGTATCTCTCCTACGGAAGTTGCAAAGATGCTACGCTCTAGGTTCTACTATGGTCTGCGAAACGAGAGAATTCAATTAGCTCTCCAAAATAAATTTGATCTGGGAGCTGATTTTGATGAACTTCTCGCTGCCGCACGCATGAAAGAAAATGCCCTTGATAAACATGAAACCACCGTTAAACCCGTAGCCAAAGCACATCAGGTTAACGCGTCTGTTGATAATAACCTTTTACAGAAACTGTTAGATACTGTTTCTAAATTAGACAATCGGGTTACTTCTCTATAAAACAAAATAAGACCGCCTAGGGATAATACTTTTACAACAGCCCCACAAACACAAAGAAATCGAACAAATGTTAACAAGTCAGAACCAATAAGTAGACCTTTGTGTATAAGATGTAAATATAGATCACACACGGTTGAAAATTGCCATGCCAAATACGACATAACAGGTAAGCGTTTAAACTAAGAAACGCCCGTGTAGTTACTGGGTCGAACATGGGCAGTTATACTGAGACCCAGGGAACTCTGAGGGGTGGGCCACCTGTTTCAAGCGCTCCACTTGTTGGTAACATTGATAAGGTTAATGTTTTAGTTGAAGGCATAGAAGCCGTCAATCTGTTAGATACGGGGGCTCAGGTAACTACAATGTCAGAATCTTTCTATGATCAGCACTTTGCTCAAGTCCCTATTCAAACTGTTACAGAATTTTGGAAGGTAGATACGGCTAGTGGTGATTGTTTAAAGTTTCGAGGCAAACTGGACCTAAATTTAGTCTTTCCCGACTTAAATTTAGAAGTCGTTGTACCTGTGCTTGTGGTTACTGATACAGAATTTAATTCTGAGGTACCTTTCATTATAGGTACAAATGTACTTAATCAGACAAGGAAAGTGTCTACATCGTGGCAAGTGGCCTTTAAATGCCTCTCTACCATAGCAAAGCATTCCCTGGATGCTGATGGGAATGTTATTAACAGAAAACCTGTTAAGATAGCCCCACAGCAGAAATTGATTATCAATGGTAGCACTAGAGCACGGACCACGGGTGATGGTGTCAACCATCACTGAAATGAAGTCACCCTTCATTACCCAATGGATTAATAGTGACACCTATGTTACAGTCTCTTGACTTATCTTCAGGATCATATCATCGAATTCCTGTTGAAGTTTACAATATGACTAAGCATGACATAACTGTACCAGCTAAAACTGTGCTTTGTGCACTACAGCAGGTCACTTTAGTTGATTCCCCCCTTAGGGTGCGACTCGACAGAACAGTGCCTTGATAATATACGGCTGGGTCCAGAGCTGTCAACCGAACAGATCTAAGATATCAAAGGTCTTTTCCGGAAATTCAGTCATATTTTCTCCACTGGAGATTTTGATCTTGATAGAACTAATGTGGATAAACACAAAATAGTTCTTTATGATGACAGCCCTATCAAACAAAGACATAGACGAATATCACCCCATCTTTATGAAGAGGTTAGACAACATCTAAAAGACATGATGGAAAAGAATGTCATTAGACCTAGCAGTAGTCCATGGGCTTCTCCGATAGTTTTGGTACGCAAACCAGATTAGAGTTTACGGTTCTGCGTCGATTATCGAGCATTGAATGCCAGGATGGTAAGAGACGGCCATGCTCTACCGAGAATAAACGAAACCTTAGATTCCGTGGTAGGTGCATGCTTTTTCTCCTCCATTGACTTGAGAAAAGGGTACTGGCAGGTCGAAGTTGAGGAATCTGACAAAGCAAAGACGGCATTCACGGTCGGCCCGCTAGGTTTATTTGAGTTTAACGTTATGCCCTTCGGTCTTGTCTGTGCTCCGTCAACATTCCAAAGAATTATGCAAACTACCATGGGAGATTTACATTTAAAGGACTGTTTATTATATTTAGATGATATCATTGTCTTTTCCAAAACTTTTGACGAACACTTAGAAAAGCTCGAAAAAGTGTTTCGATGGTTAGAAAAGACGGAATTAAAAATCAATCCTTCAAAGTGTCAATTCCTCCAGCAAAAGGTAAGATATTTGGGTCATGTGGTGTCCAGAGATGGAATCCAAACTGACCCCGACAAAATTTATGTCTTTAAAGAATGACCCGTCCCTGCATCTGTTAGAGGTCAGAAAATTCCTGGGATTCGCGGGATTCTATAGCAAGTTCATACATGGCTTAAGTGCAATTGCTAAACCCCTCCATGATCTTTTAAAAGGGGATAAATCAGTAAAATCTACTTCCAAGAAACCCTCTCCTTTTATGTGGAATGAGCAACATCAAAAGGCTTTTGATAAACTAATTGAAAAACTAACCTCTGCTCCTCTCTTGGCCTTGCAGATTTCAGTTTACCCTTTATACTGCATACAGATGCCTCACGTGACGGCATTGCTGCCATTCTTTATCAAAATCAAAATGGTACAGAACGGCCAATAGCGTATGCTAGTCGGAGTTTGTCTCCCTCCGAGGCCAGATATACTACCCACAAACTTGAATTCCTCGCACTTAAATGGGCGATAACAGATAAGTTCAAAGACTATCTGTACGGATCAGAATTCATAGTACGGACTGATAATAATCCGTTAACGTACATACTTTCATCTGCTAAGTTAGACGCTACAGGGCAAAGATGGCAGTCAGAATTGGCAGATTTCAATTTCTCTGTTCAATACAGGTCGGGGAAACGTAATGTCGACGCTGACGCCCTTTCGCGATTACCCCGTAAATCGCACTTAGATGAGTCTACAGACACTCTCACAGCAGGGGTTGTGAAAGCAATCTGTACATGTCATACTGTACCTGGTCTTATAGAATGTCTCTCTCAATCAACCCCCTCATGCCCGTTGATCTATCAATCGGAAATGTATGTTCCTCATCGGCCTTCTCAAAGATAACAAGAGAATAACGGTTCATTTTAAAGAACGAGACGTTGTACCGATTAAGAATTGTCAATGGGACCACCGAATTTCAGGTTGTGGTGCCAGAAAAGCTAAGACAGCACTGAAAGGGATACATGATGATGTAGGCCACCTTGGTCAAAATAGGTCACTTCAATTGGCCAGGGAAAGGTTTTATTGGCCGACAATGGCCAAAGACATTAAAGATCATGTAGCTACTTGCCCACGGTGTCTTAGAAGAAAAAGTTAAATTCACCAAACAGCCCCGTTAATTCCAATAAATTGTAGCCAACCTCTTTAAAATTGTTATGCATCGACTTCTTGAAACTTGATACTGGAAAAGGTGGAATCGAAGACGTCATTATTACAGACTGTTTTTCACCAGGTATGCACAGGCTATACCCTGTAAGGGACAGAAAGCAAAGCTAACTGCCAAACTTCTATGGGAAAGGTTTGTTAATCACTATGGATATCCGTTACGAATTCATATATTCATATATATATATATATATATATATATATATATATATATATATATATATAAAGTGCTCAATGATATCAAACCAGAGCCGTATAGTTTTTACCTGGTGAGTGCAACAACACGAAACATGACAAAGTTGATTAATCTCTCTCTGTATATATATATATTAAACATATATATATATATGTGTGTGTGTATAAGTGTATTAGTGGTAGGAATTGGATTAAAATCATAATCGATGATTAAAAAAAAGACCAATGATCGATTTTTATCGATTGAGTTTATCTACTGTATACCTGTACCTAAAATGTCGACCCCAGTAATTTGTTAAAGGTACATCGGTATTCATATTGAAACTATCAATCCATGCACCAACATCCAAGATTAACTTGCCGTCGGCTGCGCAAGGTGCTGTTGTGTTGTTTATTTTGTGTAGGTATATCTCTGACAGGTTAGATTTTTTGCATGTTCATAAAAGATCTTTTTTAATCCATCATGATGCAAAAATGCAATCGGTTCAATCACTTTTCAAAGAAAACGACCAATCATCGATTAAAACTTTAAATCGGTACAACACATATATATATATGGTGGGGGGAGGGTGGGGCGGGGTATATCCCTCATGTTTATAAAAAAATTGTCCCAACTTTTATTACGATCAGACGGTACAACAAATAAATGATTCCCGAACAAATCCAATTGAATCTCTTTGAAGGTCATAGAGATGACCAAGTTCCACAAGTGTATAATAGTTGAACCATAATAAATATGTGTTCATTTTGCGTGTTTAAAGTGTTGCTGACATACAAACGCAAAGACACTGGTCCGCTGGATATCGGTAAATCGTCTTGGAAAATGACATGACGGTTACAGGCACTGGGTTAATGTGTCAAGTGTCCTTGGATCCTCCACTATAACATCGACAGATCACACCCCGTGTGAAAATGCCTGCTGGCGTGTCCTCTTCTGGGATAACATTTTAAATGGATGGAGCCTGCCGTATCCTAGAAACCGGTCCGGAAATATGGACCCTAACCGCAACCGATAAAACCTAGATAAATAAACTGTATGTAAAGCACTGTCAGAGTTTATGGAAAAAAAGGAAATAAGCTGAGTTTAAGAATCGACCAACCTTCCAATCCCCGGTCCTCCAAGGCGTTAAATAACGGCAGCCACTGTTACTAAACATATATACTCACTTAAATCTATGAATTTTGAATCCCCTTCTATGTTAATGATACAAAGATGTTTTTCGCGGATGTCTATGGATTTTATATGGATTCTTGACAAATTTCCGTGTTTTGCTGAATACATTCAATATACCTGTTCCTATTTCAGATTAGGGTTAACGGCCACTACTCATTTAAGACCTATTTTAATCAATTTGAACTTTAAAATCGATGCCACATTCTAAGTACTCATGATATTTATTAAATCTAGGCCTTGTTAAATGAACAAATATTTGACTTTATTTTAACAAAATCGACGGATCAGAATGGAATTTATATATTAGGCAATATTGAATTTGAATTGTACACACACGCACATAGTCCCCAACGCTTACGGATTAATGATAAATGAATATTTTCTACATGACATGAAGAGGAGTGATGGAGGAAGAACTGGCCTCTGGAAAGCTCGTGCGAAGGCGACATATGCAGGGTATTCAACTTTCAGTTTTATGAGAATAACCGCTGTGAGAAAGGCTTTGAATAGACTGAGTGTAATAAACTATTCTGTAGTTTTGCTTTTTATGCCCGTCTCGCTTATTTGTCTTCACGACAATCTCTGGCCGTTCTTTGGGCAGCCGGGAAACCACATGCCATGTAAGATTTACATCCCAGTGTACAAAAATCTCTATATGCAATATAAAATGCATGACCATAACACCGCTACCGAGGCGCATGGCCACTGGTAACATTAAGAATTACCATAACATCAAGAACATACATACGATTAGTGGCACCATCAGTCATTTAGAAAACCAAACAAAGTATTTTTTCCCATTATTCCTTTGGTTAGGATAAGCCGTAAGAGTCCGATTACGATAAATTACATTCTGATTTAGTTTGTTACTTTTCAGGATTAATAAGTAACAGGATTTATATATATCTATACTATCTTATGTGGATGTGGTCTAAACAATAGCCCTGCCTGCATTTATATATAAATATATATATATACGCTAGCATTGTCCGTTGCCATAGGAGACGCGCGAGCTGGGCCGGCCCACGGATGAAAAGTTATAAATAGGAGGCTGTGTTTTAGAGCCGAGAGGAGAGAGAAAATTATTCCAGCGGACACGGAAGACTGTGAGTCAGTTTTGGACCTATCTGATAATTACAGTAGTTACAGGGATTCTACGAATTCTATGCAGATTTAGTACGGCCTGTCCCAACTTTGCTTTCGGGATTATTACAAGAGCTTTACTTTGGACTATTTGAACTGTTTACGTGGGTTATTGGTTTTAAAGGACTTGTTGTCTCTGTGACAGTGGTGGTGTCCAGGTACTGTACACTTTTTTTTTACATTGTGTATTTGTATTGATTTAGTGTATTGTAATTATAACTATTTATTAACAAAAATCATCGACTTCTTAATTCATTCCCCTGGACATTTCACACTGCCTAGTGTTACACAATCTGATTTTTATTTATCTCCGTAACAAAACTTATGCTCGTAACGACTACATGATCTGTTGATACTAGGTATATATATATATATATATATATATATATATATATATATATATAGAGAGAGAGAGAGAGAGAGAGAGAGAGAGGGATGAAGTCGGTATGCAATTATTTGTATATCATTGTTTAATTACTTATTTTTGAATCAAATTGGGATAATGATTGGTATCCACCCACTAAGAATTATGGGGAATACAAAGTTTTCTTCTGGACATTGCTTGCATAATGATTAAATGACCATGGGGCCGCTTTCAATCCAATGTCTTAGCCTCCCGATCCATTAATGAATGGATAACTCTAGTGTGTGTAATGGCATGTGTTTGGCTCCCTGGGAGCATAGAAAAAAACACAAAAATTAACAGGCCCGAAGACTAAGAAGGTAATTTGTAAATCATTGAGACTAGCTGTGTTAGTGATAACACATTTTGAACCCACTTACTTTTCAAGAACAGCCCTGCGTCGGCCTCGCACTTCAGGTCCGATGAAATATAATGAAATATAATATAAGATATATATATATATATATATATATACATATATATATATATACATTTGGCATAAAAAAATTGAATTTCTCTTTCTAGATACATTGTGGGGAACGTATCATGGAACTTAAACAACTTTTGCAGGAATTTTAAATAGAAATTTTGCCAGATATGCTAACTCAAATTGTGTTGAACCATTTACAAATTATTCTTTTCAGTTATTCCTTTTGTTTTATCCCTTTGGAGAGGGAAATATTTTTAAGAGATTTTTCATGGATCCTATGGAAACCGGTAATATATAGGTAAATGATTTTGATAAATCATGGATTTTGAGAACCCCGGGAGTTTTAACCGCACATCCCAGGAGATCCCCTTGACAAATGAGATTTCAATGATGTCCATGATCTGAACCCGCCGTTTCTTTCATTCAGTGAGTACACATATATGATACGGGATTACGGCTCATCAGGGGTCATTGATATCTCATTATTGATTGAGACTTCACACCAATCCCTCCAGTGGAAATAGTTGACCCTCCTGGCGTGCACATAAGACCCTGAATTTCCGTTGGCTTATGCACACCTTTGAATCCGATGTAATCCAATTAACAATTCTCATCAGTTAGCAAAAGACAGAACCAGCTTAGTATCTAGCATGGTGAAGTGAGACATACGAAAGATCATACAGCTATATTTTAAACTGCATATTTTACTTGCATATTCAATAGTAAACAAAACAAATTCGTTATTGTTACCTCAATGTTCTTAACGGCAATTTGCTTTAATGATCTTTTATATTTTTCTTACGTCATGAGCGATTGCCGAGAGCGTGATTCTGGTTAAGCCAATTTGTTTTAGATGCAAGACTTTCAAGTGTCTTTTAATAAAATGCTGTACTATGATCTTTTGTCGTTCAACATTATGCATTTTCGTCATTTATCAGCCGTTTAAAAAACTCGTGTTGTTGAAATGTCAGTCCAGTCAAGACTGACGTCATTGGGAGCTTGATTGTTATTGTGACTCGTTTTGCGTGCCATGTATGAAAATGATGCCTGCACAAAAAGTCGGATGAGACTGACTTCGTCGGTGATATCAGACTAAAAAACCACATCTTTATCTTTTACAAATGATGCTTGTAGAAATATCTTGATGAAAACCTGTAGAATTAATTGCCACAGAGCGGAAAAAGAAAGGCACCTAATTTAAATATCCCCATGAACGGAGGTTTAGTGATCACCCGTTTGCCTGTCTTTTTTCATGTGTGACTGCTTTCTATATGAATTAAGCAAAGCATCCTCTTAAGTTTTAATAGGAAGAAAAACAATTCTGTCTTTAAACATGATACAAAATTCCAAAGATCATGCTGGGTTCAGGTGCACTGAAATCGACAATTCAAAGATATGACCTTTGTATCTTTCGGTACCACAGGTGTTCCTGGGTGACCTAGAGCTTGCTCATTTCAAAGTTATCGTCTCTCGTGCTCCTGAAACTTTTAGAGAAACCCGGCCAGCATTTATAATAGAAAATATGCTTAAATATTAATGTTTGATGCTTACAGTCATATTTACTTTTATGATAACCGTAACTGTAATTGATCACAGGCATATTAATTTCTAATTTTAATCGAAATCGACATCAGATAAAGTAAATATACAGTTGAATTCACAATCAGTCATAAAAAGCAATCATCCAATGTCTAAAATGTATATGTAAAAAATCCTTAAATTTATATATTGGCTATTATTGTGACGCACTCCTTACCTATAGCGGTTAAACACTGCAGTGATTCTAAATGTCGGCTTGCGCTTTTAAATGATATAAAACGACTGAAGTGTATAGTCGCTATGTGAGGAGTAACATTTTGGGATTGGTGGTGTCAGAAAATAGTAAACGACAAACTGGTTCATCAAAAACATGATGCATTAAATAACAGACCTGTTTACTGAATTTCGCAATATGTGACGTATGTAATTTAGCGGATTTCTTCGATTTCCCGGACCGACACCGTCTTTAACGACCCTAGTTATATTCACTCGTTTGCGATACGACCCGACCTTTCGCAGGAAAACCCACTCACTGTGCAGTATTCAACAGAACTTTAACCGGTTAAGAGGGCGTATCCGCACTATAACAAGATCCGCACTGAAGGGATCGGCCCTTCGTGGTATCGGGTTTGATTCTGTCAACGAACACAACTACGGAATCGTTGTTTTATTTTAATTGAAAAACATAAACATCAGCTAACAGCGCATCCCCCCAATCCACGTAGAAACATCTTGAGAGATATGTGGTGTCACGTCAAGAATCATCTCAAGTATAATCAATTTCCATCAACATGTTTATCCGAGGAAGCGCCTTCGTTACTTTCCATACAAAGAGAGTAAACGTTCAGCGTCACTTAATCGATCGGAGGATTGATTGCTTCCTCGGCAGGGCATACAAAAAATAACGTTTGCAAATGTTTCCATCCCGATCACGCCGACGTGCTTTAAATTTGTTTGTTGCCTTGGAAACTATCTGTGTCTTTTCTGAGGACCAACACCTGCGGGAGTCAAAACTAAATTTGCTCTTCTGAAAATGTGTCCTAGACTTATAAAATGTGTCCTAGGCTTATATAATGTGTCCTAGAGCTATATAATAAGTCGTAGTAAACTAATTAAAACCTTTTATCGGATATGAAGTGTGAGGCCAATACAGGGTTGTTTATAGAAGTGATAATGAAAAGGCTGTTGTTTATAATGTGTTATCACTAACAAAGCTAGTCTCATCTCCTTTGTCTACGGGCATGTTTATTCTTGTGACTTTTTTGGGCTCACTTCGGAGCATACACCGAAACACATGCCATAACCCACAACAGAGTTATCCATTCACTCATGGACAGAAAGTTCACAATGTTGAGGTTAAGACTTTAGCCAGCAGTCATCGGGCGTAAAGCAGCCCGACGGTCCCCTTACCATAATGCCAACAATGTCCAGGTGAAAACTGTGTATTCGCCATCATTCGAAATAGGTGAATACTAATTATCACAAATCAATAAATTTTAATAAACCAAATAAAAACGAAAATATTATCTGCATTCTGACTTTGTCTGTAGCTTTCCAGGGTAATTTTTTATTGTATACGATATGAATTTACACAACTTATGAACACTTTTATGCTTACGACACAAAATGTCATAACAAGAGTCCTTAGTACATGTACACCTCTTCAGCTCCACGTGTCCTCCAATAATCACCCTGGTCTGAAAATACCGTATAATT
Source organism: Sipunculus nudus (assembly GCA_026874595.1). NCBI lineage: Eukaryota > Metazoa > Annelida > Sipuncula > Golfingiida > Sipunculidae > Sipunculus > Sipunculus nudus. Next base: position 101,694,891 of record CM049306.1, on the reverse strand, counting down.
AACAACTTCTTTGTGAACAGAGAGATGTTACCCCAGGTTTATATAGCACCCTTGACAACTAAATAGGAGAATGATGCCAAGCGGTGCTCACATGTAATTCCTGATACTCCACACGTGGCATCGCAGAAGCGGATCCAGGGGGGGGGGGGGGGGGGTCCAGGGGGTCCGGACCCCCCCTTTTTCACCTGAAGCAACCTTTTTTAAGGGGTTTTAGACGTAATTTTGAGGCCTGGACCCCCCCCCCCCCCCTTTTCCAGACCTAATGACCTTTTTTTTAGGATTTTCATTAGTCCTCCATGGTTGGACCCCCCCTTTTCCTAAATCCTGGATCCGCCCCTGCATCGGTGCAAATGTATCAACACTATGTGAGAAACTGTTTCTCGATCGAACGAGTTCACTCAGTATATCTTTATTTACTTTAAGTACTTTTTTATGATGCTTCAGTCAATCGTCTTTTGATCTTTAAAATTCATAAGACGGAATTATGATAGATTTATACCCTGCATCCACGAAGCTATGAAGGTATATCTTTCTTAAATGGGGCTGTATATCAATGATTATTTCAGGTAGGCATATTACTTAATCATAAGATTCATATAGATTCAATTTAAGGTAACTGTATGTGTGGTTAAAACACAGTCATGCGTGTTTTATACTGACCCCTTGATAAACAGATCAGGTGAATCGCGCCAACCATAGTGTTAGCTCTAAAATGTTCAGGCTTTGGGATGAAATCCAGATACAAAATAATCCGGATAATTCAGATTTATAACAGTAAGAAATAATGCCAGAAAATACATGAGGGTTAAAAAAATATATTCCACACAGCAGTCAGGTGTAATTAGAAGGCTAATTTTTTGGGGGGGATGATTGTCTATAGCATCATAAATAATAATTAGAATTCCTGCTCATAACTCACACACGGATGAATAGAGACGAGAGCAGCGGACCAATGCCGCAGACAATGTGGCAGTCACGTGCTCCAGGTCTATTTCCCGCCATTAACGTGCTTATGACTCATGTATCTCATTCCAACATTAAACAGACCGTGCCAGCTCCTGTTACAGAATTCATGTGAAGAAGGTTCAGTTAATTTATTCTGTTAAATATGTATACATTTATAAAAAATCAGAAACGGACACAGATTCATTTGTCCTCCTGCGTTATTATTTAGAACCATAAAGTTTTGATCAGGTCTACCTGATGTGGGATAGATTTTTAATTGTTTTCCTCACCGAGCTGAGAATCAGGGTAAAATGACTCTCGGGCATACATATATCACCAAAAATGGCATTTCACTCTTTAATATATATATTGTCGGTGCAACACTACATGGCACGATCTTTTAGTTGCGTATCGTTATTGTTCATACGTTGGAGAATAACTTTAACCCTCTTCTGCTCCGGCGTAGTACTCAACAGTAGGAGGTACGCCGCTACAGGTTAAAAGTACGTCACATATGGAATTTTCGTACGCCGAAACAGGATTTTCAGATCAGCCCCCTCCCCCCCAACACACACACACAAACGCACCCACCTACCCCCCCCCCCTTAACACACACATACACATACACACACACACACATATATATATATATATATATATATATATATACCTTCTGTCCGAACTCATCGATGTTCTGTTAAGGATGTGTTTTATTTGTTCTGCTAAATGCCTCTTTCTAATTCAGCATTGAATTTTACATTATATACAGTTCATATCATTTGATATACACCGATACTTTTTGATTACAAATTTTTTGCTAGATATGCAAACTTAAATTGTGTATAGCGTCCCACTGTTTAGCAATTATTCTTCGATCCCTATGTTTTATCCCTCGAAAAAATTATTTAAGTTCGTGATTCAGCGCGTCTCATATTTGGAAATTTTTATATTGAACCTAATGTGAACCGGTGGATATGTAAATAATTGAGTTGACAAATCATGAACAAATGACAACCCGGATGTTCTCTCTATAAATCCCAGAAGATCTCTTTGAAAGATGAGAATTCAATGAATTCACATTGCCTGAGCCCATTGCATTAGTGGTTGACACTATACACCAAGCCCCGCAGTGAACAAGGCTGGCCTTTCTGGTGTTCCAATGCGACCCTGAAGTTTCATTAGATTATAATTGTATAGCTGGGAATCAAATGTAATTCGACATCTGGCATCAGGTATAGCTAGCATGAAAACCGAACAAGCTCTGTATTAATGAAAGGAGACAAACAAAAGGTCAAACAGTTATATTTCAAACCACTTATTTTGCTTGCATATACAATAATATGCAATTATAAATTCGTTATTGTAACCTCGATGTTCTTTACATCAATGAGCTTTAATAATATTCTTACGTGATGAATAGCCATTGCCGAAAGCCTGATTCTTGTACAGCCATTTTGTTTCAAATCCTAGATAGAGCCACTCAGCTGTCTTTAAAAGAACATGTTGTTTTTTTTTAAAATCATGTCTTTTCATCACAAAACAACAGTTCTTAAGGCTCATGCGGTTGAAATGTCTCTCGAGTCAAGATTGACGTCATTGGGAGCTTGGTTGTTATTGTGAGTCATTTTGTGTGCCATGAATGAATATGATGCCTGCACAAATGATGATTGTAGATCATCGTGACGGAGGCTTGGAGGATTAATTTCAATGGAAGGCAAAAGGGCAACTAATTGAACTATCCCCACAAACAACTGCAATGGTAACTGAGATTAAGTACTCACCCGTTTCTCTGCCTGTTTTTATGTCTGTTTGGCCAAGGAACAATTAGTTACATTTTAAATTATTTTTAGTACAGGCGGATCCGGGCATTAGCGGAGGTTTGCACCCTTTAACTGCTATCTAAATGAATTAAGTAAACCTTTCTCTGAAGTTTTAATAAAAAAAAACCAAGTGTGTTTTGAAACACGATGCCAGGTTCATAGATCACGCCGGGGTTATGTGCATTGAAATTGACAATTCCAAGATGCTACCATGTTCATTTCACTGCCACAGGTGTTCCTGGATGACCTATAGCTTGCTCATTTCAAAGTTATCGTCTCTTGTGCCATCGGTCATTTCTAGTATATTACGGGTACGTAATCCAATAAATCATAAATTGTAATGTTGGCATTTTAAATTCTGACTCTTTTTCTGAATAACACCTGAAATATTTTCGCTGAAACCCAATCGACACATATGCTTCCATGAATTCTTATATATGTAGCTTGGATTATATATAACCATAGTCCAAGCTGCCACCTACTTTCTTATATATTATACTGAGTCTTATATATTATACTGAGTAAAAACTAAGTAACAACTTTGAATCATTTGGCCATTTAGTCATTGACTTAAGTATTACTTGATTATACCAGTTATGTGAAACTGGTGCTTTGACGACCCAGGTGGTCCAGTCAAAGACCTCAGGTTTATCTGCTCTGGCAATAGCTTTAAGTAGATTAGTCGTTCAAAAAAATTCGATTAATGTCAAAATGTATGCCTTTGATCCCCCCCCCCATCCCGGATACAAATGCTTAAATATTAGGGAGTCCAACTGAATTCCACAAAGGTTCATAAGTAACTTGAGAGATGATTCCAAAGCCTTCATGTACTTGTATTACAGGACTTTTTTTTTGGGGGGGGGGGGGGGCAATGAATACCACAGAGTCACAGGGAAATAAGTACACATGGGGTAACACTAACATTAACCGAGTCCTTCCATTTATTGGAACCAGTCCACAAACCAAAAGAAAATTAGTGGTCAGCATTGAATGGACCAAATGGAGCCGATTTGCCCCCTAGATATACTGATCTATATTTGATGGGGTCTTCCGTGTTCCTACTGTTCAGTAGTTTTCGCCCCATCCTACTAACAGATAGACACAAACATAGGCGAAAGCACAGCCTCCTTAATTGGCGAAGGTGAAATGAACCATTAATTCAAGAAGATTCTGATACTGCCTGATATATTTTTATATTGCCTTAGCGGGGTTAAAACAATGTCCAGTGCCTGTGGGATTATCCCTAGTGAACAATACCCCAGTAAATGAACTGGCGGCCCTGGGCTGTAAAGACGCTGACAGGACCAATTTAAAAGCATTGAAAGTGTAGTTCTAAAATTAAATGTCTTGTTCTGGTCACATACTAAAATAAACCACTTTTATTCCCATCAATAAAATTAGATGTTTTAGCGATCATTCATATCGAGGCTATATATGATGAGCTCTGGTATTTCTGTAATAACCATATATATAACTTTATATATATAGCTTAATGTCATTCATAGTTCATAGATAATATTCATATTATATGTTTTCTATTCAGTGATGCCGACAAAGAAATGCTGATTTTAAATATATTCTTAAAATATACCCTGAATGAATCTCAGTTGCAGTAATATTATACATAAAGTTTCTTCTCGACTTGTGTTTACCTATTATTTTGATCTATATGCGCAGCTTTATTTTATAGGAACAAATGAAAGTGATGGCAATTATATCCCTTTTTTGCAGCAGGCCGACGTTCCCTGGATTATCAGTCCCCGGGCGGCAGACCGATAAGACATTATGTAAATCCAGCACTGACGGTAAATGACATTACATAAACATCGAGTGCCTGTGTTTGAACCAGTCATGACACAATCAGGTTTAGCGAAGGTTATAAAAAGTTTATGAGACCTTAATGGTAATTTTATTCTTTTCATCATAAATGTGTTAGTTACAGATCCATATCTGACTCACGGCAGATGTAACGCGAGGCAGGCCATGCAACCTTATTTGCTCGCACAAAAAATAACGAATAAAACAACGGGGTTCAGCGACACAATATTTGCTTACACTTGGTTCGCCCTTGGGACATCTTCATTTCCCCGACATGGTTTTTAATGGTCAGGATCACTTAGCAATATATAAATAATCTTTTGATGCAGAGACCAGAACTTGATTGTTCTTATGTTTTGCAAACTGGGCGGCTTCAAAGAGAATTGGCAGCGATTCCCTCCCTATAATAATTATAACACATGTCCGATAGGAGTGCCACCAAATATCAAGGATAATTCCAACATTAAAAAAGATAAAACATGATAAAGATAAAGGTGACAAGACCTCGTGTTTAGGGTTAGATCGGGAGTGGCGGGACATTGCGTGATTTATTTGAATATGACCTAAGAACTCTTAAATATAAAATATGTCACAAAGACAATTATCATTGGCCAAAGACGGATCCAGAGGGGGGCACAAGCGGCACGTGCCCACCCCCCCCCCCACCCCCCAATTAAGCGTTTGAAATTTTATCAATTATTCATTTTATATTGTTTGTTTTCTTGTAAACCTCACACGTCCATTCAGTGAAATAGAACTGCATCTACTTTTCATCATGCATGGATCTTACCTAATCTTTGCCCTTAACTTTTGTACCTTGGTTTGCATAACCCCCACCTTTAAGAATAGAAGTACCCCCGGGTTATTGATGACTATTGCATTTATTTAATATATATACATTACCCGTATGCCCTTTAATAGAAATAAGGCATATTTTATCTTCAATTGACTTGCATACTCAAGATATTTTACAGTGATCAATGTTCTGAAAATAAAATTTCTGTCAATGGCGGCCCTAATTTGCATATTACAAAATTTGCCCAAGGTCGTCGTGAGGACAACCCAACTCAAAAGTGTCAGTGGACCCTTTCCACCACAAATCTATTAAAAAAAACTTAAATTATAGACAATTTATAGGTACCCCCTACTAGCAACTCGACTACAACGATACACTTTTATAAGGTTGATTTTCAAGTAAATCACTGGTTCCGTTTTGACTAAAAGGTCGTCCCCGTGGCGTCAACATCGAGGAAAATATACCAAAATCGCATACAGTTCCTATTCCAACAAAACCATATCCCTTCACATTTATCACTGTATAAGTACAAAATTCCTGTATATATGTAAAAATTGTTTGGCCGACTTTGAATGTTGGACCCTTACATCTGTCTTGCGCATATACGGTAAAAAAGTAAATACATGTGTTTAGATTTTCAGATTCTTTTACACGGACCTTGATTACTTTAAATAAATTATTAGTTTAAATATATTCTACCATTATTTCAACAGCGATCACATATAAATACGGGGACAGTGGTTTCAATATTTTATATACATACATGTATTTGTATAAAAGATGTAGGAAAGCTGTATTTATTCAAAATGGAGAACATGAAAACCCATTAAAAAAAAACAAATATTATTCAAAACTTTATGCTCAATAGAACACTGGGATATAATTTAATTTTGTAAAATTGAAAATATCTGATAAAACCTTGTGCATAACCAATTCGATTTTCATTGATTGAACTTGGCATTATATTTCATTCTTGGTGAGCGAGTTTGATAACATTTTATGAATACCATTCGGCAGTGATATGGGTCTCCAATAGTTACCAGTCGTTTTTCTTATCAATCAATATAATAACTAGCTTTTGTGATGCCTTTTTGAAAAGATTTATGAAGCTATTACTGCAGAACCAAAATAGGACCAAACCTTTACATGAAATTTTACAGATATCCCATCACTTTTTGTGGGTTTATTCCTATGATTATTTTTAAAAGTATTGAAACATTCTTCTTCTTATGTAATTATTGTATCGAGTGAATCTGAATTCTGTTTTGATAAGGTAACTTACTTCATATTATTTACATAAGTATCAAAATCATCTTTTTTTACTTGCCTGTCATTGATTTTTATTGTAAATAAAATTCCTTTTGCATCGACAAGTTTCCCGAAATCTTTTTCTACTGATGCTTATTTAAGTTTTCTAATAAAGTCTTGCATATTAAGCTTTTTATGAGTTTTTTATCTAATAACACAATCAACTCGCCTTATACCTAAGCTCTTTTTTAGGACTGAGCTTAGTTTTTGGCGTGTATGTGGCCAAGAAGGGCGCGGTTGAACGGAATGGGACAAGTTGCCCGTGTGGAGGCTGAAACTAAGCTCCCAGAAAGGTTTGCATAACGGACAAACGCGGAGATATCAAGAATTATATCATGGACCTCTGGAATTCCAGAATTTGAACGGGGTTCAACGTGTGGATAATATTTCGAAGCACTGGGTCACTATTCCTGGTGATTAGAGGGCCTGTATAGTTCGGCAACCCACTGGCTGATGGCTATCAGACCAATGGCCTGTCAGACTGACGGGCTGTCAGACCAATGGGCAGACCCATCCCTGCATCACCTCCTACAGTAATTTGGGTTTACATATTTTGGACAGGCCATGCAAAAACATGCCTGAATCTCATAAAAGAGCCAAGTACTATTTTTTCCCCTCTGTCTGACCCACTCAACATTACGAATGAACAAATACAATGATCCCCCCCCCCCACACACACACACTTTGGTCAGATTAAAATTAAATGATTAAACTAATGTTCTTTATATGTCCCAGCTTTTTTAGAACTCAGTATAGAAGAAACAGCAGATGTAGAAGAGGAAAAACAAGAAGAACAGGTCGAAGAAGAAGACGAACGCGGAGGAAACGGAAGACCAATAAAGAGGAGCAGTATAGCAGTTTACTCGCTAGGTATCGTCAGTGATGTTTTCTAATTAAATGAGTAAAACGTACACATTGTAGATATATATTCAGCCCATAGTTGTATTCATAGGCACACATACAAACATTTATATAAATACATCAGTCGCCATACATATCCTCACGTGCTTGCATTACATAATTTCATATAATCATTCATAATGTCTCAACACATGTCATTAGGTGGGCGGTGTTTTCACATTTCGTGGGCCGGGTCAACAAATGTGATTAAACGTCGCATGGGTAGCCCATGGAGACAGCGTAACATTACTTTGAAATGCGCTTCCAAAGGTCATGATATTGTTGAAAGTAACATTATATTTAGTGATCACAGAGGTGATTACTGAAACATTAATATATTTGCCTTTTGCGGAAGTCTGTGTGTGTATGTGTGTGCGTGTCTTGTTCAGAACCAATGTACTCTTTTATTAGTCATGGGTTTGTTTATCCTTCGAAAAAAATAGCAAAGCGCGTATACGAAGTCAACCAGTTTCATAGACATCTCTGGATGCTAGTAACGCTGCAACTTTTATATGACGGATCATTAATATTTTAGAATTCTTCTTGGACTTAATATCTGGTTAATTTTGCGATACGCTGAATTTCACTATTTGTGATGTGATACACAATTATTAATATCTCATATTTCCCATTTCTTCGCTATGAAAGAAAATAAATTAACAACGAAACGTCTACATTCAGAGTATAAAATATCTCTAAGATCACACAATGCCGAGCACAAAAAAAGGAAAAATTAACTATTTGTGAGGTATTTATCACAGACACATTTTTATCACAGGCAGAATCACAATGGTCCAACCACGTTAAAACGTGTTTTGATATGCACCATGTTGTATAGACCGTTCCTGGACGGTATTTTACACATACAGAAGCCTGTGTAGTGATATTTGGCTTAATATTTGGCACAAAAGCTGCAAGAAGACATTTACAACAATACAGTGTACAAGGCATTAATACTGTTGAGGTTTTATGAATTAATGTAGCGCTTGTAACAAAAGAGGGCTACAGTCATGTCTTGTTTTATACACTATTCATTTAGACAATATTATTCACACAAATAACAAAATGTGGCAGTACCGCTTAAATCTAAGATAAAATTACCACTCCTAAAACAGAGGCTGTACCCTGAAACTCCAACTAACCGACAAACCACCTAACATCATCGGTAACATTTCTTCGGAGCAACATATGGGCCGCCGAACCCCACTCACGGCGACCTCTACATATAAGGACAACCTCAATATTACGACAATTAATTTTGGTTAGACACAACCTCCCTGCTAACACGGGAGTCTTTTGGTCCAAAAAGAGAATCTCTCTTACAAACACATCAGAATACCACTAAAAAATCATCTAGCTCATCCCTGGTCTTTTTGTATCAACTCAAAGGAAGGGAAACCTGGGCCGTTATAAATTAATGAACAAATTTCAACGGAGACCTACTCCATGCCCAAAGGCTTATAACGTATTTCCATCCATCACTTTTCTTCTCTATCGATAGACACGACGTCAGGTAACAGTATCTCGTGTCATCTACCCGGGAGTACTTTTCTGGATACTCGTATTATGCATGCAGGAAAATCAGGTAAATATTCCCCTCTGAGCCAGGTTTCTTTGAATTATGCACTAAGTACAGTGTCAGCCTATTGTTAAAAAGCCAAGGTCAATATTTTTCACAATATTTTTTAAAGTATTTATCAGAGAGAAGCAGTTCAGACTGAGAGTGCACCGAATTAATGTTATTAATTGCTGCAATGATCGGTTCAGGCTAGTCTCTCTGTATCCGTAGCTTTGTGCGTGTTCACGGGTTATGATTTATTGCCTAAGAAGCTTTAAATCCCTGACAGACTTATTATATGGAAATGAGACGCTGCCTTCCGGTATAAATGACTGGCCTGACAGCGGCCTTTCGTTCACAACACACCAGGAAGACATTGTTATATACAGAAAGCCAGTCTCTCATGTCCACGGCGAATACTATCGTAAGCAACTGCGCCACAGACATGCATAACAAATTAACCTGTATAAATAAACCAAGCAGGTCACTAACATAACGGTTTCTCAAGCTAACTGCGCCCTGGCCACACCAAACTATTTGTTCTGCAGCCTCTGTGGTGAAACCTAAAGAACGAATTAGACATTTGTTTATCTGTTTTTTCTAATTTTTGAGAGTTTATTAGTCGAGCCAATATGCTCAAATGTGGGATAACTTCAGAAAAAAGGATTAAATAATGCCCAGACTACTCTAGAAATGGTATAAACATGGACGATTAACCTATTTTATATAATTACTGCATTTATTTTAAATCTTATAACACTTAAGTTTTCCTTTAATAGATTTAAACTAGAGAAGCAATTAGCCACATTAATAATGATGGTTTGGTGCTCATTCCCATCCCTACCACCACCAAACTAAAATGATACTAAAAAAATGAGATCGAGCGGTCATTCCATAGTTACAGTAATAGTAAACATTTATAGTAATTTATTTTTTTTGCGTGTGGCCCTATACCAGACAGACACGACTTTCTCCAGCTTGTTGTGCTAATGGAAACTCTTCTTTTTGTAATATCTGGACACTCCATCTGAATAATAACGATGTGCTAATTACTAAGTCACCTTCGATCATTTCGCTATTCTAATTTGGTTCTGGCCGTGACAATTAAACTACGGACAATTGTGTCATTCAGAAAAAAAGTATAATCTACTTGCCACTCCGAGGGCCAAAATGCTAAAGAGAAATGGTTGTGAAATACTGGTATCTGTAACCGAAACCATAACAGTAAAATTTCAAAAGAACAAATATATCCCGCAGCTTACCGTGGAACGTATAAAAGACTAAAGATAATTTTCTCGCGGCTAACAGTGGAACGTATGAGAGACTACCGATAATTTTTTACCAGTGGTCCGGTAACTGTCAATAGACATCAGAATGTCATCTTTTTCCGGTTTCTTGGCCACGTATCGGGAGACAAACTGTGGTAAGCTCTTCTGTAGGATATTTTTAGGACTTTTCGGACGCTGAATTCCGCCGTCTGTATACCTCAACACATACCGACCTTTGTTGGGGTCTTGTCCGTATGTTTTGGAATAAACTGTTGAAACAAGTTTGTTACGGTCAACGTTCATTTTACATATTGATGGGGCAGACCCAGATTGAGCAACAGGTGTGCGTGACCTTGACACTGGCGTCACCGGCCTTGATCCCTGCGTGGGCGCCCCAACACTTCGTGACCTTTGACCTTCGTAGTCCAACATGATACTGTCTTGCTGGCACTTGCATGGCTGAGTGTTAGAGGAGTCCAGCTTAAGATTCATACCGTTACCGCAGTGCGTGCATGTCTTGGCCCAGGTGCCTTCTGTTAGTGTTGCAACTGTGGGACCTGTCCATGCAAAAGAAAACGTGCCGTCAGTAATAAGTCACTGCATGTTAACGTTCAAACCATAGGTTTAAATTAACGGTTATGTATAATTCCAACAATCCATGCTTTTAGTGCAATCATTGATTTATCACCATAATGTTTATGGTTAGAAAGGTAACACAACGGTTGTTAGTAGTAAATTAGTAAAGAACTGACAAGTAACTCTAAAGAGAACATGGTAATACTTTCGTACAGGGATGGCAATCTGAACTTAGTAGGAGATTGTCCAACTGGAAATAAACAGAAAAGCTTTAAGGAACTGGTTCATGACTTTATCAGATCAGGGGCGGGTCCAGAGAACAGGCCGACGGGGCCGAATGACCATTCTTATGAAACAAATGTTAAGGTCCGTTTTATACTATAATAGCCTAACTACAAATCGTGCTTTTCGAATATATGAATGTTCACATTCCTATGATTTTTCATTTTACGTACGTCTGGATGGATATCAAAACCAGCACTACTTTTTTCATTCTATATAAAATGCACTTTATACGTTATCCATTCTATGTTCAAACAGTTAAAAGAAGACACATCTGAACCCACCCATGTAAATCTGAATAAAGTTCTAAAATAGTTATATTATTATAAAACTGAGCACTTAATGTAAAACTTATTTGTTTCAATGCTTGAATAAGTATGAACAAAATGGCCTTAATTACGAATCTATGCACAAACAACGCACTGCTTTAATACAGAAAAGGTACATAAACCGCTCTTATCATAATGCCTGAATAAAACAGTAACAGGTAATCCCTGTTGGAACATTACACTATTTCACAACAAAGCCATTTAACACAATTCAAGTGGTGAGCTGTTAGGAAACATGGAGAACGGTGGACTTCAACACGTGAACATGCACGAAGAGTCAAGATTTATGGGAGGCCTGGTCTTATGTGTATTTTCTTGGAATTAGGATCTCTTCAGCATGACGGTTCTAAGAAATGGTAGTTTCAGCTTTAAAGTGCCGGTTTCAGCAAAGGCAGGAGATGTTATAGTGGTAAAGAGAAACGCAACATAAGCTGCCACTAGAAGCACCAGTCACGAAACGTTTAAATACCGTGATCCCCCACGAATAAAAACAAAAGCAAAACAAATGTGCGTGATTTTGGGTTTCATAAGGTGATTTTGCTAGATGCGTCACATGTATAAGCAACAGATATAGGGTTAAATAAATCACAGCAGGACACAGAGATGAGCGGTGGTAATTTGATCAATAAACCAACGGCTCATAAGTACCGGGATCAAATCAATACCGATAGACAGTACATCTGATAACCCTGAAAGTAGTACCACTTTTCTGACTGTACCCTTTTCCTTCTATTAAAATATATTTATAAACAATTCGGTCTGATCGATATTTCATTGCCTTCAATGTCACATTGGATACAAGTTTCAAGCTGTAAAGATGCAAAACTGCCCATTGGAAATGTCGGGGTATCAGCGCAACGCATGGATCGGTGGAACCTCCAACCCTTGCGTATATGTAGAACCATGGCAAGCAGGAATGGGATGAAGCATTAGAAACAAGTAAATAACTTGATAAGTAACACGGCAGCGTGAACAAACGCGTCAGTCATACAGCACACCGGACAGGAATGAACATTCTGACCACGTACACACTGAAAACCTAGGAAATAAGCCATACTTTTTCTCTAACAAAGCGACGCCTAAATAAGGGGTAAATCCGTTATCACGAAATGCATCAGATACTGATATTCGGATAAAAAAACTATTTGGGATTTCTTTTTCATCAACGAATTCCCCCCCCCCCCTTCCATAATACAGGTAATAATATTTGTGCAGTTTGTGTCAATGGGATCAGTTTATTTCTCCTCAATGTGACTGGTGGCAGATGGTCAAAACCATTTCAGCAAATCATTTCACAAACTTCCATCTCATAGTAACAAATATCTATATTAACAATGTAGATACTGTAAGCCCAATGAAAGCTAGATTGGAAGGTTTCCATCTATATGAACCGGGGCAATCCAAAGATCAAAGCAACTGTTGACCACAGAGTATTTTATGCTGATTAAGAAAACATGTATAATCTATATTCTATAAGCTGGATATCAAAATATATTTTAAGTTCAATTGTCGACAATGTCCAAGCCATCAGGGTGTCACATACACTGATACAATAAACTAGATTGCTCTCTATGAAAAAGTAGTACCATGCTCTGGTGAACTATTCCACTTCTGCCCAGGATTATCTCTTTGAAATACTCCTACAAAGTGAAAGAGAACGGTCATGCTACAGTCATGCATGCATGCAACAGGAAATAAGCTGTTTCATCACACTGCCGTGTATACAAACATTACACCAGTGTCAGATGCACATGCACGTGCTGTACGGCCTGAGCCACATGCCTGTCAAACAATAAATCAATTTACACCTTTGGATACGTCCTTCACAAATATAAGCGAAATGTGTGGATACAACTGGCAACTTCTTCACTGCTCTGTTAGCCAGTACAAGGCGAAAGACTCGGGTGTTCCCAATCCAAGATCGTTTCCTGGCCGTCAGAAGTCCTTGCACACGAAGAAATAAGTGTTAATTGAGATTTAAAAATGGACAGCATATAGTAAACGAGGTTGCAGCATGTTATTAATACAGCATATAGTAAACTAAGTAGCAGCTTGTTATTAACACAGAATACATTTTTATTCAAACTGGAAAAAACAACAATGCTTAAAAGATGCTCCAAAAATGTCACCTGTTTTTCCCTTAATCATCTTAATCATAATTAAAATTCCGGGTTATAAAAAATTGATCGGCAATTTTGCAAATGTGCAGGCATCATTAGAAACAGAACATGATAGAAATGATTGTGAAAATAACTGAGATCGATCTCTATGCAATTACTTGGTGCACATGGATAAATTTGCATTTTATTCAAATGAACACAGTAAATAGTACTAACAACTGCTCTATCACACCTTTTTCTATCCACCACTGAAGACTTCAGTGAAAGCATTAACCTGCTATAATCACTTTCTTAAACCTGATCAGAAGTTAATTGATTCACCTTTTGGCATCACATAATGATGGTTATTAAATCTGACACAAACGCTACTTCAAAGGTTAATGAAGCAACCAAGATTAGTCTCCCTGTGTTGATGCGATTAGAAAACCACTCCCAAACACTGTGCTCAGGCCAAGAGGTATTACAGACGTAGTACTATGAAATGTGTATTAGGTAGGGCTATAACGATACACCAGAACACCGATACATCGTGATAAAAACGCCGTTATCGTCAGATGTCCCAGTATCGATACGTTGTAGACATTTTGCCATATGCTGTAAATCAGCGTCCAACTTTCCATCATCGATGTATAACCATTATTGGTCAGAAATGAGTTGAACAGCGTCTGATGGCTTATCACTTATCAAACTAGCAGTCTAGGCCTTTCAAATACATTTCCTGGAGCATATGGGTGAACATTAAACTTTCTTGTTGGTTGGGAATACATTTTATGAGAGGGATTCTGCTTCTTGTCTATAAAGAAGAAGAAGACAGACTGAGAATCTGAATTATAATACACATTATTTGTGCCAAATCGTGTTCCTTATGGTGTGCGAAGTATCGCGGTTTCGATCGTGTCGTGAAATAATGTTCCGTTACAGCCCTAGTATTGTTAAGGTACTACCGCATTGAATCAAATTGAAATGTTTAGGGAGTACAGCTCTACCCTCTACTCTCGTTCAGATACTAGCTGATGGAATTTCTTGAATAGATTTCTGACCAAAACCCCATAAAACAGCGGAGTATCACGGTCTGTCTATGAAGAGATGAGACACCTTGTACGATATACTTGCGCCAAGGATGATATGGACGAATTGGAAGTCTGATACTGGAGAAAAAACGTCGTGATGTCAGAAATGCCAAATCATTTTTTGAAGAAAAGATAATACTTGACATTCAGGTTTTGTGACAGTAACCAGGATTAAACGGATAACCGTTTTACCGTTTTACAGCATGTCTCGATATTAAACCTGGATGTCCCTTTGTAACTGCTTCAGGCGGAAGGAGAAATGAGTCACTGCATGAGCAATCGGCACATAGTGGAAAAATATGCTGATGTTCAAAGTTTAAATTATCTTTCCTATTATATATGATTATCTATATCTACTGTTTTTTAATGAACTGTGATTCTAATGCAAAGATAGGAAAAAAGATTTTAGCAACCACTCTTTCTAGTGATAAGAAAGGTGAAATAATAGAGGTAATTTTACTTTCAGTTGAGTTAATCATATATAATAATATCTTTCTGCAGATACGAATAAAGTAAATATTCTCGAGGAGTCAAAGCATGGGACTTCCGAAAATCAGGTGATGAAAATGAAAAACCAAATAACAACCCAATCTTGTTACACTACAACACTACTTAACCCATACCAACCACGTTAATTATGGTGGTGCGACAGAGACAGAACGGGTAATTAGATAAAAATGTTTACCGTTGGGCATACTTTCTGTTTCGTCTTATTTTTCTACCTGCTATGAAGGAGACATATTTGTTATAGACTAAAAATATAATAAACATTCTTAAACAAATCAAACTGTATAAATGTAAATAAATATGCTTTTGTGCTTTTAATTACTGGCACTTGTATATCATTCTAAAAACAGAGCTAGTTCTATCTAACGCAGGTCAAAAAAGAAAACTATGTATAAAATCCATTTAAAATATAAAAAAACGCACCAACTGCAAAATGTCAACAAATAATGAGATTTTGTTTTTTTCTACTACGTTTGAGCAAAATCTCTATGTTTTGAAATGTCTTTTAGACTGAGGCTTCTTCACACCACACACAGGCATAAAGATGACACTATGGCAAATAAACTGTAACGAACCAGTACTCACAGTTTGTATTAAAGCTTTTGGCAGAGAAGAAGTCAGGCAAGGAGACATGAAAATTTGTCTCCATTTTATATTAAAAACAGATATTGCGAAAACCGATGTACATAAAATGTTTCCCAGCAATTTCACAGCAATGTCAGCTTTACGATTCGTTTTACAGCATGGCCAGCTTTGTGAGTAATTTCACAGCTTGGCCAGCTCTACTAGTGTCCAATAAACACATGGCTTAGATCAAGCTATTTATATCAATTTTTTGATCCAGGCTATGGTTATAAACGGCTATATGATGTCACTTTAACCTTATTTTAAGTGTTATTATGGAACTGTTTTCACACCAATGAGACCACGCTGCAATACAGATGTTGCATATTCACATGGACAGCACTCCTGTAATCAGTACACATACTGGTGTAAGCGGATTGAGCAGAACTCTCTCCTGTTTGAAACAGGTCACTTGTGTGGTGTGAATGATGCCTGAGCCTGATAGAGGCCTACATATATAACCCCAGTTACAGACCATATACCATTCCAAAACCCATGTCCAATTATTGTTTTGGTGATATTTCTTTCAAATGTATCTCACTGTCATATAAAATTCAGCTTTTATCACTTTGTAGAGTAGCAATTTTTTTTATAATTTTAATAAGTATGTAATAAAAATATTTAATTTTTGGCAGTGTTGATGTGTCCTTGGAGAGCTGCAATAATGATTGCACTTCTTTGAAGTGGCAATACCTGTTTATCTCTGTGACATGGGGGGGGGGGGATTTCTGAGTGAGAGATAACAGAGGTCACATAAACGTGATTCACACAGACACCACTGTGACATCATCTCTGTGTATCATCAAAAGGAAATAGTGTAAATATCATCAGCTTGGCTCATTAATGCAATATCCCAATACTGCATTCTTTTTAAACATTTCATTTTTAATTCATTAAATTGGAATTCTTAAAAGGGAGAATATTACTTTGAGGAAAAATAATCACCATGGTCTTCTGTTTTGGCCTTGGGGTTAAAAAAGTAAACTTAGTCAATTACACAAAAATTATTTGGAAAAAACAGGTGGACAGGGGTAGTGGAATGGAGAACAGAGTACCTGTACACTGTAACTGCCAGGGTGACAGAACAACACTACGCTATCATCTACAACAATTATTTCTGACCTAACTCTACACATACTATACACCTGCCTGAAAACACTAGCTATATTTTCAATGTGGTTATTTTTATACAGCAGCTATACAGCAAACCTACATTCTGCAGTAACAGCAATTATTCCAGTCTGCCAGAATCTACTGTTCTAGACTGACGTTAGGTAAATATATATTAAACTGTTACATCACCTGGGTGCCAAGTATATGTATTCACAGGATTAATGCATTTTTCCACACAGGTAAAATAAAAAAAATATGTAAATTATACTTAAATGTATTATGCTAAAATTTGAGCAAAATTAAGGCATATGACAGTTTACTCAGCTTAAATGTTTAACCGTATGTCATTATGTTCATGAAGTACCGTCAAAAATGTCAAATATAACGCATAACAGAACATTAAACATTTGAAAGGTAATCCTAAAAACAAACATAAAAAATACCCCAAAAAAATGATGTATATATATATAGGTGCAAAATTAAAATTAAATATTCTTAATTATGTTGTGCATGCTTCCTGTATGTACAAAGGAAAAATGCCATTATTTGTTGGCAGTTTGGACAAGATGAAAATCATGACTTGGCACCCTGCTGCCTGGATGGTTTTGTGCATTAAGATTACAAGCAGCTGGATTCCTAGACAGATCAGATGGCTGGGATAAGCACAGCATAATCACAGAGGATTTAAACCACCAGCACCCCGTGTATAGAGAAATCAGAAAGACACCTGGGTGTGGCAATTAGCCATCGGCAAAGATCTCATGCAGAAGCTTGGCCCGACTGGCTAAGGCCGGTTTGGTGGCTTTAATATACCTTAAGCGTGGCTGGGAGTATCGGCCTGAACTGGTCTGAAAACTCAAATCAAGATAAGGCACATGGGATACATTAGGATGACTGAGGCTGGTAAGGTCCATCACCTCTGGGATGGCTGGGAACTGCACATGGCCCACTCCCTCCATAGACCTAGATTTTGGCCCCTTGTTAGTGCCTTTCTTCCGTTTTTTCTTGCCGTCACGTTTCACTTTGTGAGATGGGAGAAGATATTCCATGGTGTACTGGAAAGAAGGAGGGAATGTCACTTCAGAGACAGGGAGGGATTTACCTCTGGGTGTTGTCTGAGGGAGCTCGTGCACCATGGACAGGTCTGTGGATTCCACGTTTTCCATAGGAAATAATGGTCTTTCTAATCTACCATTTCTCTCCAACGGTATATGGGTATCAGAAATCAGTCTGGAGTCACTGGGAACCGTTCGCAGCTCAGACAGTGACTGTGGTTTCTCCAAAGCTGTAAAACCATCTGGTTTTGAAATAAGTTTCCTTTGAGTGGTTTCTCGCTTGAGAGCTTGTCGTTCTGTAGAAACCTCCTGGCTGCGAGTTGGCTCAACATTATTTTGCCACATACGAGGAACTTGCATTGTCTGTTGCCGTGGTGACTGATAATGTCGTTGCCCTTTGGCAACCGTGGTTGGATTACCAGTTGAAGTCCTGATGGCTGGGATGGGTGGACCTACGTTGGCACCCGTCATTTTGGCAGGCGCTGAGGTTGCTTTCTCTACAACAGATTGCTGGACCATCTGCTGTTTCCTATATACTATTTCTGCATCTGATTTCGGCAGCTGAGGTTGTGGACACTCACTGGACCGCCTGAGGTTGTGTCCATGAGGTTTTTTAATTGTTTGTCCAGACACCGTCAAGTCTATTCCAATGTACGGAGGTACAGTTACATAGGGCTGTTTATATGACAACTCAAACTCTCCAATATCACAGTTTTTGTCTGTTCGTCTGTCAAGCACAACTGAAAAGGCAAAAAAATGTTATTATATGAAGCATCAGCTATTGTTTTCCAGTAAAATATGAAGAATTTATTTACTTAATTATGTGTCAAAAGCTTCAGATAATGTGGCCAGTTAATATATATGTTTGGCTGAAATTTTTTAAATTATCAAATAAATATCTGTGTTGCAGGTGTCCATCTCCTGGTACAACCAGTGCTACACATTTGTATAATAAGTCAAGTCCTCTGATAAGACTGTAGAAAATCATCACTATTAACGTACATAACTTATATCTCAGAAGACATTTCAAGGAAAAATCAACTATTAAAATAAAAAGGTAAATCTTTTACCTTAAGTGAAAATACCCCAAGTCAAATGCCCCAAGCATAAAGTGAATCCTCTTGCCTTGTGAGATTTCATGTACAGTAATATATATACCTAAATTATTTATCAGCATACTTGGTGAAATATGGATTTCAATTGAAATTTTGTGTTATTGTACAATTTGTTAATCTGAATGACTACACATCTAGACATAAATTTAATACCTAAAAAGAGAAGATGTTGTGTTTGAACTATGGGGTTTATCAAAAGAAGGTAGAGATGTACAATAGAATTTCAGCAGTTTTATTGTCTTCTGGTGTTATACAGAAATGACCCTCCCTGTATGACCTTTGACCCCTCACCTTTAACAGTGTCATCGAGCACCATGGAACATAACTTGGAGGTGACCTTGGTGCTGTAGGACATGCTTGGACTGCAGTTGATCTCAATAAGCCAGGGCTGGTAGTCTTCAGTCAACATAAAGTCAGCTCCATACAGCTCAAATGCACTCTGTTCATAAAAGTATCCAAACACCTGTGTTTGACTGTACATAAATTATATCAACAACTTGTCTTTTCATGATTTTTTTTATGAATGGTTGCTGTTTTGAATGATCTGTGATATTACCAATGATTATGCATTCAATATGCCTATGCAAATATGCCTCAGTGGTCAAATAATCAGGAAAAAAAATACTCTGACAGTAACACAGATAATGGGACACAAATGGCTACCCCGTTAAAACTTGACCTTAATAGCAGCAGACAAACAGTGTCTTTGATCATTAGGGATATTTAAAATATAGTTTGGGTTATGAATCTTAGTTTACAAAACTGGTCAAAATACAAGAGTTTGCATGAAATTCTTTACTTTTCACAAGATACAGAACTTACATGCAATAACTGATTAATAATTGATCATCTGTCATTTATTTTTCTTTCAATCATCAAATGTGATTTAAAAACCAATTCCTAAAACTAACAATCACAATTTGAAACCTCCACACAACATGAGAAAAAGATCATATAAAATTGTTTATCAATATTATCATGATGTCAATTGAAAGATTTGATAATACAGTGGACACACCAATGAGTAGAGAGGAACCTAACCACAGAATCTACTGCTCACAGAATGGCTTAAAAGTTATGTGAATCCCTGAGGTGTCTACAAAAGAATAGTGTATGTAAGGAGAGGTTTCCATGGAAACAACTGGAGAATTTAAAGCAAAAGTAATCCACCTAGGACTCAAATGACCTTTGCTATATCACATGACCACAGAGCCGATCTACTTGAACTTGACCTTTGCCTCTGCACAATACCTCAGTTTTTTTCAATTGTAACTTGCTTGGTGATTTTAAGGGCTAACTGACCTTTCTGTATTCAATGACATCCTGAGCTGATAGGAGAGCACATGTAACTGCTTTCTTCATACCTGGGTATATCAGGTCATCCCACAAGGTGCCAAACCCTCGCTCTCTGTAAAAATATGGACACAATCATTCTCAATGTATATCAACTCACTTTCACATCTCAAAGATCAAGGTATGATTAATATATATGGAAGACAGGAGCTTTAAGCGTCGGTTCTCAATTTAACAAGCTGGGGTAGCAAAGCTAACAGCTATTCTGACAGAACACTATATTTATATCATTTTATTTGCTGTGATGGAAATCAGAATACTGGCATTTTGTAGTTTTATGTTGTTCATGCTGTCTCTTCTTAATGTTTGTTTATGTACTTCAAGGATGATGCCAAGATAAAGAATGCCAAATCAAGCCATGGCATGTTTGTCATTTTGAAAAGGAAAGTATGATCGTCCATATGATTTCAGTTTGGTCTCCCAGGTAGACAGAATTTCATGTCCCCAGAATTGTCCCTGAACTATACTTCCAGTCACTGGAACCATCTTTTAAAAGTTTTTATCACAAACAGGACTTTTTATTTCATTTGCAATGTACTTTTTTTGTAAAGATTTATGATGCCAGTATCCTGAAATATTGTGATATATACTGAATATCATCTGAATGAAGCAATAATGTATATTGTGATATTTGTTTTAACTCATCACTCAACACTTCTACCAGTAACAGAAAAAAATCAGGTGTTGCAGCACTCTTTTTCATGTCTAGTAAAAAGGGTGTGTCTAATATTTGTGTCTAAATATGGGTTGTCCTTCCCTGACTGCCAATATCATTTTAAGGCTGCAGCTATTACCCAATTAATTCCATACCACAGTAATACACCTCTATACATTGATGTCATCATTCCCCTGGACTTATTTTATTGGCCTACTGATGTTTCTTCATTAAAAACCTGTCATGGCTTTTTTAGGATATTTACTCAATCCCCATGAGATCTGCCTGAAGCAAGGTACTATTGCACCCATTTGCATAAAAGAAATACACTGAATAAATACCAGCTTCCTGCAGGCAAAGAGAGTTGTGCAAAACTTCAATGACTCTAGATAAGGGTATATTTAGATATATGTTTAAGAAAACCTACCAGAAACTTTACTTTCAACAGAAAATTAGGGCAGTCATGACTTGCTTTTTTAATTCTTCTAGGCGTGGGTGCACATGATACTCTGTGGCTATTCTAATTTTTATACTTTGGAAACTTTAGGCTGAGAAAACTTCACTTTCTCTGCCAAGAGGCCAATTACAGAACTAACAAATCATCCTACCAGCCAGAGATATTTAAACTACCTTTGACATTTAGATGATCAGTAAACCATAAAGTTTAAATGACAGAGAATGTTTAATACATATAATCTGTCAAGGTAGCTTAAAGGCATTTTTTTCAAGTTCACTCATGAAAAATGTATTACTTATTTTATTTTTTTTTTCAAAATGGAAGACATTTTCATTTTTCTTTTATGAAATGGTAGACATTTTCATTTTTCTTTCAGAAAGATCCAAGGCCAAAGGGTGGTACTGTCAACAGAACAGGAGTGAAAATAACCATATGATGTAACTGATATGTAATTAGCAAACTGTCAGGAGTTAAGGTCAGACATGCATATGGCTGGGAGCAATCAAGAAGTGGGTGTGGCTCTATCAAGATTTAACCGTTTTAACTCTGAGACACTGGTGGCGATCAGACTGAGCACTTCAACATCCAAAACCTTAACCACAAGGCTACATTGAACCTCTCTGTTATAGAGTTGAATTCTGAGATTTTTATTGGGCTGGCACTGCACATAAAAATGACTCATGCAAATAATGAGGAAAAAAGGAAATTCTTAATCTGCCCCTTTATATGTTATGCTACAGCATTGGAATAGCTGTAAAATTAAACAAAATAGGACTCCACCTGGTGGGCTTTTGTAGCAAAAATACTACACCAATATGACCAAAATTTCTAGAATATTTCCCATTACTGAGTGGGTTTAAGCTAAGTGAAGAAACTCTAATCTTGCCTGTGAACAGCTGAGGTAGTTCTGTCTTGAGACAGCTCATTAATGATCACAGTATTGATTACCTGAGGTACTGCTTAAACTCCTCGCTGGACCACATGTTGTCGAGTGGAAGACGATCAGATCGAGGTCCGTTTGTGTAGTTCTTTTGAATAGCATTGTTTGACAGGTGAATAGCCCTGAAAATCATTAAAACAAGATTACCTGGGAGAACAATGGAGTGGTAACTGTGACGTCATGTATCCTTGTAGTCTTTGTAACATCCACATTACCTGAATGTCATGCTGAACTTGTTTCCATTCTCAAATTATCACTAAAATACTGTAAAATACTTGAATATATATACAGTGCTCTTTCACTTTATGTCACTATAACTAAATCAAAGCATTTCATGGGGGTTCTTTGAAGTTGCTGCAAACAATTGAAACCACCAGTCCCAATGAAGCAATATAAATATTACAGGTTACCTGGATAGCAAGGGACTCCTACTAGCGTATATTCTCAAAAGGGCTCTACGGCAACCGTCATTATTTGGAGAATAAACTAAAGTGAATAATGAATTTGGGCTAATGTTACGCCCCCCCCCATTCCACCCCTCACTTGCGAAAGTAGATTTGTCCAGGATGGGTTCATTCAGATGTTTTAGCTTACAATAAGGAAATCAGAACTTCTAGCAAAGAGGAAATTTGACATTATTGGGAGAATCACTGCCTATCAGAACAGTGAAGACAGTAATAGAACATTTGTGTGTGCAGACAAAGGTATATACCATTATTAAATAAAGTGGCCCAGTGAAGATTCATACATTTCATCACCAAGACAACATTGTCTAAAACAGATGATAAAAGTACATCTGTATGAACCAGATGACATTTCAGTGAATGTAAACTTAGGATCACCTGACTCAGACAACACCATGATAATAGGGATAACAATGACATCTCACACAGGAGGTGACCTGGTGCTGAGTAGGCTAAATCAAGTGCAGTTATAAAAGTAAAGGCTGGATAGAGGATAAAAGAGAATAGATTATTATCCCATGGTTACACTAATCAGATGAAAATAAACCAGGTGAACATCTCCTGATCTCTGCTTCATGTGATACAGATGTTAAATGTCATACTCATGCTTCACATCTCAGGTCTATACATAACATGCTGATACTCAGGTGTATAACTTCGAAGCCACTGAGTACAAGGGGGAGGGGGGGGGGGGCAGTTATTAAGAGCAATTAGTTCAAACTGTAGCACCAGCAGGCCAGGCTCTTATGGAAGATAATAGGACAGTCATGATCTCAGTTTCATAATGACTGTACAGACTTGCTTAATCATGCTACCAATCAATGACAGGTCATTAGTATGGAATTAAAATTGTCATGTACTATATATAGATTAAACGCATGTATAATAAACACAAGAAACAATAGAAACAAGAAATATTGGTCTATGTTAAAATGAAAATACCTAAAACCTTTTCTAATTCCACTTATTAACCCACTGTCTTCATAATATATATATTTAATGTCTGGGATTGTTATATCTACCAATCTTCTTTCTCATTCAATTTTTTTAAGTTTCATTCAAACAAAACAATTTAAAATTGAAATTTTAAGTGACTAAGTAATATGACAGGGATAAATCTGCATGCTAACTCACTGAAGTCATTGAGCATGTCCTGCACTTTATCTTTATAAACTGTTGAGTGTGCACTGTGTTTTTACTTGTTTACTTCAGCAATGTAATACATACTGACTTATTCACTAAATTGCTGAACTTATTTTGCATGTTTTCTTATTCACTAACTAAGTCTTTGAGCATATACTGCATTTTTACTTACTAAATGCGATGAGCATATACTGCATTTTTACTTTCTCACTAAAATCAATGAGCATAAACTGTATTTTTACTTACTTAAGTTGTCAAGCTTGTATTGCATAATTTCTACTAAAGTTGTTCATCATGTGCTGCTTGTTTACTTACTCACTTAAGTTGTTCAGCGTGTGCTGCTTGTTCACTAACTTACTGAAGTTGTTCAGCGTGTGCTGCTTGTTCACTAACTTACTGAAGTTGTTCAGCGTGTGCTGCTTGTTCACTAACTTACTGAAGTTGTTCAGCGTGTGCTGCTTGTTCACTAACTTACTGAAGTTGTTCAGCATGTGCTGCTTGTTTACTTACTAACTAAAGTTATCCAGCATGTACTGCATTTTTATTTACTAAATGCAATGAGCATATACTGCATTTTTACTTTCTCACTAAAATCAATGAGCATAAACTGTATTTTTACTTACTTAAGTTGTCAAGCTTGTATTGCATAGTTTCTTACTAAAGTTGTTCATCATGTGCTGCTTGTTTACTTACTCACTTAATTTGTTCAGCGTGTGCTGCTTGTTCACTAACTTACTGAAGTTGTTCAGCGTGTGCTGCTTGTTCACTAACTTACTGAAGTTGTTCAGCGTGTGCTGCTTGTTCACTAACTTACTGAAGTTGTTCAGCATGTGCTGCTTGTTTACTTACTAACTAAAGTTATCCAGCATGTACTGCATTTTTATTTACTAAATGCAATGAGCATATACTGCATTTTTACTTTCTCACTAAAATCAATGAGCATAAATTGTATTTTTACTTACTCAAGTTGTCAAGCTTGTATTGCATAGTTTCTTACTAAAGTTGTTCATCATGTGCTGCTTGTTTACTTACTCACTTAATTTGTTCAGCGTGTGCTGCTTGTTCACTAACTTACTGAAGTTGTTCAGCGTGTGCTGCTTGTTCACTAACTTACTGAAGTTGTTCAGCGTGTGCTGCTTGTTCACTAACTTACTGAAGTTGTTCAGCATGTGCTGCTTGTTTACTTACTAACTAAAGTTATCCAGCATGTACTGCATTTTTATTTACTAAATGCAATGAGCATATACTGCATTTTTACTTTCTCACTAAAATCAATGAGCATAAATTGTATTTTTACTTACTCAAGTTGTCA
Source organism: Sipunculus nudus (assembly GCA_026874595.1). Taxonomy (NCBI): domain Eukaryota; kingdom Metazoa; phylum Annelida; class Sipuncula; order Golfingiida; family Sipunculidae; genus Sipunculus; species Sipunculus nudus. Next base: position 101,669,363 of record CM049306.1, on the reverse strand, counting down.
AGCTTGTATTGCATAGTTTCTTACTAAAGTTGTTCATCATGTGCTGCTTGTTCACTAACTTACTGAAGTTGTTCAGCGTGTGCTGCTTGTTTACTTACTCACTTAAGTTGTTCAGCGTGTGCTGCTTGTTTACTTACTCACTTAAGTTGTTCAGCGTGTGCTGCTTGTTCACTAACTAACTGAAGTTGTTCAGCATGTGCTGCTTGTTTACTTACTAACTAAAGTTATCCAGCATGTACTGCATTTTTATTTACTCACTGAAGTTGTCAAGGTTATATTGTGTGTTCACTTACTCGTTAAAGTCATCGAGCGTATACTGCTGTGAACAGAACCTGAGGTAGCTCTGTTTGTAAAACCACAATGTTAACGGATTCCAGTCCGTCACCAGGAACCACTGCCGGATGTCAAACTTAGTGTTGTATACCAGCAGGGGGCGCTCTGAAATTAGAATTTAAAATAAAATTGACACAGGAAGTTTACTTACATACAGGAATTTTATTTTTCTACCAATAATACTGTCAGATATCTGTGAGCTCAAGCAGTAACACAGTTTCAAATATTTAAAAAGCTGTTTAAAACATTGGAACTACTGCATATACAAACAACTGAGTGTGAAACTGCATGTGTGCAGCCTAAATGGCATGTATGGACCTTGCCAGCACTCAGAGCTAATGGCAACCCAGTCAAGACAGGTATTCTAAATTTTCATATCTGAACCCCACAGGACATCTTATGATAATTGTGTTTTTTCATTTCACTGAAATACGTCCCCATTTATCATATTTGTGCATGATGGTAAATTGGATTTATGGCACTCATTTAAATTTTTCAGCAGTGGTGATGTAATTTTGATCTGAATTAACTCATGAATGTCTTATGTTTTTATGTATTTCTGAATGAGCTATTCCAACTGTGATCATCAGGTGGCCTGAGCAAGACATTACAACCTTCATATAACAAAACCTTTCAGTATTTGAGTTTTATCAAAGAATGCCTCTATTGTACAATTAGGTCTTAATTCATGACAGTATTGAATTAGTGGCCCATGGGCTGAATTCATGGAATGTTGAACAATGAGCAAAATGACTGCCAGAGTGCAAAAATCATGAATTTTGTGAATAGTCCTAGGAATGGGTGACAGTGGGCTTTTGGAGAGATGACCACTTCATTTGAACATCTCATAAATAGAAACAAAAAAGTGTGAATATTTGAAAAAAAATACAGGTAGTGCCACCACTCTGCAAAAACTAATGAAACACTCCATGATCAATATATATCCAAAGAATCATGGCTATCAAGGCATTAGTTATTCAGATACTCGAGCTTTCATTTCAAATATTTGATTATTCTTGGGGGTACTTACGAACCCCATAGCTTTGAGAATATGGGTAACAGAGACCTAATTTCAGGTTTCCAAGGAGATTTTTCATGCATCTCCCTGCATGTCAAGTCAGAAGATCCCACCAGTCCCGGTGGTCAAGTGGTTAGCGTGGCTGACTACTAAGCCGGCGTTCTGGGAGGCATGGGTTCGAGCCTGACTGCGGCAGGTATCTTCCCATGCCGGACTTTCACCCATGGTCTTAAAATATTTGGGAAGATATCGGGGAGCTCAGCTTTCTGATATCGGGCTGGCCCCAGCCTATCGGGGCCGTGGGTGGATATGTCATTCGGGGACCGAAGACGACTGTCTGTGCGACAAGTATGGGCAGTCTCTTCGGGAAGATCTGATGGCTATCCAGTGTGTTTAAACCAGCTGCTGGCTGGCTCGGGTTCACATCTGAGATAGTGCGGGGCTCAATGTATGAATGAAGTTCCCGCGCACCTGACAGGAAGGCGCCAGACTGGCACACCCTGAAAGGGAGCCCGCAAAAATGAACCATTTATAGTGTAAGGTAGTGTAAGAAGCATTAAAAAATGGAGGTCGGTACCTCCGCAAAATTTAAAAAAAAAAAAAAAGTCAGAAGATCCCAGTTCTAGTGGTTACGGTTTGTGTCCTGTTAACAGATGACAGCTTCTTAGAAGGAATCAAAAATAGTGAAAAAATGCATACAAAAAATAAAAAAAATACACATGGCACCACCAGTTTGCAGGAACTGATGGAACACTCCATTATCAATATTCATGCAAAAAATCATGGTGATCAATGTAGTATTTATTCAGATACTTGAGCTTTTGTATCAAATTTTTTATTATTCTGGGGGGGACTTATGAGCCCCACAGCTTGGAAAATATGGGTAACACAGACCTGATTTCAGGTTTCCAAGGAGATTTTTCATGGACATCCCTGGATGTCAAGTTTAAGATTCCAGGTCTAGTGGTTATGATTTGTGCCTTGTTAAAGGACGGCCGGATGGCCAGACTTTGTCAGCTGAGCTAAAAAACTGATTGTTTTTTAAAGGAAACATTGTGGAAATGAATAACAGATGTCGCATTTAAAATATGAAGGTTAGGATGTGGCATCCTGGCTATGGTACAGAAGCAATCCCCACTGGGACCATCAAGGGTCAAATTGAGTATGTTCATGGAAGATCAGTTTCAACATGCACCTTAAACCTGGAAGGCTTAGTGCACACAAAACATCCTTATCATACAGTAATCTTCATCCTCTGGTAATAAAAAGGGCCACCTATAGGACATGGACCTATCCTTGAAAAGAAACATGGACTTACCTATATATTTCTGGACAACATATTTTCCTTCCTTTTTGAACACAGATGAACTGACCAATCGTAGCATATCTTCCAAGCGATCATAGCACATAATACCTGAAATATTAAAAAAGTACTTGAGCTTGTGTACAAAACTCCATAGCTGTGACAGACATGATGAGATATATAAATCATACCCCAGCTTCAGGTATACAATTTTTTTAAAAAAGTGCTGCTTTGATATGGTAAAAGCAAATCAATGGTATGTATAAAACATGGTTTTACATGTATAATTTTTTAAAGTTTAACATTTATATTTAGACACACACAACAAACTGGTATTTAAAATAGGATTTTAACAATTAATAAGATAATGATGGGCTGACGATTTAGTATAATCAACGGTCTGTCTGTAGGTGAAAATGATTAAATGATTGACCCTGTTGTGCCATAATCAATTACAGAGTTTTACACAATATAGCATAGGTTTGTGATGAATAAATAGGAGCTTTCATATAATTAATGCCAGCAAACCTAGAGAGTTAAGTGATTACTAATAACGTCAAACAAACAATTACTATATACACATATAGGCTATTCAATGTTACATATATCAGCCAATATATAGGCCTATATATCAGATAAGATGACGTACAGGTCTATTTATGGTAAGAAACATCATATTCAAAAACAACTGATTATTACAAATATTGGTCAGGAGAGGTCAACCATTTTCACTGATGATCAATCATGTTTTTCAACTGAATTCCAGCAATATCATTAGAGGAGTTTTATCATTTGTTTTTCCATTCTAGCTGACTTACCTCTTCCCCTTGACTTGGCTCCAGGTTTAACGATCCAGACGTTACGAGTACCGTCTAGCTCAAACTGAGGAAATGCTACTTTCATTTGGTTCAGAACATCATCTACATCATCTAAAAACTCTGACATGTTGACATTCATTGTAGCACCATCACTGCAATGTATCAAGCAAAACGCATTATATCTCTATGCTTAATATACATTTTCAGATATATACAGTTTATGCAATTTTGCATGGATTTTAAAAATAATGAAAACTTTCATTTTATTAAATCAATAGAAATATCTTATATGAAAAATCTAATACATGTGTCACTAAAACATCTATAAAGCAATATATTTCTCTATGTGTTACCAGGAGGATGTTTTGATTTGAAATTCTCCTGCAGCTCTATGTCTATTATACACCCTGACAAGCCAGGTGTCACTCATTACATATACAATGCCCTCCCTCGTGACAAGGATAGGAACCTGTGTATGCCTTAGGATCCCTGGTATAATTAGGGTGCTATCATACAGCCTTGATAATAGGAGATAGCTGGCCATGGGTAATGGATGTCAAGAAAATCAAGTGAAGCCATTGAAAACCAGTTTGTCTGATTCATCTGCACCACATGACCTGAAATTCTACTCATACACACAGCCCTATTGTCTGCCTGGTAAAAAGCTTCCACTTTCTTAAGGCTCATGGATACATTTTCACTTCCCTTTAACCCTAATTAGAGACATATTTTGCAATCTTTCAGAATGGTTAATCATTCTCCTGCATCCACTGAGATATGTATTGCTTATTGAACTGAGTAAAATCTATAGCACTCTCTCTCATGTAAGTCTCACTGAAAACCCTTAACATGTGACTGACAGAGTGTGATGTAATGTAGCAGATTACAAGGATTCTAGGCTCACAGACAGACAGATAGAAGTCCCTTTGTCCACAGTTACTGAATATCCTTTGAAAATAAAGCCTACATAATCATGGCACTACAACCCTGGGAAGAAATTAATTAATGATTTGTAAGTTTATACAAATATTAATTCATAAACAGGCCCCTGCCAAGTTTCAATAAGTGATTAGTGAGGGTTTGGTTGGTTTCTTTACGGTATCTTGGATGTCAATGGTCAATTAATTACACTATAATGTGCACTGAATTACTCATAGAACCACAGACTTAAAGTTTTAATCTGATGCCCTGATTATCATGACAGATAGTTGTAACTATTTTGTTCAGGAAGGCAATCCAGAGGTTTTTCTGGATCAGACCTGGATGATTTATATAGGATGATGATCCAGAGGATATCTGGATCAGACCTGGCTGGTTTTTAAACAGGATGGTGATCCAGAGGTGGTCTGGATCAGACCTGGATGACTGTATAGGATATTGATTCAGGGGTTGTCTGGATCAGACCTGGGTGTTTCGTACATAAAAGTGATCCAGAAGTTGTCTGGATCAGACCTGGGTGTTTCGTACATAAAAGTGATCCAGAGGTTACCTGGATCAAGCCTTGATGAAATGTACAGGATGGTGATCCAGAAGTTGTCTGGATCAGACCTGGATGATTGTATGAGATATTGACTCAGAGGCTGTCTGGATCAGAACTTGATGATTGTATATGTATTGATGCAGAGGTTGTCTGGATCAGACCTGGATGATTTGTACAGGATGGTGATCCATGTCACCTGGATCAGGCCTGGATGATTTGTACAGGATGGTGATCCAGAAGTTGTCTGGATCAGACCCAGATGATGTGTAGGCCCCTATCATATCCATATCCAATGGCTGTCTGGTTCAGACCCAGATGATTTGTATAGGATGATGATCCAGAAGTTGCCTGGAACAGACTTGGAATTCAGATTGTAACATCACAATTCTGGCTACCGCTCAGGTATTTATTAACCAGTATTGACATGCTGACACGTATATAAAACATCAGACTGGTACATCTTAGCATTTTGGGCTGCAGGGCATATCCAGGGCACTACTACTAGAACACCCGTATAGCCCTAAAATACAACCCTTGTTATAGTAACCAATCAAATCATCTTCCAGCTCCGCGCTCGTTACAATGGATGATTATATGGCAGTCTGGTCCTAATCATACTGGTGAGGTCTCAATCAGGACACACCTGGAGGAGGTAGGTACAACAGGTGTCTGACTCATATGACCTTTCAGGGTCAAAGGACCATTAAAGTATTTATTTAGCACCACACATGCATTCGAGGTTTCTCATGTATAACTTATATATTTATTGATCTATCATATACAGAAGGAGGAGAGATATCGGGATCTGATTGGTAATCAATTTAGCACACTTTGTTAGTTCTCCACTGCGCATGCGCAGAATTTGTAGTCGAGGTTCCACATTGGATAACCAGTCTTTTCTCTTGCGCCATGCCACTGAACAGCACTTTGCAAGATATTTTAATTTTTCCACAACCTCCCCATCATCCACCCTTTGTCAAATTGTTTTATATGCTTGTTAGCTTGGCTTCTTTTATTTGTAAAATTTACCTCAGCTATGGTTATTTCTGTTGTGCTCCACATGTTGCTCATTTACATATACAATGCTTGTGTTCTATGCCCTTGTGTTTTTATGCTGGGGTGGCCTTTTTTGTTTCCCCCAGCACTATGTGTTGTGCTTATAATTATAATTGTATCACTTGGTGTTTGATTTTACATGGCAGTGCCCCTTGAGAAGCTTAAATGCATTATAATAACTAACTAGTTGTGGGCCGATCATTGAGTTTTATTGAAAGTCATTCGGTTTGCTGCCATTTTCAAGTGCTCGATTACCCAAGGCAACTATCGATTACATCATAATCATGATAATGAGTCTTTGTTTCCAAATAACTTCCGTATGTAAATGATTTTACCATGGTAGATGTGAGAACGGAGGACGTAATAAACCTCTGTGAACTAGCAGGGTGCTGCAGAATTAGCGGGGAGTTTTGTAACGAGATGTACATTGCACAATTTGGGCGGTATGGCGTTAAAATGCTCCATAAATTCTCCGGGTCTATGCAGTAAGTAGATGTCCTGGATTGTGGTTTAATTCTTGATTATTATAAATAATTAAAATGAAACTTTTAAAAGCATATTTTACTAATAACAGGAAAATATAAAAAAAAGCAAAAACTTCTTTTCATAAGGTAGAATTATGAAAACATGCGGGCTTGGTTAAGAAAGTACAGTTTCACAGAAAACTGCATGTTTCTTTGTATTTGCCTAAACCGATAATTAATTGATCATCGATCGGTTTGCTCAAACCGATGATCGATTATGAAAAAAGAACCGACTCCCACCACTATAACTAACTAGTACATATTAATATTCTCACCCAGGAAACCTCGGACTCTGCTCACACTTATGCCATGAATGATTGCCATTTAATTTGGGCACTGCCAGCTGGATTATCGAGTGATTTTAATAAATGACACAAATGGCAGACCTTGTTTTCTATATTTGTTTAATTGAATGCATGGGTGTGTGGCTGGATAAATATCAGATTCTTCCACGGTGAGACCTAGCATAGGAGCCACAGGGAGGACTAGCACGTAGTAGTAGCTGTGTGGGAGGTTAAGTTTAGATCATTTATTCTGACTCTGCAGGAAAGCTCCCTCAGCCATTCCAGTGATTTGAAAACCAAAAATTCTGGGTGGTTTAATCTTCATTTGTTCAATGTATCTGACATGGACAAACTAAATAACTTGCACACAGACAGTCTCACATATTCAAACAAGGGCACTAACATAATGTTTAAATTCTCAATTCACATATAAAACAAGATTTCAGCACCACCATGAGCGTGGGTCGCCCTCTCACGCATCCTCAAGTGCTTCCTGTGATTCTTCACTCCCTCTGTTATTCACATCCTCAAAATAACACCTACACATTCAACCTTAATTAATTACCAGCATGTTAAGAATCTAAATCAAAAGCTGCTTAAAATCAAGGTTCCAGCTATTCTCAAGGTTTCCGTGTTTTGTGCTCAGGTACACAGATCATAAAGGAAAATGATCAGCTGCTCCTATCAACCTGCAATAAGTCATGACTGGTTGTGTTCACATGGCAGGCTTCATGTGACAATTAAAGGTGAGCCACTAACAATGTGACATTCCTAGCTCAGCATCACCACTTTACATAACATAATTACAAACCATCACTCTAAATGACTGGAGGTCAACAAACCATTTGTCTGACCTGCAAAGGGTTTAAAATGTAAGAGCAAACCTCTTGACATGCTCAATGTACACTGACTGCAGAGGAATCACAATAAATACTGATTGTTACATTGTGACATAGGAATATCAGTAACGCCACCAAAAACATAACCCTGTCGCTGAGCGGAGGTAAATATATAATCACAGAAGCCCGGAGAGGGATATAATATTGATATATTAATCAATGGAACAAGACTGATAAGATTATAAAAGGCTCTGTTAAGCATCAATACATTTAATTCTCCAGTTATATCACTGAAAGAACATCTCCACCAGGTTGTGTAATAGTTATGATTTAAATTACATGAATACTTACTGTACCAGTTTGTAGTACCATTGAATAAGCTGTTCCCAATCCCCCTCACTCAGTCTGTCCTCCTGCAGGTGTATACAATAAAGATCTACACAAATTCTGTGTAATCACAAATGCATAAAACAAAATTCAGTTAATTGTACAAAAAACAAAACAATGCTGGTGTCAATAAAACTTTATTCCTCTGAAATTACTCTATGACATATTTATATTACGTAAATATAAAATATTTTCTTTACTGTGTTTGCCAAAAATACTGGGCCAAATTTGTTTCAATTGAAAGAAACTAAATCTGTTTTTTCTTGTCTATATACTTACATCCGCAATGACATCGATATCATCGTGTCTTTTAAACCTGAGATGCTGACGACAATGTTTTATGGACCATTCTAGAGCTGTCTGAGGGACCACACCTCCTTTCTTTCGAGAAGCAGTTTGGTTTCGTTTGTTGAGTGGAATTGGAGCTACAAACATGAAGTTTAAAAAAAAGTGCCATGAAAATATATCAATAAAATAAGATATTTCACAATGTGCAGTTTTAGGAGACTTCAGGAAACCCTTTACCAGAAGGTTTTCACTTATTATTGATCAGAAATAGACAATATACTTTTTATGCAATTAGGAAAAATTAATTTATTTTGTGAGAAGTATAATTATTCTTTATGTCATCAGCAGCTTAGTTCTATATGAAGTGCTATAAAGCTCAGCAAGCACTTATTCCTGTAATATCTAAAAATAAAATCAAAAGAATATATTATAACAAAGATAAATTTAGCTGAAAATTAAATATTCTGACCAGCAGAGGTATTAAAGAGTGATAAAACAGCATCTGTTCACCCCTGATATATGCTCTGTCAGGGGGAGTCCATTAAAATCTAATTATTCACTCACACTTACATGTCTTGACAGTTTTGTGCTTTAACTGAATTTGGACTACAGGCTTCATATGAGACAAAGAACTTCATGACAAGATTAAACATCAGGCTGTCAAGCACATCACTGTGAAAAATAGGGAAAAAGCAGGACTGGAAATACTGAAAAAGTATGACAAATGTATGTCTTGAAACACTGAAAAGTTGGACATGAGTAGGTCTTAAAATATTGAAAAAGGTGGACATAAGTTAGAACTCAGATGGAAAAAGTATGACAAACCACACGTAACAACATTATTAATTCATGCTTATTCTTGATGAATGAATGTGAAATTGAAAAGTGACATTATTGAGTACATGTTGAAACATTTTATGTGCCGTTCAGTTTGTACCTGCAGTTTTGAGATCACATGGTGCTCAAAAATGCCAAACATATTTTACCTTCAATGACACAAAAGCAATATCACAGTGATTTACAGGTGCATGTTATAGTGCAAAACAAAACTGTAGGAAACATAGGAATTTTCATGTTAATGTAGGAAAAGTAAGATTCAGAACAAAAAATTGGAAAAAAAGCAGGTAATGTAGGATCACTTGACAGCCCGCAACAATTATATTTAACCACCTTCTGATTCTTTTAGGTCTTGTGGACAAATAAACTGTTGCCCCCCCCCCCCCCCCCGGAAGGTCTGTGATACCTACTTCAATAGTATATTTTAAAAAAAATGTTAAGGCCACCAAAATAAACAAAAGGAGCTTTAGATATATGCATGTGACCAATTGCAGATTTTTTTATTTAATCAAATTTCTATATCAGTTGGAAATGTTTTTTTGGTTTCATTTAAAAAAATGTCTCTCATTCATTCATCACAGCTTACTTTTTGGAAATGATCTAACAATTTATGAATAAACTGCCAATTTTCAGTGGGCACCCCATGTAAAAAGCTTATATTATGAGGTTATTTATTGAAATAGAGAGGAAAGAATAACCTGCATCACAGTCAGAATTCGAACTCTCAGCTTCGGAATCTGATGATTCCTCGATAGGAGGCAGAGTGCGTACTGAAAGATGAAGAAACTACAAGCAGTGCATCTTCAAACTCATTAACACAACACAAAGTTGCCATCACAGCAGTTAATATATCATCAAAACCTGGATGACCCAGCAAAACATTTAACAAACACATACAAGATGTCACAAAAATTAATGTACATTAGTAAATCAATTGAAATATGTGACTTTACTGAAATAATCAGTCAAACCATTTCAACCATTCACATTATTTACTGATGCTAATAAAGGGCAACAGCTATTTAGAACTCCATTGTTCAATATTCCTCACTATACTCAAATATTTGTTAGCATGCCAACAAATTTCTCACCTTAATATTCATCCCTGGCAAAGCTCCCTTCCTTACAATCTGTTCGTCTTCTTAACAATTCTTGTTCTCATCCCAATAATCCTACACAAGGATTACTTCCACTGCTAAAATCCTTCCCTATGTTATCTGAGCATTTACTGGTATTATCCTATTCCCTCTGATAATCCTTAAAGAGATAAATGTTCTAATTTCCTCCTATTATCCCAGAAAACCTCTGCATGAACTCTGAATGATCCTTCCCCTCCCCCAAGTAATATTTTCTTCCCTCCTATTCCTTCTGGGCATTCAAAGAATTCCTCTTCAGTTTCCAATAATCAAATCATTCTTTCACTCAAATATTCCTTGGGAGGTATTGTAAAAATTCTTTAAATTCCATCAGCTGTCACCAGACATACTTAAGAATTCCTCTTCCTGTCCCCATTCTTCTAGTTATCAACAAAAATTATAAGATTTCCTCCAGGCAAATAAAAATTCCTCCTTTCCTCAAAATAATCATCACCAAATCCTCCAATTCCTCTTCTCATACTCATATTCTCACAAAGTACTCTAAGAATTAACCCTTTCATCTCATCAATCTTTAAAAAGTACTCCATATATTCTTCCTGTTGTTCTAAAACCCTATGAATTCTTATTACCATTACACTATATTAACTAGAATATCAGCAGAAGCTGACAAAAGCCCTCAGCCAAAAGAACAGTGTTTAGAAGTGGTAATTACAGTAACAGGTACTAAATATCTGTTCTCACATGGATGTATATCTGTAATATCTATAAATTTAAAATGGAGAGGTATGTACCATGATTCATAACAATCCACCAAATGCTTCCTGAAAAATAAGCTTCTAAGTTTTATTCTATTACAAGCTATGTGACCTTGAAAAGTAGGTCAAGGTCACCCATCTTCGAACTGGACCGAGATTTTGTCGATATACATCTTCACCGAAAAAATAAAATTCCTACGGTGAATCCTTTTAGAGATATCCCGCTCACAAGCCCAAAGTTGAAAAATCTGATAAAAATTCATTTAAAATCAGAAATTGTAGATGGCGCCCCCAAACTTGTGTAGCAGGTACAGATTATCAGTCCCAATAATCATAGTAAGTTTTGTGAAAATCCACCAAATGGTTCCTGAGTAATAAGCATCTAAGTGTTTTTCTATAATCAGCTCTAAAATGTAGAAAAATAGGTCAAGGTCACCCATCTTCGAACTTAACAGAGATTTTGTCGATATACATCTTTACCGAGGAAATAAAATTCTGACGGTGAATCCTTTTCAAGATATCCCGCTCACAAGGTAAAAGTTAACGGACGCCGGACGGACGGACGGACGGACAGACGGACAGCTTGAGTGACGACAATAGCCCATCAGCCTAAGGGCTGAGGGCTAAAAACAGAATTATTAAAGGCACACTGATCTCACAAAAAAACATGCAGATAGAGCAATCCAAGTTGAAAGGCGTAACAAATTTATTGATTAAACATGCATTAGTTATCATTGCCTCACGAGCCACTAAAGGGATACATCCATTCACTCTTGAATCCCATCAGAATTCAGGGCCCTGTCTGACAATCTTTCCCCGATCCTCCTCTCACTTTTATGACAGTCAACAAGCACTCTTATGACCCTCCTAATTACAACATTGATCTCCCATAGGCTTCCGATTCCCCTCAACAGAAATATCTAATCACTGAATGTTTCTATGAAGCTTAATTATGATCATGGACTTCTAAATAAAATTGTAAGTATTGTGAATGTTTCAATATATTTGCAAAAAAATATGCATGTAAATATTGATGAAAAACAGCAAAAAAAGATTTAGTAATTCAGGAAATGAAACAATCACACAATGACCTTCAAAATACTGAGGTCCACACTCACATATATTGGTAATATCAAACACAAGGGTGTGATCATACCACAGTTCTTTAAGAACTATGTTCAACTCTTTAATATAATGGCACATCATTACCCTGCTTGTCCCTTCAATCTTACAGTAACCTATGTTGCCCATAAAAAGAAAATATTGTTCTTGCTCAGTACTCTTTTACTTTAAGTGTTACAGGCAGCTTTTTTTAATATTTATTTTCTTTAAATATTCAGGCATACTGTCTTCAACAGCAGATTTCTTTATATTTGGAGTTCAAATTTACCTAGTATTTGAAACTGGAAATGTTACACACAAAGTTATGTGTGTAAGCTTAAATTTAACACTGATGCAGTACCTAGCTATCTTCTCTTGTTGGCCTCAATCATGGATAAATGTATTATAACTCCTCCCTGAATATTCAGAGGGAATCTTAAAATAAACTTCAGAGACCCACTTACAGATTCAGGTGGAAGCTTCTGCATAACATCTTTTGTCTTTTCTATTAATTATCTTTAATGATGCCACATGAAATGTTTCTTTCACACAAAAACTCCAGCAGCAAATATTTTTACATCCTAAAAACAAATAGCTTGGTTCTGTAACTTTAAGCTACTAAGAAAGCAGCTGGCCTGTGGTGTGTTATATCTGTCAGACCTTTAATGAGAGGTAATATTCCTTCAAGGGCTAGCTGCATCAGTGGATAATAAAAGTTAAAGAAAGAAGTCTCATTATCATCAGATTTCTACGTAAGTTGAAGAACTGGGTAAACTCACATTTTCCTGTGTTCTGACTGTCTGTATTGCTTGTGGCTGTAGTTTCAGGACTGCTCTGAGCTGGTGTTGGTTTTGCCGCAGCATGGACACAGCGGTTACCTTCAGATGAGTTTGGGCGTGATTTGGTGCATTCTGGGTTTGTACACACTTTGTCCCCCTCCTCCTGGCAAGTCTCTCCTTCCTGAGCTGTGGCTGCGTTGTGCTTTTCTCTCATATGTTTCAAGATGTTGGTACAAGCTGTCAGACGGTAGTCATCTGAAACGAGGGTTCACAATGACCATTTTGATCTGAAGAAACATGATTAAATACATGCTGATTACCTCTGCAAAGGACAAGGGACCCATGGGTCACGGCGCTCAGCTGTTATATATGATAAACAATGCCTACAGGCCTAATGCGAACCTGTGCAAAGTTTAGAAGTATGAATGGAGGTTTATTTTTTAAATTTAATATTGATCCTCCTAAGTCCTGCATATCTATCTTAGTCATTATGATTTCAGCAAAATGGACGTTTCTGACCTGCAAGTTTTGGACTAGGACATTTTAAAACCAGAATATGGGTAGTCAACAAGCCACTATGTGTATCCGCAGAAATCAGAGTGGGACGGGTGAAGTGAGACATGGATTAAGTGGCAAGGGGAATAGAGCCTGATGTGTTGCATATTAGCATGGATGTCTGAAGCTTAAACGTGAATGTAGGTGGTGCCACCTTTCATAAAATCAAGAAAATTGTCCAGGATGTATAAACCTGCAAAATTTCAGTTGGATAAGTAAAACCACTGCTGAGATATGAGTGGTTTTATCCCAAGGCAGTTCAACAGATGGATGCTGTGCATAAGTGGTTGCAGGTGGCACCACCAGTTTTGCCTATGATGAAGAGCTGTGTGAGATCTATACACATGCAAAATTTTGGCCTAATCGGTCAAACGGTTCCGAGATATGAGCTTGGATGTCTGCAGAGTAAATGTGAATGTAGGTGGCGCCACCTGTCATAAAATTGAGAAAGCTGTCAAGGATGTAAAATACCTGCAAAATTTCAGGTGGAAAAGTCAAACCACTGCTGAGATATGAGTGATTTTAACCTAAGGCAGATGAACAGATGGATGCTGTGCATAAATGGTTGCAGGTGGCGCCACCAGTTTTGCCTATGATGAAGAGCTATGTGAGATCTATACACATGCAAAATTTTGGCCTAATCGGTCCAATGGTTCAGAGATATGAGCTTGGATGTCTGCAGAGTAAATGTGAATGTAGGTGGTGCCACCTGTCATAAAATCGAGAAAAGCTATCAAGGATGTAAAATACCTGCAAAATTTCAGGTGGAAAAGTCAAACCACTGCTGAGATATGAGTGATTTTATCCAAAGGCAGATGAACAGATGGATGCTGTGCATAATTGGTTTCAGGTGGCACCACCAGTTTTGCCTATGATGAAGAGCTATGTGAGATCTATACACATGTAAAATTTTGGCCTAATCGGTCAAACGGTTCCCGAGATATGAGCTTGGATGTCTGCAGAGTAAATGTGAATGTAGGTGGCGCCACCTCTCATAAATCGAGAAAGCTGTCTAGGATGTATAAACCTGCAAAGTTTCAGGTGGATAAGTCAAACCACTGCTGAGATATGAGTGATTTGATCCAAAGGCAGATGAACAGATGGACGCTGTGCATTAATGGTTGCAGTTGGCGCCACCAGTTTTGCCTATGATAAAGAGCTATGTGAGATCTATACACATGCTAAATTCTGGCCCAATCGGTCAAACAGTTCCCCAGATATGAGCTTGGATGTCGGCAGAGTAAATGCGAATGTAGGTGGCGCCACCTCTCATAAATTGAGAAAGCTGTCCAGGATGTATAAACCTGCTAAAATTTCAGGTGGATAAGTAAAACCACTGCTGAGATATGAGTGGTTTTATCCCAAGGCAGTTCAACAGATGGATGCTGTGCATAAGTGGTTGCAGGTGGCACCACCAGTTTTGCCTATGATGAAGAGCTATGTGAGATCTATACACATGCAAAATTTTGGCCTAATCGGTCAAACGGTTCCGAGATATGAGCTTGGATGTCTGCAGAGTAAATGTGAATGTAGGTGGCGCCACCTGTCATAAAATTGAGAAAGCTGTCAAGGATGTAAAATACCTGCAAAATTTCAGGTGGAAAAGTCAAACCACTGCTGAGATATGAGTGATTTTAACCTAAGGCAGATGAACAGATGGATGCTGTGCATAAATGGTTGCAGGTGGCGCCACCAGTTTTGCCTATGATGAAGAGCTATGTGAGATCTATACACATGCAAAATTTTGGCCTAATCGGTCCAATGGTTCCGAGATATGAGCTTGGATGTCTGCAGAGTAAATGTGAATGTAGGTGGCGCCACCTGTCATAAAATTGAGAAAGCTGTCAAGGATGTAAAATACCTGCAAAATTTCAGGTGGAAAAGTCAAACCACTGCTGAGATATGAGTGATTTTAACCTAAGGCAGATGAACAGATGGATGCTGTGCATAAATGGTTGCAGGTGGCGCCACCAGTTTTGCCTATGATGAAGAGCTATGTGAGATCTATACACATGCAAAATTTTGGCCTAATCGGTCCAATGGTTCCGAGATATGAGCTTGGATGTCTGCAGAGTAAATGTGAATGTAGGTGGTGCCACCTGTCATAAAATCGAGAAAAGCTATCAAGGATGTAAAATACCTGCAAAATTTCAGGTGGAAAAGTCAAACCACTGCTGAGATATGAGTGATTTTATCCAAAGGCAGATGAACAGATGGATGCTGTGCATAATTGGTTTCAGGTGGCACCACCAGTTTTGCCTATGATGAAGAGCTATGTGAGATCTATACACATGCAAAATTCTGGCCCAATCGGTCAAACAGTTCCCCAGATATGAGCTTGGATGTCTGCAGAGTAAATGCGAATGAAGGTGGCGCCACCTCTCATAAATTGAGAAAGCTGTCCAGGATGTATAAACCTGCTAAAATTTCAGGTGGATAAGTCAAACCACTGCTGAGATATGAGTGATTTTATCCAAAGGCAGATCAACAGATGGATGCTGTGCATAAGTGGTTGCACGTGGCGCCACCAGTTTTGCCTATGATGAAGAGCTATGTAAGATCTATACACATGCAAAATTTTGGCCCTATCAGTCAAATGGTTCCCGAGATATGAGCTTGGATGTCTGCAGAGTAAATGTGAATGAAGGTGGCGCCACCTGTCATAAAATCGAGAAAGCTGTCAAGGATGTAAAATACCTGCAAAATTTCAGGTGAAAAAGTCAAACCACTGCTGAGATATGAGTGATTTTAACCTAAGGCAGATGAACAGATGGATGCTGTGCAAAAATGGTTGCAGGTTTTTTTAGTGTATGTTATAAAGCTATCAAAGGGCTACATTTGTGCAAAATTTTTTGCCTGATCAGTCAAAAGGTTCCCAAGATATGTGGGGTAATGTGTGGAAACAGACGCAAAAATGGACGCTGGGCAGCAAGGAAAGGTCAGAGGTCAACCAAAAATTAGGTTGCAGCAGTACACATGTGACCTGATGATAAACCTGATTCGCTTAAAATGTAAACTAAGTTTTTTCAAACAGTTGAAAGATATAGTTCCAATAATCTGGGAATTCTGCATCTAAATATTGTGTCTAGACGTCTAGACGCTGTGTCTAGATGCTAGACACATTGTCTAGAGACAACCCCCCCCCCCCCCCGCCAGGTCAGTTGCCATGGTGATGTCTGGACCCCACCTGTTTGTACTGAGTGACCTCTTGACTTGGCTGCTGAAACTCAGTATGAAGTCAAATCTGTTTTCAAATACAGAAAGCCTTTTTCAATTGGCTACAATGCTTTTTTAAAACTGTATTTACCCAATCTATTCTTATAAAACTGGCAGAACCCTACCATAGAATAAATCTTGTAAAGTTTAAACCAATCAGCTGAACAGTTTCATCGTAAATCAGTGTATCAGCTAGAAGAGTTTAAAATTACTTTTTCGCTTGTAAAAAACACAGCAATGTAGGTGGCGCCACCAATACCTCAAAATCAGATATGACATATGTGACAAACATTAGTATAAAATTTGGTCATTATAGCTCTAGAAGTTTCTGAGATTTTAATTTTAGTGTGCTTTTTTGGACAGATGACTAAGTTCAACCTGTAACTTGGCCAAAAATCTCTGAACTGGAACCATTTGAACAAACTTGTGAGAGATTGTTCCAGGGATCATTTTCGGGAAATATTGGACAATTTGGCTGGACAGTTTCAGAGAAAGGTTAAAAGGTTTTTAAGCTTTTTCTCTATAAAAACTAAATTAATGCAGATACCCAATAATAAGCTCCAGGGCACCAAGTTTCACATGTGACAAATTCTTACATGTAATTTGGAGCTGCTAGCTCCGACAGTTTCTGACTTACAGCCATGGACAGCGGAAAGCAAGCCCTGGACAGCGGACGGCTGACGACGGACGGACGATGCTGCGCCATTGCATAAGCTCACAGGTTTGCTAAAAAATATGATTTGGAAATGAGGCACATGCTGGTTTTGTGTGGTAATAAATAAAAAAGCTGAATTATGAGTTGTTGGTGTTTAGCTAATATATGATTTTGATAGTTTCTTTGGAGACAGGGAAGAGGAATGATTTCATTTATTTTATTTACAAATGGAGTGCTATTGTCACACAGAATTTGACTTGGCCATATAACTTATAAGCAGCACATATAATATAAGAGTTTAACTATTAATTAAAATTTAATAATAAATATTATGCAATATACAATTTATATTAAAAATAATAAGAGAGTCATATGACTTTTTAAATAAAATATAACTGAAATGATTATTAACATAATATTATAGAATATATTCATGAACGCATTCATGAATACATTTTGAAAGTATCTGCAGTGGTATTCAAATACTTTCATTTTCACCTGAATTCCCATTCTTACACAATAAAATTTGTTAATGCAATTTTTCACAAATTTAAATAATGATCATAAGTACCTGGTTTTATGGCTTTTATTTATATTAAAAAAAAATTAAATGTAATATATTTACTTTGGACTACTTTCACATCAATCTACACACTAGACACAGTAGGAATCTAGATTAATATTATCAACTGCATCTTTGTCTATCATTAATTTCCTTCATATGATCCCTTATGATTAGTAATGAATAATATGATTTATTTTTGTCATCATAAAAATTGAACTGAAAAATACCATAGGTGACTGCATGGTGTTATTTGGAATACTTGACATTCTATCCATCCATACAAGATTCTTACATCATCAGTAACTGCAAGTTAATTTCCTGTTACTCATCAACTAATGAATTCCTTTTCTATTAATTTTTCTTTAATTTGTTATTAAAAACCAATAAAAGTTTATTCAATTATAGTTTACTGTTATGTTGTTGGTCAAAACTACTAGGTAAGTTGGGTTGGACACCTGGATCAACTGTGGCTGGCCATAAGCTGCCTGGCTGCCCCAGTGTATGCCTCGCCTCAAGCCAAGCGTGCATAATTTGCTGAAAGGTCAACAAGGTCAACATACAGGTGACTGAAGAGGGGCTTGGGAGAGCCTGGGTCTGACATGGCCTCATAAAAACATTAAAAAAGGTACAATTTTTGGCCAATTTCTTTCAGCTTTCTAATCTAAAAAGTTGAAATCCTTATGTGTGCATGATATGAAAATTATATCAACAGTGCTTACATCAACAGTGCTCACAGGAAACAAACGCGCCATGGTCAAAGTTGGGCAAAATTTAAGGTACTAATTTTATATTTATACTAATAACTTATAAAATTTGAAAAATTCAGAACTAATTTTGAGTATTCAATTGAATCTTGATTAAATAATGTTACATACCTGACAAAAAATCTCTAGCTTCAGCAATCCTCTTGTAAAGGGAGTAAATATATTTCTTGATTTTTTACAGAGTGCATTATGTTTGGGCCCATAACTTAAAACAATTACACAATACTGACATCATTTCTGGCATGTGCATAGTGAATGTATAGAAAAATATGTCTATTATATATGATCAAAGTCAGATCAGTGGTTTTGATATTAGGCAGTCTTGTGTAACAGTGGTTTTTAAATGGAAGTTTTTCATTAATATCTAAAAGGAATTAAGTCCTAGTGACCAAATTCTTTGCATGGTAGGAGATTTTGGAGACATCTAACTGTATGCTAAATTTATACAATTCAATTTTGATTAATTAAAGTTATATTACTGTAAAAAAGTCCTTAGCTTTAACATGTTTTGTGTTAAGGGAGTAAATATATTTCTTGATTTTTTACAAAGTGCATTGTGTTTGGGCCCATAACTTTTATAAATTATATAATACAGACCTAATTTCTGGCATGTACATAGGAACTATATAGAGGAATATTTATGAAAAATATGAGGAAAAACAAATGAGTGGTTTTAATATTAGGCAGTCCTGAAGTGTGAATATAGGTTTTTAATAACAAATTGGGATTTTTCCTTAATTTCTCAAAGGAACGAAGTTGCAAAGACCCAGTTTTAGGTTTAGTAGGAGATCTTGGGGACATCTAACATTGTGCTGAATTTTGGATTCCTAGGTCTTACGGTTTCAAAACGTGCCAGTTTAACAGACAGACGGACGGACAGCTGGCAGACAAAGGACCACGACTATCGCTCAGATGACTTATAGTCTGCTGAGCTAAAAATGGCAAAGGTTTATGTAATAAGCGTTATTTGTTTATCTGACTCTTTGTCAGTCCATACAATATCTCAAAACATTATCAATGGATTTCTATGAATGTTTGTGAAAAAATGGACAGTGGCCAAGGAACAGTCTCTAAAATCTTGGGATTCATCAATAAAATGCAAGCCTGGATTCTGGAAAATTTGCTCCTGTCTTATCTGTTGTTCATGGTTCATTGTTCTGTGACAAACCTAAATTATTTACTTCTTCTACATCCCACAACTCACTTTGTCAAAATATATTAAAACATTTGGATCCTAATCCTAATTTAAAATTTACTATTTTGGTGGTAGCTGAAATATGATGAACTTCACCTGCATATAACATAGGAGTAAATCATTATATTCCTTTTATTCTCCCTTTTTCTTCCTTATCCCGTCCCTCTCCTATATCCATATCTACATATATATCTACATATATATCTACATATATATATATATATATATTATATATATATATATATATATATATATATATATATATATATATATATACAGTAGAGCGCCGTATTTCCGAATGCCAAATTTCCGAAAATTCATTTTTCCAAAAATTTTAATGGGGAACCGAAAATTTATTCGTATTTCCGAAATATATTTTAAGTTAGTAAAAACCTAAAATGAGTATTGTAATTACGAGTCATAAGGCCTGCAGTCGTGTTAAGCCCAGTGGTGACCCTTATTAATTAGTTCTGGGGCGATGTTGTTGCCAGGCCAAAGGTGTGAAAACTACAGCTGGCCCCACAACGCTCGGCCCCCTGTACCCCTAGTTAGCGATTGAGCAGTTTATCTAAGAGCACTTGTGTGTTATCAACCTCATCTCGTTTGTACGCAAGCAAGCATAGTTCGTCGGCTGGTGACAGGATGTCATGCCAAATAACTGAGCGTTTCACTCGCATGAGCATTGGTGAGGTATAATTTATTAAACATTTGTGCTTGAGGAGCTTTTATATGTACCGGTCTTCAATTACGTAGATCTATTAGAAACACCGTGTTCTTTGGCGATGTCATTTGACCATTCTTTCCAGTGAATTTGATGAAAAAAAGAGCACGCACATTCCCTTAAAGCAGGTTAGACTGATCTTTGCCAATTATGCTCAGCAATAATCCAGTATTGAGCATAATCCAATATCTTTTATAAGTCCAGGTCGTCAATTACGAATATCGAAAGAAACACCGTGTTCCTCAGGTAAAATGACAATAAGTTTATCATTAACTTCGTACTAACTAGCCGATGGACACTTGTCCGCATTTCCGAATGTTGGTTTTTATGAACAAAAAGCTTGTCCCCCGACGCTTTCGGAAAAACCGCGCTCTACTGTATATATATATATATATATATATATATATATATATATATCCATATTGTTATGGGGTGCACATAAAAGCGGACCAAACTGTCTCACTAGTGAAGCTTGCTTTGCTAGAGAAGCGGTTGGTACGCCAGACTGACATGGGTTCGACTCCTGGATCAGAACAGAATTTTCCCCTGAGTAATTTGTCTTCGTAACAATATCTACACACACACACACACACACATATATATATATATATATATATATATATATATATATATTTCTTACAGCCTGCATCTACATTCATATCAGTATTTATCTATTACCTATATTTATATCTAAGATTTTCTATACCAATATCTATATCCTGGACATCCTTTAGGGAAGGGCTGAGTGAACCTAATCAATGGGGTATTATATTATAAATGTAAAGGAGTACGTATATTCCATGCCATGAAACATAAGACATGATGCTGGTCTGACACAAGGACAAACAATACCTTAATTAAGCCCCCAGGGTATAATTGTGCAACACAAAAGGTTCAATAATAATAGCTGCAGTGATCTCAGTGGTAGCTCTCCAGCTAATATTCTTAATAAATGTTGAGTTACCACTAGTACTCTAAATAATTCAATGCTCTGTTGGGAGTAATAACAAAAGACGTCCCTGGATTAAAGGCTGCACATGGAGCCATGAAGGACATCCATGAACACCACTAGAGTCTGAGCCAATTAAAAGCTGGTCATCTGTCCAGGTTTAAGGTACAATGGTTGTGATCCAGGTCTCAACAATAACTCTTCAACACTTGCCCAGGGCATGTCAAAGTTCCTGAATATGGTGCAATGCAACCAAAAGTGGGCTCCTTCTTGTCCGACTGGCAAGTGGGTTCAACATAAACCTTCATCCTAGGCCTGAATCTTCACTGATCTTCAGTTAGCCATTTTCTTTCTTAGAGATATTAAATCATATTGAAAGTGACTCTTTATCTTAAATTACCTGTAAGATTATCTGTAGAAATACTAAAAGAGAAATATGCCACATAATAATCATGTGAAATACACTGTGTTTGTGGCTGCAATCACAATTTTTGTAGGGCAAGTAAATATTCATGAAGGGCAAGTAAAAGCAAGACATTACTTGCTCTAGGTAAGTACTTTCAAAAGTAAATGCTGAGACATGTGGTGTGAGGCACAGTGCAGTATAGAGATCAACATCAATGACAAGAACCGATGAAACAACATATTCCAGTGTTACCTTAACATCAGGTATGGCATAACTACCACCACAATACAGGACCAGTTTTATAATAAACACCACAATGTGCTTATTTTCTATTTTGCTTTATTTGATACCTTGTAGGTGGGGCTTTATATTAAAAATATTGCTTTAATATATATTATTATTTGCCACCTGATTGTTCTTGTTTTTACCTTGAATGGTGGGTGGTGATTCAGACTGTTCAGCAGTTTTCCCTTGTATAATTAGCCTCTCTAATGCTTGACTATTATGCTGTAACCACATTAGCCTTGATGTAAGAACTACTGTCAGTCTCCCCACTCTGTCTCATATGACATAGTATTTATCCAAGGTGTGGCCTTAGGCAAACAAACATTAGCTGAGACACACCAGTGTTCCTGGACTAGTTCTCTTACAGACAGGCTGCACTTATTACACAGCTTATCATCTTCAATCCACTTATACATGTGTTTTGACCATCAATGCCCTTGGTTAAGCCTAAGGCAGCAAGGAAGCATAGTCTGCCATTGTTTTAGGGCTGTCACCAGCTGATTCATACCTACATTAAGGCTGGGGCAGCAAAGAAGCATTGCTCTCCTATAGTCATCCGATTTATAAAAAGAGACTGAAGTCTGCATTCAGCTATGATACAGGCTGACACAAACTTATTCATACACACATCTCTGAGCCAACAGCTCTGGTTTTTGATCACTTATAACATTCCTATAAATCTCTGTACAAAGTGGTTAATACTCAAGACAAAATAAACCTTTTCCATATCTACAAGGCCATTTGTTGGTGAAGACTGATACTGAGTGTTCAGGTCCATTATACTCATCAAAAAGATCTCATTTGGTTATATTTCAAATGATGAAAGGTAAAAATCCCATCTTATTTTTAATGGAGAGGTTACAATTACAGATTCTGGCCTAAATTAAATTCTATTTTTGCAAAAATCAAAATGGTGACTCATGGTATCCAAACACAGTAGGGCTAAGTGTGCATGTTTGCTGAAAAGGTCTATTATTAAGAAGTCAAAGCAAGAAACTGATGGAGGTAAGGCAGATATAGATGAACTAGATAACAAATCTGTGACCTGAAATTGATTCAAAACCATTTCTTGACATTGGTTTAATACTTAATGATTCACAAAATCTTCAACAAAAGGGTTCCCAAAGCACTTTTTATTTACTAAAACTGAGACTTCTGAGGAAGATGCATTTTTCTGGTCTCTGTCTGTACAGAGGAGGAATCATGTTCTACTCACCGATAAAGGACTGTTTCTCTTCATCATGGCTAAGTCTGTAGCACCTTGGGAAAAAGCTGTCAGGATCAGCCTGATCAAACCATGGAACATTCCTCATGTACGTACACAAACCAACCTGAAATTACACAATATGGCTGCTAATTTTAGGACAGTGAAACAGGGTAACTGTAGGTTTTCTACGAGAAAAGAAAATTAAATTAAAAAAGCTTCTGATATAGGGACGCAAACCCTGTGCGGAAGATAGTGATACAGAATTTTAATTAAACATGTGTTATTCCTGGGAGCTTTTTAACTGAAAATTTTTAAAAACACCCTAGACATCATGGTTTTGCTGTACTTGACTATAAACATAATGAGCAACAACCATGCCCTCTCCCTCAAGATGTACGTTGGTTTATGGATGGCCATTTGGTCACATGCAACAAGTGCAAGTGGTAAAATGTGCTATAAAAACCCATAAAAACACTCATTCTTGGCTTATTCATGCTTGGATTTACATCAAAATTGAACTTTGTTGACACTTTCACAATACTAACCTATATGATAAATTTCAATAAGACCCGTTATACCATCTCCAGATATCATCCGCACATATACACACACACACACAGAATCAAGTGAAAACAATAACCCTTGCTTTGCGCAGGGTTAACTACACAGAATTTGTTCAATTTACCAGCATGGTATACATACCTTTGTGGTGAAGGAGCCAGCCTTAGCATAGTGGTTGACAATCTGGTCCTTTTTGAGATAACGAAAATCCACAACATCTCTTCTGACGGACCAGATAAAAGTTGGTGATACATTCCTCACAATCCGTGACTGAAATGATTAAATAAATAACATTATATGTACATAAAAATACAATTTAGTTTAAAAGATTGCACCAAAGGATTACTTCAAGCAGTTTTGAAATTAGGAATATATGGTACAACTGTGGATGATACAATAGACCTTAAAGGATGCTTATAAGGCCATTAAGCAAGTGCTTACAACAAGGTGCCATGGTACCGGCTTCTGTAGTCTGAGAGTATGACCCAGCACTGGGGATAACACACTCTCAGGACAAGCAGGATTGGTACACACACCGCCTGGTGGACACCAGGATTATCACAGGAACGTGTAAGCCACAGTCACTTAGTCTGAAATCGGATTAGAATGCTACGGATGTAAGCAAGTATTAAAAATGCAGGAGATAACCTCCACAAAAACAAAAATGCAAAACAGAAGACAAATAAGGTGCCATGGTGTCTGTAATGTATGTAGCATATTTCACCTAACATGCACATAAAGGAACAGTTCTGGACACCAGAAAACTCAGACTAGCTCATTATAAGGCAGAGGCTTCACTGGTATACTACTCCTGCATCATGGTGGATATTACCAGACTGGCAGATATAACCATCATATCAGAAAGCAAAGATCCTTATCTTTCGTTTTTTTTTCTGAAATTTTTTTTCACCATAACTTAGTTTTGCACAGTATTGCCCAAAATATCACATTTTTTCAAATATATGTGGAATTATGATCAGGAACAGTGCAGCTGCACAGAACAAAAATTAAACCTACTGATATGTGCTGCCATCTGTGAAGCACTTGTGACACTATTTAGTCTTTCACATGCCTTTCCCATAAAATGATAAATGGACTCTTATCTTTCTTTTATATTGAATTCAAGACTGTACATGCAGTGAAAGTAATCTCTGGTTTACTTATGTTATAAACAATTGATGAGAAGTAAATTTTAATACATTTCAAGATATGTATCCATCTAGAAAATTGGGCAAGAAGTTAATGCAGCTTGCATGCATGTATCAACTGAGACATGATGAAAGCATTGTGCTATTTATTATGAAGAGTAACATTTCTATTGAAAGGTTGCATTATCACCCACCATGATGCCATAGATCCCATTATCCTCATCCCAGGGTGGAACAGAGCAATCATTATAACCCGTATCTGAAAAGACAACAGATTCATCCCTTTATATGAGTTTTTAAATATGACTAAAACATAGACACTGCCACTGGACCTACTCAAAATTTGAAGTAAAACATTTTTTAAATTAGTTAAAATAACATTTTGCCAACTCTTAAAATCAAAATATATTGGTTTTCTTGTCTTGTGCCAATATTTTATGTTGGAAATAATTATCCCATTCACAGCGTGTGAATTTCACACTATCAACATTATTATCTATGTGGCATTCATGTTTCAGAAGCAGTCTTGCCAGTTATTAATAACATGTGAAATAAATCCAAGTCAGAGAGTATACATAAAGTTGATAAAAGTAGTGGGATTACAGACTGACATTACTGACGATGTCAGTTTCATCTAACTTTACATGTTCACTTAAAGTTCCTGGCCTTTGAGCCTGTTTGTTTAACATCCATGAGAGGGGGGCACACAACCTTGACTGGAGGTCATAGCTTGGAGAATGTCCACAGTTGGATGCAAACCCACACCCTCGTGATCATAATTCAGGCTCCCTAACTATTATACCAACACAAAACTGCTACTGTGACATCAAGGGATTGTTTCAGAACTAAAAAGTGAACAATACTTAAAGCTCTACATCATGTAAAAGACTGAGTAATGGATTCACTGAGGAAAAAGTAACATCCGTAACCCGTACCATCATCATTGACATCATCGTCGTCGTCATCATCATCACTGTCATCGTCATCTGTGTTTGCCTCTTCACCAGTGTGTTTACGCTTCCTGCGCGGAGACTTCTTGTGAAGGCTACTCATTTTGTAGAATTTTTCTACCCAGCCACGTTTTCTCAGACTCTCCCGAATTTTTGGGTAAGGTCCTTGTATCACAAATATTTTACGGTGCTGTTAAAAAAAATATTTAACAAAAATTTATTTCCATGATAATTTCGAGGTACAATTCAGGTGCAATTTAATTTTATGGAAAAAAGTTTTATTCAGCTGTGTAAATAAGACTGCAATATTTTATAAGACACGTTCAGGTACAGTACATGCTAATGGGAATAAAAAACAACACACAATTAGGAGCATTCTTAATGTAATTAATAAAAAAATTTTGTGCCCAAAGTTCTTTAAGAATATGTAGTAAGGAACTGAAGTTTATGTGTTAGACAGGTTAACTGTCATCCTTGCTGCTGCCAAAATTTAAGTCACATGTTTATTGTTAAAGGTCAACAGCCTGTTGGTGGCACTTGATGTGGATAAAGGTTACAATTTGATAAGTATGATATGTTTTCATTAATCCCGCTTTATTGTACATGAAGTGGTCAAAAACAATTCTGAAGTCACAGCCTGCTATTCAGTGAGACATTAGAGCAATTCTCTTGGGATTTATGACAATTCACTATTTTGCCTTAGTGGCACTGGTGGGGGATTGAACCAGGGACCTTCTGGCCTGGAGTCAACACCTTGACCTTCTAGGCTATGTGCTATCTCTGCCTGTCATCTTAATTATGAAAAATTAACAAAAATTTAAAAACAAACCTTCATGGCCCTCTCTGCCA
The DNA here is from genome assembly GCA_026874595.1 of Sipunculus nudus. Classification (NCBI taxonomy): domain Eukaryota; kingdom Metazoa; phylum Annelida; class Sipuncula; order Golfingiida; family Sipunculidae; genus Sipunculus; species Sipunculus nudus. The sequence continues at coordinate 101,642,438 of CM049306.1, read as the reverse complement.
TCTCCTTTGCATTCTTCATCCTGTCCACATTAAGTGTGGTCAATTTCCGACTTAGTCCTGGACGACCTCCCACCTGAGCGGGCATGGTTTTACTTCGACCTTGACTGATATGGACTGGGTCAACAGAAGCTGTAAACACATATTAAATAGTACTATTATTAGTTAGGAGTCAGTATGATTAAACTCTGACAGGGGACACCACTGTCGAAGTTTGTCAGTTATCTGAATGCTTTGGTAATACTTGCTTTTGCACAGCTACATCAGTCATCTCTGCAGGAATTATTAAAAATAATTTGCTATACTGTCTTACATGTGTGAACAATTATCCTTGAAAAAACAATCAGACACAGGCTGGGATGGACTTTAAAAATAACAAATAAGATTTCATGATTAATCCAGTGAGTAACAGTGAGTATATATAAAAATAATTACCGGTACCTTTATCGTCTGTGGTCAGCAGAGAATGTTGCGTCTCTGATGGAACTGACCGCTGCAGTCGACTGACTCGTGAATGACTTGGTTTATAGGAAGGACTCTTCTTTCCGGAGGTAGGAATCAACTCTCGGGCTCCAGCTGTGAAAAAGGAATTCCATAAGGATGCTACTTGTCAACAAAGGTAACACTTGTATAAAATGGGGTACCCAAAAAAGTCATTATTATTAGTTAAATTAATACTGCTTCTGCATTTCAGTGCCATCTTTATTTCAGTGGCATCTTTTGTAAATTCAGGAAAACAAACCTGTGTGAAAAGGGTTGATACTGGATAATTCCTTTGTACATGTATATGATAGGATGGAATGCAAATGTAGTATTTTCACAATAGTCAAAATTTATTTAAGCCATCATTTAATGTTAAATACAAAAACTTCTGAATCATGTAAAATATGGTTATCAGAGGGTGCTGAGAAGCATAAGTGGTACTGATTTAAAAATGATAAACACCATGGTATTTCATTATCAGTGTAAATATAATTACCTTACTTTAACTGTCAACATAACTTTTTTTGGTATATGTATACAGTCAGTTTTACACTTTTCTCAGATAGACCCCTTGCCTACAAACTGCAATATTTGTAGAGTAATATTGATAAGTAACCATACAGTAAGGAGCAATATTTTGTTATTATTGCTATTGCCAAGCATCTTGGATTTAAAGGTTTCATACTGAGTTTCAATTTTTTGGAGAAAAATATCAGCTATTATCACATTATATTTATGAGAATAAAGCGAAATCTCATAGCTGTGACACTGTCACCACTTGCTGACCTCCAGCTCCTAAATCTGTGTTTTTGACCATTATATTATAGCTGTCCTGTGTTTGCTGGTTTTGTTCTAAAGCTGGCCATGGGCATATTGCTCACCTATGAGTGCACTCAGACTAGAATCTGCCTTGGCCAGTTCACCAGCAGGGCTGCTGGGCTTGTCGGATGCTACTTCATCCTGGGACTTGTCATCCCCTTCCTCAGTAAGTTTACTGGACTTTCCTTCTTCTGTATCTGAGCTCTGAGGAAAGACAATAAAAAAAATATATAACATGAAAGTTTTATATACTTTTACTACCTAAACACATGAAATGGTACAACAAGTCTTGTGTACCCAAGTTCTCCAACATACATTACAAAGGAGTGAAGACTGTTTCTTACATTAAACAGAATAACATTAACTACTTTATCATACTCCATGTAACCCACTTTCATCCTCATATTACAGATGTACCTAGAATTATCAAGCACCAACTACAAAGCAATACAGACTGGGTTCGATACCATACACACAGCCAACAAAAAATTTGTTACTATAAAAAAAATCTTATGGCAAGAAAATTTTACAGAGAGTAGGGGAAGAAAATTTGTCTTTTAAGGTAAAGAGCATTATTCTTACAATAAGAAATTTCTCCTCTTGCTACCAGAAAAAAATATCTCATGGCAAGATATATTTACTTGGAAAAGAAGCAAGATGAAAATTGTTCTTATAAGAAGATATATCTTGTCTTAAGAAAATCTAGATCTCATCAAGAAAAATATGTTAAGGTTTTCTTGTGAACAGAGAAGTTTCTTTTTATAAGGAATATTATCTTATCATGAAAAAAAAAAATTTTAGCGGTACATATCAACATTAGCTACATTCTGACTCTATATGGAAGTCTTAGATACTGATAAACTTAGCCAATGTTAGTTTTCAGTTAATACTGAAAAATCTAACATTACATAAAACCATTTTCCAGCCTCAGATTTTAGTATAATTAATACAAGCTTATTATATGAAGCTGAATTCAAAATAAGAATGTGATCATTAAAAGGAACAGTGATAATATGAAACAAAACTGGACTGAAACCCAAGCTAACATGGGGAAATATAAAGAAAACAAACTTTGTTGTGCCAGCTGAAACAAAAGCTGGTGAACAAATACATGTACATGCTGCTTGTTCTTGAGACTGAAAACTCATATTAACACTGGAAATATTGTGAAGAAAACTTTTATCACATGTATCTCAGCAGAAACAATAGATAATATTGATAAAACTTGTGTATGGAAGACTACATGCCAGTTTAAAACATTGCTGAAATGAAACATGAAAACCACACATGACAAGTATGCCTGGTGTTCATACACATTGTATACAAGACCATCACACAGTTATAAAAGCCAGTCTTTACAATTACTACAACATGCAATCCTGAGCTGTTCACATTTATACACACATGTTGTGTCCATCTCCAAGGAAAAAAAATATTCCTTTAAGGTAACAGCAACATTCAATCCAGTCTATTCACTCAAATAACACTGGCTGACAGTTAAAGGGACATAATCAGGAGCAATATTATTCCTATTCTTTCACACAATCAGTTCAGTTTTGCTTTATACAAAAGTTTCCCAATAAAACATTTCCAGCACACTGTCTCATTTCTTCGCATACGACTGTTTAGCACCTTGTTATAGCCCTGCGTGTTTGTAAACACAGTCTGTTTACCATAACAAGGCCATGAGACCGGAGGTCCAATTCAGGGGCAACACGAGGTGTTTCAGCCAGTGGGAACATGTATTACATGTTTTGAGCCAAGTCAGTCAAGGAATCTTGTGATTGGCACGTGTTGTGGCTCCGCGCAGCACATGGTCCAACACATTATGTTTATGTTTACACCTGCGAAGGCGCCCAGTTCACTGTTTTTAACACTCGTTTACAGGAGTAAGCATTCTGTTTCAAGGCAATATTTTGGCAGGTACAGATTTATTTTAAAGGTAAGAAGGTATTTTTAGTGTTAACTCAACATGCTTTATAGGTGATTGGGCCCCTTTAAGGAAAATCTGTCTAGTGCCTGAACCAGCTTCAAATGGGGCTAAATCACACAATGCTGGAGCTTAACTGAATTAAATACACAAAGCTTATATTATTATGCAAAATCCATGGCTTCAAAATATATGCCTCTTATTTGAACTGCTCTATAAATTCATTAACTGAAAACATTTCACTGTGTAATAACTCTCATGTACCATACTTTCACTTATAACATAACAGCAACAGCAAGAAATAATATTTTGGAGAAGTAAATTGATAAAGTGTGCGTTTAAACAAATTTTTTTTCTTGCATGGAATTGATATATGTAATAAAGGGAATTTCAGTAAGTTGCAAAGAGACACACAAACACACATGGTATATGAGTATCAAGTAATGTATCTATCAAATAAGAGGTTTTATACATTCATAAAAATGAATTAATATATTACATGTATTTATATACAAATATAGTTTTCATACACTCAGCTTTATGGTTAGAAATAAGCTAAAAAGATATGAGATGAAACTTGCAAATTTTTTCCTTTTCAGGCACCTACCTTTGTGCGGGAAAATGGACATATACAACTGATAAACATAATGCGGAATGATTGTCTCCTAAAACCAGAACAGGAAAGTGTTCAGCTCCTGCCAGTACGTATCAGTATTGATTCACAATAAACCAACGGAGGGCACGAGAGGCAATGCTAGGGCCTTAGCAACAACTGATGTAGGCCAAATAACATGATAAAGATACAATTAAATCATTGCCATAATATTAAAGCCAGCCAATTATTATAACATGTTAAACCATCTACTAGAGCACTGCTGATATGGTTTAATCCCTGTGTCTGGGTCATGACATGCTGGCTGACCCACCAAAACACGCAGAAACTTAAATTATACATGACATGGGCCAATGATTGGTATTAAGCATGCAAATATCGGTGGTTTGTATACTTTAACAGCCTGGATATTCCATGCACTGATACCCAGCAAATCGCTAAACACAGGAACAAACAAAACTCCCTCATGTTACCATAAGGGGATAAATTTATGCTTGAGAGTTATTGACACATTAAACATATACAAGGCACCTCTGTATAACTGATAATACTGCTTGTATTAAACCGGCAGGAATCTCTGGCCATGTGTGTGTGCTCAAGTTTTACATTTATAAGAAAATGCAAAAAACTGAAATGACAGCCTGCAAAAACATATTTACCAAATGCTGGTTGAAGTGTGTGAAGAATATACTGCAATCTCTGTGCCCCAGTGTAAATGAATATATAGCCATGCATACTCACCTATTATACTTACACCTGAAAGATTGTACAGCAATAAAGGAAAACATTTCTATCAACTGTCTGATTATTAGGTTAACCGCTGAAACATGACTTGATATTACCAATCCTGCAAGGGTCACAAAAATTCAGAATCAAAACCAGATGTAAGACCAGCACACTTAATTAGCATGTGTTTTCTATACAGTAAGCAGGTATTTTGTTTTCCTTTGTTCATTGTATGGTTGCATGGTGACTTAAGTCAATAAATTGTTCCATGGGAAAAAAATACATCTGGGGCTGGAAGGCTGGTTTTGACTGGCGCCATCTATGGCCTAAAGGAAAAACCAAAAATACTCTCTTTGTACACTTATTTATCCCATACATGCATTTTATTTCTATGTTCTGTACATTCTCACTCAGTGCTGAGTAACTCATTTTAGCAATTTAAAGTATAATTTCTTTTAACAAATCAGTCCTACCTTGTTTCAATAAATTTCTTTTAATGTAAATAAATGTTTACAAAAAGTTTGGATCTAAAATGGGCAGTCATGCCCATAAGTTCAAGAGCTCCTGGTTCAATCAGAATTTATTACTAAAGTATTAATTATCTTGTAAATTCAGTCATATGGGCCTAACTTGTACTGCCATGGTGTCAATGATCAATGACTCAATGTACAGAACACCTACTAAGAAGTTATCAACACTTGGCTGTATTTACATATGTACAAGCTGCTAGCTGTTAGTAAAATAATTGTGCAGGCTGCAATGATGACCATACAAACAGCTGAGGTCATACTTAAAATTACTGTAATACAGGCTGCAATGATGGCCATACAAACAGCTGAGGTCATACTTAAAATTACTGTAATACAGGCTGCAATGATGGCCATACAACCAGCTGAGGTCATACTTAAAATTACTGTAAGACAGGATGCAATGATGGCCATACAAACAGCTGAGGTCATACATAAATTACTGTAATACAGGATGCAATGATGGCCATACAAACAGCTGAGGTCATACTTAAAATTACTGTAATACAGGCTGCAATGATGGCCATACAAACAGCTGAGGTCATACTTAAAATTACTGTAATACAGGCTGCAATGATGGCCATACAAACAGCTGAGGTCATACTTAAAATTACTGTAATACAGGCTGCAATGATGGCCATACAAACAGCTGAGGTCATACTTAAAATTACTGTAATACAGGCTGCAATGATGGCCATACAACCAGCTGAGGTCATACTTAAAATTACTGTAATACAGGCTGCAATGATGGCCATACAAACAGCTGAGGTCATACTTAAAATTACTGTAAGACAGGATGCAATGATGGCCATACAAACAGCTGAGGTCATACTTAAAATTACTGTAATACAGGATGCAATGATGGCCATACAAACAGCTGAGGGCATACTTAAAATTACTGTAATACAGGCTGCAATGATGGCCATACAAACAGCTGAGGTCATACTTAAAATTACTGTAATACAGGCTGCAATGATGGCCATACAAACAGCTGAGGTCATACTTAAAATTACTGTAATACAGGCTGCAATGATTGCCATACAAACAGCTGATGTCATACTTAAAATTACTGTAAGACAGGATGCAATGATGGCCATACAAACAGCTGAGGTCATACTTAAAATTACTGTAACACAGGCTGCAATGATGGCCATACAAACAGCTGAGGTCATACCTAAAATTACTGTAAGACAGGATGCAATGATGGCCATACAAACAGCTGAGGTCATACTTAAAATTACTGTAATACAGGATCGCAATGATGGCCATACAAACAGCTGAGGTCATACTTAAAATTACTGTAAAACAGGCTGCAATGATGGTCATACAAACAGCTATGGTCATACTAAAAATTACTGTAAGACAGGATGCAATGATGGCCATACAAACAGCTGAGGTCATACTTAAAATTACTGTAATACAGGCTGCAATGATGGCCATACAAACAGCTGAGGTCATACTTAAAATTACTGTAATACAGGATGCAATGATGGCCATACAAACAGCTGAGGTCATACTTAAAATTACTGTAATACAGGCTGCAATGATGGCCATACAAACGGCTGAGGTCATACTTAAAATTACTGTAATACAGGCTGCAATGATGGTCATACAAACAGCTGAGGTCATACTTAAAATTACTGTAATACAGGATCGCAATGATGGCCATACAAACAGCTGAGGTCATACTTAAAATTACTGTAAGACAGGATGCAATGATGGCCATACAAACAGCTGAGGTCATACTTAAAATTACTGTAATACAGGATGCAATGATGGCCATACAAACAGCTGAGGTCATACTTAAAATTACTGTAATACAGGCTGCAATGATGGCCATACAAACAGCTGAGGTCATACTTAAAATTCCTGTAATACAGGCTGCAATGATGGCCATAAAAAACAGCTGAGGTCATACTTAAAAATTACTGTAATTCAGGCTGCAATGATGGCCATACAAACAGCTGAGGTCATACTTAAAATTACTGTAATACAGGCTGCAATGATGGCCATACAAACAGCTGAGGTCATACTTAAAAATTACTGTAATACAGGCTGCAATGATGGCCATACAAACAGCTGAGGTCATACTTAAAATTACTGTAATACAGGCTGCAATGATGGCCATACAAACAGCTGAGGTCATACTTAAAATTACTGTAATACAGGCTGCAATGATGGCCATACAAACAGCTGAGGTCATACTTAAAATTACTGTAAGACAGGATGCAATGATGGCCATACAAACAGCTGAGGTCATACTTAAAATAACTGTAATACAGGCTGCAATGATGGCCATACAAACAGCTGAGGTCATACTTAAAATTACTGTAATACAGGCTGCAATGATGGCCATACAAACAGCTGAGGTCATACTTAAAATTACTGTAAGACAGGATGCAATGATGGCCATACAAACAGCTGAGGTCATACTTAAAATTACTGTAATACAGGCTGCAATGATGGCCATACAAACAGCTGAGGTCATACTTAAAATTACTGTAATACAGGCTGCAATAATGGCCATATAAACAGCTGAGGTCATACTTAAATATTACTGTAATACAGGCTGCAATGATGGCCATACAAACAGCTGAGGTCATACTTAAAATTCCTGTAATACAGGCTGCAATGATGGCCATACAAACAGCTGAGGTCATACTTAAAAATTACTGTAATACAGGCTGCAATGATGGCCATACAAACAGTGGAAGTCATATTTAAAAATATCATAAGACAGGCTGCAATAATGGCCATACAAACAGCTGAGGTCATACTTAAAATTACTGTAATACAGGCTGCAATGATGGTCATACAAACAGCTGATGTCATACTTAACATTACTGTAATACAGGCTGCAATGATGGCCATACAAACAGCTGAGGTCATACTTAAAATTATCATAAGACAGGCTGCAATGATGGTCATACAAACAGCTGAGGTCATACTTAAAAATATCATAAGACAGGCTGCAATAATGGCCATACAAACAGCTGAGGTCATACTTAAAATTATCATAAGACAGGCTGCAATGATGGTCATACAAACAGCTGATGTCATACTTAACATTACTGTAATACAGGCTGCAATGATGGCCATACAAACAGCTGAGGTCATACTTAAAATTATCATAAGACAGGCTGCAATGATGGTCATACAAACAGCTGAGGTCATACTTAAAATTATCATAAGACAGGCTGCAATGATGGTCATACAAACAGCTGATGTCATACTTAACATTACTGTAATACAGGCTGCAATGATGGCCATACAAACAGCTGAGGTCATACTTAAAATTATCATAAGACAGGCTGCAATAATGGCCATACAAACAGCTGAGGTCATACTTAAAATTATCATAAGACAGGCTGCAATGATGGTCATACAAACAGCTGATGTCATACTTAACATTACTGTAATACAGGCTGCAATGATGGCCATACAAACAGCCCAGGTCATACTTAAAGTTACTGTAATACAGGCTGCAATGATGGCCATACAAACAGCCAAGGTCACACTTTAAATAACCATAATATTCCACAGACTTGGGACAAAAAAGAATATGAAGTAAATGCCCACTTTTGCCAAAAGGCTGAAATAGTTTGATGTAGAATGCTTTGCCACCCCTCATGGCTAATATTTATGTTTTTCTGCCATAACAAGTATTAAGGTCAGTCTTGCTAGCCGGCATTCTTGTGAGGCTTTTTGCCCAAATCAGGAACCATGTCTGAATGGATCCGTGGTCAGTACATAAACACAAACATCCATGTTTTGGAGCATATACAGACCATGTGCTAAATAAGATACCTTCTTTCATGTGGTTTTTCCTGTACAAATTTTCTTGTGGCAGTTCAGACCACAGCTTACACTGCTTAGTTAAATTTGTATCTATTATACATGTATTTGTTCTTAATTATTTTGGTCTTGGGTTTTAAACTGATTTGAAACACATCAGAAAAGGCCAATTTTACTAAAGAGGTGACTGTGTTTTGTTAATGTACGGCTGGTAAATTGTGTGCCATAAAAGGGCAAAATTTAAAAAATTTTTTTGGTTGAGAAATGTGAAATTTTGCCAGCTTTGAAGAAGGAAACAAAAATATGCAACAATTCTTGAAATGGGGCACAAGATTAACACAAAGTTTAATCCATTTTAAATGACATATTTATAAATAAAAGTGTTGCAATATTAACACAAATAATTAGTTCTTTGTAGGGAATGAGGAAAGGACGGCTATTGGCAACAACAATGCCAAAAACGTGGTACTCATTCATCAAATAGGGAAAAACTAAATCATGTTATATTATATTCCATATAGATAATTTTTTTGTGGTGAAGTCTAATTACAGATGATCATCTGTAATTCAAATAACTCAGATCTGACAGTACCTGTCAGTCATGAAGTGGACCGTAGTGATGAATAATTTAATGCAGCGATGATATACAGCAATCACTGACTGTAAATAGTGACAGTGAAACAGCCTGTAGGCATTCATATAACCAGGTATAATACATAATTGATCATATATGTTATCAAGTGCTGCGGTCTGCTGTTACAACTAAACAATACCAGAAGAGTAAAACAAGTGTATCTCGGAGGAATGGACATGACCTCTCAAGCTCCATAAGTTATTGCACATATACCTCCCATGCATGAACTCTGTATTTGAACAGTAAATCTTCAGCCAAACCCTTGATCGAATCCCCGGAGCAAATGGATTTGATGAATTCAGGAAGATGGCTCAGTTCCTAATGGGACTCAAGGGAAAGATATAACTAAGGCAGCTAAAAATCAGCAAACACCAGTTTCAAATATAAGTAGAATGGAAGTTTTCTGCTTCTGTCATAGTAAAATGAATAAAAAGACCCTGTGGATGATCCTCCAATCTTTTGGTTAGTTTTAATTAAACAAAATTGTGGGTTACAGAGAAACAGATGTGTCCACATGCAAAGAAGATGGAATGAGCATGGTATGTTAAAAATTGTTTCATGTAATAGTAAAGCCTGGCATATCCTTTAATGGGGCCACTGAAAGAGGATGGCATAGTTTTTGTGCGTTTGTGTGTGTGAGAGAGAGAGAGAGGGAGAGAGAGACTATATTATACCTAAAGTATTGCAATCCTGGATTTATGAGTCTGGCATACCGGACTGAGCATTAAAGTAGAAAAATATAACCACTGCATATGAAACTTTTCTGTCAGAGTAAATAAAGAGAACAAGTCCTGAAAATGACTCTAGAAAAATGATGGCAAGTTCAGGGCTTTGATGTACAGCCATGACTGAATTCTGACCAGGTTTCTCCTCACTAAAGTCCCTCAGCTGGCTTCAGTTATATCTTAGTAACTGGGTAATAGCTACACATAAGGCAACAAAGGTACTACCACCAGAGCTAATTTGATTTAATAACGATTAAACACTGATTTTGGATTTGTTTGTTGAAACAGAATTTCTCAGATTCAACATTATTTCAATTCATGCTCCCTCAAGCAACTTCATACTACTAAATTTAATATTTACATACTGTTATTAAATGACCAAAGACTTATCCTTACCTGTTCTTTACCAGGTTTTGTTTTACTTTTCTTGCTTCTGTTGACTGGACTGAGACGACCAAATACTTGACTGCGATACTGAAGGCCAGCACGTTCAATCTGTGAAAAAAGCCATATTTATCTGAGAACAACCATTCTATAATTGACTGTGATACTCATGAAGGCCAGCACTTTCAATCTGTAAAAAAGCCATATTTATCTGAGAACAACCATTTTATGTTTACTGCAATTATGATGGTGAGCACGTTCAATCTGTAATAAATGCCATAATTATCTGTAAATTGACCATTATATAATTGACTGAGATACTGAAGGCCAGCACGTTCTATCTGTAGAAAAGCCATAATTATCTGAAAATGACCATTTTATAATTGACTGTGATACTGATCGAAGGCCAGCATGTTCTATCTGTAATAAAGCCATAATTATCTGAGAACGACCATTTTATGATTGACTGTAATACTGAAGGCCAGCAAGGTTAATCTGTAAAAAGGCTGTGTTTATATGACAATGACCATTTCAAAACTGCTCTACAATCTGTTTGTAGAAATTCAATAATGCTCACGACTAAACAAAGTGAATGTTATGTTCCATTATATATCTTTCAGGCTTGACTTGACATACACATAGGTAAAAAAACCAAAACTCTTTTTATATCTGATTCTAATATGTTCAAGTTGTGCTTAAAACCCAATAACTGAGCTAAATTTATTCTTTAAGATGTACATAATTTGAACTTTGGTGGCCCAGAGCCCTGAAAATTGTATACCTAGAACTTACTCTCAACTGATATCATATCTAATAAGTTTTACTGTATGTCAATATTTACATAGTTAACCATCCTGACACAGCCCTCCCTATTGCCCATCCTTCACCACAACCTCCACTTGTCCTCCTCCACATACTTTTCCCCAATTTAACAAATTTTTGACATCCTGACATGTCTCACTGATATATCTAGTATAAATATCCAATATATTTCACTACATGTATTAATAAATCACTTGTCTTACATTTGGACTAACTGAAATGAGTATCACATTCTAAAACATTATAAAATTGTAACTTATAATAAAATAAAATCCTCAGCACAAAGTATCATGATGCTGCTCTAAAATATATATTTGCACAAACCTTGCTATATGTAACTATACTGAACAACTAACACGTTCATTATGCAGCATTTTATATTTGAAGGCACAATTTTCCCGGCAGATCACAAGTAAGTGCACTAGCTTGACTGTACAGATGGTAAACTTCACCAGCATCACAATGATGTAACAAATGTGCTTTAGTGGCCAGCTGATCAACCTTTTGAAGCTAGTGCAGTGTTGGTGGCCATCAAACATTTGTAGCTGCTTCCCTTAACTGTGGAAGGTGTCCTGGGGTGAGCTCCTGGGTTACTTGATGTGAACATTAATTATTGGCATACTGCCCTCTCTGTAGTTTGTTTCAGGGGCCTGGACAGTCTAGGGGTAAAACGCTCAGGTCTCTCCTCTAGCGACCCTGGTTTGAACCCAGGAGTTGCCACCAGTGGGTTGTATTGGCCCATCCAAGGTTGGTGGTTTACTCCGGGTCATCAGTTTCCTCCACCTCAGCAGACTACCGAACGCCATCATCAGAGCCTTGGAGAGTGCCTTGTATTAGTTATTACAACTAGCTGTACAATCAATTTAAAAGAAATATAATTTATTTTTTTACGTTAGTTTTACTTAGATTTTATTTAGTTTCTCTGTAGTGCCTTGGACAGTCCCGTCAGTCCGCCAGGTGGCTCAATTGAAGTTGATTAGCTAAACTTAAGCTGACATCAGACGTGTTTGAGCAAATCTTATGAGCAGGTCTTTGAATTCACTGAAAGGTTCATTAAAAAATTGCTTAATGTACCACCTTATAATGATGACCAAATTCAAACTCAGTAGAACTGCTTTCCAACTGCTTTCAATTAAGTCTATTACAAAAAGATCTGTTTTCTGTTTTCTTTAATTACATACCCTACTTGAATTTTAGTTTTTACAAGTAGAATGCAGTTTTGCAAGTCAGTTGGTCCAAAAATTCATTATTTCCCTTACCTGGGGCACTTCTCTATTACTTGCAAAATATCCATTTCCATCAGTGCCCCTGATTAGGAGGTGCCACTGTAATTCTGGTAAAAAATCAGTTCTTTAAAAAAAGTCAATAGACTTATTATTAGTATATAATATATTATATACCACCAGTAAATACCTACATTCAGTACTTGGGGCACTTCTCTATTTCTTGAAAAATATCCATTTCCATCAGTGCCCGTAATAAGAAGGTTCCACTCTATTTCTGGTAAAAAAATCAGTTCTTCAAAAAAAATCAATAGGCTAATTATTGGTATATAATATATATAACCACCAGTAAATACCTACATTCAGTACTTGGGGCACTTCTCTATTACTTGCAAAATATACATTTCCATCAGTGCCCGTAATAAGGAGGTTCCACTCTATTTCTGGTAAAAAAATTAGTTCTTCAAAAAAAGTCAATAGGCTAATTATTGGTATATAATATATATAACCAACAGTAAATACCTACATTCAGTACTTGGGGTACTTCTCTATTACTTGCAAAATATCCATTTCCATCAGTGCCCGTAATAAGAAGGTTCCATTGTATTTCTGGTAAAAAAACAGTTCTTCAAAAAAAGTCAATAGACTAATTATTGGTATATAATATATAAAACCACCAATAAATACCTACATTCAGTACTACATTCTCTTTAGTATGCATTGTCTCAGGAACTAAATAAGCATTTGCTGCTTAAATTTTTTTAGATAATACATGTTAAAGAGAATGACAGTCCAAAAGATGGAAATTTCACCTGATTCAAATACAGTACAGTAGGGTTCTTGTTATAGCTGGTGCAGTCTATGGCGTGATCAGGATGATATGTACTGGAGGAACTCATGATAATGCACACAGACCAACAGCAACTGTACACTTGATCTGTTACAGCTATCAGATGATTTATGATTGATTATCTCATATTTCACATAGCTCCACTTTACTATTGTGTAATCGCAGGGTTAAGATATACCAACAATATGGCAGACATGTTATTTATACAGGGATACCTCCCTTCAGGCCAACAAAGGAATGAAGACTGAAGAGTATTATCTTATTTGACAGCTCTATAATAAATATACTTAAATGATTAGTAGGTAAATAGGGTGTTAAGAGTAATGCAGTATACTTGAACATAATCCTGGTACAAGCCTATATTATATGGTTAGCTTTATTTTTTAACCAAACTGTGTCACCCCTTGATTCTTCATTATGCTTCACTCAGAGTTTTTATCTGTGTTTGACCCAACAGTGGTAGCACAGCAATCATGAAAGAGATAAAATCTTCTTTCAAATTTGAAAAAGAAAAGCATATAAATTACAATGCTCTCCTAAAAACAATATGTCAACAGTTCTTAGCTATGAACTGCTTTCAATACAAGAGTAATTGGAAGCTTCTAGAAAGCATACCTGTCATTAAATTAAATTTAATTTAAACCCTGATTACGACAGTCTCACATATTTTTTACCAGTTTTTTGCCTTGGAAACTGTGAAAAAGTTACAAAAGTGACAGAATTTCCAAGCAAATCTTCACTCAATACAAGAAATCCTCACTACCAGCTCACAACCAAACCATCCCTATTTATGATGAACTGGTCGGAATATTCTCTGGACTCCTGACAGCTTTATGCTATCTTACCTTTCAAAATAAAAATGTAATTTAAGCAAGAAGGATATCCAAGACACTGCAGAATAGTGTAATACAGTATTTTTGGGCAGCATCTATATTTAAAGTACCTCTTGCCTGATAACAGTATCAGAGTAAGAACTACATATATATTTTTGTGCCCCCTCCGAGTCCAAACGTTCCCTCCATCCATATTCTGTTTGTAATTTACAAAGAATGGCAAAACTTAATCTTTTCAGTTTTAATATGCAATGGTTTTAGAAAAAAGTTTTTCAAATATTTCATATGACTGGATACAAATACAATACCCCAAATAATCAGCAGATAGATGACACAGCAATAGTTACCAGTGAATTAATTAGGCTGGTGCATGAGTTTAAAAAGGGTGTGCCTGATTTAGTCTTCACATTTCTTGGTAAATGTCATATTATATGCTCATCAAATAAAAATGAATTTATATCAACTTGTGAAATAGGTAAAAGGCTGACATATATTTTTAAAAGTAAAAAACAAAATTTTTATACATGAGAGAAAGTTCTTACCGAGCTAACCACAGCCACCTCCAATATTCTTTAGTAATCCTACAAACCTGGAGTTGGCTGACTCAGCTACTCGGCCAATAGAGCAATTTGCCTATTCTTAGATTAGTAGAGGATTATGTAATCGAGGCACTTGTGTTCCGGTGCCAAGTGAGCTTGTAATGAGATTCTTGGGCTTCTAATTTTATACATCATTGTTTATAGAAGCTCCCCCGAGGGCCAGGTCTCAGTGTTTTGTGTAATCGCTTTCCTAGTAACCTGGCATTAATCGGTTCTTAACGACATTCAGCTGCGCCTAGTCAAAGTGGACTTCATAGGGAGACACAATGTATATAAAATATATGGCTGATACAGAAAGTAATTAAGATTTCTATTGGTTTATCAAGGAAGTTGCAGTTTACCATAAAGACATCCTAAACAGTGAGATTCCAAATAAAAAAGGCACTGCAGATTTCAGCATGGCATGTCCACATGCATGATAAATATGGCAAGTCAAGAAACTACTGTATTATAGCAGTATAAGGTGAGTACAAGCCAATTGTGGAACAGAATTAACAATGTTTTATGTTATACATCAAACATTCATAAATTTTAATTAGTATTGTACATACAGAGCCTTTCTTTTGAGTTCATATAATCTTGGGTGTATTACCTACAAGGTCAGCAATGGATTTATATCTTTGCAAAAAACTTCACTGAATGGCATTTACAGGCAAGTGAGTACACATGACACAACTTTGGTCATACTTGTTAACAATGGTTACATGTAAGATTTTATCTGAAATTTTTATATTAAGACTGAGACTTTCATTAAATATTAATTATACTTATAATTAAAGTATATTTTCAGCTTTACTTTCTAGTTGTCAAATCACACACCTGATGATGACTGAGGTAACATATACCTATCTCTATGGTAACTGTTAGAGTTAAATTACTGAGGCATTTCTGATGATCGGAACCATGAATGATGCTACTGTCACAATAGCTATCATCTCTGAAGGATTTCAGTCCATTCGGAGTCCTCTTGGTCTTACATTAATACAGCGTTTATCTGGTCATTATCTAAGGGTCACTTATCACTTGTGTGAGGATCTGTAAGGTCATTCGACTGAGGATCTGTATGGTCACTTGTCTGAGGATCTATAAGGTCATTTGTCTGAGGGTCTGTATTACAGTCACTTCTCTGAGGGTCTGTATGGTCATTTGTCTGAGGGTCTGTATTACAGTCACTTCTCTGAGGGTCTGTATGGTCATTTGTCTGAGGGTCTGTATTACAATCAATTCTCTGAGGGTCTGTATGGTCATTTGCCTGAGGACCTGTATTACAGTCAATTCTCTGAGGGTCTGTATGGTCATTTGCCTGAGGACCTGTATTACAGTCACTTGTCTGAGGGTCTGTAAGGTCATTTGTCTGAGGGTCTGTATTACAGTCACTTCTCTGAGGGTCTGTATGGTCATTTGTCTGAGGGTCTGTATTACAGTCACTTCTCTGAGGGTCTGTATGGTCATTTGTCTGAGGGTCTGTATTACAATCAATTCTCTGAGGGTCTGTATGGTCATTTGCCTGAGGACCTGTATTACAGTCAATTATCTGAGGGTCTGTATGGTCATTTGCCTGAGGACCTGTATTACAGTCAATTCTCTGAGGGTCTGTATGGTCATTTGCCTGAGGATCTGTAAGGTCACTTGTCTGAGGATCTATAAGGTCATTTGTCTGAGGGTCTGTTTTACAGTCACTTCTCTGAGGGTCTGTATGGTCATTTGCCTGAGGACCTGTATTACAGTCACTTCTCTGAGGGTCTGTATGGTCATTTGCCTGAGGACCTGTATTACAGTCACTTCTCTGAGGGTCTGTATGGTCATTTGCCTGAGGACCTGTATTACAGTCACTTCTCTGAGGGTCTGTATGGTCATTTGCCTGAGGATCTGTAAGGTCACTTGTCTGAGGATCTATAAGGTCATTTGTCTGAGGGTCTGTATTACAGTCACTTCTCTGAGGGTCTGTATGGTCATTTGTCTGAGGGTCTGTATTACAGTCACTTCTCTGAGGGTCTGTATGGTCATTTGTCTGAGGGTCTGTATTACAATCAATTCTCTGAGGGTCTGTATGGTCATTTGCCTGAGGACCTGTATTACAGTCAATTCTCTGAGGGTCTGTATGGTCATTTGCCTGAGGACCTGTATTACAGTCAATTCTCTGAGGGTCTGTATGGTCATTTGCCTGAGGATCTGTAAGGTCACTTGTCTGAGGATCTATAAGGTCATTTGTCTGAGGGTCTGTTTTACAGTCACTTCTCTGAGGGTCTGTATGGTCATTTGCCTGAGGACCTGTATTACAGTCAATTCTCTGAGGGTCTGTATTGTCATTTGTCTGAGGGTCTGTATTACAATCAATTCTCTGAGGGTCTGTATAGTCATTTGCCTGAGGACCTGTATTACAGTCAATTCTCTGAGGGTCTGTATGGTCATTTGCCTGAGGACCTGTATTACAGTCAATTCTCTGAGGGTCTGTATGGTCATTTGCCTGAGGATCTGTAAGGTCACTTGTCTGAGGATCTATAAGGTCATTTGTCTGAGGGTCTGTTTTACAGTCACTTCTCTGAGGGTCTGTATGGTCATTTGCCTGAGGACCTGTATTACAGTCAATTCTCTGAGGGTCTGTATGGTCATTTGCCTGAGGACCTGTATTACAGTCAATTCTCTGAGGGTCTGTATGGTCATTTGCCTGAGGATCTGTAAGGTCACTTGTCTGAGGATCTATAAGGTCATTTGTCTGAGGGTCTGTTTTACAGTCACTTCTCTGAGGGTCTGTATGGTCATTTGCCTGAGGACCTGTATTACAGTCAATTCTCTGAGGGTCTGTATGGTCATTTGCCTGAGGACCTGTATTACAGTCAATTCTCTGAGGGTCTGTATGGTCATTTGCCTGAGGATCTGTAAGGTCACTTGTCTGAGGATCTATAAGGTCATTTGTCTGAGGGTCTGTTTTACAGTCACTTCTCTGAGGGTCTGTATGGTCATTTGCCTGAGGACCTGTATTACAGTCAATTCTCTGAGGGTCTGTATGGTCATTTGCCTGAGGACCTGTATTACAGTCAATTCTCTGAGGGTCTGTATGGTCATTTGCCTGAGGATCTGTAAGGTCACTTGTCTGAGGATCTATAAGGTCATTTGTCTGAGGGTCTGTTTTACAGTCACTTCTCTGAGGGTCTGTATGGTCATTTGCCTGAGGACCTGTATTACAGTCACTTCTCTGAGGGTCTGTAAGGTCATTTGCCTGAGGATCTGTAAGGTCACTTGTCTGAGGATCTATAAGGTCATTTGTCTGAGGGTCTGTATTACAGTCACTTCTCTGAGGGTCTGTATGGTCATTTGTCTGAGGGTCTGTATTACAATCAATTCTCTGAGGGTCTGTATAGTCATTTGCCTGAGGACCTGTATTACAGTCAATTCTCTGAGGGTCTGTATGGTCATTTGCCTGAGGACCTGTATTACAGTCAATTCTCTGAGGGTCTGTATGGTCATTTGCCTGAGGATCTGTAAGGTCACTTGTCTGAGGATCTATAAGGTCATTTGTCTGAGGGTCTGTTTTACAGTCACTTCTCTGAGGGTCTGTATGGTCATTTGCCTGAGGACCTGTATTACAGTCACTTCTCTGAGGGTCTGTAAGGTCATTTGCCTGAGGATCTGTAAGGTCACTTGTCTGAGGATCTATAAGGTCATTTGTCTGAGGGTCTGTATTACAGTCACTTCTCTGAGGGTCTGTATGGTCATTTGTCTGAGGGTCTGTATTACAATCAATTCTCTGAGGGTCTGTATAGTCATTTGCCTGAGGACCTGTATTACAGTCAATTCTCTGAGGGTCTGTATGGTCATTTGCCTGAGGACCTGTATTACAGTCAATTCTCTGAGGGTCTGTATGGTCATTTGCCTGAGGATCTGTAAGGTCACTTGTCTGAGGATCTATAAGGTCATTTGTCTGAGGGTCTGTTTTACAGTCACTTCTCTGAGGGTCTGTATGGTCATTTGCCTGAGGACCTGTATTACAGTCAATTCTCTGAGGGTCTGCATGGTCATTTGCCTGAGGACCTGTATTACAGTCACTTGTCTGAGGGTCTGTAAGGTCATTTGTCTGAGGGTCTGTATTACAGTCACTTCTCTGAGGGTCTGTATGGTCATTTGTCTGAGGGTCTGTATTACAGTCACTTCTCTGAGGGTCTGTATGGTCATTTGTCTGAGGGTCTGTATTACAATCAATTCTCTGAGGGTCTGTATGGTCATTTGCCTGAGGACCTGTATTACAGTCAATTCTCTGAGGGTCTGTATGGTCATTTGCCTGAGGACCTGTATTACAGTCAATTCTCTGAGGGTCTATAAGGTCATTTGCCCGAGGATCTGTAAGGGCACTTGCCTGAGAATTTGTAAGGGCACTTCTCTGAAGGTCTGTATGGCCACTTATCTGATGATCTATAAGGTCACTTGTATGAGGATCTGTAAGGTCACTTCTCTGAGGATCTGTAAGGTCATTTGTCTGAGGACCTGTAAGGCCACTTCTCTGATGGTCTGCAATGTCACTTCTCCAAGGGTCTGTATGTTTTTTTTCTATAATTAGCTCTTTGACCTTGAAAAGTAATTCAAAGACACCCATGAACGAACCTGACCAAGATTTAGTTGATATGCATCTGCACTGAAGAAATTAAGTTCCTGTGTTTTATACTTTTTGAGATATCCCGCACACAAGACCAAAATTGAAAAAGCCAATAAAAATTCTTTATTAATCAGAAATTGTAGGTGGCGCCCCCAAACTCATGCAGCAGATACAGATCATCAGGGCCAATGACCACATTTTTATAACAATCCAACCAAGTGGTTCCTGAGAAATAAGCTTCTAAGTCTTTGAAAGTTTTCTGTAACTTTGAAAAATATGCCAAGGTGACCAAGATTTTGATTAATATACATCTGCACTGAAGAAATAAAATTTGGGCGGTTAATTCTTTTCGAGATATCCCACTCACAAGGTAAAAGTTAACGGACACTGGACAATGGCTTGGGTGATGACATAATATCCCATCAGCCTGTGCAGGCTGAGGGCTTAAAACCCCATGCTTAATAGACATGTAAACATGATGCATCAGGTAAAACAAATAATTAAAAATTCAATGTAATTTAAATTTGGAAAAGCAATATAACTATTCTCTAAGTTTTTATAGCTTCCAGCTTTTCATAGGTCTAAACTAAAATTTATTCTGAGTTTTACCCACTAAATTAGAGTTCCCCACCCTGGTATGTATTGACACACACATTATATACTCAGTATATTGGAAAAAAAACAACAAATCTGATACAAAATAAGCATTACCTATCAATTTCCAGTGAAATCCTGTACAACTGCATTTTCTTGAACCCATGTCTGATCACAAAAGAACACTTGTGCATCCTCCTCATTAAAAAATCTAGTAAACATGATGTACACATGCCTGCCTCCTTAGCGACTCAGTTCTCCAATGGCAACTAGGCTAACTGTATCAATGCAAAACATTGGCAAGTGGTTACAGTAACAGAACTATTCCTTGTACCCCAATACCTCCTTGATTTCCCAACAGTGCAACTGCCTGCTGTGGCTAATGTTCACCAGGGGAGTTAACTGAAGCATTTGATTCCATCAGAAAATGTTTACAGCATGTTAGTACAAAGTGTTCCATAGGACGGTGTCTTGGGAAAAATAAAAATTCAGACATGTTTCAATTATTGTTATATAATTATTATTAGCAGAATGATGGCTCCACATGAATATATTCATTACCATGTAATGCTATTGTTTATTCACCAATGCTGAAAATTAACAGGACTTTCTAGGCCAAGTTCTTGTATTTTCAGTACAAGTGTGTTAACAGTTATTAACCATGTTGGCCTGTATGGAATTTGCTATGGACATTTAAACTGGGTGGAATACACTGGGTTAGATTATCAATTGAAACATACATGTGTATAAAATATTTTTTTGTATGTAACCTTGTCAGATATGTGAGCATTCAGCTTCTCTGATTGGCTGGTAAAAGTTGTACTTAAGGTAGCATCCCTGGCAAAATCCCCTATATTTAAAATCAATCAAAAGGCTGTTTCAAATGCACATTAGACCCCATAAAGTATATATATCATTTTAAAACCTGGTACAGAGCTCTTTCTAATGGTATATATGTGTATGGTGTATGTATTCATTTTCATAAGAAATTTTAACATTTTTGAAAATTTAAAATTTTTAATTGTACACAATTTTAAGTAAACATTTACAGCAAACCACTTTTTGATGGGCTAATATCAAACAATGCGACCCTATCTAAAAACTTTTTTTTTTCTGTACCATGTTTCTTTATAATTTAAAATTGATTTTTACTTATAATTAATATAAGATTGCTTCATCATCAGTTATATTGATACGAATGTGGGGATGGGGATGTCCCCACACTGTACATATACTACTGTTCAGTTTCAAATATCAACATACTATTAAAAGAACAATGTTTTGCAGAATTCATAAAATGTGGCAAGGGCAAAAAAGACAGATTTATTCAAGATCATAGTTTAGCCAGTATAGTTCACTGATAATTGATCAGGGAGTGAAAATATTGACTTTAACCTTGTTGTATGGAGCTACTACAAACAGTAGTGAACTCACCTAGAAACACGGTAGCAGTCATGCTTGTTCAGCGCAGAATCAACAAACTAGTTAACCCACCAGCTCTTGAGTTTTTTTATGAACCAAGGATCTATATAAGGACAAACAACAGCACAGCGGCCATTCTGGAAGGTGCAGCAGTAATGTTTGTCCCCGTCTCAGAGGAAATGTAATCCTTATCAAGAGCCATTAACTGGGTCCAGGTGGCACAAACGGCAGCGTACAAGTGGTTGATTTAGTGACAAGTACCCATGATGGGTTTTCGTTGACATTCTCTTTCAAGCCTTTGGTGATCATACACACTGAAGTCGATGCACTTTAGACAGTGTAAGATGATTTTATGAAGTAAACACCTATAGCTAAGTACTACCAGAAAAGCTGGCCTGTGAATATTGAAGTGTTGCACTGTTAATATTATATGACCTCTGGAAGGCAACCTCATCATTAATAGTTACACTACCGCCAACCATAAATAGCTCACAGTGGTAAATAATAAAGTCTACTTTGCTTGGTATGATGGCACACTATACACAGAACAGCAAGTATAACACAGCCATTCAATAAACTTCACCCCTGCTGGGTTTATAATAAACTGATTAATACAGGTTGGCTTGGCTTATGTTACATGAATACAAACCTAAATGCCTGAGCAGCATACAGTACACATTTATTGTCCAGCTCTCTTTAGTTCATGAGCGCAAACTAACATGCCTTGAAACAGCATACCTATGATTAGATTATTCCTTTATTCTATGGTTTCTGTTTGATTCAAAAGCGCCTGCAACCCAAAGAATGAAGTATCATATATCTACCTGTAAGGCCCTGGATCTGTCATACTCCAGTATATTTGGCTTTGACAGTAATCTGGGATATTAAAATGACACTTAAATGGTGATAAAAGAAACTTTAACCTTAAGCTGATAATCCTTACTGCAGAAACAGAAATGACACTGATTACTGGGAATCAGATTTTACTCTGTATCGAAAGCAAGCAGAATGTCATAATGTGGATCATCAATATCTGGCCATAAGCAGCTTAGGATTATCTTGAAAATGAAAGCATTCTTGTCAATAAATTATCAATATATTTAGATTATCAGTTAGAAATCAGTGACATGTACAGGTGTAGAGTTATAGTTAAGAGTTGTGCAAGTCATTCAATGATATAAAACTGATAAATAAATCTATATACTTAAATACAGGTGACCACTGATAATGATAATTTTTGTCTGATACAATGAAAAAAAAGGTTGCGGTGGCTGAAAATGGGATACGGGCCCTCTGCATGGAGTCCCGTAAGGTCAGCTTCTGCTTCTAACTAGGTATGCATATTTCTGTTTCTTTCTTCAGGAACAGTTTCCTTGCAACGTACATTTAAAAAATCTTTCATGTGTTCCTCACATCAACCTAATCTATATACGTCCAACGACAGAATCCAGTCAAATATCATCGAAAACCTGGATGCCCCCGCATCTCATTCCGGTTTGCAATGTAAACATCATCACTGACCAGGTCTTCAAGGTAAACATACCTTGGTATTTCTTGCCACGAGCACAATGCCACAAAATAAATGTAAAAAATATTTATACATATCTTATTGAGACAGTATCCCACTGAAAACCTATATTTTTCTTTTAACCTTTATAATAAAAAAATGAGCTAACATTCCACATCTCAGTTACTATATCTCCCCAACCCCAGTAAAAAGCCTGGTATACCAGGTTTATCAGCTAGTATGATATATACTGAGATACTACACTCAAGAAACAATCAGTGTTCGATTTTATATCATGATAACAAGATTGAATTGATTACGCTATATACCATGATACATGTATCGTGATATCTGTATCCAGTGCAGGAACTCAAGCCCCAGTTGAAATAACAGACCTGTAAGTACCTTCTGCCAGGCTGGGATTAGCTTAAAATAAACACATCCCCATAGAGGTTTCAGAAACTTGATTCTATCATTTTGTCAAACATTATCATTTTGAACATATTTATAACCATTCTTAAATGTTATTCTTAAAAAAAAATTTTTATTCTAAAATTAAACACAAACAGACCCTATTGATGCTATTATTTTCATCACGTATAACCCAAAAAGGACATTGCACCTTTGGACTGACACTGCCACCTGGTGGTATCTATATAAAGTTGTAATTTATGGTTCTCTGACTGTCAAGCTCATTGACTGGTAATCTTCGAGGACGGGGTCAGGAAGGGCCACCTATCATTGCCTCTCTGGACCAAGGGTCTTTTCCAGTATGATAATCAGTTTATACCGGGGTCATTCCTGGAAATTTCCCCTCAACCAATGTGGTTCATTCAGTCACTGCATATGCCCCTACCAGCTGCATGGTGGCTATGGCACTGAAGAAATATAAAGCAAAAAAGGAAAACTGATGGAAGTCTGATGACCTGTGTTCTTATGAAGAACTGAAGGTGAGACAGACGCAGACACAAATTTTAGATGGAATATTATCCGGCAAGGACTGGTAATTACAGCACTGACTTAGCTCCTTGACAACATAACAAGTGCCAGTCCATCACCTTGTACTTTGCAGCAAGTTAACATTTTGTTAAATAGTGATCCTTGCAGGCATTTGCTTTGGTAGCAATGCCTGGCTATCTGTGGTAGGGCTCTTCCAACAAATTTTTGAAAAGACCATTGAAAGACCATTGACAACAAAAAATACATCTTCTGCCGAGTTTTGGTCCAATATTGCCTGTTAAGTCACAGGAAATCGAGTACAAGCTCTGTCACAATTAAAAAGTACAAACTACTTTACAATTGAAAATAAGATAAAAATTACAATTATTATCTGAAACAGGAGTCAAATTTCAGTTTTGGAAATAAGCTACTGATGCCTGTCAAATTTTAACTTGACAGGCACCAAATATATTTGACAGGCAGTTTTCTTTATTTGTTTGCACTGTTTTATTTGTAAAAGAAAAAGACTTTAAATAAGAAAAATCTCATATCTCATTATGTTTTATTCATCATCCTTTTACTGGTCTTTGCCTTTTCTTAATGGTTCTCAATTTTGCTGATGCAGCCATCGTCATTTCACCTTAAAACTTGGATACGGAGACACAGACAGGGGTTGGGAAAAGGGAATTTATTTACCAGGTCATATTGTAATAGCAGGCCTAATTCGGATGATGATATATTGGAAATATTAATGGTGTTCCAAGTATTTCAAATGTACATATCATGCAAACCATGTTGTTTCCTGCAAAACTGTATTATGAATATTCTTATCGAGTGGACCAATCAGATAGTGCTTAACATAATCTAGACTGGTAGCACACGCTATAGTAACCGCTATATTTAGCTATGTTTGGCTGATAGCAGCCAGCCAGAAAAGTGAAATTACAAGTCTGAACATAATCGTTCCTCTGATTGTCCAACAGGGAGTGCATTTTTCATCGAAGTGTTCCCAGGGAGATCGGAATGGTGGCTACCTGGTTCCTTGGGTCAGTTTGCCTTGGAAAAGGGATACCAGTAACAGTTTTCTTAGATTAAAAAGCATGGAGTGGTTGTGATTATGACTGTTTACAGACAAGAAGTACGCAGTGAGAAAATTTTTTTACTGGCAGGTTTCTGCCGGTCAGGATCATGGCTGACGGCAGCAAGTCAGTTTTAACCAGCATTTGCCGGTAGCCAGTCGTCAAATTTGAGACCTGTGAAATACAACAAAACATGATCTTTCTTGATAAAACCACAAACCTGTACATGCATTGCCAGTCTTTACCAGCAGGTGGCACTGGCGAGGTGGGAAAAAGTCTATTAATTTTGCTATTCAACAAAAATGATGAGTTTGCATGAATCTTGATAGCAAAGAAAAAAAACCCCGTCCTAATCAAAATTACGGTATACAACATGAAAGGAATGAATTCTTCACTGAAAGACAAAGAGGTACCCAGAAGCGGATGTAAGGCAAGGCCAAGGCAACAAAATTATTATACAGACTCTGAGACCAAAAGAAATGAAGCAAGCTATTAATTTTACTTTTAAAATGAGCATGTAGACAAGACTGGTAGGATTTTGACATATTTCAGATTAATTACATGTGTTTCAATTCTTGAAATTGTGCATCTAAACAACACAAAGTTAAGTAAATTTTCCACAATACCTTTGAGATAATTTTGAAGGGATTAGACAGAGAGCACCAGTTAGCAAACATTAATGAAGACTTATCCTTTAAAAAAAAGAGAGTTTTGAAATATGTGTATTAAATAATCAACAGAACAACTGTTTAAGATGTTGCTTAAATATATACTGAATTATGTTAATCTTAATCTATACTTACATGTCTCCTCTGTTTCTCAATGTGCTGTTGCTGCCGGGCCATAAAATCAGTCCCAAGTGCCTCTGCAATTTTCATGCTGGCACTACTCATTTTTGGTTTAAATGTGAATGTCTTCTTGTCTAAAAGTCCTCCAGACATAGTTGCAGATCTAGTTAAGAGATTTATTTTATTTGTGCGAGTGACACCATCTGCAGACAATGTCTGTTGATGATCTGTAGGCAAACCAACTTTATCACCAATATCTGGCTGCATGGCTCCTAAGTCAAGTTCAACTGAATTATCAGCAGTAACTGCCATTTCTTGTCCAATTGGGGTTAATAAATCCTTAAATGATTAAATTATATGTTCCTTTGCCTTAAGTGTTACATATTTTATAAAATTATAAATTTCTTCATTTTTAATGTCAGTTCTTGTACCCGTTACGGTTGAATTCCAGGAAGTCCATAATCTGGGGAGACTGGGACGTGCTCTGTTAAAATGGTCCTGCTTACTAAGTTACTGTACGTGTGAGGTTGCTTTCCTGGAGTTTCCAACTTGACGATGCCAACTTCGACTGATTTCACTCAAAGCCGTTACCTAAACGTTAAGTATTTCTTACTCTATATCTTGCAAATACCCTTCGAAACATACCGACCTAACTGGAGGGTGACAGACAGACAGACAATACGTTACATCGTGCTCTTGTTTACAATTCCTTCTGCATTTGGTCGAGTTCCAGTTGGCGTGATTGGTTACCAAGGTGCCGCCATGTTGACTGAGGTCAAAGGTCATGGTCTTTCTGCCGCTTCCTGTGTAACTGGTTCCCGCCATGCACCATGAGTTTTGTTTCAAATTGATAAATATTTTATTTTTCATTCTTGGAATAATCAAATGAGAATATATTGAAAGGAAAAAATATAGGCATTTAAAATTAAAATAAGTCACGTCTACTTTTTGTCAAAAAAATTTTGATCATTTAAAACTGCCATTAATTTATCGTAATAAAAAGAGGATTTAAAACTATATTTACAATTTAATCATTTACTATAATTAAACGTTTAATCTAATTTATATTACTTATATTTATATTACTATATCATACTTGCAAAACTCCCGCAGAACTCAAAGGAGCAGCATAAATTATAACGAAAAAGCCATGGGACGAAGTTTTCCGATACACCTATTATCACGGTCAAGGCCACTCCTGTCTGACACAGAGCTAAATTTTGATTTTTAGTTGTTGATTTAGTTAATTAATCAGTCTATTGCACCATAATCACCATGCCTACCTATATCAACGATTGTTGCTGTAGATGTTTACGGCGCGTCAAGCAGGAATTTAAACTGAAGAGTTTCACGTTTCAGCATTCACGAGCATGCGACTTTTATCAATCCAGGGTAAGTCAGATCGGCTTCCTCCTCAGATGCTCCTTCCTTATCTCCGCTAGATTTGAATCTCTGCCCCCTCCACTACATCGCCCACAGGCCCAGGGCTGGTAATGGCTGAACCGCTGTCTTCCTTACAGGGTCATGCCCTCAGAACGTCTACGAGTGTACCGTAATCCCAGCAATGTTTTAACCATTTAGAACAATACAGTTATACCCATATTGGGCCATAACCCAATAATAGTATTAATGGCAATAGGCAAAACGGTAGTGTCTATCCGCACGACCGTCGTGCGGATTAGCTTTCTTATCCGCACGACAGCCGTGTGTTCCCATGTATCGTACACTAAATATATTTTAAATTTTCATAAAATAATTACTTCAAGTATCAGAGGAATTATAATTTTTGGGAAATGGATACAAAAAAAACTCATTAACAGAAATAAACAAACCACAAACTACACAAAGTAATTGCTATATGACAGCTGGCCAAGGAATATTCGTGTAAAAGGCCCCGCCCAGGCTTTTCCAGTGCACCGATTTTGTCTAACTTGTAACTTTATGTAAGTATTAAGTTTACGTAAATAACCCAGCATCTACAACTTTTAAATAGTTCTGTTTGCTGAGGTGTCTGTTACCAGCCATATTATTAGCAGTGGTTAGGTTTTATATTATAATATGAGAGGCTGTCGTGCGGATTGTACTTCTTATCGGCACGACGGTCGTGCCGATAGCCTCGGCCAGGCAAAACAACATATTATAACCTGTTAGGTGTAATAGTGGCAGTAATATTAAATAAAATTACAATGAATAACTACATATTATATAAAATTATAGTATTATTTTAATATTGCTTTCATGTTTGTTTTGGATGTAGCAAATTTCAACTGTGTCATACTTTTCTAGAAATATTAATGTAATCTTGATGGCTCTGATAATTAATATATTTTGAAAACTTTTTATTTTTGTTGAATACCTTTTAAGAAAAATCATATAATTATTTTCTTTAAGAATAGAATAGGTTTATATATAAATATGTGTTTGTGTACATATAAATATTATATAATTCATATATAATATATGAAATGCAACACAAGCTAAACTGGACTTAAATGTCTCTCACTTGTCATGCCTTAGGCAAAAAAAATAAAATGTATGGTTCTCAGGCATCGCCCGCGTCAATTTTTACCCCCCGCATCAAAAATTTTTATTTTGATTTTCATCTTTCAAGAAGATAAATAATACAATTTATGTAGTGCTTTTACCTGTTTAGCAAAAAAATTGTTATTTTCATGCTTTTCCCTGATCATATGACATTTTTATCGAAACATTCAAAAAAAGGTCAAAAATAAAATACCGCCCGCACGCACTGATTTCTGAAAAAAAGTGCCTGAGAACCATACCTTTATTTTTTTTTGGCCTTAGATAATTTTCTGATTTCTTAAATATGCTAAGTAACAGTCTAACAGAATTTAAATATGTGCAGCAGTTTATTGTGAAAACAAAGATTAAAAGCATGATATCTCCAATACCTTGTTCTATTCATAGTTCATACAATGGGTGTTTGTATTTAACCATGAAATTCAGAACAAAAATACAAAACTAATATCTTTTAATGTGCAAATAAATCAATGAATTATATGTTTTTAAAAATTTTGAGAAAATTATTAGCCAGGATTGTGACCAAGTACTTGTACATGTATGTAGGTACACATTTTTGGAGTATCTGTAGTCCTGTACCTTACCTGGCTGTCATGAAAGGAAGAACCTGGTACCTGTTCCTAAAAAAATTTTAAAAAGTACCTGTACCTGGTAAAATCTGCACCAGGTACATGCATGATGCTCGACATTGATGTGACAGCATGAACCAGTTAGCTCTGCCCACCATGGATACGGTTGCTAGGTCAGACATTAAACCAAGAAAGCGTGCTGTTTATACACGTGGAACTGGCAATTCAGCCGTACATCGCACCAGAACCCAAACAGAATTAATTTTACCAAGAAAGCACCCTTAGGTTTAAAGTGTACATATGAAGGCTACAGAGATGATTTAAATATAAAATTGAGAAGTTTGATGAATTTGCGCCTTTTTCTGCTCGATACGGCCGGTGTCAGAGAACGAATCAGCTGACCCCTCGCATCAGCCTTGACACCTGAGCGGTTGGTTAAGATTGACAACTTGTTCAAGTCTAGCAGACAAAAATTGAAAAACTACGAAGTATCAGTTATTAAAATATTTTTTATAACCTATAGGGTGCAGTTTCAACAAAAAATTAAAGATGACAATGTAAAAAGTGTTGCTTCCATACAGGATAAAGCAACACATGCTGTCGTGGGGGGGGGGGATCACTCATTAATTTTTCTATAAATATAAAAATTAAAGGAAGTCTTGCTAAGTATGTATTGCTCAAGCAGAGATTTTATAACTTTTGAAAGTTGTTTTTTGTCAGATCATCTAATTACTTGAAATTAATAATAATAATCAAACTAGTGTCAATACCAGTAGGCCTATCCAAACAAATTATTGAAAGGCTGGTAAATTCACAGATGACGTGTGAACATCACATAGTGGTTAATCACATATAATGTATATTAAATAAAATTTAATATACTGAGAAAATTATTGAATACTACAGAATTGAAACTGAGGTTATTTAATTCAACAGATTTTAAACTGAGGTTAAAATTATTTTCCAATATTGCATGTATATTGATGTCTGTAATAGGAAGCACCCTGTTTATACACAGGAAGAAGGATGTGTGTACAAGAAAAAAAAAAAATGCATGTATGGTATAGATATTATTTATGAAAGTTCTATATCTTTTTTATTGTGTTAAAAGATGTGATGGGAAAAGTGCATATATAGATGTCACAGGCGAAATTAGAATCCAGGCGGATTTAAATTCCGCCTAGGCGAGATTGAAATTTTGATTTTGCCTAGGCGAGATTAAAATTTCAATCTCACCTAGGCGGATTTTAAATCTGCCTAGGCGAGACTGAAATTCTGATTCTGCCTAGGCGAGATTAAAATCCTGCTATGATTATATGTAGGATTTCAATCTCGCCTAGGCTGATTTTAAATCTGCCTAGGCGAGATTGAAATTCTGATTTTGCCTAGGCCAGATTAAAATCCTAGCTTTTAATCTGCGTCATTCAATTCTTTGGTTTAATCTAGCTGATTGTTTCATAATAATTGCAGTTTATTCTCACATTTGGCGTGGAGAGATTTATCTGTTGGGAATTGTATATCTGAACATCTTAATGAATAGGACCATTTAAGGGATTTAGATCTGCCCCGGCCAACAAGATGGAAATTTTGATTTAGCTTTGTTTTAAGTGAAAGTCAAACAGAAACTTTGGATTGTGAAAGATCAGTTTATTAAGAACACTATCTTAATGAACATAAAAAATAAATGTATTTTTATAATCACTAATGCTAAGGAATGCTTTACAGAAGTTATGAAGTTTTTTCTGACAGGTGGGTGAAATTTTAAAAAAAAAACACAGGTATATTTTCAGTCTGATTTTTTCAGGTTTCAGCATTTATTTTTTGCCTTGGCAAATAACATTAAATTTTGGCTTTTTATTAGCTGAAAGGGGCAAGGAAGATACAGGTATTTGAATATTTTAGTTATTTATATTGTTTATTATAAATGGTGCATACTGCATATTTTAGATTGTGATTACCATGTAGTTATGGAATTGCTAAATGTTAAATATAATAAAAGAGTACTTATCTTTTTATACATGTGTTCTTGTTAGTTACTCTCAGAATATACACTCCTAGTCTGTTTAATTCTCTCATTTATTTTTACAATAATATCTGTAATTTTTTGCAGCTACTCAATGTTCTGAGGCACAATGTTCTTGTGTCCACTTAAAAGAAATAGGGAAAAAATGTATCTTAACAATAAGGTTGAGATATTCTTAAGTAGACTAGTGTATTTCAGGATATTTTAAAATAAACTGTTTCTCTTGGTAACATCTGAACTAAAATATTCTCATGTAAACTAGTGTATTTCAGTTTATCCCAAAGTGAACTGGTCGACTTCTGGATATCCCAATGTGAACAAGTGTTTATTGGAATATTCCCATCTCAATAGTGACTATCCCCATCTCAACCATTAAGATGGGGATTCCCATCTCAACTAGTTGAGTTCTGAACTCAACTGGATTCCCATCTACACTGTGACATATATATTTTTTATCATCATTTTGTGTGAAAATGTGCTGTAGAACACAGTGGAAAAAATTAAAATATTAGGTAGACTACCAGTTTTGCAGGTGTGTACATTAACATATTTCATGTTGTTTTGTCAGTCTGCTAAAATTAAATTGCTATTAAAAATGTTAAAAATACAAGGACAACCCCAGTAAAATCATGAGTGTAATAAATCCGAATTTATTTTAAGCTCAAGTAACTTGTTTTAGTCACTAATTTTATAATGTTATCATTAAATATTAAAATTATACTTTTTAAGATTTACATTATAATGAAATAATCAGCAAGATAAAACCAAATAATTGAATCAAGCAGATTAATAGCTAGGATTTTAATATGGCCTAGGCGAAATCAGAATTTCAATCTGGCCCAGGCAGATTTAAAATGCGCCTAGGTGAGATTGAAACCCTACATATACTCATAACAGGATTTCAATCTCACCTAGGCGGAATCAAAATTTCAATCTCAACTAGGCAGGTTTTAAATCTATGATTAGCATGATTTTAAATCCAATGTTATCATTAAAAATATTAAGATCACAAACATTATTATAATCTTAATAAACATTATTATAATACAATCAGCAAGATTAAACCAAAGAATTGAATGAAGCAGATTAATAGCTAGGATTTTAATATAGCTTAGGCGAAATCAAAATTTCAGTCTCGCCTAGGCAGATTTTAAATCCGCCTAGGCGAGATTGAAATCCTACATATGATCATAACAGGATTTTAATCTAGCCTAGGCGGAATCAAAATTTCAATCTTGCCTAGGCGGATTTTAAATCCGCCTGGATTCTAATTTCGCCTGTGACAGATGTATCTCTCTTTCTCTCTCTCTCTCTCTCTCTCTCTCTCTCTATATATATATATATATATATATATATATATATATATATAATCAGGGGCGGATCAAGGGTTTGTAAAGGGGAGGGTCCAAGTCCAACCCAGGAAGACTAATAAGAAAGCCTATATAAAAAGGTCCCCTGCTCCAGGATGGGAGGGGCCAAGGCCAAAAATAAAAATAGTTTAAAATCCTGAAAAATAAGGTTGTTGCCTCTCACCCCCCCCCCCCCCCCCCCCCCCAACTGGATCCTCCCCTGTTTATAAACTCGTGTTTTTGTGTGTAGGGCCTGAGGGTGTGTGTGTGTGCAAATTAACTATATGTTTCACTTTATACATCATACATATGCATTTTTTACAGTCAGTTAAAACAACCTGTGGTAATATTTTTTAAAATCTTCCTTTTTAACACTCTGACACTCCTGTATGTTTAACACCTAGACACTCATGTATGTTATGATATAAGTATATTGTGTATATGTCGATAAGAACTGTCAATAACAAGTGATGCTCCATTTGTGACATAAATGAGGTATTTAAGTATATAAGACACTGTGATACATCCAGATATTATCTTCATGAAGATAATATCCTTTAATGTTTTATGAAGTATTTATTTTATTTTTTATAATTTAATTATTGAATGAAAGGTAACACAGACTTTGTAATTACATCTTACAAGTATTTATTATATTCTTAGGTAATTCTTAATTATAGCCTTGATTAATTGTGAATTTATTTTATAATAATTTATCACACACTTTCAATGATATGTACATAACACATATAAACACATTTTGTCAGTGAATATTATTTATCTTTGTTTATTTTTTAACAGAAACATCTTAATGATTATTTTCTAATTATTACTCATGGCTGTCATAATGTATGATTCCATGAAAATATTTATAACAAAAATGATTTTTTTATCTCTTTTACTACTAGTTGCCAAAAAATAGCCTTTTCTCTTCTCTTTCTCCAAATATGCCCCCCCCCCCCTCGGCAGGGTATATATGATATGCGGCCATAGAATGCAATATTATTTTTTTATAATCATAAACAAACAAACTATGTGATCACTAAATATATCTTGATAGGTTTTTAAACGACAGCTTCTTAGTACTTAAATTGCAGTAACCTTTGACAATATTTAATGTTATAGATATGATAATTAATGTGTTAATAATAATGCTGCCAACATAGACTGACAGCTTGGGGAAAATGAACAGACAAAATTTATGTGAAAAATATAGGCATTATATACTATTTATAGCTTACTAATATCAGTAACAGCGGTCTTGCATTTTTGAGTGCCAATATGATTGCCCTCTGTAATGTTATTTTTCGACATGGTTACAATTAAGAAAAGAGCTTAACAGTAAAACTTGAATCCTCGTCAATAACTTTTACTGACCTTTTACTATAGATACATCAACTATATTTGTGGTGATCGGAGATTTCGTCACATGCACATGAACACATAAATACTTTGAGTTTGACTAGGAGTGGGAGACGCGCTGATGCGACAGGGCCATGATTGTTACATTTTGTTTAAACCTATCCACTTTGAAGGGTGACGCGCTGATGTGGGGTAAATGTAACACTTTTTAGCACTGGTTACAGGCAATGTTTACCAATAGATGGTCTATAGAATCACATAGGCTGCGTCTTTTTGACTTACACATTCATGTGTCAATATGGACTCAATATATGACCGGGCCAAATCGGGCCAGCCTTGTCCAATCCCTGCCTTTCTCCTCGTCTTGTGATTTTATTACGAAGAGAAGTAAGAAAACAGATTTCTGTTACTTTGAATGATACCTGGAGTAACTTTTATACAAATTATAAACATATGCCTTGACCGTGTTAAACATATTTATTATGACAGGTCCATCAAGCATGTGGTTGAAAGTTAACACACGTGCCAGGAATGTCCGACCTGATGTCCGACCTCCACGTGTGTTTACATGGCCTCGTTTTCAGTCCGGCAATCACGTTCGACGATTGGCTCATAGACCTGTCGATCACGCACTTCCTGTCAGGTCAATTTACATAAGGCTTTGGTCAAGTTCATTTACAGAGCTGTCCATCTGTCACCCCTGTGAGGGCAGTTGTCTCATCCAGGCAGGGGTAATTAACAAGCTTGCATCCATGCAGCCTTTGAAGTTGAGTGGACTGGCTGGGCAGGAGGCATGCTTTTCTATACCCAGCCTCCACAAAGGAATTTCATTGTGGCATTATCAGCACAAAGTAATTGGTTAAGGTTATGAAAAGGTTTTGTCACATTCCCCAAATAGATACTTGTTTTCTTGTATACCATATTTCCTTGAATAGACGCCTGGGGGATTATTTTTTCAAACCCTGCTTTGACCCTGCATCTAAACAAGGCCGGCTTTTATTTAAAAAATATATTATCAGACTCATCAGACAAACTAAAAAATAGAACACACCAAAATTAAAAAAATGCCGGTCACTACTTAGGGACATATTGAAAACACTGCCGGTACACAGATTGTGTTTACGAAATTTTCTTAGATGCCAAAGGGATATGGGACACATGCAATCTCCACAATCACGCACCATAATAAGAATTAAAGGGGAATCACAGTGAGAGATTGCAGTTGTCCACAAGAATCTGTCCAAGCGGGCCTCTCGAAACCAGGTACCCAGGTGTTTCATGTAGCTGTTCCATTTATTTTACACCATGTGCACTTGGTAACATTGTTTCACTCTGAACACCAGGTGTCTCTATTCCATCAACTGTTCTTGGCGTACAACTGGTAACACTGGTTCCATTGAAATACGGGGGGTTGGTACTTATAACAGCACAGCATAATTCATTTTCATGATACTTTCCTCCCATCATATATTCAACTGATTCAGCTTGACATAGGGTATTCAAGTGTTTCTAACCTGGTTTATACTGAACAAGGGTAGCTCTTCCATTAACTGTGCACCGCGTACAACTGGTGATATTAGTTCCATTGAAAGGGGGGGGGGGGGGGCTTGTACATATAACGGCAATGCATAATTCATTTTCATGACACTTAAGGGACTTTCTGTCCAACTTTCAACTGATTCAGCTTGTCACAGAGTACTGAAGTGTTTCCAACCTGGTGTATACTGGTATATGACATTTACTGCCGGGAATATTTCTGAATATATAGTTTTGGACAAGAGTAAATACTATTTTTAACTTTAAAGATTATCTCAGAAGTGTGGTTTTGGTAACGGTGGGGATGCACTTAAAAGCGCTTAAAAAATAAAAGCAAGGAGCGTAATTTGGCTTGACAGTAGTTACGAATTGTACTGCTTGGCACCATCATTTGGTGTCTTCATGCTACACATATTATATGTCATAATTCCTCCTTGTAAATATGTTGTGTAAGGAATAAGAATACCAGATGATGTCTTATAATGTATAAGATGAACATATTCGCAGTGTTTTCATCCAAATTGTAATAAAACAAAATGGATTTTCATGTTCAAGGAAATAAAAAATCATCTCCTTGTACTGATCAGGATCATACGCATGATGTACTCCTGTATTACTAGTAATCAAATAATCACTTTGTCATCTCTTCTTACCTCGTGAGCAAAATCCTTTCAGTAATTTCTGTGGTTTTTTTTTTCAGTGGCCGATAGCTCCAGTGATTTACTGCTGTATCAGGATAGCGTTAGCTCTGTACCTGCTCATCTGGCTTTGTGTGGCGGCCTTCAGAAATGCACAAAGTGGTAGGAGAATACCTATAATTGCCTACCTGACAAACTGGGCCTTCATAGCCCTCATATCCCATCTGTTGTATGCAGCTTCAGTGACTTTAGTTTGTACTTTCATCACCAGAGGGCAGGCATTGGCTGCTTCATCACACAGCTTGGCTGACTGTGACCTTGATCCACATGGAGAGATGCTGACACAGCCAGGTGAACAGGCGCCATTAGCAGTGGCAGAAGCTGTGCTGATTGGACATGAAGGTATCGGGTTGGCTGAAGCACCTCCCCACTACCGTGTAGAACAGGAACTTGAGCCAGTTCATAAAATACGGGTCCATCTACCAGAGAGAACAGAAGCAGCAAAAGTCGATGATGAGGAAGATGTAAATAAAGGTCAAACACTGCAGAAGCCTCACTCAGCAACTGTTAATATTACCACCGTCCAGGTTGATCCAGCCACACAGTCCTTGCTGGCAGCTCCGTTAGAGGACCAAGCGGTCCGTAAAGAAGCTAGTATTAGTCATGCTTCAGTGAACCGAATCACCATTGACCCAGATGATGCTCTGCCGTGGTATCTCAAGTTAGAGTGGTTTAGTTTCACCGTCGCAATTCCAGGTGCTTTTATCATCACATCTGTGTACTTTGGTGGCCTCTACCCTCACATTGCTGCAGCTCAAAATCTAACACGGCCAGGTGTAGTTGATTTTCATTTCCACGGGGTAAACTCAATTGTAGCTTTTATAGAGGTGTTTATGACAGCCATGCCTGTCAGGTTAGTTCACTTTGTGTATCCGGCCAGCATGGGTGCCCTATACTCACTGTTTAACTATCTTTACTGGCTTACTGATCGTAAGACTATAGTGTATCCTGTTATAATGGACTGGGGGAATGAACCAATCAATGCCATCATCGTCATCGCAGCCATGATCACCATCGTCACACCGATCCATCAGCTGATTGTGTTTTGCATATGCTTGATCAGGGATGCTTTATCAGAGAGGCTGGCAGCAGTACTGCAGCAGCAGCAAATAAACCGTGACATTGGTGATCCAGACTGTCCTGCTCTACAAATGACAGCAATCCATCATGTAAAAGAACCTATAGACAAAACAGGAGATATGTGCTAGCCTTCGTCCACAACCAAAAATGGTACATGGGTTTTGGTCATCTATTCATTGTGTGTGTGCTTAATACTGTGTATGTATGTATGTGTTTAAACCCTCTCAGTTACAAAAATTGACAAAGCAAGATATTTTATAAGTAAAATAGATATATCTGTTAGTCTATACATTTTATAAACAGGAGATATTTTCAAGGGAAAATAAATATGTCCAAAATGGAGAGATGTATGTAATGGGGGGTGTCTGTGTCAGCTTGGATGCATGTGTGTGTGTATTACCCCACATTAAGGTGACATTTGTATATATGAACTATCATCGCCTTTGTGACAGGAGCCTGGTGCTGTTCCTGCTTTGTTGTCATGTTTGGCCCAGTACTTTCATCTGAAGCAAATATACTGCCAGAACTGATTGAAGTTAAATCCAGTTCACCTTTTATGAATCAGTATACTGGGAATTTGAGAATATATAATGATTAGTTTCTTTATAGTTCAATTGACCACAATGTGGCCTATTATTTACATTTGTTGTAAAATGCTTACCATTTGTTGTCTTGTTTTTTAGGATTCTGTGTATAAAATATTATGATTTTCTGTGATTTCAATAAGCACTACAAAATTTTATCATGTACTTGAGTGAGTTTGGGTAGGTTTGTCTCTGTTTACTGATGATCCTGCCCTGTGTGAAAAAATATAAGAAATTATTGCAGTGTTTATGAAAAAAATTAGAACTGATATGAACAGAATGTGGAATAAATAATTTTTGTCAGCTCAGCCGACTATAAGTCATCTGAGCTATAGCTACATTTGGTCCTTTGTCCGTCTGGTCGCCCATTAACAAGGCACATTTTGAAACAATTGTTTTGAAACAATCTACAAATCCAAAATTTGACATGGAGCTAGATGCCCTTAAGTTCTCCTACCTAGGGTCACTGCAACTTTGTTCCTTCAAGAACTTAAGGAAAAATCTCCATTTTTCATAAAAACATATTGTTACACTTCAAGACTGCCCACTATGAAAACCACTGGTTTTGTTTCATTCAAATTTGGCATGTATATCCTCAGTGAATTTCCCATGCACTTGCTATAAATTAGGTCAATATGGGGTAATATTTTGAATTTGCATACCCGAACATAATGTTCATTGTCAAAAGTGAAACATCAGGATATATATATTTACCTACTTTACATGTTAATAGTTTAACCTAGAGAGTCTTTTAAAGGATTTAACTATATTTTATTTAGATTTAATTGTAAGATATAAGAGCAGAATTTTGTAAAATTAGTACCGTAATTTTTGCCCAACTTTACCATGGCACATATTTTTCCTATGAGCACTGTAAGTTTAATTTTCACAGCCTGTACACAAGGATTAAAGCTTTTATAATATGAATTTGAAAGCAATTGGTCGAAAACTGTAGCTGTGCTAGGTTTCCCTTCTGCCCCCCCCCCCCCCCCCCCAAGGTTCATGGACAAAATGCACAAACAAGATGAATGGTATTATTTTCTATGTTTAATTCATGGTGACAATGATTGAAGTGCACATTGAATTATGTGTATATTTAAGTGTACACCAGAAATTAAATCAAGATAACTTTTTTTCAATGTTATTAAAATCTTTATAAATTTCGCCCCATTTGAATAGTTGCATATTTTTGCCTTTAAGCAATTTTGATTTATTTTCCTAAGATGCACATATATGGATTTAAGCATTTACTATCATAAATTTGAAAGCAATTGATAAAAAATTTTGATTTTATACAAATATCAGAATCAATTTCAGCTGAGCGCTTTGACCCACAGGTCCCTTGTTTATGGGTAGTTATTGTCACAGAATTCTTTAAAGATTTTAAGAATATTATGTCATATTACTAACAATGCATAACCTGGTTGTTCTTAAGGATGTCTTTGATTTTTATGACATACTTAAGCTGGTTATCCACCTTTATTTTGTATTGAATTTGTGATATCTGGCTTACTCTCTGTACATATAAATGAACTCACAGTAATTCCTGTAAAGAGAAGTTCTTACAATGCCTCTGTGATGGGTGTATAAGCTTGTTTATCATCAAGCTGTAAGTAAACACTGCAATGTTGGCAAACAGAGAAACCATACAACCTAAGGTGATTGGTTGCATATGTGCTGAAAGGTCAGTAGTTGCAAAACAGCCCTAACACAAAATTATGGTTTGTCTGACTTGCTGCCAGGTGTTTTTGTTAAATCTTTGGATTATTTCAGTGGCCACCCCCCACGTTATAACCATGTTGATATAAACGTCATGAACAGCATGTGTGCTGTGGGATTGGTGTTTTCTGGCCTATTTTTATAAAAGGTTCTAGGGATTGTCTTTAGTTTATTGACATCAGACATTGGAATAGGCCTCTTTAAAATTTGTCCTGCGCCAAGGAGGTTATTTTTCACCTATGTTTGTCAGACATATTATGAAAATGAACCTATTTTCACAAAACATTATTCAGGGATTGCACATATACCACTGAAAAGCCAATTAAATTATGTTGCAGGCCAGGTATAAGGACAGGTTTAGTAGCATTGTTTAACATTGGCAGAGGTATGGACTCTTATATAGAGTGCTGTTTTCTTTTTTTTTTAGTCACTTAATTTTATCATGGTATGAGCAATTCCTGAAAATTGATTTGTGACTATCTGAGTTGATTTGCTGATTCTGTTTGTCATCTGTCAGTCTTTGATCACTAAGTTAAGTAAAAGCCATTGTAACAAAAGAGAGGAATGTAATATTGTACTACACATTATTTAAATATGTGTAGTACAAATATTAAGATTTATATTAAGATTTTTTATTATAATAATTGAGATTTATTGCTTATTGGTAATTTGTCCCCTTGTTTATTCTGCTTACCTTGAGCTGAATATTGTTGTTCTTTTGGTGGAAATATTGTTTGTTGAAAGTAGGACAGCCCTTCATACACAGTATCCTATGTTAAAGCATATATCTGAGTGTTGGGACCAGGAATGGCTTTATAGAGAGAAGTTGGTAGAGCTAAACCAAGGTGTGCATCATGTATTTGTGTTTTTGTATTACATTTTAAGCTCTTATTATAACATACCTGTCCAAGTAACGAGTTCATATCATAATATTATCTATATTACAAGAATGTATTAAAAGTTTAAATGCCAGATTTTTTTAATTTTCAGATTTTCCTGCCATGCAGCCACCCTTAGTTTTCATTTAACTGAAAAAAAGGAGAAATTTTTAAATAACAGATGGGTATAAGGTCAGTTCATTCATTCATCACTCTCACAAAAGGAATGTCTCTGTAGTAAAATATATGACTCTATAAGTTACCAGATTTCAGACTCCATTTATAAACTGAATTGTACAGTCCTGATTCTCTGCTTCCTGCCAGATTTGGGATTTGGTTTTCTGGACACCATTTTCTAGTTTTGTGTTTCTTCCTGTGATAATTTTGTTGCTGGCCAGAGATTTCAGCTAAGCTTTGTTCTGCCGTTGTATGCCTATGTCTATGACTTTAAGGCATAACAATGAAACATATTACAGAATTGTGTGACAGTAAAAGCAACTTCAAAATCAACTCCTCTTAAAAATGGTCTAAACCCACCCCTCACCCCCACGAAAAATTCTAGCCTTATTATCACATATTATAAAAACTACATGATGGTGCTGATATTTTATGTCAACTGGCATAATATCTCCTATATAATAAATACACCACCGCATAATTATGTTATATTATAGAAAAATATTTACGATTACAAATTATCTTAAGAAGATAAGTATACCATTATATAGGTGGTGCCAAGCTCTCTCCTGGATGTCTTATGATCATGTGATTTTATGATATTATTTTAATTTGTGCAATATAAGAAATTCTTCATATCTCTGTGTGACCAGGTGAGGAAAGTCTGAATTATAACTTTTGATATGCTTAAAACATGACAATTCAAAATAATTTTCATATCATTTTTAATTATTTTCTAATAGTTTTTCATATCCCTCACTCAGGTTGCAGGTTTATAAACACTTGGTTTTGGTATTTTATGTTTCAGTCCAAAGTACTTGTGTAAATGAACATCATCTCCACAGTTTTACAGAGGTGTATCATTTGTACCTGCCATGACTTGAAATCTTGGCAACTGAGACTTAAGATGTTGTTTTCCAGATCTCATTGTTTATGGCTTTAAAACAGCAATATACATCAATTAGCCTTGATAGAGTCATTTTCAGTTTGTTTGTTTCATTATGCCACCTAAAAGCTGGAAACAGAGCTGTTGTTTCAGAAAAAATTCTGTCAGCTCTAGGTTTTTGTCTCAAGTTTTAGTTGTTTTTCTTACATATGCAGTGCCGTACGCATTATCAAAACACTTTGGTGATATTATGTAAAGATGACTGTACATTTAAATTTAAATTAAAAAGGCATTTCGAGAAATTATTAAGCACTTGGTGTAATTTGAATCTAACTGATTTTGTAAGTCATCAAAGAAACTACTGGTAGTATTTTATGTAGTTCAGGTATTTCATCTATGTTGTCTCTTTAATGTTATGTTTTATTTATTTATTGGTCATGTCCCATTTATTTTATCACGTTAGAGTAACTCAAATATTTTACAAATAAAACTGTTTTGAATACTGAAAAAATAAGGTATGTAAATCAGTCTCTCCCCTTTATATATGTAAATATTTTTAAATGTTATGTATGTATAAACATTATACATAAGTCCGTTATTTATACCTCAATATCATCTTGATTTCATTCAAATAATGGACCACTATTAGTGGTTATATATATTCAAAATAACCTAGCTGTGAACCAGTAAAAGCAGAGGTGGGAATTCTAGGTCTATTATTTTTCTCTTTGGCGACCAGGGAACTGGTAATTTAATTTATAGAAAATTGAGTAAATTAATGAATCATTATTTCCATTTTACACCTTTTGCACTAAAATAAGGATATAATGCAGATATTATTAAGTAAAAAAAGAAAAACATGCAAGCTTGGCACATGTGTAATATCAGTGTCTCCAGGATGCATTTTATTAAATATTGGTTATTTGTTATTTTAGACCCTTTTTTATTTCATTGTGTTAATGTCTTTATATTCATGTTTATATTTATTGTATCTGCCAAAACAAAGTTTTGCGGAAACTATGTTTCTGACTGAGTGCTGCTGCCGCGTTCATTTC
This sequence comes from Sipunculus nudus, assembly GCA_026874595.1. NCBI lineage: Eukaryota > Metazoa > Annelida > Sipuncula > Golfingiida > Sipunculidae > Sipunculus > Sipunculus nudus. The sequence goes on along the minus strand of CM049306.1, from coordinate 101,600,101 downwards.
TGGAGAACTCCTCTGAGACTACTGGACAGATTTTTCCGAAACTCACACCATTTATCAGGTCACATGTGAACTGGTGCCTAACCAATTGGCCTTGACCTCTGACCTTTCCTTTTTGCACAGTGTCCATTTGTGCGTCTGTTTCCACACATAAACCCACATATCTCGGGAACAGTATGACCGATCAGGAAAAAAAATTTGTACAAATGTAGCCCATGGATAGCTTTATAACATACACAGAAAATGGTGGCACCACCTGCAGCCAATTTTGCATAGCGTCCATCTGTTCATCTGCCTTGGGTTAAAATCACTCATATCTCTGCAGTGGTTTGACTAATTCATCTGAAATTCGGTTTGCGTTTACATCCTAGATAGCTTTCTTGATTTTATGACAGGTGGCGCCACCTATATAAACGTTCACGCTGCAGACATCCAAGCTCATATCTTGGGAACTGTTTGACCAATCAAGAAAAAATTTTACACGAATGTAGCCCTTAGCTTTATAACATACACAAAAATGGTGGTGCTATCTTCAGCCATTTTTTCACAGCGTCCATCTGTTTGTCTGACTTGGGTTAAAATCACTCATATCTCTGCAGTGGTTTGACCAAATTACCTGTAATTCGGCATGCATATACATTTTGGATAGCTTTCTTGATTTAAGAAAGGTGGCGCCAGCTTCATTCACATTCACGCTGCGGACATTAATGCTTATATCTCCGGACTCGTTTGACCAACCAGGAAAAAATTTTTAACACAAATGAAGCCCTTGGTGGCGCCACTTGCAGCCATTTTTGCACAGGATCCATCTGTTTGTCTGCTGTGGGATAAAATCACTCATATCTCTGCAGTGGTTTGACTTTTCAACCTGAAATTTTGCATCTGTATACATCTTGGATAGTTTCCTTGTCAAATAACAGGTGGCGCCACCTACAATCATGTTTACATGGCAGACATCCATTCTAATATGTAACACATGTAACTCTATTTCCCCTTGCCACTCAATCCATGCCTCACTTAACCCGTCCTACTCTGATTTTGGCGGATACACGTAGTCACTTGTCGACTATCTGTATTTTATTTTTTCATGTTTTGATATGCTGAATATGTTGAGTGATCTTCTTGTGCAAACACAAAATGCAGAAAGTTCCCTTAAGGAAAATTATATTGGTGTTATTATATTTCTTATACAGAATGTCAAATGAACAGATATGTAGTCAGATATGTACACATTTATATTAATTGAATATCAATTTTGTAAAAGATAGTTACCATGGAATCACTTTTTGTAATCTGTTCACAGATCTGATTACCAAGTGATTACCAATTGTACACAAGTTATGTTAGATCACATTAGTGTGTAGGGTATAACTTGCAGTCATTATGTACAGAATAGCTTTATGTATATCAATAAGATATTTAAATGTTTAAACAGTCAACTGTTTGACTTACCGGTACTCCAGTGAGCCTAACAGAAATAGGACTCAAGGATCTTTAACAAATGTCAAACTGAGGACACAGAAATTAATATCATGAATTGATATAATGAAGGAATGCAACTCTGAAACATGTTTATCCCATGTTTTTGTATGGGTGAACAATGTGCCAGACTCATGCTATCAAAGTGAATTTTAGATATTGTTTTTAATTGATTACTAACATGTGATACCATTTATTTTAGTCATACACATATATGTATTCATTTGGAACATATTGATGGTTCATACTTTATTTACATTTTTTATATATATCTGTGTAAGGATGTCGGTAGGTGGGGAATTTATCAGGAGTGTCCTAGCCTGAGGCCTGCTCTGCCAGATGTGGCTCTTTAAGATTCAGATCATGTCTCAGAAAAATTACATCAAACAGCTTAAGTACAATGTTCATTTTACAATTTGGCTACCTTGATATATTCTACCAAGAGATGATGATTGAAATGTGACTGAAATTTAGCTTGTAAATATCATCACACAATTTGAAAGTCACATAGTGAAGAAGGGTTATTTATATATATGGTCTTGTTGTCATAGTGACATTGTGTCTCTCATGAGTAACTGACTTCACTTTGGTAGTTACATTGTTTTAGACCCAGCAACCTGTCAGCAGCTGTTAAAGATATACCTTTATGCCTGTGACCATTGGCCTCAACCATTAGTGGGATTTAATTGTTTTGAAAATAGACTCAGATACAGAGTTCATTGCTTTTCTTGTTAATTAAGTATATGCCCTATTATTTCATTTGAGTGATTATTTATAAAAATATTATTTTTTACTAATAAAATATATATTGTCATAATTCACACAGCAGCTCCATATGGAGAACCTGTATAAAAAAAGCACATTTAGTGTATAATTTATAAATTGACATATGTAGTATTTTATTTAGAATAATTCAAATTTTAGATAACTTTAGACACTGTTATCATGTTACCGTGGTAACTACACAATATGTTGACCTGCTGTTTTTATGCGAAAGCGTAATGTGTACAAGCATTGCTGGCTTGTAAAACCTTCACCTTAATATATATCTTGCATGTACCATAGAGGCATTTTCAAGCATTGATTATCATAGGTAATTTTGCACAAATTGTATGTTAATACAGATACAAAATAGATGAAATAATGAGATACTTAGAATTAGAATATATTCATATCTTGAATGATTGCAATTTTTACACACTTTGTATACTAGTATGTTTATGTGCACTTTGTATAAGATAGGATTAGTGTTGGTGATGTTTTATATAAATATATTGTACATATTTTGATTATGAATAGTTCCACATAGTTTACAATTCTTAAATAATGGTGAAAGTGGTTGGAAGTCAATACAATATATCACAATTAGATGACCAGGTTCTTACGGGTAAATATATATTGATATTATTATTATAGTTTAATCATGGTAAAAAAATCAGCTCTCAGAAACTGCAGAAAATCATTTTTGGGACCCAGAAATAAAATTCAGAAGTCTTAGTGTGGTTTTAAATACTGATAATAAATAAATGAAGACTGTTAAAGATGGTGTATGATGCAGCTTGAATCAGTGAATATGAAAGTCAAGATGAAACCATGCATCAAGAATTGTAGAAAGTGTTAAATAATCCAAGAAAATAAAGGCAGTGTTTTTGGGTTGATTTACAAAGTATTAAATAATCCAAGAATATATGGAGAAGTCTTTGAGTATTAAAAGTCAATGACATTTATGGTGAATCTACTGTGACTAAAATACCTCAGTCCATTATTTGAAATTTTGTCAACCCTTGGTGGACAGTATTGGTCAGCCATTGTTTACATGTTGGTCTACAGTCTCAGTATGCTGTCATATGCCTCTCAGGATGAGTGAAACCATGCTTGATTCTCATAGTTTTAAGAACAGAAATGGTAATTCTGCATGCTATTAAAATCCTTTTTCACATTTTATATACACGTAAGTGCTGCTGCTTTATTGCTGGATTACCAAAGAGTAGATATCATTGAGCTGTTGGTGAAGTTAAAGTTTATTGAAATACCACCAGTAATATGCCCAGTATATGTAGTACATATACATGACATCTTTGCCTGTATTTTATGTGGCAAGCCTGAGTTATGTGTGTAAATAGACTTTAATATACCAAGGTGACATGCGCAGCCTACCAGTAATATGTTATTGGCCTCTCTCCTGTAATTGAGGCTGACCCTGGGTGTGGTCCAGAGAGGTTAAGCGTGAGGGAGTCTCTCTTTCCTTGGGTAATCAATAAAGGAACAGGTAAGGTTTTTAAATACTTCAAAGAAGCATCAATCAAACCCAAGTCCATTTGAGAAAAAAGTGAGGTGATCTCTGTAATTTGCCCTTGCAGTATGCTACAGCATTACAGACTTGGCACAAGCTGTCCTGTATGGCTGACTGAAGCTATAACCATTTTTATAAGTGGACACTTATGCAGCATCCAAGGTCCAGGCTGATCCCTGGGTATTTTTCTCCCTTTACACAGCCTCATCCCCTAGGTATTTTGTTCCCTGTACACAGCCTCATCCCACTCTGGTGCTATATGAAGGTCACATGGTCCTATTTAATTTACATATCATCTACAAACAAATATAATCACTGTCTTTTTCTGGCAGCTTTTAAACTTAATTTTGACATAGCTTGTCCATTCTTCTCTTAAAGTCCCTTGTAGTCTTTAAAAATTATATTAGAGAAAAGTGGCAGTCTTTAGTGCATTGGGCTTTGATACAGCCATGAACACAAAATATGAATGCAGCAAATAGCTGATTATGTCTGATTTAATGTATGACAATAAATTGTGGGAGCTCTGCCCATAGTCATCTCCTATCAAAGTTTCATGTTCACAGCTAATCCAGACTGATAAAATATTCAGGGTATAGGCTTCTCATACATATTCATAAGACCTTGTGACCAGAGGTAACCAAAGTTGATGGGACTGACCATCAGGGAGCACTTTAAATAAAGCTTGCTACGCTACAAAAGTTTGGTCGTCGTTTATGATATTGTCTACTTAAAAAATTATATATTTGACAGCATTAAGAAAAGAGGCATATTGATGAACACATCAGTTGACACTTCAGTGTATTTAACATATCCCAGCCTTCAGTGCAAGTGATTTTTTTCTTAGTACTTTGTGGATGACTTTTATGCCTTTTAACTATGCTTCCAGTAAGAGAGAACCTGAATTTTCTGCCCTGTGGGTGCTTCCAGTCAGCATGGGTTCTATATATTTCATTTATCATTAACAGGTATGCAGAATGCTTGATTAGGTGTGACATTTGAGCCACACAGTTCAAAGTATGACATTTGTTCACTTTGTCAGACATTAATTAATGATCCGATATTTAAGAAAAATATAAATTTTCATTGCCTGAGAATTATTGCTCTTGAATGAACCTAAACTGTGAAACTAAATACAAAAATAAATTAAATACAAAAAAATAGTGTCATTCCCAATTCTATATTGTGTGCTTTCTTAACAAGTGCAAGAAAAATATTTTATATAAATATACTATATTATGGAACTGGTAAAAGTTGTCATGTGATCTCTTTCATGAAGATAAATATACAATGTCCTTTCATTAAAAGAGACAGGTACATGCTTTAGTAAAATGCAACTGGTGCATGTGGGACATAATTATTTGTTTTATTTTAGGGATAGTTTTGATAATTGTATTTATATTTTAAATGTATGTTTATAATCCATTGTTGATTTCAGAGATAGTTGTTTATTGTTGGTAATGTGAGTTAAGAGTAAGACTGCATGCCTGAAGTTATAATGTCCTGATGTGATGTTCCTGCATGTCATGGTCAGGTGGTATGACGTTAATCATTCTGGTTAAAGTAACATAAAGAAAAAGCAACTTTAAACAGCATATATTTTCAAAACATTGTGTGCATCATTGTTTGCTTATATGGACTATATAGAGATATTTGACGGAAATATTTTCATATCTCATATATATATATATATATATATATATATATATATATATATATATATATATATATATATCCACTCTGCCAACTGAGAAATTAATGGGTGTATATGCTCATTGCACCAATGTTATCAGTATGCGCCTCCCAAGGACATAATATTGGATTGCATATGCTTTGTGCATATTTACACTTGCCTGAATCTGTATGCGTGGGTGTTGGCCATAATGTATATACGTTCAATTTGTCGGTAGAAAATATATGAAAGTTTAATCAATGCTGAGTGTTATGTATGGATGGAATAAAGAAATTTCTATTGACAAAGCCTGTTTTCTTTCTTATTTTAGTGCACAGAGTTGTGTATGTTGGCCTGGGTGAAAAGCTACTGCAGTATCGGATCCCATTTTAGTCATCTGAGCTATAGTCGTGGTCCATTGTCCATCATCCGTCTAGCTGTCCGTCCGTCCCTAGATGTGGCATGTTTTGAAACTGTAAGACCTAGGAATAAAAAAATTAGGCATAATGTTAGATGTCCCCAAGATCTCCTACAAAGCCGAAAGCTTGGTCTTTGTGACTCAATTCCTTTGAGAAATTAAGGAAAACCTTTTTTTAATGAACCTGTGAGCTTATGCGTTGGCGAAGCGTCGTCTGTCCGTCGTCAGCCGTCTGCCGTCCGCCGTCCAGGGCTGGCTTCCCCCGTCCATGGCTGTAAGTCAGAAACTGTCAGAGCTAGCAGCTCCAAATTACATGTTAGAATTCGTCACATGTGAAACTTGGTGCCCTGGAGCTTATTATTGGGTATCTGCATTAATTTAGATTTTATAGAGAAAAAGCTTAAAAATCTTTAACTTCTCTGAAACTGTCCAGCCAAATTGTCCAAAATTTCACAGAAGTGATCCCTGGAACAATCTCTCTCAAATTTGATCGAATGGTTCCAGTTTGGAGATTTTTGGCCAAGTTACAGGAGGTTGAACTTAGTCATCTGTCCAAATAAGCACACTAAAATTAAAATCTCAGAAACGGCTAGAGCTATAATGACCAAATTTTATACCAATGTTTGTCACATATGTCATATCTGATTTTGAGGTATTGGTGGCGCCACCTACATTGATGTGTTTTTTACAAGCGAAAATGTAATTTTAAACTCTTCTAGCTTATACACTGATTTATGATGAAACTGTTCAGCTGATTGGTTTAAACTACAAGAATTATTCTATGGTAGGGTTCTGCCAGTTTTATAAGAATAGACTGGGTAAATACAGTTTAAAAAAAGCATTGTAGCCAATTGAAAAAGACTTTCTGCATTTGAAAACAGATTTGACTTCATGCAGCCAAGTCAAGAGGTCACTCAGTACAAACAGGTGGGGTCCAGACATCACCATGGCAACTGACCTGGCTCGGGGGGGGGGGGGGCTGTCTAGACAATGTGTCTAGACGTCTAGACACAGCGTCTAGAAGTTTGGACACAATGTTTAGATGCAGAATTCCCAGATTATTGGAACTATATCTTTCAACTGTTTGAAAAAACTTGGTTTGCATATTAAGTGAATCGGGTTTATCATCAGGTCACATATGAACTGCTGCGCCTTCATTTTTGGTTGACCTCAGACCTTTCCTTGCTGCCCAGTGTCCATTTTTGCGTCTGTTTCCACACATAAACCCACATATCTCGGGAACCGTTTGACCGATCAGGCTAAAAATTTTGCACAAATGTAGCTCTTTGATAGCTTTATAACATACACTAAAAATGGTGGCGCCACCTGCAACCATTTTTGCACAGCGTCCATCTGTTCATCTGCCTTGGGATAATATTACTCTTATCTCAGCAGTGGTTTGACTTATCCACCTGAAATTTTGCAGGTTTATACATCCTGGACAGCTTTCTCGATTTTATGACAGGAGGCGCCACCTACATTGACATTTACTCTGTAGACATCCAAGCTCATATCTCGGGAACCATTTGGCCAATTGGGCCAAAATTTTGCATGTGTATAGATCTTACATAGCTCTTCATCATAGGCAAAACTGGTAGTGCCACCTGCAACCACTTATGCACAGCGTCCATTTGTTCATCTGCCTTTGGATAAAATCACTCATATCTCAGCAGTGGTTTGACTTATCCACCTGAAATTTTGCAGTTTTATACATCCTCGACAGGTTTCTCGATTTTATGACAGGTGTCGCCACCTACATTCACATTTACTCTGCAGACATCCAAGCTCACATCTCGGGAACTGTTTGACCGATTAGGCCAAAATTTTACTTGTGTATAGATCTCGCATAGCTCTTCATCATAGGCAAAACTGGTTGTGCCACCTGCAACCATTTATGCACAGCGTCCATCTGTTCATCTGCCTTTGGATAATATCACTCATATCTCAGCAGTGGTTTGACTTATCCACCTGAAATATTGCAGGTATTTTACATCCTTGACAGCTTATTTGATTTTATGACAGGTGGCGCCACCTACATTCACGTTTACTCTGCAGACATCCAAGCTCATATCTCGGGAACCGTTTGACGGATTGGGCCAAAATGTTGCTTGTGTATAGATCTTACATAGCTCTTCATCATAGGCAAAAACTGGTGGCGCCACCTGCAACCACTTATGCACAGCATCCATCTGTTCATCTGCCTTTGGATAATATCATTCATATCTCAGCAGTGGTTTGACTTATCCACCTGAAATTTTGCAGGTTTATACATCCTGGACAGCTTTCTCGATTTATGACAGGTAGCGCCACCTACATTCACGTTTACTCTGCAGACATCCAAGCTCATATCTCGGGAACCGTTTGACCGATTAGGCCAAAATTTTGCATGTGTATAGATCTCACATAGCTCTTCATCATAGGCAAAACTGGTGGTGCCACCTGCAACCATTTATGCACAGCATCCATCTTTTCATCTGCCTAAGTTTAAAAACACTCATATCTCAGCAGTGGTTTGACTTATCCACCTAAAATTTTGCAGGTATTTTACATCCTTGACAGCTTTCTCGATTTTATGACAGGTGTCGCCACCTACATTCACATTTACTCTGCAGACATCCAAGCTCATATCTTGGGAACCATTAGACCGATTAGGCCAAAATTGTGCATGTGTATAGATCTCACATAGCTCTTCATTATAGGCAGAACTGGTGGCGCCACCTGCAACCATTTATGCACAGCATCCATCTGTTGATCTGCCTTGGGATGAAATCACTCATATCTCGGCAGTGGTTTGACTTATCCACCTGAAATTTTGCAGGTTTATACATCCTGGACAATTTTCTCGATTTTATGACAGGTGGCACCACCTACATTCACGTTTAAGCTGCAGACATCCATGCTAATATGCAACACACCACGCTCTATTCCCCTTGCCACTTAATCCATGCCTCACTTCACCCGTCCCACTCTGATTTCTGCGGATACATATAGGCTTGTCGACTACCCATATTCTGGCTTTAAAATGTCCTAGTCCGAAACTTGCAGGTCAGAAACGTCCATTTTGCTGAAATCATAATGACTAAGGTAGATATGCAGGACTTAGGAGGATCAATATTAAATTTTAAAAATAACATACACCTGCAACCATTTTGCACAGCATCTATCTGTTCATCTGCCTTGGGATAATATTGCTCATATCTCAGCAGTGGTTTGACTTATCCACCTGAAATTTTGCAGGTTTATACATCCTGGACAGCTTTCTCGATTTTATGACAGATGGCGCCACCTACATTGACATTTACTCTGTAGACATCCAAGCTCATATCTCGGGAACCGTTTGACCGATTGGGCCATAATTTTGCATGTGTATAGATCTCACATAGCTCTTCATCATAGGCAAAACTTGTGGTGCAACCTACAACCACTTATGCACAGCGTCCATCTGTTCATCTGCCTTTGGATAAAATCACTCATATCTCAGCAGTGGTTTGACTTATCCACCTGAAATTTTGCAGTTTTATACATCCTGGACAGGTTTCTCGATTTTATGACGGGTGTCGCCACCTACATTCACATTAACTCTGCAGACATCCAAGCTCATATCTCGGGAACCGTTTGACCGATTAGGCCAAAATTTTGCATATGTATAGATCTCACATAGCTCTTCGTCATAGGCAAAACTGGTAGTGCCACCTGCAACCATTTATGCACAGCGTCCATCTGTTTATCTGCCTTAGGTTAAAATCACTCATATCTCAGCAGTGGTTTGACTTTTCCACTTGAAATTTTGCAGGTATTTTACATCCTTGACAGCTTTCTTGATTTTATCATAGGTGGCGCCACCTACATTCACGTTTACTCTGCAGACATCCAAGCTCATATCTCGGGAAACGTTTGACCGATTGAGTCAAAATTTTACTTGTGTATAGATCTCACATAGCTCTTCATCATAGGCAAAACTGGTGGCGCCACCTGCAACCACTTAGGCACAGCATCCATCTGTTCATCTGCCTTTGGATTATATCACTCATATCTCAGCAGTGGTTTGACTTATCCACCTGAAATTTTGCAGGTTTATACATCCTGGACAGCTTTCTCGATTTATGATAGGTGGCGCCACCTACATTCACGTTTACTCTGCAGACATCCAAGCTCATATCTCGGGAACCGTTTGACCGAATAGGCCAAAATTTTGCATGTGTATAGATCTCACGTAGCTCTTCATCATAGGCAAAACTGGTGGTGCCACCTGCAACCATTTATGCACAGCATCCATCTGTTCATCTGCCTTAGTTTAAAAACACTCATATCTCAGCAGTGGTTTGACTTATCCACCTGAAATTTTGCAGGTATTTTACATCCTTGACAGCTTTCTCGATTTTATGACAGGTGTCGCCACCTACATTCACATTTACTCTGCAGACATTCAAGCTCATATCTCGGGAACCATTTGACCGATTAGGCCAAAATTTTGCATGTGTATAGAGCTCACATAGCTCTTCATTAGAAGCAAAACTGGTGGCGCCACCTGCAACCATTTATGCACAGCATCCATCTGTTGATCTGCCTTGGGATAAAATCACTCATATCTCGGCAGTGGTTTGACTTATCCACCTGAATTTTGCAGGTTTATACATCCTGGACAATTTTCACGATTTTATGACAGGTGGCACCACCTACATTCACGTTTAAGCTGCAGACATCCAAGCTAATATGCAACACACCACGCTCTATTCCCCTTGCCACTTAATCCATGCCTCACTTCACCCGTCCCACTCTGATTTCTGCGGATACACATAGTGGCTTGTCGACTACCTATATTCTGGTTTTAAAATGTCCTAGTCCGAAACTTGCAGGTCAGAAACGTCCATTTTGCTGAAATCATAATGACTAAGGTAGATATGCAGGACTTAGGAGGATCAATATTAAATTTTTAAAATAAACCTCCATTCATACTCCTAAACTTTGCACAGGTTCGCATTAGGCATGTAGGCCTTGTTTTTATTAAAAACCTATTTTCATACTTCAGGACTGCCTAATATCAAAACCACTTATCTGTTTTTCCTCATATTTACCATAAATATTCCTCTATATAGTTCCTATGTACATGCGAGAAATTAGGTCTGTATTATATAATTGAGAACAGTTATGGGCCCAAACATATTGCACTTTGTAAAAAATCAGGTAAAAATATTTGAACACTTAACACAAAAAAAAAAATGTTAAAGCAAAGGACTTTTTTTTCAGTAACATAACTTTTATTAATCAAAATTTTATTGTATTCCTAGAAGTACCCCCCAGAATAATGAAAAATTTGATACAAAAACTCAAATATCTGAACAACTAACACATTGATCACCATGATTCTTTGCATGGATATTGATCATCGAGCGTTTCTTAAGTTTCTGCAGACTGGTGGCGCCACCTGTATTTTTTCAATTTTTTACAATTTTGTTTTCTCTATTTTTGAGACCTCAAAAGATGCCATCATCTGTTAACAGGGCACAAATCGTAACCACTGGACCTGGAATCTTCTCACTTTTCATCCAGTGAGGTCCATGAAAATCTTCTTACGTCTCTGTTACCCATATTCTTCAAGCTATGGGGGTCAGAAGTACCCCCCAGAATAATGAAAAATTTGATACAAAAGCTCAATTATCTGAACAACCAATGCATTAACACCATGATTCTCTGCATGGATATTGATCATTGCGTGTTTTATCAGTTTCTGCAGACTGGTGGCGCCACCTGTATTTTTTTTTTCGATTTTTTACGTTTTTTTTTTTCTCTATTTTTGAGACCTCGAAAGATGCCTTCATTTGTTAACAGGGCACAAATCGTAACCGCTGGACCTGGAACCTTTTCACCTCACATCCAGAGAGGTCCATGAAAAGTCTTCTTGGAAACCTGGAATTAGGTCTCTGTTACCCATATTCATCAAGCTATGCGGCTCCGAAGTACCCCCCAGAATAATGAAAAATTTGATACAAAAGCTCAAATATCTGAACAACTAATGCATTGATCACCATGATTCTTTGCATTGATATTGATCATGAGTGTTTCATCAGTTTTTGCAGACTGGTGGCGCTGCCTGTATTTTTTCAATTTTTTAAGATTTTGTTTTCTCTAATTTTGAGACCTCAAAAGATGCTGTCATCTGTTAACAGGGCACAAATCGTAACCCCTGGACCTGGAATCTTCTCACTTTACATCCAGAGAGGTCCATGAAAATTTGAAACCTGGAATTTGGTCTCTGTTACCCATATTCTTCCAGCTATGGGGCTTCGAAGTACCCCCAGGAATAATGAAAAATTTGATACAAAAGCTCAAGTATCTGAACAACTAATGCATTGATCACCGTGATTCCTTGCATGGATATTAATCATGGAGTGTTTCATCAGTTTCTGCAGACTGGTGGCGCCACCTGTATTTTTTCGATTTTTTTAACGTTTTTTTTCTCTATTTTGAGACCTTTAAAGATGCCGTCACCTGTTAACAGGGCACAAATAGTAACGGCTGGACCAGGAATCTTCTTACTTTACATCCAGATAGGTCTATGAAAAGTCTCTGTGAAAACCTAGATCTCTGTTACCCATATTCTTCAAGCTGTGGGGATGAAGTACCCCCCAGAATAATGAAAAAATTGATACTAAAGCTTAAATATCTGAACAACTAATGCATTGATCACCATGCTTCTTTGCATGGATATTGATCATGGAGTGTTTCATCAGTTTCTGCATACTGGTGGCGCCGCCTGTATTTTTTCAATTTTTTACGATTTTGTTTTCTCTATTTTTGAGACCTCAAAAGATGCCATCATCTGTTAACAGGGCACAAATCATAACCGCTGGACCTGGAATCTTTTCGCTTTACATCCAGGGAGGTCCATGAAAAGTCTTCTTGGAAACCTGGAATTAGGTATCTATTACCCATATTCTTCAAGCTATGGGGCTCTGAAGTACCCCCTAGAATAATGAAAAATTTGATACAAAAGCTCAAATATCTGAACAACTGATGCATTGATCACCAAGATTCTTTACATGGATATTCATCTTGGAGTTTTCAACAGTTCATCTCTATTTTTGAGACCTCAAAAGATGCCGTCATCTGTTAACAGGGCACAAATCGTAACAGCTGGACCTAGAATCTTCTTTCTTGTGATGCAGGGAGGCCCTTGAAAAGTCTCCTTGGAAACATGAAATTAGTTCTCACCCATATTGTCCGAGCTATAGGGCTCAGAAGTACCCCCCAGTATAATTGAAAATTTGATACCTAAGTAGGGCACAAATCATAACCATGGGGCCCAGAATCTTCTAACTTGACATCCTGAGAGTTACTCAAAAGTTCTCCCCAGGAACATGAAATTTGGTCACTGTGACCTATATTCTCAGAGTTTTTGGGTATGTTTGAGCACCCCAGAAATAATGCAAAATACACAAAAATTGCCAGATTCCTCATGAATGGCTGGTTGGATTGTCATCAAATTTGGTGTGCTTATGGGTCTTGATGAACTTGAGCTAATATGCATGAACAATGATGCCACCTACCTTAATTGGTTGTCTGTGCAAGGAAATATTATCAACATGTCAGTCGGCTGAGCGTCACGACCCATGGGTCACTTGTTAAGAATTTTTTGTATACAAAGTTTTTACATTTCATATGCATCACTATTTTTTTTAAGTTCAACTTCTAATTATAGTAGCAGGTGCATCTTATTGGTCTCCAGAGTTGATAGGTTTTGGTAAAATGTAAATGACTTTTAGATTTTTTTAGGAATTTATTTACACAAAAATTGTTTTCCTTTTCATATGCTACACGTTTTCTCAAAAGGTACTGGGATCTACTTCTAATTTTAGTTGCAGGTCTCAAGAGCTGTTTAGGTTTTGTTCACACTTTGTTCCTTTTTTGGATTTTTAGCTCATCTGACTATAAGTCATCTGAGCTATAGTCTTGGTCCATTGTCCGTCGTCCGTCCGTCCGTCTGTCTGACTGTCTGTCCGTCCGTAAGACTGGCACGTTTCGACACCATTGGACCTACAAATCTTAAATTCAGCATACAGTTAGATGTCCCAAAAATCTCCTACCATGCCGAAAATTGGGTCAATAGGACTTCGTTCCTTCGAGATTTTAAGGAAAAACCTCAATTTTTTATTAGAAATCTTTTTTTCACACTTCAGGACTGCCTAATATCAAAACCACTCATCTGGTTTTCTTCATATTTACCATAAATATTCCTCTATATAGTTCCTATGTACATGCCAGAAATTAAGTCAGTATTATTTAATTTTAAAAAGTTATGGGCCCAAACATAATGGACTTTGTAAAAAAATCAGGAAAGATATTTGGTCTCTTAAGACCAAAAGTGTTAACGGTAGGGACTTTTTTTCAGTAATACAACTTAAATTAATCAAAATTAATTTTATACCAAAAATTAGATCAAATTCTGTTAATTTTTTTAGATATTGGCAAAAATATAAAATTTGTACCTTAAATTTTGCCAAACTTTGGTCACGGCACGTTTTTTCCAGTAAGTACTGTGGATTTAATTTTCACAGCATGTACACATAAGGATTCAATCTGTTTAAATCTGAAGTTTGAAAATAAAAGCTGCAAAATTAGGCTAGTTATTAAATTTTTTTGGAGGTTCTTGTTGTATTCCCTTACATTGTCAAGCAGTCCACTTTGGTGACTGTAGGTCATTCAGTGCATATCTCTATGCTCCCCAGGCTGTTGGCATAATGTTAGATGTCCCAAAGATCTCCTACCAAGCTGAAAACTTGGTCTTTGCAACTTTGTTCCTTTGAGATATATTTAGGAAAAACCTCAATTTTTAGCGAACCTGTGAGCTTATGCGATGGTGTGGCGTCGTCCGGCGTCCGTCGTCCGTCGTCTGTACGTTAACCTATACAATCTTGAAAACGGCAAGAATTAGCATCATCAAATTTTATGCATAAAATTAGTCATCTAAAAAACTCTATCGGATTTTGCTTAATTTTTGGCTAACTGCATTTGCTTAGAATTTATAGGGAAAAAGCTTAAAAAATCTTCTTCTCCGAATCTGTTCAGCCAAATTGTCCAATATTTAACAGAAATGATTGCTGGAACAATCTCTCTCAAGTTTGTTCGAATGGTTTAAGTTCGGTGATTTTTGGCCAAGTTACAGGAAGTTGAACTTAGTCATCTGTCCAAAAAAGCATACTAAAATTAAAATCTCAGAAATGGCTTGAGCTATCATCACCAAATTTTATGCCTATGTTGGTCACATGAGTCATATCTAAAATTGAGGTATTGGTGGCGCCACCTGCATCGGCCTTTTTTGTACGGGGGTCATCAGTGCCCGTATCAAACTGAAGTCTACAAATAACTTCTTCTCTGAAACGATATGGCCAAATTGTTTAATATCGCACAGAAATGATCTTAGGGTAGTGCTTTCTGAAGTTTGTTCAAATGGTCTCAGTTCAGTGACTTTTGGCTAAGTTATGGGAAGCTGAATTTAGTCATATACCGTAACAGCCCATTTTAGCTAAGTGGCTACAAAAATCTACTTCTCAAAAACCATTGGGCCAAATTTTTAAATCTCACACATTAATTATTCTTAGATGTTGATAATTCAAGTTTGTTCAAATGGTCTCAGTTCAGTGACTTTTGGCTGAGTTATGGGAAGCTGAATTTAGTCATATGCCATAACAGCCCATTTTAGCTAAGTGGCTACAAAAATCTTCTTCTCAAAAACCACTGGGCCAAATTCTTAAATCTCACACATTAATTATCCTAAGATGTTGATAATTCAAGTTTGTTCAAATGGTTTTGGTTCAATGATTTTAGGCTGAATTATGGGAAGCTGAACTTTGCCATTTTGCTGTATTTTCCCATATGAGTTATAAACCTACAAAACGTTTTTTGACTGATGATACTGAGGCCAGTTTGTTTAATATTTAGCAAGAATAATTCCCTGAATAATTCTTATAATAATTGTCTTTTATGGTTCCAAAGAATGAATTTTGGCTGATTTATAAAGATTGAATTGAGTCATTTTACCATACATGTTAGCTGTGTGAAGCAGATACATCTAGCCTAGCACCAGTTTATCAGCATCCATTACATCATGCCTCTAGACATTTAGATTTCAGGTTATCTATGGAAAATATTGACAAGAATGTTTTTTAAAAGCTTTTAAAAATGTAGATTTATGATATTAGATATCATCTGTACACTAACTCATAATTTCTCAGGAACAGCAGGAGCTACCATCCCTAAATTTTATGCAATTATCTGTCACAAAATAAATGTTGATGGATTCAGCTTATTTTTGCTATCTGTATTTACTTAGATTTTACAGGGAAAAAGCTGAAAAAAACTTTAAAAGTCTTATTCTTCTAAACGGTCAGAAATTTACAGAAATGATCCCAGAGGCGAGCCCTCTCAAGTTTGTTCAAATGGTTTGTGTTTGATAAATTTTAGCAGAGTTACATAACAGGCCAAGATTGTGTATGTTTCTTGAATAGGTTGAGAAACTGCCAACTGTTTCAGATTTGGCAACAGATCAAGAGTTCATTCAGTGCAGCCAAGTATAGGTCAACAGTTCAATCAGTGCAGCCAAGCACAAGGCATGTGATCACCTCATGGGTATCATGTGAGCACCTCATGGGCAACATGTGATCATTTCATGGGTAGCATGTGATCACATCATGAGTATCATGTGATCACCACATGGGTGTCATGCCCCTCAGGGCTGCATATGGAGCCAGTCTGTGAGCTTATGCAATTGTGTGGCTACTATTTCAGATTTGGCAACAGGCAAAAGGTCAGTCTGGATTTATTTATAGCTTTGGCAGACTGCCAACTGTGTCAGATTATGCAACAGGTCAAGAATTCACTCAGTGCAGCCAGGTACAGGTCAGAAGTTCACTCAGTCTACCCAGGTGCAGGTCAAGAGTTCACTCAGTGCAGTAGCCTGAGCCAGTAATTTGTCACAGTACACTCGGGGCAACAGCCTTTCTCACCTAAGCCTGGTCAGCCCAATGCATCAGACTCAAGGTAAGTTTGATGTATTGGCCTGTTATTCTGACCTGTTTATGTGTCTTTAATGCCTTTCTCGTTCACAAGACAGGTGTCGCCATCTGCAATGACTTTTGCAAAGTGTATGTGCCTGCTTAATTCTACGGAGGAATTTGATATATCAGCCTGAAATTGGGCATATTTATACATGTCAAAAAGCTTTGTTGTATACAAGACTGGTGGTGCCACCTACAATAATTTTTGTGTTGTGTGCACCCATGCCAGAATTTCAGCAGTGATGTTTGTGTATTGTTTCTTGTTCAGATGTTTAGTACTTGCATTGTTCATATATATGAAAAGTAGTGGTTCAGCATTGAAGCGTTATACCTGGTGTATATCCATATGCACAGGTTCGCATTAGGCCTGTAGGCCTTGTTATTAAAAACATATTTTCACACTTCAGGACTGCCTAATATCAAAACCACTTATCTGTTTTTCCTCATATTTACCATAAATATTCCTCTATATAGTTCCTATATACATGCCAGAAATAAGGTCTGTATTATATAATTTAAAAAAGTTATGGGCTCAAACATAATGCATTTTGTAAAAAATCAGAAAAGATATTTGATCGCTTAACACAAAACATGTTAAAGCTAAGGTCTTTTTTCCAGTAATATAACTTTAATTAATCAAAATTAAATTGTATACCCAAAATTAGTTCAAAATCTTTAAAATTTTTCAAAATATTAGCAAAAATAAAAATTGGTACCTTAAATTTTGCCAAACTTTGGCCACGGCACGTTTTTTTCCTGTAAGTACTGTGGATTTCATTTTCACAGCATGTGCACATAAGGATTTAATCTGTTAAAATATGAAATTTGAAAATATAAGCTGCAAAATTAGGCTAGTTATTGAATTTTTTTGGAGGCTCTTGTTGTATTCCCTTACATTGTCAAGCAGTCCACTTTGGTGACTGTAGGTCATTCAGTGCAGCTCTCTCCCTTGAGTTGAGCTTGATCAGGCTGTCTGCAGTTAATACCATACCACAGGGAGCCTTTTTCTCTGGCAACCCCCCCCCCCCCCCCCCACACACACACACACCCCACCCCAATTCTGTTGACAGACCTGTACTATGAACTAGATGAATCTTAAAATTAACATTTTTTTTCAGCAACGAGCAGTAACAAGGAAACCCCTCCCCCCACCCACCCCTTCAATACACAGGACTAATAAACAAGATGAATCTTATAATTTTAATGTTAAATAAATTCTTTTTGATGAGAATTGGACAATTTTGATTGTTTTAAAGAAAAAAAAAATATAGGAATTTAATCCTAATATTCAAATGTGATAAAATATTAGGATCTAATGTAAGTGCTAACTGACAAGATTTAAGAAGATATAAATACTTTGTAGCATTTCATTCATATCTCTTAAAGTTGGCAGGGCCTAGGTGTAAATAGCACAGTTAACTTAGTATAAAAATTAGGAATATTGGTCAAACTTTGTTAGATTAATTTTTCACTCATATGGCCATATATTTAACTTTAGAAAACTTAATTACCTTCACACATTATTTGTTTATGAAATGTTACTTTTATATAACACTTACCGTAGGCCTATTTGTTCCCTTGGTGCATCACTAAATGGTTTACCTCATGTCCATTATTCTATAATTTACAGAGTTTCATTTTAGCAGGGCCATTTTCTCATAGCTTTTCTAATGATAATATACATGAAAAAACAAAAGAAATAAAAATATTTTGCAGTTACTAATATTTTCCAAAATTCAGCTGAGCGATGTGACCCATGGGTCCCTTGTTTTTATGAAATCTTAATTGTATCCGCCAAAACGAAGTTTTGCGGATACTATGTTTTTGACCGAGTTCTGCCGCTGCTTCGTTCGTTTCCGGAGAACTCCTCTGAGACTACTGGATAGATTTTTCCGAAACTTACACAAATTATTGGGTCACATGTGAACTGGTGCCTAAGCAAGTAGCCTTGACCTCTGACCTTTCCCCTATGCCCAGCGTCCGTTTGTGCTTCTGTTTCCACACATAAACCCACATATCTCGGGAACCGTTTGACCGATCAGGAATTTTTTTACACAAATGTAGCCCTTAGATAGCTTTATAACATACAAAAAAAGTGGCGCCACCTGCAAACATGTTTGCAGTGTCCATCTGTTCATCTGCTTTTGGTTAAAATCACTCATATCTCTGCAGTGGTTTGACAATTCACCTAAAATTTGTCATGTGTAAACATCCTAGATAGCTTTCTTGATTTTATGACAGGTGGCGCCGACTACATTCACGTTAACGCTGCAGACATCCAAGCTCATATCTCGGGAACTATTTGACCGATCAGGAAAATTTTTACACAAATGTAGCCGTTGGATAGCTTTATAACATAATCAAAAATGGTGGCGCCACCTGCAGCCATTTTTGCACAGCATCCATCTGTTGGTCTGCCTTGGGTTAAATCACTCATATCTCTGCAGTGGTTTGACCCAATTACCTGAAATTCAGCATGCGTATACATCGTGGATAGTTTTCTTGATTTTATGACAGGTGGCGCCACCTACATTCACGTTCACGCTGTAGACATCCATGCTTATATTTCCAAACTCGTTCCACCAATCAGGAAAAATTTTTTTACACAAATGTAGCCCTTAGATAGCTTTATAACATACACAAAAATGGTGGCGCGATTTGCAGCCATTTTTGCACAGCGACCATCTGTTTGTCTGCTGTGGGTTAAATAACTCATATCTCTGCAGTGGTTTGACTTTTCCAACTGAAATTTTGCATGTGTATACATCTTGGATAGTTTCTCATTCAAATAACAGGTGGCGTCAGCTTCATTCACGTTCACGCTGCAGACATTAATGCTTATATCTCCGGACTCGTTTGACCAATCAGGAAAAAAAATACACAAATGTAGCCCTTTGATAGCTTTATAATATACACAAAAATGGTGGCGCCACCTGAAGCCATTTTTGCACAGCGTCCATCTGTTTGTCTGCTGTGGGATAAAATCACTCATATCTCTGCAGTGGTTTGACTTTTCCACCTGAAATTTTGCATGTGTATACATCTTGGATAGTTTCTAATTCAAATAATAGGTGGCGCCACCTACAATCATGTTAACGTGGCAGAGATCCATTCTAATATGTAACACATATAACTCTATTTCCCCTTGCCACTCAATCAATGCCTCACTTCACCCGTCCTACTGTGATTTTGGTGGATACACGTAGTCGCTTGTCAACTACCCGTATTCTAGTTTTTTTTTATTGCAATTTTAGCTCAGCTGACTATAAGTCATCTGAGATATAGTCGTGGTCCATTGTCCATCATCCATCTAGCTGTCCGTCCGTCCGTAGCTTTGGCACGTTTTGAAACCGTAAGACCTAGGAATCCAAAATTCAGCATAATGTTAGATGTTCCCAAGATCTCCAACCAGCGGAAAACTGGGTTTTTGCGACTTTGTTCCTTTGAGAAATTAAGGAAAAACCTATTTTCACACTTCAGGACTGCCATATATTAAAACCACTCATCTGTTTTTCCTCATATTTACCATAAAATATATAGGAATCTATATAGTTCCTATGTACATGCCAGAAATTAAGTCTGTTAAGTATAATTTCTTCAAGTCATGGGCCCGGACATAATGAACTTTGTAAATAATCAGGAAAAATATTTACTCACTTAACATGAAAAATTTGAAACTAGAATCTATTTTCCCAAGTATATAACTATGTTTACTTAGGATTCAATTGTTTACCCAAAATTATATCTGAATTTTGTAAGGCAAAAAAAAAATAAAAACGGTATGGTCCCCAAGCATTTTTTTTTCAGAAATCAAAGCTTGCGAGTGGTATTTTATTTTTGTCCTTTTTTTGTAAAAAAATGCCATATGATCAGGTAAAGCATGAAAATAACAATTTTTTCTGCTAAACAGGTAAAAACACTACATAACAAAGAAAATCGCATCAAAATTGTATTATTTTATCTTCTAGTAGGATGAAAACTAAAATAAAAATGTTTGATGCGGGGGGTTAAAATTGATGCGGGTGGAACCATACCTTTTATTTTTTTACGCTCCCGAGGCAGCGGAAATCTTGCGCTTCTAAAGAAGCAACCGATTTTCACCCTGCCAGCTTTGACCGTTTATGATATATTTAGACACCAGATGGCGGTTCGTTTTCCACTGAAATAAACGTGCGTATGATGTGACAAGCAGCCAATCATATGCCAATAAACAAACACTCGACAGGCATCCTGGCTCCGCCCATTGCTGCGCTTCAAGCGCCGCTTATTGAGTTTCCGGTCGAATTTAAATTGCTCCCTCTGCATTCTCGCATCATCGACCGATTCGATTATGACATTATGACTGTGTTAGCGTAGCCATGTATCTGTTGTCTGCAGAACTGAAACCAGCAAGCGAGGTGTGCACGCAGCCTTCGTTGTTACGTTTCGTTTGAATTACAGCTCACTGGCCGAGCATCCTATGTGCCCAAGGCCCTAAGCAAACCACGTCAGGGGCAATTCTCTCTGAGCCGCCTGTGGCCTGTTCAGACGGTTACGCTGGGGGATGAGCTGTCACTCAAAAAGAAATTAATATGATTGGCCCTGTGTATTCCTCGCTTGGCTTTGTCTTCCAGCACAAGGTCTCATCTGATTGGACAAAAATACAGTGCTCCCCTATAGGTAAAGCGCTGTGTAAAGAGCGTAATTTTTTTTGGCCTAAATTTTTTAAGTTAATAGCATAAAAATAAAATCAGTACCTTAAATTTTGCCCAACTTTGACCAAGGCAAGTTTTTTTCCTGTAAGTACTTTTGATTTAATTTTCACAGCATGTAAACATAAGTATTTAATTTGTTTAAAACTGAAATTTGAAAATAAATGCTTGAAAATTAGGCTAAAAATTGATTTTTTTCTTGAGGCTCTATTTTAGTTATTTGCTTTGATTACAGATGCAGGGTCCCACTCCAGGTCACTGGAAGTCAGCTATGCCAGGGTTTCTGATTTGTTTCAAATAATGACACAATTTAAAATTGTGAAATCTAAATCAAGTATTATTTTTAGATATTTATTGTTTTGCGGATTCAAAAGATATATTTTTGTGGTAAAAAATAAATAAACATTTGTATGCATGATGTGGTGTTATCTGACAAGAGTGGGATTTATGATGATTCAATTGAGAATTATTAATCAATTTTTATATTCAGATATATATGTTATATTGGAAATGTATAGAAATATAAACTTATAATAAAAAAAATGATGTGATAAAAAAATGAGGATCTAATACAAACATTTGTTCATTATTTTCCTGCCTCAGCAGAATTGGAGATCAGGCTTTGTTTGCCCTGTATGTATGTTGTTTATTAGTTACATTTCAACTGTATACATTTCATAAAATAAAAAAAATACATATATATTTAATAATATATATTATACAAAAAATATATTCAATTGAACAAATGTGTTAACTACTGAAATGTCAACAGTTAATTAAAAAGCCAACTAATGATCATGGTAATAGTACAGATCATTTGTTCACAAACTGCTCAGCTTCAGTTTCATCATTAGGAGACACATGGTCAGGTCACAAAATATTATTTGCAACAATTTCTAGCTCATCAATACAAAGCAATCATATAAACCTACCATGGCCTATATTACCTCTTTCTCTTACACTTTATCCCTATTTGATTGTCACCCCTAACTTAACGTGAAAACTTTACAACGGATATATCCTATAAAACAATAGGATGGGTTAACGCTCGCCACTTGATTTCATTAATCAAGAAATTAGATCCCGGCCATTACAGGTGACATTCCAGGTTCTTTTAAGGACGTGTATTAAAATACCAGACAATCATACACCCAGATCAATAGAAACTATGAGACATCAGGTTAAATTCACAATATAATTCAAGACAATACTTACAAAGATGTAGATGTGTGTGTGTGCGTTGATGTGTCAATACGACAGTCCTTCACATTAAAATTACAGGATATTTTTACTGAGTCCGTGGTTTGTATAAAAACCAATAAAGTCCAGTTCCTTCAGAGATCTCTGGTTACTGTTTTGTGTAGAATCTAGCGTATGGTTAGCAGCATATAGTCTTTCTGAGTTTAGCGATCTTCAACTGATCTTGCTTGTCAGCGACCCGGGTAGGTTTACGATCACATGAATGCAATAGCGCCCTTTGTTTACGTTGAGCTTAGAGTCCTTGACCTTGCTCGTGTAGCAATGGGTTCACGGCTTACGGCGGTTATGTTTCTAGGTCAAGCTGAACTAGGCCGGCAGGTGACGAGCGAGCTCTCTCTATATCGCCAATACGAAGCTCTTTCGGCAGCACGGCTGAGTTCTTATGAGCTGGGTCCTTGCCTCATGCAGAAGCTTGCTTCTATGCCGTTTCTGGCGTTTCAATGTTCATACTCCCGTTCGTGCGTGCTGCCACCCCAAGCTTCAAGACCCAACTGAAGGCAGCTTCCAGCGTCTCTCCCTGAACTCTGACGTCACAATCGTCGTCACAATACGGCGATCCGGTTCTCTGATTGGCTCATTTCTCAAGTGTCCCATATAAGGATATAGGTGACCTAGTTTGACTGTTAGCGTCACCTTGGCGACCCACATACCAGAAATAATTACACACGATGCGTGACACGGATAAATCAGCTGATAGCCGATGGCATTCCATACAAGAATACACAATATATATATATACAGTCAAGACCTGTCAACGCTTTAGGATGACGTTTAACGTCAATATCAATAGAGAACAGACTTCGTTAAACTATGATACAAAACACCGTACATATTGTCACCGATTTCTGGTGACATTGATATTATTTTAGATTTTTTCCTTCAAGGTCAACTTCAGCTGAGCACAGTGACCCATGGGTCCCTTGTTATTAATTTGTTTAAACAAAAATTTTTTACTTATCATATGCGACACTATTTTTCAAAAAAGGTTTACTGGGATCTACTTCTTATTATAATAGCAGGTGCATCTTATCAGTCTACAGAGTTGATTAGATTTTGTTTACACTTAAATTATTTTTAAATTTTTTATGAATTTGTTTATACAAAATTTTTACGTTTCATATGCTACACTGTATCTCAAAAGGTGCTGGGATCTACTTCTAATTTTAGTAGCAGGTCTCAAGAGCTGATAAGGTTTTGTTCACACTTTTTTCTTGAATTTTTTAATGAATTCTTAATTTTTTTTTTCATTTTTTATCAATTTTGAAATCCTAAAATCTCATATGCAATGCAAGATTTTAAAAACTATCACTCAAATAGGGCTGGCACAAAGAGGATAGTGTTCCATGTACGCAATCTTACAGTGAAACCTCAACAACCCCATCCCCCATTTTAAACCTTTTTTTTTGTAAAGCTACATCTCCAAAGGTTTTACTCTGATCTACTTCAAATCAGAGTTTCAGATGCATCTTCTCAGTCACCAGATAAGGTTATGCTCACACCTTAATGGTTTCAGATTTTTAGCTCAGCTGAATTGAAGTCATCTGAGCTATTGGGATCACCCTTTGTCCAGCGTCTGTCCGTCCGTCTGTCCGTCCGTCCGTTAACCAGGCACAAAACGTAACCGCTGGTCCTGGAATCTTCTCACTTAAAATCCAGAGAGGTCCATGAAAAATCTCCTTGGAAACTGAAATTAGGCCTATGATACCAATATTCGTTGAGCTATGGGGCTCCAAAGTACCCGCCAGAATAATGGAAAGTTTGATACAAAAGCTCAAATATCTGAACAACTAATGCATTGATCACCATGATTCTTTGCATGGATATTGGTCATGGAATGTTTCATCAGTTTCCGCAGACTGGTGGTGCCATCTGTATTTTTTCGATTTTTTACGATTTTGTTTTCTCTGTTTTTGAGACCTTTGAAGATGTGGTCATCTGTTAACAGATCTTCCAGCTTGACATCAAGGGAGGTCCATGAATAGTCTCAAAAGAAACCAGAAACTAGGTCTCTCCTTCAAGTTCAACACCTGAGATAAGCTCACGATGCCCTATATTCAGTGAGGTACGAGCAGATAACTAAAGTTTGAGCATCCGGAAAGTCTTATATGTTGGACACTGAAACGTGACTGTAATGTCTCCTTGGGCAACCAAAATAAAGTCACTGTGACTATATTCTGTGAGCTGTGTGACACAACATGATTTAACACCCTTTTAGTCATACGGGCACAAATTTAAGCGGCTGGACCTGGAAATTTTAATTTATATAAGATCCGGGAGGGCCTATTAAATCTTACGCTCTTTACACAGCGCTTTACCTATAGGGCTACTACCTATATCGTAAGGCGCTGTTTGTTATGACCTCGTATCCTGAATTGCAACACCAGAGGGGAGCACTGTATTTTTGTCCAATCAGATGAGACCTTGTGCTGGAAGACAAAGCCAAGCGAGGAATACACAGGGCCAATCATATTAATTTCTTTTTGAGTGACAGCTCATCCCCCAGCGTAACCGTCTGAACAGGCCACAGGCGGCTCAGAGAGAATTGCCCCTGACGTGGTTTGCTTAGGGCCTTGGGCACATGGGATGCTCGGCCGGTGAGCTGTAATTCAAACGAAACGTAACAACAAAGGCTGCGTGCACACCTCGCTTGCTGGTTTCAGTTCTGCAGACAACAGATACATGGCTACGCTAACACAGTCATAATGTCATAATCGAATCGGTCGATGATGCGAGAATGCAGAGGGAGCAATTTAAATTCGACCGGAAACTCAATAAGCGGCGCTTGAAGCGCAGCAATGGGCGGAGCCAGGATGCCTGTCGAGTGTTTGTTTATTGGCATCTGATTGGCTGCTTGTCACATCATACGCACGTTTATTTCAGTGGAAAACGAACCGCCATCTGGTGTCTAAATATATCATAAACGGTCAAAGCTGGCAGGGTGAAAATCGGTTGCTTCTTTAGAAGCGCAAGATTCCCGCTGCCTCGGGAGCGTAATTAAATCTTCTTAGAAACCCTAAATAAGGTCACTGTGACCCATATTCTGTGAGCTTTTAGCGCACCAGATAAGTTAGATGAACACAAATCATAGCAGTTGGACATAGACACATACAACTTATCATCCAAGGAGTAAATCTTAGAAACCCTGAGTATGGTCGCTGTATCCTATTTCCTAAAGCTTATGGACAAAACGCCTAATTTTGAGCACTCTGGAAGTCATTCTATCCATTGTTCAAGTTTCCTTAACAAACATCTATCACCAGATCATATATATATATATATATATATATATATATATATATATATATATACACATATATATATTATAACATTAATGATTATTACATTCATCACCTGTATGTCATATTCAGCTGAGCGTCATTGCCCACGAGTCACTTGTTATTAATAAAAGTCTTGCCACGGTTTAAGTAGACAATTTAAAAAAAAATATTTTAGAGCATCTGTTTACAAGCTCAGTATGTTGAAAAATGGAATTGCATGTATTTCAGCTACAGCATGTCACATTTGAGATTTTTTTAAAGTTATCCATGAATATGAACTTATATATTTTTAACTTTTAAAAATTCAACCAGTTTTAAGAAATCCACAAAATTATAAGTTGGCTATACAACCCTTTAAATGAAATATCATTCTGAATATGTCCATATATGAACATTTAGGTGATAGCAAGGAAAACTGAAACATTATTTACAAAAGCTTATATGCCAATTCCCGAGGCCTTAGCCGCCATCACTTATACAACGCCTAGGCAACAGCTAGCATTTAGCGACCTTCGATCTTCGGCCTTCGTGTGTTTAAATGAACTGTCTAGCTACAGTCTAAACAAAAACAAGGCCTACAGGCCTAGTGCGAACCTGTGCATTGGAAAATACACCAGGTGTAATGCTTCAATGCTGGACCATTACTTCTCATGTATATGAACAATGCAAGTACTAAACATTTTGAATAAGAAACAATTACACAAACATCACTGCTGAAATTCTGGCATGGGTGCACACAACACAAAAATGATTGTAGTTGGCACCACCAGTCTTGTATACAACGAAGCTATCAGAGATATATACATATATCCAATTTCAGGCTGATATATCAAATTCCTCTGTAGAAATAAGCAGGCACATACACTGTGCAAATGTCATTGTAGGTGGCAACACCTGTCTTGTGAACGAGAAAGCCATCAAAGACACATACCCAGGTCAAAATATCAGGCCAATACATCAAACTGATCTTGAGCCTGATGCATGGGGCTGACCAGGCTTGGGTGAGAAAGGCAGTTACCCGGAGTGAACTGTGACAAATTTGCTAGCTTGCTCAGGCTACTGCACTAAGTGAACTCATGACCTGCACCTGGCTAGACTGAGTGAACTTTCGACCTGTACCTGGATGCACTCAGTGAACTCTTGACCTGTTTCATAATCTAACACAGTTGGTAGTCCACATGCAGTCATGAGGGGCATGACACCCATGAGGTGATCACATGGTGGCCATGAGGTGTTCACATGTCACCCATGATGTGATCACATGCATTGTGGCTTGGCTGCACTGACTGAACTCTTGACCTATATCTGGCTGCACTGACTGAACTCTTGACCTATATTTGGCTGCACTGAATGAACTCTTGATCTTTTGCCAAATCTGAAACAGTTGGCAGTTTCTCAACCTATTTAAAGATACAAACACAATCTTGGCCTGTTGGTAAATCTGTTTACACATACTGAAAGACTTTGGCTAAAATGCTTTTTTTTCAAGCTGACATATTCATAAACTTTTTATCAAAATAACTTAAATAACAAATGATGCAGTTCTTTCATTGTTAAAGGTCTAATAATTCTACAGAAAATCATTCAAGTAAACTTGAACAAAGGATACCTAAGAATAATTTTTGTACAATGTTACAGAAGTTATAATTGAAACAATAATTTTGTAGAAGAACAGTTTTGCAGTCCTCAGTTTGAAATAGACATGATAATGGCCATAAGACCAACTTAAGCTTTTCTGATATGATTGAAAGAACCATGTCCTAGGATAATTCTTTTGAAAAATTGAACGATTCAACTTGACAGTTTCATCAAAAACATTTTAAGCTGAAAGAGGCTAAAATTATGAGGTTTTTGCCCATAAAAAACAGGTCAATGTAGGTGGCTTCACAAAATCTACAACTTCAAATATGAGTCATGTGACCAACTTTTGCACAATACTTTGTAATGCTAGCTTCTTTCATTTCTGAGATAACTATGTCAGTATACTTACTTGGCCAAATGACTGTTCAAATTCGTTTAACTCCACTAAAATTCATCAAATGCAAACCATTTGAACGAACTTGAGAGGGCTTGCCTCTGGAATCATTTTTGTCAAATATTGAACCATTTGGCTGGACCGTTTACAAGAAGACTTTTAAAGGTTTCCAGCTTTTCCCCTATAAAATCTAAGTAAATGCAGATAGCAAAAAAATAAGCTGAATCCCACAACATTTGATATGAGACAGATTATTTCATAAAATCTAGGGATCATAGCCCCTGCTATTCCTGAGAAATTATGGGTTAATATACAGATGACCAATGACCCCCTCACAAAAAAAGTCAATGCAGGTGGCGCCACCAATACCTGAATTTCATATATGACTCATGTGACCAACACTGGCATAAAATTTGGTGACGATAGCTCTGGCCATTTCTGAGATTGTCATTTTAGTATGCTTTTTTGGACAAATGACTAGGTTCAAATTTCTGTAATTCGGCCAAAATTCATTGAACTTGAACCATTTTAGTCCAGCGGTTAAGCTCACATATTTGGAGGAATTGTGCAAAAGTTGAAAGAAGCATGAAAGTTGGCAAAAGTATTCTTTGGTGCTTATTGATGAATTTCAGATATAGGGCAAAGCTGAAAATAAATTATCTTGGCCAAAATCCAAGATGGCGGCCAAGATGGCCGCCAAATTAGAAAATGTCAATAACTTGAGTTAAAATGTCCCGAGAAAGCATTGCAAGTACTCTAACAATATGTTTTTTTTTATTCAATATTTGAGGTTCCAACCCTCTCCAGGTACTCATTAGCTGGTTTTTATCACGAATTTGGTAATATTCCCATTAGTCAAACAGTTCAGCTACGTATTGAGAAGAATTGAAATGAAAACCTAGTAAGAAGAATGAAACTTGGCATAATAATTTTACAGACCATACTGTATATGTTCAGATATGGGGCCGAGCGGAATTCACAATATCTTGCTAAAACTGCAAGATGGCAGCCAAGATGGCCACCGAAATATAAAATACCAATATAGTCGGTTATATTTGTCCTGGAATGCATTGCATGTGCACTGTTTCTATGTTATTACAATCGAAAATTTATTTATAAGGGTTCCAGGTCTGTATCATGCATGTGTGAATGAAGTCTGATTTTGTTGGTATTGAAATTGTGCTAAAATTACCCTTTTTTACCAGCACATCTAACGGTAAAACGTATTTGTTGATTTCCCTGCCGAAATTTAATTTATTTGTTAATTTTAATATTTGAACACTTTGTCTCTTTCAATGTTATGAAAAGGACAGTCGATTGGTAAAACGCTCGGCTCTCTTCACTGGCGACTGAAGGTTCTGTCCTCGTTGTTGCTTTGAGAGTGGATTGTTGTGGTCCATACAGAGTCGGTTGTTTTCTTCGTGTCCTCTGATTCCATCCACCACTTCGCCATCCGAACCACGGAAAGTGCCTAGTATAATAGTTATTATAACCAGTAGTACAATCAATGTAAAAGAAATTTTACTTGTTTGTAAGTTGTGGTTCTTTTGCGTTGAGGTGACGGTGCAGCTCCAACCAAGACTCTTTGCTGCCATGAAGACAGAATCAGTACATATTTAGCGGCTCACCACATTAAGCTGTATGCTGTATGATTTAGGCCTGTTTGTATCACTTTCTACTGAATGAGAATGAAGTTATCCGTATGATAAAGATGGTATGTTGTTAGAAAGAAGTCATAACCTGTCGTTAAGACAGAAAATCTCATGGTTTGTGGCGAGATTTCACCATTATGCCATTGCGACATCGACGGGGTTTGAACCGAGACCTACAAACACGTCATTAACCACGAGGCAACGTTCTAACCCCATATATCTTTGTACTTTGGTGATGGTGCATGACAGAATCTGGACACTTGTAGACACTTGTGCAGTTTGCCGTTTATCTTCTACATTGATATTCTGGTTTATGATTCATATCAATAAGCTAACTTTGCATTTCCAAGTGATGTCTTAAAATACTTCGTTTGCTTACATAATGCACACTTTGAATAAATATAATGATAATTGGAAATAATAAATATTTGCTTCATTTAATGAAAGGATTTATCTTCATGTGCACTGAATGCAAGTTTCTAGGTCGGACTAAACATTGCGCATAAGATAAAAAGAACCGATAGTAAGTTGGAATTGTGGGCGTTTTACTAGAAGCAAAACGCTCTTGTCCTGCAAAATATAAAAGAAAATATTCAGGCAAGGTTATAAAATTTGCTGGCAATATTACAAATAAAAAAAACGTATAAACTGTTTTGTACAGTAATAATATTGAGAAGTAGTCTATCCTCATTAATATATGTTCCTTGATGAAGCGAATGGTTTAAAATACAAGTTTCCCAAGCATTCTGCATGTGGGCATAAACTGACAGGGGAAGGTACAAAGGTTGCCAGAGCTCAGAAGCTGAAAGCACAGCAAAGTTACAATCACCAATCAAGTCGATAAAAACTCAAACCAAACTTTGTACTGAATTTTTAGGTAATCAAGTTAAAGAAGAAAGAATGCATGTCTGGAACCTGAGGGTGCATTGTATTTTTCAACCTTGTTTTGTGAATTAGACTCTCTATCTTCCGTTTTACTGTACCATTTTCTTAGCATCCATCCATGAAAGATCAGCTAGCTTGAACCTGGCACCACCGACTCATACGTGTGGTGAATATTTCTACCAATATTTGTATAAACTACATGAATCTACAAATGTGCATAATGTCAGCAAATGAAAGTACATGTATTTTGTTGACACCAACTCATTATGCAAAGTGAATTTTAATGGCAACTCGTGGGAAGGAACAAGTTTTATATCACAAAAATTGCATCACAGCAACTGGTAGTGATACTTTACTGACACATGTGTCTGTTCTTTCCTACAATCATGCAGTCTTAAGTTTGCATCGTCACCATATCACAAAATTAGTAATCTGCATGAATGTTATTTCAAGCATTCATCACCATAGTACAAAGGCAGCATACAGCAACATGTTAAGCACCTCTTATGTGTGTGGATTCTGTTTTCTTGTCAACATACAGTCTGAAAGCCATCACTTCATGGCAAAAGAAGCTTAGATTCCATACAGCACACAGGTGTGAGCTTCTACATAAGCGCGTATTTTGTCATGCACGTATGTACTCTAAATTCATTATGAATAAAAGTCTTTCCTTTTAAACAGACATGGTGTTCAAATACTTTTAACTAAAACATGTAAATTATTATTTGATTTTTTATTGCACTAATCAAGATTTACATGAATGTTAAGTTGATTGTAAAATTAAATATCATGTTTGTAGATTTTCGAAAACCCTGCCTATTCTTCACTGATATATGAAGCTCCCACTGATACCAGACAGGATACCTAAGTTTCTTTCATCCCTTACCCCGGCAAAGCAATTAATACATTCCTAATGCATGCAGATAAAGGGATTTCAAACAGATGAAGTCAGATATTAAATATTAATATAATAAAAAACCTACCCCAGCAATTGACACTTTCATTTAAAAGTGCAGTATTCAGCAAATTTTATCAAGTTTACCGTTGGGTGTACTGATGAAAATGGGAATTTTAGTACAATTTCAGTAGGTACACACAAGGCGGAACCTATACAGCTGACAGGTGTGAGCTTCTTGCATAGATCTGTATCTTGCGACGCACGCATCAAGTCTAAAAGTTATAAGCAGGATAAACTTTATATTATATGGATTGTCTAATTTATTTTATTTTAATATGTAATTAATATGGATTGTACAATCAGTTGTAATTACTATTACCAGCCACTGTCCATGGCTCGGATGGTGGCGTTCGATGGTATATAAACAGAGGTAAAGGAAAGCGAAGGACAAGGAGGAATTCACCCTCCTTAGATGGGCCATTATAACCCAATAGGAATAGGAACGATGTTGTTTAAACCTGGGGCGCCAGTGGAGATGGCCGAGCGTTTTACTACTCAATTGTCCATTCCATTACATTGAAATAGACATTGGGCTCAAATACGTAAAATTAATATATATGTTAAATGTCAGCACAGTTGGATTTATGCATTTGATATTTCCCAATTGCCCTAACAAAGTTTTACATGAATGCTGATCGTAAAATCTAAGTACATGTATGTAGGTTTCAAATATTCTAATGGTAAGTGTTTACGGACATATCAAGTGCAATCCTAATATCATTGTAGATTTCGACAGATAAGTTTTTTGCACCCTTCACCTCTTCAAAGGAATTATATTTGTTAGCATGCAAATAAAGGGAGAAAAAGGAAGAAAGGAAGAAACATTGCAATAAAAATTGTTCTTCTATTAAAGCATCCGAATTCATGACAAAGCAGACAAACCTAAGTCAGCAAATGACACTTTCATTTGACTACGATCACAATGTATGAGACTACTATGCAGAACTCGACAAATAATGTTTGATATCCATTGTGCTAGTAAACAAGGGGAAATGTAGGACAATTTCAATATAAACAAAACCAGGATTCATTCACAGAGTCATTTTACAGACTTTAAACCCTTATAAATGAATTTGTCGACCCCAAAAACGTAGAAATAGTGCACTTGGAAAGCATTCTAGAACAAATATAACCGAATGTATTGATATATTGATATACATTAGCTAAAATGGGCTGTTATGGCATATGACTAAATTCAGCTTCCCATAACTCAGCCAAGTCACTGAACTGAGACCATTTGAATAAACTTCAGATAGGACTACTCTGGGATCATTTCTGTGCGATATTAAACAATTTGGCCATATGGTTTCAGAGAAGAAGTTTTTTGTAGCTGTCAGTATAATACGGGCACTGATGACCCCCGAACAAAAAAAGGCCGATGCAGGTGGCGCCACCAATACCTCAATTTCAGATATGACTCATGTGACCAATATTCGCATAAAATTTGATGATGATAGCTCCAGCCGCTTCTAAGATTGTAATTTTAGTATGCTTTTTTGGACAGATGACTAAGTTCAACTAGCTGTAACTCGGCCAAAAATCACCGAACTTAAACCATTCGAACAAACTTGAGAGAGATTGTTCCAGGGATCATTTCTGTGAAACATTCGATAATTTGGCTGAACAGTTTCGGAGAAGAAGATTTTTACAGCTTTTTTAGCTTTTTCCCTATAAAATCTAAGAAAATGCAGTTAGCCAAAAAATAAGCAAAATCCGATAGAGTTTTTTAGATGACTAATTTTTTGCATAAAAATTTGTGATGCTAACTCTTGCTGTTTTCAAGATAGAATGGGTTAACGTACAGACGACGGACGCCGGACGACGCCACACCATCGCATAAGCTCACAGGTTCGCTAAAAATATAAATAAATAAAATAACGAACAGATGTTATATTTTAAGGTTTTCGACTGAAAGAAAAATCTGTTAAGCTTCCATTTGCAAGGAATGCTGATCCGACATTGAAATACGGATAAAAATAAAAATATAACTAGAATACGGATAGTCAACAAGCGACTACGTGTATCCGCCAAAATCAGAGTAGGACGGGTGAAGTGAGGCATGGATTGAGTGGCAAGGGGAAATAGAGTTAGATGTGTTACATATCAGCATGGATGTATGCCACGTAAACATGATTGTTATTTGAACGAGAAACTATCCAAGATGTAAACACATGCAAAATTTCAGGTGGAAAAGTCAAACCACTGCCGAGATATGAGTGATTTTATCCCACAGCAGACAAACAGATGGACCCAGTGCAAAAATGGTTGCAGGTGGCGCCATCAGTAGCTTGTATGATAAAGAGCTAAGTGAGATCCAAACACATGCATCACTTCAGGTAGGTACGTCAAACCAGTCCGGAGATATTAGCATTGATATCTGCAGCATGAACATGAATGAAGGTGGCGCAACCTGTCATAAAATCAAGTAAGCTATCCAGGATGTATACGCATGCCAAATTTCAGGTGAATAAGTCGAACCGCTGCTGAGATATGAGTAATTTTAACCCAAGTCCAACAAACTGATGGATGCTGTGCAAAAATGGTTGCAGGTGGCGCCACCAGTTTCTTGTATGATATAGAGCTATGTGAGATCTAACACATGCAAATTTTCAGGAAGATATGTCAAACCAGTCCAGAGATATAAGCATGGATGTCTGCAGCGTGAACGTGAATGTAGGTGGCGCCACCTGTCATAAAATCAAGAAAACTATCCACGATGTATACGCATGCTGAATTTTAGGTGAATTAGTCAAACCACTGCAGAGATATGAGTGATTTTAACCCAAGGCGGACGAACAGATGGACGCTGTGCAAAAATGGTTGCAGGTGGCGCCACCAGTTTCTTGTATGATAAAGAGCTATGTGAGCTATTTTTGTGTATGTTATAAAGCTATCCAAGGGCTACATTTGTGTAAAAAAATTTTTCCTGATTGGTCATACGAGTCCGAAGATATGTGAGTTAATTTGTCAAAACAGACGCAAAGATGGACGCACTGACGAGATGAAAGCTAGGTCAGAGGTCAACGCCGAATGGTTAGGCACCAGTTCACATGTGACTCGATAATTGATGTAAGTTTCGGAAAAATCGGTCCAGTAGTCTCCGAGAGGAGTTTTCCGGAAACGAATACGGCGGCGGCGAAAGCCGGTCAAAAACATAGTATCCGCAAAACATTGTTTTGGCGGATACAATGAATAAGGAGAGATTCTGTATGCACGGATCCGGCATGCGGATAGCCACCAAGGTTGACTAAAATGTTAAATATATCTGAGAGTACATTTTAGTCACACCCCATGTACGCACATGGGTGGGATTCTAAGCTCTGTATGATGTGTTAAAGGAAAGAAAAGTCATCAATATCTCGGATTTCTCATTTTTTTAAGACAAAATTATGTTATGATAAGCTAATCGCCTAAATTCTTAGTTCAAATATATGTCTATTAATAGCCCTTATAAAACCCTTATAAAAATTACATAAAGCAATTTCGCTCCGACCAATACATTCTGACTGCTTCTGTTATGGCGGTTATGAGTGCTCATGCAGTGTACGACCCGTGTCTTTTAAATTTAGACCAAAATACACATTAACTAATTTAAAATGCACTTACAGTTGCCAACATGTTGCAGTTGTATTGAAAAAAAAGATACTCTTGCTATGATGATGAAGTTTTAATGTAACCCCATCCGTAAAATTGATATTGAATTTTCCGGAAAATACGAACGAATCGTGGTCAAACACCAATTTTCTCTATATATAAGGGCAGGCGACGAAACAGTCGTCCGTAAACGATACAAAACGTTTCGTCGCTGCAGGCGGTGAGCATGCGGAATGCATGCATATCCGGCAAAACGAATCGCTACGTGTAACGAATTTCGCCGGTTCCGCATAGTAAACCGGATGCGACATTTCGAAAAATAGCATGTTGCCGTAACCTGTATAGGTCCGGTATAAAATCTCTCAACACGCATGCTGGAATCTATGCTATAAGCGGGTTTCTAGTCATTCCCTATACGACGGTGGCGCCAGTCAAACAAAAATTTCCGCGAACATTTTAATCAGTCATCTAAAAAAACTATCGGATTTCGTTTATTTTTTTGGCTATCTGCATTTACTTAGATTATATAGGGAAAAAAGCTTAAAAAACTTTAAAAATCTTCTTCTCCAAAACCGTCCAGCCAAATTGTCCAATATTTCACAGAAATAGGCTAATCCCAGAAACTATTTCTCTCAAGTTTGTTCGAATGGTTCCAGTTCGGTGATTTTTGGCCGAGTAACAGGAAGTACGAACTTAGTCATCTCTCCTAAAAAAGCATACTAAAATTTCAATCTCAGAAATGGCTGGAGCTATCATCACCAAATGTTTACCAATGTTGGTCACATGAGTCATATCTGAAATTGAGGTATTGATACATCTGCCTTTTTTGTATGGTGGTCATCAGTGCCTTTATCATACTTAAGGCTACAAAAAACTTCTTCTATGAAACCATATGGCCAAATTGTTTAATATCGCAGAGAAATATCCTAGGGTAGTGCTTTCTAAAGTTTGTTTAATTTGGTCTCTGTTCAGTGAATTTTGGTTGAGTTATGGGAAGCTGAATTTTGTCATATGCCATGACAGCCCATTTTAGCTCAGTGGCAACAAAGATCTTCTTCTCAAAAACCACTGGGCCTAATTCTTAAATTTCACACATTAATTATCCTCAGATGTTGATAAGTCAATTTTGTTCAAATGGTTTTGGTTCAGTGCTTTTTGGTTGAGTTACGGGAAGCTTAACTTAGCCAGTTTGCTGTATCTTCCTATATGAGTTATAAACCTGCAAAACGTTTTTTTTGACTGACGCCACTGAAGCCAATTTGTTAAATATTTTACAAGAACGTTCCCCACAATAATTCTTATAATAATTGTCTTCAATGGTTCCACGTGAATGATTTTTGGCTGAATTATGGAGATTGAATTGAGTCATGTTACCATATATGTTAGCTGTGTGAAGCAGTTACATCTAGCCTGGCACCAGTTTATCAGCATCTATTACATCATGCCACTAGACATTTAGATTTCAGGTTATCTGTGGTTAATATTGACAAGAATATTTTTAAAAGCCTTTCAAAAACTAGAACTATAATTGAAATTATTCATCATATCAGGAAATGTTACAGTCATAGATATTCAGCTCTCTGTGGCTATATAAAGACGGCTGTACATGGATTATAAATTGGTATCCATACTCAAATCAAGATTTGCCATTAGTGAGATGTATCTGTATTATAATTTGCCATCATTATGCATCTGTTATAATTTTTCAAATCTTCATGATTTCTTTTTTATTAAAAGTCAGCTGAAAAGCATTTTGTATTGGGAAAATTTATTTCAAAGTTATTTCAAGTAGAGACCACTTTTGTGTACAGATGGTAGCACCTGGTTTACCATGGGCAGATTGCCAAGAATTGCCAGTGCCCGGATGTTGGTCATCAGCCAAGATGATGTTTGCTCTATAAATAACTTTGGCACAGTGCAAGGATTTGAAGAAGTGCAGCTAGGTATAGGTCAAGAGTTCACTCAGTGCAGCAAGACAGGTCAAAAGTTCACTCAGTCTAGCCAGGTGCAAGTCAAGAGTTCACTCAGTGCAGTAGCTTGAGCCAGCAATTTGTCACCGTTCACCCAGGGCAACCGCCTTTCTCACTTAAGCCTGTTCAGCCCAGTGCATCAAAGTCTAGGGAAGTTTGATGTATTGGCCGGATATTTTGACCTGTCTATGCATCTTTGATGGCTTTCTCATTCACAAGACAGGTGTCGCCACCCACAATGACTTTTGCACAATGTATGCGCCCTCTTATTACTACGGAGGAATTTGATACATCAGCCCGAAATTGGGCAAATTTATACATATCGTAAAGCTTTGTCGTGTACAAGGCTGGTAGCGCCACCTACAATAATTTTTGCACAGTGTATGTCCCTGCTTATTTTGCTGGAGGGGTTTCACATATCAGTCTGAAATTGAGCTATATATATATCCGTTGTATACAAGACTGGTGGTGCCAGCTACAATCATTATGTTCCGTGCAGCCATTCCAGAATTTAAGCAGTGATGTTTGTGTTATTGTTTCTTTTCCAAAATGTTTAGTACTTGCATTGTTCATATAGAAGTTATGCCTTTATTTGAAAAGTAATTAATGGTCCAGCATTGAAGCATTATATCTGGTGTTTATCCAATTGTACAGGTTCGCATTAGGCCTGTAGGCCTTGTTTATTTTCATCTGCGAGTGGAACGGTCATTTTCCTCGAGGAAAGAAAAAACTGACGTTATTCTGTTGTGGGAAAATTATAATAATTACATTCATGGTTGACTTACGTGTATTCATGCAGCAGTTATTAATAACGAGGCTGGTTTTACTCGGAAAGTTTATCTCTGCGTCCGTCACGAAATTTTTCTGATTTCCCTTCCGTCCTTCCGTCCCGCCCTCTTCTTTAAACACAGAATTTGGAACATGTCCAGCAATCTTTGACACTTACATTTGTGATGAAAGTTCAGTACATGAACTTTATGAAAAATGCATATAATTCTATGTAGCGCGGGTGCCGGAGCACTAGGGCATTGAGGTTCTGGGTTAATTTTGGATAACCACATACGTCTTTCTTGATTTAATCTTGCCTAGAGGGGATAGAATCATGTGAAGATATCCTCACAAATACTTAGTAATTTAGCAATAGAGTTCTAAATTCTAATATTTAAATGCTGTTAATGGTTTTACGTGACGATAACACCATGCATTGTCCAAAGTATCTGGTGATGATACTATAAAACTATAAATATTTTGCGATAAACCGAAACATATATAGTATGTTAAGGCAGCCGCACCAGAAATCGGAAGATCGTGGGTTCGAATCCCGTCGGCAGTGAACCGACTTTTCTGTGTATACTGTCACATGGCATAGGTGTAGTTAAATTATCTTGGTGACTTCAAAGAGTAAGTCCTTCAAACTTTAACACATAATTTATTCTGTTGAACATAACACTACAGCTTCACAGTTGAACAATACAGATACTGGTCCCTGTTGACATTTTGGCTCACATTCCGGCACAGATTCACAGATACTTAACAGAACATAACAATCATAGGAGGCAGCTAGCTCTTGGATCACATCAAAGGTCATTACTTCTGCTGTTATAAGTTGAGATGGAAGTCCATAACTTACTTAAATTTTATTCAAAGGATGCAGCCAGTTACATGTAAGTGTGCCACATGTCCGCCATGTCCTACAAGGGTGGACAGAGATGCACAGGGTGCAAACCTCTGTCTCCTATCTCTCTCTCTCTCTCTCCCTATCACCCGATTTCCAATCCTTATAAACATATTGAACTGGTCATTATTTCTTTGATAACTAATCAACTAGAATGCTTCGATTAACTCCAATAGCATAAGTGTGAACATCTCTTAGTCTGACTGGCACCACATACAAAGGTGTGATTTTCTTTTTAAGATCCATTGCCTTTACCTAACTGCTAACTAGTTCTAACCTAAGTGTCATCCTCCTTGAACATGCTATGGCCTTCATTGAATTGCTAATTATACTTACAGGTAACTAACCATATAGAGACAGATTCAAAATTACAAAAATCTAATGTACACTTTCTAACATTTACCAACAAGGAATGAACTGGTTATAACACCTCTGTCACAAAACCCTTACCATATATATATATATATATATATATATATATATATATATATATACCTCTGCCATTGGCTGTGGTGACCAGATTTTAGCTGTGTGCATTGATTAAAACTTGTTCTTAGATTGATGAGCCGCAAAGCTTTAATGAAAAATGGAATGATACCATGTTATTTGGAGAAGAATGGACAAGTTAATGAGTACAAAGTCAGATTAATCGTAACATCTTCTCTCAATGTATAGCGGTATTTTCACATGTTCTACACGAATAGAATGTTCATGTCGTTTAGCGAAATTCTATAACGGCGATCCGAGGCTTATATGTTTAAATTAAGTTTCAAGTTCTCTCCATTGTAAAGTTTAAAATCGCATAAATACGAGTAGTTAAAGCTGCAAAAGAAAAAAAATAGACATTGTACCTATTTTAAGTATAGTATGTAGGCTATTAATAGAAACTAATACTTTATTGGTTATAACCGCATTTATTCTAGAAAGAAGTTTGGCCTATTAATTAAATGAAAATTTTAAAGGGAAAAAATCCCATCGGCATTACGATAAGGATGCATTGGGAAGCGATTCAACATTCCTGTCGAACTTTTTACAAATATATCTATGTTTGCAAAATTTGGGACAAACAATAAGTGTCACTGCCACTGGTGACACTTTAGCTGGCGATTAAATGTCTTGCAAACCCACCATGATAAGGTGGGCCAATCAGGATGATAATCAGTGCCCTAATTTACCTTCAAAACTGAATTCTGTACACTTATATATCTTAATATTTCGATTTTCCTGTACACGTCAGAAAATCTCTCTCTTTTACAAACATTTTTATTCGACTATTAGGGGCCTATATCATTCTTTTTTTATCATTCATTCAGGGCATCTTTTATAAATGTAGACTTGTTTATGCATCGCTCATATCGCGTTTTGTCACAAACAATTTCATTGGCTAAGATTTTCTCACTTCAGCCAATGGGAGTGGAGATTAAGGTGAGCACGAGAGAGATGTAAATAGGCGGTCACGAGGAAGTGTGTTCGCCCCCGGTCAGGAAAAAAAAATTGTGTCAGCAGCACAACATGGCCAACGCCGAGATCGTCACGGTGGACGACCTCCGGCTCATGTTAAGCCATGTGATGAAAAATATGTATCACCCCAAAGACAAGAATCGACAGGTAGTGATCACTTCATTTTCTGTACCCGTGTGAACAACCATCGCATGGTGAACATTGCTGCCATGCACTGACGTTTCTGTTGTTTATATCATAACCCTTCTGTCAGTGTCACTGAACTGAGTGAGGATGTTGGACGTGTATTGCTACTGTTACATAGATTATGTAACTATTCTTTTATGAATTGTACAAGCACTAACCCGGAACATGAGATGATTATATAACCTCTTCAAAATGGATTGTCTGTCACTAATGTCAGCCCGTCATCTAGCCGCCGACGTCGACGCAACAGGTTTCAGGTTTCTGTTGCGTCGCCGGCCCATCAAAGGGCTAACTTGGGTTATAGCACGATACGATCTGTTACTCTTAGAAAGAAAATTAAATAAAAATATTTCCTATGATTTTAGCAAACCAAGTTTACATAATGTTGTATGTCGAAAGGCCTGTAATAAAAAATAACAATTCTGGAAAGCATGAAGCACCTGTAACATCAACAACTGATAGTATTTGTCCAGAGAGAATTGAAGCATTAACAGCCCCGGTAGACATTTTGCATTTGGTGGCAGTCCTGTATAAGGCTTTAGGCCTGTGTACTATTATGTTCATATTTTAACTTCCTTGGTGTAAAATAGGGGTGAGAATTAAGAGAACAGTGAGTAATGTTTTCTAGTGGTCAGATGTACAATACACATAGATGTACTGAACATTAATCAACGGATATATGTTAAATCTCACAGTTGTGTATGGAGTGTTATAATCACAGTTAACTGCAGATGCAATCTATGGACTCCACAATGCGTCAGTCACTGAAAAAAAAAGCAATTGAGGAGTTCATTCTTATGGGCTACCCGTCATCATGCTTAGAATACAAGAATGTCAGTCAAGAGAAGGCTGGCAAAACAAATTGAAAAATGGAAATGAAAATTAATTTTTATTGGTTGGCTACAGATTTTGTACTTCTGTATCCTACCCTATCAATCAATAGCGTTTGACTTCTAAAGACTAAATCGAGAATAATTCATTAGTGTTTCTGATTCAGTTTTAATATAGCTACAGGCTTGTAACGCAAACAGTTCTTATTTGTTCTTTCATGTTAGCTCCATTCCTGAATGGAGGCTAAATGTTCGGGCAAGTTCAACTAAAGCTTTAAACCAAAGCACCAGCTAGATTTGACCTTTAGCATCACCTGTCATAATCATGCAAACGTCACTGTGCCACCTCTCTAATTCATCAGCAGTGATGACAAAAAAACTACATCAGTGTAGAGTGCTGATTCATTATGTATCTGTACCGGTATGTATATAATATATATTGGTCTGAATAAGTGCAGAACTGATGGGGATGGACTTCCAAACAACCCACCACCCCTTGGCCCATCAATGTCCAGGTGTCAAAATAATGTTTTTTTTTCTCATAAAAAACTGTCTCAATCAGTTGGAATTAGTCCAGTACAAGTTGAGGTAGTTCCCACTGGATGACTTGGCATCAGGTATTACGCAGAATGTTTTTAACTCTTAACTTAAATGTACTCTTAACTTAAACTTAATTTTACTTTAAACACCCCCCAAAAAACAATGGAATATGTGGCCATTAATACAGTAACACCCTCTTGTTTTCTTAGTATATATTGTTTTGGATTTAGACATCAGATGAAGCTGCCGGAACATATTAAAAGCCAATTTACAGGGCCCTCATACTGTCAAATTTAGGTTTATTTCTAGCAAAAAGATAATGTTCCTATAACTGCCAAAAACCTAGAGTCCATGTGTTGACTGGTTGGACGTGAATTTATAATCCTGGTTACTTAGACCACGTGTTAAGTTGTTGTATGATTTAGATCTTGAATAAAGATAGTTTAACAACCATTTCTGTTAAAATCTTGCAGAAGAGATAAGTATTTGCAAAATACAAACAATATTACTTGAGTAATTGTTCAGTTCACTTGACTTTGTACCAGGGTTGGCAAAATGCCAGCAAATACTCATTAAGTCCATGCTGGTGGTAAATGCCAGGAAATGCCTCTTTTTGCTGGCGAATAATGGCATTTGCTGACAAATACTGGAAAATTGAATTCTATCACATCAGGTCATATACAAATTTCTTTGTCTTGATTATATTTAAACTTTCATTACTAGACTTCCTTATTAAGTTGTATTTCTATTATTAATGTTGAAGTTCATGTAAGATAAACAAATATTTAAGGGCATGGGAGGGGGTTGTGTTTTTTTTTTCAGGTTGTTCCATTAGTTTATATGTTGGGTTTCTTGTATATCAAAAGGGATGTTTTTCTGAGCTGAGAGTAATGCTTGTGGTCATCAGCGAGGCAGTCCCTGAATCATTGTGCATCAGAGTATGAACGAGTGATCTCATCTGCGATATCAGGATACAGGAATTCACTTGTGACAACTGATTCATACATAAATGAGGGTACTCTGAAGTTTTAATTCATGCATTTATAAACTGTTTCCGAGGATTTAAAAAAGGATTTTTTTTGCAAATAAATAAGACCACCTCAAATTTGCTGGGACAACTTCAGAACATTTAAGGTAGTCCTGCAGGATGACCACAAAGTTCAAAACATTTCTGTTCTTGTTATAAAGTTAAAGTTTGTGTTGCTTATTTTCTAAAATTAAATAAAATAAAAACCACAGAGACTCGGTCATAAGAAAATGTTTAAGCAACCTACAAAGCTGTTTAATTGTATTATTATTTATTCTCAGAAAATCAACTGAATTACTCTGGATTTGCTTCGTTGCCTTTGGGTATCTACACAGATGCTGGTATCCATGTATAAATTTATATAGTAAAAGATGCAGCCGATCAGGAATCATT
The DNA here is from genome assembly GCA_026874595.1 of Sipunculus nudus. Taxonomy (NCBI): domain Eukaryota; kingdom Metazoa; phylum Annelida; class Sipuncula; order Golfingiida; family Sipunculidae; genus Sipunculus; species Sipunculus nudus. Next base: position 101,556,816 of record CM049306.1, on the reverse strand, counting down.
TGCAGTACCTCTTTAAAACCTATTTAACCCAGCCCTGGTTTTACCAGGGTAAAAAAAAAAAATGGTTTGCCCAGGTCTTGGTTAAATCTGGTGAACTCCTAAACTCACCCTGTATACTTTTGAGTAAAGGTTGCATGGTTTAATCTTGTAGCATTCATAATTCAACATTCAACTGATTTTTAAAAATATTTATCAGGTGAAACACATTAACTTATGTTGGCTGATGTCACTGATAACATTTCTTGAATTGAAATGTTCACTTTTAGATCATTTTTTTTTCAATTGCAGAGTGATCGATTGGAGGAAATTTGTTGGAAGTTGTTTTCAAAGGATTATAAATGCTCAGTGGGTATCATTTTTATATATCATATATGAATAATATTTCTGAACCAGATACGCTTATAAATTAAGTTTCAACCAAACTTAAAATGTTTCATATAAAGCAAAGAATATATACAAGTTTATCAGTTTTTAGCTCAGCTGACTGTAAGTCATCTGAGCTATAGGGATCACCTTTTGTCCATCGTCCGTCCGGCCGTCCGGGCATCTGTCCGTTAACAGGGCACAAATCGTAACCACTGGACCTGGAATCTTCTGACTTTACATCCAGAGAGGTCCATGAAAAATCTCCTTGGAAACCTGGAATTAGGTCTCTGTTACCCATATCCTTCGAGCTATGGGGCCCCAAAGTACCCCCCAGAATAGTGAAAAATTTCATACAAAAACTTCAATATCTCATTAACTACACCACTGATGGTCATGATTTTTGGCATACTTATTGATCATGAGATGTTCCATCAGTTCCTGCAGACTGCTGGCGCCACCTGTATTTTTTGATTTTTTACGAATTTTTTCTCTAATTTTGAGACCTTTAAAAATGTGGACATCTGTTAACAGGGCACAAATATTAACCACTGGACCTGGAATCTTCATTCTTGATATTCTGAAAGACCTATGAAAAGTCTCAATGGAAACCAGAAATTAGGTCTCTGTTACCCAGATCCTTTGAGCTATGGGGCCCCAAAGTACCCCCCAGAATAGTGAAAAATTTCATACAAAAACTTCAATATCTCATTAACTACTTCACTGATAGTCATGATTTTTGGCATACATATTAATCATGAGATGTTCCATCAGTTTCTGCAGACTGGTGGCGCCACCTGTATTTTTTCGATTTTTTTTCGATTTTTTTTCTCTATTTTTGAGACCTTAAAAGATGCAGTCATCTGTTAACAGGGCACAAATCGTAACAACTGGACCTAGAATCTTCCATCTTGACATGCGTGGAGGCCCATGAAAAGTCTCCTTGGAAACCGGGAATTAGGTCTCTGTTACCCAGATTCTTCAAGCTATGGGGCTCTGAAGTACCCTCCAGAATAATGAAAATTTGATACAAAAACTCAAATATCTGAACAACTAATGTATTGATCACCATGATTCTTTGCATGGATATTGATCATGGGGTATTTCATCTGTTTCTGCAGACTGGTGGCGCCACCTGTATTTTTACAATTTTCTTTCTCTATTTTTGATACCTTAAAAGATGCGGTCATCTGATAACAGGGCACAAATCATAACGGCTGGACCTAGAATCTTCTTTCCTGACATGCAGAGAGGCCAATGAAAAGTCTTCTTGGAAACTGAAAATTAGGTCTCTGTTACCCAAAACCTCAGAGCCATGGGGCTCTGAAGTATCCCCCAGAATAATGCAAAATTTGATACAAAAGCTCAAGTATCTGAATAACCACTGCATTGATCACCAAGATTCTCTGCATGAATATTAATCATGGGATGTTCCATCACTTCCTGCAGACTGGTGGCGCCACCTGTATTTTTTTTCAAATTGTTTGCAAATTTTTTTTTTTTTTTCAAACCTCAATGAAACTGTCATCTGTTAACATGGCACAAATCATAACCATTGGACCTGAAATCTTCAAACTGAATATCCAGGGAGGTCCATGAAAAATCTCCTTGAAAACCTGAAATTAGGTCTCTGTTACCCATATCCTTGGAGCTATGGGGTTCCGAAGTACCCCCCAGAATAATGCAAAATTTGATACAAAAGCTCAAGTATCTGAATAACCACTGCATTGATCACCATGATTCTTTGCATGAATATTGATCATGGGATGTTCCATCATTTCCTGCTGACTGGTGGTGCCACCTGTATTTTTCAAATTTTTACAAATTTTTTTCTCTTTTTTTTCAGACCTCAATGAAACTGTCATCTGTTAACAGGGCACAAATCGTAACCACTGGACCTGGAATCTTAAAACTTAATATCCAGGGAGGTCCATGAAAAATCTCCTTGAAAACCTGAAATTAGGTCTCTGTTACCCATATCCTTGGAGCTATGGGGCTCCGAAGTACCCCCCAGAATAATGCAAAATTTGATACAAAAGCTCAAGTCTCTGAATAACTACTGCATTGATCACCATGATTCTTTGCATGAATATTGATCATGGGATGTTCCATCAGTTCCTGCAAACTTGTGGCGCCTTATGTATTTTTTTCAATTTTTACGAATTTTTTTCTTTATTTTTGAGACCTTCAAAGAAGTTGTCATTTGTTAACAGGGCACAAATCGTAACCGCAGGACCTAGATTCTTCTTACTTGACATCAAGGGAGGTTCATGAAAAGTCTCTGTGAAAACATGAAATTAGGTCTCTGTTACCCATATCCTTCGTAGTAAGTACCCCTCGAAATAATTAAAAATTTGATACAAATTTAAACTCCAGTATCTGAATAACCAATGCATTGATCTCCATGATTCTTTTCAGGCATATTGATCATGGAGTGTTCCATCAGTTCCTGCAAACTGGTGGCGCCACCTGTATTTTTTTCAATTTTTAAAGCATTTTTTTTCTATTTATGAGACCTTCAAATGAAGAGGTCATCTGTTAACATGCCACAAACTGTAACTGCTGTACCTAGAATCTTCTTACTTGACATCCAGGGAGACTAATGAAAAATCTCCTTGGAAACCTGAAATTAGGTTTCTGTTACCCATATTCTCCGAGCTATAGGGCTCATAAATACCCCCAAGAATAATTAAAAATTTGATACAAACAAAAGCTCCAGTATCTGAATAGCTAATGCCTTGATAGCCATGATTCTTTGGATATATATTGATCATGCAGTGTTTCATCAGTTCCTGCAGACTGGTGGCACTACCTGTATTTTTTTTCAAATCTTTACACATTTTTTTTCTGTTTATGAGACCTTCAAATGAAGTTGTCATCTGTCCAAAAGCCCACTGAAACCCATTTCTAAGGACTTTTCACAAAATTCATGATTTGTTTGCACTCTGGCACTCATTTTGCTCATTGTTCAACATTCCTTGAATTCAGCTGAGCGTCATGGCCCATGGGCCACTTGTTTTGTATTGTTATTTATATATTGTAAATGCATATAAAAATCAACTGAATTGCAGTGCCAGATCTGGCTAGAATCAGACTGAATTCTGTCATCTGATATTTGAAATAATTATCATATTCCTCTAATTACACTGTTTAAAATATTTCAGTTGCTAAACATTTTATTTTTCTTGAGGAATGATATGCATTCTGTAAATATTAAAATTTAATGCCACCTTATAAATCCTTCACTACAGTAAAGACTTCACTGATCCAAGTGTGTGATCTAAGTGTGTAATCTGCAGTGTTGCTTAGCAATGGTTTTTGGTAAACTGTTTTTAATCTTATTTTTTCTTAATGTGATAATTTTATATCTGTAACTATGAGGTTCTTTATGTGGTTTTAGATAAACATTCTTTGTTACATGAATACTGCATTATGAAAAAATTTGACAGTGTTGGGTAATATTTTTTTTTTTATAGGTTATAGATAACACAAATGGTGACCTGTGCAGTCATTACCCAGCAAAAGTTATACTTCCCGAATATCAAGTGGACGGTAAAGATGCTGACAATGAAGGGTCAGCATTTAAGAAAAAATTTAAATTAACATCCAGTTTATACAGAGGGATAGTTAAAATGATGTGTCACATACAACCAATATTTGAGAACTCATGCACCTGTAATTTCATTGGTGTCTGACTTTCCTTCAAATATTTATTTTTTTAATTTGCAACATTCTGTTGCTTCTTTGGGGGTTAAATATGGAATGTTAGCATGCAAGAAAATACATGTATTTTAGTTTCACAGCTGTGTATTTATATATGGTCATATAATTCATGTTTTGTATAGTATTCAGCTGAATTATAATTTTAATTATATAATTATAAGAAATAATTGTTACCACATTCTATTTTTGAGCAGTGTATGGTAGTAATGTTAATTGATATGTTAAGATTATGTGCATTGTTTTATGTGTCGGTCCAGGTAAAAGATTTTCATAACATTTTTCAGACAAGAAGTCATGTTTATCACATTAATGCATCAGTAAATGTGAGGACTTTTAAGTAATAGTTTATCAATAATTTTATTTATAGTCATACTGATTGGTCAATCAAAAAACAAGTTTTCATTGATATGTTTTGTTTTTCACCTGCAGATTTCAGTCTATGTATGAACCTGAAAAGATGAAGGAAGTGATTAGACAAGCGAGGTTTGCTCGTTGTCGGGCACGCTTCCCGGTCCCAGTTATTATGTATGAAGGCAAGGTTGGTGTTGCTAAATATATCTGACCCTGTGTTATTGGGCATTGGTAATGTGTTTTGAAATGCGTTGCTCCTCATTTATGTCTCTTTGCCTATATTTTTATTAGGTATTATTTTAAGAAGATCTGTTTATCAGTTAGTGAGACAGCTAATAAGTTTTTATTTTTGTTTATGTAGGAATGTAAATTTTGAAGTAAGGGTCTGTGAGCATGAAAATTAAAAATAATTAATAAGTTTTGTAATGTTCTCTATACCATACAGCTGCTCATAATACAATGTACTGGTAATTGCAATTTGACATTGGGAATTAAAAAAAAATCCCAGCTCATCTTTCATCAGACTTACTGTACTGCAATTATTTTCATTGTGTATTTAAAGCAATATTTTATGGTTAAAATTATATTTGGACCCTCTTTTGTGTAATCCTTTAGGTAATATTAGGACAAAATGTAAAAAAAAAATCCTTACATGTAGTTAATGCTTGTGAATTAACCCACAGAAGCTTTTTAGATGCACGAACAAGTGAATGGGGAATAACTCAAGTGGTGCAAAGTTAATATATAATTTGTAATATAATTCTAAAATCATCCTTGGTTTCATGGTTAAAATCACTCGTTTATGGTTCTCTGATATAACAGGATATGTTTATCAGCTTGCTTAAGTTAGAGATGGGTATATTGAGTGATAACCATTGTTAAATAATGATTTCAGTGGGTATGTAGGAGTGCTACAATATCTGGAGGACCTGAGATGTACGGTAGATCTGGCTTTAACATGCTCACGGGAGGCGGTGAAAGTGTGCCAAACTCTGAAGCCAACGGGTGAGTGTCATCATGTAACACAGAGCAGTCTCATTGGATTGTGATGGCCCAATTAAAGGGGCCCAATCACCTATCTGACCTTTATAAAATAATGGTAATCCCTAGAAGCTTTGATAAAAATAGGCCAGAAAACTTGGATATCACCACACACAGGCTGCTTGTTTTGTTTATATCAACGTTTCTATAATATGTGGGGGCCTGCCAAAATAATCAAAACAAATTCAACAAGGCTATCTGGCGGCAATTCACATAATCCAGAGCTTTGTAAATGGTGTTTTGCAACAAGTGACTTTTCTACTTCCGCATATATGCAACCTACCGCCTTAGGTTATATGTTTTTCCTTTTTGTCAACAAAGCTGTGTTTACACAAGTTAATTTATCCTCCACGAAGGCTTTATAAGAACTTCTCATAACCAGAAATACCCTTAGTTCATTAATATATACAAGAGGAAGCTAGAAATCACATAAATTCTTTTTCAAAAGGTAGATGAATGGGCACCTTTAAGGTACAGTCTGATGGTTGTGACAGTGAACAAAAATGGTCACTCATTTAACTCTTTGTCTTGTACTTCAAAATATTTGCTTAGTGCAGTTTGTTGAAAAATTAAACCTTAAATTGGTCCATATTGTAATGTAATTTCATATAAAATAAGGTGGTTATCTCAGTCCTCACATACTACATATGCTAAAAAAGGGTATGGACAGGTAAAATTATAGTGTGTCAACTGTCAAGCCTTTCTGAAGCACAATATCATGAATGACTCACAATTCTTAGTATTATTATTTTTTATGGTATTATTAATTTTTACTTGTGCATCATCAGTTACAACACTTGTTTTTATATGTTTTTTTAATGTATCATGTGCCATGAGCATGATATATTATAGGATATGTATGCAAAATAAATAAATATTCCAATTCTTGAGTTTTTTTATTTTGTTTTATTTTATGCTTTGACAATGTGCAGATTTACTATCAATTTAATAAAAATTTTAATTTTAGTTGTATTTGTTTATTGCAGACTCTGATGTATATATGTGCAATACATGAAATAACATGCAAAATATGACTATTTGTATACCATTTCTCTTGTGGTATAGATTTACATAACATAAATATAGATTTTAATAAGTGAAATTTACTTTTATAAGTGTTTTCCCTGTTTTAGAGTTAAAGAACAATGGTTTTCAGGTAAAGAGACTTTATTATTCAAAATTCGGACTAGCATGACCTTTTTCAGGGATGTGCCATTATTTGACCGTGTGAGAGGAATGGATATACGACTACTTAAGGACATGTCAGTCGGAACTATCTGTGATCTGATGGTGGAGAAAAAGAAAGTCAAATTTGGAATATAGTGAGTATAAATGACACTTGTTCTGATAAATATGATTTTTCAAAATCCACAGCCTTACTTGAATGTAGCCCTGATGTCTGAGTGATACAGCCTTGGTGTTGACTATATATGACTCCAGATAAAGAAAATATGGTGTATGTAGCATAAGAAACTGCAGCAGCATGGGTAACAGTCACTTGCCATTCTAAAGCAGCTTTATATGTCTATTAAGAAAACATTTGTCAGTGAAGTTGTTCATATAAGAGGAATAAGCTTGTTGAAAGATTCTTAGTCCAGATTCTTTGATAGTTTGTATATTCTATTTTTGTTGCCTGCTTTCTAGGAATGGTGGACATTTATTTGGGTTTGTCTGTCCTACTGTCTGTCTGTCCATCAGTCCTTCAGGTTTTTGTTTCCATGTAATAACTTTCCTAAATATTTCTGATTTAATTTAAATGTGGGCCAGTGATTGCACTCATCGAACCTTGGTTGGGATTGGTTTTGGATTGTCTGTCTTAAAATTTATGATCAGTAGCTCAAAAACAAAATAAAAATTCCCCTTTGGTTCCCAGTTCACAACCAAAAGTTATGACGTGGAGAGATCTTCAGGGGGCAATGAAAACTTAAAGACAGCCACTATGCCATGTTGAAACATCTTCAAGAGACAACAGAAACTAAAACATATTGATCAGGAAAGCAGGGGACAACAAGAGGCATAAGCAGAGGACATACTAAGAAATTTCATGAATTTGCTTGTTTTTGTCTTTTTTGGTCACCATGGCAGCATATTGAAGAGTCAGCAAACAATTATAAAAGTTTGTGAACATTCCTTCAGTGTCATAACCTGGAAAGTCTGGTATTAGCTTCTTACTTAACATAGGAAATATCAGACCCTTATATGATTTAAAACCAATTTAAAATCTCTTTTTAGACTCTTACATGATTTAAAACCAATTTAAAAATCTCTTTTTGACAAGAATTTGGTCATTCACATGTATCTTTATCTTTTTTTAAGTGAATTGCAATGGGTAAATAAGAGGGAGAAAGTGAGAAAAAAGTTAGGCAGGGGGAGAATTGCCCAAAACTACGTGTCACATGGTGATCTGGTGACATTCGTGCTACTACTTAAAACAAATCTTTGACCCCTGCGTCGGTCAGTTTCCCTTGGAATGATACTTGAGCCATTTTTACCATAGAATATACTTTAAAACATGATAATTCCTATTAAAACTTTTGACCAATTAGACCTGTACATTGTTTATGATTATCTCATATTTATTTACCTATTTTCATGCCTAGTGATCATTCGGCGAGACTAAACATGACTGCCATCATGGCCCATCGGCAGAAATTGTGTTTTAACAAACTTCTGTGATATTTCTTTTGCAATCGACATATACATGGTTTATTATCTCATATTTTAATCATTACTTGTCATTTCAATGCCAGTGCCTGAGAAAAAATTAATGATATTTTACAGTTTATTCATGGGGAAAAATAAATTAAAAAAGCTGCCTGCATCATTTTCCGTAAAAATTTGTCTGAGAAATATATTGATTTTTTTTACCTTATTAATATTATATTTATTATTATTATATTTGCAGTGTTACATCATCAGAGAAGGTTGACAAGGAGAGGCGCTACTCAGAGTTTAACATAATGTCCATGCCATACCCAGGTTGTGAATTCTTCAGAGAGTGGAAAGATAATGGTTATAGAGCTGAGGGGATGTACTTTCATTGGCATAGGGTAGGTGGTGTGTGTATGGGTACTTGTTTGTGACTTGCATGATATGATACATTCTGTTTTTTAGTTCATATGGTTCTATACAGCTATATAAAAAAAAACCCTCTGTACTTTTTCTCTCTGTACATGAACGTGTATATATATCAAAATAATGTGGTCTTAAAATTTACAAATGTGATTGCAGATAAACCAGTTTATTGCCACATTATTTATTTAGAAAGTCATAATGAAGCCTCTTCTGTACCAAAATGATACATGATTATTATATGGCTATGTTTAGGGGGTATGTAATGAAATGAGAAATAAGTCTGTTAAGAGAAACATGGTTTAACTGATAAAGATTTATTTATTATTTTACACTGCCTACCATTTGTATGATTATATATTAAACTTAATGTATAATAACACATCAATCTGTTTTCAATGTAAATGTCATCAATTTTGACTTTAGCATATTGAGAATCCAAGCTTTCCAAGGCATAAATCCTTATAACGAAGGTGTTGTTTTTCAGGACCAAGCGAATGCTAAGTTAGAAATACCACAAGCTGTACACCGGCTGGCACTGCCTGTGTGTGTAGAGTGGAGTAAATATAAGGTGAGCTATATAATCAGGGAATATTAGCTGCTGCTCTGCTGTTGCCTCAGTTACTGATGTAGTTTTAATAACCTTGTGTGATGTAAAAGCAGTGATTGTTTAAGGTCCATTATTTGTACAGTGGAACCTGCCTGAAAGGCAACCTGTCTTATAAGACAACCTGTCTATTAAGACCAACCTTGGGTGAATGGAAAGCTTTCAGATTGGTTATTACTGACCTGTCTAATAAGACCATCTATGATTTAGAGACTACGTTTGGCCAGTGCGATGGGTGGTCTCATAACACAGGTTTCACTGTATGTATTTGTTTCTAACAAAACTGTGGTTGCTCATCCACCAGCAGTGGTCTTTTGGAAAGAGTTTTGTTTATCCTTCTTCATTAAAAAAAAATTTATAAAGGATATTTTCTAACCAAGTTAGAAACTAGAGCATATGCATATGATGCTCTTCTATAGGTCCTGTCACATTTTTGGGGCAGAAAACAGTGTTCAGTAAAATGGTTGGAATACTTCTGCTCTAAAAAGAAATGCATTTGACATTCATGTTAAAAGTTTTTGTGGTTACTTCATGGTAGACACTGCCTAATTCCTGCTTTTTTTCATACCATCTTATTCTTTATTGCAGTATTGGGACCTTGTTAACCTGACCAGGAACTACCTTGTTCTGCTCACGAATTACATAGTTAATGGTAAGTCCTAATTAATGCCTACATTTGAACAGAGACCCCATTATATTCATATGAGTGAATGATATAAATGTTGTCAGAGGATAATGTTGATATTGAGCATATATATTTTCAGAGTTAATACAAAAGACAAACAAAAAATATTAAACTTGATTGATGAGTTCATATTATTAAGTTTATTGAGTAGTTTTAGACTGAACTACTTAGTGTTTGTGAACTTCTTTACAAAAAGCTTTCATATTCAATAACGATATAAACAGTGGCATGTCCCATCAGCTACCAGAGCTAGTTTGCTAAATCTGTTTATTTCATGCCAGTATGATTTTGGCACAAGAGAAAGTTTTTGAACACTTTTGTATCAGGGTGAACTTTGATTTTCCTACAGGTGAGATTGGACTGTTGTTAATCAGTATCTCTGGCTTTACTTGTAGGCGAGACTGGATTGTTGTTACACTGGATCACTGGCTTTTCTTGTAGGCGAGACTGGATTGTTGTTACACTGGATCTCTGGCTTTTCTTGTAGGCGAGACTGGACTGTTGTTACACTGTATCTCTGGCTTTTCTTGTAGGTGAGACTGGACTGTTGTTACACTGTATCTTTGGCTTTTCTTGTAGTATAGACTGTACTGTTGTTACACTGTTTCTCTGGCTTCTCTTGTCAGTGAGACTGGACTGTTGTTACACTGTATCTCTGGCTTTTCTTGTAGGTGAGACTGGACTGTTGTTACACTGTATCTCTGGCTTTTCTTGTAGGTGAGACTGGACTGTTGTTACACTGTATCTCTGGCTTTTCTTGTAGGCGGGACTGGACTGTTGTTACACTCTCTGGCTTTTCTTGTAGTTGCGTCTTGACTGTTGTTACACCATATCTCTGGCTTTTCTTGTAGGTGAGACTGGACTGTTGTTACACTGTATCTCTGGCTTTTCTTGTAGGTGAGACTGGACTGTTGTTACACTGTATCTCTGGCTTTTCTTGTAGGTGGGACTGGACTGTTGTTACACTCTCTGGCTTTTCTTGTAGTTGAGACTGGACTGTTGTTACACTGTATCTTTGGCTTTTCTTGTAGTTGAGACTGGACTGTTGTTACACTGTATCTCTGGCTTTTCTTGTAGGTGAGACTGGACTGTTGTTACACTGTATCTCTGGCTTTTCTTGTAGGTGAGACTGGACTGTTGTTACACTGTATCTCTGGCTTTTCTTGTAGGTGAGCCTGGACTGTTGTTACACTGTATCTCTGGCTTTTCTTGTAGGTGAGACTCGACTGTTGTTACACTGTATCTCTTGGTTTTCTTGTAGGTGAGACTGGACTGTTGTTACACTGTATCTCTGGCTTTTCTTGTAGGTGGGACTGGACTGTTGTTACACTGTATCTTTGGCTTTTCTTGTAGTTGAGACTGGACTGTTGTTACACTGTATCTCTGGCTTTTCTTGTAGGTGAGACTGGACTGTTGTTACACTGTATCTCTGGCTTTTCTTGTAGGTGAGACTGGACTGTTGTTACACTGTATCTCTGGCTTTTCTTGTAGGCGGGACTGGACTGTTGTTACACTGTACCTCTGGGTTTTCTTGTAGGTGAGACTGGACTGTTGTTACACTGTATCTTTGGCTTTTCTTGTAGTTGAGACTGGACTGTTGTTACACTGTATCTCTGGCTTTTCTTGTAGGTGAGACTGGACTGTTGTTACACTGTATCTCTGGCTTTTCTTGTAGGTGAGACTGGACTGTTGTTACACTGTATCTCTGGCTTTTCTTGTAGGTGAGACTGGACTGTTGTTACACTCTCTGGCTTTTCTTGTAGTTGAGACTGGACTGTTGTTACACTGTATCTCTGGCTTTTCTCGTAGGTGAGACTGGACTGTTGTTACACTGTATCTCTGGCTTTTCTTGTAGGTTAGACTGGACTGTTGTTACACTCTCTGGCTTTTCTTGTAGTTGAGACTGGACTGTTGTTACACCGTATCTCTGGCTTTTCTTGTAGGTGAGACTGGACTGTTGTTACACTCTCTGGCTTTTCTTGTAGTTGCGACTTGACTGTTGTTACACCGTATCTCTGGCTTTTCTTGTAGGTGAGACTGGACTGTTGTTACACTGTTTCTCTGGCTTTTCTTGTAGTTGAGACTGGGCTGTTGTTACACTGTATCTCTGGCTTTTCTTGTAGGTGAGACTGGACTGTTGTTACACTGTATCTCTGGCTTTTCTTGTAGGTGAGACTGGACTGTTGTTATACTGTATCTCTGGCTTTTCTTGTAGTTGAGGCTGGACTGTTGTTATACTGTATCGCTGGCTTTTCTTGTAGGCGGGACTGGACTGTTGTTATACTGTATCTCTGGCTTTTCTTGTAGTTGAGGCTGGACTGTTGTTATACTATATCTCTGGCTTTTCTTGTAGGTGAGACTGGACTGTTGTTACACTCTCTGGCTTTTCTTGTAGTTGAGACTGGACTGTTGTTACACTGTATCTTTGGCTTTTCTTGTAGGTGAGACTGGACTGTTGTTACACTGTATCTCTGGCTTTTCTTGTAGGTGAGACTGGACTGTTGTTATACTGTATCTCTGGCTTTTCTTGTAGTTGAGGCTGGACTGTTGTTATACTGTATCTCTGGCTTTTCTTGTAGGTGAGACTGGACTGTTGTTACACTCTCTGGCTTTTCTTGTAGTTGAGACTGGACTGTTGTTTCACTGTATCTTTGGCTTTTCTTGTAGGTGAGACTGGACTGTTGTTACACTGTATCTCTGGCTTTTCTTGTAGGTGAGACTGGACTGTTGTTACACTGTATCTCTGGCTTTTCTTGTAGGTGAGACTGGACTGTTGTTATACTGTATCTCTGGCTTTTCTTGTAGGTGAGACTGGACTGTTGTTACACTCTCTGGCTTTTCTTGTAGTTGCGACTTGACTGTTGTTACATCGTATCTCTGGCTTTTCTTGTAGGTGAGACTGGACTGTTGTTACACTCTCTGGCTTTTCTTGTAGTTGAGACTGGACTGTTGTTACACTGTATCTCTGGCTTTTCTTGTAGGTGAGACTGGACTGTTGTTATACTGTATCTCCGGCCTTTCTTGTAGTTGAGGCTGGACTGTTGTTATACTGTATCTCTGGCTTTTCTTGTAGGCAGGACTGGACTGTTGTTATACTGTATCTCTGGCTTTTCTTGTAGTTGAGGCTGGACTGTTGTTATACTGTATCTCTGGCTTTTCTTGTAGGTGGGACTGGACTGTTGTTACACTGTATCTCTGGCTTTTCATGTAGGTGAGACTGGACTTTTGTTAAACTGTATCTCTGGCTTTTCTTGTAGGTGAGACTGGACTGTTGTTATACTGTATCTCTGGCTTTTCTTGTAGTTGAGGCTGGACTGTTGTTATACTGTATCTCTGGCTTTTCTTGTAGGCGGAACCTGACTGTTGTTACACTGTATCTCTGGCTTTTCATGTAGGTTAGACTGGACTGTTGTTACACTGTATCTCTGGCTTTTCTTGTGGGTGAGACTGGACTGTTGTTACACCATATCTCTGGCTTTTCTTGTAGGTGAGACTGGACTGTTGTTACACCATATCTCTGGCTTTTCTTGTAGTTGAGGCTGGACTGTTGTTATACTGTATCTCTGGCTTTTCTTGTAGGTGAGACTGGACTGTTGTTACACTGTATCTCTGGCTTTTCTTGTAGGTGAGACTGGACTGTTGTTACACTGTATCTCTGGCTTTTCTTGTAGGCGGGACTGGACTGTTGTTACACTGTATCTCTGGGTTTTCTTGTAGGTGAGACTGGACTGTTGTTACACTGTATCTTTTGCTTTTCTTGTAGTTGAGACTGGACTGTTGTTACACTGTATCTCTGGCTTTTCTTGTAGGTGAGACTGGACTGTTGTTACACTGTATCTCTGGCTTTTCTTGTAGGTGAGACTGGACTGTTGTTACACTCTCTGGCTTTTCTTGTAGTTGCGACTTGACTGTTGTTACACCGTATCTCTGGCTTTTCTTGTAGGTGAGACTGGACTGTTGTTACACTCTCTGGCTTTTCTTGTAGTTGAGACTGGACTGTTGTTACACTGTATCTCTGGCTTTTCTTGTAGGTGAGACTGGACTGTTGTTACACTGTATCTCTGGCTTTTCTTGTAGGTGAGACTGGACTGTTGTTATACTGTATCTCTGGCTTTTCTTGTAGTTGAGGCTGGACTGTTGTTATACTGTATCTCTGGCTTTTCTTGTAGGCGGGACTGGACTGTTGTTATACTGTATCTCTGGCTTTTCTTGTAGTTGAGGCTGGACTGTTGTTATACTATATCTCTGGCTTTTCTTGTAGGTGAGACTGGACTGTTGTTACACTCTCTGGCTTTTCTTGTAGTTGAGACTGGACTGTTGTTACACTGTATCTTTGGCTTTTCTTGTAGGTGAGACTGGACTGTTGTTACACTGTATCTCTGGCTTTTCTTGTAGGTGAGACTGGACTGTTGTTATACTGTATCTCTGGCTTTTCTTGTAGTTGAGGCTGGACTGTTGTTATACTGTATCTCTGGCTTTTCTTGTAGGTGAGACTGGACTGTTGTTACACTCTCTGGCTTTTCTTGTAGTTGAGACTGGACTAATGTTACACTGTATCTTTGGCTTTTCTTGTAGGTGAGACTGGACTGTTGTTACACTGTATCTCTGGCTTTTCTTGTAGGTGAGACTGGACTGTTGTTACACTGTATCTCTGGCTTTTCTTGTAGGTGAGACTGGACTGTTGTTATACTGTATCTCTGGCTTTTCTTGTAGGTGAGACTGGACTGTTGTTACACTCTCTGGGTTTTCTTGTAGTTGCGACTTGACTGTTGTTACACTGTATCTCTGGCTTTTCTTGTAGGTGAGACTGGACTGTTGTTACACTCTCTGGCTTTTCTTGTAGTTGAGACTGGACTGTTGTTACACTGTATCTCTGGCTTTTCTTGTAGGTGAGACTGGACTGTTGTTACACTGTATCTCTGGCTTTTCTTGTAGGTGAGACTGGACTGTTGTTATACTGTATCTCTGGCTTTTCTTGTAGTTGAGGCTGGACTGTTGTTATACTGTATCTCTGGCTTTTCTTGTAGGCGGGACTGGACTGTTGTTATACTGTATCTCTGGCTTTTCTTGTAGTTGAGGCTGGACTGTTGTTATACTGTATCTCTGGCTTTTCTTGTAGGTGGGACTGGACTGTTGTTACACTGTATCTCTGGCTTTTCATGTAGGTGAGACTGGACTGTTGTTAAACTGTATCTCTGGCTTTTCTTGTAGGTGAGACTGGACTGTTGTTATACTGTATCTCTGGCTTTTCTTGTAGTTGAGGCTGGACTGTTGTTATACTGTATCTCTGGCTTTTCTTGTAGGCGGAACCTGACTGTTGTTACACTGTATCTCTGGCTTTTCATGTAGGTTAGACTGGACTGTTGTTACACTGTATCTCTGGCTTTTCTTGTGGGTGAGACTGGACTGTTGTTACACCATATCTCTGGCTTTTCTTGTAGGTGAGACTGGACTGTTGTTACACCATATCTCTGGCTTTTCTTGTAGTTGAGGCTGGACTGTTGTTATACTGTATCTCTGGCTTTTCTTGTAGGCGGGACTGGACTGTTGTTACACTGTATCTCTGGCTTTTCATGTAGGTGAGACTGGACTGTTGTTACACTGTATCTCTGGCTTTTCTTGTAGGTGAGACTTGACTGTAGTTACACTGTATCTCTGGCTTTACTTGTAGGTGAGACTGGACTGTTGTTTCACTGTATCTCTGGCTTTTATTGTAGTAAGACTGAACTGTTGTTACACTGTTTCTCTGGCTTTTCTTGTAGGTTAGACTGGACTGTTGTTACACTGTATCTCTGGCTTTTCTTGTAGGCGAGACTGGACTGTTGTTACACTGTATCCCTGACTTTTCTTGGAGGTGAGACTGGACTGTTGTTACACTGTATCTCTGGCTTTTCTTGTAGTTGAGACTGGACTGTTGTTACACTGTATCTCTGGCTTTTCTTTTAGTTGAGGCTGGACTGTTGTTACATTGTATCTCTGGCTTTTCTTGTAGGTGAGACTGGACTGTTGTTACACTGTATTTCTGGCTTTTCTTGTAGGTGAGGCTGGACTGTTGTTACACTGTATCTCTGGCTTTTCTTGTAGGCAGGACTGGACTGTTGTTACACTGTATCTCTGGCTTTTCATGTAGGTGAGACTGGACTGTTGTTATACTGTATCTCTGGCTTTTCTTGTAGGTGAGACTGGACTGTTGTTACACCGTATCTCTGGCTTTTCTTGTAGGTGAGATTTGACTGTTGTAACACTGTATCTCTGGTTTTTCTTGTAGGTGAGACTGGACTGTTGTTACACTGTATCTCTGGCTTTTCTTGTAGGTGAGACTGGACTGTTGTTACACCGTATTTCTGGCTTTTCTTGTAGGTGAGACTGGACTGTTGTTACACTGCATCTCTGGCTTTTCTTGTAGGCGAGACTGGACTGTTGTTATACTGTATCTCGTGCTTTTCTTGTAGGTGAGACTTGACTGTTGTTACACTGTATCTCTGGCTTTTCTTGTAGTATAGACTGGACTGTTGTTACACTGTTTCTCTGGCTTTTCTTGTAGGTGAGACTGGACTGTTGTTACACTGTATCTCTGGCTTTTCTTGTAGATGAGACTGGACTGTTGTTACACTGTATCTCTGGCTTTTCTTGTAGATGAGACTGGACTGTTGTTACACTGTATCTCTGGCTTTTCTTGTAGGTGAGACTGGACTGTTGTTACACTGTATCTCTGGCTTTTCTTGTAGTTGAGACTGGACTGTTGTTACACTGTATCTCTGGCTTTTCTTTTAGTTGAGGCTGGACTGTTGTTACACTGTATCTCTTGGTTTTCTTGTAGGTGAGACTGGACTGTTGTTACACTGTATCTCTGGCTTTTCTTGTAGGTGAGGCTGGACTGTTGTTACACTGTATCTCCGGCCTTTCTGTAGGTGAGACTGGACTGTTGTTACACCGTATCTCTGGCTTTTCTTGTAGGTGAGACTTGACTGTTGTTACACTGTATCTCTGGCTTTTCTTGTAGTTGAGACTGGACTGTTGTTACACTGTATCTCTGGCTTTTCTTTTAGTTGAGGCTGGACTGTTGTTACACTGTATCTCTTGGTTTTCTTGTAGGTGAGACTGGACTGTTGTTACACTGTATCTCTGGCTTTTCTTGTAGGTGAGGCTGGACGGTTGTTACACTGTATCTCCGGCCTTTCTGTAGGTGAGACTGGACTGTTGTTACACCGTATCTCTGGCTTTTCTTGTAGGTGAGACTTGACTGTTGTTACACTGTATCTCTGGCTTTTCTTGTAGTATAGACTGGACTGTTGTTACACTGTTTCTCTGGCTTTTCTTGTAGGTGAGACTGGACTGTTGTTACACTGTATCTCTGGCTTTTCTTGTAGGTGAGACTGGACTGTTGTTACACTGTATCTCTGGCTTTTCTTGTGGGTGAGACTTGACTGTTGTTACACTGTATCTCTGGCTTTTCTTTTAGTTGAGGCTGGACTGTTGTTACACTGTATCTCTGGGTTTTCTTGTAGGTGAGACTGGACTGTTGTTACACTATATCTCTGGCTTTTCATGTAGGTGAGACTGGACTGTTGTTATACTGTATCTCTGGCTTTTCTTATAGGTGAGACTGGACTGTTGTTACACCATATCTCTGGCTTTTTTTTGTAGGTGAGACTTGACTGTTGTTACACTGTATCTCTGGTTTTTCTTGTAGGCGAGACTGGACTGTTGTTACACTGTATCTCTGGCTGGGACAGAACACCTCTTTTCATCAGCCTGTTACGATTATCACTCTGGGCTGATGGCCTCATCCACCCGACGCTGTCAGCACTAGAAATCCTCTACCTCACCATAGGTTATGACTGGTTCATGTTTGGGTGAGTATCCTTCTGACTGGCTGATGTGTGGGCTGTAACAGGGAGAAACTGTCCCTACTCCATCCATCCTCTATTGTACTCAAGCAGTGAGCGTTGAATTTTCACAAAATATTTCTTTATCTTTGTGGATACCCATCGCAAAGTGACCAACATGGCACCACCCAAGTTTCTTTAATTTCATCTAACATTTTCAACTTAAAGATTTGATTTTGGCAGAAAATAATAACCTGTCTTCATGTTGTGTTTCATGTGTTCCTGTTTAAACAAAGATGACCTGTTCTTATTGTCAGGTATTCATTATATAATGTTACTGAGCAAACATTTTTTTTATAACACTTTATTATTATGCATTGTCACTGCCATTGATATTAAATATATAGGTATAGGTTCTGATACATGTTTTTGCTATGATGATGCTAAAGTAAGTAGTTGATGTTATATATTATTAACACTGATTGTATACATTGTATTGTAGCCACAATTTCCCAGAGCGATTCAGCAATGGTGAAGAGGTTAGTGTCCACTACAGCACTGACTGCTGACATCTGTTGTGTTGTGTGGTAACTAAATACTGTCACACATGTTCAACATTTTTACACTGGCCCAGCTGAGTCATGACCATTCTGCTAAAGACATCCCTGTAAAGCTTTTGCATCTCAGTATCAAACAGATCGACAGGGCCTACCAACAAAACATATGATATAATATATTCATATTTTCTTTTAAGAATATGAATTTTAGAATGTTAATTTTATAATGGGAGTCTTGATATTGATAATTTTGGTTATAAAACCTTCAGCCCAAAAGCTTTGGAAAGACTAATGTATTATTAAGCATGATTGGTAGAAAGATGGATTATACAGTAGATTGATAAAGTTCCCATCATTTTACTGAAAACATTGTTTTAAATCAGAGAAATTTCTTACATCTGGAATCAACCTTTTTTCTTGTAGATCTTCCATTTTTGTTTTCACTTTCTGAAGTATATAACAGAAGATGTATATGATGGTGGAGTAGCAACCAGGTCAGTATGCTTTGGGATGTTACTCCATTTATATAATTTTCTTGGTATATTGATAGCTAAGAAAGGTAGCTTGATTTATTCTGTTTAAGGAATAGCTGGTGTTGGGTTAAATGTAAGGAATTTTACAAAATTGTTGACATCAGAATGAACTAATCATTGAGTTACAGTGTTATCCATGCGCTGTGGAAAACTTCCTTATTGACAGCCACTAATTATTGAGAGAAAAATCCATTGATCTTGTTAAGTACCATTATGGCTATCATCCTATGATTCTTGTTTGTGTAAAAATTAATAAAAAAAATGGGGGTCAGTATACATATACATGTATATTCCTCTTTTTTTAGAGATTCTAGTACTGACCACTGCCAACAAGGCAATGAAAGTGTACTAGACAAAGATGTATTAGGTAAGTTTGGCTATTGGATTTAACTGTTTTCATATAAGAGTATAGGCTCTTAAATTGACAGTGACTTTATAGTGAACCTATTCAAGCAAAAGTAAACCCATAATCCTCCTCATGATCAGTGATTTAAAGTAAATGCTAGGATAATTGTGAACCCTCTTATCAAACTTAAGAAACTGGAGACAGTTACCTGACAGCTGCTTGAGGGAGATATAATAATATAAAAATAATAATAATAACCCCCCCCCCCCCCAATTTTATATGCAGTGATATATAAGTGATTAATGATCTGCTGTTACTCCAAGGATGTGGAACAGTATAACAGTTTTACCTTATATTTAATCCCATATAACACTTGTCCCAGACTCTGTCATTATGACTCTGCACTGAGAGATATCTGTACTATGAACCTACTATGATAACAAGATATTTTATCAGTCAACCTATAGTTTTTATGTCAGTATGTATTTTAATACCTATTAACAATGGCTTTATTTTTTCCTCTAGGAATTAATAGCAAATACAAGTGTGTTGAACAACTGGAGAATGGCATTTTTTATCTTTGTAGGAAATGTGACCCATGACTGCAATACACCTTCAGAGCACTCACAGACCAGGTAAGACCACTGTCATCTTAAAGTATGTGCAGAGACTTATCAGTCTTCCTGTAAAAAAATGTCATAATCTGTATAATAATAAGTATTGCTGTTATAATCTTGCAAAACTGTTTATCAGTTGAGAGAGTTTTGTTTCTTAAAGAAGATAAATCTAGTTGGGTAAAGATTTACTAACATATGAAGCGGTCATAAAATGCTTTAGATCTAAAAAAGAATCCCTTCACTCAACCTCTTTGGACCCCAGGTGCTCAAGGGGCCAAATAGGCATGGGTTAGGTCTGGCTGGGTGTCAGACGCAAGTAATCTGTTGTTTACACACACAGCAGCACCTCGGGATCTGCTATGTCATGGCTCAAACAAATACACTTGAATAGATGAAATAGCCATTTGAAATGACGATGTATTATTTATAATACAAAAGCCACTTATCCTGTTGCACACCAAGTTATGAAAAAAGCATTCAGGGTGAACTGTCATGATTAATATATCAGATACAAGGTTTTGCTGGGAGATATGAACTAGAAAAGATGAAAAAAACACGCACATGATAGGTACAGCTGATTTTTATGCAACTGGAGAATGCTTCAACTAATTGACATTCACTGTCTGTCAATGATCTCTTAACAAAATGTGTTTGTATCATTTCTGAGGCAGATATCCTTATTGGATCAGTTACTTTGTATTCTTAAGTCCAAATCATAAAACAATTAAGTTGCAAATGAAGATAGTAAGAATGTTTCAGCCATAAACAAATTACTTCAGATTAAAACAAGGACTTTTTTTTGTAACACTAGGTTAGGGCTTGTTATGCAATAAAGGTTTTTTTTTTCTTCTGAGATTTAGTTGGTTATAAATAGTTTTAACTGGCTTATTAATTTATTAACTTCATTTGACAGATTCTTGCACAACTGATTTTCTACATCTTGTGTGATTTGATTGGTTCTCCCTGTCTTATATGGCATTTGATTGGTTAATCTTGTAGGGCTCAACAACCAGGCCTTTTGCTGGATGCCAGCAGGTTACAGATAAATGTAAACAGAAGACAAAATCCAGCATCACCACCAATTGACATGCCTCGCCGCCAGGGGGCGCAAGTTCACTGCTCAACTCCATCAGTCAGTGGCAGGTGTGTAGTCATGTTCTTCATTCAGTGTCTGTAAACCAAATATGAATATAAAATATATATATAATATATTTATTTACATATATATATATCTGAGTTTGTTTTTACTATAGAATGTATATCTCCTTATTTTATCAGGTTTTTTGTAAAATACAAAGGATTCCTAAATGGTTAATATCAGAAACATACTATCTTTAAACCCTCATATTTTACCATAATATTAAAATTATGTTTTAGCTTACAGAAATACAGAGATATCTAATTCAAGTTTATTAGTTAGTTCTGTATTTATATTAACTTTACCTTGTGTTACTTTAATAACTGTGATACTGTGTTTAATTTCATATTTCATATTCTGTGTGTTTGGTAGCCTAGTCTTATAAATTATTTTACATAAATGCTTATGACTTACCTTCATGCTTACCTTCATGCTTGGCATGTGCTAAAATTTATTGTGCAATATAAGACAGCAGATTATATCTTTTAAACCCTGCCTTACCACATTTCTCTAGTTTCCACAGTAATTGCCCTTGTAATTCAGCACATACCTGATGCTTATGTAACCTGGACAGTAGAACTCAGTAGTCACAATAACTTTTTATCAGGGGCATTTTTAATGATATATCTTTCCATTTTGATCTTAGTAACATATGTATGCATCATTCTTAATATTGAGAGGGAAATATTATTTTTTTATTTTTTAAAAATCATACATATGATAATTCTTATCAGACTCTAACACACTCTTATCAGAATTTTGTCCATCTGTCTTCTTACTTTTTATCAATCACCTAAAGATTCTTATTTTTTTAGCTCAGCTGACTGAAAGTCATCTGAGCTATAGCCATCACTCTTTGTCTGTCTGTCCGTACGGCCGTTAACAGGGCACAAATCATAACCGCTCTTCCAACTTGACATGCTGGGAGGTCCATGAAAAAATCTCCTTGGAAACCTGAAATTGGGTCTCTGTTACCCATATTCTCCGAGCTATGGGTCTCGAAAGAACCCCTTAGAATAATAAAAAATTTGACACAAAAGCTTCAGTATCTAAATAACTACTGCATTGATCACCATGATTTTTTGCATGAATATTGATCATGGAGGGTTCCATCAGTTCCTGCAAACTGGTGGTGCCACCTGTATTTTTTTAAAATTTTTACGAATTTTTTTCTTAATTTTTGATACCTTCAAAGAAGCTGTCATCTGTTAACAGGGCACAAAATGTAACTGCTGGACATGGAATCTCCTAACTTGACATTAAGGGAGGTCAGTAAAAAGTCTCTGTAGAAACTTGATACCCATATCCTCTGAGCTTTTGGGCTCATAAGTACCCCTCAGAATAATTAAAAATTTGATACAAAAGCTCAAATATCTGACTAAAATACTGCATTGATCACCATGATTCTTTGGATATATATTGGTCATGGAGTGTTTCCTTAGTTTCTGCAGACTGGTGGCACTATACTACCAGTATTTTTTCAAATTTTATGCATTTTTTTTCTTTTTATGAGACCTTCAAATGAAGTGGTCATCTGTCAAAAAGCTTACTGAAACCCATTTCTTAGGACTCACAAAATTCATGATTTTTTGGCACTCCGGCAGTCATTTTGCTCATTGTTCATCATAACTTGAATTAAGCTTAGCGTCATGGCCCATGGGCCACTAGTTAAGTAGACTGAGTGTATGTGTAAGTTTTCACTGGTGTCAAGCAGACTGTGTTTCTGAGTGTTGTGTTTGTTTATATCCCGGTAGCTGGCAGGGTAATATACAGACTATGTTTCTGAGGTGTGTATATGTTTGTATCCCTGTAGCTGGCAGGGTATCATACAGACTGTGTTTCTGAGTGTTTGTGTATGTTTGTATCTCTGTAGCTGGCAGGGTATCATACAGAATGTGTTTCTGAGTGTTTGTGTATGTTTGTATCCCTGTAGCTGGCAGGGTATCATAGAGACTGTTTCTGAGTGTTGTGTATTTTTGTATCCCTGTAGCTGGCAGGGTATCATACAGACCTTGTTTCTGAGTGTTTGTATGTTTGTATCTCTGTAGCTGGCAGGGTATCATACAGACTGTGTTTCTGAGTGCTTGTTTGTTTGTATCCCTGTAGCTGGCAGGGTATCATACAGACTGTATTTCTGAGTTTTTAGCTCAGCTGACTGAAAGTCATCTGAGCTATAGCGATCACTCTTTGTCCGTCGTCCGTCTGTCTGTCTGTCTGTCTGTCTGTCTGTCCGTCTGTCTGTCCGTTAACCAGGCACAAATCGTAATTTGTCATCTGTTAGCATGGCACAAATAGTAACGACTGGACCTAGAATCTTCATTCTAAACACACTAGAAGACCTATGAAAAGTCTCCATGGAAACCAGAAATTAGGTCTCTGTTAACCATATCCTTCAAGCTATGGGGCCCCAAAGTACCCCCCCCCCTGAGTAGTCAAAAATTTCATACAAAAACTTCAATATCTCAATAACTACATCACTGATGGTCATGATTTTTGGCATACATATTGATTATGAGATGTTCCATCAGTTCCTGCAGACTGGTGGCGCCACCTATGTTATCTATCAAGAGGGTACAAATTGCAACAACTGGACCTAGAAACTTCATTCTTGTCATGCAAGGAGGCCCATGAAGAGTGCCTGTGGAAACTTGAAATTAGGTCTCTGTTACCCATATCCTTCAAGCTATAGGACTCTGAAGTATCCCTCAGAATAATGGACAATTTGATACAAAAGCTGAAGTATCTGAACAACTAATACGGAGATCATCATGATTCTTTGCATGGATATTGACCATTAAGTGTTTTTAGCTCAGCTGACTGTAAGTCATCTGAAGTATCCCTCAGAATAATGGACAATTTGATACAAAAGATCAAGTATCTAAACAACTATTGCAGTGATCACCATGATTCTTTGCATGGATATTGATCATGGAATGTGTCATCAGTTTCTGCAGTATGGTGGCTCCACCTGTATTTTTTTTATTTTTACAAATTTTTTTCTCTATTTTTGAGACCTCATAAGATGCGGTCATCTGTTGACATGGCACAAATCGTAACAACTGGACCTAGAATCTTCTCTCTTGACATGCTGAGAGGCCCATGAAAAGTTTCCTTAAAAACTTGAAATTAGGTCTCTGTTACCCATAACCTCTGAGCTATGGGGCTCCGAAGTACCCCCCAGAATAATGGAAAATTTGATACAAAAGCTCAAGTATCTGAACAATTATTATATTGATCACCATGATTCTTTGCATGGATAATGTTCATGAAATGTTTCATCAGTTTCTGCATTCTGGTGGCGCCACCTGTATTTTTTTCAATTTTTAGCTCAGCTGACTGAAAGTCATCTGAGCTGTAGGGATCACCTTTTGTCCGTCGTCCGTCCGGCCATCCAGGCGTCTGTCTGTTAACAAGGCACAAATCGTAACCGCTAGACCGGGAATCTTCTTACTTGAAATTCTGGGAGGTCTATGGAAATTCTCCTTGTTAACCTGAAATTAGGTCACTGTGACCTATATTCTTCGAACTATGGAATTCTGAAGTACCCCCCAGAATAATGCAAAATTTAATACAAAAGCTCAAGTATCTGAACAACTAATGCATTAATCACCATGATTCTTTGCATGGATATTGATCATGGAGTGTTTCATCAATTTCTGGAGATTGGTGGCGCCACCTATATTTTTTTTATTTTTTACGATTTTTTTTCTCTACTTTTGTGATCTTTAAACATTTGGTCATCTGTAAACAGGGCACAAATCATAATGACTAGACCTAGAATCTTCTGTCCTCACCTCCAGGGAAGCCCATAACAGGTCTACATGGAAACCCGAAATAAGGTCCCTGTTACCCATATTCTGTGAGCTATGGGGCTCTGAAGTACCCCCCAGAATAAAGATTTGGTCATATATTAACAGGGCACAAATCATAATGACTGGACCTAGAATCTTCTGTCCTCACCTCAAGGGAAGCCCATAAAAGGTCTACATGGAAACCTGAAATAAGGTCCCTGTTACCCATATCCTTCATGCTCTGGGGCTCCGAAGTACTCCCCAAAATAAAGATTTGGTCATCTGTTAACAGAGCACAAATTATAATGACTTGACCTAGAATCTCCTTTCTTGATATGCTGGGAGGCCCCTGAAAAGTCTCCTTGTGCACCTGAAATTACATCTCTGTTACCCATATCCTCCATCCTATGCGGCTTTGAAATACCCCCCAGAATAAACATTTGGATTTGTTAACAGGGCACAACTGTTCTGTAACTGGACCTAGAATTTTATTTTTTGACATGCTGGGAGACCCCTGAAAAGTCATCTTGTAAACCTTGAAAATAGGTGTATGTTACCCATATCTTTCATGCTACAGAGCTCCATAGTACCCCAATGAATATTGGATGATTTTATACAAAAGGTCAAGTTTGGAAAAAGTATTTCATTACTTTTGTCAATGTCTTCCTGGTCAGCTGAGCGTCATGACCCCTGGGTCTCTTGTTGTATGTTTGTATCCCTGTAGCTGGCAGGGTATCATAGAGACTGTGTTTCTGATTGTTTGTGTATGTTTGTATCTCTTTAGCTGGCAGGGTATCATACAGAATGTGTTTCTGAGTGTTTGTGTATGTTTGTATCTCTGTAGCTGGCAGGGTATCATACAGACTGTGTTTCTGAGTGTTGTGTATTTTTGTATCCCTGTAGCTGGCAGGGTATCATACAGACCTTGTTTCTGAGTGTTTGTGTATGTTTGTATCTCTGTAGCTGGAAGGGTATCATACAGACTGTGTTTCTGAGTGTTTGTATGTTTGTATCTCTGTAGCTGGCAGGGTATCATACAGACTTGTTTCTGAGTGTTTGTGTATGTTTGTATCTCTGTAGCTGGCAGAGGATCATACAGACTGTTTTTCTGAGTGTTTGTGTATGTTTGTATCCCTGTAGCTGGCAGGGTATCATACAGACTGTGTTTCTGAGTGTTTGTGTATGTTTGTATCTCTGTAGCTGGCAGGGTATCATACAGAATGTGTTTCTTAGTGTTTGTGTATGTTTGTATCCCTGTAGCTGGCAGGGTATCATACAGACTGTGTTTCTGAGTGTTTGTATATGTTTTTATCTGTGTAGCTGGCAGGGTATCATACAGAATGTGTTTCTTAGTGATTGTGTATGTTTGTATCTCTGTAGCTGGCAGGGTATCATACAGACTGTGTTTCTGAGTGTTGTGTATGTTTGTATCCCTGTAGCTGGCAGGGTATCATACAGACCTTGTTTCTGAGTGTTTGTATGTTTGTATCTCTGTAGCTGGCAGGGTATCATACAGACTTGTTTCTGAGTGTTTGTGTTTGTTTGTATCTCTGTAGCTGGCAGGGTATCATACAGACTGTGTTTCTGAGTGTTTGTGTATGTTTGTATCCCTGTAGCTGGCAGGGTATCATACAGACTGTGTTTCTGAGTGTTTGTGTATGTTTGTATCTCTGTAGCTGGCAGGGTATCATACAGAATGTGTTTCTGAGTGTTTGTGTATGTTTGTATCCCTGTAGCTGGCAGGGTATCATACAGACTGTTTCTGAGTGTTGTGTATGTTTGTATCTCTGTTGCTGGCAGGGTATCATACAGACTGTGTTTCTGAGTGTTTGTGTATGTTTGTACCTCTGTAGCTGGCAGAGTATCATACAGACTGTGTTTCTGAGTGTTTGTGTATGTTTGTATCTCTGTAGCTGGCAGGGTATCATACAGACTATTTCTAAGTGTTTGTATGTTTATATCCCTGTAGCTGGCAGGGTATCATACAGACTGTTTCTGAGTGTTTGTATGTTTGTATCCCTGTAGCTGGCAGGGTATCATACAGACTATTTCTAAGTGTTTGTATGTTTGTATCCCTGTAGCCAGCAGGCTATCATACAGACTATTTCTAAGTGTTTGTATGTTTGTATCCCTGTAGCTGGCAGGGTATCATACAGACTGTGTTTCTGAGTGTTTGTATCTCTGTACCTAGCAGGGTATCATACAGAATGTGTTTCTGAGTGTTTGTGTATGTTTGTATCTCTGTAGCTGGCAGGGTATCATACAGAATGTTTCTTAGTGTTTGTGTATGTTTGTACCTCTGTAGCTGGCAGAGTATCATACAGACTGTGTTTCTGAGTGTTTGTGTATGTTTGTATCTCTGTACCTGGCAGGGTATCATACAGACTATATTTCTGAGTGTTGTGTACGTTTGTATTTCTGTAGCCAGCGCGCTATCATACAGACTATTTCTAAGTGTTTGTATGTTTGTATCCCTGTAGCTGGCAGGGTATCATACAGACTGTGTTTCTGAGTGTTTGTGTATGTTTGTATCTCTGTAGCTGGCAGGGTATCATACAGAATGTTTCTTAGTGTTTGTGTATGTTTGTATTTCTGTAGCTGGCTGGGTATTATACAGACTGTGTTTCTGAGTGTTTGTGTATGTTTGTACCTCTGTAGCTGGTAGGGTATCATACAGAATGTGTTTCTTAGTGTTTGTGTATGTTTGTATTTCTGTAGCTGGCAGGGTATCATACAAACTGTGTTTCTGAGTGTTTGTATGTTTGTATCTCTGTAGCTGGCAGGGTATCATACAGAATGTGTTTCTTAGTGTTTGTGTATGTTTGTATTTCTGTAGCTGGCAGGGTATCATACAGACTGTGTTTCTGAGTGTTTGTATGTTTGTATCCCTGTAGCTGGCAGGTGATCAGTAGCACTGGAAGCTGTGGGAGCCTCTCATCTCAAGACTCCTCTGGTCACTCCACTCACTTTGACAGCACAAAGTAAGCTCTGTGCCCTGTACTTTAGCTATGTGTCCTGTACAAAGTAAGCTCTGGGTCCTGCAGCTGATAAATATCTTAAGCTGGTAGGGCGAGAGCACATTCATTCCAAGTAAGATGCAACTCAGTTATAGGAAGCTGCATTTTTTGTCAAATATATAGAAGGGGTTGAATAATTGAAAGAGACCATTAGGCCAAACGAGGTAGGGTTGTCAGGCACCGCGCACATCAGTTTTAACCCTTGCATCAAAAATTTTTATTTTGATTTTCAATAGAAACTTACCAATTTTGAGCTCCAGCCGCTGGGACATTTCTTTCAAAAAGATAAAATATCACAATTTTGATCAGATTTCCTTTGTTATATAGTGTTTTTTACCTTTCTTGAAAAACTATTCTGTTATTATCATGCTTTTCCCTGATCATGACATTTTTATCAAAACACACAAAAAGGGTAAAAAAAATTGCCCTCACACACTGATTTCTGAAAAAAAAGTTCCTGAGAACCCAAACTTTTTTTTTGCCTTATCTTAAAAATCTTATTGAGAAGTGCAGTTCCCTCTGTGTAACATTTTATTGTCCATATAAAGCAAACTGTGATTGACATCCCATCCCTTGTTTAAAAGGGGTATGAGATAATAAATCCCACCAGTCCTAATCATCAACAATCCAACCCCTGTATTTCAGTTGCCAGTACCTCCTGTGCTTTTTCCCAGCCACTAAGATTTTATTGGTGCTGCAGATTTAAATTGTCTGTCACAACACAGTGTAAAACTCAGCCAGTGAAACTGCTGAATCAGATTCTCCATTCAGCTGCTGAGCATGACCTTGCTTTCGGGGATGGTTCTCCTAGATTTTAGGAAAAATATGATGCAGGCAGAAGTTTAAATTTGATGCAGGCACATAATCAGTGACATTATGAAGGATCATACCCTACCCTCCTTATTCTGTGGTCATACCCTACCCTCCTTATTCTGTGGTCATACCCTACCCTCCTTATTCATTTGTCATACCCCACACTCCTTATTCAGTGGTCATACCCTACACTCCTTATTCAGTGGTCATACCCTACACTCCTTATTCAGTGGTCATACCCTACACTCCTTATTAAGTGGTCATACCCTACACTCCTTATTCAGTGGTCATACCCCACACTCCTTATTCAGTGGTCATACCCTACACTCCTTATTCAGTGGTCATACCCTACACTCCTTATTCTGTGGTCATACCCCACACTCCTTATTCAGTGCTCATACCCCACACTCCTTATTCAGTGCTCATACCCTACACTCCTTATTCAGTGGTCATACCCTACACTCCTTATTCAGTGGTCATACCCTACACTCCTTATTCAGTGGTCATACCCTACACTCCTTATTCAGTGGTCATACCCTACACTCCTTATTCAGTGGTCATACCCTACACTCCTTATTCAGTGGTCATACCCCACACTCCTTATTCAGTGGTCATACCCTACACTCCTTATTCAGTGGTCATACCCTACACTCCTTATTCAGTGGTCATACCCCACACTCCTTATTCTGTGGTCATACCCCACACTCCTTATTCAGTATTCATACCCCACACTCCTTATTCAGTGGTCATACCCTACACTCCTTATTCAGTGGTCATACCCCACACTCCTTATTCAGTGGTCATACCCCACACTCCTTATTCAGTGTTCATACACTGCAGCTGTTCCAGATCTCCTTCATTTTTAACCATTGCTTTATATAGCAACATTTTCAGGTTTTCACTACCAGGGCTGGCACAGGGCCAAGAATTGTAATCAAATTATCAAGAGCGGGATGTTGTTGGTTAAAACTTGGGAGTTGGTTGCCGAGTTTGATACCCAGTTCATTATCAAATAGAGGACATTTCACAGATTTTCTATTGATAAATATTTTCAGTCAGTTAATTTTGGAAATTTTTTACATAATGTTAACACAGCGTCAGTTGTGTTTTTATTGGTGGCAAAGGCAATTGCAGAATGCTATCTGTTATACTATTGAGTTTGTAAATTCTTTTAAAATTTAAACAATTGCTTTATATATTTCTTTTTCTTCACATTTTATCCTGTATACATAAATTATCTGCATAATGTACAACCTGGCTCAATAGCAGAGGTTTAATGAATTCTGTATATAAGTAACAATTTTTGTAGGTGTATAATATGTGGTGCATAAATTTTCTATGCGACTCACATCCATTAAAAAAAATCCTTTCTTAATTTTCTTTAAATCCTGCTGCAGGAAATCCCATGTGCCTCTGTTGATGCACTTTATTTATCACTGAAAATAAGTTAGCTTACACATATCGCATCAAAGTTTTTATTCCTTTGCTGTTATGTTTATAATTTTTTCAGTATTTTATTATCATTTGGATAAGTTAAGAAAGCCAAATATTTTTGTTAAATTGTGTATTTATTAATTTTTAGCCCAACTGAACCAGCACAAGACAGCGCAAGGAGGTGTCGACTGGACGCAGTTAGGAGGACCTTCCTGAGTGTGTACAGTACATCAATAGACTTCAAAACTAGCCCTGAGGGTCTATCAGGGTTTTTGTCACAGTTTGCTGAAAAAGTAGGGT
The DNA here is from genome assembly GCA_026874595.1 of Sipunculus nudus. Classification (NCBI taxonomy): domain Eukaryota; kingdom Metazoa; phylum Annelida; class Sipuncula; order Golfingiida; family Sipunculidae; genus Sipunculus; species Sipunculus nudus. The sequence continues at coordinate 101,526,599 of CM049306.1, read as the reverse complement.
TCAAGGTCATGAAGGGCACACCAGTGTGACCTTGACTTTGCTCACTGTTTGGTATTACATATTATTGTGATATTACGTCTCATATCACTAGGTCATGAGGCAGAAGCTCAAAACCAAATGTTAGTGATAATTTGTGTCAGTTTACCATGTGTTGAAATTATGAGACGTTCGTGAACTTTTGTTTGAAAGCGGTCTTTTATATATTTTTACCATGTCATTCATTTGTAAAAAAGATTAAACCTAATCAGTAATGGAACTTAAAGATAATAAAAACATGTATCTCATTTCCCTTATCATTAATATAATAAATAAATTATAATAAATATACCTTAAGGGGAAGATATTTGGTCAGTGATCTGGTTTGGATGTGAGCAAATTGCATGCCACTCAAATGGTCTGTTTGTACAGCCCACAACATTGAGGAAGTATGCATGATCCTTGAAATTCATGCACAGAATGGCATGCTTACCTACACTAACATTTTACAACAATGATGTAAACTGAAGCAGAAAGTTTTATCAGATATATAGATATATATGTAAATGTCAGAGAGAGAGAGATATATATATATATATATATGAAAGTTTGGTATTGAAAAATTGATTGCAAAAACAACAGGAAATTGAAGATGAATCCAGTATGTTAAACAAAGAAAATCAGTTTAAAAAAATACTTAATTACAGGGTAATTTTATATTAATCAGGTACCACCAGGTATATAACGGAAGTTCCATGTGTCCGTCAGGAACATTTATGGGGGGTATTGACACATATTCAAGGCTACATGGTTTGATAAGTGATGTTAAGATATAATCTACCTGTTGTTACCTGGTAACATTGTCATTCATTGTCTTATTGGTGGAATACCTGCTGTAAGAACTGATTTGATGATGTATAATCAAATTTATAATTCTTATAAGATATTTAATTTAATGATATTGAAAATAAGATAAATGTACATATATATTAATAATTATACCAATAATAACAAATCTTTGGATATAAATAAGTTGAAAAGTTTCAAGATATTTTTTCACACAAAAAAACATACCTCAGTATAATTAAAAGCACTAGGAAGAAATATTACTAAAAAACTGTTGTATTAATCTCAATACATTCAGACTATTTATAATACATAGCCATGAAAAGAAGGATATAAAACACAGCAGTATATCAGTATGCAGAAATTGTACATCACCTTTTGAAATGAGACCAGTTTGTGCCAAATGACTGATGGTCCTGCATGGTAAATGTAAAATCATGTTAAATATTTAGGGAGAAGTGAAGTGTTAACTTGGGAATTCCTATGGTGGTTATTAGCAGTCAATGTAAAAATAATTTTACTTTTGTGGATATCCATCTATTATATTATTCAAACTACTGTGCACATATTTCAGTTATCTTGCCAGGTTTTTCATAAATCTACTTACCTTGTATTGTAACATCATATTGTGTATTGAAAGTGATCATTTTTACTGAACAAATGGTTGGTAATACCGAACAGACAGCCAGTATATTACGGGGCTAATTTTCTGTTGATCTCATAAATAATAAATATTTACCGGTACATTAATGGTCATTCATTTACTTACCTTGATTCATCATAACTTTATATAAATAGCGATTGCATTTATTTTAATTGTATCCCCATACAAAGTCGGGGGACACTATGTTTTCATACCGGTCCCGCCGCCGCTTGTTGGCGCGATAACTCAAAATATATTTCACAGATCTTTACCAAACTTAGTATATGTATAGATATGGGTGAGAGGACGACGCCTATTTAAAATGAGGTCATGACCTTGAATAGGAGAGTGTCCTTGACCTTGAATAGGTCCAATTTTGGGGAAGTCACACAAATTCTTAAATATCTCAAGAAATCTTGCATGGATTGATCCCAAAATCAAGTTAATGGAAGATCGTGGATAGGGTTGTCATGTTCCAGAAACTGGTGGCGCCACCTATTATTCTTTACTTGTTTTTGTGCCGTTTAATACCCCTAAAATTCCTACTTGACAGTACTGTGAGCATTTCAAGTCAAAAACTAATGGACAGATTTCTTTTTATATTATGCATATGCATAGATATGGGTTATGGGATGATGTTTATTTAAATTGGGGTCATGACCTTTCCTATTAGAGTGGCCTTGATCTTGAATATTGCCATATATGGTGAAAATCACACAAAATCATTAACATCTCAATAAGGGATGCATGGATTGGTCCAAAAATCAACTCAACTGAAGATCTAAGATAGTAATGTCATGTACTGGAAACAGGTGGCACCACCTGTTATTCTTTTACTTGGTTTCGTGCCGTTTAATACCCCCATCATTGCCACTTTACAGTACTGTGAGCATTATAAGTCAAAAACTATGGGACAGATTTCTTTCATATTATGCATATACATAGACATGGGTTAGGGGATGATGTATATATAAACTGGGGTCATGACCTTTCCTATTAGAGTTGCCTTGACCTTGAATATTGCCATATATGGTGAAAATTACACAAAATGATTAATATCTCAATAAGGGATGCATGGATTGGTCCAAAAATCAACTAGATCAAACATCTTGGATAGTATTGTCATGTACCAGAAACAGGTGGCGCCACCTGATATTCTTTTACTTGTTTTCGTGCCGTTTAATACCCCATCATTGCCACTTAACAGTACTGTGAGCATTATAATTCAAAAACTAATGGACAGATTTCTTTCATATTATGCATATATATAGATATGGGTTATGGGATGATGTATATTGAAATTTGGGTCATGACCTTTTCTATGAGAGTGACCTTTTCTATGAGTGTGGTCTGATATTAATTGTTGCTGAAGATTGGGGGCCTATTCTTTAAGGGGGGGGGGGATTAATTGTTTGGGGATACTATGGCACCTGCGGTGCTAAGAAATATCTAGTTTTTTTTTCAAAATGCTTAAAATATCTGTTAATGTTGAAAACTATGAACTAATTATATAAACATATTATTTCCAATATTACTCAAGTGGATACAACATATTACGTCCATGCCCTTCTTTGACCCTTGATGTGTCTACATGTAAGTCGCTGAAGCATGTAATGGCACATTAACCATAGCCATATCTGACACTTAATTAATTTTCAGCATTTCATGAAAGACTTCTGTCAAACTCTATTCAGTCATATTCTTTTTAAGCTTTTTACTTAAAAGTAGTTTTTGTAACATGTTTTACTTGTAGTCATACGTTGGGCTGTAATGATTCACTGTTGAAGTGATACATCATGTCATTAAGTCAGATTGTTAACAAACGAATGTCTGGATGTTGATACATTGACAATATATGGTAAGTGATACATGGAGATATCAAGTCAGATTGGTATCATCAAATGTCTCGGATGTTGATTCATTGACAATATATGATCACACAACAGGAAATCCAACATTTAACTATAGCAACCTCCAGCATTTAAATAACAAGTCTGCAACCAAGCTAGAGTAAAGTGAAACGTTCATTTAGCCTTAGGGCAATGGCATGGCAAACTTGAACAAGGCTGAGTAATGACTAATAATTTGACCACTTATACTGCTTGTATCTTAGCTTATAATGAGTGAAGTATCAAGATACATATTGTATCATGAGCTAATGTATCATTACAGTCCTAGTCATTAATATGCTAATTTAATATGCCTTGCCAGTTATCTTATTTGTTAAGGAACATTACTTTCCAATCACAAAGACAATCAAGAAAATATGCATGGTTGACCTTTAAGTATATATTGTGTACACTAGCCATTGGCTATACTTGAAAATAAGTCTGATCTGTATGTACATTACAGTATACAGGAAAGTCACAAGCATTGATACAAACTTATCAATATCAAGTATGTGACATTTTCTGCAATTAAAAACGAATTATACTCCTTTTTGAGGTGATTATGTAAGGCTCTTATCCAGCAATTAGGGATCTATAACAAACAGGGTATTATTATATTAACTCATTGTGCTCATTTGTCTGGGTTTTTTCTCATTTAAATACCACATTCTTCATTAATTTTTGTCAACAAACTCCTGTGACTTTATACAGAATAAACTTAAAAGAGTTTTTATTAAATTTAAGCAAGTTACATAGTGTATTCTATTCTTTTATTAAATCTGAACGTCTGTGCCAAACTTTAACCCTCACCTATAACTTGCAAGTACAGTGAGCCCAGACTGGTCCCTTCATCAATTTAGGCCCACTGAAGTTGGCATAGTGGCATGTTAAGTAAAAAGGGAAGTTTGTAACTTGCAATTTTTGTACACATGTGTGCATTTTCAGTGGTCTAGTCTGGTGATCAGCGGGTAGTGTTAGAGAATTATGTGTAATATTGTGACCCTGGTCTTAATGAGTCTTATTCTTCCATCTATCCGTTTCACACACCTTTCTATTTGGGTTATAGGGATCTGTGCCATCGCTGTGCATTTATTGGTACTTTAAATAATAAGGGTCCTATTTACCTGTCATATTCTTTACAAGTTTCAGAACAAGTTGTTTGTATGTAACAGTATTTACCAGTGGCTTTAATGTATTAAGTTTTATAATAAAAGCATCACTTTGTGAGTTTATTGTATCTGCTGGCTCATGATATTACATGTACAGAGGAACACCTCTGGTATGGAGAATTGACAGTTGGACTTTTATCTGTATGTAATGAATGGGTGAAGATATAGACTACCTTGATATTCTTGCCAGATCTTCTAATCAAACTTTTAAGTGTTGCATCAGGGCTCAAAATTAAATTGTCCGCTGGACTTAAGGGGTGGGCAGAGAAGAACATTTCCTGGCCCTCAAAGGATTTTTCTAGACCTCGCTTTTTATGTTTCTTAAATATATTAATACTTATATATATCACAGGTTTGCTGTTTTAATATTCTATAAAAAATGGTCTTCTTTCAAAATTTTAATTTCAACCTGTCAGGTCTTATAAAGCAGATGGAAAGTAGGTCCACTTGCCAGAAATTACACTAAACCTTCTGGAAAAGTATCCCGAACTAGGGACCCATGGGTCTCGACGCTCAGCTTAAATTGTCTATAATTTTTTAGAAATTATTTAGAATGACAGTCCTCTGCTTAACCAATGACCTTGGAACCAAAAAGTCTTAGAACTTATTATCTTTGAATTTGCAGTATTTAGATTATTGTAACCATCTTTTAAAAAATGACCTTGACCTCTGAATAGGTAACCTCAAAATCTACAGATTTCCTCACTTTTCACCTTTGGCAAATAAGCCATGTGTCAAAGATAGAAAGTTTGGGATGAAAAGTTTAAATTTACAGTGCATCCAGAATCTGTTTAAAATGTGGCTCCTGTGACCTTCAGCTTTGATCTCTTGACCCAGAAAATCAAAATGAATATACTTAGGTGATGAGTCATTATTAAATCAAGTTTGAAGCCAATCTGTCTATCCAAAACAGAATTATCATCCAAAAATTAATTTATGAATGGATGGGCCCTCTGACCTTGACCCTATGACCTCAAAATCGAACAATCTTCCCCTATTGGTAGGTTAGCAAAATCTTGAAGATGGAAGGTTTGCGATGATAAGTTTGGCATATGCATTCGTTTTAAAGAAATGGGACCTTGACCTTTAGTCCCAAAAATCGACACAGTTATTACTTTAGTGGTGAGCCATATATAAGTGTAGTTTGAAACCAATCTGTCAAACTAAACTGGAGTTATCATCTGGACAAAAATTCGTGAACAGATGGCCCCTGTGACCTTGACCTTGTGACCCCAAATTCATTTATGCTCTCCCCATACTGGCAAGTTGCTAAATGTGCAAGATGGAAAGTTTTGGATGAAAAGCTTGGCTTAAAATGCAGCCATAATCTTTTTAAATAAGCAAGTCCTGTGACCTTGACACCCCAAAATCATATAGTTTCTTGCTTTGGTGGTGGGCCATATGTAAGTCAAGTTTGTAGCCATGTGTCCATCCAACCTGGAGTTATAATCTGGAAACAAATTTGTGTGGATGAACAGAAAGACAGACAGGGTGATTCCTATAGGGCTTCCACTTGTGATCAATAAACATACCAGGTTTTGGGACACTAGATGTAATCACATCTGAGAAACTGACATGATTGTTGTCATTTTATAATGAAAAACAAAAGAGAAAACATTGGTTAAAATAACAAACAAAAAAATACAGGTGGTACCACCACTTTTAGGGAACTGACAAAACTTGTCATGGTGAATATTCAAGGCAAGATTAATGACAATCCCTGCATTTATTATCAAGATATAGGAAGTTTTGTATCAATTTTTTTTATTATACTAGGGGGTACCTTCAAGCCCCATAGCTCGGAAGATATAGGTCACAGTGACCTAATTTCAGGTTTGCAAGAAGAATTTTTTTTACCTCCCTGAATGTTCAATTAGAAGTTTTTAGGACCAGCAGTTCTGATTTGTTCCCTGCTAACGGACTGATGACTTCAGTCAGCTGAGCTAAAAATCCTTTCATATCAGCATTCATGTTCATTGTTGGTATATACATGTAAACTGTGGACAGATTCATTCTGGGGACACTTTAGGATTTTGTAATTAAAAAAATTAACATGTTAATTTGAATTGAACCAAAGATTTAAGATTTGTGGCTTCATACCAGTGATATATATTGATACCTTTTGTAAACTTGGATAAGATAAAATTTCCAGTGGTACCAACTAATGAACTTTCACCTTTGAAGTACATGATTTATGTTGTATTCAAAATAGGCAAACTGGGGCAGCCTCTTCCCAGGTACTGAGTGATTCCGCCCATGTCACAATGATAAACATGTATAATCCTTGGTATAATGAAAAATATCATGGTGATTCAGATTACATAAAAAAAAATCAATGCAGGGATGGAAATGTTTTGAAATTTCTAGGACAACCTCAAGTTGGTCCCAGCAGATGTGTCTTATTTTTGGGCAAAAAAAAATTTCATTTCAGATTCCTTTTCTTATGAATTCATGTATTAAAACATTTGAGTATCCTTGTTTATGCATGAATTAAGATTTGTCAGAGTAAAGGATTTAAAGGCGAGTTTGGTAGGCATTTATTAATTTTTTTAACTATTTCCAAACATTCCGCCTTGCTAGAGATTTTTTCATGCAGCATGGTACTTAATGCCAGGTCCTCCTGTAGGACAACCTCAACTTGTACTAGGCTCTTCCCGCCTGATTTGAGGTTGTTTTTGACGAGTAAAACCCCATTATTTCAGCCCCTGTGAACAGATTGTTCCTTGAGTGTTACTGGAACCCCTCCCTTCCCCCCCCCCCCCCCCACAAACAAATTTTCATCATATCCTTTCATTAACTTTTTGCATTAACTTGCTGACAGACAAACCAACCAATCATGTCTTCACAAAAAACTGAGAAAATCATAACAAGACTATGTACATGATTTAATGACAAATATGATGACACAGTTTCCAATAATAACAAAAAATTCACAAACATACAAGGGATGGTTCAGTTGGGCTTCATTTGTAAAATTCAACTTCCAGGATTTATGAAATTTCATTCTCTCTTACCTGTGTACAAAAAGCTTCTAAAAACAGATTTAAGTGACATAATAGCTTTTATTATGAAGAAAAACTAAACACTTTCAAAATAATCAAATCAAATTTAAACAAAAGAATAATGTAAGGACACTAAATTTGACATTTACATAAATACTTTATATGCTCATGTGGGTCACACAAATGATACAAGAAAAAAATATATATATTGAAATATGTCCCTGCCTATATATATATATATGATACAGAGTGTTGTGAAGCCTGTGGTTATTTTAGTTTGACAACAAGGGTTATAACCGTCAGTGACACTGAAGGATGATGTAAATCTGATTTGCTGTTTGTCTGTATTAAAAATTTGATAATTAAATACATTCTGATAATTGAGAATCAACATGCTGCTGTTGGGAGCTGCCCATTGGATGTAAACTGGACAAGTCCCTGTATTTAACTTGGTCTCTACTGTGTTATTCTCCATTACATTCCAATTATATAACAAAAATAATGTTTTGCATCCACACCTTCACTTGAGCTTTGAAATTTCATACAGTGCTCATGATTTGTAGGACTAGCTGATGCTGGGTATGTAATTTTACTTCTGGCTACTGATGGTCTGTGATATTCATGTTGCCATGGTGCCAAGGGGTGTATGAAAACTAAATCTTGTTGATTTCAGAGAGTTCTTACATTTTTTGTAACAGAAATGACAGTTATACATTCAAGTCTATTATGGTCCATGTGGTCTCATGTTAACACTGGCTGTGCCTGTGGTGCTGATTGGTCGCCTATTTGACCTTGACCTTTGTTGACATCACTGATACACACCCACTGTCCTTCCAATGTCTCTTTCCACAAACTGACCTGTTGACAATAAAAATAATGTTTCTGTTATAGGAAAAAAACCAGTTTTAACAAACTTACATCACCTTGACTTTGAAATGTTTATTGACAAGCCATAGCCACATAGATACATACAACCCACAGACTTTACCATCTACATAGTCTGATCAACACTTACACCCATGAAATCAATAATAAAATATATGCCGTGCACATGACTAAGATACCAAGGCTTGCCTAACATATGTGCTAGCATGTCCTCTGACCTCCTTACAATTTCTAGAACATGACCACATATGGAGAAAATTAGAAAAACTTTACTCTTCCTGTTTGTAATAATTTACCTTCTTAACAAGACTACATGTTAACTGTAATCATGTTAATTGATTATTATAATAAAAAGGTTAAAAGGTTAAACAGGGTCCAAACACAAATGACCCACAGTTATTCAATTATCAAAGTATCAATAACCCAAAAAATAGTAAAGAATTAAAAGATATTTAATATAATAATATATTTGATATTTTTAACAATATATATAATGTGATGGTACTAAATAAAATGGGTGTGTACAGGTCTTACTACAAGAGACACCGTACCTTGTTATCGCCTCCTGACACAGCCAAGATGTTTCCTGTGACAGACCAGCTGACATGCCACACCACATCGCTGAATTTATGCAACGTCTTTGATGACCAAGTGTTACTCGTTCCGTCATTGGTCCAGATGATGACCCTGCAATCCTGAATAATACACACAAACCAAACATTATGGTGCTGAGTTGTACAAATGATACACTGTATACCTGGTATTTCTGTGGAAGTTAAGCTCACAAACAAGAAAATGTCAAATTAGCCATCACAACTTTGATACAGTAAACTCTGACATTTATTAGCTGTGACTTGGACTCTGATGGCTGTCTGTATATTATCAGTTTTGTTGATGGTAAGACCTGTTACTATTGACAAAAATAAAAAAGAGCACCGCAGATGTGCATAATACGCTTGTCATGTATCTGATGACCTCTGACCTCATAAAATATGCGTGAATTTTGATGAGAATGTTATTCAGGTGAGAAACTCTATTTTTAAATATGTATAATGAGTTTCATGAAAACCCATAGAATTACCAAGATGCCTCCAAAGTACAGCGACCTCTGACCTCAATTAAAATATGCATGGATTTTGCGGGAAATCGAACTTACATGAGATATTTTATTGATTAACATTTCTGATATTTTATCAAAACCCTTCATATTCTTGGTAAGTTATCGCGGCAACACAACAAAGTAGCCTAATGACCTGTGACCTTAATAAATATGCATGGATTTTGCCCATAATGGAAATCAGGCAAGATAATCTGTTGGTGAGTAGTTAGAATAGTTTTGTGAATATCAATCAAAGCCCTGGTAGGTTATCGCAGCGACACTAAAAGTTAACAGACCGATGGACAGAAGGTGGGTTTACCACAATACTCTCATTATATGACAGGCATATAAAACAAATTAAAGACATTTTAGACCAGTAATAGCACTAAACTTTATTGATAATTTGATAATTTAAAATTGGTCCTGTGATACCTATTTGGTGTGTATCTTTCAATTTTTTCCCATCTTTAATATTCCACAATTTCATTTGCCAGAAACAAAGGAACAGCAGGATTTATTAATACTAAGGCTTGAGAGTGGATGAACCAAAACATGTTTCAAGTTTTATATCAAAAAGAATGAGAGTTAATAAAGTGATACATCATTAAATTCCCGAATTTTTTATTCCTAATTTTCCTGAAATCAGAAATTGAACTTTCTGAATTCATGATATATCGTGACTTGTTAGTATGAGGAATAATTTTTATTTTGAAAGGTGCAAAATATCTGTGGGGACCCACTTACCTGTGAACAACTTGCAATCATACTCTTAGGAAGGCCAATAGATGGCGCCCATGCCACGTCACGCACCCAGTCGCTGTGGGCTTCCAGTTTCTGCTCCTCAACCCACTGGCCATCCTCCTCTCTGTCAACCATAGAAGCTAATTTAAGTCTATTGATTTTACAAAATTTGAAATAATAATCTTGCAAACTGCAGAAATAAAAAGGTAATTTATTGAAAGTCATATGGATTTTGACCCTTGAATGGATCTGAAACATTTTGCATGCAGGCCTAGAAGCTCATACATCTAAGACAATATATTCTACATAAATTTCTAATATTCTACATATAATTCTAATATTCTACACAATAATTCTCATATTCTACATAAAATTCTCATATTCTACATAAAATCTAACATTCCACATAATCTGACAAGCTAAAGAAAATAAACCTCTAAATCTATGTATTATTCAGTGTTTTACCTAATACTTCACCTGTCCACTATTTTGTGCAACAGGTGTTTTTGTATTATAGAGGCAAATTCACCAAAATGTGCAGGAATATACTGCCCTGACTACTACTGAGATTATAGATAAGTGTACTTTCAAAGGACTATCTCACACTTCAATACCAGAATAGTGGCATCAAGATGAGGTTTCCTGGCTTGAATATTTAAACAGATGGTACATGGATACATTTTTTATGAGAAAATCCTGAAAAAAAGGAACTTTTAAACAGCTGGTAATTTTAAAACATTTCAGTCCTATGCCTGCACTTATCATGAAATCTTCCTAACTTAAAGACAAAACAGCATGATCAGGCCATGAGTCAGAATGATCAGAGACCATTTATAACATGACTTACTTCCATATTTTGATTAGGTTGTCACATCCACCTGATGCAAACCTTTTGAAAACTTGTTTTTGTGAGGCAGCAGGATCTAACAGTGAGCCAGGGGCTACTGATGGTGCCCAGGTAACAGAGTTACAGCCGATCTGTGGTGGAGAAAACATTAATCTGGTGAACACAGCTTCATGTAAAGTGTTAGTTGTTACAGTGAATGTTATTACATGACAATTAAAATCATAGATTTACTCCAGAAAGACTGGTATGATTTATATCAGATATTAAATACAAATCAAATCATATAAAAAATTGTCAACTAACAGGAAACCTGGTTGCAACCTATCATTTCTGTGCATTACTCATTTTGGTTGTTTAAATTATAATAAAATAAATTAAGGATGTGCATCTACATTTGCAGTCTGAGAAAATATTGTTACAACATTGTACAATATCAATGACTGATTTTAAATATATCAAGGAATAAAGTCATGTTTTTAATATACAAGTACAAAGATTCAAGGACTTGAAACTGCCATATCAAAGGTACACACTGGATAAGGACTGGGCAGTGGAGTGAGTTCTACAGTAACAACAAGTTAAGTCAAAACACATTACTTAATATTTATTACAGCACAGTTTATTAGTTGACAGGACAGAGCCACAAACTTACTGTGTGTGCATTGTTGATTTTCTTACTGTCCCAAGTGCCATCACCTGAAAAAGATACCACATTTTCAAATATGTTTACTGCCCTAATGTAACCTCTCAATTTACATATATGTACCAACTGTCTCCCCAGATATCATCATGGCAAGATATTTTACAGATATTGTTGCTCCTAGTTTTGTGATCAGAGTTGGCAGGAAACAGTGACACAGGGGAGAATATGTGTTATCAAAGTAAATACTAGTAAAAAAATCATAACTCAAATACGGTGTAACAATCTTAACATATCAATTACAAGTATGCACCAGGCTATAAAAATAATTTGTGGTAAACCTGACATCCAGCATAATTATGTGTGAACTTTTTCATAAATATTAAGTATATTTCTTGAGTAGAAATATAGGATTATTTCATCTAGACAAATATATAGAATATGTTACTCCCTAAATATCTTAATGATCTGAAACTGCTTTTTCTATTTCTTAAGATATATATTTTCTTTAAAAGAAAGGCCTTTAATCACAAGATAAAATTTTTTTTTTGTGCACTGTCTCATATAATTGCATGTCAAATGGTAACATATGCCCTAAAATTTGAAAATGAATTCTAAATAAGACAAACAGTACATTATTTATACTCACTCAATAACATAATTATATCATAAACATTTGACATCTTACCTGTGCTTGAGATGACTGATATAGCACCATCTGAACTTCCACATGCCAACATCAAACCAAACTCATGAGGTGCCCAACAAACAGAGTTCACTGGTAAAGTTAAAGTGAAAAATTAAAGATCAGTTAAAGAAGAGAGAAACAATTACACAACAGTTTAGTTATAACAATAAGGTTTTTCACTGGAACACTAAAATGTACAATCAACACATCAACAAGTATAAAATAGAAATTACAATTCTTGTGAAATAAATATTCATATCACTTTAACAAAGGAAACATGTTTGACAATGACAGAGAAGCAGGGTTGGTTTTCTTCCGGAAGAAATGTATTTCTTCCGAGACATTGGAAGAAATACGAGTGAATGGGGTTTCCTTCACTTTCTTCTGGAAGTATTTGATGAAAGTGGAATTTAGTGGACAGTAAGAATGATAGTGTGATTTACAAAAAACAAAACAAATATCTGAACTATTTCTAAAATAAAATAAAATAAAACAATATGACTTTTAATCAGTGTACAGGTCAATGCTCTGATTATCTCAATATAATTCTGTTAGTTTTATTTTATCAGTATTGCCAAAATTGCAGCTGATTGTGGTATTTCAACTGTTTAAGTATGTAGTGATGCTTAGTATGTGTTGACATGTTAATTAACAAAAGATTCTTGTGTAAATGTCTACTTGTATTCACATGTCGGTTAGAGGTAGTTTTCTGTATTTGCAATTAGTTCTTACCAAATTTGTGTCACTCAGCAATGTTACTTTTGTAAGAATTACAAATTGATATACTACAATTTTTATGACCCCGCCACAAAGTGGCCGGGGCATATAGTTTTACCCATGTCCGTCATTCCGTCCTTCAGTCATTCCGAAATCAAACAGTTGTACAGACTTTTTTTCACAATGCCTGCATATATTGGCCTGATTTTTGGTGTGTGGGCAGATAATGACCAGTTACAGATTGAGTTCGTGTTTCGTCCAAGTTGACCTACTTTTGACCATTTTACGGCTCCTAAACTTTGAAAATTTCATGAAAAACAGAAATTTTCATGACAAATACACATGTACGGACTTTATTCCACAATGCCTGCAGATATTGGCCCGATTTTTGGTGTGTGGGCAGATAATGACTAATTACAGATGGAGTTCACGTTTCGTCCAAGTTGACCTACTTTTGACCGTTTTAGGGCTCCTAAACTGAGAAAATTTCATGAAAAATAGAAATTTTCATGACAAATACACATGTACAGACTTTTTTTGGCAATGCCTGCAGATATTGGCCTGATTTTTGGAGTGTGGGCAGATAATGACTAGTTACAGATCGAGTTTGCATTTTGTCCCAGTTGACCTAATTTTGATTGGTTTACTGCTCCTATACAAAGAATATTTCATGAAAAATTAAAATATTTTCACGACAAATGTACATGAACAGCCTTTTTTAGCCCTCAGCTCATAGGCTGATGGGCTATTGTCGTCACCAAAGCTGTCCGTCTGTCCATCCGGCCCTCGTCCGTTAACTTTTACCTTGTAAGCAGGATATCTCTAAAAAGATTCACCACTGGAATTTTATTTCATCAGTAAAGATGTATATCAATAAAATCTCAGTCATGTTTGAAGATGGGTGACCTTGACTTATTTTTTCCACATTTTAGAGCTGATTATAGAAAAACGCTCAGAAGCTTATATCTCAGGAACCATTGTGTGGATTTTCACAAGACTTACTATGATCATTTGGAATGATGGTTTGTACTTGCTGCACAATTTTGGTGGCACCACCTACAATTTCTGATTTTTTAATGAATTTTTATCGGATTTTTCAATTTTGGCCTTTTGTGCAGGATATATCCAAAGGTATTCAACACAGGAACTTCATTTCTTCAGTGCTATTGCGTGATATTTACAAAATCTTGGTCAAGTTCAAAGATGGGTGATCTTGACCTATTTTCAAGGTCACAGAGCTTAGTATAACATAAACTTAAGAGCTTATTTCTCAGGAACCATTTGGTGGATTGTTATGAAACATGGTACATACCTCTCCAATTTAAATTCATAACTGATTATCAGCTTTTGCTAATATTCTAGTTTCGTAATGCAATGCTTACAGATACTGGCCTAATGTTTGGTCTGTGGGCGCATAATGACCACTTACAGATCAAGTTCGCGCTTTGTCCCAGTTGACTTTTTTTTTGACCATATGACAGATCCTGAACATAAAAAATTTCATGAAAGACAGAAATTTTTATGAAAAATGCACATGTATGGACTTTTTTTCACAATGCATGCAGATACTGGCCTGATTTTTGGTGTGTTACTTGATAATGACCCGTTACATATGGAGTTTGCATTTTGCCCTTGTTGACCTACTTTTGACCATACGACACCTCCTGAACTTAAACAAGGGACCTATGGGTCACTGTGCTCAGCTGACGTTAACCTTAAAGGTAAAAATCTAAAATAATATCAAATGGAGATAAAGTGTAAGAGGAAGAGGTAATAAAGGCCATGGTTGGTTTATATGATTGGTTTGTATTGATGAGCAAGAAATTGTTGCAAAAAATATTTTGTGACCTGACCATGTGTTTCCTAATGTTAAAACTAAAGCATGTGAGCAGTTTGTGAACAAATGATCTGTACTATTACCATGATCATTAGTTGGTTTTTCGATTAACTGTAGACATTTCAGTAGTTTACACATTTGTTCAATTGGATCTATTTTTTTGTATAATATATATTATTAAATATATATGTATTTTTTTAATGATATGTATACAGTTGAAATAGAGCTAATAAACAACATAAAACGGGGCAAACAAAGCCTGATCTCAAATTCTGCTGAGGCAGGAAAATAATGAACAAATGTTTGTATTAAATCCTCATTTTTTTTTATCACATCAATTATTTTCTAATTTAAGTTTATATTTCTATACATTTCCAATTTAACATATATATCTGAATATAAAAGTTGATTCATAATTCTCAACTGCATCATCATAAATCTCAATCTTGTCAGATAACACCACATCATGCATACAAATGTTTATTTATCTTTTAAATCTGCAAAACAATAAATATCTAAAAATAATACTTGATTTAGATTTCACAATTTTTAATTGTGTCTTTATTTATCCATAATGTGCTTCATATTTTATAATAATTTAAGCATACTGATGGGTTCAATTATATTTGTTAAAATCATTTAAAAGAAAATTGATTTCTTTAAAAATGCTACATTACACAACATTGCATCTTCTTGATTACACCTTGAATTATTTTTTCAAGGAAAGTTTTTGCATATCGGAGTGGAAACAGCATTACAATTAAGGAGATACAGTGAAAACAATAACAATTAGTGCATAACACTTGGTGGGTTGGGTTTGCGGGGGTGGGGGGTGATTGGGGGGGGGGGGTAATATGAGAATAACATTACACCTGTCACAGCAGGGGATCTCCCCCAGTGACTGTAACAATTTAAATCAGAAACCCTGGCATAGCTGACTTCCAGTGACCTGGAGTGGGACCCTGCATCTGCAATCAAAGCAATACGCTCTTTACACAGCGCTTTACCTATAGGGCTACTTCCTATATCGTAAGGCGCTGTTTGTTATCACCTCGTATCCTGCTTTGCAACACCAGAGGGGAGCACTGTATTTTTGTCCAATCAGATGAAACTTTGTGCTGGAAGACAAAGCCAAGCGAGGAATACACGGAGCCAATCATATTCATTTCTTTTTGAGTGACAGTTCATCCCCCAGCGTAACCGTCTAAACAGGCCACAGGCTCAGATTGATTGGCCCTGACGTGGTTTGCTTAGGGCCTTGGGCACATAGGATGCTCGGCCGGTGAGCTGTAATTCAAACGAAACGTAACAACAAAGGCTGCGTGCACACCACAATGGCTGGTTTTAGTTCTGCAGACAACAGATACATGGCAACGCGTTGCTAACACAGTCATAATGTCATAATCGAATCGGTCGATGATGCGAGAATGCAGAGGGAGCAATTTAAATTCGACCGGAAACTCATCAAACGTCGCTTGAAGCGCGGAAATGGGCGGAGCCAGGATGCCTGTTGGGTGTTTGTTTATTGGCATCTGATTGGCTGCTTGTCGCATCGTACGCACGTTTATTTCAGTGGACAACAAACCGCCATCTGGTGTCTAAATATATCATAAACGGTCAAAGCTGGCAGCGTGAAAATCAGTTGCTTCTTTAGAAGCGCAAGATTTCCGCTGCCTCGGGAGCGTATCAAAGCAAGTGACTACAGAAAAAAAAATCAATAACTAGCTTAATTAATTTTCAAGCTTTTATTTTCAAATTTCAGATTTAGACAAACTAAATATTTATGTTTATATGCTGTGAAAATTAAATCAATGATGCTTACAGGAAAAAAAACGTGCCATGGTCAAAGTTGGGCAAAATTTAAGGTACTGATTTTTTTTTAAGCTAATAACTTAAAAAATTTACAAAATTCAGATCTAATTTTTGGTAAACAATTGAATCTTAATTAAACATAGTTATATACTTGAGAAAATAGACTCTAGTTTCAAAATTTTTCATGTTAAGTGAGTTATTATTTTTCCTGATTTTTTACAAAGTCCATTATGTTTGGGCCCATAACTTAAAGAATTTATACTTTACAGACTTAATTTCTTGCATGTACATAGGAACTATATAGAGGAATATTTATGGTACATATGAGGAAAAACAGATGAATGGTTTTGATATTAGGCAGTCCTGAAGTGTGAAAATAGGATTTTAATAAAAAATTGAGGTTTTTCCTTAATTTCTCAAAGGAATGAAGTTGCAAAGACCCAGTTTTCGGCTTGGTAGGAGATCTTGGGGACATCTAACATTATGCTGAATTTTGGATTCCTAGGTCTTACGGTTTCAAAACGTGCCACATCTACGGACGGACGGACGGACAGACGACGGACAATGGACCAAGACTATAGGTCAGATGACTTATAGTCAGCTGAGCTAAAAATTTAACCTAAGTTATAAGATGGAACAGATGATGTTTAAGCAGAAATAAAGCTGAAAATTTATTAGTGTTATATATTCTCACATGAAATTTGAAAGTTTCTTCCGGAAAAAATGGAGGAAACTATTTCTTCCGAGCCGGAAATTTCTGGAAGTTTCCTCTTGGAAGAAATTGTCAACCCTGCAGAGAAGGTATTACATACTGCAACTAGAAATGATTGGGACCATAAATATAGAACTAATATTTCCCGGCAACTACTTGAACATTTCTTGAGACAATGCACAAGGTTAAATCAAAGATCACTGCCTGGTAGCCATACTGGATATCAGATAAGCCTGAAATATGAAATGGCACATTTCGCTCTGGGGCCAACCTACACAGTATGTAAAAATTTCTTACACAATCACTAGAAAAGTCCCTGCGATAATGTGAAAATCCACAACGGCTGACTGGTGGTGATATAAGAGTTATGAAAGGTCTATACGACGTGACAGAGCAGTCCTCTTTGAAACCATTCATCAGTTTGAAATTTCACAATGGTAGCTCAAAAGGTTCTTGAGATAATGCATGTGAAAGAAAGTGTCATGGAAAGAAAACCAGATTTCTACAGGGCACCTGCTGAAGTGTAAAAATTACCTATTAGAAATAACTGAACAACTTTGGAACAACTGCATTATCAAAACAAACTTTTGAATTACATGTTGTGAAAAATGATGCACTTATGATAATATTGCAGATCTACATACAAATACAATGATAACTGAAATCTAGATTAGCCTGCTCATCACCCTAGACCTATCCTACCTGATGAATCATGGTTACTGCATTCATACAACTTCCCCCACGTCCCATTGGTTTCTTTCCATATAATGACCCGCCGATCATAACCACAGGATGCCAAAAGGTTCCCATACATTGGATGAGCCCAAGCAAGCTGCCACACAGGACCATCATGACTGGAAAGAAGAAATATTGCTTGAAAGAATTAAACCTATAAAGCATTTCCTCTTTATTTTTTAGTGTAATGGCAACTAAAAATAAAAACATGTTGGTGATTATGAACTTATGACAAGGTTCCCCTTCAAAGCTGGCCCCCTGAAATCTGGAACAAAATGAAATTAGGTCTAGGGTATCTGCACAGAATTTTAGATTATTTGCAAACATATTGTTGGCTTCATAATATGGAGACACTGCAGGTATAGATATAAAAATGCATTTGATAAGATTGCAGGTAAAAGAATAATGGTTGTTGAATATAGACCATTTTAAAAGTCTTTAGGAAACCGAAAATGTTTTTTCATTCAAAAGCACTTATCCTGTTATTTACATTGGGAATGATCACACTTTTACAGATTATCACATTAAACAAATGATATAAAAATAAGCCTTACCCTCTAAGGTCAGCAATAAGTGTTTGCTGGCCGTTTCTGACATCAAATATTTTAACAGATCGGTCGGATGAACAGGTGGCTAACCGTGTACCGTAGTAATCCATCTGAGCATCATGCTGTAAAACATAAAATGTTCACACTTAAATTTCAGTTGCTTAAAATTTAAACAAATGCATTCAATATTCAAACTTTGATGATATTTTTTAAACAAGTTAAGTGTAATATATAATTTAATGACTGATTTATTAGTGCAACTTACTAGATGTTTTATATTCATATATAAACTGTAATCTAAGATTACTTAAAGAGTTAACGGTAAATACTTCTGATGCTGTCATCACTGATCATTATTTTTCTGAAACAAAGAAAGTGACTTAGGGGTATTTATACTCACAATCATATCTTCATGAGCTGTGTCCACTGTATTCAGTACTGACACCTTGAAATAAAAAAAATTTAAATAGAAAGATAATGGAAACAAAAGTACAAATGTTTTATTCATTACTAATTGCTTGAGTAATTTTGAGTTAATAGATAATACTAAGGCAGATTGCTCTGGTGTTGCTGAAATATGTCTAAGTGTGCATGTATCCACTGTTGAACCACATTTATGATGAAGGAGATTCTTTTTGGACACCCAATCAATGTCATAATCCTCATATAGTTCATATAAAGTTCATCAACATTACCAGGCCTGATCAACAACTGTGACTGTCCACCTGGTTTTTCATGAGCAAATAGGACCAAAACGCAGAAATGTTTTGGCCCTAGGGAAGAAAGACTAAAATGTGTAATTAACCATTGTGGAAATAATAGCCTAACTTATGTCATTTTCCTGTAAACAATTTAAATCCATTTTATGAGTAACTAGTCTAACCTGTAGCGACATCTTGCTACCAATCTATGAATAGGCATGGCAAGAAACAGTGATGACTGATGATGTCATAATAGACATGACGCACAATCATGTTCACTGTTACTTCACATAACTCTGATTAACTCCATATCCATATCCAAGGAGGATAAACAATGATCAATTGTTTGGGACACCATGAACTATGGATATATATGAGACATGCCAACCAGGCCGTGAAGTGAATAGTATTTATATCGCAAGCAGGTGGGGTACCTAAAATTACAGATGCTGATAGTCACTACCATATATCACATGGAATTGTGTACATACAAGTGAGATTTTGAGAAAAATTAACAAAAAGGATTTGAAAATGCCTGAAAGAATCTGTGCTGTTTTTGATATCATGCACAGAATTTTATTGGATGGACCTTGTGTACATTGACGTGACGTTTGTTGGTTTGACATTTTCACCAAGATGTAGTGGTTGTTTTAAGATATTCCACTACCGAGAATTATAATATTAAGGTTGTTTCAATTAATAATGATACAAAGAGTGTAGAGCAGTTTCCTCCATTTCTTCCGGAAGAAACTTTCAAATTTCATGTTAGAATATATAAATCTAATAAATTTTTAGCTTTATTTCTGCTTAAACATAATCTGTTCCATCTTGTTTGCAAATTTAAAGGTTTATTTTAATATATAGTTACTATAGTGTTATCTTAGAATGTATGACTATTAGTTTAATTTAGAAAGACAATATGCCTCATGTAGTTTATAGTTTGTCAGTTCAGGTGACAATTCAAAATCAGTGGACACTCATGGTTTCAGTCTAGTGGACCATGCACTTTTTACCTAAAAAAGTGCAGCTTCACTCCATTTACCCCTGACTGCACACAGAGGCAGGGTATGAGGAAACCATGTCATAATTAACAGGGTTTCATCCACCATACAAATCAAATGGTCAAACTGCTCCTTGTTGAAACATATTATTACCAAGCAGTACAAAGAAAGGGTTTCTCATATTTTCTAGGTATTTTCTAGTTTTGACATGATTCACAACAAGCTCAGGAATAGACTAGGTGTTTGCAGAGCTACACAATTGGTGTTTTTCTATTGCATGCTTCATGGTAAGTTAGATGTAGATTACTGATAGGTATTAATTGTACTCCACTTTGTTTAACACAGAACTTACAGGGAGAAATGCCTAAATTTAAATGAGTGATAATTTTAAGTTCAACAGGTGGTCACTGATCAATCATAGTGTAATATCACACACAGGGCTGGTAAAAAATCGACTTTTATAAAAAAATCATGATTTTTTACTTTTTTTATTTAAATCGACTTTTATTGATTTAAATCACCTAATGATGAATTAATCACTTCCTCTATTTTTATCAACTAAATTAACAGGTTTTATAATGCAGGTTATTTTGACAGTATAATAAAGTCTTTTAGAAAGTTACATGTACCAGTAGAATAAAAGGAACTTAATAGAAAGTTATTTTTGTTATTAAATTGTGACTATTGGCCAACCTGATTCCAACATGTCATTTCAGGCTGATCATGTAGTATAACCCTATAATATTCCTGCATACTTACATTTAATAGCCAATTACCACACAAAATCAAATTGAAATAATAAAATTATGTAAAATACAGTGTTTGAATGATCTGTCAGTCTTCTCTACTTAGTTTTAGTTTATGAGAATAGAATGTGTGGCATGTTAATCCCATGCAACATTGCTGGTTTTGTTCACCACTACTGGGTTTTTATACATTAGAATCTAAGTAAATAATTCTGCATATCTTCCTTACATTTTATCAGTATATTTAAAAATAATGCAGCATTGGAAGACAATCTTCTTGATAAAACAGCTCAATAGTTTATCATGTCCTGTATAGGAAACTGGTTGCCAAATTAACTTGAATGATAGTGTTAATTTGAAGTATGTATCATGATCAGTGTAAATACATAGCTTACAACAAATACTTTCGGACTATTTTGAATTTTTGTCACAGAGGATCTGCACTGGGTGATTTTTTATGTTATGTAATTCATAATGTAGTAATATCTATTGCATTTGGTCAATTAACTTAAAACAAGGGACCCATGGGTCACATCCCTCAGCTGAATTTTGGAAAATATTAGTAACTGCAAAATATTTTTATTTCTTTTGGTTTTTCATGTATATTATCATTAGAAAAGCTATGAGAAAATGGCCCTGCTGAAATGAAACTCTGTAAATTATAGAATAATGGATATGAGCTAAACCATTTAGTGATGCACCAAGGGAACAAATAGGCCTACGGTAAGTGTTATATAAAAGTAACATTTCATAAACAAATAATGTGTGAAGGTAATTAAGTTTTCAAAAGTTAAATATATGGCCATATGAGTTAAAAATTAATCCCACAAAGTTTGACCAATATTCCTAATTTTAATACAAAGTTAACAGTGTTATTCACACCTAGGCCCCGCCAACTTTAAGAGATATGAATGAAATGCTAAAAAGTATTTATATCTTCTTAAATCTTGTCAGTTAGCACTAACATTAGATCCTAATATTTTATCACATTTGAATATTAGGATTAAATTCCTGAATTTTTTTCTTTAAAACAATCAAAATTGTCCAAGTCTCATCAAAAATAATTTATTGAACATTAAAATTATAAGATTCATCTTGTTTATTAGTCCTGTGTATTAAAGGTGGGGGGGGGGGGGGAGAGGCTTCTCCTTTGTTAATGCTCGTTGCTGAAAAAAAATGTTAATTTTAAGATTCATCTAGTTCATAGTACAGGTCTGTCACCAGAATGGGGGGGGGGGGGGGGGGGGCCAGAGAAAAAGGCTCCCTGTGGTATGGTATTAACTGCAGACAGCCTGATCAAGCTCAACTCAGTGGAGAGAGCTGCATGCACTGAATGACCTACAGTCACCAAAGTGGACTGCTTGACAATGTAAGGGAACAAAGTCGCAAAGACCCAGTTTTTGGCTTGGTAGGAGATCTTTGGGACATCTAACATTATGCCAACAGCCTGGGGAGTACAGATATATGCACTGAATGACCTACAGTCACCAAAGTGGACTGCTTGACAATGTAAGGGAATACAACAAGAGCCTCCAAATAAATTCAATTACTAGCCTAATTTTGCAGCTTTTATTTTCAAATTTCAGATTTTAACAGATTAAATCCTTATGTGTACATGCTGTGAAAATTAAATCCACAGTACTAACAGGAAAAAAACGTGCCGTGGCCAAAGTTGGGGAAAATTTAAGGTACCAATATTATATTTTTGCCAATATTTAAAAAAATTTAACAGATTTTGATCTAATTTTAATATATAATAAAATTTTGATTAATTAAAGTTGTATTACTGAAAAAAAGTCCCTACCTTTAACACTTTTGGTCTAAAGTGACCAAATATCTTTCTTGATTTTTTTTACCAAGTCCATTATGTTTGGGCCCATAACTTTTTTTAAATTAAATAATACTGACTTAATTTCTAGCATGTAAATAGGAACTATATAGAGGAATATTTATGGTAAATATGAAGAAAACCAGATTAGAGGTTTTAATATTAGGCAGTCCTGAAGTGTGAAAATAGATTTCTAATAAAAAATTGAGGTTTTTCCTTAATATCTCGAAGAAACGAAGTAATATTGACCCAATTTTCAGCATGGTAGGAGATTTTGGGGACATCTAACTGTATGCCGAATTTCAGATTCGTAGGTCCAATGGTGTTGAAACGTGCCAGTCTTACGGACGAACATCTGGACGGCCGGCCGGACAGACGGACCACAACTATAGATCAGATGACTTATAGTCAGCTGAGCTAAAAAATCAATTTTGATGATTTTATTACTTTTTTACAGTGATTTAAATCATGATTTAAATCATACCAGCCCTGATCACACAGGATATTGTTAAGTCATACACAAACAAGATATTGTGTAATATTTTTAGGAAGTGCAGTTTGCATACTATTTAGATTCTACATAAGTTACTGTGTTAGTATGCAGCACTGCATAAACCTTGGCAGCTATGTACTTCCCCTTCGAGATACAAGATGAGAAAATTGTAGTATATCAATCTGTAATTTTCTATTATACAAAAGTAATAAAGTTGAGTGACACAAATTAGGTAAGAACTAGTTACAAATACAGAAAACTTCCTCTAACCCTCAAGTGAATACAGCTAGACATTTAAACAAGAATCTTTTGTTAATAAACATTTCAACACATAATACGCAACACTTCATACTTATTCACATCTATCAGCTGCAATTTTGGCAATACTATCAGAAAAAAACTGACATAATAATATTTAAATTAATCATAGCATTGTTTCTGTACATTGATTAAAAGTTTATTTTTATCCAAAAGAAATAAAAATAGTTCAAATATCTGTTTTGAATTTTTGTGTATCAGACTTTTACTCTTACTGCCCATTAAATTCCACTTTCATCCATTACTTCAGGAATAAAGTGGAGGACCACTTTTTTCCAATGTCTCAGAAGAAATACATTTCTTCCAGAAGAAAACCAACCCTGGGCCTAATTATATTTTCATTTAAAATCATATATGGACTTCATCTCATACCTATAAAGATAAACATATATTTATATAGGTCTTTTGTTTAAACATAAATCTCAGTATCTGTGCTCCCTTATGGCGCAAGTCACAATCAAGCAGATCATCTGTCAGTTGTACAAAACACTATTTTATTTTACAGAATAATGACCAAAATCCGCATTGAATTATGCAACAGATGATAATTTATTAACTGATGCCAGTGTTTTGCTTCAAATTCAAAAGGGTGTTTTGTAAGTTTTTTTTTGGTGTTTAGGCAGACCCATAATAATTTGGGAAACATGATTTCACCATTAATTATGTGTCACAGAGTATTTAAATTGGTCCGGCTATAGAATTCTTGCCTACACATAAAACGACTTGATGCAACTGTAGAAGTAATGCCTACCATTCAGGACTGTTTTATCCACAACAGATATGTGTTAATTGTATCCTAAGGCCTTTTCACTTATATCTTAGCCTGTAATAATGTATAATTTATCCTTTCTTCAAGCGATTCAACTTTTCGTATCGATCATGATTCCTTCCTCTGCTTCAGACCGCTTGTTAACACAACTTAGCTTATGTGCACATGTCCTGCCTACATTGTTCACATACGATGCATTTGTATGCACACAGATCACTGCTATCCTACATATATTTGGTGTATTTCAAGGTTTAGGGTTGACAAATAAACCAGTGACTCCACCTTGTCCGCGCGAAGCGCAAGACAGAGTACATTTTAGTGGGAGGCAGTTAACAAACAGCTGAGGGATAAATTTTTAAGCTTTTTCGACGTCCAGGCGGCGGGCGCGAAGCGCTCGGACGATGCACACGCTTAACAAAATTACCCTCATTTTAACAACTACGACCAATTCTCAAGAGTAGATTTAAATATCCCCATTCGAACCCTGGTTTCCAATTTGTCTTGTATGGCACATTGGTAGCTTGGACTTGTTATCACAAGGTTGCTGGTTCACTCCCTGGTCAAAAGCTTCACTTGCATGTTATGTGTACTAATAAATCATGAATTTCTCATTACGGGTTCGCCACCAGATGGAGACACAGCAGACATACAAAAAATAGATGAAACCACGTAGGAAATACCAGACATAGACACCAAGAACATTTTCCTTGACTAAGACCTTTTCCCGTAGGCACTTATTCTATAGTCGCACCTTTAAATTTTCATAAAAGTATCATTATTAAAACTTTTGGGTCGCCTTTTCTTGTCTGTCAGATTTGTTAGGTCTAATAATTAAATTTAAAACAATTTACAGAGAGCTTCACAATTGCATGTTATGTGTACTAATAATTGCATTTCTCATTACAGGTTCGCCACTAGACAGAGACACAGATACATATGGCAGACATACGAACAAGAGACTAGAAACCATGAAGAAAGACACCAGATTTTTTTTCATTGACTCAAACTCAATGGCTCAAACAGCAGCCTGAATTCTAGATGTGCTCCTAACTGATTTACAGTGATTTACTTAACCTTTCTATTATCGTGATACTGGTGTTAGACATTTATTCTTAAGTGTTTAATCAAATGGATAAATGCATCCACAGCTTTGTATCTTTCTTACAATCTTGTTATTGAACAGCTGGGCCTGAATGCAAACTGTCACCGCTTCGGCGCTTGTCATGCCAAAAATCGGTACTGACATGATGGGCCAGGACTAGGCCAAATTCACCGTAATACTACTAAAAACGTGCTTACCATTTTGATTTTCTCGCGTTTCTGACTGATATCTTATTTCCTCTTTTGGCTTTGAATAATAAACGGCCTGAAATAATGTAAGAACTGCTCTGTAATTGAAAAGGACGTGTACCGGCTAACGTGGCGGAACTTCCGGTAAGCCAAACAAAATATCCCGCCCGTCTTCATAAAGGGTGTATGCAAAAAAGATGACTTGAAGACTTGCCTTGTGGTATATAGGTGCATTATGCTGTGCTGAACTTGTCATGGGACCTGACGTTAATCGATTGATTGATTTCATTTAGGTAGCATGATACATGCATATAAAAGAACATTCATATCAAAATACAGTATACTGAAATTACCAAGGATAACCCATAACAGTTTAAACATATTAACTTATTTCCATAGTGGTCCTTGTGATCAAGATTTATACAAGAGAAAAAGGCGTGCAAGGAATACCTGATATATAAAATAAATTATATTAAGTATTTTACAATCAATAATATAAAAGATACATGTAAACAATAATTAAGAACTACAAAACATAACGTATAGTGTATGTATAGGACTGATCATACCAATACAGATAAAAATACAGAACAACATGGAATAGGCCTACATAAACGACTTAGTCATGACTAGGCACAGTATCCATCATAAAGAAAAGAAAAAAAATAACCAATTAGAATAATTATAAATAGTAGTATAGTTTATTTTAAATGTCTAGAGAACAGTGTGGCATTTCACAGAGTATATTATAATTTAAATGACTATAAACCCAAGTGGCATATCACAGAATTAACATAGTTTAAATGACTAGAAACCAATGTTGAATTATATTATACAGTCACTTCAGTCTTGGTTGAGACTAAAGAATCGAGATGTGAGGACCCACTCTGTGTTGTAAAATAAGACTGAAACAGTTTTAGATAGCTTTGCAAGTACCATTTTCCATCCGAATTTGTTAAAAAAAAATATCCATGGAAGGCAAATGATGTATCATTTACACCCTCTACTTGTCACGTTTTCATCGAACATTTATGTCGCGCGAATATATTTTGCGGGACGCATAATTATTTTGCCCCTAGGAAAATGAATGCTTGTTCCAGGACTGAAATACACTGAAGTAGTCACTCAAGTCTTGGACCCTTGGTCGAGATTATATGTTGCTGAACTTCAGGGGGCAAAAGTGAACCCATTTTATGCAGAAAAATAAGGGTTCAATGCGTAATAGACACTGACCCCACATTCCCCAGGGCCGGATCCAACTGACCCCACATTCTCCAGGGCCGGATCCAACTGACCCCACATTCTCCAGGGCCAGATCCAACTGACCCAACATTCTCCACGGCCGGATCCAACTGACCCTACATTCTCCAGGGCCGGATCCAGGATTTAGGAAAAGGTTGTCCAACACATGCAGGAGGAATAATGAAAAACCTTAAAAAAAAGGTCCCCAGGTCCGGAAAAAGGGGGGTTGGTTTCAGGCCGCAAAATTTTGTCTGAAACCCTTAAAAATAACGGCAGATGAAAAAGAGGGGGGTCCAAACGCCCTCAACGTATGTGGGGTCAGTTGGATCCGGCCCTGGATAATGTGGGGTCAGTTGGATCTGGCCCTGGAGAATGTGGGGTCAGTTGGATCTGGCCCTGGAGAATGTGGGTTCAGTTGGATCCGGCCCTGGAGAATGTGGGGTCAGTTGCTGTTTAAGCCCCGTATAATGCACTTATATATATATATATATATATATATATATATATATATATATATATATATATATATATATATATATATATATATATATATATATATATATATACCTCTTTGTGTTTGGCGTATTCTGTTGTCGCAAATTACTTTGAGTTATCAAGAAATCAAACATGAGTGACCCGTGTTCAAACTGAAATTAATGTGACATATGCTTCATGTAAAACCATATAAGCTTAAATGATTGGCTAAATAAATGAAGAAATAAATTGAAAATAGCTACAAAATAACAGGCCTATCAATGTTTCTAAATTTTCAAAGGCCGAAATATCAAGATAATCACTGATTTTTTTGTGTTTAATATTTTTAATTAATGTCATATTGCTCTGTTTTATACCTATATAAAACATAAATATGTTTTCCCTTTCCTGTAATGCAAGCGTTTCACCATTTTTAAATGCCCGATACTGGTATTGATTAGAACTTTATATTCATGGTCATTTTTCGTTTTATTTATCCAGAACAGTAATACGCGTGGTAACGAAGTCCAAAAATACCGCCTTTATGATCCTTTTCTTTAAAAAAATGTGTTTTTCTTTTCCAAATTATCGAAATCGGTACCGTGTACAAACTTGGTTGCGTTAATTTGCCTGATTTAGGAAGACTAAATAGTGTTCAGGCTTTGGTCCAGATGTCAGCACTGTGCCCATGTGATCTTTTCAATTATATGTGTAATATATATAACATCTGTTGATTCTTTTATCTTTCATACGAATGCGAAAGATGTGGAACATAAATACGATGTCACTTTATAATATATGACACTTTGTGATACTGGTTCACAGCTGTGAACAACGTGTTCAAGCAGGGTTTGGGGCTAGTACGTATTTGTATTTGCAATTCACTACAGTGAAGTGGGGTATTTGTATTTGGGTCTGTCCGTTAGTCGTTATAGGCCTATGTATTTGTTTTAGGTATGGTCAGATACTAGTAATATGAATTAATACGTCATGTTTGACTACCTTGTTAGTTAACAAATATAAGAATGCTTTGCAGTTGCCATGTAGATTGTTCATTGAAACGTCTGATATAGAAGGATTTTGAGTTAGATTCAGTGACCCGACCAATCCTGCTACCAACATGTTATCGGGTACCAATAATAGTATGCCTTCGACTGTCTTCAGGGAGCTCAGGATAAGAAACCCCGACAAGATATCCTCAAGTTTTCGCAAGACTAATTATATATATATATATATATATATATATATATATATATATGCCTATACAACCATTATTACAGCATCCACATAAGCAACCTAAAGCAGCTGTTGGGAAACATTCACCATTCAGATATATATAAGACTTTGCAGCAGCCAGACATTCTAACATTTAATACATATCTAACTTCATCTGCTTTCCATTTTTTTAATAGGTAACAAGATTTGAAGGACTTCTGTTCTTGCACTTCGACCTCAGACTTCTGTAGACTCTAACCAAAACCACTAGTACTAACATGTTCACTTTAATTATCAGACTTAGAGTTATTTGGTCTCTCCTCTATTCATATTTATGTACATAATTTGGATTTGCATATATATATTGTTACAGGTGCTCTTTTCATTGTGTGGCGCGGGTGTAACTCGTGACGTGACACCATCGCCGGGCCGTTTGTTACATTCTATGTTTAATCCGTATACTGGTTGAACTCTCGTTGTCATGTTAGCCTTGGGCTTTCACGCCTGGTCGTGGGTCACCTGACGACCCTGGTATGTAGAGATACACACAGCGATGTTTTTCTAGATGATTCCTGTGACGCGTGCTTACCGTGTATAATGTATTATTCTTCGAATGTTCTAGAGGTGGAAAATTCTCGGCTTGGGGTGAAGAGTATATAAAGGGGCTGTGTTTTAGAGCCGGGAAGAGAGAGCAGGGCAGATTCAAGCGGACGCAGAGGCGTGGGTCAGTTTCTTGGGCCTTATCCGACGTGTGCGCCACCGACATGGGTTCGAATCCCGGACGAGCCCCCATTTTGTTACGAAGACAAATTATTCAGGGGAAAATACTGGGCCGATCCGGGATTCGAAACCTTGTTGGTGGCGCGTAAGTCCGGCGTTCCAACCGCTTCGCTAGAAAACAAAAGCTTCACTAGCGAGATAGTTCGGTCCGCTTTCATGCAGCCCGTAACAATATATATATATATATATATATATATATATATATATATATATATATATATACATGTGTATTTGCTTTTGATGTTCCGTATTTGTATTGGGCCTGAGAAGATTTCCTTATTTGTATTTTATTTAATTTTATGTATATTTGACTCCAACTCTGGTTCTAAGTAGGGCTGCCCAACAAATTAAGGAAAGGTTAACAACGATTATCGGCCTGGCTACATGCTTTTCCTCTTCATGCATTTGAAGATACTTGCTAGTATCGAGTATTGGCATAAGAATATCGAGATTTTGATTTATTTAACCGCGCCTGTCTGCAACGTCGCCACGGTGTAGCAATAATAATACCACATCTTGAAGAAAAAAAATCAAGATACTTCAACTGCACTGAGTACCATAACAGTATACATTAAAACAGACTTTTACAGTCTAAGCTGACTTGTCTTTCACATGACACAGCTTCAAAATATTTTATTTTTTTTTTTTTGTTATCGGGAAAAGTTTATTAAGATTGTGTTTATTTCTTCTAGTTCTGTCTACTTTGTCAGAGGCAGCAACAAGAATATACGGTTTCTTTTCCGAGCTATTGCAAATCGCATGGATTCTGTCAGAGCCATCGAAGATCTTATCGTTACTCTTAAAGCGACGATATATTGATATATATCGTGCTAACCTTATTGTTAAAACAGAAAACATATTTTTAACATTTTCCTCTACATTATCAAATATCCCTTTGCTGAGTGTGGCGACACCTGTTAGTCCATCTTCCACTTAAAGAGGGGAACGTTTGCAGTGTGTTTTTATTATATTCACCAGATTGGGTTAATCAGTTACTGTGTATAAACTTGAGATGAAAAATGATCCCTTATCATGAGGTTCCCAGTCAAATACAAGTTTATTTAAATTTTAGAGGTTGGTTAATAACAATCACAAATAGATACGAACCATCCAGAAACAGCAACTAATGAAACGGCCCGCCTTTCGGTGACCATACTTTCTTATGTTCTCTTTTGTTCATTCATATTTTTATACTTTTTCTTCATAACACTTGTACCAACTTTTCTTACTTTTTAAGCGTTGTAGCATGAAAGTTCAAAATGCCGTGAAATGCTGTGAACTTGTGCTTGTGTTATTTATAGGTAACCATTATGGGCAATTTTAAGTCTGCGTGTGATCTCAAAACCAGGCAAGAAAAGAAAGAGCCGCCCTCTCTATTGTCCTTTTTATATTTATTGTAGAACGTTTCTTTTATTTCCATTCCTAGTTTTGTCCTTCTTTTTCATAAGGATGTGGTGCACAGCCAAGAACGGTAATCAATTTGAAGCGGATTTATGATAATTGTACAGACACGGTTCCTTGAAATTGTGAAACAGAAAAATATTGGCCACCTTGTCCAAAGATCGTGGTGTATCCAGGGATATTTTGAAGACCAAGTGACCCAATGGCCACGATGCACGGCGGACTGACTTGTGACATATTATGAGACATATGACACCAACTTAGACGTAGCTCACACAGTGTTTCATTGGAATAAAGCGTCATAAAATTCTGAGGAAAGTCATTGGTGCCACAATTCACAAATCAGAGATCCATAGCTAGGCTACATGCATTTGAAATAACATTCCGGTAGATGAATTATATTAGCTTATATTCTTGATATGCATGTTATGTTTAAAAGGCACCCTTTAAAACAGTTTATGCAGGTATACCGTGCACTCAAGATCAATACACCGATTCAGAATTCAATGCTGTCACTGAAAAGGAATCTGTCTTATGACCATTGTTTCCCCCTTTAATTAGAGATAACACAGTTATCAAATTTACAAAAAATTTTCAAAATTTACACAAACCATCATCTACTGACAAAAAAAGATGTGATCTGTCTCATATAACTAATAAAGCTATGGACAGAAGGAACACATATACCGGATTTTTTGGTTTGAAGTACTAAGTGCGTATATTTACGATTTGCACTATAAAATCCAAATTATATTAAACAGCTGTGTCGACCGGACAGACTCCCGCAAAAGAGTTATCGTTATAGCATGAATGGTTTCAAGTCAGCTGAGCCAAGTATAAAATCATTTTAAATAAAATTGAGGCCCGGACATTGAACATGCATGAACCGTCAATGCATTGGTAGAGCACAGGGAAACAAAAACAAATGAACAAATAAAAATGCCATCACTCTGGGAGTAACACCGTAATATTCTGAATCAGATGCTCATGTTAATATATTTAATTGAGACATATCTACACGTAACGTAAGACGGAAAAAAACTGACTGAAACCGGTGTAATTAGTCGAATACGGTTGAATGGAAACGGGGCACCTTTTTCTTTCCGCCATCTTGACACTTGGATGAATGTTCATCCATTTGAAATTTTCAACAACAGTGACACAATTTCAGGTTTCCACTGAGATTTTTCATAGACCTCCCTTAATGTCAAGTGTGAAGTTTTCAGGTCTTCTGTATAGGTTACTTTTTTGTGCCCCGTTAACGGCCGGGCGTACCATGGACAAAGGGTGATCACTATACGTCAGATGACTTGCACTCACCTGAGCTAAGAAAACTACATGATCTTCAGGAAAGCTCATGTTTAGAACAATCCAGCCTATCATAAGATATCTTGTCATTTGCATGTCTCCTACCTATTTTCTGGGGTGTCATATCATGTTCCATAAATCGGAGAATAAAGATTACAGTGACCTATTTTTAGGATTTTATGGAGACCTTTTTATGATATATGGGTCTTTATAAGCTCATGATCCTATTCCGTATAGTTACATTTTGTGTCCCATCAATGGCTGGCCGGATGTGGTAGGGAAATTAAAAGGCATAAAACAAACAAACAAACAAAAAAAAAAGATCAGAGGTGGCGCTAACCGTACATGAAAAAACTACCCTAGAGTTTCATGCAACCTGATTTTTAGAACAATACATCCAGCCTGCCTTGAGATACCTGACCATTTGTATGAGCATTTATTATTACTTAATTTCTGGGGGGCTATATTATGCCCAATTACCCAGAGAATATCGGTCACAATGACATAATTATAAGTTCCCAAGGAAATCTTTTTCCAACGTATGAGACTGCTGAGGGTCATGACCCTATCCCTTACGAATACGACTTGTGCCCCCTTAATCGACAACTCAAGGTGAAAGGGATATAAGTTCATGGTCCAGGGCTTACGGTTACAATATTGAGATATCACACCATTTGTATGCATTTTACTTTATTTCTGGAGTCTATATCACGCCCCATAACTCGATAAATCTAGGTCACACTGACCTAATTATTCTTATGATAACTTTTTATTCTTAAAGGCGATGTTCCGTCTCTGGCATGTATTTTATTTTATTGGCGACCGGTGCGCTTTCCGCATACTAGAGGAGAAGGTCTTATGCCCAGAAATTATTTCATTTTGTTTGGGGAAGGTACAAACCATGAGGTAACCTGTTGTATTAAATAGATTTGTCAAAATAGGGGGAAAAGAGAAACCTCAGCAGACAAAGGCAAGAACGTGCTTACTCGTACTCCTCTTGACCATTTGAAGCAAAGACAATGGACACAATTAAATATCACTTTTGTGCATATATTGCTATGCTACAACACATAACTTACATATATTGTTCACATATGCATATTATATGAATGTAAAAAGTCACATGCTTAATTGCACATCATTTCTACGGCTCCTTATTTTTCATGAGCTGGACAAGAAAGTGAACAGCCTTACATATACATGCGTGCCCTTGAATTTTTAAAAGGCGTATACATCCTTTTATTCAAGTTCGCATCGTACTTAAAGCAACATGCAATACAGGAGCTCCCATGTGTGCCTCTGATGTGTCTATAGCTCTGCTAGGTATCATTTTAAATGCGCTTGGCGCTGTAAAAATGCACTTCCGGAGTTCTTATCATTTGCTTGAGATAATCTGTTTAGGATATACAATATAAAAATACATTTACTTAAGAGGAATTTCTTTCAACTGTTTTTTAATCGTCTCTTTTGTCACACATGCAGTTTGTCTTAACTGTATGCATATAACAAGGCGGTGATTCTATTCAGGCCCGAATTCACATTGCAGCACTCTGTATGTCTAAATGATATAAATAAACTCGCCATCAGGCTCAAATATCAGTTTGCTTTGTACATCTTGAATCTTCTCTTATTAATACTATAAGATTTGGAACCCGTATGCCTGTGAGCCAAGGACTTTGAACAGATCATCGTAGGGTGTTACACACGTGATCCTTCCGTTGGCGATCGAACGAGGTCCGTATCCTGGGAAACCCGTGGTGGATGACGTGTACAGGGTTTTGTCACTCAGATACCAATCACTCGCTGGAGCTAAAAAGCAAATGAAAACTAGATATTCCTTGCATGGCACCGCAGGTGCCATAGTATCCCCAGACAATTAATCCCCCGCCCTTTAAGAATAGCACCCCCCCCCCCCCATCTACAGTAGCATATTATACTGACACTTGGCAAGCCACTATAGTTTCTTCCATCCATCATCATGAGAAACAATATTTTATCACCAAATATAGGGGCCAATACGGAGAATCACGCATCAGAAAAGAGCATGATTTATTTTACGGAAGCGGGAAGGTATGTGGTGCTACGTGTTTGTTTACGAGAAAATTTTTAAAGATGGATAGACATGCCAAATTTCAGACCAATACCTCGAACCACTCCAGACATATGAACAATTTTCACGCAAAGCATATGTACAGATGGACACCACAACAAAACGATTGCAGATGGCGTCACCAGTCTTGAATACAAGATGGAGGTATCCAAGATCAATGGACATGTACAATTTCAGCCCTATCTGTTCATTTGTTTAAGACTTATAATGCTCACAGTACTGTCAAGTGGCAATGATGGGGTATTAAAAGGTACAAAAACAAGAAAATGACAGAAGGTGGCGCTACCTGTCTTCCGCAGAAGACTAAGCCATCAAAGATCTTCAGTCAATTTGATTTTGGACCAATCTATGCATCCCTTATTGAGGTATTTATGATTTTGTGTGATTTCTACCATTTATTATTCAAGGTCAAGGCCACTCAAATATGAAAGATCATGACCCCAATTAAAATATACATCTTCCCATAACCCATGTCTATGTATATGCATAAAATGAAAGAAATCTGTCCATTACTTTTTGACTTATAATGCTCACAGTACTGTGAAGTGGCAAGGATGGGGTATTAAAAGGCGCGAAAACCAGAAAAGGACAGAAGGTGGCGCCACCAGTTTCCGTCACATGACAACACTATCCAAGATTATCGGTCAACTTGATTTTTGGATCAATCCATGCAAGATTTCTTGAGACATTTCAGAATTTGTGTGATTTTCCCCAAAAATGGACCTATTCAAGGCCAAGGCCACTCTCCTATAAAGATCATAACCCCATTTTAAATAGGCTTCGTCCTCTCACCCATATCTATGCACATGTCAAGTTTGGTAAAGATCTGTAAAATATTTCCGTCAAAAATGAAATCTCTGTGGCGGCGGCGGCGGCGCGACCGTTCTTAAACCATAGTATCCCGAATTTGTCTGGAGATACAACAAGCACTGTTATAACA
This sequence comes from Sipunculus nudus, assembly GCA_026874595.1. Classification (NCBI taxonomy): domain Eukaryota; kingdom Metazoa; phylum Annelida; class Sipuncula; order Golfingiida; family Sipunculidae; genus Sipunculus; species Sipunculus nudus. The sequence goes on along the minus strand of CM049306.1, from coordinate 101,491,197 downwards.
AAACATATATGCTCAATATACACATCTGTAAAGAAAAGTGGCAAAATCTAGAAGTATCTATAAAACTAGACCAGTTGTGGCTTTGTAGTATATCTGTATATACGTTGAACAAAAAGCACCGAACAGTGTTACGGACAACCCACTTAAAAGGGTGGAGAACACCACACCAGTAATATGTTTTCATATTTCAGCCTTTGAAATATATAATGTGACTGAAATGTTACCAGAAGTGATTCGGAATCCATTTATATATCAGCAATGTACATGTATATGATTATACTTGATAATTTGTCGATTCACTTACCTAGAATGCCGGATTGTTTGCCTGATAGAGACGTTGTTTCTTTAATGTACAGAATCAAAATTGGTCCTTGTGGTCCTGAGGTGGGCACGCGGTGAATCTCCATGGCAACACCATCAAAAGGCATAATCAGTACCATGTCTTCGGTGGCTGTTATTCCCGGAAGTGATACAGACTGACCCCATCTCACAACCGTGCTGTTGATACGCATGGCGTACTGAGACACATACACCCTTATCCGGCCGGCGCTGTTGATGTCAATTTGTGTCATGAACGCCTGTCCCTCAGACGACGTACGTATGCGCATGCGCACTTGGAGAGCTATGGATTTATGAATAAAACAACACTATAGCTAATATTAATGATCATTAAACAGATGTTCAATCGTAGTTATGGTGTGGCATCTAAATAAAAATGCGTTTTTCTTTAATAGCGCTATAAAATTAAACAACCTAGAGAGGACCGATAGAACAGTAATTGAATCCCCTACACGTACTGGTTTATAATTATGTAATTGTAAAACATTAACGTTCAGAAACGTCATATGTAGAAGAATTATTTATATTTTTTTTATTTTACCTTTTATACAAAACATAAAAAGAAACCTTCCTAAAAACATTAACCTTGTTTATATCACTTTCTTCATGTTCATGAGGTTGCCTGTGCATAGCACTAGGGTCACACATTTCCATGTTTGCGTTACACTATTAGTAAAACACGTTTATGACAAAGATATATATATGAAGTGAAAAATAGGATCTTTTACTCACTTCTGTCCTGAAGAGCTTTGTACCAGTTATAGAGGGCAGCACGAGGCCACCGAAAGCACACATCCTGGTCATTGCGCACCCTGACGGCGAGTACAGGTATACTCTCGTCAACAGGCGGCGCATCTGTCGTAACAGGGCCTAAACACGCAATAAACATAAACATAAGCATATAATTAATACCAAAATGATATTACTATTTATGCAAGACAATTGACAGAACTATCAATGTACTGTCCTTTAATGAGGCACATGTATAATACCAAAATTATTTTGATATTTATAAAAGGGAAACTTGAACCTAGCTTTTTCTAGTCTCTTTTTTCTAAATGGAGTACGTTTTCAAATGTAATGTTTTAAAGTGAAAATGTATACAACTGAATTTTCAATAATGCTGTTTTTGTAACCTGTGACGTCATACATGCCTTGATCGACGGATGATGGGGCAGCTGTAGGCGGAGCAAACGTTGACCTGGCTGGTCTGGTGGGGAGGGTGTATTTCTCCCATCTTGGATGGTCCACGTGGAGTGGAAGGTGACCACGGAACCATGGTGACCTGTGACCTACTTGGCCTGTGAAATGGTCAAAATGTTACTTTGAATGTACATTTATCTTTCATAATATAATCATAAAGCCTGTTCATCTTTGATCTTAATCTCAACTGCTATAATATATTATTCTTTGGGTCTGATTCGTTTGAGTGCATTTAAATGCAAATGTTTCAGAGAAAAATTTAATATTACCAAATGCAATAAATCAAAATTATAAAATACAAACGCATTTACAAATGTATTTATACGTTGATTCTATTTTGCAATCTGATATCAACATATCTGTGAATACTCTACCAAATGAACTTGTAACATTTCTATCAATACATGGTAGAGTGTACTGAAATATTATTACATGATTCTTAGATCAGTTTATTATTATTTTATTATTATTATTATTCTTTTTCAGCTCTGCATTTAAATGCACGTTCAAAAGCAGGATTTCTTGTAAATCTGTATTTAAATCCAATTGTAATGCGAAATTTCCAAATGCTGATGCATTTGTACCTGAAACCAAGCCTAATTTTACTACGATAACTAAGATAAGCCCTTGAACCCTTCGGAAATAGATATACAGGCTGTTGGCTCTGTTTTTATCCACATGTTTATAATATGTGAGGTGCCCGACAAAACAATAAAACACATTCAAGACGTACGTCTGGCAGGCGAGTCAGACAAACCATTTGGAGTTTGGCAGATGGAGTTTTCCAACCAGTGACCTTTCACCTCCCGCAAATACACAATGGAACCCCCTTCAGTTACATGTTTTTTAATTTTCTCAGTGTGTCATGTGCCAAGTTGTCTACTAGCTTCAATGAACAAGGAAATACATTCATCACAGAGGCGTTGTAAGAACTTTTCCTAACAGGAATTCCCTATACAGTCCTAAAATATGTACGCACAGTGAGCCAGAAATAAAAAGAATTCTACAGGCGTTGTAAGAACTTTACCTCACAGGAATTCCCTATACAGTCCATTAATATATACGCACAGTTAGCCAGAAATTAAAGGATTCTACAGGCGTTGTAAGAACTTTACCTCACAGGAATTCCCTATACAGTCCATTAATATATACGCACAGTTAGCCAGAAATTAAAGGATTCTACAGGCGTTGTAAGAACTTTACCTCACAGGAATTCCCTATACAGTCCATTAATATATACGCACAGTTAGCCAGAAATTAAAGGATTCTACAGGCGTTGTAAGAACTTTACCTCACAGGAATTATCTATACAGTCCATTAATATATACGCACAGTTAGCCAGAAATAAAAAGAATTCTACAGGCGTTGTAAGAACTTTACCTCACAGGAATTCCCTATACAGTCCATTAATATATACGCACAGTCAGCCAGAAATTAAAGGATTCTACAGGCGTTGTAAGAACTTTACCTCACAGGAATTCCCTATACAGTCCATTAATATATACGCACAGTTAGCCAGAAATTAAAGGATTCTACAGGCGTTGTAAGAACTTTACCTCATAGGAATTCCCTATACAGTCCATTAATATATACGCACAGTTAGCCAGAAATAAAAAGAATTCTACAGGCGTTGTAAGAACTTTACCTCACAGGAATTCCCTATACAGTCCATTAATATATACGTACAGTTAGCCAGAAATTAAAGGATTCTACAGGCGTTGTAAGAACTTAACCTCACAGGAATTCCCTATACAGTCCATTAATATGTACGCACAGTTAGCCAGAAATAAAAAAAATTCTACAGGCGATGTAAGAACTTTACCTCACAGGAATTCCCTATATAGTCCTAAAATATTTACGCACAGTTAGCCAGAAATAAAAAGAATTCTACAGGCGTTATAAGAACTTTACCTCACAGGAATTCCCTATTCAGACCATTTATATGTAAGCACAGTTAGCCAGAAATAAAAAGAATTCTACAGGCGTTGTAAGAAGTTTACCTCACAGGAATTCCCTATACAGACCATTAATATATACGCACAGTTAGCCAGAAATAAAAAGAATTCTACAGGCGGTGTTAGAACTTTACCTCACAGGAATTCCCTATACAGTCCATTAATATAATCGCACAGTTTGCCGGAAATTAAAGAATTCTACAGGCGTTGTAAGAACTTTGCCTCACAGGAATTCCCTATACAGTCCATTAATACATACGCACAGTTAGCCAGAAATTAAAGGATTCTTCAGGCGTTGTAAGAACTTTACCTCACAGGAATTCCCTATACAGTCCATAAATATGTACGCACAGTTAGCCAGAAATAAAAAGAATTCTACAGGCGTTGTAAGAACTTTACCTCACAGGAATTCCCTATACAGACCATTAATATATACGCACAGTTAGCCAGAAATAAAAAGAATTCTACAGGCGTTGTAAGAACTTTACCTCACAGGAATTCCCTATACAGTCCATTAATATATACGCACAGTCAGCCAGAAATTAAAGGATTCTACAGGCGTTGTAAGAACTTTACCTCACAGGAATTCCCTATACAGTCCATTAATATATACGCACAGTTAGCCAGAAATTAAAGGATTCTACAGGCGTTGTAAGAACTTTACCTCACAGGAATTCCCTATACAGACCATTAATATATACGCACAGTAAGCCAGAAATAAAAAGAATTCTACAGGCGTTGTAAGAACTTTACCTCACAGGAATTCCCTATACAGTCCATTAATATATACGCACAGTCAGCCAGAAATTAAAGGATTCTACAGGCGTTGTAAGAACTTTACCTCACAGGAATTCCCTATACAGTCCATTAATATATACGCACAGTTAGCCAGAAATTAAAGGATTCTACAGGCGTTGTAAGAACTTTACCTCACAGGAATTCCCTATACAGACCATTAATATATACGCACAGTTAGCCAGAAATAAAAAGAATTCTACAGGCGTTGTAAGAACTTTACCTCACAGGAATTCCCTATACAGTCCATTAATATATACGCACAGTCAGCCAGAAATTAAAGGATTCTACAGGCGTTGTAAGAACTTTACCTCACAGGAATTCCCTATACAGTCCATTAATATATACGCACAGTTAGCCAGAAATTAAAGGATTCTACAGGCGTTGTAAGAACTTTACCTCATAGGAATTCCCTATACAGTCCATTAATATATACGCACAGTTAGCCAGAAATTAAAGGATTCTACAGGCGTTGTAAGAACTTTACCTCACAGGAATTCCCTATACAGTCCATTAATATATACGCACAGTTAGCCAGAAATTAAAGGATTCTACAGGCGTTGTAAGAACTTTACCTCACAGGAATTCCCTATACAGTCCATTAATATATACGCACAGTCAGCCAGAAATTAAAGGATTCTACAGGCGTTGTAAGAACTTTACCTCACAGGAATTCCCTATACAGACCATTAATATATACGCACAGTTAGCCAGAAATAAAAAGAATTCTACAGGCGTTGTAAGAACTTTACCTCACAGGAATTCCCTATACAGTCCATTAATATATACGCACAGTCAGCCAGAAATTAAAGGATTCTACAGGCGTTGTTAGAACTTTACCTCACAGGAATTCCCTATACAGTCCATTAATATATACGCACAGTTAGCCAGAAATTAAAGGATTCTACAGGCGTTGTAAGAACTTTACCTCATAGGAATTCCCTATACAGTCCATTAATATATACGCACAGTTAGCCAGAAATTAAAGGATTCTACAGGCGTTGTAAGAACTTTACCTCACAGGAATTCCCTATACAGTCCATTAATATATACGCACAGTTAGCCAGAAATTAAAGGATTCTACAGGCGTTGTAAGAACTTTACCTCATAGGAATTCCCTATACAGTCCATTAATATATACGCACAGTTAGCCAGAAATTAAAGGATTCTACAGGCGTTGTAAGAACTTTACCTCATAGGAATTCCCTATACAGTCCATTAATATATACGCACAGTTAGCAAGAAATTAAAGGATTCTACAGGCGTTGTAAGAACTTTACCTCACAGGAATTCCCTATACAGTCCATTAATATATACGCACAGTTAGCCAGAAATAAAAAGGATTCTACAGGCGTTGTAAGAACTTTACCTCACAGGAATTCCCTATACAGTCCATTAATATATACGCACAGTTAGCCAGAAATAAAAAGGATTCTACAGGCGTTGTAAGAACTTTACCTCACAGGAATTCCCTATACAGTCCATTAATATATACGCACAGTCAGCCAGAAATTAAAGGATTCTACAGGCGTTGTAAGAACTTTACCTCACAGGAATTCCCTATACAGTCCATTAATATATACGCACAGTTAGCCAGAAATTAAAGGATTCTACAGGCGTTGTAAGAACTTTACCTCATAGGAATTCCCTATACAGTCCATTAATATATACGCACAGTTAGCCAGAAATTAAAGGATTCTACAGGCGTTGTAAGAACTTTACCTCACAGGAATTCCCTATACAGTCCATTAATATATACGCACAGTTAGCCAGAAATTAAAGGATTCTACAGGCGTTGTAAGAACTTTACCTCAGAGGAATTCCCTATACAGTCCATTAATATATACGCACAGTTAGCCAGAAATAAAAAGAATTCTACAGGCGTTGTAAGAACTTTACCTCACAGGAATTCCCTATACAGTCCATTAATATATACGCACAGTTAGCCAGAAATTAAAGGATTCTACAGGCGTTGTAAGAACTTTACCTCACAGGAATTCCCTATACAGACCATTAATATATACGCACAGTTAGCCAGAAATTAAAGGATTCTATAGGCGTTGTAAGAACTTTACCTCACAGGAATTCCCTATACAGACCATTAATATATACGCACAGTTAGCCAGAAATTAAAGGATTCTACAGGCGTTGTAAGAAGTTTACCTCACAGGAATTCCCTATACAGACCATTAATATATACGCACAGTTAGCCAGAAATAAAAAGAATTCTACAGGCGTTGTAAGAACTTTACCTCACAGGAATTCCCTATACAGACCATTAATATATACGCACAGTTAGCCAGAAATAAAAAGAATTCTACAGACGTTGTAAGAACTTTACCTCACAGGAATTCCCTATACAGTCCATTAATATATACGCACAGTTAGCCAGAAATTAAAAGAATTCTACAGGCGTTGTAAGAACTTTACCTCACAGGAATTCCCTATACAGACCATTAATATATACGCACAGTTAGCCAGAAATAAAAAGAATTCTACAGGCGTTGTAAGAACTTTACCTCACAGGAATTCCCTATACAGACCATTAATATATACGCACAGTTAGCCAGAAATAAAAAGAATTCTACAGGCGTTGTAAGAACTTTACCTCACAGGAATTCCCTATACAGACCATTAATATGTACGCACAGTTAGCCAGGAATAAAAAGAATTCTACAGGCGTTGTAAGAACTTTACCTCACAGGAATTCCCTATACAGTCCATTAATATATACGCACAGTTAGCCAGAAATAAAAAGAATTCTACAGGCGTTGTAAGAACTTTACCTCACAGAATTCCCTATACAGACCATTAATATATACGCACAGTTAGCCAGAAATTAAAGGATTCTACAGGCGTTGTAAGAACTTTATCTCACAGGAATTCCCTATACAGACCATTAATATATACGCACAAATAGCCAGAAATAAAAAGAATTCTACAGGCGTTGTAAGAACTTTACCTCACAGGAATTCCCTATACAGACCATTAATATGTACGCACAGTTAGCCAGAAATAAAAAGAATTCTACAGGCGTTGTAAGAACTTTACCTCACAGGAATTCCCTATACAGTCCATTAATATATACGCACAGTTAGCCAGAAATAAAAAGAATTCTACAGGCGTTGTAAGATTTTTACCTCACAGGAATTCCCTATACAGTCCATTAATATATACGCACAGTTAGCCAGAAATTAAAGGATTCTACAGGCGTTGTAAGAACTTTACCTCACAGGAATTCCCTATACAGACCATTAATATATACGCACAGTTAGCCAGAAATTAAAGGATTCTACAGGCGTTGTAAGAACTTTACCTCACAGGAATTCCCTATACAGTCCATTAATATATACGCACAGTTAGCCAGAAATTAAAGGATTCTACAGGCGTTGTAAGAACTTTACCTCACAGGAATTCCCTATACAGTCCATTAATATATACGCACAGTTAGCCAGAAATTAAAGGATTCTACAGGCGTTGTAAGAACTTTACCTCACAGGAATTCCCTATACAGACCATTAATATGTACGCACAGTTAGCCAGAAATAAAAAGAATTCTACAGACGTTGTAAGAACTTTACCTCACAGGAATTCCCTATACAGTCGATTTAATACGTCAGCGTATTTGTAATATATCACAATAAATCGCTCACCTCCATCCTTGGACATCGTATAGACTCCATCCCATATTCCGATCTTTTTTATCAGGCTGCGTGTCTTGACTTTCATTGATGTCAGTGGTGTCAGGAAGTTATACTGCAATGGACAATAAATATCTTAAGCTCATGTCCTCCTTGAAAGAATTAAGTAATAGTTCATCCTCCACTCACCAGGTAGCTTCCGGTCGGGTGTCCATTTTAAGCGTACCTGTCAGCTTATGCGATTGAGTGACATCGTCCGTCGTCTGTCGTCCGTACGTTAACCCATACTATCTCAAAAACGGCAGGAGCTAGCATCACCAAATTTTTATGCAAAAAATCAGTCATCTTAAAAACTCTATCAGATTTTGCTTTTTTTTTTGCTTTCTGCATTTACTCACGGAAAAAATTAAAATAACTTTAAACATCTGCTTCTCCGAAATTGTCCAGCCATAATTTTCAATATTTCACAGAAAATATGAATCTGAAACAATCTCTCTCAAGTTTGTTCGAATGGTTCCAGTTCGGTGAATTATAACCGAGTTATAGGAAGCTGAACTTTCTCATTTGGCCAAAAAAGGATACTATAATTTCAATATCAGAAACGGTCTGAGTTATCATCGCCTAATTATATGCAAATGTTAGTCACATAAGGCATATTCGAAATTGAGGTATTGGTGGCGCCACCTGCACCTACCTTTTTTGTACGGGGGTAATTGGTCATTAGTGCAAGAACCCACAATTTCTCAGGAATAGCAGGAGCTAGCATCCCCAAATTTAATGCAAAAATCTGTCACATATTAACTGTTTTTGGATTGAGCTTTTTGAAGCGACACCTGCATCAACTTATATTTTACGGGGGGAAAAGCTTGAAAATCTTTGCATGCAAAAACCTCGTAATTAAAGCCTCTTTCAGCTTAAAAATGTTTTAGGATGAAACTGTCACGCTAAATGGTTTAATTTTTTTCACAAGAATTATACCTTGGGTACGGTTCTTTCAATTGTATAAGATTGGTTCTTTCAATTGTATAAGATTTGGTTCTTTGATTTTTGGTAGAGTCATAGAAAGCTGACGTTGGTCGTGTGTTTATTAGTAAGCCTATTACAAACTGAGGGCTGCAATAGTTATATTGCACAAATATTATTCTTAGGTGGCCTTTGTTCAAGGTTGTTTCAATGATTTTTGGCAGGATTATTGGACCTTTAACAATGAAAGGACTGTGAGATACTTTGGTAAACAAAGATTATTGTGTTTTTTATTGTGTTAACAAACTGAGCTCTTTGAGTATATAAGCATGAGCTGTAGAGGCAACATAAATAATTGGTTCACTTTCAGCCTTATATTTATCTTAGCTTGATGTATTGGCCTAAAATTTAGACTTGTCCATACATCTTTGATGGCTCTCTTGTAAACATGACTGGTGTTACCACCTACGGTGATTTTTGCAAAGTGAATGTCCCTGCTTATTTCTCAGGAGGGATTTGATATATCATCCTGAAATTGAGTATATTATTACATCTCGGAAAGCTTTGTCATAAACAGGACTTGCGACGCCACCTACAATTGTATGGGATTTCATACGTCTGTGCACATAGCTCAAGAGTGGTTTGAAGTATCTGCCTGAAATTTTACATGTCCATACATCTTTGAGAGCTTTCTCGTACACAACACTGGTGGCGCCATCTACAATCATTTTATGTTGTGTACATCCATGCCAGTATTTCAGGAGAGATGTTTGTGTAATTGGTGCTTGTTCTTCAGTTTAAATGTTTAGTTATTGCATTGTAGATGTGCATGTCACACGTGTTCGTGAAAATAATCACGTTCTTTTCAAATAATGGTCAGACATGTTATCATGGAAGCACCGGTTCGCATTAGGCCTGTAGGAGTTGTTTAATTATCAATTTGTCCGAGTCTAAGATGTTCACATTTCTTGTTCACTTTTCATGATATTGAATGTAAGGAAAACGACAAAATACCTCCCAAAAGTGCGAACGATTATTTGAATTCTTTATCTAATTTTCAATGCAGGTATGAAATTCTACTGTTTATAGTAAAATATAGGTTGTCAATACATTTGTGTTTTTACAAAGTATACGAAGAAAAACGCATAAGGTTTGATTTGTTGGGTAATACTCAATGGTAATTCGTTATGCATTAGAAAATTTAGGAATTCTTACAAGATTTCTTACTATTCCTTAGAGAAAGGTTTACACATTTAAGGTCCTACCTTCTCGGAAATAAGGCCTATCTCTCTCTCCATCGCCGCTGCAATGGCTTTATGCTTGACCGTCATGAGTTTACTGAGCAGATGACGCAGTCTCAGATACGCCCACATGGTTTCAACATGCTTTGCCGTGAGGGGATTCTGTTTGTCCACGTGATCAAAAGACTCTGGTTTTTCTTGACATGTCTTGACGACTCCTTTGCTAGATGAAGCTCTGACACATGGCCAAACACGATAAGCTCGCGCGTCAGATAATTTTCCCGCGACGATGACTTCTGACCCCCGGAAGTATGTCGAAATAGGCATATCGGAAGTAAGGCTGCTAAGCACTATGGGATCGCCACGGTATCCAATGTCTATATTTGACAGGAGAGGTGTAGATATTAATCTATAAATATTTTCCATTTGGGCACCGCTGTCGGAACTTTCTTGAACACGGAATGCTTGTCCGTCATGTTGACGTGCAAGTTTTTGTAGAAATTCAAAATCCACAGTGGCACCAAATCCAAGAGCATGTAAGCGAAAGCTGGCGCCTCGTCTCGCTACTCTTTGTAGTATTGTGTCAGGTTTAGTGATGCCCTCCGTGGCCTTGCCGTCCGTCAGAAAGTACATCAGTCTCACGCCGCTCAGAGCCCGACGACCCTTAGAGAGGAAGAATCTAAGACCTGCCTGAAGAGCCTTGTTGATATTGGTACCTGAAGGGTAGAAGAGGTAGAAATAGTAGTTGTAACAGTAGTGAGTAATAATAATTATAATAATAATAATAAAAATAATATCTAGAATACGGATAGTCGACAAGCGACCACGTGTATACGCCGAAATCAAAGTAGTGCGGGTGAAGGGAGGCATGGAAGGTAAGGGGAAATAGAGTGAGCGAACAGGGCATAATATGCATACCTCCAATAAATTGCAAGAAATTGTAGGTGGAAATAAGCAGAAGTTTGATTAAACATGAACTATTAAAACAACATCATCGGTAGGCAAAATTTTCCCGTAAAACAGTATACAGTAGGAAGCCACATGAAAACAGTTGAGTAGCACCATCACTCTTTAAATATGACATAAATAAAACCAGACATGTACAATTTAGTATTACAAATTAAGTACAATATGGTGGAGTCCAAGATCTATGGATATGCACAATTTCAGGCCAATGCGGAAAAAATTTTCCTGAGAAAAGGGCACTTATTTATTCTATGAAAACGGGTAGGTAGATGGCGCCACCTGTCTGGTTTACAAAAATAACTTTCCAAGATGGAAGGATATGGCAAATTTCAGACATATACCTTGAACCACTCCTGGGAATAAGAGCAATTTTCACTCAAAGCAAATGTACGGATGGACCCCAGGCGGAAACGATTGCAGATGGCGGCTTCAGTCTTGTTTATGAGATTGAGGTGTCGAGGATCTATGGATATGCACAATCTCAACCCAATACACTGAACAACCACTAAGACGAACAACTGGCAAATGTAAAGATAGACGCTACGCAAAAAGTATTGTGGGTGGCGCCACCAGTCTTCATTAATAGATGGTGAGATCCAAGATCTATGAACATGCAAAATTTCAGCATAATATATTGAACAACTCCTAAGATATGGGCTGTTATCTAAAATACACCCAGATTCGTACTGCACAGAAATGATTGCATGCGGCGCCACTTGTCTTCGCTAAGCTTAACTACATAGGTGAGGGAACAACTATTTCTGGATTCAGAAAGATCTGTCCAAAGGTCTCAGAGGAGTTCTCCGGAAACGAGCGCGGCGGCAGCGGCGGCGAAACCCGCGCAAAAACATAGTATCCGTAAAACTCTTTTGACGGATACAATAATAATAATAATAATAATAATAATAATGATAATAATAAAAATAATAATAATAATAATAATAATAATAATAATAATAATAATAATAATAACAATAACAGAAATGTTAACAGAAAATATCTCTCAATTTTAGACAGGTTTAAATGAATAAGTAAAGAGTCTTTCATAAACATTTTGAAATTAACTTTTGATTTAAAACGAATAAAGAATGTATTTCCATATGATAAAAGGAGAAAATCTAGGAAAAGTGAAAACAAAATAAAAGTTAATGAATAATTAACTCATTACAAAATTTAAATTTGCATCAAAGATTGATTTCAAAATATGTGAGCTACATTTATATTTTTCTAAATTTCATATAAAATTAATATATTAATTTCAGTAACTTACTGAAGCCGGCCGTAAGGTTTTCTACAAAGTTTCCAGCGGATTCTATGTTTCCAGGTGTTGCCGGCACCAACTTGCTATGTTTCCAGCGTTTTACTCTGCGGTTGTACGCCATGATGTTGAAGCGGTCACGTGACCTGAGCATTCCAAGGATCTTATGCATGGCGTCTTTCATCATCTGTAGCCTCGGTCCCGCCATAGAGCCGCTGGTGTCAAGGACGAACAGTACGTTCTTTGGCAGGGGGTCTCCTTTGTCAACCGACAGATAGTGTACAAAATGACCTTTAGCCGCCTGGAAAAAAATATTAAAAAAAAAATGTTCAGTGATGAATAAAACACTACTTGCACTCTCATTTAAAAACAGTATGTTAAACATCTGAATATAAGTTATTGGTGATCGTGGATTACTTTAATAAATAAAAAAAGAACAAAGCCTTGTCGCAAGCCAAAATTTAGGAAACAAAGAACACATAAATGCGGATCAACAGCTGAATCCAATATTTCTCTGTTGCATTATCACCGACATTGGAGCCATCAGAAAACTGTTTTGAATCGGCCGTTGTTCCAGGGGTCATATACTCTCGCTCATGATGCAGGAATTCAGAAAGGGTGTGGGTAGGGGGATGGGGGTTGGGGGAGATATTGGGCAGTTATAACGATTGGGCAAGGAGTGCGAGTGAAATTCTCGCAGGTATATAAGGGAGAAATATGTGGGAGACGCAAATTTCGGCGCTGCTGGTGTGGTAACGTATATATAAAGGCTTGCCCACACATCGCTGATTTCATTCCGATGTGTTCCTGCAATGTACTGACCCATATCTCTCCGATGTCACCCGAATGTCACCCCGATCTTCTCCACTTCCAGATGTTTTCCCGATGTGTCCCAGTGTACTTTCCTATGTTTCTCCGATGTTACCCCAATGTCACCCCGATCTTCTCCACTTCCCGAACTCAACCCGGTGAGTCCCCGGAGTTATATTGATGTTTCCCGGTGATGTTAAGCTAAATGTCAACTAGTCACATCGGGATCGACAACAGCGATGTGTGACCCTTGACTTAAATTTATACTATTTCCCTGAATTTTATATTGTAAATAAGGGGCACAGGACAGCTCGCGCATCTGTTCGGATCACTTTGTCAAAACAAACAAATTTAGACAATATTATCTATTTCTGAATATTGTGTGTTACGAAGACAAATTTTTCAGGGGAAAATACTGGAACGATCCAGGAGTCGAACCCATGTCGGTGGCGCACAAGTCCGGCGTACCTACCGCTTCATGATTATCAGTGCATTATATAAGTCCGCCAAATTTACAGATTTATGGAGTCGCATAAGGCAGCTCATGGATATGCTGGTTCAATTGAATAAGATCATCGTGGGAGATCGGAGCCAGTGGGCATCTAAGATTTTAGACTATCAGGTCTGAATCTGTCAAGCCTGTGTCTTTTATGACTGCTTATTTAAACTTCAAACTTTAAATTGTGCATAGAAGAAATGTTGCAATTTGTACCCAAGTATCAATAAATTAATTGCAATCGACTATATCTAGATAATGTGAAGTAAACAATGGCGGATGCAGAAAATCGAGAGCAGAGGGCGTTAATATTGAATTGGCGCTTGATGGGTATTATGAAAACTTAGTTCTTAATTTTTTATTGTAATATATATATATATATATATATATATATATATATATATTTAATATTTATATATATCTGAAACATTGGGGCATAAACTGGTGTTACAGGTGTCTGTTTTATTGTGCGCAGGAATGTTATATGCGTCTGTTTACATTCTGATTCGTGTAGCGCAGGCATAGTTCGTTGCTATGGGAACCTCGGTTGTTGGGCGCTGGCTCCAGTGTGGGGTCTTAAGCGTAGAGACACAGCGTTCTTTTGTTCTGGATGTTTCGGGTCTGTTAATGTGCGTGTGTATTGTTCCTTGGAATTTTACATTTCTAGAATTTTCGGGTGAGAAGCTATCAGTTAGGGGCTGTGTTTAGAGACGGCATAAAGGAAAATACCAGCGAGCACTAAGAGTGTTTCTTTCTCTACAGTTTTGGGACCTTTTCCGATAACTGAAGTAGTGTCAGATATTCAACGGACTTAATACAGATTTAATACGGACTGTCTCCAGTTTGGCTTTGGAATATTACTATTTACATGGATTATTGGTGTTAAAGGACTCTTGTTGAGCTGTGACAGTGGTGGTATCCAGAAATCAAAGTATAGGATCCGGACACTCTGGTAGTGTACATTTTATTGTTGTACTGTGCAATTGTATTGATTAAGTGTACTGTAATGTTAGGATTGTTCTAAGAATAAATTATAATTATTTGTTAACAAACAGACCACTGACAACTTTATTCATTCCCCTAGACAATTCACGCTGCCTAGTGTTGCGGAATCTGATTTTTTACTCAATTCTTTAACAAAATTTGTGCTGATCACGATTACGTGATCTGTTGTTATTTGGTTCCGTAAGACTGGAAAGCCCAAACCATTAATGATTCGTAACATGATAATGTAAATGGTGAAATTCCTATCTACGTTTATAACTTGCAGAATTCATATTTTAAATGTAGTACTCGTTTTAAATAATTGATAGGTTTAAGTCTCATGTCAAACTTTACATTTTACCGGATTCTGTGGTCTAGGCAGCGCCATGACTCGTACAGCAGAGCAGAGAGCGTGAGCTGAGTATCAGCCCAGGAGCCGTGAGATTTTTTCACGATCGACTCCAGCCCAAGTTTAGCCCTGTAGGCTGATGGGAAAGCTGTGCCTAACTCACAGGTGAATGCGATGGGGGGGGGGGGGGGGGGATTACTGGTATATATTCGGATGCTATCACAATGGAGTAAATCACACAGCTGTTCATTAATATCCTCAGCTTATGAATTGGAAAGTAATAAACATAATAATCTGATAGCTTTGAAAAAAAGGTAATCTGAAAGATGAAAATTCATTACTAATAAATGGGAAAAGAACTCGATAAATGAGAGATGTTACAGCTGAACGAGGGGCGCGCGCCGCGGAAGCCCCCCTTTGTATCCGCCACTGGTAAATATAAATATATTCAGGGACGGTCATAACATTATCACGACAGCTAATTCCAGGACACCTAAGCCGGAGATACGCTTGGTTACATTTTGCACAGCAGGTTGCGGAACAAACATCTGGAAACATGTAGCAAAACTGGTCTCTTGAAACTCGACCCACTGACACATATGGAACATGCATGCATGAGCTCAACACAATGTGGTGACCGTCTGTGTCACCTTAAGTGTACAATTTTAAGCACAGCTGACTGTAAGTCATCTGAGCTATAGCGATTACCCTTTGTCCGTCGTCCGTCCGGCCGTCTGTCCGTTAACAGGGCACAAATCGTAACCGCTGGACCTGGAATCTTCTAACTTGAGGGAGGTCAATGAAAATTCTCCTTGAAAACCTGGAATTAGGTCTCTGTTACCCATAATCTTCGAGCTATGGGGCTCCGAAGTACCCCCCCCCCCCCAGAATAATGAAAAATTTGATACAAAAGCTCAAGTATCTGAACAACTAATGCATTGATCACCATGATTCTTTGCCTAGATATTGATCATGAAGTGTTCCATCAGTTTCTGCAGACTGGTGGCGCCACCTATATTTTTTTTTTTTATTTTTACGATTTTTTTTCTCTATTTTGGAGACCTTAAAAGATGCGGTCATCTGTTAACGGTGCACAAATCCTTAGGACTGGACCTAGAATCTTCTCTCTTGAAATGCAGGGAGGCCCATGAAAAGTCTCTGTGGAAATGTGGAATAAGGTCTCTGTTACCCACATTCTTCGAGCCATGGGGCTCCGAAGTACTCTGAAAAGTCTCTGTGGAAACCTAAAATTAGGTCTCTTTTACCCAGATTCTTTGAGCTATGGGGCTTCGAAGTATCCCTTGAATAATGAAAAATTTTATACAAAAGCTTCAGTATCTGAACAACTAATGCATTGATAACCATGATTTATTGCATGGATATTGATCATGAAATGTTTCATCACTTTCTGCAGACTGGTGGCGCCACCTGTTTTTTTTTTCGATTTTACGATTTTTTCTCTATTTTTGAGACCTCTTAAAATGTGGTCATTTAGTAACAGGGCACAAATCCTAAGGACTGGACCTAGAATCTTTTCTCTTGACATGCAGGGAGGCCCATGAAAAGTCTCTGTGGAAATGTGGAATAAGGTCTCTGTTACCCACATTCTTCGAGCCATAGGGCTCCGAAGTACTCCCCTGAATACTGGAAAATTTGATACAAAGGCTCAAGTATCTGAACAACTATTGCATTGATCACCATGGTTCTTTGCATGAATATTGATCATTGAGTGATTCATCAGTTTTTGCAGACAGTTGGCGCCACCTGTATTTTTTCGATTTTTTTACAATTTTTTTCTTTATTTTTGAGACCTTAAAAGATGCGGTCATATGTTAACAGGGAACAAAGCGTAACCACTGGACCTAGAATCTTCTATTTTTACATGCTTGGAGGTCAATAAAAATATCTCTGTGGAAACCTGGAATTAGGTCTCTGTTTCCAATATCCTCGGAGCTATGGGGCTCAGTGGACCCAAATGAATAACTTAAAATTTGATACAAAAGCTCTAGTATCTCAATAAAAAATGTGCATTGATTGCCATGGTTCTTTGCATGCATTTTCATGATGGAGTGTTTCATCGGTTCTTGCAGACTGGTGGAGTCACCTGGATTTTTTCCAATTTTTATGCATTTTCTCTCTATTTTTGAGACCTTCAAAGATGCGGCCGTCTGTTATCAGGGCAGGGAGGTCAATGAAAAATATCCTTGTAAACCTTAAATTTGGTCTCTGTTACCCATATTCTCTGAGCTATTGGGCTGATAAGCACCCCTAGTATAATTGAAAATTTGATAACAAAGCAGGGCACAAATAATAACTATTGGACCTAGAATCTTCTAACTTAAAATTCAGGGAGGTCCATGAAAAGTCTCCTTGGAAACATGAAATTAAGTCTCTGTTACCCATAATCTTTGAGCAATGGGGCTAATAAGCACACCCCAGAATATTTGATACCACAGTAGAGCACAAATGTTAACAATTGGACCAAAAATCTTCTCACTTGGCATCCTGAGAATTCATCAAATGTTCTCCCCTCAAAACCTATATTCTCAGAGTTTTGGGGTATGTTTGAGCATCCCAGAAGTAATGAAAAATACACACACACACACACAAATTGCCAGGTTCCTCAGGAAAGGCTGGTTGGATTGTCATCAAATTTGGTGTGCTAATGGGTCTTGATGAACTTAAGCTGATATGCATGAATGATGATGCCACCTTTATTATCTTAATTAGTTTCCTGTGCAAGGACATACTGACAACATGTCAGTCGACTGAGCGTCATGACCCATGGATCACTTGTTTGTTGTTGAGTTTGTCCTACGGATAGTCCAAACTGGAAGCCAGAGGGTGTCACCTTTTCTTCCCAAACAGCGCAACATTTTTTTATTTCATTTTGTTCGCTAGTTAACAACATTTATACTGTATACTGCAATATATTTTTTTTGCGTGAAATTAGCTGAGAGCAAATTATCAGGTTCTGCGACCTATTGAACGCCTGTATTGTTATTGACTATGAATTACTACTGACTAAAATGCATGACAGGAAACACAGACAACAACAAACATTCTTTCATACACACACTACTTCGGGCTCTGTCTTTACTGTACGAGGTCTATAAAGACTAGAGTCACTGCAGCCGTGTTATAGGTGTACCACATATCAGATTGTACTACCGCGTTATAACTAAATATTAGTTAATCTTTTGTGTATGAAATTAGTGAAATCAGCTCACAGAATTTTAGTACAAATTAAATAATATTCGGGTATATATGGATACTGCGATATAGAGTGATAACTTTGTATATTTATGCACAAATAATACGTTTGATATATTACATAATGGGGAAAATCTAGTAGATGTCGTCTACCTATAATTTATTTTTTTATCTTTATATACTAGTACTTATTTCGTTGAATATGCAGCAGCATATATGCGATCATGATAGATCCTGTTTAGATCCTGAGAAACCGAGGCAATGCGGGCTGCCACAGACAATATTAACCCTTCACAGTGACATTTAATTTAAGTGTATGATGGTATTTCTGGCTCTGATGAACTTTCACTTTACTGTAGCACGATGAATATGAAATATATTGACGAAATGAAATATATATAACGATCATGGAGAGAGGTCTATCGACTTATGTCCACAAATTTTCACCCACGTTTCAGATTAGTGAGCCGATATTTTAGTAGTTGTGGTATTGAGCCTACTGCTGGCACCGGGGTTGCGGGAAACTGATATTTAATTTAATGAGTAATCAAGTAAAAATTGCAATTCTTATAAAAAAATGATTATCTTTGGTTTCTTTTCAGGTGTGTTAATGTATTAAAACTGGAAACGATAATTCCACGAATGTTTCAACCCCACGAATAGGGTTTCATGTAAAAAACACGAAATTTTAAACCCACGATGTATTTTCTGAATCCACTTTACCTGTATCTCCCCAGCTCTATTGGAATGGTTGATGACGTAATTAATCCGGAACACCCCGTATACCCCAGCGTCTGAGAAGTTCTGCTGATGCTCGATGCCGGGACTGTACTGTACCGTCATCATGTGTGGATCTGTGGAGGATACAGAGACCTCTGGCGACCGACCTGGGCGAGAAAACGGATAAAATTACAGTTACATGCAGCGCTTCGGAATCAAAGAGAAAATTCACATATCACACGAACTGTTTTTATAAGAACAAAATGTTGATATATTGATGGTAACAACAGAAATCTGTCTTGATAACACTTTCAAAAGCAAAGAATCATTAAAAAAATAAAAAATTTGTAGGATTCCATCCAGAGGTCAATGTTTTGTTTTGTCTGAATGATATTTACAAATACTTATACTTCTTCTATCGTACTAAAACTAAAAGCCCAAGGTAAATAATGACTAGTGAATATGAACGTATAATAACGGTTGCTGTATATATTACGACACAGCCCTATAGATTTCAGACTTTGCTTACTCAAACCATGTCAAAGCGGCTGGGTCGAAATTTTAATGGATTTAACAAGCAGTCCCAACCCATCATCTTAAAATTGTGTGGATCTGGTCTCTCGGATATGTCGATTTACGACATAATCCGTAAAAAGAGTGTCGTTAAGTACATTCTTCTGAGTATGATAATTGTATGATTTCACATACCTCCGGACAACGTGTCATCCGTCCTCTGTATGTGTGGCACCTTGAACTTAGTGATCTTTCCAGATTCTTCCACTTTTATGTTTATTTCCAAACTGTTCAAAACTCGTCCCGGCGACAAGAATGTCTTGTACTCGTACGTGCCGAACCTCCGCTGCAGCACCTCCACATATGTCACGTTAAGCATGATGACTGCTCTTCCGGGAAGCTTGGTAGCTATATATAGCTGGTAGAAGTCCCTAAAATAAACGCCAGGCATTTTGTCATTATACTATATTCCTGCGTACGTGATAAAGCTGCAAAATATTGTGACATGATTGAACCAATTAAGAGTTGTCTCCAGTTACCAATATCATTCATCATTCATGCAGTCATATATATATATATATATATATATATATATATATATATATATATATATATATATATATATATATACTGTAGATTCAGAAATATTAGTTGGGATTTTATTTTCGTGGTTTTCGTGGATCAAGATAATCCACGAATTCATGATTCCAACGATCAAAAAATCACACGGTCAGAGGATATACGGTATCCTAACGGTAGCTGGGGGTCGACTTTATATATATATATATATATAATTGTTACACCTGGCTGACTTTCAATAAAGATAAAAAAATTGTTTACTACTGTTTTATGATTGTATTTGATACATTTATTAAATGCACCGAATTGCTTTTTCCTAAATTACTATAAAAATATGGGATTTATAAATCTTTTGTCAATCAAATTATTTCCCCTTACATCGAACAAACACGGCCCCTGATATGTTTACAATCAAACAATATCAACGTATGATTTAAACTGAAAACGTATCCCCACATTTCCTCAACATTTCGGATGAAAAATTCAAGAACAGAACCACATTTCTGTCGCGCAAAGCGGTAGTTTTAACACGCCATGAACGGAAAACCAAGTTCCAATGTTCGTAACCACAGCTACCGAGGCACGGCTTTTTCGGAACGGCCTTTTCAACCTTCTTTCAATAGAGATTAAACGAGACTTACGCTACCTATTGGCCTAAAAGACAAGGGCCGTGTAAACTCATTTGCATTACCGATATTACCGCGGGACGCGAAAGAGCACTTATTCCGAATATTGCGACAACAGTTGCATATTAACAGTGAGCCATTATTAATACATGTAGGCGGTACTTCTTCCGAGTATTGCTGATAGTTGTACATACATATGTTAGCGTAAGTAAGCGCCACAGAATACTATGAGGCAAATTATTTCTTTATAATCTCCAAATATCGCTGACATGATGAATGACGAACGAAAAGTGTCTCGTCTCACCGCCCCGTCCGGGATTTACAGGCGCCAAATGTATAACTACACCTAGATTAAACAAAGTTAAAAACCTTCATTTGGACGGTCCCGTTTCATTTTTCCTCCGGTAAAGTGATGGTTTACGTTTTCTGTCAAAGTGGTGTGATCGGGTGTTATAACTAATAAGCGATGTATCGGGTGTTACAACTAACAGCAGATGTATCGGCCGGCACGTGTCGGTCACGGCTGATTAATTCTTAGGCTCGGGTCGGGCGGAGCTTGTTTGTTCAACACTAACCCGATTGACAGCGATACAGGCGCACCGTGTGATAAGCATCAGAGCCGAACCACCTTTGTACGTCGGGCTAGTCTTCCTTGCGTAAATGGAGGTATTAATAAACATAATTTCCTGAAGTTTTCTTTGTCTTTCCACGAATTCAAATACCCCACGATATGCGTTTTGTACAAAAACCACGAAATTTTAAGCCCACGATATTATCTGAATCTACAGTATATATATTTCTATATTCTCCGGGTGCTGGCTTAAGATACCAATGAACATAAACAGAAGAGCGACATCAACGCCAACATTTCAATCAATCATATTATGTAGATCCTTATACATCCTGTTGCTTAATTTTCAGCTATCCCTGTAGCCTTCGTCAGAGCTTCGTCTATCTGTCTGTCTCTCTTTCTCTCTGTGTCTCTCTGCCCGTAATATCGACCTTTCCAAAGTAAATGTATACAGTTCTTCGCAATACGAAGATGCCAATGAGGAGAATTTAACTATAAATCTTTATTCGTGTGCGCACACGGTATAGTCTGGTCAGCAGTCTAGTGGGGTTAAACATTTCTCTCAGACAGTGAAGTGCAGTTTAGGTTGAACGTGCTGCAGCCAATGCAGGGCCAATTATGACAGGGTATTTGTGAAATGGCATTGAAATCAGTAAGTAGCGCGGTCTATCTTTTCCCCTGCATGCAGGTAATCTGTAATGCTCAAATCAGTCAACCGTACTTGAGCCACATCAGGCGCGGATCCAGGCCTCCGCCCCCTCCCCCCAACCCCCCCCCCCCTTGCCCTCAACCAACGACATTTTTTTAGACAAATCTTATGCATAAAGGGTGATTTGGGGGTCGAGACCCCCCCCCCCCTCCCACCCCCTGCTCTAAATCAACGACCCCTTTTTTAGACAATTTTTGTGTGAATGACACCCGTTGACCGCTCCCTGCAAAAAATCTGCGCCTGCAAATCTTTATGCGGCTGGATTTCCTGTCCACAGGGTCTGCTGTGAACTGGTTGTTGTATTTGTTTAATGTTATTTACTAAGCACCTGAATCTATATGGCTAAGTCAAGGACATATACGTTTAGCACTCCCAATAATTCCCGAACTGTTTTCACCCATGATTTTGGCATGAATATGCACCTGTTGTATACATGTATAAGAAAAACTGACATAATATACTGGAGCACCGCCACATCGCGAAGCAAAGTCAGAAATCGTATCAACAATATCTAATCGTCAGAGGAAAGCAAAATACGCCAGCATTTTAAAATACCCTGCCTGTGGCATATATGGCATGCATGTATGTTGTAGTTCACTAGTGTCTTAAAGCGTTCAGGCAAATTTACATATACATATACATATACATATACTTACCTCGGAATAGGATTAGGTACAGATTTACCGCTGTCCTTCTTTGCGTCCATTTTCTCTACCACGCTGGCCATCATCGCCTGTCCGTTTACTGTCCTGTGGACACAATACTCATCATATAAAATAAAATACTGGAATAACAACACATAAATAATGAGTAAGAGTAAGAGATAAGGTTATAAAATTACAATATAGGCAGAAACATATAACTTCGTGGATAATGGACGTAAAAACATAATTTATTTGGGTTTATCCGCTGATCTATAGAGGAATGTTATACATGTTCGAACAAAAACCAGAACATCACAAGCAAACTGGTGAGATATCGATAGAACCTAGGACGTTCGTTCCAACGTCGAAACGACAGATTATTACTTTTCGATTGACCCCTATATAGGCCTAGCTGAAGGGCATTTCAAACGGTAACCTCCATCATGCAAGATTTAATTGACAGTGACACCAACTGGCGATGCATGGACCAGTTCTCAAAAACAACTTGTACTTGTCCAAACGGACATGCCGACAGTATATGAAAATATATGCCCACATGTTTTGAAACATCCCACACATATTTATATATACATGTAGAACCAGACACATTGAGTAGTTTTAAGTTACCTGAGATTTTATTTATCTCATTTTATAAAATACATTATTTTATAAAATACTTTTATTCACTGACTGACAGAAAATGTTTTAGCTTTATTGAGCAGCTACAGGTTGCTTTAGTCAAGGCTACAGTCCTGCGCGCTCCTTATGCGTAATTTCGAATGATTCAATAGACGTGATGCCACCAAGCCAAACAGGGAGCCGCGAAAGGCCGCCACCGATTTCCCCCGCACCGGTGAACGAGGAAAACCACAGTACCCACACCCACAGCGCCCCGAGCGGGCCACGCACCGACACGGGCCTCAGCAGCAGAGACCATCCAATCCTGAGAGCTTAACTCGATCATAATTAAAGACTCTAACGAGTGATCGCTATTTTGTCATATGCCACTTTTATTTCATAAAATACGTCCTTATGAAACACTGTGAATGCGTAATGGCCTAACATTCATGCATGGCATGGCCATACCGTCTGATGACAGCGCTATGTGAGTAGACATGAAAGTCATTTTACATCCTTGACAGTATCTAGTTTGTCTTCTTATCTCTGTGTTTTCTTGTGTTTCATGTTCTCGTGCTACGTCTTTGGGAAATACTGACATTACCTGCTTCTGTACAAAGGCTTAGGACAATAAACTAAAAAAGGAGATCAAGGATTTTTTTTTAACATGAAAGGGACGGCATAAAGCCGAATCCCGAAAAAAAGAAAGAGGTAAAATAACTGAGGCTATAGTTGTTCATGAAGTTGTATAATATTTTGTAAGTGTAATTCGAGGCCACTTATTTGTTTCTCTATTTCTTCTGAATGAAGATTGGTCAAGTGGGAATCTAACTGGGTCAAAACAAGGATCATGAATTAAAATTGGCTGCAAGAAAGGATTTGCGGGTGAATCAAGCTAAAACCCGATCAATTCATGCAAGGTTGCTTTGTATCAACGTGATTTTTTTTATTATTAAATACATATGTTGCCTTTGTAGTTCTCCAATTATACCCCACGTTTAAAGCACAGCTGGGCGCGTGTTCCCTGCCTGTTTCTCTCCTATTAATCGTATTTTCTAATAACTCCCGGAGATGAGCGTCGTCTCAGATTTCTGACACAATTGTTTTAGCTGATATAAACGCAGGGCGTGAATCTAGGCGGTTGTCTATTTTTTACAGCACACCCGTTTGTCATTTACCAAAGAGTGATGTCGGTTCACAACATCACAGATATCCCTCAGTAATGCAAAGTACTAAAAAATCCGGAGCCCTCTGAGGGCGACTTTGATGTGTAAATAACCTTGTGTTATGAATATAATAAATAACCTGGTCGTGAAGTGAACGGGCTGACAGCAGGGGGCGTATTAGGCACCTGGCTGTCATGTTTGCAAGAGGTCCTGCGCCCCACCAAAACGGGAACAGCTGTGAGTCATGCGTTGGTGCTATAAAAATGTTTGCTGTTTAGTTTATGTTTCCATGAAAAGGGAGTAGAAAACGGAGCTCTCATAAATGCTAATTGAATACTAGCGTTATTTTGTCGCGAAAATGTCTACTACTAAAATGACGAAAACAATAGAATACATTCATGTCACAAAAGGCCAATGGTAACATTAAAAATATTCCGTCATAAAAATCACATTATGACGTTTCATATATGACGCTTTTCATGAACTTCTGTTTGTACACGAGTAAATAAACAAACGGGTAAACTGATTAATAATGTTGGATTACCAGCCTGGTGGAGCCTAACTTTATTTTGATCTTATACCATAATAAAAGAAAACTAAAGTCTAGTAGCTTCATCAGGTTCCGATGATATGTTTGAAGTTTAAAGACGACAAATAAGAAAAACTTCAAATAAAAGACAACAAATTCTATGAATAAATGAAGGGACAAAACATTAAAAAAGAAACAGATCATTCATCTGCATAATAATTATGACCATATTTAGGTGTCACTTCCTATGTGGTGGTGACAATGTAGAGATAAAAAATGTAGTATTTGAAGTAATAAAATGATTTATTGCAATGTAAATTATTTCTTTCCTTATAAAACAATATAGAATCATGATAAACGATTACTTTATAAAATATTGGATAATTATCTCAGCAGAACTTCGGGTGCAACTGGGGCCTTAGATGTCAGACGCCATGATATGTGATAGCAGGTTAAATGGCAGTAGTTTGCACGTGCAGATTTCACGAACCTGAGATAACTAAATATTTGTACACGTGACTGACAGGAAATTTTTTCTTGAATGAGGTGGGCTTATTGGGATGCAATGAAGCGTATGTAAATGCATGTCGTGCACCAGTATAAAGGCAAAAGTTAAGGCGGAGGACGGGAGTAAAGAAATTGCCTGTCTTGGCAGTCATTTTGAAGCAGAGATTAACATTTGTGTGTGTAGTTGTATTGTACCTGGAGACACGGCTGGTTACGCGTGTACTTGACCAAAAGGTGGGCTTTGTTGAAGATGGACTGATGTGATGCTAACTTCGAGTGAATCCGTGGGAAGGATGTCCAGTGTCGGGGATTTAGTACAGTGATCTCTGGTAACGTGTGGCAGATCAGTATAAACCACGTGATAACATTGAAATGTCATGTGCTTAGGTCTACGGGTAAGAGGTTGCTGATCCTGTTTAGGTGAGGTGAAAAATCCCGCCAGAGAAGCAAAAATAAGAAGTCACACTTCAGTGATCAAAGACGCTGATCGTGGGTACCAAGTTAAGGGACGGCCAAGGTACCACTTATTATTTAAATAGGCTAGATTATTTATTGTAACTCATTATGACTGAAGAACTATACTTTTTAATGAAAAAAAACTATGAGAGATTAATGTAATTGCCGGTCGTGTGTTAGTCAAGTATACTCATATGTCCATTTTCCTCTTTCCACCTTCTTCTCGCCAGAGGCTACCTCTTGTATCTGCAGCGTCAGCGACCTGGCCATATCATATATGTGTCGGTAATCCTGTTAGCTGACGTACTTTGGTTTTTGCACTTTAATATATTAACAGAACAAAAATATGATGGGTATGGATCAAACAAATATACATAGTGTGAAGTTGCTGATGTGGGACACAATCTAATTTTCAAAGATGTAGAATTGAATTCGCGACCATTGGTTTTTTCCCCGACAAGTATCAATTTATTTAGGTCTACAAAACAATTTGTTGAAAGGATAATACTTGTACTTACACGGACACGTGATTGACCATGGCGCCATCTGGTAGGTTAAAGTAGAACACGGATTCTCTTTGAGTGGCTTCGGTATAACGTAAGATGCTGGTCACGTGAGTTGTTGCTAACCTGTGCCAGATATCGGCGTTAATATGAAGAGAAGTGATATCAAAAACGTCTGCCTGAAAAACAAAAGAAATTGTTTCGGGAAGTATACAGTGTAATGCATACAAGGGAAAGATAATCTACGAGCTACAAATAAGCTTAATTAAGGGCTTATGGCTATGCTTTACATACTATGTTTTAACAAACACACGGGTGATGCAGGGATTATAGGTAACCCTTTATCATGAAAAGACTAACGACAGAGGCAATCCGAGGCATAGGGATTCACCTCCATAGACCATGGACTAATAAAGTGAGAACCATCGACTACACATTTTTGTGTACAATGATACCAAGAAAGTTTGAGATTTGCAAAAGGTATGAAGCAAAATACACTATGAAGTCGGTATCGCTGAAAATATTTGACTATAACGTGTCCATGATTGTTTGTTATTTTGCTTAAGTTGGAACCAAATGTTAAATATGCATATGCATTTTTACTGAAGGAAGTATTGAACATGTTCAGACAGAATGTTGTGCCTAATATCTACTTATATGCCTTTGGTATATAGCCGTGACAACCCGACTCAGTAGGCAATGATAACTAGGCTGGTAAGCCTACTTGAGTCGTGACACAAAAAAATATCGAGGAATGCATCGCAGTGGTCTTCCATCGTGTTGCATTCATATTGTGGTAATCAGCCCATAATCTTAACATTATGCTACGAATGATGAAAAAACTCAAGAGAATACATTTGAAATCACAACCCAAACTGAAACCCCATCTCTATGGTAACGATTCATTTCCTGTATTGCGTACAAGTTCGCTGCGTCTAGTAACCCATGTGAGCCAGGCTTGTATTTAAGCGGTCAGAAATTCAACAAACATGCAGAGGGGTTTATCAATATGCTGAGCTGAAACGGACCTTTTCTTGCTCATGTTTGGTGTTGTTAGAAAGTACACTAAAAAAACTAACGATTAGTCTGGTTTATGTCAATTGATAGTGTACCTGTAGCCCATGAGGCGTTGTCAAAAATGACGAAAATATTTGCATCCTCATGGGGCCTTATATGCGTTCCTCCGACCTAGCTGTAAGGGCACTCTGACAGCCAGTAATCTGGTCGTAATGTCAGAGGGCCGATTTTGCGCTAGTATAGTGCTTGTAAAAATATCTACCTTTTAGAGAAAATAAGGCGTATGGGCAAAACTGTATATTACTATGTAGCTAATGTTCTTCCAATTCCAATTATGCCACAATTATGACCTTATTAGATTTATTGGGAAATTTATAGTCCAGAAATCGATTCAAATTCGCTCCGAATTAATGTTTTAAAATTTAGTCTCGATTTGTAAAATTTTTAATTGTGTGTGCATATTTATATGTTTGGAAACAACTGGAAAACCGTACAGAATGCCTCAAGGAAGAAAACTAGGGGGGTCGCGAAAAATTCCTGGCCCATAGTTTACCACCAAGGAGGAAATGTTTTTTTCCTGTGTTTGCTGCTTTGTCTGTTAAGAAATGTCTGTCCACCAGATATCACCGTAACATTGTGAAGGGGTGGGGCAGGAGCAAGGACCGCCTTAAGTTTTCTTTAGGATCCGGATAAAAGGTCGAAACCAGTACGAATACTTTGCGTGTATTGAGTATATATACAAGTATGCATTTTACTGAGTGCCAGTCCAGTTGAATAACAGGCGACGCTGAGCCGTGATAAAATAAGACGCTTTTATTTATAAATCAGTGCGGGCGGGCGACTTTTTTTTAGCTTCATATCATAAGTTTTTAAGTTCAATAAACACTTCAAATGTTAGGGGACAACATGAAAAGATACAACAAATTTGTTTTACAAAACAGATATAAAAAGCATGCACAATATGACAATCATTACTTTATAGAAATTTTATTATTTTTTTTTCTTGGCGCTCGTTTACTTTTTCCAAAACAAAATTAAGAATTATTTAGGTTTTAAATGATAGGTTTAGAACAACTTCCTTTCTTGCATAGGCCTACATAATATACTAGCCGTCATATGATCACTAATAATTTTCAAACTAATTAAGATGGCTTTCACCACAGTTGTGAAAAAGCGTACGGTAAAACCAAAAGAGGATGTATTATGTCATTTCAGTGTATACACACGGCGTGCATCTCGCATCTCTGCAACCCTAATTTTTTTTTTTTGGGGGGGGGGGGGGTTGGTTGACGTTCCTACTACTACAATACCTCGCGGTTATATTTATACATTTGGCGTAGTCTAGGCGGAGGAAAAACAGGCCTCGCGTACACAAATAACACCCGAGGGAAGAATTAAGTGCGGACTGTTCTCGTTACGTAATGAAACTTAGGATTATACCCATATGTGGCCTTGGCTCAGAGTGCACAACCCCTTTAATAACAAACCCACCCCCCTCTCAGCATGTACAAAGCGGACTGCAAAGTACATTACTATTTACACCATGCATGGGCGGCTAAAAAACTGGTTCTCCTTCTATCTTTGAGTGCAAAGCTGAAAAAAAAACTGAACCGGACTTTTTCATTTATTTAAATTTTTAAAAATAGGCTTCTTTGAAATAAATAATTTTACGGCCTGTATTTTGCAGACATTAATTATAAAACGTATCCTGCCAGCATGGTATTTTCATGCCGTGCTTTAGTAACCACCCTGTACACCTGTAGCAGACAAGGAAACAACTAAGAAAACATGCAGGCAGGTCTGAAGGAGAGATCCAACACATTTTACAGACAAACAGAAGAAAGTGTTGGTCTCTATTTTATCCGTTTGTTGTGAAGAATATATCTAATTAAGTGTTTGATAACGGACTTCAAATAATGTGTGTAGAAACATGAAACTAAATAGTGATAATGTTGCTAATATAGAGGTGGAGGTAAGCGCTCTCCGATTGCTCTCTGAAATCTCTCTAAAACCGAAACAGAATTTAATTTTAAACACGAATGTGAAACATTTCATGTTTCATTCAGTCAGAAAATTCATTGATGATCCCAAGGATGTTAAAATATGTAAAGGAAAACCGTATAAAGCTGTAGAGTGTACATTCACTTTCACCATGTACAGGACATTTACAGGTAAAACATCTATGTCAGGCTTCTCGGGCCGTATAATCTTAGAAAAGTAGCCTTTTTGTTTCTTGCAAAGCGTTCCCTTTACCCAGCTTAACTGTGCTTTCTATATTTAGTATAAGCTTCCTGCAAGGTATATCAATAAGTACAGTGCTTAATGTATGTTTGCCATAAGTGAGTTGCCAAGCCATGTGCATAGCGATACCTGCTGGGCAGTACGTCACAGCCTTTATTGTGTCCATATATTCCCGAGAGTGCAGGTTTCTTTTCAATAAAACTCTTACATATAACTTTAGATTACACCAATCTCCATAAAATACATACTTTCTAAATAGCCAAGGCAATGAGCCAACAAGATCCAAGTACCGGGCTCATGGTGTTTTAACTGCATCTCGTGTTTCAAAGCAAATGTATTTTAATTATTACAAACTCGTTATGGGGATGATCATATCATGATATTTTTGTCCTTCAATCTATAATTTCGTCTCTGGAATGTTTCATGCTTCCAAACTGATATTTTGTCAATGCCATGGGAGAAATAACTTTTTTGTTTAAAGAAATACAATAGGGATACGACGTATAATAATAACTACTTACGTCATTCGTAATTTGTCCGAATCCGTGATGCCATGTCAAAAATATGGCCGACATCAACAATAGCGCCATGGCTATATTTTAACGCCTAAATAAATTTTCTAGGCAGTCCCGTGAAGTAATCACAAAGAGAGATACAGAGTCTGAAGATGCAGGTGCTACCAGCCTTGTGGACGTGTAAGTAAACCCAGTCTCCGCCTCTGTATATCCACTATAACAGATGTCAACGTGCCTGGCAAACTTGCCGGTCAAACCTGTTGACTGCTAGCACGAAGAAGTACAATTGTTGCGGGGTTGCGTTACAGTGAAGGGGGACGGGGTACAAATCTCTGGTTTTGTTAAGTGGATTCATGGGCATTTTCTGCTGTAGGCAGAGCGTTCAGTTTCAGGTGTCATCCACTGTGTAATAAACTGCAGCTTGGAGCAGTTGAGGCCACAAAACAAACTCTTATATGTCAACACTTAGTATAGCCTGTTTAGCTCTCGCCACTCAATCATATACCACGCAGAAATATAAGTAATAAAACTTGACAACCACCCCATCTCCCCTACTTTACTAGATCAGGCCGCCGTAATATGTCTACCCTCATGTTTCTTATACCATAAGTGTATACGTCAAGGGATACCGGACCGAGCATGGTACATTCCATGCTGCAATATTATAGTCTTAATATTTTTGTAACATATGAATTCTATAATATTTTCTATGCGAGATATATTTAGACTTAATACATATTCTGTGAGTATTTAATGAGCCTTCATGATTATAGAATTTGCATGTAAGTCGTATTTATTAAAATTTTTGGATCTGAGAGTATTATATATATATATATATATATATATATATATATATATATATATTAGTATATAAATTTTCCTTTCTTTTGTTTATGAAGAATATTTGGTGGAGGAAACCGTGTCAACGTAACCTAAATGCGTATATATCCGTATATATATAAAGACTTCGGTTTTGTCTTTATTTTAAATTGGACTGTATGCAATATTAGTTTGGTGGCCAAAGACCCGTATAATAATGATAGATTATACCACAGCAAAACAATTAAGCTTTTGTCACAAATTCAGGAGACAATAATCAATGGATAACCTATATATGTGCAAGAATGGACCAAAGAAAACATTTGTGCAAGCTTACATAAGATGACAATTCCTTTGTCGCGACACCAGGTGAGTGCACTCGAAGCCTACGAAATATGGAAAATTATCAATAAAATATATATCTTTGATATATGAGCGTAAACATAATAAAGTTTACACTCAAATGATTTGGTTTTAAAATGACTATCCAGTACAATGCCTGACATGAATTAAAACATGTAGACGTGCATGGCTTCCTCGAAGTATCAATGTAGTGGATTTTGAAGAGATACTTTGGACTTTTACAAATTTGTCACATTTCAAAACCCCGGGTCACAGGAAGGCCAAGTGCAACAACATGTTGGTACACTGAAGTCGTATAACACAATGGTGTTCAGCAAACCTGTAAGGGTGTTAAGAGCGGCATGACAGACCAAAAGCTTCACTCTCAAGTACCCTCATTGATAAGAGATAAGTTTCAACGGGGTGCCACGAACTTTATTTGCCCACCTCTTAAAGGTAAAGAGTATAGCGAATAGTTTCTCTCAAAACTCCATGGAAGCCGGACGTGATTCATCTGGAAATCAATCGATCTTCATTAACATCATTTCAGATCACCCTTATATATATGTACACCAACAAAAATGTATATATACAGGTATAACAGCCTCGATTTAAGCCCTACAGATTTAGTATGAAGTGTCGAGAAACAAACTAAAACTACAACATAATACAATTACATGTATATAAATGAGTGATTAAAATTAAATCAACGTTTATTTGCAACTGCATTTGCACATCAGTGTAGGCTTTATTACTGATGGAGTCACAATTAACGAAAAACAAATGTCGATTATTAGTGACAGATCATTGATCTCTAATTCTATTTCGTTCTGCTATATTTTATTAAGTTCATGCAAAAATGAAGGAGTCGAGTAATTAAAACTCTTATAACATTTTAATATTTGTATTTTGATTATAATATTTAGGACAGAAGGAAAGTGTAAACAGCACTCAAGCGAGGGAGTCGAATACATGTATAAGAATTTATAATATTCTCTGGAGAAAAATAAACACAGCAAATGTATAGAAAATACAAGAGTCTGTTAAAAGAAAAGTAAAAGAGACATAATTAGCCAGCTTGTGTACTAAAGCTGATGTTATTTCCTGGAGAATTATCAAGAGGTTGCTGAGTTTAAGTATTCACAAACAAATCATATCATTGTTATACTAGTCAGGGAAATCATACTGTATGATGCAAAAAGTACAGGAAGATTTAAGAAAAAAATCAACACTTCCACAAACCGGCTATTTTCCCCTGATCAGTGTCTATATTTGATCATCATGCAATTCCAATTCTCCAAGATAAATATTTTGTCTCTTATATTCATATTATATACGTAGTCCGGGGTTTGAAAGTATACGTGCTAAACCTTAAAAAGGTATTTAATCGTATATATTTTAGAATTAGATAATGCTCTAACATTATTTGTTATTTCTGCATCCCTCCACACCTGCAAATTAAAATTTCGCTCAGTTAAGAGCCCAGTCTTGGTATTATTTAATCCTGGCGTTATTGGTGTCAATACCGTTGACAGTTCATGAGGCAGAGAGACAGCTGGAGGCACCGCCTGGGTGAAAATTTAAAACTAAACTTAAAAAAAAATCTATTTAGATGAATCACATAGAGGTCGCCGAGCAATCAGAGAGACATCATTGTAATGTAACCTTCATCAAGCTCAGTTTGCACATCACACTGGGAGGAAAATGCATTTCCTGCAGGGACGACAATCAATTTAACAGGTATTCGTTTTCGACATTTTCATAAAATCATACTTCACCCTATGTCTCTACAACAGAAAGTCTGAAAATGGAGAGGAAATTAGAAACCGAGGAACTCTTAGCTGAAACAAAGACACCCAAAACTGTTATTTGGAGAAGATGCCACTTGGGCGAGGGCAGATAGGGTACGAGCTGTCCCAGAAAACACCGCCATGACAGCTGACGAGGGCCAAACGAGATCTGCTACATTACTCCATAAACTACTCCGGACAACTGCTGACATTACCCCCTGTGCGTCTCGTGTTTTGTGATATGATCTAACAGCGCTGGTATCGTAAACAGTATACGTCTTGTACTGTTGATGATACGTTGAGTGTACAGTAGTTATTGCTCTAACTTTAAAGTTTCGCCGTTGGTCGGTATAAAGTGGGCACGTTGGTGATTAATCTCCGGTTGCGATACCTGTCCCCGTGTTTAGACACTGTCCAGACGGATTACTTCTACTTAAATGTACGGAGTCAAGTGAAATATCTCAGTCAATGGTCAGTTTAGTACAAAAAGGTCAGCGTCATATCTATGAGCAACTTTATCTTTTTTTTCTAAACTGGTTTGAGAACATTGGATAATCTCTCTCTCTCTCCGTCTGCGTGCTTCTATTATAATAAAAAATTGATTTAACGAATATATATATATATATATATATATATATATATATATATATATATATATATATATATATATACGAATATATATATATATTTATATATATATATATATATATATATATATATATATATATATATATATATATTAAAAGTTATTCTAGTTCATCTAGGGTATATCTGATACCTGTATGGTGGAAAAAAGACATATGGGAACTTTAGCAGGTTCGAAGAAGGGTACAATTTCACACCTGAAGAAATACCTGGCGGACCTAAATGTCTCAAATTGACACATTTTCATGTAGTTCATGTGCATTTATGAACTTATTGAGATATTTATTTTTATGCATAGAGTAGGTTATGTCATAATTCTGTCTGTTTGTTTGATTGGTATGAGCAGGATTACGCACATACTAGTAAACAATACCCATGTAACGTTGTAGCGGGAGGGATAGGTGGAACATGAGAATGGAAGACCCCTTTAAATTTGTGTGGTCATCCGGATTCAAGGCCGGATTCAGCATAGGCGTTTTCCCTTGTCAACGTCTGGACTGTGGTGGAAGAGTGTCACCTGCTGCCACCTCTCGGCTAATATCGACATAAAAAAGTGGAGGGGTCTAACATTGACCAAGAAGACCAAACTTTGGTGAGAATTAGGAACAGGTCCAGTTGATCGTTTGTCTTAGTGGAGGAATGTGCTTTAAAGCGTGTCATTCTCAGAGGCGGATCCAAGTGTGTGTGTGTGTGGGGGGGGGGGGGGGGGCACAGGGGGCGATCGCCCCCCCCCCTAGAATTTTTTTCGGGCTCATGAAAATTGCAAATTGTATCAATGTTTTCTGGGAAAAGGTACTTTTTTACCTTGTCTTTGTTAACTTCTTGACCGTGAAATATAACATCAAGAATTCAAGATAATCTGCACTGCATTTAACACACAAGGAACAAACAGTACCAGAAATATTAACTTGTCACATGAGTTAATGCTAAGGAATAAAGTCATATCTCCGCTACTGTGTCAACTCGAAGCTAGTCCTTGTACTGGCATCACTGGAAGATAAAGTCGAGTAGGCCTACACCAGTGTTAGGACCATTCATATACCAGCAAGTCACTAGGTATTACAAGGTGACAAACTGTTAACCTTTAGAACCTTTCAGACATACAGAAGAAATTTATGCCAATATTCTAAAATATATTATTCTAGAATAAATTTCTGCTTTGTATCAAATTTATCAGAAACACAAATGTCTGGTTAAAGTGCCCGAAAATGCTCAAATTTGATTTCTTAATCATCATATCTTCAAAAAATTTTCTGACCGTGTCTCAATAAGACAAACAGAAGTGATTTAGTCCTAAATTCTAAAATTTCTGCTTTGTATCCAATTTATCAGAAAGAAAAATGACTGGTTGAAGTGCCCGAAAATGCTCCAATTTGATTTCCTAATCATCATATCTTCAAAAAATTTCCTCACCGTGCATGTGAGGGGGACACCCCCTCCCACACCCTCAATGTGACATGCAGAAGAGATTTAGTCCTATATTCTAAAACTTCTGCTTTGTATCCAATTATCAGAAAGAAAAATGTCTGGTTGAAGTACCCGAAAAGGCTCAAATTTGATTTCTTAATCATCATATCTGAAAAAATTTGTCCTCACCGTGCATGTGAGGGGGACACCCCCTCCCACACCCTCAACAAGACATACAGAAGTGATTTATTCCTATATTCTAAAATTTTTGCATTGTATCCAATTTATCAGAACCAAAAATGTCTGGTTTAAGTTCACGAAAATGCTCAAATTTGATTTCTTAATCATCATATCTTGTTTCCTCACCGCGGTGTGAGGGGGAACCCCCCCCCCCCCCCCCCACACACACACCCTCCCCCACGGTCGTTACGCGCCCTCGACCAACATGCAATCTAGAATCTGAGCCTCCCCCCCCCCCCCCCCCCAACAGTTTGTTCTATATCCGTCACTGATTCTGTTATTATTATCATTATTATTATTATTATTATTATTATTATTACAACATTCTGCAGGGTAACCTGCACCAGAACACTAATGATTTAAGCATGGAACCGATCCAGATATAAAAATAAGACATTTATGATAAACATGACAACAAAAATAAAATAAATATACAGGTTACATTTCAAATGTAAGTAACATACGAAGACTGTAAAACTAATACAAAATGACAGATTATTCTTTAAAATCAATAAATTATGAATATTTCGGTACTATGAGGGATAAGATGCAAAAGGCAAAAATCACTATGCTAGATAAAACTAGATATTTCTTGGCACCGCAGGTGCCATAGTATCCCCAGACAATTAATCCCCCCCCCCCCCCTTTTAAGAATAGGCCCCCCGTCTTCAGCAACAATTAATATCAGATCACACTCATAGAAAAGGTCACTCTCATAGAAAAGGTCATGACCCTGTTTCACTATACATCATCCCCTAACCCATGTCTATGTATATGCATAATATGAAAGTAAACTGTCCATTAGTTTTTGACTTATAATGCTCACAGTACTGTTAAGAGTATTAAACGGCACGAAAACAAGTAAAAGAATTACAGGTGGCACCACCTGTTTCCGGTACATGACATAACTATCCAAGATCTTCGATCAAGTTGATTTTTGGACCAATCCATGCATCTCTTATTGAGATATTAATGATTTTAAGTGATTTTCACCATATATGGCAATATTCAAGGTCAAGGCCACTCTCATAGGAAAGGTCATGACCCCAATTTAAATAAACATCATCCCATAACCCATATTTATGTATATGCATTATATATATATATATATATATATATATATATATATATATATATATATATATATATATATATGTGATGGCGGAATGTGTAGGTATCACGTCGTGACATCAAGTGTGACCAATATATGACATGCACTTGTTCCACTATTCCTGTAACATTCCAGTTATGTGAGAACGTGAATTCCTGATATATGTCAATGTAACTGTGAAGTGTTGTACCCAGACGACGATGACAGCCCGTCTCAGCTGTATACAAAACCGCAACAAAATGGTTCTCCTCTGCAAAAAATACCTAGATATTACATAGGACACAGATCAAAAAAGGGTTTATATATGTGTAGAGGCTAAAAAACTATTGAGTAGAGGCTAAAAAACTATTGAGGGTTTTGATGAATGCGGGGAATAATGTCTCTTTCAACTAAAATTAGCTAACAACATTTATGTATTTAATAACTGACGCCAATGAAGCTGTCATTGTTAGGCCGGCGTGGCTTTCAAAAACATGCAGTCGGTTGGTCGAAAATTTGAGGGTGCACCGAATAATATGTTAAAGATGTCTCGACAACGACATTGATCTTAGTTAAATGCTACATATTAAAGGTAAGTTAACATAATCATCTGATGAGAATGATGATGGGGTATACTTGGTATACCCTGGTAGCTAAAAGGGGTTAATAGGGATTCGAAGATAAAGGTATCTGGTTCGATCCCTGACAGGTCATCGAAGGCAAAATCATGGTTCATCTTTGAAAACCAAAACATTCGCTTTGAAGTCTTATCTAAATGCGACAACTTCTGGATCCCCCATAGTTAGTTGGCTCATGCATACATATATAGCACCTGAAATCCGGAAAGGTGAATAATAGCATATATATATATATATATATATATATATATATATATATACATATATATATATATATATATATATATATATATATATATATATATATATATGTTGATAGAAATGCAAGCCTCCGAGGTAAGTCCATTGTGGGATGCTCTCAAAACCTTATTTGCACTTACTTATTTGGCCTATATTCCCATGATCATTCGTGCATAAGTGAATGTACATTTTACGGTGAATATTCCTTAATGGCCATCCTGAATCCAGAAAAAGTGCCGGTAGAGAATACTTCATGTCTTTTTTTATGGTTCTGGTGGATATAGCGTTGGACCTTCATCCTCATGCTGTGCTGTATATATCCACTATATCAATTATAGGTATATCAACCTAATCAGTGACCACAAAAAAATGGCCTGTATCTAGGAGTGCATTCCTAGAATGAGACAAGTTCTCATCAAGTTCAACATCAAGGATGTTGCCT
This sequence comes from Sipunculus nudus, assembly GCA_026874595.1. Classification (NCBI taxonomy): domain Eukaryota; kingdom Metazoa; phylum Annelida; class Sipuncula; order Golfingiida; family Sipunculidae; genus Sipunculus; species Sipunculus nudus. The sequence goes on along the minus strand of CM049306.1, from coordinate 101,453,417 downwards.
CAGGGCTGATGGTCGTATAAACAATATATACTAATGGCTAAAAATATCTGAGAAATTGGCCAAGCCTTCATGTACCCACACCCATCCTGAATAATATATATATATATATATGTATATATATATATATATATATATATATATATATATATATATATTCAGAATTGATTTCGTGTTTTTTTAAGTTGGCATAAAAGATCTTTCTTTTGGGATCTTTATAGCCTAGATTTAGTCTCATATATCGCGTATATTGATGTCTGCCATAAACAGAAAGCTTTGATATAAACATTCGAGGGAATGAATTATTGCCGGATCTGCCAGGTCGAATACAATAAACCCTGGGAAACGGGACAAGCACTTTTCAACAGCGCCCGCCACTTCCTGGGCCATTTCCGCGCCAACGACTCCCGCCGAAAGGTTGAGTGACAGGGCATCGTCTGCTCGCCTATAGTCGGCTGCTCCTCACCAAGGGCTGATCTGTCACGCTCTGGTTTGTTGTGAGGGCGACCCCTGCCTGCAGCAGTTTGTTCTAAGACATTTATTGTCGATTATTTCATGTTTGTCACCAGCAGGTTGACGCCAGTGATCAAGTGTGTCTTATATCCCGTCATTAACGTCACCAAAAATGTTTATTAGTGTAATCCCGCGAGTGCGTCAAGTTCTACCAGGTGCTGGTTCATGAAATGTAAACGGCCAGGTGCATGAAATGTACACGCAGCTCGCATTCCACAGTTGTAAACGTCATTATGCACCTAAATACATGTCCATTTCACGTCAAGGTATACTCTTTATCTTGAACAGTCCTGGTGAAAGGAGGATTTAAAGAGGTTAATTCAAAGACGCCGTCAGTTCACAGTTTCATAATTCTCACGAACCCTGGATATGAAAACAGGCTTAATTAATATTCGTTCATATGGTTACCACTAGGTACATACTAAAAGGTGACATGCATGGGCGGGTCAAGGATTTAGGAAATGGGGGGGGGGGGGGGGTGGTCAAACCCAGGAGGACAAAAAAAAATCCTAAAAAAAGTGCCCATTTAAGTGTCATAAATCTTTTTTTATAACTTTTCGTTACACTGGATTATTTTATAATTATATTATAATATCTTTCCTTAATCATTTAAGGAGTATTTGAGCATTCCAGTGGTTATATGGCGTTGGAAATTCCAAGCTGATCATTCCTGCCTGCGCCTAAAAAGTGGAAACTCGAAAAAAAACCCCAGAAATTCGCTCTAATGTCTCATTTATGAGTTTTTGTTTGTACCTAATTCTGTGACACAGGCACTTGACTCATTTCGTGGTGGTGTGTGTTGGGGGGGGGGGGGGGGGGGGTATGAGCATTGACGAACACCTCCCCTAACCATCGTTTTATCAACTCTTGTGTTTGAAGGTATGGAAGTTGACATCTTGACACAAGCGGTCACGGCAGGACTTCGTCATGAATGTAGATGAATATTCAATATTATAAACACCAGGCTCACTAATGAAGGTGTCAACAGAAGACCAGGCTATGTGCGTTCATATTTGCATACAGATTTCAACTTAAAATGAAGACCCTGTATTCATGCCATTATCATTTTTATATATACGAATTTAAGCGGGACGCTACGAAGTGTTTGAAAAGTTTTATTTAAGGCATAGTGAGTATGTTGTGTTCCTTCTGCATAATGATCCCAGTTAGTAAAACATGATGTGGATGATGACACGTCTACAGAGAAATATGACATGAAAGATTACTATATAACTGAGATTTCAATATAGATGGAAGACGGGATATTTAACAGATATAATTAGAGCGCTCTATCCTTCCGGTGATACCTTCCTGATATTATGCTTGTCCTCCGGGTGACAGGTTTATGATAATTTACCTCGCCGGTAAATCGTTCAGAGTGACAGCAGACGACAACAAGGGACATGCGATGGCTGATAATCGGCGCGACTTCCGCTTCCTGTCGCCGCTTCCCGGTGTTGCGGGCCGCCATGACAGGTGTGAGGGTATACTCAGCAGTAAATCTGACAACTTGTGATATTTGTCAGTATCTCATCTGAAACAACTGATAATTAATAGATATATACGACTTGTACGTCTAGACGAATCAGGCTTCGTTGTTATAAGACACTGGATTCAATGAATGCCTCTAATGCAGGGGTAGATAAAACAAAAGAATTAAAGTGATATTGCAAAAAAAAAAAAAATATTTTCAGAGAATTCGCTGAAGAAGTCATTGTTTACATCCGACCATTGTCTTATTAATAAAGGTAAATAAAATCACCAAATTGGAGTACAAATTGCTAAATATAATGTTAGATAAGTGTTAAAAAATAAAGAAAAATGGACTTGTGATAGAAGAGTCGCATGACTGAAATCACCTGCTTAAAAAGTCATACTACTTTGCCAATTAATCGGTTAAAGAAACATACAATGTATTAAGTGATTCAAGTTTACATTAAATAAAAGCGACTATAATGTTTCCGTGTCCATATGTCTGTTCAGTTAATGAGAGGATTGATGAAACTAAATTAAAAATCACAATAACAAAGAGAGAACACCAGCATCATTGCCATATAGATACTATGCTCTTTAACAGGTTTCCCAGGCCACTCGCGCCTTAAAATTAACCATTTTATTTGTATCTTGGTAAAAAAAGTTATACCTGTAAAACTCTAATATGACATCCCAAAAAGTAATTTTTCACGATCAGTTTAATCATGTCTGTTTTCACGGAATTATCGTCGGGAACGTGGTTTCTTCGAGATTTTCTATTTTAAAAGGTGCAAAATTTGGGTTTGATTAATACCACCATGTTGGTCCTGGTTCCATGTTGTCTGTGATTAGTCCAAAACTTTTTACTCGTGCTAGGTTGTTACCGTGCTCATCAAAATAAAGTAATTTTATTTCAACTCTGAAAATTTGACGACGAAAATATATTTTAACAATGGTACATATAGAACAGTTTATTTTCTCATTATACCAACTAATTTTTTTCTTCGATTTTAATGAAGTTCTATTTATATTCATTTACTTGCGAATATCATTTTCTATAAGAAGTGCCACTAGGGTTAAAATTTTAATAAGCAAAACAAAGACAGTTGGCAAACAGAAAAAAATGAACATAAATATAAAGCTGGTCGAAACGTCTTAATCATCGTAATGCAAGTCTGTATTTGATGAAAACACCTGTCTCGAGTTTCTGCTTGTCACGAATCCTGCAAGATTTAAAAGAGTAACTTATGTTTTTGAAGGATTTAAAAACAAATGTACGCATCTGTGACAGTCTGTAACTGCGAAACAATTTATAAATATGGAAGACGAAGAATGACAATATTATCGCCTTTTTACCAGGTTTATATATATTAAACTATGAAAAATACTTACAGTGGTTTGTTGAAACTGGGTAGTAAAATTTTATTTGTTTAAGGCATGTGTGGTTAAAGTTTATGGAGTAATTTTAACAATGCATTGTAAAACTTGTAATGGCAAATACATTGTAAGTAAAGTAAGCGAACTGATACTCCTAAAACAAAGCGTTTTTGCAGTTTATCGATTTGAGCAGGCTGAAATCTGTTCAGAAGTTTTGGACATTATTTATCATGAACAGTTAAGGATTGGAAAAAATAATTTGTACATCAGTTTGATTTAATAAATGGATCGTTATAATTTGAGATTTTCACAACTGTAAAGCGACACATTCAGTCCCAGATTATAAGCCGACAAACAGGACAATCCACGTTCCTGTTTGTGATGAATCATCATTTTATATACAAAATTATTTTATGTTTACATGTATCTAGCAAATTTATTTGTCTTTTTTCATGGATGTATACTGAATATGTAATATATCTAATATTTTATAATTAGGTTTATTCCAAGGGATTTCAAGATTAACATCTAAGTCCTTAAATGAACAGTTATATAAAATGCATGTATGTTATATAGGGTGATTATCAAGCATTTTACACGGCTAATATATCAGCCATTCGTGTATAGTACATCAATTAAGAAGTTAAGGCTTAAGCAATTGATAGGTTTGTATTGTAGGTGTACTATAAGTGCTGTTTCAGTCATTAAGACGGACTAGATCGTGAATTTGATAAAATATTAAACTCTCACAATTTAAACCTTGTAACGTCTGTATAAAAAATACTCATTGAATTAATTAAAAACTTCTATTATGTCAAGTAAATGTACAGGAAGTAATTAATTTATGTCTGATGATGCAATGTGTTTTTATACATGCTTAATATATAAACTTATTTATTTTAAATGTATTGTACAAATAGGTATTATAACTAATCGCGGCACTCTCCATGGCCCAGATTGTGACGTTCGGTAGACTGTAGAGGTTGAGGAAACCGGAGAACCCGGAGAAAATCACCGGCCTCGGATGGGCAACTACAACCCACTCTTAAGCCACGCCGGGGAGAGAACCCGGGTCGCCGGCGGAGAGAGCCGAGCGTTTTACCCATCGACTGTCCAGGCCCCTAAATTGTCTAGTTCCATTCTTTTTCTTTGCAGTCAATTAGTGTGCAGATAACAATAATGTTTCTGGAAATGCACATGAGCTATTAATATAAACCACTTCAGGCAAGAAGACGTGGTGTTTTCCCCGTGCGAAGGAAGACATGCGTGGCTTTCTCCGCTTGTATGCATGTTGGTTATATTAAGTTAAAGCTGATAGGATCATTTGAAAGGTATATGAGGAATGAATGATACAACCTGCGTGATTGCTTCATCACGAACACAGAATATATAATATATTTGATTATCTCTGTATATTGATATATACCTCATACAGAAAAGAGACTATGCATATATACTAAAATGCACGAAATGTTTTCATGTGTATTTGTTTTTTATACAAAGGATACTGTGCAACTTTAATTATTAAACACTCGCTAACCTATTGATAACAGCATTAGCATTATTTGCATCCCCTCAGAGCATGTTTCAACATACAATACAGGAGAGTGTACCATAGGATAGTAATATTCAGGACTCATCATTATTGTTCACTGATAAAGTATATGGAAAGTGTATCAGGAAATGTATAATTCATTTCACATTTGCTTTTTAAATGTACAAAAATAATTTTTACGTGTCAGTGTTCAGGTCAAACCATGAATAACAAAAAAAATATAGAAAAAAAACCTTGTACACGGATATTGAAATTATTTACAAATATGAATTTCATTTATGTGCTATGTATTTTTAAATAATTTTACAGCATTCATTTTATACTTTTTGGACATCTTACCTGAAAAAACGGTGATTGTCTTTAAAGTTAGAGGATTCAATAAGAGTTCAATAATCATTTAATTAGGAGTTCGTCAGTGTTTGTCTGCTGGTTGATTAACCCGGTTACAATCACCACGTGACCAAGATAAGTAAATAACAGGAGCAAGATCAATAATAAACTCCGCTCGATTAACACATATCTGGGTTACTGCCAATTATAGATGCTAGCATCGACTCCTTAAACATACGTATAACATATCTAGATACATGTGATACCAGAGGCATGGCAAATAAACGTATGGAAGCGAAAATTCTTCTATTGACAAGTGAGGGACCGAGTCGTGTGTGTCGAGGATTAAATATATGTTGTTATTGATTCAAGCATAAAATTGTGCAACTTGATCTCACTAGATTTTGATCTATTCATAACCGAAAGTGACCAAGATGTGTAAAAACAGTACTTTGGTTACAACATCTGTACATTATTCTGATTTTCCTGAATTTGATTGAAACCTCTATTTACATTTGGAGGGACAATTTGAGGGTCAAAGTACCTGCTTGCTGTATGTTTCATATATAATGCTTCAGCACTTCGTCATTTAGTATGATCACTGATACGCGCAATGGCTTCGACATATACAACATTGCAGTGTTAAATCTTTCATCGTTGCACTTTAGTTTATGTGTTTTTGTAGAACAGTTAATTGCAGGTTGATGGTACTGATTTCAGATACTGTAATAAGTAGACCATCTGTAAAAATGATATATCACTAAGGCCTTCTGAATTTCATATTTTAAATGTAGAAGCGGATCGAGGGGCCTGGACTCCGATTTTCCAGACATGGGGACTTTTTTCTTAGGCTTTGCCATTAGTCCTTCTGGATTGAAACCCTTGAGATTATATTGGTATTTCAACAGTTTGTCGTTGTGGTATTGTTTAGATTGTTGACATTCTCCTCCAAAGTGTGGCACCGAAAGAAAAAATAAAAAATAAGGTACACCTTCTATCCCATCGTCCAAGTTTTCTACGATCACATGATGCGAACTGTTTCCCTTATATACAGAGGTTTAATCTTACTGTCCGTCTAAATGAGCGGTACGCACCCGAGGCAGCGGAAATCTTACGCTTCTTATGCTAAAGAAGCAACTGATTTTAACGCTGCCAGCTTTGAACGTTTATTATATATTAAGACACCAGATGGCGGTTCGTAGTCTGCTGAAAAACACGTGCGTATGATGTGACAAGCAGCCAACTAGCCGCCGACGGCGACGCAACAGGTTTCCGATTTCTGTTGTACTATTATGTTCATAATTTAACTCCCTTGGTGCAAAATAGGACTGAGAACAGAGCAGTAATGTTTAATTGTGGTCAAATATACAATACAAATAGATGTACTGAACATTAATCAGTGGATATATGTAAAATCTCACGGTTGTGTATGGAGTGTTATAATCACAGTTAACTGCAGGTGCAATCTATGGACTCCACATTGCGTCAGTCACTGAAAAAACAATTGAGTTCATTCTTATGGGCTAGCAGCCAACCGGATGCCAATAAACAAACACTCGACAGGCATCCTGGCTGCGCCCTTGGCTGCGCTTCAAGCGCCGTTTGAAGACAGTTAACGGTCGAATTTCAATTGCTCCCTCTGCATTCTCGCATCATCGACCGATTCGATTCTGACAGTATGACTGTGTTAGCGTAGCCATGTATCTGCTTACTGTAGAACTGAAACCAGCCAGCGAGGTGTGTGGCCTGTTCAGACGGTTACCGGGACGATGAGCTGTCACTCAAAACGAAATGAACATGATTGGCTCCGTGTATTCCTCGCTTGGCCGTGTCTTCCAGCACAAGGTCTCATCTGATTGGACAAAAATACAGTGCTCCCCTCTGGTGTAGCAATTCAGGATACGAGGTCTTAACAAACTGCGCTTACCATATAGGCAGTAGGCCTATAATTAAAGCGCTGTGTAAAGAGCGTAAATGAGGGGCATCAATTAAAATTTCTCAATATTTTAAAACTGAAAATTCAAATCTGAAACGTTAAGATATCATCCTCAAGCATGACCCCGCATAAAAAAACATGGAATATATGAATCTTTCTTTTTCCGTAGTTCCTTTAATATGCATTAGAACCCTCCTTTGCATGAGTATTTTACTGTGATCAAAATAAAAAAAAAAAACTTTAGAGAATGAGCTGCCAATTTCAGTGTGCACACCCTGGTAAGACGAAAAAGGTAAGTTTATGTTCAGTGGTTTATATCTCGGGCATATAGTGTATGTCTTTCAATGAAAAAGGTGTGAAATAATCAGGTGACGTGGGTCGTAATAATTATTTGGCACAAAGACGACCATCCCTGTAATGAGCACGGTAAATCTCTCCGGGACGACCCGGCGGTGTTCCAGTCTGTCCGTACCGGTAACATCTGGTCCACGGTGCTCCAGGAAATCTCTGTATTACTGGAACAGTGCAGGCCGTACACCTGACAGGAAGGCGCCTGCTGGTGTACGTTCACAAGGAGATGATTACTGCAATGAAAATAGTTAAGCTGAACAATTAATCACAAACACAAAACAGAGAAGAGAAAACCCCATCAAAACCTAAAACATAAAAATATTTTGATAAAAGCATAAATAATATTTTTATAGCAAAAAATTTGTTATCTTTCTTCGTGTACATCCCGGCAGAGGATTCTGAAAGTACAACACGAATGCAAGACTGATTACCGTGTCTGTCACAAGATGGCGTTAGATGTATGATCATGTAAAGCAACCGGCCCGAAGCGTTTGGTTCATTCTGTGTGTCTTGTTATGTGAATGTGCTTATTGTATCCGCCAAAACAGAGTTTTGCGGATACTATGTTTTCAGCTGCACGCCGCCGCCGCTGCCGCCGCCGCGTAGGTGTCCGGAGAACTCCTCCGTAACCGCTGGGCGGAATTTTACGAAACCCGGGATTATGTTCGGGTCACATGTGAACTGCTGCGCCCCGATTTTGTTTTGACCTCTGACCTTTCCTCTGCGCTCTGCGTCTGTTTGTGCGTCTGTTTCCACACATAAACCCACATATCTCGGGAACCGTTTGACCGATCAGGAAAATTTTTTTTTGCACAAATGTAGCCCTTGGAGAGCTTTATAACATACACAAAAATGGTGGCGCCACCTGCAACCATGTTTGCACGGTGTCCATCTGTTCGTCTGCCTTGGGTAAAAATCACTCATATCTCTGCAGTGACTTGACTAATTCACCTGAAATTCGGCATGCGTATACATCATGGATAGCTTTATCTGATTTTTTGACAGGTGGCGCCACCTACATTCACGTTAACGCTGCAGACATCCAAGCTCATATCTCGGGAACCGTTTGACCGATCAGGAAAATTTTTTTGCACAAATGTAGCCCTTGGAAAACTTTATAACATACACAAAAAATGGTGGCGCCACCTGCAACCATGTTTGCACAGTGTCCATCTGTTCGTCTGCCTTGGGTTAAAATCACTCATATCTCTGCAGTGACTTGACTAATTCACCTGAAATTCGGCATGCATATACATCCTGGATAGCTTTTCTGATTTGATGACAGGTGGCGCCACCTACATTCACGTTTACGCTGCAGACATCCAAGCTCATATCTCGGGAACGTTTGACCGATTGGGCCAAAGTTTTGCATGTGTATAGATCTCACATAGCTCTTCATCATACGCAAAACTGGTGGCGCCACCTGCAGCCATTTTTGCACAGCTCCTGTCTGTTTGTCTGCCATGGGATAACATTACTCATATCTCGGCAGTGGTTTGACATATCTGCCTAAAATTTTGCAGGTTTATACATCCCCGACAGCTCTCTTGATTTTATGACAGGTGGCACCACCTGCATTCTAGTTTATGCAGCAGACATCCAAGCTCATATCTTGGGAACCGTTTGACCGATTGGGCCAAAGTTTTGCATGTGTATAGTTCTCACATAGCTCTTTATCATACGCAAAACTGGTGGCGTCACCTGCAACCATTTTTTGCTCCGCGTCCATCTGTTTGTCTGCCACGGGCTTAAATCACTCATATACATGTACTGGTTTGACTTATCTGCCTTAAATTTTGCATATGTATACAATTTGGACGGCTTTCTGGATTTTGTGGTAGGGGGGGGGGGGGCAACCTACATACACAATTTGGATGCAGACATCCATGCTAATATGCAACACTCTATTTCCCCTTGCCACTCAATCCATGCCTCACTTCACCCGTTCCACTCTGATTTAGGCGGATACACGTAGTCGCTTGTCGATTACCCGTATTCTAGTTCCTGTGTGTATTTAGATGTCATTATATAATATGCATGAGAGAGAGAGAGAGAGAGAGAGAGAGAGAGAGAGAGAGAGAGAGAGAAAGAGAGAGAGAGAGAGAGAGAGACTCAAGACGGTTGGTCAAAGCCTTAAAGGTGAATTCAAGTATTCAAGTCTAACATGTTTTTATCAAACCACCAATAGAGTTAAGATAAGCTGGAGGCAATAGAAGTAATGACCACTATCAAAGCCCCGAAAATAAAGGGCTTAGGAATAGGATACCTAAAGAATATAGCTCTAAGCTAGTTTTGGTTTCTTATATTTACCCAGCGGATTACAGTTCACTAAGTATAGTACCTTGGACCATACTACCTGTTGGGTGTCTGGGATCTATTCTGCATTTTCAAAATAACCGATGGCTACCGACTAAAGTATAGTCAAAACATTTGGTTGGATTGTGTGAACACAGTGAATATTCGTGTAACTCAGAAACTATGAAAACAACATATATCCGTGACCAATAACATTGCGCAGCTATACTGATTACGACTGAAAGCAACTGATCATACGGTTTAATCTCTTACATTCACCAAAGTTAGTTTCAGGGAACCTGCTATGGCGAAATGGTGGATGTTAATAGAAGGTTACCGAAAGGAGAATTAGTAATGTCGATGGTAAAATACCGATATTTTAAATTTTTTTACATGACCTCCTTTACTAATACGATTCTCAAACATATTCTCTTGTCTTTACCACTATTATTTGCATATTTAATAATTGCATAATACCTATCAAAGTACACTGCAAAACAAAGCTGACAGAATCCAACTCACTCTGGACAACACGCCACGTTACACCAGTACTGATCCTGCACACACCATTGTAGAACAACTTTCTAACAGCCACAGTCTGAAACATTGTCTGGTACTTTTTTGTCTGCCATCGTCAGCTATTTGAGATAAATCTAATGTCTTTTCAAAGAAATTTTGAATATGAGTTAATTGCAAACACTTTCAAGAAATAGAAAACTTAATAAATTTTAAAGGAATTTTTAGAATTTTAAGCTGTTGGCACACTGCGATCTATCACAGTCTTTGTTGACGTTACAGAAAATCAATAATGTAACAATCGATGAATGTATAATCAGTCAGTTCTCTTTATTATAATCAGGTCGGTCATTTGAAGACGTCAATGTTTTCTGTGGAACCTATATCAGGTCTCAGTGGACGTTTCCGTATTTATAACACATCAAGCCAGATATTTTATCCGACATCATTGATCTGCAGTTAGTCCCGGATATTACATGTTTGGCTTTTAAGTAAAATAAAAAAAAACAACCCGACCTTCAAATGTCTGATCCCTGCAGGAGAGGACAGACTTAAAATCTTATAATATTTGTAATAATAATAATAATAATAATAATAATAATAATAATGATAATAATAATAATAATTCATCTTATATTATTAAAATCCTCATGTTATTAAGTGGCTTATAATAATATAAATGGCAGAGCATTCTAAACAGTTTTTCTAGTGAGGAAGTCTCATGTAAAATTAATCTGAAAGTTAAGAAATCGTCTTCGCTCTGCTAAGACTTGTTTAGGACTTTTGATCAAGAGAATGACGATCATCTTCATGTTGTTGTTTCAATCAGTATTCGTATTCATTAATGACGCACACAGCAGCAATCTAATCAAGCAGGTGATACCATCCTTATATTCCTGTCTCTGGATCAGTATAGGGACAAGCTTACTTTCTTTATGTCTTGTTGGTGATGACAGAGGAGGGGAGGGGAGTCTCCCCGGAGCTCCCTGGCTGTCCCAGTGATGATGAAAGCCACTGCTGGTCGCACAGTCTCTTCATCCCACCAGTCGGTAGCCGACACAAGCTGAGCCGTCTCTTTTCAAAAGACAAAGCAAAGTGTCTTTGCTCTTTAAGTGCTCCCCTGGCTCACACAGACAGTTTCTGGGGTCAGTTATCATAAAAAAACACAGGTCCGGTATACCGTTTAAGGTTAAGAATTATTCCTTTGCTGCTAGTCGGACTCTCACTGACCGGATGACTGGGTTTTGTTACAGTCCATCAGGGCAAGGTTTTTCAGAGAGCTTTAAATGGTACATTGTTGAATGGAGCTCCCATGTACCTTTGTCAGTCAAAAGATAGCAGCAAGATGATAAAGGTAATGTGGGCATACACTTGAGAACCCCCGATTAAACCCAACTAAGCTTCATACATGAAAAATGTTGAAACTTTATCATTGCATTCAGCCTAATGCCTGAAAATCATGCTACAACTTCTATATACGTTCTGTCAATGGAAAATTCGGCAATCTGTATATGAAATGCCATTCACTTCGTTGGGTTATTTTCATAATCATCATATACTACTATGTGTCCGTTCTTATCGAAAAAAAAGTTACCCAGGTCAATCAGTTAAGTTTTGCTTCAACGGTTTTACCTTTCATTCTGATTTTTGTGAGTATAATTATATTCTTAACAGAGCAGTTAATATAAATTGAACTTCACCACAAAAGAGAACAATGCACCGCTCAGAATACTTGAGAACCGATTTTATCTAATTTCGAGGTAAACAACAAGAGATAGAGTCCTAAAACAAACACAAAGACAAATGTTCCTCAAAACGACTGGTCTAGTGTGCGATATTGATAATAATGTGAAAGATTATTAATTAAAAGTTAAATTTCTTCTCCTTTTAGAATGTAGGAAAATATTTAAAAAAAGCCATAATATATAGACTAAGCATTTGATATCCAAATCATTCCATATTTGGTTGCCGCGCTGGCATGTGAAACCAAACTTGCTGTCAAACCAGTAAAATATCAGTTGCGTTACACATGTTAAACAGAGGGCTCGGGCGATCAGTTCTGTGCCAATATAAGGATTGCAGTACTTCTCAAGTATAAGTCAGTAACTTCCTTTAGGACACTGAGATTGTGCGGCTTACAGGGATGGATGGCTGAGGGCCCGCTGATGTAGTCTGGATCTCTCTTGATCTCCCTCTCCGGGCCATAGACATTCCCGTCTTAGCCTCTGTAAGTACCTGGTGGAGTTCATTCACGCCATCCTCTAAATAAAACCCCACCATAGCATAAAACGTAACACAGTTTTAGCGGTTTTAGCAGTTAACTTCTTGAACTGTTTTAGTAAATGGATCTAGCTATTCTAGGTATGACATAATAGTGCTGTATGGTCCCTGGACGTGTTAGACTTGTGTTTATGTATTTGTGTTTTTTTCTAACATTATGACTGCAGTCCAGAATTTTTACAATGAAAGACAATACTTTATTACAAAATATCCCATTGATTTTGTTTATATCTTTAAAAACTTGATTCTAAGGAATGCAAGCCTCCGCCATGTGGGATTACCCCAACCCGTGTTTGCATTCACTTATTCATTCTTATTCCAAAGTTCAATCGTGCACAAATCACTGTACAGTTATTAATATTCTTTTATTTCATTCCTGAATCCGGACCATACGCCGGATCCACACCAACATCTAATCGCTTCTTCATTGTCCCATGTCCAAAATGCCCTGAAATTTCATAATATTCCGTTCATGAGTGCATGGGTTATGTTGTTAACAAACACACCACACCACACGTTTGATGAACGCTTACCCTCCAGTATGGCAATATAGGCAATAATATTGGTGATCTAACGATATTAGGTAATATCAGTAGAGAGACCCAATCAAACGTCTGACTCACCACGACGATAAAAGTGTTATAAAGATATGAAAACAGGAGTCTAAAATGGATGTATAAATTTACTGCTGTTAGACAGATGCAACATGCAGACGAAATCATCTCATTCAACCTATGACTTAGCTGTTCCTGATCTCTTCTATAAATAATAGTAGTCTTCTTAACTCATTATTTTCCCCTCCTCGTCGTAAGAGTAAGTTAAATGCAACTTGGCCACGAAATTTCGTGGATATGGATTCAGGCGTTTTTATGTTATCCTCTCAACTTACCATTAGACAAGCAACCAAACAATCAATTAACCAACCAACCAACCAACATGACACAAATATGACACAGATCCGGGTAAAGTAAAATCTCCTTTTTGGAGTCATCTATAGGCTGTACAACAGACCTACGGTAGGTAACATAATATGTTTTATGCATTGTTCATCTTTTTACGCGCATTTTTACAGCTCCTTCATTGGAGCGTGGACTACACTCAGTCGTGTATTCATGGCTAAGCTTACGCTCCCGAGGCAGCGGAAATCTTGCGCTTCTAAAGAAGCAACTGATTTTCACGCTGCCTACTTAGACCGTTTATGATACATTTAGACACCAGCTGGCGGTTCGTTGTCCGTTGAAAAAAAAAACATGCGTATGATGTGACAAGCAGCCAACCAGATGCCAATGAACAAACGCTCGACAGGCATCCTGGCTCCGCCCATAGCTGCGCTTCAAGCGCCGCTTGATGACAGTTTATAGTCGAATTTTAATTGCTCCCTCTGCATTATCGCATCATCGACCGATTCGATTATGACATTATGACTGTGTTTCTGTTGCCATGTATCTGTTGTCTGCAGAACTGAAACCAGCCAGCGAGGTATGCACGCAGCCTTTGTTGTTACAAAGCAAACCACGTCTGGGGCCATTCTCTCTGAGCCTGTGGCCTGTTCAGACGGTACCCGGGGCGATGAGTTGTCACTCAAAACGAAATGAACAACCTTGGCTCCGTGTATTCCTCCCTTGGCTGTGTCTTCCAGCACAAGGTCTCATCTGATTGGACAAAAATGCAGTGCTCCCCTCTGGTGTAGCAATTCAGGATACAAGGTCATAACAAATAACGCTTACGATACAGGTAGTAGGGCTATAGGTAAAGCACTGTGTAAAGAGCGTAGGCTAAGCTAAACAGGTGCATGTCCAACAAATACATTTTTGATTTACCATTAAATAAAACGTCGCATACAAGGTCAAATTCAAAGTTTTCTTTTCAAATGAAATGACGGGAGATAACGGAGCTTTCAGCCTAAAGTAGTGTTCATTGTATTAGAGTTTACCATTATTGAATTTTTTTCACTTAACGTTTCGAGTCAAATATTCTCACATAATTTCATTGATAATTTTAATCTCAAGCATGCAGCGAAAAAGGTTTTAACCATAACAACTTGGAAAGAAATGCCAATTTCAATACCTGCTTGCGTATGTATGTATGTTATTGTTGTCTTACAGGGTGAAATAAAAGGTGCCTATTCCCCTACCTTTGGAAAAATAATTATGTGATTTCTGGTTTCCTCTGTGTATATATTAATGATCTATTGGTAATTCTGGTTGTGAAAAGTTCTTATGACGCCTCCGTGCAGGATGTATGATCTAAGGGTAATTCTGGTTGAGAAAAGTTCATATAACGCCTCCGTGCAGGATGTATGAACAACAATGTGTTTGTAAACACAGCAATGCTGACAAACGGGGAAAAAATGTAACTTAAGGTGGAAGGTTGCATATATGTGGAGATAGAAGGGTCCCTTGTTGCAAAACGCCATTTGCAAAACTCTGACTTGCCCCCTGATGCCTTTGTTGTATTATTTTGATTTATTTGGCGCCCTCCCCCCCGCATATAATAAACATGTTGATATAAACACATAAGAAGCAGCCTGTGTGCGGTGATATCCACGTTTTCTTGGCTGTTTTTATAAAAGCTCCAATAAATTACCTTTAGTTTAAAAAAGTCAGATAGGAGATTGGGCCCCTTTAAACATTTTTAAGCAATAATTTTTATTTGCCAGACGTTCTATTTTTTGTCAATAAGCTTTGTTATACAACACTAGTAAATCATACAGATATTTGATCCACACTAAATAGATAAGTTTTTAAGACATATCCTGACGTCTCATATTTCAATTAGTTTTGATAAAATCATATTTCTTATGCCGCCAAATTGTAAGAACAAGATGAGCAGCCCAATTTACTGAACTGATTTGTAGCCCAGTTCTTATACACGCGTTTATTTACGTGTAGTACACAGGTATGACATTTCGAGAGGTGACTCCGTTATATTATAACTGTTCCAATTAGCTGTCGTGCTTTTGATATCTCAAAGTGAAAAATGTCAAGCAAATCTAGAACTGTCAGGTTTTACAATATGTTATGTGATAAGCATGCTTAGTTTGACTGTAACTTGAGAAGAACCTGTATCTTATTCATTCTAGTTATTACTGCAGTCACTGCAAAGTGAAAAAAAATTCTTTTTCAATGAACTCACAAATAAACATTGTCAATTGACACTGACTATTATATGTATCTATAGGTTGTTGCTAGGGAAAAGGACTACAAGTAATATCACGATGTGGCTAGCTGATGAAGAGCATTCCACAATTGTATCGTCTTCGCATCAAAGAATTGATTTCAACCTGTTGTTCAATTAAAACATTCCGTTTATGCTGTTCTCTTGCAATTGTGTTTAAATGTCGACTTTTCCATTTCTTTTCCCATGAATGTTGAACGATGTATACCAATCGAACTATTTACAGGGTTTGATTTAGTTTTCAACTTCTTTCCTTCTGTTCTTCACTGAACTCAACCGGACCCGCAGGTTTGGATATTTATATTGACATTGAAAGTCACAGTACATAAAATTAATTTATGTCGGGTAAACTGGTTATAACCAGGGTTCAAGGGTATGTAGTGATTACGAAATTGATATTATAAATGCTTATAAAGTAGAATTTGAAAACCCAGTGTATGAATTTATATTTTGTTTGTTTATATGAATTTGCAAACATTCTGTTATCTTTCTTTGTCATATTTTCATTCAATATCCATTGATAATATTTATATTATATTACGTTTATATAATAAAATATTATGCTATTTCATTAATAAACAAATATTTATATATATATATATATATATATATATAAAATAATAATCAAAGGGTATAAACATTAGTTACCAAAGCCTATTAGAGTCTAATTTGGACAGTTATAGTCAAGCTCATTCAGATATGAATTACTTGACTAGACCAAAATTTCTAGTAACGCTGACTCATACAGACTCAGATAAATTCATACTTAACATGAGCAGATTGTTAAATCATATTATCACATTGAACGAATAAAGGACACATATATTTACCAGAACATACTGAAGTGATCCTGAGAAGGGAGGTGATTTTTAAACGTCACATTTGTCTCTGCTCTTTAAGTGACTACAGAGAGTCGTCTTCAGGGTGACACATTGAGGCTTCTCATCAAATATTTGAATAATTCATCATCAGATTTTATATACTTTTGAGGGCACATTGATCAAGTTCTCAGTAAAGTAAGTGACGGAATCAATACTCCTTCCCGAAATGGAGGCTGAAAAGAAAAAAGTGGGTTCCTTAAAATTCGAGTTTATTCTAGCAAATGCAAACCTCAAACTAAATCATCAAATTAAATAGAAAAAAAGAAATATAATTGTATATACTTTCTTAATTATACAGAATAACGATATCCGCCTGAAATTGATGTTTAAGAGATAAAAGCATGTAACATTATTTTGTTTTGTTATTCTTGCAAACGAATTCGTCAAATTTAATCATCAATTTAAATCACAAATTGAACACATAATCATATAAACTTTCAGGAATCATATTAAGCATCGAACTCAATAGGTTCCCCGGATACTGAGGTTAAAAAGAAAACAAACCAAGGTCCTTAAGATTTCCTGTTATTCGAGCAAATAAAGTCATCTAACACCACAAGTGTTTTTATTTGTGGACCTTCAGAAATAAAGCCATGCAGGCGTGATGGCGTAATCAGCTTTACCCGCTTCATACTAATACAATCCGCGATAGATTAACCAAATTTCAATATATCGGCAAATGTTTATGGATGGGGGAACGAGTGCGGATAGACTTTTTAACACTAGCCGTCAGTGGCGATGCTTTTATTTGTTGATTCGTTGGCCCTCATTTTCCAGAATCGCCTATCATTCCGCCAATTTATATAAGGATCTTACAGGTCCGCGCTTGTTAATTCAGTCCTGGGGCCGGGATCAATCGATAAAGGATTCAGAGGGTTTCTTTTAACCATAGCTTTTATTGAAAATCACTGAGAGCAATAAAACTACTGGTTGCCCGGCTTTTTTATACATTACATTTTTACAGTCTGCCCAAAGCCAGGCACTGGTCCATAATTTTTGCTTTATCGGGAATTGGCCCAATTTGTCCAAACTTCCGCTATCTAACGTAAGAGCTATATTTTTTAAACATTACCAATTTAAACAAATGATTATGTGCAAACATAATTTTTCTACACAAATGCTCAAGTTTTACTATAAATGCTAAGAAGAATTTTTCTTTTTTTAATGGTAGGGATAAAATAATAAAAAAAATAAAAAAGGAAAAAAAAAATAAAAAAAAGGAAAAGCCACGTGTGTTCATCGCCCACATACACCCTGTGATAACAGGCAAGAAAATCCGTCTTCCCAGAGCCAACACATGTGAAATATATATTTAAAAAAAAATCTGAGTAAATGTTCATGAAGTTCGGCGGTCCTCATCAGCCACCTGGGCCTAGGTAAGTAACACCATGAGACCGCTCTAATGAAGCAAATACAGCTTCCGGTTTCCCGTGGGAGTGACGGGGCCCTCGGCGTGATGCTATAAACAAAAACCAGGACATGATTGGTGAGGACGTATGAACCAACTGTGCACGAGAATTGGTATATATTATACAGGGACATTTGAAAAAAAAGACAGATTTATTATGGAAGTGTGAGACTGTGCATTTCGAAATCCAACTTTCACTGTCCTCATCGTCTCTTAAATTGATGACCCCGGGTCAGAGAGTTCGATGACATGAGGCAGGCCAGCCCCAATAAGCCCGCCTGATTAAATGTTCCTTGTTATTACATGGGCTGTCGCCTTCAAATAACAAGAATAGGGCATTTTTAGGGGTCGGCTCTTTTAGTGAGGCCGCCCCCGGCCCTCGTGGAAGGTTCTATTGATGAAATGGCGGAGGTGGTGCTGGAAAAAGCAGGCCGTATATTAGAAGGCTGAGCCACATTTATTGAAGAGCTGATACTCGTGCGTGCATTTTAGAATAGCCACAGGTCTGTACTTACTGCCGCACTGATACGTTAAATAAATATGTCAGCAGTTGGCTGGCAGGCTGAACGAATCGTCTCATGGTTTCTTCTATGATTCCCCGGGTGTCAAATGAAATCAGTTCATCGCTACTGCATGAAATGTTTGACATGCCATTTGATATTTAACAAATATAAGCGAAAGAAACAGTCGATCACCTCGGTTGTTGTCCTGTATAGTGTTGTGAGGAAAAAAAGTCAGTATACGGTTATGCCTGATCAATAATAGGTCGATAAGGCTTTCTTTAACCAGATCTGATACGGTGCCGGAAGTGGTCGTGACCGGAAGAAGTGACAGGTGACACGTGGCCGTGTCATAGAAACCATTAAAGTGACCTTGAAGACATTCATCAGTATTCAGCATTGAGTTAAAGGCCGTGCTCCTCTCTGAAGGGTAAATGGATCACTTATTAAAGGAAATTGAACCAAATCAGGATTCCATGAACGTTGATCTCAGCTACTGAATATATGCTGGATATCCCCTGACTGTCTAACTTTAAAAAAATCAATATTCCACAGGCTCATGACACATGACTACTGATGGTGCAATAATATAAATGTACCCTCAAGAGGAATTGTCAGACAGTGTGACACAAATGAGAACTAATTTTTTAAGTCAAACCCCTTTATTTTTGTTTAGCATTGATAAATAAAGTTTTTATGAATATCGGTTTTGATATGTTGTGCTAGCAAAAATAAGCAGTTAATGAGCCCTAACGCTACAAGTCCATTTAACTTTCGTGTCTGAAGTTCTTTTATGATCAGTGAGGTAACCTGAGATTACTCTGATATCTTTAACTTATTTTGCTTTCAAAATGTTTCTATAACATTAAAGACATTGTTTGGTATGACCGAGCAATAGGACAGATAACAACACAACTTCTCTTAAACAGCATATTCATTTGCCGAAAACAAGTTAACCATAAAATCAGTTTCCAAAATAATTTAAACGATCTTGGATAATGGCTGATTAATTAACTGGAAGCCTAAAGGCACATTCTGGCCGATTTTCATAATGCTCTTAAATATTCAACGCTTTATCTGTGTGCTGAAAAAGTTTCCGCTCTTTGTCTGAATGAGCAATTACTGTGACCAATGCTCTATCACGTGATGTGTCACGTGATGCAGATAGTCGGTTTTCCGCCAAAGTCCGTGGGACGAGTCACGTGTAGCAATAAACAATATTGTTGATTCTCAGTGGCATTTTACCTGCATGCCTTGATTGGCCGCACTAAGTGCGCGCTCTTTCATTATACGGTATTGAGACATGTTGTTTGTTAAGACGACTTTGGAATATTATTGGGCAGAGGAAATTAATTTCTGCATATGCATGTATTTATAGCTTTCTAAAAATAACAATACGCCCACATCTTAAAGGGAACTACACCCTTTATTCCTATGAAAATTGCTTTACATCCTTAAAAGACGAAGGCCTTTCACTTTCGAATGCGATACCAATCGGATTCCATGCTTAACATCTTATTTAAAATAAGACTCGGTTGTCACGCCTGAATTTCATAAATTATTTCTTCGCTCCTTTCCCAACGTGTGTGTGCCACGGTGTTGGACGGGCGACCACAGGTATTATACGGATCGTATTAGCCAATTTTAATGACAAAATTACATTTATTTAACTAGAATACGGGTAGTCGACAAGCGACTACGTGTATCCGCCAAAATCAGAGAAGGATGGGTGAAGTAAGGCATGGATTGAGTTGCAGGGGGATATAGAGTTACATGTGTTAAATATTAGAATGGATCTCTGCCACATTAACATGATTATAGGTGGCGCCACCTGTTATTTGAAACTATCCAAGATATATACACAAGCAAAATTTCATGTGGAAAAGTCAAACCACTGCAGAGATATGAGTGATTTTATCCCACAGCAGACAAACAGATGGACGCTGTGCAAAAATGGCTGCAGGTTGCGCCACCATTTTTGTGTATGTTTTAAAGCTATCCAAGGGATACATTTGTGTAAAAAAATTTTCCTGATTGGTTGAGTCCGGAGATATAAGCATGGATGTCTACAGCATGAATGTGAATGTAGGTGGCACCACTTGTCATAAAATCAAGAAAGCTATGCGGGATGTATGAGCATGCTGAATTTCAGGTAATTTGGTCAAACCACTGCAGGGATATGAGTGATTTTAACCAAAGGCAGAGAAACAGATGGACGCTGTGTAAAAATGGCTGCAGGTGACGCCACCATTTTTGTGAATGTTATAAAGCTATCCAAGGGCTACATTTGTGTAAATTTTTTTTTCCTGATTGGTCAAACGGTTCCCGAGATATGAGCTTGGATGTCTGCAGCGTTAACGTGAATGTAGGTGGCGCCACCTGTCATAAAATCGAGAAAGCTATCTAGGATGTATACGCATACCAAATTTTAGGTGAATTAGTCAAACCACTGCAGAGATATGAGTGATTTTAACCACAGGCAGATGAACAGATGGACACTGTGCAAACATGGTTGCAGGTGGCGCCACCTTTTGTTGTGTATGTTATAAAGCTATCCCAGGGCTACATTTGTGTAAAATTTTTTTCCGGATCGGCCAACCGGTTACCGAGATATATGGGGTTATGTGTGGAGCGTTAACGTGAATGTAGGTGGCGCCACCTGTCATAAAATCGAGAAAGCTATCTAGGATGTATACGCATGCCGATATTTAAGTGAATTAGTCAAACCACTGCAGAGATATGAGTGATTTTAACTCCAGGCAGATGAACAAATGGACACTGTGCAAACATGGTTGCAGGTGGCGCCACCTTTTGTTGTGTATGTTATAAAGCATTCCCAGGGCTACATTTGTGTAAAAAATTTTTCCAGATCGGTCAAACGGTTCCCGAGATATAAGGGTTTATGTGTGGAGCGTTAACGTGAATGTAGGTGGCGCCACCTGTCATAAAATCAAGAAAGCTATCTAGGATGTATACGCATGCCGAATTTAAGGTGAATTAGTCAAACCACTGCAGAGATATGAGTGATTTTAACCCCAGGCAGATGAACAGATGGACACTGTGCAAACATGGTTGCAGGTGGCGCCACCTTTTGTTGTGTATGTTATAAAGCCATCCCAGGGCTACATTTGTGTAAAATATTTTTCTGGATCGGTCAAACGGTTCCCGAGATATATGGGTTTATGTGTGGAGCGTTAACGTGAATGTAGGTGGCGCCACCTGTCATAAAATCGAGAAAGCTATCTAGGATGTATACGCATGCCGAATTTTAGGTGAATTAGTCAAACCACTGCAGAGATATGAGTGATTTTAACTCCAGGCAGATGAACAAATGGACACTGTGCAAACATGGTTGCAGGTGGCGCCACCTTTTGTTGTGTATGTTATAAAGCATTCCCAGGGCTACATTTGTGTAAAAAAATTTTCCAGATCGGTCAAACGGTTCCCGAGATATAAGGGTTTATGTGTGGAGCGTTAACGTGAATGTAGGTGGCGCCACCTGTCATAAAATCAAGAAAGCTATCTAGGATGTATACGCATGCCGAATTTAAGGTGAATTAGTCAAACCACTGCAGAGATATGAGTGATTTTAACCCCAGGCAGATGAACAGATGGACACTGTGCAAACATGGTTGCAGGTGGCGCCACCTTTTGTTGTGTATGTTATAAAGCCATCCCAGGGCTACATTTGTGTAAATTTTTTTTTTCTGGATCGGTCAAACGGTTCCCGAGATATATGGGTTTATGTGTGGAGCGTTAACGTGAATGTAGGTGGCGCCACCTGTCATAAAATCGAGAAAGCTATCTAGGATGTATATGCATGCCGAATTTTAGGTGAATTAGTCAAACCACTGCAGAGATATGAGTGATTTTAGCCCCAGGCAGATGAACAGATGGACACTGTGCAAAAATGGTTGCAGGTGGCGCCACCTTTTGTTGTGTATGTTATAAAGCTATCCCAGGGCTACATTTGTGTAAAACTTTTTTCCGGATCGGTCAAACGGTTCCCGAGATATATGGGTTTATGTGTGGAAACAGACGCACAAACGGACGCTGGGCAGAGACGAAAGGTCAGAGGTCAAGGTCACTTGGTTAGGCACCAGTTCACATGTGACCCGATCATTTGTGTAAGTTTCGGAAAAATCTGTCCAGTAGTCTCAGAGGAGTTCTCCGGAAACGAACGCGGCGGCGGCGGAACCCGGTCAAAAACATAGTATCCGCAAAACTTCGTTTTGGCGGATACAATTAGCAAATTTTATGCATCTGTGTGTGTTAAGGGGCTGGTGGTACATGGTATGTCTCCCCTCTACCGTCTGATAAAGTAGGGGGGCATGTCCACATTTTGAGATAATGTTTAAAAAGTAGACACTAACTCGGATGTAGACATAACATAATTGAAATAACAACTTAAAAATATTTAATTGATATGGTGAGGTTTAACACGGAAGTTTGATGTTCAGGCACCATATGAAAGTTTTACTAGACCAAGGAAACATGACATTTTATGATAAAACTATAAACCAAGGAAACATGATATTTTATTATAAAACTAGGGACCATTGGGTCTCGACGGTCAGCTGAATTTGTCGATAAGGATATTTTTTTAAAGAAATTTTTCAGAATGACGGTCCTGTGACCTTAATCATTGACCTTGTGACAAAAAATCTGAGAACTTTTTATCTTTGAACTTGCAGCATTTAGATGATTGTAAAAATTGAAAAAAAAGTGGGCCAATGAAATTGACCTCTGACCAGATTTCCTCACATTGGGCAAGTAAGCCATATGTAAAAGATGGAAAGTTTGGGATGAAAAGTTTTATATACAGTGTATCCACAATCTTTTTTAAGATGTGACTCCTGTGACCTTCACCTTAGATTTCTGGGCCCTGAAAATGCAAATGTTTCTTACTTAAGTGGTGGGTCTTTAAAAAATAAAGTTTGAAGCCAATATGTCTATCCAAAGCAGAACTATCATCCATAAACTAATTTGTGAATGGACGGCCCCTGTGACCCTAACCTTTGACCCTATGGCTCAAAAATCGAAAGGAATCTTCCACTATTGGCAGATGAGCAATATCTGGAAAATGAAAGGTTTGTAATGAAAAGTTTGGCTTGAAATGCATACACATTCTGTTTAAAGAAATGGCTCCTGTGCCCTTGACCTTTCATCATTGGACCCACAAATCGGCAGGTTTTTTACTTTAGTGGTGAGCCATATATAAATTAAGTTTGAAAACATTATAACAAACTTAACTGGAGTTATCATCTGGAAACTAATTTGTGTAAAGATGGCCCCTGTGACCTTAACTTTTGAGCTCATGACCCAAAAATCATACAGATTCTTGCTTCAGTGGTGGCCCATATGTAAGTCAAGTTGGATATCCATATGTTAATCCAACCTGGAGTTATCATCTGGAAATAATTTTTTTATGGATGGACAGACAGATAGAGAGACGAACAGACGGACAAACAACGTGATTACTATAGGGTATCCACTTTTAATCAATATACACACTAGGTTTTGGGACACTAAAATGAATTACAGCTGAGAAACTGATATAATGGTTGAAATTTTATATAAAAAATATTCATAAAATAAGCAAAAATTACTGGTATCGCCACCAAGGCAAGATTAATGACGATCCATGGATTAATTATCAAGATATTGAAGGTTTTGTATCAATTTTTTTATTATTCTGGAGCGGTACTTACAAGCCCCATAGTTGGGAGGGTATAGGTCGCAGTGACCTTATTTCATGTTTCCAAGGACTTTCTTTTACCTCACTAGATTTTTTTACAGGCTTCTAGGGACAGCGGTTACAATTTGTCCCCTGCTAACGGAAGACCGGACATACGACGGACAAAGCGCCATACATATAGGCCTACCTCAGATGACAGCTGAGCTAAAAAGATGGACTGGCACTCAGTTGAGCCCACACCAATGCCAAGGTAAGAGAAGCAAACGAATACAGAGACAAAACTGGTGACCTCCGTGGATGTTGTATAATTTCTTGTGTCAGATCGTTATTGTCTCGACTTAGCGGAAGTCCCCTGGCTGTATCACGTGATATGTCACATGAGTGACTGACCAATCAGACGGGGCCTTCAACCACGTTTTATTATGTGATATTATTGTTTGTTGTGGTCCCTAAAGTGTATCAGATGTGGCCATTAACAAAAGTGTTACATGTTTTTACATTTATCGTCATAATATGGCTTGGCTTGTTTTTAGGGTTCGACAAATGTGTACTCGCCCCCAGGTGCCGGGACTCTGATTTGCACATTATACGATGACTAGGAAATCTTAATGGGTCCGGGGAAGAGGCCGATATTTTTCTCAAAATTTATAAATAAACGGACGACAATAAAATCCAGGTTTCTCTGATAAATATTGAAGACCATGTCAAACTCTAAATGTTATCTCAAATGGGAAATGTGTTAGGAATCCCGCTGAAATTACATTTAAGAGAAAGAAACTTATCATCTTCAAAATTAAACTATTATTATGCCCCCTGTGACTCTCTTGGTTACGCCCCTGGTATTATGCTTCAGTCATCTGTTAATGGAATCTTCGAGTGTCCTTTCTGCAAAGTCGTACTTGAACTTCATAAATGTTATCGCTGTGTTATCGAAGGAAATATCAATTGCATCTTCAGAATGATTTGTTTACACTTTTATTAAATGGAACGAATGAAGTCACGTGAAAATTAAAAAAAAAAAAATAAATAGAGTTAAATATTAATGATACAATAATGAAAATATATAAACAATATTAAGAATAAATATTTCACTATGGGTATAACAATGGTCCGTGGATATGAGGATTAATAAATATGTATTTCCTGCTTATTCTTTAGTATCATAAGTTCGAAAATATTTTCCACAGATCATTTCGATTTTGTTGTAACATCAATTACTGCAGTAGGTATTGTCTAGAAATGTCTGGTCGGTATCAAATTTATCTTCACTTTTGGGATTAATTGCGTTATAGAGGGGTTTCCATCGCTCATTAAATATATTTTCATCTCCTGTATTGTAAAGAGCTTACTTAATACAGTTTAATTCAGAACGTATTTGACCAAGGAAAATATTGAACAATATATCTTTTTCAGAACATTTTTGCCTGTGTATAAACATTTTTGCTAGTAATATAAAAAAATCAGATTATCAGCATGAATCGATTTCGTTTGATCGTTAGACCCAAACAGAATTGTGTTGAGTGATAATGAAAGTTTTATTTTATCATACTTTTCCCATAATTGTTCAAATTTATTCCAAAATGAGTTCAATATCGGACATGAGAAGAATCTGTGTTTAATGGAGTCAACATTCGATTTGCAGTAGTCACATATATTATTTTCTACAAGTTTCATGTGGTGAAGTCTCTCCTTGTACGGAATTATTTTATGCATAAATCTAAAATGAAAATCTTGTGTTTTAATACTACTCACATATCTCAGTGGTTCGCTTGTAAATATATTAAATTGTTCAAGACTAATGTTGTAGTTTTGTTTCCAGTAAGCAAAAGCTGTTGGTTCTTCGTATTTTGATTTTATCAATATATTATAAATATGTTTACATTTATTTGATTCGTTTTTAAATTCTGTGCTGTCTTGACCATCTGGTGTTTTAGGGTCTTAAAATTAATAACTGACTTCTCCAATGTTTTGGTATTGCATTAACTATACCATAGTATTCAATAAAATTTATATTTATCTTATAGTTCTGTTTCAACTCTTCCATTGATAAGATGGCTCCATTCTTGATCAAGTCTCTGACACACAGAATCCCTGCTTTTTACCAATGTTTATAAAATATACCCTTTGAACTGTTATCCTTTGTTATAAATGTATTATACCAGATTATCTCTTTTTCGATATCTTTGCAGCTGGTCGGTGATGCGTAAGATCGAATTTCCTTAAGCGTATTAATAATATTCACATAGAAGGGTGGCAAGTCTCTAGGAATATTTAATAGGCAACGACTATGGAGTATATCTTTAAAGGACATAAAAGCCTTCCCCAGGTATACATTTACTAAATTTCCTATAACCGAATTAGGTCTTTCCCAAGTTTTGCTAATCCAGCTAACCTTTATTGCTTTGTTCTGTATTTCTATGTCTTGAAGCTTTAAATCCCCTTTGTGAACAGTCCTTATCAACACATTGTTTTATCTTTGGTGGTCGGTTATTCCATATAAATGAATTGATACTGCGCTGTGCCTCTTTTATATATAAATCTGGTATATTAAAAATGGACATATAATACATTAGCTGTGACACACCGATAGTTTTAGTGATTAAAATCTTGCCTTTAAGTTTTAGTGATCTACGACACCATGAATTCAATAGTACATTCATTTTCTCTATTCTCTCCTTTATATTATATTCCGCAGATTCACGTTCGCTTCTACAAAATGTTATCCCCAGTGCACGAAATTTACCAACAGTCCATCTGACTGGTAGATCACCGTCCCCTTTCCCTGCTCTGCAGCCTAACCACAGGGCTTCCGTTTTATCTAGATTTGCTTTTAAACCCGAATTTTTTTCAAAATGATTAAAAGTTTCGAGAAGCCGTTTTCCTGACACCAGATCAGCAACAAAACAAGTGGTATCGTCTGCCAACTGTGAAAGTTTAATTTCCAAATTACCGAAAGTAACCCCTCTAATTGACTTGTCGTTTCGGATATTAATCGACAATAATTCAAGTGCCAAACAAATAGAATGGGCGATAATGGACACCCTTGTCGAACTCTTTATTTAGAAATAAACTTTATTAGAAATCGATCTGACATAAAACCATTGTTCATTACACAACTACTTATGTCCGTATAAAGAACCTTAACCCATTCCTGATAGTAATTGGGTATATTATATTCCTTTAATGTTTGCCATAAGAAATCCCTTTCTAGGGTGTCAAAAGCCTTTTCTAGGTCGACCAGGATTAGTATATTTGTAATTTTATGTATAGAGGATAAGTTTATAACATCTTGTATTATTCTAACATTTTCACCAATATATCGGCCTGGCACGAAAACTGTTTGGTTTGGGTGGATAAGGTAAGATAAATATGGTTTCAGCCTGTTTGACAAAGCTTTAGCTATTATCTTATAATCAATTGGGAGAAGTGAAATTGGCCGCCAGTTTTTTATTAAATTTTTGTTTTTATCTTTTTTTGGAATTAACGATATTAGGCCCCTTTTTTGTTCTACTGAAAGCGACTTAACTCTGAATGAATAATTTACAAACTGTAAGAATAAATCCGATATACTATCCCAGAAAAATAAATAGAGTTCAGATGTGAAACCATCGAGTCCAGGGCTTTTCCCCGGATTTAATTCTTTTAATGCACGGTGGCATTCTGCAAGTGTAAGCGGTTTTTTCAGCTGTTCTGTATCTGGAACGTTCGGTTTTGGAGTATTCGGTTGGTTAAAGAACACACATTTTATTGGTCCATTTAAATTAGTTCTTTTGGATTTATAGAGGTCCCGGTAAAAATCATGGCATACTTCTAATATTTTTGTCTGGTCACTAATTAGATTTCCGTCTTTTTCAAGCGTCGAAATGCTTTTACTATAATAATTTCTTTTTTCTAAAGAGAAGAAGTAACTCCTTTCGTACCACCCTTGTTTTGCTGGACTCGTGTATATAAACTTTTTGTAGGGTTCATCGATCTCCTGGCATCAACAAGAGAAAAGCTTTTACACATATCCTGTATTTAAATCCCTGATGGACTTATCTTTTCGCTTCGCCCGCCTTTCTTATCTGATGCTGGATCAAGTATAATATTAAAGTCTCCCCCGAGTATGGCTGTATTATCAATGTACCGAGTTATGTATGTTCTTAAGGTATCTATCACAGCAACTTGATCCTTCAGGTGGTCTTGGTTGGCATGTAAATATTAACTAGTATGAAATTCTCTTCATCGATGACACAATCGATTAGTATAATGTCCGACCAGAAGGGTCTTTCTGTGATGTGTTAACAGTAATTTTAAGATCGTTGGTCCACAAAATTGCAACGCCTTTACTTTTATTTGATCCATGCGCAAATTCGATTTTACTACCCCATTCTTGTGACCAAATTGATTCATCTTTAGATATACTATGAGTTTCCTGTAAAAATGTTATTGTCTTTTTATAATCTCTTAAATATGTAAATATTTTCCGCCTGTTGACATAATTTTTCATTCCTCTTACATTAAGAAATTGAATGACATGATAATTCGGGGTGTTTATTTGTATTTTCTTTTCGATTAAGGGTGGTAATTGTAATTTCAAGTATCAAAGTATTGTGTCTTTCTTTCCTATTAAAGCAGTATTGCTGAAGTGTATATATATGTAATGAATTTTCAAAGGTAGATGTCAATAATATGAAATATATAGGTAAGTTCAATGATAAAGTCACCGGGTGGTCAGGCGCCTCAGGTGTTTTATCAGTAAGGGTGTACATCCGAATTATGATGTAGACGCAAAATTGCAGAGCCTGGTCTGGTATGCTTAATTTAGATGGGGTAAACAATGCAAAAATAATTGATAGAGTATGCGTAAGAAACATATGGTAGATTGATGGATTTTGGCTTCAAGGTCGGCTCCGCTGGCTTATTGGTATAATCATAAGAAGAAGATAGAAAGAAAAAAAAAACAAATGCATGCATACACGTATACGTACATATATGCATACAAACATATATACGCTTGTATAAACATAAACATTTACGTATTCATACATTAACACACAATATTTTCTATGAATCACTTTAATAATAGCGGTGCCGGTGTAATTCATAGTGAGGAATCGGGTGTGATACGGTTTATTGCGTATTTTTCGGGGTGGATGTCAGGAAAGAATCTTGTGGAGCCCCTGAGTATTGTTTGGGTGGGCATCTTCTCAAATCGTCTGACCAGGTGCTCAACTTTCTGGTGCTGGTAAATGTACGGACCTTTGAGTTAAAGTCTCTGATGATCATGTTGCCATCTGACGTCCAGCAATCTTTAATCAAGCATTCACGTTTAAGTTGTCTTGCGAGTTTAAACATATCCTGTCTTGTTTTCGTTAATAAATACATGCCTGGCTTCATTTCCTGCGAATCTGAGTCTGCTGCGAGCGCTGTATAGTAATGATTTAGTCTTATATGACACAAATTTTACAAGTATGGGTCTCTGCTTTCCGTCCCCATTCGGCGGACCAACCCGATGAGACCTATCTATATCTCCCTCGGCAATATCGATGTCAAGCATCTCTTTAGCCATATCTACAACTTTTTTTCAGTATTTTCATCGGCTGATTCTTGCCAGTCATTCATAATTCTAACACAAGTGCGCCTGGAGTATTGCTGCTGATGATAGAGTTGATCAAACAGATTCTTCACAGTTGAGGTCAAGGACTGTACCTGACCTTCAAGTACGCAGACACGCTCCTCCCGCTCCTTGGTTCTGGTGTTAACTGCAGTGTCTATTATATTTCTCAATGCATTTTGCACCGAGTCTGTAGAGAGAGCATTCATTAAGAATAGGGTAAATTTGTCAGATTCAATTGACTCAAGTGGTCCATTTCTCTCTCACTGTCTGTCCGGATTTCCTGGCGCATTTGGGAAAGCATTTGCTCCTCTGAATCGCAACTCTCATTTATATTCTGTTTTTTTTTTTGTAAGTTGATTGGGAGAATTTGTAGAGGAGTCACTCAAAACTCTTCTAGGAGTGTCCTTGGATTTAGGGGGGTCTACCAGGGGGTTGGGGTTTTGTTACGAACTTTCGGTGCACCCTGTGATCCTCGAGCCCTATTGTTACTAGACATTGTGATGTAATCTTAACCTTTCTGTTATAACAAATGCAACTGCGTGCCACGTCGTCAGCGGACCGCGGCCAATGTAAACTCTGTGAACGACATTTGTTATATTATGTAGTGTTGTCCAATAAAATAAAGCAGTGAAATTAATTGTTTGAAAATTAAGTTGGAAGATATATTGATAGAATGAAGAATAAATGCAAAACTATATTGTCATTTTTTTTAAAGAGGCTTTTAGAGTCGCACTGAAAGGTATCGTGTGCCAGTACGATATCCACTAATTACGCTCAAATTAGATCGCATATAGTGTTCATGTTTTCACACCTACTAAAGATAAGTATCCTACATATATTGGTGAAATATAACTATTCTTTAGCAACAATAACCTATTCAATATTTCCAAAAACAGCGGAGCCGATCTTACCTCGCCATTACTCCTTAAGCGCCATCTACCGAGTCATTTAATTCAAATGACTTGTTTTACTCTGTAAAAATGGATAATATCAAATGAATGGTCGCTTAACCTTTTTCTGTTCACAGGCGCCTCGAAATCCCTTAGTTTGCTATATCCTCTGTTTTCCATTAAGCTACAACTCAGTGATGTAGTTGAGTCAGCATCATTCAAGTCCAAGAGCAAGTTTGAGTTCAGGCTACTCGAGTTCGAGTCCAAGTCCTTGAGACTCAAGTCAAAGTCTGCATTCTTCGAGTCCGTGTTATCTGGCACCCGAGTTCAAGTCGGACTCCGAGTCCAGTGGAAATCTCCTGATTAAAACACTTTTAAAATGGAATTTTGAGAAAATCAATAATAATAACATTACAGTGTGTGACAGAGCTTTTCCTTCTACTGTACTTGACATTGATTTACCTTCGAGTCCGAGTACAAACGTAAGACCCTCAATTCCAACTTGGAGTCACTATAAATAGTGGACTCGAGTCTCCGCCACTGCTACAATCCACAATATGTGTGGTAATTAACTGCATGTTAGAAATCTTGTAAAGATACAACAAAACAAGAACTTCATTTATTCCATTAAATGTTAAAAAAAACTTCAGCCAACTTAATTTGATTTTGGTCACACAATAAATTTCTAATTTAATAAATAAAATATGTAAAAAAAAGTTTGTTAAATATAAATGTGTAAGGAATTTCACCGGATGAATCTGGACCAACTTGCAGATGGAAAACCATAATTATTTAGTCATTTAATCATTCGCCGGTTGCGCCATCTGTAGTTCATTAATAAAATCCATTTATACATCGTGAAATTTCATCAAAATTGTGCACAATGTTCAAAGGAATTTATGTTTCATATTTTCTAAATTTAATGACAAAAGCTGCCTTATCATGAATAAGTGCTACATGATCACAGTTTATCTTTGGCTGACATTAAATCGAATACGATACATTTGATTGAACAGATTTTGTCTGTGGAACTGTATTGTTTTCAGTATACTTAGGTATAATTGTTACAAATTACCACAGGAACGGCGCTTTAAACATAAAGCATATTGGCTAGACTTACATTAATTATAAAAATTTATTGTAACTGATATAATATGTCTGATGCGTTGTTAAACCAATCCCTACCTTAACTAATGCGTCTCGGATATTCAGGGTTGTGTAATAAATCTTGTAACGGGATATTTGTGATTAGCGAATACTTGCGTGGATGTAATAACACGTGGTATCTAGAACCAGACACCCTAATGGTCATCTCAAACCACAGATCACCGGCAATATGGCCCATCCGACATAATGAGACCCGTATGGAGGCCTGCATTCCGATAACCCTGTCTGGTCTCTCTCTAGCGGAGCCAAGCTTTACCCGGTCGTATCACTTACACAAGTTTTGCGTGGTGCGGTTTGCTTCAGTTCAACATCAAATTGAAATGTTACAAAATGGTTTTGTATAAAGCAAAATTATTTCAAACATTGAAATGCTATGTAGTGTAAATTATATAACATGTCACGTGACCTTGTCGAAAAACCGACAACAGACCATGCACAAAACCTAAAAACTAGATTCTTCTTTGTTTTTGTATAAAACATTTGTTATATACTAAAGAGTTTTATAAATTAAAGTATAAGAGCTGTAACCTATTAATCCTAAAATATGACAAATAGGTCGCAAGCATACCGAGACTGTTATAAATGTATTATGTTTTGGAAAAAAAAAATAAATTCCGTAACTTAATGCATTTTTTTTTTAATATTGGTAAAATATATGTTGTCGTTGAATGATTCTTACTTAAAAGAATGTGACCGGAATAAATGAGGTCACAACTATTCTTGGTGTTTATTATTTTCGGCAGTTCCAAGGAAATGATAATTATTTACCATCAACTCTGGAAGTCAAAAGAGCTTTGTGGCAGAAAGTTCCTCTTGAAATCAATTAATGTGTAATTCAGTAGCTTAGATTAGTATATTTTATTAATGAATAAGGTGACGTAGCATTGTCTGGTTCAGACATCAGCCTGGGCTGTCGAATTGTCTGGCATTTCCTCCTGTTATGCTAAACATTACTTTTGTCATTCTTTTTTTTTATGAAAATGTCTAGGATTCATAGGGATATTCACCAAGTATGAGAATTTGGCTGCATGTGACGTCATAATCACCGTACGTATTACGTGTCTCTGCTATCAATCATAAAATCTTTCCTGGTCCCACACATTGCACTTAAGCGAATTTTAAAGGGGCCAAATCACCTATCTGACCTTTATAAATTTCAGGTAATCCCTTGGAGCTTTCATAAAAATAGGCCAGAAAACGTGGATATCACCGCACACGGGTTGCTTGTTTTGTTAATATCAACGTGTTTATAATATGTGGGGGGCCCGCCAAAATAAAACAAATTCAACATGGGCATCTAAGAACAAGTCAGATAAGCCAGAGATATGCAAATGGTGTTTTGCAACAAGTTACCTTTCTACCTCCCCATACATGCAACCTACCACCTTAGGTTAGATGTTTTTTACATTTGTCAACATTGCTGTGTTTACAAACATGTTGTTGCAAAACAAGTTCACACATCCTTCACAAAGGTCTTATAAGAACTTTTTGCAACCAAAAGTACCCTTATATCATTAATATATACACAAAGGAAGCCATAATTCACATAGATTCTTTTTTAAAAGGTAGGTGATTTTGCACCTTTAAGGACAGACCTGCTGCCTAGATTATTTTATACCTTCTTGAAGAGAAGTTGCCTGTGCAGGTGGATAGTTGTTACGCGTAATTCATAACCTATAGACACCAGAGAGAATATCTGAGGTCATCTTTTTTCTCTTCGAAAAACTGACGGGATAGAATAGGGAGCACTTACCCAGGTGTACCGATTTCAGATTACCCCCCGGTAACTTGAAACCGATTTCAGATTACCCCCCGGTAACCTGAAATCGATTTCAGATTACCCCCTTAAATGATTACTTATGATTATTTAGATACTTATCTTATACATTACCTTAAGTAACCTTAAAACAACAACAACAAAAAAACCAACAACTACTTCTACTATACTACTACTACTTTTTATAATAATAACAATAGTAAAATTAACGATGATGATTATTATCATCAAATTGTCATTATCCCAGTAGTACAAAAGGTACAAAACATTCTCTTTCCATTTAAATATAAATACACCAACTAGAAATGAAACATACAGTCTTGCACATTAACTGGGTATGATAATTATACCATAATTTAAATGCTATCTTTCGTGATCACGAAATACGGCAACTGGCAAGCATACTGCAGCTATCTTCCTGGTTGGTTTAGTGAGGTCGTTGAAGTCAGACATTAGGTTTGTACATGGAAAAATGGTAGAAAGTTTATTTTGGTTTTAATTTCGTAACGATTACAAAATAAAAAACCCGGTAAAATTCGATCTGAGGAAATTTTGACGAATTTAAATAAAAAAAGATGACATTTTCACAAAAAAGTCCCGTATTGTGTCATAGTAGAGGACCAATTTATACATATACCTTTATCACGTGTTAAATGTATTTTTAATATGTCATGTCTCTATGTTGTAGTGAACCACTTGAATGGTTTTCCTTCTTTTATTTTAACTTAAATCAAAGTTTAACATATAAAAATATATTTATTTTTGTGTTCCAAAGCCACTAAAACATTAATAAATTTTAATTTTAGACTGCTGAAAACATCGGAAGCATTTACTTAGATGTAATACAAAGTATAATTTTTACAATAACAATAAAAATTTCAATTGTTATATTTAAAATGCCCTAGGAATTGTCTGTTAAACCGAGCAAATTATGTTCTACATATAATTTTAATATGCTTAATCCATTAAAACTTTTACTACACTGTGTTTCTGATTTTAAACATAGAATTTTCATTCTTTTTATATTTTTATATTTCAAGTTTATTCAATGTTTCATTTTAAATATAATACAAGTAATTTTTCTTAATAATTTTTGCCTCTTTGGTATACCAATATTAATTACATTGTTCACACAGCTGAATTTCTTCGTTTTACCATTACATTTCAAAATTTTAAATTTTCAATGTAAAATTATTATCATTGAAATTATTGATAAACTATTGTTGTACAGTCTTTGCGTTTACGCCTGTATAACACAACATTCTCATATTTGTGATAATAAGGCGTAATTTCTATATTTATATGTAAATGTTATGTGTCATAAACATTAATTTCAAATTTTCAGTCCCTAATACATTTGAAAGTCTCAATTGAAATAAACTATACCAAAATATGTGCATATTCTTTAAAAAAAGCATTTGTTATAAACCCAGCATATACTCTTCCCTAATAATTTTTTATGCAGCCAAAATGTATTTCTGTGATTTATATTTTCAATTTGTTTGTATATTAAAACGAATTACACTGGTTTTGACACGTTGTTAGTATTCTGCGTTTCCTGAATTAATTATAATCATTTACACTGTAATCGTTAAGTATATTGATGTTTAAATATTTAAATTTACTTGTTAAAAGTTAAAATCCACACATAATCCAATAAGAGTTATATGGTATATATTTGATATCAAGAAATCCATTAAAATTCTTTAAAATCCTGAAATCGTTCATTATACCTGCATTCGTGATTGACTATATTCATTGTTTTTAATACAAAAAAATGTTTAATACAACTGCAACTTCGTCATATTGTCTTAAACATAGGTTATGTGACTGTACACACTGACTTTATAGACAGGGGGAATCCTAAAAGTATTGTTGATGGGGGTGTCAAAGGTCAGTTGGTTGGTACTTATGCAATTTTTAACGTTAAATCCAACAAGCAATAGGGGTTATTTCGTATCTCCTATATTTAATCAGATAGTTAGCATATTTTGCTAAATAACCCATTTATTTTATTCATTATTTTTTATTAATAGTATAAGGCGTTTATTGTATATGACGATAAGTTTTTTTTCACCAAAACAAACATCTTTCTGTTCACGCTAACATGTTCTAAAGTCAGAAATGCGTGGAAATTGTGAAGTATTGATATACTATTACATATAGAATAAGTTTGCATTAATATGCAACTTAAGTTAATAAAAAAATGTTTTAGTAGTATTCACATTTCTACCAGGACAAAGTTTGGGTGGTTAAAGATTAAATTACTTTAATAAACCTTACAGTTAATGAAAAATAATCTTATTAATTAAATTACCTCATAGTTATGCACAATATGCAAATTATCTCATTAAATATGCATAATATGAGAAAGTGCAAGCATACATAAGAACCAAGCAAGGGACCTTATAAAATAAGTTTAGTATTAACGCGGTGAATAATCATTTACTATTACATGTAGAATCGGGTTGAATATATAATTATGCAAATTAGGTTAATTTAAAATGTTTTGGTAGTCATCGTAATTCTACCAGACAAAGTTTGGGTGATTTAAGATTGATCTGGTTCAGGATACCTTACAATTAATAAAAAAAATCTGCAAGTATTTTGAAAACATGAATTTGAAAATGTAACAAAGAAATTCAGCGGTGAATTATTACTGAATTATAGCTGAGGATGTTGTAAATAAATATATCTGGAGCGGTGAGCTCCTACTTACACAAAAAAGTAATCATATTAGCTTGATCAGTGAGAGGGTAATCTGAAATGTAGGGGGGTAACCTGAAATCAGGTTCAGGCTACCCCTCGGGGTAATCTGAAACCGATTTTAGATTACCGGGGGGTAACCTAAAAGGGGGCGGGGGGTAATCTGAAGTCTTTACACCGGGAGTGCATGAATTAAACGTCTTAGCCACTATACTGTGTAGAACAATGTAGAACAGGAAATCAACAAGTAAGGCACCTTATATCAATGTCTCATAAAATCATTTTGTAAAACAACTAAACTGAAAAAATACAATTCACCAAGATTAAATATTTTCTTACAATTAATGAAGATCCCATTAACCCGTGTAACACGAACGACAGTAAATTTATCCGTGGTATTTAGCTGTTAAATTAACGATACAATCTAAATTTTTTGCCGCCGTTTGTCAGAAGAAATCGATTAAAACCCTACCAAGCGTTGCCATAGTCCATTACCACCAATTCAACATTTAAACAAACAACATCACTCATTAATTATTAAAAGTATTATTTTACTTAATCCGAGACTCAACATTATTTAATTTTCATGAACAGTTGATCGCTTGTTCATTTCTCCAGACGGCATTTTAATTGTTATGCAATGAACGTGACACATTAATACTAGCCATGACAACATGACACTCAGGCCTTCGGAAATAAACTGATAGGGCCCATCGTCTTCAGTATATCTAAAATCGACGTTTGGGGTGACAAGCTGTCGCTACATTAATACCTGATCGGTGTACGACTTGAATTCCCGTCGCCAGGAGACAATTTAACATTAACAGGGATGGGATTATATAGTTAGGATGAGAACACCCACGGACAGTTTGGTCAATAAGGAAGATTGAAATTTAACTGACGTCATACCGGTTCTGCCTTTGATTTTTAACGTAGAAGAACGGATCAAGGTTCTATAGAACCCCTGGCTGTAATTCAGAGAGTCGCATTTCAGTAAAAATAGTCACATGTTCATGTAAAAGAGAAATTATATTGAGTTAAAGTTATAATCATTCATGTTATTAATTTGCTTTTTAAGAAAAGCAAAAGCATGTATTTACCCAGAGTGATAGGTAACAAACATAAGTAGCGCTCTTTAATGATACCGATCTTTTGGGAAAATAATAATTAACACACATACACGCAAATATACACACATTGCATGCTGACGTCCGTTATCCCGTCCTCATCATAAGGTTTAGATATGTAATTTATTTAACTAGGAAACGCGTTTTATTACATAAATACTGCATAATTATTACATAAATTACTTTGATTCCATTGTGCATGAATTAAACGTCTTAGCCACTATACAGTGTCTTTGATCTCATTCTGAGCGATAACGGAGAACACGAAATCAACAAGTAAGGCACATCATATCAATGTTTCATAAAACACCGAGACTAAAAAAAAAAATAGAATTCACCAAGATTAAATATTTTCTTTCAATTGATAAAGATTCCATTAACCCGTGTAATACGAACGACAGTAAATTTATCCGTGGTGTTTCGCTGTTGAATTACAGAAACACTCTAAATTTCTTGCTGCCGTATGTAAGAAGAAATCAATTAAAACCCGATCAGTATATTTATCCGTGGTATTTAGCTGTTAAATTAACGATGCAATCTTCATTACTTGCTGCCGTATGTAAGAAGAAATCAATTAAACCCCCATCTGTAAATTTATCCGTGGTATTTAGCTGTTAAATTAAGGAAACAATCTAAAATTCTTGCTGCCGTTATGTCAGAAGAAATCAACTGAAACCCCACCAAGCGAAGCCATAGTCCAATACCACCAATTCACCACATAAATTAATCATTATTAAACCCATTAAATATTTACCGTGCTATTTTTACTTAATCCGAGACGAAACATTAATAATTATCATGAACAGTCGATCGCTTGTTCATTTCTCCAGACGGCATTTTAAATTTTATGCAATGAACGTGACTCATAAATACCCTATCGGTATACGACTTGAATTCCCGTCGCCAAGACACGATTTTACATTAACAGGATGGGATTATATGGTTGGGATAAGAACATCCACGGATAGTTTGGTCAATAAGAAAGACTGTAATTTAACTGATGTCATACTGCTTATGCCTTTGATGTTTCACGGAGAAGAACGGATCAAGGTTTTATGGAACCCCAGGCTGTAATTCAGACAGTCGCCCCTCAATTAAAAATTAAAAATTAAAATTAAATTGAGTTCAATTAAAATCATACATGTTATTATAGGGGTGGGTATTATTTTACAAATTTAGAAATCCGATACTCTAACCCCCTGAATTTATGTACCTTTATAAATTGGGCTTTAAAACCATTTGAAGTTGTGCCAAATGTACTGACATGATCATATTAACTGGTATTGATGTATTGATACCATAGTTAATTGATATAATTAGTGTATGGCCATAGCTTTGCCTCAAAATGTGAATAAATCATATAAATCAGGAAATGACGCATATATATAGCCATAAATTCATATGTGACATTGATATTATCAAATTATATACTGGTATCATTCTAATCACATGATTATCGTCATCCACATTGAAAAAACAATGTTACAAATAGGCCATGGCCTTTTATTTAAAAACTCTGGTAGACCTTTCTGCTGAATGTTGAACGTAAAAACGACCTGTATAGACTTATAAAGCATAAATGTATCTATAGCTATACCTATAGAAGTTATATCTGTGCTACATTATCCTTGAGCCAATGAGCCAATGAGGAAGTGGCATGTCTGTTAGAAGGATATAATACATGGATAGATCTTGTTTATTGCTGCATTCAGCCGTCACTTATAGTCATTCTCCGGACGTTACTGCTGATAGCGAGCACATTACAAGATACGGTGAAATTGAGATATATACATCATCCCGGGAAGAAGTCGGTCTGCTATATCTAATAGACTATTATAGTTTTGGTTATACTACTGTGTGGATTATGTATTAATAAAAGGCTCATGAAGTATAAAAATTATTTTGTATAATGCCCATACACGGCGTTACATCCCGAATCTATAATCTATTGTACTTGTAGGTAAACATTGGAACTTTGTTCGTGCGTATATACACAGTTTGATGGAAGAGTAGAAGAGGTACTTAAACCTAATATAAATTGAAAAAAAAAATCATGACAAGATATGTTTATGAAGGTGGTAACACCTTCTGGGCTCAACTGATTCATAGAAGAAAGACGTACAAACATATAAATCTAAGGCCCGGTCAAATGTACCTTGTCCCCTATATACCGAGTTAAGATCACTGGATATTTCCATGCAATGGGAAGTCATGTATGAATCCTCCAGTATGGTTTAGGTACTTATAAGATATTTTGTTAATTTTGAGTAATAACACATTTTTTCTAAATTACCAAAGCCTTGGGCTTAAAATATTCTGTATAGTCTTAAGCTTGAACAAAGACCGTGGCATATTGATATTAATGTGGCGTTCCGAAACGGGTACACGCCAAGTACGGTCGAATGAGAAATATTAAGTGGTTTATTGACAGATAGACATTGGACTTCTTTCAGAGGAACAGAGTGCAAATTAAGTCGCTTGAGCCGTACCACAGAGTAAGCGGGAACCAGGAAACCTTAAGGAATTCGAGGCGGCTCAGCAAGGCAGAGTTCCAAACAGCGGTATTAAAAAAAGAACACTTTACAACAACAATTGCACCTTTCATGACTAAAATGGAAATGGCGTGCGCGTTTCCGAGCATTATTTTAACCATTAAGGACCATAATGTCTGAAAGAAAACGAAACGCTCCATAATCGACGCGCTCTTGAGTTGTTACGCGGTCATTGTTTGAGTCTTGTATGATTTATTCCAACGTTTTCTTATCTGCAGTGATTTCCAAGTTCAAACAGGTAATGGCATGGAAATCTTGGCACAGGCTTAAAAGACCTAAACCAGTCATTGATATCCTTTTCCCGCCTTGGATTTAATATTTGCATGTTGAATCAACTTCTCCTGAGGTAGCTATGGTTACATGATTGAGTAAAAGCGGCCCAAAGTTAATCAAATCCCCCCTCCCAAGAGGCGGATCCAGGATTTAGGAAAAGGGGGATCCAACCCAGGAGGACTAATGAAAACCCCCAAAAAAAGGTCCCCAGGTCTGGAAGGGGGGGGGGGAGTCCAGGCCGCAAAATTTTGTCTGAAGCCCTTAAAAAACGTTGTTTCTGATGAAAGGGGGCGGTGGGGGGGGGGGGGGGGGGGGCTTCTGCTCCCGTATATGTTTTATTTACCTGTAGCTTTCTGGCATCAAGGTGTTTACCCCCATCGACCTACCCCGGATATCCCAGTCGGCTCCTTGGAATGACATACTTTGCGTTGTCCTTGTATGGTCCAACGTCCTGTGTTACATCTCATTTAGTCCATTTAACAGATAACACTAGGCAGTTGGAAAGTATGAACACCGCTTTGACGCTAATACCGAGGTTCGACTTCCCCCCAGCTAGAACTTATTCACCGCCCACACTGAAAACATCATGGCTGTCAAACGTATGTTTGTATAAAACCTCAACATAGTAGATCAAATTATCCTTCTAATATCATGTGAAAACAACAAATACAATGTATTGCTATACGTTCTGTTGTAAGTTATATTAAGCAATTCAGGAGGTTTAACTTGCGGCCACCGCCGCTATTGTGTTGTCCTTGTATACTTAATATTGTTGTTACATTAATCAAAGAACGGGGGCTTTATTTTATTGAACTGTTTTCAGGCTTTTCACCCAGAAAGATACGGTATACAAAATAATTATATGGAGGATCACTGTTTTACTATATAAAATCATGTAAACATGTATACGTGTATTTGATATTTTTATAGGTTATTGGATCTTGATTGGAACCAAATAGTATTGTTTAAGGCAAATTTATTTCTCATTTATTTGTTTCATGAAAGCATATTTTCCGATTGGAAATGGTAAGGTAATTATTATTGTATTACGCGCAATATGAATGAAACGTCAATATGTGATCTATCCTATAGAAATGTATCTGTATCTGGCGCCATTATTTGTGGAATGTCTTTGTAAATCACATAAGTAATAACCTTACTTGTTTAGTAATTGCAGCTATAGGATTTCCTGAATGTCATTTTCTATTCACTTAAATATTTATAATATTCGTATATAACCCTCGAGACATCAAGGGACTACAAAAGGACTTGTCCCGGGGAGTGATTTCTCCAAGGAGACATGGATTATTGTTCAGTGTTTTTAAACATGCGTTGTGTTGCTGATGCATCGATATTAGCAAAACCATCCACACTGCTGAAACAGGCAATGCTCAAGTAATGTCAGTTAGAAACAAATTTCCATTATAAAGCAGTACCATATTTTATTCTAGTATTGTTATAAGCATGCATGGAAAACAAATTAAGTAATGATAATAATATAGATCTGGATAAAAGATTTATGGGGCCCTGGCTGTAATGTAAATAAAAACCAGCAGACCAGAATGATTACTGGTGTATGTAAACAAGAATGTTAACCATTATCAGATTTAATTTGACAGGCATAATATATAAGTATTAAAGCTAATGTAAGAAACAACAGTATATGTAAATTATGCAAAGTATTGTAGCCTAAAAAACCTCAGCCCGTGTGCCATTATACCCCACATAGACCGATTGTGCATGTCATTTTCAGGAAAATCCTCCGAACCACAGTTATTACAAGTTAAAAAAAAAAGCTTCGCGAATCGTTAGTACAACATATGGTACCAATATATCCTCTACATCATTTATTTGGATTGTGGGTTGGAGGAATGTTCGACAGAGACACCAATACTGTGTTACTTTTACCTTGTGTCAATATTTATCTCTCTCTCTCTTACACACCCTTCTTGTTTTCTTAATGATGCTACAGACATTGTTCATGTATTGTTTTCTAGTTTGTTCAATCACAGGAATATTTGTGGAAGGCTAAAAATCAGTGCTTCTTTATAGGTTCTATAAATATAATTGGGCTATATTAACTGGTATTCCAAGCAAAATGTCAGGATTAGACAAGTCCAAAGTAAGGATCGAGATCTCTCTCTGTATATAGCCCCATTATATATATATGTGTGTGTGTCTTTGCCTACTGAGACAGGACTAGGTACTTAGCATTGGTGTCACGTGGTCACTCGTTCATTGTCATGAGTCTCTGACTGCCTACGTAAATCCTTCACTCTACACCACATTTATCTTACCCCAGAAGTATGTCACATCGATGTGACGGTTAGGTCGTTATGTAGGTTTAAACTTCAGCCATGGACAGTCCAATACCTCAGGTCTGTCAGACTCAAACTGCTGACTCATCACCGGAAGCAGACGATAAAATTAAAACAATGATACCTCTCCACAAATTTACATGTGAAACATGACTGGTGTTGATTGTTCTCTAATTTGTTGTGTTTTAACCATGGTATTCTGTTCGATGTCCTTCTTATCGGACGTGGAAGCATGGTACTCTAATTACTGAACGTCCGTGGAATAATTACGGTAAATACAAAACGTCTAAATTGTCCAAGTCTGATAATTATCCAGGTTGATGACTTGTCCCGTATTTGGTGAACTATTTGTGTTAAAAATGACAATAGCCGCATAAAATTGATAACAGACACACTAGGTTGTCGGTGAACAAAAGGAGAAAAAGTATTGAACATTAATTTGTCTGAGCCGTCAACAAATGTGAAAAATTACCTGGAAATAGCTGTCAATCTGCCCTCGTTTTAATCCTATCTGAGCCACTTTTCTTCTCCCCTTAAAGGAGATGTCAACAAGCAACTGTAGAAAACACCAAAATTCTTGTTCTGACGTACAAAAGACGCGTCACCAATATCGGAGAGGAAAACTATATAAATATATATGTCTAGACTAAAGACATACGTTAAGAAATCCACAGAACATTAACAACAGGTATATAGTTGATCCTCTGGTAACATGTTCGTTAAACAGTTGTATGCGAGCAAATGAGACTGTGCTGGGCTGGTTTTGCTGGGAGACTTTTGTATAAAGCAACAATGAACTGATAGTGTGAAAGAAAAGGAATATTATTGACACTGATTATGTCCCTTTAATTAAATAAATATACAAACCCAACTATCTGTTATCATTAGCAAATAGGAGCTGTAAATCTAAGAGAGAGAGAATGAGAGAGAGAGAGAGAGAGAGAGAGAGAGAGAGAGAGAGAGAGAGAAGTTGGGGATGATTATGAGTTGACATATTGAGACGGGGAGGGGCACTGTGAGCGCGTCAGGCCACGGTGGTGTGCATTTCAATTAAGCTGTACTTTGTCACAAAGACAAGGGTTCGTATGATTTGTGAGTGAAAGGCCAAAACAGATGATTTATTGTCGCTCGACCTCTCTGTGAGCTTATTAATCATCAGTTCAGCGGAGAGAAAATAACCCACAGCTGTCCAATCACACCCCTCCACCGGTAACATTATTTCTGATTACGTCATATATCACGGCGACGAGGGGGTCCTCAGAACGAGGCGGCTCTGTGGTTACCGCTGATAATTAAGGAAAGATCATTATGGTTCAGTTAAATTGAATTAAAAAGGAATCATTGGTTGAAGTATAATCTCGTACAGCTGTGCTCCCGAGAAAGCCTTTAATTAATTACCTCGATCAAGCATGTTCTGATTTGAAACGGATCTCCTAAACAAATACTCCGGCATACTCACCATTTATAACGCTCTCTCAAAAGAAATATGATATTTAAAGAGGATTTACAGACTCTCTTCTAATAAAAAATCTTAATTTGAGTCTCCGAAACTATTGATTGCATCTGATCAGGTGGATGAAATGTTGTGCTAAATATGTTATAACCATTATACCTGCATTGGAACATTTGACCAGTGTGTACAAATTAGGGAATATTCGCGGATTTGCCAGTAAGAAAAGCAATCTTTGATGATTCTCAAATATGACTGAAACGATTATACAATTTTATCGAATGACACTAAAATTAGCAATCTTTGATTCATTCTCAAACATGACTGAAACAAGGAATAAAGTCTATACCAAGTTTATAAATGAAGAATATGCAACAGATTCTCACTCCAAAAGAGCTTAACCTCATGTAAATCTGTCTGATATTAAACAAAAAGCGTTATGGAACCGGAAGACAGAGGGAAACATGATTTACCAATATTTTAGAAAACTTTAAATTTGTCTCGACGTGGAAAATTTAAGAACAGTATATACGTTCATCTTCTTCGTGGTAAA
The DNA here is from genome assembly GCA_026874595.1 of Sipunculus nudus. NCBI lineage: Eukaryota > Metazoa > Annelida > Sipuncula > Golfingiida > Sipunculidae > Sipunculus > Sipunculus nudus. The sequence goes on along the minus strand of CM049306.1, from coordinate 101,408,718 downwards.
ACATGGCGCAGGTGCAAAATACGTGACATAAATTTATAAAATTTACTTTTGGTCATAACACGTAAAATGTTCGTTTATTCTGAATCATTTTTGCATGTCTGTCGAATTTCGAACTTATAATTATAAAATAATAATGAGTACAACTGGTTAAATAAACGCTGCAAACAAAAAGGAGTTCCCCGCTAAACCATGTGGTATTGTCGTGAGATAACTTACACGATGTGGGCTGTCTATTTTAAAGTATCGAGTGACTTCATAACCAAGCCCCCCCCCCCCCCCTTGAATTCAGTTTTAAACGTCGGGGCCAATTCTCCCCCACCCACTACATAATATATAAATTTAATATATGATAAAGTTTAATTGAGCTAACAATACATATCCTGTGTTAATGCAAATAGACACACTATATATATATATACATACATATATATATATATATAATATGATATACATGTGACACAATATACATATTATCAATATGGTATGATAATATATATGCTGATCGGCTTGCCGTATAACTAAAATCATAAAATCAGTGATTAATTAAATTGATAGCTCATCCTACAAAGAACCTGTCCCACCATAACTGACGACCGTCCGCTGTAGTTGGCTCCGGGGCCTTAACCAGTGCACTTTGTGGTTATGTCGGGCCCTCGGGGGAGTACATCATTTACTTTAATTAAAATCAGTGCCGGGACCACAGAAGCTCCCTGTGCTCAGCTGCGTTATTCAAAGCCAGCAAAAAAGCAAGCGTGTCGGCTGAGTTTGTGTTTCTGTTTTTCATTGTGTAAGCTTCGTGAAAAGGTCAAGCGGTTATTTATTCTACTCAAGCCTGCGGATGTAAACAAATCACAATACTGGCAGGCACTCGCTCTTTTTCGTTATCGTAATTTGCGAGGTTATTCTGTTGATCCTGACAAACGAAATTACGATTGGCTCTAGAGCAATTATCGCCGGAAACCGAGGCAATTTTCTTGTGTTCGCGATATATGTGACACCGTCGAAATGTATTAGTTTTACCATTTATTATAAGCTTTGACCTAGGTGTTACATAGTCGAGTTGCCATTAGGGGGTACGGATGTAAAGTTTATAGACAAGGTATTCTGGTATTTGTGATGGGAGGAGGCCACTGATACTTTTGATTCCAAATCGTTGTTAATATGTTTTATTAAATCATTTACCCTGAAAACCTTGTTCTAGACACCATTTTCGACCAATCATCAAGACTAGTTCCTGAGACACTGAAGAAACACCATGGCCGCCCTAATTTGCATATTTCAAATTTACAGTAGGTATCAGTGGATCCTTACCATCACAAATCCACCATAAAACCTTGTAGTATAGACATTTAATAGGTCCGGTATGGAATATATATAGGCGGTCACTCGCCTAATACTTTAATGGTATTGCTGGAAACTTCAATAAGTAATTCATGATTATACTGGATAGGTTAAGTCCTTCAGGGCCGTTATCATATTTAGAAATCTGCTTAATCCAGCTGTTTATATCGGTTGTTAAGAATTAAAATATATATATAAAAAGAAATTTTGATAATACAAACAGTACAAACATACTGGGAATGGTTTTCCCTAAGCTCCCGTTCTACCATCTTGAGTCTGCAATAAATTCCTCCTCCTGCTCTTACCAAGTAACGAACCAAGGACACAAGAAGCCACTAGGGAGTTTTGTAAATGACTTGAAGGTCTTTCAAGTCAGTAGCAAGAGTCTTTAAATCAGCGCTTGACGCTGTGTTACGAAATAAAAATGTTATGGCCTGTAGCGGTACCTTTTTAAGGGAAAAAAATTCTGCAGTCGTAATGGGTTGTTAGTAGGAATGGATAACAACAGCCAAGCAGTTTTTAAAAAGCATTCGAGAGAAATGAGATTTCACTTGTTCAAAAATACAGTCTGCTTGTCTCTGTCTGGTTATTGTGCTATTTTTTTCTAAAATATTGAACAACTATAGGTTTATCATTAAGTTCAAACGTTAATTTTAACGCCTTTGATAAAAAAATTATTCAAGTGGACAAAACTTCTTAGAATCCAAAAATTGGAATCAATTCTCTTTCACACGTTGGCTATAATGCACAAAAATATAATTGTTGTCGTATTACACAGAACGATCATATTGAAAAAAATATTAACCTAAAAATATTAAGTCAACATTTTTGATGACCTGGGAAATGTAAAGAAGGAACAACCCTCATTTGATGAATGCCGTTGAAGTTTTTCTATATACCTCTTTAATAGGCCATTGCATCATCCCTACCATTTGTAAACCTGGTATACCCCTCACAGGGTGACAGACAGATCATGTAACAGGCGAAGTGGTTTAAGGCTAAATATAGGATCCAATTATCTCAGTCACACGGTCCCTTTTTCGTCATATGACAGGAACTTCTCTATAGCCACCCACTATACGCGAAGGCTTAAATGTTATTGGTGTAATATAATTAAAGTCACTGAATGCAGGCATTTGATTTTCTATGGGTTTTTTTTTTCAACCAGTAGGGACATTTATGTAATTGGCGTAATATATAATTAAAATCGTCCAATGATGTCACTTGACTTTTTGTTCAGTTGTTTAAATAAAAGGCTTCAAGGGCTAAGGTGCTAATAATATCTAGTAAAAAAGTTAAATCCTTACTGAACTGCGTATGGGAATGTTGTGCAGGCGGACATGTACGTTGGAAAAAAAATGCGCGATGAAATCATCGTTTCACCGCTAAATTTATACCTTGGGAATATTCCAGATGGTGCAGTGAATTTTATGGCACAACCGATCCCGTAAATGTGGAGGTGCAGGTACGAATGCGACAGGGTTTGGCAAGTGTCGACCACCAAGAGTGTCGGACAACCTTGCTTTATTATGGGACAATCTTGCTATATTATGGGACAGCCTTGCTATATTATGGGACAGCCTTGCTATTTTCTGGGACAGTCTTACTAAATTATGGGACAGCCTTGCTATATTATGGGACAGCCTTGCTATATTATGGGACAGTCTTGCTATATTATGGGACAGTCTTGCTATATTATGGGACAGTCTTGCTATATTATGGGACAGTCTTGCTTTATTATGGGAGAGTCTTGCTATATTATGGGACAGCCTTGCTATACTATGGGACAGCCTTGCTATATTATGGGACAGTCTTGCTATATTATGGGACAGTCTTGCTATATTATGGGACAGCCTTGCTATATTATGGGACAGCCTTGCTATATTATGGGACAGCCTTGCTATATTATGGTACATTTCTGCTATATTATGGGACAGTTTTGCTATATTCTGGGACAGTCTTGCTATATTAAGTGACAGTCTTGCTATATTATGGGACAGCCTTGCTATATTATGGGACAGCCTTGCTATATTATGGGACAGCCTTGCTATATTATGGTACAGTTCTGCTATATTATGGGACAGTTTTGCTATATTCTGGGACAGTCTTGCTATATTATGTGACAGTTCTGCTATATTCTGGGACAGTCTTGCCATATTATGGGACAGTCTTGCTATATTCTGGGATAGTCTTGCTATATTATGTGACAGTTCTGCTATATTATGGGACAGTCTTGCTATATTATGGGACAGTCTCGCTATATTATGGGACAGTCTTGCTATATTATGGGACAGTCTTGCTATATTATGGGACAGTCTTGCTATATTATGGGACAGTCTTGCTTTATTATGGGAGAGTCTTGCTATATTCTGGGACAGTCTTGCTATATTATGTGACAGATCTGCTATATTCTGGGACAGTCTTGCCATATTATGGGACAGTCTTGCTATATTCTGGGACAGTCTTGCTATATTATGTGACAGTTCTGCTATATTATGGGACAGTCTTGCTATATTATGGGACAGTCTTGCTATATTCTGGGACAGTCTTGCTATATTATGTGACAGTTCTGCTATATTATGGGACAGTCTTGCTATATTATGGGACAGTCTTGCTATATTATGTGACAGTTCTGCTATATTCTGGGACAGTCTTGCTATATTATGGGACAGTCTTGCTATATTTTCGGACAGTCTTGCTATATTCTGGGACAGTCTTGCTATATTATGTGACAGACTTGCTATATTATGTGACAGTTCTGCTATATTCTTGGACAGTCTTGCTATATTATGGGACAGTTTTGCTATATTCTGGGACAGTCTTGCTATATTATGGGACAGTCTTGCTATATTATGGGACAGTCTTGCTATATTTATTGGACAGCTTTGCTACTATTCGACAGTTTTGTTATTTAGTGGACAGTCTTGCTATTATCGGACAGCTTTGCTATACTAGGGTTGTCCCAGCCTAATGAAAGTGTGGATAGCCATGCCGCGTGAGGGGGGGGGGGGGGAAGTAAGGGAAGAAGGAAACATGGGCGGTCTATCCCGTTAGGAATGTGTTGTGTGCCATGCTGGTTTAAACAGTAAAACCGAGTCTCTTGTAATTTTCTAAATCTGACTGGAGGTCGCTAGTCTGCCACATCCCGGAAGGTTGTAAGATTACTATCGTAGGTAAAGGTGGTTTGTTAAAAAGGGAGGCAGTTACCTCCTTAAAACACATTATAAACACTAAAACCACGTACAGACCGCCTACCAACACAAACGCCTGTATCTGCTTAGATGGCCGCCTAAAAATATTCTCACCATCCATATCCTAATATTCCACATTGATTTACTGAAGGTCATTGAAATCATTAATTGTTATCGGTTATTAATATTATTTGAAACAAATGCCTGTTGCCCATCCTTACAAAAAAAATATCCTTCCATAAAAGTTCAATGAGAACCATAAGGAATGTTTGGAAATTTCATGTTATGAAAAACTACATAAAAAGTAAATGCGACGCATGTAACGTTACTAGGGGGGGGGGTGTTATGACTCCATCAACCACCCAGCTCTCTCGACTTCACCATGAAAATAAGCAAGAATTGTGGCCAAAACCAGGTCAACCGGAAAGCAGCCATGCCATCCCCCAGCATAGGAAAGTCTACAGCACGCGAGGACGGACTCATCAATTGCTTCTTAGCCCCTCGACGTAAGGAGAGAGGACTACAAAATGGTCCGCGTCCGTCCTTCCTTCCTTCCGTCCGTCCGTCCCGACTATTCTTATATCTATTCAAATATCTCCAAAACCATTTCTGCTTTCTTCACTCAATGTTTGAGTCATACTCTGCATATGATTGACATTTTATTATAACTAGCGGGTGGCGCCACCTCTTTTTATCGCCTTTCTGCTGTCCAGAAAACTTTTTCACTCCACTTCAGATAACTCAGTAAATATGTAAAAATTTAGCCTTCAAATACTATGCAAGGATTCCTTGTAGCAAAGGGAATTAAATGAATACAATATTAAATAGAATCATTTTCAGACTGATGTTTACACAGGACTTTAAATGTTGATGTTCGCCAAATATTCCTTTTTCACATATTTCCATATATGGTGCGAAACATTTTGCCTTTTATCTCATGAACCGCTACACCAATCATTACCAAATTGTTATACATATTGATTACATGACTGGCATGGAATTAAAAAACTTGTAGGTGGCGCCATCTCTGTTTATTGACATTTTGCGGTCGTAAAAGGATCTTTGCCTCTTTCCTTCAGACAAGTCTGTATATGAGAACACTTCAGCCTTCACTTCACTGCAAGGGAAATTCAGTGAATATTTAATTGACAAGAATTATTTTCAAAATGATGTTTTCACATCGGAGTTCACATGTTTTCATATGTAGTACAAAGCTTTCACCTTTTATTTCATGGACATTTATTCAATTATTTCAAAATTGTTTAGACATGTTTAATTAATTCACTGCCATGTGAATTTTGCCTGAAGGTGGTTTTGCCTCTGGTAGCTTACTTTCTGTGAACTATTTTTCTGCTTATTCCTCAATTAATCAGAAAATGTTTAAATTGTTTCCTATCATGGTCAACTGAATCCACGACCAAAGAATTGTACCAATGATCATATCAAAGGCAGGAGGTGTTAGCATAAAATGCTGCAAGCATATTTCTTGGCAATAAAATGACGGCCTTTTATTTTTGATAACCTTTCCCTAGGGATCTCTTGTTCAAATCTATCCAGTTTCCAAATTACTCCCCCCAGTTCTCGTAGTTAAAACATGGTGTTCTTGATAACTAAACAGCTAATCGTAAATTTTCATTATTTAAAATCCGGTTAGTATTTTGCCAGTATTTTGAATTTAAAAGGGGTTTTTGCCAAGGTTTGGGGATATTTCGATATCACTAATGCCACACCTTCCCATAAAACTCAAGGGGGGACTATTTGTACCTCTATATGCTCTTGTTACGTCTGTGTACCTGTATACCATGGGTTTAACTTGGTCGGACAACCAGAGGATTACATGAGAATCCAGGTGTCTGAATATAACTAAAATGCTGCCAATCCTGTAAACAAACCAACGGGTGTCCCGCATTTTATTCTATATTATGTAAGTACAAAGATATAATAAATACCTGGTGTATACTCAATGATTCTAATAGTCGATCCTCAGTGTCTAATCTTATTAGTATATGCGGTATACCCTTTATCCCTGTTTATTCCCTATTTTAATCAAATAAATTGCACTATTAAAGCCACTTTTTGAAAGCTTAACAATGAATAAGGAGCTTATAAGTAAATCCCTTTATTTGAACCAGCAGGGCATCACGACAAGTAAACTATTGTAAAAGTGGTACCAAACTACAAAACCCCATGAGGGTGACTATATACCTGGGGGTCTGTTTTTTATGAATTCTTGGTTTTATAAAGGTATATATCGAATTCCATAATATGTATGTGTTCTGCGGATTACATATTTGCGAATTGTCCTGCTTACCCGTAGTAATCGACTAACACGATCTTAAAAGCCGCCAGTCGTCCGTAACTGTATTCATGTACCCGTCGCCATTGCCAATAGGTCCCTTGAGATTAAGTTCAGGCTTTACATACAGCCAGTAGAGTCTGTTTTGTACATCCAACACCCTTGAAACCAATTAATTCCCTTCTCAATAATGTGCAATGTTACGTGTTCAGCGCTGGCTGTGGTAGGAACTTTGAGTTCCCTACAGATGCACCGAAAATAAATCTGCTTTGGTATGTGTAGCTTGAAAACGGATGCTATAGATGTTATTCTGTCATCGTATGACTACAGACCTGCGATATGTACTGAGTGCATATGTTTTATACCATCTACTTGTTACTTGATTCCTGCAGGATTCAGAGAACGAATGTAAAGAGAACAACAAACGGCATCGCTTTGTATACGGGACCAAGCAATATTTGTTGAGCTGTTCAGTAGCTGTTTATTATCCATTTAATTTTCCATGCTTGATAATACATGAAGACAGTTATAACAAGTGACCCATGGGTCATGACGCTCAGCCGAATGACATGTTGACAATATGTCCTTGCACAGGAAACTTATAGGGACCTGGGCAGCTGAGTGGTATAACGCTCGGCCTTCTCCGCTGGCGACCCGGGTTCGATTCCCGGTGTTGCTATGAGAATGGGTTGTAGTGGCCCGTCCAAGGTCGGTGGTTTTCTCCGGGACCTCCGGTTTCCTCCACCCTTACCGACTACCGAGCGCCAACAACCGAGCCATGGAGAGTGCCACGTATTAGTTATGATAACTAGTTGTACAATCTATGTAAAATAAATAAAGTTTATACGATAATATAGGTGGCATCATCATTCATGCATATTAGCTTAAGTTCATCAAGACCCAATAGCACACCAAATTTGATGACAATCCAACCAGCCTTTCCTGAGGAACCTGGCAATTTGTGTGTATTTTTCATTACTTCTTGGATGCTCAAACATACCCCAAAACTCTGAGAATATAGGTCACTGTGACCCAATTTCAGGTTTTGAGGGGAGAACTTTTGAGGAATTTTCAGGATGCCAAGTGAGAAGATTCTTGGTCCAATGGTTATCATTTGTGCTCTACTTTGGTATCGAATTTTCAAATATTTTAGGATGTGCTTATAAGCCCAATTGTTCAAAGATTATGGGTAACAGAGACCTAATTTCACGTTTCCAAGGAGACTTTTAATGGACCTCTCTAGATTGTAAGTTAAAAGATTCTAGGTGTAATGGTTATGATTTGTACCCTGCTTTGGTATCAAATTTTCAATTATGCTAGGGGTGCTTATAAGCCCCATAGCTCGGAGAATATGGGTAACAAGGATATCTTTCATTGACAACCTGCCCTGATAACAGACGGCTGCATCTTTGAAGGTCTCAAAAATAGAGAGAAAATGTATAAAAATTTGAAAAAATCCAGATGACGCCATCAGTCTGCAAGAACTGATGAAACAGTCCATGATGAAAATACATGCAAAGAATCATGGCAATCAATGCACAATTTGTTGAGATAGTGGAGCTTTTGTATCAGATTTTAAGTTATTCTTTGTGGTCTACTGAGCCCCATAGCTCGGAGGATATGGGTAACAGAGACCTTATTCCAGGTTTCCACAGAGACCTTTCATGGGCCTTCCTGTATGAAGATTCTAGGTCCAGTGGTTACGATTTGTGCCCTGTTAACAGATGACCTCATCTTTTAAGGTCTCAAAAATAGAGCAAAAAAAATCATTAAAAAAATAGAAAAAAATACAGGTAGCGCCACCAGTCTGCAGAAACTGATGAAACACTCCATGATCAATATCTATGCAAAGAATCATTGTGATCAATGCATTAGTTGTTCAGATACTTGAGCTTTTGTATCAAATTTCTATTATTATGGGGGTACTTCGGAGCCCAATAGCTTGAAGAATATGGGTAAAAGAGACCTAATTCCAAGTTTCAACAGAGACTTTTCATGGGCCTTCCTGTATGTCAAGAGAGAAGATTCTAGGTCCAGTGGTTACGATTTGTGCCCTGTTAACAGATGACCACATCTTTAAAGGTCTCAAAAATAGAGAAAAAAATCATAAAAAATAGAAAAAATACAGGTTGTGCCACCAGTCAACAGGAAATGATTAAACACTGCATGATGAATATGCATGCAAAGAATCATGGCAATCAATGAACTATTTGTTGGGATACTCGAGCTTTTGTATCAAATTTTTAGTTGTTCTTGGGTGTACTTCAGAGCCCCATAGCTCGGAGAATATTGGTAACAGAGACCTTATTCCAGGTTTCCACAGGGCTTTTCATGGGCCTCCATGCATGTCAAGAGAGAAGATTCTAGGTCCAGTCCTTAGGATTTGTGCCCTGTTAACAGATGACGCATCTTAAGAGGTCTCAAAAATAGAGAAAAAAATCGTAAAAATCGAAAAAAATACAGGTGGCGCCACCAGTCTGCAGGAAGTGATGAAACATTCCATGACCAATATCCATGCAAAAAATCATGGTTATCAATGCATTATTTGTTCAGATACTTCAGCTTTTGTTTCAAATTTTTCATTATTCTGAGGGGTACTTCGAAGCCCCATAGCTCAAAGAATATGGGTAACAGAGACCTGATTCCTGGTTTCCTCAGAGACTTTTTATAGGCCTCCACGCATGTCAAGAGAAAAGATTCTAGGTCCAGTCCTTAGGATTTTGCCCTGTTCACAGATGACCGCATCTTAAGAGGTCTCAAAAATAGAGAGAAAAAATCGTAAAAAAATAAACAAATACAAGTAGCCCCACCAGTCTGCAGAAACTGTTGAAACACTCCATGATCAATATCTATGCATAGAAGCATGGTGATGAATGCATTAGTTGTTCAGATACTAGAGCAATTGTATCAAATTTTCAATTATTCTTGGGGTACTTCGGAGCCCCATAGCTCAAAGAATATGGGTAACAGAGACCTAATTCCAGGTTTACAAGGAGAATTTTAATGGACCTCCCAGGATGTCCCGTAGGAAGATTCCAGGTCCAGCGGTTACGATTTGTGCTTTGTTAACGGACAGACGGCCAGATGGCCGGACAGACGACGGACAAAGGGTGATCGCTATAGCTCAGATGACTTACAGTCAGCTGAGCTAAAACGACTGCAAATAAATGCAAATATACAAATATAAGGGTATATAACATGAAAAACGTATACGTAAGCAATATTATCATGACCACACTGAATATATATATATATATATATATATATATATATATATATATATATATATATTAAACGATAAAGAAAACAACACTTATTTCACTCCAGTCTTTTTTCAACAATTTTACTTAAACTTAATGAAAATAAAGAATCCAATACATTAATATTATGGGAAACACTTAAAATGGCAATTATACGTGACACAATCCCATTTAGCATACACATCAGTAAAAAGAAAAAAAACGTAAAATTAAAACCATAGACACAAAAAAATAAAGATTTACAAGATGGAAAAGTTTGAGCCAGCCAAACAGGAATAAATTGAAAAATAAAGAATTAGAAGAATTATGGACGAGAAAACTAAAGGAGCTATCTCTTTAGGAGCAGGTTTAGATGGTTTGAACAAGGAGAGAAACATACAAAATATTTTCTTAATTTAGATAACAAGAAATTATAATAGAAAAGTAATAAATAAATAAAAATTGAATGATGGATCTGTAATTTCTGATCCTAAAATTTTCTTAAAGAACAAAAGAAATTTCATGAAAATCTATATCAAACTGAGATAAAAGAAAATAATATTACTTTTTTTCACCCGTGAACTTAGGTCTAATGAGAAACTGACAGAACAGGAGAAAACATATGTGAACAGCAACTAGTGGAAAGTGAAATCCTTGACGTCCTCAAAAGTTTCTCAAATAATAAATCACCAGGTTTCGGTAAAGAATACCAGCAGAATTTTATCAATTTATTTTGCAAGACCTAAAATAAATCCTATCAGAGGCACTTGGGTATATAACATGAAAAACATATACGGAAATAACATCAACATGACCAGACTGATAATATATATATATATATATATTAATTAAACGATGATGAAAATAACACTATAATTTCACTCGAGTCTTTTTTAAAGAAAAGGAACTTCAGGTGAATGGACCTTATGTCACGGAGTACAAAACTGAAACTGTTGCAAAAACGATCCATCAGGTAAGTTAATGTATGATTAACATTACAATATTGCGGAGCACCTGACATAGTCTTGCTACCGAACAAGGGGAAACGTTTGCATGAATGCAAAGTTTCAAACATTTCAAATTCAACTTATTTTTATATTGGCAAATTCTACTCTCGCGTTCAATAATCGGCAAGAGACGGGAGTTGCTGGTGGTTGCTTTACTTGTCCCACAAAGGTAGGGTGCTGCCTTCTCAATTTTCCAGGAAAGTTTTTATTTAATATGCCATTCACATGCCTTATATATTTGTATTTATATTGATCATACCTATATATATGCCCTTCGGTGGGTTAAAGCGAAGTTGAATACAAAATTGAATAAAGAACTACAACAATTTTTTCCATGCTAGCTTATGTTTCACTCATTTTAATAACAAGACAGGACTAAAACTTTGAAAAACTCATTTTAGAATTTTAATTTTCCTCAGATTTCAGTTGTAGAGTACAGTAATTCAACACCGAACACAGATGTAGTAGAAAATCACGTGTGATTAAACAGAAGAAACTGATTAAAATCAGGCCTTTTCTATTTTAGGTAGATGTTGGCATCTGCCAGTTGAAATGATCATGAAGAACAAGTTCCTCTTGTATCGTGCGCCCCTTTCCAGATGATTTCCCAATAGAAATACAATTAGCTGTATACAGGGATGTTATAGTGATGAGGAATACATTGCCTTTACTCCACCGAGGTGTGATTCATCTTAATTCAACGGACAGCACCCCCATGTAGCCAGCTTGGTAATATTCTCCTATCTTGTTTGAGCTACTCTTAGCGTTTCTTTAGGGAATGTATTTTACCTAAACTACGTTTTTAGCTGGAGCTATTTTTGTCTTTTCTTTATTACGACTGTCATTGCGTGATATATAGCACAAACTGAGCAAGGCAATGGCAGGATCTTTTTAATTTGTATTTGGAGCAAGATAAACCAGTGTTTGTTGTCCAACTGAAGCCTACTAACACTAGAAGCCTTTTTCCTTCTTGCTTACTGCAGATGGCGCCTCCATCTGTCTCATTTACGCGTAGCGTCTTTCTTATCTATTATCAATTCAAAGAGGATGGAGTCACATCATATTACGTGTCCTGCTATAAATATAGGCGAAAGGAGCTAAATATAAGGACGACTTATCACATTGGCGTTGCTTGGCATTTTTACGGTAGCATTCTAACATCTGCTTAACTGATTTGAAAAATACCACGCATGATCATTTTGACGTCATCAAAAAGTTTTTCGCATGATGTGGTATTAATCAAACTGGTAAAAACAGAGCGCTTGATGACATCACTCTGAAATATTTGATGCCAATGATACATGTATGACGTCAATTATATGTAAAACTGAGCGAATAGCCTGTAAGTAACGCGTGATCCGTAATCAGTGACATTCACACCAGAAGCCGTATTTTTGAATATTGTTCAGGTTTTAGGAATTTTCTCCTACTATGAATTTTCTCCTACTATAAAAAAACTTATCTGAAGTTTGCTGAAAGTACGTCACACGTCATACATATCTTGTTTTTAGTTATAACATGTGACACTTCAGCTTATGACAACGAGTTGTTTTGGAGACCTCGGAAATCGCGAAACATCGGGAAAATAATGTCCCTCTCTATCCTAAACGGTTATAAAACGAGTGTAATACTGATGCAAAAATGTGTACAATCAGAAAGGACACATACAAATACATAATATTTTTCTGTGTGCTTTTTATAGATAAACAACTACAATTGACGTCAAAACGGACACGAAAGATGTAGATGCATACCAGTTATGGTAATCGCATCTCATATTTACTAATTATTTAGCTATAAATAAAAACAGAATTGGATATATACCTTAACTTCCAGAAATCTTGTGTTAAAAAGGGGTATATCTTTCTGAAGGGAGATAACCTTACATGTTCATGCACTTGTATTTTTACGATTACCTAGTTTGGGCAGTGATGAGGCGATGGCATGGCCAGATCTGGAGATCTTATGATTTTGCCACATTCTAAGTGAATGAAGGACCAGAGCGATTTTGTACTGTGGGTATACTAAATAAAACAATCGATAGATTAAATGTGTATAGTTTCGTTATTTTTAACCGCGTGGGGATATATTGAACATTGTACATACAATACGAAAATTATATGGCAATGATGAAATTTTTGAACATGATTCTAAAAATCGTGATTTGCCAGGTGAATACACAAACAATATAGTATCAATGATGAGTCGATAGGTTTTATTCCTCAGTTTTGTCTAAATATTAGTAACAGGTAGTGTCTGACAACTTATTTGATGTTTTGTGATACGAAGTAAAATCATACATTTTTTTTCAAAGGTACAATAAGACATCACGAAGGATGTCTGTAAGAATATTATGTAATAGGAACTTGGGATATTTGATGTTTCGCTGATTTTAAAATATTTAAAGTTTGAAATATTTGTTTTGCTTATAGATCATTATCACATAATGTTGTCATTCGAAACCTAACTGATGTGTTATTTCATTTATATCAACAACAGTGGACCATATTATTTGACCCATTAGGTGTGTGTGTGTGTGTGTGTGTGTGTGTGAGAGAGAGAGAGAGAGAGAGAGAGAGAGAGAGAGAGAGAGAGAGAGAATTGGTAGCTAACGGCTTGTCAATAGATTTCTAGTGGAAAGTGACGGGCAGTGTCGCTCGAACTGTCGATAACATGCGCAGCTCCAAACATCAAATCACCATTTACCTCTGCAGAATGTTTGGCAAACGAGGGAACGGTCACAGATTTCGAACACACAGTCCATGATTACTTCCAATGGGGCTTCCTGAAGTTTGGGAATGCGGCAGCCAAGCTATGACCAGTGGACCATGACAAACCGGATTAGCAACTGGTTTGTCAGTGGGAAATAAAACACGCTCAAGTCAAAGGGGTTGTTTGCTCCTGAACGGTTGTATTAAATTTCTGAATACATCCAAAGTACACTGACCTGACTGACTTCAGGACCTGCCAGAAATTACGGGCGTCTGAACGTTACAGGTGACAGGGAAAGAAATGAGACGCTCTGAATCAGAGATAAATAAATCCCGCCACCTGCCCCACCAGAGTGTGGCTTCACCAGATATTGCCCATTGATCCAACAGGTCTTTGTTCCTATGTTCTTTAATACTGAGTCTGGACGACAGCAAAAACAAAGTTAATTTAAAATTTAATTTTTTATCTCAGCTGACTGGATGAATTCTTTCTTTGCCCGTCGTTTGTCCCTCCGCCCCGATGTCCATTAATATGACACAAATCGTAACTGTTAGAACTTTAAACCTTTAACATAACATCCGATGTAAATGGATACGATGAACAGTATTTTATGAACTAAGGGGCACAACCATGATTCTGAGCACCCTGAAAAGGAGAAAATATGAGAATGATTAAAAATAAAATAAATATTTCATATGAGCAGCTATTAAATTTTGAACAAAATGTTCAGAGTAAGAGACAAAAAAAATATATAAGCACCTCAGTTTTTTTTAAAATTAATGTTAACCATTGACAATGTTGATGATATTATTTTTTGGATTTACGTCTATTAATGACATCATGGTGTCAACAATTTTAAATTCCAAGTAAAAAGAGAAGAGTTCATATAACATGTCATCCTTTTTCATTCATATATCTTCAGAAATGACTGAGACATATTACGAGCTTTCGGTCCACATTTCCGAAGAACCTTTCCATCATTAATCCATCTCTTCGTCACCTTAATTCTCTTACCTCCATATATATTTACATATATTCATTAATCAGTGAAAGTAATATTTTCAATATCATTCAAATTGAACTCGCGTATTATCAATAGACAGCCGGTTCGCACATATTCTTATTTTTTTAAGTGTATTAACAGAAAAGCCATTGGATCTTGGATTCTATTGCCATTTTCTCTTTCTCCGCTACAGAAATACATCAGCAATATTTATGTCTCTCTCTTTCAGTGTCCATTCACTCCTTTTGGTTGATGGGCCTCTTGAGGTTAATGGTTAATTCCCGGCCACTTTAGCTGTCACGTGATCTCGTCATTCTCTCTTCTCTGAACTAGCCTTGAATTCAAGAACAACGGCCTCATGAAACCTTCCACGGTATACACGGAAAATGAAAAAGAAAGTAAAGCTTTCCTAGTTACATCAATGACCGCTGACTGCCAGAAAATTGGCCATTGTATCATTCCATATAGGCAAACAACCTCAGGGGACCCAAGCCACCTAGCTGGTGTTAGCTTGGACTTAAACTTCAATAAGATGAAGATAAACTGTTAATCAGGCTAATAATCATACCCCTTTGGTGTTAATAAGATAACAAATTACTCTCCGAGTAAAAGTACAAAATAGTCTAAGTCCAAGTCCGCCTCCTTTGAGTCCGAGTCTTTTTGCAATTTACACACGAGTCCAAGTCCGAGTCCAAATTGCCTTTTTTTATATTAAAGCACATTCAAATGGGAATTTGATATCATCATGTGTGTTTTCCTTATGTTGGTTTAACTTGTTTTTAACTTTCATTTGTCAATAAAATTTACACCGAATGCAGATAATGAGTTTGGTTTATAATCTAAAACTTGTCATAATCTGTCATTAGTTCACAAATATAAGTTTACCACAATGTCAGGCCTTGTGTGACAGAGTTGATTTTTCTACTGGACTCGAGATGGACTCGGCCTGATTTCTCGAGTCCTTACCTCCGAGTTCGAGTCCAAGTCCGAGTCCAAGACCCTCCAGTCCAAGTCCGAGTCCAAGACCCTCCAGTCCAAGTCCGAGTCTGAGTCACTGAAAAAAGAATGGAGTCGAGTGAATGTCCGGACTCGATTCAAACTTCACTGCTGTCATTTATTTATCTGCCATATGTGGGGGTGACGGGACTGTTCATAAACTGGTTACACTACCGCTCAATACCACCTGTCTATACAGCTGACTATGAAACGGTGGTGAAACTCGGGTATGATGATTTGGTGCACATATACCGAGGAAACAATTATATAGAATGGCTTTATTTTTTAACTCAATTACAGTATAAAAAAGATTAAGTTGGCGTCTTTACATTTGCCTTACCCATTAGACTAATTTCTTATTTTGGTTTTCATGTTCAGTTGGTTCTATCTAGATGTATCTGTTTTGCAAACCCCCCTCAGAAGAGCAGGGGTATCACTGATTTTTTTCTGTAAAACTGACGTTTAAGGAGCATAATCAGGAGCAATATTATTCCTATCCTTTCACACTATCAGGTCAGTTTTGCCTTATACAAAAGTTTTCCAGCAAAACCATCCAAGCACACGGTCTCATTTTCTCGCATACGACTGTTTAACACATTGTTATAGTCCTGCGTGTAGGTAAACATGGTGTGTTTACCATAACAGACCGCCTGACCGGAGGTCCGATTCAGAGGGGAAACACGTTGTGTTTCAGCCAGTATTATAATTGTATTACACATTTTGGACCAAGTCAGTCAGGACATCTCCTGATTGACACGTGTTGTGGCTCCGCGCAGCACACGGCCGACGCACTTTGTTTATGTTGACACCTGCGATCGCGCCTGCTTCACTGTTTTTATCACTCGATTACAAGAGTAAGCAAACGGTTTCAAGGCAATATTTTGGCAGATACAGGTTTCTTTTAAAGGGAAGAAGCCATTTTTCGTGTTAACTCAATTTGCTTTATAGGTGATTGGGCCTCATAAATTTAATTTCTTCAGAAAAAAACGAAACTGACAACCGCAAAACAAAATCATCATTCTTTAGTTTTGGATTATTCCGATGATATGATTCATTTCGGGAGACATAACAACATCTAATGACTTGCTGTACATTATAACATTTTTCGCACGGAGCCAATGAAATTTACTGTAACCAACAAGGCTTAATGATTTTCAATTAATCTGAGAATATTCTCAAATTATATCCTCTGATTTGGCATTTTTATCATCATTTTGAAAGTTTAATGGCTAAGGCTTCCTTTGCACAAAAATGTTTATTTATAAGAATATGTAATCTGGTAGACAGGGGTAGATGAAACAAACCACAGTTCAGGTTTGGACTCCCAGGAACCCATGCTTGTCACACACATTTATTAATTTTTCGTCTCTATCAAGAGACCGGTAACGTCAGGGACAGAGGAGATGTAACAGACCTTTGAAACTTATCTAAAATACAGGAAAAACGTCTGAAACGGAGAAATTTCCCCTGCTGCTGTCATAGGCCTAAAACTGAACTACAATATAAAATATTTTATTCATCCTTTCATATCCGAATGATCATCGCGCAGACCTACATGTTACAGAGACTCTTACCCATGTTCATGTGGAAATGGGCCGTATTTTTATTTTGCCACAGGCCATACAAACAGACGAACAAACAGACAGACCGACATAGACATATAAGCTGTCATACAAAGTGACCCGCAAGCAATATTCTCGCCGGTTCTTTAATATGGGGGCTTGCAATTAACCTGAAACTTTGAAGAAATAAGCTGATATTGGAAAAAAATAAGCTAAAGATGAAGGAAAATAATCTTGAACTTGAAGGGCAAGAACATACTGCATGGCCCTATCACATCGAAGCATGCATTTATAATGCATTTATAAAAAAAATCTGTCAATAAGAATTTATTTATTAGGTCTTCATGGATGAGATTTTAAAAAGTGCGAGGAAAAATCTCATAGCAGAGGGCTTTTCGTCTCAGTATCAGAAAAAAAGGAAAACCTATGGATTTAGGAACAACAAATGCCTTTAATTAAGCTACCGAGCCAAATTTTACTTTAAATAACACATCTTTCATACTCTTACTAATATTTTCCATTTTCTTAAGCATTGCATTATTATTATATAAAAAGTATCGGTATACCTCTACAATAGATTTCAAATGGGACACATTTTTTACTCTTTATGTATTCTCTGTGAAACACTTTAAGAAATATTTCATTCGCAACATGAATTTTAAATCTCAGTGATAATATCCAATTTTTTTTCAATAAATAAAAGACGAAACGGCTGGAGATAAATTTCTTCAAAAATGACATGAATCCGCAATGCACAAAGATATTAGATAAACGTGATTGTTTTTTTTTTATTGCAGGGACACTCTTACAGGTTGGTGCCCATGGAACAGCAATCCTATTGGTAGAAGTTGAATTGAAGTTATTACCTCTGGTACACTGTGTATCCATATCTGATAGATACAACCCGGGACACGGGAAGCAATTAAAGGTGCCGGAAGTTCATTAACCGAACAGTCACTCATTAAAAGACCCGGCGAGGACCAGTGAGTGGCCCCCGTCAGCGCCCATCTTAGGTTCATTTCGGGCCATTTCCAGATTCCTGTAGTTGCATTATTTCCCTACCGGGCTAGATATTTAGATACGGAATGGAAGGCCTGGCTTAATATTTACCTCCCAGCTTGAAGAAACCATGATAAACAGTGAGGGGAAATAAAGGGGGAGGGCTTTTGCAGAAGCTTTCTTTTATAACCCTCGTCGGGTATACAGTTTTAATGTATATTTGCTCATCGTATCAATGATGATGTTATTTCAAAGGTGCAAGTAGGGTGGGCGCGGTTGAATCTAAATTTCTGATTGAAGAGAGCAACTGCACATGATGCTTGAACTCAAACTCTATTACAGCTTTCTCTTGATTTCAGGACACAGAGGAAACTGTTATACGGTTCACAGTAAGCATTTTTAGATTATTTCCCATGCACGCGGTGATGGTACACCAAGGTTATAGGACAAACCCCGTGTCTTCTTTAGACACTAATGGCAGTATGATAATACATCCGTTCAGTTCCTTGTATCATGACATAGTAAATATGAACCCATATTACTGTGATATATAACTCACATAAGTTAGTTCAGGTCATTACATTTTAGGTATGTGATGTACATATGAATTTCTTTTAAGACCAGTAAATATATTAGCTTAAATAAGGGTATCATTCGGCGGGTGATCTTTAGCCCTTATACATAGCCTCTCCCGGTCAACATTAGGCATTTTGTATTCTCGGCTGAATGGTCTGGGACGTTTGAAATGACGTATATAAAGATGGATGGATTTATCAGAGCCCGCAATTGATAGATCACCTTAAAATGGTGCTTTGATAATTCTCTTACTCTCACCGTATTCCTTTTACAACTTTTTCTGTTCAATAACACACAGAGCTGACGGGCCAGACGAATTCTCTCAGACCAGCCGCCATTAAATAAAGCCAGGGAACAATTCGTTTAATATAACTAATCTCTTGCCATCCGATACCGTCACTCGGAAAATTCATTATCCAAATCTCAATTAGTAGGACCTTTGTCTTCGCCTCGGTTTGGCTTTCTAGTAGTTAGTGACTAAACAGAGAGCGTGTACCAGTGACATAAAAATAAATTTGGCCGATTATTTATTGTGACATAGAATTCAGGTATTGTTTAAAATTAAGGCGGTTTATCTGATAGGTTAATGACTATGATTAATCTCATTACGACGAATACGCCTCGGACATTACATAAATTACTCGATAGGCCCTCGATAAAGTAAATCGATTTAACATGAAACGTAATTCTTATTTTTGTTTCCTTAAATAGAAATATGCCAATGTTTCAGCGGTTACACGTTGCGTTAAATTATAAAAAAAAACTCCCAGTGTTAGAGAAGCGCAAATAAAAATTTAACAGACCTTGTAGGATTAGACATTTTAAATACATTGTGTTATACTTTCATTTTTATTTATGGTAATCTGAGCATATTATATACAGTGTTTCTTATCCCTATAAAAGCCGAAATAAGAATGGCCCGAGTTATAAGTAAGTAAATAACGTCCTAATAGAAGGCCCTGCAAATCTTCGGGAACTAACGGAGAATGCTATATGGCGCCACGCGTCTTCAATTTCACACTAAAGTCATTCTTGAGTTTTCTATGTCAACCTGGGGACGATACCTCTTCGTTCAATCAATGCGGCCATAAAGCCCGGAGAGCTTTAGTCTAGCGTTACATCAGGCGGCTTGAGGTACGAACCAGTTTTAGCGTTAACATTTCGGATTATACGAGCTGCAATTTATTCTGTCGGTGGTAATCCTTATACCAATACAGGCTTATCGCCCCTGCTGAGACAAGTGTACAAAACCTACCTCGGAATCGTTATGTGTTCGACATGTTCTTCATCAGGAGTTGAATGATTTTATCTTACCTCTTGAACTGATTCTAGCCTGCCACACGTCCGTCTGTATTTCAACTATTACCATTTCTGTGCATGGGAAAACTATGTTTTTTTATCCATTTAATAATTAAACATATTCTTGAATCATTTTGGAACATCTATCTCTAGCAAGTAACATCCAATGCATTTTTTAGAGGTAAATATAATGTAGCATGACAAAACACACCATAACACAATGTAACATTTAGTATAACATATATAACATGGGATTTTCACATTAAGACAGGTGTGTCTGCTCGTCATTGACGTATGTGACAGAAGAAGACATTTCAGCCTTTCTGCAAATGCTGTGAAAGCAAGGCATAATTGATGGCACTGTGTCATCCCGTCGCTCTACATCACACGGGCGTGAGTGACGCAGGACATGTCATCATATATCTGTCTGTCGTCAATATGCGGGTCATGACCGTCTCGTATTTCTTCTCTCATAACAGACGACATTACAGATATACGCAAAGCGTTTTTTATGATTGTTGTCTCTTTTTTTTTGTAAGGGGTGATATTTTATCCACGTGTTATTAATATTTCTATAAATGTTATTTTGTTCACATACTTTTCACAAGGACCCATGTCCACCTGATTTTCGCGATTATCTCTACATAAGACAAACTTGCCAAACAAAATTTGCACTAATGGCATAAAGAGACAAATGCGTTGTTTTTGGAACCTTACCTGCTCACGATATAAATATTATTTACTTTACGGCCTAGTTGAAATGTCTCATATATATCGATTGTAGCCATTTTTATCCTCCTTATAAAGTAATGTGACGTAACAGTGAAGCCCGTGCACGCGGAGAACACGGCCTCCCTGTAAACAGAGGTCGACAGCTCTTGATCTTTGGTCCCACGAATGATGGTGCCTCTTAAGTACGTCACGTCTATTATGACGTCATCACTATTCCCTGATATGCCTATTTCACAGATTTGTGACAGGATGTCGCTACAGAATAGACTATACTCCGTTCCATGACCCATGGTCCACCCGTCTTTTGCGAGAAAAAAAAAGTGAAGTTAGATATCATAACCAATCTTACTAATTGAGGTAAAAGAAATGGTTTAAATTGTTAACAGAAAAAAACATAAGGTAGGCTATTATTTCTATAATAGTTAATTACGCATTTTCCTATATCTGACCGAAAGACAAATAGTTACGGCGTTCTTTGACTCTCAGTATAATAATTGACGTGAACGGACTTATATCGGAGCAGACATAACATTTTCTACAGGCGTTTGTGATCTGTAGAAATGTTCTGATTAGGATTTATACCTGTCCACCTGACTAGTCCGAACAAAGGTGTCAACTATTAACTTTACTCATTCATACATGTCCATCTGATTCGTGTCAATACAATGTAAAAAATCCAACATTCGCATAGTATATGATAACTCAACAAAACTCAGAAACAAAGAGACACACAAAACTTATTTATCACCATAAATGTATTTAAACTTTGATGTATACCGGATGCAGCTAGTATAGCATGCCGTAAACCCGGAAGGACTGAACTTGCTGACATAAATGACTGAAGGACAATGTGTTTATTTTGCTATGTAGATATTGATCCAACAGTCTAGACATGCAGATGACGAAATCGGTAATTTTGGTAGGTCTGGATATGATTTACCATTTGCTCCGTAAAATTCGCCGAGCTTTTTACCCGAATACAAGATGCAAGGAGCCAAGGAGATTATGATCACAGAGACTCAAACAGAGCTAAAATGAAGGCACGAGGAATGATCTTAAATTATTGTATATAAATTACATAGACCCGAACATAAAAGATGAAAACACGAGATCACAGGGTAACAAAATCAGACCTGGGGGACACCGACGTGGAGATGGATCAACATCAAGGATAAGTTCGTGACAATATATGTCTGCATGTATACTAAATCTTTGTTTTTGTGTAGTGGACCATGTTACATGGTTTCATAAATCTGGTACGAACTCCGATATCTTTGCCTCCGGCAGGTTCGTAATCGTATGTGTTCGGTTGTGTGTGTGTGTTTGTTTGTATGTTAACTCACGCATTCATTACTGGAATCTCATGAAATTTCAGGGCATTTGGGGAATTGGCCAAGGAAGAATTGATTTGATTTAAGATTTCGATTAGAGTTACGAACATTATCAAGAAATATTCACAAATCTTCAGTCACTTATGCACGAATGGACTGTAGAATATGGGCCGAATACGTGGATGCCCATGTGGCGGAGGATTGTATTCTTTGGAATGAAGCTTTCTAGTTAATTATGTTCCCGCTTTGTCTACCCGTGTTTCTTTCGTAAAATAGAGAGATCATTGGACTTCCGTACGTCTTTATGTTTCCAGATTCCAGTTCGCTACATTTCTGCTCTTCCAGCTTAGGGACAAGTGCTTTATAATTCTCCATTTTGAAATGCTGTTGGCATATACAACAACATAAATATCCCACCTTTCAGTTTTGATATGACTAATAAAACTGAGAAAAAAATCATAAAAACAGGTCGTTAGTGCCACATTTAATCATGCTGGGCACGGTGGAAGAGAGCAGGTCGTACCGGACATGAATCAAGTCTGGTCTGTTTGATGCACTGACTAATCCTGTCATAATTTCTTTTATATATCATGACTGGTTCTGAGCAGTTCACTCTGGTTTGTTTGAGTCAGTTCTATTTTCGGCAGTTTAAGTACTAGACAGGATCGGGAATATTCAATGACCAATGAGAACAGCTCTTCAAATCACATGCCACGCCTGCAAAATGAAAGATGGTGAATGTATTGAAGCAAAGTACTTGGGAGACACATGAAGACTGGTGTCCTCTTTAGTCATATATAGATACACTTGCTAAAAATGATTTTGCTCGCCTCATCACCAATTTAAATACAGGTCCAGCAAACGATTTCCAGATCCTTTTATAAATCCATATAACGTAATTGCCTATGACAAAAATATTCATATAGATTTTACATTAAATGATTCAAATTTCTGGAGGAAAAACATTTTTTTTCTATCTATTTTTCAACAACAAAAACAAAAAACACGAGGCTGTGTGATTTGTTCAAAAACTATAGGCACATCTATAAGCACTGTTAACTCGGCAGTGATGTCACACACTGGGAAATCCCCTGTGACTAAAAATTCTAGATCTCAGTAAAAGCACAGTATTTAAGCCACCGTCAGTCCCAAATTTTCAGCAGAGAATCAAAACAACAGGCATTACTAGATCTGAGTTTTTGATAAAATTCGGTCAATGAAGACACGTGTACCAGCCAATCAATTCAGGGGAAAGTCTGGGATCTGGATGAAATCCTCTGTTCACACAACAAACGCACGTGGAATATGTTTACTTAACCTACATCATTAAAAAACCACGTGCTATTGTCGAGCAATATAAGAATTACAATAATGCAAAGATATTATTATGTTGACCATCCTTTCGTTACGTAAGTATGGTCAAATAAGCTGTATGCCTTAGTTATTCCTCGTTTTCTAGTAACATCAGTGCTAAAATAACTCCAGAAATGATGCTTTCATTTTGTTTCGATTATTGTTCAAAACATACTCGGTGATACTTGAATCCGGTTTAGTCTTTTTGCGGCAATGAACAGTCCATGACTCCTAGTACCCAGTCCTGAGCGAACTTTGCATAATTTCCTCATGAAATCTGATGTCACCTTTGGTTATATACAGAAACACACAGTAAAGTTGGTTACTAACCTCATCTCCAGTTTAAATACAGCATGAAAGATACACGTGCTGTTGTCATGTTATATAAGAATAACAACAATGCAAAAATATTATTATGTTGACCATCATTTCGTATATTAGGTACGATAAGCAGTATTGGCAAGCGGTATTGTATTTCTTAGTCTATATCGTTATCTAGTAGTATTCATGCATAAATAATGTAAAAATAATGCGTTTCCCTTTGTTTCGATTATTGTTCAAAACAAACTCTTTTTTTTTAATTTGCCTGGGGAAAGCATTTGGACGTACAAGGGAAAACGAGTCCGGTTCGGTCGAGTCCGCTTTGTGTGCGACCTCTCCAAGAAAAGACTGGAAGCGAGGAAAGTAATGGCGGACTCTTCAGGATACTCAGTAAGGTTTGATCCGATCCGATCTTGTCTTTTCCGCTCTGCGTTTGGCCTGATTTAAAAAGCGAGAAAAATGCACGAATAAGTACAAAAGCATTAACCAGCGAATCGGTATTATAAAGTTGTAAAATGAGTTTCTTTCTAATCTAACGATATTACATACCGACATTTTTAATAGTTTTTGTTTGTCTATCATTTTTTAAACATTCTCAGAAAAGCCCAAAGAATGCGTATTATTTTATGTATGTGATGCACTCGAGATATGCTTGAACGTTTAGGGTTTTGAATACCATCGGAAATTATCTTGCCGGACTTCGAACACATATGTGTTTAGAAGAGGTAGGTTCATAGATATTTGTACAGTGATATGCAATGGTTCAGTAGTAGTAGTAGCGGTAGAAAAAAGTCAGAGACCACATATATACTTCTGATAGCATCGGAATCAAACGTTGGTGCAAACAAATGCATCATGTTTTAATTATTCCATAACAGCGCTGTTCGCTAGCACAAAGGCGGTCCCAATAGTTGGCTGTACCAAAAAAAACAACAACTAAATTCCAAAGTCCAAAATTTAATGGATTGTTCCTTTAGTGTTACCCTCAAAGAACTTTCGTGAAATTTCGAAAATAATTGTTAAGGAAGGATGGAAAACTGCATGCAGCAACAACCAGCTAATTAACTTATCAATAACGGAAAAATTAAAATTACTGGGACATTTTAAAGAAGACATTTAATCAGTTCCAAGAGCTCACAAAATAGAATTACTGTTCATATACAAGACGAAACCCTTACACTTTTTCATTCAAAGATCACTATAGCTTGAGTGAGTTCATGTGGACCAATTGTCGATTTGTTTTAAAAAAGAAAAAAAAAACAATGATATTTTGTGAAAAAAGCGTTTGTCATAAGCATAAATGAATCTATAAATTAAAATTTACTCGGATTTAGGAACATATTTTCAGTCTGCTCAATCTATCTGATTGTGTGGGCTGAGTTATTCTTACAAAAAGTATGACTTAATAAACAATGATTTGTTGTATAAAGATAGGTCTCCAGTAATTATGGAATTTGCCTTGTAACCAGATTAGAAAATTTAAATTTAAAACGTTTATCATTCATTCTGAAAATTCAAAAATTCTTTAAATTTCACGAAAGGTTCATTGTGTACTTTTTATATCATCGTTTTTGTATTAAGTATTGATCGGAGGCAAGCCCAATCATAATTTCTGTTAGTTCAGTTAAAAGAATATATCAGGTAAGATTCGTTTGATTATATTAACCTTTTTTATCTCCGCAGTTTACATGCAGGGATTAAAATGTACTTGCAGTCACAGATATTCTAGCATTAATTCCCTGCATAAAACTAGTCTGATCATAATAACGTTTTCATATTTGACCCATTTCCTCTCTCTTTACACGCTGAGCTGACGCCCGTGGCTGTCTCATGACGACAGGCCCACATCAAATGGAACTCCCCACGGTATTAGTCCTGCCAGACCACGAAGGGTACACGGAACACAATGTTACGTGTTAACAACAGCAACATACTGACATTATTTTAAGCCAATCCGATTAAAAAGAATGGTACAGGCTTTGTTTGTTAACGGCTTTAGTTGTCAAAAGGCGCTTCTCAGACAACCAGACACATTAAAAAGCCAACCATGCCGTCAGAAGTTAAGTCAGTTCTCATCAATGATCAACCATCTGTTGTATTATATTCAAAAGAACGATAATGTTAAGCTGAAAGTGACCACCGTGGTAACAGTCTCAAAGTCTTAAAATAAATTGGATGATTTGCGAAGATTTCTGTCATCGGCTTTAAAGTTCTACAAGTAAATAGCGAAAAAATTAGAAGAAAGAGGAAATATGACAAAATAAATCGAATAAATCTGGAGAACTGTATATCTTGTATTTTTTTCTAAAAAAAAATCAAAGCCACGGCCACTTGCACAAAGGGAGTTTTGGCCCCAATTAAAAAAGGCTTCGTCCTCTAATATAAACATGCAAAATAAAGGAAATAAAAACAATTTTATAGTTAACAGGGACTGGAGCTCGAGGGAGGTGGTGCAACCGTACGGAAACCAGAGAAGCATGAGAAAACGATCAAGAGTGTCATGAATCTGAACCTCTTCAGATCCTTGCTGCCTCTCATTGTTTCTCCGGGACCCGGCGTCCGTACAGAGAGGATAATTGTTTTAAATCAGAGTGTTAGAGGACCGGTCCGGAAAATGGACAGCAGTGATGAATATTTGTAACCAAACCAGAGGCCGGCGTCAGCTTCGACGATGATCGGTCACTTAATTCACGCAAACAACATGCGATAAATGGCAGCCAATTCAAATTACAATCAGTGAAGATTTTCAGCGATGTTCTGAATTTTTAACGTCTTGGTTTCTTAAAGTAGTATCCGGACCATAATGATTTCGTTGTACTTGTTCTTGCGCTGGTTGATTTTAATTAATAACAGAATAGTGTTCTGGCTTCCTTGTGACTGCACGAGGATCTGATAAACACACGCACGCAATAATAATAATAATAATAATAATAATAATAAAAATTTATTTTAACATTGTAAAATCCATGTTATTTAAACTCTAAAAAGCTGACATATCAACGTTGATATGCCAATACAATAGACCATGGAAGAGCACTAAAAGCGTATGGAACAATTAAAAATATATTTTGATTTTACTATATAAATTTGAAGGGCCAGGTCCACATGATGCCAGTTACTAGTATAATATATAGGTTAGTTAATATTTTTTTTAGAAACCAATTTTCAGTGTTTTGCAAGACTGTTCCAGAGTCAAAGGTTGAAAGCCCTGTCTTGTATCAAAAATAATTTGCGGAAGGCCGCAAGCGGTAAATGACTTTGTTCATTTGACTGTTGACTCATTATGTAGATAACAGATATATTCATTGATTTGAGGATCTCATAAGGATTATTATTAATAGCTCACATTTTAAAGGATTCATCTAGACATTTCTTTTACAGAGAAATTACATTATTTATCTGCAAAATGAGGGAAGGGGCCATAAAACACGGTATCGATCCCCCCCCCCCCCCGGTTGAAAAAGTCTGCAGTAAAGTCCCCCTGTCTCCCACCTAAGTGCGCCCCTGCAGACAGACGGAGCACGCCTGGTTGTTCATGCCACAAGGTCTACTAATAAGTAAGCATTCTGCACTTGTTCCGTATTAAGTAGCCCGCGGCCAGCCGCAGCCCTGAGACTTGAGATTCGCTGGCCTGGCTTGTTGTCAGTTTTCCATCTGGACATTTAGCATTTGGAAAGTCTAATCAGGGTGCTCGTTAGTCGGGGCTTCCTGTAAATTTGTCTGACGCCCCGCTCAAAGGCTACACTAAACTTGTTCAACTCAAGTCAATTACACTAAAGCTTGTGCTAACAAGACAATATGCACTCCCTGACACGGAAGTCCCTCCGGACCATAGGACTTCCGTATTCATCACTAGGCCAATCAACCGGCTATAGCTCCGGTCCGTAGCTCACATCCACTTTGTCCGATATATGTGAACAAAAAGCGTTAATGCTTTTATTTTTACATTCTCAATAAAACCCATGGCAAAACATATAGAGCCGGCTCAGTTTTATAGATATTTTCTATGCCATAAATTCATATCTCTGTTTTCTGATTTAACTATAATTTACCTAAATTATAGACCAGGTCCACATATAATTACTGGTTCAGTCAATCTTGAAATTTTTAAAACATGAAACGAATTACTACATAAGCAACATCAGTGAATTCGCATTCTAGAAATTCACCAGTTTAATCTAAGTAAACTCCTCTAAAATCACAAAGATAATGCAATATATTTAGCATTTGATTATATTGTAAAATTGCCCCTGTGTCCATTCATCCTTATTGTAATCAATATTTGTTGTTATTTGTAGTAATATCATATTTTAAAAAATTATTATACGTCAATATAGGAAGTCCAAAAAAGTTTAAAAATAGCATAGTTATGATACAATTAGTCCAATACTGATTATATAAAGATGTTAGCTATATATGTACATGCATTCTGGCCAAAATTAACAATTTAAAGACATTTTATATGTGATGAACATCGCGGACTAACAGATTTGTATATAATACGCATAGGAGCCACAACTCTGTGTAACCAAACATTAATCAGGTGATACATGCGTGCTTATATATGAGTGCTATAAAATAATTAAACATTTTGGATGTTTAAATACCAAGGATGTCGTACACAAGATATACAACCTTGAAAAACATACATACGTGGGGAGAAAAGTAACAGCAGTTATCACAAACTCGTGCATCGAAATAAGAATAATTCCGAGCTAAATGAATGATGTGACATACAAGTAACGTTCTTCAGTTTTAATTAGCCTTATAGGTTCCTAGAAAAGCATTAAGAGCATACCAGCATTAGTATCTTTGAAGAAGGAACAGGATTTACTGAGTTGAGTTTGCTTATCATTTATCAACTGGTACCATGGCAGAGCGTACTTGTTTATGAATGTTACAATTCATTCAGCAAAATAGCCCCGTTATACTTAATTTTATAATTTTAAAGCTTGGTGATCCCAAAAGTATTGTGTTGTTATTTAACATAAGGAAAATATTGTGTGTCATCAATTATTTATGCATATATTTAACGTAATAAGTGGCATTCTATATGCATTTATTGATTTTGATGGAGAAGGTTTAGGGTTTTCAGTTTTCACTGAGAAAAGTAGTTTTGCCAGTGGATTTGCATGTCATTCCTTTTTTCCTTTCAATTCATTTCTGACAGGATGACTTCTTAATAAAAAAGTTAATATATAATTTTTTTCATAGCATTTCTGACAAAATGATATGTCTATTATGAAATGTCTATAAATGTCTATGATAAAAATTAAATCCTATCAGCCTGAATTAGCAAACGTATCACCACTGTAACTTTCTCGAAATTCATAATGCGACCATGAGTTTTCACCATACATTTGAAATCTTAAACTATTTCTTTTGATATATGTGCCCATGCTAAATTAAATAAGTTTGCATAAATTTAAATAAATTTGCACAACCATGAGTTTTCACCATACATTTGAAATCTTAAACTATTTCTTTTGATATAGGTGCCCATGCTAAATTAAATAAGTTTGCATAAATTTAAATAAATTTGCACTTTTAAGTAAATGCTTGTTTAATGATGGCTAATTATCACCACTGACTATATTCATATCGATTTTAGAGGTATAATCCTCAGCCTTAAACTGTTATAGAACTGCTTCTGTTGCAAAATGTGGAGGGTCTCGCGCAAATATTTTCTGGGCTGTATCAGATATTATAACGGTATGCTTGCCGCTAATCTGCATACATGTATATGTGTATCATTCAGTAAAACAAAAATAGGAAAACTTTATGGATGTAATTCAATATAATTTTTAGAGATGTATTTCGAGGCACAATAGAGTTGATAAAAATTACAAAAAGCCTGAACCGACAGTAGATTAGTCTGTAAATGAATCGGTAGTGGATGATCAATTGAAAATCAGCTAATCCGCCTATCTTTGTAAAGTGAATAAATGCGGATTTCTCTTTATCTTTTTTTGTAGGATCTGAATTACAGTGCTTACATCTAAAGACTGATTGATTTCCCTATCTCCTGACTGATGTACATTGCTGTTTATATATACAAACCACTTGTCACATGTGCCGGCCACCTACAGCGTGTCGACGATTTGAGATGATCTTGCATTACATTACTAATCTTACATTACCAAACAAACAAAGGGTTCCTGGCAATGCCATTAAATATGTCCCTGAACCTGTTTATATATGAGCAATGGTCTTCATCAGTCACAGAGGTGAAGTAAGGACAACAGCTGTCAAGCGAGTGATCAATTAAGGAGAGTCCAAGGAGAAGCGGATCATCAAGGAAATTAAAGGCGCTCGGCCCCTTTGATCCGCTGCTGCTATAGGAGACCCGACTCCTTCAGTCTTTCTCGGGAGATGACAACCTCGGTCGGTTTCTGACAGATGTAGTGTAGCTTCCTGTGTTCCCGCCTCAATGTGTGTGTTAGCGTAATGTCAAGCTAGTTATGAAGGCTGCCTTGGAGGTGAGAACCCCCGTCGCACGAAGCACTTTGTTCCTTTTTAATAATCAGGAGCGGAAAATCATAAAGCATACAGAATATGAAAAAAAATCATTAAAAATTGACTTATGACTGGTGGAAATTACTAAAGCTTATGAATGGAAGTGGAGCTCTTATTTGACGTTAACATGCTTTGGGGCATTTAAGACTTAAAAGGTTTACTGCATATACGAAATCTGGTATGGAGATATTGTAAAGTTCATCCAATGTTCACAATCTAAGTCTCTTCAATAACATAAGGGATGTGATCAATATATGAGGAAAAATGAACCTCTCTTCAACGCTGGTTTGTATAATTTGACAAAATAACTGAATACGTTCAGCATTGAGAAAAAATTGATAATTAACCACCTTTTCATTGTAAAAATCGAATTAAAAATGTTTAAATGTTAATAAAGGTACGTGAACTTTGAAATTAAATTAAACCTCGTTTTCCAAGGAGAATGATGTTGATGTTGGCTCTTGGCATGTTTCCGATATACTTAAGATTTAAATGACATAGGACAATCTGATGGGGATGGGGTGTAATGTATGAGTTCTAGTCTTAATGAATCCAATGTAGAGAGAGACTGTTTAAGTCACATACGGACTGACGTGACACCGGAGACTGACGTGAGTAGACAAATTTAATCGTATACTTTTGTAGTTGATGACACCAACTGAACAATTAATAAGCCACTTTGCTGTGGCTTTTCCCGCGCCCTGGCAAATCTGAAAGAATAATTACACCGTCTAATCATCAATTGTTATGTGAACTACCAGGGTCAGTGATTACAGTGATTATAACATAAAACCCTTCAAACCGTTGTGCAGATTTCATTAGAACGAGGAATGAAATGAGGGTGAACATCAGATATCACAGCACCAGTAAATTAAAACATCACAGATCACAGCGAAAATCTTAATAGGAGATTCCAGCAAAGCACCAATTGATTTATAGCAAAATCAGCGCCTGTGAAAAGCCAATCATCGAGCTATTATGAGATAAAACAAACCACAAAGACGCAGAAAATTGAAACATCCGAAAAAATACCGGACCCTGAATTTCTTAGCGGTCTTGTTAAAATTTGATGGGACAGAGCAGTGCAATAAAACCCGGCTTCCTGCCGCCCGGGTTGCTTTACTCCGTAATTTGTATGGAATCAGGCGATGTCACGGAATCTGTAGAAATGTGCCTGGCGATTAATTTCCGTGGGTCGCCACCATACAAACAGAGGGTTCCAAACCAACGACACTTTCTCTTAACGCCATAACCATCATGTATTTATCGTCTCTCTCCAGTCGATTATTTCTCTCATTTCTGTGCTTTTCTTGTCAGTCATCATGTTTCTCGATTAGAGGCGTTTAATTTTAATTCAATTTCTTTTATAGAAAATAATTGACGATAATTATTTCATATTGAGTTAATATAAAGCTCGGGTTATTTTATCAGTTGTCTTTTTTAATTTGAAATTTTATGTCACCGAATTAATTCAATAACGTTATTTATGACATGTCAATTACATATTTATCATTAGATTTATTAGTTTATCATTAGTTATTAACCGTTTTTCCAAAATAAATTGAATTTACAGTTGTTTTGCAAAATGGTTTATACAATTGTTATATAACTAGATGGACGAAGATGTGTTATTATTAAATATTTCTAATAATCTGTCATAGGTTCTGAAAACCTATGGATCCAGGTGCACCATATTAACCCAATAAGTAATCTGATATCGCTATGTTTGCCCCCAGGTGTTCACTGTGAAAACTGTGCATGGACATAACTAGGTTTGAAATGCCAAATCACAATGTTCCTCACCAGATTGCCATTTCATACACTTTATGACAGTAATATGTATTTTCAAATTACATCTCTGGATCTTGCAGGTAATGAATGAATGTTTTCACATGCGGTATCGATTCGGCTCAGAAAGGTTTACCCCTGGCGGCAATGCAGACTCCGAACCAACACACAGTCCTTTGGTAGCACGCAGTGCTTATAGTTTAGCGTCAGGGGTCCTGGGTTGTATTGTGTTCTATCCCGGGTTAGACCTAAGCCTATTCAGTGCTATTGTTTGGCTTAATAATTACGTCACTGCCATCAAACCAAGTGCCCCAGGTGTAACTTTCCAATAATATTGATTAACCTGAGGCAATCAGTGCAAGGATGGTCAAATAAAATTAATATTAAATAATTAGGAACTTTAGAGACACTGAATATGAATGAACTTTATTTCGTCAATAGAAACAATTCTCCATTTATATTAAAACAAATGCTCTTTTCATTTTCATTTTGGAACAAATAACACTTTCGTTAAGAATAATCTTCGAATTCTTTAAAAGTTGAAAAATAAGAGATTTTAAATTTGGATGAATATGTCTATGGGAAATCTAATGCTGAAACCTTAGGAAGTCTCTCAGGTGTTCGTGTATGAGTTCCATATACCTAATATACTCGAGAGCTCCGTGTGAGAATTAAAGAGGAATCAAAGTCAACACAAGTCTTAACGGGGTTTCGAACTCAGGACTTTTACCTACGGTGTTTGTTGATTTGCCTACCTCCCAAACCAACGATAACACTCTAGTGACAGTATTTAAATGGTAAGGGGACGTTCCATACTGCACTTGGCCCCTTGAACTAATGCTGCATTCGTTACATATGGGGTTTATAGTCATCACCAGGTGTCAAGTGGTGTAAACCCTTTTGGTATCCAATTAACAGAACAAAACGCCCAGTGACCGGATGTGTAGGTTGTCATAGTAACCAGACATGAACTGATTTTAATATGTTTCATGTTAAATAGTTCAATTTTATTTGACACTATCATTTTCACCCGTATAATCTTGGTTTCATTATTTGCTCCCAGGATGCCGTCATTGCCGTAGATAAAGGTGAAGGTCGCCAAGTGGGACAAATGGGGTTACTCCAACAAGCCCAAGTTAGCCATTTGTAAATACCACACGGACCACGTGTCGAACGGTACTTTCCACTCGTCAATTCGTATTTACCTTATTACCCAGAGTTAATGATTGCAGCATAAGTTCATATACATGTTTTCTTGTAGTAGAGCGGGCCTCGGGATTGTTACATTCCGCGGAAGCAGTACCAGATGATTTTTAACCTGAACTCCACGGGGCCTGTGTGGTCTGTCTGGTTATTTATCTTGCTGTGATATTTTATCTTACTCCTGTATTTTATAGACGTTTCTTGTGTAACCTGTACAAGTTAAGTATTTCCTGCTGTATATATAAATGTGAATGACTGTCCAGCAGCTGGGAGTGCTAGCAGGCTCAAGACAAGTTTACCTCCCGCTTCCATTTATACAACAAAGTCCATAGACTTGAGACTCGTGTCAGACGACCCAAGCCGCGGGGGGCATGGCGGGGCAACCTAACACAACAATAAACCATCCAGCAGATCTTGCCCTGTCCGATTCCTGCATTAAGGTCGACCAGGCCGCCAAACACAGGTGAATCAACCACAGAGTGTTGTAAACATGTCCCTACTCGTAAAGCTCTGCTGTTCCTCGCATTTGGTTCGACTCCGTCTCATCCTCACAAGCAAGGTACGCTGTGTAAAGAAGACAGAGATAAAGGAATAACGACTACCGTAAAACTTCTAGGTCCGCCCGTGTTTTGACAGGAAGCTATTACACGTCAAACTAAACAGTCGCAGAAGCCCCTGATGTTTCAAACTTAACCAATACATGTTGGCGTGTAATATGTTCTATCTGTTATAGCTAAAATCTGCCTTCTCTGGCAAGAAACAGTCAACAAAGGATCTAGCTGAGGAATTTGGAAACCAAGACATCTCTGCAAAATAATTTCGGTGATTTGAAAAAAAAAATTTGTGGATAACGGAAGTTTGGATAAAAGTTTGGATAAGATATTTGGATAAAATGAAAATGTGATTAATAAAATCGAAACAAAAACATTATCATTTAAAGGGGTCCAATCACCAATAAGCATGTTGAATTAACACAACATCTTTTTCCCTTTAAAATAATTCTGTAACTGCAAAAAATTGCATTGACACCGTTTGCTTACTCCTGTAAAAGAGAGTAAAAAACAGTGGACCGGGCGCGATGACAGGTGTCAACATGAACACAGAGCGTGGGGCCGTGTGCACTGCGGAGCCACCACACATGTCAAACAGGAGATGCCCTGAATGACTTGACTATGGAAATGTAATACATGTTCCCGCTGGCTGAAACATCGCGTGTTGCGGCTCACAATCGGACCTCCGGTCACCCGGCCTTGTCATGGTAAACAGACAAAGCTGACTGTGTTTATCAACACGCAGAGCCATAACAAGGTGTTAAACAGCTGTCTGCGGGTACTGAGACTGTAAGCTGGGATGGTTTTGCTTGGAAACTTTTTGTATAATGCAATTAACTGAAGTGATAGTGTGAAAGAATAGGCATAATATTGCTCCTGATTGTCCCTTTAGTAATTAAGCTTTCTTAAGCGATAATGAAATATTACTAATCGTTTACGAGAAGATCCAATAGCGCTCGGTCAAAAATTTGAATTTGCATGTAATTCTTGCGAAGAAATGTTCTTTCGTTAAGATCACATGTACCCTTAATTTTTCTGTTTATAGAAAGGCCTAGGGAATTAATCGGGTTTCCATAAATTTTTACTAATAAAATTATAAAGATATTTTAACAATGGAAGCTAAAATGTCATGATTGTTGCGCCCCAATTTATGCATCTCTTCTTTGCATTGTACTGAATGCATTTTTCTTTCTATTATTTTTACCTTTGGGCCTAATTCCTTTCCTGTTAACTAGAATATAGGGATTAATTATTGTTTTCTACATTAATACACTTCACTGTCTGTGTTCTGTATGAAGAGATCACCGTGTAAATATTAACCTTATGAACTGTTGGCAGAGTGTCCACAATGGCAATTGTTAACTACGTATGCACAGAAGCCGGTTTCAGTAGCTCAGGGGTAGAGCGCAGGACACAAAGCCGGGAGATCGTGGGTTCGAATCTCAACCGAGGAGGTGAGGTTTATCACGGTCGGTCCCCACCCAGGGTGAGCGCTCTGCAGGCTTAATGGGAAGGCTGTGCCCCACAGCTGTGTATCACTCAGATACGAGTGCGTCTTGGGGCTTCCTCGGTGTTATGAACTAGCAATGTGAATGATTACACACACAGGACCCGCAGGTGCGGTAGACAAGGGTCTGGGTGACACCAGGATACAAAATAAAAAAAAAATATAGGAAGCGAGTGCTACCGCCCTGTCAAATAGTCTCAAACCGAAATGGAAACTCTGCATATGTACATACTTAGATTAAGAATTAGATAAGTCAGCGTTTAAAAAAATTGGAGGCAAAATAATTATTAAAAAAACTACGTATGCAATTTTATATCATATGTTCATTACACTTATATATTACTACTTTACAGAGAGTTGACAGTACGAACTGCTATTTTAAAAAAGAAATTATATGCCCCAAGCGGTAACCTAGGATAATACATCGAGTGCAGTTTATATAGATCTAGTAAATCTGATCATCCCTGTTAGGACTGTATTAGCGTATTATGTTTCGGCATACGAAAACTCAGGACCACCATTAGCTCTTACACATTTGTCTGGACATTTTTTCAAGCTGAACCCAGTCATACTGCATGGTATTCCCTTACAACTGAACAGGACGGGGTTCATTGACATTCATACACAAATTTTACTGACTCGTTTTTACTATTCATAGAATATAAAACACTAAAAAAATATGAATGTCTAGTATGGAATGGCATATGCGTCCAGAGTCATGCCCTGAATAAAGAATATTTATCCATTATTCATTAAAACATGTTTATATCGAGTAGCCCGCGTTCAGATAGTTGTTGTCAGCCCTACCACAGTCTACCAAAGGACCATGTCAGACCATTAGACCGTATAAATCTGAAACAGTAAAACAGAGTAATGGATATAAATGGTGTGACATATTAAAATCAATAAGCAAGGCGTAATGATAAAATTATGCAGTATGATGTGGAAGCGACAGCTGGAGGAACAAAATGAATAATTCCCAGAAAATTAAAAAGAAATATCCCTTAAATCGTACCTCCGTGTTTATCTGTATTCTGGTCTATGATTTATTAAAAGACTGCAAGACGTATAATGAATTGTAGGGAGACGGCTTCGTTTTCATTATAGATGACACACAAGAATTAATAATATATAAAAACGTGAGAAACATCCTTCTATAATAAGCCTTTCGTTGATTTTATCTGAGACAGTTGAATCTTTTTTTCATAATGGTTTCAATCTTGCTTCATTGTGTGCTGTTTTTGTCCTTATTTAATACAACGTTCGACCATATAAACGATGAATAGTTTTGGAAAAGCTTTTCGTGGACTTTTCGTACAATCTTTATATTATAAAAATTACACTCAATCTTGTGGACAAAAGATTGGCTCCCAGGAGCGGAGTATATATACGTCAGTACGTTCTTTTACCTGTTACATTTTTTATTATTGTTAGTAATGTTATTATTACCAGTAAAATCAGATCTAGAACACTTTGTCTTCCGCCATGTTTATTAGGTGCCATAACGACCAATATTAATCCTGTCTCGGAACAAAATGGGAAAGGTGTATAATTGCTATAAAACATTAATATCTCAAACATATATTTGGCTGGCACTTCCTACATTACTTATTGCTTAAAGCTATGGGTTATATTTTCAAACCGCTTTATTCCGCATTTGTACAAGAAATGTTTACGTTTATTTATTTATTAATATTTATTCCAACATTTTCTAGGGTAGTTTATTTATTAATCATTTATCGCAACATTTTCCAGGGTAGCCTGTTTCATAATAAAATCCGGAAATTTCCATAACACATAAGCAAATTAGAATAAAACACATTGTCCTTTAAGATGATTAAATTAAAAATGACAGTAAAATGACATTTTCCCTGTGATTCATACATAATGTGTGCATTAGTGATAAAGTGATGACAGTTTATACTGCAAAATTTATGGCTTGAAAAAAATATTTTAGTTTAGACAGCTTTCCGAATGTACAAAGTAATTTAAAATCTAGACTATAGTACACCTTATATGCATGAAGTACACCTTATATTGTTACGGAACCTACGTGAGATGAACATAAATTTTGTCAAGGAGATAAAAAAATCAGATTCTGTAACACTAGGCAGCGTGAAATGTCTAGGGGAATGAATGAAGAAGTCAGTGTTCTTTTGTTAACAAATAACTATAATATATTCTTAAAACAACCCTAAAATTACAATACACTAAATCAATACAATTACACAGTATAACAGCAGTTAAACAAAAAAAAAATCAATACAATCACACAGTAAAATAAACAAAGTGCACAGTACCTGGATACCACCACTGTCACAGCGATAAGTCCTTTAAAATGAATAAGCCGGATCAAAAGTTCACACAAATTCTCTCGGAGAGTAACAGTCCAATGTACAGCTCTTGTAACAATCCAGAAAGTAAACTGAAGACCAAATAAGATTCGTCACAAAATCCAGAAGAAAATCTGGAGAAAATCTATAATTGCCGCACTTATCGGAATAGGTCCCACAAACACGCTCCTGTGTCCGCTGGAACATTCTCTCACCTCTCTCTCGGCTCTAAAACACAGCCTCTTTATATAATTTTTCACCTCAAGCCGAGAATTTTCCATTTCTCGAACCATCTATAGAATCTGACATAATACACAGTACACACGCGTTACAGGAACCATCTAGAAAAACGAATGCCGTGTCTCTACATATCAGGGTTCACACGCCAGCCCGCCCGACTCGGCCAGGCGAGAAAGCCCCAAGCTAGCATGACAACGAGAGTTCAACCAGTACGGATTAAACTGAGAATGCAACACCCGGCCAGGCGAGGCAGCTACAACACAAGTTACGCCCGTGTCACACAATAAAAAAGACATCTGTAAGACTTGTGCACACAATAAAAAGGGCACCTGTAAGAATATGCATGAAGTATACCTTATATGCATGAAGTACACCTGAAATGCATGAAGGACACCTTAAATGCATGAAGTACACCTTAAATGCATGAAGGACACCTTATATACATAAAGAGTGTACAATAGTATCGTGCTTTACTTTTTACAGGCTTAGATTTAAGGAAATTTTGTTAAGTTATTCATATGAAGAATCTATTAAAAATATAACCTGTTAGACGTGGAAATGGGGAAAATTCAGTTTGAAATTATTGGTTTTGAAACATGAATATTAAATTAATTATATTTGAAATAAATCCTTCCCGGGTGGGCCGTACTTTTCATCTAAAGCATTTGTAATTTGTAAATACATATCATTAGTAATATATATCATAAATTTTTTATATCAACTTTAGATATTAATTTTAATCATAAGGAAAAGGCATCAGTTATTGGTAACGATCGACTACTTATGGTTAACTTGATAATTTGTGATACGAACAATTTTTCAGGCTCTTTTGCCTTCCTTAAGGGTGAAGTCCTGCTAACATGGCAGATTTATTAGTCTATGCGTTTACTTTCTACCTGCAGTATAATGGTCCAGACGGGAGGTGTCTGGTATCAATAAGTAATATATATCTTCTGAACGAAACAGAGCTCAGAAAGAAGCCAGCATTGCAAATACGGTTAACAAAAGTCAAGAAGATATCGTGTCTGACAGTGAGAGTCACGAAACCCGGTACAGGGTTATAGCCGTATGTCTAGTCGTCATTTAATGGAAGCATGACATCCCCTTACATATAACACAACAACAAATCGCTATCAGATAGCAAACCTTGAGTCTTCATGTTATAGAGTACTTGAAAGTAATTTGGGCCGGGAGCGGGACAGTTGAGCGGGCTTCCGCCTTGGCCTTTTATAACGGGGTACAATGCTGGGAGTGAAAGGACACGATTTCAGGAGCAATCAACCCCAGAGACAAATAAGCCTCCCCATTGTTCGATTCACTCAGAAGAAAAAACATCGTGACAGCCTACTCTTAGTCTTCCCCATGCAAGCATCCAGTTACTAAGCAACCCAACGCGCTTTTGGTTGTTCATCCCCTGTCTCCCGCTTCCGTGCCCCGGCCAAGCCGCCTAAACGCCACCCATCTCCGACTTTGTAAAGCATAATTAAACCAATCAGCCATTGAATTAGCTAAACTGGTGCCTCTACCGCCTGCATGCTGAAAAGTTAAATGAAACGATGAGTTTGGTGTTACTCTGTGCTGCCCTTCGTGTCGCACTGTCACCCCGGGGCCGCCGACAGCAGGTCTCAGCCACATTTGAGGATTCTTAACAATGGTGACACTACAGGCTGGACGGGAAGACAGGTGACAGAAGGAGCAGGCGATCCGCTAACTTTTGACAGTTGGCCAAACCATGGGCTTCTAAATGATTTAATGAAATTCTGCGTTTGACGTGCATGCACGTTTGAAAATACTAAATATAGGTAAAAATTAGGGTTATACAAAAAGGTATAAAATTATTCCTAATGCACAACTATTGTGGTGGTAATTTTTTTAATGGAAAAAGAAAAAGAAAATAGGCACTTGATGGACGCTTGTTTTTTTTATCTTGTAAAACGTGTGTTTATATTGTACACTCTTTTGAGGTTCAAGACATTGCAAGAAAAATAAAATGCCCACTCTATCTTCATACATATGTATACACACGCAATATAATGTATATTTCGACTCACAAGTCAGCTTCACTTGTAGTCCATCACCTTCACGGCAAATGTTACATCCCAGACTCGTAATTCACCTCATCGACTCATACTTCACCTCATGACTCACACCTAACCTCATGACTCACACTACACCTCCATGACTTCCACTTCACCTCATGTCTTACACTTTACCTCCATGACTCACACTTCACCTCCATGACTCACACTTCACCTCCATGACTTCCACTTCACCTCATGACTTACACTTCACCTTCATGACCCACACTTCACCTCCATGGCTCACACTTCACCTCATGACTTACACGTTACCTCCACGACTTCCACTTCACCTCCACGAATTCCACTTCACCTCCACGACTTCCACTTCACCTCCACGACTTCGACTTCACCTCCAAGACTTCCACGGCACCTCATGACTTCCACTTCACCGCCATGACTTCCACTGCACCTTATGACTCCCACTTCACCTCCATGACTTCCACTTCATCTCATGACATCCACTTCACCTCCATGACTTCCACTTTACCGCCATGACATCCACTTTACCTCCATGACTTCAGCTTCACCTCCATGACATCCACTTCACCTCCATGACTTCAGCTTCGCCTCATGACTTCCACTTCACCTCATGATTTACACTTCACCTCCATGACTTCAATTTCACCTCCATGACTTCCATTTCACCTCCATGACTTCCATTTCACCTCCATGACTTCCATTTTACCTCCATGACTTCCATTTCACCTCCATAACTTCCACTTCACCTCCATGTCTTCCACTTCACCTAATGACTTACACTTCACCTCCATGACTTCCACTACACCTCCATGACTTCCACTTCACCTCATGACTTCCACTTCACCTCATGACTTACACTTCACCTCAATGACTTCCACTTCAGCTCCATGACTTCCACTTTCTTTCCATGACTCAAATTTTACCTACATGACTCACACCTCACCTCCGTGACTTCCATTTTACCTCCATGACTTACACTTCACCTTCATGACTTACACTTCGCCTCCAAGACTCAGACTTCACCTCCATGACTCACACGTCAGCTCCATCACTCAAATTTCAGCTTCACGACTAACAATTCAACTTCACAACTCACACATCACCTCCACGACTTACACTTCACCTCCATTCACCTGCTCGACTTATATTTCATTTCCACGATTAACACTCCGCCTGCTCGACTCGCATTTCACCTCAATGACTCATACTTCACCTCAATCACTCACATTGCTGCTCAGGACCTCCTTGGCCTTACAAGGGGGACTAAAGACAAATGATTGATGTCCTTTCCCCTGTTCTACCGCAAGGTCCATACTAAAGAACGTGAAAAAATATGAATTATATCAACTTCATCGTATCCTTAGCTGCCGTGCGCTAAGGCTCAAAGCCGGGAGATCGTGAGTTTGAATCTCACAAAGGGTGAGGGATCTGCAGGCTTAATGGGGAGACTGTGACCAACAGTGGGGTTTCACTCACAGACGAATGCGCTTTTCGGGGGGTCCCTCGATGACCCAGCACTTGGTATGACACACACCCAGGACCCACAGCAGTTTTACACTAGGTCTGGTTGACGCCAGAATCATTGCGTAAAGGCCGCTGCCATATATTCCGAAACCTGAATGAATTTCTGCAAAAGTATATAGTACTAAGTTAAGCAAGCATAAACAAGAAAGGAAAAAAAAGTGACTGGAAAATTCTAAAAAAAAAACTTATCGTGTCTCATAGAAGATAATTAGGATTGAAAAACTATCAAAACAACTCCTTAGTATTTAAATTTAAATAATTAAAAACAATAGCAAGTTTATTACTGAGCATAGTCCTGATGCAATATACGACCATAACGTAGGATCTCAAAACAAAGGAAATTTAAAAGCCGTGACAAATTCTGATTTGCCTTTGGCAGCTAGTACACGCATATACGAAGTGAGCACTGGGTATTTATGTCCTGCATGTGCAAAAGTTATCAAGCGGCTGTATCATTTATGTCGAAAGATTGTTTAAATATTTGTGCGAAGCTGACGTGACAGTATCATCAGTGAGATGGCATTGCGGAAGAATAATGAATTGTACATTTGTAGTCCGACGGTATTTTGATCAAGCAGTTCCGTGGTACATATTATAACCGAGTCTTTTATGTAGATTATAATGGAGGGGTATAAATAATTTATACAC
Organism: Sipunculus nudus; assembly: GCA_026874595.1. Classification (NCBI taxonomy): domain Eukaryota; kingdom Metazoa; phylum Annelida; class Sipuncula; order Golfingiida; family Sipunculidae; genus Sipunculus; species Sipunculus nudus. Next base: position 101,366,390 of record CM049306.1, on the reverse strand, counting down.
TTGTTCTGAGGTCAAGAATATCAAACGTTTTCTCAAACTCCACATAGACACTTTATTTTTTTTAGTATAGGTCTCTTCCTTTCCAAATTCGTTCCTCTTGTTATCGCATTCGTGTGTGTGTGTGTGTGTGTGTGTGAGAGAGAGAGAGAGAGAGAGAGAGAGAGAGAGAGAGACTAAGTTTACGTGCTAACATGCAAGATCGGCTTTTTTTCCGGTCACAATAACTTTTAGTCACTATTGGGTTCAGTTATTTCTTCGTTTAGAAAAGCATGGTAATCTGAAATAATAATTCTTTCGTATTTAGATAATGTAAAAAAAAACCCGCTCTGTCTTTTATAAATTAATTAGGTACTCTTATCAATGTTGAGGGGTTCTTGTGACGTTGCGGGTAATTACATAATCAGCCATGTCATTCAACATCCATAGGCTCTTCTCAATATGTCCTTTGTCACTGGCTTACTTTGAGCCGGAGAGGTTTGCATCTTTTTTAACAGTAGGCCTCACAACAGAACCACTACTTCATAGAGCACATACATACGCCGAGAAAAAGTCCTAATTCCGCCTGGTTCCATACCAAACTTAATGACATCTTCTCTTTCTCCTGCGCCTGTTTTTTTTTTCAAATGTTGAATTCGGTTCAGTATTTTTTCGTTATCCGGCTAAAAGATAAATGATTAAAACTAAGACACACACACACAATAGGAAAATTTGGTATATAATTGATTTTTCATATGTGCGTAAATGGGTAAACGTATGATAAATGTATATATTACACGTATTTGGCTCATGAAAAATAGCAAGATGCACGATATTACTTTTGTACAAATGCACAGGTGCAATATGTATGTTTTTACTTCTTTTCTATCCTTGTTTTTTTACTATATCAAGTGAATATTTTATTTGTATATGAGGAGAAAAATTATAAAGTGCTGTGCACTGTTTTCATATCCTTTTGCTATTTTACAATACATTATTGTTTAAACAAAATGGGGTAAATCACCTTGGTCCTTTATTGTAATCCCGTAGAAAATATGGATTTTTCCTACAGATAGCGTCTAACGTTCAAGTTTTAAAAGTAATAATTCTGATAAGACATAGAGAATGTAGAGTTATATCTAATGTGTAAAATGTTTACGGAAATTTATGATATCTCATAGATGCAGGGAGTGTCGTAACGTTGCCAGGGTCACCTAATGTGAGCCACAATTCTGGCCATTTAGATGATACAGAATGTGATTTATCAGGGCCGGATGGGCCGTACCCTGGTGGCTTGGAGGTGTATGAATCGGTCATTTTGTGTCTGTGGAGAGGTCAACAGGGACACGTCCTGTCAGATGACAAGCGGGTAATGGTCGATAGATAACCCGGCTTTATATCTAGTTTTGAATGACGAGGCCGCTGGTGTGCATCTCTGGGGCACACGATGACATCCTAAAAGCCTCCGTATTGTAGGGTTGGACCTTCTGTCCCTTTGGGAAACCAATAAGTCCATCAATATCGGACTATGATCGGGAGGTGTATCCTATCTAGCAGCTGGGGCTAGCCGTCTGGACGCCTCTGGGTTCCTTGTATCGAGTTCGTCTCACCATTGACGGACATCCGCTAAGTGGCTGCAGCGGTTTATGTTAAGAGTGCTTCCCCACTTGGGTATAAGGAATATACAGGATGGAGGGATAGTTTTTCACTTTGATTAATGGTTCATGACCTGATGATAAAACAAATCCCTGTATCACCCAAGTCCTATTTTATATTTATATATATATCAGGGTTGGCACAACCTTTCCTTAAGCCTGCGACACATATCAAACGGCTGCCGGCCGAATTTGTAAATCGCCAGAAAGTCCCCGAATTCCAAGTCGCCAGGAGGTCGAGCGGATTTTACGCTTAAAATCTAACCTGTCTTCAGTGTTATGACCCACAAAATGGGATAACACAACCTCGGGACCCGCACGAGTGGTACACCGAGCATGGTTGACATCGGGGTTATCGCGTGTAAGCCCTGAAATGGAATTCTGCAGGTGTTCATAGCATTTAATTAAGCTTGCATTTAAAATGGAGGCGGTTACCTCCACCAAAAGTATCAATAAAAAAAGACGGAACTTCTTATTTTATATATTCTACCTCATAGAAATATTAGATATAGACTCTTTCTTCCGTTGTTTAAATTTTCCGTGCAACATGCACCTCAATAAATAATTACCTATCCCCAAAAGAGCTGTTTACACTTCGTACAGGATATTGTAATACTTGCATTTTCCTTTTCCTCTATGATGACGTATCTAAAACATGCATTCATGTAGACGTGTCTTTTAAAGAGAACTTAGGAGTTGGTATATTCAAACTCTATCGAGGAGGTCACAGTTGCATTAGTAATAAACCTTTTATTAGGTGCACACGGCACTAACTTACCCTTGGAATTTTATAGGATGTCGATATGCAACACTAAAATATTAATTAAACTCTGATTGCAGTTTACTCAGGTGGTAGATTTTGAGCGGAAGTAGGCCAAAATCATCGGTCACGTGACCTGAAATCAGTAGTATCGGTATTAGTTCAAGGCAGTATAAGCCTTTTATGATCATATAAACTGTGACATCAAGATGGACGACTTTTCCTGATTTATTTGTCATGGATTCTCTGCTGTTTTGTGGTGACCACAGTTGAACAAGCTATAAATGCCGCTATGAGATATATGCTGTTTTATTATTATGCTCAGAAAATTAATCAAAGGTTTATTATGTACCCTGTCAATTTGCTTAGCATTCCTAATATTTTGATCGTTGACCAGTGGGTCGATCGTGTGAAGTGCTGGTTACGGTGTGAACCCTAACGCACCCGATAACACCTATATGTTGATCGAAAACGTCCAGTACTGTATGCGTTTGTTATAAAAGTTACTAGTTTAGTGAATATGCTGTTCATTATAAATAACGGAAACGTACATTCCGTCCAGGCACAAAACACAAAAAAGCAATGTTCTGTTGATACTTGATAATAAGGATTCCTCTTCCTGTTCGTGCTGACACACGCCTACTGGTCACGCAAATTGTGGCTTTTCATTACGTACCTCTAGGAATCATGTGCCGTCAGAAATGTCTTCAAAACAAGCAATATTTCCAACAAAGTCACAAAATCATTCAAAATAAAAAAAAATTGCATCACACTTCGATACAAAAATACTTAATGGTTGCAGATGTACTATAAAAATAAAATAAAATAGTATTATTTCTTGTTTACTCAGTGAAACATAAGCGCCAGGAGCTTGGATATACCGCGAATAATGGGGACTGTACATATTATTTCAGTACAATGAGACCTGTGTATGTCATCACCGACACTCTGAGTGTCTAGGTGAAGCCCCACCTATTTAGTTAACGGTACCGTTTTCGCACATTCTGTGAATATTGTATTTTTTCTATATTATTTCACAACACATTGCTCTCAACTTATTTTCTCCGAGACATCTCTCCAAAATTTATTTCGTTACGATTTTAAAAGGACCTGTTATGACAGGTGTAGAATGGTCCTTTTTTAATTCAAGTCAGTATACAAAATACTGTATGGATAGTGGCTGCACATAGGAATCCCAGTGATATAAGATAAACGCATGTGTGACCTTCAATGCTTAAATTATTTTGCAGACAGAGACATATTTGGTTTATAAAGTCGCTAGCGATTAATCTTAAAATATAAAATGGAAGAAGAAGAGGAATGGAGTATATTTATAGTGTGAAACAAATATGAACATCTGTTTTTTTTATATAATTTCTTTTAATTTAGAAACGTTTCATAGAAGACTACATAGCCTTCAAATGTAGACTGATTTTTTCTCATATTTAAATAATTCTACTTCGTAGACATTGTTAAATGTAAGTAAGCCTACTTTCATCCCTTGTGGTAAGATTCCGTGCAACATGCATTCATATGTACATGCCTTTGAAAGATGACTAAGGGTTGATTATACAAACTCTATCGAGACTGTCACAGTTGCATTAGTAATAAACTTTTATTAGGTGCATTTGTCACTAACTTCCCTTGGATTTGTATAAAACGTCGATATGCGACACTAAAATATTAATTAAACTCTGATTGCAGTTTACTCAGGTGGTATATATAGATCGGAAGTGGGTCAATGTCATCGGTCCGTGACCTGGAATCACGTTGGTGTTGGGTAGTTATTTACATACAGCTACTTAAGTGTCGGTCCCGGTATTAGTTCAAGGCAGTATAAGCCTTTTATGTTTTATGTTCATATAAAACTGTGCCATCAAGATGGACGACATTTCCTGATTTATTTGTCATGGATTCTCTACTGCTTGTGTTGACCAAATTTGTACAAGCTTTAAATGCCGCTATGAGGTCTGTTAAAAAATTAATCAAAGGTTTATAATGTACCCTGTAAATTTGCTTAGCATTCCTAATATTTTGATCGTTGACCAGTGTGTCGATCGTGTGAAGTGCTGGTTACGGTGTGAACCCTAACGCACCCGATAACACCTATATGTTGATCGAACACGTCCAGTACTGTATGCGTTTGTTATAAAAGTTACTAGTTCAGTGAATATGCTGTTCATTATTAAAAACGGAAACGTACATTCCCTCCAGGCACTAAACACAACAAATAAAATGTTCTATTATTATTTGATAATATGTATTCCTCTTTCTGTACGTGCTGACACACACCTTCTGGTCACGCAAATTGTGGCTTTTCATTACGTACCTCTAGGAATCATGTGCCGTCAGAAATGTCTTCAAAACAAGCAATATTTCCAACAAAGTCACAAGATCAGTCAAAATAAAAAAGAATTGCAACACACTTCGATACAAAAATACTTAATGGTTGCAGATGTACTATAAAAATAAAATAAAAATAGTATTATTTCTTGTTTACTCAGTGAAACATAAGCGCCAGGAGCCTGGATATACCGCGAATAATGGGGACTGTACATATTATTTCAGTACAATGAGACCTGTGTATGTCATCACCGACACTCTGAGTGTCTAGGTGAAGCCCCACCTATTTAGTTAACGGTACCGTTTTCGCACATTCTCTAAATATTTTATCTCCCCTTCGACTATATTTATTTAAAACACATTGCTCTCCCCTTATTTTCTCCTCAATATTTCTCCAAAATTTATTACGTCATGATTGAAAAACGATATGTTATAGCACATGCAGCATGTTTTTTATTTTTTAAATTCCAGTCAGCATGCAATATACTCGATGGATACCGGCTGCATGTTTGTATCCCTGTGATATGTAAAAGGCATGTGGGACCAGCAATGGGTGCAAAGTGCCATTTGAAAATAATACTGTGACATCTTCAAATTGATATAGTTTTAGATCATTAGCCTAGAAAGTCGGTGAATTGTCGCGATATAATTAGTATATTTTATCATATTTTATTTTTAATTCCTTGTTAATTTTGAATAACGCAACTATTTTAAATTTTTATTTATGAAATCTATACGCTTAAGTGTTATTCTGCAGCTAGATGCCTTTGTTACGTTTTTGTTTTGTCAGAAAAGAATAGGCATGGATAATAGAATGGAGTTTTTATTTAAATGCACGAGTCGGGCAATATCTTTTTACATTTAGATAGGCAGGTATTAGTTACATTTAATTACAACAGCCTGGCTAGTGTTATTCTTTTATGCCTGAAACTTACAGAAAACATATACAGAACAAAACATTCTGCAAACTTTCATTATGAGTAAAATATTTCATCTCTCTGCCTTGAATTCCACGCTGTTTTACAAGACCGAGTAGAGTTGCAACCTGAACTTTTCGTGTAGATTATTGATAAACGAAGCCAGGCTGCCATCAGTTCCTCACATAACCCTTGTGATCCAACATTTAAAAACCTTTTAAGCCATAAAATTAACTTTACATCCTCTCCAGCTTTTATCCAGTCCTCTGAAATAAATAAATACAGATTGGAAAGAAAGAATACCTACAAGGAATGACATAGAAAGTGGGAGCCGGAAAAACCCTTAATTTCTAACTGCATTCCGTATAGCAATTTGTTACCTACACAGAGAGTGACCAAAAACTACTGGCTAGGAGCACAATCAATACGTTATCCGTAAGTGCCGATTAAATTGAACTCAAATAGACGGCCAAATAAATCTTCTTTGAAATCTGCCCACTCGCGGGATGTCTACTTTCACAGAGAGTCATCAAGAACGCGTTAAACACGGCACAGCTGAGGAAAGCTTTTCATGTCTCCTTTTATAAAGAAGAGATAAAAAGTGACTGTTTGTGACAAGAAATATCATGAAGTACTAACACATTCACGAAGAAACGCTAGTCAAATATTTCTTTAACATCAGTGACTTGTTATTTATGGTTCTTTTTATTGTTTTTTTTTTATATTTTGGTTTATGTACGGTCAATATTACGGTCCATATCTGGCTCTCTCGATTCTTGGCATTGCTCTAAGCAATTCATACACTTTATGTGACGTCATAATAACTGAATTAATTGTCCAATCATGTTTTGTGACTATAAACGAAACAGCGATGAAGTATGATACACTTGCACTATACACGGTTAAAACATTGTCAACAAACGTTTTAAATCATTATTTAAAATGTGGAAATGTGAATATCGTGAATGTTACAGTAACATATTTTTTTAATCTGTTAAAGAATAAATCACATTAGGTTCAGGTAATCAGAAAAGCAGATCCTGGCAGAGGGATATTTAAAGGGACATAATCAGGAGCAATGTTATGCTTATTCTTTCACACTATCAGTCCAGTGATGCTTACACCCAAGCTTCCCAACAAAACCAGCTCAACACACCGTCTCAATTCTTCCCCTTCAACTGTTTAACAACTTGTTATTGTTCTGCGTTTGAGTAAACACGTACGTCTGTTCACTATAACAAGACCATGTGGCCGGAGGCCCAATTTTGCGCATTCGTGAAAAATCCCCAAAAAGGAGTGGTCCAAACATGAACGTAGCGTGTTATACACCGGTTGTAAGCCTGAACAGAAAACGGAAAACGCTAATGGCGTTCGCGCTATTTTTTTGTGGCGTCCTGTCCACCGTTTTAACTCTCCTGTATAGAAAGAATCCAATGGTTTCAGTACAATATTTTGACAGGTAACATTTTATTTCAAAGAGAAGACATTGCTTTTCAAGTAAATTCAATCTGCTTTGATAAGAGCTGATTTTATACTGATTAGATCCTTTATTAAAGGTGGCTTGCGGTAAGCACGTTTAATTATAAAATGGGTGAAGGCAGCCTTATATATGTGAATGATATCATATTTTTCTGCATTTCAGGAATTAAATGCATCGCGCTATGAAGAAACCAAAAGCCAGAACCGTTAGTTATAAATTCAGTTTATAAATATACAGAATCGAATAAGAACGTGAAAATGCACATTGTTGACAACTGTCAAATACTCATTCTACCTTTCAATTCTTTAAAGTGATTCAACTGTCATAAGATGGCTGTTTGGTAATCGAAATATTGTCCGTATTTAAGGTGCTTCATTGTGAACTCAATGTAAAAGTCATATGAATTTTATCCTGACTTCATCCAATGGCCCGTGTGTGTGTCCGTGTGTGTGTCCAGCGCTAATTAACGTGTCCTTGACGATAGATGAAGGGTAGATTGCAGGCAGGCCTGACACTGCCCTAGACCTTATTTCCCGAGTAAATTGGACAATTACCGAAGCAGACTTACTGAAGAAAGTCAGTCTAGATAATTAGGTATCGGCTGATCACATATTGCGGTAATTCGTGCAGAAAACCATTTACTTCTAGCATATCTAATTCAAAGCCTCCATACGGCTATTTAATCGTATATATGTCTTGCCTGACTGCTTAAATGTTTTCACCAGCCGACATTATTTTTCTTTATAAATATGATGAAATCGGACTCAAAAGCGATAAATTACATTAGGACATTAATTATGGGTGAAAGAATCGTCTGAATCCATTCTTTAACAGACCTGGCTGAAACAACAACAACATTGAAACATAAATGGAACAATAAAGGTTATACTGAAATGATAACTGTTTGCTGAGACTTTATTGTAGTTAGCCAATACTTCGGCAACCTTAAAATGCACATGGCTGAAGTTTGTCCCTGAAACAGAATTCAATATGAAAAGCGTTTGAGTGACAGAAGAAGTTGTATTGAAAACTACGGCGATATTCTCGAGCAGATATAAATCATACTACAAATCACTCTTATCACTGTAAATAATCGAGCCCTACAATTAAAAGGGTTTTTTTATTTGTAATTGTGCACGCAAGCATGGAAGTCTTATAAGGGTTCTATGATCGGTTAGTTTGCCAAGACAGGCCGCATGGAGACATTGGTCATGGACATACAGCTGCAACTATTGCCATACTTTGTTTATAAACATGTTTGCTACAGTGGGAATTTGTTATTCGTTGCGTAGTCCATGCATGTATTAAGATTACGGGCTATTTGCAATGAGTTTTAAAAACATACCTGATTTGTAGTGCATGCAGTGTATGTGTCTGCTTTCACGATTTTAAGAAGGCCATATCTGTCATAAGTAGGCCATATCGAAAAAGTCGAGATTGATTTCCACGTTTTGTCCTTGTCCTGACTTTATGTAGATCGTATTCAACTCCGGATGTCACATAATGGTGGTGTACAAGGTGTGCGCTGAAAAAAGTAAAAGAATCAAAAGAACCGTAATACCAGCTAGGACCGACGAGTCTGTTTATTTGTCCGACAACCCATTGCTTCGACAGTTCATTGGTTCCATCCCAAAAGAATTAATGTCAGCGATTTCCTGTATATAAAGTAATGAGATTTTAAGCTAGTCCGTCTGTTTGTCAATGCATCCGTTCGTCGCACTATTTCAAGAACCGTTTGAAATAATTCCCTGACTTGTGTAGGTCCATGTTCTGGCAGACAAACGTCCCGGTAGACAGAGGAGCTGGCAGACCAACGTGCTGTCGGACCGATGTGCTGACAGACCATTGTGTTGTCGGACGGTTGTGCTGGTAAGCCAACGTGCTGTCGGACCGATGTGTTTGCAGACCAATGTGCCGTCGGACGGATGTGCTGACAGACCAACGTGCTGTCGGACCGATGTGTTGGCAGACCAACGTGCTGTCAGACAGATGTGCTGTCAGACTGTTGTGCTGTCGGAGGGTTGTGCTGGTACATCAACGTGCTGCCGGACCAATGTGCTGGCAGACCAAAGGGCTGTCGGACCGATGTGTTGGCAGACCGACGTGCTGACGGGCGGATTTGCTAGTAGACCAACGTGCTGTCGGACCGATGTGCTGGTAGGCCAACGTGCCGTCAGACCGATGTGCTGTCAGATCAATGGGTTTTCGGACCGATGTGATGGCAGACCAACGTGCTGTCGGACCAATGTGTCGGCAGACCAACGTGTTGTCGGACCAATGTGCTGGCAGATCAAAGGGCTGTCGGACCGATGTTTGGCAGAACAACGTGCTGACGGACTGATGTGCTCATAGACCAATGGGCTGTCGGACCGATGTGCTGGTATAGACTAACATACCGTCAGACGGGCTGTCGGATAGTAAAAGATAGAGATACCTTCATGATCTACTTTTATCATTATTGATTATAAAACCCAAAATCAATTTGCCGCTACCGTTACCTGTCTCACGGTGAATATATATTGAGGCTGCACTGAACATGAAACACGACGCTTCACAATCAGTATGTTTTATATGCAAGACAATATTTACTTTGTAAAGCGAACCCTCTTTATATCCGCTCTCAGATAACATGACGAATAAAGTAAAACGCTGATTTGTAAGTTGTTATACATTGTAAAAGTTACTTTTATACTTTGTAAAAGATTAAGGAATTTCATTTCCAGCAAGGAAAGTGTATTGAAATATGTAAATCAGCATTTTGAAACAGATGAAATAAACGTATGACCAAAGCACAGAGTATGTTTGTCTGATAAAACGCATGTCTTGTGACAATCTGTGCGCTCATAGAGGCTATATGATGCCCGTTTTAGTAAACATAAACCATCTTTATTTAAGGAAAACAGTGAACATATTCCTTGTCTAATTGTGTTCTGTCATTGAAGGATCATATTAACCACACAAAGAACGTTCGAAACGACGCACGCCAGGTATTCAGCATCAAACAATACAAAAGAGTCGTAACCATAGAACTCATTACTGATTACGTAATGACCCACGTCATCTGTGCGATGTTGTCTGAGGACTGGTATAAACTTTGTTATTATTAGAGTTATACATTCAGTTTTCCTTACAGAGCTTCTGTAGTTGTACAGAAGTAGCTCATGAATTACCTGTTCCAGATTACCTGTTTAGGTAACGATGGAGACAAAATAATCATAGACCAGTACGTTTTTGTCTGCTAAACAAAAGTTACCTCGATATCTCATCGTATACGGAGGAGTTTGCAAATCATTTAGTTTTGCAACAACCATATAAATATCTGGATTAGTGCACACATGATGAGAGTTTTGAACAAATTTAATGTATTTCAATGAAATTAAAATTATTAAAGTTAAAATCTCATTTGTTGAGAGTTCGTTTATTCCCAGTTAGATCGTTTTGTATTTTCAATTCGTTTAAAATATGTTTATAACACATTTTGTTCAGGAAAGGGTACAGACAATGGCGAACTTAACATATTTAAATATTCGAACGTTTAACAAGTGTACATGAAGTTTAGATGTAATTCTGTGAAATTAGAATTGTTAAAGTACAATCTCATTTATTGACAGTTCGTTTTTATCCAGTTAGATTGTATTTTTTACTTTACATTCCTTCAAAATATACTGAAAACATTTACAGGATATAGACATCGGCAAACCTAACTTATATGAATATTTGAACGTTAAACAGGAATCTTTTCATTTTCCCAGCCAACGTAGAAGCCGTGGAAGACACAAGTGTCAAGAGCCAGTACATGAGTACCACACAAACAGCCTACACAAGAATCCGACTTCTGTCGGTGCATCCAGAGAAGAGAACACATTCCTATGATATAAAAACATAGGAATCCGCAAGTCCATCGACTGCTTTAATAATACGATGGAGTTTAGATTAAAAAACTCCCTCTATTGGAGAGGGTAACAGAGACTTGTGTGCTTTGTGGATGTCATTTTTTCATAGCCTGTTTGTCAACAGTCCTATGTGAATGATCTTTTTTTCGTATGTCCCATTCTGATATATCTCTAGATCAGGTATTTTTAGTGGTTTATAATCTTTACATTCAGGCCTTATTTTGGGCACTCAGTTAGCAAGGGTGTGCATTACAGTGGTTACTGTAAAGATTAGAAGGAATGTACTTTAAATTGCAGTGGCTCGCTAGGCGCTTCAAAATAAATCTCTTAACATATAGACATCCTATACCAAAAAAGTGCACTTTTCATATCCCCGAAGATGAAAATGAAACGTTGAGGATAAGCATGAAAAACCAAGTTTATCGTTGAATGAAGAACGTGTCCCTGGCCATTACAATTGTCCGCATCACCGATCCTCCGCGCAGTCCAGAACATCTTTCGGCCAAAACGGAGAAACCGACAGAACTATCCTAGGCAACAATATCAATAGTTTATCTGTGGGGAAATGGAAAGTGTAATGTTTATATGACAGCTGCAAAAATTTCATAGCAAAGACCAGATTGGTATAAGATTCAGCTGAGACAGATGTCTTACTGCTTGATGCATCAGTGCAGTAATACCAGCTCGTGAAGCAGCAATAACAGCTTCTGAAGGGGGCTCGTGTTCTGAAAGAGGAGATAAACATGTAATGGTTATTCACCATTCAAGTTATATCCTATTTGTCAAAATTAAATCCTGATATTGCAAAGGATTTTCTTGACGCTGAAAGTACATACACACTCATACTAAACGAAAGGCCTTATAAATATGATAAACAAACTGCATAAATTTAAAAAAATAATAACGAAAAATTTTACTTTATGAAAATTAAAACAAAATCTGCATGCCGATCACCTTTCCATTTTTTATTATATGGGAAGTGTTCTTTTGCTTTATTAACATGACCAGGTATGGTTCTAATTTTGTTAACAGTGTTGGTAACGCCGGCAAGGTGTCAGCTGGACAAATTGGATTTGTAAACAGATCCGTATGTTGCCAGAGGGCTGTCCCGATGGTTCCATGGTGTGATTGCAGTCAAAACCGTCACCTAATTAGTTCAGGTATATAACTTATGATCACTTATTTGCTTGCAGGTGCGACAATTTTCTCGACCGGCGGCAACCTTTTCTCAGAACTATTAATTAAGGCTTGCTATCGGCAGACAATACTGACTAAAAAATCTTAATTGCGGAAACCGCCTCCATTTTTTATTGCTAGCTTAACTATAAGTATGTACATCAGTAGAATTCTATTCCGATTTTGGACTGCATTCCAGGGCAGCGTCACAGGCTTCCCCTCATTTTATGTCATAGTGCTAACCAGGCCCTAGAAGTTTGCACCTGCGGGTTCTACGTGTGTAATCGTCCTCATTTTTCGGTCTTTCCACTGAGTAACCCCGAAAGGCGCACTCGTTGGTGAATGAAACACGGCTGTGGCGCACGGCCTTCCCATTAAGCCTGCGGCACCTTCACCCTAGTTGTGGGCCGACCGTGAAAATTTTTACCGCCTCATCTGAGTTTCGAATTCAAGACTGAAGCAGAAAACTTGTATTGGTCATGTGATTATCTTGGACTCGAGGCATTCTGATAATTAAAGCTTGTGAAAAATAAAAAAATAGCTTTAATTAATTTATCCTTATTTATAAGCAGGCAAAAACAAATTATAGTATCATACCCAAGATCGAAGAAGCACCTATATGTGAAACATATTGAAATTATCATTGCAATAAAAAAATAAGTAAGCAGTATCCATGACACGTGAACTAGTATTCATGTGTAGATGAAAAATGAAACCGCAAATTTTAATACTGGAAGCGTGTAAATAATAGTTTTTGTATGATGAAAATTTTCTATTTCTATTTTTACTTTATCTTCCTGATTCTGTATTACACACCGGGAAGAATACGCAAATGTCCTTCGATTCTTAAAATCGTGCACACGAACCAGAGAAAACTCACTCCATTGCGTATGATACTCTTATGAATTCCTTCAAGGCATCGAGCAGATGTTACCCTTGTTTATTACTAGGTGCTCAATCGCAGAAAATTTTGTTCGTGACATATATGAGCAGGGATCAGTGGGAACATTTTATGTTGACAGGAAGAGTTTACATGTCACATCAGTTTGACCTACGGCACTGTTTTGTCGCGGATGAAGGTCGGGGCTTCAATATTTAAAATCGATGGGCGATGCTCCGCGGTTCAGTCTACGGAAAAAAGGGGAAAATCTCTCTCTTCTTTTCTCTCTCTCTCTGACATTCATCAGTGAAATCAAGGAAAATATTAGATTACCCCGAAAATAATTCTAGAAGTTCTAGAAGTCAAAACAAAAGAAACCATGAAAACGGAAATGGGTGATAAAACATTTTTAATCAATGCAAACAAAACAAATCAGTAATCGTTTTTTTCGAATCCATGATCCTTTGACTCGCTATTCTTAAAATAGTACATGTAAATGAAAGATACAGTAATGCATTCGACCTAAAAGTGTCTTGTTTTTCATTTTCTGAAAATTACTTTAATACCATACTCTTCACTAACAGATATTTAATGTATGGGTTAAAGAGAAAAATGTTATCATTGGCATAGCATGAAAGCTTGGCTGCCACAGCCTCATGCGGCACGTCCCTGCATCGGCTCCGGTATACATTGTGAAAAATCAGCGTATAATACATAAATATATAGGGATATATATATATTGCAATTGTTACATTGAGGAAAATAAGGTCAATATAACGTCACCCTCAGGGCCTTGGCTATGACTAGGCCTACTTGGTTGGCGGAGTGGATATTGACTCAAAACACATGCATGGTTATTGAACGGCTTTACCTACAAAGGTATTCTTTTTTTACATAAACGGACGTCAGCTGTTACTAAGTGCCGTAAAGCATTATGCATGTATGGGAATCGATCCCTTATCTCTGTGGACACTCGTGGCCGTAACAAGAATTATGTTACATAAAACATGGTCAAAAGATTCCCATGTATTCAAGCTGATGCCAAGGATGGAGATTAATTTTATATCGAGGAAGAGGCCAATATAAGGGCATGGCAAAGCTAGACTGGTTACCGGGAGAGACCAACAAATTTATTTATTTTGATAAGAGACTGTTCACTGATATTTTCATAATTCTGAGTGACTTACCTGGGAGCGATACACGCCCACACAATACCACCATCTCTGCTGCTGCTACTGCTGCTGTTGCTGCTCCTCCTACTACTACAACTACTATAACTACTTTTACTACTGCTATAACTACTACTACTACTAATACTATTACTACTAATTCTACTACTACTACCTATACTACAAATGCTTCTACTTCAAATACTCCTATTACTCCTCAAACTACTACTACTACTACTACTACTACTACTACTACTACTACTACTCTTACTACTTCTTCTACTTTTACCACTATGTTGACTAGTGACCGCACGGTTGTGGGTGAGCGTCCCGATCTGACCGCTTTCCGCGCTGAGACTCCTACCCAAAATCTTTACCGCAAGGTCACACACTCTCGGCCCAGGAGTGAATGGATACTGGAAAGGCATGGGCGTCAGGCACATGTTGAACGAAAAAAAAACTTTTATCGCCGTGTGTGGCTGCTTTGGTTGTATGCTCCTCGGGCAGCTGAGTACACTAGAAGAATGAACAGTCCCAAAAGACCAGGAAGGCAAAGTGTAATGATGACCGGATGAGAGTGACGTCACTGAGATGAGAGTATAAACCCCCCCCCCCCCACTCTTTCGTTTTTAACCTTTCACTACTACTACAACTGCAGTTGTTATTACTGCCACTACTACTTGTACTATTACTACTGCTGCTATTTTTACTAATACTGCTACTTCTACTATACTATTACTGTAACTACTATTACTACTACTATTATTGCTATTACTACCATTACTGAAACTCCTGCAACTACCACTATTACACTTTATACAATATTTTGTTGACTTTGACCTTTTTATCTGACAACCAGAACCTGCACCAACCCGTCAGCCACCAAGGAATGGAAGCATTTCCCTAGGCCGCCATTTATTAGAGAACGTGGTTTTGAGGCCCGCAAAATCCAGATAAACCCCGGGATCCGAGTCCTATTTCTACGTGTTGCTCGCCATTTCAAAGCTTAGCTAGTGCGGGTTTGATGAAAGGCTTATTGTACAGCAACAAAGAGGGATCACTGCACGCATGAACAGGGCCTGCACATAACTTAGCCAAACAATTAATAATTGATTTCAAGTTTGTCGTACCGGGTTTTGTCATGGTTCAAGCGTGTCAGATGCTGAGTCATTCATTTAGGTTTTCATGTTTTGTTACACCTAATTAATATATATATATATATATATATATATATATATAGCTTTCGATCCGTTTCCTTTAATGTATTTTTTGTATATTTATGTAGCATGGTTTCTCGTTTCCTTAAGTTCCTTAATATATCACATTAAATAAACTATTGAATTATAGTTAACAATTGAATATTCGACCTTCTAAGAAACAAAGGATAACATATACAATACCATAAGGAAAACTTTTAAATTGTTAAGCAACTTTAGATATATGATACCCTTTTTTGGCATATTCTGACTGACAAACCAATCTGATTTGCCTGTACTTAAAAGTTCGTTCCATGAATCGGAGACCATCGGTGTATAAGTAAAAATTATGACATGTCCATATTTTTGTTCGATATACGCAATGACTGATCGGTATGAGCAGTGCCCATTTAGCACCAAAGAAAATCGAATACATTTTTTGTATGTAATTTTGAATGTATTCGTACACAACAACTTTTTGCCTCCTTTCCTTTAATGATGTACTGACGATTTATCATTGTATTTAATGTACTCCGATCTCTGGGAAGGTTTGGTGAAGATTCCCTTCTATATAAGCGTCGAAGTGCCTGATGAAATACCCTGATAATATAAACTGACTTTTATATAAGGTTTTGTGTAACTGATGGTAAAAGGCAATAAAATACGACTTTCTAGCATTGATACAGTGGATTTTCGTAAAGTCAGAAAATATATTTTATATATATACGCCTTCATCTGGTATAGGATCTTTCACATCAACAGAAACTCAAGCGCTTATTAATTATATAGAAGGACATAGAGGAACGATACATAGGGAAATAATAATGTGTTATCTTGAAAGAATTTAACCGGAAATTTCATATAATACTAGCGAAGGCTTTATAAAAGTGGAATGTCCATCTGTGCAATCTATTTGTATGCTCTGCCTTTTTACACTTCCAGTGAATAATAATTAGATAATAATTAATAATTAGATCCTGAAAGAACCCGAGGGGTTAGTTTAATGTTACGGATTGAGTAAACTATAATCCAAGTGTTAAAAAATATCCTAATGCCAGGAGACATAAAGTCTCAGATGACGACTTTTGTCAGGCAGTGATCAGTCCCTCTCGAATGTTTCACTTCAGCCTACCACTAAAAGAAACACATGGGAAAAGGTGATTTTAAGCTTAGCCAACCGTAAGATTTATGTCACCCCGTAACTATATATATATATATATATATATATATATATATATATATATATATATATATATATATATATAAATGGAACATGAATACACAGAAAAGTCGGTTCACTGCCGATGGGAACCGACTTTTCTGTGCACATGTATTCATGTTCCATTTCTTTGTACAACGAACCAGCATGGCAATTCATTCATCTCTCTCTCTCTCTCTCTCTCTCTCTCTCTATATATATATATATATATATATATATATATATATATATATATATATATATATATGTTAGGGCTTTTAATAGGAACAGTCCGGTGGAAAATATTAGTGTCTCATATTGCATTATGGCGAAATTTTGAAGGGTTGTGTAAATGTGTAAATCTTTTTTTTATTTTACGTCTTTTTCGTATCATTATTTTATTAGATATTATATATAGATTATTGGGTTAGAATGAAATCTAAGGCTCAGATTTTGTTTGTTTTTTTTTTCAAAAAGAGTATACTTGTGTAAACTAGTTATTTTCTCGCAAAACATTTTAAGATATTTCATAATAATTTTTATTGGACTCATTAGGAAGATTTTACGGCAGAATAGGCGTGACTATATTAAAACGGACCCATGTATTTGTGTTTTATCTTAAAAGCGAAGAGTTGCCTGAGGTTATTCCTATTCATATCTGGAAAGATAAGGCAGTCTTAAGACTATACGAATCCCTCTGAGAGCTCCTGGAGTTTAATTATTCAAACTGTCCAAATATTCATTATTTATTCTAATGGATGTCTGCACTTCATGTAAATTTACACGAAGACAAACAACTTGGCACGGTATCCGGATCCAGCTTGATTTCAAGAAGTAAAATATTAAAGAAGGGTTGTTGTTATATTATTATTTACCCCGCCACAATTCTCTTGATATTAATACGTTTTTGCTTTATCTAAAACATGTAAAAAGAGCTAGAAAGAGAGACAGATAGACAGATACACAGACACACGCAAAGAAATAGACACGGAGAGGTAACCAGAGAGGTTGAAAGCGAGAGAAACGAGAATAAAGAGAGGGAGAGACCGACCGAACGACTGAAAACAGATACACGATGCAGACAGACAGCTTGGAAGACCGGCGTGATAATATAACCTGCATTAAACTTCAGTGATATGAATGCTAATAATTTAATATATTTTCCTCACAATGGAGCTGCTCTTATAATACATCATGGCCTTTCAAAATATTTGTCAGTCTCTTATTATATTTGATGGCTTGCGTCGGCCGCCTTTCAGACTGTCGTCTATGATTCCAGCACCACCCAGGTGCCGCAGTGTCCTCCTGTGGCGTTAAGATGTAACTCGTGAGTTTATTTTGAGCCAGCACGCCGATTTCATAATGGTTTATGTGTTAGTGGAAAAAGGCAAGTTCAACATATTCACAAACACTCTTTGATTGATTAATGGCCAGAGTACCGTTATAACGTAACACGTCACGTGATGACGTACAGGCTCTCTTAATTGTATCATATATAGATGTTACAAGACCCTTTCAAACAACACTTATCCGATAAAACGAATCGGATGTTATGAGATATAGTCGTTTAAATCCGAGGCTTACTGAGATTGCTCAAGTTTACTCACATACAGTCTCAACTACACATATTCAAACGTTATGTTTGCTTCAAATTTTATGTAATATTTGAGACAAGTATTGTTTCACATCACTGTTGACTGCCAAACTCATGATTGTGCAATGAATAAACCTGGTACACACAGTGCATGGTGGTAGTGGTTATCTGTGTTGAGCTGCGTTTTCCAGGCGCGCGGTATGCGATATGCGGATTACGTCAGCAGGATGCGGGTATGCTGAATGCGATATAAAATCGCATGATGCATTTACTTGGCGAGCTGTGAAACACTTAAGATATGGTCCCGAGGATGTTAAATCCTGCTAGGTTGCGTAGCATCTGTAGTTCATGCAAATGGTAACAAGAGCCCTTATACCGAATTCCATTCTGCCGCGTGTCTCATGACGCAAACCGCATACCGCGGGTCCGGTAAATGCTTTAAGATAAAATAACTAAATCGAAAACATCTTTTTTTTTTTTGCATACCGCTTACCGCTACCGCGCGCCCGGTAAACGCAGCTTAACAAGTCATCCACATCTACAATGGCCTATGTGATTGAAAAATTCGCCAATATGCGAATGCGAAAGGATTCGCGGAAGGTTTGCGAAGGCTCGCAATTTTCTTTGCGAGGTTTGCAGGAAACCTCTCGCACATTTCTCGCAATTTTGCGCTTAAGCAGCTGTTGCGAACACTCGTAACCTGCGTTTTATTGACTTTCGGGATACGACTGTGTCATTCACAGCAGACAGGAATATGTTCAAATTGGTCAATGCAATAATTTTCTTATCTTACGTCTCGACGGAACTGTACAGTTTTTCCCGTAAAAAGTCCGAATCTTCCCTATATGCAATTATATATATATATATAAATATATATGTACATATATATATATGTATATATCTTTATGTTGAATGGCCCATGGCTTGCGGCTGCACTGTATATTGAAAGAAGATGAAGGTTACAAAAATGAAATGTAATTATTTAAGATTGGATTTCAGAGATCAAAGCCAGGGCTAGGAAAATCCAGAAATCATATCTTACTCTAAGCTGCGACTTTAGAACTAATCACAATAACGTTTAATTGACATATCAAGATTTTTTTTCTTAAAGGATGCATGGGAGGGAGGGAGAAGGGAGGGGCGTTGAACCTTGGAGCTCTTGCTGCGTTTTCCAACGCCGATCCAACGCATCCCGAAATTGCATATATGATTACATTAATCATTTGAACGCCTGGTAAACATCCGCAAAAACTTGTTTATTCACAGTTTAATAACTGTCATAAGCATCATGCCTCATTGGAAGAAATACGCGTAAGCTTTTTATGTTGTATTAACTTTGTATGATATCATGTAATCCTCTTAATTAACACGATGTATATGCCCACATATGACTGGATTTGCATGTTGATATTGTTATAATAACTATACATTTTTACATGCATATGCATATGTTCTGATTGTTGAGATTCGGTAAAATCTTATATATACTTACAGTGA
Source organism: Sipunculus nudus (assembly GCA_026874595.1). Taxonomy (NCBI): domain Eukaryota; kingdom Metazoa; phylum Annelida; class Sipuncula; order Golfingiida; family Sipunculidae; genus Sipunculus; species Sipunculus nudus. The sequence goes on along the minus strand of CM049306.1, from coordinate 101,346,656 downwards.
TAAGAAAGAAATAGGTGTTCAAAATTAAGAATATTTCCAAGGTAATTATATCATATAATTGTTTTAAATATTGTAAAAATCTTATTTATTAAAATATAGTGTAAGAATTAACTGTTATAATTCGCATTAATGTGAACCTGTATAGACTCGTGTAATACAAATTTGATAATTTACCAAATTTTACAAAGTGTGAACCAATTCAAAGTTTATTTATAGACACGTCTGCCATAGACATGCCATAGACATGCAATCTATTCAGATGACAAATGTCAAAATTAAACTTGAACATTGATTTGTTACCTCACGGTTCTTGTGGCGTGTCTTTTGATCTTAATGTTGTTAATGTTTTCGTGAATTCCTCTATGGAATTAAATGGTCAATGGAACATTTTAATATGTACTATTACTGTCCATTATATATTAAATGCTCCAATAAATTATGCTGACAAACACCGATAGAACCGATAGCACCGATGCAAACGTACGAGTTAATTAATCAGCTAACTAGCCCACGGAATACTGTTAATATATAATATAATAATGTAAATGATATATAATTTATGTATGAAATAAATAAGTATAATAATGTTAATGATATATAATTTATGTATGATATATATTTTTTAATGAACCTTATATACATTAATTGACGTCATTGGAATGGAAACTCAGTTCTGAGACTTAAGATTAATAAATTTTCTTTCAAAATTGAACAATTTATTTCTTTGCAGTAACTATAAATTTTTTTTTTTATAAAATATGCCTTTTTTACTTACTATGTATTCTAAGATACTCTATTAAGATATTCAAAATTGTGTATGCACTAGGGTTGCCGATTTTGTAAGAGAATGACCACATACGTGATAAAAACTTAGCCATATTGAATATATAATATATGTTATATATGTTATGAAAATTTAATGATATAGAAACATATAATGTGCAAAAACATTTATATATTCCTTCTATAACTATGTAGTATAATTATATTGCACATAATTAATATATAATCATTCATATATAAATACATATTGTTACGGAACCTAATATAAACAGATCACGTATACGTAATGAACACATATTTTGTAATGGAGATAAAAAAAATCGGATTCTGTAACACTAGGCAGCGTGAAATGTCTAAGGGGAATGAATAAAGAAGTCAGTGGTTTTTTGTTAACAAAAAACTATAATTTATTCATAAAACACCCCTAACGTTACAATACACTAAATCAATACAATTATACAGTAAAACAGCGTTATAGCAACAAGTCAATACAATCACAGAAAGATAATGGTAAAGTACCTCGATACCAACACCATCACCACGATAAGTCCTTTGAATGTAAACTCTCGGAGAATGACAGTCCTGTGGAAAGTTCTTGCAGCAACACAGAAAGTAAACTGAAGTCCAAATGTATAAAATCCAGGTAAAAGTCTTTGAAACTCTATAATTGCCGCATTTGTCGGATAAGGTCTTAGAATCTGACACGCTTCTGCGTCCGCTGGTATCTGCTCTGTTTTCTGCCCCCTGGTTCTAAAAGACAGCCCCTTTATATACCTTCACACCCCAAGCCGGGAATTTTCCACTTTTTGAACAGTCTATAAGTTCTGCACAACACGCGTTTCAGGAATTATCTAGAAAGACATCGCAGTGCGTACCTCCACATACCAGACTCATCACGTGACCCACGACCAGGCCTGAAAACTCAAGGCTCACATGACAACGAGAGTTCAACCAGTACGGATTAAACATAAAATGTAACAACAACACGAGTTACGCTCGTGTCACACAATAAAAGGAACACCTGTAACAATATAAATATATGAATATTAAGTAATGTTTATATATACACATGGGATTACTCGAAGAGTATACTGATATTAAACATTTAATGCTTGTGCTGGCATTAAAACATGAAGCATTAACCGTGTCTCGACTCTCTTCCGTGCATGAACAGGGTCAAAATAGGCTGCCAGGGCCGCTGCGAGAGGTTTTTCAAATTCACAAATTTGCAAGAGCCTGCGCCTTTTAGTGATTTTGCAAGAGTTTTGATCGCATCCCAAATCAGTCTGCGAGAGGTTTGCGAAAGGTTTTTACTCGCAAATACCCCTGCGAGATCTTTGATCCCATAGGCCCAGGTGCTTCGGTCGGGTCCTTTTTGAACGCAAACGCTTGAATCAGATAATTGTGCAGCAAACAGAAAACCGCCTACATCATTACTCAATGTATACATCATAACTATACTAGCCGTACGTCCATAATGTCGTTATGAGCGCTTCATGAAACTAGGAGATATAAACTGCCAGGGTTCGATAACAGAATGCGGTACGATAGTGCTCTGAGGACAGAGCTTCATGGCATATCGGCCAAGTTTAAAGCGGAATAAGGATTTTTTTGCCACGCCTGAATCCTCAAATTGTAGCATGATAGCTCGGATGGGGGCGAGGTAATATATCCTTTTTATCTTAGCTTGGTACCATTTGTCTGGATAATGTCCTTCTTTGTTAACAATGCTACCTAAAAATATGATTTTACAAGATTTTGTAAAGGTTAGGGTTACAGTGAAGGAACGATCCATATAATTTTGGAGATATTCTGAATATCATAATATGTTAGATGGGGGGGGGGGGGGGGGGGGGCTGAGGCTCCCATTGCACCCAGCAAAATGTCACAGCCATTCGCTGATATTTGAGTGTACCATGACACAACTTTATCAAATTTAGTTTAGAAAAATTAAATATGGTCTGTAAAAATATATAATTCAGTATTTTTGTATAATGAAGTTTATTTCCGCGATGATGGGGTATGATATATTATAAACCATATTATTATTATTCTGTTCGGTATATTTTTGCCAAGTTCTTCGAGGTTTACTATATCACAGTTTTCGCTGGAAAGAAGGGATCTGATGGGACGATAACCGATATCCGAGACTGCTGTGATAATCGTATCCGTAACATTTTGTTACCGAATCTAATATCAACAGATCACGTAGTCGTGACGAGCATAAATTTTGTTAAGGAGATAAAATAAACCAGATTCTGTAACACTAGGCAGCGTGAAATGTCTAGGGGAATGAATAAAGAAGTCAGTGGTTTTTTGTTAACAAATAATTATAATTTATTTCTACAACCGTCCTAACATTACAATACACTAAATCAATACAATTACACATATAACAACAGTACAACGGTAAATCAATACAATTATATAAATAAAGTGTACAGTACCTGGATACCACCACTGTCACAGCGACAAAAAGTCCTTTAAAGCATATAACCCGGATGAACAGTTCACATAGATCTTCTCAGAGAATAACAGTCCAGTTCAATCACAAAATCAATTTGCTGTAATCCAAAAGTGAAGTTCTTGTTATAATCCCGAAAGCAAACTGAAGACTACATAAGATCCGTCACAAATTAAGAAGAAAATCTATAACTGCCGCACTTATCGGAAAAGGTCCACAAACTGACTAACACTCTTCTGTGTCCGCTGGAATATTTCTCTCTTCTCTCTACTCGCTCTAAACACAGCCCCTTTATTTATAAATTTTCACCTCAAGCCGAGAACTTTCCATTTTCCGAACAACCCAAAGAACCTAATAATTCACACGTTACAGGAAACATCTAGAACAACGAACGCTGTGTTTCTACATATGAGGGTTTACACGTGGGCCGGTCAGGCACGACAAGACGAAAAAGGCCCAGACTAGCAAGACCGCTGTGTTTACACGTCAGACCCCACGCGTGGACCGGGCTATGCCGCCATAGCAACGGACAATGCTAGCGCTGCACATACACATGTAAGACTACTGCATACAGTAAAAGAGACATCTGTAACAATGTCGTCCACGGTTGGTACACAGACATACCCTTTTGAGATTACTTCCGATAGGTAATGGCGTCATCAGGGTCTGTGTTTAGATTTACTTTCAAGAATAACATTTATTTTTAATAATCACATGGCAAACAGAAATACCGTGCACTAAAAACACGTGAAAAGTTTAAACTCATCATCCTGAACAGTTTAACCTAGTCACTCTCCGCACACAAACTTCTCACTAACTGCTCAATCTGAGGAGTTTTGTACTCAGTTTTCTTCTTGATCAGAAACTTGTCATGTTTTTACATTAACCGCGATGGGACACTTCCAGCGATTTATGACATGATACGATTTAACCGCGCCAGATTTAACCGTCGAGGCAGCCATTCAGACATGTATAGCACGAACTGCACAGACAGCTGAGTATAAGGGTTAGTTAAAAATTGATTGTCTCTGCATGCTGTATCTGAAATATTATATCATGTAGACCCAGTAAGAAATCGGGGCGTTAATTTAATGGGATTCAGAAGGTTGTGGCAGCCTGTTTTGCTCCCAGAATAACGTATACAGTCATAATTTGTACACTGCTACCGCTCTTGAGTGAATATGTATCCATATCTGTGCTCAGCTGCTGCAACAGGAAGCCAGCCAGAGGCCAGAAACTGGGAGCTGTCAAGTCTGTGTGTATAAGTATATATATATATATATATATATATATATATATATATAAAATTATATATATATATACATATATACCTATATTATAACAAAATATAAACTCCTTGCATGGACATAGTGATATAGTGAGTAAATCGTCAATATTGTTTATTTTTTATATATAAAATTGTGTACAGATTCAGCTATAATGCGTCGGATGAATTTGACCCACGATGTGCTGCAAACTCACCAACAACAAGGCTGGTGCTTAAAAGAAGAGTTGGTAGCAGATTCATGTGTTCTTCATTCAACTGAAAAGCATGCGTGTCACCTTTCTCAAAGAGTGCTATATTTAATTATGCATGTTTTAATCTGCACAGATGTTATATTTTATCTTATCTATAATAAATCATAGTTCCCTCAGTATCTCATTCTTCTTATTATTTTATTGATACATTTCATTTTACAGAGACAGCAACCTCGGAGTGTTACAGTGTGTAAATATATATGGTGTTCCTGTTCCTGTGAAATAGGTTTAATAGTTATTTTTCGCAATTCAACTCACAAACAAACGGAAAGCCAACAGATAAACATGTATAAGTATAAATATAATCTTGACAGAGGTAATAACCTGCCCAGTATACAGTGCCACCCATTATAATAAATACACTGCTCAATATGAGCAGATCATAGCTCCTTAAAAGTGCTCAGTGTAAGTTGTTTTCCTGTAAAACTTCTGAAAAACTCCTCAATCCCAGTAACTTATTTGTTGCTAACTACTCAGCAGAGTTGGGCCCAAAAGTACTCGTACTCAGAGTACTCGTACTCATGAGTACTTTTTTGAGTACTCAGTACTCGTACTCGAGTACTTTTTAAAAATCACAAAAGTACTCGTACTTGTACTTGAGTACTTTGAAAGTACTCGGTACTCATATGAGTACTTCATGAATACTTTTGGGTATTTCATATTTTTCTAAATAAACTTTAATCTCATTTTATTATATTAGTAATAGTTTATTATAGAAAGATATATATAATATATAACATATATAATATCATATATAATAGTACTAAAAGAAATCTGTGTGTTATTATAACTGAAACTATTACAGCATTGATAACTACTACTATTACTTTGGTTTTTTACTAATACTAACACTTTTATTTGATATAAAATATAAATAAATTGAACTATTTTATTATAAATACACTCATGCAATTCATGTGTACATGTGTACAGCATTCTTTATTTCCAGAAATATAAGTACAACATAGTGTTCAATAAAACAATAAATCAGCAAATTCATACTGAGTTATATTTTAAGAGCACAAAATCTAATTTTTGAAAGATCCCAAAATAAAAAAGTTAAGATTTGCCACAATTTAATACAATTAAATATACTCAGAACCTGTTCACCATAACATAAATTCAGCAGTGCTCTTGGGCCTGGGGTAATTAAGCTTGAATTAATTTAAATATGAAACTAAACGTGATTGTAGGTTTAGCAGATTTTCAGGGGGAATTGCAGTCTTTGATGAGCTCTGTACACCGTCTGTGGCACAACTAAGACTCAACTGTTCACTGTCACTGATTGACCCATGAAAAGCTTTGACTTTCAGACCATACATCCCGTAGCTGCTACAACATAGGCTTCGGCATCACATTCTCCTATCAGCTGACAATAACTTGTCCAACATACAGTATGCTCACAAAGGACTTCTCCAATGTTTAATGACCAAGCCTACTTAATGAATCAACAATGAGAACCAGGGGTTAACCTCAAGCCAAAGCCTTCTGTCCAGTGCCCACTGGACCATGAAACCACCCAGCATTAACTAATCACACTACACTGGGCCCTACATTATGCTCTTTCAACCTAATCAAACAAACACTCAATTCATCAGATGTGTTAGCCTAGGGTTGTAATAGCAAGTGATAGTTATTATTCTATTACTAGGAGTACTTTAACCATTACTAATTGAAATTTCTGTTCTATCAATTGTAATATTATATATTATTAGATATACAAAATCCCCGTCATGTGATAAGATTCAAAACAGAGCACTGCGTTACTTTATAGGCGTTCATAAGTTTTGTCCAATTGCAGCTCTAAAATGTGTCATTGGATGGTTAACATGTGGACATCGTCGTTTCATCAATATAATACGTTTTTGGAATCACTTGTTGGATATGGATAATAGAAGACTGACCAAGAAAGTATTCATATGGGATTATAGCCAAGTCACAGATAACTGGTGCTCAGATCTGGAGAATATACTCAATTCCATTGATTAATTACACATATATTGAAATGGCGGCATTTTTAACTTTCTGAGAATATATCTAATTTAATAACATCATTAAACAAGTTTGGTTACAAAAAGTACTCATTTAGGTACTCATGAGTACATTTTGAGTACTCGTACTCGAGTACTTTTGAAAAAAGTGCAAAAGTACTCATCCCTGTACTCGAGTACTTTAAAGTACTCAGTACTCGTACTCGAGTACTTTAAAAGTACTCGGACCCAACTCTGCTACTCAGATTGATGACTTTTCAAGTAAAAACTAGTCAAGTTTAGAGGAGTTTTCCCTGTTTAACTACTGACTGTTAGCATCATCAGTTTTAATTCTTCAGAGTGTATGTTTTCAGTGAGTAAACTAAGGCGGTTGGCTGCATATGTGCGAAATTGAAAGATCACTAGTTACAAACGCACTTTGCAAAACTTTAATCCATCTGACTAACCCCCAGATTTCTTTGTTGATTTTCTGTGGACTTTTTTTGGTATCTCCCACAAGTTATAAACATGTGGGAATATATATATATATGTGTGTGTGTGTGTGTGTGTGAGGGTGTGTGTGCGTGTGTTATATTATGACCTATGCTCGGGATGATATGCCTGGGATAAGGCTAGACTGGTACTCTTTCCCTATTTATTTCTTGATCGTTTGCTCCGCTTGTTTCATCTGTCGGTTAGGTCAAAATACCTTAGGTGCCCAAGTGTTATGTGACGGGAGAATGCTACCGGAACAAAGACTGGGCTCTGGCGTGGTTTTCTGCTTGCAAACGTGACGTCGTACACTGTATTCCAGTGGCGTCAATTTATCTTCCAGAGTAGGGGATGACTCGCAGACAAACACACACACATATTAAATATATACCTTTTTAGCTTCTTGAATGCACATTTCAAATATATGTACTTAACCGCGTTTCAAATATATCATAATAAAATATAAGGTTTTAGAAAATGTTATTATGTTTCCAGTATAAGTTATTTATAAATCAGGTTATAATAGTTCATAGTAAACTCATAAATGGAACCAACGTCTATAATTCTGATTAATAGTATTTTCATTATCAATGTATAGATAATATTCCATGAATGGCGGGGTGGATGATTACTTTAATCCCCCCCAAAAGTGGAGTGATATATACGCCGACCCCCCTATATTAACGCCCCTGCTGTATTTTCAAATGTCCCAATTCTTATCAGTTTTTATTCTTTTACGAAAGTCTTGAGATGAAAATCTCTGAGCAGAAAAGAATAGTAAAGCCAACCTCTGACGGAAGATTGGAGCTGAAATTCCAAGAAATACTTCACTTTTCTTGAGATCTAGAAATTCTTGTCACGAAGCGTTGAGTGGGTCTATTGAAGTACTAAAAGCTCCATAGAAATCCACAGAGCAGCGTGTTTTTTTTATGTTGAAAATTAAATAGAAAAAAAAATGTTTGCCTTCCGGGAGATTGATGATCCAGTACAAATATTATGATTATAATGTTATAACAGATATGTTTTATGATAACTAATAGGATTTTGAATGTATTGGCTTGCCCTGTGTGACGATGTCTACGTGATATGTTTCACTTTCTATATTCTACATGAAGGCTCAAAGGTTCTTGTTCACGCTTGTGTAGTTGGTAGGTCACACGTTTCTACTGCTGTCAAGGCAGCCGCTTTGATTGGTTCAGAGAGATCACGCGCAGGTTTCTTCCCAGCGGCCTGTGCGTTTGGGGTCAGTACGTACACTTTGGTAGAGACGGGTCACAGATGTCGCTGGTCAGATAATAGCATATTTTACGGTCATGCTAATGCACATTTTACGAGCTATACAGTTGAGAGTGCATTCCTACCGAATGCCGCTACACCATGATAAGACTAGGCTCGAATAGGATCTGGTACATAAATAGTCTTTCATGTTGCTAGAAATAGTTTCATCGGTCGAGCGGTGAACTAGATTCAAAAGGCCTACCGTCTTTAGCAAGGGAACGATAACTTTATATATATATATATATATATATATATATATATATATATATATATATATATATATATATATATATATATAGAGAGAGAGAGAGAGAGAGAGAGAGAGAGAGTTACAGACCGTTTTATTATGCGTTTGAATGTACGCTGGTTTATACACATTTAAGCATTGTTTAACATGTTTGCAAATGCGTGTTAGTCTCTGATTGTATCTGATACAGAAAAAAGTATCATTGTTTCATATATTAAGTATTAAAACAACGATTAAACAAAAAGTTATAAAAACTTAGCAAGAACTACATTCTGTGACAGAGGTTCGGAAACAGGAGGATCTTGAGAATACAACCGGCCTTGGACGCCGGGGATCGAACCTGGGTGTCATGTTATCATGTGACTGTCTATTACCCCATACATAAATATATATCTCTATGTTCGTGTGCCTTGTCCATTAATAAATATATATATATATATATAAGCAAACGTATGAATGTTTAGAGTTTTTGAGTTTAAATTGATTGATAGAGGCACGATCAGCGTCATGTGGTGAAGTTAATCTTTTAGTTTTACTATTTATCATTTATATTTTTTAAATTAAGGAAATACCCACTTCCTGTCTTTTGATAAATATACCTAAAACAGCATTACGAGAGAAAAGTACAAATCACTGTGAGATAAATGTACGGAGGGGTTCATATTTGTTGGCCCAATTACGAAACCCTTGACACACCGCTAGGTATGAAATTGCCATAAGATGGCGTCCTTTCATTTGTTTTACCCTGGCTGCTTTTCGGCTTTGTTGTCTTGTACAGATCACACGCACTGCCGTGATCATACCCGATTTAAATGAACGACAGACGGAATTTATAGATTTGTAGTTCTGGATACTTAATCTTATTAACACAGTATGTCAGGGCCAGGCATTTGTTTGATGGAAAAAGAACTTAAGTTCAATCAGTGCCAGAATCAGGAGATATCAGTGCAATCGATAAGATTTCTTTGAACATGGGTCAGACAGACGGAGGTTTATCGTGGTGCTTGTAATATCAAGCTGCGGCTACAGCTGATAAATTGATAAGGATATTTGTCATCACAAAGAGACAAGGGACTTTCCTGACCAAAAGAACGCTGTAGGCATTCGAAGTAAAAAGGGAAAACTGGGGGACAGCGATCAATACCCGGTAAATTAAAATACTAAGCTTCAGCAACAAACTCTGTTTTTCCTACTTCTCTTTGCCTCAGAATCCGGCTTCAAACAGAGAACGTAAAGTGCTTTAATCTGTAATCTGAAACACTTTATACTTGATTGACTGAGCCAACAAAGCGAGTCTTCCAGTGCTTTCAGCTTCCAAAACAGGTCAGGTGAATCAGCGGAGAACATCACAGAGTAACACTGAGTGCATGGAAACCATCAGTACCACAGCATCCTTTCAAGGTGGATGACGTTCACTTCACACGAGTCATGTATGCAGGTAGATCTGGCATATCATCCTTGGATTATCACCAAATCGCCACATCTTGGACATCTGACGATTTTCTGCTGGTGGACGCACGGGATCTCCTAAAGACAAATGGAGCTGGCATTCCTCCCGGGCCGCACGTGACCACTGAACGTTTGCTTGCTCGTGGCCTCTTCCAGATCGATCTTTAATTATCTCTCTTCTGTTTAACCATTCTCCACAGTCAAGCTCATCCAACCAGAATTATTGCGTCTGTGACTGCCTGGCCATGACAGACTGTTCAAACGGCGTTAATCAAATAAGGAAAAGGAGGAAATTCCACTGGGGCCTAAGTTGTTACCTATCTGCAATACGGTCTGTCATTTTCCTGAACAAAGCAGTAAATACACCATGACGGACATGCCTATAATACACCCAGTGTCTGTGTCTGCGTGAGAACACGTGTGCAATGTACATAATAAATGAATAAGGATTGTCCCGATCACTTGGGTCCGGGGGAGCCACACAAACATACCTATACTTAAAAAATGATGTTATAAAACCTAGATTTCTGGAAGGTATGTTCAAACGCGTATATACGGGGTAACGATGAAATATATCTAAATTTGAATGGCAATCAGAGAACTCCGCCACCAAGAAAAAAAAAATGGATTCGTCCTTTGACCAGGATCGGCAGCAAGATTCCACGGGTTCTATGGCCCAAGCTCTAATTGTCGACCAAGTCTGGGAAATATTGGTTCTTGATACAGTTATTTTTCATTAATCTTGGAACAAACAAACCAAATAACAGAACAGGCTGATGCCCCCCTGCGCGAAGATAATTAACACCGAAAGGAATCCTGACAAACGGATTTGAAGAAGACCCCTATGTGATTATTTTAACGTTATTGAAAATATATCTGTTGTTCATATAGTCACACATATACTGTTCAGTATATGGATATATATATATATATATATATATATATATATATATATATATATATATTAACGGTGATAAACGTTTGAATTTGATTCATGCAGTATTTGAGATTATCCACATATTCCTTTGTTAATATATTTAGAGTGTGGGAATCATACAATGTGAGTATATGCGTGTGTGGTCGAGTGTACGTGTTTAAGCAGGTATATACTTTACGGCCGGGTTTACATCAGTTTGATGTACAGTGTTTTACGTGCCTGTCATAAGTGCATGAAGAACAAATATTCTGGAAGACTGAATACACAGAGACTGTGAAATTTACTGTAATATAAGTAACGCAGTGAATCAAAAGTTCAGGTCAGATCAAACAACTTTTGACATTTATCATGCTTTGAATTTCTCCAGCCCTTAGTTTTGTATGGCTCGTCAATAAAACAAAGGAATAAAACGACTATAAATAAAAGGAATTCTTAAAAAAACTCAATCATTCGTCCGACACTGGCATTCCGGTTTAATACATTGAACTAAAACAACGGCCTCACTGAACAGCAACAGATTCATTCCTCAGTCTTATGTTACACTTATAACCCGAATGCACCTGTGTATGAGTGATGGTGGTGATGACAATGATTAATGTAACCCTGAGCGAAGCTCCGGATGTTCGTTATCCCCCGTTCCATTTTTACAATGATCAATGACATAGACCCGGGGTCTACAGTCAATAGGACGGGGCATTAGTATGCAGGCCGTCCTGCCCCTGACAATTACATGTCATAAGCTCGTCACTAAAGATATTCTTGGAATGTTAGTTTTGTGGTGCTAGGAAATTCCAATTAGTAGAAATTCAGTTTACCCAAGGAGATTAATATTCCACCATCAAATATTAAGGTACGATATAATAGAAGAACAAACATGCTCTCAAAGGGCATAATGGCCAATGTGTCGTGGACGATTGATTTAATACGGAGCGACCTGGTGATATATAACTCTCCATCGCTTCAGATTTTCCCCATAAGAGTAGACTAGACTTTAAGTTATTTTAATATATGTGGCTGTGATTCTCCTGCATGACAAACATATGTATTGACCTGTGAAGACTTTCACCGCCCGCAGCACTCAAGGTTTGTCTCGCCTCCGACCAAGAGGTCTCACGTTCCTTTTGCCGGTCATCGGAACGTTCAACCCGCCATCAAAAGGCAAGACGTCGCAGGATCCGGCACACATAAACGGCCTCTATCACACTTCTACATGTGTCCTTTCTTCCGCTCGGCACGTTCTGCACTTGAAAACTAAATCAGTAATTACATTTGTTGACCTCAAAGAGATTGCTCAAGGCCGTAAGAACGTGCAACTGATCATAACCTATAATAAATGATTTAAAAAAAATACAACATTTAAAATATAATTTATCAATACCGTGTTTATAATGCTGTCCAAGTTAATGTATAAAACTGCATACTAGTATGGCGGTATACATCGGGCACCTGCCCAATGACAAGCATCTGGAACAAGTTCTCCTAGACGAGTACTCTCAAGCAATACACCTTGGACAATCAGCCCTAACATAATAAAGACCATGGCATTTTAGCCCCAGACAAAATCCATTGGAATTATTCGTTAAAATAAGACAAGAAACCAATGTTTTCCATCTCGTGTTACATTTTCGGAAAGGGATGGCATATGTAGATAAATATAAATTTTTACCAAAAAAATTGCGTCATATTGTATAATAGATATATTATAGTATTTCCCAATTTTACTTTGGCACCCAGTGAGGCAGTGAAACAACGTAACAGACCACTCTGATCAAGAATAGATTTATCATTTGGGCCTGAGGTCCCGCTACCATCAGCTGTGACAGAACCTACAACGTAATCACCAGTGTCTCCATCGCCGCTACTGGCGGTCTATGTCCTTAGGTAAACCAACAACCATTTACGGTCAAGGCACTGAACACCTGAACACATCAATACGTCACATTCCACTCTTTTATATGAAATAATAGATCTAATCTAATGACAAATATATATTTTGATTAATGCAACTCACATATTATTCACGAGAGACTTATTCTACTTTGGCGTCATAAAACTAAATCACATAAAAAATTTAAAAAAAATAATTTTTGATGGTGGTTCCACCTAGATTTTTCACTTGTCGTACTTATATTTCATGTATTGGGCTCCATTTCGAGGTGCGCCTTTTCCACTTAACTTTCAACAGTCTTATCCAAGGCAAGCCGGCCTTGTTTTTAGCATGCTGATATGGAGCTATACAGGGAGCGATCTTCAGGGGGTCGACCTAAAAAAATAGAAAATAGAATAACATACCGAGATACCGAAAAGCAGCGAAGGGTCTTGCGTCTTGAGCACTTTTCTTCCCATAATTCTGTATCTGAGAATTATGTTTAACTTCTGCCAGCACTGTCGGCACTTGTGTCCCGGTACCAGGGTGTTGAGCAACCCCCCCCCCCCCCCAAACTTTCTAAGATTCTGTATCCACCCCTACAGTATTTCCTACGGTGGCTTTCGCATATGCTGTCATTTCCAGTAAATCATCTGCATATTCCTAGGTTTCTTTTCAGAGATGATTTTTGGGTTTATATTCATAAAAGTTTCAAATTCATGGGCAATATTCTGGGATTCTCGGAGCTACCGTATTCCCATCAGTACCCGGGTCCTAGATCAGTATATTACGAATAACGTGTTCAGACTGCTGGATGTCATGTCCCACGGCCTGGCAGGTATATTTTTGCCATTTACCCTTATTTGGAAGTTATGACAGACGTGAATGTAACCAGTCAGGAGATAAAGGTAACTGGTTCCTGGGGTCGTCACGTGACTGGCCCTCGGGTGTCAACACCTGAGTAACATTTAAAAGGTCATCCCCTGGTCTCGGTTTGATGTCAGGTCATACCGCTAACGTATCTATCTATTGTAGCATCGACTGTGAAAACGTCTGTTATTAAAAGTCTCAGAACAGTCTAAAAAATCTGTTTTTTTTTTTGTTTCAGCTTTTCCTGAATATTAAAATATTGATCTGGAAACACGTGACATGTACATATTTTGAAACCTTAGAATATTCTCTACAATGTGGTATACCAAACTTTTGGCAATGTTTTCCTATACCAGTTTTATATACTTAAATTAAAATCGATATTTCTCAGCCATTCATGGTACAAAAGATGTTTAATTTCCTCAATTTGGAGTTTTACACATTACATAACTGTAATGGGAAGCCTTTTACAGCTGAAAATTTAAAATAAACATTTTTCTGTTCACATTTAAAACTCTAATACCCTTTAAAACATAACAATGTTTTGTAACTGTTCTTTACTCCCTCTAAAAAGGGACCGTCCGTCCGTCCGCCACCTTTCATTTATCTGTAATAACTTACCAGGTCTTTGATTGGATTTCGCAAACCTTACTATAGCTATTGCAGATTATATCCCCTTCCCCTGTTCAATTCTGGGCAAAGTCCACGCATATTGAAGGTCAAAATGTCATGAGACTTCGTTCTTGTGTTGTCATAATACCTCACTTGTGATTGATTTTGATGAAACTCTAAAGAAATATTAACCTAACCGATATGATACCTCGCTTAAGTTTGATTTTTGACAAAATCCATGCATATTTAATGAGGTCAGAGGCCACCAGACATGCTTGTGGCATTGCTGTGAAAACAAGGAATTGGATGGGTTCGCTGTCATTGAGTATGAATGTTAAACCATTAAAGTAACTACCTAGGGTATAAATGTCTGCAAAATATGTGCATATTTAATAATAGCATTCCGGAGAATGAATCAAATGTAAACCGTTCCTGTCCAGTTGAAATGGCTATGTCAATTGCATTCAGCAGTGGCCGCATGTAGTATGTATAGTTAGGAGACCTCCGGTATCGGTATAATCGACTTTGTCAAGTTGTCAGGTGCAATGGCATCCCTTGAACTTCGCGTGACCCTGCCAATATAAATCGATGACCAAGATATATTTTATCTATTCCCCGACAGGTATCGAAATTGTGCTCTCATCTATTCTTAGGTAAAATAGGTACATTACTAAATATTGAATAAAAAAATTAAACTACGAGATGAAGAACCTATCACATTTTAAGAACACAGAAAGAATATAATCAGGGAGTGACGTAAAGTGAAAGAGAGGCAGTTTTTTGTCAAAAACTCCTGTTTTTGGCAAACCAGAATTCTTACGGTAAGACAAAATGTAATTTTCCGGGGGTAAACGTGTCAATGGTTATTTTTTTAAAGTACATCGGAAAAGAAGTGTTTTACATTATAGGAAATTTTCGTAAACCGCAATAATCATACTAAACTTCTATTCATATATATATATAAATATACATATATGTTAATGTGTGTATTAATAAAGAATATTAGTCCATGCATAATGTACGGCGATTGTAACGAGGCTGTAGATATAAGATCCGCACCTTTCGAAACACTCTATATTGCGGGTAAAAAATTGTTTATAAATATTGTTCTGTCTGTTATGATCTGTTTGAACATCTTTTTGTACAAAAAACAATAAATCCACTGCAAAATGATCCTAAAATAGTGACTCAATGTTTATCAATGCCTGATACAACAGAAAAAACGAAAAGATTTTACATTCAAACAGCTCATGTGCCATGTCCCAGGGTCCTAGATTTCTCCTGATTACACAGAATCTTTTTGCTTGCAGAAACAGCAAGGTGATCTGTGACCTGTTTATTTATATAAACAGGCGTTGCAGAGGGACACGGTAATTTGTTTCTCAGTAATGGCTTTTCTGTGTATATAAATATAACCTGTGCATAAATAATGTGCGTGGAAAGGAGATCGAGAGACAACAGACACCGTGGCTGGTTCTGGTATTACTCCGACATATCTTCTTGTACAGGTAACCAAACTCACAATACAGGTTAAGAAACTTACGGTATTAACCAACAAACCCCTACCTTGAAGTTTCTGAATTTGCATTTCTCATCAAGAAACAATCTTATACTGGTTAACCAGGACATAAATCCAGGAAGATCAGGAGTTATATACTCCTTTAAAGTACAACAACAATACTGAGATGGTTAACTTTCATCCAGATTGTGACTTCCTGTTAATGGTTCTTATTAAGTAATACTGGTGGGATCAGAAAACCCTATGTGTTTTTTTCCGGATCTGTAAACTTATTCAGGTTCCTAGTTTTGCAGATCCAGATCTGAAGAGATTTGACACATGAACAATTCTAAAAAAAAAAACACCGATTTTTTTCTTCAAACATGAAAAATCAATCATCTGATAAATATATTTCTTGACGCGTTTTAACAAATTGTTATATATATATTTCTATAGAATTTTTTCTGTTATTGTGTTCAGTTGTAAATTAATTCCCATAATACGTTAATAAACATAAAGTCGCAATTATGTTGTTTAGGAAAACCAGACATGTAGCCTGGTCTTCCAATATAGTCCCATTTATGGTCGTACGTGGGTATCATTTAATGTCAGCGAGAATCTTCTGCTGGAAAAATACATGTGTTAGTTTTATTAAAAATAATGAACGAATGAATCTTGTAGTTACGAAGCCAGGCTCCATTAGAATATTGAGTTATGGTCATTTTTAATATCGTGTATCCATTCGGAGCGGCCAGTGATACCCAAAACACGAATGCCAAAAACGTAATCCTCCATTCGAAAACAGATAAAATGAAAATTCGGAAGAAACCTTTA
Source organism: Sipunculus nudus (assembly GCA_026874595.1). Taxonomy (NCBI): domain Eukaryota; kingdom Metazoa; phylum Annelida; class Sipuncula; order Golfingiida; family Sipunculidae; genus Sipunculus; species Sipunculus nudus. Next base: position 101,329,816 of record CM049306.1, on the reverse strand, counting down.
AGAAAATCGTAAAATGGTTTAGGATTAATATTGGTATAGATTCTGTTTTGCTGTCGTAACATACCTTTCTTTGCAAATTTGATAACACTGGTAAAAATGCTTGTTTTATTCCAGAGAAATCTGGCTCCATGGCGACTTTTGATAACTCATTCATTGAGCAGGCTCTTTCTGGAAGAAAAAAGTTAAGCATGTCAACTTGGGTTATATTATATTTGCACCCTCTCCTTCTTGACCTGCCGCGGAGGAAGAAGGCAAAGGAGTGTCGTTTAAAAATCCTCGCCAGGCCAGTACGAGCACCATTTGACGAGTCTATATTGGGCTAGGATCTAATAATGTAAGATATTGTTGTTGGCATCCAAGACAGACTTTGTGATTCAACGGAGAACCTTGTGTGAACAAAACGGGTTGTTTATCAGGCGAAATCAACGTATATCCCTGCTGAATACACTCAGGAGAGTGATAAAAAAGTATAAAGTAAATAATGAAGGCCACATTTCTATTAAGGGATGTATTACATAAAAATATATATAATCCCTTCCTGTTAAAGTATAAGCAACTGCCATTGAATCAGGCCTACACTTTCAGGTTAGATGAGGCTATAAAACTACAACGGCTATCACAAAGATTCTGTGGTCTGTATGAAAAAATCCACATTATGAACATCTCCGTTTTGAAAGTTTTTATTGATTCGTTTTTATATATACCGAAGAATGTTTTATAATAATAAAATGTATTTAATAGGAATACTTTTCAACGACCTGCCTTAATCAGCATTACACTGGCAATAATGGACAAAATGAGGCTGAAATGCATGGTAAATATGTTACCAGATCCTTCGGAAAATGGTCGTTCGTGAAATATTTTACAGATAGGCGTTAAAACAAAATCCTGTATCTCTTCATGTTGATTAATTAAACGGTTTCTTTCTATCAGAGACGGTAATGACAGTACAATTTCCGTTCTGGTTATTAAGATGCTTACGATTTCTTTATTGGAAAGAGAAAAAATAAAAATTGGAAAGATTTGAAAGATAACAACGAGCCATAGGAGAGAACAAATGGAATCTAAAATTCACAGACGTGAAGTGTTTATTGTAATTTTTCGTTCATTATGATACCATATAATGGAAGGGAATTTCTTATGTGAGGTTATAATTAAGTTTAAATACTTCATAAATCGTTCGAAACTGAAAGAGGTGGACCTTAATTATACCTATCCACGTATCAATAATGTTGTCAGACGGTGGAGACTCCCACAAGAGCTGAACCAACATACTCTGAGCATTGTTCAGACTGCTGCAGAAGTAGCTGCCCAAAGCAAGTGGCAATTCTAGGGAAACGGATAAAATAACGGTGGTCCGTATCCTGTAACTAGAATCCTATCTTCTATATACATATGCACGTAGCGGTAATTTGCAATTAAGGAAAAATAAACCTATACGTAAATGATCTCTTCATTAAAATTATTCTTCAGGATGTATACCTTAAATCTTCTTATCACATATCTGTTTAAAGAATAGATACATGGCCTCCATTTAGCACGATCTTTACATGCTGGTGAAAAGAACAATAAAGTAAATTAATTTTGAAGGTAATTTATAATGCAAGGGGGTCGAACATTCAGAACAGATAGCCTATGCTTAGCCATTAGAATCTTTAAGTTTAGTAATAGTATTAGTGTGCACTCTTAAATATTTAATGGAACTGCCTCAGTCCTTTGTTGATTTCATCAACTTTTTAATGTAATATTACATGTTCAGGATAAATTATTTTCCGCAATTTCTTTTATTTCACAATTATAAATATTTTTGGACATTTGCCCGAGTTTTTATCTAGAATATTCATGCTATTTCAGTGGCGATTCTAAAACAAATATCCATTTTGAAGGATAAATATTTTTGCAAAAGGTTCAAGTGTTTATCGATTCGCCATTTCGGGCTTAGACAGAGCTGAACTTCCTTTTTGACAATCTACATTACGTCTAAATGCGGAAAGAGAATAACTTTCCCCGAAACTTGAAACAGGTCAACGTAGGTAACATTCAGCTATAATATTTAATAACTGTCCAAAGATCAGTCGAAATAGGAGGAAGATACGCCATATTTGGAATAGTTGAAGAATATTGTTTTCAGATTTTCTTGTGGCTCGGGATTGTTTGGTTTACTAAGACTAACCTTTAATTAAAAATAAAAGAGTAGGAACTTATTTTTGTTGTATGTATTTGTGAATATTTTATTCACCACCAAATCATTAATAACATACATACTGCAATACATCAAAGTCATGTTTAAGAAAATTATTTGGAGATAAGTGTACTGAATCACCCGTAAAAAAGTTCTGATTCATGGTCGTTCAACACTAATCACTTTAAAAATGGGTTCTTTCATTGCTAATATTGGAAGTCGTACATCAAGGCTGGGGGATGAAATCATTGAAGGTTATTTATATAAAACACAAAAGCATTCCCCTGTGGTGATGGCGCGATGGGAGATGGAGGCTGAGGCAGCAGACATGGTGATGTGGATTGGATATAAGAATGCAGTGACACCATGATTGTCCCTATGTTTGTAGACCAATGCTAACGATGTCTATGTAAAAGACAGACCTACGGGGAGCCGGCATCCATCATCGAGACGCCCCGGGCTTAGGAAACGGACAACTCCGCATGGCTGAGGTCCTAGTGCGAGCCGATTTCATTACAATAAAAGCTCAAACCTTTCAAGCCAAAGATGTCTGAAGGTATAAGTGGGGTTCGGTATATAGAGACAAGAGGCGGACTAAATATGTGGGTCTAGGTGATTGTGGAAATGAGACTTGATTAACAAAAATACCTGTGCTCTAAAGCACCGCTCATCAGAGTAAGTTTTATATGTGGTAACTCCCCCGCAATAAGGGCACTTAAGTCTTTACCGTGACCGGCGGAATATATACCTTGATTGATAGCCGTTACCTATGTATGGGAAGGTCACTCGCCAACGCGTGAACACCCACATAAATATCACAGCCGCATGCGGTCTATCAGTATATTTAAATGAGCTAGACATGAACTAGAACCTGTAAAAATGATTACATATTATGTTGAAAGGCGTGAACATTAATTGTCTCACGAGGATTGTGCTGTCCGTTTGTTCTATATGTCAGTGCTTTGGTATTTCCTGTATTGTGGTCATATTTTTTTTCCAGAATTCCCTTATTATTGCTCTGTCTGGACCGATCGATACACAAAGGTCAGGTTTCGGAAACTGATAGAACTGGAGATTTGCTGCAAACGCCAGCAAAAATGTATCAGAATAAATATCGGTTTAGGAATGCACTCATCAACCAATATAAGCTTCCCCGTCCCACCCTGGGGACGCTTACACTGCTGAACACGCTGAGTTATTACACATTTTAAAGAGCAGTATATACATAACGACGAACACGATAGCAAGGACTCTATCACGTCCACCTAACTGAACATCATTAATCGCCTTCTTCTGGTCCAAAAGGAGATCCAGTTGACCGGGAGGGTCGTGTTAGCAAAGTGGTCTTAATTGGCGGGCTGGTCGTGCTGGTAGGGTGGCCGTGTTGACAGGGTGGTCATGCTTGTAGGATGGTTATGTTGCTGAAGTGTCGTTTTTGAAGAATGGTGGAGTTAGTTCAGTTATCGAATTCATCATGGAGTGGTCGTGTCGGTTTAGTGGTGGAGGTGTTTGAGTGGTCATGCCGGTTGAGTGGTCGTGTCGGTTGAGTGGTCGTGTAGTTTGAGTGGTCGTGTTGGTGGTAGGGTGGTTGTGTTTGTCGAACGGTCGGATTAGTGTAAAGGTCGTATTCATGGAGTGGTCGTAGTTGTGGAATGGTCATGTTCAGTGGAGTCGTCGTGTTTGTCGAAGGGTCGATTTCGTGGAGTGATTTGTTGACGGAGGTGTCGTGTTTGCATGGTAGTCATGTTTGTTACTGTGATAATTGTGCATGTGTATTACCTGTTGTTACGGAACGTAATATAAACAGATCATGTATGCGTGATGAACACAAATTCTGTAACGGACATTTAAAAAAAATCAGATTCTGTAACACTAGGCAGCGTGAAATGTCTAGGGGAATGAATAAAGAAGTCAGTGGTTTCTTGTTAACAAATAACTATAATCTATTCCTAAAACAACCCTAACAATACAATACACTAAATCAATACAATTATACAGTAAAACAGCGGCATAGCAACAAGTCAATACAATCACACCGAAAATAATCAATGTGCACAGCACCTGGATACCAACACCGTCACCACGATAAATTCTTTAAATGTATACTCTCGGAGAATGACAGTCCAGTGTAAAGTTCTTGTAACAATCCAGAAAGTAAACTGAAGTCCAAAAGCATAAAATACAGGAGAAAGTCTTAAAAAATCTATAACTGCCGCATTCGTCGGATAAGGTCCCAAAAACCGACACACACGCTTCTGCGTCCGCCGGAATCCTTTCTGTTCTCTCTGCCTGGCTCTGAAACACAGCCACTTTATATACCTTCACACCCTAAGCAGAGAATTTTCCACTTCTCGAACAGTCTGTAAGATCTTGCACAACACAGTAAACACGCTTTTCAGGAATTCTCTAGAAAAACAGCGCTGTGTATCTCTACATACAAGGCTAATCACGTGACCTCGGCCAGGCGTGAAAACCCAAGGCTAACATGACAACGAGAGTTCAACCAGTACGGATTAAACATAGAATGTAACAAACGGCCCGGCGAGGGCGCCACAACACAAGTTACGCCCGCGCCACACAATAAAAAGAGCACCTGTAACACGGTGTATTCTAATTTTTCCCCCCGGGGAAGTCCTGTTTGTTACCGAGTAATGCAATTTAGTAACCGCGTATATCTGGGGTTTGTTACCAGGGTAGTCGTGTCTGTTATTATTTTTTACCGGGGCAGCGCTGTTTGTTACCCAGATATCCATGTATTTACCAGGGTAGTCGTGTCTGTTATTTTTTTTTACCGGGGCAGCCCTGTTTGTTACCCAGATATCCATGTACTTACCAGTGTAGTGGTGTTTGTTACCGAGATGGTCCTGTTTGTACCTAGTTTAGTGTGAGTGGTAGTGTTGCTGGGATGGTAACATTAACGCAGTCGTCGATTGAACGAGTTGTTTACCAGAAAGACCGTGGCACTCGGATGTTGTTGTTACAGGGATGATAATGGTCACGGGGTGGTTTTACCGGAGTGACCGGTGCATCGTGGTGTTCGTTTTACGGGGGTGACCATGTTCACAGATGATTGTGTTAACCAGATGACCGCATCCCCAGGGTTATTGTGTTATCAGGTTGAACGTGGTACAGGAGTGACCGTGTTCCCGGGCTGATCTTATAACCGGGGTGTTCGTGTGACAGGGGTGATTGTGTTGATTGGGTTACCGTGTTACCAGGGTGACCGTGGTTCCTGGATGAACTTGTTAACGGGGGTGATCGGGTTACTAGGGTGACCATGTCATCGGGGTGACCGTGGGACCCTTGGCTGATCGTGTTCCGGGGGTGATCTTTTTACTGGAGTGACCGTGTTCCCGGGTTATCTTTTTACCGGGGTGATCTTGTTAGCTGGTAGATCTTTTTAACAGGGGGTCCGTGTTACTGGGGTGATCTTTTTACCGGGGTTACCATGGTACCCGGGGCTGACGGTGGTTCCGAGGTGGCATCTCTGCAATACATAGTAGGCCCGATATCTTCCAGTCCATGAATTTAATAGTAAAAGATCATTCAAAGTCGAGAGATTATCCTCATCATGAAATACGCAGTGCCACCTACATGCAATTCCCTGTGATAAAAAAGATAAGAACACTTATCATTATCGGCACCGAGGGAAAACTGTTAGCCACCGCTATTCATAAGATGCCGGTTATTAAAATGTTCCTAAGATGAAGGGTGTGTTGTTGTTGAACAGCTTTTGTTCACATTTTGGCCACTAGCAGATTCATAAAGCCTTTCAATTTATCTTTATTAAAGGAGATATGTATCATAAACATAATCTACCTTTAAGTTTACCAGCAACATGAAGAGCAAAGTATACAGTCAAGGCAATAACTGCCAGTGAAAGTATTAATTTAGTGTTTACATAGGTAAGTAATCCCCTGGACAACATTTCTGCTCTCATATATGAAAGCTTCAAGCCATTGTTAAAAAGTTCCGTTAAGGGTCCTCTGGTTGGGAAACCATGTCTTAATCCTACAGCTGCAGAAGCTACAATTTTGCTAAGCACTCGTTGCACAATGGCTTGAAACTACACGTAGTTAATGTAAAAAAAACAAACAAAAAAAAAACAGATATAATAGTTATATATGGTGTATATAAATGGTTTGCAGCTGGTATTCTGTTACTATAAGGACACGTTAATGACCAATGGGTAGGTTTGTGTGTTGATTTAGGATTACGGTAACAATACATGCAATAAGAATAACATGCACAAATATTATTAGGTTTTCTGGATTAAATTATGTATTGCCTGACCGTAATATTTGCTAATAATGGTGTTACGAATTCCTCCGAGAGACCAATTATCTGATAAAATCACCTGCCTATTAAGACCACCCTTGATTGAACCGGAAACTTTCACATTGGTTAAATCTGAACACCTGGGAATTAAGACCACTTAGGCCAGACACATTCACATACATGTGTATGTGGTCTCATCACACAGATTTCACTGTATTAACATATGGACAAACGTCATTATATGAATCTTCAACAAGTTCACGGAGTACACTTTGAGAAATTATCTTATCTGTGCGATTTCATATTTATTTTATCCTATTGTCAAATAAATGGGGCTACTGCTGGTCTTCATTAGATCGTTATCAAGATTATATAGATTTGTGAAGGTAGCTTGTGTCAATCAGGTTAACCGAGTTCAAGCGGGGACAAGCTTCTTAATACGAAAGGCCATGAATTTATTGCTGTTCAAATAATGGCATTCCTTATAACACGGGACTATATCGAGTTTTGCAACCAGGCAGCGTCTGGTGCCCCGCGTGTTTAGGTATGTCCATGTTTTTATCACCAAGTTGTATCTGCATACAGACATCGTGTCTATTTGATGAGGGCGGTATTTACAAATACACGGAAACGTGATCATCCAGCAAGTGTGTGTTTGTAAAGTATGGATAGTATATGTTACCGGTTACATGTACCCGGAGCGTGTAATGTATGACAATGGAATGAGCAAAGGTCAGGGAAGCTGCATAAACGAAGAGCTTTGACTGTCAGGTCATTTACATTAAACTGAAACATTAAATCATGCGTAATTAATTGAACCCCATCAGCTGTAATATGCAGTATACAAATTTCAATGAAAGATAAAAAAATTAAAGTGTGAAAGTGGTAAAAACTTATATATATATATATATGTATATATATATATATATATATATATATATATATATATACATACATACATACATACATCAGATAATTTTGTAAAAGCATAATTAATGTCCTGTAGTGTAAAACAGGCGTAACTATATATTATGTAAAACAGCAAGAAAGTTTGCAGTCCCTAAACAGATCTTTCGCCCCCCCCACAACTATCTGTGGGGTTCCTGTGACCTGATTTATATTCGGTCAAATGCTAACAATATATTTATCACCCAGATTTCAGTTTCTACTTTGATATTCTGGTCTTATTGAGAGATGGAAATACACGATCCTTGTGATATGAAAACGTTTGATGAAAGTAAAAACACTCTTTCTGTTGGCGAAGTATGTTTTAAATTTGAAAAGTCAATCGATGGATAAGACAGGATAGTTTACTTTATCCTCTGTCACCACATGTGACTCACCGAATGTTATCAAATGAAGGTGTTTTTTTATACTAAATTCGTCTTATCAGTATATGTTTCTGTTGGTTCTGCTGTTATTTTCATGAACTGCTTCTCAATTTAAATAGGTACGAAACGTTTACAAAATCTGCAAATATTCATAACATCGAGACCTTAATTTGAAAAGATACATAAAAGGTGACTAATACCTGAAGCAAAATGAGAACTGAGACTGAATATTAAGCACGAGAGAGGTTTTAGTAGTGGGCACAGGTACATAGTTGATCCAATAACAAATAGGATTGTAAACCCTTTGATGATTCTACAAGAGCCGAAACTAAGAAAAAAATGTAACTCAGATGAACTTTTCACAAATTGAATTGTCCAGTTGTAGTCTGGTTAATGCTCAGCAACGTCTTGGCCTAAGATAGTGCGTCCTTGTGAAGTTTGCACCTGACAGGCTTCGTTATTTAATACATAACAGATCTATAAACGTAGTTTAACATACATTTGTGGTCCGGCTTATGCCTGCTATTAACTTAATAGAGCCAAGCTCAGATATATTGATCATGGTTCTTGAAAAGGAAGGCAACATATAAGCCAATATTGATATGAAAACCTCCCACTAAGATAAATATCGAAATAGTTTATTGAAAGGAAAATAAGAGAAGTAAAATGCTTGTAAAGCAAGGGCTACCAATAAAAAAGTTTACACATTTTTTCAACAGATGACAAACAACCAAGTAAACTTGTTTTTCATTTAATATTGCGTGATTCTTACATATAAATATCCTATAATAATATAGATAAATTTGCAGGAAAATAGATGATACGCCATGCATCATTTACAAAAAGCTGTTGTTATCTATAATTGCCAACAAGGAAATCTCATTCTCTGGTTTCAACGCATCATTAACTGTGTACAATGATAGGTCGAGGAAGTCTGTCTCGGAGCATCAATCTTATGCCGCTTCAGTTTCTTACAAAATTCTCATCAAATCAAATCGGAAAGAAATACGGATAATTATAAATTTCAGTTGTGAATAAAATCTCTATCTGACTGATTTATATCCTTCACTTTTACATATGCACGCGAGAAATGATATTATCTACAATTATCGAATATACAAGTTTTTTATCCGTTTTATTGAAATGCTTTCTGATGTTTTCTGCTTCATGGATGCGAAGTCTGTAGATTTATGTTACGAATCTTTATTGCAGCGCTAAAATGAATCCGCTAGATTCTATCCTTAATAGACGAAACATAACCAATGAACATAAATGAAACGGAAACAAAGAATGGTTTAGTTGTGTGTAAAAATGTGTCAGTGTAAATGTAACAGATGTAGAATATAGTATATACTGCATGAAAAGTTCAAACAAGCAGACTACACAGCTTGGAAGACCGCCATTGCTTGGTTTTAACCGCTTACAGACCTACCTCAACATACGGAGAAAGTGCCCACTGAAAAGGAAACGCAAGCCTCCGCTGGACCAAGCAATTTCAGTCGACGAAAATGTCCTCCCGTCATCACAATCTTTTTACGTTTTCACAAATTTAATTGTTCAGATGTAGTCTGGTTAATGTTCAGCACCACCTCGGCCTAAGATATGGCGTCCTTTAGGTTGCACCTGACAGGCTTCGTTATTTAACATTCAAAATAACACCAAAAAGATCCAAATCGTCCGTCTGTAGCTAACTGGCAGTCAGGAACATGTGTCATGGGTCAACATGTGCCGAGAATCCAAACGTCCATTTCTGTCCTGACTACTTTTACGGAAAGATTCCCTCAGCGGGTGCGTCTGGTCACCATTGTAGGCCCCGAGAGGAACCTCATCAAGACTGTCTTTGCTATTGCAAGAGTTACGATTGCATCGCAATAACTTTTTGAAAGCACCCCGGAACTCCCTGTTGAAGAAGGCGTATATAAGCGGATTTAGCGAACTGTTAAGGTAGCCAATCCAAAACAATGTGCCGACGAGGGCGGACGGAGACTGGCACGGATCACACATGGCATCCACGAAGTACCACAGGAAAAACGGCAGCCAACAGGCTAAAAAGCATCCCAAGATCAGACCTAAAGTCTTTGTGGCCTTGTGCTCTCGTTTCATCCTCTTGCGATCAGTTATGCCGGACCCAAACTCCCCGGGGGGACCCGACTGGACGGACAAAGCTTGGATCCGCTTTTCAAGCCGGCGAGCTTCGCGATAAATTTTGACATACGCAAACACCAGTATGAAACTCGGTATCCAGAAAGATATGGAAGAAGAAATTGCAGCATATGGCTTGCTGACTATGAAATCGCACACATCAGTACTGTTCTTGACTGTGTCCAGGTAATCGGCAGTTGTGTACCATTTCATATGTATTGGGACATGGGATATAAGAGCAGAAGCCCCCCATGCCACGCCCATCATTGTAGCTATGATAGGTTTAGACATTCGCTGCTCATAATGGAATGGATCTAATATAATAGCAACGTAGCGGTCAATGCTTATACAGCATAAGTTCAAAAGTGAAGCAGTGCTAAACATGACGTCATTGGCGTTGAATACGTCACACATGATTGGGCCAAAAACCCATTTACCTGCGAGTTCTTTACTAGCGTTGAAAGGCATCACCACCAAGCCCACTAGAAAATCCGCAAAAGCCAGTGACACAATGAACGAATTGGTGACAATGCGGAGACGCTCAAAGCGGAACACGCTGACTATAACTAGAATGTTACCAAATATAGCACAAAACATAATGACAGCAAATGCTACAGCTTTCAGGACAATCACTAGTACAGATTCTCCAGCACCCGATGAACTTCCAATATCAGTTCCATTGTCCCTGGTGACCGGTATATAATGGCTATAGTTGTCTGAAGTATAATCCAGGGTGCCGTTCCAGTAGCCAGACGGCGTGGTGTATGCATTGGATTGCAGCGTGAACTCCATGTTTCACTCACCAACAAGTAATGTCTGTTGAAATATCAGCCCATCAGCCTTGATTGGAAGAGCATTCAGTGTCTCTTTTTCAGTCGGACAAATTCCATATTCTTGTTTCCCCCACAAGTGTCGGCAGCCAACTGCATGTCTATGGTATCGCCCGTCTGTTACTGCTACCGAATGCTTCTGTTTCCCGCTTTGCTGTAATGTCTTTCTATCTCTACCTATCACGAGAGCAGAGACAGAATGCTCGTAAAATCCATATAACTGTTTACGCTTGCTCCTCCAATCTGCAATGAAGACCGCTAAATATAGGTACTTGAGATAATATGTAAACTTCATACGCAGCGCTTACAAGTTGGCTGAATGTACTGTAATGTCTCGTAAATCCAAGCAGTTCCCCTCAAGGACATAGATAGTGTTTACACGGAAAGGTATTGGCATTTTGTTACAGTCACCCCTCAGAAATGTATCCTACCGGCAACACCTTGTTTGATAGCACTAGGATAGGGTGGTAGGGCCAGGTGGGTTGTCTACATACACTATTATAATCTTGTCAGTAACAGCGGAGTGAGATCCGTGGGCATTTAAATAACCAGTTACTAGGCATTCCATTCGAGACACGAGTACATTACAAAGTGAATCGATAATAAAACAAACAAACGATTTATGACCGGCGACCCGATGAGTTGCTAAGCTTTTCCCCAATGAAAGTATCGTTTGTTTTAAGAGTTTATCAATCAGCTATCAGGGAGGTGCCAAGAGGGGGCTCACTTTGAACTTGTTCCATATAAAAGGATTAAATGAGAATTAAAAATATTGCCACATTTGCCTACCTGTGCGTTCCCGCCATCGCTACTATACCGTCAATTAGGAAGGGCCGGTCCGCCATCTGTCAGGTCAATTCTCTGATGAAGCGGAGGCAAAGAGTGTTAAGTGGATTCGGGAGCGGTTCCATATGGTCAGAGTGGCCGGCAAAATTGTTTTACGGTCTGAAACAGCTGCAGTGTACTCAAAATAGCTCCTAGCTTGTCTATTAAATCTTGCACTGTTGGACTGAACAGGTTCTTTTCACTTGTTTCCTACTTAGGTCTTAACCAAGGGGGAAAATATTTCATGTTTCACAAGGAGCAGCTGATTAGTTTTTCAGGCATTTCACAAGGTGCCTTGTCCTAAATAAGTGTCCGGGGCCGAGGGATCGGAGCTTTTATATTCATAGGACACAAGGACTCCAGACAAATGCCATATTACATTTATTCCGGTGCTAGCAATCTGCACGGTCATCAGCGCCCCCGGAGGCAGACTGTTGTTTTTTCGGTCCAATTCGACACATTAGCGACTATCTGATACTCGGCTCCGCTGCCACGCTCCACAAATCCTCCAAGTGCCCCTACGTGGCCAGGTGAGTCGTGCTTCAGTGGCTTCGTGCGAGTTTCCCAGACCTGAGAGAAGCAGAATGCCGCTCACAACGACAGTCCGGGGGATTCCAATGCTATAACGCCAAGTGTCCTGCCAGCCAGTCGCAATGGTAGTGGTTATCCGCTCGCATTGCATTGGCGTATCGAGCATCTGCCAGCCCAAGCCACTGGCTCAATTTCAGTCCAAGGCCCAGATGGCATTAGCTCGCGATGGCGATCCCGCAGGCTTATATACCCGCCCAGTATATCTGGTCAGATCTACTCGGCGTCCATAAATACGCCGTTTATTTACACGAGTGTACGCTCGGCTTTGTGTCACGCCCGTCACTGACAAGTGCAGATATTTCCTTTACGATACTGACTCAGATTCATCAGTGTCTGGGATAAACGGAACCTTGTATGGAATGATGATTATGTTTTTAATATGTACATTTATAGGGTTTTTATCGGATAACATGATAACAAGAGCAATATTATGCCAGAACGTCAGTTACTTCAACGTATGAACATATACATACACACATATAGATCTATATTGACTCATAATGTTTATATATATATATATATATATATATATACAGAGAGAGAGAGAGAGAGAACAGTAAATGGGCATTTTTTATATCTGTGAGAGAGAACTGTATTTTATATTCTTCTTTTATACTCCTCGAACTTCCGTGACTTTGGAAATTAGACAATTAAACCTCAGCGATGCGGTTACTGTTTGGCCATGCTTTTATATTTATGTAATATATATTATTGATATCACCATGGTGATATAATATCTTCGGACATTAAATATACTTATCTGTAATTAACTGTAATAGTAATAATTATAATAATAATAATAGCAATAATCGACTCACAGTTGAATGTTGGGATACTAAAGGAGATGATTTTAAACTTCTGGGGTAAAAGTTCAGATATCTTGCCCAAATAAATCAGGTGTTCTGCGGTAGAAATTGTTGATTGGTATCCATATATCATCAAACTGGCAGTGGAAGGAATATGTAAATTATTGTGTTAAGAAGGCCAAACAGGGGCTGAACTTTTTTAGGGAGACTTTAAAGGTTTGGTCTAGGCTTGCCCGTTTAAGGAAATTTTATAAAGCAGTTTAGAGAGTGTGTGAAGCTCTCTGTAACCGTGTGGCGTGGAAGCAACAATGCAAAGGTGCGGAATTTACTTAATAGGGTCGGGACTTCTTAACCATCTTTTGAACCAATTTACCATAACAGATTGTTTAGAAAGCGAATGTTCCAATCAAAGATATTACTCACCCAGCGCACCATCTATTCAAAAAAAAATATGGAGTTCGTTACCGTCGTTACCAAGTTATTAAAAAAATCAACCAGTATCTACATATCAGCAATCCGGAAACTAACCGATTCCTTGTGGAAAAAAATACCTGTAGACAATTATATTTTATATACGATTTTATTAATTTATTTATTTATTATCTTTCAATGTATTATTTTACAACAAGCTAGTTAAGGCATAGACTATGTATGTACTTTGTATACTTTTAAGTATAATTAGCAAATGATCTTATCTTATCATCATCGTCATTACAAAATAGTTGTTTTGATATAGAGAGATAATATAATAATAATAATAATCATCATCATCATCATCATCATCATTATAAAATAGTTGTTTTGATATAGAGATATAATATAATAATGATAATAATAATAATCATCATTATTAAGTGGTTGTTTTTATTATCATTATGATTTAAAGAATAGCTTAGATATGGGTATTTCTCCGCCCACAACCCAAACGTGCATGATAGGACCCAAAGCCGACATGCACGAGGCAGAAAAAAATTACTTTATAAAAAAAAAAGCATTTTGAAAGAAATAAGCCACAAGATTTATCAAAAATAATTTATTCTTTCATGGAGAACACCCTCTCCAATATTTCATCGAACGAAATTGTGCGTTTAATTCTAAGCCCACCAGCAGGCCAGCCGGTGCACGGATTATACCATCAATATATCATATTATACCATCATTGTATCATTAATAGGGATCCGAGTACGTGTGTGTACTCTGATTAAAAAGCTCACTTTGAAGGCATTACTAAAGTGAGTCATGTATTTACTTACCTGTTAATCACTTTTTTTTAACCATGGTGAACGTATTGATTTTGAAACGCATAACAAGAAGAAGCAAAGGGAAAGCTAATGAAAGATAATTACATTTTTCTCACACGTACAGTGCACTGTTTTCCACTTGTTTCCGGTGGCGTCACGCTTTCTTCTTTATATATATTCAAATATTACAATATATCTTTCAGTACATTAAATCTAAAATAATTTGATCGGTTACAACATGCCTAATCAATAGAATAAGCGTCATATGGTATGCATTGGGAAATGTATCTTAAAAGATGTAAATAACGGAGCAGGAATATCCCTCATCTTGGAAATCAATAACGTCATATTTAAATCCCCAAGCATGACGCCATATTTCATTTATTGTTGATTAGGAGAATGCGAGGAAATCTGCGTGATAAGCATCACTGATCGCTTGAAAACTTCGGCTCCCAGTGATAATGGCGTCTCGATCTTTGGAATCAGATTAACGGACTGCAGGCTCTGTTTCTGTGAATTTAATCAATTATTTTTGTAAACAAATTGCAACTTTCAAGCTAAGGCGTATCAGCATAGGCGATATTATTATTTTTTTTACAATTTTCATTTTGGGCTTCATTTATATAAACGGCGTCATTAGGAATTCATTATTATAATCTTAATTCAATGATTTTGTATACTTTCCTCAGTCAAGGCCATTTTACAATTACAATTAGTTCAAAGCATTTTACAAGACCTGAAAACAGTTGATGGAATGTGGAATCTCTACACAAACAACAGTTTTCCTTTCAAAATGCCGGAGCTTTTATCGAATGATGTGGCGCAAGATTAAAGATTAAAATTTAGCCTACACGGTTCTTTCATAACAGGTGCCAGCACTCGTGTTAATGTCAGTTGTCGCTGTAAGTGAAAATCATTCTTTATACATTTTATGTGAGCTCTCAAGTGATATAAAGCTTCTTCAGTACATGGGAACTCCCATTGAGGGGATTGCTGCTCGCTCCCGGTGGCTCTAGTAATCCTGTACCTTCATTCCCGGCACGATGTTTGGGCTTATTAATACCATTAAGTCGTCATTTTGGTGAGAGGCCGTAAACCAAATCAAACATCGATGCTGGCCGCCCCTGCCACTCGAGGCGCAGATAATAGTGTAATGAAACATCTAGCGAGGAATGTATTGAGTCGCTGAACACGTGCCAATAAGTGTTGAATAAACTCAAATGTAAAATGCTGCCCCGGTACGTAGATATTCAGGGTGCTGGCGTGTAATTACTCACCCGCCCTGCGCGCATTTTAATTTCTGAAAATTCCCCAGTAAAGCTAATAACATGCTGCACTTGCAGAACATTAACCAGGTCACAGAGTGCACTTGTTGAAGAGTTATCTCTTGTGTTCAATGGACTGATACGGTCCGCATCATGACCATCATGCAGCTTATGTAAAAGGTTATATGTTGTGATTTCCGTAAACAGTGGCTTCATAGTGGGACTGACCCCTTTAACAGATAGATTTCTTTTACAAGACAAATGTTAGACAAATGACATACAATAGCGTGTATTAAATACTGGAGAGGTTGATATATTCATTTTCAACTCGATACATGATACAGATAATGTCAACAGAAAAATCCCTTATAAATCAGACATCTATTTCCATTACCAGATGCTGATAATAAACGGCAGACGTAAAATCAGTATCACTAAACTTTTAACGGTGCCTCGTTAAATTCCCTTTTAATATTCTTTCCATAATAACTTCTTGGAGGCTTTTCATTCACGAGATCTATAGATGGCGGGTATGCGTAATTCCTTTACTGTGTCCTGTATCTTGTAAACTCCTAAAATGGAATGCTGTAAGTGGTGTGTAAGTAGTTTGTTTAATGAGGAGGATTTTATCCATGAAAGAGTTAACGATATTTTTTAAATAAGCCCATAATGCTTCCAATATTAGAAACGTTATTCTTAGCCTGTATTCAGACTTCCTCTGTGGCTGACGCTTGGTTCCGCTTTAATTAGCAGTCGCCGGGAAAGATATATCAGACTTCAGGTGCGCCCCTTCGCGCCCCCGTATGAATACGCCCTTTTTAAACGCTCTTCACACTGCGCAGTGATCTCTCTGTCAGCTGGGGCCGAAAAGGTTACAAATTCCTAGTCAATTCTGTAAGTTCGTAGGACCATCACCCACGCTTAGCTATGTATGCCGCGCGGGTAGACCGCACCGACAGTCCCGGGATAATTAGGCTGACTCTTTGGCCTGGTGATTCAACGCAATTTGCATGCATCATTTGGGCCGATGACCTCTTTTAGTGTATTTCAGGTGCAACCTCGGGCCAGTCATGTTGTCCAGTATTCAAGTCGTTACTTTTATAGACACACACCGGAAATGGTGCGTAAAAGAGGAAAATGACATTAGGTTTTACAATTCTTACTTAACGCAGCAGGCAGCGGAGACGGTTAGATGGGCCCAAGGCTGAACTGGGTCAGCTGCTGGTGCAGCGCAGACAGAAGCTGTTTGCTATGCATGCAGCATTTAGACTTAGTGGGAGTACAGTTGTTGTCTGCTGCTTTCTAAAATTTACTGATGCGGAGATGAAGATGCTAATTAAGATGTGGAACAAGTCTACGGCTTGACTTTTCATTAGCATCAACCGGAGATGGTATTCATGTGGGCTAAATGAAGTGAGCACTTAAACGCCCATGCTGGCTAATGGATAACCATTTTCCAAGTAAACATAAACAGCTTTACGACGTCATTGGCTGATACAGGACTTAAGACTACAGGAGGAGGGGGGGGGGGGGGGGGAAGGGGAGGGTAAGCAAGAGGGGTTTTCCTCTCACATGGTGTAGAAACATCTACAGGCGCAATATAGGGTAGTTTTACATCATGATGCAAAATCCCGCTCTGCGAGTCATTATTTGTCGTTATTGTTTTCCAGATTTTTTAAGGGCGAAAGGGGATTGGGGTATAAGAAATACCTGTACATACATGTTAACAAGTGCACTAAAAATTCACAACAAACAGTACGTAATTGTTAACCAATCTTTGTTTAAGGCTAGCTTTGTCCGCATCATGTAATAAATGACATTCTTTAAATGAAAGAATAGTATTTAATACACTTCTGATCTGGCACCCTTGACGCACGTACACATACCCAACCAATGAGAGAGAGAGAGAGAGAGAGAGAGAGAGAGAGAGAGAGAGAGAGAGGCTTGTTCCGGTGAGAAAGTGTCCAGTATACCAAATTAAAGTCCCTTTATATTTGGAGTTAGGGCTGTGCGGATTAGGTCACTCAAATAATTCAGCAGATAAAACGTTCCTGCCAGAATTCCACTCAATTACCATAAATTGTGTCCGTATCTCGGAGCTGATCGGCCGTTTGACTGCGATCAAACTGGATCTCCAGCGGTTTATCTCGGCATTACAACAGATCATGGGGGCTTCAAGCTGATAGTGCAAGGTCCGGTGTATATCACACTGCTAGTTATTATCAAGCCAAGCTGCAGCGTGATAAATACCACTGCAAATTAAAAAAAAGCATGACATAAAAGAAACAGAAATATTAGATCTTTCAGTCAAAAACATTCAAACATATTTAGCAGCATGAAGATAAATAGGCACATCTATTTACCTGGCTATTCAATGCTATGATAAACAGGATTTAAATGAGACAGTTTATCTGCAGAGCGTATTAATTTAATCATTTTCTACTTAAACACATCACAAAATATTTCGTTAAAAACTGCCCTATTTTAAGACCAATTTTTTAACTTAAACTCTGACACAAATATTTTCAAGGGAATTAATTGGCCAATATAGCATTAAAATTTTTTTTAAATGAATCATGTTGTTATTTCAGAATAATTCTCCAGTCACCTTTTTTTGCGCATGCGCATTCTGTTCGGGTCATATTATCTAGTATCGCGGGAACGCGCATGTATTAAAAACAGTTTTTGTGGGAGCTCATTATCATAAGCAAGATATCCTTTTCACTTTTATGAATTGATTTGTGACAAAGAAAGTTTTGTGAGTTCAATGGTAACTTTATGTTAATTTGTTTTTACGTTATCGCGTAAACATCATATTTGTGGCGGATGGACGGACGGATGGATGGACGGACGCTGGATCTTTTATGCATGTTACGGTCTGAATGTAAATATATATATATATTGTAACAAGTTGTAGAGACGCTAACAAATTCCTCTTACGTAAACTCAGCATAAAGAAAAATCCAGATAATTAGGCACGTTGTACAGGTATTAGGCACAAACACGCTTCAGTGAACAACCAGGTGCTCAATGTACAACCCCTCCAGTCATACCGTTCTGATGAGTGCCGTACAACGGTACGAAACTAATTAGTCAACACGATGCTTACAATCGTTTGATTCCTTATACATTATATATATTTATACGCTCTGGTTATACCCTCGTGCGCTTTGACATCAGTGCGTTACAAACAGCGTAGACAGAACAATTGTATTGTGTGTATATATATATATATATATATATATATATATATATATATATATTAAATATATATGTAAATATATGTATGTGTTTAAAAACTTACCACATAAGTCTATAATGGAACATTGTATATATAATAATACATTTCTACGTTGAGAATCAGAACGCTTATCATGACCTGTTTTATTATTAAACCGCACCGCCCCTATTTTATTTGTGTTATTAGATGCGGCCAGCTGATGAAACATGTGAAAATCATTCTTTCATTCCAGTCACGCTCAGTAGATATACCTTCTCCTTTCCGCACTCGGGCTTGTGTCAGAACGAGGCCCGGATCGTTACTTGGAGACGAAATAGAGAAGGACCACATTGCTCTCATTGACCCGCGTCCAGCCCACCCGGAAGTCACCGGAACGAGGCATGTCCGGGTTCTGTCAACGATAATTTAAGCGCATGGAAGGGCGAAGGTGTTGACAAACGCGGAATGGCCGGCTTTCGGTAAATAAGATGATCGAATCGACCTGCAAGATGTAAAGAAAAACAAGATATATGATTTATTATGAGTCGCAGGTTGGTATTAGAAATAAAAAACACACTGACATTTTGTTAAACAAGAAATATAATAATACTTGCTTACAAATCTTCAAGCTCAGGACTTTTCTTCTCAAGCGGTAAATAAAATAAAGGTAATAAAGAGCAAGAAATCCAAGAAATTATACTAAACAGAAATTGATTTCTTGTCCCTGGAAGACATGTTCATTTGTAAAAAGAATAGCAGTATAGGAACCGGAAACATTAGTATTATATATATATATATATATATAGAAACCAAAAGTGACAAGTGACTGAAAAAACAAACCCTATATATATTCATGACAGGCTGTGACCCATAAGGAACATTTGGAGATTCAGTATATACCGTCCAGCTGTGCTTTCCCTATACCAAAACCATGACCTATAGTCATTCAGAAAACCTGTAGCTAAAATCTGGAATCATCTGCTGAGGACAATAAAATGTTGAGGAAAATGAAGGGTTTTAAACGTGCTCTTAACACACGCCTTTGTATGTGAATAGGGTTGAGGAGTAATTGTAATATTTTCTAGTCAGCGTGAACTTTAACAATATAGATATATAATGAAATGACTATCTAGTTCATGGAAAATACATGTAAGCAATCACACCCTTCAATCCAGAAAATTTATTTTATTTATTATATCGAGATCATTTGTTTTAAATTTTAGCTTCATATTTCATTTTATAAATATTTTAGTGTATTATGACAGTGCGCAATCGTATTTTATATTTTAACTTGAAAGTGCCTTATAGCAATCCGTGTCATGAATGAGGCGCTGTATGAATGCTTAATAATAATAATAATAATAACGTTTATCATTTCGGTCAAAGAACAATTCACAATGTCTGACAACTGACACACTAGTAGTCAGTAAAACTGCAGCTGTCTCTTACAGTTGCAGCACGTCTTTGATTTTTCATTCCATCTGCAATTAATTTATCATGGCGCCGCTTACAAGGCCTAATTACTACCATACCGTTATGATTACTCGAGACATAATCATTATGGTGCTTGGCATAGAAATACGTAAAATAGTCGATGTTACCTGGCTTAAGCTAGGCCCGTCTTATTGACGCCTTTGAACAATCGGATATTAGTCTTTTGTTCTTTTGAGGAAATTACTTGTGACCGAGAGATGTCCATCTTGAACACGAACAAGAGGATTAAAGTAAGGTTCAGTTATCATGATGGTCATAGTTAAAAGTAAAAGACATCTAGCAACTCACAACCAGTGACAGCTGTAAAACTTAAACCAAAAGCCTTCGGCGATTCTGTTTCTTCTGAACAGCATAATAGTGGAGTTTCTTCAAAGTAATTTACCCATAATGCCATGTTTCATCCGGCAGGTACTTCGACAGTAATTTGTGTCTGTTTTTTTCTGTTGCAGAACGAGTAAAATTGATCGGTGGGCTTGGTGCTTTTATGCTTCTTTAAAACCTTCCTGGGTAGAGCTAGCAGTGAATGAAAGCCAAGAACCAATGACTCTTTCTATTGTTCGTATTAGGTTATATCCCTGGGCATGGAAAAGCAGCTTTGCTGGAGACTAGGACATTTTTCTCTGCCTTCTTTTCTTTGGCAGTGGTCAAAACTTACAAAGGAGGCATTTCTGTTTGATAAAATAGTCATGATTTTGAAAGAAAGTGAACCTGCCACGTCTTTGTATTTATCACGGGTAAATAGGATGATTATTAATCAGGGAGCATAGAAAATATATTGGTTCTAGCACTATCACCTCTTTATAATCTTGGCTTTCTATTTGCCAAATGGATGCATCTAAGCTCACCTATGACCTTACCCATACCCAAAGCGTGACCTAATTCCATACTACCAATCAGTTTATGTCACAACAATACGCTTATCACCAGTCGCTAATAAGTCAATATCAAACTGCTTATACGCGGGCTATTTCAATCAATGAAGCGACAAGCCGCTGCATCACGACCACGACAATAAGACGGGCGTAGCAGAGGCTGTGTTCGATGTGACCGAATATAAAAAGAACGCTGCAGCTAGGAGACGAATAACGTTGTATTGATACAGAAAGCTCTTGTATCGAAACCAATCACTGGCGCAGAGTGGCGATTTGTGATTCTCGATTTATCTTACGTTACCATCTTCTTCGCAAGGACAAGAGACCTCAAGGATAAGAAGGTATTACATTGACCGGATAAGTCGCTGATGGATGTGCAAGCAATCATTAAGGCGAAGTACACGTGGTTTAAACAGAAAAAAAATCTTCCATTGAATCGAACCGGTTTCCTAGACTCTTATGACTCCACCTGCATAAAGCAGGATGATGGGAACACTTGGACAGGCGAGGTATCACCCGCCGAGATGGACGAGTCATGGCATTCCTGTCAGACAGAACTCTCCACGTACAAACGACTTGTCATTTCAAATCATTCTCAGTAAATATTTGTCTGAAGAAATGAGAGTGCATCACTCGACTCAGCACAATCATTCATGTGCCGCCGCTGAAAGTGAGGCCCCGCTCTATAAAACTAAGCAATATGTTTTATTGGCCCCCGCTGATTACTGTTAGTTTTATGGTCAGAAACGCCCAAATTGAAAAATATTTTTGACTTTGGCCTATTGATCAAGCCTGAAAAACCAATACTTTTTGTACCAGTTGAAGACTTGCTTCAATAATCCATATTCAGGCATGTTTCACCAGTCCCGCGATGTATTTCAATGATTTCTCGGAAAGAAAAACAACATAATATTGTGTACATTCCAAAAAGTGACCCATATTCTTTCTATTCATGTGTTGCAAGACATCAGCTTTGTGTATTCCATACATCCACCCACCATTTTGGATACTTGCTATACATCTTTGAGCTGAAACAGCCTTTCTCCGTGTTAAAAAATACTATTTTGTGTGCGCTTGAAAAATGTATATTATAACGACCTGTTGACAGCTATCGACACTACACACCATGGTATTTTACTGTTCGAATGTCAAATTGCCTTGGAATAACCGTGATACAAACAAGTTTAGGCTTTTATCTTTCTTGTCAAACAAAATCCGGTATATTAATGCAAAACATACAAAATCTTAAGCCTACGCTCTTACCTTCGGGGGCCCTAAGTAACAGTTCTTTAACCAATTCTCTTTACTGTGTACACATTGCCTTTAGCTGATCTCCTGTGATATCACATTTGCTTTTACCTGTGCCCTAATGATACGCAGTTGTACCTAAGTTTCACCTTGGTTTGTGTTAAAGAAATAAAATTTAGACGGCCCAGATTTTCCTCAAACTGAATGGATAAAACTGAAGTACTGTAAATTGGCTTAAATCAAAGACAAAAAGTGCTATTGCGTATGTCAGATTGGGTAACAGCGAGATTGTACTTCGGTAACTTGGGTTTCATCTTTGATGAACATTTATCGATATAAATTCCTCATATAGTTTCGTTCGTGAAGAAATCATATTTCCATCAACGAAATATTGATAAAATAAGGCTTTATCATTCTCCTAGAAAGGCCGTCATTTCTGGATATAACCAAGTTTTTACTTGTTGGACTGCCATCTTACTTGCTAGATTACTTATACATTACGTTCAAAACAGCGCAGCTCGTGGTATATATAGTACAAAGAGGTTTCACCATATAACACCACTTTTTATTGATTAACACTGGTTACGTCAGTGTATCACGTACAAAATCTGTCTTATTACATATCCTGCATTGCATGGCCTAGCGCCAAATACGTCACTGAACTGGTTTCATTATATCAACCATCTCCTGCTAACAGATCTTCCAATCAGTCCTTTCTCGTTAAGCCAGCAGTAAATGTAGCCACGTTTGGTGGCAGGTTTTTTTTTTTTTTTTTTTTTTTTGCGACAGAATTTTGGGACAATTAAGTTTGTTTCAATGTTCGGACATATCAAGTTGTTTAGAGTTGTTTGAAGACCGATCTATTTAAACGTGCTAGTGCTGCCATCTAGCGAATTTACGATAAATTACTAAATTTGTTTTCTGGTTTATGATGACAAACAATTCATATTGGGGTATCGCTTTAAAGATCCGTAATTCTTTTGTTCATACATTTTTTTTATTAATTATCAATAATCTTTTCTTCTCTATCGTCTAGCATATGGCCGAAAAATTGTTCCTTATAATTGATGTGCCAAAAGGTCTCTTAAAACATTTTATAAATCCTTCACTCTTTATATTTAGTGCGCAAACGTTGGTTAAAACTATAATTTATAGTAGATTAAGCAATGATGATCAGAAAGAGGCCTCCGCTCTATATTAAAGTGACACATAAGTACAAATGCAACATAATAAATACATGTGCAATCAACATTATATGTAAAGCACTACACAGAAAGAAGTATATGTTCAAACATTATGCATGCATGTATATTAAGGCGAGCAACCTACAGACTGCGCAAACGTTGAATTATTCGCATTCGCATGTTGTGCAAGATTTCCGTTGAACGAATCCTTCTTCTTTTGCAATAGACCTTCGGTCTTGAAATCAGTAGGATTATTCGTTCAACCTGTTCTGTTACAATGTACAAACACAAATTATCAGGGTGAGTCCCCCCAAAAAACGACAAAAAATTATTAAAATTCGTCTATCAGCAATGGAGATATCTAGCCGTAACTTCACGGCTCATTAAGTATATCGCACTGGTAATCCAAATGGTCATGGGCCGAAATGGCGCTGGTAGTTATCCAGTTAACAGTAAGACCATTAGCATAAGGATTCATCTTTACTGGAATGTCCTGGTATTTAAAGGATCATATTTTATAGAACCTGGCGTATATAAGGCTGATCTTTGTCGGACGTCATTTAACTGCATGACATACGGATATAGGTATCGGGTCATAGCATCAGCCAGAGAGGAATAATGATCCGACGTCACATCCATTTTCTTTTTTTTACACCGGGTGCTATTTGGATATGGCGCAACTACATGTACAACGTTCCACGCCGCCATTTTGCGGAATCTAATAACCGAAAACGCGACAGCAAGATGACCAATATATATGATAAATGTCTTACCGTGCTCACACAATGACGAAAATTGGTTGACATAGCAAACTATTCTGTTGGCAAGTCAAGGTAAAATCGTGTCAATAGCTCAGCAAATCCCACAACTTTTACGGAATAAGATGCACCCGTCTTAAAACGAATGCTAACTGTAACACTGCAAATTACACAGTAGGGCCCTGCGCGGGGCGGGTTTTGACCCGCAGCCAATGGGGGCCCGTTCCCGCGGGCTCGCGCGGGCCCCGCATAGGATTCTGTGCGGGCGGGGCGGCAGGCTAGATTCTAGAATGTGTGCGCCGAAATTAAGTATGTGCGAAGTGGAGCGGGCTCGGGTTGATAAGCTGACCTGGCAGTTCAGTAAAACATAAATACTGGTATAAATCTGTAAATTAATCAAACATATATTTATGTGTAAAATGTTTTCAGGAGATGTTCAAATGTACCCAAAAAGATGGATGTGAACTAATGTATTACACACTTACGCCTGATCGAAAGTGAAATTTCATGTTTTGCACAGTATAACTAAGCGATTCAGTATTGCCTAACACGTAATCGTTCAGCCGCAAGGTAAAACGTGACTCGTATATCAGGTAATAGATATTTATATAGATATTTATACAGATATTTAAAAGTTGAAGTTATGCAATAAATATTTTATTTGGCAAATAATCTGTATCGGTATCCTCAACAAAAATATGCTTTGGAAAAGGCAGAACTTGACGACACGGAATTGAGCTATAACTAATCTATCGATCGATACTATAGGGAATCAGCTGACCAACTTCTGTACATGTAGTAATGTTGATGCGACACTGGCAAATTTCCAGACGATTACCGTTGACTCTGACAAGAAGTAAAAATTGAACGATATAATCAGACATATAACGTTCATTCTTTTAAATATTGATGAATCATCACTTTAAATGTTTATTGCTTCCGCCATTAGGGGATGCGTCTATCCCCGTTCGTGTGAGTGTTTGTGTATAACATAACTCGCGCAGTCATGAACATTTTCTCATGAAATAGTGAGGCCAGTTCGGCTTTGGGCCAATGAAGAATCGATTAGTTTTTTAGTGGATCCGGCATAATTAAGTCACTTGTAATAATATTTGCCGAATAAGTGAATGCAAAAACGGATATGGGAGCATCCCACAAAAGGGATCCCCCCACCGCATACTCCCAGTGGCATAGGCTTGTATTCCTTAGAATGCGGTTTTTTACATATGTTTTACATATGTCACACAAATTGTAATACTAACTATTCAAAGGTATACGAAATGAAACGTGGATTTCGCAAGTCAGATTTTGATATCAAGGGTATACCGCAGTTTTACATATGAATATACCAGCCTCTGTTCACACAAAATATCGGAAATCCTGTTAGATGTTTACATTTTGCCTGATAGAAAGCTCTAATTACACCAAAAAGGAATTGACGAACAATGGACAATTAACTGTACTAACATTTGACCATATAGTCTGCCCCTTTGTCTAAATAGATGAGAGCGGGTTAAGTTACGAACTCTGAGGATGCAGACTAAGTACCTAGATGCAATAGTATGGTATCCTCCTGCAATAGACGTATCTCGTTCGTTTATAGTATGGTATCTTCCTGCAATAGACGTATCTCGTTCGTTTATAGTATGGTATCTTCCTGCAATAGACGTATCTCGTTCGTTTATAAGACTCGAGCGTTTCCTGCGTCAAACGACCTCGTGACCTGGTATATTTTGCCACAGTATAAGGCTTGTGTTTATAATAATTAATTGTTCAACCGATTGATGGAGTGCATAAACCATCATTTTAAGTCTAGTTCTAGCCTAAAAAGTGATGACCCAATGTTTGACTTCAGTCTAAGTGTATTTTGTAAAAATTAATATGTTCCGATAATAATGTCGGTGGAATATGAAATGAAAAAAAAATATTTGGCCTGTTATTTAGGCTTCACCCGGATATATCCATGGTGAAAAGTGGCAAATGAGTTTAACTAATGCTGAGTGCCTTATATTTTTGATTTGCCATTCTTTAGGGTACAGTATAGCTAAATCCTTTACTCTCATAGAAACAGTAAGCAAGAAATTCAGATATATATATATATGTTTAGGACACATTAGGGTCCTAGAAGAATAGTATCGTAGTAGACTCACTTTAATTATGCATATTATGAGGCAATGATACGAATATTATATGGTGAAATGGAGATATTTTATGTATGAGAGATTACAAATTGATTAAGATACAGATTACCTCCAACAGTTAATGGACTGTTGCACGGATGTTACCTTAACTGATCAAATTTAAATACTTTTAGCATCAATTGCTTACAGACCAACCAACCAACGTACCAAGGGGAAAGTATAAATACCTCACACCTGAATACTTTCGATAGTGCAAACAACACATGCCACTCCTTAACTTGGTGCCACCTGTAGGGCAATTTCTGAACAATTTGCCGTGTCTAGGCATTTGGAGACCCATTTTCTTTTGTCAGTAAACCTGTACATTGCTAATTTTCAAGAAGCGAAGTCTCTTCAAAATTCATTATGTTATATTGTCAGGAATAATGATTTTGATGCGAGAGTAGATTATAGAATAATGTATAACATAACACTGTTCAGTGTGATATAAGCTTCAAATGAACTGCTTTATCAAAATTGAAGGCTATCAATCAATAGGTCACTCGGTGCGCACATGAAATATACTTATAAACATGAAGATAATATACATAAAAACAAAGAATGTCGTAATGTAGGTATATATTATTTCTCAAAGGTAGAAGAACTATTAACATTGTTTTAGATCCTTCCATTCATGGTAACTAGCGGTATTATAATCTCTAACTTACCGCTATAGTCTGTATACGTTTAACCATAAAAGTGAGTTTTGTGTCTTATATATTCGATTATTAATAATCAATGCACATGTAGATGAAAGGTACTTCCACTGTAAAGAATGTTTTTCTTAGAACATAATGAAAATCTGAACATTGGTTACAGTTAGTACATTGCCAAGTATCACTATTTGTTGTTGCTATTTGTCGTCTAAACAACAGACTCATGGGTCCATTATTCGAAGTCTGTAAAATTGTGCTTGATAGTGGAAACCAATGAAATACAGCGGACTGAAAATACCATCTCAGCGTGATCCAACATTAGTATTTTATATCTTACGCTCCCGAGGCAGCGGAAATCTTGCGCTTCTAAAGAAGCAACTGATTTTCACGCTGCCAGCTTTGACCGTTTATGATATAATTAGACACCAGATGGCGGTTCGTTGTCCGCTGAAATAAACGTGCGTATGATGTGACAAGCAGCCAATCAGATGCCAATAAACAAACACTCGACAGGCATCCTGGCTCCGCCCATTGCTGCGCTTCAAGCGCCGCTAGATGAGTTTCCGGTCGAATATAAATTACTCCCTCTGCATTCTCGCATCATCGACCGATTCGTTATGACATTATGACTGTGTTAGCGTGGCCATGTATCTGTTGTCTGCAGAACTGAAACAAGTCAGCGAGATGTGCACGCAGCCTTTGTTGTTACGTTTCGTTTAAATTACAGCTCACCGGCCGAGCATCCTATGTGCCCAAGGCCCTAAGCAAACCACGTCAGGGGCAATTCTCTCTGAGCCTGTGACCTGTTCAGACGGTTACGCGGAGCGATGAGCTGTCACTCAAAACGAAATAAACATGATTGGCTCCGTGTATTCATCGCTTGGCTTTGTCTTCCAGCACAAGGTCTCATCTGATGGGACAAAAATACAGTGCTCCCCTCTGGTGTAGCAATTCAGGATACGAGGTCATAACAAACAGCGCCTTACGATATAGGGTAGTAGCCCTATAGGTAAAGCGCTGTGTAAAGAGCGTTTTTATATCTACTTACCAGAAAAATTGGAATCGTGGAATAAACTTTGGCTCACAGTTAACATAGTTATACAAACCAAATGACCATTATTTACTAACAGATAATACATATTACAGTCAAACTATCATATACTGCGATAAGTGAAATTCTATTAAGCCTTGAAAATAATTTATTTGGATTATTACTCATTGATTTCTACTTACGTGAAGGAAAGGGGTTTAAATTTTCATTATTTTAAGATTCAAATGAATTCATAAACATTTAATTAACCTTTCTCGTTTGCATATTTGATCATGATATGAAAGCTCAATTTTGGTATCTTCTTTTTTATCTGTGACAATTCGTTATTCGACATTCTGGATGCTGAAAACAGGTCAACATAAGTGGATCCATCTGCAGCTTTCATACACAAACCAGTTACATGATCAATATTATTGTGAAATTTCGAGTTGATTGTTGCTACTGTTATTAATGAGATATTTGGTAACATACATTACATCATGTCTACATGCAAACTTTATTTATCGTTATTTATTAAAATTAATTGCTCTTCAACACGAAAAATGCCCGTCGGATGCTAATCTGCATGTTGATATTTTTAAAGGTGTCAAGGAGCCACAATATTTCAATTTTAAATGCAAAATATGTATACAGCAACATTAAACTTGAGAAGGGCTTGACTTAACAATCTTAAAATCCTGTTCTGTAGCACTCATCATATAGGCCTAGGCCACTGTGAATTAATTTTTGGGTTGTCAAGATTTCCTCAGGACCTTTTCTATTTTTAGACCTCTCTATTCAAGTGAAAATCTGAACCGAACCGGACCGGATAATAATGGCACCATCCATACTACCGATAAATTTCTAGGTAAGAAATTTTCAGGTGCAACTGCGAATTTATATTTTATCAGGCACGAGGGGTCTCTCAGGTTAAAGAAAAATATTTGTGGTCGAGCTTTATGGCTTTCAATGTAATATTCCCGATATTGCAGAAATATGGAAAAATGAAACTCGTGTGAAAAATGAGAACTGTATATGCGTTATTTTTTACGATAAAGCAGACAACTCTGCATGTCTATATTCTCAAGCACGAGAAAAAAATATCCACTGTAAAGTATGAAAGTATTTGAAGTTTAGCAGAATAATAAAATTCCGCTTCTAGAACACCAGTTTATGAATACCTGGGGCCACAGGAGCCAAATGACGATTTTGTTTTTGCAGGAATGCTGGTCCTCCATTCAACAGAAACGGAGTTCCACTCTGTCTAATGGTATTTTTTTAGACATTTGTTGAAAGAGAGTGTCACAGGCTTCCATCTATTACATATATGAGGTAATAACCACGTTTATACCATACCGAATCTATATTAGCTTTTACCGAAATGAGGTAATATGCGGATATGAAAAATGAAATACCGTGAATACTACGTTTCCCGTGTTTGATGGCAAAACCATATTATGGATCTTTATTTTCTCTGGTTTAAACGCAAGCAAGTGCACAGTTGGGAAATCGGAAGGCCATACCGATGAGTTCCGAACAAACCTGTTGAAACAGCCGCTGGCACAGTATATGCGAATTGACCACATATGGCTGCCAAACATGGCAGATTAGGTACTTCAAGGAAACGAAAGTTGTTTACTTAGCCGTATCAGCTGTTAGAAAATATTTAGTATCTTGAAATGATATTTCAGAAACACGCTCATGTGAGGATATCTTTCAGGAATAATAAGTTTCAAACGTTTGCAATCTTTCTTCTGCTAACTCTCACCAATATTTCATTCGTTCTTTGCTATCTTTTTGGTGACTTTTAATTTTCTTTTTTTTTTAAGTCGATATAGGTTTCTCCGACGTTTCTGTCAAAAATCAGTGTTTACCTTTTTATTTTAGGGTTTCGATAATATATGAGATTGTATGAAAATTTATCAAATGATTATAGAAATTGTATTACTTTATTATCTTGAAAGAAATATCCGAACAGCTGGAGCTAAATAAGGAAATTTCTACTGTAAATCAAAATCAAAAGCATTGATGGGAGGGGGTCAAAACAAATCGATGCTTGTGGTGTCTGAGAAACCAACCTATCTTGGTTTCATTTAAACATATAAATGTAGGATCGGCAATTCCGAAATCTTGCCTGTATAAAATACTTTTATGAGATGGTCTTCAAAACCCAAAGGTTAACCGATTGATGACAAAATATGCAAAAACATATGCATGTTCGAGTCAGAAGACATTATATGAAATGGAAAAGGAATTTTAGACCTGGCGTTATACATATAATCAATATGTAGCTTATTGCATTATGAAAATCAAACAAATACGATTCACTGTTCGCTAGCGAAAAGACGCCAGCATAGGAACCACTATATATTTAATGCAAGCATTTGAATAAATAACAACAAAACAGTTATCAGCTTGAATCCGCTCTTCTCGTGCAAGCTCCGCTTGTTGATTTAATATATGACCTCGACGATTCCAGGTACATCCAGGTGTCTGCTGAAATAAACAAGCTCCCAGGGTCGAAGTTGTCAATTTCATTGGCACAAGTTGTTGACCTCTTCCAGGCGGTGATTCAGTGCGTCCTGTATTTAAAGAATTAAAAAAAATCCTATCGAGTCTTATTCAAAATGTTAGTTAAGTTCTTGCATGCTCATTTAACATAGCTAGTACATGTAAGGACAGGTATTACGTAAAAGACGTGAATGTTTATGTATGGAGTATATTAATCCATGCATGACAATTTATTACGACAGAAAAAGGGTAAAAGGAGGAAAAATGAAAGATCTGACACCAGTTTTTGTCTTTACTCTATAACACGTAAAGTCTGTTACACCAATGGGAGCCACTGAAATGTGGTAATATGTCTTTGATATATATATATTTTTTTTACTTTTACAAAAGTTAAGTGTAATGAAAATATGATACCTAAACTTAACCCAAATGATCAAATGAAATTAAAAACGTTACCAGTTGCCAAGTACATTGTGCTTAGCGATGCACTTTAAAACACGTAAAGGTTGGGTTTATAGTATGATATCACTCAGAATGTCATCCGACATTACACTTCTGCCTTTCTGGTAGGGCTGTGCGATATTATCGATATATTGGTATATCGCGATACGGTAATTACCATACTGTGTATCGCGATATGGTTTTCAAATATCGATATGTTTCGCAATTTTTCAAACTTGACTGAAAAAAAACTACAAAACAGAATGTTTTAAAAGAAATACTGAGTAATCTAAGATACTGTGTATCGCGATATGGTTTTCAAATATCGATATGTTTCGCAATTTTTCAAACTTGACTGAAAAAAAAACTACAAAACAGAATGTTTTAAAAGAAATACTGAGTAATCTAAGATAAATTGTTGTAAAATCGTGTTTATGGTAATAAGGAAAGAGGTCTTTTCCAGAGCACCATGTACTTCTGAACTCCAATGTATTAAGCATACTTGCAATTTTCTGTGATCTTCTACAATATGACAGAAAACCCTAGTAAATTCGTTGCGTGTGATGGTATAAACGACAAGTTTCGGTCGTTTAAGGTCGGAATATCTGAGGACTTGATGAGTCGAATTAAAAAACATGGCTGTTAGGTTGCCATACGTATAGGTCCGACAAAGACACCTTTCACTGTGAGCACCGAATTGGCACTTAGAGTATGTAGTTTCAAACACGACCAGCCGAATTTCGGGAAATGCTGCTGATTCCCGGAACATGGGGCAGTGAGACCACGGCTTACGGTCTATTTTCAACACTTTAAGCTGCGTTATATCCAACCGCCCACATCAATTCAAGCAGGCCAAACACTGTGCGATTTTCTGTGATATTGTCGCAAATCGTACTTCTGGATATCACAGGAAATATTTTGGTACATTTTAGGCATTTTTTAAAACTTTGGACGCACTGTAGTAAATCGCAAACAATTTTACCTATTGTACATATATAAACGTCAGTCGCAGACAGTCGCATGGAATCGTG
The DNA here is from genome assembly GCA_026874595.1 of Sipunculus nudus. Classification (NCBI taxonomy): domain Eukaryota; kingdom Metazoa; phylum Annelida; class Sipuncula; order Golfingiida; family Sipunculidae; genus Sipunculus; species Sipunculus nudus. The sequence continues at coordinate 101,297,700 of CM049306.1, read as the reverse complement.
CTTTGTACCGGTCGTCATACGCCGCGAGATGCCAAATGTTTACTTTTGGGTACCTAAAAATCTGTGTTCATTATTAATTACGGTAAAACCGCATCTGCACCTCAGCACCATCTTGCATTCAGAGAAACACATAATGTGTAAATAAGACATTAACACTGATTAATTCTTATGTATTTTTTCTCAGCCGTCGAGTGAACCGCAGTTATGAATATAAGTATTTCACAGTAATAAGCTAAACTAGACGACCATAGGTCGAACGCTTGCCGGAAAACGGAAGTGAACGACAGATGGACAGACAGAACATATTGTCGATTTTCTATCAATGGAATGATTCTTAGGGCCATTGCTAAGAAGATGTGACCAGTAGATTGACATATGAGACAAAAGAACAGGCAAGCAGACAAAGCTGACAACAAAAGACGAACGTACAGACATACTGACAATGTGAGACAAGATTGAGGTCAGATGTCTGTACCTGGTTATGGAGAAGACTCAGAGGAAGAAAGAAAGCCTTGGTTTCTGTAACTGAGGTTTATAGTTATTGAGATATGGTCAAAAACGACATGTTTGGGAGGTTCGAGTTCAGCGCCCCCTAGTTGCCATATTCGGAAAATGAAAAAGGAGTTTCGAGATATTAGTGAAAGACATAAGATGTAATAGTTTCAACGGATGTGGCCTATAGAATGCTATATGTGAGACGCAAGAACCAGCAAACAGGCGAATTTGAAGACAACTGGCAAACAGACTGACAAACTGACAAAGTGACACAGACTTTAGAAAGACGATTTAACCAGATGATGGAAAAGACCCAGAGGAAGAGAAAAAGCTATAGGTTATGTAATTCAGAAGTATAGTTTTGCAGATATGGCCAAATCATTACATGTGATGAAGGGGCGATTGCAGCACCCCCTAGCGACCACATCCCAAAAATGAAAAATCACTTTGGAGATATTATTATCAGACTTATGTTGTACCAGTTTCAAAAGGATTCCTGCAAAAACTGTGGTCTGTAGAATGCTAAATTAAGACGCAAGACCCATCGAGCAGGGGAAATGAGGACAACTGACAAACAGACAGACATACTGACAAAAAGACACAGATCCAGAGGAAGAAAATAAGCTATAGTTTGTGTAATTGAGATTTATGCTTTTGGAGATATAGCTAAAACATGATATGTTGGGGAGTTTCGCATCCAGCTCGCCCTAGCGGCCGTATTTAAAAAATAAAAACAATTTCGAGATACTAGTGTAAGACTTACAACATGTCAGTTTCAAAAAGATTCCTATAAAACTGTGGTCTATAGGGCAAGATAAATAAAATCTCGAAATATCTCGTTTGACGAGATATTGTACGAGATTTTGCGAGACTTGTAATAAAATCTTTAAGACTCACTGAATGCTACCTTATGCAAAAAACTAGACATCTCAGGCCTTAAAACTGACAAAGTTAGAAAAATTAGTCCATTGACTTTTCCCCAAAAAATAGTAACCATGGTTACGGCAAATTTGAGTCAGCTAACCTTGGAATGACGATCAGAATGAGCTACAGTTGAAGTAGATACGACTAATAGTGACAAAGATATGAAAAAAAAAACGTTTTGTATACTTTCAATGACCATGACCTTTGACCTGTATTGACCAAAAACATAGGCTCCTATCATTTTAAATTTTCCATTAACTTTATTAGTTTGAAAGCGATTGCTGCAAAATTGCGACAGACAAACAAACAGACAGACAGACAGATAAACAGACATCCGCGACTGACCAACCAGCATGCCGAAATCGTAGATTTCCGGCAAGCAAATATAATTCTGGGAACAGTTTTATCAAAATTATATCTTCCAAGTGAAACGTAGTACTTAGTCACATATCACGTTAAATCTGTCCTTTTGCATCATATATACAATAGATGTTGTATATATACAATCTGCTTGTTAAATATATATACGTATATATATATATATATATATATATATATATATATACAGAATTTATAACGAAAATGCTGTTACACATTAACACGTGTTTTCATGCTATCGCAATTGTCAGGTGTGAACTGTTAACGAATGGTTGGTGCATTATGTTATTAAGTGCCGAAGCACTCCGCCATGTTCAGGTGGGAATGTTTGGGGATTAGGATCATGCCTGCATTTTGAAATGAGCTCTGATCTTTTGTTGAGTCTTTGTGTCTTGGGGAAATTATGATTTGGACCTTTTCTTCCAGGCAGAAATCACAACTTCCCCGGAGAAAGTTCCCAAGTGGAAGCCATTTATTTTCTGAGTTTCTGTGCCTGACATCCCACAACAGTTCAGTCATTTCAACCTTTGCATCTTAAAAAATCACAGTAACATTATATATATTTGTCATGATGTTCAGCGAATACAGTTTTATTTGGTGACTGAAAAAAATGCTAAGCGCGGGAGCTGTCAAAATCTCGACACTCAAACTGCGACACGCCGAGCGGTTACGACGTGACCTAGTGTCACTGTAAAAATCCCTACAGGTCAGGTGTTTTATGACAACAGACCGTGATTGGCTGGACCGGTTCTTTTGCCCGCGCGCTCGTCAGTTAATGGTTTACTTTGTAATTTGAGGAAACTTAACCTGTCAACTCTGGATCAGCGGTTTTATGAACACGCAGCCTTGTGGAATAAGGTGTTTACATGAAACATTTGAAAATGTGAAATATTGATTGTTATTTTTCAAATCTTGGCTTTCGCAATAATCACTTATTTTATGGATAAAGTAAAACGTAGTAATTGCCCAATACGATTGACTTGGTTGTTTTCTTTTGCCAATTAAACCAACGAGTAGCGGCCCAGTTTTGTCGTATACTGATTTAGATTTGACGACGAAACCGAAACGTGCAAGCGTAATAGTAACAGATATATTATATTTGATGAAACATTTTTGAATGTTAATACCATAAAATTACCATTAATAATGAAATGAATGAATCGAGGTTTGTGTCTACCTTATACAGCGCTCCAACAATATTGTCACAATTTATTTACTTTGTGATCTGGATAAAACAACAAATACATTAACATATTCACATACATCTATAGGCCTATACAAATGTAATTATAATAATAATAATTCAGGACTCATATTTTATGAGATTTTCCGTGTCTTTCTAATTTCAGCGTCACACACCATGTAAAAACAAATTTATTTTTTAAAATGATCTTTATTTCTTTTTTTTTCTATTTAACCTCCTTTATTTATTGGACGTCCTGTTCTTATATTAAATCATGTTTTCTCAAATAGACAATTAAGTGTATTTCAGAGCAAGTGCACGTGTATTATGTTACAGATGTCTGTTTTATTTTGAGCTGTTGACATGTCTCTTTTATTGTGCGCTGTTGACATTCTGATTCGTGTTTGGCTAAAGCCCATGGCGTTGCTATAATTCAGCGTTCCTTGTTCTAGCTGGCCGGGTGCGGCCCACGTGTAAACACAGCGGTCATGCTAGTCTGGGGTTTTCTCGCCTGGCCTGCCCACGTGTGAACCCTGACATGTAGAGACACAGCATTCTTGTTCTAGATGTTTCCTGTAACGCGTGTGTACTGTGTATCATGTTAGGTTCTTTGATTGTTCGGGAAATGGAAAGTTCTCGGCTTGGGGTGAGAAGTAATAAATAGGGGGCTGTGTTTTAGAGCCGAGAGAGAGGAGCGAAAAATTCCAGCGGACACTGTATGTCAGTCTGTAGACCTTTTCCGATAATTGCGGCAGTTATAGATTTTCTTCTAAATTTGTGACGGATCTTATATAGTTTTCAGTATGCTTTCGGGATTATAACAAGAACTTCACTTTGGGATTACAAAGGATTGATTTTGTGAATGAAATGGACTGTTATTCTCTGAGAAGATTTATGTGAACTGTTCATCTTGGTTGTACGTTACAAAGGACCTGTTGTCGCTGTGACAGTGGTGGTATCCAGGTACTGTACACTTTATTTATATACTTGTACTGATTTACTGTTGTACTGTTGTTGTACTGTTAAATTGTATTGATTTAGTGTATTGTAATGTTAGGGTTGTTTTAAGAATAAATTATAATTATTTGTTAACAAACATTTAGACCGTAGACATTTTACGCTGCCTAGTGTTACAGAATCTGCTTTGTTTTTATCTCCATAACAAAATTTATGCTCGTCACGACTACGTGATCTGTTGATATCAGGTTCCATAACAATTAGTACACTGATCTTATTACATAACATAAATCAGTTATGTTTCCAAAATTGTTTATATGGGAAAAAAGGCAACAGAAGTCACTTAACCACCATGCATACCTTTTGAAAATTATATCAGCATTTCTTGAGAATCCTGAAACTATGATTTTTCAGACAGAAGCCTTTGATTTTGAGGCATAGAACATGCTTTTGCTCAATAATGTAGATCATAGTAACCTAACTGTTTAATATTATCACAAAGGACATAACAGGACCTGTCATTTTCTGAAGTTGAATTCTCTAGACACTACATGCATGCAAGATTAATACAGATCAGATATGACGCTGAATTTTGTAGAAAGGCCATATTAAAAAAACAGAAAGTAAAAATGAGTAAAGAGTTATGTGCATCCCTGCCTCGATGTTTCTTAATGCTTGTCTATTTTTTCACTTGCTTGGCTTAAGGTCATTTTAGGACCGACAACGGAACCTGGTCTTAAAGCCGTAACTTTAAATGGTTGTTTGAATACCTTCCAAAGGAGGATTCATTTTAAGGTGATCTATTACTTTAAAATGAATGCTCATTAATGTTCTGTCCAAGTCCTGTCGTTCAGTGAACACTGAAGTTCAATTATATATAAAGCCACGTGAGAATCCGATAACTACTTTTAAGCCTCGTGTAGCTTCGTGGCATTATGACAGCTGTTTATTTAAGTTGGCGTCTGTATACTTCACCCTGGAGCAACAGGCACCTGTTTCTCTGCTTTCTCTGGCAATTCAGCGACACTTAAGTGCATCCCAAACCTCTGTCAGGGGCACAATTCAATGTAGTCTATGATATCAAAGGGGAAATAGTATCAGTCATGTGTTCCTCTCGGCATACGGGATGGCAATCGAATTACGTTCAAAGGAAACGTTAGCTAATTGTTCACCAGCTGAGAATAATGACAAACAGATGGTTGCATGTAATGTTTTTTTCCAATTTTGGGTGAAATTATTGAGAAACCATGTGACAGAAACCATCATATACATTATTTACGCTGTTGTCTACATAACAACTTTGATGTTTGTCAATTATCAAATTTCAAACAAGCTAGATAATTAAAAAATACATATCATCTAATATATGCTCCAGAGCATATCCCGGCAAAGATTTGATATCCCGGTATCCGTTTGAATTATGATTTTCTAAAAAAAAATACAGAAAGGAAATGGAACTGCATATATACGAAGCTCTTTCAGATATTTTTTTAAATCAACATATTCTTCCATGCGTAAATATGGTTAAACCCTGTATATGTCGTTTCAGCAATTTGAGTACATCCCTCACGCGGCATTTATATATACATTGCAGTTGTTCTGTATCTCCTTCACTTTAACGCTGCTTTGTTTAGCAAGAGTCTCCGGGTTTTACCACCAGGGCTAGAACAGGGCAACGAATTGTAATCAGACTAGTGAGAGCGTGGAATCGCATAGTGCATCCAACTCCAAGTTTTAAACCCGCGACAACCCGCTCTCATTGGTTTGATGCACAATGCGATACTACGCTTTTATCCGTCTGATCATCTAGTCATCTAGTCATCTGAGCTATAGCGATCAGCCTGTGTCCATCGTTTGGCCGTCAGTCCGGTTGTCCTTAAACAGGGCACAAATCGTAACCGCTGGACCCAGAAACTTCTAACTGAACACCCATGAAAGTCCATAAAAATCTCCTTGGAGTCCTGGAATTCGGTCACCGCCAATATCCTATGAGCTATAAGGTTCGTAAGTACCCCCAGCATAATTTTAAAAAAAAAATGATTAAAAAAATATACAGTATCTGACCGAATAAGTAATGCATTGATTGCCATGATTCTTGGCATGCATAATCATCGTGGAGTGTTTCATCAGGTCTTGAAGACTGGTGGCGCCACCTGTATTTTTTCCTATTATTTGCTCATTTTTTTCTCTCTATTTTTGAGACCTTCAAATAAAGTATTCTAGACATTAACACGGCGCAAACCGTAACTGTTATGCTTAGAAACTTCTAACTGTACACTCGGGGAGGTCCTAGACAAATCTCCTTGGAACCGTGAAATTCGGTCATGGTGTCCTATATTCTGCGAGGTACTGGCCAAAAACATAATTGTGAGAACGCAGAGTGTCAGATGGGTCACAAATTGTATTCATTTGGCCTATGACCTTGTAACGTTACAGGCAGGGCACAAAATTTTACTGTCCGATTTAGAATTCTATATTAATGACATTTAGGTGGTCCGTGATAAGTCTCCTTTGAATTCTGAAATAAGGTCACTCTGACCAATATCATGTGAGCTATGAGCAAAAAAAAAATCTATTTTTACCACCCGGAAAATCATACAGCTAAAAAATCTTAACTGTTGGATCTAGAAATGTTTTTCTTATACTATAGGGAGGTCATTGTAGTGTCTCCTTTGACATCCAAAATAAGGTCACTGTGACCTATGTTCTGCCAGCTATGTGCAACAACATGAGTAAAGAACACTTTAAGTCAGATGGACACAAATTAAAGCAGTTTGACGTAGAAACTTATTGGAAACCATAAATATGGTCCCGGTTTCCTATTGTTTAAGGACTAAGGGGGAAAAATGATTTTGAGCACTCTAGAAGTCATTCTACCCATTGTGCAAGCTTTCTTAACAAATATTGTTCAACAGAGCATAACATAAATAATTTATACATGCATCACTTGTATGTCAAATTCAGCTAAGCATCATGATCCAAGGGTCACTTGTTTGTAGAGCCAAAGACAGCTGAAATTGGTCATGTGGCCAAGTAAGCCTATTTCAAATTTAGGGCTGCAAAAGTCTTACTCTTCAGTGGTCCAGTCCTGATCCGGTTCAGTGGATAAGAGTGGATCAGTCAAAGCGGTCCGGTCCATTAATTTAAAAATATTAAAAAATAAATTATTTTGAATGAATTGTTTTGTAATATATTGATCATTCTTAAATATATATTATATGTAAGTAAAAGTCTCCCTTTTACATAGTCTTATCACAGTAATATACTAATATTGTTACCAAATGTGAAGAAATAACAGCCATTGGTAGATACTACTTGTTTCAATGAATTTCATTACAAATAATAAAAATGCATATATACAAAAGACTTCCGTATTGCCAGCACTTTTATGTCCTCTGTGTGGATGCTCATGTTCGGCATGGGCCCCTGGAGCCTTTTTGATAAAAATTAAATTACACAAGCTGATGAAAAATATAATAAATATTTATGAAAAAGCTGACCGGCAAGGCCTTGAAATTCAATGTCAAAACAAGCTATAGAATATCTAGCTAGCTTTGCATGAAGCAAGTTCTGTCTGCGGTTCTCGTGCATTTATTGTAGCTAAGCAGTCTTTATTTAGATGATACTTAGACGATAGACCTTTAGACGATAAAAAAAAAACAATGCAGCAATAGCTAAATTAATTACATTAGTTAAGAACGGGCGGTTCTGGACTGTGCAGGGAAAGGCGGTCCGGTATTTTGTGTTGCCGGTTCGGTCCGGTCCAGCATAAAATTGTGGACCCGGACGGTCAAAGCGGTCCTCTTTTCAAAGATTTAATTGTGCCCTATTGGAAACTCAGTAACCAACCCGGCCCTCCTTTTGACATAAGCTACATATAAGTAATTTAACACAAAGCCGAATTTCGTGTGCCCTAAAGGAAGCACCTGGCCGGTTATTTCAGGTAACTCCTGATTAAACCTGTATGTTAGCTAATTCAAATATCAAATTAAATATACGTGCGATACGGGGACGCAAACCATGCGCGGAGCTCATTCATAAAAATGTGTTTATATGTCTAATGACGTTAAATTTTTATGATATATGAGACAGTACTTTAAAAAGTGAAATTTAAAGAAATACCAGCATCGTCATGTATGATGCTAATTACCACATGGTGCTATGACATGTAAAGTTGAGCTTCTGTAGTTCGACAAAAATACCTAAATTGCCATGTATTATCATTTGAATGTATGTTAATTTAAAGTAACCTAAATGATAAGATGCGTTTGAATTATCTTGTGCTGACGTGCAAATATATATATTACAGGATAATATATAATAAATAGAATAGAATAATATAGTAATACATATAATAAAAATAATACAGTATGCAATTAGATGATTATTATTCTAATACTAATAATGTATATAATGATAATTGCATATTCATATTTCCGAAATATACTTCAAGTATGTCGAAACCTAAAATGAGTATTGTAATGACGAGTTAGAAGGCCTGCAGTCATGTGTTAAGTCCAATGGTGACTCTAATTAATTAGTCCTCGGCCGAAGTTGTCGCCGGGGCAAAGGTGTGAAAACTACAGCTAGCCCCGCAACGCTCGGCCCCCTGTACCCCTAGCAAGCGACTAAGCATTTAATCCCAGAGCACTTGTGTGTTATCAACCACATCTCGTTTGTACTCAAGCAAGCATAGTTCGTCGGCTTGGGACAGGCTGTCATGCCAAATAACTGAGCAGTTTACTCGCATGAGCATTGGTGAGGTATAATTCATTAAACGTTTGTGCTTGAGCAGCTTTTATGTACCGGTCTTCAATTAGGTAGATTGACGGTAGAAACACCGTGTCCCTTTGCGATGTCATTTGGCCTTTCCCTCCAGTGAATTTGATGAAAAAAAGCACGCACGTTTCCTTAAACAAGGCTAGACTGATCGTTGCCAATTATGCTAAGCAATAATCCAATATCTTTTATAAGTCCAGGTGAATATAGAAAGAAACACCGCGTTCCTCAGGTAAAATAACAATAAGTTAATCATTAACTGTCTTACTAACTAGCCGCTAGACCCTTGTCCGCATTTCCGAATGTTCGTTTTTACGAACAAAAAGCTTGTCCCCCGACGCTTTCGGAAAAGCGGCGCTCTACTGTATATATATTTATATATATATATATATATATATATATATATATATATATATATATATATATATAAAGAGAGAGAACGAGCGAGAGAGAGACTCCGAGAACGCTGGGACATAAATCAATTTGGTTCATTCAAAGTGATTAAAATATGCAATATATAGGCGAATAGACCATTTAACTTATTAGTGCCACTTGTATAAACAAGTGACCCATGGGTCATGACGCTCAGCTGACTTGGAAGAGATTCGCAAAAGGAAATTTTATCATCAGAATGGTAGTATATACCCATTCAACTGAAGCATCAAACAGATTAACCAACAGGCCAAGATTTAGTCTGTATTTATATATCTCAAAAATAGAGAAAAAATGTGTAAACTTTTAAAACTAGAATACGGGTAACCGACAAGTGACTACATGTATCCGCCAAAATCAGAGGTGAACGGGTGAAGTGAGGCATTGATTGAGTGGCAAGGGGAAATAGAGTGAGGTATGTTGCATATTAGCATGGATGTCTGCAGCCTAAATGTGTATGTAGGTTGTGCCACCTACCACAAATCCAGAAAGCTGTCCAAGTTGTATACACCTGCAAAATTTTAGGCAGAAAAGTCAAACCACTACATGTATATGAGCAATTTTTGCCCATGGCAGACAAACAGACAAACACTGTGCAAAAATCTTTGCAGGTGACCCCTCCAGTTTTGTGTATGATAAAGACCTATGTGAGATCTAAACACATGCACAATTTTGGCCCAATCGATCAAATGGTTCCTGAGATATGAGCTTGGATGTGTGCAGCGAATGTAGGTGGCACCAACTGTCATAAAATCAAGAAAGCTGTCCACGATGTATAAACCTGCAAAATTTTAGGCAGTTATGTCGAACCACTACAGAGAAATGAGTGATTTTAGGCCACGGCAGAATAACAGACAGACGCTGTGCAAAAATGGTTGCAGGTGGCGCCACCAGTTTTGCGTATGATAAAGAGCTATGTGAGATCTATACACATGCAAAATTTTTGTCCAATCGGTCAAACGGTTCCCGAGATATGAGTTTGGATGTCATCTGCGTGAATGTGAATGTAGGTGGCGCCCCCTGTCATAAAATCAAGAAAGCTATCCAGGATGTATATGCATGACGAATTTCAGGTGAATAAGTCAATTCACTGCAGAGATATGAGTGATTTTAACCCAAGGCAGATGAACAGATGGACACTGTGCAAACATGGTTACAGGTGGCGCCACCATTTTTTGTGTATGTTATGAAGCAATCCAAGGGCTACATTTGTATCAATTTTATTTCCTGATCGGTCAAACGGTTCCCGAGATATGAGGGTTTACTAGTGGAAACAAGCCCACAAATGGACACTGGATAGAGAGGAAAGGTCAGAGGTCAACGCAAATTGGTTAGGCACCAGTTCAAATGTGACCCGACAATTGGTGTAAGTTTCAGAAAAATCAGTCCATTAGTTTCCGAGGAGCTCTATGGAAACGGACGCCGCGGCGGCGGAGGAACTCGGTAAAAACACAGTATCCGCAAAACTTCGTTTTGTCTGTACAAAAATACAGGTGGCTCCACCAGTCTGCAGAAACTAATAAAAACACTTAATGGTCAATATCCATGCAAAGAATCATGGTGATCTCTGCATTAGTTTTTAGATACTTCAGCTTTTGTATCAAATTGTCCATTATTCTGAGGGATACTTCGGAGTCCTATAGCTTGAAGGATATGGGTAACAGAGACCTAATTTCAAGTTTCCACAGGCACTTTTCATGGGCCTTCTTGCATGACAAGAATGAAGATTCTAGGTCCAGTTGTTGCGATTTGTACCCTGTTGACAGATAACCACATCTTTAAAGGTCTCAAAAAAAAGAAAAAAATTCGTAAAAATTTGAAAAAAATAGAGGTGGCACACCCAGTCTGCAAAAACTGATGGAACAGCTCATGATCAATATGTATGCAGAAAATCATGACCATCAGTGTTGTTGTTTTTGAGTTACTGCAGTTTTTGGTATCAAATTTTCCATTATTCTGGGGGGGGGGGGGGGTATTTTGGAGCCATACAGCTTAAAGAATATGGGTAACAGAGACCTAATTTCAGGTTTCCATGGAGACTTTTCATGTGTCTCCCTGTGTGTCAAGAATGAAGATTCTTGGTCCAGTTTTTATGATTTGTGCCCTGTTAACAGATGTTCATATCTTTAAAGGTCTCAAAAATAGAGAAAAAATTCGTAAAAAAAACCCGAACAAATACAGGTGGTGCCACCAGTCTGCAGAAACTTATGAAACACTCCATGATCAATATCCATGCAAACAATTATGGTTATCTCTGCATTAGTTGTTCAGATACTTTAGCTTTTGTATCAAATTTTCCATTATTCTGAGCTGTACTTTGGAGTGCCATAGCTCAAAGGATATGGGTAACAGAGACCAAATTTCAGGTTTCCATGGAGACTTATCATGGGTCTCCCTGTGTGTCAAGAATGAAGATTCTAGGTCCAGTCATTACCATTTGTACCCTGTTGACAGATAACTACATCCTTAAAGGTCTCAAAAATGGAGAAAGCAATTCGTAAACATTGAAAAATACAGGTGGCGCCACCAGTCTGCAGAAACTGATGAAACATCTCATGATCAATATGTATGCCGAAATTCATGACCATACGTGATGCAGTTAATGAGATATTGAAGTTTTTGTATGAAATTTTTGACTATTCTGGGGGGTAATTTGGGGCCCCATAGCTCAAAGGATATGGGTAACAGAGACCTAATTTCTGGTTTCCATAGAGACTTTTCATAGGTCTCTCAGTGTGTCGAAAATGAAGATTCTAGGTCCAGTCATTAAGATTTGTGCCACGCTAACAGATGACAGCATCCTCAAAGGTCTCAAAAATAGAGGAAAAATTGTAAAAAATCAAACAATACAGGTGGCGCCACCAGTCTGCAGGAACTGATCGAACATTTCATGATCAATATGTATGCCAAAAATCATGACAATCAGTGATGTAGTTATTGAGATATTGAAGTTTTTGTATGACATTTTTGACTATTCTGGGGGGTACTTTGGGGCCCCATAGCTCAAAGGATATGGGTAACAGAGACCTAATTTCTGGTTTCTAAGGAGATTTTTCATGGACCTCTCAGTGTGTCAAGAATTAAGATTCTAAGTCCAGTCTTTATGATTTGTGCCTTGTTAACAGATGTTCACATTTTTGAAGGTCTCAAAAATAGAGAAAAAAATTCGTAAAAAATCGTAAAATACAGGTGGCACCACCAGTCTGCAGGAAGTGATGTAACATCTCATGATCAATATGTATGCCAAAAATCATGACCATCAGTCAAGTAGTTAAAGAGATATTGAAGTTTTTGTATGAAATTTTTTACTTTTCTGGGGGGTACTTTTGGGCCACATAGCTCGAAGGATATGGGTAACAGAGACCTAATTTCTGGTTTCCAAGAAGATCTTTTATGGACCTCTCAGAATCCCAAGTTACAAGGTTCTAGAACCAGCGGTTACGATTTGTGCCTGGTTAACGGACAGACAGACGGATAGACGGACAGACGGACAGACAGACGGACGACGGACAAAGAGTGATCGCTATAGCTCAGATGACTTTCAGTCAGCTGAGCTAAAAAGGAGGAATATTGTCCTGAATGGTTCTATTCGTATTTCAGCAAAAATGACAAGGCCGTGTAAATATGTAAAATTTATTTTCTCCGAGTGGGACAATATGCTTAGGTCGATGACCTGATGAATAGGAGCAGAGAGACGCTTAATCCTGGCAATCCGAAACACAATTAGTGTATAATCTAGATGACGTGTTTCCTCACGGTGTTTTTAATCAGTCTAGCCAATATTTCAATTTACATAACATAACAATGAGTGCCTATTTCTTCTTTTTTTCATATGGGACAGTTATATTAAATTATAAGAGCAGATGAGAGGTAATATGTTATTACATAGATGAAATGTGGTGGGTTGTGAATGAAAATAAAAATTATGTCTATTGGTAATCAAATTTTTTATATTTTTTCTCCTTCTATCCTCTCGTATATTCCCTTAGTTATTTGTTTATATGACGCTTATGAGCCGAGTATCTGACAGCCACCATTAATTACTACAGATTTACAGGAACTAAGAAAATATTTCATTATCATTTTAGCAAATGGTCGGGCAAATATTCCACTTTGTCACCATAACTTGCTTAATCTGTAGTCCAAGTAAAAAAAAAGTACTTTCCCTTTGAATATTAGAATGTTATCTGCATTTTCCCATTCTTCATGACCTAAGTAATGTCCTATCTTCGTGGTTGGTTATATTTGTGGTTTGACTTATAGCCTCGATTTAATTCAACCGTTTAACCGCCATGCTAAACGTCCGTGGTTTCCCCCGAGAGAAAACATGTAGCGGGTACTACAGCATTAAATGGGTCCATAATCTGGCGCTCGGAATTCTAATTATTACTTAATTAAACATGAATATTAAAAGCTCAATGGAAAGACTTGACGATCACAGGCGGTCGGTAGAGCTTATTTTCCTTAATGATTATCTTAAGCAGAGTTTAGTTTTCAGTTTCGGCAGGAGCGTAGTAAACTGAAAGATGCATGACATGTAGTTTTATTTTATCACTTTGGCAGTAAATCTTTGTAAATTAGTTTATTTTGTTAATTTTTTTAGTGTTATCAGCGTAAGCCTTTCACACCGATCCATAAGATTGGTTTTTAATATCGGATTTAATATGACATATTGCTTTGGGATTAGCTTGCGGAAAAAGGATCATAAACAAGTAAATACAAAGCAATGTTTCATTTTATAATGCGAGACAAAATGAGCATAGTCCACTCCGATGTGTAGCGGAAATTAAACGATTTGAACAATTTCTACCCCCTCCAAATTATTTATCTTTTCAATCGTATCCGTTTGTTTGGTTTGTTGTTTGATTGGACCGCATGTTTGACGGCACCAGTTCCAAGACACTGCAGAGAAATGAGACGTGTCAGGGAAAAACCAATGAAAATCTGTTTCACCTAAGTCAATGTATTTGCTCTCCTGAGTGCCATTCAATAATCCTAAAAGGTATTTGTGAAGGAGCCAAATAAATCAGTAATAGAATGTCCGATAGGTTGTGCGCTCCATCAAGGAGGTCAACCTAATTTTAAGACAAAAGAGAAAAGCAAAACACTTTCGATGTTCATCTTGACACACATAGTTCCAAACAAGAAACTCTTATTTATTTTGATTATACCTACATGTCATCTTATAAGAAATAAAGGCAAAGATAATGCGGATTTAACTTCTGCGTGATCCTGAATACGTTCAAAGCTGTCATTGGGACTGTCTTCCATATATGGAGCGTTAAAAACACCCGTGTGGCTCAGAGGATTAACGAATTGTACCAAACGTTTCTTACACGTCTTGAAAAAAAAGACAGTCTGTAAAAGCCAGCCGCCCTCTGGAGCTTTTCCTGCGATATTTATCTGCGACCAGTTGCAGACGATCGCTGACTGTCTTTGAATGCTTGCGACTGACTATCGGCAACCAGTCGCAAACAGTCTCTCATCGTCTGCGACCACTCGCCGACAGTCTGCGACTTATTGCGACTGGCGTTTAGCGATCAGTCACAGACTCGAGATAACAGAGTTTCCCGTGTTATTTGTTGAATTTGGAGATGATAAATGTGTGTAACTACCAATACAATTTATAAAAAAAATACTTTCACAATATTAGCCACAGGTCACCATAATAAGTCAGTACCACACCTATCTCTGCACATGCCCTTATTTTCTGGTTGCGGTATCCAGGCGAAGTCTGGTCGTATATACGGACACGGTATTTGATTCCACATCGCCATCAATTCATTTTCTTTTTCAGGGGACCAAAACTGCTGTCTTGGGGCCACGTCACATTTCATACCTATACACTCTAAAAATGACGTTTCACTGATGTTTTACATGATGTTTAGCATGTTTTGTATGCAAACATGTTTCAAATTTAAACATGTTTCAAAACATGTTTCACCGTTATTTTCCAAATTGGGTCCATTGAAACATCATGTTGTGTCGTTACATGTGTGAAACATGTGTAATACATGTTTTAAGACATGTCTCGCGCGGGAAATTACATTTTACTTGTTTTAACCGCCGTTATTTTTTGCCACTGGTCATGTGACCGGATATTCTCCCCATTTATCTGGAAACAATTGTATGATAATTTGATTGCTAGTGATCGCGGGAAAGATGAAAACTTTCGAGAAAACGGAACGTGATATTGAGCAATTACTAAGTCAACCGTGGATGATGTTTAGTTTTGGCCGCAGAGAAAGTTTCCTGAAGCAACCCAAAATATAATTTGCCAGAAATTAAAAGGTGAGTCAAACGTTAAGTTTGTGTACAGTATGTGTATGTATAATATCGCTCATTGAGAATACTTATTCAAGCTTTTTATAAATTACAACGACAATTTTACTTCAACAGAATTAATATGCATCCGAAAGTACAAACCACCATTCAAATACAGTAATGAGACAAATCCTATACAGGGATATGTACAGGATTTTGGAAAGGGGGGGGGGGGGATTTCCAAAAAAAGTCCTTACTTTTCAAAAGCGGGTGGGATACAGCCAATATTTCACTGGTTGCCAGTGTAAAGGGGGGGGGGGAGCTGTCTTGACCACTTGAAACCCCCCCCCCCCCCACACACACACACACATGCCCCTGAATATAAGACTTTCCAGTGCATTTTTCCCTTATGAGTACAGCACACAATTAAGCAGTAGCATCAATTAATCTTCAAGGGTGGGGGATGACTCCCCCCCCCCACATATTAATGCTCCTGCAAGTAAGTACATTTAAGAGTGGGCAATCAAGTAAGCAGGAATGTTAATGACTGTAGCAGTCTTTGAAATTTGGGAGTGTTTTTATATTTTAAAAAGTTGCTTTTATATAGATATGTTGGTTTTATATTTTTTTTAAAGTAAAGCAAGTGATCATTAGCAGCTTTCTATTAGAAACTACTGTACAAAATTCAATGTAGTTAAGCATAACCATATAGACATCTTTGAGAATCCTTTAAAAATAGATGCCAGAAGGAGCATTGTGGACATGTATGGACTGCTGAGTAGGTAAGATATTTATTTTAACAGCACTTGATCAAAGTGACATGTGATGAAAATTTTGCTGTTTCAAGAAGTAGGCTGTGCTAAGATAGTTTTGTTAGATTTTTCCAAGGCATTTTTACTGAAACCTCGAATTTGAAGATGAATAAGGAATTTGTGATTAGACTGATTAAATTAGCAAAATAAAAACCTGTAACTGTGCAGTATCATATTTGTGTTGATTAAAATCTGAAGCAGGTTCAAACACTACCTCATGGGCACGTAGTTAACAAAATGGTAATTTATGCATCTGATCAAGGCTGATTGTATGTACATGGGTGGTGGTGGTTGAATGGGTTCCGGGGTACCAAGGCCGGATGTGTGAATGGAGTCCAGGTTACCAACGCTGGATGTGTGCACATTTGTGGTGCTTGTGGACTTGGGTCCAGGGTACCAAGGCTGGATGTGTGTACATAGGTGTTGGTGGAATGGGGTCTAGGGTACCAAGGATGGATGTGTGCACATTGGTAGTGGAGGGGAATAGGGTCCAGGGTACGAGTGCTGGATGCATGTGTATGGGTGGTGCTTGTGGAATGGGGTTCAGGATACCAAGTCTGGATGTGTAAATACATGACAGCCAGTGGACTGGGGTCCAGGGTACCGAGGATGGATGTATGTATGTGGGTGTTGATAGAATGGGGTCTAGGGTAGGCCTACCAAGGATGGATGTGTGAATACATGACTGGTGGTGGACTGGGGTCCAGGGTACAAAGGCTGGATGTGTGAATACATGACTGGTGGTGGACTTGGGTCCAGGGTACAAAGGCAGGATGTGTGTATGTGGGTGTTGATGGAACGGGGTCTAGGGTACCAAGGCTGGATGTGTAAATACATGACTGGTGGTGGACTGGGGTCCAGGGTACCAAGGCTGGATCTGTGTTCATAGGTGTTTGTGGAATGTGGTCCAGTGTAACAAGGCTGGATGAGTACAAGGGTGTTGGTGGAATGGGGTCCAGGGTACCAAGGCTGTATGTGTGTACATGTGTGTTAGTGATGGGACTGATCTGGATACCCAGGCTGGATGGGTAAATATTAATATTGGTATGGTTTACAGGGTACACAGGCTGGATGTGAGTATATGGATGGTAAGGGTGGTTTAGTGGTTTCCAGTTTACCCAAGTTGGAGTGAACTCGGGCAGAGATTGAATATTTAATTTAGTAATTCTTGCTTCACCTTATCAAAATTTTGGATTTTTACACAAATATACCAATTTTAACCTCCCGAAGAATTTTTGGTAATAGTCGAAGTTTTCTTGGTTACATATTTGCATATAATATATTTTTAATCCTCGATTAAATATATGGTACTTGTGATGTTTTTTATCTTGTTATTGTCAATGCCACTGAATAAATAAGTGACAGATGCTTGCAACAGATTATGCTAACCAGCAGCTTTATATTCTTTAGGGGTCTTTGATTTAATTCATTGATTGATTAATGGATTTTGATTCAGTTGTTGTCAACATTCATATTATTCCATTAGAGAGGTATAACTATTAGAGGTCTTATTCTTAAATATCATCATTATATTACCAGGTGTAAACAGTATTTGAATAAAATTTAAGAAGTAGACAATTTCATTTTATTAAAAAAAAACTCCAAATAAATAGCTGTTATTAATTCCTGTTAGACTTGTGTCAATATCTAGTTGATGTCAGTGTATTCCATGCAGCTGCATGTAAGAACTGTCATCTGTGTTGCTGACAGTTAATACTATTTTCTCTTTTTCTCCTAACTGATCATGGAAATTACACTATTTAGCTTCTGATAAATTGCTACACCTTTTTCAGAAAGATGTCAAAGAAGATTCATTTTGTACACAAGTGCGTACAGAACCAACACCTGTTTTATCATAGACAATGGAGAAGTGAGGTCAGGTGCTATTTTGAGTGACTCCATGAACATATATTTATTGGAGAATGGCTCAGTATGGAAAAACTCGTACCTGCTTCTAGGGTGGTACTATATTCTTAATATAACTTACCCAGCACAATACATGCAACTTCTCAACTCACTTCAGGAAGAGTGTCTTGAAAATAAAGAGCCTAACAAGGACAAGTCAGCTTCTTACAAGCTTCTTCCACAGTTTGTGGCTGCATTAAAATAATTTAGTATTTGATTCTTTTGTTACATCCTTAGTATTCTACATATTTTCTAAGAAATGTTGATTCAGTATTCACATATGTAAAATGTTTCACTCTTTTTTATGGTAACTGAATTTTACCAACTTTTAGAAAAGCTAAGTGTTGCAGTGTTTGATGAATCACTGTGAACATACAACAGTTAGTTAATCTAATATGTTATTTGCAGTATTTCATTTTCATGGTTGATTGCATAATTGTAACCTTATGAAGCTTCAAGTATTTACAGACGGAGGCCTTGTTTTAGGATTTCAAATTAAATTTGTTAAAGTGATACAAACCAATGATTTGGTATTATGAAAATATAAGGTGTTTAATTAGAGTGCATTAAGTATTGCTCTGATACATTCTTTTGATACACTCATCTGAATATAGCAGCTGATGGGCCTCTCAACTAAGCTGAAGTGCTGAGAAATCTTCAGTCATGGGAGACTTTGTTGATGCCAGTTTTTTCTGCATTTTATTTTAAACTTTTTTGGCTGTAAAATATTAGCTGCAGTCGGACTGATGCTAGGAACAGTTAAAGTGAATATATTGGCATGCCTGAATTATGAAAATTCTCATTCAAGATCTGAGATCAGTGTTGCCACCTTCTAAAATATATAAAATATTAGACAGTCAGCTTAAAATAATTGCGATATTTGCAGTTGTTAAACACAGTGCATGCTAAAAATTTAATGAATCGGTAAATATAATTTGCATTTTATTACAAAGATATTATGCTGGTAATCCTAAGTTGTTTTCTGCTTCAGGATGTGTTTGGTCAGATTCTAGAAAACTGTCCAACATAAAGATATATCTAAAAGGAATATATACTCCATATAAAAATTGAATACTCGTAAAATAAAATGCATGTTTCAAGTTTTCTTTCGGAAGAAGAAAGAAATGTTTATGTTAAGAAAAATGTGAACTGATACACTAAAATGTTCTTTTAGTTATAAGAAAATTCAAGAGCTACTTTTTAGGAGGTTTTTATCAAATAATTGTTCAACTTTACAGTTTTTAGCTTGCTGACTAAGACTCCTTGGCTTGTATGTGTTTAGAAGTAAATGCCAGTTTTCTGCAAGCTGTATTTTAAATTTTCTGTAATAGGTTTAAACTTATTTATAATAAATTAAAGATAAGAGAGCAGCTACTTTTAGCCATTATTTAAATGTTTTAAATCTGTTTTCTCTTGAATTGTCAACTAAGTTGATTTTCTAAATTAAATTAAATGTCTGAAATAAATATTGGAATAAAATTTGCAAATTGTTGTATACTTTTTAGAATTTCATTCAAATCCCTTAAGCTGGCTGGGCATTACTGTGCATAACACTGGTGCTCGCAATCATGTATATTGAGTAAACGTTCATATTATTTCATTTTTAGCTAAGCTGGCAATATGTTTAACCAGTTTTTAGAAATATTTATTAAGTTTTTTTCTTAATCAAATTGATCTTACATCACCAATCTTTTTACCTTATTACAATTATTAAATTAAATGCATATTGTTATACTTTAACTCACCTCTACTTCCTTCCTTATTATATATTTCAAAGTGTTTCATACAGTCCCAGTGGGTATTATTACGTGCATATTACAGTCAGCTAGTTGAAATACTGATACTTTTACAAATGTGTGATCATGGAGGGCTCCAGCATCTTTCATGTTGTCCATAAAATTGTACAGTCCACACCAAACACACCAAATGTGTAAGTAATACAACTCGGTAGAGCATATCGTGTATATTGTATATATTTATATGCTGAACATTTTTAATATATTAATAAAATAATAAAATATTGCCTCATTCCCATTAACTAGAATTTTATACCAATATTCTCGTTACCAATTCCAGCTGAGCGCCATGACCCACAAGTCCCTTGTTAATCATTGTGCAGCAGTACAGAATCGGTTTGCTAGTTTAATTATTGTTGTAATTCAAGGTTTATAATATTTGTGTATACAGCTATGGGGAAGACAAAATTGTACCAGTACTGGTACATTCAGTATTGATATGATAAATGAATACATGCAGACAACCGATATTTAAATAGATGCTAAATAAATCTGATCTCACTTAATCATGGTCTGTCATGTAAATAGTAATTAGATTGCTGTTGATGTGCATGACTGCATCTATTATCAAAGAAGACTTACAGAAAACTGTGTATTTCAGATATAATTTACATGACTTTTTCTTATATAGGTCTGTATTATGTATTCTGCATTTTATTCCAAGCATTTTTAAACTAACGAAAATGTTGTAGAAGCCAGGAACTGCTTTCAGACTATCAGCATTGCCGATCTTAAATATACTGATGTATAAAATATTCTTTTTTTCATCTTTTGAGACAAGAGTTCCTGCCTTTTAAAATGATTTGGGAAAAGTAATGAGTCTTAGACTTATACATAGTATTTTAATTCACTTTTAATATGTTTTATACCCACAATAAGTAATTCTGTTTTGATATATGTTTCTATTATCATGATAGGTAAGGTTTCGTCTTTTTGATCTGGCTATTTAGGAAGACAATCATTTAATGAAGGTTCCTGAGAGCTTTTTATAAAATCCAATAATTGATAACCCATACTTGAAACGTTTTCTGTTCAGTGCATCCTCCAAATTAGGAAGCATTGTCCAAGGAATAAATTTTATCTTTCCAGTAAATTTGTGAGTTGTTTCATCAGAGGCAAATCGTCAGGTTTTCTTAATGATTACAGTAACATCAAACAACAAAGGCAAACAACAAATAACATTTTCAGTGACTTTTAATATTTTTCAAAACATGTTTTATTTTGTAGACATTTTTGAGACATGATTCAAATGCAAATATGCCTTTGATGGGCAAATGTTATATATTTTTTCTTGGAAAAATGAAGCATGTCTTTAAGCATGTTTCATATGAAACATATTTCATATAAAAACATGTAATACTAGGACATGTTTTACTCTAAGTTAAAACATGTTTCTATGGAAAATACATGTTTCGAAAAATGGGACAACTACACGTTTTAGGCTGAACAGATGTTTTAAATAAACACATGTTTTAGGAAAAATGAAACATGTCTTAAGACATGTCTTATATGCGACATATTTCATATAAAACATGTAACACTGGGACATGTTTCACTCTTAGTTTAAAACATGTTTCTTAGGGGAAAACATGTTTCGAAAAATGGGACAACATCACGTTTTAGACTAAACAAACGTTTTATATAGTTACATGTTTTATGAAAAATGAAACATGTCTTAAGACATTAGGGCTCTATCAATATATCGATATATCGATACGAATCGATACACGACGTCGATATGATAACCGAAATGTGTTGCATGCTGTATTGGTCGTATCGATTGCTTGCTAATGAATAGCATTCTAACTATAACTTTACATATAACCATGACATATTATCAATCTAAATGCACTGCAGCCTATATATTTGTTGCTTTGGTTTTTAAGACTTGTTAATAAATGTATATACGCATGCACGTCAGTACTTCCATGACAAGCAGGCGCATGTGAGCGATACTAGGAGAATGATAATAACGTTTCTCTTTATTAATGAAACTTATATTCACATCACATATTGCTACAAGGAACAGGGTACATTCACATATATATCTTATCTTTATATATGTCATTAACTCTCTAATTTTTTTAACGGTCATAGGTTCCTCGGAACTCCCGCGTTCAACATCAGATGTAAAATAAATGGTTAAAGCCTGGGGACAAATCCTGTACAAACAGGAAAGTGACTAATGGGATTCATATTCACAGAATTATACAAAATTGTGTAATTACATGACATAAAAAAAAGCCTATGATCTTCACCACCGAATGCAATAAAACACGTTTGTGCGGGGCGCAGGGGATGCTAAGGGCTCAAAGAAGTAATTAAAAGCAACTGGTTGGTTTATTCATTTAATATCAAGCTTAAGCTGCTTAAGTGCATAGCATACTAAATATGTTGTATGTTAAAATAAAAAAAAAACTATAAAAGCAAGAAACAAAGCTTTTATTAAGAAATGATATACAAAGAAAAATGAAACGTATCGCCAATACGTATCGGTATCGAATTAACTGTATCGCAATAAGTATTGTACCGGAAGAGACGGACCGATACCCAGCCCTATAAGACATGTCTTAAATGCGACATTTCGTATAAAAACATGTAACACTGAGACATGTTTTACCTTACTGTCCGTGAAATTTTCTCCGTGTGCAAAACATGTTTTATATAAAAACATGTTTCAAGAGGATTAAAAACATGTTTTGCTGTTGAAACATCAGTGAGTCATGAAACATACTGGAAACATGTTTCGATAAATGGGACAGAATGGTGTTTTAAATAGAAACATGAAACATGTCCTCAGTTTTTAGAGTTATAAGCTCAGTCTGCGTCTAGTCAAAACTTACGAAACCAATTGGATGATGTTCAGCCACAAGTCGCAAATCGCATCGTAAGTAATTGCAAGTGAATTAATCAGTTTTCTGACATGCCAGAAACCGTCGCAAAGCCTGCTCACTAACGATTCACATGCGATTATAATCGGCGACCAATTGCAGATCCCTTGCGGTTTTAAGCCTTAGTTCCAACTGGACGCACGAATTTTAGGATCGTACGTCCCCTGCGAATATTGGGTAGCATGAAGGGCACGGAGGTCGTTGAAATAAAGGAAATGTCTTGGTCACAATCAGCTTAAGAGGTCCTACGGACTGTTGAGGGCTTACGGATGTCTACGACCTCGAATTTTCGCAAGACGGACTTGCGTGGCACGTGAGATTCTGCACAATATTTGGACGAAAACAGGCCGTAGGATCCCGTACGGACGATTGTGACTAGTTAGTCGCATCGCATCGTATCGCGTCGGGGACATTTCTGAGGAGAGTAACCACTCATATGACGAATGCGCCAAAGGCATGCTTTTAAAATATTTCTGTTCTCAAGCCCGCTTATGGAAAATGTTGACAGCATGTATTAAGGAAGATATCTAAATAGCACAAGCCCAAACTGAACTTTACCGTTTGATGGGGACAAATCGAGATACATCAGTTCACTGAATAAAGCGTGAAGTGATTCATGAATCACCATGTTTGAAATTCGTATTCATTCATAAATGCTCCAACATTAAACTGTTACTATTTTTATAGAAGAAATTACTTATTGAACATAAATTTTCTGGTCTAATAACTGGAGAATTTCTTTTCATGCACTAATACAGGATGCTACATATACTAACAAGGCTTATTGCATCTCATATAGTTTCAAGAATTATCAAAGTAACTGATTAATCCACTTTTCTTGGAGAGTACAAGGAACCATATGTACTAGTAATTTTAGGATAATTGCCTTTTATTAATCAATGGTCACAGACTCCAGACTCCAAGAGTTCAATGCCATCACATTTCCGACGGTGCACTGAATACCTCTAATAAGGCAGTCTGCCGACGGCGTGACAATTTTTATATTTTGATGGCCCTGATTGTGCCTATTATACAGGGATTTGGTTCAGCCATACACAAGAGGATGGTCCTCAATTCAGTGTGCTGTGCACGGGTTTTCATTGGGCAACTAGTCGACAAAAACCTTATAGTATTACACGACTCGGTGGAGAGCAGACCTCGCTGCAGACTGACGTTCTCACCTAATAGGAGCTATTTGTCCAGTCGAAAGTGGATCTCCGTCAGATACAGACCGTGCCCGACTTGCCTATAGTAAGAAACTCCAAATTCCAATAACCAAAAAAGAAGTCAACAGAATAAACAAGTTGCGTACCTGGCGTACAAAAATAAGTTTTTATTCACGATATACAATGGAGTTAAATGTCACATACGTGATATAAATACGGCAAGGGAATCGTAGGCCTGGGGGATTCTTTAAAATAGTTGTAGAGACAGAAACTGTCCAGCCTTCGTCAGATGCACATGTGGACCAATTACAAACTGCCAATTGCAGCCTGTGCCTCAGAGACTTTGGCCTACCGGGATTGATCCGTTGTTACAAGCTACGGCTCTCTCTAATTGATCTCAGCTACTGTTCTGGCAGTCCAGTCTCTCGTGCGTTTCTTCGTGTACCGCGAAGTTCCTGTGGCGACATTCGGTCACTCGAATCAGTAGACGCGCAATTGTGATTTCTGATTTGAAAGCGTTTGGACTACCCTATTGAAAGATGCATATTTTGCTAAACGTATGGTGTTCTGAAAGCGTATAGTGTTGGCAGGTTAGCGGAGGCGGCAGGACGCTCACAGTGCCAGATAGAAGTGGTTACTAATGGTTACTGTATCAAGGAACTCAATCTAACGGATCAGCGGTGTTTCCGACCAGCTTTAGCAGAGAATCACGGCAGGAATAGGTAGGTGGGAATTTTGTCAATAACTCGTCACCCATTCAACTCATCATATTCGATGGGCCGTTTAATTGACCTGTCATTCTTCGGCCTTTGAATAAATGGCGAAATTAATCCTCATTTATGCTTCCTTTGTGAACCTCGTGAGAAATTCTAGTTTAGTGACCGGCGCTTTGATCGTCTAAAAGTAATCACTGTCCCGACCTATTAATCCTGAAGCTGACTTTGTAAAAAAAAAGGTTTTAAGGACTAATTTGAAAGAAATTTAAGCTACTTTATATTAATAAAACATTCATTTTAAAACACATAATTCTTCTTCCTATCGATAATATTAATTATAAAGCAGAATAAGTGGACTCTCTCGTTGAAAAAGATATTGATCTCAGTTATCGTTAACTAAACATCATTCAGGAACCACACATCATCGGTATACACTTCCTGTTTACATTAAGACGACTAATAAGAAGGAAACCTGAATCGTGGATGCCGATTTAAAAATACTTATATACATGTAAAATTAATCAACAGAAGGTTATGGGATTCTTTGCAAGCTTTATCTCTGTAATCATACGTTTTAATAGTTGGACCATTATCTAACAGTTGTTAGGAAATATACCTTTAGTTCAATTACTGGTCTGTAATGAGGTAAGAATATTAAAAAAAAATAAACATGTTAATTAAATATTCCTTTATGGTCCATAGAATCTAACATGGATACGCAATAAATAAAAATTTCGCTAACAAGACGACTTGCGGGCCCCGCCGACATGGTCGTGTTGGCGGGTGGTCATGTAAACGGGGTGGTCGTCAGGCTCGATTTCACTGTATGGCTATTGATAAATCTGGTTTGGTGATGCATGTTAACTGTGCATCAGGTATAAACATTATATGAAGTATAAGTTTAAAATATTAAGTATATGTAATACAAATGCATTTATGCAAAACTGTTACCATCATTTGGATGGTAATTGGCATCAGAGATGAGCCCGTTGGTTTTATATATATACAACTCTACTGACACAGAATTTTAATTTATTATCTATGGATTAACAGGTAAAGTGGGTGAGATGTTCTGCCATGAATTCACCCATCTTTAATTTTTTTTTTCGTACTATGGATAAAAACATTTTACTTGCAACCTCTGCGTTGGCTAAAATAAGGAATCTAAATATCAAATATAACGTTTTTTTGTAAAATAATTTTTCATACAAGTTGTATAACTTAATATCATGCTAGACAGGTGTTAAGATTCATCAGTATTTTCTTCAGAAAAATATTTTGTCATGTACACATGTGTATATATATATATTCCTAGTCATATCCCTCAGAGCAAAAGGATGACTTAGGTATATTATCAAGAGACTTTACACAAGGATGCATTGGTATTTTAAAATTCAAATCAAATTATTCCTTTCCCTGCAGCGGTACTGTGTAAGTTATTCGACACTGTTATTATTGTTCTTATTTTTTTTCTGTATTTCCTCAAAGGTTGGAGCCCTCATAATTTATAATAAAAACTAGATGTGGTCAGACAATGGTCCTCAGAGGGCCCCGCGTTTCTGCTAGTGCTGGACTAGTTTACATATGAGTGAAAAATTAAGTTAACATTTGCAAAATATGACAAACAGAAACAGGTTTTCATTCATATGCATGATAGAAAAAATCCTACTCGATCAAATGATATAAAAGAAGATATGTCTGAAATAATGTGTACAATAGAAAATCACTGAATGTAGTCTGTTAGCCATATTTGATTTTGAGCAAGTCGTAATTCAATAGGTCTGGAGCCCTCATAGGCACCAATGATCCCTGTGAAATTGAGAAAGCTGCAGTAGGTTGTTGTTGAGTTATCGCACGCGAAAGAAAATCAGCGAATGGGCTGTGGCGGCCATTATGGAATTTCGACAGGTCTGTAATTAAATAGATATTGAGCCCTTATAGGTACCAATCATCCCTGTGAATTTGGGAAAGCTGCAGAAGGTTGTTGTTGAGTTATCACGCGCGAAAGAAAATCAGCAATAGGGCTGTGTGGCAGCAATATTGGAATTTCGACAGGTCTGTAATTCAATAGGTCTGGAGCCCTTACAGGTACCAATCATCCCTGTGAATTTGGGAAAGCTGCAGTAGGTTGTTGTGAGTTTTCACGCGCGAAAGAAAATCAGCAATCGAGCTGTGGCAGCCATATTGGAATTCCGACAGGTCTGTAATTTAATAGGTCTAGAGCCCTCATAGGTACCAATCATCCCTGTGAAAGCTGCAGTATGTTGCTGTTGAGTTATCGCGCGCGAAAGTAAGTGTCACTGACGGAAAGACGGACGGACGGACGGAAGGACCGACTGACACGGTGATCACTATAGGGCACCGCTTTTCAAGCAAGGCCCCAATTAGTCGGAAAATGTCGATCATGCAACTTTCATTAAAGCATGACTTGTTACAGATGTGCCCGGATCTCTGATCATGTTAAATGTAAACGCAATATAAAGGCAACCAAGCATTAAAAAAAAAATTGATTGAAATTCAGATACGACAAAAGAAGACTTGAGCACAACACGACGCCCGCCACGTGTCTTTCTTACAGAGCATGCTCTTAATAGATAATAATGACTTTTAATACTTAATAATGAAATAATTATATGTTTCAAATGGATTGTTCATTCCTCCCTTTGAAACAGACGGCCTTTTGTGACGAGGGAATTCCTTTGATGATTAGAGAGACAGAGCTCCTTGAGCAATACTGTCTGAATCAGCTTTCTTTAAACAGAGAAGTGGAATCAGATTACATATTACATTAAAAGCAAATACTGTTCTCAGACTGCCTGCTGATTTATAATCACTTCAACATCTAACGGATGAAACTGATACCAAGCCTCTCAGACAAAGGATGAAATAAAGTAGTATAAAGTTGAAGCTGGGATGGTTTATGATTGTTTATATGTTGTGTTTTTATTTGGGAAGAGAAAAGTAATGGAACAACGGGAATTCTTAATTAATGTTTCTGTTTTTTTCCAAATTATATGAATTTACATGCCCTCCTGATAGCTTTCTAACACGCTCGGCCAAAGAAATAAATTATAGGAATAGAGAATCTTCACATGGTGGTAGTGTAATATCAAAATTTTGAATAATATATGAGTAAAAGAAAAGTTCAGGCCCAGTGAAAATGTAATATCATTTGCTGGCATAATTGCTCATGCTTTTTCATAAATATGCCTTTTATGGTGCCTGTAGGCTGGAAAATAATCTCTATCCGAGTAAATACTGCCGTTCTTTAATGTAACGGAACCTAATATCAACAGATCACGTGTGCGTGATGAACATAAAGTTTGTCAAGGAGATAAAAAAAAAAATCAGATTCTGTAACACTAGGCAGCGTGAAATGTCTAGGGGAATGAATAAAGAAAGTCAGAAGTTTTTTGTTAACAAATAACTATAATTTATTCTTAAAACAACCCTAACATTACAATTCACTAAATCAATATAATCACACAGTATAACAGCAGTATAACAACAAATCAATACAATCACGCAGTAGAATAAACAAAGTGCACAGTACCTGGATAACATTGTCACAGCGATAAGTCCTTTAAAATGACTAAGCCTGATGAAAAGTTCACACAAATTCTCTCGGAGAATAACAGTCCTATGTAAAGCTTATGTAATAATCCAGAAAGTAAACTTGATGCAGCTAGCATTAAATTATATAGAGTTGGTAATAGTAGAATGCCTGAAATTACTGGATAATCGGATAGGTCCCACAAACTGACATACATACGTCTGTGTCCGCTGGAATATTCTCTCACCACTCTCCCTGCTCTAAAACACAGCCCCCTATTTATAACTTTTCACCTCTAGCCGAGAACCTTCCATTGCTCGAACATTATAAAGCATCTAACATAATACACAGTAAACACGCGTTACAGGAATTATCTAGAAAAACATCGCTGTGTCTCAACACATTAGGGTTCACACGTGAGCTCGCCCCGGCTCGGCCAGGCGAGAAAGCCCCAAGCCAGCATGACAACGAGAGTTCAACCAGTACAGATTAAACTGAGAGTGTCACACCTGGCCAGATGATGCAGCGACAACACGAGTTACGGCCATGTCACACAACAAAAAAGACATCTGTAAGACTTGTGCACACAATAAAAGGGTACCTGTAACAATTAATGAGACAGCTTGAATATTCAGTTATACTGTGAAACGGATTACTGGAATTGCATCCCAAAACATTTGTAAAAATTGAAAATGTTACCAGTTTTTTTTATAAATGAAACTTGCATAAAACGCATATTCAATATATATATATATATATGTGTGTGTGTGTGTGTGTGTGTGTATGTGTGTGAGCGAGTGAGAGGGAGGTAGAGAACGCGCGCAACAACACGAACAGAGCAAATCAAGTAGACCAGGCCGAAATATCCATTCATCAGAATATAATCGTTTGCACTTGCAAATATAAGCTAATATGTAAAGTCACTGTATCATTTCCCTTTGTATTTTTAACGAAACCTTTGTAGTTTATCCGCTTAAATTTAACCTTAAATCTCTTTACAATCAAACATTTTTTTCGACTAATATAATCCCTGTCAATCCTTAACTCGTTTTTCACTAACTCGCTTGTTTTACTGTAGGCATGGCCACCTGAGACTGAATATTCAAAAAGATATTTTAAATCGAGCAATTTTCCAAAATGCAATTTTTCATCGTTCAGGATATCAGTATTTAAATGATTTTATTTACTTAAATAACAAATGAGAGTATCTTAGAAGAAAACCACCTTTATTGTTAAAAAAAAAACCAAGCACCAAAGAATATGTGTTGCTGTTAAGATGCATGGCTTAAAAGGTAAAGTTAATGTAAGAACCTGTTCGAATAGAATGACAGGGTTTGAATTATCCCTGCTCGAAGGTCGATGGTGACAGGGAAAGTGTAATTGAGTGACATTCTTTTGTAGCTGAACACACTCTGTGTCGATTCGTTTTCACTATTTGTCCAGGTATCAGCCTACAGGCATAATTGAAGCTACGCCAAGCCGTAATCCAGAGAATCCGGATGCAAACTAAGGAGCTTTTCTTTTGTAATATGTTGGCCTAGATCTTCCTAAAGGCAGCTAACTCTGTCCATTAATACCGGAAATGAGTCTGCCTGAAGTCCAGAGATACCGTGAGACCACGTGACGTGCCAGCGTGTAACAGAGGGTTCATGGGTCACCATGAGTGATTTCATTACCTGGTGTTTCTCACGCCTCCTCGCACGCATTCAGCTGATTCGGACACCAAACACGATATTCCTCTCTTCATCTGGGAGAATTATATTTTCGAAAAATTCCACTTGTTAGCACGTAAGAATTATGGACTGGCTGTATGTTACTAAAATATGTTATCCTTACTGTGGTAAGTATGCGTTAAGCCATTTAATCTAAACAACGGCGGATCCAGAAATTCAAGGACAGAAGGGGCCTAATATTTGGTTGATGGTTATTATTAAATCTAAGTCTGTTTTGTTTTGTAAATTTAATATATATATATATATATATATATATATATATATATATATATTAGTATCACCGAATTGTTTGCTAGCACTATCGCACAATAAAATAAAAGAAAGTGAATTCAGTGGAGTATCAAGGGGGTCCTTTATTGCTACACATCAGTGCCATACACAAGACACCTCAACCTGACCAGGTCATTGGGTCACTTCTCGAAAATGCCATTACAACATTCACATCCTCTCAATAAAAAAAACCGCCCCACCCCCCCGAAAATCCAACTTCTATAACCTACATTCACCACCAAAGTCATTCTAGATAATGCATACGTAATTATTACATTCCCTTGTACCATAAAACAGGCTTGAGCCCAACGAATAGTGCCAGAACATTAAGATTAGCTGTTCTTGTTAAAACATACAAACCACGATTCACTTTACGATGGCGGTACATTGACAGTCCAAAAGGCCAGCTTTACAGCTGCTCTGAAACGTTGTTTTATATAATAACATGAACTAAAAATACAAGCCTAAACAGACTGGTCACTTAAGTATCACCCAGCTGTTTGCTAGCACATTCGCATAATAAAATAAAAGATAATAAAATCAGTGGAGTTTCAAGGGGGCCTTTATTGCTACACATCAGTGCCATACACCTCAACCTGACCCGGTCATTTGGGTCCCTTCTTGAAAATGCCCTTACAACCATCACATCCTTTCAGTCAAAAGAACCCCCAAAATACCCCATTGATTTTAAGTTGTTGGCATGGACGAGCCAATAATGTACGAATATTTGTAACGGGAGTGAAGGCAGACCTGTAAGTATCTGGTGTAGGCGTTACTCTTCCGGTCCCAGTCACCCATAATCCGAATCGAATCTGCTGATAACTCGCAATTGAGTGCCAATGAAGCTCCTTCCCTCCTAAAACTATGACCTGAATATGCTAAAATATCAAGTCCCAGCTTTCCTAATAGGGCTTTCAGTTTCCGGTCAAACATACTCTGGGTCAATATTCTTATTGGGGCATGCATTATGGACCAGAAAAAGTGGCATATTATCTGATGATGGTGTGACCAGTTCAAATGCATAAATCACAGCACAAGTCGGACAGAGTGAATGTCCCTTCAGATACGATAAAAAAAGTTGTCGCTGGTGGAACTGATTATAGTCTTTGTTTTCTTGACCCTGACTAAGATGCCTCGATCAGATACTTAAAAAATCAAATACGCCTTAAAAATACTCTACCGATGCATACAACCTGGCAAGCCCAGTTTAGTTTCCTTGCTAGACGCTGCAGTTGTCTAAGAGAAGCGCGTGTAACTAAAGAAATGCAGAATTCGCTTGAATTCTAGTACTGTGTTATAAGATAGTGCAATTGAAAGGGTCTTTGCAATAAAGATACCTAAGAAAATTAGGTTCTGCACAATTTCAATTTTTAATTTGTAATTTCTCAGATGATTTGTGATTATTTGTGGAGGCATAGGCGTTTGATTCAATGTTGAACCCATTTTAAGACCGTTCAACAAATAGTCTTTATCTGGATCCCCTTGCAATTCCTGTTCCAAAGTATCTAAATTCGTTGCAATAGAATTAAAAAAAATATATCATTTGTAATCGCATTACACAAACAGTTTGGTAGCAATACCTATCCTTGGGCTCCCCTGTGTGAGGGTGATGTGACCTTGGATGAGATTTTCCACAATCCTTTACAGAACAAATATGAATGTACTTGCAGTTAGGACCGAATCGACAAGACCGTTTTTTAATGATATCCAAATTTCCTTACCTGATTGAGGGTCCACTTGGCCTTTTGTAGGACCTGGGTCTCCCCCTTTTTATGTTAATCTTATGCAAATAGCCCCCAAAGGCCTAGCTACCGTATTAGTAATTATCTTAGGTTGTAACCAAAGCCTGTTTAGAGTGGCTATTTGAGAACTTCATCCACATAAAAGCATGGCCTGTTCTCCTCTGTACAAATCATCATACATAAAACATTAGACATATTGTTGTGCCAAGTTTGTAAATGAATCAAGTTTGCTAAGTAATCCGGAGTATCATGCTGCGGAAGCTTGCTCTGGATCAGCCATTGCTAAAGTATAATTGACGATGGTTGCACCCAACCGTTGTCACGCTACTCCTCCGTAACCACCCCTCTCATAGGCTATTGTTTGGTCTTGAAATGTCGGTAACCATCCCGACTGGTTCCTAAGGGGGATCATTGTCCATGTTTTCCAATAAACCCTAAGAATGTTTAGATGATTTTTGGAAGGAGTTTTTATTTAAGAAAATAAGTTATATACCCAAGGGTTAACTGGAGTAATTTGCAGCGCCACTTACCGACTAGAGAAGGAAACTAAACAGAAAAGTGCAAATAATGAACGGATATAATAATGATGCTATTAACATTAAAAACACAGAGAAAAATATGTGCGCATTTCATCTGGACAGCACCATGCATGGTCGGATGGAATTTCTAGTTTTAGATATTTCCTGTGGTCTAGGGGTAGAACACAGGATCTTAAGTTCGAACCTCAGTCGAGTGCATGAGACTTTTCACGACCGCCCACCGCCCAAGAATAGCGCACCATAGGCTTAATGGAGAAACTCGTGACCAACGGCCGTTTTTCACTATTGTTACGAAGACAAATTGCTCAGGGGAAAATATTGGGCATATCCCGGTTTCGAACCCATTGTGGTGGCGCAGAAGTCCGGCGTACCAGCCGCTTCGCTAGAAAAGCAAGCTTCACTAACGAGACAGTTCGGTCCTCTTTTATGTCACCCCGTAACACATCCCCTCTTAAAAGCGTTCTGCTATCAGAACAAGACTAATTATCCCAGGAGTCACACTTTGGTGAGCTTATATCCTGGGCCACAAAGTTTACCGTCACATTGGACGAGCCCCCATTTTACTAAGAAAAATCTTTAAGGGGAAAACATTGGGTTGATCCGGGATTCGAACCCATGTCGGTGGCGCACATGCCCGGCGTTCCAACCGATTCGTTAGAAAAGCAGGCTTTACTAGCGAGACAGTTCGGTCAGCTTTTATGTCAACCCGTAACACTATAAAACGAATGCATCTTACATGGGAATATGACCTAGCTATGAGAGGATCACACACGTGACACCGGCATGTGCAGACGTCACCGGGTCATTTTCTAATATTTGGCAAACTGGTAAAAATTTGTGTTTTTGCGGTTACAAAAAAATGCTGTCTATGTCTGCTGGAATATAGCTGGGTTGGTGGCGGAGGTGAAGGTAAATACGGTAAAAGGAAGGCCACCAAATTTGATGACCTTGCTCTGTGAGAACGAATGATTAAGTTGGGGAGGCAAAATAATTCGCTGTGTCACCATCTCAAGTAAGGCTCTTATACATGACGTGGATTTATTTACCTGTTATATTCACCATTGTCAGGGTGCATATGGCTGAACTGAAACCTTTTCTTGTTAGTCCCTGGGAGTACTACTCGATGACAGTCTGTTGCAAGGTATTCTGCTATGCTGAAAACCCACTTAAAATCTACCAATAATGAGATACACAGAAGATGATTCCATTAATCATGCTTCGTTTGGGAGGGGGGAAGGGGATTTAATGTCTAAATAATCAAAAGGGTCCACCTGCTCACAGGGTACGGGTCTCTTACAAAGATACAAGGCTTCTCAGTACAAAGCCTCTTTAGAATTAGCGGGGAGTAAACCCGAGGTACAGGAATGCTAATACAGGAGATACACAGAAAACGGCAGACCTCCAAAGTAGATAAAATTGCTCTGTAAAACAATAAAATTAAAGGTTTAACAGGTCACTGCGGCTGACTAATCCAAAAACAATAGATACAA
Organism: Sipunculus nudus; assembly: GCA_026874595.1. NCBI lineage: Eukaryota > Metazoa > Annelida > Sipuncula > Golfingiida > Sipunculidae > Sipunculus > Sipunculus nudus. Next base: position 101,263,675 of record CM049306.1, on the reverse strand, counting down.
GGCCAAAACAAATAAAGATAAGGTTCTCAGGCACCGCCCGCGTGAGTTTTAACCCACCGCATCAAACATTTTTTTTTATTTTCATCTTTCAAGAATATTAAATAATACAATTTTGATAAAGTTTCTTTGTTATGTAGTGCTTTTGCCTATTTTGCGAAACAATTCTGTTATTTTCATGCTTTTCCCTGATCATATTACAATTTTATCGAAACATACAAAAAAGGTAAAATATAAAATGGCCCGCCCGCACTTGTTTCTAAAAAAAGTGCCTGAGAACCATACCTTTTTTTCTATTTTAGCCTAACTATAATTGATGTCCCTCGTGAATGTTAACTCTTTCCTCGTGTGTATAATTGAAGCCGAGTGTAAGTATACGTGGCTGAGCGACAGTAGAAGTGTCTAGAGTGCTGCTACCCTACAGCAAATTAGTGTCAAGTAATATTTTTAAAAACAAAAACTATAAAAAATGAGACAAACAAAGAGGATTTAACAAATTTTGATGAGATAAGCAAACCAGCTGATTCAAAGAATGCATAACAAATCAGCGAAAACATACCGCCATAGGCCTTTCAAAGGGAAATGCCTGAAAGAAGAGTAAATGCTCTGGTAAAAGAGAGTAGCCCTGTCTGAAATAAAGAGTGAAAAAAGAGTATTTTAGTGTCAATTCCCCATTTTAATCACAGACTCAATAAAGATGTGCTTTGCATATACTACGGATGTGTAAATATATATAACATGAAGATAAAGGCATTTCTACGTTATGACACATGCTGGAAATTTGCACACATAACAGTTGTGAAGGGTCCGATTCTTGTTCCAACTGGATTAAAAAAGAGTAGTTAGCGTCATTATCAATAAATCCTAAAAATAAAGTGACTCTTAAAACGTGATTTGACAGGCTTGTGGTATGGCCTAATAATCAAAGGACCTCTTCCGATTCGCCTACAGGCAGCAAATACCGCCATTGTTGTCAACAGAAATACTGTCTTTCTTACTAACAGGCTGTTCCCTTAAGGCATGTCGTCGTTATTGATACATGAATGTGTTACAAACCAGTTATGTACTCAGTGCACTTGTAGCCATGGTTTTATATTGACCGCCGCACGTATTGTGGTGATCCCTGATCTCTGAAGATGTTACTGCTAGCTTTAGATTACAAGATACGGTTCAACTAGGACCATTTGAATCCTCGCCCAAACAACCTAAAAACAGTTACCTTAAACAAACTTAGTGATTATGTAGAGGTGTGTTTAACTATACGAAACGCATGCGGAAACGTGCCGTTTCTGAAGAGACGAAAGACCTAAAATCGCACTGACAAACATGGACAGGCAAAAAAGACGTAACCACATCTGTATCCGCACTGCACACGCATCACGTCCGTACAAGTGGACACGCAGCTTAATACGCATTTCACCATTAAGCTTTGCCATATCCAGGTCCCAGTAAATTCATAGACAGATTCCTCATGAAAACGTAGCCGGATTACTAAATTTGTAACAGCTACAAAGGGCTACCACTTAGGAATTCTAATATGGCTGACACTTTTTTATTTACATCCAAGAGCTTATTCACGACTCATTCGTAACTTGTTTTTATGTGTCACCTAATTATGTCTAATTATCTCCTTTAACCTTTCTACGGAAATTTAGTGGGCCGCTACAAACTGCTACTCTGTTAACAAGCAGCTGTTAATTTCACATTAAATATCTTGCAGATAGTATGACGAGTTTCCTTGTATCAACAATTAATCTTTTTACCTGCATGCCTTTTCATTCGCTTAAAACATTTCCTTGAAAAGACTTCCCACCTTGTGGGTACCTGAATTATCAATGGTTTTTGTGTGTTTAACTATGCACTTTAAACTTTTCAAAATTTTTCGTGGATCGTTACACTTGCAGTATTAAAGTACGTGCCTAATTATAATATTCCTTAAAGTTGAATTTATTCGACATCAGATCCGGATGAAGAAGTCATGTGTGTCACCACCGCAATGTGTAGGAAGTTTTTATTTGAGATCCGACAAAATGCAGTGTCGGTCCCCTTTGCGCAGTAAACATTCTACAGTCTCATCCGTCTAAATTTTCGCGAGGATGACGCAAGTATTTATTTTGTACCTAGCATAAGGATGATATGACTACTCATATCAAACATAAAAATATAAGGTTTTTTTCTTTACAATCGGGCTCCAATAAAATCCTGTCTAATATTTTATATCGTATCGCACTGTTCGTTAATATATCTTGCCTATTTCGTATAAACAAAACGTATTGCCTATTGTTACGGAACCTAACATCAACAGATCATGTAGTCGTGACGAGCATAAATTTTGTTATGGAGATAAAACAAAATCAGGCAGCGTGAAATGTCTAGGGGAATGAATAAAGAAGTCAGTGGTTTTTTGTTAACAAATAATTATAATTTATTTTAAAACAACCCTAACATTACAATACACTAAATCAATACAATTTTACAGTATAACAACAGTACAACAGCAAACAATACAATTTCACATTATAATAAATGAAGTGTACAGTACCTGGATACCACCACGGTCACAGCGACAAATAGTCCTGTAAAGCATATAATCCAGATGAATAGTTCACATAAATCTTCTCAGAGAATAACATTCCAGTTCAATCACAAAATCAATTTGTCGTAATCCAAAAGTGAAGTTCGGGTAGTGATCCCAAAGGCAAACTGGAGACTTATTAAAATCCGTTACAAACTTCAAAGATCTATAACTGTCGCAGTCATCGGAAAAGGTCCACTAACTGACTTACACTCTACTGTGTCCGCTGAAATATATCTATCCTCTCTCCCTTCCGGCTCTAAACACAGCCCCTTTTTTTTATAACTTTTCACCTCAAGCCGAGAACCTTTCCATTTCCCGAACAATCCAAAGAACCCAACAATACACACGTTACAGGAAACATCTAGAACAAAGAACGCTGTGCTTTTACATGTCAGGGTTCACACGTGGGCCGGCTCGGCCAGGCGATGTTGCCACAGCACCGAGCTATGCGTGCTACACGAACCAAATGTCAAGATCACATGAAACATCCCTGCGCACAATAAAACAGACATCTGTAACACTATATATGTAGCGTATAAACGACCTTGCTACATGTGTATAACCATCTTGTACCGGTTGACATTAACAGTGACGTGTTACTGTAATCAGATCGGTTCCTTGTGCAGTGATCAGGTATTGTTTATTTGTAACATTATTATTGTAAGAGCTACTGTATCCGTGTGGGAAGAGTTTAAAGATAACGTAAAAAGCATATTGTTTTCATGAAGATAATTTGATCCACATAAAATCAATTGGGAAAAGGTGACTGGGATTTGTGGTTTTGTATTGAGAAACAACACGTTTTGTGATACTCTCACTGGGGAGTATCCGGAATTCAAGAAGGATGTTGTATAAAATAATATAGCAAAGGCATCGATCTTGGTGGACATGTGTTTAATCTTTAATGAATAACATGCCTAACAACAATCCACGTACATATTAATTCGCTGATTTATTTCTCAAAAGAAACGTATCAGCTGCACATCATAAGTAAGAGAAATAAGAAAAGGAATCAAATATAAATAAATAAAAAGCATCCCTCAATGCATCTAACGTGACACTTTTAAGGAATTTTAAGGTTTTTTTCAGAAAACTTAATTGCCGTCTACGTACCCCCTACCCCCCCCCCCCCCTCCGGCGGGATCCCCCTTTATCCTCCCCTGACATAAAGCGAGACGCTTCCTTCATAGTTCCCTGTCAGTCAGTTGTAAAATAAAAGTATTTCTTTGCTCTCATCAGTTAGATCTTCAATAATTTGTACTTAAAACCCAAGATAAGTTATCACATTCATACATGTACATTTTATTATCAAAAGAAAATGTTTGACATAACACCGATTATTTTGAGGTGCTATACGGGCCACAGGCTAACAACCCTCGATACCACTGATGATCTTGCATGGAAAATAAATATTTGTGATAGGTAAGTTTTCCCCATCAAAAACGGGTTTTAAATATATTCTGTGTAAAAATATTTAATTCCCATGTATGAGACACAGCATTTCACATTTGTCCGGACCGCTTCGAAGGGCAGTGTCGATTGGTATCTAGACCTGGATCCATCCCTCTCAGGGGCGTAGCCAGGAAGAAATTTGAGAAGGGAAGGGGGGGGCTAATATTTATGGGTTTTATAAAAATTAAGTGTTATATATATGTGTATATTATGTATGTTTATATGATTATTACTAGTAATAGTATTATTAGTAATGATAATTATACTATACGTTATATATTTTAGTGTATGAAAATATAGCTTTTTTTAAATTTTTAATTATGAACCGTGGTTTTATAAAGATTAAATATAGGTACATGGGGAGGGTATGGGAGGGGTATCCCCCCTCCAATATTGGGAAATTTTTCGATTATGCACTGTAAGGAGGACATTGTGAGGCAATTTCATAAAAAAAATATGAGAATTTTCTAATCCTATAAAACTGTCATTTATGTCTTTGCGTTATGCAATCTTACAGTAGAGGGGTCCAATATTTATATTTCTCGAAAATAAGGATATTAAATTTCAATGGTTTCAACATGTTAAAGTCAATGGCAAAAAGGCGCATTTACGTTTATAACTTGGGAAATATTATCTTTTTAATGTAATGCTCTGAGTAAAATAGCCTATATGTTGGAGTTTTATGTTAAACTTGCATTTTAGCGTGGTCCATGGTCTCGACAGCACAAAGAACTCCTTTAAGAGCACAGATCGTGAGTTCGAGTACCGGTCTCACCAGAGGAGCCGTGAGATTGTTCACGGTCGACCCCAACAAGGGCCTGGTGCATTGCAGTTATTCTGCAGCTGTTCATAAATATCCTCATACTGAGCTTATGAATTTTGAAGTAATAAACTGCAGATAATTTAAACAAAATCTAATTGCTAATTAATAAAAAGTAATATGAAAAGTGGAAATGATTCAAAAAAATTTGGAAAATAAATTAAATCAGAGATATTGCAGCATAATATCCAAAGGATCCGCCACTGATAGCAATGGGAATTTAATGCATGCATATATATATATATATATATATATATATATATATATATATATATATATATATATATATATATATTCGCCCGCCCGTGCCTCTCATCCGAAAGCTTAAATGGTTATATATATATATATATATATATATATATATATTGGTACGAAGGCAAATGGGTGAGGGAAAAAATCCTGGGCCGATCCCGGAGTCGAATTAACCCAGGTCGGTGGCGTACAAGTCCGGCGTACCAACCGCTTCGCTAGTTCGGTCCGCTTTTATGTCAACCCGTAACGAACACCCTCTTAAGAGCGTTCTGCTATCAGGACAAGACTAATTTTCCCCAGGAGTCACACTTTGGTGAGCTTATTCCCTAGGCCACAAAGTTTTATCGTCACGTCGGACAAGCTCCCATTTTGTTACGAAGACAAATAAATGAGGGGAAAATCCTGGGCCGATCCGGGAGTCGAACCCAGGTCGGTGGCGCACAAGTCTGGCGTCCCAACCGCTTCGCTAGAAAAGCATGCTTCACTAGCGAAACAGTTCAGTCCGCTTTTATGTGCACCACGTAACAATATATATATATATATATATATATATATATATATATATATATATATATATATATATATATATATATAATCAGATCCTAGTTTAAAGTAAGGCTGTTGTAAAACCATGCGTCTATTTTGGGTATTGTTACACAAGAAAGGAAATATAGAACACATATCATTTAATTGTTAGAACACGAGTACCCGCATGCAGCGTGGTCTGGTCCTAATGAGGAAGTTAAACTTTATTGATGTTTGAGGTTATACTTTGAACTTAATATAACTTAGCATTGTTACATGTCATGGGAGCCAGCATACAATAACAGATTAAATAGATATATAGAAATACAACCTTTGTTATTAGCAGTAATTTATTGTGTCCCAATCTGGTTATGTGTGAGACATCTTTGCCTCTACCATGTTGTGTCGTTCACGACACATTCGCTCATACTGGCATTAAAGAACATTGTATCTTACAAAAGATGTCGAAACAGATCAGTGTGGACTAAATTTTCATTCTTGACTATCAGTTTAACCTTTCCATTGAATCGACTGTCATCTCGAGCGATTGTAATCTTCCTGCATGGGTGTTTCGACTTCGCCTCAGCAGGTCAGAAGACGAACATTGAAACAAGCAAAATTTGTTAAACGTAAACATTTGACAGATGTGCTTTGATTCATGTGAGGCACATCGTAGACCACAACATATGGCTGGAAAAGCGTGGTCAAGTGCAAGGATATTGGATGAAAGCGCTCCCTCCCGGCAGCATCATGGACCGGGAACAGAAGAAAATGCGGGCAGGACATTCCGATTCCTTCGATTAGGTATTATCGTGACACTCTTATTGTTTTGTTACTTGAGTATAATCAACGATATTAACCGACATAGTCCAGATAAAAAATTTGGTTTATTGAAAAAGACCGGCCAGAGAGCAAGGAACAATAGCTCTTTATGGAAAAGAAGCAGGGAGAAGAGATCTGGTGTTGGCGGAGAGAGGTCCAGCGTGTCTGAAACACCAGTGTCACAAGAATATACCTATGGCAGCAGCTGTACCCTCATGGTGGACAACGCGGCGATAGAAAGGTTTTACCAGTTACAAGCGTATCATAATAAGAGAATGATCTACTTCCGGTTGAACTTTAGTTCATCCATTAATGTAACCATAGACCCACAATTGTTTCTCCCGTATCGATGGGTTTGGGTCATTTTTGCACTCGACCACAGTACAGAGACAATGCTTAAGTACCCATCGGACTTTGGTATTTTGTCACTAGGTTTACTAAACAGACACGTGTATCGTGTGCCGGCAGGATCAAAGGATGAATTTGTGGTTAACTTGGATACAAACAGGCCTTGCAGACTTTCTTTGCGACTAGGTGCAAAGTCTACAATGAAAAGAATCCGTGATGCTTTGAAAGATCTCTTGAACCACACAAGCAAGCTGATGCGCAGTAAAAGTCTATTTTGTTACAAGAATGTGATAAATAGAAATTCAAGGAGTCAGTTTTGGTGGTACACTACCCATATGCTTACTATTCAGAAGGAGTATACATATTACAAATGCTGTCGCGAGAAAAATGGACCGTGCAGCTGGAATGTTTACCAGACTTACTTTATGTGGCTAATACATGCATGGAGCATTGCTATAGTTTGCTTTTCTCCTCTCTTTATGCATAATATTCCTGACCACAAACGGAAACGGATAACTTTCGACAGGTGGAGAATCCTTGAAACCGACAGTGGCGAAGGATGTTCCGGTTCAATTGACATTGGCCACGAACCGCCCGATTTCGGACAGGAGGAGTGGATATTTCTGGGGGAAAATCCAACATCAATCTTACCTATGGTTAAGAAGATGTTGTGTCTACACAAGAGTAACAAGTTCATCCGCCGCATTTGGAGGGTTGTTCTCTTGTTACTTTCCATGAGCGTCCTGTTGACAAAAGTGGTTGTGTACTACTTCATCGCAAGGGAGGGCGTGATTGAGGCCCTGCGACTAGATGTCCCAGTAGGTGAACTTTGTTTGCCCTATGGTTACAAGGAGTGCCTGAGAAACACAGAGAACTTCCTGGGAGGACCTGTAGTGTATATTCCACTATATACAATCATCGCTTCCACTTTGCTCTGTATACCGGAGAGCATCCCCAGAATGTTTTTAGGAACTAAAGAGTTTCAGGATGACGCGAATGCTCCTGTGTTAACATTTTTGTATGTAACAGACGGACTGTTGGAAACTAGGGGAATAATACGCAAACAAACCGTCATGTATGGATACAAATGCCTCGCAGGAAAGATCAAGGAGCGATTTTTCATGATTTTAAATCTTACCTTCTGGCGTTCCTTCTTCAGACTATGGAGCGGCAGGTTTACCGTGGTTAACCTGTCAAAGACGGTGTACGTGCGGTTTGGACAACGTGGCGCCCCCTGGGCTTTTCTTCTGGGAGTCGCATTGATTCCCTCTGCCCTTCTCTGGCTCATATTAACAGGTCTGTGCATTCTGGAATTCATCACTGTAATTCTGTATTATGGCTTACCGCTCATCTTCCTCCTGAAACTGGCAATCAGTGGAATGATGAATCTAGTTTTGAACGCGGCGTCCCTGAAAGTCGGACAGGAAAACAGAACAGGATTGTCATACCTGAGTCTGGTCATCAGTGGCATCATCAGTGTTGTCGTACTAGCGGCCATATTGTTCGTAGCTGTCATTACTATATATAATTTTGCGCATACCTTCGTATTTCTTGTAAACATTTTGTCCTTCACTTTCGCTGGTTTGGTAGTGTATCCTGAATATTCTGCTACGTACAGTATAGCCGCTATAGCCATCTTGTATTACCTGTTCAGATCGGTGAGCGGGTTTACAGAGGGCTACATCAGACTCGTCAAGAAGGTCGTCAACGTGTCAGACCGTCTGCAGAAGAGCGGTTGGCGTCCATATGGTTATCACCATGAGGAAGAAGAGTATCGGCCATGTTTTGTACGAAACCGGAGAGACATCTCTGTGCTGGGTGTTCCTAGAGCGTGTTTTTATTATGTTGTGATGAGGGTGAAGCCGATCAGAGTTCAACTCTCCATAGCATTTCTCAAAGTGTTGGTCACTGCGAATATTATCTACTCGACCGTAATGATCACACAATCCTTCCGTCAAGGGTGTAACATTAATTTAAGTACACGCACTATGGCGGTCATATTTGTAGGGTTGATACCTGAAGTTTTTGGCGTGTTTTCCTCTAAAGTAAGAAGAATAGTAGATGAAGAATTATTGGAGAAGAAAATAGAGAAATGCGTCAAGGCTTACTGGCAAGAACATCTAAAATTGACAAGCTATGAAGCTGTCCCGTAAATTCTTGCTGATATAAACTAGTTTGCATGTATAAAAATGAGTATATTAAATTTTGATATTAATTCATATATATATTTATATATTAAAATATATATATACCTCATCTTCTTGATAATACGAAATTAGACTAACAGAAGGACGTTTACATTCCCAGGTGTGTACAGAATGCCGGTATGATAACACTCATAAGCATTTCTATACGGCCATATACAGGCGCGGATCCAGGATTTAGGAAAAGGAGGGGTCCAACCCAGAAGGACTAAAAACAAAGCCTAAAAAAGGTCACCAGGTCCAGAAAAGGGGGGAGGAGGGTCCAGGCCGAAAAATTGGTCTAAAACACTTAAAAAAAGGTTGTGGCTGCTGATAAAGGGGGGGGGACCCCCTGGACCCTCCCCTGGATCCGCTTCTGATATAACATTAGAAGGGATTAGTTCTGGGGGCTGTCGCACGAGGTTCACAGTTCAAAATGTCATTTTGATTTCAGATTATAACTATCTCTGTTACAAGGCTTATATGAGCAGGTAAATGCCTTAGTTAATTAAGCAGTGGGTGTCGGTTAAAACATGGTGGAAATATCTTCATGATTCTAGATTAACTTGTATATTGGTTTGATGATTCGATAAAGTTGTGTTTATGTTATAACATTTGGGTTTCATAATTTATGCTCAGATAAATGGAAGGATTACTTAAAATATAAAAATACCATAAACACCAACGAGTGTACACCCAATTAAGATTTATAATATTTGCTAAGGATCAGCTATTTGTTTAATAAGGAAGTAAATTAAACAAAGGATCATTGTGCTCAACAACAATACACCAGCATCTGGTTAATTATGGCTGTATAAAGACTTGTCACTACGTTTTATTGTGATAACTGTGAATACTGGTCAACACTAGTGTATTTTTTTTTATATTTTAAGTTGATCACCAAGTGTACTTTAATCGTCAGCTTGTACTTGATCATGTACTTGATCAAAATATTGTCTTCTGATTACTTGTTCTAACTGGCCCTAGCTTATAACAAATATGGTTATCTGTGGTATATACTGGTATTACGCAGTATTATGTCTTATTATAACTCCTAACAGTCGAAATATACATATATACCTTAACTTCACATCAGATACCCCTAAATCATAAAGTCAGTATTATTTTAAATCGCAAAGTAATGGTGATATATATTATTATTATTATATTATATATATATGTGTGTGTGTGTGTGGCAAATGTAGCAGGTCACCCAACTGCAAATATAGGGTCATCTGAAGTCTGTTTGTAAATATACCATTTCCCATTCTAAAACAATATGTAATCGGTTAATGACATCTTATGACCGATTTTGTTACCAATATTGAGAATTTTTCAAGAAATTGAGCTTATGCTTATGCTTGATTTGCAAAAAAACAAAATAATTTATTAAGCACGGTCATTGCAAGTGTTCTTAGGAAAGCAAACTTTGATATTAATTAGGATAGAACTTTGCTCACTCGTCAACCATAATTAACCATAATAGTAATCTGAATAACTGAAAGATAAAACCATTTTTTTTTTAAATCTAGAATATGTGACTTCGACAGTAACTGACTAAGATGACAATGCATCCTGGGTAATTATAATTTATCTCTGCTTTCTTGTTCTCGTAATGTTTCTACAATATTCTAACTACATTTACACACCATGTCTTATATATCTGTGACTGAATTGTGTCAGCTAGAAAACTGCAAACTTACATTGCTATACCTATACAAGTGGTGTGTTCTCGCCCCCTCCTCTCTCTCTCTCTCTCTCTCTCTCTCTCTCTCTCTCTGTCTGGCCATTCATTGTGGATACTTCGTTGACAGGATTGCAAAATACCTGTATTGCAAAGAGTTAATTTCAGATTTCCTTTTTAAAGAAGCATTCGAAAAACAAAAAATTCTGTATCAACCAGTACAAAAACTAGTGGCTTCAATTTATCTTCAACGGTTGGGGAGGAAGGGGGGGGGGGGGGGGGTTATGATGCGGAGAGATGGGATATAACTTTTTTAAACACACACACATAAATATATATATATATTCTAAATCAGGTTTAGATTTCATGTTAAACTCAGAAATAGAAGTCACATCTATGATTCTGATTGTTAATATAATTCATTTCCAATATATAATTTTTGTTTATGACTATGAGGGGGGATGATTACATTGACAAGTCCCCCCCCCCCCCACCCCCTGCTTAAAAGTGGGAGGGGGTATATATACCCCCATTCCCCCTGTATTGACGCCCCTGACAAACACGACTTCAGATCATGATAATCTCAAACTGATGTCATCAAAAGAGAGATGCCTTGAGAGGACATTAATACACGGTACCAAAACGTATGTAACCTTACAGTCAGTCGAATGAGAGTTATATTCACAGAGTTCTTGCGTGGTCATTCAGTCACTGCTCCATGTAGACTAATATTATTTTCAATCATTGGTATCACCGTGAACCAAGCACCAAATCTCCCAACTATTATCAATGATTGATTAACAGCCGTGGCCGTTATTAATATAAATGTAATATCCCTCCAGCTTGGCTTACATTCACCTGTCATTCTCACATCGATTTCGGGGAACATTTCCTGGTAAATCACACAGAAACCAGCATTCCAGTCTATGGACGGACTGAGACCAGTCCTCTTACCAGGTGTATGACCTATGACCTCATGTCTGTTTCTTAGCAACTATCCAGAAAAAGTTAAGTGGTGCGCTCCATTGACATTGTGGACGTCACTAATTCTTGAAACTAAATTTATTGGATCATTTATTTTTTCTCATTCTCTTAAACATCTCCCACACTTGTTCCTTGCGAGGTGACTGCAACGTTTTAAGCAATATTGCATGTTATGAGAATGTTTTAAAATTCATTTATAATTTTTATAATACTACTACTTATGGTAGCCATTAAACCCACTATCAATCTAACCTGTAAACGGTTAACCAACAATTTGTATAGAATTATCACACAGAAAGCGCATACCTCTGCTAAATGTCGTGCCTCACTCCGAGTTCACTATGAGCCACTGTCACTTTATAATCATGTCAAATACAGTTTTCTAAACACTGTTTTAAGTATATGGTATTCAATATATATGTAAACCGTTTACACCATTTGGTAACGTGAATAGGGTTTAATAAGACTATCGAAACCATCCTAAATGACGCTGTATTGTTAACACGGATCATAGATTAATAAAACAGAGTTCGATACCATATTCAGTATCAGTGATGGACCTGACTGTATAAACGATTTTACTGTACAAGAAAAATTTAAATAAAAAAATAATAATAATACAACCAGAGATATTACAATGGTAACAATAAGATCAGTCCACAGCAGTCAGTACAGCGTTAGTCTTCCATCAAGATCAATATCCAAACTAGACTAGATGTTTGTAGTCGCCAAGCAATCACTGGAACCCCCCCCCCCCCCCCCCCCCCCTTCCCAAGGCTATCAACTGAGTGATAATCGGCAATAGCGTGTAAAACGGGAAATAAATTCAAGGTCTAAAATAAGTATCAGGTGCAAGTCTGTGACGTAGGACCAATATTGTGCCTAAAATGTAACCTTTAGAAAATCAGCCATAAAAAATGGTATGGTGTTGCATCCAAGAAGAAGAAATGGTTTAAATATACCTGTATATACTTGCAACTATCTGATAGGGATGATCTATAAACACATAAATGACATACACAAAAACATTGAATTAAAAATTGAACAAAAGTGTTATTTTATTTAAGCTTATTTACCGATTTTAAGGCACTATTCTATCATTATATAACCTCTTTTTTATAGGTATACATCAGCATCTGTTTAGTATTTCCTCTCTAAGAACATGGTGATGTCGGTGGTTCAGGATCTTTTTAGTATCAGATGGACGCTAGTTTAGAATGTTCATGTTGGTTTATTTTTACATCGTGGTTTATTTAATGAGGAATGTTAGCCTTGATTCACAACGAAGTGAGCAAATATAATGCAGAGATCGACGGCCATGCCATCACTATCCACTAACCTTTGGTTGGTATCCTGCTATATAACTTGAGGATTTGGGCTTGGTACAAACTTTGCCCATGCCACCAAACTCTGTCCCTGGCTAGATTCTCGCCTGGACGCTGTCCTTGAAGTATTTTCCTGCCACGTCTTAGAAATCCAACGAGCTGATAGCGGCTGCCTTCCTAAAACATGGATGTCATAGGGCGCATGTCGAAACTGTGGATATTATACGTATAATAATAAGTGGTGCGAAAAATGCACCCGAATCAAAGTGGTCTGAAACTAACTACATGTATATGAGATAATGATGAAAAGAGCGAGGGATGAACGTGTTATTACGGATGCAAACACATGCTGCAGCGTAGGCCTATGTAAAACACATAATATCTGAAACACATGCAACATATACATGTATATATATTTATATATATATATATATATTTATAAATAAATAAATATATATATATATATATATATATATATATATATATATATATATATATATATATATAGCTTATTTTTAGAACACAGCGGTTCAAGGTAAAATATGCCCCCCAGTTTTATATGTGTGTAATTAGCTAGTGTCTGTGGTCTCATGTCGGGTTTCCCATTTGGCTAGTGTCTGTATATTCCGTGATACAGAATTTTTAAACTTATCGTAATAACATGAGACCCGCCTGACTCATATGTGCCCGGGAGATCAGTATTCGGTCGGATATAGAATTAATATATATCCTTAGTCACTGGATTTCTTTACCATTCCTCTTATTTAATGCTAAATGTTTGAATTTTCCTAACATTCTCAAGCAGTTAAAACCCAGCTTACAGCCTGCTATATAACTTCAGGTGTAAATATAATGTGTTGTACATGTTATGAATTTAGCATCACGCACGCAATATGATAAATTTAAAATATAATATTATATCCATGTTTTCATGGATTCTTGGAACGGTTGTATGAACGAGAATAACAACAGACACATGGATGGTGAAACTGAGAAATAATTTTGTCAGCATGATCTGGTATTGTTGCCTAGGCCATCAGGGTATGCGCCAATCAATGTAAGTGTGTGTGTTTGTGTCCGGAATCTCATGGTATTTTCAAGGTATTTCGGGAATGTGTCAATAAAAAAGGAATAATTATCAATGTAAAGTCACTTATGCACCAGTGAATATTGGCCGAGAAAGTGAATGCAAACACGGTTGTGGGAGCATCCCACAATAGGGACTTCCACATGACGGAGGCTTGCATTCTTTAGATGGCAGATTTTTAGTTTGCATGTTTTTATCATCCCTCTTAATCTTCTTATTTCAAAATACATAGTGGTATCACTGAAAAAGTACCAAGATAATCCTTATATATTAACAAGGCTATCATAATACACTTTTACCTTAAAACACTTTGCTCAGTGTGTCCTTGATGACGGTAAATACAATAAAAATAAGCAATTATCGAATGGATAAAGTTTTAATTACACTGGTTAAGACTGAGATCACATGCTCGTAAATAATTCGAAGATAATTTAAAGGTAAAAAATATGAAGCTTATTAATGTCTGGAGCTCGACAGGTCATTGCGTCATGTTTTTCATCCTATGTTCTCGTTAGTTTATAACCATTGAAACAGAAAATTTACATTCTTCATGATTCCGTTTAATTAAGCTTCCTTTTATTGTGCAATTCAGCATCTTTATCAGTTCATTATTTTAATGTACCTTTTATTACCATTTTACTCTTGGTGATCTGTTGTATATATATATATATGTGTGTGTGTGAGTGTGTGTGTGTGCTTTTCTGCAGTACACGACGCTTCTCTGCGTCAACAATTTATGCGTATAGGAAGTCTTTATTTATTAGGAATAGATTATGCATATATACACTTTTATGAGAAAATAAACAGTCAGGAGAAACATATTAACTAAAAAGTAAATAACTTTGGGTATGGATAGCCGTAGATTAAAAGATACACATACACATATAATAATAATAAGAATTATAATAATAATACTACTACTACTACTACTACTAATAATAATAATAATAATAATAATAATAATATTCGATCCAGTGGTATAAAAATAGTTTGATACTTTGCTGGGATATTAGAATAAACAAAATTTAAATTTATTGTATCGCCAGACAAAGTCATGACACACTATGGTTTAGGCACGTTTTCGCCGTCTCCGCCGCCGCCGCCGCCATATTTCGTACGGACGCGATAACTCAATTTATTTTCCACGGATCTTTACCAAACTTGACATGTGCATAGATATGGGTGAGAGGACAAAGCCTATTTAAAAATGGGGTCATGACCTGTACTAGGAGAGTGACCTTGACCTTGAAATATCAATTTTTTTTTGGAAAATCACACAAATTTTTAAATATCTCAAGAAATCTTGCATGGATTGATCCAAAAATCAACTTGACTGAAGATCTTGGATAGTGTTGTCATGTCCCGGAAACTGGTGGCGCCTTTTCTTGTTTTCGTGCCGTTTAATAACCCCTTCATTGCCACTTAACAATACTGTGAGTGTTATAAGTCAGAAACTAATGGACAGATTTCTTTCATATTATGCATATACATAGACATGAGTTAAGGGATGATGTCTTTTTAGATTGGGGTCATGACCTTTCCTATGAGAGTTGCCTTGACCTTGAATATTGCCATATACGGTGAAAATAACACAAAATCATAAATATCTCAAGGGATGCTTGGATTGTTCCAAAAAATCAAATTGACCGCAGATCTTGGATAGCTTTGTCGTTTGCGGAAGACAGGTGGCGCCACCTTCTGTCTTTCTCTTGTTTTCGTGCCTTTTAATACCCCATTTTTGCGACTTGACAGTACTGTGAGCATTAAAAGTCTAAAACTTATGGACAGATTGGGCTGGAATTGTGTATGTACATTGATCTTGGATACCTCCATCTTGTATTCAAGACTGGTGGCGCCATCTGCAATCATTTGTCGTGGCGTCCATCTGTACATGTGCTTTGGGTTAAAATTGCTCATATCTCCGGGGTGGTTCAAGGTTTTGGTCTGAAATTTCACATGTCCATCCATCTTGGAAAGTTTTCTCGTAAACCAGAGAGGTGGCGCCACCTACCTTCCCGTTTATGTAGAATAAATAAATGCCCTTTTCTGAGAAGTGATTTGCCCTATTGGCCTGAAATTGTGCCCATCCATAAATCTTGCACTCCTCCATATTTTACTCAAGACTGGTGGCGCCATCTGCAATCATTTGCCGTGGCGTCCATCTGTACATGTGCTTTGGGTTAAAATTGCTCATATCTCCGGAGTGGTTCAAGTTATTTTTTTCTGAAATTTAGCAAGTCCATCCATTTTTGAAAGTTTTCTCGTAAACCAGACAGGTGACGCCACCTACCTTCCCGTTTTTGTAGAATAAATTAATGCCTTTTTCTGAGGAGTAATTTGCCCTATTGGCCTGATTGTGCATATTCATAGATCTTGGACTCCTCCGTTTTGTACGTAAGACTGGTGGTGCCATCTGGTATTGTTTTGCCATGGTGGCCATCTGTACATGTGCTTTCGGTGAAAATTGCTCATATCTCCATAGCGGTTCAAGGTTTTGGCCTTAAATTTGGCATGTCTATTAATTGTAGAAAATTTTTTCGTAGACAAGACAGGGGGCGCCACCTACCTTCCCTTTTTTTGTAGAATAAATTAATGCTCTTTTCTTAGGAGTGGTGTGCTGTTTTGGTCTGATACTGTGCATTAACCATAGATCTTGGCCTCCTCCATCTTGTATGTAAGACTGGTGGCGCCATCTGCCATTTTTTGTGGGGTAACCATCTGTACATTTATTTTAGATGAAAATTGCTCATATCTGAGGAGTCCTTCAATGTTTTGGTATCCAATTTGGCATGTACATCCATCTTGGAGAGTTTTCTCGTCAACCAGATAGGTGGCGCCACCTACCTTAACATTTTTATAGTATGAATTTATCCCCTTTTCATAAGAGTGATTCTCTGTATTGGCCCCCATATTTGGTGAAAAATATTGTTTCTCAAGTTCATAGATGTACCATAGTCGCTCGTGTCAGTATGTGCTGCTGAGGATGGGGGGACTATTCATAAAGGGGGGGGGGGGGTTAATTGTCTGGCGATACTATGACACCCGCGGTGCTAAGAAATATCTAATTCTTAATGATATTATATAAGAACATAAGAAATATCTCCTGGGTGGGGAATATAAAAATGTTTTCTGAGCCCACCACGAGCTTTCTCCACAAGTGACGAATGTCATCAGATTAACTGAGATATTTTCTTAATATTTTTTGTAAATTTTCCCCTTAAACCTGCTGACACCACCGTGGTTTTTTTCCCAAGGATTACATCAAGCGCGGGCAGGCTTGGGAAGACCCGAGCTGGTCACCTAAAATGAAGGAAAGGCATGGCAACCTCATCAGCAGTGTAGACCACGCCATGACTAAATTGGCAGCTCTCAGAAATAATGGTGACATATTGTTAGGAACCCGTGGTAATAATACGTAGCCCTAGAGGGGCCTCATTAACCGGGTAGCAACCTGCCAGTCAGCTTACATTACGTACGTCAAAGGCTTCATCTACGGCGGGACAAACAAGCAAGAATACAGGTGAATGCCGCGGGGAAATCAGTCAGGCTGCTTCATATACACGTTGTCCACATATCCACATATCCTAAACACGTCCGATGTTTATTTGCTGATATATACAGAATATTACATCTGTCAGCCAAAGGAAGAGCCATGAGCTGACAGCACTGTCTGATTTACTGGTCCTGTTATAAGTGCTTCCTGGTTAGTAAACAGACTTAATGGCCAGACACTGCACATTTGTCAAACATGATACTCGAAGACTTCGTGCCAAGTAACTCGAATGTTTACTTTTGTGTTCAGGCGAAAGAACTATAATAAAAATCACCGCGCCTAAATCCGTCACAGAGCTCTTCAGCCGATTATATTATTGAAATAAATCGTCTGATTTGAAAATCCTGGTGCTGTGCATTTTGTCCTGGTGCTGTGCATTTTCAATGTTCAATGTGCTCAAACAGATCGCAGGAGATGATATAAAATAAAGCTCCTTCAAATGTTTCCTTTTCTTTGACGGACAAAGGTGTTGATTTGTGCTATTTCACTAAGTGTTCTTTAAAGATTAGGACATTGAATATTTTTCTAATTACACCTCAAAACTTACTTGATGACAAAAGTTTATTTGTATTTTAAGATCTTTAAGAGTGTGAGTTCTGCCCACCAGAACAAAGACGCCACCATTCGTGATACCCGTTCACATTCACCCCAAACAAATGACATTTAAATGATATTGAAAGTTCCCCTAATACCAGTGAATGGTGACTTTCTCGGGTACCTGTTCTCACAGCTACTGTCCAAAACCTTTAAATAGAAAATGAAAATACAATGGTGATCCCGAGTACCTCAAAAATCAAATTGTCTGACACTTTTCACCTATAAATTTCGTCAAAAACCCTTCGTTTCGTTTCAAATATTGTTGCTAACAGACAAACCAACCAGCGAAAACAAGAACACATAACCACCTTGCGGAGGCATAATGATATAAGATATGCAGAAAATGAAACCAGCTTCAAGCAGGCACTGAAGTATGTTTCCTAAAAGGAGTCGCCTGGAGTGGTGCCTAGTAATGGAAGCGTAAACACTAACCACTCAGTACCGTCCTCACGACAGGTGAATCATGACGTCACACTCTGCATGCCCTGCCCCAGGTCTACATGAGTCAGGTATTGAGCTGGTTGCTTCACGATTCAAGCCATGTTAATCACAGGTACATATCTCCACAATATATTTTTTTAACATTATAAACTGCCTTATTTAAATGGCTCCTTGGATAATGATCGGATTGTTTACAATATCAATACGTCACACAGAGATTAAAACTTATGACATTAAAAATAAATCATTTTTTTATTTAAAGTTACAAAGAGTTTTAAGAATGATAATATATATAAAATATACATCAGCGTTTCTAAGCCTTCTTATACTTTTTAGGACACAGGATAAAACAGATTTTGTGGGCCTAAAAGTAGGTTAAAGCGGCTTGTGACTTTCCCACCCTCACTTTGAGTATTACTGCTCCAGCTATTATATATAGATCCGCCTTCGACAGACTTCCGTTGTAATGATCAGATCTTTATCCCTTCAAGAGGTTTCACTAAACAGTGTTATTACTGTAAGCACATGTCATTCAGCACTTAGTTATTAATAATGATAAGCTCTCTCTCTCTCTCTCTCTCTCTCTCTCTCTCTCTCTCTCTCTCTCTCGTGCCTTGAAAAGTTGTCCTCAAGCAGATGTAGTATCCTCGTACCTTAAATTATGTTTACAATTAAGTTCAATATGGGTCTGGTGTCATTCTTTTCATTTCAGGGATCCTCATTTCACTTTGTGTGGGAAGTAAATAACGACGGCACAAACTTTTCAAAACCCTACCCAGAAAACTTATGGTTTAAACATCCAAGATTCGCGTAGAGGCGAGGTTCTGATCTGCATTAGATCCCTGTCCGTAAAAATTGTTAACGCCACCTGGCGGCAGATTTTGTATCACTTCTCTTAAAGGGGACCCATCACTTATCTCATATTTATAAGCTAAAGGTAATCCCCTGGAGCTTTTATAAAAATAGGCCAGAAAACATGGATACCACCGCACACAGGCTGCTTGTTTTGTTTATATCAACGTGTTTATAATATGTGGGGCCCTCCAAAATAATCAAAACAAATTCAACAAGGACATCTGGCAGCAAGTCAGTTAAGCCAGAGCTTTGCAAATGGCGTTTTGCAACAAGTGACCTTTCTACCTCCACATATATGCAACCTACTACCTTTGGTTACATGTATTCCAGTTTGCCAACATTGCTGTGTTTACAAACACGTTGTTGATAAACAAGTTCATACATCCTTCGCGAAGGCCTTATAAGAGAACTTCTCACAACCACAATTCCCCTTAGATCGTTAATATATACACAGAGATAGTCAGAAATCACACAAATTCTGTTTCAACAGGTAGGTGAATGGGCACCTTTAATAAATTGAAGATAACTGCACTCCTTACGAAGCGATTATACACTGCAGTCGACCAAGATCTCCTTCGATTTAACCGCTACTTTATATAGTTTTATAGGATATCCAGTTTATCACTCTTAAACTGTTACCAAGACCACGTGTTGTTTGTGCTCGTATTTATACATAATTATAGACACTCTTTTTATATCATCCGATTTTCTTGAGATTTAACCATGAACACCAATGTAAATTTGATTAGCCACTTTGATTAAAAAACAACTGAAGGTAATTGGGGCTTGATGTAGATGATATATCCACATCTTTGGTTTTCTTTTTTAAAAGATGAACCTTTTGTTTTCCTGATGCGCCCATAAAGGTCTTTTTATTTTTACTGTTATTGAATTTTTCCCCGTTAAGAAGGGGGTGCTCTGATAAATAATTCAGTTATAAAGGTCATGCCCCTGATAACGTCTTTGATTTCACAGCAAAACTACATGTATAGTTAATGTGTCTTAGCGTACGAAATCAATGTTTCTACTTACATTGATATAAACTTTAAGGAAGATAAATCTTTTAACTAGAGAAAAAAAATTAACTAAGAAGGTAAAAAGTTATGAATTACATTTTACATTTCTGTTGGTACTATCGACCCAAGTTACCGGTCGCTGTAGGATGTGAGTTGACACTTGAGAATTCTCGTGCGTACGTCTTTGATCTGACAGTAGTGAACGTGTTAAAATAGCTATATATCTTAACCTGAATTGCCCCCGGCGAATTTCCTTTGAAGGCTGCAATGTACAAGCACGCATGAGATAATGACAGTTTTGTTTGTTCCTAAAGAAAACCGATCTTGTTTTACATATGATTGATTCAGTGACGTCTGGCTGAAGCGTCAGATAATGAATAAACAACTTTAACACAGCTCATATAATTCAGTTTGAAATCAAATAGGGATGTGCCACAGAACAATAAAAATATAAGTTTAAACTAACAGATAAATTCTAAAGAAAACGGTGATCCATTTGTCTCGCTGTCCACGTGTATTTATATCTTTCCTTCGTATATATATTTTACGTACATATATATATATATATATATATATATATATATATATATATATATATATATATATATATATATATCCCACAGTGTAGGAGGCAAAGTGACTATGTGTTCGGTCATGTCTGCTTGTATATGAGTGTGCCGCCTGTTCAAAATTTCGGCCGTGTGAGCCGCATCTACAAAAGTTCTTAATGTATTTAATGGAATTCTGTGGATTGATGGGCTTCGGCTTGAAGAAGAAACAATATAATCACTTCTTCCTATAGATCTATGGCCAAAACCCACAATAAATCAATATAGAATTTTTTTAGGTTTAATTCGGACAAGGATAATTAGGAAGGTGGTAAAGTAAATCATATTTTCTTATGTTATTGTTAGAATCAACAGAACCATTAGTCAACCATTTACACATATTCATATTGCAAAAAAGGTAACATACAAAGCGGCAGCTGTTAAATTTGAAAAGAAATAAATTTATGGTGAACGAACGTTGACGGTGATTTACTATGTATTTGCCCCCACTCAATAACGTTTATCCTCAACTATCTGTTTAAAGTATCTCTAGTTTGGCCTTTCCACCACCTAGTCATAGGAAAAATAGACACATAATAGTGAGCGAATATTTTGCTAATTGTGTTTACTTTGCCGCTTTGGAACGTTTGCTAGTTCATTGTTTACATTCGTTATATTGAGTTTACATTTTTTTCTCTCTTGCCGAGTTTTTAAATCATAAATCAACATGACCTTCTACTTAGTATATGACTTAACATACACATTCCCAGACCCCGCTACCTTGCCTTTATTGTCCAGGCAACGATCGGAGCTAATTTACCACGTTCGTCCTCAGGACAACGGAAATGCCTGATGCACGGTGACGAGATGGAAGATGTCCGATTCCACGGAACTGCATTTAGCGGCGAGTAATTTGATTTTCTGCTTGTCGGCGTTGTTAAATGCCAAGATTTATTCTTGTTAAAAGAGTATGCTCTGTTGCTAGGCATGTGAGCGTATTTCTTGGCAGAAGGACAACAATGGCCGGTTTGATAAGTGGACCTGAAAAAAACCTTCCCTGTCTTCAAACAGCCGAGCCATTATTCAGGTTTAAGCCCCAAGCCATTAGAACAAGTATTTTACAACGTGACCGCGATTGCATCAGAACGTATTTTACGTCTTGCATTTTTTGTTGGCTGGCTTTTTACAATAAATAAAGACCTTTGGTTACATTTGTGTTTCAGCTGAAAGATTTTATTAGAAAGCATATATTGAGAAAGAACACTACATCTAGAATTCATAGAACCGGTCTGAAAACCATGCCTGGTAGGCACATGCGCACTCTTCAATTCCCTGAAAGAGGAGCGATCATGCAGGAGCATAACGGGGCCTCACATTTGGTCACGTGATGGCCGGGAAGGAGTGCACCCGGTATAAGCTGACGAAAAAAAAAATCAAACACCGTTCAAAAGTACCGCTGATGTGTAAAGTGAGAGAACGTGCAGTCATCAAACCAAACTGAATATTTGAGCTGTAACTTGGCTTGACCTCAACCAACCAATTATATTATATTTCTTAAGATATATAGATATAAATATCCTGATAACAGTCGACAATCATAACATTAACACACGAGTGATGAATTATTACAAAAGAATACATGTGAACTCACAAATCTATAGCGTTAAGCCATCGCTATGATATAAATTCATTTCCTGTGTCGCGGAAAAGTTGGCTTTCATCAAGTACCTCATATGAAACATATTTGTATTCATGCGATCAGAAATTCAACAAACATAAATTTATCGAAATGCTGAGGTTCAGCAGAATTTATCCCGCATATAGCCAATGTTATTACAATGTAAACAAGTATATCAAACGATTTGTCTGTTATTTATTAGGTGACAGCGCATTTGTAGGCCATGATACGGTATAAAAAATGACGAAAATATTTGCATCCTCAGCGAGCTTTACAGTGCGGTTTTTGTTATTATTGAGCATGGCACTCTGACATCCTGATAGCGTCTTTTATGTCGGAGGGGAAGAATGGCGCTATTTCCACTTTAAACCTTTTGAACCTTATTCCAAATTAAGGGTATTCGATAACGATATATTGTTATCTTCCATAGTGCAGAGTCTTTGCTGATGGGGAATTCAGTTGAGTTTGTTTTATTCTCATTTAGAAATGGATCTAATTATTAATTACATTGAACCTTCAATAAACCACCTAAAATATACATTATCTCCCTTGTTAAATGGATTAATGAAAAATCTAACATTGTGACCAGTGTTTGTCATGCTCCAATCAATAAACAAAAACTAAAAAGGAGTTCAAAATTGTTTCAGAAAAGAGACCATTGAAAACCCTATCCCATTTAACTATCTGTGTTTTATTTTAAATTTCCTTAATGAAGTCTTTGTTGAAAGGCAAGGTCCATTGTTTCCAATTTGACAATGCGGAGGTGTTTTTTATACCCTCAATCAAGTCTTTGTTGAAATGTTAGAGTCACAGGGCAGGATGTTTCACAAGGAGACAATTTTCGAGTGATGTGTTCACTTCGATAGACCAAACAGGAAACGCAAGAACAAGTGCCGATTTCTCATCGCAGCATGTACATGCAATATAATTAACTATTAATTCATTAAAAGGGGGCCGTGATAATAGGATCCTGTAAGTGGTTATTTTTGGTTCCGCACAATGATAAAAATGATGACATTCTAATCAAACAGTATAGACATTTTATGCAGATCTACATTCACACAGTACTTAAATAAAACTATGCTCTTTTCAATGTCTGTCTATCATTTATATGTCTAATTTAACTAAACAAATTGCCGTTTGTTATAGTTAAGATTGTTAGTGCGCTGTCTGAGTTACTTATGTTGCTAATGGAATGTTTGATAAAATGGTTGTTTGCGGGACGTCATAACTGCCTATCTATCTATTAATAATATAGCCTTGTTTGTCTTTCGTCGATGTGTAGGTATATATATATATATATATATATATATATATATATATATATATATTTATATACATATATCACAACATAACGGGGAAACCTGAAAACTTAACATGCATGCCACTTGCAAAATGGCCTCTAATCCTGGAATCGTGAAATCTTATCATGAAATGTCAGTTCATAAAAGGGCGTTATAAAATCATTGTACACAGAATGATGCGTCGATTAAAAAACTAAATCGAATTAGCGATGTGGCCGATTTTTTTATTTGGCTCGAATGACACTTCCTCTTTAAACAGTCCAGCCTCTCTAAGAACCAAATTATTGTCCTGTCTCAGAAGAATAGAAGTATTCAAGATAATACAGATTGAAGTGATTCATCATCATCATTATCATCATCATCATCATCCTCTTCTTGATCGGGAATCTGGGATGTTGTCTATAATAAGTAGGCTCTAAGAATCTAAAGACTTCCTCTTAAAAGATAACAATTTCAAAGGCGAGGTGTGTATAATAGTCGAAGGTTTATTATCATTTTATTTTTTGTTGTTGATGCCCAACTTGAAACGATTTCTGTCAATAAAAGTGCTTCAAGATGTGGTGAGGGATGCCCGGAGAATCAGCATTTAAGCCAGTCTCCGGATATATAAAGAAATAAGTTATGTCATCGTGGCCATGGACGGATAAAGGACCGGGCTTATGGTGCAACATTGATGCCATGGCATTACGTTTTTTTTTTATTTCGCCAGATTTGCTTTCTGGTGACAACTGGTACTATAGCCGTTGAATTTAAGCAAAAGTATCTTTTATTTCTAAAAACTTTTTCGGTCTAGCTTGAACGCTAGTCGTTTTAATTATTGTTGAAATGAGGAGAGAATAAAGCCATTTTGTATGAAAGTAGTCGACATGTTTAGATGCTATTTTACAGGTGGAGGTAGTGCCTTTCTTTATAAACGATTTATATTATTTAGTATTATCGCGCTCAGTCAATTGAAGGGGAATGTTTATAAAGTAGATTGAAAAATGTGCAAGCGAACATTTATACCAATAAGGATTCTAGCTCCTATGCACTGATCAACAGGACGAGACCGAGACCTACCGTGGAACAACATCCATTATTCTTCTTGTCTTTAGATTCAAAGTCACGATGTCGAGTGCGACAAGTTCGGGGGTTCTACCCAAACCCCTTGAGAGTTTTTTTCTTTTTCTGGTCTGAACCAATTAAACCGAAACCATCTGTAACCTTGCCAACAAGCGTCTACCTGACCTTTGCTATACCCCCCGGCCGCGTGAAATAAGGCTGGGACACGGACTGTCTGCATTAAATGTGATAGGTTTATAATTAAACAAGCGTCCTACTGGTCCGTTTAGATTCTGTTGCTGGCGTTCCTATTACCTCGCCATGGGCGCAGACTGACATGGAATCCGTAGAAAGGTCACGGGTCATGTCCCGAAAAAACTGTTTCTTTTATATACTCATATGTCCACAGCAAGAATAGAAAACAGGGTTTTCAGTAGTTTTTGGCGATGATAACAGTCTGCATTTTTCTATGCTGTCTTATCCAATTCTCTATGGCTGGGATTAGAACTCATGACCTCCGGCTTCTTAACATGCGCTCTACCACTAGACCACAGTGGCAGGTGAAGAACATGTTGCTCTCCTCTGTTAAAACGTAAAAAAACCTGAATTCATTTACTAAATCTGTCGTTGGCCAACCTCCGTCATACCACATTGGGATCTCATATTCTTGTAACAGGTGTATATTTATTGTCATTTTTTGGCATTTTATGGAAAACTTGGCATGCTTCTACATTGTGCACACTGTCAAGTATGATAGACATAAAGATTTGGCACCCTGTCAGTATAATAGTCATAAAGATTTGGCACACTGTCAGTTTAAAAGTCACAAAGATTTGGCACATTGTCAGTATGATAGACATAAAGATTTGGCACACTATCAGTATGATATGACTTAATTATTTGACACATTGTCAGAAGGATAGACGTAAACATTTTGTACATTGACAGCATCATTGGACGTACCGTTTTTGTACACTGTCAGTATGTCTTAACCTAAACATTTGGCACAATGTCTGCATGAATGGACATTATATAGCCTACAGTCAGGACATTGTTCGGAAGGGTCAGAATACATACAGAAACAATTGTAATACGTTAGGCATGTTTGCACTTGACAATTGGTACGTGGTCATTGGAACACGGTTAAGATATAATCTCGGCTGTCACCAGTGAGGAATACTATGGACCAGTGATGACTATTATGCATTAATGATTAAGTCACCAGGGGTGAATACACCGATGATGAACAAACCAATGATGAATACCAACATTCACAGCTTGTCATTATGTTTAGAAATGCGGACCGGACCGTCCGGTCCAGCTGTAGGCGGTCCGGTCCAGTAGTTGGACCGGTCGAAGCGGTCCGTTCCACTTATCAATATATCATTGCAAATAAATTAAAATTGCAGTTTTATTCAGGTCTCATTCTACACATTGTTTTCATCATATATATTTGTTAAAAAATTAAGCAAAGCCAAATATCACATAAACAGCAAACCGTGCAATAAATGTAGTATTATAATCTATACATGTTTCGCAAGATCAGGGTTTGATTTTATCACGGCAAAAGTAGCATGTTTTGTAACAGTTTGGGGCATGGTGGTTAGAATATAGGCTTAACCAGATAGTGCAGGTCTTGTGAGCAGATTAAGAGAGTTAGCTGGGTGCGGATGGATGCGGGTTGACATTATGTGGATAGTGATGTAGCGGATTTAAGTGGGATTCGACAATTGAAAACCTATTAATCTAATGGTAATTACTTATAATACAGAGTATATATAATCCTATTGTTTAATGTACATAGAAAATCGTCCTTTTATACTTGGATACATACTGATACAGAGGAAAAGCGTCAGTTTTTTTTAAACACAGCAGAGACAATGACAATGGTTCTAATACTGATTATGTTACCTCGATGATAAGTTAATAAAAAAAGCCCCTTGACTGTTACTCAGTGAAAAAAGTGTAAAACACGTGTAAAATTGAACTCCTGCATCTGATACTATATTATATTTCGTTTAGGTAGCTAAAGAGTCCTTCCTTGGGAGGTTGATTATACCTTGTTAATAACATGGTTTTTAGGCTGAACCCCAATCTATAAAGCCATCTCTTTATCTTTAACCTTTTGGTAGAGTGGTCCGGACCGACCAGGACCGGTTCAGTCCAGGGATAAGTGGTCCGGTATCTTGTGTTAGCGGTCCAGTCACGCTCAAAATTGTGGACCGGATCGGTCCAAGCGGTCCGGTCCGTACCTCTTATTATGTGTGATATTTACGTTTGGTTCAGATAAAGTCTACATGGGCGTTAAATATTTTCTTGTATTTGAATCTCACAGATCTAGGTTACTTTGATATTTATTTGTCTCTTTTGCTGAAAACAACAGAAAATAACTGGATTTTTTCTTTTCTTTTGACATTTCTTATCTGGGTATAAGAAGCAAAAATAAGTGCAGGTTTCTCTAGGTCTTCAGGTTTAAACAACTCCTTCCTTTTGAGAGTTTTTCAGCTGTTAGTTTTCACCTGGTCCTGACAAAAAACAGCCTCATAGCTTTCGATCTTAAGAAACCTTTATGTGACTGGCTGGTTAAAATCAATATCAACGTCACTTTTCTAGCCCACCCGAAAACCTGCACACGTAGTGATTAAGATGTCAGAAAACGGACCACCTAATATTTCTATTTTTTTGTAACTTCAAACAACCTACTTCGTGTCAGCTTACAATAAAGCCACTCAAAAATATTGTTTTAAGGACTCTGAGAAGAAAAAAAAATATCGCGAAGGGGGGTATTTTTTATTGCCTTTTTTAAAACAGTCGATAGCACGTCGAATTATGCCAGCTTGTCTAAACTATACAATAATTTGCTCCACTTGCTGATCCCCTTCTTGAAATGGAGTATAGGATCAACACAAAATTTGGTCATTTTCCATACTTTCAAGAATTCTTTTAGGGTAATTGTGCCAAAGCACAAATTGGCAACATCACGAAGAACCTGCTCTTCATGTGAAAAAAAAAATCAACGAAAAATAGGACTTTTTTGGATGTGCAAACATAATCGTTTCTGATCGATTATGAATAAAAATGTAACCGATTTAATCTATTATGAAAAAAGGACTCTTTTGATAATCGGACAGAGTGGCAGATACAGACAAAAACACCAAAAAAGTTCCAAATTATAATAAAAATGTTTTCCTACGAATACAGTGTACATTACGAAAACTCGAACCTCCAATGGAAATATTTAACTAAGGAATATTGATGGATGAATAAACCGACAAGTTTATGAAGCGTTTGATCCCGTTATATTGTTTTATTGCCTTTGTAAAGGCAATCGTAGTTGTATGGATCATGAAAACGCTGGATGTCCTATCCCGAACAAACTCTGTGAGGGGGTACCTTTGAGAAATAAGAACCTTGTTATCCCACAAGATACTTCGAATATAGTTTAGGAAGGTGTATAATTATTGCGCGAGTATTCATATAAAGTCAATGATATTTTTTACTATTTGTCTGGCTAATTTTTTTTTTTTTTTTCGTTACTTTTCCTCGATTTTTGGCGGGCTTGTGTCCCTTCCTCCACGCCGTCCTCCACCCTGACCTGTGTGCCCTTGCTTTTACAGGCAGGTGATATAGAGAATAACAACTACAGCAGTTCGATGAAAAAACATGTCAGGCAGGCTGGCTCTCTGGTAGCTATCCACCAGGGCCATAAAGTAGAGAACGTGTATAGGATCCTGCTTCATAACAAAGAGTATTTAAAGAATTTTAGATCCAACTGTAGACTTTTTTAGACTGTTTTGTAAAAGGAGCTAAAAAAGGTTGAAAATATATGACACTGAATAAATCAGGTACTAAGAGGAAAGAACTGCTGTAAAGCATCAAGTAAATATCAGAGAAAACAGTGTGTTTTGTCATAATGATATGGTGATGATATTGACATAATGATGTAAGTGTTGTGATAAACATTGATTTAATGTTAGTACCATAGATATTATGGAGTCCATTTAAGTGTCCCTTAAAAGCCATCCGGTCCTCAAATTTTAACATTCATGAGTTTGAAACAAATTTTCTGTCAACGGAGAGCTCGTATTCTGTGCTGTCATTCTGTTCTGCGTTGTATATATATATATATATATATATATATATATATATATATATATATATATATATATATATATAAATATATATATATATTATCATTCATAGGTATACCTAAAAAAAAATAAAGACACGGTGTAATGGACCTGTTTCTATATATATATGTTGAATAAACATGTAACATACTTTAACATGCATTTAACAGTCACCTCTTCAGTCTGTAAATGGACACTTTAAGATGTGAGGCAGCCTTAGATTAAGAAGTTTAGGAAGGTCGGGGCTGACTCATCATTATATCCGATGGGCCCAAATGATGGCCTGTGCAGTTCATTCGCCCACCGTTTTCTTAAAGGCCTGTTCTGGCTGGCATTACCTGCCAAGCTCTCGTTTATCACCAGGTCCTAGCAGGGACGGTATAAGCCTCCAATCCACTCGGGACTAGCGATAGAAAAGCCCACCAAGCTTCAAAGGGAAAGAATAGGACATCGGGTCGTTTTGTTGAGATTTGAGGAGCAGCGGGCTTTTCTGATCACGTGGCCATCTGGCTCCCGTTATTCGTAGACACGAACAGCCTTCGGGTTTTCTTGTTATCTGCCTGGTTGCGCGATATCTCTCGAGAGAGGTTTTTGTACTATTCAACAACTGACGCTCACAAACTTCACTATTTCCCGGCGTGAACAAGTGAGATACGTTAACTCAGGAGCTGACTTTCGCAGCCATTTAATTAACGAATTAGATGCATGAACGACCCCTAAGTATATAAAATGTATATTACATTATAAACACATTTATTTTTCTGATTTTTGAACTACTTATCAGACTAGAACTTATCAGAAAAAACGCTGTCACCTAGGGCACTCATTAATTTTGGTTCTCCTGCCTAATTCTGGCGGCTATGTATGTTCATTAACTAAATTCCATATTCATCTTGGTAGATTTTTATGGGGATGGCATTTCCATACATACTGCTTTTTCAAATAGATACTTATATTATCATGAATGGGCATAGACACAGTCGAACACATTACAGAAGATGCAGTACTAGATGTATCGGCCATTCTAGGTAACTTATTTGCTTCAACACGAAATCTCTAACACATTAATTAAAACAATTAATTTTTTTCGCACTTTGTGAATAATAGACATTTTTGTTTGATTAATTTATTTGTTTACCTGTACATTTGTAAACAAATATAATTTAAATCCACATGGAACTCCCGGGATTATCAGGGGTGTTATAAAAATACATTTACCCGCATTACTATGTGTGAATAATTGTTTTATCTTCCAAACAACTGTGTTGATAATTTCATTTCTTTAACCAAGTTTATTTTATTTTATTAGCAAATCACTTGCCAGGTAGGAATAATAGTTGAGACATATATAGTTGAAAATACAGATATTTAATCTGACACCAGATTATTGTATCTGTAGTTGTGATTGTTTTCACTTTGTGGTTTATTGTGTACTTTTTTCATATAATTGTATCTAACCATGCAGTTTTGAATTGACAACAATCCATTAATAACGAGAAGTAGACAAACATGAGATATAATTTTAGTAATCAAGATAGCAAGACTGGTAGTCCAGGAAGAAGATATCACAGCCACGGCAACCAACTGGACACATTCAATTAATTATTTCTTGGAACCAAGAAGTCAGTATGGTGAACACAAATCCACTGCACCCGTGTTATCTCCATTCAAAACTAGGCTTTTATTCAAAAGGATTTAGGACTGCCGGTGGATGTTAACAAATATGGACGCGGATGGTAACGAAGAGAGACCAGTACATGAACAGTTCGTTACCACTCCGGGCGCCTGATTAAGATATGCGTTTTATTGAGTGAGGCCAGGGCCTCCTTTCTTGATAGTCCTGATTAAGATGATATGGTCCATGGCATTTCCAGAACCAATCTTTTTTATATAACGTTCCAGGGAGTACGCCTCGGGCAGTAAATCAAGCACCCTTGCGGCTTCACGGAATTCTACAGTTCCTGATCCTAGGTTGCGCGCCGACGGCCAGGTAGCGTACATGATAATGTATTACGTGTACTCCATGATGTAGTACTCCCCGTTAGTTCCATTAGTCCACACACTTTCACTGTTTTTTTTACGAAAAAGTATCCAACAGATGACATTTAATGAATGTTACAGGCCACTAAACTAACTGGTTCTGATTGTAAACATTCGTAATGAATGTGACCCTTTAAGGCAGCTTTTCGTCTTTCTTTCCTGTATATTTTTTTTGTGATTTCTGGTTACACTGCGTACACATTAATAAACTCTAGGTAATGTTAAGAAAAGCTCTTATAACGCCTTGGTGATGGATGTTTGAGCTTGACTATCTACATGTTCTAAGTAATCACGATACATGTGCCAATGCTGAGAAAGTGAAAAACCGCGTAACCTGAGGTGCTTGGTTGCCTATGAGCGGAAATTGAAAGGTCACAATGGTTGCAAAAAGCTCTTTGCAAAACTCTTGTGACTTGGTGCCAAATTTCATTGTTGAATGTGTTTGGATTATTTTCACTGGTACCCAACGTTTTAAACACATGCATCGATATAAACCAGTTGAACACATGTGTGCGGTGCGATCGGTGTTTTCTGGCCTGTATTTTGAAAAAAAAAAAACTTGAATAAAACAATATTTCTGCAAATTATAGTCATTGCTTTTATTTTCAACTTCTTTCGTGACCATGTACAAACCACGCAATCTTGCTGGAACACCTCAATTCATGCCATCATATATATATATATATATATATATATATATATATATATATATATATGTATGTGTGTGTGTGTGTGTGTGTTACCGTTGTAATGATATTCATATAATTTTCTAACTGTAGAACTGCCATCTGGATATGCTTGATTACACTAATTAAGGTCTAAAGTACTGCCACCTACAGGGTATTCTTGTGTTAAAACCTTAACAACATTCGGGTTAGATCCCATAGGCCGGTTTGGGTCATGTGACATGTTTACCTTGGATACTTTGTTTAACATTCAAGTGACGATCTTGTATGTGCAGGATACAGTTACTATTACCCAAGGAAAGATTCCTAATACAGGAATCTAAACGTCTCGTTGTTGGAGACACAGTTGTGTGACCTGCGCTATAAACGTATTTTCCCACTATCTGAGTCAGTATTCTCGCCAACCCAACGAATGGACGGCAACACACACACACACACACACACACACACACACATATATATATATATATATATATATATATATATATATTCCTGTCAGTGTATCCTGAACCGTTCATTCCTCTCCGTGCATCCGTGCTATCCGTGCAATCCTCTCCTCACCTTCTGAACGATGCATTCCTCTCCATGCATTTAGAACAATGCATTTTTCACCTTACATTCTGAAAAATGCACTCCTCTCTTTGCATTCTGAACCATGCATTCCCTCGTTACAATCTAAACCATGCATTCCTCCCCGTGCAATCCGGACCATGCCTTCCTTTCCTCACATTCTCAACCATGCATTCCTCTCCTCACATTCGGGACCATGCATTCTTCTCCTCACATTCTGACCCATGCATTCCTCTCCTTGCATTCTGAACCATGCATTCCTCTTCTTACAATTTGAACCATGCAATCCTCTCCTTACCATCTGAACCATGCATTCGGAACCATGCATTCGGAACCAAGCATTTTTTTCTCCTTACATTCTGAACCATGCATTCCTCTCCTTGCATTCTGAACCATGCATTCCTCTTCTTACAATTTGAACCATGCAATCCTCTCCTTACCATCTGAACCATGCATTCGGAACCATGCATTCGGAACCAAGCATTTTTTTTCTCCTTACATTCTGAACCATGCTTTCCTCTCCTTGCATTCTGAACTCTGCATTCCTCTTCTTACAATCTGAACCATGTAATCCTCTCCTTGACTTTTGAACCATGCATTCCTCTCCTTGCATTCTGAACTATGCATTCCTCTTCTTGCAATCTGAACCATGGTTTCCTCTTCGTACAATCTGTACCATGAATTCCTTTCCTTGCATTCTGAAAAATGCATTCCTCTCCTTACATTCTGAACCATGCATTCCTCTTCTTCCATTCTGAACCATGCCTTCCCTCCCATGCATTGGGAACCACGCATTCTGTTTCCTTAAATTTTGAACCATGCAGTTCTCTCCTTACATTCTGAACCATGCTTTCCTCTTCTTGCATTCTGAACCATGCATTCCTCTCCATGCAGTCGGACCCATGCATTTTTCTCCTTACAGTCTTAACCATGTAATCCAGTCCTTAACTTTTGAACCATGCATTTCTCCTTACAAAAAAATTTCTGAAAAAATGCATTCCTTTCCTTACATTCAAAACCATGCATTCCCCTCCTTGCATTCTGAACTATGCATTCCTCTCCTTGCTATCTGAACCATGCATTCCTCTTCGTACAATCTGAACCCTGCATTCTGAACCATGCATTCCTCTTCTTACCATCTGAGCCATGCGATCCTCTCCTTAACCTATGAAATATGCATTCCTCTCCATTCATTCGGAACCATGTATTCTTTTCCTTACATTAATGAACCATGAATTCCTCTCCTTGCATTCTGAACCATGCATTCCTCTCCTTACATTCTGAACCATGCATTCCTCTCCTTACATTCTGAACCATGCATTCCTCTCCGTGCATTCTGAACCATACATACTTCCTGGTATTTTTTGCACACGCTCATTCTTCGGAGTTCGGTATCCATGTAGTCTGAAACAAGAAGCTGAGTACGTGTTTTCTGGAAGTAAGAGCCAAGACCGTAAAACAATCAAACTTGAAATTGCATAACTCATTCACGCAAAAGACCTTTCACTGGTAGACGCGGTGACGTCATTAGAGCGTCCCCGGGCTCCATCATCGCCACAGTTACTGTCATCTGCTGATCTACCTCATAGACAGGATACTGGTCGGTATCATATGGATCAGTGTATCTCAGTGTATCTTCATCAGATAACCTTATATAACCAGATCCACGAGTCTGTCGGTCGCCACTGATCGAATTTAAGGCTTACTCAAGCAGCAAAATAACAGAAGGGCCCTTATGGCGCGAACAGCATTAACTTATATCAAGCCTGTCATCTTCAAGTTAGAAAACGCTGAACAGAATGGACATATTAGAAGAAGTGTCTGAGAAACTGTGCCCTAGTCTACCTACGATCTGCTCTGAGTAATATCCTGGGTTAAAGGTTGAATATTTTGTACCTCAACCAGTGAAGATCGTGGAAGATTACAATCTCGGTACAGGGTCAAGGTCTATTGAGACAATGATAGATCCCTGCAAGGGGATGTGCACACGACACGGAACTACAGCGGGTTTGACCTGAATTGCTGGAGCAACCACTGTATACAAACATGGAGGACCACATGCACCTGCACATTATCTGTCACCCAAGAATCGCGCCCATTTACCAAACACATGCTTACACCGTGTGACACGTGCTATTGTTTGTATACATTTACACAAGTACTTCACCGATATCACGCCGCAATGTAGTTCTTCGAGTTTTACAAGTAAAAAAAAAACATACAGACGATCATATTCTTATAACCGTTATATATGAAATTAAACCATCACCATTTTCTGATCACATGAGCTATTCACGAAAAAAATGGTTTAAGACGTGATGTGTGTTCCGTCTGTTTGGAAAAAAATACAAAATGAGTGTATGTGATTTTAGTTAATGGCAGATGCAAATCAACACTTTGTATTTTTGGTGATCCTTGGTTACATTAAAGGAACCTGTGCATGCTTGTTCAGAGCTTTTACTGATAATATTTCTTTTGCATTTAAGATTTTATATGATTTAACAAAAATAAGTCAAATAAGGTCAGTTGATACACCGGGTGCCTATTGGTTTGGATAATCTTCTGAAATATTTATGCTTTGTATGTGGGTGCTTGAGGTCCCTGGCTTGAATTTCAGTTTTGTTTCGAAAGCAATATAGTAAAAGTTTGATTTAACCCAGCTCTAGAGATTCGTTTAATATTTAACTACAGGTTTTGAGGTGTTGATTATTCTAGCCCTATCATAATATTCTAATATGAAATCTTTTATTCTTATTCGATAGACAGTGCCGTCAACCGGGCATAAAAAAAGGGCATCCATGCCTAACCATAAAATACTCTCGTTACAGTAAAGTGCATGGAAATTGGAACAAATATCTTCAATATAGATTAATATTTCACGCTGATATACATTATGTCATTATTAACATTCAGGGTTCTTTGAATATTGACAATCAGAACTGCCCGGTTCGTTTTCATAAATTATATTAATCACACAATTATGATAGTTAAAACTACTACTCCGTCACTTTATGTTACAAACACTTGTTTCATATACCGAAAATCATTAATAAATCTTACTGCAACCAAAATTTAACATTGTTGAAATATTAAACCAATGTTGTTTCACCCAGCGCATTTATTCCGTGGCCAACCCTCAATAAAAATTCCGACCTTAACATTCTATGACAAATATGGATATTTTTTTAGCAAGAAGCTGCCTTGTATTTAAACATCGAAAATACGTGCATAATGTCTATAGACTTAATGCTGAGGTAAATATTCAAACGGATAAAAATGGAAAAACCGTAAACCAGAAACACGGGCGCAGCTGCCCAACTGGCGACGAGGTCAGGTCAGGGGGATTTGATTACGGTTATAAATTACGTGAGTTGAGCCATAAAGTCATCACCACCAGGGCCTGTGCAGACACATCTGCCCACGTTTACATAAGTACCAATAGGTAGGAGCTTTTTTTCAGCCTGAACTATTTTGGTGCAGCTAATTTTGTTTACAAAACCGGGGACTATGGAATCACCACACGCCAGGAGCGGAGCCGTTCCTCTTATGTTAAATGCATCCGTGATTAACAAACATCGCTACCTGGTGGTCTGGTCTGATTTCGTTTAAACACAAAAGCAAGATTGTATAATTTTACAGATAATTGTGTTCTTTGTCCCATCAGAATGAGAAGGCAAGGCTGTAAAACTGCGACATCTACTGGTTGATTTAC
Source organism: Sipunculus nudus (assembly GCA_026874595.1). NCBI lineage: Eukaryota > Metazoa > Annelida > Sipuncula > Golfingiida > Sipunculidae > Sipunculus > Sipunculus nudus. The sequence goes on along the minus strand of CM049306.1, from coordinate 101,227,447 downwards.
TAACTAATTTTGAAGAATTATTGTTGGTTTTAGTATCTTTTTTTGATGTTATCAATTCAAAACTGGTAAGTATTATTATTAAGACATAAAATGATTGTTTCTGTGCACAAATAATTTTAAAGTTTGTTCAGTGTCTGTAAACATCAATGTGATTTGGGAGAATGATTATGGTCTCGCGTAGCTGTAATACTTGATATATCCGGAGTCCGGACCGAGAGTATATATCAGTTTAAGGCTTGCTTAATTACTAGATTTAAATGAAATAACAAGGGACCAGCTTCACATTTTTTACCTATCATGCCTTCAGAGGGACAACTCTTAAGTTTGCACAAAACAATTTCCGAGACAATCCCACGTGCATATGTTATATATGTATGTATGTATGTATGTATGTATGTATGTATATATATATATATATATATATATATATATATTACAGTCAATGTGTAAAGTCAGTCAATTTGTAAATTGCCTAAAATTTTAAGTCAATTTAGAAAAAGCCTAATCATTCAGGCAATTTATAAAATGACTGACTTTTCAGGCGTTTTAAAACTTAACTGAAATATCGGTTATGTATTTGACAGATTGACTGAAATGTAAATAAGAATGACATACTGGTGTTATAAATTAACAAAGATGTAAATGTTATTCTATATACTTGACTCTTATAAAATATTGATATTGTAAATCATCTTATTGAGTAGTTAATGTTTTATTTAATCAAAAGCATACATTTATATATGGGGATTACTCATACAATTTATCATTTAACATGGAGAGAATATCCAAACAATCAATTTTAACGATTGTTGACCATAGTCTGAGGCCGTATTTCCCGTCCACAGGGCCCTCTGTAAATTGTATGCTGTACTTGTTAGATGTTCCGCATGAGTAACTAAGCCTCGCCAGTAAAATTAATAGCGAGTGTCTTGGGCACCCCAATCAATAAGCTTGCTACTGAATGTTGATTCCCTGCTCATTAAGCCGTGTGACAACATCAGGAGAGAGGTCCATCTGATTGTGCACTGCATGATCACATCCCTACCTACTCTTATTAAATAATAGGTCACAGGGCGTGACCTCCCGGGGACATTCCACTCATACGTTTTTAGAAATGGAAGGATTCTTTCAGGCAAATATGACGTATAATTTAATAAGAGTAATCCCTACAGATAATCACAAATCAAGGGGTTTTCTCTGAAGTTTCATGAAGTACATATGCATGTACGACGTTTACATTTTTATAACTTATTTTAGGCTGTTACGGGAAAAGAAATTTTACTGAAGCTCTATCAATTTGGATAACTTGAGATTTAAATTAAGTTGACAATAGTCTCCCGATCGTTCTCTGCTACGTATGCTTTATTCAACGATGATCGATGAAAGTGATTTATGTGATTCAATAACATGTCCAAACAAGATTTAATTACCAGACCTGAAATGTTCTAATACTCAGGGCAAGGGCAAGGAATAATCGATAATGTTCTTATTTATGATTTACTTTAAATTCAGCGTAGAAAGAAACCCACTTAAATCATCATTTCTTCGCTACAGTAATTCTTCTTATTAACACAAATTCATCTTAATTAAATAAAACACATGACAATATAAATTAGAGCGACTCAAAAATCAAATTCAAGGAAAGAGTCTGCAATAAAAAATAATGAATTAGGCCAACATTCAAAAGTAATGTCGCGTCTTAAAAAGGCTATATAGTTTATAAAGCTATCGACAGGTGTCACCTCGGACCAGTTAGAAGCTCTGCAGCCGGCGTTCCCCCGTGGGAAGGTTTTGTTGGGATTACAGAGAATATTTAAAGATTCGAAACCATAGGATATATTATGCCGCTACCATGATGGGGTAAGCAGATATTGAGTATTTGACTGAAACTGGAGATTTTGAACTCTTTCGATTCCGGCGCATTTCTTAATGTTACCGGATAGAATATGACATTAACACCAAAGGTAAAAATGATAGAAAAGCATATATGACCGACTTTTGAATTATTCTATTGTATAACCAATGTGTATAGTGATAATTCAAAGATAATTAAATTTTACTAACTCTTAGTTACATCATAATAAAAACATGTATACATTATTAAATATTTTGTTTGTCATTACAAAGTGTGACAGTAGGAACTGAATATTAACAGTGTTTATATCATCATATTAAACATAACATGATATTTAAAAACAACAATGCTTGAGATTGGTGAGTGGGTACCCTGAAACAATGGCTTCATGACATCTTAGATTCCTTCGACTTTAAAAGAACTATAAATACGTATTATTGCTAATATTAAGATAATTGCTGGAACAGAATTCGATACGGCTGTTGCTTTGTGAATTTCGGAATAGAAATTCTTCATGTATATCTAGTCAGTAAATGATCGGATAATATTCATGCCAAATCTGGCCGGTGGGTCCGCATCAGTTAAAGTAAGACTTTTCTGGCATCTCCAGACTTTGCAATATCGAATTCTATTAATGTTACGTCATTTGACTCCTACATATATTGACCTGTAACACGTGGCGCAACAGGTCTTGTTCATTTCGGAAAATATACTCAAAACTAATAGACACAGCATATATATAGTGACGGTCGTAAACAGCATCTTACACATACCAAAGCACATACACATATTATAGAAATCTACACGGGCATCGATCAATGCAACAGAATACTATCATACAGGTGTAGGCCTAATTTTAGGCATAATAAAGATATAATAGTGCAGGTACAACACTTGAATATCTTAAGCGATCGGGTACAAGGCTTCCACAAGGATGAACACAAAAGTGCAAAATTCTACCTGCCTATTCCTGAGGAAATATGATTACAGGTGCATGATGGAAACTAGCATAGTTGACGCAAAGACTAAAAGTCAGAGGTCATTCCGAAGCCATAGGGGTTCAGTTCATATTACAGTAAATTGCTAACATTTGCAGGTAGGGCGTTGCCAGGTTACAATGATCTCATTTAACAGGGGTGACGTAAGCACCATAGCTTAACCACGCAAACAGTATCCTTGAAGTCAAGTGAGTGTCAAGTTCTTTAATTTTATTTGCAAAACAAATCCAATACCGAGAACACCGGTCCCACTCCGACACCCATCCCACACCGACTACCGCCACACCGACACTCGTCTCACACCGTCACCCGCCCCACACCGACATCCGTCCCACACCGACACCCGCCCCACACCGACAAATAATGAATACTCAAATACTCGGATTTTGGACGAAAATTTCCGGTTCCTGTGCGGAAATGATTATCTTAAGATCATGATACCTCATATAATTATTATCTCAAGATCATGATATCTCAAGTCCAGCCAACATATCCGATCTATTGAGTGCTCATTTTGTAGTTTTATCCCAATAAGTCTTTGCCTCTCTGCATGTTTGATACATAATTATGAATATGATTGTAATATCCTGTGGTATGAAAACTTAATTTAGGTATCGCTCCCTGAGTGCATTTTATTTGATGGTATGCTCCCCGGATGTTCAATGATCATCGTACATTGTACATAAAAATATAATTTATTCACAGCTCAAGAAATGATATTTGATAATAATGATAATAATAATAATAAAAATTTTATTATTATTATTATTATTATTATCATTATTATTATTATTATTATTATTATTATTATTATCCTCCCTCGTAAATTATAAAGAACGTTTCCTAGTTAACCTCCATTCTTCATATTGCATTCTCTTGTTCAGTCATTTCCACATTTGACACACGTTAATAGTCTGGGAGAATTCGACCAACATAACTATACACCTAATACGATATACGAATGAAACTGGCAATAAAAAAGTCCTTGTCGTCTCATTCGAGCACCGTGTGAAACTGGTCAGTTAAGTTATACAGCACGACCACTGGTCAACTGACCGCTCCTGGTTATGGTATTTTACGATATGTAGGCTTGTATTTAACTTATGATTTTCTGTGACGATTACAAAAACTAAAAACAAATCTTTATAGTGCAGCGTCAAAACCGTATACACCTTACCAGTTCACTTCAACATCATCCCTGCCATCCTCACTTCTGTTTGCAGGTTTGTTTACAGGCTCACTCGGTTATCCGATAAAATATATACATTTTACTGAGCCAGTTGGTATATTGTAGGACGTTAGTTTAGTCCGCCGGCGTTACGTATACAGCCTGTCTCGCCACATGACGTATCTATGCTCCTTTCTGCCAGATCTCTACATGTAATATTGGCGCCTAAACTATAGTTATTGCCATTGACTTATCTAGGAACCATTTCCACACCGCGGAATAAGGCTTGAATGGTTCACTTGATAGACTAAACGAAACATATTACATGTATATCTAAAAAGTGCAATCAAAGCAATAAAACTCCCGTAGTGTCCACACGGGTTACTGCGCACCTCGCTTCAATGATCAATCTTTCAATCCCGGTATAGATCAAACATAATGCCAAAGACGATCACCAATCCAGGGTCATCGTCATGGCTTTTTGTAATACCTGTTAATATGTTAATATGTAGGGCAGGCATTTATGTAGTCAGGGCTTTCAATAGGCAGACAAATTGAAGGGGACGGGACGCTCAGGTCAAAATTTCAAAGGGTCACATGGGAAGGGAATCAGTGTCTGATTTTGAAGAAAAAAATACTCTTAACGATTAGATATCGGTACATAAGGTGATTATTTAATTGTTATGAAACGTAAGGGTCAGCTGTCAGCAGAGTATTTTCACAGCAGAGTGGTAAGTCTGCAATGATCAATCAATGAGAAATACAACAGCCACCATTGATTATCCAACAGCCAGAAATTCGCCAGTCTGCATGGTCGGACCGATGGCCCACCAGAACCGAGCGTCTCAGAGAGATTTTAAGCGTCACAAACGATAACCTCACGTTCCTGAAAGCCCTTTAAAGTTCAGATCATGTAAAATGACTAGTTTATCTGTTCTCCTAGGGGATTCAGAGTATATTTACAGAAATCAAACATTCCGATATATTTTTATTTAAAAAGTATCACTCTGATCAAAATTGTTCACGCTCTGTCTGGAATCTACAACACCGAAATCCACACCTGTTAAACGATATTAAAGACTACCAATGCTAGCGTGATGCCTGTGGTTAATAGATAAAATATGTGGCTTAATTACATATAATAGGTCAAAGGTGTGTCATAGGTTAACCATGGCGTAACATATATAACAGGGTCTGTACAGACATTACGTGGACATTCATTCGCCTGCGTCTATTCTCTGTTACTTTAAACCCCGTGACCCATGAATACAGGTGCAGGAACTGGACTGACAACTACGTTAATAATTAAGTAGGTTTCTAAGTAAAACTTCCCGAGACTGCGCGACATGTAGTTTAGTTCAATGAGCTTGATGTTCGCTAGTTCCGACTCTATAAATGGCCGTGGCTACATCCGGCCTGGTGTGCTTCGTACTTGGGAGACGTCTCCGACAATCTCCTTCCCTGGACTGCTCGCCCCCGAGGGCAAACCTTAGATAGGTCAGGGCAGACCTTCTTATAAAAATACTAATAAGAGTATCGTAAGATTCAATAGCAATGGAAAGTTAATCACATTCATGTTGTGACTTTGTTATCAGTATAAGAATTAATATATGAAAATAAATTTGAAAGACTTTCGAGTTTATAATGTATAAGGATTTTTATGGTCTTATTATTTCTCTGTTACTGTGTAAAATTAGATTAATAAGTTCACCACATTGCGGCCCCTGACAAGGGCGTAATGTATTAGAACTATTACCCTGGTCAGTGTGAAAATCAGTTCCTGTGACCTTAACCTTTGACCATGTGACCTAAATGTCGAAGGTGAAGATGATCGAAAAGTATAACTTAAAATGCATCCACCAGAAGTGGGTCCCAGGACCTTTATCTTACAACCTCAGAATCAATAGGGTTCTTCCTCCATTGGAAGTGGGGATATGGAAGGTAGGGATCGAAAGTTTTGCTTAAAATGGGTCCACAAGCCAATGACTGAATTAAAGACCGTCGGAGGGACGGGCAGCCAGGGGGACTCAAGAATGGAAGTTTAACTGCCACCTAGCTTCTTCTTTGCGAAAGGATAATAATCATTCACACGGCACTATGATCAACCCTTTTGTTAATTTGATAATAAAACGTGATAATTAAAATCCTGTGGATAGTGCAAAATAACCCTTTTACCGTATAATTATAATAACCTCTTCAAAACTCATAACAAGGGTTTCCGCAAAGAAGAACGACAATTAGACGATGTAAGCGACAAAATATGTCTTTGCATACTCAATAAACAATTGCATGCAAAAATAAATTTTGCTTATCTTTGATCCTTAGTGCCAGTTAGGATGTGGCAGGCTTTATATTTATAGCGAGATATTCTTTTATATTCGGCAGGAATGTTTAGTTTTATTAACTCTTGAAACACGGCAAATCTGTCTGTGAAGCACCTGGAAGACCCAATTAAAAAGTGGACACTTTGTAAAACCTTCAAGGATGTTGTACCACATTGCGATTACAAAACGTGTTCATGGCAATAAAATAAAGATATTTTTTAAGAAGATAGAACCATGCCAAAGTACTGTATGTAAATTGCATGAGTGTCTGCCAGGGAGCGGGTCTGCTATCTCGGCACATGTTGCCTGAATCACTTAACAATCATTCTCAGCTGGTTTCCGGGCGACTTCTTCATGCCACACGAGCTCTTATATCAAACCGCTAGCATTAACCGGGATGTTCTCTGGTTTTAAAGGGTTCTTGATGGTCAGAACTCTGATAGCTTGTGATCTTTGTCTGTAAACACACAAAGTATTAAAGAGCCATTTTGGTTGATTTTAAGATTCAGCTACCTCAAGACTGGGCTTGATGAACTGCTATTGAAGGAGTATGTATATTCCTCCGACTTCTGTAGATCCCATAGCCTCCGTGGCCCTGCTATGAACCCTGTATAATGCAGCTTTGGCCACTTGAATAATACCCAGATCGTATCGAGCCTCTCATACGCTGTGTCAGCTGGAGGACACAACACATGGGTTATTGATCAGAATCTCTTGACTGTGCTCAGTCCGGCTGCAGCGACGTCCGTCAGCGTTGTTTCACAGTACTGACTCCAAAAGCTTTTCCTTAACTTCTTTGGTGTTTTTAGCTACTCGGTAGTGCATTTCACCGAGTTCAGTGTGTTCTGTAGTGTTTGTTATTTCACTGGAAATAAGCGTCCACTGTCATATTCAAAAATATAATTTCCTTGGATAATATGTTTCACGTGGTGATTTTGATAAGGAACAATAAGTAACGTTTACTGTAGCAGGTGCCTCTCTAAGAACCTGTGGCATCATGGCTTCCCGGGGAAGAAAGTTGAGTAAGCAAAAGGTGAGTACTTTACCGGTATTTTATATTTCAATAGGACATTGCATGGTGTTCTTTATCTCTGCCTTATAATTCCTATCTAGGATATAACTTGTATCAGCATGCATATAAATATATATATATATATATATATATATATATATATATATATATACACAGTCATACCGGTGTGGGTCATTGGCTTTAGTACCATTATCTTGTATTTTTCACGGAAAGTGAAGTAAAATGCTTCTATAAACTTTTTTATATTTAAATAATAATTTTTTCTGTTAACGTTAAATTATTCAATGTTTCTTATCGTATACTGTCTACTATAAACATTAACATTAACCATTAACGTGAACTACATGCATCTTAAAAGTTAGATATATACAATATATATATATACTGTTTTTCTTATAATTTTAAAAATCCATATCTGAACATGTACATGCTTATATCTGTAAGAATGGTCTTTATACTTTTGACGAAACGAACAGATAATGTCAGCTGCACGATCGGTTACCTATTTGAAGGACAAACATACATTTGTTTTATATTTCTACATCCGAATAGATATTCAACCTGTGACGTGATTTTGTATTATTATGTCGATAACAGATGTTTGAAAATCAATTCAAGGACTCCAGATAAATGTTAAATTCATATCAGCCAGGTTTCCAAATAAGGCATTACGTAACCATAACAAGATAATAATTGAAACAAATTATATCAGCCATACAGGTCCTTTATTTTATTGGATTTTATTGCTGATTACAGAATCATTGCAGTTGTGTCTAATGAATAGTCGTATCCAGGTAGTTGTCCAGGAGATAAACTGTTAGAAGGATTCCCCACTGGGCAGTTGTCTGGTGCGGCATTGTCCAGCTTTCCCTTTTTTGGTCTACATAACTAGGACAACGGATAAAATAGATAACTGTTTATGCTGAGAAACGTGGCACTTAACATTTTGAACAATTTTAACGCTGCTATGAAGTCTATAAATAGGACATAAACATATTGTTCATGGTTCTCACCGTTGATTGTGCCAATGACTGTATCTTTGCATCTCGAAATAAATCAGCATACAAGGCATAAAATAGATTAACGATTCAGGCACGTTTAATTGAGGTGAATAAACTAGTCGCAATATGGCGATATATGTCAAATCAGTCTATAATCATAAAATCAGATAATATCATGTAATATTAAAGATTTGAGTTGTTGATTAATATGCATGACATGGCATGGCCATAAACTGGTTTTCGCTGTTGTATATTAATAGGATTAATGCAAAAAGCGAGGGAAATTTTTTTTTTTTTTTGTTCTTTAGGATCTGTCAATGCCTGGGCTATATATAACAATATTATATAGGATTTAAGAGAATCATATCTTCTTTTATATTTTCCACACCGATTTTTTCATCATTAATATGAAATATTCTCTGCATAACAGGAGTATTAATACTGTTATTGGTAAATATTACAATAATCCTACGTACTTTTTCAATGTGGAATCTTATTTTATGGAGAACATTCCATGCTTCCAATTACTCAACAAAACACTCTTACTTAACGTGGTTTCAAACAGATATCGTTCTTTTATTTCCATCTCAACGTCCCGAGTTTACAATGTGTTCAATCAGAATCAGACGTTGGCATTTCCTGTTTGTTCTCTCACCATTGATATGGCTTACGTCAGGGTAAAAGTAGGCTTGTCGATAACCCAAGAGGTCCGAAATTAGTATGAATAGGCTGTTTTGTCGTGAACGACAAATCTTAGCGCAGCTCAGTTTACACACGAGGATTTTCCTTGAAAGATCAGAGCTGCTTTTTCTTACCCTCTTATCTCCTTTCCAGTGTGTCGCTACTTACATTACCCCCCCCCCCCGATATCACCAATGGTATACTTAGATATTGAATTTTACTATTGAATATTAATTGCACAAAGAAAATCTAACTCAGACTGCCAGCTAGTTTATATTGAATAAATATATAATTACATCCAAAAAGTTCCACACGCACAAATATATATATATATATATATATATATATATATATATATATACACACACTAAAATTACATATTGAAGGTGATGCCTGGTTACCATTGAGAATAACCTACATAGTATAGCCTTTTAAAAATGGGATATTATGTATATTATGTACACACATAAACATTTTAATTGTGACGTGTGTAAAATACATCGTTAAAAAGTATAATCGGTTATACGCCTTGATGCTAGTTTAGATTTATTAAATTTCATATTATGTAAGCGACGCCGCCGAGAAATATCTGGATGCTTTCTTATAACGATCTGAATTTTGTTTATATTTTCTAGTTGAAAAAAGGACCACTATTTATATGTACGAAACGTTTCCCAACATTCGTTAGGTCCCCAAGTCGATTAAACAGGAGTGCTGAAGAGTATGTCTCTGAATAGTCGCAAATTTCTAATTTTTTTTTTAATTTTGCCAAAAAGTAGACCGTTTCTAAAACAAAGGTAACCAACTGATTAAATCTCCCCGTAGGACAGGAGGCTTATAGGGGATGATGAGTTGATTTGTAAAATCATATTTGGAAGTGTATGGGTGGACCTACTAAGGTCTCACCGAGTGCAAAGCCATCGATTTTTTTTTTTTTTTCAATTCCTTCGATCATTTTCTGTTTGTACTACATCCCCAATATGGATGATTTTCAAAAGCGGACACATGGCACAATATTGGTTCTAGGTCATAGATTTGTACCTGTTCTTTATTTATTACCTTGACCTTATTCCTAAGGTGGTACACTTCCCCATTATTGCTCATTTGCGGGCCTCGTTGCATGGGTGCTCTCATTGATCGCTTTGCGATTGCAATACATCTGGTTAAGATTATAAGTTATTATCAACTTTATAGATTCTAGATATCGTTGGAACCGAATAAAGTTATATACACAATGACATTATGTCATATCAGTCATTTATAGCCATCTCTGAGGTTTGTTAATATTCCATTATATCAGCCTTTTAAACCCCTTGGCCTGAGGCATTAAAAATGCCTTTATAGTGTTGGTCTTCAATTACTGAAACATCCGCCCCCCCCCCTCTCTCTCTCTCTCTCTCTCTCTCTCCCTCTCTCTCTCTCTCTCTCTCTCTCTCTTGAATAAGATACCCGCTTTGAGATAGCTGTAATAAAATCCGCACGGAGCGTAAATAAAAACTGTAAAATAAACACGGTAAATATTCCAGAATGTGTATTCCTTGTCAGAGCAAATAGAAACATTAATTTAGCACTACTGGGTAATTACAGACGTTTGTCTTTGTTGTCAATTTACTGAGTTCGTTTTCAGTCTCACATTTTGAGCCGTACAACAGTGATCCATCAAACCGGCATCCTGACAGCAGCACATTCGTCCTTTTATGTAGCCTTCTTTGATGTAAATTTCTCATCATAGAATCGGCCATGAAAACTGAACGCTTCGCTCTATGACACCTACAGTCATTAACTGTTCAGGGTAGAAGGGTCCTGAGGCCTGACCCAGAGATTCTACAAATGGATAGTCTATTGACACCAAATGCGTCCTTTAGCCTCTAGTTTTTGTTTCAACAGACATGAATTTTGGTCTTGATGGATAAAACTGCTCTTGGGACTTAAGGTTAATGCTCCGAAATATTTGCATCGATGGTAGAGAAACACTCTTCCCAGGCAAAAAATATTAAGCGGGAAATTAGATTTCCAGGCCGGATATGGGTTCTGCAAATTTTCAGTGTTCACTTTTATTCACAATTATCCACCGATCGACCTATTCCCCGTCAATTGTCCCGTTCCTTATTTCTCTTTCCTTTCTTTTCTTAGTCAGTGCCCGGATGATCAAATGATGGTGCCGGATTAGGTGACAAGAATATGAATATAATATAACCTTGCTTGAGGCAATCTATTTTGTCCCATATATCAGATCCAAAGGACATTGACACGTTATCTTTTACAATAAAGTAATGCTGAGATGACGGCTCTTTCTAGTACTATGGTCATACGAGAACCAATACCACGACTATATACCATATAATTGCCGTAAAAGCAATGTCAAAATATTCAGTGTCAAAATTTAATTTTGTGAATTTTTACAACTGAAGTTCCATGAAAAGAGTTCAAATCTAATACAAAATAAGACATATTAAGATATGGGATTAAGGGCAGTTAGCCTCAAAAAGTAGACCCCATTGAACTATAACACTTTGGTATAAATGGTCCACAAATGAGGCATACCAGATATTTACGGTTCCAGGGAACATGGCCGACAGTATGAGGCAGGATTACACCCACATCAAATCAACCGATAACTGATTGTTTAGCCTAACCTCCCATGTGTGATATGAATCAGCTGCCAGCACGGTAAATGTGTTATCGATTTACAGACGAAGGGCCGCACAACGGGAATTCTAGATCACTTAATCTTCCGCTTGCACATCCTTAGCTTTCATTGATTCCTATTTGTTTCTTTGAGTAATAACACCTGGATGGTGAGACTGAAGGTGGAGAGAGGTGCGAGACGCGCATGCTCCTACCCGACTCGGGGCATGGGGTGCTAAGAAATCTGCTGATATTGACATTATCTTGGTATACTAACGGCTGAGGACGAGCGTCGTTAGATATATGTACCCAAGTAATTGCTTTGTTGTTCGCCGCTCGTTGGTGATCAATAGTTGTCAGGTTGTCCGTGGGAGGAACGGAAATACGTTAAGTAGTGGTTCACACCTGTCAGTGATCAGATCCCTCAACAACATCGACAGGACCAGTCCCTGGTCACGCCTCAGTAAAATCAACGATACTTGTGTTTCCTGTTGCTATTAAAACACTATTAACCAAACAGTTGCGAGATTCACTTTAGGAACTTCCGCAGATTACAAATAATTATTTGTTTTGCCTTCTACAAAATAAAAAAAAAACTTTAACCGTTTTATGTTTAAAACTACGTTCCGGAGGAGGATGTTAGTCAAGCCATGCGTTGAACAGAATTTCAGTGGTCTCTCTGTCCGCCTGTCTGTCCTGTTGATTGTGCCTTCATATACAAAAATAAGAAGACTTCATAACATATATGTAGAGCTTATTCAAAGAAAATTATTTACAAAATCGCTTTAAAAATATGACCACATAGGTTATTGATAATATAATAGTTAAAAGTTTATATCTGCAAAAATTGATAAAATATAGGTGTCACACTTGGTGAGCGGAAAAAATATCACAGGAAATAAAGTCACAATTTGATTCGGAAAAAAGTCACATATATAAGTGAAAATTCCCATATATTCTTGCTTGTTCATAAAAGCATGTTTTTCTTACTTCCATTGTAATATATCAAGTTTTGGACATTGAAAACAAGGCATAACTTTAGCATAGATTAAAATTACTGAAGAACCCACTACTTTCAACTTTGAGACTTGCGAAATACATTTACTCTCAAACCTGTGAACAAAGATAACTCAGAAGAGACTTTTTAATTAATGAAATAATAATTAGAGGTTTCGATATGTTTTATGGAACCATTATCTGAGAAAGAAAATACCAACATCAAATAAATAAAACTAGAGTGTTCACAAGAATTCTTATCAAGCATTAATGAAGCTTTTAAAATAAACTTTAATACTCATGTTGAAGTAAAATATATATTATTATAAAGTTATAATGTTAACCCGCTAAAAGTTGTGACTTTATTTCCTGTGACTTTTTTTTTCATGTACAAACCTGGCTTTATTTCCTACCAATGTTTGTAACTTTTATATTACGTTATTTCCCTTTTTTTAATGCGGACTTTATTTCCTGTGACTTTATTTGCTGTGGCTTTTTTCCAGTAACATTTTTCCTAAGACTTTTTTCCTATAATCATAACAGGTAGCAGCTGTCACGGCATTCCTGGAAAAAAAAAACTTCCCGTTCGACGTACAATAAAGATATTATATATATCCAGAGCAACCAATATAATTGATTAGATGTTCAAACGCTTACAGCTCTCCAAGGTAGAAATAGTCTAGTATTCTAGAGGACTTGATAACTTCACAATGTAGCATTCAGAGGGATGAATCATGACTATTGGCGCATTCAGATGAAACAGTAAATAATGCTTCGGGTTGAGGGTCTTGTTGATAAATTAAAGCAACATTTATTTCTAAATACACATTATAAATCCATCAGACTTTCGGAAGTCAGGGTAGTGCCTCCAAAGTACGGTGACCTCTGACCTCATTAAATATGTGTGGATTTTGCGGCAACTTAGGCGAGATATTCTATTGATTATCATTTCTGTTGAGTTTTATCAAAACCCATCATATTTTTCATGAATTATCGCGCGGGCACCACAAAGTAGCCTAGTGACCTCTGACCTTATTTAATATGCCGGGATTTTGCCTATACTCGAACTCGGGCGGGATAATCAATTGGTAGGTAGTTATGGTGAGTTTTGCGAAAAGCTATTAAATCTACGGTAAGTCATCGCGGCGACACTAAAAGTTAAAACGGACGGACGGACGAACGGACAGCACTACGGACGGAGTGTATACCATTAAACATCCCTTTCTAGACGGGCATATTAAAAAATTACCCTAAATATATATAAATATATATATATATGTGTGTGTGTGTGTACTTGTATATATATATATATATATATATATATATATATATATATATATATATATATATGAAGGGCTTTGAAGGTCTCAGGTACCATTGTGCTTCTCTCAGTCTCACAGAGAATCGCTAATTACAACTTGCGTTCAAAAGACGGATACCCGGCTGCCTTCAGTGAAACCACAAAAAACAGAAAGTAACATTTACCAAAAATAACCATTGAAGCGAAACAAGCTGCCGGTATACCTCCCGGGTTCTTTTATTATCTGTTGCTGTTTGTTATATTTGACACATTAAGTATTTACTGCTAGTTTACGTGACCCATGTTGCGTCTGGTGCATGAGATGATTGGTGGTATCAGTATGAGGTTTTAGCATGTGTTCTAGACACTGTAAACAAGTTGTTTATTGGAATAGTCCTGGTCTGTTTCCAGAAGATATCAATGTCGGCAACCACCCACTGGCGGTTTTCCGTTGGGAACGGAAGTAAGCACCGATATAGCCGACTGTTCTTCGTATGCAGGATTTAGATATCATTGATATACTTGTTTGTTGTTTTTTCATTGCGCTTTCTGGTACTTTATGGTACTCCCTGAAAGGCATACAGTTCACATCTTTACTCGGCAAACGATATTTCCTTCTTATTCAAATATTGCGGTGGTGTCTCTATTCATTCGTCTGCAAAACTTTAAAGAATTGCAAAACAACAAAACAAAGATTCAGATGTCTATGTGGTTGGACATAATTCTGGGAAGTAAATATCCGCCTAGCATGCAATCCCATAATGTATTTCATCTTTTCTTCGCGTCAACTCGTTCTTTCTGATTTTATCGCAAAAATACGAGAACAGTAAGAGCTTTGTTTACTTATGCATGTAGGATGCTTCTAGGACTAATACATGATGCCTCTTTACACCTGTTGATAGTTCAATCGTTAACACACCAGGTGTAACGTTGAATGTATCGTAACATGTGTGCCTGTCTCAATCAGGCCATGGATTTGGTTGACCAGTCTGCACCGAGCTGACTTTGGATGTGTTGATTGATTTGAGAAAGTTTGTGGACAGTACATTCATCGTAATTCGCAATTAATATTTTATCTAATTGGGCATTGCTGGCGTCTGTACGTCGTCTTTCTGCCGTTGTCGTCAGTCCATCGGGACCAAGTGTCGGTAGTAGGCTTTCCCTGCTCTGCCCTGGAGGATGTTTACTTTAACCATATTGGTCATCGACAATAGAGCAGTTTAATCGTGGCACAGCATTTTCAATTCGCATATTGGGTAGACCCAGCTGTTAAACCAACGGTTCAATTTAAATGGCATCCATTGTTCATTCAAAAATTTTTGACATCTTTGAAGAGAAAATTAAGTTCTGCAATTTACATGGATTGTAACGTTGTATCTCTCCCACGGGTACGATCACGTGGCTCATTACAGTTGATACAAGTAAACTATAACTAACCCGTCCACCGTAACTTTTAAAAGTTAAGGTGTTGTTCTTCGGTTCATGACTTACCATTTCACCAATATTCTTGGAATTTTATAGAGAAATGTCAGACAGAAAAACTGACAAACAGCATGACAACGAAGTTGACAAACGTAATAACCGCAGAAAATGCATAGATTGTCTTGATATTGTACAGAAGGTCATGGGCAGTCTTGTTTTGTTTTCTAAATTGATTGTTCAAATGAGTAGAAAAAGTGCTGGTTTAAGACTTCGGAAATCAAATGTTTTATTATCACGTGTGATTAAGACTTGACAGGGAATCACAGAATGGAAATACGGAATGTTCAGAATAATAAAATAAATCTTATGTGCCACCCTATTTATCGTAGGAAACGTTTTACTTGTAAATGGTAACTACCTTGCCTTTGTTTGAATTAAATCTCCCCGATTCTCACCCACAGAGGTGTTATCTGGACAGCTCATCTTACAATTAACTTCCCAACTTCTTTGGTATCTGTATCCATGCTCGATTACCCGGTAACTAAGCTCATCCTCTCAATGCTTTGATGCTCCAGTTTAATCTGGATACCCAATGCTTTAATGGGGAACATTTTAAGATAATTTTCTGGTCTGACTTAACAAGTCTATTAAGATATCTAATCCTTTAGTCAAAATAAATGTAATAACATCAGAAAATACCAGTCGACCCTCGACACAGAGTAGAACAGTTTCTGCCATTTCGATTGATCAGCAGATGGTCGATGGGTTTCACCTTTGAATAACTTCGGTATTACTGGTTTAAACAAGATAAATATTTTCCAATATTTTTATTTTAAATCGTACAATATTTCTAGAGTGATAACTATTGGCTCAAAATACTTTATTTAGGCGTGCCCGGACTTTCTTGTGTTTATACAACGTTAGGCGAAATATTTGTTTTTAGAATTTTTAAGATTCTTTGTGGTACCATCACCATTATTTATATTATATATATATATATATATATATATATATATATAAATATATATATCCCCAGGCACGTCTTGCGGAAAGCAGGTCCCTTTAAAATATCCCACGTAGTGGATAAAGAGAAAGGATATTGCTACTAAATATAAGGGTTCCGCCATATTTCATCTCATATTACAAATTTTCGTATCAGGAGACCTGACGGAATCTGTGTAAAAAGGAATATAAAACTGTGTATAAAAGAAAAATATTCTCTAGGCCCATATGAGGATTCAACATATCATTCAAAGAAAAGATGTAAAAAACAGAGAAAAGAAAAGACTGTATTTTCAGAACAGTAATTAATAAATACTTCAATCTGCCAAATCTTATCAACGACTTCATGGAAACTAATTCGTCCACTGTGCATTGTGTAATATGTATCATTAGCTATTCTGACAAAACCATGACACATCGCGTGCTCTCATGGCGACGTACCGGTAGAAGGCTCTCCTGTTTTTTCCTTCATCTAAACGTGTGCCCTGTCAACGCTGTCATATCTGTTGAAAAATAACGGGTAGTTGCGTGGTTTATCGTATATGTGAAGTAAAATTTAACAGCTAAATCGGCAAATCTATACCTGAGTTTTTTTGTAAATTGTACAAGACAATGGTACAGCAACATTCATTTCTCCTGGCACTAGACCTATTCAGCAATGTTCTCACGGTGTTGAAACGATGGCGCAGGAGATATTGCCATTGTCGACCCCTATGACCTGCATACAAGTCCGGAGTCGGTGGTGGATAAACAAACATGGCGCCTTCGAGACCCCACGTGGGGCAGTAAAAGTTATCACTCAAAGCCTATGGAGACTAAAAAACCATCCCAAGACATCTTGATGTCATGCAGGCAATACCATAACACCAATAGACATCGACCGAAGCCGAGCAGAACATAACAATAACCTTTAAAACATTAACAGAAATCACTCAGTCATGTCAACAGGATTTTTAAGCTCTCTGTTTGTAAGAAAAGATTCGAAATATCGGAAAGACGTCATTCTGGACCTTACAAATTTGAAAACAAGTAAGTCACGTATTTTGTGGTCGGGCATTTGGTATTCGGACTGTACGCACACCAACAAGAAGTCGAATGTATAACGGAAGGTAACGGACGTAACGAAAGAACCAGGGATAACTGAAATATAACCTTCTATCAGAGGTCAGTTGTCCGTTGTTCTGTCATCGCTCATTAGCTGTCTGTATCTGGCTCGGGGCACATATGTTACAACTTTTAATTAATGTCGTTGGCTTCATATTCGCGAAGTAAAATATTAGCAATTTTCTGATTTCCATTGTTTTGCGAGAATTCCATCTTCGCTGTCCCACCATACAATAACCTACACAAACAGGACAACATAACAATTAAAAAAGTCTAATCTGGTTCTATGTTCAAGTTCACGGATGTCCTAAAAAATTGTCTCCATCTGTGAGACCTAAGGAATGACATATTAAACAGATACGGGTGATTTTTTTTCAGAGTTTAATGATGGCATAGATGCATTGGTGAAACAAACGGTAATGCAAAAAAAAATCAGTGTGTTCAGTATTACAAATAGTGACAGGACTGCTAATATTGATATATTGATAATTAAGGAAATTATACATTACGCCATTCGGCTATCAAGCTGGTCATAAACAAAACGGATAGCAAATTTCAAGGCAATCTATTCCGCTATTGTGGAAAATTTATTTTATTCAGGAACGACAAATTAATTTCATACACGTCTATAATATAAATTCCAGGCCCGATCTATTATTTTTATTTTTATTAGATGATGCAGATTTAAATAAGTAACTTATTTCAATTACAAGTCCATGTAAAAGTATCAATTTAAAAAGGCAATCATCATCTGCTTCCTGGTGCAAAGAATCCGAAGCTAACATAAAATAGGTCACTGTGACCTAAATGTTTGAAAAAAGAAAATTATCAAGACATGCCAAGGTGTCATCATAGATGTTATAGGTTTATTTGTTGTCAAGTCAAAATTCCAAGTCTAATTGTATGGACTTGTACTCTGTTACAGTCCGGACGACGGGAAGGTCGCTCTGCTTAGCGTAACTGGAAGTCAGCTGGAATGAAGGGCCCATCGGGCTTCAGTAGCGGATCCAAGGTGGGGTTCCGGACAACCCCCCCCCCCCCCCCTTTTTCATCCTAAGCAACCTTTTTAAAGGCTTTCAGACAAATTTTGCGGCCTGGACCCCCCCCCCCTCTTTTTCGGACGTGGGGACCTTTTTTTAGGTGTTTCCTTTGTCCTCCTGGTTTGGAACCCCCTTTTTCCTAATCTTGGATCCGCCCCTTGGCTTATTGTTTTATTTGTTTGGCATCCGCCGACTGGCCCTTGTCCACATCTCACGCGCACCTTTAAAATGCTTATAATTTTGGCGTGCTGCCATCTATCAACATTAATATAGTATAATTTTGTTTTAACGGGGTGCTTTGACCTTGACCTTTCATTTCAAGCTCAAGTAATATTGATCTTTGGCCATCTCTTGCGTGTTAGCACGATGGCATTAAGTTTACTTAGTTTTCTAGGATTTGGATAACATCAGGTAGAAAACTCCGATTTTTGACTCGCTCGAACTGATTGTATCCGCCAAAACAGAGTTTTGCGGATACTATGTTTTCAGCTGCACGCCGCCGCCGCCGCCGCGTAGGTGTCCGGAGAACTCCTCCGTAACCGCTGGGCGGAATTTTACGAAATCCGGGATTATGTTCGGGTCACATGTGAACTGCTGCGCCTCGATTTTGTTTTGACCTCTGACCTTTCCTCTGCGCTCTGCGTCCGTTTGTGCGTCTGTTTCCACACATAAACCCACATATCTCGGGAACCGTTTGACCGATCAGGAAAATTTGTTTGCACAAATGTAGCCCTTGGAGAGCTTTATAACATACACAAAAAATGGTGGCGCCACCTGCAACCATGTTTGCACAGTGTCCATCTGTTCGTCTGCCTTGGTTTAAAATCACTCATATCTCTGCAGTGACTTGACTAATTCACCTGAAATTCGGCATGCGTAAACATCCTGGATAGCTTTTCTGATTTTATGACAGGTGGCGCCACCTACATTCACGTTTACGCTGCAGACATCCAAGCTCATATCTCGGGAACTGTTCGACCGATCAGGAAAATTTTTTTGCACAAATGTAGCCCTTGGAGAGCTTTATAACATTCACAAAAAATGGTGGCGCCACCTGCAACCATGTTTGCACAGTGTCCATCTGTTCGTCTGCCTTGGGTTAAAATCACTCATATCTCTGCTGTGACTTGACTAATTCACCTGAAATTCAGCATGCGTATACATCCTGGATAGCTTTTCTGATTTTATGACAGGTGGCGCCACCTACATTCACGTTTACGCTGCAGACATCCAAGCTCATATCTCGGGAACTGTTTGACCGATCAGGAAAATTTTTTGCACAAATGTAGCCCTTGGAGAGCTTTATAACATTCACAAAAAATGGTGGCGCCACCTGCAACCATGTTTGCACAGTGTCCATCTGTTCGTCTGCCTTGGGTTAAAATCACTCATATCTCTGCAGTGACTTGACTAATTCACCTGAAATTCGGCATGCGTATACATCCTGGATAGCTTTTCTGATTTTATGACAGGTTGCGCCACCTACGTTCACGTTTACGCTGCAGACATCCAAGCTCATATCTCGGGAACCGTTTGACCGATTGGGCCAAAACTTTGCATGTGTATAGATCTCACATAGCTCTTTATCATACGCAAAACTGGTGGCGCCACCTGCATTCTAGTTTATGCAGCAGACATCCAAGCTTATATCCTGGGAACCGTTTGACCGATTGGGCCAAAGTTTTGCATGTGTATAGTTCTCACATAGCTCTTTATCATACGCAAAACTGGTGGCGTCACCTGCAACCATTTTTGCTCAGCGTCCATCTGTTTGTCTGCCACGGGCTAAAATCACTCATATACATGTAGTGGTTTGACTTATCTGCCTTAAATTTTGCATATGTATACAACTTGGACGGCTTTCTGGATTTTGTGGTGGGGGGGGGGGGGGGGGGGTGGGCAACCTACATACACAATTTAGCTGCAGACATCCATGCTAATATGCAACACTCTATTTCCCCTTGCAACTCAATCCATGCCTCACTTCACCCGTTCCACTCTGATTTAGGCGGATACACGTAGTCGCTTGTCGACTACCCGTATTCTAGTTAATATTTGTAGTGTCCTTGACCTTTATTAGCGGTTTTTTTTATAACCGTTGCCTTTCATACATATTGCACTATATCAAGTTAACAGATTGATATTACATTAAGTCAATTTGACTTTTTGAGACCCTGTTGTGCACTCATTTTCAGGTTAAATGCAAGTAAACTCCAAAAAAACTTAAAGAGTAATACTTAAAGAACTGAAGAAGAAGATTTGCAAATTTGGTGACGGGATTTCAATAGGTGCTTTCATTCACTATTGACCAAAAGTGGTCAGGAAGTGTACACCAGGGTGGGCTTTTTTTAGGTACCTGAAAGGTCTGTGTTATAACATGATGGCTTGAATGTTCGGTGTTAGCTTAGGCCAGTAATATTTTGCACATAATGTTGTTTATAGGATCAAAATAATTTTTGTAAAATATGCCAGAGGATGAGTTTAAAAGGACCAGGTCTGGTCTTTCCAGCTCATCATCAGATTCATCTGTTGTGTCAGAAAAGTCCAAATATTCTCACAGAGGAACGTTTGTTAGAAATGTTAGAAGGTTTCAAAAAGAAAATCTTGACATGGATAAAAAATCCATTGTGACAGAATTAGAGGAAACTATAATGGAAAAATGTGTAAAGCCACTTGAAAATAAAATAAGTGAACTTGAGAACGTGTTAAATAGTTTAAAGGAGGAATACATTGCACTGAAAAAAAACAAATGTGAACAGGCAAAAACATGAATTAATGCGGTGAACAATGAACAATACGCTTGGGGTGTAATTTAAGGAAACTTTGGGTCACTAAGGATAAAACTGAGTATACTAGGAAAGTAGCCATTTCACTTTTCAAAGCAACCTGAATGTAAAGGTAGAACAAAGATCCATAGATGTGGCACATAGGGTGGGGCCATGTCGCCACGACTCAGACAGGGCTATTATTGTCAAATTTATGTCTAGGGATGATAAGCTTTCTGTAATGAAAGCTAGGAAGCAGTTGAAAAATCGAGGAATAATCATAGTGAATGATATGTGTCCTAAAATGCAAAAAAAAAGTTAAATAGAGAAAAAAGATCAACGTGTCTCTGATGCCTAGACGTGGGACGGGAAGGTGTTTGTTAGGGGAGGGATGATAAAGTGTTTAGGGTCAAGTATAGAGATCCGCTGGCTGTGGTAATGAAGTAAATTTAAAGGGCTTTGGAATTTTGTATTGTTCATACATGTAATGAGAATATATTATAGTGCCTTGAATAGATCATACCTGTCTTTTTATTGATATTATTATTTTCATAATTATAATTAATATTACTATTGGGTGTACTGGTCCAAGCTACCAGGTAACATAGTATGTCTTATGTATATTTATGTCACCTTTTCTTCTGTATCGTTTCTTTGTGTCTTATACGTGTTAATATGATACTTACGATTCTATGCAAAAGTGGTGAAATGATAAAATATTCTAAAGTTACATTTTCATCATTTTGGGAGCATCACATTTTCTCCTTTAGTTACGAATATATTA
This sequence comes from Sipunculus nudus, assembly GCA_026874595.1. NCBI lineage: Eukaryota > Metazoa > Annelida > Sipuncula > Golfingiida > Sipunculidae > Sipunculus > Sipunculus nudus. The sequence goes on along the minus strand of CM049306.1, from coordinate 101,205,346 downwards.
TTGTAAGTTGAAAATTAGACATCCACACATGTATTTAACCTTGTGTTTTTAAAATTATTCATGAACTTACGGATTTATAGAAATAGTTGCATGTATCATATGTTGTTCCTGAAATAACAGGTCTTACTTCAACAAATGAAATATCAATGATGAATTTTAAGATTCTGAGTATTAATGCTAAAGGTATTAGGAATTATATTAAAAGAAGGAAATTATTTATTGGTGACACAAACAAGGATTTGATAAAGGCATATGTTTTATTCAGGAATCCCAATCTGATACAAAATGTGAACAATCATGGAAACTTCAATGAAGGGGTCAAAGTTTTTTTTGCCCATGGTACAAATCAGGCCAGGGGAACATTAAATTTAACTAGGTCAAAACTAGAATTCACACTGTTGGATAGTAAAGTAGACGATGCCGGAAGATTTGTTATGCTGTATTGTAACATTCAAGGGTCACACTTTTTGCTGATTAAAGTTTATGGTCCTAACTGAGAGAATGAGCAATTAGTATGTTACGAGAATATTTATAATACAATAAATTATATTTTCAGCTCGACGAAAATACAAAGATAATTTGGGGAGGGGACTTTAATTGCTTTTCTGATGCTGATGCTGATGGAGGAAATTTTACGCTAATGTCAAAAACAGTTGACATGGTTAAGAGGACTTTGTTATTACTAAATCTATGTGATATCTGTAGAGTTCGAAACCCAACAGTTAAAAAAAAATCACCTGGAGACGATTACATGTCCTCTTACACAACGGCGATTGGATTTATTTTTAGTTTTATCGTCTCTGCAACCATATATTTTACACTGTGATATTATACCCAGTGTTGGCTCGGATCATTCAGCTGTGCATCTTGCACTTAGGTCATTGAACACTGATAAACATTGGCCTTCTTTCTTGACATTTAATTGTTCACTTATAAAAGATATAAATTGTATAAACAAGGTGGAGTATATTGTTACAACTATAAGCAGGAGTTAGATCACACCGAGCTAGATGGACGAGGTAAAATGGGAGTATCTGAAATATAGCATTATGAAGTTTACAATTACTTATTCTATAAAAGAAAAAAAAAGAATAGAAGATTTAAAGGTAAATACCTTTGTATTTGGAAAGAAAGTAAAAGAAATGGAATTTGCCATCAGTAGTTATCCAAGTCATGAAAACTACTTGTAAAATACTTGTAGCACGTTTAAATAAAGTTCTGAATAAATTGGTTGATATGGATCAAGATGCATTTGTTCCAGGACGTTACATAGGGGACTCAGTACGCCTTATATCAGATATGATTGAGTATTGTAAAGTAGAATACAAAATTGGTATATTGTTTTGTGCTGACTGCGCGGCAGCTTTTGATTCCATAGATCATGTGTGTATGTTTTAGGTACTGAAACGTATTGGATATGGACCAATGTTTATCAACTGGATAAAATTAATTCATAATGGTTCACAAAGTTGTGTTTAAAATAATGGATATTCAACAATATATTTTCCTGTGTCAAGAGGTACTAAACAAGGTGATCCAACAATACGACATTTGTTCGTTCTTGTGATAGAAACCTTAATGCATATGGTAAGCTCAGGTAATAATGTAAAAGACATATAGGTAGCAATGAAGTAAAATTAACAATATTTCCTGACGATGTTACATTTTTCCCGTCAAATGTGGAGTCGTTCAAGCATCTGATATCAATAATTGACATGTTTGCTAATTTCACTTCATTAAAAGTGAATTACGAAAAATCAGATGCAGCATGGTTGGGCTGATGGAAGATAAAAGATGAAACACCAATCTCATGTAAATGGGTTCATTTGACAAAATCTGCTATTAAATTCTTGGGGTATGGTACACACACAATTAAGAACTTCGTTATACATAGAATTTTTCAGACAGTGGAGGAGAAACTAAAGTTACTGGTTAACATTTGGTCAACTAGAAACGTTACCATATTTGGACGTACAGAAATTGAGAACTCTAGCCTTACCAAAGACTTTGTATGTTTGTAATATGTGTATCCCACCAAAAATATTTATAAATGATATCACACTACTCATGAACTAAAGTCTAATATGAGACAGTCTTTGGATCCTATGAAATGGGAGGTTTAAGCTTCTCAGATGTGGGTACAAGATTACATACTCAGTATATTATGTGGATAAAAAGGCTAATCACAGGTTCAGATAGAACATGGAAACAATGCCTCAGAACTATTTAAAATTAATTGGAGGTATAGATGCAATTTGACAGATATATCTTAAAGTGGATAACTGTTGCTTTACCATGATCCATAGTTGCGAAAACAATGCAGTCTTTTCATTATGTATGCCCATTACCTCTTTTAATATTAGCTTTGGTCACAATACACTTGCTTCTTCTTGTTCGCGATTGCATGTGATGTTTTATCTGGACTCAGCGCTTCATGTTTGTACGAATGCAAATGCAAGTTCATCTTTTTTTTTTAATGTTCATCTTCTTCTACATAAATTGCAATAAAGATTCTAACGTTTCACTTCGTCTTCCATGTCATGTGTGATAACCTTTTTTTGCCGAGTGAAGAGACATTGGATGTGGATGATGATGGACTCATCAATAAGATAGATGTTAAAATGTAAATGATAAAGATAATTTATATAATAAATCAGGGACTATTGACCATTCAATATGAATATGTAAAAAAATTATAGGATTTTCGCACCTAGGTTATATATAAAACAGTATCGCCATGATTGTAAGCTTTCATTAAAGTAAGGTGATTAGATCGCGTATTTACCTTAAGGTTTTCACGTGCCATTTGAGATGATAATTATTCACTTAGACTGTAAGGAACTGCAGAGACTTATGGTGGAAACGTCAGTTGAACAAATAAACACGGTAAGCAATTAAAATTTTACGACTGGCTGGAGCCTGGCATCTTTCACATTAACATTACAAGTAGAAACATGATATGATGTAACACGCTTTCGTTGGATACCCTCACCATGCCTTCATGCTTCATAAGATCACTTTTACAAAAGGTTCAATCTGTTTTACCGCGCTTCTATGACATTTCGAATCAAGGAGGTTTCATTATAAACGTAAAGCGGAGTAATTACAGATATTAATTTTACATACCTTTAAGAAATGATTGATAAGATAGAGTTTTGACAAATCCAAGCTGCGTAGTCTTTCTTTCCAGTCAGTACAGTCACTATACTGCATGCAGCCATTTGAGTTTGTAAAATGGAACAAATGGGAGTAATGGCACATATAGAGGTTTCAAGAATATCTAAGTAAGATTTGAAACTTTACGGAAAAGGATGAGTGACGAAGCACTGCATTCATGCCAATGGGGCCGTTCATCTATATATCAGACTCACGGTTCCACTTGCCAACTTAGAATTGCACAACTCGTGCACCTTGGGACGCTCTCAAACGGAGGCAGGTGAATCTAATTTCCGATGATATTTTAATGATAAACGGGTTTGAGGGAAGGATGAGATGAGTCAAGTATGTAATTCATCCGGAATCTTGTGAAAAAGTAGGCTTCTCTATATGTTTGTACGTCTGTTCGTTTTATGTGAATTCTATCTCAAACATTTATTCTTTTTGAATTCATTGAAATTAGCCCTCATCTTCATTCGGTGATGTTGAATAAATGTTGTATGCGACTTGAGTGCAATTTGAATTTTACTAAATAAGCATATTGTATTATTCCCATGATCTAGATAAACATCCTGTGACTTGTGGCGTTAAGTAAGTATGTAGCGAATATGTTATTTTTTTGGATATGCGTGATATGAAAAAATGCCCTGCGAAATTGAATTGAATAAATCTGGAAATAACGTCCCTCGACTATAATAAGTTATATCAAAAATATCCCGCGATTGTTATACGTATTCTGGATAAACCCCCCGCCTATTTTATAGGTTATCAGGATAAACATCCCGCCAGTGTTATATTGGTTATCAGGATAAACATCCCAACAATGTTATAGGTAATCAGATTAAACATCCAGCGAATGTGATACGTAATCTGAATAACTATCCCGCGAAAGTTATATGTACTTTGGATAAATGTTCCAAGAACGTTGTACGTTATCTGATTAAATACCCTGCGAATTATGAACGTGATTTGAATAAACTTCCGAATTTAAAATAAATAAATATTCGAAATTATAAATAAATATGTATAGACATTTATTTGTTACATAATCTTTAAAGAAATAATAAATTTATCGTGACTTTAGCGCTGTCCGAGTGTTCTCTTTTCTTTTATTGGTCAAACACGATTGTTTTGATCTTTAGCGTTAATGTCTTCAGTCCCTCTGACCACTGTTCCGTTCACTCTCTTCCTCTCTGTCCCCACGTTTACCTGTTGAATCCTCCAGGGACTAAGTAGAAGCCCCGGCCTGGACCTTACTAATGAGCTCCGCTATCCACCAGGGCAGCAATCAGTCCATCTACTCACACAATTAGTCCAAGGTTAAATTGGGAATTAAGGTTTAGATTGGGTTCAATCTAAGGCTGCCTCGAGGTTTCCAGGCTCAAGGCTTTCAGAGATTTAGCTCCTATTGATATTGAACATGCATTAAACCATAAAAAAATCACGGTACCCAGTTAACTTTCTCCGTTGGTCGTTATTGTGCTAATGGTGCATTCAGAATAATTTTCTAATTATAGTCTCATGCTTTTTAATATTTTACCTTTGTCTGGTTTATCACATTAAAAGGCATGGAGAAACTGTTTCCGGTCAGTCATTTGCGAAGAAGCATCCCTTACTTAAAGCGACAAGACCTTCGCATTTACATGTACAGCGGACTTAAAGGGACATAATCAGGAGCTAAATTATGCCTATTTTTTCACATTATCAGTTCAGTTTTACTTAATACAAATGTTTCAATTGTGCATTGTCACACATGTTAGATAAATTTATCTGGTCTCAAAACTGGTGGGCCATCTGGAATCGTTTTCGAGTGGCGTCCAATCATGTCTTTGCTCATGCCTGAAAATCACTTATAAATCAGGATGGGGTCTGTCTGAAATGTTGCATTTCAATCCATCTTGGATAGGTTTCTTGTACACATGGCACGTGAAAGTTTTCATATGCATGTCCAAAGATCTCTGAGAAACTTTATCTCACATAAGATTGGGGGTGCCACCTACATTATTTAATTTTTGGTTTCGTCCGCCCGTGCTTCTTGCGATACTTTGGGATGCCAACAATATTGAAGAAAGTCACGTCCTGAGAAATTTTGTGCATTACTTGCCCCTGTGAGTAGGCTTTGGTACGTCTTAAATACCGGGAACAGTATGTCAGGGTGACAAAAAACGAACAAACTTGAAATAAAAACATATTTTCATCTCCCTTTTATGTACAGTCCCGATAATAGTTTTCTTACAGCAACGCTATATTTTACCACGTTTTGCCATTATTAAACATATAATTCATTTTGGCTATACACAAATCAGGATTTATATTGAAACGTATAAAAGTACAGTATGGTTTTGCTCTTATTCTAAGACAAAACATGACCCAAGATATCTGATGGAAAGGCAAGGAATCCGCCAACTAGCAATATAGACCGATCTCAACTCCCTTTATTACTATTTAGAGAGACCCTCAGCTTGCCTATCATATTCGATATTGCAATTAAACGGGTCCCTGTGGCTAGAGGTATCATCGGAGGACGGTGAGGCACTGGACTATGTAATGGAGTTTATTTTGGAGGCGGGTATAACGTTTAGAGTGACGCGTCCCTAAAGTCGACCCGGCCGTTGGTTGATCGATTTCTGCCCTATGGCTACTCATTCATAACGGTTTCACCGCCCGAGACGAGGGCATGTCGATAGGGACCACGCGGACGGGTTCAGGGGGCCGCGTCTATCTTAATTTCTGTGATCCCCTGACAATCTTAAAGCAGAACTCTAAATGGAACCAGCTCATAGCCTGCTGTTAACAAGGGAAGATTTGACAGTTACCGAGGACTTGCTTCCATTGTGACGCATTTATATGCTCAAAGCCACTGTAGTTGGTGATCAGGCCCCTGATGGTCCGCTGTGGGTGGGCTGAAAAAACGCGTACTATTGTATAGTTTTTTGGTAAATAGCAGCACTAGATAGCAGCAGTAATAGATAATCATTATCATCCACGTCTCCGTACTATGAGTGCACTAATGTCATTTATGGTGCCATACTCATATATGAAATATAAATATAACAATATCATTTGTCAACAACAACATGCATTCCATTAATGCTTCCTGAAAAGAACCCCCACCCCCCGTCTGTATGGACCTTTTTACTCATACGAATCGTCATACTGATATACTGACCAGTAAAACCTGGGTTTTATCACACCTCCATAAAGATTAGACAATCACAGTTCATATTAACAGAGGAAGCTTCATGTCCACTGTATGACATGTGCGTCATTTTAACACTAATACGCTACTCAGGTTTAGTTAGGAGCTTTAAACCCTATATAAATGATCGTTCTGTTAATTGTCGGTATTTTTTACGATAATATTTGTACACTCTCACTTGTTGCAGACGCACGTGGAGGCACCGCGGCGACCCAACATGCACCGGTCCAGCCGGGCCGCCCTGGCCCGCAGCAAAAGTATTGACCAACAGTTGGACGAGGACAGAGAACGCAGGGAACGGGAAATACAGCTCCTCATTCTAGGTCAGTTAGTCACATTTTTGCACATATTTTATGTGCAGATAGAGAGCTTATATATGTATCTCATGTTTAATTATAATATCAATGTGCAAGAAATTTAAAACTTTTGACCGTACCTACCCTCTCTCTCTCTCTCTCTCTCTCTCTCTCTCTCTCTCTCTCTATATATATATATATATATATATATATATATATATATGCATTGCTTGTGTTTTCATCATTTATTAAGCCAAGACAGTTATATATTTTATTTTTTTAAATATACCAGTATACTGATCCAAATTTCTTTTGACTGAATATGAATAAAACAATAAAATCATTGCTGTGACTAGTTACTTTTATCCGCCTTTTGGAATTTTGAAACTGTTGCTCTAGGTCTAAATGAACCAGTTTTCACTTCACTGTGAAATAATAAAGGTATCCTCTTTTAAAATGCTATTTTTATCACCAGGGGGTGCCAGCTCTGGCAAAAGCACGTTCATCAAACAGCTGCAGATTCATCTAGGACAAGGTTACAGCGAGGAGGAGAGGGGCCGCTTCACGGGCAGTGTTTATGAGAACGTTCTTGATGCAGTGCACGCACTACTTGGTCACATGGAAGAAAGCGGTACAGCGCCATCTACCGACAAAGCTAGAGTAAGTATACGGTTTATAAAATAATCTTCGTTTTCTTCTCATTTTAAGTAAGTCTGTAATGCAAGCCCCCCCCCCCCCCCCCCCCCCACCCCCCACCCCCAATTCACTTATTCGGCCCATATATTCCAGCTTCATTCGTGCATAAGTGACTGCACATTTGTGAATCTTAATTGATGACGCTCCTTAATCCGGATCATGTGCCGGATTCTCGACAAATTCTTATCGTTTCTTCATTGGTCCACTCCCGAAATGCCCTGAGAATTTCAAGAGATTCCGTTCTTGATCGTGTGAGTTATAATGTGAACAATCACATAATCACACACACACACACAAACACACACACGAACGGGAATGAGCGCATTCGCTCCTGGAGATGGCAATACAAATATTTCCACTAGAGCAGAATATGAGACCGACGGTAACGAATAATATTTAAAACACGATTACCGTACTCAATTTACTTAAGCAACATTTATATTCTTATAATACCTATTATTCCTATATTATTATATCTATGAATTCTACCTTTGTTTTTTTAATTCCAGTCAACTTACTCAGATTTAAAGGTACGGTTTCCAAAGAAGAGCAATATGCACACACCAAGTAGGTCGAGTTGGTCTGGGGACGAGAAGACATCGGACTGCGCCAAGGGCCCGGTGATAGATTATTCCAGTGCCCAGCAGTATATGCCTGAGATCCGGGCTCTGTGGACGGACCCGGTTGTCGCTCAGTGCTTCTCAGAGGACAAGAGCTGTAGAGAAGTCCTGGAAAAATCCGACGAATAGTGAGACAATAATAAGCATTGTAATCTAACGAAAAACAACGGCGAAAACTATTTTACAAAGAAACCATTCCAATTGATTTCAATTGTAGGGCTAATATTTGTAAAAATAAAACTTATTTTTAACATTTAAAATTATTTCCTGTTGGATCTTTTCCACCTTTTGTTCCATAAAGGACTCGTCTTCAGATAAATAAGAAAGGATAAGAAATAAGATAATTATAAAGGCATATATATAAAAAGGTGACGATTGTTCTGTTGATAAAATCAGCATACAAAATCTATTGTAAATACAAGGGTATGTATGTATGATACATCATAAGATGCAACTAAAATAAATTATATGACTATAACATAAGTAAGATACATTTTATAACTAAGATACCCAAGATACAATATATAACTAAGATAAATTATATAACAAATATACGTAAAATACATGATATAATTAAGATACATGATATAACTAACATACATTATATAACCAAGGTACATTATATAACTAAGATACAATACATAACTAACATGATGATATGACTATGATACACTGTATGACTAAGATGTTACTTTTATAACATTAATAAACCTTTAATACATTAACGTTAAAGCGTCCCCGTATATATGCAGGTAAGATATATGTTTAAGTATTATGCGTTTAAGTCTTTAGCTTATATTTATAAATGGGCATTGTTAATTTTTGCTTCCGGTCGTCGCCGCGGACGTATCCATTCTGTATCTGCTACCAGACATCAAAATCAATGTCGTTATATTTAGGAGCACTGTCATAACAGATGTTTTCCTATCTGGCTGTTGAAATCAAGCAATAATCCTTGGCAATGCTGGGAAGTTACCGGTCTGTTTTTTAACGTTCATCCAGCTCAACCATTATTACAAAATAACTCCAAAGTACGGTGACAAGGAAACCATTAGTGTAGGATATGACCGGAAAATCATGATAATGTACACTAGACAGCGATAGATTGGGGCTATATTTTTTATAATTGTTTTATCAAAACACTTATTTAAACAATACGGACTGTTTTCCAGGCCTGACTTCACCCAATCTGGTCTGACGTGGCGGTGAAAAGTTTATTATCAGCCTGTCGCCAACAGCTGAAAATGTTTTTACTGCCCTCCGATTACAGTAAAATACCAATTCTGCCCTGTTGTAATGGAATGGTGTATATTTTTATTTATTAATATAGAGAGATAATGAAGCTATTGTCGCTTTTCACCGATTAAAAACAAATATTCTCTCCGTTCTGCACAAACTTTACTAACTCGGGTAGGTCTGAGTACATTGGTATAAACAGCATGACCAACTGTGTTTGTAGGATCTGAATTACTTCCAAGTTAATCATTTAATGTGAAGCAAATCAGATTACGTGCACCCATGTTGATTTTAAAGCTTCTTCAAAATTACCAATTAAATTCCGCAGCAACTGCGGTTCGGTTTCACGAAACCACTTATGTTCAAGATGTGCTAATAGGTACTTCAGTTCGGCGCTGGGTCTAGACCGTAGGTTTAATTTGTACACGTCACACCGTCTTTCCATAGGAAATGTGTCTCTCAAAGTGACAGTAAACGGCATGAACCTTTTTACAAAAGCATATGGCTTCAGCCACACGCCAATGTTAAATTAAAATAGTACTAGCGGCTCTATTCACCACTTCGCCTCTCACAAGTATACGCCTACATTCGGCGAAAGTAGTAGCGAAGTAGTAATGGGGCTGACATATGGAGCCAAAGAACTCCGGATCGTATCACACTAGGTTCTTAAACACTAATCCTGAAACCTTATCAAAACTTAAGATATGCGTTGTGCCTTAACGACAAGTTATTGCTTCTGTATTGTCCCTACTTTCAGTCACAGAAAAACCGAAACGGAGGAGATATAATAGTCTTTTAATACAAAGAAACGCTATTTCCACTAATCGAAAATGAAATTATGTCGTAAATGGTAGACCCGAAAACGATAACATGAGAATTGGTTTGGCCTCAGATGTACCAACCTCAGATATCGTCCTTTCACGGTGGTTTACTGTAAAGTATTAAAAATTATATTTCATCTGTGTATTTGGCAAAATAAATGATCATATTATTACATTATCTTGCAGTTTCCTTGAGCAGTTAGACCGAATAGCTGAACCAAATTATGTGCCAACAATCCAGGATATATTGTACATACGTAAACCAACACTGGGAGTACAGGAACACTTGTTTAGTGCCGACGGGTTTGCTTATCGGTAAGTTTAAAATGTATGAAAATTTGTTAGGTTGTAAAAATCAATAAATGTAGATTGCATATACACGTATTATCACGATCATGTTTTATAGTATAAACAGAACATTATGGTTTTGATTTATTTCCTATCGGTTTCAATGAATGACACAATAACATATATGATTATTCTTTTTAGGGAAAATAAGATGAATTCTTATTTTTTTATTGTTGTCACTTTCATATTTTTAACATTGAGTAAAGCTCGAGTACAAAATCAAATTCCAAACAAAATTTTACCAAACGCCAATTGTAAAAAAATATTGGACATTCTTAATGATAAATAATCATGAAATTATCAAAAAACACTAATATAATGTTGGTTACGAATTGTGTATTATCGCCAGGGTTATCGATGTAGCTGGTCAGAAAAACCAGAGGAAAAAATGGATACATTTCTTTGATGGAGTGACAGCTGTCATGTTCTTCGTAGCCCTCAGTGGCTTCTGTGAGGATCTCCGGGAGGACACGTCATTGGTGAGACCTCACAGGATGGGCTAAGCTTACGTTTTTGTCTCCTCCCTATCTTGCTCTAGAAATACATAATATATTATTACCAGCTTCTGCGGTCTTGGGGTATAGAACATAGGATCTTAATCAGGAAAATCGTGAGTTCGAATCTAAGCCAAGGAAGAGTGCGCCTTTATGGGGTTCCTTTGTCTTATGACCTAGCTATGGAGTTGATAATACACCTAGGACCCGCAAACGTAGTGCACCATTGCTGGTTGACGCCAGGATAATCTTGTGCTACCACTCTGTCATGCAGTCCGAAACAGAAATGGAATTCAGTAGATTAATATATACTTAGTTTTGTTTGCGTAAAAAAGGAGGCCATTATCTCGACTAAAGCGTTTTTTAAAAGACAGAATCGGTGTCAAGAATATGAAACATCTATATTTTGTCATTCTTATGAGTGTTCACTGTATGATCACATTAGAAGGAGTTTAAATATGTATATATTGTTTAATCTTGCAATTGTTAGATAATTGTGCATAATTTTAATTGCCTACATCAGGTTTCAGATTATTTTGCATCAATATATAATTAATATGTCTTTTTGATAATATTACCATATGACAAAGAGTAACCATATTTTCTTCAGAACTCCCTTCACGACAGCTTACAAACGTTTCAAGAAGTGACGCACAACAGGTATTTAGAAAGGACAGACTTTCTACTATTTCTCAACAAGAAGGATATATTTGAGGAGAAACTGAAAGATAAACGACTGAGTGATTGTTTTGATGACTACAAAGGTGAGTTCTAAATATAAACAGAATATAGAACTTGTCTTCATAGTACTGTGGTTGAGCTTACCATTTTGAAAAGAAGGTCTTGCATCACCTGTTGATGATACTGAAGGATGAAGAATTGGTTAAGTATATCTCAAATGACATGTAAGATTTCTTAAAGATACCCTTTAACCATAATTCTAAGCAAGCACGGTGTTAACTCAATCAATTGGATTGGGCCAGAAGGCTTGAGTTTTACACTGTTAGTTTAAGTTCCATTGCCACATTTGAAAACATGAAACATATATTTTAATTGGACTTTTACCAGCTCTACCGCTGAAAGGATCGACCTCTACTGGCGTATACCTGCGTGTTCATACTGCACCAGCAATTGGTGATTTTGCTTGCTAGGATCTAGCATTAGTAATCATAATATATATGTATGTATATATATATATATATATGTGGTCGAATTTTCGAGGTGTTCGTCGACGCGAGGTCTTACATAAAGAGCAAAAAAGAATCGGGACCGTGAATAAGTTGTTTTGAGGTGGTCGCTAAACCTAGATGGTCATAAGCGAGATTTTACTATATATATATATATATATATATATATAACAATTAACAGCATCTACGTGCACGGCACTTTAACCTTGGAACCATTTGAAGCAAAAGCACGATTAACAGAGAGGTTACGCAGTAGTCAGAAAGTAAATACGAGAGTATGGTATTGTTACTGTTGTTGATGATGATGATGATGATGATATTAGTCATGGAATCTACATCTACCTCCTCTCTCCCGTTCAGCTCTACAGGCGTTACACTTTAAGATAAATGAGGGGCTTTGAAGTCGACTCCAGTCAAACTTGGCACAACACACGGCGATTAATAACCACAAAACACGAAGCAAGTTTCCATCAGCAGTGTGTTATTTCCAAGACAGATTAGAGCCTTTGATATTGTATCAAAAATCTTTTCAAAGGAAAATTATGCTGATTCGTCAATAACATGTCAATTAAAATATTATTTTCCCGAGAAATCAATATGCACGTACCACCGGAGTCGTCTCAGTTCACTCATTTGCACCCGGTACTAAAAAACCCTGTTTCTTACAAATCCCTTCCGAAAATTTATTTCCTTTATTTATAATATCCACTGAAGTACAAATCCGACAATTATGTGAATTATTAATTTTAATCAGTCAATTGCATTCTTCATGCATGATAATATTCATTTTTTATAGGTGACAATACAGTGACGTCATGCAGTCAGTTTGTGCGGGAAAAGTTTCTCCAGAAAGTACCAGCCAATAAGAAAGTGTATCCCCATGTGTCATGCGCAATTGATGTTGGGCTTATGCGGAAGATTATCTCAGACGTCATGCGAGTTGTAGTGGAAATTAATCTAAGAAAAGCTTCAACCTTTTAATGTTAGCCACGTGACCATTATATGAGAAGGAAAGGAATCCATGCTGAGCTGGAACATTATACAATATGGCCATAATTCAATGTTTTCTCCATACGCTGCAGTCTAAGCTAATAACTGTGAGACCACGGGAAGCACTTGTGATATCCCAGGAATACATTGGCTAAATTATTCATGTGGTAATTGGAGATCGCTAGAATTGACCTTTCGTACAGCTCCATCCCCGCTGATTTTATTTCATCACTTTATTTGTTTTCCTCTTGCTCGCCACGTAGCTCTGACATGAATATATTGTCTGTCGTTATACTTCACAGTCAGAACAGCCATTAAGAGTTGTGGGAAACAGCAGTTGTCGCTTGTCACGGTCGTCCTTGGTTTTTAATCGTCCTCAATCAATCACACAACCACTGACTGAGTCCCGTGTCTGCTTTTACCTCTGACAAGGATGTTATATTCTCAAAAGTGTCTGCTTGTTACTTTGGTGTTTATTTTTACCAGTTTGGAAAATTACGCAAAAACAACAGAAGCAGTTTACACGAAAATGTTTACCTTTAACTGCTACCATATGCTTCCTGACCCAAAGCTGTGATTGGTGTAGTCAACGGAGTCGATGTCGGGTCACGTGATGTAATATGGTGTACTTAGTTTTATCAATTCACCAAAGTGATCCGTTAATTGATAAATCTGCACGTGCCGCTACCGTCTGACTAGGATTAATCATCTCGATTCCCAGGACCACCATAATGATAAACAATGAAGTCGGTTTTTTTTCTTTAATATACGATGATAGAATATGACGAAGTATTTACCGTCTTGCCGTTTAATGTTAACCAGGATTACACTACAACGATTTATAAGGTTCATTGTTTTGCCATAAAACCTGACCGTAGTGCTGTGTTGTATATTGCAGACGCTGAAAAGTGATTCCAAAGAGCAGCGGTCTCAGCTAAAAACATGATGCTTCTAATTCATATTGTAGAAAACAATGAATGGTCTATGATAGCTTTGGAGGAAAGAATCTGTTACATTTTATTGTTAACCGAAGTATGTTAACGCGTGATCACCGTAGATATATCCTCTGTTTCGTGTAGATTGTCTATTAATATTAATTATGTTGAATAAATTCCATGTTTTCATGTTTCTTTTACGGATATAATTGTTAGACTGTTATAAGCGCTGTCGCTCGTGCACGAAAATCTCCCTACTTCTCGCCTCTCTACGTTTCCATCCAGTACAGCAAAAAGAAATCAAAGAAGACGCAGGGAGCCAGTCTGTATTAATTTAATATTTTATGAGGCAACGGTATACATGACGCACTCCCGCTTATGGGATATCTTATAAAGACCCTTTGAGGTTATTTATAGGTCATTCATAATTACTTTGTTACTTTCTTGTATACGGGACAATATTATCTTTACTCCCTATATACTGGTCAGATGATAGCCTTCATACAACATCCAAGTACTCATTCTTTGACATTCCCTAATGTTTCTTCCTTCGCTTATATTATATTTAAAATATTCGTCTCTACATTTAATATTCACTTGAGGTAACATATACACTCGAACTCTAACCTTTAATGGTGTAACTTCCTTCCTAATTCTAGAATAAAGGCTCCATCCAGCTTAATCGTCTTCATATAGCTTTACTGATATAACATGTTCAAAGATCGAGTTTTTCTTTGGACACCCCATACAAACATGACAGGGGGCGGTTTCTGTAAGTTTACTTTTTAACTAATTAAACCTTTTTCTATGGACAACTGGACAATTTGCCTTTTAAGACGTCAAAAGTCTACTACTTCACTCTTATTCTATAATTTTTTAATCAATGGTCAGCACGTTTATACATTTAATTTCCTGAAAAAAAAAATCAGTAAATAAAAATCTTACATTTTCACTCACGACCAGATTACATGTGTTCAGTCTTATGGGCTTATTTTAAAATATTTTAAATTCAAATTGAATGAACAATTTTGTGCACAGAAATTTGTACAGTAGCAAAGTATGTGGAGAATGTGTATATATATACCCAATATAACAAAAAAGTTAGATACCCATTGCCTTAGTAGACAACCAGTGTGTATCTATGTATGTATGTGTGTGTGATTCACTACATTTATTACCGTACGTAGTGTGAAAAGAACATTGCCAAAATTAAGTAAAAAATTACTGATACCCAGAAAGAGAAAAATTTAAGATGTATATTCCGAGTGCCAATCCAACATGACGGGTAGCGCAGCGCCACCGTGTGCCTCTTGAAGAAATTATATTACTCCCTGGTCTTCCATTAATACGGAGTCCGCTGCACGATCCATATACAAAGTTCGTATGCTAAGTCCGTATCCGTATAAAGTTATTTTTCAATAGTAGTAATTTTAAGCTCTGCCCTCTATGTTGCTAGATAACATGAAAATTTGTTTATTCCAGTCGAGGGCAATTTACTGTTATAAGGGCCTGCCTTTGGTCTACACGCGGAACTGACTATCACGCATCGAGTCGGTGAAGTACACCTTTATCTTGGCTTGCTGTCATATTTTCTTAATAAATAATGAAAACAAATTTAAAATAGAAAAGAACGATGTCTGCTAAGAAAATTATAGAAGGTTAGTAAGTTTAAAACATGAAAATATGCCATGTTTACGTCTGATAAGAAAATTATACCATAGTAGTAAGTTTAAAAACATGACAATATAAGTTATACAGAGAAAGAGATCTAGCTCAAGGACATCAACAGGTCAAAAAAGATACTGAAAAGTGAATAATACAGGCTTATAAAATGCTTAATAAGTAAACTTTTGAGTTTGAGTTTAACGTTTTGGCGAGTCTAACTTCTGGCTACGCCCCTGAGAGACGTGTTGATATCTTGCTAAAACTACGAGTTGCAGGAACTGCCACAATAACAAACGTCTTAAATTAGAAAAAAAAAGGTCTATATATCTTACACCTAACATCCCATGACACTGACTCTAGTGACCATTGACAAATGTACCAGTAGACGTTACGAGCCATGCATAACTAGGACAGCGAGAAGACAAGGTTAAAATATTGTGTACACATCATTGAGGAGTAAGATCTATATTTCTCAATGGTACAGACTAATTAATATCGTTTACCGAAAACACAAGCAATAAAGATAAGCCGACGCGCACGAACCAGCCCGAGGACTTCATTTGCTGCCTGTCATCTGACCAAACATAAATTACTCCCTATGTCGAGATAATAATCTTCCATATTGTACATTTTGGTTAAGGGCTGATTTTTTTATTATTTTATTTTTAAAATATACATTTAGACAAGAATTAAAGTTCCCCCAGTCATTCGGCATTTGATTTTCCACCAGTCATTCCGGCATTGATATTCAAGAAAAGCACCATCTAGAAATTTCAAATGTTGATGATTTCCCCGTATGTTCTACACAGGGGCGGATAAATTAACTTAGAAAAAAAGGGGACGGGGTTGGCTCAGAACCCATCGATAACCAAGATTACAATTGTGCGGGGAGTGCTCATAGGCTATATATAGACTTAATACATAAACATATATATAGTTAAACCTTAGTTGCCAAATAAGATTGGTTACAAATCTCATCTGCTATAAATCACAGCATTCACCAGAATAATATATGGCCCAAGTCACACGCAAGCAGCCCCCCCCCCCCCCCCCCCCCGCTCTCTCTCTCTCTCTCTCTCTCTCTCTCTCTCTCTCTCTGTGATATATTTTGTTGCCATTCCCCTCAAGATAAATAAATGTTAATTAGTGATTCCAGAGTACGAGTTTTCAGTTATGTTCAAAAGCTGATGAGGGAGCAAAGGTCAATATGAGATGTAAAACTACATAACAAAAATCAACATTTTTCATTGCAGCTTACTTTATGGAACTTACCCACCAATTTATGAAAATATTGCAAGATTTTCCATGTGCATCCCACTTTAGAACATACGACAGGAAAAATAAAAATACAAAATTTCGCTTCAATTCTTGAAATGGCGCTTATAGTCAAGAACAAAAATTTATCCATTCTCCCATACCTTTAATAATTATTTTAAGGAATCGAAGCAAATTAGCAACATTACAGAGGACCTTTTGGTCATTTGAAAAAATAGTATACAGAAAATAGGAAAATAACGAAAAAAACGAGTGATTAGCAAAACTACTTATATTCTGGGTGCATGGCCCTAGTTTATCCAACTTTTCTTGTTTTGGAGAAAATTTTAATGTTATTAAACTTGTAACTTGAAGTTGACCTTTGCGGTACAAACTGGATGACCTTTAAAACTGGAGTTCTTTTTAGGTCAACCACCTGTGACCCTGAAATGGGCAACTTCGAGCTTGTTCATTTCAGCATACACCTGATGCACCTGTATTATTTCGAATGTGATATGTCTTTAGAGGAGTATTAACGCGAGAAGATATATGAGGAATCCTCAATAGAAATGCAAAATGAAATGGACCAAGGGAGGCCTTTTTTCTAATGAAAATGATGTCAAGTATAGTCATCAAAAATACGAAGTGTAAATTAAAGGTGCAGTTAATATTTTGCATTATATATATGCCAGAAAATGCATCTTTATAAATAACTCCTTGGAACTGTCCTTTCTCATATATTTGTCTCATGTCTTGCCGGTACCCCGCAAGAAGGTCAGAAATTAGATTTTTAATAATGTAATATGGAAGCGCTTTTAAAGGGACCGTTTCACATATACAAGTTATCAAAATATTAGCTGAAATATAGTGTTTAATCCTTGAAATATTATTGTAAAGATCTGGCAATTTATCTGTTTAAAAACGTTTGCTCACTCCAGTACATATTTGCAAATAAGATCAGTTGCATAAGACATGAACATATCCCGCACCTAACAAATCAGTTTCAACCGGTGTTTCTGTTGTGTTTCTTTTTTCTTTTTCCTCTCTTTGATGCCGCACATGCTAAGATCGGATCCTCTCACTCCATTTTAATATGTTTCACAGACACCGACGGTCTATTCATGTTCCTTAAAATCAATATCTGTACAACCGTTTTCATGATAGTTAATACAAAAAATGGGGAAAAAATCGAAAACAACATTCGCAAATCGCAACACACTGGTCACAGTCAATGGAGGAAATATTACAGTGTGTATAAAATCAAAATATGCCGCATAAACCTGCACAAAGCAAATCTTTTGCTGAGACTGACCGGTCAGTGTTGACAGCATGGTCAGTAGTTCAACTAAGCCAGTCGTGTGCCTTGGTTGAAATACCGCGCTCTGTTCAAATCACAAACATCAAAGCACACATCAATCTTTAACTGAAGTCTGGAGTAATTGACGTCACACAGGGGAAATAGTATAATTTGCATGGCAAACTCAAATATAACAGACAACAAAGAGAACGATCGCTAATTCAAAGCGATATGATATCAAGGGATCTGAGCCTTCAGTTTCGGGACTGACAGCAGTGGCTCCTGTGGCCCACTAGCCCTATAAAAGAAGTGTTAGCCTAATCAGAGCTGGGTCTCATCTGATTGTGACGTCATGTGGCTGCTACGTCTTATCAATACCAAAGGCAGGAGTTACAGAGCGTCTTGTTTAAATCTCATCAAATAAATGCTGGCGAAGGACAAACACTTCAATTCCCGAAATAATATGTCCAAACCGACCAACCACCAAGGGGTCTTGTGGATTCACTATTTCTGTACACTAAGTCGTACTGGTTCTATCCGGGGCTTTTCTGTAGTAGTTTCTGTAACTATAACAATTATCCCCCGTATATAATTTGATTAGGACTTCATAGTATCATCTAGGGATCCGTCCCAAGTCTAACAGTTATGGATTCGGCTCCTGTGGTCCAAGGGTAGTGCAAAGGAATCAAAGCCGGGAGGTCGTGATTCCAAATCTCAGCCACGGATCGGTAAGATTTTTCGCGGCCGCAGTTTCCGCCGTCAAGCTGTCGTTTTTTTAAAGTAAAACCAATCTCGTTATTAGTAACTGCTACATGGATACATGTAAGTCAATCGTGAATGTCTCATTAATTATTTTTAAAAAATTGACGTTTGGGTGGCAGGCTGCCGCTGCTCAATCCCACCAATATAGCTGAAAGAAATGTTTTAATTGCTTCCCCTACCCTCCAAATGAGTTTTCGTTTGTGAGTGTAGTTTTACAATATTTCCTTAAATGTTCAGCCGCATTATATTTATGATAGTCTACATCAAAATAAAGGCTCATAAGCAGCTGATAAGTACACCTTGGTCGGTCCAAAGGGAGTACTGGCAGATAAGGTATAGACCATCCCACGAGCATGCGCATAGCGCATAATGGTCTCCTGTAGTCTGGTCCAATGAGATCCAAACTGTGTGTGAATTCGATACAACATAAGAGGGTTCAACAGGAGCAAGGCCCATAAGAGGGTTCAACAGGAGTAAGGCCTGTGAAGATAAGTATTTTCTTACTTTTTTACATATATAACACAATGACGATTCGCCAGTGAAGACATTTTCTTTTTCTCTCCACTCTAATGCCTTGACATATATGGCACGATGACGATTTTTTTAACAAGTGACCCATGGGTCATGATGCTCAGCCGACTGACATGTTTACAATATATCCTTGCACAGGCAACTAATTTATATAATGTAGGTGGTATCATCATTTATGCCGTGTAGTTATAAAGTTCATTAAGACCCATAACACACAAAATTTGATGAAAACTCTCTAACCGTTCATGAGGAATCTGGCGATTTGTGTGTATTTCACATTAGTTCTGGGGTGCCAAAACACCGTAACTTGGAGAATATAGGTCACAGTTACCTAATTTCACGTTTCCTAGGAGATTTTTCATGGACATCTCTGAATGTCAAGGAGCTTCTGTATCAAATTTTAAATAATTCTGGGGCATACTTAATAACGAGCCCCATATCTCGGATGATATGGGTAACAGTGACCTAATTTCAAATTTCCAAGGAGATTTTTCATGGACCTCCCTGGATGTCAAGTTAGAAGATTCCAGTTCCGATGATTACGGTTTGTGTCCTATTAACGGACGACCAAATCTTTGAAGGTCTCAAAAATAGAGATAAAAAATGCGTAAAAAAATGATTAAATTACAGGTGGCGCCACAAGTCTGGAGGAACTAATAAAACACTAGCTCCCATGATTAATATGCGTGAAAAGAATCTGGAGGATCAATGCTTTAGTTATTCAAATACTGAATCTTTTGTATCAAATGCTGAATTATTCTGCGGGGTAATTACGAGCCCCATGGCTCTGGGGATATGGGTAACAGAAACCTAATTTCAGGTCCAAGGAGAAGTTTCATGGACCTCCCTGGTGGTCAACTAAGAAGATTCTGAATACAAAAGTAACGATCTGTGCCATGTTAATGGACGAACGCATCTTAAAAGATATCAAAAATAGAGAAAAAATGCATAAAAATTCGAAAAAAAAAATCCAGGTTGCGCAACCAGTCTGCAGAAACCGATGAAACACTCCATGATCAATATGCATGCAAACAATCATGATGATCAATGTATCAGATACTGGAGCTTTTGTATCACTTTTTTTCATTATTCTGGTGGATACTTACAAGCCCAATAGCTCTAAGGATATGGGTAACAGAGACCTAATTTCAAGTTTTCAAAGATAATTTCATGGACCTCCCTAGATGTCAAATTAGAAGATTCCAGGTCTAGTGGTTATGATCTGTGCCCTGTTAAGGGACGACCGCATCTTTAAAGGTATAAAAAAAGAAAAAATGCGTTAAAAAATCGAAAAAATCCAGGTGGCGCCACTAGTCTTCAGGAAATGATGAAACACTCCATGATCGCTTGTACACTAAGAATCATGGTGATCAATGCATTAATTGTTAAGATACTGGAGCTTTTGTATTTAACTTTTTATTATTCTGAGGGGTGCTTCCGAGCCCCATAGCTCTGAGGATATGGGTAATAGAGCCCTAATTTCAAGTTTCCAAGAAGACTATTATAGACCTCCCTGCGACATCTCGAGTTTATAAGATTCCAGGTCCAGCGGTAATTATTTGTGCCCTGTTAACGGACAGACAGACGGACAGACAGATAAGAGATGACTTTCAGTCAGCTTAGCCAAAAATTGTGAATGCTACGGACTCAAACTCTTAGTGTCATTTATTGCCAACAGATGTCGTTAGTGTAATAAAATCCGTCTATCAGGTACTATATTAGTCACTTTAAGGGCCGATGTTTTTGTTTAATTTGAACATCTCATATTAATGTCGGTTCCATATATATTAATATAAATCATGCTCAGGCATTCGTATATTCTGAGATAAGGCATTTATCAGCGTCTTTTTGCCGAGTTTTTTTTTTTTTTATTTTAATGCAGGTAATCTCTGATATATTATTACAACAAAAGGGGTTAAAGGTCATCATCCACCATATAGATTAATACATGTACCATTAAGATCTACTACTACAACTATTACTAAACTAATACTTACTAGAAATGTCCAGAGGACTGTATCCCGCGCCAAATGGGTATGTGAGAAATGTGTACACACACTCACACACCCTAACAGAACTGACCTAAAACACTTTGTGCAGGCTTAATCAGAGAACCTTATCTGTTGCTAATACAGAAAGTGATTTATAGGATGTTCCTTCTATTATAATAAGAATTAAGTAGACTCATGATTAATATGCGTGCAAAGAATCCTGACGATCAATGCATTAGTTATTCAGATACTTGAGCTTTTGAATCAATTTTTTAATTATTCTGAGGGGCATGTGCTTCTGAGCCCCATAGCTCTGAGGATATCGGTAACAGAGACTTAATTTCAGGGTTCCAAGGAGATTTTTCATGGCCCATCCTGCATGTCAAATTGGAAAATTCCAGGTCTAGCAGTTACGAGTTGTGCCCTGTTAACAGACGGACGGACAGACGGACGGACAGAAGGAAAAAAGGTGATCACTTTAGCTCAAATGACTTTAAGTCAGCTGAACTAAAAAATTGCGTAAAAATTAGAAATTATACAGGTACCGCTTTCAGTCTACAGGAACCAATGAAACACTGTTTGAACAAAATGCATGCAAAGAATCATGACACTCAATGCACTGGTTATTCAGATATTGGAGCTTTTGTATCAAATGTTTAATTATTCTGGTGGGTACGTCTGTGCCAAATAGCTCGGAGGATATGGGTAGCAGAGACCTTACAATACAGGTAATTTCTGATATTTTATCACAAAAAAAGGGGGAAAAGTCATCACCCACCATATAGATTAATACATGTACCATTAAAATCTACTACTACAACTACTACTAAACTAATAGTATCTAGAAAATGTCCAGAGGACTGTATCCCGCGCCAAATGGGCATGTGAGAAAAGTGTACCAGAAGCGGATCCAGAGGGAGGTCCAGGGGGTCTTGACCCCCCTTTTTAGCCAATGCAACCTTTCTAAAAGGGTTTCTGACCAGATTTCCCGGCTTGGACCCCCACCCTTTTCCGGACTTCAGGACCTTTTTTTAGGTGTTGTCGTTAGTCCTCTCGTGTTGGACCCCTCCTTTTCCTAAATCCTGGATCCGCCCCTGTGTACACACACTATCAAACACACCCTAACAGTCACAGAACAGACCTAAAACACTTTGTGCAGAATTAATCAGAAAACCTTATCTGCTGCTAATACAGAAAGTGACTTATAGGATGCACCTATTATAATAAGTAGATCCCAGTTAAACTTTTTTTTAGTATTAGTGTCTCATATGAAATTTTGTTTAAAACAATTCATACCAAACAATTCATCTCCATTGTGTATCAGGTGACCTCTGACCTCATTAAATATGTATGAATTTGTATGAGAATGTAATTAAGGTGAGAAACTCTATTGGTAAATATGTTTATTGAGTTTCATGAAAATCCATAAGGTATTTGGCAAGTCACCATGGTGCCACAAAGTAGGGTGACCTCTGACCTTATCAAATATGCTTGGATTTTGCTGGAAATCAAAATAAGGTGAGACATTACATTGATTAATATTTCTGCTGAGTAATATTTCTGCTGAGTTTGATCAAAATCCATTTTGTTCCTCGTAAGTAATCAAGGTGACACCACAATGTAGCCTTTATTGTGACCTCTGACCTCATTAAATATGAAGATTTTGCCTATAATCAAAATTTGTGCAGGATAATCCATTGTTAAGTTGTTACGGTGAGTTTCGTGAAAATCTATTAAAGCTATTAAATCTATAAAGGTAAGTTATCATGAGACACTCAAATTTAATGGACGGACAAACGGATGGCTGAGGGACTTTGGGTATACCATAATACATCCCATCTTAGAAGGGTGTATAAAAAATCCAAAAATTATTCAAGTGTGACCAAAACCTAATCAGCTCTGGATAAGATGCACCTGCTTCTTGATTCATTCAGATCTGAGTCAATCTTTTTGAGATATCGCGTCGCATATGAAATGTGAAAATTTTGCATAAATAAATAAAAAAAAAATAAAAAGTGACCCATGGGTCATGACGCTCAGCTGACAAGCATGACCTGTATTTAAAGCCTGATGGTAAACCATATGGTATTTGACCATACTTGAAAAATGGAAGGTTTGGAATGGAAAGTCTGACTTGAAATGCATCCACAACTTTTTTCAAGAAGCTGGTCCTTGGACATTGACCTTTGACCCTAAGACCTAAATTTATATCAAAAGGTTTGTTCCTCTATTGACATGTAAGGTTTGGGATGATTATTTTGGCTATAAGAATTAATTCTGGGAGGTGCAAGCACACCCCGTAACTCAAAGAATATAGGTCACAGTGACCTAATTTCAGATCTGCAAGATCTTTTTAGAACCTCTAAGACTGCATAGGGTTCATGTATCTAGCCCTTACAGTTACAATTTGTGCCCTGCTAACGGCCAGACGGCTGGCCGGACGGACGGACGGAAGGACGACGGACAAAGACCCATCGCTATAGCACAGCATGACTAAAAGTCAGCTGAGCTAAAAAGCACTGAAACTGCACTGACAAAAGGTTTTCTAAGGTGGCTAACTGGCAGACATAATGGATTTCTGACAAGTCTGACATTTGATATCACACATCCTCCAATAAGACCCCAAACTTGTAGCAACTTCTCCAAAGGATGTTACAGTAATGAATGTCCAAAATAATTCAAAAGGCATTTTCAGGCCCTCATATTAGATTTATAGATATGCAAATGTAAAAAGTGTAAGTCCAATATTTTTTATTATCACTCTGCTTTTCAATGGGATCAGCAGGGTAGGTAAACTGCAAAACCTGAAAGAAAAGAAATGCAGAAAGCATGACTAAGAGTCTTGAAATAAAACAAAAAGCCATCCTAAATCAAGGTACACATCCACATATTATGAGAAAAACATTTGCTTTTATATCTGGTGATTTATATAAAAATATTCAGATATCTAGGAAACTAAGTTTATTGCTATGATTCCATAAAATAAACTGCAAAATGTTCCCATCATCTTATAAATCAGTAGCTAAACCTTAATACTATACTCTCACAGTCTTAATGCCTGGCTGAAGCATTCCGGCAACAGTGTTTTTGTTTTGCAGTAACGAGGTAACAATCACTCAGCCTTATCACTTAACAGGCTGATACAAAAGAGAGTCATATGTCACTAGCATCACTCACAATTACAGCCACACAGTGAGATGTACCATAACCAATGGTTATATGTACAAAAAAAAAGATGGTCTACAAAATAAGTTATTGTGAACATCCCTGACCTATGACCTTGGCCTTTTGCCCACATATCAACTGGATTCTTTCTAAATGATGGGTAACTACTAACCACTTACATCTGGCCGGGTGTAATTACTTAGCAACCTTAGACCTGCAACGTTTAACCTCCTGACCAGCTGACCTCAAAATCAATTAGTTATTTCTTCATGCAAAAAGACCCATAAATATGAAGTTTGAATCACATTCAGTGATGCATAGATGTGGCATATGTGAAAGACTGAAGGTTTGGGTTGAACAGTTTCACTTGAAATATGTTCACAAGCATTTAGAACAATATTGTGACCTTGACCTTTGACCTTTTGAACTCAACATCAATAGGCTTCTTCCCCTATTGGTAGGCAAGCCATATATGACAGATGGAAAGTATAGATTGAAAAGTTTGCCTGAAAATGACTCCACACAAGAAGAGGGTGCTGTGAACTTGACCTTTGACCTCAAAATCAACAGGTCTTTTCCCTTGTTGGCAGAGAAGCGATATCAGTGCTGAAAGGTTTGGAATGAAAGGTCGAGCTTGAAATGTGTCCACAACCTTTTCAAAGAAGTGGACCCTGTGACCCTGACCTTTGACCTTGTGACCTCAACATCTATAGGATTCTTCTCCAACTTAGTGAGCTATATGTGAAAGATCAAAGAATTGGGATGAAAGGTTTGGCTTAAAATGCATCCACACGCTTTTCAAAGAAGTTGGTTCTGTGACCTTGACCTTTGACCTTGTGACCTCAAAATAATTATGGTTCTTATCCTGTTGGTAGGTGAGCTGTATGTGAAAGATGGAAGGTTTGGGATGAAATTTTGGCTAAAAGAATTATTTCTAGGGGGTGCAAACACACCCCATAACTTCGAGAATATAGGTCGCAGTGACCTAATTTCAGGTTTGCAAGGAAATCTTTTTAGAACCTCTAAGACTGCATAGGGTTCATGGCCCTAGCCCCTAGGGTTACGATTTGTGCCCTGCTAACGGCCGGACGGAAGGACGACGGACAAAGACCCATCGCTATAGCCCAGCATGACTGAAAGTCAGCTGAGCTAAAAAACTAGATATTTCTTGGCACCACAGGTGCCATAGTATCCCCAGACAATTATTCCCCCCCCCCCCCCACCCCTTTAAAAATAGAACCCCCCATCTTCAGCAACAATTAATATCAGACCACTCTCATAGAAAAGGTCACTCTCAAAGAAAAGGTCATGAGCCCAATTTCAATATACATCATCCCCTAATCCATGTCTATGTATATGCATAATATGAAAGAAATTTGTCCATTAGTTTTTGACTTATAATGCTCACAGTACTGTTAAGTGGCAATGATGGGGGTATTAAATGGCACGAATACAAGTAAAAGAATAACAGGTGGCGCCACCAGTTTCTGGTACATGACAATAGTATCCAAGATCTTTGGTCAAGTTGACTTTTGGACCAATCCATGCATCCCTTATTGAGATATTTATGATTGCGTGTGATTTTCACCATATATGGCAATATTCAAGGTCAAGGCCACTCTTATAGGAGAGGTCATGACCCCAATTTAAATAAACATCATCCCATGACCCATATCTATGTATATGCATAATATAATAATCTGTCCATTAGTTTTTGACTTATAATGCTCAAAGAACTGTAAAGTGGCAATTTTGGGGGTATTAAAAGGCACGAAATTAAGTAAAGAATGATAGGTGGTGCCACCAGTTTCTGGAACATGACAACCCTATCTGTGATCTTTGATCAACTCGATTTTGGGATCAATTCATGCAAGATTTGTTGAGATATTTAAGAATTTGTGTGATTTTCCCCAAAATTGGACCTATTCAAGGTCATGGACACTCTCCTTGTAAAGCCTCATGACCTCATTTTGAATAGGCGTCGTCCTCTCACCCATATCTATACATATACCAAGTTTGGTAAAGATCAGTGAAATATTTTTTGAGTTATCGCACCAACAAGATATATATGCGGCGGCGGCGGCGGCGGCGGGACCGGTATGAAAACATAATATCCCCCGACTTTGTCTGGGGATACAATAAACATCATCCCATAACCCATATCTATGTATATGCATAATATAATAATCTGTCCAATAGTTTTTGACTTATAATGCTCAAAGTACTGTAAAGTGGCAATTTTGGGGGTATTAAAAGGCAGGAAATTAAGTAAAGAATGATAGGTGGTGACTTTGTCTGGGGATACAATTAATTCAAACGTGACCAAAACCTTACCAGCTCTGAAGACCCATAAGATACATCTGCTACTACAATTTGATGTAGAGTAAAACTTTAAGAGACATGGTGTCCCATAAAATTGTTTATGGACGGACAGACAGAGCTGATCACTATATCCCCCACTCCTCTGAAGAGGGAGATGAGATTAAACAAAATGCAAGAGGGAAGGGTAAAAGAAAAACGTCAAATATGGTAAATAATCGTGAAAAATAATCATATATTCATCAAGTCCCTGAACAAATGTGAATAAAGAGGAAACATCACACAAACTTAAAGACACAAAAGATAACTAAGAATAAGATACTTTATTATGTAGATCCTTAGTTCAAAATGTACAGGTTAAGAATGAATGTTTACTGATATATCACACGTATGATATCCACCAGGCCATTTAGGCACCATTGGTAAAAGTATATGAAATGGTATCAAATTTATCTCACCAGAACATTGCTTCTGCAGTGTTTATAATGATATTTATTTATTTTCAAATTAAACACAATGTATTCTGTTAAAGTCATCTTGTTTTGCATAGCAATCCAGACCACAACAAATGAAAGTAATCTAAACAGAAGACAGTGCAGACATTATCTCATTCATATATCTCTGGTCTGCAAACTTAAACCAATCCTCCTAACAAATCTACAACTACTAATGCATTTAAACTTTAAACTTAAACATCTAGTTTCAATTATTACAAGTCAGACACAGTATATAAAAAAATCTGAAGGACATATCAATAGACTCTACTGCAGAATAAAAATATTACAAAAAAAAAAACATAAAATATTATAAACCTTATTCAGTCCACTTGAGCATTTTCAAAAAGTAGCAAGTCCTGGTTAAATTCAAAGGATTTTTACAGCAACACAGACTTTTTCATTACTTGTGGCTTAGATGGTCTACAGCCAATTTACAAAAGATTTCAGTAATAGCCGAACAAGATATGGCCTGATATAGATTAACACAGTCACAGAGTCAAGCCTGCTTCTTATTTTGTTTTGAAAAAAGTACATAAGACAGAGATTCAGAAATGCAAAATATATATGTGAATGAATCCATCATAACATGGTGTCATTTGGGTTGGTACTACGTTCATGCCCACAGAATTCATGTTACATGTTACAAAGGAGATCAGTCTTAAGTTATTGTTAGATATAATGTCATACATTCAGGGCTTTAGAAGATGGAAACACATGTTCATTTAAACCTAACTGAAATCCATCTGGCTTACACCCTCAGTAACTTTTAAATTGGGTTTCTGATATTTTAAATTTTAAATGCCCATGGCATCTAAAAGCTTCCATATGTATTTATACATAATTAGTGACACTTTCTCATTCCTGCAATATCAATGCACAATTTTTTCAAGGAAATAAACTGAACCAAGCAAACTGACCACACAGTCCAGGAAAAAATATAAGTATGCCTATAATAAAACCAGGCTGAAAATAAACTTTGAAAAAGAATACCAGAGCATTAAGAACAATATCATGATAAATATATAACATTCCTAGCTGTCACATATTTTGCCAAGTACATACAAAAATAGTTGCCATATGTGATACATGTATGTGAACCTGTGAAACTCTGAGAAGTCAAATTATAATTGTATCTATCAAAAGTATATTATTACTTTTTAATCACTAAATATATGCTTGCCAGGGTTTTAGCAAAGGGCAAAAATGGTTATGACCAATAAAAGTAGGGTATTGCAGGTTAGCCCTCAAATTTTAAACAAGTAATACCCTGCTCTCATTTTTTGGAACATTCCTGAACCCAATGTAGTTCCTAGTATCCATATAAGGCAAAGGTGGCTTTTGCAAACAGTGAGTAAATGAAATGAATTCAAGCAAATGTAATACAACCACTGCACAAGATGTGCATGTCAGGGTGTACATGTTATGAAAGTGAACATGTTAAAGAGAAAATGTGAACACATAGACAGACAAATACTTGTTGTGCAAATATTACATTAATGTCATTTATGAAGATCTACCACTGTTAACACAGGGAATTTTCTTTATCTTTTTTCATCAGTGTGCATCTTGTGCATTCACGCAATAAGTAGACAAGGCTTACTTTCATCATGGTATAATCAGGAAAGTTTATTTTAAAATATATGATATTTTGAAATATAAATCCAGTCATTATGATAATTTCAGCAAAGTGGAATCATGTAATGGTTGATTTATAATGCCACTCAGTGAGTAAGAACAGCAACAGGAAATTACATACACTTACTAGAGTGTTTGCCTGAAAGACCAATCTGTTACCCTATAACAAAATATACACACACACATCCAACACCAGTGAGAAACAGTGGGTTTAGCCAGTATCTCACTGGGCTGAGACTGTTGTCTACTAGCTGAAGAAACAAATTGTGAGAAAATACACAAAGGTTGGAGACACCTGCAATGACTCTAAGGTTATTTGGAGAGAAAATGTAAAATAAGTACAAGCTCCTGTAACTTACCCAAGAAAATTGAGAACCTGTAAATGTTTCAAGACATTTTGGAAACTCTCAATCAAATGTTGTTCGCAAATAGTTCCAAACAATCACAGCCCAGTGAGATACTGGCTTCAGACAACTTTATTATTTTTTTATTTTCTTATTTTCTTATTGAAGGAGAGAAGGCAGAAATTGTTATACAAAAGTTCACAAATATTCACAAGTCTTTCCCCCTATTTCTTCAAGGATTGAGCAGTGTACCAACCACGAATAAATGGACGTGTGATCATTCCCCTTTTATCATGATTTGGCAACAAGCTGGTATTGAGGTAAGGGGTCTTGGTGTCTGTTGTGTGTGTGTGTGTTAACATTTCAGTCATCACTCTTTACACCTGTATTTGTAACAAACTATAAACATTATAATACATTAGAAATACCAGGGCCTCACGTCTGATCACGCCAGAGTCTCATCCTCATTCAACCCTGTATTTCCCCATACACCTATCTGTTATATTTGTTCTACTTCGCCTTAGTTAGTCTCTTGGGACCTCTGCTTCCGGGGCCTTTCGGACGAGCAAACTTTTGTTTGACTATGTCTTTCTTGGGATGAACTTCGTCATACAAATTTTCCTCTGTTAATTCACAGGGGTCATCAATCTCCAGCTGCAAAATTCAACTAGAATATCAGCAGAAGCTGACAAAAGCCCTCAGCCAAAAGAACAGTGTTTAGAGGTGGTAACAGTAACAAGTACTAAATATCTGTTCTCACATGGATGTATATCTGTACATGTCTCAGTTATAAATTTAAAATGGAGAGGTATGTACTATGATTCATAAAAATCCACCAAATGCTTCCTGAAAAATAAGCTTCTAAGTTTTATTCTATTATCAGCTCTGTGACCTTGAAAAGTATGTCAAGGTCACCCATCTTTGAACTTGACCGAGATTTTGTCGATATACAGCTTCACCAAAGAAATAAAATTCCTATTGTGAATCCTTTTAGAGATATCCCGCTCACAAGGCCAAAGTTGAAAAATCCAAGAAAAATTCATTAAAAATAAGAAATTGCAGGTGGCGCCACCAAACTTGTGCAGCAGTTACAGACCATCACTCCCTATGATCATAGTAAGTATTGTGAAATACAGCCAATGGTTCCTGAGAAATAAGCTTCTAAATGTTTTTTCTGTAATCAGCTCTAAAACGTAGTAAAATAGGTCAAGGTCACCCATCTTCGAACTTGACCGAGATTTTGTCAATATACATCTTCACCGAAAAAATAAAATTCCTAAAGTGAATCCTCTTAGAAATATCCCGCTCACAAGCCCAAAGTTGAAAAATCTGATAAAAATTCATTAAAAATCAGATATTGTAGGTGGCGCCACCAAACTTGTGTAGCAGGTACAGATTATCAGTCCCAATAATCATAGTAAGTTTTGTGAAAATCCACCAAATGGTTCCTGAGTAATAAGCATCTAAGAGTTTTTCTATAATCAGCTCTAAAATGTAGAAAAATAGGTCAAGGTCACCCATCTTCGAACTTGACCCAGATTTTGTCGATATACATCTTTACCGAGGAAATAAAATTCTGACAGTGAATCCTTTTCAAGATATCCCGCTCACAAGGTAAAAGTTAATGGACGCCAGACGTATGGACGGACGGACGGACAGACGGACAGCTTGGGTGACGACAATAGCCCATCAGCCTAAGGGCTGAGGGCTAAAAACCAAATTCATCAAAAAACATCAATAGCACAAAACAAGTAAAACCAACAATAACTAATAACCAATGAATGACTTCAGATTCGAAGAAAATCAAATTCTAAATATGCCATGATCACAAATTCACCCAATGTTCTCCTTATTTCTTGACCCTTATTTACACATCCTTAATGTGAGGAAAACAAATAAGGTTGGATTCTCAGGCACTTTGTTCAGAAATCAGAGCAGGAATGGATGATTTTACCTTTTATTACCTTCTTTTGATTAAAATTTCACTAGATCAGGGGAAAACATGATAAAAACAGAATTGTATAACTTAACAGGGCAAAAACATAATAAAAGGAAAATTTTATTATATTATTTTTTTTTAAAGAAATGTCTGATTGGCTGGAACTTGAAACATATAAATTTCTACTGGGAAAAATATTCATTTTTTACACAGTAGGTCAAAACTGACACATGGGCTGCCCGAGAATCTGACTTTTTTATTTTTGGCCTAAAATGAAAATACAAGAACAGTGTTACCTTTCTTGCAAGTTCGATACCAAGGTGATCTTCTACGACCCCCAAGAGGGCTCCTTTACAACTGGAGTATAACATCCTCTCTTTGATAGAACACTTGTACCCAGGCATACTATAAATGAACACTACAAAAACAAACATAACTTATATATATAGAAATATGGAGTGAGAAAGCAATTTTTATTTAAATTTACCATTCAAGATGAAATGGAATTTTGTCAGCTGGAAGGAAGGATCAAAATATGTACAACAAATTTATAAACTGTGCAGATGAACCGCACATTTTGATTTGCTTTATATTACACATTATGAATGAAATTTTTACAATATCAATACACATAATGACTTCTGTGAGGGGATTTAGGCATGAGCAATAACTAGCAACAATACTAAAGAGGACTCAGTGCTAATTTATCTCCCCTCCACCCCCCCCCCCCCCCTTCCCAAACAGTACAACCCTCACACAGCATTTGTACACTGCGCTCATGCTAAATCTCCTTTGTTTTAACCATGCAGTTCTTGGCTCTGTGCCAGCTCTGGTGGTGAAACCTGGAAAATCTTGACATACAAAGCAGCGGTTAAAGCGAAGGAGATCAGACACTACTACAGTGTATGCCGCTGCTTCAGGAGTGGAGGCATTTAATAAAACAAGTTTTTGTGGACTAATAAAAACCTGCTTGTGTATTGAAGTAATTTGCTGATCCAGTCAAATCTGACATGATGAGATTTTGTGGGTCATGTGACCACTTGCCTATGCTTTGTAGGTAGTCGCCTTCGTGTGTGTGGTTAAATCTGAAGAAGTGGTAGCGAGCATGATCGAGGGGGACCCTGGACGGAAGCTGCTCTATACTGGTATCTTCACAACTCTCCAAGTTTATTGTCTCCTTGACCAAATCTAAACTCTGAAGAAAATAAAACACACTCATGAGATGCAAACATCAAACATTAACAGTCAATCTGCAAATTTGCTTATGTCTGTTTGTGGAACGTCAATGTCAATAAGAAGGATACTGTATTTTTAAGAATGCTGTTGAAACTTCACTTATAATATTTATTTGATTCTCTAACTTATGAAGTCATGCAAAAAAATTGTGTTGTTTATAAATTCATTGTTTGTTGGCAATCATAAACATATTTGAATGTTTAAATGTTTTTTTAAATAATATATATATAATATATATATATATATATATATATATATATATATATATATATATATATATATATATATATATATATATATATATATATATACCATGTGTAATTCACTGACAATCACATATATCCCACAAAATCTTTCAAGAAATTGTTGATAATTTTCTTTTGATTCATGCATATCAAGTATTTAGTATTGAACAGATAACATAAACGTACATTAGTATGAGACTTACAAGTGCCACGTAGTTGACTGAGCCTTTTTTGAGGGCAGTCAGTTTGCTGACTGCCTGATCTGATATGGGAAATGCAAGTCCTGACATCGTCTGATGCTTGGTGTCCACGTTTATATCAGCATTCACCTGCAGCCAAAACAACAATTACATTAAACCTAGAACTGATATTAAAGACTCCCTTTATGCAGTGGTTCCAGTAATTATTCTGACCACTGGCATGACTTTACTCTACAAATTGTAACTGAATGTGCTGCCCTCTACCAAGGAAAACTTAAACCAATGCCCTTCATGTGGCTGCAGTACAGACTTTTTCACCAGCAATATCTGAACACTACATTTGAAATTAAAGGGGCTGATTTATTTGTCACAATATGAAAAGGACCACTGATTGCAATGTCATTTAGAAAACTTTGTCCAAAAGGATGGTACATTGTAATATATGATAATAATTTCATTGAGATTTTAGGATCTACAATCATATATATGTGAAACATATTGACTTAGAAAGCCATTTAACAATAAGGGCAGTCACACAGGTGAAAGTTATAGGTCTACTTTAGCAGTCACTCTGGCTAACCTGGAAAGCAAATTCTATATAACACTTTTCCTCTCACTTAAATCCACTCTATATCTGGGTACATGTGATGTTTAGGTACATTTAAGATTTATGAAAGTCTCTAGATCTCCCCTTACAGTTACTTTTGTTCAGAGGGATACTAATCTTTTCTTTCCTTGCTTGTCGTGTTTTTTAAAGCTGAAAATTAGGAAAATTATTTGAAGGCATTTTTGTTTATGTTTCAAACATCTATGTTTGATACTTTCTGTAAATCCATACCTATTACTGGACCTTAATTAATACACAATGTTGGATATAGATCGATATACAAGGCTGGATCTAGATCCATACACAATGTTTAATTTTGATCCGTATTCAATGTTGGATCTAGATCCATGTATAATTTTGGATCTAGATCCATTGACAGTGGCAGATCTAGATCCATATACAATGCTGGATCTAAATCCACATAAAATGCTGGATCTAGATCCATAAAGTATTGAATCTGGAACCATATACAGTAGTGGATCTAGATCCACACACAATATTGAATCTAGATCCATATACAATGTTGGATCTAGATCCATGTATAATGCCAGATCTAAATCCAAATTCCATGGAGGATCTAGATCCATATATAATGTTAGATTTAGATCCATATACAATGCTGAATCTAGATCCATATACAGTGATTGACCAAGATCAATAATCAATGCTGGATCTAAATTCACATATAATGTTGAATTGAGATCCATACACTAGGTCTCATTAATCCAAATACACTGCATCATCTAAGCTGATAACAATTGCTGGGTGCGGATCTAGATCTAAATCTGGCTCTGTATCCATACACATTACAACCATTCGGCTGACTGGAAAGAAGTCACAGTTACTTGGTTAGCAGTCTCACAATTCATAATTTCCCAGCAGCTGTTCTGTACTGCCATCTGGTGGAGATAATGAGCATTACTTAGGCATGCATGGATTCACTTTATTAACACACAAAATGCATGTGCTGTTTTCAATCAAGGTTTAACATGAACATTATAATGCAATTCTATTAAACAGTTTCTCATTTCTCATTCAGGTTAGCAGGATAGCTCCTCTGGGGGGAAAAAAGAGTCATGTTGCTTAAAACTACAGGCTGGCATAAAAGTGCACCCAAAGTTAGCTTAGCAACTTCCAACTGAACCAATAAGAAGATTTTCTCAGTGACGGTGACTGTCCCCAATAAACTCCCAAACTGGTTTTAAACTTGTTTAAAAGAGGAACTTGTCTTAAAAGTGGATTTTTTTAAATATAAGTTTTCCCATATTATTATTCTGATATGATCTATTATCATTATCTTGAAACCTTAAGTTTCTCTGTTGAAACAAAAAACATGATTTTTTTTTCAGCCTAAAATTCTTGCTTTATATGCATAG
This sequence comes from Sipunculus nudus, assembly GCA_026874595.1. Lineage (NCBI taxonomy): Eukaryota > Metazoa > Annelida > Sipuncula > Golfingiida > Sipunculidae > Sipunculus > Sipunculus nudus. The sequence continues at coordinate 101,170,305 of CM049306.1, read as the reverse complement.
TTACAGAAATCAAAATAAACAAGAGAATATCTTAAAGGATTGATTTTTTTCTTAATTGTTTATTCAAAACCAAAGACAACTGAGAAACATAAAGATTTTTTAAAATATTTTTTTTCATGAGCAGCTTCAAAATATGTACCTTTCTCATTCAGTGTTAGTTACAGTGCATACTTTAATATTTTCATAATTATGGGAGGACTTGAAAACAAAGGTTTCCAAAATAAATCTCTGTAACAAAAACCAAATAATGACATGGAAAGGAACAAAATGATATTTTCAATGTTAAACACACTCAACCCACAGGCCAAGCCATGCAGTATTTTTTACCAGGTAGGTTTGCTCCATGAACTACAAGTATAAAGTATCTGAATAATAAAGAAGGAAGAGAAAGCAATTAATAAAAATAAACAAATAAAGTGACCTTTTCAACTGAGTGGCATGAAAACAACATTTTCATTGTGTACCTTTATTCTTTTTGTTTGTGCATGTATGTGTGAGAGTTAGGTTTAACAGAGAGTGGAGTTCAAAACACCAGGGCTGGCCTTGTTGATGTTGGTGACAGGGGGAATAAAACTGGGTAATCAATGGCACAGAGAGATGCCACTGAAAAGCCCTGTGCTAACTGATATAGTGCGAAAATCCTCTCTCAGTGAAGCATCACTTCTGAGTTAAGGTTATGACCTTGATATTTTTTCTTGAATACTTTAAATCAAAGACTATTCTTCACTGGATTTTGATGACAGACAATATACAAAATGCATTTTAAGTACATGTTTGTACATAAAGACTGTGTAAACCATTTGTTAGTGCTCAGTGAAGAGATGGTACTATGTTGTTATATTGTCTGCACAATTGGACAAGAGCACAGACCAGTAGGGCTCTAACGATTTATGTGCTGTAGGTATACCAATACATCACATAACAAGAGCACCGCAAATGTACATTATACGCTCTTCATGTATCTGGTGACCACTGACCTCATTAAATATGCATGAATTTTTATGAGAAGGTAATTCAGGTGAGAAACTGGTATTTGGTAAATATATATAATGAGTTTTATGAAAATCCGTAGGATTTTGGGTAAGTCACCCAAGTTGCCTCCAAAGTGCGGTGACATGTGACCTCATTAAATATGCATGAATTTTTATGAGAAGGTAATTCAGGTAAGAAACTGGTATTTGGTAAATATATATAATGAGTTTTATGAAAATCCGTAGGATTTTGGGTAAGTCACCCAAGTTGCCTCCAAAGTGTGGTGACATGTGACCTCATTAAATATGCATGGTTTTGCTGGAAACTGAGCTTAGGTGATATATTTTATTTGATTAACATTTCTGTCGAGTTTGATCAAAATCCTTTATATTCTTCATTATCATGGCGACATCTCAAAGTAGCCTAGTGACCTGTGACCTTATTAAATATGCCTGGATGGTGCCCATAATCCAACTTAGGTGAGTTACTCTGTTGGTAAGTAGTTGTGGTGAGTTTCAAGAAAATCAATCAAAGCCCTGGTAAGTTATTGCGCATCACTAAAAGTTAACAGATGGATGGACAAATGGAGGGTATACCATAATACTCCGGTCAAATGACCCATGGCTAATACCAGATGTCCCTGTATTGGTATTTTAATGTTATAAGATCAACCAATAGAAAGTTAGGTCTAATATTTAAAAACAGTCTCTGAGCAGATTGTAGGATTCTAAGGTGGAATGTTACTGGTAGGAAACAAACGGAATCTGACTAGCTCATCAGTTTGAAATAAATTTCATCAATTTTTTCATCATTCCAATGAATAAGGGAAAATTCAGCTTGGAATATAAATCATAATATATCATATATGTATCGTTTCAAGTGTCGTATTGGAAGAAAAATATTGCGACATGTATTGTTTCATGAGAAAATGTATTATTACAACTCAAAAGGCCAGTTTTTAGTAATTTCATGGAATGACACTTCTGCATGACTGTTAAAAATTAAATGATGCAGTTTACAAATTGATCTGATCAGCTGAGTGGCATTATTACAGCCCTGGGTGCCAGTCTGTGGCAATTTTTCAGCAGAACTTGGATAATGTTCATTTATAACAGGGAGGAGCTTTGAACAGTACTAGCTCCCTTGAATAGTTGAAAAAAACACACAAATGATCCTTGCTGTATTACAGTTAATTTTATGTGAGCTGAAATTACAAACCAATGATAAACATAAATGTTTTTGTTCATAACCATATTTATATCTACATAAATAAAACATTAACAGAATATCTGATGCCACGGACACAAAAACAATGTTGTCTGATCATAAATATGAAACAATGGCCAAAGGTTTTTAATTTACTCTCTAAAGGCAAGATGAAAACACAAAGTTGTTTACCTCGAATCAGTGAAAAATATAGAAAAAAAACACAAACCACCTTTGCATAAGCAAATCTTTGAAAAAAATTCAAGTGTACATAAATTCTGTACCAATTTTATAAGGATTTTCTTATAGATTATATGTCTGTATTGATGAATATGATCATTAAAATTCACATTTTTTTAGTTGCATAATGATGCTTTATCAATTTGTGAAAAAAAAGGCCAAGTTGAGGTCTGAGCAACCACAGGAAGCCAAAGTTCCCCCACCAACCATTACTGTGTCCATTTGTTAATGTATGTGCAGCATTCTGGGTGTATTGTATTGACAATTTTAAAAACAACCCACCTCATTCTTTTTAACACTCTCCAGCTCTTCCTCTGCCATAGTAAGGGGAGCTGGTGCAGCCTGGGATACAACATGCTTCTTGTACCCTGCTAAACTAACATCCTCCTGTAAGTACATATATATAATAATCATTATATTAATGTCAACACTTTACTGATCAGAGGCTCACTGAAGTGCACTTGAAACTGGCTTGATTCTCAGAGGTAAAACAATCCAATTAACATAAAAGCAAACACTTCCTGAAGGAACAAGTGGAAATTTTATAAAGCCAAAACAAAAGCTGAGAAAGATACTGCCAGTAATGTGAATGTAATTTACCCACTAAACACTAAAACATGTCAGGGTTTGTCTGAAATCTGAAAAAAAATATACACAGTAAAGTGTCAAGTTTGAGCTCCTAAATGGTCATAAGCACGGTATATGACATGATTTCCTTCTGCAATTATGTATAGTTTAATATTTGAAACAGAAATGAAGGGAATGATGCAACATGTGTCAGGCGGCCATTTTTAACGTTTCCCATAAATCCAGAAAAATCTGTCAATATTTCACCAACGTGCTTTGTGGTGCCATCTATCAAGTATTACACCATTTAACATTCAAATGGAAAACCAATCTCCCATAAACCTGGTTGAAGTCTTATGGACTGTTCTCAATGCAAGAACAGGAAATAAGCTATAGTCCATCCCAGTACCTGTGACCAAAAGGCCAAAGGGCACATTTAAAGAATATTCTTAAAATAATTATCGCAAAAAAAAAAAAAAAAAGCAGACAAGGATACTGGGAAGACTTTAGTTTATAAACAGACATGGAGTGCTATAAGCTGAAAGGATTAAGCATGAATTAAGGCTATCAACTTAAACTGCATTGAATCCACTGTAACTATTACATTTTGTAAGACTTTGTTCAGAGAACAAACAATGTTGGCACTGAGTTTCACCCACCTTGACTGTTCCAAACAACTCATGTTTCACCTGACCTCCTCCAAACTCCTGTTTCAGAGTGGCCCTGGTGGCCGCGTATAACATCTTCTGTCTGACCTGAATAGAATATTACATCACCAGTTAGCTCAATCACATTGCAGAATTATAATATCCAGCATTATATTCAATCCACCATCATGCCATAAAGTTTACAAAATGTTCATTTGATGAAAAGTTCAATGACATGCAATCAAAATACTGTGGATGCTTTTATATCTGCAGGGCTGAATTTTCCAGTTTTTTTTCATTTTAAAAGTTTCATGAGGTTCCTTTTTCGCGCTCTATCATGAGTAGTAGTATATTTCATTTATCAAATATGAAATTATAAACTGTAGTGCCAAATTATTTCATAAACTGCTGATTTCACTATCATCTAGGCCTACTATTTCTCTACCTGCATATTGCATGTTTGGGCATCCATTGACAGCTGGGCGGAAGCATGCGCATGCAGGAAGCATTGACCCCCACTAGTTCAGGGCCAAGGCTCTCACATGACAGTACCAGTGTAAGAAACCAACCTGAAACTACATAACTGTGTAATAAGTTTGGTTCCTGTTTGTTTTTGTAACTGCCTTGATAAGCATTTCTTACTCCTGTTGGTGTTTATTAAAAGACATGAAGCAAACAACAAGGGACACCTGTACTGCTGTATGTAGCCCCCCTTGTTGCAGCATCAAAGGCAGGGATGTGCTCAGAATAATTTTAGTGCCTTCATGTTGCAAATTGCTTCCATATGGGTGAAAGAAGGGCCCGTAATCAGTTTTTTGTAGTTAAAATCTGAGGCTAAACATCAGATTGCACTATTCTATGGCAATTTGTCCCCATCATAAACTGTGACCAGTCAAATATAGTAAAATATGCATTCATCATCACTAGCCAATCAAACATTGTCTGGTGTGTCATATGATTTATGTAGTGACATCAGCATTAGTCCTTTATACAGAGACAAGATGGCCCTACCCTAGCAGCTACGTTCATTACTTTTGGTAGCAAATTTTATTAATTAATTCATTAACATTAACTAAAAACGGCACAAAGTGAAAGAGTACCTTCTATTAAATATTCATTTTAAGCGCCACTGGATGTCATCTAGGTTGGCACATACATTTCAGATATATCTGAAAGGGGTCACTGTTAGTAATACCAATAAAACACTGCAAGATAAACTTACACGCATGTATTTTTTTTCACAGCTTTTAAATATTATTCCTGGGCAGGCACTGACACTTCCCAGTCATGTGCTGGGCAGCATGAAAAACAGTATTTGCATCTAAGCCAACCAATACTATTATAAATGGGCCTGTTATTCTCCCTGTATCACTAAAAGTAAATACACCAGGCTCGATGAGCCCCGTTATTCTCCCTGAATCACTTAAAGTAAATACATCAGGCTCAATGGACATCACTATGTGGCTGAAGATTAATCACAACTGTAGCCATTAATCGGCAGTGTCTGAAATTAATGCTCATGGCCAGGTATGCATTCAAAACTGTGTGGTTTCAATATTGCAGTCATAGAGCGACTGTGAATATCACAAATATGAAACCCCTGCAAATAAGAAGGCAATCACAGGTATCTCCCCAAAAATATATAATTTAAAATAAAATTGAAATTATTTTTCAAGGCGCTATCACAAGCATGATCAGTAAGAAACTAATCAGGGGTTTCCCTATCCAGTGGGTGAATTTGCGGCATCATCAGTTGATTTAGAATGAAAATTAAACTTCTTTGAGTGCTAAATAATAACGGATAATATCCTTGTGTATTTATAACATCAGACAAGGCCTCAATCTGAATATTAAGATATATACTCCAATTTATACTTACTGGTGAGTAGTCTGGTGAGTAGCTGATGTAGACCCACTCATATCCTGATGGGTTCTTGCTGTCAAGTCGGTAAAATATGTAACATGGCATCTTGTCCTCCAGCTGTCGCAACACCTGGCGGTCGTAGTCTGACAAAGGTCAAGGCCATTCAAAACATGGACTACTACCATTACCTTTTCTGTCTCATAAAACAAATGACCCGTGGGTCATGATGCTCAGCTGAATGACATGTTGACAATATGTCCTTGCACAGGCATCTAATTTAGATAATGTAGGTGGCATCATCATTCATGCATATTAGCTCAAGCTGCAGACACTGATGAAACACTCCATAATAAATATGCATGCAAAGAATCATGGTGATCAATGCATTAGTTATTCAAATACTTTGAGCTTTTGTATCAATTTTTACATTATTCTTGGGAGTACTCTGACCCCATAGCTCGGAGGATATGGGTAACAGTGTCTTAATTTCAGGTTTCAGAGCGACTTCTCATGGGCCTCCATGCATGTCAAGTAAGAAGATTCCAAGTCCAGCAGTTACTATTTGTGCCCTTTTAACAGATGACTGCATCTTTGAAGGTCTCAGAAATAGAGGAAAAAATGTGTAAAAAATTAGAAAAAAAAATACAGGTGGTGCCACTAGTCTGCATAAACTGATGAAAATCTTCATGACCAATATGATTGCAAAGAATCTTGCATGGTGATCAATGCATAAGTTGTTCAGATAGTTGAGCTTTTGTATCAAATTTTCCATTATTCTGAGGGGGTACTTTTAAACCTAATAGCTCGGAGGATATGGGTAACAGAGATCTAAATTCAGGGTTCCAGGGAGATTTTTCATGGACCTCCATGGATGTCAAGTGAGAAGATTCCAGGTTCAGCAGTTACGATTTGTGCCCTGTGAACGGACAGATGGCTGGATAGTCGGAGGGACGACGGACAAAGAGTGATCGCTATAGCTCAGATAACTTACAGTCAGCTGAGCTAAAAAATCATTTCTTATCTCTAACAATTAAGGGGCATTATACAATGTTGAACATGTTTTGTTTCTGTATCTATAAAAAGAATATAAAAAGTGAAAAGAAAGTAAAACAGACAAATAAGAAGGTAAAAAGATAAAGAAAATGTATAAGCCCACATCAATTATCCTGTGTAGAGTGTGTTTAAGTAGGTAGTTATTGATCTGAGATCCCTTTCTTGGTGTAATGGACTTATTTTATGGTTATATTATAAGTAAAATATTTTTTCTTATCACAGAAAAGATACCATCTTCCCAGGTTCCCTGTGGAGGTAAACTGTTGCCAAGCACCAACTTCTCTGCAATAAATATCAACAAGATTAAAGCAAATGACAAAAGATATGAAACATTTATTCAGAATTTGTTTTTCAATTGGATGAGCAAATATCATACAGGACTTCCAACAATGACTAAAGTCTCACTTTGGATCATGATGTGTTTGTGCAATGGCCAGAGCCAGGTAAATTTGTAAATATCCCAGGAGGCTGGGTATTACTTTTGTTTGGTAATAATCTGAATGTCTTTCATTGCACAACATATCTTTTATATGTGCATACCACTTGATGCAAGCACTGTCTCTTGTGTGTGAGTGTTGTGTGCAAGCCTGATATCATCCACAGACTCCGATGTAAAACTTACCTTTAAAAATTTTTTTTTAAGTTTTACGCTTTGATGATTTATATATATTGTATATATGACTTTTAGTCACAGTAATGAACCAAAACACAGAGTCATTTGATGCCAACAGATGTCAAAAGTATGGTGGGAATGGTCTACAGACAGATTTTTCTTACCATCTTCGATCTTGATCTTCATTGTCCTGACATCTCCTCCTTTACAAGTGGCGATGAACTGCTTCAGCTCATCAGAACCTGGAAAGACAGGTATACCTGGTGGTAAAGAAGTTGTTATAGGGCTCATAAATGAAATGAACATTGTAAATTGAGTTTGGGTCCTTTGGTTCAGAGACTTGTTTCATGCAATTGTATGAGCATAAATAGAACACGTCAAACATACACCAGCTTATCTTGTATTCAACAAATTAGAATGAGAGTAGCTGATATTGTTACAGCAGTGAATATATAGAAATAAACTTCATGCAACCAGGGCAAATGGGTGTTGCACAAAGTTTAGTTTCTTGAAAAAAAAAATAATTATTACATTTTTGATATTTACAAGAATAGGGGTCCAGAAAGGAAAGGTTCAATGCCTGAGGTGGCAACAGCAGCCTCATTAGGCCCAAAAAATAAAAGGTATGGTTCTCAGGCACCACCCTCATTAATTTACCCCCCCCCCCACAAAAAACCTTTCAAGAAGATTTTTGATCAGATTTCCTTTGTTATGTAGCACTAGTGCTTTTTTTGTTGAGGGACAATTATTTTATTTTCATGTTTTCCCTGATCATATAACATTTCATTAAAAGGTAAAAAATAAAATATTGCCTGCCTACACTGATTTCTGTAAAAAAGTGCCTGAAACACACACACTTTTATTTTGCCTTATACCTATGTATTAAATCTCCCTTTTATTTACTCTGTAGATGCATTTCACCAGTGAATAAGAATATACCAGGTAATTTTGGTTTATCTATAGTGAAGCACTACCTGCTTTGCATTCAAGGAACAATTATTATTAAAGTGAGAGGTTCATGGTTGTTGCATAAGCTATGGTACTTGATTTCAGGAATCTTTAGGAGTTAAGTCCAACCTGTCTGAAAGACCACCTGTTAAATGCAGGCAACTGGCTATTACGACCACTGGATATTAGTCCCTTTCCAAATTCCATTTTATTTTCTATAGATAAACCCTGTGAAACACAACCACCTGCCTATTACAGATTACGGGCAGTTTTATCTGACCAAAGTGATATATTACAAATAACCTGACCTGCCTGATGCAGCCACTCTTAGTGCTACTCCTTGACCTACGCTGACCAGTCAGCTGAATGCCCATGCATAAAGTTGTGGTTACTTTTATGGACTCACTGTTTGTTTTATTGGTTCATACTGACTGGTGGTTTCGGCATACCCTGGGCCAACCCTAGTTCTAGCTGGGCCCTTGTAACTGGCTCAAAGGACCTGCTAATCCACATGAATGGAGGTTCCCTGAAGTTAATCTTTGATCTTTGCCCATTGGTTTGTTTTTTATCTTTTCAGTGCATTACTTTTTCAGTGCAGGCTTTATTACAAGGAGTGAATGACCTATGATGTTCTTAAGAAGCAAGTGATGTTAACGTCACCAAGGAAACAAGCTATATTTAAGCATTTTTGCTCATTATATCTAAAATGTATCAGTTATCAAACACTTTAATAAAGCCTTATTCTTATATAAGTAAACATTTCTCCTTATTATATAATAAACAAAATTTGGAAATAATGTGTTGAAATTGGTTAAAATATGCCTTTTACTAAAACCCGCTAAAATGCACAATTACTGAATCAACCACTAAAGCACAGTGACCTCTGGTGGACATTGGCATAGTTACTCAGGTTAAATAATTTTAATAGACTTAAATATCCCAGCTTTCGTCACCTTCATGTCACAGTTGGTTACGCAGAAAGCTTATAAGCATGCTGTCTGTGGTTCGAATCCTGTTCTGTTCCATCACATCTTTGCATGTTATTCTAAATGTACTAATAGTTCACATATTTTTCTCAAGTTTCTGATTGTAGAAACAACCAAGGTTAGACAGTGTAGGTTACAGAACATACTAAAATGTAACACAGAAAATGGAGAACAGAAACAAAAAACTTCAATAATTTTTCATGTCTCCCATGCAGACTAGATTCTGTACACTCTCAAAAATATAAAATGAATATTTAAAAAAAAGTAAGACTGATAAAAATAAATAGCAAAATCAGGATAAAAAGCAGCTGGAATATACGACTGTTAGTGTTACTAAGAGTGTTAGCAGGTTAGTACACACAGGTGTCACCATTTTTTTTTCTATAGGATATTCGTGAAATTAATTAAAATAAGGGAAAATAAGCCTCGGAGGTATCCTGAAAGATTGTCCGTATTGGCGTGTTTGAGGGATGGGTTCTGGTGGGGCATGGATCTGTAAAGATAAGAGACCATCCAGGACAATCCAATATGCAGAGTGTAAACCAGGCATCAGTGAGAATGACAGCGTCCTAGACAAGCCGGACACTGACAGACCTGTCCGCCCATCTCCCAGTCACGTCAAAATAACTCTACCACTACCAGTCACAGCGTCGGCCAGGTATATAAATATCATCAGTTATGCAAGGTATACTGAAAATTTAATCAGATCACTGCGTTAGAGGGGTGTAATTACCTGATATGCCTGTCTGGTGAGACATTTTCTTGCCGTAACACCAATATGAGATCGCTGTTTATGCCCAAAAGTCCCAAACCAAACAGTCGCCGGGTGTTTCCGGGTACAGGAAGTCAGAAACTCCCTGAATTGTAGATCACCGCCAACAGGGGGCGCTCCATACAGTACTCACTCTCTTTCAGCACCTGTAATTGGACAAAGGGGCGCATATATTTCCGAAAAAAAAAATACTTTTGCTTTAGCGTTTATATATGTTTCGCGATGAATCCTTGCATGATTTGTCCAACAGATTTTAAATTTGTTCTGTACTATTAACAGTTTTGTTTTATCATGAAGAAGTGTGTATATTTTGGGTGATTAAATTAAATTTTAAGAGAAAATTATAACTTTATTCGTTTGTTTTATATATATATATATATATATATATATATATATATATATATATATATATATATATGATAGACATGTGCATTAGGACATGGTACCTGTTATAACTATATACAACACTTTTAGATTGTTTCTAGAATTTATCAGATGAAGAACTGCATGGTACAGGTCATCATTTTTTTTTTTTGCAATAAATCGTGATAAGACGTACTTTTTATATCTAATCTCCCTTTCTGTCATGAAGATGGGAGAAATTTATAATATATATATATATATATAAACATATGAATTTCTCCCATATAATATTAATTCTTTTATTTTTTCATTATCAGTCTTAGATTTGGAATGACGATTAACATGGAATTTCGCACCATATTTTCCTTCATCAAATAGGCCTACTAATTTGATTGTATAGCTAACAGTCAATGTAACAAGTGGTGTTCTTTAATTTCCACACACAAATCTAAATACACTTTATGGTTTCCCGATTTCAAATAATTCAATAGACAGGCCCCGAACCTTAACTTTTTTCGACACGAGCGAGTGAACTATATCGAACATGCAATAAATTTACTTCAGAAATCGAAGTCTTTGATCAGTTTTCGGCACCAAAGCGCGTGTTATAACGTTAGGAGTTCCACACAACGAGATTTCAATTGCTGTAGGCCTATGTACAATATTAAAAGCAGTTTGACATTGATACATTTACGTTGTATTTATATCCGTAGAAAGTTGTAAGAATGGCTTTATTAATTTGGCTAACACAAAGATGTTGGTTATCTAGCACTGTTTTCATAAATCAGTGCCGGAGAACGATTTTTTTTTATCATTTTATTACAAGTTGTCGAAAAAACCCTTATATATATGATCAGGAGAATCAGTGATAATAACATATATGTGTTCTGCTAAACAGGTAAAGGAATATTACAACAAACGAAAATTATCGTAATTTTACTCTATTTTTTTCATGTAAAAAAATTCCAAGCTGAAAATAAATTAATTTCCAGTGAAGTTCAAACATTTAATGAACATTTTTGATGCGCTATGAGATCAATATTGACTCGTGCGGTGCCTAAGAAAACATTTATTGTTGCCTAATATTAAATGTTTTTATACACTGATTGAGATTTCATTTACGTATATAGAGCTGAAGATTTATATAAATGGTGGTTATATTTTGATCAATTTCGTAAATGGCTCCATTTTAAAGCATATATAAATTCAGTAATTTTCATCAGGGATAATGTAGGGCGAGTAATATAGACCCTGTTGGAAATTTTAGTGATATTTGAGTGAAATTTTAACCAATAATTTGTTCATGTCATCAGAAGCTCGCCCCTGATATTCATTCATCAAGCATGTAACATTAATATTATTATACATATATTATGTACCTAAAAAACTAGAAAAGCACTCAGAGAGCGCAGATCTCCGCCAAATGGCATATATTAAGAAATGCAAACATTTTTTCCTTAAAAAAATCCTCGATCCAGATGTTGAGCCGGATCCATATCAATTGTTAGTAATTTTTCTAAAAGACAAACAGACAAATAAACCAACGCCAGCAAAAACATGATCTCCTTGGCGGAGGTAATGAAGTATGTGTTTGGTGGATATAAAAATTAACATACCAAGAAAGAATCATGGCCTTCTAAATGCACTTTAATTCATTCATAATTAACATAATTGAAAAACATTAAAATATATATGAAATATTTATTTTAAATTTCAATGATTAATTCAATTTGATTATACAGTTCCATTATTTCGTGATAAATCATAGTGATTTATTTTTCCGGGAAATTATTGCTTTTAATTTTTACCTGCGGTACTTAAATAATGATTAAATCTGCTGAATTTAGTTGTTAATTTACGTTTTGAAACTACACATAAGTTTCACTGATAATTACCAATACGTACTGCAGACTGCAGGTGTCACCTTAATTAATTAGTCTTAGGGACTGTTTCCTCCCAGGTATCCGAGAAAGGCGAAGACAGATTTGCCGTAGAAATACTTTTGTGATAGCACACATGACATGTTTAACTAGCTGAACATGATTTTATTGATTTTATTTTGATCGGAGAACACCCGAACAGACAAGAGACAATATGTACGACTACACTTTATAAAACTTGACAGACTATTTTGCCGTTTCCAAGCACTTGCGTTGTGACTGCGGCTGGAGTGGACCCGCGCATGAGGTATGTGTGCGTTACTGTTGACGTACTACCCATAATGAACGATGCAGACTGCTCATGACTTTAAGAGTAAGCCTCGTACGGCTGACGTGCAGGTCCAGGACACAGTCGAGTTCTCCAGTTTGATGCTGTCAGATGAGGTACTGGCCGGACTGACACAGAGCGGGTTCCAATGTCCATCTCCCATCCAGCTCAAAGCAATTCCTCTGGGAAGATGTGGACTTGGTAAGTATCATGAGGAAACATTTGTAAAGTACCCGCAAAGGCCCGAGTAAAGAATCCAGTCTTCATTTCCATGATGGTTCTAAACTGACTGGACCGTCTCTTTTTAGTAGTAATCAACATAAGCCATGACATGCCTGATGATATGACATTGACATGCCTCTTACTTCTCCATTACTCGGAGTCGTACATTAATCCTAAACATCATTACTTCTGTCCGTATACACCCATAAACTCGTCCATGTAGACCGAATTCTATACTCACTCCCCAGCGAGGTAAAGCTGTAAAAAAACAACACAGTTAAATTACATGTTCTTGTAATGCTGACAGTAAACATTCTAGCGAGTATACTCTTATTGGAGGGAAGTTGCAATTCAGGCTGCTGTTTTAGTCAACAAAAACTACTGTCCTAAAGAAGTTATGTTGTACTTGTTTGCATATGTCTTCCTTTTTTTGCCCAATCTTGTGGCAAACCAGTAATGAAAGAGAAATTCATGAAATATTAATACACATACCTGCAATTGTGACGCTCTTCACCAGGCCATGAAGCATGTGTTAACAAGTCCTGTCTGCTTTCATCTACACCCTGAAAGGGCTGTACTAAATGCGGTAAAACACCTAAACTGGAATCACTCCAAAATACACTGAGATAACATAAAAATACACTGTAATAAAACTGAAAACACTGAAATAAAAATGACCAGTATATGTTCAATACACAGTATATATGTGTATATATATATATAGAAAACACTGTACCGAATTTTTAGATTCTGGTGCAATTTGCAAAATTTAAACCCTTGCAAAACGTTAAAAATGAAGAAATAAAACACAAGGTCATAACCTGTGAAACCACGTTTTTTACCTTTAAGTATATTTAAGTAATTTCATGGTATTTCAATTGTTCATATCATTTCAGACTTGATCGTGCAAGCCAAGTCTGGTACTGGCAAAACTTGTGTCTTTGCTGTGATTGCCCTGGAGAGTGTATTGTTAGAATACCCAGGTGTTCAGGTAAGGACTATTACCATTTTACATTCATATTTGTGTAAAAATGGTCAAGTGAGATGCTTATTATCCTTTTAAATTATTGTCACCATGAATAATACCCCTGATTAGCTGACAGCAAAGTTTCAGGCTCTATCCATTAAATTATGTTCTGTATTTTTTAGAAAAGTGAATATATCTTTCAGTCATTACTACAGTTTAAATTATATAAAATGTTAAAGTTTCTAAATTTGAATATTTACTTTGTATTCCAGTTTGTGTTAAAATGACAATAAAACAATGTATGCATCTGTTGCTGATTGCAAACTTTAAATATAATTAAAAATAATTTATATAATTTAATATTATTGATTTACCAATTAGTAAGTGGGTGATTCTCTGCTGATATGGAAATGTCATTTCACCTTCAGGTGCTTGTTTTGGCCCCCACAAGAGAAATAGCAGTACAGATATGGGAGGTCCTGAAGTCTATAGGAGGCTGCATGAAGAAACTGTGTTGTCATACCTTTATAGGGGGGATGCCAAAAAGTGAGGACCAACAGAAACTAAGGAAATGTCACATAGCTATAGGAACGCCAGGTCAGTGGTCTCTTCAGATGGAATGTGTACAAAAGATATGGCTGAATGCTTGGCACAATGTTAATATCAGTGATTGGCATGGGCTAGGCCACCAAATTAAAGCTGACTATTGAAGAAATTTTACAGTATTATCTGTAAGGGATTATCAATTAAATATCACTATTTTTCTAAAATAGATTTATTAAGGTAAGTAAATGTCCATCCATGATTGGCAGCAGTGTAACATAAGAATTTCCACATCTCATTTTGAAGCAAGCAAAGAAAATTTCATAATCATTATCACAGTATACATATTAAGAAGAAAGTGTAAGTCAAATTCTTTGATGTATATTCCAATGAAGATCATGTTAATTTCCTATACAGAACTGAATCATCAGTAATTGTATCGCCAGACATAGTCTGGAGATACTATGGTTTAGGCACGGTCGCGCCGCCGCCGCTGCAGAGATTTCTTTTGGACACAATAACTCAAAAAATATTTCACAGATCTTTACCAAACTTGGTATATGTATAGATATGGGTGAGAGGACGACGCCTATTTAAAATGAGGTCATGACCTCAACTAGGTGAGTGACCTTGACCTTGAATAGGTTCAATTTTGGGGAAAATCACACAAATTCTTAAATATCTCAAGAAAACTTGCATGGATTGATCCCAAAATCAAGTTGATCGAAGATCATGGATAGGGTTGTCATGTTCCAGAAACTGGTGGCGCCACCTATTATTCTTTACTTGTTTTCATGCCGTTTAATATCCCCAAAATTGCTACTTGACAGTACTGTGAGCATTATAAGTCAAAAACTAATGGACAGATTTCTTTCATATTATGCAAATACATAGATATGGGTTATGGGATGATGTTTATTTAAATTGGGGTCATGACCTTTCCTATGAGAGTGGCCTTGACCTTGAATATTGCCATATATGGTGAAAATCACACAAAATCATTAATTTCTCAATAAGGGATGCATGCATTGGTCCAAAAATCAACTTGACCGAAGATCTTGGATAGTAATGTCATGTACCGGAAACAGGTGGCGCCACCTGTTATTCTTTTACTTGTTTTCGTGCCGTTTAATACCCCATCATTGCCACTAAACAGTACATTTATAACCTGTGAGCATTATAAGTCAAAAACTAATGGACAGATTTCTTTCATATTATGCATATACATAGACATGGGTTATGGGATGATGTATATATAAATTGGGGTCATGACCTTTCCTATTAGAGTGGCCTTGACCTTGAATATTGCCATATATGGTGAAAATTACACAAAATCATTAATATCTCAATAAGGGATGCATGCATTGGTCCAAAAATCAACATGTTAGAAGATCTTGGAAAGTATTGTCATGTACCGGAAACAGGTGGCGCCACCTGTTATTCTTTTACTTGTTTTGTGCCGTTTAATACCCCATCATTGCCATTTATCAGTACTGTGAGCATTATAAGTCAAAAACTAATGGACAAATTTCTTTCATATTATGCATATGCATGGATATGGGTTATAGGATAATGTTTATTTGAATAGGGGTCATGACCTTTCTAATGAGTGGCCTTGACCTTGAATATTGCTATATATGGTGAAAATCACACAAAATCATTAATTTCTCAATAAGGGATGCATTGATTGGTCCAAAAATCAACTTGAACGAAGATCTTGGATAGTGTTGTCATGTACGGGAAACAGGTGGTGCCACCTGTTATTCTTTTACTTGTTTTCGTGCCGTTTAATACCCCATCATTGCCACTTAACAGTACTGTGAGCATTATAAGTCAAAAACTAATGGACAGATTTCTTGCATATACATAGACATGGGTTAGGGGATGATGTATATTGAAATTTGGATCATGACCTTTTCTATGAGAATGACCTTTTCTATGAGTGTGGTCTGATATTAATTGTTGCTGAAGATGGGGGGCCTATTCTTAAAGGGGGGGGGGATTAATTGTCTGGCGATACTATGGCACCTGCGGTGCCAAGAAATATCTAGTTTTAGCATTTTGTTGATCATATTGGCTAACTTGTATCGATTGATATATATCAGCATATGGCATCAGATTTACTTTGTTGATTTATTGGTACATGCAGGTCGAGTGAAGCAGCTGATAGAGGAGAAGCTGCTGCTGACAGACAGCATCCGACTGTTTGTTTTGGATGAAGCTGATAAACTAATGGAAGACAGTTTCCAAGATCAGGTCAAGTAAGGCAACTGCAGTGTTTTTACATATTTTAGGGATACATAAATTTATCAAAGATGTTTATCTAAAGTTGAGTATAGTCCGTTTTCCAGAAAACAAAATTTTCTTCACAATTTCTTATTTTTTTTTGTTTTGTTGTTGGGTTAACTTCAGTTTACCTTAACTATAAACTTAAAGGTAGCTATTCACCTGAATCTTTTGTACAATTTTTGGGATTTCCGGCTTAATCCTTAGACATATTAATGAACTGCAGGAAATATCTTCTATGAACAGTTCTTAGAGCCCCCAAGTGAAGGGTGTATAATCTTGCTTATTCATGTGCTAGTTTGAAAGGTATATGTCAATTTTGACAAACTGAATGGATGTAGGTGGTTGACTAGGAATATATGGAAGTTGTACATTTATTGGTTATTTTAGGAGCATGAGAAGCAACGTCATCTTATGTCATTTGAAATGCTTTGGTTTGTCTTATTTTCAACCTGATGTTGTTCTTTGATGTATTTGGGTTACAATCAGTGGAAATTTTAGCAACCCCCCCCCACATGTGATAAACACCTTGATATTAACAGATCAGACAATCCTGGCATTTTGGGATTCATAATTTTTTGGTTTAATTATATGAAAGGTTTAAGAGGAAATCTTTTATTTCATACACATCAGATTACTGAACAGTCCCCTTAAATATAGAAGTATAAATAAAACAGTATAAATTTAATCCCTTTCTGCAGTTCACTTGAGAATGAAGGGGTTTGGATGGTTTTAAATAGACTTCATTACCTGATGTTTGATGATCACAGTGCACGAAGGGATCTCCATGGTTCCTTGTTATTACGAGTTAGATGCACTCAGTAACAGGATTGATTGTTTGTATTTTGAAGCTGGGTGTACTCTAGCCTACCAGAGAACAAACAGATGCTGGCCCTGTCTGCTACATACCCTGAAGTGCTGGCCCAGCACCTGACCATCTACATGAGGAACCCAACATTTGTCAGGCTCAGCATCACAGACCCAGCACTGTTAGGTGAAGGATTCTTATTGCCTGAGATGCTCATTAGCACATTTGTCTCTGCAGGAATTAAAATATATCAGAAGTATTTTTTTCCAAGGAAAGAATTTTATGCTGCAGTTGAACTTAATCATGCTTGGAAATTGAGCTGCATTAAGGGTAAAGCAGAAATAATATACTAAGTTTATTTTGTAAAAGTAATATATAAAATTTTGCTAAAACAAACAGATATTAGGAATATATATGTTTAATGCACTTTTTATGCCCCTGCCACAAAGTGGCCAGGGCATATAGTTTTACCCATGTCCGTCCTTCCGTCATTCCAAAATCAAACAGTTTTACAGACTTTTTTTATGCCCCCGCCACAAAGTGGCCGGGGCATATAGTTTTACCCATGTACGTCCTTCCATCCATCCGTCATTCCGAAATCAAACAGTTGTACAGACTTTTTTTCGCAATGCCTGCAGATATTGGCCTGATTTTTGGTGTGTGGGCAGATATTGACCAGTTACAGATCGAGTTTGCGTTTCGTCCAAGTTGACCTATTTTTTACCGTTTTACGGCTCCTGAACAGAGAAAATTTCATTAAAAATAGAAATTTTCATGACAAATACACATGTACGGGCTTTTTTTTTAAATGCCTGCAGATATTGGCCTGATTTTTGGTGTGTGGGCAGATAATGACTAGTTACAGTTCGAGTTCACGTTTCATCATGGTTGACCTACATTTGATTGTTTTTCGGCTCCTAAACATAGAAAATTTCATGAAAAATATAAATTTTCATGACAAATGTACATGTAGAGCCGTTTTTAGCCCTCAGCTCATAGGCTGATGGGCTATTGTCGTCACCCAAGCTGTCCGTCCGTCTGTCTGTCTGGCGTCCATCCTCCACGTCTGTTAACTTTTACCTTGTGAGCGGGATATCTCTATAGGATTCACTGTTGGAAATTTATATCATCAGTGAAGATGTATATCGATAAAATCTCAGTAAAGTTCGAAGATGGGTGACCTTGACCCATTTTTCTACATTTTAGAGCTGATTATAGAAAAACACTCAGAAGCTTATGTCTCAGGAACCAATGTGTGGATTTTCACAAAACTTACTATGATCATTGGGACTGATGGTCTGTAAGTGCTGCACAATTTTGGTGGCGCCGATTTATTGATTTTTTGATCAATTTTGATCGGATTTTTAGCTCAGCTGACTTTTAGTCATGCTGAGCTATAGCGATCACTCTTTGTCCGTCGTCCATCTGTCTGTCTGTCCGTCTGTCCGTTAACCAGGCACAAATTGTAATCGCTGGACCTAGAATCTTGTAACTTGACATTCTGAGAGGTCGATAAAAAATCTCCTTGGAAACCAGAAATTAGGTCTCTGTTACCCATATCCTTTTGGGCTATGGGGCCCCAAAGTACCCCCCAGAATAGTCAAAAATTTCATACAAAAACTTCAATATCTTATTAACTACATCACTGATGGTCATGACTTTTGGCATACATATTATTCATGAGATGTTCCATCAGTCCTGCAGACTGGTGGTGCCACCTGTATTTTTCGATTTTTAACGAATTTTTTTCTCTATTTTTGAGACCTTAAAAAATGTGAACGTCTTTTAACAGGGCACAAATTGTATAGACTGCACCTAGAATCTTCATTTTTGACACAGTAAGAGACCTATGAAAAGTCTCCATGGAAACCAGAAATAAGGTCTCTGTTACCCATATCCTTTGAGCTATGGGGCCCCTAAGTACCTTCCAGAATAGTCAAAAATTTCATACAAAAACTTCAATACCTTATTAACTACATCACTGATGGTCATGATTTTTGGCATACATATTGATCATGAGATGTTTCATCAGTTTCTGCAGACTGGTGGCGCCACCTGAAATTTTCTATTTTTTACGAATTGTTTTCTCTATTTTTGGGACCTTTAAAAATGTGAACATCTGCTTACAGGGCACAAGTCGTATATACTGGACCTAAAATCTTCATTCTTGACACAGTGAGAGACCTATGAAAAGTCTCCATGGAAACCAGAAATTAGGTCTTTGTTACTCATATCCTTTGAGCTATGGGGCCCCAAAGTACCCCCCAGAATAGTCAAAAATTTCATACAAAAACTTCAATATCTCATTACCTACATCACTGATGGTCATGATTTTTGGCATACATATTGATCATGAGATGTTACAACAGTTTCTGCAGGCTGGTGGCATCACCTATATTTTTCTATTTTTTACGAATTTTTTTCTCTATTTTTGAAACCTTTAAGGATGCTGTCATCTGTTAACGTGGCACAAAATGTGACAACTGGACCTAGAATCTCCATTCTTGTGATGCAAGGAGGCCCATGAAAAGTGTCTGTGGAAACCTGAAATTAGGTCTCTGTTACCCATATCCTTCAAGCTATAGGACTCCGAAGTATCCCTCAGAATAATGGAAAATTTGATACAAAAGCTGAAGTATCTGAACAACTAATGCAGAGATCACTATGATTTTTTTGCAAGGATATTGACCATTAAGTGTTTTTATTAGTTTCTGCAGACTGGTGGAGCCACCTGTATTTTTTTTAAAGTTTACACATTTTTTCTCTATTTTTGAGATATATAAATACAGACACAATCTGGGCCTGTTGGTTAATCTGTTTGATGCTTCAGTTGAATGGGAATATACAAACTTTCAGATGATAAAATTTCCTTTTGCGAATCTCTTCCCAGTCAGCTGAGCGTCATGACCCATGGGTCACTTGTTCAATTTTGGCCTTGTGAGCGGGATATTTCTAAAAGGATTCACCGTTGGAATTTTATTTCATCAGTGAAGATGTATATCAACAAAATCTTGGTCAAGTGCAAAGATGGGTGACCTTGACCTATTTTTCTTTGTTTTAGAGCTGATTATAGAAAACACTCAGAAGCTTATATCTCGGGAACCATTGTGTGGATTTTCACAAAACTTACTATGATCATTTGGAATGACGGTCTGTGCTTGCTGCACAATTTTGGTTGCACCACCTACAATTTCTGATTGTATCCCCAGACAAAGTCGGGGGATACTATGTTTTCATACCGGTCCAGCCGCCGCCTCCGCATATAAATCTTGTTGGCGCGATAACCCAAAAAATATTTCACGGAACTTTACCAAACTTGGTTTATGTATAGATATGGGTAAGAGGACGAGGCCTATTTAAAATGAGGTCATGACCTTTACTAGGAGAGTGTCCTTGACCTTGAATAGGTCCAATTTTGGGGAAAATCACACAAATTCTTTAATATCTCAAAAAATCTTGCATGGATTTATCCCAAAATCAAGTTGATGGAAGATCATGGATAGGGTTGTCATGTTCCAGAAACTGGTGGCGCCACCTATTATTCTTTACTTGTTTTCGTGCTGTTTAATACCCCAAAAATTGCCATCTTCCAGTACTGTGAGCATTATAAGTCAAAAACTAATGGACAGATTTCTTTTATATTATGCAAATGCATAGGTATGGGTTATGGGATGATGTTTATTTTAATTTGGGGTCATGACCTTTCCTATGAGAGTTGCCTTGACCTTGAATATTGCCATATATGGTGAAAATCACACACCTCTTATGATATCTCCAGTTTTGATAGCCATATGGATTTCAAACATGACTTATGTATGGCCCACCACTAAAGTAAGAACCCTATAGGTTCTAGGGTCATGAGGTCAAAGGTCAAGGTCACTGGACTGGCATCTTAAAAGATACTGTGGATGCATTTTAAGCCAAACTTTCATCCCAGGTCTTCCATCTTGAATATATAGCTCACTTGCCAATAGTGGATGATCCATATCAATTTTGGGGTCACAAGGCCAAAGGTCAAGGCCACAGGAGCTATCTGTCCAAAAATTAGTTTCTGGATGATAATTCCTGCTTTTATTGATGTATTGATTTCAAACTTGACTTATATATGTCCCATTGAAAAAGCAAGACTCCAATTGATTTTGGGGTCATGAGGTCAAAGGTCAAGGTCACAGGACACATCTTTAAAAAGATTGTGGATGCATTTTCAGCCAAACATTTCATCTCAGACCTTTCATCTTGCACATAGAGTTCACCTGCCAAGAGCGGAAGAACCCTATCATTTTTGAGGTCACTTGGTCAAAGGTGAAGGTCACAGGAGCCATCTGTCCAAAAATTAGTTTCTGGATGATAATTCCTTCTTTTATTGATGTATGGATTTCAAACTTGACTTGTATTTGACCCATTGGAAAAGCAAAACCCAAATTGATTTTGGGGTCATGAGGTCAAAGGTCAAGGTCACAGGAAACCTGTTTAAAAAGATTGTGGATGCATTTTCAGCCAAACAATTCATCTCAGATCTTTCATCTTGCACATATAGTTCACCTGCCAAGATTGGAAGACCCCTATCAATTTTGAGGTCAAAGGTGAAGGTCACAGGAGCCGTCTGTCCTAAAATTAGTTTCTGGATGATAATTCCTGCTTTTATTGATGTATGGATTTCAAACTTGACTTGTATATGTCCCATTGGAAAAGCAAGACCCAAATTGATTTTGAGGTCATGAGGTCAAAGGTCAAAGTCACAGGACACATCTTTAAAAAGATGTGGATGCATTTTCAGCAAAACATTTCATCTCAGATCTTTCATCTTGCACATATAGTTCACCTACCAAGAGAGGAAGAACCCTATCAAATTTGAGGTCACAAGGTCAAAGGTTAAGGTCACAGGAGCCATCTGTCCAAAAATTAGTTTCTAGATGATAATTCCTGCTTTATTGATGTATAGATTTCAAACTTGACTTGTATATGTCCCATTGAAAAGCAAGACCCAAATTGATTTTGGGGTCATGAGGTCAAAGGTCAAGGTCACAGGACACATCTTTAAAAAGATCAAGGTCACAGGACCAACATCTTCAACAAGATTGTGGATTAATAGATGGAAGAAACAATAAATATGCCAAGTGTCAGTATATGCTGCTAAAAATGGGGGCCAATTCTTAAAGGGGGGGGGGGGCTACTATGTCTGGGGATACTCTGGCACCTGCGGTGCCAAGAAATGTCTAGTTTTTTAATGATTTTTTTTATCAGATTTTTCAATGTTGGCCTTTTGTGCAGGATATCTTCAAAGGTATTCAACACAGGAACTTCATTTCTTCAGTGCTAATGCATGATATTTACAAAATCTTGGTCAAGTTCAAAGATGGGTGATCTTGACCTACTTTTCAAGGTCACAGAGCTAAGTATAGAAAAAAACGTAGGAGCTTATTTCTCAGTAAAACATTTGGTGGATTGTTATGAAACATGGTACCTACCTCTCCAATTTAAATTTATAACTGATTATCAGGTTTTGCTAATAATCTAGTTTTGCAAAGCAATGCTTACAGATACTGGCCAAATGTTTGCACATGTATGGACGTTTTTTCACAATACCTGCCGATACAGGCCTGAATTTTGGTGTGTTGCTTGATAATGACCCGTTACAGATCGAGTTTGTATTTTGCCCTTTTTTACTAACTTTTGACCATACGACACCTCCTGAACTACAAAATTTAACAAATGTTTCTAATTTGCCCCGGGGGGGGGGGGGGGGGGGGGGGGCATTCGTGTTGTTCTGACACATCTAGTTTGCATTCTAGGTTCCTTCCACACATTGAAACTTCTACTGAAAAAAAAATTAATTAATAATTATTGTCAAAACTTTGCTTAGGTGCAGAGCTCTTATCTCCATTTAAGTACACAATTTTAATTACTGCATGTGGGACCTGTATGCATATCTTGTAAGCCATAAGGGACCAGCAGGCAAGTAGGGCCATATTATATTTATTTTCATGAGTATCTATCCATGGGAAAAAAACTAATTTAAAAAAAATATCTATGTGTATTATGGAAAAAATTATCATTTTGCAAAAAAGTACATAGGTGTCAATGTGGACAAAATTAGACTTAATTGTAATGTCACTGTTCCAGATGTTTGTGTCTTAAAAAATGCTGCTGTGACTTTTGACCAACAAATTTATTTGTATCCCTTTAAGATATTTACAGATTTTAAACCTGTTTTAAATTTGATATATTTCTCTATACCTTTCAGGTATAAGACAGTACCAGAAGGTGGTACCTTTCCGACCGCTCACCCATCAGCAGTTTGAGGAGAAGTGCAAGCACCTGGTCCAGCTCTTATCTTCTGTCAACTTTGATCAGTGCCTGGTGTTCTCAAACTATCAGCTCAGGTGCGTTGTCAGTGTAATGTTGCATGTGAAATATACTTTAGTATAATCAGATGTTTCACTTTATATCTCTTATATAAAAAAAATATTATCTCAACAACCTGGAGAATCTTGCTTTACAAAGCAGCTGTTGAAATGAAGAAGACTAAGAATGAGTTCATTGTATAACAGCTGCATGATAAGTGTTAAATTTGACCAGATATGGTTATGTGTCAGTGATGAGTAGCATAATTTTACCTCTTTTTGTAGTTTCTATGGTTCATTGCTTGGTAAGAATGTCTGCAAATTTATCCAAAAAGTTATGTAAAGATTTTGCCGATATCTTTAATTCCAAATTTTATACACTATAATAAAAGCAATTTCTTCTATGCCCCCTTGTAGAGGCCTCCCCATTCATTGGTACTGTGGGGACTTGGTCAGGGGATCATAAAGGGGCAATCCAGGCAGTCATTCAACTAAACCCATTAAGATTTTTATGTATTTCTTTTAATTAGTAGAGGCCTCCCCATTCATTGGTATTAAGGGGAGCACGCTCAGCAGCTGACAAGGTGGACAAATGTTACTAAAGCTTGACACTGTGGTCAGGAGATAATAATGGGGTTATCCAAGCAGTCATTCAACTGAACACATCAAGATTATTTTGTTTTTCTTTTACATTTGAAGTAATGCAGCATTTTATAGACATCTTTGGAACCAGAAACACCAGTCTTAATTGTTTGATTGTTTTGACAGAGCTGAGGGTTTATCAGCGATGTTGAACAAGAAGGGTTGGCCGGCCCGGTACATCAGTGGTAGTCTGGACCAGACAGATCGACTTCAGGCCATGGCTGCTTTGAAACAGTTCCACTGCCGGGTCTTGATCTCTACAGATGTTGTAAGTTCTCTGTGCTTTTATGTTTTATGTCCATCTTGTAGATGGGTCATATTATTGTATGGGCAGCCTTTCATCCATACATCTTTTGACATTTTGTGTAGCTTCAATTACCTGGATTTGATGGATTTCCAAGCCTCAACATGCACTGTTACCAATAAAGTATGAGGGCTAGTTCCATTTTCCAGCAAAATCTGCATATATATATTGATGTCATTCGGTCAAAGGTCCACTGGGTACTGGGACAATCAGAAGCATTCATGTTCAACAGAAATTGTTTTGCCATGTGGTTTTTTTAGCTCAGCTGACTATAAGTCATCTGAGCTATAGTCGTGGTCCATTGTCTGTTGTCCGTCCGTCCGTCCGTCCGTAGATGTGGCACGTTTTGAAACCGTAAGACCTAGGAATCCAAAATTCAGCATAGTGTTAGATGTCCCCAAGATCTCCTACCAAGCCGAAAAATGGGTCTTTGCGACTTTGTTCCTTTGAGAAATTAAGGAAAAACCTCAGTTTTTTATTAAAAACCTATTTTTACACTTCAGGGCTGCCTAATAGCAGAACCACTCATCTGTTTTTCCCCATATTTACCATAAATATTCCTCTATATACCATAAAAGTCGTTGCAGAAGTCTTGACTTGTACTAGGAAATCCAATTCTAAAAACTAGAATTTTCTAGCAAAGTCGGGGTGCGACTTGTAATACGTATGTATCCCGTTTCAGTCAGCTTTCCCGGTACATGGAACAACGTCAGTTGAGCGATAATATGCGATACCTTTAACCAGTGCTTTGTGAAACGTCTTTCCCCAATAATTCACACTTTTAACCATCTCTTATGGCTTATATTTTGTGAACTGACGGAATTTTCATTTTATTAACATTAAATGCAAATTTTAAATTTGCCCAGTTCAAGGCCTACCCGTTGTGACAAGTCGCAATTCAAGTGACACTTTCCAATCTGCGTTACTGTTATATCATGAGTCAATTTGACGCATATGCCAGTCTGCCGCTCTTTGATGAACATTTTCTATCCGTTTAACTTTATGGGTATGCTTGTCGTTATGAAAAACTCACGGTTCCATATCCGTTTAAGCTTGTAAAGTTGCGTGTCATTCAAGCTTGATCCACTACAGACACGTCGTGAATTCTTTTGCCTGCCCGGTTGATCGCTGAATACCAGCTGACCTTTGAAGCCGTGTAGCGGAAGTTCAAGCCCCGGGTCACCCGTGCAATGACCTTTACATCCCCATGTCAACTAAGCCTTCAGTGACTGATATCCACAGTAAAAAAACTCATATTAAGAACCATTACTTCACTGTAACCATTTCGTGGTTTTGAAGCGTTTTGGATATCAATGTAATAACGTTTCACGTGAGCTGCAAATATACGATTTGCTTCTGTGTTACCCGTGTCTCTTTCAGGACGATCGTATGCCCGGTCAACAATATGGCGGCACGCATGCATTTCGGTCAATCGTGCATTGACGTATTCGTGATTTTTTTTTAAATGAAGACACATTAATCATTACATTGAAATAACAAACACCATACAGGTATATATGTTATTTACTTAAAATGCCACATACGTACCTAAATTCCACGGGGACCGGCATCGTTTGGTGTCATGACGGAACTAGTTCAACACGGCTGAGTTTGCCATACATCCAAGCAATTTGAATATAATCACTGATAACGATGGAAATAGGGTTTTCGAGATAAAAAAAATCATTAGTCTCAGTAAACATAATACCTGTAAATTCAATTATGTGTATTTAAAATTAACTGACCGGTCAATAAAGCGTTCATTATCCCCTTGTTGACTGACATATGATCAGTGATTTCAGTAATACCAGTATGTGCCGCGTCTAGATGGTAAGTTGTAACAATTTATTCAAGGGTTACTTAATTCAGTTTTAAAGCCCTTTTCTGAAATTAGGTGAATAAATTCAATCTAAATTATTCTTTCCATCCTTCAGTTGTCTTTAATTCAAAATATGTCCAATGCGACGGATTGGGACTCGTCACGCGTATGCAAACTAATCATAGTCTAATGAATCAACCATACTTATGACGATCTTTAACGATTTAAAGAGTTGCCCGATTTCGATAGTATTTTGCTCCAGACTCTTTTAGTTATTAATACAGTCATTTAACTGGATATTTGCATTCTAATGTTACTTAACCTAGTAATAAACGGCAATAATGACATCCTTTCACAGCACAAAATGTTATCCGACACAGCTGACTCTGGCACTGTACAAATCTCACTGACAATTGAACCCCGACTTTATATGTAATGATTCTGTTTTTATTCCTTGAAAATAAGCATTGTATTAAAGTTGTCCAATTAATTTTATGTTTAAATGGTTTATCTAGTTTTTAAACCACAGTACTTCGGGGACGTTGGTTGTGGTCTTGCACCACAAGGAATGACACTTAAATTCCTTGAGTATCAGGTGGTTGGGACGCCCATGAAGTGCGGGTGCGACCTATATAATGGACTTTTCCTGAAACTAAACTTGAACGGCTGTTCCCCTGGGGGTTCCTAAAAGTCAGGGTGCGACTTGTAATAAGAATGCGACTTCTGCAATGACTTTTACGGTAGTTCCTATGTACATGCCTGAAATTATGTCTGTATTATATAATTCAAAAAAGTTATGGGCCAGAACACAATGCATTTTGTAAAAAATCATGAAAGATATTTGATCACTTAACACAAAACATGTTAAAGCTATGGACTTTTTTTCAAGTAATATAACTTTAATTAATCAAAATTAAATTGTATACCCAAAATTAGATCAAAATCTTTCAAATTTTTTAAAATATTAACAAAAATAAAAAATTGGTACCTTAAATTTTGCCTAACTTTGACCATGGCACGTTCTTTTCCTGTAAATACTGTGGATTTAATTTTCTCAGCATGTTTTTGTTAGCATTTTGTCTGTTAACACCAAAAAATTTGAAACCAGTTGATCAAAAACTGTAGATTTTATTCAAGTTTTCAAGCACCATGTAACATATTGTTTACATCAGGCTAGTGTTATGCAGTTTGCAAGAGCTCAGCTCCCCAACTTCAGCTCTCAGCTCCTAAAATTTGGCATACAATTAGATGTCTCAAAAATCCCCTACCACGCCAAGAATTTGGTCACTAGGACTTATAACCTTTGAGATATTAATGAAAAACTTCATTTTTCAGTTGAAAACCCATTGTTACACTTCAGTACTGCCTAATATCAAAACCACTGATCTGACTTTTATTATATATAATATACATGTTTTTCTATACATTCTCTGTGCACATGCCAGAAATGATGTCAGTATTGCGTAATTGTTTTAAGTTATGGGCCTAAACATAATGCACTTTGTAAAAAATCAAGAAATATATTTCTTGCTGAAGCTATAGATTTTTTGTCAGGGATGTAACATTATTTAATCAAGATTCAATTGAATACCCAAAATTAGTTTTGAATTTTTAAAATTTTATAAGTTATGAGTATAAATTTAAAATTAGTACCTTAAATTTTGCCCAATTTTGACCATTTCACATTTGTTTCTTGTGAGCCCTGTTTATATAATTTTCATATCACGCACACACTTTTTAGTTTAGAAAGCTGAAAGAAATTGGCCAAAAATTGTAGCTTTTATTAATGTTTTTATGAGACCATGTCAGACCTTGGCTCTTTCCAGCTACTCTTGAGTCACCTGAATGTTGACCTTGTTGAACTTTCAGCAAATTATGCATGCTTGAGGCGAGGCATATATGGGGGCAGCCAGGCAGCTTATGGCCAGCCACAGTTGATCCAGGTGTCCAACCCAACTCATCTAGTAGTTTTAACCAACAACATAACAATAAACAATAAATTAATCATTTTTTATTGGTTTTTCATGACAAATTAAATAAAAATAGAAAAGGAATTTGTTAGTTTATAATAATAGGGAATTAACTTGCAGTTACTGATGATATAAGAATCTTGTATCGATGGATAGAATGTCACGTATTCCAAATAACACCATGCAGTCACCTATGGCATTTTTCAGTTCAATTTTAATAATAAAAAAGTAAATCATATCATTCATTACTAATCATTAGGGATCATATGAAGGAAATTAATGATAGACAAAGATGCAGTTGATAATATTAATCTAGATTCCTTCTGTGTCTAGTGTGTACATTGATGTGAAATTAGTCCAAAATGAATATATTACATTTATTTTTGTTAGGCAAAAAAAAAAAACTTTTGTTTCCGGTCACCCGACCGACCCTAAGTTTTTAGAGTGATTTGTATGCCAAAATAAGCAATAAATACATGCCTTTAGTAGAATAAAAAAGTGTCCCAATTTTCCCGCCAGACCTTTTCAGTGCAGATTTCCGCTATAATTATTCTTAAGAAAAAGCGCTCTCGGTATTCCCCGTCAGGCTGACGTTTGCTAAGAGTCGCCGCACAGGATAAAGTTTATTGACACATTTGGTATTTCAAAAGTTCACCACTGTTAAATACGCGTGCTTCTAGAAGCTTCTCTTTTTCTTGACATGTAATTGTTGTAATTTATGGCAGCTTATGTCAGGTTGCCTTATTATATAATATGAAGAGTCTATTCTAATAAATGACCTAACAATGTCTCTGATGTAACTGGTCAAATTTCCTCATTTGCCGACCTCCGTGTATCTTCGCTGGAGGTCCAGGCTTATATATATGTGAAGTCCAGGCTTTCAAGTCCGACCATCTGGTATTAAACGAGGTAGACCTTACGTTGACAGACACGCGAATATACCAATACTACTGTCAAGAGTTTTCTGACAAAACTTGCACCGACCAATTACGAGGGGGGATCATTTCATTCGGCAAAGGTTAAGCAAAATAAGTTTTGAGCGTATGATTTTCCTTTTGCGCCAAAATATCCTGGACTAAATGTATATGTATGAAACTTTTTGCAGCAAAAATGTCTGAATTTCATCTTTCCACCTTACAAGTCACCACTTTCTCAAGTCAAATTCCCCTGCAGTTTCTTTTCTTTCAACTTTGATATTGCTAACAGAAGTTTAAAATGGACACAGTCGGCGGTAGACCCAGTTGTCGCTCTGTTAAATGAACAGAGCCACAGCTGGGTCTAGGTCGGCGGTACTGATTTTCACGTCAACTGGTCTAAACAAAGTTATTCAGAGATATAAAATGGGCTTGTTTCACCTATTACTATATCATTTTATTTCACCTATTACTATATATAAATATAACAAAATATTCCATTTCAACAGTAATATTTGTATTATTTGATGAATTCCCTCGTCCAAGGAGCCACGTTGCCAGTGGAAACTACGCGGTTGTATGCGTTGTCACAAAGAGTACAAGACACGGTAGCGCTCCGGGAGGCTGTTCCGTCTTGTGCGTACACTCCTTTTATTATCTTGAATATTAAATTGAGCAGTTGTACGCAGTGTACGATAAAAGGAACAGCCACATTTTTTCCACACCCAAGCTGCATTGCACGAACTCCTGACCTTTTGACAGTTGTGAGTTGACGGTAACAGAGCGCCAAGTGACTTCTGGCAAATCAGTGATCGCAAATCCACTTCCGTTTCCCGCGAAAATCCACATGGTAACTTCGGATATTTCTAGTCAATTCAGTTAACCGGCAATATTTATAAATGCGCCCCGGGCAAAAGGAAGTGACCTGGTGCCATGAATGATGTGTCAAATAGATTAAGTGACGATCATGACCACAGGCAATCTGTGCAAAATTAATTAGATTTTCTGATCTTTCCTTGAAAATTCCAGATCGTACAAACTTTATGCTCAGAAAATGATTAAGAATAGTATGATAATTGTACTAAATCAAATATAAATCCAAGGAACTCTTTTTGGGGGATCCAGTGAATTTAGGGAGTTTGTTTTTCTGATCAAAATAAATACCTAAAAACAGTAACTAGCAGATCAGATCACATATTTTCACTGGAACCTCCAGGTACACACTGAATTTTTACAATCAAAAGACAACCTTTGGACACTTTTAAAATTGTTAACTCCTAGGATGGTTTGGAAGTAAACACATCAATATTTTCTCAATACCGGTGATACAATCATTACAATAAAATGCCATGTTTTAACTAATTTGCAAACATCAAATACAATTTATTGCATTGCATAAATAGTTACAATAACCAATATAAACATGCATTTAAAGGTATTTATACTTTTTGTCTATTTGACTCACCTTGCAACAATCTATATGATAGCCATCATTAATATTTCCATTATAGCATCATCCAAATTAGGACCGCTTTTACGATACGACAAGGGAAAATAAATTCCTGTTTCCTATCCCCCATCCACGTCTCCATTCCAAATTTTAAGGTAAAATTAATCAGACATTTTCTGACATCACTCAGGACTGTGGGAAGTTACCTGAATGCAGCTTTGTCTTCTTTGCATAAATTTGAGGTGAGCGAAGATGAAGATCAGGCCACAACACTTTAGGACCTGTCAGACTTTGATACAGAATGTCTTAATACGTGGCGGAATATCTATTTCAGATACATGTGTGTCCGTGTAATTACAAATTTAAGGTGTTTTGTGTGTAAATTGATAGCATATAGAGACCATGTAGCATTGAACTTGTGTAATGAAACGGGATGTAAAAAAAAAAAGAAAAAAAGAAAAAACTTTTACCTACCTACCGACCCAAGATTTTTCTGCTATGTTACCGGAAACAAAGGTTTTTTTTTTTTTGCCTTAATATAAATAAAAGACATAAATCCAGGTACTTATCATCAATATTTAAATATGTGAATTTTGTACATTCTGGATTCTCAACACCATTGTTTGGTGAAAACTGAATAAATACCAGACATGGTGTGAATACTTTGCAATTGTATTTAAATACGAATATGAATATGTACTCCATTATAAAATTTCTTGCATTAAGAATGGGAATTCAGGTAAAAATGAAAGTATATGAATACCAGTGCAAATACTTTCAAAATGTATTCATGAATGCATTCATGAATATATTCTTTAATATTATTTTAATAATCATTTCAGTTATATTTCATTTTAAAAATCATATGATTCTCTTATTATATTTAATAAAAATTATATCTGGGACAATATTTGAAATTTTTTTAATAAATAGTTAAAACTCTTATATTATATGTTCTGCTTATAAGTTATATGGCCAAGTCAGTTCTGTGTGACAATAGTACTCCATTTGTTAATAAAATAAATGAAATCAATTCTCTTCTCTGTCTCAAAAGATACTATCAAAATCATACATAAGCTAAACAACAACAACTTGTAATACAGCTTATACTTATTACCACACAAAACCAGCATGTGCCTCATATCTAAATAATATTTTTTTATCATATATAACAGCTGAGCGCCGTGACCCATAGGTCCCTTGTTTTTTGTTCATTTTGAGGCATAGAGCTTTTAACAAGTCATTTCCAAGTTTTGCTTTAAGGAAAACTTGATTTAAAATAAAATAAACATACAAATTTTGCATGTTTGATAAATATTTGGCATATCTTTGTATTATATATTTCAGACATCTCGTGGTATTGACGCTGAGAATGTAAACCTGGTCGTTAACCTAGATGTGCCGTTTGATCATGAGACCTACCTGCACAGGGTAGGCCGGGCTGGGAGGTTTGGTATGTATTCATTATATAAATATGATGCATTTTTTTCACAAATTTTGTGCAGCAACATTTTGCCTAAATCACCAGATAAATAGAGACTCAAATACCATGCAAATTCATCAAAGTTAGGTCTTTTGAGACATGTTGTATAAAGAATGAACTCACCAGGCCTTGCATAACTTCTCCAGTCTGAAAGTTTACCCAATCTTAAATTCACATTGTTATACACTGCATTATTCCTACTAAGATAGATTGGTGCAGGCAGAGAGATTTGTTTTATGCTTATTAGATTTGTAATTTCATTCTCTTACTATTTCACCTTTTTGTGGTTTTTGTAATTGTGTGATTAGATATATATAACTCCATCAGAAAGCACATTTAAACCTATATCATGCTGAAAATTATAGGAGGAATTCATTGTCAAATGAGACATGAAAAAATTAAGATATATGCATGTTATAAGTAAGAACATTTTCTGTCTAAACTTAATTTATGTCTGTTTTCACATATCATTGTGAAGAGTAAATTTAGCTGCTGTGGTGTAATTGATCTTCTCTGTCATAGTATCTTTACTTGTGTTGAAATGAGGGGATATCAATAAGGTAGTTTATTGTAAGGTCCTTGTATTATAAAGTCATCACAATTCACTTGTTTTCAGGCTCCTATGGAGCTGCAGTATCCTTTGTTGCTCAAGGCAAAGAGCAGAGACAGCTACAGGAGGTTGAGAAGGCGTGTAATACCTGTATCAAACCACTCCCAGGTATGTCTGTTCTCCTTGTAATACCTGTTTCAAACCACTCCCAGGTATATCTGTTCTCCTTGTAATACCTATATCAAACCACTCCCAGATAGGACTCTTTCTTGTGATACCTTTATTAAACCACACCCCAGTAAATCTACTGTCCTTGTAATGTCTGTATGAAACCACTCCCATGTCAGTCTGTTGTCCTTGTAATACCTGTATTGTACGACTGCCAGGTAAGTCTCTTATTCTTGTAATACCTGTATCAAACAATTCCCAGGTAAGACTGTTGTCCTTGTTATACCTGTATGAAACCACTCCTCAGTAAGTCTGTTGTCCTTGTAATACTTGTATCAAACCACTCCCTGGTTAGTCTGTTATCCTTGTAATACCTGTATTAAACAATTCCCAGGTAAGACTGTTGTCCTTGTTATACCTGTATGAAACCACTCCTCAGTAAGTCTGTTGTCCTTGTAATACTTGTATCAAACCACTCCCTGGTTAGTCTGTTATCCTTGTAATACCTGTATCAAACCACTGACAGGTAAATCAGTATTCCTTGCTATATGTGTATTAAACCACTCCCAGGTAAGTCTGTTGTCCTTGTTATACCTGTATCAAACCACCCCCAGGTAGGCCTGTTATCCTTATAATACCTGTATCAAACCAATGCCAGATAAGTCTGTAGTCCTTGCAATATCTGTATTAAACCATTCCAAGGTAAGTTTGTTGTTGTTGTAATACCTGTATCAAACCACTCCCAGGTAAGACTGTAGTCCTGGTAATACCTGTATCAAACTACTCCCAGGTAAGTCTGTGTTTCTTGTAACATCTTTATTGGACTCCCAGGTAAGTCTGTAGTCCTTGTAGAACCTATATAAGACCACTCCCAGGTAAGCGTGTGGTTCTTGCATTACTAGGATCAGAACGCCAAGGTCAGTTATGTATATCCTTATATTTTCTCCATCTGACAGAAAAAAATAAAAAGTAAAAGTGAATATAAAATGAATGCTCATTTTCACATAATGTTTTTCATGGTTTTACAGTTTTTTTTTTTAATTTGAACAAGTAATTTGCATGTCACCACCAAGAATGATTAGAAATACTTTAAGTGAAGCATCTTTCTTGTAGATCCTGTTCCGTCAGACCTGACAAGAAAATCAGGATATGTGAATGTGGACTCCATGGTAACAACTGAGGTTCTAGTCACCAGGACAACTGATGACACCAAAGATACTGAGGCAAGCATTAGAAAGACCCAAAAAGATACAAGAAAGAGTAAAAAAGGTAAAGAAGCAAGGATCCTCAAAGAAAATCAACAGCAAAGAGGCAAGAAGAATAAGGAAATGTCTGCAAAGTTTAATTATTTTTCAGAAACAGAGAATGATAAATGCTTGCCAGAGAAGATGACTGTCACTGAGAAACTTCATGATAAAAGTTGTCCAGTTGGAAAAATTAAACTGAATGGTGAAGTGGCAGAGGGGGTTAAAGATGGGGTCATGGCAAAAATGACAACAAGTTCTGAAATATCTGTAAACCAAATTCACAAGAGCAAGAATGCTGTGGTGACTGACAAACTCAAGGGCCACTTGGAAACAAAAGACAAAGAACTCTCAGGTCCCAAACCAACCGGATCAGTTGGTGCTTTACACAAAGTTGAAAAGGTTAACACTGAAAGAATGAGTTTATTACAAAAAAATAAAAGCAAGTCTGAAAGGACTAACCTTAGCAGGATGAACCCAGCTTTAACTGTGGATAAGTGTGCACCATTTACTAAAGTATGGTGCAAAAGAGTCCCAAAGTACAAAACCTTCCAGCATGCATTCAGTGACTGTCAGAAGTATCCCAGTGACAATAGTGAGTGTGATAAAAGTGCTCTGTCTCCGGGTGTGTCTACACTTCAGAGTCAGTGGAGTCCATCAGCCAAGCTTCTGAATCAAATAAGGACTGTTATCAGCACACAGCCACTGCCTCAGAGTCTTGGTAAATCTGACGAGGTTGTCGCGGGTGAATCTGGTTCCTCTTCAGGTAGCAGCAGCACATCCACATGCTCAGACTCTGAGTGTAGTTACAGTCTCGGGTCTGTAGAAGATGGAGATGTCATTAAAGAGGTTGATGAGGAAGAGTATGATGAAGAGGAGGAGGATGCTTCAGAAGCAAGGAGAGAGGAGCAGGTACGGCCACGGGCAGCAGAGGTCAACCATCCAGAGGAAGATGCACAGACATTATTCAATGGAAGTGCTGAGGCCAATGAACATTATCTCTCTGAACGAGAAAAAGTCAGTTTACAAAGAATCCAAAGATACGCTGCCTATGCTGCTAAGGAGAACCAAAGTTCCAGCTCCATTTCTGCAAAATATCTGCAAAAGGATGACTTTTATAGTCATACTGAATCAGTAAAAGAAAGTCAGATCACTGCCAGAGACTCCATCACAGCTTCAGATCATGAAAAAGAAAGTCACGATTCTTCATTGATAAGTTCCTTGTCATCCCCATCAGATCACTCTGATACTTTGTCAGACAGTTCACAGAGTGATGTTGTCCATGAAATCCATGCACCCTTTGTCCATGGTTACAATCATTCTGTTGATGATGATGGTGATGTAGAAAACCAAACATACGATCATGGTGAATATGAGATAACAGGGGCTGCATGTCACAAGACTGTGCCAGAATATAATAGTTCATACAATGAATATTATGATGACTCTGGTGCCCAGCAGTACTCGGGCACAACACACCAACAGGGTAAAAAACGGAGTGGTTACTATGGAAATAGTTCCTATAGCAACAATTATTTTGATAATGTTTACTATAGAAATGATGAACAGGAAAATATGCATTATGGTGAGCATTATAATACTGGTTACCATGGTAATGCAACTTTTTACAGAAATGAAAATTATGCAGTTGAAGATCAGTTTACCCCTTGGCAGTGGGGTTCCCAAAACCAACGACAGGGCTTCCCTAACACAAGCCAACAACCACCAGAACAGTCACTTGATGCATTTAGGAATCCAGCATCATGGTATAACTATTGGAGTCAGGTATACCATGCAGGGTTTATGGGAGGCATGAACCATGTCACCTCCTACATGCAAGGTTATTATGACCGCTGTATTCAAGAACATTTTACTCCAACAACATGGTGGTCAGCCCATTCCAGTGCTCAGGCAAACTATATAAAATATATGTCAAAGGCATTTAGAAAGCTACAGCTACGCAGAACTGTTGATCACAAAGACAAGACCAAATAATGATGAATAATAGTTCATAAAAGAATGATTGATTCTGTGAAATGTCAGTTGGTCCTGTATGATGTTTGCACCAAACAGTGAAATTCCATAGAGTATAGTTCTACTATGATGTTGTCTTGAATGTTGTATGTAAAGATAAAAGTATTGTTGCATAGGCTGATCAGGTGCTTACCCTAGTCCCATGGCTGTGTCAATCATGTTCATTGAAGACCGGTAGATGCTCTTCCAGATTTATAGTATAATATATGTTTTCAATCTCTCCTTATATCTCCTTATTACAGAAATTGTTGGCAGTTCAAAGCCTTTGTCCGCCGATATTTATAAATTGAAATTTAAATAAATAATTAATCAGGATAAATTTGCAGGTGCTGCTGTTCATTTTTAGCTCAGCGTGACTGTAAGTGATCACTCTTTGTCCGTTGTCCGTCTGTCTGTCCGTCTGTCTGTCTGTTAACAAGGCACAAATCGTAACCGCTGGACCTAGAATCTTGTAACTTGACATTCTGAGAGGTTGATAAAAAATCTCCCTGGAAACCAGAAATTAGGTCTCTGTTACCCATATCCTTCGAGCTATGGGGCCCCCAAAATACCCCCAGAATAGTAAAAAATTTCATACAAAAACTTCAATATCTCATTAACTACATCACTGATGGTCATAATTTTTGGCATACATATTGATCATGAGATGTTTCATCAGTTTCTGCAGACTGGTGGCGCCACCTGTATTTTTCGATTTTTTACGAATTGTTTTCTCTATTTTTGAGACCTTTAAAAATGTGAACATCTGTTAACAGGACACAAATCGTATAGACTGGACCTAGAATCTTCATTCTTGACACACGGGGAAACCCATGAAAAGTCTCTATGGAAACCTGAAATTAGGTGTCTGTTACCCATATCCTTTAAGCTGTATGGCTCCAAAATACCCCCGAGAATAATGAAAAATTTGATACAAAAACTGCAGTATCTCAATAACTACAACACTGATGGTCATGATTTTTGGCATACATATTGATCATGAGGTGTTCCAGAAGTTTCTGCAGACTGGGTGCGCCACCTCTATTTTTTTCAAATTTTTACGAATTTGTTTCTCTCTTTTTGATACCTTAAAAGATGTGGTTATCTGTCAACAGTTTACAAATCGTAACAGGCCCATCAAAGTGTCTGTTGAAACCTGAAATTAGGTCTCTGTTTCTCATATCCTTCAAGCTATGGGACTCCGAAGTTTCCCTCAGAATAATGGACAATTTGATACAAAAGCTGAAGTATCTGAACAACTAATGCAGAGATCACCATGATGCTTTGCATGGATATTGATTATGGGGTGTTTCATCAGTTTTTGCAGACTCGTGGTGCCACCTATAAATTATTCAATTTTTTCGAATTTTTTTTCTCTATTTTTGAGACCTATAAGGATGCTGTCATCTGTTAACGTGACACAAATTGTAAAAACTGGACCTAGAATCTTCATTCTTGTGATGCAGGGAGGCCCATGAAAAGTGTCTGTGGAAACCTGAAATTAGGTCTCTGTTACCCATATCCTTCAAGCTATAGGACTCCGAAGTATCCCTCAGAATAATGGCCAATTTGATACAAAAGCTGAAGTATCTGAACAACTAATGCAGAGATCACCATGATTCTTTGTATGGATATTGATCATTTAGTGTTTTTATCAGTTTCTGCAGACTATTGGAGCCACCTGTATTTTTTTAAAGTTTACACATTTTTTCTCTATTTTGAGATATATAAATACAGACACAATCTTGCCCTGTTGGTTAATCTGTTTGATGCCTCAGTTGAATGGGTATATACTGCCATTCAGATGATAAAATTTCCTTTTGCGAATCTCTTCCCAGTCAGCTGAGCGTCATGACCCATGGGTCACTTGTTAATACAAGTCAGCTGTGCTATAGTGAGGGCCCCATGTCTGTCTGTCCCACACAACACGAATGGTAGAGCGCACACTTCTTCCAAGTGAAAAGAGTGCCTCTAGATGTGTCCTTTGTTTCGATCATCTCCATAATTGAATGTAGTCTGACCTGACTATATGTGTTTGTCATTGTTGAGTTGATTCGTTAGATTAATACTGGCTGTGCAATATATCAGGGGAAAAACTAATGATTTATTCACAATGGTGCTCTATCTGTTTGTCTATATATGCTGCTAAGCGGACCTTTCAAATAAAAACTTTAACTAGTTTCCATAGTTAAATAACCAAAATACCACTGTAAAACTTTCAGAAAAAATGGCAAAAAAATATAAAGTGGCTAAGAAGCAGATGATAGATAAGCTTAAATTAACTGTGTACATGGCTGTATGAATGTGTTGTATAAATGTAGCAAACAAAGGGTGTGACTATGCTTTCTTCAGGGAACACTGAAAGTATGATGTCTTAATGTAAACCTTTCCCAGAGAAGCTCTGTATGAGTGGGTATACAAATGATATATTCTCCCATCACAGGAGACTGCCACAGAACGGAGTCACTTATGTAACTTATGACACTAACTTCATCTTTATTCTGTGCCATTTATTTAGTTTCAAACGTTGGTTGAAATTTGATTTCAGGGTGTCTTCGATGTATGTTATAGAGAACAATAAAACTTTTGTTTTTTCACAGGGTTTGATAGTTTTCTTTTTAGTTCTCTGTAATTGTCAAGCAAAGTCTCAAAACTAAAACTAGAAAATAAAGAGAATCTTATCCCATACCCATAATGATAGAAATGTGCCTTTTTTAGCTCAGCTGACTATAAGTCATCTGAGCTATAGTCGTGGTCCATTGTCCGTCGTCCGTCCGTCTGTCCGTCCGTCCGTCCGTCCGTCCGTCCGTAGATGTGGCACGTTTTGAAACCGTAAGACCTAGGAATCCAAAATTCAGCATAATGTTAGATGTCCCCAAGATCTCCTACCAAGCCGAAAACTGGGTCTTTGCGACTTCATTCCTTTGAGAAATTAAGGAAAAACCTCAATTTTTTATTAAAAAAACCTATTTTCACACTTTAGGACTGCCTAATATCAAAACCACTCATCTGTTTTTCCTCATATTTCCTATAAATAATCCTCTATATAATTCCTATGTACATGCCAGAAATTAGGTCTGTATTATTTAATTTAAAAAAGTTATGGGCCCAAACATAATGCATTTTGTAAATAATCAGGAAAGAAATTTTATCACTTAACACAATACTTGGTAAAGCTAAGCACTTTTTTCCAGTAATATTACTTTTATTAATCAAAATTAAATTGTATACCCAAAATTAGATCAAAATCTTTTAAATTTTTAAAAATATTAGCAAAAATAAAAAATTGGTACCTTAAATTTTGCCCAACTTTGACCATGGCACGTTTTTTTGCTGTAACTGCTGTGGATTTAATTTTTACAGCATGGTTTTTGTTAGCATTTCAACTGTTAACACCAAAAATTTTAAACTAGTTGATAAAAACCTGTAGATTTTATTCAAGTTTTCAAGCACCATGTCACATATTGCTAGTGTTATGCACAATGCTAGAGCTCAGGTCATGAGCTTCAGCTCTAAGTTCCTTAAATTTGGCATACAGTTAGATTTCTCCAAAATCCCCTACCATGCCAAGAATTTGGTCACTAGGACTTAATTCCTTCGAGATATCAATGAAAAACT
This sequence comes from Sipunculus nudus, assembly GCA_026874595.1. Classification (NCBI taxonomy): domain Eukaryota; kingdom Metazoa; phylum Annelida; class Sipuncula; order Golfingiida; family Sipunculidae; genus Sipunculus; species Sipunculus nudus. Next base: position 101,130,521 of record CM049306.1, on the reverse strand, counting down.
TCATTTTTCCATTAAAAACCCAATGTTACACTTTAAGACTGCCTAATATCAAAACCACTGATCTGACTTTGATCATATATAATATACATATTTTTCTATACATTCACTATGCACATGCCAGAAATGATGTCAGTATTGTGTATTTTTTTTAAGTTATGGGCCCAAACATAATGCACTTTGTAAAAAATCAAGAAATATATTTACTCCCTTAACAAGGGCATTGCTGAAGCTAGAGATTTTTTTTGTCAGGGATATAACATTATTTAATCAAGATTCAGTTGAATACCCAAAATGAGTTCTGAATTTTTCAAATTTTATAAGTTATTAGTATAAATATAAAATTAGTACCTTAAATTTTGCCCAACTGTGACCAAGGCACGTTTGTTTCCCGTGAGCACTGTTGATATAATTTTCATATCATGCACACATAAGGATTTCAGCTTTTTAGTTTAGAAAGCTGAAAGAAATTTGCCAAATATTGTAGCTTTTATTAATGTTTTTTATGAGACCCTGTCAGACTTTGGCTCTCTCCAGCCCCTCTTGAGTCACCTGTATGTTGACCTTGTTGACCTTTCATCAAATTATGCACGCTTGAGGGGAGAATCCAGGCAGCTTATGGCCAGCCACAGTTGATCCAGGTGTTCAGCCCAACTCATCTAGTAGTTTTAACCAACAACATAACAATAAACAATAAATTAATAAATTTTTATTGGTTTTTAATAACAAATTAAAGAAATAGAAAAGGAATTTGTTAGTTTATAATAACAGGAAATTAACTTGCAGTTACTGATGATATAAGAATCTTGTATCGATGGGTAGAATGTCACATATTCCAAATAACACCATGCAGTCACCTATGGCATTTTTCAGTTCATTTTTATGATAAAGAAGTAAATCATATTATTCATTACTAATCATTAAGGATTATATGAAGGAAATTAATGATAGACAAAGATGCAGTTGATAATATTAATCTAGATTCCTACTGTGTCTAGTGTGTACATTGATGTGAAATTAGTCCAAAATGAATTTTTTACAGTTATTTTTTAATATAAATAAAAGCCATAAAACCAGGTACTTATGATCATTATTTAAATGTGTGAAATTTGTATATTCTGGATTCTCAACATCATTGTTAGGTGAAAACTGAATAAATACCAGACATAGTGCGAATACTTTGTAATTGTATTTAAATACGAATATGATTATGTACTCCATTATAAAATTTCTTGCATAAAGAATGGGAATTCAGGTAAAAATGAAAGTATATGAATACTCATGCAAATACTTTCAAAATGTATTCATGAATGAATTCATGAATATATTCTTTAATATTATTTTCATAATCATATCAGTTATATTTCATTTTAAAAAATCATATGATTCTCTTATTATTTTTAATAAAAATTATATTTGGGACAATATTTGTAATTTTTTTAATAAATAGTTAAACTCTTATATTATATGTTCTGCTTATAAGTTATATGGCCAAGTCAAAATCTGTGTGACAGTAGTACCCCATTTGTTAATAAAATAAATGAAATCAATCCTCTTCCCTGTCTCCAAAGGTACTATCAAAATCATACATAAGCTAAACAACAACAACTCATAATACAGCTTATATTTATTACCACACAAAACCAGCATGTGCAACATTTCTAAATAATATTTTTTTATCATATATAACAGCTGAGCGTCGTGACCCATAGGTCCCTTGTTTATGAAATCTTAATTTTTATTAGCTCGGCTGACTGTGAGTCAACTGAGGTATAATAATAAATCTCCTTGGAAACCTGAAATAAGGTCACTGCGACCTATATCCTCCTAGCTATAGGGCTTGTAAGTACCCCCAAGAATAATAAAAAAAATGATAAAAAACCTTCAATATCTTGATAATTTGTCATCGATTGTCATGAAACTTGCCTTTAATATTGACCATGACTAGTTTTGTCAGTTTCCAAAAAGTGGTGGCGCCACCTGTATTTTTTCTTATTTTAACAAATATTTTTAGCGAACCTGTGAGCTTATGCGATGGCACAGCGTCGTCCGTCCATCGTCAGCCGTCCGCCGTCCAGGGCTGGCTTTCCGCCGTCCATGGCTGTAAGTCAGAAACCGTTGCAGCTAGCAGCTCCAAATTACATGTAAGAATTAGTCATACGTGAAACTTGGTGCCCTGGAGCTTTTAATTTGGTATTTGCATTAATTTAGATTTTATAGAGAAAAGACAGCGTCTAGACACAATGTTTAGATACAGAATTCCCAGATTATTGGAACTATATCTTTCAACTGTTTGAAAAAAACTTGGTTAGCATTTAAAGCGAATAGTGTTTATCATCAGGTCACATGTGAACTGCTGCGCCCTCATTTTTGGTTGACCTCTGACCTTTCCTAGCTGCCCAGCGTCCATTTGTGCGTCCATCTGTTTCCACACATAAACCTGCATATCTCGGGAACCGTATGACCGATCAGGCTAAAAATTTTGCACAAATGTAGCCCTTTGATAACCTTATAACATACACTAAAAATGGTGGCGCCACCTGCAGCCATTTTTGCACAGCGTCCATCTGTTCATCTGCCTTGGGATAATAACACCCATATCTCAGCAGTGGTTTGACTTATCCACCTGAAATTTTTCAGGTTTATACATCCTAGACAATTTTCTCAATTTTATGACAGGTGGCGCCACCTACATTCATGTTTACTCTGCAGACATCCAAGCTCATATCTCAGGAACCGTTTGACCTATCTGGCTAAACATTTTGCACAAATGTAGCCCTATGATAGCTTTATAACATACACTAAAAATGGTGGCGCCACCTGCAACCACTTATGCACAGCGTCCATCTGTTCATCGCCTTGGGATAAAATCACTCATATCTCAGCAGTGGTTTGACTTATCCACCTGAAATTTTGCAGGTTAATACATCCTGGACAGCTTTTTTGATTTTATGACAGGTGGCGCCATCTACATTCAGGTTTACTCTGCAGACATCCAAGCTCATATCTCAGGAACCATTTGACCAATTTTGCCAAAATTTTGTATGTGGATAGATCTCACATAGCTCTTCATCATAGGCAAAACTGGTGGCGCCACTTGCAACCATTTTTGCACAGCGTCCATCTGTTCATCTGCCTTGGCATGATATCACTCATATCTCAGCAGTGGTTTGACTTATCCACCTGAAATTTTGCAGGTTTATACATCCTGGACAATTTTTTCGATTTTATGACAGGTGGCGCCACCTACATTCACGTTAACTCTGCAGACATCCAAGCTCATATCTCAGGAACCGTTTGACCTATCTGGCTAAAAATTTTGCACAAATGTAGCCCTTTGATAGCTTTATAACATACACTAAAAATGGTGGCGCCACCTGCAACCACTTATGCAAAGCGTCCATCTGTTCATCTGCCTTGGGAATAAAAATCACTCATATCTCAGCAGTGGTATGACTTATCCATCTGAAATTTTGCAGGTTTATACATCCTGGACAGCTTTATTTATTATATGACAGGTGGCGCCATCTACATTCAGGTTTACTCTGCAAACATCCAAGCTCATATCTCAGGAACCATTTGACCAATTTGGCCAAAATTTTGCATGTGGATAGATCTCACATAGCTCTTCATCATAGGCAAAACTGGTGGCGCCACTTGCAACCATTTTTGCACAGCGTCCATCTGTTCATCTGCCTTGGTATGAATGATATCACTCATATCTCAGCAGAGGTTTGACTTATCCACCTGAAATTTTGCAGGTTTATACATCCTGGACAATTATCTCAATTTTATGACAGTTGGCACAACCTACATTCACATTTACGCTGCAGACATCCATGCTAATATGCAACACACCTCACTCTATTCCCCTTGCCACTTAATCCATGCCTCACTTCACCCGTCCCGCTCTGATTTCTGCGGATACACATAGTCGCTTGTTGATTACCCATATTATTCTAGTTCTAAAATGTCCTCGTCTGAAACTTGCAGGTCTGAAATGTCCATTTTGCTGAAATCATAATGACTAAGGTAGATGTGCAGGACTTAAAAGGATCAATATTAAATTCAAAAAGTAAACCTTCATTCATTCTCCCAAACTTTGCACAGGTTCGCATTAGGCCTGTAGGCCTTGTTTTACTATAAAATAACAACAATCATGTCAGTTTCTCTGCTGTAATTCCATCTAGTGTCACGAAACCTGGTGTGTTTATTGATCACAAGTGAATACCCTGTAGTAATCACCCTCTCTGTTTATCTGTCTGTCCATCCGTGCATCCACACAAATTTGTTTCCAGATGATAACTCTAGGTTGGCTTGACATATGGATTTCAAACATGACTTCCACATGGCCCACCAAAAAAGAAAGAACTTGTATGATTTTTAGATCATGACGTTAAAGGTCAAGGTCACAAGACTCACTAATTTAAAAAGATTATGGTCGCATTTTTAGCCAAGCTTTTCGTCCCAGACTTTCCATCTTGCACATCTAGCTGACTTGCTGGTATGGGGAGAGCATAAATGAATTCAGGTCAAAGGTCAGGGTCACAGGGCAATCTGTTCACAAATTAGTTTCCAGATGATAACTCCAGTTTAGTTTGACATATTGGTTTCAAACTAAAATAATATATAGCTCACTACTAAAGTAAGAACCTTGTCGATTTAGGGGTCCAAAAGTCAAGGTCACAAGACCTATTTCTTTAAAAGGAATGTGTATGCATTTCAAGCCAAACTTTTCATCACAAACCTTCCATCTTCAAGATATTACTCACCTGCCAAAAGGGGAAGATTCTTTTCGTTTTGCGGTCAAAGGGTCAAAGGTCAAGGTCACAGGGCCCATCAATTCACAAATTAGTATATGGATGATAATTCTGTTTTGGCTTGACAGATTGGCTTCAAACTTTATTTATTATGGACCCACCACCTAAGTAAAAAAAACATTTTGATTTTCAGGGTCCATAGGTCAAAGGTGAAGATCACAGGAGCCACATCTTTAAATTTGATTGTGGATGCACTGATAATCAAACTTTTCATCCCCAACTTTCCATCTTTCGCACATGGCTTACTTGCCATATATGCGGAAAGTGTAGAAAACTGTAGATTTTTAGGTTACCTGGTCAGAGGTCAAGCTCACTGGACCCCCTTTTATTAAAAGATTGTTACAATAATCTAAATGCTGCAAGTTCAAGGATAATATGTTCTCAGATTTTTTTGTCACAAGGTCAATGGTAAAGGTCACAGGACCGTCATTCTGAAAATAAATTCTTTAAAAATATCCTTATAGACAAATACAGATGAGTGTTGAGACCCCTGGGTCCCTAGTAAAAGTACTTGTATGTTAAATTCAGGGAGGGGATGGGAGAATCACAAAACTCGATGAACATAGGTCGAGCGCTCGCCGAAAATTGAAACAGGACAGACAGAATTGGGAATGCAAAGACTAATAAAATGAGCTATATTTTGTTTAGAGGGACAATTTTGACGACGTTATGAGCAAACTAATTTTTTTTCGGTGACCTGGACCTGGACCTTTGACCTATCTCTACTAAAAAGAAAAGACCTGCAGGAGTTTCGTTTTTCTATCAACTATATAAACTTTGGAGCAATTGCTCGAGATTTGTGGCCTGTGGGGTGAAAAAAAGAGAAATCTTATAATATCCAGTTCGATGAAAAACGGTACAAGAATTCCCGGGATTTACCAAAAGTCCAGTAAAACTGATTCAATGGTGCCTGAAGATCTCTCTAGCTTTTAAAGTGACGTTTGATAAACGAGACCCCATATTTTTGCAATATCATGATTTTTTAAAACAAAAATGCATAACCATGGTAACAGCAGATTTAGACAGCCACACAGAAGAAAGTTCATGGAATTGCGAGTACAATGAATTACAGTTTATGCGGCTTCGATAAATTTTGACAAAGATATGAAGAAAAACTGTTTAGTATTTTTTTTATTACCATTACCTTTGGACTATTTACTGTAAAAGACCTCGGAAATTCTAGAAGTCTAGGTACTCCATCAACAGTAAAACATTTAGAGGGATTGTTTATAAAAGCTGGCCTGTGGAAAGTCATCTCAGGCAAAAGTACAAGCAGGGAGACGAATTTGACGACAACTGACATACAGACCGACAGACTGACACACTGAGAGATCCGAGATGACAATTGACCAGACCATCAACTCGGGAAAGAATAGAGGAACATGTTGAGGTACAGTTTATGTAGCTTAGGATTATAGTGTTGGAGGTTTCGTCAAAACATGATATCTTGCAGTTTTTCGAGGGCAGCGCCCCATAGTGGTTATTTTCCGAAAATGAAAATTCACTTTTGAGACATTTGTGTGAGACATTAGATGTATCTGTTTCCAAAGGATTCCTGCAAAACTGTGGCCTGTAGAATGGTATATGTGTGTCACAATAACTAGCAAGCAGGCGGAATTTAGGACAACTGAAAAACAGACAGACATACTGATACATCCGAGATGATATTTGACCAGTCCATCATATCGAGAAAGCTTAGGGGAATAAAATGAGCTATAGTTTGAGTAGATAGGACAATTATGGACAAAATAATGACTAAAATAAAATTTTGATGACCTTAACCTTTGGCCCATATTGACCAAAAAAAAAATAATCGGCTATCAGAACTTCTGGGTTTTAATCAACCCTGTAAGTTTCAGATTGATTGGTATAAAATCGTGGCCAGTAGGGTTGGGACAAACAAACACACCCACAAACAAACCGACATACACAACTGACCATCATGCCTGCGAACATCGAAGATTTTCGGCAAGCAATAAACCAAGAATGCACCTAAACCAAATCAAATGAAGAGACGCATAAGATACACCCATCTTGTTAATTTCAAATGAATATTAGAAACACTATTTGAGATATTGCTTCTCTTGTGAAACAATTAAAATTATTTTTTTTCAAAAACATTTGACAATTTTGTCAAAAACCTATTCAGTTAAGAAGACCCAAAAGATAAGCCAGCTCAAATGTTGGCAGGGATATGGTTTTAAGATCAGCTGATTGAAATTACTAGTATATGAGCTAAAGCGATGGGCATATGTAAGCTGACTACGGGCGCAAATAGTAATTATAAACTGGTAAAGTCTAGGAAGTTCAAACTTCACATATTGACCTGATAATATGAGTGAACAGGGGTTAAACTCTCTGCTGTTATGTCCTCTGTAGAAACTAGTGACATGTTTTATCTGACCTATGGTGTGAAAACTTTAGAAGCTGTTCATCTGCTTGTTAACAGATCACAAATCGTAACCTTAAGAGTCCGTATTATATCCTTATACCCCCCTCCCCCCTGTCGTCTGTAGGATATCTTGTAAATGCGAGAACGTATGAAGGGTTGCATATTGTATCCGAGGATTTGAAACACAAATTGTTTCTTCCAAAATTTCGGACAGGTTTGGAAACTGAAGACCTTGACTATCATCAAGGTCAAATCGGCCAAAATGGTTTTTTTTGCCCAATATGAAGTATTTCTCATTTTGTCCTCAAATTTGGTACACGACTTGTTTCAAGGAAATTCGTGTTCGAAAATCGGTGACCTCGTCCAGGATCATCAAGATCAAATAAGCCGAATTATAGTTATTTTGTGAACACAATAACTTATGAAGTACTGCGTATTTTCCCCTCAGATTCGACACACGTTGTTTCCAGCAAGTAACCATAAGACCTAGTCTAACTTGACTTCCTTTGAGGTTCATGGAAATAAGGTAACTGTGATCTATATTCTCCAAGTTATTTGGGTGTTTAGCATGAAAGAAATTAATGTAAAATACACACAAATTGCCAGTTTCCTCAAGAACGGTTAAAGGGGTTTTCATCTAAACTGCATCATCATATATCCCTAATTGTTTCCCTAATTGGTTGAAGTGACATGAGAATAAATGTACACTTGTTTACAGCAGGGGTGCTCTCCCAGTGGTGCATTACAAATCAGGCTGTACTCAGTGACCTCCACTTACCAGAAGTGGGCTGATTGGGTCTTTACATTGCAAGTGAATACAATGAGGGCCCCTTAAAAAATCAATAACTAGTCTAATTTTTTGGCTTTTATTTTCAGATGTCAGATTCTAACAGATCAAATCCAATTATGTAAACATGCTATGAAAATTGAATGAACAGTACTTACAGAAAAAGTATGTTCCATGGTCAAAGTTTAGGAAAATTTAAGGTACTGATTTTATATTTATGCTAATAACTTTAAAATTTTCCAAAATTCTGATCGAGGTTTGTGTTTACAATTGAACCTTGATAATTAAATAAAGTTATACCCCTAGCTTCAATAATTATCATGATAAGTGAGTAAAAATATTTCATTATGTTTGGGCCCATAACTTTTATAAATTATAAATGACGTAATTTCTGGCATGTCCATAGAATCTATATAAGGAATATTTATGGTAAATATGAAGAAACAAACAGGTGGTTGTGTAAAGCAGTCCTGAAGTGTGATAGTAGGTTATGGAAAATATAAGTTTTTCCTTAATTTCTCAAAGGAACGAAGTCGCAGTGATCCAGTTTTTGGTTTGGATGGAGATTTTGGGGACATCTAACAATGTGCTTAATTTTTGATAGGTCTGTTTCAAAACGTGCCAGTCTAACAAACAGACAGACGGATTGATGACGAACAATGGATCATAACTATAGCTCAGATGACTTGTAGTCAGCTGAGCTAAAAATCTTCATTATGGGTAAAATTTATATCTTACACAGGTTCAATAGACGAGCAATGAATAGATCTTTCAAATGAGCATTAGGGCTAAATATAACAATGTGCAGTTTAGCAAAGTAAAATTTAATTTTTAATTGGCCAATTAAAATCATCAAATTAAATAACTTTACCCTAACGGGACTTTATGGGGACTTTTGTGTGTTATTCTTTCTGAATAAAATACAGTTACTTTCATCTCTGTTACAAATAATTCTTGGTTCAACCTTATTGTATCCGCTGGGACAAAGTTTTGTGGATTATATGTTTTTGACTGGGTTTCGCCGCCACCTGCAACAATTTTTGCAAAGCGTCCATTTATATGTCTGCCTTTTGTTAAATCACTCATATCTCTGCAGTGGTTTGGCTAATCCACCTGAAATTTTGCATGTGTATATGTTTCGCCCAAAATGTGAAATTTCATGAAATGGGCAGTTATTTTCCTGAAACTGGCAACCTATTTGCCCACATGAAATGGGCAAAATCACTAAATTCTGCTTGTCTATTCTTGTAATGAGCAACTTAACATTCGTCAATATATTTCTCAGTTCTTTAAGGTATAAAGGAGCATTTGAAGGAATCCTCATGACGAATTGAATGTATAAATGCCATGTGGGACACCCTGCCCTATTTTGATAGAGTTGAATTTGATAAAGTGAATAAAAGGCAAATCAAATTTTGCTTACATTTAACTAGCATTTTACTTGTAATTATTACAACCTGCCATTAAATGATCAGTGTTTGAGTATATTTTTTCTGAGATCGAAGGAATAAAGAATAATATATAATACATATATTTAAATTATATTCTTAAAAGTTTCAAATTAAAACACCTTAAAAAGTTCCTACTGAAATACCTTCAAGTATTTTCATATCATCAAATATTGAAAATACGGCACGTAAACCATATTATCAATTGTGGAATGTTAACAATTTACTTTGATATATAAATAAAATATACTAGTATGTGTTTATACTAAAAACTAGATTAATCGGACGGTGGTCCTAGGGGGGCACTGCAGTGTGAATTGGTCCAAAAATACTCATCGATTGCAGATCGGAAAGATGAAACCTATTCTCTTAGGGATGTGACACGCTAAAGAAAATCATCGATTGTTCGCTGGCAGCCACACTGAATTTTAGCAGGTCTGAAATTCAATAGAGACGGAGCCATCCTTGGCACCAGTCATCCCTGGGGATTTGAGAAAGATCCATCGTATTCTTTTTGGGATATCAGGCGCAAAAATAAAATCACCGATTGTACTCAGGTAGCCATATTGGATTTTTGGATTGTCTGAAATTCGATAAGGACAGAGCCCTTATAGGCACCGATTATCCCTGTTGATTTGAGAAAGATCCATTGTATCCTCTTTGGGATATCACGTGCCAAATAAAATCACCGATTTTGCTCTGGCGGCCATGTTGAATTTTTGGGAGGGTCTGCAATTCGAAAGGGATGGAGCCCTCCTGGGCACAAATGGCATCCGTGGATTTGAGAAAGATCCATCATACTCTCTTTGGGACATCGCGCAGGAGTATAGATCTTACATAGCTCTACAGCCTATACAACTTTCGTGGCCCAATTTACAACCATTTTTGCATGATGGCCATCTGTTCATCTGCCTGGAGTAAAAATCACTCATATGTCAGCAGTGGTTTGACTTATTCACCTGAAATTTTGCTGTGTATACATCTTAGATAGCTTTCTATCTCAAATAACAAGTGGTGGCACTTACAATCATGTTTACGTGACAGGCGTCCATGCTAATATACATCAAATCTGACCTTTTCCCCTTCGCACTCAACCCAGCCTCACTTCATCTGTCCCACTCTGATTTCGGAAGATACACTTGGTCGCTTGATGCCTACCGTATTCTAGTTTTCACTCGAATACAGGAAGTTTTAAAATAACATGTTAACTGGACCAACTTCCACCATTATTCCAACACACTTGTACAAGATAAAATGATTTATTACAGAAATCAAGCAAGTACATGAAACAATGATCAAATGTTCAAACTGAAGCCACATGTTTAATGTTAGACTAATATCAGTGTCCAAAACACAAGGTAGCTTTCTGTCTGTATAATGACTCCGTTATTCTCCACTCTTATATATATTACCAGCAACAATAATAGATATTTGTATGTGTTTGTGCGGTGTTGTTCTCTGTACATAATAATTATGAAACATAATGACATCTAAATACCCAATGTGATATAGATAATGAATTAATTACATGATGACATTTGGGATTTATATACAAAGGAATGCAACACCATATGCCCAACACCTAGTAAAGCAGTATCACTTTTGACTACCTATACAGTAAAGGGATCACCATCAAGTTACACCTGTAGGTCCATCAATTTTATCAACTTAATCCAGAAGAATTTCTGGTCTTCGTTCTCAGAAGCAGATAAAATCAATACTGCAAGGCTGAAAGAATATCATCCCTCTGTTGCAAAAATAAATTGTCAAGGGTACCAGAGTTTTGTGTATTCTTTTCAGTATATCCATAATTTAGCCATAATTTCGTCATACAAAATGTGACATCCCAATTTTAGTGTTTGCAAAACGTCAGCCCCCATTAGCGGTTTCAAGAAACACCTGTGGGATGTGACGCAAAAGCTCTCAGAACAGGGTCCATGTGAGAAAATCTATCTGCAGAGACAGTTTGGTGGCAAGGCGCCATGTTTCCGCAAAGTAATGACACAATAAGGTTTTTTTTATCACACCCAAATCCTCAAATTATAGTATGATTTATAATCTTAGTAATACAAGCATCCTTTATTGTAATGGTTTTTAATGAGACATGGGGACCACAGTGGTTCAGTGTCCATATTACTAAGTGGTCAATAGGTCTACTTATATTTTGCAATACAAACACATCCATGGGGACCACAGTGGTTTAGTGTCCATATTACTAAGTGGTCAATAGGTCTACTTTTATTCTGCAATACACACACATCCATGGGGACCACAGTGGTTCAGTGTCCATATTACTAAGTGGTCAATAGGTCTACTTTTTATTCTGCAATACACACACATCCATAGGGACCACAGTGGTTTAGTGTCCATATTACCAAGTGGTCAATAGGTCTATTTTTATTCTGCAATACACACACATCCATGGGGACCACAGTGGTTCAGTGTCCATATTACTAAGTGGTCAATAGGTCTACTTTTATTCTGCAATACACACACATCCATGGGGACCACAGTGGTTCAGTGTCCATATTACTAAGTGGTCAATAGGTCTACTTTTTATTCTGCAATACACACACATCCATGGGGACCACAGTGGTTCAGTGTCCATATTACTAAGTGGTCAATAGGTCTACTTTTATTCTGCAATACACACACATCCATGGGGACCACAGTGGTTCAGTGTCCATATTACTAAGTGGTCAACAGGTCTACTTTTATTCTGCAATACACACACATTCTACATTTATAAATGGTTGGATACCACAGCCATAGCTGAAGCACTCACACTTGTGACACTTTACAATGATGGACATCAGTCCGGTTGTCTCATCAATAGATGAAGAAATCTAATTAAACCTACATTAACTAGTAAAAACTTGACATGAATAGACTTCTTATCATTCACTTGTACATGAAAAAGGGTACCATCTCTCTCACTATGAAATGTTACAAAAACAAAACTTTTTTTATTATACAGAGTCTGTGCAACCTATTAGTACAGGCACCATTGAGTATCTACATATCTACATCAATGTACATAACATTTGATCCCTCTGGTAAGTCCATGGAAAGACTTTGGATACCTACTAAACACAGACGAGGGAAGACTACACAATGAACAGTAAGGCATGGAAAGAAATAAATACAAAATATGCTCACTACAACTTATAATCTTCTGAAATTAGGCGTTCTCAGCTCTAGGGCTTTGATAAACAGAACATATATTGTCCAACATTTCATATATTACCTCCATTATGCGTGTGTGTTTGTTCACAACATAACTCACACAATCATTAATTCAATCTCATGAAATTTTTTCAGGACATTTCGGAATGGGCCAATGGAGAATCAATTAAATATTGGTGTGGATCTGGACACATGATCCGGAATCAGGATTATCATCAAGGAGTATTCACAAATGTACAGTCACTTATGCATGAAAGAACCTGGGAATATGGACTAAATAAGTGAATGCAAACTTGCTCTGGGAGCATCCTACAATAGGAAGTCTAGTCTAAGTTTGAAATTATGACATTTTATAATTCACTTAATAGTTCAGAATGTATAATCTGACATGCGATTCACACATAGTAATGAAGACCTGATCATATTGCTTTTCCTCTGAAATGTTCTGAACCAAAGCCTTACAGTGTAAGAATTTCACTCTTCCTTAGACAAAACAAGGCCTTCTGTACAAGCCAATTTTCACAGGTGTGATATTCTGTGTACTGCATGATAATGATAATAATATGGTGTATCTACATTATATCTAGTTAAAGTTAATGCTGGGACCAGTTCTCTTACCAGTACTCCTACTGGGAGGCTGTGACTACCGGTAATATTGGTGTATACATCATGGCCCTGCAGCTCCTATAAACTCTGTAGGATGGACATTATGTAATGTCTGTCCAGCACTGATATGATATGGGCTATGCATGACAACGTATGGACTTCCGACTACGACTGACTTTTGTAAATTCAATTAAGGACTGTCCACTGACTTTCAGTACTTTGGAGGAAATAATTAAAGAGATCTTTATCCAGGAATAATATGGGATTATCATGTGCAAAAATTGAGTTGCTGATTAAATAAAATTTTATTATTTTCTGAATTATCATTATACTCATTCCTCTGAGTGATCATGTGGCAACCCCCAAAAGTTGATGTCTGTCCTTTCTCTGGTTCCTGCTTTTCGAACTATTTTCAAAACCAAGATTAACTTGCCCATGTATGGTATTTCTTAATGTGCATAAAATGAGAATGGCCTATCATGACTATTGATCATAACCTTAACATACAGTGCATAAAAATTTCTATAGACTTTTACCATTTAAATAGGCTTATGTCTCAAACTTTACATTTTCCCCATTTAAACAGGCTGATGTCTCTTTATTAGTCCTTATGTTTTTGATCAATATGTTGTTTATGCTGGTGACAAATCCAGTAATGGAATACAATATAGTTACTGTCATTCATTACACCATGCAAATGCCTGGAATCCCTAGAAAGTCCTTGTGTATTCAAAAGAACCTGACTTGAGAAGCCTTAAAATAAACACAGACCATGCAAGCAGTGAGTCAACAGATATATTAAGGGAAAAGCCAACAATTTAATCTGTATGATCACCGAGTTTCACTATTAGTTTATTTAACATATCTTCATATAGTACAATGCAAAATAGTGAACTCTCAGCCTTTTAGTAAAACTGAAGTTTCAGGAGCCAAGGAGCCCATTTTCCCTATAACAGCCACTTATATTATCTGTACATAACCAGTCTGATTTAAGCATTCCTTATATACAAATATTCTGGTTTGTTTAAAACAATATTTTACACATTAAATATACACCACAAACCATTGTTGGCAGTGATGATAATGATAACTATTTCACATCCCTCCCAAACTGCTACACCTACCAGCATGTATTATTGAGAGAGCCTTCAATAGGCTTGGGATCAATTCTGAATTGAGAGGCACATCATAATAAATATATTTGAACTGATGGATAAGAAATGGACCTGAAATTGGAAGTTTCAACACATCATTAAAACACCTATATTTTGTACTGTCACAGAAAATCTGTTTTGAAGAAAAATGACTTTTAATTACACCTTGTTAGTTTTAAGTATACCCTGCCAGTATCATTTCTGAACTCTTATAGAGTCTACACATACATTTATCTATCATTTCCAAAAGAAATTTCTCATAAGTTTTCATCAGACTGAAGAGAATTAATTTTATTAACAATGAGAGACACTGAATTTGTATATGAAAAGAAACATTTCAATGCAAATTTTTAATTTTATGATTCATATACAAAATTTAACTAGGTTTTTCTATAAAATACAAATCTGTGTGGAAAATGGTAAATAATAAAACTGATTTCAGGTTGATGAAAAGGTATAATCTCTTCACTTTGTGTGTGTGTGTGTTTGTAATTCATCATTTGGTTTGTATTGTCTCAAAGCCCTTATATTGAAATATAAAACACCTTTTCCACCACTGTCGGTCTTTTGTTTCATTAAATGGACTAATGTAGGTTACCATGACCAGTGCTACACCCTTCAATTTTAGATTTTAGTTGACTAAAACGAAGGTTATAACAATGGTCAGGTGTGTCCTACTCAAATATCCCCTACTGAACCTACAATGTACCAGTCATTGTTAGTTTAAACTCACACAACAGTTTGTATACACTCACTGGTCTAACTGAAAATTGATGAGTTGTTTGTCACTTCACATAAGGTAGTCCATAACAAGAGCATGCCTCAAAAGGACATGCATGCTTGTGTATGTGTGTATTTATCTGTGACTGTGGGAGAGTACATAAAAGCATGTTATTTTACTGCAAAATTCATATATGTAAGGTAAGGAAGCGACTCTACCTTCTCTGTTTTGTCAAGTAATGAATCACTTGTTTTTAAAGTTGACACAACTTTCTTAATCTCTAGTACTGACACTGCAACAGTTCACTGATAATATAATCAAAGTTGAAGGATGAGATTTACTACATCATCAATAGATCAGTGTAACAGTTAGTACATGATTCTTCAGGGCACGGTTATTTTGCCTCTGTAACAGTCTCACTCGCTTCCTTGAACTCTGGGACAGGAAGACTTGGGGCTGGCAGAGAAGGATCGGGCTTGGAATCTTTTTGACTGTTTGTAGTTTGTTCTTCTGATTCGGGAGCTGGGGTACTTTCAGTGCCTTCTTCTAGTGACGGCCATGATGCCTGCTGTTCAACCTTACTCAGTCGTTCATTCAATGCCTTCAAAGCAAGTTGACTGAAAAATATCACGGAAGACAGAATTGAAGGAAAAGAATTATTAACATTGTCAAATATTTTTTGGTGTTATAATTAACCTAGAGGTTTCACAGTAAAGTGTTTCATACCATGTATCACTACCATTATTCTTGCACCTGGTCAGGTCTGCACAACTTTGCCAAAGGCCAGGTTTTCCAAGGGAAGAGTTGATAACTTGACATGGGCTTAGTTCACTGGGGTACTTCATGACAGATGTTACTGCTATGGAACCTTTTTGAAAAATAATGTCTAATTCCTCTGGCTTTCTGGGAAAATAGAAAATTAGTCCCCTTCCTGTGGAAATACTTGACATTTTAGGTAACAATTCAAGAGGACAAAATAAAGGGACATTTCTAAGGGAGAACCAGAGAGGAATTGTGTGACAATGTTAGGGTACCACCACTATCAATTACATTATAGATTATAATAAAAATAATTTAGATAAATGGATGTCAGAAACCTTGTCATACATCATGATATGACAGATATGTGCATGAAGAATGCATATATACATAGACAGATAATATGCATGTTTCCCACAGTGTGTACATAGATTTATCTGACTGCATATACCTGCCATGCAGTAAAGATGAACCATATTTAGTATATATCCAAATAACTACATAAACTTTGTATAATAACTATGATAAACATGTTCAAATAATTGAATAATTTAGCCAAAAACTTCACTTTCAAGGTGTAAATTGGGAATTTAAACATATCTGCCAGTGAATGCCTGCCTTTGCTTGGAAAAGTGCCCTTCTGCCTTTACAACTTTTTGTGCACAGAGGCCTTCCTCTGTCCTCTTGGGGGTCATCTCAACTTAGCCAGGCCTTTGAGTGTTTAATCCTTGCATGCCCAAACAAGTCCATGAAGATGAAGAAAATAAGATGGACAGCCAAGTCTACTAGTAAAATAGTTCTGTACTGCATTATAAACCCCGCCCCACCAATAACCAAGGTAATTCATTCACAGAATCAAGCACCTGATATGTTAACCAAAAGAATTCAGTACCAAATTATCACTCAATTCATATGACTGATCAAGTGTCAGAGCGGCTCTGCGGCTCTAGGGAAGGTTATCAAACCGCGTGCCTCTAAAATCTCGACCACCGCAAATTCTGCAGGAAGATAATTTTCAAATATCCTCCATTATCTCGACCTCTGAGAAAATTAATTATTTTTAAGTGGTCGCCAAATTAGAATAAAAACGGTAGTTACTTTCTTAAACTATAAAAGACATCCTCTGAGTATCCTATATTTATAAGCACAAGGCATCTGTTTTTTTTTCTAGGCACTTGTCAGAATGTGTGACAGATTTGCATAAACTGACACCTGCCACTGTCACATTCGAACTTGCACTTCCAAATTCACTGGCTCAGTAGTAAGAAACGAGAATTACTTGAAAAAATACTGGACTTACTTATTTCTTCAGCTCAGCTCATCAAAGATGCTGGCACTTTATAGAATTCATGAAATGAATAAATGACAGCTCTTTTCTTGTTCTCCACTTACCGCCTTCTCTCTGCATCTTGTGGGTCTGTGCCGGGCAGACTGACAGTGATGGTTGTTGGAGCGCTGACATCGTAGTGACGCTGCGGCTTCTTACACAGCTTCACTTTTACCAGTACCATGAAGATAGCATTAAACACTATGGACAGGAAAGGTTGCAGAGTGGAAGGGAAGAAGCTGTAACAGAAAATGGACACATTGGTTCATTCAATTAAATGATCAAATCTTGGTCAAAGATTTTCAATATTTATAATTCTTTAGTGAAGGCAGACCTTTTTTCAGACTTGGCAGATTTTTTTCAGACTGTTTCTTGAGACAGGTTTGTGATTCAACAAAAAAATAATTTCCACAGATTTTCTGATCAAATGAGATTTCTCTTGCAATATCAACTTTACCTCTGTGGAAGAGCTGTCACACTGATGATAAATAAGTTTTACTTATAAATGTAATTTGACTCATTTCTAATAAAATTCAAATTTTTAGCAAATCTGAAAGCTTCGGAAATAAATAACTTGTTAAGTATGCCTGCTCTGATTGTCTGTGTGTAAGATTAAATTTTTAGACATGCTGTTTGACTCTATAAATCAAGCAGAGCCAATGTAAATTCAGGGATATCAAACTGAACCTAGATCTAGTTGTGGCTCTTGGCCTTTTCATACAGAGACCCACATACTAATGGATAATACCCTTTTTAAATAATAGGTCAATTAATGCTTCCACTTAAATATTTTATTGTAGCCATGTTCCTTTTTACATCAATATGTGAACTGGTCATGTAACAACATGGAACACAGCCTGGACTGCTTAAAGCCTTGAACAAGTGATTTTGCATTGTGCTTACACCCTGCTAGCATGATGCTATGCATGCGTTGGGGGGGGGGGGGGGGGGCTGTAGTGTATATGCCACAGTTGAACACTTCCAGTCTCTCAAACATATCTTACATTAAATTTACAGACTGTTCATCATATATAAACACCTTAAGAAGTCTGAGAAAAATAATATTTATATGATGGGAAATTGATGTAAATGAAGGAAAATTCACTGGACTGAAAAGAAAAAAATCTACTACTTAGTAGAGTGCACGGCAGGAAACCTGGTATGACAGCTAGCCAGTGGCCAAGGAACAGTGGCTGATTGTGACATGAATGAAGTTGATTGGAACCACCTGGCAACTACAAGTTCCAAATAATAAAGTTTTACTTTAATATATGTATGGTGGCATTTTTCCAGCCATACAGTTAGGTTTTATACGGGGCTGTCATATGACCATGATGCCAACAGCATTAGTTCCACACGGGGTGCAATTAAGGCTTTCGTGCTGTCAACGTATAAACAAAATGTAACAACTTTGGCTATAGGATGGTCTACACTCAGCTGCTTGGGGACTCATCATCATTTCAGGCCAGGGCCTCTAGTAAAAGGCCAGTATATAAAACACAAAAGAGGCCCAAGTGGATTGAATTCTGAACTGTACCTGAAAAGGAAAGGTCATTATAACAGTTACTAACTGTAATAATGACCTTTCATTACTGTTACTCAAAAGGTTTTACCTGGCGAATGTGAAGGAATCTGCCATGTCTCCTCGGTTTCCATTGCTGTGTTTTTGGTAGAAACGCAGATACACCCAGCTAAGGAAGATGCCGTTCCCAAACATAATCGGGAATGGTCCGTCCACACCTCCGGCCAGTCGCACAAAAATTGCCAAAATAAAGAGTATCATTGGAATGTGTTTGTTTCTCAGCTTACCAAATGGAGAGTTTACCAGGATATGATCTGGCATTATTTGTTTCACAGCCACAGAGAACCCAGCCAGGTACCCTGCCAGTCCATGGATATATGTATCAAACAAATAGTCTGTGTTTCTGGTTAAGAAGTATAGGGCGAGATACACAAATGTGGTGGCTACAGCGACACCAATATTAACCACAGCATAAAATATAAGCATCTCAAGCGCTCCCCAAAGCGGCTCCAACAGTTTCCCGTACAGCACCATCACAAGCAAGTCAATAAGAACATTCCAAATGTGTCGCTCTATGAAGCTAAACGTCACGTAAGTCCACACCCAGAAATTCGGAGGCAAAACATTGCCTGGAGTCACTGTCAAGATTTGCAGGGCTACCTCACTGAACGAAAAGAAATAACTGACTGTTACTGCGATACAAACGAATTTTACCACCACGCTACTGTTCCCCAGTGCCGCCTTGCACTGATCTTTGATGTACGGCAGATTTCTCTGCACCATGGACGTCGCCATGTTGACAAGCTTCTGTCATGCTCACTTCCGGTTCCGGACACGGTGTCAGGATCCACCTCGTCGCTAGGTGCCCGCGTTCAGCTTCACACATGCTGCCTTTAATGCACAATTCTCGGTCGCTTTATTTATTTTGAGCAATTATAGTCCCAAAATTATTTTGAAAATTTGTGAAACAATTTTTTTTTTATTAATTATTACCATTGACATGGTACGTTGTACTTCGAATCATGCCTCTATCTGCAGGCCAAACGTTTAGGCCTTTACTGAGATAGCCTTTTAAAGTTTTATAGGCCTATAGGCTATATCCTGCTGGTACTAGGTCTACAGCCTACGTTAGCTTCTAGGCCTACCGGTATCTATATAGGCTAAAGGCTACCTACAGAACCGGCGTTCAGGTTTTAACTCTGATCTTCTGTAATAGACTATATTTATGTAGGCCTGTTTAGCCTCTGCGAAATTTAATTAAAAAGGCCTACTGACTCGGTTAATTAATGTTTTTTTTTATGTTAATTTGAAATAAATTAGGCCTACAATTGTTAAAGAACTTTATTTAAATTACGTCTATATCTACCTTTATATCCCTCAGCTTCATTTAACAATGTAGGCCTGCAACACGCCCCCCCCCCCCCTTAGATAGGAAGGAGTGAAAAGTGCCTTTTTGTATTTTAACTGTATTTATTATGGGTAAATGGTACCATGCAATACTAAATGAGTTGGTAAAACATCCAAGGTTTCACTCCTGAGATAGAAAAAGCATGGATCGCAATATGGGCTGGTCAGGTGCAGGATCGCATTCTCGGCTGGACAGATCTAAGATCTGGCCAGTCCAGATTACAATTCTGAAGCAAGATAGACAGGATCGCAATCTGGCCGGACTAAACTGCGATCGCAATCTTGGCTGGACGGATCTAAGATCTGGCCTTGACATATATATATATATATATATATATATATATATATATATATATATATATATATATATATATATATATATAAGCCGTATATATATGAATACATAGGCCCCCTATCACTCAGTTAAGAATGAAGTTTATCAAATATTTCATGTTTTTCCCCCAAAGTACTGTTAAAGAACTTAAAAATTAATTAATTGGCACGTTTGTTGAAAAGTTATTGAAAAATTTAAACATTATTAAAAATGCACATTTACCCCGGCATGATTTTGAATTTAAATTTGCTCATCCTTTTGGCTTACAATAAGTTCGGTTCATCCAACGCACAAACCATTAAATACGATCTGAAAGATACCCCCCTCTAGCCCTGCAGTTAACTTATACTGGTATGAGAGCATACATTGCTTCAGTTTATTTATTTACGCATGTTGAACAATACACTATCATCTTTCTAGGTGTTACATTATTCTCTCTCAAAATTTTATATTTCTTTTGCGCCTCTTTAAAATTTGAAACCTTGAAATAATGGCGCAACAGCTAGGTAGATTTGTGGCGACATCTGTAGGTAGGATCGGAAACCAATCTCAGTGACGACAGTGAGTGTTTTTTAACCAATAGATGGCGCAACTATCTGGCTTGCATCAGGAGCTCACTTTAGTACCTGACACGCTCAGCAGATGGTGCCAATGGCCAATCCCACAGTGAAAATAAGGTTGAATTGGCAGTAGTCGCTAATGACGAAAAACTTGCTAAAACGGTCTAAATGGCCGAAACTGCAAGTATAAAATGGCTGTCGTCTCAAAGATCTGTTGTTCCACAGATCGGGTTCGGCTCTCGACTGACATGGCTGGGTCTCCGCTGCTGGGATCGGTGAAGGGAATGTAGGTTGCTTCTGCCTTTGTGGCTGTGGGTGCTGTGGCTTTCCTGTAAAGTCGCCGGTGCGGGTTAAACCGCGGCTCCCTCGCGGCTTTTGCTCGGCTTGGTGGCATCACGTCTGTTGGCTCTGAGAACTATGTTAAAGGAGCGCACAGGGCTGGGGTCTTGACCTCAGCAACCTGTAGCTGCTCGACAAGCGGAAAACAACTTAAATCATAATCAAATTGGCAGTAGTTGAGAACGCTACTAAATTGGGTTTTGAATGTTCTATGTGACGAATTTGTTGAAAATTATTTGAGTTTCCCTGTCAGAACTAGCAAATAGTTCAAACAGTTGGATATGCTCCATTGTCTATCAAACCGATCGATGTGATTTGAAGTGAAGCTGTATTTTATTTGACTGATATTTTAACATTTTTAATGCGGAGCATTATAATTGAAGTATACACATTGTTGGTGATTTACCTAGTAAATATTGAATATTTGGGGAATAGCTAATGAGTGATATAATCTTGTTTTTGAATTAAAGATTAATTTAATGTTAAAGGCACTGGGAATTGGAACCTTTTCATAACTTTGGTCACAGAACTGAATGCGTATATAGGCCCACATACACTGTAAAAAAATTGCTGTAAATTTACAGTAATATACTGGCAGCACAATAACCAGTACATTACTGTTAATTTACAGTAACTTACTGGCAGCTTATTTTACATTAAGTTACTGTAAAATCCATTGGCAGTAGCTTACTTTAATTTTACAGGAAAATATTCTGTAAAATTACAGTACTTTATTGTAAAATATTCTGTAAAATTACACTACTTTACTGTAGCATTGCAGTAATCTGCTGTCTATGGATTTTACAGTAACTTACTGTAAACTAAACTTTCAGTAAGTTACTGTAAATTCAGGCACGAGAATAATGATTATAAGCTTATATTAAACCGGTTTTTTTTCAGCATAACCATATTTTTTATGAAAATAATGAGTTATCTAATAAACAAAATTTTATCATATTCATTTTTAATAATTTTACAAATTTTGTAAATTTGTAATATATAAGAAAATCTGAAAATATAAGTTTTATAAATTGCATTTGTATTTATCCTTCTTTTATCTGATATCATGTCATGTATTATGTGTTTATTGTATTACATATTGAACATGTGTAATGAACAATTATTTTACTTCGATAGCCATGCCTGTATATGAAATTGGCCTGCGGAACAATCATGACTATGTACTCTGTTTAACTATGGTACAACAATTTATCCAAGATGTTTATGAGTCTGGTGGTTTTAAATTTCGAGTTTTAGTCTCAGTGACCACAAGTTTCTACATGTTTTGTTGAAAAGAGAGAGAATATTTCATTGCACATTTGTGTGTTAAGATTATTAGTAACAGTCATATTGGGCATTTATTTATGGAGTGATACTGACAATACAACAATACAAGAGGTATTGTATGTGACATTCTGAATGAAGATTCGGTTAGAAATGGCGCACCGACAGATCTTCCGGACTGATTCGGAGCTTCAGTTACCGCGACTCCCATAATACCGGTAACAAGCCAGTTTTGGGAATCCGCATACAAAGGGTCAAGGTTAGGTTAGTGACGGACTTAGTTTTCGGCTTTTATTTAGATAGAGGATGATGATGTGCTCTTACCTGGGAATCAGACAAATCTGATATTGAATGCACAGCGGCTAATGTCACGCCAAGGACAGACATCAGTTGCCCGACTGTGTGACTTGCCTTTATCCTCACCGCAAAATAAGGGTGATGACATAAAACCGAGAGGCCGTAAAGAAACGGACAAATATGACGGCGAAACCACTGAATGGGAGATTCTCACCCTGAACAGTGCAAACACTTTAGTGAATTGAAAGCGCCCAAGGACAAAAAAAAAACCCGCATTTAAAACGTGTTCCTTAAAAGAAAGCGACAAACCAGTGAAAATCTACGAGACACAAGTATACATATATTTTAAATAAATTTGATTCATATAAGTACTTAATTGTCTCCAAAAAAGGCGTCCATTTTGGACACAATTGTAATTGGATATAGACAAAAAAAAGAGAGTGCGAGTTTTGTTTTCATGCACCACAACATAATCCTCCGTCTGCATGCAGTGTCCCATGTTATTGACAGGCCATGTCTAGAAGCGAACCCTAAAATGTACCAGTGAATGGCCTTAGCCCGGGATAATATGATACCGTTTATCTCATAATGGTAGCGTATAACCTTTAAAACTTAATAATGCTATAAAGATTATATCTATATATAATTGATTGTTCGTGGTTGTCACCATGACCCACAACAAAAAATGGTGCCACAGTATGTGCATATCTTTTAAAGAAAAGGTACAATTGAAATAAAAAAGGTAGTTTCAGACGGCTTGTATTGAATTCCCATATGTTTTAACTGCTAACTTAGGTGTCAATAATGGTTTAATAAAGAAACGAAAGATTTAATTTTAAATAGGATATTTATAAGTTTTTTAACAGCTATAGATATAGGAAAACGACGGTTTTGGTCCAGCCTCGAGGAAATTACAGTTTGACGTGTTTATAACTATAAAGTAGATGTAATGATGGAATTTGTCAGGTGCATGGCGTGTGTATAACTATAGACCTACATGAAATGTAGCACGCCATATCAGATACGACGAGGCAAATTATACTTAGAAAAACAGTATAAACTTGCATAAACCTTATATCGACACGAATACAGGTCGTACATTTTCTGCGTACAAGACGTGTATTTTGTTATTTGTATCATTAGTAATATATGATTTGTCTCCCATGTGGCCACTCGTGTGTGTGTCATCGAGCACACATTACTCAGAGAGCTGTATTTACTCAAAAGCTGTTTTTACAGTATAAATACACGTTAAGAAACTAAGAAAATGGGTGTATAAAAGACGGATACATGTAAAAGGTGTAAAAACAGATCAAAGCTATTCAGAATGCATTCGGAACTAGAAGAGTGTTATTTCGTTTACACAGTGGGTGCGGTTAAGATTAACCCTACCTATTTGCAAATTATCTCGCAAATCTAGGTTGAAGACACGTGCTGGTGAATTTTAAAATAGTCCCTACTCCATGGCGGATTATACTGAACTTATTAAGAGCAAAAAGGATTAATATCTTCGCTGAAGATGGGATTGCTGCGAAGTTTGCACTTTATTTTTAGGACTTTGCAGAACATTTTTCCATATGGAACACCATACAAAGTAAGAACACCAACTTTATTTATAGCCATGTGGTTCTTATATGTAGGACGTGGCGAGGCATGACATATGCAAAAGAGTCTGGGAGATGTGCGTGTGTGTTCATGCATGTGAGTGGGTGTATTTGGGTGTATATGATTGAGGGATGGTTACACTCTGACGAAACCTCTTGGTCCTATGTGCACCAGTTGCATTTTAAATTTGTTTTCATTTTAGGATTGTATAAGGATATCATGATGATTACCGTATTTGACGTAATGAGCGCCCCGGGCGCACTCAATATTTGATTTTTTAAAATTAATTTTTTATTACCCCCCCACCCCACCGGGCCATTAAGATCCAGTTGTGTCACGTCTCACGATCTGTTGACATTGACACTGTAGTTTGATATCGCAGTACATTTGCGGCGATCCAGGGAAAGCAAAGAGGCCTTAAGATGATTGTATAACGATATGAATTACAGTGGAACCTCTCCTTGTGGGCACCTCTATAAAGTGGGCACTTTTGGGCAGTCCCGTTTTTTCTTCTCTTTATTATGTTTAGCTAATGTGGGCACCTCTATATTCTGTAAAGTGGGCAGTTTTCCAGAGCTAATGTTGGCATTTCACGGAGTTTCAGGGTTGAACTATCTCCTTACAGCAAATTTGTAAACATTCTTTATGGCACTTTTAAAGTTATTAAGATAATATTAATTCTTAATTATTCATTATTATTAATTAATATTCATAAATATTAAAAATAACAATCCAAAAAAAATGAACGAAATTTAGAGGTGTACAAGTGAACATTGCATAAAAATGATTATAATTTACTTGGCTCAAGACTTAGCTTGGTATGCATGCATACTAATTAGAGTAATATGCCTGCACCGGCTCAAGTCAGATCTCACCACAGACTAGATTGCTCTGTGCTAATTAATTAATATTTGTTTGTTTGGCTACCAAGAGTGAGAGGAAGCCCTTCTCATTCACCCAATTAATACTGTGTGATAAGGTGACACAGCTTAATGCCCCTCTGGCCCATCACAGGTAGTCAGGTACATGCCCACTTGTCAAGGGCAGCGTTTATTTAATAATTGTTACATAACGATTCATACTGTTGTAATGATGTTCAACCTGGACCTTCTGGGAGCAAATGCAAATTTAACGCATTCATTCAAAGTGTATCAAACACTTCAAATGTTTTATGGACTTCAAGTGACTAGATAAATGTTTTTGTTTTACTTACTTGTCAACTTGATATAGAATGTTTTCTTAAAATGATAGTATTTAGACTGGTGACGTACTGTCTTTGCCTTTTCACTTGTGTATTTTTTATCGCATGCTGCTTTGCCATTTGGTGCTTATAAAATATAAAAAAATAAATTTATATATATATATATATATATATATATATATATATATGAGTTCAGCTATATTATAGGCCATCTGCACACAACTTTCTTTTATTGTGCTTATTTTTAGTCCATACTTTTATGTAATAAAATACATATTTTCTAACAAATTTCTTGATAATTAAAAATAAATTGTCACTGGAAAACTTTTCATTTAATAAAAGAGAGATGACACATGAAATAAGTTAATTGAGAAATCTCAGAACATGAGTAATTATGGCAATATACCATACTAGGGGGCAGCACTCTATGTGCTGGCCATTACCTCCATATAGTGGGCCCCTCTATAAAGAGGACACTTTGGTTAAGTCCCAAGGGTGCCCACATCATAGAGGTTCGACTGTAGATTGTAACTAATTCAAACGATATATTTAGTGTATTTGCAATCTTAATACCAATACATTGCACAATCTAGGTTATAGACGTACTTAGACGTAGTAAATACACTTACATTTAATATAAGCAAGCCCACACATTTGGTCGAAGCTGGGACACCATCTTCCGCAAATCCAAAGTCGCAAATGCCGTTCGACGATAGGGAAATTTTTGTTCCCACTCCTCGAACTTGACACACAGAGGCCCGTTTCCTTTCTTAGCATTATGCTTTTGACAGTTTATGTGCATAATGTCTGCTTGCGCGATTTGTGCAGAGACGCAATCAGAAACTCATGGTAAAGGGCACGACCCGCGCGATCAATTTCATTGATGACATTTAAAGACGAGAAAATTGTCCGCCGACAATTGAGCGTATTTATTTTTTTTTTCCAGTGAGGACACGATGTTTAAACTAATATTGACTGACGATATGTTTCTGTCATTTCCAAAGTATCCACGCACCATGATATATCCAGGGGGTGCCACACATAGGACGTATAACAGCCATCGGTAACGGCCTAAGTTACCGAAAGAGTATAGGAGCTCTGTTGACACGGTCAAACGAAAGTACCAAGACAATTCGTATCCTAACATTTCTGATGTTATTTGCTGAAAAAACTAACACCTTTTTCATATGTGAAAACAAAGATTTCTTTGGCTTGGAAGGGACTGGCAGGTTTTAAACTCGGGTACTGCTTAATATAATGCATTTATTGCAGTTAAAGCCGGCAAGATATTTCGACGTAACGTTCGGCAAGAGTGAATGAACTTGCGTGTTTTACGAGCCTTAATGTAATAACCGGCCCATAATGTAATAACGGCCAGTACTGTAATAAAAACGACCCACAATGTAATAACGGCCCATAATGTAATAAAAACGGCCCATTTTGTAATAACAATACCCTGCCCATATTGTAATAAGATCGCAAGTGGGTAAAATGGTCCATATTGTAATAAAATCGCAGGTGGATAAAACGGCAAATAATTTTATAATTCAAATTCCATGCAAATCAACTTAGGCAATTCAAATATTGACTTCTAGTGACACGAATGTGTAGTACATACAAGTATGAAAAACCCCCGGACTTGCATAATGACTATCTGTTATTAACGGTGACAAAGCTTATATGAGCGAAATATGGCCATTATTCATGTTTATCTTATTAATGAATCAGTGTTTGAATGGGATGATGAAGTATTTAAACAGGATAAATTTTAAAATTAATATATATATATATGTATGTGTGTGTGTGTGTGTGTATGTGTATAGTTCAAGACTTTAACCTACATGGGTTTTACAACGTTGTTTCGTAAGGGCCGTAGGTCCTCACTCTTCGGAAACCCATTATGAAATGGGCCAGGTAAAGATTTTTGAATGTTTGATCTGGCGCATGCATGGTTAACCAGGAGGTGTTTTGCCCTGTGTCTGCATGTGCTCGCGAGTTCTTTTCTTTTGTTAAGTGTTGACAATATCTGTATATTATAAAAAATTTCTATTCCAGGCAGAGATTACAGGATTTGTTAGTCGTGGAGTATGGTTTTGCTTTACTTATAATCTTCCATTGTATTGAGTGTTGCACATTGTTGCCTTTCAGTCTCCAAATGTATTCACTTAGAGTTGTACTGTTACGTTTGTTTTCAATCCTGAAGCTTGAGCCGTGGGCATTGTACCGCGTTTTAAAAGTATTTTATGTCAGTCCTATGTATGTTTCTTGTCTCAGGTTGTCCTTGCGTGTCACAGAAGCCTGGACTACTATATTGCTGATGAGACAGTTTCCTTGTAGCGGGCATTATTGTTTATTTCTGCAGTTGCAGTTGTTCTGTTTAATTTGCTGTGATTTATGTTTATTCAATACAGACTTGTTGTCCGCTGATATGATCTGGCCCATGTTTTGCATGCTGCTGTAACTTAGTTTAACGGTGTTTTTATTCATAGTCCGGGGGCTGAGGGGGTCCTGTGTGCAATCGTATGTCCCCTAATTTTTACTTCTGATCCAGGTAGGACACCTTTAGAGGAGTAAAAAAAACTTGGGTAGACATCCTGGATCGCGGGCAGAAAGGGTGAAATTCAAGATGGCGTCCAAGGTGGCCTCCGAACCATTGAATCATACATAACTCGAAAAGTAATTGGGATAGGGGATTGATTTTGGTGTATTTGCCTATGTTTTCAGGGTCAAGAAATCTATTGAAAACATTTCCAAGACAGTATCGTATTTGGTAACGGCGATATTCAATATGGCTGTCAATATGGCCGCTGTATCATTGAATCGCATATGACAAGCCAAGGAATCAGGGTAGGGGGTTGATTTTGGTGTTATCATCTATGTTTTTCAGGGCCCAGGAGACTATTTAAATTATCTTCAAGACTATACTGTTTTTGTTTCTGGGGATAATTAATATGGCTGTCAATATGACCATTATACATTTGAACATGTATGACACTCCATGGAATATAGGTAGGGGTTTGATTTTGGTATTTTTGTGCCTGTTGACCTCCCTTTACTTTAGCTAAGACATTTTTGTATATCAAACATTTAAGACTGATGCCCTGTCTGACTTTCTGGGTGCACAAAATTAGATTTGCTGCTTGAAGCTCACAAAATATAGATCACCATGACTCAGTTTCAATTGTTGATGGAGATTTAGGATGAACCTAAAATTTTATGTGAGTAGATTCTAGGTCAAACTGTAATGATTTGTTCCAAACTGACTTTGTTAAATTCGTGTTTTTCCTTTAGCTCACAGCATTAAGATTACAGTGATCTAGTTTAGGGATTCGACAAAAACTTTCCAAAGACCTCTCTGGATGTTATATTAGAATGCTCTAAGAACCTAATTTCAGGTTTCAAAGGAGATTTACCCAGAATTTCCCTGGATGTTAAGTTAAAATATTCTAGGGTTTACGGACACCATTTGAACCAAGTCAGACTGTCTGGTGTTCAAGATCATCTTTTAGCCCTGCAGCTTGCAGAATATATGTCACGATGAATTAACTTTAGATTTCCTTGAAGATATTTCCAGAAGCTCCTATGTTGCGTTTCAGGATTCTGGGCCTATTAGATACTATAAATGACAGTCTGACATTCAGGGTGCACAAATCATTTTTTTTTGTTCCTATAGCCGGTAGAATATAAATCACAGTGACCTAATTTCTTGTTTTTAAGGATATCTGCCCAGGCAAATGACGTACAGTCTGCTGAGCCAAAAGAACAACAAACATGAAAAAATGACAGAACTTGAGACAAATCCAGAGCAAAAGATTTTCTGCCAGTGGAACAATCGCATATGCCAACAGGCTGTGTTGTTGGTGTCATGACATAAATAATAAAAATCAGTGTTACCACCTTTAAAGTGTTCGCCATCAACGAACAGGAATTTCAGTTCGTGATCTACCACCAACAAACAATTCTAACCAGGGCCGTATTTTAAAGCATTTTATAAGACATACACTAGTTTCTCCAGTGTGTATGGTCTTGCAGAAAGCAGCCATGTAAAATCGAAATGTGGAAAGTTGCACACAATAAACCTGAATCAGTTAAGATGGACTTGGTGCCCATTAGATATGAAACTTGCATGCAAAGAGATATGTATTATCCGTTGATATATGTTGATTTCATCAATTTCTTTACACCAAAAATTTATAATCAACTATTTGTCAATGTAGCTTGAGTTCTAAGGATGTTCCGTTAAATTTTAAGACACTCTGGAATATTGGCAGCCATATTAAATTTCGTCATTATCAAATACTTTATCGACCAAATAATTTCGAGAGATACCTTGACCTTGAAGACCCCAAAATCAATCACCAAGCTGTACTCCTTGATGAATTTTGGATGATTCAATGACATGGCCGCCATATCGGAGCCATATTGAATTCCACTTTAGCCTGAAAAGATCGAGACCGGCCTGATGATGATTTTGGTAGTTTTTTTACCATTGAAAATTAAACAACAGACAACAAAATCAATCTTGTCTCGATTCTTTAGTGAGTTACTCATGATTCAATTGTGCAGCTGCTATATTGGTAGCCATAATGGTAACCATGTTGAATTTTACCATAACACAATACGGTATTGTCTTATAAATAGTTTCAATAGATCCTTTAACCCTTAAAACATAGGCAAGACATCGAAATATCATCCCCTACCTTAATTCCTTGGATAGTCAGACATGGTGCAATTGTACAGTTGCCGTAATGGCAGCCATATTGAATATCACGATAACCAAATCCGGTATTGTCTTGAAAAAAAAATAGATTCTTTGACCCTGAAAACATAGGCAAAGACATCAAAATATCAACCCCTACTTTATTTCCATGGATTCTCATACATGACCCATGGTTCATTGGTTGCTCTCTTTGCAGCCATATTAAATATCCCCTTAACCAGAAACAGTATAGTCTTGAAAACGATTAAAAGAGACTCCTGGGCCCTAAAAACATGGACGATAACACCAAATCAACCCCCTACCTTGATTCCTTGGCTTGTCATATGCAATTCAATAGAACAGCGGCCATATTGGCAGCCATATTGAATATCACCGAAACCAAATAAGGTATTGTCTTGGAAATGGTTTCAATAGACTCCTTGACCTTGAAAACATAGGCTAAGACACGAAAATCATTCCCCGACTTCAATAACTTTTTGAATTATGTATGATTTTATGGTACGGCGGCCATATTGACAGCCATATTGAATCTAGTGTAAACAAGTACGGTATTGTCTTGGAAATGGGTTCAATAGATTCCTTGATCTTGAAAAATAGGCAAAGACACAAAAATCATTCACTTACCTCAATTACTTTTTGAGTTATGTATGATTTTATGATGGGCGTCCATATTGACAGCCATATTGAATTTAACCGTAATCCAATTCGGTATTGTCTTGTAAATGTTCTCAATAGATTCCTTGACATTGGAAACATAGGGAAAGACAGCAAAATCATTCCCTGACCTCAATTTTTTGAGTTATGTATGATTTTATAGTATGGCGGCCATATTGGCAGCCATATTGAATATCACCGTAACCAAATACGGTTTTGTCTTGGAAATGGTTTCAATAGATTCCTTGACATTGAAAACATAGACAAAGACACAAAAATCATTCCCTTACCTCAATTACTTTTTGAGTTATGTATGATTTTATGGTACGGCGGCCATTTTGGCAGCCATATTGCATCGCCGTAACCAAATACGGTTCTGCTTGGAAATGATTTCAATAGATTCTTTGACATTGAAAACATAGCCTAAGACACAAAAATCATTCCCCTACCTCAATCACTTTTTGAGTTATGTATGATTTTATGGTACGGCGGCCATTTTGGCAGCCATATTGAATATCACCGTAACCAAATACGGTTCTGCTTGGAAATGGTTTCAATTGATTCCTTGACATTGAAAACATAGGCAAAGACACAAAAATCATTCCCCTACCTCAATTACTTTTTGAGTTATGTATGATTTTATGGTACGGCGGCCATTTTGGCAGCCATATTGAATATCACCGTAACCAAATACGGTTCTGCTTAGAAATGGTTTCAATAGATTCCTTGACATTTGAAACATAGGGAAAGACACCAAAATCATTCCCCTACCCCAATTACTTTTTGAGTTATGTATGATTTTATGGTACGGCGGCCATTTTGGCAGCCATATTGAATATCACCGTAACCAAATACGGTTCTGCTTAGAAATGGGTTCAATAGATTCCTTGACATTTGAAACATAGGGAAAGACACCAAAATCATTCCCCTACCCCAATTACTTTTTGAGTTATGTATGATTTTATGGTACTGCGGCCATTTTGGCAGCCATATTGAATATCACCGAAACCAAATAAGTTATTGTCTTGGAAATGGTTTCAATAGATTCCTTGACCCTGAAAACATAGGCAAAGACACCAAAATCATTCCCCTACCTCAACTACTTTTTGAGTTATATATGATTTTATGGTACGGCGGCCATTTTGGCAGCCATATTGAATATCACCGAAACCAAATACGTTATTGTCTTGGAAATGGGTTCAATAGATTCCTTAACCCTGAAAACATAGGCAAAGACAACAAAATCATTTCCCCACCTTAATTACTTTTCGAGTTATATATGATTCAATGGTACGGCGGCCATCTTGTACGCCAACTTGAATTTCACCCTTTCTGCCCACGATCCAGGATGTCTACCCAATTTTTTTTTAATCCCATAAGAGTGTCCTACCTGGATCAGAAGTCAAAATTAGGGGACATATGATTGCACACAGGACCCCCCCCCCCCCCCTCAGCCCCAGGACTATCAGTAATTTATTTAGTTTGTGTCCAGCTGGGAAGCATTTGTTCAGTGGCGTGAAGAATTTGCGTCCAATGTTGGTGGCTACGTTATCACTGAATGGTGGGTTTAACCAGGTTATGTTTCTCCGTCTGTTGCGTCTTCTTCCTTCATTGTTACGGACCTCGTTGGAGTTGGGATGCGGCTTGTATTCCAGCGTGTAGTTATATCCGCTCTTTTTCAGTGTTTCTTGGTATAAAGGCGCTGCTTCCTTGAAAAAAAGTTTCGTTTGATGAGATGCTGGTAAGCCTGTTGTTTATACTTTTTGGTATGTTTTTAATTATGGTTGGCGGATGGTTGCTGTCGTTTTGCACATACAGGGGGGTGATGTTTGGCCTTAAAAATGGCTTGTATGTGCCGGTTTGTAGGTCTAGGGTTATGTCCAGGTATTCAACTATTTTTTTATTTGTTTCTATTGTAATTCTTAGATTGTTCCTGGCAAATATTTTACATATTTCCTTTTTGACGATTTCCGCTTGTCTTGGTGTTTTTCGGCATATGGCTAACCCATCGTACCTGTACAGTCCGACTTTGATGTCCATGTGCTGCAGCTGTGGTAGTAGGAACAGTCCAATTAATTCACAAGTTTCGGCGCTGTCATAGCTGTCCGTAGTGACGTCGAAGCTAGGATTGTCGCGTTTGCACCATGAAGTATCATCGTTGTACAGGATGGCACTTTTTGCGTGGCGGATGATGTGCTTTTCACTTTCCGATATGGTGTCATACTGTGATGCGAGATTCCAAGGCTTTGTCAAGTAGGTCTTCGGTAATTGACGGGTAAAAGTCAAATATATCGAAACAGATAAATGAATGTTTGCTCTTGTTTTCTACTTCATTAAACAAGGATATATCTTGGTCGGTGTTTTTCCATTAGTTGAATTTCGTAGCTTGTTTAATGCTTGAGTTAATTCTTGCCAATATCTGCTTGCTGACTTTGCCAATTTCGGGTTTGCACGGGTTTATCAGTCTGCAACTTGGTTTATTGCTAAAGTTTGGTTTATGGTCTTTGAGTGTGATGAAGGCCAGGCTTTTACTCATGGTTTCTATTCTGTCACTGAGGTCAACTTGTGTTGCAATCTTTTGGTCCTCTAAAGTAATCCGGTTCACTGATGTCGGTGGGGTCTTCTTATAATTAATAATATATTCCTTTTTATAAGTTCGTTGTATTGCTCTGGCTCTAACTAATAGAAGTTATTGGTTTTGTCTGCGGCTACTAGTAATTTTTCTCTCTATTTTTTTGATGAGTTGAGTGTTCCTGCGTAGTTGCTTCTGGAAAGGTTTGTTGGTGCTTTTGAATTTGATATTTTGTACGATGTTCAATAGTCCATCTTCGAATTCTTTTAGCTCCGGTGTTTGGTGGTTTAGCAGAGCGGAATCCATAGGTCTCTTTTTTTTGTCTGCGTTGCCGCCGGGGTTAAGGAAGAAGTAAGATCTCCATCTGATATTTCTTATAAATTTGTGCGTTTTTTCAATCAAACATTTCAAGTATCCCTTCGTTGATGGTATGGGGATGTTCTTAGTAGAATACCCGAGGTCGATATGGTTCAGTCCTTGATACATGATAGTTCAGTGCTCAACAAAAGGCTGGAGCAAGATTAAAGTCGAGTGTGTGTTAAACTACACAACGATAAAGTGCTCAACTGACAGGAGTATGAGTATATATATATATGTATAAATATATATATATATATGGTTTTAGTATTTAAGCGTCTGTATAAAACCCAACAAAACACGTATTGAATGTAAAAATTGCTCTCCAGTTTCTTTGTCAGTCATATGCTATATTACTAATTACTAATATTGCTAATTATTATTCATAACATTATGCCGTTACCTCAAAGGAATAATGAAATGTCGCCTTATACGAAATTTATCTGAACAATATGCCTCACCCAATCCCATTGCCCTGTTGGGGTTTTCCTTGGTTAGTATTCCATATATTTGTATATATATATATATATATTTGCCGTTAATACAATAAGGGACGGTTATTACATTATGGGTCGTTATTACGACTCATATTGTAATAACCGTCCCATATTGTAATAATGGTCAATATTGTAGTAGAAATGGCCTATATTGTTGTAAAAACGGCCAGTATTATAATAATTACCAATACCGTAATAATAATGAGTAATGCTGTAAAAACTTTATTTCACCTTTACTGTAATCATCATGGTGGGAGCTAAACGTGGCAAATATTTAAAAACATGAAGTTTAGAAGATTATGATTAAATTCATGTCAAATTTACGTGGACAACATAAATGTTGACCATTTCACTGGATTTTGCATTATGACTACATCTCTTATACTAATGAGGAACCTAAATGGCTGTCATTTTGTAAGATCTAAGGATTCATTCTTGAGCTTAAACATGTGTTATCACAATATGGGCCACTTCTCATATTTATTACTATATTGGTTGGGTATGATTATTACAATATGGGTCGGTTTATTACAATATGGGCCTTTATTACAAAATGGGCCGTTTTTTATTACATTATGGGCCGTTATTACAGTATGGACCAGTTTTATTACAATATGGCTATAATGAATGTTTATTACATCATGGGTCGTTTTTATAAAAATATGGGCCGTTATTACATTATTGGCCGGTTATTTCATTATTGGTTGTAAGAGAGTGACCGAGTCCTATACGGCGCAATTTTCCCAATAAAATTAATGCAACCGGCGAGATCGCTGATAAGTCCGTGCTAGAACACTGAATTTCCCTTCCACATTACAGATGGTTTTGATATATTTAGAAAGGAAGGCGACGTAAATACGGTATGGACGATTCCATCGTGTCAATGTGGTGCTAGACTGGGCCAGTCGATGCAATGGTTAAACATAATTCCTCGATCCCATTAACAAACTTACTTTGCTG
Organism: Sipunculus nudus; assembly: GCA_026874595.1. Taxonomy (NCBI): domain Eukaryota; kingdom Metazoa; phylum Annelida; class Sipuncula; order Golfingiida; family Sipunculidae; genus Sipunculus; species Sipunculus nudus. The sequence continues at coordinate 101,095,015 of CM049306.1, read as the reverse complement.
TTCCGCAAAGCTTAATAAGAACTGGTAAAATTTTTTTAATTTGGCAATTTATATAACTAAAGTACTGCTCTCTGGCCGACTATTTCATCGACTGGTGAACTCCTGTGGTAATGTGAAGGTCAGCGCCACATAACACCGCCTCGCTGATCTAAGGTCTTTTCAAATGACGTCATACCATCAGTCTTCAAAGTGGGCCTGTTAAAACAAAAATAACAAACTCTGGCTCAGCCAGTCAGCGTGAGATATTTAGGTGCAGACACGACGAACGCAGTCAGAATGTAATACATGTAACGGCTGGCTCAAACGATCACGCTCCGCTTGTTGACAATTTGACAGTGGCTAAGGGAACCAATATTCGGGCTCACACAAATGTTGTCTCTTCCGAAGACGATTGAGTCTTGAGTTCGGCCCTGCAGTTTCAACCGTGAATGTTCCAAATATGGGGACCCTTAGGAATCGCATAAGTTACTTTTTATCCGGTGTCAACCTAAAATAATTACTTGGTTGTTGCCTTTGGGTATTGAATAAAACTTCTGAAAGGTTATAGCATCAATGTAAGACTCAGTTGCCTTACACATCCATAATTTTACAAGAGACATAATGTTTACATAGATAAGACGTCGCCATGATTGTATGAAGTATCCCACAGTCCTTTGCGACGGGATTTAGATTTGGACCCCGCTCCGATATTGTCGCAGCTGGAACTGGAAAAAGTGGGCGTTGATAGGGAAATGTGCAGGGTATCAGTCGATCAACGTTCGCTCACAACAAGTTCCTAAAGTTTGCTTTGTTTTAATCACGGCGGGCTTGCAAGGATCTTAATGGATAATGTTTCATTAAAATATTGAGGTAAGAATGTGGTAATGTTGCCTGAAAGACTCATTTACTACCAATTACACAACCGGATGTATTTGATGTTTATATTTAGCACCTTTAGACCTTAGGCACTTTTGCTTGTGCCGTCTAAAATTTCACCATTAAACGGCCACAGAGTACAGGTATGGACCACAACTATGATCTTATCACGGTTGTTGATTCCGCAACAAACACAAATGCTGCTAGCTGCTGCAGTCAGCTCGGCAGAGGGACTATCATTTGTTGCGGTAGTGTCTACTATGCACTTACATTTGGCCCATGGACCGTAATGTTCGAACAACAGAGATGAATCATAGAACACGAAGGTCCGTGTATGGGGTACCTAAAAACATGATTTTTGTGCGAGGTACCAAGCGGGTTCAGATGTCTATCGCCTATAAGGGACCGCTGTTGACGTTCTCAAAGCAACGATGCCCTTCACGTGAGGCGTGACGGCCTCATATGCAAATGCGGGGGAAGCGTCAGGTCTTCAAAGAGCCTTGTGACGCCCATTTATGCAAATACAGGGATTCACCATATGGACTTTACAGAGCTTTAATGATAAGAGCTGGCAGTGAGTCACGTCTATCAGTACATTTTTTTTTTTTTTTTTTTTTTTTTTTTTTTTTTTTTTTTCTTTTCTTCCTTCTTTTCTTATGATGTCTCAGAATATTGATTTTATTTTTTTCAAGACCTTTCTGTCATCATCGACATCATTAAAAAGAAATCACAAGGTTACATTTCAGATCACAATATTTACAAATACAAAATATACAAAATATGTAAGTTACAAAAAACATTCACATCTTAACTACTTATGTATATGATTCCAGAAACCTCAAATTTAACCATGACTTATGTAGGTAACATGTCTGTCAGAAGTTATGAATTATAATAGAAGAGGCTATATAATCACGTGTTCTAGTGAAGTTTGACATAAATTAGGGTACATGGATAAAAAATATTTAGTTAAAGCCCTTTTTCCCAATAAGCGGGAGTATCGGTTTCCATTTTTTCTCATGTAAAACATATTTATTAGCTTTTTGAGCGACTTTACTTTCCAGGCACTCAATATTAATGAGTTTTTTTATGAATAAGTTCAATGATGGAGGCACCAAGTTTAATCTATTACTAAAGACAATGAATTTGTACAACAACAAAATTAAATTTATAATGTTCTGGTGTTCAGCTTCACCTACACCCATATACATTATTTTTGGGCTTAGAACTGGCATTGTTATTTTTCCCTTTTCAGCCCAATACTTTATTCTTAAATAAAACGTGACTGATATATGACACTCACAGAATAAGTGAAGAACAGATTCATTGGAAATAAAACAATAAGAACACCTCTTTGTATTAACGATGTTCCATTTAAATAGATTCACATTTACTGCAAGTATATTATGTAGAAATCTGAATTGAAACTGTATGAGGTACATGTCCAAGGTTGTTCTGTAAACAAGAGCAACAGCCTGTTGCAAATTAAAAAAATCGTATTTGTTTAGCAGTTTTTCTCCATTTGTAGGTACTGAAACTATCTTCGTTAAAATTCTGTCGTATATACTCCTGAATGAAACGTTCTTCAAATCTAAAATAACATCTTTGAAAGCAATTACATTACGCTCTTGTACTAACATATCCCTAGATGTTATACCTTGGTCATCAATCATATTCACCCATTTTTTGGGGATAGCTTTTCGCAATGCCATCCAGTGTATGTAAAAGTTACAATAATTTCTACGGTCCTTCGACATGATTTCACTTAATTTCCTTTTTTCACCACTTGTATTATACAAATCATATATATATTTTATACCCAGTTCATCAAAATATCGAAAATAAACCGACTTGCCTCCGATCTTAATATATTTATTATTCCAGAGTTGTTGTGATAAAACAGTTTTAACCAGAACAGGTTCTCCTGAGGTAAAGGACTGCCATATGTGAAAACTGCGCCTATAAAAATCCGGTAGTCCTCCTCTGAATACTACAGGGTCAGTATTACTACTAATATTTCTTATGCCACCAAACGCTTTTAAATAAAAGTTAGGTATTACACAGTATTTTTCGGTATTCTCAGAAATGATTTTCTTAATCCACATTAATCTTTGTGTTTCTATGGTCGTTTCAAGATCAGGCATCCTGATACCCCCATTATCATAACCACTAATCATGACATTATATTTTATTTTTGGTTTTCTCCCGTTCCATATAAATTCTGTCATCACGTCTTTTACTGATTTGATGAATTCTTTCGGTGGTTCTAAAACATTGGTTATATAAGTAAGTTTTGAAATTCCTAAAGACTTTAAAATCGTATTTCTACCAAATATAGTCAAGGAACGTTGTTTCCATATGTTTAGAAGTGTTCTTATTTTTCCAAGCACTCTATTGAAATTTAACATGTTCGATAAGTTCTTGTCATAAGTATACCATAATCCAAGGATTTTCAATGCATCTGTTGTCAAGTCAACCCATTTGAAACCGTCTAAGGTTTCATTAATATCATACTTTGCCATCCATGCGGCTTCACATTTATCCTGATTCACTTGGAATGATGATAATCTCGTGAATTTCTTCAAAACAGTACATAAAACATTCATGGAATTTATGTCTTTTAGAAAATACGTGGTATCATCCGCAAATATACATTGTTTTATCTCGTTCCCGTTAATAGTAATTCCTTTTATATCAACAGATTGGCGTACCATTATTGCCAATATTTCAATAGCTAATACAAACAGGTACGGCGCTAGAGGATCCCCTTGTCTAGTCCCCTTTGCCACTTTTATGTAACCTGTTGTATAACCGTTATTTATAATACAGCTTTGAATATCTGTGTGGAGGAGTTTGACCCATCCGATAAAACTTTCTCCAAAGCCAAACTTTTCTAACACACTGAACAAATAATTATGACCAATCGAATCAAATGCAGCTGCAAAATCCACTGCGAACAGTATATGTGGCTTATTTTCTTGGAAACAGTAGTTAACAATATCACTAATTATTCTATTTGTTTCATTTATATTCCGACCGGGCACAAAGGCTGTCTGATCCGTATTTATTATATTAGGGAGAACTGCTCTGATACGGTTCGCCATAACTTTACTTATTATTTTACAGTCTACATTGACCAAACTTATAGGTCTCCAAGATGATAGTAAGCGATTATCTTTACCTGTTTTTTCAATTAAGGTCACAACTGCTTGCCTTTGACAAGGAGTGAGTTTCCCTTCCTTAAAACATTTATTTAAGCATAGAACTAAATCACTACCGATCAAATCAAAGAATTTCAAGTAGAACTCTTTCGGTAGTCCATCGTTTCCAGGAGATTTATTATTTTTCATTTGCTTAAGAACATGTAAAATCTCGTTTTGCGAGACAGGACCCTCGCAGCTGGCTGCCTCATCTGGAGTTAATTTTGGGATGTTCATACTTGATAACAATTCATGACACTCTTCCTTAGATAGACAGTTATTACTCTTATATTTATTTTCATAAAATCTTCTTAGTTCAGCCAATATTAATTTTTGGTCACTGATCTCTTTCTCATTACATAACAATTTTCGTATTGTGGATTTAGTTTTATTTCTTTTTTCCAAGTTTAAAAAATATTTCGTGTTACGTTCTCCATGTTCAAACCAATTAACCCTGGATCTTATTATATGACCATCTGTTATTCTATCATAGTAGGACTCAAGTTCCCGTTGGATTATTTCATATTCATGCAAGGAAGATACACTTTGAGCTTCCGTCAATCGTTTTTCCAGTATGTGTAATTTCTGTTTTTCTTTCTGGCGTTTCCTTTTAGAGAAGCAGATGGAAAATTCTCTAATTTTAAATTTAAGATATTCCCACCATTTTGTAATGTTTTCAATGTTTTCATATTCTTTTTTCCATCTTTTGATATTCTGTCGTAGTTCTATTACATAATTTGTATCGTCAAGTAGCGATACATTTAACTTCCAGTGGGACGGACCATGTTTAACCATATGGGACGGAGAAAAATTACATTTAACAGCGCAGTGATCAGTTGATATTGATGAAAAAATATCCACTTGGTTTACTTGACTGTTTAAATCGCTTGATATAAAGATATAATCGAGCCTCCTTTTCATACTGGGACTCATACTACTCCAAGTAAACTTCTCCTTTGTCGGATTCCTTACCCTCCAAATGTCTATTAAACTATACATCTGCATAATATTGTTCATGGTTTGAATAGACTTAACCTTCGGGTGATAATTTCCACCTTCTGTATCAGATCGAGTGAAACAAAAATTGAAATCTCCACCCCAGATTATTTTAATATCATTACCCAGATCAAAATTCGTAATTTTTTCAGAAATGCCTTTTAAATATGCAACTTGACCCTTTTCAGTGTTTGGTGCATACGTATTTATAAATAAGAATTGTTGACCATTTAAATTCGCTCTCAAGAAGAGACTTCGTCCCTCCTGATCATTCTCCACAATAATATCCTTACAGTCTAAGTATTTACCGACAAGTATGGCAACTCCTTTAGACTGGTTTGTACCATGAGAATAATAAATAACTCCCTGCCATTCCTTTCTCCACGAATATTCATCACTTTTTAAACTGTGGACTTCTTGTAAAAAAATAATACTATTATCTCCACCATGATCAAGTAGCCATTGGAGTATCTTCCTCCTTTTCCTGTACCCTCGCAACCCTCTTACATTTAGGGTAATAACTGAGAAACCAGACATAAATAATTACTGATGAAGATAAAGTAACCCCTCTGCATATCTGCTTTGTCTTTATGTTCTCTTAATAAGTTTGAACTATTTTTTACATTTAACTCCTGTGACAGGCTTTTTGTCTTTACACTATAAATAACCATGTTTTGTGATATTAATGAATGCATAAGTAGTATGATTGCAATGGTGAACACAATTAATAGCATAAATGTTAGTGTAACCATGAAAAGACACTTGGCGATAATCGAGGTAACTCCCAAAAAAGTCCAATCAGGACAGAATTCCGGAATCTTATTCGGAATTCAAATAAGATGTCTAATCTTAAAGATAGATAAAAAATTTGGGGCACGAAATGGTTGACTGGCTCCGATGTTAATTATAAGGTATGAAGAGTAGTTCTTCTTTATATTGGCTATTGGATTTTATTGTTAATACAGAATATTTTAAAAAGAATGTTAATTATATGTATATAATCCATTTATTATTTTTATTATTTTATGATATTCAGCACACATATAACAATCCTAAACTCTCATATCAACAACAATAACATGATTAACAAATGGTTATTTAAAATCCAGTATGAATGTACCTGCTTTAAACAGGGCGGGCTGCTCTAGATTTCAGAGTACTAACAATCGGCGTGGAGGCCATCTGTGGGAAATTACAGATTGCCTCACTGTACGTTGCCGGGGGGTTTTGTTCCAGGTGTTCAGTCCATGCCTGTAGTTTGCGCGGGCTCGTGAAACGGTGCGTCTTGGATGCCTGGTCCCTTATGAACAAAACTCCGTCGATGGTCCAACAGTCTTTAACGAGATTGTCGCGCTTGAGGCGTAATCCTGACTGCAACATGCCTAATCGTGTTCGAGTTAAGTCCTCATTGACATAGATCCCTTTCGTTCTCTCACCTGACATTTTAAGCTTGGATTTTGCCTTCATCACTAACTCTTTTGTTTTGTGTGAATGGAACTTGACCAGGATTTGTCTGGGTTTATCCTGTAATCCTGGTCGCCCAACTCTGTGGGAGCGCTCTATGTCTCTATGAGAAAGTTCCAGTCCCATATGATCTCTGGCCATTTTTACAAACATACTTTCTGTGTCCTCATCGTTCTGTTCAGTCCAAGAATTAACAATGCGAACAGAGTTTCTTCTTGAATACTGTTGCTGTTGATCCAGCTCCTCTTTCATTTTAACAACAGAGTCCTCAAGCTGTACTACCCGATTTGAGAGTTCATCGATTTTTTGTTCATACACTGTGAGTCTTTGTTCAACAGCTGCATCAATTATATTTTTTAGTGTTGTTTGTACAGATTCACAAGTTAAGGCTTGAGTAAAAAACAAGGTAAATTTTTCTGAATCCTCAATTATAATAGGAGCTTTGTCGTCCTTAAATTCTAAACTAGCTGGAGGATCATCATAGGATGATTCAAGTCCTAATCTACTCATATTGGTACGTTTTTTGTCCTGATATTTAATTGAAGAATCCCCAGATGAGTCACTCAAGATTCTCTTTTGTGAAGGTGTACCTGCCATACATAGAAGGGAAAGGGTGATCTGATACGGGGGGGGGGGGGGGGGGGGGGGGTCTAGCATTTGTTTACAACATGGACGCCTTGACGCTGCGTTGTCAAGCAGAGTTAACCCAGGTAGAAATCAATGTTTTTTTTAGTAATCTTACATTTAATACCTATGAACGACTCTACAGATTGTCTCCAATATAGATAAGTTACGTGTCAAACATGAATTATATCACCTTGACCCACATATCAACTTTTTTTAACTGAAAACGTCGGAGCCAGTCCTTACCTGCGTGCTACTCGATCAGCGCCATCTATCTATCAATTTGGCCCATGGACCGTAATGTTCGAACAACAGAGATGAATCATAGAACACGAAGGTCCGTGTATGGGGTACCTAAAAACATGATTTTTGTGCGAGGTACCAAGCGGGTTCAGATGTCTATCGCCTATAAGGGACCGCTGTTGACGTTCTCAAAGCAACGATGCCCTTCACGTGAGGCGTGACGGCCTCATATGCAAATGCGGGGGAAGCGTCAGGTCTTCAAAGAGCCTTGTGACGCCCATTTATGCAAATACAGGGATTCACCATATGGACTTTACAGAGCTTTAATGATAAGAGCTGGCAGTGAGTCACGTCTATCAGTACATGGAATCACGTTTTTATAAGCATTATAGTAGTAAAAATACTACAACCCTGGCAGGGCAAATGTGATGCTGTTCTACGGTCATATATGACTTTCTTTAAGGATTCTGGTGAAACTTTTAGGCGCTCATTAGGGTAAATTTCCTTTCGTTAACCAGTATTTATGGGCCGAAATAATTTCACGCCAACAAAATCATCAAACAAAATAACTGTGACCGTCAGTACTGCTATTTTTGCTTAGGTGATAATGTCTCATCCCTTCCGATTCCCCAAAGATATCTTTTAAAAAATTAAGGTGGGCGCTCATTACGATAGGGACCCTCATTACGTCAATTACGGTATTTATTCACTAATTAAATAATAAAAAACATAGCATCATTCATATAACTTTTTACCATTATATTAGCTACGCTTATTTATAAATTCATATGATATATTAAAAAATACCTGAAAATGTAAACAAAATGCCTTGTACATTTGAAATACCTGAGCTGAAAATGGAACATGGCTTCTGATTAGTAATCACAAAATGCAATGACAAATGAAGAAATTTGAAGTTGCGCGGCCAGCAATTACAAATGGAATACAGACAAGCATTTAGAGTGGCCTGGACAGTCGAGGGGTAAAAGGCTCGGCTCTCTCCGCTGGCGACCCGGGTAGTATAGTTGCGCGTCCAATTGAGGTCGATGGGTTTCTCCGGCGGCGTAACTTGCCTTTATCCCGCGCAGGACGGTCGGAAAATTTTCGCCCCTCCAACAATGGATTACAAAACTGGACAAATACGGAAACATATCACGTCAATTTATTTGTTATATGCTTTTAGGTGTCAACAACGAAGGTCCATGTATATCGATGAATTCGGAAACAGGGAATATTCCGCGACTCATAAAAGAAAAGTAACCTCTGTGCTATAGTAAATAAAAAGGTCGCTCTGACGTCAATTAATCAAGTATATTTCATTATGAAGCACACATATTAGAACAAATTGCAATTAGAAAAAAAATTATGTACATGGCAGGATACACATATATTGTTGTAACTTAATTTTTCATGAACAGACGATTTATTATTAGCTTAAACTCAACATGGTAAAATTTCATTTGGTGAGTGTTATTCAGTTCAGAACGCATATAAATACCTTGTCACTTCTATAATTCCCCCTATTGTTATCGCATATAACAGCAGCTACACCTATAATAGAGCACTGTGATATGCATTGCGCTGAAGCAAGCAAGGCACTTAAACTTTAGTCTTTATTCGAAACGCGCCGGGCTATTCATCAGCTATAAAGGGCATGTTAAATATTTTTAGACAAAAAATCAAATGTTTGTATATATTGGGATTTTTTATTAATCACAATATCCTCATAGTAAAATCAATGCTTTAATTCAAGATTACATGAATTTCTTTTAAGAATAAGTGACAATGTTTCTGCACCTTCTGCACATGTTATTTTATGAAATAGTGATTATTTGCCATTCAATAAAGTATTTCATCAAATTTCAAATAATAATATCACTGAAATATATATTATATTATATATTAAGTAATTTACTTAAAATAATTTGACACAATTTGACTAAATATATTGCAATTTGACAATTGCATCATATGTAGTGGATCATGCAGTTAAACGGTTAATAACAGTACAGGCAAAATATCTTTATTTATATTTAAGTTTTCAACTATAAACAGTAACACTGATACTTGTTGCGTATGTCGAACGTGTGGCATAGTCGCCAGGGGGTATCTCCCGGACATTTATTATAGATTTATATTTAAAATGTAATTACATATGCCATCTTAAAGACAATAACCCCTACATAGGTCTAGGCGAAAGAGTGTTACTATTCACGCTATATTAAATATCATGTCATATTAATATCAAATTCTATAACCAGAGGTAAATCAAAAGATACAGAAATGTAGATAGAATACTATACTCAATAAGTTCAGGTTAGTTTAAACGTTTGTATTTTAACGAGACCGTTGTAAGAATATGGGGAATCATGGAAAAGGGTATTTTAGTTTGTTTCAGGCTTTTTAACTATCATGTTATTTTGGTGAATTCAAGAGTGGAAATTCTTTATTCATTCCGAGGAAAGAGCACCATTTCCGCACAATATGTAAGAGAGACACCCATTCCTCATGGTATGGGGATTGGTCTTCTGACAGAATTTCTCCCTGGTTAGTGTCCCCTGGGGATTTCTGTAAACATAGACGACCCTAAATGCACGCCTATGCATGACTGGTCACTTTCGTGATAGCATTCTGGCATTACAAGACCGCTGATCTCATAAAGAAAAACATCATATCTGTATTTCTTTCTGCTTATCTTGCCTATAGAGACCGTTCGCGAATCTTTTTATTGATTCCATTTACAACTGACCAGTTTATCATTCTTTAAATAACTGTAACTGGAGAACCAAACATTCAAATTTTCCCATCAATCCTTGAAAATATCGCATTTGTACCTTTAAATGTGTACTTTTTGAGGAACTCCTCATGCCATTTCTACACACCAATTCACCAAAATGCCGCACCCAACATGTGCCGCCCGGGGCGGGCCGCCCCTCCGTAGGTGGAACACTGTTTTTCTCCGGTTTTCTCCACACCTGCAGACAACCGAACGCTATCAACCTGAGCCATGGGACCATAACTCAGAAATTATTTATGATTACTTTGTACAAACCATGTTAAATAAATTTAAAAAAGTGCTAATTTGACCAATTTGTATGTATTGTTCAGCAAGAACTAATGTGCGGATGCACCAAATTCAGTTAGTGTGCTGCAGCAGCTTTGTAGTTTCTCTCCATGGTTACATTTGTTAAAAAATCGTTGTTTGGCTCTAGTCGAACATTATATGAAATATACGTAAACCATTTATTTTATTGTTGTGTTATATCCATTGACACCTTATTTAGAAAGTCAAATTCCAAACGGTTACCGAGAAATGTCATATGGGTCTACTTGGAGGGGTTCATAGGTTTGTTCTGGATGTTCAATACGCCATTAAGGGCTTTTAAAGCCAGCTCGTTTTTCGTGATCTTTGTCTTTTCAGATCAATTATTATTATCTTTTCAGATCAATTGTTGTATATGCTCAGCTAGGGTGTGGCTTTAAATCATATTTAATTTGTTTGTAGTTCCAGAATGTGTCCAGAATATTTAAATTTGCAGACTCGGTAATATTGTTGGATAGACTGTTCCAGTAATATACTGTCCTGCTGAAGAAGGCATATTATCTAAATTTTAACCTAGATCTTTCGTTATATAATTTATATTTGTGCCCCCTTGTTTCACTGTTTTCTCTGAAATGGAGTAGTATCTGGATCACATCCTCATCATATATATCCCTGTGGCTATTTTGTACAATTCCATGATGTATCCTCGTAGGCTTCTGTATGCCAGTGTTGGTAATTTTAGTTTCTTTAACCTATCTTCATATTCTTATTATCCAAACCAGGAATACTTTTTCGTTGCTCGTCTTTGCACATTCTCAATTGTGCGTTCTCTATTTTGCTAGACTGATACAGGGCCATATGGCTTCCCTGGAATTGTCCGTGGTATCAGCTGCATAGAGTGAATTGAATGAAATATTCCTCCGTCATGATGCTATATTTAAATACGGATATCTATGATTAAACTTGTATTATTATAGTAATAACTGAACTTTATATAGATCAACATACCGAGAATACCACCAAGTATATATCAGGACAGCCTATATAAAAAGTCAGTTAAATTCGGTCTATTTTGTTTTGGTACATAAAACTGGTAGCGCAAATTCAAGATTTGCAGTCAAAATTAGGTAACATTCAGGATGTAACAGGAATCCACTTGGAAACGAGCAAGCAGTTATAATGAAAAATATATTAGATTTTGATTTGTTGGATTCAATGTATAACGACGTCTCATCGGATGTCTCAGGGCCTCCCCTATGTAAATGTTACACCATTTCTGGAGGACTGGAATATCATGAAAGTAGGACTACCTGGTCTCCTCCTTTCTGCTCGCTTACAGAAGTTTAATCTCTGCTTTATTAATTGTAAGCGCATATATTAGATACAGATACATGTATTACTTAAAATATTTTATATAAAGCCATTTGGATCTGATTAAACAAGAATTACACTTGCACAGGAATAGGTACATATCAACAACATATGTTTCGTATAAGTGAACTGTAAAAAAAAGGGTCACAATAAGTGACATGCAAATGATAACTAGAATACGGGTAGTCGACAAGCGACTACTTGTATCCGCCTAAATCAGAGTGGAACGGGTAAAGTGTTGCATATTAGCAGGGATGTCTGCAGCCAAATTGTGTATGTAGGTTGCGCTACCTACGAAAAAATCCAGAAAGCTCTATACACATGCAAAACTTTGGCCCATTCGGTCAAACGGTTCCCAAGATATGAGCTTGGATATCTGCTGCATAAACTAGAATGCAGGTGGCGCCACCTGTCATAAAATCAAGAGAGCTGTCGGGGATGTATAAACTTGCAAAATTGTAGGCAGATATGTCAAACCACTGCCGAGATATGAGTGATTTTATCCCATGGCAGACAAACAGATGGGAGCTGTGCAAACATGGCTGCAGGTGGCGCCACCAGTTTTGCATATGATAAAGAGCTATCTGAGATTTATACACATGCAAAATTTTGGCCCAATCGGTCAAACGGTTCCCTAGATATGAGCTTGGCTGTCTGCAGCGTAAACTTGATTGTAGGTGGCGCCACCTGTCATAAAATCAGAAAAGCTATCCAGGATGTATAAGCATGCCGAATTTCAGGTGAATTAGTCAAAGCACTGCAGAGATATGAGTGATTTTAACCCAAGGCAGACGAACAGATGGACACTGTGCAAACATGGTTGCAGGTGGTGCCACCATTTTCGGTGTATGTTATAAAGCTCTCCAAGGGCTACATTTGTGCAAAAGAATTTTCCTGATCGGTCAAACGGTTCCTGAGATATGAGCTTGGATGTCTGCAGCGTAAACGTGAATGTAGGTGGCGCCACCTGTCATAAAATCAGAAAAGCTATCCAGGATGTATACGCATGCCAAATTTCAGGTGAATTAGTCAAGTCACTGCAGAGATATGAGTGATTTTAACCCAAGGCAGACAAACAGATGGACACTGTGCAAACATGGTTGCAGGTAGTGCCACCATTTTTGGTGTATGTTATAAAGCTCTCCAAGGGCTACATTTGTGCAAAAAAATTTTCCTGATCGGTCAAACGGTTCCTGAGATATGAGCTTGGATGTCTGCAGCGTAAACGTGAATGTAGGTGGCGCCACCTGCCATAAAATCAGAAAAGCTATCCAGGATGTATACGCATGCCCAATTTCAGGTGAATTAGTCAAGTCACTGCAGAGATATGAGTGATTTTAACCCAAGGCAGACGAACAGATGGACACTGTGCAAACATGGTTGCAGGTGGCGCCACCATTTTCGGTGTATGTTATAAAGCTCTCCAAGGGCTACATTTGTGCAAAAGAATTTTCCTGATCGGTCAAACGGTTCCGGAGATATGAGCTTGGATGTCTGCAGCGTAAACGTGAATGTAGGTGGCGCCACCTGTCATAAAATCAGAAAAGCTATCCAGGATGTTTACGCATGCCCAATTTCAGGTGAATTAGTCAAGTCACTGCAGAGATATGAGTGATTTTAACCCAAGGCAGACGAACAGATGGACACTGTGCAAACATGGTTGCAGGTGGCGCCACCATTTTTGGTGTATGTTATAAAGCTCTCCGAGGGCTACATTTGTGCAAAAAAAAATTCCTGATCGGTCAAACGGTTCCCGAGATATGTGGGTTTATGTGTGGAAACAGACGCACAAACGGACGCAAAGCGCAAAGGAAAGGTCAGAGGTCAAAACAAAATCGGGGCGCAGCAGTTCACATGTGACCCGAACATAATCCCGGGTTTCGGAAAATTCCGCCCAGCGGTTACGGAGGAGTTCTCCGGACACCTACGCGGCGGCGGCGGCGGCGGCGGCGTGCAGCTGAAAACATAGTATCCGCAAAACTCTGTTTTGGCGGATACAATTACTCCAGTGAGTGTCAAAGGGATAAAGTGCACTGCAACAATGAGGCGGGTGTATCTTGTTTTAGTACAGCCATCTTGGCCTCTATCTGTCTTTTTATACAAGAATGCTGGGGTCTTGTGTTTTATTATCAGAAGCAACCGTGTTTCACCACGTTACGAATCACTTCGTGTCGCATATTTGTTTTCTTCGTGTCTCCTGTGTTATGTTTATACTTGACATATTCATGCGGAGAGGAGCGCAATTAAGTTGTAGGCCTACCTCTTATACACTGGATTTTGCAAGGACCACTCAGGTTAGACCATTTAGGTAAAAGATCAAATTCTAATATGTCTCTGCTGGGCATGGTAGATACATGTATATCATATATATTATCATATGTTCGGGACCTGAGTACGTGTAGGCTGAGTTATAACTGAGACCGGGTTCTGTAGTTGTGCTTCATGCAAACACAGTCATTGATTTCTGGTGTATCAGCTGTTTAATTCAAAGTGACCCAATGTGATTTTGTCATTTTCGTTTTACAAGTTAATATAACTTAGTGGTTACTAGTGATAAAATAATTTTGTAACCCCATGTATTATATATATGTGCGTGTGTGTGTGTGTGTGTCCCCGTTAATCACAAACACACTTGGTTACTCAGTAAATTGTATTTCCTTTACATAGAATGTCACTTAATCAAGGGTTTCTTTTTCATTGCCACAGAGGCGTTGATTCAATAAATTTTATTTTTCCTGACATGCTGGGTGTTGGTCAATAAATGATATTCTCAGCAACACACTGGGTGTTAGTAATTAAATTATATTTCTCCTGACACACTGGCTGTTACTCAATAAATAGTATTTCCACTGACACACAGGTGGTTCCTCAATAAATGGTACTTCCCTTGACACAGAATCTTACTCATTCAAAGGTAGTTCCCCCTGACACAGAGGCGGTATATTTCTCCTGGGTGACACACTGGGTGTTGGTTAATACATGGTACTTCCCCTGACATGTACACATACTGTGACTCAGTAAATGGCATTTCCACTGACACACAGGCTGTAACTTTTTGAATGGTATTTCCACTAACAAACGAACGGCAACTCAGTAAATGATATCTCTCTTGACATAGAATGTGACTCGATCAATAGTATTTCCCCGGACACACAGGGGGTGACCAAATAAATGATAAATCTCCTTACCCAATAATTTTTTTTCCAGCGACGTAGCGTGTTATTCAGTAAATGGTATTTCTTGCTACACGGAATGTAACTTAACAAATGGTATTTCTGGCGACGCATAGTGTTATTCAGTAAATAGTATATCCAGCGACACGGAGTGTAACTCACTATATAGTACTTCCAGTGACACATCATGTAACTCAATAAATGATTTTTCCAGCAAAACGTTGTGTAACTCAATTAAATTTATTTCCGGTGACACAGGGTGTTAATCAATAAATGGTATTTCCAGCGACACAAAGTATAACTCATAAATGGTATTGCCATTAACATGGACTGTGGTTCAATGTAGATTATTTCTACTGACTCACATACTGTGACTCCACAAATAGTATCTCTCTAGACAAAAACATACTATGACTTCAACTGTCTGACACACAGAGTGCGACTCTACAAGGTATCTATCCTGACACAGACAGTAAATGTCACTTGAGATTGAAAAAATACGTGTATATAGCTCTGTTTAGGACACTTAATTAGGGCAGTTAATTAGGAATCTAATCAGGAACAAAGTAGGCCTACACTGAACAATACCATCGTCTAATGTTATTCAGGTTAGCTTTGCATTAAAGTGACCATCCTTCTGGTCAACAGATTTTTCTCTGTTCAATTTAACTTAATCCAAAAGGATACAACTATATACATTTGTCGTGTAGTATGTTTCTGGATTTTCTTATGGGTCGTCTTTTTGAAAAGCATGCACTGGTATCAAAATAAGTTTAACTGCCTCTGTTGTGATCAGTTCTGGAACATAACATATTAAACTCCTAACGCAGCGGTTTTACAGTGTAGTCGTTAAATATCTGCCGCGCCTTAACCGCTGCTTTGTATATCAATATGCCCCGGGTTTCATCACCAGGGCTGGCACAGGTCAAAGACTTGTACTCAGACTAATAAGAGCGTGGTATCGCATTGTGCATCCAACTCCAAGTGCTAAAGATGCGACATCGTGCTCCCGTTGCTCTGATTCTTGTCCCTGTGTCAGCCCTGGTGTCAGATCCCCGAAAAACCTGTAAAAAAAGTAGCGGTTAAAGGAAAGGAGATCTGGGACGAATACAATGTATAACCGCTGGGTAAGGAGTGTAATAACAAATGCGTTGTAAACACATTTTCTGCCTAAGCAGTATTATATTCTTGTTAATACGCACATGCATGTATTGGAAATTAACTGTATTCAGTGCACTGCACCAGGTGTCACAAATCGATCCGGTGGTCTGAGTGTTCATGTTCAGTCGATATTTTCCAGATGGTGATGTCATCCATATTATCCAGTCAATATATCCGCACATGAAAAACTCATCACGTGGCCGTTCTAAAATCGAATAAATCAGCCACTAAATCCACAACTATGGATCTCTGTATTTACACCAGTTATCAATATAGTGCTTCCATATAGAAGTGCTGTCTGCTTTGCATGCGCAGAGTCAATCAATGTGACCACTTTCGTGCTCCTGTCGTACCGTGATAGATCTCGGGCTGTTAAATTCTTGTCGTTCTACCGAGCCTGTGTCTTTGATATCCTTGTAAAACGAACTTGTGTTACACTTTACATGCTGGTCAAGAGTTTCCTCTGTAGTCTGAGTACAGTTTACGCGGAACCGGACAGGTTATTTTGTGAGTATAATTGAGTTATATTATGCCTAAATAATGAATATTTGATAAATGATCGTTTATTATCTCATAATAATGTAAATTATAATAATAATGACTGTTATTACCCTTTTTACGATAATTTTTATATATGTAGGCATAATTTGAATTGAAAGTTGTGTGACATTAATCTAAAGAAAGTAAATGGAAACGCGATACGAAACCCCGGTCTTTTGTGTATGATCACATCCTTCATTCTATAGGCCTTCCATGGTATTTCTTGGTATTATCACATCCTTCATTCTATAGGCCTGTCAGGGTATCTCTCGGTATTATCACACCTTTCATTCTAGGCCTGCCAGGGTATCTCAAAGTATTATCACATCCTTCATTCTATAGGTCTGCCACGTTTTGTCTTTGTATTATCACATCTTTCATTCTAGGCCTGTCAGGGTATCTCTCGGTATTATCACACCTTTCATTCTAGGCCTGTCAGAGTATCTCTCGGTATTATCACATCTTTCATTCTATAAATTTTTTATAGAGCAGTAGAAGCTGCTGCTGACTATGACCTGGTAAAACGGTTAATCCTAAAAGGTTATGAATTAGTTCCGGAGGCTTACCGCCAAAAATTCAGAAATTTGGAAAAGCCAAAAGAACAGACCTACGTCGAATTTGCTAGGACGAAAGAGCAGTTGTTTGATCGCTGGTGTAGTTCTAAAAATGTAATGAATGATTATGACAATTTGCGCCAGTTGATTTTGCTTGAAGAATTTAAGCGCTGCATTAACGCTGATGTTCAAACTTTTCTTGGTGAGAAAAGTCCTGAAACACTTTACATTGCTGCTCAATTAGCTGATGATTATTCATTGACACACAAAATGTCCTTTACTAGCAAATCAAACCAGTCATTCACAAATAAGAATGTAAAACAGTATGGTCAAAAGAAGTTTACAGCGCAGTCACCCTGTACTAGTAGTCCTGATAGTTCAGCAAAGCCAATAGCTACACCTCAGTCAACGTCCACTGTGTCTAAGTCCAACAAAGACCAGTCATTTTTAAAGAAAATCTGTAATTACTGCAAGAAGGACGGTCATCTAATATCTGACTGCTGGAAACTTGCGAATAGACCAAATAGCAAACCTTCTGGTTTTGTTTCAAGATCTATGCATAGCATAGTACAAGAGCCAGGCTCTTTTCATGTAAATAAGGGGTACAACTCCTTTGTTGACTCAAATAAAGAGTTTGATGCTACGGCGGCCCAAGTGCCGTCTAAATCCAAAGAAGAGTCCGTAGCTTGCCGGCTAAAAACCTCAGTTGATTCCTGCGAGGAATTAAATAAGGCTAGGTCCTTTCAAGACTCCTGCGAGGAGTATGTTCTGGATAAGGCAAAGTCCTTTTATGACTCTTGCGAGAGTATTTCAAATGAGGCCAGGTCCTCTTATGACAAACAAGAGTTTGTTTCTGCTGAGGAAAATTCCTCTGTTGAACCCCATGAGGAGTTTGATGATAAAAAGGATGTAGATTCCTTAGATGACTCTGAAACAGAGTTTATGACTGACACTGTAAATGTCAGTTCTTTGTTTGATGAGGTTGAGGTAGTAGATTCCTCTCCTGACTCTGAAATGGAGTTATTTGAGCCATTCATACATGATGGTTTTGTATCACTTTCGAGTGATTTTTCAGATTCTATCCCTATTAGAATTTTGAGGGACACTGGTTCAGGCCAGACTCTCATGTTAGTAAACACTTTGCCATTTTCTGGTAGGTCCTTTACTGGTGCACATGCACTTGTTAATGGTGTGTTTTCAGACAGGCACACTTCAGTTCCGCTTCACAGTATCCATTTAAAGTCAAATTTTATTTCTTGGAATATTATTGTGGGCATAAGAACTACTTTACCCTTTAAGGGAATTCAGTTGCTACTAGGCAATTGTGTTGCAGGTGATAAAGTACAGCCTGTACCAATAGTGACAAAAAAGGCGTCGTTTGATCAGGAAACTGATCCGGAAAGTCAGGAAAGTCCTGGTTTGTGACTAGGAGTCACTAGTGGCTCGTTTCATGACTCGCCCGTACAGGATGCAGCATTCTCAAGATCAGAACTTATCGGGGAATAGCATAAGGACTCTGATATTTCATGTTTGTTTCCCAGGGCAGTTTCTAAAGATGAGCTGTCACAGAGCCCGGTTTGTTTCTATGTCAAAAATGGAGTGCTTATGCGTAAATGGCGACAACCTGATGTATGCGCTGATGATGAGTGGGCCATCAAACATCAAATAGTAATGCCCAAAAGCTTTCGCAGTGAAGTTCTAAGCATGGCACATGAGGCTACTTTGTCTGGCCATTTAGGCATAAATAAAACTTATCAGAAAGTTAGTACACACTACTATTGGCCTAACCTCAGGAAAGATGTTGTACAATATTGTAAATCATGCCATACATGCCAGAAGGTAGGCAAGCAAAATCAGAATCCTCCTAAGGCCCCACTTAGGCCTATTCCTACTTTCGAGGAACCATTTAGTAGGATTATTGTTGATTGTGTTGGACCACTGCCCAAAACAAAATCTGGACATGAATACTTGCTGACTTATGTGCGCATCTACCAGATTCCCTGAGGCAATACCCTTGCGCAAAATTAATGTCAAAAGTGTTGTCAAAGCTCTGACCAAGTTTTTTACAACTTTTGGATTACCAAAATCCATCCAGTCTGACCAAGGGTCTAATTTTATGTATGGCTTATTCCAACAAGTTATGCTTGAGCTAGCTATAAAACAGTACAGCTCTTCGCCATACCATCCTGAAAGCCAGGGCGCCCTCAAGCGTTTTCACCAGACATTAAAAAACATGATCAGGACTTATTGGTATGACACACAGAAAGACTGGGATGAAGGAATCCACCTATTGCTGTTTGCTGTCAGAGAATCCTTTTAAGAGTCCTTGGGTTTCAGTCCCTTTGAACTAGTTTTTGGACACTCCGTTCGAGGTCCATTGAAATTACTTAAAGAAAAACTCTTGTGTGAAAATCCTGATTCTCTTAGTTTACTGCAGTATGTCTCAGACTTTCGCACTAAACTGCACAATACTTGTGAGATTGCAAAGTCAAATCTAAAATCTGCACAAAGTAAAATGAAAACAAAGTATGACAAGCACATTGTAAGTAGGACGTTGGAGCCTGGTGAAAAGGTTCTTGCCTTACTTCCCATCCCTGGCAGACCTCTGCAAGCTAGGTATTTTGGTCCTTACATTGTTGACAAGGAAGTCAGTGATTTAAATTACATCCTGTTGACACCAGATAGACGTAAGAAGAAATAACTGTGCCATGTTAACATGTTGAAACCATATTATGACAGAAATAGCACATCAATTGTTGTACAAAATGTTACTGCTGTTAATTGTGTAAAAACTGACCCTGACCCAGATAAAGTAGATACTGATTGTAAGTGTGATGTAAACATTCGGTGTGGTACAGTATCATTAATAAACTCAGACCTGCTTAAAATCCTGGATGCCAAACTGTCACACCTTTCCGCACAACAACAACGAGACCTCAAGATCCTGCTGCGGGATTATGAACATTTGTTTGGTGACATTCCAACGCGAACTAACATGTTGTGCCATGACGTCGATGTTGGCGAGGCAAGCGCAGTCAAGCAACACCCACATAGACTGAATCCAGAAAAGCAAAAGTATCTACAGGATGAAAGTCAATATTTGCTGGACAATGATTTTATTGAACCTAGTAACAGTAACTGGAGTTCACCATGTATTCTTGTGCCAAAACCTGATGAAAGTTACCGTATGTGCACAGATTATCGAAAACTGAACTCTGTCACCTGATTCCGAGGATCGATGATTGTATTGATAGAGTCAGTAGCTCCAGATATGTCTCCAAGTTTGACTTGCTAAAAGGAAAAGGATTCTTGCAAGTTCCGCTGACAGAACGAGCGAAAGAAGTGTCCGCATTTGTGACGCCGCAAGGACTGTGCCAGTATAAAGTTAATCCGTTTGGCATGAAGAACTCGCCAGCCACGATCCAGCGCCTCATCCATATGGTTGTCAAGGACATTCAGGGCTGCGACGCATATATTGATGACCTTATCGTGTACAGCGCCACCTAGGAGAAACATCTGCAAATTCTTCGCGACCTCTTCGAAAGAGTCAGTGACGCACGTCTGACCGTCAACTTAGTAAAATCTGAGTTTTGTCATGCACAAGTAACATTTTTGGGTCATATTGTAGGGCAGGGTCAGGTAAACCCTGTTGATGCTAAGATAAGTGCTATTTCTGCATTTCCTAGACCAGAGAGCAAAAAGCAAATAATGCGTTTTCTTGGTATGGTTGGGTACTACAGGAAGTCTTGTCCAAATTTTGCTGCTGTAGCTGAACCTTTGACTAATTTGTTTAAGAAGAAACAAAAGTTTGTATGGTATGTTCAGTGTGAAAGTGCATTTCAGAATTTTGAAAGCAATTCTGCAAAGTTCACCAGTTTTAGCAGCTCCAGGCTTTTCTGTACCTTTTCAGTTAGCTGTGGATGCTAGTGATACTGCTGCTGGTGCTGTGTTGTAACAAGAAGGCAATGATGGCATAGATCATCCAATTTGTTATTACTCAAGAAAGTGTAATGCAAATCAGAAAAACTACTCCACTATTGGAAAAGAATGTTTGGCTTTGATTTTGGCGTTGCAACATTTTGAAGTTTATGTTACTTCAGTGATCACAATCCCCTCACGTTTATGAACAAGTTGAAGTGTAAAAATCAAAGATTGTTGAGATGGAGTTTGTTCTTACAGGATTACAATCTTGATATCATACACATTAAAGGGAAAAACAATGTACTTGCTGATTGCTTATCGAGATGTTTATGAAATGATGTAAACAGGATGTTTATGTAATGTTGTAAATTACATGATTTTGAGATGTTGTAAAAATTTAGTGATTGTGATCGCAAAAAGAAAGTTAAAGTTTTCCGTGAAAACTTTCTTGTTTCTTACGGGGGGGGGGGGGGGAGTGTTACAGGTGCTCTTTCTATTATGTGACACGGGCGTAACTCCTGTTGTGGCGCTCGTGTCTGGCCGCGTGTTACATTCTATGTTTAATCCGTACTTGTTGAACTCTCGTTGTCATGTGAGCTATGGGTTTTCACGCCTGGCCGGGGTCACGTGATGAACCTGGTTTGGAGATCATAGCGCTGTTTTTGTAGAGAATTCCTGAAACGCGTGTTGTGCAAGATCTTATAGACTGTTCGAGAAGTGGAAAATTCTCAGCTTGAGGCGTGAAAAGTATATAAGGGGCTGTGTTTAAGCAAGGGCAGAGAGCAGAGAAGATTCCAGCGGACGCAGAAGCGTGTGTCAGATTCTAGGACCTTATCCGACGAATGCGGCAATTGTACATTTTCAAAGACTTTCTCCTGGATTTTATGCATTTGGACTTCAGTTTACTTTCTGGGTTGTTGCAAGAACTTTCCACTGGACTGTCATTCTCCGAGAGTTTACATTTAAAGGACTTATCGTTGTGATGGTGTTGGTATCCAGGTACTGTGCGCATTGTTTTTCTATGTGATTGTATTGACTTGTTGTAATACCGCTGTTTTACTGTATAATTGTATTGATTTAGTGTATTGTATTGTTAGAGTTGTTTTAAGAATAAATTATAGTTATTTGTTAACAAAAAACACTGACTTCTTTATTCATTCCCCTAGACATTTCCCGCTGCCTAGGGTTACAGAATCTGATTTATTTTATCTCCGTTTGTGTTTATCACGCATACATGATCTGTTTATATTAGGTTCATTATTATCATTATTATCTGACATTATTATCACATGCATCCTTTATTCTAGCCCTTGCAGGGTATCTCTCATTGTTATCACATCCTTTATTCTAGGCCTGCCACGGTATCTCTTGGTATTATCAAGCGTTTCGTGCATATTCATGTATTTATATACCTCAATCTTTTCATCCAGTTTATCTTGACGTATAAAGTATATGGCTTTAATGCAAATAAACATTAAAACGTTCCAGTGCACCCCTCTCTTACAGTCCATATTCTATTATGCTTACCAGAGATTAGCTAGCTTCGGACTTGAATTGAATATAGAGTTAATTAAAAACTGAATGGATCTAATAAAGAGGATATGGGGAGGGGGCCCGGAAACCTCTTTGTTCCGCCTAAAAAATACCTCTCGGAGGCCCCGGTTAATAGCTATGGTAAACGGTCTGATAGGAGTTCCGAATCATTTATATTTAACCCTGTTTATCATTAATTTTTTCTCTCTATCAATCTCTATTTTTCACTCATACAATCACTCTCTCACTTTCACTTTCTTATATATGCCTTCTCTCTCTCTCTCTCTCTCTCTCTCTCTCTCTCTCTCGTGTAATTTTTTTATTGAAGGATATCTTAACAGTTATTTTTTTATTTTGATACCATGTGACACATTTGTGAGTGAGAACATCTCTGAGGGTTTAATCGTCGTTATGAGAAGTGATTATATATCTATCAATGAATTGTTATATCAATCTATGCCCGTCGTTATACGTGTCATGTACCGTAACGTCAGTATGCAACATAAATTTCACGTATATACATGTACGTTTAATCATGGACAATAACATCACAACGCTTGTATTGAACACGATTCCTTCACATGCAACAATGTCATATGATAGTTCATGAAGCAGTTCCATTGCAACTCTGGTTTAAACTGGATGCATTGACAAGCTCAGATGATGTAATTCTCAGGGAATTATTTTTCCAAAAGGACCACCTATTCAGTTTTCCCGGGCCTGACTGAAGAGGCACAACTCTTTTTAACTGTTAATTTCATGAGGGTCCTTTAAATATGTCAAGGTTTTTCTAACAGATCATTTCGCATACTGTTTGATTCTAATGTAACCTTTGTGCGTTATTTACTTTTCACGAAAATAACAGCGGTGGAGCGAGTATCTAGGGTGATAACAGGGAAGATCTTAGTACTATAACCGCGAAAAAATGAGAGCCCCGTCAGTTCCGAGCGCCCAGTATCAGACGGTCAATCAGTATTATACAGGGACTTCCACTTACACCGGCAGATGGCAAACCTCTTGTTGGTATTTTAGCCGAGGCAACAATCTCTCACACAGATAGATAGTTGAATCTGATATGGTAACAGAATTGCATGTCAAAGCAACATATTCAGTCTAATAGAATGTAATCACAAGTATACAGCATTTGCCATACATTTACGTTTCTTAGGAGGCAGATGTAACAGATACAAGATATTGCATATACTTGCACAGATACTGTGCTGATAGTGGAAAGTGCAGTGGAAACACTTTGGCCCGTATGCTCAAAAGCTGAGTTACACATGGATTCAACATGGATTTTTTTTTTTTTTAATTCTGCATGCTTTTATCAAGCCATACAGGAATTGTTACCTCTGATTTAAAGTGATATAAAGTCATTTTTTATTAAAGATATTATTATTATGAATGGATTAACCGCACATCTAATAATGACAGTAGGCATGCTATGTAATTAGCCACTAAAAAAAAGCCGAGGCCAGATATCAACTGTACTAGGATTTATAATACCTAAAATTAAATGTGTAAGTGTCTGGTAAATAATGTTTTTAGGGTATTTTGGGGTATATATATATTTATATATATATATTGGCCCTAGGGATGAGGTCAGTGTGACCTTTCTTTGAGAAATGATGTAAATTCCATCAGTTTGCATTAAAAATCATTTGTATTTCTTCTCAGTCTACATGTCTCACGTGAAAACAAATGAGACTTCATTTCTTAATTTAGTGTGTTTAGTAATTTATAGCTCAGCATAAGTAATTTTATAGGTGATCTATATAGACGTAATGCAATTCTTTTTTTGTGAGAATGGTTGGGAATATATACTTATATGATTAATTTATAAACTGATTACCTTAAAGAGGGGTCAGCTTTGGAATATAACATTTTTTTTGCTCAATGTGTAAATCAGGACAGTTTTTCTCTAAATTAATTGTCATGATAATATATATTTGATAATTAAAACCTCATGTAAGTCTGAAAATGGTATATCAGTAGCCTCTCAGTGGGCCTATATATTTTTTTCGTACTTCTTAGGTAACAATGCATGCCTAATTTGCGTCAAATTAAAAACCCCATAACGGATCTACAGTTTAATAAAGGTTTGAAGAAAATTATACCAGGGTCTGAATATTTTAAATTTGGCACATGATTCCGTAAATATTTAATATTTGGTAATGTTACTGTGTGTTGAAGCATGTGATTAAAAATTGGAAACTGGTCATAATACTGCCCTAAAAATGTATATTTTGTGTTTATTTTTTTTCAAAACGTTCCAAACCCTGGGAGGGGTTACCCCTTTCAGGCACTAACATGCCCTAAAATTCAAACTCACTACACTCTCAAAATGTTTCCCCTTTTAAAAATACTCAAAATTATATATATATATATATATATATATATATATATATATATATGCGCCCCCACACATCAAAAAGCCTTAATCTCTTAATATATATATATGCGCCCCCACACATCAAAAAGCCTTAATCTCTTAATATATATATATATATATATATATATATATATATATATATATATATATATATATATATATATATATATATATATATATATATATGATCTGCTTCCTATGCCTATGAAGGCTGTTGTACCACACTGCTTGCAGATTTTGGACAACATTGCCACAAATAGCTCCTCACGAATGTCCCTTACAAGTTTATGCTTTTGGAGTATAAAATGATGAAACAAAGCTCCAGTTTCCCACTAAATGAAGGAAAGATTGCCTCGAAATTTACTGCGCTTATTCATTTTTTATAGCTTGGCATATCGTATTTGAAAATTGGTGCCATCTAAATGCTGATTGGTTTTTACGGAAATTCAAGATTGGTATTGAGACTGGCACCTGACGTTTATGTGACAGTTAACTGTGCCCTCTTACATGTGACTTGTCTTAAAGTAAAATAGAATGCGTCTCTGTGTCAGACCTGTAATCCCTTTCTATTATGGAAATATTTACAAAAACATAGGCCAAATACAATTCTTGAAAAATATCAATAAAAAATTGAAGTATCAGTATATTCAGTAAATTTTGAGTAAAAATCCAAAATCAAGCTGCAATCTCTAAATAAAATTAATGCACGAAAACCCTTAGAAATTGCAAAATTCATTTTCTTATGAGATAGTGGTTCTCTCTGTGATTTTGAGACTGACATCCCAGAGTCATGTTAGAGTTTTACCTCTGAACAATATGATATTTCCCTTAAACTGGTCTATTTAGCAAAAAAAATCCTATAACATAATTAACGCAAAATAATTTTTTAATAATATGCTATAATAATATGCTGTTACCCTTGGAAATCTTTATATACTGAAAAAATCTAGGTGGTAGCACCACCTTTTTTCATACATATGTATATTTGCAGGTTCCATGGCTAGGCTGCCAAATAGCTTTCACAGATTTTATATCAGATACTTTGCACTTTACAATCATAATAAAATAATGTACTTCCATGTAACATACGTTCCAATGATTTTGCAAAGTATTAGTCCAAAGATGTCACTAACATTTATGAAATTTCAGTGCAAAAGGTCTGTACCGAGGAATATTGACTTCCATTAATACATTTTATGACACACGGGGGCTGTCTTAATGGCTATTTTGAGACATGCAAATATCATGCAGCGTGCATGTCTGTTAGCACTATATATGAGTCTGATTATATCAGGGATTTGGCGCAAAGTAAATACTGTTAAAGTTATCACCTTTTTTACATTCGTCCATCAGTGACGCAATGTTTTGCGCACAGCGTCTAAAAGATAATATACTTTAAACAGTCCATAAAATGGTTCAAATGCAATTGGTTCCCATGAATTTTAGCATTTAGTCCAACATTAAACTACCCCTATACCAGGTCTAACGTTTTGCTCAATCTCGAATTAAAATGCAGAGGATCTCAAGTCCGTTTTAGAGCATACGGTCTAAAGTTGATCTGCAGATTAAACTTAGACTAACCATAAGTCGCCCTTTGAGCATACGGCCCTTTTTTATCATGTCCATCATTTTTATCCGTTCCCACATCCGTGTCCGGTCCGCACGAAGTGGAATGCAACTTTATATGTTTCATATAATCTCTTCAAATATATATATATATATATATATATATATATATATATATATATATATATATATATATATATATATATATGACATCTTTCATTATCCAGATAGGCGGACATGCAATCCCTGAAATGTCTCAGATGAAGTCTAGATGTCTATTTCTATTCCGGGTATAGACTTCTAACTTACCAGACACACTGTTTTCTATATTTACCATTCAAAGATAAAACCGTCTTGTCCCTTCTTGTAATAAAACCTGCCCTTTACATTAGTATGAGGTTTATAGATTTTTCATCTCTGTATGGTCTTTTCAGAAAACTGTACCGCGCTACGTAGCCGATCGATCAGCGGATAAACACCTGGTCCTAGTAATGCCTGTATATAATTATATAAATAAATACTTGGTCCAATGAAGATTATTTTCTCCCCAAGGAAGGTTCTGTTTTCACCAGTTGCTGTCTGTTCATCGTAACACGTGATTTATTTTCATCCCTGATTGTTTGTTTTTTGTTGGTTTGTTTGTTGTTAGTTGGTTCTGTTTGTTTAGTTTTATCAAAAATACGTCATAACTACAGTAAGTATTTCCACAGAAAATAATAGAGCTGTTATATATGGTCATAACAACCTAATTTAAATTTGGTGCATTTTGGTGCAGATCCATAGAAATAGGGACATCGAGTAGGGTAATATGTTTCGTCTTTAAGTGGTGAATTGCTCTTGTAGACTGCCGTGTGCAACAATCCTCCACGGCTGATTTTGGACAAATGAATAAAGACTTTGGATGACAGGTGTACATAAGGGATGCCATTTTATTCCGATATATGTCAAGATAAAGTGGAGGATTCAGTTAGACTGTTTGGGGAGGAATCGTGCTCTACTGAGTGCCCTTTATTCTAATATTGGTTTTATTTTTTACAGGTGCAGGCTCAGGTACCTTGGTACGGGATGGGGATAAAATGGAAGACGCCGAAGGTCCGGATGCTGCTGCTTGCTGGTGTTGTTGTCACCCTGTTTGTGACACTGATGAGGCCGGGGTCATACAGTTCCGCAGACAAAAAAGATATCCTGATGAATCGGCAGAAATATGTCCGTGAGGTTCAACATCAACAACGTGGTACAAATCCCTACCTCAGCTATTTTTTTTATCACATTAGGCTAAAAAAAGGTATGGTTCTCAGGCAAATTTTCTTAAATCAGTGCGGGCGGGCGATTTTTTTACGTTTATTTTGTATGTTTCGAAAAAAAAAATCATATGATCAGAGAAAAAGCATGATAATTACAGAAATGTTTTTCTAAACAGGTAAAGCACTACATTACAAAGGAATTCTTATCCAATTTTATTATTTATCTTCAAGATAAAAAACAATTGATGCGGGGGTTAAAATTGACGCGGGCGGTGCATGAGAACCATACCTTTTTTGGCCTTAAACGTGCTTTGCTTTCTATTTTTACTCGGATTAATCAGGGTGTGACGCACGCTTGATCAAACGAAGAAACAGGCCGGGATTTTTTAATAAATTTCATTTTTCATGTTTCTCAGCTTTTCTGATAGTCATATGTCTTTAGTTGATAATGATACTTGCATACGTTATCCTCGGTATCAAGTTATAAGACATTTATTAGATCATGTAGAATTGTCAGAGGGAACTGTTTTGGAAGATTTAAGAGTAACTTTTTTATTGAAATAGAATACGTTTGGTTTTAAATTAATGATAAGATTAACAGACCGATCAAATAATAATAACAATAATAATAATAACAATAATAATAATAATAATAATAATAATAATAACATGATTCACATTCTTCTACCCAGAGAATGAAAAGTTAACATTGACGGAGTAAAAAAGACAAAACGAGAACAAGTGCCGTTTACTGTGTTACTACTACTACTGTACCATGCCTACTACTGCTATTACTACTGCCATTGCTGCTAATAATATTTTTACTTCTGCAAAAATTACTTCCACTAGAAATAACGGTAATAACAAAAGCAATAAGACTACTGCTATTAATACTACCACGTCTGCTACTAATAATAATAATATCAATAATTTAACAACACGATTATTTTTTATTTGACACAGAAAAAGCAGAAGAAAATGAGGTTCCTCGAGAAATCGACGAAGAAAAGGAATCAGACCCGCAAGGAAATATGGACGAAGATGATCCTAACGAGAAAAATGATGGGGCGCCCAAAGACATGATCATCCCTCAGCCCCAGCCGGACAAACTGTACCCGGACAAAGAGAGGATCGGGAAGCGAGAAGACGGCGTGCCCAAGGACATGATCATCCCAGTACCAAAGAAGGATCTACTGTATCCAGATAAAGAGAGAATAGGTATCGTAGACCCCAGACCCGGGGATCAGGCATTCCGGAAACAGATAGTGCCAGCTGGCGATACTAATGTTGACGTCACTAAACCCAGGAGGAAGGTGATGTTCAATGATAAACTAGTTCATTTGGATCTGAAGGGTGCCCCGCCAAAGATAAGTTACTTGAAGGAGTTGTTTCCGTTGTTTAAGAGATTGGGCGCAACCGGGCTTTTGATCGAATATGAAGACATGTTCCCGTATAGTGGAGACTTGGAATTAGTTCGAGCACCTGATGCTTACAGCATGGATGATATTAATTCTATTCTGAAAGAAGCTGAGCAAAACGGATTAATGGTGATTCCCCTTGTTCAGACTTTCGGTCATATGGAATTCGTGCTAAAACATAAACAATTTAACCATTTAAAAGAGATATATCCACAAGGGATCAACCCAGCCCATAGTCAGTCATTGAAGGTTGTTACTGCGTTGGTGGATCAGGTTATGGCCGCCCATCCCGGCGTGAAGTACCTCCATATTGGATGTGATGAAGTCTACCACCTGGGCCTGTCAAATGAAAGTAAAAGTATGATGAAACAGCTCAACAGTAACCGAGAACAAGTCTTCTTCCGACACGTACTCCAGGTGGCGCAACATGTACGGCAGAAATATAAAGTCCAGCCTATAATATGGGATGATATGTTTAGGAAGATCAATGCAAGTGAAATCAAGGTAATAAACTACTTGTTATTGACTGTAAATTGACTGTTTCTTTTCAGATCTCTACGTAACGGAAACAGGGTTGTTGCAAAGAAGGATTCAAGCCTTCTTTACAAAAATTAATGCTAGGCCATAATAACTGCTTTCGCACTTATTAAATGATAGAAAAATTGTTAAGAAGATCTTCTTTTAGTTTATTTTGTACTTTTAATAACGCTTCATGCGCCCATGATATGAGTATTATAATTATTTCTACTTTATACTTTCTATCGTATTAGGACAGTGGATAAGTCAGTTAAAACAATTTCCCCTGAACTGATTCATAAATATAACAAACTCCTTTGTTTTAATGAAAATAAGCAGACCTTTATGTTTAACTGCCAGTGTTAATACTAGCTTCTTAAGATAGTGTATGAAACTCATTCTTAACTGGATTTATATACTGTTAACTGAATTTATGATTTTCTTTATACAGAAATCCGGTATCCAGAACATGATAGAACCAATGGTGTGGTGTTACCGACCAAACGTGGAGGAAAGACTTGATCCAGACATGTGGCAGAGGTACGCGGAGGTTTTCCCAAACATCTGGTTCGCGTCAGCATTTAAAGGAGCAACAGGAGCGGCCATGTTCATCACCAACAGTTCTCATCATCTACAAAATCATATTGGATGGATAAGACTTGCAGAAAAGCTACCTGAAAAGGTCAATCTACGTGGAATAGCCCTGACTGGGTGGCAGCGATACGACCATTTCGGGGTTCTATGTGAACTGCTTCCGGTAGGACTGCCTTCTCTCGCAGTCTGTCTCAAAGTTTTACAATCACAAACATTCGGCAATGAACAACTGACAGCTGTTTCAAAAGACTTGGGCTGTGACCGCCATTTAGATATCAAATTAAAGAAAAGTATCATCTTAGAGACGGTTCCCAAATGCTCTTTCCCCGGCGCCAGCATGTTCCAAGCCGTACACGTACTTCATAACACCAAGCAGATGATCGATAAGATAAAGACATCAAACGTGTATTTAGCCTGGTTCTCAGCTTACCATAGAAAATATAATTTTACGAACCCAGGTCGCATGAATTATTTACTTCTTCCTTCTGCAAACATATCCGCCCAGTTTGCTTGGATGCTGAAATACATGCCGGGATATTTATCTGATATCTATGACGAAGATACTGTCACTGAATGGATGGAACAAAACGTCCTTCTACCAGAGGAGAACTTCAAAAATTTTGTGGAAGAAGCACGGAGATTGATGCATAAGGATGTACCAGAAAAAAGACCTGTTGCAAAGAGACTCGACAAAAAGCCAGACCAAGAAATCAAAATGAATATACTTTTAAAATCCTCGAACGGTCAAGCCTAGGAAAGATGTCGAGTTATATTGAACTTAATTAAAAATATGTTTTGCGCCAGGGGGCGCAGATAAGGATTCAACTATACAATCCAAGTACAGGGTGAAAAGCATTGCTCTATAATGTATGGAGCTTGAACAAGTGTTTGGAGTCGCAGATTTTTTATGGGTTTTTTTTTCATGTTTTCTTTTGGCATATTGTGTTAAGAGAATGGAGCCGGTCCCTTAGTGGTCTATCGACTCTTACCTCAGAAAACAGACTAATATAGGGGATTTACAGATTTAACAAAGATGTATGAACTGGGGGCTAGTTTTGTATTGCAATGATCTTGTATATAAGGAAGAATTAAAATGGCAGGTATAGATTATACTAGCAATTATCGGTTTTCCAATGTGTTGCAGCAGACATGATGTCATTTGTTGGTGACATTTCATTGTAAAATTGCGTGGTACTCAATCCTTCATAGATATGTAAGTATAATGCTCACCTACTCGGTCGCTGTATCAACTATATTGTATAAGGCAAGTGCCTTGACGCTATGAGTAGAACTTAAACGTATTTTGGGGTCGCATACTAGACTGTTTTGTGAACATGAATTTTCTGTCGTTATTCTACCATTTAAAGGGTCCTGTTCCAATCTCTAACGCATATTGACGAAAGTTAATTCCTTGAACTTTTCAACTCTTTCAAGGGAGGGACCAGAAACCGCCCCTCCCTTGACACACAATCCGTTCGTTTTGTTTCTATACACGTGATTATAACGCCTGGTGTCTCGCCAGAATATTCAAAACACATTCAACATGAACATATGTAGGCCACCTTGGTATGTAGCATCATACTTGTGGTGTCCTCAGGCCACCAGGATATACAGCATTACACATTTGGTGTCCTTAGGCCACTAGGGTATACAAAATCATACCTGTAGTGTTCTTGAGTGAAAGAAGTATACCAACAAAATATTATAGTCTAAATTCGGTGTTCTTTCATGGAACTTTTTACGATTTTGGCGGAAGGAAAAAGATCGAGAATGGTGCACAGCGGGCTGGTGGCCGGAGGCCCCCTGGTGTCCCTAGGGTACCATTCGCGATAGTTATCTGCCACCTGCGACTATATCCATTCACGCTAACTCGGCGCGCAAATTTGGTTTCACCCATACATGTGATGAGGTCTTGGGATACGATCTGTAAACCACAGCTGGGGCAACTTAATACCTCTGCTGCCTGGTCATAAATATTCACTAAAGGCCAAAACTTAGTCCATTCATTCACCTTTATTTTAAAGTATTTCTTCATTCAAATATATGATTCATAATTTAAATACGTTCGAGCAGAACATGATCTACAGTTTTCAGCTGAAATATTATGTAATCTCCATGTTATTTATATATCACTGCGACATCTCCCTGTAAAGAATGATCTTGTCACTGGGTTGGTGCAGTGTAATCTAACCTGTATACCCCAGTCGTCCTCTCCAGGAATGGGCACCATCTCAAAATTAGTTCACTGGACAGTGTGGAAACTTCACAAAACATGGTTAATTAAGTGGATAACTTAGTAGCATTTAATAATTAAAATAGATTCTTTAGATGGTCCCAAAATAAAGTAGGCCTTTCAGGTGTGCAGACAAACAGATCTGTACAGCACATCAATATCAAGTTCAAGTCATATGTTTATATACTGTTCTTTTGCTTGTAAAATATCAGGGACAACCAGTATAAACGAAGATTTCATTCTGTTAAGTAAAAATAGTCATGGAATGTCACATTATTTTATAACTTTTTTTTGGTGCACTTATGAAAGTGCTGTGTGAACCGTCACAGCCAGGATTACTTGTTCCATCCTCATGACAACATAGAGACTACTTGCACTTCATCCACGTGCCAAGTTAGAGTACACGTGCCAAGTTAGAGTACACGTGCCAAGTTAGAGTGAATGTAGTATAGTGACCTTTCACCTTTCATACATATGCAATCGACCACCTTCTGTTTCATGGTTTTGCGATTTGCCAACACGGGCGCATGTGCAGTGTTAACTAAAAGACTTTAGATTACAAGATCATACATCCATCACAGAGGCATTACAGGAACCTTACCTAGCATGAATTTTCCCACAGTACATCATACACAATCATACATTCTGCACATTAGGCAGGTGAATGGTTGGCTTTAAGTGTTGCGGCCCAACAGATCGAACACACGAGAAATCGCAAACAATATTTAATTATCTTTCAGGTGATACATAATAACAACTTCATGGAAGTTACAATAAACTCATTTATTGAAGTTCAAAGGAATTAAACTAGTTGTATGATTGCAATATGAAAATGAGGAAATGTAGTATGTAATATAACCAGATGATGATTTTGTTAAAGGTTGAGATAATGATAAACCATATTACTGAATCATCTTTGTTACATTTCATGTCGGCACAATAACAGGAACACTCATAACAAAAACAATGTGAGATGCAGATAGACAAAGTTATTAAATGGTACGAAAAGATAAATAAGTACCTGTAGCGGCACACAAATGTTATGTTTCGAGATTTCAAGTGGTTTTGTTTACTATAGTAAACAGATCCACGTGGTCTATTTATACTAACACACAGAACCATAACAATGTGTAAAACAAATTAATTAGAATCCGCGTTTCTTGTGGTCTCGCTGGGAAACTTGTATTCAGCAAAAATAAACTTTTAGCGTCAGATAATACACGTATGATTGCAAATGTTTATGTACCTTTAAAACAGTCATGTCTTTCTTTTAAAATCATATTTAGGCTAATGCGCCATCACTTCTTTATAAAACCAATCTTTCATCATGTGCCAACTATATTCTTGGAGAAGGTACTGAATTAGTTACATTGTCCTGCATTTGTACAAGGAGATTTGCTAACATCCGGGGCCTGTCCATGTTGACCACGTGACCACATCTGTCCAGAACGTCAACACGAGTGCAGTTAGGCAAGACTTCCTTCAGCGTCTGGACACCCGATACGTGAATGACCTACATATATAAATTAATAAGTGGGAGAACACATCTTTCATATATGAATAGAATTCAAGTTTTTTTTTATGCGCTTCACATATTCACATGGGAATACGACAAGAACGTTTTGTGGCGAATCACAGGGAAGCTTCTTCAATGGCAGTGCAGCGGCGGATCCAGGATATAGGAAGGAAGGAGGGGTCTTCGAGCTCTCAAAACTGACTGTTATCCTTAACAAATGTTGTGGCGGCTGGAAAAGGTCGGGGGGGGGGCGCTGGATCCGCTTCTTCAGGGCAACATCAAGCCCTATACTGCAGTCACACAGACGAACTTTTCCAGCATTAAAAATGCATAAAATCTCTGTTACCTAATGGAAACTATGTCCGTTGGTTGAGCTGTCACCACAAGTCATGACGTAAAATAAGACATATACCTGAATTCATGGTGAAAAGGCAATGCTTATTGAGGAAGTTTACTTTTTTCAAACCGTCTTTGACACTTTCTTTAGCAGACAAACCCCACTCTTCCCCAATATTATGCCACCATATATATATATATATATATATATATATATATATATATATATATATATATATATATATATATATTTATAGACCCCTACACATACTGATGTCATTTATACTAATTTGACAAATTGGAGTTCTCATATGTTTATAAATATTTCACTGTGCGATCATCAATCTAGGTACAAACATCGTGGATAGGCTTCGTTAAAAATCGAAGGTTTTTGTCGGATATGAAAACTGAGACTGAGGATGACCTTACTTTGTCGTTGTCACCCCAGACTATTTGACTTGGTGCTTGAATGGATTTTGCCGCCGTCAAAAGTGGTTCATTAGGTGCATCCTCAACCAGAGAAGAAAACACTGAAAACAATAAGAATATTCCAAATTTTTATATTTTAACTTTGTACAAAAGTGATGCTCCCACGACGGTACTTGCTGTCATCTCTTACTGATTTGAGCTGTATTTACTTGGCGCGCGGTATAAATGTGTTATGCGGAATGCGGCAACAGAACGCGGTATGCGGAATGTGGTATAAAATTGCCTATATGGTATTTACCTGATTAACAGATTAACAGATAAGATGGGCGGTAAAACACTGCGATATGGGACTGGTCAAAAACCGCCGGATCACGCTGCATTCGTAGGTCAAATAACTAATAACCAGATTTATTTACCTATTTAAATACAACATTTATATAGGGCTCTTTGCATACATCAAGTATGTTCAATAGCACTTTCAATTCATTAAAATAAATTTAATAAATTCATTTAAAACAGCTTTTAAAATTTGAAAACAAACTAGGATCAAGACTTTCTTTAAAATGCTAAATCAGGTGTGTCTTATAGAAGATCCCATTGTCGCTATACGGCAAGCGATATGTGAATAAATACTTCTCTGAGAACTGCATTTTACCGCGTGAATGTCTCTTACCACCATCCGCATAATGCAGGCCAAGTAAATAGTTAATTATAAAAAGCCTAGAACTATCAAAATCTATTTGGCATTCTGCATACCGCGCGTCAAGTAAAGCTGCGTTTACCGCGTTCGCTCTAGTTATTTTATCATAAAAATATGAAATCCAGTCCAAATCTATTTCATATTTATCTTATTTTTCGCCTTTCAATATAGACAAGGCCTTCTCTACACGCTTTTTTTTAAAAAAAAAACTACCACACCATCAGGTACGTCAATTGCTAATAAAATCACTACAGTTAATTCTCTAACTTCCACTACTAGCAATGTAATATCTTTTTAAAAATATTAACATTTGGAGGAAGTTTTGATATAACTTAGGATTTAACTATACGAAGTATATTATAATGCTTAGTTAGATGAAAGCAAAGACAAAAGTGTTTACTTCTAATTCATTATAATTTTGAATAATATATAAATTTCTCTCCTGGGTGCATGGATAATGAAATTCCAACTATTTTCGGAGTAAATAAAAATGTAGTAAACATCTGAAAAAGAAATGCAAGCCTGCTACTTACATTTTTCATAGAAATCTTTCTTTTCTCTTCTTATGTCTAATATTCCCTGCAGAAACTGAAATACAAAGCCCACAGAAGATATTAAACAAATCTTGAGCATTGGCCACGCGCTGTACATTGCATTTATAAATAAATAAATAAATATATATATATTTACATATATATTCGGTTCTTTAGACACTGGTGATTCGAAGCAAGGGCAGAAAAAAACAACCAGTACCTGTCGTGAAACTTTAATTTTCTTGTTGGAGACCATTTTCAACATCGATTCAATTTCTTCCACGGAGTCCGGTATCAACCCATTAGCTTTTCCTTCAACAATGTTTGTATGAAACTCGCTCGGCTCAGGAGTCTGCACTGGAATACACAACCATTTTACGTGATTCGAATATATCTTAACTTTATCGGACTGTCCTATGTTCCATCCGGGGTTGTCCATCCAAATATGGTAGATACATTTTACGTGATTCGAATATATCTTAACTTTATTGGACTGTCCTATGTTCCATCCGGGGTTGTCCATCCAAATATGGTAGATCAATTTTAATAAAAGCCTGCTACAGTGAAAGAAATTATCATAAGTCTTATTAACCGGACTGAAACTAAAACCACACCTTGAAAACGATTTTAGTAATGAAATATTATCAATATCCGATAAAGTTGTCCATAGATTTTACAGCCTTTGAACCCCAAATGATGACGGTTAGGGTGCTTTTCCATGCATGCGTTTGCCGCGCGGCCAGTCCTTTTTCATGTGAACGTTTTGTATGCGTTTGCCACGCGGCAATCGCATGCCTTCCTGACACAGCTGAACGGACTTAAACATAAGGGTGCTTTTCCATGTACGCGTTTTGCAAGCGTTTGCCGCGCGGCTGCCGCGCGGCGAAAATCCAACCAGTTTAAAAGTCATGTGCTATTTCCATGTATGCGATTGCCGCGCGGCAAACGCACGCGTCAGTTTTGGAATCCAGCAGTGCATGCCATCCTGACACAACTGAACGGACTTAAACACACGAGTACGGGGAAACCCCCAAATGTGACGTCATCAAGGCGGAATTCCCATGCGTTTGCCGCGCGGTAAACGCAGAAATCCAGCACTGCTGGATTCCAAAACTGACGCGTGCGTTTGCCGCGCGGCAATCGCATACATGGAAATAGCACATGACTTTTTAACTGGTTGGATTTTCGCCGCGCGGCAGCCGCGCGGCAAACGCTTGCAAAACGCGTACATGGAAAAGCACCCTTAGAGTACGGGAAAATCACATGTGACGTCATTAAGGCGGTATTCCCATGCGTTTGTCGCGCGGCAAACGCAGAAATCAAGCATTGCTGGATTTCAAAACTGCCGCGTGCGTTTGCCGCGCGGCAATCGCATACATGGAAATAGCACATGACTTTTTAACTGGTTGGATTTTCGCCGCGCGGCTGCCGCGCGGCAAACGCTCGCAAAACGCATACATGGAAAAGCGCCCTTAGGGTGCTTTTCCATGTGCGCGGCAGAAACTGCCGCGCGTCAAACGCATGCGTTTGCCGCGCGGCCAGTCCTTTTCCATGTGAGCGTTTTGTATGCGTTTGCCGCGCGGCAATCGCATGCCTTCCTGACACAACAGAACGGACTTAAACACACGAGTACGAGGAAACCCCCAAATGTGACGTCATTAAGGCGGAATTCACATGCGTTTGCCGCGCGGCAAACGCAGAAATCCAGCACTGCTGGATTCCAAAACTGACGCGTGCGTTTGCCGCGCGGCAATCGCATACATGGAAATAGCACATGACTTTTTAACTGGTTGGATTTTCGCCGCGCGGCAGCGGCGCGGCAAACGCTTGCAAAACGCGTACATGGAAAAGCACCCTTAGGGTCACTGGTCACATGACCAATCAACAAAAGCTATACTGACCGGTTGTTTAGTAACATAAACAACTTTAAAAATGAGCCTTGCATTACATTAAAGACGCCATGTCACCTGGCAACAAGAACCAGAAGTTTATAAAAATTATATGTAAGGGATACAATTAAAAGAGGTACCAGCAGATCCCTATTCTTCCCCGAATTACGGATCCCCTCAATATCTCCGGAGAAAGCCACTACTCAAGAATATCATATACCAAATTTCTTCACTTCCATCACATATTATTATATATTTTCGTTAAACAAAAATAATTTTGATAAATTTAAGCTGAATTTTTCAAAATGCACATTTGATTAGAACATGTATACAATTCACTGAGGCTATTGGCACATGCAATACAGCCTACTTATCTTTCTCAATAGGAGACGCATATTTGAGACACTATTGAGAAATATATGACTCAATCATTAACTGATTCAAATTTTATAAAATGTTGAGTTTCATTCCCCTTAAAAGTGAGGGAAAATGTACTAAAAAGTGAGGAGTTATGCCCCCCCCCCCCCCCCTCCCAACAACAACAACAACAACAATGCTCATGTTAGGCCTTTGGTCCTATCATCATCTTCAGAACCAATTACTCTGGTTATATTTAGGTTGAGTGATAGATCGCAGAATTTCTATGGTAACCCACTGGTGGAAAAGACTATAGAACTGAGCTTTTCTGCCTTTTTATAAATTGAGGCCTTGCATTTTGGCACCATTGAATAACGCCCTATATCCAATTAGCATTCTTACACTTCAACCTGTATAAAGTAGAATAGTGTGAGAGGGAATTACAAGGAAGCATGTCATGTCGATTTCAATACGCCATTTTACGTCACTCGCCACATCTGGCGCTCAGGTGACCTTCTGGTCACGTGACCATGAAATATACATCACTCAGAGAGAGAAGATTACGTACTTGCAGGGCAAATAAGGGTCACGTGGGATACCAGCTTTGGATAGTTGGCTGCAAAACACCCGGAGATCGCCCCGCCCATAGACTGGCCAATGACGTGAATCCGGTGACGGTCAAGTCCCAGGAGCTGGACGAACTAATAAAATAAAAAGCATTTAAGGTATAACATTACAGAGTGGACGCAGTATACTTCAAATCTTAAATATGATAAATATTATGCTGGCCAAATTATTAAAGATGGAAATTAAAACATATCATTATGGCGAAATTGTTTAATCATTAAAGATTAACTATACACATAATACTACGTACAAGCTTGTAAGGAACTCTTTCAGAAGTGGATATACTATACTGAAACGACAAAATAAAAATATCAGCTACTGCTTTATACAACTACATATTTCTTGTTGTAGTTATGGTTTCATATTGAAATAAGGTTAATGTAGCCCGCCGATAAAATACAGAGGTATTCCACTGTAAGAAGAAAAGGTTTTTCACAGTGGACTGAAAGAGCTCTAACTGGTACTTAAACGACGGGGTTCTTTTGTAATCTCCCGAGGGTTCTTCTAGAAACTCTTCAAAGGTCTGAGAGGAACCCTTCAAATTGTTTAACGGTTGATTGAGTGGGAAACCTTTAAAAGTTTCCTGGTGGACCCCCTAGTGTAGGATTCTTTGTAGAACCTTCAATGAAAGTTATTTTCAGAAAAATAACTAGAATGTCATATCATACGTTGAGGATAAATTCTGTCTACATTTACGGGACACATTTTTGGACGATAATATGAAAAGTCTAAACGTTTTTCTAATAGAAAAGGGGAAATTGCATGGACCAGAGCTGAAAAAAATCATTCATAAAGGAAAAATAAACGCAGTTATATAAATGCTGCATTAGATGAGATGACAAGAGATATGTTCCTTTACCTCATGCTGGGACTGGAGGTTTTAATTAACTATAACTATAACTATATTTATTTCATATAGCGCAATTTTTACACGTATATGTTTCAAATTCGCTTTACAACTTAAACATTATATTTAAAAACACATATTTAATACCATATATTTAACTAGAATACGGGTAGTCGACAAGCGACTACGTGTATCCGCCTAAATCAGAGTAGGACGGATAAGTGAGGCATGGAGTGAGTGGCAAGGGGAAATAAGAGTTACATGTGTTACATATTAGAATGGATGTCTGCCACGTGTTTGTAGGTGGCGCCACTTGTTATTTGAACGAGAAACTATCCAAGATGTATACACATGCAAAATTTCAGGTTGAAAAGTCAAACCACTGCAGAGATATGAGTGATATTATCCCACTGCAGACAAACAGATGGACGCTGTGCAAAAATGGCTGCAGGTGGAGCCACCATTTTTGTGTATGTTATAAAGATATTCAAGGGCTACATTTGTGTAAATTTTTTTTCCTGATTAGTCAAACGAGTCCGGAGATATAAGCATTAATGTCTGCAGCGTGAACGTAAATGAAGCTGGCGCCACCTGTCATAAAATCAACAAAGCTATCCAGGAAGTATACGCATGCCGAATTACAGGTAATTTGGTCAAACTACTGCAGAGATAGGAGTGATTTTAATCCAAGGCAGACAAACAGATGGACGTTGTGCAATAATGGCTGCAGGTGGCGCCACCATTTTTGTGTATGTTATAAAGATATCCAAGGGCTACATTTGTGTAAAAAAATTTTCCTGATTGGTCGAACG
This sequence comes from Sipunculus nudus, assembly GCA_026874595.1. Lineage (NCBI taxonomy): Eukaryota > Metazoa > Annelida > Sipuncula > Golfingiida > Sipunculidae > Sipunculus > Sipunculus nudus. The sequence continues at coordinate 101,054,328 of CM049306.1, read as the reverse complement.
AGTCCGGAGATATAAGCATTGATGTCTTCAGCGTGAACATGAATGTAGGTTGCGCCACCTGTCATAAAATCAAGAAAGCTATGCGGGATATGTACGCATGCCGAATTTTAGGTAATTTGGTCAAACCACTGCAGAGATAAGAGTGATTTTAACCCAAGGCAGACAAACAGATGGACGCTGTGCGAAAATGGCTGCAGGTGGCGCCATCATTTTTGTGTATGTTATTAACCTATCCAAGGGCTACATTTGTGTAAATTTTTTCTATCCCTATCGGTCAAACGGTTCCCGAGATATATGGGTTTATGTGTGGAAACAGACGCACAAACGGACGCTGGGCAGAGAGGAAAGCTCAGAGGTCAAGGCCAATTGGTTAGGCACCAGTTGAAATGTGACTCGATAATTGGTGTAAGTTTCGGAAAAATCCGTCCAGTAGTTTCAGAGGACTTCTCCGGAAACGAACGCGGCGGCGGCGGCGGAACCCGGTCAAAAACATTGTATCCGCAAAACTATATAAATGCTGCATTAGATGAGATGACATGAGATATGTTCCATTACCTCATGCTAGGACTGGAGGTTTTGATTAACTATAACTATTTTTATTTCATATAGCGCAATTTTTACATGTATATGTTTCAAATGCGCTTTACAACTTAAACATCATATTAAAAAACACATATTTAATACCACATATTTAATAAATTATCAATGACACTAAAAAGTCAAAATAGTTATATTGGTAAAATATTTTTAAAATATTTAGGTACAGTATTTTCTAAAAAGGTAAGTTTTAATGTCCTTCTTAAATTGTTCAACATGTGATTTGGGGGGGGGGGGGGGGCTACTACGAGCCTTCTTACACCGCTGTCAGATATAACCTATAAGGCCAAATTAAAAAAGGGTATGGTTCTCAGGCACTTTTTTTTAATTCAATGCGGGCGGGCGGTTTTTAATTTTTAATTTTTTTGGTATGTTTCGATAAAAATGTCAAATGATAAGGGAAAAGCATGATAATAACAGATTTATTTTGCTTTACAAGTAAAAGCATAACAAACAAAAGTGTATGATTTTATCTTCTTGAAAGAAATGTCCGAGCGGCTGCAGCTCAAAATTGGCAAGATTCTATTGAAAATCAAAATAAAAATTTTTGATGCGGGGGTATAATATTGATGCGGGCGGCGCCTGAGAACAATACCTTTTATTTTTTTGGCCTAGTCTGCCTGGTTTCTGTACCTCTGTCAATTTCTTAAGGTAATCTGGTGCAGTGACTTCTAAGCATTTAAAGACAACGGTCAAGACTTAATGTTCTATGCGAGCACGAATAGGTAACCAGTGTAAAGCCCTACGAGCTTCAGTTGCACTTTCTTATTTTTCCTTGTTTAATACTAATTTTGCTGCAATGTTTTGCACACGTTGTAGCTTTTTAATTGATCGTTCTGGTAGGCCAAATAACATTCCATTGCAATAGTCAAGGTGAGGCAGGGCTAATACACGAATTAATGAGTGAGTTGCTTCCACCGTGAGTAGATCTGATCTGCTTAATTCTATGAATATTATGCATTGCAGTTCTACATTTCAATGGAATGTGATGTTTGAAATTTAGCTGCTTGTCCAGCCAAACTCCCAAGTATTTAATAGTATCTGAAAGTTCAACGTGTTCTCCGTTTACATTTAACTGAGATGATGTGCATTTTGATAACTGTCCATTGTTAACAAACATAATTAATTCTGTCTTGGAACTATTCATTTTGAGTCCATTGTTCCAGTCCAACCACGTTTTAATGTCTTTCGCACAGGTTTTATAATTTCGGATGGTGGCGTTCTCTGCATCGTTTTAATTATGACCAAAGCATGCTGCAGGACTTGAATGAAGCTGACGAAATGCTTGGAACACGACAAGATAATATAAATAAGAATCAAATCTTTTAATTGATAGCTGTTTTTATTGTTATTCCCGTAAAAAAAACTAATTCTTTCACTTGTTCTGCTTGTTAACATTATGAAGCGATCAGTTAAAATGGGTAAACAAACTCTCGATTCTATGTTCCCCTATGACGTTATAAAAATTTCTTTCAGAAGTTGCAGTCTACAGTAAACCCCTTCGATTAATGGTGGCGTGCGTCATTGCTCACCAACTAAAACAGTGGCCGGAGACTGCAATCCGATACGTTTTATGTTCATTCTTTTTTAAATGGATGTACAGATTTGTGGCTGGTGTTAAAGATTAGCCCTTCTATTTTTCGATCGTGTGGATGTGAACGACTTTAAAAGCAGCTGTATAAATACATGTACAGCATGTGTTATGTTGATAAGGATGTAGGTGGGTATGCATGGATTTGGAAAATTGCTTGGGTCTTTTACACTGCATAATGTGATAATTTATAATTTATGTGGGTTGAATTATATGCCATATGTCTACTTAATCAGATCCCTCCCCTTAAATTAAGTGTTCCATATGTTTATTTTCAACAAAATCACACCAAATGGTGTTTATAGGGACACATATGTAGTTGGTTTAGAGATATACGTTTCAGTCAATCATATCACCAAGGTGTCCACAACATGCTATATACCTGGAAGACTTTATGAGCCTGGGCGTTCACAGTAAGAACATCGTTGTCAAGAACAGATGAGTCGCCGTGCCCGGGCAAGTCCAGGATCACTGCATGGACACCGTCAGGGATATGCTGCAAAGGTGAGTAAACATGACGTTACACATTGATATTAAGTTAATTAAGTTTTAAAATTCACTGAAGTAAACTAATAGTCATTCCTGGGGTGTATACTATTTAATACTTGGACAAGGCCACGGAACAGTTCTGATGGTGTTGTGATCAGTTCCATCATATTACTTCCTATGTGAGTGTGTGTGTGCGTGAGGGTGTGTCTGTGTGTGTGTGTTTGTATGTGAAAGAGAGAGAGAGAGAGGTTGTAACGTACCTGTGCTGTTAAGGCCCAGGCTCCTTTATCTGACGAGAACCCGTGTATAAATAACATTGTTGGCCTATCGTCGTTCTTTTTACCCTTTTCTGCGTAGCTGTACGTAAATCCACCTAGTGATACGGTTTTGATCTTTAGGCCAGCTCTGTACATTTGTAACCTTGAAAGACATATATAAATACTATTTATTAGTTATTATATCTAAAACCGTTTGTTTAAAATAATACCAACAATAATAATAATAACAATTATAATAATACTTATAATAATAATACTTATATATATATATATATATATATATATATATATATATATATATATATATATATATTATGAATATTAAATTTCGGCTGGTCTTATACTTATCGTAAACCAAATGAAATCAGTAAATAAAAAGCACTTACGTAACCCCAGCTTTTATGAGTACCGAGGGCCATTTAAAGTAAACCAGCGCAGACGCCCCTATCGCCGTGGCCGCAGCGCATACTGGGTACAAGAGAACCGACGGCAGCGCCATCTTGTGAGAAAGCTGTCCCTGTCAATACATGAGAAAACAAAATGTACATTCAAAAGCTGCTCTTGATAAGAACAGTACATTCGGCATAATGCATGTCTCTTACCTTGATATGATTGTTTTGATATGAAAAATTAAATTATTAATCGAGAGAATCTAATTATTGACAAACATTAAAAAATATTTGTAAGATCCCATGGGTCGCTAGAACCCTCTTCCATCGGGCTACTAGCTCCTCCATTTAAGACTGATGGTGAGACGCAATTTTGATTATATGTCAGTTGACTAAGACAGAAGCAATAGTTATCGATCTCTTTCAGGTTTCCTTTAAGGGGTCTATTCTGATAACTAAAGATAATCTCTAGAACCGTTTATAAAAATAAACCAGAAATCGCCGACCCCTTCGCACACAGGTTTTTTGTTTTGTTTATATACACAAGTTTATAAATGTGGGGAGCCCAGCAAAATATACGCTCTTTACACAGCGCTTTACCTATAGGTCTACTACCCTTATCTTAAGCGCTGTTTGTTTTGGTCCGGTTTTCTTGGTCGCTGCACGAGACGGGAGCACTGCATGTTGGACCAATCAGACTCAACCGGTGCTGCAAGTAATATGCATTATAATTTGCAGGAACAACTGATGCGACAAGGAATGTACCTTATTTTCTGGACATGTTCATTAGGGGTCCATATAATCTACTATGTTTGCCAATTAAAAAGAGCCATCAGTGCCAGAAACGGTTGCAGTTTTGAACCATACCATAATACTGTCATCAGGCGGCGCTTAAAGCGCAGCCATGGTGCCTTTCGAGTGTTTGTTAACTGACATTTTATTGGCTGCTAGTCACATCATACGCCCGATGTTTTTCAGCAGACACCGACCTGCCACCTGGTGTCTAAGTCCTTCATAGCGGGTCATTCCAGGCAGCAGTAAAATCAGTAGCTTCTTTAGAAGTGCAAGATTCCCGCTGCCTCTGGGTCGTTATCAAAATAATTCAAACATATTCATCAAGGACGTCTGGCGGCAAGTCAGAAGAAACAGAGTTGTGCCAAGGCCATTACATGTTTTTCTGTGATTACCTAATTTAATCGGCAAAGGAACCGTGTTGACAAACAGACTGTAGATAAACAAGCTCATTTATCCGTCATACAGACGATATTAGAATTAGAATTTTTCTTAAAAGGAATAACCTTCGAGGCATTCACATGTACCCAGAAAAAGTAGGAAATCACATTAATTCTAAAGAAAATGATATCGAATAACTAGCGTTAACACTCCCCTGGGCTGAGCCTCTTAAGCAAAAAAAAAAAGATTTCTGTTAACATAGTTAATAGTATTAACGAAACTAGAAATCTGTATTCTAAGGAATGCAATCCTCCGCGATGTTCCCAAAACCGTGTTTGCATTCATTTATTGGTTCCATAATCCTAGGTTCATCCGTGCATCAGTGACTATATATTTGTGAATATTCCTTGATGAAATTCCTGAACACGGATCATGTCCATGATCCACACTAAAATCTAACCGATTCTTCATTGGCCTATTCCCGAAATGCCCTGAAAATTTCATGAGATTTAATTCATAACTGCGTGAGTTATGATACCCCGATGTTAGCCGATTTACAGCAAGATGACTCGTGGATGCCATCGGCGATGTGTGTGCCTGTCTAATCAATCCCAGTAAATGATGAAAAAATGCCGATAAGCCATTCGTTATCTTAAATGAAGGCAGCTTATCTTGGGATCCTAAGAAATTGAAATGTTTATGCCACTATTTACGCATATGTTTATTCCTCCACTCTTTAAGTGTTGAGAATGTTTAGTTCACGAAACAGAGCCCATTAACTTTTCATTCACAAAAATTCAGAAAGTCTTGGAACATACATGATGTCATAAAATATCCTTAGTTCACGTTACAGAGATCATAAAATTTTCATTCACAATGATTCAGAAAGTCTTGGATTATACATGATGTCATAAATATATTTCCTGTAACAATTTACATAGTTTTATTTGGTTCTCTACTTAATTCGACTACCGTAAACGTGTGATGAAATCAGAGTCGCCACACTTCTTGAACAATTGGAAAAGAAGAAAATCTGAGAAATCTTTAATATATTTTGCCGTGTGTTTTTCATTTGTCCTTTCAGGATAATGTCCTTTATGTATGTTCACATGCTTGGTATTAAAAGCATTGAAGTCAAAATAAGCATTGTAATAATTCAGGTAAAATGTTTCTGCAGAACTCAATGAATATATTGCATGATATAGCTATTCCCAATATAATGGTACTGATTCGGATATGGATGGGTGAATATTAATAAAATATTGTCTAACTTTAAAATAATGCTAAAAATTAGTTACAAATGCATTAACATTTGGATCAGTTGCCTGTCACGTTTTAACAGGATTTAGGAGAATCAGTGACATCTTTATTGAGAGGAGGCCACATGTATGCATCTACAGACACTTCCCTTCAGCATGCGCACTGTGCGTCATGATCGTCTGTGGTATATCCGGTTCCGATGAGCCAGCACTGAGCGGGTTGTCACGTGACGGCAAAAAAGTATGACTCTCCCATAAGAATCTCATGTAAAAAAAGTCCCTTCAAATACCAGCTTTATTAAATAAACAAGAAGTATAGTTTTTACTCCTTTATATACTATGGTATCTGGCAATATTTCGTTCTAAAACCGTTTGCTTGCTCCTTTACCCATGGGGAAATAATACAGAATCCGGCTTGATCCAGGGGCGTATTCATAGGGTGGCGCAGAAGGGGCGCGCGCGCCCCCCTTTCATTCTCCTAACACTTACGCCAGTCAACTACTGGCAAGTGTTATGTCTGTTAACACACATTAATTTTATGTTCGATTATTACACACTTAGATAAAATATGGCGTATAAGTAAATAAATATTTCATGTTTCTTTATGCACGACTGTGGTAATGTTAATCCCATATGGAAAAAGAAAGAACAAAAGCTTATAGCCAGATAATGTCTGTAATGTAAATATAGTTATATATCTGATTTAAAAATGTATATTTATTATCAGTTCTTAAGGTTCCTATTGACCTAAAGAGAAACTATTTTAGTTGTATTTGTTGAAATTTTGTGAAAAAAAGAACAAAGGCTTAGCAAGATATTGTCTGTAATGTAAATGTAAAGAGTGTCAGAGTGAACAGTAGAGGAATTATATACTTACACATTTCTCTCATGTTTTTTTTTACTCTCTCTCTCTTCTATTTTGTTTGTGTGCAGAAGTGAAGTCTCCTAACTCTATGATTGTTCTGTAACATCATGGTGGATGGCTAAAAACTGTTAAACAATTCATGCAAGCTATTTGTACTTTCACAAGATGCTTGCTTTCCCTCATTCTTTTAAAATTTAACCTGGAATACACCAAGCAACTATAGAAAAGCTTCCGGTTTCTTGATTCTGGGGTTATTGAAATCATCTCTAAATACCCAGCTTCTGTCGCCAGGCCAGGCTTGATCTTTGAAAGCTGCATTTTAATAATAATATAAACCCGAAAATGGCATGCAAATAACAGTCGATGAGTATTTTTCTAATAATTTTTGTGTTTATGTACTTTAATTACCTCAGATCAGACTATCTTTATTACTTTTTAACTCCAACTGGATCCATTTTGAACTGAATTGCTGCAAAAATAATTAATCTACGAAAGATCTATATTATGGAATTCATAATCATAAGCTTCACATGAAAATAGATTGAGTCACCTTTGACAGATTCAGTGACATATAATAGTTAATCCATTTCAGTTCTTTTACATGTGTGCTGACCATCCTCTACTTAAGAATTACAATTACGTTACAACACTACACTTACTGATGCATGTATCTTTATGTTGTTCAAATAATGCATTATATATGGATTAGGGCCCAACGGTTAACATAAATAACAACTGATACCTTACAAAATTACTAATAATAATCATGATAATAATGCACGAACTTTAACAATATTTGATATGTTTAATAGGAGACAATTTACAGGCACGCAGTGTGTTCAAACAAGTTTAAATATGCTTGCTTCCTACTAATAGGGCTTTGTGGAACATTAATACAATCTGAAAAAAATGATTTATTAGTATATATCTATATCTATATATATATATATATATATATATATATATATATATATATATATATATATATATGGCATGTCTAAAAGACGCAGAACAGCCCCCTTCCCGACTTAATTTAGGGCTGCGCCCCCTCTATTCTCAAATCCTGGATACGCCATCGCGTCAGACATAACCAAACATCGCGTCAAACATAACCATAGTAAAGACGCCACCTGGTAGCCGAACATTAAAAATAAAGGTTTTTGATTCAACTTCAAACCGTTATTTCGTCTGTGTTTCTTCTCTCATGTTTCTTCTTTTTCGGACATTTGATCACACGATCTTGTTATTGTGAACAGTCGCACAAAGAACCATAACAACGTATATAAAGCAGGTGAACTGGAGACAGTAATCCGTGCGCTGAGTTTGTTTTGCTGGGACGCTGTCGTTTACAGGTAAAATTGCGTATGATAATACACGTCATAGTAAATGTTTATGTAGACAGGCGTGTCACACTTTTTAACTTGTATCATGTGATGTAACAATTAAAATATGTTTTCTTTGTCGAAAGGGAACAGGTCTGACACTAAATGGAGAGTCATCGGTGACAGTTGTCTTTTCTGTAATGGAAAAGATAGTGACTTGTGACTTGTTGCACACAAAGAGGGAAGAGTAATTTTTGGCGATCAATAATTAAGTAATTTAACTCTCTGGTATTGAGAGGTATAGTATATGTACCGACTGAATGATAATAAAATTGAGTGTCTGTTTGTATTTAACACTTTTTGGATGATATAATTATAAAGATTATATATATTTATACAGTCCGAGCGAAAATAAATTAAGAAATTGGTGGGCCAGGATTGACTAACAACAGGGCCATCTGCCGATAGAATGCATAAACACCGCGGTTCACGTCAATAAACTGCATTCACTTCGTAAATATATTCACAAATGATCGGCTACAATTCACAATGGTGGATGATACTATGTGACAGAAATGCACCTTTAGTACTAATTTTATAGGATCATCATTCAAGTACATCCTCAGACCGAAAAAGTGAGTGTTGTTATCAATAAGAGTGTTCAGCTTATAGGAGGGTCTGCTTAGAATGTTCACCCCTCAATACATTGACACATATCTATATTTCAAATAATGATATAGGCCTACTGGTACCTTTTTTGGTCAATATAATGGTATTAATGACATTGATGAATGTATGCTTTACATAAGTGATATGACTTTACTTATCAATATTTATTTAAGCTTTCAATGGCGTCCCATGAGAAATAATCTACCAGGAAACTATGTGAAACACCTCAGATAAAAGAAAACATACCTCAGATTAACAACGGGTTTTGCTGTTGTATGTGTGTACACACGGCATACACGGAACCGCTCGGAGCTCGGCTGACGGAAGAGTTTCGACCTGGTGTCCTAGTTGTTCCCCAATGTTGCACTTTGACCGTCGACACCTGCTTAACTCTCTCAGTGCTCATGCACTCAGCCATCCGTGACTTGGACAAGCTGGTCCGTATAGCATAATCGTCACAAAATATTGTTAATGTATATTATTATTGTTCAATATTGATTAATACTCCGGGGGAAGGGTATTAATTTTTACACCAGCTCGCCTCCGAAGGGGAAGTCAAGTGTTTTAATTATTTGCATCAGTCTCACTGTATGAATTGTCTGTATGCATGTATGTACGCCAATATAAGTTCGTATGTAGGCCTATGTTGGCATGTGTATATGAATGTATGTTTTTACCGCAACATATGTATATATATGGACCGACATGTTTGTATATATATTAAGTATATATGAACCGATATGTACCGTTATGTATGTATGTACGTGTATATATGTAAAGAAGAGTTAAATTAGCCATTCAATCACCTGTGAAATAATCCGTGCAGAAATGCAGCACAGTGAATTAAGCGCACATCTTGGCAATGTAATCTATGTTTGGAGGAAAAGTGCCACATTTTACGCAACAAAAGCGAACAAACACGGATCAATTAGTCTGAGCAAACGCAATCAGCTTATTTCGAAATGTCGCCATTGCCTAAAGCCTACTCTCCATGCTAAAAAGAAATAAAAGGAACAGCTGGGTCCCTGTGTTAAGCAACAGTTAACTACCTGACAATCGCCGTTGTGCAATCACTAACTTCAACATCGGCGTGAAACTCGAAGCAATGGCTCAATGTTTCAACGTGTTTGATACTCAGTAAATATGCTCTGAATATACTTTTCTACATCGACTGTAACTCAGATACTTAGTATATGTTTGTATGTACGCCAATGTATGTTCGCATGTATGTATGTATGTTTATATTAATTTGTAGGCCATCTTCCAATTTGACCCATCTTAAGATGCGCCTGACCAAGTAACCGATTGTATAATGGGTCGCCCGTGTTAAGATGGTCAACATTGCCAACCGAATGTGCGATACAGACCAGTGACCTCCTGTGCCAAAACCGCGTGCTTTACTGGAAGCTCTTAGTGGAATGAGAGCCAGCTCATAAAAATGCATGGTTTAATTCCTCGATTACTTTTTCTAGTAACTGGCGCACTATGGTTATAATTAGAGAGGCTAAATCACCATATCAAGCATGTTTAATTGATATGAAAAGTAGCGTCTTCTCTTAGAAGTAAATTGGTACCTGCCAAAATATTGCACTAAACTGTTTGCTTACACGAGTGTTAAAAACCGTGGACCGAGCACGATCACAGGCGTCAACATAAACAGAGCGCGTGGGGCTGTGTGCACTGCTGATTTGTTAGATCATTGAAAAGAGTAAAAAAAGTTGGGAAACATAAATCCATAGAATTTTTAAAATTCTTCATAGCCATATTAGGTCGTCACTTCAATAAGCAGCATTCAAGGAAATATTACGTTCCTTACGCAGCGGTCGTACACTGCAGTTAACCGAGGTGTCCTTTTGCAAAGTCCCACGGCAGCAAGCTGAACCGGTGATACCAGACAAACAAGAGCGAAGGAAATTTTGACCCTATATGTAAAACTATTTGTACAATTAGGATATCGCCAGATGGTCATCAGGAATCTAGTTATCCGGAGAGAACATATAAGTTTTTATTTAGATCGATTTATAATTAAAAGTGAATTTATATGAAATTTATTATATGTGTATGTGTTTTTGTTTTTGTTTTATTTTGGGTGGGACGGGGGGGGGGGGGGGTTACTTTCATTACACTTACGAGCTCAATGATATTCTATGCGAAACAGTAAAATGGGAGCTAACATCATGGATATGCTTAAAGCTTAAACACTAGCAAATACAAAAAAAATTATTTTAGGCCATCAAATTAACTTTGTTATGAATATTCAAATTTAACAAAAATAAAGGCACATTTTTGCATATATTTAATATTTTACGGAGATAAAAATTGAAAAATAAGTTGTCATATTCATAGTCTTTCCATTATGACCAAGTATAAAGATACAACACAGAAAAATATATGTATTTTCTTATCTTTGACAAATAGATTATCATAAACATAGAAAGGTGGAACTTCTGGCACCATTAATGCAGGAATGTGTACACACTCATGTATTAATAACTGAGTGTATTATACGCAATGCCGATACTTCTGCTTTTACCTTTGTTCGGCCATTAGCGTGTGTTAAGAACTTTTAAGATAGTAGATCGTGCACTGAGGTTTGAGCCTACTGGCTGGAAGGTCGAAGTACACCTGGGAAAACTGATTTACGTTAAGGCTGGCCTGTTTGTCCTCACAGGTTCGTGTGTTGTCACTCCTGTCTTTTCCCTTCCCGAGGATATCAGATATGCAAGGAAGGCCGCTGACCGCTGTTTGGTTTCCTGGTGGCGAGAACCAGAAAGAAAGTTGAAACACCGGGAACAGAAGGCGTACAGCCGGCCTGCATTTTTGTTGCCAATTGCCAGAAGGTCCGCTTTTTTTGGGGGAAAAATAAGTGTCCATTAGTGTTAGCAGGTAAGTGCAGGGGAATTTAATATCTGACATGTCCATATTTGTGTCTTATAAAGCAATTGAGAGAAATTGCACTGTAAATAGCTATACAGGTCTGCATCTTAACTGTTTTGGGCTCATAATTAAATGAAATAAGATTAGCCGTCACCGTCAAAATTGGTACTTTTTACCCCATCTCCGCCATTACGATGCGAAAGGGCCAATAGTGCACAAAATGTGGGATGGTTAGAAGCGAAATATCCGCAGTATAGAAAATCCTGTATCGGTCATGTGACCTCTGGTCAGTGTAAACATACCATGAAATCATCATAAATCAGGTTATAACGTTGGTGGAATCTCGGTTCGAGTAATGGAGCTATAGTCAATCTGAGGTCAGCATGGCCAGTGTAAGATCCGGTATTAATTCTTACATGTCAATGGTATTAAACTAAAATATATCTGAAGGAGCGTCAGCCGTAACCTCCACCAAGGCGGGATATTCTCATCAACGGAGAGAGAAATTATTTCTTAATTAATTAATTATCTCCCTGTACCATGTTTCCTGATAGGAAAACGTGGCTGTCATAGCGGAGGCCCGGGCTGTCCGCTTTGTAAACAAATGACTAGAAGATAACCTGATACACTTGGCTGCTGTTCTAATATCGATGTGGAGGTGAAACAAAATTATGCGGTCTGAAGAGAGAGAGTTATGTTTCTCTTCCTCATACCGTAAATGACTCCTTTAACCTTTCTACCTAGAACAAGGATGTGTTTTATAAAGGGAACAGTTCAACTGAACAGTTGTATCACTGTTCAATTGATCCAGTTCATTTAAATTCGATCTGTTTTCCACCGCTCCCCACAGTTAGAGATTAAATTTCAAGATAATCTTAAATTTCTCGTGACATTAAACTATATATTCAGCCACCGGAAACAGGACGCCGTATACTTGCCTTGCTGTGCTTGTCCTTTGTCTTCACCTTACCGCCATACACCAACTTAAATCATTCAGATTGTTTGCCATGGTATCCAATATATTACAAAATTAAGCCTTATATATTTGACAGGATTTAAATCATGGTATATAAAAAGTAAACATATTTTTCACGCCAATTTAAATATTTTAGTAAAAGTTAAGAAATACAAATTCCATAAACCGCTATTTGCATCTCTTTTTTTTCAACTTGTCGGCTCCATTTAATAATTATTCTTCCCACGTGTTACATTTTAATTTCAGTCTTTGCTACAATTGTTCTCTTTGTCTTTGCAATGTGTAAAGTCGGATGAGACTGACATGTTCAGTGATATCAGACTACAAACACTTACCTTCTTTGTCTTTAGGGAATCAAGAAAATCCTCATCAACGCGCAGAATGATGTGGCTGTTATGGCTCGCGACAGGATCTTTGGCGGTAATGGTGGTCGTGTTCTTAGTTATGTACATGACAATGCCAGGACTGGTTTTGTATGCTTTTATGCGGTAGGTTGTGCTTTAGTTCTTTCTGCAACAATGACTGTCACGTTTCAGGTCAAAACAGGTCACGAGTTAAATAAAAATATACTGTTACATTGTCAAATAGAAATCTTTATTCTAACAAATGCAAGCCTCCGCCATGTGGGGTGCTCCCAAAACCGTGTTTGCATTCACTTATTCGACCCATATTTCCAGGTCATCAGTGCATAAGTGATTCTACTTTGTGAATATTCCTTGATGACATTCCTCCATTCGGATCATGATCCCAATCTACCGAAATTCATAAAAATTTCATGAGATTCCAATCACGATTGCGGGAGTTATGTTTTCAAACACACACAAACATGCACGCAAACGGGGATGAACGCATAACCTCCTGTGGGAGGCCATAACTGGAATGTCGCTTCTGCATAACATAACATAATGGGTAAATTCAGTAAAACGCAGTTTGTGAAGGACACGTTCACGCTTGATAGTTCTTTGGTGTATCCTCACGAAACAGGATGGGATACAATCGTCATAACAGCATTGTACTGATATTTGATTGCACCTACTATAGTGTTTTATATATATATAGGACATATTAAAAACATCTAACTTGCTTCACGCTTTAACACTAGATGGCGCAGAAAAGCAAGAGCGACATTTCCGCTTAAAAATAATCGAAATCGTCGCTATTGTCAGTTCCTGGGTAGCCCCGTAATATCCTGTAGCCGGATATAATCTTAAATCATGTTATTGTATCTTGCCCTAATGAATGGAATGAATGAACCCCCGTAACGAAATAATGGGTGTGATGTTAAGTATAACCGTATATTCATTCAGTTTGAAGTCTAGATGCGGTTGTTCTTAAGAATGTATTACAATGAAATGAATGCATTATATGAAATAGTACTGGACCATAGCAATCCAGTCCACCTTTTTTAAAGTTGTAGAATAGTGTGATTCTGGACCTTATCTTCCACGAATTGACAGGGGTGTAATGTAAAGTCTCCCTTTCACATACGTTTACTTTTCTTTATTGAAGAATGACCCTTTACCGCTCAGGCCTCAGACCGAAGAAGTTAACAGTTGGCGGGATGACGTACAGCTACGCAGAGAAAGGCACGCCGAGCAGCAGCAAACCCACCATGCTGTTTATTCACGGCTACACGGCAAACATGGATTCCTGGGCTGCCCTTGTACAGGTAAGAGATTGGTTTGTCAATATTCGAAAAAGAATGAGATAAAAGCGGGGCTTGTGGTCCCACAGTATACTGTAAATTAGATCACTGTCTTGCACTAATTAACTTTTAATTAATGGGGCCCAGCTTATCAAGATAAGCAGTGCTCATTGCAAGTTCAAAAGACATCTATGAAGATCACAATCCCAGATGTCAGTCAAGTCATAGCTCCATTTACAAGCCAATTAGTGATTGAAGAATGTGTTGGTTCTCTCAACACATTTGGTTGACAGGTCAGTTAATTAATAATAATAAATAATAATCTTTTTATTTAAAGATTACATACATTGGCCCATACATTAATTATTAGTAATACATTAGTAATTATTATGACAATAATGCAGCAAATAAGAGTGCAACAGTCAAGAGACATTCATACTTTTCTGAATGATAAACTTAATTGTCAGTGACACATTCTTGTGACTAAGTGGTATTAACAATGCCCTAATCTTGTGATTTTAGACGGTATTAGACGGTATAAAATATGATTTTTTTTCAGCACCTGCCAGACGACGTCCACGTGATCGCGGTCGACCTATTAGGTCACGGCGGAACTTCTGCTCCCCCTGAGGGAGAGGACTTAGGGTTCCACGACCTGGCGCGTGGAGTCCATCAGGTATGTATGTCGTGAACTAGAGTTATCCCATATAACATGAAGGAAAGTATAAAGGATGTAGTCGATTCCACAAAACTCGAGTCTTTGTGCAAGTCCGAGTCCAAGCATCTCGAGTCCAAGTCACAGTCCTTGAGGTACGAGTCAAAGTCCGCCTTCTTCGAGTCCGAGTCTTTTGGAACTCGAGTCCATGCAGGTCCGAGTCCAAATAAAAAATGTCTCAGTTAAGACACTTTAGAAAAGGAATCAGAGATTATCATTTGCATTTTTGTGTCAAATTACATATAATTTTTACGTTAATTTTGAATTACACTTTATTCCCAATGCAGAGATTCAGTTTATAATTTAGTCTAAACTTGTATTTGTAATATTTTGCCATTAGTTCGCATTCAGGATTTATGGTAGGTTTTCCAATCTGAAAGTCAGAGCTTACGTGACAGATTTTTTATCTACTAATGACTAAGCCTGATTTCTCGAGTTCCGACCTCCAAGCACATGTACGAGTCCAGGAAGCCCGAGTACATGACTCTATTATAATAGTACTAACAATAATTATTATGTATAGCTTTATGGGTACAGGATTCTTTGTTCACGGTGAGGCGGTGCTTTCTGAGCTCCGCATATTCGGGTTGTAACCATATCACATACACACGTGCACCGATACAAGTCAAATATCGTATCCGCATATATGATTGTCAGATGTCCCTGTATCGATATATGTGGACGATATTGGATAACATTATCAAAAACAACAGTGAAGGCACTCGGCTAATTGTTTTGAAATAAATTTTATTTTTTATTATTTGCCAATAATTAGCAAAAATATGAGAGGATTCTATAGTAAATGTTATTTATCCAAGAATAAGGAAGAATATTGACTCTGGATCCACAATTTGATATACTGTCTATGTATATATCGTCTGTCGGGAAGGAAGAATCGCGATATGTATCATATTGTGAGCTAATGTAATGTTTCATATTTAAACAAAGTCACTGATGTATAAGTAGGCATACGGGTTTAGGTTTTTTCAGTGTATGACGCACAGCTGTTTTCAATAAACTTTGACAGTTTAAACTGAATCGGTAACCTATATGTCTCTTGCACTGTATGTACATGCAATATCTTTATAAAAAGAATGAGAGTTTAAGATAAAATAAGCAAACAAAGGAAACAATAATTTTCAGGTTATTATTTTATTTATATTTAAGCATATTTTATCCGTCTATCAGATATTAACCTTATTTTAAAATGGCATTTTGAAATTTATACATTTTAATTCAAGCAAATCAAGGTTATCTGTCAGTTCAAAATGGAGTTTTAATGTATTTAAATTGTTTCTATGTATGTTCCAAAAGTATCGCGTTTTAAAATGTAAATTAGCCCAAAGTACTCATAAAGAGACCAAAGTGAGTAACATATTCGTTCCTTAACAGATCGTGAAGCTATTAAGGTTGGAAAAGCAGCGTATCCACGTGATCGGCCAGTCCTTGGGAGGATCCGTCGCCGGATGTTACGCTGCGTCATATCCGGTGACTCATGTGACTTTTATATGTCCTGCGTGTATGTAAAATCTAAGTATATGTTTAAGCAAGTAGCTTTTGCAAAAGCAGCTATTATTTCGTATAATGCTGTGTCAGTAAAGTGTGAAATGGATAATTGGGTTCAAACAGACGGCACAGTTAAGTTATAAGTATAATAATAATAATAATAATTATTATAATAATAATAATAATAATAATAACAACAACAACAATAATAATAATAATAATAATAATTATTATAATTATTATTTTTTTTTATTATTATAATCATTATTATTATTATTATTATTATTATTATTATTATTACTATTATTATTTTGATGTTTATGTTTATGTTTATGTGCAATTCTATTTTGTCTGTCTCTGTGCACTGACTTTCTCGTTGTCCTGATATTTCAATATTCAACTATAGAGGTTGATACTAGCAACTGACAGTTTATTTGTGATTCTGATGAATTTTGTAGGAGAGAAGACAAATATCAGATCCACCTGTATGATATCACCTGATGGATATTTTACATGTTTATTCATGCTTTCAGACGAGCTTATAAATAACATTGGTATTAATGTTTAATGTGTTTTTATTAAGTTGCAACGCCTGAGATGAGCGAAATGAGTCGAATGGTGAAAGAGGGTACACTCAAAAACTTTGCTGATGACTTTGACGAGTTTTACAAGGCCATGGGAATGGTGTTCAACAACATTGAAATAATGCCGAAACAGGTATACCGGCCGATTTATCTCGAACATTGATGTAATTCCAAAACAGGTACCGGCCGACTTATCTCAACCATTGATGTAATCTAAAAATAGCTAACGGCCAGATTACCTCCAAATAAAAAACTTATCTCCAACATTGATGTAATTCCGAATCAGGTACTGGTACCGACCGCCTTAACTTAAACATTTGTGTAATTCCGAACCGGGTACTTGGATTTTACGAGTTTTACAAGGACATGGCAGAAGCACCGAAGCAGATAAATCTTGTTTGCGCGATATAAACTAAAAAAAAAAAAAATCACGGATATTTTACAAACTTGTGCATACATAGCATGAGAGGACGAAGCCTTTTTAAATTGGGGTCATGACTTTTAAAAGGAGAGTTACATTTACTTTGAATAAGTTCATGTTTGGGGAAATTCACACAAACTACCTGGGGTCATTACCTGTCCGTAATGCACACAAGCTCTTAAATATCGCAAGAAATCTTGCATGGAATGATCCAAAAATCGAGTTAACAGAATCTGGATAACGTTGTCGTATGTACCGGAAATTTATCATCCTCTTCTTGTTTTCGCGGCTTTTAATACCCTCTTCATTGCCCTTGACAGTATTGTGAGCATTAGAAGTCAAAAACTAATGGACAGATTTCTTTCATATATCATGCAAATA
Source organism: Sipunculus nudus (assembly GCA_026874595.1). Lineage (NCBI taxonomy): Eukaryota > Metazoa > Annelida > Sipuncula > Golfingiida > Sipunculidae > Sipunculus > Sipunculus nudus. The sequence continues at coordinate 101,036,591 of CM049306.1, read as the reverse complement.
CATAGATATGGGTTATGGGATGAGGTGTATCTAAAATGGGATCATTACCTTTCCTATGAGAGTGGCCTTGAACTTGAATATTACCATTTGGGGAGAAAATATTTGGTGAAAAATATTGTTTCTCAAGTTGATAGATGTATCTATCTGAATTTTAAATTAAAGTTGTTGAAAGAGTTTAAAAACCTGCGACCTTCACCTTCAAGGACAAATCTGCAGATATATAGAATTTTTGTGAAACTCTTCTAAAACCCTATCATTTTTCTTCAAATGTGACACACATTGCTACCACCAAGATCTCCGACATGTTTGAAGACTGGTGACCTTGACCCTGCTTTACGAAGTCAGATCTGCGTGAAAAAACAGGATTTTTGTTAACCCCATAACTTTTGAATTACAATATTTCTTTTCTTTCAAATTTGACACACAAAATTGCCACCAATATCTCAGATTTGTTCGAAAAATGGTGACCTTCAGCTTGGTCTTCAAGGTCAGATCTGCGAATATATAGGATCTTTTTTACCCCCTAACATTTGAAGTACTGCTTCTGTTTCCTTAAAATTTTACACACACAAATATTTCCAACAATATCTCTTTACTTTTTTTCATGACTAGGTGCCTTGGCCTAGGGTTTGAAGGTCACACCTGGAGAAACCCAAGCGTTAGTATATGCTTCTCAAGATAGGGGGTATTTTGTAAAGGGGGGAGGGGAGGATTAATTGTCTAGGAATACTATGTAATACATACAAGAAATTTCTAGTTACATATGTAAATCTCTCTCTCTCTCTCTCTCTCTCTCTCTCTCTCTCTATATATATATATATATATATATATATATATATATATATATATATATACTTACATTTATTTATTTATAGTTTGTCAAAGGGATGTTGCAGATGAGAGACTGGAAGCTTGACTTCTACAAGAGATGTACGAAGGTTTGATTTGCCTGTAACCAATAGACGCAAATGTGGTTATGATGTTTTAAGGAATTTGACTGGACTTTCAATTGAACCTCGTTATTTTTCTGAGGGTTTATGTGTGAAGTTAAAAAACTGAGCCTAAAGTACGTTATTCTTCTGTTCAAACTGGTGCTTTTTTAACGGTATTACATGTTAAACAGCGTTACATGTTAAACAGCGTTACATCGCCAATTGTGGAAATATGATGTGGATATGTACAAACGTTAACACAAAAGCTGTTTCGCCCACTTCTACGCAATGTTTCTGGAGTATACATATATACCTAGTTTAGCAGTAATCGGATAAATAATTCCGCCATTTCAAGATATATTTATTGTTTATACTAATTTAATATAAATGCATTTTTTTATATTCAGTAATGAAGTATCTGAAAGCGGACATTGAAGATGACACGTTGCCGAAGGCTGCCAAGTCTGTGACAGTTCCGTGTCAAATCATCTGGGGCACCAACGACAAAGTAAGCGGACTTGTACCTACCATTTTTATTCACTAATTGTTATTAGTTAACCACGAGTTATTAAAACTTTTATTCCAAGAACTGGACCTTCCTCTATTTTTACGTATTTCAATCCTAAGTGTAATGTAGTGATCCTGCTCCATTAAAAATATCTTATTCGGAAGAAATATTCAAGATAGCAGGACTATATATACAGACTGTGCTTGGCCTGATCGGCGATTCAGCGTTGAGGTCTGCACAGAAGCATTCTAGACGGTGGTGAAGGTTTAATATCAATATTAAAAAGTATTTAAAAATTAAGCGTTTCAATAAATAGAATGGATACGTACGTTTGTAATCATATTTCAAGATCATCACGCTAATAATGGACAAGAATTTTATCGATTGTATTTCACTATGCAGACAGGTCCGGGCCTTGCTACACTGCAGCTAAAATTAAACCATTGTCTTCCCGTAGGTCACTCACGTGTCTGGTGCCAAGGTACTAAAGGAAGCGTTACCGAACTGCGTGAAAGTTCATCTCCTTGACGGCAGCAGTCACATGATCTTTGAAACGGACAAGGAGAAGGAGCAGGTGGCTAAATACCTGATGAACCTTCAGTCGCAGTGACCACTGAAACAAAAATATAAGGCAGGACCCGTGTTCATTTGTTTTATACATAATATGCTCGTCTTTTATTCTTATTCTTAGTTTATTTCAAAGAGTACCATTCACTGACCTCTTCAGCATTTAACTTCGGATATGGGAGCAGTGTGTGTTAGCATTTGCATATAAATAATTGTGTTATATTAGGAGGCATCCTTCCATGCAATTTTCATACTATGGCAACTAAGCTTTGACAGACCTTTATTAGGCGAACTGCTCTGACGTCTATTTAATGAATTATGAACAAGCCTGCAAATATTCAGGCCAGCATCACAAACGCAAATCAAATTCAACGAACAAAATGCAAACAATACACTGTCCACACGCCATCTGGACTATAACACGTGCTCCAGAAACAAACAGGTGTATATATCTTTATTGGTCAAACTCTCGAAGCCCTCCCGATAATGCTAAAGATTTGGTCTAGAACTAACACCAGACCTGCTCCAGCAGCCGCGTTGAATGTGTACGCGAGTTATTTGATTAGTTCAATTAGCTTTTTTGTTATTCATGAAATAGACGCCAGAATGGCTCGATGAATCAATGCCTATGAAAAACGTGGGTGCCATAACCATGATAGTATTAAGATGTTTTCTGCAGTGTAGACAGTATGTACCGCCTCTACCAGATAGTATACCTTATGCACATAATGTTAAAGAAAAGCTTCAGGCGCCGTTGAATCCTAGTTGTAACTAAATTGAGTAAACATTTTGAACAAGTGACATTTGTTTGTGCACGGCGTGTTAGTCTCAAGCCGTTGACTTTACCCTGTTATAATTGGCTAGAGCAAGTATTACGTCATCGCCTGTATTTAGAAATGATAAATGATTGGTAACACATTTTGTTTGAAATAGGATGTTGTGTTTCTATGGAGATAAAGAATTTGTCCCATACATGTAGTTTCTAACTAAAGTCAAATGAAGATTAACCACGGATGTGCTTATGGCTTAACGGAAAATCACTGAAACTCCAGTCTGTAAATATTTTTTTAACGTGAGATCATGAGATGAACTGCCCTGATGTCCTATCTAAAGTAATAAATTGTCTACAATCAAAGTCTCAATTGTTGATTAGTTAGGAGACCACCAACCAGAGGGCAGTCAAAACAGGCCAGGGGCTGCTTCCTCATTTTGCAGCATGATTCAAAACATGTTACAAAATATTGTTTAAATGGTATATAAGTACAAGAGTTGTCTTCTAGATCTATAGACAGACATCACCCTGAATAAAACTAAAATGTGTGTGTTTGTTGCAGGAAGTTTGTTGCCTATCTAGACCTGGCAGCATATACTGATTATATATAAAGCAATGTTCAATTAATCTTGCAATGTATGCAGACTTCCTAACATATATTAGTTTGAAGATACCTTGCAAAGGTTATTAGTTGGTGGATTTTTATAATACATTTATGAGTAATTAAATTTTCTGAATCAACTTTTGCAAAGTCTTCAAATGAAGGCATAATGTATATACTTATGAGAATAGCTTACCTTAATTTATGACAACTTTGGCCGTTACATTTTGGTTATACCTGTATTGAAATATCCTATCTTTCTAGTCTACAATGAAATGTAAAAGTTGCCCGAGGGTGTCAACAGAGCATCCTTTGAATATTCAAAGTACTAAATTATACTAGCTTGCATCCTCCCTTAGTCTCCAAGGATTTAAATATACATATATAATTAATGGTATAACCGTGTTCGTCTGTAGTCGAAGTATAGGTATATAGTAAGAGAGACGCCTTTTGAGTGACTAACCTATAAATTATTACATTGATAATTAATGAGTCATTTGTGTGATAATTAATAAGTTATACGTGTGTATATATATAACTACGTGTGTGACAGTCGAGAATTTATAAACCAGGTACATTTTACATTCGGCCGAGTATCAGCCTAGACCTTCAATATATTCTGGTAACATCTTAATATTAAAAACTAGGAAACTGTTAACAGAGCAGTGAAAACCACATAATGTTATAATGCAGACATTAAGTGTCTGGAATATGAGGGGGTTGGACGTATTACATGTGAAAGGTGGGCGTGGCCTGTGGAATGTGTATCTCTAAGTACTATCTCCCTGACGTGTACAGTAATGTCTCCTATACTGTCATGACTTCTCTTCTCCCGTTACCATAGACGAGTTTGAGGCTGAATTAATAGCTTCTCTTGTTGGCATGAAAGCGGAAGCTGGGCCGAATAATAAAAAAAAACTCCTGATTTCCTTGACCTATGTGCAAACCTTACCTTACATATTGTTATGTCTGTTTCATGACGTAACGCGTGAGGGAGTATACGAAGCGTCAGACCTCTTCTGGATTTATTACAGCAGGTTAGCTAAGATATTTATAAGAATTGTGCATTTTGTGATAAAAGCATAAAATTTCCATGAATGAGAGGTTATAACGAGGTCACAAAACGCGTAACTGGTTAGGCCCTAATATGAATGTCAAAGTGGTCATATTTAAATATGTATTATAAGGTGAGGAGCATTGGTTCTGGAATGTCCTGTTTTTTGTCTATCATTTTGATCAAATATATTTTAAGCCGAGTTTAAATATACAATGTATATATTGTGTTACTGTGCATGAACAGTGAACTTTCAAGGTCATTCAAAATCATTTTAGATGCCTTAAATCTATCTTAAAATGACACTTACATTAAAAACTTTCATTCCTGAAAATGTCAGGCTTTTATCACAAAATGCACCATTGGTCTGCTCAGCAACTTAGGAGATTTCTGAAGACTTGCCTGTTTAATGCAGATTCACTACTAAGAGCTAATATCATTGTATGCTGAACTCACTCAGTAAATGAAAATAAAATTACTTTACACCCATTCAACCAATAATTTACATGGACCCATAACAGCAGAAAAAAACAATCACAGCCACTCTAAACGCACGATCGACAACTTCCGACATCTTACATTCAAACAACAGGTCGTCTCCATAAAATACATAAAAATGGCACAGCGCCGTGCAATTGTCATGTACAAACCACAAGAAAAAGTTCCCAAGGATAAATATTGATAGTTCCGAATTACAATAAATGTATGGTACATACATTTTTGTCATGTACAAACCACAAGAAAAAGTTCCCAAGGATAAATATTGATAGTTCCGAATTACAATAAATGTATGGTACTTAGGGAGTCTATGAGAGACGCCTCGAGGCAGAGTTCTGGGCAACAGTAAACAATGAAGAGCATCGTCTGAATTAGAATCAGTTATGATTCAGATGATGAAAGGTGATTGATACCTCTCTCCACACTCCGGCCGCCCAGCTCTGGTTAGATGGAATCAGAGATGTCAACATGGCTCATCCGGTCACATTCATGAACAATCGACTCTCCCCCCATACAAACTGTTTGTCCACGCCAGTGATATCTCCGCTGTAAAGGCGATATGCGACTCTTTTTGGGATTACTTGGTGTAAGTATGCAAACCAAGTAATGACCTCGACAAAGCATACATGATCAATATACCACTGGTAGTAATATCCTGCTTGACAGTTTCTCCTCATATTACTTGTAATCGTATCGGCACAATTATACATATTACAGAAGATAATGATGATCAGCGTTTTAAATAAACTCACTCAAAATAGATGAACCAACAAATTTAGAATATAAAGATATGTCTTAAATAACATCTTCGCTCTCGTATGAAGTCCCCATATTTCTTCAGTAGCGCTTATTACATTATTTTTATCACAGTATACCAATAATAGCCCCCCCCCCCCCTAATTCGGTTCAAACTGTGTATTTTGGCGTAGAATCAAATGGTGAGCCAGGTGCGGTCTTTCAAGAATTTTCATTACTTTTTTTTGTATATATAAAGTGAACTAGCAAAATATGGACTAAATACCATTCAAGGTATATCGTAGAGATATTGGCAATTAAGATCGTTCTACTTTCATGCTTAATAAAAAAAAGAAGGGAAATAAACTGTTTTCCAAGAGAAGGTTAAATATAACTACACGAGACGGTCGCAGAATTGTTGTGTTCCGGTTAAGCCATCTAGCCAGAAGTACGGGCTTTGTTAAATGCTGAAAATTCCGATAATCTCCTAAACTCTGAGTTTAGACAATATTTGTAATTTAAGATATTAAAGATAATTATTCATCGTTGAGATTTGACGATATCGGTCGATCTTTGTCAATTAAGTGGACCCGTTCCATTATTGTTGGCAATCGCCAGCAGACGTCACTCATGCAGTGAAAAAGATCTGTTCCACATAACAACTGAAAACGCTTCGTTTCTGTCTCTTCTTAATGCGCCGGATTAAGATAAATGATAGCTCTTGCTTTTATATACTTCATGGCCAGCTTGCAAGCGGAGATTATTGAAAGCGGTTAGTATAGCAATGAGGGGTGCCCTAACCTTTGTATGGTGTCCTATCGCAACATATTACACCTCATCCTTGGGATAACTGAAACTGTTTACAAAAGTAATTTGTTCCTTTCATCACTTGGACCAAGGTGCACGAGGTCGCGGATTTGATGATGTTACCATATTTTTTTTTAAATATACCTGAAGTGCATCCTTGAAAATTGCTGAAAGATTTCCCTACATACTTAAAAATGTCTGCTATATTAAAGCACCAGCAAAGTAACACTTTTTCTATATCCTTGCCGCTTTGTGTATAACGTCCGTTCAGCAGATAAACATGTGGCATGCTAATCTAGTTTTTTTTTGGAATACTGAAAGAGGAATCCAAAAATGAAGTCTTTCAAGGAGGCAGGAGTCATGGCAACAGATACTCCATTTTGTTCTGAGAGTTCTATCTCCCGGAAATGCAGTCTCATGATGCGCACGCACTCTTTCCGTGTGACTTCCGGTCAGCATGATACTTGGTCAAACACGAATAAAGCTTTCATCATAAGCAGTGACTGAGTGGTATCAACGTGTGGGCCTCAGTCTCCTGGAATGAGCCGATAATGAATGGCCTCTACCTCTAACTTCATGTTTTGTTCTATCCAGCGGTATAATGCACGTATCAGGTCCTCGTGTCGCTCTGTGAATTTCTCCCAAAACTTATCCCTTAAACTCTCCACCAAGGGGTCTTCTAGGTACTGAAATAGATGATGAATATTCAAATAACGCAGTATCCAATTCGCATAAACAGTGATACTTTGTAATAACTCCACCTGTGGGACTGGCCAAACGTGGTCTCAATTCACAGGTGGTCTTATTAGAGAGGTCAGTTATTACCAATGCGAATGCTTTTGGTTCACTCAAGGGCCGTCTTAACAGAGATTTGGTTTTATTAGACAGATGATCTATCAGACAGGTTCCAGTTTGTAGAAAAATCTAAATGACAGGTACATGTGTTCACAAGAAGAGTGACACAAAATGACAATGATAACACCCGCGACATGACAGCAGTATTATGTAAATATAACTGAATATTAAAAAACATTTAGATTGTAAATTTTTTCATAATTGCAAATAATAATAACCTGACGAATAAAATTTTCATAGCACTTCTGCTCCCGATCGTAGACCAGATCACAACATATGAAACGACTAATGATTAAAAATGTAATGTTTTACATTTATTCGAAAAAAAAATCATTATTGACATATACCTCAAACATATCAGCATGGAAGCCCTCAATCTTGGCATGGAGACGTGCAATTTGTTCAATTTTCAAAAGGACACAGTCAACGTCCTTATCCAAATTCTCAATGGCGAGATCAAACACCGACAGGACAGAGAGCGCATGCGCTTCAAAAGCCATATTGTGACGCATTTCCTGTTCCCCTTGCAGTTCTTTAAGCTGTGAGAACATCTGCAGGAAATATGGATGGGCCCTGAAAAACCTAAAAAAATAATAGTAATAATAAAGTTTATACAAAACGCATCCTAAGACCCCCCCCCCAACACACGCAAAATATACATAAAGAATATATATATATATATATATATATATATATATATATATATATATATATATAGAATTCTTCTCTCTGTTAACTAACAGCTCGCTGTTCTAGGCTGTGCTGCTGTGCTGTGCTGCATAATCTGTTAAAAAGTGATTAAAATAAGTCACCATGGCAATTGGCATTTCCTCATGTCAAACGAAATACTTCAGGTGATGTAATAGAAGCGACGATTTAACGATAAAATAAGTACACTAATTTCTGATTATCCCTTATTTCTTGAGATCTATTCAAACGTGTTTTAAGATTTTTTGCATGAAAAGTTTTCTTTCAATAAAGGAAGGGGGAAATCATATTATGTTTTGATAATGACGTCAATGTTGTTGCCATGGTATCTAGAGCTGCTGGATAGACAGCGGGTAATGTATCTTAATTAGCCAGACTTCTTAATAACCTGTAACTCAACGATAACAAGTCGCGTCTAATCACTGAATCTGAAAGCAGGAGGTAGGGACTACGACGTTTATATCCCTGAGGTCGGTATAAATTGGGATTTCTAGTTTCTGTCTAGTCTTCCCATATCCTTACAGACCTATCTGTCCTTCCGGCAGTCCCAGTTTGTATTTGGTATATACAGGTATATTTGATACAAACTCATTTGCCTCCAGCCATTTTAGACTTTTGATCCTTTAATGACTCTTTCACCTTTCAAAGCGACGTGCCTACGACATAATAAAATAATTCACTCAGGCCACCCAAAAATTTATACTGTTCTACAGACATTTGGAAGAAAACATTGTGCCAGCAGGAAAGTTATTTTTACCGCGATATACTTAGACTTTTGTCATATTGCTTTGAAAATACCAAACTTCAATTCTTGAAACGGTGTAAATGATCAATACGAAATTTATTTTCATACATTAAAAAAATTCTTTGAGGGAAATTGTGCCATAGCACTAATATGCAACATTACCAAAAACCCGGTTTTGGCTAATTAAACAGAACCATGTTTTTTGTTATGACCTTCTTAGTCTTATACTTATACTGCAACAATCATATGCTTTTCAAAGAAGTCCATTGACAAGTTTTTTTTTCAATATAGAATGTTTCACACTTTAACCTCAGGATATCCAAAATGTGGAAAGGGGCATGAGATAAAAGTGTTAAAATCATACCTAACTTCGAATTCGAATTTACAACCAACGAACATCAGAGAATATTATATTCAGTTAATATATATAACGTTTATAATTTGTGTTTTGGATCTAGGATGCTGTTAGAGATAATTTTATATTTCAAAATGGTCTGGACGCTTTACTCATGTATTATTATACCGATTTTAAATGTTATGTTTACATGTAAATATGAATGTCTAAAGTGATATGTTGCACCACAATGCACAGATGCTAGACACCAAACTTACCAATGAGCAAAGGGAACGAGTGTTACATGTTGTTTAATGCGGAGATAATTGGCTTTTTGTCTTAAGGAATGTACGATTTTAAATGAATGTGCCTGAAAATGATTGAGGCAAAATTTCACTATTGTAGACTGCTGACGTATTGTAGACTGCTGTCGCTGTATATCCAATATGCCAAAGCAAGGATCGTGATATTTTGGAATTTTCACCTTTCAGAAAGACCTGAATGTTTTCAATAGTAACACTGTTATATAAGTAGCACGATCGTACAGGGAAAGAAGAACAGGAAAATATAAGAGATGAGGACCTAAATGCTGGAAACTGTTAGAAAATATGGACCATTTCTGTAGGAAAATTGATGAGTTGTAGGCGATCGGTAGAAGACCTTCGGTTAAACATTTCGTTTTTGTGTCATACTTGTTACTACTTATCGGCTACTAATATGGAAAACACTGTGTTCACTTTTCCAACGGATTAATACAAAATGAACAAGGGAAAACTTGATCAGTGGAACAGATGAATTATATCCCCCATCTAGATAGAAAAATAGTTGTGAATACATTTATGAATTCTGAGAGGGTCAATGTCACACACCAAGATTACCTCTGTAGCCTTGGAACCTGTATGAAAGACATCCATTTTTTTACTGAACCTAGGCCTTAATAAGGTGAATCAATGCTGCAAGTTTTGTAAGTACGCCTGAAATTTTTTTTCGAGTTAGTACGTTAACACAACCATTTTAGCATTATTGCTACTGTGACCTTGAAAAAAAGCGTTAAGGTCATCCAAGTTCAAACTTCACCTAGCCCTAGTTAAGGTGCATTGATCAATTCTGCAAATTTGGTGACTGGACCTCAAATTCTTTTTGAGTTCTTCCGTTAACAAACGTGTGACGGACGGCTGGACAGACGCTCACCATTTCTATGTCCCCCGTCGACGGCGCATTTCCGTGTAATGTTTGCCTTTCTGAGACAATCGGAAAGCCGTTCCTATGGCACCTGCTAACGGTGAATGTTTTGCTATTATTTCAAACATTATATTAGTTGAATATTTTGAAAGTAATCATAAGTACTATACCATAAATCTCTCCATAGTCAAACCCGGCTATATTCACACGAACCCGGGACCATATAACAATAGATTTACTTATTGTGTATATCATGTCTACTTCAACTACCAACAAAATCATGCACTCGATATTAAAATATGTTATACTGCAGGTGGATTAACAAGAATTTATTTTCCCGTGGTCTCACAAACAGCCAAAAATGCTTGGTTGGTCGGGAAAACTAGGACTTACCATTTTTACTTTGAATGCCACACGTATTCATAACCATGTTGATGTTATTGAAACTTAATTTTAAAATCAAACCAGAATTAAACACATCCAAATGTAAATTAAAACGAACTTGTCAACTGTAACTATAGATTATCTACTAATGAAGGGCCTTGATTAACATGTTTGTTAATATTTTATGACTTGTATGGGAACAGTTGAAAAAAATCTATTTGGTTTGAAAGAAGTAGATCAACATAGGCGGCGCCACCAAAAAGTATATTGTTTTGCACATTTGTGTTTTGCATATTTGTCTTTTGCTCGTATTTTAATTTGCAAGAGTACATTTATGAGATGCACAAGCGTGTGTTTCATAACACGAAGAGTGACGGTCCACCTTCCTTTAATTCTCATTTTTTTTCAAATACTGATGGTTTGAAAGATGTGAATGTGATATATCATTAACTTCTGATAAAACAAGGTAAAATATTTGTTCTGCACTCGTGGAGACTTCCCCGAGTCTTCCCTTTTGGAATTATCCTGTTTTTTTTCTTCCCTTTTCAATTATTCTTTTTCCCAGTAGCTCGCAAGTACAGGTCACCGTGACCTAATGTCGGGTTTCCTCTCATATTTTTTATTGTTTGCCTTCATGTGATGTCTCGTTAGAACGGGAATATATGTACAGCATTTATCTTTAATTCTCCGCTCCAGATGCCCCTCGAGGGAGGACCAGCAAATTCGTGTTGGCAAGCAATGTCCCTCAGCACTACGCATGAGAGAGCAGCCATCATGCAAGGAAGCAGGCTTGCCGAGTAGGATGGGCGACGCAAGGAAAGGATAAAAAATAATAAACACATCTCTTTCTATTCATTATCTTACCTTTTATTTATTTATTACAAATTATATTTTTTGCACATTCTCAAATAAATTATTCTACAACCTTACTTATCTGGGACTAAGTTACCGTTATTTTGCATAAGAAATTATATTTAGGTTATGTTTTGTCATGTCCAATGAATTGATCCATGGATTCCCTGGAGATTCAGAGATACTTGCCAGATACAACTATTACAACATGTGCCCTAAGACGGCTGACGTGACGACGGACAAAGGTTGACCGCTATGGCAGTCAGCTCAGCTAACAGGGGGACACAACACTGTGACATCATTTCTCAAACGCGAGCGTTACAAATAGAACTATGACAGCCTGATATGTAATATATTTGTGTTTTTCAATTGAAGATCGCTTATATTTACTTTGTATATTGCTTGTACATTTGTTTGTATTTGCAAACACTTCACCAGTGATTGAGTATACATGTGTGTATGAGAGAGAGAGAGAGAGAGAGAGAGAGGCAGAGAGACACAAACGGAGACAGAGACAAAGAGACAGGGAGGCAGAGTGAGAGGTAGAAAGAGAGAGAGATGTTATTCTCGCATGTCGTCGGGTAATCATGTTACGGAAGTTCTGATTATTCCCACCTGCGTCAATTCACTCGTCAAATAAAGAATTAATTAAAGGCAGTGAGTGGGCTTACCTTGGGACAGCTGATAAATAATAAACGATGTCAGTGGGTGCGTGTATCCGTGGCAGTCAGCAGATGCTATACAGCTGTATATAAATTGCCCTTTTAAAAAGAATTGTAATGTTCATCAAACCAAACAGGAAACGCTTTTGTTTAAAGTTTCATCTAATTCATCGTTTCCCGTGATAACCCAAGGCCTATCCGTTGTATCCTATGAATACTTTTCCAAGCAAGCTTTATCTTAGTAAAACAATAAATCAAGTGGCGATGAAAATAAACTTTATTTAATAAAGGTGTAAGAACACTTCATTTTTAACACCAGCCTTTTCCTCCCTGCTCCTGAAGATTCGTTTTCAGAGATCGATCTGTGTAGTTAGCACGGGGTGAAAGAAAAAAGAATGGGAAAATGAGGAACTTTGACTTGAATTAGCTCAGACCCCACGTGAACAGCAATATAGGGATAAGACTGACGAAAATGATTGAAAATATGTTAGATTGGTGCAGTGTGGCTGACCAAGTCGGTTCAGACGTTGATATTCGTTGATACAGCTATTTATTGGTACCATTGGAATAATTTGTGGAACACCATGACGCTCAGCTGAACGTAGCAGTGATGGCCATACATAAAAATAGATCATAGTGACCTCTCTGCATAAAAATTAGACCCTTAAGGAATGAATGCGCAATGTGCCAGACTTCTAAGCTTCTCTGTCTTTGCCTCGTAAATTATAGGTCACAATGACCTGATTGCAGGTCTTGATAAAAAAAAAGGAAGTTCTAAGGAATATCACCTATGATACAAGGCCTGTTCATGACTGGACTAATCACCGTCATCTAAAAAATACACGTAAAATGTAAAAAAAAAAAACAGGTGTCCCCATCAGTCTTCTCTTAACCGCTACCGTTCTCTAAAGGAAACGGATATTTATTTTATCATCTTTCAAGACAATAAGCTCAGGAATTTGTAAGAAATTTGCATTTAGTACGTCTGTTTGATGACACGATTCTTAACTTCTGAGTTTTCAGTCAATAGGTGGCGCAACCCCTCTTTTGCAGTAGTCAAAGAAGTATATTAAGCATTAGAAAAATGTATATCAACTTCCATGAAAATCCGTCCAAAAATTCCCGATAAATCTGGCTTTTCGTATGAATATGTACTGGCTTCAGTCTTAGCTTCTGAAAACACGTTTCTGCAATATAACTGAAAGCATGTAGTCATGGTTACATCTGTTCCGTTTCCACATACACTTATCAGGACCTGTCACCATGTTAAGTTCGAACTTCTTTGGGTATGGTTCTGATTAATGTAGCTTTGGAGTTTTGACTAATGGCCGTAATCATTAAAATAAAAGTAAAATTAGTAAAAACATCAAATTTACATGTGGCGCCACAAGATAAAGTTCTTCCAGATCAATAAATACTCTGAATTTCAACTCAAGCCATCTACAAGAGCTATCAGGACTTGTCAGCTTGTGAAGACTGAACTTCGATGACCTTAATGTTATGATTTGTTCCCCGCTTAAAAAATATGAATACAATTTGTCATACTAAAAATGTCATAAAATAAGTAAAAATCGACAATTTGTACTATTTCCACCAGTCTCCTGTGGCAATTATAATTCTCCAAAATCAATCAAAATCCCGATTTCATGACAATCCATCCAGCCATCCCTGAGGAATCCGGCCTTTTGTACAAAATATTACCAACCTGAATCTTTGCTTCTGTGGTGCTGACAGGGCCACCGAGAAAAATTAGGAGACTCGAAGCCCAAGTCGGCCTCTTTGAGTCGTCCTGACAAAAGCTATATATATATATTTATATAAGCAACAGTGGCGGACATAGGATTTAAGAAAAGTGAGGGTCCATCCCAAGAAGACCAAACGAAAACCTATAAAAAGGTTGGCTGATCCGGAAAGGCGGGGGTCCTAGTCGCACAAATTCGTTTTAGCCGTTCCTCAGAAATCTGACTTATATTGCCCATTTTTTTTTTACTGACTTGAGTATTACCTATTGAGGTGTTGAAACACATTTTGTCGCTCCGTAAGAAGGAAAATTTATATCATATTGATTATTGACCCATTTTTATGCCCCCGCCACAGAGTGGCCGGGGCATATAGTTTTACCCATGTCCGTCATTCCGTCCTTCCGTCCTTTCGAAATCAAACAGTTGTACGGACTTTTTTTCGCAATGCCTGCAGATATTGGCCTGATTTTCGGTGTGTGGGCAGATAATGACCAGTTACAGATCGAGTTCGTGTTTCGTCCCGGTTGACCTACTTTTGACCCTTTTACGGCTCCTAAACTAAGAAAATTTCATGAAAAATAGAAATTTTCATGACAAATACGCATGTACGGACTTTTTCTCGCAATGCCTGCAGATATTGGCCTGATTTTCTGTGTGTGGGCAGATAATGACCAGTTACAGATTGAGTTCGTGTTTCGTCCCGGTTGACCTACTCTTGACCCTTTTACGGCTCGTAAACTTAGAAAATTTCATGAAAAATAGAAATTTTCATGACAAATACACATGTACAGACTTTTTTTTCGCAATGCCTGCAGATATTTGCCTGGTTTTTTTTGTGTGGGCAGATAATGACCAGTTACAGATCGAGTTCGTGTTTCGTCCTGGTTGACCTACTTTTGACCCTTTTACGGCTCCTAAACTTAGAAAATTTCATGAAAAATAGAAATTTTCATGACAAATACACATGTACATACTTTTTTTCGCAATGCCTGCAGATATTTGCCTGTTTTTTTTTGTGTGGGCAGATAATGACCAGTTACAGATCGAGTTTGCGTTTCGTTCCGGTTGACCCACTTTTGACCGTTTTACGGCTCCTGAACATAGAAAATTTCATGAAAAATATGAACTTTCATGACAAATGCACATGTACGGACTTTTTTTCGCAGTGCCTGCAGATATTGGCCTGATTTTCTGTGTGTGGGCAGATAATGACCAGTTACAGATCGAGTTCGTGTTTCGTCCCGGTTGACCTACTTTTGACCCTTTTACGGCTCGTAAACTTAGAAAATTTCATGAAAATAGAAATTTTCATGACAAATACACATGTACAGACTTTTTTTTCGCAATACTTGCAGATATTTGCCTGATTTTTGGTGTGTCGGCAGATAATGACCAGTTACAGATCGAGTTCACGTTTTATCCCAGTTTACCAACTTTTGCCCATTTGACGGTGCTCTAACATAGAAAATTTCATAAAAAAGTGCACATGTACGGACTTTTTTTTGCAGTGCCTGCAGATATTGGCCTGATTTTCTGTGTGTGGGCAGATAATGACCAGTTACAGATTGAGTTCGTGTTTCGTCTCGGTTGACCTACTTTTGACCCTTTTACGGCTCCTAAACTTAGAAAATTTCATGAAAAATAGAAATTTTCATGACAAATACACATGTACAGACTTTTTTTCGCAATGCCTGCAGATATTTGCCTGGTTTTTTTTTGTGTGGGCAGATAATGACAGTTACAGATCGAGTTCGTGTTTCGTCCCGGTTGACCTACTTTTGACCCTTTTACGGCTCCTAAACATAGAAAATTTCATGAAAGACAGAAATTTTTATGGAAAATGCACATGTATGGATTTTTTTTTTCACAATGCCTGCAGATACTGGCCTGACTTTTGGTGTGTTGCTTGATAATCACCCGTTACAGATCGAGTTTGCATTTTGCCCTTGTTGACCTACTTTTGACCATACGACACCTCCTGAACTTAAAAATTTTTTTCAAAATTTAACAAATGTTTCTAATTTGCCCCAGGCGGGGGCATTCGTGTCGTTCCGACACATCTAGTTAGTTGCTATTTAGGACCCATCAGGACCTGTCAAAATGTGGAGTTTTAACTTTCTGCGCCTTACAGTGACGAGTACTGGTTTTCGGATTATCAGTATGTCAATTTATTGGTAAAGTCATGAAAATAAGAAATGCAATATGTCAGGTTAATTCCGTGGTACTTCCACATTGTTGGATAGCTTACTTCTCCTAATTACAAGCTTACTTCATTCCGTTCGTGACTGAGTGAATGAAGACCGAAAATCTTTGCTGAACAACACTGCCATTGATATATACATATTAGTGCTAAAACAGAAACAAGTATACTGACTCAGATTCCTAAAGAAAGTACTCGATGGGAAGTTCCACAATGGATAGAGATTAAACGTGATAATTAAGTAAACATGCATGTCGTGTCACTTAAAATAGTCATGATATCTGAAGCTAACTGCAATTAGAAAAACTTCAAGCCAATATTTGAATGTTGTTCTAAAGAATTAATTCAAAACAACAATTTAAGGGTATTTGCTTTTCCAATTAACTGAATGGGATGGTGGGATGTCACCATAAGTATAGATATTTTATTGGGTGGGAAATGAATATGGGGTTGGCAAGGCCACTGCGACCTTACCAAAGCAAATATTAGTCCTCGTCTAACAGATTTCATGTGGAATAAATAGAACCCTAAGTGTTTCCAAGCGGCCGTGATTGCACGCCATTGTCTTGATTCGCACGAAGCTGAAGTTGTCGCCGGAAAGTGAAGACATGTTCCCTTCTCCATTTGTTGATCTGCGCACCCCTCACCCAGATCGCGACATGAATTCCGCCTTAATTACCAAACATAGACCTAGAACGTGCTCGGAGAAACGTCAGGTTTGTATTCTTATGTGACTGAAATGAGAAGGTGACAAGAACCAGACTTCCGGTGAGCACTTGATCGAGCCTCCAGCGTGGCATGCCATGATGAGTAAACACTGATCGTGGAAATTCCGTGGCAGTTCTGATGGCGGAACGTCAGAGAGTCAACAGCTTCCATACTTGCAAAGGCACTGACCATACATAATTAACATTCCCCGGAATTCGGTCAACCAATTCCCCACACTTAACCGGCAAAGCACGTGCTGCGGGTTTTATTTTTCTCAAGTGTTTAGGGTCCTATTGGATACAGAAACTGGCAAAATCATATACTTGATAAATGTGTGGTGAATGGGTGTAGGATAACTGTTGCTGAAGCAGAATGTACCAGTACTGTGATGGTGCTCCACCCAGAACGAGGCTTCAGTTAAAAATCCAAATGATGTATAATTCACTTATAGTTATACACAGTGTGATTAAACAAACAAAATCTATAGGATAAGAACAAAAAACTTGAAGGTATGGTTCCCAAAATTTTTTTTCAGAAATCAGTGCGAGCGGGAAATATTTAATTTTTTTAACTTTTTTGTATGTTTCGATAAAATGTCATATGATCAGAAAAAGCATGAAAATAACAGAATATTTTTCCTAAACAAGGAAAAGCACTACATAGCAAAGGAAATTTGTATATTTTATCTTCTTGAACGATGAAAATCAAAATAAAAAGTTTTGATGCGTGGGTTAAAATTGACGCGGGCGGTGCCTGAGAACCATAACTTTTATTTTTTTTGCCTAAGTTGTTGGAGTTTCCTCTTAAAAAGCTTTCGGGGAATAGAACCACAATCTTGTCATCAATGATGCGTAACATGAAGTTCTCGTAAGGATTACGTCCATTCAATCCACCTAATTAACACACTGGGGGACTTTTGCTGACGTCATGTTCTTTTCAGCTGCGCATTCATGTTTTCCCGATTATTTGCGATTTTTTTTTAAATTTGTAAATATTAATTTACGAATTACGCGAGAACCAAGTTTAATATACGAATTATACGTGATATTCCATCTGAAAACATTTAACCACTTCCTGTGTTTGCATGTAGTTAAACATAAGAGTAATCTGTGTCTATAAATCTTGAAAGGGAGGATCGACCACTAGTACAAGACTGGAGAGATGTAACACATAACTTAAAGTGGAGCGTCTGCATGAGTAAGGACAAATAATAATAATTTAAAAAAACAGAGCAGCAGGGCAGTTACATAGGGTCCCTGGATGTAATGCACACGACCCTATCTTCCATAAAATAATTGCAGAAACTACTTTTCATTAATGTAATAGTATAAGACAGAATAAAAATACATGTTGATTTTCTTTGATAAAGGCAAAACAATAGGGTGACCCGAGCCAGGCTGGCAGCATCACCGAGGCCCCAAGCTATACGGAGATATCGACCTGATGAATATTGAAGGTCTTGCACCAAATGGCCGAGGACGGGTACTCCAACCAAAATAATAACTTGGACAGATTTTATCCACAAGACTGACTAATTTCCTCCAATATTTATTACCTAAACGCTCCGAGCTGTGTGTGACAGCTAATTATGTTTTGCAAAGACTAACTGAGGAAAGATCGTGACAGCAGTTGTAAAATAACAGCGGCGTCTGTACGTTATTCGTTCTTTCTAATACTGTTGAGGTGGGGGAGGGGGCGCACAGGGCCGGAGACAGGGGGCCGAAGGAGCATGCTGTCATGCCCCCCTTGAATCCAGTACTCCCAGTCCTCCTGGATCACTAAGTGTAATAATGTATATATTTTATAAAAAAAATCAACAAATTCCTGTCACTGGTATCCGCAGATTTTGGGGCTTACTTTAATATAAATGACTACATATGCAGTAATGAATGTATGGTTTATTAATAATTATACATTTTATTAGGTTTGATCCTACAAACTGATCTTGCCTATATAAACATATGCCTTTATAAACATATGCCCATATATATATATATATATATATATATATATATATATATATATATATATATATTGCCTTTGCCAAATAACTCGGCCCCCTCCCCTCCCTCAATCAAGGATACGCCCTTGCAAGCGTCATCCATCACACAAACGTCTATGCCTTTACTTGTTTTTGCAAATACATGTATTATTTTCTCTCGAAGACCCAATTATTGCCGAGATCGCTTTACTATACCCGTTACATGCAAGGGTAGATTAGACATTTGAAAACAAAACAAAGATTGAATTAACTTTAGGATAATGTCATTCAAATTCCGACAACATGTTTTTCATCTATGAGCTGAAGACCCGGACCCACCATCTATATTCACTATGCATTATATTCCCTTTTGACTTCGCCATTTGAAAGACTTATATTTATGAAATAAAGTAATATCTGTAATATACAGAATGGCATTACATTGTAAATTCAACTTTATATATATATATATATATATATATATATATATATATATATATATATATATATATATTCTGGTATATTAGATCCAGGTTGTTTTTATTGCGTGGCAAATGTGGCAGCAGTTTGGATTTAAAGTGACAGCAGTTGTGTCTTAAAAGTCTTTCCATTATTAAACTTTTCTGTTACGAAACTCCATCACACAAAAATATTTGCATTTATTGAAATTCCGGATCCTGCTTGCTTTTTCGCATGCAAGGCAAAAAAAGGTTATTTCTTTTTTATATATAATACCTGTGTTTTAAATTTTATCGAAAGGTTGTTGTTTAATAACACACACGTACCCACATATAAATTCTATTCCGAAGCGTAGCCTGATAAAAACGTAACATACATTTGTCTTACCTCGGCGACCGAAAATGTCAAAGAAAGACAGAGCGGATGTCAACAACCGCCGCCGACCCCTGAATCAATGAGGCCTTTAATCAGTAACTGAATCTGTTGTTGTCTCAAGACTCAGGTCTTGCAGAGACACAGTGCCTTGAATTCAACATTATATATCACTAAATTTATATGATTGTAAATAATACCACTGTGTTAATGGTAATAATAATAATGCCTTTCTTATTATTACTGTGGTGACAATTTCTATAATTCCGTATCATCATATCAGTAACAATACAATTACAAAGAAAATGATGAATTCAAAGGTCTGTGGCAGGAAAGCATGCGATTTACTGATTTTTTTTTTGTCGTCGATCATCAATAATTATGAAATGGCGGTAAAATTCATTAAGCCTGGGTGTGTGTTTGTGTGTGTGTGAAAGGGGTGGTTAATTAGCAAAAGGGGAAAAATGTGACATCTGTTCGACATTAGGGTCAGTTTGGTACCTATACCATAGGGTATCTGTTGTCGCCTGGATAAATAATACGTTGAAACAGTCCCAACAAGGTCCTACATGTATCCACCATTTATGTCCCTGATTAGATTTTAAATTTAACCTATTCCGATATCTGATGTTTATAAACTAAAGATAATCCATTTATCTCTAATATAAAAGAAATTAGGCCGGAAAATATCGATTCCAAGAGATACAGGCTTTTAGATTTTTTCCATATCCACGTATTTATAACATATGGGGGACTCCGCCAAAATAATCTAATCATACATATAATAAGGACATCTGGTGACATGTCAGACAATCAAGGGTTTAGAAAACGGCATTTTGCAACTAGTGACCTGTCAACTACAGCACATTTTATAAATCACCTTAGTTTACATGGTTGTCAATATAAGTGAACGTAGGGTGTTTACCAACAGCTTGTAGATATACAAGCTCATACATCCGTTAAGAGGCGTTATAAGAACTTTTCTTAAATAGGAATTACTTACGGTTCATTAAAATGCAAGCAGAATAAGCCAGAAATCACATAAATGCTACAGAAAGGTAAGTACATAGCTGGCTTTATTTCAGTTTCCTGTGCGCTAAAATAGCTCCTACGAAGTTCTCATGACAGTAACACAAGTGAAAAGAGGCAAAAAAAAAAATAAGGTATAGTTCTAAGGCACTTTTTCATAAATTAGTGCGGGCGGGCGGTTTTTTTTTTTTTTTTTGTACCTTTTTTGAATGTTTCGATAAAAATGTCATATGATCAGATAAAAGCATGAACATTACAAATCTATTTGCTAAACAGTAAAAAGCACTACATAAATTGTATTATTTATCTTCTTGAAAGATAAAAATCAAAATATAAATGTTTGATGCGGGGGGGGGGGGGGGGTTTAAAATTGACACGGGCGGTGACTGAGAACCATACCTTTTTTTTATTTTGGCCTTACAAAAACACAAAATACCTACCGTATCATGACTTCTTTCGCCGTGTCCTCAAAGTTACGTTTGACATATTCCCAGAAGATCTGCAAGTCGTCAATTTGACTGCGGTATCTGAACGGCAGTCTATCATCCACCGGGTGACGATTGGGGACATGTGTTCCATTCGAACAACCCATGTCCCTACTAAACGTGCACCATACATACATGTAGCAGCCGCACCCTTATCACATCTGTGACGTCAAACATGGAACGTGCAACGGCGCGCTATTGCCATGGCTGCCAAATACATTTGTACAATATGCATGTAGCTGCACCAACCCGACATATAACGGTGAGAAAACTTATGAGCAGTTCACATTATTGAAGCAAATCTGTCTATTTAGTTACACCCAAATTTCACTGGCTCGTCTGATCACACGAAACCTTCACTGGATATACAAAAATACAGTGGTTCTGCCAATGGTATTTTAAGAACAATTTATATGTCCTACCACCAAAGGTACGGCCATCCAAGCGTGCATCAATCCTGACTCAACAGCTGTCAGTCACGATGCCTCTGTTATTCTGGCCTTTCCACATCACGACAGGGCAATTCATCAATACGCGACCAGCGATCATTAATAACTCAGGACCTGTGGATCGTTTGTCCTGTCCCAGGCCTGAACAGGTGACGTCCTGAAGCACTCCACGTCCTCGTACCTGCGGTCGAGCTGGGCCTCGTGTCACTTCTCAGCTGTGATGGTCCTACATCATGCGCGCCGTACAAGAGCTACTTCCCACCACCCTTTGATGAGATTCAACCAACGTGACTTAACGGGCCTGGTGTTGGTACCCTCCCACTATGGCGGCCTCACTATTGCTCTGAAACAAAATATAGATATTTAATGCTTAAATTGGTCCATAAAAACATACCTGTCCGCAGGGGGACTATTGGAGAACGGTCTTTCATGACATTGTTAACGGGAAATATCTTGTTGTAATTGTTATATATAACACTTTATGGCCCTCTCAACAACACCCACTATTTACTATCCTTACTATTTATTTCTTAACTACAGCTCGCCCTTGTCTTAGGAACCGAGGTTGCAAGTTGTTCAAGACGTGAAGCATTGTGGACATTTACAATCCAAAAATAACAACAAAACATGGCCTCGAAAGCGGAAATCTCATGGGCGTTTAAATACCACGAATACGTCTGGCTTTCATTCATAATATTATTCATTGAATAAATTACTGACTTATTTTAAAGTCCTTTATTCCAAATAAGACAAATGGTACACAGCAGCCATATCAATCCTCGATTTCTGTTGACCAACATTCAACATATTTAGTCAACAATTATATATATATATACCTTAAAGAATATGAAGAACTACGGTTACTTTTTCTTTAAATTTGTGTTTCGAAATATACCATTCGCATATTTCAGTGATGGCAAATATTAAGCACACCGTCTCTCAGTTAAGTGTCACAAAGGTCAAATCAGCTTGAGCATCCACATTTTGATAACGTCCTTTTAATATTTTATTACAGGGAGCAATACATTTTCTAGAAACATGACTCCCAGTTTTAAAGTGACTGTCAATAGTCAAACAGAATACAAAATGTGTCTGGACATTGCGAAAAAATGCTTCGTTATCGCAAAAGCAAGAAACATTTTCCTGGCAATAGGATTATTGTGAAAAGCTAACCGGTACATTCATGAATAAACTGTGTTTTATTACCTCTATCTTTGCATGTACGTATATATAAGGTCTTTTTTGTCTCTTCAGACAAATGAATTGAATACGTACCAGGACCTCTCCTTGCATACCATTCCCTTGTTTGTATTTGACACTAACAATGTAACAAGCAGCATCGTTACGTATATTTAATCGTTACGTATATAGAAAATAACCAGAAGACATAACCTTCCTCTTAGACATAGGAATGAATCAATGCAAGTTCTGTTAATACGTCACCATTTGTTTTTTAGGGGTCAATGGCAACTTCAGACCAGAGGTTTTTTTACCTCTTGTGCCTTAATTTATACTCAAATGGCTGAACCACTAAACTACGTCCTTCCTGGTCTTTTCGATTAAACATCCACCGGAACCGTAAAAAATCATCGAGTTTATTTGATCTACATTTTATAAAGCTCCGTCAGGTTTTGTAACCTTTACCTGACAGTCCAATGATAATAAAAAAAGAGAAACAGGCGGTGTCTACAAACTCCGGTTATTAACCGTAAGGCCAAATGACCAAACTTCATATCAAAATGAATATTGGCTAAAGGCTGCCGAATAAAAACATTCATATAGCTACAGAACAGAAACACTAGGTATTTCAACAGTGACCTATAATACGCTACAGTTCCTTATTTCGCTCATATATGTTCATGTTTTCATGCCTTCATTTTTAAATAAACGTTTACTCTGGTTTTGGTGAGGTTGACACTAGGAATATAGGTATATGAAAGTGTATAAGTAAATTAGCGTACAGCATTTGTATTTGTGAACGTGAAGATTTCAGTCCTGTGGCGATGTCATCTGTTATATGTTTCACCTTCAGATAAGTCAGGTCTGACCAAATCATTATCGAAATCCAGTCAGCTATAAAGCCAAAACTAAAAGGAATAATCCCCCTATACGCGACCTGACGATTAGAGATAAATAAAAGGATCGAGAATGCTCTTTAGTAAAGTTATCAACAAAGGGTCTGTTCAATGAAGGAAAGATTAAAGCTTGAAATCAGTGCATCCTTGAATATGCACATGGACAATTGAAAATGAAAGTAAGTAAAAGGATATCATGGCGAGCGACCTTTTCACCTTTGCCTAACCTACTGTAAATTAAAACGAAAGGATGCGCCGAGTGTTTTGTTCGCAGAATTTGAATGTTTGAATTTACTAATCTAAATTAGGTTAATACATAATCCCTCTCTAATCTAATCTCTCTCTCTCTCTCTCTCTCTCTCTCTCTCAATATATATTTATATATATATATATATATATATATATATATATATATATATTATTTTCTTTGTATATACCTGTGTAATCATTTTCTAGGCAAACCCAACCCATTATTGTATGGCTGCAAGCCATATAATCGGGTTTTACATACTTAAACTGAGTCTTTTTGAGTCAGACCGTTCGATTGCTCTGCTGTCAGACTGGAAAGAACTTGATAACCTTCACACAAGAATGAAAAAAAGCAAGAAAGTAAAGATAGAAACGAGTGGGCCATTTGGTATTGTCAATAGATGTCTCGAGAACAAAACCTTGGTGATGTTCACCGACTGGCAGGCATTTTAGAAATCCAAGGGAATATCATGGCGGGCACGGATGTGCTGATAAATCTGGATAAAGAGATGTGCTGGAGTGAATGGCGGCTTGACATGCCGCGCAGAAGACCAGGACTAGTGAACCCTCCACCAGTTATCTGGTATCAGCCCGTGCCTTAGCCTGCTCTCTCAGCCAGCACGGGCTGTCCCGGGAGCTGCTGTCCCCCGTGTCATTATGAGACATTTCTAGGCAGGGCTGGAGTGTGGCTGTCACAGCACTGTGGGGCTCCTGGACAACGCTACCTAATATTAGATCACTGTCTGACGAGGCGCGCGACCCTGGCTCGTTCCCTTGACTTTACTCACCACGTCTTTTACAACTGCCACCTGCAGAGAACGCGCCGTTCTTTCAATAAAGTTCCCATTACGATGACCCCATGCAGGTTTTTACATTGAATATGCATGGCAGGATTTAATGGAATAGGCAAAGTGATATGAGCTGCACTGTAATGCTCTAGCTACTTCCGCTTTCACCACTTTGCAAACTTCCAGTTTTCTCCCAATCCATTACTTACCGAAAACTTTGACAGAAATTAAAAGTCCTTCACACAGTCCTTCTCATTGCATAGGAAATGTTTATGTAAACACTAACTTTATCATAAAAACAAAAAAAAAATATAAAAACAACTTTCAAAAAAGATTGTAGGGAGAAGAGGTGAATCGCGTCTGACAGTCCATTGCCAAGGGGATAACTCGCAGTTTCCTGTCAATGGGGCTGCTTGGGGGGCGGGGGGGGGGGGGGGGTACAACCGTTATCTCAGATAACATTCATAATATATTTATTATGTAATACTATTTAACCAAAAGGGTCGAATTAGGTTTACACAATGCAGCGAAACAAAATTCAGGAAAGAAAACCATGGAAAAAGCATTGCAGCCAAAGTCTTTCAGCATGTGTAAACAGATATGGCAACAAAACAAGATTTTGTATGTATCTGTAAATACCTTCGCAGACTATCAACTACTTCAGATTTGGCAATATGTCAAGTTTCAATCTGTATCTATTTATAGCGTTGGCAGACT